>CM057458.1:519117500-524117500 GCA_016271365.2 Neoceratodus forsteri
TATGATCCTGTGCTCTTGAAGTACTTTCAAAAATCGGCTTCCTGTCTACCACATGAATAGCAACAATGTCAAGCTTTTTATTTTAATGAATAATTTGTTTTGCAAGTGCTTTGTCTCTTAACCAAATGTTTACTTGAGACCCTCAGTCCTTATTGTCAGGCCTTTGTACAATTACAACAGTGTCCATTCCTAAGTCCATATGTAGAAGTTTAGTGAACAACAGGTAGCCAGTTTGTCTTAATGAGGCATTAGTTTCATAACTTTCTGCTTTGATCCCCAAAAGAGTCAAACACCCATATTCATTATTAAAGCATTCAGCTGTATTTGTTGTTTTAAGCTTCATGCATTCCCAGCCAAATGAACATTCCATTTCCATTACATTTTCTATATGGTAACAATTTTGTTTAAATCCTTCCCCTTTAAATGCAAAATCAATAATGGACTGCCAAGATATTGGAGCATCTATTTTCTGTCCTAGTTTCCATAGACATTTAACTGAGGCCCAAGCAGATCTGGCTGTATCTAAATCTTTTATGAAAGCAAGATTAGCTTTTTTGCTGAACCTTGGTCCCTGCACACATGTACAATTGTCTCTCCATTGCACTGAACACCTAACTCTGCTTCAAAAAGGTGGTGAATTAGATCTTTGAGGTTATAAACATCCTCATATTGGGGCCTATTCTTAAAGTCACACATTGTACGTAGCCGCCAGATACCAGTGGATACATGCGAAAAGTGCGTGAACAGCGCATATGCAGCATTCACGACAAGTGCGCAACACTGCGGCCATGCATTTCCGATGTACCAGCAAAGTTAAGGATAATCACAAATCCTTTTATTCATATATATACAATAAAAGGGGAGGTGTCAAAATTATTGGACCACTTAAAAACGAGGATGGCTCATCTGTCACTGAAAATGGACAAATGGCCACAAAATTTAACAACTTCTTTACGTCAGTCTACAATGACAACTCCTGCAGTACTAAAAATCACCTATCATTACCAGGTACACATTGTCTAACCATTGCCCATAGTAATGTCAGGGAGAGGTTACTCAAATTAAACCAAAATAAAGCTCAAGGCCCAGATGGGTTGCACCCCAGAATTATCAAAGAACTGGCTAATGAGTTGGTAGGCCCCAGTACAGCCATATTCCAGGCATCCCTGGAATCTCAGGAGAAGTACTAGATGTATGGATACTGGCAGAGGTGGTACCAATACATAAGAAGGGGTCCAAACATGAAGTAGGGAACTACAGGCCCATAACCTGACAGCTGTCTTAGGGAAGGTTTTGGAAGGGACCATCAAGGACCATATGGTACAACATATGCAAGATAGGGGGAATGTTGACCACACACAGCACGGCTTCACCAAAGGACGCTCCTGTCAAACAAAGCTACTGGAATTTTATGGCAAGGCTAGCAGTGCATTGGATAATAGAATGTCAGTGGATGTAATTTTTCTTGACCTGTCTAAGGCGTACGATAAAGTCCCTCATGGGGAACTAATTGATGTCTTAATTGAACATGGCATCCCGGGTAACATCAGTAAATGGATTGAATCTTGGTTGACTGATAGGAAGCAAACAGTGTGTATAAGAGGTACTTATTCAAATTGGTCAGAGGTTACTAGTGGGGTCCTGCAGGGTTCCATTCTGGGGCCAATCCTATTTAATATCTATATATCCTCTATGAAACCCAAGGAGGAGATCCGAGTGTCTAAATTTGCAGGCTACACTAGACTGGGCCTACAGGTAAACAAGAGTAAGGATGCGGGCATACTTCAAACGGCCTTGGGAGAACTGGAAGAGTGGGCAAAAACACACAAATTCACCCTTAATGCTGATAAATGCACTGTAATGCATTTGGGTACAAAAAATATTAAACATAAGTACAGTTTAAATGGAATAACATTGAAGGAAGTTACAGATGATAGAGTCTTGGGAGTTAGAATATCAAATGATCTAAGCTGTAAAATACACTGCAATCAAGTGGTCAAAAAGGTGAGCAGTATCCTAAACTGCATTAGAAGACATATCAGGAGCAGAGACAGGGAGGTCATAGTCCCCCTTTATACTTTCCTGGTTAGACCCCATATGGAGTACTGTGCCCAGTTTTGGGCACCAGGCACAAAAATGGAAATTAGAGTGCTCGAAAGAGTACAGAGAAGGGCAACCAAACTCATTAGAGAAACACAAGATCTGGAATATGAGGACAGATTGGAGGAGTTGGGAATGTATAGTTTGGAATATCGTCGGTTAAGAGGCGATATGTGCCTGGTTTATAAAGCTTTCTCAGACCCTGCCTTGTGGGATCAGCTCAATTTCGATACCAAGGACCAAAGTTATAGTATGAGAGCGCACCCCCTACAAATCGCAGGCAAGAGATACCACTCCAGCAGAAGGAAAAACTGGTTTTCAGTGAGAGTATAAAAAGTATGGAATAGCCTACCAATGGAGTTGGTGGCCAGTAAAATCAGTGAGGAATTTAAACATGGACTGGATAAGCACTTAATAAATAGAAATAGAACGGGGTACTATTAAATGGCGAGCATTATGGACTTTATGTCTTCTCTGCTCTGGATAACTTATGAAATCTATGAAACACAGCGCACAAGCACTACACAGTGGTAGGAGCATTCCCGCACAGCAGAACGCCAGTTATGTTGACAACCCATGTGCGGAAGCGGGGGTGCTGATGCGCTACCTGCTGAGGCAGCTGTAAAAAGCCTGTGCATATTGGCAGACAGGCTTCACAGCACAGAACAGGTGTGCCACAACAGCCAATGGATGTACAATGCCGAAGTCCACACCGCCATCACGGTGTGAGTATGTGCCATCATGAGAGGCTGGGGATGTGCCCAGCACATGCCTGATGGTGCATCCCACACCAACACCCCCTGGGCAGACATTGCCATGGGCCACAACAGTGGACAGCCATGGGCAGCACGGCACCGCAGCCTGTGTTAGTAGCAGACCCAAACCCTGGAGGCACAACTCCTTGCAACAAAGTCAGATGTGGAACACCATGCCACACATGGATGGGGAGAACCCCCCCAGGGCACAATGTCCCCATGGAAAAGGGACAGGCTGTAAGACCCAAGAACACAATGCTCCACTGGCCTGCATAGGCCAGAATGCCACACCCTGCGTGCTTGGCATGTCCACACCAATCAGTGGAAACATAGAAACATAAAATTTGATGGCAGATAAGGACCTCTCGGCCCACCTAGTCTACCCATTTTCCCTACCTGTTTCATATACCGCAGATCTGCGGCCTTACCCTCTTTCCTATTGCTAGAGTTCTTTTATGTCTGTCCCACACATTTTTGAATTCCCTTACCATTTTTGGCCCTACAACCTCTCCTGGGAGGCTGTTCCATGGATCCACCTCCCTTTCTGTGAAAAAATATTTTCTCACGTTACCCCTAAGTCTATCCCCCTTCTATTTTCATATAATGGCTCCTTGTTCTTAAACATCTTTTTTTTTAATGATGCTACCCTCTTGTATCTTATTTACACCCCTGAGGTATTTGAAAGTCTCTATCATATCCCCTCTGTCTCCCCTCCTCCAGGGAATACATATTGAGATCCTCCAGTCTCCTCTCATATGAATTTTGGTGCAGCCTCTCCACAATTTTTGTTTCCCTTCTCTGACTACACTTCTACTCTGTCTATGTCCTTCAGGAGATGTGGCCTCCAGGACTGGACACAGTACTCTAGATGAGGTCTCACCAGTGTCCTATACAGTGGCATCACCACCTCCTTCCTTCTGCTGGAGATACCAACCCCAATGCACCACAGCATTCTACTGGCTCTCCTCACAGCCTTCTCACATTGTTTGGTAACCTTTAGATCATCAGATATGATTACTCCCAAGTCCATTTCCTGTTTGGTGGCCGTCAGTACCTCTCCACTCATCATGTACTCCTCCCCTGCATTTTGTGCCCCAAGTGCATGATCTTGCACTTCTTTGCATTGCATCTTAGCTGCCACACCCTTGACCACTCCTCAAGCTTACTTAGGTCCCTTTTCACTTTTTGAACCCCTTCTGGAGTGTCAACCCAGTTGCAGATCTTTATGTCATCTGCAGAGAGACATACCTTTCTTTCTAGCCCATCTGCAATGTTGCTTATGAAGACATTAAAGAGTACTGGTCCAAGCACTGATCCCTGCTGGAGCCCGCTGGTCACCCCCCTCTCTTCAGATTGAACTCCGTTCACCACCACCCTCTGTATCCTATCGCTCAGCCAATTTTTGACCCAGTTTACCACCCTGGGACCCACTCCCAGACTGCCCAGCTAGTTTACTAGCCTCCTATGTGGGACGGTGTCGAAGCCCTTGCTGAAATCCAAGTAGGCCACATCCACCGCCCCTCCCTTATCCACCTCCCTAGTCACCCAGTCAAAGAAATCTATCAGATTTGTTTGACCAGGTCTTCCTGCTATGAATCCATGCTGCCTCAGATCCTGTGCTCTGTTGGATTCAAGATATATCACAAACCTTTCTTTAGTAGTGATTCCATTAGTTTCCCCACCACCAGGGAAAAGGTTTCCCTCCATTGCCATCTCTAACAACGTCCTAGCTCCCCTGGAACAGGTATGCTCCTTCAAGTACCTGGAGGTCACCCTGGACGACACCCTATCCTTTGCTCAAAATGTTGATCTGGTAATCAAGGCAGTAAACTCCAAGCTGGGAGTGCTATATAGGCATAGAAAATTCCTTACTCTGGTGGCCCCCCCCACCTCTCAGTCTCTAGCTCCATCTTGTCAACCATCGATTATGGCCTGGTAGTCTATGGTGCAGCCACAGATACTATGCTCAGGAGGGTACATACAGCACTCAATAAGGCCTGCAGGCTCATCTTGGATGCCGGTCACTTAACCCATACTTGCTCACTTTATGAGCAGACCAACTACCTGTTTCTAGGGTGCAGGAGCAAATCCCAAATCTGCCTCCTAGGTAAAAAAGCACTGTTAGGGAATGCACCCCCGAGTGTATCTGGCATCTTCACCCTATCAGGCTCTGATTACAGCACCAGAGGAAGGACACAGGGGGCACTTGTGGTGCCATTTCGACGAACAGTACTTGGTCAGCATGCTTTCTCCTACAGAGACCCACTATGGCTCAATGAGGGTCCCGAGGTCATTCGTAATACCACCAGCTTCTCCAGCTTCAAATCTGATCTCGAGCAATACCTTACCTCCAGCACTATGTGTGCCTGTTCTCCCTAAAGTCTGACACTCCTCCCACCGGTAGCCCCCTGGCTAAGCCCACATTCTGCTCCCATGAAATGGCCCAGGGCTGTATCTCAGTCCCTCTTACTCAGCTTAGACTTCCTCCTCAGCAAAACGCCTTCCTTCCTCTGCTCTCCCTCACCTCCCTCCCTGCTCACATGTCCCTCTCTCCATTCCCCTGCAACCCACCCACCCCATTTGCACTACCTGCTCTCCCAGCCCCTTCCTCTGCTGCTTTGAGTGCTAGGAAAGTCTCCAGCCAGAGACTGCTTACTGCTCCTTCCTCATCACCCCCCACCCATGGGGAGTGATGCCACCTGCTCACTACTACCACTCCCAGCCCACTTCTTGCACTAACTGTACAGAGAACAATAAACAAAGGGGAGGGTAGGTGTAGGTGGGAAGGGGTTAGGGGACAAAGCATGTACAGGTGGATGGGGGAAGGTATGGGAAGGGAGGAGAGAGGTGGGAGGGGGCTGGGGAACATCATGGCCGGTTACGTCCAGCTGGTACCTGGCACCTCCCCCTGTGTCAGTCCCATAGCAGGATCCGCCTGGTCTGGTCTGCAATCTCCATCATATGGGATATTATTAGAATGAACTGCCGCAGCAGACGGCAGTACAGTGGAAGCCTGGATCCCCTCTGGACACCTATGGCAGAGGAAGGGACAGGTGATCAGTGCATGTCCAAAGTACCTTAGCCCTCCCCGTGTGCAGTGGACATTGGGGACCCATGCCCCTTGAGTGGCACCCTGGCCACCTGCAGTGGGTGGTCCTACCCCTGCTGCCAACCCGGCAAGCCATGTCAGTGCACAGGCTGGAAGCCGCTGACCAAGGGCCACCCGACTGCACAGTGGCAGGCAGGTGGCATGGTGCTGCAGTGAAACCGCAGCGGCACAAGTGGCAGCTGGATGCACACCTGGCCCACCAACAGCTGACACACATGTGCAATTGCTGCCTCATGGCACTACGCACACTGCACCATGTGCCGAAGACAGCTTCCACGGCACAAGGCATAGGGGACCAGGGCCATAACCCCACCCCCGTCACTCACCCTGTTCAACAATGTGGGTATGCACAGTGCCTACCTGCTTGCTGTGGCACTGTGCGTGCTGATCCCAGCACACCACACCTGCCCGGTCCTCTACCAGCAGCCGATGGGCCAGCAGTGGTCTGCTGCAGACTGCCAGGTGCCCCCGCTGCCCTGGCTCTCCTCCAGTCTTCAGGTCCTAGGACGGGAACACAGACAGGTACACATCAGAACACAGCCACAGCATGGGCCCACTGCCCTCACCCCCCCATGAACAGAGTGCACTCCGGTCCGGCAAGGCCACAGGGCAGTGGCGCAGTGCACTCAGTGACTGGCAGTGTCAAGCCACAAGGCACACAACAGGCCTCCCCGGCATGGCATGCAGCCCTGCCAGCTCCATGGAATAGTAGATGTGCACAGACACAGTCAAAGCCCGCTTACCTGGCCGTGGCACGGCCCCCCCTCCAGACGCATGCCTGCAGCACCTTCAGCCTCTCCAGGTCCCTCCTTAACAGGTCCCCATACCGGTGGCGACACTGCTCCCTGGTGCACTGCACACCGGTCGCCTGGACAAGCCCATCCACAATCTCCTGCCACACCTCGGTCCTGGGTCTGTGGAGGGGCTGCAGGCCAAACAGGCTGGCAGCATGGGGCTCCACCTGGGCCACCAGGTTTACCAGCGCAATCTGGCTCCAGTTACGGCAATGGGGCATTGTGCGATGCGGCATGGTTCCACAGCAAAGATGCAGTCCAAAATGGCGCCCTGTAGTGCACGTGCAGAACGTGCCCGGGATGCGTGCCTCGCATGGAGATGCGCTGACTGCGGCAATTGCGCATCACTAGGGATGCACGGCATGGGCGTGGCTACACCAGCACGTGGGGCAGAGGTCCCTGGGTAGCACAGGGCAGGGGTCAGGGATCAGCATGTGCAATGTGCACGTGAGCACTATTGGGTCCATGATGCATGTTGCTCAATAGGGCCAAGTAGGCACCATGCCCCATGTGCCGAATAGTGCCCAAGCGCCATTGGCCCTATAGCGCCTGAGTGCCATAGGCCCAATAGCACCCAAGTGCCATAGCCCCTATAGCACCCCAGTGCCATAGTGTCCATGGCGCATAGGGTACAATGGCCCTATAGCGCACCTAGCACATGCTGCACAATAGGTGGTGGCATATGCCATGGTGCATGTGCAGTGGCAAGTGTGCACTACACATGTCACGGCATTGTGCAACAACATGCGCCGGGAGCAAGTCCATTGTGCAATGCGCAACAGCGTGATATTCAGCCATCATATGCAGATTAGCTCATCAGCCTATCTGCAGCGCAATGTGGACATTTGCACGTCATTACAGTTGCGCATCAGTTCATTTGCATGCAATGCACTATAAAGGCGACACACAACAGCACAGGCCATGGACAACTGCAACCGCTTTGAATATCCAGGCCATAGTGTTTTTTACTTTCTCTTTGTTTTGCTTACTTGCCTAATGCAATGGCTTGTTGCCTCCACTATGGCTCCCTGAAGATTGTCCTATTGTTCCTCCACCCCTACTTTTCTCCTTTCCTGCCAGTGATTTCCTAAGACATTCCTCCATCTTTGCAAAGTTGGCCCGCCTGAGATCCAGTACCCCTGCTTTCATGTGGTTTGACTCTTCTGCTGTTCTTACATTGAACCACACCATACTGTGATCGCTTAATCCCAGATGGCTCCCAACTTTTACGTGTGTAATTCTGTCCCTGTTGGCGAGTACCAGGTCCAAAATCGCTCCCTCCTGGGTGGGCTCCTTCAATAGCTGTCTTAGGCACACCCACTGCAGGGCTTCTAGGATGTCGCTGTTCCGGATGAGGCTGCAGCATGGTTGCTCCAATCCACATCCAGCAGATTGATGTATCTTACAAGCAACACCTCCCCTTTAGCTGTAATTCTGTGGATGGCTTCTACAAGTACCCTATCCAGCTCTTCCCCTTCTGCAGGAGGTCTGTAGATCAGACAACTGCAAATAGCAGTGCCATTTCCTGTCTCCAGGGTGATCCAAAGTGCCTCCACCTCTCCCTGCATTTCCTATACCTTAGTTGCCTTAATTCCTTCCCTGACATAGATAGCCACTCCTCCTCCACTTTTTACCCACCCTGTCCTTCCTGAATAGAGTGTAACCTGGTATTGTTATAACCCAGTCATGGTTCCCCATGAACCATGTCTCGGTAACAGCGACAATGTCCAGGTCCACCTCAGCCATCAGGTCCACTAGGTCCGGGATTTTGTTTCCCAGACTGCAGGCATTTGTGCATATGGCCTTCCAATTTTTACCGGCTCCTCTCCTAATAACTCCCCTTCTATCCCCATGTGTTTCCTCCATATCCCTCTTGTCCTTACTCCCATTCTGTCTTTTCTCTTCATTTTTACCTATTTTAGTTTTAGTTATCTTTGGCAAATTCTCAGCCTTATGGTCCTCTCTGCCATCTGTATCATTTTGTGGGGTGGGGCTGTTTGCTTCACCCAGCTTCATTCTGCCACCCTCCCCCCGGCTAGTTTAAATGCTTGCTGATGAAACATTTAAACCTCTCACTGAGGATCCTGGTTCCTTCCCCCAGATAGGTGCAGGCCATTGCCACTGTACAGGCCTGCATTCCTCCAGGTGGAACCCCAGTCTCCAGTGAAGCCAAGTCCCTTCACTCTGCACCAGTCCTTCAGACACGCATTGAATCTCTTGGTGTGAAGTACCCTGTTCTCCCCCCTGCCTCTTTGAAAAGGTTACAGAGTGTACCACCTGCCTAAGACCCTTCTCCAACTCCCTGAACTGCTCCTCAACTACCCTAGCCTTACTACTTGCCAGGTAATTTGTCCCCAGGTGGACAATGACATCTAGCACATCCTCTCATCCTGCTGCCTCTGTGATCTTTAGCATGTGCTATCCATCCTTCCAAGCCATGGTGTTCGGTAGGCACTTGACCTCCCTCACTCCCTCCCCTCCTGGCCCCAAATCTACCCCCCTGATGATACAGTCCCCCACAAGGAGTTGCTTCCCCCTCCTCTGGGCTCCTCTGCCTCCCCCTCCGGGGTCTCCTCTATGGAGAATCCCCACATCCTCCTTGGTTACCACTGCGGGTGCCTCTCTGGGACACTCCCACTCTGTCAGAGCAGCAAAGGAGTTATGAAGCAGAACCATAGGAGGGATGTGTCTCTTCCCCACTGCCCTCACCTTTCCTGATCCCACTGTCATCCAGCCACTCCTCCTCTTTAGCAACCGTTGAGGCAGCGGGGGCAGACATGGTGGTTCCTGGGTGGTGGAGGAGGTTCCACGAGTCTGGGCCAACTTGACCTGGAGACAAGCAACCTCCACCCTCAGCAAAGAGAGGTGCCTGCAGATGGGACAGCACCACAGCCTCCAGAAAGTCTCCCTGAAGACTGCTGCCCCACTTCTGCTGTACTGCACCACTCCATCATCATGTCTATAAGTGTCTATAAGGGAAGCACCAGGAGCGGCCACACAGTTGGACAGGTCAGATCTCACAGGCCATGTATCACACATGGTGATGCACACGTGCGACACATGGCTGCCATCCATGCCTGGCCAGGTAGAAGGGCCGATGACCACACAAGGCCCCCCCATGGACACACACACAAACACACACTACACACACACACACACACACACACACACACACACACACACACACACACAGCCTGAAGGCACAGCCACATACAAAGGAAACCACAGACACAAGGTATGCATACACAAATGAATTTATTAAATTCCACTGCAGCAAACTATGCAATGCTCTCTGGTATGAAACAGCCCCCCCCCCAGCATCATGCCATGTCAGCTGCCCCATTCCCTATTCCAGCTGTCACTTGGCATCCTCCACCTCCTCCTCCTCCTCCTCCTCAGAGGATCACATGGGGGTGTTGTCACTGTAGTCCCACATCACCAGTACTATCCACTGAAGCATGCCTATGTACCCCTGAGATTGCAGAAAACAGACAGAGAGGCACGTAAGTGGCTTGCAGACATATGTCAGTGGCACTAAACACCATGCGATGTGTGGCTCAGTGGTAACACCTTTGAGGGCTGCAGCACAGACCAGAACTGCCCCCAGTCATCCTTGTAGTAGATGTTGGTGCTGTCAACTGGCAGACTGAGGAAGCCAGGTAATTGCTTCAGCCATTGGTGCCACTTCGCCACCACCTGCCCAGTGGCCCCTTCCCTCAGGTCAGAGAGCTCCAGGGCAAACTCCTCTGGGTGGCCCTTAAAGTCCTGTGGAGACACAAGCAGAAAGATAACATAAGTAGGAAGCAAATGGCAGACACCCACCCAGTGGTGCCCCACAATGCCTGATACACACCTCAGCTGGCTCTGTGACTCGCCATATGGTGCCACTCTCCAGCCTATCCTGGTAGCAATTGGTGGACATCCTCCACAGCTTGTGGGGATAGTCCATGAGCCAACCCACTGACACACTACACCCATCCATAGCAACCATCATGAACTGTGACAGTGACATGCTGGTGTGCCCATCACAGAGTGATGCCCCAGGTCTACGCAGCATAGGGGTCATGACCCTGAACCAAGGTGTAATGAGATGCTGTGCATTCTCAGACTGTGATCCTGAGGTGACATGGCTTCACAACAATTGCGTGGCCCACAGGGTGGATACAGTGCTACGGGACAGCAAGGTGATGTGCCCAGGACTACTGCTACATGCTGTCCTGCTGGCACCATGATAGTGTGGAGACATGCCAGGCAGGCACAGAATCAGCCATGTGTGTACTTCTACAGGCCACTGAGCTATGAGACACTCAGTGCCTGGGCAGGTTCCAGGTGGACCATGCAATGGTGGCCCACCTGTGTGCCATAGTCACAGGTCATGTCGGTAGAGATGAAAGCACTGTGTGCATTGTCATACAGTACTATGCCAAGTTCATTTCAGCTGTGTGTGTGTGTGTGTGTGTGTGTGTGTGTGTGTGTGTGTGTGGTGATGTGATGGGTATAATCCAGTCCTCTGTGTCCCATGCTATGCATCAGGTGACAGATGCACTGCTCCAGGATGTAAGGAGCCACATACAATTCCCACCATCCCTGCAGGATATACAGGCAACCAGGGAGGCATTCTATACCATGCATGGCATGCCCAATACCATGGATAACATTGATGGCACCCATGTGGTGATCCTGGCCCTGTATGTGGATGAAGCGGCATACAGGAATCGGAAGAGATTCCACAGTATAAACTGTCAGGTCATGTGTGATGCACATGGCATCATCACCAACATGTGTGCCAGGTACACTGTGCCATGAAACATTTGTCCTTGACAACTCGCCCCAGGGCATGCAGAGTGTTCACCATGTGTGCCATGCTGCATAACGTCTGTGAGCATCACTGACTACCTGCTCCACCCATAGAGCCATGCGCCCAGCCCCTCTGTGATGGGCCTCCAGGGCCCTAGCCACCGTGGGACACACCCAACGCCATGTAGTCTGACACACTGTGGCACACAGCTCATTCGATAGACAGGTGTAGGGGCCATGGGCACCATGATGACCTGAAAGATCTGAGTGCCCATGTGCCCTTTCAGCTCGCTACCACCTGTAACAGGGCCACGTGTGCCATGGCCTGTGTTTCATGGGTTCCTAGGTGATGGCATGTATGCCAGGTGGCCGGGAGACATGGCGCAGCACCACCTGCAGGGTTCTTGTGGTGCATGTGTGTGGTTGGGGGCCTGTGTGTGTGTGGGGGGATATGTGTCCTGTATGCCACTGTGTGGGTATGGCACTCTGTGTGCAACAGTAACTGTGCACTGCCATGTGGCATTACAGCTGTGAGCTGCATGATGGGTGGTCACATGTGTGCCCAGACACTGGGGCGGGGCACTGGGTGGGGCACTCCCTGTACCCTTGCCACAAGTTGACATGTTGTGGGCCCAGACAGGGACTCAGTGGCCCCCTGTTTGCCAGGGGCTGGGGCCAGGGGACAGTGGGACAGGGTGCGATGGTGGGGGTGGAGAGACAGTGAGACAGGGTGCGATGATGGGGAGGGGGGGGATGGTGGGACAGGGTACATTGGTGAGGGCTGGGAGATGGGGTGATAGTGGGACAGGGTGCAGTGGCATGGGTGGGGGAACAGGGAAGGTGGAGACATTGGGTGCAGCAGTGGCGGTTGGTGTGGGGCTGGTGGTGTGGGGTGGCGTGGGTACTGGAATGGCAGTGGAGGGCCCTGCCAGCATGCATTCAGCTACCCTTTCCAGCATGTCACCTATGCAGTCAATTCCCCGAACCATGCCCTCCTCCACCTCAGTGAGGTGCCATGGTGCCTCTGTGTTCTCACTCTGGGCATTCATTAAAGGGGTCTTACCCTCAGGTTGTGTTTCTGCCTCAAGTAGGTGTTCTTGACTTTTTTTGCTCTGTCACTCCTCTGTTCTACCTTCAATACCTTCTGTTTCACTTTCCACATTGGAATCAGCAGAAAGGAATTCCAATTCAGGCAATGGGATATTATCTGGGCCAGGCTCAGTAGCAGGAACAAGATGAGACTCAGTAGTACATCAGGCTGTTTTGTAAAGCCAGTTTGTTCCTTCACATTTGTTTGACTGTTTCGGGTCATTCTTATTTTCATTTGTCAAGCTGTTTTTTCCTCCACAAGAACTTTAGCCATGTTATCTACAGGATCTTCTTTCTCTGTCTGATCATGCACCAGATTTGCGGTGTTCCATTGGCCAGTGTTTCTCATGTTGTCTGTTATATGAGACAGTATAAGGCTTAATGGTGTCTCAGATTTTAGTACTGGGTGTGTTTCCCAAAAAACTTGATAACAGCTTGTTCAGTTTTCATTTGTTTCAGTATTACCTTTCCTTTCACCATCTCTTTACTCGCTTTTTTTGTTTACTTTTTTGACTTCCTTTCTATCACTTTGCAGGTAAAGTGTCTCTTTCTTTCCTCTCCCTAGGAGCCGATATGAGCTCAGAGATGAGACACATGGAATGTAGTAAAAAGAGATGTCTTCAAAACTCTGAACAGTGTCCTTTCAGCTACTTATTTCATTCTGCTTTATTTTCAAGGTATTTTCATTATTTTACTTTTCTCCTAACACATTGCAACTGGCTTCCGATTTCTGATTTAAGCAGCAGCAGCAGTCAGACAAAATGAATTGTGGCTGGTTTCACAAGGAGCATACAACCTTTAAAGAAGGACTCCCACCAAAAGTGCTACATTGCAGAATTAGAATAAGCACAGCCCCAATAAATCTCATATCAAAAATTAAGTTTCTATGTCACTTCATTTTAAAGTTATGAGCTATTTTGTAACCCTGATTTCTATACCTATTCAAAAACAAGTATTTGTCAATGCCGAATGTTGGTTGCTTGTTAAACAATTTGACATTTTTCTGAAAGAGGCCAATGATGAGTGTAGTCTGCATACCCACAAGACCTCCCACGTTGCAGGACCACCCCAGGTGTGGCCTCACCATTGATCTATATAGGGGTAATACTGTCTCCCTTTTTCTGCTGGTGATACCCCTCCCTGTGCACCCCAGCATCCTTCTAGCTTTTCCTACTGCCTTATCAAACTGCTTTGCTAGAAGTTGAAACATAGAAATTGTCGGCAGATAAGGACCACTAGGCCAATCCAGTCTGTCCGTAAGCTGTGTATTTGACTACTGCTGCTGACCCTCCCTCAACTGTACCTTTATGGTTCTGCCATGCCTGTCTCATGCATGCTTAACTCCTGCCATAGTACTCGCACCCACCACCTTCTGCGGCAGACCATTCCATGTGTCCATCACCCTCTCTGTGAAAAAAAGCATCCTCATATTCCCTCTTAGCGTGCCACTTTCCAGTTTCTTGTCCTGCCTTCTCATTCTTCTACTCCTCCTGTATGTACTGGAAGATGTCTTTCCCCTGCACCTTGTTTACACCCTTGAGATACTTGAATGTCTCTATCATGTCTCCTGTCTACCTACTCTCATCCAGCAAGTACATATTGCAGTCCCTTAATCTCTGCTTGTTTGTTTTGTGGTACAAGCCCTGTACCATCTTAGTCACCCTTCTCTGGACCGTCTCCAGCATGTTTATGCCCTTTCGAAGATGTGACCTCCAGAACTGCATGCAGTACTCCATGTGAGACCTGACCAGGGTTTTATATAACGTCATCACTACCTCCCTCCTTCTGCTGGTGATACCCATGCTTATACACCCCAGCATGCCATTGGCCCTCCCCACTGCCTTTGTAATCTGCTTTGACATTTGCAAGTCATGTGAAATTATAACCTCCAGGTCCCTTTGTTTCTTGGTGACTGTCAGCAACTCCCCCCCCCCATCCTGTAGCTATCCCCAGGGTTTCTATTACCCAGGCGAATAATTTTGCACTTTTTTGATTTAAACCTCAGTTGCCACTCCTCAGACCATTTCTCAAGCCTGCCTAGGTCATTTCTCATTTTCTCCACCTCTTCTGGAGTATCCACCCTGTTGCAGATCTTGGTGTCATCTACAAACAGGAAGACCTTTCCTTCCAGCCCCTCTGCAATGTCACTAATGAAGACATTGAACAGGACTGTCCCATGGACTGTTTCCTGTGGTACCCTGCTGGTCACCCCCTTCCCAGATTGTACCCTGTTTACCACCAACCTCTGTCTCCTGTCTGTTAGCCAGTTCCTAACCCAGTTCACCACCTTGTCTACCATGCCCAGACTACCAATCTTGTTAACAGGCCTCTTATGTAAGACAGTGTTGAAGACCTTGCTGAAATTGAGGTAGGCGATGTCCATGCCCCCCCGATTAACTTCCTTTGTTACCCAGTCAAAGAAATCTATCAGATTTGTCTGACACGACCTACCCACTGCTAGGCCTGACCAGGGTTTTATATAATGGGATCACTACCCCCCTCCTTCTGCTGGTGACACCCCTGCCTATGCATCCCTTGTAATTTTTTCACATTTTGACCCCAAATTTTCAACAGTGTTCTTATCGTACCTCATAAACCCCACAGGATAAAATTTCTCAATCCTGCAAAATGCCATTCCGCACCACAGGTGTGGAAACTCATTTTGGGTAGGATGTGTGAATTGACAGCCATACTATTCATGAGGTTGTATGAAGAAATGGCTAGGTTGAACATTTGGAGCCAAAATATAAAAAATTGGCTAAGTTACGCACATGCGCAGGAAAACTTCAACGAGTGCGCATAATTCTGTCTTTTGTTGGTATTTTTGCTCCAGAATTTCAACCTGGGCTTTTTGGGACCCTGCCTCATGAACAGTTGTGCTATCATTTTGTTACTCAATCCCAAAAGGTTGTTTCACGCAGCGATGACACCATTCCACTGCACAGGTGTGAGAACATGTTTTGGGCAGAGTGTGAGAAATGACAGCTGTACTGTTCATGAGGCAGTGTGGAAAAATATCTATGTTGAAAATCTGGAGTAATAATATTAAACATTGACCAAGTTACGCTTGTGCATAGGAAAATTGAAATGAGCGCACTTAACTTGGGTGTTTGTTGGCATTTTTGCTCCAGATTTTCAACAGGGGCCTTTTGGGACCCCACCTCATGTACAGTGGCACTGTTGTTTCATTAATCAGTCATGAAAGGTGATTCCATGCAGTGACTGCAAAATCACCTTTCGGGACAGAGTAATGAAATGACAGTGACAGTGTCCATGAGGTAGGGTTCCAAGAACTCCATGTTAAAAAAATCTGGTGCAAAAATCTCAAAAACTGGCTGAGATATCAACATAAGTTCTTTTTTTGGTCCCCCTCTCCCTGTCTTCATTACCTCTTTAATGCCCACCCGAGTACAGTTAATGCTTTCTGGCCCCTTCCTCTTAATTGTCCACTTACTCCTTACCCCAGGCTTGAACCCTGCACCCTGAGCATCATAGATACCAAGTGTACTGCTACTCCATCTGACCTGGGATCACTTAAGAGGATACCTTGCTAACTCTTGAGTCCTGTGGCCTCTGGGCACACTTCCTTCTTGTGGGTCCCATCCCTCTTTTGCATTGTACTCCACCAAGCCCCTCCCTCTAATCTTTCATGTGCTCCTAGTGCTCTTTACTCCCTCCTCTCCCCAAGTCATCTGCCTGTCAGCCCGGCAGGTACCCAGCATTATGCCACCAGGTGGGACACTATCAACAATGCTCCTCACACCTTCCATACCCCAACATGTCCCCCCCCAAGAACCTAATACCATACCTCATTAGCCCTCTTAGTGGCTGAGCATATCTCCGCCCTACCCATACCTGTGGCTGCCTGAAAACCCTGTCCACAGCCACATAACCTTAACATAAAAGCTAAGCTAATTAGACTCGCTCTCCTTCACCAAGCCCTCATACTCCTTCTCCTTTCAGGCAATGTGCACCCAAACCCGGGCCCTCCCCACTCTCTCAGCACCTCCTGTGGGTCATCAAATGGGCTCTTTCTAGCCACTGTCAACATCTGTAGTCTTCAAAAAAAGCTTGATGTCCTTCAGGACTGGATGGCACAGATCTCTCCAGACTGGGAGATCTTCACCGACTAGAAGAGAGATCAATCATGGAGGAAAGGCAGACTCAGACAGGTGGAGAAGCAGGGATTCCTTGACAGCAGTTCTACCTGACTGAATCCCCCTTGGAGTGCACAGTCCAGGCTGCTATCTCCACTGAGGTGACTTCTCTCCTCGATCGCTCTACTTAGACCCAGTCAGTGGCTGTTCTCTCAGCATACGAAGCAGTTGGAATACTTACCCAGAATTCCTAGCTGCTGTATGTAAATCAGCATTTTGTACTGTTATACCACTACTGAAATAGTGGTCGACAAATAGAAAGCTCTCAGCTGGATGCAACAGCTCAGACACAAAGGACACCCCTAGGAGGCATACCCCAAAAGCAGTCCAGCCCCTAGCCTTACTGTCTGCTGTACCCACCACTGAAACAATGGTCGGCTAATATAAAGCTCTCAGCCAGAAACAACCAAAAGCAACAGCTCAGACACAAAGGTCAACCCTAGGAGGCATATGCCAAGTGTGGTCTGCCCCTAGCCTTACTGTCTGCTGAGCTTCACTGATCTTCACCAACTGGGAAAGAGACCTTCTCTCCTCCAATCTCTAGGTGTGCTACTAAGTGATAGACCTTAACAAACTGATTGTTTTCTTCAGCAGGAAGGAGTAACAAAAGTTCTGAGGTAGTAAGGTACAAAAAGCAAAACAAAAAAAAACAACTCACAGCTCTGTTTTCTTTTTCGTCCACACTTTCTGACAAGAAATAGGAATCAGCACTACCTGTCAACTAAAACAAAACAAAGCATGGACCTTGACAGTTGTGAAAACCGTGGTGCACTATACAATAAGATCTACAAACTGCAACCAGGACCCGGCCGTGCGTGCTGTGCCATAGCAGATCTTGCAGTCCAACTACAGGATGCTTGGACTATAATATACGACCTCCAATACAGCAAACTCTATAGCACACCTCCTCAAACCCCACCACCACCAGTACCAGCATGTCAGCCAGGGGACAAGACTCGAGGCAGAGCCCAGGGACTGGCAGGTGGTAAGAAAAAAGAGGCATCATAGGAGGCCCAGGAAGGAAGTCAAAAACCAGGAGCAATTCCTGGCCATCCAAACAAAAAACAGGTTCGCTCCACTGCTACCAACCACAGACAAAGTAATACAAGGTAAAGAAATCAAACCACCAAAACAGGCTAACACGCCAATTAAAACCAATACAAACTATGATAAAAACAAAAATACTAATACTCAAAATACAACCAACAACAATACCAATGCCAAATGCAATAACAACAAAAATACTAAAACTCAAAATAAAAATGATACAAATAGAAACAAAAGCAAAATGCTCATAATCGGGGATTCCATGATCTGAGGAGTGGAACACTACCAAACACAAAATGATAAAAGTGACATTGTGGCAAAGTGTCTACCAGAAGCCTTTGAAGCAGGGACACTAACCGCATAAAGACAATTGTGCTGGAATCAGTGGATGTTACACATATAACAATACACCTTGGTACCAATAGCTTGGCAAATCACACAGTTCAGGAGGCCAAGAAACACTTTGAGGACCTGTCCGACAAACTTTCTTCACTTCCATCCAAATTAGCCTTCTCAGAAGTGCTGCCAGCATGGGAAAAAGGAAAAAGCATCAAGCCAGTCAGAGTGATTGAAGTAGGCAAATTTAACTCATGGCTGCATGATTGGTGCCAAGACAAGGGATACCACTACATGGGGAACTGGCACAACTTTTGGGAAAGAGCTTTTTTAAAATACGACGGATTGCACCTAAACAGAGAAGGTGTGCGAGCACTTGGACAAAAATGTGATGTCTATACAGGTACTTTAAACAAAATAAAGGGGAGTATGATGCATCTCACACCCCTGTCATTGGTGGGCTGGTTATCACTCCCCAAAATGTCAAATGTGCACATACATCCACAGAAAACAAATCAGAGCCAACATCCTCCCGAACCGGCAACCTCCATAATCTCTTGGCTGGAAAGAGCAAACTGGAGCAGTCCAGGAAGAGGGTACAACCTCATGCCAAAGAGGATGTACATTCCTGGAAGACAATGGCTGAAAATACTAGGAATCTAACCAACAAACTTCTCGAACTAACAGCCATCTTGGAAACAGAAAGGTTGGACTGGGTGGCTGTAACAGAAATGTGGTTCACGGAAAACCACGGATGGGATATGGCCATTACTGGTTAAAATCTGTTCAGGAAAAATAGGCAGGGCAAAAAAAGAGGGGGAGGGTGTAGCCATTTACATTCAGGAAGAAGTAAAAGCCACAGAAGTAAAAGGGCAACCTGGGGACTTCGAGTCACCGTGGCTAACAGCAGACACGGGCAAGGGAAAACTTTTCAGAATCAGCATCGTGTACAGGCCCCCAAAACAAGGAGATAAAGGAGACAAAGACCTAATAGAGGAAATCCACAAAATGTCTGATAAAGGTCAAATAATACTGGTGGGGGACTACAACCTACCAGACACTAACTAGAGCACACTAATGGCAGCAACAAGAATAAAAAAAGAATTCTTATTGTCACTACAAAGCGCGGGACTGTGTCAGCTTGTTAAAAACCCAACAAGGGGAGATGCCATTCTCGATCTTGTCCTCACAAACTCAGAAAGGATCAAGGATATCAAAGTGGGATGTCATATAGGCAACAGCGCCCATCGCATGATAAGCTTTAAGGTGAACATAACACAGGACACCACTCACTCAAAGGTAAAGATGCTAGATTTCAAAAAGGCTGATTTCCAAAAAATGAGGAACAACGTAAATAGCCAGTTGATGGAAATAGAAGTTGAGGAGGTGGAGGTCATGTGGGGGAGACTCAAGACACTAATAAAGACTGTCACAGATCAATGTGCCAGATGGGTCAGCAAAGCAAAAAGAAAAAGAAATCCTCTGTGGTTTTCCAAGGAAATGGCTCCCACAATCAAAGAAAAGAAGAAGGTGTACAGCAGATACCAGGAAACCAAAACTGAGAAAGACTTGGAGTCATACAAGGAAAAAATGAGAGAGTCAAACAAACAAATTAAAAGGGCAAAAGCCCAGACAGAGGAAAAGATAGCAAAAGGGGCAAAGAGAGGAGACAAATAATTTTTTAGATACATTAGGGAATGTAGGAAGACAAAAGGGGGATAGTAAAGATTGTTACTGAAGAAGGGAGGACCCAGGGGATGACCAAGCCCTGAAAAAACACAACACCCCAGGACCAGGGGTAGACTTGAGTCCCTTTACAGAAGCCGAAGTATGGGAGATGCTAGTTAAATTCAAAGCAGACAAAGCCGTGGGATCAGATGAGATGCACCCCAGAATCCTTAAGGAACTGGGGGAAGAATTAGCAGCCCCTCTGGCACTTATATTGACAAAATCCTTGAAGAGCAGTGTAGTACCCGAAGATTGGAAAAAGGCAATAGTAGTTCCACTTCACAAATCAGGCAGTTGTGAAGAGGCAAGTAATTACAGACTGGTGAGCCTCACGTCTGTAGTAGGGAAACTAATGGAGACACTGCTCAAACAGAGGATCATAGCACTCCTCAAAACTAGTAGCTGACAAGACCCTAAACAACATGGTTTCACAGTAGGTAGGTCATGCCAGACAAATCTGATCATGTTTTTTGACTATGCTACAAAAATAGTGGACTACGGTGGGGCAGTGGATGTGGTCTACCTAGACTTTAGTAAGGCCTTCTACTCGGTTCCACACAGAAGGCTGGAAAAGAAGCTTGACCACACAGGGGTTGGTCCAGAAGTAGTCAGATGGGTACAAAACTGGTTACAAGGCAGAACCCAAAGGGTACAGGTTAATGGAGTGTAATTGACGGAAGGCAGGGTGACCAGCGTGGTGCCCCAGGGGTCAGTGCTAGGGCTTGTACTCTTCTGTGTTTTTATAGCAGATACACTGATGGACTGGAAGATAAGGTGTGTCTGTTCACAGATGACACCAAATATGTAGCAGGGTGGAGCAAATGGACAAGGAAATGATAGAAGACATCCTTAGGATGGCAGAGAAAGGGGAGATATTGCTGATGGGGGACCTGAATATGCCAGATGTTAGCTGGAGCACCTTTGCTGCAGCCACATCCAGGAGTGGGGTCATTTTCAATGCCCTACAGGGGGCATGCCTCAGACAGCTAGTTTTGGAACCCACTCAGGAGGGAGCAATCTTAGACTTGGTACTCTCAACTGGAGACAGAGAGAGAGAGGATCTCAGATCTAGAAGTGGGTAGCCTTCTGGGAACAAGTGACCACCAAACAGTGTGGTTCACAGTAAACATAGCTGTAGAGTCAAGCCATACAAAAATGAAGGTACTGGACTTCAGGAGGACTGATTTTGTCAAAATGGGAGCATACCTCAGAAAAGCACTAGTGAACAGGCAAGAAGGTGGGGTGGAACAACAATGGGAAAACATCAAAACTGCCATCACAGAGGCAACAAGCCTTTGTGTGAAGTAAATAAACAAATCAAAATGGGATCCGGTCGATCGCCCAACACATGAGTGCCCGACACCCTTATTCCCGACTCTGGCTTCCCGTCACACGCAACTGCCCGTCTTTTTATTTCCCACCATATAGTATGCTCTGTATGTATGTCTGTATGCCCAGTCACTGTGGTTTGAAATCACCGAAAGAGCAGAACCAAACCACACAAAAACACGTATCCTGGATTTTAGGGGGGCAGACTTTGGGAAGATGGGGAGATACTTGAAAGAGGCATTAAGGGGAATGGGGCAGGAATCAGGGGTTGAGGAACAGTGGGCAGTATTTAAAATGGGGATTACAAGAGCAACAGAATTATGTATTAAGCAGGTTAGCAAGAGGAAAAGGAAGAGGAGACCATTATGGTTTTCCAAAGAGGTAGCAAAGAAAGTGAAAGCCAAAAAAGATTGCATTCAGGCAATACAAAAAGACACAGGCAGAAGGGATAGGGAGAAGTACTAGGAGAAGCAAAGGGAGGCAGGGAGGTCAGTAAGGGAAGCCAAAGCTCAGACAGAAGAACACATTGCAAAATCAGTGGGTAGAGGGACAAAACCTTTACAGGTACATAAGGAAAAAGAAAAGGCAAAGGGAGGGATAGTGAGACTGAAGGGGGAGGATGGGGGCTGTGTGGAGGATGACAACAGTAAAGCTGACATATTCAACAGGTATTTTTGCTCAGTCTTTACTGAGGAAGAGGAGGGTAATGGGTCTGAATGGAGTACAAGGGGTGAGAATGGTGCAGAAATGGATACAAGTCCCTTTACACAAGAAAGGGTCCTGAAGGAACTGGAAGTAATAAGAGTTTATAAAGCAATGAGGCCAGATGGGGTGCACCCCAGGGTCCTTAAAGAACTAAGAGAGGTGGTGGCTGAACCTCTGTCTATCCTGTTTAGCCGATCACTGGAAACAGGGGAGGTACCCAAAGACTGGAGGATAGCAGATGTAGTCCACTTATACAAAAGTGGGAACAAAGAGGAAGCGGGGAACTACAGACCAGTCAGCCTCACCTCGGTAGTGGGGAAGATCATGGAAGCACCACTGAAGGAGAGATTGGTGGAACATCTGGTTGTCAATGGAGTACAGGACCCAAGGCAGCATAGTTTCACCAGGGGGAGGTCATGTCAGACCAACCTCATTGAATTTCTTGACTGGGTGACTAGGAAGGTGGATCAGGGGAAGGCAGTGGACATGGCCTATCTGGACTTCAGCAAGGCCTTTGACACTGTGCCACATAAAAGACTATTGCACAAACTGGGGAATATGGGTGTGGGCAGGACAGTAGTGTGGTGGGTAGGTAACTGGCTGAGCAGCAGGACACAGAGGGTGGTGGTAAATGGCTATCACTCCACAGAGGGAAGAGTGACCAGTGGGGTACCACAGGGATCAGTGCTGGGACCAGTCCTATTCAATATCCTCATCAGTGACATTGCGCAGGACCCAGAAGGCAGAATTTCACTGTTCGCTGATGACACAAAGCTCTGTAACAGAGTAGACACACCAGAGGGTGTAGACAGAATGAGAAGGGACCTGCAGAATCTTGAAGAATGGTCAGGGGTTTGGCAATTGAAATTCAATGCAAGGAAGTGCAAGATAATGCATATGGGGCACAAAAACCCTGGACAATATATCAGTTGGGGTGAGGATATAGCATGCACCAAGCAGGAAAGGATCTCGGGTTATCATCTCTGATGACCTCAAGGCAGGGAAACAGTGTGACAAGGCAGCAGATAAAGAAATAGGATGCTGGGATGCATAGGCAGGGCACGCCAGCAGGAAAAGGAGGTCATAATTCCACTATACAAGACACTAGTGAGGCCCCACCTGGAGTACACTGTACAGTTCTGGAGACCTTACCTACGTAAGGACATAGACAGGGTAGAGAAGGTTCAGAGGAGGGCAACAAAGATGGTGCATGGATTGCATCACAGGTCCTATAAGGACAGGTTGAAGGAACTGAACATGTACTCCCTGGAGGAGAGGAGGGAGAGAGGGGATATGATAGAGACATACAAGTATCTTACAGGGAGGAACAGGGTGCAGGAATACACTATTTTTAAGCGAAAAAGATGTTCCAGGACTAGAGGGCATGGGATGAAGTTGGAAGGAGGATGATTCAGAGGAAACATGAGGAAGAATTTCTTCACAGAACGGGTGGTGGACAAGTGGGACACCATGCCAGATGAAGTAATGGGGGCTGAAACAATCACGGGATTTAAGAATGCATGGGATACACATAAAGGAATTCTGGAGGTCAGGGGTAAGGGGCAACAGACTTCTTGGAAAACATAAACTGAACTTACAAGCTCAAATGGGCAGACTGGGTGGACCATAGGCCCTTATCTGCCGACACTGTCTATGTATCTATGTATCTATGTATGCTGACACACCACATTTCCCGACATTTCACTGCCCAATACTAATGCTAAGTGAAGCCTTGCAATACGAGTTACAACGTACAAAGTTACAAAGGTAGCGTTCTTTAATGCCCGTTAATGGTGCACAATTCACTGTCCGATAACAGGTATAATAACCCCTTGCCGTAGCGAACCCCATTATAAAGAATATTGGTTATAACGAATGGTCTCCATGCCTCCAGAGTCAAATTAGCTCTTCCCGTGTACAGACAGTTACAGGAACACCACTCTATGCATGGTATGCACACTTTTTTTTTTCTTAACAAACCCACTCCAGGGCTACTGAACCATTATTCAACTGTTTTCAGACTGTAACTGTGTCTTCGCTCTACTCCCGACCATGCTCCCAAGCCGACCACAATCCTCCGGCCAACTGTCCACTTCTTGTACTGCCAAAAGCTGGCAGCACATCCCCATCTGTGACAGGGAAGGAAAGCACAGAGGGGGGAGACTATCAGAACACCATGGTGTGCACTTTATTTTTGAAACAAACATTACCACATTCAGCAGATCTGCCACTCGAGACAGCAGTTTGTAAAAGCTGATCTTACGATCTCCAACTACTTTGACATTGATCTAATAATAATAATACTATGCACCCCATTTGCTGGATTTGTTTGTATGTACATTATGTTTTGAGAGTGAGAACAGGCTTCTGCATCTTTCCTTTTGTCCTTTTATGTTCAAAGCAGGGTGTATAAATCGTTATCCTGTGTGTAGTGCTGCTAAACTTTCTGTTTATGATACAGATGTTAGCGCTACCAACAGTTGTAAACATATGTCCAAAAGTCTCAGGATTTATGATTATTAAATAAATCTGTTAAAAAAACTACGGGTGTAAAGCAGCAACCTGAAACATTACAGTCAGACTGAAACAGGTAAACGTAACTTCGGGAACTTGAATAGTCGGTAAAATTGTACAGGTGGGCAAACACAAAATGGGAAACTGGAGTTGGGGACTTGTGTGATGGGAGGATAAGAGTCGGGAAAATGTACTAGACCCATCAAAACAAAAGAAAAAAAACACTATGGTTCTCAAAAGAAGTAGCGGGGAAGGATAGGGAGAAAAAGATAGCATTCAGGAAGTATAAGGAAACACAGAAGGAGCAGAACAGAGACCTGTACTAGTTAAAGTGGAAGGAAGCAGGGAAGTCAGTCAGAAGAGCAAAGGCCCAAACTGAGGAAAAGATAGCCAACTCGGTTAAGAAGGGGGATAAAACCTTTTATAGGTACATTAGGGATCAAAAAAAGACTAAGGCAGGGATACTGAGGCCAATAAAGAGGAAGGTGGTTGGGCAGAGAGTGACGGTGAAAAAGCAGGGATACTGAACAAATACTTCTGCTCAGTATTCACAAAGGAAAAGCAGGGGGGAGATACCTAATCCAGTCAATAGAAGCAATCTGGATAGTGGGGTTGATATTAGTCCTTTCACGAGCAGAAAGCAGCTAACTAAAAGAAGCTACCATTTTCTTACTAATTTAACACTTCTATCTCAGCAGGACTCTGTGTCTGTTGAGATTAAGCAGACAGATACTTTATTAGAAGTAGAAGGGGTCTTATTTAGGGTTAAAAAAAGAAAAGAAAAAGTCAGTGTGTGTTCTGTGCTGGGAAGGGTACTGTATCAACTTACTTTGCTAAATCAGTAGGAGGAGAGACAGCTTAATTGGGGGTGTGGCTTAGACAATATAAAAACAGGTGACTCAAATTACAACGTACTGTTGTTAGCCTTTTTTCTTGCTATTTGCCCTCCATCCCACCCACCCAAAGCCAGTACTACTTTTATAGCCACTGGATTTGACTGACAACGGGAACTTCCTGTTTGGCAGTAGGAAGGGAAGGATCATAGAAAAACATTGGTTTTGTCAACCCTAAAGGAAAAAAGTAGCTCGCTCTCCCCCCCCAGCTGCTGGTGGTCTGACATTGAGCAAGGAAGAAGGAGGCTACTGAAGAATATAGGAAGTTGCTGTCCCAGAACAGGAAGGGTGAGAGTTGTAAGGAGAGGAGAGAGTAAGCATACAGAGAAACAGGAGAGGGGACACAAAATAAGACATGATAGGAGTGATGCAGTGCAATGGCTGTGGGGCGGCAGTGTTCCAGGAGACATTCTGGAGGCTGCGATGCTGCCCTATTTGCAGGCACCTCTCTGGTCTGAGGGAGGAGGTTGCTCGTCTCCAGGCTGACCTGGCTAGGATTCATGAAACCTCCTCCCCCACCCAGGGACCACTAGTGCCAATGCCACTACCTCAGAGGTTGCCAAGAAAGAGGAGAGGCTGGACAAGGGTGGGCTCAGGGAGGGAGAGGGTGGTGGAACAGAGTTGCATCCCTCCAGCTGTACCTCTCCACAATTCATACACTCTTCTGGTGGATAGTGGTCCTCTATGGAGGCACCTGCAGTGGAGACCAAGGAGGATGCTGGGAACCTTCAAAAAGGAGACCCACAGGAAGGTGGCATGGGACCCCACAGGAGAAGGAAACATCTCCTGGTGGAGGACTCAATCATTAGGGGGGTAGAAATGGGGGAGGAAGGGGAGAGGGAGGTAAGGTGTCTGCCTGGTGCCATGGCTTGGAGGGACAGGAAGCGAATCCTCAGGATCGTGGGAGCAGCTGCATGTGGGAGGGAGCTGGATGTCATTGTCCACCTAGGGACAAATGACCTGGCTAGGAATGGGATCAGAGCAGTGCAAGAGGAGTTTGTAGAGTTAGGAAGGGGCCTTAGACAAGTAGCGCATACGGTAACCATCTCGGAGGTGCTGCCTGTCTATGGCAAGGGTGATGCTAGGGTACTCCTCACCAGGGAATTCAATGAATGGTTGAAAAACTGATGTGGAGCTCAGGGTTTTGGCTTCACTGAGGTCTGGGGAGCCACCTGGAGGGATGCAGACCTATACTGGTGTGCGATGGCTGCATCTGTCCGGGGGGGGGAACCAGGATCCTAGGTGAGAGGTTTAAATGCTTCATTGGCAAGCATTTAAACTAGCCAAGGGGGGACACTGAAGAGGAGCAGGAAAATCTCAGCCTCCCCCCACAAAACATGGTAATTAGTGAGGTAAACACCAAGGTAGAGAAGTCATTAGGGAGCAGGACAGAGGTAAATGTAAAAAAAGGCAAAGGCAGTAAGGACAGGAATGGGCTAAAAGGGGTAAGGCCATCAAAAAGTGGAGGGTGATGAGTACCAATGCCCATAGTCTGTGTAACAAGCTCCCTGAACAAGTGGCCTTGATGGAAGAGGGTTGCCTGGATATTGTGGCAGTCACAGAAACATGGTACACAGAGAACCATGACCAGGATGTCAACATACCAGGATACACAATCTACAGGAGGGACAGGGAGTGTAAAAGAGGAGGAGGAGTAGCTCTTTATGTAAAGGAAGGGATCAAAGCAACAGAACTAAAGAGGAAACAGGGAGCAGATGAGGCACTCTGAGTCACCCAGGAGACAGGAAATTGCACCACAATCCGCATGGGGGTTGCATACAGACCCCCATCTCAGGGGGAGGGAATGGACAAGGAAATAATAGAAGGCTTCCTTAGAATGGCAGAAAAAGGGGAGATATTGTTGATGGAGGACCTGAATATGCCAGATGTTAACTGGAGCACCTTTGCTGCAGGCACATCCAAGAGCATGGTCATTCTTGATGCCCTACAAGGGGCATGCCTCAGACAGCTAGTATTAGAACCCACTCAGGAGGGAGCAATCTTAGATCTGGTACTCTCAAATGGGGACGGAGAAAGAATCTCAGATTTAGAAGTGGCTATCCATCTGGGAACAAGCAACCACCAAACAGCGTGGTTCACGATAAACACAGCCATACAATCAAGCCATACAAAAGCAAGAGTATTGGACTTTAGGAGGGCTGACTTTGGGAAAATGAGAGAGTACCTCAGAAAAGCACTAGCAAACAGGCAAGAAGGAGAGGTGGAGGAACAATGGGGAGTAATCAAAACAGCCATCACAGAGGCAACAAGCCTTTGTGTAAAGCAAATCAACAAAACACAACCTAGGAAAAAAACGCTATGGATCTCAAAAGAGGTGGCAGGGAAGGTTAAGGAGAAAAGGATAGCATTCAGGAAATATAAGGAAACACAGAAGGAACAGGACAGAGAACTTTATCAGTTAAAGCAGAAAGAGGTTGGGAAGGCAGTCAGAATAGCAAAGGCCCAAACTGAGGAAAGGATAGCCAACTATGTTAAGAAGGAGGATAAGACATTTTATAGGTACATTAGGGAGCGAAGAAAGACCAAAGGACGGATGCCGAGGCTTAATAAAGGGGAGGGAATGTGGGTAGAGGGTGACAGTGAAAAAGCAGGGATACTGAATGAATATTTCTGCTCAGTATTCACAAATGAAAAGGAGGGGGAGGTACCTAAACCAAACAAGAGAAACACTCTGAAGACGGGGGTTGATACCAGTCCATTTACAGAAGAAAGGGTTCTGAAAGAACTAATAAAATTGAAGGTGGACAAAGCAATGGGGCCTGATGGGATCCACCCAAGAATTCTAAAAGAACTAAGGGTAGAACTAGTGACACCACTAACTACTCTCTCTAACAAATCATGGGAGGATGGGGTGGTACCTGAGGACTGGAGGAGGGTGGATGTGATTACTCTTCACAAAAGTGGGAGCAAGACAGAGGCAGGAAACTACAGACCAGTTAGTTTGACCTCAGTGGTAGGGAAAATGATGGACTCACTTCTGAAGGAAAGAACTGTTGAGTACCTAGAGGCCAGTGGGGCACAGGACCCAAGGCAGCATGGATTCATTATGGGAAGGTCAAGTCAGATGAATCTAATAGATTTTTTTGACTGGGTGACTAAAGTAGTAGACCAGAGACATGGCCTACATAGATTTTAGCAAGGCATTTGATACAGTCCCACACAAAAGATTAATACACAAGTTAGCCAACCTTGGAGTGGGTCCCAAGGTGGTGGCCTGGATAAAAAATTGGCTAAACATCAGGACGCAAAGGGTAGTAGTAAATGGAGTCCACAGTGAAGAAAGGAGGGTTACTATCGGGGTACCACAGGGTTCAGTACTGGGTCCAGTCCTTTTTAATGTCTTTATAAGTAACATTGCAGAGGAACTGGAAGGAAAAGTATGTCTCTTTGCAGATGACACAAAGATCTGCAACAGGGTTGATACACAAGATGGAGTGGAAAGGATGAGAAGGGTCTTAGCAAGGTTGGAGGAATGGTCAAATGTATGGTGGCTCAGATTCAATGCAAAGAAGTGCAAGGTAATGCACCTGGGAAACAAAAACCCAGGGGAAGAGTACACAGTGGGGGGTGAGATACTGACAACAGTAAAAATGGGAAGGGACCTAGGGGTAAT
This sequence comes from Neoceratodus forsteri, assembly GCA_016271365.2. Classification (NCBI taxonomy): domain Eukaryota; kingdom Metazoa; phylum Chordata; order Ceratodontiformes; family Ceratodontidae; genus Neoceratodus; species Neoceratodus forsteri. Next base: position 519,146,488 of record CM057458.1, read on the forward strand.
TATATCAGATGACCTAAAGGTGGGCAAGCAATGTGAGAAGGCAGTAAGGAAGGCTGGGGGTATACTGGGATGCATAGGGAGAGGCATCAATAGTAGAAAACAAGAAGTTGTTATCCCTCTGTACAGACAGTTGGTGAGACCCCATCTGGAGTACTGTGTGCAGTTCTGGAGACCCCATCTCCGCAAAGACATAAACAGAGTGGAGGCTGTCCAGAGGAGAGCAACCAAAATGGTTCAGGGTCTGCACCAGAAGAAATATGAAGAAAGACTAAAGGAGCTTAATATGTATACCCTTGAGGAAAGAAGGGAGAGAGGGGACATGATAGAAATTTTCAAGTACCTCAAGGGAATCAACAAAGTCTAAGAGGGTAGCATCTTTCAGAAAAGGAGATGTGCAAGAACAAGGGGAACAATTTGGAGATAGAGGGGGGACAGTTCAGAGTTAATGTGAGGAAGTATTTTTTCACAGTGAGGGTTGTGGATGCATGGGACAGCCTCCCTGAGGAGGTCATGGAGTCAAGAACAGTGGGAGAATTCAACAATGCAGGGAACAGACATAAGGCAATCCTAATGGGGGGTAGAAGGAAGTAAGCGGTTGGTTAACTAGGACCTGCAGCTTATCTGTTAGGTAGGAAAATGGGCAGACTAGGTGGGCCAAGCGGTCCTTATCTGCCGTCAAATTCTATGTTTCTATGTTAAAGGGTTCTGAAAGAACTCCTAAAACTGAAAGTGGATAAAGCAATGGGGTCTGATGGAATTCACCCCAGAAATATAAAAGAACTAAGGGAAGAACTAGTAACACCACTGACTACCCTTTTTAATAAATCGTGGGAGGATGGTGTGGTACCTGAGGACTGGAGGAGGGCAGATATGATTCCCCTTCACAAAAGTGGGAACAAGACAGAGGCAGGAAACTACAGACCTGTCAGTTTGACCTCAGTGGTAGGGAAAATGATGGAATCATTTCAGAATGAAAGAATTGTTGATTACCTAGAGGCCAGTGGGGCACAGGACCCAAGGCAGCATGGATTCACAGCAGGAAGGTCATGTCAGACAAATCTAATTGATTTCTTTGACTGGGTGACCAAAGTAGTAGACCAGGGAGGGGCTGTGGACATGACCAACCTGGACTTTAGCAATGCATTTGACACAGTCCCACACAAAATTTTAATAAACAAATTAGCCAGCCTGGGAGTGGGTCCCAGGGTGGTAGCCTGGGTAAAACACTGACTGGACAACAGGAAACAGAGGGTAATAGTAAATGGAGACCACAGTGAAGAAAGGGGAGTTACTAGTGGGGTACAGCAGGGTTCAATACTGGGGCTGGTCCTTTTTAATGTCTTTATAAGTGACATTGCAGAAGGACTGGAAGGAAAAGTATGTCCTTTTGCAGATGACACAAAGATCTGCAACAGGGTTGATACGCAATGTGGGGGTGAAAAGGATGAAAAGGGACTTAACAAGGTTAGAGGAATGGTCAAATATATGGCAGCTTAGATTCAACGCAAAGAAGTGCAAAGTAATGCACCTGGGAAACAAAAACCCAGGGGAAGAGTACACAATGAGGGGTGAGATACTGACAACAACAAAAATGGAAAGGGACCTGGGGTAGTCATATCAGATGACCTAAAGGTGGGCCAGCAATGTGAGAAGGCAGTAAGGAAGGCTGGGGGGATACTGGGATGCATAGGGGAGAGGCATCACCAGTAGAAGTCACTAAGTTGTTTTCCCTCTGTACAGACAGTTGGTAAGACCACATCTGGAGTACTGTGTACAGTTCTGGAGACCCTGTCTCCACAAAGACATAGAAAGAGTGGAGGCAGTCCAGAGGAGGGCAACGAAAATGGTGCAAGGTCTGCACCAGAAGACATATGAAGAAAGACTAAAGAAGTTTAAGATGTATAGCCTCGAGGAAAGGAGGGAGAGGGATAACATGATAGAAACTTTCAAATACCTCAAGGGAATCAACAAAGTCCAGAAAAGAAATGTGCAAGAACAAGGGGGCACAATCTGAAGATAGAGGGGGGATGGCTCAGAGATAATGTGAGGAATTATTTCTTCACAAAGAGGGTTGTGGATGCATGGAGCAGCCTTCCTGAGGAGGTCGTAGAGTCAAAAACAGTAGGGAAATTCAAGCAAGCATGGGACAGACATAAGGCAATTCTAGTGCGGGGTAGGAGGAAGTAGGCTGTTGGTTAACTAGGATCTGCAGCTTATCTGTTAGGTAGGGAAATGGGCAGACTAGGTGGGCCAAGCCGGTCCTTATCTGCCATAAGATTCTATGTTTCTATGTTTAAGGCATAAGCAAGATGGAAGCTGACCTCAAGAAACAAGAAGAATGGTCTGGAGTGTGGCAGCTGAGATTTAATGCCAAAAAGTGCAAGGTCATGCACATAGGAAAGAAAAATCCAAGAAAGGAGTATTACCTAGGAGGCGAAAGACTGCAGCCTCAAACCAGGAATGAGTTCTGTGAATCATAATCTCAGATGACTTGAAGGTTAGTAAGCAGTGCAAGAAGGCAACAATGAAGGCCTACAGAATGCTGGGCTGCTTTGGGAGGGGAATCATGAGCAGGAAGAGAGGTGGTACTACTACTGTATACATCACTGGTAAGGCCTCACCTGGAATACGGAATCCAATTCTGGATGCCTCATCTCAGGAAGGACATTGACCGGGTTGGAACAGTACAGAGAAAGGCGACACAAATCATTCAGGGTCTGCAGTAAATGTTCGAAGAGGAAAGACTTATGGAACTGAATATGTACTTCCTGGAGCAGAGAAGAGAGAGAGAGAGAGAGAGGGGACATGATTGAAACATTCAAGTACATAAAATGCATTAACAAAGTACAGGCACAGTAACTGTTTCACTTCAAGAAGAGCTCCAGAACCAGGGGACATGAAACCAGGCTGTAAGGAGGGAGGTTCTCTACTAACACCAGTAAGTTTTTCTTCACAGAAACAGTGGTGGACACTTGGAACGGCCTGCCCCAAGAGGTTGTGGAGGTCAACACTGTGGGGGGATTCAAGAACGCATGGGATAGACACAAGGGAGCCCTGACTACTAAGGGCAACTATAGTGTCAAAACAGGTCTAAAACAAATGGGCAGACTAGATGAACCTAGTGGTCTCCTTCTGCCGTCAACTTCTATGTTTCTATGTTTCTGTGTTATCCTTGCACTTACAGAGACCTGGCTTGATCCTGATACCCCGGACTCAGCTGTCCATATTCCTGGGTACTATATCCTCAGAACTGACAGGCTAGCTAAGAGGGGTGGGGGCTGCAGTCTTTACTATAGAGATTCTCTACAGGCCTCACTAGTCCCTTGCGCTCCCACTCCGTCTAATGGTGTGCACATTCTCACTGTGAAACTGCAACATAACACTTCAGGCAAAGCCCTACATATAGTCACAGTTTATATCCCCCCCCCCCCAAGCACCAAAGGCCAGCGTTTGACTCGGTAATGAACTTCCTAGCCCACCTGCCCACCTCCAGTAAAATCATTGCCCTGGGTGATTGCAACATCAATTGGCTAGTGACCTCCTCTGCCCCCTACAAGGATGCTGTTGTGGCACTGGACCTCACCCAAGTTGTCCAGTCCCCCACGAGGCTTAACCATAAAACTGGCACCTCCACACTCATTGACCTCATATTCACGAATAGGCCCACCTGCATATCTGAGGTCTCAGTACTTCCGGATGCACTGAGCGACCACTCGCCAGTCCTCTGTAGATGGTCCTCAATAAAAAATCCAGAAGTGGCCACCCAAATATTCCTTTATACATCACAAAAAAGGGATCTCTCTCGCACCTTAGATAACATCTATTACAATGTGATTGGACTCCCATCATCACTGCTCAGTCTACTGACACTGCCCTGGCTTACTTTATCTCCACATTGAACTCCGCTTGTGACAGCTATGCCCCAGACTCCAAACAGAAGGTCAAATGTCAGGACACCCCCTGGCTCTCCCATGCCCTGTTTGACCTCATGAAGCAACGCAACAATCAGTGGCATGAAGCTAATGAATTGGGCAGACTGCATGACCAGCAACTGTATAGGGAACTTAGGAACAAATGTACCTGGTAAATTCAGAAAGCCAAAGCTACCCATTACTAGGAGACACTCTCCTCCTCCTTCTCCTGGGGCTCTGGGCGCAAATTTTGGAACAACATTAAAGAACTGAACAGAAATTCTGCCCCCCCCCAGCTGCTAATAAAATGGCTCACTCTCCCAGGACCCCCTGTTGATTGCCAATACCCTCAACACTGCATTTTCTGATCTTAGCAGTGTCCTCCCCCCTAATTTCTTCAACCCAGCCCCTGCCCCAGACTTGCCCTCCAGCCCACCCCTTAAAGTGTCCACCCCCACTTTCAGGCTCCGAACAATCATTCCCTAGAGGCAAGACCATATTTAACCAAAGCCCTCGGGAAAACACGCTTTAGTAGTGACTCGCTGGACCTAAAACTAGTCCTTCTCACCTTAGACTCCATCATCTCCCCATTTCACTGACATCCTAAACCAGTCCCTCTGTCATGGACAGTTCCCCTCATGCTGGAAAGCAGCTGTCATCACCCCGATATTAAAAAGTGGGGACCGCACCTCCCTGGGCAACTACTGCCCCATCTCCATTCGTCCCCCTCTCCCCAAGGCGCTAGATAAAATAGTGCCAGATCAACTCTCAGACTATCTCACTAAACACAGCCTTCTCCGCCATGTACAGCATGGTTTCAGGAAGGGCCACAGTACTACAACTGCCCTTCTTGAATATACCACTTTCATAAGCAAAGCCCTTGATCGAGGGCACCTAGTTGGAGCTGCCTACATTGACTTAACCCAGGCGTTCAACTCTGTCAGCCACACACTCTTAATCCAATCCCTGCATTGCATGGGTCTGTCCTTGGATACTACCATGTGATTTAAAGGCTACCTCAGTGACCAAACCTAGAGGGTCAAGTTAAACTCTACACTCTCGGCCAGTAAACTGGTACTTTTGTGAGTTCCCCAAGGCTCAATACTGGGCTCCCTCCTGTTTAGCATGTACTTGAATACTCTCCCACAGGCCTGCTCAGGACAAATGCTTCTGTACACCGATGACATGGTTATATTTGACAGCTACTCAGACCCCCACTCCCTTCAATCCTCCCTGCAATGCTCCTTTTCTGAAGCCGAGGCCTGGTTCTCAGAGCATCATCTTGTCCTGAATTACAAAATGACCAAAGCTATGCTTTTCACCCACAAACAAAATAAGATTAAAAATGTTCCCCATAACATCATTAACATCCAGGGCTCCCCCCCCTCGACCTTGTGCCCACCTTTAAATACCTGGGTATCACCCTTGACTCCTCTGTCATGTACCATGATCACATCAATCTGCTCAGCTCAGCTATCAGCTCCAGACTAGGTCTCCTATATAGGCACAGGGGCTGTCTGCCTCCTGATGCCCTAGGTCTTGCCATGACATCATCGGTGCTCTCCCTTATTGACTACGGGATTGTTATCTATGGCACGGCCAACCCCACTGCCCTGTATCAAATCATGATCTCCCTAAATAAAGCCTGCTGGTTAGTCACTGGATGCAACCACTGGACACACACCTGTGAGCTCTATAGATGCACCAACTGGCTTAACTTTGAAGGCAGACTCAGATATCAGACCTGTCTGCTTGCTAGGAAGCTCTCCCTAAACACCTCCCCCCCAGGTCTCCGCCACCTGATTCAGCCCTCCACTCAGCCACAGTCTACATGGAGCTCCCTACTAGCCCCCCCTCTCTGTACCCCACTGCAGGACCTCTCTGGGCCAATGCTCCTTTTATTACAGCCCCCCCCTTGAATGAAATGCCATTGGCCATCACCCTGGAACAGTGGCTAGGCCTGTTTAAAACCCTACTCCGTGTTGAAATCTTCTCCCACTCCAACTGTGACTGTGCTTAGTCCTTCTCCCCCTTGCCTGTTACCATAACCATTTGATATCTGTATATTGTTAGTGTATATGCTGGACTTATAATGATTTGACTCGGGTTGGTCAATTCCACCTTTGAACTGTAACTTGTCTTCACTATATGCCTCTTATTGTATATACTGTTTCTAAACTTGCAGTGTATGTATTCTGGTGTGTTCTCTGTATATTTATCATTATATATCTTGTCATTTCCTGTAATGTATGTATATCTGATGTGGAGCCTTTGCAAAGGAGTACTTGACTCAAAGGTTGTAATTCCGAGTCTTTCAATAAATAAATAAATAAAATAAATAAAGTTGAAACCACCATTGACAGCAATTATACAGTGCTTACCTTGATTTTTTCAGTTCGCAGTTGGGTTTTGAAGAAGGCAGACGTGTCCCAGTCAAATCAGATGACAGCACTTGACCTCTGGTGGTAAATGTGGGGTGGGGGGGTGCAGGGAGGTGGATGCGCAGAGGAAGGTCAGTATGGGGGAGGTGGAGATGATGAGGGACCATTTTCTTTTTTACAGAGTTAAAAACAAATATGTGCAGTGGAATACTCAAGGCATAGCTGATCAGACTTGGATTGCTCTGGATTTTAATTGCTGCATGCCCGGGATCATTGAAGGTGTCTTCCCCCACATGCTGATTGGTTCCGGACTGGGACTATCTGGCCCTGTAATTGATCACCCATTAAATGCCGGGGAGACTACTGTGGAATGGGAGAGAGTGGGGTGATGCTGTGGGCTGTCTGCCTGTCAGAGGACCGCTGAGAAAGCCTGCCGCCAGTGGCACCACTGCTCGGACTGAGGTAAAGCTTGTGCCAGTGGGGGGTCTGATGGTGGAGATAAAGGATGGGATGGGGAGGTCGATGTTGGAGGGTCACATCGCAGTCCAGCACCATGATTAGGAATCCCCGACCGGGGGTCCCAACCTTCACCAGAATTTCAAGACGGGCAGTGAGGCTGGACCCCCAGCTTCTGATCACAGTTTGAGTCAGTCTCTTTTCCAGCAGAGAGAGGAAAGGAAATCAAGAGTAGTCGGGGGTGAAAATGGGGGGAACCAAAACTGTTTTTGTACTGGAGAGGGAGTAAAATGGCTCAAGAGAGGCGGTGCACCCCTACAGATTATGTAATTCAGTGCAATATACTTTCTTCCTATGATTTTTACATTGGTTGTGCTTAACTGCAAGTGACACTATTGGCCCCATAGTTAGGATGAAGTCCAAACCTGTGAGGTGAGAGAGCTCTCTCCAGCGAAGACAACCGGCATGTAGAAAGTTGTCTTGGTGGGCTGAATGGTCACGCAAATCAAAGGGACGAAGCCCTCTCGGATTAGAGTGGCTTCAATCCTTTGACGTGCATGACCTTTTAGCCCACCCAGCAGAATGTTGCATCAGGACCACACCGAGTGCTCATTGTGGTAGACTACCGAGTCCCTGGTTCTGTGAACTGCAATGGGCTCGGCAGTGACACCCCACCAAAATCCCGTATTGCTACAATATGTTGGTTTGTGCAAGCGCAACCAATGTAAAAAATAATTTCAGCGAAGAGCCACTGATGATGTCCTGAGCTCACAGTCCAGTCCTCCCTATTAGCAACCTTATAGGACCTGCTTCTCCAAAGTTTAAGAAACTGTAGCTATAGTAATCCTTTAAAAAAGAATTGACATAGGGTTGGCTACAGTGCTTGCATTTCCAGAATGCTCAGATACATGGCACTGTGCTTTATAACACGTCAGGAGGTGGCTTTGGAATGCAACACTGAACCAAGTCGTAGAATGTCAAGGTGGTGTACAATTTTAAAATGTTGAGGGTGGCATATATTTTCAGAGTATGGCAAGGATGTGCCATCTCAAAATGTGGTGGGACAATTAGTCTCGGAATATAGTAGGGATGCATGTTGTCGCAATGTGACAGGACACATCATATTATTCTGAAATTGCTTGTCCCTGCCACATTCCAGAATTGTACTCACCCACCATATTTCAAAACTGTGCATCACATTCCCACCAAATTCCAACATTATGCGTCCCAGCAACATTCTAAAATTATGCATCCCTGCCACATCCCAAACTTGCAAATCCCTCACCCATTTCCAAATTGTGCATCCATGCCACATTCTGAAAAGGTGCATCTCCACTAAATTCCAAAATTGCACATCCCTGCCAAGTTGTGTTTCAATGCCACATTCCAAAATTGTCACTGCCACGTTCCCAAATTGTGTATCACTGCCACATTCTGAAATTGAGCAACACTACCACATTCTGGAACTATGACTCAACGCCACATTCAAAAATTGTACATCACCACCACATTCCCGAAACTATGTGTCACCACCACATTCCAAAATTGCATCACCACCGCATTCTGAATTTGTGCACCACCACCGCATTCTGTGTTCCAGCTACATTCTGAGATTGTATCGTTGCTGCATTCCACAATTGCAACCTAGTGACATTTTGAAATCTCATACCTGCAATATTCTAAATACTGCACACAACTTTGTCATTCTAAAGTCATATTTGCTGCTGCATTCCAACCCCTTCCCTCCTGACACATTCATGAAGTACTGTACCTTGCATCTACACATTATGAAAGTGCATGCGCTGATTCACCCAGTATCAGTTTTCCTTTTTCAGATGTTTACTACAACTGCAGTTTTATGCAACATGGGAGAAATAAGTCAAATAAGTCATATAAGGTAGCTTGAATGGAAGACTAGACTGTAAGTTCAGGTTACGACATCATCAGTAGCTCTTCTCTGAAATTGGCTTTTTTGAACAGGCAGTGAATAAAGGGTTACAAGATGACTTGTAACTTTTAAATTAATTGACTTACAGATCTGATTTTGGCATGAGGCTGACTGAGGATATGCTGATTCATATTCTGAATTTATTGATGACAAAACAATTTGGCCACAGTCCCTCTTTAAAGCACCAACACAGAGTCTTAAAACCTTTTAAGTCAATAGCCTGGAAAAAAGCAGCATTATCACAGCAGGACTGCTTAATGTATTTTTAAGCACCACAGCACATACTAACATACTAAAATGCCAGCAGAATAGGCCTAACAGTCTTTCGAGTCTGCTCGATTGGTCAGCCCCCACCCTCCATGCTGACCTTGCTGCCCCCCTTGCCTTCTCTGGCTTCTCCCTTCCCAGTTCCGGATATTCTTGCTGCATTGGATTTTGCTTCCAGAACCCTTCCCCTGTACCTGTCCCAGCCCCTCTTGAACCCCTCCACCATCTCTGCCTCCACCAGCCCCCTTGGTAGTGCATTCCATGGCTCCACCACCCTCTCAGTGAAGTAGCACCTCCTCCTTTCTCCCCTGAATCTTCCCCCCTCCAGCTTCCACCCATGCCCTCTAGTGGCCCCCTCCTCCTTCCTTCGAAGCACCCTGACTGTTCCTCCCCTATTTACCCTCTTCATGTACCTGAAGACCTCTATCATGTCCCCCCGGTCCCTTCTCTCTTCCAATGTGTACATATTTAGCTCTTCAAGCCTCTCCTCATAGGTCCTGTGCCCCAAGCCCCAAATTATTTTGGCTGCCCTCCTCTGGACCCTCTCCAGGAGTTTAATGTCCCTCTTTAAGTGTGGCCTCCAAAACTGCATGCAGTACTCAAGGTGTGGCCTCACCAAGCAGTTATACAGAGGGAGCATCACTTCCCTCCTTCTGGAGGTGATCCCCCTAGCGATGCATCCCAGCATCCTGTTGGCCTTGGCTGCTGCCCTCCTACAAGTCTCCAAGTTGTTCATTTTGATATCCACCACCACCCTTAGGTCCCTCTCAGCCATCGAGACTTGTAGCATTCCCCCCCCCAGGGTGTACACTTGGCCCGGGTTTCTGGCCCCCAGGTGGAGTACCTTGCATTTCCCTGCATTGAACCTCAGCTTCCACTTTCTAGACCATCTTTCCAGAGCCTCCAGGTCCCCTATAGGCCACCTCCCTCTCCCCATCTACCACCACCCCAGTTTTGAGTCATCCGTAAAGAGACTCATCTCACCCTGATTCCTGTCCTTATGTCAGAGGCGTGGCGTTGAACAGGAGGGGCCCAAGGACTGATCCTGTGGGACCCCACTAATGACCCTCTTTGGGGATGAGACTATCCTCAACTACGACCTCTGGGTCTGGTCCTGAGCCAATTGCTCATCCATCTGATCATCTGGTTCCCCACCCCCATTTCTCCCAGCTTATCCAACAGGCCCATGTGAGGAACAGAGTCAAATGCCTTGCTGAAGTCTAGAAAGAGGACGTCCACTGGTCTACCAAGGTCCAAGGCACTCGTTACCCAGCCATAGAACTCCACAAGGTTTGTCTGACACGATTTCCCCGAGATGAATCCATGCTGTCTATCGTCCAGGCACCCTGACTTTTCCAGGTCCCCCCCTAGCCTCTCCTTGACAATGCCCTCCATCACCTTGCCCACCACCAATGTCAGGCTGACAGGCCTGTAGTTCCTGCCACCTCCTTGATCCCCCTGTGGATAGGCACATATGTGCCACCTTCCAGTCCTGGGGCACCCACCCTGTCCTCAGAGATGATGAAAAGCTCCACCAGGGGTTTCGCCAGGACATCCAGAAGTTCCTTCAGCACTCTGGGATGTAATTTATCCAGCCCCGGTGCTTTCTCCGTCTTAAGGGAGCTGAGGGCTTCCCTCACTCTCTCTGCTGTGATTTCCACTTCTAGTACCTCTTCTCCCTGCTTAGCCCTCCCGCTTCCTGCCAGTGATGCCTCCCCCTCTCCCCAGACCCACCGATCGGTAAGGGTCCCCCCTCCTCAGTATCTCTGTCTCCTCCCATGTATGATGCAGCACCCCCATTTTCCTTGGTGAAAACTGAGGTGAATTACTCATTTAGTACCTCAGCCTGCTCCCCCGGGTCTTGTGCCCATCTCTCCCCTGATTTAATCCTGCTAATCCGCCCCTTTACCCTTCGTTTTTCCCCAATGTATCTAAAGAACCCCTTCTTCCCTCTCCTGATTTTCCTGGCCAGGTTCTGCTCCTTCCTTGCCTTAGCCGCCCTCACCACCCTAGTGGTCCTTCTAGCCATCAGCTCATATTCCCCTCGATCCCTTTCACTCCTTGAGCACTTGAATTGCCTATAGGCTGCCTTCTTTCCCTGCACCACCTCCTGGACCTCCCTGGTCCACCAGCAGGGTTTTCGGGCCCTACCACTTTTTCGTCTTACTCTTGCACAGGTGCTGGTAGCATCTTGCACCCCTCTCCTGATGATTTCCCACCTACTGTCAGCGCCCATGTCTGACCCAATCCCATCCAAATGCTCCTTAAGGATCCTTCCCATTTCCTTAAAATCCGTTCCCAAGTCAGTTACCTCCATCTTTGTGCAGCTTTCCAGCCCTCCTAGGTCCAGGCAGAACCAGACAGTGGCATGGTCACTCCCCGCCAAGGGGTCCCTTACCTCCAGGCCCCTAATCTGGTCACTGTCTGCCAGGACCACATCCAGTACCTGCACCTCCCTGGTTGGTTCCCCAACCTGCTGAGTTAGGAACGTGTCTTGAAAGACATCCAACAATCTCTGTTCCCTGGTCACAGAAGATGTCATAGTCTCCCAGTCTGTTCCTGGCATGTTTAAGTCCCCCAACACCACCACCGTTCCTCTGTCCAGTCTGCAGTGTCTCCCAACATCTGCCACCAGACTCTACTCCAGCTCCTCTGCCAGGGCAGGGGGTCTATCCACCACTCCTATTTTTACTCTCTTGCCCCACCTTGTTATCAAGGTGACCCAAGTGCTTCACGGTTCCCTCCGCCTCCTCTACTCCCCCTATGCATATGCAGTTTTGACTATCATTGCTACCCTCCTCCCTTCCTCCCCTGTCCTTCCTGAACATAGTGTAACCCTCCAGGTTCAGGTCCCAGTCATGTCCTGCAGTGCCCCAGGTCTCAGTGACCGCTGCCACATCTACTGCTCCCTCAGTTAGCATCACCTGGAGCTCAGGCATTTTATTTCCCAAGCTCCTGGTATTTAGCAGGACTACCTTCCACCCTTTCCCTATACTTCCATTTCCCCTGCTTGTGATCCCATGGGGATTCTGTTTTCCCCTGGTCTGCACTTTACCAGTCGGCCTTTTCCCGCAATCCTCCAGCTCCCCAGGGGGGTGGAGACAGAGTCCCTCCTTTATCGACAGCCCCTTGACAGCCTTTTCTCCCATCCCTCCCCCCTTCACAAGTTTAAACCCCACTTTCACCAATGAACCCCTCTATTTTCAACTTAAGGATTCCCCTCCCCTCCAAATTGAGATGGAGTCTATCTCTAGCATACAGCTCCTTATCCTCCCAGGTCTCCCCCCAATCCCCCATCAACCCATACCCTCTGGCCTCACACCACTCCCTGAGCCACTGGTTTATCTCCCTAATCTTCCTTTTGTGCTCCCCACTAGCCCTTGGCACCGGCAGGATTTCTGAGAAGGAAACTGTGCATCCTATGTCATGACAGACCCTGGCAAGTTCCCTGATTCTTGCCTGCATCTCTAGCTCGCTATTTCCCTCAATGTCATTTGTACCCAGGTGGACCAGTATGTCCGGGGAACCCCCACAATCCTTTGCCAGCTGATATACCTCGTGCTTAGCTCTGTGCACTGTTAGTCCAGGGAAGCATTTTGTTCTAACTGGCCAGGCTTCTCCCTCCCTATCCCATTTGATACCTCTGATCATAGAATCCCCCAACAGGAGCACTCTGACTGCTCCTTTCCTCCATTCCACCCTTTCATGTCTCTCATCCTTTCTACCGCCCCTCCACCCAGCGGCTCCATTCCCTCCCCTATCTAGGTGCCCTTGCCACCCCCTCCTTATTTACCCTGACCACCCCTCCTCAATCCCTGTGCTCTCCTCCTCCTGAGTATACTTCTGTACCTTGCTAATTCCCCTCACTGCTCACAACTGGTCCTTCTCCCCATCTGCTAAACTAGCCTGGCTCGTCCTCCTTCCTTGCTGTCTCCATTTAGTCCCTCCTTGCTTGTTGTGCTCCCCTGGCCTAAACCCTCAGCTCCCTTTACTAAATCCTCCTTGTACTTCTGGTCCTTCTCCTTTACCTTTCCTCCCAACTGGTCCTTCTCCTTGCTCTTCCCTCCCTCCCTCTTCTCCCTGCCCCTCCTGCTCTGATTCACTGCTCCCCCCATTTTCCTGCATTCCAGGTTGCCCCCTGTTCTTCCTGCTATCTGGCCCTTGCCTCCTGCCCAACACTCCCTTTCCATCTCTAACCACCCCTGTCATGGCTACATCCCCCATCCTCAGAGCAGATGAAGAGAATTGAAGCTGTTACTGAGTGTAAGATCTGATCCATCTCCCCGCCTTGCTTCCTTCTGTCCAGCCCTGGCCATCTGCCTACTTCCCTGAGAATGTTGTCCCTCTGTCCCTCCTTTGTGAGGGTCCCCATTTACCTGCCTGCTTCCTTGGTAGTGTCCTTTTGGACCCCCTCTGCCAGGGTCCCTATGTGACCCCTGAGTATTCTCCTGCACTCCTTTCTCTATGCCACTGCCCCCAGTGCTTGGTGCAACCCTGTGGGAGATCCCTGTCCCTTCCCAACCACATACCTCCCCCTTCCCCAGCTGTCTCCTAATCCCCGCAACCTCCTCCCTAAGCTGTGCCAGCTGGCAGCACACTGGGAAACCACCAAACTCCCAAGCCCAGTCCAGTATCATGGCTGCTCCACACCCTGTGCACCCCACCACCCTCCCAAAGATGCTGGCCCTAATGCCATGTAGTTCCATCCCCTTCCAAGTAGGTTTCCTTGGGTCAGCCACCAGGTTCTCCCCAGTCCAAGACACACCCCTACTGCCTAATCAGGTCACCCACTAATCTTAGATACAGTCCCACAGTACACCGGTAACCCTGTTACTAGGTGCAGTACAACACAGTAAACTTATAAGGGAAATGAACAACTCCCTAAGCTCCTCTCTCCAGCCTTTAAGTCACTGAGGCTAGAACTACATGAGCTGCACCTGCAGCTTTTCTTCCATTGCAGGCAGGTGTTCCCTATAAATTAGAAGAACTCTGGGAGGGAGGGGTGGGGCGAGGTGGGTTTTGGGCAGACACCCGACTTGAGAGAGTGTATCAGCCCTGTGTCTCCCTCAAGCCTAGCAGCCAAATACACGGCCCAAGCAAATTCCACCAAATAGGTTTTAAATCAGAAGAAATGGGCCTCCACCAGCGCAGCCTGTTACACAGTGAAACATCCAACAAATGAGCCCACTTACAGCCACCAAATCAGTTTTCAAACTTCCAACAGCCCCCACAACAATACCCTGCTAGCCCCTTAGAAGTAAGAAAGCAAAGAAATAACCTTCTACCAAGTAAAATCCACAAGAATCCTGTAAAAACAACAAGCAGCAGCTACTGTCCTGGAACACAACTGATCCTGTCCCCTTCCAGTTCCTTCTGAGGAGACAAAGCAGCCAACACCACAAACCTAATTCAGCTCTGCCTCCAGTCAATTAGCTGAGTGAGACCTGGCCAGACCATTAACACCCTTCCCCCACTATGCAGTAATCTTTGCAGCTACTGAAGTCAGCAACAATGAATCAAAATTCAACTCAAAGCCCCCAAAATATGTTTGCTGCCAAAGGAAACAGGTCTCCAATTCAATCAGCTTCACTAAAACACATCAAAATAGGCTTGAAATTAACAGATATAGGTCTCCAATTCAAATACCCAGTCCCAAGCAAATCCCACCAAATAGGTTTTAAATCAGAAGAAATAGGCCTCCACCAGCGCAGCCTGTTACACAGTGAAACATCCAACAAATGAGCCCACTTACAGCCACCAAACCAGTTTTCAAACTTCCAACAGCCCCCACAACAATACCCTGCTAGCCCCTTAGAAGTAAGAAAGCAAAGAAATAACCTTCTACCAAATAAAATCCACAAGAACCCTGTAAAAACAACAAGCAGCAGCTACTGTCCTGGAACACAACTGATCCTGTCCCCTTCCAGTTCCACACAGGAATGTAGTACTGAGAGACAGCATCCTGGTGGACTATGGAGATTTATCTAGTCATGTAGCTCTACATACATTGTAAGGTTACTTATCAAATGTTTTTTACTAGGTTACTACATAAATACAAGCAAACAGGAGGAAGAAAGAAAAAAGTGCCTTAGCAGGGAATTGAACCCAAATCGCTGGAATTCCCTTCTCGTTGTATTACCAGCTGCGCCCCCTGCACAATCTGCTGCTGCACAGATAGCTACATTTTTATTCACAAAGGTGCAGTTTGCACATATATGGAACATGAACAAACAGAAGAGAGAATGAAATAAATGCCATAGCTTGGATTTGAATCCATACCTCCTGGAATACTGTTCTGCTTGTGCTACACACTATGCCTCCAAGGCAACTGGAAACCTGAGACTCCCAGAAGCATCTTACTTTTGCTGTAATGCACATCATGGTGCTCCATAAATAATTACATTTTTATTTGCAAGAGTGCAGTGTGCACATACTGTATATGGAACCTAAACAAACAGAAGAGAGAAAGAAATAGATGCCTTAGCTGGAATTTGAACCTAGGCTGCCGGGAATACCATTCCAGTTGCATTACCAACTGCACCACCAAGGCAACTGGAAACCTGGGACTCCCAGAAGCACCCTACTCTTTCTCTAATGTGCAATCAGGTGTTGCACAGATCATAACATTTTTATTTACAAGGATGCGGTGTGAATATAAAACTATATATATATATATATATATAGAGAGAGAGAGAGAAGCAAAAAACTCTGTTAATGTATCAGTTAGGGTGATATTGCAGTGACAAAAGTTTGGAAATTTGGTGTTAGGGTTACCAACCCTATCACCCCACACCACACCCTCCACACACTAACAGGCATCGGGGTGTGCCTTGGGGTTGTCAGGCCTAACTCTCACCCCATTCCATTTGTCAGAAAACTGAGTTGGTACAGTATAGGAGAATGGGGTGAGAGTTAGGCCTGATGACCCAAGGCACATCTCCGACACCTGTTGGTGTGTGGAGGGTATGGGGTGGGGTGGTAGGGTTGGTAACCCTAGCACCAAATTTCCAAACATTTGTCACTGTAATATCAACCCTAACTGATGCATTAATGGATTTTTTTGCCATGAATTTTCCTTCTTTTTGAGAAAGTGTAATGTTACTCTTATGTGATTGTGGGAGCGCAGGGCCCAGAGCATGCATATTGTAATTGTCTCTGATTGGAATAAGTGTAGAGATATTTTTATGAACTCTCATCTCCCTGTACTACATAATGGAGGGCCCTGTGCTCCAATTATTGCATAATGGTATGCATATGTGGCAGTGCAGGGTCCTCTGAGCCCTGCACTTCCATCTACCCATAAGCATAGAGACATAGCGCAGGCCTAGAGATATTCCAAGTAACCCTTTTGCTGCAGATATGGCAATATCTCAGTAACCATAAGAACTTTGGAAAAAATTCCACCGCAGTTGTAATCATGACCTAGCAGCCTGCACCCAATGCTTAGTACAGCTGTGCTTAGCAAAAAATCCATATCTCAAACCATTTTCGAGATATAGCCACCGAAAGTTACTGTGGCCACCACTATGTTATCCTATGGGAAATTTTGAAACTTCGGAATGTTATAACCATGAAACCGATGTAAATGTCTTCACCAAACCAGCAAAAGGTACATCTGTAGTGCAAGCCCTTCCTACCCTGCAAATTTCAGCCCAAAAGTTCTAATCATAATTTGCTATGAAGTGGCAAATAAACTGTTTTTAGAGGGGAATAGTTTTGCAAATTTGTGAACGTTCAGCAAATATCTGGAAAGTTTTGTGAAAGCTTTTGCAAATTTACTAAAGTACTTTTGCAAAAACCTTCTGGCCCATTATGGTTGCCCCCAACTGCTCAGTGGGCTATTGTCATTCCATTCCCATAATGCAAGAATCAAGTTTATCTTTGAACAGTACTAGGTTTTTGGCACTGATTACTTCTTCTGGAAGCAAATTACACAATCTAATGGTCCTTGGTAAAAATCAATATTTCCTGAGATCACTTGGCTCATTAAGCTGATGTTTATGTCCCCTGATGTTATATTTCGTGTCCTTGTATTCCAATCCCAATTCAATACATAATATTTGGTCATCCAGAAGTTTGCATAGGAGTAAAAAGTCACCCCTAGTTCTTCTTAGGTTTAAGGCCCAGAGTCCCATTTCACTAAGCTGCTGTTCATAGGGTAGCTGCCTATAGCTCTTAAAAAATCTAGTGAATCGTCTTTGCACCTTGTCCAGCACATTAATATCTTTTTTTTTCATATACAGTTTCTTTATTTTTCTTTTATTCCCTACTCTCCCCCCCTCCCCCCGGGGCCATGGCATACACATGCGTGTACATTCGTGGAGGCTCATGTACATGACAGGATCCGATGGACCTTTCTGCCCCTCCCCTGACTTTTGTCACTGCCTGTTACCACCTACGCGCCCACCAGACCTCCACCCGGTGAGAGCGGGACTATGGACGAGCATGCATCCACCCCACTGGAGGGGAGAGGTATAGCTCAAACCTGCTCCAGCCCTCCCCTCCCTGAGCTGGCACCCCACCAACCCAAGGTTGTTCCCAAACCTGGGTCACCGGTGTAGCACGAGGTAAGATGCCAGTGCCTCAGCTGTTTGCACTACTGGGCAGGCATTAATATCTTTTTTTAGGTAAGGACTCCAAACTTGAGACAAAAATAGTCCATATGAGGCCTAACATATAGCTTATATAAGGGCAATAAGACAGAACTTGATCTTGATGAAAATGATCTGCATATGCAGCTTAGGAGATGACTTGTTTTAGAAGCTAAATTGTTGCAGTACAGTAGGTGCTTGATTTGAGATCATTGCTGACAACGATTCCTAGGTTTCTCTCTGAGGCCACTGATCTGATATCGATCCCATTAATCTGATATGTTTGTTTCCCATTATTTCTGCCAAAATGTAAGATGGCACACTTTTCAATATTAAGCTGCATTTTATTCTCTTTAACCCATCTCTCTATATTTGCAAGATCTTCAAGCATCATTTTTCCTTTCTCAGCTGTGTCAACTCTTCCCCCCAGTTTACTGTCATCAGCGAATTTGACCAATTTGTTATTACTTTTATTACTGAGATCACTGATGGATAAATTGAACAGGAGTGGCCCCCAGGACTGAGCCCTGCGGGACCCCACTGGTCACATCTCCCTCTTGTGACACCACACCATTTATTCTCATAGCCTGCATTCTGTTGGTTAGCCTACTCTGAGTCCACCATACCAGATGTACTGTATATTCACTCTCAAATCAGTACGTTTCCTAATCAAGATATTATGTGGTAGCGTATCAAATGCTTTCCCAAAGTCTAGAAAAATTACATCCTCCCCCTTACCCTGGTCCAAACTCAGGCTCACAAACACATAGAAGGTAATTAGGTTAGTGACACATGATCTGTTTGTAGAAAAAACATGTTGTGCTTTATCTATCAACCCTGTACTTGATGCTCAGTAAACCCATATCCTGGAGTGGGTTAATCCTCTTATAACATGGGCAATGTTATGTTAGAGATTTACCTAATGAAATAATAAAATAAAGTCCTGTGAACATGCAACTGTGGGTATATCAGGGATTAATCAATAGTCAGGTGACCTGTTTTTACAAATCAGAAGACAGTATTTTTGGAACCCATGTTATAATATCTATATATATATATAAATAGGGGATACATGATGGGTAGGAGTGGGATATATTCTCACTCCTGCAGAGTGAGCTCTGTATTCTCACATGTTCCGAAGGCACAAGTCAGAATGTACAGCTCACTCTGCAGGAGGGAGAATATTTCCCATATCCCACGATCTGCACATCATGGGCCAGATATTCAGACTGTGCCAGGCAGTGGCGCAAGCCTGGGCACAGCGCACCTGGGCTGCATGGGGAACAGGACCAGGTGATATTCAACAGTGATGCACCATGGCTCAGCACTGTTGAAGATGGCAGGGAAGGTGCACACACTGCACATGGTGCAGTGGCACTGCGCCAGTGCAAGAGGCAGAAAGGGAGCAGGGGGATGCACCAGCACAAGTGCCATTGTGCTAGGTGCATCACCCATGATATTCAGCCTGGGTCATGCAAAGGAGGCCATAATGCATGCAAGGCACAAATGGGGCCATTAGCATGTCATTATGGCCCCATTTGCATGTGTTGCACAGGGCGGCCCGGTGAAATGCACCTGGCACCCTGCACAGACAGATGTGTGGACCAAGGAGGTCCTGGGGCATCCCCCGGCCCACAACTGTGAGTGTGGCAAAATGTCTACATATAAGCCCTTGTAGTCTAGTAGAACCCCCCTCCCTCCCCGCTAGCCCAATCGTGACAACACAGTGTGAAATCCTGCCCTGGTAGTCTAACGTTCCCCCCTCCCATTAACCCGATGGTGGGCAAAAGTAACTATACAATCCCTGGTGGTCTAGTGGGTGCCCCTCTCCCTCCCATACACCCAATCGTGGGCAGCTGTATATGTATAAACCCTGGTGGTCTAGTGGTATCCCCCGGCCTCCCATTCTGCCTGATCACGGGCATCCATCAGAAACTGAAATACCCCGGTGGGCCAGTGGAACCCCCCTCCCCTCCACCCACAGAGGACCCCTGCCACCCAGCTCCCCCCGTCATCGGCGGGTGGCTGCACTCCGCCTGCATACCACCCGGCCGCCCACAGAATGACAGCCTACAGTATGATCTGTAAGTCCATTGGTCCACGGTGTGGATGAATGGGCTTGCACAGCATACTGTACTACACAGGCACAGATCTGTGGATGAACCCATTACCAGCAGAACCTCCAAGGCAACCAGAAATGTGGGACTCCCAAAAGCATCTTATCATTTTCCTAAAGCACACCTGGTACTGCATGGATCATTTGAAATGTACTAATTAAGTGGGTTCCCTTCCACTGTGAAATATAGATATAGTTGGGGGCTGGTGGGGTGAATATCATCAGTTGGCAGGACCAATTTGTACAAACATTCAAAAATATATTTATTTGACTTATATACAATGCCGAATAGTAATATATTTTATACACGTTAACATAGTAGTGAGTTGTTGGGTACTCTGCAACCTAGAGCATGGATAGTGTGCTAGCTCTGTGTGGAATTTTCAAACTCCAGCTGAACGAAATTCTGCAGAATTTTCAAAATTCTGCCAAAATTCCATCAAATTTTGCCACAAAAGGAATGGTGAAATTCTGTGGTAGACAATTATTGCAGAATGATTTTCTGCTGAAAAAAATGCTGTTCCACAGAATATTATTCCTCAGATTTCAATATTTTCTGCTGAAATAGTTGCAGAAGAATGGCCATTCTACACTAATTCTGCTGGCGGAATTCCGCATTCCGCAAAAGCACTATAGTGTGCTATATGAAAATCAATTATTTATGTATAATTAAATATATTTTTGAATGTTTGTACAAATAGATCCTCCCCCTGAAGAAGCCTCAACAGGTGAAACATTGGGACCAAGGATTTTGCTTCTGTCAAGAAAAATATGAAAATAAATTGAACTATTTTTATGTTGGCATGCGCTTGCACGCCAGCCAACATATTGCATTAGTAGCAGATTTGAAGGCACGATCACTGTTGGGCTAATACAGGGCATGCATCAGTAGGTGCGTCCCTCATTCCCCAATAAGCCAGCATGCAGGCTCCACACCAGGAATACATAATGTTGTGAGCACATCTAAGAGAAGGTCCGCTGCAATGAGAGCCAAGCTTATCATGCAGCGGCACCAAAACACGCCCTCCCTACATGCCTTTCCTGGTGAAGCCCTTCAGTTAACATGGCAGCGCTGACTGACGTTGCATGGAGAGCTGACATCAGGGGTGCCCAATCACCCTGTTGGCATACCCCAACACATGTTATTTGCCGATGGGGGAATCCACTCCCCATCAGCATAATGCACCCCCCCATGTCAAGTATGTGCCAAGTGGGTGCCCAATCCCCCTCGACATCATGTCCCCCCTTCCCAGTATAATTTGCTGATGGTAAGCCCCTCCCTATCGGCATAATGTCCCCTCAATTTGTTGTGTGCTGATGGGGTGCCCAATCTATCGGCTAGAACCCCAAAAAAAACATTCAGGTGTACGCTGGGAGTCCACCCAGCATATAAATGTTCCTGTAAAGAAAAATCATCCCACAATTTTTTTTAAACCTGCAAGGCAGAAAGCAGTCCCTCCCATCGACTCGAGGTGGCCTTCCCCCAAACCCGTGCCCACCCTCTTTCACCCTACCACACCACCCCCTATACTATTCTCCGAGCACATGACCATCTTTCGTGGACTGGAACACGCTCACATTCTTCAAAGCCGACTAATGAATCAGAAGAAATGTCGGTAAGCTGTATAATGGCATTAATAGGGTTTTTAAACTTTGGTGCATATCTTGGGCATTTTTGGGAATTTTGGCACCAAAATGACACAGCATCATGGGGTGTGAGGGCCTCCAGTAAACTCCCTCCCTCCACTGAGCAATGCAGAACCCCCGAGAGACCAAACAAGCATTGTGGGTCATGAGGACCTTGGTGAAGCTGCTCCTCCCAGCCAGAGCAATGCCGCAACCCCCACAGAGAGACCAATCAAGGTACAGTGAGACAGCACTCTCTGCACCAGCGCCAGCAGTTGCCATCAGCGAGAGTGTTTTTAGGTGCCAAACAACATTTAAAAAAAAAACAGACTTTCCTCTTACTGTCGGCGTAGACTAACAGATAGTTTTTTTCACTGCTTTACTTGTATTAATTTCATCAGTGCCTACATCAGTTTACATTTGTTACTTTAAGTGTCTGTGTAGTGCATAATTACTTTGATTTGCTATCTTTTAGCCCCAGTGCCAACAGTAGAACATCTTTGTTACTTTAAGAGTATGCAGCAGGGCCTACAGTAGATAATCAATTGCTAAGCTCTCTGTAACTATGTAGTGCCTAATTTAAGCTTAGCCTGGGGATTAGTAGCAGCTGCATGCCTGCGTGTTTCTCATTTAGTGGGCTGTATTCATTTGTGGTGTACCTTAATCTTGCTCCTCCTCCTCCGACTGCTGCTTAAACTCTCCCCTCTTTCTCTCCTTCTCACACAGCATCGTGGGGTCATGAGGGCCTCAGTAAAGCTGCCCTCCCCAGCCAGAGCAATGCCACAACCTCCCCCCCACAGAGAGACCAAGCAAGGTACGATGAAACAGCACTCTCTGCACCAGCGTCAGCAGTTGCAATCAATGAGAGTGTTGCCCCACCACCCCCACCACCACCCTTGGTCAGCATTGAGTTTTATAGAGTGTTCCACGTGATTTGACACAGCCTATCAGCCCACTCTCCCACTAGCAGCTTATCAGTTGCAACCTCTAGTGGCTACACTCAGCTCCTGACTGCTTCAGTCAATAGGCACAATGCTACCTTTTTATCTCTCGCTATTTTTCCTGTCACTTCCACTAGTCTCCCTCCCCCCAGCTATCTACCCACAATGGCAAGCAAACTCCCCTCCTATCTACCCCTGCACAACTCCCCGACCCTTTGTTCTACCACCACCCTTCAACAGCTGCCCCATGGCCCCTTGCATAACTGGGTTCTTAGTGCAACCATTCTGCCTCCCTCCTTTCACTTGGGGCAAACTGTTCTGTGCATCACAGCCTCTTGTGGCACTCCACCTACCCCTCATGAACCCTTCTCCTTCCTTAAGCCCAAATCTTCCTGGCACAAAACCAAACAATTTATAGTGCTGCTACTCCTCCTGGCAGGGGATATCGAAGCCAACCCTGGACCCACCCCTCCCAACCCTTCTGCTCCGATTACTCTCTGCAGAGGTCTCAGATTTCTGCACCTCAACATCTGCAGCATCCTAAACAAAATAACCATGCTGCAACCCATTCATTGTCCTATCATTATGTCCAGATGTCCTGATCATATCTGAGACCTGGCTAAAGCCCTATCACACAGATTCTGAGTTAACCATCCCTGGCTACTTGATTATTAGGCATGACCACCAGGGCAAGAAAAGAGGTGGAGGCATTGCCATGTTTATCTCCACCAGGCTACAGTTCACTTTGGTGCAAATTCCCTCACTTTTGCCAGAAATAGACTCTTTACTAATCAAACTATTACTTTCGTACTCCACTCCAGTGTATGTTGCTGGCTCCTATTGTGCACCTGGCACCCCCCTGCCCAACGGCCTAGTACATCTAGATACACTAAAGTCCTCAGCATTGGCAGGTGAGCTCCACATCCTCAGTGACTTTAACTTCAACTGGCTGGCCAAAGACAGAGCCAAGCTGTGCACCAAAATAAATGCTCTAAACCTCACCCAACTAATTGTACACCCCATCTGTCTAAACCATAAATCGCAAAACCACTCAATCCTGGACTGGGCCCTCACCTCACACCCCCACAGGATTATATTTATTTATTTTATTTATTTATTTATTTGTGAGAATCAGTTTACAACCTTTGAGCCAGGGGCTCGTTTCCAAAGGTACCTCATCACATTGAGGACATACATAGCATTTTAGATTACATAGTACAGGTTTTCTGCAAATAGGCATTCATTAGAGTCGACACGTCACACTGTGGTCAAACAACATACATTTGAGTTACAGGTAATTGAAATAGGTATTACACAATTGGTTTCATATGTTGAGCAATCAACTGACCTTACCATAAGACAGCAGGTTATACTTAGGTATGGTGTGCTTGGAAGGGGTGGAGGGGTGGGCTAGGTGGAGAGCCGCCTGGCTGGCATTGTCATGAGTGGAGAGGTAGAGATCGGGCCTCATTCAGAGACAGAAGCAGCTACGAGTGTTGAGGAGTTGGCTTCAAAGGGTGGTTTTGAATTTGGAGATTGTGGTGGCATTGGAGATGGTGGCAGGGAGAGAATTAAACCAGAATGGGGCTCTGTAGCAGAAGGACCTCTGACCATGAGTGGTTCTTGATCTGGGGACCAGTAGAGCAGTCTTGTTGGAGGACTGTGTTGCAATTGTAGGTGGGATCCGGTGGATGGATGCAGTCACCCCTGGAGGGGAGAGCCCGAGTAGGGTTTTTTAGTGAGGAGGCAGGTATGATAGCGAAGCCGTTCATCTAGGGTCAGGAGTTTAGCATCGTTATATAGCTGACAGGTGTGTGTGAGCCTGGGGGCACCAATAATCAGTCTGAAAGCCTTATTTAGGGTTATGTGAATTTTTTTGAGGGCAGTCGTGTCGGCAGCACCATAGACTGGTAAGCCATAGTCTACAAGGGACAGTACTGAGGATGTAACAGTGAGCCGGAGAGCATTTAGGGGGAGGCAGTTTCTATGGTGGAAGAGGATGCCAAGCCGTATGTTGGTGGCAGATACAAGGGCATCAATGTGGTCGTGGAATGTGAGGGCTGAGTCGAAGGTAATCCCGATGTATTTGTAGGAGCAGACTTGTTCTAGATGTTGTTTGGTACTAGGAAGAATATGGAGTGGGTGGTTGCTTGCTTTGTTTTGGGGGTGGGCAAAATGCATAGCTTTGTTTTTTTTAAGATTAATGATAAGTCTGTGCTCCTTAAACCAGGCATCTGCCTCATTGAAGGACTGTTGTAGGGAATCCTTAAGGGAGATGGGATTGCGGTGGGTGGCAAAAATGACAGCATCGTCAGCATACAGAAGCATTTTGCCAGAGCAAGCATTGGGCAGGGTGTTCAGATAGAGTGAGAAGAGGAGGGGGCCCAGGATGGAGCCTTGGGGAACCCTGGTGTATGGGACGGGTATCGGAGGCGTCCATTGATTTTTAACACACTGTGACCAGGCGTCTAGGTAGCTCGAGCACCATGCTAGAGGGCCAGCCGTGAGACCAGTGTGGCAAAGGGTGTTCAGCAGAAGAGGGTGGGAGACAGTGTCGAAAGCCTTTGATAGGTCAATGAACACTGCACCAGCTAGGGAGCTGGTGTCCAGGAAGGAGTGAAGAAATTGGAGAATTCAATTAGCGCAGTGCTGGTACTGTGGCCAGCACGGAAGCCATGCTGCTCTGGGCATAAGATGTTATGCTTGGACAGATATTCAGTGATTGGAATGGCCACCACTTTTTCCAGGGCTTTTGGGGAGGATGGAGATTGGTTGGTAGTTGTTGGTTGAGGACCTGTCACCACCTTTATGAATGGGTGTGATTATGGCTGTTTTCCAAGCAGTGGGAAATTGTCCCAGGCAGAGCGATCAGTTTAGTAGGCTGGTGAGCGGGGCAAGGACTTCATCTAGCACCAACCTGAGGATATTGGGATCCAGTGAGTCGCTGCCGGGACTGTTGCCATTTAAAGCTTTGATAAGGATGGGTCTGGCCTCCCGGGCAGATACCTTGCACAGGTGGAAGCTGGGGTGGTGGCGGACGGGGGGGGGGGTTGGTTTGGGGGAGGATCAAAGAAATTACTGGGGAGGACTGAGCTAAGGTCTGTAAAAGCGGTGTTGAGGCAGTTAGCTATGAAGGCAGGATTGGTGGAGGTAGTACCATCACTAGTGAGCTGAGATGGGGGAGGGGAGCGTGACTTACCATTTAACTGTTTAATATTATCCCAGAACTTCCGGACCAAGCCCCAGGAGGAGGTGAGGGTGGCCTGGTAATGGTCGGCCTTGGCTTTACGGACCGCCCAAGAGCACTTGTTCCGGGCTGCATTGTAGGCTTGTCTATCAGACAGCCGGCCCATTTCAGTGGCATGGTGCCAGAGGTTATCCCGATTTCTAAGCAATTGTAGGAGGGCAGGGCTGACCCAGGTTGCATTCTGTTTTTTGGATTGGATTTTTGTGAAGGGTGCAAAGAGATCACAGTCATTGTTGAAAGTTTGGGAGAAGAAAACGAGGGCAGTGTCAATGTCGGGTGCATGCTGAATGAGGGACCAGTTTATCTGGATGAGAAACTGTCTAAGTTTTTCAGCTCACTGGGGCAGAGGTGCCTGCGGACGGTGGTCTGTGCTTTGGGTTTGGGATTGGGGACTGCCCAAAGAAATAGGATAGGGGAGTGGTTACTTAGGGAATCCGGTAGGACCTGGATGTTTTGGATTTTTTTGGGTCGGTTGGTGATGATTACATCCAGTAGGGTGCTGGTTCCTCTTTTTGGGTTTATTCTAGTGGGTTGGGTAACAAGTTGCGTCAGGTCTTGTGCGGCAAAAGTGTCTCAGATTGAGGAAGAGGAGGTGCTAAGTCAGTTTATGGTAAGGTCACCAACTAGGATTTGCTCCGCTGTATGGTGAAGGGTGGCCAGATAGTCAGTTAGTGATACCAGAGCTGGATTCTGTTTTTTGGGGGGAATGTAGGCAGTGGTGAGATAGAGAGGGCCTCTAGAGGGGTCAGGGGTGAGTTTGAGGGTGAGGGCCTGGGCCCCATTTACAAGGGTAGGGGTAGGGAGTGCTTTTCCAGTATTTGTGTCCCTAGTGTAGATTGCACAACCTCCCCCTCATTTGCCTACTCGGTCCTCCTGGTATAAGGTATAGCCAGGGAAGGAGACAAATGAGTCAGGGGTGGATTTGGACAGCCAGGTTTCTACCAGGGCTATGATGTCAGGTTGATGTGCCGTGGCCCAGCACTGGAAGTTGTCAAATTTTTTCAGCAGGCTGCATATGTTCATAGAGGCTATTTGAAGGCCAGTGGGCCAAGTTGGTCTGCTCCCAGACTCCTTAAGCAACCACCATATGACCTACATGGTCAGAAAAGTGCACAGGCTCACCACACCCCCCCAAGGACACTGCTCACAAGGTCCTACATGTCTCTTGATCTAGCATCTCTTCTGCATGACCTGGCACATGTAGATTGGTCCTTCATACCGATGGCACCTTCCATTGACTATGCACTCGAAAACTTCAAGGCCAGATTCCTTGCAGTGTGAGACTCCCATGCTCCTCTGAGAAAAAAAAGGGTCAGAGGCATCCATCTTCCCTGGGTCTCCGCCGCTATCATTTGGCAATGCCACACCAGGGATCAGGCATGGAAAACACACAAGATAACGGGCACCAAAACATCTGTCCAATGCTACCGTACCCTCCGCAACTCCTGCACCAAACTTATACGCCTGGCAAAAAATAATTACTTCTTGACGGCTTTCGACTCAAATCTTAATCACCCAACAAATTTCTGGAAAACTATCAAATCCCTCCTCTCCCCCCAGCACAACCACTGACCTCAACCCTAACTATCCAAGGTGTTACTGTCACTGTCCCTGGTGAAGTGGCCTCTGCCTTCAATACCTTCTTTACCAGCTGTGCGGACTGTCTCCTATCAGCTCTCCCGCAACCATCCACACCGAATACCCCCTCCCCGAATTCGCTGCCCACCTCCCAGCCTTTCAGTTTCTCTTCTCTTTTCTTCCAG
The DNA here is from genome assembly GCA_016271365.2 of Neoceratodus forsteri. Taxonomy (NCBI): domain Eukaryota; kingdom Metazoa; phylum Chordata; order Ceratodontiformes; family Ceratodontidae; genus Neoceratodus; species Neoceratodus forsteri. The sequence goes on from CM057458.1 coordinate 519,173,735, forward strand.
TCAACCCAGCTGAAGTGCTAAAATCTCTGCAGGCTCTCAATCCTAACAAAGGCAAATGCCCCATGGGCCTGGACATCAAAATGTTAAACTTGTCTGCACCCGGTATAGCTGCCCCGCTGGCCGACCTTTTCAACCTCTCCTTTTCATTAGCCAAAATACCAGCTGACTGGAAGCAGTCAACTCTCACCCCTCTCCCCAAAGGTGGTGACCCCTCCTCGCCAGGAAACTATCACCCCATCTCCCGCCTCCCAATTCTGGCTAAACTGCAGGAACACCTTGTTCTTGCCCAACTCTCCTCCTATCTAGACGCATCCTCCTTCTTCACCCCTTACCAATCATGCTTTTGAAAATCTCACTCAACCATCACCTCCCTACTAAGGATCACTGATGCCATCTTCACCGGCATGGACAAAGGGCACATCACCTCAGCCATTTTTATCGACCTGGCCAAGGCCTTCGATACCGTCTCCCACTCAGTGCTACTAGCCAAGTTAAAAGATGTTGGTCTCTCTGGCCCTGCCACCAGCTGGTTTCATGCATACCTGGTAGGCAGGCACCAATCTGTAAAAATTGGCCCTCACACCTCTAACCCCCTGCCAGTCACTGCCAGTGTCCCCCAAGGCTCAGTCCTGGGACCGTTACTTTTCTCTGTTTTCTTAAATGATCTACTGATGGCCTGCCTGCACACATCCATCCACCCACATGTACATGGATGATACAGTTCTGTATGCCACCGGCCCCTCCGTCTGGGAAGTGGCCAATGCTCTACAACAGGACTTTAATGCAGTTCAACACTGGTTCCACTCCAACCAACTGTTCCTAAACTCCAAGAAAACTGTCTCACTAACCTTTGGCTTGCAGACAAGACTCTCCCGCCTAGCCACTCGCCCCTCATTCCATACCTTGGACGGGCCCCCCCCCCCAGAGGTATGCACCTCCTTCAGATACCTAGGGGTCTGGCTAGACCAACACCTTGATTTCTCCACACACATCGAATCAATTCACAAAAAACTCCACCCTAAACTTGGCGCCTTATATCACAACAAGGGTAGTATCCCCACACCGTCCTGGAAGGAAATTGTTCAAAAGATGATTCTCCCATTACTTGACTATGGTGATGTAGTCTATGGCTCTGCTCCCCCCTCCTCCCAAGCCAGCCTAGACACACTCTTCCATTCCTTCTGTCACTTCATTCTGGACTGCCCACAAATGACTCACCATTGTGACCTATACAGCTCCCTAGCCCTGCCCTCACTCCAGGCCTGTAGACAGATTCACTGTGCTAGGACCATAGCCAAATATTGGATTCAGTCCATTCCCCCATACCTCGAATCTGCCCTCTCAACCCAGCCTCCACCTGCCTACTCCCTCAGAAGTGCAGACTCCAGGCTTCTCCATGTCCCTTTCATGGGCACCTCCAAAGGTCAAACTGCTTTCAAATACTGCTTGCCCAAACTTTGGAATGCTTTGCCTACTGACATTAGACATACCACTAACTCTCAGCATCTCAACCTCCTCCTCAGTGCCTATTTCTCCATCAGCTGTACATGCTCCTAGCTCTGGTTAGCACTAGTGACCATCTGTCACTAATGGGGCTTTTGTGAATATGCAATCTGTATGTAAATAATTGCTGCAACCTTTTATATCATTGTAAATTTATGTAAAAGCTTGCTCTGCTATGTCTATGTTTTATTGTGTACCCCTATCCCCTCTCCCCCAGGACGCATCTGGAATCGAGTGGCCCCCCGCTCAGCATGCCTTCCTGGTTAAACTCTTAAATAAATAAATACATTTTCAACATTTGGTTATTGGGACCCCTCCCCATGAATTTAGTCACTGTCATGGTGTTATTTGGTCCCGAAAGATGATTTTACAGTCACTGCGCAGAATCACGTTTCGGGACTGATTAACAAAATGACAGTGCCACTGTTCATGAGGGGGGCTCTCAAAATGCCTATGTTGCAAATCTGGTTAAAAAATTCAAACAATTGCTGTTTTACGAGTGTGCATTGTGCAGTTTTCATGCACGCTCGTAAGGTCGTGAATTTGTAATATTTTCACTCCAGATTTTCAAAATTGGCATTTTCCCACACCTCCTTATGAACAGTACAGCCTTCATTTTACATATCCTGGACGAAATGTGTTTTCGTACGTCCAGCACAGAATAGCACGGTCACTGTGTGAAATCAGTTTTCAGGACAGTTTGAGAAAATGACGGTGACACTGTTCATGAACAGAGGTCCTAAAACGCCTGTGTTGAAAATTTGGTGATGAACATCCATAAAATGGCTGTGTTACGAGCATGCGTTGCGCAGTTTCCATGCACCCTTGTAACTTCGCAAATTTGCAATACTTTCATGCCGGATTTTCAACACTGGCAATTTTTCACACCTCCTTAAGAACAGCCTGCCCAAAATGCGTTTCCGCACCTGTGGCGCACAATGGCGTGGTCGCTGTGGGAAATCAACTTTTGGGACAGATTAACAAAATCGCAGTGCCACTGTTCATGAGGGGAGGTCCCAAAATGCCTATGTTGAAAATGTGGCTACAAAAATCCCAAAAATAATTGGGTTACGGACGTGTGTTGCGCAGTTTCTATGCATGCTCATGACTTCACCAAGAGACTGGCAGGCGTCAGGGGTGTGACTTGGGATCATTGGCTGTAATGCTCATGCCATTCCACCCCCAACCCCACCTCGAGGTGTGCCTTGGAGTGTTTAGCCCTAAAGTTCACCCCATTCTCCAATACTGCACCTGTCTCAGTGTATTTCCTTATGGACTGGGGTAAATATAAGGCTCAAAGACCCCAACACACACCACGACACTTGTCATTGTCTACAGAGCAGGATGAGGTAAAATACCATGAGCATTATAACTGATGACCCAAAGGCACACCCCAGTGCCTGTCAGTCTCTGCAGGGTGGGGGTGGGGTTGGCGTCAGTTCAATACTTCACTGACATTCCTATTATGCATCTCTAACTCCTGCTCTACCAATGCCAATGCCAATGAGACTGCAACGTTTGGCATTTACAAATGCTTGTTATCTTTGTTTTGGAGTGGCTGGTACGTCCTTGTTTCCTTGCTGCACAGATCATGACATTTTTATTTACAAGGGTGCAGTGTGGACATATATGGGACCCAAAGAAACAGAAGAGAGAAAAAATAAGTGCTTTATCTAGGATTTGAACCCAGGTTGCTTGGAATACCATTTCAACTGTGCTACCAGGTGCACCACCAAGGGAACTGAAAACTTGGGGATCCCAAATGCACCTTGCTCTTTCTCTAATGCACAGTTTGGTGCTGTACAGAAAATTCCATTTTTATTCACAAGGGTGGGGTGGGCACACATATGGAACCCAATCAAACAGAAGAGAGAATGAAATCTATGCGGCTATGCCTTATCTGGGACTTGAACCCAGACCACCCGGAATACCATTTTGGTTGCAATACCAGCAGCGCAATGAAGATAACTGGAAATGTAGGACTCCCAGAATCAACTTACTCTTTCTCTAATGCACAGCTTAGTGCTATGTTTCGGGCAGACTGGTTTCAAATACCAGCTGAGGCACTTATTTTTTTCTCACTTCTGTTTGTTTGGGTTCCATATACAGTATGTGCACACCACACCCTTGTGAATAAAAGTGTACTTACATGTACAGCACCCGGTTTTGACAGTTCTTGAACATGCAACAAATCAAATCCAACAGAACCCCAGCAAGCATTTTTCTGCTGTAAACAGTGTAACTACTGTAAATTAAATGTCTGCCAGGTTTTTTTTCTGTGTAGTTCTTTCTTATTGTTATGATATGGCATAAAGAAAAAAATTAAAGCAAGCATACTTTTGCAGTTAATAAACAATCAACAGTGCACAACAGCAGTCATTTAACTGACATTAAGAAACTTTCCAACCAAACAAGGCTATGTTAAGTACGGTGCTCCCTCACTTTAACAAATGAAATGAGAGCCATAACATGAGTTTATTATAGCTCCCAATTCATTACATTGAGGGATGCTGGAAATGTAAGGCTGAGCAATAAGTTTGATACCTATCCCCCCCCCCCCAACATCTGTGACTGCCTGCCACTCAGTACTGGTATTACATTTGTATTACTGTACATATTTATCACTTTTACCTTCACTTTACCTTTACTTGTGACTTTAGTAGATACTGGCCGGCGTGATGAGTAAGTGACTGTGAGCCACTAAGTCACACCCTCTCTCTCCACTAACACTGTGGTAGCCAAGTGGTGTAGCAGATTCAGCTTTGACAGTAAATTTAACACTATGGTCAAGGCCCCTGGAATTCTGCGGTTCTGCAGTTGTGGAATTTGCTGCAGAATTTGCATCATGCCGCAGAATATATATAGTGCCGTAGAATTCATTGTTTTTGGTGAATTTTCATATAAATATACTGTTTTTCCATAGTGTCAGGCTTTCTTTCCCACCTCGTTTATCCTGAAGCCCCTCCTCTATGCTCAGCATATGATGTCATCGATGACATCACATCATATTTAGCCAATGACAGGACTGCATTCTGCCAGAGAAATGAATAAATCATGCCGCAGAAATCAGAAAATGCTGCCACAGAAGTCAAGGAGCCCTGCCGCAGAAATCAGAAAATTCTGCCGCAGAACACCAGGGGCCCTGACTATGGTCCACCATTCACTGTTTTACCAAAACACAAACATTTGCTTTTTTCCATTAATTGCTCTTCAGTTGTTTGTACCTGCCTGTACGCCTAAACCTTCTCCCCCTTTCCCCAGGTCGCACCTGGAAACAAGCCTTGGCTCAGTGTGCCTTTCCTGGTTGCCAACATTTAAATAAATACATTTGTCTCTCTTCATTTTACAGTCTCAATCCCTCACCCTGAAACAGAAACCAAAAGTTAGACAATCAGTAGTCACAGAATGCTGAAGTGCAGAAAAAAAGTCCAAGCTGAAAAGTAATTTAAGATATGAATTTAACTCTGAGGTTGCGCAAGGGTGACCTAGTGAGCAAGGATAAGCAAGTAAGCGAGAAGCAGTTGTAGTGACTACTACTGCTGCTGCTACCAGGGGTGGATTCAGTCATTTGTGAAATGGGCATTGGATCAAATAATCACAATATTGTAAGGCAGTCTGGAGGCATACTCCCCTTGAAACATTTTACAATTTAGGTGTTAAATGGTAACATTTTAGTACCCTTTCTGGTGCATATATGTTTATAGGTAAGGTAATTGTAGTAGTAGTAGTAGTAGTAGTAAGCTTCATTTTTATACAGAACTTCACTGATTTACACACCTTTAGGGCATTTAAGTGCCCTACTTACAAGGTGTCCCTGTTCAGATCTTACATTAAGCTTTCAAAGTTACACAACAACGCTAAGTTATAAATATATAAGCCAAAAATACCAAAGGAAGTATAAAAGCACAAACAACTTGCAAAATACTGTACATTACATACACATTTCAAAAATACAGTTCATTTGTAACATTCACATCAGTAGCGTAATTCGTGTTGCACAGCAGTGTTAGACTCTGGGTGAAAGTTTGATCAGTCATAGTTGTGGGAAAATTTCATTCCATGCTCTCGCAGCCTTATCTTGGAAAGACATTTTTTGGTACTGGTTTTTATAGCTGCAGTGGGCAGAGCCCTGCAGCCGTGTTGCTATCCCAGTAGAGAAATGAAGCTCTCCAGATTCTGAACAGTCTTCATAAAATTGGCATTTTCTTAGAATTACTCCTCTAGTCCTCTAGAGCAGTTTGGCTTTGGTGTCTCCCTGCTCCACACTCGTTTGACTGAAACTGATTCATTCATAAATCTCTTCTGGATGGAGCATACTCATGCCAGCTCAAATTACAGTCAGTGGATGCGTTCAGTGTAGTAACAGCTGTGTTTTGTTATGAGTTCTATAGGAATATCTACAAGAGCTAGTGTGTGTGCGTGTGTGCACGTGTACCACTCTGTTAGCCCTTTCCTGATACATTAACCTTTCCTAGTCAGCTTGCAAATGGCTATAATGCTATATGTTAGCAGTGCACAGTTCAGAACATGAAGCAGTGCGTGTGTATGTGTGTGTGTGGGGGGGGCACTTTGTTCTAGTTACCTCCAGGATACCCTTGTGTCTATCTCACTTCTTAAATTCTGTGACCATTTTAGCCCCAACCATCCCCTCTGGTAGGCTATTCTAGGCGTCCACCACCCTTTCCATGAAAAAATATTTTGTCACATTTCCCAAGAGCCTTTTCCCCTCTTACTTCATTTTGTACCCCCCTTAACTAAGAGCATCTTTTAGTTTGGAGGATGCTTCCTTCCTGTACTCTGTTTATACCGGTGATTCATTTGTACATCTCAATCATGTTCCCCCACCTTTTCTCCATGGAATACATGTTTAACTCCTGGCTTAAGGAAGGTTTAAGCAATCCAACTGAAGGAGCACTGTGGATTGCTAAAACTTTCCTTAAGCCATTGGGCTAATAAATTACTTTACGCACCGCTAAGTTGCATGGACTTTTTGGATTGTCTCAAGTGCTACTGTTTGTTTTGTTGTATGTGTGTGTGTGGCAATGCTCTGTGTGTGTAGAGAGTGCACTGCTATGTTATACTTGAATATATACATATTTGTGTATATGTATTAGTCAATGTGTGTGTATCAAAACAATTAGAAAGTGCAGTTAGGTTGCTCAGTGGTTAGTGCAAAAAGTGCTAGTCTAATTCCCCTGCTATCTAGGTCAGTTTCAGCCTTATGCATGCCATTGTTGATTTTTTTTTTGTTATCTATTGTCCCCTCTCTCCTGCTCGGGTGCCCCCACTTCTTCAGACACTCCCATGGTCCTTCTGCTATACCACCCTACTACAGTCAAAACCACTTATACTGGGCACATCTGTGTAAGCAGTTTCTACCCGTTATAATGCATGCCTGCAGTAACCAAAAACAATTAATTTTACACTGACATGCTGATTTCTGTATTCCCGCTAGTCCTTGCTGCTCTGTTAGTCCGCTGTACTCCCACCCATTCCTGTTCCCTTGCACTGTTTTTGGCTCACCTTCCCAGAAGCCAGTAATGTAATGTAGACACAGTACAGTATAAGGAAAAAGAAACCTTACCCAGAATAGGTATGCAGAGAGGGAATCATTTCATTTTAACCGGTGTCCTGCTTTTACAGCTTTGACTGTGTTCAGCTGTACTCCCATTCCCATGCACAGTTTGGTGATCTCCTTCCTTGTAGCCCTCCTGAGGAAATCAAAGCAGTGTTTCTCTCATAAAAGCTCTTTTTCCCTTCCCTTCCCTTCTTTAGGATGGATCCCTTCACTGCCACAACTGAAAGTGTCCAAAGCCATTAGGGGAAACCTTCATCCACCTAAGCCAGGACCGATTAGTGCATAGTTAGTGCTCTATGCCTGACTTCGATTTTGGGCAGATTAGCTGTGAGAAAGGTCATTAACACTTCAGCATGCTGAATTTCTGAAGCTGTAGCAGCTAACCTGCCTGAAATAGAAGGCGGGCATAGATCGCTATAACCAGCATTTTTTTCATTGCAGTCAATGAATTTGACAAGCAGAAACAGCAATCTGCCCGTTAAAAGCGATTGCCCATATAAAGCATGGGCACTATCAGTGGAGGGGACTGTACCTCACTCAAGTCCTGACTCCCCCGCTAACCCCATATTGCATCCCTCCTATGGTATCCTGGCATTTCCTGTCGCCAGACGGGTCCCCCACTCCGAGGGGAAATGCAACAGTGGGGGCTACCTGGCACTTATCTATAGGCCACAGGATGCTGCTGAGGTTGCAGGGAATGGCTCCCTGGAGGGTTCCATGGCACAAAGGACCTGGAGTCCATCATCCGGTGGGCACCAAGCCCATTTTCCTCTTTTCTGCATGGGGTGGTGTAGTGATGTCATGGCTAGCACCAACGTCTGTCCCTCCCCAATTACGTGTCGGTCCAACATCCAGCAATGCTCCCAGCCTCCACTAGGAGCCAGCAGGTGCCAGAGCACTCCCCTGCCCTCCCCCTGGAGAAGGAGAGCTGTCCCTGGGATGCTCTATCCTTCTCCCCCCAGCCGGCCCTCCAGTGACCCAGACTCATTCCTGAACCCAGGTCACTGGTGTCACAAGTGGAAATCCAACCACTGAGCTGATGGGCCACCTCATTGCTGATTTAAATGAGGAGTCAAGTGGTAATCCCCCACCCTCTGATATCCCTCGGAGGATGAAAAGAAGAAAACTGTCCCTCTGTGTCTTTTTTTTTTAAATCTGTAAAAATGTGTGTAGACGGTGCACTGCAATGTTATACTGGAGTATATATGCATATATGTGTCTATGTCTATATGTATTAGTCAGTGTGTGTGTGTATATCACAACAATTAGAAAGTGCAGTTAGGTGACTCAGTCATTAGTGCAAAAATTGCTTGTCTACATTCCCCCACTATCTAGATTGGTTTCAGCCTTATGCATGTCATTGTCGATTTAAATTAGTTGTCTAGTGGCACCCTCTCCCTACCCTCCAATGTCCCTCAGAGCCTGAAAAGAAGAACACAGTCCCTCTGTGTCTTTTTCCAATCTGTTAAAAAAGATCCTTCGTGGATGCAACACTGCACCCCAAGCCCGACCTCCCACTGAGCACCCATCATCCCACATCCCCCAGACCCCCCACACACCGTCACTCACCTGAATGGATCCCCGTGTGAAGATCCACTGTCCCATGGAAGACAGGTCTTGCTGCTGGAACAGAAGACTGTTATATGAGAAATAAGGTAAGTACAGTTGAAAACCCATTGAAATACATTAAACTGCACTTACCTTATTTCTCATATAGCAGTCACCATTTCCAGAAGCAAGACAATGGGAGAGTGGATCTTCACACTGGAACCTGTTCAGGTGAGTGATGGTGTGTGGAGAGGTTTGGGTCTGGGGGGTGCTCAGTGGGAGGTTGGGCTGGGGGAGTGGGAGTGATATCACCTCCCACTATACCCTATTAATCCCTATCTAGTGTCAGACCCATGTCCAAACTGAACTCTGGAGCCCCCCTTTGCCTCCAGGATAGCCTTGTGTCTATCCCATTCCTTCTTAAATTCTGTGACCATTTTAGCTCCTACCTCCCCCTGTGGTAGGCTATTCCAGGTGCCCACCACCCTCTCCATGAAAAAAAATCTCACATTTCCCCTGAGCCTTCCCCCCTCTTACTTCATTTTGTACCCCCATGACTTAGAGCATCTCTACTTTGGAAGATGCTTCCCTCCTGTACTCTGTATATACTGGTGATGTATTTGTCTCAATCAAGTTTCCCTCCCTCTTTTCCTCCAGGGAATACATATTTAACTCCTTTAACCTTTTCTCATAGGTTTTATCCTGCAGGACCTGCACCATTTTAGTTGCCCTCCACTGCACTGCCTCCACCCTGTCTATGTTCTTTCTCAGATGGGGCCTCCAGAACTGGATGCAGTATTTCAGGTGTGGTCCCATGAGTGTCTTATACAGGGGCAACATGATCTCCCTCTTTCTACTTGTGATACACCTTACTATGCATCCAAGCATCTGGCTAGCCTTTCCAGCCACTTTATCATACTGCCTAGCTTCTATTACATCATCTGAGATGATAACTCCCAGGTCCCTTTCCTGCTTTGTGACGATGAGTACCTCCCCACCTATTTCATACTTTGCCCCTGGATTCTTGTGTCCTATGTGCATGATCCTGCACTTCATTGCATTGAATTCCAACTGGCATTCTTCAGATCATTTCTTCATTTTTTTAAGGTCTTCTCTCATTCTTTCAACACCCCCTGGCATGTCCACCCTATTGCATACCTTTGTATCATCTGCAAAGAAGCATATCTTTCCCTCCAGTTTATCTGCAATATCCCCAATAAAGACATTGATGAGGATCAGCCCCAACACTGACCCCTGCGGCACCCTGCTCGTCACCTCTCTCTCTCTCTCTCCAGAGTACTCCCTGTTTACCACAACCCTCTTACTTGTGCTATTCGGCCAGTTCTCCGCCCACAGAACTATTTTAAGATACACCGCTAGGCTGCACAGTTCATTAATCAGCCTTCAATTGGGGACAGTGTCAAAAGCCTTTCTGAAGTCCAGATAGGCCACATCCACCACTCCTCCCTGGTCCACTAACTTAGTTACCCAGTCATGCCATAGATTAGTATGATGAGTTAGTGCAAAACACAGTGCTTATCCTAAATACAGTAAAAATTAAGGTTAGATGTATAAGTAAATAAATGCCATATAGGGCAGTATATGTGTGTTAGTGTGTGGTACTTTTGTGTGTGTGTGTAGACAGTGCACTGCTATGGTATACTGGAATATACATGCATCTATGTGTATATGTATTAGACAGTGTGTGTGCATCACAACAATTAGAAAATGCAGTTACAGTAGGTGGCTCAGTGGCTAGTGCAAAAATTGCTAGTCTATATTCCCCGCTATCTAAATCAGTTTCAGCCTTATGCATGCTACTGTTGATTTAAATGAGGTGTCTACAGGCAACCCCCCACCTTCCGATGTCCCTCGGAGCCTGAAACTAAGAAAGCAGTCCCTTAATATCTTTTTTCAATGTGTAAAACTGTGTGTATATAGTGTACTGCTATGTTATACTGGAATATATATGCATATACTGTGTGTGTGTATATGTATTAGTCAGTACGTGTGTATCACAACAATTGAAAAGTGCAGTTAAGTGGCTCAGAGGTTAGTGCAGAAATTTCTAGTCTACATTCACCCACTAATTAGATCAGTTTCGGCCTTATGCATGTCATTGCTGATTTAAATTAGGTGTCTACTGGCAACAGTGATTAATGCAAAAATTTCTAGTTTACAGATTTCTCACTGCCCACAATACCATTATTTTGCAGCTGTATTGGCTCTTGCTAGAGTTTGTTTAATCAATCAATCAATCAATCAATCAAAATCTTTATTTATCCAGGCAGGCGCCATTGAGCAAGGCTCATTTGCAAGGTGGACCTGGTCATGAATACATCAAAGTACAGTACAGAAGCAGGTATACAAAAAGAAATACTATACAAGGAAGAACAAGTATATACAGTGTATACAGTACAGTACAAGGCTGAAATAAATAAATAAATAAATAGAAGTTTAGTTAAGGAATTACAGTACCAGCCCCTAGCATTTTATTTCTCACATGAAAACTATGGTTTGATTTAGTTAATTTTTCAAGTAAGCATGGGGTTCGCTATTTTTTTAGGGTTTTATGTTCCAGGGTTGCCAAACTCCATTGTCTCCTCCTTTCTAGGGGCAGCCATCCCAGTTGTTGGTACATCTCACAGTGATGGGTGTTGTAATCACACTGGAGTACAAATCTGGCAAGTCTGTTATAAACTATATCCACCCCGTGCAACTGACTCTTATTTGCATGCCCATATATATGGCTCCCATAATCTATAATTGGTACAATTAATTGTTTGGCCACAGTCTGCCATGCTTCTTTTGTCAGACAAAAATATGTTTGCCTTAATGCTTCAATTCTAGAATCTATTCTCCTTGTCAAATCTTTAATATGTAAATTAAAAGACAAATGTTGGTCAAAAATCACTCCTAAGTACTTATTTTGTAATTTGTTTTTGTAATTAAATTTGTATTTTTGTTTTCCCTTTTACAATGCATGAAGTACAAGACCATGGTATGGCATAAAACATAAAACAAAACTGCTTGGCTGGGTTTTACCCTTGGATGTACAGACTAAGAAAAGAACAAAACATGTAGGGCTGGATATTCAAACTGCGCCATTCATAGGCGCAAGGCCTTGCGCTGTGCAAAATAGTTGCACAGGGGTGTGTCCGGGGCGATATTCAAAGGAGTTGCGCTATTGAGCAACTCCTTTGAATATCACCCACCAGCCACAGCCACTGTGCATGGCGCAGTGGAACTTGTGCCACCACAAGTTGACAAAGTGGAGCATTCAACTTGCGGTGGCGCAGTACCATACAAGGCGCTTCATGAAAATCCCATTATTCAAAAGGTGACATGCAAATGGGGCTATAATTCATGCAAGGTGCAGGGGGCCATTTGCATCTGATTACTCAGCCCCATTTGCATGCCATTAGCATGCAGGTGCGCCGATCCCCGAGGACTTGCCTGCCTCCGCCTGCCAGGCAGCAGCCGGGGAACGACATCCCTGCAGCCCAATACGCGGGCAAAAGCGCTAAAACCCCACCACCACCACCCCACTGGCCCGATCGCTGGCATAGCTTAAATACCCCGCCTCACCAGCCCGATCACGGGCGGCAATGTATCTCCCCAACACATCCCTGGTGGTCCAGTGGACCGATAAGCCCGATCGCGGGCTGAAGTAATGAAACACCCCCACCTCCTGAATATATCCCTGGTGGTCCAGTGGACCCGATAAGCCCGATCGCGGGCTGAGTAATGAAGACCCCCCCACCTCCCGATCCATATCCCTGGTGGTCCAGTGGACCGAAAATCCGATCGCGAGATGTGGTTATCAACCCCCAAACATCCCTGGTGACCTAGTGTCCCCACCCACCCATCCACGAGCCCACCACCGCTCCCCGCGGCGGCGGTAGCATCCACCGCCTGCCACCCACGCCCGCCGACTGACTACCCGGTAAGGCTGCACGCCCATTGGCTCTTGCTCTGCACCAATGGGCATGCAGCCCCACCAGGCAGTCAGTCGGCGGGCGCGGGGCAGCAGGTGGGTGGATGCTGCTGCCCGCCGCCGCCGGGGAGCAGGGCGTGGGCTTCATGGTGGGTGCGGTGGGGGACACTATGTCACCAGGATGTGTTGGGGTTGACAACTACATCCCGCTGATCGGGATTTTTGGTCCACTGGACCACCAGGGATATATTCGGGAGGTGGGGGTTTGCTACTTCCAGCCCGCGATCAGGCGTATCGTCCACTGACCACTAGGGATGTGTGTGGGGGACACATTGCTCCCCACGATCGGGCTGGTGGGGCAGTACACTTATGCCCAAGGATCGGGCTGCGGGGGGGCACAGGGACTGGGTTGGAGCCAGCCACAGGTGGCAGCTGCTGTGTTGCGCCTCTCAATACAGCAGCTCACCTGTGGGTGGGCCCTCGACTTAAGCCTTTTTTTCGCTCAAAGTCCTGCAGGCGCAGGTTGGGGTTGCGTGCAACTCTGCACAGCCCGCCTGAATTTCGGGCTGTGCAGTTTATGCATGGTTCCTCCCCTTCCAGTTGAGCATGCATTCATTTGCATTGCGCTGTTGCTCAGCCTGTTTTCAGTGGTGCAACTGCCTCCTGCTGAATATCGCAGAATGGCGCAATTTCAGACTTGTGCACGTGCAACCCTATTGCGCATGGCGCAACCCTTTTGAATATCTGGCCCGTAGTCTGTATTAATTAACATGCACCTGTTTAGGAAGAGATCATATCAAAGATTTACATTCACTAACTGGTATTTGTAAGGTAACTGTCACATAATCAGATCACTTCTTAGTCTGGAGAGGTAGTGTATGTATCCTTCTCCCTAGTACAATTACTATAGCTAGAGGACCTTTCACATCGCTCAATTGGTACATTGAATATTAGGCAAGGCTTTCGTTCCTTGGGATGAGGCGTAAGGTGTTGAGTGAGGATCTGCCTCAGTCTGGCCTATATTGTCTAGCTGATTTGATGACTAAGAGGTGATCGGTAAGCTTTCTGGAGGTGTCTTACAGTAAGGTGATGATAAATATATCCCCCAGGTGGGCTGAGCGTCCATCTTATGTTGTGCAGCATGAAGGACCCTCTCGTAACTAGCTAGCTTCCCCAGTTCCATTTGACACTCCTGCACTAAGGTGGCATACTGTTCCCTCCAGTGCCTGAGTATTACCCTCTTGGCTGTGTTTAAGGCACCTATCAGCCATCTTTTTTCAGTTCCTCATAGCCTGTGTTTGCAGGAGGAGGTTGTATAGAGGCTGAGCATCACCAGAGCCGAGGTCAAATTTGTCTTATAGGACAATATAGCATCTACAGTAATCTGAATCTCTTGCCAGTATGTGACTAGGGAGTGGCAGGACCACAGTATGTGTGTTGTGCCACAGGCCACTTGGTACCTCTAGCACGTGTCTGTGGGCAGCAGACCACAGGTGTGCAGTCTCTGAGGTTTTTTTTGCCATCTGTAAAGCACCTTTAACTGGGTAAATCTATTCTGTGTGTCTTTAGTTGCTTGTCTCAATGATTGCCAGCATGAGCTCCATGCGTGTGGGATAATGTCCAGGCCTAATTCTTCAGATCACCTTTGTCTAACCCCTGCTGAGGGGTCTGGAGAAAGATCCATGAGATATTCTTATATGGCACTGCTACATGATATTGTCCCTGAGTCAGACCATGAAATAGTGTCAAGTTGGTTGCACTGCTGTCTCCACACCTTGTGGCCCAGTATCTGTTGGAGGGCATGTCTCAGTTGCAGGTATCTCCAGTGTTGTTGTTTAGGCAGGTGGACTTTGTTGTGTTATGGGAGTTGTGTTTAACATCAGAGAGGTGTGTTATGCCAGCTCTAGCCCACTCTTTAGCTGCTATAGGCTGCTTATCAATCAGTAAATCAGGGTTGTCCCATAAGAGATAGTACTTCGCCTTCATAGGGGACCACTTACTGAGTTTGAGAAATACCCTCCAGGTCCTTAGGGTATGAGCTATGGTAGGGGGGAGTGGCATATTCCTGGGAGGGACTAAGAATTGTGTCACCTATATGACTTGGTTCCCCAGGGCAGAAGCTTCACAGTCAGCCCACCTGGGGGCCTGCGGTTCATTGTCCCAAGGTGCTGTTCTGGCCAACTGTAATAGAGCATGGGTCATAATATGGTATTGGAAGTCTGGAGGTTTGAGGCCTCCCCACTTGGGGGAACTCATGAGCTTGGCCCAACTTATGTATCTGGGGCCCGCTCCCCAGAAGAAAGCTGTTAGCTTCGAGTGTATTAGCTTTATTAGTTTGTGGTCAATAGTTATGGGCAGATTATCTAGGATGTATTGAATTCTCAGAGCAGCAATCATATTAAATGCATGGGCCTTGCCCCAATGGGAAAGATGCAAGAGTGCACAGCATATGAGGTCATTAGCTATAGCTTCCAGCAGGGGGAGCAAGTTATTCTTCCCTACGTGAGATAATTTCCAGTGAAGAGACCCCTAGGTAGATTATGCCTTGTCTCTGGTGTTGTAGGCCCTATGGGTAATTGGGAAGGGTTGTTACTCTATCATTGGAAGCCAGAAGATGTGTCTTTGACACATTTAGCTTGTATCTAGAGAGCTGAATGTACCTAGATATCAGGGTGAGGAGACTGGGTATGGATCTGGTTGGGTCTGAAAGGGATAACAGGATAACATCTACATACATCATTGATTTATGTTGCCCTCTCATCTTAACACCCTTTATGTCAGGGTTCAGCCGGATAGCTTGGAGCAGGGATTCCAGAGCAAGTATGAACAGACCAGCTTTTCTCAACCTGTCAATTAAGATCTTATGGTCCATTAGGTCAAATGCCTTAGATACTGTATGTCCATGAACACTGTGCCCACATCCCTGTCATTATCAAGTGGAAAGGCTATTATATATAACAAGTCTGAAAGCACTGAGCTTGTGGACATTTCTTTTCTGAAATATGACTGTAGATTTGTTAATTTGTTGTATATTTCGAAGTAATTATGTAACTGATCATGTTTTTTCTTTCAGAATTTTTGATACAACTGGAAGTAGTGCAATTGGATGAGAGTTTGATGGATTTGTTGATTCACCACCTTTGAGTATAAGAACAGCTTTAGCAACCTTCCAGTATTGTGTGAATGTGCCTTCCATGACACTCCAGTTAACATAGAAACATCGAAGTTGACGGCAAATAAGGACCGCAAGGCCCATCCAGTCTGCCCCCTTTTTTTTTTCTTTCTACCTTATAAATGTGCCATCGCATTTGCTCTGTCAGTGGCCTATCTATTCATACTCATCTGTATTGCTCCCTTATGCC
Source organism: Neoceratodus forsteri (assembly GCA_016271365.2). Taxonomy (NCBI): domain Eukaryota; kingdom Metazoa; phylum Chordata; order Ceratodontiformes; family Ceratodontidae; genus Neoceratodus; species Neoceratodus forsteri. The sequence continues at coordinate 519,189,663 of CM057458.1, forward strand.
TATCCCATGCCTGTTTGAAGCCCAGCACTGTATTCATAGCCACCACTTCTTGAGGTAGGCCATTCCACGCATCCAACACTCTTTCTGTGAAAAAGAATTTCCTCACATTCCCCCTTAATCGTCCTCCCTCTATTCTCATGCTGTGTCCTCTTGTCCTGCTATTTTTCTTATATTTAGACATGTTAGACTCTTTCACCTTGTTAATGCCCTTAAGGTGTTTGAATGTTTTGATCATATCACTTCTCTCCCTCCTTTGCTCAAGGGCATACATACTGAGCTCCGTTAATCTGTCCTCATATGTCTTCTGATCCAGTCTCTGCACCATTTCGGTTGCCCTTCTCTGGACTGCCTCAATTGGTTAATGTCCTTGTGAAGATGTGGCCTCCAATACTGCACGCAGTACTCCAGATGGGGCCTAACCAGTGTCTTGTAAAAAGGGATTATTACCTCCCTCTTACGACTTGTGATACCCCTACTAATACACCCTAACACCCCCCTAGCCTTACCTACTGCTTTAGAGGTCTGCTTGGATGATTTCAGGTCATCAGTGATGATGATGCCCAAGTCTCTTTCTTCCTTTGCAACTGCTAGCAACTCCCCTCCCAACCTATAGGTGGCTTCAGGGTTTCCCTTCCCTATGTGCATGATCTTGCACTTCTTTGCATTAAATCCCAGTTGCCACTCTTCTGTCCATTTTGCTAGTTTAACCAGATCTCATTTTGCCCACCCCATCTGGATCATCTACTCTGTTGCAGATCTTTGTGTCATCTGCAAACAGACAAGCCTTACCCTCTAGTCCATCTGCAATGTCACTAATGAAGATATTGAAGAAGACTGATCCCTGAGGTACCCCACTTGTGACTTGCATCTCTTCTGACTGTATACCATTTACCACCACTCTCTGTTTTCTGCCCGTCAACCAGTTTGCCACCTAGTTGACCAACTTCTGACCCACCCGAGCCTACCCAGCTTATTTATCAATCTTCTATGTGGAACAGTGTTGAAGCTTTGCTGAAGTCAAGGTAGGCGACATCAACTGCTCCCCTCTGTCCACCACTGGTTACCCAGTCAAAGAAATCTATGAGATTAGTTTGACAGGACCTTCCTTTGTAAACCCATGCTGTCTTGGATCCTGTGCCCCAATGGATTCCGGGTGTTGCGCTATCCTTTCCTTAAGGAGTGCCTCCATAATCTTGCCCACTACTGAGGTAAGACTGACTGGTCTGTAGTTCACTGCCTCCTCCCTGCTACCACTCTTGTGAAGTGGGATCACATGAGCCCTTCTCCAGTCTTCTGGGACCTCTCCTGTGCTCAGAGACTCACTAAACAGTTCTGCTAATGGCTCTGCTAGTTCCACCCTTAGCTCCTTAAGTACCCTGGGATGTATGCCATCAGGTCCCATTGCCTTGTCCACCCTGAGCTTAGTGAGCTCTTGTAGGACCCTTTCTTTTGTGAAGGAGTGAGGCTCACCTCCTCGTCCCTGTGTCCATGGTGCTGAGCTGTGGGCCCTGCCCTACCTTCTCTTCAGTAAATACTGAGCAAAAGTATCTATTTAGGATAGATGCTTTTACAGGGTCCTCCTCCTGACAAGCCCCCTTTTCTCCTTTGAGCCCAGCAATACCCCCTCTGGACTGTCTCCTTTCACTAATGTATCTATAGAAAGTCTTGTCACCTTCTGTTACTGTTCGTGCTAGTGTTTCCTCAGTTTGGGACTTTGCCTGCCTTACTGCCTTCCCTGCTTCCCTTAGGGCAGTTTGGTATGCCTCCCTATCTTCATCCCGCTGTGTTCCCTTATATTTCCTGAAGGTCATTCTTTTGGCTCTGACCTTTTCTGCTACTGTATTAGAGAACCAAAGTGGTTTCCTTCTTCTTTTGCACTTCCTTTTCTGTCTAACACAATGGGATGTTTCTTCAAGTATCGCATCCTTAATGCTTGCCCACTTTGCCTGTAGCCCCTCACCTGTGTTTCTTTTTGCCAGGGCTAGCTTAACTCTGTTGGCCATCTTATCAAAGTCAGCTCCTCTGAAGTCCCATATTTTTGCCTTGGAATGGGATGATTTAGATGTAGTGGCCAAATTGAACCATACCATGTGATGGTCACTGGCCCCAGGTGACCTTCTACCTGGAGATCTGTGATCCCTTCCCTGTTAGTCAGTACTAGATCTAGGATAGCCCTGTCTCTTGTGGGTTGTTGTACCAGTTGTTTGAGGCCTTCCCCCTGCAGGGAATCCACCATGTGTCTAGTTCTGGCAGATGTTCCTGCTGGTATTGACCAATCTGTATCTGGCATGTTGAAGTCTCCCATTATCAGAACCTCCCTTTAGCTGTTATGTTTTGTATATCTTCTAACAGTAATGTGTCTATGTCCTCCCCCTGGTCTGGGGGCCTGTAGACAACCCCAGTTCTTATGGCTGTCCCATTTCCTGTTTCCATGGTGACCCACAGTTCTTCTAGCTCCTTATGTGTATTCTGAATTTCTGTAGCTTTGATATTTTCATTGACATACAGGACCACTCCACCCCCCCTTTTTGCACCTCGGTCTCTTCTGAACAGTACATAGCCAGGTACTGAAGTCTCCCAAGTGTGGTTACTGGTAAACCACATCTCACTAATTACTACTATGTCCAGTTTAGCCTCTGACATTATTGCCTGCAGGTCTGGGATCTTATTTCCCAGGCTGTGAGCATTTGTGTACATGATTTTCCATTGGCCAGATTTCGGTGTGTTAGTTGTTGGGTGAGGTTTGGCATTTCCCCTGAGCGTCATATGGGGAGACGGACCTTTTTTCTTACCTGGTGACGCAAATGAACTGCAAACATGCTGAATCCTTGTTTGACCACTAGCTGAGGGGGGAGGGGTGTTCTTCCCATTTGACGTATGGGTGCTGCACCCCTCTTAAATATTCTGCAAAGACGTCAAACTTCTGCCCCAATGCACTGACTCCCTCCTTAGTCAGATGCAGTCCATCAAATTTAAAGAACTTTCGCTCCAAGAACTATTGCCAGTTCTCTACAAATCTGTGTCCTTTTTCCTGGTACCAGCCCTTGAGCCACATGCTTAGCTCCCCTCTCTCCCCTTCTCTGACCTTCTGTCCATTTGGCCCCCTCTCCCAGACTGGCAGGATCTCAGAAAAGGAGATGCCGGATGAAATGAATGATAGTTTGTCACCCAGCCTGGTTAGGTGTTCCTTGGTCTCTGCAACTGACTGGCTGGAGAGATCATTAGTCCCTATGTGTACCAGGATGTCAATGTTTTCTCCTGCTTTGTGAACAATTTTAGCAATGCAGTCAGTGTCTCTCCACGCTGATGTACCTGGGAGACATCTGACCATTACCTCTGGCTAGAGATGAGTATCAGCTCCCCGAATCATGGAGTCTCCTATGATCAGAAGTTTTTTGGATTTCCTTTTTGCTTTTTTTGTTTTGGTTCCTGAATTTCAGTCAGAATTGGTGCAATTTCAACAGATGAATCTTTTATAAACCTAATTTCTATGCTATCGTATCCACTTGCTTCGTTTGATTTTAATTTGTTTATCTCTTTAAGCACTTTGATCCTTTTAATTAATCTGAATCAAAATTTTGGTGTGATTTCCTCACTTGCCATGTTCCCATTGTTCTTTGTTATTTGCACCTTTAACTAACCCATTTGTTCATATTTCTCTTTTGTGTAGTTTAAGTCATGCAATTTGATAAAATAGAACAAGGAGAGGCGGCTACACAAGGCAGGCATAGCTGGTGCTACTGCAAAACAGAAAATGTACAGTAATAGCAGAGAAAAGAGGAGCACTTGGCAACCGACAAACAAACAGACCCAAATGCTAGGTCCAGTTCAAAATTGCTTTATTTATGAAAACAAAAAAAGCTGATCAGGACACATGGCACCCCTCCACCAACGTTTCTCGTAACTCTTACGCTTTATCAAGGCAGAGTCACATTACATCACCAGTGCCTTTTAAAAAGGGAGGTCTTAAAGAGATATTCCTATATTAGACATAAAGTGCTATCAAACCCATCGCACAATTTATACATAAATATATACATATCAAATCATTGCTGTAGCATAACCTAAATGTGCAACCAGCAAGTATAACCATGCTTTTAAAACACAATATATTTTATAAAGTGCAGATAGGTGAATAATAATGTAAATCACCCTATAAATATTAATGCTCCTATAAATATCATGCTTATCATACACATCCTAACAGTTCAATAAATTGCAATAGACAATAATAATTAAATATATAGTAATACCATCAAGAATGGTTGGAACAGACAAATGACACAATAAAGAACCAACAATAATCATAAAACCTATCCTATTTATAATTATATATATATATATATATATATATACATACTTAATTAATATACCAAAATATACTGTATATACAGTATTATACCAACATTGGTTATATCCTAAATGGATATGTGCAAAAATAGTCCTATATGTACATACACAAATACAGTTCTATACCAGGATCTTTTGAGTGAAAAAAAAATTTCCTACTACCAAAAAAAGAACATCCTACATCCTAATGGTTAAACATATCAAAACTGAAGGACAATATAGTATAATAATTCTAAACTCTAAAGTGTGCAGTGAAAATATGTCTACATATGAAAAACTGTTTTTCTTTCTTCTTAATTTCTTTTGGACTAGACCAATAATAATCTTAATACTGACAAAATTATATAAGCCATTAAATTCCTATCTTATTTATACTTCAAAAATGGTTTGACACTGAAGCTTGCATTGAGATCGTTTGGCCCATCGGCCCTTAATGTATATTGCCACCTGCCCTCGGACTGCAATAATTTATTATCAGCATCACCTCCATGAATGTTCATATATATCTTTTCCAGTCCCTGGAACGTAAACTCATGGTCACTACCTTTCAGTATTACATGGAGTGCCAGAGCTTTGGTCTTATCCTGTTTGCTGATACTCCTTATGTGTCCAGCTATTCTGTATTTCAGGGACTTCTTAGTCTTGCCTACATAAAAGTCTATGCATGTGCAACTTGCTAGGTAAACCACATGTATTGTAGAGCAATTTATAAAGTATTTATTCTAATACTCCATGCCAGAAATTGGATGTATAAAAGCAGTACCTGTTTTCAGATGTCTACACTGTGCACAATTATTGCACTTAAGGGTGCCACCTGGAAGGCTCGGTCTCTTTTCACTCTCTGGCTTTGTATACAGGCTGCAAGTGACAGATTTCCAGTGTTGGGTCCCCTCTTGTAAACCATTAATGGTGGCTTACTGGTCACACTATTTAATCCGGGTTCCAGTTGTAGCAAGCTCCAGTTTTCAATTAAGATCGCTCTAATCTTGTGGTTGTGGAGTATATTCTAAAATAAAATTCACAGAAAAATCTTTTTTAGGTTCCACTTGCTTTGTATTATTTAACATTTGTTTTCTCTCTGTATTATCAGCATCATTCCTTGCTTTCTGCACACAATTCTAATTGTACCCTCTAGCATAAATTTGTTAAAAAAGGTCCTCAGTCTGTTTCAAATAGCTATCTGGGTTACTCGTATTCTTTTATAACTGCAAAAATTGCACTTTAGGAATGCCTTCTATCATATGTCTCGGATGACAACTGTCAAAACACAATAGAGCATTTTTTTGCAATCTCCTTTCTGTATAACTCAGTAGTTAGACCCTCTCCCCATTTTTCTTAACAGTAAATCAAGGAATCCTATCTGATTCACATGAGCTGTCATGGTGATCCTCAAATTCACATTTGTGGATTCCAGAAAAGAAACAAAATCAAGGAGAGCAGATGAAAGACCCCTCCACACCCAAAGAAACGTCATCAATAAAGTGCTTGTAACAGCGCAGGTACTGTCTGTACAGATTTAAATCAGACAGCACACATTCCTTCTCCCAGTGTGCCAAATAAATATTGACACAATTAGGTGTGAAGGAGACCCCCATTGCTGTCCCCTTGATCTGCAGTTAGAACTGTCTATCAAAAAATAAACAAATTAAAATGCAACACTTTTTGTCTGAGTGTCACTAAAAATTCAACAAATACATTCGTGTGATGAGTATGTTCACAGAGAGCAATTCTCAGGGCTTCCACCCCATCCCCAAGTGGGATGTTCGTATACAAGGCAAATATATCTAATGCAACCAAAATGTCATTTTTATCCACCTGTACTTTTCCAAGTTCCATTTACATTTGTGTTGTATCCCTCACATTCACTGGCCAAAGTGGCACTAGTGCCTTGATGCGTCGATCAACCAGTTGTACCAGGGGCTCAGTGACTGAGCCAATGCTGGCCACAATTGGGCAAGCAGGTGGATTTGTGAGGCTTTTATGGATTTTTGGTAGTCCATAGATTGTTACCCTAACAGGGTTTTCCACCACCAAAAAGTCATAAGTTTGTCTGTCTATAATCCCCTCCAAAAAGGCTTCATATAAATATATGTCTATATCCTTTTTGAAGTCCACTGTCATATCTCTGGGTAATTTTCGATAAACCTTAGTATTTAACAGTGGATTCAAAATTTCAACCTCATACTTAACTTTATCATGAATGACAATTGCCAATATCATGCATAATATGTATTTTACTCCTGCTAAACTTTATAGAATGGGTAAAATGATGTCACCCTCATGCATTAGATGTGGAACCAGGGAAGGAGATCTATACCATGTATTGTGGGAGTGTGCTCGGATTCAATCTTTCTGGAGAACAATTAGTGCCTCATTAGCACAAATCAAAGGTATAGCGGACCTTTTTACGGCAGAAATTTGTTTGCTGAATAGTTTTCCTAAAGTCACGACTAAGCGAGAAAAGTTATACATGGGCATTATATCGGCCACAGCAAAAGCTGTCCTTCTGAGGCACTGGAAAGATCCGACTCCCCCATCAACTATAGAATGGTACAGAGAAGTGATGCTTGCCTTGCAATTGGAGTTACATATTGCCAGGATGAGTAACAGAGCTCAAATATATGACTCCATATGGGGACCATTGGGGAGCCGTCTTGTCAACTTGGCAAGATAAGTTTACCTAATTACAGATACTGACCCTCATTAGTTGTACGGTTGTCCTGAGACTCCCCGATTATGGAGAATCCTAGGGTTATCTCATTTAGCATGTGGAGGCCATGGAAGGGTGGGAGGTGGGTGGACTGGGGGAAATATTAGGCAGGCTAACTTGCTATATTGTTAGTTAGTTTTGTAGACATTGTTATCATGTGGTTAGCAAGTAATCTGACATGGTAGTGGCACATCTAACTGGTAAATGTACATCTGTGTAACACTATGTAACCTATGTCCTGTCAAGAGTGTCAATAAAATTAATTGAATTATAAAAAAAAAAAAAAAAGAATGACAATTGCACCCTCTTTGTTGGCTACCTTAATTTTGATGGTCATATTCTGTGCCAAACATCGTAGTGCTTCTCACTCCTTCTTGATGCAGTTATTGAATCTGGTGCACTCTCCCGTATACAAAAATTCAACAATGTCTCGTTCACATGTTTAATGAAAAGTTGTAACCGCAGGGTTATCAGGGGCATAAACATAGATGGTTTCTTTAGTTTAAGTGGCATAAGTTCCCCTTCTTCTTAGTCAGTTGTGGCATTATTCTGGGACTAGAATACAAGGGATCCATCCACCTGGGATGCAGTTATTTCTGTGCTATTAGGGTGGTTGTCTCCTTCTTTTGAAAATATGACATTCAGGTCCTATTTCTGTGTGAATTTATGAAGGTCCACCATAAGCTCAAACTCATCCATACTTGTTGCAGGAACATAGTTTAATCCCTTTTGCAGCACTTTCTTTTCATCAGAACTTAGTTCATGGTCAGATAAGTTATACACCATGGTTTCCTCTAGTTGTAGTAGGCTGTCCTCCGAGTGTGACATCCCCAGCTCGTCTGTTTGTGAAGCATCCCCTTCCCCTTCCTCCCCTTCCCTCGGTCCCTCTTCTCATCTTTCTTTATTTTCCCAAACTATACCAACCATGGACTCCATCTCAAGATTCTCTGGACCAGGGGGACTTCTGGGATATTCAGATAATGGGTCGCATTGTTCGTTTGTACAGCTTGTACTTGCAATATTTGTCCCTGTGGTGGGATATGAACCTGTGGTGTTTCCTGCGTTGCATTGGTTCCATCCAGATCTCTCTGGATCTGTATCAATTGTGTCAGCACTTGTTGGCTTGGGGAAGGGATACTGATCTCCTCCTCCTCCCCCTCACTAAAAAAGGCTGGCTGTTATTTTGTACATTTTCAACCATATTCTCCATGCCATCTGACTCGGACCCTGAGCCACTCATATAGGTGTCTGCATAGCATGGTTCACCATGTTTTTTGATAATAGGGTTAGGTCTATAACCTGATTCTGCCATTCTGCTCTTCTTTCCCCACTCAAAAATTCACCCCTCCAAATAATCCCTGTAGTCTCTTTCAAATTTCCTCTCTTTTGTTTTTTTTTTTATTCCTAGTGTCATAGTTTCTAACAGTCCATTCCAATCTGTTTCGGTTTGAATCCCTTGTCCAGGGAAATTGCTGCTGCACAGAATTGACCAGCACAGCTCTTCCAGACTGTGGACAGATTGTGCAATCCAATCTGTCTTCAGCCCAAAAGTGCTTTTTCACAGGAACAGTGTGAGGAGTTTGCTTGATTCTTCGCAGATAAGGTTGCCACAATCAGGTCTGACTGCCTCCTAACTCTCTCAAATTGGAGTTGTGGTGGTCAGCAGGAGATGCTGGACACCCAGTTTGTGTGGTTTGACTTCAACTTACCCAAAATCAATGACATAGTGATGATTGTCCGGTCATTGAGACCGACCAACTGTAGTTTGGACCCGGGCCCCATACGCCTTTTAATAGGATGTGTGGATAAAATTGGCTCAGTCCTTGCCAAGATAGTCTGGTTGTCGTTGGAGAAGGGGATCTTTCCTGATCCCTTGAAGGAAGCTGTGATTCGGCCCCTTCTTAAGAAACCTTCCTTGGACCCGGACTGTCTCGCAAACTACAGACCTGTCTTTAACCTGCCTTTTGAGGGTAAGGTTATTGAGAAGGTGGTTTCTTCACAGTTGGATAATCATTTGACCAGCCACAAAGTCTATGATTTTCTCCGGTCCAGATTTAGAAAGAGACACAGTATCGAGATGGCCCTTGTTCTTGTACTAAATGACCTCCTAATAGCGAGAGATCGAAAGACCCGTTCCATCTTGGTCCTTCTTGATCTCACTACAGCATTTGATACCGTTGACCATGGAGTGCTATTAGAGTGTCTGTGGTTTATCTGTGGACTGTCTGGTTCAGTCCTCAGTTGGTTTCAATCATTCCTCGAGGGTAGGACTCAGAGGGTGGTGTCTGGGATTTTTTCCTCGGCATCACTCCCCCTATCCTCTAGGGAGACGCAGGGCTCCATTTTGGTGCCCATGTTGTTTGTGGTATATATGCTGCCTTTGGGAGCGATTATAAGGTGGTACGGCTTGAGTTTTCACTGTTATGCAGATGATACCCAGCTGTACATGTCCTTTGTGCCTGGCCAGGATGATGCTGTCTTGGTCTTTAACAACTGTCTCGCCGAGATCTAGGACTGGATGACTGTGAGTTGGTTGTGGTTAAACCCTTATAAAAACTGAGGTGTTGGTTGTGGACCCAGGCCGTCGGGAGGCAGGTTTGCTGACAGGATCACCTTTGGGTCTTTGGCTTGGGGGGGGGTCCAGTTAGCTACCTCAGACTGGGTGCGGAACCTGGGTGTTATATTTGATGACTGCCTGACCCTTAAACATCAGGTGTCGGCTGTTGTCAAAACTTCCTTTTACCATCTGAGGAATATAGCCCGGGTGAAGCACCTGGTTCCTGCTGACGATCTTTCAGTGTTGGTCCATGCCTTTGTTATCTCCCACCTGGACTACTGCAATGTCCTTTACCTAGGGCTACTGGGGGTAGATATACGCCGCTTGCAGCTAGTGCAGAATGTGGCGGCCAGGCTTCTGACTGGTACTTCTAGGACCAGTCATATAACACCTGTCTTCCGCAGACTGCACTGGCTGCCAGTATTGTGGTGGATTACCTTCAAGGTTGGTTTGCTGACCTATAAGGCCCTACACGACCAGGGACCTAGTTACCTGCAAGATCTTCTTCATCCCTACCATCCTCCCTGCACTCTCTGATCCACTGATGAGGGATTGCTAGAGATTCCCAGGGTCTGTTTGAAGACATCTGGGGCCAGATCATTTAGTTTTATGGCCCTGACCCTGTGGAATTCTCTACCTCATCAGGTGTGAGATTGCCTGACTGTCCAAAGTTTTAAATCGGCATTAAAAACTTACCTATTTAGCCTAGCTTACCTAGATTTTTAAGAACGTTTTAATGATTGGTTTTATTGTACTGTTTAATTTTATGTATTTGATTTATTTATTGTAAAAGCACCTTGGTTTTGGAAAGGCGCTTTTTAAAAATAAAGTTGGATTGGATTGGATTGGATTGGATTGGATTGGAACCAACCACCCCACACCCCCTTGCCCTATACTTACCAACCAATGTCAGTGGCTGTCATCTTCTGTGGACTGGGACACGTCTCTACTCTTTAAAGTTGAACAGCAAACTGAAGAATAAAGGTAAGTGCCATATAGAGGCAATCGATGGCATTTTGAACATACTGTATGTTAATATCTCAGCCATTTGTAGGTATTTTGCATAGATACATAGACACTGTTGGCAGATAAGGGTCTATGGCCCACCCAGTCTGCCTAGTTGAGCTTGTAAGTTCACTTCATGTTTTTTTAGAAGTCTGTTGCCCTTTAACCCTGACCTCCAGAATGTCCTTATGTCTATCCCATGCATTCTTAAATCCCATGATTGTTTCAGCCCCCACCACTTCCTCTGGCAGGGTGTTCCACTTGTCCACCACCCGTTCTGTGAAGAAATTCTTTTTTATGTTTCATCTGAATTGCCCTCCCTCCAACTTCATCCCATGTCCTCTAGTTCTGGAACATCTTTTTCATTGGAAAATAGTGTATTCATGCACCCTGTTCCTACCTGTAAAGTACTTGCATGTCTCTATCATATCCCCTCTCTACCTCCTCTCCTCCAGGGAGTACATATTCAGGTCCTTTAGCCTGTCCTCATAGGACTTCTGATGTAATCTCTGTACCATCTTTGTTGCCCTTCTCTGAACCTTCTGTACCTTGTCTACGTCCTTACGTAGGTAAGGTCTCCAGAACTGCACATTGTACTCCAGGTGGGGCCTCACTAGTGTCTTGTATATTGAAATTATCACTTCCCTTTTCCTGCTGGTGATGCCCCTTCCTATGTATCCCAGCATCCTTTTTGCTTTACCTGCTGCCTTGTCACACTGTTTTCCTACCTTCAGGTCATCAGAGATGATAACCCCAAGGTCCTTTTCCTGCTTGGTGCATGCTATATCCTCACCCCCCCTAACTGATATGTTGTTCCAGGATTTTTGTGCCCCATATGCATTATCTTGGACTTCTTTGCATTGAATTTCAACTGCCAAACCCTTGATCATTTATCAAACTTCTGCATGTCCCTCCTCATTCTGTCTACACCCTCTGGCATGAACCAAATTTTCAACATGGACTTTTTGGGACCCCACCTTATGAACACTAGCAGTGTCATTTTGTTACTCTGTCCTGAAAGATGATTTCACTGTGGCTGAAATAGATCACCTTTTGGGACTGAGTAATGAAATGCAAATGCCGTTGTGTATGAAGTGGGGCCCCAAAAAGCCCATGTGGAAAATCTGGTGCAAAAATACCCCAAAACGCCCAAGTTATGCATGGTCATTGACATTTTCCTTCCTTCTCACCCATGTAACCTTGCCAGGTTATATTTTCACTCAAAGTTTTCAACATAGCCACTTTTCACACCACCTTATGAACAGTACAGCTGCATTTCTCATATCCTGCCCAAAATGTGCTTTTGCATCAGTGTCACGGAATGGTGTGGTCGATGTGCAAAATCGCCTTTCAGGATTGAGTAACGAAATGACAGTGCCAATGTTCATAATGTAGGGTCCCAAAAAGGCAATGTTTAAATTTTGGAACAAAAGTAATAAAGAATGCTTGAGTTACACACAGTCAATGAAATTTTCCTACACATGCATGTAACTGCTAATCATTTATATTTTCACTCCAAAGTTTGAACATAGCCATTTCTTCACAGCTCCTCATGAATACTACAGCTGTCATTTCTCACATCCTGTCCACATTGTGTTTCCACAGCTGTGGCACAGAATGACATTTTGCCATGGATTAAGAAATTTACACCTACAGTATGAGGGTTATGAGGTGGGGTGATAAGAAGACGATGTCAAAAATTTGGGGTCACAATGTGAAAAAAATGACAAACTTATGAGTATTTGTTGCAATTTTGTTACACACCTATCTCAAAAAGTAAGGAAATTAATTGCAAAAAAACTCCATTTTACAAAACAAGTTAGGGTTTCCATTACACCTTTAAAAGTATGGAAATTCAATGTTAGGGTTAATTCGTGTATCAGCACAACAACACCAGTCTCTGCAAACATTAGAAACAAAACAGTTATTTAATATATTCTTTGGTGCCCTTCCACCTAACTTGTACACCATTTGAGCTGTTAATCGTGTAGTATAGAACAATATATTTGTATGGCGTACGAGTTAGGTGGAAGGACACCAAGGGATATATCAAATAACTGTTTTGTTTCTAATGTTTGCAGAGATTGGAGTTGTTGTGCTGATACACGTATTAACCCTAACATTGAATTTCCATACTTTTAAAGGTGTATGAAACCCTAACTGGTTTTGTAAAACAGAGTTTTGCATATATATATATATATATATATATATATATATATATTCATATTCTATGCAAAAAATCATTAATGCATCATTGAGTTAAAAACACAAAGTCAGGAATGAAACATTTGGTTGCCCCTCCCCTCATGGACACGCCCATCATCCCAAGATTGACAGCTGACGGGGTATTCGTCATTGGGGTTGTGAGGCCTAAATGTCACCCATTCCATGTGTAATCATATTCACAAGCCACAGTAAAGAAGAATGGGTGACATTTGGGCCTCAGGCCCCAATGACTTACCCCATCAGCTGTCAATCTCAGAGATAATGATGGCGGTCCACGAGGGGGAGAGGCACCTAAGTATTCATTTCCGGCTTTTGTGTTTTAAACCCCAAATGATGCATTAATGAAGTTTTTTGCATAGAATTACTTTTTGAGAAAGAATATAAAAGTAGAAAGTCACGCAAGTTGGTGGGAGCGCAGGCCCCGCGCTCCAACCAACTTGCAAATTTCTGCAGAATTCCACACCTGTTTGCATTTTAGGCACCTAACAACTGAAAAGTACATCCATAGCAGTAAGGATAGCTATCATATAAATTTGAAGCCAGTACCACAATGGAAAACGCTGTTCGCAAAATGTAAACTGCGCTACACAATATCTCCACAAAAAATGTGTTGTCTGACAAGTAAGCACCACAGTTCACATCTACAGGGCATCCTGTCAACACCCTCCAAATTTCAAATGAAAAGACCAAACCGTTTCCAAGATATTTATTTTAAAAAATTCTTAAAATTGAGCTATCTGGTCCTTCCAAATCTAGCAATCTAGTCCCTCCCTCGCGATTAAAGATTGCGATCAAAGAATCTCATGATCAAAGAATTTGCAGGCTCATGACCAAAGAATTTGCAGGCTTGTGATCAAAAAATTAAAAATGATGAAAGTAAATTTTTACACTAAAATAAATGAAACCACAGCCATGCCTCAATAGAATGAAGCCCCCTGAGCAAAACCCACCCTCATTTTCCTTAATAAGTCACCCCTGAGCTGAGAAAATTGATTTTTCAAGTGGCCATCTAGTAGCAACCTCGTGATTAAAGATCGCAGTCAAAGAATCTTGCAATCAAGGAATTTGCAGGCTCGCGATCAAAGAATTTGCAGGCTCACAATCAAACAATAAAACAATGTGAAAAGTCAATTTTTAGGCAAAAATACATGAAACCACAGCCATGCCTAGATAGAACGAAGCCCCCGAGCAAAACCCACCCTCATTTGTCTTAATAAGCCATCCCTGAGCTGAGAAAATTGATTTTTTCAAGTGGCCATCTAGTCGCAACCTCGCGATCAAAGATCACGGTCAAAGAATCTCAAGATCAAAGAATTTGCAGGCTCGCAATCAAAGATTGTTAGCAAGCCATGATCAAAGAATAAAAAACTTCAAAATGCTATTTTTTGACCATTTTGAAGGAAACCACAGCCATGGCTAGATAGAGCAAAGCCCTCTGAGCAAAACCCATCCAAGTTTTACTTCAGGAGTCACCCCTGAGCCAAGATATTTGAATTTTTCCGACCTCAAACTGAAAACAAGACGGCGACCGTGCACTCAAAGAATTCCTCATGATCAAAGATTCTTTGATCACAAGCCTGCACATTCTTTGATCATGAGGAGGGACGAGATGGCCAAAACCCCATTCTTCTTTCACAAAATAACCATATAAAGTTTCCCATTGACTTATAATGGGAACTTAAAAGTTTAATAACTTGTGAATGGATTAATATGTTTTCACCAAACAAGAAGTGGCATGTTCCTTGACACAATCTCTTTCAGACAAGCCAAGTTGCAGAGTGGCATGTCACACAACAGTCATGCAGTGACACGGACAAAATCCGAAAAACTGCCCACATAACTGGAGAAAAGTGCATTTTTCAGTGTATTTTTGCACAAAAAATCGTAAGTCCGACCAAAACAAAATTTGGCAGATCAAGAGATCTGCCATGCCCCACCATGCATACCAAATTTCATGCAAATCCATTTAATGGGTCCAAAGTTATTAATGCACACAATTTCAAGTTTAACATGGAAGTGACTACTTAACCCTAAATATAGGGGCATGACCGTGCCCCTATAATATATGTAATAGATAAACCGCTCTGAGGTGTGCAGTCACGCTCTGATATACGCACGCCTTGGTGTGTGTTGTTATGCATGAGGCCGCAGGCCGAGTGCGTCAACCACACAAGGCATGCTTATATCAGAGTGCGACTGCACACCACAGAGTGGTTTATCTATCTTATAAAATGTCAAAATTGTTTTGATGGGGGGTAAAAGTGCAGGTGTGCAGTCGTGCTCCGATATACGCAGGGTCATGTGATGTGTTCCAACAAATCAGCAGACATAATTTTTCCTACCCATTTTATAAATACATTTATACAACATGTGTTTTAGTAGAAAATGTACTGATAAAAAGTTGTATCTCAGGCAGGTAGTGGAGATATCCCTGATATCTCCATGTTCCTATACGTCACAGCACTATCTCCATATTCCTATACGTCATGGAGATATCTCTATGTTCCCATACGTCATTCTTAAGAAAATGAAAGCATTTTACTTTCTATGCCATGTGACTCTCTGCCTAAAACCTCCCCACACTTGCACAACCTCCCCCACCCACACAGACCTTTGATATCTGGTTGATCCTGCCATTATTTTACAATAAATAATTATTTAAAAAACTCATAGTGCCACTATAGTTAGAGTTGAGTACCCCATTTAAGGTTAAATTTTAAATTTTGCACCTTAATAACTTTGGCACCATGTGACGGATTTACCTAAAATTTGAAATGCACGGTCTGGTACCATAGATCTCTGGATTGTTACAGTCAGATGTACAGTTGCTGAGCTACAGAGTGCCAAAAAACACGTGAATTATGGGTTTTTGCCTGTTTCTTTGCTCGCACCTACAGCCCACATGGTTTGAGCGATCAGTCCAAAATCTTCAGGGAAGATGCAGCCAGGGTCCCCGATGAGGCTTTCAAAAATTTTGTGAAAAAATATTAAAAGGGTTCAAAAGTTATTCAAAAAACACTGAATCCCATTATAGTCTATGGGAAAAGTTAACAAACTATGCGAAAGTGTTGCAAATGCAGTTTTTAGTGTCACAAATTACCCTTTTACTTTCGTGATTCAGACATTTTTTTTTCAATTGGTGGTCAGAAAATGCTTGGCATTTAAATTTGGGACCCTCTAGGGACACAGGTCTTGTTGTGCTCCCCTAGTCGAGCCCAGAGGATGCTAGCCATGTCTTTTTTTTTGGGGGTAAAACACCCCAGAAATATGTTTTTTACATTTTTTTAAAAAGTAGTATCTCAAAATACTTTCGCATATACAACACTTTCGTGATTATTTTTGCAAAAGTGTCATGATTTGCGAAAGTAATTTGCGACACTATGTCCAAAACAATAGGAAATCTTTGCCACCCTGCTGCAAAACTACAGTTTGGTCTTTTGGGCTGACATTTGCAGGAAAGAAAGCCAACATCATACAGATGTGTCTTTTGGTGGTTTGGTGCAAAAATATAATAGGGCTGCAAAGTTACGGCACTCTGAAGTTGATGATTTTTCCCATTGGATAACATTACAGCGTCCGCTGCACATTTTGGGTCCCATATCTTGAAAATGATTCGAGATACAGACTTTTCATCGCAAATATTCTTAGTCTGGGGCGCTAAATATAAAACTAGCATGGAAAGTCATAAATAATATGAGATTTTAAATTTTTTTCCGTGTCGTACGGTTCCTGAGGTATAAGCAATTTAGTATTCCAAGTGCTCATTTTCCTGTCTGAGGGTCACTATTATGCCTACATTCTTTGTATTCACTGTGCTTCTGAATGCACCTCTTTCAAACACAAAGCGTGTGTGTTAGCATTACCGTTAGCGTTTGTGTTCATGTTTACGCTTGCATTTCCGTTAGCGTTTGCATTTGCATTTACATCTGCGTTTGCATTTCTGTTACTGTTTGCATTAGCATTTCTGCTTGCATCACTGTTAGCATTACTGTTTGCATTTCCATTTATGTTTGATTCACTGTTACCGTTTTCCTGTCCATTACCATTTGCGCTTCCGTTACCATTTGTGTTTGCGTTACCCTTACAGTTACCATTATCATTTGCATCTGCATTTATAATTGCATTTGCTTTACTGTTTGCGTTTATGTTTCCATTTGTCATCATTAATGTTACCATTAGCGGTTGCAGTTATGTTACCATTACCGTTTGTGTTTGCGCTTCTATTTACGTTACCATCACAGTTTGCATTTACCATTACCGTTTGCACTTGCACTACCATTTGTGTTTGCATTACCATTGGCGTTACCATTTGCATTTCAGTTTGCGCTTGCGTTTACGTTACTGTTTACATTTGCGTTTACTTTAATGTTTGCTTCACCGTTAGCGTTACCATTAGTGTTTGCATTTATGTTACCATTTGCGTTTGCACTTGCGTTTATGTTACCATTGCCATTTGTGTTTTTGTTACAGTTTGCGTTTGTGTTACCATTTGCATTTCCATTTCCGTTACTGTAAACGTCACCGTTACCATTTACGTTTGCATTTGCACTTGCATTCGCATTTCCGTTTGCATTACCCTTTCTGTTTGTGTCACTGTTAGATTGTCATTAGCGCTTGTGTTTATGTTACCATTGCTGTTTGCGTTAGTGTTTGCATTACCATTTGCATTTTCATTTGCGTTACCATACCCGTTAGCATTTGTATTTCTGTTTACGTTTGTGTGAGCGTTACCGTTCCCATCAATGTTTGCTTTTCCATTGCCATTACCATTAGTGTTTGCGTTAACATTTGTGTTTGCATTTACATTTCCATCACCGTCATGTTACCATTTCTTTTTACATTTCTGTTACCTTTTGTGTTTCTGCTTGCATTTTCGTTTGCATTTACGTTTGCGTCACCGTTACTGTTTCTGTTTCCACTTCCGTTTCTGTAAGCTTTAGCATTTGCATCTGCGTTCACATTTGCGTTACGGTTACCATTATTGTTTGCATCACCGTTACTGTTAGCGTTATCGTTACTGTTAGGGTCATTATGCACAAATCGCTCCCACCACCACATTCCATTCACTATTTATATTGCACATTCTCAAAAAGAAGGGAAATTCATGGCAAAAAACTCAGTTTAATGCATCAGTTAGGGTTGTTTCACAGTGACAAAAGTGAGGAAATTCGGTGTTAGGATTGAAAACTCTAACTGCGCATTCTCCCCCACCACCACCACACACACACATATACATGCAAGTAGGAGAAGGACCAAGGCAACACAACCAATCACACACAACCAGCAGCAGGTAACAGAAATAACATACAGCTACCTAAACCACAAAACCACACACCCATGCTCCCATCGGGCTGTGGCATGGGGTTGTCACTACTAACTCTGATCCCAGACGTTCCATGCACTGCAAAACACATATCACTACGGACAACTGGCCATCTTGGTCCACACGCTGCCACTAACACATAACACAGACTACACATATGGTATTTTGGGGTGTACAAGACTCAAAACAGGATTTTCCACATTCCATGATGTACTTTCAAAATTCACTTTTGCAAATGCGTTTGTGACACTTTCGTGTTTGTGACAGTATTTTGCGACACTGTCCTGTTTGCGAAAGTATTTTGTGAAAGTATGCTCCTGATGACTGCACATCTTTGCCATCATCCTGCAAGCAAGTGGGCTGAAATTTGCAGGGTGACAAGTCCTGGTCCCACAGATGTGCCTTGTCCTGCTTTGGTGCTAAAATACTTAAGCATGACAAAGTTACACTGTTCCAAAATTGCACAATATTCCATAGACTAACATTGCGGCACCAATGATGCCTTTCACCACCCATATGTCGAAAACGGAGCAAGGTACACAGTTTTCTCTACTGCCACCTTGTTTGACCTTTAGATGAACTAACCTCATGAAACAAGTTTGGAAATACTGTATGATACCTGAAGTTAGATTTCTTACATACTTGCTACAGTAACCCAGGTATATACCTCCTGCTGGTTGTGTGTGATTAGTGGTGTTGTCTTGTTCCTTCCTCTACTTGCATGTATGTGTGTGTGGTGGTGTTGAGGGTGGGGTGGGGGAATGTGCAGTCAGGGTTTTCAACCCTAACATTGATTTTCCTCACTTTTGCCGCTGTGGAACAACCCTAACTGATGAAATAAACAGAGGGTTTTTTTTTTGCCAAGAAAAAAAAAATATATATATATATATAGGGGATACATGATGGGCATAAGTGTGATATGGCAAATATTGTCACTCCTGCAGCGTGAGATATCCAAGCTCATGATGCAGGAGTGACAATATTTGCCATAGCACACGATATGCCCATCATGTATTCGATATATACAATAGGGCCAAGAGTTTCAGAAGTTTTGTTATGCTGTCTTGTGTTCTGTTCCTATTAATGTGTTTGCTCGTTCTGTGTGTGAGCTTTTCTAAATGGGCTGGCAGTGTTATAAATTCTGAGATACACATGAGTGTGTTTTGCAATGCTAAATGAGTTAGTTTTAGATAGGAATGAGAAATATACTTTTGTGAAGCTGTATTGTTTAGCAGTCTGGCTGCAGTGAAGTTCAAAGCATCACAGTAATTGTAATGAACTGAGAGGCAGAGTGTCAGAACAGCTGACACTGTTTTCAGTGGTAATTAAGTTAGCTGCAGGTAGAGTGCAGAGTGTTCTGTGAAATTGTGCTCTTTAGGATTCTGGCTGCAGTGAAGTTGAAATTGTCACAGTAATTGTAATGGGTGAGAATCAGAGTTTGAGGAACAAGTGAGAGTGTGTTTCAGTGGTAGTTGAGTTAGCTGCAGGCAGTAGTTTAAACTGTTCTGTGAAGCTGTGCTGTTTGGAATTCTGGCTGCATCAAGTTGAGAGCATCACAGTAATGGCCTGGAAGTTGGGGGGGATAGGTGTGTTTTGTACTGCTCACCGAGTTAGCTGTAGGCAGCAGTGAGACCTCTCAGGTAGTTCTGCATTTGTGTCTATGGTAACAGCACAAGTGTTTCTTTCATGTTGAGGGGAAAGCTGCCTACGGTGATGATATCAGTGACCTTTTGTGACCTGTGTGTGTAAATGTCTCATATCATCACAGTAGAGCAGAGGGTAAAAATATCACACTGCAGTGGATGATACACTGTTTTATCTCACTCATTTACCACTCACCCCTATAGTATATATATATACATATATATATACAGTACATACAGTACATATATATTTTTTTTCATGGCAAAAAAATCCATTTAATGCATCAGTTAGAGTTGTTCCACAGCGACAAAAGTGAGGAAATTTGGTGTTAGGGTTGCCACCCCTTGCACCCCACACTCACTTTGAACCCAGCAAAAGGCATTGGGGTGTGCATTGGGGTCATCGGCCCTAACTCTCACCCTATTCCATGTGTAAATAAGCTGAGGTGGTGCAGTATAGGAAAATAGGTTGAGAGTTAGGCTCGATGACCCCAACGCACACCCTGATGCCTGTTGGTGGGGGTGGGGTGGGCATGGGGTGCAAGGAGTGGCAACCCTAACACTGGATTTCCTCACTTCTGTCACTGTGGAACAACCCTAACTGATGCATTAAACAGAGTTTTTTTGCCATGAATATATATATATATATATATATATATATATATACATTTAATATATGGAACTTGAATTTAATACTGCACTAAAGTATTCAAAAAATTCACATTAATATTATAACTCACTTTTAATATTATCACTCCTGAAGTGATAATACCACACTTCAAGACTGATAATACTACCGTTCAAGTTCCGTAATAGTATTCGTTCGGGACCTGAGCGATAGTATTATCACAGAAGCTCAACAGAGCAAATGCCTTTCTCTCTCTCTCTCTCTCTCTGCCCATGTCTCCTAAGGCGTGTCTTCCAATTAGCTGCTTTTCTTGTGTGGGTGGGCAGAAAACTGCATAAAACATGGTGGACAGTTTCTCGCTAAGCAAGAGTGTTTCCTGTCAGGAATATTTAGCCTTTTTTTTCATATGGGAAAAGGGGAAATATCTGCTCAATCCTGCATTCCTGAACACAGAAAAGGTAGGACCTGTCCACCAAACAAAGAAAAAAAGTCTCCATCTATGGCCTGTTTATGTGTGATGGAGGGAAGGGGGTGGGTGCACTGTGACACTGAAACGCTGTGGTGCTTGGCCAGCATGGAGAAACTCACACAAAATAAGGCACAAAAAAGAAAAAAAAGACTTGCATGCATATATTTAAAAAAACTAAAGGATAGGTCACTGGGCATTACCAGTTGCATACCATCTCGATGTTCTGGACACAGGAACCTCTCAAGCTTCACTCTTGAGGTTCCTACATGTCCAGAATCTCTCAATGGTATTACTCACTGGTAATGCCCAGTGACCTATCCATTATCTTCTTTATATCTTATTTACTGCAAGGTCTTATTGTAGCTCAATAAACAAACCTGCCAGCACATCCTTGGAGAATGGTGGTAGACCTGTAGTTTAGCCGTGGGTCACCACCATAGTGGAAGAAATCAGTTTGTGACTTAGAGGTCTGTTTGGCTAACAGGTTTCAAAATGTGTTGCCCACTCAATATTTTTAGTGGCCATCATTTTGTAGGGCTTAAAATTCACTTCATGGGCAGGTACTCCGTTGCATAGATGTCTAACTGATTTGTCTCAACCTGGTCCCAAAGGTAGGGTAGGGGGTAGGGATTAGGGTTGCTATATACCAATTTTAATATGTGGACCCTGTATAAGGTATCATGTCATCAATCTATGGCCTTTTATCTGTAGACTGTCCTTGGGTCTTGAGGGTAGGGGACATGGTAGGGTGGGTGGGAGTTTGACATAAGAACCATAATGGGACATTTCCAAACTTTGTGGGCAATGTGTTTGCAACCCTAATAGTTTGTTTATAGCCTCTTAACAGTTTGTGTTTTATGCAGTAGCAACCCTAATGAGCATTAACATAGGTTGTTTTTATGGCTATGGGCCGAGCCTACAGCCATATCACTTTAACATGAAAAGGAATTTCCGTGGAACACATTTTTTTAGTAGTTTTCAGTGTATTCTTCCATAACACTGCAAATCCCTATGGCAGTTAAAAAATACTCCCTTCTTTCTTTTTAGAATGACGGACACAGAACTCCAAGCTGCTTTTCTCTTAGAACAAATGTGAACACTTTACAAACAAATCTAAATATATTTAAAACTCTTCAAGGAGCACATAAAAAACAGTATGAAAGTTGTTCAGGGCAAAAAGACCTTTCACATGAGGGTAGTCACTAATCTGAATTCTTTACATTTTGTAAAATATGGTCTTCCAAACAACCTCATTTCTTCTCTCTGCGTGAACACAGTAGGAGTAATGCCAAATAAATGTAAATATCTTGGAAAGTATACCAGTTACTATTATACAACCAACATGAAGGTTGTTCAGGACAAAATGATCTTTCAAATGAGGGTAGTCACTAATCTGAATTCATTAGATGTTTTTAAATGTAGCCATCTGAATGGTGAAAATTGTGATGAAAAATGAAAATTCAGATAATCAGATGGCCATAGCTAAAAAAATATAATTAGTGCGGCTTAATGAATAGGCTCAGTTGAAAGGTATTTTTGTCCTGAACAACTTTCATGCTGATGGGTTCTGAGTAACTCCTATACTTTTAGAGATATTAGGATAACTCCTTTTGCATGTCTGACAGTCTGATTTCTGAAACCACTACGCTGAGACAAGACCATATGGTTTATCTCTTGTCATGCCTAATTTAACATCAGATCCTAAGTTATTCTAGCAATGTACAGCACTTCAATTACATTTTTTAGTTCTTAGTATAAAGAAAAAAAACAGCTTGAAACAAAATTATCTGCTTATTGGGGGCATATTAGATCTTTTCAGGATGGGATCATGTTAAATCTTTTCAGGAAAAAGCAGCAGATTAGTCTTAGTAATTATTAGCCAGCAATATCTATATGTGAAGCTGACACTGACCAGATAGGGGGAAGAAGGAAGGCACAGAAGAAAACAATGGTCACGCACATAAAGAAGACTTGGCTGTCTGTGAAACTTTTAGAAGCAAATGGTTTGATAACTTTTAGGCATCTATGCTGCACCACTGCTATTTTCTTTTATAATGCCATCTTTGGCAATTTCTATTATTAAAATGCATTAAATGTGTAGGTTACTAAATATTGACCTTGGGATACCTCTTTAATGACTCTCAAATAAGTTTCAAGTCATTCCCTTTACGGGAGGTCAAGACCTGTGCAAAAGGTCAAGTGTTATTTTTTCATACTTTTTATACATTTCCAAAGTAAAAGTGTGGAGAAATACAAAAATATGTACAACTAATCTCCTATGCATTTTCAACTCTGAGAGAAATTAATATTTGTGCAAAATAAAACCCAAAGTTTATACAGTTTTTTCCAAAGTTATTTTATTCTAAATCTTATTTGACAATTAACGAACTGAGCAAAGAAATGTTTAGATGAAACACATTGATGACTCCAGGATTGGGAGGTCATTAAAAATTGCAAAAGGTCAAATTATGAAACCTTAAATGAACTCATTAAGATCATTTTTCTTAGTGTGTAATTATAATGAATTAAAGGTATTTTAAAGGATAGTGACAAAAAGGTGCACTTGTTATGAATATATTCTAGACCTACAATTATTCAACAACTGTGACACATATTTTTAGAATCAGAGGGATGGTGCAAGGCTGCTGAAATCGTAGTGATCTGACTGCTTCAGTGTGCATGGTTCAAACCAAAAAGAGCCATAATAAAAGCTTCTATCGTCTCAAAAAAAAATTGTAATTTATTATATTTGATTTAACCTGAAAATACAAAATAGCAACAAGGAAGTAAAACAATCAAGGTGAGAGTTCAGCGTTCTCCAACCATACATAAAGGCTTCTATCTTCTTCAAAGCAATAACATTTTATTTTGATATATTTAATATTCTGTATCTAAGTAGACACTAGAAGAACGTTTATTGGATGTTTTGAAACAGGCAAATGCAACCAGACACAGAAGGAAGTCAAAAGAGAGTATTGGTTGTGGGGACTAGTAACAAGTCAATGAGCTTGCTTGACCACTCTAACGGGGGCCACCCACTGACAGTACTGACCATTGGTGGGCACTGGAAGCAGAGCAGGAGCTGGGAAAATGCTGCAAGCAGTCAGTGTAGGAGGAGGAGGATGATGAGCCAGATGGAAGACTGCCTGCCATAGTCCAGTTCTTGTTTTAAATCCCTGGTGGTGCTTGAGTGGCTGTAGCAATCATCTGTGCAGCAGCCCTTCATCTGTAGGGATTTAGGGAACTCAGTTTAGCTGTCCTGTTGTATTCAGACAGGCTTGAGCTCCATTACAGCAGCAGGTCCAACTGGAGCCCCAGACCCCCAGCTCTGCTACTTGTACAGGACTAACCACCAAGAAGTCCCCCCCTCACCACCACCACCACTCTTTGCTGCCTCCCCTTTAGCCAGTTTGTGATCCATTTCACCATTTTTGGTCCCACTCCCACATATTCCAGTTACCCCCCAACCTCCCATGTGGCACTGAATCAAAGGCCTTGCTGAAGTCCAAATACAGAACACCCACTGCATGGCCCTTGTCTAGTTCCGACGTCATCCAGTCGTAGTACTCTGCAAGGTTAGTCTGGCAGGATTTGCCCATGCAGGAGGTGGAATGGGAGGAGAAAATGCTTCACATGTGCAGAGATGGGGAATAATGTGTTGGGTACCAATGGACTCAGGCCACCCATTGGATCAGGACCATTTCCACCCACCTGGAGCCCATCAGGCTAGATAGAACCAGGTGTGGTGTGGCAAATGTGCAACTTACATTTCTGCCTCTGGCGGGGGCAGCCAATGTGCAGTGGTGGGACAGTTGTGAAGGGGCACCAATCCCAACTTCTGCCAGGCCGCAGTCAATTATTTGCCTTGGGCTGCCCACCTGGAGGTCACCTTGACATTGTGCCAACCTGTGTGGAGTGGGATGGGTGTGGAGGAGAAGATGAGTAACCTACATCAGCCTCTGGCTACTGCAGATTATTCCATATGTGCTGATGCAAGATGGAGGTGTAGGGGGCAGCAACTGCCCAGGGGTGTCCATCCAGTGTCCACCCTACACTGTGCTAGTCAATGTGAAGTGGCAGCTATGTGACCCACATATTTGTCTCTGTCTCCATCTGGGTGCTCCTCTTGTGCAGTGGTGGAATAGATGCACCAAGTTTGGTTTACACTGTGTATCTCCTGGTCTCTCTCCCTCTTTGTCTCTCTCTCTCTCATGTCTGCTCCCCCATGGTGAAAGGAAAACTCTGCAGCACTGCTCTCTGTCCTGGTCACAGCACTCTTGCTGCCACTTTCTTTGCCTCTTTATATGTGCTATCTGCTTGCACTTTGCTTCACAAAGACAAACAGAGAGTCAAACCAACAGCAAGGTACCAGAAGAGTGAATGGCAATAAAATGGATGGCAACCGAGCTTGGGTGCACAGTGTACTCCACTTCTCTGTTTTTTTTGGGGGGGGGGTTGACACCATCTCTGACTGGAGAGTATTGGACATGCACAAATATGCTGCACTGGAAGTGGCTCTTGCTGTTGCTGTGTCTGTTTTGGGGGTGGGGTGGGGAGGGTTGACACTGCTTGGGGTTGGGCCACCCATTGTATTGTACATTTGTTCAGGTGCAGGTTTGGGAGCTGCATGTCATCGTGATTATGGTCACTACATTGAACTACCTCCAATTTCACACTGCCAAGGTAGTACTGCAACAGTGACAGCCCAATGCTCAGGATGGGCATTGTGGCTCATAGGACCACCAGAGAGAGAGGAGCTCAGGGACAAGAACATACATTGTCATTCACACAGAGATACAAACAAGTTCAATGTGGACGTCTGTTGGAGGATGGATAAATAATATTGATTTGTTCTTTACTGCTAGGACTGTTTACTGCTTATGGCACAGATAGTGGGGATAGTGTATGGCTGGGTACCCAGAGATCTGCAGGGTGGGTGGGGAGACAAACAGTAAGATCAGTAAGTGCATGAATGAATGGTGACAGGTATTTGTCTGTAGTAAAACATGGTTGGTTGAGACTCAGCCAATCAGGTCTTACTATAGGCAAATACATCACCATTCATTCATGCCCTTACTGTTATTGAACACTGAACAGTTTGGAGGTGCTCTGCACTAAGGGATTGACAGCTGCTAACTGGCTTTAAACAAATCTTTTTGGGTTGCTGCCAGTGGGGAGAATATGTTAAGCAGCATCATCAGGGTCTCTGGTTCATTGGGGGCAGGCAGGTGGAGTGTCTTTTGGTATGCTGGGTTTGGGGAAGGGTACAATACTCAAAAAACATCAGGGCAGCATTATGTAAATGAAAGGAATGAAGCACTCCTTAAAACTTTTCACAGCAAATCGGCTCTGACCAGAATTTGTTTTTCTTGTCATAAATTTCCTTATTTTCTAAGTAAGTTGTGCAGTAACAATTCCAGGTAGTTTTCCTCTTTCTTTAGTATTCTTATTTTGGCTAAACCACCCCTTTTTATTATTTAAAAAAATGTATATATTTTAATTCAATTGTGGATGAGTTCTCTATATTAATTTTATTACCTAACGATATAATCCAAGTATGTAGATAGATAGATAGATAGATAGATAGATAGATAGATAGATATTCTTTGCAAAAAAAAGTTGTTAATGCACTAGTTAGGGATAAAGTGACAAAAGCAGGGAAATGTGTTAGGATTTCCAATCCTAACACCCTCCCCTACCCTGCAGGCAGCAACAGGTGTGGGATGTGCCTTGGGTTTATCAACCCTAACGCTCTCTCTATTCCATGAGTAAATAAGCTGAGATGGGTACAGTATATGAGAATGCAATGACTGTTAGGGTTGACAACCCCAAGGCACACCTCACACCTGCTGTTGACTGCAGGGTGGGGGAAGGTGTTAGGGTTGGAAATCCTAATGCCACATATCCCTACTTTTGTCACTTTAACCCTAACTAGTACCTTAACAATGTTTTTTTCAAAAAAAATTATTTAATAGGTCAAGGTCATATATTCCCATCCCTCAGCCCAGAGTCTTTGAAATGGAGTGCGTTCTGGTTCAATATACTTAAGTCAGTGCACTAGGCAGGGTTGCCCATTGTCCTCTCTTCTTTTTAATTTATTTTTGGAACCGTTACTCTGGAAGATTAATAGTAGCCCACTAGTAAGAAGAATCTCCATAGGTACACAGGTCTATAAGCTGTTGGGCTATGCAGATGACATATTGTTACACTTGACTTGTTCTGAGTCATCATTGTCTGCAGCTTTGGAGATTAAAGGTCAGTTCAGTAAAATATCCAATTACAAACTGAATATTGATAAAATTGAGATTATGCTCTTAAATAATTGGGTCAACAAGGCTGATTTAGCTCATATAGCCTTGGTTTGAGTTAAAGATAATCTTAAGTATTTGGGCTTACATCTTAGTACATTCCTAGATACATTGAAACATCATAACCTGGATGTGTTGTTAGGCTGGATAAAGCATGATGACCTGACTAGATGGGCTGACCTGCCCCTCTCTTTTTCGGCACATGTGAGCGTTATTAAAATGAACGTGTTGCCCAGGATAAAGCATGACCTGACTAGATGGGCTTACCTACCCTTTTCTTTTTCGGGACGTGTGAGCGTTATTAAAATGAATGTGTTGCCCAGAATTTTATACCCACTTAACATGCTTAATTTAGTTCTTCCCCAGTCATGGTTTAATAATCTTAACAGAATTTTGTCCACTTTTCTCTGGTAGGGAAAATCCCACAGGAAAGCCTTTGAAAAATTAACACCACCAAAAGGTGAAGGGGGTCTTCGGCTTCCCAATTTTTATTTTTATTATTTAATGATTCATTGCACCCAATTTTATCAGTGATTTAGGGACCCACCGGATGATGCCACCTCTGGTTATGTACCCCAGTGGCTAGAGATTGAAAGGAATTATTGTAAATTTTTGCACCTTAATATTAGGGCCCTAGTCCACATTCCTTGTTGCTATCTCCACCGAAGGTTGTCACGATACTCCAGTAATGGTATCCCTCTGAGCTCATAAGTAACTGTGCTCTCTCCTTAGAGCTGATGCCAGGAAGGATGCTTCCCAACCTCTGTTATGGAATTTAAACCTCAAATAGCAGGAAAACCTCTTACTTCCTGTTTTTGGTTGTACCCGGATGTCAGTTTAGTAAAGCACCTCCTTAATGAATGTGGCTGTTGAGATCTGAAGAGGCACAGTGTAAATTTTAAATTCCTGCCTCCCACTGTTTTACATTTTTTCAGGTTTCTCATATGTTATATAGATTTTTTGGCTGTGAGCCATGGTCTATGGAATATGAATCCAAGTTGTTGAGCATAGCTCCCCAGGCCTCAAAGCCCCATGCCATATCCTTTTCTTATAACCAAGTTTTTGTACTGATTCTCCCTAAAGAGAATGATATTTTTTCATATTGGGATAGGGTGTTACCCCTTAATGAGAATTCATATGATTGGCATAGGCTGTGGGTTAACCTGTATAAGTAGGCAGTATAGCGCAGTGGTCTAAGGCTCTGAGCTGCAAATCTGGTGACATCCAGCAGACCAGACCTGGGTTTGAATCCCGCAGCTTCCACTTGCATACTGTGTGACCCTGAGCAAGTCACTTAACCTCCTTGTGCTCCCAGGTCGCTCCTGTAAAAAAGCTTTCAGCTTAGTGTGCTATACCTGGTTAAACAACTAAAAAAAAAAAAAAAAAAAAGTATATTAAGTGGGATAGATATCGCCACATGCAGTATCAAGTACTACATATCATGTGTTATACACCCATAACACTACACAAGATAGGCAAGCTACCCACTAACCTATGTTCCTGCTGTGGGCAAGTACAGGACACTTTGGCCCATATCTTATGATACTGTGACAAGGCAATACCATTGTGGTACTCCATCCAACAATGCCTGGATTCCTTTTAGTATTGAATGATAAATTTTTTCTTGAAATTTGTTTATTGGGGGTGTACGATGATGTTTTACTAGGAAATCAATGTTATCATATGGCTCTCATTTCTGCATGGGCTAAAAAAAGTAATCTTAAGACACTGGTGAGACCAATTGGTACTGGCATATTTAGAATGGTATAAGGAGATTTTATTTGCACTTCATGCTGAAAAGATGGTGGCCAGTATGTCTAATCATTTTGCACAAAGGTCTGGGAGCCACTGGCCACATAGCTTTTGTTGCAATATAATTAAGTGTTTTGCCTTCAGTAATATAGAGGTGCTTCCAGGTGTTTTATGGAGAAGCCCCAGGTTCTAGCAGCATAGAGTTTCGTAGCTAATCATGTCTTTCCTTCAGGTCATCTTTTTTTTTCATGTTGTTTATTTCTTAATGCTCCCACGATTTTGGTAGATATAGAGAATGAGAGCTAACTCTGGAGTATGGTGGGGGTGGGGTCGCTTATGTGTATGGGTGGGATATTTTGGTGGTTTAAATTTGGTTCTGTGAACTGGATCATCCATTTTTTTCTGTTCTTTCTTGAATTGGATGTCTTTTGGTTTTGATTTTATATTGTATTGTATTGTATAGTATTTCTTGTTCAACTATTTTGTGTTTCTTTGTTCTGATTGCCAATGTAATTCAGTGTTGATAACTCTAATAAAGTATATTTAATTGAAAAAATATGTATTGTATGGTGATCTTCATTAAATTATCCACCACAAAGAGATTTGAAATTATTACACTAATTGTCTGTGTGTAGTGTGAGTGTGCATGTGTGTGTGTGCATGTGTGTGTGTTGTGTGTGGGCGTGTGTTTGTTGTGTGTTGTGTTGTGTGTGTTTTGTGTGTGTGTGTGTGTGTGTGCGTTGTGTATGATGTGTGTGTGCGTGTGTTGTGTGTATGTGTCTTGTGTGTATAGTGTGTGTCTTGTGTGTGTGTGTGCGTGTGCTGTGTGTATGTGTCTTGTGTGTATAGTGTGTGTCTTGTGTGTGTAGTGTGTGTGTGTGAGACTGTATATGCATATGTGTGTGTGTGTGTGTATGTTTGAGTACCCTACAAGTCATGCACTTTTAAGAAAGGTGATAAAATGCTGTCTATAATGCCACATCTTTTGTTACACTGCTGTTGTAAATGATGCAATATTATTTCCTGATTTCTGTCGTCATGATGAAAAACTGCTGAAAATGCTTTTTTTCTTGGTTTCTTTTTTTTCCTACACACGGTATAAATACACTAGCACATGCTGTTAAGGACATTATGGCATGTATTGTACTTATGAAAAAGTCTATCACTTGTTTGAGGAACACACACCTTACTCCAAAACATGCATTCCTCTGACTACAGTACACTACGCAGTGTTTCCGTTCAAGTGCTACTGCAATCTGTAGGGGTGATTCCATGCCATCAATCTGAGCTTTATTAAAGCACATTTCCTCTCAGCATGTAAAGCAAAGTCCTGGTCCCCAGTACTGCT
This sequence comes from Neoceratodus forsteri, assembly GCA_016271365.2. Classification (NCBI taxonomy): domain Eukaryota; kingdom Metazoa; phylum Chordata; order Ceratodontiformes; family Ceratodontidae; genus Neoceratodus; species Neoceratodus forsteri. The sequence goes on from CM057458.1 coordinate 519,219,982, forward strand.
ACAGATAAAGCACTGAGGGGCCAAAGAGAAGGCACATAAGGTAAAAAAGGAATTTGAGTGAAACAGACAAGTACATTTGCTCATGGAAAGAAAAATAAGCAATTACACAACAGGCAAGGCAAAAGTATTAGCATGTGAAATGAAAATGTATGTATTTATTTATTGTAAGTGATTTAGCAGGAAAGGCAAACTGAGCCATAATAGCATGTTTCCAGAGGCATCATGGGGAGTACTTGGAAAACAATATGGCTGTAGGAGTATAGAAATAGTAACAATGTTACAGCAGTACGAACAGGATTAGACACAGAGACACTGATACACTAGACACACAAATTACACTGTGATGACTGACATGCCTTGTCATTATCAAAGTTTTTTGGGTAGACTGTTACAAGTCATGAGCAGAACTCAAGAGCCTGACATGCAAATTCATGAAACATATGTGGGGTATTCATTGTTTAAAATATATTTTACAGTTTATTTACTTATGATAGCCCAGCTGAGATACTACATCTCAGTTTCCTTTTGGTCGAGGTTCTAGTTAAGTTTATGTTTGGGACTTGAGAGTAAAGGAGCATGAGTGAGGTGTTGAAGATTATACAATAGGTAACACAAAAGCTGGCTCCGGATTGGTTACTGAACAGGATTTACAACATGTAAATCCTGCTAGTACTCAATGGTAAAAAGTGCCAGCTGCATCCCCTTGCCCTATACTCTATCAGAATCCCTCCAACATGCAACATCAAAGCCCTCTGCTGCCATCTTGCATACCGTCGCTACCGACTGAGGTAAATATAAAAAACAAAAAAAAATGAAATGTTCCTCCAAACTAATAGATCAAACTGAGCTTGACGACATTTTTTCTAACACTCCTAAAACCTTTCTAGCAAAAACAACATCTCACAACTCTCCTTAGCACTTACCTCACACCACAGTTCAAGTGTTCAACCAACTAGCCTCTGCAAGTGTTTCAGAACCGGCACCAATCGCAACTACAGTTCTATGACTAACTATTTTTTCCTTCACAGCAATAAATCACTATATCAGTCACTTTCTGCTAACAATTAATAAAACCTCTAATACCAACATTTAATTTAAAAACATCTTAATTGTACAATAAAAATATCCCACTTGTTTGTGTGGGTGATGCCAGGATTTACCCATGACTGGTGTGTTGCTGATCCCTCAGCTGCACCTCAGGACCAAACAACACAGCATCTGTGGGTAAATCCTGGCATCACCCACACCCTCGAGTGGTATATTGCTTAAGTATACCACATGCCACACTCAGCAAGTTAGTCAGTTATCTGTGATACACATCTACATGTAAACCCTTTTCAGAGTATTCCTGTAAATCGAATCTCACAATCCAGAGAATTTAACAGGTGAACAAAAACAAACACATAATTAAATAAAGTCTCACAGTGAGTAATTAGATTTATTGTAATTTAAACCTACATCTCCTAGTTCACAGGTCAAAGACATTTGAATTGACAATAGAGTATATTTGGCTTATATCTGTTTCACATCAATTGTAAGTCACTCTTAAAAGATGAGCAGTTATATGGGTTACCTCAGTAACAGTCTCTTCTGAATGATTTCTTATAGTTCAGAATATGTCATACTTCTGAGAAATTGGGGAAGAACTTTCTGTACTAAAGGCACACATGCACGCATTTCCTGAACAGAAATCATCAAGTCAATGTACATTTTCTTTTCAAAGACATAGAAAAGAAGTGTAAAGTACAACAACTAGAGGTGGCCGTAATTACATAATTCTTGTGTATGCAGTTCTCTTGAATTGCACACAAGTTGTCCCTTAATTTCACCTAATTCTCAAATTCCTTTTGTTCATTTTTTTGAATTGGGAAGTATCATGTATGGAAACTGCACACTTTTATAGACATTTAATTTTGTCAGAAATGTGCATTTTGACAAATAGCACCTTTTTATACGCTAGAAATCAACATTTTTTTAATAATGTTGTTATATTGTGAAAAACATATGATATATGCAACAAGACAGTGTTGGATTTTTCTTATCCATGGAAGTTGCAGTTACCTCAGATGACCTCATGAGTCATGGAGCAAAACATAACCATAAGTAAAGTGTCTCCAAGGTCACCTCAATGAGTATGGATGAAAATCTTATCCAAACACAGTCCTTGTTGCATATTCTATTTGTGCAACAGAGTTTGTATTTTTAAAGTATCCTTTGGTTGATTTAGGAATATGTACTATTGATGATTTGAAGATAAATCCTTTGAACTATTTCATTAATTTGCCAGGGATGCGCTGCTGCTGTTTAGACCTGTTATTAAAAGGGAGGAACATAGAGTTTCTAATTGGTCTATATAATATTGGAACCTGATTGTGATCCAACAGCTGCTTTATGGAACTGAAGGTAGTGACCTGTAGAGTGTGTGGATGAATCTTCTCTGAAAAAATAAAATGTTTATTAGAAATCAGATTCTAACCAGATTAGTTATTTATCCAGAATTTATTATGTCATATACATTGCAGAAATGCTGTGTCAGAGTTTTGCATAATTTTGACATTTGGCTGAAAAATTCAGGTGATCTTATTTGTCTATTCTCTCATGTCAGCTGATCTTTTCCAATGCAATATGGTTTTATGTGGAAATTAATGAAACTGGACATTTCTTATGGATGTTATGTAATAAAAAGCAAAATGTCATATTTGTGTCATTTGTTTCTTGGCAAAATAGTACAATTTGAGAAGTTATCGTTCTTAGGTGGCTGCTGTTCTTGCCACTGAGACTGTTTTGAATATATTTTTTGATGTCTAAATTTCAGTTTAAACCTACACATACACATGGCACAACAGTCTTTGGGGTTTTCACTGCTGCTACTGAGATGGCTAATGCAAAACTTATAATACCACTGTTTAACTTAGCACCAGGATATACAGAGCAAAGCCTCCTACAATATCTGGAAAGAAAATTAAAAACAAACACCCAAATTTTGAAACAGCTAACCTTTTGAGGACTGAAGTTCTGACTTTGTAAACTAGAACCAGAAAAAAATTCTTAAGACTTTTCTTTTTCAAATGAATCTGAATTCTGAACTCAACTACACAGATAATGGTCGGACTCCTCTGAAAATTGTATCTCAACTGCATGTATCATCTCTGATCACATGGGATTCAAGCTTAGTGAGAAATAATCAGGAAGTATACAGAAAACAATTGTGTACCTTCCCCCAATCAAAAAGTCACCAGTTGTTCAAATTGCACTATTTTGCAATGAAAAACAGAGTTAAAAAAAATAGAATAAAAAAACATACTTTTTGAAAATAAATACAAAATTGACAAATTCACTTAATTTGAGGGCAATTTTGTGATAACTGCATACAAGCAAAATCTGCAATTGTGCACTATTTTGCCTGTGTAATTAAAATGTTCCCATCACTAAAGATTACCTAAATGGGAGTGAGATGGGCCTCATTGTCAGATAAATCCAATTAAGAATCACACACAAAGTCAAGGGTATGCAATAGAAATGATCATGTTTAGTAATCAGCAGATCAGGTTTCATAGGTTATCTTAGAGCATAGATAGGCAATTTGCCTTTAACTGCTCATTTCCTTCAGTGGTTATAACTTCTCTTACCAGTATCTATTCAATGTTTATCCAGTTTAGTCTTGAACTACTCCATAGTCCTGCTTCCCACTATCTCCAGAGGAAGGCCATTCCAATCTCTCACCACTCTCTGTGAGAGCCACATTCCCTTCCTTTTTCTCTTGCTGATTTCACTACGCAGTTTTAGGCTGTGTGATCTAGTTTTAAATTGCCCTTCTTTCATTTCCAGACCAATACTTTCACATAGGTCATCCTCCTCAAATACTCTATACACCAAACATAAATCACTCATCCTTCTGTATTCCAATGAGTACTGTCCCAAATTAATAATTCTGTCCTCATAGCTTAATCCCTTCATACCTGATATTCTCCTTGTAGTTCTTCTCTGTATCCTTTCCAATGCCCCAATCACCTCATTTGTATAAGGTACCCAGAATTGACTGCAGAACTCCAAGTGTGGCCTCAAGAACAATGTATACAATGGCATCAAAACCTACCTATCCCTGCTATTTATGTGTCTTCGAATGCACTCCAGTAAGTTATAACATTTCTTTGATATCTCACTGCACTATCATTTAAAGGAGAAATCATCTGTAATTATCTTATCTGTAATCCCAAACAAGACCCAATGGCTAACCACACATCTTCTGACCTGACCCTCCCCAAAAGACTCAGTCCTGCACAGAATTCCATCACCAATCTGCCCCAACTACTGTAACTATCTATCTATCTACGATACCTAACTAACCAGTCACAGAGCAAAGGCCCTGATATGTTATTCACATAGAGCTCTCCATCTCAGACCCTGAAAGACCTTGGATTCTGGATACTGGTCTCTCTGGTGTGCAGCAGCTGAAGTTTGGATGATGTCCCTCTGTGCAGTGTCGCAACATTCACTGTCATGAAAGGCATATAGGAGAAAACAGTAAAGTGCCCCCCTATTCTTCAACAGTTCCACATCAAAACTGCACGAAGGCTGCACAGTCAATCCACAGCACTGTAAATAACACAAAATAAAAAAGTGCACAGATAGGATTACAACCCTGTCAAGGAAAAAATGTCTGAGGCAAAAACTAGGAATGCTAAAGCATGCACTCATACCAAATGGCAGAGTGTATAAGGTGTTGCTTAAAGGCAATTGGTAATTTTTATCTGTTGCCTTTCTGTCTGGTGCAATTATGACGAAGCAGTTTTGACCACACAGCCTTTGTTTGCATGGTTTTGATGGGATACATTCTTCAATGACTAGATCTTGTATGAGGACTTTGTTCTTCACCCCTCGGTAAAACATTTTGTTCCCCTCTTCTGCTTTGCATAGAGAATTCCTTAATGATAAGACTGATGATGGGGGTTACTTGCTTCCCCACAGTCAGTCTCCACCCTCTCTCTGTATGGGTTGTGGCTGGGACTCAATTTCAGCAGGCATTTGCCTAATCAATCTCTGTCTCTGGTGGTTTGGAAAATGCTATACATAGGAACGTATAAATATAGAAATTTGTTGGCAGATAAGGACCTTTGGCCCACCTAGTCTGCCCCAATACCTCCAATAACAATGCTGTTTTATGTTATGCCTGTATGAGGTTCTCCCCCTCCTCCAATTACCAGAAGTCCTCTATGCCTATCCCAAGCATTCTTAAATCCTTTTTCTGTTTCTTCCACCACCACCTCCACTGGCAGGATGTTCCACTTGTCCACCGCCATCTTTGTGAAGAAGTAATTTCTCACGTTTCCCCTGAATTTCCCTTCCGCCAATTTCATCATGTGGCACCTCATCCTTGAGCAACATTTTCTATGAAAAACTGCATTGTCCTGTACCTTATTTCTCCCTGTGAGGTACTTAAATGTTTCAATCATATCCCCCTCTCCCTCCTCTCCGCTAGAGAGTACATGTTTAATTCCTTCAGCCTATGTTTGTAGGGCTTGTAGTGTAGTCCCTGTATCATTTTCGTTGCCCTCCTCTGAACTGCCTCCATTTTGTGACCCTTGTGCATTAACTTGTACTTTTTTGCATTGAACCTCAGCTGCCTATCCCTTGACCAATCCTCCAGCTTCTTAAAGAGCCCTCTTCATTCTGTCTACTCCCCCTTGCATGTCCACCCTGTCGCAAGACTTAGTGTCATCAGTGAACAGACAGATCTTCCCTTCTAGACCCTCTGCAATGTCACTAATAAAGACATTGAAGAGGACTGGACCCAGTAGTGATCCCTGTGGTACCCCACTTATCACCTTACCCTCTTCAGAGTGAATGTCATTTACCACCACCCTCTGGGTCCTATCATCCAGCCAACTGTCCACCCACTTAACCACCTTCTTTCCTACTCCAATGTTCCCCAGTTTCCTTATCAACCTACGATGTGGCATGGTATCAAAGGCCTTACTGAAATCCAGGTAGGCCATGTCCACTGCCCCTCCTTGATCTAGCTCTCTGGTTCACCAATTGAAAAACTCAATGAGACTAGTCTGGCATGACCTTCCTCCCATAAAACCATACTGCCTTGTGTCCTGTAGACCGATGACAACCAGGTGTTCCATGATTCTTTCCTTCAATAGTGTCTCCATGACTTTCTCCACTACTGATGTCGGGCTGAATGGTCTGTAGTTTCCCACCTTCTCCTTGTTCCCACTTTTATACAGAGGGACTACATTGGACCTTCTCCAGTCCTTGGGAACTGCCCCTGTTTCTAAAGACAGGTTGAACAGAGCAGTCAGTGGTTCTGCCAACTCTTCCATTAGCTCTTTTAGAATCCTGGGGTGTATCCCATCTGGTCCCATTGCCTTATCAACTCTTAATTTCACCAGTTCCCAGATGACATTTTCCTTTGAAAAAGGGCCAGTGTCCATCTCTGTGCCTATCATGCCCCTATCACTTGTTGGTGGCCCACATCCTGGTCCCTCCACCATAAAAATTGAGCAGAAATATTTGTTCAGTTTATCTGCTTTCTGGCGGTCATCCTCTATGCTGCTCCCTTCTTCTCCTTTCAGTTTCACAATCCCCCCCACCCTTCTTTTTTTACCAATGTACTGGTAAAAGGTTTTGTCTCCCTTTACCACTGAATTTGCTATGTGTTCTTCTGTTTGTGCCTTTGCTTTCCTAACTGCCTTCACTACTTCACTTTGTTTTTACCTGATACCACTCCATGTCCCCTTTCTCCTGAGTCTTTTTGTATTGCCTGAATGCTGTTTTTTTTTTTTTTTTTGCTTTAACCTTTTCTGCTACCTCCTTAGAAAACCATAGTGGTCTCTTCTTTCTCTTTCTCTTCCCTTACTCACCTATTTGTCACAGAGTTGAGTCACCATTGCAATCCCTACTTTGATTGGCTCCCACTGTTTCTCTACACCTTTCTTTTCCCCTGCTCTGATCCGAGCTTATTCTAGGCATTCTAGGCATTCTTCCATCTTTTCTGAAGTCTGCCCTCTTAAAATCTAGGATTCTTGTCCTTGTGTGGCCTGGTTCCGCCCTCTCAGTTATGTAAGCAGTAATAACCAACAGGTTGGGTGGTATTGGGCTATACCAGACTGCCCAGGGGTGTAATGAGGCCCGATGCCAGCCTTATAGCTGCAGGAAGGTCTGGTATAGCCCATACCACCCACCCTGGAGGGTATTATTGTGCTTAGAAAATAGGAACTTACCTTACAAACAATAATAAATTATAAATAATTACTCTGAGGCATAAACGTTTACATTAAACAGTATGTTTATTGGCATGAGAAAAAGTAGTCCCTTTTGATTACACAAAAAATTAAAAAAAACTGAACAGTTTATTCACACATGTTAAAGATATTGATAAAAGTAGTTGGTAAAAAAATGTACCAGATACACTATTTGTTGTATGTCACAAAGTTGATTTTGTGCACAGAAGTTACAGTTCATTGGTTGAAAAGGATTTGCAGAACTTGAGCATGGTGCAAGTGGTGGTGTTGTTGGACAGGTGCTTGATGCAGTGTTGCTTTTTTCTTCTTTATTCTGTTCTTCATGATCAGTCAGAATTGAACTCCATTTACGTCTGTCTGAGCTGTTAGCTGACCAATAGTTTGCAAGGCTTGCTTCTGAGTGGTGACCAGTTATGCTTGTAATGTCACATGGTACTAGTCCAGCATTTGATAGCAGTTGCACAGCTGTGGCTCTTATGCTGTGATTTGTGTAGTTCCTGCTCAGCTTTGACATTAGTCCACCAAGGTACTGTAGTTCTTCCCCATTGGCTCTCTTGAGTATCAGCACTGCTGCTTGTCCAAGTAGTCCTGTGGGTGATGCAGAGGATGAAGATAAAATGCTGGAGCATCTGGTGAGAGTTTCGATAGATACTTTTTTGAAAGAGAGCACTGGGCACAGTGGATCCAAGGGCTCTGCATTGCATAAAACCTTTGGATTGCTCTTTATTTGGTTCTAGTGGATTCTTGTTGTTTTTAGTACTCTTGTTGTGTATGAGAGTAACGTATTCATCCCCATTTTCATCCGGCTTTACTGTTAATGAGCTTACTTTCAGGCTGTGGAGCCCCTCCCGGCCTTGACTGGCCATGGTGATTTAGATGGTGAACCACGCCTTCCTGAGTAATCTGCATGCAGTATTTGGGCTGAGCTCAGGTGACGCTCTGAGTTTCTTGAAATCTGCATCAGTTATATGGCAAGGTGATGCATAGCTGTGTCTTTCTGCTGTTTGCACAGTGTCTTTAATACGCTGGTGAGCACATTATTAGAAGACTTGAATATGGGGTCACTGATTAAGTTGATATTCTGGGACATCGCTGGTGAATTAAGGTGATGATTTAGGCCAGCATGCAGTGAACAGTACCCACACACAGAACAGTGCTCTCTGCTGGCTATATGGACCTCGGCATAAAATTGCCTTTATAGATTGTTAAGGTCTTGCAGAGGTGTGGTGCTTAAGTTAATTATTAAGTTTTTTGCATTTGACCCATCCATTAGTACTCTCAGAGCCCAAGCTGTATTTTTTGTTGTGTTCACCTCCTCTCTGTCTGATTCTATTTCATTAAGCTCATTTTGTGTTCCAGTTATGTGTCTCTGTCTAGTCACTGTTTCTGTTATTTCTGGTGACAGCACCTGTCCTGATTGTTGCACATCATTACTGAGATGGGTAGCTGTGTTCTGAAAAAGAAAAAAACAACTAATAAATAGTACATATCCTGAACTTATAGTAGTGAAAAAATCTAACTTTAGTTATTATAATGCCTGAACTGAAATACCTTAAAATACTCAAACTGATGATAGTTTGAGAAAACAAGTCTGCTGTATTGCTCGATGCAACCTATTGTTCTGCTAAAAAACATTGCAGTGAGACTTTTTCAACTTTCTGTTTCTTTAAAAAAAACTGGCAACACTACAGGTTTTATGATTGCCTCTGTACTGGTTGATTGTCAGTGGTGGCACTAGAGAACAACTTGTCGAAGTCCATTGTGTTCAATAGTTCAAATGAAACAGGAGCTGGGTCAGACATGCTGGGCCTCACTTTTTATAATATTTAAATAAAAAAATGCTGTGGATATTACTTTTTAGCTTCTTCCTTTAACTGTTTTAAATGGAACACAAATGGTAAGTGTGGAACTCAGAACAGCTCGCGCTAGTATGCGGCCATTTATGTCTGATTTTAGAGACTTTTATTTAATTTATTTTTTCTACTGAAACCTTGCATTGAAATGTGTCACACACTATTATGAGGTTGATTTTAAGCATGTAATTTTTTTTAATTTTTTATGTACAGTTGCTGGAGTACATCAAGGACCACAGGAAGAACGGATCTTTGTTTATTCTTCATATCGCAAATGCATGTCCGTCTGCAGTACAGAGAAATAAGCAAGCATGCTGATGAGTGGATGTTTCACTGACTGGGGTAGGATGTGTCCTTTTTATAAGCTTTGTGTATTTTTTTAATGTGCCCATTTGAAGACACACACATCCCAGTTCTCATTTATGAGATTAATGTTCTGTTTTTTTATTTTTAAAATATTATAATACTGACATTTTTTTTAGGCCTTGAAATCACCCCCGGCCCTCAGAGACACACATGCACATGGATTTGAAACAGCATGACTGTGTACTGTATACATAGAAACACAGAAACATAGAATTTGATGGCAGATAAGGACTGCTTAGCCCACCTAGTCTGCCCATTTTTCTTACCTAACAGATAAGCTGCAGATCTTAGTTAACCAACAGCTTACTTCCTCCTACCCCCCCACTAGGACTGCCTTATGTCTGTCCCATGCATTCTTGAATTCCCCCACTGTTCTTGACTCCACGACCTCCTCAGGGAGGCTGTTCCATGCATCCACAACCCTCTCTGTGAAAAAATACTTCCTCACATCACCTCTGAGCTGCTCCCCCATCTTCAAATTGTGCCCCCTTGTTCTTGCACATCTCCTTTTCTGAAAGATGCTACCCTCTTGGACTTTGTTGATTCCCTTGAGGTACTTGAAAGTTTCTATCATGTCCCCTCTCTTCCTTCTTTCCTCAAGGGTATACATATTAAGCTCCTTTAGTCTTTCTTCTTATGTTTTCTGGTGCAGACTCTGCACCATTTTGGTTGCCCTCCTCTGGACAGCCTCCACTCTGTCTATGTCTTTATGGAGATGGGGTCTCCAGAACTGCACACAGTACTCCAGATAGGGTCTCACCAACTGTCTGTACAGAGGGATAACAACTTCCTGTTTTCTACTATTGATGCCTCTCCCTAGGCATCCCAGTATCCCCCCAGCCTTCCTTACTGCCTTCTCACATTGCTTGCCCACCTTTAGGTCATCTGATATAATTACCCCCAGGTCCCTTTCCATTTTTACTGTTGTCAGTATCTCACCCCACATTATGTACTCTTTCCCTGGGTTTTTGTTTCCCAGGTGCATTACCTTGCACTTCTTTGCATTGAATCTGAGCTGCTATACATTTGACCATTCCTCCAACCTTGCCAAGTCCCTTCTCATCCTTTCCACTCCATCTTGTGTATTAACCCTGTTGCAGATCTTTGTGTCGTCTGCAAAGAGACATACTTTTCCTTCCAGTTCCTCTGCAACATCACTTATAAAGACATTAAAAAGGACCGGTCCCAGTACTGAATCCTGCGGTACCCCATTAGTAGCCCTCCTTTCTTCACTGTGGACTCCATTTACTACTGCCCTTTGCATCCTGTTGTCTAGCCAATTTTTTATCCAGGCTACCACCTTTGGACCCAGTCCAAGGCTGGCTAACTTGTGTATTAATCTTTTGTGTGTGACTGTATCAAATGCCTTGCTAAAATCTAGGTAGGTCATGTCCACAGCCCCTCCCTGGTCTATTACTTTTGTCACCAAGTCAAAGAAATCTATTAGATTCGTCTGATACGACCTTCCCATCGTGAATCCATGCTGCCTTGTGTCCTGTGCCCCACTGGCCTCTAGGTACTCAACAATTCTTTCCTTCAGAAGTGATTCCATCATTTTCTCTACCACTGAGGTCAAACTAACTGGTCTGTAGTTTCCTGCCTCTGTGCTGCTCCCACTTTTGTGAAGAGGAATCACATCTGCACTCCTCCAGTCCTCAGGTACCACCCCATCCTCCCATGATTTGTTAAAGAGAGTAGTCAGTGGTGTTACTAGTTCTACCCTTAGTTCTTTTAGAATTATTGGGTGAATCCCATCAGGCCCCATTGCTTTGTCCACCTTCAATCTTATTAATTCTTTCAGAACCCTTTCTTCTGTAAATGGACTAGTATTATTCGCTCTTTAAGGTGTTCTCTTGTTTGGTTTAGGTACCCCCCCCTTCCTTTGTGAATACTGAGCAGAAATATTCATTCAGTATCCCTGCTTTTTCACAGTCACCCTCTACCCACATCCCCTTCCCTTTATTAAGCCTCAGTATCCCTCCTTTGGTCTTTCTTTGCTCCCTAATGTATCTATAAAAGGTCTTATCCCTCTTCTTAACATAGTTGGCTATCCTTTCCTCGGTTTGGGCCTTTGCTATTCTGACTGCCTTCCCAGCCTCTTTCTGATTTAACTGATAAAGTTCTCTGTCCTGCTCCTTCTGTCTTTCCTTACATTTCCTGAATGCTTTCCTTTTCTCCTTAACCTCTCCTGCCACCTCTTTTGAGAACCATAGCATTTTTTTCCTTCATTGTGTTTTGTTGATTTGCTTTACACAAAGGCTTGTTGCCTCTGTGATGGCTGTTTTGATTACTCCCCATTGTTCCTCCACCCCTCCTTCTTGCCTGTTTGCTAGTGCTTTTCTGAGGCACTCTCTCATTTTCCCAAAGTCAGCCCTCCTAAAGTCCAATACTCTTGCTTTTGTATGGCTTGATTGTATGGCTGTGTTTATCGTGAACCACACTATTTGGTGGTCTCTTGTTCCCAGATGGTTACCCACTTCTAAATCTGAGATTCTTTCTCCGTCCCCATTTGACAGTACCAGGTCTAAGACTGCTCTCTCCCGAGTGGGTTCCAATACTAGCTGTCTGAGGCATGCCCCTTGTAGGGCATCAATAATGACCCTGTTCTTGGATGTGCCTGCAGCAAAGGTGCTCCAGTTAACATCTGGCATATTCAGGTCTCCCATCAACAATATCTCCCCCTTTTTCTGCCATTCTAAGGAAGCCTTCTATCATTTCCTTGTCCTTTCCCTCCCCCTGAGATGGGGGTCTGTATACAACCCCCATGCGGGTTGTGGTGCCATTTCCTGTCTCCAGGGTGACCCAGAGTGCCTCATCTGCTCCCTGTTTACTCTTTAGTTCTGTTGCTTTGATCCCTTCCTTTACATAGAGAGCTACTCCTTCTCCTTTTTTACCCTCCCTGTCCCTCCTGTAGATTGTGTATCCTGGTATGTTGACATCCCAGTCATGGTTCTCTGTGTACCATGTTTCTGTGACTGCCATAATATCCTGGCAACCCTCTTCCATCAAGGCCACCAGTTCAGGGAGCTTGTTACACAGACTACAGGCATTGGTACTAATCACCCTCCACTTTTTGATGGCCTTACCCCTTTTAGCCCCATTCCTGTCCTTACTGCCTTTGCCTTTTTTTTACCATTTACCTCTGTCCTGCTCCCTAATGACTTCTGTACCTTGGTGTTTACCTCACTAATTACCGTGTTTTGTGGGAGAAGGCTGGGATTTCCCCACTCCTTTTCAGTGCCTCCCCCCTTGGCTAGTTTAAATGCTTGCCAATGAAGCATTTAAATCTCTCACCTAGGATCCTGGTTCCCCCCGTACAAATGCAGACCATCACGCCAGTATAGGTCAGCATCCTGCCAGGTGGCTCCCCAGTCACCAATGAAGTGAAAATCCTGAGCTCCACACCAGATTTTCAACCATTCATTGAATTCCCTGGTGAGGAGTACCATAGCATCACGCTTGTCATAGACAGGCAGCACCTCCAATAAGGTTACTGTATGCGCTACTTCTCAGGCATCTCCCCAACTCTACAAACTCCTCTTGCACTGCTCTGATCCCATTCCTAGCCAGGTCATTTGGCCCTAGGTGTACAATGACATCCAGCTCCCTCCCTTGTGCAGCTGCTCCCACGATCCTGAGGATTAGCTTCCTGTCCCTCCAAGCTGTGGCGCGAGGCAGGCACCTTACCTCCCTCTCCCCTTCCTCCCCCATTTCTACCCCCTAATGATTGAGTCCCCCACCAGGAGTTGTTTCCTTCCCCTGTGGGGTCCCATGTCACCCTCCTGTGGTTCTACTTTGTGAAGGTTTCCAGCATCCTCCTTGTCTCCACTGCAGGTGCCTCCATAGAGGAACCACTATCCACCAGAAGAGCAAATGAATTGTGGAGCGCTACAGCTGGAGGGATGCAACTCTGTTCCTCCACCTTCTCCCTCCCTGAGCCCACCCTGGTCCAGCTTTTCCTCTTTCTTGGCAGCCTCGGAGGTAGTGGCATTGGCCCTGGTGGTCCCTGGGTGAGGGAGGAGGTTTCATGAATCCTAGCCAGGTCAGCCTGGAGATGGGCAACCTCCTCCCTCAGACCAGAGAGGTGCCTGCAAATAGGGCAGCATCGCAGCCTCCAGAATGTCTCCTGGAACACTGCCACCCCACAGCCATTGCACTGCACCGCTCCTATCTTGTCTTATTTTGTGTCCCCTCTCCTGTTTCTCTGTGTGCTTACTCTCTCCTCTCCTTACAGCTCTCACCCTTCCTGTTCTGGGTCAGCAACATCCTATATTCTTCAGTAGCCTCCTTCTTCCTTGCTCAGTGTCAGACCACCAGCAGCTAAGGGGAGAGAGTGAGCTACTTTTTTCCTTTAGGGTTGACAAAACCAATGTTATTTCTATGATCCTTCCCTTCCTACTGCCACACAGTCAGTCAGTGTAGCATGTGGCTCGACCCTGACAGTCTTTGTTTTGCCATTTCACTTTAAAACAGTTCTTTCTTTTTTACTATTGCCTTGCAGGATTTTGCCACATGGGAAGCTTGGACTGTAGGGGAATGGCTGATGGATTGTGGATGGTGCCGGCAAAAAAAGAAATTAAAATCGTTGCACAGAGGGAGCATCAGGGAGATGACAAAGATGAACAGAGCTTTCAGGCTCACTTTCTTTTTACATTTACTTGGCACTTCTGTGCAAATTTCATTATTGAGGTGATTTGAGAATTGGGGGGGGGGGTTGCTCTCTAAGGGACACAAAACAACCTGGCATTGATAGCCAAAACAATGTTCTAGTCACCCCCTGATGCCCAGAACGGTATGAGGCAACCAAGACTGGACTAGTTATTTGCTGGTCTCTGTCTCATACCAGACCAGGTAATTGGACAACTCAGCCAGTCAGGAGCTTGGATTTAGATTGCCCATTTTCTAATTCAAACCACACTGTTCAGTGATCACTGTTCCCCAGGTGCTCCCCCACTGTAACCCCTGTCACGGTGTCCCCATTTGTAAACATCAAGTCCAGTAATGCCTCCTCCTCCAATGTGGTCTCTTCGACCATCTGTTTAAGGAATACCCCCTGTAGGGAGTCCAAAGTGCTCCTGCTCCTAGCTGTTGATACTGCAGGGAGGTGCCAATCAATATCCAGTAGATTGAAATCACTAATGAGCAACACTGCTCCCTTGTGTGCCATCCTTTGGATTGATAGCAACATCTCCCTATCCATGTTCTCCCCCTGAGTTGGTGGCCTGTAAATTATCCCTGTGTGGATTGATGTTCCCTTTTTCCTTTCTAGTGTAACTCACAGTATCTTCCTTCCACCCTTTTCCTCTTATATTTCTGTGGCCTTTGTACAGTACCTCACATACAGTATAGAGCCACTTCTCCTCCCTTTCTGACTATTCTGTCCTTCCTGAATGGATAATAATAATAATAAGAACAAGAATCAGCATTTATATAGCACTTTTCATACATCCAAAGCGCTTTACAAGCAATGCTAGACTGGTAGTGAAGCGACTGAATTTGTGGTGGCGGCCATATAGCACATCATCACCCACACACAGCCTGGATAATTCCATGAACCGGTTTATGGGAAGGGGAATGTTGGCCAGGACACCGGGAATGTTCCCTACTCTTTGCGAAGAGTGCCCTGGGTTCTTTTACTTCCATCTGGACACCCACCAGGACAACATTAGGATGGGCAGAAGGGACCTCGGTTTAACGTCTCATCCGAAGGACGGCACACCCCAGCAGTACAGTACCCCCCCAATACTGCACTCGGATGCCAGCAATTTTTAAGTTCAAGTCCAATCCCAGTGTGGGACGAGAACCCACGACCTTCTGATCCAGAGATGGACGTGCTACCAACTGAGCCATGCTGACACCTGGTATGGACACTTCCCAGCTCTGGTTTCAAACAACATGAAGTCTTGCTGTATTCTGACATATGCAGTTAGCCCCGGCACTTGAACTGCCCTGGAGATGAAAGAGTTAACTCTATGCAGAAGCATAGAACGTTAAGCTCGAGCTCGGATTTCAAACCTCTGACTGTGGTGCTTCAGAGTGTAGCCATCAGATTCTTTACTCCGCCTAACTGTGAAGTCGCTCTGGAGATTGCTCCTTCGCATCAGTTGATAAAGTTTTAAAAAAGTGTTGGTTTTTGATCGATATATTATTATTTGGTTTCAACTCCCGGTCTACAGTACAGTAAGTGTGTAGATAGGTAGTGAACTGTGTTTTTGTTTCTCTCGGTGGAAAATGTAATTTCTTCGGCTGCTTAGTGGTCGGTCTGGTTGGGAACCGATTGTTCTGTTTGAATTTCTTTGTTTAGAGTATAGTGGTGTGCCGGTTCTGATCGGTTCCCAAAAAAAACGGACTTTTGGCGGTTTCTTTCCACAACCCGTAACACAGTTGGTTACCGATCGGAGAGTATTACCTGGTGTAACAGCTGTTAAGGGTAATTTTTGTTAAGTCTGGCCATGTCTGAGAAACCCGAAAAGAAAACCAGGCCTATTGGCTTTCAACACGGTGGTGAGTATGGGGAAGCTTTTGCTAAAGCTGATCCTCACTTCATCTGTGTTTATTGTCTGGGGTTTGACCACCTCAAAACAGACTGCCAAATCTGTAAAAAATTTCCAAAAGCCACCATGAATAAAAGAATGAGTAGGCTAAAGGAAAGGGAGGCTGAGAAGTCCGCTGACCTGGATGGCCAGCCTGGTTCGGTTGCAGCCGAACCTGAGGAGGTGCCCACTGACCTGGTGATACCTCCTCGGGCAAAAGGAGATCGGACTCGGAAGGGTTGGTACCGACGAAAAGAAAAAGAAAATCAGCCAGTTCAGATCCAGAATCGTATACTCCAACCACTGATGAGATAGCCAAAGCGATAAGTATTGTTCAGTCGCTTCAATCGGTTCAGTCCGAACCGATGCCTTCAGTCAGGCTATCGGTTCGGTTGGATCCCACTCCATTGGATTACGATCCGGATGCCTATTATGAATTGGAGTGGGAGGAGGATGAAGAGTATCCAGAACAAGATGATGAGGATGATAACGATTTAGAAGATCTGGATGTGCCCATTGAACTGGACATCTCCCCCAGACAGGCCCTCCAATGTCTGCCCTCCCAGGCTTTCTGAGTCCCCTTCCCACTATTTGTTCTACAATAAGGTGGCTGAAACTCTCCAGCTCCCTATGGTAGAGTCTGCAGAAGAGGAAGAGGTGCCTAATTTTGTTGAGATGATGGACATCCCAGAGTCCAAGAGGCTGTCTATTCCCCCTCCACAAATCCTTGGGGAAACAGACAAAAAAGATTATTCAGACACCAAACTCTTTACTTCCAGTGGACAAAAGAATGGACAGGAGGTACATGTCGTCAGGCTCAGTTACGGAGTTTTTGTACAATCATAGCAGCCATGTTGGGGTAGTGCAGGCTGCAGCCTGTGACAGGGCTAACATACCTTTGACTTCACACACCCCAGATAAAAATTTCAGGAGGTGGATGTCATGACCAAAAAACAATATTTGGCATCCTCCTTGGGACTCAGGCAGGCAAATTATATGGCCTATGCAGCCAGATACCAGAACTCCGGGTGGGATACTGTTCTGGAACTGGCGAATCAGGCCTCCCCCCAGCTAGCCAAAGAGCTGGAGGAGGTGGCTGCTGATGGGATTAAGGCATCCAAAGTACAATTCCATGCTGCTGTGGACTCAAATGATGAGACATCATGAGTCATGGCTACATCTGTGTCTCTCAGGAGATTGTCTTGGCTCAGATGTACTAGCCTTTAACAGAACACCCAGGTTAAGGCCATGGATTTCCCTGTTGTAGGTAACTCTCTGTTTGGGAAGCAGACAGAGGCTTACATGAAGAAAATGGATGAATACAGGACTACTTACAGGAGTGTTCAAGCCAAGGAAAGGCAAGTCACTCCTCAGAGGCAGCAGTCTAGGGGCAGGGGCAGGCCTTTTCACAGGCCTTTCTACCATGCCCAGGCCTCCTCTCCCTTCCAACAGAGGAGGTTCTTCCGAGGGAGAGGCAGGAGGGGAATGAGCAGGGCTGCATCCTTTTCCCAGTCTAAAGCTCCTGCCAAGCAGACACACTGACGTGTCAGCCCCGGTTGATGCCCCAATTCCAGTAGGAGGCAAGCTGGCTTGCTACTTCCAGGCCTGGAAGTCTGTTACCTCAGACAGGTGGATCTTGGAAGTAGTAAGCCAGGGACTGGCCCACAGTATCAAAAAATTTCCGAAAATGAGGGTCAGGTCTTTTCCACCTGCAAAAATCTCCAAAACCATTGCTTTAGAAGCAGAGGTTTCCTCTTTTCTGGCTCTCAGAGCCATGAAGAAAGTTCCTACTCTACATGGGGCAAAGGTCTGAACTCCAGATACTTCCTTACCCCAAAGAAGACAGGGGAGTAGCAACCCGTCCTAGACTTAAGGTATTTGAACAAGCACATTTTAAAACCAAAGTTCAAAATGGTGACTCTGGGAGTAATTCTTCCCTCTCTAAGGCTAGGAGACTGGTTAGCCTCTCTGGACCTCAAGGATGCCTGTTTCCATATTCCTATCAGGTGCTCCCACAGAAAGTACCTCAGGTTCGAGTTGCCTTCAGGCCATTATCAGTTCAGAGCTATGCCTTTCAGTCTAACATCAGCTCCAAGGGTGTTTACAAAGTGCCTTGCAGTAGTAGTGGCCTTTCTCAGAAGAAGGGGCATTTCCCTATTTCCATACTTGGACAACTGGTTCATTGCAGGGCAGTCTTCTGTCCAGGTAAAGTCAGCTCTACAGGTCACTCAGGATTTGTTCAGTTCCCTGGGGTTCCTTCTCAACTTGCCAAATTCATTTCTCGAACCAGTACAGCTTCTCACTTTCATAGGGATAGAGTTAGATACTGTTCAAGCAAAGGCATTCCTTCCACTAGCAAGGTTCAAGCCCTTACAAATCTCACTTCCTCTTTTCATCCTCTGGTTTCTCATCCAGCAAGACATTTTCTTCAGCTTCTAGGCCACATGGCAGCTTCCACTGCAGTGGTGCAAGGGGCCAGGTTCCAGATGAGGGACATTCAATTCCATCTAAGATCTTTTTGGTCTCAGAGGAAAGACTCTCTTACCAAACTGATTCCAGTGACTCAGACTCTGGTCCAAGCTCTCCAGCGATGGCTGGACCAAGACAATCTAAGGCAACGTGTTCCATTTCTCAAGCAAACTCCTTCAGTGGTTCTCACCATGGATGCTTCTCTCCTTGGCTGGGGAGCCCACCGGGGGGCCCTCACAGCACAAGGAGTCTGGTCCCCAGAAGAGTCTCTCCTTCATATCAATCTTCTGGAACTCAGGGCAGTATTCTTGGCCCTTCAGTTCTTCTCGGACACAGTGAGGAACAAGGTGGTTCAGGTCAGGACAGACAACACCACCACCATGTGGTACATCAACAAGCAAAGGGACACTAGGTATGTGGCCTTGTGCATGGAGGCCACGAAACTGTAGTCTCTGGCCTACTCCCTTCAAACTTCACTAATAGCAGTCCACCTTCCAGGGAAGGATAATGTACTAGCAGAAACTCTGAGCAGAATCTCCCAGGGCAATCACAAATGGACCTTGGACCCTCTCATCCTGAAAGTAATCTTCACAAGGCGGGGCACTCCAGAGATAGATCTCTTTGCAGCCCCAGACAATCATCAGCTTCCCCAGTTTTGCTGCAGGCCTCCAGTCCTGGGGACTGTTCCCCTGGATGCTCTGATATTGGATTGGGAAGGCAGGTTTCTTTATGCCTTCCCACCCTTTCCCTGTTGTTCAGGGTTCTAGCCAAGATCAGGTCACAACCCTGCACAGTGATTCTAATTGCTTCAGACTGGGCCAGGCAACCTTGGAATCCTCTGTTGTTGTCCTTAGCAGTCTCACTCACCCTGTCTCTCCCCAAGAGACACAATCTCTTAACTTCCTCTCAGTGGAGGATCTGGTATCCCAATATCCAGTCTCTCAATCTCAAGGCCTGTCTCTTGAAGAGTTAGAGCATGCAAGCCTGCATCTCTCTCAGGGAGTTTTAGACATCCTCAAGGGTTCTCAGAAACCCTGTACCAGGATCACTTATAACTCCAAATGGAGAAGATTCAGCATTTGGTGTTCACACAGGAATATCCTACCAGATGCTGCAGGTTTTGCCACAGTCTTAGATTATCTGGTTCACCTTAATGGTTTAGGCCTTAGGCCAGCCACTCTAAAAGTTCACCTAGCAGCTGTTTCTGCATTTCTGTCAGCAGGGAAGGGCTCCTCTATGGCATCCCACCCTGTTTTTGCAAAGTTCTTCAAAGGTTTGTCTCATATCAACCCTCCTTCTAGACAGCCTACCCCGGCTTGGTATCTTGATATCTGCATTGCTCAGCTTATGCAGCCACCCTTTGAACCCTTCGCATCAGCTGAGCTTAAGTACTTGACCTGGAAAACTGGGTTTCTGGTAGCTGTCACTTCTGCCAGGTGAATTAGTGAATTACAGGCCCTGTCAGTTGAACCTGATTTCATCCATTCCATAGAGATAAAGTGGTCCTCAGAACCAATAGGAGGTTCTTACCCAAAGTGGTCTCAGATTTTCATCTGAACCAGTCCATGTCCCTTCCTGTGTTTTTCACTGATCATTCCTCTTCAAGAGAAAGAAGGTTACACAGTTTGGATGTTAAAAGGGCACTGAGCTATTATATAGTGCATACTAAGGCGCATAGGAATAACTATTAAATATGAAAGCACCAACTCTGGTAATAACCAAACGTTGCAATCTTTAGTAATTCTTTACTGTTTATTCAAATATTTTCATCTGTGCCCCAGCGTTTCACCAAGTTGGCTTCTTCTGGGGGACTATTAAAAAATATAAATAAAATATTGTATTTTTACACGTTGTCATAATTGACTAAACTTTTTTATTTTACAAATTACAATCCTGGAGAAACTGTGAGTAGTCAGGAATCCATAAGGAAGAATCAGGGGTTTGTTTATTTTTTTGGAACTTCCTCCTGTTCGCCTCTCCACCATCCCACAGGACCATCGTCACTCCCCGCCATCTTTCACCCTGGATTGCCCCCCAGGGAGGGGCTGGTGGGTGGGGCACCACCAAGTACCCCTCCAAATGGTACCGCATTGTCTAGTCCGGTGGTTTGTGGATTTCTGGGCTCGGCTTCATGGGGCCGGGGTTACTAGATTCTGATGCGTCCATTTTTGTCCCCTAAGGTGGGAGGCATGGCATGCAATGATGTACTGGCACATGTGCCCATTTCTGGTGCACCTCCAAGAACTGCTAAGCCTCACCTGCACTGGTTCCTAGCCTCCACTAGGGGCCGGGTTGCAGAGTGAGTGCTTCCCCACCCTCCCCACGGGGCACGGGGGAGGAGAGCAGTCAGTCGGATGCTCAATCCTCCTCCCCTGGCTGGCCCTCCAGCACCTGAGTCCATTCATGAACCCGGGTCACTAGTGTCGCAAGAGAAATCCAACCGCAACACCGATGGGCCATGGAGAATCAGGTTTTTTTTTCAGAAAGCCATGATTCTCTGATGCTAAGTACATCCGGGGAGTGGTGGGTCATGCAGCATTTTACCAGTTCCAGTTTTGGTAGTAGGCTTCTTATGTTCATGTGCACAGAACTTAGACCTTTATGGGAGTTCATTTGAGGAGAGGTTATGGGGGGAGGCCAGGGTTTGGTTTCGACATCTTCAGCAAGCAGTAGGATGAGTAGGAAGAAGGAGAAGGAAGCAGGAAGTTTATGTCCCCTGGAGCTTAGAGTGGATTTGCGAGCAATGCGGGTGCACCATAAAACAACTTTGTTTGTTGACATATGTGTGGACTAGGCACTGGTGTGAACTCGAGGGAGAGGGACATATGGTGAGGGGTAGAACAGTGGAGGGCGCGAGCGAAGTGACAGAAGGGGAAGGAGAATGGCAACATGAGTCAGGAGGAGCTGGGTGAATGCAACTAGTGTGGGCAGTTCTGGTGAGGAAGATAGGAGGTGAGAGAAGTGGGAAAGTAATATAAGGCAGTCTGTACATTTCCGATGGGGCTTGTGGGTGCAGCAGCTGAGTTTTGGGGAGTACTGTTCAGTATGAGTAAATGGTATCCAAGTAACCTGTAAATGATTTGCTTGGATTGTTTACTGGCACATATGACAGAAGAGTGTATGGATAGGAGCCATAGGGAGTCCTGACTTTTATAGTTCCTAGCTGATTTGAGAAGGGGTCCTGTGAGGACGACCTATGAGGGAGGAGGATAGGTTAGGCTGATAGGTGCAACTGTTGTCACTGTTTAAATATTGGAGGAACAGGTAAAAAGAAAGGGGGTTGGGGAGGAACTGGGAAAAACTCTCATAGAGAGCAAGAAAAGGAAGATAACTCTTCACAATTGAGGACATGTGCACTAGGATAATGCAATCTGACTTTGTAACTAGTTTTGGCAGTAGAGGTGCTCATTATAGAACAAGGACATCAGCTGAGAGTCCTCTTGACTGAACTAAATATTCAGGGAGTGAGGCACGGGATAATCCAATGGTAAAATGGTGTAGGGGAGCGAAAGTCCACTGATTGTTTTTTGCAAATGCTGTATAAAGCAGACTAACATTGGGTAGGCATGTGGCTGCAGAGGGAGGGAAGTGTAAACATAGAAACATAGAAACATAGACTTTGACAGCAGATAAGGACCACTTGGCCCACCCAGTCTGCCCATTTCCCTACCTACTGGATAAGCTGCAGATTCTAGTTAACCAACAGCCTACTTTCTGCCACCCCCACTACAATTGCCTTGTGTCTGTCCCATGCATGTTTGAATTCCCCACTGTTTTAGCCCCAACCCCCAGGAAGGCAGTTCCACGCATCCACCACTCTCTCCGTGAAAAAAGATTTCCTCACATTACCCCTGAGCTGTCCACCCTCTAACTTTAAATTGTTCTTACACATCTCTTTTTCTGAAAGATGCTACCCTCCTGGACTTTGCTGATTCCCTTGAGGTACTTGAACATTTCTATCATGTCCCCCCGTCCCTCCTTTCATCAAGGGTATACATATTAAGCTCTCTCAGTCTCTCTTCATATGATTTCTGCTGCAGACCCTGCACCATTTTAGTTGCCCTCCTCTGGACTGCTTCCATCCTGTCTATGTCCTTGCGTAGATGAGGTCTCCAAAACTGCACACAGTACTCCAGATGGGGTCTCACCTACTGTCTGTACAGAGGGATAACCACTTCCTTTTATGTTGCTGCTTGCACGCATGTGCAAGAAACATAGTGCCATCATGGGAGATTTCGAGGTGTGTCACTCCTCCTCCAATTCAGTCAGTGTGTTACAGGCGCTGCCCTCAGAAGCTAATGCATTCTGAGCCTGTCTATGACAAGCTCCAAATGCAGTGGCATACAGTTGAAAGGGGAGCTATGCTTGAGTGAGCAGCGATAAGATATCGGCTGCCTGCGCGTAGCCCCCCCCACAGACACCCACGCAGTGTGTGCGCACGCCTCTCAAGACGCACTGCATAGCCGACGGGTGCCCAATCCCCGCCGGCTGAACTGCCCCCCACAGTAGTAGGTGCCATGCTGGGAGCCCACCCCCAGCGAGCAAGTGATCCTGGCCGACGGGGTGCCCAATCTCCGTCGGCTGAACGCCCGCCCTGTGCCACGCTGGGAGCCCACTCCAGTGTGGCAACAAATGCCATGGCCAATGGGGTGCCCAATCCCGTCGGCTGAATGCCCTCAACGATCTTGTGCCATGCTGGAGCCCACCCCAGCATGGCAAACATCCTACAACGTCTTTTTTAAAAAACCTGTAAAACAAAACTGTCCTGCTGCTCGCCTCCCAACCCCCACAACCCGCACCCACCCACTGCGCACCCAGCCTCCCCACACCCCCTCACCCCATACTTACCTCCGGACCTCAGCGACGATCTTTTGTGGACCGGGAACATGTCTGCACTCTTCAAAGCCAACATAAACTGAGGAAATGCCGTTAAGCTGTATAATGGGCTAGATAGGGGTTTCAACTTTGTTGCATATCTCAGGCATTTTTGGGAATTTTTGCAAATTTTCAACATGGGGTTTTGGGACCTCTTCTCATGAATGATGTCACTGTCATGGTGTTATTTGGGCCGAAGGATGTTCACAGTCACTGCGCCGTCACCCTTCAGGCTAATACACTCGCCCATGACAGTGACATCGTCGCGAGAAAGGGCAAACCATGTTGAATGATGCCAAAATTCAAAAAATGACTGTTTTACTGTCGTTGCGCGGTTCCTCGCGGAGCTCGTAAGTTCGCGAAATTTCAATATTTTCTCCAGATTTTCAACATTGCCATTTTACCACCTTCTTATAGGTAGTACAGCTGTCATTTTTCACATCTCACCCAAAATGTGTTTCCGCCCATATGAAGCACAATGGGCGCAGCAGTTAATTGTCTTAATCAATATATGAGGACACATTAAGAAAATCACAGTGACACTGTTCATGAGCAGAGGTCTTAAAATGGCTATGTTGAAAATTTGGTGAAAAAATTCAAAATGACTGTTTACAAGCGTAGTTGTACAGTTCTCCTTCGCACGCTCATAAGTTCGCGAATTTTCAATATTTTCACTCCAGATTTTCAACATTGCCATTTTACCACACCTTCTTATGAGTAGTACAGCTGTCATTTTTCACATCTCACCCAAAACACGTTTTCACCATGTAGCGCACAATGGCGCAGTCGGTGCGTGAAATCAATGTATCGGACAAATTAAGAAATCACAGTGACTCTGTTCATGAGCAGAGGTCTTAAAATAGCTATGTTGAAAAATTGATGAAAATTCCCTTCAGATGTTCTGCAATATTACTAATGAAGACATTGAACAGAACTGGCCCCAGGACCGATCCTGCAGCAGCCACTGGTCGCCCTCTCCCTAGACTGCATACCATTTACCACCACTCTCTGCCTCCTGTCTGTTAGCCAGTTTCTAACCCAGTTTCACACTTTCCCCATGTCCAGCCTACCCAGCTAGTTTATCAGCCTCCTATGAGATGGTGTCAAAGGCTTTGCTGAAATCAAGGTAAGCGTTGTCCGCTCCCCCACCCTGATTCACTTCCTTTGTCACCCAGCCAAAAAAATCAACCCGATTTATCTGACATGATGTCCCCACTGTGAATCCATCTTGTCTATGGTTCTGGGTTCCGATGGCATCTAGATGCCCCACTATCCTTTCTTTAAGCAATGTCTCCATGATCTTCCCCACTACTGAGGTGAGGCTGAATGGCCTATTGTTCCGTGCCTCCTCCCTGCTGCCGGACTTGTGTAGAGGGACCACATGTGCCCTCCTCCAATTCACTCATGTTGAATGACTCAGTGAACATGGCTGCCAGAGGTACTGCTATCTCCCTTCGCAGTTCTGTTAATATCCTTGGGCATATGCCATCTGGTTCCATCGCTTTGTCTACCTTCAATTTAGTGAGCTCCTGCAGGACTCTTTTGCCTTTGAATGGACTATTGTCCACCTCTTCACCCCCTTGGCAACTGCTGTGGCCCTTGCCCCTTCCACTCTTCTGTGAATACTGAATGGAAAGACACAGTGGATGTCTTGGGAGGAAGGCATGAAACTGTCACTTCCAAATACCTAAACAGCACATACAAGCAAGCAACATTCGGCATTGACAAATGCTTGTTCTACTTGTGATGTCCCTTCCTATGGATCCCAGTATCCCCCTGGCTCTCCTCACTGACTTCTCACATTGCTTACCCACCATTAGATCATCCAATATGACTACCCCAAGTCCCGTTCCATTTTTGTTGTTGTTAGTACCTCCCTGCTATTGTGTACTCTTCTCCTGGGTTTTGTTTCCCAGGTGCATTACTTGCACTTCTTTGCATTGAATCTAAGTTGCCATATGTCTGACCATTCCTCCAACCTTGCAAGTCCCTTCTCATCCTTTCCTACCCCTCCTTGTGTATCAACTCTGTTACAGATCTTTGTATCATCTGCAAAGAGGCATACCTTTCCCTCAGACCCTCTGCAATGTCACCTATAAAGATGTTAAAGAGGACTGGACCCAGTACTGAGCCTAAGGTACTCCACTAGTGACCCCCTTTCTTAGAATGTGTTCCATTCACTATTACCTTCTGTGTCCTGTTGTGCAGCCAGTTTGCAACCCAGGCTACCACCCTGGGACCCACTCCCAAGCTGGCTAACTTGATTATTAATCTTTTGTGCGGGACTGTGTCAAATGCCTTGCTAAAGTCTAGGTAGGCCATATCCACAGCCCCTCCTGGTCTATTACTTTGGTCACCCAGTCAAAGAAATCTATTAGATTCGTCTGACATGACCTTCCTGCTGTAAATCCATGCTGCTTTGGGTCCTAGCCCCGCTGGCCTCTAGGTACTCAACAATTCTTTCTTTCAGAAGTGATTCCATCATTTTCCCTACCACTGAGGTCAAACTTACAGGTCTGTAGTTTCCTGCTTCTGCCTTGCTCCCACTTTTGTGAAGGGGAATCACATCTGCCCTCCTCCAGTCCTCAGGTACCACCCCATCCTCCCATGATTTGTTAAAAAGTGTGGTCAGTGGTGTCACTAGGTCCTCCCTTAGTTCTTTAGGATTCTGGGGTGAATCCCATCAGGCCCCATTGCTTTGTCCACCTTGAGTTTTAGGAGTTCTTTCAGGACTCTTTCTTCTGTAAATGGACTGGTGTCAACCCCCCTACCCAGAGTGCTTCTATTGTCTGGTTTAGGTAACTCCTCCTCATCTTCTTTTGTGAATACTGAGCAAAAGTATTCATTCAGTATCTCTGCCTTTTCACTGTCTCCCTCTGCCCACCTCCCCTCTCCCTTATTAATCTTCACTATTCCTCCCTTAACCTTTCTATGCTCCCTAATGTACCTATAAAAGGTTTTATCCCCCTTCTTAACTGACTTGGCTATTTTTTCCTCAGTTTGGGCTTTTGCTATTCTGACTGCCTTCCCCACTTCTTTCTGCTTTAATTGATACAGTTCCCTGTCGTGCTCCTTCTGTGATTCCTTATACTTTTTGAATGCAGCCTTTTTCTCCTTAACCTTCCCTGCCACCTCTTTTGAGAACCATAGTGGTTTTTACTCCGCTTTGTTTTCTTTATCTGTTTCACACAAGGCTTGTTGCCTCTATGATGGCAGTTTTGATTTTTCTCCATTGTTCTTCCACCCCTCCTTTTGGCCATTTGCTAGTGTATTCCTCAGGTATTCACCCATTTTGCCAAAGTCAGCCCTTCTAAAGTCCAGTATGCTTGTTTTGTATGGCTTGTCTCCATGGTTGTGCTTATTGTGAAGCACACTGTGCAGTGGTCGCTTGTTCCCAGATGTCTACTGACTTCTAAATTTGTGATCCTCTCTCCATTTGAGAGTACCAGGTCTAGTATTGCTCCTCCCAGTGGGTTCCAACACTAGCTGTCTAAGGCCTGCCCCTGCAGGGCATCGAGAATGACCCTGCTCTTGGATGTGGCTGCAGTACATGTCATCCAGTTAACATCTGGCATATTCAGGTCCCCCATCAACAGTATCTCCCTTTTCAGCCATTTTGAGAATGTCCTCTATCATTTCTTGTCCATTTCCTCCCTTGAGATGGGGTCTGTATACAACCCTGTGCGGATTGTGATGCCATTCCCTGTCTCCAAGGTGACCCAGAGTGCCTCTTGTCCTCCCTTTACTTTTTAGTTCTGTAGCTTTGATCCCTTCCCTTATGTATAGAGCTACTCCACCTCCTCTTTTCCCCTCCTGTCCCTTCTGTAGACTTGTGCAATGTATGTCAGTCATGGTTCTCTGCTACCATGTGTCAGAAGCTTGTTTCATTCTATGGGCACTGGTACTCATTGCCTCCATTTAATGTTGGCTTTATCCTTTTCCCCCCATGCCTGCTCTTTCTGCCCTTGTCTATTTTTCCATTTACCCCTGTCCTGCCCTCTGTTGAGCACTGTACCTCAGTGTTTACCTTACTACCCGTCATGTTTTGTGGGGGGAGGCTTCAAATTTCCTGCCTCTTATTAGCACCTCCCCCCATATCTAGTTTAAAAGCTTGCCAAAGAAGCATTTAAACCTGTCACTTAGGATCTTGGTTCCCTTCATGGACAGATGCAGACCATCGTGCCAGTATAAACCTTCATTTCTCCAGGTGTACCCCCAGTCCTCGAAGAAGCCAAAGCCCTGTGCTCTGCACCAGTTTTGCAACCATTCATTAAACTGCACAGTGTGTAGTACCCTAGCCTCACCCCTGTCATGGACTGGCAGCACCTCTGAGAAGGTAACTGTGCTTGCTACCTCTCTGAGACCCCTCCCCAACTCCACAGTTTCATCCTGCACTGCACTGATCCCATGCCTAGCTAGGTCATTTGTCCCAAGGAGGACAATGATATCTAGTTCCCTCTCCTGTGATGCTGCTTCTGCAATTCTGAGGATTCACTTCTTGTCCCTCCAAGCCATGGCACCAGGCAGGCACCTTACGTCCCTCTCCTCTCCCTTCCCCAGGTCTACTCCTCTAACAATTGAGTACCCTATCAGAAGCTGTTTCCTTCCCCTGTGGTGTCCCTTGCCACCCTTCTGTGGGTCTCCCTTG
This sequence comes from Neoceratodus forsteri, assembly GCA_016271365.2. NCBI lineage: Eukaryota > Metazoa > Chordata > Ceratodontiformes > Ceratodontidae > Neoceratodus > Neoceratodus forsteri. The sequence continues at coordinate 519,247,976 of CM057458.1, forward strand.
TGGGTGTCCTCAGCATTCTTCTTGGTCTTCACTGAGGGTGCCATCATAGAGGAACCTTGCTCTGCCAGACTGGCATATGGTTTGTGTAGAGGTACAACTAGGGGGCTTCACCTCTGTTCCACCACCCGTACCCTCCCAGAACCCACTGTGGTCCACCTGCTCTTCATACTTGGAAGCCTCTGTGGCAGTGGTGCTCTTTGGGTGGGGGAGGCCTCCTTAGTCCTTGCCAGTTTAGCCTGGAGGTGGGCATAAATACATTCCTGGGTGGGCTTGAACCACCAACCTTTTAATTAACAGCCAAAGATGCTAACTGATTGTGCCACAGAAACAGTGGTGCCACACAAAGCGCGGCTCCGCAGTTCAGGTAGAAGAGGAAGCTATACCTGGGGGGATGTAGGCTTAGGGTCCTCGGGCTGCAGTAGGAGGTGGTTGGAGGGCTCCAGTAGTCCTTGTGCCCTCACATCCCATCTCCTGTAGGTAGCAGTGCTCTGTGAGGGTGCTGGAGGTGGGGAGAGAAAGTTTTGGTCAATAAGCAGGAACTTTGGAGGGAGCATCAGGTAATGTGAGATGGGGGGAAGGGGTGAAATAGAAGCCAGACAGAGCTGTAAGCTGCAAAGCAAAGAGCAATACACAATCCCTGGGCTACACATAAAAACAGCTAGATGGACCAGGTAAAAATGAAAATGAAAACTCCCCATCGTCTACACTGCAGTACAGCCTATGCAACTACAAGAAATTCAGTGCTGTGTCCCGGTGGGCTGGAGCTGCTAAAAACTGGGCTCCAAGTTTGTTACAAAAACTATACTAATTCCCAGAGGGCTGGAGCTGCAATATACTGTGTAAAACAGAGCTCCAGTTAGACATAAATGAAAGATCATAATCACCATGCTTAAAACCTCTCGCTAATATATATTTTTTTCATTTGTATGGTAAAAACATCACAAAGTGCACTGTATGATTTAATTCAGCAACAGAATGTCAGGCTAAGCTACAACCACATGAAATTGATTACTATAACCTGAAATTAAGGTAACAGCATGCTGCTAGTGATTTAAAGGCATGGATTTAAATTATTAAGCACAGAAAAACTATCTGTAGAGCTCCCCGATCCCTTTGGCCACATGGTGTGGTGCAGTACTTTAACAGGGATCAAAGATGGTTCCACTCTTCAGGTAGGTGAGGAAGCTATGCCTGGGAGGATGTAGGCTTTGAGTCCTCAGGCTGCAGTATTGGGCAGTGGGAGGGGGAGAGCTCCAGTAGTCCTTGTGCCCTCACATCTGTCTTCTGGAGGTAGCAGCACTCTAAATGAGTGCTGGAGCTGTGGGGACATAGGCTTTGGGTCTTCAGGCTGCAGTAGCGGGTGGAGGGAGGGGGAGAGCTCCTGTAGTTCTTTTGTCCTCACACCCCATCTCCTGGAGGTAGCAGCACTCTAAGATGGTGCTGGAGCTGGGGGGACGTAGGCTTCAGATGCTCGGGCTGCAGTAGCAGGTGGTGTGAGGGGGAGAGCTCCAGTAGTCCTTTTGCCCTCATACCCCATCTTCTGGAGGTAGCAGCACTCTAAGAGAGTGCTGGAGTGGGGATATGAACCTCTGGATACATAGCTATGTTTAGACTGATTTAGATTTTGCAGCTACCATACACAGTATTTGTAAAATATAAAATATCATCTAAGAATAAAGGCGAAACATTTCAGGTATGTCATACAAAATGGATGGCAATTTTTTTTTGTTTAACAAAGGCTGATACTGTATATAACCTGTAGTAAAATATTGTATGATGATGTTCATTAAATTATCCCACCACAGAGAGATTTAACATTATTACACTTGTTGTCTTTGGGTATTGTGTGTGACTGTGTGTGTGTGTGTGTGTGTGTGTGTGTGTGTGTGCGCATGTTTGAGCATCCTACAAGTCAAGCACTTTTAAGAAAGCTGATAAAATGCTGTCTATAATGCCACAGTTTTGTTACACTGCTACTGTAAATGATGCAATATCACTTCCTGATTGCTGATGTTATGATGTCTGTTTGCCATCTGGCTGAAAAACTGCTGAAAATGCTTTTTTTCTTGGTTTCATTTTTTTTATTACACTTGGTATAAATACAGTAGCATGTGCTGTTAAGGACGTTATGGCATGTATTGTACTTATGAAAAAGTCTATCACTTGTTTGAGGAACGCACACTTTAATCCAAAACATGCATTCCTGTAACTACAGTACACTACGCAGCGTTTCCTTTCAAGTGCTACTGCAATCTGTAGGGGTGACTCCATGCTTTCAATCTGAGCTTTATTAAAGCACATTTCTTCTCAGTATGTAAAACAAAGCCCTGGTCCCCAGTACTGCTACAGATAAAGCACTGAGGGGCCAAACAGAAGGCACATAAGGTAGAAAAGGCATTTGAGAGAAACAGACAAGTAAATTTGCTCATGGAAAGAAAAAAGAACAATTGCATAAGAGGCAAGGTGAAAGTACGTTACACGAAAGTGTATGAAAGTGTATTTATTTACTGTAAGAGATTTAGCAAGAAAGGCAAACTGAGCCATATAACATGTATCCAGAGGCATCACGGGAAGTACCTGGGAAAACAATATAGCTGTAGTGGTACAGAAATAGTAACTATGTTACAGCAGGACAAACAGGATTAGACAGAGATACTCGTATACTAGATACACAAATTACATTGTGATGAGTGACATGCCTTGTCATTATCAAGGTTCTGTTAGACTATTTCAAGTTGACTAGTGAGCAGAACTCAAGAGTTGGACATGCAAATTCATGGAACATACAGTATGTGGTGGTATTGTTTTAAATATATTTTACAGCTTATTTACTTATGATAGCCCAGCTGAGATGCTACATCTCAGTTTCCTTTTGGTCCAGCTTCTACTTAAGTTTATATTTGAGACTTGGGAGTAAAAGAGCATGGGTGAGGTGTCGAAGAGTAAACCAAATGCCATATTCAGCAAGCTGGTCAATTAACTATTCTAACCTGTAATGCACAACTACATGTAAACCCTTTTCAGGGCATTCCTGTAAATGGACTCTCACAATCCAGAGAATTTAGCAGATGAACAAAAACAAATATATAATTAAATAAAGTCACACAGTGAGTAATTAGATTTATTGGGATTTAAACTTACATCTCCCAGTTCACAGGTCAGAGACACTTGAATAGACAATAGAGAATAGTTGGCTTATACTGTATCTGTTTAACATCAATTGTAAGTCACCCTTAAAAGATGGACAGTTACATTGTTTACCTCTGTAACAGTCTCCTCTGAATTATTTCTTATAATTCGTAACATCATGCTTCTGAGAAATTGGCAAAAAACTTTCTGTATTAAAGGTTACCATACACGCACTTCCTGAGCAGAAATCACCAAGTCAATGTACATCTTCTTTTCAAAGACATACAAAAGAAGTGTAAAGTACAACTAGAGGTGACTGTAATTATATATTTCTTGTCTGTGCAGCCCTCTTGAATTGCACACAAATTGTCCCTTAATTTCACTCAATTTTCAAATTCCTTTTGTTCATGTTTTTGAATTGGGTAATGTCATGTATGGAAACTGCACACTTTTAAAGACATTTAATGTTAGTCAAAAATGTGCATTTTGACAAATAGCACCTTTTCATACACTAGAAACGTTTTTTTTAAATAATGTTGTTATATTGTAGAAAAACATATGATATATGCAACAAGACAGTGTTTGATTTTTTTTTATCCATGTAAATTGAAGTGACCTCAGATGACCTCATGAGTCGTGGAGCAAAACATAACCATAAGTAAAGTGTCTCCAAGGTGACCTCAATGAGTATGGATGAAAATCTTATCCGAACATAGTCCTTCTTGCAGATTCACTTTATGCAACATAGTTTGTTTTTTAAAGTATCCTTTAGTTGATTTAGGATTAGGAATTTGTACTATTGATGATTTGAAGATAAATCCTTTGAACTAGTTCATTAATTTGCCTGGGATGTGCTGCTGCTGTTTATACCTATTATTAAAGGGGTGAACATAGAGCTTCTAATTGGTTTATATAATATTGGAACCTGATTGTGATCCAACAGCTGCTTTATGGAACTAAAGGTAATGACCTGTAGAGTGTGTGGATAAATCTTCTCTGAAAGAATAATATGTTTATTAGAAAGCAAATTCTAGCCAGATTAGTTATTTATCCAGAATCTATTATCTCATATACTGTACATTGCAGAAATGCAGCGTCAGGTTTTTGCCTAATTTTGACATTTGTGCTAAAAACGTCAGGTGGTCCTACCTGTCCATTGTTTTGTGTCAGCTAATCTTTTCCAAAGCAATATGATTTTATCAGGAAATTAATGAAATTCCCAATTTTTTATGGATGTTATTATGTAACAAAAAGTTGTAATAGAAAGCAAAATTTCATATTTGTGTCATTTGTTTCTTGGTAAAATTCTAAAGTGCTCTTCCTTCATTTACAGACCAATACTGCCCCATAGGTCATCCTCTTCAAACATAAATCTCCACTTAACTTTTATTGTTCTCCAGTGCCTCCCCCTACAAGGATGCAACTGCAGCATTAGACCTCAACCAGCTTATTACCTCCCCCACTAGTACCAGTCCCCTAAATCATACCTCTTCCCTGCTGGATCTAGTCCTATCCAACCATCCCCACAAAATCCTAAGCACCACTGTCCTCCCAGACACCAGAAGTGACCACTCCCCAGTTCTGTTTCTGGTCCTGCAAACATAAGAAATTGGCCCCCAAAACAGTTCTGTTGCACCAGCTCAAACCTGGCAAACTGGGTCTCCTAAAAGACCACCTTGCCCACTGGGACTGATTCCCAGTTAATCATACCCCTGATATTGACTCTGCCCTCGACTACTTCATCCAGTCCTTCAACTGGGTCTGCGACCATTTTGCTCCACACACCAAGTGTATTATCAGAGGTCCTGACACTCCTTGGATTTCACTGGCTCTACTTGACTGGATGCACCTCCGGGACCACCTCTGGCAAAAGGCACTTTTTATTTTATTTATTTATTTAGTTTTTCTTGACCGGGTAAGTGCACTAGACAAATCCTGCCTATTTTTAGGCACGACCCTGGGGAGGGGGATACAGATGAATGCCAACTGACCTTGAACCAGATTAAGCTGTTGGTGGTATTTTTAGTGAATGAGGGAAATTTGGCCAGGACACCAGGGAAATTCCCCTACTCTTTTCGATAAGTGCCATGGGATCTTTAACATCCACCTGAACTACCACCAATCCAGGCAGATGGGACCTCGGTTTAACGTCTCATCCGAAAGACGGCACCTCAGAAGTGCAGCACCCCTCTCATCCTGCACTACAGTGTCAGTACTGGGATATTAACCCAAGTGCCAGATGTGGGAACTGAATCCACAGCACTCTGATCTCCCAGCCTCAGAGGTGAGTGTGCTACCTGCTGAGCCGCTGACACTGACTTGACTTGACTTGATTCTGGCAAGCCCTCGGACAGGCAATGCTATCAGGCAGCAAGTAACAAGTGCACTTGGGTATTCACAAAGCCAAAGCTGAGTACTATAGGATGTCCCTTGCCTCCAATACAAAGAAACTTACTGGCACACACACGTCACCCTCCCCAACTCAGCTTAACATTAATGGGCCCATCTCCACTGACCTGCAACTTATCGTTGATACCCTAAACTCTTCCTTCTCCAACCTCAGCTCTGTACTTCCCTCCAATTTATTTGATCCCCCTCAAACTCCCCAGCCCCCCCTTCCACCCCACCCTCCTTTCTATTTCCGAACTATCACAGCACAGGAAGCAAAACCATACCTCCTCAAAGCCCTTAGTGGCACTCATCACAGTACTGATACCATGAACCTAAGACTCCTCCACTTGGTCCTGGACGTGGTCCTCTCCCCCTTTATCAGCATCCTGAACCATTACCTCTGTCTAGGTAAGTTCCCTTCAGTCTGGAAAACAGCTGCTATCACCCCTATCCACAAAAGTGGTGACCATACCTCCCCTGGGAACTACTGCCCTGTCTCTATCCTCCCCCCTCTTTCTAAAGCTTTGGAAAAAATAATCTTGGACCAGCTCACAGACTATCTAAATAAGCACAACCTTCTCTGTAGCGAACAACATGGTTCAGGAGAGGTCGCGGCACCACCACCGCCCTTCTGGAGATAACCAGTTTTATCCACAATGCTCTTGATAACAGACACCTGGCTGGCTCAGTAGTCATGAATCGATCTGTCGAAAGCTTTCAACACTGTCAATCACCCCCTCCTCCTATCTTCCCTCTCCCACCTTGGCCTCTCACATGAGGTCATCACCTGGTTTGAGGACTACCTGTCCTCTAGATCCCCACATGTCAAAATAAATGGCACGCTATCTAACTGCCTCCCCATCCACTCAGGGGTGCCCATTGCTTCATCCTGGGGCCCATTTTATTCTGTCTATTTGTTAACAACCTTCCCAAAGCCTGCTCTGAGAAAATCCTCATGTATGCTGATGATGCCATCCTCTTCTCCTATCACACTAACCCCGCTTTCCTTCAACTGTCCCTACAGGATTCCTTCAGTAGGGTAGAGGCCTGGTTCTCTGATCACAGGTTGGTATTAAACCATAAAAAAAACAAAGTCATGCTTTTCTCCCACCACCAAAGCAAACTGAAACGTACCCCCCTCCTTATTTACACCCACCATCTCTATCCCCTTGAGCTGGTAAATAACTTTAAATACCTTGGGATCACCCTTGACCCTGCGCTCACCTTTCATAAGCACATTCACCTCCTCAGCACTGCTGTCAATGCTAGGATTGGCCAGCTTTACCATCACCGTAACTGTCTCCCCCCTGATGCCCTCTGGCTTGCTCTCTCCTCCTCTGTCCTGTCCCTCATAGACTATGGGATCCTAGTCTATGGCTCTGCAGATAGCACCACTCTGCATAGAATCAGGGGCCCAATTCCGAGAGAGTGAGTAGAGCATGGCAGAACCTGCACAAATGCATAACGTTATGACCAAACCCTTGTGACATGCAAGCTGAGCCCTATTCCAAGGCAAATGCCAGTTACGACATAGAATTGCTGAATTACGCATGTCGCAAGTTACACCCACAACACATGGCATAACAGGCAATAGTGGGCATAATAGTTATGCATGTTGCAATGCTACGACCATGTAAAAGTGTACAAGTTACAGACATGGCATAGGACCTACACATGCAAGAACAATTGCAAGTAGCAGTGCGGAGGCAGCAAGTGAGTTAAAACATAGAAAGCGGAACTTCACCAATGAGGAAACCGATGTTCTCCTTGAGGAACTTGAGGCCCAGGCAGACCTCCTAATGAGCAAGGGCAGGGAACGGGACCTTTGCCACAAGCGCAAGGAGGCATTGGGAGGAAGTGGCCAAAAAGGTCAATGTGGTGGCCAATGCAAAGCACACTGTGTGCGACCTCCAGAAGTAGGTCAGTTACCTCAAGCACCATGCAAAGGCCAAGGAGGCCTGTAACAGGCAGGAGGTGGTGGCCACAGGAGTTGGGCCTCAGGAGGAGAGACCCCTCACTAGCAATGAGGAGAGGATACTGGTTTTCCTGAGCCAGCACAGTGTCCATGGGAATACAGACCTGGATACGACAAGGATGGCCACAGGGACAGGCAAGTGGATGACCAGCATTGACCCCAGTGTGTGTGACAGCAATGTAGGGGTGGGTATGGAGGCATGTACAGAGGGAGTGACATGGCAGGGTAGCAATGATGCACTGTTGTTCCCCCACAGATGCAGCTACAGTGGACACAAGGGCAGGTAATTTGATGACCAGTGTTGCCTCCAGTTCTTGTGACAGCAATGCAGCGGTGGGTATGGAGGCATGTACGGTGGGAGTGACATGGTAGGGTAGCACTGATACACTGTTGTTCCCCCACAGGTGCAGCTGCAGTGGACACGGGCAGGTAAGTTGATGACCAGAATTGCCTCCAGTGCATGGGACAGCAATGTAGGGGTGGCACTGCAGGCATGTACAAAGAGATTTCCATGGTGGGGTAGTACTGATGCACTGTTGTCCCCCCCACAGGTGCAGCAGCAGGAGTGGATACAGGGGCAGAGGACAGTGGTGGCACAGGCACTGAGCTGGAGCCAGAACACACGCAGCCGACCACCCTCCAGGCCACCGTGATAGACACCCCTGGTGGTGCTGATGCAGTGCAGCCGGACACAGCCCTGACACCAATGGCGGGGAAGCGACAGGCAGCATAGGTGCAACAGCTGGGAGGAGGAGGAGGGACTGGACCTGAGTGATCTGTTCAGCTGTGGCAGCGTAATGGACAATATAGAGCAGGACCTCAGCCCTGCATCATATGACAGGCAGCAGGTGACCCTGGATGGGTCGATGTCATGCCTGCAGAACGATGACACAGAAGGATCCACAGACTATGTCAGGTTCTGCAGGAGCCTTGTGACCACCTACGAGGAAGAGTTCACAATGCTGGGCTGTATCCATCTCAGCATGGATGCACACCACACAGCAATGGAGGAGCACATGGTCACCCTCATAGGAGTGCAGGAGACAGGGACATGCACCAGAGTCAGCCATAGAGTGACTGGTGGACAGCATGGCCACCTCCCAGGCCTGTGTGCAGGCACAGACACAGGTGCTCACCCGACTGGCCATGGCTGTGGAGGGGTAGGTGGCCCAGCAGACCAGGTAGAATGACATACTGGCCACAGCACTACAGGCCACACACAGAGGCCACCATGAGGCACACAATGGAGGGAAGCCACCACACAGATGCCACCGGTGGTGCACCTGCCTCCAACATCACCACAACTGCCCCCCAACAGATGTGACAACAACACCACCACTGCTAGGGGCAGCAGGGCAAGCAGCAGCATTCACTCCACCACCCCCACCACAGCCACTACCAACACCACCACCAGCAGCACCTGTGCAGTAGCCTCCACCACTCCCACCACCAGCAGCACCACCAGCAGGACCAGCACAACAGCCCCCAACACCACCGCCTTCAGCAGCACCTGCGCAATAGCCACCACCACCCCACCACCCCACCACCAGCAGCACCAGCACAACAGCGCCCACAAACCTCACCACCAACACCACAGGTGGCACTGCCACACCGCCAATGCAATCAGCCGCAACGACACCTGCCACCATGGCTGTGAGGAATGCAGCAGTGGCTACAAGGCACAGGAAAAGTGCCAGATGGGGTGGGGTAGCACCAGACAGCACACCAGGACAGGGCACAACCCAGGTGGCAATGCAATAACAGGGTGCGGATGATGGTGGGCAACACAGCAAGGGACCGGGGACCATGCCAGGACAAGCACCAACTGCTGCAAGGAGGCATGACAGACCTTGGAGGACAGCAGTGCCCCCCACACCAGTGGACTGTGGTGGACCTGCGGGCATGCAACTGGGGCAGGGTGGGCCCAGTGGCACCACAGGGGCAGCCAAGCCTGCAACACAGGGTACTGGACCGGGTGTGAGCACAGCCAAGCACAACAGATCTAGACAGTAGCAGCAGGTGGATGACTGACGGCAGTGTGGCGGTATGGGAGGGCACTGAGTTTAGACATGTGGGGTGTGTGTGTGTGTGTGTGTGTGGGTGGGTGCACTGTGTGCAGGTGTATGGGCACTGTTGCACAGCACAATATGGGTGTGCTTGCTGTAATCTGTCATTGGGTGTGGGTATGTGTGTGTGGGTATAATCACAACTGTACTGTTGCACTTCACCATGTCACAACCTTTGTCATCATCACTTAGTAAATACTATGCATTATATATCCATGTGGCCTCGGTCATTCCAACAGCTGTGATAGGACATGTCGCATGTGGCACACTTCCAGTGGCTGCATAAGGTGCATGCCCCATGTTGCACATGCACATCCATCTCATAGGCCACATGTGTGCATGGGCCACAACTGTGTCTTGCGGTGGAGTACTGTGCACAAGCGGTTTGCATGAACGCAGGCCGCAGGTGCATGATGGCACTGGTTTATGCACGTGTGGCTCATACATGTGCCATGTGCGAGGTGGGGCCATGAAGGTGACAGACAGGCCGCACAGCCCACATGCTGATCAGGCAGCATAGAACATCAGAGATGGGAGGCAAAGGGCAGAGCAGGACTACCACTGAGCTGGACAACTGCAGGGAGGTAAGCAAGGGTGTAGGCAGACATACCCACTGTACACATGTGTGTACAGTTGTGGTGTGTACCTGTCCCACACTGTTTGCCTCTGTGTGACCAATATCACTGTGCTCTGGGGTACCTGTGTTAGTGTGGCATACTGAGCAGTGTCTGTAACTGTGTGAAATACTATTAGGTACCACATGTACAACCTGTGTAGGGAGTGGATGTGTCATCCGATGGTCTGATATGTTTGGCAAGGGGGGGCAGCAGTCCAAGGGGATGTGTACATATGTGTACTGTGGGACTGCAGTTAGAGGAAGGGTGTACAAACAGGACGTATCTGGCTACACCACTGGCGGTAGGTAGTAAGACTGTACAATGCCCCCACCGATGCATTTCACACATCCCTCTGTCCCCCTTCCATGGAACAGAGACTATCAGACTGTGGGACACATGGACAGACAGTGGAGCACTGCAGCGGACCCTACCCCAGGATGCCAAACCACTGTTACCTTGCCTGCCTATCTGTTCAGATAGTCATTTATGATCTGTAGGCTATGGACTGTGCAGCATGCTACAGAGAATTGTGCCTGCACCTGCTGACAGTGCATGTGGACCTAGTCCTCACAATGTGGAACAGGAAGCACTGTTGCTGTACAATGTGGACCTGACATGCACCAATGCATCACACAGACAGGGCAGCTATATGTCGGGGGGCTGCACAACATCACTGAACAGCATCCTGGGTGCATCTGAGGCCTGATATGTGCTGGTTGTGGTTGCACAGAGGCTGCACAGCTGTCCTGCCTCCCTGTGGATGCTGACACAGTGCACTGGGAGGTGGCACAGGGTGGGACACCATAGCTGTACCTGAGCATTGTGCAGGACAGCACACATTCCTGTGAGGTGCAGCTGCCCTGAACACACAGCAGGTCCACAGATCTATACAAGGGTGTCGGCAGGCATACATACTGTACACAGCTGTGCAGTGGTGTGATGTGTGGCTGACATGCAACAAGTGCCATGCTGTGCACAATTACATGACAGGCAGGCATCCTGCAGCTGGTCTAGGCCACTGTGCAGGGACCCTGTGCAGGCCGCTGTTGTGTAGGGGATGGCCATGTGCCTGGACCCTCATGTGTGAAGGGATGGCTCCACAACATTACCCAGATGGGTATGGTGGGTGGAGGTGTGGGGGGATGGAGGTGTGGGAAGCTGTTGTGGGGTCATCTAGTGCACAATGTATGCGCATGGCACCACACAGCCCTGTCATGCAAGGGGTGGTGTGTGGGTGTGGCATATACCCCTTTGGTAGGGGGTGGGGACTGCAGAGGCATGTCTGTACAGCACAGCACTGTTGCACTGCACCCCCTGGGATGGCACGCGTGATGTAGTGCTGCATCCATTACCACTGTACACCAGCCCTGTATGGTATGCTGTTTATTAGTGGTGATGCCGGGCAGCATGTATGGGTGTGAGACAGTATGGTGCCCCAGTACTGTGCAATGACACGTTCAATGTGACATGTTGCCTTGCAGATCACTGCCATACATGCCAAGAATCCCCCCATGCCAGGTGAAGCTGCGCAGACAACATGCCACGCCACAGCGGACTCAGTCTGAGTGGGAGGGCCCCCAATTTTACCCCGGCTGAGACTGTGCAGTTCATCAATCTGGTGCCGCAGTGGGGGATGACACTCCTCCCCCCCCCCCGTGTATGCAGAGGTGGCTGGATAGTGCGTAGCAGCACTCACAGAGACAGCAGCAGGTGCCGAGGCACCAGAGGTCATGTAGGTGCATGCACTCTATGCCATGTAGTGTGTCCATGCTGTGGTGGTCTGCGGTGGCAGGGGTGGCAGCTGTGAGATGCATGTGCATGCAGTGTGTCCTGGCACAGCACTGACTACCACCATTGCTTCCTTACAGGTGTTTGGAGCAGACTTATAACCCACCACAGTGCCCTGCTGCGGGCGATGGCAGAGGATGCAGCAGTCTACTGGTGCCGCATCCAGTGCCAGCTATGCAGGGTTCACCCCATCCTGCCATTGCCAGAGGTGGAGGGGGATCAGCCAGACACTGACACCATGGACAGTGGGCAGCAGGGTACAGTGGAACAGCCAGAGGTGGAGGTGACGGTGGATGACTGTCCAGCTGCTGTACCGTGTGTGCCCCTACAGCACGGTGGTGTGGCAGTGACTAGGGCACCACCAGCGGAGGTGGTAGCAGATGCAGTGCAAGCAGCTGAGGGAAAGATGGTGATAGAGCTGCCTGCTGCCGAGGTGGAAGTGGTGGAGTGGCCAGCAGAGGCGCATGAGGAGGTTGCACTTCCAGAGGAGGATCTGGAGAATGAGAACTTGCTAGCTGAGGAATTTGTGGAACACCGGTCAGATAGTGGTGGCATGGACCAACTGCAGCCGGGTGGACAGGATGCTGGGGCTGGTGCACCTGAAGGACTGCCTGGGCCGCAGACTATGATGTAGAAGACTTGGTTTGCTGGCCAAGGCACCTAGCTTCACCTGAGCTCTTTCCTTCTAAGACTGCTTGAAAGGCAGAGTAGAGAAACTTACCAGAGCAAGGGAGAAGGATTAAGACTTAGTTTGGCTAAGCAGATTTACTGTGTGGTGGTGTTTTTATTTTTTACTCACAGGGATTGCTACTGTTTGTTGCTAACATTTCATTGCTTTATTTTTTCTCTGATTCAAATTGTTGTTGCTGGTATACCTTCTTCTGCATTATTACAAGGTGTGCCTACAGGTGTGCTAACAGATTACTGCTGTAATCTTCTGATTCAAATTGTCTTTGCAAGGTATATCTTCTGTTACTGCTTTATTTTCTCTGGAGCAAAGTGTTTCTTACAGGGTATTATCTTCTGAAATTACTGTATTACAGGTGGAGCTTACATTTTGTGACTTTTTATCATTGGGCTAAGCAAAATTACTGTTGACACTGTGTTTTATTTTATTCTTGTTTGTTGAAAAGGTTTGTTGTCTCAGAGGTGTTTCAGTCTCCTTCTCACATTGAAGGAGCTAATTGCTTTCCTCCACAGCTCTCCAAAGGATTAGTGTGTATGTGGGGTGGAGCTGGCAAACTGTCAGTAATTTCAACAGAAAGAAGGGTTAAAAAGTCAGGTTAGTTGATATCTTGGAGGTAGAAGACTTGGTTTGCTGGCCAAGGCACCTAGCTTCACCTGAGTTCTTTCCTTCTAAGACTGCTTGAAAGGCAGAGTAGAGAAACTTACCAGAGCAAGGGAGAAGGATTAAGACTTAGTTTGGCTAAGCAGATTTACTGTGTGGTGGTGTTTTATTTTTACTCACAGGGATTGCTACTGTTTGTTGCTAACATTTCATTGCTTTATTTTTTCTCTGATTCAAATTGTTGTTGCTGGTATACCTTCTTCTGCATTATTACAAGGTGTGCCTACAGGTGTGCTAACAGATTACTGCTGTAATCTTCTGATTCAAATTGTCTTTTGCAAGGTATATCTTCTGTTACTGCTTTATTTTTTCTCTGAGCAAAGTGTTTCTTACAGGGTATATCTTCTCTGAAATTATTACAGGTGGTGCTTTACAGGTTTTACAGTTTTATCTAACATTAGGTTAAGCTTTCAGGTTACTGCATTTGTTGTTGACTGATTGTTTCTGCCTTACCTCCTTGTTCTTCGTCCGTGGTTCTTCTTTTTAGGCAGGGGAAGGGCCCAGCCACCCACCCCCATCCCCAACCACCCCACGCTACACTCCATTTATAGGGTACCACAGTTGTGACATTTCCTGTGGCAGAGCAGGAAGGGGCGGATCAGTGGGGCCTCCACAAGGTGATCTCATTTACAGGGCACTAGTAATTTAACTTGTTATGACAAGTTAAACAAAGCACAATTAAACCATTACTTGCATTTTTTTTCCTTCTAATTACTCTGACTAGGTTACAAACCCAGCAACTTATTTGGAATGGATTTCATTAACTGCAGGTACTGTGGAACAATTTTCAGAAGGACATTCTTACAGGATTTGGGACACTGTCCTACATGCTGGGCCTTTGAGATCTTAGGTCTCAGCTCCGGGCAGCATGGGCAGAGATTGCACGCCTCAAATTTCATATTGAAGAGGAAATACATTATAAAACCACCCGCCATTTCCCCAGCATCCAACAGAAAACCTCAACTGAGAGGGTAGTTGGTCCAGGAGGTTGGCAGGTGGTTAGGAGGAGCAAATCAGGTGCCCCATCACTCTCTGCTCTCCAACACATTACCTCCAAAAACCATATAAACACTACAAACAGGTATCTGCCTCTATCTCTGAAATCAAATAAAGAGGCAGAAGACACTGCAGAGCAGGACACTGCGGCACAGGAGCTAGCACAACAATACTCACCCAAAACAGGAACCAAAACTAAACAAGCACAAAGGAAATCCAAAAAACTTCTGATCATAGGAGACTCCATGATTCGGGGAGTTGATACCCATCTCAGCCAGGGTGATGGTCAGATGTCTCCCAGGTACATCAGCATGGAGACACTGACCGATTACTAAATTGTTCACAAAGCAGGAGAAAACATTGATGTCCTAGTACACATAGGGACTATCGATCTCGCCAGCCGGGCAGTTGTGGAGACCAAGGAACACCTGACTAGGCTGGGTGACAAACTATCATCTATTTCTGTCCGGCATCTCCTTCTCTGAGATCCTGCCAGTCTGGGAGAAGGGAGCAGATGGACGGAAGGTCAGAGAAGGGGAGATAGGGGAGCTAAACACATGGCTCAAGGACTGGTGCCAGGAAAAGGACACAGATTTGTAGGGAACTGGCAACAGTTCTGGGAGCCAAAGTTCTTTAAATTTGATGGACTGCATCTGACTAAAGAGGAGTCAGTGCATTGGGGCAGAAGTTTGACGTCTTTGCAGAATATTTAAACTAGCAATGGGGAGAGGGTGCAGCACCCCATACGTTGAATGGGAAGAACACCCCTCCCTCAGCTAGTGGTCAAACTGGAATTCAGTGTGTTTGCCGCTCATTTGCATCACCAGGTAAGAAAAAGGTCTGTCTCCCCATACGATGCACAGGGGATATGCCAAACCTCACCCAACAACTAACACACCAAAATCTGGCCAATGGAAAATCATGTACACAAATGCTCACAGCCTGGGAAATAAGATCCCAGACCTGCAGGCAATAATGTCAGAGGCTAAACTGGACATAGTAGCAATTAGTGAGATGTGGTTTACCAGTAACCACACTTGGGAGACTTCAGTACCTGGCTATGTATTGTTCAGAAGAGACCGAGGTGCAAAAGGGGGGAGGAGTGGCCTGTATGTTAATGAAAATATCAAAGCTACAGAAATTCAGAATACACATAAGGAGCCAGAAGAACTGTGGGTCACCCTGGAAACAGGAAATGGGACAGCATAAGAACTGGGGTTGTCTACAGGCCCCCAGACCAGAGGAGGACATAGACACATTACTGTTAGAAGATATACAAACATGACAGCTAAAGGGAGGTTCTGATAATGGGAGACTTCAACATGCCAGATACAGATTGGTCAATACCAGCAGGAACATCTGCCAGAACTAGACTCATAGTGGATTCCTGCAGGGGAGGGCCTCAAACAACTGGTACAGCAACCCACAAGAGACAGGGCTATCCTAGATCTAGTACTGACTAACAAAGAAGGGATCACAGATCTCCAGGTAGAAGGTCACCTGGGGGCCAGTGACCATCACATGGTATGGTTCAATTTGGCTACTACATCTAAATCATCCCATTCCAAGGCAAAAATATGGGACTTCAGAGGAGCTGACTTTGATAAGATGGCCAACAGAGTTAAGCTAGCCTGGCAAAAGAAACACAGGTGAGGAGGTACAGGCAAAGTGGGTAAGCATTAAGGATACAATACTTGAAGCAACATCCCATTGTGTTAGACAGAAAAGGAAGTGCAAAAAGAAGGAAACCACTTTGGTTCTCAAATACAGTAGCAGAAAAGGTCAGAGCCAAAAGGCTGGCTTTCAGAAAATATAAGGGAACACAGCGGGATGAAGATAGGGGCATACCAAACTTGCCCTATGGGAAGCAGGTAAGGCATAGGCAGGCAAAGTCCCAAACTGAGGAAACACAGCACAAACAGTAAAAGAAGGTGACAAGACTTTCTATAGATA
The DNA here is from genome assembly GCA_016271365.2 of Neoceratodus forsteri. NCBI lineage: Eukaryota > Metazoa > Chordata > Ceratodontiformes > Ceratodontidae > Neoceratodus > Neoceratodus forsteri. The sequence goes on from CM057458.1 coordinate 519,264,239, forward strand.
CATTAGTGAAAGGAGAAAGTCCAGAGGGGTATTGCTGTTTAATGGAGAAAAGGGAGCATGTGAGGAGGAGGACCTCGTAAAGGCATCTATCCTAAATAGATACTTTTGCTCAGTATTCACTGAAGAGAAGGTAGGGCAGGGCCCACAGCTCAGCATCATGGACACAGGGGAGGGAGGTGAGCACTACTCCCTTCACAAAAGAAAGGGTCCTACAAGAGCTTGCTGCTCAGGGTGGATAAGGCAATGGGACCTGATGGCATACATCCCAGGGTACTTAAGGAGCTAAAGGAGGAACTAGCAGAGCCATTAGCAGAATTGTTTAGTGAGTCTCTGAGCACAGAGAGGTCCCAGAAGACTGGAGAAGGGCTCATGTGATCCCACCCACAAGAGGGTAGCAGGGAGGAGGCGGGAACTACAGACCGGTCAGTCTTACCTCAGTAGTGGGCAAGATTATGGAAGCACTCCTTAAGGAAAGGATAGTGCAACACCTGGAATCCATAGGGGCACAGGATCCAAGACAGCATGGGTTTACAAAGGAAGGTCCTGTCAAACTAATCTCATAGATTTCTTTGACTGGGTAACCAGAGTGGTGGACCAAGGGGAGCAGTTGATGTCGCCTACCTTGACTTCAGCAAAGCTTTTGACACTGTTCCACATAGAAGATTGATAAATAAGCTAGGTAGGCTCTGGGTGGGTCAGAAGTTGGTCAACTGGGTGGCAAACTGGTTGACTGGCAGAAAACAGAGTGGTGGTAAATGGTATACAGTCAGAAGAGATGCAAGTCACAAGTGGGTACCTAGGGATCAGTCCTGGGGCCAGTCCTATTCAACATCTTCATTAGTGACCTAGCAGATGGACTAGAGGGTAAGGCTTGTCTGTTTGCAGATGACACCAAGATCTGCAACAGAGTAGATGATCCAGATGGGGTGGGCAGAATGAGAAGAGATCTGGATAAACTAGCAGAATGGTCAGAAGAGTGGCAACTGGGATTTAATGCAAAGAAGTGCAAAATCATGCACATAGGGAAGAGAAACCCTGAAGCCACTTATAGGCTGGGAGGGGTTGCTAGCAGTCACAAAGGAAGAAAGAGACTTGGGCATCATCATCACTGATGACCTGAAATCATCCAAGCAGACCTCTAAAGCAGTAGGTAAGGCTAGGGGTGTTAGGGTGTATTAGTAGGGTATCACAAGTCGTAAGAGGGAGGATAATCCCTCTGTACAAGACATTGGTTAGGCCCCATCTGGAGTACTCGTGCAGTATTGGAGGCCACACCTTCACAAGGACATTAACCAAATTGAGGCAGTCCAGAGAAGGGCAACCAAAATGGTGCAGGGACTGCATCAGAAGACATATGAGGACAGATTAACGGAGTCAATATGTATACCCTTGAGCAAAGGAGGGAGAGAGGATATGATCGAGACATTTAAACACCTTAAGGGCATAAACAAGGTGAAAGAGTCTAACATGTTTAAATATAAGAAAATAGCAGGACAAGAGGACACAGCATGAGATTAGAGGGAGGCGATTAAGGGGAATGGGAGGAAATTCTTTTTCACAGAAAGGGTGGTAGATGCATGGAATGGCTTACCACAAGAAGTAGTGGCTATGAATACAGTGCAGGGCTTCAAACAGGCATGGGATAGGCATAAGGGAGCAATACAAATGACTATGAATAGATAGGTCACTGACATAGCAAAGGCCGATGGCACATTTATAAGGTAGAAAAAGAAATGGGCAGACTGGATGGGCCTTGCGGTCCTTATCTGCCGTCAACTTCTATGTTTCTATGTTTCTATGTTACCTGGGGCAGCAGGCAGTGGGCAACCAGCAGCTGGTTGTGCTGGTGTCCATCTTTATGAAGGATGTGGCACTCCTGCATGGCTCCCTGAGTGCCCTCCTCATAGCACTGCAGATGTGCTAGCACCGCACAGTGTGGACTGGGGCCATGGACTATAGACCTTTTCAGTCTTTGGCCCATTGGCTGCTATATGCCTGTGAGGGGGAGCCTGTTATGTGTATGTGGGGTGGGGGCCAATGGGCAGTGGGAGGTGTACAGTGGGGGCTGCATCCCATATGTGTGGGGGGCTGTGGGTGGGGTCATGCCTGGGTGGGGTCTCGCACTGGGTGGGGTCCATGCTTTGGGGGCATCTGCTTGTGTGTTACTGTTGGGTGGGGTGGGCATTGTACACATGGGCTGGGGGCCCTTGTACATATGGGATGGTGGAGGGCATGTACACTTGGGATGGGGTGGGGTGGGGGCTGTACATAGCGGGTGCATTGTGTGGGTGCTGGGGATACTGTTTGTTTCTGCAGTTGTTGTTTGTACATTTTATACCCTTGTACAATAGTGTGTTATACTGTTTCATAAAGTCTTGTGTTTGCACCCCTGGCTCTGCACATCTGTCTCTGGTATGCATGGGCGTGTGCATGTGTGTGTCACTGTGCACATGAGGGCACACATGTGGCGAAGCTGCACCATCTCATGTGTGTCCACAATGTGCACATGGTATCTGTGTGCCAGCTTTGTACCTCACAGCCTTGGGTGCACACCAGTGGGCATGGCCGTATGGTGCTCTGTGTGCAGCAGCGCACTGTGCTGTGTCCAGTTCACTTGCTGCCTCACCGTGCACATTATGGCTGTGTGGTGGCCATGGGCCAGAATGGCTCCTTTCCACCCAGGGGCATAGTGGTCTCTGTGGGTGGCACCAGTGGCACAATGCCATGGTGTGTCATACCGCCTTATGTATGCAGGTCTGTGCCACCTGGTGCTGTGTTCCTGTTGTGATTGCACTGTTTACATGTATCAGTGGCCATGGCAGGTGCAGTGCGCCTGGTGGTGCCATCATTGCGGCATTGTTCCTCTGCCCTGTGTGTGTCCATCATCCCTCTGTGTCTCCATGTCCATTGTCCATGTGTGCTGTGGTCCTCTGTGTGATGCCTGGGGTGCCATCCCACAATCACGGTCATGCCTACCAGATGCTGTATGACATGCATGGGCACTGTTCCAGCTCCAGTGCTGCCATTTATGTCACTTGGCACCTGGCAGGCAGTATCTCCTCCCCCTGAGGCATGGTGGTGATGACATGGGTACCGTGCCATTGTTGGGGCCTCATTGCACCACAGTGTGTCCCCCGTACTGTTGCAGGTGCCACCATTGTGGTGCTGGTGGTGTGGTGGTGGTGTGGTTGATTGTGGTGTCCTTATGCCGACTCAAAAGAACTGCTGGATCAGCTCTTGTCATGTACAGTAGCTGCTGTTGCACCACTGTGCACCAGGTGTCCCACCATGATGTCCAGATTACTGTCACCCTCCTGTGGTGCACCATCATCCTGGTCACTGTTGGGCATTGGAACACTGTGCCATGGTGATGTTGTGGAGGATGCAGCAGGCAAGCACTATCCTGCATGCCATTGCAGGGCTGTACTGGGGCGCACCCCCTGAGGTGTCAAGGCATCTGAATCAGGACTTCAATAGTCTGAAGGTGCACTCAATTACCCCTCTTGTGCTGGTGTGGCTTCTTTGTACCTGACTTCAGCTGCTGTCTGGGGCATCCTCACAGGGGTCATCAACCATGGCATCTGGGGATATCCACTGTCACCATTTGGGGGGAGAGGTTAGTTACATGTTGCTGTGTGTACCCATTATCAGCATTTCACTGTCCTGTGCATGGCACGCACTGCTGCATGCACATCTGGTCACATGCAGGCATGCACTCTCAGTCATACGCACATCCTTGGCTGTGTCCATGCACTTTTGCTTCCTTTGACATTGTGTGGCCTTTCTAGGCCCCTGTATGTTGCACTGTGTGTGTGTCTTGCCCCTGCCTGCCTCCCGTGTGTGACATGCCACATGCCTGCATGGTGGTCACCCCTGCCCTCTGCAGTGCCTGTCTGCTCTGTGCCCCCGTTGTGCCACTGTGTCCCCACATGCCCACATGAACTGTCTGCCACATGCATGCACACTGCCACATGCACACCTTTGCAGTTGTCATTCCCCATGGCACATACCTACAAGCCATCCTCCATTGATGTCCCCTCTCTTGAAGGCCTCGTGTAGCCCACAGTTCCTGTAGATGTGGGAGTCATGGCAGGATCCGGGGTACTTGGTAACCACATCTTGGATGCACCGCCACTGTCAGCGACCACCTGGATAATCATTGAGTGGTACCCATTCCTGTTGATGTATGCATCCCCATCCTCACTTGGAGCCCTGAGGCCACTTGTGTGCAGTCAATGGCATCTAGTACATGGGGGAACTGTGCCACATTATAGAATGCCTGCTGTTTGGCATCCTGCAGGAAGCTGATATGTTGCGGTGTGCGCCATATAAGGGCCGCGAGGAGCCTCTGCAGGTGTTTGGACACAGCCGGCTGGGAGATACCCACTGTGTCCCCTGTGGGTGTTTGGAAAGTGCAGGTGGTGAGGAAGCACAGCGCTGCACTCACATGCACCTGCAGTGGCAGTGGGTGGCCCTTGTTGCTGGTGCTGTGTAGGTCACCACCCAGGTCCTGGCATAGCTCCCTGATGCAGCTCTTGCTGAGCCTATAGCATGCTAGGCACTGCTGCTCAGTCAGGTCCTCGAAAGTCTTGTGAGGGCATCTTTCTCTGTGCACCGGTGGCCTTAGTACCATTGGTGGGCACTGTAGCTTGGTCGCCTGGGTCCTGCCTCTGCACCTGGCATGTCTGCACTCACGGTGCTCTGCTATCATAATTCCCAGTAGGGCTCCAATTGCTGAGTCTGGCTATATGTTTGTGTGTGGGGGGTGGTTACATAGCCTGTGCTCTGGTTAGACCAGCTATTCCTTGGCCTAACTTACATCAGCTTCATCTGGCATATTTACTTATGCCACCTGTTCTGGAATAACTGTTTTGTCATCCTGGTGTGTTACACATGTCACAAGTCTCATTATGCAGTGGTGCTAGCCTTCTTTAGCATAACTGTGTCGTAACTTGCATTTGGCGCAGTGGTTGCTTCTTGCGGCTTAAATGATCTTTTGGAATCGCACGTGTCATAAGTTGCTAGCGTAACTTGCAATTTGCATCATTGGGACTGGCTTACTGTGTTTACTCCTGGCATAGCTGTCTTGGAATCAGGCCCAGGGTCTCCTTGAATAAAGTCTGCCGACTAGTTTCTGGTTGTAACAGACTTACTCATACCTGTATGCTCTACAATCTCATCACTTGGCTCAACTTTGAAGAAAGTCTAATGTACCAGACCTGCCTGTTTGCCAGAAAAAAGTATATGTGGCCTTGCCCCACCGAGCCTATCCCAGTTACTACAACCAGCTCCTGCTACTGTAGCCACCTGTAGCTCCTCCAGATGCTCCCTCCTTGTCCCACATTTCAGAACAGCGCTGGGACAGTGATCCTTCTGCTACCTGCACCCTCCTGGCTCAACTCTCTTCCCAATCTTGTCGTCGCCGAGAAGAAACTCAGTCACTTCAAGACCCTCCTTCATGATCATCTCATCTCTTCTCATACCTGCAGCTGCCACTGACGTGTTGCAGCCTACCTCCCTGTACTCTCCTCATGACCTCGCTGGCCTAGTGCCCTCTACCACCCTCGCTAGGACAAGGGACTCCTGTCCTGCATATCCTCCTCAACTATCCCCATCCTCCTGCTCTCCCCCACCCTCTTTTGAACAAAGGACTCCTGCCTTGCCTACTACTGCTGATTATCCATTGGAATTGTTTCACAGATATTGTCTGTTTATGTAACTTTGCTCAACATTTGGTGCTTATCTTGTAACCTGTGTATTCAATTTGATGTGGAGCCTTTGTAAATGAGTGTCTGACTCAAAGGATTGTAATTCCAATATTGCTAAATAAATAAAAAAAAAAAATAAATTCCAGTGAGTACGGTCCCAAATTATTCTTTCTGTCCTCATGCCTTCATATCTGTTATTCTCTTTGTAGCTCTTCTCTGCACCCCCTCCAATCCCCTCCTTTGTATAAGATGCCCAGAACTGGCTGCAGAACTCCAAGTGTGGTCTCATCAATGATGTATACAATGGCATCAAAACCTTCCTATCCCTGCTATGTATGTAACTTTGAATGCATTTCAGTAAGTTATAAAATTTCTTTGATATCTCACTGCACTGTCGTTTAAAGAAGAAATTATCTGTAATTAACTTATCTGTAATCCCAAACAAGACCCAATGGCTAACCACAGATCTTCTGCCCTGATCCTCCTCAAAAGGCTCAGTCCTGCACAGAATTCCATCACCAATCTGCCCCAACTACTGTAACTATATATCTACAACATCTAACTAACCAGTCACAGAGCAAAGGCCCTGATATGTTATTCACAGTGAGCTCTCCAACTCAGACCCTGAAAGACCTTGGATTCTGGATACTGGTCTCTCTGTTGTGCAGCAGCTGAAGTTTGGATGATGTCCCTCTGTGCAGTCTCACAGCACTCACTGTCATGAAAGGCATATAGGAGAAAACAGTAGTCAAGTGCCCCCTATTCTTCAATGGTTCCACATCAAAACTGCACAAAGACTGCACAGTCAATCCACAGCACCGTAAATAACACAAAATAAAAAAGTGCGCAGATAGGATTACAACCCTGTCAAGGAAAAAATGTCTGAGACATAAACTAGGCGTGCCAAAGCATGCACTAATACTAAATGGCATAGTGTATAAAGTGTTGCTTAAAGGCAATTGGTAATTTTTATCTGTAGCCTTTCTGTCTGGTGCGATTATGACAAAGCAGTTTTGACCACGCTGCCTTTGTTTGCATGGTTTTGATGGGATACATTCTTCAATGGCTAGATCCTGTATGAGGACTTTGCTTTCACCCCTTGGTAATAACTTTTGTTCCCCTCTTCTGCTTTGCATAGAGACATCCTTAATGATAAGACTGATGATGGGGGTTAGTCGCTTCCCCATAACCAGTCTCCACCCTCTCTCTGTATGGGCTGTGGCTGGGAGTCACTTTCAGCAGGCATTTGCCTAATCAGTCTCTGTCTCTGGTAGTTTGGAAAATGCTATACATAGGAACATAGAAATATAGAAATGTGTTGGCAGATAAGGACCTTCGGCCCACCTAGACTGCCCCAATACCTCCAATAACAATGCTCTTTCATGCTCTGCCAGTATTACAGTGAAGCCCGCCAGGATGAAGAGCAGTGTCACAGGTTTCCTGCATTACAAAAGGGATTAATTCCCATTAAAATTGCATTGTTTGCTGCAGTATCTCTACTGCAGAATTCTGCAGAGTTGGGCTTCATCCTGGTGGGCTTCACTGCAGGCTGTCCCCCTCCTCCAATTACCAGTAGTCCTGTATGCCTATCACAAAGCATTCTTTCTTAAATTCTTTTATTGTTTCAGCCCCCACCACCTCCGCTGGCAGGCTGTTCCACTTGTCCACCACCCTCTCTATGAAGAAGTAATTTCTTGTGTTTCCCCTGAATTTCCCTCCTGCCAATTTCATCATGTGGCCCCTCATCCTTGAGCAACTTTTTATATGAAAAACTGCATTCTCCTGTACTCTATTTCTTCCTGTGAGGTACTTAAATGTTTCAATCATATACCCCCTCTCCCTCCTCTCCTCTAGAGAGGACATGCTCAATTTCTTCAGCCTAGCTTTGTAGGGCTTGAGGTGTAGTCCCTGTATCAATTTAGTTGCCCTCCTCTGAACCCTATTAATGTCCTTACACAGGTGGAGCTTCCAGAACTGGACACAGTACTCAAGATGTGGCTTTACCAAAGTCCTGTACAGTGGAATTATTATCTCTCTTTTTCTTCTGATGATTCCCCTCCCTATGCAGCCCAGTATTCTGCTAGCCTTCCTGCCACCTTTTCACACTGCCTTCCAACCATGAGGTCAACAGAGATGATTACCCTGAAATCTCTTTCCTGTTTGGAGCATCTGCTTCCTCCCCAGCCAAATAATATGTTGCTCCTGGGTTTTTGTGCCCCATATGCATTACCTTGCACTTTTTTACATTGACCCTCGGCTGCTAATTCCTTGACCAATATTCCAGCTTCTTAAAGAACCCCCTTCATTCTGTCTACTCACCCTGCCATGTCCACCCTGTTGCAAAGCTTAGTGTCATCAGCGAACAGACATATCTTCCCTTCTAGACCATCTGCAATGTCACTGATAAAGACATTGAAGAGGACTGGGCCCAGTACTGATCCCTGTGGTACCCCAATTATCACCTTACCCTCTTCAGAGTGAATGCCATATACCACCACCCTCTGGGTCCTATCATCCAGCCAACTTTCCACCCACTTCACTGCCTTCTTTCCTACTCCCATGTTCCCCAGCTTCCTTATCAACCTACGATGTGGCATGGTGTCAAAGGCCTTACTGAAATCCAGGTAGGCCATGTCCACTGCCCCTCCTTGATCTAGCTCCCTGGTTAACCAATCAAAAAAATCAATGAGGTTAGTTTGGCAGGACCTCCCTCCCTTAAAACCACACTGCCTTGTGTCCTGTAGACCGATGACAACCAGGTGTTCCATGATTCTTTCCTTCATTAGTGTTTTCATGACTTTCCCCACTACTGAGGTCAGGCTGAATGGTCTGTAGTTTCCCTCCTCCTTGTTCCTACTTTTGTATATAGAGGGACTACATTTGCCCTTCTCCAGTCCTTGGGAACTGCCCATGTTTCTAAAGACAGGTCGAACAAGGTAGTCAGTGGTTCTGCCAACTCTTTCATTAGCTCTTTTAGAATCCTGGGGTGTATCCCATCTGGTCCCATTGCCTTATCAGCTCTTAATTTCACCAGTTCCCAGATGATCTTTTCCTTTGAAAAAGGGCCAGTGTCCATCTCTGTGCCCATCATGCCCCTATCACTTGTTGGTGGCCCACTTCCTGGTCCCTCCACTGTAAAAACTGAGCACAAATATTTGTTCAGTATATCTGCTTTCTGGCGGTCATCCTTCACACTGCTCCCTTCTTCCCCTTTCAGTCTCACAATCCCTCCTTGCCCTCCTTTTTTCATTGATGTATCTGTAAAAGGTTTTGTCTCCCATTTACCACTGAATTTGCTATATGTTCTTCTATTTGTGCCTTGGCTTTCCTAACTGCCTTCCCTGCTTCACTTTGTTTTTTCTGATACCACTCCCTGTCACCTTGCTTCTGAGTCTTTTTGTATTGCCTGATTGCTGTTTTTTCTTTTGCTTTACCCTTTTCTGCTACCTCCTTAAAAAACATAGTGGTCTCTTCATTCTCTTTCTCTTCCACTTACTCACCTGTTTGACACAGAGTTGAGTCACCATTGCAATCCCTACTTTCATCACTTCCCACTGTTCCTCTGTACCTTTCTTTTCCCCTTCTCTGACCAGACCTTCTTCTATGCATTCTCCCATCTTCCTGAAGTCTGTCCTCTTAATGTTTAGGATTCTTATCCTTGTGTGGTTTGGTTCCACTCCCCTCAGTTATGTAAGCAATAATACCCAACAGGAATGGTGGTATTGGGCTATACTGGACCATCCAGGGGCATATTGAGACCCGACACCACAGGCAGAGGGTCTTATAGGCCCTGGAAGGTCCGGTATAGCCCATACCGCACACCCTGGAAGGTATTATTAAACTTAGAAAATGGGAACTTACTTTACAAACAATAATACATGATAAGTAATTACTCTGAGACATAAAACTTTACATTAAACAGTATGTTTACTGGCATGAGAGAAAAAATAGTACTTTTTGGTAACACAAAAATTAAAAAAAATGATCAGTTTATTCACACATGTTAAAGAGATTGATAAAAATAGCAACAAAATTAACTGGATATACTGTTTGTTGTATGTCACAAAGTTGATGTGCACAGAAGTTACAGTTCATTGGTTGAAAAGGATTTGCAGAACTTGAGCATGGTGCAAGTGGTGGTGTTGTTGGGTAGGTGCTTGATGCAGTGTTGCTTTGTTCTTGTTTATTCTGTTCTTCACGATCAGTCAGAATTGAACTCCATTTACGTCTGTCTGAGCTGTTAGCTAACCAATAGTTTGCGAGGCTTGCTTCTGAGCGATGACCACTTACGCTTGTAATGTCTCATGGTACTAGTCCAACATTTGATAGCAGTTGCACAGCTGTGGCCCTTATGCTGTGATTTGTGTAGTGCCTGCTCAAGTTCTCCTCTTTGCTCAGCTTTGACATTAGTCCACCAAGGTAGTTCTTCCCCATCGTCTCTCTCAAGTACCAGCACTGCCACTTGTCTAAGTAGTCCTGTGGGTGACACAGAGGATGAAGATAAAATGCTGTAGCATCTGGTGGGAGCTTTGATAGATACTTTTTGAAAGATAGCACTGGGCACAGTGGATTCAAGGGCTCTGCATACATAAAAACCTCTTGATTGCTCTTTATTTGGTTCTAGTGGATCCTTGTAGTTTTTGGTACTCTCATTGCATGTGAGAGTAACATATTCATTCCCATTTTCATCCTGCTTTACTGTGAACGAGCTTACTTTCCGGTCACAGAGTCCCTCCCAGCCTCACCTGGCCATGGTGATTTGGATGTCGAACCATGCCTTTCTTTTTTTTTTTATCATATTTCTATTTTTTCCTCCTTGCAGCTACTGACCTGCTCATTCTCCAGCCACCGCTCTGCTTCCCCTGAACGACCTGGAGGCACACCACACACATCGGCTGGCATATGCTGCCGAACCTATGAGACAGACCTCCCCTTGGCCCCGTGCCAGGCCAGGAACCAGTACTGGCATGTGAACGAGGGCTACGGTGCAGCCGGGCTCAGGAAACTGTGGCCATCAAGCTGCAATGATTGGTGCTGCCATTTTCCTCTCTTAGTAGATCCCTTGGAGTGCAGACGTGCAATGACGTCGGAGACACGACATGCTGACGTCTGCTGCACTTCACCCTAGATGGCACCAGCTCTAGCAGTGCCCCTGATCATCACCAGGGGCCACTGCAGAGCATTGAAAACCCACAACCCACCCCAAGATAGGAGAGCAGTCCTTCAGATGCTTGATCCTATCCTCCAGTGCCAACCCCTGACAACCTGGGCTCGCGTCTGAACCCAGGTCACCAGTGTGGTAAGAGGTACGGCATCCAGCTCCTCAACCCTCAGTGCCACCGGGCCGGTAAATCACACCTTTCTGATTAATCCATGTGCAGTATTGGGGCTGAGGACAGGAGATGCTCTCAGTTTCTTCAAATCTGCATCAATTATGGCAGGGTGATGCATAGCTGTGTCTTTCTGCTATTTGTGCAGTATCTTTAATACGCTGGTGAGCACATTATTAGAAGACTTGAATATGGGGTCGCTGATTAAGTTGATAATCTGGGACATCGCTGGTGAATTAAGGTGATGATTCAGCCCAGCACGCAGTGAACAGTACCCAGACACAGAATAGCGCTCTCCACTGGCTGTATGGACCTCGGCATAAAACTGCCTTCATAGATTGTTATGGTCTTGCAGGGGTATGGTGCTTAAGTCAGTTGTTAAGTTTTTTACATTTGACCAATCCATTATTACTCTCAGGGCCCAAGCTGTATTTTTTTTTTGTGTCGCCTCCTCTCTGTCTGCTTCTATTTCATTAAGCTCATTTGCTGTTCCAGTTATGGGTCTCTGTCTAGTCACTGTTTCTGTTCTTTCTGGTGACAGCAACTGTCCTAATTGTTGTATGTCATTACTGAGATGGGTAGCTGTGTTCTGAAAAAAAAACATGACAAATACTACATGTCCTTAGTTTATAGTAGTGAAAAAAATCTAACTTTAGTGTAAATGTATCACATTAATATAATGCCTGAACTGGAATGCCTTAAAATGATCAAACTGACGATAGTTTGAGAAAACAAGTCTGCTGTATTTCTTGATGCCACCTATTGTTCTACTAAACAACATTGCAGTGAGAATTTCTCAACTTTCCCTTTCTTTAAAAAAAAACTGGCAACAGTACAGGTTTTATGATTGCCTCTGTACCCATTGATTGTCAATGGTGGCACTAGAGAACAACTTGTCGAAGTCCATTGTGTTCAATAGTTCAAATGAAACAGGAGCTGGGTCAGACATGCTGGGCCTCACTTTTTATAATATTTAAATAAAAAAATGCTGTGGATATTACTTTTTAGCTTCTTCCTTTAACTGCTTTAAATGGAACACAATTGGTAAGTATATTATGGAACTCAGGAGAGCTCGCACTAGTATGCGGCCATTTATGTGTGATTGTTGAGACTTCATTTTTTTTACTGAAACCTTGCTTTGAAATGTGTTACACGCTGTTATGAGGTTGATTTTATGTATGTAATTTTTTATTTATTTTTACATACAGTTGCTGGAGTACATCAAGGAGCACAGGAAGAATGGATCTTTGTTTATTCTCCGTACCGCAAATGCATGTCCGTCTGCAGTACAGAGAAATAAGCAAGTACGCTGATGAGTGGACGTGTCACTGACTGGGATAGGATGTCTCCTTTTTACAAGCTTTGCGTATTTTTTTAATGTGCCCATTTGAATACACACACATCCTGGTTCTGATTCATGTGATTTAATGTTCTGCTTTTTTAATTTAAAAAATATAATAACACCGACATTTTGTTTAGGCCTGGAAATCACCCCCACCCCTCAGAGACACACACGCACACAGATCTGAAAAAGCATGACCACGTACTATGTAGCGTATGGCTTGACCCTGACAGTTCTTGTTTTGCCATTTTCACTTTAAAACAATTTAGGACATTTCTTTTTTTTTTTTATTTTAATATTGCCTTGCAGGATTTTGCCACATGGGAAGCTTGGACTGTAGGGGAACGGCTGACGGCTTGTGGCTAGTGCTAGCTAAAAGAGAAATCAGAAGCCCCACACAGAGGGAGCATCAGGGAGATGACAAAGATAAATGGAGCTTTCAGGTTCACTTTCTTTTTACATTTACTTGGCACCTCTGTGAGAATTTCATTGTTGAGGTGATTTGGGAATTGGGGAGGGGGGGCGTTCGATAGGGGTCACAAAACAACTTGGCATTGCTAGCCAAAACAACGTTCTACTCGCCCCTGATATTCAGAATGTTTTGAGGCAACTGAGACTGGACTAGTTACTTGTCGGTCTCTGTTGTCTCATGCTGGGCCAGGCAATTGGACAGCTCAGCCAATCAGGAGCTTGAATTTACATTGCCCATTTTCTAATTCAAATGACACTGTTCGGTGATCACTGTTTCCCTGGTCCTCCTTCACTGTAACCCCTGTCATGCTGTCCCCATTTGTAAGCATCAGGTCCAGTAATGCCTCCTCCTGTGTGGGCTGTTGGACTATCTGTTTAAGGAACACCCCCTGTAGGGAGTCCAGGGTGCTCCTGCTCCTAGCCATTGCTGCTGTGGGGAGGTGCCAATCTATATCCGGTAGACTGAAATCACTTGTGAACAACACTTCTCCCTTGTGTGCCATCCTTTGGATTGCTAGCAACATCTCCCTATTTATGTTCTTCCCCTGAGTTGGTGGCCTATACATTATCCCTGTGTGAATGGATGTTCCCTTCTTGCTTTCTAGTGTAACTCACAGTATCTTCCCTCCACCCTGTTCCCCTTGATTTTCTGTGACCTTTATGCATTCCCTCACATATAAAGCCACTCCCCTCCCTTTCTGACTACTCTGTCCTTCCTGAATAGATAATGACCCGGTATGGACACTTCCCAGCTCTAGTGTTCGTTACACCAGATCTCCATGATGGCCACAACGTCCAAGCTAGATTCCACCATGGTAGCTTCAAGGTCTCCTATCTTGTTATTCAGACTTATGGGCTTTTGCACACATGGCTCTCCAAGATGTGGTGCCCCTCCCCTGCTTTTCTCTAGAAAGCTTTTACCTCTTTTGATCATTATCCTTGTCAGTCTGAGAAGCAGACTCTCCTAGCCTCCTGTTTTTGTGTTGGTGTGATCCCTCAGTCGACCTGCTTCCCTCCTGTGTTTCCCCATAGTTCCTGTGCTCTTGGAAGGTGAGGGATGTTCCCTTTACAATCCTACCTCCATCCCATCTGTGGCTGGTTTAAATGCTTGCTTAAGAAGTACATAAACCTTTCACTGAGGATCATGGTCCCCTCCCTGTATAGATGCAGGTCATCTCCTTTGTATAGGCTCACATCCCTCCAGATGGGGCCCCAGTCCCCCATGAAGCTGAACCCTCTCCACTCTACACCATTCCTTCAACCATGAGTTGAATTCCTGTATTCAGAATGTCCTGGCCTCCCCCTTGCTGTGAACAGGCAGTATGTCTAAGAATGACACGCAGCTTTCTACCTGCTTCAAGCCCCTCCCCAACTCTTTGAACTCCTCCTGGATTCTGCCTAACTCATCCCCATCCCTTGCCTGGTCATTTGTCCCTAGGTGGACAATGACATCCAGCTTCTCCCTCCTTGCTATTGCCTTTGCAATCCTCTGTATTCACTCCTCATCCCTCTGGGCTGTGCCTCCAGGTAGACCCTTCACCTACTTTCTCCCTCGCTACCTGTTTCCAACTCTATTCACCAGACAATAGAGTCCCCCAACAGAAGTTGCTTCCTCCTCTTTTGGAGTCCTCTGCTCCTCCCCCGGGATCCATCCTGGATGTCCCTCTAATCCTCCCTGGACACTAACTTGGGTGCCGTCATATGACCTACCCATTCCTCCAACACTGTGTAGGAGTTATGTAGTGCCACTGGTTGGGGATGTACCCCTTTGCCATCTCTCTCACCCTTCCTGAGCCCACTTTAGTCAAAGAACTCCCTCTGTGAGGCAACTGTTGAGGAGGTGGAAGCTGACTAGGTGGCCTCTGGGTGGGGGCACAGGTCTCCCACATCCTAGCCAGCTCAGCTTGGAGTCTGGTGACCTCCACCCTCAGCCCTATACAATGTGGAAGTCTCTTGGGCAAACTTACATAGCTCTAAACCATTTACTGTAGCATACTCTTTACCAGCTTCAAAAAGGAACTGCTTCCTTAAGTGGCTCAGAATGTGCCCACTCAGTCTGGCCTACCAACTCATCACTGGACACTGGGAGAACATTTGATTTCCCCTCAGATTAGAGTAGGAACAGCCCAGAAACACTGGTTCCACAGCTTCTTACAGTCTCTGGCTCCTGACTGGCTGAGAACTCACAGGTAAAGTGTCAAAGCATAATGCATGCAGTAGGCATGCATTCTGCAAAAGCTCCTTCAAACACTGATTGATTTCTGGCTGACCCCTGACCCTTTTTTCAGATGTACCTCATGGCCAGGGGATCAAAAACATGTGTACCTCCATGCTTGTTTTCATCTGGTGTTCCCTGGTTGTTGTGTACCTTTTCAGCTTCTGGCTATTTCTCTGAGGCACCCTAAGGTGCTGTTCTTGAATATCATGACCCCACTGCTTTCCCTGTTCTTGCAAGACCTGGTGCTGCAGCTGCTGATTATACTGTACCTGCACTGGTCTGCCACATTGCTTTTCTCTGTGGCCTTCAATGCCAGACAATAAGCTTGTTTGTTTGATTGTTTTTTGCTTCCTGAAACTTCTACCTGCACTGTAGCTTCATGCAACTGTTGCTTCAGTCTCTGCATGTATTGCAGATAGGTTTTGGGCAGGACTCCGTAGGCTAAATCTCTGACACAAAAGTCCATGGGTAGTCACTTCTTCCTTCCAAACATGAGATAAAACAGTGAAAATACCATCTATCATTCTGGGTACCATTGTAGGCATAACCCAAAGAGCTCAACTTTTGACTTGGTTGAGGGTATCTGACACATCAAATAGGAGTCTGTTAAACTTTTTCAGCTGAGTGTCTACTTGTAGATGGCACTGAGTGGTTCTTGACTTTTTTATCCCATTGGAGGCCAAAATCCCTTCACCAGGTAACTTTTGAAATTCCTTTCTAATCAAAGTGTACTGATTGTGATGTGCAATAATAGTCAGTATACTCCTGCAACATATTCTCTATCATGGTAGCTTTCTAGTCTTTAGATGGGTATGTCAGGGCATATCAAACATAATGATCTGTTATTACTAGGATATTTACCACATTTTCACTGTTAAGTTCCAAATAGAAACAGTCCATACTGTAAATACTGTACCAATTCAAGGGGTCCACTAATGGTAAATGAGAAAAGAAGTTCTTCCCTCCATTTTGTAGATATGTAAAACTGGTTGGGGGGGGGCATTAGTTGTTAAGTGGTACCCCATCTCAAGGCCTCTCCCTCTTAGGTACCATTTTTTTAAAGAAGAAAGGAAGGAGGGAAGGAAGGAAAAAGAAAGAAAGAAAGAAAGAAAGAAAGAAAGAAAGAAAGAAAGAATAATGTACTGTTCTGTATGTGTTCTGTTGTCCCTCTGTCCTGTCGCTCACACTGCTTCAGAGGATGACCACCTGGGAACGCCTGTTAACACTTTCTCGCTTTCTTAACTTTCAACCCTGGTCCTATTGTTAGGTCAATATGGCCTTTTCTTTTTCCCTCTGTTCCTCTATATTGCAGCATGTAACCTGCTATTTTATTAATTTAACTGATATTGCTGACTTGGAGCAATAACCTCCAGTTATCAGATGTGGGAATACAGAGAACAACAGAGGTGAGAAATATGGTGCAGCATGCTGTATCTTGCATGGTTCTCATTGAAGGGAAAAGGAAAAGTAATTGGTGTAATAAAATTGATGCCTGAGTCTCAAAGTGGACTAGTTTTTATTACAAAAATCATTTAGGATTTACTTCTTTAAGCTAGGGGCCATAGTAGCATTCACACAACATGACTAACAAGGCAGTTTTTAGTCATGGAAATGATGGACACCAATCAAGGAGATAAGACAGTGATTGTAGCTCCTCTGTCTTTCAGCAACAAGTCTGTACTGAGCCCCCCACCAAAAAAAGCTTGGTCTCAAGGGCACAACTGCAAATTATCAGGAGGGAAGTACAAGAAGTAGGCCAGAAGTCACTTCTTCACTAAAAGGGTAGTGGCAGGATGAAATGCACTGCCAGAGGAGGTAGTAAATCACAGTACAGTTAGGAAGTTTAAAAGAGGGTGGGATAGATTGGTACCATGTCATAAGGCAAATTTGGCATGCCAAAACACCTTATGGCAACCCACATAGCGAAATTCAATTTTAGCGATGTTGGATCCAGCCACACACAAACCGGCGCACAAAACATTCTATTTTGTTGTATGCGGGGGGCGTGCCCCACACCCTCACACAGAGGGCTTTGTCCCCTGCACCCCTGCTTTAGGATTCTCAACTCTAGGGGGGTGCATGTCGGGGGGGCAAGTTGAAAAAATTAAAAAATCACTGTCTCAGGCCGGGCGTAATAAAAACCACCTGGAGCCTGGTCCCGAACCCTGTATCCCCACCACCCCAAAGCTGGCACCTATCCCACCATGCCACGATGCCAGCTCGCTGCAACCATGCAGCACTGCCCCTCACATACCATCCTGCTCCATGTCCATTGGGCTCACTCCCACCCCCCCGCATGCGTATACCCACGTGATATCCTGTCGCCATTTCGAGACAACCCCCATCTGGTCACCTACCCCAAACCCCCACTGTCGGAGCACTAGCCGAAAGTGGGTTGCCGTTTTGGCAGGCACCCACTTGTTAGTGCCCCATATCACAGGATACTGGATAGATTCAAGGAGAAGGTTAGGGTGATGGCGGTGGAGCAACTTGTACTAGCATGTATGCAAAACTTGAAATCGTACCTGTTCCCTCTACAAATCCTCCAATTCTCTCTTCAAACTCCACCAACACTGCTCCCTCAGGAATAGGTTCACCAAAGCCATCCTGTTAGCTAAATCTGAATACTTCAAGTCACATCTCTCTTCCAACCTGAACCCACCTTTCTACTGAACAACAATTAAAACCCTCCTCAGACCCTCTTCCCAGGTGTGCATCCCCTCACTTAAAGTCAATGACTCACACATCTCTGACCCAAGCAATGTAACCTCTACACTCAACAAGTTTTTTACATCTTGCATGCTTCCTGCCACTCCCTGGTACTGGGTTAAATAGTGCTTACAAGAGAGTGCTACAAAACCACGCAGTGGAAAGAGCAAAAACATTTGCAATGGCAGGTGTATAACAGTGGTAGCGAATTACTGCTAACCCTGTTGCTGAGTGGAAGGAAGTGGAAAGGCTGAAGAAGGCTGTGCTGCTGGGTTCTGCTGAGCCACTCCTGTGGTGGAGTGGCTAGGGCACCAGCACCCAGTGACTTGGGACTGCAGTTCAGACCCCCCAGGTCTCGTACTGCTGCAGTATTTAAAAAAACAAAACAAAGAATTTTCACCCTCTGAAATTTTGCCTCATCCCCAAAGTCCACACCCCCCTGGAGTTGGTTATGTAAAGTCCAGGAGGGTGTGGAGGGTGAAAATGTCCCATTGTTCTCAATGGGTGATGCACATTCCTTGTTTGCTCAGTGTTTTGACTGCCATTATTTGGGCAAGGGCAACCAAAAGGATTTGTGATGGTTTTCAATTGCCTGAAAAATAACACCACAAACTTGTCCCTGAAGATCACAGCCTGTGGGAGTGGGACCTGGGAAGAAAAATCCCTGAAAAAGCATGGGAGGACCTGTGTGAGTTGCACATGGGACTACTGGTCTGCGACAAATTTAAAAAGGCCCAATATAAATTTATACATAGGCTTTATATGCCCCCCCCCCATAACGTCAGTAAGTTTAATCCAGGATTCTCTTCAATATGTGGGAGATGCTGTATAGAAAGAGGCAGATATATGCACTATGTTGGGGCTTTCAGTGAAGTATGACCCTTTTGAGCAGACACAGTGCAGTCTGTGTTGTAGCTGTCAGGGCTAAGAGTGACTAATGAATCCTAATCTATGTTGTTCAGGATGGAAGCACAAGGACAAGTTGGTGGGACTTATACCCTAGGATAGTTAGAATTATGCTCTTACTAGCCAGAAAATGTATTTAGAACACATGGGTTTCCAATGTCACACCCACCAAACATACAGTATGTGGAAGGAGTTGCTCATCAAAGTGTTGCCCATGGAATTCCTGACCTATGATCTGAGAGGGTGGACAGACAAATCTGAACAGTAATGTACGTAATTTTGTCTCACACTGTCTCCCCTGGAACAAGTTACCATTTGAGTGGGGGGTGTGACTTCAGTGTAATAAGTATGCTAAACAAACTGTGTGGTATAGAGTAACATAGACTGTAGCTGATGTATGAACTGTGCTGAATGTTAGCTATATGTTTTCAATCAAGTCTGTGATTTACTATGGTATGTGTGGAGTTTATGTTGTGTTACTATTACTGTTTATTTATGCCATGGTGACTAATATTGTCCAAAGAAATATTCATACCGACAACCTATAATCAAATCAAATCAAACTTTATTTGTAAAAGGCGCCTTTCCAAAACCAAGGTGTCTGTACATAACATAAAAATCAATAAATAATTAAAACAATGTTAAAAATGTATCCAAGGCAGCAACATTAAAAATCATTATATGCAAGGCTAAAAAGAAATGTTTTTAATGCCCCCTTAAAACTTTATAAAACGCAATTGAGTATAAACTGTAATGAATGTGTAGGTCTGTGGCATGTTGTTAAACGTTATTGTACACTATACAAAACTTCAGTAAACATGATTTAAAAAAATAGAGTCAAAATCTTTGCCCATGACTCAGTGTCAGCAAGACAAATTTCTGCTGGTATCCCATCATACCCTGCTACTTTAATGACCTTTTGGGACTTTATTGCTGTGATGACCTCCCTTTCTGTTACTATAAGTGTATTATTATAATTAACATCTTGAATAGTTTTCTCATTTCAATTCAAATTATACTGTACAGTTGTAAATTGAGTCTCCTCTGTCTCCTCATCTAATATTTTTCCTTGGAGAAACTGTTCCCATTTGGCACTTTCAATGGCAGCTACATCATTTTTCTATCCAACTTTCTGGTACTAAGAGTGACTTAATTCTCAAAATGTTGTGCTGTCTTTTTGCTTTTTGGACTCTTGTAACTGTAACCACTGATCCATATTATATTCTGCTATTATGCTCCTACTAGCCAGAAAATTTATTCGGAACACATGGGTTTCCCATATCACACCCACCAAATAGATGTGGAAGGATGTTTGGAGACAGTATAGCACAGTGATTAAATGCACTGACCTGCAAACCTGGAGACCTGGGTTTGAGTCCCATCAGTCCCCACTTGCACACTGTGTGACCCTGAGCAAGTCACTTAACTTACTTGTGCTCCCAGATCACACCTGGAAATGAGTTCCAGATTGGTATGCCTCTCCTGGTTAAACAAGTTTCCCTTTTCCGTTATGATTTTTTCCTTTTTATCAACTCTTCATATTCGTGTCTAATTTTCACTATAGCTTTGCACAAATTCATGTCACCACATTTTTGAAAATCTTTCCCTAGCCTATATAGTAATTCTCTCATGCCCAAATAATTCCTATCACCCCATTTATTTTTCTTTTGATGAACTGTTGCTTTCTGCTGCCTTGGTTTCGAGAATAATACTTCTTGCAGCTTATTAGTTACATCCATGTACAATCCTTTTACAGCTTCATACATATCAATATTTCTATCTGTTGTCTCCTATCTAGTAAGTGCAGGATTTACATCACTTAGATAACATTTCATAACATTTTTACCTACGTTTACAGATATGGGAGTCCATTTAATTCTTTCTATGTTATGAATAAACATATGTTCCCCTGCTAAGTCCAAATTCTTTCTATGACCCTTTGTACAGATTCAAACTTTTTACAAAAACGATCTATGAAAAATGGTCATCGCACAATTTCTTAATTGTTAATATGGAGATTTTGTCAAAAAACATCAATAGTACACAACTCCAGCAATGAGCCACCTTTTCTCATTGGAAATGTAAAATGTTCTTTTCTGTCACCCTTTACTCTGCCATTTACTATTCTTAATGAATTATTGCCCAAATCGACATACATTTTCCCACTCTTAGATGTTCTAGTATCTATTGAATGTGCAGTAGTATACTATATACATCATCTAGGTTCCAGTTCTTATCATAACCTTTTTGACTTGCCCCAATTTTAAGATTAAAATCACTTATAAGAAGCAACATTTTCCCTGAATGAAGTAATATAATGTTTTGTAGCATATTATTTAAACATTTCAAAAATGTTGCTTCCTCAGATGTCCTGTTAAAGGGGAACTGTCATCAACAGGGTTTCTTGATGTCTGAAAGACCATAAAAAGCTAACTGGAGTGAGCCATTGTATTATGCAATCCAGGGTTATTCATATGTAAATCAGTCTGTAATTAAGGGCTGGGGGCTGTCATATGTTTTAGGCTCCAGACCTAAAATGATGTCACTGAGGATCTTGGCCCCTCCATTGGCTGTAGGTTAAATAGGAACTTGACTGTTTTATGAAGTGTATTTTAAGGTGTTATTATAACACTTTCTACATTTATAATAATTGTTTTGTATGTGCATTGAAACTAGTGAGTTATCACCTTACATTTCAAACTGTTAGTAAAAATAATCCATCTTTAGGATTGCTTTAACCTGTAGGCTATACTGCCAGCTGATAATTAAGAACTACACAACTCAAGGCTGACTCTGTGGTGCCAACAGGTATTGGGGCCCCATACTGTATCAGGATTTCTAAACTCTGGCTGTGTTCACGTCAGTGCAGATTTCTTATGCTGCCACAGCACTAACATCTGTCTTATTCCGTTCCCTCTCTTACAGCCTTTTCTCTTACTATTTTGGGTGTGAACTCAGGTTTACAAGATGCAAATGTGGCTACATACCTACTGGCCTGACATCATGGGGCCAGCCTTGAAATGTGCAGTTTTTGATTAACAGTTGACAGTACAACCTAGATGTTAAAGCAGAGAGCCGTGAACAAGCTTCATTCATCCAGCAGAATAGAGTTGGATTCCAACATACTCTGCTTGTATATTATATGACTAGAATAAGTCACTTAACCTCCCTGTGCTCCCAAAACACCCAGAAACAAACTGTAGCTGTGTGCCTTTCCTGGACAAAGACAGTAAAAACAATCTGAGCATGTGTTATGATTCTGAAAATATTATGCTCTTTCTATCCAGATCTGACTTGTATAAAAGAAGAAAAAAAAATAGGACACCATTAATTGTTTATTAATTGCAAAAACACATGGATGGACAACATTGTCTAAAAAAAGCATAACCTGAACTGCATTGTAAAATATAGAATAATATATGGGTGTGTGTGTGCGCAAAATTTTACACACATCCAAGATATGGATACTACATTAACCCCGATGGCAAAGTCCGAGTGGTTTAGAAAAGAGTCCCACAATGAGGGTGTGTGCAAAATATTGATTTTTACATCCACCCACCCCTATATTATTTAATTAATGGTAATAATTGTTTTTTCCTTTCAGCACAGTTCAGTTAGTGCACACTTCTGTCAGATGCACACACACACACACACACACACACACACACACACACACACTTCACACACACACACTTCACCCACACTTCACACACACACTACACGCACACACACACACACACACACACACACACACACACCACACACCACACACACACATGCACCACACACATCACACATACACCACACGCACACACAGCCTGTCTCTCCTTTTGTTTTTGTTTTTTCCATCTTTTTTCCATTCCAGTGGGAATGGCTTTCTGGAAAGTTGCAGTCTGTTGGCATAGCTGCGGAGTGTAAGACACGCTTGAAGGGTATGTGTGGCAGGATCAGCCTGTTTGATTTTCTTCCTTTACAGTAAAAAATCCCATTCCATCTAAAGTATTGCAGTAACAAACTGTTATACTTTTAACTTCATCAAAAGAAGTAAAATACTCTTTTAATAATGCATTTCAGGCTATGCATGTTTTAACTGTGTTGTCCATCTATGTGTTTTTGCAATTAGTAAACAAATAATGGTGTTCTAATTTTTATTTTCAAGTCAAATCTGGATAGAACGAGCATAATATTTTCAGAATCATAACACATAATTAGATTGTTTTTATTGTCCTTGTCGTGTTTTGGGAGCAGAGGGAGGTTAAGTGACTTGCTCTAGTCTCACAATATACAAGTAGAGCATGATGGAATTAAACCCCATTCTGCTGGATGAACAAAGCTTATTCACAGCTCTATGCTTTAACCTCTAGGCTGTACTGCCAGCTGATAATCAAAAACTGCACATTTCAAAGCTGTCCCCATGATGCCAGGCCAGTAGGTATGTAGTCACATTTGCATCTTGTATACCTGAGTTCACACCTGAAATTGTAAGAGAAAAGGCTGTAAGAGGTTGAATGGAAAAAGACAGAAGTTGGTGCTGTGGCAGCCCCAGAATCTGTACTGACATGAACACAGACAGGGTTTAGAAATCCTGATATGGGGCCCCAATACCTGTTGGCACCACAGAGCGAGCCTTGAGATGTGTAGTTTTTGATGATCAGATGGCAGTATAGCCTAGAAGTTAAAGCAACCCTAAAGATGGATTATTTTTACTAACAGTTTGAAATGTATAGGTGATAACTCACTAGTTTCAATGCACATACAAAACAAGTATTATAAATGTAGAAAGTGTTGTAATAACACTTTAAAACACACAATAAAACAGACAATTTCCTATTTAACCTACAGTCAACGGAGGGCCAAGATCCTTGGTAACATTATTTCCTGTCAGGAGTCTAAAACATATGGTTGCCACCAGCCCTTAATTACAGGCTGACTTATATATGAATAACGCTGGACTAAAAAGACTCAAAGATAAACACAATGGCTCACTCAGATTAGCTGTTTATGGTCTTTCAGGCATTAAGAAACCCCGTTGATGATAAATGCAAGAACTTTGGAGGAATTGTTTGCATTAGTTTAAGAAATCTTTGAACAGTACTGTTGGTAATCTTATTCCCCTGTTAATTTCAATTTATTTCAGCTTCTTTTTTTCCTTCTGCTTTATTTGTAGTTTCTAAGTCCTTCTTTTGCTGTCTAATTTTTTCATTATTTTTTCTTCTGATTGTTACCTGTTGTAGACTCATCCAACTGCTTTCTTCCTTTCTTTTGTTTCTTCTGTTTTCTCTTTTTATGACTTTCTTCCCTCTGTATTCTATCTTTTCCCAAGCATTGACAATCACTACCTCTCTTATTTTTAGAAGTTTTATCCAGTTCTTGTCCCCACTTATCACTAGTATTTCAATTGCTTTACAATTTTGGAAATGTTGCCCTCTTCTTTTTCTGCAATTAACTCAGTTGTTTTCTGTATCTGGGTCTTATTACTTATAGAGAGAAATCCTTAAAAATACACACTGCAAACAAAATGGTCCAAGTAACAGCCGTGCAGCTCTCAGAAAA
The DNA here is from genome assembly GCA_016271365.2 of Neoceratodus forsteri. NCBI lineage: Eukaryota > Metazoa > Chordata > Ceratodontiformes > Ceratodontidae > Neoceratodus > Neoceratodus forsteri. The sequence continues at coordinate 519,288,476 of CM057458.1, forward strand.
TGGGCTGCTATCCCAAAGTATAAACAAAATCCAAAAAATGAGAGCGCAACCGAACCTCAAGCACTGGAAAGTAAAACATTGTTTAGTGGAGACAGAAGAAAATCCACAAATAGAGTATCCTTGTGTGTAAATACTCTGCGATTTATTCAAGACAGGGTCTCCACGATAAAAAACAAGACCCCCTTTGAAGACTCGCGAGAGTCGAGATGCTAGGGGTGTTTGTCTTACTTGCAGAAGTTCGTATGCACTGATTACTTAACTACTTGTTTTTTATTGTGGAGACCTTGTCTTGAATAAATCGCAGAGTATTTGCACACAAGGATACTCTATTTGTGGATTTTCTTCTGTCTCCACTAAACAACGTCTTACTTTCCAGTGCTTGAGGTTTGGTTGCACTCTCATTTTTTGGATTTTCTTTTTCTTATTACTTATATATGGTACTTCATGTTGTGGCATTCCATTCTCCCCTCCATCGTCTTTCTCCAATGGCTTCTTTAATTGATGTTCATTTGCTTCGACTAAGAATGTCATTAATGTAACCAGATGTCCCAAATAATTATTTAACCATAGCTTGGTTTTAATCACAAATAATTCTAACGGCATTAAATTATTATTGTTGCCCTCCTCAATAATTTCTTTACTACTGTCTGTTAACTGGCCATCTTCTCCATTGTATCTGCTTCTGTGTTCTGCAGTAATGTAATAAATCAGACAGGGCTTGGGTGGGGGGATCTAAGCTAAATCTTGCTATATATGATGATAAAAATGTTCAAAATCTTGCAGGAATGAACATTTTCTTCTTCCCTTTTCCTTATTTAAATGTGGATGTTCTTGAGATAAGTAAGTTTTCCTTCAGTTAAGACATATCCATGGCTTTATTCCCTCTCTCTCATTCTCTCACAGTGTTACGTCCTTTGATTGTCTACTAACATCTCTCCTCCTCTTAGCTTGAATAAATTCCTCATGTTGTACATCCCTTTCTTTCACTACATACATTCCCTCCTCTAATTCTCTAATTTTTATTTAATAGCTCACTGAAAACAGGAGTGGTTCCAGAGGATTGGAGAAGGGTGGATGTAATCCCATTACACAAAAGTGGTAGCAGGGAGGAGGCTAGCAATTATAGGCCAGTCAGCCTGACATCAGTGATGGAAAAGTTAATGGAATCACTGCTGCAGGGACGGATTGTGGAATATTTTGAATTCATTGGGTTACAAGACCCAAGACAGCATGGTTTCACAGAGTGGAGGGCATAGCAAATGAATCTGATATATTTATTTTGCTGGGTGACCAAGGAACTAGAGCAGGGTGGAGCAGTGGATGTGGCCTATCTAGATCTCATCTCAGTAAGGCTTTCAACACTGTTCCACATGGAAGACTAGTAAGCAAGCTGGATAGCTTAGGAGTGGGTGCAAAGGTGGAAAACTGGATAGGAAATTGGCTGGATGATACGTCCACCCTCCTCCAGTCCTCCGGAACCACTCCTGTTTCCAGTGAGCTATTACATAGAAGAGTTAGAGGTGCAGCCAGTACTCCCCTGAGTTCCTTCAATACCCTTGGAGGCACCCCATCTGGCCCCATTGCTTTGTCCACCTTCAGAATATCAAGTCCCTTCAGGATTTTCACCTCCAAAAAAGGACTAGTGTCCACCCTCCCTCCAAAGCTTCTGTTACTTTGTGGCCTCTCCCCTTCTCCTTCGTCTGTGAACACTGAACAAAAGTATTTGTTTAGGATGTCTACCTTTTCCTGGTGCCCTTCTGCACAGTCCCACCTTCCCTTTTTAACATTACAATCCCACCCCTGGTCTTCCTCGTTTCACTTACATACCTAAAAAATGTCTTGTCCCCTTTCATTACCTCCTGGGCTATTCTCTCTTCAGTTTGCATCTTTGTGCTCCTTACTGCTTTCACTGTTTCCCCTGATATACCTCCCTATCCTCCTCCCTCTGTGTCTCTGTATACCCTCTGAATGCTACCCTTTTTTGCCTTTACCTTTTCAGCCACCTCTTTGGAGAACCATAGCAGCCTCTTTTTCCTCATGCTTTTGCTCACTTGTTTGATGCAGAGGTGTGTTGCCTTTACTATGCTCCCTTTTATCTTCACCCACTGTTCCTCAATCCCACCTAGGCCATCCCCCTCCTGCCAGGTTATCTCTGAGGCATTCACCCGTCTTTATAAAATCTGTCCTCCTGAAGTCCAGGACCCACACCCTTGTATGGTTCAGTTCTGCAGCTGTCCTTATATTGAAACACAATATGGTGATCACTGATCCCCAAGTGGCCTCTCACCTTGATGTCTGCAACACATCCCTGTTAGTGAGTATCAGGCGCAGTATTGCTCTATCACAAGTGGGTTCACTGACTAGTTGCCTGAGGAATGCCCCCTGCAGACAGTCAAGAATGTCCCTGTTTCTAGCTGAAGCTGCTGCTGGGAGGTCTAAACTACATCTGGCAGGTGGAAGTTCCCCACCAGCAGCACCACCCTTCTTTCTGCCATCTTGCCAATGGCTTTAAACCAGTACCTTACATGATTCCTCATTCTGTGCTGGAGGTCTGTACAGCATGCCAGTGTGAATAGTGACTCCATTCACTGATCCATGGTGATGACATGAAGCTAGAGGGGGGCAGATTCAGAGGCAACACATGCAAGTTCTTCTTCACTGAGAGAGTGGTTGATCCATGGAACCGCCTTCCATGGGAGGCAGTGGAGGCAAAAATGGTGAAGACTATCAAGAAGGTGTGGAATAGATACGAAGGCATCATAACACTGAAAAACAATTAAGGGAAGGGGTAGGATTATGAGCAGACTAGATGGGCTGCATGGCCTCCTTCTGCTGTCACATTCTATGTTTCTGTTTCAATGACCTATAGTACCTTTCCCTCCCCCTGTACTCCCTGTATCTGTGTCACTTTTGTACTTTTCTCACATAAAGCAACACACCCCTCCTACTTTTCTTCCCACCCAGTCCTTCCTGAACAAAGTATAGCCTGGTATGGCAATGTTCCAGTCATGGTTTTTAGTGTACCATGACTTGGTAATGGCCACAATATCCAGGTCGGCTTATGCCATGACGGGCTGTAGGTCTGGCATCTTATTTCCTAGACTTCTAGCATTTGCACACTTGGCCTTCCAGATTTTGTTTCCACTCTCCTTGTTGCCCCCCTCATTTTCCTTTTTGTCCTCCTGCCTTCCCCCCTCTCTTTTTAATAGCCCCATACCTTTCCCCCTTTATCTCTATCACCCTGCTTCCTTTATTAATGTGCTCCATGATGGATGCTTCTCTCCTCGGGTTCTCCTTACTCTCTACTTCTGTACGAGAGTGGGGGCAGTTTCTGACTCTTTGATTCCTTCTGCAACCCCCCCCTTTGGCTAGTTTAAATATTCATCAGAGTAACATTTAAAAAGTCCACTGGGGACTGCAGGTCCCTCCCAGATGGATGCAGACCATCATCACTGTATAGGCCCTTATCTTCTCCAGGTGGCTCCCCAAATCCCCAGTGTAGCTGAACCCTTCCTCCTGACACCATTTCTTCAGCCATGAGTTGAAGCTGCTAGTGAGGAGATCCCTCTTCTGTCCCCTGTCATAGACAGGCAGCATGTCAGGGAAAGCCACTGAGTGAGCAACCTGTCTAAGACCCCTCCCCAGCTCCCTAAACCCCCTGCTCTATCCAAGCCCCATCCCTAGCCATGTCATTAGTCCCCAGATGGAAATGACATCCAGTTCTCCCTCCCATCCTGCTGCTCTAGCAATCCTCAGGATCCTTTCCCATCCCTCCAGACCATGGCATCAGATAGAAACTTAACCTGCTTCTCTCCCCTCTTTCCTATTCCCAGATCTATCCCTCTCACAGTGAAGTCCCCAGTCAGAAGTTGCTTTCTCTTCCTCTGTGTTCCTTTCCCACCCTCTTTGGGGTCTCCACTATGGAGGGACCCCACATCCTCCTTGGCCACTACTGTGGGTGCCTCCTCTCAGCAATCTCACCCTGCCGGAGTGGCATAGGAATTATGCAGTGATACCGGTTAAGGAATGCATCCTTGTCTCCCCAACTCCACCCTTCCAGAACTCACCATAGTCCAGCCATTCCCCCTGCCTTGCATCCTCGGAGGCAACAGTGGCACACTTGGTGGCCCTGGGTGGAGAAGGAGGTTGCCCGAATCCTAACCAACTCAGCCTGGAGTTTAGCAACCCCCTCCCTGCACCCAGAAGAAAGGTGTGTGCAGATGAGGCAGCAACATAGTCTGCAGAAGGTCTCTGAAAACTGATGTCCCATAGCCACTGCACTAAACCACACCCAGCATTCTCAGCTTCTATTCTCTCTGCGTTACCTGGAAACACTTTGTACCCTTACCTCTGATAGGATATTTCTAGTTTTCACCTTTGTAGCCTATCCCTAGTGTCACAGTACTCAAGCACTCTCCCCATTGTGGCTACTTAGAGCCCATTCACTGTAGCCTTGTAGTGTACAGACCCTTTCTATTTACAGCAAAAGTGGCCACTGAGATCCCATTCCCCAATAGCATTGTAGAACCCAAACCCCTCACAACAAAGATGGCCACCAGGAGTCCATGCTAGGTGGACCTGCAGTCCCCAGACTAATCCCCGCATCAATGAGAGCCACTGGGAGCCCATCCTCAGCGGCCTTGTGGTGAGCCATGCACCATAAACATGACAGAGGTGGACACCTGGGGTACATTCCCAGTATCATTATAGTGATCCAGCCCAAACCTCACAACAAAGATGGCTACTGAGAGACCACCCTCCATGTATATGTAGATCCCTGACACTTTCAACAAGAATGCTACTGGGAACTTATCACTGGTTGCCCTGTTTTGCCCTGACACTTCCCAGATGGCAGAGATCACACTTACCACTCACCTCCATGGCTGACCATCTTTTAAACTGCAAACTTAATTTAAGGCAAGGCAAACTGACTACATGACAGTTAGTCAGGGACTAGTCTCGCCACAGTTCACTCCCTCCAGATCTTGGGAACCATTAGAGAGAAGTAAGCGTTTCCCAGTGTAAGGTATGTTATTAGTTTAGGGGGTTCAAAAATATAAATAAAATTGTGCTGTGCTATTCCATTTGAATGGGAGAAAGGGAATAAACTGTCACAGGGCAAATAGCCCATAGTGAACTGACGAGTAACTAGGCAAGTTTATTTAATGGCACTCAATCCATGCAGCTCTTGACACATTACAGGGATAGCAACAATTATATAATAAAATACAAATTACTTTTTATTTTATTTATTTATTTAATTTAGTTTTTGTTTACCGGGTAGGTGCGCTAGCCAAACAGGTGACTATTTTCAGGCACGACCCGGGAGGTACAGTAACAATACAGAGTTCATTTACATAATACAGGGAAGCAGTAACAATACAGAGAACAGTTTTCAGTAAAAGGCAATAAAGGAGTACAGCTTCAGAGACAAACAACAGGTCAAGAGAAAAACAGCAGATTTACAGTGTACAGGTAGCATTTAGTGAGCGGGTAAAGGTAAACAGGGCAGATCCAAAGGACAGGTGGGTCTGGGGGGGAGAGAACGGGGGAGGAGAACTGGTTGAGCAGGTAAAAGGGGGATGCGGGAAGGCAACCTTGCGGTTAAGTGTTTAAGGTGGCAGCAGGGATGAAGGAGGCAGGATGGGGGGTTTGAGTGTGGGGCGGTGAATGGATGGTGGCGGTACATGGTTAAGGTGGGGGGAGAGAGTAGGTCAGACAGAACTGGAGGCAGGGGAGACACCACTTGCAGTGGGGCTACAGAGGGGTAAAAGGCGGCGTGAAAACAGGGCAGGAAAGGACTTGATAGGCATCAGCGGTCAGAGGAGGAGTGAAGCGGGGGTAGTTAAACACAGTAAACTACAGGTGAGCACTACCTACTTTCAGGGTAGGCTAAAGTAAAAAGATAGGTCTTCTAAACTTTTCTATAAATGACACCTGGGCACCGTGTGCCAATGGGCTACTATTCCTGCCTTGTATGTATAGTCAAGGTTGAGGGCTCTGTTTGAAATGGTCTAAGAGTTCATTTCCAAACAATTTCACAATAAACTCAGTGCCTCCACCCAGAGTAAGGTTTTGTGGGCCAGCTGGTAATTTGGGTACAACCCTCGGGATGCTGTACCTACCCACCTCCCTTCCCCAAGCACCCCGCACACACAGAAATACACTTTACCTTGCAATTCAATACCAATCATGTCATTAAAGGAGATCTCTAGTAATATGGTCACTGACACACTTGTAGGGAAAAAGAGTAAACACAACTTTATTTACAATAGGGGTTAGGAATAGGGAGGGAATACCTGAAGCAGGGATGTACACAGAATTAGGCATTAAATTATTTGGCAGAAATGCAATGCAAGGATATACCCAATAGGTGGCAGAAATGCAATGCAAGGATATACCCAATAGGCATTAAACATAAACATTAAACAGTGAGCAGTGAACAACAGTGCCCAGCCTCCCACAAGCATGCAACCTGAGATACAGACCCCCCTCCCATCTGGTACCAGACCCCCTAGTCCTAGGCTGAGGTACCCTAAACTGGTGCAGGCCGGTTGTTGCCATGGGCTGGCCAGTGTTGGTGCACTTAAATGTTGCAAATAATAACTCTAACTGTATCTCTGAACTTTAACTGCAGCAGGCTATAACACATTTTTAAACTGTTTCTCCAAGTCTTTTGCAGGGTAGCCCTGCTTACTCACGGTTTAGTGAACAGTCTGGGTGATGTGAACAGGTTGGAGATGGAGAGTTGCTGAGACCAGTCTTGAACTGCACCATGCTGGTATCGGGGTAGTTGGTGGTGCACCACAACAGCTGGAAGCAGGAAACCACAGCGCTGGTTGCAGGGGACAAAAATGCTGTTCTTTGCCTGTCAAGCTTTTCCAAACTTCACCCTGGAGAGCCTTTATATGCCTGTTTCCCTGACAGGCCTCTCAATTTATGTCTTCTTCTTCCCCTCCGATGGTCCCCTGGTTAGTCAAGGGGGGAAGACAGTTTCTTCTTTTCCCCAGCTTCAACAGGAAACATCAGTCATCCTGCTGACTAGTAGCAGTGGCTGAAGGGTGGAAAACGCTGGGTGCTCCCCACAGGAACAAACAGTTTTGAGCTTTCTTTTGTCAGTCAGCCACCTGAACACCTCTGCTGGAAGGCAGGACACTTCTGGTGGTGATCCTCAATAGGCAGGGGACACCAAAGCAGGGTGATCCCCTCAGAAACAACCGTTTCTGGTAAACTTTTCAGTCAGGATTTGTTGAGATTCACTCCACAGACAGGCTTAGCTGTTAAGTCTGTCAAAAATAGTAAAGCAGGCAGTATTTGTCTTGCCTTCAAGGCTGGTGAAACATCTTTTGGCAGAAAAGGCACTTCTATGTTCTGGAGACCCAGTCTGGATCCCTTCTGACTGGCTTGAGGGCTCCCCTTCAACTGCCACAGAACCCTGCTTCACTTAATGGCTCATAAACAACTGCCTCGAGCTATAACAGTCTTTTGTTCTTTCTTTGACAAATGGCAGCCTCTCATTGGATGATAGGGCTGTCCATCATGTTACTCGATGCCCGATTGGTCCTCGTTTGAGTGCCAGTCACACTGAATACTCCCCTTGCAAAGAAGCCTTCTCTCAGTCCTCCAAGGTTCTGTGAGCTCCTATTGGTTGGCACAGGGTCACAGGATCTCTATGATGGCTGCTGTGCAAAACAGTTTATGGCAAACCATACTTTGAAAGTCTCCTGTAGCCAAACAATAACAAATTGAACTAAATGATTCTATTGGCTTGATAGCCCATTTAGTGCCCTACAATCAGGAGGTGGACCTGTGGATGTTTGGGCTGGCATTCAGGCATCACATGCCCTGTTACAGAGCCACACCAGGAACAAACAGGCTCCATTCATTGGTGGAAGGGACTACAGTTCCCAGCAGCCTTTGTGGCTGCTTATTTACATGTTCTTTAAGCCCTTTTAAATTAATAACTTATGCAGATCCTTAGGTCCTTCCCTCATGTCTCTGAATCCTGATTAGGTGATTCAGGGGTCTGGGATCACTGGGGGAACCTCTGTTTTTCTAAAGGAGCGGCTTTGAAACATTAGTGCGCTACTGCAGATTCACGAACCCACTAGATCGCACTTTCATGGTGAGGCTTCACAGTGGTTTGTGTCTTTGCTCATCTTGCCCCACTTTTGCAGAAACTACTTTGAGGGGGCTGGCAGAAGGTTCGAGAAGCACCGAAGGACCTGGGCTGGCAGCGGTGTGCAGTGGGAGTCCTTGGGGGCCAAAAGGTAAGCCCACACTTCTTTGGGGGGGTTGCATAAGAATCTAGTAAGGGGACATTATGCACTATAGCTGGCAGACTGTTCCACAATAAGGGGCAAGCAACCTCAAATGCATTGTCCCCAGAGAGCTTCAACCTAGAGCCATGGATGGAAAGTAAGGCCACCTCGACAAAACAGAGAGGGCAGACAGGGGTATATTGGAACCATACCTCTCAACCTCCTGCCTCATAAATCAGGGACAAGGTTTAAAAAAATCAGGGACAAAGGACCAAAATCAGGGACACATCTTCAAAATTAGTGATATCCACTCAAGAAGCTTGTAGAATAAAGGGCTTAGTACAAGCATTTTCTAAAGAAGAATAAGTCTGTAACTTTAATGCTTAATGTCATTTTGTGCTTATAATCCCCTCTGTTTAGCCATGGAACCACAACATTTAGGAGGGACATAGTAAAATTTTGAGTCAAAATCAGGGACAGTTGAGAGGTATGATTGGAACTGGAGAGCTTCCAGATAGCCATGGCCCAAACCATGCAGGGCCTTGAAAACCAACAAGCCTATCTTGAAGTTGAAACACCTTTGAATAGGCAGACAGTGCAGTTTGTTGAGCAGTTGTAAGACATGCTGGAACTGGGAGATTCCAGCTATCAGCCAGGCTGCTGTGCTCTGGACTAGCTGCAGGTGACATATCAAACCCCCAGAGAACCCTAAGTATAACACATTGCAACAATCTAGTCTGAATGTCACACAACCATGCACAATCATAATCAGATCCCCAGGTGCTAGATAGGGCTTAATTCAACCAATGTTATGTAGATGAAAAAAGCCACTGCAGGCCACCCTGACATGTGGTAATCAAGGGTCAAATTACAGTTCACAATGACTCCCAGACTGTGCACTCTGTCCATAGCTCTGAGTGTACTACTTGATAATATAGCAGTAGTAACACACCTCATAGACATCCCATGGGAACCTGGTTCAACCAAGAGCACCACAGTCTTGCTCAGGTTGAGGCATTTATCTGTTTCAGACAACAGAAAAACTTGGAGACAGCAAAGGGTCTATTAGGTATACAGGGCAGGTATACAGCAGAGTCAGCCAGGATATGATGCAGTACCTTGCAGTATATGATAGTATCACAAAATACTGCATTGCAAAAAGGCTAACCTGAAATTGAATCACACTGTTCACTGCAGCATATTGCAGCACTCTGCAGTAACACTGCAAGATACTGAATTGCACCCTGGCTGGCTCCGCTGTAGCTGTGTATCACCTGCAAAGCAGTAAAATCCCACACCATTCTGCACAATGATCGCTCCGAAAGGCAACATATACATACATGGCTAACATGGCAGCTAGGACTGAGCCCTGCAGTACTCCACAAGTAAGAGTAGACACCCTGAAGGTGGACTTACCCAAGACAACCTGCTATGCCCTATCCAAATTGTAGAACTCAAACCACTCCTATACCATGCCAGAGAGTCCTACATAGTGGCTTAGGTGATCCAAAAGGTCCCCAGGGTCTACCATGCCAAAAGCTGATAAGAAATCCAGAAGGGCCTAGATGGAACTCTGTCCTGTGTCCTACGTCATAAGGAGATGATTAAATATCGCTTCTGAAGGGCTGCCTCCATGCTGTGTTGAGGCCTGAATCCTAACTGGACAGGCTCATAGATGTGATAACTTTCCAGATGCATCTCAAATTGTACCATCACCACCCTTTTGATAACTTTTCCCAAAAAGGGGAAGGATCATAACAGGCTTGTAATTTCCAGAACATCAGGGTTCTGAGATGGCTTTTGAGAAGGGGCTTCACCACTGCCAACATCAAGGCAGTTTAAAAACAAAACCTCCAGGAGGGAACACCTGATAAACTCAGCTATAACTGGTAAGACTCCTATTCATTTCTGTGAGGTGTGAGTGCTGTGACTACTTGTGGAACTGTGGTATGAAAGCCTCTAGACAACTTAAAACCAGCCAGGTTGGCTCCAAATCCAGTAAACAGTAGGTGGGGTACAGCCCTGGTATCACCTGAACCACCTCATCCGCCGATACTGACTCAAACTCTTACCAGAGGTTGCCTCTGTCCACCCCAAACCAAACATCACTTGTTGCAATCCCACCGCTAACAGAGGAATATTTTGTAAGGAAAAACAATTTAAACTCCTCACAATCTTCTGCAGAAGACACTCTTCTGGATCGTAGACAGGGTGAATATAACAACCTATCCATGGTGCAGAAGAGTTGAGCTGGTCTGCTCTTCCCAGCAGCAGTCACTCACGACAGGAAGTCAACATTTTTCATAGTGATTGCCCCAGATACCCATGACCATGAGCCTTCAGCACCAATCTATCATCCACAGAGTGGGATCTCCTCCAAGAATGCTCCTACTTTTTCCCCTTCATCTTCAAAAGGTAGTAAAAGTCATGCACACAGCATTTCAAAAATCGCAGTTTGTGATACACAAACCAGAATTCACAAAATACTTGGTGTGTGTGTTTTCTCCAACATTGCAGCTGTGATTAAGATGGCAGCCATCAATGAAGTAGGATGGAGGGTTCATACTAAGAAATTTGAGGAGCTTACTTGCAAGTGCCCATATATGCTCCCATAGGAACTTCAGTGAAAATATTTCAAGACCTCACCAGATTGTATATATTAGTCAAATGTTTTTTTGAATTGTGCCTTAGTTGTACATACTAAGACCTCTACAGGGAGGGAGTTCCATGGATTGACCACACGGGATATATAAAAGTATTTCCTCTTGTCATATTTAAATCTTTTTCCCTTGTGCCATGTTTTGTCATAGGGGAAATTTGCTTAGGACTGGGAAAAAGAGGAGGGTACCACTGGGCCAAAGGGACTGGTATATTTGTGGGTTAGGGAGGAGATAACACTGGATGCCTGGGACTGATCCATTTGGAGATGGGTGAGGGAGGAAGTGCCACTGGCTTACAGGGACTGTTTGGCTCTCTGGCAAGCTGATGGAAGGGATGGCACTGGTCATCAGGAAGATTGAGTTGGGTCAAGATTAGGGAGGAGTACTACTGGATGCCAGGTATTGGTTGGTTTGGGTGGAGGTGAGGGATAGGGTATCACTTATTGGTTTGGGGCACAGTGGGGGGGGGTGACAGTGTATGACAGGGATTTCTTGGTGGTCTGGTAGAGTGACAGATGGGATGGCACTGGACATCAGGGGCAATGGATTGGGGCTGGCTGAGGAAGATGGGTGCCACTGTATAGCAATGATTGATTGCACTGTGGCAAGATGAGAGTGAGGAGTGCCACTGAACAACAGATACTGCTTGCCATTTTGACAGCACTGTCAGTACAAAGTAGTATATATATATCTTATTAAATATCCTACATCCTTTTAAAAAGTAAGGAAATTAATTGCAAAAGAAAAAAGAAAAAAAAAACTACATTTAGGCATCACACTGGACTGAAACACAAAATCCCTAAAGTAGAGAAATGCAACGTTATGGTAAAACAAAAGTCTCCTGACCCTTGGTGAATCTTTGTCATGGTGTTCCTTGAGGGTTGTATGATGGCCTCACACAGACTTGATATTTCTCCAACTTTGGCACTTTAAAGGCACAGACATTTATTCAAAGATCAATGACCTTAGTTAGGGGGTTAAAGTTATAAACAGAAACATAGAAACATTGAATGTGTCAGCAGAAAAGTACTTCATGGGCCACCCAGTTTGCCCAGATTGCCCCTGCCTAGTCTCCACAGACCCTAACAGGTCTTTGGCGACCCTTCCTCCTCCCTGCCTATTTAATAATATTCCCTTATGTGTATCCCACGTATGCTTGAGACACCCTACTGTTTTTTCCAGGCATCAACAAATCTTTCAGTGAAGAAGTATTTCCTCACATCCCTCTTGAACTCTGCCTCCCAAGCTTTATTGCATGCTTTCTGATCCTGGTGCTCATTCCGATTTAAAAGAGATTCCCCTCCTACATTGTTTACCCCTGTGAGGTACTTGTAGGTCTCTACTATGTCCCCTCTTGCTCTCCTCTCTTCCAGGGTATACATGTTGAGATCCCTCAGTCTCTCCTCATAGGGCTTTTGGTGTAGCCCTTGCACAATATTAGTTGTCCTCCTATGGACTGCCACCACCCTGACTACAATCCTTCCTGAATTGCAGCCTCCAGAACATGACACAACACTTCAGGTGGAGTCTCACCAGCAAGTGATATAGCGGCAACACCACCTCCCTCCTGCTGGAGATACCTCACTCTATGCATCCCAATATCCTACTGGCTCTGCCCACTGAATTGTCACACTGCCCTGCCACTTTGAGGTCATCAGATATGATAACTCCAAGGTCCCATTCCTGCTTAGTGACTGTCAGTACCTCTGTCCCATCCTATACGCAGCTCCTGAGTTCCTGTGCCCTAGAAGCATAATTCTGCACTTTTTGAATTGAACCCAAACTGCCATGCTCTTGACCATTCCTTAAGTTTCCCAAGATCCCTGCACATTTTCTTCACCCCGCTCATGTGCATCCACCCTATCATAGATTTTGGTGTCATTTACAAAAAAGGCATATCTCCCTTTCCAGTTCTTCTGCAATGTCACTTGTGAAGACATAGAAGAGGACCAGTCCCAGTACTGAGCTTTGGGGCACCCTGCTGGTTACTCTCCTGTCGTTAGAGTAAAAGCCATTAACCACCACCCTCTGTCTCCTATCGGTTAACCAGTTTCTAACCCAGTTCACCACTTTAGATCCCACCCCTTTGTTGCTCACTTTCTTTATCTGTCTCCTGTGCAGCATTGTGCCAAAGGTCTTGCTCAAATCCAGATAGGTCAATGTCCACTGCCTTCCCCGATCTATTTCTCTGGTCATCCATTCAAAGAAATCAATCAGATTTGCCTGTCATGACCTCACCCCCTCCAGTGAATCCATGTTGCCTGTATACTTTTAGCCTATTCGGTGCAAGATACTCTACCACCCTTTCATTTAACAGGGTTTCCATAAATTTCCCCACGACTGAGATGAGACTGACCAGCTGACAGTTGCTAACCTCCCTGCTACTGGTCCCTATGTAAAGGGACCATGTCTGCTCTCCTCCAGTCCTCCAGAATCATGCTTGCTTCCAGACAGCTGTTGAATAAGGTAATCTGTGAAGCAGCTAGCACCTCCCTGAGATCCTTTAGTACTCTTGCACGGGTATCCAGTGATGATAGCGACTAAATGAGTGACTGTCAAAATGGCGACTCATTTACAGCGCTATCCTTTTAGGTTACCCTGTAAGGGTAGCGATGGAACACTACTGCTAGTGTAGGGAGGGTGACCAGAAGGGGAGGGATATGGATGAGAAGAGGCGGGATAAAGAAGAGGGGTCATGTGGGCTAGTGGGACTGCTGCAGCTGAGACATTTTTTGTGCTGCCGTACTTGTTTTTTAATTCAGAGTGTCTCCCCCTCCCTAAAATGCACCCCCCCTGGAGTTTGTTATATTTAAGCAGGGGTGTGTAGGGGTGTGCAGCCCCCCCCGCATAAACACTAAGTGCACTTGCTCGATGTCTGTTCGCCTGCAAGTGTATATCGCCAATTTGCTTTTTGGTGATATACACTAGCTATAGCAGCGATCACTGTTTCGCGATCACTATTATCGCATAGAACCCCTTGGATGTATCCTGTCCAGTCCTATAACCATGTCCACTTTCAGTGTTGCAAGTCCCTCCAGGACTCTTTCCCCCTTCTGCCCATCTTATCCTCATTATCCCTCCTCTTGCCTTCCTCTTCTCACTTATGTAACTGAAGAAAGTCGTTTCCTCTTTAGCTACCCCCTTGGCTATTCTTTCTTCTGTCTGTGCCTTTACTCCACCAACTTCTTTTCCTGCTTTTCTCTCTTTTGATTGGTACACCTCCCTGTTTTCCTCCCTCTGCTTTTTCTTATACTTCTTGAATGCCACCCCTTTCTTCCTTCACTATCTTGGCCACTTCCCTAGAGAACCATAATTGTCTCTTTTTTTCCCCTAATTTTACTCAGTTTCTTCATGCAGAGGCTGGTTGCCTTAATTATGCTGTTGGATTTGGCAGGATCTAAACCTGATGGCAAAACACAACACAGGAGACAGGTGTATAGAATAAAGATTTATTCCTATAAAAATGCAAAAAAGGACAGCAGTTATACCTGCTGGGAGCCCGGAACCTCCGAACACCTGGGAACAGATATTCAAAGCCTTGTGCAGGGTACAAAATGCTGTACCAGAATTGCACCAAAATAGTGTCATGCTGAAATATTCAAAAGGCCAAATACTGCTGGCGCAATATGATAGCGCCGGCACTAAATGTTAATGTATGCTGTGCACAAACTGAGGGACGGGACCATGAATGCATGCACAACTGGATATTCAGAGGAATAGTGCTGCACGATGTGTGATAGCACCACATGTAGTGTGGCACTAATTACCTCTTATAAAAAGGATGTCTAAACTTAGTGCAAACCACGGGGGGGGGAAGGGGCATGGACACAGAAGGAAGTAAGATCACAGTTAGCAACAACCCCATGCTCAGAGTCATACACCTCATGGCAGCTGTTCTGGAGAAGGAGGAGGAGATGGACTGAGCCCACCCTGAGCCATTCCATAGGCCAAGGAGGAGATACGCTGCTAACAGAATGTACCATCCCAGAGTGCCATTCGAGACACTCACTGATGACCATCTTGTGGGCTGGTACAGGCTGAACGGGGTCATGCTGAGGCAGCTATGTGAGTTCCTGCATGAGCAGCTGCCTAACACCCAGTGCAGTCATGCCATGTCAGTTGAACAAAAGGTAACAGCTGCGATGTGCTTTCTGGCCACCGGGCTTCCAGACACTGGTTGGTGATACCATCGGTGTGTCACAGTCTGCTACCTCATGCCTTCTGACCAAGTTCCTGGATGCTCTGCTGCCACATGCTGGTGAATTCAATGTATTCCCCAGCATGGTGGTGGACCGTAGAGAAACAATGCAGCAATTCTATCGGGTTGCACACCTACCAGCTGTACTTGGTGCCATTGACTGAACCCATGTTGCCATCTATGCACCACCTGGTGAAGTGGGTGACACCTTCCTCAACAGGAAGGGTTACTACTCCATAAATTGCCAGGTGGTGTGTGATGCAACTGGGTGCATCATCAGTGTCCTTGCACAGTCTGCCGGCAGTGCCCATGAAGCCTACATCTGGCACCAGTCACAGCTGTGCCGAGCGTTTGAGCAAGGCACAATACCCAATGAACACCATATTGGTGAGTAACTGCAGCAGACACAACCACAGTCCCCA
Organism: Neoceratodus forsteri; assembly: GCA_016271365.2. Classification (NCBI taxonomy): domain Eukaryota; kingdom Metazoa; phylum Chordata; order Ceratodontiformes; family Ceratodontidae; genus Neoceratodus; species Neoceratodus forsteri. Next base: position 519,304,017 of record CM057458.1, read on the forward strand.
CCAAAGGTGGGACAGTGACAAATGAGAGCACACAAAGGAGGCAGTTGTGTGCGAGGGGTGGCGGGGGACAGGTACAGAAGAAGACCAAGACAGTAGGGGAGTGAAAGTGGACAGGGTGTGTGACACAGAATACACAGTCTAACAGCTGTCCATTTCGCCAGTCGACAGTGCATATCCCTTGAGATCCTGGCTCCTAACACCAGTCCTCCAGTCAGTGAATGTGGTGGAGGAGCGGTATAATGAGGCACACATAGCGACACGTAACTTAATAGTGCGTGTCTTTGGCATGCTAAAAATGTGATTCAGATGCCTGGACCATTCCAGTGGTGCCCTACAGTATGATCCTCTGAAGGTGTGGCCGCATATTCCCTGCCTGTTGCATGTTACACAACATGGCTCTAAACCATGAAATATGCCTGCCTGAACCTGAAGTACAGTCAAATAGTGACAGCGAGCCTGAAGTCTGAGGGCAGTGGAGCAGCTCGATAGGTGGAGCCCGCAATGGCCAGGAAAGCCCAAGAATACAAGAGTAACATCATAGTAACCCTGACATGGATGTGCAGGTGAGTGAAATAAACATGGAAAACAGACATGTGTTAAATTGTGTATTTACAGTATAGTGACAATAACACAATGGTGAATGTCTGTGAAAAACAAATATTATGCACACAGGGGATACAGTGGAAGTGATGGGACATGGCTATGTACAGAGAGGTGCAGGTGGGTGACACAAACAAATGGCATCATTGCCATCTCCCACCATGGACCCTCACAGACGGCTCACAGCGGTAGCATGTAGGGGGCATACTGCAGGTCGAGGAGCTGATAGGCGATGAGTATGGATACTGGGACAATCTTGGATGGCCACAGCCACGGTGTGGGCTCGGTGTGGCCGATGACATCTGGCACCCAGAGGTCTGTGGAGTGCCCACGGATGATGCTGTGGCAGCTATGCTAGCTGACCCTGACCTCACACTCCGAGCTGTGGTGGCACACCGGGGGACACCACCAGCACAGAGATGGCACAGGCAGGTGTTGTGCCGCTGCCCAGACATCCCGACATCCCTCACTGAGTCTGTAAGCTCCCTCACAGTCCCAGTGAGTTCACCAAAAACCTGGTGCATGATATTAAGGAAACATGCCTGGCGCTCCTCAGCATGCTGTTCTGCCCGCATGAAGTCAGCATGCACTACCTCGTGGAACTGTGACAGTTCCTGTCACACCTCCCTCCATAGTGCTGCAGCTCATGCTGTGCAGCTGTTTGGGGATCAACTGCAAAGCGGAGAAGCTGTTGTGACTCAGTAGCCTCCTATCCATGGGGTGCAGGGACACCCTGGACATTGAGTAGGGGTGGATGGGAGTGAGCAGAGGTGTGGGAGCAGCCAGCACCCACTGCATCTGCCTGATGCACCACCACACTGGCCACTGTGGTCAGCATGTCCCGAGTGTGTGCTTGCTGGCTATCAGCATTGCCGCCCACTGGAGGGTGCCATGTCTGCTGGCCAGTGTGTGTGCCCACAAACAGGACCTGCACACCAGCGGCAGTGGTGATACTGGTGGTGATGCAGGAGGTGGCAGTGGATGTACAAGGTGTATACACTACAGGGGAACCCTGCAGCACTATTGAAACTGGCCACCTTGCAGGGGATTGAACAGATGGCACTGTGTGACCACTGCTCCCAGCTCCCATTATGTCCTCAAAAGGAAGGGAAAAGTCAGACGGGGAGAACCCCCCATGACCACCAATGTCACTAATTAAGTCCCCGTTGGAGATGTAGGTATCCTTGTCATCCTCATCATCCTCATCACTGTAGTCCCAGAACAATGGCCGCTGCAGACCTGAGGTTGATGGTCCAACGTCATCCCCCTCCACCTCCTCCTGTTCCACTGCTTCAGGTCCAGCAACCTGTGCTGTGGATACAGGAGAAGAAGAAGAAGCAGACAGTGAGTGTCATGCACAGTACACAGTGTACGCCCACCATTGCTGCCATATGCAGACCACACCAGTGCTGACAAAGGCTCACAGTGCAACTCCACACCTGGTGAGCACAGCCCTCACAACAATACAGCCACTGTGTATGCACAAACACACACAGGTGGTGTATCCCATAGACATGCACCACACCATCACAAGGTGCAAGCACTACACCACACACATGTGAGGCCAGCCACACAAAAGGAGGCAATACGCTTAGCATGCAGTGCAATAAGTGGCAGCATGGGGCATTGCCTGGTGATGACACTCACACTTCCATGTTACACTGCATGTGCAGAGGCATGTGCTCAGTGTCTGTAGGGTATACCATGACTGTGATAACATGGCACATGCTGCAGGGCCAACAATGCATGCAACACACCACCAGACAGTGCCACACTGCACACAGTCCTGCATGATGCACACATGTGTATACAGGATGGGTGCATTGTCTGGTACAACACAGGCATAGCCTCCCATACCCCCATGAGGTGACATGCATACCATGGCTGTGCACATCCATGTACTCACATGCGCGGTGTAAATCCAGCGGTGTCTCACATCCACCACCTTCAACCCCTGCCACAGCCACAGGGCATAATGTGGAGGCCACCACCTCCATGATGGGGTCTGTTGTGTCAAGCCCTGCAGGGTGAGGACTACCCCCAGTACCATGCTGTGCTCTCAGCTGCAATGCCTCCTCCTCCTTTGCCCATCTCTGAAGGTCATATCGCCTCTTCCTCACTTGCTCCATGCTACGGCCATGGCCACCCACTGCATTAACTTCAGCCATGATCTCATCCCACATAGCATGAACTGCTGCATCTGTGTAGTGGCAACGCTGCATTTCCTTCTCCCTGGCCTTGTACTCATGCACCTGAACATTATGCTGCTCAGTCATGGCCTTCCAGCAGTGATACCTGTGTGGGGATGTAAGGTGCCATTGATCAGTGTCTGTGCAGTACCATGAATCTGAGTGTGTGTGTGTGTGAATGAGTAAGAGGACCCCTACACACCAATGAAGGATCACAGCGTGCCATTGGATGTGGTCTGGAGGTACAATGATGTTGGGACACCTCCACCACCACAAGCAGCACAGTCCAAACAATGTCCATCACAAGTCTGTATGCCCATTTTATCCCCATGACAGGTATCTGTGCAGCAGTGATAGAAGCATACAGCTGCTCTGTGGGGCAGCACCAGGATGTGTTTGCAGTCTGTACCCCACCCTGTCTGTGGGGTTTTGTAGCAGCACAGTCTGTTGTGATATGGCAAACCACATATTTTGCCCCTGGCTGGGCACAGCAGAGCATGGGGTACATCAGCACATGCTGGTGGTACAGGGTGGACATGTGCACAGTAGTGCTGTGATGTGTTCCCGGAATGTACTGCTGATCTGTGATTGCACATGGGCACCCGTATGTGTGTAGCAATGTTCGCATACAGGGTCATTGTCATAGCATATATACGTGATGTGACACCACAATGGTGCAGCACATACACATTGCACACCTGCGGGATGCGCCAGCAGCCAGGGCTTCAGTGCACAACATTGTGGGGGTATGCAACATGCAACTCAGGCCTCTAAATGCACATGACACAGTGGTGGGTAATGGAGTCTATACTTCCACAAACAGTGAAGTGTGCCTCATAAAACCGCAGACACATATCCCAGGAACTGCAGATTCTGCAACAATGTAATTGTATCCTGCCAGTACTGATGTCAATAACATGCATGCACCAATATGTCCATGCACAGTGGCCTTAACATTGTGGTAGTGCAGAACTGGGATGACTACAGGACAGTGGTACTGGCATACAGTGTAGGAACAATGGTTGCATTACACGTGCACCGTATCAAATGTAACATAGGACTGGCCTGCTGCTTCAATGTGTGAATCTGTCTTCAGTACACCACACAGTACAACCCATTGCAGGTCCCACAAAACACACTGTGCCCCATGACAATGTTTCAAGTCATACACAGTGCTGCAGTACAATACTGAATAGTAACATACACTGAACACATACCTGTAGCACTGGATGAAGTGTCCTGGGACATTCTGAGGCCTAGTACTGAGTGACACAGAAACCACCTTCAGCCTGTCGTACCTGGAAGTGCTGCAGGTGGAGCTCATGCATGCTTTAAATTGCCCGGCCGTGCAATCAGCATGGTAATGCATGCAAATGTTATCTTAATAGGCTGCTACTGTGCCTCATTGCACACAGATTGCCTAAGTAGTCTCATTTGCACACAAGCTTTGAATACGGCAGAAATTAGCACCGTGCAAATGTGTTAGTGCTATGCAAAACATTAGCATTGTGGCACAGCACAATATTGGTTTGAGCCATGCAAAACTAGATTGTGCTTCACATAGGCTGCATACATGATGATGTCATCATGCCATGGGTCACGACCAGGTCATGCATGCATGCTGGCAGCTGTTTGGTTTTGAGCCACACTATTGCACTTTACACCATGCCGTACACTGGTAGCGTGGTGCAACGCATACGTACAGGTCATTTATTGGCCTACTCAGATCCTGTGTAGTACAGTGTGAGGGTGAAGTTATTTGCTTGTAACAACCTAGGATGGCAAGTGGCAGGTGTGTGAGGGCTGTGGTCCAAAGGGACCAGAGCTGGGAGTAGGCCGAGTTGGCAAACCTTGTACAGCTGGTTGTGGCCAGGGAGAGGCAGCTCTTTGGGGAGTTCCATGAGTGGGACAGGCCTAGGTGACAGGTCTGAGCATCCATCACCTGCCAGCTGTCCTAGAGAACAGGCTGTGGATGCAGTTGTGAGCAGTGACACCACAAGTATACCAATATGCAGTGTCAGGAATGCACAAGGCTGGAGCACTACTGAAGGATGGTGAGGGACGAGTACCTGCACTTGGTAAGTGGTCAGATAACTCAGTGGTCTTACATTTGCATGCCAGTGGATAAGGGGAGCCATGTACACTGTACACTTGTGTGTACGGTACTGTAGGATGTCACTGCATGCACGCCTGCAGTGGTGCAGGGTATGTCCCATGCTGAGTGCATCACCATGGGTACAGTCTTGGCCATGTGTGGGACACTGGTGCCTGTGTCTGTGTCCACACATGTGTTGTACATTGCTGCTCACGCACGTCTGTACCCATTGTGCTATGGCAGTGGCTCTGTGGCACATGTACTGTGCACCTACAGGGCACATTACTAACATGTGACAGCTGCTCCCTGTTGTGGGTACATTACACACCACGACAGTTGTGCATTGTGTACCTACCACAGGTGTTGGGGGGTTAGTACTGTGACTGTTGGTACTTACTCATGTCCATTCCCTTCTCTCTGCAGACCAAGATGCCAAGCTGGGTGAGAGGGGGCGCAGCCAGGGGCCAAAGGGACCAGATGCTGTGAGGACAGCAGCAGGGATGGGCAGCAGGAACCATCATGTGAGTTTACCCCTCTGGGGTATACCTCTGTCACATACCTTGTTGGGTGGATCAGGTTTCGTACCCTTAACAACACTGTGCAGCCATCACATGTGTGTGTGCCCTATCTACTGTACCTGTCCCTGTGACACATGGCCACGGGCTGCCCCTGTTGCTGTGCTACTGGGGGTGCCATTGCACTCAGCCCACTGTGCCTGTGGTACAGCGCATGTGCACTCAAACTAGTCTGTCCATTGGGCCTTGAGCCCTCTGTTATAGTGGCACATGGGTCCACATGGACATGCATTGCTGCGCAATGGGGCATCCAGCGTGCATGCACTATGTGGGGTTCCTGCTTTGCACGTCGCAGTATGACACAGGGGTGCACACACCCCTTGTTGCTGCTGAATTGCTGTGCTGCTTCTGCACCCTGGGTGTGGCATACCAGCCATTCAGTGTACCTGTGTCACATCTGTGTCTGTGACATGGTGGTGTGGGCTTGCCAGCCACCTTGCACATTGCGCATTGGCCAGTGTTTGTTGGCCCATGTTACACCGTGGACATGACAGTCACCAATATATAGCTGTTTTGGGTGCACTGTTCTCCAACTGTGTTTACCATCACAGTTGTGGGCAGCCCTGCGCACTGTACACAGCTGTGTACACATTCTTTGCTGCATGTACTGGCCATATCCCTCCTTTGTTCCAATAACCATTCTATTGTGTGTAGCAGGGTTACTGTTAGCGGCTCTAGGGAATTGATATGTATACAGGCTGTGTAGAGTGTAGAGGTATCATATTACGTATATATGCTTTTTGTGTAATGGGGCAGCATATTGGGAAGCTGTGTGATGTATCAGTAACAGGGGGCAGCAGTTGTCATGTGTGTACAACTTGGACATACTGTGTCTGGCTACATCCCTGTTCTCAATGTGTGCTGTGTATGATGTATACACTTCCATTCCATGGTTACATTATACCACTGCAAGTGGACAGCTCCACCTGTGTAGTGTGCCACAGGACACACGTACATGTGATGTGGCCATGTTTGCACAGTGTACACTGTTTGACGAATATGTGCTGTGTGTTTCTCAGGCCTGTAGGATACTGGGTGTGTGTTGTCAATGTTCTGTGCTTGTGTGTCTGTCTACAGCATACATTCACCACATGGCATGCCGCTGGCCTGGGCATGGGCCCTGGGGACATTGTGCTGCCACTGTGGTGTCTGTGGGTGCCATCTGCATCAAACATGCCTACTGGATACATTGCACTATTCTGTTATGATGTGCCACCATGTTGGATGTGTGCTGCACACTGTGTGCACGGTTCCGTTTTGCTCCCAAGGTTGTGTTGCTACTGTTGTATGGCACAGTGGTTCACCACTGACCTGTGCTACTGTGTCCATCACATCTCAACGCGTGACACTTGTGTCATGGAAGGTGTCTGTGGCTGTGCAGGGGTGTGTGAGCACACCTGCACACTGTCTGATACACAACACTGTGGATGGCCACTACAGGCTACAGTCTGTTGGCATGTGGACAGTGTTCACCGAGTTCTGATTGTGATGTTACAATATCACCTGGCTCTACCTTTTGTTCCACTGGGCAGCATATCCCAGTTATACAGTTAGTACCATATGTGTGATGTTGATATGGGCTGTCTGTGGTCTACCTCAGGAGGGCTGTGTAGGTGTACTGTGACAGCGTCTACACTGGTTTTGCATGGGGCTCCGTCCCATTTGTGGTGGTGTTGGCAATGGCCTTTTGGGCTTTCACAACTGTGTGGGATGGGCATGTGTGTCCCATGGGGTTTTGTGCTTCCGCATATAGGCACTAGTACTGTAGCATGTGCACCATTTCCATTGTTCCGTACATAGGCGTATTGGTTGAGACATGCTGTCCTTTTCTGGTGCCACATCCTGGGTACTGCACTGCTACATGGTGTCAGCACACCATTCTTACATACTAACAAACTAAAATGCCAGCAGAATAAGCCTAACAGTCTTTTGTGTCTGCTCGTTTGGTCAGCCCCACCCTGGAAGCTGACCTTGCTGCCCCCCTCGCCCTCTCTGGCTTCTTCCTTCCCAGTCCCAGATATTCTTACTGCACAGGACTTTGCTCCCAGAACCCTTACCCTGTACCTGTCCCACCCCCCTGGATTACATGGACATAATTTCTGTAAGTCGCACTCAGGTCTCATTATGGCGACATGGCCATAGGACAGTGAGGGCAGGGTTGACCTCCTGTGAAGAATCATCCAGCAGCAGAGGACCTTAATTGAACAGCAGGCTGTTCTGATCAGAGAGGCTTACAGTATCTGGGACATACAGGACCAGTGACTTCCAGCACAGCAGCAGGCTGCAGCACCTTGATACCCCCCTCCCCTTGTGACATTGCTTCCCACTCCCCCCCAGTTTGTTTGTTATTGCTTTAGCATTTTGTACTGTATATAGTTGTTCACATTGTTGTTGTTATAATATAGTTTACTTGTTATATTCCTGTGTCCTGTGTTTTTCTTGGGTTACTGTGGTCATGTCACTGCTGGGCTGTGTCACACCTACTGTCCATGTGAGTCACCCTTGTGGCTGACATCTTGGCCTCTCCTGTGGTGCTGGTTTCACATCAGATCTCCCTTCGATGTCTGTGGCGGTGCCTCTGACACTGGGTTGTTGTGGGCATGGTGGGTTTCTCCTCCAGTTTGCTGGCACAGCCCACTCTCCATGTGTACCCTGCATGGGCTGTGTGTGATAGACATGTGCCCTGTGTCCACCCATGGACAGGGTCTGTTCCCTGTTCCTTGGGTGTTCCCCTACAGAGTTGCCTGGCATTTCAGGTTGTGGCCTTGGCCTGCAGGACTCTGTGTGGCTTGGTTCATGTGACCATGGCAGACGTCCATGCCCCAGTGCCTGTGGTGTGCTTTCCAAAGGTCTGTGTCAGGGATCCTTGTCCCCTTCCCAGTGCATGCTGGGCACTGGTTGGGGTTGTAGTACCACACAGGCTTGGTTGGTCTTTTGCGTGGGTCAAATCACCACTGTTCCATCTGTGCACCTTTCCCACATTTCACATTCATACAGTTTTGCACCACTTAGTGGTTTCCATTGGTTTTCCTGTTCTTTTGTTTCTTTTTTTTGTTTGTTTGTTTCTATTTTTGTCCCCCAGGGCCACTGATCTGCTTACCTGCCGCGTCCTGGCATCACCCGCAGGTCTGTCTGGCCACCATCCCCTTGAACTCCCCCCGGTCACCTAATTAGGCCCCACGACTACCCCGCGGTGTACCTCCCGCGGCGGGCGGGTGGGGAACACTCCCTCCGGAGCTCAACCCACCCTGTCTGGATCCAGTATTTGCCGGCCCAGGTACCGAGAGTCCTACGCGGAGATGGCCCTCATGCCGCGCAACCAGTGCCCCTCCTTCCACATTTTCGCCTTGCCGCAGGTGTGCACTGACGCCCAATGGCCACGAGCATGCACACACATCCCACCCAATGCTCTGGCCAGGTGTCTGCCTCCGGCTACGCTTGTGCTCCCAGCAGCTGAGTACCTCCGGTCTCCACCGGGGGTCTCTCCCTCTTGAGGATGCCCCTGGATCTCCCCAGGAGAGGAGAGCTATCACAGACGCTCTATCCTACTCCCTTCCCGCCGACCCCCCAGCACCCGGGCTCATTCCTGAACCGGGTCACTGTGATTCGAGGTGTGTGGCCTCCGCCTCAACCCTCAGCGCCACCGGGCCGGCCCTGTTCTTTTGTTTCTAGTTTTATTTTTTTTTTTACTTTTTCATGTGTGTGTGTATATTTCTTGGCATTTGCTTTGGTTGTTCTTTTCCTGTTATTTCTGTTGGACACTGCTCTATGCACTGGGCCTCACGTTTTTGCAGGCACTTCTTTGCATGCACCCCCAGTGGACACTTGTTTCTCCTTTGTACTGTGCTGCTGTCACTGTTTGCACTGCACTGTTGCTATATTCAATGCTGTCCTATTTGCTATTTTCAGTGCTGTCTTGTTTGCCGGGTTATTTTTGCACTGCACTCACAGCCCTGTTTGCACAGCTTCATTTGCATGCTATATTCAACTGGTTTAGAACCGGGGCTATTCCTTTAAATATTGCATGCAACTTGATCAGGGCTGATTTTGCATGCTGTGCAGTGCTAATTTTGCCCCGAGGCTAAGTTTTGAATATTGGGCCCCAGGTGTCATATTCATAGTAACACAACTGAAACTTGGAGAATAATACTCTTACACAAAGTTATATACTAGGGAGGGTCCTGTTACCTGGTAATGGGCTCATTTGCATAGTATAGATGCTAGGCAAAACATTTCTATCGGTGTACATGGTGGGTGTCTCGCACCCAAGGCTGTTATATGTTGCACATGCACAGTGATAAGTATTATGCAGACTACAGCTACTTCACATTACAATAGAATGATTCATTATATTGTGCTGATCATAGCATCATGACTAATGTCTGTAGGTGGCACTGTGAGACCACAAACATATTACAAACATAACTAATTATACTAATCATAGCAATATGGCTAATAACAGCAGGTGGCACACTAAGACTACAAATATATCTCTGCTAAATAGTAGTTTGTCAGTATATCATGGCAAACATCAGTAAGCACTGTTATATCTAATGTTGTATAATAGAAAATGGTAGTACACATTAGGGATGACAGGTCTGGTAGGTCTACATATTCTCCCATTTGTTGCCTGAGTAGAGAGGCAACACTAATGGGGAAAGGGTGGCAGGTTACATACGGGCTGAGTGAGTTTCACAGATAAATTTTAATTGTGCACGATGTTGTTTGAACATCGTCGTAAACAGCATAAGGTAACAATCAGAAAAACAATTAAGAAACCTTGAATAACAACAAAACCTTTTTAACGTGAGTTCCAACCAAGTGTTGGACAATATGATGCTTAAGTCCATCGTGAAATAGAGCATTTAAAGAATCACCTGCCTTAGTAATATTATTACTAATATGAATGAGATGTGTATCCTTTCTTTCTAACAAGGATTTAAGATTCAGGGTGAGTGGGTCAATATGCACATTGAAAACTGATAAATACTGTGCTATAGCAGTCAAATAGTCAGGGTCACTATCAATGTAATCATGTTCCCCGATGTGAAAAGGGGTGATAACCGTATGGCCAATGATAGGGCGTTGGTGAAGTACAAAACAGAAGTTGAACATAGTGACACCACACACCAAGGCTCATAGGTGAAGGTCTCATAGTTGGTTACAATGGGAGGACTTTAAGCCTGAGGTTCAATGGACAGAGCAACAACGTCACTCCCCCATCAAGTTTAAAAGGTCACAACATCCTGGGCTTTGCCAGGATTCTTTTTCATTGCTGCCAGAGGCTCCGTCGGCTGTCCCTCCCCATTCTGTATGGAATTCCTCGATCGAGTGGTCATTTGCATCTGGCTCTACTTCTGACTCCTGCTTCCGCTGTTTTGGCTGTCCTAGGGCCGCTCCTCACATCACACTACGTCGGGCATTCTCTTCTCCTGCTGGGCTGCTGACTCTGCTTACAGTCTTACCTCTTGCATCTCCAGGTACGTTTCGGCACTCATGTTTCCTCTCCTGTATCGGCTAGCTTGTCCCTGCAATCCTGGTGGTTCTATGGGATAATGGGAGAAGGGGGAGGTTGCCGTTGTCTGCACTGGCACTTTTGGGGGATTGACGTCCCATTCTGCACTCCCAGTGCCCTGCGTTTCCATGGCACCCGCATCTATCCCACCCTCCCTTCCTCTGGCTCGCGGCCCCTATCATCAACCCACCGAGCTCCTCTGTTAGCATTTCAGCCCTCCAGCTTGCAGGCCTCTCACCCCTGCCTCCTCTCACATCTTAGCCATTTCATTTCCTCCCTCCATTGGCCCACTTCCTTGCCACCGGAGTCACAGGTTATGGCTTTGCCATCAAAATGCAGCGGGCGTGTTTCAGCTACTTGAGCTGTTGGTGACAGCTCAGACTGCATGTGGTGCTAGCCCAGTCTTTGCTGCTCCTCCTTCCTCTTCCTTCCCAGTGTCATATCTTTTGTTTCGGTCTATGGGACCACCGTTCCACTCCATCATTAGCGTTTCTTCATTATCCTTATGCTGCTCGCTCTCTCAAGACTTCCTGTACTTCACCTTCCTCGTCTTCTCGGATTTCTTTCCTGATATTCCCCTACCTGACGTAGCCCATCTGTAGTATTCTGCTTCTTGGGCTCCATACACATTTATTACCAGGTGCATGCACTTTCTTATTCTGCATTTCATTTCTAACTGCCAGCCTTTTCTCTTGTCTTTTGGTTTCTCACTGCAAACTTATCTAACCAAATTTGATGCCTCTAGCTTCTTGTCCCCTCATCAATCAAGCAGTGCTCTCTGACTTTGCTCCACTCTAGGCGTCCTGGTGCCTACGTCTGGCCTCACATAGTTGCCAAAACTAGGTAGCTTCCTAGTCCTCCCTCACTTTCCCTGTGCCAGTCTCCAGGGCTTTTCTCTTTCATCGTACCTAGTCCTCTCCATTCCACTATACCTCGCCTCGACCTGCTCATCCAATTCTATCCCTACTGTCCTTCGTCCTTTCCTACCTCGCTTTCCTGTACCTGCCTTCATGGCGTCAATCCATCATCATACTTAATCCGTTCCTATGTTACCTTTCTCAATATTTCTTTTTGGGCATAACTATCATTACTCATATGCCTGCCTTATCAATCCACGGCCCTCACGCCACATGTATCCGGTTCCTGATTCCATCCATTATCAGACGTCAAGGATTCATTCCAGTCTTGGCTTCTATATCTCATCATACCATGGTTTTTCTATTAGCTTGCTCTGCTATTCCCATTGTTGGGTCATCTATGGCTGACTCCATCTGGCTTCCATCAAAACTGGCCTGCATGCTACCTCATCCAGCTCGCCGTACTGCTGTTCTCATCCTGTATCGACTGGGTCCTATGCCACCCCATTGACCTCCCTCCGTCCTTTGTCCTTTCATACCTCACTTTCCTGTACCAGCCTCAATGGCTTCAATCACTCAATGTACCTCATCTGTTTACTAAATTTACCTTCCTTGTCCTAGTGCCTTTTCTAGTACCAGCCATCATGGCTTCACTCTGCTCTTAGCTTCACTCCTCATCATACATCATCCAATTTTGCTCACTCCTCATCATACCTCGTCCAGTTTTATTCCTCAGTCGCTCAACCTGAGTCACCTCTGGTTCCAGATCTCCCTTCTTGGCCTCGAAGTCTACCTCTTTTCGAGGAGCCTACTTCCTTTTACATCCTTCATACAAGTTCATTTTCAAGTTCATTCCTGTCTTCTCTTCCAATTCCGTACCAGTCATCAAGGATTCACTCCACTCGTGGCCTGCTATCGATATTCTTTTTGGGTGTACCTACTATAACTCCTATGTCACCTATCAACCACAGCCATCCTGCCACATGTATCAAGTTCATAACTCCAGTCATCATTCACCATTCACTCAGCATTACCTCAAGGTTTATCTATTTGCTTACTTGAACATTCCTATCATTGAATTCCATACTACCTCATCGAGTACAACCTTAGGGCCTAATAGTTCAGAGTCTAATCATTTACATTGCATAATCAAGCATGCCTCTTCAACCTCAGTGTCTGCTCAATCACATTGCTCAATCAAGTGCATCGCTCAATCAAGCCAGTCTGCATTATCATATGTCTCCTAATCAGCACATCTGGAATATCCTCGTGAGCACATCTGGATACCCTTTGCTTCTCTGACTCATACATGGATTTACTCCCTCCCATCCTTGCTCCTCTGATCTACTATCTCTCATCAACTACTTGAGCATACCCTCCTTGGGTCCCTGCTACCTCATGTTCCTTATTTAATCTGTACTTCTTTGGAGTTTTTTCCCTATCCCATCTTCATCCTCCCTACTTATATCCCTCATCTATGAACCATTCTCTTTACCAACATATGTCCTCAAATCAAACATCATCAGCCTGGAGGGAAGGTGACCTAGGCCTTGGATCCCCAGAGGTTTCCTCCTCAAAGGGCTTTTTTCCTCTCCTCCATGCCAATGATCATAATATTAGTTAGGGTTAGTACTTTCTTCTTGTTAGTTAGGTTTCACTGTTGGATGGAGGCGGATGGTGACCTGGCTTTCTCCTCTCTCGTTAGGAAGGTAGCCCTTCTCTTCACAGAATTCATTTGTCATCCTCACCTGTTTGAAGCCTGTTATCTTTAGGTATTCTTTTTGGGCTTCTTCCTAACCCACCTTTAGCTGACGCATTCAGTCCTGGCACCTGTAGGGGGGGACCCTCCTCTAGGGTTCCTTGCATCATACCCCTGCAGGGTGGTATATCCCACGGATAGAGAGTCAGAAAGCCACAAAGCAAATCAAGTTACACAAGTATCATCTCATATTATCTCTTTCAGTTGCATAAGTAAATTGAATAGGAGGGTTTTAAGCCCGAGGTTTGATGGGCGGAGCAACAACATCACTCCCCCATCGAGTTTAAAAGGTCACAACATCCTGGGCTTTGCCAGGATTCTTTTTCATTGCCCACCATCCACCCCTCCTCCTCCAGTGGCTCATCTGTCTTCCCCCTGGGCTTCTTCCTAACCTACCTTTAGCCAACGCATTCATTCCCAGCACCTGTAGGGGGGAACTCTCCTCTAGGGTTCCTTGCATTGTACCCCTACAGGGTGGTATATCCCATTGAAAGAGAGGTGGAAAGCCACAAAGCAAATCAAGTTACACATGCATCATCTCATATTATCTCATTCAGTTGTGTAAGCACATCGAACATAGTATTGTCCATCAGAATTGTCAGTTACATGAACTTGAGGAAGTCACCACTTCATCAGCTGGATTGGGTAGGTATTGGAAGCATTCATCATCTTGCTGTTGAAGCATTGTACATCATCTTGGGAGGCATCTCTGGAAACATTGACATTAAGCTTGTCAACAGAAACAGTGACATTAACAGTCTCATTGGCAAATAGGTCATCATCAAATGTTAATGACCAGTCCATAGAGTTCCACGAGTAACCACAAACTGGTGCAGTTACATCAAAAACATCACATCTGCACAAATAGTGGTAGCCCTGTTGGGCACAACAGTCTGTATGCAGGGCCACCCTGGCATTGAGTTGAGGATGAAAAACCAGCAAAGGAGACAAGTTGATCCATTCTCAGTAGATACTGCCCTTTAGATGTCCCATGGAGTGAATGGTCACAGGCTTGTCAAAGACTGAAGAATCTGTTGAAAACTAGAAGAGAAACAGTGAATGTAACATACATAGTGTCCGGAATTCTACATTGGCTTGTAGCGTAGCAGGGTCCTTGATTTGGGGGTGGAGTCACATAACCCAAGTTCTGTGCATTGGCCAAAGAAAAAGACAGTCCTATCCATGCACTTGGTAGTACATTATAGGGTTTTACAGTGGGATCAGCACCATTTGGCTATATGTCTGTCCTGGATAATGATCTGGGATCCTTCAAGATTCCAGATCCCCGAAGAGATTGGTGGCAGCGTTAATAGCAAAATTGCCATATGTGGAACAAATGATTTCCCAACCTTTGTGTTGCTCTTTAACCTTTTTATTGTTTAGAAAGATCAATTAATTGAGTTTTTTTCGGGTCTCATCAAATAAACATGCAATATCGTACATGTTATACACTGTGAATCTTTCCTCTTGGGAAATACCCTCAATACCGTGTAGTGTGGGCTCAACCACATCATTGACTAATTTGGAGTTGAAAATTGTGTTATGTCTTTGAATATGGGCCAGATTGGCTCAGTTTCAAATTGACATTCCTGTCCCAAACATACCTGTAACAGTGCCTGCTATGCCTGTTATACCAGCTACACCTAATGTCTGTTTTTTACTTTTAGGCCTAAACACCCCCCCCAGTGTTTAGTTATGTGATGCCGAGCTATAAGGTTCTGTGCACATGCTTGATATATTGCCATTAAATCTAACAGCATTACAGGGTGAAAATTTGACACATTAGTGGATGAACAATGGCTGAATTCAGCCATGTGCCAATGGCTGCAGTTCAAAACAACATGCACATGCATAAATTGTACATTATTAATGAGAATAGCAGGGATGGAAATTGCTGCCAGGCCACTGTCTGGGCCTGGCTCCAGAGTGGGGCATTGTAGAGATTTGTCTTTTGATACTGGGATGACCGTAAGAAAAAAAGCAGCTGTTGCAATTGTGTGATTGAAACAAAGTTTGTGCATGGTGGTGTTATGAAATCGAGTACAAAAGTCTCTATTGATCTTTGCTGTAAGGTTGTAAATGCCAGTATTTTGCGAGGTAACTTGACATAGGCACAAAGTTTCACTGGGGCAAATACAAGTGTTGGGCCAACCTTGAAAAGTTCCTTTTGCAAGGCAGGCTACTGGAAGTAGCTGTCCAGCAAGATTTTCAGTTCTCCATTCAATCTGTAGAGTGGAGTGATCTGAAGCTACCATTATGGCATTCAGGTAGGCATCTTTTCCTTCATGGACAGTCACATGGGTAGATGGGGTGGTGATGGTTACCCCTGTGCCTGGAGGAGGTTTGACAGGGGTGGTAAGGAAGTAGGCCAGATCCGAAGGATTCATGGCATGAAGAAATGCACGGATATGTGCCTGGTACTCTTTATCTTGTGGCATGCTTGCCAGCATACATGGCAGAAGGTACAGAAGTATCAGCATTTTTCTGAAATGAAAGAAAGCAAAAAGGTAAACATACAGGTCTTCCTCCCTCCACTGGGGGAAGGAGCATTTAATCACCTTTGTACAGTTTTAACTGATTGGCATGGTACCATTTGTCTACTGGGTTCTTGCGTTCTGTGATCCAAACTTGGTAGTCAGCTGGGATCAATTTGTTAAAGATAACATGGGGCCTGCCCATTTGTTTGCAAATGGGTGGGCAGGGGTAGAAAATGTTAATACCATTACTTGGTCTCCTGCTTGCCAGTCGACTTCTTTGACGCTCTTATCAAAGTACATTTTGTACTGTTGTTTGGCTTGGTCCAAGTTCTTGGTGGCAAACAGGTAGGTGTGAACAAGATTGTCTCTCAGTTGCGTGACATAAGCATTCACTGACACTCTGTCTGCAGTGGGGATGTTAAGATCAATCCACATTTGCCACAGTCCCACACAAAAGATTAATAAACAAATTAGTCTGCCTGGGAGTGGGTCCCAAGGTGGTAGCCTGGGTAAAACATTGGCTGGGCAACAGGACACAGAGAGTTATAGTAAATTGAGTCCACTCTGAAGAAAGGGGGGTTACTAGGGGGTACCACAGGGATCAGTATTGGGTCCAGTCCTGTTTAATATCTTTATAAGTGACATTGCAGAGGGACTGAAAGGAAAAGTGCGCCTGTTTGCAGATGACACAAAGATCTGCAACAGGGTTAGAAACATAGAAACATAGAAGTTGACGGCAGATAAGGACTGCAAGGCCCATCCAGTCTGCCCATTTCTTTTTCTACCTTATAAATGTGCCATCTGCCTTTGATCTGTCAATGGTCTATCTATTCATACTCATCTGTGTTGCTCCCTTATGCCTATCCCATGCCTGTTTGAAGCCCTGCAGTGTATTCATATCCACCACTTCCTAAGGTAGACCATTCCATGCATCCACCACCCTTTCTGTGAAAAAGAACTTCCTCATATTACCCCTTAATTGGCCTCCCTCTAATCTCATGCTGTGTCCTCTTGTCTTGCTATTTTTCTTATATTTAAACATGTTAGAGTCTTTCACCTTGTTAATGCCAAGGAGTTTGAATGTTTCGATCATATCACCTTTCTCCCTCCTTTGCTCTAGGGTATACATATTGAGCTCCGTTAATCTGTCCTCAAATGTTTTCTGATGCAGTCCCTGCACCATTTTGGTTGCCCTTCTCTGGACTGCCTCAATTTAGTTAATGTCCTTGTAAAGGTGTGGCCTCCATTACTGCACACAGTACTCCAGATGGGGCCCTAACCAGTGTCTTGTAAACAGGGATTATTACCACCCTCTTCTGACTTGTGATACCCCTACTAAAACACCCTAACATATCCCTAGCCTTACCTACTGCTTTAGTGGTCTACTTGGATGATTTCAGGTCATCAGTGATGATGACGCCCAAGTCTCTTCCCTTGTGACTGTCAGCAACTCCCCTCCCAACCTATAGGTGGCTTCAGGGTTTCTCTTCCCTTTGTGCATGATCTTGCACTTCTTTGCATTAAACCCCAGTTGCCACTCTTTTGACCATTTTGCTAGCTTATCCAGATCTCTTCTTATTCTGCCCACCCCTTCTGGATCATCTACTCTGTTGCAGATCTTGGTGTCATCTGCAAACAGACAAACCTTACCTCCAGTCCATCTGCAATGACACTGATGAAGACATTGAAGAGGACTGGCCCAAGACTGATCCCTGAGGTACCCACTTGTGACTTGCATCTCTTCTGACTGTATACTGTTTACCACCACTCTCTGTTTTCTGCTCATCAACCAGTTTGCCACCCAGTTGACCAACTTCTGACCCACTCCCGAGCCTACCCAGCTTATTAATCAATCTTCTATGTGGAACATTATCGAAAGCTTTGCTGAAGCCAAGGTAGGCGACATCAACTGCTCCCTCTTGGTCCACCACTCTGGTTACCCAGTCAAAGAAATCTATGAGATTTGTTTGACAGGACCTTCCTTTTGTAAACCCATGCTGTCTTGGATCCTGTACTGCTATGGATTCCAGGTGTTGCACTATCCTTTCCTTAATGAGTGCCTCCCTAATCTTGCCCACTACTGAGGTAAGACTGACTGGTCTGTAGTTCCCTGCCTCCTCCCTGCTACCGCTCTTGTGGAGCAGGATCACATGAGCCCTTCTCCAGTCTTCTGGGACCTCTTCTGTGCTCAGAGACTCACTAAACAGTTCTGATAATGGCTCTGCTAGTTTCACCCTTAGCTCCTTTAGTACCCTGGGATGTATGCCATCAGGTCCCATTGCCTTGATACACAAGAGGGATGGAAAGGATGAGAAGGGACTTGGCAAGGTTAGAGGAATGGCCAGAAGTATGGCAGCTTAGATTCAATGCAAAGAAGTGCAAAGTAATGCACCTGGGAAATAAAAACCCAGAGGAAGAGTACATAATGGGGGGGTGAGATACTAACAACAACAAAAATGGAAAGGGACCTGGGGGTAGTCATATCAGATTACCTAAAGTAAGCAAGCAATGTGAGAAGGCAGTAAAGATGGCTGGGGGGATACTGGGATGTATAGGGAGAGGCATCACCAATAGAAAACAGGAAGTTGTTATCCCTCTGTATGTAAAGTTGGTGAGACCCCATCTGGAGTACTGCATGCACTTCTGGAGACCCCATCTCTGCAAGGACATAGACAGGATGGAGGCAGTCCAGAGGAGGGCAACTAAAATGGTGCAGGGTCTGCAAAAGAAGCCATTTGAAAAGAGACTAAAGGAGCTTAATATGTATACCCTTGAGGAAGGGGGGGGACATGATAGAAACTTTCAAGTACCTCAAGGGAATTAACAAAATCCATGAGGGTAGCATCTTTCAGAAAAAGAGATGTGCAAGAACAAGGGGACACAATCTGAAGATAGAGGGGGGACAGCTCTGGGGCAATGTGAGGAAGTATTTTTTCACATATAGTGTGGTGGACGCATGGAATGGCCTTCCTGAGGAGTTTGTGGGGTCAAAAACAGTGGGGGAATTCAAGAATGCATGGGACAGACATAAGGCAATTCTGGTAGGGGGTAGGAAGAAGTTGGCTGTCGGGTAACTAGGATCTACCAATAGGTAGGGAAATGGGCAGACTAGGTGGGCCAAGCAGTCCTTATCTGCCATCAAAATCAAGGTCTCTATGTTTCACAGATGTTCTGGTAATCTCACTTGTCTGCCGGTCATTATCTCAAAAGGTTGATGCAGCGAGGGTAGCTCTAATTGCCATTAGGAGTTAGGACAACAATGTATCCCATTTTGCAAACTTACTCAACATCAATTTTATGTGTCTGTTGGCTCTGTCCATCTGTCATGATGACTGAGGATGGTATGCTATGTGAAACGTTTGGCTAACTCTCAATAACTCCAAACATTCTTGCATTAGTATCCCTATGAAAATAGTCCCATTGTCTGAGTTCACCTTGAGAGGTAGGCCTCACCTAGTGAATACATGTTCCACCAGGATTCTGGCAGTGGCTTTTTCTGTAGCAGCCTTACATGGGAAGGCTTCAAACCATTTTGAGAACATTTCAGTGATCACAAATGCATACTTGTTACTTCTGCTAATGGTAGGCAAAAGTCCAATGAAATCAATCTGATTTGCATTCTAGTGGCCTGATTGCCTTTGAGGAAGCAGTTTGGCATTTTTCTTGCCAGGGATAGGGTTGTTCTGTGCACAGGTAATGAAATTGTCCTTGTAGTGCTGGACATCTGTTGTCATTCAGGCCACCAGCCCATGGTTTTCAGTCTCTGTAGGGCTTTGTCCACCCAATGGTGTCCACCTGTATGGTGCACCCCTGCAGCTCGACACCCTGATGGCAAAATACAAAAAAAGACCATTACAGTAACAGTCGCTGTAATGGTCCTTTTTTGCTGCTTCGCTTTCCACCAGTGTTCCGCCCCCCTGGAACAACTCTGACCTGGAGTTGATAATCCTAAAGTCCGGGGGATGTGGGGCACAGTCCCCCACAGAAAACACTCACTGCATGGGGGGCACAATACCTGCATCAGTACTGTGCCATCACTGTGGGGAAGGTCGGCATTTTCACTGTCGACCTCTCTTGGTGCTTCCCTACCTGTACAGGTGTCATGGACCTGATGGATGAATTCTGATCAGAGTGTCTGAGGGATCACCCAAACTTTTTGATCACTTGAGTGATACAGGACCAATTTCTGATCCTGGGAAAGATAGAGATTGTCAGAGTGACTTTTCAGTGGGTCGTTCACAGACATTTCTTTCTCTGTCTCCTTGGAGAGGTATTCATATACCTCCTTTATCTCTGCCAGTTGTTCTGCAGCTAGATCCAGGGGGACCACTTTGGTCTTTTTGTGTGCAGCCACTGTTAGTGTTGCAATGGGAGAAGTCATGGTCCATATCTCGCCCCCCCCCCGAGCACCATCTTCAGCTAAAGTGTCTGCTCGATCATTGTATTCATGGAAAGGTTCAGTTTTGGAGTAGGCCTTAATTTTATGGATGTACAGCCTAAAAATGAAATCCTCAGCAGGGCTGACAATGTGAAAGAGCAGGTCCCTGTATTTTACAGAGGTACCTTCTGAAGAGGCAAAATCATGGGCCTTGCAGAAAGGAAGGAACTCCATCAAGGAACTGCACAACCAGGAAGAATCTGAGAAGAGGATGGCATCTTCTTCTCCTTGGCCATGGAAGATTTCTAGGTCATAGGCAACTGCAGCAAGTTTTGCACACTGTGATGATTTAACAATGCACTTCCTGGACAAGTCGAAGTTGTCACCTGTTAGAAGAAGGACCAAAACCCCAGAGCTTGCAATTTGTTCTCTTTCATGGTAGGAGGAGGAGGATCCATCTGTAAAGATATAACATAGTGCAGGGTCTTTCAGGTTGCTCTCTGTGGCAGGGAGGAAAGGGCCTGGTTCTGGCTGGGTGGGTGGCTGTAGGCCACACTCATGTGGATCTCCTTGGTATAGGAGACCACATGCCAAAATGGAAGGCATTTTGTTGGGAAGCACAGTGATGTCTCAATCATGTAGAAGGAGAGACCAATGGGTGAGTCTGGTGTTAGACATGTTGCCATCTTTGATTCTGTCTATTAACAGGACGTTGGTAGGGGTATGGTTAGTGTGCAGTACAATAAAGGAAAACCCTATGATGTAGGTGAAGTGTTTGATGGCCCAAAAGGTTGCCAAGAGATTCCTCTTACATAGAGAGTACTTCTGCTCTACCAATGAGAGCATTTGGGAGGCATAGGCAATAGGACTGAAGGTGCCATTTGCCTTTTGTGCAAGGACTTCTGACATGCCCACCTCAGAGGTAGCAATTTCCAAGTGGAATGGAAGTTCTAGGTTAGGACTGACCAATGCTGAAACAGAGGCCAAAGCCTTTTTCAGAGAAGTGACAGCAGCTGAGTGCTCTGGTCCCCACTGCCAGGGGATATCTTTCTTCAGCAACTCATACAGGGGTGTGGCCTTCTGTGCAAAATTGCAAATGAAGTCCCTGGAATAGTTACCCATTCCCAGGAAATGTCTCAGGGTAGCTACAATGGTGGGTAGTGGCAAATCCTAAATACCTTGGACTTTGTCCAAGGCAAGGCTCCTGCCCTCTCCAGTGATGCACAGGCCCAGAAAGGAAATTTCTGGTAGCCATAACTGTACGTTTTCAGGATTACATTTGAGGCCTGTCCTCTGTAGGAGCATCAAGAGCTCATCTAGGAGCTCCAGGTGCTTCTTCAAGCCAGCTGTGACCAAAAGAAGATAATTCAAATATTGAAAGAGATATTCTGATGTAGAGAAGCCACTTATGGCATCTCTCATATGCATGTGGAATAGAGAATGGCTGTTGTGGAATCCCTGTGAGAGGCAATTCCATGTGTACTGACGTCCTTCAAAAGTGAAGGCAAACCTGTATTGGCTCTCTGTGGCCAATGGGAGTGACCAGAAACCATTGGAAATGTCCAATCTGCTGAACCACTTGTGTTCAGGCTTCAGAAGTTTGAGCACATTCAGGGCCGAGGCCACAGTTGGTTCACAACTAGGAGTGATTTGGTTAAGTCTGCAGTAATCAATGGTGAGCCTCCAACTATTGTTGTGCTTAGTCACAGGCCAAATGGGAAAGTTGACTGTGGACGCACAAGACCTAATGACCTCTTGTTTTAAAATGGAGTTAATGATGGCCCTCAGAGAGGGTACTGCTTCCGCTGGAAATGGGTATTTCCTCTGGCAGGGTGGTTGATTGCCAGTGATTTGCATGAGGGTGTACATTCTCCCACAATCATGTTTGTGTTTAGTAAAGGCATTCTTATGCCTTTCCAGAATTGGCATTAGTTGGAGAAAAAGCTCATGGTATTGGAGCATGAGGATGATGTCATACTCCACGTCATTGATCTTCACTGCTGCTACCACATGTGAGTCAGAAATGAGAACTATGTGGTATTGGCCAGGTACTGTATCTGAAGCAATAGTTTATTGGCTAAATCCAGAATGCATCCATTGCGTGCAAGAGATTGTGACTAGGATTCCCTCGAAGGTCTGCATGGAAGTGAGCTTCCCCATTGATCAAAAAGATAGCTGCGGATCTTCCTGATGCAGCACTGAAACAGCAGCACCCATATCTAGAAGTAATTCAAGCTGGTGGTCCCCAATCAGTGCTTCTATACATGGGCAGCCAGAATCATCAGTCATCAGGGTGGTGATGATGTGACCTGGGGCCTGACACTGTCAGTCTTAGCCTTCTTGTTCTGATTGGGGGTGGGGTCTACCTCTCACAGGATTTGGATGGCCTCGGAATATGGAGACTTTGATGGTGCATCCCCATCGGGGTCATCTTGCAGTGGAGGTGCAGATGGGATAGCCACTATGGGCTTGTGTGGAAGGGCTGCTGAAAGACTAGGGATCTGAGGTTCAAGCAGACTCGATAGACCATAAGGCCTAATCTGCTGGCAATTAGTATGTTAGTATGACCTTGGCTTTAAACTCCCGGAGCCAGTTTTTTTCCTCGGCCAACTCTTTGTATAAAGGGTTGCACTGCTGATTTTGTCCATTGTTCCCCTTCTCTTTCTGCTGCTGAAAGAACTGATGCCGCTCCCAGCATTGGTTCTTGCTGTTCCCTCCTTTGTTTTGGAAGAAAGGCCTTTCCTGTTGGAAATTCTTTGATTTTCCTTCCACCACGTACTGGGTGGAAGATTCAATGCTGTTCTGCACTGCAGTCACTTTGGCCCTTGAGCCTGAAGCCTGGTCGTGCGTGTAGATTTCATAAATGCTTTCTACTTTGTCCATGATGGTGTGGAAGCATTCCCATTTTGGGAACACTGATGCCTTGACCTTCTCACGAAGGCCAGGCAGCATGTTTTTCCAGAACAGACTCTTGTACTCAGTTGAGTCTCAATCTGCCGCCTCCTCCGCCAGCTTCTTGCCTGACTGATAGGCAAGCCACAAGTGACTGTCATACTGGGCTGGTGTTTCCTTGGCATACTGCTTCACTGGTTGGGCTAGCATCATGCCAACCAAATTGGGATTGTGCGTCACCAGGAGGCTGGCTGTGACTACATCAAATCAGGCCCCAGCATCCTGACGCACTGCTTCTGGTATTTTGGCCCACAACGTGGGATCTACAGTTTGTTTCAAAACCTGAACTCTATGCTCTGCTGGGAGACTGAGCATTTCATACTGATTTTGAACATTTTCCAAATGACAACTCAAACTGTTGCCAGTGGCCATATGGTCTAATTTGTCCGCGATCATTTGGATGGCTTGTGCAGACTGCAGAGCATTTGGGGAGTGTCCTGTTTGCACTTGCATGGACTAGACCACTGCTTCGGGTGTGGCAGTAGCCACACCCTGAACTAGGATGTGCTGTTCCACGTCCCTTTTCAACAGGTTGGCAAAGGCCCGTCAGACTGCTGGTGATTTTGCCTCAGCAACTCCAGCCTTGGTGACTGCTCACTTGATCATGGCCTCAACTTTGGTCTTGTCAAACTTACTCACGATGGCTACTGGAGGTGAGCAAGGCCTCAGCCCTCCGGTGTCCCAAGGACTGCCATCTTGGAGATCTCCTTCATCACCTTCACCATCCTCCAATGATGCCAGGTCGATAGGCGGGGCATATGGCAAAGCTTTTACATGACCCTTTAGGATTGGCAACTGCTGATGTCATCTTGCCATCTTTGCTGTATACCTAGAATGATTTCCAGTATTCTGACTTTGTACTGTCCCTTGCTAACATGGTTTTGCAAAACTCTATACACTTCATGATTTTCCCTGATCTCCTTGTCCAGTGCTTCCCGACATTCCCCATCTCATTATTCAACTCATTCTCATTCTGCAATGTCTCATTTGAATCAGTCAACACATCATTCAGCTGTAATGCTTGTTTCTTATCCTGCTGTTACCTTTCACAATCCTCTCTCAACCTAACAATCTCTCTGTCTCTCTCTCATACAGTACAATGCATTTCGTTCTGTATCTCATTTCTGAGACATTCAATCTCTTGTTCCAGCTCTCGCCGCTGTTTGCCCATATCCCAGAATTTGGAGCCCAGCTCTTTTTTTAAGGCTATGATCTCTGTTTCTACTGCCTGTAGGGAAGCACTCAGGGCAGCAACCATTGCTTCTTTCTGGTCATGTTTCTTGACTGTAGGTTTGGCCTCTGAATACAGCATGCACACATATCGTATCGGGTGAGTGTGCAATTTCGTGTCCAGCGCAAATCATTCCGACCTCCATGGGAGGTTAGAAAGTTTGAAATGTTCAATTTGAGCTCAGTGCTAATGGCCATTTTGGAAGTACCACCTCTTCCTGCACTAGCCAGAAGTCCAAGGTATATCAATCCACCTTGTATTCCACAACTAGACAGTCAAACATTTGGGATACAGACTCTCCCAGACCAGTGCCATTGTAGAATGCGGGGCATGGGTTCTAACACCTTCATTTGTCCCATCACGTTCAAGGCATGGAGGGCCTGAAAGATAGTCTGTATTGATTGAATGGGTGGGCATGGGTTTGAGTGCCATCATGATTCCCGTGCCCATTCCCCTTGACTGTACACCTTTTCCTTGACTGAGTCAGTTCTCACCAATCAGGTCCGTGCCATGGCCACTATTTGTTAGATTTGGCAGGATCTAAACTTGATGGAAAAACACAACGCAGGAGACAGGTGTACAGAATAAAGGTTTAGTCCCAGAAACATGCAAAAAAGGACAGCAATTATACCTGTTGGTACTCAGGAGTCCAGAACCTCCTAACTCCTAGTGTCATATTCATAGGAAAACAAATGAAACTCAGAGAATAATACTCTTACGCAAAGTTATATACACTAGAGATAAGAGGGTTCTGTTACCTGGTGATGGGCTCATTTGCGTAGCATAGATGCCAGGCAACACATTTCTATTGGTGTACATGATGGGCATCTGACACCCAATGTCGTTATATGTTGCACGTGCACAGTGATAACTATTATGCTGACTACAGCTATTTTATTTTTATTTATTTATTAGTTTTCAGAAATACCTTTGAGCCAGAGGCTCATTTACAAAGGTTCCACATCATGAAACAAAAATACAGCATAAGAAATAATACATTTATCAACTAGTACAGAAAGCAATCATTCTATTATACAGATTATTTACAGGTCTACTACATTCAAGAGTCAGGAGTTACATTTTCCTGCATGCAAAAAGGGGAGAGGTAAGAGAAATTGAAATTTTGCATTACAATAGAATGATTCATTATATTGTGCTGATCATAGCATCATGACTAATGACTGTAGGTGGCACTGCGAGACCACAAATATATTGCAAACATAACTAATGACACTAATCATAGCAATATGGCTAATAACAGTAGGTGGCATGCTAAGACCACAAATGTATCTCTGCTAAATAGTAGTTTGTCAGTACATCATAGCAAGCATCAGTAAATACTGTTATACCTTAAGTTGTATAATAGAAAATGGTAGTCCACATTAGGGATGGAAGGTATGGCAGGTCTACAATGCCCTCCCTTATTTTTTCTCCACTGTGCCTCTATCCCTCTCTGACAAGCCTCCCTATGAGGTAGTTTCTGAGGCATTCTACCACTGTTTTAAAATCTGTCCTCTTGAAGTCTTGTCCTCATGTGATTTGTCTCCGTTCCTTGTTGTTAAACAATACTGTACGGTGATCACTGGTACTTAGGGGACTGCCCACTGTGCCAAATGAAATGTCATCCCTATGTGTATGCACCAGGTCCAGTACTTCCCCATCCCTACTGGGTTCATTGACTAGCTGCCTTAGAAAAGCCCCTTTAGGGAGTCAAGAATGGTCCTGTTCCTTGCTGAAGCCATAGCTGGAAGGCTGCAATCCACATCTGGCAGACTGAGGTCACCAACTAGCAGCACCTCCCCCTTGCTTGCCATCCTGATGGTGGCATCCCCAAGTATGGGAAAATACACTAACAATGTTCATAAATCCCTTGACTATGGTGACCTTGTTAGTAATATATTTATTTACCTTACTAAGGCCTTCAATCTAGTCAATCATAAGCACCTACTTAACAAACTCCTTGGCCTGTGTTTCTCACAGAGCACAGTTGACTGAGCCCACAGCTATCTCACCAATTGCTCCCAGTGTGTGAAGATCGATAAATCTTTGTCTGACATTAGGGGGCTATCTATTGATGTCCCCCAGGGCTCAATCTTGGACCCACTCCTATTTGGTCTCTTCATTAATCAACTGTCCGATACCTGTCAGACAACCAGTGTACACCTCTTTGCTGATGATGCTGTCATCTATACGAAAAACCCTGACAGCCTCACCACCACTCTCTAAAGTAACTTCAGGTCACTAGAAAGCTGATTCTCTAAAAACAAATTGGTTCTCAATTACAAAAAAACAAAGACCAGGCTTTTCTCTTGCCTATCACAGAAAAGGAAAATTCCACCCTTTGTCATCCAAAATGGCCAGGGACAAAACCTTGAAGAGGTGGAGACCTTCAGATACCTTGGAATAACTGCGGATGACACCTTATATTTTACCCCCCCATGTTGACAATATGGTAGCCACAGTTAACAGAAGACTGGGTTCCTTGTACTATAACTGGAACATTCTTGTTAGGGCTGCTAGATACCTTATTGTGGCAAGCTCCATTCTTTCAGTTATAGATCATGGGCTCTCTGTCTATGCTGCTTCCTGTGAGTGCCAAACAGAGTAAAGCATAATAGGGCATGCCACTTTGTACTTGGCGCAGATAACTGCACTCAAAGTTAGACCCTTTATGCACTGACTACCTTTACCCTGCAGAATAAAGCTTCAGACCTGTTGCTAGCCAAAAAGGAAGTTCTGGACTTATCACCCTCTGCTTTAACAAACTGCTTCTGCACCATCTCCAACCAGTATTTATTTGAAAAGTTTCACCAGGAATGACATACGAGTTAAAATAGCTAGTTTCCAGATGTGTCCTGGGGTAAAGGGACATGAGAAAGCACAACTTGAAAATTATACAACAAAGTAAGTTCTAACAAAATACAAAGATTAAATGACATATACACAGTGATGTACAATATTAACGTATGTGAGCTATGCAGTATAAATCAAAGAAGTACAGAGTCACTGGGGATGAGACAACTGGGAGCAGACCTGTGGGAAGACAGTGTTCCTTGTTTATATGGTGGGGGGAGCATGAAGGAGACAAAAACATGGAGGAGGATGGGGAAGGAAAGTGAGGATGATGGGTCATGATGGGGGCAGCTATAGCTGGGGTTCTGGGAAGAGAGTTAGTGAAGAGTGGAATGGGTGGGGGAAGGAAGTAGTGCACAGAGTGGAGAAA
Source organism: Neoceratodus forsteri (assembly GCA_016271365.2). Lineage (NCBI taxonomy): Eukaryota > Metazoa > Chordata > Ceratodontiformes > Ceratodontidae > Neoceratodus > Neoceratodus forsteri. The sequence goes on from CM057458.1 coordinate 519,331,868, forward strand.
TAAAGCAGCAGATTACAAGAGGGGCTTATAGTGGGAGAGTTCAGTTGTAGTTAGAGGTGGGGGAGGTGGAACTAAGTTGCACAGAGGATAGCGGGGAGGGAAGGAGGCAGAGAGAAAGAGTGGGTGGGTGCGAGATGGGAGTAGGAGATAAAAGTGGAGAAATTCAGTTGAAGTTACAGGTGGGGGAGGTGAGGCTTAGTAGTACAGAGGATAGAGAGAGGGTGGAGGAGGCAGAGTGGATAGGGGAGGGGAAGGGAGTTCCAGAGCTTAGGGAGATGGTAGGAGAAAGCAGTCTGGCCTGCTGAAGAGGACCTGGGAGGAGGGCAAGGTAGCAGACATGGGAACTGTGAAGGGCATAGAAGTTAGGGGTGGGCTGAGGAGAGATAGGAAGGGAGGGATCCAAACCAGTATTTGGCTATAAAAGAGAAGCAATATGCCAAGCACCTGGCTTCAAGGGAAAGAAAGGAGAGGGAGATACAGAGAGAGCAATGATGAGTGCCGGGTGGACAGTCCAGTGCAAAATGGCAGGAGTGAAAGAGAGGGTCCAGCCTGGAGAGGATGGATTTAGGGGCAGTTCTGTAAACTGTATCACCATAATCAAATATGGGGAGGATAATTTTCTGAACAACAGCTCTGCAGGCCGACAGAGGGATACAGCCACTGTGGTGGTATAGCGCTCCTAACTTAGCGTGTAGTTTTTTGCATACAGCATCAACGTGGACAGAGAAGTCAAGGTGGTTGTCAAGCCACACCCCTAGGTACTTGAAGGAAAGTACAATCTCTATTAAGGACCCATCCAGGGTGTAGAAGGGGGGGCTACCAATCCTAGAGAGCTTTTGCTTAGTACCAAAGGTCATTGAGGCCATTTTCTTGGTCTTAAGGGCCAGCTGATTCGAGCACAACCAGAGCTGGACATTGTCAAAGTCCCACTGAAGTCTGGTCATCACATCAGAAGGAGATTGGCTGGAGGCAAATAGGACTGTGTCATCAGTGTACATGTGAATGGACGCTGAGCTACAAGCAGCAGGGAGGTCATTAAGGAAGACCGAGAATACAACAAGGTCAAGGACAGAGCCTTGGGGGACACCAGTGCTGATTGGGAGAGGTGGGGAGAGGGAGTCACCAATAAGAACTGATTGGGACCTACTTTCAAGGTAGGATAGGAACCAGTTTGTGGCCAGGTTGGTGAGTCCTGCTGCTGATAACTTAGAGAGGCGAAGTTGGTGGGTGACAGTGTCGAAGGTTTTGGCCAGGTCACCAAAGATGGCAGAGGTGATTGGGCCCTGATCCATACCTGTGAGAATGGAATCAGCTGGAGAAGGGGAGGAGGAAGTGGAGTGTGTTTTATGGAAGCAAGACTGGTAGGGGTGAAGAAAGAGGAAGAGTTGAGGAAAGGGGTAATTTGAGATAGCACCAGGTGTTCTTGGAGTTTGGCAAGTGTAAGAAGAAGAAAAATGGGGTGATAGTTTCCAGGAATTGAGGGTTCACCATCTTTTGGGAGGAGAATAACAGTGATGTGCTTCCAGGCAGATGGGACAACCGATAGGAAGATGGAGAGGTTTAGAAGGGCACAGATAGAGAGACCAATAGCAGGGGCTGTGAGGTGGAGATGTTTTGGGTCAAGATGGGAGTGAAGGAGAGGGGGATGTGGGGGAGCTGGTGGTGGAGGGAGGTGGAGACACCGGAGGGAAGGAGGAGAGAAGGGAAGTGGCACAGGGGGTGAAGAAAGTGTTGAATTCCTTGGCCACAGAGGGGGGGTAAGTAATGGTGGAATAACTTGCCTAAAGGACAGAGACTGTGAGTTGAGCCTTGGGAAAGAATACAGCATGAACCAACTTCCCGAACTTTGGGGGGTGGTTGATATTGTTATGAAAGGTAGAGGAGAAGTGTTCTGTTTTGGCTAACCTGGTGGCTATGGTGCAGATATTTCCAAGGGTGCGATATTTGTATGGGTCCTGGGGGATCCAGAGGACATGTGCACCTTCCATGCTAGGTCCCTTGCATGCAGGCAGGCTAGAAGTTCAGCATAAATCTAAGGGAGGGAGGTGGGAGCCTCTGACACTGATTTTCCTCAGGGGTGCATGTCGATCCCAGATGGAAAGAAACAGTTCTGAAGTGTTCAAGGGCGGTGTCGACAGGTGCAGGAGGCTGATACTGCTGACCAATCAGTTGAAGCCATTTCTTCATGGAGGGTGGACAGATCCAAGAGCCTAAAGGATCAGATCAGGAGGAGTTTGGGTGGGCTTTGAGATGGTGGAGTTTGTGAACGCAGTAGACCACATGGTGGTCACTGAGGGCATCTGGGAGAATGCCAGCAGCAATTATTTGGTGGGGGTGTGAGGTGAGGGTGTGACAGAGCAGAATAGGGCCCTGCCCATTTGTTATGAAGAAAGTGTTTAAATGCAAGGATCTTTCCTTTTCTGTCTCTTCTCTGTCTGGTTGTACAACCAAATTTTTCTATAGACTTCGGACGTGATCAACCCGACAGGCTCGCAATTCTTTACCTCTCACTGTCTCTCAGTTTTCTCTTGCTGTCTGTCTTTTCCTCTCTTGCATATCTGCTAATATAAAAATATATGCAAATCATTGTATGGAAATGTAACTGATACTGGGATCCCTTTTGTTTAGAAAATATATAGTGTTACTGTTGAGATGTATACAATTATAATTTGAGATGACTGCAAAAAGCTGTTGGAAGCTAGAGGTTACCCGAGTTCAAATTTTAGGCCTTTTTTGCAAAAGCTGTGGTCTGGAAATTGGGCCTCAGCTAAAGGATACTGTGTTCTAGCAGCTCCTGCCTGATATTTACAAAAACAGGATGCTTGCTAAGAGTGGAGGTTAAAAGGACTTATAAGGGAGCTAAGCTGCAACTGCAAGAGAGAAGAAGAAAAAGGGACACAGAGAAAAATGACTGTTTTTTTCCTTTGTACATAGTTGTTCTGAACAAGTTTATTTTTTTATGTTACTGCTACTGTAAATACATATTACTGGTGAATTCTGCAACTGCTCCTGGTTTTCCCTATGCTTTCTGACCTGTGCCTCAACAACAGATGGCCCAATCCAGAAGGGTGTGCTTCAGAGATTTGTGGTTAAGAAGAGTGGGGTCAGTGATCAGTTGAGTGAGGTTAAGAGATGTGGTATCGTGATGGTTGCTGGAGTGAGGAGGTGAAAGCCAATTCAAATTAAAGTCCCCTATAGTGAGTAATTCACCAGGGGAACAGTCGGTGGAGATGGCGGTTAGAAGGTCAGAGATACAGGATGAGGAAAGGCCTGGGCAACAGTAGACTCCAGCTAAGAAGATGGGATGGGAGAAAGGGAGGGAGAGTTTTAGGAGGACAAATTCATAGGCAGATGGAAGGGAGACAGAGAGGATAGTGAAGAAGCGAATGGAAGAGGAGATATAAATGGTGATTCCACCACTCCTTCTGGCTCAATCCTGTCTCATGAGGCAGTACCCAGGAATGGATAAGGTGGTATCAGGATTTTAGTGGAGATCCATGATTCAGAAATGATGCATATGTCTGGCTGGAGTCTAGCCATGATTTGGTTGAAGAAGGTTAATCTTAGGGAGGAAACTCCTGATATTGAGATGGACAATACTCAGACTTTTGGGAAGGTGGTGGGGGAAGGCAGGGCTGGGGTTTACTCAACATTCCCTGCCAGCAAGAGCAACAGCAAGACAAGAAGATGATGAAGGATGGAGATCAGTCTGTGTGAAGTGTAGGAGGGAGATTTATGAGTGGCCAGGGGAGGGGTGGAGAGGGTAAAGCAGAGATTGAAGTGAAGCAAGATGAAGGCAGGGGAGGTCACGTGATGTCTGGCTTGACACAAGCAGTGCCTCTGTGTTTCTCCGGCTCTCCCGCTCCACTTTTGCATCTAAAAAATATGAATTATCAATAGCTATCTCAATAGAAACACATCTGAAGTGTACTACAAAAGGTCTGATTACAGTGGTATTGGAAAAGCTTCAGAATGGATGTAACAATGCGGCAGGAACTGCCTCGACATACCCCACCCGCATCGCCAGACAAGGCCGCAAAGAAACCAAAGCAGCAGAGCACTAAAGCGGTCCTGACCTCACTCAGCAAAGTGGCGCCCACTCCAGTCTCAGAAGAGAGCTTCCTATCTGAGATGAAACCCCTGCAAGAAGCAATTGCTCTTCTAACTACGGAAATAACATCCTTAAAATCCAACTTATCGGACGTATCCAGACAAGTAAGGGATACTGAAGTGAGAGCAATATCACTGGAGAAGTGGAGAGAAACTACAGACCCAGAATAGGTAGCAATAAAGAAACTAATTACTAAAATGGAAACAAAATTAGAGGACTTAGAAGGACGTAGCCATCGCAATAATCTGGTAGTCATCGGCCTTCCCAAGGGGTAGGAAGCATCTTCTCCGATCATCTTTGCTCAAAAGCTATTAGAGAAAGTAGTAAGGCCATCGCCCAATGGCCCATCATACGTGGTGGAGTGAGCTCATAGGGCATTGCGCCCTAAACCTGACCCTTGTTCACCACCCCAGCCTTTCTTCCTGAAACTCCTTAACTTCTTGGATAAACAGCACATAATAATGAAACTCAGGGAAGTTCAAGCTGTGATGTGGGAAGGAAACAAGATATGTATAGCACAGGATCTTCCAGCCTCAGTTAGACAAAAAAGGGTATCTTTCCATGCCACTATTTCTCGACTCATCCCTGCAGGAGTGCAGTTTAAAATGCTATACCCGGCACAACTACAAGTTAGGATCCAGAACAAGTGGCATTCATTTGACTCCAACGAACAAGCAACACAGGAATTACAGAGACTTCTACCAGACTTATTAAAGAGATGAAGTAGTCGCAGGTGGAATGTAGGAGCAGGGAAAGGATGGAAAATGGTGGGTTAGTTCTACTGAAAGGGGCAAAGAAAATCTCAATGAGATGGTTAGAAAAGGCATATGCTTTGTACTTCAATATCATTATGTTAGGTACACAAACAGGAAATCTTCGTTTTATACTGGATGGGGTTTGAAAGGATGTCATGCTGGCTGTTTAGTGAGTATGTTGCAGAACTACGGTCTTGACCCTGGAGCTCACCCTTTTAAAAGAAAAGGAACAATCCCCCATCTGTGGACGTTTACTCCAGATCAACAATATCCATAGGGGGGGAAAGGGACAATCCACGCATTTGAGAAATCGCGTCGGGCGGTTTGGAATGCTCAGCTCCAATAGAGTCTGCAGCCTCTCGAGAATTCGTATGATCGTGGAGGTGCAAAGGATATTCGAGTGCTGCAAAATGAATTGCATGACAGTGCGTAGGGCTGCAGTGTAAAGGACAGGCTGAATCCTCTCAGCGAAGAAGACAAATAAAAGGGGACTACATTTATTAAAGCCTTTTTTTTTTGTTCCTTCATTTCTCTTCTCCTTCTCCCTTTTTTTACTTTCAATTTTTAATTTTATTATATGGATTTCTGCCTCACAGACATGGCACGAGTAATGCTGAAAGTACTATATAAGGAACTAAACGCAGAGCAGAGGAATTAAAGGAGAAGTTTATTTTAGTTCAAGCAAGAAGGGTAAGATAACATAGATTATTTACAAGTTTAATTAGTTTTAGAGGCTGGGAGAAACCAGAAGTGTGATAGTAGTATCATTAATATTAGTACTATTATTAAAGTTTCTAAGTAATACAATATCAGTTAACACAAGTGTAAGTGAGTTTTGCAACATCTGGGGAATGAATATTAATTCTGTGAAATAGACTGGAGGGCCGAATTTTTTTCATAATCATAATTAAACTAGGAAAAAGGGGTCGGTACCAATTTAACACTAATTTAAAAAGGGTGAGGTATAAACCCTGACACTGAGGAAAGGACAGAAAGAAAAAGTGGCTTTTTATTTTTATAGTGAAGATCTCGTATGATATTCTTCTTTCATTTTTAGATATTATTTTTTTTTGGGGAGGGGAGGTCTCTTCTCTCTCTGTTCAAACGAACAACACCTTTGTCATCTCTGTCTCACTTTCAACTGTAAGATGACAAGAAAGGATTCCGATACAGAAACGGGCATTCTAGGTGGAGCGGGAGGAAGCAGGAGGACTGATGCTAGTGGAGACTGGCAGCACCACACACCTTATCGGGGGAAGGTTTTCTTTATTCACCTACGAAAAACGCCACTAAGAAGCTAGTTCAGGGAAGGGTTAGGAAATCTCTTAGACTCTTACAGGCTCTAATAAAACATGTAAATAATGTAAAAAAGTTGGTGAAGGGAAATAAAGGGATCAGGGAGGGTGGGTTGGAAGAGGGATTGGGGAGGAATGTTCTGGCAAATATTGGGAACATGGGGGGGCACCTTGGCATCGGCTAAAAAAGGGTGTGTATGGTATCTTATCTTTCTACCATGTATTAGGTAACGTTATCAATCAAGATGGCTAATAGACATAAGTTTATGACATGGAATGTGAAAGGGATGAGAAGTTAAAATAAACAATATAGGGTCCTACAGCATCTGCAAGTGACTAAAGGTCAGATAATCTTCCTACAAGAGACACATCTACTAGAAACAGAAGCAAATTTGTTACGCAGGATGCAAATAGGTCAGGTGTTTGCTGCAGTGTCATCCACCCAAAGTAAAGTTGTAGCAATTATTTATTCACAAACACAAATTCAAGCGACACAGCTTAATCGGGTGTAGTGCTGAACTTCAAAAAGGCAGCCAGCCACACATATACAGAGGCGTGAAAAAGTATTTGCCCCCTTCCTGATTTTCTCTGTTATTGCATATTTGTCACACTGGATGTTTTCAGGTCTTTAGAGAAAATGTAATATTAGATAAAGGGAACCTGAGTGAACAAATAACACTTGTTTTTTTTTTTAATTTCACTTATTTAATGAAAAAAAGTTAACCAACACCAACTGGCACTGTGTGAAAAAGTAATTGCCCTTACACTTAATAACTGGTTATACATTTAGCTGCAATGACTGCAACCAAACACTTCCTATAATTCCATATCAGTCTTTTCACATCGCTGTGGAGGAATTTTAACCCACTCTTCCTCGCAGAACTGCTTTAATTCAGTAACATTTGGTAGGTTTTCGAGCATGAACTGCTCGTTTCAGGTCCTGCCACAGCATCTCTATTGGGTTTAAGTCTGGACTTTGACTAAGCCACTCAAAACTTTAATTTTACTTCTTTTAGCCATTCTGATGTGGACTTTCTTTTGTGTTTTGGATCATTGTCTTGCTGCATGACCCAACTACGCTTCAGCTTCAGCTGACGGAAGGATGACCGAACATTCTCCTTAAGATTTTCTGATACAGAGCAGAATTCATGGTTCCTTTAATTATGGCAAGTCATCCAGGTCCTTAGGCAGCAAAGCATCCCCACCATCACACTACCACCACCATGTTTGACTGTTGGTATGGTGTTCTTACTGTGGAATGCTGTGTTTGCTTCTGCGAGACATTATGGGATCCATGTCATCCAAAAGTTCCACTTTGGACTCATCTGTCCATAGAACATTTTCCCAAAGGCTTGTGGATCATCCAGGTGCTTCTTGGCAAATGAGAGCAGGCGTTTATGTTCTTCTTGGTTAGCAGTGGTTTCCACTTGCTACTCTCACATGAAGCCCATTTTGCCCAGTCTCTTTCTGATTGTGGAGTCATGAACACTGACCTTAGCTGAGGCAAGAGAAGCCTGCAGTTCTTTGGATGTTGTTTTAGGATCCTTTGAGACTTCCTGGTTGATTTCGCTGCCCCTTGGAGTAATTTTGGCAGGCCGCCCTCCTGGGAAGATTCACTACTGTTCCAAGTGTTCTCCATTTGGAGATTATGGCTCTCACTGTGGTTCAATAGGGTCCCAGAGCCTTAGAAATAGCTTTGTAACCCTTTCCAGACTGATAGAGGGCAACAAATTATTTTCTGATCTTTTCAGGAACTTCCTTTGATCATGGCATAATGTGCTTGTTGAATCTTTGTGCTGGCAATGTGACTCTGATGGTAAGGGTCAAAATAAGTGAGGTTTAGATTGAGTAGGGCTGGCTGTAATCAAGCCTGGCTGTGTTCAATCAGCTGACTCTAATTATCCCTTTAATTGGGTTGGTTTAACTGGGGCAATTACTTTTCACACAGTGCCAGTTGGTGTTGGTTAACTTTTTTCATTAAATAAATGAAATAAGTAAAAAAAAAAAGTGTTATTTGTTCACTCAGGTTCCCTTTATCTAATATTATATTTTGTCTAAAGACCTGAAAACATCCAGTGTGACAAATATGCAATAATAGAGAAAATCAGGAAGGGGGCAAATACTTTTTCACGCCACTGTATCAGAAAGCACAAACGAAGCAGCACCAGCAAGTTTCGTATAAAATAAATTTACTGTGCAAATGGAAATCACAGACAGCGGTAGCACAAACATCGACTAAATGCCCAGCGCTTCGACTCTTAACAAGTCTTCATCAAGGGGTAATGCTAGTCGAGGAAAACATCCCTTAAATATAACAGTTAATTAACACCTTTATCAATTAAATTTAAAGCATAAGGAGAAAAACATTTACAGAAGACATTAGTTAAAGAACCCTTCACCCTTCAAAAAAATATATAATAACAGATCAATAATATTATTTATAAAATAAACTAACATTTTAAATCTGAAAAATAAAAAACCAAAAGTTTAGAGTTCAAAATAAAGCAGCACCATCTAATATATTCATATTCAAATCTACATTTACCTGTGAGAACAAAAGGTTTTTTTAAATGTTTCAGGTGTAATATATGTAAATTTTCCAGTATCTGTCATGAAACATTTATGCACCCGAAGAATTCCAAAGTTAAAATCCAGGTTAGAGAGTTGATCACCTGTGATACACCATACGTAGTATATGTACTTTAGTGTTTTTGTGATTTAATATATGTTGGCAAAACCATCAGGCCACTTAAACAACATATACAAGAGCACATTCGTTCTATTTTGAACAGCAATAGAAATACCCCAGTAGGTTTTCATTTTTCTGAATTTCATCAATTGGATCCAAGTTCTTTGAAATTTATGGGTATAGAACATATTTATCCATTGTTTATGGGAGGTGATAGATCAAATTTATTGTTACAAAAAGAAAGTAAATGGATCTACAGGTTAAATTCTGTTAGACCGAATGGATTGAATAATCAATGGGACCTTAAACCTTTTCTTAAGGGTGGTTATCAAGCATGAAGATGTCTAATGGACCAATATGTTTTGATATGTTATTATGTTATGGATTTTTTCAGTAACGTTACAATTTGGCTTTTTTCTTTTTAGATTTACATCTTGAACCTGGATTCTACCCATTTGGATCTTTATTTTTGATTTTTTTAATTAGCTTATTTACTAGGGGATCCTCAGAAATGTTGTTAATTAGGGTTAATATGTTATGGATGTTTATGTTAGTATTGTTGTAATTTGTTTTTTTCCTTTTAGATTTACATCCTGAACCCTGATTCTACTCATTTGGACTTCATATTTTTTTGCTTTATGATTTTTTTGTTTGATCTACTTATTTACTAGGGGATCCTTAGAAATGTTGTTATATGAAGAATTGATTTTTAAGGGTAGTTGCTAATGTTTGGAGTTGCTATTTAAAACAGCATTTTTTTCCTTTTTGTATTTGGTGCTGTTCATTGTAGCAGCTTTAGAAATTTAATTCTGTAGATTTGAATATAAATATATTAGATGGTGCTGCTTTATTTTGAACTCTAAACTTTTTGGTTTTTATTTTTCAGATTTAAAATGTTAGTTTATTTTATAAATAATATTATTGATCTGTTATTATATATTTTTGAAGGGTGAAGGGTTCTTTAACTAATGTCTTCTCTGTAAATGTTTTTCTTCATATGCTTTAAATTTAATTGATAAGGGTGTTAATTAACTGTTATATTTAAGGGATGTTTTCCTCGACTAGCATTACCCTTGATGAAGACTTAAGAGTCAAGGGCCATGCTTAGTCGATGTTTAGCATCATTGTCTGTGATTTCCATTTGCACAGTAAATTTATTTTATACGAAATTTGCTGGTGCTGCTTCGTTTGTGCTTTCTAAAGTTGTAGCAATACTGGTGACAAGGAACGTAGAATTCCAGTGCAGTCAGTGCATTCGGGACCCATTGGGGAGATATGTATTAGTGTATGGTACACTGGAGAGATCTGATATCATTCTGGGATCCATATATGGCCCTAATATGGACACCCCCTCTTTCTTTATGGAAATACCTAATTCACTGCTACCTTTTTTGTTGACTCCACTGATACTTGGGGGAGATTGTAACCTGCCATTTACTCCAGATGCAGATAGAACAGGCAAAGCAAAAGTTGGACTATCGTCAGCACAATGGGCCATTAGAGATATGTCGGACAAGTTAGGACTATGTGACCCCTGGAGGGTATTATACCCGCAAGAGAGGGAATATACTTTTAGACCAGCAATACATGGCACTTCTTCCTGTATCGATTATTTTTTGCTAAGTACACAAATCTTACCAGACCTCATAAATTGTCAGAGCTCTGCAGAGGTAATATCATATCACTCCTCAGTGTTTTGCACTGTCTCTTTATGTTCCACTCAGAAAGTAGATACAGTTTGGAAAATGAATAACTGACTATTGAAAGACAAAAACATAATAGGAAGGTTAAAGGCTAGTAGTGAATACTATACACACCATAATCTGAAAACCACGAATCATGTGGACATGGAATGGGGAGGATTAAAGTGTTTCCTTTGGGGAGAGCTAATTAAAATTGCTTCTAGACAAAAGAGAAATAGACAGAAACAACTATTAACAGTATTGGGTAACATCAGACACCTGGAAAAAAATCAAAATCCTCTAACTAGTGACACACAAAAGCAGGAACTTATTCGGCTATGGGCAAGTTATAATGACATATTGAGTGAAAAAGCAGAATATGCAATTATCAAAACCAAATCTAAATACATCGACCAGGGTGAAAGGGGTGGGAAGCTTCTAACCCTGAGGGTAAAGCAGCAGGAGACGTCAAGGGGGATCACAGTGATTAAATCTTGGATGGACAGCACCCTTAAAATGAATCCTAAAGACATAGCAACAGAATTCCAAGAATTCTATACAGAACTAGGACTGACCCCCCCCCCCCGGTAGATAACATTGACTCTTATTTATCGAATTACCTCTCCCCAGGCTAACCGAGGAGCAGAGACTGAGAATAACTTCCGCTATTACAGAACCAGAGATACTAAGGGCAATAAATACACTACCATTAGATAAAGTGCCAGGGCCGGACAGATCCTCCCCCAATTTCTATAAGATCCTGGGGAAGGAACTGTCTCCATGGTTGCTCCACTTATTTCAAGGCATACTGGAAGGAGAATACAGGGATCCCCACTTATATGAAGCTTTGACTGTGGTATTGCACAAAGAGGGGAGGGATCCAGAACTGGTATCAAACTACAGGACAATATCACTGTTAAACAATGATCTTAAGATACTGGTGAAAATGTTAGCCATTAGGTTGAACCAGGTAATGCCCTGCCTCATTTGTGCAGAACAAATGGGATTTATGGAAGGAAGATCCTCCTCAGACCATCTCAGGAAACTGGACCATATATTCTCTGGCCCAGATATTCAAACTGCGCCCAAAAAGTGCACAATAGCAGGAGCATGCACAAGTCCATTGCACCCATGAGCAAGAGGCGCAATATTCAAAAACTGAGCCAGCCAACCTGTGCCTACAGCCGACAACTGAATATCGCACCACCTGCACCATTGTGCAACTAGGGAGGGGAAGCTGAGCAGATCTGATGCACCATAGCGCAACAAGGGGTGTTCAGCTGAGCAGTCCAGAGGTGTCATAGCGCAACCAGGGATGCCCCCCAGCAGCAGGGCAGCAATGCAACTGCACAACCAGGGAGGTAGGGGCCCACCACCCATGCCACAGATGGACAGAGGAACACACAGCAGAACAGACATCGTCACCCCACACCCCATGCACTGCACAACTGGGGGAGGGCTGGAATAACCACTGGCCCATGGAGACAAGCAACCAACCCACAGCCGGGCCATGGTGCCCCATCACAACCCCTGACAAGCTGTGACTGGCACACAAGGAGGGCTGACCACCCGTGCCACACCATCCCCCAAATGCAGAGCACACCCTGCACTGTGACCCCCAGACACCCTGCCAAGGAGCAGCATCAACCACTGCAGGAAACCCCATGCATGCCACTACCCCCACTGTGAAAATGCAACCCTGTGCACCACAGAACCATGCAAGGCAGCCCCACCACGAGCACCCATCAGCGGGTGGCAGCACACAGTGATGCAACAATGGCATACATAGTGCCACCACGCACAGCCCCCCCGAGGTACAGCTGAGAGAGAGCGTCGGCACGCGAGGTACCCCACATGGGACAGGGCATGCCCCGGACACCACCACCAGTGGTACAGCACCCTGCACACCCTCCCAAGGACACACCCCGACCCAGCACTGGCCACAACAGCCAGCACAGACACCCACAGTGGTGCATGGAAGCATGCACCACACCGGATGCCACACAGTGCATGGACAAACACCCACCCATACCATAGGGCACAACAACACAGGGATGCAGTAGCAGGGCAACCAAGCCCTCAGCGTGGACCCATGGAAACCATGTTCACACAGCCTGCAGTCCTCCATGGCACAGGAGTGCCAGCCACCCTGCGCAGGCACTGTGGACATGTACGCCACCATCATTTGCCTGGAGCACAAGTCACAGACAGTGGTGCACATCCCCTGCAACACACACAAGCCACAGCATGGAGGTGGGACAACAACTGCGGAGGCCACAGTGTCACCCAAGGCAGACATGCACTACACCAGTGACAGGAGGCAACCCATAATTGTGACGGGTACAGTGGCTGCCCTGCATGGACAGCCACCACTGACATGCCAGCAGATCGTGCAGGTCACAGACATGCAAGGGTGTCAGCTGCACAGGCCATGGAGGGACTGACAGGGGCACCATGGACACAGAGCATGCACCATGGACCACTGCACACAGTCATCCAGTGCACAGAGCACAACACACACACCACAGACACTGACTGATAGCTACCCCCACACCATAGTCACCTCCCCACGGACACGCACACATAACCGTGACTGCACCACCCCGACACAATGCACATCACTGCAGCTGAGCACCTATAGCCCGCTGCAAATGATAAACCACCACAGTATTCATATCAAAAAATCTGTATTCAAAAAACATATCAAAAGGAACTATTTACAAAACTATGTACAAAGTTGGGGGAGGCCAAACAAGGTGGGGTGGGTAAGGGCAGGGTGAACAAATGGTACAGGAAAGCAGGAGTGTGAGGGTGGGTCCAGGGGGTAGGGATATCAGGGCAGAGGGATGATCAACGGAGCCCGCTCCCCACTCTGGCTGCTCCGCCCGTGCCTTCTTCGACCTGCTGGTCAATCCGCAGTGATCTCCAAAGAAGTCTGGCCACATTGAGGATCTCCTCAATGCCTCCTTAATCTCCTGCAGCTAGCGGACACCTAGGACAAGGGAGCACAGTCAATAGGTGTGAAGGCATAGCCCCATACAGCCCACCCACTGTGCATGGCATACGACCGTGGGACATGCCTCTGTGATGGTGTGTGACCACCCACAGTGATCATGTCCACAAGACCTGCCCACCCAGGTGCATACAGCCATGCGGACCGCTGCACACACCCACCGGCAAAGTCATGCACAGCACCAACGTGGCCATTTAGTGACATGGCTATGTGGTGAGAAGGCAGTGGCACAGCCATGTACCTGGTGCACGCATGGACCACCATCGATGCACTCCCAGACATGCAGTGCCACTGGACAGTGCTGACTGTAACAAGTTGAGTGCGTGGCAGTGGTGTCAATGCATGGTGGCCAAGCCCCACTGCCCACCCTGTTACACAGCATGCAATAGTAATCATGGAGGTATGACAGTCACCATTATCGGGCCGGTACCTCAGGCGCTGTTGACCGTCGCCCCTCCTAGCGGCCCTGTCTTCCTGCTGGTGCCACATCTCCCGGGCTAGACACCTCTCCCCCGGCCCTGTGGTGCAAACATGGAGAGAGGAACATCAGTACAATCCTGTAGCAAAGTCCTTCTGCCCTGTGTGCACTCCCACCAAGCCAGACCCACCCACCCCACACCCTGATAACACCACCACAGCCAACACCAGACGGTCCCTCCCCCATGTTCCGGACACATACAACTGTGATACCCATATGGAAGATAAAAGTGTGTGGATATAACACATACCTGGCTGTGGCACCGTGACACTCCTTGCATGTGACCACAGGCGGGCAAGCAGGTCTGGTTCCCTCCTCCGCAGGTCGCCATACCTGTGGCAGCACTGCTCCGCTGTTCATCCCCTTCCTGTGGCCTCCTCCAGTGCATTGGCCACCTCCTCCCACACCTGGCTCCTGGACCTGTCCAGGGGTGCCTCCCCAAACAGTGGGCCATAGAGTGGCTCTACTATGGTCACTAGCTTGGCCAGTTCTACTTGGGTCCACTGTGCAGCCCTCCTCCGTACCATTCTACTTGCTCAGTTGGCTCAAAATGACACTCTGCAGCATGGCTCCACCACATGCAGATGCTGCGCAGTACAGCACTGCCATTCCTTATCACGCTGTCACCAAACAGCGCACTAGTGGTGCAGCCATGCCTCACGCATGGTGCCTAGGGGGCAAATGTCAGGCACAGGGTCAAGGGGCTCTGGCACACAGACAGGCACAGTGCCATTGGAACCCAATGTGTGTAGCATGATTGGATGCCTGTGTGCTACCTCCAGTAGTGGTCTACCACGCTGTTGCCCCACTGTGCCTTTGATGGCCCAGTGCCACAGCGTCATATAGGTGAACATCGCTGTAGCGCCACTGGAATAATGGTGGCTGTGCCCTGCATTGCTTCCCATGCACAGCACGTCAGCAGCATGGCAGACGCCTGCGTCAGCAACCCGGGCATGCACAGTGAGGTGTGTACTGCGCATGTCATAGAACTGATGCCTTGGCTTAGCATGTTAAATACAATTGCACAAAGTAATAGCGCAATATTCAGTCGCCATATGCAAATCATCTAATCAGCCATTCAATGGCGCAGCACTGCAATTTGCATCCACTTAAAGTTGCACCTCACCTCATTTGCATGGGTTGCGCTATAAAAGTGCGACATTGGGCTGCACTGGCCATAGTCGGTTACTGCAGTCTATTGGTGAGTTGCATGCTGTTTGGGAGTGTGGACTGTGGATCTTGGGACATGCATGGGACTGCACAGTCACAGGTAACAAGTTTCATTCTTAGAGGCTAAATAATGACCAAGCGAGTTGTGGGAGAGGAGGAACACAGTGGTGGGAGGAGGAGGAGGAGGAGGCCTAATTTCACCAAGGCCGAGACCGATGCCCTGTTTGATGCCTACCTGGATCAGGAGCTGCTTCTCAGTGGATGGCAGGGAACACCACAGACCCATGCTGCTGCATGGGAGGAGGTGGCACGTGCAGTGAACCTGCATGGCAGCCACCAGCGCTCCATGCAGGAGTGCAAGAAGAAGGTGGGCACAGACAAGAGGAGGATAAAGGAGAAGGTGGCTGCCATCAGGGCAGCATGAGCTGCGACAGGTGGGGGACAGCCAGAGGTGGTACACCTGACCCCACAGGAGGAGAGGACTGCTGGAAGCATGCAGCGTAGTGCCATTGAGGGTGTTCCGGGTGGTGGCTTCCAGATGGGTGGTAGCCCATCACTGCATGGTAGGTCATGGTCTGTCTATTGGGGGGGGCAGGGTAGGTAACATGCAGTAACACACCTTTGTTTTCCCTTACAAATCCTGAGCATCTGCATGGGTCAGCGGTGGCGGGCCTGTCCACTGAGGACAGTCAGATGGAGATGGAGGAAGGCCCTTCCACGTCCACAGGTTTACATGGTTCAGTGCGACAGTGGGCCCACCTGGCTGTCCAGACTGATGTTGTTGGAACAGGTGTGGAGGAGGCCCTGCCCGTGTCCCAACGTGCCAGTGTCCACAGATGCCAGCATGCTGTGACTCGGGCTGGTGCTGGGTCCGTCACCGATGATGATGTCACTAATGGCATGGGCAGTGACACGTGTGTGCCACAGGATGGCCACACAGCAGGTAACATTGCGGCCATGGCTGTGGGTGGTGCTGCCGTGAGGCCTGTGTTATCACAGTCCCAGCCTGTGCCTGTCACCACCAGTGGGGCAGCACTGGTGTGTGTACAGGACAGTGAGACTGTTGCAGCCACTGTGGCGGCACCAGTGAGCCCTGTTGAGCGGCAGCCGGAGGGGCAGCATCAGCAGTCGGCCAAGGGGCTTGGGGGTACAGGGTCAAGGGGCGGCGTCAGTGCACCACCTGTGGACATGCCCAGATCTGGTCCTGGTGTGCAGCGCCCACCCTCAAGGGGTGCTGGGCATCAGGGCCATACACACCCTGAGGGACAGGATGCCGAGGAGGCAGATGACCTCTTGGATGAGCACACCCACATACTGCAAGCATCAGTCCACCAGCAGACTCGGCTTGCGAAGTCGGTGGATGCACTGCGTGCGGCTCTGGAGTGGGCAGAGGAGCGTCACAACAGAGACACCGCTCTGATCCTGGCAGGGATGGACCGATTGTGGGAGGATGTGACCGCTGCCATTGACAGGCAGACACAGGCATTCACTGCTGTCATGGCCACAATGGGCACACAGTCATGTGCCCATGCATCGCAGACACCATGCAGTGCACTGTCCACCCCCCATTCCTGGTGTCGTGCGACACCCTCCGTGTCGACACCGGGTTCAGCTGTGGGCATCCCGAGCACGCCTGGCGCAGGCATGTTTGGTGTGCTGCAGACCCCTGCGCAAGCACAGTCGCGTTCACACAGTGGAACTCCTGGGGAACCATCGGTGCCACCCCTTGAGGCCAGTGGTCAGCCTGTCAGTGCTGGTGGGTCTCGGCGGGGCCGCCCATGCATCCGTGGTGGCTGGGGCACTGTGGCATGTGACTGACCTGTCTCCCAACGTGGCTACTGTCTGGTGCTGCCCTGTGTGCATTCTGTCTTTCAGCGGACTTTGCATGGGTGGGTACCCGGCCCTGCATGCAGACACACAGTCCATCTGCACACCCTCCCGGCTGCTGTCCGCAGTTGCGTGTGCATGATGATGCCTGCATTGTGCTGTACACCAATGTGCAATGGTGCTCAGCATCTGACACATGCACAAGGACAGGCAGTGGGTGTGGTGGTCTGTGAACATGTGTGTGGCTAGGGGTGGTACTCTGGGTTGGTATGCCTCCTACCCTTTGTGCATGTCTGGTACGGTTTGTGTGTGTGTGTGTGTGTGTGTGTGTGTGTGTGTGTCCATCCACGTGGCATGTTAGACCTCACCCATCCCTGGTTGTGTGTGTGGTTCCATGCCCGGCCACTTCCCTTGATGGAATGCACCCCTGGTGTGTGTCCATGTGTGTTTGTGGGTTGTGCCTAAGCCACTGTTGGTTGCACTTGGTCCCATGACTTACCTGGGTTGGCTGAAGTGCTCCTCCGTGATGGTGTCCAGGTGCAGCTGTGCCAGCCAGAGCAGTCGGGGATCCCGTCGCCCAAGGGGGGGGCTGCCCATCACCATTGTCACCGGGGTTCTCATCATCCCCATCGCTGTCCCCCTCTTCAACCTGTATGGCTATCCCACATTCGTTGGCCGTGTTGTGCAGGATGCAACAGGCCAGGAATAGCCCACAGGCCTTTGAGGGGCTGTACTGTAGGGCACCACCGGAGGTGTCCAGGCAATGGAAATGTGCCTTCAGCATCCCGAACACCGGCCAGTGACATTACGTTGTGGTGGCGTGTGCCTCATTGTGGCGTTGCTGCTATGGGGTCGTGGGCCGCCCGCTAGGGTATGAGCAGCCAGGGACGGAGTGGGTATCCACTGTCACCTGTGTGTAGAGGGTGGAGTTGGTTTGGTGATCAGCATCGCCCCTGCCCGGGCCATGTAGGCCACTACCCATGTCACCTCTGACCATGCCCCCAGGCCCTATGATTGTCCAAGTGTTTGCATACTCACCCACAAGGGGCCAGTGGGGATATCCCACTCTGAATCTGTGGCACAGTGCTGACTGGTGCCAGATGAAAGCATCATGTGCCCCCCAGGGTGCGTGGCACAGACATTGATTATGCGCACCTAGCATGGCACACCACCACCTGGCAGTTGATGCTGGCATAGCCCTTGTGATTTATATATGTGGCCCCTCAGGGGCCAGGTGGTGTGTGGATGGCCACACAGGTGCAGTCTATTGCCCTAGCATGCCAGGCATACGTGCTACCCTGTGGAACTCCTGTATGTTTGCTGTGCGCTCTGCCGGTGTGCTGGGGAAATAGATGTACTTCGGAGCATGTGGCAGCAGTGCGCAGAGGAATTGGGTGAGGTGGCATGATGTGGCCTACTGGGTTATGCCTGTGGTGTCCCCCGTTGGTCTCTGGAAGGTACCCGTGGTGAGTAAGCACATGCAAGCTGTCACTTTCATCTCCACTGAGAGGGTATGGCTCTGTCGTTTGGGTGCCTGCATCACATCACTGCACAGCTCACAGAGCCGCCTCAGAATTGCCAGATTCAGGCAGTACCGGCCCACAATCTCAGTATCACTGTACAGCTCAAAGCTGGTGCGGGCTCGGTACTGCCTGTTGGGGGCATACCGCCGAAGGGCCCTTCCATGGCCATGCTCCCCTGCTGCCTGTCTTCTCACCTTCCTCATTATGGCCTCCATCTGGATGGTGGCACTGGCCATGTCCCTGGCTTGTGTTCACCCCCCCGGCAGCTGTTTCTGTATTTCCCCCGCTGTCCTGGCTGCTACTTCCCCTGCACTGGGAACACCTGCCTGTGCTGGCCTCACTGCTGTGTGATGTACTTCCCCCTTTTGCACTGTCTCCCCACATCTTCCCCTGTGTTTGTTGCTTCCAGGTGCCCTTTCCTGCCTGACCCTGTGTGTCCCTGCTGCCCAGTTTTCCCTGCTATCTTTGGCTCTCATGTGGCTTCCCTGTAGCGTTCTTGTGCCTCTCCCTTGCTCCCTTTTATTTTGGCTCATTTCCACTATGGGTGCAACTTCAAAGCTACCCTATTCTTCGCATGGCGCATGTTGTTAAATATCGCACTGCACCATTTATGCATGGTTCCTCCCCCTTCGATTGTGCATGCCTTTATTATCATTGCACTGTTGCTCAGCGTGATTTGGGGGGGCACAACTGCCTCCTGCTGAATATCACAGAATGGCGCATTTTCGGACTTGCGCAGGCGCAACCCTATCGCGCATGGCTCAACTCTTTTGAATATCTGGGCCTCTGTCTTCAAGGACACTAACACACAGGCAGTTCTGATGTCACTTGATGCAGAAAAAGCATTCGACAGAGTAGATTGGGAATTTCTATATCGAGTACTGTACAGGTTTGGCTTCCCTCTTCTCTTTGTGCAATGGGTCAGAGCACTCTACACATCATCTAAGGCACGTGTATACTGCAATAGAACCTTTTTGTGCAGTTTTCCCCTCTCCTCGGGTACCAGACAGGGGTGCCCGCTCTCCCCATTACTGTTTAACCTATACCTGGAACCACTCTTAACCCAGATAAGAACTGAACTTGAGATCCATGGGATTAAAGTTGGGAACCAGGAGCTTAAACTCTCGGCATATGCTGATGATATACTTTTACACCTAACAAGCCCAAGGGTATTAATAATTAAAACTTTACAAGTGATCAAAGAATTTGGCGTACTATCTAACTACAAATTAAACCTGGAGAAAACGAAAATATTCCCTTTAAATATGACATCCTATAAAAAGTAAGTTGAGGATCTGGGGGTTCAATGGGAAGGTAAACAACTGAAATATCTAGGTATTAATTTAACAAGGAGCACTAAATCTTCCAGAGAAAGTAACCTGGATAAATTAGTACAAACCATAAAGCAAGATCTGGAGAGATGGGACCAATTACCATTATCCCTTAAAATGAACATATTACTATGTATTTTTTATCCCATTAACATGTTAAATCTCTGGCTACCCCAAGCATGGTTTAACAAGATCCACTCCCTACTATCAAAATGTATTTGGAAAAATAAACAGTCTAGAATGGCCTACAATAAACTAGCAGCTCCCAAAAACAAAGGGGTCCTGAGACTCCCACACTTCAAGCTATATTATTGGGCAAGCCAAGCAAAATACATGAATTGGACAAGCCTGAGTACAGAATCTGACCGCTCCCAATACACACCGATTTGGCTACTACTAGAAAAGGACATGATGCAAGCTTTAAAATTAACACAGGAAGCCCTATTATATACTCCCCCTAAGTTACTCCCTCAAACACTTAAGAATAACCCAATTGGAATATCAGCAAGAATACATACACAGATGTGCACCGCCTTAAAATATATAAGTTCACAGGATCCGAATCAACCGTTAGTAGGAAACCCGAACCTTAAAATTGGTGGCCATATGATTAATAATCAGTGACTTCCTCAGTTATCAGGGGAAAGGATTATAGAGTTGTGAGACACCAGAAGTATCCACACTATGGCAGAAATTATGCATAATAACAAACTGGACCCCAAATTAAGTTTTAAAATATCACAACTCAGACACATGTTGGTTAAACACCGGTTCAATATGGAGTCCGAAAAAAAGGGGAATTCCTAAGCCAGCTCACCCAACTTATCACAGACAAGCATGTTATCTCAGGGATCTACTCCAGTCTTCTGGAGAAGGCTTTCCCAAAAACTGCAGGAACCTCTAAATACTGGGAAAGATTATTTCCAAGGAGGACATTCAATTGGCCCAAAATTTGGCAAGATACATACACTTCTCAAGACAGATTGAGACTAATGCAGTACCAAATTATTCACAATACATATTATACACCGGAAAAGTTGGCCAAAATAGGCAAAGACCCCAATGTGCTATGCAATTGATGTAAGATAAGTACAGGATCATTATATCATATGTTCTGAGAATGTCCCAAAATAGCACCCCCTCTGGTCCCTAATAAAGCAAAGAGCCGACCCTTTACTGGGTATAACAGAACATATCGAGCCTGCAACATGTCTGTTGGAAGATTACTCCTCTATAACAGTAACAGAAAGATGATTCCATATAAATCTAATGGTTATGTCAGTTAAAAAATTAGTCCTCAGACACTGGTTGGATGACGAAATGATATCATATAATGAATGGTTACAAGAGTTGTTATTAAACTTATCTGTGGAAAAGATTACAGCAAGTGTAAACAATTGTATGTCCAGGTTTGATAAACAGTGGAGCAAATTACAAACTTTGTATACCCTATAAACATTTCAGAATATGGATAAGGTTAATGTTATTACTATTAAAACAAGCCGTTGCCAGCGGATGGGGGGAAGGGGGGATATATGTATATGTAGGGTAGTGTATTGTAAAGTGATGTGTTGTGATGTCTTGTACTGTAAACTGTTTTATGTATGGTCCTGTAACAAAATTGAATAAAGCTACCTAAATATCAAAAAAAAAAAAAAAAAGATGAAGGCAGGAAGAAAGCAGGAGAGAGGGACTAGGAAGCCAGATGGAGTGGGAGAGAGTGGGAAGGCTGGAGAAGGGAAGGGTTGGGGAGGGAGACGGGGTGGTGAGGTAGGAGGAGAGTAGGGAAGGGAGCATGGTAGGCGTAGAGAGGTAAAGGTGAACAGAAAGGGGAGGAGGAAGAGGGTAATTGGGAGCATGTCTTACGGACAGAGTAACTTAGGCTTTAGATTCAATTCAATTCAATTCAACTTTATTTTTATAGCGCTTTTCAAAACCAAGGCGCTTAACATAAAAACAAACAACCACTATAAATAACATTAAAACATAAAAGTTACATTATCAATCACTAGGGAAGGCCAGGTCAAATAAATAAGCTTTAAGCTCAGTTTTAAATCTACTGACGGTTGGGCATTCTCTCAGCCGACTGGGTAGAGAGTTCCACAGGGTCGGCGCTGAAAATGCAAAGGCACGGGAACCAGACATCTTTAATCATACCCTGGGGATCTCTAGCAATCCCTCATCGGTGGAACGGAGAGGGCGGAGGGGGCTGTAAGATACCAGGAGATCTTTAAGGTAGCCTGGTACCTGATCATGTTGGGCTTTAAAGGTTAAGATCTCAAGGAACAGCAATAGTGAATACATCTGTAGCAGAAGTAAGGGCATGTTGTACCTAAAGTGATAAGAAAAAGGAAGAGAGGTTAAAAGGGATTAGCAATTAGGCAGTCCATTCAGTATTATAACAGCACTTGATGTCCATCCAAATTGAGCAGAGCTTAGAAAAGATTGTATATAGTTGGTATGCTATTGTAACTGCAAGGCAATAATATCACATAGAACACAGGTTACCACTGAGCCGTTGGGAAAATAGCGAAGAAATTTCTACATTGTGAGACATCCTATAGAGAGGTTAAGTGACAATGTAGGGGGAAAGCAGGAGGGGTGCTGTGTAGGAAGTCTGCAGTTGCAGCACAGATAGAGCTTGGGGGAGAGGACTGTACCATGGAAGCTGGGGGGGGGGCTGTGCAAGTCCAAATTCTGGGAAGAAGAGGGGGACAAAACTGGGCTGATTAACTCAGAAACCAGAGGAAATAAAATTAGACACACCTGAAACATGGCCTGGAATGCCCTTAAGCCTCCTTTCTGGCTTACTCAGCTGGGCAAGCAGTCATTTGCTGTCAGGACCACTAACTGGTTAAATCAACTGCCTGATACATTGCTGAATCTCCCCAAGATTAATCAGTTTAAGAGATCTTTGTGGAGTGGCCTTACAGTCCAGTCCAATTGTAGCCATTAAACTGTTTTATTCTGTGACTTTTCATACTATGATCTGTATGGACTATTTTCAAAACTGTATATAACTGTTCTGTCTGTGCTTTGAGCCTGACTCAACTGCATTTCCTCTGGAACTGCTGATTGTACTTGTAATATTTTTGTGACTATGTATTTGACGTGGAATCTTTGTAAATAAGCACTTGTGCTCAAAGGCAATATCTGAAGTTTTTAATAGGTAAGTGCTTTATCCAACTTCTCTCCTTGTCCTGGAGGTCTGTATACCACCCCTGTATGAATATCAGCCCCAGTGCTTGCCTCCAGAATGACACACAGCATCTCAATCCTTTCATTTTCTTCCTGGTGCCCTCCACTTCCATGGCCTTGATTCCCCTTCCTTACATATGCTTCCCTCCCATACATATAGTACAAGTCCTCCTACCTTCCCTTTTTCACTGTCTCTCCTGAACAGAGAGTAGCCTAGTATGGCCATGTCCCAGTTATGGCCATAAATGCACCATGACTCCATTATGGCCATCAAATCCAGGCTACCTTCACCCTGATGGCCTCCAGGTTTGGAATTTCATTTCCCAGACTCCCTGTATTGGCACACAGGGCTCTCCATACCTTACTCCCTCCCTACCTGCTTCCGTGCTTCTCCCTCCTGCCTGTGCTGTGCCCTGATGCTCTCCTTGACCCACCTGTTTCCTCATTAATTCATAAATGAACTGCCCTTGGCCCTGGCCCATGGGCGAGCTACACTGTACGCAGATGACCTGGTCATCCTGACCAGCTCCCAGGACATCTCTGTGATTAACGACAAGCTAAACACCGACTTTGAACAAATTCAATCCTGGCTAAGGGATCACAAGCTTACAATCAACCTGCAGAAGACTCAAACCATGCTCTTTGGCTCTGCAGCCAAAACAAAAGTTGCCCCAGCCCCTCTAATGATCTCATGTGCCAATGGGTCCCTCCTTCTTGTTGCAGATACTGTCAAGTACCTAGGGGTGATGCTTGACCCTCAACTGGATCTCACTCAACAGATTCACAATGCTTGCAAGGCCACTAATCATAAGTCGCGCCTTGCATACAGAGCTAAAAGCTGCCTCACCCTGGCTGCATGACTTGCCCTAGCCAGGGGGGTCCTTCTACCCGCACTCAGCTATGGACTTGTCACCTTCACCCTCAACTCGAAAACCAGTCTCTCTAAATGGGACATGGCTTACAACAGTGTCTGTCACGTTGCACTCTCAGCTGCCTGCCTCACCCTTTGCTGTGAGCTCTACTCTTGTCTTGAATGGCTCCCACCAGAGAAGCACTGTTCCTTTATGTTAGGCAATTTCATTGACAATATGGTCAGAAATGCCACCCCATCTGCCCTCACTGCATCCCTCTTACCTGCTACCTCCTCCTACCAACTTAGATCCAGAGACTCTCATGTCCTACTGGTTCCAAAAATCCGCACCCAGATGGGTGACTGGGCCTTCAATACATATGCGCCCAAGGTATGGAACTCCCTACCAGCAGGAACTTGCTCCTCCTCCTCCTCCCATCCCTGCTTTAAAGCCTCCCTCTGGAGTTTCCTCAAATCAGCCTCCTTCTGCCACTGCACTTAAATGAACCCTCTCGACCATTCCACTTGATCTGGCTCGGACGCTACCCTCTTCTGTGCCAGGCTGGTGGGTTCCCTCACTTTATCTGCGTATGAAGCATTCTGCTACCATCTGCATTATCTGTGATGGGTCCTCTCTGGCCCAACTGCACACCAATCGTGTTTACTATATTGTTCTTGCTTTGTTCCTGGTCTACCTACTGTATTAGCCTTCAGAACGATGCCATCCTAGTATTGTTGTCTACTGCCTTACCATGCTGTTGTTGTCCCCCTTGCTAGCAATGTATATCCCTTTGATGTTCTTGTATTGACCTTGCCTTGTCTGCTGCCCCTGGTTATACCATGTATTTGTTCTTGCCTGTTGTCTTGAATGTACCTTTGTAATCTCCCAGGTCGCACCTGAAAATAGGCACTTGATGTCTAGCATGCTCACCTGGTAAACAAAAGCAAATAAATAAATTACCTCCTTTACTCCTTCTTCCTTGCTTCCCTGATTTATACCCTGCTTTTAATCTGCCTTGTTCCCGCCCCATCATGTATCCCTGCCCTAGGGGAATTTACTCCTCTCAGACCCTCCTTCCCTACAGCTTTATCATCTGGGGGTACAATTATTTCCTCTTTTAGTGCTACAGCCTGCCCCCAGATTGTTTAGGTGCTGATCCAAGTAGCATTTAAACCTCCCACTAAGGACTGTGGTCCCCTTCCTGGAAGGATGCAGGCTGTCTGCCCTATAGAGATCCATATATTCCCCGGTTGGCCCCAGCCCCCAATGTAGCCAACTATCTCCTCCATGAACCATGCCTTCAACCAATTGTTAAAAGCCCTGCTACTGAGTGTCCTCCCCCCCCCCAATACAGGTAACACCTTGGTAAAAGCCACCCCCCATGCCACTTGCTTGAGGCATATCCTAGCTCTCTGAAGTTTTCCCGCAGTACTCCTACCCTGCCCTTGCCAGGCCATTCTTCTCCAGGTGGACAATGGCAATCCTTTGGATCCACTCTCCATCATGCCAAGCTGAACCACCTCCCAGGCTCTTCCCCTCCCTCTCCTTTACTTCCCCTGCTCCCAACTCTGTACCCCTAACAACCGAGTCCCCAACCAGCAGCTGCTTCCTCCTTGGCCTCTTTCTACCTCCTTGGGGCATCCCCTTCTAATGACCCCCACTTCCTCCCTTCCCACTGCTGTGGGTGCCTGCCCCCAGTTGCCCACCCTGTCAGTACGGTGATGAAATTCTTCAGTGGTGCTGGCTGAAGAGTGTGTACCCTTCCCACTACTTCCACCTTCTTGGAGCCCACCATGGTCGAACTGCTATGCCTTGGCCTTGGCATCCTTTTGGGAAGCAGTGGCAGACTTGGTGACCCATGGGTGGGACAGAAGGTTCTCTGCACCCTTTCTAGTTCAGCCTGGAGTCCAGCAACTTCTGCCCTCAACCCAGAGAGGTGAGTATAAATGCGGCAGCACCTCAGTCTCCAGAAAGTGTCCTGAAAGGCTGAGGCTCTACACCTGTTGCATTGTACCACTCCCATGCTTTTTCCTTCTTTTACCTTTGCACCTGTTGAAACCTTCCTGTACCTTACTGCCTCCTTACTATGCCCATTGAATTCCTACCCAGTGATGGATCCAAGATTTTAAAAAGGGGCCAGCGGCAATAATGAAAGAGGACAGAGTTAAAGAGATTTGGCTGTTAGCAAGCAGGCAGTATGCTGCCGTGTGTGTTGTACTGTACTGAACATTATAACTCTGGATAGCAGGCCATAATAAAAGGAATTTTTGTTGTGTTAAAAATAAATTACTGTATGTAGACTGGATTGCTATAACAGTATGTCATTTAATTGCGCAAAGAGGGTCCTGCTGTCACAGGACCTTTAGTAATGAGGGATCCAAATTTATTTGGTACATTACACTAGATAGGTTGTCCACTGTGTTTCCTTTTTTAACCCACCTAAATGTGCCTAACTTTCTCTTGGTCTCTACTACCTCTTACCCTCTTGCCTGAAACCTTATTCATTACCCTACCCAAGACAGGGTATCTCCTCATTTCCCTTTTCAACTCTCCTACCCATACCTATCTTATCCTGGTGCCTACTACTCCTTGCCCACTAAATGTTGACACACTGACTGTATCTACTTACTATGAAGCTGGCTGTTTCAGTGTACCAGAACACAGTATTGTGCTATCTCTTACCTTGGCCTGGTGTTCCTGCTGCAGAGTCTCCTGCAGACTGGGGACTATCTGCATGCACCTACAGGCACCTAAGGCAGATGCCCCGCTCATGCACTGGGAGACAAGTGTGATGGAATATGCTGAACAACGGAATCTTTTACAGTGCTCTTGCTAGAAGGCACTAAGTCAGCCAGCCCAGTGGAGCTGAGGGTTGAGGCGATGAACTCCACACCTCGCGCCACACCGGTGACCCGGATTTGGGAATGAGTCCGGGCCGATGTGGGGCGGCAGGGGAGGAAAGGATTGCGCATCCAGAGGACTGCTCTCCTCTCCTGGGAGGGAGGGGGGGGGACTTGTCCCACACAGGTAGCAACACCCGGTGGAGGCTGGGTGTACTACACATGTCGGGACCACGTAGGGCAGGGGAAGACGTCGGGCAGCTGCCTTCTGGACGTGAGCAGAAGCACTCATGTAGCAAGCTGGGCAGCATTGCATGACCCACGTCTGGAAGGGAGTAACCAAGAAAAGCCCTGGTGTGTTGAGGAGGTGACAAAGGCCTCAGAGACCTTCCCTCCCATCCCCAACACTGGACTACCAAGACAACGATCCATGGTCACCTTCCAGAAGAGGGATGGACCCTCTAATTCTAGAAAGACACTGCCAATGTAGGAGTGGCAGGCCCTTCCCCGGGGGTGGGTGATCTGGGGGTCTGGAAAGTCTCTCAGATGGAAGGGGATGGTCAAGTGTCACAATAGGGAGTAGCAGGGGCAGAGTTGAGTGGGCACCTCTGAGAGATGCCTCAGTATGCAGGTGCAGAAACAGAGTTCGAAAAAAAATAGAAGGCACTAAGTCTCTGGTAGCTCCACCCTCCCACCCCACCCCACACACACATTCACACATCTGACTTACAGGGTTTTCTTAATCTACTCACTTCCAAGATTAATTTTCTGAGGTAGGTTCCCCACACCATCTGTTACAAATTTAAAGGCAAGTCTAAGAGTGCCCTAAACACTGACCAAAAATCTCTTTCTTTCACCTACCTACTAACACTGTTACTTTAAGTATGAAGAAAATATATATATTGTAATACTAATGCTGGATTACTTTATCGTTCAACTTCCATGAGACACCATTCCACAGATTCACCAAGAAGCAACATACTTTTTTAACCCTAACATTGCATTTCCATACTTTTGAAGCTTTATGTTTCAACCCTAACTGATGCTTAGACATACAGTAGATTTTAGCAATGCACATAGTATACTGTATATCTAAATCTATATACAGATTCTCATGGGAGACCATAACATTCCCCATTAACTCCATTACACTACTGTATCAGATGTGCGGACCATATATCCACTATGGTAGAAACTATGGCTTCCAGTTGAGAGTCCTCTGTTTCTTTGACTGACACAAATCCTTCTTGTGTCTTGGCAGTCTTCTTTGGCTGACTATACAGGTGGTTGCCAGAGAGAATGCTATGTTATGGTATATGGTAATGAGAACATACTGAGTACTATGCTGAACCTACAGCAGGGGCCTTGTTTTGAAGCTAAGGTCCTGAATGGTTTAAACTGAAAAATAAATTACTGGTTCTTGGACCAAGAAAATCAATAAGAGAGTCAGAAAAGGTTGCACATTATAATGGCGACTGAAATTGAGCAATTCAGTTTCAGTACCTGTGATGCGAGCTACCCTGAAAGAGAAGCAAGGCGCAGTTATGGTGCCAACAAATGAGTAAAAAGAGCAAGATTCTAGGAGGGTGAAGGACTGGAAGAGGAAGAGGAAGGTTCAGGAAGGGGACGGGAAAGGTATGTGGGGTATAGTATGGCGGTGTGCTGCTGAGCCGCCATTCTGGTGTGGTGGCGAGGCTGGCTGGCTGCAATGAGGGAGATCCAGGGTTCAGTACTGAGTAGGGTTTCTACTTTTTTGACTGTGTGTGGCACTTAATTTTTTTTGTTCTGTCTGAGTTTTTCCCCCTTCCTGACATGCACCCCCTGGAGTTGAGAATCATAATTTAGGGGGGTGCGGAGTGTAAAGCCCCCCACAAAGATACATTGATATTCTATTGCTGTTGTCAGGTTCGCTGGGGAGTATACATCACCGTTTTGATTTTCGGCAATGTACACTCACTGTAACAGCGTTCGCTGTTTAGCGATCGCTGTTATGGTGTGTGTAACCCCCCTACAAATGGGGGTTCCCGAAAAGTCTTCCTTGAGCTTGCTTAAATGCTCACTGCCAGGCTGGTGTCCTGCGTTTTTAGCAGTTTAATTGTATTGCCAGAGAGTGCCTGTATAGCCTCTGTGTACTGTCTCTTAAAAGCTGCCTGGATTGCAGTCATAATTAATCTGAGAGGGAGCTCTGTTAGATGATGTACTTGTTTGCTGATCATTTGTTAGAGTAGTAATAATATTGCAGTTTGTTCTAACCTGCCTTCTTTGCAGCATGGACAGTTCTGTTTGTTTTCATCATCTTGGTCCTGGACTGTCAGAATGGGCCAATCAGTGCATTTGGAACTGTAAAATGGAGCCTGCCTACAGGGGCTTGGTGGGGCCATCCTCACGATTCTACATAGGATTTCCACGAAACAACTGACACAGTTCGTAGGAAGAATAATAGGCATTACCATAGTCACTTTCATCAGAGGTGGACTGACAGTCACTATCCTTCTGGGCCTGCTGCGGGGGAAATCTTAAATCTGTAACTACTGGAGTAGGTTGACTCTTTTTTGCAGCAGCACAACTCACCGCCCCAGGGAAGCAATATCTGCTGGCTCAGCTTCAATATTAACTTGGCCAACAGGCAGCAAGTTGTTACAGTGCATTGTCTTGACAGCTTTGGAGTTATTCTCTGGGAATACCTTGTACACTGGTAGATCTTCCAACTTTCCAACTACTACATGAGGAAGATGGTGCCACCTATCAGTAATTTTGTGCTTGCCATGTAGTCCCAAATTGCGTAACAACACACGGTCTCCGGGCCGTAGCTCTTGAGCCTTTACTTTCTTATCGTGCCTCTCTTTGTTGGCAAGATTTCTCTTGGCGGCCATTGTCTGGGCCAGTTGATATGCATGGTTCAATTGATCTTTCAGTTTCTGTACATACTGCAGGTAGTTTTCAGCTTGGACCCCATCTGGAGAGACCCCAAAGCAGACATCAACTGGCAGTCGGGCCTTCCTCCTGAACATGAGGCAATAGGGGGAGGATCCAGTAGCATCATTTTTAGTGCAATTGTATGTGTGCACCAAGGTGCTAATCTTCTGGCTCCACTTATGCTTGTCTTTTGAATGGAGGGTGCCCAGCATGTCTAGAAGGGTGCGGTTAAAATGTTCTGGTTGAGGGTCCCCCTGTGGGTGATAAGGGGTGGTTCTTGACTTCCGCACCCCCCACAGAGACAGCATTTCTTTGATTAGCCTACTTTCAAAGTCTCTGCCTAGGTCAGAGTGTCTCTTTGCAGATGACACAAAGATCTGCAACAGGGTTGATACACAAGATGGAGTGGAAAGGATGAGAAGGGACTTGGCAAGGTTGGAGGAATGGTCAAATGTATGGCAGCTCAGATTCAATGCAAAGAAGTGCAAGGTAATGCACATGGGAAACAAAAACCCAGGGGAAGAGTACACAATGGGGGGTGAGATACTGACAACAGTAAAAATGGAAAGGGACCTGGGGGTAATTATATCAGATGACCTAAAGGCAGGCAAGCAATGTGAGAAGGCAGTAAGGAAGGCTGGGGAATACTGGGATGCATAGGAAGAGGCATCAATAGTAGAAAACAGGAAGTTGTTATCCCTCTGTGTAGACAGTTGGTGAGACCCCATTTGGAGTACTGTGTGCAGTTCTGGAGACCCCATCTCCGCAAAGACATAGACAGAGTGGAGGCTGTCCAGAGGAGGAGCACCAAATGGTGCAGGGTCTGCACCAGAAGACATATGAAAAAGACTAAAGGAGCTTAATATGTATACCTTTGAGGAAAGAAGGAGAGGGGACATGATAGAAACTTTCAAGTACCTCAAGGGAATCAACAAAGTCCAAGAGGGTAGCATCTTTCAGAAAAAGAGATGTGCAAGAACAAGGGGGCACAATTTGAAGATGGAGGGACAGCTCAAAGGTAATGTGAGGAAGTATTTTTTCACAGAGAGGGTTGTGGATGCATGGAACAGCCTCCCTGAGGAGGTCGTGGAGTCAAGAACAGTGGGGGAATTCAAGAATGCATGGAACAGACATAAGGCAGCCCTAGTGGGGGGTAGGAGGAAGTAAGCTGTTGGTTAACTAGGATCTGCAGCTTATCTGTTAGGTAGGAAAATGGGCAGACTAGGTGGGCCAAGCGATCCTTATCTGCCGTCAAATTCTATGTTTCTATGTTTTTATAGAGTGGATCTGCTGGGGGGCACCATAGTGGATGAAGAATTTTTCCACTAGCACCTTGGCCACGGTAGAGGCTTTTTGATCTTTAGTTGGAAAAGCTTGTGCATACCATGTGAAATGATCTGTAACCACTAACACATTGCCAGTATTCCATTGATCAGGTTCTAAACACAAAGAATCTATGCAGACCAGTTCCATGGGGGTACTGGTAGTGATATTGACAAGGGGGGCAGCCCTCTGAGGCAGGGCTTTTCTTTGGAGGCAACGACTACAGGTCTTTACATCAGCCCCCATCTTGGGCAAGTAGAATCGAGATCGTACCAGGTCGAGAGTCCTGTCAATACCGAGGTGCCCCATGTGATTGTGGAAGGACCTCTGTACCAAGTGTTTAAAGGCCGTGGGCAGGACCAGTTGTTGCTTGTCTACTAGACCATTATGATCCACTATCTCTCTGTATAACAACTGATTGAGTAACTTCAACCTGGGGCCTTCTTTAAACAATAGGGCAGTTCTCAAGTCAGGGGAATGCAACTTAGACACATCTTTCCCCGGACACACAACCACAATGGGAGAGGTGTATGGGCTCCTTGATTCCTGTATCACGCCAGCAGCAAGCATTTCCTGCAGGTGCCTCCTCACATCATCTATGTCTGCTGGGGCGGGGCATTGGGATCTCTCTCGAAATGGTCGGTCATCATGCAGGCGTATATGATGCTCTGCACTCTGGACACACCCCACTTCCCATTCCTTTAACAAAAACACTTGGTCTCTCTCTGGGCGAGTTTCTTGCTAATCCTAGCCTTCCATTCAACTGGCAGCGGGGAATCACCAAAGTCGAATAAGTCCGGGGTCACTCTCTCCTTTTGGCAAGAGTACTTGTTATTGGGTAATACTGCAGTGTCTGCACAGTGTACTGTAGCTAGAGTGCACCCTCTGTTCACCTGGACCACCCGATCTGATACATTTTGAATCTGGACCATCACTCACCATGCATAGGCATGGGCACGGGTAGGAAAGATGCTGGGTTTAACCAATAATCCTTCTGGCAACTTTCCGTCACCTGGTGCATCCAGCATTAATATTTTGTTCATTACATTTCTCTTTAGATGGACTTCTCCATGGATTGTAAGTAAGCTGTTGGTTAACTAGGATCTGCAGCTTATCTGTTAGGTAGGAAAATGGGCAGACTAGGTGGGCCAAGCGGTCCTTATCTGCCGTCAAATTCTATGTTTCTATGATTGTGCACTGGGCGTAGGGGGCCAATACCAAGGAGTCAGGTTCCTTTTTCCAGACTATCTCCACTGGCTCATCTGGGTTCTTTTTACTGGGTTTCTGTTGTAAGTCATATGCCCTTTTTACTAAGGCTGGAATTCTTAGGGCCCATCCAGTCAGTTGCCTTTGTTTCTCATGGCAGAGTTGTACTAGTCTCCCAAACATGTGGGCATTTGTTCCAATTAACAGGGGAACCCATCATATAGTCCGGTGGGTGGACACACTAGAGCCAGTGTCTCTACTTGCTCCTCTACACCAGTCACAGTTGCAGGAAAAGACAACTAGAGGTGGACATATCCTAGATAGGGATAAGACTTGTCACTCAGCCCTCACACATGTAGACTTTCCAGGGACTGTAATGGCACATCAGATAAGTGTTTGTCATACCAGTCCTGAAATACAATGTTCACTTGAGACCCACTGTCAAGCACAGCCCGAGTTGGAATACCATTCACAGCCACAGTAGTCTTTATTGAAGGGCCCACTATTTTGGACCAATCTGGAGGGACAACAGCAGTGGCCTGGACAGATGATTTAGCCACAGAGGGGTTTGAGTTAGGATGGCCGAAGCCTTCACTGTGGTCATTTCATGCACCCCTTGACCACTGACTCATTTTCTGAAGCTCTCCTTGAAGCCGGTTCACCACTTTCTCTAAGTCCTTCTGAGACCAGCATTCTCTCTTTATATGGCCATCCTTGCCATAACTGAGACAAATGACAGGCTCTCGGGGCATCCTTGGGGAAAACATAGCAGGGGATGCTGGAGCATCGATGATAGGAGATTGTGATCTGACTTCTGCTGGTAATGTACCACATCTCAAAAGTTCCTTTAGGGTGGCAGTCAATTCCTGAGCTCAGCCGAGAAGCCACCCTCAGTAGAGGATGTCTGAGGGTGCACCCCCAAACCCATAACAATCACATCCTGACAGGGGCCAGGGTCTCTCCCAGCAGGGGATACCTCAGCTAATGCACCTAGTTGTACTTTTCTGACTTCCTTCAGCAACTCCTCCCCCCACCATTTAGTCACACTCATAGTGGTCTCCATTTTGGAAGAGCCTTCCGGTGCCATGATCACTTGGGCTGCACTCACCCAGTAATTACAATCTCCCTCTTCACCTTCTACCTCCCGGAGTTCTTTTATCAAGTCACAGTAGTCAGGTGGGTTACCTCTCCTATCCTGGAGCCTCAACTGGATGATCTGCAGTTTAGAATGCTTGGCATGTTGCAGTATGTGCCCCCATCTCACACGGTTCAAATCACTGGTGGGTACCCCACCTTTCTGGTAAGTTTTCTGCCAAGCTCTTTCTAGATGAGTAACATACACAGATAAACTTTCCCCCTTCCATTGTTTGGTACCTTGGAATTTCCACATCAAAGTCTCCCCTGACTCAATGCTCCGAAAATTGTCAAGTACAGATAGGTACTTCTGAGCAGATGTATCAGGTTTTGTGGACCTCAACAATTTAATGGCTTCAAGGGCAGGGCCCCTCAAACTTTCTAAGATTCTTTTCCACTTCTCAGTGTCCGCACACTGTCACTCTGGTACCAAGGGGGCAACATAGTCGATCCAGGTCTCCCAGTCATCCTCCCTCTGGGGGGTGGGGAAGGTGTCTGAGAAGATTCTCAGCCTTCGGTAGAAGTCATGACTAATGGTGGGTACAGATATAGGGGCCAGCATTGGCATGGGCACAGAAGGTGGGGCAGTAACAGGTGCTGAAGTGGAAAGGGGTGTTGGGGAAGGAACACCCCCAGGTGGCAGGAATAGTTTCTTAAAGTCCTCTACGGTTTTTCCTTCCTCCAGCAACAACTTAGCAAATTTCTCCTCCAAAGGCTCAGATAATGGTGGGAGCTAATCCTCTGAATGGTCTTTACTGTCTTTTGTTATCACTCTCTAGGTAGCTAGGACCCCTTCTGAGGCAATAGTCTGTGACACTTTAGAGCTATGCACGAGGTCACTACACTCTACCAAGGTTATAAAAGTTTGGGCGATCAAATCAGCCTGTCGACCCACCACCACAGGGTTTTTTAAACATTCAACTTTGGAGAGTGCTCCCTCTACAGTGTCCTTACTGGTACCCAGGGGAATATCCAGTATAAGCAGAGCATTTTGGAGGTCGATCTCCTGCCCAGTACACCACCCCAACAACTAGTGTACAGCCATTTCTACTGGGGTAGCCATTAATCTTTAACAATAATTCTTAATTTTTGGCCACTAGAAGGCACAAAATCCCAGCGGTGAGCCTCCAAGATGTAACCCCTAGGTGGCACTATCCCAAAGGCTACTACCCCTGCCTGCTTGGCTAATAGCAGGTTAAGGGGCCTGGGTAATGAAATGGGTGCCTCCACCAGGCCCCAACCAGCTGCAATGTTCCTGGCTAGCCCACCGTTTTCCTACCTGGGTGCCCAGAGTGTGTGACTGTGTAGGGACTCTGAACTGCATGCATAACTGTCTGATTAATATAGCTTTTAAGCAAATCAACCTGATTATGCCCCTCCCTTGTTCAAGTCCCCTGAATAAATTAGATTTAACTTTGTTTGCATTTAACCTGACTGTGGTTCCAGTTTGTGCCAAAAGTATTGTACTGTTGCTATTTGCTGTGCTTAACCTTGTTTTACAGGGGGTCCCCAGTGTCAAGCTAGAGGAACCAGCCCTGGTGGTATATGCAAACTGTGTGGGTAATTGCCTGGTGGATAAGGGTCATTGTGAAAGTAATTACTGTATATTGTTCAGGTCACTAGACGGGAAAGAGGGGGGTTACAGTGTCCCAGAGGGCTGTGTTCAGGTTAGCTTGACCACTAACAACCCTGACATCTGGGTGGAGGCCCCCTTTTCATTACCCAGGCCCCTTAACCTGCTACTAGCCAAGCAGGCAGAGGTAGTAACCCTTGGGATGGTGCTACCTAGGGGTTACACATGGAACCATCAGAAAAGCATGTATTGCTACCATAACCTTTGTGTAAATGTTTATGTTTGCTTGCACACACAGTGCAATGCAAACATCTTGTTACAATACAGGCATTTCAGAGGTGTGTCATTTCTGGGTCTAATGCAGCTCAAGCTACACTGGGCTCACCAGTGACAGGCCAGTCATCGGCCAACCTGATCATGACAGTGTTTTCTGCATGAGGGACAGAAATGTCTCAATAGTTCAAAAGAGTGCGCCACTCCTATTGCCACCCAGCAATCAGAGAACACCCCCCCACCAAGTTGACTAAGCTTCTTGCCCACCTGCCATACTTTTCTGCCTCTCCATTTAATTTCTGCTATCCCTCTCCCCCTTGCTAGCAACAGTCTCATCCATGGGTGCTCTCAACCCTGCAAGTGGTATTCCCCTCTCCCACCCAACCCTGGTGTTGATGATGTGAACCAGTGGCAGGTGCTCTCAAGTTTTCAACCGTGCAGCCTGTACAACCCCGCTTTTAAAAAAATCACTGGTGTTCCTCCACTTGCCGGTCGCAGCTCCTGCCAATGAGGTGGGGACTAACTCAGGCTTCCTTACCCCTAAAAAAATCACTACTGCCCTTCCCTCATTGGTCACCTCTTTTGCTGATGAGGAGGGACTCACTCAGGCTCCATGCCCATTTCTCCCTCTCCTCCTTCCGTGTTAAAACAAGGTGAGAAAAAAAATCTCTGTCCCTCTCCTTGATGGTCGCAGCTTCTGCTGATGAGCGGGGAATTCATTTTAGCTACCTGCCTTTTTCTCTCACTCTCACCCTCCCTTGTCTTTGTCCCTCAACTTGCCAATCATGCTCCCCATCCAGTTCCCTAAACCTTTCAGCTGTTTGTTTTTAGCAAAGCCAACCCTGCTCCTAGCTAACTAAACTCTCCCCACTTGATTCCCTGAACCTCTTGCCCAGTTTGTTGCCACTTATCCTGCCTAGCTCCCACCTCTTGTTCAGTCTGGAAAAACAGTACATTAACAGAGCACTCAAAAGAATGAGTGCAAGCTGTGATCTCTGAGCCAAGTCACCCATGAGGAGCACCAAACAGTTGTCCATCTGTGGAGATCAGCACAAGGCTCAAACATGGAGTGACCTGACATTGACCCTACAAGCCAAGGTAAGTAGAACTGAATTGCATGCAATGCACACCAGGGAGATCTTATATACGAACATTCGAATCTGCCAGCAGAAACAGGCCTCATGGTCTAGCAAGTCTGCTGGAATGTGTAGCTAGCCCCCTATATTGCAGCTGCCTCACCATCCCCACCCCCTCACATTTACCCCACTCTCACCTTGTCCCATCCCCTTTTAAAACTGCCCACCATCCTACTGGATACCACCTCCTCGGGCAGAGTGTTCTACATAGCCACAACCCTCTCTGTGAAAAAATGTCTCCTCATCTCTATCTTATATCTTCCCCCCTCCAGACCACGCCATCTCGTGTCCCTCCCCCTCCTCAACTTAAATACCCCTTCTGTACCTGTCTTGTTTATCCCTGTCATGTATTTAAAGGTCTTAATCATATCCCCTGATCCCTTCTCTCCTTCAGTTAGTCCATATTCAGCTCCCTGAGCCTGTCCTTGTAGTGTCTATCCTCCAAACTCTGGATCATCTTTGTTGCCCTGCGCTGTACCCCCTCCAGTAATCTGATATCCTTCTTCACAAATGGGTGCTAGAACTACATGCATTATTCCAGGTGTGGTCTGACCAATGACCTGTACAAAGGCAGGATCACCTCCCCCCTTCTGGAGGAGATTCCTTTCGCAATACACCCCAGCATCCTCTTGGCTTTAGCTGCAGCCTTCCTGAACTGAACTGACTTGTTCATATTCCCTGTTATAACCACCCCTAGATCCTTTTCTTCCTCGGTGGTACCTATCTGAACCCCTCATAACTGGTAGCTCCTCCCAGGGTTCCCTGGCATTGAACCCCAACTGCCATGTTTCTGACCACTCCTCCAGTTTAGTTAGGTCACCCTGTAGCCCTTGCAACCATACTGTGTCTTTTACCACTGCCCTAATCTTGGTATCATCAGCAAACGGACTGATCTTACTCCTGATGCCATGTGAAATATTCGATATGAAAATCCCAAACAGCTCCAGGCCCAGTACCTGTTGCTAGCCTGTAGAGCAGAAAGCAGCTAACTAAAAGAAGCTACCATTTCCTTACTAATTTAACACTTCTACCTCAGCAGAAGTAAGTTTCTGTTGAGATTAAGCAGACAGATACTTTATTAGAAGTAGAAGGGGTCTTATTTAGAGTTAAAAAAATAAATGAAAGTCAGTGTGTGTGTTCTGTGCTGGGAAGAGTACTGTATAAACTTACTCTACTAAACCAGTAGGAGGAGAGAGAGAGCTTTTTTGGGGGTGTGGCTTAGACAACATAAAAGCAGATGACTCCTATTAGAACTTCCTGTTGCTAGCATGTAGAGCAGAAAGCAGCTAACTAAAAGAAGCTACCATTTTCTTACTAATTTAACACTTCTATTTCAGCAGGAGTCAGTTTCTGCTGAGATTAAGCAGACATATACTTTGTTAGAATTAGAAGGGGTCTTATTTAGGGTTAAAAAAGAAAAGAAAGAAAGTCAGTGTGTGTTATGTGCTGGGAAGGGTGCTGTATCAACTTACTTTGCTAAACCAGTAGGAGGAGAGAGAGCTTAATTGGGGGTGTGGCTTAGGCAATATAAAAGCAGGTGACTCCTATTACAACTTCCTGTAGCTAGCCTTTTTTTCTTACGAATTGCCCTCCATCTCACCCTAAGCCAGTTCTACTTTTATAGCCACTGGATTTGACTGACAACAGGAACTTCCTGTTTGGCAGTAGGAAGGAAAGGATCATAGAAAAACATTAGTTTTGTCAACCCTAAAGGAAAAAATTAGCTCACTCTCCCCCCAGCTGCTGGTGGTCTGACACTGAGCAAGGAAGAAGGAGGCTACTGAAGAATATAGGAAGTTGCTGTCCCAGAACAGGAAGGGTGAGAGTTGTAAGGAGAGGAGAGAGTAAGCATACAGAGAAACAGGAGAGGGGACACAAAATACGACATGATAGGAGTGGTGCAGTGCAATGGCTGTGGGGTGGCAGTGTTCCAGGAGACATTCTGGAGGCTGTGATGCTGCCCTATTTGCAGGCACCTCTCTGGTCTGAGGGAGAAGGTTGCCCATCTCCAGACTGACCTGGCTAGGAGTCGTGAAACCTCCTCCCCCACCCAGGGACCACCAGGGCCAATGCCACTATCTCAGAGGTTGCCAAGAAAGAGGAGAGGCTGGACCAGGGTGGGCTCAGGGTGGTGGAACAGAGTTGCATCCCTCCAGCTGTACCTCTCCACAATTCATACACTCTTCTGGTGGATAGTGGTTCCTCTATGGAGGCACCTGCAGTGGAGACCAAGGAGGATGCTGGGAACCTTCACAAAGGAAACCCACAGAGTGTGGCATGGGACCCCACAGGGGAAGGAAACAACTTCTAGTGGGGGACTCAGTCATTGGGGGGTAGAAGTGGGGGAGAAAGGGAAGAGGGAGGTAAGGTGCCTGCCTGGCGCCACGGCATGGAGGGAAAGGAAGCGACTCCTCAAGATCATGGGAGCAGCTGCACAAGGGAGGGAGCTGGATGTCATTGTCCACCAAGGGAAAAATGACCTGGATGTGAATGGGATCAGAGCAGTGCAAAAGGAGTTTGTAGAGTTGGGGAGGGGCCTTAGACAAGTAGCACATATGGTAACCTTCTCAGAGGTGCTGCCTGTCTATGGCAAGGGTGATGATAGGGCACTCCTCACCAGGGAATTCAATGAATAGTTGAAAAACTGGTGTGGAGCTCAGGGGTTTGGCTTCATTGGGGATGGGGAGCCACCTGGAGGGATGCAGACCTATACTGGCGCAATGGTCTGGGCATCTGTCCGGGGGGGGATCCAGGATCCTAGGTGAGAGGTTTAAATGCTTCATTGGCAAGCATTTAAACTAACGAGGGGGGAGGCACTGAAAAGGAGCAGGGAACTCCCAGCCTCCCCCCACAAAACACAGTACTTAGTGAAGTAAACACCAAGGTAGAGAAGCCATTAGAGAGCAGGATAGAGGTAAATGTAAAAAAAGGCAAAAGCAGTAAGGACAAGGATGGGGCTAAAAGGGGTAAGGCCATCAAAAAGTGGAGGGTGATGAATACCAATGCTCGTAGTCTGTGTAACAAGCTCCCTGAACTGGTGACCTTGATGGAAGAGGGTTGCCTGGATATTGTGGAAGTCACAGAAACGTGGTACACAGAGAACCATGACTTGGATGTCAACATACCAGGATACACAATCTACAGGAGGGACAGGGAGGGTAAAAGAGGAGGAGGAGTAGCTCTCTATGTAAAATAAGAGATCAAAGCAACAAAACTAAAGAGTAAACAAGGAGCAGATGAGGCACTCTGGGTCACCCTGGAGACAGGAAATTGCACCACAATCTGCATGGGGGTTGTATACAGACCACCATCTCAGGTGGAGGGAATGGACAAGGAAATGATAGAAGGCATCCTTAGAATGTCAGAAAAAGGGGAGATATTGTTAATGGGGGACCTGAATATGCCAGATGGTAACTGTAGCACCTTTACTGCAGGCACATCCAAGAGCAGGGTCATTCTTGATGCCCTACAAGGGGCATGCCTCAGACAGCTAGTATTGGAACCCACTCGGGAGGGAGCAATCTTAGACTTGGTACTCTCAAATGGGGACGGAGAAAGAATCTCAGATTTAGAAGTGAGTAGCCATCTGGGAACAAGCAACCACCGAACAGTGTGGTTTACAATAAACACAGCCATACAATCAAGCCATACAAAAGCAAGAGTATTGGACTTCAGGAGAGCTGACTTTGGGAAAATGAGAGAGTGCCTCAGAAAAGCACTAGCAAACAGGCAAGAAGGAGGGGTGGAGAACCAATGGGGAGTAATCAAAACAGCCATCACAGAGGCAACAAGCCTTTGTGTAAAGCAAATCAACAAAACACAACAAAGGAAAGAAACGCTATGGTTCTCAAAAGAGGTGGCAGGGAAGGTTAAGGAGAAAAGGATAGCATTCAGGAAATATAAGGAAACACAGAAGGAGCAGGACAGAGAACTTTATAAGTTAAAGCAGAAAGAGGCAGGGAGGGCAGTCAGAATAGCAAAAATCCAAACCGAGGAAAGGATAGCCAACTCTGTTAAGAAGGGGGATAAGACCTTTTATAGGTACATTAGGGAACAAAGAAAGACCAAAGGGGGGATACTGAGGCTTAATAAAGGGAACGGAATGTGGGCAGAGGGTGACAGTGAAAAGCAGGAATACTGAATGAATATTTCTGCTCAGTATTCACAAAGAAAGAGAAGGGGGAGGTACCTAAACCAAACAAGAGAAACTCTCTGAAGAGGGGGGTCGATACCAGTCCATTTATGGAAGAAAGGGTTCTAAAAGAACTAATAAAATTGAAGGTGGACAAAACAATGGGGCCTGACAGGATTCACCCAAGAATTCTAAAAGAACTAAGGGTAGAACTAGTGACATTGCTGACTACTCTCTTTAACAAATCATGGGAGGACGGGGTGGTACCTGAGGACTGGAGGAGGGCGGATGTGATTCCTCCTCACAAACGTGGGAGCAGGACAGAGGCAGGAAACTACAGACCAGTTAGTTTGACCTCAGTGGTAGGGAAAATGATGGAATCACTTCTGAAGGAAAGAATTGTTGAGTACCTAGAGGCCAATGGGGCACAGGACCCAAGGCAGCATGGATTCACGATGGGAAGGTCATGTCAGATGAATCTAATAGATTTCTTTGACTGGGTGACCAAAGTAGTACACCAGGGAGGGGCTGTGGACATGGACTACCTAGATTTTAGCAAGGCATTTGATACAGTCCCACACAAAAGATTAATACACAAGTTAGTCAGCCTTGGAGTGGGTCCCAAGGTGGTAGCCGGGATAAAAAATTGGCTAGACAACAGGGTGCAAAGGGTAGTAGTAAATGGAGTCCACAGTGAAGAAAGGAGGGTTACTAGTGGGGTACCACAGGGTTCAGTACTGGGACTGGTCCTTTTTAATGTCTTTATAAGTGACATTGCAGAGGAACTGGAAGGAAAAATTTGTCTCTTTGCAGGTGACACAAAGATCTGCAACAGGGTTGATACACAAGATGGAGTGGAAAGGATAAGATGGGACTTGGCAAGGTTGGAGGAATGGTCAAATGTATGGTAGCTCAGATTCAATGCAAAGAAGTGCAAGGTAATGCACATGGGAAACGAAAACCCAGGGGAAGAGTACCCAATGAGGGGTAAGATACTGACAACAGTAAAATGGAAAGGGACCTGGGGGTAATTATATCAGATGACCTAAATGTGGGCAAGCAATGTGAGAAGGCAGTAAGGAAGGCTGGGGGATACTGGGATGCATAGGGAGCGGCATCAATGGTAGAAAACAGGAAGTTGTTATCCTTCTGTACAGACAGTTGGTGAGACCCCATCTGGAGTACTGTGTGCAGTTCTGGAGACGCCATCTCCGCAATGACATACACAGAGTGGAGGCTGTCCAGAGGTAGGCAACCAAAATGGTGCAGGGTCTGCACCAGAAGACATACCAAGAAAGACTAAAGGAGCTTAATATGTATACCCTTGAGGAAAGAATGGAGAGAGGGGACATGATAGAAATAATTTTCAAGTACCTCAAGGGAATCAATAAAGTCCAAGAGGGTAGCATCTTTCAGAAAAAGAGATGTGCAAGAACAAGGGGGCACAATTTGAAGATGGAGGGACAGCTCAAAGGTAATGTGAGGAAGTGTTTTTTCACAGAGAGGGTTGTGGTTGCATTGAACAGACTCCCTGAGGAGGTTGTGGAGTCAAGAACAGTAGGGGAATTCAAGAATGCATGAGACAGACATAAGGCAGTCCTAGTGGGGGGTAGGAGGAAGTAAGCTGTTGGTTAACTAGGATCTGCAGCTTATCTGTTAGGTAGGAAAATGGGCAGACTAGGTGGGCCAAGCAGTCCTTATCTGCTGTTAAATTCTATGTTTCTATGTACCAAGCCCTGTGGAACCCCGCTTGTCTCAGCCCTTGGGGATGAGAGTCCCCTCCCCCCACCACCACCCTTTGCTGCATCCCCTTCAGCCAGTTCACAATCCAGTTCACCATCTTTGTCCCCGCCCCCACATACTCCAACTTTCCACCCAACCACCCATGAGGCACTGAATCAAAGGCCTTGCTGAAGTCCAAGTACAGGACATCCATTGCATGGCCCTTTTCAAGTTCCCTTGTTACCCAGTCATAATACTCAACTAGGTTGGTCTGGCAGGATCTCTTTGAGATCAACCCATGTTGCTGACTGTCCTGGAGTCCATTGTCTTCCAAAAAGGTCACCAGCTTCTCATTCAGGATTGTCTCCATTAGTTTCCCTACAATGGTTGTGAGGCTTGCTGGTCTGTAATTGCCTGGTTCATCCTTTTGGCCACATTTGTGGAGGGGCACCATGTGAGCCATCCTCCAGTCCTGTGGTATGCATCCTGTGTCCATGGAGGTATTAAGCAACCCTGCCAGGACCTCCACCAGTTCTTTCAGCACCCTAGGGTAACTGCCATCTGGTCCTGGTGCCTTATCCACCCTCAGAGCCTTCAAACTCTCCAGCATTCTGCTCTTTGTAATTACCTCATCTGTCACACACACCTCCGCCCACCTTCCCCATCCACTTAGGTAACTGCCTGCCCTTCTCTTTCATGAATACAGAACAGAAGTACTGATTTAGTGCTTCTGCCTGCTCCACCCCTTTCTCCACCCACCCTCTGTCCTTCCTAATCCTCACTATCTGGTCCTTGCAGCTCCTTCTCTCCCTTATGTACCTGACAAAGTCCCTTTACCCATCCTTGATGTCCTTAGCCAGCCTCAGCTTTCTGGAAGCCTTGGCCACTCTGACTAGTCTGGTTACCTCTTTGGACTTTTTCACATACACTTCCTTGCCCTCCCCCCGCCCACATTTCCTGAACTTCCTAAATGCTGCTTTTTTGCCCTCAACCCTTCCAAGACCTCCTGATTCAACCAGCTTGGTTTCTTGGCCCTACCCTTCTTGCTCTGTGTCTTGGTACATGACCCAGTAGCTTCCACCATCCCCAGTTTGATGATTTCCCATTTTTGGCATGCATCCAAGTGTGGATGAATTCCTGCCAGGTGCCTCACCAAGATTTCCCCCATCTTAACAAATTTAGCCTTTCTGAAGTCAACCACCCTGGTTCCTGTACCTACAGCATCCTTGCCCATGTTGAGCGTGAACCACACTGAGTTATGGTCGCTCCCAGCCAGGGGGTCTTCCACCCCCAGCTCCCTTACAGCCTCCCCCGTTAGACAGTACTAGGTCTAGAGATTTTCCCAACTGAGTAGGCTCATTAACTATCTGTGCCAGGAAGCTGTCCTGGAATGCATCCAGTAGGACCTCTTCCCTTGCACTCGAGGTGGCTGGGGTGCTCCAATCCACTCCTGGTAGACTGAAGTCCCTCATGATCACTGTATTCCCCTTCCCTCAGACCCTCCTGATTTGCTCCATTGATTCCCTGTTCAAGTCCTCAGCCTGAGCTGGTGGCCTGTACACCACTTCCATCCTAAGTATCCTACTGTTGGAATCCTGGAACTGCATCCATAATGACTCAGTTCTACTCTCCTCACCCTCTTCCCTTACACAACTTATCCCCTTCCCTATGTAAATCACCACCCCACCCCTTCCCCCCTATCCTTTCTGTACATCCTATACCCTGGAATCATCAGATCCCAATCCTGGTATTGGGTAGCCCAAGTCTCCATAATGGCTGCAATGTCCACCACACCCACTGCCAAGGGAGCCTATAACTCAGCTGCTTTGTTCCTCAGGCTTCTTGCATTCAGACAGATGACCCTCCAACTTGTTCCCTTCCCCTACTTAACTCATTTCTCTCCATTCTTAACCTCCCCTGCGATCCCTCCTTGGTACCATCCTTGTTAGCTTGGGGGGGGTAAGCTCATTCGACTCCCCTCTCCAGCAGCTCTGCATTCCTGCTGCACAGTCACCTCCCTCCCCACACCTAGTTTAAATCCACCTTAGTTGCTATGTATTCCCTCAGCCTCTTCTTTAATACCCCCTTCCCCATCTTACTCAGATATAACCTGTCCTCTGCGGACAGGTCACTGTTGTCCCAAATGTTACAACAGCCTCGCACTAGCCCATACCATTTGGTTTGACACCACTCTCCCAGCCAAGTGTTGAACTCTTCAATCTTACTTTCCTCTTGTGCTTGCCCTGGTTACTGGAAAAACTTCTGAGAAGGCCACTGATCTCCCTGCCTCCTCACACAACATCCCCAGTTCCTTAAACCTCTCCCTTACCAACCTGACCGTGCTATCCATCAAGTCATTTGTACCCAAGTGCACCACTGGGTCTGTTCATGAGAAAGGGTT
This sequence comes from Neoceratodus forsteri, assembly GCA_016271365.2. Taxonomy (NCBI): domain Eukaryota; kingdom Metazoa; phylum Chordata; order Ceratodontiformes; family Ceratodontidae; genus Neoceratodus; species Neoceratodus forsteri. Next base: position 519,376,447 of record CM057458.1, read on the forward strand.
ACCACAATACAATATAGTTGTATCACTAATTTAAAATCTTACCAAAATAGCTACTGCAAATATAATATGTGTTTTCAATAGATTGTCATCTCAAGAGATACCTGACATAGTTTCAAAGTTTTAACTTCAGTCCTTTTTTTTTTCAAGATGGCCATCTATGAAAATGCATATATTTGCAGCAGTGAATTGTGACATGCAAGATGAGAATATGTTGTGTGTGTGATATTCTGCATATGCCTTGCCTGTTGTTAATAAAAATCATTTAAAAACAAGCATTTGTCAATGTCGAATGTTTGCTTGCTGGCATTGGCAGTGGTAGTGTAGAAGTTACAGAGCTGCGTAATAGGAATGGCAGTGAAGTATTGAACTGAAGCCAACCCCCCCACCACCCTGAAGAGAGTGACAGGCATTGGGGTGTGCGTTTGGGTTGTCAGGCATAGCGGCCACGCCATTTCACCACACCCCACCCTGCAGACACTGACAAGTGACACGGTGTTCCTTGGGGCCTTTGGCCCTTATGCGCACCCCATTTCATTAGAAAATATAGTGAGATGGGTGTGATATAGGAGAATGGGGTGAAGTTTGGGGCCGAAGAGTCCAAGGCATACCTCGATGCTTCTCACTGACTGCAGGGTGTGGAATGGTATGAGCATCACAGGCAAGAATCCCAAGTCACACCCCTGATGCCTGTCATTCTCTACAGGGTTGGGCGTTATGGTTGGAAACCCTAATACCTCAGGCATTCGTTGGTATTTTCACTCCAAATTTTCAACATGTTTTTTTTGTGACCCCACCTCATGAACAGGGGGAATATCAGTTTGTTAGCCGAAAGCTGCTTATGCACAGTGACTATGGCATTTAGCACCACAGGTGCAAAAACATTCTGAACAGGATGTAAAAATGACAGCTGTACTGTTCATGGGAGGTGTAAAAATGGCAATGTTGCAAATCTGTAGTAAAATAATAAAAAAATGGTGAAGTCACAGTGTACATAGAAACTGTGCAACGCACCATAATATAATTAGGTTGGGGATTTTTTACAGCAGATTGTCAACTCAGGCATTTTGGTGCCTCCGATCATGAACAGTGTCACTGTGATTTTCTTTATCTGTGCCTAACAATGATTTCCCACAGCGAAAAAGCGTCTCTGCGCTGAAAGTGTGAAAACAAACTTCAGCCATGTTGTGAAAAATGACAGCTGTACTACTCATAAGAAGGTGTGGCAAAATGGCAATGTTGGAAATCTGGAGTGAAAATATTGAAAATTCGCGATCTTACGAGCATGTGTAGGAACTGCGCAATGCACACTCGTAAAACAGTCATTTTTAGGAATTTTGTCACCAAATTTTCAACATAGCCATTTTAAGACCTCTGCTCATGAACAGTGTCACTGTGATTTTCTTAATTTGTCCCGTACATTGATTTCGCACTCCGACTGTGCCATTGTGAGCTACATGGGCAGAAACACATTTTGGGTGAGATGTGAAAAATGACAGCTGTACTGCTCATAAGAAGGTGTGTAAAATGGCAATGTTGAAAATCTGGAGTGAAAATATTGAAAATTTGCGAACTTACTAGCCCATGAGGAACTGCAATGCACACCAAATACTAGCATTCTTTTGATTACATCACCCTAACATGGTTATTATTTTCTCATGAAACGATTGTCACATGCGAGCCCAGGCCGGAAGGGATGATTTCACGCAGTGACTGCGCAGTGACATGAAATCACCCTTCGGGCCTGAATAACGCCATGACAGTGACATCATTCATGAGAAGGGGTCCCAAAAACCCCATGTTGAAAATTTGGTGCAAAAATTCCAAAAAATGCCTGAGATATGCAACAAAGTTGAAACCCCCTCTCTAGCCCATTATACAGCTTACCGGCATTTCCTCAGTTCGCGGTCGGCTTTGAAGAGTGCAGACGTGTTCCCGGTCCACCGAAGATCGTCGCGCCGAGGTCCGGAGGTAAGTATGGGGTGAGGGGGTGTGGGGAGGCAGGGTGCACAGTGGGAGGGTGCGGGTTGTGGGAGGGGAGCCAAGGAGAGACTCGATGGGACCGTTTTTCTTTCAGGAATAAAAAAAGGACGGCGTGAGACGCTTGCCATGCTGGGGTGGGCTCCCTAGCATGGCACAAGGATCTTGGGGGGCGTTCAGCTTGATGGGGATTGGGCACCCCTGTCAGTCTAAGCATCAATTGCCACGCTGGGGTGGGCTCCCAGTGTGGCACCTTACTACTGGGGGGGTAAGGACACTGGAGCTGACGGGGATTGGGCACCCCGCCAGCCATATCATTAGTTGCCACGCTGGGGTGGGCACCCAGTGTGGCATTTTGGAAGGCTTTGGGGAGGCGTGAGGAGCACAGCCGACGGGATTGGGCACCTGCCGCTGCTATAGCAGTGGTGCATGCATGCAAGGTAATGACACCTGCGTGGCATGTGTAGTGTGTGTGTGTGAGCTGCATGAGCAGGTGATATCTTATCGCTGCTCACCTGCGTAGCTCCCTTTGAACTGCATGCCACTGCATTTTGGAGCTTGTCATAGACAGCTCCAGCATGCATTGGCTTACAGGGGCCCCGCCTGCCAGCACACTGACTGAATTGGAGGAGGAGGTGACACACCTCCGAAATCTCCGATGATGGCACTATGTTTCTTGCACATGCGTGCAAGCAAACATAAAAATGGTGTGGTGTGTCTCTTTTTTAAGTTTACATGCTTTCTCCCTGATTTCCACATTGGCTATTATAAACTTTTCTGTACAAATTGCCGTGGCGCAGGCAACACGCAGTGTCCTGTGTAAGGCTAAAGTTAAAATGCCCCACAAATGTTTTGCCCCTGAGTTTCTGCCTAGGAATTCCCCCTGGTGCTATCAAAAGGTTCCTAGGTATGTGGCTGTCAATCATTTCACACAATCCCATGCTCTCCCTTTGATTGTGGTGAGATTTAACCCCAGGTCTCCATTTCGTGTCTCCATTCCCCGTATGTGAGTGTGCCACTACGCGACCTGACCCATTCACAGCAGTACCATGTCATAATGTAAGGGGACGTCAACAGTACACAGGTTCTGATGAGCCATAAAAACCTGTGTACTGCTTAGCTGAGTCCCCTTTGCTTGCGATTCCTCAGCGTGTTTGGAGAGCTGTGTCCACCTCCAAATACCCTGTAGACTGCTCCACGCCATACTTCGGACCATGCTGTGTGTTGCGCCACTGGCTGTTTGCTGCGCCACTTGAGATAAGAAGGTAAGGACATTTGCACTGGCAGCCGCCTCTGGGGAGTATAATTTGTTTTGATGCCTGCATTTGTACTAAAAATGAGCATTGTGTGAGCCACAGGGGAGCCAACTTAGCCCCCCTCATGTAGCAACAGCATGGGGACACAACGATTAAGCCCAAAGGAAGGTGCCACGATGCAAAGTAAGCAAAAGCAAATGATTTGTCAAGAGGGGCACACTAAATCTATTTTTTGTGTATTTTTTGGGGGGGGTTGATGTGAACCCTAAGGGAGTCTCTCAGAAGGGCTGTAGCCAGTTTCTGTTATTTGATTCTTGTGGTTAAATGGATTGAAAGTCTTGCTGGAGGCTCATGCCCATTATTGCAAATGCCCATTGGGGCTTTTTCTTTTAATAATATGCTGCCTCTGCCTTATGTTGTGTGGCCAATATCTTTTGGGATGGAAACTGTAAACTGGGTAATATGTGAGTTGTTTTACAGCTGCAGCCATTTGTCCGAGTATGTACTTGTGTTTATTATTTGTAAAAATCAAGATGATGCAGGCAATATTTTTTTACAGGTGTGTTTGTTTTCATTTTTGTTTTGAGGAGGGTGATCACCAAGCTGTTTGGCATTCTGTTTGGCCTTCTGAAGAACGCTTGCTTTGTTTGGTGGGTGGTGGATAAGCACACCTGTAAATATGAATTGTCCTGATTATTACGCTGCAGGATTATGAATCATAATTTATGATTGACGACTGTTCTGTTTTATTAGTGCTTAATTTTGTAATTGCTGCCATTATGTCTTAAAATGAGATCTGTGGTTTGGGGTAGGGGCCAGGTGATGTATTTTTCCAGGCCAGCCATCTTGAGTGCCATGTGCAGGGGTGAAGGGTGTAGGCCGAGAAGCATGCCTGGAAAGATGCATCAGCTGGGGCTGGTGTTTTATTCAATGCTTTGCCTTATTCCTGTGGAAATTTGTGATCTGCCATGTATTAAAATATGTTTTTTTGTTTTGTTTTGGTTTTTGTGTGGGTCTTTTAATGTGAGATGCTGATGGGTTGCATGTGCAGACAGCATTTGCTTCCAGGTGTTGTTGTCCATGGAGGCTCATGCAGCCACCTTGAGTACCATGCTTTCTTGGCTCATGGGTGATGGATAAGCACACCTGGAAAGATGCTTTGCTGAATTGTGACTACTGCCTTTTTGTTTAATGTCGAGTCTTGTGGCTGGGGGAGTTGACCAGGAGATGCATTTTTCCAGGCCTGCTTAAGGCTCGGCTATTATGAGCACCATGCTTTCTTAGTTTGGTGGAAGGGTGTAGGCAGAGAAACACACCTGGAAAGTTGCATCAGCTGCAGCTGGTGTGTTGCAATGACGCATTATTTGTGCTGAATTTTGTGATTGCTGCCTGTTTGGTTTAAAGTGAGACCTGTGGTTAGGAGTGGGATCCAGATGACGCATTTTTCCAGGCCTGCTTAAGGCTCGGCCATTTTGAGCACCATGCTTTCTTTGTTTGGGGAGGTAGGGGGGTTGGTGTAAGGATGGGGGCCGAGAAGCACACCAGGAAAGATGCATCATCTATGAGTGCTATGTTGAAATGTGCAGTTTTTTTTTTTATTATTATTTAAAGTGAGACGCTGAGGAGCTGCATGCACAGGCAGCATTGGTTTCTAGGTGTGCTTGTCCACAGAGGTTCACTGGGCCATCTTGAGGGCCATGCTTTCTTGGTGCAGTGAGTGGTGGCTAAACACACCTGGAAAGACACTGTGTCTGGATTATTATTGTGCTGAATTGTGACTGCTGCCTTTTTGTTTAATGTCAAGACTTGTGGCTTGGGGGGGGTGACCAGGAGATGCATTTTTCCCAGACCTGCTTAAGGCTCCGGCCAGCTTGAGTGCCATGTGCTTTCTTGGTTGGGTGGGTGGGGATGGGGTTGGTGGAAAGGTGTAGGCCGAGAAGCACCCCTAGAATGATGCATCAGCTGGACCTGGTGTTTTATGCAATGTTTTGTCATATTGGTGCTGAATTCTGTGATTGAAATGTGTTAAAATGTGGTACTTTTTAATTTTTTTTAAATGAGATGCTGAGGTGTTGCATGTATAGGCAGCGTTTGTTTCTAGATGTGCTTGTCCACAGAAGCTCACTCAGCCATCTTGAGGGGGCACTTTCTAGGCTCAGTGAGTGGTGAATAAGCACACCTGGAAAGATGCTGTGTCTGGATTATTGTTGTGCTGAATTGTGATTGCTGTCTTTTCATTTAATGTCAATGCTTGTGGCTGGGGAAGGGGGTGACCAGGAGATGCATTTTTACAGGCCTGCTTAAGGCTCAGCCATCTTGAGTGCCATGTGCTTTCTTGGTTTCGGGGGAGGGGGGAGTTGGTGGAAAAGAGTAGGCCATGAAGCATGCCTGGAAAGATGCGTCAGCTGGAGCTGGTGTGTTGAAATTACACTTTGTCTTTATTTGTGCTGAATTTCATGATTGCTGCCTGTTTGGTTTGAAGGGAGACCTGTGGTTAGTAGTGGGATCCAGATGATGCATTTTTCCAGGCCTGCTTAAGGCTCGGCCATTTTGAGCACCATGCTTTCTTTGTTTGGGGAGGTTGGGGGGGTTGGTGTAAGGATGGGGGCCGAGAAGCACACCAGGAAAGATGCATCATCTATAAGTGATATGTTGAAATGTGCAGTTTTTTTTTCCATTATTTTAAAGTGAGATGCTGAGGAGTTACATGTACAGGCAATGTTTGTTTCCAGGTGTGCTTGTCCACAGAGGCTCTCTCCGTCATCTTGAGCACCATTCTTGGCTTGGTTAGTGGTGGATACACACACCTAGAAAGACACTTTGCCATAACTACTGTGCTTAATTTTGTGATTGCAGCCTTATTGTTTAAAATGATACCCGTTGTTTGGTGGGAGGTGGCAGGTGATGCTTTTTTCCAGGCCTGCTTTAGGCTAGGCCATCTTGAGCAACATGCTTTCTTGGTTTGGGGAAGGGTGGGTTGGTGGAAGGATGTAGGCCAAGAAGCACGCCTGGAAAGATGCATCATCTGGACTTGGTATTTTATGCAATGTTTTGTCATATTCTTGCTGAATTCTGTGATTGATAAAATGTGGTAAAATGCTACTTTTTAATTATTTTGTGATTGCCATTTTTTTTTCATTAAAGTGAGACTTTCTTGTTTAAAGTGAGACCTTTGCATCCCTAGAGCACCATGGCAGCTCCCCCCGCTAACCACTGACCCCACATTGCTGCCCCCCGAGTAACTCGAAGTATCTATTCTTCAGACACTCATGCCATCTCCCCACCCCTGCCGAGACTCTGAAACTCTCCATTTTGTTTTCAAGCAAAGGCGGGCCTCCATTTTGTTTGCAGGCAAGTGCAGGTGGGCCTCCATTTTTTTTGCAAGCAAGTGCGGACAGGCCTCCATTTTGTTTGCAGGCAAGTGCAGGAGTGCCTCCATTTTATTTGCAAGGAAAGTTCAGGCGTCATTTTGTTTGCAAGGAAAGTGCAGACATGCTTCAATTTTGTTTGCAAGGAAAGTGTGGGCAGACTTCCATTTTGTTTGCAGGCAAGTGCAGGCGGGCCTCCATTTTGTTTGCAAGGAAAGTGCAGGCGTGCCTCCATTTTGTTTGCAAGGAAAGTGTGGGTGTGCTTCCATTTTGTTTACAAGGAAGTGTGGGCGGGCCTCCATTTTGTTTGCAGACAAGTGCAGGTGGTCCTCCATTTTGTTTGTGGGCAAGTGTAGGTGGGCTTCCATTTTGTTTGCAAGGACAGTGCGGGCAGGCTTCCATTTTGTTTGCAGGCAAGTGCAGACGGGCCTCCATTTTGTTTGCAAGGAAAGTGTGGGTGTGCTTCCATTTTGTTTGCAAGGAAAGTGCGGGTGGGCCTCCATTTTGTTTGCAAGCAAGTGCAGGCGGGCCTCCATTTTGTTTGCAGGCGGGCCTCCATTTTGTTTGCAGGCAAGTGCGGGTGGGCCTCCATTTTATTTGCAGGTAACTGCAGGTGGGCCTCCATTTTGTTTGCTGCTGTACTCTACCTTGTGCAGCGTCACCATGTGTGCTGCTCTACTCTATCTCATGCGGCGCAACCATGTGTGCTGCACTACTCTACTTTACCTCGTGCGGCGTCACCATGTGTGCTGCTCTACTCTACCTCGTGCAGCGTCACCATGTGTGCTGCTCTACTCTACCTTGTGCTGCGTCACCATGTGTGCTGCTCTACTCTTCCTCGTGCGGCATCACCATGTGTGCTGTTGTACTCTACCTCATGCAGCATCACCATGTGTGCTGCTCTACTCTACCTCGTGTGGTGCTACTGTTTTGCCCTGTGCACTCCTCGTTGTTTTCTACGAGTGAATTTTGTAATATATTCTATGTTGTATTTTTATTATGGCATCATGTTTTTCTTTTTTTTTTTCTTTTATCTTGTATATTTTGGAAAGAAAAAGATGGATCAAAGTGAAACAAGAAGACGTCAAACGCCACGTGTGTCTGCTGCTGACTTGCTCTGTGGGGCTTTGAAGAATTGTGCTGTGCCACTCACAGTAAAAGAAAGAAGTCAGTGGTACCAGAATAACTTAAGAAAGGATCCACAATGCATCCAAAAGTATAAAAAAAAAGCAAAAGGATGAGCAAGGAAGCACAGAGAGAAAATGACTGAAGAACAATGCATACTTGCTAGAGAGAAAAGTTGGTTGCGAATACAGGAAGCCAGGAAAAGGAAGAGGGACATGACATCAGATGCTGTAAATCCTTCTGTAGCTAAAACAACTAAACAAACAGCAGAACAGGAAAGAGAATATTGGAGAGAAAGAAAAAGAGAACAACGCATGAAGATGACCTCACAAAAACGCAGAAGAATCAATGAAAAACGACGACAAGGATACTGTGAAGTAAAGAAGATGCAGACCACCAAATCCATGACCACAGCCACTAACACCACAAACTGTATGGAAATGCAAGTGAGCATACTGTCCAACACAATGGAAACACAAATGGGAACACCCTTCATTACCAATACAACCATGACATTGATGGCCTTGGACGAAAGCACAACACCAGTGATGGACCCAAGGTCAGAAAGTGCAATTAGAAAGGCTGTGCAGAGAACATGTGAAGGACTGCCCACGTCCCCAACCAGTTTTGCTGCAACAATCTCAAAAGTTATCTCCTTGACCACTCCCAAAAAACAGGCTGCCCTCTCAAGGTTCGGATGTTGCACCAAACTGGACAATAAGTTAGTGGAAGTCCTTCAACAAAAATTACATTAATTTAAACAGTGCAACAGGAAGGCAGACAAAGAACTGAAAAAAGAATTCATCAGCATGTTTCTTGTTCTGAAAAAGTACCGACTTTTACGAAGAGCAAGCACATGTCTGGGGATCAGTTGGAGAAGAATGATGAGGGTATCGAAGAGCGTGCAAGTTAAAAGGAGCACCAGGCACAAGTTAGGAATATCTGAGTAGCTGCAGAAGAAAGTAGATGATTTTTTTAATATATCAGCAACACCACTTCCACGCAAGAAGGCATTTTCTAAACAAACCAGAAAAGCAAGATCATTCTTAGACAAAACTCTGAAAAGGCTGCACCAAGAATTCCGTGAGCAGAACCCAGATGAGAAAATTGGACTAATTAAATTCAGCAGTCTCCGTCCTGATAATATTAAACTTGCACAGGATCAAAAACTGGATCAGTGTCTGTGCGAGTATTGCACCAATGGGAAACTAAAGCTGTTAGCAATAAAGCGATTTGCCAAGCAGAAAAAAACGGAGTGCACAATTTCCAATATTTCTGAAGCAGTAGAGCTGACAATGTGCCCAAAGAAGGAAGGTGAGAAATTCTTTAAAAAGTCCTGCATTGGAAAAAATTGCAAAACGTGTAGCACTTCTGCTATTGACAAATCACTGGAAGAAGTTTTACAGACACACGGATTTGAGGAGGTGAAATGGCAACAGTGGGACAGTGTGACCATTTCCAGGGTCATAAATGAATCAGAAAGTAAACAAACAAGAAAAGTCATGAAGAGAAAAGTGGCCACATTTCGATGTCTGGTTGAAGTCTTGAAGGAAGACCTCCTGTTTTTGGGTCGACATCTGCACGTAGCATCCTGGCAACAACACCAATTCAAATCACTCAAAGATAACCTTCCTGACAGTAGGGTATTGATGGTTCTAGACTTTGCAGAGAACTACACATTTAAGTACCAGGATGAAATTCTGTCATGCCACTGGCACCATGAACAAGCAACAGTTCAGCCAGTAGTGACATACTGCAGGTGTGAAAGATGTACAGACTTAGTTACAGAGTCACTTGTCTTCATACTGTATCTAGTGATCTCAAACATGACCACCACGCAGTTCTGCATTTCATGAACATGTGCAATTCCTACCTCAGAAACATCCGTGGCATCAATATTGAGAAACAGGTACACTTTACTGATGGGTGTGGGAGTCAGCACAAATCAAAATGGACCTTCCAGAACATATCATTGTCTCCATCACTACATGGATTCCCAATAGAGTGTGCATTTTTTGGATCCAGGCATGGAAAAGGGCCCTCAGATGGAGAGAGTGCAGTGGTGAAGTCACGTGCAAGCCTAGCTGTGCAGTCCCGGCAGGCTATCATTTCAAATGCTGCACACCTCTTTCAGTACTGCAAGAGGAATTTAACAAAGGAACCTGCCATCGAAGGTTGCACTCATTACCGGAGAACATTCTTCTGGGTTGGTGATGGAAAAATTAGCAGAAATGCAGGACCAGAACTAAAAACAATAGCTGACACATGAAAGGTTCAGAGTGTCCGACCAGCGTCGGATGGTGTTGAAGTCAGAGACTACTGCTGTTTCTGAGGGCCATGCAGAAAGGAGGATGGTCACTGTGAAAATGCAAGATATGTTAACGGATGGAAGAAGAGGATTATTCAGACTGCACCTGGCTATGTGTCTTCAGTGAAGGAAAAATAAACTTCAGGGCACCCTACATTGCCTATTCCAGTCTCCAGTGCAATAATTTGCACACCCACTTCCCCTTCAGATATGAAGAATCCTGGGCCCACTACATTGCCATTTCCTGTCTCCAATAGAATCACCAGCACACCCACAACCACATCTGATATCACACCTCCAGTGATGACCAGTACGTCTACTGTTATGCACCAGATTAGTGAACATGCTGCCGCGTTGACAGATTCTGCAGCCAACACAACAACCAATACATCTGTTTCCAGCACAGCAGCCAATACATCTGTTGCCAGCGCATCTACCAGAAAACAAAAGAACTATGACCACATACAGACCAGCCAGTTTTATGCTGTCTATTACTCTAACACATTTTACATTGGACAAGTAACATCATTTGACGAAATGAAACAAGAATTTGAATGTAAATTTTTGTAACGGAGCAGGGATGGCAAATTCTATTAGCCATGGCATCCAGACATCGATGTCATAAAGGGAAGATGACTTCTTTTATGAGACAGTAACACTACAAGGACAAGGAAAAGGAAAATTCGACATATCACCAGATGACCTGAAAACCATTGTCAACAAACATGAAAAACTGCAACAACATTGGAATGAACAGAATTTGAAGGAAGTATTGTCTTTTTAACATTTCTGAATGGTTCTGTAATAGGGTGGGCAGGTAAGGGAAGGGTGGTCAGATAGGGAAAGGTATGCAGCTAGATATGGTGGACAGCAGTAGGTGAGTACATGGATGTACACATAGGGACACAGGGCTTACTGACAATGAACAGCCATTTGGTTGGCTAGACTGCTGAAGGTGGACAAGTGTCTGGGAAGAATTTAAAGAATGTTGGTGGGCACAAGGGCTGCTAAAGGTAGACAGACGGGGTGGCCAAGTGGAGGTTGTCATATGGTGGAATTAAGTGGAAGGGGGTGCTGATGGAAGGAAGCTGGGATGATTAGTTGGGGTAGGTATAAAGTAAGGTGGAAACTGTGGAAAAAGGTGTTCAGGAAGAGGAGAAAAGGGAAAGGTGTGAAGGAAGTGAAGAATGTCAGGGTGGAAGGCTCATGGATGAGAGGATGCTGGCCCTCGGGCATCGGCAGAGCTTGATTTTGGTTATGTGTGGTAGCATATGATAAATTTTTGTTTTGCCAGGTGTCAGTGGATGCAGGCCCTTGGGCACTGACAATCACTGGATTTTGAATGTTATGTGATATGGGAAGTGATCTGTGTTTTTGTTTTGGCAGGTGTCGCTTCAATGAAGAAACTACATTGAGTGTGCGGATGCCCATGAAGATTGAATTCCAGGCAACTCCAGGGAGGTGAAAATTGATTTCTTGAGCAATGGCACTCTGATGAACTATGAACTGTTCTATAAAACTAAGAAGAATGACCGCTGGCTTAAGAATGCGGCAATGAGAACATTAAAGGACACTAGTGGGAGGGTGGTTGTGGTAAGAAAGGAAGGTATTGGGATTAAAGAGACATTGCTGTGTGGTGTGCATTTGTGTAGCATAAGTTTAGATAGGCTTTTAGATTACATCCAGTGGGTAGTGCACCCACCATGCCCCACCATTGTAAAAGCAGGTGTTGGTCAATACGGTCTCGCTGTCCCCGTAGGGGAGATCACCTTTTGGGTGGTGAAGGAATTTTTCCGGTTTTCCCACAGGGTTTTTCCAGGTTGTTTGCCTTCTCCAGTGAGATCAGGTTAGGCAGTAGACAGGACTGGTTAATTTACTTACTGTTATGTCTTGGGTGGCACGGAAGTCTTGGTTGATGCAGAAGTGGGGAAGGTACAAGCATCCTTTATGCCCATTTTGTATGTCTGGATGCTCATGTTTTTTGGCTGAAAGTTCCTAGGTAGAGTGAGCTGTGCCCCTGCGGCCACATGGTTTGTAATGAAAGAATCTTAGAGCTTGATGGCACACTCCATTGGTTTACTCTAGGGCTGATTTACAAAGGTGATTGCAAACAAATTATGGCCACTGCTCAACTAACAAGACCACTGTTAGTAGCATGGTGGCTGTAATTTGTTTGAACTCACATGTTAACATTAGAAATGGCATTCAAACATGGCCCCATAGAGAACTATGGAGCACACACCTGTGCTCTGCAGAATCTTACATCACAAGTCATGTAGATGCAGGGCCATGGCTTGCATGTATTTAAATGAGGACCCACAGAAATTTAATAGAGATTTCCACTTTTGAGACATGGCACCCCAATTTTTTTAAAAGAAAGTAGTGGACTCCATGAGAAAGAGTAGCGGACCCCCTTGATGAAAAATCCAACTGAGAGCATGACTGAAGACTCGTAACTCATGTGGAAGCACAGAGTTATGAAGTAGAATACCAGTCAAAACTATCTGGCTGCCCACATCATGCAGACTTGTTAATGTTTTTTTTTAATCAAATAAATGCATGGCAGCAGCCATTTCTCTGCAGTGCTTGGTGTGTGTCTCTGTTGGGCAGCACTAGGGGAACTGGGCAACACAGCATAAGACAATGGAAAAATAACAATACTTGAATAAGAGATTTTTGGGGTTGCAGAATTGCACCTTGGAACACTTCAAAACAGTCAAATGTAAATATGCTAGTTATGCAATGTTTGGTGTTAAATGGTTTTAATATAATAATCATTAGACGCTGAGAAGAACACTGTTTTGGTGTCCAATGTTGTATGCGCCACACTCTTTTGGTGTCCAATGTTGCACTTGCCACACTGTTTGGTGTCCCCTGTTGCAACCGCCACACTGAGCAGCTTTTATCTCAAGTTTCTGTTAGGCAGTTATCTCACTACATAGTTACTTTTTCAACTTTGAGTAAGAGTGTTCAGAAAAGCTTCTCAAAATTATTCTACTGTGAGGTTGAAAAAATTACCTAATTTGTCACACTTTGGTACCCCTTTCTTGTGAACAGACACTACTACATGCAGTTAATCCCTTCCTCATCTAGCACACTTGAGAATAAATTGTCTCACCCTGTCAGCTGTCATTCCAGGTACTAGTTCCACCCATATTTGACTATGCCGCTCCCCTTTGCTTCCCATTCTGACCCCTTTCAGGACTGAGTCACCCAGCACTAAGACCCCGCCCCTCTCACATTTGTGTCCCCGCACCATCCTGCCTTCCTTGCTGCTTTCAGAACCTACCCTGTCCTGCATATTCATGGTTTGATCTGCCCCCTCTGTGTGCCCCCTGCCCCAACCAGTTGATTTGTCCCCTCTGCTTTGTCCCTAGCCTCTACCCTAGTCCTGCCTCTCCCCATTGCTCCCCTCATCTGACTTGGCCCCCCACCCCCCAATGCCCTCTTTGCATCATCCTCCTTCCCTACCTCACCATGCCCCATTTCCCCTTCTCCCTCCTCCCTCCTCTGCCTTATCCCCCTTGCCTTCCCTTTTACCCTTACTCCTTTTTCCTCTGCTCCCCCTACCCCGTCCCCATTGTCTGTCTGAGTGTTGCCCCATGGGCTTACACTACCCCCTCTTCCTTCTGCTCCTGCTGGGAGAGCCCCTTCCTCAATATCCACCATTGAGGCCAACAAAGTGAACCTATTGCTGGACCCAGCACTTCTACTGTTCACTTCTCCCTTTGTGCTATCCCTAGATTCCCCTTTGCTGCTTCTGTAATTGTTTACCCTGTTCCCTATCCTCTTTGTTTCCACTGGTTCTGTGCTCCTGATTCCCCAAGGGGGTGGCCATCCTGTACCAGTTGCCTCTCTCCTTCCCCAAATCCTCACTAACTCCCTTCCTAGCCACTGTACTTCTGCTTCCAGACTCCTCAGCCTGTGGCAAATTGGACACCCCACTAGCTTCCATAATGAGTCCATCCAGATAGCCGCCCCACATCCACTGCAACCCACTAGTCTTTCCATCCAGGATTGTCTGTGGTCCTCCTGCCCCCAGAACCAGTCGCCCTTCCCCTGTTGCCAACCCCTCTCCTGCAGCCGTAATCCCCCCTATTGTAACCTTCACTAGTGTGCCACTTTGTTAATCTTCTAGTCTCTGTACTGGTACTCCTAATTTCTGTGCTGGATTCCCCTACATTGCAGTGCCTTATATAGTACAGATGAGTTCCTTGGCTCTAACCTAACACAATTACATCACCTGTTTTTATTTCCAGTTTTGTTTTGTGTTTTCTAGTTTTTTGTTTTTGTTTTGTTATCTACCTGTGAATTACAGGGATGACCAGGGTCAGCTAGTGTCTGCACTTGGCTGTACTATCCACCTATTGCAATGTGGCCCCTCCTTAATAAATGTGGAGTACTTGGTTATGTAGTGTTATGTAGAGGAGTGAGCCATGACACCTCAAGAAAATGCAGGAAGTTGTATGACTCAGGCACCACCTTAAGAAAAAGCAGGAATTGTATGACTCAGGTACCACTTTAAGAAAATGCAGGAAGTTGTATGATTCATGTACCACCTTTAGAAAAAGCAGGAAGCTGTACATGGTTGCTGGTGAGAGGGGGAAGGCAGTCTTCATTTCTCTTGTGACTTGTGTAGTGGATCATGCTTTGTCCACACTATCTCGGGGAACATGGTGATGGGCCGAGAGGAAATTCTTCACTATCTGAGAACCATTCTTTCTTGCTGTCCCCTCTAAACATTCTGTGTGATTAGAAAATGGTGAGTAGCTGTCTTTGTAATAGACAGCACCACAAGTTATATTAAAAAACACTAGTAGATGCCAGGGTTTAAAAGCTGATGTGCCTGATAACTGTTTAGCACCATAATGACTGCCAGCATATATTGAGGGGGTTGCCTAAGTACTGTACATGAGGCTGACAGAGTTTGGTTTATTTGCTTTATTTCCCCTGAGGCAGCTTCTCTGAATGTTCCCATTTCCTGTCACTGTCTTTAGGACTCAGATTTTCTTTCACTTTATAATGTGGGTGTTGATTATAAAATAATGGTTGATTTGGATAGTGGCCATATGGTCATCAGACCAATTGCCCATGAGAAAAGGCTTCCGGATCTACATAGGTCTGTCCCAGGGGTCTAATTTTATTTCTCAGCACTATCCCTCTGGAGTCACCATATGGTTTGTCAGTTAGCCCTGTTTAATTCTGGAGTTGTGCAAAGTGCATTATGTGACGTTTTCTGTCTATATATGTAACATGGGTTTTTCTTTTACTAGCCTGCTTATGTTAATAATAAGGATAGTGCTGTGTTCTGTCATTATCATGAGTGGCGGGTAGTAACATTATTACTGATTTATTCTTTAATGGTAATTCTGGACCTATCGGGGGATTTCAATTGTTTTCTCTATGGGGATTTCGTGTTCATTTACTAGAAGTGGTCCAAGTCCTTTGGCAGCAAATAGCTTATGAGACTGATGTTTTCATTCTCTTTTTGTACTTCAAGAGTTCCTTGTGCGGTCCCTCCTAGGATGTAACACACTGGAGGTAATTGGATTTGTTAAAAATCACAACTTGAATGGACCAGATCAATAAAAGCTGGACTGATCAGACCAGGTGGACTAAACACAAGTTGTACAAATTTTGCTGGTCTGACCAGTTTGGCCAGACATGCTGGTCCAGCTATTACCATTCTGGTCTGGTGCAGTACTGGTGGTCTTGTTTCCACCCAGCCCAAGATGATTAAAAAAAAAAAAAGACTGCTGGAATTGGACCAGACCAGACTGGTAAAAGCCTGAACAACCCATCCATTTAAACTGGCAGGACTGGCAAAATTTGCAGAACTGTCATTTACAGTTAAAGCCATTTGGCGCGACAGGTGATAGAACCAGATCCCTAAAAATGGCTCAGCAAAATGAAAATAGCTAAATGAAGACAAACAACAGTTCATCGAGGCTCAATAAAATAAAAACACACAGAAAAAACAGCTTTAGACTGATGCCTCCTCTCCAACTATATGGATCAACAAAAATGTTAAACAGGAACATTTTCAGACTGGAATGAACTTTGGGGGAAAACAATATGTTTTAACAGTTTTTTTGCTTGTTTGTTTCTATCTTTTATTTACTGCCTGAGATGTTACCGGGTACTTTTAACCTCTGGCCAGGCACCTTTAACCTCTGGGAAGCTTCAGGGGTAGAGAAAAATGTTAAGTGGGGGTAGTGACTGTTTAAAACTGCTGCTGTTTAACAATTCTGCTGTTCCTGTTGAAGCAGCTTCATAAAGCGTACAACCCACAATCACTGGCTACCTATACATGATGAGCACAACCTTCAATCCTTTCTCAGATCCATATAGTGCATTACAAAAAAAAAAACAGATAGGAGACTGAAATTACTCAGCTATAATATCATCTTGAGGTTCTGGGGACATGTTGGAACCTCTTGATGGTATTATAATCTCATAATACACAGTCCCCTATCTATTATTCTGTTTTTATTTCTGTTTCACCGTCTAGCACTTTTATGTTTATTTTTTCTTCTATATCTGTTTTTCACCTGTTTCCTTGCAATGCAATATAGCATTGTTTCCTTGTAATTCAACACAGCATTTGAATCTATTAGCTAGAGGAGCTGATTATCTTTTTCTTTCAGGAAAGGGTATTCTAGCTGTGAAGAACTGGCATCTTAAAAACCTCCTCTTAAAAATCATAAAATCTCTAAGAACTGCTGGTAATAAAGAACTGAAGACAATGCAATAAAAAAATCTATAGCAGCACTTAAGTATGCTAGCTCAGTATGATGCTGCAATTAACCAGTAATGCTCAACCAGGTATGTATCATGCTAGGATAACATCATGCATTGGGTGAGTTGAAGCAAGAGGTCACTCAATAAGTGACATTATTCCAGCACAAGACACACCCCTGTAGTGCATTATTGCAATTATACAATGGCTCATTTATGTAAAAAAATTAAAAAAAAGTTTTAAATAATTTTATACTTAATGTTCTAATATGTAGGTATACAGTATGTGTTAAAAAAGAGTTCACAATATCTATTTTGTCCACTAGGTTGTGCTACTACTATATGCTGCCTCCTCCTGTAGTGCTGCTAGTGTATACTGCCTGTTCACTCAGTACCCAGAGCTGTCTGCCTTTCTTTTTCACAATATGTGTCTTCCCTCAACCATATGTCGCCCATAGACCGGACTTTCATTTTAGCATACCTTCCAACAGCTTTGTCTCTTTTCTCGGTTTCCCTGCCCCCCTCCACATCCACCCACCCCTCAGTAAAGTCTAGAATTTTGAAATGCTGTTGACATAGTCACTGTCATTCTCTCAATACAGTCGGCTGTATACCAGGAAAAGAAAATTTTGGAGTGTAAGAAACCAGTGATTAGTAAGTGAAGAATGATGTGTTTTTAAAAAGTTCATGTACTCTTACCGAATTCATGGGAAGAATGAGTGGGTAAGGGTTCACGGCAAAGCTGATCGAATGACAGCTTTATTACAAATTAACTCCTGTTTGTGTTTGTGTGCACACCAAACAGTTTATTACAAAGAACTGCATTTCAGACATGTGTCACTGTTGGGTCCAATGAAGCTCAAGATACAGTAGGGGACATCCAGTTCTGGTGGTGAACGAGCTGTGACATGGCCTTTGAGCTTGAGCCCCAGACCTTTAGTAAAAGCTTCTAAAAAACACCAAATCTCTACTAAATCCACCAGCAAGAAGCCTCCATTAGTTGATGGGGAAAAGGAATAAAGCACTGGCTGAGATTTTGGCACCTGCGCACCCAAAAAACAATCACCACCCTCCACACTGAGCTCAACAAGCATGGCATGGGAGCACCAACAGGCCTCGCCACAACTCTCCAATGCAGTGATCCTTGCTAAACCCAAAGATTTCCATTTGCAAGTCTGAGCATTCAAAGATCTTAAAACAGACTTGACAAAAATAGAGCAAAAACTACAGGAACTAGAATCTCAAGTTGGAGCAATGGATAGCCGCACAGATCGTCTTGAGTGCATCGTGATGCATACTCTTCAGGAATGCCAAACCTTACAGGAGAAATGCAAGGACCTAGAGAATAGGTCCTACTGAAATAGCATTCCAAGTTATGGCCTGCCTGAAGACATAGAGGGTCAAGACATGGAGGCATTTAATGAGGGTGTCTTTCATGATCTTCTGCAACTTGAACACCTACCCCCTGATATATTGAAAGGGTGCACCAGGCCCTCCAACCGAAACCAAAAAATACAACTGACTGCCCATGATCAGTAATAATAAAATTCTTTAGCTACTCCACAGAGCAGGATGTTGTGCTCAGAGCTTGGAGAATGTGAGAGGTGAAATACAATAGCAGCAGAATATACTTCAACAATGATTACTTGCCAGCTGTAACTGTGCAGAGAAGACCTTACTCACCTGTTCTGAAAGTTCTCCATTCACAGCAACTGAAGTTTCAAACCCCATGTCCTGCTTGCTTAATTATCATGTTCCCTGAGGGGCCAAAAGGTTTCACGACACCAAGGGAAACAGCAAAGGAGCTTTCAACCAGAGATATAGAAATCCCACTTCCACAGCGAGCATGAGAGTGATTGGATGTTGCTACTCTCCATAAATCCACATGGTCCAGAGTGGCACCTACATCAAAGAGGCATCAGTAGGGTTTAGCCACAATGGCTGAAGTTCGCCAAGCTTTGCAATCCTTAAGTAGAACTGCTCCCGCATGAATTGGATCCGCAACATGTTCAGTTAGCTCATTCGAGTCGGGTACCAGACGGATATACCAGGTTATGGATGGGCCAAGTTTAACCCTATTACCATGAATCCAGATCACTATTTTTATTCAAGCCTTTGCAATTTGAGCTCTGATAAGAGTCATGCTGCATTACAGCCTCCCCTAAGCTCGGTGGGGTTTCTATATACTTCCGCCTTGTGTAGAGCAACTGGAACAGTATGGCCTTTCAATAGCTGAAGATTCTTTCTTTCCTTTTTTTTTGTGTAAATGGACACGTACGAAGCCATAGGGTACTCTGTTGCCACTAGCTGGGGCTTGCATGGGGAGGGGGTGCTTCCACCACTTGAGTCCTTCATAGTACTGGTCGGCCTTCGTGTCATCCACAGACGGACTGTAGCATAGGCAAGTACCATTATTAATTAACTCTTTCCAGCTCCCCATATAGAGTTACTGACATGTAACCACATAGTAAGCTGACCTCTTCAAGGGTCCCAGGAAAGCATACTCCATTAATAGGAATCAGCCCATATAGAGGTTACTTTTGCACCAATTACAAAATTGTCCTCTAGACCTCCGCAGGCAAAATTAGAAACGAGGAGAAGTCATTCTCACTCTCACAGCAAACCTGCTTCTTCTTTTGACTGCGGAGTACACCAGTCTATAAACAGTGCAGAGATGCATCTTCGGACCCCTTGGGGTCTCGGATAATGACCCGCTGTAGCAGACACTGGATAGGCAGGTTCCCTGATCAGATCCAGCTATTGAATTCATTACTGTGATTAAAGGCTTGTTCCAAGTGGATGGTCAACACCATAATAATTTCAAGGTAAACATCCATGATTAATACACCCGCTGTTTCACCAGCCCCTATGTCACTGGTAAATTCACTCACCATGCTGGCAGGCATTTGCATGATGGTGGCAGGGGAGCCCACAGTTAAGCAGCAGGTGAAAACTCCATTTACACTGATCCCTCAAATGATCGACAGCCACTAGTTGTTATTTGCAAAAAAAAGGTAAGTGGGGTCTGTAGAAAAAGCTGCCTGGGGAGTTTGCAGATAGTGGGTGAGTGAGTGCTCCATTGGCTACACATGAAAATAGGCTCCATATCAAGCAGGGCTACCCTCTTGACCCTTCCTGAAGGCAGTGATAAAACACTGTGGTAATAGTAAGAATTAGCAGATGCAGGGTCCATAAATGTAGTAAAGATCACATTGTGCACCCAGTATGCACTTCTCCTCCATAGCAGAAAGAGGTCACCTACATTAACTAAGTACCATGGTTGGGTGGGGGGGGGGCTGACTAGAGATTTGAATATTTTACCTACCCTGCATAATCTGGAGAGGTCAACTTTATTAGGCCCCCACAGAGTGTATAGCAGGCTGTCCTCAGATTAGCAGAGGGGGTATCATTTGTAAACCTAAGTGGCATTGCACCAATTAGTGCAAAGTAGACATGTCTGGGGCTTAATGTTACTGAACAACAGTGACCCAGGGCATTATTCATACTGCACTAGACCCAACTCATAGACAGCCAGACTAGATGTTCATATCCCTGTTACGGAGTTGAGCTAAACTTCTCTCTGGGGTTATCTGGGGATATGCATACTGCTCACCTCCCCCGCCCCACTCTCACAGAGACTATCAAGACTTGAGGAAATGACACATCCTAAACTGGTCTATGTCAGTCAATAAATAATGTCATGGCTCAGAGATAGTCCCAGATGGCTGCACTGGGGAACATTTATCTTGGTTATGGCAAGCCCCTATTTATTATCATCTAAAGAGGGACATACAGGAAGGTGATCTGATTCCCGTATTTCTCTTCCTTCGGTGACGTAGGAGACTTTCCCTCTTTAATTATTAGAGACTTGTGGCAATATTTTTGGGGGGATGTATTAGAAGTATGTATATCACCAGTCATTCAATATTATTTATACACAAGAAAAGTAAAACCTTACAAAGGAAGCAGCAAAGGTGGCCTGTAGCTATACAGGAACCAGGGCTCAAGGATTCCCTGTGAAGGGTGAGCTGGAACCTATGGAGAAGAGAATAAATTTGAGGTGTGCTCTCTCCCCTCAATAGCTTAACGAAAGAGGACTACACAGTAACCACAACTATATCAATGTCAAATATGGATGCCATGCCTGAGGATTTGCTTGATGAAGGGTAATTTCCTTCAGTCTTTCTGGGATTCTTTCTATGAAAGTAGTCCAAAATTACACAAAGCTTGAGGACATATTCAAATAATTACAAAGGTGTGCTACCCTCTTGTGGCTGCAAGGAATTTAACAGGCAGTTTGTGGAGGCAATTTGAAGAGATTTTCTTTCCAGCCATATCCCTGGTTTATACTTGGTAATACTGGCTTAAGCCCATGTAATTGTCTTCCACTCATAGTGGGTTTATGATCTCTGAAGATTCTGAACAAGGAATTTGTCTAGCTGTTTTTTAAATTGCTCAAAGTTGGGTGCATGAACAATATAACTTGATAAGGAATTCCAAATTCTGGCAGATCGTACAGTGTAGAAATTGAGGTGCTTAGCTTAGTTGACTCTTGGGACAATGATCTGTTTCCCATGAGATTCCAGGTTGTTATTTCTTGATTTAACTTTGATGCCACATAGACCGATTAATGTTGAATTTTGCATAATGTTATACATGAGTAGCATATCCCCCTCTTCCTTCTGGTCTCAAAGGTAAATAGTTTTAAGGAGCTAATTCTTTCCTTGTATTTCTTCATTTTTAACCCTTTTATAGATTTAATTTCATTTGTGTTTTTTCCAAGAGATTTATATCACGTTTTAAGTAAGGGTTCCAAAGTGGTGACTGTAATCAAGGTGGGGTATTATATAAGATTTTTATAATTTCAATATACGGTATTTGTCACTTGTTACAATGATTTTATTTATTGTTCTAATTAGTCTATTAGTAGTCTGCGAGATATTACGACAGTAGTCAGATGGTGCTAGGTCAATATTCACCCAAATACCAAGGTCCTTTTCTTTCCTAGATGTTTTTAGTATTTTACAATCGAGTTTGTGTTTGAATCCTGGATTTTTTCTGCCAAAGTGCAATACTGTGCACTTGGATTAATTCAATTGCATTTTATTAAGTAATCCCCATCTCTTAATTTTTTCGAGGTCTCGACTTAGGGTTTGATATTTCTCCAATGAGTCCACCTCCCCTCCAATTTTAGTGTCATCAGCAAATTTTGAGAAACACTGCTTAGACCTTCCCCTATATCACTGATGTAAAGTCCAAATAGGATGGGCCCGAGTACCGAACCCTGTGGTACCCCACTAGTGACAAGCCCTTCTTTGCACCATACCCCATTGATCCTGACGAACTGTTTTCTATTTGTAAGCTAGTTGTTTATCCATCTTACAATATATTTATCAATGCTCGTGGATGATATTTTTATTGTTAATAAATCATGAGGGACGTATCGAAAACCTTCCCTATGTCAAGAAGAATGACATCAATGGGGATACCCTTGCCTAAGTGGTCACTCATAAAGTCATAGAAGGACAAGAGAGTGGTTATACAAGAAAGTCCCCTACAAAAACCATGCTGGGAGGGATCATGGAGTCCCAATCTGTCAATCTCATTGTTAATTATTGTTTTGATAACTCTTTACATGAGTTTGCAACATGCAGACGTTAGGCTTATTGGCCTATAATTTTTAACATTAGATCGATTACCTTTTTGTAGACTGGGACAACTGAAGCCCTTCTCCAGTCAGTGGGGACTAGCCCTGTTTGTAGGGATTTATTAAATAATAAGGTAAGAAGGTGAACTAATACATTGGCAAGTTGGTTTAATACCAATGGACTTGTATTGTCTAGGCCTAGAGATCATTTAGTTTTTAGTTTAAGTAGTTCTTCTAAGACCTCATTTATTCCAATCTTGATTTGAGTTCCTTCCATACTAAATATTGGTTTAATGGTGGTTTTGGGGTTAAATACTGAAGTAAAGTAATGGTTAAAGCATTTGGGCTATTTCTTTATTGTCTGAGGTTATCTCACCAACTTTAAGTATTGAAGTGATTTCATTTATTGCTTGTTTATTATTGTTTATGTACGCGTACAAAACTTTTAATGTCCTTTTTACAGGTTAATCTTTGTTCTAATTTTTTCTTTTCATTTCTTATCAATTTGTTTAGTTTTCTTTGTTCATTTCTATACATCACTTGATTGCTGTGATTAGGGTTATTTTTATACCTTTGGAATAATTTATGTTTTCTAAGTATCTGTTTTTTTGGACTTGTTGAACCAGAGTGTAATGATTCCCTTTTTGTTATATGTTTTCCTCACTGGAACATTATCACATTATGTAGAATGGAAGTTATTTTATGACATATTTGTTCTCCCTCTAACCCATTCAGTATATTATCCCAGCTGACACCCTCTATTTCTAGAGCTAATTTAGACCAGTTGGTATTTTTATAGTCCGGGATTTCAGTTGTATCAATTATTTTAGCTCTAGTACATTTTAGGGTACATTCAACCATATTATGGTCACTTGTGCCTAAATAATCAATAACCCTAGGGTTAGTAATACAGTTCAAGTTATTTGTTATGAACAAATCCAAGATATTTGCCTCTCTTGCTGGTTCTGAGATTAACTGGTCATAGCCACATGATGTGATAGTATCTAGAAGATCTTTTTCAAACTCATTTTAACCTGATAAAGTGCCCCATTTTATTCCAGGGGCATTAACATCCTCAGCCACCAATACATCCCCAAAATCTCAGGCTACATCAGTTTCACGCAGTATTGCGCTAGTATTGTGATATTTGTTAGAAGAGGGAGGCCTATAACAAACACCCAGGATTAATTTGGGGAGGGGGCTAGGCCAAGGTTCAGTCACAAAGCCTCTGTTGGGGAATTATTTTGGACATTCAGCAGTAATTTTCTGCAATGTATTTGGTTAGTTACATAACAACAGACCCCTACACCTCTTTTAATAGTTCCAGTTTTAAAAAATAGTTGGAATCCAGAAATGTTATTTGACTAGCTGTTAGTATCATCCCATCAGGTTTCAGTAACACATGCTATGTCCATGTTGTTACTTTTTGGTTTCATTTATTACTTGGGTATTACCTGAGAGGGAGCCTTATATACATGGGTTGAGGGCTATTGGTCCTGTCAGAGTTGAATTTGGCACCCCCTTTCATTCTTGGTACAGGGAATCCTTAAAACCCTTCCTTGACACTCAGAGGTTCATAAAACTTGCAATCCCCCTTCAGCATGGACCCTCTAGAATACTGAGTCGAGTGGACATTATCTCCGCAAATACTATCCTTGATCACTACCTTCCTTGATCACTATGCTGTTATTGGAATATTATCATGCTTCTGCCCTTCACCCTGTTCTCTTTTTACCTCAGTGGAGGCTTTGGAGCTCATAGAGGGCTAGAATATCTTCATTTTTTCTTTCTTGCCCACACCTGGACACCTACATAGAAAATCAGCAGAAGCCGGGTTGCACCCTCTCTCCTTTCCTGCATTTGTAGCAGATAACTGCTACGGGGGCCCACAGTGTCTGCAGTGACTCACCCCGATATTCCAACTATCCCTTTATTGGAGAACACTGTTTCTCCCTACCCAGGAAACACTCCTTTTTGTTTTTCCTGCTAACTCTTTGGATAGAAGAGTTTAAAAGGGTTCTATTGTTCTTTCCAGTTATCTTAATGTTAGTCCTGTTGCAGCCACATTCTGTTAGAAGTTTATTATAAGAGACATTTTGCAACCCTGTTTTGTATATTCTACTACAATTTATGATTATCAAACATATCTCTTAAACAATATTTTAACCTACTTTCCCTATCTCTCTTTAGTACTCCTATACTTACTAGCTTTCTCTCTATATTACATGCTTCTCCAATTCCCTCCTACTCTATTACACTTCTCAATCAATCAATCAAAGTCTTTATTTAACCAGGTGATCACTGTTGAGCAAGCTCATTTTTGAGGTGGTCCTGGGTTTCTTAATAAGGAACAAGGGGCAATATACACGGGATGCAACACACAAGAAAATAGTAATAATACAAATAAAGTGAGATACTATAATACAGTATATACAAAGTATGAGCAGGTAGCATTGACAGTAGTATATGTTTGGAACAGAAGATACAGCTAGTTTTGGGTACGACACAATTTTTCATAAAAGTAAAGAAATATACATATCAGGTGCACCGAGCACAAATAAAACCTAATATAAAAAGATCTATAGTGATACGGTATGGAGAATTTAGAGCTGGAACCAGGGTCAAAGGAATGTGGAAGGGACAGATATGGGGGTAGAAAAAGGGGAGAGGGAAGAGTCGATTATAGATGTGATCAGTCTTTTAACAGTAGTAATTAGAGTGTGCTTGGACTTATAGGAGTCACTATTTAGGGTAGACAGGCACAGGATTCCTTATTATGATGTAGATATAGAGATTTAAAAGCTGCTAGGCTGATGGGGTGAGTTAGTTTCAAAGTTTTTTGCAGCTTGTTCCACAGTTGAGGGAGCACAAAGCTGATGGCTGCTCTGCCAACGCGAGATTTTGCTTTGTAAACATAAAGGTAGATATACGAGGTGCTTCTCAGGGCATACTTCCCCAGAGTGCACAAAGGTAAACAGACAGAGATATACTGGGGCAGTTTATTTGAGAAAGCTTTGTATGTCCAAACCGCAGCATTTTTTTGCCGTCTGTAAGCAAGGGATGACCATCCCACTGCCGTGTACAATGCACAGTGGTGGGTTGAGTATGGAAGACTCGTGATAAATCTTATGGCTCTGTGATAAAGCGTATCGAGTTTGGCTAGGGTACCTGCAGGTCCCTGACTATATAGAAAGTCTGTGTAATCCAATAGGGAAAGAAAGGTAGTTTGAACCAATTTCAGTTTAGCGTCTCTTGTGAAGAGATTATTAATCCTAAAGAACAGACCAAGTCTTTGTCTAAGTTTCTTTGCCAGTTCTTCTAAGTGATCTGTGAAAGTAAGTAACTTATGTTCTTAGCAGGGATGGGGGTCCACCTGCTCATACAACCAGACCATCTCCAGTGGACTCACAGTGATTATCCCCTCTGGGATACTGTCATGGAATATAAATGGAATCCATAGCCCCATCAAAAGACCCAGGTTACTACGCAACTTAAGATGGGATAAGCCAGGTGTTGTGTTCCTCCAGAAAACCCACCTGTCACAAGCTGAACACGCCAAATTCCAATCCAGAGGATTCCCAACAGCAACAGCTACCTCTCACAAATCTAGGAGGCATCGAGGGGTGACAATACTAATCCTCTGTAGCATACCTTTCAATATCCAAGAACAATACTCAGACATAGAGGGATGCTATGTCATTGCATTAGGACAACTGTATACAACCCAAGTCACTTTAGCAAATGTGTACCTCCCCCCGGAATCCGATAATACCCTTGCTCAGTGTTTTTTAAAAAAAATATTACCCATGC
Source organism: Neoceratodus forsteri (assembly GCA_016271365.2). NCBI lineage: Eukaryota > Metazoa > Chordata > Ceratodontiformes > Ceratodontidae > Neoceratodus > Neoceratodus forsteri. The sequence continues at coordinate 519,402,676 of CM057458.1, forward strand.
TTAAGGGTCAGCTGATCATGGGAAGGGATCTCAATACCACCATGTCCCCCATCCTGGACACATTGGGCTCCCACTGCAGAGAATGACGTGTTTACAGAAAATATCTTAGAGCCACATTAGCGCATTTTGGGTTCATAGATCTCTGGCGACACTTCTTCCTGACTACTCCCTCTTACACTTTTTACTCCCATAGGACAGGGACGTCCACCCATCTGAACTACCTCTTCACTACAATCGAACACTTGGATGCCATACAGGACATTAGTCATGACCCACATATTACGAACATACAAACATATGAAATTAGCCAGCAGATAAAGGCCAATAGGTCTATCAAGTCAGCTTAATCATGTAGTTAGCCTCCTTACTTGGCAGCTGCCAACCGATATTCTTCTCAGATCATGCACCAGTGTATGTTAAAATAGACCTAGGTAGACCATCTCCACATATCTCTTGAAGGCTTAACCTGACTCTACTCAGGGACCATGAATTCCTACAGTTTACCAAATAAAAAATATCCCAAACTGTAGTGGATAATACCGATTCTACCATTTCACCATCCACACTATGGGACACCATAAAGACTGTTGAGGGGGTAATGCATCAAATATTCAGCCATTAAAAAGCAGGAAAGGGAAAAAAAATATGAACAGCTTCAAAATCAGCTTGCAACCTGACTGTCTTTTCATTTACAAGGAGACAAATACATTCTGCCACAGCTCAACAATGTTAAACTAGACTTGCAAAAACTGATTGATTCCAAAACAGAACAATTGCTTCTTTATCTTAAACATTATTACTATGGGGGGGTGCCTAGGGGTGCACGTAATCTCACAAAAACACTGTGGGTGGGATATTCAGAGCAGTTGCACCATGCGCAATAGGGATGCGCCCATGCAAGAGCGGACATGTGCCAAAGTGCGATATTCAGTGGCATTGGATACGCAGTACAAAACCCAATGCACTGCAGCGCAACAGTAATGAATGCATGCACAAGTGCAGGGTCGGCACCAGGAATAATGTGCGCAGTGCGATATTCAACAGCAGGTGACATGCGCAGTAGCAGAGCAAGCGGAAGTTGCACAAAATGGATATGAGCGAATAGAAAAGGGAGCAAGTGAGGGGAGGATGATTGTGCTACAGAGGAGCCATAACGGAGGAGTGTGGAGATAGAGTGGCAGGGAGCTACTCAAAGAAGCAGGGGGCAGGTGTGGCCAAGAGGTGGATGGGGGCCACTGGAGGCATGTGCGAGTGAGTGTGTGTGTAAGTGAGTGTGCGCGTGTGTGTGAGGGCCTGAGTGTGCCACAAAGGAAGGAGAGCAGTGGGGCAGAGGCAGGGCACACAGTGGTGATGTGTCGGGGTGCACCCAGTGCAGGGGCAGTACCAGCAGCACACAGCCAGGGGGGACCAGGTAGACAGCCGCCCAGGGGGGGAAACACCAACTAGGGACATGGCCAGTGCCACCTTCCAGATGGAGGTGGTAATGAGGGGTGTGAGGAGGCAGGCAACAGGGAGGTGTGGCCATGGAAGGGCCCATCAGTGGTATGCCCAGAACAGGCTGTACCATGTCCGCATCAGCTTCGAGCTGTACAGTGATATCGAGATCATGGGCCGGTACTGACTGAACTGGGCTATTCTGAGGTGGCTCTGTGAGCTGTGCAGTGAGGAGATGCAGGCACCCACACGACAGAGCCATGCGCTGTCCATGGAGACAAAGATCACAGCTGTCACATGCCTTCTCACCACGGGCACTTTCCAGAGACCAACAGGGGACATGACAGGCATAACCCAGTCAGCTGCATCATGCCTACTCACACAATTCCTCAGTGCACTGCTGCCACATGCTGCGGAGTACATCTGTTTCCCCAGCACGCAGGCGGAGTACACAGCAGACATCCACAGGGTAGCATGGTTGCCTGGCATGCTTGGGGCCATAGACTGCACCCATGTTGGCATCCGCATGCCACCTGGCCTGGAGGGGGAGGCATATATCAACCACAAGGGATACCCGAGTGTCAACTGCCAAGCGGTGTGCGATGCCGGGGGCGCATAATCAATGTCTGTGCCATGCACCCAGGGGGAGCACACGATGCCTTCATCTGGCACCAGTCTGCACTGTGCCATAGGTTCGAGAGTAAGAACATCCCCACTGGCCATCTGGTAGGTAAGTATGCAGTGCACATCGGATGAAGGGTGCATATTGGGTGTGTGTGTGTGGGGCAAAGGCAGGGGTGCCATGGGGAACAGCCTAGAAGACCAGTGGCACAGTGTCACAGACCACTATGCTAACAATACCTCTCTACACACAGGTGACAGTGGGAATCCACTGCGGCCCTGGCTGCTCACACCATACCGGTGCCCCTCGACCCCAGTGCAGCAACAGTAGAATGAGGCATACGCCACAACAAGGAATATCATCGAGCGGGTGTTCGGGCTGCTGAAGGCATGGTTCCATTGCCTGCACATGTCAGGCAGTGCCCTACAGTACAGCCCCTCAAAGGCCTGTGGGTTATTCTTGGCTTGCTGTATCCTGCACAACATGGCCACCAACTGTGGGTTAGCCATTGAGGTCGAGGAGGGGGACAGCAGTGGGGACGATGAGGACACTGGGCCAGCTGGTGTTGGGCAGCCACCCCCTGGGCGAAGGGATCCCTGGCTGGCTCAGATGGCCCAGCAGCACTGGGACACCATTGCAGAGGAGTACTTTGGACCGCACAGGTAGGTCAACAGGGCCATGTGCAGGCACCAGGGGCAAGAGCACAGCCGACAGCCAGGCAGGAGTGGACACTAGGGACAGTCGGCAGCAGGGGCATGGAAATGGGCAGGGGCCTGCACACAAAGGCAGGGAACAGCAGGGCTGCACATGGCACGCATGCACTGGCACACACACCCCAACCCATGCCCACAGGGCCACATGCACACCCACCCCCACAGCCCCCCTCCCCACACCCACACAGGACCTAACACACCCACACCCAGTAGCTGGCACTGTGCATGCCTCAGATGCTGAGCACCGTTGCACAGTGGCAGTCAGCGCTACGCTGGCATCATCATGCACACACCACAGGGGCCAGCAGCTGGAAGGGGGTGCATAGGGACCATGTGAGTGCAGGACAGGGCACCACACCCTTGAGCACACACAGAACACCACAGTGCACACTGGGCAGTGGCAGACAGCAGTCATGGAGGGGGAAGGGTCAGTCATGCAGCACAGTAGCACGACCACCACGGATGTGTGGGCGGCCCCGCCGAGACCTGCCAGCCATAACAGGCTGACCAGTGGCCTCATGGGGTGGCACCGATGGTCCCCCAGGGTTGATGCTGCGTGAACGTGACCGTGTCCATGCAGGTGTCTGCAGGCCACCAAACATGCCCGCACCAGGCATGCTTGGTATCCCTACAGTCAAACCCGGTGTCAACATGGCAGGGGTCGCCCGACGCCGAGAACGGGGGGTGGACATTGCACTCTGCGGGGTGTGCGGCGGCCGGGAACACTGCCACTTGGCCAGTCTAGCCACGGCAGTCGCCATCGCAGTGGTGTGTCTGTCAATAGCTGTGGTCACATCTGCCCTCTGTTGAGCCAACTTTGTCAGGAGTAGGGTATGGTCCCTGCTGTGCCACTCCTGTGCCTGGTGCAGCTCTGCACGGACTGCATCCACCGCATCCATGAGCCACACCTGCTGATCCACAGAGGCCTGCAGTAGATGGCTGTGGTCATCCAAGGGGTCGTCTGCATGGCCAGCATGCTGGCCCCCATGATGTTTCTGACCCTGCAGCACAGTGCCCCATGACGGTGGGTGCCACATGGCAGTGTCATCCTGGGGCACATCGCCACGTGGTGCACTGCTGCCGCTCCCTGCCCCCGTCCCCACATCAACACAGTCCAGCTACTGCCGCTGCCCCTCTGGCCGTCAATCACCAGCCACCACCAGTGTGGCTGCACCGGCACCATCAACCCCACTACCATGTCCGCACACCAGTGCTGCCCCACTGGATGCTGCAGACACGGCCAGGACAAGGGCTGTTGGGCAGGCAACCATGCCAGTGCTGCCCACACTGCCACCTAGGTGGATGCCATTCGTGGGATCCCCCTGTGACCCACCAACATCACTGTCCGGGACATGTGTCATGTCATCATTGGTACTGGAGTTGGCCCTCATCTGTGTCTCAGCACACAGGACACCGTGACCGGCGTCACGCTGGAACATAGCCAGGGCCTCATCCGCACCCACATCACAGGCATCAGTCTGGACAGCTGTGCAGGGCTGCAGGCGGTCGGTCCCTCAGACACCTGTGGAGGTGGATGGGTGCTCCACCGGTTCCAGGGCTGCCCCCTCAGTGGACACACCCACCACTGCTGCCCCATGCAGACGCTCAGGAGCTGTAAAGGAACACAGTAGCATAAGTGGTTCCACCTGGCCTAGGAGCCTGCCCCCCCTGCCTCCCACTGCCAGCACTGGTCCTACCATGTAGTGATGGGCTGCCATCCATCTGAAAGCCTCCGCTGGGAACACCCTCTATGGCACAACGCTGCATGCTGCCATCCACCTGCTCCTCCAGTGGCGTCAGGTGAGGCACGTCCTGCTGGCCCCCACCAGTGGCTGCACGCGCTACCCTGATGGCAGCCACCTTGTCCTTAATCCTCCTCCTGTCCATGCCAACCTTCTTCTTGCACTCCTGCATGAAACACTGGTGGCTGCACTGCTGGTTGACCGCACTTGACACCTCACCCCACGCCGCAGCATGGGCCTGTGGTGTGCCCCTCTGTCCACTGAGCAGTGGCTCCCTGTCGAGGTAGGCCTCGAACAGGGCATCTGATTCCGCCCTGGTGAAGTTGGACCTCCACTTCCGCACCCTCCCCTGCTCCTCATCCTCCTCATGTTCAGTCATGCTTGTGCCTGGGGAGATAGACAGGTGTTACCATGGACTGTGCAGTCCCATACAGCCCTCCCAGACCACTGCCCCACATCTCCACAGCATGGCACCTACCTCCAAAGGCTGCAATACTGATCCATGTCCTGTGCATTTCCATGTCGCTTTTATAGCGCATCGCATGCAAATGAGGGCATGTGCAACTGTAATGGGATGCAAATGCAATGGATACGCTGTGGAATGGCTCATGAGCTGATTTGCATATCCTGGCTGAATATCATGCAGCTGCGCCTTGCGCAATGGTGTTGAGCATGCTCAGGTTGTGGTGCACCACTGTGACGTGCGCAATTGGCCCCACACCACGCATGCACGCAAATCTGACACATATGCTAGCAGCACTGCATACACTCCATGTGCAGGAGGCAGTACAGCGCGCAGCCACTACTGTGCCTATGGCACTCATGCGCAGCATGTCTGATGGGCACACGTGCCATGGTGCGCTGTGGGCACCATGGTGCCTCTGCGCGATAGGCCACTGCATGTCAACACACACATGCACCCTACCATGCACCATACAGGGGACTCCCAATTGCGCAGTGGCGCTCCATGCAAAGACAAACCCTTGACCCCGTGGCTGCCTTTGCCCTGTAGGCACCATGCGGCAGCATGGGTGCCCCCCTATTGTGCAGTCAGGTGCCAGCGCAATTGCGATTGGCAGCGCAGTACCACGCTGCCTCAGCACATGTGACATGTGCACTACCGGGTGCCATTTTGAGCTCAGCAGAGGCTGTATGATGCCGTGCACCAGAGCTCCTGTGTGGGGTGCGATTGAGCTCGTGAACCTGGTGGCTACTGTGGAGCCCCATGCTGGTACCCTGTTTGGGCAAGTGCCCCTCCTGAGGCCTTGCACTGAGGTGTGGCAGGAGGTCGCCGAAGGCCTTGAGGAGGCCACTGGGAGCAGTCGAACTGGGGACCAGTGTTGGCATCACTACGGGGACTTCCAGCGGCATGACCCCGACTGCCTGGGGCGACTGCAGGCACGTGCCCGGTGGGGAGCCATGCCACAGACAGGTAGGTGCACCTTCACCATCACTAGTCATATCCTACTGTCCTCGGGGTGCAGGGTTCAGCAGGCCATGCTGCCGGGGGGGCCAGCACCTGTGTTGTCAGTTGTGGGGGTGCATTGTGTCCACCCTGAGCCACTGCGGCCCAGAAAGGCTGTGCGGGCACATGCAATGGTGGGGGGGGGCATATGGGTCAGACGTGTACTGATGTGCATCTCTCCATGTTTCCCCCCAGGCCCGGAGGACTGCCATATAGTCCGGATGGCCCAGGAGCATTGTGGGCAGGACAACACCGGAGGTGTGGCCATGCAGGCAGGGCACAGTGGTGGTGTCGGGGGTCAGCAGCACCCTGCTGACTGGGATGCAGGTGAGTACCGTGATTCCCTATATACCTGTGCATGGTGGGTTGCAGGGGTGGTAGTGAGACATGGAAACTCTGCACATAGCCCCTCCAGCCGTGCACATCCCACGGTGCCCTCTGCACCATCCTGTGGGACTGCACATGTGGGTAGGTGTCGTAGGTGGGCTGTGTGGGTGTAATCAGCGCCTGGCAGTGCCACTGCCTTCCCACTGCATTGCCATGATGCCGGACGGCCAGGATGGTGCTGTGTGGTACATGGGCGGTGATGGTGTGCAGCAGTTTGCATGGCTGCGGGTCCCCGGGTAGGTGGATCATGTGGGCGCACTCACTTTGGGTGGTTGCATGCCATCCCAGGGGCACAGGCCACTGATGCATGCTGTGCACGTTGGATGGGCTGCATTGGTCAGGCCAGTCGCTCATACTGTTTCTGCTCCCTTGTCCTAGGTGGACCGTGCTGGGCAGCCATGGAGCGGACCCTCCAGAAGATCCTGCAGGTCACCTGAGCCACGTTGGAGCTGCTGGAGAGGATGGACAGGGGTGACCGTCGGCAGCACCACAGGTGCCACAGGGAGGAGAGAGAGGACCGGGGGTGCCGGTAGGGCCTGCAGTGCAGGATTATACTCCATCCCTCCCCGGACTGTACCCCAGAACCCCATGTCCCCCATCTTTGCCTTTCCCATTGTCCCCTGCCCTTTCCCCTTCCCACTTGTTGCATCCTTGCACATCCCCTCACCCATTGTAAATATCTGTATGTGTTTTTTGTTGCTGTTGTGTTGTTTATTAATATGTACTTTTCTATTTATGTCTGTGTCGATCTCTGACTTGCAGCGGGTGCATGGAGCCTTGCTGCAGTGGTGTGCATGGCTACTGTGGGGTGGTGCTGGCTTGGCTGTGGGTGTGTCTGGCGGGGCTTCTCCACTGGTGTGGGGGGACCATGGGCTCTGTCCGGGAACTGTGTGGTTTGCCCTGTGCACTGTTTTCCTGTGTACAGCAGGCTGGGGTGCAAGTGCCATGTCCCAGCTGCCCCTGTCAGTGTGTGCTGTGCCTGTGCAGATGTGACCATTGCTGCTACACTGCCGCCATGTGCGACTGTGGTACGCATGGTTGTGCTGACCCCACCACTGCATGCTTGGCTGCTGGTGTGCCTTGAGGGGCAATCCATACCTGCCACCTGCCAGGCATGGCGCACTTGTAGCTGGCATCCCGGCCCTGGACTACTGCATGTCTGTCCCTGTCACCACTGTGGGTGGTGCCTTTGTTTGCCCCCTCCATGCAGTCCATGGTGACTGGGATGGTGCCTGTGGTCTGGTGGCTGTCACATGGGGTCCTGCTGCATGCGGGTGGTGGCTGGTCACAGGCCCCTGTGCCTGCCATCAGGGTGGCCAGGTGCATGGGTCGACCGCTACATGGCAGGCTCACCGGCACCATGGTAGTGGGCAGGCTGCAGGTACACGGCACCATGGGCTTCACGATGGCAGCATCTGTTGCACTGCTTTGCATGGCAGTTTGCCGCGTACCCATGGGACTGGGATGGGGGCATTGTGTGTGCCCTGTGTGGCGTGTGCCTCCATGCACCACAGGAGGGTGCTGTGGTATCTGATGGGGCCGGTGCTGGGACGGGGTGTGTGTATGGGTGGTGGACCATGCTCAGGTCCTGTGTTCGGAGTGCCTTCCTGCTGGTGGCGGCATCTGGAGCAGCCCTTCTCACGTGCAGGGTCCCTTGGGTACTGGTGCTGGGTCACCCAACTTGCTGTGCCTCTGTGAGGGCCATGCTGGAGGGCCTTGTGTGGGTTGTGGTGGCATCGGTGGACAGTGTCACCGCATGCAGTGGGTGGTCATGGTGGGGATGTGGTACATGTGCATTGTGCCCCGGGAGACTGGATGCCTTGGCACAGTGGTGGGGTATGCCTTCAGTGCCATGCACTGTTTGGTCATGCTTCGGGGCTTGGTGTCTCAGGCTCACCATACTGGGGTGGTCGGCATTGGTGTGGTGCCATGGCATGGGTGGGGTCTGGCCATCCTTGTGTTCTGGTCTCTGTTGGCCGGGGGACGGTGCAGGGGTGCCCTACCGAGCAGGTGGGGACTGCTGGGTCACATCTGCTGTTGGTTTAGTGGGGGGGATATGGGCCAGTGGTCCATTCTGCACCTGTCAGGTTGTGCAGCTCACGGGGGCCTTGCCCTGAAGGGGAGCTGGGGGAAGGGGGGTTGGTCTGTCTGTCCTGGTGCATGCCCCTTGGCACATGGCATATCCATGGCTACTGCTCAGCTGCTTCCTGTCTTTATCCCTGCACATCCCTAGGGGTGCGATTGCACATCGACCCTGCTCCATTGCACTTCCCTTGTTGCGCTATGGCGCATCAGGCATGATATGCAGCCACGTTGCACAGGCACACCTTGTCCTGCGCATGGTTTGAATATCACGCCCGTTGCACCATAGTGCACTGGACTTGCGCCTGCTCCCTCTATTGTGCATCTTTTTGGCGCAGTCTGAATATCCCACCCTGTGGGTCCATAGAACTAAAGCATGCATTTCACAGATGTTTGATGACGACACGAGTACTCTTGCCACACACCCTACAGATAGTAGGAATATATTAGCCAAATATTACAAAAAACGATGTTCTGTGGAATACAGCACATTGTTACAAGTTTTAAACTACCTACATACCCTCCCTATTCCAAAACTGGATGAAGTGACTGTGCAGTGCCTGATGGCACTTATTTTTGCAGAGGAAGCAAATCGGGCAATTATGGATGCTAAAGCAAGAAAATCCCCTGGATTGGATGACTACCCAGTATAATTCTACAGAACGTTTCCTTCTGACCTTATACCTAAATTACTTACCCTGTTTCACATGATCCAAAATGGGGACACGCCCCCACCAACCTGGCATTATGCGGTTGCTGCAGCATTACCTAAACCTAACAAGGGTACAAGATGTGCTCCATTCTACAGGCCGACCTCCATTTTAAATTTTGATTATAAAATATTTAAGTCTGTATTGGCACATAGACTTGAAGCCATAGTACCATCTCTAATAGATCCCAACCAGGTGGGCTTTGTGTGGAACTGCCAGGCACGGGATAGTATGTGAAGGACTCTCCTGCTGACAGACTGCACTACAACCTGTAAAATCCCAATGACACTGTTCAATCTCAATGCAGAAAAAGCCTTCGACAAGGTGGCTTAGCTGTTTCTGAGGGCCACTCTGTCGAGGTCTGGTATCCCAGAACAATTTATTACAGCATTACAAAACATCTATTCCACATTGCAGGCCTATATAAAACTTAAAGGGATACATTCATGTACAGTGGCAGACATAGTTTGAAAGCCCATGAAAAGTTCTTTTAATTGAGGTATTGGGCATACTAGTAGCTGGAAGCAGTCCAGAGATATAGATGACTGAGTCAATGCAATATAAATACTACATTAGAGCTATTCTTAAAACCCTGTGATGCCAGTGACGATCAAGCAGTGCCTAACTGCATTGAGTTAAGCACTGCTTGATCATCACTGACATCACAAGGTTCTAAGAATGGCTCTAATGTAGTATTTATATTGCACAGACTCAGTCATCTACATCTCTGGACTGCATCCAGTTACAGGTATACCCAATACCTCAATTAAAATAACTTTTCATGGGCTTTCAAACCCTGTCTGCCACTGTACATGAATATATCCCTTTAATGACTCACTGTCTATTCCCGTTCCAAAACAATGCAGAACCAGGCAAAGTTACCCCCATCCCCTCTCCAGGAGAGGTCCCAGAAGGCTGGAGAAGCGCTCATGTGATCCTGCTCCACAAGAGTGGTAGCAGGGAGGAGGCAGGGAACTACAGACCAGTCAGTCTTACCTCAGTAGCGGGCAAGATTATGGAGGCACTCCTTAAGAAAAGGATAGAGCAACACCTTCAATCCACAGGGGCACAGGATCCAAGACAGCATGGGTTTACAAAAGGAAGGTCCTGTCAAACTAATCTCATAGATTTCTTTGACTGGGTAACCAGAGTGGTGGACCAAGGGGGAGCAGTTGACGTTGCCTACCTTAACTTCAGCAAAGCTTTCGACACTGTTCCACATAGAAGATTGATAAATAAGCTGGGTAGGCTCGGGGTGGGTCAGAAGTTAGTCAACTGGGTGGCAAACTGGTTGACGGGCAGAAAACAGAGAGTGGTGGTAAATGGTATACAGTCAGAAGAGGTGCAAGTCACAAGTGGGGTACCTCAGGGATCAGTCCTGGGGCCAGTCTTCTTCAATATCTTCATTAGTGACATTGCAGATGGACTAGAGGGTAAGGCTTGTCTGTTTGCAGATGACACCAAGATCTGCAACAGAGTAGATGATCTAGATGGGGTGGGCAGAATGAGAAGAGATCTGGATAAACTAGCAAAATGGTCAGAAGAGTGCCAACTGGGATTTAATGCAAAGAAGTGCACCATCATGCACATAGGGAAGAGAAACCCTGAAGCCACCTATAGGCTGGGAGGGGAGTTGCTGGCAGTCACAAAGGAAGAAAGAAACTTGGGCATCATCATCACCGATGACCTGAAATCATCCAAGCAAACCTCTAAAGCAGTAGGTAAGGTTAAGGGGATGTTAGAGTGTATTAGTAGGCATATCACAAGTCGTAAGAGGGAGGTAATAATCCCTCTTTACAAGACACTGGTTAGGCCCCATCTGGAGTACTGCATGCAGTACTGGAGGCCACACCTTCACAAGGACATTAACCAAATTGAGGCAGTCCAGAGAAGGGCAACCAAAATGGTGCAGGGACTGCATCAGAAGACATATGAGGACAGATTAACGGAGCTCAATATGTATACCCTTGAGCAAAGGAGGGAGAGAGGTGATATGATCGAAACATTCAAACACCTTAAGGACATTAACAAGGTGAAAGAGTCTAACATGTTTAAATATAAGAAAAGTAGCAGGACAAGAAGACACAGCATGAGACTAGAGGGAGGCCGATTAAGGGGGAATGTGAGGAAATTCTTTTTCACAGAAAGGGTGGTGGATGCATGGAACCGCCTATCTCAGGAAGTGGTGGCTATGAATACAGTGCAGGGCTTCAAACAGGCATGGGATAGGCATAAGGGAGCGATACAGATGAGTATGAATAGATAGGCCACTGACAGAGTAAAGGCCGATGGCCTTAGGCATAAGGTAGAAAAAGAAATAGGCAGACTGGATGGGCCTCGTGGTCCTTATCTGCCGTCAAAATCTATGTTTATATTTGGAACCCTTTGCTATCCATATCGGGCAGACACCCCCGATATCGGGGATCCCAATAGGGGGAAGAGACTATAAACTTTATTTATTCACAAATGATCTGCTCCTTACCATTACTTCCCCTGAAGAATCAATTCCCTGGCTATGGGAGATATTCCAGACCTTTGGAAAAATGACAGGTTACAAACTTAATACTTCTAAAACTGAGGTAATTCTATATAATTTCACCCCTTTCCCTGCAACTCAAACCATCTTTCCTATTTAAGTTGTTCAAAACAGAATTTAGATACTTGAGGGTTAAAAATCACCTGAAATCTTGAACATCTGGAATTACTTAATTTTGAGCTGCTAACACAACATGTAGCTGAAGATCTCTCACTCTGGTCACAGTTGTACTTGGGCTTCTTTCAGAGAATAGAAGCCATCTGTCAGAATATATTACCCTGAATCCTTTATTATTTACAAACTTTACCTTTAATGCCAGAATAATCATATTTCAAGGAATGGGACAGACTTCTCTCTCAGTTTATATAATATGGGAAAATCCCTCGAGTTCGATATTCAGTCCTTCAGTTACCATAGAATTGCAGAAGGATCAACTTGACAAATCTCACATTTTATGCCCGGGCCTCTTATCTACATACAAAATGCACTTGGATTGCCCCCTCTCACCAACCATGTTGGAAGCAAATTGAGTTTATATTAAATGAATTAAAGGACTATGACAGCTGCCTATTTGGCAACTCCCCCACAGTGCATCGCCACATCCAAATTCTATCAGTATACAGCAATCACCCTAAATCAATGGCTATTGATTACAAAATTGCTTCCACCTTTTAATTCTTTCTATCTTCAGGCTCTGGCATATGATGGGGTTATACCCCAAACCAACTAGATGGAGCAGTGTGACACTGGGCTCGACTGGGCCTGTGTTATTTCTTTCAAGTTCTAGATGCCAGGGGACCATACTCTTCATCAACTTACAATTAGAATTTCATCTCTGCCCAATCAAACATTACCACTACCTCCAGTTGCATTCTTACATAGGGGAGCAATCCATAGCTTACCACAGCCTCCTGGCACAACTTCTGCCATTAACATAACTCTTAGTTGCCTGTCTTCTAGGTAACACCCTGGACCAAATAATTGGACACGCCTACAAGGCACTCCAAGAGACCTCAGCAGACTCCATTCTATCCATTCTACAGAGTTGGAACCTAGAATTAAATACGGCATATACTTTAGATGAATGAAATAAATTCACTTTACATGCTCATCGCCTTACATCCTCAACTTATTGGAGAGAATTCTCCTGGAAATGCCATTCCCTTTTTTTAAAGTCACCTAACAGAGTAGCTAAACATGCAGGAGAAAAAATGGCAGGGTACAGAAGGGGATGTGGGCAACAGGTGATAAATACAACACATATCTTGTGGGCACGTCCATCTCTACAGCTCTTCTGGCAAGCAGTGGTGCAGGAACTTGAAGCAATGTTGAATTGTCCATGGCAATAACCTCTGCACTACTTCTACTGGCAATCACACCAGGAAGGACAGGCCTAAAAAGTAGAAGTGGATGCCTACTGCTAATTTCAGCCATAGCAGCAATAAAAAAAAAACATTACCTGGCTCTACCACACACCTAAAGCACTTAAATTAGAGGGGTGGTAATCCATAATGTTAGAGATGTACACAATGGAATGCATGACATATACCTTCCTAGATAAACTATTCCCATTTTGAGATGAACTGGAGGAATTGGGTACTATTATCAATTAGATCATTACCCAGACTTTGTACCATGAGGGGGCTCCCATATTTATTTTCTTACACCTTACCTATTCACTTTTCTGTTACTCACTAACTACTCATTACTCTATTTGCTTTCCTTATTACTTTCTCAAATTTCTTCTCAACTAGTGTCTAGCTATTCCCAGTATAGGTATTAATTAGTACAACTTGGAGGGTCTTCCTAGCAAACAATGGGAATTATGTTAACTTTTTCAAGCAATTAACAGGGAAAATAGTTACCTGATTAACCTATTTTATGCTTCATAGACTACTGTTCTTATACTTTGACTGTATAAGACTGCGGTCACAGAATGCCATGGACATAGACAGGTAGTTAGATAAACTGAAATACATGGTATCCAGTGAACATGGTGACCATAATTGAGTGCTTACAAAAACAGCGACTCATTTATGGCACCTGCGTTCAGGGCTACCTGGCAGGGTAGTGACTAGATACCTGGGTGGGTGAGGCAAGGCGAAGGGAAGGGTATGTATGCACATGTAAGTGGAGGGGGAGGAAGGGGAGGGAAGGTACGTGGGAGGGGTTGTGGTGGGCAGCTGTCGAGCTGGTCTGCTAGCATAGTGGGGAGGGTGGTCAGTTGTGTGGTGCAGGGTGCAGGGTTCAGGTCCGGCATGGCTTGGTTCTTTTTTTGCCAGCAGGCTGCTTGTGCTTATTTAAGTACTTCACACCCCCCAGACATGCACCCCACTGGAGTTGAAAATCCTTTATTGGGGGGGCGCAGGGGGCTCCCTCTGGCACTTACCCTCCCTCTCTTGTTTAGCACTTGTAGTATTGTTAATTTCTCCTAGGCTAGTTTGATTATCCTTAAATGTATCAATCCTAATTATTTTATTGTTTAAACCACCGCTGAATGTTTATTATCACCTGTTGTGTTATTAATTCACCTAGGCTACTTTCCCAGATTACCTAGGTCTTCCATGTCCTGATTTTATTACAACATTGTCTGAACCCATGCTTAATGTTGAATGTTTCTGTACTCATGTAATGTCTTTTATTGTTGAATGTAACTGGATACTTGTGTAAATGGGCAGCTATGCTCATATGTCTTTCTAGTATAACCAATAAAATGAAATGATGATGAAATGAAGCCCCCCCACAGAGGGGGGTGCAGGGGGCACAGCCCCCTTATTAAAAGCAAACTCATAGATCTCGGGCACCATCTTGCCGTTTGCCACGAGTGTGCATTGTTGAAATTCATTTTCGGCATTGTACACTCACCCTAACAGTGATCGCTATTCCATGATCACTGTTATCACATAGAATTGAAATATACTGTGTATAAGTTGTATCCCAGAATGGTTATCTTGGTACTTGTCATTAGAAGTTAAAATGAAAGCATGAACATTTCCTCCAGTATATAATCTGTTGGCTATTTCCACTAAGGGATTGTGTAAATGTGATATGATGTTAATTTTTGTAGCTCAATACCTTTCTCTGTATCTGTACTGACTTAATATGTCTATGAAAATCAATAAACATAAAGTTAAAAAAAAGTGCAGTAGGCTCGACAGTGACAAGACAATCATCAGCCAGGCTTATTGTGACGCTATTCCCTGCTTGCTGGGTCAAACTTTCCCATGGTTCAAAGGAGCAAGCCACTCCTATCACCGCCCAACAGGTACAGAACACCCTATGCCAGGCCAACTTAGCTGCTAGCTCACCTGCCATACTATTCTGCCCTCCATTTTTGCTTTCCCTCTCTCTGTTGCTAGCAGCAGTCTTAGCCATACTCTGGTATGCTCTGAGAGTGCAGAGTTGTTGACTATAACACTCAGGCTGAAGGACTAGACGTGAGAACCAAACAAGGACAGCCAGATGGAAACAGAGATCTCAGCAGAGCTGCAGGCAGCTAGCCACACATTTACAAACTGTGAAAAAAACAGCTAAGTGCTTGGGCACTGTGTGCTTCCATATTTTTTTTTGTATAGTTTATGCTTAGTCTGCCAGCCCACAGTCCCAGTCTTAACTTGGTCATCCCAGCTGACCTGCCACCAGTGTTTACCCCCCCGCCCCATAAGGTCCTGACTCAGATATGTTCCTAGCTACCGAAATCATTTCCATCCATCCCCATCCTCCAGTTTCAGTTTGAAGTGTGAAACAGAGGCTTATCAGAACAGAAGAGTGAAGAAGAGAGTGAGTGCTACTCATTCATAGGGGTGCTGGTAATGGTGAGCAGTGGACTGCAGCACCACTGGTTTAATTCTACCTAGTTTCACTATCTGTCCTTGAAGCATAAAACACCAGCTCACCAATTTCCTTCCTGTTAAAGCCTACTTCGATTGTTTCTGACCCCAATCTCAAATTCATACTTGATCACAGAAGGTATGAGTGCCATTAACCTGAAAGGGGTTAACAATTACCTTGCTCGGGGCATGCTTTGTATTCACAGCATTTGTAAATCATGTCCTAGTGATCTACTGATCCTGCTACAGGTATGAACAGAAGTCTTTTCACATGGAGCTTATAACTAAGGAGTTGGCTGGCAGATATCAATGTCATTTTATAGCTGCATTAAGGGAACATTAGTGGCACTTGCAAATGTATTACCAAAATGTTTGTCATGATTTAAATCTTTTTGCCTAAAGCATTTATTATAAAGTCAGGGTAATGAGAACTTCAATCTGCAGTCTTGTTGTTTGTCTCTTTTCCAGCTTTCTGTTTTGTTTTTGATCAGTTTGATGCTCTCTTGGTATTGATTTTTCCAAACCATAGGGATAAACGGTTGCATTGTTGATTGGATAGCCAACTGGCTTAGTAATCATGCTCAAAGAGTACTCATTAATGGACACATATCGGGGGGGGTAGGGTGACTAGTGGTGTCCCACAGGGTTCGGTACTTGGCCCACATCTTTTTCAAACTTTTATAGCTGACTATGCACTATGGACATTAATGTCTTCTTTAGCTCTGATGTACCTTTGATACTTATGATACCTGACTAATGATTGTTTATCTTTATCTACAAAATATGCAGATTATATCAAAATTGGGGGGGCTGTAATAACAGTCATAACATCTTAACCATACAAAGGGACTTGGATATAATTTCCAAATGGGCACACACTTTGGGCATGAGACTTAATGCCTCAAAATGCAAAGTTATGCACTTGGGTTATAAAAATCCATCGGCCAACTATTATCTGGATGGTTCCTTGTTAAATGCCACCAATAATGAAAGGGATCTTGGAGTACAAATATCTGATGATTTTTCCAGCAATACTCAAATCAATGAAGCCATTAATAAAATCAATAGAGTTATCTTCTGTGGCACTGAGTGAAGGGGTTCACTCTGCACGCTGGCGGCACGGGTTCTCGCCCCGAGCCCGGGTGTCAGGAGCAGAGTCCGGCAGGGGAGGGGTTCCACAGGAGTCCATTGGACGCCTCCCTCCTGGGGGGGGCTCAGTCTGGAGACCTGAGGGCATATTGGTGAGTGTGCTTGGGAGACGTGTGGCCTCGATACGCCCCCTGCACACTCTCATCCCAGGATCCTCCGTGCTCTAGCATGGCTGAGAACTGCAGTGAGGGAGGGCACCAGAAAATGGAAAAATGCCACCCCAACCAAGGCCTAGATGACGAACGCCTGCAGCCCCTGCCACCTGCAGCCCCTGGAGCTAGCCTGGATCCAGCTCCATGGCTCCTGAGAAGCCGAATAGGGGCCGCAAGGCAAATTCCTTCTGGAGGAGAGGGACCCACCTGGTTCAGGGATATACCGGGGCCACTATCAGATATGTCGCTATAGGAGCTGGTAGAAGGTGGCAGGGTGTCGGAGGGTGGTAGTAGGGACTGGTGCTGTGAAGGAGTGGCAGGTTGGGGAGGCGGTAGGGAGGCACATAAAAAAAATAGAGTTATCTGGGCCATAAAAAGGAACCTATCATCAAAAGATCCTAAAGTCATGATGCCATTGTATAGGGCATGTGCCAGGCTGCACCTTGGGTATGCCTCTCAGTTATGGTGCCCACACTAGAAATCTGATATTTCTCAAATGGAACAGGTTCAGAGAAAATTTACCAAATGCTTGTCAGGTTTATACAATGTACCATACAAAACTAGACTGGAACAACTTAATCTCTTTCCCCTGGCTTCTCGATGCCTAAGAAGTGATTTAATATTTATGTACGATATCATTCATGATCCATAATTACTGACTGATTTAAACTTGGAATTTAAAAATAATCATTACGATACAAGGAGGCACCCTCTCCAATTAATGAGAAAATGGTTTTATCATACCAACCGTAAATATTTCTTTACTCAAAGAATTATTAACCCCTGGAACAGTCTTCCCCTTGATGTGGTCATTAGTAAAACTAAATCTGAATTTAAAAATTGATTGGATAGATATATTTCATCAAGATTTGACAAAAAATACTATGATTAATATAGGTGCAGCAATGGGCATGCAGTCTTCTTGCACATCACTGACCTTAGTGAACTTTAATGAACCTACCATGTGCTAGGTCTGGGAAGTGTTGTGTCCAGTAGGCAAAAGTGACTGAACATTTTCATAAGCTGTGTGGGCATACAGTAGAGGCTTTCTAACTGTACACTGACTGGTGGCTAGAGGCCTTTAAATGTGAAATATTTGTATAAAAAACAAAAGTACTGTGGAGCCCTGTCATAGCACACCCTAAATGCCAAGCAAAAATGTTCTTATAACTGTGATGTTCTTATAAGATGGCTTGATTGAAAACAGTGAAAATCTATGTAAAATTAATAAGCTGCCTTCTTCAAACAGCATTGTTCACACATCCATTCAGTACTTAAGTGATTGTTAATGAGGATACTAGATGATGATTCAGCCCAGGCTTAGTACACTCAGAGGAGATAATGACCCTCTACCACTACCCCTGAAAAAAAATGTTCTTATAAACAGGTTGACCTTTGTTATGAATGGGTTCTACTGCCCTTGAAAATAACGGGCAATAATCAGGACATCCAAAAAATGTTCTTATATCCGATGTTCATATAAGTGGGCTCCACTGTACTAGGAGCCAGGCTGGAATAAGACTGGATGTTGCAAAGTGAATATTAATCAACAAAACAGGCTCCAGAATAAGCAAAAAAGTTAAAAAAAAATGTTTTTTCTAGTAAATGGCATTTTTTTCTCTCTTTTCCTGTATCATAAAAATGTGTATAGTACTTATGAAAGCAGTGTATGTAAATGTTGAAGAATTCACAGCAAGAGAAACTAGAACCCTTTCTTATGTTCACTGTGTGCGCAGGCACAGTGAACCCTTTGTTAGGGGAGTGGCATTTGAGTGGTGTGACACTGTCAGTCCAATGCAGAGTGATCTGATCTGCAAAGGGCTCATCGTTGTCACACCAATCATCGGCCAGGCTAATCATGACACTGTTCTGGCTTGCTGGGAGGAAACTTCATGTATTTCAAAGGAGAGAGCTAACCCAATCATCGGCCAGTTCTTTTATTTGATCTATGGCACCCAGCAAGCACAGCTGCTCTGTCATGATCAGCCTGCTGAAATCCGCAAAGCCCAACTGGAATTAATGGAACCGCCACAACCATTGAGCAACTCCAGCAAGCCATTTCCTATGTTAAGGTAGGAAACAAGCACCTCGCCCACTAGCAATCTGTTTGCTGTAAATGTTGTTGTCATCATTATTTTAGCATCACATGCAGTACCTGTGTTTCTCCTTCAGGCAAACAACAGGTACAGTACAAAAACTGGGCTGATGACAGATTTATGCAGTCAATTCCCAAGAAGCCTACCAGTTTAGCAGAGACAGCAATGTGTCAACAGTTAGAGAATGGGAAATTGAACTTTGAAGATTTATTTATTTATTTATTTGATAACCAGGTGGGTACACTGGTCCCAGGGACCATTTTCAGGCAGGACCCAGGGCATCGAGATGGCACAGTGCAGCACATAGTACAAGATGAAGGTAGCAACTGCAATCTCACTCTACAAATATAAAAGGTAGGAACGAGCATAAGAGTGCAAATTCAATACATGGGGACAATGAGCAGGATGCAACTTCAGTAGCAAGACTGAAAGTCATATATGACACTATAAAAACTGGTGTATCAACACAACAGTACAAAATCAATATACCATAGTAAAATAACTGGTATCAACACAACAGTACAAAATCAATATACTACAGTAAAACAAGTGGGGTATCAACACAACAGTACAAAATCAATATACTACAGTAAAATAAACGAGGTATCATCACAACAGTACAAAATCAATATACTACAGTAAAATAACTGGGTTATCATCACAACAGAACAAAATCGATAAACAATTGGCACAAAAGGCTAGATACAATTGCAGAAGCAAGGATGAATGGCAAAAATGTATAATAATAACTGGGTAACAACACGAAGAAGGGTAATACAGGGAGAGAAGTGTGAACAAGATTTTCTTAAGCATTGGTCCCCAGATTATACTGCTTAATTATTAAATCAGTGCATTAGCATTTAGTTTTCCTTCCTACACATCTTCATTTTTAAATCCAAGATCTTTACTCTCCCCACCTACATTAGGTCTACAAGTCGTCAGAGTATTGCAACACTGAAATGACTCCCTGAGATGTTAAGGTAGGGTACAAACGTCTCTCCCACTAGCAATCTGTTTGCTGTAAAGTTGCTGCCTATCTTGATATGTTGTCATCATTATATTAGCATCACATACAGTACCTTCACTTCTCCTTCAGGCAAATGACAGGTACAGTGCAAAAAAGTGGACTGCTGACAGATTTATGTATTCAGGTCTCAAAACAGCCTACCACTTTAGCAGAGCCAGAATTGTGTCAACACTTAGAGAATGGGAAATTAAGCTTTAAAGATCCCCGGATTATACTGCTAAATTATTAAATCAATGCCTAAGCATTTGGTTTTCATTCCTAAACATCTTCATTTTAAAATCCAAAATCTCTGCTCTCCCCACCTACATTAGGTCTACAAGATGTCAAGGTATTGCAGTGCTGCAATGACTCCCCAAGTGTTTCAACAACCATTTTCCAGTGGATGTGCATGGACATTGGCCAAGCCTGTCACAGTCTTGTCCTGACAAGTGCATATTACCATTAGTTGCTGAAAACAGGAATTCATTGCTACTGTACCTTGCAAACTAGCAGCAGTTTGAAAATAGTTGATGAAGACATGCTAGAAAAAGTATTGGTGCAGAAAGATGTCAGAGAGGAGCAGGAAACTCTCATACAAGTTCAAGAGGTGGTGGCACTGGGTTTCTGCCTAATTCAGATCCCTATCTATTTTAGGCTAGAATAATCACCTGTAATAGAGAAAACCATCCATTGATGTCTGTTGCTGCCATTTGTCCCCCCATCTGACCCTCACACTCAGCATGCACCACCCCACCCCAAGCCCTTGCTTACCCACTGGGGGTTCAACTCCGTAATCATCTCTGGAACACAGACATATCTTCGCTCTTCAAGGCCAGACTACAAACTGAGGAAATCAGGTATGTGGTTTGATGTATTTCAATGGTGGGTTGAACCTAATGGCATAACTTGGTCATTTCTGAATATTTTTGTCCCACATTTTCAACATGCCTTCTTTGGCACCCCACCTAATGAACAGTGGCAGTGAAATTAGGCAAATCTGTTCCAAAAGTTGATTTTGCATTCACTACATGAAATCACCTTTTGGACATTTTTCTCTGCCCTCTGCCCTTCTTTATGAGGTGGAGTCATAAGAAGGCTATGTTGAAAACTTGGGGTAAAAATATTAAAAAATAATAAAGTTATGAGCCGGCATTGAAAATGTGAATGCAGGCTCCAAACACTAGTAATTTTAAATATTTTTACCTCCCACATTTTCAACATAGCCATTTCTTCACAGCACCTCATGAGTGCGACAGCTGTTACTTTCAAATCCTAGCCAAAATGTGTTTTTACATCCCGAAAGGTGATTTTGCGGTTGCTGCTCAAAATAGCCTTTCTGGCAGAAGTTGAAAATTTTCTCTACTCTTGTCCATGAGTTGGGGTCATAACAAGGCTATGTTGAAAATTTGGGGTAAAATATGAGAAAAACAATGAAGTTATAAGTCTACAATACAAGTCACATTAAACTGTTCTTCTAGCTCACTGCTCTGGCTTTGTTTCTTTTTATGCTGACATGGCAGTGACAATTCAAAATGCTTAAACTATAAACTCTGTTTCAATTTATCATCAGCTGTCATGCAATGCACATGCAGTGCACTTTCAGCTACTATAAATTCCCTTCAGCTCCCTATTTTCAAATGCATTTGCAATGCAGTAATTACTGGCATTCACAGTTTATGAATGGCCCCAAATCTACTATACCTAACCCAGTTTACATTTGTTTTTTTATTTTCTTATTCACTATTTTAGGCTCATCATTCTCTGAAAAATAGAATTCAAAGCACCCGAGTTTATTACTGTACTGTACCATTGAGCATGACTGCCGATCCTCATTGTCCCATGCCTCTGCTGCTGTGCATTCATGAAGAAAAAGGATGGTCCCTGAACTGATGCTGTATAGTACTCATGCATGCACAAATTATGAAATTTCTATGCACAATGATGTTTTTATACATTTTTAAATAAAGCACAATTTAATTCTATACTTCATAAATGTGCTGCCGTGCTTCTCACCCTCCCAATCGCTTGCTCACTCCTGCTCTCACACCCAACTAATTCTCAGTGATGGGCACTGACTCAGGCTCACTGACCCACTGACTGCTTATATTTATTTAGTTAGTTAGTTAGTTAGTTAGTTAGTTAGTTAGTAATGTTGGTTTAGGTTATATTTAATTGCAGTGCTGTAGTCAGAGAGAGTTAGAGGTACAGTATTAGCAGTACCATGGAGGGTGACATATTAGAGAGATTGGTCAACCCGGAAGTAAGTACTGTGTAGTACAATAGATACTGTAGATGTTTTAATTTCCAACTTTATTTAACTGATATGCCCACACAGACATTTACACTATTTATTAATTTCATTTTGTTTTCATGCACCCAACTGTGGGTCCATAGTGAGAGACAGAGAATGTACAGTAGCTGTTTTACCAAGAGGCTGCAGTACCTGTAGTGAAATGAGACATCAACTCAATGTTCAAGCATTTTTTATGGATTGCTAAATGTGTGCACTGCATTGATAACAGTTTTCAGAGAGTTGTAAAGTAAGCTGAAGCTAAAAAACAGCTACAGACAAGCCATTCGGAAACTTTTATTAATGCAGTGCAATGATCAGTGCACACATTAAGCAACCCACTGAAAAATGTTAAACCACACTGAGTTGAAGGAACAGTTTAATGTGACTTGTACCGCACATTGCAGTTTTTCAGTGCACACTCGTAACTGGTAATTTTCAATATTTTGACCCCAAGTTTTCAACATAGCTATTTTTTTCACACCACCTCATGAACGTCACATTCTGTCATTTCTCAAATCCTACCCCAAATCTGTTCTAACACTTGTGGTGCAAAATGATGTTTTAGCCATTGTTTTATAAATGACACCTGTCATGCTCAGAAGGAGTGTTCATAAAAAGATTATGTTGAAAATTTGGGGTAAAAATGTGAAAAAACAACTAAGTTATGAGGAAACGGATTGTTCCAACATTTACTCATAACTTTATTTTTTTGCCCCTAATGTTCAACATATTCCTTGTGTTACCCCACCTCCTGAACATGGCAGGTGTCATTTTTCAATTCTCATCTGAAGCTTGTTTCCACAGTTGCACAGAAAATTCACCTTGCAGATGGGATTTTAAAAATTCCACCTGTCTTGATCATAACTTCAGGTCATAAAAAGATTGTTGGACATTTGGGGTCAAAATGTGGGAGCCCACTTAAAAGTAAATATTGGCTCTCAGCTGCCCTATCTGAGCATCTAGTGACCACTCCCTTCTCCTGCTCCCCGACCCCAGCATACAACTCTCTGGTGTCTGCTTGTCCCTTATCCTCAGCAACCACCCCACCTCAAGCTTGCTCAGCTTTTGTGAGATCTGCTCTTGTTTTTCTGCTTGTTTCTAGCAGGTTGTATCTGCAGGAGGGTGCAGCAGCCTATGAGCCATTGTGTGTGGGCTGCAATGCAAGCACCTGCAAGACATCTGCACTGCATCTCCAGTTTCATTTCCCACACATCGGCAATGCAACTTGTGGATGCATGGGAAAGATTGGTGACCATGTTTTGGCATTAACTCCTGACAATTACAGTTACAGGAGGGGAAAAAATGTTTTGTGAGGTTGCCTTGACCAGGGAGTCAGAAAAAACAGCCAAGTAACTTATTCTGGCCTGCATGCATGAAAGCTGAAGAAGCGAGGTCAGGGGAATGAGTAGCAATAAGCTACTGAACCAGGCTGGATGGACACACACATGTACACAGAAACACATGCGCGCGCGCACACACACACACACACACACATCTTCATCCTGTAAACGCATCAGATACCCAGGTTTGCCAAAGCAAGCCTATCATCATTATAATGTTGTATTTGATGTGTGATAGAAAATGCTGGATGGCACAATGCGAGCAGTGTCCAGCTGTGAAAGCAGAAGATGGGCAGGAGGAGTAGGACTGCCCTGTTGCTGCTGCAAAGTTTGAGATAATCAGTGAGCAGGAAAGTATAAGCCCCATACTGACTCTTAATTGCTAGCAGACAGTGTTGCCTGATAAATGTTTGGGTAAAGAATCTTCCCAGTCAATCACAGGCCAAAGCTGCTCGTACCTATTTTCTAATTTGCTATTATTTTTATTTATTTATTTAGGGATTTGGAGCATATCTTTGAGCTCAGAGCTCTTTTACAAAGGTTCCACATCAAACAGTGACAATGACAACAATAACAAACAGTTTATATACAATACTCGAATAGTAGGTAGCTAGTATACAATAAGGTTACAGTGTCATTCATAGTACCAGTGGTGATAGTACAGCATCAAGAGCATTCAACTAGGGTAAAGGACAGTGTGTGTATGTAGCAAGGGAGATAAAGAGGTGTGACACCTAATGTGAGAGTCCGAGGAGGAGTCAAGGTGAGAGGGAGGGAAGACTGGGGGAGAGGGAGGCCAAAAGAAGTGGATTTGTCTAGGAGGTTGGGAGGTAGTGGTAGTAGGTTGGTTATAAGGTTGATCCAGGGGAAAAGGCACAGGGAGAAAGGAGAGAAAGACAGAGGGATAGGGCATGGGGGAAGAGTGGGGGTAAAAGGAAGGGAAGGAAAGTGTGGGTGAGTGGGCATTATGGGTGTTAGAGTCCTAGTGGCAGTCACAAACTTTCCTAGTAAGAAGGTGTTGCCTTAGGCTATTTTTGAATTGTGAGATGCATTGGGAGTTTAGAATGTGCACTGGGATTTCATTGAGCCATTGGAGGTCCCTATAGCTGAAACATGGTAGGGATTTCTCACTGTAGTGCCTCAGTATAGACCTACTTGAATTCTGTGTATGTGTTTTACATTTACTTCGTAACAATGACATTTAGTTCTTAACCCAGCAGCTGTTGTTGGTTGTGCCTTTTCATAACTATTAACATACTTATCAAAAGTTGGCATCATTCTTTTCCCATAACAAACAAGCATTTGTCAATGCTGAATGTTGTCTTGCTGGTTTTGGCATTGTAGTGCAGGAGTTACAGAGACACATAACAGAAGTAGCAGTGAAGTATAGAACCAACATCAAACCCACCCCACCCTGCAGAGAGTGACAGGCATTGGGGTGTGCGTTTGGGTTGCTGGCCATAACGCTCATGCTATTTCACCTCACCCTACCCTGCAGAGTCTGACAAGTGTTGCATTGTGCCTTGGGGTCATCTGGCCATGTGCTCACCCCATTTCATAAGGAAATATGTTGAGATAGGTGCAGAATAGGAGAATGGGTTGAACTTTGGGGCTGAAGAGTCCAAGGCACATCTTGATGCATATAAGAGGCTGCAGGGTGGAGGTGGAGGACCAATGGCATGAGCAGTACAGCAAACAATCCAAAGACATACCCCTGATGCCTGTTAGTCTGTACAGGGTGAGATGTAATAGTTAGAAAGCCTTACACCCTGGGCGTGTGTTGGTATTTGAACTCCAAATTTTAAAACATGGCCTTTTTGTGACCCCACCTCATGAAAGCATTTGGGACCTATGTTCATGAACAGTGCCCCTGTGATTTTGTTAATCTGTCTCGAACATTGATTTCCTACATTGACAGTGCCATTCTTCACCACATGAAAATGTCAGCTGCACCACTGATAAGGAGGTGTAAAGAGATGGCAATGTAGGAAATCTGGAGTGAAAATATTAAACATTATCGAAGTTACGAGCGTGTGTGAAAACTGCACATCGCACACTCGTAACACAGTTATTTAGTGGAATTATTTCACCAAATTTTTAACATAGCTGTTTTGGGATCTCTGCTCATGAACAGTGGCACTATGATTATTATTTTGAAAATCTGGAGTGAAAATATTATAGATTCGTGAAGTTACGAGCGTGCATGGAAACTGCGCAATGCACGCTCGTAAAACAGTCATTTAATGGACTTCTGGCACCAATTTTTCAACACAGGCATTTTTGGACCTCTGCTCATGAACAGTGCTACTGTGATTTTCTTACTCTGTCACAAACACTGATTTCCCACAGTGACCACGCTAGTCTGTGCCAGAAGTGCGAAAACACATTTTGGTTAGGATGTGAAAAATGACAGCTGTACTGTTCATAAGGAGGTATGCAAAAATGCCAATGTTGAAAATCTGGAGTGAAAATATTACAGATTTGCGAAGTTTCAAGCGTGCGTGGAAACTGCGCAACACACGCTCTTAACACAGTTATTTAGTGGAACTATTTCCCAGTTTTTAACATAGGCATTTTGGGATCTCTGCTCATGAACAGTGGCACTATGATTATCTTAATCTACCCGAACATTGATTTCCCACAGTGACCATATGATTGTGCGCCAGATGTGCAAAACTACATTTCGGGCAGGATGTGACAAATGGGAGCTGAACTATTCATAAGAAGGTGTGCAAAAATGACAATGTTGAAAATCTGGAGTGAATATATTACAAATTCTCAAACTTACACCTGTGCATGGACACTGCACAACGCACACTTGTAACATAGTCATTTTATGGAATTTCTTCACCAAATTTTCAACATAGGCATTTTGGAACCTCTGCTCATGAACAGTGTCACTGTGATTTTCTTACTGTGTTCTGAACATTGTTTTTCTACAGTGACTGCACCACTGCGTGCCTGATGTGCGAAAACACAGTTCAGGTAGGATGTGGGAAATGAAAGCTGTACTATTCATAAGGAGGTGTGAAAAAATGGCAATGGTGCAAATATGGAGTACAAATATAAAAAATTATTGAAGTTACGAGTGTGCATGGAAACTGTGCAATGCACGCCCATAAAACAGTCATTTGTTTGATTTTTTTTCACCAAATTTGCAACATAGGCTTTTTGAGAGGCCACCTCATGAACAGTGGCACTGTCGTTTTGTTAATTGGTCCTGAAGGGTGATTCCGTACAGTGACCATAAAAATCACCTTTTGGGACCAGATAACGCCATGACAGTAACTGAATTCATGAGGAGGGGTCCCAATAACCCCATGTTGAAACTTTGGTGGCAAAATTCCCAAAAATGCCCTAGAAATGCACCAAAGTTGAAAAAACCCTATTTATGCCATTATACAGCATACCAGCATTTTTTCAGTTTGCAGTCGGCTTTGAAGAGTGCAGGCGTGTTCCCAGTCCACAGAAGATCATCACACTGGGCCCAGAGGTAAGTATGGGGCAGGGTGGGAGGTGGGGGCATGCAGTGGGTGGGCGAAGGGGGCTGCAGACTGTGATGGACCGTTTTCTACTTTACAGGGGGAAAAAAAACATTGTGGGAAGGTTTTTGTATTTACAGGTACATTTGACATGCTGGGGTGGGCTTCCAGCATGTCACCTGCATGTTTTTTTGGGGGGAGGGACTGGAGCCGACTGAGATTGGGCACCCCTCCAGCAAATAAAGAGTGTTTGGGGGGAAGATGCCAATGGGGATTGGGCTCCCCCATCGGCAAATGAACTGGGGGCGTCACCTGCAGGTTGTTTTTGGGGGGACTGTAGCCGACAGGGATTGGGTACTCCGTTGGCAAATAAAGAGTGTTGGGGATGATGCCAATGAGGATTGGGCTCCCCCATCAGCAGATGAATTGGGGAGGGGGGATTGTAGCCAATAGGGATTGGGCACCCCGTTGGCAAATAAAGAGTGTTGGGGGTGATGCTGACAGGGAGATTGGGCACCCCCTTAAGTCAGCATTTCTGAGGACTGCAAGGCAGACGGCACAGCCACCGCAATGTCACACTGAAACACAGCAGGAAAGGCATGCCCTGCAATGAGGTGGAGCTCTCTCGTTGCAGCAGCTAAAACTTTTCAAGGTGGTGGACATGCTTTTGCACTGCTGTCATAGACAGCATTCAGTCTAATTCGTGCCTCAGAGCCCAGCCCCAAAAAGCAGTGGCATCACAGGCCACAACAGGACCACACCTCCAAAACCTGCTATTCTGGAGTTACCGCAACATGTTTCTTGTGCAGGCACAAGACAACATAAAAATTCAACAACTGTAAGATGACTTAACTTATTGTGCAGTGAACCAGTTCTCAGGTTTGTGTTTTACTTTTTGTCTTTTCAAAATGTCTATACAAAAACATTGAATGCTGTGCAAACCCACTAAATATACTTAAATATGCAAAACTATTCATGTGTGCCCCAAAAGGTTTAATGTATTCCTGTATTCAGATTTGATGTTTTAAGTAGTGATGCACGGATGCCACTTTTATCCCAGATTACGGGTCTGAATATTTTTCGATTTTGAACCGACCAGTTTCGGTTCAACATCAGTTCGTATACCAATAAATACAATGAATTCATCGTACATAGATTTTATATTAATTTAAAAAATGTGCATTTAGCATGTTTTCTATATGATATTGCACAGCGTTGCACCATTGCATTTTATTATTACAAGCTTTAAAAAGCATAAATGCACAATTGACTTAGATAATTGGGGGGGAGGGGTTCAAATGCCAACTTCCAAATGGCTACTGTATGGGTTAGTCAATGTCACAATTTCAATACAGTTTAGAACTTTTGTAACAGATTTTGTTTCAAGAAGAGTAACATGTTTGCATTCTCTGTCGATAAATGAGAGTGATGTTCTGTAATAATGTCCACCGCAACACTAAATGTTCGTTCACTGGGAACGCTACTAGGTGGAGTTGACAGGTACCGTTTTGCAAGCTGGAAAGCATTGGGAAGCGGAGATGGTGAATTTCCCAGTAATGTATGGCATCAGGTGTTGTTTTTTTTTGGGGAGTAAATGCTCAGAAAGGTATATTTCAATCTCAGTATTTCTTGATGCAACCTCTGCATTTTCAAGAGCTGTGGGGGGAGAAGGTATGTCTTAGTATCATATTTAGAAATGGGTATTATAAAATGTAGACAAAGCTTACAACAGCAGAGAGAGAACTAAAACACTTACTTTCCTGTGGCACAGCATTACACTGTGTAAAGGTGTCCCATGGGTCCTCAGCCTCACACTCAGGCTCCAGTGTGGTTTCTGGCAGTACTTCTTTCGTTGTTCTGGGCTTGAAATTATCGAGTTCATCAATTAGTTCTTTGACAACAGCACGGGCAAATGATTTGCCTCTGTCAGTTCTAAAAAAATGCTATTTATAACGGGGATCAAGAAATGAAGCAGCTACCAGTTCTTTTGATGCTTCATAATGCTTAAATTGAGAGTCCATAGCCACCAACAGAGCTTTGCGCATTGATAGTAAACCAGGTATCTTAATGTTCTCAATTGCATGATAAAGAACAGTGGCAGTGGGGATTACGTCTGACAGGCAAGCTGACTGCAGGCTGAGCCTTCTAATTTCATGCTCAAAGGGCTTTAATATGCAGCATATACTTTCAGCTAGTGCCCATTGTGTAGAGCTCAGGGTTTGGTTCTCAGTTTCAGAAGCGTATACGGTGACGACTCACCTCTACTCTAGCAGTCTTTCTAACATGTAGTAACTGCTATTCCACCTGGTAGGAACATCTTGAATTAGTCTGTGTACAGGCACTTGAAGGCTTTTCTGTAAAGTTGTTAGCTTTTCTGTTGCACTACTGGAGTGCTTAAAATGCCCCACGATTGCGCTCCCAACAGACAGCAAGTCTTCACAGAACTTTGTTCTTATAATGGCATCATGGACGATCAGCTGCAGAGAATGTGCTAAGCACCCCTCGCTTGGAACACCACTTAACTTCATTGCCTTTGTTATGTTAGGGCCATTATCCCTAATGACTAAGTGCCTTTGACTGGCATGCAGACCCCAATTATCAAGAACTTGCACAAACTCTCTGCATAAATGTTCATCTGTGTGCCTTTCGGTTAAATGCTTAAGCTCCAACATAGCACCTCTGCACTTCTAATTTGCATCTATCCAATGCAGAGTGATTAAAAGGTATGATTCAATGTAATGCTCTGCAGTCCACATATCAGTGGTGAAACTAATAACTTGAACAGATTGTAGTTCACTGATTAGCTTTAGCTGAAGCTTTTCATACATGGCAGGGATAACATTATCTGAGAAATACCTCCTCGAAGGTGTCACATACCTTGGCTCTAACACTGAAAGTAGCCTTGTAAACCCCAGGTTATCAACAATGGCATAGGGCTGCTCATCCAAAGCCATCATCTCTGCTATGCTTTCTGTGATATTTTTAGCCCTTGCATGCTCAGTGGGAAATGGAAGGGCTCTGGCTAAGCAAGATTCAAGTGTGGGCTGCTCTTTCTTAATTTGTTTTGCTGGTGGCTCACGGAACTTGTCTTTTGAAAGCTGTGCAAGCTTTGCTTTCTGGGCTAATAGCTCTGCTTTATGCTTATTTTTCAAATGATTTAAAAGACTTGATGTCCCGTAACTTTTAACAGACGATCCCCGACTTATTAATGTAAGTGCAGTACACAGAATACATCTTGCTTTTGAATGTCAGCAGCAAGATAGAAATACTGCCAGACTAGGCTTTTTTGGGTCATTTTAGCAGAAAGCAATACAGAGCAGCGTACTCCACCCTAGCCCCTTCAGATAACTTACCCGAACTGGCTGTTTAAATAGGCATTACCCTATTGGGGCGGATACCATGAAAAAGCAGAAAATCCGATCGGATCAGATCATCAGATCCGATATCAGTGCATCTCTAGATTTAAGGTTTTGTGCATTAAATATAGCAGTTTGGGAGTCCATTTGATAGCAGCATAGCAAACGTATGCTCTGGTACACCCGCTGACTTCTGAGACTAACAGAAGTGTCAAACTCTTGGAGATATTGCACAAAACAAAAGAGAAAGATCTGACAAAAATTTGCTAGTAAAAGCGAGAAGCACTACAAATAGCTATCTTTTGATTGACAAAATCTGAACACAGAAGGGGGAAATCAGCCTGATGGAGATGGTCTGGAGGCAGCAGATGATCCTCTAAAAAAGACCAAAAAAACAACAGATGTTTAGAAATGATGAGATCAACAGACTAGAAGTGATTATGGATAAATATTACTAAAGAAGCTGTTTCTGAAACTTGCAGCATTAGGCGGGATAATTAATGAAACCTTTACTGAAGTTAAGGAACTTTGCAAAGAGCTGTGTTGCCTGACAATGCAGGTGAGAGAAAGAGTGATGATGCCAAAATTGAAATCATTAGTTTGGACTCAGAGGATTGCTTAGTGCTGAGTGAAAAGGAAAGTACACTGCAAACCAAAAAAATTAAAAGAAATAAAGAAAAAAGAGATAATTAGGGAAACTGAACTGAATTCACAGTTGTGCCTGTCTCCCTCCCTACCTCTCCTGAGCTACTTACTACTTCTGCAGCTGTATCTCACCATCACACCACACCACACTAGGCAACTGCAGTAACTTTATTGATGATTGTGACAAACCCACTGGAGCTGAGTTTGATCCCAAGCATCATCGCTCGCAGATCACTTTGCACCTCGCATGGTTGCACCACCATTCATTGCATGGTTCACCGCTCAGCTTGGAGTCACAGCAGCCAGCTGTACTGATGAACCCACTGGTGCTGAGTTTGTTTGCAGTTCACATGGACAATTCGCACTGCATGGCTCACCCACCCAGCTTACAGCAGCAGCTTATTCCTGACACAACAAGAAGACCATTTGTGAAAGTACCAAAAGTGACGTGCTGCTTCTGCTTCCTGATGTCATACTGTGCATGCACATTTCTTTGAATGTATTGGTGGGCCGGAAGGTGACAGGGAAGGCATGGGAGGTTACAGTTTTTGTAGGCATGTAGTAAGCATCTGTGACCTGCACCTATTGTAGAAGAAGTCTGACTGAATGATGGGTGTGGGCAGTGCACCGTGTGGTGTATAGCCAGGCCAACCTGATCCTCCCCCACCTGACCTCTATCATCCTCTTGAATTGGCTCAGGCTGGCTGTGGAATCTAGCAAAAAAAAAAAGCAAACAAACATGCATTTCATGCACTCGCAGATGCTATAGTAGGTTAGCTGCCCCCCCCCACCCCAGAACTCAGGGCCCAGCACACATGTGTACTTTGCACAATAGTAAATGGAGTCCACTCTGAAGAAATGGGGGTTACTAGAGTGGTACCGCAAGGTTCAGTATTAGGACTGGTCCTCTTCAATGTCTTTATAAGCAACATTGCAGAGGGACTGGAAGGAAAAGTATGTCTCTTTGCAGATGACACAAAGATCTGCAACACAGTTGATGCACAAGGTGGGGTCGAAAGTATGAGAAGGGACTTGGCAAGGTTAGAGGAATGTCAAATATATGGCAGCTTAGATTCAATGCTAAGAGTGCAAGGTAATGCACCTGGGAAACAAAAACCAGGGAAGAGTACACAATGGGGGTGAGATATAACAACAACAAAAATGGAAAGGGACCTGGGGGTAGTCATATCAGATGACCTAAAGGTGGGCAAGCAATGTGAGAGAGCAGCAAGGAGGGCTGGGGGGATACTGGGATGCATAGGGAGAGGCATCACCAGTAGAAAACATGAAGTTATTATCCCTCTGTACAGACAGTTGGTGAGACCCCATCTGGAGTACTGCGTGCAGTTCTGGAGACCCAATCTCCGCAAAGACATAGACTTGATGGAAGCTGTCCAGAAGAGGGCAACTAAAATGGTGCAGGGTCTGCACCAGAAGACATATGAAGAGAGACTTAAGGAGCTAAATATGTATAGCCTCGAGGAAAGGAGGGAGAGAGGGGACATGATAGAAACTTTCAAGTACCTCAAGGGAATCAACAAAGTCCAAGAGGGTAGCATCTTTCAAAAAAAGAGGTGTGCAAGAACAATGGGTCACAATTTGAAGATAGAAGGGGGCGGCTCAGAGGTAACTTAAGGAAGTATTTTTTTCAAAGAGAGAGTTGTGGATGCATGGAACGGCCTTCTGGAGGAGGTTGCGGAGTCAAAAACAGTGGTGGAATTCAAGCATGCATGGGACAGTCATAAGGCAATTCTAGGGGTTGGGGGTAGGAAGAAGTAGGCTGCTGGTTAACTAGGATCTGCAGCTTATCCATTAGGTAGGGAAATGGGCAGACTGGGTGGGCCAAGCGGTCCTTATCTGCCGTCAAAATCAATGTTTTTATGTTTCTGTGTTTCTAATTGACATCAGCAACATCATTAGTGCAGTGATGTACATAAAGCCTCTCAGCTGCTTGCTGGCTGGCTTTATGCACGTGAAAGTACTGAAGCACTCTCTCATTGGACCACTTCAGTCCTTTCAAATATACAAAGTTTACGCCCATGAAACTGTGACCACCATCATACTCTGCTTGCATGGTCATTGGTCTGTTAGGGACAAGCACAATGTAGATTGCTCTGCATTAGGCTATTCCATGACACACCTCTGAAATGCTGGCCTCTGAAACAAAATGTTTCCTGTGCACATGCAAGGAAACATAATAAAATTGTGTTGTCCAAAGGTGTAACTCTGCCATGATGAAGTCTGCTTACCTGCTGCACTGGGGGACCAGAGCACTGCAGGAAAGTTCCCAAGAAACTCTTTGGGCTGACCAAAGCTGCACCCAGGGACAAGTTTATCAACCTCTCTCTCTTCCTCCTCTTGTTTCCCGAAGTCTTGCAAATTGTGCTTTGTTCCTCTCCAAATGCTGGTTCTATCCTCCCTCCTCTCCCCTGTCCACACCTACTCATTTTGTTCTTGGGACTCTCACATCTCTAAAGACCAAATCTGCTGCTGGACAAACCACTTGCACTGCTCCTCTTCCAACCTTTTGGAACAACTAACAAACATCAGCATAAACTCCTTTTTGCTCCATCCTGCCCTGGCAAAACTGTGTGTTTTCTTCCTTCTGCTGTCTCATTTTTTTTTCTTTCACCATTTATTGCCCCTATGCACATGTTTTTAGTTACAGTAACCCCCTCCACAATTAGAACAGTGTTATATTTGAATTAGGCTACTCAGACTGCTGAGGGGCAAACCCGAATACCCCCCACTCTGTCTTCTTTAATTCTTTGTCTTTCTCTCTGTCTCTTTTCTTTTCTTACTTTTTACATTTCTGTCTTTTCAGTTTTTCTCTCAACTTTACTTTGAACTGTGCCTTTTCTCCAAAAATTCCCTTTACCTAATATGTACAATATGCTGAGCCTGTAGCTCTTGTACCTCTCTATAACTCCGTGTCTACTCTTACTGATATTTTTCCTCATACTAACTTTCCCCTTTATTTCTACAGGTCTGACAGGACTCCAACACCACTGTGACACAAAGCCAACCCTCATATTAGATAAGTATTGCTTTATGTTTAACCTTCCCTATCTGTCCTACTAGGAAGCAGGGCAGTAGAAATGAAGGAGAGCAGGAATGGAAGCATTAAAAAGTGAGGGGGGAAGGAGAAGGGCCAATAAGAAAAAAGTGGGTAACAAGCAGAGTAGTAACAGAATCTGGAAGGCCATGTGTGTGAATGCTAGAAGTCTAGGAAATAAGATTCTGGACCTGGAGGCCATAATGGCAGAGGCTGATCTGATAGGATATTGCACCCATTACCAAGTCATGGAGTACTGAAAACTACGACTAGGACATGCCCATACCAGGCTGTACTCTGTTCAGGAGGGACAGGGTGAGAAGGAAAGGAGGGAGTGTGGTGTTTTTATGTGAGGGAAGGCATAAAAGCATCAGAGATACAGTACAGGGAATAAAGGGAGGAGCAGAGGTATTGTGGGTCACCCTAGAGATGGGGAATGGAGCCTCTGTTCAAACTGGCATGACCTAAAGACCTCCAGCACAGGGGCAGGAACTAAATAATGTATTGGTAGAAGCTATTGTCAAGATGGTCAAAAATGGGGATGTGCTGCTGCAGGGGGACTTTAATCTACTGTGTGTAGTTTGGGACCTCTCAGTTGTGGCTTCATCTAGAAGCAGGGACCTCCTGGACTCCCTGCAGGGGGGTGTTCCTTCATTAACTAATCAGTGAACCCACTCATCGTGGGGCAATGGTGAACTAGTACTCACTAACAGGGACAATGTTGTAGACATCAAGGTAGGAATCCACCTGGGGAACACCAATCAATGGACAGTGTGGTTCAGTATAAAGATGGTTGCTGAATTGAACCACACAAGGGTGAAAAGACTGGACTTCAGCATGGTAGATTTTAAAAAGATGGGTTAATGCCTCAAGGATGACCTGTCAAGGGGGGTATGACCTGGGTGGGGTGGAGGAACAGTGGGCGAAGGGAGCACAGTAAAGGCAAAAAACCTATGCATCAAGCAAAATAGCAAAAGCAAGTGGAAAAAGAGACAGCTATGCTTCTTGAAACAGGTGGCAGAAAAGGTAATGGCTAAAAGGTTAGCATTCAGAAGGTATAAGGAAACACAGAGGGAAGAGTCTAGGGAGGCATATATATCAAGGCAAATGGAGGGATCAGGAAAAGCAGTAAGGAATGCAAAGGCACAAGCTGAAGAGAGAATAGTCCAGGCGATGATGAAGGGAGACAAGACATTTTTAGGTATGTAAGCGAAAGGAGGACAGCCGGGGGTGGGATCTTAAGATTAAAAAGGGAAGGGGGGGACTGTGCAAAGGGGTACCAGAAAAAATCAGATATTCTGAACAAATACTTTTATTCACTATTCATAGAGGAAGGAAAAGGGGAAGGGCCACAAAAAAGTAACAGGGCCAGTGGAAGGAGAGACGTGGACACTAGCCCATTTTCAGAGGAGTTTCTTGAAGGGACTTACTAATCTGAAAGTGGACAAAGCAATGGGGCCAGATGGGATGCATCCAAGGGTACTGAGGGAGCTCAGGAAGGTAATGGCTGCACCTCTGACAGTCTTATTTAACAGCGCATTGGAAACCAGGGTGCTTCTGGAATGGTGGAGAAAGGCAGATGTTGTCCCCCCCTCACAAAAGTGGTAGCAGGAAAGAGGCTGGAAATTATAGGGCAGTCAGCCTGACATCGGTGGTGGGACAGTTAATGGAGTCACTGCTGAAGGAAAGGATTGTGGAATATCTTGAATCCAATGGGTTACAAGACCCAAGGCAGCATGTATTACCTTGGGGGGGGGGGGGCTCATTTGAAATTAATCTGATAGATTTATTTGGCTAGGTGACCAAGGAATTAGATCAGGGTGAAGCAGTAAACTTGGCCTACCTAGATTTCAGAAAATGTTATGACACTCTTCCACATAGAAGACTAGTAAGTAAGCTGGGTAGTGCAGGAGTGTGTCTAAAAGTGGTAAACTGGGTAAGAAATTGGTTAGGGGATAGGTGGCAGAGGGTGGTGGTAAAACAGTTCACTCAGAGGAAGGAAATGTGACCAGCATGGTGCCTCAGGTATCTGTGCTGGGACTGGTCCTATTTAATATCTTTATAAAACACATTACAGAGGGACTGGAAAGGAAGGTATACCTCTTTCTAGATGATATGAAAATCTGCAGTAGGGTGGACACTCTGGGGGCATGGAAAGGATAAGCTGAGATCTGAGAAAACTTGAGGAGTGGCCAAGGGTATGGCAGCTGGGTCTGAACACGAAAAAATGCAAAGTAATGCACTTTGGGAACAGAAACCCAGGGGCGGAATACAAAATAGGAGGAGTGGTACTGACGACCACCGAGCAGGAAATGGACCTGGTGATAATCATATCAGATGACCTAAAGGTGGGCAGGCAGTGCAACATGACAGTTAGGATTGCTAGTGGGAAACTGGGATGCATAGGGAGGGGTATCACCAGCAGAAAGAGGGAGGTGATATTGCCTCTGTATAGATTGCTAGCAAGACCCCACCTAGAGTACTGTGTCCAGTTCTGGAGACCACATCTCCAGAAAGACACAGGCAGAGTGGAGGTGGTCCAGAGCAGGGCAACTGAAATGGTGTACAGCCTGCATTAGAAGCCCTACGAGGAGGGACTTAAGTACCTAGATATGCATACCCTGGAAGGGTAGAGGGAATATGATAGAGA
The DNA here is from genome assembly GCA_016271365.2 of Neoceratodus forsteri. NCBI lineage: Eukaryota > Metazoa > Chordata > Ceratodontiformes > Ceratodontidae > Neoceratodus > Neoceratodus forsteri. Next base: position 519,439,421 of record CM057458.1, read on the forward strand.
CCTTTAAATACCTCACAGGGATAAATAAGGTTCAGGAGGGAAGTATTTTTCAGAAAAAAGGTGCTCAAGGACAAGGAGGCATGATAAGAAGCTAGAGGGGGTAGATTCGGGACAGATGTGAGGAAGTACTTCTTCACAGTAAGAGTGTTGGAGTCCTGGAACAGTCTTCCAATGGAGGTGGTGGGAGGTGAAAACAGTGGTGGGGTTCAAGAATGCATGGGATAGGCATAAAAGAATCATAGGGAATGGGAAGTAGTTGTAGATGAATAGGCCAAACATCAAGTAGGATCTGCGGTGATACTCTAGGCAGGGAAGAATAGGCACACTAGGTGGGCAAGGTAGTCCTTATCTACTGGCAAATTCTATGTTTCTATACTTCCACTTTCACTAAAGAACTACAGGTTCTTTATGACCCCATATTTCTATGTTTTTTGCAGTCATGACTACACATTGCCTCAAAATCCCCATCCCAGGCTCTCAAGGACCCAGGTAAGAGACCTCCTACTTGCTATCTATGCTTGGTAGGTAAACAAAACTATAACGGTCCAACAACTGTCACATGCTGTCAGCTTTCAGTTTTTTTTAAAACCGCCACCAGAAGTCCATCTCCACTATTTGTTTTCATCTTTTTTCATCCCAGTACTTGGAACCTATCCTGAGTGTTGCCTTTCAATTGTTTTTAAATGGCCAGCTCACCAACCCGACAGCTGATGGTACACTACAAGCAAACATTTGGCATTGAAAAATGCTTGTCAATACTGTACTTGGAACCCAGTTCTCCATTTCTATGTGTAGTCTGGATGTGCTGTTGCACAGCTACCCAAAAGCATCATACACAATTCTGGTATATGCAGCCATGAGGAAAAGTCCCCCCTTCCCCACCCATGGCAGAGGCACAGTACTAATCAGAAACCAGTTATTTGTAGGTGAATAAGTGGGCTGCACCCACTAACAGACTGTCCCACACCTATTACCATGTAACAGCATGGCAGCTACCAGCACATGGCAAAATACTATTCTGTGTGCTGGTCACATCTTTGTGATCATAGGCATTCAACAATGAATTGTCACCATAATGTAAACTCACCCCTGCACACATTCGTCGATTACCAGGCCAGTGGTGCCCCCTCTGTGGTCCCATTTGACCTATTTGTGGTAGCCCACCTGCTCCCACTGCTGTCTTGAGCCTTGATATTTCAGTGGTTCTTCCTCCCTAACCAAAGTGTCTCTTTGAATCCCTCGTAGTCCTTTGGATCTCCCACCTGAATATGGGCCAACAGTTGGACTTTGCACCTAGTCACTGAGCTGCAACCCCATTACTACCTGATTTTAACATGTGGTAACCTGTGAGAGGTGCATGTGGCTGCTGCTGGACTTTCAAGGGCTGCTATGACTTTAAGCATAGCACCCCTCCGTCTTTACTAGCTGCTAATATAGCTTGATGGGGTTGCAGTGGAAAGAATGGTACTAAGTGGTCATAAACACCACTTATTGGTGCCACCATATGCCACTGAAAATGAGGCCATAGGTCATTTAGTAGCTCTACTTTTGCTACAAAAGATAGGATTATATAAACTCTCTAGTGTGAATAGCTTACTTCCTCATTCCCCAAGACTCCATGAAGATGTTAGTAAATGCTGGGACATAAAGTCCACTGAGATTGAGGTGAACTAGTGACAGGCATATGTGAAGATAAAAATGAAAGTTTCAAGCAATAACTGCAATAGTAGGGAGTCTTATTTATTGCCATATGATTCAGCAGAAAAGTAAAAAAAAAAGTCTGTTACTTAGGTGACACAATTTAGGAAAAGCCCTGAAATTCCAACTGGCAAAAGTACAGTATACATGAGCCCTGTCTGCCATCAGTCTGAAAACAATCTGTTTTTGTGTCAGGGAGGAATATTCATGGTAAGACAGAACTTCAAACTTTTGACAAAACATGCAGCTTCCCTTTTTGCCTGGAATTCTTCTATCATTATCAAAAGAGTTCATCAAAATTGTAATGAACTGCAGCTAACAATAAATCATTTTAAATTCTGTCTGAACTTGTGTTAAGTGTTTGTGTTTCTATTTTAATTTTAATGTTTGTGTTATCTTGCTGATACTGTATTACTATACCAGTTTCATTCTTGAAAATAGGCCCAGTGAACACATGTGGTTAGCAAAACTTGAAATGACCAAAATGCTTTTCATAGTAGCTTTTATAACAAAAATAAATAAATAAAACACACACACACTATGTTCCACCCTAGCTATGTGTTGCACGTACTGGGCTGTGTTTATATCACTGCCAATTGTGGCATGACTTGGCCTCACTTGCAGTACTTGGGACAAGATTGCTAGACCACAGAAAATATAGTCTATCTTAGCGTAGCCAGTGTCATGAGTAGCGCACCAAAAATTGACACATGTGCCAAGCAGTGCTGGAATTACAGCTGGGCTTGCCAGGGATCAGCCCCCTTAGCTCTGAAGTGAGCCTCAGTAGCTCACACATCACTACCGTTGACTTGCTGTATAAAAGGAAGGGGGAGTTTCAATTTTAAGATAGGACCCTCATGAGTCCCCAAAGCTCATAACATGTAATAACAACACTGGTGTCAAATATTTGATGCATATGTCATTTTTCAGCCATAAAATAAGCAAAGAGTTGTAAATGCATCAGAATGCTTGAAAATTGTCTGCAAATACTGTAGAACTGTTATTCTCATGCAAGTTATATTTAATGCATGACACTGATTGACTGCAATGACGTAAATTTAATTTCACAGTCTGCACTGAGCACCTAATTTATGCCTACTGAAAATGTCTAATTTTGGCCAATTAGCACCATTCAATTTGCATGCAATTAACACTTAAGCAAATATAGATATAATTATTTTGCAGCAAATATAACCTGTTCAACAGTCTTCTGACATTTTTAAATGGATGCAGCCGCATCAGTACAACTGCCGCGAGTGCAATATGTAGACCTTTGAAAATCCAGACCATTTTGTTTTGCTTTTCCATTATCCCTGGGGTACAGCTTCTAGTTTACAGATCTTAGTTTTGGATGGATATAGATTGGTTAGAGCAGAATAAACCATTTTGTGATTTTTGTTTTCCCATCATTATTTCTAGAGAAATGAACATGGGTGCTTCCAGCAAACCTGCTCTGATTGGCCAGGACTTTTCCCCTGCTTCAGCCATCTGGCACTTTTTACAAATAGATTTTCGATAGAACTAAGCACATTTCAACTGTGTAATAGAAGTTTTTCAACTGTATTAGCTGGATTGTAATTTCTACTAGTGTTTTAAAGTGCTTACACCTCTTCTGTCTTAGTGCTCTTCCTGCAGCTCCCCCCATCTAAGCACTCTGCCTTGGCACCGAAAAGTCTAACTACCTTTTGTTTTACTAAACTGCTCAGATCTAACCCATCCTAACCTCTATGCTATTTAAGACCTGCTCTTTTTTCTTCTCTACAGCTGCCTGCCCTTGAACAGGGCTGCTTCGGCTCCCCCATGGTCAGCCGCCCTGGCCATCCACCGACCAAGACCTGGGCCTCGCCTGCAGCTCCGCCTAGGAGGTATAGACACAGCCAATTGGAACATGGGTGCCTCCAGCAAACCCACTCTGATTGGCCAGGACTTTTCCCACTTCAGCCATCCGCACTTTTACAAACAGATTTTCGATAGAACTAAGCACATTTCAACTGTGTAATAGAAGTTTTTCAACTGTATTAGCTGGATTGTAATTTCTACTAGTGTTTTAAAGTGTTTACACCTCTTCTGTCTCAGTGCTCTTCCTGCAGCCTCCCCCATCCAAGCACTCTGCCTTGGCACCGAAAAGTCTAACTACCTTTTGTCTTACTAAACTGCTCAGATCTAATCCATCCTAACCTCTATGCTATTCAAGACCTGCTCTTTTTTCTTCTCTACAGCTGCCTGCCCTTGAACAGGGCTGCTTCAGCTCCCCCATGGTCAGCCGGCACCCAGCCATCCACCGACCGAGACCTGGACGCCCACCTGCAGCTCCTTGGAAGGTACGGGACAGAGCAGCCAATTGGAACACGGGTGCTTCCAGCAAACCCACTCTGATTGGCCAGGACTTTTCCCCGCTTCAGCCATCCGGCACTTTTTACAAATAGATTTTTGATAGAACTAAGCACATTTCAACTGTTTAATAGAAGTTTTTTTTTTATTTTTTTTTTAAGTGGCTAGTTTTCCATTAGCAGGTTATACAAACCTGCCACTAGAGGGATTCTTGGTCTTTCTACACAAATCACTGTACTCAATTGTGGTCAATATGACCTGCATTATCATTCTACTTCTTTCCCGGTGCTGCTACAAGGGGAGGTTGTAGTTTGAGGCTCCCCTTAGCTTCACTGAACAGGCTGACAACTTCCTTAAAACTGCCTGTGCGACAGCTCTGCAGCTGAAAACAGGAAGCCCTCAGTGTCTGCCATCCACCCTTCAGACTCAAGTCAGATAGACTCTGAGCACCCTATTCTTACCTATGCTACGCTGACATCATCCAGTAATAATGCCTTATTTAATATATGCTTCCTTCCGCCCTCCTTGGTGTGCTAGGAACCCAAGTGTCCCTCCCCCTAGGGTGTACTACTTGCCATAATCTACTCACTGACCCTACTCTGGGTGGAGAGGCTCATAGACCCATTCCCCCCAGAACCAGTGAGCAAGCTACATAATATCCCCCCACACAACTTCCTTAGCAGCTACCCTATCTCAAGTATATCTAGTCTCTTAACAGAGCATGAGATCATAAAAAAGGGTGTATGCTATGACCTGATTTACTATATGAGCAGGACGCGTCGAAGACACCTCATCTCAATACCTAGCACTAAACTGCTCAGGTTACTAGTCTTGCTACTTCTCCTGTCAGGTGATATCCAACCTAACCCTGGCCCATACGTACCCAATACCTTGGTAGCATCCCCCAGGACCATCAATGGCGGCCACCAAGGGTCTGAAGATAGCACATATGAACATATGTAGTCTTAGACCAAAAATACACGAAGTCCAGGCCTGGTTGGACCTCTACAAACTGGACTTACTAGCCATCTCTGAAACCTGGCTAAAAGCCCACATCCATGACCACGAGATTCAGGTCGTGGGCTACAATAGCTACCACAAGGACAGAGAAACCAAAAAAGGGGGTGGGGTCCTAATCTATGCTAAGGATGACCTCTCCGTGTCACCTCTACCCCAGCAGACTAATCCTAATGCTGAGGGAGAGAGCATATACATCCGGATAACCCTAGGGCACGCCAAACCACTAACAATTGGCTGCGTCTACCACCCACCAAAATCAGCCCTCAAATCCCTTGAAGCCATCACAAATGATACTGCTACCAAGATAACAACAGAGCAACTAATCCTGGGCGACTTCAACATTAACTGGGCCCAGGAACCTGGTCATGCCTCGAAGTCACTTACCCATGAAGCAGGTCTGACGCAGGTCATCTCTGAACCGACCAGACTTAATTACAAAACTGGGAACCGCACCACCCTTGACTGGGCTCTGGTGTCTAACCCCACTAATATACAGAGTGCGGGCACAATGGCAGACTACCTGAGTGACCATTCCCCAATCTTCTGTATATGGAAAAACAAACCACCCAAGGTCCAACCTAGAATTCTCTCCGCCCGTGACTTCTCCAAGTTCTCTGAACTACAATACAATTGCTACCTAGGTAGTCTGGACTGGAACCCCATAAATCTTCTCCCTACTCTTACTGAGGCTGTGCAATACTCCCAGGACAAACTAACCACAGCAGCCAACCTCTTTGCTGTAATGAAGAGAATGAGGGCTAAAGGCAGCTGCTACAAGTGGATCTCTCCCTCCCTCAAAGCCCTAATGGCTACTCGGGAAAAAGCCTGGAATAAGTTTAGGCTCTCCTCCCCTCCCAGCAGATCTCACTGAATACAAAGCCCTGAAGAACAAAGCCAAGAGAGCCATAAAACTTGCTAAAAGAGATTACTTAACACACCTCCAGAAAACCAGCCTGGGTAACCCCAAACAATTCTGGAATCATATCAATGACCTGATCAAGGGCAGCGAAAAGCCTGAGTCCTGTCCCATGGAGATTAATGGTCAGCTCACAACTGACCCTTCTCAAATATCGGCTGCCCTTAATAGGCACTTCTCAGACCTCGAGGCCTACAAGACCTGCCTGTCTCCCCAGACTCTCCCCCCTACCTCAGATGAACCACCTCACATAGAAAGACCCCCATTTCACCTGAGACTGGCTAAATGCACTGAAGTACTAAACCTCCTAAGGAACCTGAAACCGAAAGGGTCAGGGGGACCCGATGGTATCAACCCTCGGCTACTCAAGGCAGGAGCTACCTCCTTAGCCTGGCCTATAACCATGCTCCTCAATCGATCACTGAGAGAAGGAGCAGTCCCTGAGCCATGGAAACATGCCAGTGTTATCCCTATTCACAAAGGGGGGCTCAGGGGAAAAACTCAACAACTACAGGCCCATATCCCTCCTCTGCTCACTTGCTAAGGTGCAAGAAAGAGTCATCTACAATCAACTCAGGGACTACCTGGAAGCTCATCAGCTCCTTGCCCCCTCCCAACATGGATTTAGATCAAACCATGGTACTGACACTGCCCTCATTAACTTCACGGATGAAGTTCTCAGGGCAATGGACAAAGGGATACCCACTGGTGCAATCTTTATAGACTTATCCAAGGCATTCAACCTCATCGACCACAACTTGCTGCTACAGAAGCTGAAAAATATAGGCCTAGACAATCATGCCCTGAAGTGGTTTGGGAGCTACTTAGGCAGGGCACAGAGGGTCTCATGGAAAGGGACCATGTCTGATCCACTACCCCTAAACCAGGGTGTACCTCAGGGCTCAGTTCTAGGCCCCCCTCCTGTTTTCCTTGTTTACCAATGACCTGCACTCCACTGCGGGAGAGCTTGGTTGTGCAGTACGCTGATGATACTGTCATCTTCCGACCCCTGCGTGACATGGTTGCCCTAGGCCCTCTACTTCAAAAGGATCTCACTTCACTAGAGACTTGGCTATGTAAGAACAGAATGGTACTAAATACCGACAAGACCAAGGCAATGCTATTCGGGCCAAGATCCCTGGAATTTGACAGGTCCTCATCCCTCCCCTTAACCTCACTCTCTGGTAAAGCCATTAACGTAGTCCCCTCCCTTAAATACTTAGGCCTCATGTTGGATCAGAATATCAAATACAAGGAACACGTGGACCAGGTCACCAGGACCCTACATCAGAAACTTGGCACCCTGTACTGACTCAAGAACCAACTCATCCCTGAAGCCAGGCTCTCCATAGCTACCAGCGTCCTTCTACCCAACCTGACCTTTGCGGCCCCTATTATACAGGGCATGGCTAAACAAGAGATTACCAGGATGCAAACCCTATATAATAAAAGCTCATTTTGCAACCTTAGACCACCCAAGACGTCACCACTGTGACACTTTGGCCAATCTTCGTTGCCCACATTGGTCACCCGCCTCCAACACCCCTTGCTTGTCCAGGCCTACAAGCTTCTCAAACCCCACACTCCGCCAAGCATTGCCAGGACCATAACCCTCAAACACAACCTAAGGAACCTAAGAACCTCAGATAGAATGCTATTAGAAGTCCCTAGGGTAAGGACAAACACTGGCAGAAGATCCTTTTCCTCCCAAGCAGCCTGCCAATGGAACAAGCTCCCTCCCCAGGTCCAGGCCTCCTCCTCACCTCCACGAACTCCGCACCAGGCTTAAGTCCCATCTGCTGACCTCAAGCGCATGCCACTGTCATGGCACTTAAAGCTCCTAAGGTACTCCCTCCTCCAACTCCCATCTCTCAGCTTAACCCTTCCTACTACCTGCCTTATACAGACTGCTCACCAGAGGCCACGTGTAACCCCTGAATAAACTATATGCAAAGTACTACCAATTGCTTACATGTCATGATGATAACCATGCCTGTACCCATGCCTACATCCACTGCTTTTCTTTTACCGTGCCTGTAAGCCATGCCTGTATCCACTGTTTTTTTTTTACCATGCCTGTAACCATGCCTGTATCCACTATTTTTCTTTACTGTAACCACCCCATGATGTAACTCACAATGCCTCAAATGTTCCTTGTGTCCTGGTTCATTCTTATAACTTGTATTGTTATCCCAGGTCGCCCCTGAAAAAGGGACCTTCGCGGCTCAGTGGGCCTACCTGGTCACCAAAATTTAATAAATAAATAAATAAATAAAATGATGGAACACATTTTACGGCATTGACAAAATAGTTTCAAAGAGCATAGGGTAGAGAAGTGACATCAGGTATGAATCTTCCTTTTTAGAGCAATCTATTATAGCTCTTATATTTTTCATCACAACTCCACAGTAACTCTCATTATACTTGCTGAAGATACCACTAGGTCACTCTATCGTGTATAGTTATCATACATTCTTTGGTAACTGGGTAAAGCACACCAGGCCCAAGGCCTGTTTTCAGGGGTGAGCCAGGAGCACAGTGGAGATTAAGTGACTTGCTTAGGGTCACACAGTATGCAGGGCCACACAGTATGTAAGGGGAGGCTGTGGGAATCAAATCCAGGTCTGCAGGATGTACCAAGCTCATTCACAGCTCGTTACTCCAACCTTTAGGCTATATTGGCAGCCACATGTGTTTATAGAGGGGGGTGATAATGTGCATGGTTTTACTTGTTCCTATTAATTAATGCTATCTAAAGGAGTTTGTTTCATGTGTGTTTTGTTCCAATAACATTGTTTGTGAGTAGGCGAATGCATCTTACACTACAGAGTGGTTCTATATCAAAATATTGATTGATGTAATTGTTTTCACCATTGTAGGCTAAAAGCAATTAATTTCTGGCCAGCCTGGTGGCGCTGAGGGTTGAGGCGCTGGACGCCACACCTCACGTCACGCCAGCGACCTGGGTTCGGGAACGAGCCCGGGTGCTGGGGGTCGGCAGGGAGGGAGCAGGATCAAGCGTCCGAAGGACAGCTCTCCTCTCCCTGGGGGGGATCCAGGGGCATCCCAGTGCAGGGGGGAACCCCGGTGGAGACCAGAGGTACTACTGCTGCTGGGAGCACAAGTACAGAGTCGGAGGCTGACACCTGGCCAGAACGTGGGCGGACACGCGCACGCTCATGGCCATTGGTGTCAGTGCACGCCTGCCGGCTCAGGGGAAAGAAAAAGCAGAAAAACTGCGGCACTAGTCACGGCGGCATGATGGCCATCTCCCGTAGCGGACTCTCTCAGTGCCAAGGGTGCGTGGCAGTACCGGATCCTGACTGGGGTGGGTTGAGCTCCGGAGGGAGTGCTCCCCACCACCCCGCTGCGGGGCACAAGCTGTGGGGGTAGCTGCGAGACCTGAATGAGGACGTCGGAGGTAGTCCGAGGAGATGGCGGCCGGATAGACCTGGGGAGATGCCAGACGTGGAAGGTAAGGCAGACCGGTGGCCCCTGGGGAGGATAAAGAAATAAGGAAAAAAAAAAAAGCAATTAATTTCTAGGTACATCCTGAGGGAAGGGGTATTGGGGAGCACAAAAACAAAACATTTTAGTACAATAAAATTGACTGTGCAAAATGGGATCATATCTATGCCTCTGAAATCAAAACTCCCTTTAGCCAGTGAGAGCATGGGATCAGTGTGCAGAAGTATAGAACTCATAGCGGAGAATGTCAGGGTGTGTCTGTTTTATCATTTTTTTTAATCCAAATGGTTAATTAAAGTATTAAACTTTCAACTAATGAAGAGTTTTGGATTGCTACAACTCTCAGGGTTCATTGTCAACCTTATTCTGTGCCTCAGATGTTCAGCTTCTCTGCAGGCAGTATACTGAATCACTACAAAGCCTACTACTGCTGAGTTCATTTACATCCAGTGATAGCCAGAGATACATCCTTGTATACTGTAAATCTAAATATACAGTTGAGTCAGGCTTTGGGAACAAATAGTGCTTGCACAACCAACTTTAGATTGTTCAATAATATTTTATTCCATCACAAAATTATGAGACTGTCTTCAAAATTCACCATATATGCATTGGAAGCTAGCTACATAGTGTACACATTATTATTTTCCAAGATAATTCCCCCTCTGTTGCAGAGCACAGATAACTTATAGGGCTTAGGTGAATTCCTTTGAACAGTAATAGTCTTCAATTAAAGTGCTTCAAGAAACACAGAAAGTAGAAAGACATGCACTGGGTCCTATAGAAACATAGAAACATAGACTTTGATGGCAGATAAGGACCGCTTGGCCCATCTAGTCTGCCCATTTCCCTACCTACAGGATAGGCCATAGATCCTAGTTAACCAACAGCCTATTTCTTCCTACCCCCCCACAAGAATTGCCTTATGTCTGTCCCATGCATTCTTGAATTCTCCCACAGTTTTAGACGCCACAACCTCCTCAGGAAGGCTGTTCCATGCATCCACTACACTCTCTGTGAAATAATACTTCCTCACATTGCCCCTGAACCGCCCTCCTTCTATCTTTAAATTGTGTCCCCTTGTTCTTGCAAGTCTCTTTTTCAGAAAGATGCTACCCTCTTGGACTTTGTTGATTCCACTGTGGTACTTAAAAGTTTCTATCATGTCCCCCCCTGCCTTCTTTCCTCAAGGGTATACATATTAAGCTCCTTTAGTCCCTCCTCATATGGCTTCTCTTGCAGACCCTGCACCATTTTAGTTGCCCTCCTCTGGACTACCTCTATCCTGTCTATGTCCTTGCAGAGATGGGGTCTCCATAACTGGACACAGTACTCCAGATGGGGTCTCACCAACTGTCTGTACAGAGGGATAACAACTTCCTGTTTTCTGCTGCTGATGCCTCTCCCTATACGTCCCAGTATACCCCCAGCCCTCCCTACTGCCTTCTCACATTGCTTGCTAACCTTAAGGTCATCAGATATGATTACCCACAGGTCCCTTTCCTTTTTTGTTGTTGTTACTACCTCCCCACCCATTGTGTATTCTTCCCCTGGGTTCTTGTTTCCCAGGTGCATTATTTTGCACTTCTTTGCATTGAATCCTAGCTGCCATACTTCTGACCATTCCTCCAACCTTGCCAAGTCCCTTTTCATCCTTTCCACGCCTCCTTGTGTATGAACCCTGTTGCAGATCTTTGTGTCATCTGCAAAAAGGCATACTTTTCCTTCCAGTCCCTCTGCAATGTCACTGATGAAGACATTAAAAAGGACTGGACCCAATACTGAACCCTGCGGTACCCCACTAGTAACCTCTTTCTTCAGAGTGGGCTCCATTTACAATCACCTTCTGTGTCCTGTTGTGCAGCCAATGTTTTACCAGGCTACCACCCTGGGACCCACTCCCAGGCTGGTTAATTTGACTATTAATCTTTTGTGTGGGACTGTGTCAAATGCCTTGCTAAAGTCTAGGTAGGCCATGTCCACAGCCCCTCCCTGGTCTACTACTTTGGTCACCCAGTCAAAGAAATCTATTAGATTCATCTGACATGATCTTCCCGCTGTGAATCCATGCTGCCTTGGGTCCTGTGCTCCACTGGCCTCTAGGTACTCAACTATTCTTTCCTTCAGAAGTGACTCCATCACTTTCCCTACCACAGAGGTCAGACTGACAGGTCTGTAGTTTCCTGCCTCTGTCTTGGTCCCACTTTGTGAAGGGAATCACATCTGCCTTCCTCCAGTCCTCGGGTACCACACCATCCTCCCATGATTTATTAAAAAGAGTAGCCAGTGGTTTCACTAGTTCCTCCTTAATTCTTTTAGAATTCTGGGGTGAATTCCATCAGGACCCATTGCTTTGTCCACCTTCAGTTTTAGGAGTTCTTGCAGAACCCTTTCTTCTGTGAAAGGACTGGGATCGACCCCCCTATCAAGAGTGCTTCTGTTAATTGGATTAAGCACTTCCCCCTCCTCTTTTGTGAATACTGAGCAGAAATGTTCATTCAGTATCCCTGCTTTTTCACTGTCCCCTCTGCCCACCCACCGTTCATTCTATTCAGCCTCACTATCCCTCCCTTTGTCTTTCTACGCTCGCTGATGTACCTATAAAAGGTTTTATCCCCCTTCTTAACTGAGTTGGCTATCTTTTCCTCAGTTTGGGCCTTTGCTATTCTGACTTCCCTCCCTGCTTCTTCTGCCTTAACTGGTACAGCTCTCTGTCCTGCTCCTTCTGTGTTTCCTTATACTTCCGGAATGCTATCTTTTTCTTCCTGACTTTCACAGCCACCTCTTTTGAGAACCATAGTGGCTTTTTCTTTCATTTTGATTTGTTTATTCACTTCACACAAAGGCTTGTTGCCTCTGTGATGGTAGTTTTGATGATTTCCCATTGTTGCTCCACACCTCCTTCTAGCCTGTTTGCTAGTGCTTTTCTATAGCATAATGACTGCTCTTTTTAAAGGGTCAGATTTGTGTTAAATAACTGGTGACCCCCTATAATGACTGGATATGCACTACTGATAAAATGCCATAATAACCCACTGAATTCTGTAATAACTCAATAGCAGGTTATTACAGTATTTTCCTTCTCATGCTCCCATCATGGCTGCTCAGGTACATGCATGCTCGCAGAAATACAGCATTCCATTTTTGTCTGAATTGAAAACCTTGAACCAGTTTTTATAAAAAATAATGCTTGTGCAAGGTGCTAGGTTTGTTTTACGAGCTTTGCTGTTTGGGTTTATGGATAATCACACACCTTGGGTGTCTGAAAAATCCTCATAATACAAACACCTGCACAGGCATTATTCTCTATGTAATTAATGGTGACCCACTTCAATGATCAGAGTCGATATGTATTTAAAACACTGTTATAACTGGTAGAACTGGTTATTATGGCATTTAGTGTCAGTCATTTGAAGTGCGCCACCTCATTGGATCTAAGTCTTTGTGTGGGCAGGCCAAACACCTGGCAAAACATGGCAGCTCCACTTTTCCATTATGGACCCCCCCCGCACTGATCCTTCACTCGTCATTGCCATGGCAGGTAACTTTTTAAACTACTTCAGTGTTTATCTGGTTGATCCTGCCTTTGCAAATGTTGAACTCTATCTGGTTGATTCTACTGTCCATAGGCTTTGAGAGTGACTTCAGGAGACAGCCACTGCATTGCGAACTGAGCACGGCTGACCACTGTTGCTCTCGAGGTTTACACTGTAATGAAAAAAAAAAAAAAACAGGCTGTGAGTGTGTGTGTGTACATCTGTGTCTGGAGCTGCTCCAGCAACTTTACCATTCACTCCCTTGCACCAGTAATTATGAAAAAATAATGCCTGGGCAAAGCTTGTGTTATGATGATTTTTCACACATTCTCAGTTTGTGATAATCTCATAAACCTCGAATATTTAAGGATTATCACACTCCTCAGGTGTGTGAAAAATCCTCATAACATACACCTGCACAAACATTATTCTGTATTTAAAGTATGTCTTACAGTGCAGTCTCTGGAAAATGAACAATACAAGATTTAGATTTGAAGCTGTTCACATATAGGTGCATGAAATAGTGCAACATGCCCAACTCAATTTATTTCTATGTGATGTACCTGAGCAATGAAACAAGTCCACCCTATTATGCCACTGCATATATTTGTTGGCTTCCATCATGCCCACCCTTTTCCTTTCTTCTTCAAGCCAGTACATGGTAAGACTGCTCCATCTTCCCTGATTGGGCTTGCCTTGTTGCCTCTGGATCCTTTGTGTTTTCTTTCACTGGATAGCATCTAACCTCTCTCGCGCGTACACCAGATGTGAGCTGCAAAACTGCAGGCAGTACTCCAGGTGTGGTCTAGCCACTAATTCATTTAAAAGTCTGTCTTGGCTCCCAAATGCAGGGCAAATTATGGGAAATTCTCTTTACTGTAGTTATCATGCTCCAGACACTTGAAATAATTTGCAGTGCTCTCTGCAGTTTACAGATTGTATAGCTTATACCAAGTTTAGATACTGGGCTGGCGTTTCAAATGTTCTGCTGCACAATTTGTGGCAGATATTCTGCCAGAGCAGCGGCATTCCAAAGCCACACAAAAGTTTTGTATGTAATTTTCTAATAGTTGTGTGCATTTAGGACAGTTTTCTCCCTTTGGAGTACCAACAAAATGCTGCATGCATGACTTTTCAGGTGCAACTTGCTGCTGTTGTGGCAAAACATTAATCCACCTTTTATATGTTCTAGCAGGTTTAATGTAAGCAGTGTATGTGCAATAAAAAGTAACACAACTTGCTGGAAATCCAGCCCATGCTGTCTAAGCACTTTTATACATTTGTAATTGCATTTAGGTTAACTCTGTCTATCTCATGTTCCTGCAAATGTTTATTGGATGTCGTTTCAAAGATGCATCATAAGTTACAGTATGTAATAACTACAACTGATAAGCATGTTGTATTGTAACCCCAGGTCTTCCTTGCAAATAAGCCTCTGTTCAATTGGAGCTTTCCCTGGTTGAAAATAATAACCTTGAAACTAACCAATGACCTGTACAGCAGCAGTATTACATCCTTGTTATGCACTAGTAAAACCCTGCCTGATACATCATAGCATCCAATGTGCTTTCCCATCCTATATGCATTCCCATGTGCCATATTATGTTGGCTAGAGGCTTTCAAAGTGTTGTTTTTTTAGGCCTCCCGGTACCATCCCTCCTTAGTTTAAGTGATATATTTGACCCCATTGAAGCAATACTTCATTTGCTGACTTTTGATTCCTTTGTTCATCACTTTACATTTTTATCACTGCATTTTAGTTGCTGTAAGTAAGACCAATGCTCCAGCTCAACTGCAGCTAAAAAGTTTGGGGATGGCCATGGATCTATTGATCCTTTTACATGATGCCAATGTCATTGGCCATTTTGCTGGTCCTAAAAATTTGAGGGGGACTAGACCCCCTCATTCCCTCTGGTGGTTGCTCCCCACTCCAGCTTCTCTATATCCCTTTTCAGTCTGCTGAGCTCTTCATTATCTACTGTCCAACAGAATTTAATGTCTTCTGTAAACAGACTCACTTTACCCTGTAACCCGACAGAGATACCACTGATATGCACAGTAAAGAGTACAAGTTCCCAGTCAGACCCTTGTAGCACTACACTTGTGACTTTTGTTACATCCGAACATTTTCCATTCAGGATTTCAATCTATCTGACATTCAGTTACTAATCCCCCTGATTACTCCTCTCCTGGTCCTAATTCCTCCACCTTTTGAATAAGCCTCCTATGTGCCAATGAATCCAAGACCTTACTGAAGTCCTTGTACAGAATATTGGCTTCCTGACCCCTTGTCCATCATCTGTATGCGGAGCTGAAAAAGTCAATTAAGTTCATTTGACAACATGACTTGCCCCTCATTATTCCTTGTTGATTCCTACTTGTTTGGCTGTTATCCTTGAGGATGTCAAATATGTTCCTTTCTATGTCATTTCACATTAACACTTGGCTATTCCTTTACTACTGATCTATCATGCATCACTAATAGGGACCAACACTCTCTTAAAGCTGTGACATCATCATAGAAACCTGACTCTTACCCATTCACATTGTCAGCTGGTTGGAACCCTGTGACAGAGTGTATGTCCATCATATTACTTTCACCCATAAACCGCTTCACAACCCTGCAGCACAGGCAATGCAGGTTTTGATGGGGGCAGTGGTGGGATTTGTATTGAACCCCTTTAGCGTTAAAGTTGTCCCTTTAAGACCTCCCTGCACTGCTTGTTCTGGGTGTTGACTGTACCTCAGGGTGAGTGGTGTTAACAAGCATCACCTGGGCCAATAAAGCAAGAGGCAGAGGTTTCTGCTTTAGTTAAGTGGAGACAGAGAGAGTGAGACTGAACAAATAGTTTTTGTTAGGCTGAATACAAGCTGCTAGTTTTGTTTTTTCTTTGTTACTGAAAGTAAAGCTGATTTAATTTGATTTAAACTGGTGTCAGGAATGTTCTTTTTGAAAGTGTTCCCAAAAGCCACCTGGTTTGCTGCCATGTCACACACATTATTGGTGTTAGTGGTGAGATTGAACCCCTCTTGTTAAAATAGGGGAAGGTGGGCTCAGAGAGACCAACAGCTGGTGCAACAGCAAGCTCAGAGAGAACAACAGCAGGCACAAAAGCAGGCTCAGCTAGTGAAACTGCAGGCTCAGCTGGCACAACAGCAGACTCAGAGTGACCAACAACTGGCACAACAGATATATATGCAAACAGCCTAGCAAGCGCAATTGCAGGCACAGAGAGACCAATAGCAGCATAAGTTTATGAAGCAGGTGCTTTAAACACAGAAAGAAACTGTGCCCCAGCTCTGGGTCACAGGGAATCCAGTTGCTGTAGGACCCACTCCATGCTAAAAACAACGGGCCATGAGGATGACCCCAAGGCCTACCTTATGATTGCTGAGAGAGTTGCCAGTACCACTGCCTAGCCATGAGAAAGTTGGGCTACTCACA
Source organism: Neoceratodus forsteri (assembly GCA_016271365.2). NCBI lineage: Eukaryota > Metazoa > Chordata > Ceratodontiformes > Ceratodontidae > Neoceratodus > Neoceratodus forsteri. The sequence continues at coordinate 519,455,835 of CM057458.1, forward strand.
TTGCACCATACTTGACTGGAGATGCCCAAGCTGCAAGCAGAAGATTAACTGATGCCACCACCAGAAACTACGATCAGGTAAAAGTAGTTGTCTTAGATTCGATCAGAATAACTGAAGAAAGTTACCAAAGGAACTTTTGCATCTTGGGTTTCAAGGCTGGGGAATGACAAAGAGTGCTGTCACAAAAATGACAAGACTTGGCTACTCAGTGGTTAAACCCAAAGGTACGCACTAAAGAGAAGGTTAAGGATTTGATTGTACTGGAGCAGTACTAGAACATTTTACCAGTCATAGTCCATAATTTGGTAAGCCAACATGAACTGACTACTCTGGCTGCAGCAATGAAAATAACAGGACGTTACCTTCGGAAGAGCAGGGCTTAGGAAGATCCTCAGATGGCAACTGGAGAAGATCCCTGCAGAAGAGAAGAGGCAGGAGGGGGAAAAATGTGATGATATGGGTAAGTGGTCAAGGATGAAACATTAACTACCACTCCACTTCACATTACTTACCCCATCCACTTCATAAAGGTATAACCCCAGAGCCTGGTGTAATTCCCCAATCCCAAGACCATACTCTCCAGTGACCCAAATTGGGGGGTTGGGTGCAGGTCATAGAACTGATAGTAATACTGCATGTTTTGGGTGTGGTAATGTGGGGCATATCATTAAGTTTTGTGACCACATTGATTGTGTCTTTGTGAAATGCATAGCTACCACCCACAGACACAAGTCACAGTCCAAAAACCCATATACAATACCAGTGCAAGTGAGGAACTAAACAGTTACAGCTCTGGTGGATTTGGGCTGTGAGCAAACATTGGTTAAAGAATCTGTGGTAGGACCAAACCCAGGTCAGTGGGGAGATCCCATAAATATTGCCTGCATGCATGAGGATACCTGCAAATACTTTACAGCCACAGTATAGTTAAAACTAGACAACTGGGCAAGAATAATAAAGGTGGGACTTGCCAGAACCTTACTACAGTCAGTAGTCTTAGGTTGAGATTGGGAAGAGTTTCATACCCTCCTGCAGATCAATACTGAGAGGTTGTGCCAACAGGAAGCCATATAGGCAGAGGGACTAGAACATGTATTTCCCTTTACTGACTCTGAACTATTTGGCCCAGAAGGGAAGCCTATGAAGTTCTATGGTCAGAAACGGAGGGAGAAAAAGGAAAGGGACCCCCTCTCTGAGATTGTAGTGGTTGGGGTCAACAATGACCTGGATTCAAGGAAGGTCCGAGGTAACTGAAATGAGGACATGACATCTACAGGAGGTCACAAGAGTCTCCCAGAGGTCAGCCCAGACATTTTTCAAAATCCAGCCAACATAATTTCTGACCAAAGGACTGATGAGGTTCTCATGAATGCCAACCAGAACTTAGCTGTGGTAAATGATAAAGCGGTAGAGGAACAAAAAGCACAATGTTTTCTTAAGTTTGAATTGAAGGATGATATTTTGTACTGGATAAGAAACAAACTGGAACTTTATGTTTCCAGTTAGTGGTTCCCAGGTCTGCAAGAGTGGGTGGTACTGAGGCTGGCCCTTGCTGTACCTAATGTGGGCCATTTGGGCAGGGAGAAAACTGAGCGTGCATACTTGCCCTGTTCTTCTGGACAGGTATAGTTTCAAGTTTCAAGTTCAAGTTTATTTATATTTTATCAGGATAAGGCACTAGGTGGAGCCTGTTTTCAGGGCCGTCCTGTATACACATGCATACAAATTAATAACATGACAAATTGCTTACAGTCATAGTATATAACATTAGAAAATCAATAACAATTACATACAAAAGGATACAATTCCGTGAAAGCAGTTTTAAAACTTTTATAAGTAGATATGTGACATAGTTTGGGGGATGGTGATTTGATTTAGTTGTTACAATATAGTCAAAACACATACTTCTATCTGGTCTTTGCTCTGGGACTTTCAGGCCCCTACCCTTAACTTCTCAAGAGTAATAACCAGCAGTACTTGTCATTTTATCTGTAAGATAATCTGGTGCTGAACCTTATATAAGAAATTGCATAGGAGTCTTTCTCCTGAGCTCCAGTGATAGCTAATTTAACTCTTAGGCTGCCGACAGAATTAGAACGTGATAGGAATTTTGGACTGATATATCAGTCTGTGGCCATGTAAGGGTTAATTAGAGAGAATATTACAATTGTAATACAGTACATAAAAACTGGTCAGATCAAGGATAGATTTTGCTAGTCTATACTGAAGTCTATCAAGCTTCTGAAGAATATTCTTATTTGTGGAACAATAGGTAATGCTACCATAGTCTATTAAAGGAATTATTACTGTATTAACTAATTTATCCTTAGTCTCATGAGTCATACAATTTTTCTGTTTGTGGAGGACACCCAATTTTAAGAACTCCTGGTGCAAACATACTCTATGTGAGTGTCAAAGTTCAACTCGGGTCAATCCACAGTTCCAAAAATTTATAGGAAGTCACCTGATCTAAAACTACTTCCTGACAGATCTAATTGTGATTTCAGTCAGCACAGTACCAACACCTCCTGCCTTGGATTTAAATAACATTGAACTGGTTTTCTTTATGTTCAATACCAATTTACTATCTACAACCAAGTTTCAAGATTGGTAAGCTGTTGTTGGAGCACTTTTTCTATATTACTACTACTACTACGACAGTTTCTTTCAGGATAGAGTAGAACCTTATCATCTGCATATAATTTAACAGAACATTCAGTAAGAACATTTGGTAACTCATCAATAAATATAATGAACAGAAGCAACCCCAAAACAGACACTTGAAGCACACCTCTGTTCACTTCCTTTGGATCTGACCGTCACCATGCATAGTCACAGTACTTGATTATGTCCATAGGTATATGGAAGTAAGTAGCAGATATTTATGCTTTCTACCCTGAATGTCAGTTGGTGGCCCCAAGAAGTATGGAAAATGCCCTGTTGATATCTATGCCAATAATAGACACCTGTCTGAAATGATTGAGTTGATATGGTGGGATCCTTAATAAAGTACATCTGGATATCAGTATATATTGCTTATATTGTATTATAGCACCTATTACCCCAAGGCTGTTTCCCTACATTCCACTGTAGCCTGGCCAGTGGCAAAAAAATCAATAAAGGTCTTTTCCTAAGTTGGGCTACAGAAAGAGATCCTATTCCTCACTGATGAAAGCACCAACTTTATGTCAAAACTTATGAGTGCAGTGTGTGCTTTACTGAAGGTAACTCCATCTGGACATCAGTGAATCACCCACAGACCAGCTTAGTAGAATGCTTTATAAATCATTAAAGGTATGCTGCCTAAATTCACATCAACTGAGGTAAAAAATGGGGATGAATTGTTACTCTATTTAATGTTTACTATTTGGGAGGTGACACACTCATCCACTGGGTTCTCACCCTTTGAATTGTTGTACGGGTGACAGCCTCAAGGGATGTTGGATCTCATGAAAGGGATGTGGGAAAAACTGGCATATAGTCCTCCTAACATGCTGCAATATGTATTTCAAATGAAGAAAGATTGGACATGGTTGGCAGATTTGCCAAGGAAAAATGTAATAAAAGCACATCAAACTGAGGCAGAGTATTATGACCAAGGGGCCAGGCTACGAGAGTTGATGTCCGGTGACAGAGTACTCCTTCTGTTGCCTAAATCTGAGAATAAACTGCTATCTAAATGGCTAGAGACTTTATGAGACCCTCTGAAAGGTGGGGACAGTTTATTATGAGGTCTTACAACTGGGCAGAAAATGGAAAAACAAATTTGCCATGTTGATTTGTTGAAATCCTAGAAAGACAGGTAGGTATTGCTCATTAACCCAGAAGATCCTAAAGGCACACCAATTCTAGTGAAAGATGAGGACAATGATCATGGAACCCTGGACTTAAGGCCTAAAATTATAAGGAACAGAATGCCATCCTAATGGACAATACTGTAGACTCACCCAGATCCAAAGGCAAGAAGCACAGAGGCTGGTAAAAAACTCTGGGGATGTATTCCCTCAAAGCAAGGTAGAACCCATGTGATCCAGCACCACACAGACACAGATTCAGGTGTCCAGATCTGCTAACCACCATACAGACAATCAGAAAGAATCCAAGAGATAGTGCAGGAGGAAATCCAGTCTATGTTAGAGTTGGGAGTCATTGAGGAATCCCAGAGTGAATGGTCTAGCCCTTTTGTGCTAGTCCCAAAACCAGATGGGACCACCCAGTTTGGACCGAGTTTCATAAAGTTAATGCTGCGTCCAAGTTCGATGTATACTCTATGCCAGGAGTAGACAAACTTTTACATTGACTGGGGAAGGCTTGTTGCATTAGTACCCTGGACCTGACCAAGGAGTATTGACAAATCCTATTAACTCTCAAATCCCATGAGAAAACAACCTTTGCCACCCTATTTGACCTATATCCATTTACCATGCTTTTCTTCGGCTTGCTTAGGATCCCAGCCATATTCTAGAAAATGACGGACTGCATCCTCTATCTCCACAGGATGAATTCAGCAGCATATCTGGATGATGCTGTCATATTTAGCCCTTACTGGGATAGCCACCTGCAGGATGTCGCTACAGTACTTCTAATCACTCAGGGAGGCAGGTGTAACTGCCAATGCTTCAAATGTGCCCGTAGGGTGGTGGGAGATTAAATAAGTGGAGTATACAGCTGGGAATGTCCATGTATGCCCAGTTTATCACCAACGTAGGCCCAAGCTGACTGCCCCATCCCAACTACTAAGAAGCAGGTTAGGCCTCTTTGACTTGCAGGGTAGTACTCAGTTCATTCCAGAATTCTCAGCCCTTGCTACACTACTGACCGACCTGACCATGATAACTGTACTGATTAAGGTTTGTTTGTCACCAGAGTGTCAGACAGTATTTCAGAGCATTAAAATGTGCTGTGTGAAGGGCCAGTCATACTAAGTCCAGATTTCAACCTTCCTTCATTTTCTACTCAGATGCCTCTGAGGTGGAGCTGGGGCAGTGTTATTATAAGACTTTGAGGATGGGATTCACCCCATCCTACATCTATCTCATAAAGTTCCCCTGAGCAGCACATTGCTACACTGGAAAAGTGTGTCTGGCAATAAAGAAGAGTGTCACCTCGCTACATCCTGTCGGGATAGAAGTTCATCATCTTCACTCACCATGCCCCCTCAAGTGGTTAAATGCTATGCAGGATACCAATGCCCATGTCACTGGATGACATTTGCCACTGCAACCTTTTTCATTTGATGTGCACCACCAGGCAGGTATCCAGCATGGTAATACAGGTTTTTTCCTCTTGGGAGGGTGGGTCTTTGAGGGACCGTACTGAGCGTGCCATTGGCACAACTCTAAGGAGCCAGTATGTGATGGAGTGTATGTCTGTCACACTCCTTTCATCTGTAAACTACTTTACAACCCTGCACACAAGCAATGCAGGTTGTGATGGAGGCTGTGGTTAGATTTATACCAAACCCATGTTGCTTCAAGGCTGCCCCTTGAAGACCTCAACACATTGTTTGTTCTGGGTGTTGAATGTACTTCAGGGAGGGGTGGTAACAAGCAACTCCTGGACCAATAAAGAGAAAGGCAGAGATTTATGTTTCAATTAAGTGGAGACAGAGACAGGGGACTGAATAAAGATTTTTGTTAAGCTGAATACAGGATGTTGTTTTTTTTTCTTTGTTGCTGAAAGCAAAGCAGATTTCACTAATTGAAACTGGTGGTGGTGTTTTTGAGAGTGGTCCCCAGAAGCTGTCCGGTTTGCTACCCTGTCATAAACCATCAGCTGTTTGGTGTGTCAAAGGAATAGCAGCAACGCCAGAGGGCTCTTCTCATTGATGGGTACTTTGTGACTTTTTGTTTTTTCCCCACTGTGGTAACTCTCGGCAGAGAGTCATGTTTGTTCTTAACAAGCAGAAATTTAAATTTAAAGTGTGTCTCTTTTTTTTTCTTTTTAACTGTTTTAGGTATATACTGTATCTACCACTGGACAGCACTGCCCATCCCGCGTAATCACGTGACATAATCAGAACTATTGGATAATTAATGTTTGTAATTTAGTAAGTATTAGCTTTGAAAAATTATAAGGAAACTCTTCTGTATTGATTTTGTGGGTATATTTTGCTCTGGAACAATGTTTCTCTTGTTATAAATTGACTGGACTATGATTTTTGTTGCTTCACTTATACTGTTAATAAAGTTTAATTATAACAAAAAAAGTGTGTCTCTGTTTTTAACATAATTGGTTCCTGTTTAACCCCCAAATTAACATATGGGTGTTCTGCTGTTCTTCCTTTTAGCAACGCAACAGAGTCAGATACAAATTTATATTTGCTATTCTTGTCTGCCCTGCTAGCCTGGTGTCTCTGGTGAGGTTTTAAAATGTTTTCTCTCTCTCTCTCTCTCTCTCTCTCTCTCGACAGTTCCAGCCCACTCAGCATCGTCTGCTTGGGTTTTCTTCTTCAGTGTAGCTGGGTTAAAGAAGAAATCTTATTAGCCTTATTGTTTTGGGGGTTGTCCCTCAGACTGATAGTCCTTTTGTGGTTAACTATTTTTTAAGTCATTTTTTTTATGTTTTGTCTTCACCTTGGTGTTTTGATACAAATGTAAACCTGTGTGGAATTACAAAAATCCTAATTTGGGCCAGCCTACTGTTGCAGTGGTAGCACTACTGCTCATGATGCCAATGACCCAGGTTTGGAAGTGAGCATGAGGTGCCAGAGGGCCAGCTGGGGGGGGGAGGTGGATCGAGCGTCCTTGGGACCACTCAACTCCAGAGGGAAGGGTGGGAAAGAGCTTGGTGCTTGACTAGCCCCTGGCTGAAGCCAGGGGAAAGGCAGTCAAAAGCTCAGGGCCTAAGGAGGTGAGGAGATGTGGCGGATGTCAGCTTGTGTGCCTTGATGTCAGCTTGTGTGCCTTGATGTCAGCACATGCCATGTACCCCATGGGGAGAAAATAGGAAAAAGCCCAGTGGCAGGATGAAGAAGAGTGCCTACAGGCCCTACACCCGACCAGCTGGGCACACTGGCCCAAACTAGATCTGTGCCTCAGTGGGGCTTAGGGGACCCCCGACGACCCCACTGGGGGTTGGGGCCCTGTGGAAGATGCCTGGAAAGGTAAGTCCCGCTGAATGTCAGGATGATGGGGCTCGGGCATTCCTCTGAAGGAGGACTTCCAGGAGGGGAAAAGAGAGAAAAAAACTCCAAATCTGCCAGAATATTTGCAGAATGTTTTCATTTTCTCAACTTAGCCATAACTCAGTGATCTGTTAAGCAAACTTGACACCTGACATTTGGCATTATTACTTACTTAAATAAGCACTAAAGGCATACCTGGTATTAAGACATTTGGATACATCATTTCAAAATTATAGGGACATAAAGTCTGGCTTTTTATTTTTGGGGGGGCAATTTTGTGAAAACTGTATTTGCTTATAACTCAGCCACCTTTAGAGCTAAGTATATGAAATTTAGCATGCATAACCTTTTTGTAAGGGTTACAGAACTAACTAAATATGGAGAGATTTGGTTTAGAAATGTTTAGTCTACAGGGGTTCAGAACTGCACTATGTAATTATTTATGAAATTATATGAAAACCTTCTTAAAATGTGGGTGCTTGTAACTTTTCTGCTATTGCAGGCATATATCTGACATTTGTCATTCATATCCAGCGTCAATGTATCCTGGCATCTAACAAAACTGGAAAAATTGGTTTGGCAGTTTTAGATTTACAGTGGAAATACAACAAATTACTATTAGCACAATTTCCCCGAAGATTTATGGATGCATAACCTTATGTGGAATTTATCATTCATGAAGCACCTAACACTACTACAGATTTTGAAAAGTTTTAATTCACTGGTGCAGTTCTGGTGAAGTGGTAATATTAAAATAGACAAAATTCCTCCATCTTGGTGGCCAAGATATTTTCTTCCCCTACTACATCATTCTGAGTACCTCTAAGTCTTGGATGTGCTAGTACATCAGGGTCTCAGGATACTCAATTTTATTTAGTATGACTCTTATACAGTATAACCTGCATTTGAGTTGGAATTGTGACACTTGGTGCTCTCTTGCTCCCACTGGGGGTCTGCTGTCCTTGTGCTACCCAGCTCAATTGTCCATTTCTCTACAATACCATGCATCTAATACCTGTACTGGTGACCCTCTGCATTAGTTACTTCCCCAACCCCTGTGCATTAATCTGAATACCCCAGAATTCTTGTCCCTTGACAAAACCTGTACTCCTCCCTCTTGGCACAACCACAGCACATCCTGAGCATGCAGGCAATCCTTGCCCCTCTGGACATCTTTTTATTTTGGAACATCACACATTAAATAAGTGAAATCCTAACATCCTTAGGACTTGCACACCCTGCCCCAATGCACACAGCAGTCAATTGCTTCCTCTACATGCAATGCTTAGATATGGGTCACACTTATTTGACCCACCCTGCAGGCAAGCAAATCACATGACCTACATTAGGGCCATCAATGCTCTCCAATCATTGTGCTTTTACAATGGAGTTCCCAATGACTACAGCCTTATTACTACTCTCTTCCTAGCACTTTCTCTTTCTCTCACTAGTCCTTTCCTTTCTTCTACATGGCCGGTCAGGTGTATGGCTGAAATTTAATCATGGATATGGATGCCACATAATTATCATGAACAAAGTGGGTGATTTGATACCTTTTAATAGACCAAATAGAGATGTACAGAATTTTAAGCTTTTGAACTACACAGAGCTCTTCATCAGAAACTGACAGGTTATATAAAGAATCCACTTTAAAAGTACATTGGGTAGAATTGATAACAACAACAAAAAATATTTTACACATGGATGTAACAGTTCTGTTGATACATAAGAAGAAGAACTGGATATTATTCAGTGACAAAAACAGTCTTTGAAATCCTAGTTGGATATTAACCAGACACTGACTATGGATGGAATATGACAGCAGAAAAACCATACATTGTCCCGGATTCCCCCCTTTTCCCTCACAAAAAGACAGAGACCATTGTTTGTTGTGCTCAGATTGGCAATTAATTTATTTATATATCATAATTCCATGTTCCATTTCATCATCTTTTATTATTATATCTCTCACAATTTCATTTATTTTCTTCCATGTATCCATCTCTGATCATCCCTCTTTCTTCCTCTTTTTCTCCCTCCACGTGAAAATCTGGGTGCCTTCTTCTTCTCCTTTTCTGTTAGGTAACGGTGAAAATCAAGACCGCTTTTCTCCATCAGCTTCTTCCTCTTTTTGTCTTATTCCTTCTTCTTTACCCCCTCCCCCCCTTTTCTGCCATCCACCTTTGGCAGTCCAATAACCATATTATCACCTGCCCTCCACCTTTGGCAGTCCAATAAACATATTATTACCTGCCATCCACCTTTGGCAGTCCAATAACCGTCCAACCGGACACATATGTCATCCACCTTTTACAGACCTACCATACAGTCCCTTTTTGACTGACTTCCCCTCTTGCTCTATCTTGTAGGGTGGGTGGGAGGATCAAAACTCCAGCAAAAGTGGCTGAACCACCTCTGTGCTGTCCATTATGTACCTTCACTTGCCCTTCCTCTTCCTGTTGCTTGGCCATTGTTCTATTCCCTGGCCCTTCCTTCTTCCCTCCCTTCTGAGTACACCCATCTTGATGGAAAAGGGTGCACCAGGACAATCTGGTCTGCCCTTAAAGGGCAAACTCTATTGTAAACAGCTTAATTACCTCCCTGAAAATGGACAACAGTATGAGTGTGTGTGTGTGTGTGTGTGTGTGTGTGTGTGTGTTTGTGTGTGAGTGCTTAGAAGTACTTAAGTGTGTAAGAATCAAAAAGTATGAAAACAGCAGACACAACCGATGATCAAACATATACAGTGAACAGAACAATGTTATTGTTTAAAGGCATACCTAAAATATGTATACAACACATAAGACATAATAATAAAATTAATCATATGTACAGGAAATGCTCATGTGCTATACCTGAGTCGAGAAAAAGGCAGTTGTCAGTTTAAATTCTGTAATGGGTCATAAAACTAAGGTCCATATTCATTCCATCATTAAATGTATTGAGAAGGAACATAAGTCTGACCGCATAAGCCCACCTTTCTTGTGATTACCGAAGTGTCCTTTGAGATCCAGGACAGAGAGATCAGAGATGGAATGTCAGATTGAGAGAAATGTTGTCCCAGTGGTTTTAAAGTACTTTTCATTTTAATATTCTGCTGTGTGAGTTCATTCTGGTTTGATGGGGTTGTCTGGTTCCCCACATAGCCTGTATGTGGACACTTCTTGCACTGGATGTAATAAAACCATTCTGGTATATACATGTATAATTCCCCTGTATCTTGAATTGTTTGTTTTGGGGTTGTTGATAAAGTCTGAAGTCGAAATGTGATCACATATTTTACAATTAGGAATATTACAGGGTTTAGTGCCTCCTAGTGTTCTGTAGTTCTCCTGACAATCAGGTTGTATAAAGTAGGTGGCTGCTTGAAAGTCAGCAAAGGTAGTTCTTGGAATATACATTTCACGGTGTTGTTGTCCTCATTGACTATTGGTTATAGATCCTTAATGATTTTATGTAGGGGCCCCAGATCAGGGTTGAATGCAGCAACCAAGGGTACCTGTTTGGTGGTGGTCTTTTCTTTATTTTGTGGTAGTTGATCTCTTTGCATAAGTGTGGCATGTTCCACAGATCTATCAATTTCTCTAAAGGAATGTCCCTGTTCAGCGGATTTTTTCAGTGTGGCCAAGTGTTTATCCTTTTCCTCCTTACTCAAACAAATTAAGTGGTAATGATGCACTTGACTACATTACAGATTTTCAGTGTGCCTAGGGTGATTGCTGTTCTTGTGTTGGTATCTCTGTTTGTCTGTTGGTTTCCTGTAGATACAGGTCTGCAATGTTCCATCTTTGATGGTAACTGCAGTGCCAGGAAATTTACACTGATATCAGAGTACTCCATGGAAAGTTTATGGAATTTATGAAATGGATGGGTGAAGGATGTTAAGTCCTTGATGAAATTCTTTTAGTGTGTGAGTACCTTCTGTTTAAATTATAAATAAATCATCAATATATCAGAAATAAGTGAGTATTTTGTTTGTACACTGTTTCAGGAAATCCTTCTCCTCCAAATTCACCATGGGAAGGTTGGCATACTGTGAAGCCATCCTGTGCCCATTGCTGTTCCCATAGTTTGAACAATAATGTTTTCTTCTGAAAATGAAGTTGTATGTCAGAATAACTTCAATAAGTCTTGTAATTAATTCATGGTGGATGCCGTGGTGCTGTCTTTTTTCTTGTAGGCATTTAAGACAGGCTGAAATGCCATCAGTATGTGGAATATTACTGTAGAGGGAGTTCACATCCATTGTGGCTAAGATGGTATTAGGCAGTAAATCCCTAAAAAGCAGAAAGTTTACACAAGAAGTGTGTAGTGTCCTGAATATAGTTGTCTCTCTTTATGAAAATGGTTTTACAATTGTTTCTATAAAACCAGAGGTCCCTTCTGTCATGGTACCATTCCCAGATATTATAGGTCTCCTTGGATTCCAGGGTTTATGGATCTTGGACAGTACAGTATGTAGAATGTGACTGGCCTAATTTCACCAGGGCTGAGATCAGTTGTTATGTCTTGGACATGCTTAAGAGATTATTTGATAATGTCCCATAGTTCTTTGATGTAGTGTGCATTCAGATCACTAGCCAGTTCCCTGTAGTAGATGTGATCTGTTAATTGCCTGTTTGCTTCATTTACGTAATCTTCATGGTTTAAGATGACAACTGCAGAGCCTTCATTAGCTTCCTTTATAACAATGCTCTGGTTAGATTTCAGTGACTGCATTGCTTTCCTTTCTAATGGGGAGAGGTCATAGTTAATTTTGTTTTTGCTTGTAGAGGGCAATTGACTCTCTGGCAAAAACTCTGAATATGTTGGTATTGTCTCTGAATAATATCCAGTCATCTTTCTGTATCAACAGGACTGTCACATCCATGTGTAAAAGTTTCTTTTTACCAATTCTACCCCATGCACTTAAAGTGGGTTCTTTGTATAGACTGTCATTTTCAGATGAAGAGCTCTGTGTAGTTTGAAAGCTTAAAATTCTGTAAATCTCTTGTTGTTCCAATAAAATGTATTAAATCATCCATTTTTTTATCTTTTTGTACATGAACAAATAGAGCAACAAACAATTATTTGCATAATTTTTATGAAATTGCTCAATTTTCGCAAAGTCTTATGGAACTCGACTTTGAGTACTTATATTATTTCACAGTTTTTGGCAGCTTGTGACATGAGTTTCATATAAACAAGAGACAATACAATTGGCACACACAGTCTGCTTTTGAGTACTATGAACCTGACACATTTAATGTCATTATGTTCTCTAGTTTTATAGTTGCAAGGGTTTCTAATTTTGCAGTTTACATGTTTTCAAAATATAATTAAAAATGTATGAAAGTTTGGCAACTTTTTAATTTGGTCCCCTTTAAAGCTAGAAATATGCAATATGGCACACATAACCATGTGGTATAGTGGTTTAAATGTTTCAAATTTAGCTACAGTCAGATAAATTGTTTTTAAATGAAATGGAAATAACTGAAATTTACATTTTGGCAAGATGTTTGGCTGCTTATAACTCACTTAACTTTTAAGTGAAGAATCTGAAACTTGGAACACATACACATACAGTACATACTTGTATAGCTGCAACATTTTATAACATGTAAATGAGTGTTTTTAAAATTATACTGAAATAACTGAAATTTCAGAATTGGCAAAACGTGTGATTACCTATAACATAGCCTTCTATAAAGCCTGAGATCTAAAACCATAGTACACATATTGTACAATAACCATGCTGTATATTTTTTAATATCCTTAAAGTGTGGAAAAAAATTAGAAAATAATTTTAAAAATTAGATGGAAATAACTGAAAATCTACTTTTGATTAATTGTTTGGCCTCCCATAACGTAATCCTCTTTAAGGCTAGGAATCAGAAACTTTGTACCATTCTACACATAGTATTGACCTGTTTATCTGACAAATGCAGTACCATTTGGACGTGTGCCTTTTATATGAGTAGACAACAACACAATAACACAGCAGTGCCAGCATTCCAGTTCTGTGTACAGTAATAAAGTGCATGTTATTTTTGGATGGGTACTTTTAAAACTTGACCCAAATAACTGAAATTCCAGTTTTGGCAAATTCTGTGAACTTTTCTTGTGAATTTTGCAAAATGTTATTGAATCAGAATAGTAATTCCCCCTTGATTTGTCTAGTGGACTTTTATGTATCTTACAGCTCTAAAACTGGCTCATTGTTCTTCTGCAGTTTCCTAATTTTCTGTTTCTTTTTGCAGAGTTAGTGCAATGTGTGCAAACACTGATGCAATTTCAGGAAACATGGACTTAACTGCACAGTGTTGAGGATACTTGCACTAGTTTTGATGGTGCTGTAGGAAACATTGTCTAGTGGCACTCCACATCCTGGTCCCAGTATTAAAAAAATAATTCTTGTATCCCTGGCTCTAGTTGAAAGCCCTTCCCCCCACCCCCTCTGCAATCCCTGTTCCAGTATCACTACATACAAGCAGTCCTTTGTGGCCGGTGGTCCCCCTTCCCAGCATCATCTGTTCCCCCACCTTGACAAACATTCTGCCACAGAGACAGCAATTACTCTTCAGCTCATCTCTACCGCAGGCCAACTGTCTCATCCCACAAGTACTGTCAGTTCCATATAGAAGTATTGATATTGATATACTGTCACACAACTAAAATAGTGATATCCATACAGTACTTGTACAGACAATTGACAGTACTTGTGGAGTGAGACAGTGTCCTGTAGCTGAGATAATCAAAAGGTAACTGCTGGCTGCAATGTCCATAACAGGGTATTTGCCAATGGATGGTGGAATGAATAACACCAGGAGAGGGGGATCACTGGACAACAGAGACCACTCATATAGGGTGATATTGGGACTAGAGTTTATTGGGTGGAGGGGATGCCACTTGAGCCAGGGATAAATGAATAATTTTTCTGACCAGCATCTCTTCCCATTGACATGTATGCATTGCAGTTACAATGTAGTTGCATGCAACTAATATGTAACTACAGTGTAGTTACCATGTTGTATGTAATTAATGATTTGTTATATTGAAATAGACACTTAACATAAAGTGTAACCATGAATTGCTTTACGAAGTCCCAGAATCAAAGGTCCCCATCTCATAAAAAAAAAAAAAATTCCTTCTGGTGAGATAGTCCCCTCAACTATTGCATTAATGGCAAGACACTATTTTGGTTATTTTTTTTTTATTTGGTTGTTTTTTTTTAACCAGGTATAGCACACTAAGCTGAAAGCTTTTTTACAGGAGCGACCTGGGAGCACAAAGAGGTTAAGTGACTTGCTCAGGGTCACACAGTACACAAGTGGAAGCTGTGGGATTCAAACCCAGGTCTGGTCTGCAGGATGTCACCCGATTTGCAGCTCAGAGCCTTAGACCACTGCAAATTGACATATAATCTAGTGCAGCTTTTATAAAACATGGGAAACTCCCCTGACAGAAATGGTCCTATTACAGAAATTAAACAAATGTCAAGACTTGTAATGCCCCAATCTGATATCTGCATAATACTGTTTTTTTGTTCTTTTATCAGATTTCTTCAGAGATCACACTTGACTAGTCAACTGGGCTTCCTTACGAAGTATGGAGGAATGTGGGTGTGGGCAGGACAGTAGTGTGGTGGGTAGGTAACTGGCTGGGTGGCAGGACACAGAGGGTGGTGGTAAATGGCTGTCACTCCACAGAGGGAAGAGTGACCAGTGGGGTACCACAGGGATCAGTGCTGGGACCGGTGCTATTCAACATCTTCATCAGTGACATTGCACAGGACCTAGAAGGCAGAATTTCACTGTTCACTGATGACACAAAGCTCTGTAACAGAGTAGACACACCAGAGGGTGTAGACAGAATGAGAAGGACCTGCAGAAACTTGAAGAATGGTCAGGGTTTGGCAGTTGAAATTAAATGCAAAGAAGTGCAAGATAATGCATATGGGGCACAAAAACCCTGGCACAATATATCAGTTGGGGGGTGAGGATATAGCATGCACCGAGCAGGAAAGGGATCTTGGGGTTATCATCTCTGATGACCTCAAGGTAGGGAAACAGTGTGACAAGGCAGCAGGTAAAGCAAATAGGATGCTGGGATGTATAGGCAGGGGCATCACCAGCAGGAAAAGGGAGGTCATAATTCCGCTATACAAGACACTAGTGAGGCCCCACCTGGAGTACAGTGTACAGTTCTGGAGACCATACCACGAAAGGACATAGACAGGGTAGAGAAGGTTCAGAGGAGGGCAACAAAGATGGTGCATGGATTGCATCACAAGTCCTATGAAGACAGGTTGAAGGAACTGAACATGTACTCCCTGGAGGAGAGGAGGGAGAGAGGGAATATGATAGAGACATACAAGTATCTCACAGGGAGGAACAGGGTTCAGGAATACACTATTTTTAAGCGAAAAAGATGTTCTAGGACTAGAGGGCATGGGATGAAGTTGGAGGGAGGACGAGTCAAAGGAAACACGAGGAAGAATTTCTTCACAGAACGGGTGGTGGACAAGTGGAACACCCTGCCAGAGGAATTGGTGGGGGCTGAAACAATCATGGGATTTAAGAATGCATGGGATAGACATAGAGGAATTCTGGAGGTCAGGGGTAAGGGGCAACAGACTTCTAGGAAAACATAAACTGAACTTACAAGCTCAAATGGGCAGACTGGGTGGGCCATAGGCCCTTATCTGCTGACACTGTCTATGTATCTATGTATGCTAATAGGAAAAATCAGTATACTGTAACTGTGTTTATATTTTCTAATCTGGTTTAATAAAAATATTTAAAAATCTGTATACATCCATCTACAAACTAAGAACATTATTCTTAAAGTGCTGTTGTCTCATGCCACCTGAGATAGTTGTGGGGGCAGCTGTATTACAAAACATTGAGAGAGATGATGGGTGAGGGAGAGAAAGAGAGAGAGAGAGAAAGAGAGAGTGCACATGCAAGAGAGTTTCCATACTCCCTGAGTTTAGCAAGACATATTACACCTAACTCACCACAATAACCTTGATGACTACACTGAGCAAAGTGAAGTGAAACTGGGAAATGTTACAAGAGTGCAATGTGGGAACTGCTATTGACAGATCAAGACAGCATGTCTACAGTACATAACACATGAAGCTGAAAAGCCAATACTGGACAACATGTACACCCTGGAAGACAGAAGATTAAGACGGGACATGATAGAGACTGACAAGTACCTTATGGAGATGAACATGGTCTAAGGAGGGGCATT
Source organism: Neoceratodus forsteri (assembly GCA_016271365.2). NCBI lineage: Eukaryota > Metazoa > Chordata > Ceratodontiformes > Ceratodontidae > Neoceratodus > Neoceratodus forsteri. Next base: position 519,472,198 of record CM057458.1, read on the forward strand.
TCTTTCAAATAAAAAAGAACACCAGAATCAGAGGGCATGTGATAAAGCTGGTTGGTGGGGGGGTTTAGAGGTACAGTATGTGAGGAAGTACTACTTCACTTGGTGGACACCTGGAACAGACTGCTATTGGAAGTGGTGGAGGCAAAAACAGTAGGGGCATACTGTATTAGTAAAGAGGCAGAGAGTAGGGAGGGCCACTGGAGACCAGTTAGGGTCTGTGGATGCAAACTAGGCAGGGACCATCTGGGCAGACAGTGGGCCAAGTGATCTTTTTCTGCTGACAAATTCTCTGCTTCTCTGTTTCTATGTGTAGCTCCTATAAGGAGCCCTGGCTCCATAAGAACATCTACAAGACCTCAAAGAGTTACCATCTGGTCTCTTAGAGGGCTGGGCCAGCTGGTTTGCTCCAGAACATTGGGGAAGGAGTCAAATGGTTGGAGCTGGAGAGAACAGCTTGTGGGATTCAATCTGAGAGAGGTGTATGGTAGGCATGCATTGACTGCTCCCCTGCTGAACTTCTTTTTCAGAGTGTGGTCCTGATGAAAACTCAGAAAATTGTGGCAGCTGCTGCTTACTGAGAGCCCTACAGGACATAACCCTGCCCCCCCATTCAGGAGAAGCCAGAGAGTGAGATAGAATTTGAGAATCAGAGTGTCATGAAGCCAAGGCAGAAATGGAGTGTGGACTCTTTGTATCTGAGGTGAACATTATGGTTTTCTGAAGCAGTGACTGATTTAGGCACCCAGCAGTGCCCTCCCTCCTTGCACCAGTCAGAAGAGGGGTAAAACGTATAACTCTGAGAATGAATTCAGCCAGGGACCTGCTGTTCAGGAGGATCAGGTCTTGAGAGAAGGTGGGAGGCAGCTGTTCTGGCAACCTCAGACCCCCAGGGGGTGTCTGTCTCCTCTTACCTTCTAAATTGAGCTGGTAAACCACATAGATCCCCAGAAGTAGGGATGATGCTCAGAAGATTAACTATCTAGCCTTGGACTCTCCACTGATGGGAGTCAGTACTTTGGAAAGACTGGGAAGTAGCACAGTGTACTTTGGAAAGACTGGGAAGTAGCACAGTGACAACCTCGGACCACCAGGGGTGCCTGCTTCCCCATGCCATGTAAATTATGGGGCAAATATCCAGTTGGATTCACCCTTAATTCTGTAAATAAAACTACTTATAGAGCATTAGTAGATTTAAGAGCCTAGAGGCCACTACCCTAGGTTCTTCCAGACAGAGCAGGTAGTGGGTCACCTGTACCGGGTTTAGAACACGGACGGATGGTGAATTCCTTGGGCAGTTTCATGGAGCCAAATGCTCCTTGCTGTGTTTGAAGTCTGACAGGATAAAGTATGAACCAAGCTTTAAAATGCACAAGTATCTAATGAGTTGAAAGAGTGAAAAGGTGCCACTGTGTGAACACCCTTGGTGGTCAGGATGCAGGTCCTCAGTCATTTGGAGGCATGGAGAATCTAAGACATGGTAAGGTGTATTAAGCACAGTCACTTTTACTATTGATTAATTGTAGAATCTGTATTGGGAAATGTGCCACCAACTGTATACAATTAAACAAGAAGCAACTTTAGAGAATTAGCCCTACAAAAAATGTAACCCACCAGGCTAGTTTACGGCCCCCAGAAATTGGATGGATAGGAAATAATGTGTAACTTTCTGAGAGTCTTTGGATTAGTGTAATAAGTAAAATGGGAAAAGATGTATCATTGAGCGAAAGATGTCTAGTGGTGTATATACTGTATATGCTCATGAGCTAATAAAAAGGATTCAAGTTGGAATTTAATATTGTTCTGGACATTCAGTTCTTGTTGTGTTCTTTGTTTCTACTAACCCTCTTGCTTTGCAGCCCTGCACTGGCCTAAAGAGCATCCGAACAGTGGGAGGTCACCTCAGACCTTGGAGTCATGTAAGTTGTTGTGTGGATCTCCTTTTAAACAAACTTGTGCTATCAGTATAACAAAGACCTTTTGGAGGAAAGCCTACATACTGTATGTTTCTGTGTTACTGAACATCTGGTTAAGTACAAAATACTGTTGCTCAGATAGGGCTTTTGTGGATCCTACCACTATCTGTCAGATAGTGCTGGTAGCCTACCTAGGATCCTACCAGAAATCCTAACAAAGACAGATGTAGGATCCAGGGTCAGATAGTGATGGATCCTAGTTAGGATCCAGGGATCCTAGGTCAGATTCAGGGATCCTAGGTCAGATAGTTAAGATCTGAACTCATATAGCAGTGGATCCTAGATCAGATCCAGGGATTCTAGGTCAGATAGTTAGGATCCAAGCTGGATCTATTGCTAGGATCCACAGGATCAACAATATTTGTTGCTAGGAGCCACAGGATCCACAACATTTGTAGGGTCCATGCACTGGATCCTAGAGGCTAGAATCCATGGTCAGATAACACTGCTATCCTACCACAGCAACTATCTGTCCAAATGGGAAATATCTGTTGGTATCCTAGTTTCTAGGATACATCTAAGCAACACTAGTACATAACTCACCAAATAAGCCAATTTCAAACAACACAGGTCCAAATACATACATAGCAGCACTCATGCATTCATCAAGCAGGCTCCCCCTGATAGCACTCAAATCTTGAAAAAGGAAAACTGCAACTCCAAAGATATTCTTGCACTCTTGAGTCTTGCCTGGCTAATTTCTGCAGTACAAACTCATTCTTGTGCAACACCTATGGGCCACTAGCTCTCTTCTGTAGGACTCCACACTTGCAGACCCCTAATAACCACTGATTGCTGCAGAAAAAGTCTCAGTCCGCAAACACGTACTAATTTATGACTAAGAAACAAACCCAAGTTGTAGCAGGTGCCTACTACACATGATCAATGTGCCATTCTCTCTCTCTCTCTCCAGTCAGGAATTGTACTCAGTCACATGCTGCTGTCACAGACTTGTAGTCTCTTCACCCTGACAGGGTACACTTCTTTAGTTAAGTCCCACATTTTCTGTCTTATCCAAGCATGCAGAGAATTGTCTGCCCCATCCAACAATGTGCAGCAACTGACAGTACGGCATTTGATCCTGTCCAATGCTGTCTGTCTCAGACACTGAGCACACAAAAAACTGTCTGACTCCTCATCAATCAGCAACATTTCCTGGCATGCCCTTTGTTCCTGTTTTGTTACCTCCCTGGATCCACAATCAAAAGCTATTCCACCGAGTCCACATTCTCTACCACTTACATTTTCTGCCAAATTGTCAGCATCTACTGTACACCATATCGTTTCACCCACAGTATCAAAGTCTAGTTATTTATTTTATTTCAAAGAGATTTACCAGGAAAGACATACTGAGCCATAAAGCTCATTTCCAGATGTGTCCTGAAGGAAGGAGGAGGGCATAATTTCATAATAGCAAGTAAAAAGTGCAGTAAATGATAATGCAATAGGCACAGCAATGTACAGGAACACACTGAAAGCATTGTCATAATTAATAACAATACAAGTTGATTACATCAGGAGCAGGAGGAACCAGACACTCCCAGGCTGTAAAGTCAGGAACAGGACAGGGTAGAAAGAGTCAAATTAAACAGACGTGGACCATAGGGAGGAAGCAGTAGTAGGGAAAGAACAGAAGGGTTGAAAATAGCAAGTATAGAGGAAAAGAGGCAACAAGATAATGGGAATAGGATTAGGGGAGAAGGAGAAGGGGAGGAGAGTGGAGAAGGTAGAGAAGGTGGAGGAGGAAGTGGATGAGGAAGAACGAGAATTGGTTGAAGAAGTTTTGGAGGGGAGTGAGGAGGGGAAGAAGTTACAGAGGGACAGGTTGAAGGGAGGGAGGGATTACAGGGGTAGGAGGGGAAGAGGAAGAGAGGGTAGAGATGGGGAGAGTATGAATACAGAGGTTGGAATACTTTAGAAATTGGACATGGGAGGTGCAGAGAGATGTAGGAGCTTGGGTGACAGGTAAAGAGTAGGGAAGGGGCAAGGTGGAAGGCAGGACATTGGGCAATGGGCATTTGCAGGAGGGGGCAATGTGGGCATGGAGTAGAGAGGAGAGAGTGTTTGGAGGAGGCAGAGCTAATTGGTAGAGGAAGAGAGTTCCAGTTACTAGGAAAATAGAAAGAGAAAGCATTCTGTCCAGCAAGAGATTTACGAGACAGGAGAAGTAGGGAGCAATAGCCTGAGCTGCAGAGAGAATAAGAGGAAGGAGGCATAGGGGAGAGAAGCAAACTGAGATAAGGGGGGAGTGAAGTCAGCTAGTATTTAGAGATGAAGGAGGCCCTGTGGGTTTGGTGGTGCTCAATCAAGGAGGGGAGAGAAAGAGCAGAGTATAGAGAACAGTGGTGATTACTGGGAGGGCAAGCCAAGGCAAATGGCAGAAGGATTGGAAGAGGGGGATCAAATCTGGCTAAGGTAGACTTAAGAGCAGCACAGTAGACAATCTCTCCATAGTCAAAGATGGGGAAGATCATCTCAGTGATGATATCTCAGCAAGCAGGTATTGGGATACAACTTTTGTTCCTATAAAGGGCATTGAGCATGGGGTGGAGTTTTATGTAAATGGAAACAATGTGCTGAGAGAAGCCAAGGTGCCAGTCAAGCCAGACTCCAAGATATTTAAATGAGTGTACGTTATTAATTGCACCACCATCTAGGGTGTGGAAGGTGGGGTGGGAGCGGAGCCCAGACAGCCTCTGCCTATTGCCAATGCACATGGAGACTATTTTCTTAGAATTTAGGGGTAATTGATTTGACTTGAACCATTTCTGAACATTGTCAAAATCAAGTTGAAGCCTGGATGTTAACTCAGAAGAAGACCCAGAAGCAAACAGGACAGTGTCATCTGCATACATGTGGATGGAAGTAGAGGAGCAGGCTGTGGGGAAGTCTATTAAATGAATCACTGAAACAAACCACCTAAGCAAAGTCAATGGAGCTTGCTGGCTACATAATCATTTTTGGATGCAAATAGGTTGAATGGTTTTATTTTTGATTTATTTATATTTATTTTTTAATTTATTTTTATTTTCAATGTTTTTGTCTCTCAGAATGGCACACTAAGCCAAAGCCCATTTTCAAGTGTATCCAAGCACTACAGGGAGGTAAAATGACTTGATTAGGATCACACATCATTCAAGTGGTGGTTGTGAGTGATGACAGTAGACTAATCCGCATTTGGTGCCTAAACAAAATATCTGTATGCAGAAGCTCATACAAATATTTTTCCTCTACGGCATGAGGAAGTTTAAAAGGTTGTGAAGATTGTGTCCCTTGTATTCTGGCTTATAGAATAAATAGTAAATATTTAAATAAGAAAAGTGTTAAATCTTAGAAGGATAGATCAATATCGGTATAATTAAGAATTTAAACTACTGTTCTTATGTTTTGTGACAATGTTTTACAGTGACACTGCAGCCTGCAGGTCATTAACTTTCTCAATCAATTCCAAGGGTTCCTACAACATTACAGATTTTGGAGTATACTCCTGGACTGGAGTGAGAAACCTGAAAGAGCATCATTCCTTTAAAAGAAAGACTGATCAATACATTTGTCCCCCAGTAAGAATGTAGAAAATTTTAGAGGTTTTAAGAATGACAGGATTGTGAATAATTTGAAGAGGCAGATCTTCAAACTCTTTTTAAGTTCTCCAAATGGTGCATGCACAGCAAACTTCTTGTTACAAGAGGCTTGTGCAAAACCTCAAAAGAAAGAGCTGAAATACAGTGGCGTGAAAAAGTATTTGCCCCCTTCCTGATTTTCTCTATTATTGCATATTTGTCACACTGGATGTTTTCAGGTCTTTAGACAAAATGTAATATTAGATAAAGGGAACCTGAGTGAACAAATAACACTTGTTTTTTTTTTTATTTCACTTATTTAATGAAAAAGTTAACCAACACCAATTGGCACTGTGTGAAAAGTAATTGCCCTTACATTTAATAACTGGTTATACATTTAGCTGCAATGACTGCAACCAAACACTTCCTATAATTCAATATCAGTCTTTCACATCGCTGTGGAGGAATTTTAACCCACTCTTCCTCGCAGAACTGCTTTAATTCAGTAACATTTGGTAGGTTTTGAGCATGAACTGCTCGCTTCAGGTCCTGCCACAGCATCTCTATTGGGTTTAAGTCTGGACTTTGACTAGGCCACTCTAAAACTTTAATTTTACTTCTTTTTAGCCATTCTGATGTGGACTTGCTTTTGTGTTTTGGATCATTGTCTTGCTGCATGACCAACTACGCTTCAGCTTCAGCTGACCGAAGGATGACTGGACATTCTCCTTAAGAATTTTCTGGTACAGAGCAGAATTCATGGTTCCTTTAATTATGGTAAGTCATCCAGGTCCTTAGGCAGCAAAGCATCCCCACACCATCACACTACCACCACCATGTTTGACTGCTGGTATGGTGTTCTTACTGTGGAATGCTGTGTTTGTTTACGTGAGACATTATGGGATCCATGTTGTCCAAAAGTTCACTTTGGACTCATCTGTCTATAGAACATTTTCCCAAAAGGCTTGTGGATCATCCAGGTGCTTCTTGGCAAATGAGAGACGAGCATTTATGTTCTTCTTGGTTAGCAGTGGTTTCGCCTTGCTACTCTCATGAAGCCCATTTTGCCCAGTCTCTTTCTGATTGTGGAGTCATGAACACTGACCTTAGCTGAGGCAAGAGAAAGCCTGCAGTTCTTTGGATGTTGTTTAGGATCCTTTGAGACTTCTTGGATGATTTTACACTGCGCCTTGGAGTAATTTTGGCAGGCCGCCCACTCTGGAAGGGTCACTACTGTTCCAAATGTTCTCCATTTGGAGATTATGGCTCACTGTGGTTCTATGGAGTCCCAGAGCCTTAGAAATAGCTTTGTAACCCTTTCCAGACTGATAGAGGGCAACAAAATGTTTCTCTGATCTTTTCAGGAACTTCCTTTGATCATGGCATAATGTGCTTGTTGAATCTTTGTGCTGGCAATGTGACTCTGATGGTAAGGGCCAAAATAAGTGAGGTTTATATTGAGCAGGGCTGGCTGTAATCAAGCCTGGCTGTGTTCAATCAGTTGACTCTAATTATCCCTTTAATTGGGTTGATTTAACTAGGGGGCAATTACTTTTTCACACAGTGCCAGTTGGTGTTGGTTAACTTTTTTCATTAAATAAATGAAATAAGTAAAAAAAAGTGTTATTTGTCCACTCAGGTTCCCTTTATCTAATATTATATTTTGTCTAAAGACCTGAAAACATCCAGTGTGACAAATATGCAATAATAGAGAAAATCAGGAAGGGGGCAAATACTTTTTCACGCCACTGTATGTGTAGAATGTAGATGATCCACACATGTGCACTAGCGCCACTGCTTGTGCACAGGTGCGGAGTCCTGCTTTTACTTTCATACCCCTCTGCTCATCCCAATTCTCTGTGTGAGAACACCAGGGTTTTCTTGACTGTAGCCGCAGCTGGAACTCATGCTCCCGGCTTCAGAGTCACCCAGCTACCCATTTTCCCTGGTGTCTAGTGATAACCCCCCCCCCACCAATTGATAACAGTTTTTGCCAACATTGGGGTGCCCAATCTCCATGTCGGCAGTAGAATACCCCCCCTGCCGGTAGTGTGGAACACTGGGAGCCCACTCCAATGTCCCCAGTTACTTCCGACCCCCCTGTACTGTGGGACACTGGGTATCCCAGTGTCCCAAAATAGTGATTCAATGTACCTGTGAAAAAAGAAAACAGTCCCCCGATGTTTTTTTTGTCTCTGAAAAAAAGAAAATGGTCCTTCGCTGTCTCCCTCATCTTGACCCTCCCACTGAGCAACCCACCACCCCACACCCCCTTGCCCAATTGCCCAATACATACCACTGGAGGACATCAGCTGCCTTCTTCTGTGCACTGGGACACATATGCCCTCTTCAAAGCCAAACTGCAAACTGAGAAATGAAGGTAAGTGCTGTATAATGTATTTCAATGGCATTTTCACCTTATGTTGATATCTAAGCCATTTTTTGGAATTTTTTCACCATATTTTCTGTATGGGCTTTTTGGGACCCCACCTCGTGAACACTGTGACTGTCATTTTGTTATTCAGGCCTGGGAAGTGATTTTGCAGTTGCTGCACAAAATCACCTTTTAGGACTGATTAACAAAATGACAGTGCCAGTGTTCATGAGGCGGGTCCCAAAAAGCCCATGTTTAAAATTTAATGGAAAAAATGGCCAAGTTATATGCGTTCATTGAAATCTTTCTATGCATGCGTATAACTTTTGAAATGTTTAATATTTTGACTCCAAATTTTCAACATAGCCATTTTTCTGGACCACCTCATGAACAGTACAGCTTTCATTTTTCATGTGCAGCCCAAAATGTGTCTTTGCACCTCTGACATGGAATGGAATGATCCCTGTGCAAAATCACCTTTCGGGACTAATTAACAAAATCGCCATGGTGGGGTCCCAGAAAGCCTATGTTGAACATTTGGTGAAAAAATTCCCAAAAATTGCAGCGTTATGTGCGCTCTTTGAAATGTTTCTAAGTACAGTACATGTGTAACTTTGGTAATTTTTTCATATTTTAATTCCAAATTTTCAACATAGCCATTTTTTCGCACCAACTCATGAACAGTATAGCTGACATTTTTCATGTCCTGACCAAAACAACTTTTCGCATCTGTGGACAGGAATTACTTTGACACAGATGTGAACATTTGCACCTATAGACTTTATGAGGTGGGGATAAAAGAAGACTATGTTCAATAACTGGTGTCAAACTATAAAACAGTAGCTAAAATTATGACCATTCATTGCAATTTTGGTGCACCCGCTTGTAACTTTGGAAATTTTCAAAATATTGACCCCAAGTTTTCAACAGAACTTTCTTATTACCCGATCTCATGTATGTTACAGCTGTCATTTTTCAAATCCTGGCCAAAATGTGTTTTCACACCTGTGACGTAGAATGACGTTGTAGTTGGGCAGAATTATGTTTTGGTGGGGATTTTAAGATTTTCTTTACCGGGTATATATGCTGGGGTAATAAGATGGCTATGCTGATAATTTGGTCATGCATCTACGGAGGAATGGGTGCATAGGGTCCAAATGACCCTGCACTCCCACAGTTTTGGGCCCTGCTCTCCCACTGTGACATAAGGACAGTTATGGAGGGTGAAAGCACAGGGCCTATATCAAACCACGTTATTGAGGGGGTGCAGACATCAATACCAACAGCAAATGGTCGGCACTGACAACTGCTTGTTTATCTTTCCTACACTCAATAGATGGAATGTATACTATGGCTGGAATTCAAAAATTCAGTCTTCTGCCCAGTACTACTGCCAGACTTGTTTACCCCCAGAGATTTCCCTTGTAATCAGGTAAGGATAGGAGGAGGATTTTTCCTGGTCAGTATAGAAACATCAGCAATTAAAACTGTAAATACTGCAGCACTTTATTATTTTTTTTTGCTTTGTGTATGTGTGTAAAAAGAGAATTATGAAGACAAATAGCATTTATTTCCATTAACCTTTGCTGTGCAGTGGTCTGGTATATCCATCCAGATTTTCTTATATGTTCTAATTCTGTTCGCAACAAAAGGGTTAAAGAAAGTTTGGAGGGGCTAGTTGAATGCTTTCAGTGAGTAAAGATGGTGATCATGTTTGTAACAGCAATCAGGGATGTATGGTTAGTACTGACCTAACTTGTGAAGAGGCTGCTAGATCTTTTTCTGATGCTGCTATGCTGAAAAAAGCAAAGTTGGCTCCTAGCAAATCAGTTTTCATGATTTTTGAAGCCCATTTTATAATTATGCAAAAATGCCTGACAGGGAGTGCTTTATTAGTCAGAGAATGCCTTGAGCAAGCAGAGAAGTGCCGGAGTCACAACCAAGAATGCTTATCTGCCGGGACTGCATTTGACTGGTAAGGCCCAATAAGGAGGGCCTTATTGCTATTATAAACCATAGCTGGATTTTTAAAATTAAAATACTGTAAACATTTTTTATTTAGAAACAATTGTAGTACTGTGTGCATTCAGTAGGCCCCATGTCCTGTTTGCACTGGCAGTCTGTTACCAGTGGAATCAGGATTTCTGGTGGACCAATTAGAATGCAGGATTCCTCACTTAACATTCCTTGAGGTTTATAGAGATGTGTAGGTTGCTCCCCCCCCCCGCCAATGGCCCAACAGCAGAACATCATAGTGCTGCGCACGTGATCCAGATTCAAAAACAGCCTCAGTAACCATATAGAGATATCGAGAAGAGGCTATGGATTGGAGTAGCTACTGGTGGCAGTGTGTTCCATCCAGAGAGGGCTTGCAGTGGGCTGTGGTGCCACTGGAGCACCTGTAAGAGGGCCAGGAAGCTTGTTCCCAATGCAGTGCACTGTGAACTCATGGTGTTGAAGTGGCTACTGCTCACACCATAGGTCAGAGTTGGAATGAGAGAAAAAATGGGAGAAAACTGCCAGCCGCCACTGAAATGATAACTTCAGCCTGATACATTGTACATCCCTGATTGGGGTGTGTCTGTGTAGCACAGGTGGCTGGTCAGGAATAAATACCTATATGACAAAAATAGTGTAAATTTGGCCTGACCATTGCTATAGTTACATAATAAGACCTGGCCATTTTAATGATGGCATTTTCCACACCTGGGGCCAGATATTCGAAGCATTGCACCTGGCACAAACCCATTACACTGAAATAGCACAGAAATTGCACCCAGCTGCAATATTCAAAAGGGCAGATAGTGCTGGCGCTATGTGATAACACTGATGTTAAAAGTTAATGTATGCAGGGAGGGAGTGAGGTGAAGGGCCATGAATGGCGCAAGACTGGCATATTCAAAAGAACAGCACCAAGACTACAGTGTTTTGTATGACATGTAGTGCAGTGCACAATACTGCTATCAAAAGCAGGCGGTAATGCCATGCAAATCGGGGCAAATCACCAGGTTCCCAACGCATGTAGAACAGTGAAACCTGGTAGTCTGGTGGCCTTCCTCTTCCTGTTCCCCACTCAGTGGACCTCCCTTCCTGAAAATATTGTCATGGGAGTTCCAAGAAGTACCTGATGGATGTGTGTTTCCTACCCACCCGCCCAGTAGACCTCCCAACAGCAAGCACAATCACTGACCACCTGCACAGCAGCATCACACAGACTGTAGTTGACAGTGCGCAGTGCTTTGCCCCTCCATACCACACTGTGCATTTCTGTGAATGTGGCATGCAAAATATTCAGTTGCAGGACACTTGGTATTGCACTGTCATGGTACTATTGCTATCTATCCTACAATGTTAGTTCTGTTAGTGGAGTGTTGCACCCCCTCCCCCCCGGCTCTCAACATGTAAACTTGTGTTACAGTCCCATGTGTTACAGGAGTTGTAGTGCAGATCTGCAGCACTTAACTTAGGGGGAGACACTGACACAGTGGCAGCAACACTGGGCACTGCTGTCACAGAGACCGTGTGGCATGGGGGGGTGCAATATACAGAACTGCTGCAGTCCTCTTCCCAAGCAGTTGTTCTCCGTGCTGTCTGCTCCACATGGCGACCACTGCAGTTGTCTCCAGAGTCAGGTGTAAGTGTTGCTGTGCCAAAGAGCAGGGTTCAGTACAATGTGGGATCCTGCGAAAGAGAGACATTATGACAGAGATTGTCGGGCAAAGTGACCTTCCTGTTGGTGTTGATATTAAGAGCAGTGTGCCCAGTTGCTAGACAAGTGGATTCCCTCATTGTATCTGTACTCCCGAACATATCATGGTGACCTTGTCTGCATAGCTTAGGCCCATGTATGTAGGGTTGGTGCAATGCTGCAAGTCCAGACTGCTATTTGCAACTTATGCATTGCAGTAACCTGCTGTCAAGTTCCTATAGGCAAATCAGACTTCCTCACCCACCCACCCCGAGACCTGGACACAGGCACCGTACCATGATCAAGGCAGATACAGGGTGACCGCTTGATATTGTAGCTGCCCGCAGGGTGCACAAGAAATGGCCACACACCATAGTAGTTGTTGTCAGCACCCTGCACAAGTGCTGGACACATGCCATCTTAGTACGTGGAGCCAGGTCAGCATGCAGACGTGATAGCTGCCTAGTGTCAAAGAACGATTGCTGCTTTGAGCAAGGACACAATGCTACATTGTTGCCAAGTATAGTGTGAGCAAAACAGACTGTGTTGTACTGTGTAAAATGTATAGATCCATGGTCCAGGGACAGGGAATGTGACAGGGAACTGCATGCCAGCTCCTCTCCCGGTTCCAGCACTTATGTAAAGTTCAGAATGAAATGTCCATGTGGCACTCTTGGTCTCTGTGCCTAGTGAAGCAAGTGACATAGGAAACGAGAGGGAGAGAGCAAGTACTGCAGCTTCTGTAATTGTTCTTTGATTCTGTGTGTCTGTCTGTGCTGCCGCACCACTTAGAACCCTCTGTGACATGCAGTAACGATAAAGGTACATAGAGGCTGGCTTTACTGTCAGCTTGCATCTGCTTTTCTCTGTGCTGTGTGGGGCCATGGAATTTGTGTATGCAGTCAGAGGTATCAAGAGACACAGACACACACAGAGCACATTCTGCAGTTGCTGTGTACAGCTCACTATCAGTGTGCACGGTGACAGTCCCCATTCCCCGTTCCCCGCCTGTCATTGAAGAGCACACCTCAGATGCCGGAATTATCACAGTGGTCCTGGCAGTCTGTCTTTTCCACTCACCTGCCCAGCTGACCTCGGAGCACCGTGCACACTCAGTACCTGCACTACAGCGAGCACAGTGTTTCTCAACACAATGTGTGGACACGGTAGCCACAGTGTGACAGCTGCACCATGCACAGTCGAGAGTGGATCCTCTGCCCTGCAGCTACCATCAGCAATGTGGTCAATCGTCATGGAGGGCATCAGACTACCAGGGATAGGGATAATGTGTACTTCCTTGTGTCAGGGACCATACTTGGGGGCCACTAGACCACCAGGACAAACATTTGTGTATGTGTGTGTGTGTGTGTGTGTGTGTGTGTGTGTGTGTATGTAGATATATATATACTGTATATATGTGTATATATATATATTTATATATATATATATATATATATATATATATATATATATAGATAGATAGACAGATCTACTATTAGGCATATCTCTACAAGTATCCCTCATTATGAGGATCGGTGTCCTTCAGTCCAGGTGTCTGTGTCCCTATTACTGTGTTGACTGGTTGGGAGGTATGCACTATGTAAGTCTGCCGACACCCATTGCCTGCAGCTACCAAGCTGTTCTATGGTCTGGCATACAGGTGGAGCTGTGTACACCTACCAGCCTGTGGTTTTTGACCTGTAGTTCCAGTCTGACCTACAACTGGGGCTGTGGATACCTCCCAGCCAGCAGTTTTTGACCTGCACGTCCTGTCTGACCTACAGGTGGAGCTGTGGGCTCCATGCAATAGTGCTGGGCAAACTACTTGAGAGTGCATGCAAAGCAGGCCATAATGAGATGCAAATGTGACTGTTTGCCCACAGATTGCCTGAGTAGGCTCATTTGCATAGGATCTTTCAATATAGCAAACTTCTGCCCCAAGCTAACATGTTTGCACTGGGCTAATGTGCTAGCACTGTGCAATCAAGTTAGCCCTGGGCAAACCTCTCAAAAGCATTGCGTAGTTCTGCAGTGTGTGGCCTGCATTGTTGTTTGCAGCTGTTGTGCAACTCTTCATTGCTATCACACACATTGTCCGCCAGTTTCAGCTCTGCCTTACTCCACCTCTGTGTCCACTGAGCTGCTGTTGCATTTCACACTTCCCTGTTGCTATATTCAGAGCTGTCTTATTTCCTGAGATATTTTAGCACTGCACTCCCAGCCCTGTTTGCACTGCTTCCTTTGCATGCTATATCCAGCAGGTTTAGCCCCGGGGCTAGTCTTTTGAATATAGCTTGCTAATGGTTCAGGGCTGCTTTAGCAAGCAGTGCAGTGCTAATTTAGCCCCAGGGCTAAGTTTTGAATATCTGGCCCCCTGATACTTTAGTATAGTCATGAGAGAGTGTATTGTCCATTCCAAACAAACTTCCCCAAACAAAGAGCTCTTTTCAAGTTTAGTGAAAACCCCGCTAAGCTAAATCTTTGTTCCTAAACACTTTGCAAATACCAGAGAACCACCTACGAGTAAGATCATCTCTAGTTGGAAAGCAAAAAAACTACCAGACCATTAATTTAAATAATTTTTTTTTTAACTACAAAGAGAACTCGCTCCAATAGAGAACATTTTATCAGCTACAGATTATAAAGAAACCTGCAGAAAAAGAGAAGTGACAGGAAAATTATGTGCTACGGTAGCCATGATTCGATGCAATTACAGTATAGCAAGAACATTTTTAGCTGTCTTGGAGAGGTCTTAAATCAGAACTGTTTTTAAAGGGGTAAGCAATTTTAGAAGTGAGCAGCGCTTTCTACAGATAAATACAAAATGACTCTATTAAAGAACTAGTACACCACCTGCAATTGATACTAACTTTAAAAAGTAGCCCCTTGTAACAATTTTATACAGTATCTGAAGTGTTTTATTTTCTTTCCCCTTTTACTATTTGAAGATATTGTGCCTGTGAGTACTACAGTAGATGTGATTTGTGGAACAGTACTCTACCTGTAGGCTGACATATCTAGTTCCATTCCCTTCATACCTCATCAGCATTGTGACCTCACTGATTATGACATCATGACTGACCAAGAGCAGCCACTCACCTTCTACCAGACAGGTTACTTGTGAGGTCACAATGCTGATGGGGTGTGAAGGAGAATGGCATCAGATATATCTGCTTCCAGGTAGAGGCTGTTCTAAACATCACACCTAATATGATTAGGCAGACAATCTTCTAATTAATAAAAGTAACAAGGAAAAAAATACATCTCAAGTAAAAAGTGACTAGTGGCTACTCTAAAAAACAACTAGTAACATTTTCTATCTACAGGTTTTGGTGCTACTAGAGCTTGAAAACTTAGATTAAGGTAACACACGGCTCATGTGTGATGTCCTGAGGAGGGCAGCAGCAGGTATTAGTTTGCTACAGTGTTTAGTTGGCTCAACAAGTGGTACTGGTACATGTTGGTGGAAAACTACTATACATTCAATGCATGACTTCAGATGAACAGGAACACCTCAGCTGAAATACTGGAACAATGTTTTCCCAGTTCAAGAAAGCCCAGCTGTTTAATTTAGTTTAGTGTAGGTTAGTTTAGTTTATTGCACTCAGATTGCAACCTATTTGAATGACCAAACAGGCTGAAGTTTATTACATTTAACATTGTGCACGTAACATTATACAGTACACCTTAACATTATATCAGATAAAAGGAAAAAAAGTGATCTTCCTAGTACATTAATTTATATACCTATGCTACTGATATCAGATAAAAACCTAACAATGGCAGAACATGAAATCTTAGTAAATTACACAATAAATACTACATTAAAAAGAGGGATGAAACACCCCAAACAACCATTTCACACACTTTACATTTTTTGCACAGGCTCAAAGTAGTATTCTTGTCTATTGTTGGCTAGAAAATAAAATGTAGTAGTTTTGGCATTTTGACTTACTTACAGAAAAAATGAAATAGCTACCATGATGCTTGACTACTCAACAAATTCGATTATACAAATGAAGTTCAAAATTAGGGCCTGTTTTACTGAGTTTTCACATCAAGCAAAGTTTGTACCACTTTCTTTTCTAAGTAGACACAGAACTGTCAATAAATGAGCACGCACTTTTACAGTATGAGCTTCTTGACAGCTCAGTCAGTGGCCGGCTGTGGTGGAGATCAGAGGGCTATGCGGTCATCGACTTGGGGATTGGATGGGGGTGGGGATAGGGTGGTGGGGCACTTCCTTCCAGAGTGGGAGGTTGGGGTCCACTAGACCACCAGGGAAAGATATATATGAACATACGAACATTCAAAGAAGCCAGCAGAAGAAGGCCATTTGGTCTACAAAGTGTGCTCGTATTCCAGGGTCCACAGCTTGCACTAATGTCCCTGCCCTACCTCCCCACTCCTCCCATCCTCCCTACCCATGATCCATACCTTCCGCCTATGCCTATCCCAGCCTCTCTTAAAGCTTCCCACTATCTTCAACGAGATGACCTCTTCTGGCATTGCATTCCAAGTGTCCACCATCCTCTCTTTGAAGAAGTGCTTCCTGATCTCCCTGTTAAACCTCCCACCATCCAGTTTAAGACTGTGCCCCCTCATATTATGATTGCCGCTCAGCTTAAAGAGACTCTCCTTATCAACCTTCTTTATCCCTTTCAAGTACTTGAAGGTCCCAATCATGTCTCCTCTCTCTCCCCTGTCTGCAGGGAGTACATGTTCAGTGCCCTCAATCTCGCCTCGTATGCCTTACCCTGCTGACCAGCTATAATCTTTTTAGCCCTCCTCTGGACCTTCTCCAGCAGGTTAATGTCCTTTTTGAGGTACGGGCACCAGTACTGAACTCCATATTCTAGATGCGGCCTTACCAGTGACCTGTACAAAGGCAGTACAACCTCCTCTCTCCTACTACTGATCCCCCTAGATATGTATCCCAGCATCTTGTTTGCCTTTGCTGCTGCTTTCTTGCACTGCATGGAGTGCTTCATGTCACTAGTGATTATCACTCCCAGGTCCTTCTCCTCCTCTGATGCAGATACTCGGACTCCACCCAGGTAGTACTCTGCCCTGGGATTCTTGGCTCCAATATGCATAACTTTGCATTTATTGGCATTGAATCCAAGCTGCCAGATCCTGTACCACCTCCCCAGCTTTTCCAGATCTTCCTGTAGGTCCTGTATCCCTTCAGCTGTGTCCGCTCTCCGACAGAGCTTGGTGTCATCTGCTAATAGGATAGGCATATTTTTCCCTTAATGCCATCTCCAATGTCATTGATGAAGACATTGAACAACACCGGCCCAAGCACCGAGCCCTGTGGGACCCCACTGGTTACCTCTATGGTGCCAGATAACTCTCCCCTTCCCCACAACCACCCTCTAGGTTCTGTCACTCAGCCAGTTTCCCACCCATCTGGCCATCTTTTCCCCAACCCCAAGATCCACCAACTTCCTGATCAGCCTTTTGTGGGGCACAGAGTCAAAGGCCTTGTTGAAATCAAGATAGAGGATGTCTACCTCGTGGGCCCTGTCTACTGTCTTAGTGACACAGTCAAAGAAGTCAATTAGATTTGTTTGACACAACCCCCCACCCATTAACCCATGCTACCTCTCATCCTGGAGACCATGCTCCTCTAGATATTCCACCAATCTTTCCTTTAGTATGGTTTCCATGAGCTTGCCCACAATGGAGGTAAGACTGACTTGTGTGTAATTCCTTAGGTCATCCTTGGGACCACTTTTGTGGAGGGGCACTACATGTATATGGTTTTTGGGAGGTCGGGGATGTGGGGTCCACTAGACCACCAGGGAATAATATATAAATATTTATGGGGGACATTAGGGATCGGGGGTCCCCTAGACCATCAGGAAAAGATATATAAATGGTTATACTGGAGATCAGAGATAGGGAGGGGGTATGCTAGACCACCAGGAAAATATATATGAATTTTAATGGGGACATAGGGGATTAGGGGGTCCACTAGACCACCAGAGATGTGTGTACTGTTTCTAAACTTTGGAGGGGGCTGGGGGACTGAAGCATGAATTTCCTCTTGTCCAGGGAGGGCTCCGGAGGCAGCGCATGGTCTCTAACCCTCCCAGAGGACACACTTCTAAGTACCCTTAGACCAGCTCTAATGGTACTTAGAAATGTGCCTTCTGGAAGGGTTTTATGAATCCTGAATTATGGGATATGACAGCGTGTGTCTGCCGCAAGCTCCCTAGTGCCTTGTCGTAGCCCATTTTATGCCACAAGTACAGCACGAGCCCCCTTTGGCGCTCACAGCCTGCATTTGATGCAGGCTGCTTTTGTGAATTACTCCTGGTGCATCTTTTGGCACAAGCAGCACCTTTCGCCATTTATTGTGGGGCAAGTCTCTTGCGCAGTTCAGGGGGGCTTTGGGAATCAGGCCCACAATCTTTAAATGATACCAAACTGCTAGGAAAGCACTTATGCCTTTAAAATCCTTAAAGCAGGAATACTAGTTGTTGTGCTGGCCCAGCAGTACATCAGTAGTGCTACTGCTTGTGATGCTGACAACCTGGGTTTTGGGAATGAGCCCAGGACGTCAGAGGGCCAGCTGGGGTGGGAGGAAGGATAAGCATCCACAGGACTGCTCTCCTACTCTGAGGTGTGGTTCCCAGCACAGATGTGACTCCCAGCAGAGGCTAGGAGTACAACACCACACTGGGACCACACAGTTGGGAGGAGATGTTGGCAGACATCTTTAGGACATGTGCCAGAGCAACTGATGTCATTGTAAGTCTATGTCTCCAGAGCCAACTTAAGTGGCAAAAACCCCTGTAGCAGCTGCACAATGATGCCAGGGCCATCACAAGCACCATCTTTAGCCCACTTTAGGGGATGCCGTGGGGAACAAGATTAGCATATCTGTCCTCCCCCTTGGGATTGGGGGGAACCACACCATGGGGGGAGGTAAACCACAGTCTCCTGGATTATCCTGGTAGTTCTACAGAGTGAGCACAGCACAGAGAGAAATCTGAAAAGGACACACTGGCTGATATGGGTTATATCCCCAGACTCCTCCAGGAGAATAAATAGAATTAATAGAAGAAAAATCAATACTAGTCATTAAAATAATTTCTTTAATGTGGTAAAGCAAATAAATAAAATTGTTGAGTCAGACCCGCATTATAATATCAAACCCTTAATCCTTACTTTACAATCTTGTTTCTCTTTCCTTTAAAATTGTTAGAGCTTTAGTGTAAGACAACTATTGCAGTAACTCAATGAAATACCTAAACCTTACATGCAATACTGTATTTAATGAGTAACTAGAAAGCTGTATCTTTAACATGATGAAAATTTAAATCCCACAGTATGGAGTGCTGATTCGTATCATGCTCCTTTCATTGCTGTCCACCAGCCTCTTGGGAACTTTATATGTGATTATACTAACATATGTGCATTAATATTCTGTGTATGCTTCTCCCATACCTTTCTGGGGGCAGTTGGAATCTAGTTGTTCATTTTCATGCCTTATGCTACCTGCCTTATGATACATGGAGGGGGTTGGGGAAGTTGCAATCTAGGGTCCTAGCTGCACACTCAGGCAGACATTGATAGACTGGATGGTCTGTTTCTGCTGGCAGATTCATATGTTCGTATGTTTTTTTTTTTCTCAGCTCAGTTGGAAGGCTAGATATTTCAAGCTAACCAAGGCACCGGTGGGAATGAAGTATGGCAGATCAAAACATTGCCATTGCCTTGAGGGGGATTATTGATGGTAGCTGGCCACAACAATATTCTTGGAGGCCACAGAGACCCACTCCCCCCCATTTGCTAATACCCTCCCAGGCCTTCTTCATCAACATAGTCAACGATTCCAGTTTTTAATAAAAACTTATTACAACACTCCGCACCACATCAGCTGATATACCCACTGGCCAGCCCACTAACCATGTCCAGTTTTTAGAGCTGCAGTAGGCAGAGCCCTGCAGACCTCCTGCATTCGAAAAAGGGAGACTTTTCTGACTGAACAACAGTGTGGCATTGCCTCCGCATCTGTGAAGCACTCTGCTCTCTCCATTAGCAGTCGCACTGCACTATTTGTTTTCAGTCGGCGGTCATGGCAGAACACAGCATAGTCTGCCTTGTCCAAGATGGCCACCGAACTCTACTGCATATGCACAAGTAGTTGTGTGTGCACAACAGAGTTTTGTGGCCATCTTGGACATGACCAACTGTGTGGTGTTCCACCATGACTGATGCAGATGAGACTGTCTTGCTTTGTTTCATAGACATACTTTTTCCTCCTGCCCAGCCGATTCTCCCTCTCAGCACCCACAATCCCCTCCCCCAGAAACATAACAGCGACACTGGGGGCACCCAATCCCATAGTGTCATGATATCAATGCTCATTTTTTTTAGTGACCCCCCCTCCACTACCGCGAATGTGTGGTTCCTTCTTTGATGTTTATATATATTCTCCTCCAACCCACCTGACCCTCCCTCTTAGCACTCCCCCCCAGAAACATAACTGTGACACTGGGGGTGCCCAGTTCCCCAGTGTTGTGATCAGGAATCCTCAGTCTGTTTTTTTCCCTTAACCCTGTAAAAAGAAAACCTTCATCAACTAGAAAGGCTATGCCTGGAGTTCGATAGCCAAGCAGCCAGCCACTCCCACTTCCTGAGCTATATAAGCAGTTCCTCTCAGCCTGATTTTGAAGCACTTTTTCTTTGTAGCCAAAGGCTCCGTCCGTCTGTCCTCTGAGCTGGTTTGGGCCTGCAGGGCTGGCTGGACCCCCCCCCCACTGCTCCTGCTTGTCTCTGCTGGATTTCTGTGCTTATTTTTCTGCTTCTGGTTTGTATTTTGCCTTCTGCTGCATGTGTGCTTCTTCTTTCTTTGTTTCCTGTTCTGTGTTTGTGTGTCTTTGGTTTTGTTTAGTTTTTGGGACTTTGTTTCTAAACTCCTAGCATATTGTTCTAGTGCTCCTACTACTTGCTTTCAGTCACTCAACTCTCAAACTACTGCAGTGCACCTGCAATCATTATTTGTGCATTTCAGCTCAACCATAGCTACTCCATGTTGCATACTTAATTGATTTCACCTAACTAAGGCTTACACTGAACCTAGCTATGTAGCTCAATCATGCTGTCTCATTCTGCTTACCTCATTATAACAGCTTCATTGCACTACCTGGCTACACCTGCTTTCAGAGCAGTGTGTCTCCCTATTTATGTTTATTGCAGTTGCAACTCAGAGTACTCCATACAGCTGTTGCTTTTATATTTATTCACTCTGTTATACTCTGAGGTCAGCTAACAAAGCTCCTGCTGAGGCTGTTAAATTAACTTTATATCTGCATGTGGTTCTTGGCCTTCCATCACTTTCTTGTTTGTACTATGGTGGGGACTGGAAGGTGTTTGGGGAGTTGTGGCTCCATGTGGCTCATTGTTTTTGTTCTAAATCCTGCATTCACTGCTGAAAATCCTCAGAGTATTTGTCACCTCGATTTGGCTTTTAAATGTCTGGCTGGCTTGCCCCACTATTCAGTGCTGTTTCATTGCTACTACATTATGCAGACCTACGTGCAGGTCCACTTACTACTCTGTTTACTGACCTACATACAGGTCCACGCTTGCTTATGCAATCGATTGCTCATGCCTACTGCATCCTTTCAACTTCAGCTTCTGGGATATCTGGTGCACTCAATCTGCTTTCGACCTTGCAAGGTCTCAGCACTCACTGCTCATTACGATTGGCACACTGTGCTCAATCAACTCAACATCTTCTCAGCTCAGTCTAATTCTGGGGCATGTCAGCCATTCTATTCTGGCACAGAGTCCCTGCAGCTGACCATCTCACTCTGCATTTAGTCCACATCTTGAGCGTGTCCAACTTGGGGCAGGATCCTTCTCACCTGGCCCATAGCTGAGAATATCCTTGCCCTTGGCTTTAGCTGCCTGCTATGTGACAGCAGCTCCTGGTGCAGAATTTAAGACTAGTGGTGAAGGGTGGTTATGATGATCTCCTTTGGCTCTCGTGTTCCACTATAGCAGTTAGCCATTGACTTTAGTGGTTTCCCAAGCAAGCCACCTTCACCGCATTCTCCCTATGACTGCCTCTGGTTCATCTGGTTTGAGTTTAGGGCGGGTAGGCCAGGTGAGTGCCTCAACAGTTGTTGCTCTCCTCCTCCACTTTGGTTGCACATATTGTTGCAGAGTTTTCTTGCAACTTTCCATGGCATTCCCACTAGAGGGTTTGAGTGACAGCCTTCCTCCAAATTGGAATATTTTCCACCTCCCTTTAATTGGGTTTTCCAAACTGCAGCTGCAGAGCCGTCACTAAATAAACTATCCCAAGTCTGGAGGGAAGGCAATCTAGGCCTTGGACCCCCAGAGATTTCCTCCTCACAGGGTTTTTTTTTCTCTCTTCCGTTGCCTCAGGTCATAACTGTTAGTTAGCATAATAGTGTCCCCTAGTTTCTTTAGATAGGTTCCACTGTTGGATGAAGGTGGATGATGTCCTGCCATTCCCTCTCTCCCTAGAGGATCCCCCCATTCTCAGTGCAAACCATTAATATCATGCTAAGCAAACCTGGGCATTTCATTTCACTATTAAACTGAGCATCTCATTACATTATCAAACTGTCTATGCTTCTCTACTACCACGTTACAGTTATTGCTCCTACGTTACAGTTGCTGCTTGCTCATAAGCTTTGTGTCACCTCATTCTTTGGGATATGATTGTACTACATTTCTTTTGGAGATTCCTAAGGTACCTTTAGCCATGGGAATTGTCCCATGACACCTCTAGGGGTGGAACCCTCTCTGAGTGTCCCTTGTCTTTTGTACCCCTACAGGGTGGTAATTCCTCTGGAATAGAGAGTGCAAACGGCAAAAACCAAACTAACACAGTTGCACAAGCATAACACTACAGTATACTGGCTGCACAGGATATTGAACCGGAAAGGCTATGCCTGGAGTTTGATGGCCAAGCAGCCAGCCACTCCCACTTCCTGAGCTATATAAGCAGTTCCTCTCAGCCTCATTGTGAAGCACATTTTCTTTGCCCCATCATCCTCCCCCCCCTTCCTCCAGTGGTAGCACTTTCTCCTTAGGGGGATTCCTAAGGTACCTTTAGCCACAGGAATCATCCCATGGCACCTCTAGAGGTGGAATCCTCTCTGAAGGTTCCTTGCCTTTTCTACACTTACAGGGTGGTAATTCCTCTGGAATAGAGAGTGCGAACAGCCAAAACCAAACTAACACAGTTGCACAAGCATAACTCTATACTGGCTGTGCAGGGCATTGAACATCTTTTGTGGCCATTACTGTCCCCTCACCCAACCCTCTCACTCAGCACCCACCACCCTGCACCTCCCCCAAGGCCTTACTTAACCATTAGGTGTCCAACATCATAATTCTCTCAGGACCGCAGACACTTCTTCACTCTTAAAAGTGGGACCGTGAACTGAAGAAACAAGTACGTGGTTCAATGTGTTTCAATGGTGTTTTGAACTTAGTGGCATAACTTGGACATTTTTGCATATTTTGGCCCAAATTTCAACATACACAAATGTCAGCAGAAGCAGGCCTTACTGTATATTGAGTCTGCTTGAATATGAAGCTAGCCCTCAACTTGCAGCTGCCCCACCCTCCCACCCTCTTCATCTTAACCCCCAACCTGTCCCAACCCTCTTAAAGCTGCCCACTGTTCTATAGGATACTGCATCCTCAGGCAAAGTATTCCACCTGTCCACCACCCTTTCAGTTAAAAGTGTCTTCTGATTTCTCCTGAATCTTCCTCCTCCTCCAATCTCAGCTGATGCCCTCTCATATTCCTTCCTCTTCTAAGCTGTACCATCCCTGCTATATTAGCATTATTTATCCCCATAAGGTATTTAAAGATTTCAATCATATCCCCCCATCCCTCCTCTCCTCCAGGGAGTACATGTTAAGCTCGCCGAATCTATCCTCATAGAAGTCTCCCTCCAATCCCTGGATCATCTTTGTTGCCCTACGTTGCACCCTCTCGAACAATTTGATGTCCTCTTTCAGAAATGAGCACCAGTACTGCATGCAATACTCCAGGTGAGGCCTGACCAGAGACCTGTACAGGGGAAAGATCACCTCCCTATTTCTGGAGGAGATTCCCCTTGCAATACACCCTAACATCCTGTTGGCTTTTGCTGCCGCCTTTCTGCACTGAGCTGAGTTGTTCATGCTGCCTGTTATAAGCACCCCCAGATCCTTTTCCTCTTCAGTGCTTTTCAGCTCCATCCCTCCCAGCTGATAGCTTATCCCCTAGTTCCTAGCACCAAAGTGCAGTACCTTGTACTTCTTGGTGTTGAAACCCAGCTGCCATGTTTCCAACCACTCTTGTAGTTTGGTCAGGTCCTCCTGCAGCCCCTTCCACCCTTTGATGTCATCTACCACTGCTCCCATCTTTGTATCATCAGCAAACAGACTGATCCTACTCTGGATCCCGTGTGACATATCAGTTATGAATATCCCAAACATCACTGGTCCTAGTACTGATCCTGGTGGCACCCTGCTCATCACTTTCCTTGGTGATGAGACTCCCCCCCACCCTCTTTTGCCTTTCATTCAGCCAGTTGATGATCCATTTGACCATCTTTGTTCCCACCCCTATGTATTCTAGCTTCCCCCCCAGCTTCCCATGTGGCTCAGAATCAAAGGCTTTGCTGAAGTCCAAATACAGGACATCTACTGCATGGCCCCTGTCCAGCTCCCTGGTCACCCAGTCATAATACTCAATTAGATTTGTCTGGCAGGATCTGCCCAAGACAAACCCATGTTGATGACCATCCTGGAGACCATTGTCCTCCAAAAAGGTCACCAGCCTCTCTTTTAGGACTGTTTCCATAAACTTCCCCACAATTGATGTGAGGCTCACTAGTTTGTAGTTGCCTGGTTCATCCCTAGGGCCACCCTTTTGAATGGGCACCACATGGGTCATCTTCCAGTCTTGTGGTATGCATCCTGTGTCCAGGGAGGTGTTAAACAGGTCAGCCAGTGGTCCTGCCAGAATCTCTGCTAGCTCTCTGAGTATCCTAGGGTGAATGCCATCTGGTTCTGGTGCCTTGTCCACCCTTAGTGCCCTCAATCCTTCTAGAACCTTGTCTTCTGTAATCCCTATGTCAGTCATTCCCTTCCCCCACTACCCACTCTACCCCCCCTTGTGGTATCTTCCCCTTCTCCTTCATGAACGCAGAACTGAAGTATTCATTTAATGCCTTTGCCTGGCCCATCCCCTTCTCCACCCACCCTCCATCCTTTCTTATCCTCACAATCTGGTCTTTGTTCTTCCTTCTTTCCTTCTTTCCCTAATGTATCTGAAGAAGTCCTTTTCTCCTTCCTTAATACTCTGTGCCAGTCTCTGCTTTCTTGAAGCCTTGGCTGCTCTGACTAGTCTGGTAACCTCCCTGGACTTCTTTGTATACTCATCCCTGTCATCTCCCCTCCTGATTTCTTGAGTTTCTGAATTGCCTTCCTCTTGGCCCTTAACCCCTCCATAACCTCCCAAGTCAACCAACTGGGGTTTCTTGCCTTTCTCCTCTTACTCTGTGTCTTTGGATAAGTCCCTGTGGCCTCAGTCAGACCTTTTTTAATAATATCCCATTTGTGACTAGCATCCATGTCGGGTTGAATTTCCACCAGATACTTACTCAAGATTTCCCCCATCCTTTTAAAGTCCACCCCTTTAAAGTCAATCAGCCTGGTCCCCGTACCCCCCTAATTCCCTACCCATATTGAGTATGAACCACACTGAGTGGTGGTCACTCCCAGCCAGAGGGTCCTCTATCCCAAGATTGCTTACAGCCTCCCCATTTGAAAGTACCAGGTCCAGAGTCCTCACCAATCTAGTCAGCTTGTGTACCAACTGCACCAGGAAGCTGTCCTGAAATGCTTCTAGTATGACCTACTCCCTTGCAATCATGGTGGTTGGAATGCTCCAGTCCACCTCAAATGGGTTGAAGTCCCCCCCCACCACCACTGCGTTCTCCTTCCTACAGACCCTTCTGATTTACCCAGTTAACTCGTTATCCTGGTCATCCCCTTGCACTGGTGTCTGTACACTACCCCCATCCTCAATGTCCTAACTTTTGAGTCCTGGAACTGCATCCATAGGGCCTCTGCCTCATACCTTTTTTGGGAACCTGCTTCATTAACAATTGCCCTGACATTAGGCAAATCTGTCCTGAAGGTGATTTTATGGTCCCTACGTGAAATCACCTTTCAGGCAGGAGCTGAAAACATTATCTGTCCTTGTTCATGAGGTGGGATCATAAGAAGGCTATGTTGAAAATTTGGTGTAAAAATATTAAAAAAACAACAAAGTTATGAGCCTACTTTGAATTTTGCGAATGCGGGCTCATAATTTTGGTAATTTTCAAAATTTTTACCTGAAACTTACAACATAGCCATATCTTCACAGCACCTCATGAATGTGACAGCTATCATTTTTCAAATCCTGACCAAAATGTTTTTCTACATCCCAAAAGGTGATTATGCAGTCTCTACACAAAATCACCTTTCAAACAGGAGTTGAAAATGTTCTCTGCCCTTGTTCATGAGCCGGGTTCATAAGAAGGTTATGTGTTAAATTTGGTGTAAAAAAAAAAGTTAGGAGGTTACGTAGAATTTTGCAAACACAGGCTTGTAAGTTTGGTAATATTCAATATTTTTTACCCCAACATTTTCAGCATAGCCATTTCTTTCCAGCATCTAATGAATGTGACAGCTGTCATTTTTCAACTCCTGCCCAAAATGTGTTTTTGTGTCCCAAAAGTTGACTTTGCAGTCCCTGTGTGAAATCACATTTAGGCCAGGAATTGAACATTTTCTTTGCCCTTCTTCATAAGGCAGGGTCATAACAAGGCTGTATTGAAAATTAGGTGTAAAAATATTACAAAACAACAAATTTATGAGCCTACATTACATTTTGCAAATGCAGGCTCGTAACTTTGGTAGTTTTCAGTATTTTTACCCCAAATTCCTTGGCTGCAGCCCTTTTGGCTTTGGCGGCAGCATGTTAAAAAAAGCCATTACACATTAATCTTCTTCAGGCCATTTACAGCAATTAATACTGCCCAGCATCACTACTGTATGCTGTGATTCTGCCTGCTGTCTGCTAAAACTGTAGAGCAGGCTGGGCTAGAGATTCAGGTAGCTTGTTTTCATCTGTCCTGATTGGGGTGGAATGGGTTGGACCTTTGCCAGCCTGACCCACTCTGGCTCAGAAATGATATAACTGACATAAAATATCCCTCTACAGAGGGGAATTGAGCATGCACCAGCTTCCACAGTCGGTGCAGTCTCTCAAACATCCCCTCCTGTCCAGTCCCAGTCAATCATTAGGCTATGCGTCATGCGTTGGGGCAAGAACTGTGCAATTGTTACAGTCAGGGCTCCTGCAGCCAGAACAGGGAAAATGGAGCTACTGCAAGATCTGAAGAATTATTCAGGTCTTGCAACAACACACAAGGGGAACCCCCACTCAGAAACAGAAAAAATAATAAATGAAAACATGCCAGTCTTCAGAAGTAGCTTGTAATTATTTTACTGCAACCCAGGCTTCTTAAAGCACTCTGATATCCCAGCACTTTAACTTAAAACCAGTTTTTTTTTGGGTGTCAAAATTGGGGACTTGCCCAATTCAGGGCTTAATAGTTAGGGGATGAACAACTCTTAAAGAAAGTCCTTACAAAGCCAATTGCAAGGTGACAACCAGATACATAAAACATGACATTCATGAGTAATGTATGGCAAAATCAGAATAAAAGGTAACTGTCCTTAAAGGGCTAGCCAAGAGAGAAACTGACCGTACATAAGCTATTCTAAATTACCTTTTTATGAAACCAGATAAAACAAGCATTTGTCAATGCCAAATCTTGGCTTGCAGGCATTTGGCACTGGTAGTGCTGGAGTAAGAAATGCAAAATAGCAATGGCAGTGAAGTATTGAAGTAACACCAACACCCCCACAGAGACTGAAAGGTGTTGGGAGTGTGGCTTTGGGTCAGCCATAACGCTGATGCCATTCCACCTCACCCCACCCTGCAGAGAGTGACAGGTGTCGGAGTGTGCATTGGGGCCTTTGGCCTTTATGCTCACCCCATTCCATAAGGAAATAAGCTGAGATGGGTGCAATATAGGAGAATGAGGTGAACGTTAGGGTGATGGAATACAAGGCACACCTCAATGCCTGTCAGTGGCTGTAGGGTGGGGGTAGAATTCTGGGAACATTATGGCCGACAAACTGAAGTTACATCCTCAATGCCTGTCAGTCTCTACAGGGTGGGTGTATGGTTGGAAACCTTAACTCCCTGGGTGTTTGTTAGTATTTTCACTCCAGATTTTCAATAGTGGCTTTTTGGGACCCCACCTCATGAACAGTGGCACTGTGATTTTGTTACTCTGTCCCAAAAGTTGATTTTGCACAGCAACCATGCCCATTGTGCGCCACAGGTGCAAATACATGTTTCAGGCAGGATGTGAAAAATGACAGCTGTACTGTTCATAAGGAGGTGTGCCAAAATGGCAATGTTGAAAATCTGGAGTGAAAATATTAACAATTCTCGAAGTTACAAGTGTGCGTGGAAACTGTGCAATGCACGCTTATGACATAGTCATTTTTTAGAATTTTTTCACCAAATTTTCAACATAGGCATTGTGGGACCTCTGCTCATGAACAGTGTCACAGTGATTTTCTCAATCTGTCCCAAACATTGATTTCCCACAACGACTATGCCATTGTATGCCACGTGTGCAAAAACACATTTTGGGCAGGATGTAAAAATGACAGCTGTACTGTTCATAAGGAGGTGTGAAAAAATGGCAATGTTGAAAATCTGGAGTGAAAATATTAAAAATTCTCGAAGCTACGAGCGTGCGTGGAAACTGCACAATGCACGCTCATCACATAGTCATTTTTTGGAATTTTGTCACCAAATTTGCAACATAGGCTTTTTGGGAGCCCACCTCATGAACAGTGGCACTGTTGTTTCTTTAATCAGTCCCGAATGGTGATTCCACACAATGACTGCAAAATCACCATTCTGGACTGAATAATGAAATGACAATGACTGATTTCATGAGGTGGGATACCAAGAACCCCATTTTGAAAATTTGGAGCCAAAAGTCAAACAAAATGGCCAAGATAGCTACCTAAGTTGAACCTCCCTACCCCAATTTATGCCATTATACAGCTTACTGACATTTCTTCAGTTCGTGGACGGCTTTGAAGAGAGCAGACATGTTTCCGCTCCACCAAAGATCACCGCGCCAACCTCCGGAGATAAGCATGGGATGAGGGGGGTGTGGGGAGGTGGGGTGTGCAGAGGGTGAGTGTGGGTTGGGGGAAGGGGTACCGTGGACAACAAGGGACCATTTTCTTGTTTTGCAGGGGAAAAAAACTTTTGGGGAAGATGTTTGTTTTACAGGTGACATTAAGACATTTGGGCACACTGGGGTGGGCTCCCAGTGTGCCACCAGGGTTTTGTTTTGGGAGGGAGACTGGAGCCGATGGGGATTGGGTACCCCATCAGCAAATAAAGAATGTCTGTGTTGAGGGGGAGGGCCTGATGCCGAGGTGGATTGGGCACCCCCATCGGCAGACAAATAAATCTGGGGAGCCATTATGCCGAAGGGGATTGGGCACCCCCATTGGCAGACAAATTGAACTGGGGAGGGGCATGCTGACAGGGGGATTGGGCACTTCCCAAAGTCGGCTTTCTAGGGGATGCTAGAGGTAGATGGCAAGAGCCACTGCCATGTTTATTGAAATGTTTTACCAGGAATGGCACATAATGATGTGTCAGATCTGCTGCTGCAATGACGAGCCTGTCTCTCATTGCAGTGGTGGATTTCTTTTGAGTTGGTGGCACTCTTTGAAGCTGCTGTCATCAGCAGACTGCTCACTGGTTGGCGGCTGAGGGACACACCAGCTAAAGCATCCCCTGGATTTGCCACAACATGACACACCTTTGAAAGTGCTAGTACAGTGCTACTACCGCAAAATTTTGCTTGTGCAAGCGCGCAAGCCAACATAAAAATAAGTCCTTTTAATGACTAAATGTTAGAGGAACAGATAAAAAGCTGGATTCTTAGCTGAGTATCAGTGACTTTTGCCATAATCGTTTCCTATCCCTGACACTTCGCCAATATCTTAGATGACCTTAAAGGTGGTCTAAGTATCATGCACTTCTAATGCGAGTTGTGGCTTAATGGGTACATAATAATAATGCATGCATTAACATGTGATGTGTGATTGAAACATACAGTGGTGACAATTCCTGTATAGTGGCTAAACATCAGACAATAGCATTCAAACATTTTGACACATTTACCCTACTGTGGGCACACACCAAAATTAGATCCTGTGCCTGTGGCAGGACATCTGACAATCCAGTCCAACATATTTAGTAGGCTTTCCAGGGCTAGTATTTGGGACAATCAATCAAAAACAAGAAGCTATTCATTGGGATAATTTTGGAGGGGGGAACAAGATCAAAATTAAGCATTTGTTGGGGCTGATCATTTGGCCCCACTCCCCCCAAAAAAACATTTAACGGGCCTTCCAGGGAAAATTTTTGAGCTAACCAAAATTAATTAGTGTTTATTACTTATTACAAGAGCCCTTTTAGGGCCATGTTTTGGGACAACCAGAACCAAATTTAATATTTATTGTTGTTGCTGTGAAAGCACTTGGTTTTTTTTATTCATAATCATCAGACATACAATGTACAAATAATATAGCTTGTAGGATATCCTCTCAGCTTGTCAGTTATTTTGCCATGTCAGTTGTCCCTCCCATGTAATACTGTACCCTGCTGGCTAGTTATCTCGAGAGCTAGTTGCTGTTAAAGCTTCTGTTTATTTGTTATTATACCATATTATTATATAGTAGTATTAAAGAAATACAAAATCACACATACCCCCATAATGCAAAGCATCATAGGTTGTATATACAAATGCATATACAACCCATGATGCTTTGCATTATCGGGTATGTGTGAGTTTGTATTTCTCTTAAACTTGGCTTTATGGCCAATGCTCTTTGGGGTAGCCCATGCCTCAGTGCTTTTGCACTAAGGTCTTTGTCTCACAGTAGTATTATATGATTATTACTATTATTGTTATTATTACAGTCCACAGTATTTGCAGGTAAGGCCCGTAATAGCTAATTGACATTTAAGGAACCCTAGACATGAAATGAAGATTTTTTCAAATTTTTGCTATGAGACTGCATTACTTTACTAGTAGACTGTGATTATCAAAATGAGTTGGAACTTAGTTTTTTTCTGAATGTAAACCAAATATCATAACATTTTGAAAATGTGATTTCTAAAAATCTTTTTTTAAATCATGTTGAAATATTGATACTTTAAATATATCAATAATCGCAAATTGTATTTTTATTACTCTTTTATGATGTTGCCATGAAACCAAGCTTTTATTTTTTTTTTATATAAAAATTATATTTGTAGGCCTAGTTGGCTAGGTGTTTGCCCTGATTATCCAGTGTTCCTTGTCTGAGGTGATCTTTCCCGATGCCTTGAAGGAGGCATTGGTGAGACCACTACTTATGAAACCATCTTTGGACCTGGAGGTTAGGGCAAATTACTGTCCCATCTCCAACCTCCCTTTTTTGGTGAAGGTTGTGGAGAAGGTAGTGGCACTTCAGTTGGAGAAGCACCTTGTGACCCATGAGTTATATGAACCTTTCCAGTTGGGGTTTTGGATGAGGCATAGCACAGAAATAGTGCTTGTTCAGATGCAGAATGATGTCCTTGGGGCTAGAGATCAAGGGGAAAGGACAACTTTTGTTCTCCTCGATCTCTCCTCAGCATTTGACACTGTGGACCATTGTGTGTTGCTTGACCACCTTAGAGAACTCTACGGACTCACCGGCACTGTCGTCTGCTGGGTTGAGTAGTTTTTAACCACCAGGAGGCAACGGGTTGTGATGGGTAATTTCTCCTCCACCCCTAGTCCCCTATCTTGCAGAGTACCTCAGGGTTCGGTCTTAGCCCCAATGTTGTTCGCAGTGTACATGCTGCCCCAGGGAGGGATCATTAAGAAGTATGGCTTGGGCTTTCATTGCTATGCCGATGATACCCAGCTGTACTTATCCTTTGCCCCAGGAACATTTAATGTGGCAGACATGCTTAACAGCTGCCTTGCCAAGATCAATGACTGGATGGCCTCTAGCTGATTGTGACTGAACCCTGATAAAATGAAGGTATTGGTGGTGGAGTCGAACAGAGTGTGGGACAGGATGGCTTCTGGATTAGAGACTGTACTTGTTCTGGGATCTGTTCCATTGAAGGCCTCCTCTAAGGTGTGAAATCTTGGTATAATTTTGGACATGGGTTTGACAATGGAGGCGCAGGTGTCTGCCACTGTCCACTCTTGTTTTTTCCATCTTAGAAATGTTGCCAGGATAAAGCCCCTTGTGCTGCCTCTGGACCTCCCCACTTTGATACATGCCTTAGTTACATCAAAGCTTGACTACTGTAATGCACTGTATGTCAGTGTCATGGGAGGATCTCTTCGCAGACTGCAGCTGGTGCAGAATGCAGCTGCCCGGTTACTAACTGGGCAGCCTAAATGTTGCCATATTACACCGGTATTGCGTGATTTGTCCTGGCTGCCAGTCAAGTGGAGGATCCTCTTTAAGGTGGGTCTTACCATCTATAAGGCCCTATATAGCCAGGGACCTGGTTACCTGTCAGACCTTCTTGTACTGGCTCTCTCGGTCGGCCCCTCTGCTCCTCCTGTGTGGGCCCCCTGGCAATTCCCAGAACGAGGTTAAAAATGGCTGGTGACAGTTCCTTTAGTGTCGCCACCCCCATCCTGTGGAATTTGTTACCCTTCGGGGTTGGGGGGCCCCAACCTTGGAGGTATTCAAGGCCCACCTTAAGGCCTTCCTATTTGCCCAAGCTTTTCCCGACTCAGTCTTTAGTCTACTGGGATAGACATAGTTCACGTCAACCCTATTTTTAGTTTATTTTTAGTGATAAATTTTATTTGTGGATTTGTCTGTTTAAACGTTCTTTTTTCTTGAGATTTATGGATTTATTTATGTTTATTTATATATTTGATTTTGTGTGGCACCCAGAGCCTCTGGGATTGGGTGTCTTTTTAAAAAACATTGCCTTGCCTTACCTTGCCTAGTAGTTCCAAAGTTAGATATTTCTTAAGATCATTTCTTTGAAGAAAGGAGAACTTTAGAAATGTAGGGATTAGACATATAGCAGATGTTTAAGATCAATAATTAAGGCTACTGATAACTAAACAGTAGCTCTTTAATGATGTTGACCACACTTTAAGCTTTTATTTAATTAAAATAGTTTTCTAGCCCTCCCAGTTCCCAAGTTAGCCTCTTCTAAAGATAATTTCTTTGAAAAAGGCTGACTTTGGAAGTGATAGGGATTTGAACAGAGTCAGAATGATCAAAAGATGCAGCAGAGACACTGTTGGCATTACCCTAATATTGCACTCTCATTGCAAGCATTGCTTTGTCATCTACTTAGAGTAACAAGAAAGTGTCAATATTAGGTTAACACCAACACTGCACTGCATGATTGTTGAAACCATGAGAAACAGTACAGCAATAATTTGTCATGGATACCTGGGCTTTTAACCCAAATTATTTATTTCCCTACCTTGCCCGCTGTTGCACTAACAGATGCATTAATTTTTTTTTTTTTTTTTGCAGCTAACTTCCTTGTTTTTTCATTACTGTATACTTGTCATCTTTATCTTATGCCTTTCTTATACCCCATGATGAGCACTACATAGAGTCACCTCACTATGCCAGACCTGTAACTTGCTTCATGAATTGCCACTCACGAAGCAGCTGCATAATGATATGCGCTGTGACAGACCTGTACAGTAAGTTGCTTCATGTGAGGCCCAAAGGAGCTACTTAGTGACATGCAGTTCATTATACCTGTAGTTTGCTTCCTGAAGGGACTGCATCATCACTCACATACTCACAGATGAGGCAAACTGATGAGTCCTGGTAGGACGAAATGCATGTATGCGTCTTCAGTTGGCACCCTATTCAGACTGTGTGAGAGGCCTTTGGGCACCATTCATTTTTGCTTAAAGCTTGAACCAGCATAATATTCTGTGGTGATTTGCACATACAGCCATTGATGCTTTGCATTATGGGGATATGTGTGATTTTGCATTTCTTTGAAACATAGAAACATAGAATTTGATGGCAGATAAGGACCGCTTGGCCCACCCAGTCTGCTCATTTCCCTACCTAATGGATAAGCTGCAGATCCTAGTTAACCAGCAGCCTACTTCTTTCTGCCCCCAACCCCTAGAATTGCCTTATGACTGTCCCATGCATGCTTGAATTCCACCACTGTTTTTGACTCCACAACCTCCTCTGGAAGGCCGTTCCATGCATTCACAACCCTCTCTGTGAAAAAATACTTCCTTAAAATACCTCTGAGCCGACCCCTCTATCTTCAAATTGTGCCCCCTTGTTCTTGCACACCTCTTGTTTTGAAAGATGCTACCCTCTTGGACTTTGTTGATTCCCTTGAGGTACTTGAAAGTTTCTATCATGTCCCCCCTCTCCCTCCTTTCCTCGAGGCTATACATATTAAGCTTCTTAAGTCTCTCTTCATATGTCTTCCGGTGCAGACCCTGCACCATTTTAGTTGCCCTCCTCTGGACAGCTTCCATTCTGTCTATGTCTTTGTGGAGATTGGGTCTCCAGAACTGCACTCAATACTCCAGATGGGGTCTGACCAGTTGTCTGTACAGAGGGATAATAACTTCCTGTTTTCTACTGGTGATGCCTCTCCCTATGCATCCCAGTATCTCCCCAGCCCTCCTTGCTGCCCTCTCACATTGCTTGCCCACCTTTAGGTCATCTGATATGACTACCCCCAGGTCCCTTTCCATTTTGTTGTTGTTAGTATCTCACCCCGCATTGTGTACTCTTCCCCTGGGTTATTATTTCCCAGGTGCATTACCTTGCACTTCTTAGCATTGAATCTAAGCTGCCATACATTTGACCATTCCTCTAACCTTGCCAAGTCCCTTCTCATCCTTTCAGCCCCACCTTGTGCATCAACTCTGTTGCAGATCTTTGTGTCATCTGCAAAAGACATTCTTTTCCTTTCAGTCCCTCTGCAATGTCACTTATAAAGACATTGAAGAGGACTGGTCCTAATACTGAACCTGCGGTACCCCACTAGTAACCCCCCTTTCTTCAGAGTGGACTCCATTTACTATTACTCTCTGTGTCCTGTTCTCCAGCCAATTCTTTATCCAGACTGTCATCTTGGGACCCACTCCCAGGCTGGCTAACTTGTATATTAATCTTTGGTGTGGGACTGTGTCAAATGCCTTGCTAAAGTCTAGGTAGGCCATGTCCACAGCCCCTCCCTGATCTACTACTTTGGTCACCCAGTCAAAGAAATCTATCAGATTCATCTGGCATGACCTTCCGCTGGAATCCATGCTGCCTTGGGTCCTGTGTCCTCTGGCCTCTAGATAATTGACAATTTTTCCTTCAGAAGTGATTCCATCATTTTCCTACCACTGAGGTTAAACTAACAGGTCTGTAGTTTCCTGCTTCTGCCTTGCTCCCACTTTTGTGAAGGGGAATCACATCTGCCCTCCTCCAGTCCTCGGTACCACCCATCCTCCCATGATTTGTTAAAGAGGGTAGTCAGTGGTGTCACTAGCTCTACCCTTAGTTCTTTAGAATTCTGGGATGAATCCCATCAGGCCCCATTGCTTTGTCCACCTTTCAGTTTTAAGAGTTCTTTCAGAACCCTTTCTTCTGTAAATGGGCTGGTATCAACTTCTGTATCCAGAGTTTTTCTACTGTTTGTTTTAGGTACCTCCCCCTCTTCATTTGTAAATACTGAGCAAAAATATTTGTTTAGTATCTCTGCCTTTTCACAGTCACCCTCTGCCCACCCTCCTCCCCTTTATTAAGCCTCACTATCCCTCCCTTGGTCTTCCTTTGCTCCCTGATGTACCTATAAAAGGTTTTATCCCCCTTCTTAACCGAGTTGGCTATCTTTTCCTCGGTTTGGGCCTTTGCTGTTCTGACTGCCTTCCCAGCTTCCTTTTGCTTTAACTGATACAGTTCTCTGTCCTGCTCCTTGTGTGACTCCTTGTACTTCCTGAATGCTTTCTTTCTTGAACCTTCACTGCCACTTCCTTTGAGAACCATAGTGGTTTCTTACATCGTTTCATTTTGTTTATTTGCTTCACACAAGGCTTGTTACCCTGTGATGGCAGTTTTTATTATTCCCCATTGTTCTTCCACCCCTTCTTCCTGCCCATTTGCTAGTGCATTCCTTAGGCACTCACCCATTTTGGCAAAGTCAGCCCTTCTAAAGTCCAGTACTTTTGCTTTTGTATGACTTGAATCTATTGCTGTGTTTATTGTGAACCATACTGTTCGATGGTCGCTAGTTCCCAGAAGGCTACCCACTTCTACATCTGTGATCCTCTCTTCATCTCCATTTGAGAGAACCAGGTCTAAGATTTCTCCCTCTCTAGTGGGCTCCAATACCAGTTGTCTAAGGCATGCCCCCTGTAGGGCATCTAGAATAACCCCACTCTTCGAAGTGGCTGCTGCAACTGCACTCCAGTTAACATCTGGCATATTCTGATCACCCATCAGCAATATCTCCCCTTTTTCTGCCATTCTAAGTATACTTTCTGTCATTTCCTTGTCCATTTCCTCCCCTTGAGAAGGGGGTCTGTATACAACCCCTGTGCGGATTGTGGTTCCATTGCCGGTCTCCAAATTTACCCACAGTGCTTCTTCTCCTCCCTGTTTTCCTTTTGTTCTGTTGCTTTGATTCCTTCCCTTATGTAAAGAGCTACTCCTCCTCTTTTACCCTCCCTGTCCCTCCTGTAGATAGTGTATCCTGGTATGTTTACGTCCCAGTCATGGTTTTGTGTGTACCATGTTTCTGTGACTGCCATGTTATCCAGATGGTCCTCCTCCATCAAGGCCACTAATTCAGGAAGCTTGTTACTCAGACTATAGGCATTGGTACTCATTGCTCTCCATTTTTTGATGGCTTTACCTTCTGTTGCAGCATTCCCCACTGACCTTTCTACTTCGGTCTTTTTCTCATTTAGTACCCTGTTTTGTAGGGAGAGGCTGGGATTTTCCTGCTGCTTATCAGTGCCTCCCCCCTTGACTAGTTTAAAAGCTTGCCAATGAAGCATTTAAACCTATTGCTCAAAAGACTTGTTCCCTTCCTGGACAGATGTAGACCATCCTGCCAGTATAGGCTGGTGTCCCTTCAGGTGGAACCCCAGTCCCCAATGAAGCCAAACCCCTGTTCTCCACACCATTTTTTCAACCATTCATTAAACTGCATGGTGCAAAGTACCCTCGGCTCACTCATGCCATTGACAGGCAGCACCTCTGAGAAGGATACTGTGTGTGCACTTGTCTTAGGCCCCTCCCCAATTCTACAAAGTCCTTCTGCACTGCTCTCATCTCATGTTGAGCCAAGTCATTTGTCCCTAGGTGGACAATGACATCCAGCTCAGACTCCCGTACAGCTTTTCTTGTGATCCTGAGGATGTGCTTCCTCTCCCTCCAAGCCATGGCACCAGGCAGGCACCTTACTTCAGTTTTCCCTGCTCCCCCCAGTTCTATCCCCCTAATAATTGAGTCCCCCACCAGGAGCTGCTTCCTTTCCTTGTGGTGTCCTCTGCCTCCTTCCTGTGGGCCTCCCTTGTGATAGTTGTCCTCAGCCTCCTTAGTCTCCTCTGCGGGTGCATCCATAGGGGAGCTATGCTCCCCCAGAATGGTGTATGGATTGTGGAGTGGAACAACTGACTGGGTGTGCCTCTGTTCTACCATCCTCACCCTCCCTGAGCCCACTGTGGTCCAACTACTGTGCTTTCATCGCAACCTCTGAGGTAGTGGTGGTGGCTCTGGTGCTCCCTGGATGGGGAGGTTCCCTTCCTACCATCCAGTGTGGCCTGGGGGGAAGGTTCCCTTACTACTGTCCAGTGTGGCCTGAAGATGGGCAACTTCCTCCCTCAGGGCAGAGAGTTGTCTGCAAATAGGGCAGCATCTCAGCCTCCAGAAAGACTCTCGGAAGACTGCTGCCCCACAGCCATTACATTGCACTACTCCCCACATGTTTATCTACTTTTTTTATTTGTGTGTGTGTGTGTGTGTGATTGGTTTGTTATATAGAAATATATATATATTATACAATGTGTATGCTTATATTGTCAGTGCAGTGTGCTAGAGAGGATATGACAGTGATATGCACCTTGCACTCTTAAGGAAATGATGTCAGAACCCCAGGTATAAAGGAACTATTTCCAGGGGTGGGTGAGGTGAGGGGTGGGAAGAGGTTGGGCCTAAATTGTGCCCTCACAAAACAATCAGCTAAGAGCTCTGACCCACCGCTGTGATGAGTGCCTTCCTGTCAGCAAGATACCCTACACAACAATTTGACAGAGAAAATACCCTGTTACTCAAACAGAGAAAAATCCAGACATCCAAGTCAGACACAGGTAAAACCTCCCCAGCCCCAAAACAGCCTGGTGGTTTGTGCTCTGAAAGCAGTCAGCACCAAAATAAGGCAGCTGTGCTTTAAACTCTTCCTGCACTGAAAATCATAAGAATTGTAATAAAGACTGTCTTTTCCTGATAATTCTAAGTTCCTTATTTCACCTCTCAGTTAGAAGTAGCCTCCACCTGCAGAATATCTGCTCCAAACCAAAGACAATTGTAAGGTTCACCTTCCTCTGTTGTGAGCACAACTCGCTTTCTTGCAAATCCTATGTTCAGTATTGCAGCTTCCAGCCAGAGATAGTGTGACTTGAAAAGTGTTAGCTGTTCTGATGAGTTTGCTATAAAACACTTGCTTATAATACAATTGTTCTCAGGTCTGTTACCAAAGCTATTGGCTGATAAGTAGCTGTGATGTAAGCACTTCCTGCTAAAGTCTGGAATTTCCTTTAAGGCATACACAGATAAACACAAAATAGTTTCCGCCTCTAGGGCACTTGTCTGGGTCAAATACACAACCTGTACCTGCACTTATTTCAGGATTTATGACAAATTCTTAGCCCAAGGTTTAAACTCTTCCTGCACTGAAAATCTTAAGAATTGTAACAAAGACCGCTTTTCCTGATAATTCTAAGTTCCTTATTTCACCTTTCAGTTAGAAGTAGCTCCACCTGCAGAATATCTGCTCCAAACCAAAGACAATTGTAAGGTTCACCTCCCTCTGTTGTGAGCACAACTCACTCACTTTCTTGCAAATCCTATGTTCAGTATTGCAGCTTCCAGCCAGAGATAGTTTGACTTGAAAAATGTTAGCTGTTCTGATGAGTTTGCTATAAAACACTTGCTTATAATACAATTGTTCTCAGGTCTGTTACCAAAGCTATTGGCTGATAAGTAGCTGTGATGTAAGCACTTCCTGCTAAAGTCTGGAATTTCCTTTTAAGGCATACACAGATAAACACAAAAAACAGTTTCCACCCCCTAGGGCACTTGTCTGGGTCAAATACACAACCTGTACCTGCACTTATTTCAGGATTTATGACAAATTCTTAGCCCAAGGTTTAAACTCTTCCTGCACTGAAAATCTTAAGAATTGTAACAAAGACTGTCTTTTCCTGATAATTCTATGTTCCTTATTTCACCTTTCAGTTAGAAGTAGCCTCCACCTGCAGAATATCTGCTCCAAACCAAAGACAATTGTAAGGTTCAACTCCCCTCTGTTGTGAGCACAACTCACTTTCTTGCAAATCCTATGTTCAGTATTGCAGCTTCCAGCCAGAGATAGTTTGACTTGAAAAATGTTAGCTTTGGCCAATGTCATCTGGGGTAACCATTGCCTCAGTACTTCCGCACTGAGGTTCTTTGTCTTTTAGCTTGTTTTTTTGTTTTTTATTGTGCTCACCACAACATAACCAAGATAGACCATCTTAGGGTAGCTTGTTCATTCCACCGGGGTGTCACATAGATGAGGCACACTGTTGAGTTCTGGTAGGATGAAACACGTGTATGTGTCTTCTGATGGCACCCTTTGCAGAATGTGTGAGAGGCCTTTTCAGCACCATGCATTTTTGCTTAAAGTTAAACTAGCATAATATTCATTGGTGCTTTGCATATACTGCCCATGATGCTTTGCATTATGGGGGTATGTGTGATTTTGTATCACTTACATGGTGCCGCACATGTAGTGTACCGAGCAGGTGGACCTGCAGGCTGCTTGCAAAGGAGCTGCAACATCACATGCATAGTTCCAGACCCAATGCTTGCTGTGGACATGTCCCTGCAAAGCTATCTATATTTTTTCTCTCATTTTTGAGACTACCTGTCATGAAAGTGGAAGTGGAAGTTGCATGTCACAAAAAGGGATTTTTGAGTCCTGAAAACAGCCCTTTTTCCCACATGTGCAGTTAATTTTTTCACATATTTTTCATAAGGTGTTTTTTGTGACAGTGATACTTGTC
This sequence comes from Neoceratodus forsteri, assembly GCA_016271365.2. Lineage (NCBI taxonomy): Eukaryota > Metazoa > Chordata > Ceratodontiformes > Ceratodontidae > Neoceratodus > Neoceratodus forsteri. The sequence goes on from CM057458.1 coordinate 519,512,280, forward strand.
TTTGTGTGGTGAGGTCCTTTTCATGAGTCTGAGTGGTCATGAATGCGGGTCAAAGAAGTGTAAACTCTGCTCATCAAAAACAAAAAAATCCTTGGATCTTTAGTCTGAAACTTGTGTGGTCAATATAGTGGGGTGTGAGGTAAATTCTTCAAGTGCTGCTTTTCAAAAAAAGCAATACTGTACTTTAAAAATTATTAATGAAATTAGTCTGTTGCAAGTTATGAAAACAGGGCCTACTAGAAAAATTGTTTCTGTAAGTGCCAAACCCAGATTTGTGTCTGTTAATAGTAACAAAAGTAGGTGAATTAAAACAAAAGTTAGTGCATTAAAAAAAAGCTGTTTGTACTGTAGCTGTAGTCTGAAACTTGTGTGGTTGACAGAGTGGGATGTAAGTGTGATTCTTCAAGTGTTGTCATATCAAGAGAAACAATACCTGTTAAGTGCTGAATCAATCATAACCAAATGTTAAGGATCCAGAGATCCTGGCACCATATGCATGCCAAATTTTAGATTATTCTGTCCAGGGACAGCTGTGCTATTATTGTGACATTATCATGGCATAACATAGAAGGACATTTGTAAAACCCTAATAAAAGAAGCAGTACCAATGCTGTGTGGTCAGCACTAGATTAACCATAGGGCAGAAGGGGCAGTTGCCTTGTGCCCCCAAGTTTGAGGGGCCACCTGAATTTCCTTTTTTCCTGTTTCTTTTTTTCCCTTCTTCCCTGACCTCTGTACTTTATGATTAACCTCAGCGGGGGTATCCTCATCCATAAAACTCCATTTTGCTTTTACAGTTGCTGCGTTATGCCAATTACAGGGCTCCTCCTCAGATCTATACGTGGTCATGACATAAAGCTCAACAGTCTCTTGTCGCCACCACGTGCAAGACTTATTCCCTCTCTTGAGCCAACGAATCTTGTGCCATCATCAGCGAGAAGAGACCATCCACAGCCGCAGCATCACTTTCAAATTTGAGTCTGCTGTCTGCCAGGCCCACTGGTCAATGAGTTGGTTGGGGTCTGAGTCTACCACTAGCACAGCAGTCATCGAAAATCTTTAAAAAAAATAAAATAAACATAAAGGCTTTAAAGTCAAGTTTAAGCTGCAGACTCTCAGTGCATGTGCAGAGAATGTGCGGGCAGGGCTGGGCCACCAGCAAACTGGACTCAGTGAGTAGTGACTACTGTCTTCTTGTCTGACAGATGAGAAAGCTGAGGGTAGAGGAGATCAGAGTGATCAGCTGTCGGACTAATCCAATTTGTAAAAATTATTAATTTTTATTACACGGTTACTCTGAGACTGTCGGTGTCGGCAACTGTTGCTGCTGTCGGAAGAGGTAAGGAGCGAGCCCCAGCAGCAAAGTGAGTGAGTCGACTAGGACCCAATTCATTCTTCCAGCCAGACCAACCACAGTGCCTTGCTTGCCTTCTTGACTTTCTACTGGTAAAAAAAAAAAATGAGAGTAGAGCCAGAGGTGAACAACTGATTGCTGAATGCTTTTATTTAAAAAGAAAAAATGATGTGAGAGAATACTTGACTTTACGAATCCACTCAATGGCGGAGCTAGAGGGGGGCTGGGGGGCAGTCACCCCTGCTGGCTGTCCCAGTATGAGTAGTTGCGCCCTGCCACCATCTTTATTCACTGTTTAGTGCCCATTGTGGACCCCGTGATTGACTGAATGGCCCCCCCGGCTCCCAAACGCTCCCAAACCTGGCTCCGCCACTGAGTCCACTATTTGTATACAGTACTGTACAGTAGTAATGCCCACAGCACCCCCAAAACAACAAAGACGTATTTTATTTTTCTGGGCTGGATACAGACCTGCACCGGTGCAATCTAGTCAGAAATCAAATCACTAGAGGAAATCAGACAAAAATCAGTGGGCAGACACTAGTTCGAAATCAGTGATTTGAAATCACTAGAGAAACCCACAGGAATCACTGAGGGGAGTGGACCCAGATAAAATGCACTGGGGAACACAGACAGTAATCATTAAGGGGACCTAACAGGAGGTCTGAGATCTTGCTCTTTCATCAGGTGGTTTGCTGCTATACATATGCAAAGGCCCAGCTAGTTATGTGTGTGCATGTGATTAGGTGGGAGGGAAGGGTCGGCCATGGAAAAAACTGTGCAGCCAGCTAAATAAGAGTTGTTGGCAGCCAGTAAGTAGTATATAAACTTTCACCAGATTAATATATTGCTGTTCAGAGATTGTAGCACTGGCAGTGGTGGTTTCATAGCCCAGTGAGTTGGGCCAACTGAATTATAAAGAATTCAAAGATAATTTTAGAGTGTGAGAGCCTAGAGGAGCCTATCACATGAAGTAAAAACCATATTGCAAGGTGGTACTGCTATGTCTGTGTTCATGATAGTAAACAAACAGTTGAGGGAGGGAGGGAAGAAAAGGCATGGGGAACAATATTAGCTCATAAAAAACAGATATACCAAGCAAGTAGAATAAAAGTAATATTCTTAATAAAGAACACTGTGACAACTTGTGACGTTAATGAATTGCCACCAGAAGATCAAATTATAGGTATAAATTATGGATTAATGAGTGTGCTTGAGTGCTGACACTCAGTGTGAGTGTACTCCAGCCATCCAACTTCAAACAATAGCCTTCTATTTCCACCCGAAGAATGGCATTCAGAGTAGCTGGAAAAAAAAAACAAATGCATTTTAAGGTATCAAAAATCATTCAGCTTTCGGGGACGGCTCCCGAACCCCCCAGCCTATTGATTAAGTCACAGGGGGCCCCACAATTCAAAATTGCACAGGGCACCACAACTTATCAATCTGGTCCTGAGTACCATGCCCCTATAATTATAGTGGCACTACATTATTAGGGTTGTGCGTGCACTTCTATGTTGTTGTACTTTAATAACGTAGCTATACCTGAACAGAAAATAACTAAAATTTGACATGCGTGTAGTCAGTGTCAGGAAATTTGGATCCCATAAATGTCATAATTGTTGGTTCAGCAGTTACAAACTTCTAGAAGGTTGAAAATACATATAAATATGGGACCCCATACATGAAAGGGCTTGGTACACACCTGAATGGGCGCGTACTGAGCCAAGCAACTGTGCACCTTGCACCTGGCCACAAACAGGCAGCCAGAGTCAGAATTCACTATCCCCAGCTGGTCTGATGTGTAACCATGTAGTTCTATGCAAGAGGCAGGGCCAGCCAGTAGGGTTGGATCTGGGCAGTACCATGGCCTTCCAATCAGTAAATGGAATTCACTCCGAGGAAGGGAGGGGAGGGTGACCAGTGGGGTGTCTCAGGGATCAGTGCTGGGACCGGTCCTCTTTAATGTCTTTATAAGTGACACTGAAGAGGAGCTGGAAGGGAAGGTCTGCTTCTTTGTGGATGACATCAAAATCTGCAATAGGGTAGGTACTCCGATGGGGTGGAAAGGATGAGTAGTGACCTGAGAAAACGAGGAGTGGTCAAGGGTATGGCAGCTAGGGGTGGAGTACAAAATGGCGGGGTGATGATACTGACAACCACCAAACAAGACAGAAACCTGAGGATAATCATATCAGATGTCATAAAGGTGGACAGGCAGTGCTACAAGGCAATTGGGAAGGCTAGTAGGATGCTGGGGTGCATAAGGAGGGGTATCACCAGCAGTAAGAGGGAGGTGGTGTAGCCTCTGTATAGACTGCTGGTAAGACCCCATCTAGAGTACTTTGTCCAGTTCTGGAGACCACATCTCCAGAAGGACATAGACAGAGTGGAGGTGGACCAGAAGAGGGCAACTAAAGTGGTGCAAGGTCTACATCAGAAGCCCTATGAGAAGATATTTAAGGACCAGAATATGTACACTGGAAGAGTGGAGAATGAGGGGGATATGATAGAAAGCTGTAAATAACTAATGGGGTAAATAAGAACAAGGGGACATGATATGACACTGAAGGGATGTAAATTCAGGAGAGATGTGAAGAAGTTCTTTATCACAGAAAGAGTGGTTGACTCTGAAAAGGTCTTCCAGCAGAGGTGGTGGGGGCAAAAACAGTCATGAGGTTCAGGAATGCTTGGGATAGTCACAAGGGAATCTTAGGGGAAAGGAAGAGGAGGAGAGATAATGGACCGGATATCAAGTAGGAACTGGGGTAATACTGTAGGCAGAGGAAATGGGCAGACTAAGTGGGCCAAGCAGTCCTCATCTGCTGCAAATTCTTTGTTTTTTTCTGTTTGTTGGCAAGTCCCACAGTAGATCCCCTGCTCTGAGAAAGCAGGGTACCATGGGATATGGCAGTTTGCAATAGGACTGCCAAGTCCCTTCAGTGCAGCAGAGGTAATTTTTCATATCTGGACACTGTACCCACAGCTGCCATCCTCTCTCCATCCATATGTAGCAAGGAGGCGAGATGGGGCCCATGGCTGCAGAACAACATTGTGTCATCCTGATGCCTGTTGGGGGATGCGTACACATTATGGCAACCCTCTGGCTGTGAAAAAAACACACCCTGGCACGGGTCTGGAAGAGTGCAAATAGCATCAGCATGTCGTGCTTTGCTGGCCCATTGCTGGTACACTATCTCCCTGCCCCCGCCTGACAGGCCATGCAGTTGTGAGGATACAGGCATGGTTGGACCTTGGCAGGGACAAGCAGAAGGGGAAGGATGTTGGTGCAGTGCTCAAGGCACTATAGCACTTAGCACACAACATCCTAGGACAGGGTACGGTGGGCGACAACCCCAAATTTCATCAGCAGGGAAGTCTGAAACCTCCCACCGCCAGCTGGAAGGTGCAGGACCTTCTAATGAAACTTGGCTCCTGCTAACAGAAAATTTGCAGAGACTGCTAATACTAAAAACATCTCAATTTCATTGGGACCCTTCTAAATCACCTTTGGAAATAAATCCATGAGAATCAAAACTTTCTCCCAGTGTTTGAACTTTATTTCTCCAGAGCTCTTAAATGATCACGAGCTCTGGGGCATCATTTCTTGAAATACATTAAACAGCTCCATGGGGCTAACTTTATACATCACGAATGAAGGGAGAATTTATCAAAGCGATGTTCAATGAGGTAGAGCAAGATGTCATACAACAGAACTTCATGGCAGAGATTTTCCACCAGGCAAAAACTCTTAAATTACTGGAATGTGACTCCTTTGAACTCTCCGGCACCAGTAAGTACCTGACTTCTGCTTTACTACCATACAAGGCTATTTTCTCTTAAGGCTGCAGTGCTCCCTTAACTTTCCTCACAGAGCACTATCCTAGTGGGGAAATTGTAAGTTTCCCCCCCAAACCACCATGTATCCAGTCGTTACACACACTGGGGAGTTTCCATCCTTGTAGTCCACTGGCTAGCCCCAAGGCCTTCATGCCAGCTTCCCTGGTCCCAAAAGTGCTTCTCCTCCCTCTTACACCATCCACTGTTTACCAGGAGCGTGGCTCCAAATTGCTAAGGCAACTACATACTCTTTTCACCTCCATCCTGTTGCCCAATAATTGCAATCCAGCTCAAGGGGAAGACCTCCAGGGCACTCCATGGCCTGCTCGGCAAATCCGGCAGCCCCGAGGCTTGTTCCTCCAAACAGGCTTCATAATGGGAACAGGTTCCCCTGGCCCCATCACCAGCATCCCTGAGCCACCCTCTCACACTGTGCTGCAGCAGTCCTGCCACAACCAACTGCACACTGATGACCCAGGAACGGTAACTCCACAAAAAGGCCGTACACTGACCCAAGGGTCCCACTCACCTTCCTTGCCACTCCTATGCTACCTACTTCCATAAATGGACCTTTCCAGGGCCTGGACACACACACACACACACACATGTAACTGCCTAGCAGATGACCTCCCATGCGGATGCCCACCAAGGGACCCGGTGCATTATTGCTCAGCTGTTGACCCTGCCTGGGAGAGGAAGCCCCCTTCCTGCTTACTGCCGGTCTCTACCTCTCCCTCCAAAAGCCACCAGAAACATCCTGTTCCTCCCTTAAATACCCTCCAAGCTAATCACTCTTTGCTGCCACCAAGTGGCAGCTGACAGAAATTACTCCCCCCAGAGCACAAACAGGAAACCTAAGCTCCAGGAGAAGGCGGAAAGGGGTTTCTAAGGTGAGCATAAGCTCCTCCCAAAGGAGAGGGGGCTTACATTCATATCACAGTGCGTTGGGCTCATGGTTTTTAAGACCTGTTTTGCCCACTGATTGTGCAAAAATGGCTGCAAGTTAAAACCTACAATTTTCTGGTTCATTAAGAGTTTGGGGCAAGGATAATTGTTTGATAGATGGCTTTTCTATGTAATCTGTAGAATCATATCATATAGAATCATAGAAACTTGGTGTCAGAAAAGGGCCCATCAGCCCTTCCAGTCTGCCCCTTTACCTCCATTATTCATTTCCCCTTCTGGTTGCCCCCCCCCCACAGCTGTTCAGCCCATATGACTTTCCCATGCTCTCTTGAAACACAACACTGTTTCAGCCCCCACCTTATCCTCTGGAAGTCTGTTCCATGCCTCCACCACCCTTTCCATGAAGACCCGCTCTTCATATTTCTCTGTATCTTCCCCTTGCAGTCTCAGGCTATGCCCCCTAGTTGCTGCACCTTCCTTCCTTTTAAGCAAACACCCTGCTTTGCTGATCCCCTTGACATATTTAAAGGTTTGTACCATGTCCCCTCTCTCCTGTCTAGTCTCCAATATGTACAGACCCAACTCCTTACTTCTCTGCTCATATGGTTTACCCTGCATACTCTGCATACTCTGCACCATCTTGGTTGCCCTTCTCTAAACTCTCTTAATCCTGTGTATGTCCTTTCCCAGATATGGCCTCCAGAATTGGACTCCATACTCCAGGAGCGGTCCCACCATGGATTTGTAGAGGGGCATCAGTACCTCCTCCCTCCTGCTAGTGATGCCCCTGCCAATGCATGCCAGCATCCCATTTGCTTTCCCCACTGCCCTGCTACATTGGTTTCCCACCTTTAGGTTACTTTTTTTTTTTTTTACCAGGTGAGACACACTAAGCTGAAAGCTTGTTTGCAGGTGCAACCTGGGAGCATGAGGAAGTTAAGTGACTTGCTCAGGGTCACACAGTATGCAAGTGGGGGCTGTGGGATTCAAACCCAAATCTCCAGATTTGCAGCTCAGAGCCTTAAACCACTGTGCCATACTGCCTCCTCAACTCCTCATGCTGCCGTACTTGATACTATAATCCCCAAATTCCCCTCCTTCTCCGTGTCCCTGATGCCCTCCCCCCCAGCTTCTGCATTGCTTTTGGGTTCCCATCTCCCAAGTGCATCACAGCACACTTTTTGACATTGAACTTTAGTTGCCAAGTCTCTGCCTATCCCTCCAAAGTCATCAGGGCCTACCTCATGTCCTCCACTCCCCTGCGGTGTCCACCCTATCGCTGATTTTTACATCACTTGCAAACATGCATTCCCTTCCCTTCAGCCCCTCTGCTATATCTCTGATATAGATATTGAAAAGGAAGAGTCCTGGCACCGACCCCTGTGGTCTTTTTAAAGTATTAGAAAAATTAAAGGACAGTTTCACACATGCTCAGTTAATTTTGTTTACAAATTTCTCACAACTAGAGTTTTGCAAAATGACACAACAGTTTCATTTGTAGACACACATTTTTGTGAGACAAGATTCTTGTTTTTGTGATCCTTGGTAGTCAAAAAAGTAAGGAACAAAGACAGAAAACTTTGCACTTCAAAAGCAAGATTATGAGCTGAAAGTTAAGTCTGAAGCTTGTGTGGTAGACAGAATGGAGTATAAGGTTGATTCTTCAGGAGTCTGTTTTGTAAAAAATCAGTGTGTGTAATTTTTTTTATGAAATTAGGCTGTTGTGAGTCGGGAAAACAGGTTCTGCTTTCATCAGTGCAGACGCTGTTTTCATGACTTGCAAAGCCACATATATGGAGTTTTCATGCAAGTTGTGTGACATTGAAAGATCGTCATACAGTTTATGTAAAAAAGTGCCTTTGGCACCAAAAGCAACCACTGGGTGCCCAACCATGGTGGCTCACTACAGAACTGCCATTGTTTTCCTGACACTGGCCACCCAGTCCAGGTATCGGGTAAGTACAATCCCCATCGACTAACACCCTTACCACCCTTTTCCCCTTCAAATAAAAATGCCCCATTCCTACCCCCTTAGCACACATACTCAGCCTTCCACACCTCTTCAGCACTCACCTTTTAATTGAAATCTAGCACTGAGTGACTAGCACAACTCCCTATACCTCATTTAGCCACCATCTAATAAAGAAAAAAAAACTGCTAAAAAAACAAACAAATCCCAGATGTGGTAATTGAACATGCATCAGGACTTAGGTTTTTTTCTGTTACTGATAACTTGGACATTTTGGGCCATTTTGGATCCAAACTTACCAAATGCCCATATCAGAACCTACCCCCTCCCTCACTGTCATATTGTCTCCTTGTAAATCTCACCTGAAATGAGTTTTGAAGGATTAATCCAAATTCAAAACTGGACAAGTAATGAGCAAAAGAAAAAAAAATAACACTTACCAAATACTTGCCCAACACCAATGGTGGTGGTGGGGTATCTGCTACAGGTCTGGTGTAATGTGAGTGATGATTTTATTTATTTAGATTTTGATGACTGGGTAAACCCACTGAGACTACTGGTCCCTTTTTCAGCTGATGCAGCTGCTTTAGGCCACTTGTGAGAGCTGCTACAAGTCAGGCACAATGTGTGATGATGAGCTTCTTTTTGGGCCTCTCACAAAGTCTTCCATAGGTCCGGAACAATGTATATGATGATGATGATGATGATGCAGCTGCTTCTAGTCTACAAGTCTAGCATATTGTATATCACTATGCAGCTGCTTCACCAGTGAAGTAAGTTATAGGTGGAGTATTCTGAGTGCCACCATGCAATGCTCATTATGGGTTGTAAGAAAGGGGAAAGCTAAAGGTGTCAGTGTTATATATGTTTTTCAAAAGGTAAGGAAATTAATTAAAAAAAACATGTTAATGCATCTACTGTATTAGGGCAGATGCACAAAGCGTAGAAAGTAGAGAAATGCAAAATTATGCTAAAAAAATCCCTGGAACTGTGGTAAAACTGTATTGTGGTATTCTTCAAGATTTAAATGAGTGAGCAGTGCAGGGCTGGCATTACCCAAATGTCAGCACTGTCTTCTCAGACAAAGTAAATGGCACAGCAATGCTTGCATAGAGGTGCTGATATGAGGGAAACATCAGTACTGCATGGCATGTTTATTCAAACCAGAGGAACACCACACCACAGATTCATTAAGGTTCCAGGGACTTTTTACTATAATTTTTCATTTCCCTATTTTGTATGCTTTGCACTTCAACCCTAATACAGTCATTAACATAGTTTTTTTTTTGCAATATCTATCTATCATATGTGTGTGTGTGTGTATATATATATATATATATATATATGGGATATGCATGAAACAAGTGTAATAAATGATTTATTCATAGACAGTTTGACCTTGGGTAACCTCATGAGGCGAAGCCACGAAAGAGGCATATGAGGTATATGAGGTCAAACTGCTAGAGTGCAGATAAATCATTTATTACATGCATTTTCCATTGCATATTCCATTTATGCAATTCTTTTGTTTCTGTAGGGGGTATTTGTTAGTCAAAAAAGTGAACACAAATGGAATTTTCTGCCATTTTTTGCTGATTATAGAAAATCTAAAAGGAATCTAGAAATGAAACACCTTTCATTTTATAGATATTTTTATGATGAACAACTTTTGTGCTCAAAGTACCATGCTATCTTTTTTGTTTTCAAGTTACTTGCATTTGTTTGATGAAAAAGTGCACACAAATTGAATTTTCTGCTGTTTTTCATTATGAATGAAAAAACTAAACAGTATCTATAAATGAAACATCACTCATTTTGTAGATATTTCTGTGCTGAATAAAATTTGTGCTCACAGTACCATGCTATCATTTTTCATTTTAAAGTTATTTACATTTGTTTGCTGACAAAATGAAAAAAAAAAAGAATTTTCTGTCTTTTTTTTGCTAATTATCAAAAAATATAAAAGGTACCAATAAATAAAACACCACTCATTTTGTAGATATTTCTGTGCTGAACAACTTTCGTGCTCACAGTACCATGCTTTCATTTTTCGTTTTAAAATTATTCGCATTTGAATATGGTTGATACTGCTACTGAGGCTGAACATTCTAAATGACATAAGCACTGTATAGATAAATGGCTGATGACATAAGCACTGTATACATAAATGAAATTTATGTACACAGTTACTCAGATAAACAGATTTATCACACTCTGTTTATCTCCATCCCATTGCATATATATATATAGGCAAAAAAACTTGTTTAATGCATCAGTTAGGGTTGTTCCACAGTGACAAAAGTGAGGAAATTCGATGTTAGGGTTGAAAACCCCCCTTGCACCATCCCCACCCTGCCGCCCCAGCCAGTATCGGGGTGAGCGTTGAGGTCATTGACCCTAACTCTCACCCCATCACATGTGTAAAGAAGCTGAGGTGGTGAACTATAGAAGAATGGGGTGAGAGTTAGACCAATGACCCCAAGCACACCCGATCGGTAATTACCGACCGGCGCATTGCGATTTGTGTTAGATTACGCGACTTGTATTTGCCTTTTCTGTTTCGTTTTGGTGTTATTTCTGCTGTTATCTTACCATTTGCTTGCACAAATGCAAGCATGTGCAGAAATGCAAACTGTTACGCGCACGGTCATGGTACTGCAATTGTAAATGCAAATGGTAATGGTAACAGAAACGGAAATGCAAATGCAATCACATATGGAAATGTAAACCGTAATGCGCACGGTCATGGTACGGCAATTGGAAATGCAAATGGTAACGTTAACAGCAGAAATAACGGCGAAGGAAACAGAAATGGAAACATGAACACAAGCACGTATGCAAACGAGAACGCAAAGGGTACTGCACACGGTGGTGTACATAGGAACAGTAATGCAAACGGGTATGGAAACACAAGTAGTAATGCTAAGTGTAACAGTAACATAAGCGCACACGCTGGTTTGTCCCAACAGCTGAATAGAGAAAGACAGGGGCCCAGATATTTAAACTGCACCCAAAAAGTGCGCAACAGCAGGAGCAAGTGCAAGTCCACTGCGCCCATGCGCAAGAAGCGCGATATTCAAAAACTGCGCAGGCAAAGACGCGCCTACGGCAGACAACTGAATATTGCACCACTTGCACCATAGCGCAACTAGGGATATGAAGCTGAGCATATCTGATGCGCCATAGAGCAACAAGGGATGCTCAGCGGAGCAGTCCAGATGTGCCATAGTGCAACCAGGAACGCCCCCTGCAGCACAGCAGCAATGCAACAGCACAACCAGGGATGCAGGGGCCCACCACCCATGCCACAGATGGGCAGAGGAACACACAGCAGAACAGACATCATCCCCCACACCCCATGCACTGCACAACCGGGGGAGAGCTGGAATAACCACTGGCCCATGGATACCAGCAACCAACCCACAGCTGGGCCATGGTGCACCAGCAGACCCCCTGGCAAGCTGTGACCGGCACACAAGTAGGGCCAACCACCCCATATTACACCATCCCACCAATGCAGAGCACACCCTGCACCATGATCCCCATACACCCTGCCCAGGAGTAGCGCCCAACAGTGCAGGACACCCCATGCATGCCACCACCCCCACTGTGACAATGCAACCCTGTGCACCATGGAGCCATACAAGGCAGCCCCACCATGAGCACCCTGCAGTGGGTGGCAGCAGACAGCGATGCAACAGATGCATACACAGTGCCACCCTGCACATCCCCCCCGAGGTACAGCTGAAAGATCGACCATGCGTCAGCACACAAGGTACCCCACATGTGACAGAGCATGCCCCGGACCCCACCTCCAGCAGTACAGCACCCTGCACACCCTCCCAAGGACACATCCATCCCAGCACTGGCCACAACAGCCAGCACAGACACACATGGTGTAGCATGGAGGCATGCACCACACAGGATGCAACACAGTGCATGGACAAACACCCACCCATACCCAAGGGCACACCAACACAGGGACACAGTAGCAGGTCAACCAAGCCACTGGCATGTGGCCACGGCTGATGTGTACACACGGCCAGCACCCTTACATTGCACAGGTGTGCCAGCCACCCTGCACAGGCACCATGAAGCTGTATGCCACCAGCATGCTGCCAGAGCACAGGTGACAGACACTAGAGCACATCCCCTGCAACAGACACAAGCGACAGCATGGAGGGGGAGCAACAACAGCGGAGGCCACAGTGCCACCGGAGGCAGAAGTGCACCATACTGGTGCTGGAAGGCAACCTGGCATTGTGCCGGGTACAGTTGTTATCCAGCATGGACAGCCACCACTGACATGCCAGCAGACCGTGCATATCACAGACATGCAAGGGTGTCAGCTGCACAGGCCACAGGTCCGTGGACCACTGCACACAGGCATCCAGTGCACAGAGTACAGCACACAAACCACAGACAATGACTGATCCCCTGCCCACACCACAGGTGGCTCACCTCTGCACACAACACACACGCACCCATGCGCACCACCCCGACGCCATGCACGCATCACTGCAGTTGAGCACCTGTAGCCCACTGCAAATCAGAGACCACCACAGTTGTCATAACAAAATGCATATATTTAAAAGATGTAACAAAAACTATATACAAATATTTACAAGGGGGAAGGGCACATAACAGGTGGGGAGGTAAGGGCAGGGGTGAACATATGGGAGAGGGAAGAAGGGGTGTGAGGGTGGGTCAAAGGGGGGAAAGTGGTAGTCAGGGCATGGAGACATCAATGTGCGCCCCGGTCCTCCTCATCATGGCACCGACATCTGCTTCTCCTCCTCCTCACCCCGTGATGGTGGATCCTTTGAAGAAGCTCCAAGTCTCCCTTGCCACCTGGAGAAGCTCAGGAATACTCATCTGTATCTCCTGGAGTCACCGTACACCTAGGATGAGGGAGCAGAGTCAATAAGTGTGACAGTCCTGCTCCCTGCAGCCCACCCATTGTGCATGGCATACAGCCATGTGCCACACCCCTGTGATGGTGTGCGACCACCCACAGTGACCATGTCCACAAGACCTGCTGACCCAGGCAGCCACAGCCATGTGGACCACACACCCACCGCCCATGTCCTGCACAGCACCACCATGGCCGTACAGTGACTTGGCTATGCGGTGTGAAGGCAGTGGCACAGCCATGTGCCCGGTGCACGCATGGACCACCATTGATGCACTCCCAGACATGCAGTGCCACTGGGCAATGCTGACTGGTACAAGTTGCGTGCATGGCAGTGGAGTCAATGGATGGTGGCCATGCCCTGCTGCCCACCCAGTTATACAGCATGCAACAGTAATCATGGATGTAGGGCACTCACCATCATCAGGCTGGTCCAGGCGCCACTGACCACCATCATCCCTCCTGGCATGATCCTCCTCCATGTGGCGCCTCCGGTCCTGGTTCTGCCGGCGTTCTTCGGGCCCTAAGGTGCAAAGATGGAGAGAGGAACATCAGTACAATCCAGTAGAAAAGTCCTCCCGCCCCCATGTGTGTGCAATCCCACACAGCCATACCCATCCACCCCACACCCCGATACCACCACCACGGCCAACACCGGACGCCCCCCCATGTGCCAGACACATGCAACCATGATACCCGTATGGACGATAATAGTGTATGGATGTTGCACCTACCTGGCCGTGGCACCATGCCCCTCCTGGCATGTGCCTGCAGGTGAGCAAGCAGGTCTGGGTCCCTGCGCTTCAGGTCACCATAACAATGGCAGCACTGCTCCGCCATGCACCCCATACTGGTGGCCTCCTCCAGGGCGTTGGCCACCTCCTGCCAGTCCGCACTCCTGGCCCTGTCCAGGGGTGCATTTCCATACAAAGCCTCAGCATGGGGCTCAACTATAGCCAGCAGATTGGCTAGCTCAACCTGGCTCCAAATGACTGCAAAGCCTCTGCACCATCTCTGCGTGTGCTGAATCAAAATGGCGCTCGGCAGCACGGTCCTGCCACGTGCAGATGCTGCGTGGAATAGCGTTGCCATTCCCTATTGCGCTGTCACCGAACAGCACGATAGTGGTGCACCCATGCCTGATGCATGGTGCCTAGGGGGAAAAGGTCGGGTACAGGGTCAAGGGTCTCTGGTGCACGGACAGCCACAGTGCAATTGGAACCCAATGTGTGTAGAGTGATTGGGTGCCTGTGTGCCACCTCCTGTAGTGGCCAGGGCTGTTGCCCCAGTGCGCCACGATGCCCCAGTGCCACAGCGTCATATATGTGAACAGTGCTGTAGCGCCACTGGCACAATGGTGGCCATGCCTGTATTGCCTCACATGCACAGCACGCCAGCAGCATGGCAGGCGCCTGCCATCAACCAGGGCATGCGCGTTAGGTGTGTACTGCACATGTCACAGAACTGTGCCATTGGCTCAGCACGCTCAACACAATTGCGCAAAGCACAACAGGCGATATTCAGCCGACACATGCAAATCATCTAATTAGCCATTCAATGGCGCAGTCACTGCATTTGCATCCACTTAAAGATGCGCTCACCTCATTTGCATGGGTTGTGCTATAAAATGCGACATTGGGCTGCACTGGCCATAGTCGGTTACTGCAGTTTATTGCGTGAGTTGCATGCTGTTTGGGAATGTGGACTGTGGTGTTTGGGACGTGCATGGGACTGCACAGTCACAGGTAACACCTGTCATTCTCACAGGATGAATCATGACTTATCGTGTGGTGGAGGAAGAAGAACAGAGTTGTGGGAGGAAGAGGAGGCCAAACTTCACAAAGGCAGAGCCAGGTGCCCTGTTTGAGGCCTACCTCGACCAGGAGCCACTTCTCAGCAGACGCCAGGAAACACCACAGGCCCGTGCTGCTGCATGGGAGGAGGTGGTGTGTGCTGTCAACCTGCATGGCAGCCACCAGCACTCCATGCAGGAGTGCAAAAAGAAGATGGGCACGGACAGGAGGAGAATTAAAGAGAAGGTGGCTGCCATCAGGGCAGCGCGGTCCTCGACTGGTGGGGACAGCCGGAGGTGCAATGCCTGACCCCACAGGAAGAGCGGGTTGCTGGCAGCATGCATCATTGTGCCATTGAGGGTGTTCTGGGTGATGGATTCCAGATGGGTGGTAGCCTGTCACTGCATGGTAGGTCATGGTCTGTCTATTGGGGGCAGGGTAGGTCACATGCAGTAATGCTACTTTTTTCCCCTTACAGCTCCTGAGCATCTACATGGGTCAGCGCGTGGGCTTCTCCACTGAGGCCAGTATCGTGGAGATGGAGGAGAGCCCATCCACCTCCACAGGAATATGGGGGTCGGGCGACAGTGGCCCACCTGGATGTCCAGACTGATGTTGGTGGAGCTGGAGGAGGACCTGCCCGTGTCCCAGCATGCCAGCGTCCATGGATGCCAGCATGCTGAGACTCAGGCTGGTGCCAGATCCGTCACTGATGATGATGGAGCTAATGTCATGGGCAGTGACACGTGGGGCCACAGGATGGCCACACAGCAGGTGACATCACGGCCATGGCTGTGGGTGGTGCCGCCGTGGAGGTCTGCGTGTCATCACAGTCCCAGCTCAGCCTGTCTGCACCAGTGGGCAGCACTGGTGTGTGTCCAGGACAGTGGGACTGTTGCGCCACTGTGGAGGCAGCATTGAGCCCTGGAGAGCGGCAGCCAGAGGGGCAGTATCAGCAGTCGGCCAATGGCCATGGGGGTACAGTGTCAGGGGGCGGCATCAGTGCACCACCTGTGGACATGCCCAGGCCTGGCCCTGGTGTGCAGCACCCACCCTCAAGGGGTGATGAGCATCAGGGCCACGAACACCCTGAGGGACAGCATGCCGATCAGGCAGATGACCTCTTAGATGAGCACACCCGCATACTGCAAGCATCAGTCAATCAGCAGATGCGGCTTGTGATGGTAGTGGATGCACTGAGTGTGGCTCTGCACCAGGCAGAGGAGTGGCACAGGAGAGACACCGCCTTCTCCTGGCAGGAATGGACCGGTTGCGGGAGGATGTGACCACTGCCACTGACAGGCAGACACAGGCATTCACTGCTGTCATGGCCACAATGGGCACACAGTTATTGACCCATGCATCGCAGACACCACGCAGTGCAATGTCCACCCCTGTTCCCAGCATCGCAACACCATCCTTGTCGACACCGGTTCAGCTGTGGGCATCCTAAGCACGCCTGGCGCAGGCATGTTTGGTGTGCTGCAGACCCCTGCATGAGCATGGTCACTTTCACACAGTGAACCCTTGGGGGACCATTGGAAGCACCATGAGGCCAGTGGTCAGCCTGTCACTGCTGGCAGGTCTCGGTGGGGCCGCCCATGCATCCGTGGTGGCCGTGGCACTGTGGCGCGTGACTGACCTGTCTCCCAGCGCGGCTACTCTCTGATGCTGCCCTGTATGCATTGTGTCATTCAGCGGGCAATGCATGGGTGGGTACCCGGCCCTGCACGCACACACAAGGTCCATCTGCACACCCTCCCGGCTGCTGTCCGCAGTTGTGTGTGCATGATGATGCCTGCATTGCACTGTACACCACTGTGCAATGGTGCCCAGCATCTGACACATGCACAATGACAGGCAGTGGGCGTGGTGGTCTGTGGACATGTGTGTGGCTAGGGGTGGCAGTCTGGGTCGGCATGCCTCCTACCCTTTGTGCGTGTCTGGTGAGGTGTGTGTGTGTGTGTGTGTGTGTGTGTGTGTGTGTATGACTGCGTGCCATGTTAGACCTCGCCCATCCCTGGCAGTGTGTGCAGTTCCATGCCCGCCACTTCCCTTGATGGCATGCACCCTGGTGTGTGTCCATGCGTGTTTGTGGGTTGTGCCTTTGCCACTGGTGGTTGCACATGGCTCCATGACTTACCTGGTTTGGCTGAAGTGCTCCTCCATGATGGTGTTCCAGTGCAGCTGTGCCAGCCAAAGCAGTCGAGGGTCCCGTCACCCAAGGGGGGCTGCCCATCACCATCATCACTGGCGTCCTCATCGTCCCATCGCTGTCCCCCTCTTTGACCTGTATGGCTATCCCACATTCGTTGGCCATGTTGTGCAGGATGTAACAGGCCAGGAATTGCCCACAGGCCTTTGAGGAGCTGTACTGTAGTGCACTGCTGGAGGTGTCCAAGCAACGGAAACGTGTCTTCAGCATCCCAAACTCCTGCTCGATGACATTGCCTGTGGTGGCATGTGCCTCATTGTAGCATTGCTGCAGTGGGGTCAGGGGCCACCGGTATGGTGTGAGCAACCAGGGATGGAGTGGTATCCACAGTCACCTGTGTAGAGGGTGGAGGTTAGTTTGGTGATCAGCACGCCTGCCTCGGTAGGCCACTACCCACGCCACCTCTGACCATGCCCTCCCAAGCTCTATGTTTGTCTGTATGGTTTGCATACTCACCCACTAAGTGGCCAGTGGGAATTCTTGTCGCTCTCCCTTGTTCCTTTTTATTTTGGCTCATTTCCACTCATCGCGCAACTTCCGCTTGCTCCTCTATTGCGCATGGCATGTTGTTGAATATCGCACTGCGCCATTTATGCATGGTTCCTCCCCCTTCAGTTGCGCATACATTCATTATCATTGCGCTATTGCTCAGCGTGATTTTGGGGGTGCATCTGCCTCCTGCTGAATATCGCAGAATGATGCATTTTCAGACTTGCGCTGGAGCAACCCTATTGCGCATGGCACAACCCTTTTGAATATCTTGGCCCCTGTGTATAAATCTGTGATGATGCGTCTACTATGTGTATAAATGCAAAATTTTGAATTTATCACATAGTTGCTTAGATTTATCACATAGGATTTATCTCCATGCCTATTGCATAAATATATATCTATATATATATATATATATATATAAAGTAGGGTATGTCACAATGCATAATGCTGATGACATCATAATAGCTAAGTGTAGCACTGAAGCCAGGAGTTGAAATCAAATGGAAACAGTCACAGTATGTCTTTACACAAAGAGCACATTTAAAAGGTATAACTAGTAAATCGATGTTGTATACAGTGGTGGGATATTCAAAGCGTTTATATGGCACAACTGAGATGTGCCTGCGCAAGTGTGGAAATACACCAAAGAGCGATATTAGCGGAGCTCAATGCTTTCATGCAAATCATTAAAGCTAATGTGCAACCCTTAATGAACAGAAGTGCAGGTGGCGAGCCATGAATAAAACGGTGCAGTGTGATATTCAACAGCAAGCAAAGGGCGCAAGCACCAAGCAACAGGGACATGCACGGAGCAAACTTGAGCACATAAAAAGAGGGAGCAAGCAAGGGATGGAAGCATGCACCACAGGGGAGCAGGAGAGAGAGGGAGAGCGAGTGGGCAGGCAGGACAGCAGGAGGGGTGCAAGACAGAGACAGGTGGGAAGTGCAATAGAGTGTGGGACTGGGCACATGACACTGAATGAGCCTGCGTGTGTGTGTGTTTGTGTGTGTGAGAGACAGGTACGGGACAACTACAGCAGCGTGAGTCTGCAACACCGGGCTAAGGAGTGGCAGTGAAAGTGCCCGGATGGGTGGGAGGCGGAGGCCACAGCCAACAGGCCACTAGCTGGGAACCCCAAACACAGGTGTGCTCCCAGCACAGGGGCACAAGCAGCAGCACACAGCCGGGGGTGCCTGAGGAGACAGCCTCTGGGGGGGCAGGATAGGCCAGGCCATGACCAGTGCTTTCTTCCAGATGGAGGCAGTAATGAGGGGTGTGAGGAGGCAGGAGGCAGAGTGGTGCGGCCGTGGAAGGGCCCGTTGGTGGTATGCCTGGAACAGGTGGTACCTTACCAGCACCACCTTTGAACAGTACAGTGACACAGAGATTGTGGGCCGGTACCGCCTGAACCGGGCAATCCTGAGGCAACTCTGTGAGCTATGAAGTGATGAGATGCAGGCACCCACAAAATGGAGCCATGCCCTGTTGGTGGAGACCAAGGTCATGGCCATCATGTGCCTGCTCACTATGTACACCTTCCAGAGATCAGCAGGAGACACCACAGGCATAACCCAGTCAGCCATGTCATGGCCTCTCACACAATTCCTCAACGCACTGCTGCCACATGCTGCAGAATACATCCATTTCCCCAGCACACAGGCAGGCATACAGCTAACTGCAGGAGTTCCACAGGGTGGCAAGTATGCCTGTGTGCTAGGGGCCATCGACTGCACTCCCACGTAGGCATCTGCACACCACCTGGGCAGGAGGGGTAACCCACATCAACAGGAAGGCCTACCCCAGCGCAACTGCTGGGTGGTTTGTGATGCCAGGGGGCACATTATCAATGTCTGTGCCATACACCCAGGTGGAGCACATGATGCCTTCATCTGGCACCAGTCAGCACTGTGCCACAGGTTCGAGAGTGAGGACATCCCCACTGGCCACCTAGTAGGTGAGTATGCAGTTGGAATGGGCAGCCTGGTACAACAGGGTAGGGTGTGGGGGATGCTAGGCCAGAGGCATCACAGGGTGTGGCTGGGAAGGCAGGGGTGTGCAGCTACACAGACCACCATGTTAACCACACGTCAACACACAGGTGACAGTGGATACCCACTCTGGCCCTGGCTGCTCACCCCATATTGATGCCCATCGACCCCAGCGCAAGAGTAATACAATGAGGCACACGCCAGCACACAGAACATCATCGAGTGTGTGTTCGGGCTGCTGAAGGCCCAGTTAGGTTGCCTGGACAGGTCTGGCAGTGCCCTACAGTACTGCCCCTCAAAGGCCTGCAGCCTATTCCTGGCCTGCTGTATGCTACACAACATGGCCACCGACCGTGGGATAGCTGTCGAGGTTGAAGAGGGGAACAGCAGTCGGGACGACGTGGATGCCGTGCCAGGTGGTGGTGGGCAGCCCCCCTGGGTGAAGGGAACCCCGGCTGAACAGGATGGCCCAGCAGCACCGGGACACAATTGCAGAGGAGCACTACAGTGCATGCAGGTATGTGAACATGACCACACGCATGTCCCAGGGACCATGGCACAGTAGTCAGGCATGCAAGGCCGGGCCCCATAACAGACACGGCTGGTGGGTAGCATGGGCAGGCATGGGACCGGACCCTGTGGAAGCACCCTATACTGCACTGTAAACCCCACCGCACACACATCCACATACACACAGGCACCCACATGCACACGCCCAGAGGCCGCCAACGGGCATGTGTCAGATGCTGACCACCATTGCACAGTAGCGGCAGGTGTTGTGTTGTCATCATCATGCATATGCCACAGTGGCCAGCGGCCAGATGGGTGTGCACAAGGCCTGTGTGCAGTGCCGACCATGGATGACATGTCCCTGGAATGCACATGCACAAGCCACACCAATGTGCACACTGGGCAGTGGCAGACAGTGGACAGGGAGGATGGTGGCTTAGGACCACTGCGTGGTCGCACGGCCACAGCGGACACATGGACAGCCCCTCCAAGACCGCCCAGCAGACGCAGGCTGTGCGACAGCCACAGGGGGTGTCTCTGATGGTCCCCGGGTGTATCACTGCGGGAATGCGACCGGTTCCTCACAGGGGTCTGCAGGCTCCCAAACATGCCTGCTCCAGGCATGCCCGAATGCCCACAGCAGATCCTGGCATTGACACTGAGGGGGCTCATGATGCCGTGACCGAGGGGTGGATAAGGCACTCCACAGAGTCTGTGGTGAATGGCCATGCACCAGGGTGGCCAGTGGTGCTAGGCCGGCTGTGACTGGAGTGGAAAGCCGATCCAGAGCTGGGGTCATGTCCTCCTGCACACGTGTGGTCTCGGCTAAGAGCTGCTCAAAGTACCTGTCACGCCTCCCTGTGGACTGGCGCAGCTCTGTGCAGAGTGCAAGCACCCCTGACATGACCAGCACCTGTTGCTCCAAGGAGACCAGTAGCAGACGGGTGTGCTCGGTCAGGGTTGGCACCCTCTGGGCATGGGCATTGCACCAACCCATGGGTAGTACTTGACCCCACAGCACAGCCCCCACACTGGTGGGGGCTGCACAGTGGGGCTCCCTAGGGGCTGATCAGTCTGGGGTGCACCGTTGGTGGCCACTGCATCCGGCCCCCCATCGACCTCATCCTGCTACCACTGCTGACCCTCCAGCCACTGTGCGAGGATCGGCACCTGTGCCGTGGCACCACCACCACTCCCTTCAGACTGCACCACAACAATGGCGCCCACAACATTGCCGGGTGTAGTGGCCTGTGGGCGTTCAACCGCCGCCACAGCACCGTCTGCGCTGCCATGGCTGGTGGCTGGTATGGGTGCCTCCCCTGAATGACAACACCACTATCCAGGATACTAGCCATGTCATCATCAGCAGTCCTAGACCTGTCTCAGCATAAGGGATGCTATGGATGGAACACAGCCAGGGCCTCGTCCGCGACCATGCCACAAGCATCCGGATGAACAGTGGGGTTGGGCTGACTGCGGTCCAGACCCCGGACACCAGTGGAGGTGGATGGATGGTTCTCCAGGCCCAGGACTGCCCCCATGGTGGACACCCACACCCCTGCTGCTGCATGCAGGCACTCCAGAGCTGAAAGGGAACACAGTCGCATTAGTGGCATTAGCACACACCCCTGCCCCCCTTCCCCAGGCGCCTGTCATACCCCCATGCAATTATGGGCTACCCCCCATCTGGAACCCTCCGCCAGACACCCCTCAATGGCGCTGTGCTGCATGGATGCCACCACCAACTCCTCCTGCGGTGACAGCTGTGGCACGTCAGGCTGTCCACCACCCATGGCAGCACATGCAGCCTGGATGGCAGCCACCTTCTCCTTAATCTTCCTTCAGTTGGTGCCTACCTTCTTCTTGCACTCCTGTGCTGTCCTTTGATGGCTGCCCTGCTGGTTCACAGCCCTGGCCACACCCTCCCATGCTGTTGCCTGGGCCTGTGGGGTGCCTTTTGAGCCACTCAGGGGAGGATCCTGGTCCAGGTAGGCATCGAATAGGGCATCGCTCTCTGCCCTCATGAAGTTGGGCCTGCGCTTCCGTGCAGGCTCACACTTCTCAACCTCCTCATGTTCCATCATGCTTAGTCCTGTGGGTATCAACATGTGGTCAGTGATGGCTGCAACCCACACTGCCCTCCCATTCCACTGTCCCAATAGGCCCACAGCCTGGTGGCTTACCTCTGAAGGATGCAATACTGGTCTAGTGACTGTGCAGTCCAGTGGCACATTTATAGCGCATCACATGCAAATGAGGAGATGCGCAACTGAAATGAGATGCAAATGCCTCTGATGCATTGCCGATATGCTGAATAGATAATCTGCATATGCAAGGTGAAAATCACGAAATTGCGCATGGCACAGTGGTGTTGCGCATGCACAAGCCACGGCACAACAGTATGACGTGCAGTAAGCCCGGTAGTGTGCATGCATGCAGTGCAATCACGCTATCAGTGGCGCATCCCACGCACACTGCACCATATGCGGTACAACGCTCTGCCGCTATTGGGCATGTGCGCTCATGCGCTTATGCCCATATGGCACCGTGGGCGATTGGCCCATGGGGCCCGATACATACCGTGCAGCACCATGCATGGCTTGGTCAATCACGCCTGTCGCGCACGGTGCGCGCATGCTGGACCCTGACCCCATGAGTGCCCTTTGACCCTCTGGGTGCCCTGTGGCACATGCCAGTGCTGCACCAGCTCTATCACGCAGCACCGTGGATGCGCGATTGGGGATGGCAGCATATCACCAAGCGGGTCACGCACCTACAGCACATGTGGATCATGCGCTACTGGGTGCCATTTTGGTTGTGCAACTGCTGGAATGACCAAGCCATGCTGCAGCACTGCAAGGGCTCCCAGTTGGTCGCAAGTAGAATTACTTAATCTTGTGCACCTTGAGGAGCCACATGTGAAGCATTTTGAGGCGGCCAGGTGCCCTGGATCAGCCACGAACAGAGGTGTGGCAAGAGGTGGCTGAGGGGCTTGAAGAGGCCATTGGGGCGCAGTGGTGAGCAGTGCTGCCACCGCTATGGTGGTGACTCATGGAGAAGGGACCCTGAGAGGCTACAGGCACTACTGGCATGCATCTAGAGGGTGCTGTGCCACGCCCAGGTAAGTGCAGTATGACCATGTCTGTGCCATTTCAGTGTTCTGTGGGGGCCTACAGATTGTCACACCATGCTGTGGGGGCTGTGGCTGCAAGATTCTGTTGGACCATGGCGAGCTGGCTACCGCACTGCCACTGCATGGGGTTGGGGGGCTTGCTGTGCTGGGGGGCATGTGATGTTGCCAGGTACTGATGTGTCATTCTCAATGTCTCCCTACTAGGCCCTGAAGACAGACACTGTGCATGGCTGGCTGGTGCTGCAGGTTGGCGAGGGCAGGCCGACACAGGGGTATGGGTGCAGGATGCAGGCTGCATGGGCGGTGCCGCCAGACAGGTGCAGGGTGCACCGCAGCAAGCAGGTAGGCACTCTTTCAGGGTATGATGTTATGCAGGGTGGGGTGGGCCACAACCCCCATGCACATGGCCATTCCAGCTGTGCACCGCTGGCAGTGTCCATTGCACCATGCTGTGGCTATTGCACATGTGTGTGGCTGATGCAGGTGGGCTGTGGGTGCACCCAGATTCCATCTGTGCCACTGCCATCCCGCCACTTAACCCTGTCACCTGGCTGCCATGGTTGTGGTGTGAGGTACATGGGTGGTGTTGGTGTGCAGTGCTCTGCATGGCTGTGAATAGTCAGGTTGGTGGCTCGTGTGGGCACACATGCTGCGGGAGGCTGCATGCCATCTCAGGGGCACATGTCACCGCTGTCCGCTGTGCAAGGTGGGAGGGCTACGGTCATATGGACATGCACTCATACCATGTCCCCTCCTTTGTCCTAGGTGTCCATCTCCCTGATGTCTACACCAGGCTCCTGAGGAGGATCTTGCAGGTCTCCACTGCCACACTCTGGGTGGCACGTCTGATTCAGCGGGCCCTATGCAGGCCACAGTGATGATGTCAGTGTCAGGCACCAGAGGGGTGTGGATGCCCATAGGGTCCATTGGCCTAAAACCGCTTCCCTTCCCTTCTCTGTCCCCCCTTTCCTTCCCTTGTACCCTTGTACAGCCATTACCCTGTCCTCTGCCTCCTTCCCAGCCTCCCAGTTTGTTTGTGGCCTCCCATTCCTTGCTCCTTGTACCTGTTATTTGTTTTACTGTATGTAGTTGTATCCTGAATGGTTTTAATACATATTTTATGATTAGCCATCTGTGTCTGTGTCTTTGCAGCTGGCATGTGGAGCCATGCTGCAGTAGTGTGCATGGTGGCTGGAGTGGTATGTCTGGGGTTGACTCAGGAGTGTACCTGGTGGTCTCTGCCCAGTGGCTGGTGGTTGTGCCCTGAGGCAGCCATGTGCCTCTGTTCATGTTGTGTGGCGTGGTGTGTTGTGTGCTGTTTGCATGTGTGTTGCCAGCTGTGGTCCAGGTGGCATGTCCTGTGCCTTCTGTGGGTGTTGCCGGTGGCTGTTTGCCAATGGACATTGGTGCCACCCTGCCTCCATGCACTACTGTGGTGTGCATGGTTGGGGGCCTGCAGCCCTGTGCCTGCCATGCCTCCCTCCTGGCATCCTCTGCACCCTGGTGGTGGTCTGTCCCACCCTGGTGGCATGCTCCTTGCAGTGCCTGTTGTCCTGTGTCCTGGCGCATGAGCTTCTGCCCCTTGCGCAGCCCTGGTTGCGCTAAGGGCATGTTGGTTTGCTCCCTGGCTCCACCCTGGTTGCACTATGGTGCTTATGGGTTTGCTCCCTGGCACAGCCCTGGTTGCACTATGGTGCATCCCTGCGATATTCAGCTGTGTTGCGCTGGTGCTTGCCATCATGCACTGGCTTTGAATATCGGATTCAGCATGCCATGGTGCAGTGTACTTGTGCTGTGCTGCTACTGCACCTGCGTCCAGTGCATTTCTGAATATCCCACCCCATAAATTAAATATGTGATGTTCTGACTCAAAATATGCAGTTTATCATCACTTATGTGGGGGCAAAAGTTCTGTAACTCACTTGTAGCTCTGTTACATATGAGTTATGGTCCTGCCCCCTCACACATGAATATAAATTGGATATTTTGAGTCAGTCAATTTCGTATCTCCTATTTATACAACTTATTATTTTGGATAAGTGGCCAGATAAAGAGTGATATCTCTCTGAACATGAAAAGATATCACTATCTTTTCTTGATGCATTATATCATAGTGATATTTGTCCTATGACATAGTGCATTCTTAACTCATTTAGCCCAGCTATGAGCATTCCATCTAGAATGTTCAAAACTGCTGCAAAACAAGCATTTCCCTAAAGGTTTAGAATGCTTAGCATCAGTAGCAGTGATAATCATATTCAGATGTGAATGACTTTAAAACAAAAATGATAGCATTGTACTGTGAGAGGAAATGTTCAGCACAAAAATATCTACAACATTGGTGGTGCTTCATTTATAGATAGTTTGGGATTTTTAAATCAGCAAAAATAGAAAATTTATGGTTTTATTTCACTTTTTGATGAACTAATGCTGCCCAAAAGCAAAACAAAAGAATTGTACATCAAATTTTTATTGCATACAGGCCACAATGTAAAGCTAGTGTTTCTCAAGTTTTGGGTGATGTGACTTGTTTGTAAATGAAGCCATAAGTTAGTCACACATTTTAAAGTCACAGCACTTTTTTACACATTCCCAATCAAGTTTTTTTTTTTATTTAATAAACTTTATTGAGCTTGATCGGAAAGTGATACACAAAGACACAACAAGAGACAAATATCTAATAAGATACAACTTTGAGAAAAGAGAGTAAGATGACCAATAAAGATAGTATTCACAAGCTTAGAATTATTGCTTGAGAACAGTCTAAGCAATTAAACTTTAAAATCAAGGTATTGAACCAAACATCCAATACCTCCCTCCATTCCTCTCCCTCTCTCCCCCACCCTTCTTTCTCCGGAGGTTGCAGTAGCCCCAGATTATGTAAAGACAGTAACCTATCAGACATAACAAAAGGGAACATCTCCTTTTTAGGAAAAAGAGAAATAAGTAAAGTATGTATACAGGTTCCATCTCAGCCCATCCCAATCATCCCTAAAATAATGAGGTATATGGGCCATGAGTAGCTGACCATCACCCATTATCGAGAGTCAGTAAGGTTAAAAGGGGTTCCCGTATTTGTGTGTACCTTTTACTGAGGTCTGACATATTAGCAATAATATGTTCAGCCTGAAGGATGAAAAGGATTTCCCTGTACCATTCCACATATGTAGGGATAGATTGATCACACCAACGTCAAAGAATAATCTTCTTGGCACAGGCTGATAGTAGAGCAATATGTGATTTCTAAATTACCAATTAAGACCCTAGTGAAGTCTCCCAAAAGACAAATTTCAGGCATAAAGGCCTGATCCAGTCCCAGTAGGGGATCCAAATGCTGTCTAATCTCCTCCCAAGAGGGCATAACCTTTTCACAGGCCCAGAAAATATGAAATAATGAACCCCATTCCCTCTGACACCTGGTGCACATATCTGAAACCAGCCTACTCATTTTGTAAAGTTTGATCGGGGTACAAAACATATTATGTAACAAATGGAACTGCATAAACCAATATCTATCCCATTTAATGTAGTTGTATGTAGCCTTCCAGATGTGGTACCAGTCCCGTGGGCCCTCCTGAGGGGGAAGAGCCCAGTCCCAAGAATACAGGAATTTAGGCTGTCCCCCGGTAAGCAGTCCCTGCAGCTGTACATGTGATAAAAGGCTATTGTGTGGGATAGAAGTGACCGCGTCAGGGGAGCAATTTATCTGGCATAATCTCTGACCAAATACCTACACCAAAATGATGAAATAACAGGTGCCTAATTTGGAGAAACTTGAAACACAAAGATGATGGCTATCCAAATTTCTGCTGAGCTTCTGCAAGCGTAATAAGCTTGCCAGCCTGCAGTAGGTGATCTACCGATAAAGATTCTAGAAAGGGCCAAGCTGCCCGGGTCAGCACCTTCCCAACAATCTTCAGGTTAGGATTTCCTAGAATAGGTTGAGAGGTATCTAAATATGGGTCCAAGTTAAGTGTATGACATTGCTGTTTGTGAGCATAAAAAGAATGACCCACCGGGGAATCTTTAAGATGGCTAGGAATCTTTTTAAGAGGAGCATGTAACAGGGCACATGGGTTCAGGCCTAACTGAGAGAACAGCAAACATTCTATGTTCAACCATGGGGGAGCATAGGCATAGTCCAAGACCCCAGAGGCTGGACGAGACCAAGCAAGATAAAGGGAACAATGTGTGGTCAGATAATAGAGGTAGAGATTAGGAACTTTTAGGCCCCCAACTTCTTTTGACCTCATTAGCTTAGCCAGGGCTCTCCATGGGAGTTTCCCCCATCAAAGAAGTTTAGATAAAATTCTGTTAACTTGGAGGAACCATACCTTGGGTAGGGCCAGACCAAGTATTGAAAGTGGATACAAGAGCCTCGGAAGAACTTTCATTTTAAGAATATTCAACCATCCCCACAAGGACAAAGGCAGTAAAGACTGGCGACTTCAGTCAGTCTGAATTTGAGTAAGAACATGATCTAAACTGTATATTTTCTTTTTTTTATAATTGAAATATTTTTATTTTTATAAAATAAATATACAGTCACTCGGTCATCGTATATCACAGAAGACAAACATATGAGACCAGTAATAATACAGCATAACAGCCTTAAGGCCTGTACTGAAGTTACATTACATTTTAGGAAAGATAATACATTGATTTCATGTATTAGTAGCTGAGATTGATTAATTAGTAATTGACTTTTCCTAAATAGTCCAAGACTAACATATATCCAAATTGAATTTTTATTCCCGTACTGAGGCAATCTCTCCCCCACTATCCCCTTCCATACCCCTAGCCAGCAGCAAAGAAGCCCTATTAGTTTCTTAACTATATATGATGCAATCATGGAATAAAGTCCTGGTAATGCTTCAATTGATAGGAAACCCATTTTCCCCATCTAGTATTTAAACTGTTTATTCGGTTATTCAATTTTGCCGAGGAACGTTCTACGTTGTAGACTTCATAAGTTCAATTCCTCCAATATTCTTTCTTTGGAATTTTATTAGTGAGCCAGGATCTGGTAATTATTGTTTTGGCTATTAAAATTAATAGTAGTACCACTTTGTAGTATGAACAGTTCATTTTAACCCCTACAGGAGGGGTTGCCGTCAGGACAAAAGTAGGTGTCAACCACTCAGAGATCTCAAAGATTTCTGAGATCTCTGCTGTAACCTCCTCCCAGTATCTTGAAAGGAGAGGATGAGACCAAAATATATGTTCATTGCCTGCTGGAGCATATCCACAATTCCTCCAACAATATGCCCTTGCCTGCCCTCCTATTTTTGCATCTACATCTGGGGTCCTGAAGAAACGGATTCTGGATTTCCAGGCACATTCCTCCAATAAGTTGTTGGGGTAATTTTAGAATAGGGCAGGGCTGCTTTTTTGCCAAGTATCTTCTTCTATTGAGAAGGCTAAGTCTCTCTCTCACCTTTGCCTTACTATGTCCAAATTATCATTTTGTGGTTTCTAACTGATTTATATAGATTACTGATAATATGTTCTACAACCTCCCTTCCCAAGTGCTGAGTAACTAAACTCACTAGATCTGATGGTCTCTCTGCTACTCCCATTAGTGCCTCTTCTAAAGGCATTAGTTTGTTCTTAAGTTCAGTGTAAGTTGGAAAAAATTCCAAATGGAAGTTTATGGGTAGCTTGCAAATGAGCAAAGGAATGGATGCCAAAGGGACTCATCAACTGAAACACATAATGTAGAGAGTATTGCTCCCAGATTTTTAGAGGACTTATCAAGGAGGGTGGGCAAAAAGGACATCATAGGCTATAGCTGTTAGGAAGTGTACCTCCAACAGGGATAGTATGTGCCTTATCAGGTGTAACCAATTTTTAAAAGATGTTCCTGTGAAGGTTGAGAAATGTTTCAGTGGTAAACATCCCGGAGGGTTCCCCAGGATAAAAGGGTGGTAGGGGTCCAACCAATCAAGTATAACTTCAATGTCTTTTCAATGGGCATGATATTGATTTGACATATGCATGAGAACTATATGTATCTGTGCCACTAAAGCATAATCCTTCCAGTTTGGTAAACTGAGACCTCCCTGTGTTCTAGATAATTGCAATAGACTAATTCTCACTTGGGGTGTTCTACCCCTCCCCCCAAATAAATCTAGATGTAAGTTTATCCCATGATCTAATGTAGGTTTCAGAGGGAGACAGAGGTAAGGTTTGAAGGAAAAAAAGTAAACGGGTAGAATGTTTTGTTGAATGACCTCCGCTCGAGTAACCATTCCTAAAAACAACTGTGTCCACTTAGAGAGGTCTCTTGTAATCTGTTGGGTAAGCGGTTCCAGGTTTACAACTCAGAAGCATTAGATTAGAAGGAATTTTAATGTCCAGATATCGCATTTCTACTCTATTCCAATGAAATGGAAATCAATTTTCAGTTTATGAGAGGGTTAAATGAGAAGTTAAGGACTTCAGTTTTTGAGCTATTTATTTTATAGCCAGAGAGTTCACTAAATATGTTAAGCTACTCACACCCTGGAACCAATGTCTCTGGAGAGGTTATGTTAAAAGGACATCGTCCGCAAAAGAGTAATTTTATATGGCTTACCCCTAAGGAATTCCTTCAGTTTTGACCTGGGCCCTATTATGGGCTGCTAAGGGTTCCAAGTAAAGGGTGAATAAGAGGAGGGGAGGGACAGCCCTGACTGGTACCACCGAACAAAGCAAAGGGAGAAGAAAGGGCCCCATCTAGCTTAAGGTAAGCTACAGGAGTGTGGTATAGAGCTTGAATCTGGGAAATACATTTTTCTGGAAAGGCAAATCGGTATAATGTAGCACAAATAAAGGACCAATTTACCCAATCGAACACCTTTTCAGCATCCAGTCCCAGAAGGATAAAGGGGCTCTGTCTCTTTACAGCATACTCTGTGAGTAATAAAACTCGATGTACAGCATCATGCGCCTGGCACTTCATAACAAATCCTACTTGGTCCTGATCTATAAGTTGGGGTAGGAAAGCATTAATCCTATGTGCCAATATGGAGTTTCGAAATGGTAGGAGGGCATCTGGGTGGGGTCCTTTCCTGGTTTAACAATTGCTACTATCTCAGCATGTCTCCAAGATGGGGGTGG
Source organism: Neoceratodus forsteri (assembly GCA_016271365.2). Taxonomy (NCBI): domain Eukaryota; kingdom Metazoa; phylum Chordata; order Ceratodontiformes; family Ceratodontidae; genus Neoceratodus; species Neoceratodus forsteri. Next base: position 519,542,497 of record CM057458.1, read on the forward strand.
AGGACCCCCATCTTGAATCTCCCAGAAGGCTGAGAGTACCACAGGAATCAAATATTTTTGGAATTTCCTATAAAACTTATTTGGATATCCATCTGGGCATGGCGCCTTTTGAGTTTTAGTTTGTTTAAGGATGACTTTAAGTTCTTCCCCAGAAATAGGATGAATCAGGTACTCAGCTTGTTGCTGGATAAGATGGAGGAGGGAGGTGGCCTGAAGATATGTATTTATCTGCTGGGGGTAGGATGCAAGGTTTCTGCATACAGGTTTTGGTAATATTCTGCCATAGCATTACTAATGGTCACTGTATGTAATAAGAGACGATTAGTCCCAGGGTTTAGCAGTCTGGTGACCATTACCTGTTGCTTTGCCCTCTCAGCCATCTGGCTAGGTTCCTGGCTCTCTTAGGACCCCCCATGCTTTAAGTTTCAAATAGAAAAGCTGTTGTTCTATTCTCTGATCTATGAGTTTCTGGAGTTTTTATTTGGTGATTTGCAACTGGGGTTTTACCGATTGCTCTCCCTGATAAAGTCTATTTTGTAATTCCCCCATGGTCCCCTGAAGCTCTTTTTCCAGAGCTTCCCTTCCCTTCTTTCTATGATTTGAATAGCGAACTATTTCCCCCCTCAGTGTCATTTTAAGGGTGTCCCAGATCATAACATGTGATGTCTCAAGGGCATTATTTTCTGCAAGGATATTTGGAATTAGTTCCTTAACCAGTTTAAAAAATTCCTGGTCTCAAAGGCATAATAAATTCAACCTCCAGAATGCCTGTTTTCTAGGTTTTGTTACTTCTAACTTTAAAAAAATTGGCGCATGATCTGAAACTATGTAAGCGCCTATAGAAATTTCCCTAATAGATTCCAGATGTTCAACCAAAGTCAGAAAGTAATCTAGCCTGGCTGAGGTATTAGTTTTGAGGAGTAATGCATAAGTCCTGGATGAGGGAAAAAAATCTCCATGTATCTACTAATCCAAGTGTAGAGAATCTGTCTCAGAAATTTTGGAGCGGAGAGGCCCTGTGTCTAGAGGGACCAAGTATCCAAATTTAAATTCAAGGTCACATTCAGATCTCCTCCAATAACAAACAGACCTACCACTCAGAAACTCATCCAAGAATTTCTGAGCCACCTTGGCTGAGGAATTTGGGGGCAGATAGATGGAAGCTAAGGTGATCTGTAATGAATAGAGCTGACCTACTACAATAACATAGTTACCATCTTTATCTACTGGTTGTTTTTGAACTAGAAACTGTACACCATGTGGTACTAAAACTGCTGTGCCTCTTCTCCTTCCTGATGAATGTGAGGAAGCTATAACTATCTGGAACCACCATGCTTTCACTTTATCATGCTCTATTTGAGGTAAATGTGTCTGTTGTAGGAGAACTATATCTGGTTAGCTTTGTTTAATAAAACGAAGCAACCTTTTGTGCTTTATAGGGTTATGAATGCTATTTACATTAAATGACATAATAAGCGAGGTGTCACCCATATTTGATAGAAGGAGGAGGAGGAGGTGCACAGTCCTGATTATAGCTAGACCCTTTCCCCTCACTGTATTAATCATATACGTCCCAGCCTAGTTTTCTAACCATACTTATTTTCCTTCCCATCAATATTAGAACAATATATATATATGTCTCCTGATTAAAGGCAGTAAAATAATGAATCCACCAGGAGAATATCACTCCAGTAGTCCTCAACTGTAACCAATCATACTTGGATGGTTTAAAACACAACCAATTAGAAAATATTAACTGTCGTACAAACCACATACAATAATTAGGAATAAAACATATTAACCATTGATAGAACACTAGTAAAGAAGTACTCCTAAACATCAAAAACAGAGATTAACAATAAACAAACTGCAAAACAGAATCATATATGCTTCCAATGCAGGGGAACAGCACTATGTTTCCTTATGTACACTGGGGAAGTACTGGTGGTTTTATGCATCATTCCAGAATGGGGGTTAAATCCAAAACAATCTTTACCCTGTGCCCCTAGTGAACCAGCTTGGCCCAAAAATAAAAGTTCCCCACTACAGATGGAAAAACACCATAGGAGTGTTAGTGGGAGCAAAAACACCCCATAGTGTCCAATTGAGTTAGTTTCCATAGGAATTCAAAGCATTCCATGCACATTGCTATTTTTCAGTAGCTTTAAATTCAGTCAGTGAAAATAAACAGTATAAAAAATCAATGACCATACGTTAATTCAGAGCATTTTAACTAACTAGTTAAGACCCATCATTTAACTATGTGTCGTCTAGTTACCAAGGACCCCAGACTCACAAATGAAAATCTTCAAACCCTCTAATCTGACATAAGATTTGCTTGATTGGGAGGTTGTCTCATATGGCAACAATATAAAAGGGTCAAGGTATAATAAACAAGACATATTTAATATATTTAAAGTTTGAACTGTAATAATATATAGTCTGAATGTTCAAGGATCCAGCTTGTTTTCAAATTACAGCCAGGCTGCATTAATAGACTGAAGTGATGTCTTTCAAACAAGCAGAGAGTCATTTTACAGCCATGTTATCTTTGGGGGGTACCACAGGATGATTTAGAGCCCCTGGCAAGGACTATGACAAATGATTAAAAACTATCCAGTTATAGAGGGCCTGTAAATATTTATTTATATTGATCTAGAGTTGAGCCCCACCATAGGATCTTGGTTGAGAGAGAGACAATTTGGCATTCTCCCCCCGCTCCCACCTCCCCTCTTCAGCACTTTACCTTGTCAGCTGGAACGAGTAGGCCACTCGCAGAGGAGAGGAAAAAAATTAATCAAGGAGGAAGATTTCTTTTTCAGGTATCAGCAACTGTCGTTGCATCATGTCTGAACTCTGTTAGATGTTGTTTAGGGTCTGAAGATCTAGAATTGTTCTCCTCTTATCCATGGTGCTTTGCAATTGTCAAAGTCTGCCAGCATAGTGGTTGAGAAATGGGTACATTAGAAGATTGTGCTTTCTCCTGGAACTGAATACCTTTTGCCATTAAAGCTTCCGAGCTTCTTCTGCCAGGTGTACTCCTGCTTCCTTCAGGCAAAAACATTATCAACCGCGGGGTAGGGGGTGTTGAACTTAATACCTCTACGCTTTCAGCACTGAAGTAAGGAAGGTGGGCCTTAGCATCCTCATTGTCTGAGCACATAGTGGTGATCTATGTAAAATCTTGACTGAGCATGATAGATCTTCTGCTTGTGTCATGCTGCAGTCAAAATATATTCTTTAGTAGCATAGTTGTTGAAGCACGTGATGATCGATCTGGGAGATCTAGTGCTTTTAAGTAAGTTAGCCATGAAGTCTGATATTTTGGCCCTCAGCATCTTCTAGAATACAGCAGAGTGAATATATTTTTCTCCGTGCTGATTTTCTCGTCTTCTTGGTGGGCTACTATGCTCTCCTGTTGGTCTTGTAATTGCTGCATATACATTTCAAGATCATCTACCCTGTTTTCTGTGTAATTATTTAGCACTCTGAGTCATCTGCATGTTGTTCCGGTAAAGTCACATCTCTTCTGATTTCATTGTACAATTGTTTAATGTCCGCCCTGAAAGCACATAGCTTATGACAGATAGTATCCAGCTTAATTTTTTTGCTCTTGGCTTTTGGTGTTCGGTAGGCCATCCCACTCGACTTAGATGGCAAGCAGCCTTGTTGGGACTGTGCGGCATATGATTCTGATGCATCTGAGTTTGATCTTTCAGCATCTATAGTCTCCTCCTCTGCCTTTCGCGGCTTCACTGGTGTGGTTGTTTTGCTGCTCCTCTTATTTCATCTTTTTTAGCGAACTATCTCTGAATTTTGTCTAAATAGAGGGGTTAATCCAGACAGCAGGAACGGAGCAATTCTCCTATGTTGCCATCAACCTTGGAGGCAGAACCAAAAGTCCTAAATTGTATACTTTCTGTTATGATGGGTCTGTACTAAGGTACATTCCCAAATACTTTGGTTTATCCTTGACCCAGGAAAGGTCTAGGTGTTCCACACTAGCCCGAGTAGTAGCAACATTTAGGAGCATAATTTCTATTTTAGAGCAGTTAAGCCTATAGTTAGAGATAATACCAACTTGAGTTATAATCTCTAAGACAGCCGGTAAGGAAGTGGAAGAAGACATAACATGTAAAAGAATGTTGTCTGCATAAACACAGTTTATATTGTGAGGGGACCAACAGAATACCATGTAGTTGGGGGGGGGATTAATTTTTCTTATCAATGGTTCAAGATATAAATTAAATAGAAATGGGGATAAAGGACAGCCTTGGCAGGTTCACTGTTGCAAAGGGAATGAGTCAGACAAAACCTCATTACAGAAAATGCGTGCTGAGGGGCCAGTGTAGAGCACCTAAAGCCATCTAATAAACTCAGAAGGAAAGCTGTATCTGGGAAGCAGGTGAAAGAGGTAGTCCCAAGATACTCTATCAAAAGCTTTCTCTGCATCCAGAGAAGCCAAAACAGATGGAGTTGGAGAGTCTCTGGATGCGGAGACAAAATGTAATAGTTTCCGTAAGTGATCAGCAGATAGCCTACCCGATACAAAACCCACCTGCTCCCTACTAGGAATGCACTCCCAGACAGAATTTAACCTAGCGGCCATGATCTTATCCAGAATTTTTAAGTCAGAATTAATTAACAATATAAGTCTATATTTAGAGACCAGTGAAAGATCCGGCCCGGCTTAGGTAAGACCACTATGATGGCAGCTGTAAAAGAGAGATCTGAGAGGCCTTGTGAAAAGAAGTATTGGAACATTGAAAGAAGATGCGGGGCTAATAATGCCTTTAATTTCTTATAAAAATTGGAGGAGTAGCCATCCAGGCTGGGAGATTTTTCAGGTGCTAAAGAATCAATAGCCCCATGTTCCTCTGCCAGGTCAGGGGAGCTTTTAATAGATCGACTTGACACGATTCAGTATGGCTGTAGGTCCAGGTCTTGCAGGAAAGCATCAAATCTGGGGTGGTCAAATTTATCTGGGAGTGCTGCATATAGAGAGCTGCAGAATGTCTTGAATTGCAAGACTATATCTTTAAGGAGGTAACAAAGTGCCCAGAGTCTGAACGGAGAAGCGGAACAATCCTGTCCACTTGTTGAGTATGCAGGCACAAAGCAAGTAGCTTTCAGTCTTCTCTCTGGTCAAAATATCTAACTCTGGTCTGCAAAGAAGATGTCGGCCTTTCACCCAGGAGGGCATTGTACTGAGCCCAAGACCTTCAAGGCGCTAACATTTGGATTGTGGGAGGAGTCAGAAAGCTCCTATTCTGCTGCCCTAATCTGCCTAGAGGAGAAGTGGTGACCTGGGATAGCTCTCTTTTCCATATGGTAGCCATCTGCATAAATTCACTCCCAAGCATTTAAAAGAGCCCCAAAGAATATCAAGTTTTGCATGGCGGCAAATTAAAGGTAAAAATAAGGAAATAAAGTGTTGCAAACTTTCAAACACATCTGGGAGTTTTAGTATTTGGTTATTAAATTGCAAGTTTTCTCCTGCACCAGTGAGGAACAAAGTTAACTTGCAATGGCTGGGTGATGGCCAAACACTACTCGTGGCACCATATTGGTTTAAAATGTATTTATTTTGATTCAGAAATACCTTTGAGTCATAGATTCACTTACAAAGGTTCTATGTCACAGAGATTATAAACAGCCAGACATTACTAACGACTGAACAGTGATACAGTTCAGCATTGTTACAAGGGACAGCACAGGCTAACATTCAAATGCTAGGTTACTTACCTGACTGTGCCTCAGTGCTTAGAAGAAAAAATCCATCGGAAATCAATGGAAGAGTGGCAACTGGGGTTTAATGCAAAGAAGGAAAGATCATGCATATAGGGAAAAAGAAACCCTGAAGCCACCTATAGGTTGTGAGGGAGTTGCTGGCAATCACAAGGAAGAAAGAGACTTGGGCATCATCATCACAGATGACCTGAAATCATCCAAGCAGACAACTAAAGCAGTAGGTAAGGCCAGAGGGATGTTGGGGTGTATTAGTAGGGGTATCGCAAGTTGTAAGAGGGAGGTAATAATCCATCTTTACAAATCACTGGTTAGGCCCCATCTGGAGTACTGTGTGCAGTACTGGAGGCCGCACCTGCACAAGAACATTAACAAAATGTAGGCAGTCCGGAGAAGGGCAACCAAAATGGTGCAGGGACGGTATCAGAAAACATATGAGGACAGATTAACGGAGCTCAATATTTATACCCTAGAACAAAGGAGGGAGAGAGGCGATATGATTGAAACAGTCAAACATCTTAAGGGCATTAACAAGGTGAAAGAGTCTAACATGTTTCAATATAAGAAAAATAGCAGGACAAGAGGACACAGCATGAGATTAGAGGGAGGCCGAATAAGGGGTAATGTGAGGAAATTCTTTTTTACAGAATGGGTGGCGGATACATGGAATGGCCTACCTCAGGAAGTGGTGGATATGAATATAGTGCAGGTCTTCAAACAGGCATGGGATAGGCATGAGGGAGCAATGCAGATGAGTATGAATTGATAGGCCATTAACAAAGTACAGGCCTATGGCACATTCATAAAGTAATAAAAAATGGGCAGACTGGATGGACCTTGCAGTCCTTATCTGCTATCAATGTCTGTGTTTCTGTGTTTCTATGAAAAGGAGTTATGTTGTATAGAGTTAAATGAGAATTCCTTTGTGGTTGGGTGTAGGATCCTCCAGGGGTCCTCCAGCCCAAAAGAATCCATAAGATCTTGAAAGGCAAGCTGACTTGCAGCAAGGGCCAAACCACGTTTCAAAGTCCTATCTAACCCATTATCTAATGCCACATTCTAGTCCCCAGCAAGGTTCATGAGAAGAGGGAGCCATTGTGACAGTATAGGGGTGAGTTGGAAGAAAAAGGAAGGATCTTCGATATTGGACCCATAAACGGATCCCAAAATCACCTCCAGATGTCCCAGTAGTGCCCTCACAAAAATATATCTCCCCTGGGGGTCGTGTAATTCCTGATGGAGATGGAATGAGAACGACCTAGATATTAGAATGGCCACACCCCGTCAACGCAAATCTAATCCCACACCGAATAGTTGTCCAACCCAAGAGCATCATAGCAGCAGGACCTGGCTGGGGAAGATTGGTTTCTGAAGGAAGGCCCTTCCACCTGCAGCTTCATGTATGCGTAACCTAATCTTGATGAGTTTCATTGGTGATTGGGCCTCTTTTACATTCCATGAACAATACTGAAAATAATGAGCATTACCAAATCAGATGATGCAATAGGTACCAAGAAGGTAACCATGCTCCATGAAAAAGAGCCAAAGGCCTGCACATTGCCACTGTCAATCTCTAGAGAAAGACTCCAACCCCCCCACCACCAAACAAACTACAACAATCCCTCAACCAGTAAGAAATGACATAAGAATAAGCAAAGTGCCCAGTGCCAGTCAAAGCACCCCCCACCCATATCAACCTGCCACACCATCTCCCAACACCCCAAACCCCATCCCCATATAATACCCTGATTAGACCCCCATAACTGTTATTCCAAAACCCTATCAGAGGACTTAGACATGCCAAACTTTCTCCTCCCCAAACTGCCATCAAGGGTGATGGACATTCCACCCCCAATCCGGTGCATGTCGACAACAACACCTAGCAGATACCAACCCTTACCACCCACCTCCACCATATAATACCCAACTAACTGATAAGACCTATACTGTCTGATATAACACCCCTCACCCTTACAAACAGTAAACAACATCCCAGCTCTTCAATATGTGTATAAAACATGGTCTAATTACTTCCCCCCTTTTGAAAACTATACCAGGAGATAACAACAACAAATATAGTGGGACCATGGTAAGAAATTCCAGTTTAAACATTAAAGAACCTCATTAATAAAATGAGAGTATCAAAGAAAAACTAATAGTCTCTCTTAATTCTCACTAGGGGAGTGCAAAGGCACATTACTAGATCCCAGCTAAGAAATAGGGGAAGAAACAAAAATGAATCTGAGTTCATCTCCAAATGTGCTAAACCAGGTACTTCTCTCTGATGAAAACATTTAGTATATGAACTGCCAAGGGTTAAATAAAATGGGCTTGCATTTAGAACTCCTAAGCTGACTGGATCTGGGCCTCTCACCAGTGTAAATTGTGGATAATGGCACATAAATAAATGAAAAGGCCATCCACTTCATGGCTGCATGCAATAATAAATGAAGTACCCAGCTAAGTCAGTCAAAATTAAAGTTGCACAAGAGTTCAGCCTGATCTCAGGCAACTTTAAATATGAGTTGGCCCACTGGGGAAGGGGAGGAATCCATTAAATTTCTAAGGTCCACTGTTTCCAAAAGGTATGATCCACAACCAAAACAAACCAGTCAGCATAGTCTCGGGATTAACTGGTGACCACTTTAATCTATAAATTTCTCTCTAGCCATGAGGGGTGAAGGAAAACTAGGGATACCCAGGTCAGATGTCCTGCTGGCAGAATGCTCCAGAAGAATGTCCATTCATGAATGCCCTTGCTGATAAACATATGAAGCCAGGCAGAAATCCAGGAAAAAACAACCAAAACAGTGCATAGAATGCAACAATAAAACTTGAGTCTGATCTTCCAGGTTGAAAAAAGACAAAAATCACAGTGTTAACCATCCCTCAAAACTAGATATGAACCCGGAATTCTTTCTGCTGAGATCTCAGCGGTCCTTAAAGAGATCAGGGAGGAGTGCTCGCATATCTTTCATGGCTTGGTCCACTGACTCGAATGGATGCCATCTACCATTAATTTGGACCTGCAATTTTGCCGGGTACTGAACTCTGAACTTGATGGCTGCAGCAATAAGTTTGTTAACCAAAGGATGGTATGCCACTCTTTTCTGTCTGGTGGCAGCAGACACATCTTGCATTATATGTAGATGGATCCCCTTCCAAGTAATTTCTTTCAAGTCTCAGATCTTAGATAGGACATGCTGTTTCTCCAGGTAGTTTAAAAACTTAAAAATCAAGGGACGGGGTTGGGAACCTTGAGGTGGATGGGGCCACAAGGAGCAGTGGATCCTCTCTATAACATATGCAGGGTTGTATGGAGAAGTCCCTGCTATTTTCAGTAGTAGTTTCTGAACAAAAAGTATGGCATTGGCACCTTCTTCAGCTTCAGGGAGGCCAAAAATAAGAAGCTTGTTCCTGCGACTTCTCCCTTCAAGATCCTCCAGTTTGTCCTTCAATTTGCCAGTCTTCTGGTGGAGGGTAGTCACCTCAGGGTCCAAACGAGTTCGCCAGTTTTCTAGAGATGTGGTACAGGCATCCATATTACCCATCCGAGTATTTAAGTCACTATTGTCTTTTTTCAACGAGTGGTGCTCTGCTGTGATGGTTTCTAGGGCATCCTTGAGAGGAGTAAGCTCCGCGACAAAAGCGTTCTTCTGTGAAAGGGATCAGCCCTGGAGTAGCAGTAGAGGGCTTCCTGGCAGAGGTGGAGTGGGCCTTGGGTTTTTTTTGAGGCTTTCTCAGGAGTAGGAGGAGGTGTATGCTGCGGGGGGGCCTGCCGCATATCCGCTTTCATGGAGAGCAATTGAACAGACGAACAGCTCTGAAAAGTAACCTGAGAGAATCAAAGACCTTCCCAGTGATGGAAAACGCAAACTAGAGTCATGTTTATCCCAAAGAACATGTTTTTCACTCAAAGATGGTGGATGAATTAAGCTTGTCACTTTGTATTTTACAATTGTTGCACTATTAAGGCATTGGGAAGCTACTTCTGCCTTGGGATTTGTTTTGTACCGATTCTGAGTGCGCCTCTCTCTTGGCTTGGCTACCTTGTTGAACCACTGTCTCCCTACTTTCCATCTCTGTTCCAGTGATATGGGTCTGCTGATAACATTGAGGGCTTGTTTGAAATCAACTGGGGCCCAATAATTTGAGGTGGCAGCCCCAGTAATCTGGAATGCACTCCCAAGGGCCCTAAGAGAGGCCCATTCAGTGGAGGTCTTTAAGAGGGGCCCTACATTTCATTTGTTCAGTGAGGCTTTTGATGGCACCTGAATATTTCCTGTAGAATCCATTCTGTACTATGATTAGATTTGCTGCCATTGCTTCATGCTTATTTTTTTTCTTTATTGATTTTAATGTATTCTGTTGTAAGTATTGTACAGTGCCCAGAGCTCTGTGGAAGGGCGCAATATCAAATAAAATCTACTATTGCTAGTGAGAATAACTTTTTAGTATCTACCGTAATTGTTTATCCTGTGGAGGTATTTGTACAGTACATCTTTCCTCCCTCTCCTTTCTCACTTCTAGTGTGTAGTTTGGGGATTTCTCATTTGAAAGACCAAGGAGGTGCTAAAAGAAAAAAATGTATGGTAGTGAGATTGAAAATGAAGAGGGTGACAATGATTGGTGCAAAGTTACCCAGGTGAAAAGGAAAAAAAGAGGTAGAACCACCCCCCCCAAAAAAAAAATATACTACTAGAGCATAGTGACATACAATTGTCTAATACCTTTCAGGTTTTGGGAGTTACCCATGAGCAAGAGGACATAGAAGGTAGTGGGACAACTGCTACTCCTCCTTCCCCACCCCACCTCCACCAGTACAGGATAAAAGACAGATAGTGGAATTGAGACTCAATAATTAAATACACTGATAAGTATATTTGTAAGGATGATAAGGAAAATGTTATGGTAATTAGTTTCTCTGGTGCAGGAGAGCAAGATTTAAACAATATAGCAGATAATATCTTGAAATATGCTGGAGCAAATCCTATTACTATAGTTCATGTGGGCATAAATGATATGAGTAATAAACCCTTGCTGGTAATACAACAAGATTTTATTAAATTAGGAAGCAAGCTAAAGGAGAAGAACTGCGAAGTGATGTTTTCAGAGATACTCCCAGAACCTAGGGCTTCAGCATATAATCAGAAAAAGATATAGTTAACAAATGCATGGCTTTGCAAGTGGACACACAAGAATAATTATCACTTCATAAAGCATTGAGATACTTTTCAGGGCAGGCACAAATTGTATTGTAGGGATGGTTTGCATCTCAAGTTTAGGGGTAGTAGGATTTTGAGGTCTAGGTTAAAAGCAGAAATCGATACCTGTTTAAACTATTAGGATGGGAGATGAGGGGTATTACATACTGTCAGAATACTAGTATAAAATCTACTAGGTTAAGTGGGCCCCCAAAAAAATGGAAGAGCTAACCTGATGTTCCTCAATGCTGGGAGTTTAAATGTTGATAAGATGGATGGATTGGAAATAGTAATGAATAAGGGCAATTATGATATTGTCAGGGTTGTAGAAACATGGTGGAATGAGGACAGTATGTGGAATAGAAATATAACTGGATATCAATTGTTAAATAAAGATAGGCTTGAAAGGAGAGGAGGTGGAGGTGCAATATTTATTAAGGCTGAAATAGAGTATTGACACTTAGATATGGATATTAATTATGGTAACATTGAAACAATCTGGCTTGACATTCTTGGACTAACTGGAAAGAAAATTAAATTGCTTGTCTTTTATAGGCCACCAGATATTAATAGTATTGATACGGATGTATTCATCAAACAGATAGTAGATATGGCAGTAAAGGAGGATATAGTAATTATGGGAGATCTGAATATCCCAGAAATTAACTGGTGAGGGGAAATTGTCGCCATAAATTCTAGGGCAGCCAAAATATACAATGAATTAATGGTGGCTGGGATAACACAATGTGTGCAGAATGCCACTAGAGGGGGTAATATTTTGGACGTTGTACCAACAAATATCAAAGATGATGTCAGTAATATTGAGACTTCAACTCCTCTTGGATAAAGCTATCATGACAAAATTACATTTTTAATTGATAAACAGAAGGATATCATAAAGGGAACTACAACCCAGGTATTATACAATAAAGCAAAGTACCCTGCCATTAGAGAAGAATTAAGTGGGATTAACTGGACAAGTTTGGCAAAGGACCTGCCAGTTAAGGAAGCATGTACATTGTTTACACAAGTGATAACTTAGTTACAAAATATGTTCTAGTAGGAGTATTGTACAACAACAGAGGTAAAAAACCATTGTGGCTAAATCAAAGGATTATTATCCTAAGCAAAAAGAAAATAACACAGTATAAAAGGATGAAGAAATTTCAAACATGCGAAAATCAAGATAAATATAAGAAATTAGTTCACCAACTAAAACAGGAGATCAGCAGTGCTGAAAGGAAATTGGAACTCAGATTAGCAGAATCCACAAAGGATCCTAAAGGTTTTTCTCTATGTTAACAATATGAGAGGAACTAATAGAGTAATAGCCCGCTTAATATAGAGGGAGGGATTGTCTCCAATCCTGGGGATATGGCAAGAGAATTTAATTATTTTTTAGTAAATTGTTTAATAAAGATAGGACTGGTCAATTAAAAGAGTTTTCACCAGAGAATAGTGGAAGGAAGGAGTTAGTTACTCCCTGAAGGTTCTTGGTAAGACAAATATGCTTAAAACAGATAAATCGGCAGGATATGATATTCTGCATCCTAGATTTATTAAGGAGCTGGGAGAGAAATTAGCCCCAGTTATTCTAGGTATGGCTATAGATCTATGAAGGAGGGTTATGTACCCAAGGATTGGAGAGCAGCTATTGTAGTTCCGATTTTTAAAAAGGGGGTCAAATCTGAGGCGGCTAACTATAGACCAGTGTGCTTGACCTCGGTGGTGGGCAAGTTAATCAAAGGAATAATAGCTGATGAAATACATGACTATCTTGACAAGAATGGATTATGGGATAAGTTGTAGCATGGATTCATTAGGAACAGATCATGTAACACTAACTTGGTTACTTTTCATGATTATGTTACAGAAAAATTAGATCGGGGAAAGCTATTGATGTGGTCATGTTGGACTTTAGTAGAGCCTTCGACAAGGTACCTCGAGGTATTCTGTTTTCCAAATTAATAAATCTGGGGATTGATACTGTCATAATTAGATGGATTAGTCAATGGTTGACAGACTGGACACAGGTAGTGAGAGTAAATGGCTATTTGTCTGATGAGATGAGCGTGACTAATGGAGTGCCGCAAGGGCCGGTTTTAGGGCCCCTGTTATTTAACATCTTTATAAATGACCTAAGTATTGTCAGCTTTAATAAGATCAATAAGTTCGCTGATGATGTTAAAATTGGAGGGGTGGTAGATATCTTTGAAGAAAGGCTTATTTTTGGGCAAGATTTGTTAGCTATTGGTGAATGGGCAGAAAAGAATAAAATGGTCTTTAGTTTGGGAAAGTGTGTAGTCATGTATATGGGGAGAAATAATATCCAACAGGACTATTATTTAGAAGAAGTCGTCTAAGAGAATCAACTAGTGACAGGAACCTTGGGATATACTGTATATCTCAGATGATTTGAAAAGCGAGACTCATTGTAAAGGGTTGTAGGAAGAGCAATGAATCTTGTTCATTGTGTCAGAAGGAGCTTTTTCTCACAAGCTGCAAGGGTATTGATACCATTATATGAAACATACATAAGGCCAATAATGGACTATTGTTCATCATGTTGGAACCCATTTTTAAAGAAGATAAGGTTCTAGTTGAAAAACCACAGTGGTCTATAACAAAATTATTTACAGGTCTTAAAGATGTACCCTATGAAGAGAGATTAAATATACTCCAACTCTGGCCGATGGAGGTTAGACAGAGGAGGGGTGACTTGTTACTATATAAAATTTTGCATCAAGAGGAACTTATGGATGAGTTACATCTAAGATACTAGAAAAAGAATTATAGTTTAAGGAGTCACAATCTATAGTTGGTTGATCATAAATCTAGGACAGATTTAGGAAAATATAGCTTCAAGCCAAGAACTATTAAGGCATGGAACATGTTGCCCCAGGATATTATAGAAGCTTCAAGCTTTAGCATCTTCAAGAGTAGACTGGATAGATACATTTCAGTTGGCAATCTTGGTTGCTGCCACTGAAAAGTGGGGACAGTTCATATGAGCTATTAGTCCTCTGCTGTTCTGAACCTTCCATTATGTCATCCAGTATAAAGGAAGGTTTGAAATAGACCTGTAATTCACCACATTGTTGGGGTCGTGATGGTTTCTTTAGAAGGGGCTTCACCACTACCTTTTTTAGAGAAGATAGGAAAACACCCTTTGTCAAGGAACACTTGACAGTCTCAGTGTAAACTGGTCCCAGGGATTCCAGGCTGCCAATGAGCAGCCAAGTAGACCCAGAGTCCAGTGCACAGCAACTAGAGTGCAAACACATGATAACCCAAAGCATCTCCTCTTCAACAACTGGGTGAAAACCATCACAGGATGACAGATTGTCATTGCCATCTAACTGGACCCTGTTAGCCTATGACAGGCTACTTGAGGAGATCCCAGACCGAATGGTGGACACCTTATCAAGAAAGAAATGACTAAACTCTTTACATTTATTTGCAGAAAAGGCTCAATCCAATCAAAGACAGGGAGGGTAATCAATCTGTCTATGGTGCCAAAGAGCTGGACTGGCCGATTCTTGCTTGCAACAATCATTGTTGACAGAAACTTGGTCTTTTTCAGGGTGATTGCCCACTGATATTCACTGTAGTGAGCTCTCAGTAGAAAGTTGTCCTCCACAGAGTGGGACCTTCACAAGAATGCTGAAACTTCCATCTCTTAGTGTTTAACTGCCTCAGTTCCTCACAGTAACATGGTAAGCTGTGGCAGGAAGTCAGTGAATGGGCACAGTAGGGTATGTAGAGTCCAATGTGGCCACAAGAACCATATTACAGTGCTCCACAGCTATCTCAGCTCCATGACCACAAGCCATCATCATGCCTCAATCTTCCAACACTGCCTGAAGTTTGCAAGGCTCTATTTTATGTTTTGGGTGATACCAAGCCATCTTCACAGGGGTATGCCAACGCCGCAGCAACAACTTTACAGCGATCACGTTGATACCAACAAAATCGACAAATCCTGTAAAGTTCAATTGGGGAGCTGGGCACTGCTTCTCCCAGTCTTGCACCCCTCTCCCCAAATCAGCTCTGACTTGGAGTTCATCATAATAAATTACGGAGGGTGTGGCTGGCAGAGACCCCTGCATGGGTGGTGGGAGGCACAGTTCCCGACAAAACACATTTGATTTCTGATGGCACAATGCCAACTGCAATTGTGGTCAACATAGTGGCATCGCTTTAATGTTGGGGTTGACATATTTTTGTCCAACTGGCATCATAGAATCCCTTCACAGGAGGGGTATTTAAATGGGGGCCCTGCAAAGGAATGACATGACATAATGATCCGACCAAACAACTGGATCTGCCATGACCACATCTGTCAAGCTCTGATGAGAAAACTAATTCCCAAGTATGGCTATGCAGGTGGTTAACAGAGGCAACTGCCTATGAGGCCAGTGAGGACATCCAACTGGAGGAGCTGCTGACCAAAAGGTAAGGTTTCATTTAAAGGTGAGGGACCCAATCATTGAGTCCCCAGCACTAAACATCTGGGGGTATCCCATACCTGGCCGACAATAAAATCCACCAACTCTTGAGGAAATCACCCCATACCCCTGAGATCTCTGTGATCACCACCAAGACCAAATGTGCTCATGTCACCACTGCCTGCAGGTCACTGGTTTTGTTCCCCAACCTCTTGGTGTTAGGAACATAGCCCTCCAAGTCACTTGCTTCCTCCACCCCATAACTACTTTATACCAATCTTCCTGCCATCATCTCTAGTCCTGCTCCTACTGTTTGTCCCCAGACTCCTGCAGTCCCTTCCCTGTATCTTTTCTGCATCCCCTTCTACTCCATACTTTTTATTCCCTGTTGTTCTCCATTTCTGCTAGCACTGGGGGTGAGGCCATCCAACCATCCAAGCCTCCTTATTTGAGTAAGTGTTCTATCAGCAATTGATCTGTCTCCCTCTGTTAGTTAGGTGACTGAATTATAAACCTCAGACTTTCAGAACTTGTAAAACTCTTGGAAATGTTAACATTATATTTTACAATTATGTAAACTGCAGAATTTTAAACCCCTACAACATTAAAACTAGACAACAGACTATCACCAATTTTGTTTAGTTCACTGAACCTAAATATTAGGCTCTGAGGCCACACCCATGGCCCAGCAGCAAAGTGCCACTCTGCCATGCTGAAGACCCAGGTTTGGAAACAAGCCTGGGATGTCACATCGGGAAGCAGGCCATGGCTAAGACAGCTGCTGCTTGGCAGTTCATCTCACTCGGGGAGGGTTGACGGCAGCTTCCACCAACACAGCAATCCTGCGGTTGGGCCAGGGAGCTTGTTTCTGCCATCAGGAAGCTGTAGCTCTACAAGGCTGACAGAGGCACAGACTCCACTGAGGAAGATTCAAGAGCAAAAGTGTTGGAGAAAAACTCAGTAGCCAACTCACTGATGGCTGGGTTTAGCCTGATCAGGTTATATCCCTGTGAACAGGGTATATCCATGTGAGACTAGGAGAAAATCCAATGGGGGGGAAAAGAGACAGTGTGTGTCAACTCTCTACTATCTTGCTCAAAGGCTGGCCAAGTTATAAACAGCAAAAGATTCCAAAATAACATCAGTAATTAAACCTGAATTTCATGAGCTTTGTGAAATTGTGAATGATTGTGATACTTTTTAGCCGAGCCGTCGTACATTTTGCCCAGTCATACTCTGGAGTTACCACTGTAGAGGAACATAAAGGTTGGGTAAACTGTCAATTAGGTAGCATCTTACAGGAGGCTCCAGTAAAAGTATAGTGGTGCAAAATTGTCAGGTCACTATCCTGAGTAATACATTTTATTTATTTATTTATTGAAAAGTTTCTCCAGGAAAGGCACACTGAACAATATAAAATTGCTCATCTCATGGAGCATCTTGGGGAAGGGGAATATAGCAGTACAGTAATCAAAAAGCACATGCAAACCCCCCCCCCGCAAATGGGGGTTCCCAAAAGTCTTACAGGAGCTTGCTTGAATGCTCCAAGCCTGAATGGTGTTCGGCGTCTAAGCCGTTTACCTGTGAGTGTTGTTAGAGCCTCTGGTACTGTCTCTTTAAGGGCTGTCTGCCTGCAGACATAATTTAATTTGGATGTGGGTCTGTGTGTTTCTCTGCTTGAGTCCCGCTCGAGCTGCTGACAAATTGCTCCATTTCTGCCGTGGCTAATGGGCAGAGTGAGCACTTTTCAAAGATGTAACAGTTTGCCAGAAATCATTTAGAGTATTAGTGGAAATGTGGTTTGTCTAACCTGCCTTTCTTGCAGCTGGAACTCTGTGTGTTTGCCCTCCATTTTGGATCTGAACTACTGAATGGATCCAAACAGTGCAAGGGGGGCCTCTAAAATGAAGTTTGTGTGGACCAACCAGAACTTGGACTCTTAAATGGAGCCAGCCACAAGAGGGTTGTATGGGCAGTGACTCTGGGAAATGTAGTTTTGACCTTGGTGCCATTTTCCACCAACGGGGGGAGTTTATTGTGAGTGACAGCCAGACCAGCAAATAGAATAGTGTGGAGCTAAAGGAAATGCACTGCTCTGGGGCTGGAGAAATTAGATCAGTTGTGGTAGTGAAGAGACAAGTAGCTCTGTGCTTCTGCGGTGTATAGTTTCGCACGGGAAGTGCGTGTGAGGCCCTGAGGTTCGGCCTGCAGCCGTTGCAAGCACCAGATTGGACTGAACCCGACTTGTGAGGAAAAGGAAGGAGATCTTAAGAGTAGAAACCAGGCTCACCCTGTAGAAGACTGGAGAAATTGCTGAATCGCACTCAGTCTGTCAGGAACTGAAGCTGCTGTGTGTTCTCCCGGGTATCGTGCAGTAATTGCGGTTGGGATCGAGAAGCAGCCTGCCTGGTATAGTACTTTCCTTTTACATATAAATGTTTTGTTTATTTATTTATTTGTTCTAGGATTATAAATACCTTTGAGCCAAGGCTCTTTTACAAAGGTTCCACGTCACTGGTACAATTGAGACAATCATAAGCAAAGATAACAGTTTATAAAATTAAAAAAAAAAAACAACACATAGTCTTGTAGATGAAAAAAGAACAATAAGGTGAAACTTTGGGGAAGGGAAAGGGAAAGGAGAAGGGTGAAATCAGGGAGACTAAGTGGATGGGAGAGAAGGGGAGGTAGGTTGGGGGACAGAGAGAGAGAGAGATGAAGGCGGATAAGAATAGAGGTAGTGCAGCCGGGTGGCATTTGTCATGGGCCAGCAGGGAGGTGAAGATAGGAAGGGGGTGCTGGCAAAGTGCAGGAGTAGATGTGGGTCCAAAAGGCATCTTTCAGCTATGGAACCAAAGATATGTTTAGCCACAACAGTCACAGAGGTTGGAGGCAGTCAGTGTTAGGCGGAGACGAGTCTTAAAAGTGCTGAGCGATAGTGAAGATGAGATGTTGCTGGGAAAGACCGTTGTACCAACTAGTGGCCCGGTAAGCAAAGGATCTTTGGCCTTGTGTTGTGCGGCAATGCGGGACTTGCAGAAGCTGAGGTTTCGATCCCCTGGTATGTCGGGTGTGTATTCTCGGTTGTATGAGGGCACAGACTCCGGGGGGGGGGGCAAGGCCCAGCAAGATTTTCTTAGTAGTAATACAAGGTTGGTGTTTTATTCAATTGGCAAGATTCAACCATCCAGTTTGAGAATAGAGGTCACAGGTGTGAGTTAGGCGTTGGGAGCCAGTGACAAGTCGACAGGCCTTGTTGAGGGCGGTGGATACACGCTTGAGTGCGTGGTTGTAGCAGAGCTGTAAATGATAATGCCATAATCAATGATGGATATGATGGAGCTCTGAACAGTGACAGTGAGGGCTTCAGGTGTCAGGTGTTTCCTATGATGGAATAGCAGGCCTAGCCGGGAGTTAGTGGCTTTGGCAACATGGTCAATGTGGGCAGTGTAGGAGAGGTGAGGGTCAAGGGTGATCTCGAGGTATTTAAAGTTTTTGACCTGTTCCAGTGCGGCACCTTGTCTGGTGATAACGGAGAGTTGGAAGTGCTTATGTTTATTATGGGAGCTGCTGAAGATCATGGCCTTTGTTTTTTTTTGATTAAGGATAAGTTTGTGCTTTGTGAGCCAATTCTCAACCGAGGGGAAGCCGAGTTGGAGATTTTCGCAATTTCTTTGGGTCCTGGTGTGTGTGCAAGAATTACTGCATCATCAGCATACAGGGTGATATGTTCAGTGCAGGAGTCCGTAGGGTGTTAAGGAACAAGCTGAAGAGTAGGGGCCCAGTATTGAACCCTGGGGACTCTAGAGAGGACAGGTCTGGAATCAGAGTGCACATCTCCAATTTTACACGCTGGAGTGGTTTTCAAGATAGCTTTTGAACCAAGAGATTGAATCATTGGAGAGACCAGCATTTTTAGTTGGCTCAGCAGGAGGGAGTGGTGGACAGTATCAAGGTTTTTGGTCAGGTCGATGAAAATAGCACCAGTTAGTTGTCCATTGTCAAGGGAGCTGTGAATGGAGCTGGTGAATTCGAGTAAGGCAGAGGATGTACTATGACCTTTCTAAAGCCATGTTGCTGTTTACAGAGAATATTATAATTGTCCAGATGCTTGGGTAAGTTGGTCCACATTATACATTCCAGTGCCTTCGATAGGGGAGGCAGAATGGCTATAGGGGAAGTTCACATGCTCAGCCTTATCACCACTTTTGTGAATTGGGTAACAGTGGCCATTTCCATTTGTCTGGGAATTAGCTAGAGGAAGAGAGATTAAAGATCTTGGTGAGGGTCCCAAGTACCTGATCAGCGATTGGGCCAGTAGGTTGAGGTCAAGTGTCATTGCTTGTTCTAGATTTGCTGATGGCTTTGGCAATGTAGTTTCGGACTTGATGTTTCTTTAGTGCTTTAAAGTAGAAAGGTGGGTGACAGGCGTGGGTGGAGGAGTTGGGGGATGGGAATTGACAGTCTTGGAAGAAGTCGGAGGGAGAACACTGCTAAGGTCAGTGAAAGCGATGTTAAAAGTGTTTCGTAATAGTTTTAGAGTCGGTGTAGGTGCCCATTTATGTTGAGTATGTTTGATGTAAGATTTTGACTGCTTCCCAGTAACATCTTTAAATTTTTTCCAGAAATCTCTCCCATTTCCCAGGAGTTAGTGAAGGCATTTTATAGTAGTCAGATTTCTGTTGCCGAATGGATTTGGTGCAGTCGTTCCATGCCCGCTTATAATTCTGGAAGTCGAAAGTTACTTCACTGAGTTTCTAGCCAGTTCCCAGAGGTGGTCCCTGGATTTAAGTTTTTAGGAGGTCTCCTGACAGCCAAGGGTTACTGAGCGATTTAACTTTACGCTTTTGAGGGGCAAATTTATTACAGGCTTCACTGAAAATGTGAATAAATTGCTCCAGTGCAGTATTAGTATCTGTTGCCTTGAAGATGGGGACCAGTCCTGCAGACTGAGGTGTGATTTGAGGTGGGGAGCTGACCACGGGTAGACTCTGCTGGTGATGATTTTTGAGGGGCTTATAGAATTTGTATGGACCAGGTACAGCTGATGGGAGAGTGGTCACTGAGTGAGTCTGGGAGGACTGAGGTTTTCGCGATCCGAGAGGGTGGTTGGTTAGGATCCAGTCAAATAGAGTGCAGGTCCCAGTTCTGTAGTTCTTTCTGGTTGCATAGTCAACCATTTGAGTCAGGTTAGCTGATATAACGGAGTCCTTAAATGACCCACATTCAGCTGAGAGCCAATTAATGTTAAAGTCACCAAGAAGGATGATTTCGGAGTCCGATGGGTGGGATTTGACAAAGTCAAGGACAGCGGTTAGACCAGGTCCCTTTTCTTTAGGAGGTATGTAAACAGTGACAACTGTGAGGGCCTTATTGTGGGTGCCTAATAGAGTCTGATGGGCAGAATCTGAGCAGGTGTTGCTGGAAGATTGGAATCAATGGGGTGTCCTCGGAAAGTGTCTTTCTCATATAAGGCACACCGCCACCTCTTTTGACTTACGATCAACCCGGAAGACATTGTAGCCAGGAATGGTGATTGCCTGGTCAGGAATCTTTGGGTGAGCCAAGTTTCTGACAGAATATCTGGGTTGTGTTGGTGGTAAGGCTTTGGTGCATCAAGCTTCGAAGTAAACTGCAGATGTTCAGGTACATGATTGAGAGAGTGCCTGCTGGTTTGTTTTGGTTGGAGGTGTTTGGTCCAGGGTTAGGGTGAACAGACCCTGATAGCAGCAGGAGGAGGAGCACAAGTTTCAGGGTGCATAGGCAGAGTTCAGTCAGAGAGAGGTTGTGTTTCTTTTGTGAACAGTAGTATGCCAGGTGGTAATGTCGAAAATGCAACATTGGAATAGTTGTATACAATGTGGCTAGATGTGCCCAAGGCTCACACATGAGCAGGGACAGATCAATTTCGGTGGTGCACCTCCAGGGGGAGGATTTGCCCCATTGCGAAATGGATGTAAATAATCAAATCCACAGGAAATAACCAGTAAACTGTTTGATCTAGTAACAAGACAAAGGATGTGTTAAATTCCTGGAACACTGGCCTGGGGCATATGCAGGAAGTTAAAACCCTTTGTCAGTGTCTTTCCTTTGTTTAAATAGTTGTGAATGGTTCTCAAAGACATGCAGTTCCCTTTAGCAACAAGGTAGATGGAAATGTGGATTCAGTTTGCACTCCCCAGGTCAGAGCTTGTAGAATTTCTTAGCTGTACTTACTTTGATTGTGATGGCTTCCAAAAAAGTTGATTTATCATGAGAATCCCAATATCTCTGCTGGTGATGTTTTCCAGTTTCTTAGTCCAGGAAACTTTCATAGATCACATATCCAAGAATGGTCTAGTTCCTCCAAGCCAAAACACATGAAAATCCACAAACTAAACTATTGACAGAGACAACACAAATACCCAGCCACACAGCTCAAGTAGGCAGAGCTAAAATGTATAGTGCTTGTGGGGAATCACTATTTCAAATCCCCTGTACAGTGAATTGAATGCATGAAGCTGGATGTAAACCCCAGCTTAATTCAGACTACATCCGTTTGTTATAAACTGCAGTGGGGTCCAGTCACAGGACCTTGTCCATATTCTGTTCCTCCTGGCAATCCAGGACAGTCTGTCTTACATCCAGTTTTAGCATTGAGTCTGTGAGTACAAATCAGGGTAGCTCCTGCCATCTGCTTATCAAATTGCAAGTGTGTCATTTAATTGTTGCTGTTTCATTTCTTCACGAATTAAGTCATCCGGCTCGGTTTCAGTTGGGTATTGTCAAGTGTTTTCCATCACAGGCCCCAACTAGCTGCACCGATCCTGGCTACCCCCATCCTGGGTACCCAGTGGAAGTGACATTTTGGGACCCTGAATATGCGCACAGTACTGCGATTATTAATGTGTCAACCTAATTAACCTGATTTCCTTTCCTTGTTACAGCTCCTTAAATAAATCAGATCTGTTTGTTTCCAGCAAAGTTACACTGACTGTGGTGTTTGTTTATGTTAAAGTATTGTACTGTGGCTATTGTATTGCATCATCTTGTTTTACAGGGGGTCCCCAGAGTCAAGTAGACATAGCCATTCCTGGGGGTAAGTGTAACTAGTGAAGATACTCATGGTGTATTGTGTGGGCCACTAGTAGGAATAAAAGGGGTCCTCAGTGTCTCAGAGGGCTGTGACCAAGTTAGTTTAATTACTGCAAACCCTGACCTCTGGGTGGAGGCACCAGCCATTGGACCTAAGCCCCCCAACCTGTTAGTAGCCAAGCAGTCAGGGGTAGTAGCTCTTAGGATAGCACCACCTAGGAGTTACATCTTGGAGGCACCACAGGGATTAGTGTCCCCTAGTGACCACATTTACGATTCACTGTTAAAAATAAATGGGTACCCCGACAGAAGTGGCTGTGCACCGGTTGGTGGAGTGGTGTACTGGGGAGGAGATTGACCCCCAAAATGCTATGCTTATCCTGGACATCCCCCTTGGTATCAATACGGACACTGTGCAGGGAGTACTTTCCAAGGTGGAAGGTTTACAAAACCCTGTGGCGGTGGGTCGACATGCTAATCTACTCACCCACACTTTCATGGCCCTAGTAGAGTATAAGGATCCCATAGATAGCTCCAAAGTGCCACAGACTGTTACCCCAGAGGGAGCCCTCACTGCCTCGAGAGTGATAACTAAGGACAGTAAAGACCCGGGGGGGGGGGGAATGCGCCTCCCCCCACTATCTGAAACTTTTGAGGAGAAATTTGCTAAATGGTTGCTGGAGGAGGGGAAAACTGTGGAGGACTTGAAGAAACTGTTCTTGCCACCTGGGACCGTACCACCCTCAACATCCATACCCGCTCCAACCCCTGTCCTTTTGCCAACTTCTATACTTGCCCCCAAGCCAGCAAGTAGTCATGGACCTTACCGCAAGCTCAAGGTATTCTGATATCTCCCTACTCCAAATGGGGAAGTTGATCTGGAGACCTGGATAGATTCTGCTGCTCTTGGTGTACAAGACTGACAATGCTCGAGGCCAAAAAAGGGCCCCTTGGGGAAAGCCTCCAGAGACCTGCCCAATGTACCTTTGGCTCCTGAGGTCTTCTAACCCTGACGCCAAAGCCCAAGACTCACATAGTCACCCTTGAGAATGTGTTTGGGGGTACCACCAGTGTTGATGCCTTGAAATGAAGACTTAGAGAAGTTAGACAACAGCCGGGGGAATTGTTATCTGCCTATATGGATCGATCAGAGGGGATCTTACAGACCATTTTTCGGAAGTGGGGCTGGACCTCTAGTGAAGTGGACTGGGTAAGGCTGGATCATATATTCTGCTCTGCCCTGCACTCCAGCTGGGTGTTACTCAAATTGCAACTGCATCAAAGGAAATCCAGTCCCTTGCCTTTCCATGTGTTGATGAGGGAGGTACATGAAGTTGAGGAGGAGGAAGGTTTGTCAGAGCCCCTGCGCAGTGAGTTGTTACATCCCCTGCTCCAGGTGCAGGGTCAGATGCTGATGGTCTGAATCATTGAAATCTCATGACTCAGTCTGAGATCCCATGTTAGCCAAGAGGGACCCAGTCAGAGAGGGACGGTTACAGATGTCCCGCACTGGGAGGAGCTGCTGAGGGAGATTAGGAAAACAACAGACAGTAACATTATGAAGGCCACCCTATGGGAGTACGGGTACTGACACTTACCCGACTGCTTCTACTAGGGGGTGGGGTGTCACCCAGGCACCTCATGTTGATGACAGTTCAAACTTGATGCCTTGACTATGGAAGTGAGGGAACTGAAGAGATGTCTCCAAATGTCCAACCCACTACCGACTGAGGTGGCACCAAGGTTTTCTATTGATAGTACCACTGTCAGTAGCCCCAAATGTGATGCCTCGTCACCCCAAACTCAGCAGACACCTTGCCATAATTGTGGGAAGGATGGGTACATGAAGAGGGAATGTCGGTCTGAAGATTTAGAGACAGTGGTGAGCTGGCTACAAGAAGAGCTTTGAGCACAAAACAGCGGTTAAGAGGTACGAAATGACCATAGTGAAGGTCCCAAATTGCTAACTCATGTCCTTATGTGGCTAAATCATCTACTTAGCCATTGCTACCGCCTCTCCAGAGTGGTCCAGAATAGTAGGCCCTTCAATGGAAGCTACAGTAAAGTGAATGGTGTGCCCACCAGAGCTGTGTTGGACAGTGGCTCCAAGTGACAATTATGTTCCAGGATTGGTATCAGAAGCATTTGTCAGATGTACCCTTACAACCATTGGAAGGACTGCATGTATGGGGGTTAAGTGAGAAGGCCTACCCCTACTCCGGGTATATCCGAGTTTGGCTATCTTTCCCTACCTCCGTGGCTGGAGTGGCAGAGCAAGTAGAGACCCTGGCCTTAGTGTGTGCCCCTACTGGACTGTATGATGGGGTTCCTCTACTAATTGGGACTAATGCACATATGTTTGGATGGCTGGCACAGCTGTGTTATGAAAAACAGGGGTCCCAGACTTGTAGAGCTCTAAGAATTCCGGCATTGATCAGGAATGCCTATGATGCCCAGAGAGATGCTGACAAAGTGGAACCAGGTAGAGTTGTTTGGAAAAAGGATCCTGAGTCTCTGATCCTGGTGCCAAATGCCCAGTGTACCTTACGGAGAGGTCCAGTATCAGAAAGGATGTCAAGAATAAAATATTAATGTTGGATGCACAGGCGATGGTAAATTGCCGGAAGGACTGCTGGTCAAGCCAAATATTTTGCCTGCCAAAGCCCATGCTTATGTTAGATGGGTAATGGTTCAAGTTCATATTGTGTCTGATAGAGAGATTCGAGTAAATAGAGGTTGCACCCTGGCTAATGTACATTGTGTGGATACTGTAGTGCTACCCAGTAGCAAGAGCTCGGGGAAGAATGACAGAGTAACACCTGACTTGTTTGATTTCGGTGACTCACCGTTGCTAGCTGAATGGAAAGTGAGGATCAGTGAGAAGTTTGCCCAGAGAGACCAGGTGTTTTCTTTAAAAGAATGGGACGTAGGATGTGTGCAAGGAGATGAGCACCACATCCGGCTGTATGATGAAAGGCCATTTCATGAGGGGTCTCGACGCCTGGTCCCTGCTGACATAGATATGTGAGACAGCATCTGCAAAAGATGCTAGCTGCTGGTGTAATACAAGAATCCAGAAGCCCCTATGCTTCCCCCATTGTGGTAGTGAGAAAAAAGAATGGGACAGTAAGGATGTGCGTGGATTATCACACTTTAAACTGGCAGACTATCCCTGATCAGTATACAATGCCCTGCATTCATAATGCTTTAGACTGCCTGAACGGTAGGTAGCAAGTGGTTCTCTGTGCTGGATTTCTGCAGTAGGTACTACTAGATCCCGATGGCCCCAGAGGACCAGTGAGAAGACAGCCTTATCTGTTCGGGCTTCTATAAATTCATGAGGATGCCTCAAGGGATTTCAGGTGCCCCAGCCACTTTTCAACGATTGATGGAGCGTGCAGTGGGGACATGAACTTATTAGAAGTGCGCCTGGTATACCTAGATGATGCTGTTGTGTTTGGCAGCTCACTGAAGGATCATCAGAGCAGATTATTCAAGGTGTTGGACCGACTGGAGGACTTTGGCCTTAAACTGTCCATTGACAAGTGTCAATTCTTTCAAACATCAGTAAAGTATGTGGGACAATTAGTATCCACCGAGGAATAGACGACCAAGTAAGTGTGAGGCCTTGACCACCTGGCCACAGCCAAAAATCTAAAAAGAACTGCAAAGATTCCTGGGATTCTGTGGTTATTATCGACATTTCATCAAGGACTATTCAAGAGTGATCCGCCCTTTACTTAACCTTACTCAAGGGTATCCTCCAACCCACAAAAGATACAAAAAGTCAGCGTCCCTCGAGACTGAAAGAGTGTATTTTCATCCAAATGAAGTATTTGGGGCCCGCTGGACTCCTGATTGTGAGACTGCTTTTCATGAGATCATATACCAATTTACCCATGCTCCAGTGTTGGCCTATACTGATCCAACAAAACCTTATGTCCTGCACACTAATGCTAGCTTGCAAGGGTTGGGGGCTGTGTTGTATCAG
This sequence comes from Neoceratodus forsteri, assembly GCA_016271365.2. Classification (NCBI taxonomy): domain Eukaryota; kingdom Metazoa; phylum Chordata; order Ceratodontiformes; family Ceratodontidae; genus Neoceratodus; species Neoceratodus forsteri. The sequence continues at coordinate 519,568,962 of CM057458.1, forward strand.
GAGCATGAGAATGGCCTGAGACCAGTGGCCTTTGCCAGCAGAAGCCTGACCCCTTCCGAAAAGAACTATCCTGTACACAAGTTAGAGTTCCTAGCTTTGAAGTGGATCATTGTTGATCAATTCCATGAGTACTTGTTTGGGGCTAAGATACTAGTTAAAACTAACAATAATCCTTTGACCTATGTGCAGACTTCAGCTAAGTTGGATGCCACTGGTCATAGGTGGCTTTCTGCATTATCTACATATGACTATGCTGTTGAATACAGAAAAGGCCTGAACCACATAGATGCTGATGCTCTCTCCCGGAGGCCTGTTCCCCAGAATGACTGGGTCAGACTGTCAGAACCTGATATTCGAGCACTCTGCCAGAAGTTTGACAGGGAGGAACAAATGTCCACAGACGTAGTGGACTGTATGGTGGATTGTTTGGGACCCTCTGAGAATTGCATACCTGCTGCTTATTGCCACTTTTCTGCAATAGACATTGGTGCACTGCCTCAGCTGGACAATGACAGTATTCGGCAGGCTCAATTCCGAGATCCCATGATCAAATCAGCTTTAGAAGCCCTCTATGCAGGGAAAGAAGTGTTCAAATTACGTTCCACTGATTTGAGAACTGCATTGTTATACAATGAAGGTCCTAAGTTGAAACTGATCAATAGACTGTTATACAGAGAAACAGTAGACAGAGGGGAACAAGTAGACAAACAACAACTAGTGCTGCCCACTGCCTTTCGAGACTCAGTACTGAGGTCCTTACACAACCACATGGGGCACCTTGGTATAGACAGAACACTTGACTTGTTGAGATCCAGATTCTATTGGCCTAAGATGGGGGCTGATGTGGAGCAACACATTCGAACTTGTAGTCGCTGCTTACAGCGGAAAGCTTTGCCCCAGAGGGCTGCCTCCCTTGTTAACATCACCACCAGTGCACCCATGGAGCTGGTCTGTACTGATTTTCTGAGTTTGAAGGTGGATCAAAGAAATATTAGTAATGTGCTGGTGGTCACTGACCATTTTCCAAGATATGCCCAAGCTTTCCCCACCAAGGACCAGAAGGCATCCACTGTGGCAAAAGTACTTGCAGAAAACTTTTTTGTTCGCTATGGGGCTCCACAAAGAATTAATTCTGATCAAGGGAGAGACTTTGAGAGTTGTCTGCTCAAAGAGATGCTTTCTCTGTGGGGAGTGCGAAAGTCCAGAACCACCCCTTACCACCCCCAAGGGGATTCACAGCTTGAACGTTTCAACCACACTTTGCTAGATATGCTAGTCACCGTCCACCCAAAGGACAAGCCTAGATGGAGCCAACAAATTAGCACCCTGGTAAATGCCTACAATTGCACCAAAAGTGATGCCACTGGTTCTCCCCCTACTGCCTGATGTTTGGAAGAGAAGCTCAACTGCTGGTAGATGGATGTTTTGGAGTTTCTCCTGATGAGGTTCGAGCTGACAACTATTTACAGTATGTGCAAAAGTTAAAGGCCCAGCCAAATCATGCATACCAACTGACTCAAACCATGGCTGCCAAAAGAAATCTGGCCAACAAAGAAAGGTATGATAAAAAGGTGAAAGCACAGGAACTCCATGAGGGAGACCGGGTATTGCTAAGAAATCTGGGACTGCATGGCAAACACAAGGTTGCTGACAGATGGCACTATCTCTCTCACATTGTAGTGGGCAAACTAGATGATCTGCCTGTACAAGTAAGGCCTGAGAATAATTCAAAAGATGTTAAAACAATGCATAGAAATCATTTACTGCCCATTGGACAAATCTTGATTGAGTCTGAGCCCCCAGAAAATGCCCCCTCTGGACCAGTGACTACAGCTGCTGCTAAGAAAAAAATTAAGAAAGTCTGCACCTACAGAAACTGAGTTAAAGTGCCCCCGCCACAAGTCCCAGTTGAACATGACTGTCAGTCCATGTCAGAGGAAAGTGAGTGTGGTTTTGAATACTACCCTTCTTATGAACTGAGTCAATTGTTTAGGGGCAATCCCCTAGTCAATCCTGGAGATGAAGCTAGGCCTTCTGGACTGTCTAAGCCCCTAGCTTTGCCCCTGGAGCCAATGCTCCCAGAAAGTGAAGTGCAAAGCATCAAATCAGATGATATGGAATCATTATGTATGGTCGAACTGTTTGAGCTTTCAGAGGAGGAAAATGACGGATTGGGACAGACTGGTGATACACCAGAACAAGAAGAGTATTTTGAGTGCCCTGATGGTCCACTGCCAGTGTCCAAAAGCTCTCCATGTGAGCCAAGTGTTGTGAACTCAGAGATTTTAACTCCTGGAGCTGAAAGTGCCCTAAGTTCTAGCCTCTCTACCCCAATGGAACCTCACCTAACAAGTGAGGACAATGCTGAAAATGAGGCTCCAAGTGCAGAGACTGTAACAGTTCCCCGTAGAAAGACTGGTCGAGCTGTAAAGCCTGTGGTGCACCTCAGTTATGATTCCCCTGGGAGACCTGTGGACTTGCCTCTCAGTGTTGTCCATAAAGGAGTGTATGTGTCCCCAAGCTAATTGCCCAAACTGAACATCAGTGCTAACTCCAAGTTACTTGTGTTGTTTTAGGTATGGTGCCCCTACCCCATCCAGCCCCAAGGTAGCTGATAGGAAGGGCCCCTCTTCAGATTTCATGTACAAGAGGTAACAACTGAGTTATGGTACAATGTTGTGTAATACTGTGTAAAAAGTGATGTACTGCGAAGTTTCAGAAATGTGTTCATGGTAAAGTGATATGTTGACTGATGATTACATGTATGAGCCTAATGTGATACTAATGTAAATGTATATGGTTGTATTGAAAGTTATGGGGTACTTGCTTGACATGGAAGCCAAGCTTTTCCAGGCTGGGAAGGGTGCAACTCCCCTGCAAATGGGGGTTCCCAAAAGTCTTCTAGGAGCTTGCTTGAATGCTCCAAGTCTGAATGGTGTTCGGCATCTAAGCCGTTTATCTGTGAGTGCTTTTAGAGCCTCTGGTACTGTCTTTTTTAAGAGCTGTCTGCCTGCAAACATAATTAATTTGGATGGGGGTCTGTGTGTTTCCCTGCTTGAGTCCTGCTTGAGCTGCTGACAAATTGCTCTGTTTCTGCCATCGCTAAGTGGGCAGAGTGAGCACTTTTCAAAGATGTAACAGTTTGCCAGAAATCATTTAGAGTATTAGTGGAAATGTGGTTTGCCTAACCTGCCTTTCTTGCAGCTGGAACACTATGTGTTTGCCCCTCCATTTTGGATCTGAACTACTGAATAGATCCAAACAGTGCAAGGGGGGCCTCTAAAATGGAGTTTGTGTGAACCAACCAGAACTTGGACTCTTAATTGGAGCCAGCCACAAGAGGACTGTATGGGCAGTGACTCTGGGAAATGTAGTTTTGACCTTGGTGCCTTTTTCCACCAACAGGGGTAGTTTATTGTGAGTGGCAGCCGGACCAGCAAACAGAATAGTGTGGTGCTAAAGGAAATGCACTGCTCTGGAACTGGAGAGATTAGATCAGTTGTGGCAGTGAAGAGACAAGGAACTCTGTGCTTCTGCAGTGTATAGTATCGCACAGGAAGTGCGTGTGAGGCCCTGAGGCTCGTTCTGCAGCCGTTGCAAGCACCAAATTGGACTGAACCTGACTTGTGAGGAGAAGGAAGGACATCTTAAGAGTAGAAACCAGGCTCACCCTGTAGAAGACTGGAGAAACTGCTGAATCACGCACGGTCTGTCAGGAACTGAAGCTGCTGTGTGTTCTCCCGGGTATCGTGCAGTAATTGCGGTCGGGATCAAGGAGCAGCCTGCCTGGTATAGTACTTTCCTTTTACATATAAATGTGCGTAGTGCTTATGGGGAATCGTTATTTCAAATCCCCAGTACAGTCAATTGAATGCATGAAGCTGGATGTAAACCCTAGCTTAATTCGGATTACATCCGTTTACTATAAACTGCAGTGGGGTCCAGTCACCAGGACCTTGTTCACATGTTCTGTTCCTCCTGGCAATCCAGGACAGTCTGCCTTCCATCCAGTTTTAGTATTGAGTCTGTGAGTACAAATCAGGGTAGCTCCCTGCCATCTGTTTATCAAATTGCAAATGTGTCATTTAATTGTTGCTGTTTCATTTCTTCACGAACTGAGCCATCCAGCTCTGGATTACAATTGGGTATTGTGCAAGTGTTTCTTCCATCACAGGGCCCCAACCAGCTGTACCAATCCTGGCTACCCCTCCCCCCCCATCCTGGGTACCCAGTGGAAGTGACATTTTGGGACTCTGAATATGCGCACAGTACTGTGATTATTAATGTGTCTAACCTAATTAACCTGATTTCCCCTTTCCTTGTTACAGCTCCTTAAATAAATCAGATCTGTTTATTTCAGCAAAGTTACACTGACTGTGGTGTTCGTTTATGTTAAAGTATTGTACTGTGGCTATTGTATTGCATCATCTCATTTTACAGGGGGTCTCCAGAGTCAAGCGGACAGAGCCAGTCCTGGGGGTAAGTGTAACTAGTGAAGATACTCATGGTGTATTGTGTGGGCCGCTAGTAGGAATAAAAGGGAGTCTCAGTGTCCCAGAGGGCTGTGACCAAGTTAGTTTAATTACTGCAAACCTTGACCTCTGGGTGGAGGCACCCGCCATTGGACCTAAGCCCCTCAACCTGTTAGTAGCCAAGCAGGCAGGGGTAGTAGCCCTTGGGATAGTGCCACCTAGGAGTTACACACATTTCCATGCAGTATTATAGAAAAGTAGATATACAATACTCAACAACACATTTTCAAAGGTAATATAAAACAGAGATGCAACAGAGTGAAAAAACAGTACATCAGTAGCATTAGATAAACATAGGAATTTGATGTGAGAGGAGCAAATTAACAACACTGCAGACTAATACATACAGTGTGGACAAGGAAGTGCAATAAAGTACATTGGTTACTCCTCACTTTAAGTGCTAGACTGGGAAAGGAGATGGAGAAGCCCGAGGGAAATTAGAGGAGTGAGAAGCAGAGGGAATTAGGAGCAGCTGCAGGAGGGAGGTCAAGATGGACCACGGGGAGGGAGGAGTGTCTGATTTGATGAGGCATTGAGTTCCAGAGCTTAGGAACCTATAGGAGAATGACGATTGGCTTAAAGAGGTGGTACATTGTGGTATAGCTAGGGTGCGGGAGTCCCTGGATCTGAGGGAGAGAGGGGCAGTGACAAATCATGAAGAATCATGAAGAATAGTCATGGACATCACTGTACACTAGCCTAATTCTTGCAATATGCCAGATAAGCACTAGAGCTCACTGACTTAATGACTTTTGGAAGCACATACACTTGCAGTATTGTTTCTGTACAATGCCGCCTGCAGACTCTTTAACAACCCTGTAGAAAACTGTGTATATTTTTACTATTTGAAAACAGTGCCACCCAGTGACACCAAGCCTCTATTCTTACAACCAGTTGTGTCTTAGGCCACTGTGATGAACATATATGGATAAAGTGGATTTCTTTAGTCATGATGGATCATGATGCTGGGTATCACTGTCATAGGAGTGTTAGAGCGGTATTGCAGGGCTTTGATGCTAATGCAAGTAAGGCGATTCAGTGGTAATAAGTACTTTGTAAAAGTTAAATTTCACCAGTGGAATTCTAGTGTCATTACCTATATTTTATCCATGAACCTCTGAGAAAATGTTGCCAATTAGTAATTTCTAAAGTATCCACAATACATTTTAACCTTCCAAACCACATTTATTCAGCTTAATTAGATTCCAGGACATATTTACTTTGGTGTATATACTAAATGTTGAGTGTAAACCTGCAATAACAGTAGCGCTATAAACATCCAAATATTCTGAACACGTTCACACAATTTAACAAATAATTAAGTTGTGAAATTCTGAACTCCTGTAACTTACAATTTATGCAAACAATTACCACTCAATTTTGCATTTTCTGTAACTCTTTCAAGAAAGTATGCATATACATTTTCAACTATCTCGCTTCAAAGGTGGCTAAGTTGTAAATATAGATATATTTTGAGAAATTTTCACACGAATATTGAATTGCCAGATGTTGAGCCTCTATAACTTCTCTCTCACCCAGATGTCATGAAACATGGCATCCCTTTTAGGCTCCTTCCAGACAATAAGCATACAACATTTCAGATCTCTATCTATAATACAGACCAACTGAAGAATTTTGGAAAATGTTATGTCCTAAAAGCAAATAAGATACAAAGAAAACATAACTCATTACATGATGGTATACTGGGTAAAATGACAGTAGTATGGAAAAGTTGGCCTTAAATGTATCATGTACTGTGACAGGGTGAAGGGGACACAGTATCAAAACAGGTACAAGGGGTTGTCTGGTGGTGGAAGTTTTGAAAAGTCGTACGTTGATGGGGGAGCTTATTCTAGGAAACTGGGGCAGAATATACAAAAGCCTTTCTACCAGAATCATGCTTAGAAACAGAGAAGCATAGATAATGATGACAGAAAAAGACCAAGCTCCATGTAGTCTGTTCAGTGTTCCCTATCTGTCCTGGGACCTATTGTCCATACATGGTTCTATCCTACATGGTCCACTTCCTGTTCCCCGCCCTACTGCTATCCACCTATACAACTACCAAACCATTAACTCTATCCCAGCCATGCTTTTAAACTATTTATGGTCTTGGTACCACCACCTATGCTGGCAGATGGTTGCAGCTCCCCACCCTTTCCATACTATAAAACTTACTCACATCCCTCTTAAATCATCCCTCTGCCAATTTTCAATTATGTCCTCAAGTTCTTGACACTGTACTCTTGCTAAATAGTTCCCTGCAGTTCACCTTGTTTATTCCCTTCTGGAACTTGAAGGTCTGTATCGTATCACCCTTTCTCACCTGGTCTTCAGCGATTACATGTTCAGTACCTTGAGCGATCTTCATAAGATTTCCTTGTCAGCCCTGAATTAACTTGGTCAGCCTGTGTTGCATCATCTCCAGCCTGGCCCTGTTCTTCCATAGGAGAGGACTCAAGAACTGAGCACAGTATTTTAGGTGTGTCTAACCAGTGACCTATATAGAAGTAGGAGTCCTCCTTTCTTCTGCTTTCAATACCCCTTTCAATACACCCCAGCATCCTATTAGCCTTACTATAGGCCTTGTAACGCTGGCTTGATTGTTTGAGAGAGTCACAAATTATGACTACCGGGTCCCTTTCCTCTGCCATAGTGCTCACTTTAATCCATCCCATCCAGTACTCTGTCCTGCTTTTTTTCCCCTAGGGGAATACCCTTGCATTTCTTGGTGTTGAATTACAACTGTCAAACCTTATACCACCTCTCTTGCTTTTGGAGATCCCTCTGCATCTCCCTGATCCCTACCGAAGAGCTTTGTGTCATCTGTAAAGAGACACAATTGCCCTGGAGGCCCTCTCCAGTGTCGCTGTTGAATATACTGAAGAGAGCAAGACCCATGACAATCCCTACAGAACTCCACTCATGACCTCCCTCTTTTCCGATTTGACCTCATTTACCATTACCCTCTGCTGTCTCTCTTTCAATCAATTTCTTTAGGCTTGCTACCCATGTCATGTTCTCCCTCTTCAAATCTTTGTTCCTGAGGACCTTCTCTGAGGTCTGTCATTATTTCAAGTCAAGGTCTTAACATCACAGTTTGTTACTGCTTTAAATTCTGGACTTTGTTTCTCAACCATTGCCTGAAGTGTCATTTGAGTCCCCTTTCTGTCATTGTTCAGTTCAAGGTCCCAACATCATGATCTGTCTTTGCTTCAAATATTGGACTTAAACCCCAACCATTGCCTTTGGCATCTGTCGTGTTCTCCCTTCAAACAGTCCTTCCTCCCTAGGCCATCATTTCCAACCGTCTCCTATCTCAGCTGACCTTCCCTCCCCAGTCCTATACCCCACTTCCTTTTCCACCCCACTTGCCAGGCTATGCCTACAGTACTTATCAAGGACTCTTACATCTCAATCTTCTTCGCACTTTGATGTTCAAGGAACTGCCACTCCTGCTCACTATGACTCCTCCAATGATGTTTACTGTATAAACTTAACTCGTACCTTAAGACCATATATCTGTATCCATGCAATTGTATTTAAATGGCACTACCTCCTGTTGAATCTATAGCTATGTTCTGATGCAAGTATCTTGTCACATGCGATGGTTATATGTTATTATGTTGTTATTATTACTAAGTAATTGTTATGTATGTTCACTCAACCTGTGATGTCTTAACCCCATTGGCAATTGTTTTGCCCCAGATCCTTCTTGTAAATGAGATTGTCTCAATGATGTTCCACCTGGCAAAATAAAGATTTTGATTGATTGATTGATTGATTCTTGTCCATCTAACTATGTCTTTAGTTGTACCAAGGTCCCCAAGCTTCTTCAGCAATCTTCTGTGTGCCACTGAACTGAAAGCCTTGCTAAACTTGAAGTTGAGTAAATTCACCCTGTGGCCCTTATCTACTACCTTTGTTAGCCAGTCAAATAAAACTATCTGACTGGTTTGAGAAGACCTCCTGACCACAAACCCATGCAGTTTACTATCTCTTAGACTGTTGCTGTTTGGTAGTCCACAAGGTGATCTTTGATCAGTGACTCCATCAGTTTACCCACTATAGAGGTAAGGCTGACAAGTCTGTAATTCTCTGGTTGGTTCTGCCCTGCCCCCCCCCCATGTAGTGGGACTATGTCTACTACCTTCTAGTCTTTCAGAACTATCCCTGCCTGAATTGAGCTATTGAACAGCACTATTAGGGGTTTTGCCAGTTCTGCAGCCAAACCTTAAGCACCCTTGGGTGCATCCCATCCATCCCTGGGGCTTTATCCACCTTTTGGGCTTCAAGCCCCATTGTGGACCCTTTCTCTGGAAAATTCTGGCTTTCTCTTTTCAGGAATTCCCCTGACAGCCATCTTTATGCTACTTCCAGGCAAGGATCTGTTATGTTCTCCTGTGAAGACAGATAAAAGTAATCATTAAGGATAGTTACTGTTTGTTCATCTTCCTATAGTGCCCTCCTTCACTCTTGTGGCTAACATTTACCCCCTGCCTGCTTCCCTTTTCCTTAATAAATCTGAAGAATTGTTTTCCTTACCATTGTTCCCTCTGCAACACACAGTTCTGTGTCTGCCTCTGCCTCCCTGACAGTCCTCTTTGCTACCCTAGTTTTTATTTGGTACTCTCCCATTCCCCCTCCCCTCCCCTCCCCTGCTTTTCCTCATACCAGAGTTTTCTTGCCCTCATGCTTTACTGAAAGCTAAAAGCTGAGGGCTGCAGGTGAATGGAACAAGTAGGCATTTTCGATTGCATTAAGTAAGTTAATAGATACTTAGGTCTCTTCCACATACATGGTTGTATAGCAAACAGAACTGGTGATAGTCACATCTGTCTTAGAGTTGTGTGAAATGCACAGTTCTGCTGCCCAAATTCATGAGGATAGCAACTGTGCTTCCAAAATGCTTTGGGAATTTATTTTTTTCCCAGAATTCCAAAAATATTTCTATGTAAACCACAGATTATGTAATCTGTAGGATACTGATCCGCGGTTTTTTTTTTTTTATTCTTTTTTGTAATTGCAAAATTACACTTCTGATGGAATTCCACAGAATTAGATGGAACTTCCAAAATCTGAACAGTTTGCAAAGCTCTAGTCTGCTAGGGCTGTGTAACAGCCAAATATAATTTTCTGAATACCACAAATAATGGTCTATCCAAATATTTGGAGCCGAATACCAAATGTCACAGATGCAATCCTGAGGTCAGACCCTCTGCTCCCACAGTGCTAATCTCAAAGTGCAATAGTGTGAACAGGTAACAGACAGAGTAACCCTCCTGTCTGCTTTGGGTCCAAATCACCTTTGCCTCAAGTTCTGGAGGGATTCAAACTGTGAACCTTATGCTAGCATCCCCAAATGTACAGGCTCAGGTAATATTCTCTTCAGGGGGATGCAATATATCTTTCACCTAAGGGCATCTAATCAGGTCTCCAAAATGAACCCTTTTTAACTCTGTAAGAGACCTAGATATTTATTATCTAATTATACAAGCTCAGTAGCACAATCAAGCTTTTCAACAGCTGTCAGACTTAAATACAGGCACTTCACTTGCAAAACGAAACTGAGAAGACACCCAGGCAGTATTTCAAAGAAAAGGTTGTTTACTAAAATATGATAAAACAGGTAAAATTAAATGCAGAACAATATATCATAAATCTTACAATCATGTTAAGTAAAAAGGAAGGGACAGAACAAACACTCCTACCACAGATACTTAATTATTTTCTAGCTAAGTATTACCTTTTAAGTGCTGTTTAAATTAGAGATCTTTCTGTCTCAGAGCCCAATATTCATATGTCACATTTCTCAGATACAGTGTTTCATTTTAACTCTATTTGCCTCACCCCTTTTGATGAGGTCAGCTAGATCCTCCTTTAGATTTTAATTTCTAACATAGTTATCCCTGAGGATGTGAGTTATTACTTTGAGAAATCTGTAACTAGGTCCCAAATATGACAGTCTTTAATCAAACTTTTCTCTTTGATGTCCCTTCTCCTTATTTCCTGTTGCTAGGGTGACCTGAGGGTTTTATGACTCTTCACACACTTCTGACTATGTGCTAAAATGTGAGGAATCAGCCCAATTACCTTTTTTCCTGTAACATCATAAAATTCACATTTAGTTTCAACTTCACAAGATTGGGCAGGTCATAAAAGGTCATAAAATGCCCTTCTGTAAGGACGTCTTAATTAAATGGTTCCCCTGGTCATCTTGTGGTTTCAGCTACTGACCTTTAAAGTTAAAGGCCAACTTTCTCACATTCTGACATTTCATACACAGATCATTTATTTATAATATAACTATCATACAATAACCATAAGCAGAGGGCACAGCATCTCACCAAATAGTTCACTATTCGGCTCGTATTTGGTATTCAGCCATGGGGTTGTCGAATGAGAAAAAAAAAGCCTTCCTTACCCTCCTAATAATGTTTAAAATAAATCTTAATGCTTGCTGTCTAGTGGTCCAACCCCCCCAGCCAATTGCTGGTCCAAAATGAAGAATCCACTCCTCCACCACTGAGACTTTTATCAATATCTCAGTCCCCAAATGTATAAAAAAGCAGAACATTCCCTCATTTCCCTGGTGTCTAGTGGACCCCCCACCCTGTCAAGTAGTGCTCTCTACCTGTTCCCCACCCATGACCTGGTGGGCCACGCTACAGGCCTCCACTCCCACCTCCATGGCTAGCAGCCTGACTGAGCTTTCAATGAATGAGCACTTGCTTGTACAAGCACACGTTCATTCACTGAAAGCTCAATCATGCTGCCAGCCATGGAGGTGAGCAGAGGTTGCAGCCGATGGCCTGCTTGGGGTTGTGGTGAGGGAGCACTATTTGGACAGGGTGGGGTGGGGGTCCCACTGGATGCCAGGGAAATGAGGATTTTTTATACTACTGGGACCAGGTAGGGTAGCAGTCTCAGAGGGAGGTGGATTTCTTCATTTTGATGGCAGTCGCGGGGGGGGTGGTGGACCACTTATCAGGGATAAAAATATTTATTTCAATGCTGGCCGGGGGCATTCTTTTATTTTAAATACCCCTTTCCGCACTTCTGAATACTGAATAACGGATACCGAATAGTTCAGCCCGAACATCAAATATTTGGGAATTAGTATCCACGCAGCCCTATAGTCTGCTTGTGGAGTAAGTCAGGTGAGTTTGTCAAAGTGGGAATGGTGATAGGTTGTCAAGTCACGTGAGCATCTGCATAGCATGTTACAGAGATGATCAAGTGCTACAAGAGTGGATTTGTTTGCTGATCTGCATGATATTCCTATAGTCGATGGTTAGAGTAGGATGTAGGTAACCTGCTGTCTATGGTTCTAATTCACATCTGTAACTTGGCATGCCTAACTAAAATAAGTTGTTCAATCATTTGTTCACTTTTTAAACCCTGCAAGTTGGTATACTGATAAATGATATATTGTAATTGGTGGAATGTACAGTCCATGTGGACACATGAAAATGTTTTTATACTCTTTATTTATACATTTTTTCCAATACTCCTTATTGAAAAGGTTACATTTAAGATGCCTTGTAGTTACAAATTGAAGAAAAGTACATATTGCACAGTTGAAACAAATTAAATCATATAAAAATAAGTGATAAGTCCTATTAACCAATTAAAAAAGTAGATCTACAATAATAAATAGTAAATTCTGTATATCAAAGAAATGGAAAGCTATAGAATTGGAAATGAAAGACATTATTTATATTGAATTCTCACAGAAAAAATGCTGTTCTCTGTAAATATTTAGAAAAATATCATAATCTATGTTTTCATGCAGATATACATTTACTTTAATTAGAATTCACTAAGAAGAAATAAAGATCTCCTAGAAGCCATACATGCTCTTGCTAATTATATTTTTAACTTAGAAGCAGAAAAATAATACTCACGTATTCCTAATAAAAGCAAATAATTTCTTCAAAGATCAGTATACAGTATATTTCTAAGAAAAAAACTGAAGAATTAATAACTGCAATGAGTAATTATACTTTATAATTTCTTTATAGTCTCAATATGTTTTCCCAGATACAAATACTATTATTTTAACTTTTTGGGATAAGACTGACACCTTCAGCACTACCCAGAGTCTTTCCATCTTCTGTTACAGAATGTCCAGCACTCATTTCTGGAATCATTTCAACTGGAGCGGGGTAGATGATACTGGTTGTGCTATTTTGATGGGGCAAAGGTATATTTATGACTGTTTCTGGTGAACTGATGGAATCAGAAGAATCAGGGGGACCAGAGTCACTTTCTACCCCCTCAAAGTCTAAATCATCCTCCAAATTTGAATCAGCTGCTTGTGCTGATGCTTATTTTTTTGTTTCAATCTTTAATAACGACTGCTCTGCAATCTGGTCTAGGTCAAAAAATTCCTTTTAGTGACATTCAGTATCACCAATGCCTTACAGGGATATAAAAGGCAAATTGACCATCTATTTCTTTAATGTCTGCTCTACAATTTAAAATCTTCTATGCCTTGACTGAGTAACAGTGGTGACCTCTGGTAGAGATACACTTTATGTGATCTGAAAGAATTAGCACCTTTGATTCATGCATGTTTTATAACCATCTTCCTATCCAACTAATGCAAAAAGATGATTAAGATGGTAGGTGGTTTACAGGTTGTGGAGAACCTGCACTGTGGTAACCTGAAGGCTTGTACTAAAGGAAAATTCATGTGCACTGTTTCCTGTAGGATATTATTTCATGTTAAAGCTTTTTATTGATTTTTAGCAAAGAAAGCATAACAGAAACAGGACTAACAATTCAGTCCTGTTGCAACTTGTACAACTCTAATGAATGCAAAGCTGTGTTCTAGGTACATATATCTTTATGTCATAAAGCAGTTAACCAATGCCTTGCCACCTAGTGTGGCATACCATAATTCATCTATGTTCAGTAACAGGTTACAAAATCAGTACATTTCTACTTACATACATTGCACAGGTTAATCCTTTGAAAGGGAACAGAGTTGCATAGCCAGGACTAGTACCTTTAGGGCTTCCTTAGAAGTCTTAGTGGCCATATCTTGATGCATGGCAGCCGTGTTGTATTTTGCATCATGTAACATGACAGATGGTACTACAAAGTAAACAGCGATTTCTACACAAACAGAAAACAAACTACCTATGATGTTGGTTTAACCATGCAGCAAACAATACATTTCTGTTCTATAGTAGGGGTGAGAGGGCCCTAATGATGGGGTCAGATTAAGCTAAAGTCTGAGTTCTCAGAATGTAGTGAGGCCAGACTAATTAGAACCTATGTTATTTTGGGGTACCTGCTGGATACTGCTACTTATCCTAGTCCCATAGGAGGGTTAACAAATGCCATATAGTGGCCCAGCAAGTAAAATAGTATTCCAGCTGGTTTAGCTTGGAGTAAGAGAGCCTGTCTAGAATCACAAGTCATGTTAGAGATGTTAGTACGTCTTCCACACTGGGGACAGTGGGGCTACTCCATTTGCACTGAAGAGCTCTTTTTGCTTGCATTGCCAGCAGTCAGCCATTTAAAAGCAGGCTGTTTAATATGCAACACTGCTGGTTTAATGCCCAGTAGTAGAAGGGGGGCTGATAGGGGAATATTTACATGCAGTACTGGGCTACCCAAGTGACATATCTGTCCCCAGAAGGATTTTAATGTATAGCATGCCCAAAGAACATGATAGAGATCATCCTCATAGACTGGCAGTGCCAACATTTGCCATGTTCAAGGACTGTTTGTTTGTTTGTAAAATTTTATTTTATACAGGAAACACATTTGTTGGGACATCAGTCCCATTTTCAACAAAGTCCTGTTTTGAAAATAACACACAATGCATAAAAACAAGACATTATATCACATTCACACTACCAATATTACTTAAAACAGGTACATGTTAATTGCAAATATTCTCTTATTTTGCATTTGAAGGTAAATACATTTTCAATAATCTTTAATCTTAGGGGCAATTTATTCCAGTAGTAAGCAACAGTATTCTGAAGTATTACATCTCTATGTTTATTATAAGATCTGGTCTGTGGTGGCACGAAGGACTGCTGGGGTTCTGTACCATGAATGCAGTATTTTGTTTTGAATCATCCTACTGTGGGCATCTCTAAGTAGGGTATGCACATTGTGCCATGCTTGTGATCATTGAGCATCTGTAAGACCAGTCCCTAAAATCTTCTTGCACCTCTTTTTTGATTCCCCTGATTGGCCCGGTAAGGTGTATCCAAGTTTAGTGTATATGGTGCCTGCTAGTCCTTTTGGGACTTTAAGTCATCCGGCTAGTCCCTTACCTGCAGGGAAGGGCTTGTGGTCATGCAGCAGGGGCTTGATAGCATCCCTAATTTGCAGGTATTGCCAGTGATCTTTATGTGGGAGGCTCCATTTCTGTTGCAGATAATGAAAAGGTGTCACTGTGCCCATTTCCTGATCAAGGATCTTTTATGAAGTGAATACCCTTGAGGACCATGGGGGCCAGTCTAAGGGCTTTTATCTATAAGGATATGTGGGTTACTCCACAAAGGGGTGTGTGAGTATAGGGATTGGGTTAGTGCTCAGCCTATGGTGAGTCATGAACCAGTGCCTACTAGAGAGGGTTACAGTGGGGTGAGGGGTGGGGTTTCCTTTGGGGAACTATAGCAAGGAAGCAGTGATGCCAACCTCCAGTACTCTGTTCCATGTGAACCCATTGAGGACTGGTCATTGCAGGGGTTGTACCACTCTAGAGTTTGGCTTCTTGAAATGCATACAGTACTTATAGCACTCCATCCATGGCAGGTTCTATCCTCCCATTTTCCAGTGGGCATGCAACTTATTGTGGCTGAATCTGGGTTTCTTGCTTTCCCACAGGAAATCTCCCACTAGTCTACTGATTTTTTGAAGCCACGCTTGGTAAGTTAGAAGGGATGTGGGTAAGCAAGCAATAGAATTTAGAGCAGTGACCATCCTGATGGCCACAATTTTGCCAGCCAGGGTAAGGTTTAGTAATTTCCACATGTCAAATTCAGTCTGCACGCATTTAGTAGTGGCTGAAGATTTAAATCTCAGGTCTTTTCGACTTGTGGAGAGATTTTAATACCCAAGTAGGTAATACCTTCTTTTCCACAGTAGACTGATGTTTGTGGCTACACTTGGTTGGCAGAGCTGGTTCAGGGACATGAACTCTGTTTGGGCCTGCTTTAGCCTTAGGCCAGAATGGCATGCAAAGGAGTTTAATAGGGTTATGAGGCGTGGTAGGGGAATGCTGCTCATCTGCTAGTGGGATTAGCAGGTCGTCAGTGTACATAAGGGTTGAGTACCATCTCTTTCCTATCTCTATTCCCAGGATTTGCGGGTGTTGTTAGATGGCGGTTGCCAGTGGCTCAGCCACCAGTACAAATAGTAATGGGGAAAGAGGACAGCCCTGGTGCATGCCTCTCTCTAACAGAAACATGGCTGATGTCACATGATTCTTGGAAACCCACGCAGTTGGGTTGAAGTAGATGGCTTGTACCCATGCACTGAATCTGTCTCCAAAGCCCAGGTGGGTTAGAACCGATTGTAGGTAGTCCATTCCAGGGAGTTGAAATGCCTTCTCAAAGTCAACGGCTAGGGCAACAGCTAGAGTTTGAAGGCCACTTGCTGTGTGAAGAAGATTGATCAGGGACCTAATGTGGTCTGCACTATTTTTTCCTGGAATGAAACCCACCTTGGAGGGGTGTATGAGGGTGGGTAGAAGTGGGGCTAAACCTATTAGTGAGTGCTTTGGCATATACCTTGCTATCAGAGTTGATTAGTGAGACTGGTCTGTAGCTGGTAGACAGGGTGGTGTACTTACTCTTTTTGGGGAGTACTGTAATAACCACTTCCCTGAGCATCAGGGGCAGGGATTCCAGCACTTTGACATATACTTGTGATAGAAGTGAAGCAATCTGGAGGCCTAGTGCTTGGAAATATTTGAGTGGAAAGCCATCGCCACCAGGAGCTTTGCCTCTCTGGAGTAACATTAGGGCCTTAGTCACCTCTTCTGTGGTTAGCGGGGAGCCAAAGAGCTGGGATTGTTGGGACGACAGTTTTGCAAGGGAAAGTCCATCTAGAAAAGGCTGGATTCCCCCAGGGATCTCCCAGAGTGTGGACATATATAGAGAAGAGTAAAAGATTGATATGATGTCATTACACTCCTGACGGCTGGATAGTACTTTGCCTTGAGGGGTTTTCAGACTTGAGATATGTCTGTCAGCCATTTGCTTTTGTAGCTGGTAGGCCAGCACCTTCCGTCTCCCCCACCTCCCAGAATTTGTATGTAAATGTAGGATTGCAGTTTCTGCTTTCCTGCTGACTAGTTGGTTGATTTCAAGGCATAGACCCAGCACTTTGTGCCCTTGAGTGAGTGTAGGTGGGGAGTGTTGGTCTTGAATTTTATTTCAGCTCTTCTTAACTGTGCCTCAAGCTCTGTGAGATGTTGCTCCCTCTCTACCTTCTTGAGGTATGACCCATAATTTTCCCTGATAGTGGCTCTGAATGCCTCCAGTGTGACACCTACGGAGGTATCAGAGATGAGGTTCTCTTGAAGGAACATAGTAGTTTCCTTTTGTTGCCAAGGGAGAAAGTCAGGGTCTCTACACAGGAGAAGACTGAGTCTACAGTTGGTGGAGAGTTGGAGTGGGGGGCCACATGAAAAATAAAGTTGTTCCAAGTGCATGATCTGTGATCTGAGATTACCATTGGGAGGATAACCAAATTCAAGTTCACTTGAGTCAGGGGTGGAGAGGTTAGCCAAAAATTCAGTCTGCTAAAGGAGTTGTGCACTCTTGAATGGAAGGTATAGTCTCGAACACCAGGGGGTGGAAGGTGAACCAAATGTCAAAGAGACCATAGTCGGTTCTCATTAATTGTTTATGGGCTTACTACCCATTGCTGTGCAGACCCAAATAGTTCCCACTGGCTCACTGAGTAACTGTTTGTAATTACTTAACTAAGCTTCGCACGGTAGAACCGCAGACACTTTGAAATTTCAGTGGCTGAATTTTTGGACTTTAACTTTCGGGCTAAGAGTACTTCAGGATACCAATGGTGTCTATATCTCAACTACTGCGGTCCTGGTATTTGCTGTGTGAGAATGCAAAATCAAGAGGCTAATAGCACAAATCCTAATAAACCAGGCTGCTCCAGTTGGGAGGAACTGATACACTTAAGAGGAGAAAACAGATATTAACTGAACGTCTACAAACTTCAGAGGTAAACCCTGATACAGAGGCTGTAGATAATTTAAAACAATTATTTATGAAATTAGAAAGACTGTTGATAAGAGAAATAGATATCTTTAATAGTATTGTGACATTAGAACAGTATCTTGCTAAAGATCAGATACCGAGAGGTCTCAGGGTTACCCTAACACCATCTTCAGGTTTGGATGATTTCGAAATCCAGAGTGAGTGGACTGAAGCAGCAGAAATATGTTCTGTGGTATTTACTAAATCAATTCTTAAATTGGATGTGAAGAAGTATGAGAAATTGTTATTTACACTAACAGCAGCAAAGGCACAGGTACTGACTCTTAAGGGGGCAGAGGGCTATGAAGAACTTGATTTGAAATTAAGGAAGAAATTGGAAAAATATGAAGTTGAGATCACAGAGAGGAAGACAATTAAATTAATGAGAGATGAGAAAAATGATGAGAAAGTAGATGTAGCAGTTTGGTCTAAACCAAAATTCTCTAGATCAAAAAGTCGGGGGAGATCGAGAGTTCACTTTCAGAGCAACAGATAGAGTAAATCAAGATCCAGAAGTGTTAAGTGCAGAGACTGGATTAAGAAGATCAAACTGCCAATGGTACTAGAAAGGGTCCTTTTAGGGACAAACAGAACAGCACAGGAATACAAAGAAAACCAGGAGGGACAGAAGAGGTTGCAAAACGAAAGTCACAATAGAAATTTAAGAAACAGGAAGGGAGAATTACAGATAATCAATCTATCAAATCATACCTTTACTGAAGCTCAAAAATGTATGCTTATTAAAGGTCTGTCATTTATCCCAACACCTAATATTAACAGATTTGCAGTGTATGTGGATTTTCAGAAATTTATGAGGAAGATAAAATTGAAGTATTTTTTCAACAGAATAAATCTGAATGAACACCAGGTAATATGGGATTCACTATGGAGCCAGTTTTTTGAGCTATAAATGATGATAATATTATGCCCGAAGATCATGAATATATTCAGATGCATAGGGACTTGGAAATCTTACAGGAACTCTATTTAGAAAATATGAATTCTGGAAATGATAACTGTATACATTCAGACACTATTTGTGACAAACACAATAGAATTTTAGCTTCTGTGCCCATTTTGCAAGCATCTGAATCCATCAGAAAACAGAGGACTATGTTGTTTAAAGGTAAATAATATTTTACACCAAATGTATTTAACAGCAACATTGCCACCTTTGAGAAAACAGTTGGTCAACAAATAAATACACTATTAAACCTAGATATGAAGGTGAAAAAATTTAACTAAAGTAAACATAAGAATGAATCATTTAAACAGCTTATGGAACTTAAAGAAATAGTGGTTATGACCACTGACAAAGGTGGGAACGTTGTAGTTATGGGGAAAGAAAAGTATAAAAAAATGGTGATGGACCTTTTGAATGACAGGAATAATTACGAATTGCTAAACACAAATCCGAGTATGCAATATAAAAAAAGAGTTGTTTAAAATGTTAGATGATGCTGTTAAAAGAGAGGACATCATGGAAAATGAGTTTACATTTATTTGGTCTGAAGACCCTAGGATCCCTTGTTTCTGTGCCTTGCCAAAGCTTCATAAGGATCTTTGTAGTCCACCTGGGAGACCTATAGTCTCAGGGGTGGACTCTTTAACAGAGAAGTTAAGGCAGTATGTTGACTTCTATTTGCACAAATGTATACCAGAAGTAAAGTCATTTCTCAAAGACACAAATGACGTTTTGATGAAAATACAAAACATCGAGTGACAGCCTGATTTTTTTGTTGGAATCATTAGATGATAAATTTCTCTATATACATCTATGAAACATGAGAAGGGAATACAGGCATGTAGCTATTATTTAAAGAATTACAAAGAGAGACAACAAATGCTGATGGAATTTGTTCTAGATAGTCTAAAATTCATTCTGACTCATAATTTTTTTGAATTTAATCAAAATTATTTTTTGCAAAACATGTGGGACTGCAATGGGTGCCAGTATTTGGGAACACGTGTGGGTGAGTAATATGCATAATAATCAATTTATTGCTAATATAGTAGGTTGGTATAGATTTGTGGATAACATACTGTGCATATGGCAAGGACTAAGGAAGCTTTATAGATTGTACAGTGGTTACATCTGAATGAATTGAATTTGTCATTTAGCTATGTTATACGTCCACATGAGATTAATTTCCTAGACTTGACCATTTACATATCGCATACTGATCAGAAGTTGGAAACAAAGTGTCATAGAAAACTTACAGACACAAATACACTTCTGTATTATGATAGCGCACATTCCACAACTCTGAAGAACTCAATTCCATATGGTCAATATCGAAGATTATGGAGAAATTGTAGCAATACAGAAGATTTTGAGCAACAGTCTAAAGAGTTAGAGTACAGATTCCTAAATAGAGGGTATGATGTGGATTTATTACAAAATTCTGAAGAAAGAGTTATAAGACAGGATAGAACGTTACTACTTACAGGGAAAGGGAAAGTGAAAGATCAAAGTAGCGAATTAGATAGTGTTCTTACATTTTCCACATAATCTAATCACATGGCTTGTAGAATCGGGAATGTTTTATATAGAAACTGGTTTATCTTACAATCAGATGAGACTTTGTCACAAGCAGTGGGTTTGAAAGCCTGGGTAACGTTTAGGAAAGCTAAGCATCTGTGCCAAATTCTAGTGCATAGTAGGTTTCAGGATCAAAAGAAGCAAGCAGGGGTGGTTTCTCCAAAACCCAAAGGTTTCTTTAAGTGTATCTTCTAGATCCCTGTGGGTCATCCCTGTGCGTGCCCCCAGAAGATTGTGGCTGTGGGTCATAGGCGGCAGAGTGTTGGGACCAGTGAGTTTGGTGCATTTTGGGGGGGGCCCTTGAGACTTGGTTTGCAAGCCCCAGTCCACTGTTATGTCGTGGATTTCCTGGATTATATCCCAAAGGTTTATATGAGATATATGACTTTAATTTGGCCTGTGGCTCATTTTTCCTTGGCCACCAAGACTGAGATTTTGTTTTGCATCAATTTAATTCGACTAGGTCGGGATTGCTCATTAAGACTGACATTGGTTTGATTTATTACAACCTGTTTTCTTTTAATTGAGAGGCATATTTAAAAGTTGTGGATTTATTAGCACTATTTGTAATGGCCTAACCAAATGTGATTGAATGCTTTATAGTTTATAATTTTATATTTGATATTATTTTATTTTCTTAGGTTTGTGATTCGTTGGACTTTTAATACGTTGGGAAGGTATAAGGATGGTGGTATTATTCTCCTCCAGGCTCAGGGACCTTCATCCTTTTCCTGTCCTCCACTATCCCAAGGTATATAGAAGGTGTAGAGCCTTAGAGATTGTTAGAGGGAGGAGGGTGAGGGCCTGGCCTGGAAAGGGGATGGAAAGGAGCAGCTGGATAGGAATAGTGGGTACAAGGAGATGCCCTGGGGAGAAATGGGTCCAGGAAAGGGGTTCTCCATGTCTGGTTCCCATACTCAAGGGATCTGCTTGTAGCAGGCAGGTAACTTGGTCTTCCTCGGGTTCTCATCCTATTTGGGCGGTGTTAAGCAATGCCAGGTCTATTAAGAACAAGACTACAGTAATAGTGGACCTTGTTGGATCATCAGACCTGGCTTGCATCATCGAGACCTAGCTGGATGAAATTATCCTAGGGGGCAGGGGTGTTGCCATCTGTTTTAGATCTGACCTGGGCCTAGTGGAAGTGCCAGTGGGAACTACCAACTCCTTTGAATGTATCATGGGTGAGGGTGTGGGGTGCAGGATACTTCTTCTCTACTGTCCACCAGGAGATGGGAATGTTTTCCTGTGGGAAGTTGTGGACTTCATTGTCAACCTGACATTGGGATCCCTCTGTTGGTTGGTTCTGGGGGATTTCAATGCCTGGGTCGATGATGAACTCTCGCAGTTTGGTCAGGACTTCCTCCAGTTAATGATTTTGCTGGGCTTCGTGTAGGTTATTTCCTCCCTGACCCATATTGGTTGTCATTCATTGGACTTGGTGTTTCTCCTGGGGATGGAGATATCCGATTTGTTGGTGGAACCAGTCAGATGGTCTGACCAGCACTCCACTTGGTTCAGGTTCCTTGCCACCCCTAGTAGGCCAGCCTGTACGGAGATGGTCTGGTACTGCCCTTTGAGGGTTTTTTCACCAGATAGCCTGATGGCAGTGCTGGACCTATCGGGTTTACCTAGTGAATGCATGGATCCGGGGGACCTGGTACTTGTCTATAATAAGGCGGTGGTAGGGGCCTTGGATTCCATTGCTCCTGTTCGCATTCATCTCCTTACTCTTCACCCCAAGTCTCCTTAGTTTGGTGAGGCTTTGAGGGAGTTGAGTAGAGTGGTCTGAAGGCTGGAGAGGCGCTGGCAGAAATCCAACCTGGAGTGTGACAGACTTAGTTTGATGGACCATTACATGGTCTATCAATCATGTCCAGGGAGATTGCTGCTGCAAAGAATCGACCGGCTCAGCTCTTCTGGACTGTGGACAGATTGTGCAATCAAACTGTCTTCAGTCTGGAAGTGCTTTTTCTCAAGAATGGTGTGAGAAGTTTGCTCGATTCTTTTCAGATAAGATTGCCGCAATCAAGTCAAGTATCCGTTTGTCCCTCCTTAATGGGGCTGCGATGAGTCGGCAGGAAATGTCGGACACCCAGTTTTTGTGGTGTGACTTCAGCCTCCCCATGATCGGTGACATTGTGATGATCATTCAGTCTTTCAATCCGACCAACTGTAGTTTGGATCCTGCCCTACACATCTCTTAGTGGGCTGTGTGGATAAAAATTGGTCCAGTCCTTGCTGAGATAGTCTGGATGTCCTTGGAGAAGGGGATCTTTCCTGATCCTCTAAAGGAGACCATGGTTCTGCCCATTCTTAAAAAAATCCTTCTTGGACCCAGACTGTCATGCTAACTACAGACCTATCTCTAACCTGCCATTTGTGGGTAAGGTTATTGATAAAGTGGTCACATCGCAGCTGGATGGTCATTTGTCTAGCCACAATGTCTATGATTTTCTCCAGTCTGGATTTAGGAAGAGACATAGTACCAAAACAGCTCTTGTCTGGGTACTTGATGATCTCCTAATAGTGAGAGAGCAAAGAACCCATTTTATCTTGGTCCTTCTTGATCTGTCTGTGGCATTTGACACCGTAGACCATGAGGTGCTATTGGGGTACCTGCGGTTCATCTGTGTACTGTCTGGTGCAGTCCTCAAATTGTTTCAATTTTTTCTCAAGGGTAGGACTCAGAGGGTGGTGTCTGGGAAATTTTCCTTGGCATCACTCCCCCTATCCTGTGGGGTGCTGCAGGGTTCCATTTGGCTCCATGTTATTTGTGGTGTATATGGTGCCGTTGGGAGTAACTATTATTTGTCAGTATGGCTTGAGTTTTCACTATTATGCAGATGACACTCAGCTATACATGTCCTTTGTGCCCAGCCAGGATGCTGCCATTTCAGTCTTTAACAACTGTCTCACCAAAATCCAGGAATGGATGAATGGGAGTTGGCTGCGTTAAACCCAGAAAAGACTGAGGAGTTGGTTGTGGACCCAGGATGCCGGGAGGCAGGTTTGTTGGCTGGATCACCTATAGACTTATGGCTTGGGGTGTACAGCTAACTACCTCAAACCTGGTGCAGAACCTGAGCATTATGTTTGATGACTGTTTGACACTTAAATCGCAGTTGTCAGCAGTTGTCAAAACCTCTTTTTTCACCATCTGAGGAATATCGCCCTGGTTAAACACCTGGTTCCCTCTGATGATCTTCCAACTTTGGTCCTCGCCTTTGTTACCTCCCTCCTTGACTATTGCAACTCCCTCTACATTGGGTTACCGGGGGTTGATATCTGCTGCCTGCAGCTCATACAGAATGCGGCAGCCAGGCTATTGACTGGTTCCTCTAGGTCCAGTCATATAACACCTGTGCTTCGCAGACTGCACTAGCTGCCAGTACTGTGGTGGATCACCTTCAAGGTTGGTTTGCTTACCTATAAGGCCCTACATGATCAGGGACCTGGTTACCTGCAAGATCTCCTTCATCCCTACTGTCCTTACCACTCTCTCTAATCTATTGATGAGGGATTGCTAGAAATTCCCAGGGTTCATTTGAAGACATTTGGGGCAAGGTATTTTAGCTTTGCAGCCCCAACCCTGTGGAATTCTTTACCTTGTCAGGTTTGAGATAACCCGACCATCCAAAGTTTTAAAACAGCATTAAAGACTTTTCTTTTTCATGTGGCATATGCCAATTATTAGTATTGCAGCCATGGGGTTTTACATGTTTATCTTAGTTTTATTAATTGTTTTAATTAATGTTCTACAAGCACCTTGGTTTTGAAAGGCACTTTCTTATAAATAAAGCTGCTGCTGCTGCCGATGATGTAATATTTGTAAATATGCTGAGACCACTAAAGAATTTAAACATCTTGAAATACAGTATTTTCATGTAGAAATCAGACAGCTAATTACCTGCAATACTCCTTTCTGTGTCTATGCTTTGTGGTGTACTTGTGGTCTCATATATGTGGGCTGCAGGATGTGACAATTAAAGCAAAGAATACAAGAACACGTTAGGTCCGAGGTGAACAGGAGATCTGATACCCGGTAGGCACCCACTTTGCTATTTACCATGATAACGATCCTAACCAAATGAAATGTGGTTTGGAACATGTCTACCAGCCAACATATGGGGAATAGAAAAGATATGTTACTAAAAAATGAAAGCTTTTGGATTTCTACACCGAAAACAGTTAGATCTTTGGGGTTGAATGATCACTGGCCCTTGAAGCCTCACCTGTGATAAGCAAGTAACCTTATGATGACTATACATGTTTGTGTTGTGACCTTTTGCAAGGAGCTTGACCTCCACATATCTATTATTTGTAAATGGATTTGAATATTTGATGATCTAGACTGGCTTTATTTTTTGATTGATTGTAAAGCTAAGGATTTGAATGTTTAAAATGAAATGTCAAAATAATTTTGGAATTGTGAATTTGCAGTTTCAATATTTATTTTCTTTCTTCCCCTAACAGGGTTTCAATTAACTTGAAAAATCATGAAGCCATGGTGTGATTGACTTATGAAAAGTTAGCATGAATCATTGATCCGCCTGCATTATGTTTTTCATATTTGTCAACTATGTGCATTTGTTTTCACTTCCTAAAAAAAACCTTCCCCCTTTTGTTTTTGTCTTTTGTTTTATGTTTTCTAACCTCTCCCTTCTCCTTATGTATAGCACTTTGCCACCTTTTGGATAGGTGCTTAATACAATGGCTGAAAATTGCTCTTTTCTCCATTCCTAATGTGAATTAATTGTCACTATATTTTAATTTTCACTCTGAACAGTTGCATCTAGATACATTGGAGATTATAATAATAAATAAATGTTTAAATAAATTAAAGATTTATCCTAAATGACGCTATTGATAGAGGCCTTTTGCTGAAAATATTTATTAAAGTATATAAGATCAGGCTAACAATTGTTAAAATTCAGTTGAAATGAGGCTAAAAAACTTTACTCTGTAAGTGTCTGTGTTCTGCTTTTAACAATGGCACATTTTGCATTAATTATGTACTGGTATCTTGTTTGTTTGTTTGTTTATTTTTATACTGTATGACCAGTGAGCATAAAATGCCCATTTTCCCTGGTGCCCAGTCACAAGATAATTACAGCACCATATATAATATAAAACTTACAAAATCATAACAATAAATGTATCAATTAAAACAGCGGCATTTTGCTTCATTTGTCATAAGTTTTGTTAGAACACTCGTAAATAATGAAATAGTAACAGACTTTGTAATATTGCAAGGCAAATCATTGTATAATTTAACTGCATAATATTTAGTGAATTTTGAGCCATTGTACTTTTATACAAAGGAATTTGAAATTTAAAGCTAATCTGTGTCCTTGTCGTAACAGAATTTAACAATCTTGAAACATCTTACAAATAATACCTGGTAAAAATCCTAGATTTTTTTTTTTTTGCAGAAATACTGCAGCATGCATTCTAAATCTGTCAACAAAGGACAGACACCCCAAAGTACTATAAAGAGAACAATGATGAGTTCTTTTATTGTGACCAGTAACAAATGGAATGATATTATGATAAGTTGTTGTAAGCTTAGTTTGCATTCTGTCTGAAGAAAAAAATGTATTAATAACCCATAATCAATAACTGAAAATAACAAACTATGTGCCAATATTGCCCTAGTCTCATATGTTAGATATCTTTTAATCGATACAGCATTCCTAATCTTTGATGTAACTTACTAATTAATTTCTGTATGTGTAATTCAAAGATAAGTTACAGGCGATAGTTAAACCCAAATAACATATTTCAGAAACCCTTTCAATTTTATTATCATAATTATTATTCAAGGTCAGCTCAAACTTTACTTTAGATCTAGAATTTTTAAAACCCATGCATTTTGTTTTAACATGATTCAACACTAAATTATTCCCAATAAACCAATTATGCAGTAAGCTAAAATCCTTTTGCACATGCTGTCGTACAGATTGACAAGAATCTCCAATACATAATAAAACTGCATCATCTGCAAATAAAATAAGCTCAGTGTCATTACATAAGTTTTGTAAAGAATTTAAAAAAAGAGAAAACAACAAAGGGCCCAATACGGACCCTTGTGGGACACCACACATCAAATTACCCTCATCTGACATTACACCATTAATAAAAGTTTTCTGAACCCTTTCAGATAAATAATTATCAATCCGATATATCACTTCATTAGAAAAATTTACCTTAAGTAAACTCAACAATAACTTCCTATGGTCAACAAGTCTGAATGCCTTGATGAGGTCCACAAACCCAGCAGCCACTGTTTTACCCTTATCTAAGGCTTTATATACCTGGCCTGTGAACCTTACCAAGGCAGTCTCCGTGCTGTATCCAGGATGAAAACCATGCTGAGATGGGGACCAAAGCTGATACTTATCCAAGTGCTCCTTAATCTGATCTGAAACAACCCTCTCTAACAATTTAGATAATGGAGCTAACAATGTTTTCGGTCTATAGTTATTTACATTTAACACACTACCAGATTAAAATATGGGCTTAACAATACCACATTTCCGTTTTATGGGAAAAACATTATTACTTAAGGAAAAATTAAAAATTTTAGTCAACATTGGGGCAATTAATGTTCCAGCTTTTTTCAGGATCCTGTAATCTATTCCATCTACCCCATATAAGGTCTGGGATCCATCTTTGATGAATGTGTCAAAATGCCCTCTTCAGTCAATGTCCAAAAATAGAATCTTGGAACTCCCATCTGTTCCATATTATCCACTTTTTTCTGCCAATATTTCCTTTAATTCAGAATTTGTTACCCACCCTGTATATTAAACCTCTCCAAATTAGTAAAATGAGAGTTAAACCCATTCACCACTTTGATTGGATCATTAACTAATTGCCCATCAAGTTGAATGGAGATATTCTCAGAATTATTACTCTACCCATTAAATTATTTAATATTTTCGAAGGGCCTTAGTATTACCAGATCCAGTACCTAATTTCGTCTTAAGATAATCACTTTAGCTTTCCTTACCTTAGTTTTACACAAATTATGCAATCTTTTGTACCATAACAGTTACATCCTTCAAACATCTGTACTCAAAGGCTTATCCAAGAAAAATGTAACTGTTTCCACAAGTACTGGAGTATTATAACAGTAGTGCTAATCTTATCTTTCCCCCCTCCTCAGACAGTCATTCCATGGAATGAATCCACCCTTATCAAGTGCCTCCACCCCTCAGATGTATTACACCCCACCCTTCATCCAGCTACCATCACTTCCTTACATACATCATAGCCCTATACCCCTGTCATTCAACCCCCAGTACCGGCCCCAGCCCTTCTCAGGCATCACTTATCTATCCACTTTATAACTATATCACCTTCTATGTTCCCACCAACTAGGCAATCCACTCCTGCTCCCCCTCCTCTTGTCCTCTATTATCTATGTTAAATATTGAAGTACTGTATACTATGCTTAGGATGTATGCTTAGACAGTGTGGTTTTTTTAACTTTGTATATAATAGATCATTTTGTATGTTGTATATCTGTTGTAACTATATAAACTGAACCTTGACCTTACCAGGTCCATCTTGCAAATGAGCTGTGCTCAATGATGTTCGCCTGGATAAATAAAGATTTGATTGATTGATTGATTAATTGATCTTGTATTCTTGTTGAAATCCAACTGTTTTGTATTTCTTAAATCTATTCCAAGCCCTATTTCTATCCTTTGTAATCTTTCTCAATTCATGATCAAAGCATATTTTTTCATCAATTCTTATTTTAACAACCTCAATCGGTAATAACTTATCACAGATATCAATAAAGTGACAACAAAATTTATGAAAAACATCATCATCATTATTAATGACATCTAGGAATGACCAATCAATTAAAAGAACTTCATCAGAAAAGGACTGCAGATGAAAATCAGTGACTTTACGATACTGAATCATTCTTTGAGGTTCTCTACAACATTTCACTGTCCACCCACAATAAACAGCACAGTGGTCACTAAGACAGTCAGATTTAACTCCTGAAGTGACCACATGCTCAGGACAATTAGTGATGATCCAATCAATCAATGACTCATCTCCAGTTCGATAATTATATTGAGTAGTATTTGTTACTAATTGAATAATTCCTAATTCTGAAACCAAATTCCTAACATCAATTGCTTGTTTTGAGGACCAATCTAAATTGAAATTGTCTACTTTAATTTAAGTAGTTACAGACATCTGTAATGTTTTGTATAAAAGGGCACATTTGTTCTCTCTAAACCATGCCTCCTGAGGAAGGGTTTGTTACCCAAAGTGCAGAGGCGAGGCAGTTTGTTGTAACACTGTTTGGTATCACTTACGATCAGCTAAATAAATTTCCTACTAAGTGGAACTCCATAGATTGCAGCACTTTTTGTATGTATGTAGCTGCGCAGATATACTAGACTGGTCATGATGTTCCTATTTGGATTAAATGTGGCATACCTAATTTGCACAGCACTCTTTGGTTCTCATTGTTTATGGGCTTGCTACACATTGCTGTGCAGACCAGAATCATTTCTGCTGGCTCGCTGAGCAACTGTTTGTAATTGTCCTCTAGTATGGAATTCCTTACCTTGTGTTCTCCAGTCCAGAAGGGGTACCAGAGTTAGATTAAAGTCCTCTCCCAATTAAGATGGGACAGTTGGAGTTGGAAAGGAGTTAGAGTGCTGGCAATTTCTTGAAACAATTGAGGGTCATCCTGGTTTGGGGCATAAACACTGCATAGTAGGATAGGGCCTGCTGGGGTAGAGTGGACAGCCATTATCCATCTTCCTGGGGGGGGGTCAGCCAGTAGTGTACTAATTCTCCACTTAAGGGGCTTGTGGAAGAGAATAACTACCCCACATTTTCTAGAGAGTGCACATGCATGTATCTCCTGCCCCACCCAGTCACTAAATGGGAGGGCATGATCATGTTGGTGAGCTTGGTTTCCTGCAGGAAGGCTATCTGAGACCTCAGGCGGTTGAGGACTCAGTACTTCCACAGGACAGTCAAGGCACCCATATAACAAAAGAGGCTAAGCAACAACTGCAAGATCATAGCCACATTCAGTACATCACCCTGTACATATAACCCTCAAATTGGTTCTTCCAGTTACATATTCAAACATTGTTAAGCAAACATTAACACATGACCAAAACCAACACATTTTTGAGCAATATGGTAAACTATGTACATTTTTATCAACTGAGAAGTATTTTAGGGTGTAATCATGGCAAATAGCCGGCAGCAAAATGCTAGTGGCATGCCATTCCTCCACTGGAGGCCTGGCAGCCAGCATGTCATGGTCAAGCCAAGTTAAACCAGCAGTTATTTTGGCATCCAAGGGCTGTCTTCACCTGCTAGTACTACTGCAACTACCTAGACAATACACAGGACACTGTAGATATGGCCAAAGTATCCTTGTGTCATGATTGGGGAGGGCGGTAAAAGCCATTCCCATCAGGTATGGCTGTCACCTCTTTTTCAGCAGCCAAAAAAGGGGAGCTCGGTAGGTCTGTTTAGTGGGCGTGTAATTGGTCCTGAAGGGAAGACATATAAGACATTCAAAAACACTGAAAGACTCTATTCCATTCAGTCAGTTTCTAAGGTTATGCAGATACTGCAGTGACTTTGACTCTTTCTTAGCACAAGCAGGAGAAATGAGGGAAAGATTTACAGACAGGGGTTATGAACCAAGGATTCTTGAACAAGCACTAAAGAAAGCCAAAGGCCTCCATTCAGCACAGCTTCTCAGACCTCGGTCTACAGCTTCCCAGGACAGCGGATAGGTAAACTTTGTCACTACTTTCTAAAACATTGCTGGAAAACTGGGCAACATCATAACCAAGTATTGACTGATTTTAACTAGTGATAGGACTCTGGCAGAACTCATTTGAGTGAAAATCAGAGTTTCTTTCAAGCAGAGAAAAAACGTAAGGGATAAATTAGTACATAGTCATTTCACCAGCACAGAACATGGTTACCAGTTAAACCAATGGGCATGCACAAATGTGGCAATTGTAACATATGTGTATATCATGTGCAGGTTAAGAGCTTCAGTTCACCCACAAACAACAGAAAGTACACCTAAAACAATTCATTTCATGTAAACCCACGTACACCGTGTATGCCTTATGGTGCAGCTGCAACACACTATATGTAGGAGAAACTTTATGTCCCCTTAAAGTCAGGGTTCAGGAACACATTAGGGACATTAAAAATGCTGACCTAAATAGCCCAATACCTATGCATTTTTTGACTTATCACAATTGTGATCCAAAGACTTTAAAATTCACTAGATTAGAACAACTAAAGATTGGCAAGAGAGGTGGAGACAGACTCAATAGATTATCAGAGAGAGACTTCTGATTTTCACATTGAAGACCTTGAGCCCTGAAGGTCTCAATCAGAAGTGGGATATCAGCCCTTATTTGTGATGTATCTCGCATCAGGTCTTCATCTCTTACTATATGAATCCCTTGCCCATTTCTTCAGAGCCTTCATTCATGGCTAATTAAAAAGAAAAAGGAGAAGGTGGAGGAATCCACCATAAATACGCAGTACATAAGTGTGTTTCAAAATTTGTCATGCATTTAATATAATAATAATTTCTTCTTTCTGTTTTTCCT
The DNA here is from genome assembly GCA_016271365.2 of Neoceratodus forsteri. NCBI lineage: Eukaryota > Metazoa > Chordata > Ceratodontiformes > Ceratodontidae > Neoceratodus > Neoceratodus forsteri. Next base: position 519,599,932 of record CM057458.1, read on the forward strand.
TCTTCCTTTTACAGCATGTGTGTTCCAGAGAGCACAGGATTTCCTGATCACCACAACTGTTGCCAAGTATCTGTGGCCTGACTGGAATGAATGATTTGCTGCCAACCCAGTTACTGTAACTGTAAATTGGATTTTATTTAATTTTTTCTAAAAAAATAGTTTTGAAATTACATGAAATACAGACATGCCAATGCTGAATTTTAAGCAATTTACATTGTTACTGTATTTGTCTTTAGTTTAAGTTTGTGCAATAAGATCATGTCAATATGCTACATAGTTGTTGAAAAAAAAAGGAAAAATAATGCTGAATTGTGATTGGCTGTTGCAGCAAAGATCAAGGTAGCTATATTGTTTTTAGGATATCTAGTAAATCATATTGTTAACATGGCATTACACTATTTACAAACACGTATTCACCCTTATCTTTTGTATTGAAAGTCAAACTTGACTGTTAATTGATGATGTCATAATAGTTGTATATAAGGGTATGTCCATATTCAGGTAGCCACCCCCTGACAAAGCCTTGCATGGCAAAGCGCTGGGGCACCTGGACACAAAGTCACATTATGCAGTCCTAGATGCAATGCAAGCTGCAATAGAAACTTTTGAAGTTGAAACATTCACGGTATCTTGTGTGAGTATTTATCTTCACTGGAGGTTGCGTTCCTGACTCTGGAGTGTGAGTGCATTTCATTTGTGGAATTGTCTTTTGGCTCATTGCCAGCACTGGCACCCTGCCCTGGTCCTGTGCATAGTCCCTTCTTGTTTGTCTACTGTTACTAACATCAGTGCTGTGACCAAGGAGTCATTAAATTAACAGCAAGAGGTGAAGGAACCAGTTCAGTACTACAAGGAATGTGTATGAAACATTGACTTAACTGATGCAGGAATTGAGAATTTTGAGCACTTTGAGCCATTCACTTCTGAAAATGAGCTCTAACTCATCATTGGAAGTGGAAACCGATACTATCTGGCCCATGTGCTTTTCCATGACAGATTATCTAACTAAAAGAAAGACATCAACCAAACGACACCTTCAAGTCATAAACAGCGGTTCAGGGGAGGGTGAGTGTAAACTCCTTTTTCAAACACTTGAGCAGCAACTGTTTACTGAAATAAATCTTACTTACAGTATCAGCAACTTAGAGCAGTACCTTAGAAGAATATTGCTCCCAGCAGGCTCTGTATAACCATTATCTCATCAGGAGGGTTGGAGGAATTTGAGACAATGACTGATTGGAAGAAGCTGCACAAAACTGTGCCTTGACTTTCATAAAATTGATAAAGAATGATAGTTTAAAGCATGACAAATTGATTAAAGAAATCATGGAAACCAAGAAAAGCTTAAAAAAGTTTGTTGATGGTCCTGACTTTAAAACACTTGATAAAAATCTCAATATTAAGCTAAAAAATCATGAAGCAGAAACAATAAAAAGAAAGCAGCATAAACTGGAATGGGACCTACTAGATTATAAAAAGAGGCATCACTTCAATTGGGATCATCCATGATCAGAATGCTCTAATTCCCGGCTCCCTTTATCATATGATGTGGTTGTGCCCCTACGTGCAGACCTTCTGGCAATCCGTTAATAGTGCTTTAGATCCTAGCCTTGGTTTGAAGACCTTATTTACCCCTGAAATCTGCTTAATAAATTATTTCCCAGGTGATATTCCCAAAGTTAGGAAAGCACATATGATACTTATCTCCGTGATAGCTAAGCTGATAATTATGAGGCATTGGATGGAAGATAAGTCTCCTAATGTAATGGAGTGGTACAAGGAAATTGGCCAGGCATTACAATTGGAAAGACACATTGCATTTATGTATAATAGATTAGAAGCTTACTTCACTCTCTGGGGTAGCCTAGAGACTCTACTGATAGCTTGGAAGCCATAGTAACGTGTAGTCATATAGGTGAGACATACTAAAGATATTGGATAGTGTGTAGTCAGGGAGGGTAGGGTGGGGGTTTTAAGTTATAGTATGTATTTTAGCGCCTATTACTCTGGTATGTTCATGTACTATCTAATGTACTGTGACTGGTGCTCAAACTAATAAAACTTGTTAAATCAAAAAAAGAATGCTCTAATTCCAGAGGGAGGTCCTGCTCAAGGTTTCATTCACAAAGTAAAAAAGATAAAAAGAATGAGGACACAAATGCTGCACAAAAACATTCCATGAGTAGCACTTCAATCAGTGACAAAATCTACACCTAAAGGGATAGAACCATCAATTTCTAATATCTCAGGAATTCACTCTACTGTGACTTTCTCGGTTGACAGTATATGCTCTAAAAATGCTGCTCAGGTTATTAAAAAATGGAGGAAAAAGACATGGAGAGGAAAAAGGGGTTGGAGGAGATCCCACTACAAAACCAAAGATGTAGACAGTGTCAGATCATAAATGTATCATGTATTGAACTGACAGTTAATCAAATAAAAGTTCTTGCAAGGGGACAGTCCTTTGTTCACAGCTCAAGACCAAAAGACTCTTAAACTATTATTGATTTAGAAAAATTCTTCAGGAAATTGGACTTAAGGACTTTTTTTCAAAGACAGTCCACAAACTGAAACAATGGGTTTGCCTACAATATGTCTTTACCTGATTTGTCACAGGACATAATGAATATTATGGATCCTGATGCATTTTATTTTTTTTTTTATTCTTGCTATTTTTGCTCCCCTGTGGAGCAGGCCCAATGACCCCCGACTGCTGGCACCCGCACCCCAGGACCAGGTCTGGCACGCAGTAATTGCTCCATGCATACAGGGTCAGCCACACCCCAGTGAAGGCGCCTCTCATGTCCGGGGGCATGGCCACCAGACACCGAGATCGCCTCACCATTTTCCACTGATTTTCTTCCCTGGGGAGCCGGATGTGCAATGGTATCATGCACGTCTGTGCTGATGCCCGCCAAGCTCCCCATCCCTTGCTGTGCATGCAACTGTAGTGTGGCTAGCCTCTGCCAGTCACTGCTACAGTGAAACGCAGTGCCCCTACCCTCCCAGAGGAAGGAGAGCAGTCACAGGACGCTCAATCCTTCCTCTCCGTGCCAGCCTGAATCTGTTTCCAAACCTGGGACGCCATGTGGCATGAGGCATGGTGTCCAGCACCTCAACCCCTAGTGCCACTGGGCCAGCGTGGTTCCTGATTTATTAGATTTCTCAGGAATTAGCACTGAGGATCCACATAGCAGTACCTGCGACTCATGGGATGTAAGGATTCTTGAAGTACTGAATTAACTTTATAATGAGAACTGTATCTTAAATATAAGTGGAAATATGAGTGGTTATCTGAACTTACAATTATTTAATGTGAATGCAAAAAAAACATAAAGACATCAGGAAAAGGTATTTTAAACCAAAATCATTTTTTTGTCCACATTCCCTGAACCCACATATAAATACTTATTGAAAGACTGTAACTACCAAAATTTTAAAATTACTTAAAGTGAGTAATGCATCATATAGAATAACATGCCATGTGATGAACATGTTGCTCTGGATGAATGTAAGAATAACAAAGACATTGTAATCAAGAAAGCAGACAAGGTGGTAACCTTGTCATTATGGACAGGGAATTCTACAGGCAAAATTGCCATCAGACACAAGTGAATATGTAAAGCTGAACAATGACCCATTAGCAAAGTTCAAATTGGAATTTATTCCTATTATAGATAGGGCAAGGAATGTGAGTAAAATCAGTGACGACAAGTTTAATTGTTTGTTACCTAAATTCCCAATCACACCAATAATTGATATTCTTCCCAAGGTGCATAAAAATGTAAATGACACAAGTGTCAGTGGGTCAGCAGGTAGCACACTGGCCTCTGGGCCGGAGATCAGAAGGCTGTGGGTTCTATCCCCACACAAGGCATAGTTAATATCCCAATACTGACACTGCAGTGCAGCATGAGGGGTGCTGCACTCCTGAGGTGCCATCTTTCAGATGAGACAGAAACCGAGGTCCCATCTGCCTGTTCTGGTGGTAGTTCAGGTGGATGTTAAAGATCCCATGGCACTTCTTAAAAGAGTAGGGAATATTTATTAGTGCATACAACACAATGATATAATAAAATAGCTTTCAAAATATCTACAGGATGACATATTAGATCCAGACAACAACAAAAGTAACAGGAAATAATAAAACCACTCTATACTGTACATTCATTGTTTTGTTATATTGTATACCCTATTATCTTGCTTTCTAGTTTATTCTTTCTGTCTTTCCAATTCAGAACTTTTTAAAGAAACAAAATGAACAGTTCTCACAGCTTAATCCGTCCTTTCTTTCTCATTCTTATTGTTCACTTGTATTCTTTTTACTTCAAGATTCTTCTTGTCACACTTCTGCTACCTCTACTTTCTATTTCATTTCCTCCTATTGCTTTACTTTATATAAAATCTGGTTATATTTGTACTGTTTGTAACATGTCACCTCACTTCTTCCATCTTTTCTTCCAGACTGGTAATGGCAATGTGGATTGATCATATTGGCTCTGTTTATGTATTTCCTGCTCTATTTGTTGTAGTACTATTATAGGAGGTGTATATATTTGCCAAGCACATACTTACATCTTGTTTGCCATAAGAAAAATGTTATATATGTAAAATGTGCTCTTCTATTTCATTTAGTTTGCTCTTATACCCTATCATAATTTCTTCATATGAGGGTTTATTCCAGATCTCGTTATTCCATCTGTGTGCTAGTAGTTCCCAAAAGCTACTGCATAAGGACAATCTAAATAAAATATTCTAATATTTCTTCTTGATCTACACATTCCTGTTGAGGGCACAGCCTATATTCTCATCTCTTATGTTTATGATTCCTTTCACCCCAGTCTCCCATGCACACAGCCAGACAACATCTCACATTTTGTGGTACTCTCTGGTCTGTCAGATATTTCTCAATTCTGCTGTGGGCTCCTGGTTAATATCTTTGTATATAATAGGGATTTCATAAGCTTGTTTTTGTATATTTTCATATATTGTCTTTCTATTTGGGGTTAATACTTGCATCTTATCTAATTTCCATTGCTTAATTTTTATAATTACAGTGTTAACATATTGGGATAAGTCTGAGATTTTTAACCTGTTGGTAAGATTGAGACCATACTTGAAGTAAAGTTCTACCCAATGCTGTGCTAGAATTTTCCATGACTGAGAGCCTGGCATCATATAAAACATTACGCTTGCATATATGAAAATGCTATATACATAGCTTAACAGGTTTATCAGATTTAACCCTCCATTTTTATATGGTCTATATAAGACTTCTTGTTTTGAGATTGGAAAAACTTAATTTGTATTCCTTGCATTATAGAAGATTAAGGGGCGATCTACTGTATGTATGATGTTCAGAATAGTTAAGGATACATCACTAAGGGAAGATCTTGGAATATCTTTTTGACCAGGTTGGACTAATGCTAGAAGACATAACATGCAATTATGTTTGCCTAAATGGAATACAAATTTAAGGAAACATTGGTTCATGATCAGGGTGGTTACTGTCTGGAACAGTTTACCAACAAATGTGGTAGAAAGTACAAGTATGAACATGTTCAAGACTAGACTTGATATCTTTAGTCATGATAAAACTACTGTTTTTAGATAATATAGAATTGGCAAACATTATGGGCGCAAGTCCCACATCTTGAAATTATTTTTGAAATTTATGAAACTTATGAATTGGGTTCAAATGGCTACCCCACACCATTTGAAAAACCAAGCTATATATTCATACATCAGATTGCTGTGGCAATGGGTAAACTGCACTTAAAAAGGTGAATATAGGCAATAAAAAGTTTTAATAAGTGTGATTTTTTTTTCTTTTGGTCTGCTGCCAAGATTTCCACTTTTGCACCTTTTCATTACATATCTGTAGGTTTTTTCCCAGTTTCTTTCTATTATATTTCCTCTCCCATAAATTATTCCCAATACCGCTATATCATTTTTTGTAACTATGATCCCATGTATATTATCTGGTTGGTACACTTTGTCACTAATATTATATGCCTAACTTTTATGTTTGTTAATCTTTACCCCTGCTAGGGTCCCAAATGCTTCTATTTTGTCCATAGCTTTTCCGCCATTTCTATATCTGGTGTCAATATGCAGATGTCATCTGCATAGGCCACTGTTTTATTAATGAATCTCCTGTCATGTAAATATATGCTTTGTACATCTTGTGCTTGTTGTATCATGTGCATTACAGAGTCTATACATAAGACATACAATAAGGGGCTCATAGGGCATCCCTGCCGGATGCCTCTTTTAATTTTCACCATAGGTCCTAAGTATCCATTAATTAGTGGTCTTGTAGCCACAATCCTGTAAATCTTTATTATTCATTGTATAAAAATGTCTAGTAATCCATATTTAATAAGTACCTTTCTAAGATAACAATGTGAAATTTGATCAAAGGCCTGTTCCTGGTCCAGGCTTAATATGATGCCATTCAGTTTATTCTGATCTCTCAAGTTTACTATTTCCCTTATTAGTAACAGGTTGTCTTGTATTCATTTCCCTTTAACTGAACTTGTTTGTCCTGGATCTATTAATACCAGTGCCACTTTTGCTAATCTAGTTGTTAATATTTTCATTAAAATTTTTAAGTCAACGTTCATCATACTTAAAGGCCTTCAGTTTCTTAATTCTTTCCTGTCCTGCTTTTTATATAGTAAGATCTGAAGAGACAGCCCAAGCTGGAGTGCTATATGTCTATCTTGTAATATATTATTAAACACCACTTTTAATATATCTATCATATCATCTTTGACAGCTTTATAAAATTCTGAAGAGAGGCCATTAGATCCTGGGGTTGTATTATTGGTCAGCGAGGAGATAGCTTCCCCTATTTTAGATTCCACTACAGATTTAATTAAGAAATCACTATCCTCCTTCAAAAGTGTGGGGGTGTCTAAATTTTTAAGTGTGTTATCCAGGTCTTCTTCTATCGGCAGTGCAGTTTAATACAATGCTGTCAAATGTTGTACTACTGTGTCCATGATATATTTTCTTGTGGTTACTATTGTATTTTGTGGTGTAATTAATGTAGCTATTGTTCTCTGTTCCCTACATGTTTTACAGCTTTCTTACATATTACCTACTCCTGTTTTCCCTGGTGTTGCTATTCTATCCTCACATAATGGAGACGTAGCTCTGTCATACTGTAATTTCTCCATGTTTTCTTTTATTACATAGATTTGATCAATTTAGCCCTGATGTCCCTCATTTATTTTACTCAGTATATTATGATACTGGGTACGCAATGTTAAGTATCTTTTATATTTAAAATTAGATTGTCTTACTGCATTCTGCTGGAATATTGCTTTAACTTCTTTTATTGTTTGTATCCACCATTTACTTAGATTCTGTTCCAAACATGCAGTTGTTCATCTGATATCTAATAAGTCTTGTATCTGGATTTGATTCTGTGGTATTGATAGTAATGTTATATTTAATTACCAATGCCCCTTACCAATTTTCATGTTCTCCTTCTGGTATAAGGCAATTGTACCTCAATTGGTCTGAGTTTTCAATAGGAACCATGTGTGCTGTATTCATATATAAACATTTTGAAGTAAAAATATAATCTATTCTATTGGCTAAGTTTTTTTAATAATATGTATATCCTCCTGTCTCATGTTTTGCCCTATAAGCATCAGTTAAATTTCCTTCCTCCAATATTTTGTGCATAGTATTAGAATCGCAATATGTTTTTCTGCTGTCCTTAATCTGAAAAATGGGGCAGTTAAAATTGTGTTTCTAGTTGCCATTAAATAAGGTTTAATACAATTGAATATCTCAATTCTTTCTTCATCTGCTGTGCTCATATGTTAATTACCCTCCAAACCATATGATTATGGCTAAAATCTATCAGCATTACCCTCCCCGGTACTATATCCACATGTTTTGTTGCATTATATTTGTAGTCCCGAAACAATATTCCCAATCCATCACAACACTCAAGTCCCACTTGAATAAAAGGACAGTCGAAATCAATCTCATCCTGTATCAGCCGTTTTACATTGCTTCTTCAATTTCTACATCTTAAAGTCTTCTTCTTTTTCTGTCATGCTACAGACACTTTTATATTTAAAGAATCACCCTCAGAATCTGTTGTTAGTCCCTGTGATGAAATTGTAGTGGAATGCTCTGATTCTGTGTCTTGTTCGGTTTCTGATGTTTGTAGAATTTCATATTTGTTGGCTGTGGTAATTGTTTTAGAAATTTTGCTGCAGGCTGCTTTTTTCTGGAGGTTCTTTTTCTGTCACACAGTAAAAGCTTCGGGGCATAATATTCACACCATTTCCAGGGTTTCTTTCTCTACTGGTCTCTCCTCTCTTTGTCCTTCTAGCTCCATAAGTGCTCCAGCAACTGTATCTTCTTGGCTTATATTTATTGATATAGGTTGCTCTTCTGTGCCTCCCTATTTTCCTGTGGGGTGGGTTCTGCTTAGTCTGATCCTGGTCCTGTTTTGCTTGAGCTGCTCTAGCTTTGTTAATGCTTGTTTTTGTGCATTTTCTAATATGATATCTTGATCAGATCTGTCCTGTCTGTTATGTGTGACCCACTGACAGGATGCAGTATGAATGTCCTCTTTCTTCTCACTGATACATTTCACTTCATTCGAGCATTGTGTACTATAATGACCATATTCTAAACAGTTATTGCATTTCATACGATCACAAGCATTGCTGAAGTGCATCAGCGAACCACACTGAAAACAAGTCCTAGACTGTCCCTGATAGAAGCAGAGTCCCCTTTCTCTTCCAAGAAAGAAGGAGCTAGACAAATGTTTCAATCCATGGGGAGTCATGTTCAATTTAACTCTGTATTTCCAGCCGCCTGTCCATATATGCTCTTCATTCAAGATTGGATTTGACTGTCCTATCACATCACATCTCTGGCTAAACCAGTGTGTGATATCATGCACATTCACATTTTCATTGCGGAATATTATTGTGATACTTCTGATTGCTGGTTTGGTCAGTGGTATAGCTTTAGATGGCATCCAAAGTGCTGAGTATTTTTTTTTCATAGGTACTCCAAAATCTATCTAGGCCCATTGGGGTTCGGAAGCTGATGTCAAAATTGTTATCTCCCACTGCATGTATCAGCGCATAGATTTCATTAGAAAACAATCTCAGAGGTCCTTTCAGTAGTGTTCTGCCAACATATATCCTGTCTGGATGGATGTCCAGACCTCCTTGATAATGTAACCAGACAGCATTTTTCCTTTGTGTTGGTATTTGTGTTTGTGCAGACCTGTCTTGCTGTCGAAAGTTTTCCCATACCCTAGAGGGGTGCCTTTCCTGCATTTTTTCCATAGTTTGGGTATTTTCTACTCTGTCTCCCCAAGTCATTTCTGCAAGCTCCATCCTTTCCTATAATTCACTCGGTGGGGTATATATCACGTCTTCAGCTCTGAGATAATTATCGAAAAACCTCTTGTAATGGTGTTTTTGGATTTGGTACATTTAAATCTGTGCTTGGTTGGGGGTTCCTGGTATAGATATCTCTTCTCCATCTGCTACCCATATACCTTCTTGTTTGTTTCCACCTTGCATTATTTAAAGCATTTTAACTGACCAAGGAGTCAGGTTTTCTACTGTTTTTCTGCTCTAAAATGTCTTTTGGACGTCCATATAAACCCAATGGTTCTTAACTTTATCACTATGTACAGCATGTTCTGTAATTTTTTCATTAGAGTCATTTACCGCTTCTTGCAGTGTTCCAGTTGCTGTGTTGTTTGCAGCATTAGCAGGCTTTGGGTTCAGATTGGGCAATGTGCCCAGTGAGAGTGGCAGCTTTGAAGTTGCTGCATCATTTAGTATCTCTTCTTGACTATCCTTCTCCTGGGCTGGTACATCATTTTGCGCTTCATTCTTTTCCATGGTTTCGTATTTTTCTCTAGAGCAAGCGTCTTGGCTAGAGTCACTTGCAATCTTGATCTTTGCTTTGTTGTTAGCTGAGCTAAGAATGCCTCTTCATCACAGGATTCCTCCATATCATCCACATCAGTCTGGTTCTGGGGCATGTAATCCTTTCTTAAGGCAGTCACATCAGCTTCCATTCCCTTGATCTCCTGTGCTGGACCTACAGAGGTGGAGATCAGATCTCCTGTAGGCGACACCATCTTGGACATACAGTAGGTTCCCCTACAGGTGAGTAGGGGAATTTCCACAGTGTCCTGGCAAAATTTCCACCATTCACTAAAAATACCACCAACGGCTTAAAGGGGCACTGTCAGCTTTGTCTCTCATTTTTCATGAAAGGGTTATCATTGTGCCTCTAGGCACATACATATAAAACAATTATAATGGGTGTCATAGTACAGTCCAAAAAACAAGGTTCTACCCAATTTATTTAATATTTACATTTATTTTTTGTTTCAGTCATCCCGAATTAAACTCTGATGTCCACTGGAAGCATATTCACAAGTAGAGGCAGCATGTCTGCTTGGGAGGCGTGATCCCAAAAAGTGCACTTTTTGACATGCCCATCAAGAAAGGACATTTATCCAACAAATCTGGCCATAACAATTCTTTTCTTGCGTCTAAATAAAAAAATGAGCGGTAGTAATGCTGCAAAATACATTTCTAAATGGGTGCCGAAATCATGCACATGCAGAACAGCTACAGGATCAAACATCCCGTGCATGCACAAGAGTGGCACACTCTTGCACATACATGGGATATTGGCACCAGCTGTTCTGCATGCGTGTGATTTTCGGCACTCACTTAGAAATGTATTTTGCGGTATTACTACCACTTGTTTTTTTAATTTAGATGTAAAGAAAGAATTGTTATGGTCAGATGTGTTGGGAAAATGCCCTTTCTCAATGGGCGTCAAAAGTGCTCTTTTGGGATCAGCTTATCCCAAGCAGACGCACGCCTACTTGTGGATATGTTTCTGTGTGCACATCGGAGTTTAATCTAGGATGACTTGAACAAAATAAATGTAAATATTAAACAAATTAGGTAAAACCTGTTTTGGGCTGTACTGTGACATTCCATTGTGATTGCATTATATGTATGTGCCTAGAGGCACAATAATTACCTTTTCAGAAAAGTTAGGGACAAAGCTGACAGTGCCCCTTTAATCTGGTTCAGTTTCAGTTGGCTACCATCTGTCTCCCCCCCTTCCCCTGGTCGTCCCTGAAAAAGGGACTTCTAATCTCAGTGGGCCTACCAGGTCACCAAAATTCAATAAATAAACACAGAGTCACCTGATTGTAACAGGTATTGATTCACTTACAAACACCCTTTGTGAGTTCCAAGATTTTTTCTTAAACAAAGGCCCTGTACACACTTGTAATCCGTTTCTTGAACTGTTTTTAAAAACGTTTTTAACCTACCATGTTAATGTGTTCACATTCAAATCTTCTGCCTGGCATTTCTGCTTGTAGAAGCATGTTGTAGCACGGTATTGCATTCAGACTACAGATAATCGCATCCGTTTTACAACCTGGTGTTACAGCGCGATGGTCGAGGTATCCCATAGTGCTCAGCGGTCCCAGCGTCCTTTGCAGTGTTGACAAATGCCGTGAAGACCTAGCTGTCAGTTTGTTCTAACAGCGTACAGGCTCGTTTTTACACAAGGTGAATTGATGTTATTAGGAGGTGTGCTCTAACAACATGGATAGGTCTAATGCATAGTTTATTTTATTGTTTGTGTGAACGATGATACTGCCAGATCTAATCAGTACATGGAAATGCAACAAGTGGCAGTTCACAGTTGCATGAACACTGTTGCTCTGACAATGTTGGGGTGGGGGGCGAGCGTGATGCATCCAGCAGAGCAGACTTGGGTTTGATTCTCACAACCTGCACTTGCATGCTGTGTGATACTGAGCAAGCCACTGAACCACCCAGTGTTCCCTTGTCGCCCCTGAAAAACAGGTGCTTTAGCCTACTTGCCAAGTTACCAAACAGTAAAAATAAAAGAAGAAACAGGAATATATAACCATACATTTGTGGCATGCATGCCAGCAGTGTGATCTGAACAGTGAATTCAATCCAGGAGTTCTTAAACATACATGATTCTGTTGCATGGAAACATGTTGATAAAATGCAAAAATATGCATTGTACATGATGAATTGTGCAATTTGGTGTATTTACATTTTTTGGGGGGGCCTGGTGATGCACAACAGTAACTGTTGCCATTGCCTCATTACATGTCTTGCACATGCTTGGAAAAAGTTGCTGTGTGGTTCACATGGAGGGGTTTAACTTCATTTATAGGAAATACTGATTTGTACCAAAACTGCAGGAATACTATTACTGACATATTACATTATATTACAGATCACCTCTGCATGATTACCAGCAATTATGATTAACTCACTTCGACTTGCTTTAATTCTGGCATCTTTCCACTTTCTTGTACGACAAAGGATTATGAGACAGAAACTTAACATGATTCGGAAAGCTAGGGTAATCAGACAACGAAGCCTTGTCCTACTCACAGTCAGTGTAGCTCAACATTTGTGCTACATATAGAATTTCTTGTCAGGGTCATACATGGGTGGCACAGTGCAACGTATAGTGTGGATTGTGGATCGCAATGACAGTTGGTGGGAGGAGATTGTTCTTATGACTTGGAGCCCTGATCAATGGGTGTCTAATTTTCGGATGTCTAGAGACACCTTCAATTGGATTTGCACAGAGATTGGACCATGTATAAAAAGGAAAAACACAAGGCTGAGGCAAGCCATTAAAATGGATAAAAGAATGGCGATAGCCTTGTGGAGATTGGCTACCAACATAGAGTACCATACTCTAAGCCATCTTTTTGGAGTTGGAAGATCAACTGTTTGCCATATTGTTTTGGATGTCTGCTCAGCATTGGTTAAGATTCTTATGCCACGGGTCATATGTATACAACATATGGAAGATGTTGTTTCAGGCTTTGAGCAGGAGTGGGGGTTCCCTAATTGTGGAGGTGCAGTGGATGCAACTCATTTTCCGATTTTGTGCCCACCATTCAATGCTACCGAGTACTACAATCGGAAATGTTTCTATTTCATTGTCATGCAGGCACTGGTGAATCACAGATATTAATTCCTGGATATAAATGTGGGGTGGCCAGGAAAGGTGCATGATGCACGAGTCTTTAAAAATAGTGCACTGTTTGACAAGGGGCAGAAGGGTACCCTATTCCCTCCATTGCAACGAGTGATTGAAGATGTACAGGTACCTATGCTGGTAATTGGTGATCCAGCTTATCCACTGTTACCGTGGCTTATGAAGCCATACTCTGATTATGAAGACAGAGTAAAAAGACTATTTAACTACCATCTGAGTATAATTAGTCGGTGTGCGTTTGGTCGATTAAAGGGTAGATGGTGTTGTCTCTTGAAACGCAGTGATTTCCACATTGACAACATACCAATAGTAATATCTGCATGTTGCGTTTTACACAATATATGCGAGCGAAAGGGTGAACAATTCAGTTCTACATGGATGGAGTTGGACGATCCTGACCCTACCCATCAGTGGGATCAAGAGATTAATGTCACCGATGACATTACTGTGGCTGCCCAAACAAGGCAAGCCACGATGATAAGAGATGCTCTTACTCAGCACTTTACCCATGAAAATGGACCTTGTGTTTAGTGTGGCAGACACATGTCTTCATGAAGGTTTTCCTCAATATGTGGTGTTTATCTGTATGGTCTCACATCATTTGATAAATAGATTTTTACGGGTCCTTCCTCCCTATTCATGACAATTACACTCTCTACTTCAGCCACTCACAGCCTGCAGTAGTGCTGCCAAGTTTAGTAAAAGTAAGGACAGGGTTTTGGTGTCACATCATAAATGTCCACCACCCTGTCACTGAAGAGGTGCACCTTGACCTCACTCATAAATGTCATAGATGGCACTCAGTTATGGCACTGCATCCACATATTGTGCACATGTTACAGCACTCATGCATTGAGTAATGAAAACGAAAAATATATATAGTTCTGTTAAGAATTTCATTCATTTATTGCAGCAAGTAATTTTAACCAACTGCTCAGCATTGTTTTTAAAATGTGTTAAAATTAACAACATGAAAACCAAGTTGTGCTTGTTATCTTCTGCTTTAACTACAGTTACCTATTTCAAAGTTACATAACTATGTAATACCATATCTCTACACTTTAAAATATTTCAGTCATTACAGTGTTTAACAGGTCAATCAAGTTAAACTTGTTATATAAAGTCTTAAAAGTTTCAAGCAGCATGAACAATAAAAAAAAGTCAATGCACTTATCAAACTGTCAACTGTTTTTATTTGTAACTTAGCATTGCAAATGTTTAAGTTTCATTAAGTAGCAGATGCATATTGCACAAACAGCAACAGCAAATTACACACATCAATGGTACTGAAGTAAATATCTCCATCATGAAGACGTCATGGCTGAGTTGATGTTTTAAAGCTCAGCCCAAGTCATTGCTTCAGAAAAAAGCTCTTCTGTCATGCTTCTTGATAGACCAGTCACCATGTACCCAGTGTACTGGCTACAGTTGGAAACTGTCTGCTGATAATTTGGTGTATGCTGCATAGCAAGATGCATGTGCTGCTGCTGCTGCACATTTTGCTGCTGATGTGACATACTGCTGCTTGACTGAGTGGCTGTTGCTGCCTCAGACGGGGATGTAACTGACTGCATAACATTGCTTTGAGGACACATAATTTGTAGCAATGTTTTGAAGAATGCTGCATTCTGCTCTGTCTCATGACTTCTCATTCTTTCCTGCATTTTTCTGTCTGCAGCCACTCTTTCATGCTTCAGCTGTAACAGCTTGTCATACTGCTCACCAATAAGTTTCCGAGTGGGTTCAAACGCACATTCAATTATTTCCTGGATCCGAGATATTTTACTTTTTTTCCTTAGATTATTCAAGGGTTCAGATCCAATTCTTTTGGGTGCTCGATTGACCTCTGCTGTTAAAGTGAGGGATGTGGAAGTGCCTGGCTCCTCTTCATCCACATTTTGTGGCACCGCCAGTACCCCTTCAGCTACATCAGTATGCTGATTTTCAGTGCTTGCACTTGAAATTGACAGCTCATTTTCTGTAACAGCAAGCACATCACAATATGTTGGTTATATGCTGGGTGATGTATTCATGATGACACTAATATATGTGGCATTCTATGTTCCCTTTGATATCACGTTCAAGTGTGAAGCTCGTATACAGTCCATATTTTATTGTATGCCACTAAGAAATTGTTTCATGTACTTTTAAGAAGCACATCATTCAGGAGGCAACTGTTTACCAGGACTATTTATGCAGTGGGAAGACATATTTGTGTTATAGCCTACTACCATCGAGACATAGAAATGTACAATTTTATGGCAGGTATGGACTGCTTGGCACACCCAGTCTACCCATTTACCTACATAATGGATAAACTGCAGATCTTACTTAACCAGCAGCCTACTTCTTCCTACACCCACTCCATAGAATTGACTTATGTCTCACCCATGCATTCTTGAATTACCACGACATCCTCAGTAATGCTGTTCCATATGTCAACCACCCTCTATGTGAAACAAGAATTCCTCACATTACCTCTGATGCGTCCCCCCTCTATCTTTTAAGAACTGTGCCCCTTGTTCTTGCACACCTCCTTTTCTGAAGATAGTACCCTATTGGACTTTGTTCATTCCCTTGCAGTACTTAACAGTTTGTATCATGTCATAGGTGCAAATCATAGTAATAAATAAACCAGTAATTATTCCCATTGCCATTAGCACAGAAAGCCATCAGTCATTCCCAGAATCAAGTGCTATCCTGACTTCAAGTACATGAAAATGTGGTAAGGATAGAAGAGAAACGAAACTTCAAATACACGCTCTGTCATTGACAATATACACTAGTTATTCTGCTAACCAATGTAGGGCTTTGGAAAAATGACCTTAATTACAAGGGATTGATGGCACAACAACATGCCCACAGGTAGAATACCGTCAATTTCACACACTATGTATTGAGGAACTTCAAATATTTAAATTTTGGTTTTAAACCATTGTGAACATACCATCAGTGTACAGGACCTTGTAGGTCACATCTTCATCATTGGCAATAGCTTCATCATCATTAACTTCACCACTCTGTATTACAACAGGTGGCACAGAGGTGGGACGAGTTCCGAGAATATGGTCTAACTGATCATAAAATGGGCAGGTTACTCTGCCAGCACCAGACTTCCGATTGGAATCCTTCACTTTATGATATCTCACTTTCAGCTGTTTGATTTTCTCTCTGCACTGCTTGGCAGACCTATCGTACCCCCTGGACGTCAGGTGAGCAGAGATCTGTTCATAAATTCTGCTGTTTTGGCGGTAGCTATTAAGCTCTTCTTGAACAGACTCCATTGCCCAATAATCAAGCAATATTCTAGTGGCCTCTCAGACCAGCTTGCTGCTCGATCCTCATGTGGCTCTCAGCTACACAAATTTACTGTGCTTACACTTCCGCATTTGCAGTCAGGATGACACTCAGGATTTCTGGGCTATTGGAGGATCGGGGCTACAAGGCTTTAATATGCTTTGGGTACACACTCAGAACCACAACCGAGCTTAAATAGAAATGTTTTAAAAAACGGGTTCAAGACTACCTTTCCAGCTGGGTTTAAGTACGTTTTTTTAAAACGTTTTAATTACAGCATAAGTGTGTATGCAAAGTGTGTTAGGCAGTTTTAAAACGTTTTAGGATGCTTAAAATGTTTTAAAACTACAAGTGTGTACAGGGCCAAAGTATCTCATGCCTTAAATCTTATACTTGAGACAAAATGCACATCCTGGAACAGCTTGATGATTTTAAAATGGAGTTAGGTATGTGGTGGCTCACAATTGACATTGAGTCACTGTACACCTCCATTAAACAAACGGGTGGCATTAAGGTATTTTTTATCCCAAGACCCTTTAAAGGAGCACATGCCGATGAATCTCATTTTTGAAGGCTTGGATTTTGTCCTAAATCAGAATTATTTCAAATTTGATGGTGATTTTTATGTTAAAAAGTGTGGAACTACAATGGGGGCCGCAATGGCCCTTTCCTATGCCAACCTGTTTCCTGGGCATTGTGAAGAGGAGGTTCTTTTTAACACATGTAACAGCCCTTTTCATGGTAACATAGTAAAATGAGCATGCGTCATTGATGATGTGCTTTGTATTTGGGCTAGCACAACGAGAGAAGCTAAGGAATTTGTTGGGTGGCTGAATATTAAGAACAAAAACCTTCGTTTTACATACAAAACAAATTGAAATTCAGTTGAGTGTTTGGATATCACCCTTTCAAGGGGAACAGAAATTATTACAACAAAAGGCTATAAAAAACCAACAGCCTCAACAATTTTCTTCTAGCTACTACAGTAACTTCGTTCAAAATACTGAAAGAATATTCCATCCAGTCAGTTTCTAAGGTTACGCAGAAACTGCAGTGACTTTGACACTTTCTTTGACAAGCAGGAGAAATGATGGAAAGATTTATAGACAGGGTTATGAACCCAGGATTCTTGAATAAGCACTAAACAAAGCCAAATACCTCAATAGAGCAGAGCTTCTCAGACCTCAGTCTTGAGCTTCCCAGGACAGTGGAAAGATTAACTTTGTCACTACTTTCTAAAACATATGTGGAAAACTGGGCAACATCATAACCAAATATTGACTGATTTTAACTAGTTATAAGACTCTGGCAGAACACATTGGAGAGAAACCCAGTTTATTTCAAACGGGGTAGAAGTAGTGATAGGACTCTGGCAGAACACATCTGAGTGGAAATCAGAGTTTCTTTCAAACAGAGAAAAAATGTAAGGAATAAATTAGTACATAGTCATTTCACCAGCATAGAACATGGTAACAGAACATGATTACCGGTTAAACCAGTGGACATGCACAAATGTGGCAATTGCAACATACTGTATGTGTATATTGTGCAGGGTAAGACCTTCAGTTCATGCACAAACAACGAAAAGTACACATTAGATGATTCATTTCATGTATAACAACATACACAGTATATGACTTATGGTGCAGCTGCAACATGCTACATGTAGAAAGAACTTTACATCCTTTTAAAGTCAGGGTTCAGGAACGTAGGGGCATTAAAAATGCTGACCTACATAGCCCAGTAGCTGTACATTTTTTTATTTATCACAACTGTGATTCAAAGGCTTTATAATTCACTGGATTAGAACAAGTAGGGATTGACAAATGAGGCGGACACAGACTCAATAGATTTTAGTAGACAGTGACCTTCTGGATTTTTTATTTATTTTAGTTATTTTTGACTTTGGTAACCGGGTAGGTGCATTGATCCCAGGGACCATTTTCAGGCACGACCTGGGCCACATACGATGGCACAGAAATAAGCTATAAACAAAGTACATAGAACAGTTTGCATTTTAACAATTAAACAAAAACAAGATCCAACAGTATACGAGATACAAGTTTGCAAAATACAATAAATATGACTTACAGCATTGCACAGACAACAAGCAATATTCATTTATAGTAATTGGACTGAGCAGATAAGTGGGGTGGAGTAGCCCTAGGATATGGATGGGTAGTTCCAAGGAAAGGAAGAAGAAGGGAAGGGAGGGAAAGGGGGAGAGGAGAGGGAGGAATTGAAGTTGAGATACAGAGAAGCTCAGCGGTCTGGGCGGATGGGGATGGGGGGGCTACCCAGTGAAGCAGTGGCAGTGGGATTTAGCCAGGAGCCATTCTTTGAGGTGTGATTGAATTGGCAGTGGAAGTCGAGAGAGTGGAGCAGAGTGCAGCAGGCAGTTTATTCCACATTAGGGGGGCTTCAGCCAACAAGGCTCTCCCACCCATATTGGTAGATACCCTGGGGACATTTAATGGGGGGATATTGTTGGAGCAGAGACAGTGGTGCAGTGTTCCGATTTTTGAAGAGTGCTGCAAGGGGAGATTCCTGGCCAGCACACCAGCACAGATAGTAGTATCAATCATGCAGCCAAGGGTGAGGTCAAAGTGGCCTTGTAGTGGAAGCCATGCAAGTGACTTGTAAAGGTCACAGTGGTGGATGGAAAAAGGGGCCAGCAAGGCAAAGTGACAGGCACTATTGTAGGCAGTTGAGAATGTAGTCAAGAGGGTTGTGGATGCCCTAGCATAGATGGTGGAGCAGTCGTTGAGTATTGGGAGTAGGTTCCCCTCAAAAATGGCAAGTCGGGCCTCATGAGTAAGGTAATACTGGAATCTTTAGGCAGCACCCAGCTTTTGGTGTATTCTACAAACCTCTGATTTGACGTTTTCAGAGAAGGAGAGGGAGAGGTTGAGTAAGACTCCTAGATACTGTATTTGTTTTCAAGGACTTGGCCATCAGGGGATTTTCACATTGAAGGCCTTGAGCCCTGAAGGTCTCAATCAAGAATGGGATATCAGGCCTTATTTGTGATGTATCAAAGAATCATGTCTTCATCAACAATTTGAACCCCCCACTACCTATTTCCTCAGAACCTTCCTGTATATCTTCCATAAAGCTAATTAATTCTCTGTACTTCAGGGTTAATTGAAAAAAAAAGGAGACAGTAGAGTAAAATCCACTATAAATATAAAATACATAAGTGTGTTTCAAAATTTGTCATATATTTAAGATGATAATGACTTTTCTTTCTGTTTTTCTTTTCCTTTCACAGCATGTGTGTTCGGAGGCATAGGATTTCTGATCACCACTACTGTTGCCAAATATCTGTGGCTTGACTGGAATGAGTGATTTGCTCCCAACCCAGTGACTATAACAGTAAATTGGATTTTATTTAATTTATTCTAAAAAATATTTCTGAAATTACATGAAATACAGACATGCCATTGTTGAAGTTTGAGCAATTTACTTTGTTATTGCTTTTGTCTTTAGCTTAGTTTGAGTTTGTACATTAAGATCATGTTAATATGTTAAATAGTTGTTGGAAAAAAAGAAAAAAATAATGTTGAATTTTGATTAGCTGTAGCAGCAAAGATCAAGGTAGCTATAGTATTTTTAGGATATCTAGTAAAACATATTGTTAACATGACATTGCATTATTTCCATACGTGGATTTATCCTTATCTTTTGTACTGAAAGTCAAACTTGATTGTTAATTGATGACATCATAGTTGATTCTTAATTGATGACATCATAGTTTTGTATATAAAGTGTTTCCATATTCAGGTAGCCACCCTGATGAAGCCTTACATGGAAAGTACGGACAGCTGGACACATGGTCACATTCTGCAGTGCTAGATGTTGTTCACAATTGCAAGCTGCAATAAAACGTTTGAACTTGAATCATTCACAGCATCAGGTGTGAGTATTTACCTTCACTAGAGGATGGACTCCTGGCTCTGGAGTGTGAGAGCATTTAGTTCATGGAATTGTCTTTTGGCTCATTGCCAGCACTCGCACCCTACCCTAGTCCTGAGTGCAGTACCTCCTTGTTTGTCTACTAAGACATATATAGGACCTGTTACCCAGAGCTCAGTGTTATAATTTGAGGTGGCGGTGCTGAGGTGTCTTGACCTTAGTGCCTACCATTGGCATATTAAATTAAAGGATCTTCCATAGCTGGATTCAGCAATGTGTGCCAGTTCTTGGCATACCTAAAGTAATGGAGTACAGGGTTAGCATAATGCAGGGACAGCATAGAGAGTCATTCAACTGTATACTGCGGGCTGGAGCTGAGGGTTTATCGTGTTGTGCAGCATTTGTGTGTAGTTGCACCATGGTTGCTGTACCAGGCTTAGTGGTGGCCATGGGACTCATGCTGCATAAGGGGCCATTTAGTTTTGAATCACCTGAGTCATCACCATGTGTCTTAGCCCTGAGATCAAACAGCAAAACATCCTGAACACTGTTAGCCACACGCTGTTGCAGGTGTGGGAGTAATCCTCTTTGGAACAAGCACGCTAACGCTTAATTCAGGGCTGAGCATGGGGAAGATGAGCAGGCCGAATGAGGTCTGCTCTTGAAACCGACCGGGTGGGTGAGGGCAAAAGAACGAGGTGCCTGAGCGCCCCAAGCCTCCTGCAGGCAAAAAAAGGAAGGTAGCATTCCCCCATTAGTCCCCCCACCCCCCAAGCAAAAACAAGATGCTACTTATCTGAGCCATCCTAAGGCTAGGCCTGGTGAGGAGGTGGCTGTTGCTGTAGGTGGGTTCCTCTGGCACTCTGGGGACCCCATTGCTGCTGCTTTTTGCTGCATAATGTCCAAGTTCTATTTGCTGTCCCTGATCTCTCTGGTGATGATACCAGGCCTGTTCTTGTCAGCTGAGGCCCAGTATTGTGTGTTGAAAATTGGAGTGCCAATGTCAACTGTAAGCTCCATGTCAGGGGTATAGTCAAGGGCTGCTTCAGCTACAGGGGCATACTTATTCTTCATGAAGTAGGGGCCACAGATTTCAGGCTCTCCATCTCTGCTGTCTGTGTTTCCACTTCAATCACTGCTTCGTGGTCTCCCCTTTTTCTCTCCCCCCCCCCCGGTCGGGTGATCCCTCCTTGTGTGCTTTAGGTTCTACGGCCTCTTCCATGATTGAGCAGGCAGGGATCATTGGCCCTGTGTGTTGTCACAGGGAAGTTCAGTCGAAAGATTCCACTGTGAGTCATGGCTTGCAGTTAGGTTGTTGGGCCTGCTGTTTCCCATATCCATCCCCAGTCTGCTCTGCTTGGGGTCTCAGTTCAGGGTACATACCTCCCATGGCCAGGCGTGGTGAATAAAGTACATCAGGGCCTCTGTGGTGGCAAATAGCAGGGGTGTTCTCTTATATTCCTATCACAAGGATGCTCAATACCGGAGGGAGATGGGTACAAGCATGGAGAAGGCACCTGGCCTAGGTATATTCTTTTCTTCTTGATGCCATCTCCCTCAAGTAGTCCTGAAAGATGAACAATTGATGTCCCCTCCACTTAAGCATGTTCAGTTCTCTGTCCCTTGATTGGATCAATTCCTTTTCTGCAAAGTTCAGGAATCTGACCAGTATGGGCCGTTGTTTTTCTCCAGGCTTTGGGCGAGGCTGGTAAACAGCAAGGGTAGTATTATTTGACGCAAGGGTCTCCTCCATAATCTGTTTCATGAGTGCTGCAAACTTTTGGCTGATGGAGCCTGGATCCATGTTCTCACTGAGTTGAGTTGTTCTGCAGTCCTGCCACTGTACAATGGCACTCCATGTAATGTGGCCAGTCTTTTGCTGAGGACTACCAAAATTAGATCGCTAGGTAGCCACAGGTATGAGATGTCTTCCTGTGTAGTTTAGATTTGTGAGTTGAAGCTGTGAAGGCAAATCTAGGATTTACTGCCCCAGGGTGTCAGAGCATACGGGTGAAGCAGCCATTTTAGATGGGGACAGACCCCCCGTAGGATGTTTTTTAAAAGGTCCCATGTGTTGAGACTTCTATTAGTAGCATACCTACCAACTGCAAATTGCTAGCTCTAGAATTATTTTCCAGATTCTTAAAGAGCTAGTGGAGTCAAAACAGGTAGACAGGAAAATGTTGCAAATTTTAAGTCAGTCAGTTGTAACTTTTTATTTCTGAAATATTTTTCTTTTTTCGTTTGCTCATTAGAAAGTCTTCTGTGTGACAATACTGTGCTGGATGTGTGAAACAACTCTACGCCTGGCAGCTGACATATCTGTCTCTATCCTCCCCCACTAAATCATCTGCATTGTGACCTCATTGATGGTGACATCACAGATGACTGACCTGGCAGCCACTGAGTGTCTGTTCCTAAGCAGCAGTGGTGTCACAGTCAGGGATATCACAATGCTGATGATGTAATGGGGGAATAGCATCAGACAAGTCAGCTGCCAGGCAGAGTGCTGTCCCACACATTACACCTACTAACACCAGGTAAACAATTTTCTAATTAATCAAAGGGAGAGGAAAAAGCACCTCAGATATAAATAGCAATGGTTCACTGATCTACGCAGCCAGTATAGTGTTATGCTTGTGCAACTGTGTTAGTTTGGTTTTGGTCATTCGCACTCTCTATTCCAGAGGAATTACCACCCTGTAGGTTTACGAAAGGCAAGGAACCCTCAGAGAGGTTTCCACCCCTAGAGGTGCCACAGGACGATTCCTGTGACTAAAGGTACCTTAGGAATCTCCCTAAGTAGAGAGTGCTGCCACTGGAGGAGGAGGGAGATGGTGGAGCAAAGAAAAATGATTCACAATGAGGCTGAGAGGAACTGCTTATATAGCTCAGGAAGTGGGAGTGGCTGGCTGCTTGGCCACTGAACTCCAGGAAAAGCCTTTCCAATTCACTGACCTCACAGCCAATATAGTGTTATACTTGTGCAACTGTGTTAGTTTGGTTTTGGTCATTCGCACTCTGTATTCCAGAGGAATTACCACCTATGAGTTTAAACAGGCAAGGAACCCTCAGAGAGGTTCCACCCCTAGAAGATGTCAGGGACGATTCCCATGACTAAAGGTACCTTAGGAATCCCAAAAGAAATGTATAATCATCCCCAAAGAAGGAGGCAACGCAAAGCATATATGATCAAGGATCACGTGATGCATCTGGCTGTGCTTGTGACTCCATAAGCTCCTCTCTCTCTATATATTCTGCTTAATTAAATAATTTTGAGTTTTTACTGAGCCCACCTGTCTGGCATCAACTATCAGTCTGAGTAGAAGCTCTCTTAAACTTTTTTGGATTCCGAACAAGACCAACAAACTTAAAATGGAGGCCGAGATGAAAGCGGCCCTCCCCAAACACACACCACCAGTTTCACCTGATAAACAAGCCAAGAAAGCGAAGCCTCACCAGCAAGTATCTTCGGCCAAGCAACTAAGTGCCCTCTCTGCCCCGCTGCCGCTGACTGAGGAGTGTTTCCTACAGGAAATACAGCCGTTCAAGGAGTCATTATCAGATATAGCAGCTGAGCTCAGAAGCCTTCGTAGTGGAAATAGCCGATCTCAAAGTCAGAGCAATGGACAACGAGGCACGCACCTCTCCCTGAAATCATGGTGGCGACAAGACCAACCCTGAGTTAACATTATTACGGCAGCATGTAACCAAATTACAGTTGAAAACGGAGGACCTAGAGGCCGCGCAGGCAAACATTTTAATTTTTGGCCTGCCAGAAGGGACGGAAGGTTCTTCTCCCATTACCTTTACACAGTCGCTCCTTGCAAAGATTGTGGGACCCTCGCCACATAACCCTACCTATCTAATTGAACGGGCACATAGGTGATTGTGTCCAAAACCAGAGGCATCAGCCCCACCTAGACCAATGATCATCCGCCTGCTGAATTACCTGGAGAGGCAACATATCCTTTTAAAAGTCAGAGAATTGCAAACTATTCTTTGGGAGGAGAAAAAACTGTGCATTACCCAAGATGTGCCGCTCAGAACTCGCAAAGAAGAGCCACTTTTCACCCTGTGGTCAGCAAATTAATAGCAGCTGGTATCAAATTTAAGATGACCTACCCTGCACGTCTCCAGGTTTCAATGGAGGGCAAGTGGCAGTCATATGAATCAGTCTCTCAAGCCCAAGCTGATCTAACAAAAAACTGCTCTCCCTGTTTAAGGCCTCTTGAAGCAATATAACATGAATGCCTGGAAGTGACACTAGCCGCTGGTATATTCCTTTGGTCCCTTTTTCCTTCACTACAGTCTCAAGCTTTGTTTCAGTGGCTACTCTTTCTCTTTCTTTGAGATTAGTGTTGTCTACCTGAAGATCGTTAAGACGGAAGTGGTCCATATGGAATGCCTGATTGTCCCTGGAGAGTGTCTCAGCAGGATCGGAACCCAGCATGTGCTGAGGGAGCCCTGTGTGCTGGAGATCTACGCAGCATCGTGCTAACTTACAGGAGGACTCTCTTTCAAGTGTTACCTGTTTCCAGGGGACTGGAGTACTGTTGTGCCATCATGGTGTCTGTCCACTGCTATTTAGTGTCCCCAGGGAAACAACTTGTTTTCTGTGGACCAGACCACTTATCTTTTATTGCTGTTGCCAAACTGCCCTCAATTTATTTTATTCCATTGCTGTTGGTTCAGATGTCTAAAACCTTTCGTTTGATCTCTTTTTTTTTCACTCTCTGTTTTTCCTACTACCTCATGAATGATTTCAAGCAAGTTTCTATTAAGTTACTGAGAGGCATGTTTCCATTCTGTCCCCTACTGTTCCACTTTTCACTCTTATATCATTAGTTGCGATATCTTTTTTTCTTTTTTTGTTTTGTTGTTGTTTTGCAGTGTCTCAGTAGGCTGGTGTCGAAGGTGGGCTCTGGGGGAGAGGGGAGGGGATGGCATCGGGTTAGGCGTGACCAACCACATACTGGAATATGGGGGGTACCTAATCTCTCATAAGCGCTAGCATAATTATCGCCATATTAAGTTTAAATGTATGGTCCCTTGAGAGTTGCACTATAATAGACACCTTGGAGGGGAAAAATGTGACAACCTTGGACCAGTTAATGCCTTTAGGTCACTCCAGTACGCCTATGGAGGAGTATTTATTAAGGTACCAAAGGGCTCTATCGAGTAAAAGTGTTACGAATAGTCTAGGTTAAGGGCTTTTAAGCAGTATGATTGTTATAAATAGTTATCAGTGAGTAAAATATGGGAGGGAGGAAATCTTGACTGAGGTTATTCCAATGCTCGTTGTTGTAACATTTGAAAGGTACTTACAGGTTGTGGTACTTGTTTATCATTCTAGGTATTCATTAACTGTTTATGGGAAGTTGATGAGCATCAACACCATATTATTGAAGGGTTGTGGGTACGGGGAGGGAGCTGTGGTGTATTTTTTCTACTTAGTACAGAGGCTGTATAGGAGGTACTGGAAAGTGAATGGCTCATAGTCTTAAAAAATTTGTAACATGGAATGTGAGAGGAGCTCGTGTACCCAACAAGAGAGTTCAAATACTTAAACACCTAGTGCTGCTGCAAGCTAAAATCTCTTTTATTCAAGAGACCCATCTCCTACCTGGGGAAGCTATTAGCCTATGCGGATGGGAAGTTGGACAAGTTTTTGCATCGGGCATGTCGACAGCATCTGCGGGAACAGCTATCTTAATTCACCGGTCAGTAGTTTTTCAGGCCAAGACAACCATCATGGATCCATTTGGGAGATGTGTATTAGTCCATGGCCTTCTAGACCACATTGAGGTGGTTCTAGGGAGTGTATATGGTCCTATCAGAGGAAACCCTGACCTTTTTTTGGATTTATTACGTAAATTGCAGATGTTCACGTCTCTACCACTGATACTTGGTGGAGACTGGAACTTACCCCCCAACCAGGATCTGGATAGATCCAATCCCTCACTCAAACCCCTTTCCATTGCTCAGAGGGCACTCTCCGACTTCGCAGAATCCACCAGGTTATGTGACCCATGGAGACTACAGAACCCTGTGACTCGTACTTTCACCTTCCAATCCATGGTTCACTCCTCATGGTCTCGGTTAGACTACATATTACTCAGTCATTCACTACTGCACGGTCTATGTGACTCTACTATAGAACCAATTGTTATTTCGGAACATGCAGCAGCTTGGGTGACCATTGCACTAGACAGAGATTTCTATAGAGACCCGGTCTGGTGGTTAAATACGCAACTTCTGAAAGAAGATTATATCATTACCAGAATTTCAGACCTGATTCAGACATTTCTCAGTCACAACCGGGGATCTGTTGCAAGGGTAGATCATGAGTGGTGTGCACTAAAATGCTATTTGAGAGGAGAGTTTATCAGACTGGCCTCCACCCATAAACGGAAAAGAGAAGCCACAGCTACTTCTCTTTTAGCTCAAATTAAAGTGCTGGAGCAATCTGCCCCTTCCTCTTCTTCGTCAGATACTCTGAAAACACTTTTGCATTTAAGGAATCAATATCCCCTGTTGCTACAGGAGAAGGCTGAATTCGCTATATTAAGAACCCGTGCAAAATACATTGAGCAGGGAGAAAGAGCGAGTCATCTCTTAGCCCTACGGTTAAAGAAATTAGAAGCTTCCAGGCTAATTGCCTCCATTGAAGACCCCAATGGAGTTGTTAAAACTCACCCCAGGGATGTCGTTTCAGTATTTAAACATTATTTTTCCTCCCTATACAGTAAAAATACCCTCTCCCCATCTCAAAATGAGATGCTGGATTACTTGACTTCATCCCTCTTACCATCTCTCTCCCCTGAGCAGCAATCACTTTTAATCGCCCCTATCTCCCTCTGGGAAATTTTGTCTGCTATCAGTGACCTGGCACCAGATAAGGCTCCAGGCCCTGATGGCCTACCGTCAAATTTTTATAAACTGTTTGCTAAAGACTTAGCACCAAGCTTGCTCCATCTATATCAATATATGCTTTCATGACAAATACAAGACCCAACCTTATTGGAAGCTACCATCATTCTCCTTCTCAAGCCAGGTAAGCCGTCACATTCCCCAGCAAGTTATCGCCCAATTTCCTTGTTAAATTGTGACATTAAAATTCTTGCTAAAGTACTAGCTAAGAGGGTGGAGCAAGTCTGGTCCTCTCTACTTAGTCACGAACAAATTGGCTCCGTGGCCTGTAGAACTCAAACAGACCACCACGTAAACTCCAATACATTATTAATGTGGTAAAACTGTCCCCTGTTCAATGGCGCTTAATCTGTTAGGACGAGAAAAAGCGTTGATAGAGTAGACTGAAATTTCCTGTGGGTCACACTCAAGTATGGGTTTCCCTAACCTATTCATAAGATGGATCCAAGCCTTATACCTTTCCCTAGAGCCAGAATACACTGTAGCGGAGTAGTATCCGAGCTTTCCCCTCTTCTCAGGCACGAGACAAGGTTGCCCTCTCCCCTTCCTGTTTAATTTGTATCTAGAACCCTCATCAGGCGCTGAACTCTTCCCTCTAATTGCCAGTATCCCTATAGGTAATAAACGCCCAGAATTTCAGTTTATGCCGATGACATACTCCTTCATTTCTTGAATCCAGTCTCCTCCTTAAAAAGCCCTGGCAATAATCAATCATTTTAGCAAATACTTGAACTATAAACTTAACATTGGTAAAACCAAAATTTTCCCTTAATCATGTAACATATAGCTCGCCTTCAGTCAATTTGGTATGAAATGGACATCACGCTCCATTAAATATTTAGGATTTATATTACCTTGAATCCAGCCCTGTCACGGAAGCTTAACCTGGAGGACTTATGGCATAATATTCAACAAGATTTAACAAGATGGAAAAGTCTCCCACTCTCGTTCTGGGGTAGAATTAACACTATTAAGATGAACATTTTACCCAGATTATTCTATCCTCTAAACATGCTGGACATCTGGTTACCAATATCCTTTTTTCAACGTATCCACTCAGGGATTAATTCGTTTATATGGCGTGATAAAACAGCAGAAGATCTTATTCAAATTGTCCCAATCTAAAGATCTAGAGTGGGCTCGTCTCCCCAACTTTTTATTTTACTACTGGGCCTCACATTTACACAAATGTGGAAATAGTTATCTCTACCTGATCCTCTTACTTATCACGGATACACCCACTATGGTTACAAACGGAATTAGATTTGCTCATCACTCATAATATAGCTCCAGTATCTCTTTTCTACATATTAAAAAAAATATACCCAAAGCTTTTCATTCCTCTCGATTGGTATTTCTTTAATGGTTCTTTCTCAGCTTTTTAGGTATCTTAGGATATCCCCAACTTTAGATTTCTCCCAACCTTTGATCGCCAACCAACCTCAAAATAGGCAACACTTTTATAACTGGAAGATGGTTGCCAATCTCTCCTGAACACACTGTCGCTGATTTTTACCAGGGAACACATCCTGACCACGGAAGATCTTATCTAAGTTTGGCTGGACGTGTCGGCAGCTTTAAAATTATCCAGCTTAAATATCTTCTAATCACAACGTTTGGGTGTAAACCAAAACCTCCCAGTTTGCTGAATTTTTCAGCAAATCTCTATTTAGTTAATAAACCATGGTATCTCAAAGTTGTATGGACTACTTCACACTTTTCCATAAATACCGTCAGCTGCGGTTCTAAAATCTGGCAAAGTCTCTTCCCGAATAAAGATGTTAATTGGCAACTATATGGAGGGACTTATATACATACCATACTCAGGATCAGTACAGGATAACACAATACTGCATCATAAATAATCTTTATTATACCCCATTAAACTGGCACAAATGAAGCGTATATCCACTGCTACATGTTCCAGGTGTAATAAAGAGGAAGACTCACTGTTACATATCCTATGGTTATGCGACACAGTATCTCCCTTATGGAAACAAATAGAATTAACTCTGGATCCAATGCTGGGGTTTCAGGGTCTTTTCTCTCCAGAAATTTGTATTTTCTGTGATTATTCCAAGATTCAAGTGAGGGAGAAAAGATACCACTTGGCCCTAATATCAATGGCAGTTAAAAAACTGGTACTCAGACATTGGAAGGACCAAGCCCCAATTTCATATATGGAGTGGCTGCACAAAATGTCTTTTGCACTTCGCGCTGAGCACCTAATAGCACAAGTGAATCACCATCAATCCTCCTTTAAGAAGAAATGGGGAAAGTTATATGCCCTCTATCTGAAGTGATAGCTGCACATGAGTTGGGTTGCGAGCCTCTCTCCCTCACTGTTTTCTCTTGTTTGTTCTTTTTTTATGTTGCCTTAAGAGAGGTATATCCCTTACATGGTCACTTCTCTTTCATGCGTTATTTCTCACTTCCTTCATTTTACATATTAGTATAGCCTTGCGAATTGATATTCGTATACACCACAGTGGGGAGGGAGGGGAGGTGGGAGGGTGTTTAAAATGTTAAACTTGATTTTCTTTGGAGGTATATTTTACTGGAATGTTGGTCTTTTGTCTTTATTTCTTCCCTTTTACTAGTAACTGTTGTGTTACCTTTGTTGAGCTGTTAATTTTCTGTTTGGCTATATTGTGTTATGACTTTTTAAAACAATAAAATATATTAAATAAAAAGCATATGAGCAAGTAGTAACTGTGACATAGCAGCAGTAACTGTAACGTAGTAGTAGAGAAAGCATAGGCAGTTTGATAATGCAATGAGATGCGAGTTGGATAACGTAATGACTGCCCAGGTTTGCGTGGCATGATACTGATGGTTTGCATTGAGATTGGGATCCCCTAAGGATAGAGGGAATGGCAGGACATCCTCCACCTCCATCCAGCAGCGGAACCTACCTAAAGAAACTGGGGAAACAACTATGCTAACTAAGTGTCATGATCTGAGGCAACGGAGAAGAGAAAAAAACCCCAATGAGGAGGAAATCTCTGGGGATCCAAGGTCTAGGTCACCTTTCCTCCAGGTTTGGGATAGTTTATTTAGTGACAGCTCTGCAGCTGCAATTTGGAAAACCAAATTAAAGGGAGGTGGAAAATATTCCAATTTGGAGGAAGGATCTCACTCATACCCTCTAGCGGGAACACTGTGGAAGGTTGCGAGAAAACTCTGCAACAATACGTGCAACCAAGGTGCAGGAGGAGAGCAACGACTGCTGAGGCACTCACCTGGCCTACCCACCCTAAACTCAAACCAGGTGAACCAGAGGCAGTTGTAGGGAGAATGCAGTGAATATGCCTTGCTAGGAAACCACTAAAGTCAATGGCTAACCGATATAGTTCACTAGAGCCAAAGGAAATCATCATAACCACCCTTCACCACTAGTCTTAAATTCTACACCAGGAGCTGCTGTCACGTAGCAGGCAACTAAAGCCAAGCCTGGGGTGAGGACATTCCCAGCTATGGGCCAGGTGAGAAGGATCCCACCCCAAGTTAGACACACTCGAGATGCGGACTAAATGCAGAGCGAGACCATCAGCTACAGGAACCCTGCACCAGATAGAATGGCTGGCATGCCCCAGAAATCGATTGAGAGCTGAAAAGCTGGTGAGCTGAATGAGCACAGCGTGCTAAGATCGTAATGAGCATGGAGTGCTGAGACCTTGCAAGGTCGAATGCAGATTGAGTGCAGCAGAATCCCAGAGGCTGAAGTCGAGGGGATGCCAGTAGGCATGAAGCAATGGTTTGCATAAGCAAGGAGCAATGGTTGCATAAGCACGTGTGGACCTGCACATAGGTCAGTAAGCAGTAGTAGTGATAGGTGGAACTTCATGGAGGTCTGCATAACATACTGTATAGCAATTAAACAGCACTGAATTGGAAGCAAGCCAGCCAGACATGAATAGCCAAATCAAGGTGACAAATACGGGGGATCATGTGATGCCACTGAAGGGTTAGCAGCTCTGATGGCTGGCTCCCACCTCATCGTCCATTTTCTTAGTAATTTCCCATCATATTTCTTCGAGATCTATAACAGCATCTATAATATTAACTTCAGATAGCCTCCAAGACATATTGAGGTGAAGTTGTTTTAGGAACTAGTAGTGGGCAGCAAGGACAGCACTCTCTAATTCTGCAGCCTACTTCAGTAACATGGAAGCAGAGATGCGCCAGGCTCAGCCCCCGCACACTCTGCCACAGACTCTGGAAAAAGCCCCTAAGAGACCTAAAGGGCAATCCGGTGCTATCACAAAAGCAACTGCTCCTTCCTCCTCTAATCAGCCCATCTCAGCTCCACTAATGGAAAAACATTTTTTTGAGGAACTCCATCCGTTTAAAATGGCACTCCAAGAACTTACCTCTGAGCTGAAATCTATGCAAGGAGATCTTACCGGTGCGACTAGGGCAATTTCAGACGTGGCAGCCCGTACCAAATCGATTGAGTCCTGGAAGGCAAAAATGGAACAGGAGGTCACAGGTTGAAGGCAAAGATTACAACGTATGGAGACCAAACTAGAAGATCTATAAGGCCAAGTCGCCAAACAACATCCTTATCTTTGGCCTTCCAGAGGACACTGAGGATCGACACCGATACTATTTTGCAAAAATGCTAAACAAGATTGCTGGGCCCTCTCCTAACAACACCATATGTAATCGAGAGGGCTCACCTGCCATTAGACCTAAGCCTGCTACTGGGAAGCCACCAAGACCTCTAATTCTAAAATTCCTTAATTACTTGGATAAGGTCCATGTTCTGGCTATAGCCCGCGATCTCCAAGAAGTCTCATGGGAAGGTCAATCTTACGTTTTGCCCAGGACTTACCAGCACCAACTGGACAAAGGAGAGCTACATATCATCCCATGGTAACAAAGCTTATTGCAGCCAGTATAAAATATAAAGTGCCATATCCAGTACGCTTATCTGTATATGGTAATAATACCTAGCATAGCTTTGATTCAATGAGACAAACTCTTCCGGCTTTACAATCCTTGTTTCCCAATTTATTCCACACCCGCTGAGGTATTGCTGTAGATCTATCTTTGGTTTCAGTCAGCACGAATGTGTGCACGATGGATGGCATGAATTTTCAACATTAATGTGATTTTACATTATTGCCATGAGAGGGCAGCATGTCCCAGTTTTAGAGGATCCACGCCTGACCTGACGTTTTGATTTCTCAGTTTGCTGCTTGCCGTCCGACAGTGTTCCTGACCCAGTTATAACAGATATGGGAAACTTCCCGTTGCCAAGTTTGGAGAGCTGCATGTTGAGGGAATCGTTGTTGTATTTGCAGATAGGGACATCCTCTGTGTTTTTCATTTTTCCCTCTCCAGAAGTCACTGGGTTTTGACTCATCCATGTATGCTCAGGGCAAGACAATGATGTCAGGTTATTTCTGTTATTTCTGTTTAAGCCACAAGAGGGCAGCAGTCTTTTACTTTTCAGAGGTCTTGGCTTTTATTATTTATTTTTTTTGCATCATTTCTTTATTGAATTTTTCCAAAATACAAGACAAACTAGACATACAATACATACATACCAAACACACCATAACTTATATACAACAAGATCCTTTTCCATCAGTTAATTAAAACTTAATACAGAGAGGAGAAAAGAAAAGAAAAGAAAAGAAAAGAAAAGAAAAGAAAAGAAAAGAAAAGAAAAGAAAAGAAAAGAAAAGAAAAAAAAACCTTGAACTGCACATCAAACCATACAGAAGAGACCATTTATGAGACTGTTCACATTATACTCCAATTAATCATAAGGATTAGAGACCTCCCACTTCCCAGACCTAGCCCCGTGAGCTTCTAGGGAGGGTACTGATATAGCCTCACCCCCATCCTTCTCTCAACACTATAGTATCTGCTACTGACATGGACGCCAAGTAGGGCTGCCATGTACTATAGAACAGCTCCTCCTTCTCTTTTATGACATAAGTCAATCTTTCCAAAGTAAGTGCCTGCAGGATTAGAGCTTTCCACTGGGGTATAGTAGGTTGTACAGCAGATACCCAAGTATTGAGAATACAGTGTCTTGCCATAAACCGTACCACCCGTAACCATCTCTGAATAGGTATCCATTCCTCTTCTCCCACACTTTCCACCCCAAATAATAGCAGTAGTGGAGACATTGAGAGCTGTCATCCCACAATACCCCTTAGCTCATCTAGCACTTCCTTCCAGAAATGTTGTAATACAGGGCATGCCCAAAAATAGTGGTAGTAGGTTGCTGAGTTGTTATTACCACTAGGACATACAGGGGATACTGCAGGGTTATATTTGTGAACCACTATTGGTGGATAATACAACCGGTGGCAAAATTTATAATGAGACTCCTTGTATTTATTGCACATCAATATACCCTGGTGTAGCTGGGATATCAATATCCAGTTCTCCTCAGAGATATGATGTCCAAGATCTCTCTCCCAGAGTTGTTTGGTTTTCCCTGTTTTATCTGGGAGCATATCTCTCCTCTCCTTAACCATTCTACCAATTGTGCCCGTTGTTTTTTTTTGTCCCAGCAGTATAGCATGTTCCAACTGATCCCATACAGGGGAAGCCCCATGAAGCCTACCAAGGGATTTACAATATGCCTGGACTTGAAGATATCGGAAATGATGATGCTGTTCCAAGCCCATCCTAGCCCGTAGATTTTCAAATGAGTCCAGCCCTGTCTGGATGTAGAGATGTCTCAAACATAAAATACCCTCTCCCCATTCTCTATATCCCACATCTTCCAACCCTGGAACCCTGGTAAAAAAAAGGGATTTACCCCCACAGGTAGTAACAGGGTGTCTTCCTGTCCCAGACCTCTTTGTCCCCTTAGCTTTTTCCAGCTTTCAATCACAGTTCTGGTCAACTGGTTTGGGACAGGTAAATTAAGATCCCCTAATAGATAAATATGCTGATATTCTGCCCGGACATCCCCTCTCTTCTAAATCAAGCCATCTAGCTTCTTTAGGCCGGCCAATCCAATCTTGGATATATCGACATTGTATGACCTTATGATAAACACCCAGATCTGGGAACTGGAGCCCTCCTTTTTCCGTAGGAGCTTTTAGCCGAGCCAGGCCCACCCTCGGGTGTTTACCCTGCCAAATAAAGTCAGAGAAAGCTTTTTCCACTCTCTTAACATCAGCCTTGCACAGCCCTACCGGCAACATCTGGAGCGGATATAATATCCTAGGCAATATGTTCATTTTGACTAGATTTATTCTTCCTAACCATGATATAGGAAGTTTGTGCCACCTAGTCAAATCCGTTATTATAGTTTGTATAAGTGTAGTATAATTCAAACCATACAGGCTACCAATATTACATCCTACTTTTATACTTAGATAGGTAAATTCCCTCTGAGCTGGCTTAAACCCCCACTCTGATCTCTGGGATGCATCCAAACCTCCAGCCTCCCCAACTCTCATCTCCTCTGATTTTTCCAAGTTCAGCTTATAACCAGAAAATATTTAGAAAAGCATTTACCAGTGCCACTACCGGGGATAGATTGTGATGGTCTTGTTACACACAGCAACATATCGTCAGCGTAAAGTGATAATTTACACTCCTCTTACCTCCCACTCCCGAGATTTCTGGGTCAGCTCAGATAGCAATAGCCAGGGCTCAAGGACCATGGCAAACAAGAGAGGTGGAGTGGGCAGCCCTGCCGGTACCCCTACCCAATGCAAAACTCTCAGTGAGAGTGCCATTAACTAAAACCCTCGCCTTGGGATTCTTATATATGTGTCGGACCAGATCAATAAACTCTCCACCCAGACCAAACTGGGCCAAGACTTCCATCAAACATGACCATTCTACTCTATCGAGACGTTTTGCATCCATGGATATAATATTCACTGGCTCATGTCCATTTCCAGCACCCATATTACATTTAAAAGGGTTCTCATGTTATGGTACAAATGTCTATCTTGGATAAACCCAGTCTGGTCTGGGTGGATGATCCCCGGCAACAATTTTTCCAGTCTTGTAGCCAAGATCTTGGCCATGATTTTAGAGTCGCAGTTTAAGAGCGATATTGGGCTGAAAGAAGCACACTCATCTAGCTTTTTCCCCACCTTCAGGATTAAACAAATAATTGCATCCCCCCAGGAATGTGGCATTTCTCCTGTTTTTACTCTAACCTCCCTAAATACCGCTTCCAAATGTTCGACCAGATGTGCCCGCATGGTCTTATAATACTCGGCTGGGAGGCCGTCTGGCCCACTTGTCTTCCCTCTCTTAAGGGCTGCAATAGAACCCTCTATCTCCTCCTTTTTAATTGTGGACTGAAGCCAGTTTCTCTGGGCCTCTGTAATCTGGGGTAACTTCACCTTATTCAGAAAGTCAGGCATTCCATTCTCTCCATTCTCCCCATTCTCAGTCTGGGAGCAGTATAGTTCCTGGTGAAACCTCTAAATCTCTCTCCAATACATTTTTTATCTTTCAGGAGTATACCATCCTTCCCCTTAATGGTATGTATAAGATGTGTTCCACGCTTTCCCCTTATTAAATTCTCTAACATATTCCCAGGCTTGTTGCCCCATTCATAAAAATGCTTGTGCACAAAAAGGCAGTTTTTTTTGCCTCTCCCAACAGTAGGTTATTTAACGCCTCCTGGGTTCCTGCTAACAGGTGGTGTACACCATCTCCCCCTTCCCCCTGCACCACCCTTTGTTCTAAAACTCTGAGCTTTTGTTCCAAGTTTGTTCTACGTTCCCATATCTTCTTTTTATGATGTGCTACATAACTGATTATGGCCCCTCTCATGAAGGCTTTCCCCGCATCCCAAAAAATAGCCTTGGATGGGGCTGTCTCTAGGTTAGCCTGCAAGTATTGCCTCTATTGTTCCTGCAGGCATTCTCTAAATTCCTTTTTCTCAAGTAAATAATTAGGAAATTTCCACTCCACGTATGGTTGTTTTTCCCTTCCCCACCGCAAGGACATTATGACCATTGCATAGTCAGAGATATGGATTGGGCTGTGTCTCATGTAGGTGATACGAAAATACCACTCCCTTGGTAAAAATATATAATCCAATCTGGACCAAGTGTGGTGGGGGTGTGAAAAACAAGTATACTCCCTGGCAGTGGGATTGGCTGTTCGCTATCCATCAATAATATCTAAATCTAGCATACCCTCTAGCCAATCCCTGGTCATAAGTGGGGTAAATCAGGGATCAGTCCTGGTGCCATTCCTCTTCAATATTTTCATTAGTGACCTTGCAGATGGACTAGAGGGCAAGACTTGTCTGTTTGCAGATGACACCAAGATCTGCAACAGAGTAGATGATCCAGATGGGTGGGCAGAATGAGAAGAGATCTGGATAAACTAGCAAAATGGTCAGAAGAGTGGCAACTGGGATTTAATGCAAAGAAGTGCAAGATCATGCACATAGGGAAGAAAACCCTGAAGCCACCTATAGGCTGGGAGGAGTTGCTGCAGTCACAAAGGAAGAAAGAGACTTGGGCATCATCATCACCGATGACCTGAAATCATCCAAGCAGACCTCTAAAGCAGTAGGTAAGGCTAGGGGATGTTAGGTTGTGATTAGTAGGGGTATCACAAGTCGTAGAGGGAGGTAATAATCCTCTTTACAAGACACTGGTTAGGCCCCATCTGGAGTACTGCGTGCAGTACTGGAGGCCACACCTTCACAAGGACATTAACCAAATTGAGGCAGTCCAGAGAAGGGCAACCAAAATGGTGCAGGAACTGCATCAGAAGACATATGAGGACAGATTAACGGAGCTCAATATGTATACCCTTGAGCAAAGGAGGGAGAGAGGTGATACGTTCAAGTTCAAGTTTAAGTTCAAGTTTATTGCAGGAAAACTCCATTGAGCAAGCTCATTCACAAGGAGGTCCTGTGACATATAGACTAAACAATGAAGAACATAACAGGTAATAACAGTAAATACATAAAATGCACATTACATGGTAGAGACTGAATATACATACAAGGGCACCACAAGGGAAGACCACAGGTGGTAAACACTAGTCTAACACAGGGTAGACTTACAGATTGCATATTGATAAATGACACATGAAGCCTGGTGTATACAATACATATAATTTTGGCAGCTAGAAAAAACAGAATACAACTGATAAGGGGGGTAGGAGTGATATAATAGTGTAGCATTGGAGCGTAAACATACATAAGGCCAGGAGTAGATGGGGAGGGAAAGCAATTAATATGACAAGACAATTATACCTTACCCGTGGATAAATATGGAACATGTGGGAAGGGAGACCTATATGACAGTTACAGATGTCTTTTATTTTGGCTGAACTTGGCAATTTATAGCGTTTATCAACTGACCAGTTAGTTTCCAATGCGACTTGTAATTGGTTCCAGATGGAGGAAGGACATATGCAATATACGTTTACCAAAGGAGGTCCGCGTCCTTGGTATATCAAGCATAATAAAGTCAGATTTTCTTAATGAATATGCACTATATGAGATACTAATGAGGGATGAGAGATAGTTTGGCAATTTCTGCAGGAGCAGTTTGAGAGTCCATAGGCCAACATGGAGCAGGCATCTAGTAGTAAGATATGATCGAGACATTCAAACACCTTAAGGGCATTAACAAGGTGAAAGAGTCCAACATGTTTAAATATAAGAAAAATAGCAGGACAAGAGGACACAGTATGAGATTAGAGGGAGGCCAATTAAGGGGGACTGTGAGGAAATTCTTTTTCACAGAAAGGGTGGTGGATGCATGGAGTGGCCTACCTCAGGAAGTGGTGGCTATGAATACAGTGCAGGGCTTCAAACAGGCATGGGAAAGGCATAAGGGAGCAATATAGATGAATATGAATAGATAGGCCACTGACAGAGCAAAGGCCGATGGCACATTTATAAGGTAGAAAAAGAAATGGGCAGACTGGATGGGCCTTGCGGTCCTTATCTGCCATCAACTTCTATGTTTCTATGTTTCCTTTTAGGGGACCCCTTACCCTCCTAGTGATCCATCACCAGATTAAGCAGACAATTCATATCACCCCCCAATATTACATTTGGAAATTGTTCTCTGGTTAACAGACCTAGGAGAGCTCTATAATATAATGGATCATACACTGCAGGTGCATATACACTTCTGAATGTGATTTTTTTCCCCCGTATACTCCCAACAACAAATACATACCGTCCCTCAGTTGGGTCATTTGCCACCCACTCCAGCTGAAATGGTAATTTTTTATGCAGGAGAACAGCCACCCCATGCTTGTGGGAATTAAATGAAGCTGCGTAGCATTCCCCCAACCAGCTCCACTTCAGTTTAGCATGCTCTTTCTCTGTAAGGTGAGTCTCCTGGAGGACAGCCACCTGAGTATGTTACCGCCCAAGCAGTCAGCAACATTGCACGCTTAACTGGGGTGGCTATTCCCTAACATTCCATGATACTATTGTCAAGTCCTCAAACTATCCATATAAGAGGCCATATACAGTAACTCTCCCTCAGTAAAACCTCATAGTCTTTCCTAAACTTTCCAGTTCTGGTCACATCAAACCTGTTTCTCCCCCAATTGACTCTGTATTTGGATCTTGAAAACACTAACCAACTATAATATAACAAACATACAAGAACTATATACATATATTCCCTACCACCCCCATTCCCCACCCTCCTTCATAACAGTAACTGCCTGTGGCAGAGATTTTATGCTCCTTCCCCATCATGAGACCAAGACACCCCCCACCCCCATACCCACCGCCTTTAATTTGTAAATAAAGACATTGAGACTGCAAAAAAAAAGCCCTTTCCCTTCCTCTAGACCATTTAGTCTTAAACAAACACAGCTTGCCCAGTATATTAGGAGGAAAGGAAAAAAAAACAAAAAAAAACCTTTAACTCTTCAGCACTCTGAAGCTGTATGGAGTAGCCCTTGCTTCTATCCTCAGTATAGCTCCATGGAAGGTAGCATTCATCAAGCCTTCACTGCACAGGACAGAATGAGCCCAAATGGAAAACACGAAGCACCGAGGAGTACAAGGTGCCATGTCTCCACGCCCTCCCATAACTGCCCCATCTAGTCTCACCACTACTCCGCCCTGCTTTATGGCTCATCTCCCTATTGAGAATCACCAGAGCTTAACTAGCACTATAACCCCTTCTCAAAATTAGCATTTTAGCTTGCATAATTTATGCAAGAACCAACAGACCCAGATAGTACCCAAAATAATTTGCAGACTTATAATCAGTACAAAAGTCTCTTTCTTCTTATCCTTATATCCAGTGTCAAACGGAATGGATGCAATCAAATCAGAGAAAAGAAAGAGACGGGGAGTCCATAAACACCGCAACACAAAGCAAAAGTAAACTTTCCGAGGCCTATTAGTGCAAGCACCCTCGGGTGTGTTCAGAATTCTCCCTGTCTTATTACATGGCACAAAACAGTTTTGCCTCCTCAGTCATATTTCAAAACAAAGGGAAAGTCCAGACTGCAAGCGAGCAGCTCTATTTGCCTCCCCAAAGAACCATAGTCGGAGTTATTCCAATTTTCAGCATGAATTTCACAACGAAACCAGGACAGCCATACAGAGAGATCCCTGTATTCCTCCAATATGACTTTTCACCCACTTTTTCTTAAGGTCACGAACAAACCCTCTGCCTTGATACCTCCCAAAGGAAAAGAGAGCCCCTTCGTGTTTAATTTTAAGCGTGGCTGGGTATAACATATGGCCCTCCACTTTAGCTTCTCTCAGTTGCGTCATCAGAGGATTGAAGGCCCGACGGCATTTCAACAGCCTGGCAGAATAATCCTGGGATAGGAACAGTCTATGCCCTTTGTATCGCAAGCCCGAGTTTTCTCTATAGGCCTTCAGGACACTCTCTCTGTCAGCATAATTGTGAAATCGCATAACTATCTGTCTCGGGGGTTGGTTTGGCGCAGGTTTAGGCATAACTGCCCTGTGTGCCCTCTCAAGATTGAATTGACCATTTTTCGTGAGAGGCTAAGGAGCTCAGGTAATATTTTAGCACAGAAATCAATCAGCTCTGACCTCTATTCCTTCTGGTAACCCCGAGCCATAGATTCAATCGTAGCTGATAATTTTCTTAATAGTCAAAAAGTTCTTTAAAGTCCTCCAGTTCTTTTTGTAGGGCTATTATTTGTTCCGGCAGAGGAGATGTGGCATCCTCTATGTCCGAGATGCACTTCTCCGCTTCATTCAATCTTGTTGCATCTGTAGTATTTAAATCCATAAGCTCCTGCAGTTTTCTATCAAAATTAGTTGCCAGGCTTGTAAATTTAGGCTCCAGTGTGGCCAACACTTGTTAAGTGGCCTCGCTGCCTACGGCAGTGACTTCTGCTGCCGAGAGGGAAATGTGGCCTGTACTTTCCATCTATGAAGTGAGCAGTTACTTTTAGGATTTTTCCCGTGGCTATAAACCTTTCACCTCTGTGGAGACCACATATTCATCCATTCTGTACAGCTTCCTTATCTTACAGTAGGGTTTCTTTTCCGTAAAAAAAACACTTTTATTCGTTTATTTTGCGGCGGTATTGGGAGCGAGAGAGAGATGCGTCTTCAGTCTAGCTTGCTCATTAGCACCCCAGCTTTTATTATTTATAAAAGGAAGTTCTCCAAATTTTGAATGCCTGCTTTTCCCCAATATGTATACTTTTTTTTTTTGGTTTGGATTAGTTTGGGGTTGGTAAATAAGCAGGAATTCCTAGAGCTGATTAAAAGCTCATATCAAAGGAATGTTAGAGCAGGGATTGGATCCATAAGTGAAACCATTCACTCCTCTCAATATGTAAAAGATTTTTGTATAATCCAGTGTTGCTTTCTGAAGTATAATTGACAAGGCTGGGGATGCATATGGACGGGAGGTGGGGTGGGAGAAAGTAAGTTACAGTACAATGTCCCAGCAGGGGATCATGAATCAAGGTAAGGGAAGGAGTCCCACAGCTGTTTTAGGGATATTTTATAGATTGGTCACTAGTTTCTTGTCTATTATGGCAGGCTGAGGATTTCAGCAGACTGTGCATCGGGATATTCCATAGGTAGAGTCTTTGGATATGCTGGGGATTAGGAATTCAAGCTGGGAGGAAGGAGGGATGGGGCAAAAGGTTTAAATGGGGAGAAGGGGGGGTTGGGAATTCAGTACACAAGAGGGCAGAGGTTTTTTACTAAGAATAGCATATACGTGGTATCTTACTTAGAGAGTCTACAATAGGGATATATTTTCCATATTATTGTCAAATCGATGGCTTCCTATCAGATGTGTTCCTGGAATGTGAAGGGTGCCCAGTCTCCAAATAAGAGAACAAAATTATTGTTACACCTTCATAAGTTAGAAATTGCGTGGCTTTCATACAGGAAACCCACCTACCCTCTCCTCAGGTCTTCTGACTTAGACGGACCTGGGTAGGCCAGGTACTGGGGTGCGGTCTGGATACCCGGAAGGGAGGAGTTGCAATTTTAGTAGCATGTCGGGTTCCTTTCCATTTGTTGGACACCATTATGGACATTCAATGCAGATACATTCTAATTAAAGCTCTTCTCAGCCATACCGAGGTAGTACTGGGTTCCATTTATGGGCCAACCAGGGAAGACCGTCAATTTATTATATCCTTCATGAATAATCTGATTCCCTTGGCCTCTCTTCCTATAGTACTGGGCGGTGACTGAAATGTAGTTTACAGTAATACTTTAAACCGCTTGAGGGGTTTAACTTTATCACTTTCATCGGCACAACTTGCTCTTAGAGAAATGATGGAGTCGGTGGGTTTGACGGATCCCTGGAGAGCTTTATTTTCTCTTTTAAGGGACTACTCCTTCTACTGTATACCCCATAACTCATCTTCTCGTATTGACTATTTTCTCTTGGATACTGGTCACCTTTCTACCATGTTGTCATGTAATTATCTTCCCACGGTCATCTCGGACCACCATTCTACATTGCTTTGCTGGA
The DNA here is from genome assembly GCA_016271365.2 of Neoceratodus forsteri. Lineage (NCBI taxonomy): Eukaryota > Metazoa > Chordata > Ceratodontiformes > Ceratodontidae > Neoceratodus > Neoceratodus forsteri. The sequence continues at coordinate 519,642,099 of CM057458.1, forward strand.
TCCCAGAGCTCTCTTTAACCAGGGATAAAGTCTGGAGATGTAATAATCAGCTTTTGAAGTCAGATCATTTGATTTCTCAGTTGGTAACTTTCATTGATAATTTTTTTATTGATAACACTCATTCTATGTTCAAACTAGACTATCTTTAGGGAGCTTTTAAGTGTTCTTTCAGGGGAGAGCATATTGAATTGGCTACTATTAAGAAGAAAATTACCTCCCAAGTCACGTCCAATCTTCTTCAAGAAATAAGACGTTTGGAGATGGCGCTTACGAATATCCCAACCTCTGAAGAGATTCATAATTTAGAAGTCCTTAGAGTTCAATATAATTCTCTTTTAACAGAAAAAGCTGAACATCTACTTTTACACTCCAAAATCCATTATTTTGATCAAGGAGATAAGGCAGGTAAACTGTTGGCTCTTCACCTTAAAGCAGAAGCCTACGTCAAAATAATTCCCTGTATCTGTAATACACAAGGCAAACCGTCCCCTTTCCTAGAGAAATAGTCCACTGTTTTCAAGACTATTATAAGGTTCTGTATTCTCAGCCAATAACAAGTTCTAATTTAGCCAAAATTGATCATTTTCTGCAAACAGTTCCACTTCCCCAATTAGATCTCAATCGGAGCTGCTTAAAGCTCTTATATCTGCTGCAAAAATAAATTCTGTTATCGATTCTCTTCAGACAGATAAAGCTCCTGGTCCAGACGGATACACCCCAGAATTTTACAAAATCTTTAAAAAACAGTTGACGCATATTCTCTTAAATACATTTAATTATATGTACAAATATGGCATTGCAGACCCTGCCCTTACTGAGACGACAATTGTGGTCTTACCCAAGCCAGGATGAGATCCACTACAGATCACTAACTATCGCCCAATATCCCTGATCAATGTTGATATGAAAATGTTGGCAAAAGTTCTAGCCAATAGAATTGCTCAGGTATGGCATGGGCTTATAAATAGAGAACAAGTGTGCTTCGTGGCAGGCAGGGTCTCTTCTGATCACATGCGTAAACTGGCGTACTTGATTTCTGCGTCCAGGGACTCCCAGATCCTATCTGTACTGGTTTCTCTGGACACAGAAAAAGCATTTGATAGAGTTTCCTGGACTATCTTTTCTACCTTCTGCACAAGTTCATTATTCCCCACAAGATATAACTGGATAAAAGTACTCTACACCAATCCACCTGCATGGGTACTCTGCAATGGTCTTCTCTCACAGTCATTTATCCTTCAGCAAGGCACTAGACAGGGATGCCCGTTATCCCCATTTCTATTTAACCTTTATCTTGAACCACTTATTAGACATATTAATCTTTCTCCCTTGATCTCTGGCATATCGGTAGGGCCTCATCAATATACACTTTCGGTGTATGCTGATGATATTTTGCTTCATGTCTCACATCCTTCCTCATCGATCACAGCTGCATTTTAGATTATAAAAGAATTCGGGGAGTTCTCTAACTACAAACTTAATATATCCAAAACGGAAGTAATGCCCCGAATATCTACATGTTCGCAGCTGAAATTTCCCACTTAGATCTTCGTTGGGTGAAAGACAAAATGAAATACCTAGGGATATACCGTTCGACATCCACAATGAAACAGCATAATCTAGATAAAACTCTAACTCACATAAAATTAGATTTGGCCCGTTGGGCTCTGCTTCCCCTCTCTCTTTGGGGACAAATCAATGTGATAAAAATCAATGTTCTGCCTCAGTTATTATATCCCTTACAAATGACAAATCTTTTCCTCCCAAAGCAATGGTTTATACAAGTCCATAGAATGATTTCTAATTTTATATGGAGTGGTAAATTGTTCAGAAGGGCTCTATTCAAACTGCAGTGCAACAAAAAAGCAGGTGGTCTACAAATTCCTGACTTTCTTCTTTATTATTTCTCTATCACCTGTACGATTCTCACACACTGGTTGACAGATAGAACAGGGGCAGATTCAACACAATATTCTCCTTTATGGCTACAAATAGAAGAATTTCTGTGTCGGTCTCTCGAGTGTGATCTTAAAGCTCTTGTTTATGTGTCTACCAAAAATATTCCTAAGCATCTCCAGAATAGCCCCATTAAGACTACACTTCAAATACATACCCAGATCTGTAATGCTTCCAGATATCATTAAAAACAGATGTCTCACAACCTCTTCTTTATAATACGAATTTTAAGATCAGTAAATGCCCTATCACTCTTCACTTCTGGCCCTTGGGAAACCACCTTAGAGTTACTGACTTACTCGTGGAATAGAGACTCATGTCCTTCCAGTTAGCATGTCTTAAATTTAACTTACCTACCTCTTTCTGTTTTAAATATTTTCAGCTTACACATATGCTCACTCAACATTTTGGATTGGGTCTATGGGATCAAAACATGGCTGGGCCTATACTATCAACCATCTCTAGTCTGTCCTCTTCTCATCTAATTTCTTATTTTTACCAGCTTCTAAGGGATGGCATAGAGAATTTGGAGGGCCCCTACATTATATCTGGGATCAGATGTTACCGTCTGTTTCATCCACGTCACGCTCATGGGCCAAGATCTGGACCCAGCTTTATCAAGACATAAAATGGCCCAGATACCGGATTCTACAATTTTATGTTATTCACAATTTATATTATACACCAACTAAATTATACAAAATGAGCAAACTTCCTTCCGATCTGTGTACAAGATGTTAAAAATATCCTGGGACCCTGTTACACATCATGTGGGATTGCAAAAAAAAACTCACCGTTATGGGAAGCAATCAAATCCAAAACTGACCCCCTACTAGGACTTACTGATGCCTTTAGACCAGAAATATGTGTACTTGGGGATTATAGTGACTATCTAATGGAAATCAACGAAAAACACATGGCATTGATATCATTATGTGCCAAAAAGGTAATTTTAAGGCATTGGTTAGACCAGACTGTTCCCTCCTTTACAGAATGGTTCAGAGAGATATTGTTTGCTCTTCAAGCAGAGAATATCACTGCTCACATGGTTAAAAGACCACATCATTATCAAAAGGTATGGGCACCCTTATACACATTGTTGACCATCAAATGAATGGATATAGGGAATAGATTATTTTGAAGAGAATAAAGGATATTTTCTATGACTGAAAATGTGACTCTCAATAATAACAACAGATAGTTAAAAATTTACAGACTTAAGACCTTGTGTACAGAAGGGAAGGGAGGAAGGGGATAGAAAAGAAGGAATGAGGGAAGGAAGGAAGGGTGGGAAGGAGGGTAGATAAGTATAAGTTAGGGCATTAGCTTTAGTGTATACTTTTCTAAGTTGTGGTTCTGTGTTTGACTGATTATGCTGTTAACCACATGTGTAAGATTCTATGTCAGTCTCCCATTCTGTCACTGTTTGAAACACTGTTATGTAATGCTTTTAGGCCTTACTGATATATTTGGAAAGATGATTCAACCTTCCTTCTAATAAAGTTTATTAAATCTGGAAAAAAAAGGTGACAAATACTCTGAGAAGCAGGGATACTGAACTGAAAAAGCAGGAATACTGAACAAATACTTCTGCTCAGTATTCACAATGGAAAAGCAGGGGGAGATACCTAATCCAGTCAATAGAAGCACTCTGGATGGGGAGGGTTGATATTAGTCCTTTCATGGAAGAAAAAGTTCTGAAAGAACTCTTAAAACTGAAGGTGGATAAAGCAATGGGGCCCGATGGGATTCACCCCAGAATTCTAAAAGAACTAAGGGAAGAACTAGTAACACCACTGACCACCCTTTTTAATAAATTATGGGAGGATGGTGTAGTACCTGAGGACTGGTGGAGGGCAGATGTGATTCCTCTTCACAAAAATGGGAGCAAGACAGAGGCAGAAAACTACAGACCTGTCAGTTTGACCTCAGTGGTAGGAAAAATGATGGAATCACTTCTGAAGGAAAGAATTGTTGAGTACCTAGAGGCCAGTGGGGCACAGGACCCAAGGCAGCATGGATTCACAGCAGGAAGGTCATGTCAGACAAATCTAATTGATTTCTTTGATTGGGTGACCAAAGTAGTAGACCAGGGAGGGCTGTGGACATAGTCTACCTTGACTTTAGCAAGGCATTTGATACAGTCCCACACAAAAGATTAATAAACAAATTAGCCAGCCTGGGAGTGGGTAAAACACTGGTTGGGCAACAGGACACAGCAGGTAATAGTAAATGGAGTCCACAGTGAAGAAAGGAGGGTTACTAGTGGGGTACTACAGGGTTCAGTACTGTGGTTGGTCCTTTTTAATGTCTTTATAAGTGACATTGCAGAAGGACTGGAAGGAAAGGTATGTCTCTTTGCAGACGACACAAAGATCTGCAACAGGGTTGATACACAAAGTGGGGTGGAAAGGATGAAAAGGGACATGGCAAGGTTGGAGGAATGGTCAAATGTATGGCAGCTTAGATTCAAAGCAAAGAAGTGCAAAGTAATGCACCTGGGAAACAAACACCCTGGGGAAGAGTACACAATGGGGGGTGAGATACTGACAAAAAAAATGGAAAGGGACCTAGAGGTAGTCATATCAGATGACCTAAAGGTGGGCCAGCAATGTGAGAAGGCAGTAAGGAGGGCTGGGGGGATACTGGGATGCATAGGGAGAGGCATCACCAGTAGAAAACAAGAAGTTGTTGGCCCTCTGTACAGACAGTTAGTAAGATCACATCTGGAGTACTGTGTACAGTTCTGGAGACCCAATCTCAGCAAAGACATAGACAGGGTGGAGGCTGTCCAGAGGAGGGCAACCAAAATGGTGCAGGGTCTGCACCAGAAGACATATGAAGAAAGACTAAAGGAGCTTAAGATGTATAGCCTTGAGGAAAGGAGGGAGAGGGGACATGATAGAAACTTTCAAATACCTCAAGGAAATCAACAAAGTCCAAGAGGGTAGCATCTTTCAGAAAAAGAGATGTGCAAGAACAAAGGGGCACAATTTGAAGATAGAGAGGGGATGGCTCAGAGGTAATGTGAGGAAGTATTTCTTCACAGAGAGGGTTATAGATGCATGGAACAGCCTTCCTGAGGAGGTTGTAGAGTCAAAAACAGTGGGTGAATTCAAGAATGCATGGGACAGATATAAAGCAATTCTAGCAGGGGTAGGAGGAAGTAGGCTGTTGGTTAACTATGATCTGCAGCTTATCCTCCGTTAGGTAGAAATGGGCAGACTAGGTGGGCCAAGCGGTCCTTATGCCATCAAATTCTATGTTTCTATGTTTAGGATTTTCTGTGGAGGCAAGATATAATAACAAAGCTATATTAACAGCCTCAGCAGGAGCTTAGTTGGCTGACCTCAGAGTTGTAACTGCTATAAAACATAGAGACAATGCTTTGAAAGCAGGTGTAGCCAAGTAGTGCAATGAAGCTGCAAGTAGAATGAGAGCAGGAATGAGCAGCACACCTAAGGTCAGAGTAAACTGTCAGGTGAAAAGAAATGAGTATGCAACATGGAGCAGCTAAGGTTGAGCTGAAACACACAGATAATGATTGCAGTTGCAGTGCAGTAGTTTGAGCATGGTAAGCACAGTGTAAAACACAAGGACTGGGCACAACAGTAAAGCAAACAGCAATAGTGACTTGCAGATGTAGGTAACTGAAAGCAGTAGCATGAGCTCTGTGTAGCAGTATGCTAGGAGCTTAGAAACAAAGATCCCCAAAAAGACAAAACTAAAACACAGTAAAACAGAAAACAGGGAAAGGCCCCAAAACAAGAGACACAAAACACAGGGAAGCACACAGCCAGAGGAAAGATACAAACTTGAAGCAGGAAAACAAACACCAAAGTCCAGCAGAGACACACAGAAACGGGGGCGGGGGGGTAGGCCCCAGCCAGTTCAGAGGACAAACCAACATAGCGTCCGGCTGCAAAGAAAAAATGCTTCACAATGAGGCTGAAAGGAATTGCTTATATAGCTCAGGAAGTGGGAGTGGCTGGCTGCTTGGCCACTTATTGTCCAGTTGCTGTTTTTTTTGCTGGTATGTTGCATGGTGCAGGAACATTATCTGATAGAGCAGCAAACCTATTATGCAGTTTACATTCCTATTAGCTACTTCTGCTCTTCTGTTTTTTTTATTTTGTTAATGGAGTTTGCCCTTTAAGGGCAGACCATGTTGTCCTAGTGACCTACCCTCCTGTAAGGAATGGTTGTGCTTAGAAGGAGGGGATAGGGAAGGGGGCCAACAGCCTGACCAATGGCCAGGCAGCAGGAAGGGAGGGGTAGGGAGGTACATAAGGGACAGCACAAGGAGCCTCAGCCACTTTTGCTGGAGTTTTGATTCGATCAGCTGCAGCACGTCAGATTTGGCATTAATTTTGAGGTTGGTTTCACAGCAGAAAGAGGTAAGGAGGCAACAATTGATTAATTCAGATATGCGAAGTTAGTTTATAAAAAAAAAAAGAAGACGACATTGAAGAGAGAGAGAGAGAGAGGAGAAATGTGTAGCATTTAGTGAAAAGAAGTGAACTGCTAGCAGGCAGGATGAAACAGTTTCTGATGGAAGCTCCTTTGCAAGGAGGAAGTGTCATGGGAGAGTCGTTTTGGGGCAGCACAGAGTGGTAGAATAAGTTTTTGGAGGGTAGTTTGTAATTGTTTTTAAAAAAAAAGGAAGGAAAAATGCTGTTTATCGGGGATTAGCAGGCCCAGGAATGGCCACAAAGGAAGGAGTCAGAGCCAGGACCGGGGGCCACGTGGTGGGCAACCTGCAGCAGTTGTTTGGCAAGGAACAGGAACCCCTATTGTTAGCAGGTTGGCTGCCTTTAGGCCCGATGGAGAGTGCGGGCTATTATGAAGACATGCCTGGGAAGGCCAAGGACTAGCATTTGAGAGAGTGACCCGTTGGCATGGCGTCACACGCGGTGGGGAGCATGAGGGGGCCTTTTGTTTGCCTAGTTCATGAGGAGAAGAAGGGCGTGTGCCCGTGAGGTGGGTTGTGAAGGCACTGGCAAGGACGAACAGGAGGCACGTGGGCAGCACGCCATGCGGGGGTGTTCCTGAGGCCGGGCAGGTGTTTGCATACAACGTGGTATGGGCGAGGTAGGCCCGGAGGCTGCCATTGGGCCTGGTGGGGGGTTTGTTCATTTTAAGAGGTGTGGGTATGGGATTTGGTAAGGAAAGAAAGGAGCAGGAGACCTGGGTGGGTCGTCATAGGTTGCAAGGGGATTGTGAAAGCTTGTGACTCAGGCAGTGGGCAAGACCACAGTGCAGGTTTTGGTTTTGCTGGTGTGTGGAAGGAGAACCCATGGTGGCTGGCTAAAGGGACCCTGAAGAGCTGTGGAGAGATCGCGGAGCAGCGACCATGTGGCGTGACATCACATGCCGAGTGGGGAGCCTCGATGGAGGCCATCTCACGCAGGGCCCTATTTCAGTCATGTCTTGCTGTGTTTGGAAATTCCGATGGAAAAGTTTATCGCTGTATTTTAATGATTCACATTGTCCCTCAACCCAGGACATCGGCCATAGGGAGACCTTAATGCTTTTAGAGACTTAGTTAAGCATGCAAGCACTATTAAAAGGCATTACCAATTTAGCAGGTGGCAATTTTAATACAAAAGGGGTAAGTTTATAAGGAGACAGAGGGAGTAATGGGAATCTGGATGGTACTTTATTCAGGGCCCACCGGAAAAAGGGCATACAGAGAGGGGTGAACAAGAGCTTGTGGGGGAGCGGGCTCTGGGACACAGGGACCACGTTTGCAATATGGACAACACATTTTGGTGGCAGTAAGATGGGTTTTCTCGCCATGCTAAATTTTAGAGAGTCAGGCTGTTTGGACAAGCATCCCACAACAAGGCGTACCTTGCGCTGCATTGCGCTGCCACAGAAGCACCAAAAAAAAAAAAAAAAGGAGGAGGTTACAATAAAAGATATATATGAGAAGTATAAACAGATAGTAAATGGAAAAAGGGGAGGGAAAGGGCCCTGGGACAAAACGAGGGCGAATAAGGCATGGCACCCCGAGGCCAGGCTCTGGGCGCCGATGCTGGGTAACGCAGGGGTTGAGGCTCTAAGCTGCAACCTGGTGACATCCAGTAGACAGACCCAGGTTTCTTTGAATTCCACAGCTCCCATTTGCATACTGTATGACCCTGAGCATGTCACTTAGCTTTCCTGTGCTCCCAGGTCGTACAGGTAAAGCGGTTTTTAAAGGGCAGGGTGCACCTCACTTGATAAGGGTCGACACGGACGGCGGAACCCAGGCTAAGGGAAAAACGACCTGCCAGGTGGGATAAGGGGGCCCCCCCCTTTCATGCATGGGTCCCAGTTAGTGTGGCATGAGGGGATGGGACAGACAGGAGAGAAACGTATAGGGAGGCATTGAGGCACGAATAACCATGTTTTCGTTTTCTGTAGTTGTTTTCACAGAGCACAGAACAGAACAGACATGGCACCCAAGAAGAGCAGGCCATCAAAGAAAGAGGCTTGCAAGGCTATAATCGAACTGGCTGAAAAAGCAAACAAAATGTGGGAACTGGTGAAGGGGGAGGACCCGGGGAAGCCTGGGGGGAAGAGAAAAGCTGACATGGAAAAAAGTGGCAAAGGGAAGAGGTCAGCTGGGGGGCGACACAGCCCCACTAGGGTAGCACCAAGGGCAGCAGGGCCTGCCAAGGCTGCTGAGCCAATACCTAGGCAGCCGGGTGAGCCACCGGTGCCAGCACACACCCCAGATCAAAGGGGACCCCCCCAGCAAAACCGGGACCTAGAACTCGGAGTGAGAGATCCGGCCCACAGATCCCGGTAGCTCACCCTCCACCTTCACCTCACCCACAGGAAGAAGCAAGGGGATCTTTGGAGGCCTCCAGACACCCCGGTCAGGATAAGGTCACAGGTAATGCGTCCAATACAGTAGGAGATAGTATAAAAGAGTATATAGGTCAAATAGTGGCAGCACTGGGGACGGGTGGGCTGGGGCAAATGGAATCGGCTCTGGCAGAGATTAAGGCAAGAAAAAAGGTGCCAGGAGATATGGAAAACAGAGAAGAAAGAGAGGGACAAGGTACAAGAGAGATGGGGGCACCAGGGATGAGAATAGGAGAACATGTTTGCCACAAAGAAAATATGGAGGGAATATGTGGACATATTTGCTTTGGTAGCCGGAGGTGGCAGTCAAATATGAAGAGGCAGAAAGCATAGGTAAGAGTGAGATGGCAGCTGCCATAGTGCTATTAGGAAAGAAAGAGGAAGACAAATTCACGAAAGGGAAGACCTGGGATGGGTGGTTCTTAGGTTTTGCAATTTTTTCAGCCATAACTCTGGAAAGGAGGCCGGAGCTGGGTATCCCACTCATTACTTATTCATTGATAATACGGAGAGCTAAAGCAAAAGGTGGGGTGGGATGGATATACTACGACGAATATTTTCGGCAGAGAATGGCGACATTTGGGGATGTAAGATGGGACACCAAGCAAATAGATTTATGGATGGATTATGTAACAGATCAGTCCAAACCCGAGGGAAGGTGGGGTAGAAAAGGGGCTACACCACAGAGATGTTGCTGGGCGTATATCAAGGCTTTCTGCTCGTGGCCTCAGTGTCGCTTTCGGCATGCCTGTGCAAAATGTGGGGGGGGCACTCGGCTAGCAAGTGCAGAACAACAGGTACACAAGGAGCACAAGGGCATGGGGGGCAAGGATCAGGCCAACAGTTTTTTCGGGATGGCCAGGGGTTTTGAGGGCAGACATGGAACAACGGAGGGAGGGGCAGGGGGAATGGGAGTGGGGGAGTCAAAAACATTGAAGCAAAGGAAGACAGACAGGCAGGAAGGGAGGGTTCAAGGTGGCATAACAAGGGACAATTTGGGATGGCCAGAACCCCCATCAACATAGCGGCATTGACAGTTCGCCTGGACAGCTACCCGGACACGAGCGTGCGGGATATGATTTTATGTGGTTTTGACACAGGGTTTTCATTGCAGTCTAAAGGACCCAGGCAAGCAAGGGAGGTGATCAACCTGGGGTCTGTAAAAGGAAAAGAGCAAATGTTAAGGCAGAAGATTGAGAAAGAAAAAGCAGCAGGTAGGGTGGAGGGTCCATTTGATGACCCCCCATTGGAAAACATGTGGATATCACCCTTGGGTTTGGTACCTAAGAAACAGGAAGGGGAATGCCGGGTGATACACCATTTGTCTTACCCAGAAGGAGAATCGGTGAATGACTATATTAGGGAGGAGCATAGTAGGGTAACTACGCAACACTTGAAGGCAGATCCGGATAATCCGGCCACAGAGGATGCATGGATGGCAAAACGGACATTGAGTCTGCCTTCAGACTGCTTCAATCAAGAGGAAGACTGGGATCTCTTGGGTTTTAAAAGTGAAGAGCGGTATTATTTTGACAAAGCAATGCCAATGGGGTGCTCCACTGCATGTGCGACATTTGAGCGTTCAGCACATGTTTGCAGTGGATATTCCAAGAGGAAACGGGTTATAAGTCAGTCATCCATTACCTGGATGATTTCTCCTCATTGGAAAAGGCAAAACGGAGACACAGAGGATGCTGGGTAAGTTTCAGGAGTTGTGCCGGGAATTAGGAGTCCCACTGGCACTAGAAAAAACAGAGGGGCCCAGCAAGGTTATGGAATTCCTCGGGATAGAGATTGATGCCACGAGAGAAGTATTTAGGTTACTGGACAAAAAAGTAAGGAGGTTGAAGGAGCTAATCGGGGTACATGCCGGCAAGAGAAGGGTTCAACTAAAGTTAGTTCAGCAGGTACTGGGGCACCTAAATTTCACATGCAGGGCCATTGGACCAGGAAGGGTATTCACAAGGAGGTTGGCCAGGGCAACGGCAGGGGTCACAAAACCACATCACTGGGTTAATCTGACTCACAGCGTCAGGGAGGATTTTAGCATATGGGAGGAATTCTTGAAGGACTATAATGGGTGTTCGTTTTGGCAGGAGGAGTGGCTGTACAACACAGACCTGGACCTCTACACGGACGCAGCTGGGGGACTGGGCATGGGGGGGTTACCTGAGGAGCAGGTGGTTTGCAGAACCATGGCCAGCCAGTTGGGTGAGGGACAGGAAAGTAAAAGATATAATACTACTGGAGATCATGCCCATATGGGCATGCACTCTGGTTTGGGGGGAGGAATTACGGGATCAGAAGGTGACATTTTGGTGTGACAATAGAGCGGTGGTTGAGGTACTGAACAATAAGGGAGCCAGGTCAGACACAGTCATGCAGGTAGTACGACAGTTAGTTTTAAGGGCTTTGCAGCTGAACATGTCTTTCAGAGCAAAACATATAGAAGGGGTACACAATACCCTGGCTGACAGCCTTTGCCATCTGCAGCTGGACCGTTTCCGGAAGCTGGCACCAGCAGCGGAAGAACAAAAAACGCCCATACCAGCGAACATCTGGGACGTTGGCGGGAAGGAGCAGAACTGTTGTTTCGTAGCTCATGGGCCTACGATGGGGCCTGGCGGGTTTTCAAACATTCAGGGCAGAACACCAGATGGAGTAAGTGGCCACTATCTGAAGAACAGTTGGAATGTTACGGTGGAACAATGGCAAAAGGGACGGCTCACGCCACAATGGGGCTTTATCTGGCAGGGATCAGTGTGATCTGCAGCCTGAAAGGATGGAAGGACCAACAAGGCAATGCTCATCAGAAGGATGATGCAGGGCTGGGGCAGGTTGTAAGAGAGACAGGGGACAATAGAGGCCTATAGGGGAGCAGTGGCTAATGAAGCTAAAAGGTGCTCGGCAATATGCAAATCAAAGGGAGGCTCAGCTATTTCACACGATTAATGTGATAATGTTTGCAGGGCTACAGTGGAGTGAGGTGGTAGGACATGGGAAAATGACAAGGAAGGAGGTGTGGAATGGGAGGATGTGAGTTGGGGGACAAGGGAAATACGGATCAAGCTAAGACGGTCAAAGACTGACCAGAAAGGGCAAGAGTGCATGATAACACTAAGAGGGTGATCAGAGATCGCGATATGCCCAGTGCAGGCCCTGTGGGTTTTCGACGCAGGGCAGGTAACCAGGACGGGGAAGTTGTTCATGCACGGGGATGGAAAAAGGGTCACTGGCTATCAAATTATGGCAGTGTTGAAAAAGGCAATGGAGTTTTGGGTGAGAACCCAGCAAATTACTCATCCCATTCCCTAAGGATTGGGAAGTGACCTCACAGTGGCGGCAATGGGTGAACCCGTGAAGGGCATCTTGGAAAAAGGTTGCTGGCGGTCAGCCAGTTATAAAAGATACATCAGAGCACTGATATAAAAAAAAAAAAAAAAAGGAAAGAAGGGAATATAAATAAATATATAATAGGTGGGGGGATAATGCAGGGAGGACATGGAGGGTATATGTAAAGTAATTAATTTTCTTTTGCACCCCATAGGTAGAGGGAGGAGCACAGAAGTCTGGATCTGTGGCAACTCCTATAGTTACTGGGCTGGTAAGAAAGCAGAGACAAAAGCTGGGGGGAAGCAGTTATACCAGGATGCAAGGCAGTGTAGGTTGGTATGGCACGGCCTACGGGGGATGAGATGGGCACAGCTTCTCCCTGTTTTGAAAGAGCTCAAGGGACATCGGCCCAGTCCAGACCTAATCATTATACACCTAGGGGGCAATGACCTGGCAGGCAGACCATGGATGCACACATATTTACAGATTAAGAGGGACTTAGCAGCAATAAAACAGTGGTGGCCTCAAGTATGCCTTGCTGGTTGGATATAATACCACAGGGGTATGGAGACAGGAACACAGCCACAGGGCGGTGGAGAGGTCAAGAAAGATGAATAGATGAGTGGGGACACTGATAAGGCAGATGGGAGGACAGGTGATACTGTTGGGAGTCAAAGAATGGGTGGATGACTTCTACAGGTCAGGCCAGAGTACACCTTTCAGATATAGCAATAGATATGTTCAATGCAGAAACAATGGGTTTCATAGAAGAATGGAGAAGACGGACAAAAGATAAAAAAAAAAGGGGGGCAGAAAATTTTCCATACCAGAGGTAGGGAGAGGATACCTAAGTTAGGGAAGCTAGTCATCCAACGTAAGCTGGAGACTGGCTAGTGGGGAAAAAGGGGGGGAGGATGGGAAGGGGGAAGAAAAAAGGAGTAACACAAGAGGAAGAAGAAGATGAAGGAGAAAGCAGTCTTGGTTTTCACCGTTACCTAACAGAAAAGGAGAAAAAGAAGGCACCCAGGTTTTCGCCGGGGGATGGATAATCAGAGAGTGATATATGGATGGAAATAAATGAAAATTATGGAAATATGACAATAAAGAAATGGAAAATGAATTATGGATTTATGAATTTAAATTAATTAATTGCCAGTCTGAGCACAACAACAAGCAATGGTCTCTGTGTTTTTGTGAGGGAAAAGGGGGCAATCCGGGACAATGGAGTTTGTCCTTTTAAGGGGCAGACCATGTAGTTCCTGGTGTATCCCTTCCCTCCTGTAAGGAATGGTTGTGCTCAGAAAGGGAAGGGATAGGGAAGGGGAGGAGCCAAGAGCCAGAACAATGGCCAGGCAGCAGGAAGGGGAAGGGGGTAGGGAGCATACCTCTCAACCTCCTGCCTCATAAATCATGGACAAGGCTTAAAAAAATCAGGGACAAAGGACCAAAATCAGGGACACTTCTTCAAAATTGATGATATCCACTCAGGAAGCTGGTAGAATAAAGGGCTTAGTGTAAGATGCATTTTCTAAGGAAGAACAAGTCTGTAACTTTAATGTTTGACATTAGTTTGTGCTTATAAGCCCTGTTGTTTGGTCATGGAAACACAATTTTTAGGAGGGGCATAGTAAAATTTTGAGGCAAAATCAGGGACGTCCCTGAAAATCAGGGACAGTTGAGAGGTATGGGGAGGTACATAAGGGACAGCACAAGGGAGCCTCAGCCACTTTTGCTGTAGTTTTGATCCCTCCCACCCCCCTATTAGAAAAGGTAAGACGGAAGACAGTCAATTTGGGGCTGTATGAGAGTCTGTCATGGTGGAGGACAGACGCATCCGCTAGGACAGTGGACTGCAAAAAGTGAATGGCAGAGGATGATAATATGGTATGGACTGCCAAAGGTGGATGGCAGGAGATAATATGGTTATGGACTGCCAAAGGTGGATGGCAGGGGATAATATGGTTATGGACTGCCAAAGGTGGATGGCAGGGGATAATATGGTTATGGACTGCCAAAAGTGGATTGAGGAGATAATATGGTTATGGACTGCAAAGGTGGATGTGAGCAAAATCTGAAGTCTGCCAAGAGTTGGGGCAGATAATAATAATAAGGCTATGGACTGCCAAGGTGGATGGCAGGGGGAAAAAGGGGGGACAGGAGGGGGAAGAAAAAAGGAGTAACACAAGAGGAAAAAGAAGATGAGGAGAAAGCGGTCTCGGTTTTCACCGCTACCTAACAGAAAAGGAGAAGAAGAAGGCACCCAGGTTTTCGCCTGGGGGATGGATAATCAGAGAGTGATATATGGATGGAAATAAATGAAAATTATGGAAATATGACAACAAAGAAATGGAAAATGAATTATGGATTTATGAATTTAAATAAATTAATTGCCAATCTGAGCACAACAACAAGCAATGGTCTCTGTGTTTTTGTGAGGGAAAAGGGGGGAATCCGGGACAAGGGGTATTTGATACCATCCATCCTGGTCTGACTCTTCCGTATCATTCCTTCCCTTTTTGTTTTTGTTTTCTCCATCAGTGTCTCCATCAGCGTCACCTCCCTTTTTTGGGATCTTTTTTTTAATTTTGTGGCAGTCAGTGCTGTTAGAGGTAACTGCTGGAATTATGTTTTCATTTGCTTGTGTTATCTCAAGATTACTAATGTTATTTTTTTCCTGTGGTATTCTCTATTACTAAGTTAAGTGATTTTATTTCATTTACTAATTCCTCTGTTTCAATACATTTGTTGCATAAAAATACATTTGCATCCTCCTTCTGACTCTTTTCTGTTCATTTCTCATGACAGGCATTTAATGATTGACAGCTCCTTATGAAGCAGTTTTAGAATCTCACCAGAGTGATCTATTGTGTAAGCTTGTAGGTTCAATTAAGAGTTGGACATCAAACTCTCCTGACCTCCTTCCTGGACTTCCACAGCTGATGCTGGCAGTCACCTTGCCTCTGCTGATGCATCGCCATGCCGCTTACTCACCAACGTTGGCAAGCAGGTGGATTTAAGTGCTGAAAAACTGGAAATGCTGTGGGTGGAACTTCCAGTCTGGTGATCCCAGGAGAAGCTAAAACTTTTAAAATAAGCACCCTGAAAGCCGCTAAATGGTGGACTTGAGCCCAGTATCAGCCTGGTAGGCTGCTTGCAGCTCTCTGCACTATTATACTGGGCTATAAAACTGGCTAGTGATTGAGGAGGACTTGGCTATCCCTCCATAGTGCCACAATGTACCAGCAAGGCAGCGAGGTGCACAGCTCTCAACTGACACAACACAAAATAGTTTTGGGGAAATTTTTAAAACAGTTTTTAAACAGAAAAGGTAAAAATGCTCAAAGTTTTTAAACATCACATATCACACTGTACACAGCCCCACACTTATCCTGATCAGTTTGCTATACTTCATCTACATCTTTCACTTTACCGGTCTACACGCTGCTTCTTACAGTGGTGCCTCAGATGTAGTTCAGGTGGAGCTCAGTGGTGCACATACTTTGGAAACACAGCTGCAACGCTAACTTTTAGACCATGAGCCCCACTGACCCACTGATCCAGGCTGAGACAAAATGAAACAGGAAAAAAAAAAGAGAGACTGGTGCCAGCAGGCAGGTAATGTGCAGGTACTCTGTTGCATGCTCACTTCAGTTTGTCCTATTTCATTTCCAGTCTCACACGCAATACAGCAGAGTACATGCCATATACACACAGTGCTGTTTAAATGAGAGTTAGTTGAATTTGCTTTGACAAGACAAATGACGTTTATTGAATGTGTCATAGGTTTTCAGATTTCCAGGAGTTAAAACAGTCCAGAACACCAGCAACATGATGCATGTTCATAGCGGTCATCGTGGATCCCCTTAAAATACTAGTGGAAGGGGATCAGAGTCCATCTAATCCACCACCCACTCAGCAGTGGCAGTAGTCTGGAGTCCCCCAAGTAGTCATAAAAATGTGTAGTTTCACTTTGAAAGAGCTGATAGATGGTGCATAAACTACTTCATGAGGTAGCCTGAGAGGCAGGGCCTGGGGTGTGGTGTAAGCACACACACACACACACGCACACACACGCATGGTGTGCTTCATGTACCAGCATCTCCCTGCCTGTGGAGTCGCTCCTGAGTGCACTGCCACCTGTGGTCACCCAGGTGGCAGTGCATCCTCCCTATGCATCCCAGATTCCCAGCATTCTATTTGTCCTTACCATTGCCCTTGTAAACTGGGTGGATAAGTAATGGGACTGTACCCTCCTCCCCACATCATCCTGTTCACTCTCAGGTGTCTACTTACTCCTGTCAATATGGCAACATGCACAGCTTTTCTCTCATATCCTCGATAATTTTTTTATCTTGTTAAAAAATGCTCATATGTAACTGGCCCGGTGGCACACAGGGCTGAGGCACTGGACACCTTACCTCTCGCCATGCCAGCGACCCATGTTCAGGAATGAGCACGGGCCGTTGGAGGCCAGCATGGGGGGGGTGCAGGATTGAGCTGCCATCAGGCAGCTCTCCTCTCCAGGGAGGGATCTGAGCTTCCCTCGGCTCTTTCCTGCCTCACAATGGAGGCTAGGGGGCAGCACAAGTTGAGGGAGCCAGGGTGCAAGGCCAGTGGGGTGGGAGGATAGGGCCATTACCAGGGCAAGAGGGTGCATGTGCGTCTCCACATACTTGCGCCTCTCTGTATGGGGTCCTGGGCAAAAACGGGGAGAAAAACAGGAAACACGGTTGGGGGAAATGGCAGGATGAAGCCTCCGTATTGGCTCCGGGGATCTGCCTGGACACGCAAGGCATCACAAGATCCTGAACTACCCTGGAGTCCAGTAGGGTTGGCTGATGAGGCAACTGCAGCCCGCCGAAAGGAGAACATAAATACTTGTATAAAAAGAAAATGCTTATATGTATTGTATTAGTTATGCTGTTTTTGCCACATTTTAGACATTGAAAATATATAAACTAAGTCATGATTAATGCTGTGGTGCATCAAAGGGAGGTTAACCAACTGACCAGGGTGGTAATCTTACAGCTTTACAAGGCTTTTATCAGGTGGGCCAACCTAGTACACTGCATGTAGTTGTGATCTCCTCAATACAAAAAGGATACTGAGGCAGTCAAGAGGAATAGCCTTTAGTAAAAGCCTTTGACACTGAGCCACGCAGGAGGCTGATAAAAAAGTTGAGCAGCCTTGGAGTGGGATGCAGCATGGTTAATTGAGTTAGAAACTAGTTAACGCATAGGAGAGAGAGTGCGGTGGTTAACAGCGATCACTCTAATAATGGGAGAGTGACCAGCGGTGTACCACAGGGCTCGATACTGGGACCAATCCTGTTCAATGTCTTCATTGGGGACATTGAAGAACTGGAGTGAAAGGTATGCCTTTTTTATAAATGATGCCAAAATCTGTAATAAGGTGGACACTCAGGAGGGGGTGTAGAGAATGTGCAGGGATCGCGGGAAACTTGAGGAGTGGTCAAAAACATTGCAGTTGGGGTACAATTCCAAAAAGTACAAAATCATGCATCTAGGGCATAGAAACCCAGGCATTGAGTATAGGATGCAGGGGGTACTGACAGACATGAGACAGGAAAGGGACCATAAGATTATCATATTTGAGGACCTCACAGTGACAGGGCAGTGCAACAAGGCATTGGATAAGGCTAGTGGGATGGTGGAGTGCATAGGAAAGGGTATCTCCAGCAGGAGGAGATGTGATGTTGCCATTGTATCACTCACTGGTGAGACCTCATCTGGAGTACTGTATACAGTTTTGAGACCATACCTCAGCAAGGATATAGACAGGGTAGAGGCAGTCCAGAGGAAGCCAACTAAAATGATGAAGCGTTTGCACGAGAACCACTACAAGTAGACACTGAAGGATTTCAACATGTACACCCTGAAAGAAAGAGAGAGAGGTGACATGATAGCAAAATACAGGTACCTCATGGGGATTGACAGCGAGGGGTAGTCTCTTTCAAATGAAAAGGAGCTGGGGGTATGCAATGAAGCTGGGAGGTTCAAGGGAGATGTAAGAAATATTTCTTCACCCAAAAGTTGGTGGATGCCTGAACAAACTGCCAGCAGAAGTAGTGGAAGGTAAAACTGTGTGTGTGTGTGTGTGGGTGGGGGGGGGGCTTCAAGCATGCATGGGTTAAACATAGAGGTGTATTAGAAAAGAGGAATGAAGGCGGGAGGGTAGGAAACCACTGTGCAGACTGGGTGGGCCAAGCAGTCCTTTTCTGCCAACAAATTCTATGTTTCTGTTTCTAGGATGAAACACATGGTCACCAAAATCATAAGCCTTATAAGGCAGAAAAGGTTATGGGGACTGGCTGGAGACCATTAACATGTTCTTCATGGAGAAATGGAGCCTTGGGGTGGAGGGACATGATTTCAGTCTTTCACATGCACAAAAGTGTTAACAAGACTGATCAGTCAGAGATGTTTGATCTGCTGTCCTGCAGCGAGATGTAGAGAGACACACCCTGAAGCGCAGGTGTGGTAAATTTAGGGGTAATATTAGGAGACACCTTTTCTCCCAGAGGGTTGTAAATCTAAGGAATAACCTAAGAGAAGAAACAGTGGACATGAAACCAGTACCATCCATTATGGTAAGACTGAAGAAAGTTCTGCTTACCGAGGGAATCACCAGATACTGTGCACCATAGAGTTGGTAGGGAATCCCTATAAATGTTGGTACATATTTGCACTACATACTGATTACATCCCTGCTTGTAAAGCAAAGGGCAGATGTGATGGAACTTGTGTTTTTTCCAGCCTACTATAATCTATTATTTTTAGGAAGTTGTGAGATATTGGGCCATGACAAGTCCTTTAGTAGGTAGTCTATAGTGATTCTTCTATCATTTCTTACAGTATATAAAAATCTTGCCAAAACAGGTTTACACAGGATTAAGATTCACACTTTTTATGGAAGCAGTTAAACCTCAAACTAAGCTGGCCTGGTGGTGCTGAGGGCTAAGGCACTGCACAAGTATCTCACCTCACGTCACGCTGATGTCCCGATTTCAGGAACTAGCTCTGGTCTCCGGGGGTCAGTTGCAGAGGAAGGGCTGGGAGCTGACTGAGCGGCTGATAGGTAGCTCTCATCTCCTGGACTGGGGTGGTAAGTTTTCTCACTCTCAGCTGACACCCAGTGGAGGGTGGGTGTTAGAGCAGAGGTCTGGAGGACTGATGTAATATTGGGAGGGTGGAAGGCACTGTGGTTCTGGGAGTGCATGCAAGCCTCCATGTGCACGTCTCCTCTATGCTACCACAGCTCCAGGATCAGGGCGGTGAAAACACAGAAAAAGCATATGCCTCTCCACTGCCATATGTGATAGCCCCAGTGCTCTTGGGCCTTACTCCATGCAGATCCCCACCTGCGTGACAGTGGGTGGAGTGGCAGACTGGGCAGGGGGTGGCTGGTTCAATGATCCAAAGGCAGGTGCAGGTGGTGGTGGAGGTGCAAAAAGCAATATTTAAAAATAGAGGTTAGAACCCCAAACTGGGAATCTGGAGACCCAGCAGATCTGGGTTTGAATCTTGCAACTGCCACTTACTGTACATCTTGTGTAACCCTAAGCAAGTCACTTAATCTCCAAATGTTTCTGGGTGACACATGGAAATGAACTTTTAGCTCAGTGTGCCCTTCCTGGGAAAAAAAATTCTAAAATAAAAGTTCTTATACTATTGCTGAAACCCTCTTGCTCAGCCAGACCAGTGGCGTTGGAGGTTGAGGCACTGGTCACTACACCTCCCACAGCTCGTGCCCATGACACGGTGCTCCCTTGCCTGCAGTGAGGCTGAACCCCCACCACCACCCGCAGAAACCTGTGGCTGCCTCAGGACTCCGTTACAAAGGAACAGACACACAGTTGGAGCTGCTCATGCCCTTGACAGGTTGCTCCCTTGCCTGTGGTGAGGCTGACCCCCCCGCCACCCGCCATAACCTATGGCTGCCTCAGGATTCCATTATCCAGCTAGTGACCTTGACAGGGTACTCACTTGCCTGTGGCAAGGCTGAACCCCCCCCACCACTGACCATAACCTGGGGCTGCTTCTGGACTCTGTTATCCAGCTCGTGACCCTGAGAGAGTATACCCGTGCCTGCAGTGAGGCTGAACCCCCCATCGCCCACCGTAACCTGTGGCCACCTCAGGACTCTGTTATCCACCTTGTGCACTTGAAAGGATACTCCCTTTCTTGTGGCTAAATTGAAACCCACCAGCTGCCCGCTGTACCCTGTGGCCACCTCAGGTCTCCATTACCTGGCTCATTTCCTTGCCAGGGTGCTCCCATGCCTGTGGTGAGGCTGATTCCCACGCCACCTGCCATAACCTGTGGCCACCTCAGGACTCCATTTTCCAACTCACACCCTTAACAGTGTGCTCCCTTGCCTGTGGCAAAGCTAAACACCCCGCCATAACCTGTGGCGACCTCAGTACTCTGTTATCCAGCTCATGCCCTTGACAGAGTGCTCCTTTGCCTGTGGTGAGGTTGAACCCCTCCTCCATCCACTGTAACCCGCAGCCGCCTCAGGATTCCATTATCCAGCTCGAGCCCTTGACAGGGTGCTCCCTTGCCTGTGGCATGTCTGAACCCCTTCACCACCCACCATAAACTGTGGCTGCCTCAGAACTCCGTTATCAAGCTCGTGCCCTTTATAGGGTGCTCCCTTGCCTGTGGCGAGGCTGAATCCCCCCACCACCCACCGAAACCTCTGTCCACCTCAGTACTCAGTTATCGAGCTTCTGCCTTTGAAAGGGTACTCCCTTACCTATGGCGAGGCTGAACCCCATCCCCACCACCCACCATAGCCTGTGGCCACCTCTGGACTCTGTTGAGCAGCTCATGCCCTTGACAGGGTGTGCCCTTGCCTGTGGCAAGGCAGAACCCCCTGCCACCGGCCATAACCTGTGGCTGCCTCAGGATTCCATTATCCAGCTTAAGCTCTTCACAGGGTGCTCCCTTGACTGTGGCAAGGCTGAATCCCCCCTTGCCATCTACCATAGCCTGGAACCACCTCAGGACTCCATTATTCAGCTTGTGTCCTTGACAGGGTGCTCCCTTGCCTGTGGTGAGGCTGAATTCCCCCACCACCCCACCACCAGCTGTAACGTGTGTCTGACTCAGGACTCCATTTTCCAGCTCATGTCCTTGACAGGGTGCTCCCTTTCCGGCGGTGAGGCTGAACCCCCTTTGCCACCCGTTGTAACCTGTGGCCACCTCAGGACTCTGTTGTCCAGCCTGTGCCCTTGACATGGTACTCTCTTGCCTGTGGTGAGGCTGAATACCCTGCTGCCCACTGTAAGCTGTGGCTGCTTCTGGACTCCGTTATCCAGCTCATGCCTTAGACAGGGTGTACCCTGGCCTCCAGTGAATAGAATCCTGCCACCTGCCATAACCTGTGGCCACCTCAGGACTCTGTTATCCAGCTCATGCCCTTGACAAGTTGCTCCTTTACCTGCAGCGATGCTGAATCACCCCCTCCACCTGCCATAATCTGTGGCTGCCTCAGGACTCTATTATCCAGCTTAAGCTCTTGACAGGGTGCTCTCTCTTCTGTGGTGAGACTGAACCCCCCCCCCAACATAACCTGTGGCCGCCTCAGGATTCTGTTATCCAGCTCATGACCTTGACAGGGTGCTCCCTTAACTGCGCTTATGCTGACTCTCCCCACCACCCATCGTAACCTGTGGAGCCCACAGGACTCCATTATCCAGCTTGTGTCCTTGACAGGGTGCTCCCTTCCTGAGGCAAGGCTGAACTCCCCTGCCACCTGCCTTATCCTGTGGCTGCCACAGGACTCCATTATTCAGCTCTTGCACTTGTCAGGATGCTCCCTTGCCTGCAGTGATGCTGAACTCCCCCAGCCATGCGCCATAACCTGCGGCCACATCAGGACTCCATTATCCAGCTCATGCCCTTGACAGGGTGCTACTTTGCCTGAGGAGAGGCTGAACCCCCAATGTAACCTGTGGCTGCCTCAGGACTCTGTTATCCAGCTCGTGCCCTTGACAGGGTGCTCCCTTGCCTGCAGCAAGGCTGAAGTCCCCCACCACTCACCATAACCTGTGGCTGCCTCAGGACTCCATTATCCAGCTTGATGCTGTCTTGCCTGTGGCGAGCCTGAAACCCCCACCACCACCCGCCATAACCTGTGGCCACCTCAAGTCTCTGTTATCCAGGTACAGATCCGCAACTGGAGCTGGTAATTTTCATTTCTCAGTGCCTTACCACAGCTGGCCCTCTGATTGACCGACTCTTTGGCCTAGAGCTCCCCAATTGGTGCCCCTACAAGCCCTGGACTCTGCAGCTTCCCTCAGCTCCTTGCTGCTCTATTGCTGAATATAAGAAGCTAATTCACTGTATATTTCGTTTACCTCTTTACTTTGATGTATATAACATAGTGTTTTCTTGTTAAGGACGTTGTTTTGTGTATTTGTTAATGCCTCTTCTTGTATGCCTATCAAATATTGTTGCTTAGATTACTTTTCAACTGTTTTTGTTAGAGGCAGGCCATTGTTATGTATTGATTACTGTGTAATTACTTTATTCAGTGCTTTTTTTTGCATCTGCTATGCTCCTTTTCACTCCTAGCTTAATTCTCCTATCTCTCTCTCTCTCTCTCTCTCTCTCTCTCGGTCTCTCTCTCTCTCTCTCTCTCTCTCGACGTCAACCTGTCCTGCCCCCTGCTATCTCCTTCTCACTCTGTTGTGGTGACCCAGAACCCTGATTAAGCCCTTTATTGTCCTTCTAGCTATGACCATTCTCAGTTTTTCCCTTCTGTCTCTGGCACCCTGCTGCCTTACCTGCTCTTCCCCATCCTTTTCTAAATCACCTTGCTGTCTTGACTTCTCCTCACCCCCAACCTACACAATTTAAGCCATACTCCTTCTCATTCTCTTCCCACAGCTTGTGCCCTTGACAGGGTGCTCCCTTCCCTGTGGTGAGACTGAACTTCTCTGCCAAGCGCCGCATCCTGCGGCCGCATCAGGACTCCATTATCTAGCTCTTGCACTTGACAGGATGCTCCCTTGCTTGTGGCAAAGTTGAAACCTCCCTTGCCTCCCACTGTAAACTGTGGCCACCTAAACACTCAATTATCTAGCTCTTTTTTTTGCCAGTGTGCTCCCTTGCCTGAGTGAGACTGATCCCCCGGCTGTCTGTCATAATCTGTGGCCGCTTCAGATCTCCACTATTCAGCTCAGGCCCTTGACAGTGTGCTCCCTTGCCTGTGGCAAGTCTGAACTGCCCTCTGCATCCACCGTAACCTGTGGCCACCTCAAACTCCATTATCCAGCTCTTGCTCTTGACATGGTGCTACCTAGCCAGTGGTGAGTCTGAATTCCCCTGCCACGCACCATAACCTGCGTCTACCTCAGGACTCATTTATCCTGCTTGTGCCCTTCACAGGATGCTCCCTTGCCTGCAACGAGGCTGAAAACCCCCACCATCCGCCATAACCTATGGCTGCCTCAGGACTCCGTTATCCAGCTTGTGACCTTGAGAGGATGCTCCCTTGCCTGCAACGAGGCTGAAAACCCCCACCATCCGCCATAACCTATGGCTGCCTCAGGACTCCGTTATCCAGCTTGTGACCTTGAGAGGATGCTCCCTTGCCTGCGGCGAGCCTGAACCCCCACCCACCGTAACCTGTGGCCACCTCAGGTCTCTGTTATCCAGAGTACGGACACCAGTTGGAGCCAGTAATTTCATTCTCAGTAGCCTACTGCAGCTGGCCACTGATTGGCTGACTCTTTGGCCTGGAGCTCCCCAATTGGTGCCCCTACAAGCCCAGGCCTCTGCAGCTTCCCTAAGTTCCTTGCTGCTCTATTTCAGAATTTAAGAAGCTAATTCACTATATATTTCGTTTACCTCTTCACTTGGATGTATGCAACATAGTATTCTCTTGTTAAGGATATTGTCTTGTGTGTTATTTGCTAACACATCTCCTTATATGCCTATCGAATATTGTTGCTTAGATTACTTTTAAACTGTTTTTCCTAGAGGCAGGCCATTGTTATGTATTGATTACTGTGTAATTACTTTATTCAGTGCTTTTTTTTGCATCTGCTATGCTCCTTTTCACTCCTAGCTTAATTCTCCTATCCATCTCATTCTTCTCTCTCTCTCTCTCCCTCTCTCCCTCTCTCTCTCTCTCTCACTCACTCACTCTCTCTCTCTCTCAGGTGCTCGACATAGACCTGCCCTGCCCCCTGCTATCTTCTTCTCACTCTGTTGTGGTGACCCAGAACCCTGATTAAGTCATTTATTATCCTTCTAGCTATGACCATTCTCAGTTTTTCCCTTTTGTCTCTGGCCCCCTGCTGCCTTATCTGCTCTTCCCCCACCCCTTTCTAAATCACCTTGCTGTCTTGACTTCTCCCCACCCCCAATCTACTCAATTTAAGCCATACTCCTTCTCATTCTCTTCCCACAGCTCGTACCCTTGACAGGCTGCTCCCTTCCCTGCGGTGAGGCTGAACTTCCCCGCCGAGCGCCGTATCTTGTGGCTGCCTCAGGACTCCATTATCCAGCTCATGCACTTGACAGGATGCTCTCTTGCTTGTGGCAAAGCTGAAACCTCCCCTGCCTCCTGTTGTAAACTGTGGCTGCCTAAAGACTCAAATATCCAGCTCTTTTCTTTGCCAGTGTGCTCCATTGCCTGAGCAAGACTGATCCTCCCCGCTGCCTACCATAATCTGTAGCCACCTCAGATCTCCTCTATTCAGCTCAGACCCTTGACAGGGTGCTCCCTTGCCAGCAGCGAGGCTTAACCCCCTGCCATAACCTATTGCCACCTCAGGAATCCGCTATTCAGCTCATGCCATTGACAGAGTGCTGCCTTGCCTGTGACGAGGTTGAACCCCTCTCCATCCACTGTAACCTGTGGCTGCCTCAGGACTCCATTATTCAGCTCATGTCCTTCACTGGGTGCTCCCTTGCCGGCGTCGTGGCTGAACCTTTCCACCGCCAACCATAACCTGTGGCCACCTCAGAACTCCATTATCAAGCTCATGCCCTTGAGAGGGTGCTTCCTTGCCTGTGACAAGGCTGAATTCCCCCCGCCACCCACCGTAACCTGTGTCTACCTCAGGACTCCGTTATCCAGCTTGTGCCTTTGACAGGGTACTCCCTTGCCGGTGGTGAGGCTGAACTCCTCCCCTGCCACCCACCATAACTTGTGGCATCCTCTGGACTCCAATATCCAGCTCATGCCCTTGAAAGGGTGCACACTTGCCTGCAGTGAGGCGGAACCCCCCCGCCACCAGCCATAACCTGTGGCTGCCTCAGGACTCCGTTATCCAGCTCTTGCTCTTCACAGGGTGCTCCCTAGCCAGTGGTGAGGCTGAATTGCCCGGCCACCGATAATAAGCTATGTCTACCTCAGGACTCTGTTATCCTGCTCATGCCCTTCACAGGACGCTCCCTTGCCTATGACGAGGCTGAACACTCCCACCATTCGCCATAACCTATGGCTGCCTCAGGACTCCATTATTGAGCTCTTTCTCTTGACAGGGTTCTCCTTGCCTGTGGCGAGGCTGAATACCCCTGCCACCAACCGTAACCTATGTCCACCTGAGGACTCCATTATCCTGATCATGCCCTTGACAGGGTGCTCCCTAGTCTGCGGTGAGGCTGATCCCCACACCTCCAACCGTAACCTGTGGCTGCCTCAGGACTCTGTTATCCAGCTTGTGCCCTTGTCAGGGTACTCCCTTGCCTGTGGCGAGGCTGAACACCCCCCAGCCACCCACTGTAAGCTGTGGCCACCTCTGGACTCCATAATCCAG
Source organism: Neoceratodus forsteri (assembly GCA_016271365.2). NCBI lineage: Eukaryota > Metazoa > Chordata > Ceratodontiformes > Ceratodontidae > Neoceratodus > Neoceratodus forsteri. The sequence continues at coordinate 519,668,041 of CM057458.1, forward strand.
CTCATCCGCTTGACAGAGAGCACCCTGGCCTGCAGTGAGGCAGAACCCCCCCATTGCCCACTGTAACCTGTGGCAGCCTCAGGACTCCATTATCTAGCTCATGCCCTAGACAGGGTTCTCCTTTGCCTGCGGTGAGGCTGAAACCCACTGCCAGCTGCTGTAACCTGTGGCCACTTTTCAACTTCATTATCCAGCTCATCCCCTTGACAGGGTGCTCCCTTCCCTGCATTAAAGCTGAACTCCCCCTGCCACCTACCATAGCTGTGGCCACCTCAGGACTCCATTATCCAGCTCATGAACCTGACAGGATGCTCCCTTCCTTGCAGTGAAGCTGAACATCCCCCACCCCACCGCCCACTGTAACCTCTGGCCACCTCAGGACTCCATTACCCAGCTCATTTCCTTGCCAAGGTGCTCACTTGCCTGCAGTGTGTCTGATCCCCACACCACCTTTCATAACCTGTGGCTGTCTCAAGACTGCATTATCCAGCTCATGCCCTTAACAGAGTGCTCCCTTGCCTTTGGCAAGGCTGAAGCCCCCGCCATAACCTGTGGTCACCTCAGGACTCCATTATCCAGCTCGTGCCCTTGAGAGGTTCTCCCTTGCCTGTGGTGAGGCTGAACTCCCGCCACCCACCATAACCTGTGTCCACCTCAGGACTCTGTTATCCAGCTCATCCCTTGACAGGATGCTCCCTTGCCTGTGACAAGGTTGAACACCACCCGCCACAATCTGCCGTAACCTGTGGCTGCCTCAGGACTCCATTATCCAGCTCTTGTTCTTGACAGGGTGCTACATTGCCTGTGGCGAGGCTGAATCCCCACCACGCTGAAATCTACTGACCACCTCAGGACTATTATCCAGCTCCTTCCCTTGACAGGGTGCTCCCTTGCCTGCAGCGAGGCTAATCCCCCCCCACCTCCAACCATAACCAGTGGCTGCCTCAGGACTCTGTCATCCAGCTTGTTCCCTTGACAGGGTACTCCCTTTCCTGTGGCGAGGCTGAACCCCTCAACCACCCAGCGTAAGCTGTGGCCACATCCGGATTCCGTTATCCAGCTCATGCCCTTGACAGGGTGCACCCTGGCCTGTGGTGAGATAGAATCCCCCGCCACCTGCCATAACCCATTTGCCCCTTAGGACTCCTTAATCTAGCTCGTGCCCTTGACAGGGTGCTCCCTTGACTGCAGTGAGGCTGAACCTCTCCACCACCCACAGTAACCTGTGGCCACCTTAGGACTCCGTTATCCAACTCATGCCCATAACAGGATGCTCTCTTGCCTGCGGCAAGGCTGAACCACTCCACCACCCACCATAACCTGTGGCCACCTCAGGACTCCGTTATCCAGTTCATGTTCTTGACAGGGTGCTCCCTCATCTGTGGCGAGACTGAACCCCCCCCCCAACCATAACCTGTGTCTGCCTCAGGATTCTGTTATCCTGCTCGAACCCTTAACAGGGTGCTCCCTTCCCTGCGCTGACGCTGAATCTCCCCACCACCAATCATAACCTGTGGCCAACTTAGTACTCTGTTCTCCAGCTCATGCCCTTAACAGGATGCTCCCTTGCCTGCTGCAAGGCTGAATCACTCCGCCACCCGATGTAACCTGTGGCCACCTCAGGACTCCGTTATCCAGCTCATGCTCTTAACAGGGTGCTCTCTCATCCTCAGCAAGACTAAACCCCCCACACAATATCCTGTGGCCACCTCAGGATTCTGTTATCCAGCTCATACCCTTGACAGGGTGCTCCTTTCCCTGCACTGACGCTGAATCTCCCCACCACCCATTGTAACCTGTGGATGCCTCAAGGACTCTGTTATCCAGCTTGTGTCCTTGACAGGGTGCTCCCTTGCCTGAGGCAAGGCTAAACTCCCCTGCCACCCGCCTTATCCTGTGGCCGCCTCAGGACTCCATTATTCAGCTGTTGCACTTGACAGGATGCTCCCTTGCCTGCAGTGAGGCTGAACTCCTCCAACCACCCGCCATAATCTGTGGCCACTTCAGGACTCTATTATCCAGCTCATGCCCTTGACAGGGTACTCCCTTGCCTGCAGAGAGGCTGCACCCCACAACGTAACCTGTGGCCACCTCAGGACTCCGTTGTCCAGCTCATGCCCTTGACAGGGTGCTCCCTTGCCTGCAGCAAGGCTGAAGTCTCCCACCACCTGCAATAGCCTGTGGCTGCCTCAGGACTCCGTTATCCAGCTTGTGACCTTGAGAGGATGCTCCCTTGCCTGCGGCGAGCCTGAACCACCCCCCCTGCCATAACCTGTGGCCACCTCAGGTCTCTGTTATCCAGGTACGGACCCGCAGTTGGAGCTGGTAATTTTCATTTCTCAGTGTCTTACCGCAGCTGACCTCTGACTGGCCGACTCTTTGGCATGGAGCTCCCCAATTGGTGCCCCTACCAGTCTTGGACTCTGCTGCTTCCCTCAGCTCCTTGCTGCTCTATTTCTGAATTTAAGAAGCTAATTCACTGTATATTTCGTTTACCTCTTCACTTGGATTTATACAACATAGCAAATAACACACAAAACAATGTCCTTAACAAGAAAATACTAACGCCTTTTCTTTCATGCCTATCGAATATTGTTGCTTAGATTACTTTTCAACTGTTTCTGTTAGAGGCAGTCCATTGTTATGTATTGATTACTGTGTAATTAATTTATTCAGCACCTTTTCTTGCCTCTGCTATGCTCCTTTTCACTCCAAGCCTAATTCTTCTATCCATCTCATTCTTCTCTCTCTCGCTCTCTCTCTCTCTCTCTCTCTCGCTTGGCACTGACCTGCCCTGCCCCTGCTATCTCCTTCTCATTGTGTTATGGTGACCCAGCACCCCAATTAAGCCCTTTATTGTCCTTCTAGCTATGACCATTCTCAGTTTTTCCCTTCTGTCTCTGGCCCCCTGCTGCCTTCTCTGCTCTTCCCCCAACCCTTTCTAAATCACCTTGCTGTCTTGACTTCTTCCCACCCCCAACCTACACAATTTAAGCCATACTCCTTCTCATTCTCTTCCCACAGCTCATGTCCTTGACAGGGTGCTCCCTTCCCTGCGGTGAGGCTGAACTTCTCCACCGAGCGCTGTATCTTGTGGCTGCCTCAGGACTCCATTATCCAGCTCATGCACTTGACAGGATGCTCCCTTGCTTGTGGCAAAGCTGAAACCTCCCCTGCCGCCCGCTGTAAACTGTGGCCACCTAAGGACTCAATTATCCAGCTCTTTTCTTTGCCAGTGTGCTGCCTTGCCTGAGCGAGACTGATCCTCCTGCTGTATGCCATAATCTGTGGCTGCCTCAGGTCTCCAGTATTCAGCTCAGGCCCTTGACAGTGTGCTCCCTTGCCTGCAGCTAGGCTGAACACCCCACCATAACCTGTTGCCATCTCAGGAATCTACTATCCAGCTCGTGCCATTGACAGAGTGCTGCCTTGACTGTGGTGAGGTTGAACCCCCCTCCATCCACTGTAACCTGTGGCTGCCTCAGGACTCCATTATTCAGCTCATGCCCATCACTGCGTGCTTCCTTGCCTGCATCGTGGCTGAACCTCTCCACCACCCACCGTAACCTGTGGCCACCTCAGGACTCCGTTATCAAGCTCGTGCCCTTGAGAGGGTGCTCCCTTGCCTGTGATGAGGCTGAATTCCCCCCGCCACCCTCCGTAACCTGTGTCTGCCTCAGGACTCCATTTTCCTGCTTGTGCCTTAGACGGGGTACTCCCTTGCCTGTGGTAAGGCCGAACCCCTGCCACCCACCATAACCTGTTGCCTCCTCTGGACTTCGATATCCAGCTCATGCCCTTAATAGGGTTCACCCTTGGCTGCAGCGAGGCAGAACCCCCCACCACCAGCCATAACATGTGGCTGCCTCAGGACTCCATTATCCAGCTTATGCCCTTGACAGGGTGCTCCCTTGCCTGTGGTGAGTCTGAACCACCCTCTGCATCCACTGTAACCTGTGGCAACCTCAGGACTCGATTATCCAGCTCTTGCTCTTGACAGGTTGCTCCCTAGCTAGTAGTGAGGCTGAATCCCCCTGTCACCCACCATAACCTATGTCCACCTCAAGACTCTGTTATCCTGTTCATGCCCTTCACAGGATGGTCCCTTGCCTGCGATGAGGCTGAACACCCCCACCACATGCCATAACCTATGGCTGCCTCAGGACTCCATTATCCATCTCTTGCTCTTGACAGGTTGCTCCCTTGCCTGTGGCGAAGCTGAGTACCCCTGCCACCCAACGAAACCTATATCCACCTCAGGACTCCATTATCCTGTTCATGCCCTTGACAGGGTGCTCCCTTGCCTGCGGCAAGGCTGATCCCCACACCTCCAACTGTAACCTGTGACTGCCTCAGGACTCTGTTATCCAGCTTGTGCCCTTGACAGGGTACTCCTTTGCCTGTGGCAAGGATGAACACCCCCCCGCCACCCACTGTAAGCTGTGGCCACCTCTGGACTCCATTATTCAGCTCAACCCCTTGACAGGGAGCACCTTGGCCTGCGGTAAGGCAGAACCCCCCCACTGTCCACCATAACCTGTGGCCGCCTCAGGACTCCATTATCTAGCTCATGCCCTTGATAGTGTGCTCCTTTGCCTGTGGTGAGGATGAAACCCACCGCCACCTGCTGTAACCTGTGGCCACCTAAGGACTTTGTTATCCAGCTCATCCCCTTGACAGGGTGCTCCCTTCCCTGCGGTGAGGCTGAACTCCCCCTGCCACCTGCCACCTGCCATAGCTGTGCCACCTCAGGACTCCATTATCTAGCTCGTGCACTTGACAGGATGCTCCCTTGCTTGCGGTTCAGCTGAACACCCCCCCACCACCAACTGTAACCTGTGGCCGCCTCAGAATTCCATTATCCAGCTCATTTTCTTGCCAGGTGCTCAGTTACCTGCAGCATGGCTGATCCCCCTGCTGCCTGCCATAGCCTGTGGTCACCTCAGGACTCCATTATCCAGTTCGTGCCCTTGACAGGCTGCTCACTTGCCCGCAGCAAGGCTGAAACCCACCTGTCGCCAAACCTGTGGCTGCCTCAAGACTCCATTATCCAGCTCATACCCTTAACAGAGTGCTCCCTTGCCTGCAGCAAGACTGAACCCCTCCACCATAATCTGTGGCCACCTCAGGACTCCGTTATCTATCTCGTGCCTTTGACAGGATGCTCCCTTGCCTGCGACGAGGCTGGACCCCCCCACACACAATGTGCCGTAACCTGTGGCTGCCTCAGGACTCCATTATCCAGCTCCTGTTCTTGACAGGGTGTTACTTTGCCTGTGGTGAGTCTGAATCTCCCTGCCAAAACCTATGTCCACCTGAGGACTGTGTTATCCAGCTCCTGCCCTTGACAGGGTGCTCCCTTGCCTGCGGCGAGGCTGATCCCCCCAACTCCAAGCTTAACCTGTGGCTGCCTCAGGACTCTGTTATCCAGCTTGTGCCATTGACAGGGTACTCCTTTCCTGTGGCAAGGCTGAAACCCCCCCACCAACCACCATAAACTGTGGCCACCTCCGGACTCTGTTATTAAGCTCATGCCCTTGACAGGGTGCACCCTGTCCTGTGGCCAGATAGAATCCCTCACCACCTGCCATAACCTGTGGCCACCTCAGGACTCTGTTATCTAGCTAGCACCCCTTGACAGGGTGCTCCCTTGCCTGCAGTGAGGCTGAACCTCCCCACCACCCACAGTAACCAGTGGCCACCTTAGGACTCCATTATCCAGTTCATGCCCTTAACAGGATGCTCCCTTGCCTGCAGCAAGGCTGAACCACTCCGCCACCCGCCATAACCTATGGCCACCTCAGGACTACGTTATCCAGCTCATGCTCTTGACAGGGTGCTCCCTCGTCTGTGGCAAGACTGAGCCCCCCACCATAACTTGTGGCTGCCTTAGGATTCTGTTATCTAGCTCAAGCCCTTGACAGGGTGCTCTCTTCCCTGCACTGATGCTGAATCTCCCCACCACCCACTGTAACCTGTGGACACCTCAGGACTCCATTATCCAGCTTGTGTCCTTGACAGGGTGCTCCCTAGCCTGAGGCGAGGCTGAACTCCCCTGCCACCTGCCATATCCTGTGCCGCCTCAGGGCTCCATCATCCAGCTCTTGCACTTGACAGGATGCTCCCTTGTCTGCAGTGAGGCTGAACTCCCCCAGCCACCCGCCATAACCTGTGGCCACTTCAGGACTCCATTATTCAGCTTATGTCCTTGACATGGTGCTCCCTTGCCTGTGATGAGGCTGAACCCCCCCAACATATCCTGTGGCCACTTCAGGATTCTGTTATCCAGCTCATTCCCTTGACAGGGTGCTCCCTTACCTGCGGCAAGGCTGAACTCCCCCACCACCTGCCATAACCTGTTGATTAACACCTTTCAATCAGAAATTGAGCAACTGCTTAGGAGGGTAGAAGGAAGCAGAGAAGCATGGAAATTGGAGGTCTAGAAAGAAATAGGAGAAATGGAAGCATTTGTAGACTCATTCTTAGTAGACAAAGGTCTAACACAAACCAAGGATGAACATTCACCACAAACTTTGTACTAGACAAAGAATAGAAATGAAGAAAAAGAAAATAACTGGGAAATAATGCAGAAGCAAACTATTAAAATAAATGATGCAACACTAAAATCTAAGGGATATCCAGATTTAGAAAATAGATACACTTTATTAGACCCTGATGTAGAGTTTCCACATGAACACTTAAAAAATGTTAAGAATGTTTATGAGGGGCATGATCATTTATACAAAATTGACACAAAACATGATACAAAAATACAGGGCAGAGAGAAAATCAAAGCTAAACAAAGAGGCATTAGAAAAAGATGTAGTGAATAACCAATAAAGTGGATCCAGAAGTAAGAGAAAAACTGAACTTCTAAACTTAGACCCCATTGTAGATAACAGTGAAATAAAAAAAAGAAAGAAATAAAGACATTCTGATAATAGGTGATTCCATCACCAGAGGCATTGATTCATTGGTATGCCAAGAAAGAAAAATGTACACAACTGTGAGCTCACTACCAGGGGTAAAAACAGCAGATATAGTGTATTTACTAAATGGATTAATGGAAGGACTGCAGACACCATTAGTAATACTTCATGTAGGTATAAATGATGGGGGGAATTCAATATAGAAACCATCATACAAGACTACCAACATATAATAAATAAAATTAGAGAAAAAGGAGGAGATATAATAATATCAGGCTTTCTCCCAACACATGGTAAAAATGATTTTAAAAATCCAGCAATAGAGAAGCTCAACATATGGTTACGATCTTTTTGCAAACAAAATAATATTGGATTTATGGATAATTCAATTACCTTTAGGAAACATATTCTTTTTAAGAGCGATGGATTACACTTAAACAAAGCTGGTACTCGTAAACTGAGTAAGAAAATAAATTATATCATATCCTTTCATTTAAACTGGATAAAGGGAAAAGGAATATTCATAACCTAGTACCAAAAATCAGAGATTTACAAGAAGGTTGGAGAGGAGTATTAATTAATGCACGAAGTTTGGTAAATAAGTTTAAAGAACTACAATATTTACTACACATAATAAATATACAAATTGCACTCATAACTGAAACCTGGTGGACAAAGGAGGATAAATAAACTGGCCAAGGGGGGAGGCACTGATAAGCAGCAGGAAAATCCCAGCCTCTCCCTACAAAACAGGGTACTAAATGAGAAAAAGACCAAGGTAGAAAGGTCAGTGGGGGATGCTGCAACAGAAGGTAAAGCCATCAAAAAATGGAGAGCAATGAGTACCAATGCCCATAGTCTGAGTAACAAGCTTCCTGAATTAGTGGCCTTGATGGAGGAGGAACATCTGGATATCGTGGCAGTCACAGAAACATGGTACACACAGAACCATGACTGGGACGTAAACATACCAGGATACACTATCTACAGGAGGGACAGGAGGGTAAAGGGAGGAGGAGTAGTTCTTTACATAAGGGAAGGAATCAAAGCAACAGAACAAAAGGGTAAACAGGGGAGAAGAAGCACTGTGGGTAAATTTGGAGACAGGCAATGGCACCACAATCCGCACAGAGGTTGTATACAGACACCCCCTTCTCAGGGGGAGGAAATGGATAAGGAAATGATAGAAAATATACTTAGAATGGCAGAAAAAGGGGAGATATTGCTGATGGGTGATCTAAATATGCCGGATGTTAACTGGAGTGCAGTTGCAGCAGCCACTTCGAAGAGTGGGGTTATTCTAGATGCTCTACAGGGGGCATGCCTTAGACAACTAGTATTGGAGCCCACTCAAGAGGGAGCAATCTTAGACCTGGTTCTCTCAAATGGAGATGAAGAGAGGATCACAGATGTAGAAGTGGGTAGCCATCTGGGAACTAGCAACCATCAAAGAGTATGGTTCACAATAAACACAGCAATAGAGTCAAGCCATACAAAGGCAAACGTACTGGACTTTAGGAGGGCTGACTTTGCTAAAATGGGTGAGTGCCTAAGGAATGCACTAGCAAATGAGCAGGAAGGAGGGTGGAAGAACAATGGGAATAATAAAACTGCCACCACAGAGGTAACAAGCCTTGTGTGAAGCAAATAAACAAAATGAAACGATGTAAGAAACCATTATGGTTCTCAAAGGAAGTGGCAGTGAAGGTTCAAGAGAAAAGAAAGCATTCAGGAAGTACAAGGAATCACAGAAGGAGCAGGACAGAGAACTGTATCAGTTAAAGCAAAAAGGAAGCTGGGAAGGCAGTCAGAACAGCAAAGGCCCAAACCGAGGAAAATATATCCAACTCAGTTAAGAAGGGGGATAAAACCTTTTATAGGTACATCAGGGAGCGAAGGAAGACCAAGGGAGGGATAGTGAGGCTTAATAAAAGGGGAGGGAGGGTGGGCAGAGGGTGACTGTGAAAAGGCAGAGATACTAAACAAATATTTTTGCTCAGTATTTACAAATGAAGAGGGGGAGGTACCTAAAACAAACAGTAGAAACACTCTGGATACAGAAGTTGATACCACTCATTTACAGAAGAAAGGGTTCTGAAAGAACTCTTAAAACTGAAGGTGGACAAAGCAATGGGGCCTGATGGATTCATCCCAGAATTCTAAAAGAACTAAGGGTAGAACTAGTGACACCACTGACTACCTCTTTAACAAATCATAGGAGGATGGGGTGGTACCCGAGGACTGGAGGAGGGCAGATGTGATTCCCCTTCACAAAAGTGGGAGCAAGGCAGAAACAGGAAACTACAGACCTGTTAGTTTAACCTCAGTGACAGGGAAAATGATTGAATCACTTCTGAAGGAAAGAATTGTCAAGTATCTAGAGGCCAGAGGGGCACAGGACCCAAGGCAGCATGGATTCACAGCGGGAAGGTCATGCCAGACGAATCTGATAGATTTCTTTGACTAGGTGACCAAAGTAGTAGATCAGGGAGGGCTGTGACATGGCCTACCTAGACTTTAGCAAGGCATTTGACACAGTCCCACACAAAGATTAATATACAAGTTAGCCAGCCTGGGAGTGGGTCCCAAGATGACAGCCTGGGTAAAGAATTGGCTGGAGAATAGGACACAGAGAGTAATAGTAAATGGAGTCCACTCTGAAGAAAGGGGGGTTACTAGTGGGGTACCCCAGGTTCAGTATTAGGACTGGTCCTCTTCAATGTCTTTATAAGCGACATTGCAAAGGGACTGGAAGGAAAAGTATGTCTCTTTGCAGATGACACAAAGATCTGCAACAGAGTTGATGCACAAGGTAGGGTGGAAAGGAAGAGAAGGGACTTGGCAAGGTTAGAGGAATGGTCAACTGTATGGCAGCTTAGATTCAATGCTAAGAAGTGCAAGGTAATGCACCTGGGAAACAAAAACCCAGGGGAAGAGTACACAATGGGGGGTGAGATACTAACAACAACAAAAATGGAAAGGGACCTGGGGGTAGTCATATCAGATGACCTAAAGGTGGGCAAGCAATGTGAGAAGGCAGCAAGGAGGGCTGGGGGGATACTGGGATGCATAGGGAGAGGCATCATCAGTAGAAAACAGGAAGTTATTATCCCTCTGTACAGACAGCTGGTGAGACCCCATCTGGAGTACTACGTGCAGTTCTGGAGACCCAATCTCCGCAAAGACATAGACAGGATGGAAGCTGTCAGAGGAGGCAACTAAAATGGTGCAGGGTCTGCACCAGAAGACATATGAAGAGACTTAGGAGCTTAATATGTATAGCCTCGAGGAAAGGAGGAGAGGGGGACATGATAGAAACTTTCAAGTACTTCAAGGGAATCAACAAGGTCAGAGGTAGCATCTTTCAAAAAGAGGTGTGCAAGAACAAGGGGCACAATTTGAAGATGGAAAGTGGCTCAGACGTAATTTAAGGAAGTATTTTTCACAGAGAGGTTGTGGATGCATGGAACGGCCTTCAGGAGGAAAGGTTGTGGAGTCAAAAACAGTGGAACTCAAGCATGCATGGGACAGTCATAAGGCAATTCTAGGGGGGTGGGTAGGAAGAAGTAGGCTGCTGGTTATCTAGGATCTGCAGCTTATCCATTAGGTAGGGAAATGGGCAGACTGGGTGGGCCAAGTGGTCCTTATCTGCCGTCAAATTCTATGTTTCTATGTTTCTATGTAAAAGGGACAAAAACCTAAATGGCTATAATCTAGTCGACCTATCAAGGGAACTAAGGAAGGGAGGTGGGATCGCTTTTTACATTGATGAAACAATACAGTGTGAGGAAATAAAAAGGGACAGAGATGATCTAGAGCTGTTATGGTTAAAACTTATACCAAAAGGAGCACCAAAAATTAAATTGGGACTGTTGTACAGACCACCCTCGATCACTCCGGATAATGATTTAGAAGTACTGAACAGTATTAGAAACCTAGATCCAACAGATAGTATTATGGGGGATTTTAATTTGCCAGATATTGATTGGATAAAACAGCAAGGTAAAACCAAAACAGATACGCAGTTTTTGGATGCAGCAAATCAGATAAGACTTGAGCAAATAGTGATATGGAAAACCAGGGCACTAAATACTCTTGAATTGATCTTAACAAATTTGGGAACCTTAGTAAATGACGTACAAATTAGCAGTCCATTGGGTAATAGTGACCACCAGACCGTCTTTTTTCAAATCGAAGAAGTAGAAAAGGTTACAATGGAAGGCAAGACTAAAGTACTGAATTTTACTAAGGCAGATTTTCCCACTATGAATAAGGTTATGACATTGTGGAATTGGAAACAGGAATTTGCAAAGCAAACTGTAAATGGAATGTGGGAGTCTTTGGTAGAGAAATTAAAAACAATAATGCAAATAGGCATACCAAATTATGAGAAGTTCGCAAATAAAAAAGATACTCCTAAATGGTTAACTACAAAAATGAAAAAAATTAGTAAACCAAAAAAATAGATGATATCAAAAAACCAAAAATCATAATAATATACAAGCCATAATGAAATATAGAAATCTGGTTAAGAAAGTTAAACAGGATATCAAACTAGCTGAAAAGGAATATGAATTTAAACTTGCAGCACAAGTCAAAGACAACTACAAGACTTTTTATTTTTATTTTATTTATTTAGTTTTTGTTAACCGGGTAGGTGCACTAGCCATAAAATGACTATTTTCAGGCACAACCCGGGAGAGTACAACAAAAAGAGAACAGTTGAACAACAGCAACATGGGTACAATAATAAAAATAGAGGAAAAGTACAGCAGTGCTACAAAAATACAATGGGTAGAAACAACAAAAAATAATGGCAAGCATTATACAGATAATGGCAGTAAGATATACTGTATAATAAGTGCAGAAACCACGGACCCGACCTGTGGAGTGAAAGGGTTAATAAGATAGTAAGGTTATATAGAGAGAAATGTGAGGAATGTTCAAACATAACAAGAAAGACTGACAGAAGGAAGATCAGGGGTGGTAATTGACAAAACAACAGTGGATGGTCAGCAACAAGGTTCGAGAAGGAAGAGAGCTAGTAGTCAAGAAGTTATTTACAAAGAGAAGGAAAAATATGGGGAGGGGAAGAGGAGACAGTCTTGGAGCTGGATTAGAGCAGGGGTGATATTACTGGTAAGTCTCAGGAGCTTTAGGTTGGGTCAAAGCGTGTACAAGCATCAGTTAAGGATAGATAACAACGATATTCACTTTTAAATCCAAAGTGAGACTGAGGCAGCCAGAGATTGAGTGGAAGAGCATTCCATAGCCTGGGAGCAGAGAATTGGAAGGACCCTGTGCCTTTAGTTGTCCGACATCTCGGAACATAGATCAAGGATTTGTCAGCTGATCGCAGGCCATAGGAGGATGGTGGAGGGACCAGCAACGCCGCCAGCTGGGATGAGTTTTTTTCCCTGGATGATTGAGTCCATTAGTGATCCAAGGTAGTATTGTCTACTGGCAGAAGGCGAGAGCCAGTTCAGATCCTTATAAAGAAGGCAGTGATGTTTGAGTCGAGGTGACAAAGAGGCAAATCGGTATATATTGTTATAAGTTACGTCCCATTTTAGTAGGGAGGTTTTATGGGCAGAGGTAAGAATAGAGGCACCATAAGTAAGGGTTGGGAGCAGAATACCTTGGGCAATTGCTAATTTGGCTGAGGGTGTAAGCATGTAGCTCGTTTTGTAAGCTACTCCCAGTTTCGAGTTTACAGCTTTGCTCGAGGACTGAATGTGAAGATTAAAATCCGTGAACTGGTCCAGCAGGATCCAAGGTACTTGAAGCAAGTAACATTTTCAAGTGGAAATCCTCCTGGGTGAAGAACCTCAAGCAAACTAGAACAGGCCTTAATCTTCGGTGCGGAACCTAGGAGCATGGCTTTCATTTTCTTTTCATTTAGTACAAGCTTATGGTCTAGTAGCCAGTCTAAGACCTTATTGAAGTCTGAAGTAAGTGATGCGTTTATGCAGGCAATACTAGAAGAACTAGTATAGATGATCAGGTCATCAGCATAGAGAATAGCTGAGCAGGATTTTAGGACCTCAGCTGCATTGTTGATAAAAATTGAGAACAGAAGAGGCCCAAGGATAGAGCCCTGGGGGACTCCAAGGTTGATAGTAGACGTGTTGGACAGGGAGGAGTTAAATCTGACAGCTTGTGACCTGTTTGACAGATAGCTACAGAACCAGTCCACAACAGGGGTAGAAAAATGGAATTTATGGAGAGTGGAGAGAAGAAGGGGATGGTCTACAAGGTCAAAATCCTTAGTGAGGTCAATGAAGATAGCACCTGTGAGTTTTTCAGAATCCATATTGGACCGAATATCAGTAGTTAGTTGAAGAAGAGCCGTGGTGGTGCTATGACCTTTTCTGAAACCATGCTGGGTGTCTGAGAGGAGATTGTAGCATGTAAGGTAGTCAATGGTCTGTGATGCAACTATTTTCTTTAGGATCTTGCTAAGGACAGAGAGAATTGCTATAGGTCTGTAACTGGCCATGTCCTTTGGGTCACCTTTTTAAAGGCAGGATCCTCTTGCAGATTTCATAGGTCCGCACAGTGCTATGGATAAGGGATAAAGTGTAGATTCTGGCAATCAGAGAGGCAATGAGTGGAGCAGCCAGCTGAAGAAGATGAGGTTCCAGTGAGTCAGAACCAGAGCTGGTATTGGCAGATATAGATCTCAGTAATTCCAGAACTTCTGCTTTTGATATAGCCTTGAAATAGAATGGTGGCACTGGAGGAGCATCATACGATAGGGCAGTATGGTTGTCTGATGGTAGTGTGGTAGGTAGATTGGAGTGCAATCCACTAGGTTGTAAAGCCAAGGTATAGTGTGACAGATCAGAGAAAAGATTGTTAAAACTGTTTGAGATGGTCCTAGGGTCATTACAATGTGCCCCATTTATGATCATTTCATCAGGAGTGACTGATACTGCAGGTACCCAGAAATGTTTTGACATGGGCCCAGAATTTCCTCGGGTCGCAGGCTGAGCTTTGTAGAAGGTCCTTGCAGTATTTGCTTTTAGCAGCTCTAACTTGTCTCTTACATCTGTTCCTTAGTTCACAATAGACAATAAGATCAGACTGTAGGCCAGTTTGTTTGTAGCGAATCCAGAGCTTGTTCCTCTGGCGCAGATTAGCAAGGAGGTCTTTATGCAGCCACCTCGTCTGTTTTCCTCTGACCCTCCTAGTAGTCTTGGGGGCATGTTTATATTGAATGGTAAGAAATTCATTTATGAATATCTAGAGCAACCTCCACATCCTTTGTTTGATAGATACCTGCCCAGTCGATATTGGAGACATCATAGAGAAATGCATCCTGGTCAATATGAGCTAGATTTGTAAACGTGATTAGTCTTGATGGAGGAGATGGAGGTGCAACCATAGATAGGATACAAAAGTGGGTGAGTAGTCTGTTAGTGCATCTGCAAGGATTCCTGCTTTCGACACATGTTCCATACAGTTAACCATCATCCAGTCTAGGAGTGTACCCGTTTGATGGGATGACGTGGCTCTAGTTGCTTCAGAGATCAACTGGTGAAAATTATAACTAAGTGTGAGTGATTTCAAGGATATTTGAGCTGACCCTAACCAATTGAGGTTAAGATCACCTAGGATAACAGCCTTATTATGATTTACAGTATGGGAGGCGATGTCAAGGAGTTCTTGAAGACCTACTATTCCCCCAGCAGGGGGATTATAGGCACAGATAATATGAAGCTTCTTTTCCCCCAATACAATAGTTGCCTGTATGAATTTGCACACTGCGGGAGAGGCAGATACTGGGACAATAGAGATGTTGAGGTGTTTTTTGAAGAATAGAGCAACTCCACCTCCATGCTTGTATGAGGATCTATCCCACCGGAACAGGGAATAGTTAGGCAAGGAGGACATGTCATCAGGTATACCGGGTTTTAGCCAAATTTCTGTGAGACAGAGTACATCAGGATTGTAGTTTCACCCAGGCCTCGAGTTCCGCATGGTGACAGGTAAGACTTCCGATATTGATATGGGCAATTAATAATCCTTTCTTGGACATGCCAGATAACTCATTTGGGAAAAGAAACAGGTAGGTGGACCTGGATTTAGTTTGACATCCCCAGATAGCAGAATAATGATCATGGCTAGGAACCAAAGCCTTGCACAGTGGCAGGTTGGGTGAAACACATCTCCATGGCAGCTTCCTCCTGGCATGTAGAGGGTAATAGATGCTGCCTCTAACAAGGAGGATAGGGTTAGGTTGAAGATCAGGCTTTGTCTCTGCAATCAAGTTAGAGAAACTATAGTTGTGGTAAGCCTGCGAGGAGTCTTTTGCCATTTGGTTACATGGGAGAGCCCATGTGGCAGTGTCCAGGCTGAGTAAAAGGACAAATGACAAGAGTGCCCATAGCAGACTATACTTCGCCATAGTGTTACTATTTGACTTGGGTAGGAAGACTAGTGGTATACTGAGACAGAGGATTAGCTCTTAGGGATAAAGAGATAGTGTGTGTAAAATTAAGACTGCCAAGGGTGACCGTGTTATACCGGTTTAACCCTTGGCCGAAATTAGAGATAGAGAAAAAACAACAAAGTGTTTCCTGCTAGTGTAGCAATTATTTAGAAGAAGTGGATCAGTGTAGCAGAAAGTAAAGCCCCGCAAAGGTTAATTAGGAAAGCAGACCAGCTGGAGGCTCTACTTGTGGTAAAGATTACAGTGAGGAAATGAAGACCTATTCAAGATATGTTAGAAGGCACCCCTAGTGGCGGAATTTTATAAGGAACCAATGGGAGACTAGACAGGTAGCAGTAATGTTCGGCAAAAGTCAATGCAAAGCAGAGGCGTGAAGCCCAGAGACTGATAATCCGACAGAGAAAAGGCAGGGCCAAACAGTGGCCAAGCAGAGAGCAGCAGTCCAATTAGAGGAGGGTGGCAGCAGGTGGCCGCCTATCAAACCCGCACAGTGCTACCCCAGAGCAGCCTGGACACTTAACCGGATTTGAAGGTGTCCTGTTCGTCAGGAGGATGGAGGTACGGGCAGCTGGCAGGATTAGCCATGCCGCTCACTGGGAGCACGATCAGGCGCAGTGGATCTATTTTAAGATATAAAATGTAGGTTAAGATAGGATATTATTAGCTAGGGCAGGGGGTACCAAGGCAACTTGAAAATTACTCGGGGTAGCAAGGGAGGAAGCCCAGGCATGGAACTGCACAGTAGATAGCAGAGCAGGTGCTAAGCAAAGCTGATAGGCAAGCAGATGGTGAAAATAGGAAGTCTTTAAAGGGAAGACAGGACAAGTGTTAGGCCTAATAGCTGCAATATTAGTGAGAGGGGAGGATGAACATTGCTAGGGGTGGTGCCAAGGGGGGAAGGAGAGTATTTAATAAAGGCTGGAGGTGGGGTATGGGAGGGTGGGCGAAAAAATTCAAGCAGGAAGGAGACAGAAGGACAGAAAGTGAAAGAGAAATTGAATTATTTGCAGGGCAAAGCTTACAACTGTGACCCAAATGGAATCTGGTCAAAACAGAAAAAAACTGTATCACTTTAAACTTAGTTTCTGATCCAGGGTAGCTTAGTACCTGGACCTTAAAACAAAGAGAGCTGTAATAGTTTACAATCTACAAACCTGCAGCCTAAATGAACTTGCACTTCAACTACCCTTGAGTGCAAAATTGCTGTAAACAGGCTGTTTCGCGTTTAAGTTAGGCTTTACAAGACAATTTGAGAGACTTAATAAGTACCACAATCAGAATATAACATTAGCTTAAGGTCCAGAGGAAACAGCAGTAGCAAAGAATTAAAGAACTGCAGCAGCCCATCAGCAGGCAGAGTCGATGGTTCTGGACAGTCCAGTTTCTGCAGCGTACCTTCAGTCTGGTGATCGGCAGGCAGTACAGCGAGGAAGGCAGCCGGTGGACAGAAGGGGTCCACCCGGCTGCTTGCAGCAGCAGAGGCACCCATGTCAAGGGTGAAGCTTCAGTCTGGTGATCGGCGGGCAGTACAGTGAGGAAGGCAGCTGGCGGACAGAAGGGGTCCTCCCGGCTGCTTGCAGCAGCAGCAGAGGCACCCATGTCAAGGGTGAAGCTTCAGTCTGGTGATTGGCGAGCAGTACATTGAGAAAGGCAGCCAGTGGACAGAAGGGGTCCGCCTGGCTGCTTGCAGCAGCAGAGGCACCCCTGTCAAGGGTGAAGCTTCGGTCTGGTGATCAACGAGCAGTACAGCGAGGAAGGCAGCCGGCGGACAGAAGGGGTCCGCCCGGCTGCTTGCAGCAGCAGAGGCACCCGTGTCAAGGGTGAAGCTATATATAATAACAAACTAAAAAGTAGTAACAGTATTGGACCTTTTAAAAATAAACAAGGTGATATATTGAACAATAAAGAAACTGCACATATCCAAAGTAATTTTTTCTGTTCAGTCTTTAACCCAGTTACCCAGTTTAAGGCAGGGGACAATTTCAGTTCCACACCTGGGTGTATACAGATAAAAGAGAAAGATGTACTTGATAAACTAAAAAAACTTCATATACAGTAAACAAATCACAAGGTCCTGATGAAATCCATCCAAGGGTAATATATGAACTAGCGGAGAAATTAGCTGCACCCCTGACTTATATTTTTTAAACCTCTTTGGATAAAGGAGAAGTCCCGCTGGGATGGAGGAAGGCATTAGTGATACCCATTTTCAAAAAAGGATCAAGAACAGACCCACAAAACTACAGACCGGTGAGCCTGACATCTGTCATGGGGAATATTATGGAGTCTTTATTAAAAGACTATATAATGGAACATCTAGAGACAAGTAATTTACAGGATCCAGTACAGCACGGGTTTCGGAGGGATAGATCATGTCAAACAAACCTGTTAGTATTCTATGAGACAGTTGGAAATGCACTGGATAAGGGCAACAGTGTGGACGTTGTTTTTCTGGACTTTTCAAAAGCTTTTGACAAACTTCCACATCAGGAACTAATAAATACACTTAAAGAATACAGACTTGATACCAATATAATAAATTGGACAGAGGCCTGGTTGAGTGAGAGAAGAAAGAGAGTGGTGGTGCAGGGTGAGATGTCTAATTGGGCTAGAGTGACTAGTGGGGTCCCCCAGGTGTTGGGCCCTTGTCTCTTCAATATTTATATAACATCGCTAAAAATACCAAATAAAGATATTTGGGTGACAAAATTTGCAGATGACTGCAGAATTGGAGCCATAACAAACACAAAAAAAATACCACTGACTTGCAAGATGCTCTTAACACCATACAATAATGGACTAAAAAGAACAAGCTTGAATTGAACAGTGCTAAATGCACTGTTATGCATTTGGGTAAAAGAAATAATAAATTATCTTATAAAATAGATACCACTGAACTTAGAGTAACAACTAAGGAGAGAGATGTAGGGATCACAATTAGTGCAGATTTAAAATTCAGCTCTCATTGCAATAAACTAGCTAAAAAGAATAACCAGATACTGAACTGCATACTGAGACTATAACTAGTAGAGATAGGATAGTGGTTATGCCCCTTTACAATGCCTTGGTGAGGTCCAACCTGGAGTATTGTGCCCAGGTGTGGGCCCCGTATAAAAAAGAAGATATTCACAATTTGGAGCGTATCCAGCGCAGAGCAACTAGGGCTGTTGAGGGTCTGGGAGGCATGTCATAGCCTGATACTCTACAGGAGCTAAATCTGTATACCCTGCAGTATAGAAGGATTAGGGGTGACTACTGTATGATATTTAAACTTATACATGATAACGCACTAAGAGTAGATCTAAGGTTAATCTTGAGAAAATCAAAATATGAATCCAGGGGGCATCATTCCCAATTAGCATCTCAAAGATGGCAAACACTTCCACGAAAGCAAAAGGTTTAGCCAGAGAGTGGTATCTGGGGGGAAGTCACTGCCAGTTGAGGTGGTAACCAGCATAACTATGGAGTCCTTCAAGCATAGACTAGACAGGTTTCTTTTGGATAAATAAAAATTAAGATAAAACTGAACTAAGTAACTACCAGCAAAGGAAAATGAAAAATATTTAACTTTAAAGGCAAGTATTAAGGACGCAAGTCAAACTAGTTTGAATTTACCTATGAACCTGTGGCTGCCTCAGGACTCTGTTATCCAGCTTGTGCCCTTGAGAGGATGCTCCTTTGGCTGCGGTGAGCTTGAAACCACCTCCCTGCTGCCGCCATAACCAGTGGCCACCTCAGGTCTCTGTTATACCAGTACAGACCCGCAGTTGGAGCCTGTAATTTTCATTTCTCAGCGCCTTACCACAGCTGGCCTCTGATTGGCTAACTCTTTGGCCTGGAGTGCCCCAATTGGTGCTCCTACAGGCCCTGGACTCTGCGGCTTCCCTAAGCTCCTTGCTACTCTATTTCTGAATGTAAGAAGCTAATTCACTGTGTATTCATTTACCTCTTCCCTTGGATGTATGCATCATAGTATTTTCTTGTTAAGGACATTGTTTTGTGTCACCACTGCCATAACCTCTGTTCACCTCAGGACTCCATTATCCAGTGTGTGCCTTTGAAAGGGTATCCCTTGCCTGTGGTGAGGGTGAACCCTCCCCCCACCACTCATCATACCCTGTGGCTGCCTCAGGATTCTGATATCCAGCTTGTGCCCTTGACAGGGTGTACCCTTGCCTGTGACAGGGCAGAATCCCCTGCCACCTACCGTAACTTGTGGCTGCCTCAGGATTCTGTTATCCAGCTTATGCCCTTCACAGGGTGCTCCCCTGCCTGTGGCAAGGATGAACCCCCCTTGCCATCTACCATAACCTGGGACCACCTCAGGACTCCGTTATCCAGCTTGTACCCTTGACAGGGTGCTCCCATGCCTGTGGTGAGGCTGAATCCCCCTGCCACCTGCTGTAACCTGTGTCTGCCTCAGGACTCTGTTATTCAGCTTGTGACCTTGACAGGGTACTCACTTGCCTGTGGCAAGGCTGAACCCCCCACCACCACTGACTGTAGCCTGTGGCTGCCTCTGGACTCTGTTATCCAGCTCATGACCTTGAGAGGGTGCACCCTTGCCTGCAGTGAGGCTGAACCCCCCATCACCCACTGTAACCTGTGGCCGCCTCAGGACTCTGCTATCCAGCTCGTGCCCTTGACAGGATGCTTCCTTGTCTGCAGTGAGGCTGATCTCCCACGTCACCCGCCATAGCCTGTGGCCACCTCAGGACTCCATTATCCAGCTCATGCCCTTGACATGATGCAACCTTGCATGCAGCAAGGCTGAACCCTCCCCCCATCATTACCTGTGGCCACCTCAGGTCTCTGTTATCCAGCTCATGCCCTTGACAGGGTACTCCCTTGCCTGTGGTGATGCTGAATACCCTGCTGCCTACTGTAAGCTGTGGCTGCCTCTGGACTTTGTTATCCAGCTCATGCCCTTGACAGGGTGCACCCTGGCCTGCAGCAAGATAGAATCTTTTGCCACCTGCCATAACTTGTGGATGCCTCAGAGTTCCATTATCCAGCTCATGCCCTTGACAGGGTGCTCCCTTGTGTGCAGTGAGGCTGAACCTCCCACTGCCCGCAGTAACCTGTGGCCACCTTAGGACTTTGTTATCCAGCTTGCCCTTAACAGGATGCTCCCTTGCCTGTGGCAAGACTGAACCACCCACCACCCACCATAACCTGTGGCCACCTCAACACTTCACTATCCAGCTCATGCTCATGACAGGGTGCTCCATCGTCTGTGGCGAGACTGAACCCCACCATAACCTGTGGCTGCCTCAGGATTCTGTTATCAAGCTTGTGCCCTTGACTGGGTGCTCCCTTGCCTGCGGTGAGGCTGAACTCCATTGCCACCTGCCGTATCCTGTGGCCGCCCAGAACTCTGTTATCTAGCTCTTGCACTTGACAGGATGCTTCCTTGCTGCGGCAAAGCTGAAACCCCACCGCCATGCGCTGTAACCTGTGGCCGCTTCAGGACTCCATTATCCAACTCGTGCCTTGACAGGGTGCTTTCTTGCCTATGGTGAGCCTGAACCCCCACCAACCACCGTAACCTGTTGCCACCTCAGGTCACTGTTATCCTGCTCATGTCATTGACAGGGTGCTCCCTTGCCTACAGTGAGGCTGAACTTCCAGCCACCCACTGTAACCTATGGCCGCTTCAGGACTCCATTATCCAGCTCATGCCCTTGGCATGGTGCTCCCTTGCCTGCGGAGAGGCTGAACCCCCCAACGTAACCTGTGGCCACCTCAGGACTCTGTTATCCAGCTCATGCCATTGACAGGCTGCTCCCTTGCCTGCAGCAAGGCTGAACTCCTCCGCCACCTGCCATAACCTGTGGCTGCTTCAGGACTCCGTTATCCAACTTGTGCCCTTGAGAGGATGGTCCTTTGCCTGTGGTGAGCCTGAAACCCCCACCACCACCCGCCGTAAGCTGTGGCCACCTCAGGTCTCTGTTATACCAGTACAGACCCGCAGTTGGAGCCTGTAATTTTCATTTCTCAGCGCCTTACCACAGCTGGCCTCTGATTGGCCAACTCTTTGGCCTGGAGTGCCCCAATTGGTGCTCCTACAGGCCCTGGACTCTGCGGCTTCCCTAAGCTCCTTGCTACTCTATTTCTGAATGTAAGAAGCTAATTCACTGTGTATTTCATTTACCTCTTCCCTTGGATGTATGCATCATAGTATTTTCTTGTTAAGGACATTGTTTTGTGTCACCACTCGCCATAACCTCTGTTCACCTCAGGACTCCATTATCCAGTGTGTGCCTTTGAAAGGGTATTCCCTTGCCTGTGGTGAGGGTGAACCCTCCCCCCACCACTCATCATACCCTGTGGCTGCCTCAGGATTCTGATATCCAGCTTGTGCCCTTGACAGGGTGTACCCTTGCCTGTGACAGGGCAGAACCCTGCCACCCACCGTAACTTGTGGCTGCCTCAGGATTCTGTTATCCAGCTTATGCCCTTCACAGGGTGCTCCCTGCCTGTGGCAAGGATGAACCCCCCACCACTCATAACCTGGGACCACCTCAGGACTCCGTTATCCAGCTTGTACCCTTGACAGGGTGCTCCCATGCCTGTGGTGAGGCTGAATCCCCTGCCACCTGCTGTAACCTGTGTCTGCCTCAGGACCCTGTTATTCAGCTTGTGACCTTGACAGGGTACTCACTTGCCTGTGGCAAGGCTGAACCCCCCACCACCACTGACTGTAGCCTGTGGCTGCCTCTGGACTCTGTTATCCAGCTCATGACCTTGAGAGGGTGCACCCTTGCCTGCAGTGAGGCTGAACCCCCCATCACCCACTGTAACCTGTGGCCGCCTCAGGACTCTGCTATCCAGCTCGTGCCCTTGACAGGATGCTTCCTTGTCTGCAGTGAGGCTGATCTCCCCGTCTCGCGCCATAGCCTGTGCCCCTCAGGACTCCATTATCCAGCTCATGCCCTTGACATGATGCAACCTTGCATGCAGCAAGGCTGACCCTCCCCATCATTACCTGTGGCCACCTCAGGTCTCTGTTATCCAGCTCATGCCCTTGACAGGGTACTCCTTGCCTGTGGTGATGCTGAATACCCTGCTGCCTACTGTAAGCTGTGGCTGCCTCTGGACTTTGTTATCCAGCTCATGCCCTTGACAGGGTGCACCCTGGCCTGCAGCAAGATAGAATCTTTTGCCACCTGCCATAACTTGTGGATGCCTCAGAGTTCCATTATCCAGCTCATGCCCTTGACAGGGTGCTCCCTTGTGTGCAGTGAGGCTGAACCTCCCCACTGCCCGCAGTAACCTGTGGCCACCTTAGGACTTTGTTATCCAGCTTGTGCCCTTAACAGGATGCTCCCTTGCCTGTGGCAAGACTGAACCACTCCACCACCCACCATAACCTGTGGCCACCTCAACACTTCACTATCCAGCTCATGCTCATGACAGGGTGCTCCATCGTCTGTGGCGAGACTGAACCCCCACCATAACCTGTGGCTGCCTCAGGATTCTGTTATCAAGCTTGTGCCCTTGACTGGGTGCTCCCTTGCCTGCGGTGAGGCTGAACTCCATTGCCACCTGCCGTATCCTGTGGCCGCCCCAGAACTCCGTTATCTAGCTCTTGCACTTGACAGGATGCTTCCTTACTTGCGGCAAAGCTGAAACCCCACCGCCATGCGCTGTAACCTGTGGCCGCTTCAGGACTCCATTATCCAACTCGTGCCTTGACAGGGTGCTTTCTTGCCTATGGTGAGCCTGAACCCCCCCCCCCACCAACCACCGTAACCTGTTGCCACCTCAGGTCACTGTTATCCTGCTCATGTCATTGACAGGGTGCTCCCTTGCCTACAGTGAGGCTGAACTTCCCCAGCCACCCACTGTAACCTATGGCCGCTTCAGGACTCCATTATCCAGCTCATGCCCTTGGCATGGTGCTCCCTTGCCTGCGGAGAGGCTGAACCCCCCACCGTAACCTGTGTCTGCCTCAGGGCTCCATTATCCAACTTGTGCCTTTGACAGGGTACTCCCTTGACTGTGGCGAGGCTGAATTCCTCCTCTGCCACCCACCATAACCTGTGGCCTCCTCTGGACTCTATTATCCAGCTCTTGCTCTTGACAGGGTGCTCCATTGCCTGTGGTGAGGCTGAATCCCCCTGCCACCCACTATAACGTACGTCCACCTCAGGACTCTGTTATCCTGCTCGTGCCCTTCACTGGATGCTCTCTTGCCTGCGACGAGGCTGAACACCCCCACCTTCCGCTGTAACCTATGGCTGCCTCAGGACTCCATTATCCAGCTCTTTCTCTTGACAGGGTGCTCCCTTGCCTGTGGCGAGGCTGAATACCCCTGCCACCCACAGTAAACTATGTCTGCCTCAGGACTCCATTATCCTACTCATGCCCTTGACAGGGTGCTCCCTTGCCTGTGGTGAGGCTGATCCCCACACCTCCAACCATAACCTGCGGCCACCTCAGGATTCCATTATCTAGCTCATGCCCTTGACTGAGTGCTCCTTTGCCTGCGGTGAGGCTGAAACCCACTGCCACCCGCTGTAACCTGTGGTCACCTCAGGACTTCGATATCCAGCTCATCCCCTTGAAAGGGTGCTCCCTCGCCTGCGGCGAGGCTGAACTCCACCTGCCACCTGTCATAGCTGTGGCCACCTCAGGACTCCATTATCTAGCTTGTGCGCTTGACAGGATGCTCCCTTGCTTGCGGTGAAGCTGACCCCCCCACTGCCCTCTGTAACATGTGGCTGCCTCAGGAATCCATTATTCAGCTCATTTCCTTGCCAGGGTGCTCACTTGCCTGCAACGTGGCTGATCCCCCCGCCACCTGCCATACCCTATGTCCACCTCAGGACTCCATTATCCAGTTCATGCCCTTGACAGGGTGTTCCCTTGCCTGCAGCAAGGCTGAACCCCCCCTCCACCTGCCATATTTTGTGGCTGCCTCAAGACTCCATTAACAGCTCATGCCCATAACAGAGTGCTCCTTGCCTGCAGCAGGCTGAACCCCCCCGCGTAACCTGTGGCCACCCTGGACTAAATTATCCAGCTTGTGCCCTTGAGAGGGTTCTCACTTGCCTGTTGTGAGGCTGAACTCCCCACCACCCACCATAACCTGTGTCCATTTCAGTACTCCGTTATCCAGCTCGTGCCCTTGACAGGATACTCCCTTGCCTGCGAAGAGGCTGAACCCCCCACAATCTGCCATAACCTGTGGCTGCCTCAGGACTCCATTATCCAGCTCTTGTTCTTGACAGGGTGCTGCCTTGCCTGTGGCGAGGCTGAATCCCCCTGCCACCTGCCGAAACCCTATGTCTGCTTCAGGACTCTGTTATCCAGCTCCTGCCCTTGACAGGGTGCTCCCTTTCCAGCGGCGAGGCTGATCCCCCCCACCTCCAACCGTAACCTGTGGCTGCCTCAGGACTCTGTTATCCAGCATGTGCCCTTGACAGGGTACTCCCTTGCCTGTGGCGAGGCTGAACCCCCCACCACCCACCGTAAGCTGTGGTCACCTCTGGACTCTGTTATCCAGCCCATGCTCTTGACAGGGTGCTCATTTGCCTGCAGTGAAGCTGAACTCCGCTGCCACCCACTGTATCCTGTGGCAGCCTCAGGACTCCATTATTCAGCTCACACCCTTGACAGGGTGCTCCCTTGCCTGTGGCGGGGCTAAACCTGCTGCCATAACCTGAAGCCACCTCTGGACTCTGTTATCCAGCTCATGCCTTGACAGAGTACTGCCTTGCCTGCGGCGAGGTTGAACCCCCCCCTCCATCCACCATTACCTATGGCTGCCTCAGGACTCCGTTATCCAGCTCGTGCCCTTGACTGGGTGCTCCTTTACCTGGGGCGTGGCTGAACCCCTCCACCACCCACCATAACCTGTGGCCACCTCAAGACTCCGTTATCAAGCTCATGCCCTTGAGAGGGTGCTCCATGACCTGTGGTGAGGCTGAATATCCCCCACCACCACTCTCCGTAACCTGTGTCTGCCTCAGGACTCCGTTATCCTGCTTGTGCCTTTGACAGGGTACTCCCTAGCCTGTGGCAAGGCTGAACTCCTCCACTGCCACCAACTGTAACCTGTTGCCTCCTCCAAACTCCATTATCCAGCTCGTGCCCTTCACTGGATGCTCCCTTGCCTGCGACGGGGCTGAACACCCCCACCTTCCGCTGTAACCTATGGCTGACTCAGGACTCCATTATCCAGCTCTTTCTCTTGACAGGGTTCTCCCTTGCCTGTGGCGAGGCTGAATACCCCTGCCACCCACCGTAACCTATGTCTGCCTCAGGACTCCATTATCCTGCTCATGCCATTGACAGGGTGCTCCCTTGCCTGCAGTGAGGCTGAAACCCACCACCACCCGCTGTAACCTGTGGCCACCTCAGGACTTCGATATCCAGCTCATCCTCTTGACAGGGTGCTCCCTTGCCTGCGGTGAAGCTGAACTCCACCTGCCACCTGCCGTAGCTGTGGCCACCTCAGGACTCCATTATCCAGCTTGTGCACTTAACAGGATGCTCCCTTGCTTGTGGTGAAGCTGAAACCACCCCCCACTGCCCTCTGTAACAAGTGGCTGCCTCAGGAATCCATTATTCAGCTCATTTCCTTGCTAGGGTGCTCACTTGCCTGCAGCGTGGCTGATCTCCACGCCACCTGCCATACACTATGTCCACCTCAGGACTCCATTATCCAGTTCATGCCCTTGACAGGGTGCTCTCTTGCCTGCAGCAAGACTGAACTCCCCCCCCACCTGCCATAGCCTTCGGCTGCCTCAAGACTCCATTACCAGCTCATGCCCTTAACAGAGTGCTCCCTTGCCTGCAGCGAGGCTGACCCCCATGACCTGTGGCCACCCCTGGACTCCGTTATCCAGCTTGTGCCCTTGAGAGGGTTCTCCCTGCCTGTGGTGAGGCTGAACTCCCCCGCCACCCACCATAACCTGTGTCTACTTCAGGACTCTGTTATCCAGCTCATGCCCTTGACAGGATGCTCCCTTGCTTGCGAAGAGGCTGAACCCCCCACAATCTGCTGTAACCTGTGGCTGCCTCAGGACTCCATTTTCCAGCTCCTGCCCTTGACAGGGTGCTCCCTTTCCTGTGGCAAGACTGATCCTCCCCACCTCCTACTGTAACCTGTGGCTGCCTCACGACTCTGTTATCCAGTGTGTGCCCTTGATAGGATGCTTCCTTGCCTGTGTAGCAGGCTGAACCACCCCCCCCGCCCACCGTAACCTCTGGCCACCTCAGATCTCCACTATCCAGGTACGGACCTGCAGCTGAAGCAGGTAATTTTCATTTTTCAGTGCCTTACTGCAGCTGGCCTCTGACTGGCTGACTCTTCAGCCTGGAGCTCCCCAATTGGTGCCCCCTCAAGCCCTGGACTCTTCGGTTTCCCGAAGCTCCTTGCTGCTCTATTTCTGAATTTAAGAAGTTAATTCACTGTATATTTCATTTACCTCTTCACTTGGATGTATGCAACATATTATTTTCTTGTTAAGGACATTGTTTTGTATGTTATTTGCTAATGCCTCTTTTTATATGCCTATTGAATGTTGCTGCTTAGATGACTTTTCAACTGTTTTTCTTAGAGGCAGGCCATTGTTATGCATTGATTACTGCATAACTAATTTATTCAGTGCCTTTTCTTGCCTCTGATATGCTCATTTTCACTCCCAGCCTAATTCTCCTATCCATCTCATTCTACCCTCTCTCTCTCTCTTTCTGTCTCTCTCTCTCTCTCTCTCTCTCTCTCAGGAGCTTGGCGCCGACCTGCCCTGCCCCTTGCTATCTCCTTCTCACTGTGTTGTGGTAACCCAGCACCCCGATTAAGCCCTTTATTGTTCTTCTAGCTATGTCCACTCTCAGTTTTTCCCTTCTGTTTTCAGCTGCCTTCTCTGCTCTTCCGCCGCCGCTTTCTAAATCACCTTGCTGTTTTGACTTCTCCCCACCCCAACCTACACAATTTAAGCTAAACTCCTTCTCATTCTCTTCCCACAGCTTGTGCACTTGACAGGGTGCTCCCTTGCCTGCGGCGAGGCTGAACTCCACCACCAACAGCCGTATCCTGCGGCCACCTAATGACTCCATTATCCAGCTCTTTTCCTTGCCAGGGTGCTCCCTTGCCTTCGCCGAGGCTGACCCACCCCGCTGTCTGCCATAATCTGTGGCTGCCTCAGATCTCCACTATTCAGCTCAGGCCCTTGACAGGGTGCTCCCTTGCCTGCGCCGAGGCTGATCCACCCCGCTGCCTGCCATAATCTGTGACTCCCTCAGGACTCCATTATTCAGCTCATGCTCTTGACAGGGTGCTCCCTTGCCTGTGGTGAGGATGAACCTGCTGCCATAACCTGAGGCCACCTCAGGACTCTGTTATCCAGCTCGTGCCCTTGACAGAGTACTGCCTTGCCTGTGGTGAGGTTGAAGCCCTCCTCCATCCACCATAACCTATGGCTGCCTCAGGACTCCGTTATCCAGCTCGTGCCCTTGACTGGGTGCTCCTTTGCCTGGGGCATGGCTGGACCCCTCCACCACCCACCATAACCTCTGGCCACCTCAGGATTCCGTTATCAAGCTCATGCCCTTGAGAGGGTGCTCCGTTGCCTGTGGTGAGGCTGAATACCCCCCCACCACCACTCTCCGTAACCTGTGTCTGCCTCAGGACTCTGTTATCCTGCTTGTGCCTTTGACAGGGTACTCCCATCCTGTGGCAAGGCTGAACTCCTCCACCGCCACCAACTGTAACCTGGGGCCTCCTCTGGACTCCGTTATCCAGCTCGTGCCCTTAAGAGAGTGCTCCCTTGCCTGTGGCGATGCTGGATCTCCCTTGCCTGTGGTGAGGCTGAACTACTTCCAGGCCACCCACCATTACCTGTGGCCTCCTCTGGACTTCGTTATCCAGCTCATGGCCTTGACAGGGTGCACCCTTGCCTGCAGTGAGACAGAAACCCCCGCCACCCACCGTAACCTGTGGCTGCCTCAGGATTCCGTTATCCAGCTTAAGCCCTTGAAAAAGTGCTCCCTTGCCTGTCGAGTGGCTGAACCCCCCCTCTGCATCCACTGTAACCTGTGGCTACCTCCGGACTCTGTTATCCAGCTCTTGCTCTTGACAGGGTTCTCCCTTTCCTGTGGTGAGGCTGAATCCCCCTGCCACCCGCCGTAACCTATGTCTGCCTCAGGACTCTGTTATCCTTCTCCTGCCCTTGACAGGGTGCTCCCTTGCCTGCAGCGATGCTGATCCCCTCCACCTCCAACCACAACCTGTGGCCACCTCAGGACTCTGTTATCCAGCTTGTGCCCTTGACAGGGTACTACCTTGCCTGTGGCAAGGCTGAAACCCCCCGCCACCCACCATAAGCTGTGGCCGCCTCAGGACTGTGTTATCTAGCTCATGCCCTTGACAGGGTGCTTCCTTGCCTGCAGTGAGGCTGAATCCCAACGCCACCTGTCGTAACCTGTGGCCACCTCAGGACTCTGTTATCCTGCTCATGCCTTTGACAGGGTACTCCCTTGCCTGTGGCAAGGCTGAAACCCCCCGCCACCCACCATAAGCTGTGGCCGCCTCAGGACTGTGTTATCTAGCTCATGCCCTTGACAGGGTTCTCCCTTTCCTGCAGCGAGGCTGAACTCCCCCACCACCTGCTGTAGCTGTGGCTGCCTCAGGACTCCATTATCCAGCTCATACATGTGACAGGATGCTCCCTTGCTTGCAGTGAAGCTGACCCCCCCCCCACAACCCACTGTAACCTGTGGCTGCCTCAGGACTTCATTATCCAGCTCATTTCCTTGCCAGGGTGCTCACCTGCCTGCAGCATGGCTGATCCCCCTGCTGCCTGCCATAAGCTGTGTCCTCCTCAGGGATCCATTATCCAGTTTGTACCCTTGACAGGGTGCTTCCTTGCCTGCAGCGAGGCTGAACCTCCCCTCCCCACCATGTGCCATAACCTGTGGCTGCCTCAGGACTCCATTATCCAGCTCATGCCCTTGACAGAGTTCTCCTTTGCCTGTGGCGAGGCTGAACCCCCCTCCCCTGCTGCAGCCTGTGTCCACCTTAGGACTCCATTGTCCAGCTCGTGCTCTTGGGAGGGTTCTTCCTTGCCTGCGGCTAGGCTGAAGTCCCTCGCCACCCGCCATAACCTGTGGCTGCCTCAGGACTCCGTTGTCCAGCTGTTGCTCTTGACAGGGTGTTTCCTTGTCTGTGGTGAAGCTGAATCCCCCTGCCACCCACCATAAGCTATGTCTGCCTCAGGACTCCGTTATCCTGCTCGAGTCCTTGACAGGGTGCTCCCTTGCCTGCGGTGAGGCAGATCTCCCCACTTCCAACCGTAACTTGTGGCCACCTCAAGACTCTGTTATCCAGCTTGAGCCCTTGACAGAGTACTCTCTTGCCTGTGGTGAGGCTGAACCACCCCACCACCCATCATATGCTGTGGCCGCCTCTGGACTCCGTTATCCAGCTCATGCCCTTGACAGGGTGTACTCTGGCCTGTGGTGAGGCAGAACCCCCCACTGCCCACCATAACCTGTTTCCTCCTCACGACTCTGTTATCCAGCTCATGCCATTGACAGGGTGCTCCGTTGCCTGCAGTGAGACTGAACCCCACCACCACCCGCTGTAACCTGTGGCTACCTCAGGACTTCGTTATCCAGCTCATGCCTGTGACATAGTGCTCCCATGCCTGCTGTCAGGCTGAACTGCCCTGCAACCCGCCGTATCCTGTGGCCACCTCAGGACTCCATTATCCAGCTCATGCACTTGACAGGATGCTCCCTTACTTGTGAAAGCTGCCCCCCGCTGTAACCTGTGGCCACCTCAGGACTCTGTTATCTGGCTCATGCCCTTGACAGGGTGCTTCCTTGCCTGTGGTGAGTCTGAACCCCAACGCCACCCGCCGTAACCTGTGGCCACCTCAGGACTCCGTTATTCAGCTTGTGCCTTTGACAGGGTGCTCCCTTGCCTGCAGTGAGGCTGAACTCCCCCACCACCCGCCGTAGCTGTGGCTGCCTCAGGACTCCATTATCCAGCTTGTGCATGTGACAGGATGCTGCCTTGCTTGCAGTGAAGCTGAACCCCCCCCCCCCGCCACCCGCTGTAATCTGTGGCTGTCTCAGGACTCTATTATCCAGCTCATTTCCTTGCCAGGGTGCTCACCCACCTGCAGCATGGCTGATCCCCCTGCTGCCTGCCATAAGCTGTGTCCTCCTCAGGACTCCATTATCCAGTTTGTACCCTTAACAGGGTGATTCCTTGCCTGCAGCGAGGCTGACCCCCCCCCCCGCCACGTGCCATAACCTGTGGCTGCCTCAGGACTCCATTATCCAGTTTATGCCCTTGACAGAGTTCTCCCTTGACTGCAGCTGGCCATCTTAGGACTCCATTGCCCAGTCCATGCCCTTGGGAGGGTTCTCCCTTGCCTGCGGCTATGCTGAAGTCCCTCGCCACCCACCATAACCTGTGGCTGCCTCAGGACTCCGTTGTCCAGCTTGTGCATGTGACAGGATGCTGCCTTGCTTGCAGTGAAGCTGAACCCCCCCCCCGCCACCCGCTGTAACCTGTGGCTGCCTCAGGACTCCGTTGTCCAGCTCTTGCTCTTGACAGGGTGTTTCCTTGCCTGTGGCAAGGCTGAATCCCCCTGCCACCTGCCATAACCTATGTCCACCTCAGGACTCTGTTATCTTGCTCAGGCCCTTGACAGGGTGCTCCCATGCTTGCTGTCTGGCTGAACTCCCCCGCCACCCACCGTATCCTGTGGCCACCTCAGGACTCCATTATCCAGCTCATGCACTTGACAGGATGCTGCCTTGCTTGTGGAAAGCTGAACCCCCTTACCCCTCCCCCCGCTGTAACAGGTGGCCACCTCAGGACTCCATTATCCAGCTCTTTCCTTGCCAGGGTGCTCACTTGCCTGCAGCGAGGCTGAACCTCCCTCTGCCACCTGCCATAACCTGTGGCTGCCTCAGGACTCTGTTATCCAGCTCATACCCTTGATAGGGTTCTCCCTTGCCTGTGGCAAGGCTGAACTCCTCCACCACTCACCATAACCTGTGTCCACCTCAGGACTCCGTTATCCAGCTTGTGCCCTTGACAGGATGCTCCCTTGTCTGTGGTGAGGCTGAACCCCCCCCACCACCCACCGTAACCTGTGGCCACCTCAGGACTCCATTATCCAGCTCCTTCCCTTGACAGGGTGCTCCCTTGCCTCCCCCACCATCTGCCGTAACCTGTGGCCACCTCCTGACTTCATTATCCAGCTCATACCCTTGATAGGGTTCTCCCTTGCCTGTGGCAAGGCTGAACTCCCCCGACACCCACCATAACCTATGTCCACCTCAGGACTCTGTTATCCAGCTTATGCCATTGACAGGATGCTCCCTTGATTGGCAAGGCTGAACCCCCCCGCCACCCGCCGTAACCTGTGACCACCTCAGGACTCCATTATCCAGGTACAGACCAGCAGTTGGAGCTGGTAATTTTCATTTTTCAGCGCCTTACTGCAGTTGGCCTCTGACTGGCCGACTCTTCTGCCTGGAGCTCCCCGATTGGTGTGCCTGCAAGCCCTGGACTGTGTGGCTTCCCTCGACACCTTGCTGCTCTATTTCTGAATTTAAGAAGCTAATTCACTGTATATTTCAGTTACCTCTTCACTTGGATGTATACAGCATAGTATTTTCTTGTTAAGGACATTGCTTTGTGAGTTTGCTAACGCCTCTGATTATATGCCTATCGAATATTGTTGCTTAGATTACTTTTCTGCTGTTTTTCTTAGAGGCAGGCCATTATTATGCATTGATTACTGCTTAATTAATTTATTCATTGCCTTTTCTTGACTCTGCTATGCTCCTTTTCACTCCTTGCCTAATTCTCCTATCCATCTCATTCTATCCCCCCTTCAGAGCTCGGCGTGACCACCCTTCCCCTACTATCTCCTTCTTACTGTGTTGTAGTGACCCAGCCCCCCAATTAAGCCCTCTATTGTCCATCTAGCTATGACCATTCTCAGTTTTCCCTTTTGTCTCTGGCCCCCTGCTACTTTCTGTGCTCTACCCCCGCCCCTCTCTAAATCACCTTGCTGTCTTGACTTCTCCCCATCCTCATCCTACACAATTTAAGCTAAACTCCTTCTGATTCTCATCCCACAGCTCATGCCCTTGACACAGTGCTCCCTTGTCTGCAACAAGGCTGAACCCCCTCCACCACCCGCTGTTACCTGTGGCTGCCTCAGCACTCCATTATCCAGGTACGGACCCACAGTTGGAGCTGGTAATTTTCATTTTTCGGCGCCGTACCACAGTTGACCTCTGATTGGCTGACTCCTTGGCCTGGAGCTCCCCAATTGGTGGGCCTACAAGCCCTGGACTCTGTGACTTCTTTTGGCTCCTTGCTGTTCTATTTCTGAATTTAAGAAGCTAATTCACCGTATATTTTTTCCCACCCCAGCCCTGACCTCTATTAAATCCGCCGAAGCCCCGCCTGTGTTGCACCCAGTGCCACCTATTGGCTACCACCAAGTCCAGCTGTCACTTAGCTGATTTAACCCTTTCTTGTTTGTGCTACTACTCCCCACTCTATTCACACTAAATAGTGCTAAGGCTCAAACCCTTAAGGTCTTCCGTCTCAGGCTAGCTAATTCATACTCTATCCTGGGATCATGATCCCCAATTTTATCTCTCTCCCACGCCTTTTCCTCTTACTTCTCACTCTGCTTTCCCTGCCATCTCTCCACTTGCTCACTCCGCACCACTCTCCGCATGCTAACCATATTAACCTGCAAACCCCCTTCTACAACCAAGTGGCAACTCCAACTCCTTTTTGCAGTCCTGGTCCCACTTCTCTGTACGTCCTTCTGCCTCACTCGTGTCTATACCTCACTCCTATACCTTACTGTGTATCCTTAAATTTCACCTTTCTACTTCCAAGCACCCTTCTCAATCTTCCAAATCCATTAACCAACCTGGGTTCAAGAATACCAAGTTGCATTTCATCATTATCTCTCTCTTGCTCCTCTCTGCAGGAGACGTAAACCCCAACCCTGATCCTACACTAAGAAATGCCCCTTCTACAGTCACCCCTCCCTCACCAACCTCTGTTTCATTGACCCAGGGTCTAAAAATCCTACATTTGCAGCCTTCTCCCTAAATTAGACCTCTTACTTCCACTTTATAGGTTCCCTTAATCCTGATATCCTCATCTTATCTGATGCTTCTGTTGCAGTTCCTGGCTACACCGTTACTCGGCAGGACCGCTCTGGGAGGCGTGGAGGTGTGGTCATCTACTCCTCCACCTCGCTCCAAATCACTACTGTCCTATCAACCACCGAACCCACTGCCTATGAAACCTTGGTAGTTAGGCTCTCATTACCTTTCTCTGTACCAGTATTTGTTGGTGGAGCCTATTGCCGGCGTGGCCTATACCACTCTGTAGCCACCGATCTAATTACCACTATTGGGACCCTCTCCTCCGCTATTGAGCTCTATCTGCTAGGTGACCTAAATCTGAACTGGTTGTCACCTGCCCTAGGCAAGACTCGCTCTGCCATAGCTGCTCTTAATCTGTCCCAACTAATCACGGAACCTGCTCTACTAAACCTCAGATTCCCAAATCACACTCTTTTAGACTAGGCCCTAACCTCCCACCCTCAAGGGGTTGTCCAGTCTGGCCTATTACCCGATGCTGTTAACAACCATCATATGATCTACCAAGGCTCCTCACTAACTCCTTACTCTCCATTCCTTCAAAACACTGGACCTTGTCCTTCTTCATCAGGACCTCACCCAGATTGACTGGACACCTACAGCCTCTGCAAATACTATTGACCAAGCCCTCAAATATTTCAAAGCCAATTTCCTCGCTATCTGGAATAAACACGCTCCCCTGAAGAAAGTTAGAGTGCAAGGTAGTCACCTCCCCTGGGTAACACCTGAACCTGTCAATAAGCATGTGACTCTGCATGGAAACCCACTTATCCTCTAAACTCCCTTGTGATTTCTCTACGTACAAAACACTCTGAAATGCCTGTACCAAAGCCATCCATCTGGCTAAAACTGCATACTTCTGGTAAGCCTTTAACACTAACATAAACAACCCGGCAAGTTTTGGAAAGTTGTTCACTCCCTGTTTTCACCCCAAACTCAAACCCCCGCCCCCGCTACTCAAAATAAATAACCAACTCATAGCTGCTCATCCTACATTTGTTGAGGAATTCAACTAGTACTTTACTTCCTGCACCTCTCCACCCTGTTGGCCTCCACCCTTCCATCCCATCCCTCTCCTACATCCATGCCCACTGCTTCCCTCAAACACCATCGAACAGTGGAGCATTTTACCTTTGCACCCATCTCTCCCATTGACACCTTAAAGGCACTTCTCTCCATTAACCCAACAAGAGGCACCTCCCCCGATGACCTCGACCCTAAGCTTCTTTATTTATCTGCACCTGCTATTTCCCTCCCTCTGGCTGATCTCCTTAACCTATCCTTCTGCACTGCAACTGTCACTAAGGCCTGGAAACATGCTACAGTTCTTCCCTTACCTAAGAGTGGGGATTTCTCATCTCCTGGGAATTACTGCCCTATCTCGCTCCTCCCCAGCCTGGCTAAACTTCAGGAACAACTTGTTCTCTCCTAACTCTCCACCTTTCTTGACAACTCCTCTTTCTTCACTCCCTTCTACTCTGACTTTCAGAAGAATCACTCCACAACCACTTCCCTACCTAGACTTACTGACTCTATTCATTCAGCCATGGATAAAGGTCACATTAACTCTGCCATCTTTGTCAACCTTGCCAAGACCTTCGACACTGTTTCCTACTCCCTCCTCCTCTCAACCCTCTCATCAGTTGGCCTGTCTCAGATGGCCTGTAACTGGTTCCAAGCCTACCTGGTAGGCAGAACTCAATCTGTCGAAATAGCTGATTCTAAGTCCTCACCTTTATGAGTCTCTACTGATGTGCCTCAAGGCTCTGTACTTGGCCCACTCTTATTCTCAGTCTTTATCAATGACCTTCTGTCAGTTTGCTCCTCATCCTCTATCCACATGTATGATGACAATATGGTCTTGTTCACCTCAGGCCACTCCCCCTCTGATGTGTTTACCAGACTATAGTTTGACTTCACTAATGTTCAGTGTTGGCTAAGCTCGTGTCAACTCTTCCTCAATGCCAAGTAGACAGTATCCATGACCTCTGGCAGGAGGCAAAGACTCTCTAGGCTACCTTCCCCCCCCTCATTCCGCACCCTTGATGGGACAATACTTGAGGACACCTCCTCATTCAAATACCTGGGTGTCTGGCTTGACAAACACCTTAACTTTTCTGAACATATTGACACCATCCTGAAAAAACTGGGCCCAAGCTCGATGCCCTTTACAGGAACCACAGTACCCTGCCACTTCCGGTTAAGCGAGATCTTGTTCAGAAAATGATACTCCATATTTTCAACTATTGCGACATAATCTACAGTGCTGCTCCCAAGTCTTCCCTTGCCAGGTTGGATACCCTTTTCAATGCTTTCTGTCAATTTGCTCTTGACTTCCTGCCCTGCACTCACCACTGTACCTTGTATCACTTTCTATCCTTCCCCTCCCTGGAGGGTAGGTGCCTCTCTCACTGCACCAAATTTACTTTTAAATTCTGGCTCAGGGGACTTCCAGCGATGTCACGGATCCAGCAGCAGCCTAAGGATGTAGCTCCCCTGATTCTAACTGCCTAAAATATAATTCTAAGGCTATCAACCAGCTCCACACCTTCAAAGTGTCTAAAAAATCTGGAGGGGGAAGCCACGGAGCCAATAAGAGTAAAGGTAAAGCCAGAGGATGCTCAGAAAACCAGGATGGCAAAGGATTTCCATACGCCTGTTTGAGCTGATCATCCTCCCCAGTGAATGCTTCAGCCCTAGTGTTCAACACTGATGGGGAATCTGAAAAACTCTCCAGAAGCTGATTTGACGTGCTCCTAAAGGAAATCAAACAGCTCAGGCAAGAAAATAAATCAGAATTTAAAACAGTCCAGCAGCAGTTGTCACATATGGAAACATGCTTTGGGCAAATAGAAGAACGTATCTCTGAGACTGAAAACAGCACCATGCAACTGGCCCAAGTCATGCAGTCTATCTAGGCCCATACAACAGAGTTACAATCCAAGTGCACTGATTTAGAGGGTCGCTCCAGAAGGGAGAATTTGCATCTGTATGGCCTCCCCAAGGGGCAGGAAATCTCCCCTATGGCTCATTATATTGAAAATCTTCTGAAGGACATTTTAGATCTCCTGCCTACCTATGAGCTCCACGTGGAGCAGGCTCACCGTTCACTACAACCAAAGCTGGAGGACTCCTTAGCCCACCCCAGATCCATCATATTCAAGTTGAGCTCTTTTCACACTAAAGAAGATATCCTGCGCAGAGCATGGGCGAAAAAAGATTTATCCTATCTTTTGAGACGACTCTAAATGGATCACGAATATCTGCAGGAAATTCAAGCTCAATGGCTGTGATTTGCCCCCCTTCTGAATGTGCTGAAAGAAAAAGCAATTAAATTTCAAACACCCAATCCGGT
Organism: Neoceratodus forsteri; assembly: GCA_016271365.2. NCBI lineage: Eukaryota > Metazoa > Chordata > Ceratodontiformes > Ceratodontidae > Neoceratodus > Neoceratodus forsteri. Next base: position 519,704,951 of record CM057458.1, read on the forward strand.
GAAACTTTGTGTTTTCTGGGACAACTGGGTGAAAACCTACCCCAATGTGGAAGAAGCCCTTGCAGCATTTAAGGACAAAGCTCTCCCCGTACCATTGATCAGGAACACAAAAAACGGCAATTGGGGCTTGGAGTGGCACCAGGTGATGCACAGGAAAAGAGCAGGCCATAACCCTTTGGCACCAACAGAATCCCTACAACAACTCATGCAGCTCCTGAATAAGAAACCAGCTCATATGGATAAAAATACTTGAATGGTTGCCGGTGGCAGTGAGTACTGTTTGATGAGCTTTTGACTCTCTACTCTCATGGTGACGGGGGTCCTCTCTTAGCCCGTGATGACAGTAGTGGGAAGCCACAAGGGGACCGGGAACCCTTCAGGGAGTACTGCATAGGTGTTTCCTAACTTGGACCTTATTTATCCTATGCCTCAGGGTTACTGAACGGCCTACCCTTGTGAACTTGTTCGCCTGAATGGACAGATAGAGCAACAGCTTTATATATTCATTACCCACAGACGTATTCTGTTTCTTCTCTTCTAAATTTAGATTATTACTCATGGACCACCTTCCTAGTTCTCCCCTCTTTTTGAAAGGATGTTTTTTTTCTTTCTGGGAAGGCTTCTCTACAATTCCTTACCCAACAGTTGGGAAATTATTTTTGCTTTTTTCTCTCTCTCTTTTCCCTGCATTATCTTTAGGTAGAGAAAGGCAACTGATGGAAACAGGGGAGGGTAGGAAGGGGTTTGAAAAGTTGAATTTTGTGGGAACGGAAAGTTTAACCAGGGTTATCTATCAGAAACATGCCTTGATTCAAGCTAATTCAGCACTAACGGTGGGGCAGTGGGGGGGAGCATTGAGAGAAGTGCTGTACTATGAGTATCCGTGACAACGGCCTATTCGGGTATTTTGGAGCTTTTGTGATTCCAGGCTCCAGAGGAGGTCTCCCAGAAATGGGAGTTTGAATACACCTCCTCTATCTGCTCTTTTTTGGGTGGATACAGAGGCCTGTCATTTTCTCAGTCCTTCTACCTTGGAAGCAACAAAGGTTAATAACCAGTCGGTTACTGTTAGCCATGTTGGCAAAAAATATTTTGTTATCTGTTGGGCTGCAATTCTGTGTGGGTCATTTGGGGGATGCAAGGATTGGAGGTGGGGGAATTGTGGGGAAAGTGAATTGGTCATAAAGAAGAATGAGGGGGCAGATTAGAGAGGTTGAAACCCCATAGGGAAAAAGGGCTTTAACTTACACAATATGTAAATATAATGTAGCAATCAATCAATCAATAATAGTTTATTTATAAAAAGCGCCTTTCTACAACCAAGGCACTTGTACATAGCATAGACAATACAATAAGTAATTTCAAATTTCAATAAAATCTTATATTTAAAATTCACTGTTAAAATACTATCAATTAAAACCACCATATGCTGATTCAAATAAATATGTCTTAAGAGCAGTTTTAAACTCCTGGATGGTCAGACAGTCTCGTATCCGATGAGGTAGAGAATTCCACAGGGTCAGGGCCACAAAGCTGAAAGACTAAGCCCCAGATGTCTTTAAACAGACCCTGGGAATCTCTAGCAATCCCTCGTCGGCGGATCAGAGGATAGAGGGGACAGTAAGGGTGAAGGAGATCTTGCAAGTAACTATATCCCTGGTCGTGTAGGGCTTTATAGGTCAACAAACCAACCTTGAAGATGATCCTTCACCGCACTGGAAGCCAGTGCAGTCCACATAGCAAGGGCGTTATATGGCTGGATCTAGCTGCACCAGTCAATAGCCTGGCTGCCGCATTCTGTACTAGCTGAAGGTGGCAGACATCAACCTGCGGTAGCCCTAGGTATAGGGCATTGCAATAGTCAAGGCGAGAGGTAACGAAGGCATGGACCAATGTTGGAAGATCTTCAGGAGGAACCAGGTGTTTCACCTGGGCGATATTCCTCAGATGGTAAAAAGAGGTTTTGATGACAGCTGACAGCTGTGATTTAAGGGTCAGACCATCGTCAATAATAATGCCCAAGTTCCGCACCCGGTCTGAGGTAGTCAGCGCCACACCCCCAAGACATAATCCCGAGGGTGATCCTGCTGACAAACCCACCTCCCGACTATCAGGGTCCACAACCATCACCTCAGTTTTAGCGGGGTTCAACCGCAGCCAACTCACACTCATCCAGTCCTGGATTTCGGCGAGACAGTTGTTAAATACCGAGAGGAACACATGCTGACCAGGTGCAAAGGACATATATAGCGGAGTGTCATCTGCATAACAGTGAAAACTCAGATCATACCACCTAATAATCTCTCCTAACGGCAGCATGTACACTGCAAACAACATAGGTGACAAGATGGAGCCCTGTGGCACCCCGCAGGATAGAGGGAGAGAGGCCGAGGAATAAATTCCCGACACCACTCTCTGAGTCCTACCCTCAAGGAAAGATCGAAACCATCTGAGGACTGCACCAGACAGGCCACAGATGAACCACAGGTGCTCCAACAATGTCACATGGTCCACAGTATCAAACGCTGCAGAGAGATCAAGGAAGACTAAGATGGAACGCGTCTTCCGATCTCTCGCTATTAGGAGATCATTTAGCACCCGGACAAGGGCCGTCTCAGTACTATGTCTCTTCCTAAATCCTGACTGGAGAGAATCATAGACATTGTGGCTGGTCAAATGATCATGCAGCTGCAACGCAACCACCTTCTCAATAACCTTACCCACAAAGGGTAGGTTTGAGACAGGTCTGTAGTTTGCCAAGCAGTCGGGGTCAAGGGAGGGCTTTTTAAGGAGAGGCTGAACAACCGCCTCCTTTAGGGGATCTGGAAAGATCCCCCTCTCCAATGATCTCCAGACTATCCTGGCTAGGACTGGGCAGATCGCATCAATGCATCCTACCAAGAGGTGTGTAGGGCCTGGGTCCAAACCACAACTGGTTGGTCGCAACGTCTAGATGATCATCACTATGTCAGTGATTGCAGGCTGGCTAAAGTCAGACCAGGTAAACTGAGAGCCCGACATCTCCTGCTGACCATTGCAAATTCCACTAGAGTGAGCCAGACAAATATCAGACCTGACTGTGGCAACCTTATCTGCAAAGAATCTAGCAAACTCATCACACCGTTCTTGCTACAAAGCTCCTCCAAATATGAGACAGGTTGGATTGCACAGTCTGTCCACAGTCCGGAAGAGTTGAGCTGGTCGGTTCTGTGCAGCAGCAATCTCCCTGGACAGGAATTCTGCCTTCTTATGGGTGATTGCTGATTGATAGACCACATAATGGTCCATTAATCTAAGTTTGTCATCATTCAGGCCTGATTTTCACCAGCTCTGCTCTAGCCTGTGCCCCACTCTCCTCACCTCCTTCACGGTCTCATCAAACCACAGAGACCTTGGGCGGAGGGTAAGGGGGCAAACATGAACAGGTGTTATGGAATCCAGGGCCACCACCACCACCTTATTATAGGTAAGTACTAGCTCCCCTGGATCCATGCATTCACTTGGTACACCCCAGAGGTCCAGCACCCTCATTAGGCCATCTGGGGTAACGCCCCTTAAAGGACAGTACCGGACCATCTCTGTAGGGGCAGGTGTATTCGGGGAGCCATGAAACTGAACCCGATGGTGTGATGGTCAGACCACCCAACTGGTTCCACCACCAAATCGGATATCTCCATCCCCAGGAGGAACACCAAGTCCAATGAGTGCCCTCCAATATGGGTTGAGGAGGTAATAACCTGTATAAGGCCCAGCAAATTCATTAACTGAAGGTAGCTTTGACCAAACTGCGAGAGTTCATCATCGTCCCAGGCATTGAAATCCCCCAGGATCAGCCATCTGGGGGAATCCAATGCCAGGTTGACAATGAAGTCTGCAACTTCCTGCAGGAAAACTTTCCCATCTCCTGGTGGACGGTAGATGAGAAGAATCCTGCACCCTACACTCTCACCCAGGATACACTAAAAGGAGTTGGTGGTCCCCACTGGAACCTCTACCAGGCTTAGTTCCGATCTAAAACAAATGGCTACACCCCCACCTCTATGATCTTTCCTTGGGCGGTGTATCACCGAGTACCCAGCTGGAACTGCTGAGGCCAAAACTGGGCCAGCATTTTCATCCAGCCAGGTCTCGGTGATGCAAGCCAGATCAAATGATCCAACAAGATCTGCTATTAAACCAGTCTTGTTCTTAATAGATCTGGCATTGCATAACACCGCCCGAGTAGGATGAGTGACCAAGGAAGACCGCGTTACTTTCCTGCCAATAGCAGAGCCCTTGGCTATGAGAACCAGGCAGGGAGAACCCGTTTCCTGAGTCCATTTCACCCCAGGGCATCTCCTTGTTCCCACTACCCCAATCTGCCCACTCCTTTCCATTCCCAGACCAGTCCCAGCCCCTGCTCTCTCCCTCCTCCTCACTATCCCCAGAGCCCTACACCACCTATATACCTCCAGGGGCAGTAAAGGACAGACAAAAGGGCAGAGGTTCCTGAGTCTGGAGGGGGAATATTGCCTGACCGTCCCTGAACCTTCCCAGCACATATTCCCAGTTAATAGCCCGTATGAATAAAAACTAAACCAACTAATATCAAAATATACCCTAAAAAAATTTACAATAATAACTCAATAAGCTATTAACACAAATATTATAAAACCACCAACCCCCCCCCCCCAAAATAAACCCCAAAACCAAAAAATATACTATCTAAGAATTGCACAAAACTGTGGCCATAAGTCAGACAAAGAAGAAGCAAATCAGACACTGTGTAAACTGCAGATAATGTAAAACCAGCACCCGGAAAGCTCCCACCAGTCCACGTATTAAGAAAAAATCCTCAAACAGTCCCAGTACCACCTGTCACATAGTAGGAACTGTAAAACAGAAAATTTGTAATATAATAGGAGTACAGTACACTCACACCACCCCTACAAAATATGCAGCAGTACGAAGCAACTGGGTGGTGAAATTCAAAAACAAAGGTCACATTAGTAGGAGCCCATCACCAAAGAAAAGGGTGGGGAGCCAAAGTTATTGATTTTAAATCCACAAGCAAAGTTCAAAAAGCATGCTTTAGCAGTTCCATTGAAGATCCCTCCACAAGCTCGATAAATCTGATATGCAGCAGGTTCCCGACCCACAAAGAAAGTCAAAGACTAGGCTAAAGACAATAATCGGGAAATCCAAAAGGCCTTAACCATACTACCAGGAGAGCCGCTGCTCCCCATCAAACCCGCAGCTAGTAGCTACAGATCTCTGAAAGATCGGCCGTCGGACCGACCCCAGATACCTTAGGATCGCACCACACTCCCCCACCAAACTAATCGGCAGCCAAATATAGGCATCCTGCCCCAGATCCGGCCACAGCCAGGAAAACAGCGGCCTCCCAATAGACGGCCACAAGCCTTCCCCCAATGTCTGTCCCAGTAGGGTCCTTGGTCAGATCTCAATTCGTGCAAGGTCCAAAAGTTCGAAAAAGTACTACCAAATGGCAGCTCCTTACTTCTTCAAAGGCTCCTCACCCCTCGTCCAAGGATTCAGAAGAACTCCCCAGCCACAATCACTCCAGAGAGAAACAGGGGGACTCAGACCCAGTAAAGAGGAGCAAGATCTTATCATCTATAAAATGCCCAGGAGGGGATATACTGATGTTACAAGAGACACACCTGTCTATGTCCGAACATAAGAAATTTGAAAGGCTGGGTTACTCCCACGTCATAGCCTCCTCCTACAAGGGAGGGAGAAGGAGAGGGACAGTGGTGCTCATTCCCCATAGGGTCCCATTCGAGGTGAAAGACACACAAACGGATAGAGAGGGGAGATTTGCAATGGTCAAGGGTCTTCTTAATGGCCAAATATCATTTTCTCAGGCCTCCTACCTTGGAAGCAACAAATGTTAATGACCAGTCGGTTACTGTTAGCCATGTTGGCAGAAGTTTTTTGTTATCTGTTGGGCTGCAATTCTGTGTGAGTCATTTGGGGGATGCAGGGATTGGGGGTTGGGGAACTGTGGGGAGAGATGAACTGGTCACAAAGAGGAATGAGAGGGGCAGATTAGAGAATTTGAAACCTCACAGGGCAAAATGGCTTTAACTTACACAATATGTACATAAAATGTACATGGGGTCTCAAACCCAGTAAAGAGGAGCAAGATCTTATCATCTATAAAATGCTCAGGAGGGGATATACCGATGTTACAAGAGACACATCTGTCTGTGTCCGAACATAAGAAATTTGAAAGGCTGGGTTACTCCCACGTCATAGCCTCCTCCTATAAGGGAGGGAGAAGGAGAGGGACAGTGGTGCTTATTCACCATAGGGTCCCATCTGAGGTGAAAGACACACGAACAGATAGAGAGGGGGAGATTTGCAATGGTCAAGGGTCATCTTAGTGGCCAAATGCTTACCATGGCTTCAGTTTACTTCCCACCTAACACATCACTGGAATCACTACACATTTTTCTCCCAGGCCTGCTCGACCTACTCTTGTTTGGATTACCTGCTTATGTCTAGGGAACATTTGGGGCTGGCTGTTTGGAAGTGGTTGGGTGACCTGGCCCTTTCTGACCATGCACCAGTATTATTAAAACAAAAATTTGAGGCCCAGAAGAGAAACACGTTTTGGAGGCTTAACCTCACTTTATTAAAAAACAGAGGATATTGAGACTATAAAAAAGACAATACATCAGGCATTGCTTGATAATGATACCACTGCGGTATCCCCCTCGGTGCTGTGGGACACCCTGAAGGTGATGATTCGGGGCAAATTGATTGAGATTTCAGTACACAGGAAAAAGGCATGGGAGGCTCACAGAGAGTCTCCTCTTAAGATTTATTAGGAAGTTGGAGGAGCTGCAACAACATAAGGTGTGCAAAATAAGGAGTAAGGAGATAGTTAAGTTAAAGAGGGAGTTAAACACCCTGCTCGACTACTATATTGAATAGAAGTTAATCTTTTTAAGGCAAAAATATTATGATGGGGGCCCTAGGTCTATGAAACTACTTGAGGGTCAACTGAGAGCTCAGAGAGCTAGGGCAACCATAACAGGAATTAGACACCCACTTAATAACTCCTGGCAACATATGATGGCGGGTATCTCCAATGCCTTTTTAGATTTTTATACTCAACTATACTCAGCTCCCCTAGAGGTCTGAGAGGAGAGGGTCACCACCTTCCTATATAACCTTAAATTGCCCTCAATGTCTAAGGCCCAGAGAAGTTCCCTATCTTCCCCCATTTCATTGAGAGAGAGAGAGATAGAGAGATAGAGATGGAGATAGGACTCTTGAGGAGTGGGAAATGCCCAGGATAGGATAGATTCCCCAGGGAGTTTTATAAAGTATATAAAAAAGGAAATCTCCCCTATCTCAAACCAGGTCTTTTTATTTGTCTTTTCCTCCAAGGGGAGGATACCTCCCTCATGGGACAATGCAGTTGTGTCGGTGGTCTTGAAGGCAGGCAAGGATCCCTCAGTTTGTTTTTCATATAGACCTATATCGGTTCTTAACACAGACTACAAACTTTTATCCTCTATTTTGGCCCGGCGACTTAAACATTTGGACCCCCCATCTTATACACTTGGATCAATGTGGTTTTATCACAGACCATCAGGACCAGGATAATATATGTAGGTCTATATACCTTTTAGAACACATACAACATCAAAAAAACACTTGCACTCTTACTTAGTTTAGACCCTGAAAAGGCTTTTGACAAAGTGCCATGGTCCTTTTTGAGGGGGGTCCTTGCCTCCTTTGGTTTCCCAAGGCAGTTCATAGACTTTATTTTCAGGCTATATGATACCCCCACAGGTTATATTAGAACAAATGGCCATATCTCCTCCAATTTTCCTCTTAGGAGGGGTACACGTCAGGGATGTCCCCTCTCCCCTCTACATTTTGCATTTTACATTGAATCTCTAGCCCAATACATCAGATTAGCCCCCAATATCAAAGGAATTACCCTAGCTGAAGTAGAACATAAAATAGCTTTATTTGCTGTTGATGTCCTGATATACTTGTCCGAACCTGAGAAATCTCTCCCACACCTCTTTAGGGTGTTGTCTCTTTTTTCTCAACTCTCTGGTTATATCATCAATACAAACAAAACAGAGACCTTAACTGTAAACTATGATCCTTCCATTGCAACCTAGTTAAGATTTAATATGAAGTGGGACCAACAGTCCCTTAAGTACCTATTGATCAGAATTCCACGGGACTTGAGGCAACTTCGTGCTTGCAACTATCTCCTTCTGATCAATAATCTAAAACAGGACATGAGAAGGTGGGCTATTATGCCCCTTTCATTTTATTCTTGCAATTTATCCCTGAAAATGAATGCCCTCCCATGCCTGCTCTACTTGTTTCAATGTGTCCAATATCAAATTACAATCAAGGAGTTATTACGCTGGCAATGGATTTTCTCCCTTTTTCTTTGGAATAGTAAGAAACCGAGAATTGGTTTGCAGCTCTTCCAGCTCTACAAGAATAGGGGTGGGATTGCTCTGCCCTCCCTTGAGCATTACTGGATGGCTTCCCAAATGTGCTTGGTGCTCTTGTGGGGTCACGGGGGGTACCAAGCTCACTGGAAATCCATAGATTTGGCTAGGAAGCTTCCAGCCCCTCTCCCCGCTTGCTTATTAAGCCCCACACTTTTCAGCCAAGTATTAACCTGTTACCAAATAGCTGTGCTACAATATTAGAGGGATGGGGACGGGGTACCAGAACCAAAGTGCTCCAACCACAAATGTGGAGATAAGAGTGGTTCCAGTTTAATTCCTAGTTTACACCAGCACAACAAGACAACTGGTTCAGCAGACAGGTGGCCCGGGACCTTCAGGCCCCCTGGCAGTTGTTAAGGGCAGTTCAGTCTTGACCTTTGAGGAAGATCAGTAAGCTTATGCATGGACTGAGAGGGACAGATTATACTACTATCAATTTAGAAAATATATTTATAAACAATTACAAAATGTAAATTTAAGAACACAACAGTTTCAGGAGGATCTCCCTTATGTCCAAATTTAGTCCTAAACATAGAAGTTGATGGCAGATAAGGACCGCAAGGCCCATCCAGTCTGCTTGTTTCTTTTTCTACCTTATAAATGTGCCATCGGCCTCTGCTCTGTCAATGGCCAATCTATTCATACTCATCTGTATTGCTCCCTTATGCCTATCCCATGCCTGTTTGAAGCCCTGCACTGTATTCATATCCACCACTTCTGAGGTAGGCCGTTCCATGCATCCACCACCTTTTCTGTGAAAAAGAACTTCCTCACAATACCCCTTAATTGGCCTCCCTCTAATCTCATGCGATGAGATGGGGGGAGCGTGCAATCTCTATCTTGTATGCATCCCTGATACGCCTTCTCTCCCACCATGCTGAGAGACTGAAGGGGAGGTGGGAAAGGGAACTATCCACAACATTCTCGGAGGCTTCTTGGACAAGGATATGACAGATCACTTGGTCCTCCACTTCCTCTCCTATCTGAAGAGAATTTACTTGGAAGACCTGGGTAAGATTTTTCTTGGTACCCATATTAGTGGCCAAATGAACACCGGGAGCACCTTCTGCCTGCTGGAGGGAATATGGGAATTAGGCTGCAAATCAGCTGCACATATTCCTAGACTGTCCGGCCCTCCAGGATTTTTGGTCTGAACTTATAAACCACATAACACAACTCTTCTCCCTATCTCAACCTCCCTCCCTGGCCCAGTTAATGCTAGGAAACCCACCTGATGACCTCTGAGGCAAGGATTCTACTTATTTATGGTCTAGATGTTTGGCAGCAGCATATAAGGTAGTGACACGGAGATGGCTTCAGAAAGTATCACCTACTATTGAGGAGTGGTCTGCAACAATTCGACACGTACAACAGCTCGAACAAATTACCTTCTCCATAAACAATAAACCTGAGCTATCGGTTTAAAGATGGTCCAGGTGGGAACTTCTCCATAACTGTGAGTAGGTGCCCTTGCCCCCTTGGATAGTCATAGAGGTGCAGAGCCTCTGCAACACCAGAGGGCCTCACACAGTTCTATCTCTCGGGGCCCCCTTTTCGCCCCCTAGACCCCAGGATTGACCCAGTCAATACACAGAAAGTAATTGTGTGATAACTAATCATAAATTTTCAGCTATATAGCCCAGGTTTAGTTCATTATCTAGGATGATTCAGTTTTTATTTTAGTAGAATACGTTTTAAGGGTTATGTGATTTATGTACTTTAAAAAACCTGTATTGGAAACAATGAGAATGGACTAACTAAGTAAACTATGTTTTATAAGGAAATACTGACAGACTGTAAACTGTTGTTACCATGTGAAACTTTCAATAAACTAAGTATAAAGATAAAATAAATTCTGGCTTGGGGCTCTTCCCACTTACCTCTCCCCTTCATTTACTGCCTCTCTTCACTCCTCCCACCCTCTCCGATCCACTGAAGCACGCACCCTAGTTATCCCTCGTTGCACCACCTCCATAGGCCAGGCTGCTTTCTCCTGTTTCCCTAAGCTCTGGGACTCGCTTCCTTCACCTATCAGACTTTCCTCATCCCCTTCTTCTATCTCTCTGGCCCTATACAACTACTATTCCCTTAACTGTTCTTGTTTCTAACCCCCCTCACAACTCACCCCTCCTTAGTGTGCTGCCCTCCTCCCCTCTTGCATAAATATCCTTTATCCAATATCATAGAAACATAGAAACATAGAAGTTGATGGCAGATAAGGACCGCAAGGCCCATCCAGTCTGCCCATTTCTTTTTCTACCTTATAAATGTGCCATCGGCCTTTGCTCTGTCAGTAACCTATCTATTCGTAGTCATTTGTATTGCTCCCTTATGCTATCCCATGCCTGTTTGAAGCCCTGCACTGTATTCATAGCCACCACTTCTTGTGGTAAGCCATTCCATGCATCTACCACCCTTTCTGTAAAAGAATTTCCTCACATTCCCCTTAATCGGCCTCCCTCTAATCTCATGCTGTGTCCTCTTGTCCTGCTATTTTTCTTATATTTAAACATGTTAGACTCTTTCACTTGTTTATGCCCTTAAGGTGTTTTAATGTCTCGATCATATCACCTCTCTCCCTCCTTTGCTCAAGGGTATACATATTGAGCTCCGTTAATCTGTCCTCGTATGTCTTCTGATGCAGTCCCTGCACCATTTTGGTTGCCCTTTCCCATCCCTGATCCTTCCCCATGTCTCCTAAACTGATCCCCTCCACTAAGTATGCCTGCACAGTGTTTTTCACTTCTTTTCCCCTTCTCCTCACCCCACCTCTCCATACAGTGCCAGGGAAACACTACTGAGTCCTCCTTCCACCTACTTCCCCCCACTGAAGCTCTTCCCTCCATTTCCTGATCTCTTATTCTTTTCTACTGCTCAGTTTTCCCTATATTCATTCTCCCCTCTTTATCCTGTTTCTCACCCACCTCTCTCTCTCACCCTGAACACTCCAATCCTCCCCCTCCCTATTCCCTTCCTCCTTTTCTGCCTAATCCTGTCCCCCTTGCAAGGGTTCTCAGCATCCAGGAGCATGTTTTGCTCTTGGCTGCCTCCCCACTCCACTCCCATCCACCTCCTCTCTGTTCAGTCCCCCCTTTTTTGCCTGATTCCTGTCTCTCTTGCTGAGTTCTCAGCATCCAGAAGGGACCTTGATTCATGGCTGCTCTCTTTCCTCACCCTTCCTCTACTCTTCCTTTGTCCACCCTTCTTCTTAACCTCTTCACTCCTTCGTGCTCACATACTAGCCCCCTTGAGCATGCATTGGCACTTAAACTTGTGTTCAGCCTCATCTTCTTGCACTTAAATTGTGTTACCTGTGTTTATCTACCTAGTGTACTATCCTATTATGCAATAGACTGTCAGTGTTATGTAATAGTTATTGTACTTTATTTCACTTTGTATATGTTTTTGTTTGCTCTCTCAACTCTTGTAACCCCCAGGACGCTTCTGGAAATGAACTGGTTACAGCTTATGTTGTCTTTCCTGGTGAAACATTTTGCAAATAAATAAATAAATAAAAATACCTCACACCATGCCAGAGACCCGGGTTCAGGAACGAGCCCAGACCGCAGTGGGTCGGCAGGAGCAAGAGAGGATTCAGCTTCCAGAGGACTGCTCTCCTCTCTCGAGGGGGGATGCTCTGTTGTCCTGCTCACTGACTGCCCTCTGGCGGTGGCTGGAGGGCAGTACAGGTCGGCAGACATGTACCGGCATCCACACATCGATGGGAGGAGGGGGTACAGGAGAAACATGAAAAGGGAGCCAGCAGGCTCCATGATGGCCTGTCACATCCCTGTGCTGCCCCGGCTTCTAAATTGTGTTCTGGGGGGGAGAAAGCTAGTGCTCTCCTCTCTGGCCCCAAGGCGGGGTAAGCCAAGGGTGAACTATGGGGGTCAGCATGAGTGGGAATGCTCTGACTGGAGGATGAGTCCCTCTGAGGGAGGGCCATAGCTGGCTACGAGGCTCCGGAGAGCATGAATAAACAAAAAAAAATAAAACCCTCTTGCTCTAAAGATGTCATTCTATATGGGTAACTGTGGCAGTTTTGTGAATAACAATACTAGGGATTTAAAAGCTACTGTGGTGCCTAAAGTTAATATTAGTTTTTTAAAGCAATGTACAGACTGTACAATGTACAGCAATGTCTGTACAGACAGCTAGTGAGACCCCATCTGGAGTACTGCATGCAGTTCTGGAGACCCAATCTCTGCAAAGACATAGACAGGATGGAAGCTGTCCAGAGGAGGGCAACTAAAATGGTGCAGGGTCTGCACCGGAAGACATATGAAGAGAGACTTACGGAACTTAATATGTATAGCCTTGAGGAAAGGAGGGAGGGGGACATGATAGAAACTTTCCAAGTACCTCAAGGGAATCAACAAAGTCCAACAGGGTAGCATCTTTCAAAAAAAGAGGTGTGCAAGAACAAGGGGGCACAATTTGAAGATAGAAGGAGGGCGGCTCAGAGGTAATTTAAGCAAGTATTTTTTCACAGAGAGGGTGGTGGATATATGGAAGGGCCTTTCAGAGGAGGTTGTGGAGTCACAAACAGTGGTGGAATTCAAGCATGCATGGGACAGTCATAAGGCAATTCTAGGGGGTGGGGGTAGGAAGAAGTAGGCTGCTGGTTAACTAGGATCTGCAGCTTATCCATCAGGTAAGGAAATGGGCAGACTGGGTGGGCCAAGCGGTCCTTATCTGCCGTCAAATTCTATGTTTCTATGTTTCTATGAACTATTACCTTTTATATCTGAGGTGCTTTTTCTTTTCCATTTGGTTAATTAGAAGATTTTTTACCTGCTGTTAGTAGGTGTGGTCTGTGGAACAGCACTCTGCCTGGCAGCTGACATATCTAGTTCTAGTCTCCCCACTACATCTTCAGCATTGTGACCTCACTGACTGTGACATCACAGCTACTCAGGAAGAGCCACGCAATAGATGCCAAGTCAGTCACCTGTGATGTCACAGTCAGTGAGGTCACAGGGTTGATGATGTAGTAGGGGGAATAGAACCAGATATGCAGAATGCTATTCCACACATCAAGCATAATACTGTCACATAGGAGACTTTCTAATAAGCAAATGGAAAAAGAAAAAAAAAACTTCATAAGTAAAAAGTTACTACTGAAAACTTCTTAAAATGTGTAACATTTTCCTGTCTGCTAATTTTGGGTTCTACTAGCTCTCTGAGTGTGTATATAATTTGAGCAATTTAAACAAGTGTTGACAATATCTTGGAAGGGCACATTGCTGGTTTCAGGTATTTAATGGTTTGAATATTTCCAAAGTTATATACTGAAAATGGTAGAACTTCATAAACCAAATATTAGATCAATTAATAGGTGGTAAGGCTGTTTTCTCATGTATCAGAGTGTTTGATTGGATCATCAGATCTTTCTCCTACAGTATACAGTATGTACAACAGTTAGTGTACTCTGCAGTTTTTCTCAGATGCTTGACAGCTGTTTTCATTATTTAGACTTCCTGTACAGCATTTCACAATTAAGTGTTCTGCTTTCATTGATATGTGCTATTGGCACTCTTTCACATGCTTCATTGATATGATGTGGTAGGCTTCTTGTTATGTCTAGCTCATGAGAGGCATTACAGTAATTGCTTAAGTTTGAGCAGTAGTGACGTTTTTGCACCATCTAGTGGTTAAATCTCTCTAGGCAATTCCTGACACTATTCTATGACCTGGCTAGCGTGGATTTAAGCCATTAGAAATATTAACACCTTGAAAAGTTGCAGTCACTGTGTATTTAGCTCATCTTTGAATGCTAATTCTGTAACTCTGTTTGAGCAAGCTTTTTTAAGCTATGGGAAAGGGACAGGGACTCAGTATCAGAATTTGCCTTTATGAGGAGTGTATAGACATGTTGGTATTTACTCACCTGGTACAGGTGATTATACCTGCAGCTTTTATAGTACTCAGACATTCCTCACAGGTGGGTTATCCTCCATCCATCCTATTGGCTGATGCACACTCATAAATTTTGGATGGCCAGAGGCCAAGTCCTCAGCCAGGATAGCAGTGTTCAGTGAGATGCTTCCCTAGCAGAAACAAGCATTTGTCAATGCCGAATGTTTGCTTGCTGGTATTAGCATTAGAAATGCAGGAGTTAGACAGATGCAGAATAGGAATGGCAGTGAAGTATTGAACTTCACATAAACCCCACCTCCATCCTGTAGAGATGGACAGGATTAGGGGTAAGTTTTTGGGTTGTCACCCATGACGGTCAAGCCATGTCACCTCACCCTATTCTGCAGACACCGACACGTGTTGAGCTGTGCCTTAGGGTGTTTGGCTTTACAGTCACCCCATTCCATAAGGGCATACATTGAAATGGGTGCAGCATAGGAGAATGGGGTGAAGTCTTGGGACAAAGAGTCCAAGGTACACTTCGATGCCTGTCAGTGGCTGTTGGGTGGGGGTGGGATGGCATGAGCAGTACAGTTGGCAATCCAAAGGCACACCCCGATGCCTGTCTGTCTGTACAGGGTAGGACGTTATGGTTAGAAACTGTAATGCCTCGGGCGTTTGTTGGTATTCACAGTACAAATTTTGAACATGGCCTTTTTGTGACCCCACCTCATGAAAGCATTTGGGGCCTCTTATCATGAACAGTGGCAGTGTAATTTTGTCAATATGTCCTGAAAACTGACTTCCAACAGTGACAGTGGCATTCTGCACCACATGTACGAAAACACAGATCGGGCAGGATGTGAAGAATGACAGCAGTACCATCCATAGGGAGGTATGAAGAGATGGCAATGTTGAAAATGTGTAGTGGGAATATTAAAAATGCTTGCACTTCCAGGCATACGTGGAAACCGTGCAATGCATGAGTGTAACTCAGTCATTTTATGGAGTTTCATCACCAGATTTTCAACATAGGCATTTAATGACCTGTAGTCATGAACAGTGTCACTGTGATTTTGTTACTGTGTCCTGAACACTGATTTCCCACAGCAAAAACGATATTCTACGCTGGAACTGCAAAAACAAATTTCAACCAGGATGTGAAAAATGACAGCTGTACTGTTCATAAGGAGGTGCGGAAAAATGGCAATGTTGAAAATCTGGAGTGAAAATATTACAAATGTGCAAAGTTATAAGCGTGCGTGGAAACTGCGCAACACACACTAATAACACACTCATTTTATGAACTTTTCTCATCAAATTTTCAACATAGTCATTTTAGGACCTCTGCTAACGAACAGTGTCACTGTGATTTTTGTAATGTGTCCCAAACAGTGATTTCCCACAGGGACCGCGCCATTCTTTTTTCACCAAATTTGCAACATAGGCTTTTTGAGAGCCCACCTCTTGAACACTGGCTCTGTCGTTTCATTAATCAGTCCTGAAAGGTGATTCTGAGCAGTGACCGCAAAATCACCTTTCGGGCCAGATTAACACCATGACAGTGACAGAATTCATGAGGAGGGGTCCCAAAAACCCCATATTGAAAATTTGGTGCCAAAATTACAAAAAACCCTATCTATCCCATTATACAGCTTACCGGCATTTCCTCAGTTCGCGGTCGGCTTTGAAGAGTGCAGACGTGTTCCCGGTCCACCGAAAATCATCGCGCCAGACTCCAGAAGTAAGTAGTATGGGGTGAGGGAGGTGTGGGGAGGCAGGGTGTGCAGTGGGTGGGTGCAGATTGTGGGGGGAGGGGCCAGGGAGACCGCGAGGGACCATTTTTGTTTTACAGATTGTAAAAAATAAAAAATCATCACGGGACGGTTTTTCCTTTGCAGGGGCATTGGGCACGCTGGGGTGGGCTCCCAGCATGCCACCCTGAACATTGTTTTTGGGGAGTGCTTGAAGAGGGATTGGCACCCCATTGGGTACACAGCGGGGGGTACAAGAGCCAAGGATTGGGCACCGGTCTCTCACATTACTCTTTGGGGGCTGATGCCGACGGGGAGTGGGCGCCCGCTGACACATCACACAGGGAGAGGGACACTACTTCAGATGGAGAGTGGGCTCCCCCAACGGCAAGACAACACTGGGGATGGATGCCGATGGGGATTGGGGCCCCTGTCGGCAAAAACACACATCTGTGGGGAAGGGCACATGGTGCCGAGGGGGATTGGGCACCCCCTCGGCACTATGGCTCTTTGATATTGTTTATGAACACAGCGGCAATGCGCTGCCATGTTCATAAACAATATCACATCAGCAATGTTCTGCCCAGCAATGACAGGTCACTCCCTCGTTGCAGCAATCGCTGAGGCTGCAATGACCAGATGGCCCATGATTGCTGCAGCGAAAACGTTAGCACTAGGTGCACCTTCTGGAAGCCAGTGTCATCAGCACACTGTGCCTCCATTGGTGCACCAAGGTCAGGCCCCCAAATACAATGCTGCTGTTGGATGCCACACTGCCGCGCCTCCCCAACCCGCTTCTCTCCTAAGCTGTCAAATAATGTTTCTTGAGCATGCACAAGCAAACATAAAAATGAGATAACAAACAAGAAAAAAAAATGACTAGCAAACACAGTGATTGCATTGCAAGGGTCATGTACTGGAAGATGGCAGAAAAAAAATATTTCCTGTAATTTCATCTTTAGTTTGGACTGGAAAGACATGTGAGCAAAATTGTCTGGTTGCACAAGTGTGCAGGGACACAAAACAGACCAGCATAAATTCCACATCACAGAGGTAAAACCATTGCTTACCACAGGTATTAGCCATATCAAAACCTGCCATCAGTAACAATGCTTACTTTTGTGGATAGTTAGAACAAGGTGTTCAATAATAGGAACAGAAAAAAACATAAAAGGTAATGGAATGGCAGGCACCAAGTGTAACGAAAGATACAGGAGAGCATCCCCAAAATGGTTCTGGCTGCACGGGTTCCCAGTTCATCCGTAAGCAGGAGGGCCTCTGAGCATTATAAAGGTTGTAGGTATAATCACCTTTACCAGGTGAGTAAATACCATTATCCCCTGCAACATTTCTAGTGCTCAGACATTCCTCACACATGGGACTTTGTAGTAGTACCAGGAAAATCCCAGATGGGACAATGAACCTTATGCCACAAGGAACCCAAAATGTCCAGAAGCACAGCCTACCAAAATCATCTTGGTCTGCCAATGCTATGACCAATCAGTACTGATGGATAAAGTGTGTACAGAGGACCAGATAGCCACTGTGCAAAGGACCTGCACATATGCGCCCCCTCTGTTGCTCCTGAATCTTACAATGACCTGACAGAATGTGCCTTAACACCCAAAGGAGATTCAAGGCCCTGCCCATGGGTGGATGGCCACTGTAGCTTCCTTCTACGCCCCAACTATAGTGACTGAAGAAGCAGCATGGCCTGCTTACATTCCTGAAAAAAAAATTAACAACCCATCTGACTTACAGAACTTGCAGAAATAGTTATATGATCATCTATGAGGAATACTGAGTGGAAACGATGAGTGGCCATGACAAGGACCATCTGGGCCATGTATATGGTGGGTCAGGAAGGTCCTGTGCTACATCGATGGTGATACCACTTTTGGAGTAAAGGATGGAACCATTCTGAGAGCTAACCATCAGTAGGTATGGAACACGACCAGAGAGTACCTGCAACACGCTCACTTGTCTGGCTGATCACATAGTCAACTGAAAGGCCAAACTGAGAGCTGTATAACATGGGAAACCAGAGAGTAACAGAAAACTAAAAAGGCTGGCTAAGTCCAGTCAAGGCACCACAGGGGCATGTAGGGCTGGGATGGGAAAATGCAATCTGAACCATCATCAGCAGGCAGATTACACCTGGGTGCAAACCAGTCAGCCTCTCCCCATGAAGGGGAGCCTCACATTGCATAGATAGCCAAAGCCTGCACTCTTAAGAAACAGTATGCAAAACCTTTGTCTGCCCCCTCAGTGAAAAGCTAGAATGTGGTGAGGGCCCACCAGTGAAGGAGACAGGTCTTCTGTGGCACACCATTTACATAAGATCCCCCAATGTCTGTGATGAGCCATCTGAATGGATCTAGGTGGTAAGGAGGAGGCCAATGGAGTGATGAGGATCATTGCTCTGAGCTGAGAATACTGGGCTTTCCTCCCCATCGAGAGCCAAACATTAGCCCTGTGACTTTTGAGGATCGGATCATGAGAAGCACGTTTGCAATGACAAGAGTGGGTGGCAAACGTAGGTTGGTTGAAAATCATGGTGTTGTCTGAATGTTGACCATTTCAGCCTGATTGTTTGGGCCACTTGATACGGTCCCCATTTGTCATTGATTGACCGATAAACACCTGGGACGTCAATGCCAGTGTGCTTGGGTGAGTGTCAGTTAGCCTAGCCAGGTTGCTT
This sequence comes from Neoceratodus forsteri, assembly GCA_016271365.2. NCBI lineage: Eukaryota > Metazoa > Chordata > Ceratodontiformes > Ceratodontidae > Neoceratodus > Neoceratodus forsteri. Next base: position 519,723,763 of record CM057458.1, read on the forward strand.
GAAAGTTCAGCTTGCCATCAAGGTAAGTAGTCAAAGGTACCAGCAGGTTGTGTTCCACCCACATTAGTGTTGTAGCACTTCTCTGAGTATTGTCCTGCTCTGAGCTCCCCTTTGCTTGTGTATGTATGCCGCTGGTGTCCATCCTGAACAGGGTTGCCTAACCAGCAACCCGAGGGACGAAGAATAACCAGATGCAGTATCCAGCACTCACCTCCAGACCATTGATGGGCAGACAAGCTTCTGGGGCTCCATCTGCCTTGAGTGACATGGCGCCCCTGCCTGGGAGACCTCGAAGTTTCAGGTTGACTGATCCCATGTGTCTATAGGGGCATGCGTATGTGGAGGTGAGCTCATGGTGCCATCAATGCCATGAGCCCTAGCAGCTGCAGGCATGCCCATGCTGGCTTATTGGAATGCATACAGATCAACCCAATTAATTGGGCCAGGTTGTGGGCTTTCTCCTCCATTAGGCTCACTAGGTCTGGGTCATGATGAGCCATGCGCCAAGGAGCGGTCCCCGTTTATGATGACTGTTGACCAGACTTGGCTGGGGGGCTGCGCAGTTCTTAACCTAGGTCTCCTTGGTTAAATCCCAGAACCTTAGTTTCTACAACTGTATTGCCCCCTCCAACCAAGTTGTGGCAATGAATCATCATGTCCATATGTCTGTGCTAGAGGTGGGGTCCCGCTTGTATGAGCTGTTTAACTGGGTATGTTCTGTGAAGGGCCATGGCAGGTACTACCACAGTCTGCAGGGATATCCTTGGAGCTGAGGGCAGTCTGGACAGGGCCTGCATGTGGAAATGTTGGCCGCTGATCTGGTACCTGAGTTATCTCTGATGACGGGACAAATTGGTATGTGGAGGTAGGTGCCCTTTATGTGGCTGCAGGTTCAAGAAGTGCCAGGTTAAATGGCCAGCAGGGATGGCCTGAGAGTCTCCCCTTTGGATGTCTTGTAAGTAACACAGGTTTTGGGGACTGGGGGTGGGACGATAGTTCCAGGACCCACCTGTCCCTTGTGGGGTGGTCTACTATAAGTGATGTGGGAGTTGCCTTGGAGCTGCCAGAAAAATGGGGCTACAGGAGTTTGCCATGTGTTCTCTGTAGTAGAGGCAAGCTAGCCAGGATGTGCCTGAGATCTATCTTTACCTAACAGTGGTGAATCATGTACAGGGGTGAGCCACTTCCACTTGAGGAAGAGGGGCAGGGTTTAAGGGGAAAGGAAGACTACACAGCTGCACAGAAAAGGTGAAGAGCTCATGTAGCAGCCTTCCAGAGTCAGTAGTAAGGCAAATGCCATAGGGCTGCCCGTGTGTGTGCAGTACACGCTGGAATAATGCACTGTGCTGAGCACTGGGAGAAGCACACCTGTTGCTGAGCAGAGTCTGCATTGTGGAGGTAGGCAGGAAGCATAGTGTAGCCTTGACTGGCATACTGATTCATGTCTGCCAACACCTTTCATGATTCCATAATTCGAGGCAGTGCATAGAACTCTAGATTCAGACGCATCCTCAGGGTATCAGTCATACGTCCCCTTTACTGAATCTGCCTCCTGGATTAAGAGGGAGGAGAATTGTCATGCCTAGAAGGCAAGACCTTTGTCAGTAGTTTGTGCCTTTGAGTTTATGGGGCTGCAAAGCAGTGATGGCTTCCCTCATGGTTTGGCGGAGAAAATCATTGGCCTGAGCTTCCTGGGGAATCAGTCCTGGGGACAAGGGCCGGCAAGGAGGAAAACATGGGTGCTTGAGACCAGAATATGAAAGCCTAGACTGTATAGGGCCCAACAGTTAGGGCTCTAGTGTGCTTGTCAAAACTGACAGTTTGCACCCAAAACCTGGATTTCTTGAGGCGTTCGACACTCGAGGCATTACTTTGCATGGTGCAGCTTCAGAGGCTTGAGGGCATAATGTTGGAATTGTGCACCTGTAAATAAGAGGTGCATGCATAAGTGCACCAACCTATACTTAAGGTATTGTAGCAGAGCCATGAAGTTTTTTGTACTATGCATTACCATGTGGAAGTCACGTACTGACCTAGTGCATAGTACCGAGCACCATTGCAAGTCTTCCCTGTTTTACTTCTGAGCCAAAGAATGTCTGTGAGGTCCCCAAGGTAGACTGGTATGGGAAAGCCCACTACACATGCTTTGCTCCTCCCTCCCAGGCAGGCATTTTTGAAGAGGAAGGGTCTGTCTCTCACGGTGACCGTGGCACAAAGACTGCTTGGTTCCCACTGGTGCCTGCACTGTCCGATGCATACCGGGGTTGGAACACCACTCCTGTCGGGCTCAGGACTGTGGGACATTGTCCCATATGCCCTCCTGTTAATTCAACCCATACTGTTAGGATATTTTCTGGTTGCAGAGCTTATGCATGTATGCTGCAAAGCTGATGATATGCTGCTGAGACACATCTTTAAGGCATCTCACATGGCACCCAAAGAGACTTTGTTTGTGTCTGTGAGGTCAAGTATATCCTCTTACTTTCTGAACTCTGTCTCTAAATGCTGGCATCTGCATCAAAGAGGGGCTTAGCCTCCATTTGAGAGATTTCTCTACCTTCTGCCCAATGACAGATGGATACGAGGGCATAATCATACAGAAGTGTTTGGGTAGGCAAGGAGGCAGACTGACCATGACTGTAGTAAGATGGCAGGCAGTTCCACAAGAACAACCTGGTGGCAGTCTCATGTGGCTGGCATCTCGTGAGACCACTCCGCGTGAGAACTGAATGTTCGTCTCAAAGTCATAATAGCCTGCCATTGACAACAGGGCACACCAAACTGAAGGTGAGGCCATGCAACAGAGGAAGGGGTCCCTTATTGTGGAATGGATGAACAGTGTGTGGTAGTGTGGGAGTTCGGTGGCACTTTGCCAATATGACCACCAGTCCCACGTGGCTTCCTTCCCTGTGTCCCACAATATGGCTGCTGCTCTCACATGCCTTAGCATCTTATAAGATTATGGGCCTTCATTGAAAGATGACCACCGAGGCTGTGGAGGTGAGGGAACAACGGTCCCTGGCAGCCTCTGGTATAGTACTTCTTCTGTTTTGACTGTCAGTGTATTCCCCCTTTGAGTCATTACAGTGGAAGGTGAGCTGGTGCCCACCTAGTGGGGTCAGGATGTCCAGCATGGTGTCCACCATGTCCCATTTTTGTGAGAAGCACGAGAATCTCTTGTGGCTAGTGGGGGGGTTGGAGGAGACATCCATAGACAGTGGAGATGTCTCTAATCTAGTGGGGTGCTTATTTGCAGCACTGGAACAAGATTTATAAGCCATATGGCTTCATTTAATTCATTCACATATCTGGACTGCCTTGTACAATATGGGCTGCACGCCCATTGGCTCTTGCTCTGCACCAATGGATGTGCAGCCCTACCGAGCAGTCAGTCAGTAGGCAGTGGGGTGGCAGGTGGGTGGGATGTTGCCACCTGCGGCTGCCGAGGAGGGAGGCGGTGGTGGGGCTCCGTGGGTGGGTGGGGTGGGGGACACTAGATCACCAGGGATATGGTCTTGGGGGTATTTAAGCATTTACAGCCTGCGATCGGGCTTAGCGGTCCACTGGACCACCAGGGATACGTTCGGGGTTTGAACATTTACAGCCCATGATCAGGCTTAGCGGTCCACTGGACCACCAGGGATATGTTCGGGGTGACACTATGCCCTGCCGATCGGGCTGGTGGGGGGTTATTTAAGCTTTGCCCATCGGGCCAGTCGGGGGTGGGGGTTTCACACTTTTGCCTGCGATCAGGCTGCAGGGGCACAGGGAGTAGGTTGAGGCCAGCCACAGGTGGCAGCTGCTGTGTTGCACCCTGCAATGCAGCAGCTCACCTGTGGGTAGCCCTCAACTTACTCCTTTTTGGGGCTCAAAGTTGTGCAGGCGCAGGTTGGGGGTTGCGCCTGCACAACCCAGCTGAATATCGGGCTGTGCAGTTTATGCATGGTTCCTCCCCCTCCAGTTCAGCATGCATTCATTAGCATTGCGCTGTTGCTCAGCATGTTTTCAGTGGCGCAACTGCCTCCTGCTGAATATCGCAGAATGGCGCAATTTCGGACTTGCGCATGGCGCAACCCTTTTGAATATCCCACCCACAGTATCTAACACATAGGCTCCTCCTCCTGTGGATATAAAGGACACTGGATATAACGGACAATAGTTGTGTGCACAAATGCGTCCATTATAACAGGCTTGCACTGTAGTTAGAAAGGTAAATGACATGAACTATATCATAGAGTTACCAGACAGAAGATAGACAGAAAGAATGTACCATGCCAGCATGACGAAGCCATATGCTAATAGGGCTGACATGGTGTTTGCAGTATGTAGTCCTGGGGAAGGGATGGACAAAGGAGACCCCCTTCTGGACTTGCTGGAAGAAAGCTAGTGGGAGTCCTCTGTGGAGGCAGTAAAATTGTCACCCCAGTTGGCCCCAGACAAGATCCAGGAAGTAAGGGAGGTTTTAGCAGACTTTGCCCCACTGTTTAGTGCCAAGCCTGGACTAACCCCCTTAGCAACGCATGATGTGGAGACAGGGACACAGACACCCATGTAGTGGACAGCATATCGGGTGTCACAGGCTGTCCAAAAGGACATTAGGAGGGAGGTGGAGGAAATGCTGGATTGGGGGTAATCCAGAGATCCCACAGCCCCTGGGCCTCACCCGTAGTCCTTGTGCCCAAGCCAGCTGGCTCTACTCATTTCTGTGTGGACTATCATGGGCTGAATGCAGTCATGAAGTCAGACACCCACCCAATGCTCTGGACGGATGAACTCCTGGACAAGTTTGGAGGGGTGACATACCTTACAACTATTAACCTGACAAAGGGGTACTGGCAGGTAGAGTTAACTGACACAGCTAGGGAGAGGTTGGCCTTCATCATTCTGTTAGGCTTATTTGAATTTAAAGTAATGCCTTTCGGAATGAAGAGCGCCCCAGCCACTTTCCAAAGGTTGGTGAATCAGGTGTTAAATGGTGCTGAGGAGTATGCCATGATGTACCTGGATGACATTGCCATCTTTAGTGCCAGCTGGTAGGAACACATGTCCTACCTTAGGGAAGTGCTGGGCAGGATACAGAGGGCCGGGCTCACTGTCAAAGCTGAGAAGTGACAGGTGGCCATGGCTGAAGTGGCATACCTCGGGCATGTTGTAGGCCGGGGACAGCTCCGTACTAACCAAGTAAAAATAGAGGTGATCAAGGCATGGCCCAGAACAGAAACACAGAAGTAGGTCAGGAGTTTTTTAGGGACAGCAGGGTACTATAGGAAATTTGTACCCAATTACTGTGCCCTGGCTGCCCCCCTATCTGACCTGGCAAAGAAAAAGATGCCTAAGAAAATTACCTGGGAACCAGCCTGTGAAAAAGCCTTTACCAGACTGAAGGAGGCACTGTGCAGTGCTCCTGTATTGACAAGTCCTGACTATAGCAGACCCTTTATAGTCCAGACTGATGCCTCAGATGTGGTTATTGGGCAGTACTGAGTCAGACATCCAACCAAGGAAAAGATCACCCCGTAGTGTACCTGAGTAAAAAGTTGCTTCCCAGGGAGTAGGCTTACTCTAGTGTGGAAAAAGAGTGTCTTGCCATAGTGTGGGCCCTAAAGAAGTTAGAGCCATACTTATATGGGCAGCATTTTGAGGTACAAACTGACCCCAACCTCCTGGTTTAGCTGACACAAATGGGAAAAACTAATAGTAGACTATTAAGATGGAGTCTTGCCTTGCAAGGGTATGACATGACAATCTTACATAGAGCTGGAGTAACCAATTAGAACACAGATGGCTTGTCGCATCTATATAAGGAGTGAACTGACTTGTGGCACTCATCCCATGCAGGGGATAGAGCCCCCAAATTCAGTCTAGGTGGGGAGGATTGTGAAGCTTGGCCAGCTGATTATGACTGTTGTATGATATTTGTAATATAAAAATAAGGTATGTGAGCCTGTGCTTCCATGGGTGCCCCCCCCCTTCAAGTTTCAGTGAAGCTACAGGATATGTAAACTGACCAGGAGATCTCTGTAATGTAATTAACTTCCTTGAGAAATTGCATTTTATGGCCTTTATATGACCTCTTGCTTTTAAGTTGGAAACTAAATATACATTTGATTATAGGACAGGATGTCATTAAGCTGATTCCTGTTGGCTATATCACATGTAGGTGATGGACTGCAGGGTTATAAACCTCAAAGGAACCGGCTGATCAAAGACTCATAATTTGGGAAATGAGTTTTAGCTAATGTCACCTTATTTAATATACCTCCTGATAGGACATCATGTTTGTATTTTTTTGATTCTAAAAGGAGGAGCTAGATGACTCACAGAAGGGGTGTGGAGACATAGTTTAAACTGATACTTGTGTCTGAGATGAATGTCGTATTTATTTTGGGACTCTACAGAGTCACAGCTCTCTGGTCTAACTTTAAAGGCATTTACAGAGGTAATACATCAAATAGAAAAAGATCTAAATGTATTGTGGTAGGAATTTTGTTTTGTAATCTTCCCTTGTTTTATGTGATTGTGAACTCTTTGATATATAGTTCCGTGTTTACATTTTTCATATTTTCTTCATCTTTTAGTAAAGCACCTTTTCTTGGAGAGAATGTCTGGGTGTCTGCCAGTTCTTTTTTTGCATGTGACGTATAGATGGTTAAGTCTGACAATTGTCCAACAGCTTGATGGTGTTACTGAGCTTGAGTAAAAAGGTAAGAATATACCTAAGGTCTCTTATAGAGTTAAAAGGGTTCATTTTGGATACCTGGTTAGGTGTTCTTAGGCAAAAGATATATTGCATTCCCCAAAGAGAATATTATCAGAGCCTGTACATTTGGGTATGCTAGCATAAGGTTCACAGTTTGACTCCCCCCAGAACTTGAGACTAAAGGTGATTCGGACCCAAAAGCAGACAGGAGGATTACCCTGTCTGTTACCTGTTCACACTATTGCGCTTTGTGGTTGGCACTGTGGGAGCAGAGGGCCTGACCTGCTGAGTGTGTTTGTGACACCCCCCTCCCCATCCCATAACCCCGATCGTCTGTAATATATTTAATTAACTTTCCTGGTCCCAGGTAGTCTAGTGGTACCCACCTCCCCATTCCATAACCCCAATCGCCCAAAATTAAGTTTTTAACTTCCCTGGTAGTCCAGTGGTCCCCTCACCCACACAGGACCCCAGCCCACCCAGCTCCCCCTGGTCATCGGTGGGCAGCAATCCCACCCGCATACCTCCTCAGCTACCCGCCAAATGACAGCTTACAGTATCTGCTGCAAGCTCATTGGTCCACATTGTGGACCAAGGGGCTTGCAGTGCATACTGTAATAGTCATTCACAACGTTGTGAATGAATGACTTAGAGGTCATTTGTACAACATTAAAGCTTCATTACCACTTGAGGCACAAGCATTTCTCCTTGAATTTGTGTGCGGGGGGTTGTCCTTCCTTTGTAGTTTTGTCCTCCCCTCCACTCTGTGGTGCCTTGTTCTCCTAATATAACAAACCCACTAGTGCCCCATACCTTACCTTCACCCTCTCCTGATCCCACACCAGTATCTGTATTATAATTTTATTTCACACTTCCCTAGTAGCCTACTGGTCTCCTCTCCAGCACCATATCTCTTTTCCAGTATCTGTACCAGAATTTTATTTCAACACTTCCCCTGGTAGTCTAGTGGTCTTTCCTACCATACCCAATCCCTTTGTTCAGAAGCTGTATTATAATTTGATTTCAAACTTTTCAGGTAGTCTAGTGCCCCACCCACTGACATTCCCAGTAGTGTTCATATTAACCTGCCTTGTAGTCTAGTGGTCAACACGGTTACTGGTTCCGGTCCATGTAGTAAATGCTCACCCTCCCCCCCTTGCCTTGAGATAAGGACCAGCACAAGCCCTTCAATCACCACTACTGCCAGCCACCATCTGAATGATTCAAGTACTGGCAGCACCTGGTATAAGAAACTGTACTGATACTGTACTTGTGTAAGGACAATATCAATACAGTTACTTATACAGTCACTGCTTGTACTTGCGTGCCACAGATGGTGGCCAGCAGCAGTGGTGAGTGGAGGATTTGTGCCTTCTGCTGTCTTAGGCCAGGGGTAGGGGAGAGCATTTGCTAGTGGGGCTGGCACAGGTAGGGGTGGGCCACAAGACTACCATTGTGGGCTAATATGCCCACTACTGATACTGGGTTTGAGGGGACCACTAAACTACCAGGAAAGTATGAAATAAAATTATAATACAGATATTACTTCAACTACTAACCCAATTGGACTTTAACAACATCCAACATTGTTCTGAGTTAATCAGTTATCCCTCAATGCCGATAAAACAGTCTCCATGACTTTTGGCACCAGGCAGAGACTTGCTAGAGTGCTTCCAATTCCTTTCTTTCATACCCTTGAAGGTGCGATTATTGAAGGTGTCTCCTCCTTCAGGTACCTGGGGGTTGGTTAGATCATCATCTAGATTTCTCTGTCTATGTAGATGCTATTCACAGGAAGCTTCACCCCAAGCCTGGGATGCTTTTCAGAAATTAGAGAAGCATTCGACTTCCTGCTCACAGAGATGATTTTTCCCATCTTTGACTATGGAGACATTGTTTATAGTGCTGCTCCAATGTCTACTTTAGCTAGATTGGATCCTCTCTTTCACTCCTTCTGTCACTTTACCCTTGATAAGCCCATGCATATTCATCACTATATCTTGTATTCTTCCCTCTCCTTCCCCTCTCTTGATGTCAGGAGTTTCACCCACTGTGTCTCCTTTATCTCCAAATTTTGGCTTGGCTCTCTCCCCTTATATCTAACATCTCTTCTCTCCCTCCATCCTATGTCACCTTACTTTCTTCACAATGCTTGCTCTCATTCTTCTGCTTTCCCTAAAATGAAATCTACTGCTGGCCAGGCTGCCTTCTTATTTCATTTCCCTAAATTCTGGGGTCCCCCTTCCCCATTCTATTTACTCAGCTCTTTCTTTTCCTGCTCTTAAAGCTGTCCTCCGTGAGTTCTCTGTTCACTCCTGGAGTTGCTTTACCTGCAACTTACCTAATTCTCCATCCCTCAGCACTTCCTCACTTCCCCAATATTCAGTCATTCCCTGAGTCTTTATTTTGTTATGTTGATAACTATTTTATTGCTCTTTTGTTTCTGTTCAACAGTGCATTGGTTGGTAACTTATTGTCAATTTATTGTTAGGCATAATTGACCTGTTTATTTTAATTATACTTATTCCATCTTATGTATTTTATATTCTGTATTTTTGTATAGTATCTTTCCCCTCTTCAACTTCCTCCAGGACACATCTGGCAATAAGCTGTTAGCAGCTCAGTATGTCTTTCCTGGTAAAACATTTGAAATGGGGGGAGGGCAGAGCTTGCAATCAAGCATGGTGTCAGCATAATTTCTTAAGGAAACCCCCGAGGGTGCCATTTTGACATTTCATCTAATAATTGCACTTGTACTGTCCCATTCTGGAGCCACAGCCCAATTGTAGAACTCTTTGTCTGCTGAATGAGCCCAAAACCGGAGGTAATGGATTAAATCTCACTGAACTGCTTCAACTTCAAGTGTCCACAGCACCACAAGGCACATCAGCCCTCCAGATGGGTCGCCTCAAGTAATTGATGCCCACGACAAGGGGTTCTTAGCAGACTGAAATGACAGCTGTGCCTGCTGGTCACACTAATCAAGCGATGATGGCTACTGATGCTCAACAAATGGCAGGCTACAATATTATGATGGCCAAACTGGACAAAATATTGATCAATACAACAGATCTAAAAAAAGCTGCTCAAAAAACCAACTTAGACCTAGAAAAGTTAGCTGCACAGGTCTCCCTGTCAGGGCAAAAACTGCAAGATACAGTTGGCACAGTACAGAGCCAAAAGGCAGTATTACACATTCACCACCAAAAACTGAACTTTCTCCTCAACAAAGTGGATGATTTAGAAAATCAGGCATGGAGAAAGAATCTGAGTTAGTGGGTGTCTTAGAGGGGCTGGAGGGGTGAGACATGACGGGATTTCTGAAGGACTTCTTACCCACCATCACATAAACAAACAACTTGGCTCCACTGGAGATCAAGAGGGCACACAGGTCCCTAGCCCCTTGCCCTCAGACAGGGGCGCACCCTAGATCAGTTCTGGTTAAGTTCCTCAGATATCCCGGAAAGGAGTGGTACTTAAGGAAAGCCAGAGACCAGGGTGTTTTCCAATGGCAGGGGCATAGAATCCAAATGTTCCAGGATTTCTCCTTTGAGCTTTCGAACTGCTGCAGAGCTTATGCCTCAGTTAAGCAACAGTGCTATAAGTTAAATATTCCCACATTCTTACATTATCCTGCCATGCTGCAACTTCAGATCAGTGGACAGTATTATGTCTTTTGATCCCCCAGAGGCAGCAGAGCATTTTGTTAGGGAATTACAAGAAAGACAGAACATAAGGGGCAGGCGGCTTGGCACTCCTTGTGGGGAAGAGAAACCAAGATGGAGGTGGCACAAGAATGGGAAAAAAGGGAACATCTTGTGGAAGGGAAGGAAATGCCTGCAGAGGTTGGCTGGCAGCAAGCAAACAGAGGCAGACCAAAAAAGAAACTGAAGAAGGACCATGGTGCATCGTCGACCATGAGGAAGCAGTGATCCAGAAGCAGACAAAGGAGATTCATTCCCTCAGATGCAAGTAGTTGTTCCCCAGGTTTGACTCCTATAAAAACTTCAAACAGATACGAACCCCTGAGGGAACTACTGCCTGCTGCACTGGACCTGACATGCCGAGAAGCTGCACAGGAGGGCACTCCAAGTAAAGAACCCGATGCTTGGTCCCCACTGCCTGCTGATTGGGCTAATTGATTACCGGTCACACAGGACACAGGGGAAGAATCTCTAGAGTAATAATCAGCCCTACTTGATGCCTCGGACTCCGTGTTCCAAGCTGCCTAGGTGGCAATTGGTTTCTCTGGACATTGTTTTCATCTGCCCCAGAGGTAGGAAAGCTCCTTGCTCAGCAGGTACCTTAGGGGGAGCTTAGCTAAGAGGTGTAGGATTTGGTGGTTTAAAATGCCTAATACTCTTACTGTGTCTGTATTTGGCTAGGAGGGGGACACAGCGCGTTGCCACAAGGCCCAGTGGTACAGCGTCTGAGAGTACAAAAGTTGCATGAGAGTGCCTGGTTACAAGCTTGTACTGCAGGGTTTTGTTGACATCCCCTGACCAACCCAGATCCAATTGAATCATTGCACTGGGGTTTGGTAAAGGGGGTCCACCCTGGTTATTGGTGCTTCTCAATGTTTTCGGCACAGTTCTAAAACTGGCCATTGCCTAGTACTAATTTGTGGTACTCAGAAAGGGAGGCTAGCTCCTACTGATTAGCAGTCAAACCATTCTTTTGGAGTGTGACTGACAGCCCACTTTTCTGCAACCAAGTGGAGCAACAATGGCTGCAAACTTTGTCTCCCTATGCTCTGTTTCTCTCCCACCCTTACAGTTAAAAAAAAATGTTTTTGCATTTGTGGGATAACTGTATATGAATATATCAGTGTGTGCAGTATAATGAATTGTGTTATAATAGGTTCTGTTACCCAGTTAAAGGCTCAAGGTTCTGGTCATTGCACTTTCTGTGCTGGAGGGGAGATAGTATGTACCAAACTTGCACACCGGCGTTACCCCCTCCTTCTCCACCAGGGGGGTGGAATACCTGGCTCGTGTGGGGTAAACTCAAAGCATGAAGGTTAACCCTAGTAACTCTTGGGGGACAGAGCTGCACCCTTTAAAGAGTGGCTGGCTCCCTCCAGAGCTGGGTGACTGGGATTCCACTAATGCCCAAGTATTATGGCCAATATGGACTGTTTGTTACAGGGTTGCTTCCCAGGGCTGAATGTTCGCCGGGGATAACCAATTATTTTCTTTATGCACTATTTCTGTTGGCATCCATGGATAGGAGAGGAGAGGCTGATCCATCCTTCTTGCTGTCACAGCCTCTAGTGGTGGTCCTGGGACTCAGTCAATAATTTATGCTTAATGCTTGAGCTGCGGTGCTAGTAAATGTTCATGAACCAAAGGGATAAGCTTGGTATGACAGTTCCTCAGCACTCTGCCCCAGAGAGGTCCCCTCCAACCCTTGGTGTAGTATCTGGCCAGCTGCACTGGGCTACAGTAGGGGGCCATGCTCTAAGCATGTATATGTTTTCACAGGTCTGTATTACAATAAGGGATGGGTCGCTCTTAACCGCTCAGCACCTTGATGAATGTCCTACTACCGGTCAAAGCAAGTGGGAAATGTACTTTAGTAGAGTGGGAAAAGAGATCCTTGAGAGAGGGGGTAACTCAGATTTGGGGGGGGGGAGACAAGCCTAGCAGGGTGAAAGAACAACAATGGGGACAGGGGCCATAAACAAAGTGGAGATAAAGGGTATTTATATAGTGCTGATATGGAGTCCCCCATACCGGTAACCCTTATGTCCTGGAATGTCAGGAGTATGAATGACCCAATCAAAAGGAAGAAAACTCTGGCCAGGCTAAAAAAATTAAAACTGCAGGTGGCTTTCCTGCAAGAAACTAAACTTAAGCAGGTAGATGCTAAGAAATTGGTCAGAGAATGGGTAGGGTGGAAGGTGCACAGTGTGTTGGGGAAGGTTGAGGGGGGTCTCCATTTTATGCCACAAAAATCTGAAATAGCAAATGCTGGAGCAGCACAGGGTTCAGGAAAGGAGGTGGATTTTGGTCAGGTGACTACATCTAGGAGGCCTATGATCTTGGGTAACATACTGTATATGCTCCAAACGAGGATGCCCCAGAGTTCTTCAATCACCTGTCCCCAAAAATATTGGACATGGCTCAGAACTCACCTGATATAATACTGGAAGGGGGGGGGATTTTAATCTGGCTATGGACAGGGACCCTGGTTTTCCATTTTTACCGGTAACACTGGTAACAATCACGGAATCCTGCTTGGTATGCGGATTTTGAATTCTTGTACCGGTGCCTCACGGAAATTGCATATCACTGCACAGAATCTCTAAGATTTCAGCATCTTTTTTTTTTTCTCTTTCTATGTCCCCTTCTCACAGCATCAGTCTCCACTTTTCAGAGATCCCTAGGCTGGGTATCCTAAGCTTCACCCCAGGTAATGCTCAGGAGCTCCTGTGGGCCTGCCCTATCCTGCCTGGATTGTAACCCCCAGGTGGGAAGGGATGGAACCCCAGGTCACCCCTCCACACTCCCGTTGTGTGTGGCGGGAAGCTCAGTGGGTCCCTCATGGTGCCTGGTTATGAAATCTGGGGCACCTGGGTCCCTTCTGCCAGTGACCGATGTACAGTGATTGTTCCTGGTTTTCTGGTGTCTGTCCCTGAGGGCATCTGCACTAGAGGAGTTCAAGGAGGTAGGTCACAGAGACATGCCACTGCTCCAGATCCTGGCTAGCATCCTCCCCACCTGATCACTCTGCAGCACCATTTCACCGCCATCCGTGGTCACACAGGTGGTGGTAAAGCAAGCCTGCACCCTCTCTGGAGGAGGAGGCAGCCCCTGGGTGCTCGATCCTACTCCCTGGCCAGACCTCCGCAAACAGGTTCACTTCTGACCCTGGGTCACTGGCATTGCAAGCAATAATGCTACTGCAGCGCCAGTGGGCCGACCCAGATTTCAGCATCTTAAAATGAATGCTGATGTGCTTTGCATTCTTTCTGCTTTGCTGCATATAGAGTCAGTAAGGAAATCACCTGCACTGCTTTGTTGTAATCATCCATTCAATTTAATCACCCATGCCTAGTGGTTAGAAAAACAAACAGTGATTGAACTGGGTGCATCCAGCAGTCTTGGGTTTGATTCCCACAACCTCCACTTACATACTGTGTGACTCCAAGCAAGTCACTTAACCTCCCCAGTGCTTCTAGGTCACTCCTGAAAACAGACAGTTCTGCATAGTGGGCCTTACCTCCTTTACAAAGAATATAAAAAAAATACCAATATATGTTTATTACATCATAGAATAGTAGTCAGAGTACCATGTAATTAGTCTGTGTTTTACTTGGACTGCAATGATTTTGTATAGGTAAAGGTAAATGTTCGACACATTTATGTGTTTCATAAGCTTGTTTTTTAGATTTTAGTCAGGTTTTCATTGTATTGTTTGCATATGAGCTTCTAGATTGTAGATTGCTAAACACAGGATCACTGTTGCCAACTAGCTTATTCAAGTTTATACTGTAATCAGTAAGGCCATCTAAAATCCTCAGTTGTTTGAATGAAAACTAGTCTGAATGAAAATATGTTCACAAAGAAGAAACTGCTTTACTACTTGTGAAAAGACTTCACAGTCAGCACCCCACTTAGATGAATTGGATGATTTGCACCTTTTCTCCCACCTGCTGTTTCCGTCTCTGTGACAACAAAAAGTTTTCTGATGACTGCTTCAACAAAAAGCAAAAGTTAAGTATTTAAGTGTACTTATGTTTGTCCAGTGGATTTTGAAAGCACAGTCAATGACATATAGAGGTAAGACCCCAGGGCTGTATGATGCTGGTGGGCAGAGTGGTGCTCAATTCACATCTGAACAAAGACATGAAAACTAGGAAACACCCTTTTCATGGACACCAAATAAAAAAAAGCATCCACATGTCTGGAAGATGCATGAATCCATTTGAAGGTCCACCACTAATCACTTGTGGATTTTTTAGGTGAAGACACTTTATTTCAAAGAAGCACATTCAAGCAGTTTTGTTTTTCTCCTCCTACCCCCTGGCCATCCACTCCTTCAGGCCCACCAAGGCCCCCCTTCCGACCACCATCCACTGCCCATTAGTGCTGTGCTACCAGGTAACCAAAAGTAACCCTTCATTGGTGGGCCCCTACCCCAGTGAGAGACTACCAGGAGGAGAATTATCCCAAGAGCTTTCTGTGTATCCTTAGCATGGCAGGGGTCAGAACAGACACACGTCTGAGGCTTCCAGTTTATGGAGGGACCAACAGCTGTCCTTGGTTGTGGCTGGTGTTTTCCTATTTTCTTGACAGGCCACATGATGTCAAGGCACAAGCCGACGTCCATCATGCTCCCTCCTGCAGTGAGGGCTGACATGTTGTTGTGCCTCGGGCCTCCACCAGGGGCCAGCAAATGCTGAGCCGTGAACCCACCCTCCCTCCCTAGAGAAGGTGAGTGGTCGTTGGACAATCAAGCCTTTACCCACCAGCTGGCCTTCAACACCCAAGTCTGTTCCCTAGCCCTGGTCAGTGGTGTCACAGGCAGATATCCAGTTCAGGAAGTTAAATTATAGATAGGAAAAAAACAAAGGTAGTCCACCTTAGTGGTGATGGTTCAGATTAATTCACATGTGAGTTCTAACAAGCAAAGAGACCAAGTCATTTGTAACTTGTGCATGTGGGGTGTGGGTGTTGAAGAAAGGGGATCATAGTGCTGTCACTACTGCCATCACCCCTGAGGGATGTGGACTGCATTGTTGCCACTGCCGTTACACCGAAGGGGTTGGGGCTGTAGTGATTCTGCCATCACCAGTGGTGAATGGGGAAAGTAGTACTGCTGCAATCACATCTGAGGGATGGGGTCCACAGTGCTACTGCTTCTGTCATTCCTGAGGGAGGGAGGTCATGGTGCTGTTGCTGCTGCTGCCATCACACCAGAGGGAGGGGGTCTGTAGTGCTGTTGGTGCTGCCATCGCGCCTGAGGGATGAGGCCGTTGTGCTGCTTCCATCACACCATAGAGATGGGGGCTGTAGTGCTGCTGCTGCCATCACATCTTGTACCTAAAATAACTTTAAATTGATACAAGGATGGAAGGATGTGCAGCAGTGGAGGTCAAAATTGCTAAAACGCATGTTAGCAGAGTTAAAAATTGTTAAATAAAGTACAGAGAACCAAATACCGGTAAAACCGGATTTTGGCTTATCAGACACCGGTGACAATACCGTTTTTTACAATGTGCAAAATGGAATATGCCCTTTCTCAATCCCGGTAAACCAGTGTCCCTGGCTATGGACCATCTACTAGATAGGTCTAATGCTAGGCCAGAGCCCCATGCTAAGTCATTACAGATCTTGATAGACCTTTTGGCACTGCATCAACTTGCTGACACTTGGCGGACTTTCCATACAGCTACTAAGGACTTCATATTTTACTCTGAATCATGCAGCATGGCCAGTAGACTGGACTATTGGTTCATGTCTCACTAACTGAACCCCGTCCCTTCAGATATGTTCATTGCCCCCAAGTACATCTCTGACCATGCTCCGATTTAATTACAAGTGTATTGGACCCTGGGGAAAGAAAGCTCACTGACCTGGAGATTGGACCCACTTTCACTGAACTACCCTAAATTTCAAAACTGGCTAAAGCTAGAGACAGCCAATCATTTTCTGGGCAATCCGGAACACTGTGCCTCACCGCCCATGATATGGGAAGCATGTAAGGCATCAATGAGGGGCAAGATCATTGCTTATGTAGGGCACCAAAGGAAGCTATGAGAAGCTGAGGCCCAGCAGTTAGAACACCAACTGGCACAGAAAGAGGCAGTATACAAAAATGACCCCTCCCTACTCCAGAACCTAGCCTTCGGATACAAATTAATAGCCCTCAGTATTCAGTTGAATATGTTGGTGTCTAGAAGAGCTGAGCTTCAAATCTCCAGACTAAAGCAAAAATACTGGGAGCAGGGAGAGAGGGCTAGCAAGCTGCTGTCATTCAGATTGCAGAAGTAGCAAGCTGAGAGACACATAGAGAAGCTAAAGGATCGTACAGGGAAAGTGGAATGCACTCCTAAAGCAATAAATAAGATTATGATAAATTTTTATGAGACCTTGTTCAAGTCCCAGGCCCCATTCCACAAACCCAGTGTGCACCAATTCCTGGCACAAACTCGCCTTCCCAAACTGTCTGAATCACTCAGGACTAGTTTAGATGCCCCTATTGAAGAAAAAAAGCTTGTGAAGGCAATAGAATCGATGGCTCTGAATAAATCCCCAGGAAACTATGGGTTTCCGGTCAATTTCTATAGGGTCACCAAGGAGGCAGTGGTGGCTCCGATGCTTAGAAAGGTGAAAGATGCTCACACCACCCAGGTTCTTCCTGAAACCATGAGGGAGGCGGTGATCATGGTTCTTCCCAAAGAAGGCAGAGATTTATTATCCCCTGGGAGCTATAGGCTCATATATTTAATTAACGCAGATGCAAAAATTTTAGTGAAAGTGCTGGCCACTCGACTTGAAAAGTTACTACTCCTTCTAATACATCCCTCCTAGGTGGGTTTTGTCAAGGAGAGATCAAGCACTGATAGCCTGAGAGCTTTGATCTCCCTTTTCCAACACACTGCCTCAATGCCAACACCAGCAGCAGCCATTGCCACTGATTCTGAGAAGGCCTTTGAGTCAGTTGAATGGAGTTATCTATTGTCTATTCTAGAACACATCAATGTAGGTCCAAAATTTAAGGGATGGGTTAGCACTGTATATAATGTCCCAAAGGCTAGGGTCCTTACCAATAGCCTCCTCTCTGACCTCTTCACCCTGCAGAGGGGAACTAGACAGGGCTGTCCCCTATCCCCATTACTTTTCATCCTGGTCATTGAGCCATTGGCCTTGGCCATCAGAGCTCATACAGATATACATAGCCTGCAAGTTGGACTGGAGGTATGCAAGATTAAACTTTATGCAGATGACTGCCTCCTCCTGACCAGTACTATTTAGGCTAGCCTAGACCCAGTGCTGGAGTTATTTGCTCAATTTGAGAAGTTGTCAAGTCTTAAAGGGGGACAGGAACTGATTACTTACATGCAGCTGCTTGTAATGTCTCTATTTTCATAAATTATATTCATACCTCTGAAGAATCCCTATTTAACTGTGCCTGAATAAAAAGCTGAAGCTGTCAGTTGTGTTTCATATTATTTTCTTTGTATGGACAACATTCTGTGCAGCTCCTTTCATGGAACCAAGAATTTGGAGTTTTGACTATGTCACTTCATAGTTTCAGAAATGTGAGCATGAACTTATCAGTACAGTGCCCATGGTTCTGAAACCATGAAGTGACATAGTTAAAACTCCAAATTCTTAGCTGGCCCACCAGCGCAGCAGTTCGATTTCTGCTTGCGGCGCCAGCAACGCAGGTTCAGGAACAGACTTGGGTTGCCGGAGGGCTGGCAGGGGGAGATGGATTGAGAACCCGTTGGGCTGCTCTCCTTCTCAGGGGGATTGTGAGTGTCTGGTGCACGTGTGACTCCTGGCGGAGGCCAGGAGGACACGCTAGTACTGGCACTGGATTTAACAATTAGCCGGGTGGACGTTGGACATCATTGTACGTCCCCGCCCCGGGGCAGTACCAAAAATACACGAGTCAGCCGCCATGAATGACGCACATCTGGCACCTCAGCCTTAATGGCCCCACCTCCCACCGACCAATTACTGGTTCCAATGCATCACCCAGCCCTGAATCCTGCCCTGGGGGGGAATCCAGGGAGGCAATGCCATCAGGCACCTTTCCTGTCAGAAACGGATTGGGCACAGGCGTTGGCCCCACCTCAAGGGGTAAGTCGAGGGATATTGGTGGGTAGGGGGAGCGAGGATGTGATGTGCAGGGGGGCCGAGAATAAGGTGGCCAGGGCGGCAAAAAGAATACAAACCCCCCTCCCAAAAAAAACTCCAAATTCTTGGTTCCATGAAAGGAACTGCACAGAATGTTGTCCATACAAAGAAAACAATACAAAACACAACTGACCGCTTCAGCATTTATTCAGGCATAGTTAAATACAGATCCTTTAGAGGTATGAATGTAATTTATTAAAATAGAGACATTTCAAACAGCTGCACATAAGTAGTCAATTCCTGTCCCCTTTAAGATTAATAGGTCCAAGTCTGAAATAGTACCTTTAAATCACCTCAGCACGCAGGAGGTGGGAAATCATTCAGGCCTGGCCTAGGCTGCAGCTTCCAATAGGTATTTGAGTATTCATCGCTCTCCTGACCTGCACAAGCCCATGCCTCTAAACTTTTGGTCCCTTATAATAACGTTCCAACAGGAGTTAAACAGATGGAATCCCCTAAACTTGTCACTCCCTGGTAAAACTGACTCTATAAAAATGATGCTGGCCCCCAGAGTAAATTATCTGCTGTCTCACATTCCTTTACTAGTGCAGGACAAATGGTTTCGAACACTGGACTCCCTTATTGGACAATATCTATGGGGCATGTCACAGCCCAGGTTCAGTAAAGTGAAACTGAGAGCTCATTGGAGTAGGTGGGGTTGGAACTTGCCTAACTTCAAGCACTACATGTATGCTTTTTTAGCAGCCAGATCTTTATTAGCCTTTCAGGACCCGGATCCTAACATGTCTGCATGGTTACAGACAGAGCAAGCACAGTCTGGAGGTCTACACCCCTCCATTGCCCTGTATACTCCACTACAGGCTCAAAATGCACAATGGGTCACGATTAAAGCAGCACACATGGCATGATGGCAGGTAGCAAAACTTTCTGGAAGATGTGTATGCTGAGGAATCCTCATATATCTCTGGGGTAACCTGGAACTGTGTATTGATTGGTCCCCAATTTACTGAAAAAAGCTGGGCAGATATATCTATTTGTAGAATCATAGACTTGTTAACCCCACCAAGAATAACCTGACATCTTTCCAGGTGCTTCAGGAGAAATATGGTTTACCTATGTCTGAGTTCTGGAGATATTTACAACTTAGATCTATGTACATCCAGTGGCCTATTTTTATTTATTTTATTTATTTATTTAAATCTAGGATTAGAAGTACCTTTGAGCCAAGGCTCTTTTACAAAGGTTCCACATCAGTTTGAGGACAGTATGACAAAACTACAACAATGCATGGTAATACATCAATGTGTGGAAATTATAGGCAGGATAAACAGGTTAAACAAGTTTACAATCAGTTACCAGAGGAAAATGTATACATTTTGGTGAAAACAGGTCAAGGGCAAATGAGGGTGTACAACAGCATTACACAACATGGGTAAGACACAGGGAGGTAAGAGCTGCCAGAGGCATTATCACAGAACATAGAGAAGTGCAGGAAGTGGGGTTAGGAGGAGGAGGTGAGGGTGGAGGGATGGGTGGAGGAAAGGGAAGGGGAGGAGGAGAAAGACCACTGGAAAAGGGGGGTAAAGTGCTAGATGGGGGGGGGCTGAGGCAGCTCTGAGAAGGTAGCTAGGGTGGCTGGCTAGATGAGGCAGTCGCAGGTACTGAAGGCAGACAGAGAGAGGCAGAGCCTAGATTTGAAAGGGCCAAGCTTGGAAATGGAGGAGATCTCACTGTTGAGATTATTTAACCAGCTTGGTGCCCTGTAGGTAAATGAACGCTGACCCATTGCTGTTCGACAGCAAGGAATCAGCAGGAATTGAGAATCAGATGCCCTGGTATGGCGGGGATTTCTACTTGGGCTGAGAAGGGCTTGGACACCAGGGGGAACAAGTACCAAGGTTATCTTCTTTGCCATTATGCAGGTTTGATATTTGATATGGTTTGATAGTTGCAGCCAGCAAGTTTGGGCATAGAGGTCACAAGTATGGGTAAGGCGGGCACCAGTTATAAGATGACAGGCTTTGTTTAGGGTGGTTGAAATGCTTCTGAGGGCTGTTGAAGTGGCTGAGCCATATATTATGAGGCCATAGTTGATAACGGAGACTACCGAGCTTTGGGCAGCGACCCCTAGGGCTACAGGGGTAAGATGCGCCCTATGTCCATAGAGGAGACCAAGTCATATGTTAGCCGCCTTGGCTACACTGTCAATGTGGGCTCCATAGGACAGGTTATTGTCAAGAGAGGTCCTGAGATATTTAAATGAATGTACCTCTTCAATGGCCACTCCAAGGTGGTTTGTAATGGTCAGTGGATGCTGCCTGCTCTTGTTGTGAGAGTTACTGAAGCGCATAGATTTATTTTTTTTATACTTAAGGATGAGTCTGTGTTTGCTGAACCAGTTCTCTATGGAGGTGAAACCAAGCTGGAGTTTGTTCTGTAGGGATAGTGGGATAGTCTAGGAAAACATGCTTCTGCACATCCTGCAAGAAGGGTAGAGGAGGTATCTCCTCCCCCGTATCAGTGGTGAAAGGGCTAAAGCTAAATGACCCCAGAGCAGGCCCCTTATACCACTTGATGAGAGAGGCTATGCCAGACCCCACTGTGGGAGCAAGAGTGAAATGGCAGACTGCCCTACAAGAGAACATCTCTGACTGAAACTAGTGTAAATGTTGGAGTTTAGCACACCAAGCCTGTGTGGATCAAAGGAGCCATTTAATACAGAACAAAATTCTGCATTATTGGTACCACACACCGGTCCAACTAAAGGAGCTTGGCCTACTTGATCAAGATATCTGCTGGAGGTGTGCCTCACTGGGAGCTGACCTTCTCCATATTATCTGGGCATGCCCAGATTCTTATTGTTCTTATGAATTCATATGGGCATGGGACAGTCAATGTAGTCACTTCAACAAGAGCAGTAGATGGGGGGGTGTAGACATCTCGGGCAGACTAGATGGACCGCATGGTCTCCTTTTGCTGGCAAATTCTTATGTTCTTATATGCCCATTGATAGCTCCCTTTCAGTTGCAAGTTATTCATAAATGCACAGATAGAATTAGTGGTCCCCGAAACCTCTCAGACCCTCCTTTTGGGGTTGATACCTCAGGAGACTGGTATAAAGGTCTCTGGCCTGAAATGGTTAATAGCAGCCTCAGTGGAAGCCAAGAGGTAAATACTGACCAAATGGAGAACCACAACTGTCCCAACCATTCAGGAATGGGAAAACTCAATTGAATCCCTTGCCATGCACTCTAGACTATCACAGAGGGCCTTCCAGAATGGAAGGAAACATTTAGAGATGTGGTCTTCGTGTATGATATATGTGAGTCATCCCAGGGGCAGCTTTCCTTCTGAGGCATCTAGGCCAAGATGGCACCCGTCATAAACAGCCTATTCCCCCTTATATTAGGATGGATGCTATAGGTTCACTTGAGGCTGCACCCCCACCCTCTTTCTCATTAGGAAATTGGCTTAAAAAATAATGCATCCTGATTGGCTGAAAGCCATGGTCAGGCATGCATTTATTTTTTATTAGAAAATGGGCAAAGAAAATTCTCTCATCTGTTTGGCTGAGACACTTATTTAGGTGGGCATCTATCAGACAATAGATGCCCACCAAATAAAAAGCCTCAGCTCAAGTCTTCCTGATAGCCAGCAAAGTATCCTTGTGTCCAGCACCCTGCTTCCTCATTGGCTGAAGCGCTGGGCACACAATTTCAAACTGTCGCCATTTTTTTTTAATGCTTAGCGAGTGACAAGTAAGCCCACCACACACACACAGACAAGGACTGACAACCATGTATCAGACACAGTCCCCTGGCAAACTTTTTATTTTATTTTATTTAGCAATACCACATGTCAGGCAGGCTCCTGACTACTCGCTCCTGCTCAAAGACGCCAGCTACATCGCGGCTCTCCTACAGCTCTGCTTCTGCCCCCCAGCAACCGAGTATCAGAAACAGTTTCTTATGTTTTCTTACATTACCCTATTCTCTAGTGGGCCATTTTTTTGAGGGGGTGGGGAGGTAGTAGAACGAATTTAGGAGAGCTGACAGTCTTCTCAGTCCTCCCTGCTCCAGCAGCCACTGTCTGCCAAAAACCAAGCTGAAATTACAAAATGGGCTTTTGCTTACTGAATACATGGCTCACCCCCCATAAAAGAAAGAATACCAAATCACAGAGACACACCTCCATTAAAAAACAACAATAAAACAAATTTATTGTGCCGATACCTCTTCTCCTTCTTCCATACTTCTGGGTTTGACATCATCGGGCACCCGAAAAGTAACTACCGCATCTTCCTTAGAAAACAGTCTCCCGACTAATTTAAACAAAAGTGAACAGATGGCGCACATAAAAAGAATGCAAGTCCACAAAGACACAACTCAGTATAAGTGACTTTTATTACAAACTCCATGTCTTCATCTGCAGTTGGTGGAGGAGAGATAAGTTCAACAGAATATCGGGGGGGGGCACAGGTGATGGCACACCACAGTAACAGGGACCACTTTAGGAGACAAACATTAAAACATCATAGTAAATATATATTTTAAAATCTTTTTCTTGAATTGTTGTAAATCCTACATAAAACTGCAACAGTACCCATTTTCTAAGCGCAATAATACCCTCCAGGGTGGGCAGTATTGGCAATACCGGACCTTCCAGGGGCTATAAGTCCCTCCGTCTGCAGCGTTGGGCCTCATTACACCCCTGGGCAGTCCGGTATTGCCCAATACTGCCCACCCTGTTGGGTATTATTGCTTACATAGATGCCCAGTGAAAAACAAATGCCAATTCAGGGTGTCCTATTACTTAGAGTATCCTTGGGGCACCCCAAATTTTGAAACTAGCCAGCAGCCATTTTTTTTCTTTCACTTACCGAAAGGAAAAATGGGCTCTGCCCAACCACACAGACCTGCATGCAAACCCAGCAAACAAGTCTACAGCCATTCATTCCTTAAAAAAATGCAAACCCATCCCCAAAATCCACCCTAGTTTCTCCCAAATAAATTTCCAACCAGATAAATGCAGCGTTTCCTTGCAGCGCCAGGCATGCGGGACTCCAGGTATTCCCCCAATCATTGTGCTGTTTTCCCCACAATGAAACATAGAAAACTGTAGAAACAACACAATTATTGATTAATTTTTCTGTACATGATACCACTTCCCTGAACTGCACATTAAATTCCCGGCTGCGCTCCATCTGAAGTGAGGGCACACTTTGAAACTGACTCTAGAGACTTGTGCCACATTTGAAAGCTGCTCCTAAATAAAATAAAGAAAGTTACTTCAGTTCACAATGTACCAGTCCTCATCACTACAGTCCCCTGTTCTGACTTGGCGCTGGTTAAATCAACAAAGAAAGCTGTTCTCCACTGTTTTGTGTGTGTGTGGGGGGACAAAGCAGCAAGGAACCAAGGAGGAAATCCCCATCAGAAAGAAACTATTAGCAAGAGAACACCAACACCCTCCACTGGTGATTCTGCCAGAACAGGGACTACTTTACTTAAGAAGTTAATTTGTGTTTTTTTTTATTAATTCTATATATGATTCATTATTTATATATATATTTTTTCAAAAATGTCTCCAATGGTCCATTTTGTAAGCACAATAATACCTTCCAGGGTGGGCGGTATTGGGAGATACCAGACCTTCCAGGGGCTATAAGGCCCTCCGCCTGTGGTGTCTGGCCTCATTACGCCCTGGCTGTCCAGTATTTCCCAGTACCACCCACCCTGTTGGGTATTATTGCTTACATGTTTCCTCCCCTTGGTATTTGCTAGTGTAATAGATACATAGAGATTTTTATACCACATACTGTAAGTGTAATGGAGATAATGTTTATGTCAGTAAAAAGATTCAAATGAACTGTTTTTCCACAAAGTCTGTATTTCTTTGCTCAGATATTATGTTCATATGTATGCAAGATGTCTGTTACATCCTTGTTTTATTGTTCTCAATGTGCGTGTGAAATACAAAGATTTTCAATAAAAAGATTACCTGTAAAAAAAAAACATTTGAAATAATTAAATACATACATACATACATACTAGCAAAGGGATTGGGTGAGGGAGGAGGGGAGCCATAGACACCAGGGAATTATTTTTTATTTTACACTTTATTGCCAGGGCCAGGCAGCCTAATTCCATTGTTTTAACAATGTGCTATTATTAGTGTGTTGTTAAAACATAGTTCCTGGAAGCAGATGCACTTTCAGTCTGATAGCACTTCCAGGAACCATGAACTAGACCATTTGGACACACTATGTATTCATTTGCATAGGAGTGTGGTATATGATTGTGCTACTGCAATAATAGATTAGCGTTATGCTAATTGTATGTTTGACTATAGCAGTGGCCATGCTAACAGTCTGTCAGCTGCACAATTCACACTTAACACAATTCTAATCCTGTTTTCATGGCTCTAACTCAATATACAGTATCTGACCCCTAATATTGTAATTGTCTACCTTTGTTAAATCTATAGTAGTGGCATTTTAAAGATGTAAGACATGGCAGAGGGTGGGTTTCCCTCTGGTAATCCCATCCCCTGTTCCTTAAACAGTATATGCTAAAGACAAGTACAGTTCTTCTGGGGATGGGATTACTAATTGGTGAACCCCCCCAAAGTCACCTTACCACCACTGTGAAACATAGAGACAGAAAATAGTAGGACAGCAACAGGCCTGAACAGTCCATCTAATCTGTCACAAGATTCCCTACTCAGAACTTTTCTAACATTACTTATTTACCCTACTTCTCCTCTCTACCCCTTTCTACATTATCCCATCTTATAATTCCCTTAAATGCATCCTAATTTCTCATGTGCCCTGATATTGTCTCTGCCTCTGCAATTTTGTTTGGAAGCTTGTTCTACCCACATCACCCTTTTTCTGAAATAGTATTCTCTAATGTCTTTTTTGAATCCTCTCTTCCAGTTTAAGCACATGACCCTTAGTGGATGTTCAGCTTCTCATATTAATTAAACTTGCTATGTCCACTCTATTGAATCCTTTCATGAAGGACCCCATCACAGTGACAAATGGTAATCTCCACAAGGAAGAGGGTAAGGACCATAAACACCCAGGTGGGCTGCGACATAATTTCATTAGTAAAGATGAGATCTTCTGCTACAATAGTGGGCTAAGAGGAACACCTACTGAGAGCATGTATGTCTCCGAGAACATAAGAAAGGTCAACAACCAATTTAAGAAGAGAGCCTGAAACAGGTTAATGTCAATGGGGCCTCAGTCAAGGAGCACACTGGGATCTCTAATGCTAGAAGCTCCACCAAGTTAATTGTTAAGTTGACAGCTACTAACCCTAAGGTGCTGAATGAATTGTTGAGACCTTTATGTAAAGTCCATGGTACCATCAAGGGAGTAGACACCAGAGCCATCCTTGATAGTGGCTAATAAGTGACCATCATTTTCAAAGACTGGTAGGATAAGAATCTGTCACACTTGAAGTTGCATCCTTTGGATAGACTGGATTAGTGGGGACTTCATGAAAACCACTACCATTACCTCAGATACAGTGGAGCAGGTAAGGAAAAAGTGCATTATTATGTGACACTAAATGGCAGAAGGGATAACCCGCCATTGAAATTGCCTTGATTACTGCAGTGACTCTGCTGCAGTATGCTGCAGTTTTGTGTTGCATCCTGGCTGACTCCACTCTATGTTAAAGTATGGATCATGTTCCCCAGGGTAGTTATGGTGTAGGAGTTACAGCAGAGATTCTGGAACTCATGTTCCCTGAGACTGAGACATATGACAAGAACAATCCCCAGATGATTGAATGCCCCAAAGAACTGTGTGACAACATGGAAACCAAGCAGTGAGTGAAGTCTTGACTACAAATGCCCTGGTAAAAGAGGCTTACCGGAGCAGGATACAGTTACTCATCACAATAACAAGTGAGCCAGCTGAAGTAGTTTGACACTCAGAGAAGGAGAAACTAACTTTGCCACCCAGCTCATACTGTGCCAGCTCCAGAGTTGTGAAGTTTCAAAAGGATGTGAAGAACCAGATCCTTAAGGTTGATGCCTCAGGAGAACATTGCCTGCTCGAGGGACAGGGACTGTTAGTGAATTCCAATGTACTGTCCATACATGCATTCTCACCCTACATGAAAAGGATTACCATCCATGTGAAAATGTACAGTATCTGACTGCAGCATTGTCATCAGAAAGCAGTGTACCTTGACTTTTGTGCATTGTGCAAACATGGTAGTTAACCCAGAAACTTCTATGGAGCACGCTGGCACTGGAAATGATCCAGAAGCCTTTGATTTCAGGGATGTACTCTTACCAGTGGGATGAAAGGCCCGTGTGAATCCAAAGCTGTCAAAGAGAAATGAAGTATTTTCCATGAGTGAGTGGAATGTTGGATGTGTCCTAGGTTAGGAACACATCAGACTGCACAAAGATAGACCCTTTTGTGAAAAGTCCCAAAGATTGGCACCGGCGGACATAGATAGCAAGGAAAGGCATTTTTATCTATATAGCACCCTATCCCAAGGTCTCAGGGTGCTTCACAGAGTACCATACAGAAATAAAACATAGGGAGAAAAAGAAAGCATTCAGAAAGTACAAGGAATCACAGAAGGAGCAGGACAGAAAACTGTTTCAGTTAAAGCAAAAGGAAGCAGGGAAGGCAATCAGAACAGCAAAGGCCCAAAGTGAGGAAAAGATAGCCAACTCAGTAAAGAAGGGGGATAAAACCTTTTATAGGAGCGTCAGGGAGTGAAGGAAGACCAAGGAAGGGATAGTGAGGCTTAATAAAGGGGAGGGGTGGTGGTCAGATGGGGACTGTGAAAAGGCAGAGATACTAAAAATATTTTTGCTCAGTATTCACAAATGAAGAGGGGGAGGTACCTAAACCAAAGAATAGAAACACTCTGGATATGGGGGTTAATACCAGTCCATTCAAAGAAGAAAGAGTTCTGAAAGAACTCTTAAAACTGAAGGTGGACAAAGCAATGGGGCCTGATGGGATTAATCCCAGAATTTTAAATGAACTAAGGGTAGAACTAGTGACACCACTGACTACCCTTTTTAACAAATCACGGGAGGATGGGGTGGTACCTGAGAACTGGAGGAGGGCAGATGTTATTCCACTTCACAAAAGTGGGAACAGGGCAGAAGCAGAAAACTACAGACCTGTTAGTTTAACCTCAATGATAGGGAAAATTATGGAATCACTTCTGAAGGAAAGAATTGTTGAGCACCTAGAGGCCAGAGGGGCACAGGACCCAAGGCGGCATGGATTCACAGCGGGAAGGTCATGTCAGACGAATCTAATAGATTTCTTTGACTGGGTGACCAAAGTAGTAGATCAGGGAAGGGCTGTGGACTTGGCCTACCTAGACTTTAGCAAGGCATTTGACACAGTCCCACAAAAGATTAATACAAGTTAGCCAGCCTTGGAATGGGTCCCAAGATGGTAGCCTGGGTAAAGAATTGGCTGAAGAACAGGACACAGAGGGTAACAGTAAATGGAGTCCACTCAAAAGAAAGGGGGGTTACTAGTGGGGTACCGCAGGGTTCATTACTAGGACCAGTCCTCTTCAATGTCTTTATAAGTGACATTGCAGAGGGACTGGAAGGAAAAATATGTCTCTTTGCAGATGACGCAAAGATCTGCAACAGAGTTGATAAACAAAGTGGGGTGGAAATGATGAGAAGGGACTTGGCAAGGTTGGAGGAATGGTCAAATGTATGGCAGCTTAGATTCAATGCTAAGAAGTGCAAATGCATGCACCTGGGAAACAAAAATGCAGGGGAAGAGTACACAATGGTGGGTGAGATTCTAACAACAACAAAAATGGAAAGGGACCTGGGGGTAGTCATAGCAGATGACCTAAAGGTGGGCAAGCAATGTGAGAGGGCAGTAAGGAGGGCTGGGGGGGATACTGGGATGCATAGGGAGAGGCATCACCAGTAGAAAACAGGAAGTTGTTATCCCTCTGTACAGACAACTGGTGAGACCCCATCTGGAATACCGTGTGCAGTTCTGGAGACCCAATCTCCACAAAGACATAGACAGGATGGAGGCAGTCCAGAGGAGGGCAACTAAAATAGTGCAGGGTCTGCAACAGAAGACATATGAAGAGAGACTTAAGGAGCTTAATATGTATAGTCTCGAGGAAAGGAAGGAGAGGGGGGACATGATAGAAACTTTCAAGTACCTCAAGAGAATCAACAAAGTCCAAGAGGGTAGCATCTTTCAGAAAAAGAGGTATGCAAGAACAAGGGGGCACAATTTGAAGATAGAGGGAGAATGGCTGAGACGTAATGTGAGGAAGTATTTTTCCACGGAGAGGGTTATGGATGCATGGAATGGCCTTCCTGAGGAGGTTGTGGAGTCACAAACAGTGGTGGAATTCAAGAATGCATGGGACAGTCATAAGGCAATTATAGGGGGTGGTGGTAGGAGGAAGTAGGCCGTTGGTTAACTAGGATCTGCAGCTTATCCATTAGGTAGGGAAACAGGCAGAATGGGTGGGCCAAGAGGTCCTTATCTGCCATCAAATTCTATGTTTCTATGTTAAACATTTAAAATGTTTTACAACATAACCAAATAGTGCTGAGAAAAGACGAAAAACAGTCAGTTGTCTCTAAAGGCTGATGAAAATACTGTATATGATATTTTAAACCCTTTTTAAATGACTCCACTGAGGGGAAACTCCTAAGACAGAAAGCCAAGGAGTTTCAAATAGGTGGGGCACTACAAAGAAAGCCCTATCTCTGGACAGATTTGATCACGAGCTCAAGACAACCAGAAGCAGCACCTCAGTGAAGTGGAGAAAACAGCTTAGAGTATACCGGGCCAAGTGGTCTTTAAGGTAGCCAGGACCCAATCCATGCAGTGCTATATATTTTACGTTACTAAAACAATCTTAAAGATGATGCACCATGTAATTGGTAGTGTCAAAGATTTGTGGGATAACAGATGGTCACAGACACTGTAGTTGCAGTTTCTACAGAATCTTCTGCTTATAATTTATTTTACTGCATTAACAAAATTAAAGCCGACTGGTATGAAATAAGAATAAATAAGGCTTTCCAGAAATAAAACAGCAGGCTTAACTTCAGCATAAAATGTGGCACACAAGAAACGGAAAGAAAAGTACTAGAATAAGCTAGTCACTCAGGTGTTCTCGCCTCAACACCTCTCTCCATTCTGATCAGCAGTGTTCCCTGCATAGAATTTATAGAGGGATGGACAATGAGATTGGTCCACCTCTGTCAATCAGAACTGTCCCTTACACACGTAGGGAAAAACAGTAGAAACAGTAAAAAAAAACATCTGTTTAACTTTCATTCATTAAAATACCTGTATATACACTGCTTTAAACCCAGCTAACCAAAAAATACATTCAGGATCCAGAGTTTTATGCGAGGTGTCGTCAGTAAGTGTCTCCCCCAGTAAATCACTGCATAAATAAAGTGAATGGGAGGAAAGTTACCCGCTCACATTCACTTTGTAGAAGTGTTGCTTCCTACCTAACCAAAACCTAAACTAATTCCTGCGCGGTTATGTGAACCTACGAGCGGTAGCAAGCTTTCTCCGGGAACGCTGAAGTGGCGCAGTAACGCAGAGCCATAGCTTGAGCTACCTGTACCTTGAAATCTGGGGTTAACACTCTTGAAGGGTTTTATTTTTAAGTTTTAAATTACCCTAACTGAAATGTGGACACACAATGGCTAGCTCCTTACATATGTAGATAAACGGCATACCGTTTTGCTAAGGGCTACAACCAGACACCTGACAAGGATTGTTTTCATAAAAATAAGATACTGTCAAAGAAATTATGACCCTTCAGGCTAAATACAACTGACCCTTAAACCCCTGCAGCTATCGCTACACAATATTACTGATAAAAGATGTCCGTCTATTTACATTTAGACTAACTGAAATACATAATCATTCCTGAATGGGGGGGGGGATTGTTCATTATAATACCTGCACCCCACGCTACAATGAGATCACTTTTGCCTTTTAGGAACGGAGGTTTAGCATTAGTATTCCTAAATGAAATGCTAAAATACACTTTGTTTTGGCGGCACTGCCAGAGGACAAACAGACATACAAGAACATTTTGCAGCAGTATCCAATGAGTGGCCGGTCCATTAAAATACTGCTTTGCACAGAGAAATGTACATAAAACACCCAAGCTTACTCCCACTCATTCTGGACGTAACACAAAACATGTTCTGACAGTACTGGGTTTTCTTAGGAAAAGACAGGGACCCTATCACATTTTCCTTCCCCCTTAAGAGAAAATCTAGTACGGGTTTCGACCTACTGTACAGAACAACACCTAATCATCAGAACTCTCCCAAGGGAGAGATGGAGCCATAGCCCACTCTTTCCAAGGCTGCACCTCGGGGTTCCTTCAAACACTAACAATGTGTGGATGAGTAGTCTCATCCACAACATAACTTTACAATACCTCGAGGTCTTATGATGGTTTTTTTTTCTCTGTCCCATAATGGGACAAATAATCAGCATTACAATGTGTACTTCCTTGCCTACGTTTTATTGTGAAATGGTAGGGCTGCAAAGACAGATACCACCTCATGATTCATGGATTTTGGTCTTTCATCACATGCAACCAACATAAAGGGTTATGGTCAGTCCATAATTCAAACTCGGCTCCCCATGGATAAAATCGGAGTGCCTCAATAGCCCATTTAACAGCTAAGCACTCCTTCTCAATGGTGGAGTAACGCATTTCTCTTTCAACTGACATAAATAATAGGATGCTCCACTCCATTAATGATCTGTGTCAACACAGCCCCTATACCACAGTTGGAGGCATCAGTTTGTAGTATAAAGGGCTGTGTGAAATCAGGAGTACGAAGTACTGGAGACGAACATAGCCTAGTCTTTATGGATCAGAAAGCCTCCTCACACTCAGGCGACCATACAATTTTGTCTGGTCTATGCTTCTTTATTAACTCCGTAAGAGGGCTAGCCAGGGTTGAGAATGTAGGGATGAAGCAACGGTAATAGCCCACAAGGCCCAGAAATGATCTAACATCTTTTTTTGTTTTGGGCCTGGGGCTATGAGCTACAGCATCCACCTTAGTCACCTCTGATTTTATCTGTCCGTTCCCAATTTGGAAACCTAGGTATTTGGTTTCCTGCTTGGCTATGTTACATTTGGTGGGGTTGATAGTGAGTCCAGCTTCGGAAATTGCCGACAGTACTTGAGACAAGTGCTGCATATGCTTGTCCCAAGAGGGGCTAAAGATCACCACATCATCTAGATATGCTGCACTGTAGGCAGCATGTGGTACAAGAATTTTATCCATGACCCTTTGAAATGTGGCGGGCATGCCATGCAGTCCAAAGGGCATTACTGTGAATTGGAAAAGACCAAGGGGAGTACTAAATGCTGTCTTCTCTTTTGCCTCAGAAGCCAAAGGAATTTGCCAATATCCTTTGGTTAAATCTAGTGTTGTTATATAGTGGGCATTTCCTAAGTGGTCCAAAATATCATCAATTCGGGCCATAGGGTAGCTGTTGAATTTTGATACAGCAGTTAGCCTACGAAAGTCCAAGTACAGATGTACCCCGTCCTCTTTCTTATCAACCACCACTAAAGGAAAGCTCCATTCACTATGGGATGGCTCAATGATACCCATCTTTTGCATTTTGTCTATTTCCCTACCCACATCTTCCCTGACTCTTTTGGGTAGCCTATATGCCTTTTGTCTAATAGGATTGTCTTGAGTTAAATAAATGTGGTGAGTGACATCTTTTGCTTTCCCTTGAGTCCCAGTAAAGGTGTCTGTATAAGCCCTTAATAGTGTCTGTAATTCTGTGGCCTGGGAGGGTGACAGATCAGGGTTGACGTTCAACTGGACTATCCCCACTATGTTTTCCAATCTCTGATAAGCAACATCTAACTCACTGGTATGTGTTTTGGAGTGAATGTAGCCACAAAATGAAGAGCTTCTGTCTACCCATGGCTTAAGAAGATTTTCATGACATATATGGTGTTTATGTACTTTGTCATGTAACTCCACCTCATAGGTGACAGGCCCCATCCTCCTCCTTATGGTATAGGGAATTTGCCACTTCATCAGAAGTTTGTTATCTGATGAGGGTAGTAGTAGTACTAACACTCTGTCCCGTCCCTGAATTCTTTCTGCCCAGTCCCCTTGTCATACTGCATTTTCTGTGTTATTTGTTGTTTTTGATTAGTCACATGCTTTTTGGATGTACCTGGCTAACCTCTGTCATAATGCTTTCAGGTATTCAACAGGGTTTACATCTTGGGGGATTGTCCCTTTCTCCCACTCCTCTTTTATGACATCCAAAGGTCCTCTAGGAATGTGACCATAAAGTAGCTTGAATGGGGAAATCCCGCAGAGGCCTGGGGTACCCCTTGATAAGCAAACATAAGATATGGCAAAAACATGTCCCCTTTTTTCCCTCCTCCTGTACAAACTTTTGCAACATCTTT
Organism: Neoceratodus forsteri; assembly: GCA_016271365.2. NCBI lineage: Eukaryota > Metazoa > Chordata > Ceratodontiformes > Ceratodontidae > Neoceratodus > Neoceratodus forsteri. The sequence goes on from CM057458.1 coordinate 519,756,777, forward strand.
TTAAATATCTGGTTGAAGTGCTCAACCAGACCGTCTGTTTGAGGGTGATAAGGGTAGGTACATATAGCCTCAATACCCAGGGTCTGGTAGTGACGCTGCAACACTACAGAACAAAAATTGCTACCCCAATCTGTAAGGATTTCTTGGGGATGCCTACTCTGCTAAAGATCTTGCCAAGTTCATCCGCTATCCTAGGGGCAGTAATGCTATGAAAGAGAATAGCCTCTGGATGTTTTGTGGCGTAGTCACAGACAACGAGAATGAACTGATTCCCCTTCGAGCTTTTTGGTAGGGGCCCAACAATGTCCATAGCAATTCTTTCAAAAGGAATGGTGAAAAAAGGCATTGGCTGTAATGGTACTTTGTCTTTTTTACCCAGTTCTGCCACTTTATGGTATTCAGAACAACTCCGACAAAAGTCTGAGACTTGTTCATGAATGCCTTGCCAAAAGAACTGGTAAAGAAGCCGGCTAAGGGTACGGCCCCTACCTAAATGTCCAGTCATTGGGATATCATGGGCCATCTCTAATAGCTGTTCTCTATAGGCCTGGGGTACCATAAGTTGTTTTACCACTTCCCCTGTTCTGGGGTTGGTGCATACCCTATATAACAATCCTTTCTGTGTTTGATACTTATCATTTTCAGTACAGTTTGGTCCCTGTGGAAAAAAACATTTTAATGTTTCATCCCTTTGTTGCATTAACTTAAATTCATCAACATTAAACCCTTGTGTCTTATGTATATCATTTGATATCACCACATTATTTTTATTTAAAGTCCAAACATCTTTTTCTGTGCTCTTCAACCACCGGAGTTTTCTGTCTTTTCCTATGGACCCATAGACATCCTCTTTGAAAGGAAAAATATGTCCCAATGTTTTATGTTTTTGAGTCTGTGCTTTAGTCACCATAGCACAGACATTAGAAGTTAACAGAGCCTGAAAATGGGGGTGATCATGGCCTATAAGAACAGGTACAGGGAGATTAGGCACAACACCTACTTTTAATTGTTGTGCACAACCTTGAATAGTGATCACTGTTTCCTTTATTGGATATAAATGTGCATCGCCATGAATACAGGTCACTCCTGTGGTTGGTCCCCCTGGTGTAGGTTGTTCCTCCAATACAACAGCCTGTACCAGCGTTTGCTTGCTCCCTGAATCAAGGAGCCCAGTCACTGTTTGAGGTCCTATCTGCACAGGTAGTACATACTGTCCCCAATTGACAAGAGCAAAGTGTTTTGGTTCTGCTTTTCTCTTTGGGCAGAAATGGGCAATATGACCTTTAGCGTTACACTCTCTACAAATAATATCAGGATTATACCCCCTTCCTGACTTGTTAAAAGTTTTGGTGCCAGCATTACCCACATTCCCAAAAGCAGTGTTAGTCTGTATAGGGGTAACAGAAGTAGGTCTCACTATGGCCTGTTTGTTTGTGGGATTGCTTTTCTGTCGATGTGGTCTGGCTGCTATATAGTCCTCAGCTTACCAGATAGCCATATCCAATGTCTCTGGGCGATGTTCTTTTATCCATAACTGAATGTTTTGAGGTAAAATCTACATGAATTGTTCCAAAATAATAGCTTCGAGAATTTTATCTACTGTTCGGGTAGCTGGTTGTAACCATTTCATACATATGTCCTTTAGTTGGTTGTATGCTTCCTGAGGGTTGTCAGCAATGTGGTACCTGTAGGTACGAAATCTCTGTTGATATGTTTCCACATTGATGTCATATCTCTTGAGAATGGCTTGCTTTACCCTGTCATAGTCATTAGCATGAGCAACCTCCACCCGGCTATAGGCTAGCTGAGCCTGCCCCGTGAGACAACGGGCCAACCGGTTGAACATCTGGTCCCGTGGCCACTTGTATGTAGTGGCTACCCTTTCAAAGGTCATTATGTATGCTTCAGTGTCATCTGAGTCTGACAATTTAACCATTTTAATGTCTTTCTGTCCCATCCCTGGGGCTGACAGGGGTCTTCTAGCACCCAGGACCTATATGGCAAGAAGTGTATCGTTCCATCAGGTTTCACTTTCCTATCTCTTTTTCTCTGTCTCTCCAGTTCTACCTGGTGTACACACAACCACTTCAGTAGTTCATGAGTCTCCTCAGGGGGAGTTTCTTCCTCTGGCTCAACCCCGCTAGCTTGAGCCAATCCCTCTTTTTGATCCTCCATCTTCAATGCTTGCTCACCTGCTGCTTTCTTGGATTCCTTTCTTCTGACCACTGGATCCAAGCCATGCAATAATGGTATCTGACATTTGGCAACCACTGATCTTGTGGCAACTCCAGGAAGCTTCAGCTGATCCAAACGGTCATCATCCACCTTGTCAAGCTGCATCCGGTGCCTGCCAGGGCCTTAGGGCAGACCCTCCAGCTGTGGAACTTTGCCAACTGGAATCCCACCACTGTCACCATGTGTCAAAGGTTTGTGGGATAACAAATGGACACAGACACTGTAGTTGCAGTTTCTGCAGAATCTTCTGCTTCTAATTTATTTTACAGCATTAACAAAATTAAAGTGGACTAGTATGAACTAAGAATAAATAAGGCTTTCAAGAAATAAAACAGCAGTCTTAACTTCAGCATAAAATCTGGTACACAAGAAACGGAAAGGAAAGTACTAGGATAAGCTAGTCACTCAGGTGTTCTTGCCTCAACACCTCTCTCCATTCTAATCAGCAGTGTTACCTGCATAGAATTTATAGAGGGATGGACAATGAGATTGGTCCACCTCTTTGTCAATCAGAACTGTCCCTTTCACTCGTAGGGAAATACAATAAAAACAGTAAAAAAAAATAAATCTGCTTAACATATGTACATGTATGTACATCGCTATAAACCCAGCTAACCAAAAATACATTCTGGATCCAGAGTTTTATGTGAGGTATCATCAGTACGCACTGCCCCCAGTAAATCACTGCATAAATAAGATGAATAGGAGGCTGGACAGCTCTAAAGAGCAGCATTACTGGGGCGGTGTTGCTGAGAGCTACCTCTGTGGCAGGAAGAACTATGCACCTAAATTAGAAGCAAAACTGACCCGAAAAGGAGCAGGTAATACAGTTTAACATGTGAAAGTTACGCGCTCACATTCGCTTTGTAGAAGTGTTGCTTCCTACCTAACCAAAACCTAAACTAATTCCTGCATGGTTATGCACACCTACGAGCAGTAGCAAGCTTTCTCAAGGAAATCCGAAATGGTTCAGTAGCGAAGAGCCATAGCTTGAGCTACCTGTACCTTGAAATCTGGGGTTAACACTTGAAGGGTTTTATTTTTAAGTTTTAAATTACCCTAACTGAAATGTGGACACACAATGGCTAGCTCCTTACATATGAAGATAAACGGCATACCGTTTTGCTAAGGGCTACAACCGGACACCAGACAAGGGTTGTTGGACTGAAAGACGTAATCGCTCCTGAGTTACGGGGGGGGGGAGGGTTGTTCACTGTGATACCTGCGCCCCACGCTACAATGAGGAGATCACTTTTTGTCTTTTAGGAATGGGGGTTTAGCATTAGTATTCCTAAATGAAATGCTAAAATACAATTTGTTTTGGTGGCACTGTCAGAGAACAAACAGACACACAAGAAAACTTTGCAGCAGTATCCAATGGGTGGCCAGTCCATTAAAATACTGCTTTGCACAGAGAAACGAACATAGGATGCACTGTTTCCTTCTCAGAAATCCTGCCGGTGCCAAGTGCTAGTGGGAAACACAAAAGGAAGATTAGGGAGATAAACCAGTGGCTCAGGGAGTGGTGTGAGGCCAGAGGGTATGGGTTGATGAGGGATTGGGGGAAGACCTGGGAGGATAAGGAGCTGTATGCTAAAGATAGACTCCATCTCAATTTGGAGGAGGGAATCCTTAAGTTGAAAATAGAGGGTTCGTTGGTGAAAAGTGGGGTTTAAACTTGTGAAGGGGGAGGGATGGAAGAAAAGGCTGTCAAGGGGTGCCGATAAAGGAGGGACTCTGTCTCCACCCCCTGGGGAGCTGGAGGATTGCGGGAAAAGGCCAGCTGGCAAAAGTGCAGACCAGGGAAAACAGAATCCCAGGAACACACGAGCAGGGAAATGGAACTATAGGGAAAAGGTGGAAGGTAGTCTCATAAAATGCCAGGAGCTTGGGCAATAAAATGCCTGAGCTCCAGGCGATGCTAATTGAGGAGCAGTGGATGTGGCGGCGGTCATTGAGACTTGGGCCACTGCAGGACACGACTGGGACCTGAACCTGGAGGTTACACTATGTTCAGGAAGGACAGGGGAGGAAGGGAGGAGGGTAGCAATGATAGTCAAAACTACATTGGCATAGGGGAGTAGAGGAGGCGGAGGGAACGTGGGCGATTTGGGTCACCTTGATAACAAGGGGGCAAGAGTAAAAAATAGGAGTGGTGTATAGACCCCCTGCCCTGGCGGAGGAGCTGGAGGACAGTCTGGTGGCAGATGTTGGGAGACACTGCAGACTGGGCAGAGGAACGGTGGTGGTGTTGGGGGACTTAAACATGCCAGGAACAGACTGGTAGACTATGACATCCTCTGTGACCAGGGAACAGAGGTTTTTGGATGTCTTTCAAGACGCGTTCCTAACTCAGCATGTGAGGGAACTGACCAGGGAGGCGTGGGTACTGGATGTGGTCCTGGCAGACAGTGACCAGATTGGGGGCCTGGAGGTAAGGGACCCATTGGCGGGAGGACCATGCCACGGTCTGGTTCTTGCCTGGACCTAGGAGGGGTAGAAGGCTACACAAAGACGGAAGCAACTCTACTAGGGCGATTTTAAGGAAATGGGAAGGATCCTTAAGGAGCATTTGGATGGGATTGGGTCAGACATGGCGCTGATAGTAGGTGGGAAATCATCAGGAGAGGTGCAGGATGCTACCAGCACCTGTGCAAGAGTAATCTGAAATGCGGTGAGGCCCAAAACCCTGCTGGTGGACCAGAGGGTCCAGGAGGTGGTTTTGAGGAAAGAAGGCAGCCTATAGCAATTCAAGTGCTCAAGGAGTGAAAGGGATCGAGGGAGTACAAGCTGATGGCTAGAAGGGCCACTAGGGTGGTGAGGTGGCTAAGGCAAGGAAGGAGTAGAACCTGGCCAGGGAAATTAGGAGAGGGAACAAGGGGTTCTTTAGATACATTGGGGAAAAACGAAGGGTGAAGAGGCAGATTAGCAGGATTAAATCAGGGGAGAGATGGGCACAAGACCCGGGGGAGCAGGCTGAGGTACTAAATGAGTACTTCACCTCAGTTTTCACCAAGGAAAATGGGGGTGCTGCATCATACATGGGAGGAGACAGAGATACTGAGGAGGGGAGGACCCTTACCGATCGGTGGGTCTGGGGAGAGGGGGAGGCATCACTGGCAGGAGGGAGGGGCTAAGCAGGGAGAAGAGGTACCGAAGTGGAAATCACAGCAGAGAGAGTGAGGAAGCCCTCAGCCCCTTAAGACGGAGAAAGCACAGGGCTGGATAAATTACATCCCAGAGTGCTGAAGGAACTTCCGGATGTCCTGGCGAAACCCCGGCTGGAGTTTTCACCATCTCTGAGGACAGGGTGGGTGCCCAGGACTGGAAGGTGGCGCATAGTGCCTATCCACAAGGGGATCAAGGGAGGAGGCAGGAACTACAGGCCTGTCAGCCTGACATCGGTGGTGGGCAAGGTGATGGAGGGCATTGTCAAGGAGAGGCTGGGGGACCTGGATAAGTCAGGGTGCCTGGATGATAGACAGCATGGATTCATCCCGGGAAATCGTGGTCAGACAAACCTGGTGGAGTTCTATGACTGGGTGACAAGTGCCTTGGACCTGGGTAGACCAGTGGACATCCTCTTTCTAGACTTCAGCAAGGCATTTGACTCTGTTCCTCATGTGGGCCTGTTGGATAAGCTGGGAGAAATGGGGGTGGGGAACCAGATGATCAGATGGATAGGCAATTGGCTCCAGGACTGGACCCAGAGGGTCGTAGTTGGTGGGATAGTCTCATCCCCAAGGAGAGTCACTAGTGGGGTCCCACAGGGATCAGTCCTTGGGCCCCTTCTGTTCAACACCTATGTCTCTGACATAAGGACAGGAATCAGGAGTGAGATGAGTCTCTTTGTGGATGACTCAAAACTGGGGCGGTGGTGGATGGGGAGGAGGAGGGTGGCCTCAGGAGGACCTGGAGGCTCTGGAAGATGGTCTAGAAAGTGGAAGCTGAGGTTCAATGCAGGGAAATGCAAGGTACTCCACCTGGGGCCAGAAACCCGGCCAAGTGTACACCCTGCGGGGATGCTACAAGTCTCGATGGCTGAGAGGGACCTGGGGGTGGTGGTGGATGTCAAGATGAACAACTCTGAGACTTGTAGGAGGGCAGCAGCCAAGGCCAACAGGATGCTGGGATGCATCGCTAGGGAGATCACCTCCAGAAGGAGGGAAGTGATACTCCCTCTTTGGAGGCCACACTTAAAGTGGTACATTAACCTCCTGGAGAGGGTCCAGAGGAGGGCAACCAAAATGATTTGGGGCTTGGGGGACAGGACCTATGAGAAGAGGCCAGAAGAGCTAAATATGTACACATTGGAAGAGAGAAGGGACCGGGGGGACATGATAGAGGTCTTCAGGTACATGAAGAGGGTAAATAGGGGAGGAACAGTCAGGGTGCTTTGAAGGAAGGAGGAGGGGGCCACTAGAGGACATGGGTGGAAGCTGGAGGGGGGGAAGATTCAGGGGAGAAAGAAGGAGGTGCTACTTCACTGAGAGGGTGGTGGAGCCATGGAATGTGCTGACTAGGGGGCTGGTGGAGGCAGAGACAGTGGAGGGGTTCAAGAGGGGGTGGGACAGGTACTGGGGAAGGGTTCTGGAAGCAAAATCCAATGCAGCAAGAATATCCGGAACTGGGAAGGGAGAAGCCAGAGAAGGTGAGGGGGACAGCAAGGTCAGCAACCAGGGTGGGGGCTGACCAAACGAGCAGACACGAAAGACCATTAGGCCTATTCTGCTGGCATTTTAGTATGTTAGTATATAACACCCAAGCTTACTCCCACTCATTCTGGACATAACACAAAACATGACAATACCGGGTTTTCTTAGGGAAATACAGGGACCATTTCATAGGTAGCCAGTGCAGATGCCACAGCACAGACATTATATGCCCCACATATGACCCAGTGAGTAGCCTGGCCACAGCATTCTGCACCAGCTCTGGGCAGAGCACCAACTTTCCAGACATCACAGATCAAGAGCATTACAGTAGCTGAGTCTTGAGATTACAAATTTGTGCACCAGGACATTAGATCTTTTTGTGTTTAGGAAAATTCACTGCAGACAACAACTGGCATCTGATGTTCAAGTGTCAGCCCCAGGCCCCCATTCATTCTCAGATTTTGCACCCTATCCATGGCCATCAGGACAGTACTATTTAGCATAGGCAAACCAGTGACATCTTGACTGACAGACAACCTGCACATACCTGATCTTACCAGTAGCAACTCTATCTGGTTGGATTTAAGTTCAGCCAACTGGGGGCCAACCAATCTGTAGTCTCTTTAAGGCATTGTTTCAGCACTGAGATCACCATTACCGTCGATCAATCAATCACAGTGTTGTTTATTAAAATAAAAATAGATTATAACAAGTTATTGGAGCACAAGACTCATTTTCAATGACATCCAGTTCATAAAAGGTTGTTATAACAATAAATAGTACTTAGAATACACATATAAACATCAGGGTCCAGATATTCAAAAGGGTTGCACAAGTCATCATCGGGCAGCCACAGAAATAACCACCACAACAGGAATAAGAATAAGGCCTCACCAGCCCACTTCTGGTCACTGCTGCAGCCAGCAGATATGTCCTTATCATTGTCATCTGCTGTGACAGTGGTGACTTCTGCCCCCAACCGTTGACCAGACACCAAAGTCAGGGCTTGGCTTAGGTGCGATCGGCGCTACTATAGGAGGTAAGTCATCACCATCACTGGGTCTGAACCTGCCATTGACTAATATAGTCACGACCCATAGCACAGGTGTCATCAGTGCACAATCAGTGCTAGCATCATTTTACAAAATGATACGTTACCTTCTACAAGGTCTCCTTGAACAGTCTGGCCCACCAGAGATGGAAGTTTCAGATACTCAGACACCATCACCGCCCAAAGCAATACTATTCCTACGGGGCCTACTCAGCTGCTGCCAGCATAGCTGCCACATTCTGCCATACCAGTCACTGAGGGGAACAAGGACAAGGTGGAATACAACCCAGTCCTTACAAATTTACCTAGATAGATTCACCACTGTGTATTGCATAGGGCTTCTGAAACCCTTTCTTTGGAGTATGGTGTAATTTATGAATGTGAGTATTACTCCAGAAGGGTGTACTTGATCAACTACCACAACCTGTCTCTTCTTTGTTTCACAAAGCAGTTAATAGTCAACATACCAGATCTCAAAGCAGAATAGTTTTTAAAACTTCTTTCTTCATAAAATCCTTCGGTCAGAAATTCATTCTACTTAAAGAGCCTGTTTTTTATAACTAACCTCTCAGAGAAATCACAAAATCTCTAAAACTGAAAACATTCAAGGTTAAACTTAAAAAATGGTTGTTTTAATAGAAGTAAGTTGTAAGATATTATGCCAGCACTGGCTACTCACAGTCCTCTTTTTTTCAAGCACGCATGCAATGTTCCAAACAGTATATATACAACTCTTAGTCCTGGATTGGTGAAAAAAGGTGTTTCATTTTATTAATTCATGCCAGACAACACCCAGCAACCACTGTCTCTCCCAGGTTCAGCTCGCCCCCTCCTCTCCACAACACACACTCCTGATGCTAGAGGGCACGAAACGAGTCAGGAGTGTGTGTTGTGGAGAGACTGTGGTTGCTGGGCATTGTCCGGCATGAATTAATAAAATGAAACACCTTTTTGCACCAATCCAGGACTAAGAGTTGTATATATACTGTTTGGAACATTGCTTGCATGCTTGGCAAAGAGAGGACTGTGAGTAGCCAATGCTGGCAAAATATCTGACAACTTGCTTTTTTTTTCTTGCAAGTGCACGGCATTCCCAGGTGCTACCCTGACTTTTTTTGTCTTTCAAATTATTTAATAAAAGTACCTGTTACTGTTGTTAATGACTATTGAGCGTATTTTATCTTTCATGTCTATCATAAGTTTGTTATACATTGTATTACCTTGTTACTGTTTATTGTATTCACGTTTTGTTTTATTCATTTTAGTCTGTACTTGTCACGTGAAAACTGGAATTTATGCTTATAGCTTACAAGTATAAAAATAAAAGAAATGACCTCATAATGGAAGAGAATTATGAGGAAGAGGATAGTTATACTGAAGTCCAATACTTGCCTGGTACTATTTCCACTCTGTCCCCTTTCAGTGATGAATCCATGGTTAATACACCAAGGCCACCACCAGGGGATCCCTCCTTTCAAACCATGATGCTAAAAATGCATGCAGCTAAGGGGTTCACTCTAGAAGAGGGAGACTTCACAAAAAGGAATCTATTAGAGTTTTGGAGGGGCCTGAGTCCCCCTCTATAGTCATCCCTCCACTCTATCCAGCCCTGGAGGATGCCACTTATGCTGCCTTGTGTATAGGCCCAGTGCTACACCAACAGTCCCCTAGGAAGGTTGACAAGATGTGTCCTGCACATCTCATAAGTCTTAGACTAACCAGCCTGAAACTGACTCCATAGTCATTACAGCCACACATGATAGATCCAGGTTACCCAAACATAAGAGCTCCCTGCATCTAGATAAGGAATCCAGAAGACTGGATGTTATGGGGAAAATACTTATGCATCTGCCTAACTAGGCCTGTGTACTGGAAACTACCAGGCCCACATGATAAAATAGCAGAACACCCTCTGGAGGAGTGTCAAAGTGGCTTCACAGGCCCTCCTGAAGGTCATGCAAAAGCAGAATTAATGAAATCCTTAACTGTAGGGGATGAGATGGGCACGCATTTGTTCTGCTTAGTCTATGATGTATCAGATGCCTCTGCCAGGTCTGCTGTATCTGACATTTGCATGAGAAGATATGCATGGCTCAGAGTAGGTGGGTTTGCTAATGATGTGCAACAAGCTGTGTTAAATACACCTTGTGGAGGCCATAAACTGTTTAGGCATGATGTGAAGGGAGCTTTGAAAGGCTTCCAGTCTCTAAAATGACTCTAACATCAGTCAAGTCCCTCTATCCCACACCAGGCAGGGGTAAGGCTGTAGTCAGTTTTGTCCACCACAAGCAAGGGGTGGCAGAGCTACCTATGGGTAACAAGGTGGAGGTAAAGATGTTGGATCCATGAAAGTTAACCTTTCCACAGGTGCCCATTCCAAAGCAACAAAAAGAGGCATAGCCAGTGGCATTGCTCCCACCAGTTCACAATGACTCCCAGTCATACACTCCACAACCACCATTGCCACCAGGGGTGGTTGTAGGGGCCTGGCTCTCCCTTCTCTTGAAGCAGTGGAGGGCGATAACTACAGACAAATTGGTACTGGACATAATTGTATATATATATATATATATGAGATATATATATATATATCTATATCTCTCTCTCTCTCTCTCTCTATATATATATATATATATATAGGTCATGCTCTGGAACTTCCAAAGACCCATCCAGATCATCCGCCTCCTGTATCCATGTATCCTCTAGGATACATTGTACTGCTCAAGAAGGAGATAACCCTCGCTTCAAAAATGGGCCATAGAATCATTTCCTGCCAGGCAGAGGAACAGAGGCTCCTACTCCAGATACTTACTAGTCCCCAACTGGACAGAAAACCTGAGACCAGTTCTAGAACTGAGAGACCTGGATTTCAGGACAGCCCCCCCCCCCCAAAGAGTTTGGCTGATCACCAGAAGACCCATCATCAAACAGCGAGAGGGAGTCAACTGACAAATAGGAGAGCTGCTTGCCCTCTTCTATCAAGGTTTTCCTCATCATGGAGAATCTCAATGAAGGGTGCTAAGACCTGTTTGGACTGGGCATGAGTCAAACCAGCCCCTACCCCCATGACAACCACAAGGGACCATTCTGAAATGGGTGACGTTCTTTTCTTCCCTTGTATATTGTTTATCTTTCCAGAGACTTCCAATATGTAAATTGTTCTTTTGGCGGAGGTGAAAAATCCAAGAAAACCCTTATGAATAGAAAGAAATGGAAAAAGTCCTTCCTGACCCCTAGTGTGATTTCTCTTAGTGGGACAAATGGTTCCCTGCTCTGGCCTGACCTATGCCCTGCTTTTATGAGGATGGGTGGGAGTACTGGATGAATCCAGGGAGGAAAAAAGGAAGTTTCTAGCTATGCATCCACTTTTAAGCCTTTCTGTTTTTGATCAAGGATTGGCCAGTCCTCTATCCACCCATTGGGTGGCCTCGCCCAATCCACCCACTTCCAATGTGACCCTCTCAATTCCCTATCAATGGGTGGGATCCTTCCAGCAGACCATGGAGGACAGGGAATGGATTCCTAACTATCAGACACAGTGGAGAAGGGGAATCCTCCCATACCCCTGCCATTGCAATTCTTTGGTGAATGGCAGTTGGCTTGACAGACCCCATCTCCTAGCCCCTTCTCAGAATAAAGACACTTCACTTTTCCTGGAGTTAAAATGGTCACAGCCATAAGTTTATTATTCACTACATTTAATGACATGCCAGTTCAGCATGATGTACACTGTTGCAAGTCTTCTCTATGGGCCCTGCTCCACCGAGCATATGGTCTGGTCAGTGGGCCCATCCTCCAACAGCACGGGTTAGTAGGCCATCTGGCAGGGCTCTCCTCATCACAGGAAATTCTGATTGTTGGTGACTGAACCTGAATCTTCCATCCTCACACCTGCATACCAAGCAAGAGGGACAGCCTGGACAAGGCAAACATTGCCCCTCATCTTCTATAGCATTTACAGTTCCAAAGACTCCCAAATCACCACAAAAGTTTTCCACCAAAGCACTTCACCACTGCCATTCACTCACTGTATCCCAAATGACCAGATTAAACTGGTCTTGTCTCACATATGACAGGTGTATTTCCTCCCGAGTATATAACATCAGGTCCAGGTCCCTTGCCTGAGATCATGTACCCCCTGTTCACTGTCAGCCATGTGCTGACATCATTATGTGATGACATCACCACACTGATACTTGCTGACTCAGTGTACACAAGTGAAAACATAAAATGGAGCTCCCTAACAAGAATTTTTGCTCCAGGAACAGAAATGATAGTCATAAGCCACAAGGCATGCAGCCAGAGAACTAGGTAAACAATCAACATATTACTCTTGTGGTTGATTTACTCTGTGCTGCAAATCACTATTTCAGCCATTACAGTGACTGTGGTTGTTTTCCACAGGCAGCTCCAAATAATTTCAGGAAGAGCTAGCAAGAATAAAAGACAATCCTGGTAAGTGACTTTTTTTAATAAAAGGAATACAGATTTTTAAAATGTAATACAGAACCATCACCCCTTTGTGGTACAAGAAGATCAGACTTGTTTTCCCATGTTCTTTATTTTGGACAGGGACCTAGTGTATAGGCAATCACTGAATCTGAGTGTTTCAAACTTGCTTAACAGGTAACAAGGGATTTATTTTTAACACACTCATTGTGGACTGTATAGAGGGAGAGGTATAACTTCCACAAATCATCATGCATATATTTTTTATTTATTATGGAAAATCTTGGATGTGATAACATATTTATATTTATAGGTATATTGTCACACCCTTAGTAAGTGGGTTGATTGGGCCCGAAAAATGTTGGTGACTATTAATGCAGTGATCTGGTATCTGCTTTAACAAGACTATGGAATGATACAATATGGGTGAGTGTCTGATTTTCTTCTGTGTTGGACAGAGCGAGAGCATTGCCTCCCAAGGGAATCAGCAGCATCTATGGGGGTCTTTCTCATTGCTTTTCAACTACCAGCCAATGAAGCAGGTCCATCCAGTGCATTACTTTCTGCCCCAGACATCATATCTGGGCTTCCCCTGGTTCGAGGTACAGGTCTCTTCCCCATTATTGATGTTTTGATCTCTGCTCCACCCAATGCACATAGGAGTTCAACACATATCCAAACCTTTGGAATCATACAGGTATGCTTTGGACCTGCTCAAAGGGGGGGGGGGGGGAAGATGGTTACAAATTGTTGAGGCATATAACTACTTAAAGTCTGAGCACTTGAATTTGTCAACCCCTTTACATTCTCTTTTTGGCTGTTCCTGTCCAAAAGGAATGTGTCCCATATTCTGCTTGATCAAGCCCCATAGCCCCTAAGGCCTTCTGAAGTATATGGTGGCATTATTACTGGGTGAAGGGAATCCATCGTTATGCCTGAAGAAGGCCTCTGCTTCTACTGGGCCTGCTGATTGGAACTCTATGACACAACTGATTTATGGTCCGCTCAGCCGTTTCTGGAGCCTGGGTCATGCACCAGATTCCTCGACTTACCTGGTCCATCTCCTACCTGCACAAACATTCTCTTGGACCTACCTACCTGCTCAAACATCCCTACCTTGTTGACTGTGCATCTCCCTTTACTCCATGGTACCTGAGGCAGCTTTTGCACTGACCAGCTTTGAAACCCAAAAGGCTCCACAGAATGCAATCAGGAGGCCATGAAACACAAAGCTTTGTAAGGCAACCAATGCTGTGCCAAGAGGACTAACATACCATCTCTAACATTACTGAGGTGAGTGGGCATGTTTCGTCCATTTACTTCCTTTCCCCTGGTTCCAGTTCTCCAAAGCCTTGTCACTTTAAATTTTTGAATAACCTCCCTCAGCCCCATGGCTCTAGAAAACCAAACTATGCCCACAGAATTCTGCACCACCATGGCAGAAGTCAGATTTTCCTTTTCTGTGGCCACACTATACTGGCAAAATTGACCTATGGGAATAGGCTACTGCTCTGACCATTTCTGTTCGACTCTGAAGTGGAGGAAATGCTCTACCCATTGGAGTTATGTCCTTTTTGTACTTGAAGCTATTGATCGGCTGATATGATGCCAGGTTCCAGGGTCACCAGGTCCCAGAGGTACCAGGGAATTGAATGTGTCTCTTTCTGTACCATCGGCATCAAGAATTTGACCTCTGTTCCTGGAAATGAGACAAAGTGTCAGAAAAACTGTTGTAATAGACCAGTTTTGTTCTAAATTGTATGTTCCGAAACAATTATCTCAACACAAATGCCCTCATCAAATCTCCTATCCATTGGACCCTAACTGATCCTTAATCAAATGAAAGAAATACAAAATTGCACATACCCTAATAAAGCAACGCATGTAAAGTACAGTGGAGCCTGTCAGGATACAATGCAATACTGCATAATTCTGCAGCAGAGATGCTGCAGGAAACAAGACAAATTTTATGCAGTTAATTCCTGTTATCATGCAGTTATCTATGCCACTGTGTTGCATCCTGACAGGATCCACTCTATATGCAAATCACCATGAAAGAATTTGGACTGGTAATGTCTCAAGCAGGAGTGTTTGGTGCCAAATGGCCTCTTACACAATCTGCAAAGGCTGAAAACACAAGACACAAACATATGTTTCCTCTGTTTCAAGATTCATCAGTGTACCTCTTCCATATTTTAACCCAAGTGAAGGAGGAACCAGCCCTATGCTACTCTCATTGGTTTGAGTCATAGTGAGCCCAAAATATGAAAGCAAACTAAACGATAAATAAACTCAGCACAAAAGCATTGAAGCAAGTGTTACTCCGTTTGTTTTCAGCCTTTGCAAATTATGTGAGAAGCCATTGATCATCATACCCAACTGATTAAAGCTTAAAGCCAAACAAGTCCAAATTCCTTCATGGTGATTGTCATATATTTCCTATGATAATTTGCATCCATCCAGAGAGGGTCAGTTGCTTTCTCACAGCAAGCAATAACCCAGTAGCCCATGCACTGTGGGAATCAAACCTCAGCCTCCTTATCCACAACACAGATATCTATCACTAGACTATACTGCCACCCTAGCCTCTCCTCCTTCATCATCATGCAAGGCCCCAAACTAATCTCTGCCTAGTGAAAATAAAAAAAATAACCCTGGTCCTATTGTTTGGCAAGAACAAGGATCCATGGCATTTGAGCACAGCTGCTGAGGCCCAAACTGACCAACCACCACGGTCAGGCTGATTGCCTCAATAGATGTTGGCAGATCAAGTGCTCGTGATTCAAATTTCTTTTTTTTTTGTTAATACTTTATCTATCCTGTGGCTCAGCCATAGAAAGTTTGCTGTGCTGCCACACCCACACTTGTTGAGCCATCTGGTCAAAGTCAGGAGGGGAGGCAGAGAACCAAGTCTAGAGAGGTGGGGTTACCCAAATGCAAGAACACTGTTTGGGGTGGTGGCTTGAAGATTTAAGTGCCCTGACTGGTAGGTCTGAGGATTCAGACACCATGTGGTGCACCAAATGTATTTAATAATCAAAGGAGATGCAAAAACAGAAGCACCTGCCTCTCCATTCCCAAGCAGTCAATGAATGTTATAGACAACTATCACCATCAAGGGCTAGCAAAGAAGGGAGGGCTAAGTGGAGGGACAGTCCAAACCTGGTACATGTGACCCCCCCCCCCACATGCTACCTGGACAACTATCCTAAAACTATAGCCTTATAACACAAACTAGGAAATACTGGAAACATCTGACACAAATAATTAGACTTTCCAGCCATGACAGATCCATTGAGATTCTTAGATGAATCTAAGAGGGAATAAAGGAGAGTTTATCTATACAGCATCCTTAACCCTTCCTCCTTTTATCAATCAATCAATCAATCAGTCAATCAATCAACATCTTTATGTAACAGGAGAACACCATTGAGCAAAGCTCATTTTCAAGATGGACCTGGGAGTACTTAACAACATAAAAAGAGGGTTACATGCATAAGCAGAACATACAAATGGATTACATATACAAAGATTACAGCAATACCATGACACAAGGTTATAAAGAATACTTGGCAATGTGCAACATAAGAAACATATAAGACTGTCAAATGTCAAGACATCAGGACCTATTTAAATTATACAAATTATACAAAATATACAAAGTATACAAGAACCTGTCAAGATCCATAAGTGTTAGATAAGGTGGAAAAATAGAAGGAAGATTTCAGCAGGGGGAGGGAGTTAGCAGAGTGGAAGCATATGAGGGCAGGAGTACCTAAGAGAAGGCCAATGCTATAGATATGGTGAAATTCAGGGGGAACGGGCTGTAAAGTTTAAGGTAAGGCAAAATTCATGGGAAGCAGTTACAGGATTCCTTAAAGGAATGATCATAAAGTGGTCTGAATGCTGATAGGGTGCTGAAGATTGATGGGGTGAACCAGTTTCAAAGTCTTTTGCAGCTTGTTCCAGACTAAGGGTAGTGCATAACTTAAGGATGACTTACCAAAGCGCGAATTGACCTTATGTACAGTAAGGGAGATATACAAGGCACTCCTCAGGGCATACTTGCCTACCGTACACAGTGGAAGACAATCCAGGATGTATTGAGGCAGATTCTTAACAATGGCTCTGAGGGTCCAGAGTGCTGCATTTCTCTGTCTTCTATAATTGAGTGATGGCCCTCCTACCACAGTGTAAAGAGAGCAGTGATGCGTAGAGTAAGGTAGACCAGTGAAAAACCTTATAGCTCTATGATAGAGTGTGTCGAGTTTGACCAGTGCAGAGGCAGGCCTTGGCTGTAGATGAAGTCTGCATAGTCCAAAAAAGGGAGGAAGGTGGTTTGGACCAGTCTCTTCTTGGTGTCCCGTGTGAGTAGTTGTTTGATTCTGTAGAATAGGCCAAGACTCTGCCTAAGTTTTTTTTATTAGTTCTTCAATATGATCATTAAAGGAAAGTCTGTAGTCTATCCAGACCCCCAGGTATTTTTACTTGGTAGCATATTCTAGTGGTTTGCCTAAAAGTGTGGTGATGTGGGGTAAGGAACCTTGGGAGACATGGTTAAGTGCATATACAGAGGGTGAAAAGAGCATCGCCTTTGTTTTCTTTGCATTTAAAAAATGTTTTTGGTTCAATAGCTGTAGTTGCAGTTGATTAAATTCTTGTTGTAGATCTCTACATGCTGCCTGCTGGAGTAGATCTGCTAATGTATAGTACCGTATCATATGCGAAATGTTGTATGTTCTACTCCTGGATTGGACTGTCCTCCCTCGTTGAATGAGTGGCCTCTATCCCATACCTTCACCTCACTCTGGTCTGACCCTTACACTCACCTCCAATGGGGTGGGATCATTCTGTCAGGCCAGGGAGGGTGGTGGAAGTGATATCTAACTACCAGGTATGGTGGTGGAGGGGTCATCCTCCAATACCCCTTCTGCTGCAAATCATAGCAGAATTGTAAGTACTACTGGGGGATAAAATTAGACTCTGTACAACACTATGTACTGTGGGACTATTGAAAGGTATCTTTCTGACCCTCACAGCTCACTACAATTCTGCTAATTTGGAGGAATGCAATCAGTATTGATCACTGCATTTTTCTTCCTCAATTGAATCTTAAAACACCCATGATCAAGTCCACTAAGAAAACTAATTCCCCTGTGAGACATTGCATGAAGATAAACTACGTTATAAAATGGGTAGAGAAAATACTGTATCCTGATTGACTAGGACCTGTGCATTGAGAGAGCTCATTACACGGGCAAATAAAAGTAGTGGCAAAGGGAACACAGCATATTAACAATACTGTATCTATACCTTTTTTAATTCCTAATTACCATTACAAACATGGCTGCTACTTTTAATCACTAAGAAAATCATTTACACTAAGTGTCAGTATCAATGTAAATAATCATTAATTACATGCAACAGGGTAATTACTCCATAGTTACGTCTGTTGCATGCAACTACATTACAGTTGCAATGCAGTTACAGTGTATAAACTCCCTCAAAATAGAAATAGGAAAAAAACTTCTTCAATATTCTTTTCCTTTATCTTTCCTCCTTACATATATACACAATTAAAATGAAAGGTTCCATGTGAAAATGGCATGTTAATTTCAGCAAACGTCAGAATGGCGAAACTGGAACAGCGATTACAGAACAGGTGATCTCCAATAACAGTGATGAACAATATAAGTGAATTTCGACTGCATTTTCACAGCTAACTAAGAAATTGTCCAGATGGAGGCACTGGTTTCTTTCAAGGACTCTTTTCCAGGTACCATATGGGGATTCTCACAGGGTGGTTTAGAGGCAGCTGTTGTGTGGGGAAGCAACCCAGGACAGGGATGATAATTGCTGTAGTGGTCTCTCTCAGAAGTTTTGGGATCGGGAGTTTCTGGCTGAAACAGGGGGGATACCTAAGCCATTTGTTCTGGTGGGGGGCTCTGCCCCCACATCCCCCATGGGAGGCTGTGCCCCCTGAACCCCATGCTGTTTCTAATTATCCTACTTCAAAGTGCTCTTTGACACTGGGGTAGGTTATGGCAGCATAGTCGCTGTTTCCAACCTGTCGCCATTTATTAGCAGCTGCTGTTAGTGTCTTTGCTATTTTGCCATCGCCATTATTAAGTTGCCTTTTTGCTTTCACCTTATTTACATGCTACCAGATGAAATACAGTGCTCTCTTGCTAAAGCAAACCTCACTGTAGTGAAACCCCAGCTATACGAGTGCACTCCATGGCTCCCTTCTCAATGCTGCCATTCAATATTGCCTACTGATCCCATCAATACCTATCCCTACCTCTTTCTGTGCTGCTGTGAAATAGGTTGTAGGTTGAGATAGCCAGTGTAAAAATAAAATAAAAAGAGTAGCAGTCACGCGCAGTGGCTCTATAGCATGTAAGACAGTAACAATCTCTGTACCGACTTCCAGTTTCTGTTTCTTGGAGGGTAGATCAAGGTTGTAAAGTAAAATGAAGAAAAGTGTTTATAATTTTAATGATAAATACAGTTAAAAATAAATAAAGTGAAATTTAGAGCTGTGTCTGCCACTGCCACACTACAGTACCTCACTGGGAGTGGGAATAGAGTCAGGGCCTCACAGCTACCTGCATTACACTGGCCCATACTGTTTCTGCAACAAAAAGTTACAACTAAGCCAAAGTTATAAGAAGTGATAACCATGTAAAACAAACATGTGTAAATACAAATAGTGAGTGGCATGAAGTTGGGGATGGGGTGGTGGAGATGGGGATCAGACTTCTTGCTCAGCCTTAATTTTTCAGCATCCTTCAATTTAACAAACAGGGAGCTATAACGGACTCATGTTATGGCTCCCATTTCATTTGTTATAGTGAGGGAGTACTGTACTACTCACAGTTATTCTTTTGAGCTTCTCTTCTGACCATGGACCACCCCTCCACCTATCCTTACATGCCTACCAGGGAAACCTTTGCTGCTGCCCCAGAAACAACTAAATTCCTGGCTTTAATAAGGCCTTTTGTTGTGTGTGTTTTAGTGGTGAACATTCAGCCAGTAGAATTCTATAGAAGTTTGAATTTCTGTATTCCAAGACAAACAAAAATTCCATCTGCTGAATGTATGCATAGACAGATGCTTTGCAGCTGGGGAGGGACTACTTTTTAATAGTTTAACAAAAGAAAATGCCTGTTTTAATAAAGCTGGCATTTCTTTTATTTTTTTAATTCTCTCAGTTTACCCATTTTATAAGTGTAATAAGACCCTTCATGGTGAGCATTGTGCTGGCATAGTGCACTTCCAGGAGTGCAGTTCAAGGATACTGCTAGTGTCAGCAGTTGAGGGATTTAAACAGGCTACTAAAAGTAGGGTTGTCAGAATTAGTTCAGCAAAGATTTAAACAATAATGTATGACAGGGCGTATGTTGTGCTGGGATAACTTCACGTCTGGGGTGGTTGGACACGAGGCCACAGGCCGAGTGCATCCAATGCCACAGAAAGTGGCTTTATCCCAGGACAACACACTCTGGAGTGCATTATTGCTATTATACAATGGCTCATTTATTAAGAGCCAGTATAGCGCAGTGGTTTAAGGCTCTGAGCTGCAAATCTGGAGACCTGGGTTTGAATTCCACAGCCCCACTTGCATACTTTATGACCCTCAGCTAGTCACTTAACTTCCCTGTGCTCCCAGGTTGCACCTGTAAACAAGCTTTCAGCTTAGTGTGTCTCACTTGGTTAAACAATTTGTTAAAAAGAAAGAGTTAAAAAGAGGTCTAAATTCATTTTTTTCCTTTCATCTCCTGACGTGGAAGTATATCTTTAAAAAAAGTCCATAATTTCTTATTTGTCCACTAGGTGATGCTGCTGCAACATGCTTCTTGATTTCTCCATGGCAGCAGCTCTCAGGGTGTGTGCTCTGTCCCTTTTCAACTTCTCTTTGTTATGGTGTTCTCCCCCCCTGCACACACACACACACACACCATACAGCTGTACGTTTTACAGCCCCCCCCCAAATCATTCGTATATGCAGGGCCTATATAAATATAAACATTGTGGCCATTTTAACTGTGGATCTGAAGAGTGAAAGACAGGGTGCTTAACTGTCCTCACGCTCGGATGATCGCGTGACCTGGAATGGAGAATGAATGCAGAAAGCCTATTTTCTATTTGTATCTTCCTTCTGGGACTGGAGTTTTACTGAAAGAAGAATGGGGATGTGTGCCACTGAAGGTGCTTGGCAGTAGCGGTGAGTTGAGGCAAGTCAGGGAGCGAGGGATATGTCAGCTCGTGGCACTCTCTGCTTTGGCGGTTGGATTTTACAAATTTTTTTAATGCCATTTCACCTGCTGGATGCAGAAGATGATTGAGGTTCTAAGTTGTTGTGCTTGAGAGGGGACTGTTAAGGTGACTTGGCTTCGGGATGGCTGCAAGGGGGGAAGATTTCTTTCTTCGAGCTGGGCACCTTGTACATGAAAAAGCAGGCCCTGGAAAATCAATCCCAGAATTTTCCATGGGAAATGAACTAATTGTTCTTTGTTACAGCCACCCCTATGTGTTCGCAAACTGACTGAGCTTCTCAATGCTAAAGAGGGTTGGGGCGCAGTAGTACAAATGGACATAATTTCTTATTAGTTCAACATTTTTATTTTCACATCATCTGGCTTCAGTTCTCAACATTTCACCTGAATTCCAGGCTTCATCAGGAGAAAAACCTTTTTATTCTTTCAAGAACATGTACATGGTTTTGGTTGTGAGTGTGAAGCCCTTTCCAGTTCATGGTGGCTTCCATGGGAAGGGAGGGTTTTCTACTACTATTGTGCGGTTAGCTGTGTGCTGGGACTAGATCTGTGATGTTGTACTGGGATAACATCATGGGTCTAGACCCAGCCTGACCAATCAGAGGCAAAGGATTTTTCTTGCCATTGTATAATTGAACCCTACTCAAACTCTGATGTTTGAGTTCTAATTTTGAACTCAAACACTAGAGGGTTCGCTTTAGGGTTTGAATTTTTTTCCCCACGTGATACATATTACGTGGCTATGGTGCTACCATGCTACTGCCTGATGCTTCCTTGTGCTTGCTCCTGCTTACTGTAGGTGGGTAGTGGGTGGGGATCCTAGTCTCAGGAGCAGGGCGGTCTAACTCCTGCCCACATAAAATTAGTGGGAGGACAGACACAGCGGGAGGGACTGAGAGCTGGGAGGAGGGACTATGTAAATGTTTTTATTGTAGCCCCTCTAAACTCATGCAAGTAGTGTGACTTCTGAGTATTTGAGTCATGTGACTCTTGTTGGTTGGTGGCACAGCAGGAATTACAGCAGGGCAGACGTGTCTGCTCTGCATGTCTCGGTTGCTGGTGGGGTGCCTTTGAAAAACCGAAAATAATATTACTGACTAATTACACGGAGTGCAGACAGGAAGTAGGGACTTACTGCGGGCATTCTGTCTTCTGTGTGTCAGAAAATAAATAACAACAGAATGAAAAGGGATCAAGGAGCAGCAGCCATGCAGTAGCATAAATGAGGTGGGAGTAAGGAACTTAGTTGCTACTGAAGCAGGTAATTAAGTGCCTTAAGCCTTTCAGAATCTTTTTTTTTTCTTTCAATCCATGGTGTTTTTTTAGGAAGGAAGTAGAGGAGTAGGCAGGCTGAGACTGATTGAGGTGGTCAGTGGTGGACTCAACTGAATGGTTATCATCCTGCTGTGTACAAGTTATCATCCTGCTGTGTACATGTTGTCATCCTGCTGTGTACATGTTATCATCCTGCTGTGTACATGTTATCATCCTGCTGTGTACAAGTTATCATCCTGCTGGGTACAAGTTATCATCCTGCTGTGTGCATTTTTGACTGCTGCACTGTATCCAGTGTGTGTGTGTGTGACTCCTATGCCGTGTACTGGCCAACTCACCATCCTTCTTTGTGTCCTTTGACTTCACTGTACTCTACCTAGTATATGACCATGTGTAGCACATGAGCACTTGCTTCTTTGTCTCATCTGTTTGTATGTGCATCTTTAAATTTATGCCAGAAATATTTCCCTGTTGGGAGGAGAGACAGAAAAATCCCTTACTCATTACAAAAAAAAATATGTGTGTCTTACAGGGCTATGTGACTCTGTCTCCTATGTGGCATACTGGCCAGCCCATCATCCTGCTGTGTGCCTTTTGACTGCATTGTATCCTATCCAGTGTGTGACCGTGTGCAGCCCAGGACCCAGTTGTGTGGTATCTTTAAATACATGCCAGAAATATTTCCCTGTTGGGAGGAGAGACAGAAAAATCCCTTACTCATTACAAAAAAAAAATCTGTGTGTCTTACTGGGTTTCATAGAACATAGAAACATAGAAACATAGACCTTGATGGCAGATAAGGACCGCTTGGCCCACTCAGTCTGCCCATTTCCTTACCTATTGGGTAGGCTGCAGATCCTAGTTAACCAGCAGCCTACTTCCTCCTACCCTCCACTAGAATTGCCTTATGTCTGTCCCGTGCATTCTTAAATTCATCCACTGTTTTTGACCACATGACCTCCTCAGGAAGGCCGTTCCATGCATCCACCACCCTTTCTGTGAAAAAATACTTCCTCACATTGCCCCTGAGCCGCCCCCCCATTTTCAAATTGTGCCTCCTTGTTCTTGTGTAACCCCCTTGTCACACAGGGTTACTAGAATCCCACTTAGAACTAATGGCAGGCAGGGAAAGGCAGCTTGTGAGACACCAGTTAAATGGGTTTCACACTGTCTCACTCTGTTCTCAGTCTCAGCTGAGCTGGAGGGATGCCATCACTATAGAATTCTCACGGCAGCATAAGCTACATTGGAATGATCCAGCAGGGGGTTAGCTGTAGAATGTTGGGGATTTCAAGTCAGTCTGAAGGAGTCTGCAGAAGAGAGCAGTGAGAAGAAGAGGTGTGCTGCAGTTGGCAGCCCCTCAGAGCCTAGCTCTGTTACAGATCTGCACCAGAAAGTGGGTAGTGTGTTCTCACCCTAGAGAAGAACTCAGCAGAGACCAGAAGAAAGTGGCAGAGACCGCTCCCCGTGTTGTTCTAGTGCCCCATCCTGGGAGGGAGGGGGGAAATCCAGCATTTCAGGGGCAATCCCCTGGCCCTGCTTGGAAAGGGAAAAGCTGCCTGACAGAAGAAATTGTACTGAGGTACCAGAGATTTGTGTTTTCCTTTGAGAGAAGCCCTGGAGCACCTGCATACCACGGTGAGTCTGCTCTGAAATAGAGCCCATGTTTCACCAAGACAGAGTTGTGTAAAAGTAACTGCCTACTGTGGGGTCAGGAGCAGACTAGCCAAGTACAGTACTTTTAATTTTGTGTATGGCTTGGAAGCATCTAAAACAGTGGGGGTCTAGGAAAATGAACATAGCCACTTACAGGACTTTTTTAAGTCAGTACACCAACTAAACACAGAGTAGAATGTTAAATGTGATATACATTTTGAGATAGCATCTACAACCAGAGAGTTTGAAGAAGGGTGTTGTTCCAAATGAATGTCCGAGTATAGATTTGGGAGCAAGAGGTGGGAGATCCCCATCTGGAGTAACCAGGTTTACCTCTCCAGGTTCACTTTGGGCACCTATAGCTTTCTCCCAGGCACTTAGCCAGTGTCTGCAGAAAGTACCCAGATGTGGGATTAAGGATGTTTTCCCTTTAGAGCTAGAAAGTGCTCATGGGTGGTTTATTGAGTCACCATCAACCTCCATGCCACATGGAAAAGTGTCCTAGTGCTGGCCGGGGTGCAATGCCAGCGAATAAAAGAGAAGAGTACCAGTTCAGGCTGAGTGAGCCCAGAGGTGTTCAGAACCTGAGGGTTTTCATTTAGTGAAGAAGATGTGCTCTGTCCTCTGTAAATCTGCATTGCCAGTGAGTGTAGCCCTGTGGGGTTCCATCTTTGCTTTGTTATTCCTGTGTCGATGTGAATAAAATCCACACTGTAGAATCCCATTCCTGGTTTGGAGATTTCAGTTATTGCTTCCTGTTTCCAGAATTACTTGGGTGCCTCTGACCAGAAGTACAAACCTAGCCAAAATGCTGAGCAAATAGATTTTCTCCCCGAACCTAGGCTGCCAGGTAGTGGTTACAAAAATTGAGGCACCATAGCATGGGGTTACAAAAATGGAGGCACCGCTGAGGATTTGGTTTGGAAATTAGGGAGAAAACAAGAAAGGTTTGTTTGGAGTGTGGCTAGTGTTTTGACTGTCTGGCAGTAGGTAGCCCAAAAGTCAGAAGCATTGCCATCCAAATGTATCGCTGTGTGCTGCTATTCATGTGCTGCTGTAATTGTGCCACCAGTTTACCAAGGAGCAGTAAAGCCAGATTGTGTATGCCCCTTGTCCTGCATCAACATTATAACGTTTGCCAGCTTTTAAAGTTTAGTGTGACAGGAAAGAGCATAGAAAACTGTAGGAAACAGAGAAAGATTTGTGCCCTAGAAGTTTGAAGTGCTTGTTTTGAGGACTGGGAGAGGCGCTGAGGAAAATGCCATGAAAAATGGTTGAAATGGTGCTCCCGCTGAGGAGTCATAGTTGGAAAAAAAAAGTGTGGTTTGCAGTTTAAATTGTGCCTGCTCGGTGATCACCATGGAGGAGAAGAGCACGAGAAAAGAGAGGCTAATTTGCATGGCGTCGAGTGATTGGTGAGACTGCAATGAGTCCCTCCCACAAGCCAGCTCTAGAGTGACTGCACAGTGTTCAAGAGGGAGAAAGAAAGTGGTGTGTGAACTGGCTTGCCAGGAGGAGCATTGCAGTGACTGAATACATTGTAAAAGTAATAAAATCAGACTTTTCTGTTTAAAATTGGTCTCAACCTGCATTTCGATCGTCTGGGAAGAAAGCGTAGTGTTTGAAGGGACAATCAGCAGGATTGCCAGCCCACTTCCATCCAGAGGCCTCCAAGACTGGCTGTAAGCCAAATTTTCCAGCGCAATAGCAAGCTACTGATTCAGTGAGTACCATCCAGAGAAAAAACTCAAACTGTGTGTGATTTTAAACTAAAGCCAGCTGAATACGTGTGTAACAGTTTGATTGTTTTGCAAAGAAGGACTGTGTCAAGTTAATCAAGCTAAACAAGAATTCTGAGCATTAGGCTGTGACCATAATTATGGGTTCAGCAACAGTATGATTTTCAAAGCAAAGTGAGAGACTGTGGGTTGTATGATGGATGCAACAAAAATACAGGCAATCCTCTGCAATGAAATACTGTGCCTTTAGGGACTTTAAGTAAAAACAATGATTTAAAGCAAATGAAAAGTCCTGTAAAAAAACACATAAATGTGCTGAGAGAGCAAACAGTGCAGTTAAGCAGTTTGAGTGAACTTTATCAGTAAAGCGTGTAAATCGGATGCACAGTGGCTTAAGTCAGAAACAGAACGTTGATGCACCAGGAGTGCTGCTGCCGCCATTACAGGGTGAGGTAGTTAAGTAAACACAGCAGCAGGGGAGCCATTTTGTGAGAACTTTCCAACAAAGTGAGATTTAAGATAACAGTGAGCTTTTGTTTTTTCTTTGCAGTCATGGCTTCGGGATCAGCCCGCTACCCGGATCATGCCTGGGCTATGATGTAGAAGAAGTTAACAAGTTGAGAGACATTGAGAAATGTTACTATAGGGGATGTTTGCCTCCTCATGTAGTGATTCCTGGATATCCAGTTAGAGAGTGCATAATGTGCTTAAAGGCTGGAAGGGACGTCTTTATGGTTCCTTACTGTTCTGGGTGTCTTGAGAGATATGGCCTAACTAAAGCACCCAAGATTCGGTCGGCTCCCACGTGGACAAAGCTTCAAGAATCTGTAGTTGGCAGCACACAGCACCAGGTGGAGCCTGTTGGGGGAAGCCCAACAGGCTGTGGCACAAAGGAAGAGGGTATAGATCTACAGGCAGAGCAAAGTGCTTATGTATCTGAGTCCGGGTCAAAGAAAGACAGAGCGGTGGGAGCATCAGCAGATCCGTGGAGAGAGGGGCTGAGCCCTAGTCTCATAGGAGAAGATGAGATGAGACAGACTTTTGAATGGGAGGTGTCGACCTCCATGTCCAGTGAAGAGTGAACAGTCTCAGGAGTGAGGATGACTGCTCAAGCCTGGGCTCAGATCCTCAGCGAGGAAGAGGAGGAGGGGGAACCTATGTGGCCTTATGATGAAGGTTCTGGTCCACAGCCTCGGGCTCTGGCCTTGGAGGAACAAGAAGGAGAGATTGGTGACTCCACAGCCCTGTCCCTACAAGGAGGAGTCAGTGATCAATTTTACATAGCTTTGAGCATGTGTCACTGGCAGAACCAGGACTGGCTGCTCCCAAGCCAGGCCAGAGGTCTTAAGTTGGCCAAGTGTAGTAAAGAGGAAAGACTGGTTCATAGGAAGGCAAATGAGATCTATGGGGTATCCTTTCCTACCTTTCCTTGGAGAATCTGGGAGGAGATTGAAAGAAACAGGAAATCCTGGATAGTGGAAGAGGCAACAAAATATGTGCATCCCAGTGGAAGTCGATTTGTCATAGACAATTTCAGAGAAATTCAAATATTGGAAAGTGGGCAGAACACTGTTCACAGACACTGTATGAATCATGGATGGAGAGGGCCATGAAACCTTCTACAATGTGAATTATGAGTGCCCAGACGGGGTAATAATTCTTGCACCTGACCCATTGTGTTACTTTCCTCAATGCAACCAACTTTCTGCGAATCTGCCCATGCCTACCAAGTGGAAAACAGAGCAGTGGTAGCCAGTGCTGCCATCCAGCCATTGCCATACCTATGTTGTTCCACCAGACTGGTATTCCAGGAACCAGGTGCCCCAGATTCATCAGCCTTGCAGTGTGCTGGCTTTCCAGATTCCATCACCTGACCTTTCAGATGACATCATATCCAGAGAGGACACCAGCCCAGTCATATCCTGACTCATTACCTGGGATTTCGGATACCTTCAGACCAGCTGTTTCCTTTCCAGTTCCAAGGTTCCATCTCCTAGATGACATCAGCCCAGCAGTTTCCAGACATGCCATCCTGTTGTTTTCCAGAAGATGTCCGCCCAACTGTATCCGAAGAATGCTGCCAGGGAGAGTCTTCGGCTGGAAATCCAGGTGCCATATAATTTCCGTTCTTCAAGGGACTGGTAAGTCCAGACTTTTCTATTCTAATGACACTGCAGTACACACCCTACACCTAGCAGACTTCAGACTGTTTGAACTATACTCGAAGACTCTCCCCTTCAAGATTACAGTCCTACCAGAACTGTGCTTCACTGGGCTCCAGCCCAGGAGAGACTTTTTTTTGGACTTGCCTTCGAGCACTGTTGTCACTAGAAAGGACTTTTAGGGCCCTCCATCCCCAAAATCTGTATTGTAAATAATGTTGTTTTTCTACTGTTTTTACTGTTTTTCTACTTTTCTTAAAAAAAAATATTTTTGGGATTCTCCAGTGTTTTGATGGTAGGGGTTAGATAGCACTGTGTTTGCAGATTAGGGGTTGTTTTGTCTTTTCTCTTGCAGATGATCCTGAAGAAGACAAGAAGAGGAGAAGGGACTCATAGGAGTTTCTCTAGTGCTTTAAAGTAGTTGTGTTTAAAGTATGGTGTTGTTGTTAACTGTGTTTAACTTTTCCTTCCACAGGTATGGTTGTGGGGGAGTGTGGGAGTAATGCTTACAGTGTAGTGTTAGCTCCTTGTGTTTTGGTTGCAGCCTTCCAGGGATGGGGAAGGTTCTCCTGTTTTTGGGTAATTTGGGTTCTGGTCAGATAGGTTTTCCCTAAAGGGCTAGGGGGATAGACAGGCTGTGGTCCTGATCTGCAGTAGGGGCTGCAGTACTGGTCTGTTAGGGCTATGCTCTGGACAGTTCTCCCAGGGCCACTAGGTAACGATAGAAAGATCACAGAGTAGAGACTGATGTGTCAGCCAATGGCCTCTAGGCCCTTAGTGTTACCTGCCTGTGCCTGGCCCATAGTAGGAGAGGGCCTGATCACCCCTTTCCGTAGTTAGCAAATAGGGTAGGATGGCCTGGGCCGGGTAAGTAATGACTGCGGATAGTCATTTTCCTGGCCAAGGGTGGCTGTAACCCCCTTGTCGCCCGGGGTTACTAGACTCCCACTTAAAACTAGTGGTAGGCAGGGAAAGGCAGCTTGTGAAGCACCAGTTAAATGGGTTTCACGCTGTCTCACTCTGTCCTCAGTCTCAGCTGAGCTGGAGGGATGACATCACTATAGAATTCTGGCAGCAGCATAAGCCACATTGGAATGCTGCAGCAGGAGATTAGCTGTAGAATGTTGGGGATTTCAAGTCAGTCTGAAGGAGTCTGCAGAAGACAGCAGTGAGAGGAAGAGGTGTGCTGCAGTTGGCAGCCCCTCAGAGCCTAGCTCTGTTAATAAGCTGCACCAGAAAGTGGGTAGTGTGTTCTCACCCTAGAGAAGAACACAGAGACCAGAAGAAAGTGGTAGAGACTGCTCCCCATGTTGTTCTAGTGCCCCATCCCCGGAGGGTTGGGGGGAAATCCAGCATTTCTGGGGCAATCCCCTGGCCCTGCTTGGAAAGGGAAAAGCTGCCTGACAGAAGAAATTGTACAGAGGTACCAGATAATTGTGTTTTCCTTTGAGAGAAGCCCTGGGGCACCTGCATACCACGGTGAGTCTGCTCTAAAATAGTGCCCATGTTTTACCAAGACAGAGTTGTGTAAAAGTAACTGCCTACTGTGGGGTCAGGAGAAGACTAGCCAAGTACAGTACTTTTGATTTTATGTATGGCTTGGAAGCATCTAAAACAATGGGGGTCTAGGAAAATGAACATAGCCACTTACAGGACTTTTTTTAAGTTTCAGGACACCAGCTAACCACAGAGTAGAATGTTAAATGTGATATACATTTCAAGATAGCATCTACAACCAGAGAGTTCAAAGAAAGGTGTTGTTCCAAATGAATGGCAGAGTACAGATTTGGAAGTAAGAGGTGGGAGATCCCCATCTGGAGTAACCAGGTTTACCTCTCCAGGTTCACTTTGGGCACCTATAGCTTTCTCCCAGGCACTTGACCAGTGTCTGCAGAAAGTACCCAGATGTGGGATTAAGGATGTTTTCCCTTTAGAGCTAGAAAGTGATCATGGGTGGTTTAGGGAGCCACCATCAACCTCCATGTCATATGGAAAAGTGTCCAAGTGCTGGACAGGGTGCAATGCCATGGAATCAAAGAGAAGAGTACCAGTTCAGGCTAAGTGAGCCCAGAGGTGGGTTTTTGTGTAGTGAAGAAGATGTGCTCTGTCCTCTGTAAATCTGCATTGCTAGGGAATGTAGCCCTGTGGGGGTCCATCTTTGCTTTGTTATTCCTGTGTTGATGTGAATAAAAGCCACACTCTAGAATCCCATTCCTGGTTTGGACATTTCAGTTATTGCTTCCTGTGTCCAGAATTACTTGGCTGCCCCTTACCAGAAGTATAAACCTAGCCAAAATGCTGAGCAAATAGATTTTCTCCCCGAACCTAGGCCACCAGGTAGTGGTTACAAAATTGGAAGCACCATAGCCTGGGATTACACTTGCACATCTCTTTTTCTGAAAGATGCTACCCTCCTGGTAGATGCATGTCTGTCTGAGCCCAACATTAATATTAAGAATGACCCTTTAGCTTACTGGCAACAGAAAAAATCATGCTGGTCAAAGCTGGTTACCTGGCTTGTAAGTATATTTGATGTCCACCCTCAAGTGTCTGTTCTGAACGTTTATTTAGTTCTATTTGCATTGACTGTAATGTGATCCTGCCTCAGTATCACCGAGGTATACCTCAGTACTGATAAACATTTGTATGATCACCAGTGTAGCTATGCTGGGGATTTTGTGAATGATAAATGAACAAGATTAACACCAGACAATGTGGAAAAAACAACATTCCTGAAGGCTAACTTGCCAAACTTTGTCTACATATGTGATGTTAATCTTGAAGAAAATTACACTGAAAGCAGTACCTGTGATGCAGCTGTGGAGTGACATATCAGCTTTCAAGTTTTGCGACTGGACTGCTTAAAAGTAGAGATCTGGGACTTGCCTGCCTTTGGACTGCATCATCATCATCTTGGGGGTGGGTGGGAGGTGCGGCAAGGACATCACGTCATCACATACTGTAAGCAACTGTGGTAGACATATTCCTGATCTCACACACAGTTGCTTTCCCGTTTTGGTGAGATCGTTTACCTAAATGCATCTCAGAATAATTTTTTTCTTATATAAGCATACTGATACATGCTGCTAGCTTGTTTTTGTTTAGTTTTTTGTCCCTTGATAG
The DNA here is from genome assembly GCA_016271365.2 of Neoceratodus forsteri. NCBI lineage: Eukaryota > Metazoa > Chordata > Ceratodontiformes > Ceratodontidae > Neoceratodus > Neoceratodus forsteri. The sequence continues at coordinate 519,787,401 of CM057458.1, forward strand.
TAGTGGTAGTAGCAGTGGTGAAGTGATCACTTTATACTGCCTGGTGCTCTCCTTTCACATTACTTTGTGTTGCATTCCATTCCATACTGAGACCTGTTGCTATGCTAAACATAATTGATGACATAAATTACAAACACACTGACCCCTTCTACAAAAAGTCAGAATCAAGAGACTGGTTTTAAAAAAATAGAAATCTGGGACTTGCCTGCCTTTGGATCGCATCATTGTCATCCTGGGGGTGGGTGGGAGGTGCAGCCAGTACATCATGTCATCATGTACTGGTAGCAACTATGGCAGACAAGTCCCTGATCTCAAGCAGTCGCTTTCTCATTCTGACAATATCATTTACCTAAATGCACCTAAGAATAATTATTTCTTATATAACCATATTGATACATGCTGCTAGCTCTATTTCCCCCTGGTAGTAGTGGTAGTAGTAGTAGTGTTAAAGCGGTCACCTTGGACTACCTGGTTCCCTTCTTTCACATTGCTTCACATTGCATTCCATGCCGAGTCCCGTTGCCATGCTAAACATAATTGGTGACATACAAACACACTAACTCCTACAAAAAGACTGACTCAGGAGACTGGTATAAAAAAAAATAGAGATCTGAGATTTGTCTGCCTTTTGGACCGCATCATCATCCTGGGGGTGGATGGGAGGTGCAGCCAGTACATCACATCATTGTACTGGTAGCAACTGTAGCAGATATGTCCCGGTCTTCACACACATGGTCACTTTCCTCATTCTAAGATCATTTACCAAAATGCACATAATAAATAACCACATTGATGAATGCTGCTAGCTATTTTTTTCCCCTAGTAGTAGTGGTAGTGGTAGTAGTAACTAGTAAGAGTGGCAAATTGATTACTTTCGGACTGCCTGGTGCTCTTCTCTCATGTTGCTTTGTGTTGCATTCCATGCTGAGAGAGAGCCTTTGCTGCTAAACAAAAAATGCACGTGGTGCCCGTGACTGAGAAACAAAACTAGTGAACAACTATACAAAGTAGAATTAAACACACTACCCCCTTCTAAAAAATCAGACTCAGGAGGGGACTATTTATTTACAAACTAGAGATTTGGTCGGGGACTTTCTTGCCATCACAGTCACTTTCTCATTCTTTTCTAAGCAGTCATTTTTGGTAAATTTGCCTTAACCATATTGATCTCAGTGCGGGTAGGCTACTTCTGGTTTTCCCCTGCTTGCAGTAGGCGGGGGTAGTAACAGTCTTGAAGTGGTAGCTGGCTGACTGTCTCTCTCTGACTGGCTGCCCTCTGCTCTGGCCTGGTGCTGTTTTTGTGTTCCTAGCTTCTTCTTAATTACTTAACTGTCTCAGACACACTCAGGTGCCTATACTCTACCTGTTGAGAAACAGAAATCACTACTGTTAATATAATAACTTATACACAGTATTTGTAGTATTTTCTTAAATGTCAGAAACAGAAGAGTGACTAGAGATCGTTCTCTGGGAGTTGCCAGCCTTTAGAGTTTTGACAAAAAAATCCAACAGACAGTATGTGGTGGGTGACTGTCAGAGTTTCATTGTTCACACTGGTGCTTTTACTACTAAGCTATAAGGGCAGGTCAGAGTTCTAGAACTTGTCTGTCTTTAGACAAAATCATCATCATCATCTTAGAGGCTGGTGCCAGCTGTACATATTACAGCATTAACACTTCCAGTAAGCTCATCCACAGTCATGTCAGTGCAGTTTCAATTTTATTGATCAGTCATTGACCTTTTCAGCATAAAAGAGATCACAGAATATAAATAAATAACATTTTAGTATTGACAATGCACAGTTCAAAAACATAAATACAAGATCATTACGCATATTAGCCGAGATTCTGATTTCATTGGCGAGACAATAAAATTGCACATACAGCATCTAACAACACATTACATAAACTCTTCACTTTAACATTCGTGTACAAACTGATTTAGCACCTTTGTATCTAAGCCACATTCTTGAAATACACACTAGGTAATGGGCTACTGTGCCAACTGTAGTTTCATCATTAGCAGTGAAAAATACCCTCAAGAGGAGATCTTGATCAAAGGTTTGTATGGTGTCACAAAGTGGTATTAGCCATTTGCCCCTAGGGATCTTGTACCAGGGGCATTCAAACATGTTTTAGATTTTCTGGAATAGAAGAGGTACAAGAACTCAATCTGGCTTGAACTGAGAAATCTTTTCTACATTTACATCTAATACATTACTAGGGGACAGTTCCAGCTTGTATTTGATGTATTAGTTTCTCTGACTGTGATCAGTTAAAATATCTGGATAATTCCTATAACAGTATACATTATCATTCAATCTAGTCCAAGATGAAATTTTCAGACTCTGGTTATGCTCCAAGTCTTTGAATTTAAAGTATTCTACAATTCTTTTTTTTTTTCAACTTTTATTAAAGTTTTCAATACAGAAAACAAATCCACAACACACTTAGCATGATAGAAATAAAACAACTTCAAATATTATAATGATTCATTCTCTCCTATCCTCCCTCCCTCCCTCCCTCCCCACCCTCATAACCCCGCCAAATCCCAGCCCAGCATTATACCAGCAAAGTTACACTGTACAATAGTATTCTACAATTCTTTTAGTGACAAAATCTTGATATTTCAGACTTATTGTAACCCCTGTATCACTGTAGTTTTTTAAATAACCTAACCCTGTTTTGTGTAAAATTTGGAAAATTGTAGAAAGCCATTCTGATTTTAAATGGCCCAGATTAAGCTAAGTATATTTCTCTTTTAAACAGAGAAAAGTAAACCTAGTATGTTTATACTGAAGTACCATAATCCAGTAGTAAACCTTTCTAGCCAAGAAAAAGGCTCTGATGCAGGGAATCCCTAACTCAGCTCGAATCAAATAGGCCGGTACAGATTTATTTAATCCCAGGCTAGATTTTAGTAGCTTATTTAATGGGACTTCAAGTTTATCCATATAGCGAGACTACTATATTTTCCCATTATAAAGGGCCTGGGCATTATACTTTACTCTGATTGCTGTCAGCAAAGGTTTAATGGAATTTCCACCAAATTTTCTATTAAAGATGCTCAGAGATGTAGCTGTCTGTTTGAGCTTTGTGAGTAGCATATTAGTGTGTTGGAAACATTTGCCATCACTGGTTAAAGTTAAACCAAGATAAATATAATATTTGGTTGATTTAATTTTATTGGTTCCTATGAGCCACTGCTTTCTAATAGTGTTTGACCCAAAGGTCAAAACCTGACTTTTGATCATTGACCCTTAAGTTATATCTCTTAGCATAACTATCTAATGTATGTAACTTACTTTGGAGCCCATACTGGGCTAAAGACAGCAGCATCAGGTCATCAGCCTAAGCCAAAACTGCACAATGTTTGCCTAATATTTTGGGCTAGTCTGACTGGGAACATTCTAATTCATTCAGAAGCTTGTGGATGTAAATGCAGAATAACAGTGGTACAAGAAAATCGAGCGGACTGAAAAGCCCGTTAGGCCTATTCTGCTGGCATTTTAGTATGTTAGTATGTAAGAACACAGCCTTGCCTGACCCCCATATTGGTTGGAAAAGGTGGAGGAAAGCTGGCCTGAAATGCCTAACTTGACTTGGGCCCATGTGTTAGTGTAAAGTTAATTGACAACTGCTATGATCTCATGTGAGAATCCCCTGTCCTTCATCATACTCCACAACATATTTCTAGAAATGGTGTCAAATGCTGTACTAAAATCAATAAAAGCGGCATATACTTTTTGTTTGCGTGAGACTACATATTTTCATATAAGTGCCTGATATAACAATTGTGTGTAGTGCAATAACCTGCTTGAAATCCTGCCTGTGCTTCTGAAAGGTCACATAGTATAGCTAGTTGTTTTCTAAGTCTGTCCAAAATTAATTTTGCAAAAATCTGTCCCATATTATGAAGTAAGGAAATAGGCCTGTGCATGGATGGATTAGTTTTGTCCCCTTTTTTTGTAAATGGAAAATACAGTCACATCATTCACTCCTTCTCATCTCATTTCACTAATCATGCTGTTTATCATTATCATTACTAAACAGTGGCTTAATTTTTTTTTTCTAAAGATGTGTTGATTAATAGCAGTTTAAAATGATTTTTTTTTTAAATGCAGTTACCATAAAACAATAAAGGTTATAAAATGTTTGGATAGGGTTTGGATAAGATTTAGTTAATGATCCAAACCTTTTTTGCTTATCAGAACCTTTTAGAACCTCAGAACCTTTTGAGGTTCTCCCATCCCTAATTAAGAGTGACAGTGATGCTTTCACTTAAATGTGCAGAGGACAGGGTCATTCATGTCACAACAGATATGTGGACCAGCAGTCAGAATATAGATGATATGTCCCTTACTGCTCATTGGGTCAGATTTTCTTGTGCTTCTTCAAAAACAAACACATCCCAAAAGATGGTGCTGCTGCATACAAAAGAGTTTTGGCAAAGTCATACAGATGCAAATATCTTGCAAGAACTAAATGAGCTCCTTAATGATAGGGATTTATTCTCATGGCCTCAGATGTGGCTTTATGGTAAGTGACAATGGAGCCAACATCTTGAAAGCAGTACTGGATGAAGTTTTCAAGCATGCTTCTTGCTTTGCACATTGCTTACATTTAATTGTCACAGGATTCCTGAACAATGAAACACAAGTTGGTGGTTTGATTTCTGTTTGCAAAAAATGTGTGACTCACTTTTCACATTCAACCAAGGCTATACGGATATTATCCGAACTGCAAAAAAAAAAAACACAAGCTATCTCACCAAAAGCTGATTCAAAATGTCTCCATTCAGTGGAACTCAGTTCTTTCTATTCTGCAGCACCTCTTGGAACAAAAGCAAGCTGTACATGAATATTGCTCCAATTACATTATTGTTGATGATGGCATTATGCTTTCTGTAGTGGAAGTTAATGGAGACAGTGTGCTGCATCCTAGCTCCTTTTGAAACAGCTACAAGGGACATGTCTTCAGAAGGTTCATCTCTGAGTCAGGTTTAGAAAGGCAGCTAAGTTTTAATTCACATGCAAAGTGAATGCGAAGTCACCCACTTTGTGTTCTGCTAAATTTCGCATAATTTAGCTATGATTACCCGAAATTCACCATTGAATTAGCCTTCGAGTTCTCACTTCGTCTACTTTGGTGCACAGGCGAAGTTGCCAGGAAACAAGAAGTTTAATCACATGTGTGCCTCTCTGCACGTCACATGACCACTTTCCTACACAGGAAATGATTTTTTCCACTTATTGAGTCAGTCTGAGTCAGGTTGCGGTATGTAGTAATAATAATAAACTTTATTTGTTGAGTGCCTTTCAAGTGCCAAGGCACTTTACAATGTTAAAACAAATTCCATAGAAATATTACAATTAAAAAATAAGCCACTAATAAAAATCATAACAGTTCATAAAAGGTCTGACTCCGCAAGAAAGTCTTAAGTGCCTGTTTAAAGCTCCCCACAGTTGTGCATTCCCGGAGCTGACGGGGCAGAGAATTCCAGAGCATAGGGGCTGCAAACATAAAAGCACTGGCCCCAGAAGATTTCAAAGTAACCCTCAGAATCTCCAGCAACCCCTCATCAGCCGAACAGAGCTGTCGCACAGGGGTGTAGGGAATCAGAAGCTCTTTCAGATAGTTGGGACCAAGTCCGTGTAAGGCAGATCGCACAACACAGGGGTGATATGCAATCTCCTAGACACCCCTGTCAGCAATCGAGCAGCAGCATTCTGCACTAGCTGCAAGCAGTGGATATCAACCCCAGGAAGCCCCAAGTAAAGGGAGTTGCAGTAGTCAAGACAAGAGGTCACAAAGGCGTGGACCAACAGAGGCAGATCACTAGACGGAACAAGGTGTTTGACCCTGGCAATGTTCCTAAGATGGTAAAAGGCTGACTTAACAACTGTCGACACTTGATAATGATGAGTCAGCCTGTCATCAAGCACCACTCCCAAGTCGTCACCCATTCTGAGGTAAGGATCTCAGTGCCCCCCAGAAATAATCCAGAGGGCTGATCAGTCCTCAACCCCTCTATTCTGCAACCCAGGTCCACAACCATAACCTCAGTCTTTCCTGCGTTCAACTTTAACCAGCTTGAATTCATCCAGTCTTGGATTTCAGCAAGGCAGTTGTTAAATACTGAGAGAGCACTAACTTGGTCAGGGGCAAAAGACAGGTAGAGCTGGGTATCATCAGCATAGCAGTGAAACCTCAGCCCATACCATCTTACAATGTCTCCGAGGGGTAGCATATACACTACAAACAACATGGGGGACAGCACTGAGCCTTGAGGAACACCACAAGACAGAGAGAAAGGGTCAGAAGAAAAAATCCCCGACACAACTCTCTGTGTTCTACCAGGTAGGAAAGATGAAAACCATCTGAGCACTGTACTTGACAGGCCACAGATGGACCTCAGGTGCTCGAGCAGCACCCCATGGTCTACAGTGTCAAAGGCTGATGAGAGATCAAGGAGTACCAGAATAGAATGGTTTCTCTGATCTCTTGCCATCAGGAGATCATTCAGCACCCAAACCAGAGCAGTCTCAGTACTATGCCTCTTACAAAAACCCAACTGGAGAGGTTAGTAGACATTATGGATGATCAAATGGTTCTCCAGCTGGATTGCCACTACTTTCTCAATAACCTTTCCCATAAAGGGAAGGTTCGAGATAGGTCTATAGTTAGCAAAAATGTCCAGGTCCAACGAAGCTTTCTTCAGAAGGGGTGTCACCACCGCCTCCCTCATGTTGCTTGGAAACTCACCCAATTCCAAGGAGCACCGGACAATTTGAGCCAGAAACGGGCTAATGATCTCATAACAACCCAAGATCAGGGAAGTTAGGCCCAGATCTAAACTACAGCACATAGGGTGCATCCCCTGGACAATCCACATAATATTCTTGAACTCTGGCAGGTCAAGGGTACTCCAGGAAGTACGAGGTATAGTGACCGAGCACAGACCAACCGCATCCCCCATAGAGCGAGTCAAGTGGATCTCTGAACTGATGTCAGCCATCTTATTCACAAAGAATTGAGCAAGCTCATCACACTCTTTTTGTGAAAAAGCTCAATGGAGCTGCAGACAGGCTGGGTTGCACAACCTGTCCACAATTGGGAAGAGCTGAGCTGGTCGGTTCTGAGCAACAGCGATCTCCCTGGACAGGAACTCTGGCTTCTTATGGGAGATCACTGATTGGTAGAACTGGTAATGCTCCACCAAACTAAGGCGGTTGACCTCCAGGGCAGATTTCCGCCAGTGACATTCTAACCTTCGCCCACCTGCCGCAACTCCCAAGGACCCATCAAACCAAATGGCCCGAGGGCGGAGTGATATGGGATGAACATGGACAGGAGCTATCAGATCTAGGGCTGAGGAAATGGCCTTATTATTGGCCAGAACTAACAACTCTGGACTTGAGCTGGCATCAAGAAACTCTGAGAGGTCAATCACCGCTGCCAGGTCTTCAGGGCTCACATTCCATAAAGGGTAGTAACTGACAATCTCCACAGGGGCAGACCTATAAAGGGGGGGCACAGAAGTTGAACCTCACTGTGTAATGATCGGACCAACTGACAGGTTCCAGCCCCAAGTCAGAGGCCTCAATCCCCAGGAGGAAAACCAAATCCAGAGAGTGACCATGATTATGGGGAGGCCTACAGGCAGCTACATAGAGAGCAAATCAATTCATTTTTTTTTAATAATTCTCATAGTTTAATACTTTTTTATGTTTGCTTGCGCCAATACACAAGAAACATTATGTGATAGCGTAGGAGAGAAGCGGGGTTTTGGAGGTGCGGCACTGTGGTGGCCAATGGCCCCACTGCATTTTGAGGCTTGGCCCTCTTTCCCCAATGCATTGGCACACTGCTGTTGACACTAGTTCAGCAAGCATGCCACCAACTTGAAACAAATTTGCCGCTGCAATGAGGGAACGACCCATCATTGCAGGGTGGTGCCTTGCCTGGTGTAACATTGCAATTAACATGGCGGCGGCTGTCGCTGTCTGCCTCAGAGTCCTCATGAAAGCTGATGGGATGCCCAATACCCCTGTCAGCATGCCCCATCCACAGATTACTTGCCAATGGGGGAGCTCACTCCCTGTCAGCATAATGTCTCCCATACATTTTGTTTGCTGAGGGGGGTGCCCAATCCCCCTTGGCATCATTTCTCCCCCCAAACGCAGATCCTTTTTTCTTTGCCGACGGGGGGTCCAATCCCCATTAGCTGCAGTCCCCCCAAAAAAACATGCAGGTGGCATGCTGGAAGCCCACCCCAGTGTACCAAATCTACCTGCAAAAGAAGAAAAACCTTATTGCGATGGTTTTAATTTTTTTTTACCTGAAAAGTAGAAAACGTTACCTCGTTGTGTCCGATGCCCTCTCCCCCAACTCGCACCCACCCTCTGTGCATCCCACTGTGTGGAATCACCTTTCGGGACTAAGTAATGAAATGACAGTGTTACTGTTCATGAGGTAGGTTCCCAAAAAGCCTATGCTGCAAATTTGGTGAAAAAATTCCCAAAAATTACTGTATTATGAGCGTGCATTGCACAGTTTCACGCATGCTCGTAAATTCTGAGCATTTTAATATTTTCACTCCAGATTTTCAGCATTGCCATTTTTTCACACCTCCTTATGAACAGTGTGGCTGTCATTTTTCACACCCTGCTCTGAGTGTGGTTTCGCACATGTGGCACACAATGGCGCGGTCGCTGTGGGAAATCAGTATTTGGAGAAGATTAACAAAATCACAGTGACATTGTTCATGAGCGAAGGTCCCAAAATGCCTATGTTGAAAATTTGGTGAGAACATTTCACAAAATTACTGAATTATGAGCGTGCATTGTGCAGTTTCCACGCACTCTCATAACTTCAAGAATCTTTAATATTTTCACTCCAGATTTTCAACATTGGCATTGTTTCACACCTCCTTATGAACGTGACAGCTGTCATTTTTCACATCCTGCCTGAACTGTGTTTTCGCACATCTGCCACAGAATGGCGCGGTCACTGTAGCAAATCAACATTCGAGACAGATTAACAAAATCACAGTGCCACTGTTCATGAGCAGAGGTACCAAATGCTTTCGTGAGGTGGGGGGTCACAAAAAGGCCATGTTGAAAATTTGTAGTGCAAATACCAACAAACACCCAGGGCATTACGGTTTCTAACCATAACATCCCACCCTGTGCAGACTGACAGACGTCAGGGGTGTGCATTTAGATTGCTGGCTGTAATGCCTATGCCATTCCACCCCCATCCGGGCAGCCAGTGACAGGCATCGAGGTGTGCCTTGGACTCTTCGGACCCAGAGTTCACCTCATTCTCCTATGCTACACCCTTTTCAGTGTATGTCCTTATGGAATGGGGTGACTGTAAAGCTGAACACCCGAAGGCACACCTCAACACTTGCTGGTCTCTGCAGGAGAGGGTGAGGTGACATGGTGTGAGCGTTATGTGCGATGACCCAAAGGTATACCCCAATGCCTGTCCATCTCTGCGGGGGGAAGTGGGATTCATGTGAAGTTCAATACTTCACTGCCATTCCTATTCTGCATCTGTCTAACTCCTGGACTTCCAATGCTAATACCAGCAAGTAAACATTCGGCATTGGCAAATGCTTGTTCTTTAAGTAAAGTAATACCAATCTATCTTTTACTTTTTCCTACTGTATTTTGCTAACTGTACTACCTCTGTTTTTTGTTTTAAACTTGTGTACTTTACTCTCTCTCTCACTGTCTCTCTCTTTTTTTTCTTTGTCAGATCTTCTCTTCTGGCTGTTATAGATCGTCTGGCTGGACATCATAGCCCAAGGACATGTGTCAGTTCATGTGTGATAATCCTAAATAGGACAGTTATTGGGATGCAGGTCCAACAACAACCAAACATGGAGGTATAGGTGCAGCAGAAACATGAACAGGAACAGCTGCAGCCAGTGGAGCAGCAACAGCAGGAGCAGCAGCGTGGTGGAGCCCCCCCCCCGTGGTTCCATGCCCACAGCGTGAACCATCTGCTCTACCAAAACAAGAGGCAGAGACATCAGATGTGAAAAAGCAATGCCAGCCTCAAGGCCCTAGGAAGACCTCCCCTATGTGGGCATATTTTCAGGTGACCTCAATAACCAAAGTGTGGCTAATTGCACCATATGCCACAAGGTGATCCATAGGGGGATGAGTGGCAGCCATATTGGCAATGGGGGGCAGTGGACACACCTTGCCATGCACTGCTGTGCAGAATGGCAGGAGACGAAAACAGCAACTGCTACATTAGTAGCATCAAGCAGAAAACAGAAATTGCTATCGACAGTTCCCCCCCTGCTGTAGAAATACCACAAGTAGTTGCTTCAACTGCACCACTGCCAGAAGTAGCAACAGCACCACCACCACCAGTGGTAGCAGCAGCACCACCACTTGCAGCAGGCAATGATCAGGAGAAGTCAATGCGTCGGGAAATTGTCGAGCTGCGATGCATGATCATGGAGCTCCAGCAGACTGTTGCTCAGGTCCATGACAATCAGGACCATGAGATTGCCATTTTGTCTGTGATCTGGGATCATCTTTGTCGTGGTGATAGAAGTGCCACTGACTAAATATATTGCACTGTTCGAACTTTGTACTCTGTTCTGTACTCCTTTATCATCTTTACTTTCATCTTGTCTTTCTTTAACACCTATGGCCTTTAAAAAAAACACAAAAAATATAAAAAAATATAAAATGATGACACAAAAACTCTGTGCTATCCTTCCTTGACCCTTCCTCACCTTATCTGTTTCATTGTGCTATATGCTCCTTTTCCTACTTTCCTTCTTCTAACCACAAATGTCAAGTATTGGTCCCACTATAGAAAGGCTTACATGCTGCTCATACTCCTGCTGCTGCTGTGCTGATGCACTGGTGTGCAGGTAAGAAGAGAATTGCAGAATAATACAAAATGAACATCTTTTGTGTGAGCAATGAAATGTAAGTCTGTTCGCATTGATGTATCCTTCTTCTATCCACAAATGTCAAGTACTGGTCCCATTATAGAAAGACTTATATGCTGCTCATACTTCTGCTGCTGCGGTGCTGATGCACCGGTGTGCAAGTAAGAAGGGAATTCCAGAAGAATAAAACATGAACTTTTTTTCTGAACATTGAAACATAGGTGTTTTCATATTGATGTCTCCTTCTCCTAGCCACAAATGCCAAGTAGTGGCCCCATTACAGAAATGCTTACATGCTGCGAAGTAAAGCTGCTGCTGCTGCACTGGTGTGCAAGTAAGAAAACAATTCTGGAAGAGTCAAACATCAACATCTTTCCTACTGCTGTTGAAATGTCAAAAAGAACTAGCTGTGACGTACATTTGAGCCTCTCCTGTTAATAAAGTCTTGACATCACATACACTACTATGAAGCGAAAAGAAATACAGGTTGACATGCTGCTTTTACTTGGTGATCTTGGTTCAGCTGCTGCGGCTCCTGAGGATTTTGATATTGTGGAGTGAGAACATGCTGTGCTGATGCTGTTTGCTGCTGTGGTCTTGGTGACAGAGAGATGGTGTATGTTGGAGTTGTACTATTACACACACTAACATTTTTAAGTACTTTTTGCCAGTGTAATACGGTTATGTTGGATTTACAAGTAAATGTTCAATCATTCTGTGTAGATCTCATGTAAGTTGTGTCTTTTTTCTTTTAGGGCCTCATCGTGGATTTGTGGAGATTTATTTGAATGATGCTTCACATTAGGATTGCATATTGCAATGTTATGGTATTTTTGCGCTTTAATTTTTTTTTATGGGCTTCTTGTCATGGTCATGGTCATGGCTGGCCGGGCCTGGTACAATATAAGGTAAGTAAATTTTTTATCTTCTTTTTGTTGGGTTTGGGGCTGGGGTGAGGGCTTTAACTGATACTCGGCCAGATTAAAAAGTTAATGTTTTCTGTTTCTCTTGCTATCATTTCAGGTACTTGTCAGAAAACTTCCCAACAGAAATCCTTGCACTGGCAGCAACTACTACCTTTCCCTTCTACAGCTTAGTACCGCCATATCCACAACTTAGTTCATGAGTTGAAGATCAAACTTAACAGTGCTAGGCCCTGATGAACCTGCCTCATCATCATCATCACAGCTTCCACCGCTAACATTTGGAGTCTCACAAGCAATAGTGTTCTTGGCAGCAGTGCCACAGCAAGAAACTGCTTTCCATGATCATCTCTTGGCGAGCATTTTTTAAGATTACGCAGACAGTCAACAAGAAAAGAAACACACGTAACACAAAAAGTGAATTTGTCCGGTCTTATGTGTTGCTGTAACAAATGCAAAAGAACAATGACAAAAACACTGCACTATGTATATTTTTTATTATGTCTATTTACGTCACTTTAAATGCTATAATATGCACTCAGAGTGTTCACAGCACTATTGTGAGATGCACAATAATCATATGGTGACAGCAATTTCAGCAGACTTAACAGACAGAATTAACAGCAACATTATATTTCTTCATTTTTGGTCAATGGGAAGCCAAAAAACAACAACAGTGACTTCAAGATGGAGCCGCATAGGCACAACAAGATACCAGACCTTAACAAGTCTTCAGAAATCATGAAGTGGGAAAACAAATCCTTACTTTATGGGGGGGTTGGGGTAGAATTACAGTAGTACCTAGTACCTAGGCAGTTACAGAAGCAGGGAAGAGTAACGTAGAAAGGATGAAAAATTCACAGTACTGCCAAACTCTCCAAGAGCCTACCTAACCATGGCTCCCCTGGAGCGGATGGACAATCCCCTGTCTTCCTCAAGCTTATCTCCCCAGCCATCGTCACCCCTCTCACTTTCATTTTCAATCTTGCCCTTACCACCTCCAGCATGCCTGACCCCTGGAAAATGTCAAAGGTCATCCCCATTTTTAAAGCTGGTGACCCCCAATCCATGGATAACTACCATCTGATCTCTATCCTTCCACACCTCAGCAAGCTACTTGAAAAATCTGTCCACCATCAACTTGCTGACTACATAAGCAAACATAACCTGCTATGTAGCCAAGAGCACAGTTTCTGAAAAACCCATTCCACAACAACTGCCTTCAAGTTCAAGTACAAGTTTATTGCAGGAAAACTCCATTGAGCAAGGTCATTCACAAGGAGGTCCTGTGACATAAACACTTAAAGTACAAACACAGCTAGGTAATAACAGTATATACATGAAATGCACATTACATAATACAGGCTGGATATACATAAAAGGGTACCACATAGGGTGACCACAGGTGGTAAACATTGATATGAGACAGGGAAGCGACTTACAGGTTGCATACTGATAAATGAAACACGATGACTGGTGTGTGCAATACATATACAGTATTTTGGCAGCTAGAACAAACAACAGTCAACAACTGATATGGGTGGGAGGAGTGATTTGATAGAGTAGCAGTGGAGCGTAAGCAAAGATAAAAGCAGGAGTAGAAGGGGAAGGGAAAGCAGTTAATATGACAAATCAATTATACCTTACCAGTGGATAAATATGGCACACATGGGGAAGGAAGAGACTTAATGACAGTTACAGGTGTCTTTTATTTTGGCTGAACTTAGTGATTTGTAGAAGTTTATTGAAACTGTGCTAGTTAGTTTCAGTACGGTTTGTAATTAGTTCCAAATGGAGGGAAGGGCATATGCAATAGCACGTTTACCAAAAGAAGTCCGCGTCCTTGGTATGTCAAGCATAATAAAGTCAGATTTTCTTAACGAGTATGCACTATGTGAGATACTAATAAGGGAAGAGAGATAGCTTGGCAATTTCTGCAGGAGCAGTTTAGGAGTCCATAGCCCAGAATGAAGCAGGTGTCTAGTAGTAAGGGATGTCCAACCAACAGCTGCATATAAGTCACAGTGGTGCGAACGGTAAGGGGAGTTGGTAATGAACCGTAACGCATGGTGATAAAGGATGTCCAGTTTATTTAGATTTGCAAGAGTGGTGGAGGAATAGATTACATCGCCATAGTCAAGTAGGGGGAGAAAAGTGGCCTGTACAAGCTTGTTTCGAGTTTCAAGGGGGAAAGGGGCGTAATTCTGTAGAAGAAACCTAACCTTGCTTTTAACCTTCTAGAGACATCTTCGACGTGGTCACTGAAAGATAATTTATTGTCGATCCAGATACCTAGATATTTAAATTTGGTTACAACTTCCAGAGGCTCATTTAGCGTGGTGACAATGAAGTTTAGGGCAAGGGTATTGGGGGGGCCTGTGACCGCACTGCGGGAGAATATCATCGCTTTAGTCTTCTTAGCATTGAGCAGAAGCTTTGCTTTATTAGATTATGCTCAAGTTGTGCGAAGTCCGCTTGAAGCACTCCCTTGACTTCAGATAATGATGAGCCAGAAGTATACAACACAGTATCATCTGCAAAAAAGTGCAGATTGGACGTAGATATGTTAGTATCTAAGTCATTAATGTACAGAGAAAACAAGATAGGGCCTAAGATGGATCCTTGGGGGACTCCTCTTGCAACTGGCAAGGCAGCAGAAAAAAAGCCTTCCGCCTTTACTTTTTGGAATCTTCCAGTTAGGTAGCTAGAGAACCACTGGGTGGTATGGTATGTGGCACCCAACTTTGCAAGGCAATTGACTAATAGTTTGTGATCAACAGTATCAAAAACTTTGCTGAGGTCCAAAAAGACTGCACCAGTTACCTTCTTAGCATCTATAGCAGAGATCCAATCATTGGTTACTTTTGCTAATGCAGTGATTGTGCTATGATTAGCCCGGAAGCCAGATTGAGCTGGGTTAATGAGAGAGAAGGTTTCCAAGTGAGATTTTATCTGAATATGGATCAGTTTTTCGAGAACTTTAGAAAGGATAGGCAATATGGAGATAGGCCTATAGTTGTTTACATCTCATGGGCCACCAGATTTAAATAGAGGGAGGATATGTGCTGATTTCCAGCAGGACGGCACAGTAGCAGATGTAATGGAAAGATTGAAGATGTGGAGAATCGGGGCAGTGAGATGGGCGTAGCCTGACCTTAGGAAAAAGGGTTCCAAGCCATCATCCCCTGCGCTTTTTTTGGTGTCTAAGTTAAGAAGAGAATCTTCTACTTCTTTATAAGTTATCTCGCGCAGTTGGAAGGGGCTGGGTGCAGGACTAGATGTGGCGGGAGGGGTATGCTGGCTCACCGTAGCACCTGCATAAGGTGACGAGTCAAAAGCTAATCCAGCTGTGGCAAAGTGGGAGTTAAGTTCCTCCAGGATTAGGGACTTGTTTTCCACAATCTTGCCACTTGCAACTATCTTTGTTGGGACAGAGGGGGCCATGGGCCGTCCTTCTATAGCTTTGATAGTCTTCCATATTTTATGAGGGTTACCTTTAGCTTGTTCGAGAGTAGAAATATAATAGTTAGCTGTAGCAGAGCGAAGTTTTTTCACACAGTTATTCCTGGCTGTTCTAAAGGCCTGCCAATCTGAAGATTCTTTGGAATGTCTAGCTTTGGTCCAGAGCTTATCTCGAGCTATAAGGGCTGCCTTGAGATCCGAGGTGAACCAGGGGTTGAATTGTTCCGCACTTTACTTTGATGAAAGGGCATGCTTATTTATTATTGTAGTGAGTTTGTCATTAAGGATGCAAGCT
Source organism: Neoceratodus forsteri (assembly GCA_016271365.2). NCBI lineage: Eukaryota > Metazoa > Chordata > Ceratodontiformes > Ceratodontidae > Neoceratodus > Neoceratodus forsteri. Next base: position 519,803,004 of record CM057458.1, read on the forward strand.
GCCTTGTTGACATCTTTGGCTAGGTAAAGATCTTGCCATCTGATCATGCTTAGGTCAGATAGGAAGTTTACTGCACTGAATTTGCGAAAAGATCTTTTTGTTATAAAGATGGGTTGCGGCCGGGCCTTAATTTGAGATCTTATGCAAGCAACAATTCCATGATCGCTCATGTCATTGTGAAACACTGCCAAATGAGATATTTTGTGTGGATGGGTGGTTAGTACCATATCTAGAATGGAACTGTTGGCAGTATTTAGAGTGTTGTTCCTAGTAGGTTCACTGACTAATTGTCCAAGACCTAGCTCGTCACAAAGGGATTTGAGGCCATGTGATTTAGGTGACAGCCAGTCCATATTTAGATCTCCTAGAAATATTGTTTCAGTTTTTGCATCTACGAACATGGATTTCAAAAGATTAAGGACTTCATCACCACCAGACTGGGGTCTATAGCCACCTAGGATAGTGATACATTCCGAGGAGGGGAGATGAAGGCTCAGCGAAACTAACTCAAATTCCTTGGCTAGAGATTTGCAACTAATATTGGTGACCAAGTACTTAGATTTGGTGTAGATAACCACACCCTCGCCTCTAGACTCTCTATCTGCTCTAAATAAATTGTAGCCCTGCAGTGATATTTGTTGATCAGTGTTCGTCTTTTTTAACCACGACTCAGTAATTATGATAAGGTCTGGGTTAACGTGTGCAGCCCAGGCTTTCAGCTGTACAAGTTTTTTAGGCAGGCTTAAAATGTTGACCATCATCATTTTGAGACCTGTGGCCTCAGCAAAATCGATAGGCGAGGTAAGTTGTTGGGGGCAGGTTGAGCTCCACATTTCCTGAGTAGAGAAGAAGCAGAAGTATAACTTTCTTTAAGGAGCTTATAAGAATGGAGACTGCTTTTTTATTTCTTCGTGGCAACCCATATCGTGCTGCGCAAGAGGTGGCACCACTGTAATGACAGTTGATCGTGATCAGTGTAAGTGCTTGGGTAGACATAGGTGAGGACAGTAGCAAGGGGGTGTAGGCTAACCGGGGGGAATGGGCTAAAAGGGGAGAGGAGAAAGAATGACATAGTGTCTGCATGGTAGACTGTTATAATGTTAGGTATTGATAAGGTACAATGGAGAACTGAATTGCATTGAGGTACTTCGAATTGCACTGTATTGCTGAAAACTCTGCACTTTAGGAGCAATAAAAATACAATAAGGAGAGCCATGGTCCCAGATTGAGTGGTCTCGTGATTTGTATTAGTGCAATATTTTCTAGGCCTTTGCACTCCTAGCAGATCACATCCTTACAAACAGGGACCATAGCAATGCCACCGGTGCAGTCTTCGTCAACCTCTCTAAAGCCTTCAACATGATCAACCATGCTCTCCTCCTCTCTAAACTCCATTACCTTGGCTGCTCCCCGGAGGTCACTACCTGGTTCAAAAGCTACCTCACTGAGTGCTCCCAATTTGTGTGCATTGGCCCTGCCTGCTCCACCACCCTGCCAGTCTCCACAGGCATCCCCCAGTGCTTTATCCTGGGCCCCCTCCTATTCTCCTTATTTATTAACTCACTTCCGTCAGACAGTCTCATCTGTCACTCTCTCCTCTGTGCCAATGACCTCATGCTCTTCAGTAGTGGAAAGTCTCCTGCCCTCATCTCCATGGCTCTCACACAAAACTACTCTGCAGCCCATAATTGGTTTTCTGACAACCTTCTTCTGATCAACATCAAAAAGACTAAATCAATGCTGTTCGGGTCTAAGCCTTTCTTAGCTAAATACAAGTTGGACTTCCCTCTAGGCATCACATTCCCCGATGGCCAAGCCTTAGACGATGTCAAGCATTTTAAATATCTATTGGTCTTACTTGACCCATTACTCTCTTTTGCTGAACACATAAGCTCCCTAGTGCTAATATTCCACCAAAAACTAGGCACTGCATTCAGATTCTGGCAATACTTCACTCAGGAGGCCCATTTGGCCATTATCCAGGGAAATCTATTTCCTATCCTGGACTACTGTTCTCCAGTCTACTCCAGGACCTCTGCAACCATAACGGCCAAACTCTCCATGGCTTACTAAAGTGCCTGCCTGTTTGCCTTGTTGGCCCCCTTGTCTACACACCACTGTGTCCTCTATGATTCACTAGGGTGGCTCCCGCTACAAGGCCATTTTGATCTCATCCTGTACTGCATGATCGACTCTGCCATCTGCACTGGCCTGGAGTCTTCTCTCGCACCCCTCCTCACCTACCAAACCTTGCACCGCAGCCTACGCTCAACCAGCATTCCTCCTCTGAACATTCCCAGAGTCTCCACAAATATGGGCACTAGAGCCCTGTTTGTGGTGGCCCCCACACTATAGAATAAACTTCCCAGTGAACTGTGTACCATCAACACCCACCGCCTGTTCAAAACTCACCTCAAAGACTGGCTCTGGTCTGCAGCCACCTGCCACTGCTTTCTGGACTAGTCTACCCCTCCACCCACCCTCCCTACCTCGCTGTTGTTCCTTTCACCTCTCCTGACCAAATACCTCCCTCCTCACCCCTCCCCACCTCACACCCACAGTTTTCCCATTTCCTATCCTCTGGTGTATCTACACCTGAATCTGTGGTCTCTTTTACCACTCACTCACCACCCTGCACTGCTTCTTAGCCTAGTTGTATCTACTATTAATAGCCTCCTGTATACCCTGTTGACTTATCCTGTATCTCTCCTGTTATTATGACTTTTATGACTGTCATTTTGTTGAATGTCAATTGTACTATTGTAACCTTTATGTCTTCTTTTATTGTGTAATTGCTGTGCTTCTGCTGCATGATGTGTTTAAGATTTTTGCTCTGTGCCACTGATGTGGCCCAGGTTGTGCCTGAAAATGGTCCCTGGAATCAGTGCACCTACCTGGTTACCAAAGCCATGAATAAATAAATTAATAAATAAAGGTGGCCCAGTAAAATGCATATGATTTGACAGCACGCACACAGACTAAAGATCACCTGTAAAAACTGTAGCCATTCAGTAAACTGCAACACAGTCTTTTAAACAGACTGAAAAAAATGCCCAGCAAACAACAAAACCTGATAAGAAATTAAGAGAATTATTATTGTGTGTACCTGAACACACAAATACTAAAACACTAGCCAACAACACTTGGAAAGATTGCCTTTATCACTGTGGTCTGTGAATCTCCCTCCTACACCACAGATCTGCCCCTTCCCCGAAGCACACTTCTGCAGTGTCTGTCACTACAGAGACTGAATCAACTAAATTAACTTTCAATATTCACAAAAAAATCAATAAACGCTTGATGATATAACAACATACGGGTTTACTACAATCAATCTACTAAATTTTGCCACAAAATTTTGTGGCAAAAAAAAACATTTTTAAAGGTTTTTAGAGGGTTTGCATCTTGAAGCTCTGAGAGCAAACTTTCTACAGCTTTTCACTACGCACACTACAATGAACTGAGGCTGAGCAAGACAACAGAGAGCCCATGTGACCTTACATACCATGAATCACTGCAAAATTCACCTTAAACTGCAAAAATACAAGGCAAAGTAATGCAAAGTCCATAGATAACAATGGGAACTTCGTGTTACTTCGAGATGCGTAGTTATTCACTTCGCTTTGTGAAGTATTAGGTGAAATTCAGGTTATACACAAAATACTCTGCATAGTGGACTTTAAGCACTTCGCCCACCACTAGTTAGGTTACCCACTTATAATGCTGTGATGTTTTAGTTTGGTCTGCCATTAAAAGACCCTTACCTTCTCTGTGGTCTGACAGACCCATCTGTTGCTGCTGATGAGGACCCCTTGCTGGTATCGCGATGAACTGAGTCAGATGCAGTACTTAAATGAATAAAGGATGTTGTTTATTCAGTACAGCAGATGTTCTCTTCTTGAGATCTAGCCCCAGATTGAATCATTTCTCTGACTGACAGGCATACATGGCACTGCTAGGCAGTGCAACAAATTGTTACACGCAGGTTCTAAGTGATCTTAAAGGGGCGGCAACTAACATTAAGCCCTATGCTTAATGTGTGCTTCACATCATCACAAGGACAGTGAATGTGAGCACCACTCGAACAAACAATAACTATTATAACAGTTTCTAAGAAAGTTTTAAGGCTAAATAATATGTATTTTAAGCTTTTAAGGCAATACATTTAAAACAAACAGTACTCCACTGCGGGGGGGGATCTGGACTACACTGGTGACCAGTCAGAGTAGTGCCAGGTAAAGGGGGAACACCATAGCAACTTGAAGCTTATACATGCAACACATGCTAAAGTGCAGGTGAAGGGAAAGGGAAGAGAGGGAAGGGGAAAAGCAGGTGCATAAATGGTGCAATTAGCAAATGCAGCACCTTACTTTCTATAAAGACACAGAATTACCATCAAAGAAAAAAAAACAGTTGCAGAACAGGCATTTTATAGACTGCAGATATGAAATATCATCATAAGTGCAGTTAGTATTTACAATCAACACTGAGTCCAGTTCACAAAAGTTCAAGACCTCTGTTGACTTTTCTGGTCAGTAAGAATGGAGGCATGAATGGATCAAAAAACTTCATTGACTAGCGAGGCTGGCAAAACTAGCTGTACATGAGTTCTATCCATGCGATGTCCCTTGCCTTCCTTGGTCCAAACGTGGGAAAGCACACCGTCACTGAGGAAGCATTGTGAAGCAAAGAAAAAGCTCATTTCATTTAATTTTATTTGTTAACAGGGTTAGGGCAACTGGGCCAAAGCCCTTTTTCAGGTCCAACCCGGACAAATAACAAAATTACAATACAACACATACATAAAAACAAATAACATACAACACAACTTAAAATAAATCAACAGATACAGTTCATGAACAAGTACAATTCATCAAAGACAACAAATTAAATCTAATTTTAAAAGTAGAATGCAATTTCAATATATACGTAATGATATGGGTAGCTCATTCCAAATTTTAGGGGCTTGACAAGAAAAAGAGCGAAAGCCACAATTATTCTTCACAGAATAACCCTCAAGCATAATACCCTCAGCTGACGTTAACGAGGGTCTAATTTCCCATTCCCAAACCAAATCAGAATGGGGAGAAAACCCAACAGAATGAACAGCCTGGTGAACCAAATTACCTAAAGCATACATAAATCTTAACTGAGGGGATAGCCAATTCAAAAAGGAATACAACAAACAGTGGTGAGTAAAAACTGGTACAGTACATCCAATAAAAAAATGGCATATGTTATTATAAATAATGCATAAAATTTGCCTCTCCCTAGCACCTGGATTCACATACAAGGAAAAGACATTATCCAAGTGAGGCATAAGTACACCCAAAGCAAGTTTCCTCCTAGATTCTATAGGCAAACACATTTTTAACTTATAAAGCAAACCTAACTTAGAGTGGACTTATTTATTAACTGATTTTACTTGAGAAGCAAAAGTTAAAAAAGGACCCATTAATACACCTAGGTATTTAAATTCAAACACCCGATCAATCAAAACACCTTAATTATCATGTATATATAAACTTGGGTTATCCCTCAAATGAACAGGATTGCCAAATAACATTACTTTGGTCTTACATGAGATCAAGACCATCTTATTAGAAAACATCCACTGACATAATCTCAAAAAGTTAGCTTTCAGGGTTAACTTTATAAGTTCAACAGACTGATTCTAACAATACAGAATCAGATCATCAGCATACAATAAGCATTTACACCCCTGAAATATTAATGGGACCTGATTATTAAGGAGTGAAAATAATAAGGGGCCCAAAATGGACCCCTGCGGAACTCCACACACAGTAGAACATATATCAGAGGAAACAGACCCAGTTGAGACATATTGAGAATGATTGTGCACAAAATCCCCAATCAAAGCAACTGTGGAATCAGATAAACCCAAAGCAGATAGCTTCTCACAAAGTAAAAAATGGTAAATCAAGTCAAATGCCCTGGACAGGTCCATGAACACCACTCCTGTTAACAGGCCCCTGTTACAGCCCTGAAGAACGGTGTCCATGAACCTGACCAGGGCTGTACCAGTACCACAGCCACGATGAAACCCATGCTGCTCGGCACAGAGGACACCACCACACCCCAAAAAATCATTAAGCGTATTAACCAACAGCTTTCAAAAATTTTACTCAAAGGGTTCAATATTGAAATAGGGTGGTAATCATCAGGGCCAACAGCATTAGCCTTTTTTTAGGATGGGCACAACACGGTCCAGCCTCCAAGAAGAAGAAGGAAACCCATTAGTGGAGATACACAAATTAAATACTTTACAAACAGGTTCCACAATATAGAGAGCAAAAAGCTTAATAAATCTAGCATCAAGCCCCAATCCACAATCTCCAAAGCTATCAGGTAGAGACTTCAAAAATTTTAACACTTCAAAAGAAGTTACCCACCAAAATAAAAACCCCGATGTACAATTATTACCCATCTGTCCAATAAAACCATCGGAAGAACACTTAGTTTGAACTATATTCTGAGCCAAATTAGAAAAAACAGATGTTAAACCCGAAACATCAGAGAAACACTGATTCAAAACATTTGCCATCTCAAACAGATCTGTTAATATTTGTTGAGAATATTGAAAAGAGGACAAAGATGATTTAGATTTAGAAAAAAGTAAATGGTTCACAGTATTCCAAAATTTCCTGGAGTCCTCTGAAGCATCCTCCAATTTAGACTTAAAAGAATCAACCTTTGCCTGTTTTACCTTTCTACACAACAAATTCCTAGCTGACCTATAAGCTAATAAATTATTCATGTGATGTGCAATTGTCCTTGGTACAATGCACTAAGACATTTGCTCCTTAAAACAATTTTTGGTGGGAGTGATCTTGAGAATATTTTTGATAAACATTTATTAGTGAAAATGTTGATATATAGCAAAGATGAAATAGCTATTAGAACTTTAGCTATATATTTCTATACAATTTCTCATATTAAGGCAAGGAAAATTAAATATCTTTCAAATGAAAGTTTATTATAAATGGAATTAGACTTAATTATTTATTGACCAAGAATATTGGTAACTCAGGAAGTATATTTTATTGTTTAAATCTGCAGTTAGAGATCATGTAAGTCTACGAATAGATGGAATTGTGATTGACTTGTATTAGTTATTGAAAATGTCTTGAAAGAGAATTGATGTTTATATAACTTATTGTGCAGTAATTTTATGATTGTTCCTTTTTTAAGGAACCTTTTTTTAGAAATTATTTATGTCTCTGTTTTTAATAAATTGTAATGACATAATTGTCGAACAATAAACTACTTACTACTACTAAAAAAAAAAATTATCCATGGAAGAAATTTTTTTATAAGTAAGCCAAGCATCTTTCTTTTGTTTGATATACTGTTTTAAATAATTGGAAAACCAATGATACAATAACCCCCTCATACATGTTACCCATAATGGAGATACTTTATTCTGAATGGCCAAAAGTTGCTGGCAAAAAAAACATCTATATACGACCAATCCAAACTAATTAACTCATTAAGTAAAGCTTCCGGATTATATTTTTTTAAATTACGAACACTACATACCCTAGAATGAATCCTACAACGTCTGAAATTTAGGACACTAAAAGTGATCTAATGGTCACTCACAGAATCCCATAATACTCCAGCACAGGAAACAATATTCAAAGTTATTCGTAACAACCAATCTAAAAGAGTGTGGTTCAAGGAATCAGTATTCAACCTAGCTGGATCAACCAAAAGTTTTGACGAACTATAAGATCCCAATAAACATTCCATAGCCCTATCAGCCTCTAACCAATTCAAGTTGATATCACCCATCATAATGAAATCATACTTGCCAAAAAAATAGAGAGGCCCTATCCAAAAATTCATGCAAACCTAACTAACCAGCATTGGGTGGATTATATAAAGCACCCACTAACACATGTTTAACCCCACCCAGCAGCACATCCAATAGTAACCAATCGCTGGTAACATGCAGAGTTGCACTAGACAGATGAACAAACACCTCTAAATGATCAAGTTAATAAACCCCCACCCCCCAATTTGCTACCAATTACAATCAGCTCTTAACAGCCTGTAACCAGGTAACAAACATGAACCATCTGGCATGGTGGGTTTCAACCAGGATTCTGTAACCACTACCAGATCAGGTTGATATTGTGCCATAAGAAGTTCCACATTAGATAATTTAGGTAGTAAACTCCTGGTATTCATATTTAGTAATTTGAGTCCATGCAGTTGAAACCAACCTGGCCTAAACAACCCAGGTAAGTCAGGCAAACCTGCCTGAGGTCCAGGGTTACGTTCCATATCGCTAGATAGCAGTAATAATAAATACTCATATAAGCAAATTTTGCATGCACTCAAACTAAGAATATCCCCTTTACTGAAAAAGGCACCATAATACTTAAAGAGCGGCCTATCAAACATAGTGATCTTTTCTCATTAGTTAACAAACTAGCCATGCTCAACTCTTGTTTCTCCCCAATTAACAAATTAGACATTGCAAAGTCATTAAGACTACCCCTTTCACAAGTAACTTCACGATTACATAATGGAACCACATCACTACATACCACACAACATACTAATATCAAACTCCACTTACACAATACTACAGCACTTAGACTAGTTACACCAGCCATAACAAATCTAAATTAAATACTACAATGCAACAACAAACAAATACTTAAGACCAAAATCACAACCTATACCGATCTGTATAAACAAAACTGCAATTCAACACTATACAAATTTTATACTAAGAACACTATAACAAACATCACTAAACAAGCATATACTACCAGCACTAAATATGACCTAGCACTTTTAAAATCCTATCATAGGATATAATATCCTGCACTGATCCTACCGGTCTGACTCCGGTCAGATTCCAGATAACACACTTTTCCCTGCACTTCTCCACTGCCACTGAAATGCTGCCATGTTTCAAGGAGATGTGCAATTTAAAAGCAGTTACTCCACCCACCCCCTATGCTGCCACCAACAGGAGTTGGAAGAGGCGCACTCACAGCTGATAAGAATATCAGCAGCTAGAGTAGTAGCCTGGCAATGGATACTAATGGGGAGCAACACAGCAGGCAAGGCAAGGCAAATTTTGTTTTTCTGGCACCCAATCCCAAAGGCTGTGGGCGCCGTACAAACACACAAAGTTTTACATGTAAAAAAAAAATACATATATATATATATATATATCACCATACAATAAATAATCACAAATCAAAAAAGCAGTATCCTGCATATAAATAATCTTCCTCTTTACTTTTAAAAAGGGACTGATGATCTATGTTCTCATACAGTACCTGAGAAAGTCTGGCTAAACAGATAACACTTAAGGCAGGCTTTGAATGCCTCCACTGAAGGGGCCTCCCTCACCAATAGTGGAAGCGAATTCCACAGGATGGGGCCAGAGATACTAAGAGCTCTATCGCTGACCATTTTCAGCCTCGTCCTGGGAATCGCCATGAGGTCCCTCGAGGAGGATCGCAGGGGCAGACCAAGGCAGCAGGTGTAAGAAGGTCCACCAGGTAGCAATGGCCCAGTTCATGTAGGGCCTTATAGGTGAGCAAGCCCACCTCAAAAAGCACCCTCCATCGAACCGGCAGCCAGTGCAATTCCTGCAGCACTGGGGTGATGTGACAGTATTTCAACTGTCCAGTCAACAACCTGGCAGCTGCATTCTGCACCAGCTGCAGTCAACGGAAGGTGCCTCCAGAGACCCCAAGGTAGAGCGCATTACAGTAGTCAAGCCTACTGTAGATGTTACAGATGCATGCACCAAGGTGGGGAGGCTCAGGGGCAGAATCAGGTGCTTAATCCTGGCAATGTTTCTCAGATGGAAAAAACTAACCTTGACAACTGATGACACTTGATGTTCCATCGACAAACTGCTGTCTAGCACCACACCAAGAATGCGCACCTTAGAGAAGGCTATCAATGGGACAAACCCTAGAACTAGTCCAGTATCTGCCCCAGAGGCCATCCTCCCGCACCTCCTGTTTGACTCCACCACCAGTACCTCTGTCTTATCAGGGTTCAGTCACAACCAGCTAAAGGCAATCCAGTCGTTGATCTCTGCCAGGCAGCTGTTTAATACTTCAACCACATTGGATGTCCCAGGGGCAAAGAATGAGTACAGCTGAGTATCATCGGCATAACAATGAAACTCCAAGCTGTACTTCCTAATTATCTCACTCAGGGGTGGTATATACATGGCAAACAACATCGGTGACAAGACCAAACTCTGAGGTACCCCACAAGACAGGAGGCTTGGGGACGAGGAAAAATTCCTCATCACCACCCTCTGTCTTCTGTTCGTCAAAAAGGACTCAAACCAGCAGATGACAGTGCTGGTGAGTCCACAGAAGTCCCTCAGGTGGTAGAGTAACATACGATAGTCCACCATGTCAAAAGCTGAGGAGAGATCGAGTAGAATGAGAATTGTCCCCTCACCTCGATCCTTCACCCTGAGGAGATCATTATGCACCTGAACTAATGTGGTTTCTGTTGAATGTCCTGTACGAAAACCCAACTGGAATGGCTCATAGATATCAAATGCCACAAGGTGTTCTCCCAACTGCTGCACCACAATCTTCTCCACAACCTTTCCCAAAAATGGTAGGTTGGAGACCGGTCGATAATTTGCCTTGATGTCAGGGTCCAATGATGACTTCTTCAGAAGGGGGCCTCACCAGCGCCTCCTCCAAGGCATCTGGGAAGATGCCCTCTGACAAGGAGCACCAGACAATCAAGGCGAACACCGGGCCAACAGTGTCGACACATCCCATTAAGAAATGCATTGGTACTGGGTCCAGCTCACAATATGTGTGCTTCACGTTTGAGGCCACCTCAATGACATCAGTCACCTCCACTAGCTAAAACTCCTCCCAACCAGGCAGGGTGCTTTGTCGACAATCCAGGTCACCATTGTTGGCCATAACACAGCTCACTGGTGGAATCACCTGCCTGACGGTGGACACCCTGTCTGAGAAAAACTGAGCAAACTCATTGCACAAGGCCTCAGAAACTGCTTTTTTGGCTGTAGACAGGCTGGATGTAATAGCCTGTCCACAGTCTGAAAAAGTATAGCTGATTGGTTTCTCCCAGCAGCAATCTCCCTGGACAGGAACACTGCCTTCTTACGGTTGATTGTCCCACTGGTACACACTATAGTGTGTATGCAGGGCCAGTTTGTCCGCCTCCAACCAGGTCCTCTGCCAGCAGTACTCCAACCTCTGACGCTTGATCTTCAATGCCTTGAGCTCCCAATCAAACCATGGGGACCTCAAGTGAGAAGATCTGGGTCATACATGGACTGGTGCAAAGGAGTTGAGTGCCTCAGTCATTGACCTATTATAGCCAGCAACTGCCTCACCCACACTTCCCCTGCATGCACTGTCCACACTAGATAGATTTACTTCCACCAAAAAAAAACCCATGGTCAAACCCCTCAACGGGCGGTAGCTCACCATCTCTGCAGGGGGAGGGATCTCAGAGGGGACCCTGAGCAAGAACTCCACTGTGCAGTAATCATACCAAATGACCCAATCAGTCCTGAGATTCTCAATCTCAAGACCCAGCGAGAAGACCAGGTCCAACATGTGGCCACCCTGGTGAGTCATGGTAGTAACTGCTTGCAACAGGTCCAGAGATGTCATCATCTGGAGGAAGTGATAACCCAACCTAGATGACTCATCGTCGGCCCAAACATTGAAATCCCCCAGGACCAAACATCTGGGGGACTCCAATGTTTCACCACCCACAAAGTCACCCACTTGCTGCAGGAACTCTCCAGCCATCCCAGGAGGATGGTAAATCAGGAGAATCCTGCAACCTGCACCTGGACCCACATGAATGGCCACGCATTCAAAAGAACCTGCTGTTCTCACTGGGTGCATGGTAAAGCCTAGCTCAGCTGTAAAACAAATAGCCACTCCTCCGCCCCTGCGTTCCACTCTGGGGCAGTGCACAACGGAATACCCAGGGGGGACGGCGGCCTCTAACACTGGCCCAACATCATCCTTCAACCAGGTTTCGATAATTCAAGCCATGTCGACCAATGAATTCAGATCCGCATAATTGGCGTCTTATTATTGATCGACCTGGCATTGCATAGCACCACCCTCAGGGGATTGGTGGACAATGCAGCCCTTTTAGCTATCTGCCCACTTGGTCTCATGGGAATAGCCCAGTGCAGCAGCAAGTTAAACTAAACACACAGAATGACTGGGCACAGTATATAAAAGCCTCATAGCAGAGTGTCCATAGGCTCGGATGCTCTGCTGTGAGGCTCTTATATACACTGCGTCCAGTACCATAGGCTCAGACATCCTGGCAATGCTTCTTTTGTTGCAGTAAGGTTCCAGACTCTAAGTATGTGATTATGTCTGTGAATTGAGGATCAGTTCTTTGTTGCATTTTGACAGTTGCCAGGGACAAATCAGATGTGGAGGAGGTGAGAAGCTCTTTGGCTGCTTACAGTAAGTGAGGATTTGTGTGTCTTTCTGTAGAAGCAGTTAGCAGCAGCAAAGCAACTTGAGGTGCTGTAGGAGTGACTACAGGAAGCACATCCGTGGCATGGAAGGGAAGAGCTTGTAGGCAGGATTTTTTGTCTGTTGAGGATGATGCGGAGGGATATCATTTCCAGCTTACACCATTGGCATTTAAGTAAACTTGACCTAGTTTGTACTGAATTTCAAATTTGTAGCTGAATTCTGATAAGACTGAGGTTTTGGTGGTGGACTCTAGTCGCTGGGTAGTGGGGTCTTCAGCAGGGCGAGCATCTGGTCTGGTACTGGGTGACTGCCAGCTCAGGACCTCTGAATGGGTGCATAGTTTGAGAGTTATCCTTGAAGAGTGATTGACCTTGAAGTCTCAGGTGTCATCTGTGGTCAAGACCTTGTTTTACCATCTGAAGAATATTGCTCAAATCAGGCACCTGGTTCCACCTGGCAAGCTTCCAACTCTGGTCCATGCCTTTGTGACCTCTCGCCTGGAATACTGTAATGCCCTCTACCTAGGGCTACCAGGGGTTGATATCCACTGTTTGCAGTTAGTGCAGAATGCGGCAGCCAGGTTACTGACTGGGCTTTCTCAGTCTTGCCACATTACTCCTGTGCTGCATGCGCTGTACTGGCTGCCAGTGCAATGGTGAATCACCTTTAAGGTCGGCTTGCTGACCTACAGAGCCCTACATGGACAGGATCTGAGTTACCTGCAAGAGCTTATTTGCCCCTACTACCCCCTCTGCCCACTTCATTCTGCCAATGAGGGATTGTTTGAGGTTCCCAGGGTGTAGCTGAAAACATCTGGTGTTCGTTTATTTACTTTTGTAGTGCTTACCCTGTGGAATTCTCTGCCTCATTGGGTTTGAGAGTGTCAGACCATGGAGTGCTTCAAAACTGCACTAAAAATCAATTTATTTAATCTTGCTTTTGTGAATTACTGAGAATAATTAATTGCTTTGAGTACATTGGATTTTAATGTTTGTTTTAAAGTTTTATGATTTTATTCTGTACAGCACTTTGATATTTGAATTGCTCTTGATAAATACAATTATTATTATTTATTTGCAGCATGGTACTCCATCGGGTGAAATTGCCTACTGGCTCCTTCATTTTGAATAACCATCTGAGGGCAGAGTGATCAATGATAGCTGTAAAGGAGGAATAGCGAAGGTAACAGTCAAATTTCTTTATGGCAAATACCATGGCTAGACATTCTTTTCTGTGTTGCCATAGTTCTGCTCAGCTGAGGAAAAAGAGAGCCTGGCATATGAAGCAACTTGTTCTGTTCATCTTGTATTTGACAGAGCACAGCACCCACTGCAAAGGAACTAGCATCTGAGTAGAGTTTGAAGGGTTGGTCAAACCTTGGGTAGGCCAATACTGGGGAAGATATTAGGTTTGCTTTCAAGGTTTCAAAGCCTCTTTGCATTCAGAAGTCCATGTATAGTCACATCCCTTTTTGGTGAGAGTGTACAGTGGAGCTGCAATCTTGGCATAGTTGCAAATGAACTTTCGGTAGTAGCCAGACAAGCCCAGGAAAGCTTGAAGGTCTTTGAGATTGTTAGGCTCCAGATAGTCTTTGACTACTGAGAGCTTGTCTGGATCTGGAGAGATGCCTTGAGAACTAAGAATATGCCACAGGTAATGAATTTGATGCTGTGCAAAACACTTCTCTGGATGAAGCTTATGAATTTGCTTGTCTGAGATATTCAAACACTTCTTTGAGATGCTCAAAGTGCTCTGGCAAGATTCTGCTGAAGACAGTAACATCATCCAGGTAGACTAGGCAAGATTTCCAAGACAACTCACATAGTACAGCTTCCATAACACATTGTAATGTTGCGAGACAGTTCCGAAGTCCCATAGGCAGTCATTTTAATTCAAAAAGTCCCAAGTGGCAGAGCCATGCTGTGTATGGCAGAGAAGCTGGATCAATGAAAACTTGGTAGAACCCACTCTGAAGGTCTAGAGTGGTGAAGTAAGATGATCTGGCCATACCAAGGCTCCCTAAAGCATTTGCTGTTGTAGGTAAGGGATGAGCATCCTGCACCGTGTAGTAGTGTTGCTCGGATAGTATCCTACAAATTTGGATACCATTGGATACCATCATTTTGGTCAGATATCAGATAGCATCGGATGGTATAAACATCCGACCAAGAATCTGACCTCCTAAGATCCACTGTAAGTATTCGATGGATCTGATGTATCTGACCTTCAGATCCAACTATTTGAGGTGGGATCCGATGGATCCGATCATCAGATCCAACTATCCAAGGTGGGATCTGATGGTTCCGACCACCAGATCTATTCTCCGGATCTTAGGTCAGATAACAACACTATCCGACAGAGGATAGTCAGATCCATGAAGTGATACTCTTTGTCCTTCTTTACCACCAGCAGGCAAAGTGCACCCCAGGGACTTGTAGACTCTTCAGCAATGTCTTGTTCCAGCATGTCTTTGATTATGTCCACTAGGACATTTTTCTGTTTATGTCCCATTTTGTAGGCTCACTGATGGATTGGTTTCTGGTTGGGCTGCACTTTGATGGTGTGTTGCAGGATATCACTGCATCCAAGCTTATTATCTGGACCTACAAAGACATTCCGGTAATTCTCCAGGAATTTCAAAAGCTGTTGTTTTTCAGTAGGAGATGATTGAAGTTTTGAGGACAGTCTCTTACTGAGGGGTAACTCTGGTGAAGCTGGAGTTGACATGATAGTACTGACAGGACTAGAGTTTGGGGAACCAGGCTGAGGTTCTTGCATGAGATGGAGCTGGTCCCCTGTAGACAAGCAGACAAACTTTCCGATGTTGGCACGCTTTGAGATGACCACAGGCTCATCTGTGAAGTTGCAGCATTTTTGGAAGACTGTGCCACCATGCACCACCAAAAAGGTGTTTCCTGGAAGGAGACCTGATTAATGTAACACAGGATCCCATGACAATGCCAACAACACCCTGTGGAAGTGGTTCACCTCAGATCTTGGCAATCAAAACCATCTCTGACTGAGGAGGCACAGTGACTGAGTCTATAGCTGCTGCAAGTTGCCTCCAAGGATCTAGTGACAGTTTGTTTGAGGCAAAGTCTAGGATGGCTTTGTGAGCTTTGAGGAAGTCCAGGACAAGAATCACTGCTGGTTGTAGATCAGGCACTAGGTAGAACTTGACAGTAGCTTGCTGTGAGCCAAAGTGGAGCTTGAGATGGACCATGTCTGTGATAGGTACTGTTGCTTTACTTGTGATAATGTACTTTAGGTCAGCTGGAGAGACATTAGGTATGTGATGAATAGCTCGGTTGTTTAGAATACTGATAACTGAGATTTACACCAGTGTCAACCAAGGCATGCGTGGACCAATCTCTGATGGTTATACGTACATAGTTTGCTAGGAGAGGTGATCAGGTGACATGTACCTTTGCTCCCAGAAGCGAGAGAGTGCCTGAGTTAGCAGTTAGAGAGTGTGAATTGTTTGAATGGCAAGAGTCAGAGGGGTGGTTAGTTGCTGTGTTCCTCTAATTTTGGGAGTAGTTGTGGTTATCTTGCTGATTGTGCAGCGGTGGGTGCCTTTGGTTCTCTTGATTTCTGTTGTGGTACTTCAGCTTTTGGAAGACAGCAGCAGTGTGCCCTCTGAATCCACACCACTGGCAGGTCACAGGCTCTCGTGAAGGTGGAGGTGGATCAGGTCACTGATGAAATGGTTGAAGAGCATTGACAGAGGTAGCAGAAGAAGCAGTTGAGCTGCAGTGCAGACTATTGACAGTTGTGGTGAGCGCTTCTATCATTGATTGCTGGTGCTGGACATATGTTACTAGTGTGGCTAACTGTGACAACTGAGGTGCTTTTACACTGATGGCCTGGGACATTAATATGGACTCTTGTGCAAGTCATGCAGCTTGGATTGTGTCCATCCAAGTTGTTGGTTTCTGTTGGATTACATAAAGATGGAGTTGAGGAAGCAGTCCTTGGACAAAGGTTGTGATTTGCTCTTTCTCAGGTTTCTGCAGAGGTTTGCAGTGAGACCCAGTGTCCACTATGAATGCTTCTAGAGACTCAGAGGGTTGCATGGTGTGTTCCCACAGCTGTTGTCCCAATAACCAAGGCAGATGTGCTTGGACAAAATGGTCTTTGAAGGCTGCATACAGAGTGGCAGTATCTCTTTTGACTTGTTCTGATAGTGCATTGAACCAGGAAATGGCAGACCCTCTCAGAAACAAGCACAGGACATTGGAAATATGCAAAGGATCTCAGTCCAACCATGTAAGGAAATCCAGGCTTGTAACTGTTCGAGCCAGTTGACAATGTCTGCATGAGGCAAGGCTGAGAAGTGTACTGGCTGTAGGCTTGTATGGACTGTGGACTGTGGTGAAATAGCTTAAATGTAGCTCAGGTCATCTTGAATGGCTTGCATGGCTGGTGCTTCTTGAGCTGAGATGGATGACTGGATATCGTGCACGATTGTTTTGATTTTGTTGACCCATGCCCTTGAGGAGGGTGAAGGTAGAACTCCGGATGCTCTGGTGCCCCTATATGCACCATCTGACACTGTGGTTGGAGACAAGCTTTGTTTCACCAACTGAAGGTTATAAGGATGAGAAGGAGTTGCCGTCATGCAGGAGACGGGACGTCGTGGAGTAGATGAAGAGCCGAGAAGAAAATATTTTTGTAGACAAAGATACAATTATTTGTAAACAAAGTTCATCAAATGATGTCTTAATAAAGAATTCCCACTCAATTCTGTGTTGTCTGTTATTTAAATAAAGGCTTAGTTGCAAAAATCAACTATTTGTTGCAGTGTCCATTCATTTTAATAGGATTGCCACTGATTTCTATGGAGTGAGGTCATTTAGTGCCCTTCACAAGATGGCCACCAAACTCTGACATGCAGTTCCTGTGTTTTGACTGTTATGACTGTAGCAAGATGGCCACCAGCAGGGGGTTAAGGGTCACTTCCTTTCTTGTACAGTAAACAAAGATGGCTGCTTTGTGCCACGAGGCTGCTGTGCTGCTCTGTGATGTCCAAAATGGTGACTACCACGCTGATGTGCTTCTTCCCCAATGGAAAATGGTGGGAGTTTTCTGTGGTGAGTGGCAAAAGGCTGGCAAATTTTGTATTTATTTGATTGCTTCTTTTATTTTTTGTTGATTTGTCTGCTGTTCATTTTATTTTTCTGTGGTCTGCAAGCTGTGTCTCCATTCAATTTGTGTTCTACCCCCATATTTTGTTTATTTATTTAATATTGCCTTTCTCCTTTTGATGCAGATGCTGAGCTGTCAGTTTTACTTCTCATGCACCCCTCGTTTTATGTATTTGCTGTGCCCTGCTGTTACTTTTTGTATTTTTTTTTTCTCTTTGCTCCCTTTTTGTTTTATATATTGATTTCATTTATTATGGTTATAGTGCCCTGTGTAGCATGGCCGAGCTGCAGCTTGAGGGACAGTGTGTTGAATCAGGGAGTGAAGTGCCCTGAGTGGCTTACTTTGCAGCTTAGAAAGTCAGGGAGCAGCTCGCTCCATTTCAATTTCAGTATTGATTTATTTATTTTGTTTCCCTTTTGTTTCTCTTCCTCTCTCTCCTTTATTTATTTGTTGTGTGCCGGTTGACAGTGGGTTATGCTGTGCAGAAGCTGCCCTTGGTGCGGCTTTGTGTAGTAGCCTGAGAAGGCAAATTTGTGAGGAGCAGACCTCCTTAGTATTTTGTGGCTGTTGGGGAAAAGCTGAATCCTTGAGCTGCATTGTGCAGAGGGACTGAGCGGTCATTGAATGGCAGGGCTGAGCTGTGAGGTTTGAGGAGCAGGACAGGGGTTGCAGTCTGTAATTGTAGCCTTTTCGGAGAGGGCACAAAATTGCGTTACTTTGCAGCTCACCACTCTGCAGCATTTTCCCAGACAGAGCCTTCACCAAACGATCAGGTGAGAGAGTGAGCATCAGAGACTGTGAGCGAGTCAGAGAGTGCAAAGGAGAGAGTGAGTTCCTCCTCAGTGTCTGCAGTGCAATAATTGTGTGTGAACTGCTTGCTGATGTTACAGAACAGTGCAGTTGAGTTGTTTAGCTGCACATCTTATCATTTCTCAGACTGCCCTCTCTCTCTCTCTCTCTCTCTCTGTGCTATACCCCGTTGGTGGGCTGCGAGCAATGAAACGCTGATGCAACATTGTGTCACTGTGGTTGGGTTGTGGCAGGATGAGAGAGCGAGGACAGACAGACACAGTGGGTGATGAATCTATTTATATGCTATCCCGGGGTATGGGTATGGTATGTTATACTGCATCCCAAAGTGCTTAAGCTCTTCCATCAGTCACTGGATAAGCACAAGGAGATACTGAATGGGAGTGAAGGAAAACTCTAGGAGGCTAAAGAAGGAGGGTTAGATGGAAAGAGAGACAAATGGGGATGAGGGAGATAACATGCGGGACAGTAAAGTGACTTGCTCGAGGTCATGTAGTGAGTAAAGAATGGTGAAGAAGTCAACTACTGGGGACAGTCACAATGCATGATAGCCTTAAACAATCTAGCCAGTGTGAAAACAGCTTTTGGGAATGCAAATAGTGTACAGGGCTGTATTAAGGGGTCCTGAGTTGTAGTGAAACTATTATTTTGCCACTATGTGGGTCACTGGCTCAGCCTCACCTGCAGTAACATATGCAGTTCTGGAACCACCATCATAAGAAGGACATGGCTAAGTCTGAGAGGATACTGTACATACAGCATATGATGAGTAAGATGATACAGGGGCCGCTTGTGGGAAAGCAAATGGGATACTGGGATGTATTAAGGGGCCCTGAATTATAGTGAGAATTATCTTGCCACTGTGTAGGTCACTGGTCAGGCCTCACCTGGAGTACCATGTGCAGTTCTGGAACAGCCTATGTAAGAAGGACAAGGATAAGTTACAGAGGATACACACAGCATATGATGAGAAAGATGATACAGGGGCAGCAGGGAAGTAGCTACTAGGAAAGATTGAAGAACCTCAACATATTTTCACTAGAGAATAAAAGAGAGAGGGGGACATGATTGAGACGCACATACATACTGTACACTTACAGAGATTCAAAACTGTTTGCAATAATTGGATTGACAATGGAATAGGTCAGTTCCACTTCTGACTGCTCTGCCTGGTTAGATTGGTGCTGAATGCCCAGCGGGATAACTTTGTTCAGATATAGTCTCTGTATACACCACTGCAAAGCCCCCCCCCCACTCATTAAACATCTACAAGTCTGATCTGAGAGAACCTGATGGGGATTCTTGAATAGAGAACACCATCCAGAACAATGCAATACATGGTAATCTTGTCAAAGCTGGCCCTTACCATGTCCCCGACCACAAAAGCCTGAGTCTATTTGAATTGACACCATTAAGCAAACAGCAGCTGGGGCTTTTATCCTATATGACAATCAAGACACACTATTATCATACGAACACATGGAGTTGAGGCAAAGGTCTGCATTTCAATGGGTGGTAGGGCATCCTCCAAAGAGCCAGAAGGGTGGGATTATGACAGCTACTGTAGTTCACTGATTTATTCACCAGGAAAAGCTGGAAGTACTCCTGTCACTGATGTAGTGGCAGGCAAGCTCTGGGCCACAGTCCCTCCCCCCATGTTCCTAGATGTTACATTGTTGTAAAGGTTTAGTTTGAGGCTTACTTTTCCTGGGTAACCCATGACGTGGGCGCATGAGGAAGGGCACCGTCCATTACGGCGATACCTTCCTCACGCAATCCACTCACGGCAACCGACAGGTAGGGCGACCGGATGGGGTGGGAACTAGGGCGACAGGATGTCGCTATATGTATGCGCGTGGGGGTGGGAGCGAGCACAGCGAACATGGGCTGAAAGGGGTGGAGAGGCTCTAGGGGTGGCACTGCGGTTGTCGGTCGAGCTGCTTCTTGGTGTCGGAGATTGGGCAATGGCTGGGGTGGCTGAGGTGCAGGCTCAGGTCCAGGTGCTGGTGCGATTTTTTATTGCGCCTGGCCGAACCTTTTATTTTACTACTTTCACCCCCGACGTGCATCCCCTGGGTTGAGAATCCTTAAGTAGGGGTGCAGAGGTCAAGCCCCATGAAGTTGTTGAGGCTCAGCCCTCCACAGAAAGTAGTAAAAAATATGTCTAACTTTGTGTGCTGGGCGCCAGGGTTGTCAGAGTGCTGAAAAGCATTCGGCACTTTGACTGAGGATAACGGCGATCGCCTTTAGGCGTTCGCCGTTATCATATAGACCCCTTTTCCTCCCATCACAAATGGCCTATGGATAACAATCTCACTATATTCATTGCAGTTTATTGTTTTGCTCCATTTAATAAACACGGGTGGCATTTACACCCAAATACATTGACATCTGTCATCTGCCTAATATCTATAAATCCATCACATTATTGCAACTTTCTATATAATGCTTTAATTGTTATATTTGTGCAGAGCTAGGGGATGCATTTATTTCAATGGTGCTCTATAAAAGTTTGTATAATAAAGTGGTAATATGATGTTTAATATAAACTAAGACTTCAATATTTTTTAATAAAAATTTAGATTATTATATTTAAAGATTACAAAGTGATATCAGTCACACCCGTTACCAATATTAAAAAAAGAAATAATAATAAGCGTGCACCAGCACGCGCATTGTGTGTGTGTGATACAAAAAATGCATTTCCTCCACTTGTGAGATTACAGAAGCACAGTGCCACAACAAAAAGTTTCCTTCTTTTATGGCATAGAACATCGACTCAGATAATAAAAAAAAAACCCACAATAGTAGTAATTAAAGCAGTTGTGGGGACACCACTTGCAAAAAGAAAAAAGGGGCTGTAATGTGCAGCACCTGGTCAGTCTCTGGGCTCCCTTGTGATGCTAATGTACTACTGGAGCCTGCAGCCTAGTCAGTTCCATGGAGCTCTCTTAGGACACACTCCCTCCCTCATCGATTATGAAGGAGCCTCTCTAACAGCTTCTTTTAATGTTATACGCCTTCTGTCCCATTGTCCCTAGAGCTAACCAGAAGGGGTGGTGGGCTTTGCAGTAAATAAAGAATTTTGACATTTGGGCTTCATCCTTCTGAGCTCCCAACCATGTCTAATGAATTATAAATCTGCTGTCTATCTGTTGATCGATCCATTTAGTATTCTTACCCATCTATCATTCCAAACTAATGAAGCCAGGGATGTAGTTGACTTGTTTGATATATAAAGGCAAGCCTACATAAAATACATGTATACATATATATTAAATATACAAAATGTTATAGTCCCAAATGGAAGTGGTCCCAAATGGAAGTGTTAGACAACTATCCAAAGAGAAGAAAGGACTGATTTGTGTCAAGATCTAATGCTCAGTGCAGGGTATCTGAAGATGCTAATTCTGGTATTTGCTGAGTGAGTCAGAATCAAGTGTGAAGAGACATCGTTTAGTGATTTACAGGACTATAATTGGTTATAAAATCACTTAGTGCTGATAACCTTAACTAAAATTAATATGGTATGAGAGCATCTCTTCATTTTAAAGATCTTATCAGATATAATGATGCATTAGTAAATAAGAGAATCCCCAGACCAATCCACATAGAAAGCGTCTGCTTGTATTTTCCCTTTATTAGACAACATATATTATGACATGTTCAGTTTGCCACAAGCACGTTTTGTATGACCTTGACAAGCACCATATTCCTTATCTTTTCTTGTACGTTTGCTAGCCTACAGAAAGCGTATTTGCCCTTAAGACACTTGTTTTATTGATCCATTCATTTCTGGAATTATTTTTATCCTGATTGTGTGGGCTTTTAAAAAGCAATTTACTATCAAAAAGCCCACAATCTCAGTTTATTGCGATTTTCATTAACTTTTCAAGGAATCTTCCTTTTTTTTCTTTTCTGTGTTTCTTAGCATATAAATTCTTTGCCCCCAAAAAACACAGTGTCCCAAATGGCAGCTCTTACCTGAGGAGGAACACGAGGAGGAAGAGGAAGGGGCTTGTTTGCTTTGCTCATCCACTCGTAGGTGTGCCTCCTGGTTCTGCTGGGAGAGAGAGGCTCAGCGGGGACCACACTGCTGTTGCTGTTGCTGTTGCTGCTGATGTGCTGAGGGCCTGGATGATCCCATGACATGGGGTGCAGGGCAGAGGCTGTAGTTGGTAGGGCTGTAGGTAATTGGGGCTGGTGAGCTATTGCCAAGGCCAGGATACACCGGGTAATGATGAGTGGCTGCTGCAGTCATGTACAAGATCCACTCCTCTGGGGTTGACATGTAGGCAGCAGCAGCTGGCTAGGATCCTGATACAGGCATTGTGTTGTCCAGTCCATCATGGTGATGATGTAGCCTCCATAGTCCGGGTATCATGGTGATCCCACAATATTTTGTGCCCCCAGGGTTAAAGTCTGGGTGTCTCACCAAACTTTGATACATGCTGATTTCCTTATCCAAGAGATAACTCAAGTAACATGGTGGTGGCGGGTCAAAGGAGGGCGTAATCCGCATACTGTACTCTGTCTAATAATCCAAAGCCAGAATCTAGTTGAGTTTTTTTTTGTTTGGAGGGATTCCTGCTTGGTATCCGTTCCTTTGCCATGTTGCAGAGTAAAATCAGTCCCAACTGCACACTTGTGATCAGAGTCACATGATTAATGATTTTAGACAACCTGTTATTAGTAATGGCACACCAGTGGCAGGTAATGTCAGTCTCATGGGGCTAGCTGCTGCTCCCACTCAATAAGTTACATTTGCATTTTGAGGCAGATAAGCACAAGAAGGTAACAACAACAACACAAGGTCTGCAGCCAGATCATCTGCAGAGCTGAACTGGGTTTGTGAGCTGCCTTTCTTTGGCTTCTAGTTCCCATCAGCTGGGCACTACAGAACTTGCTGTGCTCAGGGCAAGACTCCCTGCATTGCTGCAAGGCAAATGAACAAGGAGTTGGAGGAGTCCTGTAATGCAGGATGCAGGCTTCAGGGAGTAAAAATCCACTGCCAACTATCCAGGGTGACTGTGAAAATTTGGCATAATATAAAAGAGGTGGTACAAAAACAAATGTATGTTACCTATATTTTTAAGTATTTCATTACTTTAATATGCAATAGTAAAAATGAGAAGTTCACATTGCATTATCATAGAATCATGGAAAACTGAGGTCAGAAAAGGACCTCGATGGCCTATCGAGTTTAACCAATCCCTCCCTTACTCATTGCCCATACGATGGGCCCTCCCTTTCCCCCCCACTTTTCAACCCCATGTGTCTGTCTCATGCCCTCTTGAATCCCTCCACCATTTCAGCCCCCACCACTTCCTCTGATAGTTTATTCTAGATCTCCACCACTCTCTTTCAGAAGAAACAGCCCCCTCACATAACCTTTATATCTTCCTCCTTCTAATCTTAGACTATGTCCTCTAGTTTTAGCCCCCTTCTTCCATTTAAATAAGCTCCCTGCCTTCACTTGTTGATCTCCTTCACATACTTAACAGTTTCAATCATGTCCCACACCTCCCTTCTAGTCTCCAATGGGTACAGATCCAATTCCCTCCACCTGTGCTCATATGGATTTCCCTGTATGCCATGCACCATCTTAGTTGCCCTACTCTGTACCCTCTCTATCCCATGTATGTCCTTATGTAGGTGTGGTCTCCAGAACTGAACCCTGTACTCCAGGTGCAGCCTCACCATGGCTTTATAAAGAGACATGAGTACCTCCCTCCTTCTGCTAGTTATGCCCCTCCCAATGCACACCAACATTCTATTTGCCTTCCCTACCATTTTGCAGCATTGGTTACCTACATTCAGGTTGCTTGATATTATAATCCTCAGATCCCTCTACTGCTCCATTGTCTTAATTACTCCCCCAGAGTGTAAGCAGCCTGCGGGTTTTTATGCCCCATGTGCATCACAGCACACTTTTTGGCATTGAATTTCAGCTTCCAAGTTTCTGACCACTCTTCCAGAATATTCAGGTCCTGCCTCATGGCCTCCAACCCCATGGGGTGTTCACCCTACTGCAGATCTTTGTATCATCTGTAAATAGGCAGACCCTTCCCTCCATCCCATCCACTATATCATGCATTACGTGTGATGTCAAAGAGATCCTATTTGGTGGAAGTTGGTGTTCCATTTGATTATTTTCATACTTTATTTGGTGCAGTCCTATGCATTTAACTGTCCCTCTCCACTGCATTCCTTGAATAGCCAGCCATTTACTTTCAGTCCTAACCTGAATTCACAGGTGCCCTCCTCCAGTAACTATTACTAACAATGTTATTATTTGGTCAAAACCAGTACAGAAAATCACAGTGTAGAGACACTTTCCTGTCACACACACACACACACAGACACACACACACTCTCTCACACCCCACACACAGTTCAGGTTGTAAATAAAACACAATGAAGGAAAAAACCACTATGGTTCTCAAAAGAGGTGGCAGGGAAGGTTAAGGAGAAAAGGACAGCATTCAGGAAATATAAGGAAACACAGAAGGAGCAGGACAGAGAACTTTATCAGTTAAAGCAGAAAGAGGTTGGGAAGACAGTCAGAATAGCAAAGGCCCAAACCGAGGAAAGGATAGCCAATTCTGTTAAGAAGGGGGATAAGACCTTTTATAGGTACATTAGGGAGCAAAGAAAGACCAAAGGAGGGATACTGAAGCTTAATAAAGGGGGTGGAATGTGGGTAGAGGGTGACAGTGAAAAAGCAGGGATACTGAACGAATATTTCTGCTCAGTATTCACAAAGGAAGACGAGGGGGAGTTACCTAAACCAAACAAGAGAAACACTCCGAAGACGGGGGTCGATACTAGCCCATTTACAGGAGAAAGGGTTCTGAAAGAACTGATAAAATTGAAGGTGGACAAAGCAATGGGGCCTGATGGGATTCACCCAAGAATTCTAAAAGAACTAAGGGTAGAACTAGTGACACCGCTGACTACTCTCTTTAACAAATCATGGGAGGATGGGGTGGTACCTGAGGACTGGAGGAGGGCAGATGTGATTCCTCTTCACAAAAGTGGAAGCAGGACAGAGGCAGGAAACTACAGACCAGTTAGTTTGACCTCAGTGGTAGGAAAATGATGGAATCACTTCTGAAGGAAAAGAATTGTTGAGTACCTAGAGGCCAGTGGGGCACAGGACCCAGGCAGCATGGATTCACGATGGGAAGGTCGTGTCAGGCGGATCTAATAGATTTCTTTGACTGGGTGACCAAAGTAGTAGACCAGGGAGGGGCTGTGGACATGGCCTACCTAGATTTTAGCAAGGCATTTGATACAGTCCCACACAAAGATTAATTCACAAGATAGCCAGCCTTGGAGTGGGTCCCAAGGTGGTAGCCTGGATAAAAATTGGCTGAACAACAGGACCCAAAGGGTGGTAGTAAATGGCATACACAGTGAAGAAAAGAGGGTTACTAGTGGGGTACACAGGAGTTCAGTACTAGGACCGGTCCTTTTAATGTCTTTATAAGTGACATTGCAGAGGAACTGGAAGGAAAAGTATGTCTCTTTGCAGATGACACAAAGATCTGCAACAGGGTTGATACACAAGATGGAGTGGAAAGGATGAGAAGGGACTTGGCAAGGTTGGAGGAATGGTCAAATGTATGGCAGCTCAGATTCAATGCAAAGAAGTGCAAGGTAATGCACATGGAAACAAAAACCAGGGAAGTGTACACAATGGGGGTGAGATACTGACAACAGTAAAAATAGAAAGGGACCTGGGGGTAATTATATCAGATGACCTAAAGGTGGGCAAGCAATGTGAGGAAGGCAGTAAGGAAGGCAGGGGGATACTGGGATGCATAGGAAGAGGCATCAATAGTAGAAAACAGGAAGTTGTTATCCTCTGTACAGACAGTTGGTGAGACCCCATCTGGAGTACTGTGTGCAGTTCTGGAGACCCCACCTCCATAAAGACATAGACAGAGTGGAAGCTGTCCAGAGGAGGCAACCAAAATGGTGCAGGGTCTGCACCAGAAGACATATGAAAGACTAAAGGAGCTTAATATGTATACCTTAGAGGAAAGGAAGGAGGGGACATGATAGAAACTTTCAAGTACCTCAAGGAATTAACAAAGTCCAAGAGGTAGCATCTTCCAGAAAAGAGATGTGCAAGAACAAGGGGCACAATTTTAAGATAGAGGGACGGCTCAGAGGTAATGTGAGGAAGTATTTTTCACTGAGAGGGTTGTGGATGCATGGAACAGCCTCCCTGAGGAGGTTGTGGAGTCAAGAACAGTGGGGGACTTCAAGAATGCATGGGACAGGCATAAGGCAGTCCTAGTGGGGGGTAGGAGGAAGTAAGCTGTTGGTTAACTAGGATTTGCAGCTTATCTGTTAGATAGGAAAATGGGCAGACTAGGTGGGCCAAGCAGTCCTTAT
The DNA here is from genome assembly GCA_016271365.2 of Neoceratodus forsteri. Lineage (NCBI taxonomy): Eukaryota > Metazoa > Chordata > Ceratodontiformes > Ceratodontidae > Neoceratodus > Neoceratodus forsteri. The sequence goes on from CM057458.1 coordinate 519,829,883, forward strand.
CTGCTGTCAAATTCTATGTTTCTATGTAAATTAGAGTTCATATAAGCAACCTTTCTTAATTACCTGAATTAAACCATTTTTGTCTTTTTCACAAACTGTTTTCCTGAGAAGAGAATAACTGAAATACAGCATATTAGTAAATGAGAAACTATGATGTTGACAAATGTTTCTACTTCTCAGACTGACGAAACAGCATTCTTAAATGGCATAGTTTCTATTCAATGAGCCCTTATGGCAAAGAATAAAAATCAAAACAAGAAAAACGCTAACTCTAGGTTCATCATATCCACCTCTTTCTTTTTACTGTACAGTATACTGGGATGAAATGAAGAATACTGTGCAGACATGTTCTAATTGGTAGGGATAAAGGGAGTAAATGTGCTCAGATAAGTCAAATACATTGATAATTACTTATTAATTATGCAGCTAAAGAGTGAAAGTTAAGTATAGCATTTTCATTCTAGGTGAATCATCACTTATTTCACCTCATTACATTGCATTTATCGGTAACTAGTTTGCCCTTTACATTGTATGTTGCTGTTTCTTTGTACCATGTTTTATGATTGGTTTTGTGACCTGTACTCTTCCTGGTCATGCCTGAAAATAGGCATATTTATTGTGTAGTGCACCGGCCTACCAATGCATCAAATACCAAATAAATAAACTATAACAAAAATTATTTATGGAATTTTGCTAAGCGGATGGGCCCGCTTGAACCAGAGGTGCCTTTTTCAGGGGCGACCTGGGGTTAATTACAGGCAAATATTCAGACAGTCAACAGGTAGTCACCCCCTTGGCTACTTTAAATGTCCATTGAAGTAACAGTTAAACTGTCCAATCAGAACTATGGCTCCCTCCTTAATGGAAGCTGGCCATTACCTTGGTATATGCGCTTATCCTTCAAGGTTGGCCTTCAGTTCCCATTGTAGCCATACCTCTCCTCTCTGCACCATTTCTTCTACCATTACTTGAAGGCCTTGGTGCGGAGCTCCCCCTCCTTCCTCACATAGTACAAGATGCACTTGTTGCTCACATTTTAAACACATGGGAAACACACAATCAACCAGCTCAATGAACTAGCTTTACCAAAAATTAAATTTATACATGGAGCTGACTAGCAATTCATCTTTATGTTTAAGCCCATGAAACACCCTTATCAAGTTAATGCATTAGCAGCCACAGTGGTTATGACTAGAACTTGTTTTCTCTCCAGCAGCAGCAGCACTCAAGCAGCATCGGGATGCAGAGAATCAACCTAGATGAAAGGTGGGATCAGGTGTTTTGCACCACTTGGGAGCTATCACTTAGCCTGTTAAAGTGAAATGGCTGGATAGTTTCAAAACATATTTCGGAGATACTGCTGGCACCAGCAGTGGAGGGGGGAGGGATATAAATAGGCTTCTAAAAGTAAACCTCAAAACTAGAGTTTAGAACTGTTTAGTGATGATGTAAAGTAATTATACCTCATTTTTATCCTTCCAGCAGCAGCACTCAAGCAGAGTCAGAAGGAAGAGAGTGGACCAGGAGGAAAGGTGGGACCAAGTGTTTTGCATCAATCGGGGCTGAACAGGAAGCCAAGTTTACAGTATAAAAGCCCTTCCACCCAGCATGTCCCATCATGGTCATGTCCTAGAGTATGACAAGAACAGAGCAGGAGTGGAACACGTGAAGAGACTGGCATTTTAACTCTTAACAGACATCTATAGGTGACAGCAGGCACACAGGGAGCTCTGCTGGTCCAGTAAGGTAGGGAACAATACCTGTTTGTTTGCTGCTTCCTTTGTAGAAAGTACTAGGGAAGGGATAAGGGGGTAACACCAGGGAGGTAACAGTCCTTACAGACAGTATGTTCCTGTTGTGTGGGAAAAGAGGAAACACCCTATCTAGGGTAGGGGTACATAAGAGTTTGAAAGGCAAGAGGAAGGTTAACTAGGAGAGTAGAGGAGTACAAGGGGAAGGAAGGAAGGAAGAAAGAAAGAAAGAAAGAAAGAAAGAAAGAAAGAAAGAAAGAAAGAAAGAAAGAAAGAAAGAAAGAAAGAAAAGAACAAACAATGGAAAAAAAAGGGAACACAAGGAACATTCAATCTAGGAAAGGGTCACAAAGTAATTACAGGTAGAAGATGTAGACAGAAAAGATCTAAGGAAACAGGAAGGGGTAACAGGATGTAGCTACAGTCAGTAACAGTGCAGAGTGAAATATACAGGCAATTATGGGAGTGGTACAGTGTAATGCTGTTTTCCAGGAGGCTTTCTGGAAACCGAGGTGCTGCCCGATCTGCATGCACCTTCTGGGCTGAGGAAGGAGGTTGCTGATTTCTAAGCTGAGTTGGCTAGGATCCAGATGACCTTTCCCCCACCCACGGGCCACCAAGTCTCCCACTATTGCTTCAGAGGATGCCTAGGAGAAGGAGGACCAGCTGGACCTTGGTAGGCTCCAGAAGAGTGGGGTGGTTGGATGGTCAGGGACACATTCCTCAGCCTGTGCCACTACAAAATTAATTTGCCACTCTGTCAGGATGGGACTGCCAGGAGGAGGCACCCATGCTGGTAGCCAGGGAGGATGTGGGGATCCTCCATAGGCGAGGCCCCAAGGTGGGAGATAGAGAACACCAGCATAGAAAGAAGCAATTTCTGATGTGGGAGTCAGTTGTTAGAGGGGTAGATCTGAGGGGAAGAAAGGGAAAGAGGAAGGTAAGATGCCTATCTGGCATCATATCTCAGAGGAATGGACAGCAGATCCTAAGGATCTCTAGGGTGGCCGAGCAGGAGGGGGAGCAGCATGTCTTTGTCCACCTGGGGACTAATGGCCTAGCTAGAGATGGAGCTGGCATTGTACAGAGAGATTACAGGAACTTGGGAGGGATCTGAAGCAGGTAGCACACACAGTGATTTTCACTGAGGTGCTGCCTGTCTACAGTACAACTGAGGAGGATAGGGTTCTCCGCATCAGGAGCTTCAACTTATGGTTAAAGAAATGGTCTAGAAAAGAGGGATTTGGCTACACTGGGGCTTTGGGAAATAACCTGGAAGTATATGGGACTGTACAGCATCTGTCTGGGATGGTGAACCACGGTATTCACTGGATGGTTTTAATGTTATTTTGATGAACATTTAAACTCGTTCAGGGGAGTGGTGGAAGGAAAAAGGAAGGCATAAGCTGCCCCCTTCCACACATATTGAAGTAGGAAGAAGGAAGACCCAAGGGGAAGAGACTTCCCCATGGAGTAGGATAAAAAAAAGTAGTGTGTTTGAAGACAGGGTGACGGGAACGAGGGTTGGAAAAAGAGAGGGAAAAAGGAGGCAAAAAGGAAAACTGTTTTTTTTTTTATTCTGTCTTTTATCCACCCCTGCCACCTGCCACCTGGAACCTCTGCCCAGTCATAGCCTATAGGCTTCCACCCCCCATCAATGGCCACAACCCTCAGATATCCCTTGGATTACCCCCAGGGTGGGGTTGCAGCACCTGGGCCCCGGGCCACAGACAATGGGATAGGTCAGAGGGCCGGCTTGGTGGGGTTAATTGAAGCCATGGTGGGTGTCATCTAGGACAGCTGGCAGTTACTCTCTTTTTCTTGATTTTCTGGGGGGTGGGGACATGCAATGATGTCCTGCATCAGCCCCCACCCCCTGGACGTGCTAGGTGCTGGTGGCTGCGCCCAGCTCTCAGCCTCCACCAGGGTCTGTCATGTGCCGGACACTCCCCTCCCTCCCTCCCCAGAAGGAGAGCATTCCTTGGGACACTCCATCCTTCTCTCCCTGGCTGGCCTTCCAGCGACCGGGTCTATTTCGAACCGTGGTGCGGCACCTGGTGATCCAACCACTGCACCGATGCCGGCCTTGGAAAAATGTTTTTAATGCATATTATATTAAATAAAACACATTACAACAATCATTACTAACAATCAGCAAATCAGAATAATAAACAAGTATAATCAAAGTGAATAAGAACAAACCATCGAAACAATTTAGCATAAACAAAACAACATAGAACAGAATACACTAGAATAGAATAGAATAGAATATGACATGAGGGGTCAAAGAAAAATGGGGGTTTTGAGAAGAGTAGGAACAATGTGTGGAAAGTTTATGTGTGCAAATTGAAGGAGTCTTGGAAATAAAATTCCCGGCCTGGAGGCCATCATGGCAGAGGCAGTCCTGGATAATGTGGTCATTACTGAGTCATGGTGCACAGGGACCACAAATGGGACATGGCCATACCAACCTATACTCAGTCCAGGAAGGATAGAGTGGGGAGGAGGAGTGGTGGTGCTGTATGTATTGTAAAGGAGGACATTAAAGCAATGGAAACACAGGGAAATCAGGAAGGAATGGAGGAGATGAAGGTTCTGAGGGTTACCCTGGAGACAGGAGCCAGAGCCACTGTTCACATTGGCATGATCTACAGACCTCCGGCACAGGGGAAAGAACTGGCTAAGGCACTGGAAGAAGCCACTAGAACAATGTCAGAAAGAGGAGAGATGCTGCTGGAGAGAGACTTCAATATGCTGGATGTAGATAGGAGCCTCCCAGCCATGGCCCCAACAAGAAGCAGTGACTTCCTAGACTCCCTGCAGGGGCTGTTTCTCAGGCAACTAGACAGGGAACCCACTCGTGATGGGGCAGTTCTGGATCTGGTGCTCACAAACAGGGACAATAGGGACAGTATTGCACATCAAGGTGCGAGGCCACCAGGGGATCAGTGATCACAATACAGTGTGGTTTAACATGAGGATGGCAGTGGAAGCAAACCACACAAGGACAAGGGTCCTGGACTTCAGGAGGGCAGATTGGGAGAAGTGGTATTTGATGGTCACCAAACAGGAAAGGATCTTGGAGTAATCATAGTTGGTGACCATAAGGTGGTGAGGCAGTACAACCAGGCAGTAAGTAATGCCACAGGGATGTTGGGGTGATAGGGATAGGTATCAACAGCAGAGGAAGGGAGGTGGTAATGCCGCTGTATAGCTCATTGATGAGACTCCACCTGGAGTACTGTGTCCAGTTCTAGAGACCACATTTCAAGAAAGACATAGACACCATGGAGGCTGTCTAAAGGAGGGCAACTAACATGTGCAGGGGCTGCATCAGAAGCCCTATCAGGAGAGACTAAGGTACCACAATATGTACACCCTGGAAGAGAGGAGGGAGAAGGGGGACATGATAGAGATCTATAAATACCTCATGGAGTTACACAAGGTACAGGAGGGGATAGTTTTCAGTGGAAAAGATGCATGAAAAGAAGGGGGCATGTAACAAAGCTGGAAGAGGGGATGCCTGAAACAGTCTTCCATTGGGGGACAGTGGTGAGCTTCAAGCATACATGGGATAGGCACATGAAAATCTTAGTTGGAAAGTGGGGGCAGGGGGAAGGCAACTGGTGATTGAGTAGGGTCTGCGGTGACAGTATAGGCAGGAGCAAATGGGCAGACTACAGTAGGTGGTAGGCCATGCAGTCCTTATCTGCCATCAATGACTATGTCTATGTTTCTATGAAGGCACTCCAACTATAGGGCCATGCCTCACTACGCCTTATCTTATTGCTTACATAACACACTAGTTTAGGCTGTAATAAGTCTTTTATATTCTGCTACATGATTCTTTCTTCAGGGATAGAAAACAGCTTATGCATCATAAGTCAATTTTTTTCTCCTATGCTGAAAACCTGAGTTTGGAAACAAGTGTGGGAACTTGGGTTGGGCTGTGCTTCTAGCCAACAGAGGACAGCCCCTAGGTTCCACCACCATGGCAAACCTGGCAGTGGGCTGAAAGATCTTGTCTTCCCTGCAGGGCATTGCTATGTGCATGTGAGGGCTCAAGTGTGGGGATATACAAACTGCAAAGGAGGCATTGGGAAGGGGGAGGGAGAAAACCATGGAAAAACATATCTCCCTGCCGCTGATAATGATGGCCTCCAGAACTCTTGGGCCCTACACCATGCAGATCCACACCAGCTGAATGATGGCAGGAATGGCAATTGGGGCTGGGGCAGCTGGACTGAGGACCTGATAAAAGGTGTACAGTGGTGGCAGGGGAGCAAAACACTATGAAAAAAGTAAGTTCAGCCCATGGTGCTGATATTTTCATTTGGAATCACATGGCAGGGACTTCAGGGACTGCAGCAGTATACTGAGTTTTGGGGTTTCACACATCACACAAGACAGCTGAACTGCACTGCCATTACTAAATAGAGTACTGGAAAAAGGAATGGTCAACTCCGTGCAAACTGAATGTAATTGTACACAATGGTACAGCAGTGAGGATTTTTGAAAACTTTTTTATGGAATGGAAATCCCTGTTGTGTTTAATTTGGGACCCTACAGGACCTACTCTACATCTAAAAATATAGATTTCCCATTCCTGCATCCAAGGTATGCCCAACATACTGCTTTTGCCATGACCAGCTAGCATGTCTCTGTTTCCTCACCACTTGCATCCAAATGTTGATGCAAACAGCAGCGCAGTGCTTCCAACTGTCATACCATTGGAACTGGTGGTTGTTGGAAATCATGCACAGGTGCATCCACTGGACAACACACAGAATTGGTACTGCATAAGTCCTTAGATTCACCTGTGTCATCAGGTCACATGAAAATCTGGGCTTTCTAGTCTAATAGTTGACATTTAGAGGGCACTGATTTGAAGGAGCAGCCACTGGAATTATGTGACACTTTACACAAGTTGGTAGAGAGATGGATTATGTGGGAAGAAAACAAGTGATTGACTACGTAAACGCACTGCAAGTATAGTTTGAAATTCACCTCACCAGAAGAATGCACTGATCATTTTGTGTCTTGTGTTTACACTAAGGACTCATTGATATATATCAGCTTACTTCAGAAACACAAGACAACCAGATTGTTTGCGCTAAATATAGCCTCTGTGAGGTCCCTGGAGAACACAGTCCAGGTGTACAATAGCAGTGAAGTTAACATCTTCAGAGAGGTCCTTAAAGATCAAATGCCAATGTTTTACAGCTTTACAATAAACACAGGAATTCAAGTCCTTGTGTCATGGTTAGTGTTTTCTGAAAATATCATTCTGTTTGATTTTGTGGGTTTCTTTAAATCAACAACTGTTAATGTGTTCTGCAGTAACTGAAAACAGTGAAGATATTTCTGTCTCTATCAGTGAGTGATGACCTCATTCCTGTCCAGCCTATTGCTGCAGTGATTACATCCTTGATTGCCTGATGTACTGCAGCTGTTGCACCCTCCCAGTCAGAGTAATCTGTATGGGCTAAGTAAGCATTAATGTCCGACGAAGGAGGCTTCTACTGGGGAATTAATGCATGGTTGGGGGGGATTGTGGCACGAGGCCTTGGCCGAGTGCCTACAACCACCCAACCATGCATTAATTTCCAGTAGAAGCCAACTCTGGAGGGCATTAATGCATTTATAACACAGCAATACTTGCGTTGTTGTTGTGTCCGTTCTTACAGTTCTGTTCGGCTTTGTGTCGGCGCATTAAGATATTCTGTAATCGTCGCGATGTGTGTTCTGGTTGCTGCTGTGACAGCTAGTGGTGCTGGAGCTTGACCCAGTGACCCTGTGAACAATAGTTGGAGCGGTCCTTACTGGGAAATTAATCACCGCTCCAACTCTGGACACATGTTGTATTTGGTCCAATGAAATTGCTTTATTTGCCGTTTCAGTTTGATGCCCTGTTACAATTGTCTTTTCTCCAAGTGTGTTACTAACCCATCTGGTTTGTGTCTAGATAGATCAGTTTGCAATCTATAATTTCTCTGTTCTCATAAAGAGTTGGTCATTTGTGTTTCAATGGTTAATGGAAGTGGTATAAATGAATGTGAGAAATCTCCTGTCCGTATCACAGCTGAGTTCTTTCACATCAAAACTCTGCATTGATTTTTGACTATATAAACACAGGGTTGTTTAATGGATATAACATAATTCTAAAGTTTAAGTCATAGAAGTAGAGTGCCTTTTGGGTAGCCTTCATACATATATTCCTGTGAGAACAATATTGTTGTTATGTCAGATTGACAAACAGATGTCTGCCACCCTTTGCTATTTCAGGAACTTGTACTGTATGAACTCACAAAATTAAGTTCTCTGAGGGAGTCTGTGTGGAAATACATCATGTATGTGTGTAACTACATATACTATATGTCATCCTGATGCCCCTGTCCCTTGCCCCTCAGTTCAGGCTGCTGCACCCTGCTTCCCTCTGCTCCCTCCACCACAGTCAGGGCCAATGCCCCCTGTTCCAGTCTCCACAGACAGGACTGCTGTGCTCTGCTAAGCCCTAGAGTCCCAGGGCCTCTGCCTCCACAGTTGGGGTTGCTGCACCATGTTGTACAAGTCCACCAAAAGGTGAGGATTTTGCTGCACCCTGCACTGCCCCAAATGGGCAGGGCCGCTACAACACATGCACCTTGTTTCACAATCAGGGTTGCTGTACCCTGATGCCCCACTGTGTCCTACCCCACAGTCAAAACTTCTGCACCAAGCTGTCCTCTGCCCCCTGCTACCACTGTGCCCTGTTGCACCATAGATCCTCTTGCTTCCACAGTTAGGATTGTTGCACCGTGCTGCTCCCTGCCACCAGAGTCAGATCCTTTGGTACACTACCCATGCTGCTCGAAAGAAAAAACAAACACTTTCATCTTGTGTTATTTGGTGGGGACAGAGGATAGCAGGGTGCAGCAGCCCTGCCTGTGGAGGCATGGGGCTCTAGGGCACAGCAGGCCACAACAGCCTTGACTGTGTCAACATGGTTGCAGGGTGCAGCAGCCTTGGATGTGGTGACAGAGGACAGCATGGTGTAGATGCCTCGACCATGTGGCAGGACAATGGATAACATCAGGGTACAGTAGCCCTGACTGTGAGACAAGAGTGCACATAATGCAGTGACCCTGCCTATTTGGGGGCAGGAGAAGTGGGTAGCAGGGTCCAACACAAGCCCCACCTTTGGTGGCCTTGGGCAGTATGGTGCAGGAGCCACAACTGTGGAGACAGAGGCCCTGGGACTCTAGGGCTTAGCAGAGCACAGCAGTCCTGTCTGTGGAGAATGGAACAGGGGGCAACAGGTGGCACTGGTCCTGACTGGGGGTGGGAGAGGGAAGCAGGGAGAAGTATCCTCAACTGAGGGGCAAGAGACAGGGGCATCAGGATGGCATATAGTATGTCTAGTTACGCACATACATGATGTATTTCAATACAGAATCCCTCAAAGAAATGAATTTTGTGAGTTCATACAGTACATGTTCCTGAAGCTGCATAGTGTGGCAGACATCTGTTTGTCAATCTGACATAACAACAATATTGTTCTTACATGAACACATGTATGGGAGCTACATCAAGGACACACTACTTCTATGACTTAACAAACTTTAGATTTATAGCCATTAAACAACCCTGGGTTTATATAGGCAAAAAAAAAAAGCATAGTTTTGATGTGACAGAACTCCGCTGTGATACAGACAGGAGATTTCTCACAAACATTCATTTATACCACTTCAGTTGCCCACTGAAACACAAATGACGAACTCTTTATGAGAACAGAATGATAGATTGTAAACTGATCGTTCTAAACACAAATCAGATGGGTGTGTAACACACTTGGAGTAAAGACGATTAGCCCTACAGATTGCTCTGACTGGGAAGTGCAACAGCTACAACAGGCAATTAAGGACTTCATTGCTGCAGCAACAGACTGGACAAGAATGATGTCATCATTCACTGATAGGGACAGGGAAATCTTCACTGTTTCTTCACTGTTTTCAGTTACTGCAGAGCACATTAACAGATGCAAATTAAAAAAAAAAACACAAAACCAAAAGCATGATATTTTCAGAAAACACTAATCACTACTCAGGGACTTGAATTCCTATGTTTATTGTAAATCTGTAAAACATTGGCATTTGATCTTTAACATGCAGTGCAAGGCATTATTTTCTATGTGCACAACCAAAAACACAGACAGGAAACATTTAAATATTTTACCATACCAGAATTCTATTTTTTTTCACAGAATCACTTTCTTACAGTGCGATGTGGCTTGCAATGAAAACAAGTTGAAATCATTTTTAATTTCATGGGTCAATTGCCTAAATCCTGGAAAGAAAATCTTTTCCAGTTTTCACCCTACATGTGAAGGCTATATCCAAGCACAGAGGATTTTTCTTTTAGTATGACTGCCGTGCCATTCATAAAGTTTTTGATGGTGATCACGTTGTTAAGGGTCCATTCTGCTGTCATTAGAAGAGGCCTTGTGAGAGCATGCACCTGTGCTTGTGTCTTGTGACCACTGATATTTTGGCATAATAATGCCTTCTTTAGAGTGTTCAATGGTTGGTATGGGAATACTTAAATACTGTTCCTCTGTCACCATGGTATTCTACCAACCACATATCTTCAGCATACAATTAATAATTGTTTAACACCACAACAATCATAGTGCAATAAAAACATACAAATATGAAAGTAAATTATCTAAGTGATTAACAACAATCTACTCCATTAGTGTGCATTTAAAAATATATCAGTAACAGACCATTCTAAGCCTGAACACACCGGTTTCACTTATGCGATTCTTTTTTGCTATTAATAGAGTTGCTTATTTATGTTCATATTAAAGACCTAACATCAATATGTTGTGATTCTGTTTGCTCAGTTTATTTAACTCTGACACTAACTGTAACTCTCTGTTGCTTGTTGTTTTATAGATGATCACCACTAAAACCCCTCGTGACCATGAATGTCCACTCTCACTTGTTTCTTTTAAAATGATTCTTTACAATATATTTCCTGTCTGATCTTATTCTTGTTGTAAAATGTAACATGTCTCTAAGCTCACGCTTCTCCTATAGCAGTCTGCCCCACTGGCTAGAATTGCTAATTTGAAAACAGAACGTTTCAGACATTAAGTTAGGGACATGCTGTCAAAATGCACCTAATTTATTCAACATTCCACTGATTCTCGCTCATGTTTGTCCCTTTGCTATGTTTAACTCTTATAACTTTGTGGATGCCTCATGGGTGATATCCACAGACCTATGAAATTCATTCTCAGTGGTATACCTCCATTCTTACAGGTGCTGTGATCTGCATATTGCCACTCACTCTCTGATTTATTTAATATATTTAGGAGTGATCACTTCCAATGCATTGATCTGCCCCATAGTATGAGAATCACTTGCTTTCTTTATGCCACAACAGAAATTACATTTAGTTGGGGACGTATATTCAGTAAAACATCTACAGTATCTTATTTTTTAAAACACTGTTGCTAGCTGCTGTATGTCCCAATGTTATCTTCTATTTTTACAAAATGTTCAATGCATCATTAACAATGTTCACATGCTTCTGAAGTTCATTCTATACTAACTTTTCATTTTAAACAGGTTGTGACCTACAGTAAGTGTTGTCATAAACTTTTGGTGTCACAAGACATCACGTGACATCTCGCCACCCCATTTTGGGTGCTCACTTTTAATACATCTTTCAAAACATCATTTTTTAATGTGAACTATTTTTAAGATGGCTGAGTTAATAGAAACTGTAATTGATGAGAAGCACATTACTTTCCTCAGGCATGCTGCCTCTGCCCATCACATTTTGGTTCACCTGTATACCACAATGGAACATATCCGCTAGTGTGTGGCATTTCTTTCTCTAGCTCTGGTGCTCCTTTGCTGGTATTTAACCAGCTTGCATCACTAACTGTGGGCTTTTTTCTTTTATTCTATTTTTCATTTTAATTTTGTGGTAATAACAGCCAAATTGTGATCTTGAATTGTATATCGGATACTTTAACACATTCAGCCCTTCATCGTAGTCTGGATATCCCAGTGATATGCTCTGTTAAGTGCCGGACTAAACATTAATGTCCTTGGGGTCCTTTGCACCTCTTGCCACACACTGGCAAGCTTATACTGAGTGCTTTGTGTTCAGTTTACTCTTACTTTAAGAATGTTTTTCAAGCCTAGTGCAATAATGTCTATGACAGTTCTAAATGTAAAATCCCGATCAGCTTTCCAATTTCAAAAAAGACATCTAGATTACGATGAAGGGCTGAATGTGTGACAATATCCAATATAAAACACAGGATCACAATCTGGCTGTCATCGATACAAAATGATAAAGAAAAAGTAGAATAAAAGGAAAAAGTCCATAATTAGTGATGCAAGTTGGTCAAATACCAACGAAAGAGCACCAGCATTGACCTGCTGACCAGGAGGAAGCAAAAAGCTGTGAAAAGCTGCCCTTTGTTAATTTTGTATGTCCCTAATGGGTCAGGTGGATTTCCTGGAGGCAGAATATATCAAACTTTTCTAATTTGGGCAAGGGCCTTCAAGCAGTTCAGCCCATTAGCATTAGCAGAATAGACCGTGCATAATTTTGTCCTCATTTTAAGCTAATTCAGGGTGGTGACATGTTGGTTTCAGGTGTTTTCCCCCTGCTCTCTGACCCCTGTAATCACTAGCCGATTCATATCTGCCGAGAGAACTACATATAACATATAACATACAAAAATCATTTAGAACTGCCTGTACAGTAAACAGGTGCAGAGCCCTCCACTAACATGGGTAGGCTGCTCTGAACATAGGAAGCAGTGTCTAAACCTTTCTACTGTCCCAGACTCCAGCTGGGGGCGTAGGGTAAACTGAGGTGTTGGCCTATGTCAGCCTATTTTGGAAAGGGTATGGGTTGAGGACAGAGTCAGTGATGTACCTTGCTGCCCAGAATAAGGACTGCAGAAGGATGGAAGCATAAACTAGGTAGGGGAATGGCAACTGTGGCGGTAGGATGAAGTGTCCTTCCAGGCACCCATGTGACCCTAGAAACTAGACTTCCAAGGTAGGGTCTACGCTATTGGTCCTGTGGTTCAGGAGGATGGATCCTCTAAGGAGGTATGTCCTCAGTGAGGGGCCGCCTACATTATTAAGCATAATTGGGGAGAGAATGTAACCAGGATTGATGCCATGCTACAGTCCAGCATATAGCTCATTGAAGTATTAGATCATTAAGGGGAAACAGATCTGGAGAAATGGAGCCTCTCTGGAAACATGAGATCATGGGTAGGGGGCCTCCTTTCGGCTTTGTGTGGCATTTTTATAAATCTTAATAACCTTTCACAGTTACAAATTCAACCTTTGGTTTCAAGTCCATATGGTCCTGTGCAATGCTAACTTTGAGTAATGTTTTGGCAGCACCTGGCATAAAGGTATGTCCTGGGATTAAACTCAGTCTCCATGGTTAGCTGGAGAGGGCTTCATTCTATCTAGCATTAGACTGCTCTGTTTAACAATTGTGCAGCACATTAATGTCTGGTCCAGGAATGTATGGTCCCCTACTTACTGCCAGGTAAAGTGTCCAGAGGCCCCTCTGTGTGGTCCATTGGTGGTCATCTATGGGCCAAGCCACCAGTAGCTGAGGTGGTTCACATTTCTGTCCTTATGTATGGTTATGTAGTGCCCACTCAGGCCCTTCACTGAGGGTTGCCTACGTATCCCCAGAAAATTCTCCTACCCGACCCACACCTACCCTCATTTCCATCCCCCCTAGCCTGTCTCCTTCAGCCCCTCCGTCAAAAGTTTGGGGCCCCATTCCTAACTGAGCTACAGCCCCTCACTACCCACCCACTAACAGGTCCCTGCCCCCAGTCAATTATATGAGCAATTCTGTGGGTTGTACAGTGAGTCTGAGGGCTATTTAGTGCTCCTCTTACATCTTCCTTCATGCAGTGTTACACTGACTGTTTGTCTTTGTGGTTTCATTATGAGGCTAAAGTCATATAAGACACCCAAGTGGCCACTGCCATCTTGGCTGCTCCAGTATGAAGTCCCATATGACCCCTCTTTCCTAGACATGCTGCCCAGAGCTGGCATACCAGTTACCAGGGGTGCATTAGGACACCTTCAGCACCAGGCCCACCCTGCATATCTCTATCAGCTCACCTAATTGCTGTAATGGTGTTTCTCACTGCTGCCCATGGTGTTACTTCTCAAATACATTGGCAATTTTGCATGCAGACTTGAGTTTGGCCAGAACAATGAAGTGCAAGGTAGGGCAAAAGTTTTATGCGACACTGCTTTCTTTTGAATCCTTCTCTTGTTTGGTTTCAAAATCCACTGGCCAAGCATAAGTACACTTAAACACTTAACATTTGTTTTGTTTTGTAGCAGTCTATCAGAAAACATTTTGTTGCCACACAGACTGAAACAGAAGATGGGAGAAAAGGTGCAAATTATCACATTCACCTAAATGGGCTGCTAACTGCAGTATGAAGCCTTTTTGCAAGTGGTGGTACAGGTTTTTCCTTGTGAGCATACTTTCATTCAGGTTAGTTTTGATTCAAACAACTGAGGATTTTTGGATGGCCCTGCTGATTTTAAACTTGAATAAGCTAGTTGCTAACAGTGATCTCGCTCTTAGTAATCTACCACCTAGATGCTGACATGCAAAGACTACAATAAAAACCTGACTAAAGTCTAAAAACAAGCTTATAAACCACATAAAATGTATCAGAACATTTATCTTTAACTAAACAAAATCATTGCAGCCAGAGTAAAACAAAAGTAAATTACAGGGTACCCTGACTACGTATGATGCAGTAAAAATATATTGGTATTTTTTTATATTTTTGGGTAACTGGGTAAGGCCCAGTAGGCACAAGTGCCTGTTTTTAGGGGCAATACAGGAGCACTGATGATGTTAAGTGACTTCTTCAGAGTCACACAGTATGTAAGTGGAGGTTGTGGGAATTAAACCCAGGTCTGCTAGATGTCCCCAGCTCATTCACAGTCTATTACTCTAACCTCTAATCTATACTGTCAGCCCCAGTAACCCTCAGATTTAATGTTTAAATATGTGATTTCAAAAATAGTGTACAGTACCTACAGTGCACATTATGAACATTAAACACGTTTAACAATATTTCACTAAAACTCAATTATTTACCACTCTATCTGCTTATTTTTCTTGTACCAAAGCGGGTGAATAGCTGGCAGAGCACTGTAAACAGCTGTTCATTAGGCTTCATTAGTCTACAACCATAAACAGAAAAAATTATTTCTTCAGGATTCATTTAATATTGATTTGCTGTGGTTCATGTTATATAATCTGTTTAGCACTGTATGAAGCAGATGTTTTTCAATTTTGGAAGATAGGCAACACTTACGATAGCTTGTCAGTTTAGTATTAATTTTAGGAACATAAACTTTTCTTTATGTTTTAAACATATTCAAGTGGCAGTGTATTCACATAGCAGTTTATACTGACTAATAAATGCTGCAGAAAACATTAAAAGATTTATTGTGAAGCACTCAGGGTCTATAGAAGAACTCCCGCAATTTCCCAGCAGTTTTTGCAAAAAGCTCCACAATTTGGGGTAACTTTTTCCTGTAGTTTTCCAGTGGCCCTGGTTATTAAACGGTAGAGATGCAGCGAAGTAAAATTTCACCTGCGAAGTGGACACAAAGAGTCCACTTCACATTACTGATTCCACTACGCAAAGTGCCCATTTTAAACCCTCACTTTGCATTGTAATTATGACTTTGCATTGTGCACTCCACCTTATTCCGCTTTAAGGTGGAGTGAGATTTCACTGGCAGCCCATACACATCACATGGCTTACACAGTGTAGGTCACATGCTTCAGGCAGGCAGAAGGTTATGGGCAGTGGTGGAGCCAGGTTTGGGAGCATTTGAGAGCTGGGAGGGAATTCAGTCAATTGTGGGCTCCACAATGCTCACTAAACAGTGAATAAAGATCATGTTGGGGCACCACTACTCACTGTGGGGCAGCCAGGAGGGGCAACCACCCCCCCAGCCCCCCCTCTAGCTCCACCACTGGTTACAGGCAAACACACTCTCCAGTGTGGAAGGGGAAGAGTTTGACTTACACATTTTGCATGGGGTGTGACAAATGGCTCTGCAAATGGCTGGGGGTGGGGTGTGGATGTGTGATGAAGAGGGGTGCACAGGTGACATATCCACAAATGAAGTTATTTTTCTAATTTTACGTACAGGGGTTGATGTACCACTTGCACTAGACATACTACATTGACCACCACTTGACAAGATTTCTAAATTATAATCCTCTCCCTCATCGTGCCTGTAGTAATCCTCTGGTGTTATTTCATCGCTACTGCAGACATTCCTACTTGGTCTTATACTCATGGAAGGGGATAACATGCTCAGGTTGATGACAAGGGTGAATGCCCCACTAAGGCATTAACTGCCTTGTGGTGCTGGGTCCACAGTGCCATGTGCCTATTCTTAAGGTGTGTATGCTGGCCCCATGCCCAGATGACTCTCCTGTTTACCTCGACTCACACATGCATGGCAAAGCTGGCAGATTGCAACTGACTCATCATTTGCATCTTGGACAAAAAAAAATCCCAAACAAGGGATTATGATCCCCAACTTTTAACATGTCCCTGATGCTGCTTATTGGACTCCATTTTTTTTAACCCCTGAAATGGGGGGTGTGCTACATGATTTTTCAGGCTGGACGCACTTGGACTCCAACTGACCACCATGACTACCGATGATTATTACTGGGTCATCATCATTATCATCAACAGGAACCACTAAATCAAAACTTTTTTTGGGGGTTAATGCCAACAGACCCAGACACAGCCACCTTGACTTTCTTTTTCTCCAGTTCCCAACAGGGGTCACTGACATCATCATCATATTCATCAACATCATCCGCATCCACATTTTCGGCTTGGATGCTGTCATGTGGAGAACATGCTCCAACCACAGAATCATCATCATCACCTGATATTTTTGCACCACACATAAGGCATGACCTCAACAGAGCTGGACGAAATGTTACATTGTGAGTTTCGTTGTCAGGATCAGAATCATGTTCAGCTACCATCTTGGATGTTAATGGGGAGTATGACATCATCTACATGGTCAGTCACAGCTTTAGTCTCAACTATGTTTTTGAAATGGTTAACTGGTCAGAAGTGGAATTTGAGGCAGCAATTCTCATGCCAGCAGAAACTTCACCAACACCACCAGTTGGTACAACATCATCTCCTCCAGCTATGAGTGAAGCTACAAATTGCACTGTAAAAAACATTGATGGAGAAATCCCTTTACTGACATCAGCTATGCTTTTCTGCATACTACCATGCCCACAGACGATCTTGCCACTGGCAGCAGTGCCATGGCCAGAAGCAGGTTTGCTTGCACGTCTTTCTGCAGACATTTTGGGGGATCACCAAGAACATTCTAAACAAATTTAGATTTATGAACTTTCAGCCTGGGCTAGTGGATGTGAAGGCAAAAAACAACTGTGGTTTGCAAATGGAGATTGGGTACCTAACAGATGTAAAAGCACAGGCAGATTAAGATTGCACTGCGTAATCAAGAAGAGATGCAGATGCAAAGTCACAACAACACCTTAACTAGTGCTCACAAGTCACAGTCCAATCTAGAAAAGAATACCTTTTGCTGGTTGGGGGGGAAGGGGCAGTGCACTGCAGAAACAGTCCAGAACCAAGATACCACAAAGCAGTACAAAATCATGCAGATGCAGCAGATAGCAGGTTCACACTGCTGCAATTAATCTGTGGCACAATAAAAGGGAAACAAAAACCCAGGGGAAGAGTACACAATGGGGGGTGAGATACTGACAACAACAAAAATGGAAAGGGACCTGGGGTAGTCATATCAGACAACCTAAAGGTGGGCTAGCAATGTGAGAAGGCAGTAAGGAGGGCTGGGGGGATACTGGGATGCATAGGGAGAGGGATCACCAGTAGAAAACAGGAAGTTGTTGGCCCTCTGTACAGACAGTTGGTAAGACCACATCTGGAGTACTGTGTACAGTTCTGGAGACCCCATCTCTGCAAGGACATAGACAGGGTGGAGGCTGTCCAGAAGAGGGCAACCAAAGTGTTGCAGAGTCTGTATCAGAAGACATATGAAGAAAGACTAAAGGAACTAAAGATGTATAGCCTTGAGGAAAGGAGAGAAAGGAGGGAACTGATAGAAACTTTCAAATACCTCAAGGGAACCAACAAATTCCAAGAAGGGTAGCATCTTTCAGAAAAGGAGAGTTGCAAAAACAAGGAGGCACAATTTGAAGATAGAGGGGGGATGGCTCAGAGGTAATGTGAGGAAGTATTTCTTCACAGAGAGGGTTGTGGATACATGGAACAGTCTTCCAGAGGAGGTCATAGAGTCAAAAACAGTTGGGGAATTCAAGAATGCATGGGACAGACATAAGGCAATTCTAGTGGGGGGTAGGAGGAAGTAGGCTGTTGGTTAACTAGGATCTGCAGCTTGTCCGTTAGGTAGGGAAATGGGCAGACTAGGTGGGCCAAGCGGTCCTTATCTGCCGTCAAATTCTATGTTTCTATGTAAGGTGTCTGATTTGATGGCATGCATCACACACACACACACACACACACACTACAAGTAATGCATAGCAAATTGAAAACTTTAGTAACATAACCAAATCTTTTAAACAAACTGAAATTATACACTGCTGCACCACAACAATCAGCAAAAAAAGTCAAAAATTACTGAAAATATTACTGTGTGTACATTAACACAGTTATAGAAGAAAAATATAACCAAAACAAAAAGACTGCCTTTTTCTCCCAGTTAATCTACCTGCACCACAGATACGCCCCTTCCCCAAAGCGCACTTCACAGTATACAGACTGAAAGTTCTAAATCAACATTCAAAATCCACACACAAACAATAAACTCTCGATGATATGAGCACAGGAGAGTTTCCTATAATCGATGTACTAAATTTTGAAAAAAAAAAGACTCAAAAAGGCATTTTTAACAGCTTTTAGAGGTTTTGAATCGCAGAGCTCTGACAGTAAACTGTCTCCAGCTACCACTACACACACACTAGCCAGACCTGAGGCTGTGCAGAACAATCTATAGCCCATGTGACCTGCAATCCCATGAATAACTGCAAAATTCGCCTTGTAGCTTAATTACAAGGCAAAGTGATTCAAAGTACATTGATTTCAATGTACTTTGCCTTAAAATTGGTGGACAAGTGGTTTGGGGGAAGGCAGAGTAACTTGAAGTCATTGGTTTCAATGGACTTAGCTTTCCTCATTATGATGCAAAGTACTCTGCTTTGCGGTTGCAGATTATCTCGCAGATTCCGCATTACTCCGCGAATCACTTTGCAGAGCAAATTTTGGCCACTTCGCCCTCCACTATTTAACAGTTGCTTAATTGCTTTCATCTTATTGGTAGTACAGTTCATGTAGTGCAAAGGTGCCTGGTGTTCTAACAAATTATTTATGTCCCTTAAACATAATTCCTGAAAAACTGATACAGTCAGATTTGCAGGGGTAGATGTGTTCACTTGTTCAACGTTGATTAATACTTTTGATATCCTCCCATTCCATATTATCATGACCCATTCTATACCAGAAGATTGTTAGGTACTAAAAGATTGTTAGGTTTAAATTTCTTGTGACGTTCATAGTATCACTCATGATCTCAAAAGGGTCAGTTTTAGTAGTTAGGACAAAGTTTAGGCCCTTTTGCAATACAAGGAGTTCTTCCTCAGATAGATCATATTTAGATAAATTAATCACATTTAATTGCTATACCTCTGTTTGCCCCACTTGTGCTGCTGGTTCCATGGACCCTGTTGCTGTTGCTGATTCTGCCATTGGTTCACAGATTGACTCCTGCCTTGGCTATGTCCTCATCTGTCTCCTACCCTGTCTTGTTTGTCTCTTCTGAATTGGAAGTGGGTGACTCAGCTGCTCCTCCTGAGGAGAATTTCCTGTTTCTGATACAATGCTGATGGTTCCTCCTGGTCCAATAGATGGGGGGAGGGAAAGTTATCTGCAAAGAAAGATTGAAAAATTTGTCGTTTCACCTTCTGGAATCCCTGGTAGATTTCAAGATGGATTTTGTTGGTTCATTTTGTGTTTTTTCTTCCAATCAGAAATAGAGTAATTGGCATAATCCCCTGCAGCCCATTCAAATTTCTTCTTTTTGTCTCCCTCAATTTGTTTGTCATTCTTTATGATGGTATTTTTCAATTCTCTCTGGTATTGCTTAAAGTCCCTAGAGTCAGAGAAGGTATTGTATGTAAAATGCTTTCTCCTCCAAGTTTCATGCTATTTCTGCCACTATCTCTGCTCCATCTTCTAAAATAAGCTTAATTAAAACAAATGATGCTTCTAACTTGCACCACCTAGCCATGAAGAGTTCTCGATGGTAGCCAAATGCTGGACTGTTTAGTATATGTAAGCCTCTCAATACTCTACTAACGTTGAGGTAAGCCTCCCAAGTGATTTTTTGCCAATATAATCTTCCTGCTTTCAAGGTTACTCTCTAATACTGGTGAAAAGCATCCTTAGTAGGTAAAGTCTCTGTTCCTGCAACTTGATTACTGGCATGAGTCTGTGCAGGTGTAGTGGTTGGAGCAAATCCCTGTAGCAAAGGATTATCCCTCATAGGAAAAGGAGTGTCCAATAAATTACCTCTGCTCCTGTGGTCTTGTCTGGTATACTTCGATGCTTGATCTGACATGTTGTTCCCAGCTTGGGGAAGCTACAGGCATTCCAGTAATTTTTTGTTTTCAATAAACATGTAGTAATTGAACTATTGACCAGTGTAGTTGGCTATGTAATGTCAGTACATTCCAGGGGCTATAAGGCTATCCACCTGATTACACCTCTAGGCAGTCTGGTAATGCCCAGTACTGCCCGCCCTATCAGGTATTATTACTTGCTTATCAAAGCCATAGGTTCATAGGTGTAATACAATCAAATTAGACAAAATTGTCCTTATATGCTCAGGACACTTATAAGGTACAACCTCCAATTCTATTCTCCACACAATATCTATCTAATAATAAAAATAATAATAATATATTTTTAAGGCGCCTTTCAGAAAATCAAGGCGCCATACATAATAAGATCAAACAATATAAATAAAACATTTAAAACCAAGCAAACATCAATATACTAATACAGACCAACTAATCGCTTCCATAAGCCTGGTGCCATAAAAAAAGTCTTTAAGGCAGATTTAAAACTTTCCACAGTCGTGCACTCCCGTAACCGACGAGGTAGAGAATTCCATAATGTGGAAGCCATGAAAATAAAAGTTCTCCTGAAGATTTCAAATGCACCTTAAGTATCTCTAGCAACCCCTCACCGGCCGAGCAAAGCGATCACCCAGGGCAGTAGGGAACCAGCAGCTCTTTCAGATAGTCCGGGCCCAGACCGTGTAGGGCCTTAAAAGTCAGCATGCCAACTTTAAAGGTGATCCGACACCGAACTGGCAGCCAGTGCAGATCATGCAGCACCGGCGTAATATGACTCGATCGAGATGATCCTGTCAAAAGCCGGGCAGCTGCATTCTGCACCAGCTGCAGGCAGCGGATTTCAACCCCTGAAAACCCTAGGTATAGGGAGTTGCAGTAATCTAAGTGAGAGGACACAAAGGCATGAACCAAGACAGGAAGGTCACTGGATGGAACCAGATGCTTAATCCTGGAGATATTCCTTAGGTGATAAAAGGAAGATATGACGACAGCCGACACCTGCGATTGCAGGATCAGTCCTTCATCAAAAATCAC
Organism: Neoceratodus forsteri; assembly: GCA_016271365.2. NCBI lineage: Eukaryota > Metazoa > Chordata > Ceratodontiformes > Ceratodontidae > Neoceratodus > Neoceratodus forsteri. The sequence goes on from CM057458.1 coordinate 519,851,443, forward strand.
CCCCAGGTTTCGCACTTGGTTAGAGGTCAGGAGAGGGACTCCTCTGAGAAACAATCCAGAGGTTGACCCACTACCCAGACCTCCTGTCCAGTGACCAGGTTCCACAGCCATCACCTCAGTCTTATCCGAGTTCAACTTCAGCCAATTCATATCCATCCACTCCTGGATTTCTTTGAGACAGTTGTTAAAGACCGAGAGAACACTACCCTGGTCAGGTGCAAAAGACAGGTAGAGCTGGATATCATTGGCATAACAATGAAACCTCAGCCCATACCTTCTTACAATGTCTCCGAGGAGTAGCATGTACACCACAAACAACATGGGTGACAAAACCAAACCCTGAGGGACCTCACAAAGCAGAGACATTGGATCTGAAGAAAATACTCCAGATACCACTCTCTGAGTTCTTCCAGTGAGGAACGATGTAAACCACCTGAGGACAGATCCAGTTATTCCACAGATGTACCTCAGATGGCTAAGTAACAACCCATGGTCCACGGTGTCCAATGCTAATGATAAATCCAGAAGAACCAAGATGGAGCGGTTCTTCTGATCTCTCGCCATCAGGAGATCACTGAGCACCTGAACCAGCGCTGTCTTGGTACTATGTCTCTTCTGAAAATTGGACTGGAGGGGCTCATAGATGTCATGGATGGTTAAATGGTCTTCCAGTTGTGCTGCCACTACTTTCTCAACCACCTTCCCTAAAAAAGGAGGGTTCGAGATCAGCCTGTAGTTGGCATGGCAGTTTGGGTCCAAAGTAGCTTTCTTCAAGAGTGGTATCACTACTGCCTCTTTCAGAGAGTTATGAAACTCCCCAGATTCCAAGGAGCACCAAACTATCCGCGCTAGGAATGGACCGATAACATCAAGACAACCCAATATCAGGGAAGTCGGTCCAGGATCCATACTACAGCATATAGGGCACACATCCTGGATGATCCGCATGGCATCCATGAAGTCAGGGTGGCTGATGGTACTCCAGGAAGACTGAGGGACAGTAACCTCATGCTGATCACAAGCAACACCCAAAGAATGTGCTGGTTGGAGCCCTGCCCTGATGTTGGCCACCTTATCAGCAAAGAAATGAGCAAGCTCATCAGACTCTATTTGTGAAAATGCTTTTCAAACCTGGAGACAGGCTAGGTTCCACAGTCTGTCCACAGTATGAAATAGCTGGGCTGGTCAGTTTTGAGCTGCCACGATCTCCCTGGACAGGAACTCTGCCTTCTTATGGGTGATTGTGGATTGATAGACTTGATAATGGTCCATCAATCTAAGGCGGTCGGCATCAAGGGCAGATTTCCACCAGTGACATTCTAACCTTTGTCTTTGTCACTGCATCTCCTTCAAAACCCCATCAAACCATGGGGATTGAGGGTGAAGGGAAAGGGAACGAACTCGGACTGGAGCAATCACATCCAGAGCCCCCGAAATGGCCTTATTGTAAGCCAGCACGAGGGTCTCTGGGTCACTGCTTGCCACAGAGAGGGACGATAGGTCAAGTGCCACAGATAGGCTCTGAGAGCTTATGTCTCATAAAGGGTGGTACCTGACCATCTCCACAGGGGAAGACCTACTGGGGGGGTGCTAAAACTAAACCCCACGGTGTAATGATCAGACCACACAACAGGTTCCACCCCCAAATTGGAGGCCTCGATTCCTAGGATTTGATTGTATTACACCTATGAACCTATGGCTTTGATAAGCAAGTACTAATTTAATTTTAAACATTAACTGTGCCATTCCCCACTATTTTGGGAGGAAGTCTATTCCACAGTGAGACCACCATTCTGAAAACCAGGTTGCGCTTTTGAAAGTATGGTTTACATTTCTCTTTAGCTGTAGCATATGGAAATTGGCAGTAAATAAATTAATACTTAACTGGAGGCCTAAGTTGTCCCCTAATTCTGTGTTGTCAAGTGCACTGAAAACAAGGTGCAGATCTCCTCTCATCAGTCAGTACTCCAGGGAATGTAAGTTAAGACTTTTTAATCTGTCTTCATAGTTCAGATTTTGTATGCCATTTATTGTTTTTGCCATTCTGTGTTGGACCCGTTCCAGGTTATTAATGTGTGTTTTGGATAAAAGAGCCCAGAAACTAAATTTCATGCCCCCTGGCTAGCAGGATTGTGGCTAGAGCTGCTGGAATGCGCCCCCCACCAACTACAGAACAATTAAGTCCCCCCAACCCCCTGGACTAGCAGGATTGCAGCTGGAGCTGCTGAAACTTGCCCCCCACTGACTTCAGAACAATTAAGGTACGCATTCAAAACAGACTCCGCGTCTCTTCATCGGCTGGCTATTTTTTGAAATTGGCGCTTTTTCCTGAGATGGCACCGCATCAAGTATAGAGACTACAACAATCTACTTTTCTGAAGAAGCATCTTTCTAGCTGTTAGAATAATTTATTGGGGGCATCTCTGATTAATTTGGACCCTCACATCAGATTAAATTTTTGTTTAAGGCTCAGTTGTGCTCTGGCAACCCACTCTAATTTTGGTCTGATTGCACAGACAAGTTTAGCCAAAGCTCACAAGTTTAGCCGGAGCTCATTTCATTAATAACATTTTCAGCTTTTAGCTCATTTATTTGAAACACTCTTGGGCTTTAAGTCTATATTCAGAGCTCATTAAAAACAATCTTTCAGAGAGCTCACTTTATCCTCGTGGCTTACCTGCCTGCAGGAAGGAGAAGGAATGGACGCCTGCAATCTGCTGCTGAGCATAGCTGACTTCCCATCATCGCTGTGCAGTGGCTCCCCACCCTCCCCCCACCATGCCCACCCTTGGCTATCCTTTCTTACATAGCCAGTGGGGGGTCATGTGATTACTAAGTGCCCACTTTGCCATTTGCTAATTTTTTTCTGTCTCCACCAGAGGGAGCATAACCTAAATTCAATCTAGCTGTAGGGTATATTTTGAGCCATCACCATAGCTCACATTCATTTGTGCAGCCCTATTCTGCCACATTCAAACTCTGTTATCCTGGCCCAGATTTCCTTTGTGTAGAACTACTCTGTTCTTCTTCCCAGTGGCTGTTAGAGACTTCTTATGATCCTGTGAACGTATTACTTAAGGTTTCTAACCCCAGGTTGTTTCTGTCAGTGCTTCTGCAAATTCATTGGTCAAAGTTTTAACTTTATCCCTGTTGTCTATATATAGCAGTCTTCCATGTGGCTCTCAGTCAGGTCACAACATGGCTAGACAGGGGATTGCTTTTGTTTTGCTCTTTGTTCTAACCTTTGCTCTGCTCGATAAACTCCTTGCCCACTGCCTAAACACCTGACCCATAATCCTTCATCCCTTTTCCTTAGTCCCACTTACTCTGATCTTGCCCTAACCCCTCATCTTACTCATTTAATGTGTAAAAAAGATGCTTACTCCCTTGGGGTCTGTACTCTGTCCTCACTGTGCACTTTACGAAGGCTCAGCCTCAGCTCCATAGGCCTATGCTCATTAAAGTTATCCATGGTTTTAAACATATCCCAACTCCTTCTTCAAGCGGGCGACACTGAATTAAATCCTGGTCCTCCAGGCATACCATATACATCTTCCCCTTTGTCCCCATCTATTACGCCACGTGTAAAGGGCATCAAAATTGCTCATTTAAGCATACAATGTCTCCATCCAAAAATAACTGAGATCCAGGCATGGGCTACTAAACATAGCCCGGACGTCCTTGGTTTAACTGAAACTTGATTAAAAACCCATGTACAGCAACATGAAATTGATCTTCTCAGCTACTCATGTTTCAGGCATGATTGCAGAGGTAAAAAGGGTGGTGATGTCCTCTTCTATGTTAAATCAAAATTCCATATCACTGTTGTCCCCTCTCCAGCTGATTTGCCTTCCCCAGTGGACTCTCTCTTTATTTCATTGACCCGTGGCAATGTAAAAAAACCTTTAATTGGTTGTATTTACCTCCCTCCTAAGGATGTCTCCAATGACCTACATACCCTCATGTCTTACATCTCAGTCCTACCACCGCATAATACAGTAATCTGTGGAAACTTTAACAATGACCAGCTGTCCCCCAACAAAAAGAAGGCTCACTCTATTGTCTTTAACATTAATTTTACCCAACATATCTCTGAGCCCACACAATGTAACTATAAGACAGGTACTTCATCACTATTGGATTGGATTCTAATTGCCCTCACAGGATCAAGTCAGTCGGTGTTCTACCTGACTGTATTAGCGACCACTGTCCTACCTACTGTGTGTGGCACAACAATTTTGAGACCCCTTCTCCCATAATTCAGTAACCTAGGAACATGTCACAGTTTAATATAGATGACTTTTTAATGTCAATTAGACCTTCTAACTGGACCCCCCTTGCTCACCTCCCCACCATAGACCAAGCCTTTGCCTACTTCATTGCCACCTTTAAAGACATTATCAACAGACAAGCTCCTCTAACTAAATGCAGATCCAAGGGTATCAAAGGCCCTTGGCTCCCTACTGAAAGCAGATCCCTCATGAAGAAACATGATGCAGCATGTAAATCCTATAAAATCAGTCACCTACACTCCGATTGGTTATCATATCGGCAGCTGAGAAATCAGTGCAAAAACTGGCTTCAGGGTGCTAAACGTTCCCATTACTGCTTACTTCAGACTTATAACCTCAGCAAACCAAAAGGATTCTGGAAACAGATTAATTCCCTGATCAAGGGGAAAAGGACCCAGTGTCCCAGCTCCATATAGTCTGGTGGCGACCTCCTACATGATCAACCTTTTATTGCAGAAGGGAATTTATCAGTTCTACACCGACCTTGATAGGTATACGGCTCACCTTGCACCCATCTCTGATTTCTTCATTCCTGCTCAGCCCCATGCCGCCCTTGGCCCTCATCCTCCCATCCATCTAAAACTCTTCACAATTGGGGAACTTCGCAAGTTATTATCTAATCTCAAGTCAGAGAGCTGTCCCAGCCATGACATGTTAGAACCCAAGTTCCTCAAACTTGGAGCAGTGTCACTTGCCTCACCTGTTTGTGTTCTTCTAAATAGGTCTTTCCTCACTGGAGTGGTGCCAAGTCTATAGAAAGTGGCAGTGGTGACACCCCTCCACAAGGGTGGCACACATGCCATTGAAAACCATAGGCCTATCTCAATTGTATGCGCCCCTGACAAAGATCCAGGACAGTATCTTGTACAACCAGTTGCAATCCTGCTTAGACATGCACCAGCTTCTCATGGATTGCCAGCACGGCTTTTGAAAGGGCCATAGTACTACCACAGCCCTGGTTAAGGTCTCAGCTGAGATCCTTAAAGCTAGCGATGAAGGCCTAGTGAATGGTGCATTGTTCATTGACCTGACTGAGGCCTTCAGTCTTGTCAACCATCCCCTCTTGCTTGGTAAACTTCATCAACTTGGCCTGGATTGCCTGTCACTCTTTTGGCTTATGGATTACCTCATTGGTAAATCACAAAGCGTAAAATGGTCTGGATCTTGCCCCTCCCTCAGATCCATCTTGCATGGCATGCCTCAGGGCTCAATTCTTGGTCCAATATTATTCTCCCTCTTCATAAATGAGCTCTCAAATTTCTGTGATGGTGCAGCTGTGTAACTCTACACAAATGACACAATCCTATACCGTTCATCTAATGACATGGATTGGCTTAACCAAAGCCTTAACTCTGACTTCAATACACTTGAATCTTGGTTCTTAGGTAATCATCTAAGTCTGAATATGAAAAAAACAAAAACTATGTTATTCCACAACCCTACCCCTAAACTAGTCACTTCACTCCAACTCTGCCCACTATCTGGTGACACCATTGAAGTAGTCAAAACTTTTAAATATCTTGCGATACACCTTGATGCCTTTTTCTCATTAGAACATCACTTAGCTCAGCTTACCAAAACAGTAAACCAGAAGCTAGGACTCTTATATGGTTTCCATCCCCTACTATCCGCTGCCGCTTGTCATAAAATTGCTTCTACTGCCCTTCTCCCTATACTGTTCTATGGTGCCCCACTCTTACTTTCTACTCAGTCCTCATCCCTTGCCCAGCTCCATCAACTCTATTATAGAATCGAGCTATTTGCTCTTGGTGCTGACTCTAGAACACATCACTGTAACACCCTGTAGTCTCTTCAATGGTCTAGTTATGACTCAGGATTACAGTTCCACACACTATGCTTTGTATTTAAACTAGTTAACTCATTGTCTTCACACGAGCTTTCTGAAGTTGCAGCACTTGTCTCCTGTATACTGTTAACAGTTAATCATGGGCCTTTCTAAGAAAAATCAAGCCATAATTGGCATGTCACAAACAAATGATAATAGCACAAACATGTAACTGCTAGACACAAAATAAGAGTGGCAAAATTGTTCAGCATAAAATTACCCTTCCAATGGTGGTATGCAAGGAATAGCAGGTAATTTAGTTTTATTTCTGTGCTGGTCAAAACAGCAAAACAAAATATTTTTTCCACTAAAAAATGCACCATAAACCCCTTTTTTTTTCGGAAATATGTATCATATCAACACCAAATTAAACATCCCAACATTAGATGTAATTTTAATAATTTGTTTGTGAAACAAACAGCTATTTCTATAGTATTAAACATAATTTTTCCCCATTTGAGTCAAGATGTGTTGGTGAGGTTTGAGGAACAAATCTGAACCATACACACCACATCGTAAACAAATGCATATAACTCCTAAAGTGTACATGATACACATAACGTATCAGTGACAAAGTTGTTGCACACAGAATTGCCTTTCCAATGGTTCTATTCAATCAACTGTACTCAATTCTGTTTTTGTTTTATACTGGCTGAGATACTCAGAATGTGTGTTTTCTTCAAAGTGCTTAGGTGCTTCTAGATGGACAAAATGCCATAAACAAATATGAATAACTCCTAAAGTGAACATGATACACATAAAGTGTCAGTGGCAAAGTTGTTCAGCACAACATTACCTTTCTAATGGTACTATGCAGTCAATTCTAATAAAGTCTGTCTGGCAAGTAATATTAAAACATTTGAGTGACTTCTCCAGATGTTTCTAGAGCACACAGGAAGTCTGTAGGTAACTTCTGTAGGCGTTCTGGGACACATTGCAGTTAGATTTGCTGACGCCTACATGGCGTTTCTAGGAGGCAATGAATTAAGCACTTTAATCCACCTTGTCTAAAGAGAATCATCTACCACAAAGCATATGCTTGCCCACTCCGAACCACTTATCCTCCCTTATTAGCAATCCAGAAACTGTGCCGTCTTTCAGGTACAGTAAGCGTTCATTTGCCTTCTCAGCTACCACTGCCTGGAATTTCCTTTCATCTGCTTTACTCACCTGCCCTACCCTATCACTTTTCAAAAAAGAGCTTACCTCTTATCTACTTAAACTCCCTCTTTGCACTTGCTTTAACTAATCTCTGCCTTCTCAGTACCTTTGTCTTGTAAATATGCTCACTCCTAAGTATTGCATTGTACATGTGCTATAACCTTCTCCTATATCAATGTAAATATATTTTTATTTATTAAGTTGAATTCTCTGTATTACCATTTAAACATTGTTAATTCATTGTACATTGTCTTATCCCTGTATCCATCATTTGTACTGCACAGCAATTTGTCTCCTGGATCATCACTGAAAAAGGGACTGCACAGTCTCAGTGAGCCTACCCAGTTACCAAAATTCAAATAAATAAATAAACTAGCAAAATAATCAAAATGTGACCTTATTAGTGCACTGCACAGTGATAATATCACCTCTTTATCTCTACTAGAGATGTGTCTATTTATACAACCTAATATGCGGAAGACTTTCATAGTGACCTCTTCACAGTGCCTGTTTGGCTTGAGGTTACAAGTATCTAATATTCTTAAGTCTCTCATTTAGACGCTGCTTTTAAAACCTGCCCTCTGAAGATATAAGTTGCTCTGTTGTTCAATGCACCAAAATGAATTACAGTGCATTCTTCCAAATTAAGTTCAAGTTTATATGTGTAACCCTATTGATTTATTCTGTGTAGCACTTGCTGTAGGTTATCAATCCTGTCTCTGCTAGTAACCACTCAGCCAAGTTTGGTGTTGTTTGCATATTTAGTCAGCCACACATCCCCATTTGCATGTAATGAGTCAATGTAGATGTTAAAAAGACAAAGTCCTAGGACAGAGCCCTGAGGCACCCCACTAATCACATTCACACACCTTGACACACCCTCTAAGAACCACACTTTGAGTTCTGTTCTTTAACCACAAGTCAGTCCATGACACCAGCCTAGGATTTAGACCTATGGGGCAGGATTCACAAAGCAGATGCACTGGGCACAAATGAGATGCACTGGGGCAACTTAGATGCGCTGATCCCAGACAGTGAGATTCACAGAAGTTTGCACCACAAGATGCCCTGTGCGCATCCCACTGCGAATCACACAGATGCAGCACAGCACAACGTGAGATGCCCCAGCACAACAGGGATGTGCCAAAGCACCTAGGGCAGCATAACAGTTAATATGGAGCAAGTCAGCAAGGGATAAAGGAGCAACAGGGTGAACCTGCAGTGGCACAAAGGATGCAGGGGAACACACTTGCAGGGACAGACCAGAGTGCCAAAGGGCCCGAGAGCGGCCACAGCAAAAGAGGTGAACAGACAGAGCACACAGAGGAACACCCAGAAGCACTTGACAAACCCCACACAGGAACCCAACTGGCACATATGACATGCCCAGGGGTGCCTGTCAAGGTGTGCCACAGCTGTTGGGGGCACCATGCAGCATGGAGGTGTCCCCAGGACACAGTCTCCTGCACAGGAACCCAGTGGTGTGGAGAAAGGAGATGCCACACGGGGCCACACTAGTGGATAGGCAGAATGGTGGACATGCCAACTGCCATGCACCACACAGATGTAATGAGCTCGCAACCAATGTGGACCACATGCAGAGCTGCACAACAACAGGGCACCAGCACAACACATGCAGCCCACGTGCACCACACACATAAAAGGGGCACTGACAAAGGCAGCATGACACAATGCCCACCCACATGCCACAGGAAACAAGGAGGGCATACAGTGAGGCCTCCTCATCGGGGGGCAGGATGCATGTGTGTGCAGTAACACAGCTGCACACATGTGTAAGGTAACAAAGGGACAGTGTACAGCAGCAGACAAATACAGAAAACATGCACAATGTACAGTGAATGACCACAGAAACTGGTTGCAGTAGAAAATGGTTCAGTAACAGCAGCAGAACACAATAAACTATTTACAATAACAACTGCCAGTAGGAACAGGGAAGGTGAGGGTAGGGGGTCTGTACAAGTACAAAAACAGGTATGCAGGAGGGTGAATGTGTGTGTGTGTGTGTGTGTGTGTGTGTGTGTACAGGGTATAGCAACATATAATGTGGATGGGTAAGGAATGTGAGGCAAAACAGAAAGGGGCTTTATACAAACATCCACATCCCTAATGTACCTGATGTGATGCAGCATGGCACCCACACCTTCGACCCCTGGCACACATCATTCTCGCAAGCCTAGCTAGTGCCTGCAGCAGCTGTCCCTGATAACTGTAGAGTGGCTGAAGCATCCTCTGTAAAGACCTCTGGAGCTGTATTCCTGCTAGCTGCAGTACTCCCTAAGGCCACAGATGAATGGGGGCAAGTGACCATACACCCCTTGGACCTACAGTGGGGGACACAGACAACAGGCACTAAGTGCCATGTTCCACACTGGCTCCCCCCACCCACCATACAAATGTGTGCTGGAGGCATCCATCATGCAAATGGCCAAGAGCCTGCCAGGCACACCGCACACCAGCAACAGGCTGGCACACAGTGCCACAATGTGACCATGCCATGTTACTCAGGAAGCACACGGCCCACATGTGCATGCAGGGGGTTTGTGCAGAGGGGCATGTTGCCATGCCCCACACAGCATGTGCACATGCCAGCAGGCAGCACAAGCATGCAGGTCCTGTCCAGACACCACTGGAGCACCACAGGGTGCCCATACTCCACATGATATGCTCACACAGTGGATGTACACACAGGGGCCAGGTGCACTGTGGCCTAATCACATGCTGCCAGGCCTACACCACATGTGTGTGCACAACCAGCAGCACATGGACATGCACAAGGGATGGGCAAAGGCCAGCTGAGGGCACCGCCCCTCCTGAACACACAGAAGATGCACATGACACTCACCTGGACCAGCATGTCCCTGTCCACAGGCACTGACACCGGCGCTATTGCACATGGCCTCCACCGCAGCTGTGGCCCGCCACCTGCCTACCAGCCCTGTGAGAGAAACAAAAGCAGAGAACACCATAAGGAGACTGAAGGTGTGACATGGCTATCCCCAGCAACAACACCAGTGCCAACATGCAGTGATGGCAACACCCCCACAGTGCCCCAGTGACGGCACCCTTGGCTGTGTTCATCCACACACAGCACACCTGCCATTCTCCACCATGTGTGCAGCTGGATGTATGCAATGCCAATGGCCATGCTGTACCACGCATGCCACAGTGGCCCTGCCCCCCATGCACCTTGCTGCACACGCCTACTCCCTGTGGTCATGTGGGCACTGTCTACTCTGTGTATGGCCCACGGTCCATGCATGTGTGTGGGTGTGTGTGTGTGTAATGGTGTGCAGTGTGCCAGCCCCCCCATACCCCATGCTGTCTGTGTACATGCATAGTACTGTGACCTACCTGGGCATGGCACTGCACCCCTGCATGCATGGTCCTGTAGGCTTCTCAGCCTATTCAGGTCCCTGCACTGCAGATCACCATAACATGGCAGGCTTTGCTTCCCATTGTGGGCAACCCTTGTCCTGCACACCAGCTGTACAGCAATCCTGGCCCACACCACAGACCATGGCTTAGTGAGGTTATCAGACCCAAAGACCTGTCTCTCAACCTGCAGCACCAGTGCCACACAGTTGAGGAGCTCCACCTCACCCCAGTTCATGTGCCTTGAGCCTGTTCTCTGTGTACATGGCATGATGCCCTTCATTGTCACCAGGTCAGGTGTGCACAGATAATGCTGCTGGTGTACAGTGGCACATTCGTACCACATGCGTGATTGGCCATCATGCGACACACCGTGCACAGTATGGCAATGTGCAGTTGCCACCAATAGCACAGCATCGCACATGTGCACAGCACCATGCATGGATGGGAACACGGGGTCATGACTGGGTCATGCATGCGCACTCCGTGCGGAGCCGCCACCTTGTGAGTGGCAAGCAATGCCACACACAGTGCAGTGTTGCTGCATACATTGCCAGTGTTACACTGTGATCCACAGGTGTGCAATGGCACCCCATTGCATGATAAATGCACACAACATGACAGGCAGCACTGCAGTCATCATGCAAGTGGACGTGTATACGCAGCCGGATACAATCGTGCAGTCAGTAATACCGGACTGTTGCGCTATGACTGTCAATTCACTAACCCGATATTGAGCATGCATGGCACTGCACCATGACAGTTGTGCTGTATTCAGGAAATGCCCTATGTTCCACATGCATGCACTGGAAATGTGCCGTATGGGGATACGCTCAATGCAGCAGATGCACTCTGTTGATTGGGATGAGCTGGTGGCAATTTTGCAATTCACAGACATTGCTCCAAAATCAGCTCATTGCCAGATTCAGGGGCATTGCACCTGATTAGCATCTCATCACAGACACTCTCAATCTCATTTGCATGCCCTGAGCCATAAATGCTACTGAATGTGCCTTCACAGAGCTCAGGTGACTGATTGGAATTGCATCCTTGAAAGTAGGTTTGTTTACATTCTTCCAAAGGCAGTGTGGCAGCACAAAAAGACAGTGTGAGGCCTAGGACATACATCCATGATCCACACTTGTTCCTGGTCAACAGGCACATCCAGGTAAGTGCCCACAGTGTCCCACTGTTCATACTAGGTCTAGCTTGGGGGGGGACCATTGCTGGTGTGTGGTGTAGTATGGGACCACAGAATGATGACATGTGTCACAGTCCAGACCACCATCATGTGGTACATGGCAAGCAATGCCACTCACATGTGTAGGACATGTCAGTTACATGTACCACTGCTACAGAACTGATCCTGTCAATGCTCAGCTGTCCCTGACAGTCCCAGATCCTTTTCCAGATATGCACGGCATGCAGGTGTGTAGTATGCAGACAGGGTGCTATGACCCTGCAGCAGCCAGACGCAGTACCTGCACATATATTGAACTAACTGTCATGTGCTAATGGCTGTGTATTCTCACCAACAGAAACCAATATGTCTGGAAAGGACACAGCTGCTGGACGCAGATGTCCCAATTTCACTAGTGATGAGAACAGGTCACTGATCGAGGCATACCTGCTGCGCAAGAGCATCCTGGCTGGCCAAGGTGGCAGCCAATAGCTGCGGGATGAGGGCTGGGAGGCTGTGGCATGGCATGTCAAGGCCATCGGAAAGTTTAACAGGATGCGCCAGGAGTGCAGAAAGTACCTGAATGATGAGAAGAGGAAAGCCAAGGAGAAGGTGGTGCACACAAAGTCCTCTCTTAGTAAGACAGGAGGTGGGCCACAGACAGGTGTGCACCTTATACCCACTGAGGAGCTGCTGGTGGCCAGTATGGGCCAGGCAGCTGTGCAGGGTGTTCCTGGAGGGGGCTTCCAGATGGGCGGCAGTCCATCACAGCACTGTGAGTATACATGCCCAGGATATGTGCCTGTCTGCATGTGTGTGCCATGTGTGCCCTGACAGCTCCACTGTGTATGACTGTCTCTACCCTTGGTTCTGTACGGCCCATCCATGGACCATCATGTGCAGTCACTTGACAGGACGGGCATGTGCTGGGGGGGGATCACCCACGGTGTTGTGATCCACTGCACACCATTGCTGTCATCTCAGTGGGTGGTGGCCAGGGTGTTGTCATGGTCCCACACATGTACAAGGGGGCATATACAGGCACTGGGCCTGTCCAGCTGTAACCAGTGCATGACTGCAACAGCAGAACTGGTGTTGACTGTCAACCGCATGGCATGTCAGGCGCTCCACTGTCACACATGTATGTCCACCTGTGCATGCCTGTCTGAACACTACTGTCACCCATGTTTGTAACCATGTATTCCTTCTGTCTGTTACAGCTCCATCACACCTCACTGATGCTGCCATGTCTGGTACACCACACAGTGCCACTGCAGATGATGATGCTGGTCCGTCTCACCAGGCAACAGCCAGGTCTGGGGATGATGCTGTCCCCAGCCCATCACACACTACAGCTGCCCTGGACACATTACCAGTGGTGGCAGGGCCTTCCAACACCTCAGCAAGCGGTGCCATGGCTGGCAAGCGGGACAACACATGGCTGGAGAGGTTCCTGGGTATGGCTGATGATGACCCAGGGGACATGGTGGACATTGCCGACATCCTGCTGGTGCTGGCATCTGGTACACGGGGGACGTACAGTGATGCTGATAATGAACCAGATGCCACACAACTTTGGGGGACATGGGCAACAGTGGCATGCATGACACACAGGTGCATGCACAGGTGGCACCAGCAGGCATTCACAGTCCTGCAGCCCCTGGCACACCCACAGGGCATGCACAGATGCCCACGGTAGTGGTTGCTGTGGGCTCTGTGCCTTGTGCTGCTGTACTGGCTGGGATCACCAGCATGGATCAGCAGGGTGCTGTGGTTCCATCGCAGGTGGTGGATGCCCATGATGCAGTCATCCCTGGATGTGCAGCAGTTGCACAAGCCCAATTCCCACCCATACAGTGGTCTGCTGTGGTGAGTCCACCTACAATGGATGTGCAGCAGCAGGCCGGCACACCACCTGCCCATCGGCGCCATCCCCATAAGCCTTCACCTGCTGATGAGATTGAGGGCTATGCACACCTCCTGCAGGCAACCATGGAGGGGCAGACATCCTTAAAAGTGGAGCTCAGGGGCCTTGTAATGCTGTTGGCAGTTGAACATGAGTTGTCGGCTGCGTGACTTGCCCAGATGTTGGCAGAAGCATGCCTACTGTGGGTGGATATGACCGCAGCTCTGGAGCAGATTGCACATGCTGCCAAGGTGGCATGTGCAACCAGTACACCCTGTGGCCACCGGGCCTCCAGCCGAACCCCCAGGAGTGCCTCACACACACCCAGCCAGTGGTGTCAGGTGGACCCATTGCTGCTGATGCCATCACCACACTTCTCCATCACCATCATCGCTGTATCCAACTTGGATCATGGGGCTAACACACTAGTGAGCACTCATTCACGGTCTTGCTGCAGTACCCCTCCGGGGTGCTGGCTACCCCTCCTTTGGCCAGTGGCACTGCGTCAGTGACCACCAGTCATGGGTGTGGCTGCCCATGTGTCCGTGGCAGCCGTGGTGCCCCCCGCTGATGTCTGGGTGACAGCTCACATGGCTCTGCTGCCTGCACCCTTTGCGGTCCACTCACTTGGCTACCTGTGCCTAGGGTGGTGTGGGTGGCATGCGCTTGCCCCCGTGCATTGCATGTGTGCATCACCTGTGTGGTACTACATGCATGTCCAGGTGCACCATTGTTGTGCTGTGTGGCATGGGCATGATGAGTGCAGTCCTGTGTCTGCTGTGCACGTGTGCCAGCAGAAGTACACTGATCCATGCCATCCTCAGTACATACACTGTGCCCCCTGGACATGTGGTTCCTTCTGTGTGTGTGTGTGTGTGTGTGTGCATGTGTGTGTGTGCATGCAGCATTGTCGCCTTCATGGGTGCGCTACACTGTGGCAGTGTTTCGATAGAGTACCCAGTGGTGTGTTTGTGGGTGTTTGGGTGTGTGTATGTGGGGTGGGATGCCAGCTGTGTATTATTCACCTGTGCTACTCACTTGCAGTCCCAAAGTGCTCCTCGATGATGGTGTTCCTGTGTCACTGGGACCTGGCAAATATCCATGGGTCTCATCATGCCAGTGGTAGTCCATCATGCCGCCCTTGGAGTGCTGCATCCTTGTTCCCCTTCTCATCCTCCTCCCAAGAACTGTCACCCTCTTCAGCCTGGACAGCTATTCCACGGTCAATGGCCATGTTGTGCAGAATACAACAGGCCAGGAATATGCCCCAGGCCTTCTCTGGGCCATACTGTAGGGCACCACCCGACCTATCCAGACACCAGAAGTGCATCTTCAGCATGCCGAAGACATGCACGATGATGGTGCATGTCGCAATATGTGCCTCGTTGTACCGCTCTTCCGCTTCTGTGCCAGGTTGACGGAAGGATGTCAGTAGCCAGGGCTGGAGGGGTACACTGCATCACCTGTGGGAATCAAGAGCAGTCTGTTACTCCACTGCATACCTGTGCATAGTGCCCTGCCCCCTGCACCATGGCGCACTGGTGTGTCTGTCCATCCCGGTCCTTGTGGCAACCCTCACTGGCTGCCTACATCCCCCTCTTGACTGCTATGGCCTGTCCAGGCTTCACACGTCTGCCTGTACCTGCCTGTGCTCATAGCCATGGCTGCTTGCACATGTTCCCGTCCCCATTGTCTGCCCACCAATGCCCAGCGGTCGACCATGCATGGCTGTGTGTGGTGTGTTCTTCCCTGCCACTCCTGCCAGCTGTTGCACTGCACCCTGCCTCTCATGTTTTGCTGTTCTGCTGCACTGTCCCACTGTGTGCCCAGTTTCATCGGTGTTCCCCTTCCATTGTCCCACCTGTGCATATCCCCCTGTGCATTCTGTATCATGGCACTCACACACCTGCTCCCTCTCACTTCATTTGTTGCGCCATGGTGGCCTATTCATGGGCAGTTCTGCTTGCCCCACCACCTACAAGATGGCCACTGGGTATGTTCCCAGTCTCAAACCGGCGGCAAAGGGTGGACTGGTGCCATATAAAGGCATGTGTACTCCCAGGGTGTGTGACGCACACATTGCTGATGTGCCTAGTGGCATTGTACACCACCTGGTAGTTGACAGAGTGGTAGACCTTGGAGTTGACATGTGTCATGGCATCATCGCCAGGTGGTGCACGGATTGCCATATGGGTGCAGTCAGTGGCCCCTATAATGCCCGGCATGTGTGCCACCCTGTGGAGCTGCTGCATGGCTTCTGTCCACTCTGCCTTTGTGCTTGGGAAATGGATGAACTCTGAAGCATGTGGGAGCAGTGTGGTGAGGAAGTGTGTGTGAGGAGACAGGACATGGATGGTGGGATATGCCAGTGGTGTCTCCAGCTGGCCTCTGGGAGGTTCCCGTGGTGAGCAGGCACATTGCTGTTGTCACCTTTGTCTCCACTGCTACAGCATGACCTCTTCCAGTGGGTACCTGCATTTCGTCATGGCACAGGTCACAGAACTGTCTCAGAATAACCCCGTCAGGCATTATCAGATGATTATTTCGGTGTCCATCAGCTGTTCAAATGTCAGTCTAGCATGATACCGCCACGGGACTGGCCACCTATGGTGCCTTCAAGCACTATGTTGCTGGTTAGCCTGTCTACTCATCACCATTAACATTCCCACCATCAGGAATGATGCTCCATTCATTGTGTTATTCTGCTGCTGCTCTCCTCCTGCTTGCTGCACTATTATGTGGTCAGCCTGCTGGGAGCTTGCACTTAAGTCTGCTTCTTTTATACTTATCTCCACATGGGGCATTTGGTACTTGCGCTGTGAATGCTCCATATTTTTGCATTCATTTTGCTCTGAGAATGGCTCTGCACTGTATATGCAGTTACACTCAAGACGCGTCGCATATCATTACTTTCAGTCTCCAGTGCAAACACCTGTCAATTCAGCCCAAGTCAATTCAGCCCGGTGAATTCAACCCCATGGCAATTCAGCCCGAGTTAGTTCAGCCTGTATGTTAGATCAGCCCCAGTCAATTCAGCCTGAGTCAATTCAACTCCATTTCAGTTCAGCTCCTAGGTTAATTCATTCCCAGACAATTTAGGCCGAGTCAATTCAGCTCCTATGTCAATTCAGCTACCATGTTAGTTCAGCCCCATGTCACTTCAGCCCCTATGTCAATTCAGCCCTTATGTAAGTGCAATACCGACCATAACCATGCACCTGATGCTGCTGACAGTGCTGTCAGACGTGTTATTGACAAAATGAAGTCCACTGCAGCCACAACACATGAGACGACACATACCATCATTTCAGGAGCCACTCGGGGACTTTCAAATGCAGTTCTAGCATGGCTGCCGGAGGAGCAGAGGATGAAAAGGATGATACAGAGACACAGAGCAGCCATATCCGGTGCACCACATAATCCAGCAAGTCTGCAGGAGCTGGAAATTCCTACTACACCAGTGCCAATCTATGCTTCATCAGCATGTCACCCCACTGGTATGATGATAGCACTTACAAAGCTTCCCCACCACTCTTCAAGCAGCTGTATACCAATAATGGGGTTCATCACAACAAAGTGCTACCTGCTGTATATGTGCTGCTGCCAAATAAGACCAAGCAAACATACTTGTGATTGTTGCAAGAGTTGAAGAAGCTGCAACTGGACCTTAGCCCACAATCAATAATGACAGACTTTGAGATCAGTGCTGTGTTAGCATTCCAAGACACTTTTCCAGGGACAACAATGCAAGGCTGTTTTTTTTTTTCCGTTTCAGCCAAAGTATCTGGAGGCAGGTATGGAACTGTGGACTTCAACAACATGGAGCTGATCCAGAGTTATCACCGAATATGAGAATGTTGGCTGCATTGGCATTTGTAACTGTACACAATGTAGTGAAAGCGTTCAAGGCTTTAATGGACAGTGTGTATTACAGAGAGCATGAGGATTTGCTACATCCTATGACTGACTGTTTTGAAGATGTTTGGTTGGAGAGGATGTACAGAATACAAAGGCAATAACAGCCCAGATTTCTTCACAGCCAGTGGAACTGCTATGAATCAACTAGTCAAGGCATCTCAAGGGCAAATAATGCCATTGAAGGATAGCACAACAGTTTTGCATGCCTCCTAAATGCTGATCAACCATCAATAAGGAAACGTATCAATGCTATGAAAAAAGAACAGAGCCTGACAGAGACTATAATGGAGCAGTACATTGCTGGCCATGCACCACAAGAACCTAAGAAAGTGTACAAGAACTCTGCTGAAAGAAATCAGTGCATTGTCACAGAATACCGTGCAAGGGAAATAGTGAAGTACCTGAGAGGACTTGAACACAATTTTGTGTTTTAACTTAATGGATGCTTACAATTCTCTCAACATGTTTTAATGCTCCACTCTTCAGCCTTTCCTCCTTTTTTTACAGAGAACATTTGTCTGTTGGGAGAGTACTCCGCCCTTCCCACTATTAAGCAAAAAACTCAAATGGCAGTAATATCCTTAGTCACTGTCCATTCTAGTGGTGACACCTGGAGCTGTTGGAATGTGCATGAGGGTCGGGGTGGGTTAGTTGGGGTGGTTTGGGTGTTGTGTGGGTTAGAAGGTTAAGTCTAGGCTTATTGTTGTCCTGTTCTTTTGTTTTTCTGTCTGGTGTATGTGATTGGTGTTTGGTGCGTGTACTGTTTGTGCAAATTAACATTTTCAGTAAAGTGTACTTAATTGCAAAAAAATATTTTTTAAAGCTTTCAATAAAGCTAAATATGTTTACATATGTTGTTAGTTATGTTTATTCTAGTGCAGAACCAAAAGGAGCCGAATTTACATAATGGCTGAATTGACATAAGGGTTGAATTGACATAAGGGTTGATTTGACAAGGGGGCTGAATTGACATAGGAACTGAATTGACATAGCAGTTGAACTGACTTGGGCTGAATTGACGGGTTGAACTGACATAGGAGCTGAATTGACTCAGGCTGAATTTAGTGGGCTGAATTGACTGGACACCTACAGTGCATCCTGTTCAGCGCAGCGCATCCAGGTTGCACCCGGGGCATCTGTGCTATCTGTGAATGGCTACATGGCGCATTTCCCAGTTGCAGCAGCACATCTCATTTGTGCCCAGCACATCTGCTTTGTGAATCCTACCCATGTTATTTAGGCTACTAATCAAGCCATTATGGAAAACCTTGTCAAAAGCCTAATTCAGGTCAAGGAAGACAACATCCACCAAATCACCCTGTTCCAAAGCCTTGCTCACCCTTTCTTAAAAGGCTAAATGGTGGTCAGACAGGATCTGCCATGGACAAAACCATGCTGACTATAATCTATCAACCTACTGGCATCAATGAAGTGTTCTATTTCTTCCTTCATGATATTTTCCATTATTTTCTCTAGTATGGATGTTATACTGATTGATCTGTACTCTGCTTTACTTCTTTTTTTGTAAATTGGAGTTACTGAAGCCTGTCTCCAGTAATCAACTGCAGTACCAGTGTCCAGGGATGCCTAAAATATCTTAGTAATTGATCCACTAAGGGTTTCAGATGTATCCTTTAATATCTTGGGATACATGCCATCAGGACCAGTTCCTTTTTTGGGATTAAGTTTGCTCAGTCTGGTTTTAATATCTTCCCTATTGATTACTGTTCTGGGGATTTCAACCAAATCGTTATGTACTGGGGGAAGGCCAGACTTTGTATTATATATTGAGCTAAAGTAAGTGTTTAAAAGATCAGCTACTGTATATTTTCCAAATCAGTATGCATAATGCCAAATGAATCACAAATTGGCCCTACCTGGGGGGGTCACATCCATAACCACACATTTTGCCTATTCATACAGTTTAGTTGCCTTTGTAGAGGAAGGTAACATCTGAGCAAAGTGGCAATAACGTAGCATTCATAGGAGGCTCCATAGTAAAAGTACAGTTGTGCCAAGGGTCAGGTCATTCTATCTTGAGTGGCAAATCATGAAGAATAGACATGAACATCACTGTGTACTGGCCAAAATTCCTGCAATATGACAGATAACCACTAGAGCTCACTGACATAATGACTTGGGAAGCACATGCATGACGCAGCATTGTTTCTGTACGATGGCACCTGCTGGCTCTTTAACAACCCTATAGATAATGTATATTTTTGCTACTGGAAAATAATGGCACCAAGTGATGCCAAGCCTTACAACTAGCTGCAACATAGGCTATTGTGACAGAAGTATCTGGATATCTTTAGTCATGATGAAGTATGATGCTAGGCATCACTGTTGTAGGATTGTTGGAGAGGTATTGTAGGACCATAACGCTAGTACAGGTAAGGTGATTCGGTGGTGATAATTACTTTATAATAACTGGTTATAGTTTTTCCCATAGGGAAACTGGGTTACAATTCCAGTGTTATAACCAGCTGGTTATAATGGCATTCATGCATCCGGTTTCCCTACTTCTACGCACTGGCCTACTGCGAACTTCCCCTTTTCTGCGCCATCCTTTGCGATGCCTTAGTGCTGCAGTGACAGCAAACCTTCATCATGGCAGTTAAAAATAAAAAATAAATAAACATTGCTTCCATTTACGGACAGCTACCTACCACGCTTAAGTCTGGGCTTTCCAACAGTCGGCGGCTCAACTCAGTAGATACATACATTTATTTCGTGCAATTTCTGTGGTGAAAAAATGATCCTCTGCATTTATACAAAATAAAAGATGGGTAGCTAGTTAAAACTTGGATTTTATACACCCCCCGGGGTGGGATGGCTTCATAAACCCCTTGAGCTTCGCTCTCAGGGTTTATGTGGCATCCCACCCCTCAGGGGTGTATAAAATCCTCATTATAACTAGCTACCCATTATTTTCTATATAGGTCAGTATATGGTTAGAGCTTATTGTGTATGGAAAACGGTGGTTTTCCAAATCTTGTTGTAGGACAGTTCATAGGTAAAAAAAGTTGTTGTACTATTGTTCTGACATCATATCGATAGACAGCAACTTTTAGCCTTGAGCTGTTACCCGATTGGCTGAAAGAGCTCTGATCAAAAAATACACATCAAATGGAGGTATCGCTTAGTGAGCGGTCAGGCGAGCAGTTCATTAGGATATTTTGGACACTGACTGCCACAGTGGGCTCCACGTGTCCAAACTATCAATTTGCCAGTTTTCTTTCTTTTTTTTTAACTCACTGGCACAGTTATGGGGTTAGAGCAGAGTGGGATGGCTGAGATGAGGACTGGTATCTTCAGGAACAGGACTGCAGCAGAGTGAGAATGTAATGAGGACTGGTCTGGGAGCAAGCAGTAGTGTGAACACAAGATATGAACCTTGTGAAATTAAACTTTATGCATTTTTTGGAACCATATACTATATAAAACAGGAGATGGGTGCCCATCCACAACTAAGGCTGTGTTTCCATCTTGGCAGTTGATGACATCCTTCGCTCTCGAGGTCTCTATGATGTCATCAACTCTCTCAATGGAAACACAGCTTTGTTGTGCATAGTCATCTACCAACTATTCTATATGTGAAAGTTAAATTTGACAAGTGGAATTCTAGGGGCATTACCTATTATGCATTCATGAATTTTTTAGCACATTTTGCCAATTAGTAATTTCTAAAATAGCCACAATAAACCTACTAAACCACATTTATCCACATTAACTAGATTCCACAACATATGTAATTTGTTGTACTTGCTAAATCTTGACTGTATACCTGCAATAGCAGTAGAGCTATAAACATTCAAATAGTTTGAATATTTTCACACAATTTAACAAATAATTAAATTGTAAAGTTTTGAATTCCTGTAACTTACAATTTACACAACCAATTACCTCTCTATTTATCTGTTTCTATGATTCTTCCAAGAACATATGCATACAAATTTTCAGTTACATAGCTCCAAACACAGAAATATTTTCAGAGATTTTCACATGAATAATAAATTGCAAGACATTGAGCCACTAGAACTTCCCTACCCTTCATCCAAATGTCATTAAACTTGGTATCCTGTTAGGGCCCATTTCACAAAATACTAACACCAATGTTCAGATATCTAGCTATAATATGGACATAGGTATGACCAGTTAATGAATTTTGGAAAATTCTGTGATTCACAACATTTCGTGGAATTTCACAAAAATTCAGTGAAATTGTAATTTACTAATTTTGCCCAGCCCTAGCAGAAACATATAATTTGTCAGCAGAAAAGAACTGGTAGGCCCATCTAGCCTGCCCTGTTTTCCCTGCCTGTTGCTACACTCTGTGCCCTATTTGGCCTCAGGTGCCCCCCACCTCTACTTATTATGCCCATGTGCCTATCCCATGCATACCTGAAGCTCCCCAGTGTTTTTGCCCCCACCACCTCTCTGGTAGGCTGTTTCAGATGACCACCACCCTTACTGTGAAAAGTATATTTATTTATTTTGTCTGTTTATTGAAAACTTTGAAGATTATTTTTGAGCACAAGTGCTCATTAATGAAGGTTCCACAACAAATACATGGTCACAAAAAAACATTACAAGCACAATAAGCAGTTCATGAGGAAATGCAGTCAAGTCAGGCTCAAAACACTTAAGACAGATCAATTATGTACAGTTTTGAAAAAATTCCTGACAGACTGTTGTATAGAAGTCACAGGATATGTACAGAGAGAAATCGAATAAAACAGTTTAACAGTTTCAATTGCATTGCACTGCAAGGGTCGACCGCAAAGATCTCTTAAACTAATTAATCTTGAGGAGATTCAGCAGAGTATCTGGAAGTTCATTTAACCAGTTAACAGCCCTAACAGCAAATTAGCACTTGCCCAGCTGACTATGTCAGAAAAGAGGATTAAGTGCATTCATGGTCATGTTCCTGGTGTTGCATTGGTTGGAAATCGTACAGAAGCAATTTGTTCAAGCAGAAGGTGTTAGGCCCAAGAGTGTTTTTTTGACTAGCAAACAAATATGGAGCTTTATTTTCCTGGGTAAAGGTAGACAGTGAGTGCGTAAAGGGTACAACTATGAGTGTGGTTAACTGCACCATGTACAAAGTGGCATGTCTTATTACAGATAAGCTTTACTCTGTTTAGCATCATGTCATGGGCAACAGAGCAGACAGGGAGACCATAGTCTATATCAGTGACAGAACAGAGCTGGCCACAATAAAGCATGTAGCATCCTCCAGTGAGATTGTTCATGTTATGGTACAAGGCACCAAGTCTCATGTTAACTATGGCCACCAGATTGTCAACATGGGATGCAACATATAAATTGTCATCCAGAGTTACTACAAGATCTTTGAAGGTGTCCACCTGTTCAAGATTTTGTCCTTGGCCATTTCAAATGACAAAAGGGTGGACCTTTCTCTTCTGTGGGAGGCTAAAGAAGAGCACGGTCTTTGCATTTTTTGTAATTCAGGACCAGTTTGTCATTGAAGATGTGTTAAACACCAGTTTGTCATTGAAGATCTGTAGTTTTACATCCCTCTTAAACTTCCCCTCCTCAAGCTTTATTGCATGCCCCTGTGTTCTAGGTGCTCCTCATCCTCTGAAACAGACTCCTATCCTGCACCTTGATCACCCCTGTGAGGTACTTATAGGTCTCATTTCAGGTTCCATCTCACTCGCGTCTCCTCCTTGGAGTGCATGTTGAGGTCCCACAGCCTCTTCTTGTATGGTTTCTTGTACAACTACTGGCCCATTTTGATAATCCTCATTTGGATCTCTTCTACCCTGTTAATGTCCTTGCAGATATGCGGCTTCCAGAACTGGACACAGTACATTAGGTGGGGTCTCACTAGTGAGTGATACAGTGGCAGCATCACTTCCCATTTTCTTCTAGAAATCCCCCATCTATGGACCCAAGCATCCCATTAGCCATGTCTACTGCCTTTTCGCACTGTCCTGCCACCCTGAGATCATCATATATGATTACCCCAAGGTCCCTCTCTTGCTTGATGACTGTAAGTACATTCCACCATCTTATGCACAGCCCCAGAGTTTCCTCATCCCAAGGGCATGATTTTGCACTTTTTGGCACTTAAACTCACCTGCCACACCTGAGACCATACCTCTAGTTTATCTAAATCCATTTTCCTTCTCTCCACCCATTTCAGAGTGTCTACCATGTTGCAGATCTTTGTGTTTATCTGCAAAGACACACATTTCCCCCTCCTGTTACTAAGCAATGTCACTTATGAAAACATTGAAGTGGACAGAACCTATTACCAATTATTGTGGCACCACATTGGTCACTCTCCCATCCCCCAAGTGACTGCTGTTTACCACCATCATCTGCCTCCTATCCTTCAATCAGTTTGATACCATTTACAACCTTCTCCCCAATCCCCAGCTTGCTATGTTTTTTTATTAGCCTCCTCTGGGGCACAGTGTCAAAGGTCTTACTGAAGTCCAGATAGGCCTCATCCACTACTTTCCCCTGATCCACATCCCTAGTCACCCAGTCAAAGAAATTCATAAGATTTGTTTGACATGGTCTCCCCTGGTAAAACCATGCTGCCAGTGGTTCTGCAGCTCATTTGACCCAAGGTACTCCATCAGCCTCTCCTTCAGCAGGGTCTTCATTACTTTCTACACCACTGATGTGAGACTGACTGGCCTATAACTGCTAGCTTCCTCCTTGGAGCCGTTTTTCTGCAAAGGGACCACATTGGTCCTCCTGCAGTCCTTTGCAATTACCAGTCTCTCCAATGAGGTGCTGAACAGTTTTACCAGAGGGGTAGCTAGCACCGTGCTCAGTTCTATTAGAACCCTTAGATGAATTCTGTCTGGCCCCATTATCTTGTTTTATTTTAGAGCTTCCAATCCCCTTCAGACTCTCCCCTTTCCGAAAATAGACTTGTGTCAACTCCCCCCTCTCCCAGGTGCTTGCTGATACCTGTTGGTCCATCCACACTTCCCACCCTCCATTGTGTAGACCGAGCAGAAGTACTCCTTTAAAATTTTAGCTTTCTCGTGATCTTCTTCTGCACACTTCACCTTCCACTTCCTGATACTAACTGACACATTGCTTTCTTTCCTCTTTTCACTCACGTACCTGAAGAAAGTCTTATCCCCTTTAATTTTATGGGGTGGTACCTGAGGACTGGAGGAGGGCAAATGTGATTCCACTTCACAAAAGTGGGAGCAGGGCAGAGGCAGGAAACTACAGACCAATTAGTCTGACCTCAGTGGTAGGGAAAATGATGGAATCACTTCTGAAGGAAAGAACTGTTGAGTACCTAGAGCTCAGCGGAACACAGGACCCAAGGCAACATGGTTTCACAGCAGGACGGTCATGTCAGGTGAACCTAATAGATTTCTTTGACTGGATGACCAAAGTAGTAGACCAGGGAAGGACTGTGGATATGGCCTACCTAGATTTTAGCAAGGCATTTGACACAGTCTCACACAAAAGATTACTATACAAGTTAGCCAGCCTTGGAGTGGGTCCCAAGGTGGTAGCCTGGATAAAAAACTGTCTGGACAACAGGACAGAAAGGCTAATAGTAAATGGAGTCCACAGTGAAGAAAGGAGGCTAACTAGTGGGGTACCGCAGGGTTCGGTACTGGGACCAGTCCTCTTTAATGTCTTTATAAGTGACATTGGAGAGCACCTGGAAGGAAAGGGTATGTCTCTTTGCAGATGACACAAAGATCTGCAACAGGGTTGATACACAAGGTGGGGTGGAAAGGATGAAAAGGGACTTGGCAAGGTTGGAGGAATAGTCAAATATGTGGCACCTCAGATTCAATGCAAAGAAGTGCAAGGTAATGCATCTGGGAAACAAAAACCCAGGGGAAGAGAACACAATGGGGGATGAATTGATAATAACAACAAAAATCGAAAGAGACCTAGAAGTAATTATATCAGATTACCAAAAGGTGGGCAAGCAATGTGAGAAGGCAGTAAGGAGGGCTGGGGGAATACTGGGATGCAAAGGGAGAGGCATCAACAGTAGAAAACAGGAAGTTGTTATCCCTCTGTACAGACAGTTGGTGAGACACCATCTGGAGTACTGCATGCAATTCTGGAGACCCCATCTCTGCAAAGACATAGACAGGGTGGAGGGTGTTCAGAGGAGGGCAACCAGAATGGTGCAGGGTCTGCACCAGAAGACATATGAGGAGAAACTAAAGCAGCTTAATATGTATACCCTTGAGGGAAGGAGGGAGAGAGGGGATATGATAGAAACTTTCCAGTATCTCAAGGGAATTAACAAAGTCCAAGAGGGTAGCATCTTTCAGAAGAAGAGATGTGCAAGAATAAGGAGGCACAATTTGAAGATGGGGGAACGGCTCAGAGGTAATGTTAGAAAGTATTTTTTCACAGAGAGGGATGTGGATGCATGGAACAACCTTCCTGAGGAGGTTGTGGAGTCAGAAACAGTGGGAGAATTCAAGAATGCATGGGACAGGCATAAGGCAATTCTAGTGGGGGGAAGGTAGGAGAAAGTAAGCTGTTGATTAACTAGAATCTGCAACTTATCCATAAGGTAGGGAAATGGGCAGACTAGGTGAGCCAAGCGGTCCTTATCTGTCGTCAGATTCTATGTTTTTATGTTAATTATCTCCTTGGTGATCCTCTCCCCTGTTTCTGCCTTAGCTGTCCTCATGCTCCTTCATGCCTCCCTTTGTTTATCTAGATATACCTCCTTGTCATCCTCTGTTTGGGTCTTTTTGTACTTTCTAAAAGCTGTTTGTTTCTCCCTCACAACCTTAGCACCTTCCTTTGAGAACTATAGTGGCCTCTTCCTCCACCTGCCCTTGCTTACTTCCTTCAAACAGCTTGCCATTGCCTTAGTTATTCTCTCCTCTATATTTTTTCACTGTGTCTCCACTCTCCCCCAGCCATCCCCCCATCAAGGTATTAACTGAGGCAGTGTCCAAATTTTTTCAGATTTGCCCTCCTGAAGTCCAAGACCCTCATTGTGGTGTGTTTTTTCTCTGGCCCAATATGTATGTCAAAACACATTATATGATGATTGATTGTACCCGGGGACAACCCACTATGACATCTGAAATGCTGCCCTGTTCATGTATACCAAGTCCAGAATTGCTCTGTCTTTAGTGGATTCTGTAACCAGTTGCCTGAGAAATGCTCCCTGTAGGAAGTCAAGGATGTCCCTACTTCTTGTTGTAGATGCATCAGAATGCTCCAATCTACACCTGGCAGATTAATGTCCCCCATAGATTTTGATGGCAGATAAGGACCGTTTGGCCCACCTAGTCTGCCCATTTCCCTACCTACCGGATACGCTGCAGATCCTAGTTAACCAACAGCCTATTTCTTCCTACCTCCCACAAGTATTGCCTTATGTCTGTCCCATGAATTCTTGAATTCTTCCACAGTTTTAGACCCCACAACCTCCTCAGGAAGGCTGTTCCATGCGTCCACCATCCTCTCTGTGAAAAAATACTTTCTCACATTGCCCCTAAACTGCCTCCACCATCTATCTTTAAATTGTGTCCCCTTGTTCTTGCACATCTCTTTTTCTGAAAGATGCTACCTTCTTGGACTTTGTTGATTCCACTGAGGTACTTAAAAGTTTCTATCATGTCCCCCCCCTCCCTCCTTTCCTCAAGGGTATACATATTAAGCTCCTTTGGTCTTTCCTCATATGGCTTCTCTTGCAGACCTTGCACCATTTTAGTTGCCCTCCTCTGGACTGCCTCTATTCTGTCTAAGTCCTTGCAGAGATGGGGTCTCCAGAACTGGATGCAGTACTCCAGATGGGGTCTCACCAACTGTATGTACAGAGGGATATCAACTTCCTGTTTTCTGCTGGTGATGCCATCCCTATTCATCCCAGTATACCCCCAGCCCTCCCTACTGCCTTTTCACATTGCTCGCTAACCTTAAGGTCATCTGATATGATTACCCCAGATCCCTTTCCATTTTTGTTGTTGTTACTACCCCCCCCATTGTGGTCTCCCCCAAACCTTGTCTAACTCCTTCCCCAGCATTGATTATCTGTACACCACTCCCATTTGGATAAAGGCTCTGGACCCAGTCTCTAGGCCTCCAACAGAACCTCAGCTCTTTACTCAGCCAGGGAGTTGCACCAGTGAAGCAGTAGCTTACTCCAATATTATATCACTCTCCAAGGCTCAATCAGAGGGCCAGAAACAGCCTGACTATTTCCAGTTAGTTCAGAACAAGTTAACAAATGCTGTTTTAAAGAAAACCACAAAACTAAATAGCATGACATTTTCAGGAAATACTACATATGAAACAGGGACTTGAATTCAGGTTTTTTTTTTAACATTGTGTAAAATGGTTGCCATTGATCTTTAAAGCTGCTTATAACAACTTTCTCAGATTCATTTCCAGCCTCCCCATCACACACATGGTTGTACTTTCTATGAATCCCTAAAATGGCTCTCCCTTGAAGACAGGTTCGCCTGGAAGACACTCACATTCATGTACACAATTCTTAAAGGGGAACTGTCATCTACAGGATTTCTTAATGTCTAAAAGCCCACAGAAAGCTAATTTGAGTGAACCACTGTGTTTATCTGTGAGTATTTGCAATCCAGAGTTATTCATACTGTATATAAATCAGCCTGTAATTAAGGGCTAGGAGAAGTCATCTGTTTTAGGATCCTGATAGGAAATGATGTCACTGAGGGTCTTTGCTCTCCTTTGACTGTAGGTTAAGCAGGAAATCATCTGTTTTATCAACTGTGTTTTAAGGTGATATTACAACACTTCCTATATTTATAATAATTGCTTTGTATGTGAATTGGAACTAGTGAGTTATCACCTTTACATTTCAAACTGTTAGTAAAAAGAATCCATCTTCAGGATTGCTTTAACCTCTAGGCTATACTGCCAACTGATCATCAAAAACTACACATGTCAAAGCTGGCTGTATTTTGCCAACAGGTATTGGTGCCCCATATCAGGATATCTAACCCAGGCTGTGTTCATGTCAGTACAGATTTCTAGGGCTGCTGCAGTACCAACTTCTGTCTTTTTCCATCCCTTCTCTTCCAGCATTTTCTCTTACAAGTTTGAGTGTGAACTCAGGTCTTCAAGTTGCAAATATGACTCCATACCTACTGGCCTTGCATCATAGGGCCAGCCTTGAAATGTGTAGCTTTTGGTTATTAGCTAGCAGTACAGCATTAAGAGCTGTGAACTAGTTTTGTTCATCCAGTAAAATGGGTTTTGATTCCAACATGCTCTACTTGCATATAGGGTGACCAGAGCAAGTCACTTAGGCCCTGGACACACTGGAGAACTTAAAATGGTTTAAGTGCCTTAAAACACTTTAAATCCCCCTAGCACTGTTTGCAGACAGACTACAAGCCTCTTAAAACGTTTTAAAAAAAGTGTTTTTAAACCCTACTAGATACCTAGTATTAAAACCATTTTTAAAAACGTGTTGGAGCTAGCATGGTTTTACTTACAGGTCAGTCCAGAAGTAAAAGTGTTTTAAGCTGTAATGGTTTAACTAGAACAGTTCTAGATGCAGTGTGTCCAGACAAGCACAGTTCTGTGTTAGACTTAACACAAAATAGTTACAAGGAGAACAGGTTTAACACTAGCAGTGTGGCCACATTAACCCATTTTCAAAAATGGTTACTGAGTAGTGTGACTGCACTGAAATGGTTTAGCTAAACTGGTTTTAAAAACGTTTTTTAAAAACAGTTCTATAGTGTGTCTAGGGCCTTAACCCCCCCTGTGCTCCCAAAACACACCTGGGAATGAGCAGTAGCCCAATGTTCCTTTCCTGGACAAAGACAGTAAAAACAAACTGAGCATGTGTCATGATTCTGAAAATATTACACTGTTTCTATTCAGATTTGACTTGAAAAGAAAATATAGGCACAGTTACTTGTTTATTAATTTCAAAACACATAGATGGACAACATTGTTAAAACGTGCATAACCTGAAAATATAAAATATAATATAGAATAATGTGTGTGTGTGTGTGTGTGTGTGTGTGTGTGTGTGTGTGTGTAAGCAGAATTTAGTAAATATTAACAGGCCAAAGCAATTATTATAAATGTAGAAAATGTTGTAATAACACCTTAAAATGCACTTAATAAAACAGACAATTTCCTATTTAACGTACAGTCAAAGGAGAGCCAAGACCCTTGGTGACATCATTTCCTGTCAGGAGCCTAAAACAGATGGCTGCCCCCAGCCCTTAAATACAGGCTGATTTACATATGAGTAACTCTGGACTGCAAATATTCACAGATAAACACAATTGCTCACTCAAATTAACTTTCTATAGGTTTTCAGACATTAAGAAATCCTGTAGATGACAGTACCCCTTTAACAACCACCTCCCAGCCAGTGTCACTTCCCTCTTCCCAAAATCAGATCCAGCCTCCCCACCACGAGTACTTTCTCCAACCTCTTTAATGTCCCATTTTGCAACACCTCCCTAGGACAGAGAACACTCTCTTTCAAGGGCCCCAAACTCTTCAACACCTTACTGCACCACCTTGTAGTATGCCTTTCCACCAACTCCTTTAACATCAACTTGAAAAAGCACTTACTCAACAAGTCCCCTTGCAGCTGTTTCTGAATTGCCACTCTCCCACCCTCTTACAACCTACCACTCGCCCCTTCTCTTTTCACTTTCTTCTTGCTTATCTCACCCATTTAGTCTGATGCTACTATTACTGCACCTAAGTGCAGCATGGTAATGTCCCCTCCCCTGAATAACTCTCCTCCCCACCTTCCACCTGCCTCTCCATTATATCTTTTCTCTTTATCCCTGGGCTGCTACGTCTACAGCCAGTTGGGCACTTAATCATTATTTGTCCTATTTGTACTGGATTCTAATACCTGTCCCACTTGTTCCTCACACTCTCAATATTCCACTGTTTGCACATTTATATTCTAGTGTATAATAATTGTTCACCTCAAGTGGGTTGGACCCCCCCCCACATGGATGAAGTTTACTACTGTAAGAGTTGTTTCTCTGTAATTATGTGCATATACCCACCCATGTAAAAGTGTACCTCCCCAATGTGTCTTGCTTGGTTTTCTTGTACATATTCCCATCCATGTATGATTGTACTCCTGTATATGTTGATGCTCTGCATATTCCTACTGTTCTGTTTTCTCCAATTGGACTCTTGTGAAAGTGGGCATTTTGCTCACATGCCTTTCCAGTATAAAACAAAAATGTAAGGTAATGTTGTAATGTTGCAAATGCATCCAGCTCTCTGTGAATAGGATTCAGACATATGGAGGCAGCATCCACCCATTAGAAAATCCCACCCAATGTACTGTATTTAGATTTCAGTAAAGGTTTTAGCTTGGTTCCACATAAGAGGTTAATCAACAAGTTGGAGGGTGTAGGGACAGGTAGAAAACTAACTAGGTGGCTGGCTAATTGGCTTAGTGGAAGGACCCAAAGGGTGGTGGTGGAAGGGGCTCTCTCAGCATCAAGGGAAGTAATCAGTGGGGTAATGCCAGAATCAGTGCTAGGTCCTGTGTTGTTAGGTGTTTTCGTAAATGACATAGGTGAGGGCAAAAGTGGTAAGATCTGCCTCACTGTGGATGACACCAAACTCTGTGAGGGGGGCACTAAGAAGGGAGTAAGAAAACTGAGGGGGGACCTTTCAAGGTTAGAAAAATGGTCTCATATATGGCAACTGGAGTTTAACATGAAGAAGTTCGAAGTCATGCACACTGGCTGCAAAAACCCATGACCCAAATACATACTGGGAGGTGTAAAGGTCAAAGTATCTGAGGAGGAAAAAGATGTGGGAGTAGTTATAACCGGCAGCCTTAAGCAGACTGCGTAATATAAAAGGGCAGGAGTTAAGGGAAATAGGATGCTGGGGTGCATAGCCAGGTGGTTCACAAGCAGAAGATAGGAGGTGCTCCTTCTGCTGCACAGATCTATGGTGTGGGCACACCTAGAATATTGTGTGCAGTATTGGTGTCCCTACATAAACAAGCATAAGTCAATCTTAAATGCGTTCTTGTATGTTGTGTCAGGTAGGCTTTGGTTGGGTTATGGGGAATGATGAAAGCAGATTAGTATAGTAATAAGGAAGGGTTTGTAACAGAGTCAGTGAGTAGTAATGTCTGTCTGAGGTATTTTTAATTCTGAAACATGATATAGGATTTTGAAGGTTTTAAAAGTTCTAATTTCCTGCCATGGACACTGTGTAAGAATGAAATATATTAGTACAGCACTGTGGCATTTGCTGTAACAAATGTGTGATAACATCATCCTACTATATTCAAAGTCTGAATCTAGCATCTACATTGAACAAGTAATCTCAAGGGAAGAGATTTTTAGGTATTGAAAGTGATGGCCATGTTTAATGACATAAGTAATTAAATAGAAACATAGGTATAGAAATGTTCTTACCACTAATTGATGAAAGTAAAAATTAATTGAGGAAAATGTCAGGATGTCAGAGATATCTTACCTAGTTGGAGACCTGACCTTTGGAACTAGGTGTTTGTGCCTATAGCCTCAGTGATGCACATAAAAGAACTGGGCTCCTGTAGCCAGAATGGGAGACTAGGTGGATCAGGTTTCATTACTGCTTCATCTCATACAAACTGGTCTGGTAATATTCAACAGTTTAGTCAGACTAAGCTAAGTTAAAACCACACTTTTTTTTTTTTTTTTTGCCAATCTGTCTGTGCCACACAGTGCTCTGCCCTGAACTGCCACCACAGCTGCTGGCCTCCCAACACTTATTGCCCTCAGGTAGCCATTGGGGATCCTCTTCCAATGGAGAGCAGCGGAGAAGCTAACAAAACTCAAAAGTGTTGGATGGGGAGTTAATCAAAAAAGAGTTTAAATTTAAACTGAGTGGGTGGAGGAACTGACGTATACCCACACTGTACCACGAATGAGTTGGGGGACCCTAGGTTCCCCCGGGAAAAGATTGAGAAATGAGGGCTGGCAGGCAGGGAGGAACAAAGGAGGGGGAATTCTGGTGGAAGGGGTTGGTGGTGGACGCTAGGAGCCTGGCATATAAGATGGAGAAACTGATGGCCATCATTATACATGACAAGCTAGACATCATAGCAATAACTGAGAGTTGGTGGACAGACCTCCACACATGGGAGACAGCTATACTGGGCTTCAGGCTGTTTAGAAAGGACAGAAGGGACAGGAAAGGGGGGTAGCTGTTTACATCAAAATGGACATACAGGCGTTGGAGGGACAGGAGGGTGACAGGGCCACAGAACTTCTATGGGTGAGGCTATGCAGGCGGATGGAGGAATACCTGTATCTGTTATGCTCTAACAAACTTGAGCTTGAATTGTTTGTAACTGCCTTGATGTCCTTTAGCAAATTCGCCATGTACTCTAGAAGCTATTCTATATCTGATGACTTTGAATTGCCTTATAACTGCCTTGATATTTTCTGCAAAACTCGCATGTAGCTAAATATGCCATCTGTTTTCTAAACCTGCATTGAATTTTTTTAAGTATCATTTGTTTGTCCTGTCCATCACTGTTTTTACCCTCACCACCTCGGGTGGTAGGCTGTTCCGGGAATCAACCACTCTTTCTATGAAGAAGTACTTCCTCACATCTTTCCTGAATTTACCCATCCCATCAAGCTTCATAGTTCGTCCCTTGTTCTTGAGCATTTTTTTCTGAAAATACTTTCTTCCTGCACCTTATTTACCACTGTGAGGTATTTAAAGTTCTTTAGCATACTCCTTCCCTCCTTCCTCTCTTCCATTGTATACACATTGAGTTCCTTTAGACCATAGGACTTTTGGTGCAGACCCCCTCATCATTTCAGTTGCCCTCTGTTGGACCACTTTTACTCTCTCTGTGTGTCCTTCTGGAGATGTGGCCTCCAGAACTGTACAAAGTACTCCAGGTGAGGTCTTATAGCGACCAAAATAGAGGCAAAACCACCTCCTTCCTTCTGTTAGCGATACCTCTCCCGATACACACCAGCATCCCACTACCCCCATGTTGCTCTCTTGATTGGTGGTTATTAATAACACTCACTTCATTTCGTACTCTGCTCATGGGTTTCTTTTTTTTAACTCTTTGTGTAATGCAATTTTAATAAAAAACATGTAAACAAGCAATGTCAACAGTGCATTGTTTTGCATTTTTTCACATTAAAACCCAATTGCCCTACCCTTGGACACTCTTTAAGTTTTCACAGATCTCTGCTCATCCTTTTCACACACACACACACACACACACACACACACACGTATGCACACACACACACACACACACTGGAGTGTTCATCCTATTGAATGTTTTGGTGTCCTCAACAAAGAAGCAAACCATCCCCTCCAGCTTCTCTGCAATGTCACTTTATGAAGACATTAAAGATGAATGGCCCACATTGATCCCTGAGGGACCCCACTGGTCACCATCCCTTCCTCTGTGTGAACTCCATTCATCACAACCCTCTGCCACCTATCCACTAACCAGTTTCTTACCTAGTTTACTGCCTTTGGATCAACTTCTAAACTACCCAGATTGCTTACTAGTCTCCTATGCGGAATGATGTCAAAAGCCTTTTTGAAATCTAGGTGGACCACATCCATGACCACCGCTCCACTCTGCTCTACTTCCTTGGTCACCCAATCACAGAAATCTGTCAGATTCATTTGGCATGACCTCCAACTAGTGAATCCATGCTGTATCAGATCCCGTTACTCACTGTAGTCAAGATGTTCCACTATCCTCTCTTTCTGCAGTGATTCCATTAACTTTCCTGTCGCTGATGTCAGGTTGACTAACCAATAATTGCCAGCATCCTCCCTGCTACCACTTTTGTGAAGTGGGACTACATCTGCCCTCCTGCAGGCCTTTGGAACCACTCCTCATGGAAGTGATCAGTTCCCAGACTGTAAACAAAGACATGTTACAGCTCAGTAGGTTTACATGCTGTTGGTAAGAAAGTATAGGACATGATTGATAAGCCAAGAATAGGGAGAATACAAAAATGCAAACTGAAACAGGGACCCTGATCATGTTACACACACACAGTACAGTATATGCAGTGCTGACCACAAGAACACACACACACACACACACACACACACACACACACAAAAATTCATTTTAGATACGTGCCACAATGCTGCCACTGTATTTGCCCTTTACTTAAAATTACCCATGGTCATAGCCCCATGTGTAGACAAGTTTACTTACACAACTAAATGGACACAGTAGCACGGAGCACCAGAGATATTGTTGCCGCTAAACTAACATAATCCAGTGTTTAATGAGTGGTAGATGTGTGACGATCCCCAGTAGCAAGCTAACCACTGACCACCTGTGAGTCTCTGCAGGAAGGCACAGTAATCTATATAAAAGTGAGTATTTATAACATACAAAAAACAGAATAGCAGTGAAATTCTAGTTTAGTTTCAGCAAGATAAAGAACAAAATGTTGTACAGTAGTAGGTAATCAACCATGGGGCTCACCTTGCTGTTGTTGGGTGACATTATTCACATTTCTGCTTACATCTGATAAGAAGAAACCCACTTTATAATCATAGAATAAAATAAAAAGAATGCAATAAAATAAAACAAAAACATTAAAGAGTTACAGGCTCTTGTGAACAGCTATTTTTGGTGGAGGGAGTACACTGGATTCTGTTGGCTTACTTGATATAGGTCAAAGACCAGTTGCACCTCAAAGAAATATAGCATAGTCTTAGCTGGTGGGAGGCAGGTTCAGGAGGGACTGAGAAAGTTTTATTTTACAGAGACAGTAGTTGAGCCATGGAACAGTCTGCCAGCAGAGGAGATGGTGCCAACACCATTAATGGGTTCAAACATGACTGAGACAGAGATAAGGTCTTAGTAGTTACTCAGGGGGATAGTAGTGCAATGGGAAGGTAGGTGGTGGACAGCATAGACAAAGACCTTGTATTGACAAAAGGTCTTGGGGTATGACAGGGTGTTGGGGGCAGACTAGATGGACCATTGTCCTTTTTCTGTCATCATTGTCTATGTTTCTATGTTTCTAAGTTATAAAACAACTATATTTGGTGTAGGTAGTTGATTGGATTCTATTGACTTACTGATATGGGTCAAATATATGCAGTCAGTAATCACATGAACACACAAACACATATGCACTATTCATAATACATACATGCCTCAATGCTGCTACTGTATTTGCCCTTTACTTAAACTTTGCCAGGAACACATCCTCATGTTTAGCCAAGTTTGCTTACATTTACACCACTGAGTGCACACAGTAGCATGCTGCACCTGAGATATTGTTGCTGCTAAATCAACATAATTCCATGTTTAATGAGTGGCAGAGGTTTGCTGATCTCCAGTAGCAAGTGAACCACTGACCACCTATAAATCTTTAGAGGAATATACTGCATTGTACTGTAGTCTATATAAAAGTGAGTATTTGGAAGCCTGACAGTAGTATAACATACAAAAAAACCAAAAAACAAACTAAGAACAGTAGTAAGATTCCAGCTCATGTCAGCAAGCTAAAGAACAAAATGTTATACAGTAGTAGGTAACCAGTCATGGAGTTCACCTTGCTGTTGGTGGTTGACATTATTTATTGTACAGTTTAGCTTATATCTGATATGAAGAAACCCACCATAAAATCATGCAGTGAAAAAAAAGATGCAATAAAATAAAACAAAAGCATTAAAAGAGTCACAGGCTCTTGTAAACAGCTATTTTTGGTGGTGGGAGTACACTGGATTCTGTTGACTTACTGATATAGGGCACAGACCAGTTGCACCCCTAAGAAATATAGGATAGCCAAAGGTGGTTTGGGGGAAGTTTAGGAGGGATGTGAAAAAGTTTTATTTTACAGAGAGAGTTGTTGAGCCACGAAACAGTCTGCCAGTGGAGAAGGTGGTGCCAGAACCATTAATGGCTTCAAACATGGTTGAGACAAAGTTCAGAGCTTACTAGTTAGTCAGAGGATAGTAGTACAATAGGAAGGTAGGGTGTGGATAATGTAGACAGACTTCATATTGACAAAAGGTCTTGGGGTATGATAGGGTGCTAGGAGCAGACTACATGGTCCATTGGCCTCCTCTGTCATTATTGTCCATGTTTTTTCGTAACATGGCTAAAAGCAACCCACCAAAATACAGAGCACTGACTGGAGCAAGAGCAGCATGTGATAACTGAGCAACCATGGATTAATTCCCCTTATTAATCCATGGTTGCCATCAGAAGTGCACTTAAGAAATAATTGGACCATGGCTAGGCCAGCATTTCTGTGTATTGGTCTACCTACAGGTGATGCAGCACCATGTTTCTTCCTACCCACCCACCCAGTGGAAGTCTGGGCTCCTAGTGCACACAGCAACTGGCATGAGTAGCTCCAGTGAGGTAGGTCCAGTTTGTGGTCTGTCAGTCAACCTACAGGTGGTGCTGCTCCATGTTTCTTCCTACCCACCCGCCTGGGGGGAACTCAGGGCTCCAAGCACCCACAGAAACCAGCATCAGTAGCTGCAGTGAGGTAGCTGCAGATTCTGGTGCATTAGTCCACCTACAGGTGGCGCAGCTCCATGTATCTTCTCACCCAGCCATCCAGGGAAAATCAGAGATTGTAGCACATACCTGAGAGTGGAGGGTTCTGCCAGGATCAGGCTCCATGAAAATTGTGCATGGATGTAAACTGCAGCATAGATTTGTGTCGTCAGTGAACTCCCTACCACTGTGAACAATTCCCTGCTTGTAAGGCAAAACAGTCTTACCTCTGAATGAAGTGTTGTCAAGTTGTTGAAACATCTGCATGGATGGAAAATGCTGCATTCTGTGTTAACCATTTAAAGTTGCATACGGACTGCACTGAAGCAATATGAACATTTTTGATGTTAAACAATGGTGTCTAATATGAGTGATAGACAGTATTGTTTAATATAGCAAATGTTAATAGTGTTTCTGTGTTGTAGGTATATCACCAGTTACAGTGAAAAGGAGATGAAAGCGGTGTTGTTTCAGTCTTTTACATATGCAAATGTGTATCATTCACAAACAATGCAGCACCATGCAGCAGTGAATGTGCTGTGCGAATGAATTGGATGACAGTAGAAAGATTGATTTGTGGAAGCATTGACAGTTATTTTCCCTCAGAATGTGAAAATATGTGGCAGAAAAGCAAACCTTCCTTAAACTCAGAAGTCACAATATAAATGAATGTAGACTGTGCAGCATGCATACGCACAGCTACTAAAGTAGCATTTCTGAAACAGCAGTGTAAAGAAGACTTATGTTCTGCTGATTTTAATATGTAGTACAGTTGAAGTAAGACATTCAGACACATTACTTACCTTAACTTACCTTGCACTTTGGCTATGTTGCAAATGCATTAAACCACTTCAGAGCATGGTTCTACTGTGGAATTAATCAATGGTTGGGTGGTTGGAGGCACTCGACCTGTGGCTTTGTGCCTCAACCCCCCCTCCCAACCATGGATTAATTCCACAGTAGAACCATGCTC
Organism: Neoceratodus forsteri; assembly: GCA_016271365.2. NCBI lineage: Eukaryota > Metazoa > Chordata > Ceratodontiformes > Ceratodontidae > Neoceratodus > Neoceratodus forsteri. Next base: position 519,889,616 of record CM057458.1, read on the forward strand.
TGTCGTGGTTTAATGCTTACATTTCTATAACTTACAAGAATCTTGGTAAATGAGCAAGGGTAGAGCTTGTTACTGTACACCCATGAAGACTGTAAACATGGTCAGTGCAGAGAGGGGGTGCGGTACCACACCTGGGCTGTACATTGAGTTCAATAAACTTGATGAAAAACTAGAGAAAAAAGTTGCACATCATACAAAGAATGTGATTGCCAGAAATCAAAATAAGCTTGATCATTACAAAGCAGTCTGTAAAGAACTCAGGGGTTACAACTGTGCAAGAAAATCAAGGTCCAACAGTAGAGGGAGATCATGGATGAGAAGAAGGTCGCAGCAACATTTAAACAAAACAGAGAGCAACACAAAGATAGCAGTACATCTGAGGGTGACAGGAGTGAGAGCCTCCAAAAAGAAGAATAAAGTGCAAACTTTGTTGTGTTTTTTAGGAGCAGCAAAAACAGACACAAGAAGAACAAACAACAGCAAAAAGAAATCAGGGAAAAAACAAACCAGAAGTGGCAAAAGCAGAGGGAGAGAGATGTTTGCTAGAGAGGTGTTGCAGGTTTTTGTGTGTGTGTGTGTGTGTGTGTGTGCACAAATGAATGAATAATTACTAGCAGTGTAGATCACTCCAGTGTGAATAGTGGCTCCATTCCCTGTCTCCAGGGAGACCCATGCATTGTGAAAGGACCCAGTTTTCTCAGTTTTTCAGTTGCTTTTTATATGCCCAGACCTCACCACTTTAATTTTCAGCATTTCAGTCAACATAATTGTTGTATCCGAGCTATAATGGAAGTTTAAAAGTTACTCTGCTTACACAACATGGTGTAGTGTGTGACATGGAGTTCTGGCAACATAAACTTATCTGATTATCCAGAAGGAGTGACTGACTAGGATACCATGAAGTGACCACTGTGGACCACCAACAGTACCTCTGGGGTGCCTGAGCCACAGCCACCTCTTCCTCCAAGTTGGAATGGACTTTGGGTCCTGGTTTAGGCGCTGCCCCTCCCATCCATAGCAATGATCATTTACTGTCTATTAGTTTTTGAATCTGAGTCACACCAGATGTTTTAAAAGTTACCCTGCTTATCTGAGATGGTCCAGTGTGTGACATGAAGCTATGGCAACACAACATTGTTTGCTTATCCAGAATGAGTGAAAACAAATTAAAGGTTGCAGGCATGAGTGCACGCAAGCACTCAGTTTGTTTAGAGGCACCAATTGTCAGCACACTAAATGAGATTCACTGTGTGGCCAGGATACCGTGAAGTGGCCACTGTGATCACTGGAAGTACCGTTGAGGCTCCCATTCTGCAGCCCACCTCCTCCTCCAAGTTGGAATGGAGTTAGGTCTGGACCAGGCTCCATACCTCTTAGCCATGGTGATGACCATTTACTGTCTATTAATTTTTGTACCTGAGCTACACCAGAAGTTTTAGAAGTCATCCTCTTTACATGAGATGGTGCAGCGTGTGACATGGCGCTCTGGCAAAACAATGTTATCTGCCTATTCAGAATGAGTGAAGATGAATTAGAGGTTGCAGGCATAATTGTAAGCAAGCACTTCATTCCTTGTTCGTACCGGGTCATAATGTTGTACGCTTAATAGCATACAGCAGTATGGTGAAATCCGAACCTGTGCACTCTCCATGTTGGCCCCCCAGAGTTAGAATCTTTAGTGGGGGGAAGGGGTCTGGGGTCACAGCCCTCCCACAGAACAAAAGTTATCAGGAAATCATGCAATGCGATTAAGACACGGCATTCTGTCGTGCAGCATTTTGAGCACATGCTTGTTTACAGACATCAAATGTCACTAAATTTAATGAGAGTCAGCTTGGGGGGCATCAGTCACTCAGTCACTCACTGCTTCCTGTCATTTCAAACCTTGTAACAGCTACACAGATAAGTGCAGGCCAGCTTTACAGCTGGGACTGTTTTTTCAGGGCCTGTGTCTCTGTCCAAGTCCAACAGCAGTGCTTTTCCTCTAAGCTGATAAGAAGCTGCTCAGCTGCTTGTTGGCTGGTTTCATGCAAATAAGAGGACCAAAGTGCTCTCTCGTAGGAGTGCTTTGGTCCTTTGAACTACACAACGTTTCTGCCCAGCAAACAGTGACCACTGTCATAATCAGCTTGCCTGGTCATTGGTCTGTCACTGCTGGGGCCCTGCTTTGGACATGATAGTGACATACAGTACCTCTCAAATGCAGGTCATTGTAACAAAATGTTTGCTGCAGAGGCATGCATGATCAAACACAAAAGGGATACAATTAATCTCAATGTGGTATAGAGAACAGCCACGAAAATGATTCAAGGTCTGCAGGATAAATCATACGAGGACAGAGTGAGGAGCCTTAATATGTGTTCACTGGAAGATAGAAGGAGGGGGGACATGACAGAAATCTTCAAATATCTAAATGATTTAAACAGGGTAGATCTTGAGAGCATCTTTAATTTAAGTGAGAGTAGAAACACAAGGGAGCACAGTTGCAAACTGACTACAGGAAGGGTCAAGAAGGAAGTCAGAAAATACTTCTTTACAAAGCGAGTAGTGTAAGTGTGGAATGAACTGCAAGCAGTTAATGTTAACCATTGAGACAGTCGATAGATTCATGAGGGGGTGGGACAGATTCTAGGGAAGGACTGTGATTAATAGGGAGGGGGGATGGAACTAACTGTAAAAGTTATGCAGCGTACCCCTATTGGGCAGACTCAATAGATTGTATGGCCCTCTTCTGCTTGCAGTTTCATATGTTCATATGTATTTGATAATAAATTACAAGATGCTAACAAGAACAAAACTGTCATTCAGTCCTAAGACATTACAAGCATTAGTATCAGAAGTCCTAAAGGGAGAGGTCATGTGATGCCTCTGTGAGACTTGCAGCTCCATGATCTGACTCCTGCTCCAACTCTCAACTAACAGCTAATTACAGCAGACTAACCTCTTTTTTCTACTTTGACTAGTGCAGCCTTTATTTCTAACAGCCTCCTGACAAGTTCAAGGCGAAGTTTATGTGGCTGGATACAGAGCACAGTATTAAAGAATTCACTGTTCAATTTGGGGCCTAAAACTATCTTGGAGGCCAAAATGCGCCAGGCCCCGCCGAAACATACTCCCCCACAGACTCCCGAGAAGGGTCCGAAATGACTCAAATGCCAACCCGGTGCTCCTCGAAATCTGTTGCATGTGTAGCGACCCAACAAACTCTGCCTCCCCAACCATTTAAAGCAGCCTTACAAGATATCACTGTGGAACTTAAAAAGCTTAGAGGGGAGCTATCAGACACAAACTGTGCAATCTCCGACATTGCAGCCCGAACTACATCCCTGGAGAACTGGAAGAGCAAAATCGAGCCCAACATGGTGCATCTGAGACAACGACTTCACAAAATGGAATCCAAGTTAGAAGATCTGGAAGGCCGAAGTCGCAGGAACAACATTATAATCTTCAGCCTTTCAGAAGAAGCTGAGGGATCTATGCCTATTATCTTTCTACAGAAGATGCTCACGAAAATCACTGGGCCCTCTCCTAACAACACCACTTATATTATGGAGAGGGCCCATCGCTCACTTCGCCCCAAACCGGCAGCTGGAAAGCCCCCAAGACCACTCATTTTAAAATTTCTTAATTGTCTTGACAAATCATATGTCCTGGATCAAGTTAGAGGTCTGCAACAAGTTTTATGGGAGGGCCAGCAATTAAGATTTGCACAAGACTTACCAGCTTCAGTCAGACAGAGAAGATCAGAGTACCATCCCCTAGTCTCCAAGCTAATAGCAGTGGGGATAAGGTATTGAGTACAATATCCATCTCGCCTGGCTGTCCTACAAGCTGGTACTTGGCACACTTTTGACACCATGCAACAAGCTACTCCAGTGCTACAGTCTCTGCTCCCGGACCTATTCAGTGTTCGTTGATGCTCTGCAATGGAGGATCTCCTTGGGGTTTTCCCATTTAACTAACTATGATCGTGTGCAGGTTTGCCTGGGTGACTCCTGGTAATTACATCGATTGACCACAAGAGGGAAGCAGATACTTACAGTACAGTACGTGTGCAGTATTAGTCTTTTTTTGTACTACAAGCAGATTTTTATTTTATTGTGGTTTTGGTGGCTGGTTATTTTTTACATGATCATATCAAGGATGCGACATTGATACATGATGCTATTGGCTTGTCGATCTGTCAGACTGACAAAACAGTTTATTTTCTGTGGTTGAGTACCTCCCTGGATGTTTTTCTTTCCTCCCATTCAGCTCACCACAAATGCGCGCATGGTTGCCTGTGTAACTGCTTGTATTTTCTTCGGACGACCACAAGAGGAGGGCAAATACTTACAGTACAGAACAGGTGCAGTAACGACCTTTTCTGTACAACAAGCCGGAATTTTTATTCTACAAGGGTTTTAGTGGCTTGTTTTTAATTTTACTTGCTCCCATTAAGGATATGTGGTTGGCACGCAATCCTGTTTGCCTGTTGAACTTTCAGACTGATGAAACAAACTTTTTTTTTCCTGGTTTTATACACCCTACTTGTGACTTTTGGCTGTTGTATTCTTGTTTCTGTTGCTTCTGAAGTAAAGGCTGTAATTAATTAATTACTGGCTTTCTCATCATGTTGGAGGTTGGAGCAGGAAGTGGGGTGGTGGGGTTTTAATCTGTAGTCCAAACAGAGCTCTACGTATTGGATTAGGGAGGGAGGGGAAGGTCTCCACAACAGTCCCATGTGCATGTGTTTGGATGTTATTGTTTTCAATGCTTATGTTCCAGGGGCTGTGAAAGGTAGCAGTCTCAGCACTATGTCAACCCACTAGGGGTGCTATTCACCTTGTTGTGGAATGAAAATATGGGGAAATGGGAAAGGAGGGTTGGGACGTTTGGGTTATTTTATTATCCAATTTTTCCCATATGGTTTCTCTCACATTTTGAAATTCCATTTTTAAAGCTTATGATTGTGAGGGGCACTGGTTTTGGGTGGATATGTATATTTGGGAATGGGAACTAATTATAAGGAGGGAGGGACTGGGGAGGGATTCACACTTGACACCACTGGGTACTTGCAAAATAGCTTACTGGGGACCTGGTATTCTCTGCTACGAGAATGTTTTATTTTTGCAGGACAAATATGAATATATTGCTTGGTTATGGCATTAACACTAAAATTCTGTTCTTGGAATGTTAAAGGTGCTCAATCCCCTACTTTATTTATTTATTTGTCAAGTCTTGGATTACAAATACCTTTGAGCTATGGCTCTTTTACAAAGGTTCCACGTCAGAGAAATACAAATTATGGGGAACATCAAGACGGGTATTACAACAATGTGGACATTGCAAACAGAGTACAGATTAATACAGTTCAAGGGTAGCATTGTAACAAGGCAGCCAGCGGCATTTGTCAGAGAAAATAGACAACAGATAAGTGCCAGAGTCATAGGGAGAGGGAAGAGGGTGGGGGGGGAGAAGGAATGTAGGAAGGGTGGCAAGAGGGTGAAAAGTGCAGCATTGGGTATACCAAGATGTGAGGGTAGAATCCAGTGAGGAGGGGAGATGGGGAAGGGACAACTAGAGCAGAAAGGGAAGTGGAGAAACAAGGTTAAGTTGGGCAGTCACAGGAGCTGCTGGTAGTAAGATAGTCCCGGAGCCTAGTTTTAAACATACCAATAGTTGGGGCAGAGGAGATGGTTGGGCTGAGGCCATTGAACCAGAGTGGTGCTGAATAAGCAAAAGAGCGTTGTCCCTGTGAAGTGTGACAGTGGAGGACTTTCAGTAGCTGTAGCGTGGGTCTCCTAAGGCACCATTTGTTCATTCGGTGTTGTAACAGAGTTGAGACCCCAGAAGGTGCAAGGCCAAGGTAGATTTTTTTGACCATGGAGCAGGTGAGAAACTTTATGCGGTTTGATAGTTGGAGCCAGCCGGTCTGAGTGTACAGGTTACATGTGTGGGTGAGACGGTGAGCACCAGTGATGAGCCGACATGCTTTATTTAAGGCAGTTGAGAGGTGTCTAAAGGTTGTGGTTGTGGCCAAGCCGTAAATGATGAGACCATAGTCTATTACAGAGATCACAGAGCTCAGGACTGCAACCTTCAAAGCTTCTGGCGTGAGGTGTGTTCTGTGTTTGTAGAGGAGACCAAGCCGTGTATTAGCAGCTCTAGCTACATTATCTACATGAAGTCCATAGGAGAGATTAGGGTCAAGCTGAATCCCTAAGTATTTGAAGGACACCACCTGGTCTAGAGTGTTGTCCAGGGTGGTGGAGATAGCCAAGTGGTGTAGCTTGTGTGGGTTATGAGAGCTGCAGAAGAGCATAGATTTGGTTTTCTTGTCATTGAGGACCAGTTTATGATTAAGAAACCATGTCTCTACAGAACTGAAACCTAGTTGAAGGTTGTGTTGAAGAGTTGCAGGATCTTTGTTAGTGGAGAATACAACAGCATCATCGGCATATAGTATGATCTGCTCAGAGCAGTGGTAAGGGAGGGAGTTTAAGAAAAGGCTAAAAAGGAGGGGTCCCAGTATGGATCCCTGTGGGACACCCAAGTGGACAGGCAGGGTGTTAGAAACAGCATCCGTAATTTTTACTCTCTGTGACCGGTTTTCTAAGTAGCTTTTAAACCAGAGAGAAGAGTCAGGTGATAGCCTGGCATTCAGTAGTTGGTGTATTAGTAGTCCATGGTGTACTGTATCGAAGGCCTTGGAGAGGTCGTGCAACGCCCTGTGAGAAGGCTGTTGTCAAGGGATTTGTGCAAAGCTCAGAGAACTCAAGAAGGGCTGTGGTGGTGCTGTGACCTTTCCAGAAGCTGTGTTGTTGTGGACAAGGTATATTGTATTTATCCAAGTGGTGGTTAAGTTGATCAGCCACATGCGCTCAAGTGCCTTAGAGAGTGGGGGCAGTATGGAGATAGGGCGATAATTTGAGTGAATCGTCTTGCCCCCACTTTTATGGATGGGTGTCATGGTGGCTGTTTTCCATAGGTCCAGGAATTTTCCACAGCTGAGAGAGAGATGTTTAGGATTTTTGTTGATGGATGAATTACCTCATCGAGGGTGAGCAACAGAAGCTTAAGGTCCAGGGTGTCGCTACTAGATCTAGATTTAGAGATAGCTGCAGTAATATAGCAGCGAACTTCATTCAGCCTTACCTTCCTGAAGCAGAAGAGGGGATGGTTAGACTGAGGGGCTGAGGTATTTGGGGATTAGGCCCTGTTTTCGAAAAAGTCATGGGGTAGAACAGCACTAAGGTCTGAAAAAGCCGTGTTAAAGATGTTTGCGATCACCTTGGGGTCAAGGGTTGAGGATCCATCAACCATTAACATGGCTGGAGAGGTTTTTGGCTGCTTCCCTGTGACATCCTTGATATCGTCTGAGAAAGCACGACCATTTCCCCTTGTATTGGTGAGAGCGTCTTTGTAATAGGTGGATTTCATTAGCCGTATGGCTTTTGTGCAGACATTTCGTGCTTGTTTGTAATTTTGGATGTCCAGTTGTTTTCCAGTGGTCCTGGCAACTGTCCAGAGGTGATACCTTAGTTTCAGCTGTGAGAGAAGAGCCGTGGTGACCCATGGGTTAGAGAGAGATTTTGTTTTGCGCCTTTTAGCAGGGGCAAAGAGGTCGCAGGCTTTGTTGAAAATTGAGATGAAGTGATCAAGAGCCATGTTAACATCTGTTGCTTCATAGATGGGTAGCCAGTCTTGTAGAAGCAGGTGTTGTTTGAGATGTGGAAGTTTTCCACGAGGAAGGACTATGCTAGCAATAATTTTGGGAGGGGGCTTAAGGAATTTGTTAGACCATACACACATGACTGGGGAGTGGTCACTGAGTGAGTCTGGGAGAATGGTCGTATGAGAAATCCTTGTGGGGTGAGTGGTGAGGACCCAATCCAAGAGGGTACTGGTGCCAGTCTTGTAGTTAATCCTAGTAAGGGAGTTTACCATTTGCATGAGGTTAGCAGCTGAGATGGAGTCTTTATAGGCACTGGCACTCGATGCTAACCAGTTTATGTTGAAATCCCCCCTAGTAGAATAAGTTCAGCTTTGGAAGGATGAGAGTTGATAAAGTTTAGGACATCACTGAATCCATGTTTAGGGTCCCTGGGTGGGATGTATATGGAGACAATAGTCAGGGCTTTATGGTTGGGACCTAGGATGATTTTTATTGGCAGAATCTGGGCTGAGGCAGAAAGTGATGGAGTTGCTACAGGGTGCCAAGACAGGGAGTCTTTGATATAGATTGAGCAACCACCACCTTTTTTGGATATCCGGTCCAGTCTGTGGACATTGTAGCCCTATATTGTTACTGCTGAGTCAGGAACTTTAGGTGTCAGCCAAGTTTCCACCACTGCAAGGATGTCAGGGTTGTGTTGGCATATGAAGGGCTTGGAGTGCATCCAACTTTGGTAGTAGGCTGCAGATATTAATAGTTGCAAGGATAAGGGCACCTGGAGTTTGTGTGGACTGAGCTTCTAGGGCCAGGATTGGGATGGACGCTGCCTGAGATGAGAAGAAGGAGGAGTAGGAGTTTTAAGGAGCAGAGTTGCAGCTCTTTGAGAGATAGTTTTGATTGTTGTTTCTTGGAGTAGAAGTTGCAAGGTTCCAGGCGGTGTCCCATATGGACTGCAAGGTGGTACAGTGTAGAGAGATCCACTAAAGAGGTCTACTAAAAGAGCTAAGATACTGCTACATCTCCATGAACTTAATATCAATGTGGCTTTTCCTCAGGAGACCCATCTGCCCACCTTACACGTTCTCTGCTTAAGATGAACATGGGTGGGACAAGTATTGGGGGCTGGTCTGGACACCCGAAAATGTGGAGTCGCAGTGTTGGTAGCACAACATATACCCTTTAGGCTACTTCACTCGGTAGTCAATCCCCAGGGTAGATACATATTGTTAAGATCTATTTTGGGTCATACAGAGATAATACTCTGATCTGTCTATGGTTCTGTCTGTGATGACCCACAATTTTTACTAATCTTATGACCAACTTGGCTTCCTGGTCCACTCTTCCTATACTACTTGGCTGGGATTGGAATTTAGTTCTCTGTAATACTTTGGATAGGTCTGTTCCCCGACGTTCTCCCCTCACTCCAGCACAAATGGCCTTGAGAGATTTGATGGACACTATGGGCCTCGTTGATCCCTGGAGGGCCCTTTACCCCTCAAAGAGAGACTACTCATTTCATTCTCTGCCCCATAACACACTCTCAAGGATTGACTATTTCTTGTTGGGGACTGATCACCTATCAAGGGTTCAAACTTGTAATTACTTATCTAAAGTGATATCTGATCATCATCCAACCCTTTTACACTGGTCTCTGCCTGCCTCAGTAGGTTATGACAAAGTTTGGAGGCTTAATCCTTAATTACTAAAATCTGCATCTTTGGCAGATCATCTTCAAAGGTTTTATAGATAATTTTTTATGAGTTTAGTTCTCCCTCCATGTGAAAACTTGATGTATTATGGGGTGTGTTGAAGTGTTCCCTGACAGAAGAAATTATCTGTCTGGCTTCTATTAGAAAAAGAAAGATCTCCCAAGAATTTTCTTTATTGTTGCAGCAAATTAGATCCTTAGAACAATTCCTTTCCGCCTACTCCACTACAACCGAATCTGAAAAATGAGAAAGCCTTCATTTTCGATATAATATTCTTCTTAGTGATAAAGCAGAACACCTTATTTTTAGATTGAAAATCATCTATTTTGATCAGGGAGACAAGGCTGGAAAGTTATTAGCTCTACGGCTCAGGACGCAAGTAGCAGACAGAATTGTGTCATCTCTCCGGGATGCCACTGGCAATTTATATACTTCCCCCAGAGACATTGTCTCCTGCTTCCAAACATATTATCAATCTCTCTACTCACACTCCCCCTTACCTTTTAGTAGCACTGACTTAAATAATTTTCCCAGGACATAGACCTTCCCTGCTTGTCACAGCATCAGATAGCCCTTCTTCAAGCCCCCTTGACTTTAAAAGAAGTACACAAGGCTATTCATGCGCTTCCACTTGATAAAGCCCTGGGCCCTGATGGTTACACATTGAATTTTTATAAAACTTTTATATCTCAGTTAGGTATAACTCTTCTAAATACTTACAACTACATTTATAAACAAAGTCTATCAGACCACGGATTCACTGCAGCCACCATTGTGGTGCTTTCAAAGCCTGGCAAAGATCCCATACTGGTGTCAAATTACTGTTCCATTTCTCTCATAAACGTTGACCCAAAGATTTTAGCAAAAATTCTTGCCAATAGGCTGGCTCAGGTCTGGCAGACTCTATTGAGCCCTGAACAGGTTGGTTTTGTGGCTGAGTGCCTATCGGCAATCACCAGCACAAACGCTCTCATCTCATTTCTGTGTCCAGGGACTCCCATATTCCATCGGTTTTGGTGTCTCTGAAAGCAGAGTAAGCTTTCGACCGGGTGTCCTGGGATTACCTGTTTAATCTACTTCCAAGATATCGTATCCCCATACAATTTATTCAGTGGATAAAAATACTCTACACTCAACCTTCCGCCCATATATTATGTAATGGAGTTCTTTCCCCATCCTTCACACTACAACAGGGAACTCGACAAGGATGTCCCTTTTCTCCTTATCTGTTTAATTTATTTTTAGAACCACTTATCAGAAAAATTAAAATTTCCCCACTAATCTCTGATATCCCAGTTGGTCATCTCCAATACAAATTGTCGGTGTATGCCGATGACATTATGCTTCATAACACCCCACCCATCTAACTCTATACATGCCACTCTGAGTATTATTCAGGATTTTCGGTGACTGTCCAATTACAAACTGAACCTATCAAAGACAGAAGTAATGCCCTTAAATAATCAGACTCTAAAAGCAGACATCCAACATCTTGGGCTTTCCTGGATATGAGACAAGATAAAATGTCTTGTTATATATTTATCTCAGTCTAATTCTAAAATGAAGCACTATAACTTAGATCAGTTAATAACACATATTAGGACAGATTTGAACCATTGGACTTTACTCCTCATTTCCCTCTGGGGGTGTATAAATGTAGTTAAAATGAATGTACTGCCCTGTCTGTTATATCCCCTTCAAATGCTTAATCAATTTCTCCCTAAATCCTGGTTTAACCAAGTCCACGGAATTATTTCTAAATTTATCTGGAGAAATAGACCTCCTTGAAGGACACTTTTCAAATTACAGAGGTCAAAAGAGCTAGGAGGGCTCCAGGTCCCGAACATCTGTCTTTATTATCTCTTGATTAATTGTTCGGTCATTTCGCAGTGGATGAGACCTACCCCCGACCCATGCTCAAACCACTACTCCCCACTGTGGTTACAAATAGAAAAGTCCCTTTGTACTCTATCTGGCATAGATATTACGGTATTACTTTATCTTTCCCTTAACAAAGTTCCTCATCAGCTTAAATCTATGCCCATTATGGCATCCCTTTGGACACACGCACAACTCAATAAGACCGCAGGTTATTCCTTGAAGAAGGATACTTCCCAACCCATTCTGGGCAATCCCAATTTTAAAATTGGAGGTCGAGTTACTACTTCTTCCTTCTGGCCTTATGGAGTGGGGAAAGAGTTATAGATCTGATTGAAAATTATAAGTTGCTAACCTTCTCTGACATAAGATCAAAATACAATTTACCTGTTTTTTTCTGTTTCAAATACCTTCAAATTTTCCACACTGTCATACAACACCTCAGTAATGGCCTTTGGGACCAATACATGGTGGGTCCTGTCCTCAGCACAATTTCAACGAGGCCCATTTCTCATTATGTCTCTTTTTTTATAAAGAGCTCCACACTCGGATAGGGGAATTAGAAGGCACAACTCGCTATGTATGGGACAGAGTCCTTCCCCCAACCCCGCCGGCTCCCCACCAATGGCCACAAATTTGGAGTAGACTGTACAAGGATGTCAGGTGGGACTGCTATTGGTTACTCCAGTTCCAGATCCTACAAGATTTATATTATACCCCCGCAAAACTTTGTAAAATGGGAAAACTCCAGTCTGATATGTACACTAGTTGTGGGCTTCAATGGGGTATGCTATTTCATATTCTTTGGGAATGTGTCAAGGTATCCCTTTTTTGGGAAAGTATCCATTCAAGACTTGACCCCCTATCAGGGTTGCAAGATGCCTTTCATCCAGAAATTTGTATCCTCTGGGATTCGGGGGATAATCTAATAGGAAACCAATGGAAACATATGACCCTGATCTCTCTCTGTGCTAAGAAAGTTATGTTACGTCATTGGCTGGACCAGCGGATCCCTACATACATGGAATGGCACCAAGAGATTCTTTTTACTTGCAAGCAGAATGTCTCTTGGAAAGCATTTTGAAATGTAGTAATGAATACCAGAAGACCCGGGCTTCTTTGCATACCTTATTGTCTACTTAATTTTATTTAAGCCATCCTCAACGATTGTGCTGCTGAATACCAAATCTAGCCCTGCAGACTTTAATAAGATTTACCTATCTTATTGTTTTCATTATGTATTATCCCCAGTCCTATGCGATGCAAGCTGTGTTTTTCATTATTATCAACTACCTAGTGGTGGGAGAAGGAGAGGGGGAAGGAGGGTTTGTTTTTCTCTTTGTTGTACTGCTGTTAATTGTTCTCAGTTAATACCTGATATTTACTGTATGTTACCAAAAACAAACAAAATTTATAGGTGTTAGGTTTGATGTTTTTTCCAACTATTGTTACTATAGGAGCTTTAAATGTATATGATTCATTCTGCTGTTTTATGGCTCCCTTTCTCTCTACATATTGTTGTACGCTCACAAATATGCTATAAAAAAATGCAATGAAGTATATTAAATTTGAAAAAAAGAAGTCCTAAAGACCTCCCTTTGGTCTGTTAACGTTTTGAGATCACTTCATCCTGAGCCAATTTTAACCTATTCTATGCCAAGGAATTTAATCAAATATTGAGATAAATCTTTTTGTTTACATGCCATCCAATGGCATACCTCTCATCACAATGTACCCTAGCTCTTGAATGTTCACCCACCCATTTTTTTGAATAGCCATATAGTATGGCCTTAAGAAGGCTCCATATGAACAGTTTAGAATGTAAACTACGCCCTCAATATCAGAAACAATAAAGTTCTTCAAAATATGTACCGTAAGCTGTCTTTCTTGCGTGTCTGCATCTGTCTCTATTCTACATCTGCCAGATTTCACATTTCTGTGTGGCAAAGGACATAATGTAGGCTGTAAAGTGATGGATGCTGTGGGGGTGCAGAGGGACTTCACCAGTTTAGAAGAAAAGTAGAGGGACGCACATTAGCTGTCCCAAAGGTGCTCCAGTCATATTAATATACAACTTGAAAACTGAAAAACTGGGCACACACCAGAATGCTGAGTTTCATTAAGGATTATTTATTACAGAACCACAACATGTACAAACACAGAGCTAAAACCCCTACATATCAAACCAGACAGATGGGTCTTTCTCAGGGGGTCCTTAATGAAACTTATGATTGAAACTGGTGTGTGCCCAGTTTTTGAGTTTTCAGGTTGGACTTCACCAGTTTGTCTTTAACATTCCTAGCACATCTAAAAGTAATATGGGGAATGTTTGTCATGTATCTGGCTAAGACATGGTGCAGTCTCAAAATGTCCCAAGTTTTGATGATAATAACGCACATTTTCCATACTTCCACAGCATAGTCAATTATAGAGCTGGGCCATTTGGGGTGATGTTTGCTCTCAGTGTTATCTGCCTTCTGTGCAGACCCCAATAAAAGTTTTTGTCTCCGCATTGTGTGTACTTCTTGAACCACTTTGTTTAATACTGAAGTAATGTACCCTCTTTCTAAAAATCTAAGTACTTCTTCTGATTCACTTTTTCATATAGTGTCTAATTTGAACAATTTCTTATTATTCATATCAATTGGCCCTTAGGGTTTCCCTTTGCTTGCTGTTTAGAGTCACAACTGGATGCCAGTAAAAGCCTTGCAAAATGCTCAGAGTCAATATTTCCTGCTCCACCCATGAATAACTGAGCATCAAAACACATGATTTCAGTTGCATGTACTGTGGCTTTAAATGTCACTGGATTATTAGTACTTTCTAAATCTCACTAATTGGAATACTTCTTCTCTTCTGCCTTTCCATATGACTATAATGTCATCAGTGTCACTGCCACACATCCACCATATCATAATATGGGTTTGTAGCAGTATTCTTGACATTCTGGGCCTCCCATTTAGCTAGATACAAGTTTGCAAAGCTAGGTGCAAATGAAGCACCCATGATGGTGCCACATATCTGAAAATAATATTTCCTCATGAATGAAAGCATTCAATTTTAAGACAATCTCTGTCATAGTGATCAACACATTGGTAGGAGGAGAGACTGGTTCTTCTGTTTGGTTAGGGAAGAAATCAAATGTTCCAAGCCAGAATTATGTGGGATGGATAGATATAGTGCCTCCACATCAATTGTAACAAAGACCACTCATCTTGTATTTCCACATCACTCAAAACATTAAGTATATGGCCATATCTTTAATGTAAGAAGGTATACCAACTACTATGGGCTTCAAATACTCATCAACAAATTGGGTCAGAGTTTTGGTGACCAACTCAGTGCCCAAATAATTGTGTGCCCTTGGGGGGGGGGGGTCCTTTAATCTTTTTGTGTATCTGGTTGTTAATGTAAATGTTGGGTATCCTAGGCTGGTGTACAGTTAAAAAATGTAATTGTTCTTTTGTACGGTGCCCCCAGCCTATACACTAACTCCAAGGTACTAATGGGCCCACTTTTAGAAGGTTGATGCAGGGCTTGCATTGAGCCCTGCATCAATTGCGGTGCTTGGCGCAGCTGTGCCAAACCTCATTGATGCAACACAGCCTGATTTTACAAGGGTTGGCGCAGTTGTGACATTTTCCTCGCATTACAGTAGCCAGCACCATAGCTGTGGTGCAAGCTCCATAAAATGGGTCCCCCAATGGTGCAAAGTTACACCGGGGGGGGGGGAGTTGGTCTAACTTGCTGCATTTGGTGCAAGGGACTTGTGTCAGGGGATTTGTAGCAAGCTTCATTGCAAACTTGCACTTGCCACAAAGTTTGATGCAAGTTGTCCCTTGCATCAAACTCTCTGATTCAAGTCCCTTGCATTGCTCTAAAGTCCTTCTAAAACTGGGCCCAATGCCTCCATTGGGGCAGTGCAAATACTGTTGCAGAAGACCTTTAATGGTCTACAGTCATTTTTCAATTAGAGCTCCTTAAAGATAAATGGGGAAAAAATTTAATGTTACTTGGAACAGCTCAGAGAGTAAATAAGTTAGATAATTAATTGGTCATTCTTTCAAGAGAAGGTAATAGGATGAAGCAAGCAGAGGTCATTTAGGAAGATACTGAACAGTAGGGGCCCAAGGACTGAACACTGGGGAACCCCCAGCGATACCTCTCTTGCACTAGAAACTATATGTTCAATTTTGACACATTGAGTTCTGCTTGTAAGGTAGTCTTGGAACCAACATAGTGCACTAGGTGCCACACCCATGTTGGACATTTTGGTCAGTAACAGGGGGTGATTGACTGTGTCAAAGGCTTTGGTGAGGTCTATGAAGATAGACCCACCAGTTTGCCTTCATCCAAGGCCTTTTGTGCATAGTTTGTAAAGTCCAGCAGAGCAGTGATCGTGCTGTGGCTATGTCTGAAACCATGCTGGTTAGGGCAGAGCAGGTTATATTTGTTGAGGTAGTCAATGAGCTGACCAGCCACAATCTTTTCCAGTGCTTTGGACAGCAGAGAGAGTATTGAGATGAGCCTATAGTTGGCTACCAAGGATTCTTCACCTCCCTCATGCACAGGTGTGACTAGGATCTGCTTCCAGACCTCCGGGAATAGAGCAAAAGTCAGTGACTTGTTGAACAGCTTGGTGATGGGCACTATGAGGACATCCAGGATGAGGGATAACAGTTTCATGTCGATTCCATCGCTACCCTGTCTTGTCTTACCCAGTACTTTCCTAACCTTAGCTAGTGTCTCCTTCACAGTCACCCTTTTAAAGTAGAAGGGTGGGTGAGAGTATTTGGAGAGTCCATTGTTGGTCTGACTCTGCTCAGGGTGGAAGTAGGCTGGTGGTAATACTGCTGTGAGATCAGTGAAGGCCTTGTTGAAGGCCTCCCCCATGGCTAGGGGGTCTGTGATGTGATTGCTACTGATGTTACGTAGAAGGGGATGCATCTTGTCCTCCTTGCCAAGGATGCTCTTGATGCTATCCCAGAACCTTTTGCCATCTCCTCAGGAGTTAGCAAGCTGTGCTTTGTAATAATTTGCTTTGGTGAGCTGGATTAGTTTAGTGCAGTGATTTCTGGCTGCTCTGTAACACTGGTAGTCATGCCTGTTACCTGTGTTTCTTGCCTTCTTCCAAAGTGAATCCCTTTCTTTCATAAGGGAGAGTAGTTCTCCATTAATCCACCCATTAGCCTGCCCTTTAATTTTCCTCTTTGAGAGAGGGGCATAGATGTCACAGATGCTGTTAAAGCTGTTTGTGAAGTAGCTGAGGGCCTGATTTAGGGATGATGCCTGACTGACTGGGGTCCAGTCATGAAGGACGAGTGCCGATTTGAGGGCTCCAAGCACACCCTTTCTCAGGACCCTGCTTGATATGAGGTTGGGTGGGCTTTTGGCAAATTTGTTAGACCACAGCAGTGTGATAGGGGAGTGGTCACTTAGCGTGCCAGGCAGAACCTTGACCTCAGAGATTCGAGACAGTGATCTTGCTAGTACCCAGTCAAGGAGGGTACTGCTATCAGTCTTATAATTCTGTCTGGTAGGGTGGGTGACTAGTTGTGACATATTGGCAGTGGTAGTCATGTTCCTAACTGGTGCAGCCTCCTTCCCATTCCAGTTTATATTAAAATCTCTGGTAATCATGAGCTCCAATCCATGTGGGAAGAGGCTTATGACTTCCATCACTTTGGTAAAACCTGTAGTGGCCCCCTTTGGGGGTAGATATACTGTGGCAAGGATTAAGGATTTGCCATTCTGCCCGATCTGTGCTTTTAGTATTAATATCTCATGGTCTTCAGCCACCCTGGTTTCAGGGACATCAGTACACCATAGACAGTCCTTAGCATAGATAATGCATCCTCCTCCTTTTTTTCCTGTTCTGTCAATTCTGTAGGTTTGGAAGCCAGTCAGGGCAATTTCAATGTCTTTGATTCTACCTGTCAGCCAGGTTTCTGTTAGGCAGAGGACATCTGGGGTATAGAGGGCCATCCATGCCTGTAGCTGCACACATTTTGCAGTTAAGCTGCAGATGTTTAGGGTGGCAATTTTTAGCCCATGGGTCTTACGCACACCAGTGCCCATTGGAGTGACTGGGCCTGGGTTCGAGTGTATGTTGCCAGACAGTAGCAAAAGCATAAGGATGATCTTCCTAGCTGAGAGGTTTATGCTGTGGTTAGACCTAACCTTCCGTTGCCCGTGCTTCAGGTGGTTCAGGCAGTTGGACACCAGTTTGATCTTGTGGGTAAGGCAAACTGTTACAACCCCTATGCTAGGGTTGCTCATCAGTCTTCCCAAATGTAGGGGATTGGGACGTGCAGTACTCTGCACCCAGCTGGCTGTGGTGGGTTCCGCTGATGCCATGGCTGCCCAATCATTACTCAGAAGTGGATCAAGTGGAGGCAGGTGTGGCCCAGCTGGACATCTAACATCAGCTACACCAATCCAGATTGCAATGAGCAGTGTTACACAACACCCTTTGAGGAGTAGCATGTCTACTCAAGTCAGATGCAGACTTTTAAAGCCTGGTGGGTGACAGGAACAAAAAGGCAGGGTACGAGTTAAACAGCTTAAGGAGTTGTGGCCAGTAGTGCTTAAAGTTATGCTGTTTGGTAGCGTTTTAAGCCTTGTGTGTGACAGCAACAGTGAGGCAGAGAAACTTGCTATACTGCTTTAAGAAGCTGTGGCAGCTTGTACTATGTGGGTGTGTTCAAGCAGAGACAGGGAGTGGCTTCTGTCTATTTAATAGAGACCGAGGCCTGGGTCGGGGCAGGAGAGATGGGAAGAAAAATCAGTCCCCAAGTGTCCTGAGGCGAGAAGAGCACCTGTGGGATTCATACCACAGCCTTGGCTTGTGAGCTGCACCAATGGAGGAGCAAGTGCTGTTCGCGGCAGCCAATCCCAAAAGAAGTGCCAAACAGTCAAACCCAGCGATGCAGGGACAGAGGTTTGTTTGTTTCATGCTTGACATGAGTGCAGCAGTTAAGCGTGTGTGAACATCATTTAAAAATCACATTAGGTGCACATGTTGCACACTTGCCATGTATGCAGCAACTAAGCTGGTGCAAATCTCATCTAAAAAACACATCTGTTTCTATTTCTCATACTAGCAATTAAAGCCATTAAAATACATTTTTTCACTGATTTCCCATTAAAATTATGTAAACTCATTAATTCTGATTCTTTTGCAAGTTGTTTAATGGTGTTTGATTTTTGTAAATAAATTTCCATTAATTTGTAAAGTATTGTTTGCAACTCAGCCCAGGTGGCCTTTTTAAACAAGGCTAAGCATAGAACATTTCAATGCACATGAGAGTTCTGGGACTGAGTGAGTTAATGTAAAAAATGCCTAGGATATAGTCAGCCAACATCCCCCATTCAGGATGTGCGAAGAGGGGCCTCTATGTTGTGAAGCCTGACCTTTTTGTTTTGGGCCATGCAAATCCCCTTATGCATATTTACTTTAGTAGACAAAGAACCTCTGTGCGCAAACACTGAGGCAAGGGTTACCCCAAAGGGCATTTGGCTGGGAAGCCAAGTTTCAAGAAAATACAAAATCACACATGCCCCCACAATGCAAAGCATCATGGGCTGCATATGCAAATCACCACAGAATGTTATGCTGACTCTGCTAAAGTTGGACCAGCAACATTCAGTGTTCACTCGCCATAATGCTACTAATGGCTCTGATCATTACTGTTTCTCCATAACTGTTTCTGGCTTACTTATTATTTCCCTTTGTCATTCTGTATGGAGCATATACACTATGGCCATGCTCAGCACTCTTTGTGCTGAGTAGGGTCTTGTAAGCATGCACCATACAGTACCTCACATTTTGTCACTGAAATGAGGGACTTGGACACTCAAAATGAAGGGCAATGAGGGACACTAACCCTTACTATAATCAGGACTCATCCTGAAACATGGAGATACAGTACCTCAGAACACAGTGGAAACCATTGTATTTTCTTGTACCAATATTAGCCCCTGAGAAGGAATTTCTGCCATAAATGAGGGGTGTCATTTATGTAAGGCAGAGGGGGGCAGTCCCCCTCCACATTTGTGCCTAGGTTGTTCTGATGGTGTGGCAATTTTGGCTTTAAATTTGGATTTAATCTTTTGCACAGTAACTGCCCCCATGACCTTTGTGCACTCATGCTGCAGATGAACTCCTGACTTGACTGTGTCTGTATTGTGTTTACTGCCTCCACTTATTAGCGGCGGTGCCATCACATGTGATGTGGAGGAGCTCTAGTCAAGCAAGAGGACAAGAGTCATGTGAGTTGGACACTGTCTTCCCTGCCACAGAGTAGACAGGCTGCACACTACAGCTTGGGGGAGTTGGTGAGCACTGAACTCTCAATATCAGTGTTGTGGCAGCATATTTTTGTTGGTCTACTCTGAGTGAGTCTTTGTCTACCATGGTGGGTGAAGGAGCGGAGGGTGAGCTAGAGGCTAACTCAAGACTAGGCTACCTACTTAGTCTACTAGGCTTTCCTCACAAAAAATACAGCACAGGCCTCTAGCGACAGTAAGATAGGTCTAATAACAGCAGTGACAGCAGTGAGGGTGGCCTTCATAGGCTTTGATCAGTGCAGTGTGGCAGTAGCCATTGCAGCAGCCAAGCATGAAGCAATCAACACAGGTTGGGTGGGTTCGTTGGTGAGATGACTTGGTCGTGGACCACATTGGGGACCTGGGATGGTCAGTTCTAACATCCAGCTTCTGGCAGAAGGATGAAGGAGGAAAACATACAAACATGCTTACATATGGACATACAAAATGCCAGCAGAAACAGGCCTCATGGTCTATCGAGTCTGCTCTATTGTGTAGCTAGCCCCTCAACTTGCAGCTGCCCCACCCTCCCCTTCTCACAAAAAAAAACATCATTCTGTCCCACCCCATCTTAAATCCACCCACCGTTCTACAGGATACCACTTCCTTGGGCAGAATATTCTACTTGTCTACCACCCTTTCCGTGCAAAAGTGTCTCTTGACTTCCCTCCTGAATCTCCCCCCCCAATCTCAGCCAATGCCCTCTCATGTCCCTCCCACTTTTGATCTGAAAATTATTTTCTGTATTAGTCTTGTTAATTCCCTTTAAGTATTTAAAGGTTTCAATCATATACTCCCTATCCCTCCTCTCTTCCAGGGAATATATGTTCAGCTCTCCCATTCTCTCTTCTTAAGATTTTGCCTCCAGTCCCTGGATCATCTTTGTAGCCATATACTGCACATCCTCCAACAATCTGATGTCCTTCTTCAGGAATGGATGCCAGTATTGTACGCAGTATTCCAGTTGCAGCCTCATCAGTGACCTGTACAATGGAAGGATCATCTCTCTGTTCCTGGAGGAGATTCCCTTCGCTATGCACCCCAGCATCTTGTTTACCTTTGCAGCCACCTTTCTGCACTGAGCTGAGTGGTTCGTACTTCCCATTATAAGCACCCCTAGATCCTTTTCTTCCATGGTGCATTCCAATTGTACCCCTCCAAGCTGATATTTCTTCCCCTGGTTCCTAGCTCCGAAGTGCAGGACCTTGCACTTCCTGGCATTGAACCCTATCTGCCATGTTGCCAACCACTCCTGTAGTTTGTTCAGGTCCTCCTGCATTCCCTTCCACCCCTCCATGTCATCTACCACAGCTCCCATCTTGGTATCGTCTGCGAACAGACTGATCTTACTCCAGACCCCGTGTGAGATATCGGCTATGAATATCCCAAACAGCACAAGTTTGAGTACTGAACCCTGTGACACCCTGCTCGTGATGTCCCTTGGTGATGAGAGTTCCTCCCACCACTACGCTTTGCTGCCTGCCCCTCAGCCAGTTGATGATTCAATTGACCATTTTTGTTCCCACCCCCATGTATTCCAGTTTTCCTTCTAGTCTCCCATGCAGCACAGAATCAAAGGCCTTGCTGAAGTCTAAATACAGGATGTCTACTGCATGGCCCTTGTCCAGTTCCCTGGTCACCCAGTTGTAGAACCCAGCTAGGTTCATCTGGCAGGATCTGCCCAACAGAAACCCATGCTGATGACCGTCTTGGAGACCATTGTCTTCCAAAAAAGTCACCAGCTTCTCTTTTAGAATTGTCTCCATGAGCTTCCCCACTATTGAAGTGAAGTTTACCGATCTGTAGTTTCCTGGTTCATCCTTCAGGCCACTTTTATGAATGGGTGCCACATGGACCATCCTCCAGTCCTGTGACACGCATCATGTGTCCAGAGATGTACTGAACAGGTCTGCCAGTGATCCTGCCAGGATCTCCATTAGCTCCCTAAGCACCCTAGGGTGAATGCCATCTGGTCCTGGTACCTTGTCCACCCTCAGCACCCTTAGTCCTTCCAGAACCCAGTCCTTTGTAATCCTAATATCAATAATCCCCTCCTCCCCCCGCCCACTCCACCCCTCTCATGAGGTATCTGCTCCCCTTTTTCCTCCATGAACACAGAGCAGTAATCATTCAGTGCCTCTGCCTGAGAAGACTGAAAACTGGGCTGGTGGAATGCTGGACCAGGCTGCAGGTTCTGGCTAGAAAGCCAGGTAAGTAAAACTAAATCATTTTTTTACAGAGGGATTGGGGAAGGAGGAAGGACTGAAATATTGATGTGCTTTTCACATTTCTGTGCTTTTAGGGGTGGCTTCACAAGTCACGACCCATATGGGATGGGTATTGAATGAAATGGAGTCAGGGAGCGAAATTGGAACAACATTTTTTTGGGGGGGGGCTCAGAACTTCAGCCAGGAAAAAAAGGTAGTAACTAGGTGGGTTTAAGCCCAAATCTGATGCACTGCTCCAAGGTATAGACAGATGAATCTTATGCATTTTAATTTTTCCTGATTTGCATATCACTTTTCAGTCCCAACAAATACATTTTACCTTTTAGAGATGTTTCAGACATTCTTGAGCTTGCCATCTAGGGGCTAACTAGCACCTAGCATCCACTGGTTTTTGGCTCCCCCCTGCTGAAATCTAAAATGGTGCCCCTGCCATAAAGTCTAAATTTACAGGATATCCTCTGTACGAGCAGCATGTTTCCCATGATGGATGAATGAGCAGAGCAGTTTTCATGGGCAAAATGAGTGCTGTCCCTTGCTTTCAGGAACAGTTACGCGGTATGGTATGCACAGACTATTGGAGCCCCACTGCAGTCAGGCTTATGCCCCCCCCATGAAGCTAACCTCCACATCCCTACACTCAGGTGCAATATGACATAGGGCAAGGGAGACTGCAGGGGTATGCACCATTGAAATGAATGGGAGTATTTTTTATTACTATTTTATACATTATTGATGGAGAGTTGGAGATTTAATGAAGGCCAACACTCCACTAACAAGGGCCTTGTTAGTAGAACAGTGGCCTTCATTATTCTCCAACTTACCATCATAATGTATAAAATGTAATAAACAATAACTTAACTCATTTCAAGGGGGTTCACCCCAGTACTCTGACCCATGGACATCATCTCTTAAAGACTCCTGCCTCTGGCTCCCTAGTACTCAGGAAAGAGACCCTCAATTTATACATATACTTGGTGGTTTAGGTCTGTAGCAGCATGGCTGCACCTGCTGAAGTGTGTGTGTGTATGTGCATGGGGGGGAAGGGACTGGCCATGTGGGTGGGTGTTGAGTTATTGTTACTTTTGTGTTTGGCCCTTAAAGTCTGTTTGTGTGGAAGCATTCAAAACTGTGGCGAGAAAATAGTAGGAGTACAGGCCAGACTGAAATAATAAAGTAATTTTGTAGGTAACTGTGTGTATTGGGGCGAGAAGAACCACATGTGTTTCCATTGGTATGTGTGCTACAGTTCAGTTGTGCAGCTGAGATGAGAAGGGACAAACAAACTAAAAAGTATAACAGTGACTATAAGCATGCTGCATATGTGCAGATGTATGCAGATTTGTATTGAAGTACTGTACAAGTAAGCCATATGTGTGCAGGCAGTATAGCTTAGTGGTTAAAGGCACGGAACTGCAAACCAGAAGACTTGAAGACCTGAAGACCTAGGTTTGAATCTCATCAACTCCCACTTGTATATGGTATGATCCTGAGCAAGTCACTAAACTTTTATGTGTGAGGTGTCAGTGACCACTTGCTGTTTCCACACATGCCACATGCAAAAAGTCTGTTCTAATTTAACATCAAAATAATGCTCTCCACACTTGCTTGCTGCACGCATGCCACGTGCATGCAGTCGGTTCCAATTTAACATCTAAATCATGCTTGCAGCATGCATATCACATTGAGTAGTTTTATGTGTGCAGCATGAAAACATTTCATATAATTATTTCTGTAAGGGTGTATAGGGATGTCATTGTAAATGAGCTTCGGCTCAATGACTTAATCCGAAATAAACTTAAATCTGAACTTGAAACTTAAACGTTGAAGTATTCATCGATTTTCTTTTTAAAATTTTTAAATATCTGAAGCCCATATTATCCTGACTTTCTTTTTTTTCTTCTGTTAGCCCCAACTGCACCTGCTATAAAATATTGCCAAATCTTCTTTGATTTAAAAGGAGCTTTTTTGAAGTGATGGTAAAGTTTTCTTCATCATCCTCTGATTCCAAGTGCTGGTCCAGTGAGTCATCAGCATTGTAAAAGAAACGGCTTTTACTGCATTCCCGGGTGGCTAATCAGAGCGCTGCTGTGTTTTAGGGCTCTCTATGGCAAATTCAGCTAATTTGTGCTTCACAGCCATCCTGATGCTGTCTACATTGATTTGTTGATGTATAAGTACATTTTTTAATTTGTAAGTGGCTCTATCTCAATTTACTTCAGACACAAGAAGAAGTTACCTTGAAGAACACCTACTCCATTCAGTGACATCACTGGAATTCCATTACTTGTATTTTTAATACAGTATGCCTTTTTATAATGGTTGTACATTGAAATGACCTTGACCAAGCAATGAAAAGATCTGATACTGACACTGACAGTCAAAATCATCAGGGAGACAGTAAAGGAGGAGGGCTTGATATAGTTATCCACCTGGGATCAAACAATCTGGCACATAATACCAAAGGGTGGTCAAGGACATATTTAGGAATCTGGCAGGAATTGTGATTCAGTGACTACTACACTCACTTTCTATGCGTATTGCCAGTATGGGGCAAAGGGGAGGCCAGGATTCTAATGATAAACAAGTTCATTTCCTGGTTGAAAGAGAGATGCAAGAAGGAGGGCTATGGCATAGCTGTGGATTAGGGACACTAGTGGAGGGACAGGAAGCTGTATAAAGGGGATGAGATGTACCCTACAGTGGAAGACACCAAAGCAGTGTCCTAAAGTTTCAATGACTTCCTAATGAGGCATTTAAACTGAATGAGGGGGAGGCTGTATCTGGGGACATCATGGACAGGGAAGCAGGTGCGAAACACCATGTGTGCTCTTACCCAAATTGGGCTAACAGGTAGAAACAAGGGGTATGAGGGAGAGGACAGAGGAAGAATTTGTTGCACAAGCTAATAAATTAAAGCGTAAAGTAACAGGGACAGGGAGGCAGCTGACATGACATATTGGAAAGTGGCTAGCTTGAACACTTGAAGTCTAAATAACAAGATGGAGAACTACAAGCAATGGTGGATGAGGGGCAATTTGATATTTTATTACAATAACAGGAACTTAGGCAAAGCCTAATCCTGACTGGTACCTTACTACCTCTGGATTTACTGTTTTCAGGAAAGACAGAACTGCAGGCAATGGGTAGGTGGCTCTGCACATCAGAGAGTGGATCAAGGTAATAGAGGACAAATTTGAGGGAAGAGAAAACTGTAGGTGCAATCAGTATGGTTGTAGCTGATATTGGATGGGATAAGGATATTTAAATCAGTGTAGTTTATAGTCCCACAAAGCACAGGTGTAGTTTATAGACCCCCAGAGCAATCAAAGGAAAGGGATAAAATATCAGGAAGTCTGCAGCACAATGTAATGAAATCATGGTCAGTGACCTAAATCTCCTTGATGTGGATTGGATCATTCCAGAGATAAGGACTGCTGGGAGTCAGACCTTGGTGGATGTCCTTCTGGATCTCGAGGTGTTTATTTTTTTATTCATTTATTTTTTGCTGTCAGAGTTGACCTGAGGGCAGCTCTGTCCCATGGGTAGTATGTTCATCCTGCCCCCTCTTCATGCCAGTTAGATGCAATAGTTGCCCAGCTCTTCTTTTGATTGACCTACAAATGTCAAAATACTATTGGCCATTTGCTTGCAGTTCTGTAGCACTGGCCCATGGTCAGAGGATCCATCCACCCCCGAATTCCAAAATCAAGTTACATGTTTGCTGGGTGCCTATTCATACTAATTTTATTTTCATGTTAAGCACACTACTCTCCTTGATTCTCCAGTTTTCCTTGTCACAGCTGTGCTGTTCAAGCTGCTATTCTCCTTCTCTCCCAATTGCCATAAGAGCCCAGTATTAAAAATAATAATATTTCTAATTATATAAATTATTTTACACTTTAAGTGCTGGCTAACTAAACTGTAGTTACAGTGTACCTACACTGTAATTGCATTGTAATTGCTTTGCAGTTGCATGCAGCAAACCTGTAACTACAGTGTAATTACACTGTGCATTTAATAACTGGTTGCCATTATTCATCTTGCTGGTGGCTTTGGTTCAGTGTTTGTTCAGTTTTCTGTTTGTGCTGCACCACAATCCCAGTTTGCCATAGGTGTTCGCCCTGGGGTACTTTTTGCCCACGTAGCACAGTGTATTGCCCTTGTGACACTCAATTGACATACCTAAGAATTGCTGCCCTCAGGGCAAATGTTTGTCATTTGTTATTGTCCTGAGGTATGTGTTTTCCTGTTGATATACGCCAAGGACATTGCATAGTGCAAACAGCAAAGGTGGTACCCCAAAGGTAGCATGTAGCTGCAACTTAACAACAAGCACCCCATTGACAACAGGCAAGAGAACAGGCAAGACAGAAGCCAATGTCTGTCCTCTACTCACAGGGAAGAAGTCAATGAACATTGTAGAAGTGGCATTCCAAGGGCTGCACACATGTTCAACCATACAACACCTACCCTGAAGGTAGCATGCCACAAGTACTGACCCCCAGGACATCACCTAATTAAAACTGAACAACAGATACTCCAAGGGTAGACATTGTATGATTGTCTATTCTGCAACTGCCTCCCTGTCCATGATGTCCCTGGATGGTAATGAGGTGGTTAGAGTCCTACTTGTCTGGTAGGGTACAGCAGGTGGTGTTGGGGTCTTATGTCTTGAATAGCACTGCACTTAGCTGTGGAGCAACTTGAGGCTCAATCTTGGCCCCATCCTGTTTGCTGTGTACTCACTGCTGTTGGGATAGATTATTAGATGATACGGGATGTGGTTTCCTAGTTATGTTAATGATACCCAGTTGTATCTGTCTTGTGCTCCAGACAGGAGTGTTGCAGTCACAGGGCTGAGTGAGTGCCTTAAGGAGATCCAAGACTTGATGGCCACTAGCTGGCTTGGTCTTAATGCAAGAAAGATGGAGGTACTGCTGGTGGAACATAGCCAATGTGGACCAGCAATAAATGATGATAGTACCACTTTACCATCTTTAAAAGGCATCCCATTAGGAGCTGTGGATAGGGTGAGGAATTTGGGAGTCATTATGGACTCCATGGGGATGCTAGAAAATCAGGTGTCCATGGTTGTCTGCAGTGGATTTTTCCATCTGCAAAATATCACCTGGATCAAACCCTTTCTAACACCCATTGGCTTTGAGACCCTGGTGGATGTCTTTGTTGCATCTAGAATGACTTACTGTAATGCTCTTTACTTAGTGTGCTCTGTGAACTGCATTGGCTGCCAGTCAGTAGTGTATCAGCTTCAAGGTTTGTTTGTTGGGCTACATGGGTTGGGCTTCCCAACCCATGTAGCTCAGCAAGTGATCTCAGGCTACCTGAAAGACCTCCTGGTTCCATAAGCTCCAAACCATTCACTGCATTCTTCTGAGGCAGTCTTCTTCTATACCCAGAGATCATGCTTAAAATATTTGGGGGGTTGTGTTCAGGATTGCTGCACTGAGACTTTGGAAGGCACTGCACCTGGAAGTAAGAGGAGCCCCCTTGGTTGACACATTCAGAAAATGGCTCAAAACCCATCTTTTTAAAGTTTGCTATGGGTCTGGTGATATCTGTTGATTATATATAATCTTTGTGACCGATGTTTTATGCTGTTTTATTTATGTTGTTTTTATTCACGTAAGGTGCCCAGAGCCTCAGGGATTGGGTGCCATAAAAATTAATTTTCCTTGCCAATTTCTTGCCCTAAATTGACTAGCACCAAAGCTCAAATGTTTTTCTGTGTGCAAAAACTGCTGTGCTTGTAAGTACAGCTTCCTTGGCAAAATGTTTCATTATCCCATTCCTGACAGTGATATGAAAGTGAAGATAAGGCAGTTTATAAAGTACAACACCCCTTTGTTATGTATGTCTTATGGTTTCCTTGTGGGTTCATCTGTGTCAGACATTTGGTACAACCACTCAAACTGAGAATACAGGAGCACTTTTGGTCTATTCATTCAATATACATGACATAGGGTGGAGTCTACCAATAGCGGCTTTGTCAAGGAGTAGGGCCATCCTTGACTCCCTGCAGGGGGGCCTTTCTTAGACAGCTAGTCAAAGAACCAACTAGGAATGGTGCTTCCAAGTAAGGACAGCACTGAAGAAGTTACAGAGGCAGTCCCATTAGTACAACTGATCACCGTACAGTGTGGTTCATCATAAAGAGAGGAGTACCATCAAACCACACAAGAATGAGAACTCTGGACTTTAAGAGGGAAGATTTTAGAGAAATGGGTAACTGTCTCAGGAGCTGCCTAAGAGGGGTGGAGGAGTGCCAGGGACTGGTAGAGGCACAGTGAGAAAAAATTAAGGGAGGGAATAACTAAAGCAACAAATCTATGCATAAAGGAAGTAAACAAAAATGTAAGAAAAATAAGGCTATTATGGTTCTCCAAGGAAATGGCAAAGGTAGTAAAAGAAAAATGTTTTGCATTAAAAAGGTAGGTATACATAAAAAAAGACAAACCCTTACAGAAATAATTATATGAAATGTCTTCATGCTGCACACATAAAACTACTCAAGTGATATGTGTGCTGCAAGTATAATTTAAATGTTAAATTGGAACCTATTGCATGCATATGGCATGTGCACAACAAGCAAGAGTAGAAACCATGATTTTTATGTTAAATTGAGAAAGACTGCATGCATATGGCATGCATGCAAAAAGCAAGTGGTAACTGATAACTGCACACATAAACATGAAGTAATTTGCTTAGGATCACACCATACACAACTGGGGGTTGATGAGATTCAATCCCAGGTCTTCATGCCTCCAAGTCTCCTGGCTCACAGTTCAGTGCCTTTAACCACTAAGCCATACTGTCTGCACACATATGATTTGCTTGTACTTCAGTACATGCTGTATCTGAATATATCTGCACGCATGCGGCATGCTTGTAACTACTGTTATGCTTTTCAGTTTTCTTCTCTCCCTCATTTCATTTTCACAGTTGAACTGTAGCACACATACCAATGGAAACACATGTGGTTTTTCCCACCCCAATACACAAACTTACCCACAAAAACACTTAATTACTTCTGTCTGGCCTGTACTCCTACCATTTCCTCTCCATAGTTTTGAATGCTTCCACGCAAACAGGCTTTACGGTGCAAATACAAAAGTGGCAATAACTTCACACACACACACACACACACACCACAGTCCCCCCATACACACACACTGTACCAGGTATGGCCATGCTGATACAGATAACTCAACAAGTATAGATTTAAGTAAAAAGTCTCTTACTTGAGTACTAGGGAGCCAGAGGCAGGAGTCTTTAAGAGATGATGTTCATGGGTCAGAGTGTTGGGTCGTACTCCCATGAAATGAATGGAGTTATTTTCTATTACTATTTTATATGTTATGATAGTGAGCTGGAGAATAATGAATGCCACTGTTCTACTAACAAGACCCTTGTTAGTTGAGCAGTGACCTTCATTAATCTCCAACTCTCCATCAATAATGTATAAAATAGTAATAAAAAAATACCCCCATTAATTTCAATGGTGTACACCCCTGCAGTCTCCTTTGCTCTTTGCCACAATGTACCCAAGTGTGAGGATGTGGGGGTCAGCTTCACTGGGGGGAGGGACATAAGCCTGACTATAATGGGGTTCCAATAGTGTGTGCATACCATACTGCTCAACTGTCCATGAATACAAGGGACAGATCTGTAACATCTCTAAAAGTACAACGTATTTGGTTTGACTGAAAAGTGATATGCAAATCAGGAAAAATTCAAATGTATAAGATTCATCTGTATATCTCCCGGAGAAGTGTATCAGATTTGGGCTTAAATTTTTTCCTGCCTGAAGTTCGCCCCCCCAAAAAAGTAATTTTGTTCCAATTTTTCTCCCCGCTCCATTCCATTCAATACCCATCCCCTATAGGTCATGAAGTCACCCAAAGGTGAAGAAACTTGAAAAACACATCAATATTTCAGTCCTTCCTCCTTCCCCAATCCCCCTGTAAAAAAATGATTTACTTTTACTTACCTGGCCATATGGCCAGAACCTACAGCCTGGCATAGTGTGACAGCAGCCCAATTTTCAGTCTGCTTCCTCTCTCTCCTTCCGCCAACTATCAATAGGTCACCAATGTGGTCCACGACCAAGTCACCTTGCAATCCAAAACCACCAAACCTGGGTTGATTGCTTCTTGCCTGGCTGGTACTGCACTGCACTGATCAAGGCCCATGAAGGCCACCCACACTGCTGTCACCACTGCTGGTAAGCCTAGCCTGCTGCCGTGGGGGTCTGTGCTGCTTTTTTTGCATGGCAAGCCTAGTAGAGTAAGTAGGTAGCCTAGTCTTGAGTTAGCTTCTAGCTCACCCCCGGCCCCTTTAGCCACCAGGGAAGATGGAGACTCACTAAGAGCAGAACAACAAAACTGTGCTGTCACAACACAGCTTGAGAGTTCAGTGCTCACTGACTCCTCCAAGCTCTAGTGTGCAGTCCGTCTAGTCTGTGGCAGGAAAGACAGTGTTGCACTTGCAAGGCTCACGGGCTCTTTCTTGGTTGGAGCTCACCCACATCACATATGATTGTGCTGCCACTAATAAGTGGAGAGCGTGGACAACACAATACAGACACATTTGAGTCTAAAGAGTACTTGCAGTGTGAGCACACACAGGCCAGGTGGGCACTTCTTGTGCAAAAGATTAAATCCAAATTTAAAGCCATTATTGCCACACCATCAGAACAACGTATGCACAAATATAGCGTGGGGCAACTGCTCCCCTCTTCTTACCTAAATGGCACCCCTGCTCAATGGCAGAAATTCATTCTCAGTTGCCAATGTAATGGTTTACACTGTGTTCTGAGGTACAGTATCTCCATGTTTCATGATGTATCCTGATCATTATGTGGGTTAGTGTCCCTCATTGTCCCTCATTTGGAGTGTCCATGCCCCTCATTTCAATGACAAAATGTGAGGTATGGTGCGTGCTTCTAAGATCCTACTCAGCATAAAGAGTGCCACGCATTGCCATAATGTATATGCACAATACAGAATGACAAAGGGAAAGTAAGTGAGATGAAACAGTCATGGGGAAACACATTTGTAGCACTAAATATGCATAAGGGATTTGTATGGTCCAAATCAACAATTCACAACACAGAGGTCCCTCTTTGAACATCTGGAATGGGGGATGTTGACTGGCTATATCCTAGGCATTTAATGCAGTAAGCAAACAATACATTCAAATAAATAGCGATTTAATGACAAAAATCAAAAGCCATTTAACAACTTGCAAAAGGATCAGAATTAATGAGTTTACCTAATTTTCATGGGAATTCAAATAAACATATATTTTAATTACTCTAATTGCTAGCAGTAGTATAAGAAATAGAAACTGATGTGTTTTTTTAGTTGATATTTGCACCAGCTTAGCATCCAGCATATAAACCTGATGTGGTATTTAAATTATGTTCAAACCAGCTTAATTGCTTCACTCATGTCAAGCATGCAGCATGTGAACCTGATGTAATTTGTAGAAGATGTTTATACCAGCTTACCTGTTGGGTACATGTCAAGCTTTCAGCATGCAAACCTTATTTTCTTTTTAGATCTGGTTTGCTTAGGATCACTTAGTGTATGTGAACCACATGCAAACATTGCACAATTAAGCATGTGGCATGCATTCTGCATGTACACAGCACAACTGTATTTCTGTAAGGGAAGGAAGCAGGTGAGGTGGTTAGAGGTGCAAAGACAAAGACAGAGGAAAGAATTGCCTGTGGCCAGGTCACTGTGGGAGATAAGACCCTCTTCTGGTACATAAGTGAGAATAGAATAACAAGGGGAGGGGTAGTAAGAATTAAAAGGGTGGTGGTATGATCTGGGAACAAGTGACCACCAAACAGTGTGGTTCACAATAAACACAGCCACAGAGTCAAGCCATACAAAAGTGAAGGTACTGGACTTTAGAAGGGCTGACTTTGTCAAAATGGAAGAGTGCCTCAGAAAAGCACTAGCAAACAGGCAAGAAGGAGGGATAGAGGAACAATGGGGAAACATCAAAACTGCCATCACAGAGGCAACAAGCCTTTGTGTGAAGCAAATAAACAAATCAAAATGAAAGAAAAAACCACTACGGTTCTCAAAAGAGGTGGCGGGGAAGGTTAGGGAGAAAAAGACAGCATTCCAGAAGTATACAGAAACACAGAAGGGGCAGGACAGAGAACTGTACCAGTTAAAGCAGAAGGAAGCAGGGAAGGCAGTCAGAATAGCAAAGGTCCAAACCGAGGAAAAGATAGCCAACTCAGTTAAAAAGGAGGATAAAACCTTTTATAGGTACATTAGGGAGTGAAGAAAGACCAAGGGAGGGATACCAAGGCTTAATAAAGGGGAGGGTGGATGGACAGAGAGGGACAGTGAAAAGCAGGGATACTGAATGAATACTTCTGCTCAGTATTCACAAAAGAGGTGGAGGGGGAGGTACCTAATCCAATCAATAGAAGCACTATGGATAGGGGTGTCGATACCAGTCCTTTCACAGAAGAAAGGGTTCTGAAAGAACTTCTTTATAGGTGACATTGCAGAGGGTCTGGATGGAAAGGTATGCCTCTTTGCAGATGACACAAAGATCTGTAACAGAGTTGATACACAAGGCGGTGGGGTGGAAAGGATGAGAAGGGATTTGGCAAGGTTGGAGGAATGGTCAGACGTATGGCAACTTAGATTCAATCAAAGAAGAGCAAAGTAATGCACCTGAAAAACAAAAACCCAGGAGAAGAGTACACAATGGCAGGGGAGGTACTAACAACAACAATAATGGATAGGGACCTGGGAGTAGTCATATCAGATGACCTAAAGGTGAGCAAACGATGTGAGAGGTCAGTAAGGCGAGCTGGAGGGATACTGGGATGCATAACAGGGTTTTAAATAATTGATTAGCAGTTTTTTTCTTGGGACTATACTAACTGTACATAAAGTATTTACATAGATTTTCTAGAAGTGCTGTGTTTGTTAAACACAGTGAGGCAAGAGCTATACATTTTCACAAAGATTTAGCACTTTTATGAGCAAAACGCTAATCAATTTTTAGAGTTAAATAAATCCCTGCATAAGGAGAGGCATCACAAGTAGAAAACAGGAAGTGGTTATCCCTCTGTACAGACAGTTGGTGAGACCCCATCTGGAGTACTGCATGCAGTTTTGGAGACCCCATATCCACAAGGACATAGACAGGTTGGAGGCAGTCCAGAGTAGGGCAACTAAAATGATGCAGGGTCTGCATCAGAAACCATATGAAGAGAGACTGAGAGAGCCTAATATGTATACCCTTGAAGAAAGAAGGGACAGGGGGGACATGATAGAAACTTTCAAGTACCTCAAGGGAATCAACAAAGTCCAGGAGGGTAGCATCTTTCAGAAAAAGAGATGTGCAAGAACAAGGGGGCACAATTTAAAGATAGAGGGGTGACAGCTCAGGGGCAATGTGAGGAAATTTTTTTTCACGGAGAAAGTGGTGGACATATGGAACCACCTTCCTGTGGAGTTTGTGGGGAAATTCAAACATGCATGGGACAGACATAAGGTAATTATAGTAGGGGGTAGGAGGAAGTAGGCTGTTGGTTAACTAAAATCTTCAGCTTATCCTATAGGTAGGGAAATGGGCAGACTGGGTGGGCCAAGTGGTCTTTATCTGCCGTCAAAGTCTATATTTCTATGTTTCTATGAAGGTGGACAAAGCAATGGGGCCTGATGGGATTCACCCCAGAATTCTAAAAGAACTAAGGGGAGAACTAATGACACCGCTGACTACCCTTTTTAACAATTCATAGGAGGATGGTGTGGTACCTAAGGACTGGAGGAGGGTGGATGTGATTCCCCTTCACAAAAGTGGGAGCAAAGCAGAGGCAGAAAACTACAGACCTGTTAGCTTGACCTCAGTGGTAGAGAAAATGGTGGAATCACTTCTGAAAGAAAGAAAGAACTGTTGAGTACCTAGAAGTCAGCGGGGCACAGGATCCAAGGCAGTATGGATTCACAGTGGGAAGGTCGTGTCAGATGAATCTAATAGATTTCCTTGGCTGGGTGACCAAAGTAGTAGACCAGGGAGGGGCTGTGGACATGGCCTACCTAGACTTTAGCAAGGCATTTGACACAGTCCCACACAAAAGATTAATAAACAAATTAGCCAGCCTGGGTGTGGGTCCTAGGGTGGTAGCCTGGATAAAAAATTGGCTGAACAACAGGACACAGAGAGTAATAGTAAATAGAGTCCACTCCTAAGAAAGGGAGGTTACTAGTGGGGTACCACAGGGTTCATTACTGGGTCCGGTCCTTTTTAATGTCTTTATAAGTGACATTGCAGCAGGACTGGAAGAAAACGTATGCCTCTTTGCAGACAACACAAAGAGCTGCAACAGGGTTGATACACAAGGGGGGGCTGGAAAGGATGAGAAAGGACTTGACAAGGTTGGAGAAATGGTCAAAAGTATGGCAGCTTAGATTCAATGCAAAGAAGTGCAAAGTAATGTACCTGGGAAACAAAAACCCAGGCGAAGAGTACACAATGAGGGGGGAAGGTATTAACAACAAAAAAAATGGAAAGAGACCTGGGGGTAGTCATATCAGATGACCTAAAGGTAAGCAAGCAATGAGAAGGCAGTAAGGATGGCTGGGGTGATACTGGGATGTATAGGGAGAGGCATCACCAGTAGAAAACAGGAAATTGTCATCCCTCTGTACAGACAGTTGGTGAGACCCCATCTGGAGTACAGCATGCAGTTCTGGAGACCCATCTCTGCAAGGACATAGACAAGATGGAGGCTGTCCAGAGAAGGGCAACTAAAATGGTGCAGGGTCTGCAACAGAAGCCATACGAAGAAAGACTAAATGAGCTAAAAATGTATACCCTTGAGGAAAGGAGGGAGGGGGGGGACATGACAGAAACTTTTGAGTACCTCAAGGGAATCAACAAAATCCAAGAGGGTAGCATCTTTCAGAAAAAGAGATGTGCATGAACAAGGGGACACAATCTGAAGATAGAGGGGGAACGGCTCAGGGGCAATGTGAAGAGGTATTTTTTCACAGAGAGGATGGTGGACACATGGAATGGCCTTCCTGAGGAGGTCATGGGGTCAAAAACAGGGGGGAATTCAAGAATGCATGGGACAGACATAAGGCATTCTGGAGCGGGGTAGAAAGAAGTAGGCTGTTGGTTAACTAGGATCTGCAGCTTTTTCCAATAGGTAGAGAAATGGGCAAACTAGGTGGGCCAAGCGATCCTTATCTGCCATCAAAGTCTATGTTTCTATGTTTCTATGTTTCTATGGAAGGAGAAGACAGTGCAGAGGGGAACCAAAAATAACTGACATTTTAAAACACTACTTCTACTCAGTTTTTACATTGTGGAGTACAGAGAAAGGACAACCAGGGAGAAATAGTGGCAGGGTGAGGAGGGGTAGGTTACAGATCCATTTTCAGAGGACAGAGTACTAAAAGGACTTAAAAACCTAAAGGTAGAGAAGGCTATGGGAAGGGATAGGATGGGATTCACCCTTAGGTATTAAAAGAACTGAGGGAAATTCTGGTTGCCACACTGATATCTTGCTCAGCAGCTCACTGAAGAAGGGCTGATGTCCCTCTACACAAGAGAAGCAGCAGAGAGAAGACCAGCAACTATAGGCTGTTCAGTCTCACTTCTGTGGTGTGGAAATTGATTGAAACACTACTAAAGAAAAGGATAACAGATTAGCTTGAATCTAATGGGCAGGAAGACTGCTGACAACATAGATTCATGGTGGGGGGGGGAGGTCATGCAAAATGAATCTAATAAATTTCTCTAACTGGAAGATAAGGGAAATTTATCAGCATAGAGCAGTGAACGTTGCCTAGTTAGATTTTATCAAAGCTTTTGACATGATGCCACATAGAAGGCTGATTTGGAAAGTGACCAAAACAGGAGTAAAATCCATAGTAGTAAATGGGTTAGAAACTGACTTCAGGATAAGTAGCAGAAGGTGGTAATTAACAGAACTCATTCTAAAGATGTCAGAGTGATGAGTGGGGTACCATCAGGATCAGTACTAAGACCTCTTCAATATCTTTATAGGACATATTGCAGAACAGCTGGAAGGAAATGTGTGCCCTTTTGCAGATGATACCAAAATCTGCAATAGGGTTGACAGTCAGGATGGGATAGAAAATCTGTGAAGGGATCTTGAAAAACTCAAGCAATGGTGAAAAGCATGGCAGTTGAGGTTCAGTGCCAGAAAGTGGAAGGTAATGCACCTAGGACATGAAAACCCTGGTGCTGAGTATAAGATGGGGTAGGGTTGAACTAACAGACTCCAACCAAGAAAGGGATCTAGGGGTGATCATATCAAAGGATCTCAAGGTGATACAGCAGTGTGACAAGACTATGGCGAAGGTTAGTGGAATACTGGGTTGCCTAGGGAGGAGAATCTCCAGTAGGAAGAAGGAACTGGTTCTGCCATCTAATCACTTGTTGTTGTGGCCACACCTGGAATACTGTATTTGGTTTTGGAGACCACACCTCAGAAAGGACATCTACAGAGAGGAGGTGGTCCAGAGGACGGCAACTAAAATGATTCATGGTTTGCATCAAGAAGTCCTATGAGAAGAGATTGTGGGGTGTCAACATGTATATTCTAGAGGAGAGAGGGGATATAATAGGGACCTACAAGTACCTAAAAGGAGTAAGCAGGGTACAGGTGGGGAATCTCTTTCAAATGGCAGCAAGCACCAGGACCAGGGGGAATGCAATGAATCAGGGGGGATGCCGTAAATTTAAGAGTGATGTGAAAACATTTCTTCACTGAAAGGATAGTTGATGCCTGGTAGCAAAATGGACCACTCTATAGTAATCTACATTAAGGTAACCCATAATAGCAATGGGGCATTGGTTACATTCATGGCCTCAGAGGCAGTGCCACAAAACACAAAGAGGCAATAAAGTTCACCTCCTACTGCAGAAAGAAACCCAATGGATTTTTAAGTTTCAAGTGCTGCAACCAATGAATTCTAACAATGATTTAGATTGGACTCCTTTCCTTTAATCTCAGTGTGATTTAAATCAAAATCAAATCAAATCAAATTTATTTATATTGCGCTTTTCAATAATCAAAGTGCACATGCATAATAGAAACAATCAGCAATAAAAACATAAATATAAATCCTAAAAACAATAAAAGCAGAATAATCTATCCAGCAAAAGCTTGTTTAAACAAATATGCTTTTAACGCTGCCTTAAAGGACTCTTTGGTCAGGCACTCTCGAATCCGACGAGGTAGAGAATTCCGCAGAGTCGGGCCATAAATGCAAAAGCTCTGACCCCAGAAGATTGAAGACGGACCCTGGGAATCTCTAGTAATCCCTCGTCGGCGGAGCGGAGAGGGGGAGAAGGCAGTAAGGTCGAAGGAGATCTTCCAAGTAGCCCGGCCCCTGACCATGTAGGGTCTTATAGGTCAGTAACGTGACCTTGAAGGTGATTCTCCACCGCACCGGCAGCCAGTGCAGCTCGCACAGCACAGGAGTGATGTGGCACGATCTTCCCACTCCAATCAATAACCTGGCTGCTGCGTTCTGCACCAACTGCAGGCAGTGGAGGTCCACCCCCAGCAACCCTAGACATAGAGCATTGCAGTAATCAAGACACGAATAAACAAAGGCGTGAACCAATACCGGAACATCATCGTGCGCAACTAGGTGTTTTATCCGGGTTATATTCCTCAGATGGTAAAAGAAAGACCTGACAACAGCTGATACCTGTGCCTTCAGTGTCAGCATGCTGCCAAGAATTATGCCCCGATTCTGCACCTGCTCACAAGGTCTCAGCTGGTTTCCCCCTAGCACAAGGCCAGAGGGAAACCCAGGAGTCAACTTCTCTACACGGTGACCTGGGTCCACTACCAACACCTCAGTCTTGTCTGGGTTCAGTCTTAACCAGTAAGCACTCATCCAGTCCTGAATCTCAGCGAGGCAGCTGTTACAAAATGATAATGTGTCATTCTGTTCAGGTAAAAAGGACATATAGAGCTGAGTATCATCTGCATAGCAGTGAAAACTCAGCCCATAACGCGTTACTATGTCTCCTAACAGCAGCATATTCACCATGAACAACATGGGGGAAAGCACAGATCCCTGTGGCACCCCACAGGGCAGAACAAAGGGGGCAGAGGAAAAGATTCCTGATACTACCCTCTGAGATCTGCCCATCAGGAAAGAATGAAACCATCTGAGGACTGTTCCCGACAGTCTGTAGAGTAACTGTCTTCAGTATAGTAAAACAGTATTTTTCTGGCATGATTTACTAACATTTGTTCTTTTCTCACTTCCTTACTGAAGATGACAGAGTACATCAAATTCTCTTATGAATCTCCTTGGAACTGCTTCTATCTGTAGCAGATGATGCCTTAGGGTTGATCTGTACCTGCTTCTTCTGTTTTCGTATGCTATCCCTCTTTTTTCCAGCTTGACATTATTCGTCTCACTTTTTTACCTGTAAAATGTCTTGTACACCACTAATTTCCATGTGCCTGATTTCATCATTGTTTTCCACACTGTTAAACTTTTTTCAGCTGCGCTGTTCTTTTACTTTTTTTTTGTTGTCACTCTGATTTTAGGTTCCACTGACTTCTTATCTCCACTAGCTTCCAAAAATACAGCTTCTGAGTGCCTGTGCTATGTTCTTATTCAGATTCTGCCTGTTGGAGTGGTTGTACTTTTGTTGTCTGCATATACTCTCATTCATCATTTAGGCGGTGGCCAGCCAAAGTGGTGGAAGAGACTGTGCAGTGGTTGCCCAGCACTGGAACTGTATCCTTTCATTAGGAACACAGAAACTAGACTGACAGCAGATAAGGGCCGCATGACACACGAAGTCTGCCCATGTTTCCTTACCTACATTCTTACTGTGTCAGCGTGGCTCAGTTGGTAGCACATCCGCCTCTGGACCACAAGGTCGTGGATTCTCATCCCACACCGGGATTGGTCTTGCACCTAAAATGCTGGCATCTGAGTGCAGTATTAGGGGGGTGCTGTACTGCTGGGGTGTGCCGTCCTTCAGATGAGATGTTGAACCGAGGTCCCTTCTACCCATCCTGGTGTTGACCTGGTGGGTGTCCAGGTGGAAGTAAAAGAACCCAGGGCACTCTTCGATTAGAGTAGGGGATGTTCCCAGTGTCCCGGCCAACATTCCCCTTCCCATAAACCAGTTCATGCAATTGTCCAGGCTATGTGTGGGTGTTGATGTGTGATATGGCTGCCACTACATGTTCAGTCACTTCATTACCAATCTAGCATTGCTTGTGAAGTACTTTGGGATACACTGTGTATGAAAAGTGCAATATAAATGGGCTGATTCATCTTCTTCTTACTGCAGACCCTACTTGATCTACAGGTCTTGTTCCTTTCCACTACATATCCCATGCATTCATTGAGCCCTACCACTGTTTTCACTCTGTCCACCTACACTGGAAAACTGTTCCAGAAATCCACCACTTTTTCTGTGACGAAGTACTTTGTCACATCTCTCCTTAATCTACCCCCTTCCAGTTTCAAGACATGTCCTCTTGTTCTTGACCATTTGTTTTTTGGAAAATACTTCTCTCCTGTACCATTTTTTATCCCCATGAGGTATTTAAAGATCTCTAGCATATCCATCCTCTCCCTCCTCTTTTCCACGGTGTACATATTGAGGTTCTTTAGTCTCTCCTCATAGGGCTTTTGATGCAGATCCTGCACCATTTTAGTTACCCTTCTCTGGACCGCCTTTACTCTGTCTGTATCCTTCCAGAGATGTGGTCTCCAGAACTGGATACAGTACTTAAGGTGGGACCTTACCAGCGATCTATACAGGAGCAATACCACCACCCTCTTTCTGCTGGTGATACCCCTTCCTATGCACCTCCGCATCCCACTAGCCCTCCTGACTGCCCTGTCACACTACCTGGCCACCTTTCAGTCGTCCATTATGATTACTCCTAGGTCTCTTTCCTGCTTGGTTGTCATCAACACCACTTCACCCATTTTGTACTCTGTGCCCAAATTTCTGTGCACTAAGTGCACTATTTTGCACTTTTTCACATTGAAACCCAGCTGACATAACCTTGACCACTCCTCTAGTTTTCTCTGGTATCTGCTCATCCTTTCCACCCCCTCTGGAGTGTACACCCTTTTGCAAATCTTGGTGTCATCCACAAAGAGGCAGCTCTTTCCTTCCAGCTCCTCTGCCATGTCACTTATGAAGACATTAATGAGGACCATTCCCAGCACTGATCCTTTAGGTATCCTGTTGGTCACCCTCCCTTCCTTGGAGCGAACTCTAGTTACTATCATCCTCTGTCGCCTAGCCCCTAACCAATTTCTTACCCAGTTTACCATCTTTTTACTCAGCCTGAAACTACCCAGCTTGCTTACTAGTGTCTTATGAGGAATGGTGTCAAAGGCCTTACTGAAATCTTGGTAGGCTATGTCCACTGCTCCTCACTGATTTAATTCCTTGGTCACCTAGTCAAAGAAATCTATCAGATTTGTTGGACATGACCTCCATTCTGTGAATCCATGCCTCCTCAGGGCTTGTAACCCATTGGATTCAAGATATTCTACGATCCTTTCCTTCAGCAGTGTTTTCATTAACTTGCTCACCACCAATGTCAGGCTGACTAGCCTATAATTGCCAGCCTCTTCCCTGCTACCACTTTTGTGAAGTGGAACTACATCTGCCCTCTTCCAGTCCTCTGAAACCACTCCTTTTTACAGTGATCTGTTGAATAGGACTGTCAAAGGTTCAGCCAGCACCCCCCCCTGAGCACCCTCAACACCCTTGCATGCACCCTGTCTGGCCCCATTGCATTGTTCACTTTCAGATTAGTGAATGCCTTCAGGACTCTTTCCTCTGAAAAAGGATTTGTGTCCCCTGCCCCTCCTTCAAAGCTCCTGTTACTTTGTTTGCATTCCCGCCACTTCCCCTTCCTCTGTGAACACTGTGCAGAAGTCTTTGTTCAAGATGTCTGTCTTTCCTTGATCTCCCTCCATACTGTTCCTCCTTCCCTTTTTAACTTTATAGTCCCTCCCTTGGCCTTCCTCTTTTTGCTTACATACCTAAAAAAGGTCTTGTTGCATTTTGATACTACCTGGGTTATTCTCTCTTCAGTTTGCACCTTTGCTTTCTTTACTGCTTTCGCTGCTTCCCTCTGTTTCCCCTGATGCACCTCCCTATCTTCTCCCTCTCTGTCTCCTTGTACCTTCTGAATGCAACCCTTTTAGCCTTTATATTTTCTACCACCTCTTTCACGATCCATAGCAATCTCTTTTTCCTCTTGCTTTTGCTCACTTGCTTGACACAGAGGTTTGTTGCCTTAACTATGCCCACTTTTAGCTTAGCTCACTGTTTCTCCACCCCCACCCGGTGATCCCCCCTGCCAGGCCATCCATGAGGTGTTCACCTATCTTTATAAAATCTGTCCATCTGAATTCCAGCACCCTCACTTGTGTGGTTTGATTCTGCAGCTGTCCTCATACTGAAGCACACCGTATGGTGATCACTCATCCCCAGGTGATCTCCAACCTTGATATTTTCAACACTGCCATTGTTAGTGAGAACCAGGTCCAGTATTGCCCCATCATGAGTGGGCTCACTAACTAGTTGCCTGATGAATACCCCCTGTAGGAAGTCTAATATGTCCCTGCTTCTAGCTGAAGCTATAGCAGGAAGGCTCCAATCTACATCTGGAAGATTGAAGTCCCCCACCAGCAACACCTACCCCTTTTCTGCCATTTTGTCAATGGCTTCCAGAAGTACCTTTTGTAACTCCTCCCCATGTGCAGTAGGTCTGTAGATCATGCCAGTGCAAACAGTAGCTCTGTTTCCTGACTCCAGAGTGACCCACAGTACCTCTGTTGTCCTGAATTCCCTGTATCTTCATCATTTTTATGCTTTCTTTCCCACAAAGCACCACCCCCCCCTTTCCTTCCCACTCTGTCCTTTCTGAACAGAGTGTAGCCTGGTATGGCTATGTCCCAGTCATGGTTTTCAGTGCACCATGACTTCGTAGTGGCCATTATATCCAGGCTGACCTCTGCCATGATGGCCTCTAGGTCTGGAATTTTATTTCCTAGACTTCTAGCATTGACATTCACATTCCTTTTGCAAGAATGGCATGGGGAGGAGGTTGTACTGGGTGACGCAAGGGAGAGGGATGGTGATATTACATGTTAATTAGTTGGGCTGTGGGGAGAGTGGGATTGTGAAGGAATGTGCTAATAGGATGGGGAAGGGAATAATAATAACTCATTTACTTTACTTTGCTGGAGGAGGAGGACAGGATTTGGTGCTACTCAAGGTGGACAAGGCTATGGGACTAGGCAGGATACAACGCAGGGTACAAAAATAAGTCAGGGAGATGCTAGCTGGCCCAGTGACTGCCTTGTTGAACAGCTCCCCTGGAAACAGGTGTGGTTCCAGAGGACCAGAGAAAGGCTGATGTGGTCCCTCTACATAAGGGTGACAGCAGGGAGAAGGCTAGCAGCAATGGGCCAGTCAGTCTTAATTCAGTGATGGGGTAAGTAATAGAAAAGCTACTGAAGGAAAGACTGGTAGAGTAACTTGAACCCAATGGACTGCATGGATTCATGGTGGAAGGTCATGCCAAATTAATATATTTTCTTGAGTGGGTAACCATTAAAATAGATCAAGGGAAGGTAGGCAATGTGGCCTATCTGAACTTTAGGAAGTCCACAACAACCTGCTTGGGAACACTTTTTATTTTATATACATTCCAATAGTTATAGTGGGTGCTGAATCTGGCTCAGTGCACCACATAAGTAGTATTAAATCAGCCACAGTAGAGTTAAGAAAGGATAGTAGCAGATCAAATCACCGACTACCTTCAAAAATACCAGTTGCAGTGTCACCAACAGCATGGATTTTGGAGAAATCACAGCACTGCTGCTGCCCTAGTAGACTTCCCTGAATACATGCAACAAGCATTGGATGACGGTGAGCTGGTGGGTGCGGTCTTCATTGACCTAGCAAAGGCCTTTGACACGGTCAACCACCCACTCCTCCTGAAGTAGCTATGGTCCCTGGGAATAGCAACTAGTGCTGTTCACTGGTTCACAGATTACCTTTCTAACAGATCACAGAGAGTTAAAGTAGGCCCAGCTATCTCCAACTCCAAACAAGTCACTTTAGGAGTACCCCAAGGTTCAATACTAGGACCACTGCTGTTCAGCCTGTTCCTAAATGAGCTCCCTGAGGCCTACAACAGCAAGCTTATCCTGTACACGGATGATGCTGTCATCCTCAGCAGCAACTCTTGTATCAAGCTGCTGAAGGACGAGCTGCAATCTACGTTTTGCCAACTGGAGAGGTGGTTCAGTTCACAAAAACTATTACTTAATTACAAAAAAAGTCATGCTCATCTTCAGCCCACAACTTAAGATGAGACACTCCTCTCTAACTATCACCAACGACAAGCTTATACCACTCGAATAGGTGTTTTCTTTCAAGTATCTAGGGGTCAGAATAAATGATATCCTCTCTTATGCTCAGCATACCAACCAGGTGGTGAAGGCAGTTAACACCAAGCTCGGGGTGCTTTACAGACACCGGCATAGCCTAATACCAACTGCACTCTGGCTCTCAGTCTCCAGCTCAATTCTATCTGTTATAGATTATGGGCTGGTAGTTTATGGCGCTGCCAGCAACACAGCTCTGAAAAGGGTAGTCATAGCCCTAAATAAGGCCTGTTGGCTTATCCTTGGTGCAGCTTGTTTTGCCCATACTTGCACATTATATAAGCAAACAAATTGTCTCACCCTTGGAAACAGAATCAAGTTCTAAACTTGCATCCTTGGTAAGAAGGCCCTGTTGGGACATTTAACCCCTTGCATCACAGATATGCTATCCCCTTCTGAAAACAAGTACAGCACCAGAGGCAATGCACTGAGCTCATTCCGAGTCCCATTTTGGAGAACAGCACTCAGACAACACTCTTTCTCCTATAGAGCCCCACTTTTGGCTAAACAAGGTCCCGGAGGCCTTTCCAATTCTGTGAACCTGCTGGCTTTAAATTCTGATTTGAAACAGCTCCTAGTTAGCAATAGCACCTGTGAGTATCAGTAATAAGCCCACTGCCTCTGTGCTGACCTCCAAGCCATTCTTGCTATGCCACCCTTGCCTAACACCTTGTGTCAGTCTCATTCAAGGACACCAAGAATCAACAGATCCCTAAAGGTTCACCCGGCCCCTTCCCCTTCTTCTCCTCCACTCTCTTTGCTCCTCCTGCTACCCACCTGCCCATCTCCACCACTGGTCAATCCCTCAATTCCTCCCCCCACTGCCTCATAGTTGCACTAACCCTCCAGAAGTGAACTCCCTGGTTCATGATTGAATCTGTGTTCTTGCTGCCCCTGTCTTAAAGCCCTTCCAACTTTTCTGCTCTGACCATACTGTCCACCCGGTCTCTATGACAAAGCCATTCATTTGGCTGCTACCTGTTACACCTAGTCTCCCTGTTGTTTAGGACGTGCTAATTTACTGACCGTTGGTAATAGGCTGCTGCACTGTAATTTACTGACCGTTGGTACAAGGGTAGCACGACTGTTTTGCACAAAGCACGATGTACCTTGCTTGTTTCATTTGTATGTAATGTCTGTAATGTGTCTTTGACATGAAACCTTTGTAAAATAGCTTTTGCTCAAAGGTGTTTTCTGAACAATAAACAATACAACAATACAACAAAAGAAGCAATGTTGTTTCAGATTAATTTATGGTCATGTTCACCACATACTACACCCAACATTTTGCCTCTTAAGGCTTCATCACTAGCGGTGACTCCTTAAAATATTGATTTAAGTAATAATATATACATACACATATACAGTAGTAGCACCAAATTAGTCAAAGGATTATTAAAAATTCCTATTGAGAATTGTAAAACCTTTAGTTAGGGATTTTATTTTGTTTGTTAGTGTGTTCACTGCTACGCAGAAAGGGTTGTCTCATCTGATAGTGTAGTTGAAAATCTA
The DNA here is from genome assembly GCA_016271365.2 of Neoceratodus forsteri. Lineage (NCBI taxonomy): Eukaryota > Metazoa > Chordata > Ceratodontiformes > Ceratodontidae > Neoceratodus > Neoceratodus forsteri. The sequence goes on from CM057458.1 coordinate 519,934,434, forward strand.
CCAGATGCCACGTAAGTACTGTAATAGGAACTGGCCTCTTTCTATATACACACACATATATCTATCTGTAAATGGACTTCACTAAACTTAAAATATATTAACCTAATACATGAATCTAATACAGCATAAATAATATTAATCTAATATATTAATCTATTACAATATAAACAATATTCAGAATATTACTTCCTCAAAGTGACCTACTTTATTTTCTGTGTCTATTCTTCAGTTTCCTTCTTCCTCTTTATACACATTTTCATCTGTTAATGTATGCCTCAATCTTAAAAAAAAAACATATACAATATCATATTATATAATTGTTTATCAGTCAGTATCCAATTATTTGTATTGGGCTCACCAAAACCCAACCCAGATAGACCAACTTACGGTAGCTGGTTCATTCCACTGGGATGTCATACAGATGAGGCACACTGATGAGTCCTGGTAGGACGAAACACATATCTGTGTCTTCTGTTGGCACCCTTTTCAGACTGTGTGAGAGGCCTTTTGACACCATGCATTTCTTCTTAAAGTCGAACCAGCATAATATTTTGTGGTGATTTGCAAATACAGCCAACCATGCTTTGCATTATGGGGCTATGTGTGACTTTGTGTTTTTTTGAAACTTGGCTTCCTGGCCAGTGACCTTTGGGGAAACCCTTGCCTCAGTGCTTGTGCACTAAGGTTCTTTGTGTTTTAGCTTGTTTTTTTTTTTTATTATTGGGTTCATCACAACCCAACCCAGATAGACCAACATAGGGTAGCTGGTTCATTCCACTGGGATGTCATACAGACGAGGCACACTGATGAGTCCTGGTAGGATGGAACATGTGTCTGTGTCTTCTGTTGGCACCCTTTGCAGACTGTGTGAGAGGCCTTTCGGCACCATGCATTTCTGCTTAAAGTTGAACCATCATAATACTTTGTGGTGATTTGCATATACAGCCCATGATGCTTTGCATTATGGGGGTATGTTTGATTTTGTACGTCTTTCAATTATTTGTATGCTGACACATCTACTTCAAACCAATAAAATTATTCAGTTTTAAATAATAAAAGTCATAATTTATTAAAGTATTTCATTTTGAATGTCATGTTACTGAACTCTAGTAAAAGTATTTGAAATTTCCTTTAACACCCCTGCTGATGTCTTTACATGCACAATTATTGTTGTGCTCACACATGCACCTTCACACTTAAAGAGCCCCTGACAGCACTAGGAAAACTTTGAAAAATGTAATGTGTATATTCAACGCCATCCCATTTTCTTTATTACTTCATACATTTTCAATAATTAATTCCCTATTTTCTTTACTACTAAAACCATTGCATGAAAACAAGATCCCTGTCCCCTAGACTACATCTACTCTGGCTGCTTCTCTACACATGACATCACAATCACCTGTTTATGACATCATAACTATCTCCATGGCAACATATTTTGATGTCATAAACATAATTATGATGTCAAGTGTAGGCAGGCAGTCAGAGATAAATGGGCAGAGATACAATATTCATGCAAATGTCCTTAGTAATACGGAAATAAGGGTGAGAATTTCTACCTGAATATTACATTTTTGCAAACTTGTCTCAGCTGTGTCAGGTGCTCTTTAAAGCTTTAAAACAATCAGAAGCTTGTATTAAAAGGTAAATTAATAAGATAAATGGAAAAGAATTTATACCTAATGGCTAAACATAAAATGTGTGCTTTAAAATAAGCATTGCACTCATGTGAAGTAGCTGCACCAGAAGCAATCAGTTTGTAAAGTACTAAGCACTAAAAAGTGAGAGCTATAAAAGCGTATTATGAAATGTGTTTTGAAACCATGGTATGCATTTTGAGAACTCACAGGTGCAAAGGTGAAGCAACAGATGTAAACGGGAAATGCTTTGAATGTAATAATTGAATAGATGATTGCTTAAAGCTTTAAGTATACAAATAATTTAGGTTATCTGTTCATAAACAAATAAATAGAGAATAATGCATTGATGACTGTGTGCTGTGAAATTTTACGCACCCAAAGCGTGTGATGTCCAATAATCCTCAAAAGCAAAGCTCGAGAGATTTCTGTGGACATCACATACCAAGGGTGTGTAAAAAAAGCTTCACATGCACACAGCCACTTATGTTTTAATTTTTCTAATAACTAGTGCAGGAATATAGGCACTAAAAAAAGGAAAAATAAGTCCCTGATGCTCTAAAGTGTAAACAGTCCAATGCCATCACTCTGGTTACTTTGTAATGCTGTTGGACATAACAGACCTTGTAAATTAAGGATAACTCCCAGATTCACCAAGTGGCTCCAAGAAAGGAAGCTGGAAGAAAGAGACAGAGCAGTCAAGCTCCCTGGTGTCGAAAGAGCAAGCCGTTCCAAACTGCTGATGCAGTTTACTGACACATTTTATAAACATTACCCCCAGATAAAGTGAAGCACAGAGGTCCAATTCAAAAAGATAGGACACAAGGCCGGCACGCTGGCACAGAGGCATGGCTGCTGTCTGTGACACTGATGACCCAGGTTCAGGAATGGATCTGGGAGTCGGAGGGCCGGCCAGGGTGGGGAGTAGGATGAAGTGTCTGCTGGACTGCTCTCCTACTCTGGAGGGAGGGTGATCGAGTCTCCGATGCACTGTGGACCCCTGGCAGAGGCCAGGAGTACTGCCATGGTCAGTGCCAGGATGTACTGGGGGCAGGGAGGATGCGGGCCTTCATTGCACATCCCCCCCCCAAGGGACTTACAGAAAAAAATATGCTAGTCCCCATTAATGAGCCAGTTCTGGTGCCATCCCCTCTGACCACTATTGTCTGCAAGCCCGTTAGCGGGGCTTGTGGAGCCCGGCAACAAAAAAGAGAATTAAAAAAAAAAGATAGGACACAGACTAAAGCTGCACATCCATTCTAGCCACCTTACTATTAAAACAACAAAACCTGTCCCATCACCTTGCTCACATGAATTGACTTACGCTGTGAACTGTATTTTAAACTAGAACAGTGAAGTGCCACTGACAAACACCGTAATAACTGGGTATGAGATCATAGCCAGTTGTGGTGTTTGATTGCACTGATAATCAGTGTGATAATGAGGTCACCAGTTATTATTATTATTATTATTATTATTATTAATATTATGGTATCATGCATGTTTCTTGTAAGATTGAGGCATACATTAGTTGCTGGAAATAGTTTTTTTTTTTATATTTTTATTTTCTATTCTTTATGCGCTGCACTGGCCATCGGCATTTTGAGTCCTGGTCACGGCACCCTGAACCTCCACATCCTGTAGTGCTGGTGACTCCCCCAGTCACCCCTGGCTTGCCACCAAGAGGGTGGAGTCACGGCACAGTTCCACAACTGGCACCATGAAAACTGGGACTAGCTGGGGGATCCCAGCTCAGGAGGGTAGTCGAGGCCAGGGCAGGACTTCACATAGATGGATAGGCAGCAATTTTTTGTGTTTTCTGGGAGGCAGGGATGTGCAATGATGTCCAGCGTCCACCCCGCCTCCTGGATCAGACTGACGCCAGTTGAGATGGAACTCCCAGCCTCTGCCAGGGGTCCTCCATGCACCGAGTGTATGCACCACCCTCCCCCCAGAGAAGGAGGGCTGTCCATGGAACGCTCCATCCCTCTCCCCCGGCCGGCCCTCCAACGACCCAGGTCTGTTCCCAAACCCGGGTTGCCAGCGTCGCAAGTGGAAATCCAACCGCTGTGCTGGTGGGCTGGCCTAGATGATGAAAATTTGAATAAGAAGGAAAAAAGAAACTGAAAAATATACACAGACAATAGTTTCACCTCGAGGAAGTAACCTTTTCAATATTACTTAAACTGTATGAGATTAATGCATTTTAGGTTTAGTGGCACCAATATACTTACATATTTTATTTCTTAAAAAATAGTTTACCTTCACAGGCGAAACACTGAGCATAGTATGTGGTGGAAGTGACTACAAATAAATTAGAAAGAACATTACATCTGGACTCTGGTACGGCTGATTTACTACTACTTGGTGTGCTATCAGGACACTAGCAAGACCTTCAACAATGTGTCACACAGAAGGCTGATAAAGAAGTTGAACAGCCTAGGAGTGGGATCCAAAGTGATGAATTGGGTTAGAAACTTGTTAACAGATAAGAGACAGAGGATGGTCATTCATGACCCTCATTGTAATGATGGGAGAGTGACCAGCAGAGTTCCACATGCCTAAGTACTGGGGTCAGTCCCTTTCAATGTCTTCATAGTAGACATTGCAGAAGAACTAGAAGGGAAGTATGTGGCTGGCAGTATAGCTTAGAGGTTAGAGTAATGAGCTGCAAAAGAGCTTGGTACATCACGCAGACATGGGTATGATTCCCGCAACCTCCCCTTGCATACTGTGTGACTCTAAATAAGTCAATTAACTTCTGAATGCTCCTAGGTCACCCCCAAAAACAGACTCGGTGTGCCTTTTTGCAGACAATACGAACATCTACATAGGGTAAACACTCAGGAAGGGGTGTAGAGAATGCACATAGATTTTGGGAAACTCAAGGAGTGGTCAAAAACATGGCAGTTGGGGGTTCAATGTCAAAAACTGCAAAATCCGATACCTAGGACATAGGAACCCTGGAGATGAGTATAGAATGGGGGGGGGTGGTACCGACAGTCACCAGGTAGGAGAGGAATCTTGAGGTTATCATATCTGAGACTCTAAATGTGGCAGGGTAGTGTGCCAAGGTAGTGGGTAGGACTAGTGGGATGCTGGGGAGCATAGGGAAGGGTATATCCAGCAGGAGGAGGGAGGTGGTGTTGCCACTATATCACTCACTGGTGAGACTCAACCTGGGGTACTCTATCCAGTTTGGGAGATTGCACCTCAGAAGGGACCTGGACAGGGTGCAGGTGGTCCAGTGGATGACAATTTAAATGGTACAGGGTTTGCATGAGAAGCCCTAAAGGGAGAGACTCAAGGAACCTCAACATGTACTGTACACCCTGGAAAAAAAGAGAGCGAGGCGACATGACAAAACCTGTAAGTACCTCACGGGGGAACAGGAAGTGTCTCTTTCAAATAGAAAGAACACCAGGATCAGGTTGTATGTGATGAAACTGGAAGTTTGGGGTTTGGAAGAGTTCAGAAAAAATGTGAGGAAATATTTCTTCACTCAAAGGGAGGTAGGTACCTGGAACAGACTTCAAGCAGATGAGGTGGAGGCTAAAAACAATGGGGAAGGCTTTAGAAATGGGTGGGATAGATATAGGAGTATGTTGGAAAAAAAGGAGGCTGGTAGGAGGGTTGCCAGAGATCAGATAGTGTCTACAGAGGGAGATTAGGCAGTGAGCATCTGAGCAGACTGAGTGGGCCAAGTGGTCCTTTTCTGCAGACAAATTCTGTTTCTATGTTACAAGGGTGAGGGCTGGGGGCTTCTTAATGGTCAGAAAAGAGGAAAGTGTAACCCTTTGGTGAAGATGTTTCATGTCTTGTCACAAGAACTCTTAAACATAACCAGAAGAGCCATTCAATTATGGCTTGATCAGTCAGAAATCATGCCCCTCCTCCCCCAGTTAGAAGGGTCCAAATTTTGAAATGTAAAATAATTTTTCTGAAAATGAAGTGGTCTGAGCAACTGCCAGTGTGACCACCATGATAGCCAACCCTCTCAGCATCAGTTGTACTACCAGTGATGACACTGACTGTACTCCTACACCCCAATTCCTGTCTGGAAAAAGAATCAAATTGTCAAGTAAACCAGAGCCATGTGAGCAGCTAACACTGTCTCAGAAATTTGAGACAAAGAATGTTTTCACCAAACATTGCCCACCTGGGAACAGAAGAAAGAGGGTGTTCAGGAAAGAAGTTTGGTTTAACTTCTGTTTTAACTGAAATATTTGAATAGTTTGCACTTGAAATTAGTTCTGTGTGTTAAAAATTACTACTTTGAGTTAGAACTGTTACTTGGGCTGTGATATTGTAACTACTGGGGCTTGTGTGCTGGTTGTGGGAACACTTGTTTGGCAGTGATAATTAGAGTGAAATTTATATGCAATGTTTCCCTGGTGTGAGGGGGGAGGTAATTACAGGAACCATCTTGTCTTTCATTGTCCAACTGGGAACAGAAGAAGGAGAGTGTTCAGGAAAGCGGTTCGGTTTAACTTCTGTTTTAACTGAAATATTTGAATAGTTTGTACTTGAAATTAGTTCTGTGTATTAAACATTGCTACTTTGAGTTAGAACTGTTACATGGGCTGTGATATTGTGACTATTGGGGCTTGTGTGCTGGTTGTGGGAACACTTGTTTGGCAGTGATAATTAGAGTGAAATTTAAATGTGATGTTTGCCAGGTGGTGGTAGAGCCCTCCCACCCATCCACCCTGTATTGTAGGCTTTCTTAAATACTGAAAAGCCACTGGGGGTTGGGATTGAAGGGCTGTGCATTTCTGTTTGTGACTGATAGTGAAGCTACAGGAACTGGTGGCCTGTGACATCATATGGTACCTGATGTAGAAACATAGAAACATAGAATCTGACGGCAGATAAGGACCACTTGGCCCACCCAGTCTGCCCATTTTTCTACCAAATGGATAAGCTGCAGAGCCTAGCTAACCAATAGCCTACTTCTTCCTACCCCCACCCCCTAGAATTGTCTTATGCCTGTCCCATGCATTCTTGAATTGCACCACTGTTTTTGACTCCACAACCTATTCGGGAAGGCTGTTCCATGCATCCACAACCCTCTCCATGAAAAAATACTTCCTCACATTACCTCTGAGATGTCCCCCCTCTAGCTTCAAATTGTGTCCTGTATTCTTGCACACCTCTTTTTCTGAAAGATGCTACCCTCTTGGACTTTGTTGATTCCCTTGAGGTACTTGAAAGTTTCTATTATGTCCCCCCTCTCCCTCCTCTCCTCGAGGCTATACATATTAAGCTCCTCAAGTCTCTCTTGATATGTCTTCTGATGCAGACCCTGCACCATTTTAGTTGCCCTCCTCTGGACTGCCTCCATCCTGTCTATGTCTTTGCGAAGACTGGGTCTCCAGAACTGCACGCAGTACTCCAGATGGGGTCTCAACTAGCTGTCTGTACAGAGGGATAACAACTTCCTATTTTCTACTGGTGATGCCTCTCCCTATGCATCCCAGTATCCCTCAGCCCTCCTTACTGCCCTCTCACATTGCTTGATCACCTTTAGGTCATCTGATATGACTACCCCAGGTCCCTTTCCATTTTTGCTGTTGTTAGTATCTCACTCCCCCATTGTGTACTCTTCCCCTGGGTTTTTGTTTCCCAGGTGCATTACTTTGCACTTCTTTGCATTGAATCTAAGCTGCATACATTTGACCATTCCTCCAACCTTGCCAAGTCCCTTTTCATCCTTTCCACCCCACCTTGTGTATCAACTCTGTTGCAGATCTTTGAGACATCTGCAAAGAGACATACTTTTCCTTCTAGTCCCTCTGCAATGTAGCTTATAAAGACATTAAAGAGGACCGGTCCTAGTACTGAACCCTACGGCACCCCACTAGTAACCCCCCTTTCTTCAGAGTTGACTCCAGTTACTATTACCTTCTGTGTCCTCCTCTTCAGCCAATTCTTTACCCAGGCTACCATCTTGGGACCCACTCCCAGACTGGCCAACTTGTATATTAATCTTTTGTGTGGGACTGTGTAAAATGCCTTGCTAAAGTCTAGGTAGACCATGTCCACAGCCCCTCCCTGATCTACTACTTTCATCACCCGGTCAAAGAAATCTATTAGATTCATCTGACATGACCTTCCCACTGTGAATCCATGCAGCCTTGGGTCCTGTGCTCCTCTGGCCTCTAGGTACTCAAACATTCTTTCCTTCAGAAGTGATTCCATCATTTTCCCAATCATTGAAGTTAAACTAACTGGTCTGTAGTTTCCTGCTTCTGCCCTGCTCCCACTTTTGTGAAGTGGAATAACATCTGCCCTCCTCCAGTCCTCAGGTACCACCCCATCCTCTCATGATTTATTAAAGAGGGTAGTCAGTGATGTCACTAATTCTACCCTTAGTTCTTTTTGAACTCTGGGATGAATCCCATCGGGTCCCATTGCTTTGTCCACCTTCAGTTTTAAGAATTCCTTCAGAACCCTTTCTTCTGTGAAAGGGCTGGTATCAACCCCCATATCCAGCGTGCTTCTATTGTTTGGTTTAGGTACCTCCCCCTCTTCATTTGTGAATACTGAGCAAATATATTTGTTTAGTATCTCTGCCTTTTCACGGTCATCCTCTGCCCACCCCCCTCCCCTTTATTAAGCCTCACTATCCCTCCCTTGGTCTTCCTTCGCTCCCTGATGTACCTATAAAAGGTTTTATCCCCCTTCTTAACTGAGTTGGCTATCTTTTCCTTAGTTTGGGCCTTTGCTGTTCTGACTGCCTTTCTTGCTTTCTTCTACTTTAACTGATACAATTCTCTGTCCTGCTCCTTCTGTGATACCTTGCACTTTCTGAATGCTCTATTTTTCTCCCTAATCTTTCCTGCCACCTCCTTTGAGAACCATAGTGGTTTCTTACATCAGTTTGTTTTGTTTATTTGCTTCACACAAAGATTTGTTGCCTCTGTGATGGCAGTTTTGATTATTCCCCATTGTTAGCAGGACTGGACACACACTGGACTGTATGTGTTTGTGAGACTTGGGAACATTATTGGTGGAGTTGAAACTGGATTCGGTAGCAATTGCAGTTAGTATAGAGAGACTGTATTCCAGGCTGAAGGGACTCGGAAAAGTGGAAAGTGCCCATTATGAATAGAGATGGACAAACAGGGTGGCCTCATTCCACCATGGCAGGTATCTTCAAAAGGGTTGTAGGCTGCACAGGCTGTGGGGTGGCAATAATTCTCAATTGGGCCTGGAGAGAGGGAGGCTGCCCACTCTGTAGACAGCTATATCATATCAGGAATGAAGCATACTGGTTAAGGAGTAAGCTGGGTGAGTTTGGGAGTGTGTCCAAGGATAAGGGGTGTGGATATCGATGGCAGAAGGGGTTGAGGGGAGGCTGGGGCAATGCTCAGAAATTAGAGGAGGTTACATTACAGCAAGCAGGAGAGGGATATTAGGGACAGAGGACCCTTGGATAGGGATGTTGACACTAAGGGGAAAACTTATGGGGTAAACATTCCACATATAAAGAGAGTGAAGGGGGAAGAGTCAAGAGGGGCTGTTGTGGGGAAGCCTAGAAGAGTAGACAGTGGGAAGGGAAGGGCTGTTATGGGGAAACCAAGAAGAGTAGACAGTGAGAAGGGAGCTCTTAAGGAGGACAGGGCAAGAGGGGAGAAAGAGGGACAGCTTAAAGGGGCAGTTGGGGGAAACTCAAGTCACTTGATGGAGGCTGGCATAGAGTGTTTCAATAAATTTGAGCTACTAATCAACCTAGAGGGGGAGGAAATGGTTGGTGGAAATAAGGAAACTGATACAGAGGCCGGGGGGAAGGAGTCAGATACTCATAGGGCATCACAGGCCAGCAATGAAAAGGACAGAAATAGCCCCTGAGGGAGAAGGGAAAACTTAAATGTTAAGCAGATGGGGGAGCTGCAACATATTGCAGACACAATGGAGGAGAGCAAGACTGGAGAGAAACTGGAAGACAAGGAGGTGCCCCCCTTCAGGAAGGGGGTCCGTACCAAGGATGGGGCCCTAGGAAAGGGGACCCACAGACAGCCTCTGGAGGTAGGGGTACTATTACAAGGGGGGAGGATGGTGGTGTGGGGGAAGGGGAAACGATCAGGGCCAGGATAAATGGCTCAGATGAGTGAGTGTTAAAGGGGACACCTATTCAGGGAGTCTGAATTATGTGGGCAAAATAATAAGGGAGGCAGAAAGGGAAGGGTGACAAGGGGGTCTCTCATAATAAGGCAGGAAGACTCCCATGGAATTGAGATCATGGATAAGGAGGGAGGGAGGAGGGAGGTTGCGAGTGCATAGTGGAAGTAACAATAAGGATGATGGCGGTGTTAGGTTCTGTTATTGGGAGACTCGATGATTAGGGGTATCCATTGGGAGTGTTAGGGAGTGGGATGCCATAGCCAGGTGAAGGTAGTGCCCACCTTCCAGAGGTTTTTCACTGAGAGGGCGGAGGATCCTTGGAACGCGCTACCTGGCGAGCTGGTTCAGATATTCATGGTGGAGGGCTTCAAGAGAGGATGGGGCAGATACAGAAAGTGGATGTATCAGACGGTGGCCTAGCCCATGGGGGTGGGGATGGATGATAGGGGTTTCTGGAACACAAGGGGGGGGGAGGGCCTCGGTACCCAACTAGGAAACTGAGGTTCGAGCAGACTCGATAGACCGTAAGGCCTAATCTGCTGGCAATTAGTATGTTAGTAAGCTAACATCATCCAAAGAGACTTAATCTTACAGCAGCAGTATTTGTTAGCTACCATGTAGGTTTTTTTCAACAATAGTGTTTTTCTAACAAAAATATCATGATACACATTTTTCTTTTGTTTTCCTTCATTCCTGAACCAAGATGTAGTATTCTGAAGTTTTTTTTAATTTCCTATCTTGTGCCATTCCTGCCATGAAAATATGAATATCTTGGTACAGTGCTGTGCTGCCTACCATCATAAATATGTGGTAGTACCATCCTAATACATCCACAGTATGAATTTAGTTTGTACATTTAGCAGGTTACCGCAACAGAAGAGATTTTTTTTTAATTGTGAGTGGCAACCATCTTTACTGCCATGAGTCATTAATTACAAAATATGCTGAAAAAGCTTTTTTTAAAATATCTGAGAAAACTAAAACTACACCATAGGATGATTCCTAGGATGTGAGAAATACATTTTTATTAAAACACTGTGGGCCCTTTGCACAAAAGCGAGTATGGCCTACGCATCACATAGCTGAGGCGATTAGGCAATCTTCCATTGGAATGCTGCATGGAGGGGGCCCAGTGGAGCCCTGGTGGAATTCGCAACAGGTATGCAAGCCACCTGCCCACACAATCTCCAGCTTGATCCCGCAGCTATGTGCCACAGGTATTACAAGGTGTGTGCCCGCACAGCACGGCATGCACGATGGTGCTGCATGCCAGGCCATGGCAGTAAGAGGTACTCATGGGGGACCTTGCCATAACTATTTATGCACCCCCCAAAGGTTACCAGTGGGGTATGGCGGCATTGGTATCGCCCTTCACATGTCCGCCCCAGTACAACAGGCTTCCAGTGAGGGCTGGGGATGACCTATTTGGCAGAAGTCTACTGTTTATGCATGGTCGGGGTACCTGCCTTCCCAGGACCCTTGCACAAGTGTGGCAGGGGATCCACTACAGGACCATTGTCGGACATCTGATTAGATGCCCACCTGCATCCTACACACTGCCCAGCACTGCCCCAATCCAGACCTGTGGACCCGCATGCCAGGTGCACTGGGCCACAGACAGGTGCCCTGCAGTTGCTTGTGGATGTGAATCCACACACCCTATGCCTGTCCAGGGATGTGAAGGCACGCAGACACCATTACGCGTGATTCATACGTACATTGCACTGTTATGTACATAGTCCCCTCGTTAATTACATTTTATGCTGACTAACAAATGTTGCTTCTTTAACTATTAAATACTGTAGGAGAAATGATAGCTAGAGCCCTACTCTTTAGTAGATTGTATTTTCTGGAAGCCATAAAACTTGCAGAGCCTCATTACAATATACTACTTTGAAGATACTGTACTTTGCCTATGTAGAAATACCTGTGAAGGTGTGGGATTAAACAGACAACAAACCAGAAGTCAGGTGCTTAAAAACACAGATGTGCATTGCTATTTTATTCAAATCAGAAAATAAAAAAATAAAAATAATAAAGATACAGAAAGCAAAAGTTTGTTCAATGTTCAATATCCAATAAACTTTCTAATTTTTAAATTTCTGAGATTTAGCTTCAACTTTTGCAAATAGAACAGTGTGGAAACAAGCACAGACTTCTGAGGTCCTACTCACTTGGTAGTCAGTATTCAACTGATTCCCCTATCTATCCTTGTTAATCCAAGTGGTAGGTTTTTATACCTTTTATGCAAGTAAGCAAAATTTTATTTATAAAATAGCACTATTCGCAAAGACCATAGCGCTAGCACAATAAGTCATAAAATCACAGCTAAAAATCCATAATTAAAATTAATAAAATATCAGCATCAAAAGATTATTCAAGATCAGGAAAAGCAATATTAAACAAATGTGTTTTTAATGCAGTTTTAAAGCCCTCCACCATCAGGCACTCTCTTATCAGACGAGGCAGAGAATTCCACAGGGTGGGGGCCACAAACTCAAGCACTCGGGCCCCATAGGACTTCAAACAAACCCTGAGAATCTCTAGCAATCCTCATCGGCAGAGCAGAGTGGGCGGAGGGGCCAGTAGGGATCAAGAGGTTCTTGCAGATAGCGTGGTCCCTGTCCATGTAGGGCTTTTTATGTCAGCAAGTCGACCTTGAAGATGATCCGCCATTGAATAAGCAGCCAGTGCTGGCCGCGCACCACAGGTGTGACATGACAGGTTCAAGGGAGCTTGGTCAACAACCTGGCTGCCACATTTTGCACCAGCTGCAAGTGGCAGATATCAACCCCTGGTAGCCCTAGGTACAGGGAATTACAGTAGTCAAGGCGGGACATCACAAAGGCATGAGCCAAAGTTGGAAGATTATCGGGTGGAACAAAATGCTTGATCCAGGCAATGTTCCTCAGATGGTAAAAGGCAGTCATGATGACGGATGACATCTAAAATTTTAGGGTCAGCCCCTCATCAAGCATTACACCCAGATTTCACACCCGCTCAGAGGTCATCAGCGGGCAGCCTCCTAACCACAGTCTGGATGGCCATCCAGCTGATAGCCCCTCTACCCAATAAACTGGGTCCACCACCAGAACCTCTGTCTTGCCCGGGTTCAGCCTCAACCAGTTAGCACTCATCCAGTCACAAATCTCAGAGAGGCAGTTATTAAAACTCGAGGTAGCTCCCACCTGTTCAGGCACAAAGGACATGGAGAGCTGGGTGTCATCTGCATAGCAGTGAAAGCCTAGCCCATGCCACCTTACAATGTCTCCTAATGGCAGCATATACTCCGCGAACAACATGGGTGAGAGTACAGAGCCCTGCAGCACCCCACACGACAGGGAGAACTTTTCAGATGAATAAATTCCTGAGACAACTCTCTCAAACCTGCCAGTGAGGAAAGATTGAAACCATCTGAGGACTGTACCAGACAGTCCACAGATCAGCTGCAGGCACTCCAGCAACACACCATGGTCCATGGTGTAAAATACCACCGAGAGATCAAGAAGGACCAAGATGGAATGGCTGTTCTAATCTGTCACTATCAGAGATCACTGAGGACCCAAATTAAGGCCATCTTGGTATATGCCACTTCCAAAATCCAGACTAGAGAGGATCATAAATGTTGTGGTTGGTGAGATGATTCTCAGCTGCAGCGGAACCACCTTCAAAATAAACTTACCGATAAAGGGAAGGTTTGAGACATGTCTGCAGTTAATAAGACAATCTGGGTCAAGAGAGGATTTCTTAAGGAAAGGTGTCACCACCGCCTCCTTCAGGGTGTCTGGAAACACATCTGAGTCTAACGAACACAAGCAATCTCAGCCAGGACCGGGATGATGACCTCAATGCACCCCACAAGGAGGTGAGTTTGGCCCGGGTCCAAACCACAGCAGGTTGGCCGGATACTCTGGATCACCGTCACGACATTGGTGATCACAAGCTGACTTGAAGTCAGCCCAGGCAAATTGCAACCTCCAACCATCCCTACTGGAGAGAGCTGCATGGATCTTGGACCTGATGTCAGCAACCTTATCTGCAAAGAATTGAGCAAACTCATCACATTTCTCTGTGGCAATGCTCTCCGTGCAGACAGGCTGGATTGCACAGTCTGCCCACAGTTCAAAAGAGCTCAGCTGGTCGGTTCTGTGCAGTGGCAATTTCCCTGGACAGGGACTCTGCCTTCTTATGGGAAATTGACGATTGATAGTCCTTATAATGGGCTATCAAGCTAAGTCTGTTGGCATCAAGGCCCGATTTCCACCGGCGATACTCCACCCTTTGACCCACTCATCTCAGTTCCCTCAAAGTCCCATGAAACCAAGGGGACTGAGGGTGCAGGGTGAGGGGGCGAACTCGGACGGGGGCGACAGAATCTTGAGCCTCCACCACAGCCCTATTATAGGCCTGTATCAGAGTATCTGGATCGCCACTAGCACTCGGTAGACCCGATAGGTCTAGAACCACCACTAGGCCATCCGGAGTCTAACCCCTTAAAGGGCAGCACTGGACCATCTCAGTAGGGGAAGGCCTATAGGGGGGAGACTGGAAGTTGAACTTTACAGTGTGATGGTCGGACCATCTGACTGGCTCTACCAAAAAGTCAGAGGTCTCCATACCGAGTAAGAAGACCAGGTTCAAAGAGTGACCATGATTGTGGGTCGCAGAGATAATCACCTGTGTGAAGTCCAACAAATTCATCAGTTGAAGGAAGTACTGTCCAAATTGTGAGAGTTTGTCGACCCAGGCATTGAAGTCTCCCAGAACCATCCATCTGGGGGACTCCAAGACCATGTCGATTATGACATTCTGCGACTTCCTGCATTAAGTGCTTCTCATCCCCAGGTGGATGATAGATGAGAAGAATCCTGCACCCCACTCCTTCACCCACGATACACTCAAAGGACTGGGTCTCCCCAACTGGCACATCTACAAGGCTCAATTCTGTTCTAAAATGTATGGCTTCACCCCCTACAATCCACTCTCGGGCAGTGTATCACTGAAAACCCATCTGGAATAGCTGACTCAAGAAATGGGCCAGAATTTCCATCCAGCCAGGTCTTGGTGATGCATGCCAGGTCTGATTACCCAACAAGATCAGCAATTACTGCAGTCTTGTTCTTAATGGACCTGACATTGTACAACACAGCCCGAGTAGGATGGGACCCCGAGGCCAGCCGTGCCATCTGCCAACTCAAAGTGGAGCCCTTGAGTATGGGAAGTAGATGGGGGGGTCCCCTTGTTGCTCATGGATGACGTCACCATCAGGTGATCCATCTCTTTTTGCTAAAACCAGTATAAACCTCTTATTCTCAGGAGTTCCCCATCAAACAGTAAAGACACACTTGTTAATTTTTCTAACCTAGACTCAACTCCTCTTTTCTTGGTTAAGGGGGTTTTATGTTGCCATTTTGTTTAATCTCAAAAGATAGTTTTAATAAGATAGTAAATCTATAAGGGTTCCACTGGGTTTGCAAGAGGAAAGGGAGAACAAAGGCATACTCCTCTTCTCCCTTCTCCCTTCTCCTAACCAACCATTGGAACTCATCATATCTTTTTATTTCCACTAAATTGTTAAATGTGACACCCTAAAATAAACAAGCATACAGCAAACATATTTCATTTTCACTCCCTGCACAAGAGGCCATCCCACAGAAACAAAGAATGAAAGGATTGGGGGTGTGGGGGTGGCATCCACCCCAGAAAGGGCTCACCCTGTCACAATACCAAACATTTTATCAGGCATTAAAAGTGACTGTGATGCTTGTTGCTCAAGGATGCAGAGGGTGAGGTTGTCCATATCATGACAGATATGTGGAGAAGCAGCCAGAATGGGAATTACACATCCTTTTCTATACACTGGGTCCATTTTTCTTTCTGTGAATTAAAAATAAAAGCATGCCAAAAGATGGTGCTGCTGAATATCAAGAGGTTTGGCAAAGTCATGTAACTTTCAGAAAGTTGCAGAAACTACTGCAAATGATCTCTTCAAATACAATATATGCTATATCACTTTTAAGAACAAAAACATGCTGTTCATGAATATTGCTCAAATTATATACTGTATTATCTGCGTATATAATCCCCCAAAGAGTGATATGGGAGGACTATTAGACATCACCTGATATCATGCATCCCTCAATGGGAAAAATGAACCTCTATTCCTGGGTGACCTAAACCTCAACTGGCTTAGAGATAAATCAAGTTTAGAAACGGTGACGCCCTTGGGAAGCTCCAATTTACCCAGCTAATTTCCAGTCAAACCAGAATATTACTCAACAGTGATCACCAGTCCCTCATCAGTTGAGTTCTTATCAATAGGAAAGCATGGATACAGGCAGAAGGAACCTTAATGGATTCTATCAGTGATCACTCACCAGTCTATTCAATCTGGAAAGCATGTGCTCAGAACTCCCCCCCCAGTGAGATCTTTTTCCGTGACTTCTCTAAATTAAACATTGCGACTCTTACTACTGACCTCCTCCACATCGACTAGTCCCCTCTATACTGGAACTGCGACATTGATATTGCCTTAAGCTTTTCTGTAACCTCTCTAATTGCCCTACAAGATAAACATGTGCCCTCCATTAAGCATAGGGTTAGGGGTAGAATGTCAAAATGGCTGCACAAGGACCTTCTTGCTGCCACGAAGGTGAGGGATAAATCGTGGGTTAGGTTTAAAACCACAAATTCTTTGGTTGATTGGGCCAAATATAGAACCTGGAGAAATTCTGCAAAAGGGCCATTTGTGCTGCAAAGAGTGCCTATAGCAAACAGCTACTCCAAAAATCCATGGGGATTCTCAAAGTTTTTGGAATCAGATTAAGCCATTCATGGGCAAAGTTTCCAATCTGGCCATCTCTGAAATAACCATTGGCAGAGTAAGCTGCAATAATGGCTCCCCTATTGCAAATGCCCTTAAAAACCACTTCACTGATCTCTCCAACTACACCAAACTGACCAGCCATGACTCGGAACCCCTTTCTAATACAGTGGCCCCTGTCTCCCCCCTTTTAACCTAAGACTGGCAACCAAAACTGAAGTCTTACGCCATCTGAAAACTATTCCTGGGGTTGGGGGTGCAGGCACAGATGGGCTTCTTTCAAGATTCCTAAAAATTGCTGCTCCACACATAGCCGCACCTATTATGCATCTATTCAACCTATCCCTCTCCACAGGAGTTGTTCCCTCACTCAGGAAGGTTGCCAGAGTCATTCCCATCCACAAAAAATGGAAATATCAGAATCATCGATAATTATCACCACATAGCCCTACTGTCAGTACTTGACAAGCTTCTTGAGAAGCTGCTAGCTGAGCAGGTAAATGAGCACCTGCAACAGCACAACCTCTTATCCCCAGCCCAGCATGGTTTCAGGTGGGCACATAGCACCAATACTGCACTCATCCAACTCACAAGTGACATAAAGAGTGCCATTGATGGAGGCATGCTCACAGGAGCAGTTTTCATTGATCTAACCAAGGCATTCAACCTTGTGGATCACCCCTTATTACATACAAAATTAACCCACCTGGGTTTCTTAAGGTATGCACTCTCTACGGTGACAGTGTTTCCACAACTGACACTACAGTGACAACAGTGACAGGTCACTGTAGTGTTGGCGTGGGACCTCTGCACTGCTTTCTAAGGGTCTTGCACCCCCTCCCCGAATCAACTCCAGCTCGGAGTTGAATAGTTTAGTTACGGGAGTTTGGGGGCAAAACCCCTGAAGAAAACACAGTCCGAAATGACTGCCTTTATGCCGACCGCAAAACATGTCGACATAAAGGTGTTGCTGTACAGTTGATCAAAAACAGATTTGTCGACTGTCATGGATCTGTTTCTTATCCATCACCTCCACATGGTTAGCAAGCTACCTATCAGATCAGCAGCACTTTGTTGAGATCAACAGTGCCAAATCCCAGTTTTCCCATGTTAAACTTGAAGTCCCCCAGGGATCCATTCTTGGTTGGTTGTTATTCTCCCTGTTTGTCAACTAGCTGCCAACATTGATCTCCTCATGTTCCACACTGCTGTATGCCGATGATATGGTGCTGTATTCTAGTGCCTTGCATATAGAGGAAATAAACTCAAAGCTGGATGCAGACTTTAGGACTGTGCACTCGTGGCTAAATCATAATTAACTACTCCTCAATTCTAAAAAGACCCTCACCATGCTTTATGTGACTGGGCCTATAATTCGGAGAGTCTCCCCTTCCCTTATACTATTCTGATAGCACCCCCCACCCCTTGAGGTCATGGACTCCTTAAAGTACCACAACATTACTCTAGACCCTGCCATGTATTTTAACTTGCATATCTTGTCTACCTGTAAGGCCATCAACAGTAAGCTTGGTCTTGCCTACAAAGTCAGGAACTCTCATACTGCTACTACCAGGCTAGCCATTGCCCAGTGTGCCCTATGACCAGGTCTTTCCCATGGCCTGACCTCCTACATGGGGGCAAATAAAATAGTTTTAAGTAGATGAAATCCTTGCTACAATAACATCTGTTGTTTTGTGGTCTCTGCAACAAAACTAACCCATCACTGCGACCTCTACTCAAGCTTGGGCTAGCTCTCCCCCACTGCGTTCCATCACTACATGGCCAGCTGCACTATTGACAGCATCTTTCAATTTGGCACACCAGCAACACTGGCCAGTATGCTAGTCCAATCCACACAAGTCTATTCTTTGAGGTCCTCAGATAGGTCACTACTTACGGTTCCCAAATACACTACCAAAATGGGAGAGCAGACTTTTGCCATAGCTGCTCCTAAGCTTTGGAACTCCCTACCCATGTCTCTTAGATGCTCAGAGTCCAACTGGAGTTTTAAGAAAGATCTTCACAATTTCCTTGTCTCATCAGCTACCTGCACCTGTAGAAATTCTGCACAGTAGTTCTTCAGGTGGGTGTCTCTTCCTTCTCCACATTGTCAAGGGCACTTAGTTGTATTCTTCACTCTCTGTCACAGCTATTTCCCTGTTTTTTTTTTTTTCTTTTTATTTAGTTGTTTAACCAGGTATAGCACACTAAGCTGTAAGCTTTTTTACAGGAGTGACCTGGGAGCACAAGGAGGTTAAGTGACTTGCTCAGGGTCACACAGTATGCAAGTGGAAGCTGTGGGATTCAAACCCAGGTCTGGTCTGCTGGATGTCACCAAATTTGTTGATGTTAGTTTGTGTCTTTACCAGATCTCGTTGTACTTTTCCTGTACTTCTTAATCACTGCATTTGTGCATTTGTGGCCTTATCTAATTTTGTTGTATTTGGATCAATTATTCCTTTGTATTTTCTGGATTTTCATGTCTGTAATTCTCCCGGGTTGTGCCTTAAAGTAGGCAATGCTTGTCTAGTGCACCTTCCTGGTCAATGAAAACTAAATAAATAAATAATATTATGTTACTAGCGATGGCATTATGCTTTCTGTGCTGCAGCTGAAGTTAATGTAGATGGTATGCTGCATCTTAACTCCTACTGAGACAGATCACAAGGGACGTGTCATCAGAATGTGCCTTTTGAGTCAGGCTATTCCACAAGCAATGCTGATTGCACACCTCATTTTATTTGTTTGTTTGCTTATTTATTTATTTTCTATTTTGATGACCAGGTGGGCCCGCTGAAACATAGTTGTCCCTTTTTCAGGGGTGACCCAGAATTAATAGCACAGAACAATATACTGTGCATTACAGAGTCAAGATACAAAATTTGAGATGCAATACATTTAGTAATGCTTGGAGCACAAGTCCTTTCCACCTCCTCCATGCCTGACCCCTGGAAGACTGCTAAGGTGATTCCCATCTTCAAAGCCAGTGACCCTCTATCTGCAGACAATTACCATCCAATCTCCATATTCCCCCACCTTAGCAAACTACTCAAGAAGGCTATCCACCATCAGCTTGCTGAGCACATGGGAAAATAGCCTTGTGTCTTGTGTAGCCAACAGCATGGCTTCCACAAGAACCATTCTACCATTACTGCCCTTGCACTACTGACTGACCACATCCTCATAAACATGGGCCATGGTAACACCACCAGTGCAGTCTTTGTAGACCTAGCCAAAGCCTTCAACATGGTCAACCATACCCTCTTCCTCTCCAAACTATGTTGCCTTGGCTGTTACCAGGAGGTTACTTCCTGGTTCAGGAGCTACCTCACTGATCGTTCCCAATTTGTGAATATTTGCCCTGCCTGCTTCCCCACCCTGCCCATCTCGACAGGTGTCCTCCAGGGCTCCATTCTTGGCCCCCTTCTATTCTCTTTATTTATTAACTCCCTTACCTCAGACACTCTTAAATGCCACTCTTTCCTCTGTGCTGATGACCTTGTACTTTTCTACAGCGATAAATCCCCTGACTGCATTTCCTCTGCTCTAACTCAAAACTATGCTGCAGTCCACAATTGCTTTGCCGATAACCTCTTCCTGGTTAATGCTAAAAAAATTAAATCTGTGCTGTTCGGATCTAAGCCCTTCCTGTCCAAATCTAAAACTCACCTCCCTCTCAACATCATCTCCCCTGTTGGCCAAGCCCTCAAAGATGTCAATACTTTCAGATTCCTAGGTGTTCTACTTGACCCATCCCTCCCTCTCTTTCTCTGAGCACATCAACTCATTAGTTCAAAGGTGTCACCAAAAATTAGGTGCTGCCTACAGATTCCGACAATACCTGACCCCAGAGGCCCGACTTGCCATCGTCCAGGGGAATCTACTCCCAATCTTGGACTACTGCTCCCCCATCTATGCTAGAACATCCACAACTCTTATGGCCAAGCTTTCTTCTGTCTACAACAGTGCCTGCCATTTCACCTTGCTGGCCCCTTTCACTACACACCACTGTGTCCTTTACAATTTGCTAGGATGGCTTCCACTGCAAGGCCGCTTTGACCTTGCCCTTTGCTGCATGGTGGATTCCACCATCTGTACTGGCCAGGAATCTCCCTTTGCACCCCTCCTGAAGGTTTGAACTTTACACCACGGCCTCCGCTCAAACAGCATTCCTCCTCTGAATGTTTCCAGATCATCCTCCAATATGGGTGGTAGAGTCTTGTCAGTGGCAGCCCCTATGCTGTGGAATAAACTGCCTGCTGAGCTCTGCTCCATTCACATCCACTGACAGTTCAAATCTTGGCACCTGGAGACTTCTCTCCGCCACTGCTTTCCTGAGTAGTTCTTCATTTCCCGCCTGCACTTACTGTGCCATGACAGTTTCTTGCCTATGCCACTCTCTTTGTAAATCCTCCAATTCCCCTTCCCCTCACACCCCTTCTCCTCTCCTTCCCTCTACTAGCCCCACTTTATCCTTTTCATGCTACTCCTGAGGAACATTGATTATCTTCTATGTAACTTACTGTATATCAATTTCATGTATATATTTCTTTCTCTTTATGTATATGTACATGGGATTTATGTTCTATATCACCTCATATCATGTGGATTTTTTTTTTTTTTTTTACCAGGATAGATACACTAAGCTGAAAGTTTGTTTACAGGTGCGACCTGGAAGCGCAAGGAAGTTAAGTGACTTGCTCAGGGTCATATATTATGCAAGCTGGGGCTGTGGGATTCAAACTCAGGTCTCCAGGTTTGCAGCTCAGAGCCTTAAACCACTACGCTATACTGCCTCCTGTATTTTGCTACCTTATATCTTGTGTACTATTGTAACCTTTTATTATTTGTCAGACTGTCTACTGTTCTATGCTTTGTTGTTTGTGTTTTACTCTGTGCCACTGTGTGTGGCCCGGGTTGTGCCCTGAAAACGGTACCTGGGATCAGTGCACCTACCCGGTTACCAAAGTCATAAATAAAATAAATAAATATTAATAACAAACATTAAATACACAGGGGAGTGCTAGCAAATCAGAATCAGATGACTATATATCACAGGCTGTTATCTTGTCCTTATTACTCTACAGATAGAAAGAGACTGATCTGAATAAGAAAGAAGATATTGACAGTATCATGGAAATGTATGAAAGGAATCACTGAGCACTTCCAAAAAGGTGACAAACTGCAGTAGTTGAAGTGACCAAATCAAAATACTATGTACCTGCGACTCTCTTAGATCACTAATTCAAGGATATACATTTTTCATGAAAAGATAATGTAGAGCACAACAAATGTCCTTGGATGTACAAGATTCAACAGTCACAGGTCTCCCAACACAAACTCATCCAGTAGCTTCTTTCCATATGGTGCAGTTCCTTCATCTCTCATAGACACAGAACAGCAGAAGTCCCCAAGTGTGAGCAGTAGTTCCAGTTCTGGTAGCAAATTGAATCAGTTGCAGAACATGTTACAAACTGCTCCTATACCACATTACGCTAAACCCTCGGAGCATTCTCTTTCATTCCTGGCAGACAGCCACCTGCAAGAACCAGTTATTGCTGTTGATGCATGCCCCTTCGAATACTGGAGATCAAAACAGCTGATATGGTCTGAGCTGTACAATGAAACATGTAAATGTATTGGTTGCCCTTCAACAAGTGTATTTTCTGAATATATAAGTAATATAACTGATAAGACTATAACTGACACCGGAAACAGATTGTTGCCAGAGAATGTACAGACTGTAACATCTATTAAAGTTGATAAAGCAAGATTTTCATATCACTACTAAAGGATTCCAACAGCTGATCCCCATCAAGTCATTAATGATGACTCAGATGGCAACTGGTGAATGCTGAGCAAACAAAGTAACTTTCAGCAGCATGCATTTTTTGAACACTGCTACTAAGGACCCTGCCCACAGAAGAGTTTCACCATGTTGCATCTACGGCAAAATCTTACCATATATTTTTTTGAATACTTCTAATAAGGATCCTGTCCACAAAAGAATGTATTCATGTTGTATAAGGGCAAACAAGATGTTGGGATGCATAGCCAGATGGATCAGCAGTAGGCGAGAGGAGGTTATACTGCCCTTGTACAGGTCACTGGTGAGGCCTCATCTAGAATGTGGAGTAGAGTACTGGTACCACATCTTAAAGAGGGACTGTAACCTCCTGGAGATGGTCCAGAGGAGAGCAACAAAAATGATCATGGGTCAGCAGGGTAGATAATATGAGGAGAGGTTGGGGGCCCTGAACATGCACTCCTATGAGCAGAGGAAGAAGAGAGAGGGGACATGACTGATACATTCAAATACTTGAAAGGAATAAATAGGGTGGATAAAGAAGGTCTCTTCAAGCTAAGTGGCAGCTGAAGCAAGAGGGGACGCAGTCTAAACTGGAAGAGTGGTGGTTTAGGAGGGAGGTTGTGATGCACCTCTTCACGGAGAGGGTGGTGGTCAGTTGGAATGCACGACTATAAGAGGTGGTCTCATTGAAGATGGTGGGCAGCTTCAAGAGAGGCTTGAATACACATAAGGGGAAAGTAAAGGTCATGGGAAGGGCAGATGAAAGGATGGGAGCATTGGGGGGGCAGGGTCAGTAGCTTAATGCTATGGACCCTGTAACACGAGCAGACTAGATAGACCAAATAGCCTCATTATGATGGCTTTTTCATATGTTTGTATCAGTGGCAAAATCTTTCAAGAAAACAGCCCCAAGCTAGAATTTTATAGGTAAAGTTAAATAACAAGTTGCATTGGTAAGAACAGGCCCAATTATGACATCAAACAGCAAACTGCTGCACTTGTATTGCACTTTATCTTAAGTGGTGAGGAAACCACAGTTTTGTTTATACAGTACATGAACTACATTTTACTTGTATAGCTGATGCTGTATCTCTGTAGAAAAGTCTAGATTAATGCTGGTTCACATTTGACCACTTCCATCATTTATTGAGATTTTTGTAACTACTGTATCTCCATTTTATATTATTGAGAAAATACAGATTCCTTAGGGAACGATCTGATTTCCAAGCGAGTGGCTCTGCCAAACATTTCTAGGACATAATTAAAACATTAGCTAGACAACAGCAGCACATGCTGTAGGTCAGCAAGTAAAATGCAATTTCTCTTATGAGAGTTAGTTTTAAAATAAATAACAAAGTATGAGATGTAGTTTTAAAATATATAACAGCCTCTAAAGAATGGTTGTTTCTTTTTGATTCAAATGTTTACTGACTGACCGCACTTATGAAAATAATAGGTGCAGTTCAAATCAGCACCTTTACCTGAATCCTAGTAATACTAGTTACTAACAAGACTTTAAAAGCTAAAGGAAGTAGTAGAGTTACTGTAAAGTACTGTAAAAAAGTCCTTACTTCACTGAAGAATTCTTGAAGAAGCCAGCAGTAAAGAAATGGTCTACTATTGTTTTAATTAGCTGTTAGAGCCACAGTATACAGCATGCAAGCTAAGTATGATACAGGATATGGGAGCTGGCTGGTTCAACTATGTTAAATTGTGTTTTCTATGTTGAATTATGGTTTCTTTTAATGTTCAGTGCCTTAGTAAGTTCTGAGTCCCTGATCTGTGCCATTTAGTATATTTCACTAAAATTTATGTTTTTCTTTTATTGCCTGGCCATGGTAAAAGCCTTAAAAAACAATGATAACATGGATCTGGTGAATAAGGAAATGTAATTATTGATTTTTTTGGTGTACACAGGATGTCTAATGCAGTTGTAGTAGAAGAACGTTTAATATACAGTATGCATGTGTACTTGGCCCTGTAAGACTTGCATGCCATTGATCTTCATGCACTTGCAAGTTGCTGCTATGCTAACAAAGATAACAAACCACAGATCACAGATGAACCTAGTTATAGTCATGTCTCATGTGATCCTCTATTCCCCTCATACTGAGCAGATTTTCATTGTTTTTATTCTCAATTTCATGGCATTTATTACATTATTACCTACTCTGTTTGCAACCCTACTAAAATAGTGTTCACATTTTAAAGAAGATTAGATAGAACCCTAGAACTTGTGAAGGTTCTGATAACCGTAATCATCCTTGATTCTTGTAGGAACTGAGATATTGCTTCACTGCCTAATATATTCTTTGCACAGCTTGTACTTTTCTGAAACAATCAAATACAGTGCTGCCCAGTGTCAGTTTCTGAAATTCAGTTCATTTTTATTTTTTATACTTAATAACTTGATGAGTATCAGTGCCCATTTTCACAAGTAGCAAGTAATAAATACATTTAAACATAATCACACAATACAAAACTGTTCATACAAAAAATAACGATACACAATAAGACAATACTGGCTGAAAGCTAGTTCCTAGAAGAACCAGTGGTACAAGAACATGTGATAAAACTTTCCAGCCAAACCCTAAGTTTTGATCTAAAAGTGGAGCATGTTAGACAATTACTGATTGCTTTAAGAATAGAGTTGAAGAGTACAGTAGCTTTGATTGAAAATTATTTCTGACCAAATATTTTTTTAACTTTGGGAATCACAAGCTGAGTCTTACATTGGGACCTGGTCCCGAAGGGATTAGAGACTTTGAGGAATAGGGACAGAATTGTATCAGAGAACTGGCCCCCTAGCAACCTTAAATAACAGAGTACCAAGTTTTATCTTAATTCTGTTTTCCAATGAGGGAAGATTGACATTTCTCAATAGGTCACAACCGTGTGTCCTGTGTGGGAGGCCTGACACAAATGTTAATATATTATTATATGTGACTTTGAGTTTAGAGAGAGACTTTTCATTAGTAGATGAAAAAATAAGAATACCATAATCAAGCACCCCTAGTAAGAAACCATGGGTAAGCTGTGCACTTGATTGTGGGGTCAAACATTATCTTCCTGCTCCCCCCACCCCCCATTTGATTTGCCTATTGATTTAATGTGTTTCACCTCGTAATTACTTGTCCTTTGCACTAATGTTTTCTTCTCTTTTTTGATATTTGTTCAGCCTATGTGTATAGTATTCCACAATGTTCTTTACTTGTGTCATTCATTGTAACCTTATTGCTTGTACCTAATTTGATGCGGAACCTTTGTAAAAGAGCCTTGGCTCAAAGGTATTAATTCCTAGTACTCAATAAACATAAACAATATAAACACGGCTTAATTCAGTATAGTCCCCCAGCCTCTGATGAATAGTTTTTATTAATGTTGAAATATGGTTTTCCAATGGTCATCTAGAGTCCAGAATAACCCCAAGGTATCTAAAATGGTCAACTTTCTCCACTATATCGCCATTAAGGTCTACAATTAAAGGATGGGCCCTCTCATGTTTCCTAGACCTGGTGAATACCACATACTTGTTTTTTAACATTCAATATCATTTGTCTGGAAACTAACCATTTATGAAAAAGTAAAAAATCACTTTGGACAACATCAACAACAACTACTGGATCACTATTATTGTAATAAATGACAGCATTGTCAGCAAATAAAATGATTTGAGACTTAAGGTAAGTTTAGGGGGGAAACATTCATGTAAAGTGAAAAAAGAAGAGGACCAAGGATGGAGCTCTGTCGGACTCCACACTTGTTTTTTCTGGGTTGTGATAATACTCCATCAATAGCAGTTTTGTGTACTCTTTTAGTAAGATAGCTAACAAATCAATCAGTAACTGCATTATAAAAGTTAACCTCAGAGAATGAAGATCAGACCAAACCATAATTAACAAGGTTGAAGGCCTTGGTGAGGTCCACATAAAAAGCAGCAACAGAGTCCCCTTTATCAAGAGAACTCTGTATGCAGCCAGTGAACCCCACCAAGGCCATCTCAGTACTGAGCTTAGGCTTAAAGTCATGTTGAAATTCAGACAGTAAATCATATTTAACCAAAACATCCATACATTGATTGAGAACTATTCTCTCAAGTATTCTGACAATTATGGGAGGAGGGAAATTGGCCTATAATTAGACCAGTTATCCTTTCCACCACTCTTATAAATGGGTTTTCTAATAGCCATCTTCCATAACCTGGGAAATTCATCTGAACAAAGTGATAGATTAAACAAATCAGCTGTTGGGTATGCAAGAACATTGATACCATATTTAATTAACCTAAAGTCTAGGTTATCATTCTCAGTTTTTGGTTTGGGATCAATCTTAAGTACATAGTCCCTAACAATGGCAGGGGTAAGCGCTTTAAAGTAAAATTTTGGTTCTGGACTAAATTCATGAATCTCAGGGCGGGGTATGTTTCAATTAAATGACACAAGATCTCATGGCACTACTTTCACATTGTTGCCTGTGATGACTAGTCATAATGTGGCCTATGCTCCAACGGGTGGGATTTATGCACACAAGACGAGTATCCTGCCCACGGAGCTCCACACCTGTGAACAGGTGTGCACCACTGGTATTCCCCAGTGGCCGTGTCCTGTCCATGGGCATGCTCCCCGATGTGCAGCACTCCACAAAGTGGCCAGGGGTGGACTCGCAGACCTGGGCAGGCATCCAATTGGATGCCTGTTCTGGGACCAACAGTGGACCCCTTGCACGGTGGGGGGGGGTGCCTTGGTTGTGCTCCCTCATGGATGTTCGCATGGCCAGCAGCCGTGGAGGTGAGAGGTGGGTAGTACCACTGGCCATGGGTGCCCCTAATCAGATGGGAGGTACAGGGTTGGTGCCACGGGTATGTGTGGGGGGGGTTGTTTGTGCCAGCCCACCAAACTACTTGGAGCATGAGGAACCACAGAGGCAGGTGGGTGAGGAAGGTACATGTGGTCCTTTGGCCAGTGCCCCCATATGTATGTCTGTATGTGTAGGGAGGGCCCTTGTCATACACAGGGACAGTGGGAGCTCAGCAGAATGTTGGTTTGGCAGCCCCAGGTGGCCGCTGGATGTGTCAGCAGTGGTCACTCCTTGGTGTGGGATGGATGCATGGGGCATGTAGGGGACTTACAGCAGGATTTCTCAGGCATACCAGCTGATCTCTATGCACCCAAGTGTGCAGCACTACGTGGCTTTGTGCATGCCATGTAGTGCTGGTATACCTCCGACCCACCCCTGTGCATTGCAGTCCACATGAGTGAGGGAGTTGGGTGTGAGGGGGCTGTGCGCATCCCTTCGTGCATCCCATGCAGGGGGCGCAATGGCTGTGGGGTGTCTCCATGCCTTACATATGCAACACGGAGGTGCTCCATGCCTTTGAGCATAGGGCTTAACATTTGGAAACACTAGGCAATTAAGTAGTTGGCAGGTGATGGCTGTACCTATTCTTGCCAGTTTTAGACTGAAGAGACACATTGGCAACATGACTAGACAAGAAGGAACCTGACACTGGGCACTGCTGAATGTCACAAAATATGCAAATGTGACACTAAATTACACCAGTGCTACAAACCAATCTTCCTGAAAAGCATACCAAACTGTTCCATTCTAATGTCTAAAACGGCCTTGAAATAAATCTCTGAAAATGGTCTTTTTTAATAAAACCCATCGCAACTCTTATATAGTTGCACTACTGCACCTCGGTTTTATATAAATATAATAACATTTTATAAATTACCACTGATAGATTTTAAAATATCATGAAAGGCAATATAATGTACTAAACTGAATTTCTTTTTATTTTTTGTTTTGTATCTTACTTGATGCATCCTTTTTTATTTTGGGAGTGTATTAATGTATTATTTGAAAATCAATGTGACCAAAGAGAATATAGTACTTGGTGTGGAGGGAAAACACAGACTACAGGGGGACATAAACCATAAGCCTCAACACCAGCAATGAATATTAACTATTACTATATTATAGTTTAGAGTTTGGCAGCAGCAGTCGTAGAGGGTTGTAGACTCACATCATAAGCTTTGCAGTCCAGATCATTAATAAGCCTAGAGGTCAGCAATGAATAATTAGGCAATAAGGCATGGCAGAATGTGTGTTATTGTTTAATAAATTCCATGCCTTAGGTGGTTGAAGTATGAGGCTGCAGGCCAAGTGCATTCAACACCCAAGAAGTGATGTCATTACACAATAACACACACCCCTGGAGTGCCTTATTGCTATTATACAATGGCTCATTTATTAAGAAAGAAAAAAGATTAAAAAAAGATTTAAATTGATTTTTTCCTTACTTTTGTGATGTTCAAGTATACCTTTAAAAAAAAAGTCCACACTTTCCTGTTTCCCAAGAAGTTGATGCTGCTGCTACATTCTGCCTGTTTTCTCAGTCTTACCAGGTCTCATGTCATGTACTTTCACTACTCCGTCCCTTTCCAAACCTTTAACTTTGTTATGATGCTTCTCCATCCCCCCCGTCCAACATCTAGCCATACATTTTAGAGGCCAGTATCCCTGAGTATATGCAGAGCAGTCGATTTCAGCCCTATTGTCATTTTTATCTGCAGTTCTCAGCACTGAAAACTGCTGTGCTTAATTCATCTATGTAGGTGGTTGTAAACAATTAAGGTATTGCACAGTTTATAACCCCAAAAAAACTGCTGAGAAAGGGTTGGATGATATTTTAAATCTTGTAGCAACTATAAATTAAGGTAGTGATCTTCTGATCACTGGAGATTTTAATATTCATTGGGACCCCAAAAGTGATTCTACTATAGAGACGCGATTAACCAATGCAGGTTTATCTCAGTTTATTCACACATTTATGCGTATGAATATGGGTAGTCAGAAACATACAATCCTTGATTGGGTCCTTGTTAATAAACAAGTACCAGTAAATATTTCTAGTGTTGTTAGGAGAGTTAGGGGTTCTTTGAATAAATGGATTACTGCCCCCTTGCTTCACTTAATGAAATTAAGAGATGCAGCTTGGAAACTTTATAAAGTAACTAAATCATTGAGAGATTTTAATAGTTATAGGAAGCTCAGAAATTAATGTAAAATAAAACTTAGACAAAGCAAATCAAGTTTTTTTTTCAGAACTTACAAACTTTGGGTCTAAAGGACCCAAAAAAGTTTTGGTTTTCGGTAAACTCTTTAATTAATCCATCTAAGAAAGAAACCTCAGAAGTGTTTACTAAGGACGGCCATGAGATGACTGATGTTCAGGAGATTTGTGAGTCTTTTTTGGATAAATTCCTTGTCTTGACCAAATATACTCAAGCCTTCAACTTAGGTTTGAGTGTAGATGGACAATCTTGTAATACTTCAAAATCAGGTTCTTTTTATTTTTCAGCTATAGAACCACATCAGGTTTATAAATGATTAAAACAAATGGCAATTAGTTCTAGTGTTGGTGAACTTGAGACTAGGTTCTTAAAATTGATATCTGAATATATTACCTATCCACTTACTTCCATTTTTAATTTGTCATTGCTTACTGGATGCTTCCCTAATGAATGGAAGCAAACAGTAATCAAACCAATTTATAAATCTGGTGATAGAGCAGATATGGACAATTATCGTCCTATCTCTGTCTTGCCACCTTTGGGCAAGATTTTTGAAAAACTTGTGAATTAACAACTTTCTGCTTATTTACAGGATAATGGTTTTAGGACTCCTGATCAGCATGGGTTTCAGAAATTTCACAGGACAGGGATGGCCTTAGCCAGGTTCATGAACCACACCAGTATAGCCATGGATGAAGGTTTGCTCACTGGTGCTGTGTTCATGGACCTGTCCAAGGCCTTTGATTTAGTGAACCATCTCCTGCTGATCTGGACACTCCAGAACTATGGTTTAGCAGAAACATCACTTGATTGGTTTCACAGTTATTTAACTAAACGACCTTTAAAAGTAGGATTAAATGGAGCCTTTTCTGCTAATAGGTTTTTACAACAGGGGGTGCCCCAGTGGTCTGTCCTGGGCCCACTTCTGTTTACTGTATTTGTAGATACTGTTCCATCTTTATTGAAACATACGCATTGTTTGGTTTATGCAGATGATATTATTTTGTATAGAAGTTCAGGTTCTGTGGAATTAAAAAATAAGTCTTTAAGTAAGGACTTTGGTGTATTGTGTAGTTGGCCACAAGGGAATCATTTGGCATTAAATAATACAAAAACCAAATGTATGCTTTTTGGGTCCAGATTAAGACTCAATAGAGCCCAAAATTTGTTGATTATGGATAGATTGGGTAATAAAATGGAGCAGGTAAAACAATTTAAATATCTGCAAGTCCTGCTGGACCAAAACTTAAGTTTTCCAATCATGTAAATCTTATTTCTCGTCAAGTAAATCAGAGATTGGGTGTTTTATTTAAATTTAAATCCTTGTTAACCTTGCCAGCTAGGAAGGCAATAGCCAGGGGTGTATTATTTCCCCAGTTAATTTATAACTCATTTCTCCTTTCAAATTTGTCTAAGAGAGAATCATGTCTCCTTACTTGTGTGTTTCATGGCAACTGTAGATTTGCTTTCAAATTGCCTTATTCTACACACCATTGTGAACTATATAGACTTTCTGCCTGGCTTCCACCAAGGCTAAATTGTTTATATAGTCTTTGTTCCCTAACTGATAATATTCTCCACCAGGGTACACATTCTCCATTGCATTCACTGTTATCAATCAAGAGGAATTCAAGGGAACTTCAATCAAATTATCAGATAAAATTAAATGTTCCCAAAACCAAGACTAAAATGGGGGATGGTTCTTTTTCTTGTTCTACAGCTAAAAATTGGAATAAGCTTCCTGTTTCATCACATGGGAATTTTACCCATCAAACTTTTAAAATTAAGCTAAAGAATTATTTTCTTAGCAAATTGCACTGTCAATGTTTTGAATGAGTGTTATCATGTGTATTGTACATTAATAATTGCTGTAATGTAATGTTGTATTGTATGTTTAATAATTGTCAGTAATGCAATGTTGGACTGTATGTTTAATCATTTTTTTTGTAACATCTTGACCGTATATTTATGGTCCCGGGTCATACATGAAAACCGTTCTTGGCTCATTGTACTTACCCGGTAAACAAAGGTTAAAAATAAATAAATAAATAAATCCTCATGGTTGCAGGATCACCCATCTGAAAGATACTGTTTTAGGTTTCTTTACAGAAATGACTGAATGGGATGAGCTGACAGTGATTTTTTATCATTTTTTTTAAATTAAATAGAAAAAGGGAAGTGAAAAGGGTGTGACAGTGTCTCAGTGCTGACGCCAAAGCAGAGTGTGGTTCTCTAATGAGATGTGGAAGAACGGTATAGCATTGACATGCAGGAAGAGTTTTAAACAACAGTTAGCAGAATGGTAAAGCTCAGAAGTGTAAAGGCAATTTTTCCTTGTTTGGGAGGGGGAGAAGGCAGTCTCTGACTTGTCTGGAGAGATGCTGTGGTGTGGCAGCAGGAATCTGACAGGCTGCAAGATCTATCAGTGCACTGAAGGACTGCAGTCATTTTTTGTTTCTTTCTTGAGGTGTCTTAGTGCTGGAAAGTGGTGGTAACCTGTGGGGCAGTGGGATGATTTCTCACTGTGTTATGTGATCGTGTGTGCCTGGACTTCATACAGTGATGTTATTGTGATATGAAATTACTATTCCAGGTACCCACTGACCAACCAGAATACAGGAAATGCCCTTGCCATTCTATAATGATCATTCTAGCTCAGTGAACTAAACCATTGTGGCTTTACTGGTTGCAGACTGCATCATACCACTACAAACATAACAATCCCAAGCACCACTTGTTACAAGGAAGCTAAAGTAATGAAAATTTCAGAAAGCCCCAGTTCTGGGCATTTGCTGAATTGAGACCCAAAGTACTTGACTGAATTATTTAAGCAAAACTGAACTCACATGGCCCAAACTGAAAAAATAATTATTTACCAATAGCCAACTTCTCTCACCCTTAATCTCTTGCACAAATGGAAACATTAAGCAGCATTATGATTCTACAGTGGTGTTCAGTGTCAGGTTCCTTCTTGTCTAGTCATGTCATTGTGAATTTTCAATGAAAAATTGGCAAGACTATACAGATCCGTCACTTGCTAATTACCTAATTGTCTATTGTTTCCATATATGTTGATTTAAAGGGGAACAGTCAGCACTAGGAGCCCCACACTCAAGTGTGGGCTCCTCCCAATTTGCTCTTCATGTCAGATACATTTGTAGCTGACATCAGAGGGGGAACTGCAGCAGCAGGAGATTCAATAGCCTGCAGGGAATGTTAGAGTTTTTATAAGCTTTGATCAGATGTGTGCTGGTCCTGCTGTTCTCCAATAGCAAAGCACAGTCTTCTGGGACTGTGCTTAGCCCGGGGTGGACAGTACAACCAGAAAATAAAAGATCAGGGGCCTGATATTCAAATTTGTGCAAAGTGCAGCATGCCTTATGCTTGTGCAGGTGCTGAAGAAGCTATATTCAGTGAAATAGTGCACCAGTGCTATTTGACTGGGCCATGTTGACCCAGCACTAAGTCACTTAGAGCTGCCCTGACAGGGATCCTGAAGTGTGCCACCAAAATGTAAAGTGCCAGAGTGCTATTTGCAATATTCAAAGGGACCCATGAAAATTAGGCCATTGGGCGTGCAAGGTGCTAATGGGTAATTTGTATGCCCATTATGGGCTCATTTGAATAGGTTGTGAGGAAGGTTAGCATGGCACCACCCATCCAATTGCCCAGTCCCAGATGTGTACATATTCCTCATGCTAGTGGTACCCCCTGCCTATCCCTGGCCTGTTCTATAAGTAAATCGTATTCCTGGTGCTAGTGGTGCCCTCCTCCCTCTGATGGCCAAACCCAGCTGTAATACATGTATCCCTGGTACCAGTGGTAACACTTCCTCCTCCCCTTCAATCCCAGACCTGGCTGCAATACATTTATCCCTAGTGCAAGTGGCAACACTCCTCCCCCACACCGATCGTTGGCCCCTTCTATAATTAAATAGTATCCCTGGTGCTGGTGTTGCCTCCCTATCATCGAGGCACAGGTCAGGAAGCATAGGGAAAACCAGGAGCAGTTGTAGAATTCACCAAAAATATTTATTTACAGCAGCAGTAACAAAAAAATAAACTTGTTCATAATAACTATGTACAGAGGAGAAATGAAATAATGTTTTCTTTCAGTCTCTGTGTCCCTTTTTCTTCTAATCTTTCTTGCAGTTGCAGCTTAGCTCTTATAAGTCCTTCCAATCCCCACCCTTAGCAAGCATCCTGTTTTTGTAAATATCAGGCAGGAGCTGCTAGAACACAGTGTGCTTCTTGAGTTGAGGTCCCCTTTAGCATAGCTTTTGCAAAAGGCTCAAATATTTGCACTAAGGTAACCTCTAGTTTCCAACAGCTTTTTGCAGTCATCTCAAATTATAAATGCATACATTTCAATAGTAATGCTATATATTTTCCAAACACAAAGGGTCCTAATATCAGTTACATTTCCATACAATAAATTGCACTTGTTTTTATATCAGCAGGTCTAGATGTGCAAGGGAGAAAAACAGACAGCAAGAGAAAACTGGGAGACAGTGAGAAGCAAGGAATTGTGAGATTGTCTATTTGATTGAGTCCGAACTCTCACAGGAAAATCTGGTTGCGCAACCAGACAGAGAAGAGAAAGAAAAGGAAAGATCCTTGCATTTAAACATTTTCTCCATAACAAATTGGACAGGGTCCTATTCTACCCTGTCACATACACCACCACCCTTAAGAGGGAACCTGTTTTATTAAACAGGTTTCCAAAATGTTTTATTAATTCTCTACTAACACTTGCTACTTTCAGACATTAAGCACTGGTACATCATCAGTTTTTATATAACAATACAGCAAACAGTAAAGTTCAAACCCATACATTTGTTTTCAGCCTTCAGAACCCTCAATTCCAGATCCATATCTTGACAGAAAATTAGCATTACTATTCTCTTTACCAGATTTGTGTATCACTGTGAATTTAAATGGTTGTAGTGCCAGGTACCACTTTGTGATTCTGAAATTTTTATCTTTCATTTGGTAAAGCCAACAGAGAGGACTGTGATCAGTTACAAGAACAAAATCAGTTCCTAGCAAATAAAACTTAAGGGACTCCATGACCCACTTTGCTGCTAGACATTCCTTTCGATAGTGGAGTACATTTTCTCTCTGTCATGCAACTTTCTGCATATGTAACCTGTATGTCTTTTGCCTAATAGGATGAGCATTCCTTGTCACTATTACGTGCTCAACCCCTTTTGCTCGACCTGGTACCATGGTACAAGTATCGTTAAATGTATTTAGCACATTATAAATGTCTGCAGTTTGTTCTGAGGTTAAGGAAACATCCATCTTTACAGCATCAGCATTTACAATTTGTTCCAGTCTGTCATAAGCTACATCAATATCTTCCTTATCAGTTTCTGATAAAACTAGCAAAGCAGCTTTTGGCATTTTTTCAACCCATTTCTTGAGGAGGTTAGCACAGTATATCTCAGAAGTATTTTTCCTGTCAGGGGTTTCAGTCTTGTAGTTAACAGTGCCAGTACATCTAAAAACCTTATATGGCCCTTGCCACTTCATTAAAAGTTTATTTTCTGTTGTGGGTAACAGTAGCAAATCCTTTTAATCTGGCTTGAAAACATTTTCTTTTACCCCATGATCATAATATACCTTCTGCTGGTTTTGGGCCTCTTTCTGATTACTATGGGCAATTTCAATATATTTTGACTGCTTCTTTCTTATGGCACACATACAAGAAGACATAGATTGTTTCTGGGTGGGGTTATCTTACCATGTTTCTTTTATCACATCCAGTGGCCCTCTTGGCTGCCTTCCATACAGCATTTCAAATGGTAAAAACCCTGTTGTTGCCTGTGGCACTTCTCTGTAGGCAAAAAGTAGGTAAGGCAAATAATGGTTCCAGTCTTTCCCTTCCCCTTTTACAAACCTTTTTACATGTGTTTTAAGGTTTGGTTAAAATGCTCAACAAGATCATCTGTCTGAGTGTGATAGGGGGAGGTTCTTGTGATATCTAGCAGTCCGTACAGCTCCTTAAGCAATGCAGCACCAAAATTACTACCCTGATCAGTCATAATTTCATTAGGTATGCCCACTCTGCTGAAAATTTTGGCAAGCTCTGCTGCAACTTTTGGGGCTATAACAGTATGCATTGGAACTTTCTATGGGTATCGAGTAGCATAGTCGCATACAACCAGGATAAATATATTATTCTTTTTACTTTTGTCTAAAGGACCAACCACATCCATTGCAATTCTCTCAAAAGGCACATCTATCAAGGGTAGGGGCACCAGCAGCACTTTGCCTTTTCTAGTGACTAGGGCTACTTTCTGACATTCAGCACAGGAATTACAGTAGGTAGCAACAACTTCATGAATTCCAGGCCAGTAAAATCTACAGCAATCTGGCAAGGGTGCGATCCCTCCCTGAGTGACCAGCCATAGGACTATCATGTGCTATCTGTAATAACTCTGTTCTATACTTCTGTGGAATAACCAATTGTTCTGTCTGTTCCTGTGTCTGAGGTTTAATTCAAACTCAGTACAGTAACCCATTACATTTTTTAAACATTGGTCCACCCTGTTTTGGTTTCACCCCCAGTTGCTTAAACATCAGGATTTACTCCTCTTTGATCAGCTCAGGAAATCCTGGAAAGTAATTTCCAATAATCACAGGTACCGGTAAGTTAGGTAATACCCCCACTTTCATTTGATGCGACATACCCTTAATGAACAGAGTCATTTGGGTGGTGAAATAGTATCAAGTGTCCCCGTGGATGCAGATAACACCAGTACCTGCTCCCTTTGCACAGTGTTTTCCCAGCACTTTAACATGCACTAAGGTCTGTCTGCTTCCCGAATCAATGAGTCACTTCACAGTCTGATCCCCCACCTTCACATCTATTAAGTACTTGCTCCAATTTGCCTAAGACAAATCTGCTCCAGTGCCACTCTCACTATGGCAGTTTCTTGCAAAATGGTCTGGCTTATTACAGTTATAGCAGATAACGTCTTTGGGCACAGATTTGTTACCCCCACAAGAGTTCTTATCAGGCATAGAATTTAAATGCAAAAAAGAGTGTCTTAACAGTGCTTGGCTGTTACCTCGATGCTGTGGCATCTGTCTGGCCATTTGGTAGTCCTCAACCCAAGAAACTGCCTTTTGTCCCACTCTCTGGTCAGTGTTCCTTTAACCACAGCTGCACATCTGTAGGCAAGATGTTGATGAATTGCTCCATGGCAAATGTGTCGATGACCTATGGGACTGTTTTGCTCTTTGGTTGGATCCATTTTATCAGAAGTTCTTTAAGTCTGGTGAAGGCTTCTCAAGGATTTTCAACCGAATTGTACCTCAGAGATCGAAATCTCTGCCTGTACGTGTCTCTGGAGATGTCGTACCTTTTCAGGATTTCGCTTTTCACCAAGTCATAGTTTTCTGACTGTGCAGTGTCCATTCTGCTGTAGGCAAGTTGGGCTTTTCCTGTCAGGTAGGGTACCAGTCTGATTGTCCATTGCTGCTCTGGCCACTGGCAGGCTGTGGCAGCTCTTTCAAAAGTTGTCAGGTATGCCTCAATATCACCTAAGGGACACAACTTTGTACGTTTAGTGGCTTTTAAGTTGCTTGCATTTTGTTTCTTATCTGGATCTATGCTGGATCCTCTGCCCTTTATAGCTTGCAAGGCATCCGGCCATCACAGCTTCTGTAATTGCATCTCTTCTCTCATCTGCTGCTTCTGTCACTGCATCTCTTCTCTCCTCTACTGCTCCTCTCACTGCATCTCTTCTCTCCTCTGTGCTTCTAGATGTTGACTCTCTTTTTCTCTCTGCTTCTAAGTCTTTTTGTTGTATAGCACACCATTTGAAAAAGTCCTTCAGGCTTTCAGGTTCTGTCACTGCCTGTTCCTTTTCCATAACTTGTGCTGGCTGTACAGTCTCAGACTGGACTTCTGTCATTGTTAGTTTGGCTGCCACTCTCCTGGTAACCACTCTTGGACTTGCTGCTGCAGAATCCATACCATCCTCTGTGCTTCCCTGGTACTAGGTCCAGTACCCATGCACAAAACTCCTGTCTTATGGTATGCATGGCTTAAATCCCACTTAGGCTGACACCATCTGTCATTGAGGCACAAGTCAGAAAGCATAGGGAAAACCAGGAACATTTGTAGAATTCACCAAAAATATTTATTTACAGAAGCAGTAAAATAAAAAAAAATAAAGTTGTTCATAATAGCTATGCACATAGAAGAAATTAAATAGTTTTTTCTTTCAGCCTCTGTGGCCCTTTTTCTTCTAATCTTTCTTGCAGTTGCAGCTTAGCTCTTATAAGTCCTTTCAACTCCCATCCCTTGCAAGCATCCTGTTTTTGTAAAAATCAGGCAGGAGCTGCTAGAACACAGTATGCTTCTTGAATTGAGGCACCCTTTTAGCACAACTTTTACAAAAGGCTCAAAGATTTGCACTAAGGTAACCTCTAGTTTCCAACAGCTTTTTGCAGTCATCTCATATTATAAATATATACATTTCAACAGTAATGCTATACATTTTCCAAACACAAGGGATCCTGATATCAGTTACATTTCCATACAATAATTTGCATACATTTTTATATCAGCAGATCTAGATATGCAAGGGAGAAAAACAGACAGCAAGAGAAAACCGAGAGACAGTGAGAGGCAAAGAATTGCAAGATTGTTGGGTTGATCAACTCAGAATTCTCACAGGAAAATTTGGTTGCGCAACCAGACAGAAAAGGATAGATCCTTGTATTTAAACACTTTCTCCATAACAAATGGGACAGAGTTCTATTCCACCCTGTCACACCCCACCATCCCAGCCCAAGCTGCAATAGATGTATCTCTAATGCCAGTGGTAACCCCATCCCTCCTATCCCATCCCTTACTGCAATGCATTTATCCCTGCTCCCTCTGATCCAATCCCTGCCATCAAAAATATTATCCATGGTGCTAGTGGTAACATCCCATCCCCAGCTTCACCAATATTATCCCTGGTGCTAGTGTTGCCCTCCCTCCCTCCCTCCAATCCCAGCCCTGACATACACAGAACCCCTCCTTTGCATCCAGTGATCACCTCCCCTCGTGGCATCAGGCACCCCCTCCCACTCACTGTATCCACAATGGTGGTGTTGCAGATGTACACAGTGACTGGCACTACTCACTTCACACCTTTGATGGCTGACACACACAGTTAGGGGAGGCACCTCTATTTATAACAGAGGCATCCTCCCTGACTGTACCTATGGTAGCCAGCTGAGGAGGTGTGGGGAGAGCTGTACCTGTCATTATACGCACATGCAGCACCAACACTGTGGACACAGTGAGTGGGGGGATGCCAGGTGCTGTAAGGGGACCACTGAATGCCAGGGAGGGGTTGTGTGTACACTGGGCTGATATCAGAGGTGGGGACGCTACAAGCTCCAAGGACAATATTGGTGAAGCTGGGGATGGGACCGGAGGGAAGGGGTTACCAGTAGCACCAAGGATAATATACTTGATGGCAAGGATGGAACTAGCTGGTGCAAGGGAGTGATGCACTCTATAGGCATCCCCCAATCTTTGACTTGACTGATTTACATACCTCATTGATGTGAGAGGAGAAGTCAAATATGGGGTCAGGGGTCACTCCCAGGTATCTAAAGGATTTGGTTTTCAAGACAACAGACCCATCATGACATTGGACCTGTTGCTTAGGGTGCCCAGCATGGACTTTCCTAGTTGACCCAAACAGCATGGCCTGAGTTTTTGATAAGTTAAGCATTTTATAGTTTGAGGTGAGCCAGGTTGGAAGATGTTGAAATGCAATATCACCAAGTGCAAGGTGTTACATCTTGTGCTGGGAAACCCTAAACACAGGGAGGGGAGGGGAGGTGCTGGAGGCCTCAGTAGGGGAAAAAGACCTAGGGGTCATGATGGATACATGTATGAATAACTCTGAGCAGTGCAGGAGAGTGACTAGCAAGGCAAACAGGATGTTGGAATGCATCGTAAGGGGATCACATCTAGGAGCAGGGAAGTGATTCTGCCGCTGTACAATGGACTGGTTAGACCACACATTGAGTACTGTGTACAGTACTGGAAGCCACACTTGAAGAGGGACATACAGCTCCTGGAGAGGGTACAGAGGAGGGCAACTAAGATGATACGAGGACTAGGGGATTTGACGTATGAGGACAGACTTGAGAAGCTCTGCCTGTTTTCATTGGAGGAGAGGAGAGATGGGGGCACATGATTGAGGTCTTCAAGTACCTCAAGGAATAAATAGGTAAACATGGAGGAGATCTTTAGACTAAAGCAGGAGGTATCACCAGAGGACATGGTTTGAAGTTGGAAGGTGGAAGGGTGAGGGGGGAAGAAGAGGAGGTTTTTCACTGAGAGGGTGGTGGACCCTTGGAATGCAATGCCTGGCGAGCTGGTTCAGAGATCCACAGTGGAGGACTTCAAGAGAGGGTGGGACAGACACAGAAAGTGGATGTATCAGATGACGGCCTGGCCCAGGGGGGTGGAGATGGATGATAGGGGTTTCTGGAACACAAGTGGGGGCCTCAGCACCCAACTAGGGATCTGATGTTCAAGCAGACTCAATAGACCGTAAGGCCTAATCTGCTGGCAATTAGTATGTTAGTAAGATAGGTGATTATTGAGGTCAGTTATGGACAAAGAAGCAGCATAGAGCACAGAGTCATCAGTATGCCCTTGTGAATCCAAGTGGCCCAGTGCACTATGTGGCCATCAATGCAAATTCCAGGGTTATCCCAGAGGGAGAGCCAATTTAGAGGTGTAAGACAGGATCCAGTGTGTCTAGACAGCCATCTCCATGCATGTGTTGAGGCTGCAATGGTACCCCAATGCTGGAGGTGATGGGGGAGTGGGGTATACAGGCTGGTGAGCGTAGGGGTAGGAGAACAAAAAAGAGTTTCGATCATATGTCATATTGGAGGGGGGTCCAAGATGGGATAAACCATTGATCAGTTTGCATGCCAATGAAGGCTGTATGGTACCCTTGGAACCAGGAGAGGTTCCAACCTTCCTTGGACCAGTGGGATAGAAGTTTGGTACAGCTGAGTGTTGGAGTGGTACCCTCCCAAAGACATGATCCAATTAGTGTGCCCAGCTTTGCATACCAACTTGCAGCAGTTTGATAGGAAGATGGGAAAGGCAGTGACATTTTCTGGGTGCTGCCATCATTTTAATTGCTTCAATCTTTCCTGCTGAGGAGAGGTGCAATTTCTTCCAATGGTTCAAATCCGTGGTTAGATTTTGCAGTGGGGGGGGGGGGGTGAGACTTAAAGTATTGAGTTTTGAAAGATGTCCAGACAAATGGGTGCCCAGATATTTTGTTGAGGCAGGGGACCACTTTAGACCTGCCTACTCAAAGGGGAAGGGGTACATTTCTTATTTAAGGGGAGAACCTTGGTCTTCCATTGATTGGGTTTTAGGCCCGAGATCATGGAAAAATCTTTGAGGAGTGAGAGGAAATGTGGTACTCCATCAGGAGCCTCAGAAAGGAAGACTAATAGGTCATCTGCATAGAGGCTGGTTTGGAAATCCTTATTCCTAACGGGGACCCCATGAATGTCAGGTTGAGTACAGATGGCAATCACCAGGGGTTCAACAGCCAAGACAATTAACATAGGAGACAAAGGACACTCTTGTTTTGTGCCTTTTTGGAGTTGAAAGGGTGGTGACAGAATGGAATTCATCAAGACTCTGGCCCTTGGGGCATGATATAATATCTGTATCCTGGAGGCGAAATATGGCTCAAATCCCATGTAGTGGAGGACCCTGAGTAGATACCCCCACTCCACGGATTCGAAGACCTTATCAAAATCAATGGCTATTGCTGCCATGGGAGTGGGGAGTCGATTGGCCACTGAGATGATGGAAGTTAGGGAATGAAGATAATCTAATGCTAGCAGGACTTTGATGAGCCCTGTTTGAATTGGATGAATTAGCGTGGGGAATGAATAACGTTTATTTAACAAAAAAACATTACACCTATTCCCATATGATACAATTCCTAGAAAACCTGTCAGTGTCACAGCTCAACTCATTTTTTAGTTATTTGTATTCTCTTTCCCTATTACTATGTATGGCAGAGCCAGCCAGGATGCAACACAGTATCTTGCAGTAAATGATATGTTACAAAGTACTGCTTGACAACATGACTTCATTGCCTCTGAACTACACTGTTTCCTGCAGCATACACATAGAAACATAGAAGTTGTCAGCAGATAAGGGCCTCCAGGCCCATCTAGTCTGCCCTATTTTCCTTACCTACAGTGACACTGCAGGGCCTAATAGGCCTAGGTCTCCCCTCCCACTTAATTTCCAAGATCCCTTCGTGTCTATCCCATGCGTTCTTGAATTCTATAACTGTTTCAGCCTCCATCATCTCCTCTCCTGGTAGACTGTTCCAATTGTCCACCACCATCTTCGTGAAGAAGTACGTCCTCACATTTCTTCTGAATCTCACCCCCTACAAATTCATATTGTGCCCCCTCATCCTTGAGCATCTTTTTCTTTGGAAAATGGTACTGTCCTGTACCTTGTTCTTCCCTGAGAGGTATTTGAATGTTTCAGTTATATCCCCCTATTCCTCCTTTCTTCCAGGGGGTACATATTTAATTCCTTAAGCCTTTCCTCATTAGGTTTTTGATGCAGGCCCTGAACCATTTTGGTTGTCCTCCTCCAAGCCCCCTCCACCCTGTTTATGTCCTTTCAAAGATGGAGGCCTTCAAATCTGGACACAGTACTTGAGGTGTGGCCTCACTAATGTTCTGTATAGTGAAATTATTATCTCCTTTCTTCTGCTGATTATTCCCCTGCCTATGCATCCCAGCAATCTGCTTGCCTTCCCTGCTGCCTTGTCACACTACTTAGTTACTTTCAGGTCATCAGAGATGACTACCCCCATGGCTTTTTCCTGTTTTGAGCCTGCTATTTCCTCCCCTCCCAGGTGGTATGTTGCCCTCAGGTGTCTGTGCCCACAACCAGCAGAAGGTCACTGTCAGCCGGGCCACCTCCTGAAGACTCCCCTCTATAAGAAGCGCTCAGGCACTGCCCCATCGGGTCATTGCTTAAACTTCAACTGGCGGAAGGTCACTGCCAGCCAAGCCACCTCCTGAAGACTCCCCTCTACAGCAAGTGTTCAGGCACTGCCCCACCTGGCCATTGCTTAAACCGTGACCAGTGGAAGGTCGCTGCCAGCCAAGCCACCTCCTGAAGACTCAACTCTACCAGAAGCACTCAGACACTATCCCACCAGGCCATTGCTTAAACCGCTACTGGTGGAAGGTTGCCACCAGCTGGGCCTCATCCTGAAGACTCCCCTCTACAAGAAGTGCTCAGGCACTGCCCCACCAGGCCATTACTTAAACCGCGACCGGTGGAAGGTCGCTGCCAGCTGGGCCACCTCTTGAAGACTCCCTTCTACAAAAGGTGTTCAGGTACAGCATCTTGCAGCCATGGATTCAATCCCAGGAAGTGATTGGCTCAGTGCCCTTTGGATAAAAAGCCGACTGGCTGGTTCCGGACTCAGCCAGGACACAACTGGTTGTGTGCTGCTTGCATTCCTGGGCTGATCTCCATGGCTCCTTTCAGCTTTGGTGCTAGTCTTGGGGGCTAGATTCAGCTCTTTACTGCTTACTAGTTTTTCAGCATGAAGTGACAGAATTATTGTAGGACTTATTGGGAAATGTGGCATTGCTGGGGAATGTTTACATTTTTTTGCTGGGATTTCTACATTTTTTGATGCAATGCTGTAAATATGTACAAGTTCCATCTTAGTGAGCTCTGTTGACTAGTCAGTTTTAGCTGGGACTCTTAACAGTTATTCTAAGTTTTGCAATTAGCTTGTGTGCCTAGTTTGATATAAAATTGTACAGCAATGTCCTGACCTGTTAGGGCTGTGGTGGCTAGACTGTGTCTTGGAATTGCTTTCCTGTGTTTCTCCCTCTCTCTCTCTCTACCTCTCTCTCTCTCCCCCCATCCACATCCCCCCCCCCACACACACTCCCTTAACCAGCCTTGCCGACTTGTTTGTTTGCTCTGTTTTACTCTATCCCTTACTTCCACTTATACTAGTCTGTATCTTCTCTTACTTTATTTTTTGAAGTGTTACTAGGAGTTCCCTGAAACAACCTGCTGTAGCTTAACCAAAGCATTTCTTTGTGGACTTTCACAGAGCTCTGCATCCCAAATCTTTCCATTCTTTATAGCCCATTGTGTAACTTGGTGCCCCCCCCTCCTTTGTCTGCCATTTTGTATATTCATCTTTGACTGTTCTCTGCAGTCTGTCTAGGGGCTGGTTTCTGCTTCTGGGCACTTAGCAATGGCTGTCTGTCATGGAACTCCCCTTCCCTGACTACTCTTGTGTTGATCCTGAACCCCCCCTTCCTGCCTACT
Organism: Neoceratodus forsteri; assembly: GCA_016271365.2. NCBI lineage: Eukaryota > Metazoa > Chordata > Ceratodontiformes > Ceratodontidae > Neoceratodus > Neoceratodus forsteri. Next base: position 519,978,300 of record CM057458.1, read on the forward strand.
TCTCTGTTTAACTTGATGCCTCCCTCAGCTCTAATCCTTTAATCCCCACCCCACCATTAAGAGCCCTGCTGGCCTGTCTCCTGGGACTTTATCACTGACTCCTCTTTCTGTCTTTTCAGGTGCTGTCCCACTGGGCCATTGCTTAAACCATGACTGGCAGAAGGTTGCCGCTGCCTGGGCCACCTCCTAAAGACTCCTCTCTACAAAAAGTGCTCAGATACAGCATCTTGCGGCCATGGATTCAATCCCAAGGAAGTGATTGGCTCAGAGTCCTTTGGATAAAAAGCCAATTGGCTGGTTCTGGACTCAGCCAGGACACAACTGGTTGTGTGCTGCTTGCATTCCTGGACTAATCTCGACAGCTCCTTTTGGCTTTGGTGCCAGTCTTGGGGACTAGATTCAGCTCTTTACTGCTCTCTGGTTTTTCAGCCCACCCACCACCCCCACTCCCTCCTCAGGCCACCTTAAATGCTCACTAACCCTGTCCACATCCCTTGCATTAAAATTCTACTGGTTGTCTATCTAACCAGTGAGCTTAATCCATTGATTTAAGGGGACATTACTCTTTTCCATATCCCCCTGTTCTATTCTGCATTGGATCATGCACTGCTGTGGATAGACACTTGTCTTCTATCCTAGGTGTGTCTTACACTGTCTAACTGCAACAGAACATATTGCAAGTAGTGTAGGTTCACTGTAGATTTGTTCATCAGTCAAGCTTTGATTAAGGGTCTATTAAGTTGTGGGGTACCTGCTGGGACCAGATCACCAAGAATGAGGACAACTGCCTTGTGTCCCTATCTGTCCTTACTATTACCATGTCTTATTGAACTTATTATTATCTCCCAGCCTTATCCTAATGGTGCGTATGAACATTGCACCTCTGTGTACTGCCAGGGTCTCTTTGACTTCCATGATCGGTGCTTATGTTCCTTCAAGTTCCCTAAACTAGAGCTGGCTATACATATTCCCTGGCAGGCTGGAACTTCTCCTGAGTCAGTAAAAAAGGCTGCCATTTTATCTTCCTCGGCTACTGTACTTCAACACTCCCTGCTATACATGGTCAGGGTACTAATATTTGTGGCTTTATGTCCTTTCGATAGCCCTGGGGACCCCATCATCCCTCCAATTAACAACCACAGACAGGAATGGACCAAAGCACTTAGGTTTCTCCGAGGAGACATCAAGAAGCTTCTTCTCCTCTTCCTCCTATTGTTGTGCTCTGGCAATGCTGAACTTAACCCAGGTCCCCCTACAAATATTATAGCCCCGGCTGACTTATCCAGTCTTAAAGAGGTGAGCTTCATGCGTGTTAATGTGTGTAGTCTATTAAAAAACTCAAATCTATCCAGGCCTGGGTCTGTCATACCATGCCTGATGTCTTGGTGGTTACAGAGTCATGGCTTAAACCTGGACCTGCTGACTGGGAGGTTAATATCCCCTCTTACTCCCTTGTCAGAATGGACAAGCAGTCTAGAGGAGGAGGAGTTGCAATTTAAGCCAAGGATAAATTCTCTGGATCAGTCATTGACTCAAACTCAATTCAAAATGAATTTGAAAGTCTGTCTCTCAAACTTGAAATATCCCCCACTACCTCACTTTGTGTTATAGGGTGTTATAGGACCCCGTCAGCAGGAGTACAGCTCCTGAATCACCTACATAACTCCCTGGGATCTTTGTCTTCAGAGTTTATCGTCCTAGGATATCTTAACTTGGACTGATCCTCCAGTGCCTCTATATCACTCAAAACTATCTGTGTTTCACTTGGTTTGACTCAGCTCATTATGGAAGCCATGCATCCTAATAAGAAAAGCCCAAATAATAGCACCTTACTGGATCTCACTATGGTTAGCAAACCACATCTATTTTCTCATGCAGGGGTATTTTTCTCTGATATCAGCAACCAATGCTTTATCACCTGTGTAAGATCTATCCCTAAAATAGCATCTACATCCAAATTCACCTTTAAGAGATGTCAGCATAACTTTGACCCCTATGCTTTCATCACAGATCTACGCATTTCCATGCATTGGCAGGACTTCTTCCTGAGAAGATTGGTGAACAGGGCCTACGACATCTTCCAAGAAATTATGTTGGGGGTACTAGACAAGCATGCTCCTATAGTCAAAGTCCGTGACAAGAAAAAAAACATGCCAATGGTTTTCAGCACATTTAAAGTCCATTTTGCTTGATAGAGATTCACTCTGGAAAAAGGCAATGAAAACTAAGCTCCCAACAGACTGGTTATCATTTAGGAGGGCTAGAAACTACTGCACCAAAATGGTCAGAGACGCTAAGGCAAACTTTCACCGAGCAGAACTTGATGCTGCCTCAAACTGCTCTGCTAGGTTTTGGAGAACCTTAAAGGAAGTGGAAGGCCACTCATCTGGAAATTCCCTGCCAGCAAAAATCTATCTTGGAGGCATTACAGTCTCTGATAAGCCAACCATCCTTGAGTCCCTCAACAATCACTTCGCTACTGCAGGCCTAGCCTTTGACTCCTTCCCTGCCAGTGTTCTCTGCTCCCAACTTGATATACATGATCAAGAAGTCCCTGTTGTGAGTTCTTCATTCTCCCCTCAGCCTGCATCCTTTTTTTTTTTTTTTATGCACCTCCTACACACCCTGACCGGCCACTCCTTCGGAGTGCTAGAGCCTTCCTGCCACACTCCGACCTCCTGCCACCTTGTCCCAGACCCAAATGCAGCCTACCTTGGGTAGCCCGGCGCATCCCTATGCTGGGACGGTCTCTCTCTTCCGGGGGAGAATGGCCATATGGCCGACATCGCATCCCAGGTGCTGCGGGGCTGGATCCGGGCTGACTCCGGGGTTTTGGGTGGCAGGGGCCAAGGTGCTCATTATGCGGTCAGAACGGGGCATAATTTTCCATTTTTCTGTGCCCCGGCTGCCGCAGTTCTCGGCCTTGCGTAAGCACGTAGGGTATTCCTGGGGTGGGGGCATGCTGTGGGCGTGTCAAGGCAGCACGTCCCCAAGCTCGCCACCAATCCGCCTGCAGGTCCCCAAGCAAATCCCACCCCCCCCGGGAGGGAAGCGTCCAATGAATGCTTATAGAACCCTTCCCTTGCCAGTCTCTGCTCTTGGTACCTGGGCTCAGGCATGAACCAGGGTTGCTAGCGTGTCGAGTGAACCCCTTCGCTCCGTGACATGAAGCCGGCCAGCCTGCATCCTTAAAAGAGGTCAAAGATCTTCTGCAACAACTGGATACTAGGAAGAGTGCAGGAGCAGATCTGCTTGACCCCTTCTTTCTGAAAACTGGATATCATGTCCTTACTGTGCCAATTATCCTTCTTTTTAAGCTATCTGTCTCTCAGGGTTTCCTCCCTTCTATATGGAAAACTGCTCATGTTATTCCCCTTTTCAAATCCAGAGACCCCCGTGACCTAAACAACTATAGACCCATCTCCTTACTCCGCATCCTGTCCAAGTTGTTAGAAAAAATTGTGAGCTCTCAGCTAAGAAATTACTTGGAATCCTCTAATCTCCTTAACCCTTTGCAATCTGGCTTCAGACCACAGCATAGCACCACTATGGCACTTGCTAAGGTTACTAATGACTGGCAACATGAACTAGATGCCAAAAATGTTGTCTGTGCAGTATTCTTAGACCTTAGCAAGGTGTTTGATAATGTCGGCCATGACCTGCTTCTTCTTTCCCTCCAGAACATTGGACTGGACCACCTCTCTTTGAGATGGTTCTCTATCTAGTAGCTCGATTTCAGCAGGTTAAAGTGGAAGGGGAACTCTCTCCACTAAAGCCTCTCCTGAGAGGTGTACCACAGAGTTCTATACTAGTCTCTTTGTTTTTTTATAATTTATATTAGCAGAATAGATGCCTGCATCAAAAATGCCAATTTACATCTTTTTGCAGATGATACGGTTCTTTACACCAGTAGACCTACCCCTAAGGCTGCTTATAGTCACCTTCAATAGCAATTCAATCTTCTGCAACAACAGCTTCTAAACCAAAAACTATTACTAAATGCCAAAAAATCTAAGGCAATGTTCTTCACTCCCCTTGCACCAGCAAGAAATACGGCCCCACTTGGAACGCTACCTCCAATCACCACCCTTCTTGGCGAGCCTCTGGAGTTCGTATCCAAGTTCAAATACCTGGGGGTATGGATTGACCACAGACTCTCCTTTCTTGACCACATCGAAGAACTGTCAAAAAAGCTTAGACAGAGGCTGGGTCTGTTCTATAGGATTAAGCATCTTCTTATAAGAGATGCCAAGAAAAGACTGGTCCAAACCACCTTCCTTTCCCTTCTTGATTACGTTGACTTTCTTTATGGCCAGAGCCCCGCTGCTGCACTCTCAAAACTTGATATGCTCTATCATAGAGCTCTAAGGTTTATCACTGACCTTCCTTACAGTACACACCACTGCTCTCTATACAGTGCTGTGGGATGGACATCTCTCCTATACAGAAAATAGAGAAATGCCTCTCTCTGGACCTTCAGAGCTATTGCTAAGGAGCTGCCTCTGTATATCTTGGATTGTTTACCCCTAAGCATGATAAGTACATATATGTTGAGAAGTGCCTCTTATATGTACCTGCAGTGCCCAAGGTCAAATCACGCTTTGGTAGGGCATCCATAAGTCATATGCTACCTGTGTGCTGGAATAAACTGCAAGAAAACTTGAAATTGGCCCACAGCATCAACATAACAGTATTTAAAACTCTCTATGCTCATTCTTTCAAGGAATCCTGCAATTGTTTCTCCTGCTCTCCCCCTCACCTCCTCAGTGACTTGCCAGTCATCTGTTTGTAGAAGTATTACATATACCATCCCATCTTATTAGACCTATTTCCCTCCCTCCTTAACCTTTTCATAACAATCCTTTTTTCCTTATGTAGTCTATTCCATTGCTTAGGTGTCTGTGACCTTATTTAAAACATTTCCCTCCTGTTCCTAATGCCCCCTACCTTCTTCACCCTTGAGCCTTCATCTTACTGACTGCCACACCTCACTCTCTTCAACTTGAACCTGTCCTTACCCATGGCCCTGGTATCTTATCTGAGTCTGTGACTTTCACGGGTTCCCCTTCCTGCTCTCCTCCTCCTCCCTCTCATACTCTGCTCACTTCTCTTTCCCAACAGCTGCCTTTTTTACCCTTGTTGACCCATCTTGCTCAGTGTTTTAGTCTTCTGTCTTCATCATGCTATATTCTGTCAAGTCTTTGATTATACCCAGTAATTATTTACTCATGTGTATGTATAGCTTTCAAGGCCCTGCCTCTGTTGTTACCTTATACATTTTATTTTACTCTGGCTGTGTTAGTTATTTATATATTGTTGACTTTATTGTTTCATTGTGTTGTATAATGTTTTGTATTCTGTCCAGGTCCATCTCACAAATGAGCTTTGCTCAATGATGTTTGCCTGGTTAAATAAAGATTTTGATTGATTGATTGATGCGTATTATTTTGCACTTTTGAGCACTGAAACCCAGCTGCCAATCCCTTGACCAATCCTCTAGCTTTTTTTGATCTCCCCTCATACTATCCACCCCCCGGTGTGTCCACTCTGTTGCAGAGCTTTGCATCATCCGTGAACAGGGATACTTTCCCTTCTAGACCCTCTGCAATGTCACTGATAAAGATATTCAAGACATTGACAAGATAAAGCATACTGCAGCATTTTGCAGTAATAATGGGAGGTACGGTCAAGAAGAAAAAATACATGGTAGGAAATGTATAGGGTACTCAGGATTCAAGTCTGGCTACTTGTACACTAGTTACCAGACCAAAAGAAAGGAAGAACTGTAGGCAATGATACTTGCACTTGGGTGCACTAGTGCTGTACCTGCAAGCAACATAATTTTTTGCCTTTTAAAACATTTGTGGATATCTTCCTTGCACTCCTCTGGTGAGAGGGACTATGGGCCATTGCCTTGACAACAACAGAGACCTCTCTAGTCTCCTGAGTGTTCGTTGCCTGGCCCGCGGCACTGTGGAAAGGTGCAGGCTGCCACCAGTATTCCCCTGTGGAAACTCAAACACTAACTCATTTTTCCAGTTTGTGGGCAAGGGAAGTGCTCCATACACATTTAGAAGACCATCACATGAGGTGGCATATTGTTTATTATTTTAATTAGGCAGTTTTCTATCTGTGCCTGTACAAGGAACCAGAAGTGGGCTGCCGTGTCTTCTGGTCCTTGGAGTAATATATATTGAGTGCCCCATGTGAGTGGGGTGAGCGCACGCATCGGCGTGCGTGGAGACACACACAGAGACACGCGTGTCTGTGCATGTGTCTTGCATGTCAGACGTGGGAGGAGTTGCAGGAGGCCCAAGACTTTTCCTCCACCATTGTAGGCAATGGTGATTTAGCAGCATATCCTTGCTCAAATGGTGCTGCTGTCTCCCTGCATGGCCCAGTGGCCTACCTAGCCTTGCTCACCTTCACCTGTTTTATGCTACACTATGTCTAGGGTATATAATATTTTGATATTTGTATTCCACAGTTCATTCTAGTTTACAGGTGCTGACTCTGGTAACTACATTGTACAGTTCCTTTATTTTACTATTGGCCCCATATTGTTTAAACCATGGCCAAAACCATTATGATGTTGGTTGGGAAAGTGGGTATTAAGTGTATTACTTGCTTTATGTACTCAATAGTAACTGTACCCATAGCCAAACCACCTTATATGTGTACTAAATGCATACATAACTCAGATTTACAAAAGGAAATCTAATTTTTTAACTCAAGACTTGCATCTCTAGAGGAGAGTCAGACTGAAATGATGGCAAGATGTAAAACTTTGAAAGAGTCAAATGTTAATAATACATCCCATGCACCAGTATCATCTGATACTATAAATACACCCACTGTGGAATCTTCAGGGAATAATGGGCCTGGCCCGGACCCCCTACCCCACATATCTCAGTACATGTCTTCATCTATTGAAGCAAGTAATAACAATCTTGGTCCTCTTTATAGAAAAAGAAATAGAGAAGAGGAAAGTCTGCATAATGCTGATGAAAATTGGTACATAGTACAAAATTCAAGGGCCCCTAAGAAAGGTCGTAAGGCTCAGCACTTCACCATACCTATTCATAACAGATTTGATCCCTTGAGTATAGATCCAGTAGTACAGGAGCCTACACATCACACTAGTTTGGCCCAGAACTCAGTTGATAAGGGAGAGTGGGTGCCTGAGCCCACTGCCCACTGTAGTTACTCACATAACCCTCCCTCCAATCCTTCAGAAAGGGTCGAACCAGCTTGTAATAATACTAAAAATAGCATTGTATTATCTTCATCCAGCCAAGGCATGTATCCTCAAGCAATAGATGTTATAATAACTCTCATCCCCCACATTGGCAGAGGGTCCTGACAATAATAATTCCCAGGTAACCACTGAAATGGCCATGGAATTTGATACATCCACAAGCCCCAGACAAATCTTTGTCCTGGGACAGTCTATTACAAAACAATTGGATAGAACAATATTCAACCCCAACAAAGCAAATAAAACTTGCTCCTCTTTTACAGGAGCTAAAATTGCTGAGATTGCATCAATATTTGATGACATCTTTAATGGTGGGGACAGACCACTTGTAGTGATACATGCTGGTGCAAATAATATTTATGATCACTCGTAGTCCTTACTAATAAACTGATTGATCTTGGATGTGACATCTGTTTTTCTGAAATACTTCCACATCCTAGTGCCTCTAATTTCATTACTGAAAAGATCAAATGCATTAATGAATGGCTGTACATGTGGTGTCTGAGACAAGGTCTGACTTGTATCACACACTGGGAAGAATTCTCTGACAGACATGAACATTTCTGCTGGGACAGGTTACATCTAAGCAGGCGAGGTAGTACCCTTTTTGGCAAACAAATTGCCAATGTTATTCCACAAAATTTAAACTGAATCCTCAGGGGGGAGACCATGGAGTTACCATCCTCTCTTGAACTCCAGTGCTGGGAATAACCATTCTCTTACCCAAATAATTTGAAATTCATGTATCTAAATGCAAGGTGTCTTAATAATAAATTGGACGAATTACAATCACGCATACATCAAGACAGTATTGATATCATATCCATTTCAGAAAACAGGTGGGACAATAAAACATCATGGGACTATCATTTACCTGGGTACAATATCTATAAACATAACCACTAGGTGAGAAAAGGCAGAGGTGTTGCCTTGTTTGACAATAATAAAATGAGCTCCCAAGGTATATCAGACAAAATTAAAACCCACGGTACGATCACTGAAACAGCCTGGGTCAAATTAACTTTTAAAACTTCAGACCTACTTATTGTGGGAACATGCTACCAACCCCCCAACTCTACCCCTGAGACTGTGGATGCCATCTTGTCTGAAATGGAAACAACATGTGAATTGGGTGATATCATTGTCATGGGGGACTTTAATATGGCAGATATTGATTGGATAAATAGTGCTGCAGCTTCCTGTACTGGGAAAAAACTATTAGCATCTTGTGCCCAGCTTCAATTAAATCAATGCATTCATATTCCCACTAGGGGCAATAATATTCTGAACACTGTGCTCTACAATGACCACCTTAACGTTAATAAGGTGAAGGTCTCCTCCCCTATAGGTAATAGTGACCATAACACTGTTCAGTTTTTACTACAAAATTACCACACTAACAAAATTGGCTCCAGGAACATTTTCCTCTATGATAAGGCAAATATCAAAGATATGAAAATGGTATTAAGCAATATCAGCTGGGAAGCGGCCATAAATAATCAGTCCATCTTGGATTGTTGGAGCTTCTTCTCGAGCATTTTATCATTTGTAAGAGCTAAATTTATTCCCACCAGACTGAAATATAAACAATCCAGGCACTCTCTAAAATGGCTTAATAGAACCATGAAAAGGTTACTTAAATGAAAAAATAAAAAATACAATGCTTATCTTAAGTCAAGAACCACAAAAAACTAGATAGCATATTTAAAACTTCAAAGACTACGTAAATCCTAAATTAGGAAAGCTAAATGTAATTGGTAATATTTTCTGGCCAACACAGCAATAAAACTAATGATACCTGGCTACAACATATTCAGAAGAGACAGAGCAGGCAGGAAGGGAGGAGGAGTGGCACTGTATGTGAAAAATGACATAAGGGCCGCAGAGATCCAGGAGGAACAAAATGGGGGAGAGAAACTGTGGGTTAAGCTGGAAAGGAAAATGGGGACAGCCATCCGCACAGGTGTGGTCTATAGACCACCAGCCCAGGAGGAAGAAACAGATAGGGAGCTGATGCTAGCCATCCAAAGGATGGCAGACAAAGGTGAGGTAGTACTGGTTGGAGACTTCAATATTCCAGGCGTGGACTGGAGCATCCCAGCAGCAGCATCAACTAGAAGCAGATTTATCCTGGACTCCCTTCAGGTGCCTTCCTCAAGCAACTGGTCATGGAACCAACTCGGCAGAAGGCAATACTGGACCTTGTGCTCACAAACAGGGACAGTGTGATGGGGGTAACAGTGGGGGAGCACCTGGGGAACAGTGACCACCAGTCATTGTGGTTTGAAATCACAGAAAGAGCAGAACCAAACCACACAAAAATACGTATCCTGGATTTTAGGGGGGAAGACTTTGGGAAAATGGGGAGATACTTGAAAGAGGCATTAAGGGGAATGGGACAGGAATCAGGGGTTGAGGAACAGTGGGCAGTATTTAAAATGGGGATTACAAGAACAACAGAATTATGCATTAAGCTGGTTAGCAAGAGGAAAAGGAAGAGGAGACCATTATGGTTTTCCAAAGAGGTAGCAAAGAAAGTGAAAGTCAAAAAGATTGCATTCAGGCAATACAAAAAGACACAGGCAGAAGGGGATAGGGAGAAGTACCAGGAGAAGCAAAGGGAGGTAGGGAGGTCAGTAAGGGAAGCCAAAGCTCAGACAGAAGAACACATTGCAAAATCAGTGGGTAGAGGAGACAAAACCTTTTACAGGTACATAAGTGAAAAAGAAAGACAAAGGGAGGGATAGTGAGACTGAAGGGGGAGGATGGGGGCCGTGTGGAGGATGACAACAGTAAAGCTGACATATTGAACAGGTATTTCTGCTCAGTCTTTACTGAGGAGGGTAATGGGTCTGAAGGGAGTACAAGGGGTGAGAATGGTGCAGAAATGGACACAAGTCCCTTTACACGAGAAAGGGTCCTGAAGGAACTGGAAGTAATAAGAGTTGATAAAGCAATGGGTCCAGATGGGGTGCACCCCAGGGTCCTTAAAGAACTAAGAGAGGTGGTGGCTGAACCTCTGGCTATCCTGTTTAGCCGATCACTGGAAACAGGGGAGGTACCCAAAGACTGGAGGACAACAGATGTAGTCCCCTTATACAAAAGTGGGAACAAAGAGGAAGCAGGGAACTACAGACCAGTCAGCCTCACCTCGGTAATGGGGAAGATCATGGAAGCACTACTGAAGGAAGGATTGGTGGAACATCTGGTTGTCAATGGACTACAGGACCCAAGGCAGCATGGTTTCACCAGGGGGAAGTCATGTCAGACCAACCTCATTGAATTTTTTGACTGGGTGACTAGGGAGGTGGATCAGGGAGGTAGTGGACATGGCCTATCTGGACTTCAGCAAGGCCTTTGACACTGTGCCACATAGAAGACCATTACACAAACTGGGGAATATGGGGTGGGCAGGACAGTAGTGTGGTGGGTAGCTAACTGGCTGGGTGGCAGGACACAGAGGGTGGTGGTAAATGGCTGTCACTCCACAGAGGGAAGAGTGACCAGTGGGTACCACAGGGATCAGTGCTAGGACGGTCCTATTCAACATCTTCATCAGTGACATTGCGCAGGACCTAGAAGGCAGAATTTCACTGTTAGCTGATGACACAAAGCTCTGTAACAGAGTAGACACACCAGAGGGTGTAGACAGAATGAGAAGCGACCTGCAGAAACTTGAAGAATGGTCAGGGGTTTGGCAGTTGAAATTCAATGCAAAGAAGTGCAAGATAATGCATATAGGGCACAAAAACCCTGGCACAATATATCAGTTGGGGGTGAGGATATAGCATGCACCAAGCAGGAAAGGGATCTTGGGGTTGTCATCTCTGATGACCTCAAGGTAGGGAAACAGTGTGACAAGGCAGCAGGTAAAGCAAATAGGATGCTGGGATGTATAGGACAGGGCATCACCAGCAGGAAAATGGAGGTCATAATCCGCTATACAAGACACTAGTGAGGCCCCACCTGGAATACAGTGTACAGTTCTGGAGACCATACTCACGTAAGGACATAGACAGGGTAGAGAAGGTTCAGAGGAGGGCAACAAAGATGGTGCATGGATTGCATCACAAGTCCTATGAAGACAGGTTGAAGGAACTGAACATGTACTCCTGGAGGAGGGAGGAGGAGAGAGGGATATGATAGAGACATACAAGTATCTTACAGGAGGAACAGGGTGCAGGAAAACACTATTTTTAAGCGAAAAAGATGTTCCAGGACAAGAGGGCATGGGATGAAGTTGGAGGGAGGACGATTCAGAGGAACCATGAGAAAGAATTTCTTCACAGAATGGGTGGTGGACAAGTGGAACACCCTGCCAGAGGAAGTGGTGGGGGCTGAAACAATCACGGGATTTAAGAATGCATGGGATAGACATAAAGGAAAAGTGGAGGTCAGGGGTAAGGGGCAACAGACTTCTAGGAAAACAAACTGAACTTACAAGCTCAAATGGGCAGACTGGGTGGGCCATAGGCCCTTATCTGCCAACACTGTCTATGTATCTATGTATCTATGATAAGCATTTCTACACATATATTAACTCACTCAAAAAACCTCAATGTCAGGTAGGCTCCTTGCAGCATAATGATAAACTAATTCATAACCCAATAGAGATGGCTAGTGTATTTAACTCAAAATGTTGTGAATTTTTTTCAAACCAGCAACTGCCTGATATGAACATAGACCCAGCGGAGGATTCCCCTATCTCTCTTCCCAAAGATACTATTTATCATAAACTGCTAGCACAAAAAGGTAAATCATGCCTTGACCCTGATAACATCACGGGTCACCTACTGTTCTTACTTGCTGACTGTCTAGCCTACCCACTAAAATTATTATTTGAAACTTGCTTACTTCACAACTTTGTCCCAGCTGAGCTGGCAAATGTCATCCCCATCCATAGAAAGGGCCCTATGACTAATTGGGAAAACTACCATCCCATAAGCCTTACCTCACCCCTATGTAAAATGTTCGAAAGCCTTATAAAGGATATCATTGCACCAACCTTGGATAACCATGATCCAGAGCCGCATGGTTTCAAAAAGGGAAGGGGCTGTTTGACAAGCCTAATGTGTTTCTATGAATACATTAGTGACCTGTTAGATAAAAAAAAAGTTCCATGTGATGTTATTTTTATAGACTTCAGCAAGGCTTTTGATGTAATGCCACACTGGGCCCTGAAAATCAAATTACAGCATCTTAAAATTAATAAAGTTATTACTAATCGGATTGGTAATTGGCTAAATAGCAAAAAGAAAAAGAGTATTGATAAATGGGCAATTGTCCTACAGTGGTCTTGTCACCAGCGGTGTACTACAGGGCTCAGTTTTAGGTCCCTGCCTATTCCAAGCATTTATTTTTGATTTAACAAAAAACTGTCTATCAACCTTGGTAAAATATGCGGATGATGTTAAATTGGGTGGGTCATGTACTGACACACACGATACTAACACTATCCAACAAGACATTGACGAAATTTCTTTATGGGTTAATCCTGGGGCATGAAGCTTAACACCAGTAAATGCAAGGTGATGCATCTGGGTCCTAACCATCCTGTTGCCCCATCTATTTTAGGTGGCTCTACATTAGGTGAAACAAGTGATGAAAGAGTCTTGGGGGTTATCATCTCTAATAATTTAGATTATTCTAAACACATTAATGCATCAATCAATAAAACAAACAGAGTAATCTGGTCTATCAAGAGTAATATCAAATCCTGCGACCCTTAAGTTATGATGACGCTATTCAGAGCTTTTGCTAGGCCACATCTTGAATATGTATCCCAACTCTGGTGTCCCTTTAGGAAAACCAACTGCAACCAGTTAGAGAAAGTACAGCGTAGGTTTACTAAGCACATTAATGGTCTTTACAACCAATTGTATGATAGCAGATTGACATCACTAAATCTCATGACCCTTGAAACTTGATGTCGTGGGGATGACCTACTTTTTTTATATAATATCCTCTGGGACCCCTATCTTATGGACTAACTTGGGCTTGAATTTAAAAACACTCCACGTGACACATGAGAGGGTTGTGGAGCCATGGAATCCGCTGCCCAGGGAGCTGGTGGAGGCAGAGACGGTGGAGGGGTTCAAGAGGGGATGGGATAGGTACAGCGGAAGGGTTCTGAAAGCAAAATCCAATGCAGTGAGAATATCTGGGACTGGGAAGGGAGAAGCCAGAGAGGGAGAGGGGGGCAGCAAGATCAGCTCCCAGGGTGGGGGCTGACCAAACAAGCAGACATGAAAGACTGGTAAGCCTATTCTGCTGGCATTTTATTATGTTAGTATGACACTAGAGGTCATCCCCTTCAACTGGTTGATAAGCATTTTAATTACCAAAGTATAACATTATTTTATACATTAAGAACAGGTAACCCTTGGAATAAACTTCCACTCAAGATAATAAGCAGTAAAATCAAGACTGAGTTTAAATCTCACCTTGATAAGTTCTTGCTGTCAGAACATACATTACAGTACTATACTCCTTAGGTAGCATAGGAGCTCCTCATCCACAGTACTATGAACCATAGTATTCTTTCCAGAAAGTTTTTACAGAACCAACCATTCGTAGGCTCTTCACAAATTGTAGGAGTTGTATATGCCAAGATTCTCTTTTTGTGCTCAAAATGCATTTATTTTAGTGTAAATCCCCAATGTTTCACCAATTAATAGTGTTTTTCTCAAGAGTCTGTTTACAATAACTAAAAGAAATAACAATAAGCAATAACAGTAACACGCCACTACAAGCCGAAAAATCATGGCATACATGTTAGATACAGTTGCTTCATGGTTCATATCATATAAGACACTGAACCATACAGACTTTTATTTGGTCATAACATTAGAATGTTCAGTCAATTATAATAAGAGATGCAGTTAAGCTTAATTCCACCTGTGAATTTCCAGCGAAGTTGCAAATTTCACCTCCCCAGATCATTTTCGCGAAATTGCAGTTCTCGCTTTAAATTTGCTATTTGTTACTTTGCCTTGCTTTTGGGTTTTTTTTAAGTGCAAATTGCACTTAAACACCACTCAAAGCAAGAAGAAGTTACCTATCCTAAATCCCTGGTGTCTAGTGTCCCTCCCAGCAGATTGCCAGCAATCCCCCTCCACCCCATGGCTGGCCAGTTGGGCGCAGTATAAAAACATTTTTATTTTGTCAAGTAAATCTATGGTGTTCCCCTCCCCCTAATCATGGGCCACAGGTGAAATAAAAAAAAAAACACCCCAGGCCCCCACACACCCCTGCTAATCATTGGCCAGTCGGCAGAAATGTCAAAATATAACATACATTTTATTTGAAATTCAATCCCTGGTGTCTAGTGGGCCCCACCCCCTCCCACCCACTCAGGGAGTGCCCACCACTGCCACCACATCACCCCACTCTCTACCATCCTGATCTCACCCCCACTGGGCCACTGGCACAGCCTTCCACTCACCTGCATGGCCAGCAGCCCGACTGAGAATTTAATGAATGAGCAGTTTCTTGTACAAGCACAGGCTCATTCATTGACAGCTTTTGGTCATTTTAGGGACTTTTTAAACGGAGTAGAGAATGGAAAGGGGCTACTCCATTCATCGGTGGAGGAGTCAGGATGGGGGGAATGGAGTCTTGGACCCCTGAGGGGTCCACAATGCCATTCCCCCCAATTGGACCCCCCCGCCGGTGACCGGAGCGGATCCCTCCCCTCCTCTTGTCCCTTTAAAAAAGTCCTTAAAATGACTGCAAGCTGAGCCTGTCAATGAATGAGCGTGTGCTTGTACAAGCACATGATAATTCATTAAAAGCTAAGTCGGGCTGCCGGCCATGGAGGTGAGTGAGTGGATGGCTGTGCCGGTGGCCCGGAGAGGGTTAGGTCGGGATAGGGGCAGCGGGGTGGTGTGGTGGCACTGGTGGCTCCCTGAGTGGGTGGGGAGTGGAGGGCTACTAGACACCAGGGACTGAATTTCAAAAAATGCAGGTCATATTTTGACACTTCAGCCAACTAGCCAACAATCGGCATGGGTGTGAGGGCCTGGGGTGTTTCTTTTTATTTCACCTATGACCAACTATCAGCGGGGGCACCAGAGATTTAGTTGACAAAAAATATATATATAGATTTTTTACATTGTGGCCAACAATGGAGAGGAGAGTGTGGCGGATCGGGGAGCCAGAGCACCAGGAGGAGTTATATATATATTTTTTTCATGTTTATTGGCACAGTTTGTGTGTGAAGTATGGAATTTCACCGCTAAATTCCACACTGCATTTGATCCTGCACTCTGAGATCTGCGAATTTAGCAGATTGCACTTCGCATACTGAGTGCAGTCCGCTAAATTTTCTGTGGAGCGATGTTTGTGGACTTTACACATCTCTAATTATAATGTTGTGTGGATATGCAAAAATACATCAATATTAGCATCCTTAAATTAAGTTATGCAATGTGCTAGTTACCATATAAACGCATAAATGGGGTTGGTATTCCCCATCATCACAAACTCCAGTTCTAACACACAAGTTCTAGCCCGCCTTTTCTTTCCCTTCCCCCCTTACAACTCTGTCCTACACCTGCCCCCCCTCTATCTTCTATAACCAAGTCCCTGCCTGGCTCTGCCCCCTTGCAGGGTTCTCAGCATCCTGGAGTGGGTACGTTCTAAGCATGTCTCTTCCTACCTTTCCCCCGCTATTCTACCTACCGTCCCAACCCCCTGTCCTCTGTCTTTTACCTGTTCCCCTACCCACTATTTCTCCCTATCCCAATTGTCATCGACCAGTTCTTCCCCTGGCAGGGTTCTCAGGATAATGGAGGGGTTCTAGATCTGGTCCTGACTTGCCGTTCCCCTATTCTAACCTTCTCCTCCTCCCCCCCTTCTCTTCCTTCCTTTCTTTACACCGCCAGCACTTAATTGGTAGCCCCCTACCTATATGCACTCTATTAAATTTACTCCCCGTTGGTCCCTATACTCTTTGCACTGACAGAGCTGCTACTCGGGCTCGCCCTAGTCCTGAGTCAAATATCTCACTCATCTAGGCCTTACTATGTCTTTACTGGTAATATCCTGGCCCCTTCTGTCTCATTGCTCCTCCTTCCCCCAGCTGGTTTCCACTGTCCTATCTACAGTTCTTCCTATAGCACTTTAATGATTTAATTGTATTGTTTACCTGTGTAAATTGCAATATTATTCCAACAATGCTTGGTGTTAGTGTAGCTCAACCTCTGTACCTAATAATATCCTCATGTATGTATCTGAAATTGTATGTATAGTCTCTGTTTATATCCACTTGTACCCCCACTCCCCAGGTTGCACCATGAGACAAGCAACTTGTTGTTCAGTGTGCCTTCCTGGTGAAACATTTCAATAAATAAAAAATAAACAAACACCTAGTGCAGGGAGAGTGTTCTCAAATGCAGGACAGCTATCACCTAAGCATCCCATGCCTGTGAACCACTCATGTTTACCTAGCTGCACCCTGAATTTCAGTCCCAAGTGATTACACAGTTCATTTGCTTTTTATATAAGAATAATGGACCAGACTTTAGGACTGAATTTAGAGAATCACCATTGACAGTTTATCACATTAGTAGTTTAACATTCAGCTTGAGGTGGCCATTTTGAATAAGGTTAAGCACTGAATGTTTTGACTCATATATATGTTCTGCAAGGGAATGAGCTGAGTTCAAAAGGCAAAATGAGACTCACTTTAAGCCAGTAAGCACTCATTCTGGCAGCGTGCAGTACTGGGGATAAGAGGGTAACTTTCTCTTATGCTTGCTGGCATTCTGAAGTCACTGACATCACTTGATGACATATGACACATGTACATGCATGCTCCATCAAGGTAAGGTAAGGTAAAATTTATTTCTTAAGCGCCTTTCAGCTTATCAAGGTGCTTTACAATAAAATCCAATGTAAACAATAAAAAAAATTCAAATCATACAGAAAAGGCTTGATAAAAAGAATAAGTCTTAAAATCAGATTTAAAACTCATGATGGTTGGGCATTCTCTTAACCGACGAGGTAGAGAACTCCACAGGGTAGGTGCAGCATAAGAAAAGGCACGTGCCCCAGATGTTTTAAAATGAACCCTGGGAATCTCCAGCAATCCCTCATTGGTGGATCGGAGTGAATGGCGGGGGCAGTAGGGAATCAGGGGCTCTTGCAGATATCGAGGTCATAGCTCATGTAGGGATTTGTAGGCCAGCAAGCCGACCTTAAAGGTGATCCGCCACTGTACCGGCAGCCGGTGCAGTTCGCGCAGCACAGACATAATATGATTAGTCCTAGATGTGCCAGTCAGAAGCCTGGCCACTGCGTTCTGCACCAGCTGCAAGCAGTAGATATCAACCCCAGGAAGCCCTAGGTAGAGGGCATTGCAGTAATCAAGGTGGGTGGTTACAAAGGCGTGGACTAACATAGGGAGGTCAGCCGGAGGAACCAGGTGTTTCACTCATGCGATATTCCTTAGATGGTAAAAGGAAGATTTAATGAAAGCAGAGACCTGAGATTTTAAATTCAAACTGCTATCTAAAATAACACCCAAGTTATGCAACCGTTCTGAGGTCATGAGCTGGGCACCATCAGTCCATAGACCAGAAGGAAGCCCAGACCCAAGACCCGCTGCCGGACGACCCAGGTCCATAACCAACACCTCATTCTTGTCTGGATTTAACCTCAGCCAGCTAGTGCTCATCCAATCTTTGATCTCAGTTAGACAGTTGTTAAGCACAGAGACTGCATCATCCTGTCCAGGCATAAAGGACATATACAGTTGGGTATCATCTGCATAACAGTGAAAATCCAAACTGTACTTCCTAATGATATCTCTCAATGGCAGCATGTACACTGAAAACAACATGGGTGCCATTATGGAGCCCTGCGGCACCCCACAGGACACGGGGAGGGCATCAGAGGAATAAATTCCAGTGACGACCCTCTGTAACCTGCCTGAGAGGAAAGATCAAAACCAATTTAATACCGTGGCAGATAATCCACAGAAATGCTGCAGGCACTCCAAAAGCAAACCATGGTCCACAGTGTCAAATGCCACTGAGAGATCAAGAAGGACTAAGATAGTATGAGCCTTTCGATCTCTCACAAATAGGAGATCATTTAACACCCGGACTAGGGCCATCTCAGTGCTATGTCTTTTTCTAAACCCAGAATGGAGAGAATCCAGGACATTGTGGGTTGTAAGATGGTCATTCAGCTGCAATGCAACCACCTTCTCAATAACCTTACCCACAAAAGGTAGATTAGAGACAGGTCTGTAGTTTGCTAGACAGTCTGAATCCAAGGAAGGTTTTTTAAGGAGTGGTCAGATGACCACCTCCTTTAGGGGATCAGGGAAAATCCCCTTTTCCAAGGAACACCAGACAATTTCAGCAAGGATAGGGCAGATAACATCTACGTAATGTACCAATAATGGCATAGGGCCCGGATCCAAACTACAGCTGGTTGGTCACAAAGTCTGGACAATCCTCATAATGTCCAAGAACTCCGTCTGGCTGATGTCGGACCAGACAGACTGGGTGTACACAACCTCCCGACGATCTCTGCAATTCTTCATAGAGGGAGATGGGCCCATCCCTGTCCTGATGCTGGCAATCTTATCTGCAAAAAATCGAGCAAGCTCATCACACTTTATTTGTGAAAAACCTCTTCCAGATTGAAGACAGACTGGATTAGAGAGAAAAGGAAGTGCAAAAGAAGAAGGAAACCACTTTGGTTCTCAAAAACAGTAGCAGAAAAGGTCAGAGCCAAAAGGCTGGCCTTCAGGAAATATAAGGGAACGCAGCGGGATGAAGATAGAGAAGCATACCAGACTTCCCTAAAGGAAGCAGGGAAGGTGGTAAGGCAGGCAAAGGCCCAAATCGAGGAAACACTAGCACAGACAGTAAAAGGTGACAAGACTCTACAGATTAATTAGTGAAAGGAGAAAGTCCAGAGGGGGTATTGCTAAGATCAAAGGAGATAAGGGGGCATGTGAGGAGGAGGAGGACCATGTAAAAGCATCTATCCTAAATAGATACTTCTGCTCAGTATTTACTGAAGAGAAGGTAGGGCAGGGCCCACAGCTCAGCACCATGGACACAGGGGGAGGGAGGTGAACACTAGTCCCTTCACAAAAGAAAGGGTCCTACAAGAGCTTGATAAGCTCAGGGTGGACAAGGCAATGGGACCTGATGGCATACATCCCAGGGTACTAAAGAAGCTAAGGGTGGAACTAGCAGAGCCATTATCAGAATTGTTTAGTGAGTCTCTGAGCACAGGAGAGGTCCCAAAAGACTGGAGAAGGGCTCATGTGATCCCACTCCACAAGAGTGGTAGCAGGGAGGAGGCAGGGAACTACAGACCAGTCAGTCTTACTTTAGTAGTGAGCAAGATTATGGAGGCACTCCTGAAGGAAAGGATAGTGCAACACCTGGAAACCATAGGAGTACATGATCCAAGATAGCATGGGTTTACAAAAGGAAGGTCCTGTCAAACTAATCTCATAGATTTCTTTGACTGAGTAACCAGAGTGGTGGACCAAGGGGATAGCAGTTGATGTCGCCTACCTTGACTTCAGCAAAGCTTTTGATACTGTTCCACATAGAAGATTGATTAATAAGCTGGGTAGGCTTGAGGTGGATCAGAAGTTGGTCAACTGGGTGGCAAACTGGTTGACGGGCAGAAAACAGAGAGTGGTAGTAAACGGTATGCAGTCAGAAAAGATGTAAGTCACAAGTGAGGTACCTCAGAGATCAGTCCTGGGGCCAGTCCTCTTCAATATCTTCATCAGTGACATTGCAGATGGACTGGAGGGTAAGGTTTGTCTGTTTGCAGATGACACCAAGATCTGCAAATAGAGTAGATGTTCCAGATGGGGTGGGCAGAACGAGAAGAGATCTGGATAAACTAGCAAAATGGTCAGAAGAGTGGCAACTGGGGGTTAATGCAAAGAAGTGCAAAATCATGCATATAGGGAAGAGAAACCCTGAAGCCACCTATAGGCTGGGAGGGGAGTTGCTGGCAGTCACAAGGGAAGAA
Organism: Neoceratodus forsteri; assembly: GCA_016271365.2. Classification (NCBI taxonomy): domain Eukaryota; kingdom Metazoa; phylum Chordata; order Ceratodontiformes; family Ceratodontidae; genus Neoceratodus; species Neoceratodus forsteri. The sequence continues at coordinate 519,998,575 of CM057458.1, forward strand.
AGAGACTTGGGCATCATCATCATCACTGGTGACCTGAAATCATCCAAGCAGACCACTAAAGCAGTAGGTAAGGCTAGGGGGATGTTAGTATGTATTAGTAGGGGTATCACAAGTCAGAAGAGGGAGGTAATAATCCCTCTTTACAAGACACTGGTTATGCCCCATCTGGAGTACTGTGTGCAGTACTGGAGGCCACACCTTCACAAGGGCATTAACCAAACTGAGGCAGTCCAGAGAAGAGCAACCAAAATGGTGCAGGGACTGCATCATAAAACATATAAGGACAGATTAATGGAGCTCAATATGTATACCCTAGAGCAAAGGAGGGAGAGAGGTGATATGATCGAAACATTCAAACACCTTAAGGGCATTAACAAGGTGAAAGAGTCTAACATGTTTCAATACAAGAAAAATAGCAGGACAAGAGGACACAGCATGAAATTAGTGGGAGGCCGATTAAGGGGTAATGTGAGGAAGTTCTTTTTCACAGAAAGGGTAGTGGATGCATGGAACGGCCTACCTCAGGAAGTGGTGGATATGAACACAGTGCAGGGCTTCAAACAGGCATGGGACAGGCATAAGGGAGCAATACAGATGAGTATGAATAGATAGACCATTGACTGACCAAAGGCCGATGGCACATTTATAAGGCAGAAAAAGAAATGGGCAGACTGGAATGGCCTTGTGGTCCTTATCTGCTGTCATCTTCTATGTTTCTATGCTGCACAGTCTGTCCACAGTTTGAAAGAGCTGAGCTGGTAAATTTTGTGCAGCAGCAATTTCCCCGGACAGGAATTCTGCCTTCTTACGAGTTATTGCTGATTGATAGATCTTATAATGTTCCATCAATCTAAGCCTGTCAACATCAAGGCAGGATTTCTGCCAAGCTATCGCTAGCCTTCAACCCACCCTCCTCAGCTCCTTCAAGGACCCATCATACCACAGGGTCCTTGGGCGCAGAGTGAATGGGCAAATGTGAACAGGTGCTATTGAGTCCAGAGCGTCTCCCATTGCCTTACTATAAGCCAGTACAAGACAGTCTGGACTCATGCATTCACTCGATAAACCCAATAGGTCCAGCACCACCAAAAGGCCTTCTGGGGTAAGTCCCCTCAAAGGGTGATACTGGACCATCTCCATAGGGGCAGGCCTACTTGGGGGTGCCCCAAAACTGAGCCTTATGGTGTGATGGTCAGACCAACCAAACTGATTTCACCCCCAGATCCATGGTTTCCATCCCCAGGAGCAACACAAGATCCAGAAAGTGACCTCCAATATGGGTAGCAGAGGTAACCACCTGTGTAAGGCCCAGCAGTAGTCATAAGCTGGAGGAGATTATTTCCAAACTGTGAGAGTTCATCATTGACCTAGGCATTGAAGTCATGCAGAATTAACCATCTAGGTGACTGCAAGGCCACTTCGACAATGAAATCCACAAACTCCGTCAGGAATTCTCCCCCATCACAGGATGAACGGTAGATGAGGAATATCCTGAACCCTACACCTGCTCCCAAGATACACTCAAAGGATCGAGTGCACCCCACTGGCACACCCAAAAGGCCCAGTTCCATTTTAAACATAATGGCTACACCCCCGCCCCTACGATCCAACCTCGGGCGATGTATCACCGAGAACCCAGATGGAACAGCAGATGCCAAAACAGGACCTGCATTCTTGTCCAACTAGGTCTCTGTGATGCATGTCAGATCAGATGTTCCAACAAGATCAGCTATAATGGCTGTCTTGTTTCTAATTGATCTGGCATTGCATAACACCACCCAAGTTGAATGGGTCACCGAGGAAGATTCCGAGACCTGCCCACTATTTGTGGAGCCCTTGGCAATGGGAATCAGGCAGGGAGTCCCCCTTTCCAGACCCCATTTCACCCAAGGGCATCTCCTAGTCCCAACAACCTCAATCCATCCACCCCTCTCCATTCTCCCACCATACCCAGGCCGCCCCCTTTTTAGTCAATTTCTGGCTATCCCCAAGGAGCGACACCTCTTGTACACCTCAGCTGTTAATGGAGGACAGCCAAAAGGGCATAATGCCCTGAGCATGGTGGGAGAATAATGCCCAGCCATCTCAAAATCCTCCCAACACATTTCAAGTACACTTATTATAACACAATGTAATCCCACTAATTAATAAATAAAGACAACAAGTAATTTACACTATAATCCTATAATCGACTTGCCTCCCCCAAATTATAAACCCTTAATTATACTAATAAAAATAATCCAACAGTCCCCTATGATAAATGATCCAGCAGACCTTTACGAACAAATCAGAACAAATAATTTCAAATGTTTCATGACTAGGACCTTGAAAATTGAAGTATGGGATAGTTTTAAAAAAGTAAGAAATAGGGTGATCCACGAAATTAGGAAATAAAAAGCTAAATATTATAAACTAAGGATAAATGAAACAACTGAACCCAAAAAATACTGGTCTTTGACAAAGAGTCTTATAAATCCTGGTAAAAATCAAAAAGAAATAAAATTGAGACAAAATGGGTCTATCTTTGAAGCTGAAAGAGTGGCGGAAATGTTAAATCAATACTTTATTGAACTTCCAGACTTGGATACTGAACTTGAACCTAAAAGGAATAATGTGCAATATACTGACTCAAATATAAAATCTGATAACAACAAAGAAAATCAAATTCCAATGTTTAGGTTTAAAGTAGTGACTATTTCTGAAGTACATAAAATTATAAGTAACTTAAAGATCAATAAGGCTTGTGGTCCTGATGAGATAGAAAATAGATCTTTAAAGGAAGCTGTACAAGAAATAGCACCTATTTTGACTGGTATTTTCAATTGGAGTTTAAGGGAAGCATTTTTTCCCTCAATATGGAAGCAAGCAAAAATAATTCCTATAGATAAAGGGGGTGACTCTATGGCTACATCTAATTATCGTCCTATAGCACTACTGTCAACTGTCTCAAAAATCTTGGAAAAAATTGTTCATGGACAACTAATGCAGTATTTGGAGAAATATCAGAAAATAACCCCGATTCATTCGGGTTTTAGACAGAGTGGGTCCACTGATACCGCACTCATGGACTTCCTAGATTTAGTTGCTACTCCCTTAGGGGAGGGGAGATCGGTGGGTGCGGTATACATGGACCTATCAAAGGCTTTTGATTTGGTGAATCATTGTATCTTGATCAAGAAATTGAAGAGCATGGGAATAGAGGAAGAGACTTGTGGATGATTTACATCATATTTAGATAAGAGGACTCAATTTACTATAGCAAATGGGTATAAGTCCGGATTGGATTATGTGACCGGGGGGTACCCCAGGGTTCAATCCTGGGGTCCCTCTTATTCTTGGTTTATTTGGATGACTTACCAAGATTGATAAAAAATTCACAAGTTAGATTTTATGCAGACGACACAGTTTTGATTGCATCAGGTAAAAATTCTGAAGAAATTGTACAAAAATTACAAGGTGATTTCTTAACAATGCAATATTTTTTTTCTTCACTTGGACTCTTGATAAACACCAAAAAAACACAAACTATGCTTTTTGGTAGTGAGAAGAAAAATCAAGTGTCCTCAAAATTAATAATTAAGACTCTGGAAGGAAATATTCTAGAACAAACACAAGTTTATAAATATTTGGGTGTATACATTGATCAGGGTTTAAATTCTGAACGACATATAACAGAATTAATAAAAAAAAAATTCAAAACTAGGGGATATGAGAAGGATTTCAAATTGTCTATCAAAAGAAATGCGATTAAATATAGCAAATCAACTTATATTACCAATGATAGATTATGGGAGCCATGTTTATAGACATACTTCCAAAAAACAGTTACATCATCTGGATGTTCTTTACAATAAAATAACAAGATTTGTACTGAAATGTGACATTGGCACCCACCATTGTGATATGTATACAGAACTAGGTTGGAATTCATTACATCAGAAAACTGAGAGACATTGGTTGAACCAGATAAAAGGATTAATAAAAAATTCATCACAGTACTACTTGACTAAAACATTAATAAAACCTGATCATGGATTAAATCTCGGAAACAAGGTGCTAGAATTTTCTGGTCCCAAAAATAAAAATGGTTTTGGTAATATGACCTTCCAATATAAAGTTTCTACAAGTTGGAACAGACTTCCCCCTTACCTTAGAGACCCAGACTTGTCTTTTATAGAATATAAAACTGCAATAAAACACAAATTATGTTTTAGATGTTTGTGTAATAGGTAGTTATATGTTTATGAGGTTTGACTTATGTCTTGTATCCTTTGATGTAATGTGCATTGAGTGTTATGTATATTCTGAATTATAGGTTTTGTACATTTTGTGATTATTTAAAAATTTTTACGACACAGGATTGCCTTGTAAATAGGGACTTTTTGAACCCTAATGGCAAATTTCTCTGTATAAATAAAATTTTACTACTACTTTACTACATGAATGAACTAAAGAAACTCCCACCTCCCCTGTTCAAAAATGACAAAACTTCCCAATCCCAGGCTCTGCTCTCACCAGAAGTCTGAGAGGCAAGTAAACAGTAAAAGAAGTGTGACAAGATTCAAGCAAATGAAATCTAAACAGTGTCCCCAAAAATATTATAAATCTAGGCAGCTTGCAATAAGATTAGTCCAAGCACAACGTAGTAAAGAAAAAAGAAAAGTCAATCCGAAGCAGTTTTGAGGGCAAAAATCTCCAATGACACGATAAGACAGACCTTGGAGAAAGTTCAGAATACAGCTCAAATATCCCCAATACAGTGGCGGGCTGAGATATGAGTGCCAAAGATCTAAGGGGAGGCCCCCTTCCAGTTGTGCCAAATCACAGGCCCTGGCTTCTAACCACCAGTGACCCACAGCTACAACCTCCCGAGGGACAAGCCACTAGGTATGTCCAGCAGGAGGCTTAAGAGAGAGAATATGATCGACTCTCCAGCTCCCCATAGAGCCACCAGAAAAACTCCCGCTTGGTCACAGGGGCATACCGACCACTTAGCCCCAAGCACAAAAGGGGACCCCGCCCCCACTCAACACAATTCCCAGACCACACCACTGCTTAAGGAATAGGTCTAAAGCCAGGTACAGGAGTCTTCTTCTCTGATGCAAAGCTTTATCCCGTAATGTCTGTGCTTTTTAAGTCAGTGAAGGAATATTGCTTCTTCCAAACTCTACAGAAAAATATAACTATAAAAGGGGAAGTAGCACAAAAAGAATAATGTACTGTTTCGACTGTCTCTTGAGGCTGTCCAGTGCCTTCCTCTGCTGGTGGATAGCATAGAAGAGATCCAGGAAAAAGAGAATTCTATGGTTCTGCACTGTGACTTGATTCTTCTTTGTAACAAAAAAGATAACATCCCAATCTCTCAAGGACAGAAATTAAACAAGTATAGCCTTGAGGTAATCAAACTGGGCAGCCACCCAATGCAGTGTTATTCTATTGGTTCTCTCCAGCCTTTTGATTTTAGATTTATTCACAATACTCAATGGGCCCTGCTAAGGAAAGTTTTTTTGACCAAGTCCTCAATAAACCCCTCCATGTTTTGGCCATCCAACCCTTTGGGGATTCCCCCAGGATTCTGATAATTTGGAATTGTTGCAAATTTTTTGTGGGTCCCAGTCTGCTCAGTGAGACTTTTTATACTCTTTGAAAGTTGTCCATTTAAAGTAATTGTTTTTCTGTTCTTTGAACTAATTTCCTCCAGAGCACAACTCCGAGTGTTCCACCCCTTGTGTCCACAGCACACTGCAGGTGTTATCCTAAGCCTTTACAGCGTCAGCCAAGATGCAGTCTAGTTCACCTTACTCAACAAATGCAAATATCTCACAAACCACAATAGCTACACACAAAATGTGAGCAAAGTTTTTCAACACAAAATTATCTTGATGGCAAGTAAGACAATGAAATCATTTCAATTTGTTTTCTATACCCTGGGAAATGTAAAAAAAACTGACTTTTTTAACAAAATCCACCACAGTAACACATTTCCTTGTGAAAAATAAGGCACACCAAACACAAATTGCATATACAGCAGTGCCAGCCAGAATGCAACACCGTAATGCTGCAGTATATCACAAAGTGCTGTGGTATGCTGCAGGGAACAGTGTACTTCAAAGGCAAGTAAACATTTTGTCATGCAACATTTTGTGACATGTCATTTACTGCAAGTTATCGCATAGCATTGTGGCTGACTCTGCTGTACATATGTGATTTACAGTTATTCAGTGTACTGGCTAGCAAAAATAAGTGTTTCTTATGTGAAAAAACATATTTTTTATAATTGTATTTCATTTTACAGTTGTAGCTTTAAAATACAGCCAAACACCATACCGCAAACAAATGCAAACATTTGAAAAACCACCACAGCTGCACATAAAGGGCCCTATGCATCATGCCAATGTGCCATGTAAACTGGGTGTGTAGGCATAGATACGCAGGAATGTTGCACAGCTGGGATCCCGTGGATCCCTGGTGGCAGTCAGCAAATGTGCGCTGGGAAGGTGCGCACTGAATCCCACGGCCACACGGACTGCATCCAACCATGGGTGGACCGTGGGGATGTTGGGGGCATGCCTGCACTATGCATCATTCACTAAGGTGAGTAGTGCCAGGCACGGGCGAGGCACAGGTTATGGCAGACAGGTTCCTGCCATAAACCAGTGTGTGCCCCCATGGTTAACACTCACTGGCTGTGGCGGGGCTGGGAGATGACCCTCTGTGTTGCCCCAACCCACTAGACAGGTGGGGAAGGCTGGGAGAAGCTGTTTGAGTGAGTTCTCTTACTTTGTTGAAAGTGAGATCCATGCATTACCATGCACCTCTGCTTCCAGGGCACAAAGGATCCACTCTTGGACCTGGGTCAGGCATCTGATTGGATGCCTGCCTGGGTCTACCCCTACACAAGCGTCCAGCCCCCATGAAGCTGCACGCCAGAGTGGGGGGTGGAGCGGCAGACAGTTGGCTTGTGAAAGTGAATACTGCTGGTGTGCACCTGTCTGTGGGTACTGAGCTGCATGGGCAGGGTACACTCCTATAGCATGTACATCCCACTGTATTGATGTATAGAGCCGAAAGTATGAGCAGCAAAGTTGTTCAACACAAAATTGCATTGCTAATGATGGTAGGCAGGCCAAAGTAATCATTTCAGTTTTTTTCCTGTACCTTGGGAAAATACCAAGAAATATATTTTTTCAACAAAACCTGCCACAGAAATACAACTTGTTTTTATAAAATATAAGACATGTCAAACCCAAAGTGCACATGCATATATAGTTACATGTGTGTTTGGCAGGATAACAACGGCGTTTGTGACATTTGTAGTTTTTTCCTGTGACTTCATCACATGGTGCCCTAAATGAATAGGTAATTCACCTCTATCCATAGTTCTTGGAGTGGTATATGGTTCACATCCACCTTCTGACAGTTCTACTGAGAGGTGATGATTGTCCAGACATCTTTAAGCTAAGCTTCTTCCACCACCTCAGCAGATATATACCCTGACTCCGCCATGTGACATCAGATCTCACACGCTGGAAGCAGGATCAGGTGCCATGTGCCAGAGGAGGCTGGGTGGGTTATGTAGCTGTGAACAATATACCACTCATAGAACTACAGTTACAGGTGATTAATCTATTCTTCTAGGGGTGTGGATATGGTTCGCTTATCCACACTCTGGCAGACTCCTAGCAGTTCTCTTAGAGAAGGGGGGAAAGGCACACACCCCTACTTGGCAAACAGAGATTGGAGAACTGAGGTCACAAAATGAGCATCCCCTCATAACTCAAGATTGATGTAGTAGTGAGAAATGAAGATGTGTGCTGTCTTCCAGGTAGCAGCCTTACAGACGTCATGTAAGGGTATATTCCTGGAAGCAGCTCAGAGGCAGCGGTATATCTGGTGGAATGAGCCCTAATCCCTACAGGAGGATCCCAACCAGCCAACCTCTAGCAGAGGGTAATGCAGTCTCCTGTCAAGTCAGTGAATGCAAAATCATGACTGGGACAACGGCAATGGCAATACGGCGAGGCAAAAAGGGTGATCGGGATACACAGCAAACATCAAAATGGCAACCTACGGTTTCTCCCCCCCCCCCGAGTTGGTTATGTAAAGTAAGGGGGTGTGCAGGGTGAAGCCCCCTGTAGAAACACACTGTCGCCATTTCAGCGATAGCTGTATATCCCAGTCTCTCTTTGTGCCTCGCCATATTGTTGAAAACTGTTTTCTCACCCACAATTTTGCATCTGCTGACTTGACATGGAACTGGTCAATGCAAAATGTGATCTTTCTTGCAGTCATCTGATTTGCTGCCTGTCTGCCAGGCACAGTTTCAGCGCAGGTGACACACAGTTGGTGAGCCTGTCCCTGAATGGCAGCCATATGCTGTACATAGTAGGAGAGCATTCTCCGCGCAGGTCCAGAATATGGAGCCTGCTGTCAACTTCTGAAGAGGGGTTGGTAAGTATATTGGTAAGTTAATCACCTGGTTAAGGTGGAACTCTGATACCACATTCAGGAGGAACTTCAGTTTGGGGCAAAGGATGACTTTGACCCTGTGGAAAACCAGATAGGGAGACTCCATGGAGAGGCCTGGAGCTCCCCAATCCATCTGGCAGATGTGATAGTCAGCAGGAAAGCCATCTTACATGACAGGTGTGATAACTCATAACAGTACACTGGCTTGAATGGCTTGTGCATGAGCATAGCCCAGCCAGTAGTAAGTCCTACAGTGGAGGTGGATCATGCACCGGAAGGGACATGTGGTCAAGGCCCTTGAAAGAGTGCCCAACCACCTTCTCTTGGGCCACTGTCAGCCTGCTGGTCCATGCCTGGTAAGCAGTGATGGCTGCCAGGTGCATCTTAAGGGTCGTCACTCTCAGTCCCAGCTGGGAACAGGACCAGAGGTAGTCCAGGATGCTACCCACAGGGCAGACAAGGGGATCAAGCTCCTGGCCCTGGCACCAAATGGAAAATTTCTTCTATTTAAAGGCATAGCACCTATGAGTCAATTCTTTCCTGGATGTCTCCACAACATGGAGGACATCCTCAGACAGACCTAAGGCCTAGAACTCTAGGCACTCGGGAACCAGGCTGTGAGGTGCAGGGACTGAAAGTACGGGTGCAGGACCATCCCACAAAGTCTGGTCAGCTGGTCTGGGCTTAGAGGCAGTTGCTGCTGAGACTGGCTGCTGAGGCTGAGGAGATCCGGGTACCAGAACTGCCTTGGTTAGTTTGGAGCTATCAGAATCATCTGAACCTTGTCCTTCCTGACCTTGACCAGTACTCTGTGGATCAAGGGGGAAGGGAGAAAAGGGAAGAAAGGCATACAAGAGGCCCAGGGTCCAGGATTTCATGAAGGCATCCCCCATCAGTGTCCCAGACTGTGGGGGGTGGGAAGGGCACAAAACAGCCTCAGTTTTGCATTCTTCCAGAGGGTAAGCAGATCCACTGAGGGACAATAGGTGGTTCACCTGATTCAGAGACCTGTTTGTGCATCTCTTCTACCTGGTTGAGAGTGTCGACCAGCTGATTGTATGACTGCGGTATTGTCCGTCTGGATTGTAATAACCTGAACTCTGATCAGTGGAGCAAATTCTATCAGGGCCAATCCCACTGCACGGTGATCCAGCAGGTTGATGTGATAATGGTACACTCTGGTGGACCAGAACCTGTGTATCGTGTGGTCTCCCAGATGTGCTCTCCATCCCACCAGAGATGCAACCGTTGTCATCTCTGTTTGGACAGATAGAATTCCTTCATCCAGGTGTTCCATGACCAACAACCACTGGATGGCATCCCACATCAACTGGATCACCATGACCAGCTGATCCAAGTGACCAAGGCACGTGACAACTGATGGCCCCATTTACACTGAAGAGGGCGCATCCACCAGCGGGCCCAATGGACCATGCTGGTGCAGGATGCCATGTACAACAGCAGCCACAGGACATCCTGGGCAGAGCACAAGAGCCCAATCTGAAATAATCAGGCAAAGCAGGTAAGATCTTGTGCATTGTCCACTGAAAGGCAAGTCTTTTAAGCAGAGAGTCTAGTTCTGCCCTGATGAACTTGATTACCTGCTTCGGTACCAGTTCGGATTTGCCCAGGTTGACCAAGAAGCCCAAGTCTCTGCAAGTCTGGAGAACCAGGTCTGTGCATCTCACCACAGCCTCTCTGGATGGACTGGCACTCTGCCAGTTGTCCAGGTAGGGGTGCATTTACACCCCTAGTAACCATAGGTGGGCTGCCACCACTGCAATGCTCTTGGTGAAGTCCCTTGGAGCTGAGGAGAAGCTGAATGGTATGACCTGGAACTGGTACAGGACACCCTTTGCATGGAACTGGAGGTGCTGGCAGTGGGCCCTATGAACAGGAATGTGGGAGAAAGCATCTTGGAGGTCCAGGGAGCAGAACCATATGTCATGCTCTAGGGATGGTATACTCCGGCTCAGGGTGACCATCTGGAACTTGCGCTTCCATATGTACTGGTTGAGATCATTAAGATCCAGTATGGGACACCAGCCCTCTCCTTTTCAGGACCAGGAAGTACCTGGACATGTAACCTAGACCAGCCAGGATGTCCAGGACATAAGCTATGGCTTATTTTGCAATGAGCAGGGCAACATCCTCCCTGAGGATGGACAGCACATCATGAGATACCCCAGACTCTTGAGGTGCATCAAGGTGGTAGGGCAGGAGAACCTCAAACTTGAGAGACAGTCCTTGGCTCACAACATCCAACACCCACTTGTCCATTCTGATAGCACACCAGCATGGCAAGAAGAGACGTAGCCTGCCTCTGATGGGAAGAGCGGTCGGGGATAGAATAGGTGGAGGGATGACACTCATCAAATCATCACTGGGCAGGATCTGCAGAGGCACTGACATCAGCTGCCAGAGGACCACCACTACCCCTGCCCTCTTCTTTGGACCTTGACCCTCAGACTTCTTGGGGCACCAGGTTTGGAACTGCCCTTGTTGGGGCTGTTGCCAGGGAGGCTGTGACTGGAAGGACTGGTTCTGAAAGGCTGGTCTCTTTGCCATTTTTTTCGGGATGAAGTCACAGAATCCAGGGTGGCATCGGACTTCTCCATCCGCATGGGATGCCTTTCCAACCCAGGGCCAAAGAGGTCAGTGACCAGAAAAGGGCATCTGTCAATCTCTGTTGGGTGTCTGCTGTGAAGGTGAAAATTGCAGCCAGGCCCTGCAATACATGGAGACAGCCGCTGCCACCACATGGGCACAAGAGTTGCCCATGTTCAAGGTTGTCTGGAGCTGGTGTTTAGCCAGTGATTGACCACAGTCCCTAATGGAATCCACTGTCATCTGGTGCTCTGGGTGGAGGTGGAGGAGAACAATGTCAGACCTGACCAGCATGGAATACCCATAATTAGCCATCATGTCAGTATAGCTAGCCTGCCTGAAACCCAAGGTAGCCAGAGTATATGCCTTTTTAGCAGCATGGTCATTCTTATGGGACTCCTTGTCCAGGGGCTTGTCCATGTTCCCCTGCTGTCCTGATTAATGGAACACCAAGTCTGTAACCAGCCCTTCAGCCGAGGGGTGGTCAGAGAACCTTGAAAGGTAACCAGTAGGAACCACATACTTGTGAAGCATTTGGGCCAAGGGTGCCAAGCAGGATGCTGCCAAAGCTCCAGAGCTGATCCCAAGAAGGCCTCAGCCACAGAGTACAAAATGTCTGTAAGAAGGTGCTTGGCACTCTTCTGGATGGTTCCAATGGAATGGCCATGGACTCTGCAATAAGGCAGAGCAGCACCCCAAAGAGACCGACCCTTAGTCAGTGGAAGGCTCATCGACCACATCCTTGTTGAATTGCAGAGCCCCAGAAGAGGCCATGGAGTATTGATCTGAGTCATCTGATGACTCCTCAAAGATGGCCCTTGGATGTATTGCTCCCCAGGCTTCCCAAGATTCATCACCCGGAGTGATCCTCACTGACAACTGGCCTGACAAGCCAGTAGTCGAATGGCTTGCTTTCTTTGTCAGAGTGCCAATTGGTGGCTGTTGGGGTAGCAGTTCCACCATGACTGGTGAAGAAGCAGGTCAAGGCAGCATCTGTGGAATATGGGCTAGTGGGAACCATTGATGGCTGCCAGAGGACTAAAAGTCCTTGGGGTAGCCCCCTATCCTGCCCTGCAATGGCCCACTGCTGCCAGAGGAACTCCTCATAGCACTGGTGCATTTTACAGTAGTGTCTCTCTTCACCTGAGGATGAGGAAGATAAGGAGCACTGATGGCAGTGCCTCCTGGTCGAATGGGATCGAGAGTGCGAACACCTCGACCATGACCTCAACCGCAACCTCAATCATCAACCACCCAGTCGAGGGTGAGTACGGTCTCCCTGCTGCTGGCCATAGGTAATGTGCTGGCCCATGTTCAATAGCATGAGAGTGGAAGACCTGACCTCAGTCAGAGACTTATCCCGAACAGGAACAACCAGGGACACTTACTGAACCACGTCCTCCTGGGTGTGGCCCGGCAGCACCAAGGTCTACAAAACCAAATCCTTGGTGTCAACGACAATGGATTGACTTGGTTAAGAAAGATCTCAGCAGGTTGGATGACCAATGTTGAGGTCGACTGGTTCACCAGTAGAGCCAATGAGCCTTAGACCTGTCGGACCTACCCCTCAGCCAAGGGTTGCTCAACAGCCACCAAGTGGTCAGGCAAGTCAAGGGTCCAGGTGGACCGAGATCTCTCTCCACCCAACAACCGGCAATGGTGGAGAAAATATTTTTTGACTTGGTTTTCTACCAAGAGCTGCAGTGGGCAGGGCTCTCTCCCATGGTCTGGAGGGCCTGGCAGAAATTGCAGAACTGGTCCATAAAGACCTCTCCAATGCTAGCTCCAGGTGGGATCAGCGCTGAGGCCAAGGAGGTACCTGCAGCCGCCACTTCTGCTTCAAGGTCAAAAGCTGTGCTGTAGACCCAGAAGCTGCTGAGGCCTTTTGCCCCTTTAGAGTGATCCTTTAGATCCTATTCAGAAGGCTGACCCAGCATGAGTCAAAGCTTCTAATCCTCAAGTGACTCAAGGAGCGTGGATAGGGGAAAGGCTGCACCCAGCCACTTTGTGTTGCCCATCAAGGCAGTACATTTACATGTCATATACATCCGGGATGAATATGTTGTAGCAGCACAGAATGCAAAATTTAAATCCAGGCATCTTGCAATCCATTGTAAATCCTGAGTTGGAGTCACAGAAACCGCTAGAAAAGTGATAATAAACTTTGAAACAAGGATTCGCCAATGACACAGAGAAAATCCAAAATGGAGTGTATAGGAAGTGACCAGTTCTTCCAGTGGAAAGAAAGATCTGATGTCACGGGGGGAATCAGGGGATATATCCTCCTGGGTGGTGGGAGGAGCTTAGCTTAAAGATGTACAGCCAGTGGAACTGGCAGTGTGTGGATAAGTGAACCATAGCCATGTCTCAGAAATTCATGTGCTGTTTACAGTAGGTTACATATATCTTACATTGTCCAAAAAAAAACCATTGTTTCCTTGGGGGAATTTGCTGAGAAAAAAATAATTTCTTTAGGTATTTTCCAAGGTATAGGGAAAAAAACAGAAATGATTCCACTAGCTTGCCTAACATCATCAGAAAAGAAATTTGGTGCTGATCAACTTTGCCACTCGTACTTTGTGTGTATCTATTATGGTTTGTGAGCAGTACATGCAAGACTTGCACACACATTTGTAGGGCACAACAGAATAGTTAAGTTGCTGCCTACAGGCAAAACAGTACATAAAGGCTAAGATTTCTACTACAACCTAGAGGAGCTGATTGGCAGAATGAGTTTGGATTCAGCATCCATAGTTGTTTGTGGCAAAGCATTCCATATCCCAATAACCATTTGCTGGAAAGAAAATCCTTTTAATTTTTCCTTTTACAAATATAATACTTATCTTGAGATTATGTCTCCTTATTGATTTTTTATATACAGCATATCAAGTAAGTAATAAGCCATGGCAGGGTGTGCATTATTTATTTATTTTTTTCCATAAGTAATTTTTAAGTTTTCTCCCTAGTCCCACTCCTGCACATCCCCAACATGATGCACATGTGTGGAGGCATGCGTACGCACACCCTATGGGACACCCCACCCTACCGGTCAGATCAGTACTGCCTGTACCTATCACCGGACCTCCATCTGGTGATGGTGGGACTACAGGCGGGTGATCCCTGCTTCCTGGGAGAGGAGAGCCACTGCTCAATCCTGCTCCCACCCTCCCCGTGCTGGCACCCCAGTGACCTGAGGTCATTCCCAAACCTGTCACCGGCGTAAGTGAGGTAAGGCATTCAGTACCTCAGCCCTCAGCACCACTGGGCAGGCCCTAGGGTGTGTATTATGCAAGCAATAATACACCGACAGGGTGGAAGGGTATTGGCAACACCGACCACCTAGGGTGTGAATGAGGCCCGACGCTGCAGGCGGAGGGCCTTATAGCTACTGGAAGGTCCGGTATTGCCCATACCGCCCACCCTGAAGGGTATTATTGCACTTAGAAAATGGACCTCATATGTCATTTTTTATAGGAGTATAAAACCATCTAAAGTAATAATATAAAAATGACTAAAATGGAATTGTTATTTGTTTTGGGGATAAAGTAGTCCCTGTATCTACTGCATTGGCCAGTAGATTATGTTTGCTACATATTTTTGTGTGCTAAATGTGTCTCCCCCACCCCCATTTCTTTTCCTTTTTTTTAAAGCCCTTGCACTAGTTTTCTTTGTTTTTTTTCTTCTTCTTGGTTGTCTTCCCTGGAATCTGCCCACTTTATTTTGGTAGCTGGTGGCTCACTGATGAGACCACTGTCACTGTCCCCGGTTTGTGTATCTTTTTGAGGGATCATGCTGTTAGGGAAAAGGATTTGGTCTGCAGGAGGATGATGGCTCAGATGATGCGATGTGTGGAAAATGACCGGGTGGCTCTGCTTATCACGTAAGTTGATTTTTAATTAAATCTTCCAATGTTTTGGTTTTTGTGAGCGGGCGGGGGTGATTAATTTGTATACAGCTCATGACAGCGCTTGAACAGAAGCAGTACTGAAATGGAACAGAGCAATGTGGGGCTGAGGTCCGTTCTGTTTCATCCTTTTTTTCTGTGCTATGTGCAAATGAGTGAAGTACAGTACGTTGGAACTGTGTCTGACACTCGCTTGTATGTCGTTGTGTTGTGTGTGTGGTGGCTCACTCATCTCGCTAAGCAGCAAAGAAAAAATGGCGGCAGTTTGAAATGTTTTGCCCAGTTCTTTAGCCAATGAAAAAGCAGGCTGGGCACAAGGATACAAAGTATGAGGCTGGCAGGGTTGGCATGGCTGGTACCTTTTACTTACAGGGCTGTCACTGTAAGTTAATGTACCCCATGCCAGCCAATCATATTTGTTTATTTGCAAAGCCCATTTTCTAAAGAAACTTAATGCACAGTCAGGTTAGGTCTTTCAGCCAGTAAAAATTCTAGATTTTTTCTTGACATCTTATAATGGGAATTATCTACCTGTGTTAATGCTGACAAGTCTTTTAGAATTCTAAACCCCTATCCTAAATTGCTATAGGTGGCAATACACTACCTCTGCCTTATGGACTCAGATAAGGTTGAGGGACTGGTTCAATAACTCATGTGGGGATTTGTTACTAGTGCTGGGTGAAATTTCTAGTACTGTTACGAAATTGCCTGAAATCACCGATTTTGCATTTATGAAATTTTCATGAAATTCCATCAACATCCAGTATAATTTCACTTCCTTTTTTTCTGAAATTGTGCATTTATTCCCCAAATTGCTCATTTGTTAAAATGTAAGCTCTTAAAAATGCACAAATTCAGTAAATAGACCCTTTTCCCCCAGATTACACATTTTTTAAAATGGGAATTTTTAAATTGCACAATTTCAGCAAACAGCACCCTTTCCACCAAAATTGCACATTTTTAAAAATGGGAATTCTTAAAAATGTGCAATTTCAGCAGATAATACCATGGGTTTAGCATATACATTGGCAAGTGTGCATTTTTTTTTATAAACCTTAATCTGCAAAATTTCACAATTTCACTCATTTTGTGCAAAAAGCTACATAGTACTGCATAATGTGCCCAGTTCAAGAAACTGCATGAAATTACATGTAAATGGCACAACTGCACAAAAAAGTGCACAAAACAGATTTTCACAATTTTGTCCAGCACTCTTCAGTACCCTAAGATGTTATAGTAAAAGTACAGATAAGTTGCACTGTGTCTCAACCCAGAGGAAATTAAGATGGCGTGGTAATAAGGTAGTACAACCCCCCTGGGTAAAAATACCAACCCACGGTGGTCCTCAGTGGTTTAACCCAGCCTACAACCACACAATGCAAATCAGTTGTAGTGAAATATAAAACGTAGTACCCTTCTAAAAATACTCACATAACACAAGTTTGCAAACATTTGGTATTATTAGGAGCAATCAGGATAAAGGTCCTAGGGAAGAAAAGGGATTAAGGTAGTAAAACAAAAATAACAAGGGATATCTGCAGTAGCCTCAACACAGCCCTATGCCCCACCCAACCAGTGCCCTGCCCATCTGTACTGTGGAGGCACTGCCCCACTGCAAACTGGAACCAGTTAATGACTCCTAGTTTCTTAGAGAACTCCTGCTGCCTCTCTGGTAACACAGGTTTTGGACTGTGGCACACTGGATGATGCTGCTTGTGGTTCACTGACATTTCCATGCTGTGAAACAACAGTTTTACCAACCACTCAAAACTGTAATCCTGGCTGCCTGACCAAGTCTATTAAAGGGGTAGCCCTGAAATTGTGTCTCTATCTATATAATGGAGGATGGATGTTGTAGGACCCATAGGTCTGGATATGTTACTCATGGTTACTCTGAGGATGGTGGGTCTCCATCTCTGGTTGCAGTCATAGTTTGAATGTACCTGGTCCATTCCACAGTCTAATGTTGCACATCTGATGGCTCCCTCAGCTCTCCATTGCCAGTTTTTCAGGGTCTCTATAGGATCCCAGGTCTTTGCAGCTCACCTGGTTGTAATGGTCAATCTGGCAGTTTAGGCTGCAGCTGGTTCCATCTTAATTAAGTCCGCACAGGTCTAATAAGGGAAAATCACTCAGACTGTATACTGAGGCTCAGCTGCAAAGCAACTTTTCGTTACAGGACTTCATCTACAGCTCGTATCTTTCTCTTTCTCAGTGCTGTGAGCAGCAGTCTCCTCCTTGGTAGCAGTGTAAGCCCACTTCCTTCCAAAGTCTCTGAATAGCTCCTTTGTAGCTATGGAAGATGGGAGGTATGTTTCTCTCCACACTCACCAGTAGACTGAGGATGTGCTGGAAGATTCCTCAGTCTCACCTTCTGCAACCAGTCTCTTGATTGGCTAAGTCCTCTTGTCTCTCTTTTGGGACGATCTGGCTGGCTGCGACTCAGTGACAAATTGGCTGCCCTGCTTTTGTGCAAATGAATGAGACCTCCCTTGTTCCTTTTGCCTTTTCTGTCTTCCTGATAGCCCACTAGAGTCTTATTGGCTGTTTGTGTTGATGTCCTATGACACTGTTGCCATACTGAAAGGGGTTAGAGAGTGAACAGAATTGCTGCTGCATCTGTAGTCACCTAGAGAAACCTGACCCAATGTTTTTTTCAAAGGGCCCCTGCCCTTAACCATTATGTATGTGTCCCTTTAGTAGTGCCAGTATGCTCACTTTAAAGTGTCTGATCAGTCCTTGGTAACTGCCAGGGGAATCCCTGACTCATCAAGAATGTGCAGTCACACTCTTCACTAGTGACAGGAGGCCACCTTTCATGGATAGTGTGAAATATTGTTAAATGGCATAGGAGGCACCGAAGAGTCATGCCTTCTCCTCACACTCCTTTTCCACCCACTCCCACACCTAACTCTGGTTCCCACCTGACTTGTCCAGGTCCTTTGGGTTGAAGGGAAGCAGTATTATGGTGGCTGTCACTGGCTGGTGCTGTGTGGAACCAGATAAGCCCCCACACCCTTGGGGGATTTCCCTCTCTTCCATCTGAACAATGGACATCCATATCAAGGCTAAGCAAAGAGTCAATCTGTAAAGCAAACAACATTTACAGTCTACTCTATTGTGACAATTGTTTCTTAGTTAGCATAGGCAAACAATGACATCTTCTCAAGACAACTGATTTCTATCTTATCAGTTCTTTCTTGTGTGGATAGCAGTTGTCAGGCAATCCTTTTCCCATCTTTTATCTACAGCCCATACTGCTTGGTATTGGACATTGCAAAAGACAACACTGGATCAGGATCTAGGACTGAAATAAATACCTCAGTATACTACACGCAGGCACTGGTCAATGTGGAGGCACCTGAAAAGTCTTTATTTTATTTGAAAGTTGGATCAGCTACAGGATAGGTTCTATGAGAAACAAGTCTCATTTACAGAACAACCAAGTCATTTAAAATGGTGAATACATAAACTGACATAACTAACATCAATTAAAATGAGTACAGATGGGTTATTCCTGCAGCAACAATTTTAGGTCATATTTAAAAATACCCAGATATGGTGAATTTCTCATCTGAGGAGGAAGGTTATTCTATGAAAGTGGAGCAGCAGAGGTGAAATATTCTTTCCCAAAGTGTGTTTGAAACTTTGGCAAAGAAGGCCTATGTCGAAGGCTACACTTATAAATGGGAACTATAAGCCTATCAGATAGCTAAGTTGGGGTCTGTTTGTTCACAGTTCTATAAAATAGGAAAAACCAACGAAAAGTAAATCTGGATGAAAGGGACAACCAGTTTAATTGAGACAAAAAGGTTCAGTGGTGTTCATTCCACTTAGACTTTAGGATGAATTGTAGAAGCTGATAATAAACAGTGATCATCACTGGAAGAAGATTTGAAACCTTAGCCTGATGGTAAATGGTCTCACTGTAGTCTAATATGGGAAGGATGGCTTGAGCAATAATATATTTATGATCAAACATTGACATACAGTGCCTGGCACATTTTAAGTGACCTAGGCATTGATGGACTTTTAAGATGGCTTTATCAATGTGATTTGAAAGTTAAGGATGAATCAAAAGTAAGACCAAGATATTTAAATTCACTTACAAGCTCGGGGGGGGGGGGGTGATTATTTAAAGTAATAGAGAAGGAAGGGGTTGCCAGGGACACAGCAGACTGGGACCCAAACAGCATGGTTTGAGTCTTTTTGCAATTTAAAAATAAAAGATTGTTGGAAAGCCAGTCATAAAATAGCTTGGTAAGTAAACTGATTGCTCTGTCAGAATGAATTACTGAAACAGGCACTTCTGCCTTGGAATTCAGGTGAGCTCTTCCTGCATCCTGACTAGTGATGGAGTATCTTATTTCAAAAAAGGTTCTACTTTATCCTTTTATCCATGGTGTCTCCATTTTTCTCCTTGATAGGAACATCTTCAGGCACAGGCTATATATCTGAAGGCACAACTGGTGTTGCAGTGGGGTAAGACTGTGATCCAGCAAGGTCGGACTCCTGTTGGGGTATCTCATTAGGGGTCATGTCTAGATCCTTCAATAGACTGGAAAGGTCCACAGTGAGAGAGTATCTCATCATCTCTGATGTCTCATCTAAGTTGTAATGATCTCCTCCTTTACCATATGAGGGAGGATGCATTGCTACTGTTTGCCTTTTCCTTGCATTCCATCTATGAATAGCAGCTTTTGCTACAGGTTTTCTTGGTTGCTCTGCACCAGCTGTGCCTGAACTTTGGATCAATTGTCCCAAGGGCAGTAGATGGTTTCTGTGAATTACACTAGCATATCGCAGGCCTCCTTATGGTTGTACTTTGTACACAGACAGTGCTTGGCAATCTTGTGCTTACTGGGCTAGCCTATGTTCCTCAGAAGAGCTCTGTCTCCTGGCAACAGTTCATGAGCTCTGATCTTAACATAGTGAACATTGTTAGCTGGATTCCTCTTAGTAGCCATGTCCAATGCCAGCTTGTAGGCAGCCATTAGCTAATCCTTCTGTAGGTAGGTTTCTGGTCTAACTCCATTAGTAGAGACCATGAAGCCGAGGTTCATGAGCAATCTTGTTTCACCCAAACATCAAATAGTAGAGAGAAATTCCATTGCTTTATCCACATTCGGTTACCGATCGCCTGCTGACACCTTCACCATGATACCCAATCTGGCGACACCCCCACAGTGACAGATGGTGCAGTGACAGGCATCCAAGTCCAACAGAGTGCAGGTAGCAATGTGTAGAACAGTGACCGATGTGGCCGATGACAACAGCATGCCCGGTAGTGTGAACTGTTGGCGAGGAGTGCGTCCGGGGATGCGGCAGCTACAGGGTGGATGTGCCACCACACTGCGATGTGGGATATAGTGAATGCACCTGGTGGACAGAGGGAGCTGCAGGAGGATGGCAGCCAGAACAGCAATGGCAGCTGCAACACATCCCCCCAGTGGGGAAGCCCAAGGGCAACAACAGCATCACTGTGTGCACCTGCAAGCTGGTATACGGCAGCACCTGTGCTGCCAGTGCAGTGCACCAATGTCCATGGGGGGCACCCACAAGGGGGAACCAGGAGGAAGGGATAATGGCAGGCAAACCATGCCAGACACCAGGAATTGTGCGAAATGCCCCTGCAATATGTAAACAGTTCCCAGGGGAAGGAGCAGCTCGCTCATTGTGGGTACATCTATCGATGGGAGCGAACCTGCAGTGCCATCAGCTACTGGAAATGCATGGAGTACTACAGTGGCCGCTGCCTCAGAAGTGCCAAGATGGTCGACGGTATCGATGATGTTGCCCTCATGGGGTGGCACAACCACATTCTGGACAGCGCTACTTTAGAGGCAAGGTGAATCTGTGCGTCAGTGAAGGAGCAGGCCGTGGCAACCACAGAAAGCAGCCAGCAGGTCATGGCCACCTGCTGTACCTGTGTGTCCAATACCGTGGGGGGGGGCAGCTGCCAATCATGAGAAACCTGAAGTGGGTGATACAGAGGGCAAGGCAGGTGGTGCGGCACACACCAGTGGAACCAGCAACCCTGTCATAGCTCGAGATCCCTGTGGACTACAGGACCACTGATGCGGGGGAGTCATTCCTGCTGCATGACTCCAGCGGGGGCAGGCATACCTCCTGATATACAGCACCACCTGCAACCTAGAGTTGCTGGCATGGTGCCCATCATTGTTTGCGGATGGTACCTTCTGCTGCTGCCCATGCCTGTTCCACCAAATGTATAGTATACAAGGTGTGGAGGTGGACAGCGTCTTGCCAGCAGTGTACATGCCGATGTCCAGCAGGACCATGGAGTGCTACACAACAGTCCTGCACAAGTTGCTGGAGCTGTGCCCTGACCTGCACCCGCACACTATCCTCATCGACTTTGAAATGGCAGCCTACAAAGCACTGCGTGCTGTGTTCCCACATGGCAGACTGAGAGGGTGCTTTTTCCATTTTTCCCAGAGCCTCTGGTAGAAGTTGTAGCAGCATGACACCCTCACTCAGCTTTATGTCACTAGCGATGAGTTTGCTTTACATCTGGAGATGCTGGTGGCCCTGGCATTTATACCACCAGAGGCCATGTGCAATGCCTACGAGGAGCTGTGCACTTGTGAGATGTTCATAGTCCATGAGGAGGAGCTGGTGGCCTACATGAACTACTTCGAGAACACCTGGCTGGGATGCACCGTCCACAGTGCTGTGCGTCTGACCCCCCTTCCCGGTGGACTTTTGGAACTGCTATGCAGCTGCACGAGAAGGCTTGCCATGCACCAACAACATCGAGGGGTGGCATCGTAGCTTCAGTTCCCTGATGGGGCAGCACACCCCATGGTGTGGCACTTCATTGAGGTGCTCATGGAGCAACAGTGGCTCACTTAATTGCTCATGCAGCAGGTATTGTGTGGTGCAGATAGCGGTGCAAGCGGCCGGCGGACCAGGGACAACAGTGCCAGGATTATGGAGATTGTTGAACAATATGACCAGTGCACCCTCTGGGACTACCTGATGGGAATCACCCTGAACATCCACTTGCAGGTCTAGTGGGCTAACTGTTGGACACATTGGCCATGGCCATGGGGCCTGTACTGGGCACATGGACTGTGTACTGCTGGACTGTTGCCCTTCGTGGGCCTGTGTGGGGTGATGTGGGTGTGGTGGGTTGTGTGCTGTGATGTTGCTGTAACTGTGACCACCTGTGCACCTGTATACCTGTTGACACTGCACCCTCACTATAAATACATGCACTGCATCAGTCCTGTGTCCTGTGTCTTTCTTTGCTGGGGGAGGTCCACATGGCAGTGTCCCAGCTGCCGTGGGTCCTGGGTGGGGTGGTGGGCAAGTCATCCCATTGTGCATGCCAGTGGCTGTAGCACGGACCATCCTGCAGTCCCCATCCTGTGGTGGTGCTCCGTGTGCATTGTGACTCCCTCACATTCTGGCCCCTTGTCCCTGTGACCCTTGCTGGTCAGCTGGGTCTCCCCTTGCATCCCCCGCTGCTGTGCTGTGTGGCCAGGGAGGCACTGTGTCCATCATGCTGCTCTTTGCCTTTGGGGTGTCTGCTGCCAGCCATGGTCCCATGTGTCACCCGGGGTGGGTGCCGAGGCTTGCCTTCCACCCACCGCATGCCCCATGCAGTGTTCACAGACCGGACTGCCACTGTCTTGCCCTGCACTGGGTGCTGATTGCATTGTTCCAGCTGTCACTGTGCTGGTGGCACTGTTGTGGCTGTCAGCATTCCTGTTGCTGCACCACCATTGTAGATCCGACCACACTTAGTATAATTGTAAGCATGGTCCAGTGTGGTTGCTTTTTGGCTCCATGTGGCTTTCAGGTTGGGAAGCAAAGTTTCCAACATATTTAGGAGAGTATGGATAAACTGTTCAGACTGTGGAGCATCTTGAGGTTGATCAGTTGTACTTCCTGATTTTTAAACTACCCACTGCGACAACAGGTCTTTTGTGAATTTGCTCTTTAAGTCTCTGTCCTGATTTTAGTGGATCCACATTGTCAATCTATAATGCACAAAGAATCTACCAGTACTTTGACTATGGCAGTTGCCTTCTGGTCCTTTGTTGGAAAGGCTTGAGCATAATTTGTGACGTGGTCACACACCACCAACACATGCCTTATTTCTTTGCTGTCTGGCTCCAAACTGAAAATATCAATGCACAAAAAATACACTGGAGCACTGTCTGTAAATGTTCATGAGAGGGGTGGCCCCCTCTGGTAGGGTTTTCCTTTGGACACAGTGACTGCACTGATTGCAGTATCTGTCAATTTCAGCTCCCATCCTGGGCTAGGTAAATCAAGCTTGGACTAGATCAAGGGTCCAGTCATTTCCCATTTGTACTATGTCATCATCCTATACTCGCATTATAATTTTCCTGAATTTGGCTGACAAAAGCAGTTGTTGTCTTGTAGACCCATTGGTCTTTGAGTTTTTATGTAAAGGAGCTTAATCTTTATTTGAACTTGGTCACTCTTGCAAGAATAGGATCATGTGTTGGTGATAAGAGTCACATTGGTGGCATCCCATCCCTTCTCAAGGGCAGTGATGATGTCCTTAAAGCTCTGTTCATTTCTTTGTTCTTTATGTTCTCATGACTCACTCTGGCAGAGAGGACATATCCAAAGTGCTGAAACTGCAGTAGGCTTTACAAAGACAATCCACAAATACCCTCATGATGTCTATAAGCCTGATGAAATTTGCAGGGGGCTAGATGTTCTCATCCATATCATACTTGT
The DNA here is from genome assembly GCA_016271365.2 of Neoceratodus forsteri. NCBI lineage: Eukaryota > Metazoa > Chordata > Ceratodontiformes > Ceratodontidae > Neoceratodus > Neoceratodus forsteri. Next base: position 520,022,297 of record CM057458.1, read on the forward strand.
TGAACAACTTCTTTGCTGCAGTGTCTGGGGTGTGAATCCATTCTGCTGTGTTGGAGTTTTCTGGTGGATGCTGGAACCAGGTTTCCACATTCGTATGATGCATCCTATATGATCCTTCATACTGTAGTCATATGTTGACAGAGCCAAAAACCAGTGATGCTAAGCTGTGTCCAACTTGGTTGTGGTCTTCACATGCATCAACGAATTTCTTTCAGCCTTTATGTTTATCTGGAAGCCATATCGATATTCATAGTTGATCTATGTTGTCCAATTTAATTTGCGAACTGGGTAGTTCTTTTCAGATGGTAATGACCGTCTGCTTGCATATGCCACAGGTGTCACCCTAAGGGTATTGTTGATAAAGCACTTCTCTGAGTCTACTTAGGCTGGCGTCAGTGTGTGATGTGCATGATCTTGCGGTATCCACATATACTAGTAAAGATACATGTGTGTCAGACAATAAATTATGTCTTTGAAGGCTCTTTCATCAGAGCTATCCCATCATGGTCCAAATGGTCATATACTTTGGACTAACTCTTGGGCTCAGCATCTGTCTGAGGCAGATGTCTCTGCTTGTTGGTAGGAGGATAGCCTGGTTAAAATTCAACAGGTGATGTACAATTTTGATTTAGTCCATTACAAAGCATCCGTAGCAACTGCTGAACCAAAGAAACATTGCAAGCACTTCAGATTCTTAGGTTTAGGTGAGATGGTGAGGGCATCTGCCTTTCTATGGTCAGTGCTGATTTCATCCTGTGGCACAATGTGTTCCACATACTTAAAGATTTGGCATTGTTGATGGAGAATTTGAGTTTAGATTCCTCCAAATGTTCCAGAACTTTCAGCAAGTAAGCCTAATGCTCCTTAACCATCTTGCCAAATGCAGTCACATCACCTAGGTGCACTAGATACTCCAACAGATTTATGTATCCAATGGATTACTCTAAAGGTATTGAAAGGTGGCTGGGAAATCTGAAATCCCTTTTGTGACATTCATAAAAATGTAATGAAACCAAGTGAGCAAATGTATGCTTGAGCAGATGAATGCAATCTTGTAATGGTCTTCCTTGGCCATTGGTTCCTGATGATAACCCCAGTGAAGGTGAAGCACAGCAAGCTACTTGTTTACATTCAGACAATCCTTCCTGTACCCTCGGCATGGTGTATTGGTCTGGATTTTTTCCTTTTTAAGTGTTTAGCAGTCCATGCACATCCAGACAACAATGATTGGAAAGCATATGACGTCCTTAATTCCTCTATGATCTCTGCTGTCAAGATGGTGCCTCACATCATCAGCCCTTGCCAATCATAAGGTCAATCATCTGGGTTAATTTCTATGTTAGGTTATATAGGAGTGTGCTTAAGCATATGAGTATTTAGAGTTGTAGTGTATTCTACATGGAGAATTTGTTTGGTGCATTTATGAATTAGGCTGATTTATTTAAGTGGCTTGCAAGTTATAGTTTGAGGGCTGTTTGTTTATTGGGGATTAAGAAGTGAGTAATATGGGGTGTGTTTGTTGTGGTGGTCGGGTATTTATAGGGGTCGATGGTTGTTTTTAGCTGAGGGATGTGCTATGGTTCTTTCGCCTCTACACATACTGTACCAATGCCCAGTACTACTCTGCCAATGTTGCCCTTTTTATGCCTTGGCCCTCTGTCCAACAGAATTGGACTGTGGTAGAGGGCTGGGGATTCTGAGAAAATGGGGCATGGGGTGGCAACATGACCCTGGAGTGGGTGTCAGGATGAGTCAGATTGAAAGTGTCATGCTGAATCAGTGCCCTGCATATAGAAGGGGTGATTAGCTAGAATTTCCCCTGCCTCATACCTATCCCCAGGGAGCCCCCAGGAGTAAAGAGCAGTTAGCCTAAGGATCATCTACTCCATGTCCTTCCTTTTGTGGCATGCTGTGCAATACCAGATCCCTGGAGAATAAAACTGCCATGATATCAGATTTAATCACAGATTCCTCCAGGGATTTGGTAGGCCTTACTGAGACTTGGCTGGGAGATGAATCTGGGCTTGTCCTAGACATGGCTATCCCAGCTGGGATCTTAGTGGTACACAGCCCAAGGTCGGAGCATTGGCAAGGCAGGGTGGCCATCTATTTTAGATCATGCTGGAAGCTGACAGCATACTCAAGAGGTGAGGTCATTTGAGTGTGTGGCTGTGAAGAGTGATGCAGGCCCAAGATGTAGGAGTCTCCAGGTTTACCAGCCTCTGGGGAGGGTCCAGGAATTCCTATGGGAATTTGCAGACTTCATTATCAACCTATGATTGAATGACCCCAACCTGATTGTGCTGGAGGATTTTACCGTGTGTTGATGATGAAACCTTGCAGTTTGCCCAGCATTTTCTCCAGTTGATGGATTCACTGGGCCTCACACGGGTTATTACCTCTGCTTTCTGATTTGTACTCCAGCAGGAAGCAGGGAGTCCTGCTTAAAAGGATCAGATCAGATTTAGCAATTTGTTGGACAAAATTCAGCAGTGTAAAATCTGACCTCTTTTGGTGCAGTTTTTCAGCTCTCTAGGTTTTTTAGATTCTGGATGAAGTCAGGGTTGGACCACAGCTAGCAGCAGAAAGGGATCAAGTGATCCAGATGGACCAATTGCCAGATATCAGGAAGCATACCTCTCAACCTCACAGCATTAAAAATCATAGCACTGAACTACAAAATTCATAGCAAAGGGCCAGAAAGTGTAGCACTTTCTTATTTTAAACAATAATATGCCTACAGATAGTGGGCCCCATACTGTTAGTGATAAGGAAGGATTCTATCAACTTAGTTCAATGATTTAATAGTTTGTGTGTCCAGGAATAGCTCCAACATTATGAGGAACATCAGTCAACCAATGCGGAGCAAGGGTAAATTTGAGTGTGAAAATCATAGCAGGCGAGAGGTATGGCAGGAAGTGATAGGGGAACTATGAAAGAAACCACTCCTAGCATCTTCCATTCATGTTTATATCCCAGTACACAAGTGGAATAGAGCAGGAGTGGAACAGGATTGGCATCTTAAACATCAGCAGGTGGCTGCAGGTGACAGCAGGCATGCAGGGAACTCTGCAAGTCCACCAAGGTAAGGTAGAGTACCTGTTTACTTGCTGCTGCCTAAGTAGGAGAGTGCAAAGAAGCTACGGAGTAAAGGCAGACAGGAAACATTACATACAAACAGTAACTACCTGTTGTATGGGAGAGAAGGAAATATCTCTCTAGGGTAAGTGTACAAAGGGGTAAAGGTAAAGTTAAAAGGGGAAAACTAGTGTTACTTGTGGTGTGGGGAAAGAGGCAACACCCTGCCTAGGGAATGGGTACAAAGAAGAAAAGAAAAGCAAAAGGTGAAAACAAATTCACCCTATCTAGTGTCACGATACAAGGCTACATGTCAACTTGTTCTAGTCAATGTGCTCCACAACAAATCACGCCATACTTTTAGCTCTGGCATCAATCAGCCCCGTGTACAAATCATTCCTGGACAATTCACCCCCCCCACCACCGTATAAATTTAATAAAATAGACACCAGGGGTGTAATTTGAGAACAAACTGTGCAGGGAGCCAATTGATGCTGGAGCTAATAATCCAGTACGAGTTGTCGTGGAGTGGATTGACCAGGATGACTTGATGTGTCATCACAATACAAACGGATTAAGTAATACAGAAAAGAGGAAATTAGACACATTCTCCCTAGACTAGTAGTGAACAAGGGGGAGGAGGTGAAGGTGCTCCAAGAGATTTGGATATACTGGAAAAGTGGCCAAAAACATGGCTGATGGGATTCAATGTGGAAAATTGCGAAGTCATGCACTTAGGGCCAAAGAACCCCAGGTACAGCTACCATTTAGATGGCGAAAGGTTGAAGGACACTGAGGAAGAAAAAGATCTTGGGGTAATGGTAACAGAGAATATGAATCACACAGTTCAGTGCAGAATGGTGACTGCTAAGGCAAACAAATTGGGGTGTATAGCAAGAGGAATCACCTCAAGGAGTGAGGAAGTGATCCTGCCACTGTACAGATCACTGGTGAGACCGCACTTGGAGTACTGCATGCAGTTTTGGCATCCCTATTTAAAGGGGGACATCAAACTCCTTGAGGGGGTCCAGAGAAGGGCAACCAAAATGGTTAATGGGATGAAGAAAAAGACCTATGAGGATAGGCTGAGTGAGCTTAACATGTACTTCCTGGAGGACAGGAGGAATATGATTGAGACCTTTAAATACCTAAGAGGCATAAATGCTACTGGTACAGAGAGCATGTTCTGGCTAAAAGGGGAGTGGGTCACAAGGGGGCATGGTCTGAAACTGGAGGGGGGAGGTTCAGAAGGGAGATGAGGAGGCACTACTTCACTGAGCGAGAGGTGATGCATTGAAAGTACTTCTGAGGAGTTGGTCTCTCAGAAGACAGTGGGCTTTTCAAAAGGGGTTGGATGGAGTCAAGGGCAAAATAACTTTAAGAAGTGGCTTGACTCAAGGGGAGAGGTCAACCCAGATGAGGAAGATGAGCAGGGGTGGGGGGTGGGGTGGCAGCAGTGGAATAAACCATGCTGCAGTTTCAAGCAGATGCGATAGACCATTTTGGCCTGTATCTACTGGCTTCTTTCGTATGTTCATATGTTCATAGGGTAAGGGTACAAAGTAAATGCTAGTAAATGTAGTGAGTGAAGGAATAAGACTCATAAGTCAGGTGTGAGACAGTAGCTTACGCCAAGAAGTCTCATTTGTTGATATCTTTTAGGAATGCTGGGAGTGCTGCAGTACAATGGCTGTGGAGCAGTAATTTTTAGAGAGACCTTTTGGAGATTGAGGCACTGCCCCATCTGCTCACACCTCTTAGGGCTGAGGGAGGAGGTTGCAGGACTATGGGCTGAGCTGGCTCAGATCAGAGGGATCTCTTCCTCCCACCCAGGGGCCACCATGTCAACCACCATCACCCCAGTGGATGCCTAGAAGGAGGGCCATCTGGACTGTGGTGGTCTCTCTGGGAGGGTGCGTGAGGCAGGTTGGGGGCACATTCCACAGCCTGTACCACTGCAAAATGTATTAGCCACTCTAGTGGGACAGGACTGCTGGGAGGGGGCACCACTGTTAGTGGCCAGGTAGAATGTTGGGGTCCTTTTTAAGGGAGTCCCCAAGATGGGAAGTGGAGTACTCCAGCAGAGGAGGAAGCAACTTCTGCTGGGGGATGCAATCATTAGGGTGGTAGAGTCTGGAACTGGAAGGGAGGGAAAAACTGAGGTGAGGTGCCATCTGATGCTTCAGCTCTGAGGGATGGAAGGAAATCATAAAGATCAATAGGGTGGGGGAGCAGAAGGGGGAGCCAAATGTCATTGTCTATCTAGGGAAGAATGACATAGCTAAGGATGGGGCTGGGATTGTGTAAGGAGATTTTAGGGCATTGGGGAGGGGTCTTAAGCATGAAGCACATTCAATAGCTTTTGCTGAGGTGCTGCCCAACTATGACTGGGGAAGGATAGGGTTATCTGCACAAGTAGGTTCAACTGGTGGTGGAAGGAAGGGTGTCGAGAGGAGGGGTATGGCTACATTTGGGACTGGGGACCATCCTGGAGGAATATGGGCTTATACAGGGATGATGGTCTGCGTCAATCTGTGAGGGGAACTGCAGTCCTCAGTAGACAATTTGAATGTTACTTTGATGAACATTTAAGCTAGCTAAGCGGGATGGTGGAAGAAATCAGAGTGACATAAACTGCCCACCCACAGTCTGAAGCAGAGAGTAGGGAGGACTCTAGGGGAGTTAAATACCCACGGTGCAAAATAAAGAAGAAAAAAACAGGGTGGTAGAAAGCAAATATAAAAAAGAGAAGGTAAAAGGAGGCAGGGCAAAAAGGAAAGAGGGGAGTAGCAGGCAGAATGGTAACTATGTGGAAGGCCATGTGTTCAAACACTTACTGTCTAGGAAATAAAATTCCAGACCTTGAGCCCATCATGGCAGAGGAAGATCTGGATATCATGGCCATTACTGAATCGTGGTATGCAGGAAACCATGGCTGGGACATGGCCACGCCAAGCTATTCTCAGTTTAGGAAAGATAGGGTGGGAAGAAGGGAAGGAGGAGTGATGCTGTATGTAAGTGAAGCTGGAACAATGGTCTGAGGTGTGGCAACTGAGGTTTAATGCAAAGAAGTGAAAAATTATCTCTTCCAGCCAACTGGGTGACCATTGGAATGCATCTGTCATTAGGGCGCTGCTAGGGGAAATTCGCCACCCCCTCCCTGAGGTCTGCCCCCCGAGTTAGAAAATTAGAAAGGGGGGCATAGCCCCCAGCAAAAAGATGGGATGACTTAATCAGGACTAGGCACCCAAATGACTGGGTGCATCCCAACGGGCGCATTCCAGTGGTGGAACCCAAAATTATGCACCTGGGACAAAGGAACCCTGGGGTGAGCTATAGGATGGGGGGTGTTGCTGACAATCACCAAGGAAGGAAGGGACCTAGAGATTATTATTTCTGATGACCTGAAGGTGTCAAAGCAGAGTGCCAAGGCTGCAGGGAGGGCCAGCAGCAGCATAGGCAGGGGTATCACTAGCAGAAAGAGGGAGGTAGTGATGCCTTTATAGAAAACACTAATCAGGCCTCACTTGTAATATTGCATGCAGTTCTGGAGGCCACACCTTTGTAAGGACATTGACAGGGTGGAGATGGTCCACAGAAGGGCAACTAAGATGGTACAGGACTTGCACCACAAAACTTATGAGGAGAGATTGAAGAACCTCAATATGTACTCACTGGAGGAGAGAAGGGAGAGGGGGGACATGATAGAAACATTCAAGTACCTAAAGAGCATTAACAAGGTGCAGGGAGGAGACACCTTCCAATACAGGAGGAGTACAAGAATGAGGGGTCATGATATGAAACTGGAAGGTGGTAGGTTAAGAGGGAATGTGATGAAGTTTTTCTTCATGGAGAGGGTGGTGGACACATGGGATGGTCTGCCACAAGAGGTGGTGGGAGCGAGCATGATGGAGGGATTTAAACATGCCTGGGACAGGCACAGGGGAACCTTAGAGGTAGGACAGAGGGAGGGAGGGGAAGCCACTGACCAGATATGGTTAAGTATAGGGCTAACGGAGAGACTGGATGGACCTTGCGGTCCTTATCTGATGACAATTTCTATGTTTCTATGTATCAAAGCAATAGAGACACAGGGAATCCGGGGGGAATGGAGGGGTTAGAGATACTGGGGGTTACCCGGGAGACAGACATCGGAGCCTCTATTTGCACTGGTGTGTTACTTTAACCTCCAACACAGTGGGAGAAACTGGTTAACATACTGCTGGAAGCCATTAACACAGCAGCAGAGAAGGGAGAGGTGCAGGTGGTGGGGGACTTCAATCTGTTGGATGTAGATTGAAGTCTCCAAGCCACACTTCGGCTAGAAGCAGGGACATCCTGGACCCTCTGCAGGGGGTGTTTCTCAGGCAGCTAGTCAGGAAGCCCCCTCATGATGAGGTAATACTAGATCTTGTGCTCACTAACAGGGGCAATATTGCAGATGTCATGGCTGGAGGCCACCTGGGGTCCATTGGTCACTGTACAGTGTGGTTCAACATAAAAACAGTGGTGGTTGCAAACCACACAAGGATGAGTGTCCTAGACTTCAGGAGGGCAGATTTAAAAAATGGGTGAATGCCTCAGAGATGACCTAGCAGGGTGATGTCCTTGGTGGTGTGGAGGAACAGGGAAAGCATAATGAAGGCAATAAACCTCTGTGCAGAGGAAATGAGCGAAAACAAGATAAAAAAAGACACTGCGGTGGTTCTCAAAGAATGTGGCTAAAAAGATATAGGCTAAAAGGGTAGCAGTCTGGAGGTATGAAAAGACGCAGAGGAAAAAGGAGAGTCAGCTGCATCAGAAGAAGCAGAGGAAAGTAGAGAAAGCAGTGAGCAGCACAAAGGTGCAAACTGTGAAAAAGAATAGCCCAAGGGGTACCTAAAGGAGGCAAGACATGCTTTAGGTACATAAGTGAAAAGAGAAAGATTAGAGGAAGGCTGTGAGGTTAAATGGGGCAGAGGAGGACTGTGCAGTAGAGGATCAGGAAAAAGCAGATTTTCTAAACAAATGCTTTTGTTCAGTCTTAACAAAAGATGGGAAAGGGGATGGCCACATAAAAGCAGCAGGAGCCCTGGAGGAGGGGCAGTAGACAAAAGTCCTTTGACAGAGGAGAGAGAGTTCTGAAGGAAATTAAAATCTGACAGAGATCAAAGCAAAAAGGCCACATGGAGTACACCCTAGTGTATTGAGCGAGCTTAGGAAGGTAATGGCTATACCTCTGATAGCCCTATTCAACAACTCACTGGAAACAGGAGGGGTCCCGGAGGACTAGAGGAGGGCAGATTTAGTCTTTCTTCATAAAAGTGGTAGCAGGAAAGAGGCTGGTAATTATTGGCTGACTAACCAGTTCAATGCACCCCTGAACACAGGATGTGTGCCACAAAACTGGAGGATGGCCCATGTGGTGCCCATTCACAAAAGTGGCCCCAGGGACGAGCCAGGCAACTACAGGACAGTGAGCCTCACATCGATTGTGGGGTAGGTCTTGTAGACAATCCTAAAGGAGTGGCTGGTGACCTTCTGGGAGGAAAATGGTCACCAGGATGGTCATCAACATGGGTTTGTCTCAGGCAGACCTGCCAGACAAATTTAATTGAGTACTATGACTGGGTGTCCAGGGAACTGGACAGGGGCCACGTGGTGGATGTCTTGCATTTGGACTTCAACAAGGCCTTTGATTCCATGCCACATGGGAGGCTGGGGGGAAGCTGGAATACATAGGGATGAGAACAAAAATGGTACACTGGATCATCAACTGGCTGAGTGGAAGGCAGCAGAGGGTGGTGGGGGGGTGAGCTCACATCACCAAGGGAAGTGATGAGCGAGGTGCCACAGGGATCAGTGCTGGGGCCAGTGTTGTTTGGGATATTGATAGCTGATATCTCACACAGGGTCCAGAGTAGAATCAGTCTGTTCACGGATGACACAAAGAAAGGAGCTGTGGTAGATGACATCAAAGGCTGGAAGGGGCTGCAGGAGGACCTGAACAAACTACAGGAGTGGTCAGTAACATGACTGCTGGGGTTCAACACCAAGAAGTGCAAGGTACTGCACTTTGGAGCTAGGAACCAGGAAAGGAGCTATCAGCTGGGATGGGTACAACTGGAAAGTAACAAGGAAGAAAAGGATTTGGCGGTGCTTATAACGGGAAGCATGAACAACTCGGCTCAGTTTAGGAAGGCAGCAGCAAAGACCAGTAGGATGTTAGGGTGTATAGTAAGAGGAATCTCCTCCAGGAATAGGGAGGTGATTCCCCCCCCCCCGTACAGGACTCTGATAAGGACTCACCTGGAGTACTACATGCAGTACTGGCACCCGTTCCTGAAGAAGGACATCAAGTTGCTGGAGGGGGTGCAGCGTAGGGTGACAAAGATGATCCAGGGATTTGAGGGGCGGTCCTATGAGGAGAGTTTGGCAGAGCTGAACATGTATTCCCTGGAGGAGAGGAGGGATGGGGGGATATGATTGAGACATTTAAATACCTCAGTGGAATAAATAAGATTAATACAGAAGGGATTTTCCAGCTTAGAAGAGGGAGGGAGACAAGAGGGCACCAGTTAAGGTTGGATGGGGGAAGATTCAGGAGGGAAATCAGGAGGCATTTGTTCACAGAAAGGGTGGTGGACAGGTGAAATGCTCTGGCCGAGGGGGTGGTGTCCTGTAGAATGGTGGGTGGCTTTAAGAGGGGTTGGGAAGTGTGAGGTGGGGTATGATGAAGAGGGGTGGGAGGGAGGGAGGAGCAGCTGTAAGTTGAGGGGCTAGCTGCACAATCAAGCAGACTCAATAGATCATATGGCCTGCTTCTGCTGGCATTTTTGTATGTTCATATGTTCGTACTGGCCAGTCAGTCTGACATCAGTGGGGGGAAGTTAATGAAGTCACTGCTAAGGGAAAGGATTGTTGGGTCTTTTGAATCTAGCAGGTTACAAGATACGAGGCAACATGGAATCACAGCAGAAGGTCATGTCACAAAAATATTATATATTTCTTTGACTGGATGACCAGGGAAATAGATCAAGGTGGGGTGACGGACATGGCCTACTTAGATTTTATTAAGGCTTTTTACACTGTTCCACACAAGAGACTCATAAGGAACCTGAGCAGCTTAGGGATGGGTCCTAACATGGTAAACTGGGTAAGAAACTGGTTAAGGGATAGGAAACAGAGGGTGGTGGTAAACATAGTTCACTCTGGGGAAGGGAGGGTGACCAGCAGGGTACCTCAGGGCTCAATACTGGAACCAGGCCTCTTTAATGTCTTTATAAGTGACACTGCGGATGAGCTGGAAGGGAAGGTATGCCTCTTTGCAGATGACACCAAAATCTGCAATAGGGTGGACACTCCTGAAGAGGTGGAAATAATGTGCAGAGACCTGAGAAAACTCAAGGAATAGTCAAGGGCATGGCAGCTGGGTTTCAATGCAAAAAAGTGCAAAATCATATACTTAGGGCATGGTAACCCAGAGGTGGAGTACAAAATATGAGAAGAGGTATTGATGGTCACAAAACAGGAAAGGGAGTAATCATATTGGATGATGTCAAGGTGGTGAAACAGTGCAATAAGGCAGTTGGTAGGACCAGTTGGATGCTGAGGCGCATCAGGGAGGTATCACCAGCAGAAAGAGGTAGGTGGTGTTACCAGTATATGGATTACTGGTGAAACCCCACCTGGAGTACTTTTTCCAGTTCTGGAGACCGCATCTCAGGAAGGACATAAACAGAGTGGAGGCTGTCAAGAGGAAGGCAACTATAATATGGTGCAGGGGCTGATAAGAAGCCCTTTGAGGAGAGATTGAAGCACCTCAATATGTATACATAGGAAGAGAGGAGGGAAGGGGACAGGAGTCCTATAAATACCTCAAGGGGGTAAATAAGGTACAGGAGGGGAGTATTTTTCAGAGAAAAAGATGCTTGGGAACAAGGAGACATGAAATGAAGCTGGAAGAGGGTAGATTTAAGAGGCATGTGAGGAAGTACTTCTTTACCGAAAGAGTGGTGAAAGCCTGGAACAGGTTTCAAGTGGAGGTGGTGGGGTGAAAACATTGGTGGGTTCCAAGAATGCATGGGATTGGTGGGCTTCAAGAATGCATGCGATAGGCACAAAGGAATCTTCATGGAAACAAGAGTTGAGGCGGGGGGGGAGGTGGAGAGCCAGAGATCAAGTATGGTCTCTGGTGACAGTATAGACAGGGAAAAAATCAGCAGACTGGGTGGGCCTATTTCCCATTGCATTCTGTGTTTCTATTCTAGCCCCAAACTGAGGCATACTCTGGACCTTGTGTTCTCAATTGGACAGGATATTTGGAAACTCAGGGGGATCCTGTAGGGTGGAGTGAATGGCTCATCATGCTGTTCAGTTTCTTGCAGGATCCCCAAGAAAATATCTCACACTAAGAAGATAGTTCTGTGTAGCCCATTACATAATCTGGAGACAGAAAAGCTCCCAGGTGAACTGGACATTTAGAGCATGGAGGGAGCATGTGAGAGGGCTACAGTGGCAACTGTCAAGAGCTATAATTTTGTGATTGTGATGGTGCTGGACTCCATCCCACCAATCTATATCTATTCACTTACCTCCTGGTGCAGCTCCAAATGGTATAATGATGAGCTGAGGTGGTTGAAGTCAACAGGGAAGAGGTTAAAGCCTTCCTGGAAGAGGTCAGGCACTATGGATGACAGGATGGCTTTGAGGTCACATTATGAGGACTGTCAGAGGGTAATAACTAAAAAAAAGGCTAAATTCCTTTCATGGGTTATTGCCTCAGGTAAGAATATAACTGTCAACTCTTCTGTATTGTAGAGAGGCCGATACATCCATCCTGCCTACATTCTGGGGATGTTTTGTCACATGATAGGTGTGAGGAGTTTGGTAATTTTTTGTTCCTGGACAAAGTGTCCTCCATTAAAGCTTGGATTTTTACAGGTGGCTTTTAAGGGTCAGGAGAAGCTGAGTTTAAAGGTATGGGAGCACTCTGTGGTTCTGGTGGGAGTTTTAACCAGCATCACCTGCAGATGTGCTTGAGGTGATCTCTGGTTTACATCCCACCTGCTGTGACCTGGACCCATGTGCCACATGTCTGTTGATGGACTGTTGTGAGGCCCTTGGTCCAGAGTTTACTGGCAATGTCAGGTGTTCCCTCTTGGAAGGATCCTTCCCAAGGTGCTTAAAAATGTCTTGGTGAGACCCCTTCTGAAGAAACCATCTTTGGAACCGGATGTGCTAGCAAATGTCAGGCCTGTCTCAAACTTACCCTTTCTGGGAAAAGTTATCGAGAAAGTAGTGGTGATCCAGCTGGAGAGGCACCTTGAGAAGTTCAACATATATGAACCATTCCAGCTGAGTTTCTGGCCTTGGCTCATCAAGGTGTTCAAGAACCTACTCCTAGCAAGATATGGGGGGAATGATCTATTGTCATTCTCCCTGATCTCTCAATGGCAATCAACCCCATGAATTGGGGTATTGATGGAGCTCCTTGAGGAATACTGTATAAGACATGTGAGACTCACTGGGACAGCCTTGAAATGGTTTGAGTCCTTCCTTTCAAGTAGATTGCAATGGGTTGTAAGGGGTACTTACTCATAGCAATCAGCACCGGTCACCTGTGTTGTTCTTCAGGGGTCAGTTCTGCCCCCCCCATGTTATTTGCGGTGTACTTTTTTGGAAAAGATTCATACGGATAAGTGGCAAGGGAAACAGTGACTTTCCATCTTCGTTCAACATTAAATGTGAGGATGTACAGTATGTGACCCTAAACTGATTGATAATGACTTTAACAAGGCATACACTGAAGCAGGAATATGTCATGGGAGTTTAGACTGGAAAAGTAAGGATTGCCTGATAGAGGCTAAGGCAAAATAGCCCTAGACATATCTTTTCTTTTGATAAGAAATCAAGGTGGATGAAGTACAAAATTAATTGCTATCCTCAAATCCTCATTAGACTTCTGGGATGGATACTCTCTGTAGCAAACTATTAAAAAGAGCTTCCCCAGCCATTTCTTATCTGCTAACTTACTGTAGCTGTTTAATTTTTTTCATAAAAATTGGGTGAATATGCTGGTCCACTAGGACAATGGAAAGATTACCGCTTGCGACGTGGGGGACCTAGGCTCGGGAACGGACTCGGGTCGTTGAAGTCTGGCCAGGGCACAGGGGATGAGTGGCAAGGCGCACTCTCCTTCTCTGAGGGGGAGGGGGGGTCGAGTGTCTCCTGTCTGGGGGTCCTGGGTGATCACAGGATGCTACATTAGCAGAGCACCAGCTTGTGCTGGATTGGGTGGGTGGGTCGGACATATGGTGTGGTCACGCCGAGGCGCCGATTACAACACATACCCAGAAGAAGTAACAAAAAATCTTTTAACTGTGAGTCCAATGATGCACCCTGCCTTCCGTTGCGGACCTGGGTCCCCGTTGCATCCAAGACTCAGATCCAATGGGGCTGGTGGTGGGCCCCGAGGCTCTGCTTCTGGGGAAATGTGAGGGTGATCCAGGGCTCACGGCGGGCGGCAGGAGGCCCAGGGTGACTGCCAGTGCTAAAAACATTAAGTGAAAAATAAAATTGGTGAATATCCCCAAAATTGAAACAGTCCAAAGTTGTGCCTGTTTTTAAATTTGGAGAGTAAAATGTAATCTCTAACTATAGACCCAGTTCCCTTCTCCTTGTAGTGTCAAAGCTGCAGGAGAGGTTGGTAGTAAAACAGCTAACCATTGTTTTTGAAGACAATTGTATAGTGAACAAAGAACAATCAGGCTTTAGGGCCTGCTACAGTACCCTAACTGAAATATTGAAGGGTGCTAGTGATATTCAAATGGAGTGGATAAAGGCAAGGTGGTATGCACTATTTTGTTGACCTATCCAGGGCCTTTCACACCATAAATCGCTGATGTTTGATAGATTGGATAGATTATGGATTAGGGATACCCCGCTTAATTGGCTTAGAGTATTTGTCAGAAAAGAATAAGTTGATGAAATTTAGGTGGTTAAGTCAGAGGTAATGAAGATGTTGAAATGTGTCCCAAAGGAATCTGTCCTGGGACCACTCCAATTCTTGTTATACATAAATGGGATTGATTTAAATCTTACAATATCCAAAGTCCACTTGTATGTGGATGACACAGTCTTACAGTTGTAACAGCCCCTGTTGTCTCACCCGGGCTGCCCCAGAGCCCTCAGGGTCCTCAATGTACTTCCCCAAGGGGGCCGGGCCTGAGTCCTGACCGGATCACCAATGGTGACTTGGTGCCTCCACCTGGGGCAATGGTACGGCCTCCTGTGGGCAAGACAGGTTACCACCTCCCAGGAAAAATTATATATCCCCTTAGTGACTGACCCCTCTGGCACAGGTAGATCAACACTCCCACCCCGCAATAACGGTAACAAAGCACAAATCACAAACACTTATGTAAGATGGCAAACAATAATCCCTCTTTGTTTAAAATTATCTAAGACAGAAGAGGTGAGGGCTTCTCCCTCAAGCCTCCACGACATCAGGCACACAACCCAGTATGAGCTCTGCCCCCTTCCCTGGGTGCACCCAGAACAATCCCAGATGGTGGGTACCTCACCGTTCTCAGTTGCAGGCCTGCAGTCTCTTGTTGGTGCCTTTGCAGAGCAACACAGGTTCAAGGAAAATTAGACTATCATTGGGGTGGGGCCCTTCCACAGCCCTCCTAGCTGATGCAAACAAAGAATCCCCAGAGCTGCAGCTCGGGGTACTCACAGCTTCCCCAGGAGGATGATGGTGTCCTGATTCAAGGATATGAACAGAAGGTGGAGGAGGCACTATTCTTCACCTGCCTGGCCTTTCCAGCTTCACCCGAGGGCCTTTGTATACAGTATTCACCAGGCAAGCCTGTTCATCCTTCTATCTCTCTGGTTTCTACTGCTGCAGTGGATTCACACTGAAGACACTGGGTGGATCAGCTTCCCCTCTACCAGACCTGGGCTAGTGGCCACTCAGCTTCCAGGGCTCTCCCCTGGCTGGAATTCAAGGGACCCTGAGTGGAGCAGTCCCCAAAGCCAGAGGCTCACTTTAACTGTCCCTTCCAGTCCAGCCAGTTAGCCCCAGTCCCCTCAGGGAAAACGCTTGCTCTCCCTCTCCCACAAACTCTGCCTTTCTCCCCTCCTTTTCTCTTCCTGCTGTGGAGGAGGGGTAGTCAAAGCCTCCCTCCCTCCCAGTAGGCAGTCTTACTCCTCTCTTGCTTTTTGGAGGGGGAGGGGTAGAGCTTCCTTTTCTCTTTGTCCCAGCAGGTAAGCCCATTTTGCAGGGCTTACATATGTTTCTATGTTTCTATGTTACTGTAAGGGTGAAAACAAAAGTAAGACAAAGGAATCCCTTCAAGTAACCTTTGTCATGGTGCAAGACTATTGCACTAAAAGCAAATTATTAATAAACCCTAGAAAGACACAAGTAATGGTATTTGAGTTAGTTAAAAAGATCAGGGAAGGGTCAGCTACTGTCCTACTCAAAACTAAGGGGTTAGAAAATGGGCAAAGACAATTCTCTCTTCTGATTGGCTGAGGCACTTATTTAGGTGGGTATCTATCAGACAATAGATGCCCACCAAATAAAAAGCCCCAGCACATACCTGCCTCATACCCAGACAGGTATCCTACTGCCCAGCCTGCTTCATGACTGGTTGGAGCACTGGACACAAAATTTAAAATTGCCGTCATTTTTTTCATCGCTAAGCGAGATGGCGAGTAAAATCCCCTCCACACACACATTCACCACCCAGTAACTGCCCAAAAGAAATCTGTGTGCCTATTTTCCTGCTACAAACTTCTCTTTCATTTTTTTTCTACTGCGAGTAAAAACCCCACTGACATCGCTTGCTCATCAAGTGGCTCCCTAAGCTCACTGCATAAAACTCCACATACCGTGCCATTAGTTGTCAAATGACTCCTTGCCCTTTCAGCTGTACTGCACATACTTTTGCCCATCACCCCCACAACTTAAATCCCATAAATGGGACACGTTTGCCAGAAAATAAAACTACCTTTGCCTTCTTTCTTTTTCTCTCTCCTGAATCCTGTCATGCTGTCCAGTCTCCATGCTGATCCCCGATACCTTTAGCTTTCAAACTACACCCTTGCACTTCCAGCACCGTGTCACACATTTTTTTTCGTTCATTTAAACTGTCCCTCGTAGCGCCTTGAATCCTTCTGACATGTCATCCGCTCATCATTCTGGCTGCAAGCAAACTGCTCATAAGGGTGGATAAATCAATACGGTACTCTGTCTGAAGGGGCAAGAAAAATTTCACTGGTGCTCCTACCTGCCTTTCTGCAGTCTTAGTTTTCCCTCATATTAAAACCATGCATCTTCTGTTCATCCTCGGCAGCTGAGCACAATAAATCTGTCTCCTGCCCGCGACCACGCTACTCAGCCCAACACTCCCAATTAATAGATTATTTTTAATGGTAGCCCTGCTTAACTAAGCATCACAATAATCCTGCCACCCATCCACTACCTTGCTCCTCAGCCCAAATTACAATCAATGGATTGTTTTTTCTAAATGGTAGCCCTACTTACCTAAACTATAAAGGTAACAGCAAAAGCAAGAGAAGGCTCAGGAATGGACAGGGCATAATGCATTCTGACAATATTAAGCCATGTGTTGGGGTTACCATGACAACCAGCTCCCAAAAGATCACTGTTACAAAGGCTGTACTAGAACAAACATCAGGGCTCAAAAAGAAACATATCATTGTAATATTGGTGGAAGAACTATTTTTTTTACAAAATAAATATAACACAATAGTTTTAACGTTTTAGCATGTACAGTTATTCTTTCAAACATAGATAATACAATGGCCCATTTTCTAAACGCAATAATACCCTCCAGGGTGGGCAGTATGGGCAATACCGGACCTTCCAGGGGCTATAAGGCCCTCCGCCTGCTGTGTCAGGCCTCATTATGCCCCTGGGCGGTCTGGTATTGCCCAATACCGCCCACCCTGTCGGGTATTATTGCTTGCTTGGGAGACCTGGAAACAGTTTCTAAATACAAGTATTCAGGATTCTATGTTAACTCACAACTGAACTGGGATTTTCATGTCCAGGAATTGATCAAGAAGACCGGTTTGAGGCAAGAGGCTTTGTGTAGATTATGACAAGCCCTTCCACTGAAAACAAGGCATAAGGTGATTAACACTATGTTAATACCTGTACTCCATTATGGGATATAGCCTAAGGAAAATATTCAAAATTGTGCTAGGCAAAGATAAATGTTATTTACAATCACATGGCAAGATTTATTTTGCATACACCTTGTGACACACATAGGTGTATTTTCTACCAAAGTATTGGATGGCCTTCACTTGCAGTGTGGAGAAAAGCTTGTATACTGTTGCAACCAAAGTCATGGCCAGATATTTCCTGAAATTTCTTTGATATCTCTAGAGAAACTCCTTATCTGCCTGCATTACCACTGTGGACCACCAGAGAAAATTTATTTAGCTATATTGTGAAATATCTGGAAATATGCAAACATATCTTTAGCTACAACTTGATAATGGTTCAGAAATGTAGCCAGTATAATGTTCCTGGTTGCATAACAGACCTCATCTCTGTGTGGCCCATTAAAGAAGAACTACTGTCCGGTGGCAGAACTAAACTCCATGCTCCCCATTAGATCAGGGTGGGGCAGTGGATGTGGCCTGCTTAGATTTCTGTACAGCTTTCAACACCGTCCCACACAGTAGACTCATAAGGAAACTGAGCAGCATAGTTGTAGGTCAAAAGGTGGTAACCTGAGCAACAAATGGTGGTAAACAGAGTTCACTCGAAAGAAGGGAGGGTGACCAGCAGGGTGCCACAGGACTCAGTACTCGGATCAGTCCTTTTTATGTTTGCTTGCACGCATGTGCAAGAAACATAGTGCCATCATCCGAGATTTCGGAGGTGTGTCACCTCCTCCTCCAATTCAGTCAGTGTGTTGGCAGGCGTGGCCCTTCTTAGCCAGCGCATGCTGGAGCTGTCTATGACAAGCTCCAAATGCAGTGGCACAGTTGAAAGGGGAGCTATGCTTGAGTGAGCAGTGATAAGATATCGCCTGCTCATGCACAGCTCCTCTACACACACACACACACACACACACACACACACAGACAAGTACGCATACTGATGCCCTCCCCACACACACATCGGAGCAGCCGATGGGGTGCCGATCTCTCGCCTTGTGCTGCCCCCTGGTTTTCACATGCCACGCTGGGTACCCACCCCAGCGTGGCAACTGATAGAATAGCCATGGGTGCCCAATCCCCGGCCGGCTCCACTGTCCTCACCCCCAGTATGGGTGCCACGCTGGAGCCCACCCCAGCGTGGCAACTAATCATATGGCCGATGGGGTGCCCAACCTCGTCAGCTCCACGGGCCCCCACAGTTATCTTGTGCCACGCTGGAGCTCATCCCAGCGTGGCAAACATCCCACGCCGTTTTTTTTTTTTAACCTGAAAATAAAACGGTCCCACGGGCGCTCAACCAGCCCCACCTCCCACAACCCGCACTCCACCACTGTGTACCCTGCCTCCCCACCCCCCCTCACCCTTACTTACCTCCGGAGCTCGGGCGATGATCTCTGGTGGACTGGGAACACATCTGCACTCTTCAAACTGATCATGAAACTGAGAGGAAATGCCTGTAAGTGTATAATGGGCTAGATAGGGTTTTCAACTTTATTGCATACTTCAGGTATTTTTTATTTTAACATAGGGACGATGTCGTTGTGGGGTTATTAGGCTGAGGGGTTTCACAGTCATCGTGAAATCACCTTGGGCCTGAACACCATGACAGTGACAGCATTCATGAGAAGGCATCCCTAAAACCCCAGTGTTGAAAATTTGCAAAATTCCAAAATGACTGTTTTACGAAGGCAGCATTGCGCAGTTCCCACGCAGGCTCGTAAGTTCGCGAATTTTCAATATTTTCACTCCAGATTTTCAACATTGCCATTTTACCACTCCTTCTTATGAGTAGTACAGCTGTCATTTTTCACATCTCACCCAAAATGTGTTTCCGCTAGCATGTTGCGCACACGGCGAGTTGGTGTGCAAGATCAATGTACTGACAAATTAAGAAAATCACAGTGACACTGTTCATGAGCAGAGGTTTTAAAGTGGCTATGTTGAAAATTTGTGAAAAATTCCTAAAATGACTGTTTTACTTAGTGTGCATTGCACAGTTCCTATGTGCATGTCCTAAGTTTATGAATTTAATATTTTCACCCAGATTTTCAACATTGCCATTTTACTACACCTCCTTATGAGCAGTACAGCTGTCATTTTTCATCTTGCCCAAAATGTGTTTCGCTTCATGTAGCGTCATTAGTGGCGAGTCGATGTCAAAATCAATGTAGGGACACATTAAGAAAATTACATAGTGACACTGTTCATGAGCAGAGGTCTTAAGAATGGCTATGTTGAAATTTGGCAGAAAAATTCCAAAATGACTGTTTTACTTAGCGGCTATGCAGTTCTTATGCATGCTCGTAAGTTTATGAATTCTAAATATTTTCACCCAGATTTTCAACTTTGCTACTTTATTATTACATTCCTTGCGAACAGTACAGCTGCCATTTTTCATATGTCTTCTAAAATGTGTTTTCGTGACATATAGCTATTACAATGGTGCTGTTGGTGCTAAAGCAATGTTTAGGACAGATTAAGAAATCACAGTTACACTGTTCATGAGCAGAGGTCTTTAAATGGCTATTGTTGAAAATTTGGTGACAAAAGTCCATAAATGACTGTGTTGGCTTGAGTGAGCATTGCGCAGTTTCCACGCACCTCGTAAGTCTGGCGACTTTGCTATTTTCAGTCCAGATTTTCACCAGTGGCATTTTTCCACACTTCCTTATGAACAGTACAGCTGTCATTTTTTCACAACATGGCTGAAGTGTGTTGCCACACCTCAGCTAGAGATGTGTGGTCGCTGTGGGAAATCATTGTTCGGCACAGATAAAGAAAAATCACAGTGACACTGTTCATGGTCGGAGGCACCAAAATGCCTGAGTTGACAATCTGCTGTAAAAATCCCCAACCTAATTATATGTTATGGGTGTGCGCTGCACAGTTTCTATGCACGCCGTGATTTCACCATTTTTATGTTGCTTGCACGCATGCGCGAAACATAGTGCCATCATCAGAGATTTTGAGGTGTGTTACCTCCTCCTCCAATTCAGTCAGTGCTGGCAGGCGTTTCTGTAGTTATCGCATTTTGGAGCAGTTTCTGACACGCCTCCAAATGCAGTGGCATATGTTGAAAGGGGAGTTACGCTCAGTGAGCACTGATAAGATATCGCTGCTCACGCGGCAGCCCCCCCACAGACATATTGCAGGCGCGTGCGCCTCCAAGACAAGACTGTATAGCCGACGGGTGCCCAACCCCACCGGCTGAGCTGCTGCCTCCTCCAGTAGTAGGTGCCACGCCTGGAGCTCACCCAGCATGGCACGCAGTTCTTTGGTCGACGGGGTGCCTAATCTCAGAGGCTGAACGCCTCCGGTTCTTGTGCCACTGGGAGCCCTCCCCAGCGTGGCAACAAATGCCATGGCCGGCGGGGGTGCTCCAATCTCTGCCGGCTGAATGCCCACCTCATCGCCTCTGTGCCACGCTGGGAGCCCACCCTAGTGGCAAACGCTCCCACGCTTCTTCTTTTTTAAAAACCTGTAAAACAAACAGTCCCGCCGCGTTCCCCAACCCTCCCACAACCCGCACTCACCCACTGGCGCACTCCAGCCTTCCCACACACCCCCTCATTCCACACTTACCCGACTTCTGGCGCCGATGATCTTCGGTGGACCGAACACGCCTGCACTCTTCAAGTCGATCGCCAACTGAGGAAATGCCGTAAGCTGTATAATGGGCTAGATAGGGGGTTTCAACATTGTTGCATATCTCAGGTATTTTTGGATTTTTTAACAATTTTCGGACTTTCATGATGATGATATGACTGTCATGAGAAGCTTGTTCCGGCGGCATTTCGCAGTGACTGCGAATCACCTTCGGCCTGAATACCGCCATGACAGTGACATCATTCATGAGAAGGGGTCCCAAAAACCCCATGTTGAAAATTTGGTGCAAAATTCAAAAAATGACTGTTTTACGAGTGTGCGTTGCGCAGTTCCTACGCAGGCTCGTAAGTTCGCGAATTTCAATATTTTCACTCCAGATTTTCAAAATTGCCATTTTACCACACCTTCTTATGAGTAGTAAGCTGTCATTTTTCACATCTCACCCAAAATGTGTTTCCGCCCATGTAGCGCAGAATGGCGCAGTCAGTGTGCAAAATCAATGTACGGGACAAATTAAGGCAATCACAGTGACACTGTTCATGAGCAGAGGTCTTAAAATGGCTATGTTGAAAATTTGGTGAAAAAATTCCTAAAAATGACTGTTTTACGAGCGATGCGTTGCGCAGTTCCTACGCACGCTCGTAAGGTCGCGAATTTTCAATATTTTCACTCCAGATTTCCAACATTGCCATTTTATCACACCTTCTTATGAGTAGTACAGCTGCCATTTTTCATATCTCACCCAAAATGTGTTTCCGCCCATGTAGCGCACAGTGGCGCAGTCGGTGTGCGAAATCAATGTACGGGACGAATTAAGAAAATCACAGTGACAGTGTTCATGAGCAAAGGTCTTAAAATGACTATGCTGAAAATTAGGTTAAAAAAATCCAAAAAAATGACTGTTTTACGAGCGTGCGTGGTACAGTTCCTACGCACGCTCATAAGTTTGCGAATTTTCAATATTTTCACTCCAGATTTTCAATATTGCCATTTTACCACACCTTCTTATGAGTAGTACAGCTGTCATTTTTCACATCTCACCCAAAACGTGTTTCCGCCCATGTAGCACACAATGGCGCAGTCGGTGTGCGAAATCAATGTACGGGACAAATTAAGAAAATCACAGTGACACTGTTCATGAGCAGAGGTCTTAAAATGGCTATGTTGAAAATTTGGTGAAAAAATTCCCTTCAGATGTTCTGCAATATTACTAATGAAGACATTGAACAGAACTGGCCCCAGGATCGATCCCTGCAGCACCCCACTGGTCACCCCCTCTCCCTAGACTGCATACCATTTACCACCACTCTCTGCCTCCTGTCTGTTAGCCAGTTTCTAACCCAGTTTACCACCCTTTCCCCCATGTCCAGCCTACCCAGCTAGTTTATCAGCCTCCTATATAGGATGGTGTCAAAGGCTTTGCTGAAATCAAGGTAACGTTGTCCGCTGCTCCACCCTGATTCACTTCTTTGTCACCCAGTCAAATAAATCAACCAGATTTATCTGACATGATGTCCCCACTGTGAATCCATGTTGTCTATGTTCCTGGGTTCCGATGGCATCTAGATGCCCCACTATCCTTTCTTTAAGCAATGTCTCCATGATCTTCCCCACTACTAACGTGAGGCTGAATGGCCTATTGTTCCCTGCCTCCTCCCTGCTGCCGGACTTCTGTAGAGGAACCACATGTGCCCTCCTCCAATTCACTCATGTTGAATGACTCAGTGAACATGGCTGCCAGAGGTACTGTTATCTCCCTTCGTAGTTCTGTTAATATCCTTGGGCGTATGCCATCTGGTTCCATCGCTTTGTCTACCTTCAATTTAGTGAGCTCTTGCAGGACTCTTTTGTCCACCTCTTCACCCCCTTGGCAACTGCTGTACTGCTGTGGCCCTTGCCCCTCCCACTCTTCTGTGAATACTGAACGGAAAGACACAGTGGATGTCTTGGGAGGAAGGCATGAAACTGTCACTTCCAAATACCTAAACAGCACATACAAGCAAGCAACATTCGGCATTGACAAATGCTTGTTTTAATATTTTACTGCAGATTTGCAACATTGCCATTTTTACACCTCCCATGAACAGTACAGCTGTCATTTTTACATCCTGTTCGAATGTTTTGCACCTGTGGTGCTAAAATGTGAGTCACTGTGCATAAGCAGCTTGCTAACAAACTGATATTCCTCTGTTCATGAGGTGGGGTCACAAAAAGACATGTTGAAAATTTGGAGTGAAAATATCAACGAATGCCTGAGGTATTAGGGTTTCTAACCATAACGCCCAACCCTGTAGAGAATTACAGGCATCAGGGGTGTGACTTGGGATTCTTGCCTGTAATGCTCATACCATTCCACACCCTGCAGCCAGTGAGAGGCATCGAGGTATGCCTTGGACTCTTCGGCCCCAAAGTTCACCCCATTCTCCTATATCGCACCCATCGCATTGTATTTCCTAATGAAATGGGGTGCGCATAAGAGCCAAAGACCCCACGGAACACCGTGACACTTGTCAGTGTCTGCAGGGTGTGTGGTGAAATGGCGTGGACATTATGTCTGACGACCCAAACACACACCCCAATGCATGTCACTCTCTGCAGGGTGGTGGTGGGGTTGGCTTCAGTTCAGTACTTCACTGCCATTCCTATTACGCAGCTCTGTAACTTCTACACTACCACTGCCAATGCCAGCAAGCAAACATTCGGCATTGACAAATGCTTGTTAATGTCTTTATAAGTGACATTGCAGATGAGCTGGAGGGGAAGATCTGTCTCTTTCCAGATTACACCAAAACCTGAAACAGGGTGACCACTCCAGTGGGGTGGAAAGAATGGGCAGAGATTGAAAGAAAATTAAGGAGTAGTCAAGGACATGGCAGCTGGGTTTCATCGCAAAAAAATTCAAAATAATTCATTTAGGGCACATAACCCCAGAGGTAGAGAACAAGATGAGAAAACAGGTATGATGGTCACTGTTCCAATCTGGCTTTCGAAAGAACCACTCCACTATTATCTCCCTATTCAGGCTCACTGACTCCAGCATCACCAGGATGGATAATGGCCTCATTACCTCTGCCATCACTGTCAACCTCACCAAGACTTTTGACACAGTCTCCCATGCCCTGCTTCTTGACTCCCTTATGGCTGCTGGGTTGTCTACTTCTGCTCAAAACTGGTTTTGAGCTTACCTCTCAGGCAGAACACAAGCAGTCAATATCCAGGATACAATCTCTCCCCCCTCCATACTTCCACAGGAGTCTCACACAGCTTGGTGCTTGGACCCATTCTCTTCTCCATCTTCCTAAATGACTTGCCCTCAGTATGCTCCCCTCCTCCTCCTCAATCCATATGTATGCTGACACCACCATCCTGTTCTCCTCTGACAAATGCCCCACCGACGTAGCAACCACCCTTCAGCATGACTTCCACCAGGTTCAGCTAAAAAGACTGTCTCCATGAACTTTGGCACTAGGCAGAGACTCTCTAGCAGGGCCCCATGTTTTCTGCGATTCTGCGGTTGCAGCAGTGGCCACAGAAATCAGGGCTGACTGCAGAAATCAGTGCTTGCTGCAGAAATCAGGAAAACCAGCCACACAGCCGCAGAAATGCTAGCTATGCTATGCGATCACAGAAGGCAAGGGCATAGCTATTGATATGTTAAGTATGCCATGGCATACATGCTCATTAGAAGGGGCAGCAAACTGATGCCACCCTCTACAAGACCAAAAAGCTAGTGGCCGCAAGGCATCTTGACTCGTGCTGGCTCTTGTTACATAACTCCTTCCAGCCAATATTGTGGGGGGTGGGGGGGCTGATGCAGGAGTAGCAGAGCTTGATTAGGTCCATGGCAGTTATGATTTGCTGCTGTGTAGGTGTGGGGAGCTCAGCCATGTTAATTTTTCATTGTGAGGCTGCCTATGGTCCATGCTGAATCCTTGGAAGATGAATTTGGAAGGAAGAACTGGAAGGTGAGCTGTTTTCAAGAAGTGAGAAGATTCAGTGGTGACCCACTGAGGTGAGGAGCTGATTGCAGAAACATAGGGCTGGCAGCAGACTGCCTAGAGGACTCAGTCCCCACTTATGGACATCGATCGCAGTTTTGATTTGTGGGCTGCAGTTCTGTACCTGCAAGTGTGAGAATAATTTCTTGGCAGATTTGAATCTGCAACCTAAGTGGTGGCATCAAGCTCAATTCTTAAGGAGGGTCATGTTGCCTCGCTGCAGCAGAGTTGAGGACCAGGGTAAACTAGGACTGGAGCAAGCAGGTATGGAAAAAAATCAGAATGGAGAGTTTGATTGCTGCTATACACAATTAAAATGAGGTCACCGCCTGAAGAACACCACAACCCCGTGAGTTGCGAGGAGAAGAGGAAATGCTAATCAAGGTAACTTCTGCTTATTAAGAATGATTTGCTTGCATTTTTTAGTGTGTCCCCCAAAAGAAAAATCAGGAGTCAACAAATCCTACAGACACTGTAAGTTACACCCTCCTTCACTTTTATAGGAAGACAATCCCTCCTAAACACACAGATTTGCATATTGCACTCAACATGTTTGTTGCATGGCAGTTAGGGTATTTCTAGTTTAATAAAATTATAATCTAAAAGAACATTGATCAAAATCAGAAAATAATGGCTTTCAAGTTGGAGTATCTCTTTATATCTGCCAGCTATAAATATAAACCAGAAGAAATCCAAGCAGGTTTTGCCTTCTGTGTAGTTTTATTTTTTTATTTTATTTATTTAGACAGCAGTTTGGAAAACCTTTGAGCCATAGGCTCATTTACAAAGGTACCTTGTCACAGTAGGACAAATGAAAATACACAGTGTAACAGTATAACACAGTATAACAGTAACTTAAGACATAGATACAAACAAGCTGTACAGGTAGGATTGATGCAAACAATACCAGAGTTATGTTGTCCTTAGCAGCTTAGTAGTAAGCTTTGTCATAAGTATTGAGTACAGCTTTGACTAGTGGCAATTACAGCTTTAGGTGTTAACAAGGTGGTTCCAAGGACGCTTTGGAAGCACGTATATAGTTGGAGCTCGGAGATGGAGGGGGGCAGCATTGAACCAGGAGGGGCCCTAAAGCTGAAGACTCTTGGCCGTGAGAGGTCCTAGCTCTAGGGATAACAAGAGAGGTTTTCCCAGAGGTCTGAGTATGAACTAGTGGGACAGAGCGGATGGTGGTGGTCAATCCTGGCGGGGGATAGCAAAGGAGGTTCTTTTGTAAGGAACAAGGTCAGATATTGAGGCGCTCGTCAAGATCAAGCACCAGCGCTTTAGCGTACAGTAGACAGGTGTGTGTTAGCCTAGGTGCCCCAGTGCAATTAACCTGCAGGCCTTATTCAGAGTGTGCGAATTTTATGGAGTGCGGCTCTGATCAGCAGCACCCTACACCGGCAGTCCATAGTCCACTAGGGACAGGAAAGAGGAGGATCATGAAGCCCAAGAGCTCTCCGGGGAGGCAGTGTTTATACCGATGTAAGATGCCCAATCGGATATTAGTGGCAGTGGCTAGGGCAGCGATGTGTCCATGGAAGGAGAGGGAGGGGTCAAAATGGATCCCTAGGTATTTATAGGAGCAAACTTGTTCGAGTGGAAAGAAGACCAGAGTGAATGAGGAGTTTGAAGTTGCAGGACTTGTTTTGAGGATGAGTGAAGAACATGGTTTTGTTTTCAAGATTTATCACCAATCTATGTTCCTTGAACCAGCCCTCGCTCGGCCGAAGGACTTCTGCAGCGAGTCCTGAGGGAAATAGGTTTATGACTTGAGGGAAAGATGACTGCATCATCAGCGTATAATAGAATGTTCCCCGAGCAAGAGCGTGGAAGGGTGTTAAGGTAAAGGGAGACTAGTAAGGGGCCCAGAATGGAGCCCTGGGGAACCCCAGAAAAGATGGGACAGATGTCTGAGTAGGTCCCATTAATTTTTACATGCTGTGAGTGGTCAGACAGATAACTGGTGCACCAGAAGATAGGCCTAGCAGCAAAACCAGAGAGACTAAGGGCATCAAGAAGGAGTGGGTGGGAGACAGTGTTGAAAGCTTTAGAGAGGTCAATGAAGACCACACCAGCCAGAGAACCAGTGTCTAAGGAGGAGTGGAGAAAGTTGGAGAACTCTAGGAGGGCTGTGTTGGTACATGTGCCCTTCCGGAAGCCATGCTGCTCAGGACATAGGGACATTGTAGGTGGAGAGGTAGTCAGAGGATTTGAGAGGCCACCACTTTTCCAAGGCCTTGGAGAGGAGAGAGAATGGAGATTGGCCCGATAGTTTCAGCCACAGTCCTATCACCACCTTTAAAGATAGGGTGACAGTGGCCACTTCCAGGCAGCTGGAACCTTCCCAGGCAAAGAGAGTGGTTGATGAGGCACGTGATCGGGGTAAGGACAGTGTCTAAGACCAGCCGTAGGATACACGGATCCAGGTGCTGCGTCTGCACTATTACCTTTGGAGGGCAGTGATATGGGTGCGCCTAAGTTCTTGGGCAGAAACACGCAGAGGAGAAAATAAGGGTGAGAAAGATTTATGCAGGTGCTGGGGAGGAGGTCAAAAAATTTGTAGGGAGGATAGGGCTAAGGTCAGTGAATGAGGTGTTGAGGTGGTTGGCTCATGAGGGCTGGGTCTGAGGAGATCACGCCATTAATGTTGATCTGGGGGGTGGGGGGAGTGTACCCCATTTAACTGTTTAATGTTATCCCAGAAGGTTCTGGGGTTCCCCCATGAGGCAGTGAGTGAGGACCGATAGTGCTCAGACTTGGCCTTTCTGATGGCCCAAGTGCACTTGTTTCGGGCGGCAGCATATAACTGACTGTCACTGGGCCGGCCAGTCTCAATGGCACAGTGCCATAGGTTGTCCCTATGT
This sequence comes from Neoceratodus forsteri, assembly GCA_016271365.2. Classification (NCBI taxonomy): domain Eukaryota; kingdom Metazoa; phylum Chordata; order Ceratodontiformes; family Ceratodontidae; genus Neoceratodus; species Neoceratodus forsteri. The sequence goes on from CM057458.1 coordinate 520,050,033, forward strand.
TTGAGTTGGTGGATCAAAGCTGGGGTTACCCAGGGGGCATTCTGCCTTTTAGAACGGCCGGTCGACACTGGGGCAAAGATATCACAGGCATTATTAAAAGTTCGGGTAAAGAAGGAGAGAGCTGTGTCGATGTCAGGAGTTGCCTGTATAGAGACCAGTCAATTTGGGACAGAAGTTCCTTAAGTTTTATCAGTCCACCAGGTATTAGACGCCGACGGCATGTGGACTGTGCTATGGGTTTGGGGACTGAGGACGACCAGTGGAATAGAATGGGGGAGTGATCGTTGAGAGAGTCTGGGAGGACTTGTACATTGGGGATCCGATTAGGGCGGTTGGTGAATACCACATCAAGCAGTGTACTGGAGCCTCTCTTGGGGTTAGCCCTGGTAGGGTGGGTAACTAGTTGCGTTAGGTCTATTGCAGAAAAGGAGTCATGGGTAGAGGAGGAGGAGGGGCTGAGCCAGCTGACATTTAAGTCACCCACCAGTTTTAGCTAAGTGTGTATGTCCTTCTCTGATTCTAACCTAGGAGAACAGCAAAGGCCACCAATTTCCAGAAGAAGAACAGATGAACCTTCAAATTTGGGGTGGGAGGGAAAATTCTTTTAAAGAGAAGACTGATGCCCATGACTGTGCCAGATTTGGGTTATTGCAGTTTAATATTTGTGATAAGAAGACTACTTACTGTTAAATGGCCTGCTGTTCCACTTTCAGTGTAGTGGAGTGGTGGCACAAAGGGAGTCAAAGGGTTAACTAAGACTTAATCCCTTTGAAGGTGTGCTGTTTAGCCACAATTTATCTGCCACAGAATGGAGGCAGAATCAGCAGTTGTTCTGCTGCAGAAAGTCTGAGGTCCTGCTGCAGAATGTGGGTCCACTTTGCCGCAGTAAACACAGGGCCCTGCTCTCTAGGCTCCACCTTTTACCTTCTTTCCATACCCTTGATGGGACAATCCTAGAGGACACCTCCTCATTCAGATACCCTGGGGTTTGGTTGGACCAACACCTCAACTTCTCAGGCCACATTGACACCATCCTGAAAAAACTGTGCCCTGTGCTTGGTGCCTTATTCAGGAACCATAGTTGCTGCCCTCCTACGGCATGACGTGAACTAGTCCAGAAGATGATCCTCCCCATTTTCAACTACTGTGATATAGTCTATTGTGCTGCTCCCAAATCCTCCCTAACCAGATTGGACACTCTCTTTAACTCTTTCTGTTGTTTCGGCCTTAATGCTCCATCATATACACATCACTGTGACCTCTACCATGCCTGTCCCTTCCCCCTCTTGCCACAGGTGCCTCACTCATTGTGCCAAACTCATGTCTAAATTTTGGTTAGGAGACTTTACCTCCTACCTCTCATGTTCACTCTCCCCCCTCCACTCTCTCAGATCCTCTGACACTCACACTTTTTTGGATCCCATCGAACCATTCTCATTGGTCAGTTAGGCTTCACCCATCATTTCCCACAAATCTGGAACTCCCTCCCCACCAAATATGGAACTCCTCCTCCTACTACTCCCTTGACTCTGCCTTGCATAACTTTCTCGCATCTAACTGCTCCAGCTTTAACACTCCTTATATGTCCTCCTATACCTCTGCGCCTCTCCATGGCTCACATCCCCTATTAAATCTTCCCCCTCCCCAGAGCCTGCTTTCTTTTCAGCACACTCTCCTCTCCCTTCACCGCTACCTCTCACCCTACCCTAACCTTCTTCCATTACCAACTTGCCCTGCTTAGTTTTGACCTCTGGCAGGGTTCTCAGCATCCTGGAGGTCTAGCACTAGGCCAGCCTCCTCCTCCCTCCTCTCCCCCTCCTTTCTACCCAACTTGTCCTCATTTCAAATCTGCCCCCATCAGGTTCTTAGCACCCTGGCGATATCTACTCTCAGGTAAGTTTCTTCCCTTCCTCCTTTGTTTCTTTTCCTCTTCTATCCCCCCTATTTCCCTCTGCCCAACTTGTCTTCGCCTAATTCTATCCCCTGGCAGGGTTCCCTGCATCCTGGAAGGGCCCAGCACTGGGCAATTACTCTTCCTTCAATCCCCCTCTCCCTCTATCATTTTTACCCAACTAGTCCTCACCTGATTCTGCGCTCTGGCAGGTTTCTCAACATCCTGGAGTGGCCTAGTTTTAGGCAAGCTTCTTCTTTCCCTCCTCTTCCCTCCTTTCCCGTCATCCTTTCTTTTCTCTCTTTCCAATGTGGTCTCACCTAGTTCTGGCCCCTGGCAGGGTTCTCAGCATCCTGGAGGGGTCCAACACTGGAAAATGACTCTTCCTTCCCTCCCCTTTGCCCTCCATCCTTTCTACCTAACTCGTCCTCACCTGACTGTGCTCTCTGGCAGGGTTCTCAGCATCCTGAAGAGGCCTAGTCTTAGGCAAGTTTCTCCCACCCCTCCTCCTCCTCCTTCCCTTTACCATCCCCTCTACTATATCTACCCAACTTGTCCTTGCCTACTCCTGCCCCTTATTCTAAGTCCTCACCTCATTCCACTACTGGCAGTGATCTCCGCACTCTGAAGGGGCCAGTTCCAGGTATGACTCGTCCTTCCTTACCCCATCCCTCACCCCCACCTCCCTCCTGCCCCATCTCCACCCCCTGTACTTAAAAATAGAAATTAGTTCACTTCAGTTAATAACTTGCAAATTTTGTTCTTTCTGAGGTGCTCCCAGATTGCACTAGCCCTGTGTTAACTTATGAACATACGAACCATACGAAATTTGCCAGCAGATAAAGGTCTAGAGGTCTAGCAAGTCTGCTCGAATGTGCAGCTAGCATCCCTTATTCTGTAGCTGCCCCTCCCTTCCACCCTTCCCCTTCATTAACCCTCCCCCTTGTCCTGTCCCATCCTCGTTTGAAGCAGTCCACTGTTCTACTGCATACCACTTCAGCAGGTAATGCATTCCACCCAGCCACCACCTCTCTGTAAAAAGTGTCTCCTCATCTCCCTCCTGGAACCTTCCTCGCTCCAGTCTCATATCATGTCCAGGCTCTCTGGTGGCCTCCCTCCTTACTTTGAACAGCCCCTCTAAATACCTGTCTTGTATATTCCTTTCATGTATTTAAAGGTTTCAATCATGTCACCCATCTCTCCTCTCCTCCAGTGAGTACATGTTCAACTCCTTCAACCTCCTCTCATATGATAAGTCCCCCAGCCCCTTGATCATCTTTGTTGCTCTGCGCTGCACCTCCTCCAGTAACTTAATGTCCCTCTTCAGATATGGACGCCAGTACTGCACACAGTACTCCAGGTGTGGTCTAACTAATGACCTATACAGTGGCAGAATCACCTCCTCCCTCCTCGAGGATATATCCCTTGCAATACAACCCAACATTTTGTTGGCCTTTGCAGCCTGCCTTCCTACATTGTGCCGAGTTGTTCATTGACCCTGTAATAGGCACACCCAGATCCTTCTCCTCCTCCTCTGTCTGGGCTAGCTGCACTCCCCTAGCTGGTAACTCCTCCTTGGGTTCTTCATCCCAAAATGTAGCACCTTGCACTTTTTGGCATTAAAGCCAGTTGCCAGGTGTCTGACCAGGTTTCAAGCTTTGCCAGATCATCCTGCTACCCGGTCATCCACCACCAGCCTACCTTGGTATCATCAGCAAACAGACTGATCTTGCTCTTGATGTCCCATGATATGTCTGCAATGAATATCCCAAACAACACTGGTCCCAACACGGAGCCCTGTGGAACACCGCTTGTCACTGCCCTTGGGTGTGAGAGCTCCCACCCACCACCACCCTCTGTTGCCTTCCCTGCAGCCAGTTTCCTATCCATCTCACCAGCTTTGCACCCGCCCTGTGCCTACTAACCTTCCCAGCCTTCCATGTGGCACTGAGTCGAATGCCTTACTGAAGTCCAGATACAGGACATCCACTGCATGGCCCCTGTCCAGTTGCCTAGTTACCAGTCATAGAACTCCACCAGGTTGGTTTGGCAGGATCTGCCACGTATGAAGCCATGCTGTCTGCTGTCCTGTAGTCCTTTGGCCTCTAGGAGGGCCGCCAGCCTCTCCTTCAGGATAGTCTCCATTAGCTTACCCACGATGGATGTGAGGCTCACTGGTCTGTAGTTTCCTGGTTCATCCTTGGGGCCACTCTTGTGGAGGAGCACCACGTGAGCCATCCTTCAGTCCTGAGGTACACACCCCGAATGTAGTGAGGCATTAAATAGGTCTGCCAAAGGCCCTGCAAGGACCTCTGCCAGCTCCTTCAGTACCCTGGGGTGGATGCCATCTGGGCCTGGTGTCTTGTCCACCCTCAGTGCCATCAAACCCTCTCGAACTCTGCTCTCCATGATTTCCCCATCTGTCGCCACTTCCCACCCTGCTTCTGCCATTTCTCCCACCTTGGGTGTCACCCCCCTCTTCTCTTTAGTAAATACTGAGCAGAAGTACTCATTTACTGCTTCCGCCTTATCGCACCCTGCTTCCACCCAACCCCCCACCCTTCCTAATCCTTACTATGTGGTCCTTACAGCTCCTTTTCTCCCTGATGTCTTAAGAAGTCCTTCTCCCCTTCTTAATGCCTTGTGCCAGCCTGAGTTCCGTGATAGAGCTTTGGCTCCCCTTACCTTGTCACCTCCTTCGATTCTGTCAAGTACTCCTCCCTGTCCCCTCTCCCTGTTTTCTTGTACTTCCTAAAGGCAGCTCTTTTCCTCCTTACCTTTTCATGACCTCCTTGCTCAACCAGATCGGTTTCTAGCCCTAGCCTTCTTGCTCTGGGCTTTGCAGCAGGTTTTGGTTGCCTCCACTGTCCCCAGCTTATGAGCTCCCCTCTGGTTAGTGTCCATACTAGATTGAATTCTGGCCAGGTACCCTTTTACCACTTCCCGTCTCCCAAAGTCGGCCCTCCTGAAGTCCAGCACTATTGTGCCAGATTCCACTCCTTCCTTGCCCATATCCAATGCGAGCCATACTGAGTGGTGGTCACTCCCTGACAGCGGTTCCTCCACTGTAAGTTCCCTCACAAAGTCCCCATTTGCCAACACAAGGTCAAGGGTATTCCCTAACCTGGTTGGTTCACTGACCATTTGCAGCAGGAAGCTGTCCTGGAAGGCATCCAGCAGTACCTGCTCCCTTCTGTTCCTGTTGTTGGGGTGCTGCAGTCCACTCCTGGCATGTTGAAGTCCCCCACAATCACCACACTACCCTTCTCGTAGGTCCTCCTGATCTGTCCCGCTAGTTCCCTGTCTAACTCCTCCGTCTGAGATGGTGGTCTGTACACCACTCCCATTCTAAGAATCTATTCTTGGAATCCTGGATTTGCATCCAAAGTGACTCAGTACTACCTCCTCCCTTCCTCCCTTACACACTTCAGTCCTTCCTTCACATATAGTGTCACCCCTCCTTTCCCAATCACCCTGTCCCTACGAGATAACCTGTACCTGGTACAGACAAGTCCCAGTCATTGTATTGGGTGGCCATGTTTCTGTGATGGCTTAATGTCCACCTCTCCCTCTGCCATGAGAACCTGTAACTCTGCAGTTTTCCTCCCAAGGCTCCTAGCATTAACGGTAACCACCTTCCACCCTTCCCCCTCCCATCCTGCCTCCTTTACTAGCATCACCAACAGTACTTGCCATTTGTCCTTGTCATTGTTATGGGGGTAAGCTCATATGGTTTCCCAACCTGTGGTCTCTGCATATCTCTTCCCCAACTGCCACCCCCACTCATAGTTTAAATTCCCAACTCCTCTATGTACTCCTCCATCCTCTGTTTCAACTTTTCTTTCCCTCCTCACTCAAGTGTAGTCTGTCCTTGGCATAGAGACTACTGTCCTCCTGGGTCCCTCCCACCCCCCAACAGCCCTTTCCTTTGCACATTCCAGGGTTCTTAGCCATCCATTAAATTCCTCTATTCTCAGCTTCTTGTTGTGCTTGCCTTTGGCACGAGTATCTCTGAAAAGTTACTGATCTTCCTGCCCCCTCACATAATTGTGCTAGTTCCTCCAACCTCCTCTGGACTGTATCTACTGTATTGTCAGCCAGGTCATTTGTCCCAAGATGTATAATTAAATGAGGCTTGTCCCTACCCCTTCTAGCATATTTCAGAACAGACTGTCCCACCCTTTCTGCTGTCATTCCTGGCATGGCCTCCACCCAAATGCGACTATGCCTCTCCCCCTTGCTACCCCACCTAACTCCTCTTAGTATTGAGTTGCTTGCCTCCCTGGTCGCTAGGGACTCAGCGTCCCGAATGTCAGGGAGGGCTTGTGTGGCTAGTAACGGCTTGTTTTAAAAGTAGCCTGGTTGCAGTCGGTGGGGTCAGGAGTGCTATCAGGCTCCCTGACAGAATTAAAAAAAAAGTTTGCTACCCAAGGCAGGGAGAGAGAGGACACAGGGAGATAACTGAAATTGGTAAAGAGTACCTGCAGTCCTCCTCTCATCCCTGCAGCAGCTGCCAAGTTCCGGTGGTTCTCCAGTAGCGGCAGACCTCCAGCAACAGTGGGTTGCCGATGGTGATCGACCGCATCGCGGGCTAGTTGGCCCAGTAATCAATTTAAAATTTAAAAAGTTAATTCAGTCCCTCGGTGACGGCACCCACAAGAGGGGCCACATCCCAGCAGCAGAGAGTTGGGACGAGTAGTAAGTCCCCTTAGCTGTCCTCCTGTCCACCTGCCCATTTCCCCAGTGCCAGCTACAGCAGCAGCATCCCTCTTCAGCCTCCTCCTGCAGCAGTTTCTCCCTGGGTCGGGGTGGTGAGTCGGCGGCAGCACCAACTGGCAGGTGCTGACCACCACAACTATAATTTTAAAAATTAAATAATTAAAAGTTTATTCAGTGCCATTGGGCGCTGGAAGGGACAGCCTGAGGGGCAGTCTAGAGGGGCAAGGCAAGGCCCCATAAAGAAGGGATGGCCTGTGGGCGGGATTTCTTTATTTATTTAAATTAGCTCTAGCATAGAGCATAGGCAGGGCGGAGCTAAGGCGGGGCTATCCTGCTTGATGGACAGAGGTCCCTGCCAGGCCTTACAGATTTAAAGGGGCAACGTCAGGCAGGGCTATTTAAAAGGGAAATGCTAATTTTACTGTGTTCACTCATCTCAGCCAGTTAAAGGTTCCCAGTCGGAGTATAGTAAACCCCAGTGTCTTGGACTAGCTAGTCAAATGGGCTACCTGGAAGGGCTAGTTGATCCCAAAACTATTGTTTATGTTTTATTCAGCACATATAAGGGCCAATATGGGCAGGGTGAGCCCAGTTACTTCAGTAGCCACAGCAGCCAGGTGGGCTAGTAAGTTAGGGGCCAGGTAGCCAATGTATTTTCTTGATGTTATTCACATTCTACACAGTTTCTCTAGTTCTGGGTGGGCCAGTGAGGGGATTCCAGCTGCAGATAAGGTATATTGCCCCACAGTGTGGGTCATCGGCCAGTAGTCAGATGGCCACCAATAGAGAAGCTAGTTAATGTTTAACGAGTGACCTCCTGTGGTTTAGAAAGGCACTCAGTTTTAGTGAAAACTAGTAAGCAGCCAAGGGGAGTGAGTCAGGTAGTTAGTCACAACCCCAGGTTAGTAGCCATGTCCGTGCCTTTGGGCTAGTAACCCCTGTAACTTCCCTGTCAGCCCTAGTCTGGGGAAGGACAGTTAGGGAGGGACTCTTGTTACTTAAGCTAATCAGATTACCTTTGCCTTAGAGTAATTTTCCCATTAGATGCTCTTGGAGCTTATTATCAGTGGGAGGGGTACAGAAGGTATACCCGGGGTCCCCACATAGCTAGCCCTTAGTTTTTGGTAGGTTTTTCACCAGTGCATCCCCTTTCTAAAACTCCTGTCTGGGTCGCTGCTGTGTAATGCTGGAAGTATATGTAGAAGTAAAGCACTGTTGAAATATTGAGACTGTGTTTTACAAAGACTGTACCTGAATCTTATATCGTAGCCAACATTTCCTACTTGAACTGTTGCACCGCCAATAACTATTGGATTAACTCTGTATATGCTGTACTTATGTCAAAATGTTATGCTGGTTTTCTTCCCTTGGAGTATGCTTTGAGACTATGGGATTAATCCTACACTAGTACTTCCGCTCAGGACCTGCCTTGTCTGCTACTGAACCGTCCACTTGTCCAAGAACTGAACCTTTCAGCCTGATGCTAATTGTCTTCATCTGATTCTCACCTTCTTCACGCACTGTTGATCACAGTGACCACTCAGAGACTAAAGTTACTTTCTTGTTGCTACCAGTTGGGGCCGGTCGCCAGTATAGGTCTAGCATAGTTAGTCCCCGGCCAACCGCTTCCCGTTCAGAATGTCAAGTCATTCCCCTTCCCAGCAGTGTTTAGAAAGTGCAGGGAACCTCCCTGGTTCACAGATAGGGATCTGTCATAAAAGTAAAGGTGGGGCCTTGGATGCAGGTATCCTGGAGTCCAGTTTCAGCTCATTGTTTGCATCCTACTTGTATCCTGGAGTCCAGTTTCGGCTCAGTGTTTGCATCCTACTTGTATCCTGGAGTCCAGTTTCAGCTCAGTGTTTGCATCCTACTTGTATCTTGGAGTCCAGTTTTGGCTCAGTGTTTGCATCCTACTTGTATCCTGGAGTCCAGTTTTGGCTCAGTGTTTGCATCCTACTTGTATCCTGGAGTCCAGTTTCGGCTCAGTGTTTGCATCCTACTTGTATCCTGGAGTCCAGTTTTGAATCAGTGTCTGCATCCTACTTGGTATCCTGGAGTCCAGGTTTGGCCCAGTGTCAGCATCCTGTTTGATGTCCTGGAGTCCAGCCTTGGCCCAGTGTTCACATCCTGTTTGGTTCCCTGGAGTCCAGTTTCGACTCAGTGTCTGCATCCTGAATTTTCCTGAAACCAGTTCCGGTTTAGGAGCTCATCTACAGTGGTGTGTCTTCTTGTTTCCTTGGGGTCTTCCACTGGTCAGAAGCTCCCACATCTTTTTTGCATCCAGAACCTCAGTTTCTTTACAGCACTATTGCTCTGGAATCCTATCTAGCCAGGAGGCTTGCGCAGCTGGGGTTCTTGCTTGTTCAGTTCTTTCACCCCTTTTGCTCTTCCAATTCAACTAAAAGCCGGCCAATGGAACATATTGGTGGCCACCGCTCCGGACTTAGGAAGGACTTTATGTTCTGTCGGTTTACTGATCAACAGGTCATATTTGTACATTGAAATGCAGTACCAGATTGAGTATAGAACTCGTAATGATAAGTTTGTTATACAGTATAAGAATTCCCGTATAGTATAAGCATCCCTATAGAGTATAAGAATTCCTGTAGAGTATAAGCATCCCTATAAAGTCTAAGAATTCCCATAGAGTATAAGCATCCCTATAGAGTCTAAGAATTCCCATAGAGTATAAGCCTTCCTTTAGAGTATAAGAATTCCCATAGAGTATAAGCATCCCTTTAGAATATAAGAATCCGTAGAGTTATAGGATCCTAAGATACACCATACTAAGTGGTAGTATAGCTATTGGTTGTATACTGCTTGATTCCCCTGGTACCTCCCACTCAGTAAACCTGCTTTTATTCTCGAGTTTGTCTCCTGCCTCTCCTTACTTCAAGCACTGCTACACCATCAGCGAGAACAGACACTTGTGCTCTTTACACATGGAGATCTGTGTAGAGTTCTGGAGACCACATATCAGGAAAGACACAGAGTGCAGGCAGTCCTGAGAAGGACAACTAAAATGGTGCATGGTCAATGGTCTGCATCAGAAGTCCCATGAGAAGAGACTGAAAGACCTTAATAAGTACACCCTGGAAGAGAGAAGGGAGAGGGGGATATAACAGAGACATATAAATACCACACAGGGATAAATATGGTGCAGGAGGGGAACATTTTGCAGTGAAAAAGGTGCACAAGAACAAGGGGACAAAATGAAGCTGGAAGGGGGTACATTCAAGAGAGATGTGAGGAGGTACATCTTCACTGAAAGAGTGATGGAAAGGTCTTCTGGAGGAGGTGGTGGGAGTGAAAACAGTGGTGGGATTCAAACTTGTGTGGGATAGGTACATTGGAATCTTAGTGGAAAGCAAGGGGGGAGCTAGGGACCATCTGTGGCAACAGCACAGGTAGAAAAATGAACAGACTGGGTGGACCAAGTAGTCTTTATCTGCTGTCATTTCTATTTTTCTATGTTAAAAACTACCAAAGGTGGTTGTATATTTGGCATTAGTAGTCCAGAACTGTGGAACATCATGTCTATTAAATTCTGACAATGTCTAGGTCCTTCTGTTTCCTCTTAGGGCATTTATAGCTGGCTAGCAGAGCAGGAACAAAGATATGTGTAAGTGTCATTCAGTAGATCGTACTGTTAGAAAATCTCTGTAAAGAACAATTATGTATTTACTGTAACAGTAGATCTTTGAGATAATCTCTGTCATCAAGCCACACCTTTGGAACTCCACCTACATCACTGCTAGAACCATATGGAAACGTTTGCAAGCCAGGGGCATCCCACAATGATGTCATGTGTCGGCGTTTACGTAAACATGAGCAGATCCATCTCTCCTTTGCTCCCCCCAGAGATTATGCTCAGAGGACCTCAATATGGGGAACCAGAAGATATAGGCAGCACCTGGCATAGCAGGCAACAAGGGGTGCTGAAGTGATGGAAAAAATTATGTGCAGAAAAATCCTGTGACCTATAACTGAAGGGGGAAGGCGGGTGAGTTGGCATGGCCTGATGAAAGAGATTCTCTTAAAGATCTACTGTTACAGTAAGCATGTAACTGTTCTATCTTCTTCGAGGATATCTCTTTCATCAGGTCACACCTTTGGAACGAGTTCTATGCAGTACCAAATCTGATAGTCTGGGCAGATGGAGACATGCATTCTCATGACAGCAGGCCATGTAACCAGACCAAAACCTGTTCATCTACAAGACACAATGTCCAGATTGTAAAGTTTAGTGAAGGTGTGGACAGTACTTCAAGAGGCAGCAAAACATGTCAGCAGCTGAGACATTTCCAAAACAAGCAACAGAAGTGGCCATACCTCTGGTAGAATGACCACACCAGGAAGTTTCTTACCATACTTTCTATAATAGAAAGTAATACAGTTAGCCAACCATTTGGACAGGCACTGTTTATACACAGGAGCATCCACTATCCCAGGGGCAAACACAATGAAAAGCTGAGAGGATTTTCTGCAGTCTTCGGTGTGGTTCACATAATACCTGAGGAATCTGCACATTTATAGCATGGAATAATGCTTCCCCTGGATTGGCATAATCCAGAAAATAAACTGAAAGATGGACAGTTTGATTTAAAGTAATCTCAGACACCTGGTTTAGCAAAAACTTAGGATCTGTATGTAAAGACACCCTGTCTATGTGAAATATCAAGTGTGGGGGGCTCACAAATTAGAGCCTATAGCTCTGAAATTCTTTGAGCAGAGGTAATAGCTACAACAAATAATACTTTCCACGAATGAAATTGTAGGCTGCAACTCACAGCAGGCTTAGAAAGAGTCAAAGTAAGCTTTTCCAACACAAAATTAAAGTCCCAAGCTGGGACTGGATGTCTAATTGTAGGTATCAAGTGTAGTATACCTCTCAAAAAGGTACGGGATACTTCTAGTTGGGCAACTATACAGCCGTCTACAGGGGCATGGAAAGCAGAAATGGTAGCCAAATGCACCTTGGGGAAAGAATACTGTAGCCATGTGTCTGATAAGGACAGCAAGTATTCCAATACAGCATTAACTTGGCTAGTAAAAGGATTCAGGTTCTTTGAAGCAGCCCAAAATGTAAACTGCTTCCCCTTCAAAGAGTAAGTGTGTCTAGCGGAAGGTTTTCTAGTGGCTACCAGAATATTAGTCACTTTGGAGGATACCCCAGACCTTGTTATGGCTATGTCTTCAGGAGCCATGTGTGCAGATGCGGGGAGTTCAGGTCCGGATTGATGAGGGATCCCCTGTTCTGTGACAATAGGCACTTGCACAGTGGAAGGGGTACTGGAGGTTCCACTGCTAACTGTTGGAACAGTGGGTACCAGATCTATCAGGGCCAGAGAGAAGCAACTAGGGGCACTTGGTTAGAAGTGCAAACACAACAACAGTGCTGCCCAGAACAGTGCAGCAAACACGGCACCTGCAAAAACAGCGCCCAGTAGAAACATCCACATCCACATTGTAGCGATCCAAACACACACCAAGGACCGCTACCACAGCTATAAAACAAATTAATGAATTGTGTTTTTAAGGGGGGCTCCACCCCTGCACCTCCCAACATGAGGTGCTCTGCCCCCATACCCCCCATTACTAAAACAATTATCTATGAGGAGGAGTTAGATTTTGGGGGAAATTTGAAACTCGGGGGTGGGGGGAGACTATGAGATGTGACTTGTAAAAAAATAATTTTGTAAACCCATCTTATAGAAAGATATCAGAGAATGGGACCAGAACCCTGGTCTCCAGAACTACCCTGGCCAAGCTGCTCTATGCCTTAGCCCTCTCCACCACAGGAGCAGCTTGGCCAGCCACCAACTTTATTCAACTCTTCTTTACTTCCTCCAGTCACTCCCTCTGATATGACAGCTATAGGGGTAGCTTTAACTGTTGTTCACTATTCTACCCCTGTCGCTGTTCTTGTTTCGCTCTTCTTACAGTGCTCTTCTAACATCCACTGTTCAGAAAGTGCTGTTCTAACTGGGTAGGGAAATTGGGGTAAGAGTTGCTCCCTCCATCTTTAGTTTGAGTAACACTTTCTGTGTTAGAGGAAAGGGAGAAAAGGCATACAGAAGCCTCCCTTTCCAAGAGATGAACGTGTCTCACCAGAAGACTCCAGGCCCTGGTGCAAGTAAGCAAGCAAAAATGCAGCATTTTTGCATTGTGTGCAGATGCAAAAAGGTCCCACTCTGGGTGACCCCACTTTGTGAAGAGATGATCATCCACCGCTGACGTCAGCAGCTTCCATTCATGTAGGCTGGACTGTGACTGGTTTAGCCTGTCTGCCAAGTCAGTTTTGGTCCCTGGAAGATGTATGGATGAGAGTTCTAGGCTGTGTTCCAGTGCCTGCTGCCAGTCTCATTGCTTCCCTGCACAGTGGGTATGAATAAGTCCCCACTTGGTTGTTGATGTAATGCATCACACTAACATTGTCCCTCTGTGCTAACAGAGAGCCTGATGTCAGATGCTCTCAAAATGCCTGTAGACTGTATAGAACAGCCTGTATTTCCAGAGTATTTATGTACAAGGTTTTCTCTGTCTGGGTCCAAGTACTGCATTTTAAGGCCTAGAAGACATAAAAAGTTCCTAGCAGGGACAGACTGACTGTAATACACCAAGTGAGCCTGTTCTGTAAGGCATTCCTCTCTGTCCAAAGGGAGAAATGCATGTCCCTGACCCATGTCTAGTACTACCTCTATATACTGCAGTCTTTGACAGGGGGTCAATAATGACTTTGGTAGGTTCACAGTCACCCCTAGGTGGTCCAACAAGGTCCTGGTTTGAGCCAGGCTGTGTAGCAGTTGTTCTCTGGATTGGGCCGTCAATAGTCAATTGTCCAGGTTCCTGGTGGAGGGCTGCTGCTACCACTGGAAAACATTTGGTAAAGACTCATGGTACAGAAGACATGCCAAAGGGTAGGACTCTGAGACTGGTAATGTCTCCCCTCTAACAGGAATATTAGATATTTTCTGTGATTCTTTCTGATTTTGATATATAGGTAAGTGTCCTTTATGTCCAGAGAACACATCTGGTCTCCTGTGTTCAACAGGAGAATGAGGTCTTGTAGGGAAACCATCTGAAACTTTTGTTTTTTAATCTGATTCCCCCCAATACTCAGACCTGCCTTGACTGCTGTCCCCATGGGGCCACCAGGAGGGCTGTCCCTCCCAATGGACACTGTTGGCAAGCCCTGGCTTACCCCCCTGGGGCAGGGCCACAGGAGCAGAACCCCCCTGGCAGATGTTGAAGGCGGTGAGGATGGCGGTGGCAGAATGGGTCATCATGCTGGGGGGCCGGTGCTTGCTCCCAGGGGGCAAGGATGTGCAATGATGTCCAGCATCTGCCCTGCCCCCCCAACATGATGGCGCCGGTCTCAGTGGTACCGCCAGCCTCTGTCAGGAGTCCATAAAGCACCGGACACTCTTCCCTCCCTCCCCTTCTTGGAGAACAGTGCCCAGGATGCTTGATCCTTCTCCCCTGGCTGGTCCTCCGACTCCCCATTGGCATCGCAAGCAGAAATCCAATCTCTGTGCCACAAACCGTCTGAAATTTCTTGCATCTATATAGAAATTCAGGTCTCTCAGATCTAGAACTGGTCTTAAGTCTCCTGTCCACTTGGCAGCTAGGAAGTATCTGAAGTAGGAGCTCTTGTTCTTCTGCCTGGCAGGAACAGATTCTATGGCCCATTTTTGAAGCAATGCATTATCTCCTCCTTGAGCAGTGACAGGTGTCCTGGAGGATACGTGGATACAGGTGGCAGATGATCTGGAGGGGTCTCTAGAAGTTCTAGAGCATGGCTTCTCTCAAGTCCCACCTCAAACAAACTGACTGGTCACCCCTTGATGCTTTACTTGATGTGGACAGGGCATTAGATCACTTTATCACTGCATTTAATGCAGCTTGTGACACTTACGCCTCAGTAAAAAATTGTAAATTAAAGGGGACAACCAACCACCTCACTAGAAATAATCCAAAGTTTAAATATCTTGGGGTCACTCTAGACTGTTCCCTCACATTTTTAAAACACATTGACCTTGTAGCCAAGGCTGCAAATGTCAAAATTGGCCAACTACTGTATTTAGGTATAAACACTGCCTAACCGGGACCGATGAGGCATTCAAATTTGCAGTGTGCCGCTTGGTCTTATCCGTGATTGACTACAGGCTTGTAGTCTACAATGCAGCAACTGACTCAGCTCTCAAGAGAATAAAGCTGGGGGGCGTGGTCTGACCAGGCAGAAGATGGCAGCATAATTCAGAATCTCTACAGGAATTACTGCAATCTAACCTCACCCAGCCTTCACCAAACCTTTCTTCGGCACCAACTCCTGTTACCATCCTGTAATCTTACTGCCTGACACAGTCTGTAAGAAATTTTTGACCCATCGCCTACTTATATTCAATTATTCTGCACTCTACTGCAGCATACTAGGCCTCATCCTTCCGTATTATGGCAGATCTCCAAGCACAGTAAAGCTCACTTGCTAGAGTGGAAATAATGTTTTCTAAACTGATGGCTGAGATTAATGATCTAAAAACCTCCACCCAATAGAATGCGACCCCTCCTGAAACTTTTGGCCAGAAAACTGTGTTTAATGAGAAAGCAACGGCCTGTAACACCACTACTATTCCTGACCTCCAGGCTACTGTCCGAAATCAAGATCAAACTATTAAATCCCTGCAAGCCAAAATTGACGATATTGAAAATTGAAATCATCGCAACAATTTACAATTGTTAGGCTTCCCTGAAGGTGTAGAATTAGGAGACACTACTGTGCTTTTATTACATGTGCTGCCTGCAATGCTTAAACTGCCTCCTGACCTAACATTAATCATTGAGCGGTCTCATCACACTCTGGGTCCCAGGGCAGCAACAGACCAGCAACTGAGGCCCATCATTGCTCGCTTCTTGAACTATTCCCCTACAGAATTAATATTGAAACGAGCCAGAGAAATGGGGAAACTTCAGTGGCAAGAGTTTAATATTTCCATCTACAGAGACTTTTCAAAAGATTTAACCATTAGAAGGAAGGCCTACAATCCACCTAAACAAATCCTCCACCAAAGAAGCATTAAATTTACTCTACATTATCCCGCAACACTATGCCTTTTCTCAGGCTCTTCCTACAAGGATTTTGAATCCCCTGACGCCCTAGCCAACTATCTGGAGGTCTCTCTCTCTAATCTTACCTTGGGAGTTTCATCAGCAATCGGCAACCTGAACAAGATCTGGTATCTACACGGAGGGAGGGCAATGTGTTTAATGAATGGTTGCAAAACTGGTGCAGAGCATACGAACATATGAAATTTGCCAGCAGATAAAGGCCTAGAGGTCTATCAAGTCTGCTCGAATGTGCAACTAGCACCCCTTATTCTGCAGCTGCCCCTTCCTTCCACCCTTCCCCTTCATTAACCCTCCCCCTTGTCCTGTCCCATCCCATCCCCTTTTGAAGCAGTCCACTGTTCTACTGGATACCACTTCTGCAGGTAACACATTCCACCCAGCTACCACCCTCTCTGTAAAAATGTGTCTCCTCATCTCCTCCTGAACCTTCCTCCCTCCAGTCTCATATCATGGCCCCTGGTGGCCCTCCCCTTCCTTACTTTGAACAGCCCCTCTGTACCCATCTTGTTTATTCCTTTCATGTATTTAAAGGTTTCAATCATGTCACCCCATCTCTCCTCTCCTCCAGTGAGTACATGCTCAACTCCTTCAATCTCCTCTCATATGATAAGTCCCCCAGCCCCTTGATCTTCTTTGTCGCCCTGCGCTGCACCCCCTCCAGTAACTTAATGTCCCTCTTCAGATACAGGCACCAGTACTGCACGCAGTACTCCAGGTGTGGTCTAACTAATGACCTATACAGTGGCAGAATCACCTCCTCCTCCTCGAGGATATACCCTCGCAATACAACCCAGCATTTTGTTGGCCTTTGCAGCTGCCTTCCTACATTGTGCCGAGTTGTTCACTGACCCTGTAATGAGCACACCCAGATCCTTCTCCTCCTCTGTCTGGGCTAGCTGCACTCCCCCAGCTGGTAACTCCTTCTTGGGGTTCTTCATCCCAAAATGCAGCACCTTGCACTTTTGGCATTAAAGCCCAGGTTGCCAGGTGTCTGACCAGGTTTCAAGCTTTGCCAGATCATCCTGCAACCCCTGCCATCCCCAGATCATCACCACCGCGCCTACCTTGGTATCATCAGCAAACAGACTGATCTTGCTCTTGATGTCCCATGATATGTCTGCAATGAATATCCCAAACAACACTGGTCCTAACACTGAGCCCTGTGGAACACCGCTCGTCACTGCCCTTGGGTGTGAGAGCTCCCCACCCACCACCACCCTCTGTTGTCTTCCCTGAAGCCAGTTTCCTACCCATCTCACCAGCTTTGCACCTGCCCCTGTGCCTACTAACTTCCTTCCCAGCCTTCCATGCTGCACAGAGTCAAATGCCTTACTGAAGTCCACATACAGGACATCCACTGCATGGCCCCTGTCCAGTTGCCTAGTTACCCAGTCATAGAACTCCACCAGGTTGGTTTGGCAGGATCTGCCACATATGAAGCCATACTGTCTGCTGTCCTGTAGTCCTTTGGTCTCTAGGAGGGCCACCAGCCTCTTCTTCAGGATAGTCTCCATTAGCTTACCCACGATGGATGTGAGGCTCACTGGTCTGTAGTTTCCCAGTTCATCCTTGGGGTCACTCACCCCGAATGTAGTGAGGCATTAAATAGGTCTGCCAAAGGTCCTGCAAGGACCTCTGCCAGCTCCTTCAGTACCCTGGGGTGGATGCCATCTGGGCCTGGCGCCTTGTCCGCCCTCAGTGCCTTAAAACCCTCTCGAACTCTGCCCTCCATGATTTCCCCATCTGTCACCCCTCCCCCCCCGTTTCTGCCATTTCTCCCACCTTGGGTGTTACCCCTCTTCTCTTTAGTAAATACTGAGCAAGTACTCATTTAGTGCTTTGCCTAATAACGCACCTGCTTCCACTCAACCCTCCTCCTTCCTAATCCTTACTATGTGGTCCTTACAGCTCCTTTTCTCCCTGATGTACTTAAAGAAGTCCTTCTCCCTTCTTAATGTCTTGTGCCAGCCTGAGTTCCATAGAGGCTTTGGCTACCTTTACTGCCCTTGTCACCTCCTTCGTTTCTGTCAAGTACTCCTCTCTGTCCTCCCCCCTCCCTGTTTTCTTGTACTTCCTAAAGGCAGCTCTTTTCTTCCTTACCTTTTCCATGACCTCCTTGCTCAACCAACTCAATTTCTTAGCCCTAGCCTTCTTGCTCTGGGCTTTGCAGCAGGTTTTGGTTGCCTCTACTATCCCCAGCTTTATGAGCTCCCACCTCTGGTTAGCGTCCATACTAGATTGAATTCTGGCCAGGTACCCTTTTACCACTTCCCCCATCCTCCCAAAGTCAGCCCTCCTGAAGTCCAGCACTCTTGTGCCAGATTCCACTCCTTCCTTGCCCTTATCCAATGTGAGCCATACTGAGTGGTGGTCACTCCCTGACAGCATAGGGCTTTGGCTTCATTGGGGACTGGGAGTACACCTGGAGAGATGAAGGTCTATACTGGCATGATGGTCTGCATCTGTCCACAAAGGGAACCAAGATTCTAAGTGACAGGTTTAAATGCTTCCTTGGCAAGGTTTTAAACTAGCCATGGGGGGAGGTGCTAATAAGAGGCAGGAAATTTCAAGCCTCCCCTCACAAAACATGACAGGTAGTAAGGTAAACACTGAGGTACGGTGCTCAACCGAGGGCAGGACAGGGGTAAATGGAAAAATAGACAAAGGCAAAAAGAGCAGGGATGGGGGAAAAAAGGATAAAGCCAACATTAAATGGAGGGCAATGAGTACCAATGCCCATAGTCTGGGAAACAAGCTTCCTGAGCTAGTAGCTTTGATGGAAGATGAACAAGTGGATATTGTGGCAGTCACAGAAACATGGTACATGGAGAACCACGACTGGGATGTCAACATACCGGGGTACACAGTCTACAGAAGGGACAGGGAGGGGAAAAGAGGAGGTGGAGTAGCTCTATACATAAGGGAAGGGATCAAAGCTATAGAACTAAAAAGTAAAGGGGGAGGACAAGAGGCACTCTGGGTCACCTTGGAGACAGGGAATGGCATCACAATCCACACAGGGGTTGTATACAGACCCCAATCTCAAGGGGAGGAAATGGACAAGAAAATGACAGAGGACATTCTCAAAATGGCTGAAAAAGGGGAGATACTGTTGATGGGGGACCTGAATATGCCAGATGTTAACTGGATGACATGTACTGCAGTCACGTCCTAGAGCAGGGTCATTCTCGATGCCCTGCAGGGGGCAGGTCTTAGTCAGCTAGTGTTGAAACCCACTCGGGAGGGCAATACTAGACCTGGTACTCTCAAATGGAGAGAGATCACAAATTTAGAAGTCAGTAGACATCTGGGAACAAGTGACTACTGCACAGTGTGCTTCTTCACTAAGCACAACCATGGAGCGAGCCATACAAAAACAAGCATACTGGACTTTAGAAGGGCTGACTTTGGCAAAATGGGTGAATACCTGAGGAATACACTAGCAAATGGCAAAAGGAGGAGGAGTGGAAGAACAATGGAGAAAAATCAAAACTGCCATCATAGAGGCAACAAGCCTTTGTGTGAAACAGATAAAGAAAACAAAGCAGAGTAAAAAAACACTATGGTTCTCAAAAGAGGTGGCAGGGAAGGTTAAGGAGAAAAAGGCTGCATTCAAAAAGTATAAGGAATCACAGAAGGAGCACAACAGGGAACTGTATCAATTAAAGCAGAAAGAAGTGGGGAAGGCAGTCAGAATAGCAAAAGCCCAAACCGAGGAAAAAATAGCCAATTCAGTTAAGGAGGGGATAAAACCTTTTATAGGTACATTAGGGAGCATAGAAAGGTTAAGGGAGGAATAGTGAAGATTAATAAGGGAGAGGGGAGGTGGGCAGAGGGAGACAGTGAAAAGGCAGAGTTACTGAATGAATACTTTTGCTCAGTATTCACAAAAGAAGATGAGGAGGAGTTACCTAACCAGACAATAGAAGCACTCTGGGTAGGGGGGTTGACACCAGTCCATTTACAGAAGAAAGAGTCCCGAAAGAATTCCTAAAACTCAAGGTGGACATAGCAATGGGGCCTGACAGGATTCACCCCAGAATCCTAAAAGAACTAAGGGAGATTCTAGATACACCACCGACCACACTTTTTAACAAATCATGGGAGGATGGGGTGGTACCTGAGGACTGGAGGAGGGTGGATGTGATTCCTCTTCACAAAAGTGGGAGCAAGGCAGAAGCAGGAAACTACAGACCTGTAAGTTTGACCTCAGTGGTAGGGAAAATGATGGAATCACATCTGAAAGAAAGAATTGTTGAGTACATAGAGGCCAGTGGGGCATAGGACCAAAAGCAGCATGGATTTACAGCAGGAAGGTCATGTCAGATGAATCTAATAGATTTCTTTGACTGGGTGACCAAAGTAATAGACCAGGGAGGGGCTGTGGATATGGCCTAACTAGACTTTAGCAAGGCACAGTCCCGCAAAAAAAATTGATAATCAAGTTAACCAGCCTGGGAGTGGGTCCCAGGGTGGTAGCCTGAGTAGCAAACTGGCTGTACAACAGGACACAGAAGGTAATAGTGAATGGAACACATTCCGAAGAAAGGGGGGTCACTAGTGGAGTACCTCAGGGCTCAGTACTAGGTCCAGTCCTCTTTAACATCTTTATAGGTGACATTGCAGAGGGTCTGGAGGGAAAGGTATGCCTCTTTGCAGATGACACAAAGATCTGTAACAGAGTTGATACACAAGGGGGGGTAGAAAGGATGAGAAGGGACTTGGCAAGGTTGGAGGAATGGTCAGACATATGGCAACTTAGATTCAATGCAAAGAAGTGCAAAGTAATGCACCTGGGAAACAAAAACCCAGGAGAAGAGTACACAATAGCAGGGGAGGTACTAACAACAACAAAAATGGAAGGGACCTGGGGGTAGTCATATCAGATGATCTAAAGGCGGGCAAGCAATGTGAGAAGTCAGTAAGGAGAGCCAGGGGGATACTGGGATGCATAGGAAGGGCATCACAAATAGAAAAAGGAGTGGTTATCCTCTGTGCAGACAGTTGGTGAGACCCCATCTGGAGTACTGTGTGCAGTTTTGGAGACCTCATCTACGCAAGGACATAGACAGGATGGAAGCAGTCCAGAGGAGAGCAACTAAAATGGTGCAGGGTCTGCATCAGAAACCATATGAAGAGAGATTAGAGAGCTTAATATGTATACCCTTGATGAAAGGAGGACAGGAGAACATGATAGAAATGTTCAAGTGCCTCAAGGAATCAACAAATTCCAGGAGGTAGCATCTTTCAGAAAAGAGATGTGTAAGAACAAGGGGCACAATTTAAAGATAGAGGGGACAGTTCAGGGTAATGGAGAAATTTTTTTTCATGGAGAGAGTGGTGGACGCATGGAACTGCCTTCCTGGAGAGGCTGTTGGGTCTAAAACAGTGGAGGAATTCAAACTTGCATGGGACAGACATAAGGCAATTATAGTGGGTGGTGGCAGGAAGTAGGCTGTAGGTTAACTAAAATCTGCAGCTTAACCAGTAGGTAGAGAAATGGGCAGACTGGGTGGGCAAAGTAGTCCTTATCTGCCGTCAAAGTCTATGTTTCTATGTTTCAATGAGGTACAGGAGCATGGAGCAGGTGTTGCAGAACTCACAGCCCCAAGCAGCAATGCCGCAACTGATTTCACCCCAAGGAAATCAACACGGCTGCAAGAGAAGCTTCTGTCGGGGCATTATTCTTTGAGACTTTCATGCTGTTCTAGTGAAGTCTCACCCCCAAACACCCCAAGCTGCAGCCTCTCACTTTCAAATCGACCCCTCGATTCCCTTGAGCAATAGGTTTGCTCTCTTGGAGGATGACAAGCACTCCTCACAGGAGGATCTTTCCCAGCAAATTTCAGACAAACATCCCTCTAATTTGGACCCGGTGCCTCAGGGATGTATTTCTGACAATACTTCATGGGCAGAAGTTGTTGCAAGTTCACACCTCAAATCTTTAGAGCTGCCCAAAAAGAAACGTAAGGCAAAGGACAAAAGCAAAAATATCAATAGTCACAATCCCGCTAATAAATCTAAGATGTCATGAGCTTATATGGTCACAATTGCTGTACCTTGGTAGGTTGGTTTGCTTCCAGAATACTTAAAGGAAGTGTCAGTACACTTTTTCTGCCTAGCCACCTGCTCTACAATCTATGCTACCTGGTTGCTTTCACTCCCAGCGGATGCAGAAAGCAAAGGCTGTACATCGAAACGCGATCAATGTACTTTTTGTTGTAATGTTTAAACAAGCAGCTTAAAGGTCTTCAAGGGAACTTTGTTATATTAGCAATGCTTTTCTAACTCATTATTTTAGTGTTAGATCTTATACATTACCTCACTAGACAGGCTCTCTATACCTAGCCTTTTACTCTCCAATTTAGCAGTGTATCATGTTTATAGTCTTAGGGCTGCTCAGCTGCATATCTTCAATTAGTATACATCCTGATATTGCCTTTTCTTTTTTTATAAATAAATTATTATTTATTACAAGGCAATTTACCCCTTTTCTCTCTCCTGATGACAGGTTCTTAAGTATTATTGCCAACTGTATTTAATCTATCTCCTTCCCTACAGTCCATTATTCTTACTACCTCCTGTTTACAATATGGAACTATCATTAGCACTCAAAGAGGTGGGCTATGTTTGGTGTACTGTTGCAAAGGATTGTTGACCTACAGTTTCCTTATGCTCCTTATTTTATACAAAACCTACAGATGTTACAGAGGTCCACTGTTGTGTGGTCCCTCCTGTTTTGGGACTCACTGGGCCTAGTCTTTTAGACCTAGTCACCCCATATAACACCTATTTAGGTAATTTTCAAGTAATCGGAGCTGATCTTTACTATGACTATCTCTTTAGTCTACAGTTATCACCGAAGCCTATACCTCCCCACATAATCCTGATTTGCATTTGGCTCGGGGCGTAAAGGCTTAAATTGGCTTCCCCTTTCTTTTTTCCCCCCCTCAATATTGTATTTATTATATACTTATTCTGTTGCACTGCGAAGTATACTGAGAGTTACTCTAATGTGGTAATGATCTACTTTTCTTTTTGTATTTGTTCATTTGCAATACACCTGGCTCCCTTAATTCCTTGCTCTATGTCTAGGCTGTACTGGCATCTCGTATATGGTTCTTTAATTTACTGTTATTTTGAGTTGGTATATTTTGTACTATTACTACTAATGTTTATAAATAAGTTCTGGTGTTTAGCTTTATCCTTATACCTTGTCCTGTTAGCTTAGAATTAAGCTGAGGCTATTACAGTCCCCTGCCTTTCTTGGAATTACAGTCGACTACACTTATACCACCCATGGCTATGGTGGGCAATTGGTTTTAGCAGGCAAATTTAATTAACCATTTGCCAAATCCATAGGCTACAATGTTAAGAATGGTGGTTATAACATTCCATGCCCGCCTTCTATTGCGGGCAGATTAGCTGTTAACTAGTGTCAGTTAGTGTCAGTTCACACTTTAGCATGCAGTTTGTCAAGCTAGCCAAAATGTGAGCTGACACTAATTAGGAGCTAACATGTCCAAAACACTGTAGATGACTGGCATGGCTGCATGCTGCAGTATCACTTAATTGTAATTCAGCCACCTCATGCTGCCGGTATGAATACAGTATCACTAAAGAATCACGGAAGAAGGAAACAGGGGAATTGGAGTGAGATTTCTAAATGAATGTCATTGCCGCAGCTCTCAGAAAACTAAATGAAAACTGAACCCAAAAGTTCTGATGGCAAATTAACAAGTGCTGCCAAACTCGACTGCACACTACCCTACCTCACTTTTAAAATGATTTTCTGTACAGTACCTTAGTCTGCCATTGTTGCTAGCTCCCAAGGTTGCTAGGCATGTTGCTAGGTTCTGAGGTTGCAAGGCATGTTGCTAGGTCCAGAGATTGCTAGGCATGTTGCTAGGTCCAGAGGTTGCTAGGCATGTTGCTAGGTACTGTATTGGTGAGCGCTAAGATTAAATGTCACCACCTGTTTGTCTCAAAGAGGGAAGTGAAGTATGTTACCAGACTGTACATAAATAAATGTAGAAATGAATGTAGAAACTCTCTCTGTCCGCAAATACTGTTTGTTCCAAGAAGGGAAACATAGAAACATAGACTTTGGCGGCAGATAAGGACCACTTGGCCCACCCAGTCTGCCCATTTCCCTACCTATTGGATAAGCTGCAGAGGAAGAAGCATCAGCTAGTCGCGACCACTGTGTCTGCATTTTAATAAAAAAAAAAAAAAAAAACTTTTTGGTTATAATGCCCACTCCGTATAATGGGCAAAATCATCTTGTACAGATGCGCCTGTATTACTAGGATCAGACTTGAGTTTGGGCCGATTTTTATAACCAGTCCTCCCTAGTCTCCTCCCTACATCATCGCCCCACAGTGTGGTGAGAGAGTCTCTTAGCCAGTTGGCCAGCTCATATCTCCTCACACCCATAAAAAGTTTTCTTTGTTATTTAGCTTACCAGTATTTTTTTATATAGTTTTTGTTGACCAGGTAAGTGCACTAGACAAATCCTGCCTATTTTCAGGCACGACCCTGGGGAGGGAGATACAGATGAATGCCAACTGACCTTGAACCAGATTGTTGGTGGTATTTTTAGTGAATGAGGGAAATTTGGCCAGGACACCGGGGAAATTCCCCTACTCTTTTCAATAAGTGCCATGAGATCTTTAACATCCACCTGAACTACCACCAATCCAGGCAGATGGGAGCTCAGTTTAAAGTCTCATCCGAAAGACGGCACCTCAGAAGTGCAGCACCCCTCTCATGCTGCACTACAGTGTCAGTACTGGGATATTAACCCAAGTGGCAGATGTGGGAACTGAACCCACAGCCCTCTGATCTCCCGGCCTCAGAGGTGGGTGTGCTACCTACTGAGCCACTGACACTGTGTTGTTGTTGTTATTAATGACTTTTCTCCTTACCCTTCTCTACTCTAACTTTAATAAGGTATCTGTACCGCTCATGTATCATATATTTAACTTTTTTTGGCTTGAATGTTCCTGCCACTCTCTGCATATATGTAAGCTCTCTATATTGTATTCTGATCATCCTCTGCCTCATTTATTTGTCCTTTCACATTCCAGTGATTATTCCCTTTCTTTAACACCGACAAAATGAGTGACATACTTTTATATACATGGAATGTAAAGGGATTTAATTCTCCTTGTATGCAAAAGCAAATTCTTTCACATCTCAAAAAACATAAAACAGAAATTGCTTTCCTTCAAGAAAAAAAATTATTATCAGAGGATGATCATAAACTTAAGAATGATTGGGTCGGTCAGATCTACGAAATCATCCTTTACTTCAAAAAAAAGAGGAGATGCTATTCTTATTCAAAAGAGTCTCAAATGGTCCCTTGTAAACTCCCTTTCTGACACTGATGGCAGATGGGTGATGGTTAAATTGAATACCAACTCTGGTCCCCTTCTGCTTGTTAATGTCTATGCACCCAACTCCGATTCCCTGGATTTTTTTTCACAATTTAGCTCAACAGATTCTATCATTTAACACTGATAATACTCCAGTTATTCTTGGACGGGATCTTTCCTTAGCTTTAGAAGCCAGTATTGACAGAAGTAGCCCCACTACAGATGCCCACCCTAGAAATATTATAGCCCTCGCATTACTAATGCAAGATGTTGGATTAGCTGATGTATGGTGCCTCCTTTACCCCTGTGATTGAGAATTTACCTTTTACTCCTCTCTACATAAGACATACAGTAGAATCGACTACTAGTTAGCCTCTCCTGTTATAATGAAAAAGACTATTGATTCATCCATCTCCCCCATCATAATCTCGGACCATTTCCCTGTCAAATTGCAACTTCTGTGGGCCCCATTAGCACCTAAATCTTCTTACAGGCGGCTGTACCCTCTCTTTCTCAAGGATTCCAATTTCTTACCCATGATCAAAGCACAAAATTCAGGACTTCCTCTTTCACAATACCCCAACCGATGCTTCTATGTCCTCTGTATGGGAAGCTCTTAAAGCTACAATTCGAAGGGAAAATTATCAGTTATGCTACACATAGGAAAAGAGTAAGGGAACAACAACTGGCTGATTTGGAAAAATCTCTTAAGGCTAAAGAGAATTTATACTTTTCCTCTAATAAGCACTGTCCTGATTTTCAACTTCATCTTGAAATTCTTCAACTTAGAGTCAAAATAAATGAATTAATTTCTTGTAAAACCAAACTGGCTTTGTTTAAACTTAAATATGTTTTGGGAACACGGTGATAAAAACGGGAAACTCCTCTCTTACCAGCTCAAAGCACAACAAATGGAACAACATATCTTAAGCCTAAAAGATGAACAGGGTACAATTCACTGCAACAGCCCCTCTATAAACTGTATCATGAAAACCTTTTATCAAAAACTATACTCTAACACAAATCCTCCATCTACCTTACAAATTCAGCAGTTCCTTAAATTGTTACATCTTCCTCATCTTTCTACACTTGAAATCAATTTTTTAGATGAACCCTTCTCACGTCAGGAAATCCAGAAAGCTTTGTCTTCCTTGAAACCCGGCAAATCCCCTTGAGGTGACAGATTCCCTGTTGATTTCTATAAAATGTTTTCCGACACCTTGTATCCCCTTTTTCTTAATGTTTATCAGGAAGTTTCCAATACTGACAAACTTTCCCCATCTTGCACCAAAGCAATCATAATTCTAATCCCTAAGAAAGAAAAAGACCCCACTCACCTTGCAAGTTACAGGCCCATCTCTTTATTAAACACAGATGGGAAGATATTTGCTAAACTACTAACTTCTCGACTTATCCTTGATTCCCAAGCTAACTCATTGTTCACAAGCTGGTTTTATTAAACATAGATCTGGTTCTGATCACCAACATTCCTTATTTAATCTAATTCACAAAGCTAAATCCCTCAAGACACCAGCTGCAGCAATAGCTATTGATTTCGAGAAGGCCTTTGATTTCTTAAACTGGGACTACCTTCATCAAGTTTTATCTCATTTCGGTCTTTCTCATACCTTTTGCTCCTGTATCAAGCTATTATATAATTCCCATGTTGCTAAAGTACTTACTAATTCCACCCTTTCCTCTTACTTTCATCTAGCAAGGGGAACTAGACAAGGCTGTCCCCTATCGCCTTCCCTGTTTATTTTAGAAATGGAGCCCCTAACTGCTTGTTTACATCAATCTTCTGGAATCATGGACATACCTGTGGGCAAGTCAACATATGTCTCTCTCTCCTACACAGATGACCTCTTAATCTTACTCGAAAACCTGAATGAGACTGGGCCCCTGTTGATTGATTTGCTTAATAATTTTACTAACATTTCTGGCCTTGCTTTGAATTATAGTAAATCACAAACTTTGTCACTTAACGACCACTGTAAAGCCTTTATGAATATACCTTTTGGATTCCATTGGTCACCACATGGTATAACATAACTAGGAATCAAAATTACTAGTAACTTAGGGAAGATATGGGACATTAACTTTAACCCCTTGTTAGATAACATCAAAACAATTCTGGACAGATTGAAGTTTCTTAATCTCTTCTTCATGGGGAAAATCACAGCCAACAAGATGTCCACATCTCCCAAGATTATTTACCTCTTTGCCAATATTCCTTTAGTCTTACCATCCTCTTTTTTTTGCTAAAATTCATAACTTAATAGACAACTTTATCTGGGATGGGAAACCACCGAGATTTAACCTCAACAAACTTCGATCACATTGGTAAAAAGGGGGATTCGGACTCCCCTGGTACAAAGGCTACTTCTGGGCTTTTCAAATGGCCCAAACCATTAAATGGTTTCAGAAACTCTCCCCTCACTCACCATTATGGGTTGCAATGGAATCCGCATTGTGCCCGGGAGGAGTTCCTACTTCCTTCATTTTTAATCCCATTTCCTCTAAACTAAAATCTCACCCGACTGTATCATCCTCTGTTCTTTATTGGAAACTAACCCAAAAATTCCTGAAATCTAATCCAACACCCTGGTTTTATGCCCCCTCATGGGACAATCCACTGCTCATTCTAGAAGATCACCCAGTTTCCTGTTGTACATGGCGGAACAAAGGCATTTTCTTTCTTGGAGATATCTTGGACGAGAATTCATTCACTCTTAGATCTTTCTCAGACTTGCAGGCCACATGGAAACTTCCTAAACAGGACTTCTGGAAGTTTTTACAAATTCAGGCAGCTTATAACTCTCTCTCTAGTTTAGTGTATAAGCATACTCTTCTAAACCCATACATCTCACACTGGACTAATTTATCAGTAAAATTGAATAGCTCCATTTACAAAGACATTATTGATAATCTACCTGATCAGTCTATACAGGCCAAAAATAAATGGAGCACTCTTCTTAACTACAACATTTCAGATGCACAATGGAGTAATTGTTGGCGTCTTGCACATAATACCTTTAAAGATGCCTGTAGTTCTTTAATACAAAACTAAAATCCTGCATCTTTGGTATAGAACGCCCTCTGTGCTTCAATGAACAGGCCTGTTAAATAATAATAACTGCTGGTGCTGTAATTTGGCCAACGGGGATCTATTTCATATCTTGTGGTCCTGTGCTCCCATTAATAAGCTCTGGCATAAAATCTATTTACTTGTCTCCACAGTAACAGGACAAAAACTACCTTTTAACTCCAAGCTATTCCTTCTAGGCATCCTTATCCCCAATAGCTCTCTCCTTTCACATGCACATTTTAGATGGCTAAACATACTTTCTCTTCTGGTCAAACGACTGATTCTTATGAAATGGAAATCAACTCTGGTGTCTTCTCTTTCAGATGTTCTTCAAAGCCTTTCTCAGCATTCCTCCCTAGACCGATTATCTCATGTTACTCATAACCAGCTCACTGTATATGACAGCTGTTGGCAGGATTACTTCAAGTACATCAACCCTAGTTCTTTGGGACCCTAATTCTTAGGGATATTTAGCCCTCTTTCTTATTTTGCTCTCAGATTAGGCTTTCTCAAAACTTTTGTGCACAGATATCTCCTCTTTTTCCCTCCTTCTCTATTTTCTCCCTCTCTCCCCTTCCCTTCTTCCTTGCTTTTTTCTCTCTTCTTTCTTTCCTTGCACACTTTTATCTTCACCTCTCCATTACTGAACATTGTTCATATTACCACATTTGACACCTTTTGCAATTTACTGAATGCCTTGCCATAGCCTGTCATAGCACTTGTTTTGTACATGGTTGTCATTTCTGATTATATAATACCCTACTGATTGTAACCCTTCTGCTCTCCACTTATAAATTGTCTAGGTTTGTGTCTTATTATCAATATGTGTATATAAGGCTTCTCCAATATGTTTATCCTAAATACTGTGTTTGTTAAGAGATATTTTATACCTTATATGGAGGATATTCTTCTATTGTATAAGATGTGTTCTTTCTCATATACTCAAATTTCCATAAAAAGATAAAGTGAAAAAAAAAGAGAATACAGCTGGCCCTAAACAAAGTCTGTAGGCTTGTCCTAGAGTCACCATGCCTTAAACACATCTGCGATCTCTATTCCCAGTCAGGGTGGTTAAATCTGCACTGTAGAACTCAATGCCAGGTCTGCCTGCTGGCTAAAAAGTCTACCCTAGGTCTAACACCACTTGGCATTCAGATTTTCCTTTGTTCCACCAACAAGGCTAGAATTACCAGAGGGACTAACAGCCAGCCAGTAAAAGTCCCCTTCCACCATACCTCCCAGGGTCACCGGTCTTTTGATTACCAGGCACCTGCTTGGCTCAACTCGCTACATGACGACCTGCTGGCAGAATCTAAACTTGGCCCCTTCAAATCTAAACTTCATAACCACTTAGCAACACTTAGTGGGTGTGACTGTAACTTCTAAATTTCACAAGCCAACTCCTGTCTTGTTTCTTTTCATGATAGCACTTACAATCTCCCCTATCCAACTGTCTTGTTATTTTCCCCTCTCCTCTACCATCCCATTCTGCCTTCATCCTCCTGTAACCCTCCTACAAATGGGGGTTCCCAAAAAGTCTTCCTTGAGCTTACCTAAATGCTCACTGCCAGGTTGGTGTTCTGCATTTTAGCAGTTTAAATGTATTGCCAGAGAGTGCCTGTATTGCCTCTGTGTACTGTCTCTTTAACAGCTGCCTGGATTGCAGTCATAATTAATCTGAGAGGGAGCTCTGTTAGAAGATGCTCTTGTTTGCTGATCATTTGTTAGAGTAGTAATAATATTGCAGTTTGTTATAACCTGTCTTCTTTGCAGCATGGACAGTTCTGTTTGTTTCCATCTTCTTGGTCCTGGACTGCAGAATGAGCCAATCTGTACATTTAGAACTCTAAAATGGAGCCTGCCTACAGGGGCTTGGTGGGGCCAAAACTTGTAGGAATTGTAGTTTTGGGCTTTTGGCACCTAATATAACCTGGAGGGGGAGCCCTTGTTGTGACTGACAGACAGATCAGCCATCCGAACCTTTTGGATCTTGGGGAAAGTCCCGCACTGCTTGCAGTTTCAGTTAGATCTGAGTTGAGAGGTGAAGAAGTAACAGCTCGAGATAGTTTGATCAGCAATCCATAGTGGATTCACACAGGAGAACTGTGGAAGGGCCTGAGTTTGGCCTGCACGCCTGCATGCTGTTCCTGGGAGGGAACTTGTGTTTTTTTTATTTTGGACTGAATCTGAATTTGGAGAGCAAATTAAGCCACTGAATTGTGACCAGACTTTAACCTGAAGAAGACCGAAGATTTGCTGAATGTGATCGGCCTGTCAGGACTTCCAGCTATCTCTGAACTCTCGGATTGTGCAGGGACACTCTAATTGCGACCGGAGAGCCATTTGCCTAGTACAGTGAAATTTCCTTACATATGAATGTGCTGTGTGCTTATAGTGGGTCATGATTTGGTTCCCCACTGTGTGTCTGAACTGTGTTTTGCTTGCTGGAGGCTGTATCCAGCACCACAGACTAAATCTGTATCCATTTCCATTTGCCTGGGCCCTGCTACGCTGGCCCAGCCAGAATACCTGCTACACAGAGAAAGTCATTGATGAGAGACCGGCCTGGGGATCAGCCCCTTGATCAATGCCTTGAACAGTAACAATGCCTCGGTGATTCGTGTGGGCCCTGCTTCTCCAGGCACTCCAGCTCAACAGCCTGCAGTCTCAATTTCATCCAGCCTGTGTCCAGTATTGGGTATTGTGAGTAAACATCAGGGAAGCTCCCTGCAACAACGGCTAACTCTAAAAGTGTTGTCATCTGATTGTCTTGTTGCCTTTTCTTTCACAAACTAAGCCCTCCAGCTCCAGATTACAAATAGTGTGTGTTGTGCATGTTGCTTTCTTCCTTCACAGGACCCCAACCAGCTGCAATGCTCCTGTCTAGCCCACCATTTTCCTACCTGGGTACCCAGAGTGTGTGGCTGTACAGGGACTCTGAATTGCATGCATAACTGTCTGATTAATATAGCTTTTAAGTAAATCAACCTGATTATGCCCCCCCCGTTCAAGTCTCCTGAATAAATCAGATTTAACTTTGTTTGCATTTAACCTGACTGTGGTTCCAGTTTGCAGCAAAAGTATTGTACTGCTGCTATTTGCTGTGCTTAACCTTGTTTTACAGGGGGCCCCAAGGTCAAGCTAGAGGAAACAGCCCAGGTGGTAAGTGCTAACTGTGTGGATAACTGATGCTGAATAAGGGTAATTGTGAAAGTGATTGCTGTATATTGTTCAGGCCACTAGAAGGGAAAGAGGGGGGTTACAGTGTCCCGGAGGGCTGTGCCCAGGTTAGCTTAACCAATAACAACCCTGACATCCGGGTGGAGGCACCCCTTTCATTACCCTGGCCCCTTAACCTGTTACTAGCCAAGTAGACAGGGGTAGTAGCCCTTGGGATAGCACCACCTAGGGGTTACACTAGATTCCATTCCTCATCCATTTCTACCCCCCCCACCTAATCTGCTTCCCCTATCCCCTCACCATATCCTCCCACTCCAAAACCCCATGGACTTTTCCCCTTCCAGCAAACCAGTGACAAGGCCCTATGGCTGCTCCCATTTTCTCCATCTATTCTCCTTTATACCTTCCTTGCCTACTCAGCAATCTCTGAGCCCAGCCTCTGTTGTTAAGAGCTCTCTCTCCTTAGTAAACTGTCTTTCATTTTGTTCATCCCTCACAACATACTTATTGCTTAATGTGATTGAATTTTGTAATTTTAGTTACAAAACAGTTGAACATCATGTTTGTATCCAATTTATTTTGTAACCACTGGCTGTATTTGTGTTGTTTGCTGTTGACATGGAACCTTTGTAATCAAGTTTATAGCTCAAAGATATTAATCTGAGAACTGAATAAAACAAGCATTTGTCAATGCCAAATGTTGTCTTGCTGACATTGGCATTTGTAGTGCACAAGTTAGACAGATGCAAAAAAGGAATGGCAGTGAATTACGGAAGTGATGCCAACCCCACACCACCTTGAAGAGACTGAC
Organism: Neoceratodus forsteri; assembly: GCA_016271365.2. Lineage (NCBI taxonomy): Eukaryota > Metazoa > Chordata > Ceratodontiformes > Ceratodontidae > Neoceratodus > Neoceratodus forsteri. The sequence goes on from CM057458.1 coordinate 520,082,228, forward strand.
AGGTACTGAGGTGTGCCTTTGGGTGTCTGCCATAATGCTCAGGCAATTTCACCTCACCCTACCCTGCAGATTCCGACAAGTATCGCATTCTGCCTTGGGGTCTTCGGGCCTTATGCTCACCCCATTCCATATGGAAATACGTTGAGATGGGTGCAGTATAGGAGAATGGGGTGAACTTTGGGGCTGAAGGGTGCAAGGCACAGTTCGATGCCTGTCAATGGCTGCAGGGTAGGGGTGGAATGGTGTGAACATTAGAACTGACAATCTAAAGTCACAACCCTGACACCGGCTAGTCTCTACAGGGTGGGACGTTATGGTTAGAAACCCTAACGCCCCAGGCATTTGTTGGCATTTGCACTCCAAATTTTCAACATAGGTTTTTTCTCATCCCACCTCATGAAAGCATTTAGGGCCTCTGCTCATGAACAGTGGCACTGTGATTTTGTTAATCTGTCCTGAATGTTGATATCCTACAGTGATTGCGCTATTCTCTGCCAGTAGTTCGAAACCACATTTTGGGCAGGATGTGAGAAATGACAACTGTACTGTGCTTAAGGAGGTGTGCAAAAATGGCAATGTGGAAAATCTGGAGTGAAAATATTAAAAATTCTCCAAGTTATGAGTGTGCATGGAAACTGCACAATGCATGCTCATAACACAGTCTAATTTTCTCACCAAATTTTCAACATAGGCATTTTGGCACCTCCACTCATGAGCACTGTCACAGTGATTTTTTAATCTGTCCTGAACATTGATTTCCTACAGCAACCGTGCCATTGCGCTCCGCATGTGCAAAACCACATTTCGCATAGCATGTGAAAAATAACAACTGTACTGTTCTTAAGGAAGTGTGCAAAATTGGCAATGTCGGAAATCTGGAGTGAAAATATTAACAATTCTCAAACTTACTAGTGTGCGTGGAAACTGCTCAACGCACGCTCATAAAATAGGCATTTTATGGAATTTTGTCACCAAATTTTCAACATATGCATTTTGGGATGTCCGCTCATGGACAGTGTCACTGTGATTTTCTTAATCTGTCTAGAACATTGATTTTTCACACTGACTGTGCCATTGTGCACCACATATGTGAAAACACATTTTGGGCAAGATGTGAAAAATGACAGTTGTACTGATCATAAAGAGGTGTGGTAAAATGGCAATGTTGAAAATCTGCAGTGAAAATATAAACAAGCATTTGTCAATGCCGAATGTTTGCTTACTGGCATTGGCAGTGGTAGTGTAGAAGTTACAGAGCTGCGTAATAGGAATGGCAGTGAAGTATTGAACTAAAGCCAACCCCACCACCACTCTGCAGAGAGTGACAGGCATTGGGGTGTGCATTTGGGTCGTCAGGCATAACGGCCACGCCATTTCACCACACCCCACTCTGCAGAGACTGACAAGTGTGACGTGTTCCTTGGGGTCTTTGGCTCTTATGCGCACCCCATTTCATTAGAAAATACGGTGAGATGGGTGCGATATAGGAGAATGGAGTGAAGTTTGGGGCTGAAGAGTCCAAGGCATACCTCGATGCCTCTCAGTGACTGCAGGGTGTGGAATGGTATGAGCATCACAGGCAAGAATCCCAAGTCACACCCCTGATTCCTGTCATTCTCTATAGGGGTGGGTGATTTAGTTGAAAAGCCGAATACCTCAGGCATTCATTGGTATTTTAACTCCAAATCTTCAACATGTTTGTTTTGTGACCCCACCTCATGAACAGGGGGAATATCAGTTTGGTAGCCGAAAGCTGCTTATGCACAGTGACTACGGATTTAGCACCACAGGTGCAAAATATTCTGAACAGGCTGTAAAAATGACAGCTGTATTCTTTCATGGGGAGGTGTAAAATGGCTATGTTGCAAATGTGTAGTAAAAGTATTTAAAAATGGTGAAGTCACGACGTACATAGAAACATGCACACGACACCGTTATATAAAGTAGGTTGGGGATATTTTATAGCAGATTGTCAACTCAGGCATTTTGGTGCCTCCGATCATGAACAGTGTCACTGTGAATTTCTTTATCTGTGCCGAACAATGATTTCCCACAGCGACCACGCATCTCTGCACTGAAAGTGTGAAAACACACGCCATGTTGTGAAAATGGCAGCTGTACTGTTCATAAGGAAGTGCTGAAAATGCCACTAGTGAAAATCTGGACTGAAAATATTACAAAGTCATGAACTAACAAGGATGCGTGGAAACTGCACAATGCTCACTCATAACGTAGTCATTTTATGGACTTTTGTCACCAAATTTTCAACATAGCCATTTAAGACCTCTGCTCATGAACAGTGTAACTGTGATTTTCTTAATCTGTCCTAAACATTGCTTTCGCACACCAACAGCACCATTGTGCGCTACATGTGCGATAACACATTTTGGGTGACATATGAAAAATTGCAGCTGTACTGTTCATAAGGAAGTTTAATAAAATGGACATGTTGAAAATCTAGAGTGAAAATATTAAATTTGCAAACTTACGAGCATGCATAGGAACTGTGCAATGCACGCTCGTAAAAGTCATTTTTAGGCATTTTTTCACCAAGTTTTCAACATAGCCATTTTAAGACCTCTGCTCATGAACAGTGCCACTGTGGTTTTGATTAGTGTCCCATGCATTGAGTTTCAGCACCGACTGCCCATTGTGCACTACATGGGCGGAAACATGTTTTGGGCAGGATGTGAAAAATGACAGCTGTACTGCTCATAAGAAAGTGTGGAAAAATGGCAATGTTGGAAATCTGGAGTGGAAATATTGACAATTCGCAAACCTATGAGCGTGCGTGGGAACTGTGCAACGCACACTTGTAAAACAGTCAATTTTAGGAATTCTGTCACCAAATTTTCAACATTGCCATTTTAAGATCTCTGCTCACGAACAGTGACACTGTGATTTTCTTAATGTGTCCCGTACATTGATTTCGCACACCGACTGCGCCATTCTGCGCTACAAGGGTGGAAACACATTTTGGGTGAGATGTGAAAAATGACAGCTGTACTACTCATAAGACAGTGTGGTGAAATGGCAATGTTGAAAATCTTTAGTGAAAATATTGAAATTTCGCGAACTTACGAGCCTGCGTAGGAACTGCGCAACGCACGCTCATTAAACAGTCATTTTTTGGAATTTTGGCACCAAATTTTCAACATGGGGGTTTTGGGCCCCTTCTCATGAATGATGTCACTGTCATGGCGGTATTCGGTTCCGAAGATGATTTCACAGTCACTGCGCGAAATCGCCTCGAGCCGAATAATGCCATGACAGTGACATCATTCATGAAAAAGATCCCAAACTCATGTTGAAAATTGAAAATTCCCAAAAATACCCGAGATATGCAATAAAGTTGAACCCCTCTATCTAGGCCATTATACAGCTTACCGGCATTTCCTCAGTTTGCGGTCGGCTTTGAAGAGTGCAGGCGTATTCCGGTCCACGAAGATCGTTGCGCCAGAGTCCGGAGGTAAGTATGGGGTGAGGGTGTGGGTGAGGCTTGAGTGCGCAGTGGGTAGAGTGCGGGTTGTGGGAGGGTTGGGAGGCAGCGGGACCGTTTTGTTTTACAGGTTAGAATAAAAAGACTTGTGGGACCGCTTGCCACACAGGGTGGAGCTCCCAGCGTGGCACAATGACTTTGGGGCGTTCAGCCCACGGGATTAGGCACCCCGTCGGTAAAAACCAAGCCAGGACCGTCTGCCACGCTGGGTGGGCTTCCAGCGTGGCACAAGGTTGGGGAGGGGCGCATTCAGCCGGCGGGTTAGGCACCCGTCGGCCAACATGATGGATTGCCACACTGGGGTGGGCTTCCAGCGTGGCATCAACTATTGGGAGGGAGGGAGGAGACAGAGGCAATTCAGCCGACGAGGGATTAGGCACCCGTCGCGCTACGCGCTGCGTGCGGGGGCACCGCGGCTGGGGGAGGCTGCGGCGTGAGCAGCTTCTATCGCTGCTCACTCAGCGTAGCTCCCCTTTGAACTGTATGCCACTGCATTTTGAGGCGTGTCATAGACAGCTCCAAAATGCATTGGCTTACAGGGGCCGCGCCTGCCAGCACAGTGCCTGAATTGGAGGAGGAGGTGACACACCTCCGAAATCTCCGATGAAGGCACTATGTTTCTTGCACATGCGTGCAAGCAAACATAAAAATTCTCTAAGTTACAAGCATGCATAGGAGCTGAGCAACACACTCTCGTAACACAGTCATTTTGGGGAATTTTTCCACCAAATTTGCAACATAGGGTTTTTGGGAGCCTACTTCATGAACTGTGACACTGTCATTTTGTTAATCAGTCCTGAAAGGTGGTTCTGCACAGTGACTGTGAAATCACCTTTCGGGACCGAATAACAAAATGGCAGTGACTGAGATCATGGTGTGGGGTCCCAAGAACCCATGTTGAAAATTTGGTGAAAATCCAAATGGCCTAGATAGCCCTAAAGTTGAAAAGCGTTATGCCATTATACAGCTTACCAGCATTTCTTCAGTTCGCAGTTGGCTTTGAAGAGTACAGATGTCTTCCTGGTTCACCTAATATCGTTGCGCTGGCCTCCGGAGGTAAGTATGGGGTGAGGGGGTGTGGGGAGGTAGGTGCACAGAGGGTGGGTGTGGTTGGGGGCACAAGAGACCGCGAGTGACCATTTTCTGTTTTTAAAAACAGCAATGTGGGACACTTTGGGCATGCTGGGGTGGTCTCCCATCATGCCGGCATACCTGGGTGTTTCTTTGGGGGGCTGCAGCTGACGGGGATTGGGCACTCCCATTGGCCACTTGGTGTGCTTTTGGGGGGCAGCATGAGCTGAGGGGGATTGGGCACCCCCTTGACTCACAACAAAGTTGGGGAGGACATTATGCCGATGAGGATTGGGCTACCCCATTGGCAAATGAACTGATACAGGCAAATGCCGACAGGGGGATTGGGCAACCCCAACGTCGGCTGTTATGGGGACTGTGAGAGGTGGATGGCTCTGCCATGTTTATTGAAATGTTACACCACGGAAGGCACGCCCTACAATGAAGGGGCACACCCTCATTGCAGCAGCTAAATCCTTTCAAGGTGGTGGCACGCTTTTGCACGGCTGTCATAGACAGCGTGCAATCTAATTCATGCCACACAGTCCAGCCTGAAAAAGCAGTGGTGCCACTGGCCACTACAGGACCGTACCTCCAAAACCTGCTATTCCAAGTTACGGCAATATGTTTCTTGCACATGCGCAAGACAACATAAAAATAAATAAAATAAAACAATCCATGGATCGCCCCAGCTCTGCTAGAGCTCATGGTAACAAAGGACCATCTTTAGCACAGAGCCAAGACCACCAGTAAGCAAGCTGACCTCCCACGGTACAAAATAGCTAGAAATGCCTGTACCTGCAAGGTTAGGCTAGCCAAAATACAACACTTCAAACACTGCTTCACAAAAATATGGGGGATGGTAAAAAGTTCTGGAACAGTTTAAAAGACTTAACAGACAAAGCCAACACATCCTCTCCCTTCATGCTCCCAGTGAATGGGGAAATCACCCAAAACTCCAAAGTAAATGCTTCCCAGTAAAATTTCCTTTAAAGTTAAGGCCCTCTCCGATAAGTTAGACGTTCTTCACAGCTTTAATAACCACTTCTCTACTGCAGGCCTTGCATTTGACACATCAAAAGCAGCCACCCTTACCTCCAGCTCATCTAAACCTCACCCAACTACAACTAACTTCTCTTTTGCCCCATTCCAGTTCAAGGAAGTAGAGGACCTATTATTACACCTGGATATTAATAAGGGAGCTGGTGCTGATGGAATAGAATCGTACTTCTTAAAAGTGGGGTATAGGTATCTAGCAGCAGCCATCTGCACCTGTTTAACCTGTCCATTAGGTCCAGCACCATACCTGATGCATGGAAAATAGTGCAGGTACTCCCATTATTTAAATCTGGTGACCCTACTAACCTAAATAATTACTGCCCTATATCCATTTTACCCCTGCTCTCTGAAATTCATGAAAGGTTAGTAAATGCTCAATTCAGAGATTATCTTGGCAAAAACAACTTAATTAACCCAGCACAATCTGGGTTTAGACCAGCCCATAGCACCACATCAGCACTAGCTTCCATCACAAATGATTGGCTCCTTGCATGTAAAAGACAAGTTACTGGGGCCGTATTCCTGGACCTCAGTAAAGCCTTCAACACTGTTGACCACACTTTGCTCCTTGACACGCTAGGTTGGCATGGCATTACTGGTCCAGCACAGTCTTGATTCAACAGCTACCTGACAAATAGGCTACAATGGGTAAAAGCTACCTTTCCAAGATCCTCCCACTCAAGAGAGGAGTCCTGCAAGGCTCAATTTTTGGACCTCTCCTTTTCATGATTTACATTAATACTATTGGGAATACTATCAGCAAAGCAAAATTACAACTGTTTGCAGATGATACAGTTATATATACATCCAAACCCTCAGCAACAGAAGCACGTGCAGAGCTCCAGTTTGAGTTCGACCTTCTACAGCTCAGCCTTTCGCAGTCCAAACTCTTCTTAAATGCTAAGAAATCTACATAGATACATAGACAATGTCGGCAGATAAGGGCCTGTGGTCCACCCAGTCTGCCCATTTGAGCTTGTAAGTTCAGTTTATGTTTTCCTAGAAGTCTGTTGCCCCTTATCCCTGACCTCCAGAATTCCTTTATGTCTATCCCATGCATTCTTAAATCCCATGATTGTTTCAGCCCCCACCACATCCTCTGGCAGGGTGTTCCACTTGTTCACCACTCGTTCTGTGAAGAAATTCTTCCTCATGTTTCCTCTGAATCGTCCTCCTTCCAGCTTCAACCCATGCCCTCTAGTCCTGGAACATCTTTTTTGCTTAAAAATAGTGTATTCCTGCACCCTGTTCCTCCCTGTAAGATACTTGTATGTCTCTATCATATCCCCTCTCTCCCTCCTCTCCTCCAAGGAGTAATATCCAGTTCCTTCAACCTGTCCTCATAGGACTTGTGATGCAATCCATGTACCATCTTTGTTGCCCTCCTCTGAACCTTCTCTACCCTGTCTATGTCCTTACGTAGGTAAGTTCTCCAGAACTGTGCACTGTACTCCAGGTAGGTCCTCACTAGTGTCTTGTATAGTGGAATTATGATCTCCCTTTTCCTGCTGGTGATGCCCCTGCCTATGCATCCCAGCATCCTATTTGCTTTACCTGCTGCCTTGTCACACTGTTTCCCTACCTTGAGGTCATCAGAGATGATAACCCCAAGATCCCTTTCCTGCTTGGTGCATGCTATATGCTAAAACTAAAGTTATGTATTTCCACTCCAACCATATATCCTCCATCACAAAACTCTGGAATCCCTACCTCCCATCAAGACTCTTCTTAATGATGACCTCGAAGTAGTCAATACTTTTAAATACCTGGGCTGTGATCTTGATCAACATCTAACGTTCTCAGCTCACATTGCCTGTCTTGCAAAAAAAACTAAGACAAAGACTTGGCTTCTTCTACAAAAACAAATCCTTTTTCCTTACTGAAGCCAAGGAAATGACTGGTCCAAACCACTTTCATCCCACTTCTGGACTTTGCCAATATACTATATGCTCGCTGCCCTGAATCTCTGCTACACCAGTTAGATACACTTTACCATCAAGCAATTAATTTCATTTCTAATGCCCACTGATATAAACATCACTGTGATCTGTACGCTTCCTTATGTTGGACCTCTTTAGCAACCAGAGGTCTTATCCACTCCCTTACTTGGCTCTACAGAGCTCTTCTGTGTAAACTCTCCCATACATCCTTAATCTCTTTCGGCGGTCTGCCTGCTTATATCCCCTATGCAGCAATTCATATATTATGCTAGATGTACCAAGCTCTCGCTCCTGTTTCGGAGATATGGTCTTAAATTATGCACTACCGGCTGCCTGGAACAAAGCCCAGGCTAAACTCAAGCTTCAACATCTAATTACCCTGAATAGCTTAAAAAAATTAGCTACCAGCAGTTTATCTGACATGTGCACTTGTCACTGATTAAGACCCAGTTATACTAAATCTTATATCTCTTTTCACTTCTGACCCTGATATCGCCCTCACCTTACAACCCTCACCCATACTCCTTCATAATCTCCATTCTCCGCATTCTATTTTCTTCCAGTCTTCCTTCTTACCTGTTTCTACCTCATTACCCTACTCTCTCTACTACCTCTCTATTTACAGTTGACTCTTCCTATGTCCTGCAACCCAATTTTGTGACTGCCTTATATTCGACCACATATTACAGCTTACTTCTACTGCATGGAAGTTCACTTGGAAATAATGTTGACTGTATATAGATGTACACAAATGTTGAGTGTTTCTTCATATATTCTGTATAATGTTACCTATATTTACTTTGTACAGTATATGCCTTCTTTACATTTTCTTTTGTGTATGACTTATCTACTCAGGACCTCCTTGTGAATGAACCTGCTCAAAGGAGTATTTTCCTGACAATAAACTGAACTGAACTGAACTGAACTGCGGAAACATTCAGTGTTGCGTTTTCTGACCTGGGTAGCATATTCCCTCCTGATTTCCTTGTTGCAGCCAAGGATACCTCAGAAGCTGACAAGAAAGCCAACAACAGATCACCCACAAGACTCCCCCACCTTCTATTTTAAGGAACTCTCCTGCGCGGAGGCTAAAAAATACCTCCAACGTATGCTAGACAAATCCAGGAATAGTAATGACTCCCTTGCCCTTAAACTGGTTGCCCTCACACTCAAAGTACTGTAGTACTACTGCCACTCACAAAAATACTAACCTTATTGCTCAGACTAGCACAATTCCCCCAGAAATGGAAAGCTGTGGTGGTCACCACAGTGCACAAGAGCAGTGATTGAGCCCTTCATACTAATTACTGACCCATCTTAATTCTACTCCCCCTCTCCAAGGCCCTAGAACAGGTGGTTTCCGACCAACTGGTTGACTACCTTGACAAATATAATATCCAATGCCCCAAGCAACACGGTTTCTGGAAGGCACACAGTACCACAACAGCATTACTTGAGTACACTGGTGTTCTCCATGAGTCCCTAGACAGAAGCCAGCTTGTGGGGGCAATATACATCAACGTCACTAAAGCTTTCAGCACAGTCAATCATAGCATACTGCTCAGCAAACTCCACTCCACTGGACTCTCACCAGAAACTGTTGGGTGGTTCAAAAGCTACCTCTCCAACAGAACACAACAAGTAAAAATAAATAACACCATCTCTAATAGTAGGTAGGTGATTACGGGTGTGCCACAAGGGACAATCCCAGGACCCCTCTTGTTCAGTCTGTTCCTCAGTAATCTTCCCTATTATGCACTAAAAATTCCTCCTGAATTATAAAAAAAACTAAGGTAATTTTATTCATGAATCCCCACAATAAACGTAAATCCTATCAACTGACAATTCTTAATGACAAGCAAGCCCCATTAGAAGAGGTGAATACCTTTAAGTACTTAGGTGTTACTCTCAATAGCTCCCTATCCTTCTCCTCTCATGTTGACCAGGTTGTTAAGGTTGTCAATACTAGAACTGGCCTGCTATATAGACATCAACATAGTATGACCACTGATGCATTGTCATTCACTGTAAAAAGCTTAATTCTTTCAATTATTGACTATGGGCTTGTGGCGTATGGTACAGCCACTGACACAACCCTTAATAGAATTACATTAAAAAAGTCCTGTAGGCTACTTTTAGGTGTGCACAGACTAACATATACCTGCAGCCTATACGCCCAGACAAGTCCCCTTCTGCCACACATTACAAATGCAACGCTTCTTTGCCCACAGAGTGCCCTCTTGGCTTAGTGATCTTCCCCCTGTCATCACCAATGAGCCTAAGATAGGACTGTTTAATAAAAAACTCCTACAACACCATACTTCTCTAAGCTGCTGTGACTGCCAAACCTGATTACTCCACACAGCCTGCCCCTGACCCACCCTTTTCATACCATGTCCGCCCAAGTACCTATTCCCTCCTATGCTACCCCCACTTCAATTGCTTCCAGCTACCCCTTCATACACTTCTAATCCTGCTTATAGTTACCTCTCCAACTCTCCCACCCTCTTGACAAAGTCAACCCTGACTGCTTCCCCAGTGCATGCTAAATATGTTTTGCCTTGATTGTGTAATATATATATATTTTTACTGTGTAGTCAATGTGTTTATTATTACCTGTAATTTGTACTTTTCATGATGTGGAACCCTTGTAAATGAGCTTCCAGCTCAATGGTGTTGCTCCAAGAAAACAAATAAATAAATTAATAAATCGCCTTTTCAGTTATGTCCTGTACCCATTCGTCTGTAGTTATCTCCCTCCACTGCTTCAAGAGAAGGGACAGCCAGACCCCTACAACCACCCCTGGTGTTAATGGTGGTTATGGGGTGTATGACTGAGAGTCACTGTGAACCAGTGGGACCAATGCCTCCAGCTCTGCCTCTTTTTGGTGCTTTGGAATGGGCACCTGTGGAAAGGTTAACTTTCATGTATCCAACACCTTTACCTCCACCTTGTTGCCCATAGGTAGTTCTGCCACCCCTTGCTGGTGGTAGATGGAACTGACTGAAGCTTTACCCCTGCCTGGTGTGGGGTAGAGGAACTTGACTGACTTTAGAGTCATTCTAGAGGACTGGAGGCCTTTCAAATCCTCCTCCACATCATGCCTAAACAGTTTATGGCCTCCACAAGGGGTATTTAGCATAGCTTGTTGCACATCATTAGCAAACCCACCTACTCTGAGCCATGCATATCTTCTCAGGCAAATGCCAGATGCAATAGCCCAGGCAGAGGCATCTGATACATCCTAAACTAAGCAGAACAAATGCCTGCCCATCTCAACCCCTACAGTTAAGGATTTCATTAACTCTACTTTGCCTGACCTTCAGGAAGGGCCTGTGCAGCCACTCTGGCACTCCTCCAGAAGGTGTTCTGCTGTTTTATCATGTGGGCCTGGTAGTTAGCAGTACACAGGCCTAGTGAGGCAGAGCCATAAGTACATTTTCCCATAACATCCAGCCTTCTGGATTCCTTATCTAAACGCAGGGAGCTCATATGTTTGGGTAACCTGGATCTATCATGTGTAGCTGTAATAACCACTGAGTCAGTTTCAGGCTGATTAGCACAATAAGACTCTTGAGATGGTGCAGGACACATCTTATCAGCCTTCCTATGGGACTGAAACATAGAAACATAGACTTTGATGGCAGACAAGGACCAGTTGGCCTACCTAGTCTGCCCATTTTCCTACCTATTGGATAAGCTGCAGATCCTAGTCAACTAGCAGCCTACTTCCTCCTTGCCTCCCTCCTACTCCCCACTATAATTGCCTTATGGTATAGCATTGAATCTATACCAAGCAGCATAAGTGGCATCCTCCAGGACTGGATAGAGTGGAGGGATGACTATGGAGAGGGATTTAGGCTCTTCCAAAAACTCCAATAGATTCCTCTTTGTGGAACCTTCCTCTTCTAGCGTGAACTCCTTAGCTGCATGCGTTTTTTGCATCATGGTTAGAAAGGATGGATCCTCTGGTGGTGACCTTGGTGTATTAACCATGGATTCCTCACTGCAAGGGGAAAAAGTGGAAATAGTACCAGGCAAGTACTGGACTTCAGTATAACTCTCCTCTCCTCTTCCTCATAATCCTCTTCCATTATGAGGTAATTTCATTTTTATACTTGTAAGCTTATGAGCATAAATGCCCATTTCAACAAGTGATAAGTACAGACTAAAATGAATAAAGCAAAAAAACAGTAACAAGATAATACATTGTATAACAAACTTATGATAGACATAAAAGATAAAATATGTTTAATAGTCATTAGCGACAGGAACAGGTATTTCTAGTAAATAAACATTGTTTTAAGTCTAACCTTATATGTTTTCCACTTAAGACATTTTGTGATTTCACTGAGAAGTGAGTTATAAAAAACAGGCTCCTTAAATAAAATGGATTTCTGACCAAAGGATTTTCTGAACAAAGAAGTTTTAAAAACTATTGAGCTTTGAGATCAAGTACCTTGACTATTAATGGCTCTAGGACACAACGAAGAGACAGGTTGCAGTAATTGATCAAGTACACCCTTCTGGAGTAATACTTGCATTCATACATTACACCTATCCTCCAAGGAGAGGGTTTCAGAAGCCCTATGCAATACACAGTGGTGAATCTGTTTTAGAGGCCACTCATTCAATAGGAGAGGACAGTCCAATCCAGAAGTGGAAGGAGGAAGGGTTAAGGTGGCTGCATAGACAGACACTCCTTCTTTCCCTCTTGGATTCATCCAAGAATCTCAATAGATCCGTCATGGCTGGAGAGTCTAATTATTTGAGTCAGATGTTTCCAGTATTGCTAGTTTGTGCAACACGGCTGTAGTTTAAGGTTGGTAATCTGGGCAGCATTGGGGTGGTCATTTGTACTAGGGTTGTGTTTGGACTGTCTCTCTGCTTAGCCCTCCCTCCCTTCCTTGCTAGCCATTGATGGTGGTAGCATTTTATCATATTCGCTGACTGCTTGAGAGGGGAGAGGCAGGTGCTTCTGTTTTTGCTTCTCCTTTGATTGTTAAATACATTTGGTGTACCACATGGTGTCTGAATCCTCAGACCAATCAGTCAGGGCACTTAAATCTTTGAGCCACCACCCCAAACAGTGTTCTTGCATTAGAGTACCCCCTCCTCTCCAGACTTGGCTCTCTCCCTCCCCTGCTGACATTGACCAGATGGCTCAGTAAGTGTGGGTGTGGCAGCACAGCAAACATTCAATGGTTGAGCCACAGGATAGACAGAGTATGTAACCAAAACAAAAATTGAAGCTTGAATCATGAGCTCTTGGTCTAACAGCATCTAGTGAGGCAACCAGCCTGACCATGTGGTTGGTCAGTTTGGGTCTCAGCAGCAGTGCTCAAGAGCCATGGATCCTTGTTCTTGCCAAACAATAGAACCAGTGATCTGGGGTTATTTCTTTCTTGTATACATTAGGCTGAGATTAGTTTTGGGTCCTGCATGATGGCGGGGGAGGAGGGGGCTAGGGTAGCAGTATAGCCTAGTGATAGAGCTCTATGTTGTGGACCTGGAGACTGAGGTTTGATTCCCACAGTGCATGGGCTACTGGGTTATTGCTTGCTATGAGCAAGCAACTGGCCCTCCTTGGATGGCTGCAACTTATCATGGGAAATATATGACAATCACCATGAATAAATTTGGACTTGTTCTGCTTTAAGCTTCAAACAGTTGTGTATGGTGACAAATGGCTTCTCATATAATCTGCAAAGGCTGAAAACAGAAGGAGTAACACTTGCTTTGATGCTTTTTTGCTGAGGTTATATGTTGTTTAGTTTGCTTTCATATTTTGGGCTCAGTATGACTCAAACCATATAAGCCGGATAGGACTGGTTCCTTCTTCACTTGTGTTAAAATACAGAAGAAGCACACTGATGATTCTGGAGATGGAGGAAACATATGATTGTGTCTTGTGTTTTCAGCCTTTGCAGATTGTGTAAGAGGCCATTTGACACCTAACACTCTGAGACAGAACCTGCCCAAATTATTTCATGGTGATTTGCATATACAGTAGAGTGGATCCTGTCAGGATACAATACAGAGGCATAGATACCTGCATGATTATAGGAATTAACTGTCATAGAAAGTGTCTTGTTTCCTGCAGTATCTCTGCTGCAGAATTCTGCAGTATTGCATTGTGTCCTGACAGGCTCTACTGTACTTCACATGATGCTTTGCTTTATTGGGGTATGTGCGATTTTGTATTTCTTTCATATGATTAATGGTTGGTTAGGGTCCAACGGCTAGAAGATTTGATGAGGACATTTGTTTTGAGATATTTGTTTCTGAACATACAATTCAGAACAAAACTTATCAATTACAACAGTTTCTTTGACACTTTGCCTCGTTTCCAGTAGCAGGGGTTAGAGTCTTAATGCCGATGGTACAGAAAGAGACACATTGAATTCCCTGGTACCTCTGGGACCTGGTGACCCTGGAACCTGGCATCATATCAGCTGATCCATAGCTGCAAGTACAAAAAGGGCATAACTCCAATGGGTAGAACATTTTCTCCACATCAGAGACAAACAGAAATTATCAGAGCAGTTGCCTATTGCTATGGGTCAATTTTGGCAGTATAGTGTGGCCACAAAAAAGGGAAATCTGACTTCAGCCATGATGGTGGGGAATCCTGTGGGTATTTTTTGGTTTTCTAGAGTCATGGGACTGAGGGAGGTGGCTCAAATATTTAAAGTGACAAGGCACTGGAAGACTGGAGCCATGGGAAAGGAAGTAAATGGACAAAACATGCTCACTTGCCCCAGCAATGTTAGAGATGGCATGTTAGCCCTCTTGACAATGCGCTGGTTCCATTACAAAGCTCTGGTGTTTTTCATGACCTCCTGATTGCATTCTGTGGAGCATTTTGTGTTTCACAGCTACTCAGTGCAAGAGCTGCCTCAGGTACCATGAAGTTAAGGAGGACACACAGTCACCAAGGTAGGAATGTTTGTGCAAGTAGGTAGGTCCAAGAGAATGTTTGTGCAGGTAGGTAGGTCCAAGATGGACCAGGCAAGTCAGGGAATCTGGTTCATGACCCAGGCTGCAGAAAGGACTGAGTGGACCATGAATCAATGTGGAATGGAGTTCTTATCTGCAGGCTCAGTAAAAGTGGAGGCCTTCTTCAGATGTGAAGATGGATTACCTTCACCCAGTAATAATTCCACCATATACTTTAGAAGGTCTTGGGGGCTTGATCATGCAGAATATGGGACACATTTCCTTTGGATAGGAATGGCCAAAAAAAGAGAGGGCAAAGGGGTTGACAAATTCAAGCGCTTGGGCTTTGAATATTTTTATGCCTTGATAATTATTCTAATTTGTCTTCTTTGTTTCCCCCCTTTGAGCAACTCCACATCATATATGTATGATCCCAAAGGTCTGAATATGTGTAAAACTCCTATGTGCACTGGGTGGAGCAGAGATCAAAGTGTCAATCAGGGGGAAGTGACCTGTACCTCAAGCCAGCGGAACTCCAGATGAGATCTCTGGGGCAAAAAGGAATGCACTGGAAGGACCTGCTCCGTGGGATAGTAGTTCAGGAGTTGAGACAGGCCTCCATAGATGCTGCTGATTCCCCTAGAAGGCAATGCTCTCACCCTATCTGACACAGAAACAAAACAGACACTCTCCCATATTGTAAGTATCATTCCATTGCAGATACCAGATCACTGCATTAATAGTCACCAACATTTCGAGGGGCCCAACCAAACCCTTTCCTCAGGGTGTGACAGTATATCTATAAATATAAATAATTTATTATCACATCCAAGATTTTCCATAGTAAATAAAAAATATGTATACAGTGCATGATGAGTTTTGAAAGTTACACCTCTCCCTCTAATATAGCCCACAGTGAGAGTGTTCAAAATAAATCCCTTATTGTTAACTGGTAAGCAAATTTGAAACTCTCAAAATCTGTGATTGTCTATACAGTAAGTCCCTGTCTGAAATAAAGAACGTGGGAAAGCAAACGTCTGAGATTCTCATCCCACAGTGGGATCATAGTCCTGTATCACATTTTAAAAATATGTATTCCTTTTAGAGAAAAAAAAGTTACTTACCAATATTGTCTTTTATTCTGACTTGCTCTTTCCGAAATTATCTGGAGCTGCCTGTGGGAAACAACCACAGTCATTGTAAAGGCCGCAGTGGTGATTTGCAGCACACAGTAAATAAACCATGAGAGTAATCTGCATACATGCCTCATGGCTTATGGTTATCCTTTCTGTTCCTGGAGCAAATATTCTTGTTTTGGTGCTCCATTTTATGCTTCCCCTTGTGTCTGCTGAATCAGGGAGCATCAGTGTGGTGATGTCATCATGTGATGAAGTACGTGCATGGATGACAGTGGGTGGGGGGCAGCCATCTCGGGCGAGGGAACTGGACCTGATGTTATATCTTCAGGATGGAATACACCTGTTGGATGTGGGACAAGACTAGTTAAGCCTGGTCATTCGGGATACAGTGAGGGAGTGTCAGTGGTGAAGTGCTTGGGTGGAAAACTTTTGTGGTGGCCTAGGAGTCTTTGGAAAGATAAATGGTATAGAAGGAGAGGGGCAATGTTTGCCGTGTCCAGGCTGTTCAATGGGGGCGTGGGGATGGAATATTCAGGTCCAATCACTCCCAATCAGGATTACCTGTGAAGAGAAGAGCCCTGACAGATGTCCTATTATTTTATTTTTATTATTTATTTAGATTTTGGTAACCAGGTAAGCCCTCTGAGACCAGAGATCCCTTTTTTAAGGGCGACCCGGGGTTAATTACAACAACCACTTTACATTAGGTGAGGATTCAAGTGGAATACAATAACTCAGTTACAGAGAGTACATACATAATCAGTGGTGTACATTAGACAATAGTTGGTGGAAACAGTTTCATTACATCAGGTCTACAGTGTTAACCATAGGCAATCCAAGGGGGGAGAAGAGCATTGGTCAGTTGGCATAGAGAGGGGTTTGGTGTAGGACATGATCTAGCGGTTACAGCCACAGAGGCTCAGCTCGAGCAGGTACACTTTGAGTCCAGATTTGAACCCAGGGAGTGAAGGTTTTTCAAGTAAGCTTGCTGGGAGCGAGTTCCACAAGTGGGAAGCTGCATATTGAAAAGAATGCTTACCTTGGTTGGTGCAAACACAGGGGATGTCAAGGAGACGACTTGCTGTGGACAGGAGGGTTCATCAGGGGACTTTGTGAGTGAGCAGGCCACTCAGGTGAGGCGGGTGGCCTAGGGATGTGAATTTATAGGTCAGGCAGGCAGTAGAATAGGATAAATTAAGCCTTAGGGTAGGCCAGTGTAGGTCAGTAAGGGCCTCACAGTGATGTCTCCTTGGGGAGGAGTTGGTTCCAAAGTGGGATATTCGGTAATAGAGAAGGGTAAGTTGATTAACTCCATCTCCCGGAGAGACTGGAGTAGGGGGGGAACCATATAGCAATGAGGGGAGGAGGTTACAGTTTGCTATGGCTCGTTGTGCTTCTCTGGAGAGGAAGTTTCCCAAATGATATAGGAGGCCAAGCCTCTGATGTATGGATCTAGTTAAGGCATCAATATGTAGTTTGTAGGTTAACTCCTGGTCGAGGAGAACCCCAAGATACCTGAACTGGTCTGAGACATCTACTTGCCATCCGAGGGCTGATGAGAGTTGGAGTTGCCCATCACGATCACTGCCCAGGCGTCGTGTCCCGAAGAGGACTGCTTTTGTTTTTTCTTCATTTAGTTTTAGAGAGTTTGCAGTGAACCAGACTTCAAGAGCTGAAAGGCTGGCCTGAAGTTTGGAGGAGATAACACCGTACTGTTGGAGGATGGGCCCTCTGACTGGACCGTATGCTCCGTGGAGCAGGGCCCATAGAAGAAACTTTCAACAGTGCACATCATGCTGAACTGGCTTGTCATTAAATAGAAAGATAGAAGTTTGTTGGCATACAGTATAAGGGCCTTCAACCCATCTGCAGAGTATGCCCCAATATTATTTATTTATAAAATTTTATAATAATGAGTTATAGTTTAATATTTATTATCAGGTTTATTAAATTGTTGGTTTTATTTCTGTATGTGACTTGAATGTGTAAGGCACCCAAAGCCTCTGGGATGGGCATCTTTTTAAATAAAATTTGCCTTGCCAATACCTCCAATAACTGTGCACTTCCATGCTCTGCCAATATTAGGTTGTTCCCCCCACCAAGTTACCAGTAGTCCTCTATGCCTATCCCAAGCACTTTCAGATCCATTTATTGTTTCTGTCCCAACCACCTTCACTGCTATGCTGTGCCACTTGCCCACCACCCTCTTGGTGAAGAAGTACCTTCTCATGCTTCACCTGAATTTCCCTCCTGCCAGTTTCATCCTGTGGCCCCATGTCTTTGAGCAACTTTTTCTCAGAAAAATTGCATTCACCTGTACCTTATTTCTCCTTGTGAGATACTTAAATGTTTCAGTCATATCCCCCCCTCCCTTCTCTCCTCCAGGGAGTACATATTCAATTCCTTCAGCCTAGCTTCACAAGGCTTGTGATGTAGTCCCTGCACCATTCTGCTCACCCCCCTCTGAACTGCCTCCACCCTATTAATGTCCTTATGAAGGTGGAGCCTCCAGAAATGGACACAGTACTCAAAATGTGGCCTTACTGGGCTGGCCCAATGGCACTGAGGGTTGAGGCACTGGACGCCACACCTCATGCCACACTGGTGACCTAAGTTCAGGAGTGAGCTTGGCCACCATGGGTCGGCAGGGGAGGGATCGGATTGAGCACCAGGGGGCTACTCTCCTCTCCCTGGGGGAGGACATTGGGATGCCTGGTGCTCCAGCGGCCCCAGGTGGAGATCAGGGATGCTGCAGAAGTAAGGGCAGCATGTTACAGCATGCCTGGCGCAGGCAGGGTTGCCGTGCACCAAGCGTCGGGAGGTGCATATGCAGGGAGAGAGGCGGGCCAGAAAAGGAAAAACCTGGCTTGGAGGTATAAATGATGGCACCTATCCTCCATGCCCAACACCAGGTCTGATTCTGCCGGGCCTCATCACTCCTCCACCCAGGCCGCACCCGCTGCCAGACTGTGCCTAACTAAGGAGCCCAAGGAAGGAGTCGGGCTACCCTCCCCAAGAGGGTTAAACTGCGGGTGCTGGCAGTGGGGATGGGGAGAGAGAGAGAGAGAGAGCACTAGACTGCAGAGGACCTCAGGCAGGCAGGCACAAGGAAAGGATGCCTGAGAGTTCCCTGAGCTGTGACAGGAGGGACAAAGAGTTGGAAAAAAAAATGATGTGGCTTTACCAAAGTCCTGTATGGTGGAAATATTACCTCCCTTTTTTCTGCTGTTGATTCCCCTGTCTATGCATTCCAGCATTCTGCTAGCCTTTCCTTCTGCTTTGTCACACTGCCTCCCAACCTTGAGGTCATCAGAGATGATCACCACCAAGTCTCTTTCCTGCTTGGAACATTCTATTTCCTCCCTCCGCCAGATGATATGGTACTCCTGGTTTTTTGTGCCCCATGTGCATGATCTTGCACTTTTTTATGTTGAACTTCAGCTGCCAATCCCTTGATCAATCCTCTAGCTTCTTTAGATCCCCCTTCATTCTATCTTCTCCCCTTGGCATGTGCACCCTGTTGCAGTCTTAGTGTCATCAACGATCAGGTAGATTTACTAAATGTAGTGAATAATAAACTTGTGGTAATGACCTTTTTAACTCCTGGAAAAGTGAAGTTCTTTATCCTGGGAAAGAGTGGGTGATGGGGTCTGTCAGTCCAACTTGCATTCACCTAAGAATTGCAGTGGCAGGGTTATGGGAGGATTGCACCTTCTCCACCATGCCTGGTAGTCCTTTCCCTGACCTCTCTGCTCTGCCAGAAGGCTCTCACCTATTGATAGGGAAGTGGGAGGGTCACACTAGAAGGGAATGGATGGGGTAAGGCCTCCCACTAGGTAGATAGAAGACTGGCAAATCCAGGATCAAAAACAGAAAGGCTTAAAAGGGGATGCATGGCTAGCAGCTTTCTCATTTCCTCCCTGGATTCATCCAGTATTTCCACCCATCCTCATAAAAGCAGGGCATATGCCGAGCCACAGCAGAGAACCCTTTGACCCACTAGAAGAATCACACTAGGGGTTCGGGAGGACTTTTTCCATTTTTCTCTCTCCATAGGATGTTTTTTTTCTTAGGTTTTTCAACTCCTCCAAAGGAACAATTTAAATATTGGAAGTCTCTGGAAAGGTAAACAATATACAAGGGAAGAGAAGAACTACACCCATTCCAGACTGGTCCCTCGTGGTTGGCATGGGGGTAGACTCATGCCCAGTCCAGATGGGTCTTAGCACCCTCCACTGAGATTTTGCATGAAGAGGAGAACCTTGCTAGATGAGTGCAAGCATAGATACATAGATACATAGACAGTGTCGGCAGATAAGGGCCTATGGCTCACCCAGTCTGCCCATTTGAGCTTGTAAGTTCAGTTTATGTTTTCCTAGAAGTCTGTTGCCCCTTACCCCGACCTCCAGAATTCCTTCATGTCTATTCCATGTATTATTAAATCCAGTGATTGCTTCAGCCCCCACCACTTTCTCTGGCAGGGTGTTCCACTTATCCACTACCCGTTCTGTGAAGAAATTCTTCCTCATGTTTCCTCTGAATTGTCCTCCCTCCAACTTCATCCCATGCCCTCTAGGCCTGGAACATCTTTTTCGCTTAAAAATAGTGTATCCCTGCACCCTGTTCCTCCCAGTAAGATACTTGTATGTCTCTGTCATATCCCTCTCCTCCCTCCCTCCTCTCCTCCAGGGAGTACATGTTCAGTTCCTTCAACCTGTCTTCATAGGACTTGTGATGCAATCCATGCACCATCTTTGTTGCCCTCCTCTGAACCTTCTCTACCCTGTCTATGTCCTTACGTAGGTATGGTCTCCAAAACTGTACACTGTACTCCAGGTGGGGCCTCACTAGTGTCTTGTATAGTGGAATTATGACCTCCCTTTTCCTGCTGGTGATGCCTTGCCTGTCTATCCCAGCATCCTATTTCTTTACCTGCTGCCTTGTCCACCTGTTTCCCTACCTTGGGGTCATCAGAGATGATAACCCCAAGATCCCTTTCCTGCTTGGTGCATGCTATAGCCTCACCCCCCAGCTGATATATTGTGCCAGGGATTTTGTGCCCCATATGCATTATCTTGCACTTCCTTGCATTGAATTTCAACTTCCAAACCCCTGACCATTCTTGAAGTTTCTGCAGGTCCCTCCTTATTCTGTCTACACCCTCTGGTGTGTCTACTCTGTTACAGAGCTTTGTGTCATCAGAGAACAGTGAAATTCTGCCTTCTAGGTCCTGCGCAATGTCACTGATGAAGATGTTGAATAAGACCGGTCCCAGCACTGATCCCTGTGGTACCCCACTGGTCACTCTTCCCTCTGTTGAGTGACAGCCATTTACCACCACCCTCTGTGTCCTGCCACCCAGCCAGTTTCCTAGTCACCACACTACTGTCCTGCCCACACCCATATTCCCCAGTTTGTGTAATAGTCTTCTATGTGGCACAGTGTCAAAGGCCTTGCTGAAGTCCAGATAGGCCATGTCCACTGCCCTCCCCTGATCCACCTCCCTAGTCACCCAAGCAGATTGCCTATTAGCCAATTGACTCCTTCTTGCTGTTTGAGGATGGGTCCTCTGGTGGTTACTTAAATCCGTTGGAGGGGTGGCTGGCCTGAAATGGGGGAGAGGGGCTCAGACCCATACGACTGGTACAGTGGAGGCCAAGGTTTAGGCTTTCAACACTGCATGCCATGCTGAACTGGCTTGTCATGAAATGTAGTATATAATAAACATATGGAGATGCCATTTTAACTTCAGGCAAAGCATATAGTGTTTATTCTGGGAAGGAGAGTGGGGATGGGGCCTGTCAATCCAATCTGTCCTACATGTCCAATCTGGTTCCCTCCTTATTCCTTTCCTCACCTCCCCACCCTCCTGTATTTTACCTTTCTCTCTCCCCAACTACCTCTTATCTACCCATACACACTTTCATCATTTCTCCTTTCTTCTCTTCACTTTAACCTTGAATTCCTCTACAGGGCCATTTTCTCCTTATTTCTTCCCTTCACCTCTGTCCTTCTGCCTCACTGGAGACATAAATCCCATTTCTACATTCTCCTGCTAGCTGGGGAATATTGACCCTAACCCTTGCCCTACCTTCTTTGTCTCCTCCGAAATGCCTAAGCATTTCCCACCTTAATGTTCGCAGCT
Organism: Neoceratodus forsteri; assembly: GCA_016271365.2. NCBI lineage: Eukaryota > Metazoa > Chordata > Ceratodontiformes > Ceratodontidae > Neoceratodus > Neoceratodus forsteri. Next base: position 520,104,021 of record CM057458.1, read on the forward strand.
TGTTACCTAATGCTGCCCTCATGAGAGTGTGGATTGCCCAGCACTTGCCTGACATCCTTTGTATATCTGAATCTTGGCTGTCCTCTAGAATTCCAGACTCTAATCTAGCCACATCTGACTGCAATCTTTTCCATCAGGAACATTGCAAATGTGGGGGCGGTGTCCTCAAAGCCTGTTCAAGGTCTCACTTGCTCTGACTCTTTGCAGAGCTCTTCCTTCCTGTCATGAATTCTTTCTTGTAAAGCTTATGTCTCCCTCCAGTCTGCCCATCTTTATTGTGGCTGTCTATGCCTCCTCCAAAATTTCTCCCTCTGTCTTGACTGACACTATTTTCTCGATGAGCTCATATTCCTCTTTAGGCAAACATCTTCTTCTAGAGGGTCATCAGTACTAAGTGTCTCTCTCCAGCCAGCAGGCCTACTCCTCAAAATATTGCATCCCTAAACTTCTTAAAGCTTATTACTGAGCCCACTCTGCCCTCCTAGCCTTCCTCTGTCCGCTCCCCTGTTGCCTTTGTCTCTTATTCTCTTTGCCCTCATGACTCCCGTACTTTCTTCATTTCATACTCAAGCTCTGCTGCTGAAAAATCTGTTATCTCCTCACATCTTCCCTCCATCTTGAACAATCTCCTTCCCATCCTTCTTCTCTCCCCTTCCCTTTTCTTCCAAATCCCAGCTCAAACCGCTTGCTGCCCCCTCCTTCTGCTGTCCTGGCCACAGTTAAGTTTGCCATGATACCTTCCTGTATGTGGCCTTAGTGTTCTTGTACCACTGTTTTAATGTGCAGTACTAGCAAGCATACTTTTTATTGTATTGTATTTATTAATTACTGTCTTTGTGCTGCACCTTGCATTTTTCTACCATATATACTTTGTATATTTGAACTATACAGTGTATATTTTATCTCTGTATTTCTCCTCCCCGGGTCACACCTGGATATGAGCCTTAGATCACTGTGCCTTTCTTGGTTACTAATTTTCAATAAATGAGCAAGTAAATTAAGAGCGTATTACAAAAGGGATGTGCTGGCACTACTCAGCAGACTGTGCTAGCCAGTCCAGGGGAGGTAGCTCTGCAATTTAGTACAAAAATAAGAAAAAGTTTGCACAGATAAGAAGACTAAGGCAAGATTTACTTGTAAATTAAAACAGATATTATTTTTCAAAGCATAAATTGCTTACATAATGTACGATATTAGGCTTAGTCAGGTGTGTTCCCCTTGGTGGTATTTTATGTAAGATATTTAAGCTTTCAAAAATAAAGTAGTCTTTTAATTTGCAAGTAAATCTTATCTTAGCCTTGTATGTGCAGCCTCGTTCTGTCTTTTACTACATGTATTTATTTATTAATTTTTTATTTGAATTTTGATTACCGGGTAGGAAAAACTGAACCGAAGGTCTTTTTAACCTTGATCCATGCTAAAACATAGCAATCCCCTCAGCAGCATGTACCCCCCCAACCATGTGTTTTTCGTGGGGCCCCAATCCCCATTAGCTTCAGTCCCCTCTTAGTTACAGTTGCCAGCAGGAGCCCACTCCCGCCTGCACTATCCCCCTCCCTACTTTGATTTGCCGATGAAGTCCACTCCCCATTGGCATAACCTATCCCACAAACACCCAGTATATTGGTGCTGAGGTGCTTAATATGCCTCAGCTGTTGTGCCCCTTTGTGCTGACGGGGTGCCAATCCCTCAGGTACAGCTTCCCCCAAGAAACACTCTGTTACCTGTGAAAAAAGAAACCGGTCCTCATGTCTCCTCGCCCCACCTCCCACAACTCGTGCCAACCCACTCACTCACCTGCCTCCCCACACTCCCCCACCCCAGACTTACCACTGGAATCCAGTGCGACGATCTTCGGTGGACCGGGAACACATCTGCACTTATTCAAAGTTGACCGCGAACTGAGGAAATGCCGGTAAGCTGTATAATGTAATAAATTGAGTTTTTTCAACTTTGATGCATATCTCAGACATTTTTTGGAATTTTGGCATCACATTTTCAACATGGGGTTTTTGTGACCCCTCCTCATGAATTCTGCCACTGTCATGGCTTTATTTGGCCTAAAAAGGTGATTTTGTGGTCACTACATGGAATCACCTTTCCAGGCTGACTAACGAAACAACAGTGCCAGTGCTCATGGGTGAGTCTCAAAATGTATGTTACAAATTGGAGGAAAAATCCCAAAATGACTTCATTTCTGGCGTGCGTTGTGCTGTTGCTCGCACTCGTAACTTTACTAATTTGCAATATTTTCACTCCAGATTTTCAACATCGCCATTTTTACACACCTCCTTATGAAAAGTACAGCTGTCATTTTTCACTCCCTGGTTGAAATGTGTTTTCGCAGTTCCGGTGCAGAATAGCACGGTCACGGTCACTGTGGGAAATCAGTGTTCAGGATACATTAAGACAAACACAGAGACTCTGCTCATAAGCAGAGTTCCTAAAATGCCAGTGTTTAAAGTTTTGTGATGAAAGTCCATAAAATAAGTGTGTTGCAACAGTGCGTTGCACAGGTTCCATGCATGCTTGTAACTTCGCAACTTTGCAATATTTTCACTCCAAATTTTCAACATTTCCATTTTTCTGCACCTCCTTACAAACAGTGCAGCTGTCATTTTTCACATCATGGCCAAAATGTGATTTTGCTCTTCCAGCGCAGAATAGCGCAGTCGCTGTGGGATATCAGTGTTCAGGACTCATTAAGAAAATCACTGTGACACTGTTCATGAGCAGAGGTCCTAAAATGCCTGTGTTGAAAATTTTGTGACGAAACTCCATAAAATGATTGCCTTATATGGAGTGTGTTGTACAGTTTCCATGCACCCCTTGTAACCATGAAATTAATATTTTTCATGCCAGATTTTCAACACTGGTATTTTTTCACACCTCCTTATGAACAGTATAGCTGTCATTTTTCACATCCTGCCTGAACTGTGTTTTCATGCATCCGGCACAGAATATCGCAGTCCCTGTCTGAAATTAGTGTTTGGAACAGAATAGGATAGGGAGAGTGAGAGAGGGGGAGTGACCAAGATCAACTGAGCTCTGCTGGGACTGCTGTGAATTTCTTTGTGGACAGCAAAAGGTGCCAATGCAGGCAGGAGCCCTAGTACAAAAGAGCAGCCTGCAGCGGTGGGAGAAACAGAATGAGTGAGTGAGAGGGGGGAGTGAGCGAGCTCAATGGAGCTCTGCCATGGACTGCTGTGGATTTTTGTGGGCAGAAAAAGTGGCAATGCAGGCAGGAACCCAGTATAAAAGGGCAGCCTACAATGCCGGCAGAAATGGAAGAAGCGAGTGAGAGAGCGGTAGTGAGCAAGCTCAAGTAAGCTCTGTCGGGACTGCTGCAGATTTCTTTGTGGCCAGAAAAAGGTGCCAACAGAGGCAGGAGCCCAGTAGAAAAGGGCAGCCTGCAGTGGCAGGAAAAACAGAATGAGCGAGTGAGACAGGGGGAGTGAGCAACCTCAACGGAGCTCTGTTGGAACACCTGTGGATTTCTTTGTGGGCAGAAAAAGGTGCCAATGCAAACAGGAGCCCAATACAAAAGGGAAGGCTACAGTGCTGGGAGAAACACAACCAATGAGTGAGAGAGGGTGAGCGAGCGAGCTCAACAGAGCTCTATCATGACTGCTGCATATTTCTTTGTGGACAGAAAAAGGCAGTAATGCAGGCAGCAGCCCAGTACAAAAAGCCAGCCTGCAGCACCAGGCAGAAACGTAATGAGCGAGTGAGAGAGAGGGAGTGAGCAAGCTCAACAGAGCTATGTTAGGACTGCTGCAGATTTCTTTGTGGGCAGAAAAAGCCGCCAACACAGGCAGGAGCCCAGTACAAAAGGGCAGCCTGCAGCACCGCGAGACAGAACAAGCAAGGGAGGGGGTATGAGTGAGCTCAATGGAGCTCTGTTGGGATTGCTGCGGATGTTTTTGTGGGCAGAAAAAGGCAGCAATGCACAAAGGGGCCCAGTACAAAAGGGCAGCCTGCAGCAGCGGGAGAAACACAATGAGCGAGTGAGACAGGAGGAGTGAGCGAGCTCAAAAGAGCTCTATTGTGACTGCTGCAGATTTAGTTGTGGGCAGAAAAAGACAGCGATGTAGGCAGGGCCCAGTACAAAAGGGCAGCCTGCAGCACTGCGGAGAAATGGAGACGAATGTGAGAGCAGGGTGAGCAAGCGCAACGAAGCGCAGTCTGCATCGTGCGGAGACACAGAACGAGGAAGGGAGGGAGGGGGAGGGAGTGAGTGAGCTCAGTGGAGCTCTGTTGGGACTGCTGCAGATTTCTTTGAGGGCAGAAAAAGTCAGCAATGCACACAGTACAAAAGGACAACCTGCAGCAGCGGAAGAAACGAAATGAGCGAGTGAGAGAGGGGGAGTGAGCAAGCTCAAAGGAGCACTATCATGACTGCTGTAGATTTCTTTGTGGGCAGAAAAAGGCAGCAACACAGGCAGGTACCCAGTACAAAAGGGCAGCCTGCAGCGCCAGCAGAAATGGAATGAGCTAGTGAGAGGGGGGAAGTGAGCGAGCTCAATGGAGCTGTGTTGGGACTGCTGCAGATTTCTTTGTGGGCAGAAAGAGCTGCCAAAACAGGCAGGAGCCCAGTACAAAAAGGCAGCCTGCAGTGCCAGGAGACACAGAACGATCAAGTGAGGGAGGGGAGTGAGTGAGCTCAACAGAGCTGTGTCAGGACACCATCGAATTTCTTTGTGGGCAGAAAAAGGTGGCAACGTAGGCAGCAGCCCAGTACAAAAGGCCAGTCTGCAGCACTGGCAGAAGTGGAATGAGCGAATGAGAGAGGGAGAGTGAGCGAGCGCAATGGAGCTGTGTCGGGACTGCTGCAGATTTCTTTGTGGGTGTAAAAATCTGCCAATGCAGGCAGGAGCCCAGTACAAAAAGGCAGCCTGCAGCGCCAGGAGACACAGAACAAGCGAGTGAGGGAGGGGGAGTGAGAGAGCTCAACGGAGCTTTGTTGGTACTGCTGCAGATTTCTTTGTGGGCAAAAAAAATCAGCAATGCATGCAGGGTCCCAGTACAAAAGAGCAGCCTGCAGCGGCGGGAGAAACAGAATGAGTGGGTGAGAGAGGGGGAGTGAGCGAGCTCAATGGAGCTCTGTCATGACTGCTGTGAATTTCTTTGTGGGCAGAAAAAAGCGGCAAATGCAGGTAGGAACACAGTACAAAAGGGCAGCCTGCAGTGCCGGCAGAAACTGAATGAGCGTGTGAGAGAGGGAGAGTGAGTGAGCTCAATGGAGCTGTGTCAGGACTGCTGAAGATTTCTTTGTGGGCAGAAGGAGCTGCCAACACAGGCAGGAGCCCAGTACACAAGGGCAGCCTGCAGCACCAGGAGAAACAGAATGAGCAAGTGAGACAGAGGGAGTGAGCGACCTCAACAGAGCTCTGTTGGGACACCATCAAATTTCTTTGTGGGTAGAAAAAGGTGCCAACGCAGGCAGGAGCCCAATACAAAATGGCAGCCTGCAGCGCCAGCAGGAGAAACACAACGAGCGAGTGAGAGAGGGGGAGTGAGCAAGCTCAACTGAGCTCTATCATGACTGCTGTGGATTTCTTTGTGGGCAGAAAAAGGTGGCAACATAGGCAGCAGCCCAGTACAAAAGGCCAGCCTGCAGCACCAGCAGAAACGGAACAAGCGAGTGAGAGGGGAGTGAGCGAGCTCAACGGAGCTGTGTCGGGACTGCTGCAGATTTCTTTGTGGGCAGAAAAAGCTGCCAACGCAGGCAGGAGCCCAGTACAAAAAGCCAGCCTGCAGTGCCGGGAGACACAGAATGAGCAAGTGAGGGAAGGGGTGAGTGAACTCAACAGAGCTCTTGTGACTGCTACAAATTTCTTTGTGGGCAGAAAAAGGTGCAACTGAGCAGGAGCCAAGTACAAAAGGGCAGCCTGTAGCACCAGGAGAAACAGAAAGAGAGAGTGAGACGAGGGAGTGAGCAACCTCAACGGAGCTCTGTCGGGACAGCTGCGGATTTCTTTGTGGGCAGGAAGAAGGTGCCAATGCAGACAGGAGCCTAGTACAAAAGGGCAGCCAGAAGCGCTGAGAGAAACACAACAAGAGAGTGAGAGGGGGGGAGTGAGCGAGCTCAGCAGAGCTCTATCGTATCTGCTGAGGATTTCTTTGTGGGCAGAAAAAGGCAGCAATGCAGGCAGGAGCCCAGTACAAAAGGCCTGCCTGCAGCGCCGGCAGAAATGGAATGAGCAAGTGAGAGAGGGGGGGTGAGAGAACTCAATGGAGCTGTGTCAGGACTGCTGCAGATTTCTTTGTGGTCAGAAAAAGTCGCCAACACAGGCAGGAGCCCAGTACAAAAGGGCAGTCTGCAGTGCCAGGAGAAACAGAATGAGTGAAGGAGACAGAAGAAGTGACCGACTTCAATGGAGCTCTGTCGGGACACCTGCAGATTTCTTTGTGGGCAGAAAATGGTGTCAATGCAGGCAAGAGTCCAGAACAAAAGGGCAGCCTGCAGTGCCAGAAGAAACACAACGAGCAAGTGAGAGAGGGGGAGTAAGCGAGCTCAAGGAGCTCTCTCGTGATTGCTGCAGATTTCTTTGTGGGCAGAAAAAGGCGGCAACTTAGGCAGCAGCCCAGTACAAAAGGCCAGCCTGCAGCACCAGCAGAAACAGAACAGCAAGTGAGAGGGGGGAGTGAGTGAGTACAACAGAGCTATGTTGGGACTGCTGCAGATTTCTTCTGTGGCAGAAAAAGCCACCAATGCAGGCAAGGTCCCAGCACCAAAGGGCAGCTTGCAGCACCGGCAGAAACAGTATGAGCAAGTGAGAGAGGGAGAGTGAGCAAGCTCAGCGGAGTGCAGCCTGCAGCGTGGGAGACCAGAGAAGAGCATTGAGGGAGGGGTAGTGAGTGAGCTCAGCGGAGCTTTGTTGGGACTGCTGCAGATTTCTTTGTGGGCAGAAAAAGGTGCATGCAGGGCCCAGTACAAAGAGAACAGCCTGCAGTGGCAGGAGAAACAGAATGAGCGAGTGAGAGAGGGTGAGCAGAGCTCAAGAGACTATCATGACTGCTGTAGATTTCTTTGTGGGCAGAAAAAGACAGCAACACAGGCAGGTACCCAGTACAAAGGGCGCCTGCAGCGCCAGCAGAAATGGAATGAGTAGTGAGAGGGGGAAGTGAGGCGAGCTCAATGGAGCTGTGTCAGGGACTGCTGCAGATTTCTTTGTGGGCAGAAAGAGCTGCCAAAACAGGCAGGAGCCCAGTACAAAAAGGCAGCCTGCAGTGCCAGGAGACACAGAACGATCAAGTGAGGGAGGGGAGTGAGTGAGCTCAACAGAGCTGTGTCAGGACACCATCGAATTTCTTTGTGGGCAGAAAAAGGTGGCAACATAGGCAGCAGCCCAGTACAAAAGGCCAGCCTGCAGCACCGGCAGAAATGGAATGAGCGAATGAGAGAGGGTGAGTGAGCGAGCTCAACGCAGCTGTGTCGGGACTGCTGCAGATTTCTTTGTGGGTGTAAAAAGCCGCCAACGCAGGCAGGAGGCCAGTACAAAAAGGCAGCCTGCAGCGCCAGGAGACACAGAACAAGCGAGTGAGGAGGGGAGTGAGAGAGCTCAACGGAGCTTTGTTGGTACTGCTGCAGATTTCTTTGTGGGCAAAAAAAATCAGCAATGCATGCAGGGTCCCAGTACAAAAGAGCAGCCTGCAGCGGTCGGGAGAAACAGAATGAGTGGGTGAGAGAGGGGGAGTGAGCGAGCTCAATGGAGCTCTGTCATGACTGCTGTGGATTTCTTTGTGGGCAGAAAAAAGCGGCAAATGCAGGTAGGAACACAGTACAAAAGGGCAGCCTGCAGTGCCGGCAGAAACTGAATGAGCGTGTGAGAGAGGGATAGTGAGCGAGCTCAATGGAGCTGTGTTGGGACTGCTGCAGATTTCTTTGTGGGCAGAAGGAGCTGCCAACACAGGCAGGAGCCCAGTACACAAGGGCAGCCTGCAGCACCAGGAGAAACAGAATGAGCGAGTGAGACAGAGGGAGTGAGCGACCTCAACAGAGCTCTACTGGGACACCATCAGATTTCTTTGTGGGTAGAAAAAGTTGCCAACGCAGGCAGGAGCCCAGTACAAAATGGTAGCCTGCAGCGCCAGCAGGAGAAACACAACGAGCGAGTGAGAGAGGGGGAGTGAGCAAGCTCAACTGAGCTCTATCATGACTGCTGTGGATTTCTTTGTGGGCAGAAAAAGGTGGCAACATAGGCAGCAGCCCAGTACAAAAGGCCAGCCTGCAGCACCAGCAGAAACGGAACAAGCGAGTGAGAGAGGGGGAGTGAGCGAGCTCAACGGAGCTGTGTCGGGACTGCTGCAGATTTCTTTGTAGTAAGAAAAAGCTGCCAACGCAGGCAGGAGCCCAGTACAAAAAGCCAGCCTGCAGTGCCGGGAGACACAGAATGAGCAAGTGAGGGAAGGGAGTGAGTGAACTCAACAGAGCTCTATTGTGACTGCTACAAATTTCTTTGTGGGCAGAAAAAGGTGGCAATGCGGGCAGGAGCCAAGTACAAAAGGGCAGCCTGTAGCACCAGGAGAAACAGAAAAGAGCGAGGACAGGGAGTGAGCAACCTCAACGGAGCTCTGTCGGGACAGCTGCGGATTTCTTTGTGGGCAGGAAGAAGGTGCCAATGCAGACAGGAGCCTAGTACAAAGGGCAGCCAGAAGCTGAGAGAAACACAACAAGAGAGTGAGGAGGGGTGAGTGAGCGAGCTCAGCAGAGCTCTATCGTATCTGCTGAGATTTCTTTGTGGGCAGAAAAAGGCAACAACGCAGACAGGAGCCAGTACAAAGAAGGCCTGCCTGCAGCGCCCGGCAGAAATGGAATGAGCAAGTGAGAGAGGGGGAGTGAGCGAGCTCAACGGAGCTGTGTCAGGACTGCTGCATATTTCTTTGTGGTCAGAAAAAGTCGCCAACACAGGCAGGAGCCCAGTACAAAAGGGCAGTCTGCAGTGCCAGGAGAAACAGAATGAGTGAAGGAGACAGAAGGAGTGACCGACTTCAATGGAGCTCTGTCGGGACACCTGCAGATTTCTTTGTGGGCAGAAAATGGTGTCAATGCAGGCAAGAGTCCAGAACAAAAGGGCAGCCTGCAGTGCCAGAAGAAACACAACGAGCAAGTGAGAGAGGGGGAGTGAGCGAGCTCAATGGAGCTCTCTCGTGATTGCTGCAGATTTCTTTGTGGGCAGAAAAAGACGGCAACTTAGGCAGCAGCCCAGTACAAAAGGCCAGCCTGCAGCACCAGCAGAAACAGAATCAGCAAGTGAGAGGGGGGAGTGAGTGAGTACAACAGAGCTATGTTGGGACTGCTGCAGATTTCTTTGTGGGCAGAAAAAGCCACCAATGCAGGCAAGGTCCCAGCACCAAAGGGCAGCTTGCAGCACCGGCAGAAACAGTATGAGCAAGTGAGAGAGGGAGAGTGAGCAAGCTCAACGGAGTGCAGCCTGCAGCGTAGGGAGACAGAGAAAGAGCATTGAGGGAGGGGTAGTGAGTGAGCTCAACGGAGCTTTGTTGGGACTGCTGCAGATTTCTTTGTGGGCAGAAAAAGGTGCATGCAGGGGCCCAGTACAAAAGAACAGCCTGCAGTGGCAGGAGAAACAGAATGAGTGAGTGAGAGGGGGGAGTGAGTGAGCTCAATGGAGCTCTGTCATCACTGCTGTGGATTTCTTTGTGGGCAGAAAAACGCGGCAACACAGGCAGGAACACGGTACAAAAGGGCAGCAGAAATGGAATGAGCAAGTGAGAGAGGGAGAGTGAGCAAACTCAACGGAGTGCAGCCTGCAGTCCAGGGAGACTCAGAATCAGCAAGTGAGGGAGGGGGAGTGAGTGAGCTCAACGGAGCTCTGTCAGGACTGCTGCAGATTTCTTTATGGTCAGAAAATGGTGCCAGCAGAGGCAGGAGCCCAGTACAAAAGTGCAGCCTGCAGCACCAGGAGAAACAGAATGAGCGAGTGAGACAGGGGGAGTGAGCGACTTCAACGGAGCTCTGTCATGACACCTGCTGATTTCTTTGTGGGCAGAAAAGGCTGCCAATGCAGGCAGGAGACCAGTACAAAAGGGTAGCCTGCAGCACCGGGAGAAACACAACGAGAGAGTGAGAGAGGGGAAGTGAGCAAGCTCAACAGAACTCTATTGTGACTGCCACAGATATCTTTGTGGGCAGAAAATGGTGTCAATGCAGGCAGCAGCCCACTACACAAGGCCATTCTGCAGTGCTGGCAGAAATGGAATGAGTGAGTGAGAGAGGGGGAGTGAGCAAGCTCAACGGAGCTGTGTCAGGACTGCTGCAGATTTCTTTGTGTGCAGAAACAGCCACCAACGCAGGCAGGAGCCCAGTGCAAAAGGGCAGCCTGCAGCACCGGAAGACACAGAATGAGTGCGGGAGGGAGGGGGAGTGAGTGAGCTCAATGGAGCTATGTTTGGACTGCTGTGGATTTCTTTGTGGGCAGAAAAAGGCAGCAATGCACACAGGGGCCCCGTACAAAAGGGCAGCCTGCAGCAGTAGGAGAAACAAGAGCGGCAGTGACAGAAGGGGAGTGAGCGAACTCAACAGAGCTCTATTGTGACTGCTGCAGATTTCTTTGTGGGCAGAAAAAGGTGGCAATGCATGCAGGAGCCCAGTACAATAAGGCAGCCTGCAGCGCCGGCAGAAAAGGAATGAGTGAGTGAGGAGGGGAGTGAGCAATCTCAATGTAGGTCTGTGGGCACTGCTGCAGATTTCTTTGTGGGCAGAAAAAGGCATCAACAGTAGCAGGAGCTCAGTACAGAATGAGTGAGTGAGACGGGGGAGTGAGCCATCTCAAAGGAGCTCTGTCAGGATACCTGCGGATTTCTTTGTGGGCAGAAAAGGGTGCCAATGCAGGCAGGAGCCCAGTACAAATGGGTAGCCTGCAGCGCAGGGAGAAACACAATGAGTGAGTGAGAGAGGAGGAGTGAGCTAGCTCAACAGAGCTCTATCGTGACTACGATGGATTTCTTTGTGGGCAGAAAAAGGCAGCAACGCAGGCAGGAGCCCTGTACAAAAGGACAGCCTGCATCGCCAGCAGAAATGAAAAGAGCAAGTGAGAGAGGGGGAGTGAGTGAACTCAACGGAGCTGTGTTGGGACTGCTGCAGATTTCTTTGTTGGCAGAAAAAGCCGCTAACACAGGCAGGAGCCCAGTACAAAAGGGCAGCCTGCAGCACCAGGAGAAACAGAATGAGCAAGTGAGACAGAGGGAATGAGTTACCTCAACAGCGCTCTGTCGGGATACATATGGATTTCTTTGTGGGCAGAAATAGGTGCCAATGCAGGCAGGAGCCCAGTACAAAAGGGCAATCTGCACCACTGGGAGAAACACAACAAGTGAGTGTGAGAGGGGGAGTGAGAGAGCTCAATGGAGCTCTATCATGACTCCTGCAGATTTTTTTGTGGACAGAAAAAGGCGGCAATGCAGACAGCAGCCCAGTACAAAAGGCCAGCCTGCTGTCTTGGCAGAAACGGAATGAGTGAGTGAGAGAGGGGGAGTAAGTGAGCTCAATGGAGCTGTGTCGGGACTGCTACAGATTTCTTTGTGGCCAGCAAAAGGGTACCAATGCAGGCCGGAGCCCAGTATAAAAAGGCAGCCTGCAGCGCTGGGAGACACAGAACGAGTGAGTGAGGTGGGGGGAGTGAGTGAGCTCAATGGAGCTCTGTTGGGACTGCTGCGGATGTCTTTGTGGGCAGAAAAAGGCAGCAATGCACGCAGGGCCCAGTACAAAAGGGTAACCTGCAGTGGCGGGAGAAACAGAACGAGCGAGAGAGAGGGAGGAGTGAATGAGCTCAACAGAGCTCTATTGTGACTGCTGCAGATTTCTCTGTGGACAGAAAAAGGTGGCATTGCAGGCAGGGCTCAATACAAAAGGGCATCCTGCAGTGCCGGCAGAAACTGGAACGAGCGAGTGAAAGAGGGTGAGTGAGCAAACTCAATGGAGCTCTGTGGGGACTGCTGCAGATTTCTTTGTAGCCAGAAAAAGATGCCAACCGAGGCACGAGCCCAGTACAAAAGAGTAGCCTGCAGTGCCAGGAGAAACAGAATAAGCAGTTGAGACAGGGGAAGTGAGTGACCTGAAAGGAGCTCTGTTGGGACACCAGTGAATTTCTTTGTGGGCAAAAAAAGGTGCCAATGGAGGCAGGAGCCCAGTATAAAAGGGCAGCCTGCAGTGCCAGGAGAAATACAATGACTGAGTGAGAGAGGGGGAGTGAGCAAGCTCAACAGAGCTCTATCGTGACTGCTGCAGATTTCTTTGTGGCAGAAAAAGGCGGCAACACAGGCAGGACCCCAGTACAAAAGGCCAGCCTGCAGTGCTGGCAGAAACGAAACGAGCAAGCTAGAGAGGGGGAGTGAGCAAGCACAATGGACCTGTGTCAGGACTGGTGCAGATTTCTTTGTGGGCAGAAAAAGCCCCCAACAGAGGCAGGAGCCCAGTACAAAAGGCCAGCCTGCAGTGCTGGCAGAAACGAAACGAGCAAGCTAGAGAGGGGGAGTGAGCAAGCACAATGGACCTGTGTCAGGACTGGTGCAGATTTCTTTGTGGGCAGAAAAAGCCCCCAACAGAGGCAGGAGCCCAGTACAAAAGGGCAGCCTGCAGCACCAGGAGACACAGAATGAGCGCAGCAGAGAGGGGGAGTGAGCCACCTCAACAGAGCTCTGTCAGAACAACTGCAGATGTCTTTGAAGGCAGAAAAAGGTGCCAATGCAGTCACGTGCCCAGTACAAAATGGCAGCCTGCAGTACTTGGACAAACAGAACGAGTGACTGACAGAAGGCCAGTGAGCAAGCTCAATGGATGAAAGCAATTAACATTCGGCATTGACAAATGCTTGTTAAATTACATCATCAGAACATGACTTATGAATGGTCTCAGGTATCTTGCTCTTACCTAACCTCTTTCTTTATAACAACTCCCCCATACTCCTATTCCCTTAGATTAACCAACTCTCACAATCTGGTAGTGCCCCGCAGGTCCACCCTAATTAGCCAATCCGCATACTCTCACCGCCTTCCAAAAATTTGGAATTCACTCCCCCTTCAAATCAGTCACACATCCTCTGCCTACTCCATCAGCTCTGCCCTCAAAAATTACCTTGCACCTAGCTGCTCCTGCTATGTCACTCCCTAATTCCCTCCTATAAGCCCTGGATAAACCCTACCCCTCTGCCGTCTCCTTCATTTTACCCTAACCCCCCCAAATTTCTAGCTCTCCTCCTCTTCCCCCAAAATGCTCCCCCTTACTGGCCTCCCTTGATCCCTCACAGAATGTAAGGGATGACAAATGCTTTCCATGGGTCCTTCTCCCACCCCCCAAGGGGCTTGTAACACATCATCTACTCCCTTCCCCCTACAACCATCCACCTCACCCCTCCCTCTCCTTTCCTGTTTTTCCTTCACATAAGCACTTGTTTACTTACTAACCCAGCACTTATTATTGTTCACTTTTTCTACATATTATGTACAACTCTGTTTTTACACTTTCTTTTTTTTTTCTCCCCGTCTGACTGTCCTCTCTTTCCACTCCTTCAGACCTAATCAACTTCCCTTGGATTGCTTCCCCCACAGAGTCTGCCTCTAGAATGCCAGGCTTACTCCTTTTATCCCCTTCCTTATTCCTCTCTTAGGAGTGCCTGTGCAACGGGGTGTGCCCATGGGTTGGTGATCAGAGGCTCGGATCGGTCGTCATCGTGGACTGAGTTTTCTTTTCCATTTTTCTCCCTTGGTCCCTCCTCCCCTGAGGGCATCAGCACGCAGGACAAGAGTCCAGACAGATGGTGTGCTGACACACACCATTGTCAAGTACCCATGACGTCCTCCCCTTCCCAACTCTGGAGAGCCACCTGTGCACCAATGCCCATACTTCCACAGGCATAGGTGTGTTGGGTGCTGCAAAGCACCCCAGGAGCCCACCCCTGGAGGAGAAGAGCATCCATTGGGATGCTCGATCTTCCTTAACCCTCCGACCCTCGGCAGCCTGAGTCTGTTCCCGAACTTGGGGCGCCGGCATGGTGTGAGGTGTGGCATCCAGCGCCTCAACCCTCAGTGTCACCAGGCCAGCCCACACAACTCTGTTTTAACGCTGTTTGTAACACCTGGCTTACAACTGTATGTTAATGTTGATCTTGTAGCTTGAATGTAACTTGAACACAATTCTTCGCACTCCTCCACCTCAACCCTCTCTCTCCTTTCCCCATCTCACCACCCCCCTTTTCTTTACTTTTACATAAGTTGTTTACTTATTCATGGGTGTAGGCAATCATACTCCAAGCACTCCATGGTGTGCAATTTTATTTAAGGGGGGGTAGCAAATAGGCTCTGAACTGCTTCCTTTTTCCATGAAAACTAACAAAGAAAATACTGAACCTTTCTGTAATTTTATTCATAGGAGTTGAAACTAGAAGGATTGGTAACTAATACTCTCTTTGCATCCTAAGGACAATATAACTTTACAGGCTCTGGGCTTGTATGTGGGTGTCTTAGAGAACAATGCATGGCATTTTTATTTACCCATGCATGGCAACAACCACTGTCATGAGATACAAAAGTTGTATTTATTGTGCCAAATGAGGCAACAAACATGGTCCTGATGTACATTTGTATGTTGTCTGGCTACACCTTGGGGGTAGCTCACTCTAGCAAGAGGGGATGGGGTAGCAGTGAGTCCACTTGGTGTGCAGATCTGAAATCCCTGGCTACACCCCTGTACCTATTAACCCAGCACTTATTATTGTCCACTCTTTCTATCTATTATGCGCAACACTGTTGTACCACTGCTTGTAACACCTGCCTTAGAACTGTATGTTAATGTTGATCTTGTCACTTGAATGTTTAATGTTTCACTCCTACTGTACCCCTTCCCCCCAGGTCGCACTGGGAGATGAGCGACTTGTCGCTCAGTGTGCCTTCCTGGTGAAACATTTCAATAAATAAATAAATAAAACATAGGCTGGGTCAACCACAGAGAAAGCATGATATCCCGGTTTAGTTTTACCAAGTCAGATTTGCATAGACATTGCCTTAGATGAAAGTAGATTTTTAGAATCATTTAAAATTTGCAAATCATTTAATAGAAAAGATTTAATTGAAAAAATGCTTTATAAATATTACACCTCCAAAAATATTTCATTCGAGTAGCTGGAGAAGGCTAACCTAAATCAGCATATATGAAGAGTATGTAGTCCCATATTCTATACTGACATTTTCAGGCAAAAATCATTGCAACCTAATTTTTTATTTATTTAGTTTTTGTTGACTAGGAAAGGCGGACTAGGCAATTCTGCTTATTTGCGCCCCAGGCTGGGGTGAAGGTAGGCTCCAGATGCAAACTGACATATTGAGTCAGGTTAAGCTGTTGGTTGTATTTTTAGTGAATGCGAAATGTGAGCAATGTATAGCAAACTTTGAGAACTCGAAAGCATTAACTCCAGTGTTCTGAGCTTCTGTCTCTATGATTTGATAATATGTCCCAAGTTGCCACTCTTTTATTCCCACGTCTTGTGGGCAGTGTCCCACACCTGGATGATAAAATAGTATAAGAGGTATGGTGAGAAGTATGTAAAGCTAGACCTTTGCCACGGAATGTCATTACTTGAAGAAGAGAAAGAGAGTACTAGGGAGTAAGATACCTTTTTTTTTGTACTTTTAAAACTTGAGGTCAGTATTCAGGGGAGAGAATATAGAAATTTAGATTGCTCCAGTATGTACAGGAACTGTGAGCATATCCTTCACAATGTTTCAAGTACTCTTGAGAAGTCACTGTTGCAAGAAAGTTCATTTTACTTTTCACTCATTTCGAGCAAGCATTGACATCACTGACACTTTGACAGGATACTGACTTAATGAAATGATCACATGGAGGGTTTTGAGGTTTTTCTGCAGCTCATTGCAGTATGCTTCTGCACTAACTTTACCATTTCAAAGAGAGGAAGAGATGGCGGAGGGTGTGACAGACCTGTATGCAAAGGTTTCAAACCCACTCAAAAGTAGGAGTACTTTTTCACTGCTGGAATCTTTGCTTTCTCTAGGATTCTCTGAAGCAAGAGCGTAAGTGGCAACAATTTTATTTATTCTGAAAGAATCTAGTTCCTGAAAGTCACAAAAATCACTTGCAAGAGATGGGATGTGAAAACTTGTGACTTCACACAGAAGTGAGAAAGGAGACGCCAGTAGACATGTAGGATTTACACTGCTAGAGAACAAGCCTGGCAAGTGATTGCTTTGTTGAACTGTTTAACTGGGTATATCTACTGTAATGTATAGCAGAATGAGAACAGTAATATTTGGCAACTGCCATATGAAATATATCACAAATATTGAACCACACAACTACTAATGTACAGACGAGAGATGCAATGCATTATTATTGCTAGGGGAAACAAACACTTTCTTATAACAGTGTGGTGTATGATGTGGCTATAATGTTTATTGTGCTTTTATTTAAGGTATAACATTGCCAAAAACCTCCAAGATGGAAACATTTATAATCCTTTTTTTTTTCTGTATTTTATGCAAGTTTACTTTTAAACTAAAATAAGGCGCATCTTCATTACAGCTAGAAAAATAGATTGGAGTTTTATTTTAAAACAAATGCATTATTGCTTTACAGTTTATTACTATGAAGACATTATCAAAAGTTCCGGCATGCGCATTATGAATTCTGTATTTTTTCAGCTGGGGAGAAAATAAAGCTCCTTCTAGCTTTCATAATTGTCTTGGCACGTACGGTGTATGTCAGTAGGTTTCTTTTTCTAGATGAATTACCAGCTCATAGGGAAGAGAAACAGAATCATTTAAAGTAAAGCATAACACAAACATGAAAGAACATCGGCAGCAGCAGCTTTTCTTGTATTGCTACAAGTAGAGATGCTGTGAAGTCTTACTTTGCCGGTGAAGCTTTGGCAAAGGTGCAAAATTCGCCTTCATGAAAAATGTTGTGGTTTGCCCATTTTGCCACCTTGCAATGAGTTTTCCTGGAAAAGTGACACTTTTCTGAGGCAAAATCAGGTGAAGTCATAGCAAAGTTGCAACTCCCCCAGCAAATGTGCATGACTTCGCTTCAAAAAGTCAATTTCATGAAGCAGGCAGTTGGCACTTTGCAAATTCAACAAAATTTGTCAATTTAATTGTGAAGTAAAGCTTGTCAGTGTCACACATCTCTAGCTACAGATAATGCATTTACATTGTTCTGATATTTCAGTGCATGCTTTTAAATATTTTGTATTACCTGTGGGTTAGTACTTCACTGAAGCTTGTCTTTAAGGCAGGGACCTTCCAGGCAGAATGGGTGGGATAAGTGGCCCTTCTCTGCTGACAAATTCTATGTTTCTGTGTTTATTTATCGGACACTTATTAAGGCCCTGACAAGCTGCCATGCCCTTTTACGTGGACATGTGACTAGCTGATTGTTATCATATAACAAATGAGACTGCTAACCAGCTAGCAGTTCTATACAACCAAACATTATTTCAATGACACAGAATAGTTTCAACTATTAGACTGCAAGAAAAAAAATCTCTAATTCCACTGATAAAAGGCCTTTCCAATCTTGTCTTTATTCATTCTTGTAGTAAATGACTATTTTTTTGAAAGTCATTCTGTGATTTCAGTGTTGCTTGAATCCTTATAGAGGGTCTCAGGTGGCTTAGTGGATGTGTCTTGGTTTTGTAAGCAAAGGGTCAGAGGTTTGATTCAGAGTGATAACACATATTTGCTGTCTTATTAAAAAATTACTGGTTTGAATTTTAGTAGGTACCTTAACAGATGACAGAGGGTTGTGATAAATGGCACTTACTCTAGTGAGATGAGAGAGACCAGAGGGGCACCTCAGGGCTCAGTACTGGGACCCGTCCTCTTCACTGTCTTTATAAGCAACATTGCAGAGGATCTGGAGGGAAGGTATGCCTCTTTGTAGATTACACCAACATCTGCAATAGGGTACATTCTCTGGAGGGGGTGGAGAGAATGAGTAGAGATCTGAGAAAGCTCGAGGAGTAGTTGAGAGTATGGTAGCTGGATTTCAATGCAGAAAAGTGCAAAATCATACACATAGGCCACAGAAACCCAGAGGTGATGTATAAAATGGTGAAAGAGTTATTGAAATTCACTAAACAGGAACTGGACCTTGGAGTTATCATATCTGATGACCTTAAGGTGGCAGTGCGACAAAGGCAGTAGACAAGGTCAGTGGGATGCTGGGGGACACAGGGAGGGGAATCACCAGCAGCAGGAAAGAGGTGGTATTACCACTGTATCAATCATTGATGAGGCCCCACCTGGAGTACTGTGTCCAGTTCTGGAGGCCACATCTCAAGAAGGACATAGACAGGATAGAGGCTAACCTGACATGGAGTACTGTGTCCAGTTCTGGAGACCACATCTCAGGAAGGACATAAACAGAGTAGAGGCTATCCAGGGGAGGATGACTAAATGGTGCAGAGGGAGGGAAGTAATTGGAGAGCAGGTAGGGTCTGTGTACACATTATAGGCAGGAACAAAATGAGCAGACTGGGTGAGCCAAGTGGTCTTCATCTGCCAATAAATTCTATGTTTGTATAATATGCTTCTCGAGAACTTAGTGCTCATTTCTTTTTCTTTGTTTAGTATTTTCTACTCTGTACTCTCAAGTGGCCATCCCCAGGACTTATCTTATTCCTTGTCCCCCTGTTGCTGACCCCCCATGGGAAGGGCTGCCCAGGGACTTCCCCTTACTCCCAGACAGAGTTGAACTGTCAGTGGGGAGTGAAAGCCTCAGTCAGCAGTGCGGGGCCTGTGACTGGGCAAGGACAGCGTACTGTTCGGTCAAGAGATTTTTCACTTTTTCTGCCCCACACCGAACATCATGGAGGTGGTGTATCTGATGCCTAGACATCAGAGTGATGATGTTCCCCTCCTTGTTACTAGTACCAGCCTGCATGCCACCTGTGGTCATCCAGGTGGCAGTACTGCAGTGAAGACCAGGAGACCGCCCTCCCAGAGGAGGCTGGCGTCCATGGGATTCTCAATCACCCTCCCCGGGCCAGCCCTCCAGCAACCCAAGTTTGTACTCAGTGCTCGTTTCTAATAGCATTACATCGAATCCTGACTGGACATTTTCTTTATATCTCATTATCATGTTGCCTGCTGCCAAGAAATGCTACTTCTGCTTGCAGGTTGAGTTGTGTCATTGTTTCTCCAGTTTGACATTGTCAAGACTAATCCCTTTTCAGAGCATTCTGAATCCCAAATGTGTAGAAAAGTATATTTGCCCCTGTTGCTGCTTACTCCAAATGGGATCAAATGATGCAGTTATAAGGATTTCATACCTTAGAAGTAGCACATGTAAACAGAAAGGTACTGTCTGTAAAAAGAAAAAATAACAATTTTGTTGCTTTACGGGCTGTGTTACTGGTGAATTCAAACATGCAATGAAGCACTACCTTTGCATTGCATTTGTCTGTGTGCTAACAAAAGAAAATCATTTGCATTACATTGCTTTTTTGTCAGAGACAAGATAGACTACAGTATAAACTGTATCTGTATATGTTGGGAAGAATAACAGAAACCCCATTAAAATGAATGAGGATTTGCTGTAACACATTATGACACACCTGTCATGTCACTGGTAGCAGCAGGGCTGCAGCTATGAATTTTGGGGCCCCAGACAAGTCACTTGAAATGGGCCCCTGTTTCCCAAACCAGTTAATGACAGGGGTAATACCATCTCCTCAGGTGGGCCCCTCCTGAGCTCGGGGCCCCGGACAACATCTCCCCTTTTCCCCCCATTACTGCGGCCCTGGGTAGCAGCAGGGGAAGTCTTTCAACTTTGCTATGTATTATGTTACACATAGTGCTATGTTATATGGCCCTTTGCGTTGTGTCACATGTAGTGGGCTGTCAGCATTGCCTGGTAGTCTGCATGAAGTGGCACTTTGTGCATTGCTTTGCCTCCCTAAGACTAGTGGAGTGACACTTTGCTTAGGTTCTTTTACTTCATGAAGTCTGGCTACCCTGAAAAAAATAATGTGCCCTCCCCCACCCTCTGTAGAACCCTAAAAGTTCACATGTTTCCCCCCCATCCGGACCTAGGAGGACATTTGTCAAGTAATAATACCTGCTTTCCCCACCTGCATAGCAGTGTACCCTGTGCCATCCCTCCTTTCCCCACCCCATGGAAAGATTAATATTAATAAAATATTTTACTGGTCCACTCACTCAGCAACTGTCCTTCACTCAGCCTCCTCCCCCCCAACTCAGAAGAAAGAAACCCCCTTCACTCACTCAGCAGCCAGTACCTTCCACCACCATCTGGCACCTGAACTTAAAAGGAAGAAACTTGTTGGTAACTTCAGATGGTGCTAGGCACAGATTCTCCTGTCCCCACCTTGGTCAGTTGCCATCTTAATGAATAGGAGCTTGCATGTACAGTAAAATCAGTTGATTTTATTTTAACACATGCTCTAATTCATTAAGACAGCTGGCAGTGAGGCTGTGAAAGGAGGGTCTGTGCCAGTTGCTGCCTGGAGCTGCCAATGAGTTTCTTCCATTTTGGATCAGGTCAGGTACTAAGTGGGGCCAGGGGTGAAGGGTGGTAGGTGCTCAATGGGTATTTTTTTTCCTTTTGTGGGGCTGGGGTTGAGAAATGTTGGTGCCAGACAGCTACTGAGTGGAAGGGCTTGGAGAGTTATATTTTAGCAATGTTCATCTTTCTGTGGAGTGGGAGGGAGAGTACATGGCACTGCTGAATAGGTGGTGGATGGTGATAGTCTTACATGATGAATATCTTCTTGGATCTTGGTGGGGGCAGTGGTGGGTTTTGGGGTTCAACAGAGGGCGGGGGAGTATTTGTTCACATTTTTAGTACTTTGCCCAGCGAATTGCTGGCAAAGTGCCAATGTCTCAGTGTCTACACATACATTAAAATTTCACACTTCAGCAATTAGCTGGTGAACTCAGACTCTTCAACATATCTACTCACTGGCTAATACTGTAATGCCCAGTAAAGTATTTCATGTTGCACTAAAACTTAGGTGGCACTTACCACAAGTATTCTGCTTTGACGATAACATCCATAGATCGGACACTCCAGATCATAAAGCAGAGGACCTCCACTGCCCACCCACCTTTTTAGTTTGTAATATTCCCACCACTGTATTTCTACATACTACTGTATCTGGAAAGGTGTTACATTGAGCCAGTGATACAGTATATGAAAATAGAGCTTGTGCTGTTCTACAAAGTGCAAAACAAGAATGGCTTCTATGAACAATTATTTAGTATTTCATAGCCTTAAAACAGGTAAACGCTTTGTTGTAAAGGTGCACATCTTAATGCTATGTAAAGGAGCATTTAGGGTAATTATGTGTACGTAGCACAACACTACCCTGCTATGCAACATACTAGTGTTTACATGCAGCTGATAGCTGTCAGAAAAACCGAAATCAGAGTTATAGAAAAACTTTGAAAGTTAGCTTCACTTCTCACTTTTTTTATGTTCATATCAACATATGTTTTCAACCGGAATCTTGGATCTAATTCAAAGCTTTTTGTATATTATCTTTACATTTTAGAATGACACTAAAGTGCTGTATCTGGCTGCAATTCTATAACACAGATGAGCTACATGTAAACTGAGCAGCTGAGGAGGCAGGGTGCTCCACAGGAGCCAAATTATTCACTGTGTGACCTTAGACAAGTCACTTAACTCCCAGTGTTCTAGTCCACCCAGCTGTGGAAATGGACAGAAGCAGAAATCCATAGGAAATGAGATGGTGCATCTCCGCAGAGCTATCCTGCGTAAATCCATCTCTTTCTGTGAACAGTGTCTGACCTGCACAGACACTGGATGTGCTTCTTCTCTCTGAACTGTTGCCCTCCTTTGTTCCTGGATGTAGTTTCACCAGTTGATCCCTGGGGTGGTATATCTCTCTCTTTCAGGACAACTGTCTCTCCTGCGGTCCCACCAACTCACAAACTAGAAACACAATGACAGTGTATAGGAAGCAGGCTCTCCCCTATAGAAATCCCACTAGGAGCAGAGTCCCCCTTGACAGTTCACTGGGAGTGGAATCTACCAAAAGGCAACTCTCCAGGAACAGAGTGTCCATAGTGGCAGCTCATCAGGAATGGAGCTGCCCCAGCAGCAGTTTGTTGGGAGTGGAGTTTCCCTATAGTAGCATGTTGGGAGCAGAGTCTGTCCATGGAAGTCTCCTGTAACCAGAGTCTGCCCAGTGGCAGCTCCTGTAACCAGTCTCCCCAGTGTAGATTACTGGGAGTTGAGTCTCCCTTGTAAGCAGTCCTCTGGGAGCAGAGTCCCCCAGTGTCTCCCTCATGGTGCCTCAATGGAAGTAGTGTCCCCTTGTGATAGCTCATTGGGAGCAGGGTCTCCTCGGTGGTAGCTCATCAGGAATGTAGTCTCCCCAATGGCAACTTACCAGGAGCAAATCGTCTATTGCAACAACTCTTCAGGAGCACGAGTATCCAAAACTCACAACTTGCTTATGCCCATGCAAATATGCATTACTTTGCCATCCTCAAATCGCTTAAAAACAGTGGAACCCAACTCTGTCCAAATGTGAAGAGTACTTTGGCTAAATATGGTATTTTAAATGTAAAGAGAACCCACAGAGGATGCAGGGTTTAGGATATGGCATGCTCAGAGTCGGTACTGCTACGGTAATAATATACCTTTTCTTCGACTGAGTGCACAGAGGAAGCCTAGAGCACAGCCACTAGTGCCTGATGCAAACCTTGCAGATCTGCAAATCTGACCCAGATAACATGACCTATGAGCACATTATCACACATTATTCGTAGCCTTGCTGAATACTCACTCACTAAAGGCTTTTATGTCCTATATGATCCAATGCCTGGAAAGTTCATTGATTTACTATTTTTAACTGAGACCTAGATTACTGCGTCAGCTACAGTACACCTGACAGAATACAGTCATCCAGGGTTCACCTTCCTACACAAAGAATGTCCCTTGGGTCAGAGTGGGAGAGCTGTTGTTCTGTATTACATAAGTATGGATTTCAGCTAGCTACTAATAACTCAGGCACCAGCTCATCATTTGAACATCTGTGCCTACTCTGCTCCAGTATATCATTAACAATTCTTTAAATCTACAAACCCCAGCACAATCCTTATTTTATCTTTGAATGTGATGATTTTCTAACAGATGTCTGTCTAAACTCTGACAGACTTCTAATAGGGGGGCATTGTAATGCAAGCTCCCTTCTCACGTCTAGGGGTAAGATGGCAAAAGTCCAGGGGAAGGGGCACCACACAGCACAGAATTCCAGTCCAAGGATAGAAAAAATTCATTACCTGGATTCAGGCAAGTAGCTTCTGGCAGCAGGGGGGTGCAGCAGAAGCAGTCTTCAGACTCAACTCCGGAGGAGGGGCATTAGGGGGCAAACTAGTTAGATCACTTTGAAATAAAGTCACTGTCCAAGCCAGGTTAAAAAGGAAAAACAAACCATTTAATTCAAATTTAATCTCACTCCTTGCAGCTCTAAGGGAAGATCATTGACAAGGCAAACAGATCGGGCTTAAATGGGCACCGAGCCCTTGACAGTGCTGACTACAAGGATCTACATGGCACAAACATTTGCTTCTTGTCCAAATGGAGTAGGAGTCGGATTAAACTCTGAAAATGGTGGTAGCAGCAACACATAAACCAGGGCAGTAAACAAGTCACTGGACTGCCTCAGTCTTGCCTCGCTGAACTGCACTCTCTACTTCTCAAATGTGTGAGGAGGCTCAACCACCCAGGCCACGAGTGACCCTGACCCTTTCACTATAACGGAGTGGCTGACCCCACAGTGTGACTTCCCACAACTTCCACCTCCTATGCACCATTTGGGATCAGTTCTTCTGGGCACATCTACGGCTGGACACAGCTGAACGGGGGACACAAAGAGCAGGCTGCTACCATTGCTTCCCACTCCACAGGCTCTCATCACCACAAAGCACCCAACTGTGGCAACCAGCCCACCTCTATTGAGGCTCCCTCTCCAGCATACTCTGGTGCCAGGGTTCATGAGGTAGGCTGCACTCACTCTCCACTGGGCCCTGGCTCCCATATCCCAACTAGGGATGCCCATACCATACAGACTACTTCACTGCCATACAGAGAGACAAGGGAGGCAGACCGGGATGGGACCCCCTCCACCCTGGCCCTGAACCTGTGGCCCCAGATGACTACACTCCTCAACCCAGTCTGGGAGCCCTCTGCCTCATTGAATCCCACTCTCCCTGGTCCCCCCAATGGCTCCAAACCTCCCAAATTTGTGCTGTCCACCCAGGATCCACCCATCAGCAGGCAAGACCCAGCATATAGACATCCAATTAAAATATGCTTCTGAAGTAAGCTACCTGATAGTGGCTAACATTCTCTCGCACCCCCTTTAAGCCATTCACCTCCTGGTGAATGCCCTGGCATCTGCCCAGTCGGCCTCCTTGGGGTCCATATCTGCATTCTACAACCCCAGGGAGCCTGCTGTCAATACTGTCACGCTGCTGCAACACTGCTTTCCCCTATTAGGTCTAACAGACCAAAAAGACCAAAATCCTAAAATCATCCTCTACGGGCCCCACTGCTGCAAATAAAAAGGGGTGCTGCTTCCACCATCTGGACATTCATACTTATGACCTTATTCAAAATGCAACCGTGGCCCAAACTACTAGAACCTAGAACCCCAACAGGGGGTGTACATCTGAAATATTTTACAACAAACAAGGTTATAAGCACAACTACTCATTTATGCTGGTCACATCTGTATCAAACTCACCCACATACTCTGTCACAACCACACACTCCCACACACTGGCTCTCACACACAGCCTACACTGCCTCCAGGCACCCAACAAACTACATTTTTTTTCTCATTTTTAGAACACAGGATGACAGTATAACTACTAATGAAAATGCAAAGGCTGTTAAAATTCCAGTTCAGAAAAAGTGCAGAAAAACCCACGACCACATTAAGGCAATCCAAATAGTTGTCAAGCAAGGCAACATTTAACTGATAACATAGAACAATGAAATCACCTACTGCAAGTCTGCAGCAGTGGGACTGGGGCTACATATGGTGGCGGACAGTCCAGACTAAACAGTCCCAGCAACAACTGTCAGTCCTTGGAGTGCCAGGGTGATCAGGTTCTTCACTCTTGTGACTGCTCAGAGGTGAAATACAGCTTAGGTTCAGGCTTATTAACGTCCTCACAAATGGAACCTTCACCAATGATGTAGTATTTAGTGCACAGTCCCTCGCATCTTGAACCATAGTGAAGGTCTTGAATAAAGTCACCCCACTGCACACCACAGTCATGCAAAGTTGGTTGGCCTTGTTGACAGCCTGCTGATGGGGGCCTTTAGCAGCTATAGTGCTCACCTGATTCTGTTGCTTGACTTTATCCAGGCCACCTGGAATACCCATTCCTGTCTCCTCTCTTCAGTAATGTTCCAGAGGTGCTCATACAAGTACTGGCATACTTCTACAGAGTATTCTTTTCGGATATGTCTGTGCAGCCACCACTCGGCCTGCTACCAATCCAGGATACTCCAGATGCTGGTACATGGTGTAGTGCCCTTTATCAGCCAATTCCCGGAAGTATAGAGGCAGTACCAGGGATCAGAAGGTCTCAGAGTACCCATGTTCTGTCACCTATTTCTGCAGACTTGGGACAAATAAGGAATGGTGTTAGGGTAGTACAGGCTAGGAAAGTGATAAGGTTTGGGTTTGTCTCACTTCCACAGCTGGTCTTCAAATGTGAGCAATGTGGGAACAGTACCAGAAACAGCAAGCAAAGCATCAACTTCCTCCTCACACTCCGCCTTGGGACTAGCGCCTCCTTCAAATATGATTTCTTCAGTCTCTACATTGGGCCTATTCACGCCCCTGGCTGCAGGCGGTGGTGCACTGGGAGTGGTCTTCTGAGTCCCTGCTGCTGCTGAGGCAGTTTTAGGTGTAGTGGAGCCCTTTGATTTTGGTTTCACAGCCCACCTGTGGCCTTTCCCTCTGCCACAGGGAGAAGCAGGTGCCTGTGAGGTGGAAGGGTTGGGCAGATGTCTAGTGCCCTTCTCCTCAGAAGTCACGTCACTCACCACCATTTCCACCTCCTCTCAGTTCTCCAAACTTGAAGCATGGGCACTCAGCTGAACAGGTGTAGCAGGCCATTCCCAGGAAGGAAAGTAGCAGGTCAGAGGCTGCTGCATCTTAGGAGCTGCACCCCAGGAGCAGCTAAAACAGACAGGCAGGTGCTTTACATCTGCTCCTGAACCACTGCAAATCACACATTGGTCTTGGCTGTTACTTTTTTCCATCATATCCCACAGCCATGATATCAGGGACGTGAGGACAGTCACCTTCTTACCCACTGCTATCGGACTGTATGTTACCAGTGAGGAGATATACAGGCAACAAACACTGGAAACAGAGCTTCAATAGTCTTGACACGCCACTTCACAGCTCCACAAAATAGTGCTCCCACCACCAGAACACACAGCCTCCCAGAGCTAGCAGGCACCAGCAGCCAGTTAGAAACTCAGTCCCAGCCAGGCATCACAAGGCTGAAATGTGATTCCAAGTCAGCACAGATCAATGACTCCTATAGACGCAAGAAAACAAATAGCGGCGTCAACTGCCTCCACAGTCCAAGATGGCAACTGAAATACCCCTAAAAGTTCAAATCCATGCTGCACCCCACTTTTCAGATCTCAGACGAGACCCCACATTGCAAGCCCCCCCCCACGTTTAGGGATGAGGAGGCAAAAGTCCAGGGGAAGGGGCACTACACAGCACAGAATTCCAGTCCAAGGGTAGAAAAAACTTGCTACCTGGGTTCAGGTGAGTAGCTTCTGGTGGCAGGTGGGTGCAGCAGAAGCAGTCTTCAGATTCAACTCTGGGGAGCACTAGGGGAAACACTGGTTAGATCACTTTGAAATAAAACCACTTTTCAAACCAGGTTTAGAAGAAAAAATTAACCATTTAATTCAATTTAATCCCACTCCATGGAGCTCTAAGGGGAAATCATCAATAGGCAAACAGATTAGGCTTAAATGGGCACCAAGCCCTTAACAGTGCAGACCACAAGGATCTACATGGCACAGACTTTTGCTTCTTGTCCAAACAGAGCTAGGTTAAGCTCTGAAAATTATGCTAGCAGCAACACATAAACCAGAGCAGTAAACAAACTGTTGGGCCACTTAAGTTTTGCCTCACTTAACTGCACTCTCTACTTCTCGAACATGCCAGGTGGCTCAGCCACCCAGGCCATGAGCATCCCCGACCCTCTCACTATAATGGGGTGGCCAACCCCACAGCATGGCTCTTCACAACTCCTACTTCTTATGCTGTTCTTCTGGACACTGCTATGGCTGGACACAGCTGAACAGGGGACATCAGGAGCAGGCTGTCAACAGTGCTCCCCATGGTCTGTCACCACCAAGAAGCACCCCACTATGGCAACCATCCGACTTCTATGGGGGCTCCCTCTCCAACCTACTCCAGTGCTGGGGTTCACAAGTTAGGCCGCATTTACTCTACACTGGACCCTGGCTCCCATCTCCCAATTAGGGACCCCTATACAATAGGGACTACTCTGCCACTTTACAAAGAGACAAGGGAGGTGGACCAGGATGGCAAACACCGCACCCTGGCCCCGAACCTATGGCCCCAGATGACTGCACTCTTCGACCCAGCCTGGAAGCCCTCTGCCTCATTGGATCCCACTCCCTGGCCCTCCCCAATGGCTCCAATCCTCCCAGATTTATGCTGTCCACCCAGGCTCTGCCAACCAACAGGTGGGACCCAGCATACAGACATTCAATTAAAATAAGCTCCTGAAGTAAGCTTCCTGAAGGGGGCTTGCAAACCTGAATTAAACAGAAATCAGTGCAAAGTGGCCCACAAGAGTGTGGCTTAGGTGTGATATACTGTACATGTCAACACTATCAGATTGAAGAACCAGACATTTTCTCTCCTTTCTTGAGAAACATGGTCTGAATCAAGCTGTTGATGTCCTCATCCACCAGCACGGCCATTCTCCAGACTTGGTAATTACCTGTGGAATAGAAATCCTGAACGTAGAAGTAACTGACACTAGTTATCTGATTACTTCTTAGCATCCTTTACTCAAAATTTATCCACAACACATCCTTTGAAACACACCATAACGCACCATCCTATCAAGAAAATTAGGTATGAAGCCTGCATTAAGGCCCTCTGATATCTATACCTAGGTGTCAGTGGCTTATTTAACCGAAAGGTTTGTAGAAATATGTAATGATACTCTCCATAATCTACTGGACCAAGAAGCCCCTCAGTAAATTAAAGAAATTCCATCCCAAGCTCATTTCCTTTGGCATTGCAAAGACCAGAGAAACATGAAGGCTCAGCTAAGGAAACTAGGGAGAAATTAGAAACAATCAGCCTTATAGATTCATTAACAAATGAGGGCTGATTACAGACATGAATATGCCAAAAAAAACTGTAGGGCATCTTAATCGCCACAGAATGGAAAACCCAGCTTTTTATACCTTTCTTGATGAATGAATGAATGAATGAATGAATATTCAATATAGCAGTGGGAGGCAGTATAGCACATTGATTAAGAGCACAGAGCTACAAACCTGGAGAACTGTGTTTTAATCCCACAGTCTCCACATGAATACTGTGTTACCATGAGCAAGTCACCTAACCACTTGTGCTCCCAGTATGCACCTGGAAACAAGCCTCATCTTAGAGTGTCTTTCCTAGCCCCACAAATGTAAAATAAATGAATAAAATCTTACTAAACAAACCTGAGCTTGGAAGGAAATGGAATTTTTATTGAACTTCAGAATTGGTGCTCCCTCTGTGGATTTCTGATCTTCAGTATGTTACATATTCAGAGGTCCCTTCAGTAATAAAATATAAGCAAAAAAGCTTAAAATGGCAATGATGCCAATCAAAACTCACAATCTTGTCCCCATGAGTTGACTACATATTTGAGTGAGCTAATTTCATGGAGGTCTGGCAAGTTACTCACACTGACATATTTAACCTGCTCAGTGAAGTGAGCTCAACTTATTGCTTCCTAGACTACCTTCTGACAAAGTTCCTGAAGGTCCTTGCTGATACATTGACCCCTGTTTTCATGAAATGAATCAATTTCTTATTTCTTCCACCAGAAAGAATTAACCCATGGGCTCTTGAGACTGCAGCTGGACCACTGCCAACAATGGTATTTTTTTGCAAGTTTTTAAAATGCAAATCTGATGTGAACAAAGTTGAGATAGATGACAACTTGATAAGTGCTTAGGTGTCATTAAGTTTGTGAGACGCACCCAGCAGCTGACAAGGTCATGGATAGAGCCTTGCCTGAGGGTACATGGTTGGGGGCACCTGCTCCTTGGAATCCCCTGTAGTGCTGCCCCCAATCACAGATGTTAGGATCAGATGTAGAGTCGCACCTGGTGGCAAAGTACAGCTGTGCCCTGCAGCAGATGTTGGGGTTGGGAGCAGAACCATGCCTGATGGCAGAGATTCTCATTGTGACTCCCAATTTTCAGACTCCCATATTGAGATTCACCAAGCAGCAAATGTTTGGATTGTGTCTCCCACTCCTTAAGAGCCCCCATAGAGTCATGCATAGTGGCAGAAACTAGGGGTTGAGGCTCCTGCTCCTCAGGAGCCCTTATAGAGTTATGTCCAATGGCAGAATTTTGGGTTGGGGTGCCCACTCCTTGGAATTCCCCATACAACTGCACCCACTGGCTGATGCTCACGTCAAGGTCCCAGTCTCGGAAAATCTCATGGAGCAGCATTTGGTTGAGGTGGACCTAGTCAGTACTCTCCCTCCCTGTAATCATGCAGGGAAAAAATTGAAAGGCTATGCTTACAGTTCAATGAGCTGGAGCAACTTGCCATGCCCCCTGCCTGAGCTATAAAGTATAAGTCAGTTCATTTCAGCCTCACCCAGAAGCAATTATTTTTTGCAGCTGGAGGCTCTGCTGGGGTCTCTCCACCTCCCTTTGTATCTAGCATTTCCCTCCCATTTTCCCCTGTGCTTTGGGCTTCTGTTTGGTTTCTGCTGGATATCTGCTTCATTTGTGCTGAACTTCTGCTTGTTTATGCCTCTCCAGCTCTTAGGTCAGTATTTTGCTTTCTGCCTCCTGGCTGCAGTTGTGCTTCTCTCTGTCTCCTGTTCCCGCTGCTCTCTGTTTTCCCTGTTCCCTGTGCTTTCGTAGTTTGATTCTTTTGGGGCTTTTTAGTTTTCCCTGCATCCTTCCTTCATCAATTGCTTTGCCTTGTATTATTCAAGCCCCATTTTTCTGTTTTTCCCATACATTCAACAATCTCAGTTCCAACTACAATCCCTGATTGTTTACCCCAACTCTTAAAGAGGCAGCCATATCTTTCTGTGCTACGTTGTTGTTCACCAGCAGCCTACTCCCTAAATTTTTGTTTTCCTTGACTCCTGCTTTCCTCGCAGTTTGAATTGTTTATTTTAAATCAGCTCGACGTCAGTGTTTAACTGAGTTCCTGCCTCATACTGTACGTTGTGTGAAGGTTATGAAAGTAAGCACAGTCCATTTATCCTAGTAGTTCACCTCCTCAACCTTTGTCTAAATTGCAGCTCAATTCTTACCTCAGAACTATGTGAGGGTCTCGAGCATAAACCAATCAAATTTGTCCTCACATTAATTGCTTATACATACATAGAGTTATCAGTATACAAACCTCCACCTATGTGAAGGTGTTGTCTGCTCATGCTTTCATCACTCAGGCCTATGTGTAGGTCTCCTATATGCAACACTCTCCAACTACTCCTCATCGGATGCATGCCAACCACACCCACACCATAATATGGCTCAGAGTTCGCCCTGCTGCCGACGGTCTCAGTCTGCACTCATGAAGTCTGCATGTTGAGCATGTGGACCTCTGGGCAGGATCCTTCTCACCCAGCCCCCTGGTGGGAATGTCCTCATTCCAGGCAGAGCTCTAGCCATGCAGACATATCAGTGGCAATGCTTGATGTAGAATTTAAGACTTCAGCTGCTGAAGGGTGGGGCCCTTAGGCCCAAAGAAACTCCTTTAGCTGTGCAGACTGAGTTGGCAGCACCTTTGAAAAACTATTCTCCCTACAACTGCCTAATGTTCACCTGGTCTCCATGTCCTTCTCTTCCCTACATCTCAAATGTTCAGCTTCATCTTTAGACGTTTCTCGTCGAGGCTGGGTGAGTGCATTTCAGCAGTTGTTGCTTTCCTCCTCCCACCTTGGGGTGAGGGCCTCCTAAGAGGGAGTCTCCCTTTGCTGCAGAGTTTGCATGCAGCCTGCTCATGGCATTCCCATTAGAGGGATAGAGTGGCAGCCTTCCTTCAAATTGTTTTTCCCCTAAATTGTGTTTCTAAATTGCAGTAGCTGAGCTGTCACTAAATGAATCCCAAACCTGGAGGATAGGTGGCCTAGGCCTTGGATCTCTAGAGGTTTCCTCCTCATAGGTTTTTTCCTCTCCTCCATGCTGTAGATCATACATATTAGCTTGTCCATATTGTATCATATTTCTATCAGTTAACTAGGTAGGTTTCTGCTGTTGGGTGGTGGCTCTCCTTCTTTGCTGTTCCATGTCTCCTTTGGAACTCATGCTCCCTTGCTTCAGTTTCGATAGCTATCAGCTTTGCATCTCAGACTGTGTCTGTTTCCACTCATCACTGGTTGCCGTCAGTCTGTACTCCTCAGCTTCCATGGTCAGCACTTGTTGCTCAGTACTTTCTTTTTGTGGTTCTTTCCTAAGGTACCTTTAGCCAAAGGGACTCTTCCCACAGCACCTTTAGGGGTGGAACCCTGCTAGAGGGTTCC
Organism: Neoceratodus forsteri; assembly: GCA_016271365.2. Lineage (NCBI taxonomy): Eukaryota > Metazoa > Chordata > Ceratodontiformes > Ceratodontidae > Neoceratodus > Neoceratodus forsteri. The sequence continues at coordinate 520,135,848 of CM057458.1, forward strand.
TTGCCTTCGGTAGCCTGACAGGGTGGTAGCTTCCTGTGAAACAGAGAGTGCGAATGGGTAATGTTTATCAATAGTTGCATGAGCGTAACCACACACTAAGTTGTGTAAACCCATTGAATTGAAAGGCTATGCCTGACATTCAATGGTCTGGAGCAAACAGCCACACCTCTTGCCTGAACTATTTACGTCAGTTTATTCCAACCTCACACAGAAGCACTTTTGCTTTGAAGCTGGAAGATCTGCTGGGCTTTCCCCTACCCCCTTTGTATCTAGCATTTCTCTCCTGTTTCCCCCTGTGCTTTGGGCTTCCATTTGGTTTGTGCTGGATATCTGCTTCTTTTGTGTTGGACTTCTGCTTGTTTATGCCTCTCCAGCTCTTAGGTCAGTATTTTGCTACCTGCCTCCTGGCTGCAGTTGTGCTTCTCTCTGTCTCCTGTTCCTCCTGCTCTCTGATTTCCCTGTTCCCTGTGCTTTCTCAGTTTGTTTTTTTTAAGGCTTTCTAGTTTTCCCTGCATCCTGCCTTCATCAACTGCTTTGCCATTTGCTATTCAGGCCCCATTTTACTGTTTTTCCCATACCTCCAGCAATATCAGCAACCAAGTAACCCATTTCCATAGATGAGTGGACTGGGACACTGGGAGGTTAAGTGACTTGCTCAGAGTTACACAGTGAGCATTTTGCTCTAATAGAGTTTGAACATGTAAGTTCCCAGTCCACAACAGTGCTGTAACCACCAGATCACACTGTCTTAACTATCTGGGGAGGACAAGGAAAACCTGGAGACTGCTGGCAATCTTTGCAATCTTTTGTTTGTGTATTTTTACAGCTAGCTCACCCAGGACAATGGAAGTGTCACTTTATTAATGTGACCCAAAATTTGTTTCTGCAGCTTGACCCCTAAAACAAATTTATCATTTGAGTTAGAGAGTGACACTTATGGGTTCATAAGGTGACTTGGTGACTTGGCCCTCCTGAAAATGTGACATAAAAATGGCCAGAATTGACCCTGTTATGATTACAAGAAAAAAAAATGAAAACAAGAAGTCCATGTCTATGTATGCACAGTAGGAACATTGCAAGACTTTGTTTACATTTCTTTGTTGTCATTCCAGGTAGAAGAGCATGTTGAGAGACATTAAGGAGTTGCACCAAGGGACAATGGGGATCCATGCCAAGGGACCATACGTGGGCAGCAGTGGGGGGGAGGGGGAGGGTAGTGTGTGTGAGAGCATGATTTTTCATAATGGCTCGAGCAGCTGGGGTTATACTGGTAATAGGACTGGGACCCCTGCCACCACTAATTAACCCAATTTCCTAGCTTTAACGCCTGATTGTAGAAGAAGAAGGAAGTGAGCAGTGAAAGTGACTTTACCATGTGGGCAGGTTCTGATGTTTGGGTGAGTAGGCAGGAGGGATGGACATCCGTGGGAGCAGCCTTAGCCGAAGTGCCAGTTCTGACCTTTGGGCAGATGGGAGGGAGAGAGAGAGAGAGAGAGAGCAATGCAACTGGCTTTACTGACAGAGCCTTTTTTGATGTTCAGGTGGGGGGGGGTATGTGTAACTTGCTAGCTTTGGCTCCTGGATATAGCAGCAGGAGAAAGAGATAGCTGCAGGAGCAGCTTCATCAGGACAGATGGTTCTAATGTTTGTGTGGGTGGGAGGGAGAAAGAGCCACAGGAGTGGCTTTACCAGCAGAACTGGTTCTGATGTTTGGACCGGCAGGATCAAGAGAGAGAGAGAGAGAGAATACGGGAGCAAATTTACTGTAAGATCTAGTGTAGCTGATCAGGTGGGAGGGTGAGCTTACTGGGCAGGATATAGACTGGAGCATAATAGTTTAAAGGGACACTGGCAACCCCTTAGGCCTCATAGCGTCTATAGTTTAAAAAAAACACATTTAATGATTAATCATATTCAGTAAAGATTGTTGATACAGCTATTAGTTTGATTCTGGTTCCTTTTTTCTTTTTAAAAGTGAAAAACAGACTGCCCACCATACTGGTGTTACCACACAAAAACACATTTGTTTACATTTCTTGGTCAGCTCCAACAGCATCTTTCGTGGACATGGGAACACCCCCAAAACAGTTTAGCTAAATATGATGCAGTGGGAGAGGAGGAGACTATTGCATCATAAGTGAATTTATCGGAAGGGGGTGTTTCTAATGTTCAGGAAGTACACAATAAGAGTTGATCAAGAATTTGAAACAAAACAGGGCTGGGTATAACTACACCATTAGCATGCATTTCAGTTCTGCTAAGAAAGGAACAGGTAGAACAACCAGCAACATTGATGGATTTTAGAGGGGATTAGCAATCAAAAGTTTGTTCTCAACTAGAAGTAATATGATGCAAAAGGGGTTGATGGTATCCTTTTAAGTGTTGATGGTGGGGGGGGCTGGGAGAGAGAGAGAGTGTGAACTGTCAAGCAGGAATCATCAGCGAGAGAATTGTGTAAATCTTGATTACGTGTTACGGCAATTCTGATTCCAAAATGGTTTTGCAATTTGTTTTTTCATTCTGTGAAATTCCAAAAGCATTTCTACATTAATTGTGGAATAACATGCAGGTGATTATGCAAATCACAAAGTAATTTCCCCTGCATTAAAAAAAAAAGCATGCATGGTTTTACAGTATAAACCATGGAGTACTAGTCTGCAAACAACATCTTACTTTTGAAATGTCAGAATTCCACTGCCAACAGAATTTGTCAGAATTTGGTAGACTTTTCTGAAATTCCATAGAGTTCCATTCTGTCAGAATTTAAATATTTTGCACAGACCTAAAATGTACTAATTAATGCCAAGTATACAATCATTTACATCACTGGTCACTAATTAGGACCACAATTGGGAACTCGGCTGTTTGCAAATTGCTGACACTGCAGCTATCACCTGATCACAAAAACAGAAATACTGCTCCCCCATCTGTCTTTGTACTTTTGGCCCCAATTAAGAACATGAACCATATTTGAGCATTTGCATTATCTTGGTTTGCAATACACTGCACAGATTTCAGTTGATATTGCTAGGCAGAGAGACATCAACATATTTTTCCACAAAAAAACTTGTTGCTACATGATAGTTCATAATGTCATGTGGTGATAGATCTCATGACCTGGCAAGTTTTGTTCTAGTTGGGTGTGTAGATTCTTGATCCGGATAGCGCAAAAACCTTAAAAGTCATCACTTTTTGCAGTTTGTTCCTCATTGCCTTGTACCCAGATGGTATGGAATTCTGGTGTGAATTGTTAATGGTTGAAACAGCATGGGAAACAGAACTACCGTGTACTTGTTTAATGAAAAAATATTAATCTGTTGCAAAGTTATTCAATTTTTAAGTTCCCATTATCTTCAATGGGAAGATCACTCTCCAGGATAGAGGAATGGGTTCAAAAAAAGGATTTGGCCTCACGAAAAAGGATTTTTTTTTTCCGTGAGGAGACAATCCTTTTTTGTCAGAAAACATTCCTTTTTCATGAGCCGGCATCTTCTTTTCTTTTTTTTTTTTTGTTTTTGGTTCTAGACAACAAACTGTCATAACATTGTCCAGGGATGTCTTTTACAGACATCCACATATATATCTTGCTCATTGGGAGCTGATGAGCTTCACTTAGTATTTTTTTTATAGCTCCCATGGCCTCCGAACATTTTTTGAAACTATTTAAATCCTTTTTCATCACTTGCTAAGATCCCTTTTCATGAATCCTTTTTCCTTCAAATGAAAAAGGTTCATGAGTCATGAAAAAGGATTTGGAACACACAGAAAGAAAGCCTTTTCCCAGCCATTCCCCATAATTTTCTATTTCCATAGCGTAGTGGTCCCCCCCCCAGTTACCAACCCCATATTTAATATTGATTTTCCATAGTATAGTGGTCCCTCCCACCTCCCAGGTCACAGATTCCATATGTAATACTTTTCTGTAGTGTAACAATCCTTTCCCTCCATCCACTGATTGTCATTTTCCATTTCACTGGTGTCTAGTGGCACCTCCCACCCGTAGATAGCCATTCCCCATTCCCTGGTGTCTAGTGGCATCCCCCACATGCTGATCCCTGTTTCCCATTTCCCTGGTGTCTAGTGGGACCCCTCCCACTGGCTAACTGCCATCCCCTTCCAATTTTCATATTCCCTGGTGTCTAGTGGCACCTCCCACACTTTCTACATGGCCAAAATGTAAAATAAAGAAAATGGTTCCTCTGTGTTTTTTTTTTCTTTACCTGTAAAGGAAAGATCCCTCAATGATCAGCCCCCCCACCCCACCTCTCAATTAGCACCCACCACCCCCACACACCCCAGTACACCCACACACACACTCTCACTCACCTAAACAGGTCCCAGGTTCAAGACCCACTCTCCGATCGAAGACACTTTTTGCTGCTGGAACCAGCGACTGCAACATGAGAAACCAAGGTGAATGCAGTTCAAAGTATTTCCATAGGGGTTTCAACTTTTATGCATAACTTAGCCATTTTTGGAGATTCTCACCCCAAATTTCAACGTGGCCTTTTGGGGACCCCACCTCATGAACAGTACGACTGTTATTATGCAACTCCCACCGAAAGGTGATTTCATGGTCAGTTGGTGAAATCATTTTTTTGGCAGGATTTGATAATTTTTCCTGACTTTGTTAATGAGGTGGGGTCATAAGAAAGCTATTTTGAAAATCTGGGGTCAAAATTATTAAAAATGACAAAGTTATGACAATTCTTTGCAATTTCTCTACGCACATTTATAACTTTGTAAATTTTCAATATTTTCACCCCAGATTTTCAACATAGCCTTCTTATCACCCTACTTCATGTATGTCACAGCTGTCATTTTTCTAATTCTGGCCAAAATGTGTTTTCCCACCTGTGGCCTGGAAAGGCATTGTGGTTGCGAAGAGTTACATTTTGGTGGGGAGTCAAAAACTTTCTGTATCCAGTTACATGAGGTGGGATAATAAGATGTCTATGCTGACAATTTGGTCACTATTAGCCTATAAATGGAAGTATAGGGCCAGGAGGTCCATGTGCTCCCACAGGCAAATAAGGATATGATTATACTATCTCAAAAAGTAAGGAAATAAATGACAAAAAACTTCTTTAATGCTCTAGTTAGGGTTAAAGTGACAAAAGTAGAGAAACATGGTATTAGGATTTCCAACCCTAACACCCCAACCTGCACACACCAACAGGCATCAAGGGTGTGCCTTGAGGTCTTCAGCCCTAACACTCACCCCATTCTCCTATGCTGTACCCATCTCAGCTGATTTACTTATGGAATGGGGTGAGTGTTAAGACTGACAACCACAAGGCACACCCCCGATGCCTGTTGTGTGTGCAGAGTGTGGGTGGAGTGTTAGGATTGGAAACCCTAATGCCACATTTCCCTATGTTTTTCACTTTAACCCTACCTAGAGCATTAACAAAGTTTTTTTTGTAATTTTATATTTATATAAATGGATAATGGCTCCTGCAATTGCCCAATGCCCGATATAATAGACTTACTGGCAGATTATATGCACCCTTGTGAATTTTTTAAATAGCATAAAGATTGGAATTCAAGGATATTTCTTTATCGGGACTTCCTGGACTTCCTTTTCCCAGTCATGAAGTCAAACTCTGGCTACCATTTCTTTCAACAAATCTCTGCTGTTTGTGTAAGTTTCTGTTGGGTTTGAAGTAAGGGGCAATAGTTTTTGCCACATTTAGTAATGCTGTGCATATTTCCCTGTATTGCTGACTGATCTGAATAACTATTCACCCCTCCCTAAGGGGGTCATTTTGTAATCCAAGTAGGGCCAGATATTCAGCCTTAGTAGTGTTGTAATGTGGCTTCTGGTTATTGCTGGATTGGCTAGCATGTGCAAATTGTAATTGTCCTCTTTAACTAACCCTATAAAGGCTTCTGTTGTACAGCTTTTGTTCTGGCATGAACGTAGTCTTGTTGAATGTGTGGTATATAGCGCAGTGCTGTTTATACTTATGAACCTGAAGTTTTATGTATTTTAAAGTTTATAAACTGAAGGTTATGACTTTGGAATTTGGCCTTTCTCTACTCCCACCCTCAATAGGAATGCTGGGTAAGTGTAGGGAATAGAAGGCCCATCATCAAGGGTGAGATTAGAGTGCTAGAGAAGGAGGAGGCCAGGGAGGAGAGTGGGTGATTTTGAAACGCTCGAAGCTAAGCAATCAGAAGTGCTGTGCTTAAGCAGAGGATGTGGAAGGAGCTATTTACCCCCCATTGAACCTCGGGCTTTAAGCCCTCCCATTCAATATGTGGTACATAGCATAGTGCTTGTGTATACTTGTGAACCTGAAGTTTTATGTATTTTGAAGTTTATGAACTTAAGGTTATGACTTTGGAATTTGGCCTTTCTCTGTTCCCATCCTCGATAGGAATGCTGGGTAAGTGTAGGGAATAGAAGGCCCAGAAATTAAAGACTGTTAGTGATTTAATTAGCTCCTCCAACTCCAGAGAGTGTGACCAGTAGCACGCAGGAGAGGAAAAAAACCCTGTGGGGGAGGACCCATGGCAACTGATCTGCCCATCCACTGGGCGAACAATGAGGAGATAATCCTGAAAGATGTGGACTGAGGTTTGGTTCTGGTTATGTGGAATAGACTTATCTTCCAAGTCTTGCTGGTTGATGAGTTGTATCTTCTGAATCTTGACAGTGAGCAGAAAGATAAATTCTGAAATATAAAGGTTTCTGAAAGATGAAGAAGAATCCAATTCAGATGGATGTCCAGATGAAGGAAGATGGGTGGTTAAATGATCTCCAGGATTTCTCTGGTGGTATTCAGTTACTGGAAGACTGAAGCAAAGATGGATCCAGGGAATGAAACTGATGGATGGTTGAGCACTAGATGATGGCACACTTGGAGGCTCCAAAAGGATCACAGAAGGAGGCGGTCCAGTAGACAATCCAAAGCCAGTCCGAAGTTGAGGAAGGAGATGGGGAACATTAAATAATGTCACAATGCATCATCAGGAGGATTTCAACAACAGTCCAAGTAATGAGGCAGGAAGTAGTCACAGAAGAAAGGATGGAACAGAATGGAGAAAATATAGAGGACCTGATGTCCGAGTCATTGAGGAGGGTCCTAAGGAAAAAAGTCACTATGGAACACCATGAGGAAGTGTAGAATCCTCAGAGCAATGAAGTGGCAATCAACTGCTGTGGAATAACAGGATGGATTAGATGAGGCAGACTGGATGTCTGAGGCTGTGATGATGCAGGAGGGTTGAACTTTGAAGGTGGTGAAGAGGTCCATGCTGAAGGAACATCAAGGTGAAGAGAGAGGGTGGAGTTGAAGGTTATCCAGGAGTGCCACCTAGGAAGAGCCAGAGATGTAGCAGTGGAGAATGGCAGAGAAACCAGGATATGAAAAGTGACAGAAAACACAGTGGAGCAGGACTCCCAACCCTGGCAGTCAAGAAGCCCACCGTTGCTCAGTACCACATGAGGCAGAGCTAGGGGTGGAGATCTGCAGAAGGATGGAATGGTGGTACAAACCAGTTTGAATGATGGATTAGGCTCCCATCCCCAGCAGACAAAAGAGCCCTCCTTTGTTGAATACCCCAAAGGCAGAGCTAGGGATGGAAACTGCAGAATAGTGGAATGATGGAGAGGTTAGTAGGAGCCAGGTCATGAAGTGATAGGAAGCATAGATATGAGGAACAGGCCTCATGGCAATGTGCACAAAAAATGCTGATAAGCTGCGACAATGCAGCAGGAAATGGCAGTAAGGTCATGCAGGTAAACTGCACAGAGGCAGATGAACAATCTGAGCAGCAGTCAATACCCCACAGCAGAGCAGAGCTAAGGTTCATATATGGGACAATGCAGTTCCTCATCAAAAAATCTGTCTGGGTCCCAATGAAGTCAGCAGATACAGGGGAAATAAAACACATCTGCAAAAGCTCTCACCAAGCAAATGGCAAGGAATGTCCAGAGGTACTTAACCTTCTGAAATGTCAGCTGCTGTAGTCAAATGAAAATAGTGAATGATATAAGAGCCTGTCCAATCCAGGACCCCTCCAAAAATGAGTCAACTCAAAGTGGTGAAATAAATTGCATGGAAGAGAATGTAGAGAACGTGAATAAAGGGCAGTAGGGATCAGTAAATATAATCAGAGTTCCGTGAATGTCAATTGAAAGAGGTACAGGAAACTGGAGAATCTCCTTGAATAGGTGCATCGCTGGAACAGACAACCTGATTAGTGATTGGCATGGGACATAATTCCACTCTTGCCAGTCCCTGGGAGTGGTACAAGCAAGGGAGAATAGTCAGGTACAAAAAACAGGGCACTAAAGTGGGAGCAAGGTGAAAGTGGAACAGGCTGATGGTACACTTGTGGTATACTCGCAGGTGGAAACACTGGCACCAAACCATACATGGCCCTGGCAGAAAACTGGAGTGCTTCAGTGAGAAAATGTGGTGGCATTCCAGATCAGCATTCCATGTAGCTGGCGGGTCCACCTAAGACGTGCAGAAATGCAACACACAGATAAGTGAGTACCATCATTCTCCACCTTGGGTGAAACAGTACTGTAGATTACTGTACGTGTCCATCTGAGTCATAGTGCTGGAGGGGAGGAATGGGATGGCAGAAGGGCATCCCTAGATCCCTTCAGGGAGACACAGTGGAGAGAAGGAACCCAAAAGGGAATGCAGGTCAAAGGAAGGTGGGGCAGCAAAAGGGCTAGGAAGCAACAGCGTTCCACAGCCGGCAGGGAGTGGCAGGTCAGAAGCAGGCAGACCATGCTAAGGAATTCAGTGCACTGCCAAGCAGGTAAGAAAACATGGCAAAAAAAAAAACAGGAACCACCTACAGAGAGAGCCAGGGCAAGCGAGTGTGCATGCCCCTGGAAGTAAAGGGGGTGCAATAGAAGGAAGCAGTGGAGGAGGCAGCAGCCAAGTGGAGACTGTAGCCACAAGACCAGTGAGGCTGGGAGGTGGGGCAGTCAGGGCAGCTGGAGGGCATCCAGGGGAACATAGGGATGGCAATATGGGCTCCGAGTGAGCAAGGGAGGTGGATGGCAACAAGGCCCGGAGACAGAGCAGGTAGAAAAAAGCCAGGGATGCTTCCGGGTTGTGAAAAAGGGTGAAACTTTGGGAGTAGGTAGCACAGATGGAAAGCCAAGGTTGATGCAGTACCTTGGGCAGAACGGGCAAGGAGGAAACAGGAGTAGTGCAGGAGGCCACAGCAGATGAGAGGTCACATGATGGATAGCATTTCAAAATGCTTGAACCTGAGCAATCTGAAGTGCTGTGCTTAAGTAGTGGATGTGGGAGGAGCTATTTACCCCCATTAAACCTCGAGCTTTAAGCACTCCCAATCTGAAATGGGAATGTAGGCTAATTTGGACTCCACCCCAAACATAGCTTGTCTTAGGTTCCTGTAGAACCATTTAACATCAGGCTGAAGTTAAAATTAATCTAAAAATGTAAATGGCACAAAGGAGAAACCCTCTGATAAAATGTCTGTTTCTTGTGTGGATAATTCTCTACTGCTGTAGTTAACAGGCTCTGGTCAGAATCGATATGGCTCTGGAGAGCTTTTAGGAGTAGCAAGAGTGTTGAAAGAAAAATATGCGGAGCTCTCGCTGCACCAGAGTCAGCAGAGTCAGCCTGCTACCTATTGAAGGATGTGTTGTAGAATAGCTGAAGCAGCTACAGCAAGAGAAGATGGGGATGTGACTGATGTTTCTATAAGACACTCATGAGATTGCACCTGGAATACGGCATCCAGATCTGAAGGCCCCATCTGAGAAAACAAACATAGACAAGGTGGAGGAGGTGCAGTGGAGGGCAACTACAATGGTGCAGGGCATATGAGATAAGACCTATGAGGAAAGACCAGCCAAGTTGATATTTAAAATATTTATTTCATTTGGGTTAAGCATTTAAACTATTTTAAATATTGAATTTTTACAAGGTATGCAAGTTGAGATTTGATATATGATATATCGAATCTCAACTGGCATATCCTATAAAATATCACTTACAGTGTTTTCATGCTTTTACCCATTATTTCTAATGAATTTGCAAAATGCAGATCTGCTGAGAGACAGTTTCAATGTGGTCTTCCTTTTACACATTTTTACAATGTGTTTTCCTAGAATATGCCTGCTGATTTCTATATATTGTATTTAGTCTGGATAGTTCACAGAAGACGTGGCATCTTATTTTTAGTGGGGATCTACATCTACACAATATAATGCTGCACTGCGTGAAATCAGATCACGCTTAAAACAATATTTTATATCTGTACTAGGCTACCCTAACTAAATACATTATAAAAATGGTAAAATCATGACCACACTGAAAACAAGATATTGCCTCTAATCTGGGACATCCTGAATAAATACAGTGCAAACATGAAGATCCCTATGGGAATATGATGTAGCATCTCCCCTGTGCTATGTAGGATACAAAATACAGGATAAGAAATATTTAAAGGAAATCTACTGTAAACTGAACTTCACTGTGTTCCACATAACCAAGACTGACATAAACAGTTTCTTTATTGTTTTGTAATAAATGGATAAGTAAAATAATAGCATTGAAAGTCATACAAAAAAAATTCCTATAATACACTACTCTCTTCCCCATAATACTACGCTTCCTCAAGTGATAATACTATCTTTCATTGCTGATACCATCATTCACTACTGATAATACTATAATTTCAGCTCTCAACGATAGTATTATCACTCAAATCCCACAGCGCATGCACCACTCTGCCTGCCACACAAATGTTGCCATTATGCCACGTTCCATCCTGTGCATCCAATGTAATAGTGTCCAATCCCATTGGTGGTCTTTCTCTGTAGGTGGGTGAAGCAACTTCAAAAACATGGCGGACATCTACTCTCGCTTAACAAGAAAAATGCGTGTTGTGGCCAATTCATTTCTCCAATTTATTTTCATTTTTTGCATTTACAGTGGATTACCTGCTAAATCCTCCATTCGCCAAACTATGAAAACAGTAAAAAGTAGGACTCACTACCAAATTCAAATGAAAAACTTCGACATGTGTGAGGTAGGATTTCAGTACTGCAGGTAGTCGGCCGAGAGTGAGCACATCTTCAATGCAGCATACGGCCAGCCCATTTCACAGAATTTAAAAAACTGCACATTTCCCCAATTGGATCCATATATTAACAAAAAATTAAAAAAATAGGTTACAGTGAATTACTTGCCTGAAATTACATCTCGCAGTTCTGGGGACATAAAAACCTCTTGAGCTTCACTCTCAAAGTTATCTGTGTCCACAGAACCTCTCGATGGAGTTATAGCCTTGTATTTCACTATAACCTATTATTCTATTTATAACATATTAGATTGCAGTATTTATTTCAAATGTTGTGGCCATGAGGATGGTGTGTACAGTGTGTGTGTGTGTGTGTGTGTGTGTGTGTGTGTGTGTGTGTGTGCGCGCATGCATGTGTGTGTGTGTGTGTGTGTGTGTGTGCGTGTATGTATGTTTCCTGTATATAATAAGCTATGTCTAAGACAGTGCTTATCAGATTAAATTAAAGGTTAAAAAAGCATTGAATCTCAACTGGCATATCCTGTAAAATATCACTTACAGTCTGGTCATGCTTTTACATATTATTTCTAATAAATTTGCATAATGCAGATCTGCTGAGAGACAGTTTCAATGAGATCTTCCTTTTACACATTTTTACTATGTGTTTTCCTAGAATATGCCTGTTCATTGCTACATACGGTTCCATGTCATAATTGTGATAGCAAAATAGCAATTATTATTAAGGCAAGTGTCTATCGCTAAAAAGCAAATCGGTGATATACGCTTGTTGACGACAAGACATCTGGCAAAAGAAAAAAGTGTTTTTGCGGGGGCGCTATGCCCCTTCCACACACCCCTAATTGGAGGCTTTGCCCCCCACACACTCCTAAATTAAGATTACTAACTTCAGGGGGGTGCATGTCAGAGAAGGGGAACAGCCCGCATTTACAGGAAAAGTTAAGTGCCGCACCCACGGGCAGTGGCAAAATTATAACCCTCCCAGTCCCCAGCCCCAAACCCTGTACCTGCTCAGCCAGAGCTAGCAACCCTCACCACCATGCCACAGGGCTAGCTCGGCTGGAGCAGGCACAGCAGTCCCCTCCAGGCCCTTCCCCAGTCCCTCCCTTTTGTTATCCCCCCTGTTCCAACTGCTCTATCCTACAGTCACTTTCGCTGTAGGATTGCCACCCTTGCAGGGTAGTCCTTGATGAAATCATTGAAAATGAGTCACTGTTTTTGCAGTCGCTCATTTTCAGTCACTATCTTCACAGGATACCCTATATACTGTACAGTATTTAGCCTGGACAGTTCACAGAAGATGTGGCATCTTAGTTTCAGTGGAGCTCTACACCTACACATTATGCTGCTTTGCATACAATGAGAACATGCTGAAAACAATATTTTGCATTTGGACTAGGCTACCCTAAATAAATACTTCATAAATATGGTAAGATCATGACCCCACTGAAAACAAGATATTGCATCTAATCTGGGACATTCTGAGTACAAATAGTGCAAACGTGTAAAATGAAGATCTCTATGATAATTAAGCAATAATGCCTGACAGGGTGTGTGTCATGCTGGGATAACGTCACACCTCAGATGGTTGGGCAGCGAGGGCTGCAGGCGTCGTCTGCTCTTTAGTGGTGTCGGTATCCATGCCCACTGGAGGCACTATTGCTATTATACAATGGCTCATCGTTATATATAAAATAAAAAAATTATTTTAAAGAATGTTTTTTAGTGTGGAAAAATATTTTTGTTTCTTAAGAGGAGATGCAAAAAAAGAGCTCATCTAGCTCATCATCCAAATCAATACTGTGAGGTTGTGCTCTGAGATTAGACCCGTGATGTTGTACTGGGATAACATCACGGGTCCAGCCCAAGACTGACCAATCAGAGTCCAGGATTTTTTCTTGCCATTGTATAATGAAATGTAGCATCTCCCCTGTGCTATCCAGTATACAAAATATAGGATAAGAACTATTTAAAGGAAATCTACTGTAGACTGAACTTTACTGTGTTCCACATAACCATGACTGACATAAACAGTTTCTTTATTGTTTTATAACATATTAGATTGCAGTATTTTTTTTTGAATGTTGTGGCCATGAAGATGGTGTGTACAGTATGTGTGTGAGTGTGTGCATATGTGTGTGTGTGTGTGTGTGTGTTTGCTGTATATAGTAAATGATGTCTGAGGCAATGCTTATCATATAGTGTCTTAAGAGGTTAGAAAAACAGTGTAAATCTATTTTGGAGATTCCTTGCTGAAAAAGGGTGACATTTATGAGGCATGAATCTTTCTTGAAAGAGAATATCTGCCCAACTGAAGCTAGTAGCAAGAAAATGTTTAAATGCTAAGTATTTAAATGAGCAAGTTGTTGCATTTCGAAGGGGGTGAACAAATCTCCAGTGTAATAGGCAACCAATTATTAACAAGCTGTTTCATTTTCCTAATGGCCATCTGATAAGCAGCTTGGAATTCTGTCTATAATATTCTAAACAGAACGAAGGGAGTATTTAACTGTCAAACGGGTGACATTTATGAGGTATGAATCTATCTTGAAAGAGAATACCTACCCAAGTGAATCTAGTAGCAAGAAAATGTTTAAATGCTAAGTATTTAAATGTGCAAGTTGTTGCATTTCGAAGGGGGTGAACAAATCTCCAGTGTAATAGGCAACCAATTTTTAACAAGCTGTTTCAGTTTCCTAATGGCCATCTGATAAGCAGCTTGGAATTCTGTCTACAATATTCTAAACAGAAAGAAGGGAGTATTTAACTGTCACAGTGATTTATTGTTATGGAAGGATACACTGAAAAGTACTAAAACATGTGTTCCATGGTATGCCAGTTTTTCCTAGCTAAAGCAAGATGACTGTAGGCTCCGCCCACAGCCATAAAAATGGCTCCTGGATTTTTCTTCATCTTGATGGAAGTTTCCCCTATACATCCTCCTATTGCTCCTTCATATTTGATGGGCCAGTTTTCAAAGCTGGCCTTGGACTGACACAAGCTGCAGCAAACAGCAGCTTGCGTTGATGCAAATCACGAAATAAATAAATAATTAAATCGCTGGTGTGCCAGGGATGCTGCACCTGATTTTAGTACAGGTGGGGTCCCAGCACCAAAGTCCTGCAGCTTAGCACAACTGCTTCCGTGCCGAAAACAGAAGGCACACAGAAGGGAAACAGAAACATAGAAACATAGAAACATAGAAAATGATGGCAGAAGGGGACCTGTGGTCCATTGAGTCTGCCCAAATATGGTTTCCTGGAACCTACTGTCACACAGGTGACCTGTCCCCCGAGATGTTCAGCCTAGCCTTTTCTAGTGCTGTGTGATTGTGCCCAAGCCTTGTCAACATGCGCTTAAAACTTGACACTGACTTTCCAGTCACCACTTCAGTTGGCAGTCTATTCCACTGCTCCACCACCCTCTCTGAGAAGTAATATTTTCTGATGTCCCTCCTGAATTTCCCACCAATTAATTTTCACTTGTGGCCCCGTGTTATAGAACTGGTGTTCCTGGTGAAAAGCAGTGTGTGCTGCCCTTTGTTTATGCCTCTAAGGAACTTGAAGGTTTTGATCATATCCCCACTTTCCCTCTTAGTTTCCAGTGAGTGCATGTTCAAAGCCTTTAGCCTCTCCTCATAGATAGAAACATAGAAACATAGACTTTGACAGCAGATAAGGACCACTTGGCCCACCCAGTCTGCCCATTTCCCTACCTACTGGATAAGCTGCGGATTCTAGTTAACCAACAGCCTGCTTCCTGCAACCCCCCACTACAATTGCTTTGTGTCTGTCCCATGCATGTTTGAATTCTTCCACTGTTTTAGACCCAATGACCTCCTCAGGAAGGCTGTTCCATGTATCCACCACTCTCTCCATGAAAAAGAATTTCCTCACATTACCCCTGAGCCGTCCCCCCTCTATCTTTAAACTGTGCCCCCTTGTTCTTACACATCTCTTTTTCTGAAAGATGCTACCCTCCTGGACTTTGTTGATTCCCTTGAGGTACTTGAACATTTCTATCATGTCCCCCTGTCCCTCCTTTCATCAAGGGTATACATATTAAGCTCTCTCAGTCTCTCTTCATATGGTTTCTGATGTAGACCCTGCACCATTTTAGTTGCCCTCCTCTTGACTGCTTCCATCCTGTCTATGTCCTTGCGTAGATGAGGCCTCCAAAACTGCACACAGTACTCCAGATGGGGTCTCACCAACTGTCTGTACAGAGGGATAACCACTTCCCTTTTCTACTTGTGATGCCCTTCCATGCATCCCAGTATCCCCTGGCTCTCCTTACTGACTTTTCACATTGCTTACCCACCTTTAGGTCATCTGATATGACTACCCCCAGGTCCCTTTCCATTTTGTTGTTGTTAGCACCTCCTCTGCTGTTGTGTACTCTTCTCCTGGGTTTTGTTTCCCAGGTGCATTTTGCACTTCTTTGCATTGAATCTAAGTTGCCATATGTCTGACCATTCCTCCAACCTTGCCAGTCCCTTCTCATCTTTTCTACCCCTCTTGTGTATCAACTCTGTTACAGATCTTTGTGTCATCTGCAAAGAGGCATACCTTTCCCTCAGACCCTCTGCAATGTCACTTATAAAGATGTTAAAGAGGATTGGACCCAGTACTGAGCCCTGGGTACTCCAGTAGCTAACCCCTTTCTTGAATGTGTTCCATTCACTGTACCTTCTGTGTCCTGTTGTGCAGCCAGTTCACTACCCAGGCTACCCAGGACCCTCCCAGACTGGCTAACTTGATTATTAATCTTTTGTGTGGGACTGTGTCAAATGCCTTGCTAAAGTCTAGGTAGGCCATATCCACAGCCCCTCCATGGTCTATTACTTTGGTCACCAGTCAAAGAAATCAATTAGATTAGTCTGACATGACCTTCCTGCTGTAAATCAATGCTGCTTTGGGTCCTGTGCCCGCTACCTCTAGGTACTCAACAATTCTTTCTTTCAGAGTGATTCCATCATTTTCCCTACACTGAGGTCAAACTTACAGGTCTGTAGTTTCCTGCTTCTGCCTTGCTCCCACTTTTGTAAAGGGAATCACATCTCCCCTCCTCCAGTCCTCAGGTACCACCCCATCCTCCCATGATTTGTTAAAAAGTGTGGTCAGTGGTGTCACTAGGTCCTCCCTTAGTTCTTTTAGGATTCTGGGGTGAATCCCATCAGGCCCCATTGCTTCACCTTAAGGTTTTGGAGTTCTTTCAGGACTCTTTCTTCTGTGAATGGACTGGTGTCAACCCCCTACCCAGGTGCTTCTATTGTCTGGTTTAGGTAACTGCTCCTCATCTTCTTTTGTGAATACTGAGCAAAAGTATTCATTCAGTATCTCTGCCTTTTCACTGCTCTCCTCTGCCCACCTCTCTCTCCTTTATTAATCTTCACTGATCCCTCCTTAACCTTTCTATGCTCCTAATGTACCTATAAAGGTTTTATCCCCTTTTAACTGAGGTTGGCTATTTTTCCTCGGTTTGTGCCTTTGCTATTCTGACTGCCTTTCCTACTTCTTTCTGCTTTAATTGATACAGTTCCCTGGCGTGCTCCTTCTGTGATTCCTTATACTTTTTGAATGCAGCCTTTTTCTCCTTAACCTTCCCTGCCACCTCTTTTGAGAACCATAGTGGTTTTTTACTCCACTTTATTTTCTTTATTTGTTTTACACAAAGACTTGTTGCCTCTATGATGGCAGTTTTGATTTTTTCCATTGTTCTTCCACCCCTCCTATTTGGCCATTTGCTAGTGCATTCTTCAGGTGTTCACCCATTTTGCCAAATTCAGCCCTTCTAAAGTCCAGTATCCTTGTTTTGTATGGCTTATCTCCATGGTTGTGCTCATTGTAGAAGCACACTGTGCAGTAGTCGCTTGTTCCCAGATGTCTACTGACTTCTAAATTTGTGATCCTCTCTCCATTTGAGAGTACCAGGTCTAGTATTGCTCCCTCCAGAGTGGGTTCCAGCACTAGCTGTCTAAGGTATGCCCCTGCAGAGTCATCCAGAGGAATGACCCTGCTCTTGGATGTGGCTGCAGTACATGTCCTCCAGTTAACATCTGGCATATTCAGGTCTCCACCAACAGTATCTCCCTTTTTCAGCCATTTGAGAATGCTCTATCATTTTCTTGTCCATTTCCTCCCTTGGGAGACGGGGGTCTGCTTGTATACAGCCGCTGTGCAGATTGATGCACCATTCCCCATCTCCAAGGTGACCCAGAGTGCCTCTTGTCCTCCCCCTTTACTTTTTAGTTCTGTAGCTTTGATCCCTTTCCTTATGTTAGACCCTACTCACCTCCTCTTTTTACCTTCCCTGTCCCTTCTGTTGATTGTGTACCCTGGTATGTTGACATCCCAGTCATGGTTCTCAGTGTACCATGTTTCTGTGACTGCCACAATATCCAATTGTTCATCTTCCATCAAAGCTACTAGCTCAGAAACCTTGTTTCCCAGACTACGGGCATTGGTAGTCATTGCCCTCCATTTAATGTTGGCCCTACATTTAATGAAGGCCATGTATCATCTTTATTGCCCTTCTCTGGACCATCTGCAACCTATCAATATCGTTTCTAAGGTGAGACCTCCAAAACTGGACACAGTACTCCAGGTGAGGCCTCACCAAGGACTGGTAGAGGGCGGTTCCATGTCATTTGTGCAAATAAAAAATGGCGATGGTCATTTGAGCGACTCAACAATGGCGAAAAAAGAATAGCAATCGGCAATATAGGGTGATGGCAAAAAATTCAAGAACATTATATTATGTATTATCGGGGGCTTCACCACCCCACATCCCCAATGTGGGGGGCTTTGCCCACCCCACCGCACCCAATTTTATTGATTATCAACTGGGGAAGAACTTGGGAGGTGGTGAAGCGATTGGTTGCCTTTTCTGGTTGGTCACCATTTTCCCATCATCATTTCCAGTCACCATTATTGCCATCACCCAAATGACCGTCCCTTTTTATTCACCAAATGGCATGCTACCCTAGAATTGTAGCATCCCTCCCTGTCTCTACTATTATGCCCCTTCCAGTACATCCCATACCCTGTTACTTACTAAACCTTATTACACTGGATTTTGTTGGTTGAGGCTTCATTCCACGATGACCCCAGATCCCTTCTTTTACTGAGGAGCTAAGTTTGACCCTGTTTAGCCAGTATTCTGTCTTAGGGTTAGCTCTGCTCAGGTGCATCACCTTGCACTTCTTAGCATTGAATTTTTAACTGCCATATGTGTATCCACCTTTCCAACTTTTTAAGATCCTCCTGTAGCTCTCTGACTCCCTCCATGCTGTCCATTCTGCTGCTAAGTTTTGTTTCATTGGCAAACAGGGTGGTGTTGCCCTTTATACTCTCACCGATGTCACTAATAAATGTATTGAAAAGGATCGTCCCCACCCCACTAGTGACATGTCTTTCAGTAAATCTTACTGCATTTACTACTACCCTCTGTTTCCTGTCTTCCAGCCAATTCGCACCGATCTGAATACTTGCTCAGATGCTCCCAGGTCTTCCAACATTTTAAAGAGACACCTGTGTGGTACTGTGTCAAATGCCTTACTGAAGTCAAAGTAAAGCAGATCCACTACATGTCCCCTGTCCAATTCCCTGGTCATGTGGTCAAAGAAAGTAATATGGTGTATTTGATATAACCTGCCTGACTGGTACCCATGCTGTTTATTGTTTTGGAGGTGATTCAGTTCAAGGTATTCTACCAGATCTTGGTTAATAAGGTTCTCCACTAGCTTGCCCACTATTGATGTGAGGCTGACTGGCCTGTTATTTCCCATCTCCGCAGCAAGGAGGGCTGGGGGGATACTGGGATGCATAGGGAGAGGCATCACCAGTAGAAAACAGGAAGTTATTATCCCTCTGTACAGACAGCTGGTGAGACCCCATCTGGAATACTGTGTGCAGTTCTGGAGACCCAATCTCTGCAAAGACATAGACAGGATGGAAGCTGTCCAGAGGAGGGCAACTAAAATGGTGCAGGGTCTGCACTGGAAGACATATGAACAGAGACGAAGGAGCTTTAATATGTATAGCCTCGAGGAAAGGAGGGAGAGGGGACATGATAGAAACATTCAAGTACCTCAAGGGAATCAACAAAGTCCAAGAGGTAGCATCTTTCAAAAAGAGGTGTGCAAGAACAAGAGGGCACAATTTGAAGATGGGGGCAGCTCAAGGTAATTTAAGGAGTATTTTTCACAGAGAGGGTTGTGGATGCATGGAGCGGCCTTCGGAGGAAAGTTATGGAGTCAAAATCAGTGGTGGAATTCAAGCATGCATGGGACAGTCATAAGGCAATTCTAGGGGGTTGGGGTAGGAAGAAGTTGGCTGCTGGTTAACTAGGATCTGCAGCTTATCCAGTAGGTAGGGAAATGGGCAGACTGGGTGGTCCAAGCGGTCCTTATCTGCCATCAAATTCTATGTTTCTATGTTTCCTCCTTATCATTACTCTTACGGAGTGGCACCACCTCAGCCACCCTTCAGTTGCTTGGTACAGTCTTGGACTTAAGTGACCTATTGAATAGGTGCATGAGAGAGGCTGCTAGCTCCTCTGCCAGCTCACTCAGCACCTTGGGGCGCAAACCCACAGGGCCTGGGGCCTTGTCGGGTCCAATGTTTGAAAGACCCTTCCTGACCCTGTCAATAGTGAACTTCTGGATGCACATTTTCTCGATCCCCCTGGCTGCTGCCATGATACCACTGTCTGGTAGAGGGCCCTGTTCCTCCATAGAGAATACATAGAAACATAGACTTTGATGGCAGCTAAGAATTGCTTGGTCAGCCTAGTCTGCCCATTTCCCTACCTAACGGATAAGCTGTAGATCCTAGTTAACCAACAGCCTACTTCCTACTACCCCCTCTAGAATTGCCTTACGTCTGTCCCATGCATTCTTACCAAGCAAAAGTGTTCATTAAGGGCCTCTGCTTTCTTCCCATTGTCCTCACTCACCTCATCCTTAACCTTTAACCTTACAACTGCCCCCCTTTCTTCCTTTTCTTTCTGATATAGTGAAAGAAATTATTTTCACCTGATTTAACCCCATGTGAAAACTGCAGCTATTTTGCTGCCTTGGCATTCCTCAGTATTCTCTTGGTCTCTTGGCTTTTCTGAATGTAATCCTCCCATTCCCTGTTCCCCTTTTACTGCTTGAACAATTTATATGAATTCCTTTTGGCCCTGATTGCCTCCCTTATTGAAGGGAAGAACCACATGGGTCTTTTATACCTATTTTCCTTTGTTACAGTCTTAATGCATAGCCTGGTTGCCTCAAGGACAGCTTCCCTAATACCTTCCCATATTTCCTCCACCTCTGACTTGTCTCTGATATTCGTTAACCTTTCCCTCACTAGTTGCCTTAATGCATCAAAATCTGCCCTCCAAAAGAATAGCACCTCTGTCTTTGAGGAGGTTTTTGTATCACTTGTGGATTTTTCAAACCAGACAGAATTGTGGTTGCTACTTCCCAAGGGTTATCTTACCCTGACTGATCTAATCACTTCTGAATTTGTGAGGATCACATCCAGGATTACATCCCCCCCCAGTCAGATCCTTTACTGGTTGAGACAGCAGGCTGGGTTGTATCCAGCAGAGCCTGACTTCTCAAGCTCTTGGCTACTGGAACCTCTCAGTCCACATCTGGTAGGTTCAAGTCCCTGACCAACACTATGTCACCCTTATCTGCCATCTTTTATATCTCCTCAGCTTATTGCCCATCCTTCTCTCCCTGCCCCGGGGTCTGTATATCAACCCCATGTGCAGTTTTCATCTCACTGTGGTGGTTAGGTGAGCCCAAAGTGACTATTCCCCCCCACAAGTCTTGGTGCTTATATCTTCAACTGCTTCAATGCCCTCCCTCACAAAGAAGGCAACTCCCTCACCCTCCCTGCCTGTCTGTCCCTCCTGAAAAACCCATAGCCCTGGAATGACAAGGCCCCAATCATTGTTGTCTGTGGCCCAGGTTTCAGCTATAGCCACCAGGTTGACCTTTGTGTCTGCCACCAGAGCCTGGAAGTCACTGATTTTGTTGTCTAGGCTCCTAGCATTGAGGCAGACTCCCCACCATGAGCTTGCAGCATGCCTTCTGCTGGCTGATTGCAGTTCTCCCATTCCTACAGATGCTTCCCTTTGTCGTTTCACTGATGTCAGTCCTACATCATACACTTTCTTTGTCTTTATGTAAATGGACCAGTTAATCTACTCCCAGTTTTTCTTTCAGGGGTGGAGTTGGCTAAGCACAATACCTCTTTCCATGCCTCAGCCCCCCTCGCTTAGTTTAAATGGTCCAAGTAAACTTCCAACTTCTGAGCCAGCACTCTTGCTCCCTCTGCTATGAGGTGCAATCCATCCCGTCTGAAGAGTGGTCTATCCCAGAAGTTCCCCCAGGATCCGATAAAATGGAATCCTTTTGTCTGTCACCAGTCCTTCAGCCAGCTGTTGAATTCCTCTATTTCTGATGGTCTGATTCTTTCCATGCTGTCATACTTACCCCACACAGGTAGGACTTCCGAGAAGATCAGGGAAGTTGCTGCTGTTGGAAGCCTTTCTCCAAGTTTCTTGATACTCCGTTTAGCATCCTCAGCCTTCTGGTCAGCCAGATCATTGGTTCCTGTGTGTACCAATACTCCCAAGTCCTCCTCCTCTCTGTCTGTAATTCTCCCAGTGCACTTGCAGTCCCCTTTTTGCTGAGGTACCAGGAAAGCTTCTGACTGACATCACCTTCTGTGAATATTTGCACAGCTGAGAATCCATTCCTCTGACCATGGAATCACCATCCACCAGGATTTTCTTGACTTCCTGCTTGGCCTTCTCTGATCTGTCACTGGTTGCTGAAGCTTCTTTCCTTTTCGCCCTCTTAATGGGAATAGCATCCCCCCTAGCCGGGGTGGACTCCTTCCCCTTTGTTAGGAGCTCAAATCAATTTGACATCCTTATGGGAGTGTTCCAAATTGTGCTGCCCATGCCAGTCCTCCTTGATTTCCCACTTCCTCCTCTTACCACTTTCCTGCCTCCTGGCTTGGTTGACCACTGAGGGTGTGGGGGTGTGTGCTCCAGCATAACTGGTGATGAAGCCTGGTAATTTCACCCTAGGCTGCTTCCAGCTGGGTTTGTATGTCATGTAACTTCTTGCAAATGGGGCAATGACCTGTCATCCAGAGGTGTACCTCGGAGATGAGTTCTCTGCAGTCATTGGAATGCAGTAGTCCCAAGGCCAAACATTCTAGTAAGGTAAAGCAGATTCATTGGTGAGTTTCTGATAGGTAGGGTTCCTTCTACTTAATTGCAGTTCCTTTAGAATTGCTTGCTTTTTCTGTTGTTTCTGTTTGTTTTTGTTGTTGCATAAGTTAGATTATGCTATTACTGAAGTCTAGAAATAGTACCCCCAACATGTTCCAGCAAAATGAACTAAACTACATTATAAGACAAAGAACCTCAGTGCAAAAGCACCAAGGCAAAGGTTACCCCACAGGGCACTGGCAAGAAAGCCAAGTTTCAAAGAACTGCAAAATTACACATACCACCATAATACAAAGCATCATGGAATGTATATGCAAATCACCATGAAATTTTAATCTGGTTCATGTTGTTTGCTTAGGTATACCTGTAGTCAGACAGGAAGTAGTATGCTGTGGGAACCTATAAAAGGCGGATGTGCCTACAAAAGGCGGAAATGCTGCAAGCTATAAAGTGGATAAATGTTGCAAGCTGTGGGATGGCCCTGCACCATGGTGACCGATGCCTGAGCCCGTCAGCTGCATGCTTAGGTGGTTGCCAGCAGCCTCGGGGGGGGGGTCTGGCAGGAGTGGGGGTGGTAGAGGGTGGCTGAGACTTCAGGCCATGCCTGACAGGGACACTGCCAGTACCAAGGACATGCAGGATGGCCATAAAGATGGCCAGGGGGAGCAGAGTAAGGCTGGGAGACATGGCGGGACTGATGTGCCTAGGCATTGTATGGCATGAGGGTAGTAGGTCAAGACATGGGTCTCCAGCATGGCCTGGAATTCTAGCTGGGGAATGCTCACTGGTTGAAAGGGGCACCTGTCCTGGACCTGCACTGTGTCAGCAACAATGCAACATTGTACCTGCACCCTATGTAGGCATGGCATGATGGTGGTTGCAGAGTTGTGCCGTCCTTGGAGGGCACAGGCTCATCTCCCACAATGCACCATTGCAGGGTATAGCACATGAGGTGTTAGACCAGATTCGAGTTGGTCTAACTTTTGATGAGCCCTGCACCCATTGCAGCTCTTTTAGAATCCTGGAAAAGGGGATGTGAAAGCACTGGGGAGACACAAGCCCCCATCTACTAGGGTCCAGCCACGAATCTCAGTGCAAGCCCAGCTGGCAGTGTCTAACAACCGGAAATGGTGCATGATGCAGTGCAAGATGCCCCTTGCACCATTCCTTGGTGGTGCAAGCACCATGCGCTACTCCCTATCATTTGAAAATCAGGTCCAGTTTCCAATTCCCCTGCCTGGTACCTATTTTTTTTTGTAAGAAAGTATTTAATTTTGCATGTAATCTGTAGTATTGCTGTAGAATTGTTTGAGTGTATGCTGTTTAATATTGTTAATCACATTTTGCAATTTCCTTTTTACTGGTACCAAGACTTCCTTAAATTCATCAGTCCCTGGTTTTGTTTTAAGCAAGTCTTCTTCCTTTTGCAGCTCTTGTGCCAATTTATGGCATTCTTATATAATTGACTCTATAAGAGCCAACATGAAGTACGTGCTGCCTGCATTTAGTCTTGCATGATCCCATCCCACTTTTTCAGAAACACTGGTGAATGTTTGCTTGTGTTGTGCACATAGGCCCCTAGAAATTCTGATATATTCTAGGCAATGGGTTAGGATTATCCATGCCATTCCAACTGGGTTTCCTTTGTTTTCAGGTTTTTTTTATTTAGTCATAATGCCTTTTCAGGATTCCATCGTTGCTATGGCAAAGCTAGTTCCCTTCATCTGATTAATCTGTCCCAGTCAGACTGACTAAAAATGTGAAAATGAACTGTGAGCCCATATTTTCTCCTAATTCAGCACAGCTACTCATACTGAACTTCAGGAAGATGGTGCCAGTCTATGTACAAACCTGGTGTATTCTAACACTGAGATGATGAACAATCCACAGTGATGGTCGTAATTGTCCTTTAATGCAAATAGCATTTAAGTCCTTAGAACATAATGACCTTTTGCAGCTTTCATGAGATTGTCACTCTTTGCGTCCCAACAAAATCATTGCAACATTGTGTTGCAGGTAATCACAAAACTGTTCTGGTATTATAACTGGTTTGGAGATGGCCTTGGATGAATACACTCATAAAAACAAACAACACAGGAGGCCACTCACAAAGCTTTTCACAAAGCTCACAAAACTGCGCTACTGCATAAACTTCTTTATTTGACTTCTCATCCCAACATTTCACCTAGATGGCTTTATTAGGAGACTTCTAAAAAAATTAAAATACAGAAAATAAGTATGTGTATTGTGACTTACTGCATTAAGTCATGAAGTACAGTTATTAAAACTGTAACTGTATGTGGTTCCTATATAACTTACATACATAAATTATTATTTAATTGCTCTCATGGTGTAAAATGTTATTCCATGGTATCTACCAAGATAACATTTCTAAATAATTCCCTAGAATCATAATATTATACAGCATTATAGTGTTGTACTTTATATAGAATCACCATCATCCCACATGGTCCAAAGTAACTGTTTTCAGCCATAACACCCCAGTGCATTGCAGTCCATTAACACACTTACAATGTATAGCAGAGCATTGTTCTATATAGAAATCCATCCTTTACAAAATGTTGTTGTACTATGGTTCAAATGTCATGGAATGTGATTGTACCCTTCTGTGGTAGAACAGAATTTTAGAGCCTCTAGAGACTGCACAAGTCAGTTTCATTCTGAGAAAGAAAAAACACAAAGCACATATTTCACATAATACTATAAACTATAAAAAATACAGGATGAGCAACTTTATGCATAACTAGTGTGTTCTGACACCTTGAGGCTCTGATTCCCTTAGACCTCTTAAGTTTTGCTCTCGAGGTCAGAGGGAATCAAAACCCTTCTGTGGCAGAACACATTGGTTGTGCATAGGTGCCCATCCAGTTTTCTCTAAGTCCAGGACCTAGTGCAAGCCAGGCTGCCCTTCCAAGTTAGCAACCATTTGTCATATAGGTTGTAAGTTTTTCCCAGATTTGTTTAGCATTGTGGATCAGTAACAATTGTGGTGGGGGAAAATTGTAGTACTTGGTAAGTACTCTTAAACCTTCATTTATAAAACTCAGAAGCATTTTTCTCAGACTGATCAATCTGATCACGCTGTCTCTATCTTCTCTAACATCTCTGTCCTGGTTCTCAAAGGACACTTCAAAAATACACAAGAAAGGTGGGTTCATGAACTAAAACATATTTATCTGCTAGATACTAAAAATAATGGACTGAGTATAAACCTTAGTTTTATGATCATTACATAATTTAAACTGACAACTGCCTTTCTCTTACTTCAGATGCATGTACATTTCCTGTTCATTTTATTTCTACACTGTACATTATCGCTTACATTTAATATATATGGAATATGCCATGGGCAGACTAGAATGTTATTTATGATATTAACAAAAACCCTCTTTTCCATAGCATTTATCTCTGGAGGTGCTATATTGACAAT
Organism: Neoceratodus forsteri; assembly: GCA_016271365.2. NCBI lineage: Eukaryota > Metazoa > Chordata > Ceratodontiformes > Ceratodontidae > Neoceratodus > Neoceratodus forsteri. Next base: position 520,161,589 of record CM057458.1, read on the forward strand.
GTCCTGATGGTATGGTGTGGCACAACAGCGGAATTGCAAGAATTAATTGATTATTTACATGGCTCCTATCCAAATTTACATTTTCTGTACATCTGGATACCAAGGAAATTAATTTTCTGGACTTAAAAATATCCAAGAATCCAGATGGCGCAATATCTACAGATCTGTTTATAAAACCTACCGATCGAATGATGCTCTTATTAGCTTCCAGCTGTCACCTGCACCATACCATCAGGAATATCTCTTGTTCACAGTTCCTGCATATTAGGAGAAATTGCTCTGCTAGTTCTGACTTTGAGGTTAGGCTCTCTGAGATGTCAGAAAGGTTCAGAGATAGGGGGTATAGCTAGGTGGATACTGCCATGGCAAAAAAACATGCCGATGAGACACTGCGTTCTACACTTCCTGAATATGAAGGCAAACCACTTGTTGACTTTGATCGCATTAATTTTATCACTACCTTTGGCACCAATACAAATAGGATCCAGTCCATTATTCTTAAACACTGGCATATACTCTTCACGGGTTGAGCACTGAGAGAAATGGTAGCTACCCCTCCACTTACTGTGCACTAGACAGGCAAGAATTTGTCCAATGTTCTTGTTTATTCTCTGCAACCTGTAGAGAAAAAAAAAATCACACAATTGGCTCCCCCCACCCCCAAAAGGATGTTTTTCTTGTGAACATTGTAAATTCTGTGAGGTCGTCACTAAAACAAAACAGTTTTCCACAGTAAACACTAATAGTGTTTTTGTCATTAGGGAATTTATCAATTGTTCCACAAGCTCTATTGTATACCTGGCCACATGTACCTGCAAATTTTTTTATGTAGGTAAAACCTCATGCACACTTAAACAAAGAATCTGTGAGCATCTAAATGACATACATTGCAAAGATTATACCAATTCATTAGCTAAACATGTAGGTACATTTGCAGGTACACATTGCTTTACATTTTCGGGTATTGGAGAGGGCCATGCTTGGCATCAGAGAGAGAGTGAATTGGAGAATAAATTGCAATGTAAAGAAGCATATTGGATTTTCTAACTTGGAGCCCTTTTTCCTCCTGGTCTAAACAACCTATTTGATATTTCTCCATACTTAAAACATTCGAAAAAAGGACATAAGAAATACAAAATTAAAAATAATGTATTTTTATTGTGAGATCAGTTGTTATAAGTAATTTAGGTATTAGCTAGAAGCTGAAGTCACTGCTTACTCAATTTGGGTAGTGCAGCCTATAGTTTAAAAGAAATCTCCCACATTTTCTCCTCTGTTGAAATTTAGTTACTTTTTCTCCTCTTTTTTTTTATAGTCACGAGGATCACTTATAGACTGTGGGTGAGCAGTTTGCTAACCTAGTTATTCTATTTATAAGAACTGATTTATTCTGTATGCATTAATACAATATTGGGAGTACTTATTATGTACAGGACCCCAAATATATTACTGTGATTGTTTTGATTGTGAGTAATTAATGTTTACAATCAGTACTATTTTTATGTTAATATGGTTCTCCAACTACCTAGGGGGCAGGCAGCAAGTCACCTGTTTCAACCATACCCTCTCAACCCTCTTACCTGTGAACAGTGGGGTTCCACAAGGGTCCATCCTTGGACCCATCCTGTTCTCCCTATTCATCAACAATTTACCCTCTGTAGCTACAAAAGGGCACCTAACCCTTTACGCGGATGACCTGGTCATCTTAGCCAGCATGCCCGATGCCACCAGCATCAATACCCAGCTCGACTCTGACTTCTCACATATCAGAGCATGGCTTGAACAAACTCACAGTCAACTTGAAGAAAACACAGGCCATGTTCTTTGGCTCAGCAGCCAAAATCTCCTCCTGCACAATGCCCCTCAAAATCCATGGGTCCAGCGACTCCCTCCTGCTGACAATTGACTCTGCTAAGTACCTTGGAGTTACCCTCGATCCTCACCTATATCTCTCTGGACACATCAGAAACATATGTAACACTACAAATGGCAAGCTTGGCCTAGCTTACAGGGCAAAAGACTGCCTTACCCCCGCTGCCCAGCTGGCCATAGCTAAGGGGATATTACTTCCTACCCTCTCCTATGGTCTTGTTGCCTTTGCTCCTGTCCCATCCTCAAGCCTCACAAAGTGGGACACCACGTACAACAACATCTGCCACTTCACTCTCTCGGCTCCTGGTCTCACTCACCGCTGTACGCTCTACTCTTGATTGGAATGGCTCCCCCCTGAAAAACACCGGACATACATCCTTGGAAACTTCTTTGACAGCAAAGTTTGTACAGCCACTCCTACCTTGCTTGCCCTCCCCCTGAAATATGCCTCCCCTGTCTACCACCTCAGGTCTTGCGTGTCCCAGACTCGCCTGGTCCCTAAGACCCTCACCCTCACAGGCGCTCGGGCGTTCACCAACCACGCGCCTAAATTGTGGAACTCCCTTCCGGCACAAGTTCATGCCTCCCCCTCCCATTTCACCTTCAAAACTTCCCTCTGGAACTTCCTAAAAGCTGCTGCGACCTGCCTGTGTGCCACTTAATGCCCAGTCCCACAGCCCTCCTACCCTCAACCATACCCCAGCTAGGCACTTCTGCCCCTCCTCCTTTGTGATACATTATTCTAATGGCTATGCTATGTACTGTTTCTCTAAAAGCCTAGGGGATGTCTTATGTCCCCCATGATGCCCCTTGGGCCTGTATGTACCCTATGCTGTGTGATCCACTGTTGTTGCACCTATGCTAATCCCTACACTATGTACTATTGCTTTAAAATCCCTGGTTATTTCTTGTTGTGTTATTCCACTGTTGGAGCATGTTGCTCCAGTTTGTATGTTGACTATGTATTTGTCTCATGTACTGTATACCTTGTAACTCTCCTGGGTCGCACCTGAAAATAGGCACTAGCTGTCTAGTGTGCTCACCCGGTTACCAAAAGCAAATAAATAAATAAATATGTTTTATTGCAACAGTAATCACCTGTGACATAATGCACATGCTAGTTATTAAGTGAAACCTTATAATATAGTAGACAATACGATATTGGGAGTACTTATTATGTATAGGACCCCAAATATATTATTGTGATTGTTTTGATTGTGAGTAATTAATGTTTACAATCAGTACTATTTTTATGTTAATATATCCCAGCAGTGCCTTTTACCAGAGATAGCGGTGGCCTTTTGTACTTTTATGTGATAAGGTATTCTTATATTATGCCAGATATAAATGGATTAAACTAATTATAATAAAAATACATAACATGTTTAAAATGTACTGGTAACTGAATACCTTTAAGTACCACTTTGCTCTTAAACCTCTATAGTTTTCTGTTATACATGAAATATTTATTTATAACTTTGCACTGTCACTTTAAATTAATTGGTATTTATTTGTATCACTAGAAGTGAAGGGCTGTCCCTGAGGAAGTGCACATGTGCGAAACCAGTAGGGCCTTTTAGGAGAGGGTTGCACCTACATATGGCACTTGTTTGTTACTGTTTAAATTTTGTTGGATTGTCAACAACACACGTTGCAACTATTGGCACTGATTCAGTGGATGGTGTCCTTATTTCAAGTGTCTACTGACTAAAAATATCACATTTATTTTTAGCTGCAGGTTTCAACCTCTATCATTTCATGAGCGGCAGAGCCACAAGTGAAGTCTGTAAAGGTCAAACTCTGCAGATAATAATAAATGTAATATTTTTAGTCAGTTCATGGCATATGTCATTTATACAATGACAGTGCCTCTCTGGCCAGATTAGCTCTTCCAAATAAGATTTTACTCTTTGGACAGGATATTCAGAAATGCACCAGAGGGAGGTGCAAGAGGGGAGCAGAGCAAATACAGAGCGTCATGGTGCATCCGGTGTAATATTCAAAGGTTGCGCACAACAGGATGCACCTGTGCAATGTGGCTGAATATCGCATGGATGCACCATAGTGCAGCAAGGGAGCATGTCAAGAAGCGCCATAGAGCACCCAGGGATGTACAGGGGAGCAAGCCATGTAGCACATAAGCAGCAGCCAACAGTGTGCAAGGTGCACAGGAGCATGCCCCAGGACACACATGGAAAGGCAACAGGCACAGCAGGTGGCATGCCACAGGGGGGAGAGGCCCCACCACCTGGGCACATAGTGCGCCATGTGAGAGGCATGGTGGTCACACGTGGACACACTGCCCAGTGAGCAGAAGGAGGCAGTCGGACCCTTACCATGCACACCCCAGTGGGGCATGTTGGCAGGGTGGCAACAATGGCCCCTGCTGCACAGCCCCTGGCAACACCAACAGGAAGGCTGGGGACATGCCACCCAGACCACTGCCAGCAACACACAGGCAAAAAGCACACAAGGCACACACCACATGACCCAGAAAGACAGGCCACAGCCACCCCACCCATCCCATGGTGGAACACCACCAGGCACAACCCCTCAACCACCCCAGATGGACAACACAGCAGCCAGGCATACCACTGCAGCATGGCTCCACACGCCAGCCACAAAGCAGGCATGGACACAGAAGGGTAACAGAAAATAATGTATTGCAACATGATAAACAAAACTATTTACAAAGTTACAAGGGAAAGGGAAAGGAGGGACTGCCCACAGAGAGGAAGGCCAGAGAAGGGCAGCAGGGGCAAAGGCAAGGGAAGGAGACAAGGGAGGGCAAGGGAGGTTGCACAGGGAAGGGGTGAGGAATTCAGCAGATGGTCACTATGGGCATCTGTATCCCACTGCAGGCCATCGTGGGTGTTGGCACTGTCATCTTCACTGGGACAGTGCCAGCTGCTGCACCACCTGTAGTGTGGCTGTTGTCACACATAGGATCTGCCGGAGAAGGCGTGCGCATGGATCACATGTCCCGACACCTATGACAAAGGGGTGAACACCTAATAAGTATATGGACAGAATGCTGCAGCCCACCAACTGTGCACAGCGGGCATCATTGACATGCGCCCCTGGGCTGGCATGCCACCACCCACAGTGAGTGCGGCCACATGAGCTGCCTGCCCAGGAACCCACAGCCATGCACAGCACTGCACACCAACACTGCCCATGAGCAGCACACCACCACCAAGGCAGGCAGGCAACATGGCCATGCAGTCGGTTGATAGTGGCACAGCCAGGACCCCGGGTGCACCCACAGCCCACCTGCATCAGCCACCCACATGTGCAATAGCCCAATGCGGTGCATAGGACACCACAGGCAGTGCACAGCAGAGGGGGGTCATGCACACAGAGGGCCATGCCCCACCCCCACCCCCGCTGCCTGCCCCTCACAAGATAGAAGCATGTAAATGAGCCTACCTGCATGCTGAGGTGCATCCTAAGGCTGTCCAGCTGCCACGTCCATGCGGCCTGCTACCGGTGCACATCCCCCTCCGGTGGCCTGTCCTGACCAGCCACAGCTCCAGTGAGGCGGGTCTACCACCAATTCTTAGGGCCTAGGAGGAACGTATGGTGAAAGACACATCAGTACCAGGAAACACCACAGCCTCCCCCAGCACAGTGTGACACCCTGCGTATTGTGCCAGTGGCATGGTGGCACTGGGTAGCCATGGCATACCAGCACTCCCAACAGGGCACACTGCCCAAACCCCACCCGCAGCATGGCATGCCAATGGCACCGTGCCACAGACTGCTGGATGGGAATGGGCACAGGCACTGTGCACTTACCTGACCGTGGCATGGCACCCCTCCAGATGCATGCCTGTAGCATCCACAGCTGCTCCTGGTCCCTCCGCTACAGGTCCCCATAGCGATGCCTGCACTGCTCCCCAGTGTGATGCGCACCTGTGGCCTCTTCAAGACCATCAGACACCTCCTGCCAAACATCAGTCCGAGGCCTGTTTAGTGGCACCTGACCAAACAGAGAGCCAGCTTGTATCTCCACTAGGGCCACGAGGTTGACGAACTCAACCTGTGTCCAGTTGGGAGCCCTAGGAGCTATCGGTTGCAGCATGATAGCGGCCAGCTCAGCCGCGGCAAATGGCACCCAGCAGCATATACCACACATGCTGCTAATGCGAGGCATGCTCCACGATGTGCTGCCAATGCCAAATCGTGCAAGGGCATAGGACATCCGTGAGGTCAAGGGTCGGGCTGCGCACCCTGCGCCACAGCGCCATTGGGCATAGCAGGCATGATGCACATTAGGGCCACGTGGATGCCACAGCACACAGTCCTATTGCACATGGGCACCATGGCACCTATAGTGCAGTGGCGCCATCAATGTCATGGTACCAGAGCGCCATTGACCGACAGGCACCTGGGCACCGTGGGCCATACAGCGCACAGGAGCCACATGTGCAATAGCGGCCAGGCACTGTACTGCCTAACACGCATGTTGTGTAGGCTGCACCACTGTCATACTGTATGTGCCGGTGGACTGCGCATGCATGAGGCATGGGCTGTTGCACACGGCACAATGTTGCGCCTTGACTTGTGCATGCGCAACCCCATTACACAATGTGCAACTGCGCTATATTCAGCCACTATATGAAAATCCGCTGATTAACCTATCTGTGGTGCATCAGCTGCATCTGCATGTCATTACAGTTGCGCAACCCCTCATTTGCATGTGATTTGCTATAAAGACACCAGGGAAATGCACAGGGTAAGGACCGGTATTGCATCCCTTAGAGGTGAGATACATACCATGGGGCTGGCTGGACAGTAGAAAGGGAGGGTGAGGAGGATCCTTTCAGGCCATACCAACACATGTCTATCTCCACATGAAGAAGCATGTCAGAGTGAGAGGAGACCAAAAGCATGGGCCTCATGCAAGCGCAGGCCCAACTTCACCAGGGCAGAGTCTGATGCCCTATTCCAGGCGTACCTGGACCAGAAGCCACTCCTGAGTGGCTCCACAGGCCTGGGCAACAGCATTGGAGGGTGTAGCCCATGCTGTGAACCAGCAGGACAGGCACCAATGGTCTGTGCAGCAGTGCAAAAGAAGGTCGGCACAGACTGGAGGCACATCAAGGAGAAGGTGGCAGCCATCTGGGCAGCACATGCCACCACAGGCGGGGGTCAGCCTGTTATGCCCATCCTTACATCACAGGAGGAGATGGTGGCAGCCACCATGCAATGCAGCGCCATCGAGGGGGTGCCCGGCGGTGGATTCCAGATGTGTGGCAGCCCATCACTACATGGTAGGCATGGCTATGATGGGGCAGGGGTGGGTATCAGCAACACTAATGCGACTGTGTTCTCTTTCAGCTCCTGAGCACCTGCATGTAGCAGCAGGGGTTGGGGTGTCTGCTGTGAGTGTGGTCCTGGACCCGGAGGACCGGCCATCCACCTCCACCAGACACCGTGGGCCAGACTGACTGCAGGTTAGCACCACTGTCAATCCAGATGCCAGTGGCGCAGTTGTGGACAAGGCCCTGGCTGCGATTCAGCATGATGCCAGGCTTGGTGTCCTGTGTGCTGAGATACGGATTGAGGCGGGGTTCTGTTCCAATGATGACAACACCTACATCCCGGACAGTGATGTTGTGGCCGCAGGGGAGACATTCATACCACATGCCCAACATGGCAGTGCAGATGGTGACCCGGTGGTGGTTGCCTGCACACTGGCCACTGTGGCTGGCATAGCCGAGGCTGCCACTGGTGCAGCTATGGCTGGTGGTGGTACTGTTGGCAGTGCAACCGAGTCAGTGTTGCCCTGTGCACAGCGGCCGGAGGGGTGGCAGCAATGGCTGGACGGCGTTGAGCGGGGGCCTGAGGCAGTGCCCACCATTGGTGCTCTGCATGGTATCCAGCCCCAGGAGGGATCTGCTGTGCAGTGCCCACCTTCACAGGGTGCCGGGCTGCAGGGTTGTGATACACCTATGGGTTGGCACAGTGCCCCTGCGCCCCAGGGCACCGACCCCTTGGACGAGCACACCTGTCTACTCCAGGCCTCTGTTGAGCAGCAGGTGCTGGTCATGGCAGAGGTGCATGCACTCCGTGTGGAGCTGCACCAGGCAGCAGAGTGGTGGGACAGGGACTTTGCCTTGCTCCTGGCTGAGAACGCACATATGCAGGTGGGCACGGCCACAGCCATGGATCTTCTGATCGCTGCAGTCACAGCCCGACTGGCACCACTGGCCACCCTGGTGCGTGACCGTCCACCGCTCACACCATGGAGTGCATTCTCCACCCCTCTGGCCAGGGGTCATGCGACCCCCATGGTGTCGATGCCGGGGTCAGCTGTGGGCATTCCCAGCATGCCTGGTGTGGGCATATTCGGGGGCCTGCAGACACCTGCACCGACCCGGTCGTGGTCCTGCAGTGTCAGCCCTGGGGGCTCATCTGTGACACCCCTTGTGGCGGACACTCAGGCTGTGACTGCTGTGCATTCCTGGTGGAGCCATCCACATGTCCGTGGTGGCCATGCTACTGTGCGGTGGTCCTGAGTCACCCACCTCCGCATCCACTGTATGCTGCTGCCCTGTGTACACATTGGTGCGACGTGCATCCCAAGACCATGGCATCTGTGGTTGACACCTCACACGGTCCATGTGCCCACCCGCCTGGCTGCTGGCTGCTGTGGCATGTGCATGATGATGCCAGCACTGTGCTGCTTGCCACTGTGCAGCACTGCACAACGTCTGACACATGCCCGGTGCCCACCACTGGGCGGGGGCAAGATGGGTCCTGTGTGCATGTGTACATACGCGGTGTGTGTGTGTGTGTGTGTGTGTGTGGTGTGGGCCTGTGCTGCATTCTGTGATGGTGTCTGTTCCCCACACCTGTCCATGTCCCCCTCCCACTGACCCTGGCATGATGCATGCCCATGTCTGCCTGTACACTGTGACCCGGGCACTGGCCTGCCTGTTGTCATATACACCTACCTGCATGCTCCATAATGCTCCTCAGCGATTGTGTCCCTGTGCTGCTGGGCCATTCTTGTCAGCCCGGGGATCCCTTCACCCGGGGGGGGGCTTCCCAACACCACCAGGCCTGGCAGCCACATCGTCCCCACTGCTGTCCCCCTCTTCGACCTCGACAGCTATCCCATGGTTGGTGGCCATGTTGTGTAGTATACAGCAGGCCAGGAATAGGCTGCAGGTTTTCGAGGGGCTGTACTGCAGGGCACCACCAGACCTGTCCAGGCAACGGAACTGAGCCTTCAGCAGCCCGAGCACCCGCTTGATGATGTTCAGTGTGCTGGCATGTGCCTCATTGTACTGCTCCTGTGCTGGGGTCGAAGGGCGCCGGTATGGGATGAGCAGTCCTGCCGGAGTGGGTAGCCACTATCACCTGTGTGAAAAGATCTCTGGTTAGCATGGTGGCCTGTGTCAATGCACCCCCCCGCCATCCTGGCCACACACCTTGGCACACATGCCCTGCCGCCCACACACCCTGCCCTGCTGTACCCGGCATACCACATTCACAGCATACTCACCAACTAGGTGGCCCGTGGGGGATGTCCCCCACTCTTGAACCTGTGGCACAGTGCTGACTGGTGCCAGATGAAGGCATCGTGTGCTCCTCCAGGGTGTGTGGCACACACACTGATTATGCACCCCTGGCATCACACACCACCTGGCAGTTGACACTGAGGTAGCCCTTCCTGTTTATGTAGGCCACCCCCTCCGGGCAGGGTGGTGCACGGATGCCTACCTGGGTACAGTTGATGGCCTCTAGCATGCCAGGCAACTGTGCCACCCTGTGGAACTCCTGCATGTTTGCTGTATGCTCTGCCTGTGTGCTGGGGAAATGGATGTACTCTGTAGCATGTGGCAGCAGTGCGCTGAGGAATAGTGTGAGGAGCTGCAACGCTGCTGACTGGGTTATGCCTGTGGTGTCCCCTGTTGGTCTCTAGAAGGTACCCGTGACGAGCAGGCACATGACGGCCGTGACCTTCATCTCCACTGACAGGGCATGGCTCCGTCTTGTGGGTACCTGCATCTCCTCACTGCACAGCTCACAGAGCCACCTCAGAATGGCCCAGTTCAGACAGTACCAGCCCACGATCTCTGTGTCACTATACTGTTCAAAGCTGATGCAGGCACGGTACCACCTGTTCCGGGCATACCGCCGACGGGCCCTTCCACAGCTGTGCTGGTCTGCGAGTTGCCTCCTCACACCCCTCATTACTGCTTCCATCTGGAATATGACACTGGCCATATCCTGGTCGTAAATCCTCCCCCCTGGGCGGCACTCTCCCCTGGCCCCCCCCCAGCTGTTGGCTGCTGTCTGTGCCCCTGCACTGGGTGCACCCCTGTTTGTGGCCACCCAGCCTGCAGACTGTGGCCTCCACCTCCTACCTCTCAATGGCCCTGTGCAGCCCCTCCTGTGCTGGGTGTCACTGGCACTCACTGCATGAGGTCTTGCTCCCTGTACCATGACCACACACACACACACACACACACACACACACACACACACACACTCACTCACCCCTAGACTATGGCTCTTTCAGGGTCCCTGGTCCCCACTCTGTGCCTCTACCAGCCTGCCTCTTACTCTGTGGCTCCCCTTTGGCTGTTCTGCCTGCCTCCTCGCTCTCCCACTGTCTGGTTCCCCTGTGGTGCAAGAGTCATTCCCTCACTTGCTCCCTCTTTTTATGGGCCAAAGTCTGCTCCGTGCAAGTCCCGTTTGCTCCACGCTTGCGCCGTTCATCTGCCATTGAATATCACACTGCACCACATATTAATGGCTATGCCCCCTTCACTTGCACAGGCATTCATTACCACTGTGCATTGGCGCATTGGAAGTTGGGTGGTGCATCTGCTGCCACTGAATATCGCTTTCCGGCACATTGGCGAGTTGCACCGGCGCATCACTGTTGCACATTGCACAACTGCTCTGAATATCCCACCCTTTCTATTTAATTTAACTGCTCTCTTTTTAACTGTAGCAGATGCCATTGTGATATCATCAGGCATTGTGCAAGCTGTTCTCCCATAGGTTAAGAGCTCCTTTGTGACCAGCCTGAAGTAGAAACAAATGTCGATGACCCAGTTAAGATTTAAATAAATGGTTTATTTCCACATCAGGTTTGTCACACATGAAAATAAATGCAGTCTGTTATTAGGGAGGCTCTTAGAACATAAGCATTTAACAATTAATAGGTCTCCTGCTCTCACATTCCCTCCACAGAGAGGAGCCTACATCTCTTATCAGATTTATAACCACTTAATATTTCAAATACTGTCTTTTTTGTCTCTGAACATATCCGGTTATTTGCTTCCTTATCAGAACTGTCACACGCATGTGTAAAAGTTTATTTATCAGTTCTACCCAAAATATTTGTTTGTATTTCTGCAGAAACTGCCAGGACCTGAAGAAGGGTTCTAGGCCACCTCCACTGCCCTCCCCAATCTATTTTCTATGTCACACAGTCAAGGGCATTTATCAGATTTATTTGTCATCACCCCCCCACCACCACCACCACCACCACCATGAATCCCTAGTGTCTGTGGTCTTGCAGCCCATGGATTCAAGATACCATACCAGTCTTTCTTTCAGTAGGGTCTTCATTAATTTCCCCACCACTGACCGACCTACAGTTGATAGCCTCCTCCCTGCTGCTGCCCATATGTAGGGGGACCACATCGGATCTTCTCCAGTCTTTTGGAACCACATCTCTTTCCAGTGACCTATTGAACAAGGTTCACAGTTTTGCACTATGTAAACAGTAAGATACGACAAGGTGTGAGTAGTAGTGTGATCACTGCATGCCAAGGGGTGTAATGAGGCATGGGGTTACAGGCCAAGTGCCTTACTGCTCCTGGAAGTGTGGTGAATACATTACTACCCACACCCTGAAGTGTCTTACTGCATTTATTGTAAGGCATTTTGTAATAAAAAAAGTCACAGACATACAAAAAAACTGTTTTAAATGTAAAATTTGTTTATTTTTTGTTCAAAATATCATTACACTAAAGAAAATAGTTCCAAAACTTTTTTTTTTTTGGAGGGGGACAGCTTTGTGTAATGTAGATTGCAGGGCAAGTACCCACTAACACAGGCAGAAAAGTCATACATTCCAAAAATGTTTGAATAGCTGCCATTGTTTTCTCTATTAACCCTTCAGTGAACCTGGTCAGTAAACAAAACCACAATGTCAAGATGTGCCAGAAACCCATTTCAACATTTATTTATTTGATTTAATATTTTATTAGTTTCAAAACACAAACTACAATGTAATGATCATTATATTACTGAATACAAAGTCGTCAATAAAAGCAGAGAAACATTAATAGGTTTCCAGAAGGTTACATAAACCATAACTTGCACAATCAGACTAACAGACAGCAATTCAAGGAATGAGATTGAGTGACAAAGCCATAGCATGCAGTAAAATGATAGTAACATAACCTTACAAAACAGATAAAGGAAACATACTGGATGTCACACTACCAATTCCAACAAGTATTTGTCAATGCCGAATGTTTGCTTGCTGGCATTGGCATTGGTAGTGTAGAAGTTACAGAGCTGCATAATAGGAATGGCAGCGAAGTATTGAACTGAAGCCAACCCCACCACCTCCCTGCAGAGAGTGACAGGCATTGTGGTGTGCCTTTGGGTCGTCAGGCATAACGACCACGCCATTTCACCACACCCTACCCTGCAGACACTGACAAGTGTCATGGTGTGCCTTGGGGTCTTTGGCCCTTATCGCACCAATCCATCAGAAATACAGTGAGATGGGTGCGGTATAGGAGAATGGGGTAATGTTTGGGCCCGAAGAGTCCGAGGCACACCTTGATGCCTCTCACTGGCTGCAGGATGTGGGTGGGGGTGGAATGGTATGAGCATTACAGGCAAGAATCCCAAGTCACACCCCTGATGCATGTCATTCTCTACAGGGTGGGGCGTTATGGTCGGAAACCCTAATGCCTCAGGCATTCGTTGGTATTTTCACTCCAAATTTTCAACATGGTTTTTTTGTGACCTCCACCTCATGAACAGTGGCAATATCAGTTTGTTAGCTGAAAACTGCTTTTGCACAGTGACTACGGCATTTGGCACCACAGGTGCAAAACCACATTCTGAACAGGATGTGAAAAATGACAGCAGTACTGTTCATGGGGAGGTGTAAAAAATGGCAATGTTGAAAATCTGGTTGAAAATCTTAAAAAAATTGGTGAAGTCACGAGCGTGCCTAGAAATTGTGCATCGCACATCCATAATGTAACTAGTTTGGGGATTTTTTTACAGCAGATTGTTAACACAGGCATTCTGGGACCGTGACCATGCAAGTGTGCAAACACATTTTGGCCTTGTTGTGAAAAATGACAGCCGCACTGTTCATAAGGAGATGTGGAAAAATACCAGTGGTGAAAATCTGGACTGAAAATATTACAAATTCATGAACTTACGAGGGTGCGTGGAAACTGCATAATGCTCACTCGTAACACAGTCATTTTATGGAGTTTTGTCACCAAATTTTCAACATAGCCATTTTAAGACCTCTGCTCATGACCAGTGTCACTGTGATTTTCTTAATCTGTCCCAAACATTGTTTTCGCACACCAAATGTACCATTGTGCGCTACATGTGCGGAAACAAATTTTGGGTGAGATGTGAAAAAAGGTAGCTATACTACTCATAAGGAAGTGCAGTAAAATGGCACTGTTGAAAATCTGGTGTGCAAATATTACAAATTCGCAAACTTGCCAGCGTGCGTAGGAACTGCGCTATGCGCGCTCCTAAAACAGTCATTTTTGGGAGTTTTTTCACCAAATTTTCAACATAGCCATTTTAGCACCTCTGCTCATGACCAATGTCACTGTGATTTTCTTAATGTGTCCCATATATTGATTTCCACACCATTCACCGACTGCGCCATTGTGCGCCTACATGGGCGGAAACACGCCAGGGCGAGATGTGAAAAATGACAGCTGTAATTGCTCATATGAGGTGTGGTAAATGCAATGTTGAAAATCTGGAGTGAAAATATTGAAAATTTGTGAACTTATGAGTGTGCATAGGAACTCTGGAACGCACGCTCGTAAAACAGTCATTTTTAGGAATTTTTTCACCAAATTTTCAACATAGCCATTTTAAAACCTCTGCTCATGAACAGTGTCACTGTGATTTTCTTAATTTGTCCTGTACATTGATTTCGCATACCGACTGCACCATTGTGCGCTACATGGGAGGAAACACGTTTTGGGTGAGATGTGAAAAATGACAGCTGTACTACTCATAAGAAGGTGTGGTTAAATGGCAATGTTGAAAATCTGGAGTGAAAATCTGGAAAATTCATGAACTTACGAGCGTGCATAGGAACTGCGCAACGCACGCTCGTAAAACAGTATTTTTGGAATTTTTCCACTAAATTTTCAAAATAGGCTTCTTGAGAGCTCCACCTTATGAACACTGGCAGTGTTATTTCATTAATCAGTCCTAAAGGTGATTTCTCGCAGTGAATGCGAAATCACCCTTTGGGCCCGAATAACGCCATGACAGTGACAGCATTCATGAGAAAGGGTCCCAAAAACCCCATGTTGAAAATCTGGTGCAAAAATTCCAAAAAATGACCGAGATATGCAGCAAAGTTGAAAAAACCCTATCTCTTACATTTTACAGCTTACCAGCATTTCCTCAGTTCGCAGTCGGCTTTGAAGAGTGCAGATGTGTTCCCGGTCCACGAAGATCATCGTGCTGGACTCAGAGGTAAGTATGGGGTGAGGGGTGTGGGGAGGCAGGGTGCGCAGTGGGTGAGTGCGGGTGGGGCAGGAGACTGCGAGGACCGTTTTTAATTTACAGGTTGTTTTTAATTATTAAAAGCAGCCAGGACGTTTGCTCGCTGGGTGGGCTCCCAGCGTGGCACCGAAAACTTTTTGGGAGGGTGGGCGTGGAGCCAATGGGGCATTGGGCACCTTGTTGGCTATACTGTATGTGCGTGGGGGCGCGTCAGCACACAATATGTGCATGACAGTAGCTGGGGGGGAGCTCTGCTCACTGAAGCAGAGCTCTCCCTTTCAACTGTATGCCATTGCATTTTCAGCTGTCATAGACAGCTGGAGCAGTGATTGGCGCACTGCTACTGTGTCTGCAAACACACTGACTGAATTGGAAGAGGCTGACACACCTCTGGAAAACTCGGATGATGGCACTATGTTTCTTGCATATGTGTGCAAGCAAACATAAAAAGGGGGCTCATGTATAAAGAAACTCAGATGACTGATCGAGCAGGAGGAGACACATTTTCTCATTTTGTGCTAGAATTGACATATTGTATACCACTCAGACAGAGCAAGCATATCCTGTTATTTTCACTTAGAAAGTAAAAGCCTCTTAAGGGCCAGAGCTGCTGACAAAATCCAGTTAATCTGTTTTTTGCAATATGGAACTAGCTGTGAGGAAAGCCCCAATACAAAAGTCAGAGGAGACAACTAGATCTCAGAACATGTAACCATCTCACATACAGTATCTTATACATTTGTTCCCATAGCTGATACCCTTGAGGACAACTCCACAACATGTGTAGGAGAGCAGCGTGAGGTTCATTGCACTTCCAGCATTTACCCCAAGGGCAGAAACTCATTTTCTCCAATCTGCTCAGGGAATAATAGTATTGATGTAAAATGCTGTACTGTACATTTCTCCCCTGAACCTCTTTGAAAGCTTGATGAGCACTTATTTTGTTTATATTTATTTATTTAAGAGTTTTACCAGGAAGGCATACTGAGCAGTGTACCACTCGATTCCAGATGCGCCCTGGGGGAATATGGGATATGCAGGATACAGTAATAGTAGAAATTACTCTTGTACATGTTTCAATACAATCATAATAGAGTAGTCAAAAATCCTTATATATAAATAGCAGTATACAGACAGGGTAGTATAGGCAAGGTAGCAACACGCACAGAATTACGTATTTACACAGCAACCAACATCACGACAATACGCAGGGCTGTCAACAACAGGGTAAACAGCGAAGCCAAATAACAACTGACATCAAGGCTGCAAGGACTTCAGCGGGGCAGAATGCAAGAGCAAGTAGTTGAGAATTGAGTCTTAAGTAGAGCATTGCGGTGTGGAGTGCTGGTGTTGTGTCTAATATCGGCCGACAGGGAGTTCCATAATTTGGGTATCCTGAAGCTGAAAGCAGCCTATCCGGACCTGATGGACCTGTGGGGGATGTGAAGTAGCCGAGAATCAGTGTTCCTAAGTGAGTAGGCTGGAGGGGAAAGAACATTCAGGGTGGTCGCCAGGTAGGAGGGGAAGGACTGCAACCAGAATTTTGCAGCAGTTCTAGCACAGTGTACCAATCTCCGATTGTGGAGAGAAGGGAGATCTAAGGAATGATAGAGGTCACAGTGATGTGCACTGAGAGGGCAGTCCAGGGAGAACCGGCAGAAGGAGTTGAAGAGAGGGTCAAGTCTGGTCAGGGAGGATTTAGGGGCTGCACAGTAGACTACATCCCTGTAGTCCAATATTGGGAGGATCATCTTTTGAACGATAGCCAAGGCCCCTAGAATTCTGCGGCCGCAGAATTTTGTGCAGAACTTGCAATCTACTGCAGAACTTCTGCAGTGCCGCAGAATTCACTCTTCTTGTTGATTTTTTATGAATATATCTGTTTTTCCATAGAATCTGGTTCCCTTCCCCTCTTTATATATCCTAAATTCCCTATATGCTCAGAATGTGATGTTATCATTGCTATAACATCATACATTAGCTAATGAAATGGCTACAATCTACAACAGAAATGAACAGTCACTTATCTACCACAGCTTCCACTGCCAGAGATGGTGGCACAGCACATCAGGCATGGTGATATTTGCTCAACCTGCACTACAGCCTGATACAGTTTTCAGTCTTACATTATTGCACTAGGGCCAACTTAAAAAAAACCTTGTCAATAGCACATACCTTACTTTGTACAAACCTATTTGTGCCTTTAAGGTATAGAGATGCCATCTGAAATGAATAACTTGTAAAATGAATTTAACTGTCATTTTTAAGAAAAATAAAGTAATTATGCCCAGAAAAGTGGAATGTAATAATGTGTAGACCTGTTGAAAGAATAGACCTGTTAAATAAATAATTGCACTGTACGCATTTTTGCCAGGGTTATTGATTACATATTGTCATTGGTTGATAGAATCACCTAAAAGTTATGGAGAAATGTGTGCAGGGACAGCTGTTGGGCCAGAGGGTAGCATGCTGTGTTTCCGTGCCGGCAACTCAGGTTCAGAGATTAGCTCTTGGCGATGGCTGGGCAACACAAGGATTGGTGGAACACATCATTGCTTGGAGCCTGGGAAGGTATGGTGCAGTGCTCTGTCACATGGTGGACACATTGTGCTGGTCTGGAGAGCTCTATCTCACAATCGGTTCACATGCATGTCATGGCCTAATGGTGTTACGCAGTGTGTCAGGGAAAGCAGGTTGACATCAAAAATGAGTTTTGCAATAACTCCTCTATTCCATTTCTATGGGACCTGTATGAATGAGGATGCAAGTTCATGGAAATTAAAAAAAATATACCCAAACACACACACACACACACACACACACACACACACAGTATCTCTGTCTCTCTCAACACACACACACACACACACACACACACACACACACACATATATTTGTATGTATGTTACAGATTGCATATAGATATATAAGTGATACACAGTGGGAACCTCATGAGTGGTGTAGAAAGCACATACAAATATACATGTGATAGACAGTGGAAACCTCATTAGTGGGATAGATAGCATGCATATAGAAATACCTTATTTATCACATAAGATCCCCTCTGCATATGTCATTTATTTAACAGGCTAGGACCTTAAGGGAGAGATATTTGTTTTGCCTTTTTAGGCATAAAATTATTTTTATAATTCTGTTATTTTTTGAACTAGTGTTACAGTGCTTTCCACCATCCTGATTGCTATAACCACCGCCATGAAAGTGAAGTTAGGATGACAAGCTGTCATTGTGATGTGGTAGTTTGTTAGTGCCGCAGAACTTCCACAGAAATTAAAAACCACCGCCGCAGAAGTTCTGTGGCAAATGGTAGTATGGCTGCAGAACTTGGTCCTACTGTGCCGCAGAAAAGTAGTGGCCCTGACGATAGCCAGTCGCGTAGGTAGGGGGATGCAACTTTTATTACGGTATAATGCACCTAACATGGGGTGTAGCTTCTTATGTATAGCATCAATATGTGCAGTGAAGTCAAGATGCTGGTCTAACCAGACCCCGAGGTATCTGTAGGAAGTGCAAACCTCCAGGGGGGGGAGCCTTCTAATGTGCGGAAAGTTTGGGAGGCTGGGAGATGGGACAGTTTGGCCCTAGTGCCGAATGTTAGGGAGACAGTTTTTTGGGGGTTTAGAAATAGCTGATTTGAATGAAACCAGTGTTGGACGGAGTCAAAGTCCTGTTGCAGGCAGGCTGCACAGCAGTGGGGGATGACCCAGAGGCAAACAGCACCGTGTCGTCTGCTTACATGCAGATAGATGTATGAGGGCAGGCTGCAGGCAGATTATTGAGGAAAACAGAAAACAACAAAGGACCTAGGACAGATCCTTGGGGGAACCTGATGGTAACAGAGAGTGAGGTGGAGATAGCTGAGCCAATACGGACTGACTGGGACCTGCCTGCCAAGTATGACTGGAACCAATTGGTGGCAGGCTCAGTCAGTTCAGCTTGGGTGAGTTTGGACAGTAACAGAGCATGAGAGACCGTGTCAAAAGCCTTAGCCAGGTCGATGAAGATAGCCGCAGTTATCTCCCCTTTATCCATGCCCGTGAGGATGGTGTCGGTGAGATGGAGGAGAGAGGTGGTGGTGGAGTGATTTTTTCTAAACCCAGCCTGGTATGGGGTGAAGAAGAAGATGGAGTTGAGGTAGTGGGAGAGCTGGTCTAGTACAAGGTGCTCCTGGATTTTGGCTAGGATGGGGAGCAGCGATATAGGTCAGTAGTTGCACGGGGAGGAAGGGTTGCCTCCTTTGGTGAGGGGTATGACTGTGGCATGTTTCCATTTTGTAGGGATGGTACCAAGTGTGAATGACAGGTTATAGAGAGTGGCTAGAGGGTTGGCTATGGCTGGGGCAGAAAAATGGAGCATTTTGGAGTCAAGGCCCGAGGGGCATTTTCCTTTGGCTGGATTTAGTGACCGGAGTATTTTTAGTACCTCAGCGGAAGTAACAAGGCGAAGCAAGAAATTGGCATGTGAGGAGACAACTGGGGGAGCAGGGGGAGGGAGTGAGGGGTGAGAGGAGAGTAGAGAGGATGTACTGTTGGTAAAATAGGTGTTAAACTCAGTGGCTACAGTGCACGGTGCAGTGATGATACTTCCTGCTATATTGAGGGTTGGAGTAGGGGGTTGGGCAGTGGGGCAAGGAGGAGTTTAATAGACTTCCAGAATTGTGCTGGATGAGTAAAGTTATTTTGGAAATCAGACTTGAAATAATTAGATTTGGCCTGCTGGATGAGCCTTGTGCACGCATTCCTTATCGAGCGGTAGTATTGCAGAGCTGTTTGAGTACCTGTTGCCTTGTAGGTTTTCCAGGCTCAATCCCTGACTAGAGTTGTTCCAAAAGGTTTGCAGTTACCCAGGGTAGATGGGATCCCCCTACTCTGGATCTTCTAAGAGGTGCATGGGAGTCCCAGATAACCAAGAATCTGGTCATGAAGAATTTGAGGGCCTCATCCATGGAGGGAGCCCTAGGGATGTAGGACCAATCGATGCTGGTGAGATCATTTAGGAGCGCGGTCAGGTCTAGGGATTTGTAAGCTCTATTGTACAATGTGCAGGGGGGAAGGGCCTTACGTCTGAATATTTTCCGCACCAAATAAATCATGTGGTGATCGCTGAGGGAGTCCAGTAGTAGGCCAGCATCAATTATACGATGAGGGTGGGTGGTAAGGGCCCAATCCAGTAGAGTATGCTTCTTGGATTTGTGGTTTAGGCGAGTGGGTTCAGTTATTTGTTGGGACGGGTTTAGCGCATTTATCCAGGCAGAATCCCAATCTTCTGTGGAGATATTCAAGCCAAGAGAGGGGACGGGCTTCATTCAGTGGATTAAAACCCTTTATAGTGCTCCCACTGCAGAAGTAACATTTATTTTTAACAAATTATTCAAACCTTCACTGGTGAAAATGAAATATCTGTGATCATACCCGTAAAAAAGAGAAGAATTGTCACAAAGATGTTGTCAGACTCTGCTATTCAAATCAGCATTTTCACTTTTGCTGATACAGGGTTCAACAGGAACTGTGGTCAGCATGACATTATCAGTGCTAGTGCTGACACTGGTGTCCGATCTGACAGCGTCATGCTGTGACAGTGGGAAGCAGTCAGTGTCAGCTTCTGAGGCAGTCTTCCATTTCCTTAAAATCAACCCTCCTAATGTCCAAGACCCTTGACGCTTGTGTGGATTGCCTCTGTTCCAGTCTTTATTTTAAACTACACTTTATGGTGACCACTGGTAGGGGACTGCCCACTGTGATGACAGCAATGCTGTCCCTGTTTATAAGCACCACGTCTAGTACTGCCCTGTTCCTAGTGGATTCATTGACTAACTACCTGAGAAAGCTCTTTGCAGAGTGAAGAATGGCCCTGCTCCATGACAAAGCTGCCACTGGAAGGCTCAACTCTGTTTTCAGATTGAAAGTCACCAGCTAGCAGCTTCTCCCTCTTATGTGCCATTCTGATGATGGCTTCCCCAAGTGTCTTGTCCAACTCTTCTCCCTGTGCTAGAAGTCTGCACACTACCCCAGTACAGATAATGGCCCAACATCTGTCTCCAGGAAGACCCACAGCACCCCTAGCCCTTCCTTTCCCTTACATATAATACAACCCATTCTCCCCTCCTCCCTGACCAGTCTCTCCTGAACAGAGAGTAGCCTGGCATGGCCTTGTCCCAGTCATGGAGCTTAATGTACCACAACTCCATTATGACCACTAAATCAAGGTCAGTCTCCACCATGATGGCTTCCAGGACTGGCATTTTGCTTCTAAGACTCTATGCATTGGTGCATTTGGCCCTCCACACCTTACTTTCCCCCTTCCTGCTGTTGTTATTCCCTAAATTTCCTCCTGACCATCCATTTCCCTTTGTACCTTCACCATTCCCTGTCTCCTTCAATCTTTTGCCCTTGCTTGCTTGATTTATATCTTATTTTCCTCTTGTCTTTATTCCTGCCTTTTTTGGCCCTGCTCTGTCTTGTCTCTACTCCCGCCTTCTTTGCCCCTGCTCAAGGGGAGCGTACTTCCCTTGGGTCCTCCCTCTCTGATCACCATCATCTAGGGGGCAATTTTTAGCTCCCTTGGTTTTACTGCATCTCCCTGGGCTAATTGAAATGCCTCCCCCAAGTAGCATTTAATTCTCCCACCAAGGAATGTGGTTCCCTTTCTGGAAGGGTGGAGGCTGGTTCCCTTATAGAGGCCCATATTCTCCTTGGCTGGCCCCTAATCCCCAAAAGAGCTGAAGAACTCCTTCTTGCACCATGCCTTCAAGTTGCCTCTCCTCGGCCATACGTGGGGAACACCTCTGCAAAAGTCACCATGCATGCCAGATGCTTGAGGTCACTCCCCAGCTCCCTGAAATTACCTAAATTCCCTAAAATTACATTGCACTATTCCTACCTTGTTCCTTGTCAGGCCTTTTGTCACCAGATGGACAAAGACGTCTACTTCCTTCACATCTCCTACTACCCTAGCAATCCTCTGGATACACTCTCCATTCCTCCTAGTTGAAGCACCTTTCAGGCACACCTCCTTCTCCCTTTATCTCCCCCCACTCTCAAGTTTATCCCCCTAACCATGGAGTCCCCCACCAGCAGCTGCTTCTTCCTCAGTTGGGGGCCTCTTTCTCCCTCCTTGGGGACTCCCCTTCTAAAGAACCCTCTTTCCTTCCTTCCCACTGCAATGGGTTCCTTCTTTTGGCTGCTCTGTCATGCCAGTACAACAAAGAAGTTCTGCAGTGGTATAGGCTGAGGAGTGTACACCGTTCCCACCACCATTACCCTCATGGAACCCAGCAAGGTCTAGCCACTATGGCTAGGCATCCTCTAAGGAAGCAGAGGCAGCCTTGATGGCAACTGGGTGGGGCAGAAGTTTCTCTGTACCCTTGTCAGCCCTGAGTCCAGTAACCTCTGCCTGCAACCCAGAGAGGTGCATACGTATAGGCCACTACCTCAGTCTCCAGGAGGTATTCCAAAAGACTGGGGCCTCACAACCATTGCACTGCTGAGTTTAGACTACTGTACTGTATTTGCATTGCTTGCTTACATGGTTTCCAAAATATATCTAATGTCTATGACTGCTATTTTTTTTAGAATGCTTCAATACAGAACTGTGCCTAATGTGTATGAGTGTGTTTGGAGGCAAAGCCATGTAAGATTTTTATGATTTCAAATATATGTTTTGCACTAAATATGCTGTGCTGTTCATTCTGTCTATTTTAGCTACAGGTATTTTCCATATTAGTTCTTTTTAGTCAATTTTTCTGTTGTACCATTTATTGCAATTTTACGATGCCCCCATGCCTAAGAACTTTATTTTAGGTATATGGTAGGGATCTCTCAAAAGTGCATCCAGCCCCTTAGGTGCTGGAAGGGGAACATCATCAAGGGACCAGAATGTTAGAAGGAATTTTTGTGGACGTTAGGATAAGGAAGAGGAATCCACTGGACTACCAGGAAGTGTATGTATCTGGGGATTTGGGGCCCATTGCCATTATAATAAGGCTGTAATGAGATATAATTAACCACTTAGTGCCCTACATGGGCAAAGAGATAATTCTCATGGAAACTTTCAAGCCTAGCAAGTTAGTGCAAGAACATTAACTGGTTTGGGACACCTTTACTCAGTTTGCTCCTTGCAAGCCCTGTCTAGAGACTAAGACCATATCCATCTATGGCCAGTCTTGCTATTTTTACCAAGCACACAATTTAGTGCCTTCATTTGGCTTTGCTGTCAGAGCTATATTAAACAAACTCTGGCGAGAGCCGTTAGGGCTGCAGCCAAGGAATTTGGGATAAAATATTGAAAATTACCAAAGTTACAAGCCTGCATTAACAAAATGTAACGTAGGCTTATAAATGTGTTGTTCTAGCATTGATTGTAAAGCATTTTGGGGTACACTGTGTATGAAAAGCGCTGTATAAATGTGATTTTTCTTCTTCTTCTTCTTATGCAAACAAAAAGATAATGTGGATCCTTTTGATTGCCATCTTGAGCTGTCCTGGTCATCACAATCCCATGCAAGATGTTAACTGCCAGCAAGTTAACCAATTGCAGTCTTTATCACAACCCTGCTACCCACAGAGAAACATTTTCCTTTGTAAAATTACAGCAGGATTTTCAATGTCAGTTCTCAGGGAATCTTCATAAGAATCTTCACAAGAAGATTAAATAAATAAATTTCGCTTGACAAGCATTACTGCCTGAAAAAATGCTTCCTTCACCACTTTAATTCACTATATTTCATCTCTTTAGTGTGTGTGTGTGGGGGGTTGGGGTCGGGGAGGGTTGTATGAACTCTTGAAAACTCATTTGGTATTCTCATGTGCTTACAAGTATGGCAGGAATGGTTAAGCACTAGTACTAGCTTTCATGATACAGTATGTGTTTTCTCAATAAACATGTTTGAAACCCTTTTTTTGTGTTTCCTCTTTATTTTATTACAATGTATAGGTTTATTAGTTTTAAATCTGGTATGCTGATCCACAGTGTTCTAAAATAACTCTTGCCCACTATATTGTGTTGGACATCGAATAACAGTTGTGGTTTGTGTAGCACAGATTCATGTGTAGCAATGAATCTTTTGACAGTGTCTGTGCTAATTAGGTGCCATGGAGGACTGGCTGCTTTGCACTTCATTCAGGTATGACCAAATGTCCTCGAACAGTAGTAATTCATGAGGATGTCTTTTTTAATTATTCCTGAATAAAAAAAAGCATTTGTCAATGCCAAATGTCTGCTTGCTGGCATTGGCATTGGTAGTGTAGGAGTTACAGAGCTGCATAATAGGAATGGCAGTGAAGTATTGAACTGAAGCAAACCCCATCACCACCCCGCAGATAGTGACAGGCATTGGGGTGTGCCTTTGGGTCATCAGACATAACGGCCACACCATTTCACTACACCCTACCGTGCAGACACCAAGTGTCACGGTGTGCCTTGGGGTCTTTGGCCCTTATGCGCACCCCATTCCATTAGAAAATATTGTGAGATGGGTGCGGTATAGGAGAATGGGGTGAACTTTGGGGCCGAAGAGTCTAAGGCGCACCTCCATGCCTCTCAGTGGCTGTAGGGTGTGGGTGGGGGGTGGAATGGAATGAGCATTGCAGGTGACAATCCCAAGTCACAGCCCTGATGCCTGTCATTCTCTACAGGACGTGGGTGTTATGGTTGGAAACCCTAATGCCTCACGCATTCGATGGTATTTTCACTCCAAATTTTCAACATGGTTTTTTTGTGACCCCCACCTCATGAACAGTGGCAATATAAGTTTGTTAGCTGAAAGCTGCTTTTGCACAGCAACTACGGCATTTGTCACCACAGGTGCAAAAACACATTCTGAACAGGATGTGAAAAATGACAGCTGTACTGTTCATGGGGAGGTGTAACAAAGGGCAGTGTTGAAAATCTGCAGTGAAAATATTTAAACAAGCATTTGTCAATGCCGAATGTTTGCTTGCTGGCATTGGCAGTGGTAATGTAGAAGTTACAGAGCTGCGTAATAGGAATGGCAGTGAAGTACTGAACTGAAGCCAACCCCACCACCACCCTACAGAGAGTGACAGGCATTGGGGTGTGCATTTGGGTCATCAGGCATAACGGCCTCGCCATTTCACCACACCCCACCCTGCAGACACTGACAAGTGTCACGGTGTTCCTTGGGGTCTTTGGCCCTTATGCGCACCCCATTTCATTAGGAAATGCGGTGAGATGGGTGCAATATAGGAGAATGGGGTGAACTTTGGGGCTGAAGAGTCCAAGGCATACCTCGATGCCTCTCACTGGCTGCAGGGTGTGGAATGGTATGAGCATTACAGGCAGGAATCCCAAGTCACATCCCTGAAGCCTGCCATTCTCTACAGTGTTGGGCGTTATGGTTGAAAACCCTAATACCTCAGGCATTCGTTGGTATTTTCACTCCAAATTTTCAACATGTTTTTTTTTGTGACCCCACCTCATGAACAGGGGGAATATCAGTTTGTTAACCGAAAGCTGCTTATGCACAGCAAGTACGGCATTTAGCACCACAGGTGCAAAAACATCCCAAACAGGATGTAAAAAATGACATGGGGAGGTGTAAAAAATGGCAATGTTGCAAATCTGCAGTAAAAATATTTAAAAAAATGGTGAAGTCATGAGCGTACATAGAAACTGTGCAACGCACACCCGTAATATAATTAGGTTGGGGATATTTTACAGCAGATTGTCAACTCAGGCATTTTGGTGCCTCTGATCATGAACAGTGTCACTGTGATTTTCTCTATCTGTGCCGAACAATGATTTCCCACAGCGACCATGCATCCAGAGCTGAAAGTGTGAAACACACTTCAGCCATGTTGTGAAAATGACAGCTGTACTGTTCATAAGGAAGTGTGAAAAAATGCCACTGGTGAAAATCTGGACTGAAAATATTACAAAGTCATGAACTTATAGGGTGCGTGAAACTGCGCATTGCTCACTCGTAACACAGTCATTTTATGGACTTTTGTCACCAAATTTTCAACATAGCCATTTTAAGACCTCTGCTCATGAACAGTGTAACTGTGATTTTCTTAATCTGTCCTAAACATTGCTTTGCACACCAACAGCACCATTATGCGCTACATGTCTTGAAAACACATTTAGGCGACATATGAAAAATGGCAGCTGTACTGTTCATAAGGAAGTGTAATAAAATGGCAATGTTGAAAATCGGGTGAAAATATTAAATTTGCAAACTTATGAGCATGCATAGGAACTGCTAGCACGCTAAGTAAAACAGTAATTTTTAGAATTTTTCACCAAATTTTCAACATAGCCATTTTAAGACCTCTGCTCATGAACAGTGTCACTGTGATTTTCTTAATGTGTCCCATACATTGATTTTGCACCTGATGCCATTGTGCACTACATGGGTGGAAACACATTTTGGGCAAGATGTGAAAAATGACAGCTATACTGCTCATAAGGAGGTGTGGTAAAATGGCAATGTTGAAAATCTGGAGTGAAAATATTGAAAATTCGCGAACTTACGAGTGTGCGTAGGAACTGCACAATGCACCCTCGTAAAACAGTCATTTTTAGGAAATTTTTCACCAAATTTTCAACATAGCCATTTTAAGACCTTTGCTCATGAACAGTGTCACTGTGACTTTCTTAATTTGTCCCATACATTGATTTCGCACACCGACTGTGCCATTGTGCACTACATGGGCGGAAACACATTTTGGGTGAGATGTGAAAAATGACAGCTATACTGCTCATAAGAAGGTGTGGTAAAATGGCAATGTTGGAAATCTGGAGTGAAAATATTGAAAATTCGTGAACTTACGAGCGTGCATAGGAGCTGTGGAACGCACGCTCGTAAAACAGTCATTTTTAGGAATTTTTTCACCAAATTTTCAACATAGCAATTTTAACACCTGAGCTCATGAACAGCACCACTGTGATTTTCTTAATTTGTCCCGTACATTGATCTCGCACACCGACTGCGCCATTGTGTGCTACATGGGCAAAACATGTTTTGGGTGAGATGTGAAAAATGACAGCTGTACTGCTCATAAGAAGGTGTGATAAAATGGCAATGTTGGAAATCTGGAGTGAAAATATTGAAAATTCGCGACCTTACGAGTGTGCGTAGGAACTGCGCAATGCACCCTCGTAAAACAGTCATTTTTAGGAATTTTTTCACCAAATTTTCAACATAGCCATTTTAAGACCTCTGCTCATGAACAGTGTCACTGAGATTTTCTTAATTTGTCCTGTACATTGATTTCGCACACCGACTGTGCCATTCTGCGCTACATGGGTGAAAACACATTTTGGGTGAGAAGTGAAAAATGACAGCTATACTGCTCATAAGAAGGTGTGGTAAAATGGCAATGTTGAAAATCTGGAGTGAAAATGTTGAAAATTCACGAACTTACGAGCCTGCGTAGGAACTGCACAACACACCCTCGTAAAACAGTCATTTTTTTGAATTTTGGCACCACATTTTCAATATGGGGTTTTTGGGACCCCTTCTCATGAATGATGTCACTTTCATGGTGGTATTCAGGCCTGAAGGGAGATTTCGCAGTCACTGCACAGTCACTGCGCGAAATCACCCTTCGGGCCACGAATAATGCCATGACAGTGACATAATTCATGAGAAGGGGTCCCAAAAACCCTATGTTGAAAATTTGGTGCAAAAATTCCCAAAAATGCCCGAGATATGCAATAAGTTGAAACCCCTATATAACCCATTATACAGCTTACCGGCATTTCCTCAGTTCGCGGTCGGCTTTGAAGAGTGCAGACGTGTTCCCGGTCCACAAGATCGACGCACTGAGTCCAGAGGTAAGTATGGGTGGGGTAGGCTGGTGCACAGTGGATGGGTGCGGGTTGTGGGAGGGGGCTGGGGAGACGACCGCTGGACAGTTTTCATTTTACAGGAAAAACAAAAAAGATGTCGTGGGACATTTGCCACTCTGGAGTGGGCTCCCAGCGTGGCACAAGGACTTGGGGGTGTTCAGCCAACGAAGTTGGGCACCCCGTCGGCAAATACAAAAAAAATTGTGGCACTGTTTGCCATGCTGGGGTGGGCTCCCAGCGTGGCACAAGGACTTGGGGGGCGCCTATCGGGGATTAGGCACCCCACCGCCAAAGGGAGCAGTGCTTGCTACGCTGGGATGGGCTCCCAGCATGGCACCCCAGCTGAAGTGGGGGCGCAGCTCAGCCGACAGGATTGGGCACCCCATCGGCTATACAATGTCACAGGCGCACCCGTCTGTCTGTGCGTGAGGGGAGTTGCGAGTGTGCAGCCCGATGTCTTATCAATTGCTCACTCAGCGTAACTCCCCTTTCCAACTGTATGTCATTGCATTTTTGGGCGTGTCATACACAGCTCCAAAATGCATTGGCTTACAGGGGCCGCGCCTGCCAGCTCACTGACTGAATTGGAGGAGGAGGTGACACACCTCCGAAATCTCCGATGAAGGCACTATGTTTCTTGCACATGCGTGCAAGCAAACATAAAAACTGGTGAAGTCACGAGCATGCATAGAAACTGTGCAATGTGCAACCGTAATGTAATTAATTTGGGAATTGTTTACAGCAGATTGTCAACATCGGCATTTTGGGACCTCCGGTCATGAACAGTGTCACTGTGATTTTCTTTATCTGTCCCGAACAATGATTTCCCACAGCAACCACGCATTTCTGTGCTGAAAGTGTGAAAACACATTTCAGCCACGTTGTGAAAAATGACAGCTGTACTGTTCATAAGGAAGTGTGGAAAAATGCCATTGGTGAAAATGTGGACTGAAAATATTACAAATTCATGAACTTACGAGAGTGCGTGGAAACTGCGCAATGCTCACTCGTAACACAGTCATTTTTAGGAATTTTTTCACCAAATTTTCAAAATAGCCATTTTAAGACCTCTGCTCATGAACAGTGTCACTGTGATTTTCTTAATGTGTCCCATACATTAATTTAGCACACCGACTGCGCCATTGTGCGCTACATGGGTGGAAACATGTTTTGGGTGAGATGTGAAAAATGACAGCTGTAACTGCTCATATGAGGCGGAAAATGGCAATGTTGAAAATCTGGAGTGAAAATATTGAAAATTTGCGAACTCATGAGCATGCGTAGGATCAGTGCAACAAATGCTCGTAAAACAGTCATTTTTGGGAATTTTTTCACCAAATTTTTAACATAGCCATTTTAACACTTCTGCTCATGAACAGTGTGACTGTGATTTTCTTAATGTGTGCCATACAGTGAGTTCGCACACTGACTGCACTATTGTGCGCTACATGTGCGGAAACACATTTTGGGTGAGAAGTGAGAAATGACAGCTCCACTGCTCATAAGGAGGTGTGGTAAAATGGAAATGTTGGAAATCTGGAGTGAGGGGGATCATGTGATGCTGCAGCCTGAGTAGCAGGACCGGGCCGGAGCTCCCGCTAGCCCAAGCTCATTTTAGGGAACAAACTGCCTGGAAAGAAGTTTAGCAACACCGCAAACAAAGTCTGAATTGCTAGAGTGGTGGCAGAACGGGCTAGCATCGAGACATGGATGCAGAAATGAAGTCCGCAATGCCCCGGCACACCCCGCCTGTCTCCCCCGAGAAATCCGACAAGAGACCTAAGGCCCAGTCGTCAGGTGGCAGAAAGAAGTCTACTGTTACAGCCCTGAAAACACTGGCACCAGAAACAACACCTCTTACACTGGAGCTATTCCGAATGGAATTGCAGCTCCTAAGGGATGATATGAAAACAGTGGTATCTGAGATCAAGCATCTGGCAGGGGCTCTGGAAGAGCTAAACGTCAAAGTCACGGATGTAGAGGCCTGAATAACATCTGTATAGAAGATGGCGAGCCGCATTGAGGAAGCTACGGTCAGCAACCGTCAGTGCATCAAGAAGCTTGAGCAGAAAGTCGAGGATCTGGAGGGACGATCCCGAAGAAATAATGTAGTCATTCTGGGAATACCTGAAAAGGAGGAGGGCCAAAATATGATTTTGTTCATGCAGAGGCTATTCGAAAAGCTCACCGGCCCCTCTCCCTACGGAACCTCATATACCCTCGAGAGAGCTCATTGGGTGTTGCGGCCTATCCCAGCTCACAGTCAGCAGCCCAGACCCTTGTTAGCCAAACTGTTAAACTACCAGGAAAAGCAACACTTGCTCTCTAAGATAAAGGAGTTAGAGCAGGTCCTTTGGGAAGGCAGGACAATACGGATCACCCAGGACTTACCGGCTTCGGTGCGGCAACGAAGGTCCCTTTTCCATCCGATTGTGACCAAGCTCATTGCAGCAGGTATAAAATTTCGTATGGGGTACCCGGCCCGCTTTCAAGTAATGGTGTCGGGGGCCTGGGTATCCTTTGAGGATATAGACTCAGCCACAAAGACTCTACAAAAGGAGTTCCCCAACCTTTTCAGGCCTAAGTGAGGTGGGCTGCAGGTGAAGATCACTGGAGAGTGACTCGATGAGGTCGGAGAAGTACCGGAAAAGGCAGACTTCAAGGCGGACTTCAAGAACATGACCAAATTTTATTTTCAATATTACGGACTTATTGCTGTATTTTCTTTTATAGAGGACTGATGGACTCAAGAATTCTTTCCATGGATGGTTTTGTTTGAACTTTTCAAGGGGGGGCTTAATAGTTGAAACTGCATGCTGTCAGAGTCTAGTTTTTGGTCGGACATAGGCTCATCATAGAGCCCCATGTAGATACTGGTGGCTACTGCAAGCTCATGCTTAACGGGACATGGATTAGGGGCGATAGTGTGGGCACGGCTCCCCCCCGGAAGAAACGAGTGTGGTTATGGGGTGCCCCAGGTGAAACCTCAATGAGGGGTTTCGTTGGTGGCCTCTCAGGAGCCAGGTACTTAGGCTTAGGGCGTGATGCCTGGACATGATCACCCACTATAATGTAACACTCCCCAAGAGGGTATGAGTTTAGGGAGTCTTGGGATTGCTGGAGGGTTATGGCTGTGGACCACAGCGGGACTCGCCATGTCACGTAACTGTGACAAGAGGGATGGGGTATGTGTGGTGCAGAGGTTTAGTTAACAGTCTAGGAGACACATTTTCTAGAAGATTTGTGGGTGGGAAAGGCTGGGATTTGGCTATTAGCGGGAGGGAAATTTGGGGGGGAAGGGATATTGGCATTTGTTCATGTTTTCTTTGGGTAAAAGAGGAGTTGGGGGGATAAGGGAGCGCTATGGGAGGGTCCTCAGAACAGCTCAATAGGGATCGCAGTGAGGTTATGCTACTGGGAGTCTCACTTAAAGTATGGTTTTGTTATATATCTAACAAATATGGCTAATACCATAAAAATCGCTACTTGGAATGTTAAGGGTTTGAGACAGCGTGTCAAACAATATAAAGTTCTTAAGCATCTGGATTTGTTATCCATAGACATAGGGGTTATACAGGAGTCTCACCTGTTAGATTTGGAGGCTAATTGCATGAGACGCTTGCAGATCGGGACTGTTTTTTCCCCCGAGAGGACTACCAATAGCGCTGGGGTCCTAATAATGATTAGCAGGAAGGTTCCTTTTGTAATGAAACAAGTAATTAAGGACCCACAGGGCCGCTTCCTGTTTATCCACGGTTATCTGTACGCTACCGAACTCATTCTGGGAACTTTGTACGGGCCCAATCTAGACTCCCCTGACTTTTTTTTTTGTGAAGTTAGTCGACGTAGTACAACCATATTTAGCACTGCCGACGGTTATGGGGGAGATATGAATGTTGTGGTGGACCCCTCAATGGACCAGTCCTCTTCCATGAGTAGAGCTCGCTCACCAGCCCAAAGGGCTCTGTCTGAGCTCTTAGAGTTGTATGCTCTTTGTGATGTCTGGAGAGTGCTCCATCCTTCAGAGAAGGAATTACCTTCATATCTCCTGTACACAACACGGCATCTCGTATTGATTATATATTCCTTTCACATAGCCTCCTTCCCAGAGTGGTTGAAGTCCTTATACAGCCAGGTCCCCCTTCTGACCATGCACTGATCGTATGTCAGCTAGCACCCCTCTCTTTCCCTAAGAAGTCTTTCAGGTAGAAGATAAATAACCACATGATAAAAGAGGATAAAATGGTCCAAGCAATTAGTGAGCATATCTGTCACTTCATAGGAACCAATTCCAGCTCTGTGGGGAGGCCTGACATGCTCTGGGGAGCCTTCAAGGCATTCATGAGAGGGGCCTTAATTAGCTTAGCTACTTTCCAAAAAAAAGAAAAGGATGGAAAGTTGAAAGGGTTATTGTGGGAAATTCAATATAAAGAAGCAAGATTAGGCTCACACTTATCTGAGCTTGAAAAACAGGAGTTGGTCAAACTCAGAGAGGGCTATCTAGAATTACTGAGAGACAAAGCAGAATTTGTGATCCTCAAGGCCAAAGCAGCATATTCAGATACGGGAGAAAAGGCTGGAAGGCTGCTGGCACTGAGGATTAAGCAAATGGAGGCAAATAGACACGTTTTGGCAATCCGCTCTCCAACAAGCAATATGCTCATGACAACAACAGAGGAGATAGTCATGGAGTTTCAGAAGTACTATGCTAATCTATATAGTGCCAAAAACTCGGTTTCTGATACCAGCATGGACTACTATCTGGAGGCTTCCGGACTATCTTCTCTGTTGAACTTCCAACAGGACCGATTGATCTCCCCAATAACTGTGGAGGAATCACCAGAGTTGTCATGGCGTTACCCTCAGACAGGTCACCTGGCCCAGATGGGTTTTCCGCCAATTTCTACAAAAAATTTTTAAACCTCTTGCTCCCTATGTTAATGTCCCTATTTCAATATGTTTTATCTGGTGCACAAACAGATCCTGCCTTGTGGGAGGCTTTAATTGTTTTAATTCTGAAACCTGGGAGGAACCCGGAATCACCGGCAAGTTACCGTCCTATATCCTTAATGAATCAAGACATTAAAATTCTAGCCAAGATCTTGGCAGACCGTCTGATTCTAGTAATCCCTGATTTGATAGGGCCAGAACAAGTTGGGTTCATGAGGGGACGCTCCTCGATGGATCATCTTAGAACCCTGTCGCATGTCCTTTCCGCAACCAGAGACGCCCCCTACCCAGCGGTCCTAGTTTCACTGGACTCGGAGAAGGCATTCGACAGGGTGGATTGGAATTTCTTACTTAGGGCCTTGAATGCTTGCAAGATCCCACAGCTCTTTCAGAACTGGATCAGAACTTTCTATAGTGCACCATCAGCTAGAGTTACGGTCAATGGAGCGATTTCCGAGAAGTTCCTACTCCATTCAGGCACCAGGCAGGGCTGTCCCCTCTCACCGTTGCTCTTTATTCTATACTTAGAGCCCCTGATCCACTGGATTAAGCAATTTTCCTGGATCCAAGGGGTGGTTATCTAATGGCACGAGGTCAAAATATCAGCATACACTGATGACCTATTATTGCAGTTGACAGATCCAGATAATTCAATACAGGCGTTGCTGGATGTGATCCAGGAGTTCTCTATGGTCTCTAATTATAAGCTAAATGTCGACAAATCCTTGGTGTTTCCACTCAATTACAGGGTGGATAAGTCTATAGTCAATCAGTGTGGCATGTCCTGGACTCCGAACTCCTTAAAATATCTGTGTATCCAGGTGGTAAGAGAACCGGCCCACCTCTTAAAGCTGAACCTGGATGAGTTAGTTAAAATCTTAGAGGCAGACTTGAAAAGATGGACCAATTTATCCATTACACTCTGGGGATGAGTAAATCTTATCAAGATGAACCTTTTCCCCAGAATTTTTTAGCCATTGCATCTGCTCAATATGTGGATTCCCAGTTCTTGGTTCCGCAAAGTCAACGCAATAATAACAAACTTCATCTGGGACGAAAGACAGCCCAGAATTGCATATTACAAGCTGGCCGCCCCCAAGGATAGAGGAGGTCTCCACCTCCCATCTTTGGTATTTAACTACTGGGTGAGTCATATGGTGAAATACTTAAGATGGTTGGAGAATGTGGGGGAAACTGCCCCAGAAGACAGCCTCCCGATGTGGCTGCGACTAACTTCTATTAAGCAGTGTGGTCTGATACCACTATCATTGCTGCATATAAGACCGAGTGATTTCCCCCTGCAGTTGAAATTCACCCCACTGGCAATCTCGGTGAAGGTGTATGCATAGATATGTTCTAGTATGGAATATAGGCAGTGATGGACTTGGCCCAACCTGTCTGGGGCAACCCCAACATAAAAATAGATAACAAGCCAATCAGTCGAAACTGGCTCCCACAATTGGGTAATGCTAGGCTTGCCCAATTAGTGGCGCAGGATGGTTCATGGCTCACAGTTGCTACTATTTTGAACAGATTTGATATACCTACTAAATCTATCTTTAAAGTCTATCAGCTAAAACACTTGTTAGCAAAAGAATTCGGGCCGCTCCCGCCCCTTCCAGACAGGAAAAGGTTCCAGGACATGTTGCTAACATTAATAGGAAGTTGACATTCGGTATCTGACATTTGCAAAAGCTTATATGATTGTAAATACCCTGAAGTATTCATACCAAAGGCGTATAGGGCAGTGTACTTCCCTAGTCTAGAAATAGACGGGGAAGTGCTTTGGATAAATGCTTACAGATATATTACGCAGGATAGATTGAGATTGACACAATTTCACATCTTGCATAATATATATTACACTTCCCAGAAGCTCCACAGGTTTGGTCTTATAGACTCTGTCTCCTGTTCCAGATGTGGGCAGGAGGAGGGTACGCTGTACCACATATTCTGGTCATGTCCGAAAGTTACTGTTCTCTGGGATGATATCCATCAGAGGATGAATCCCCTCCTGGGTCTCTCTGATTTTTTCAACCCTGAGGTGTGCCTGTTGGGAGAGTACACTTCCATACCAGTTGTATCTAGAAGATATCACATGGCCTTAATTTCATTATCAGTCAAAAAGGTCATCCTTCAGCACTGGAAGGACAGTGAGGACATTTCTTTTTCAGAGTGTCTTAAAGAGATCTTGGCCAATCTTAGAATGGAGAACATGGTGGCTAGTTTAAATAATAGGCTGACTAAATATAAATGAATTTGGGAACCCTTTTACATGCTACTTTGTATTTAGATTACTTTTCCAAGTAATCATTTAGGTTATCCTGGTGGATACTTTAGTCAATCTGAGCTGTGCTGGGGAGGGAGGGAGGAGGCCGGGGAGGGGTGGGGGCAGCTTCTTTAACAGTTGTACGAACATTCCACAAGTGTATTGCCATAAGTGGTGTATGGAGCTGCTGTCATGTGTAACTGTGAAAACTAATAAACTTTGAATTATAAAAAAAAGGAAATCTGGAGTGAAAATATTGAAAATTCGTGAACTTACGAGCATGCATAGGAACAGCACAACACATGCTCGTAAAATAGTCATTTTGGGGAATTTTTTCACCAAATTTTTAACATAGCCATTTTAGCACCTCTGCTCATGAACAGTGTCACTGTGATTTTCTTAATGTGTCCCAAACATTGATTTCTCACACCGACTGCGCCATTGTGTGCTACTTGCACGGAAACACATTTTGGGTGAGATGTGAAAAATGACAGCTGTACTACTCATAAGGAACTTTGGTCAAATGGCAATGTTGAAAATCCGAGTGAAAATATTGAAATTAAGTGAACCCTCTGATGCGTAGGAACAAGCATAACCTATGCTCATAAAACAGTCATTTTACAAATTTTTTTCACCAAATTTTCAACATAGGCTTTGAGAGCCCAGTTATGAACACTGGCACTGTCATTTCATTAATCAGTCCCGAAAGGTGATTTTTGCAGTGACTGTGAAATCACCCTTCAGGCCTGATTAATGCCATGACAGTGACAGAATTCATGAGGAGGGTCCCAAAACCCCATGTTGAAAATTTGGTGCCAAAATTCCAAAAATGCCTGAGATATGCAGCAAAGTTGAAAAACCCTATTCATTACATTATACAGCTTACTGGCATTTCCTCAGTTAAGTGGTGGCTTTGAAGAGTGCAGACATGTTCCTGGTCCACTGAAGATCGTCGGCGCTGAGGTCGAGGAAGAAAGGTAAGGGGTGGGGGTGTGGGGAGGCAGGGTGCGCAGTGGGTGGCGTGGGTGGGAGCAGAGACAGCGAGGGACCGTTTTTGTGTTGCAGGTTTGTTTTTTGTTTTTTTTACAAAGGAGGAGACGACACAGGATGTTTGCCACACTGGGGTGGGCTCCCAGCGTGGCACAAGGATGGCTTGTGGGGGAGGTGTGGAGCCGATGGGGGAATGGGTACCCCCGTCAGTGACAGCATCCATTGCCACGCTGGGGTGGGCTCCCAGCGTGGTTTGTAAACCTCTGTTTGGGCGTGGGGGGGTGCAGCACAGCCAACAGGGGATCAGGCACCCCTGTCGGCTATACAGTGCAGGGGGGGCGAGCACGCAGTATGCATGCGTGTGTGTGTGTGTGTGTGTGTGTGTGTGTAGGGGGAGCACGCATGAGCAGGCACTATCTTATCACTAATCACTGAAGCGTAGCTCCCCCTTTCAACTGTACGCCACTGCATTTTGGACTGCTGTCATAGACAGCTCCAGCAGCCATTGGAGAACTGGGGCCGCACCTGCAAACACACTGACTGAATTGGAAGATGGCTGCCACACCTCTGAAAACTCGGATGATGGCACTATGTTTCTTGCACATGCGTGCAAACATAACAAGCTTTTTTAAACATATTAAAAAAAATAGTCAAAGTGTGTAAACTGCATGAACTATGTATTTTATGTTAACTCATGAATGAAAATTTTTTTTATTTTGTGGCAAGACAGCATCGCTCACATATACATCAGATAGCTAAAGAGAACTGACACTCGATCATAGGATATCTGAGCATAACTGTGCGTAACTTGAGGCTGCGCTCATATTTAAGATGAAACGTTTTCTTTTTTTTTTT
Organism: Neoceratodus forsteri; assembly: GCA_016271365.2. Taxonomy (NCBI): domain Eukaryota; kingdom Metazoa; phylum Chordata; order Ceratodontiformes; family Ceratodontidae; genus Neoceratodus; species Neoceratodus forsteri. Next base: position 520,198,124 of record CM057458.1, read on the forward strand.
TCTCAGTAGGGACTGTGAGAATCTGCTGTTTTAAAAAATTATGAACTGTGTAATTACCCTGGTCCCTGATACCCTAGAAACATAGACTTTGATGGCAGATAAGGACCACTCGGCTCACCCACTCTGCCCGCTTCTGTACCTATTGGATAGGCTGCAGATCCTAGTTAACCAACAGCTTACTTCCTCCTACTCCCCACTAGAATTGCCTTACATCTGCCTCATGCATTCTTAAATTCCCCTACTGTTTTTGACCCTATGACCTCCTCAGGAAGACTGTTCCATGCTTCCACCACCCTCTCCATGAAAAACTACTTCCTCACATTGCCCCTGAGCCTTCCCACCTCCATCTTCAAATTGTTTCACCTTGTTCTTGCACATCTCTTTTTATGAAAGATGCTACCCTTTTGCACTTTGTTGATTCCCTTGAGGAACTTCAAAGTTTCTGCCATGTCCCTCCTCTCCCTCCTTTTCTTGGGGGTGTACATATTAAGCTCTTTTAGTCTCTCTTCATATGGTTTCTGGTGCAGACCCCGTACCGGTTTACCCATGCCACAGCAACATTCGGCATGGAGACATCCCCGATAGCGACAGTCGCAGTGCCGACTGTTGGGATTGCAGTGTTAGGGATGCCTCCATGCATCTATCAGGGGCTGCACCCCCACAAACCCCGCCATGTGGGGGGGCTGCACCCCCCCACACCCCCGGACTCTAGAACTCTAACTCTGAGTCAGAGTTGGACCAGGGGGGTCAAACACCCAGCGAGGCAGTCCACATCACCAAACAGACCACCTCAGTGACAGGCAGATGTTGCCCAATTCCTGTCGCTGTGATGGTCTTCATGATCTGAGAGTCACTGCGGCAATGATATACCCCCAGCATCATTTTAGTTATCCTCCTTTGGACTATCTCCAACCTGTCTATGTCCTTGTGGAGGTGGGGTCTCCAGAACTGCACACAGTACTCCAGATGGTGTCTCACCAACTGTCTGTACAGAGGGATAACAACGTTCTGTTTTCGACTGGTGATGCATCTCCCTATGCATCCCAGTATCTCCCAGCATGCCTTACTGCCTTATCACTTTGCTTGCCTACCTATAGGACATCTGATATGACTAACCCCCCAGGTCCCTTTCCATTTTTGTTGTTGTTAATATCCCCCTTCCCATTGTGTATTCTTTGCCTGGGTTTTTGTTTTCCAGATGCATTACTTTGCATTTCTTTGCATTGAATCTAAGCTGCCATACTTTGGACCATTCCCCCAACCTTGTTAAGTCCTTTCTCATCCTTTCTACCTCCACCTTGTGTATTAACCCTGTTGCAGATCTTTGTGTTGTCTGCAAAGAGGCATACTTTTCCTTCCAGTCCCTCTGCAATGTCACCTATAAAGACATTAAAGAGGACCGGTTCCAGTACTAAACCCTGTGATACCCCACTAGTAACCCCCCTTTCTGTGGAGTGGACTCTGTTTATTATTACCCTCTGTGTCCTGTTGTTCAGACACTTTTTTGCCCAGTCTTCCACCCTGGGACCCATTCCCAGGCTGGCCAACTTGTTTATTAATATTTTGTGTGGTACCTTGTCAAATGCCTTGCTAAATTCAAGGTAGACGATGTCCACAGCCCCTCCTTGGTCTACTACTTTGGTCACTCAGTCAAAGAAATCTATTACATTTGTCTGACATGACCTTCCCACTGTGAATTCATGCTGTCTTGGATCCTGTGTCCTGCTGGCCTCTAGGTACTCAACAATTCTTTCTTTCAGAAGTGACTCCATTATTTTCCCTACCACTGAGGTCAAACTAACAGGTCTTTAGTTTCCTGCCTCTGCCTTGCTCCCACTTTTGTGAAGGGGAACCACATCCGCCCACCTCCAGTCCTCAGGTACCACACCATCCTCCCATGATTTGTTAAAAAGGGTAGTCAGTGGTGTCACTAGTTCTCCCCTTAGTTGTTTTAGAATTCTGGGGTGAATTCTGTCAGCCCCATTGTTTTGTTCACCTTCAGTTCCAGGAGTTCTTTCAGGACCCTTTCTTTTGTGAATGAACTGGTATCGACCCCCCTATCCAGCGTGCTTCTATTGATTGGCTTAGGTAATTCCCCTTCCTCTTCTTCTTTTGTGAATACTGAGCAGAAGTATTCATTCAGTATCCCTGCTTTTTCACTGTCACCCTCTGCCCACCCCCCCTTAATTCAACCTCACTATCCCTCCCTTGGTCTTCCTTCACTCCCTAATGTACCTGTAAAAGGTTTTATCCCCCTTAATAACAGAGTTATCTATCTTTCCCTTGGTTCGGGCCTTTGCTATTTTGACTGCAATCCCCCCTTCCTTCTGGTTCTGCTTTAACTGGTACAGTTCTCTGTCCTGCTCCTTTTGTGTTTCGTTATACTTCCTGAATGCTAACTTTTTCTCCCTAGCCTTCCTCACCACCTCTTTTGAGAACCATAGTGGTTCTTTCCCCATTTTGTTTTATTTGTTTCACACAAAGACTTGCTGCCTCTGTGATGGCAGTTTTGATTTTTTCCCATTGTTCCTCCACCTCTCCCTCATGCCCATTTGCTAGTGCTTTTCTGAGGCACTTTCCCATATTACCAAAGTCAACCCTTCTAAAGTCCAATACCCTCACTTTTGTATGGCTTGACTCTAGGGCTCTGTTTATCATGAACCACACTGTTTGGTGGTTACTTGTTCCCAGGTGGCTACCCACATCTAAATCTGAGATCCTCTCTCCATCCCTGTTTGAGAGTACCAGGTCTAAGATTGGTCCCTCTCGAGTGATTTCCAACATTAGCTGTCTGAGGCATGCCCTCTGTAAGGCATCAAGAATGACCCTGCTCTTGGATGTTGCTGTAGCAAAGGTGCTCCAGTTAACATCTGGCATATTCAGGTCTCCCATCAACAATAACTCCCATTTTTCTGCCATTCTAAGAATGCCTTCCATCATTTTCTTGTCCATTTCCTTCCCCTGAGATGAGGGTGTGTATACAACCTCAGTGCGGATTGTGGTGCCATTTCCTGTCTCCAGGGTGACCCACAGTACCTCCACTGTTCCCTGTTTACCCTTTACTTCCATTGCTTTGATCCCTTCCCTTATGCAGACAGCAACTTCTCCTCCTCTTTTACCATTCCTGTTCCTCCTGTAGATATTGTACCCTGGTATGTTGACATACCAGTCATGGGTTTCTGTGTACCATGTTTCTGTGACTGCCATGATATCCAGGTATCCCTCTTCCATCAAGGCCACTAGTTCAGGGAGCTTGTTACCCAGACTATGGACATTGGTACTCATTGCCCTCCATTTTTTGATAGCCTTACCCCTTTTAGCCATATCCCTGTCCTTAATGCCTTTTTCTCCATTTACCCCTGCCCTGCTTCCTATCAACTTCTCTACTTTGGTGTTTCCCTCACTAACTACCCTGTTTTATGGGGGGTGGCTGGGATTTCCATGGTCCTTTTCAATACCTCCCCTATTGACTAGTTTAAATGCTTGCCAATGAAGCAAATAAACCTATCACATAGGATCCTGGTTCCCCTCCCTGACAGATGCAGATGATCATTCCAGTATAGGCCTGCATCCCTCTAGGAGGACCCCCAGTCCCCAATGAAGCCAAAACACTGAGCTCTGCATCAGTTTTTCAATCAGTCATTGACCCTCATGGTTCAGAGTACCCTAGCCTCACCCATGGCACTGCCAAGAAGGTTACTGTGCATGCTACCTGTCTAAGTCCCCTCCCCAACTCCACAAACTCTTCTTGAACTGCTCCAATCCCATTCACATCCAAATAATTTTTGTTGTATATTTTTCTTGTCTCCTATGCAGTTGAGGGGGTGTTACCAATGGTTCCCCCCAGCCCGGCCTGATCAACATCCTCTAGTCTGCCCCACATCCCCCAAGCTCAACCTCCTTACCTCCAACCTACACAATGATCTATTTGCCATGGTGGGCATGTGACCACTGCCACGGGATCCGAGGGGGTTTTCAGTGCAGGGGGAGCATCCAGGTAGAAGCTGATGGGAGCTGCTCGTCCGGCCATCATGTAGCCCACAAGGATTTTTTCCTCCTTTTCCTCCTGTACATCCTGTGGCATGCAATGACACCAAGGGATCAGAGTGCACGCTCCCGCGTGCGCCCCTCCCAGCGTCTGCCACAGCATGTCCCTCTAGTTCTGCCCATGACCTGCCATAGCCCCCAGCCACCGCTAGGAGCCGGCAGGACATCGAGGCATTCCCCCCAACCTCGGAGAAGGAGAGCAGTCTAATGGACGCTCGATCCTTCTCCACCCTCGATGACCCCCGATGGCCCAGGCTCATTCCCGAAGCCAGTTCACCGGCATAGTGCGAGGTGTGGCATCCAGCACCTCAACCCTCAGTGCCACCGGGCTGGCCACATCCAAATCATTTGATCCTAGGAGGACAATGATGTCTAGCTCCCTCTCTCAGTTCACTGCTCCCATGATCCTGAATATTTGCTTCCTGTCCCTCCAAACCATGGCACCAGGCAGGCACCTTACCTTCCTCTCCTCACTGTCCTCCAGTTCTAACCCCCTAATGACTGAGTCCCCCACCAAGAGTTTTTTTCCTTGCCCTGTAGGGTCCCGTGCTACCTTCCTGTGGGTCTACTTTATGGAGGTTCCCGGCATCATCTTTATTCTCCACTGCAGGTGACTCCATAAAGGAGCCACGCTCCACCAGAATGGCAAATGAATTGTGGAGAGGTGTAACTGAAGGGATGCACCTCTGTTCCACCACCCTTATTCTCCCTGAGCCCACTGTTGTCCAACTGCTCCACTTTCTGGGCAACCTCTGAGGCAGTAGCAGTGGCCCTAGTGATCCCTGGGTGAATTCAGTCAGACAAGCCTTGACTTTTTGGTGGAAGAGGCTGGAAGACTGTTATACTGTAGAGAACACAATCATACTCATTTTTCAGAACTGTGAGCCAGGAAGGGCATAATTTTGATTGGGACCTGTGAGGAAGGTTTGAAACACAGTTTTACTGATACTTTCATTTTTAATTATTTGAATTAAGAAGAGGCTTGCAGGATTCAATTTCAGGGGTGTTAAGTTTATAAGCAGAGGGAGTAAACTACTACAGTACTGAATTTTCTTTTCACTGTGATAGATCACTGGAGTAGAGACCCAGTATTTGTAAGGATATATTTTGCATCTTTTAGAATTGTACTTGGCTGAGGTTTGATTTAATTATTATTCCTGGGTTCAGTGGAGGGATTGTGTATTCAATTGAGACAGAGCAGACTATCTTCACAAAAAGGCCTGCTTACATCACAGTTGTGACACTAGTGATTCAAGGGTTTCTGAGTGGAGTTTTTCAGTACTGCTTTGGAGATGGGGAGTTTAAACCTAGAGGGATTGAAATAACTGTTTACTGTTTCTTTCCTGGTGCACAGCTGACTTGTTTAGGGGCTGATTGCTTTCAGAGCACAAATCGCCAGGCTGTATTGGGGCTGGGGAGGTTTACCTGTGCTTGACTCAGCTGTTTAATTTTTCTCTGTTTGTTTAGCAGGGTCATTTCTCTGTTAAATTGCTGTGTAGGCTGTTTTGCTGACAGGAAGGTCAACACTCATCATAGTGGTGGATCAGAGCTTTCAGCTGATTGTTTCAAGAGGGCAGAGTCTGGACCCAACCCCCCTTCCCCTCACCCCACCCACCTCTGGGAGCATTTACTTTATACCAGGGGTTCTGACATCATTTCCTCAAATGGGGAAGGTGCATGCCACCGTCATATCCTTTCCTGAACACTGCACTGACAATATAAGCGTACACATTATATAATATATGTATATTTATATAAAACAAAACAATAACTGGAAGGAGAGAGATAAAGACAAGAAACAAATTGCACAGGATAAACAAGAAGATAGATAGTCATGTGGGGAGTAGTGCAATGTACTGGCTGTGGGGCAACAGTCTTCTGGGAGTCTTTCTGGAGGCTCAGATGCTGCCCTATTTGCAGGCAGTTCTCTGCCCTGAAGGGGGAGATTGCCCATCTTCAGGCCACACTGGACAGTAGTAAGGGAACCTCTCCCACCCAGGGAGCACTAGGGCCACCACCACAGCCTCAGAGAGTGCCAAGAAAGTGCAGCAGTTGGACCACAGTGGGCTCAGGGAGGGTGAGAGTAGGGGAACAGAGGTACACCCAGTCAGTTGTACTACTGAACAATCCATACACCATTCTGGGGAGCATAGTTCCCCTATGGATGCACCCACAGAGGAGACTAAGGAGGTGGTGGACAACTGTCACAAGGGAGGCCCACAGGAAGGAGGCAGAGGACACCACAGGGAAAGGAACCAGCTCCTGGTGGGGGACTAATTTATTAGGGGGATAGAACTGGGGGAACAGGGAAAACTGAAGTAAGGTGCCTGCCTGGCTCCATGGCTTGGAGGGACAGGAAACACATTCTCAGGATCACGAGAACAGCTGCACGGGAGACTGAACTGGACATCATTGTCCACCTAGGGATGAATGACTTGGCTCAACATGAGATTAGAGCAGTGTAGGAGGACCTTTGTGGAGTTGGGGAGGGGCCTAAAACAAGTAGCACACAAAGAATCCTTCTCAGAGGTGCTGCCTGTCTCTGACATGGGTGAGGCAAGGGTACTTCACACCATGTGATTCAATGAATGGTTAAAAAATAGTATGGAGCACAGGGGTTTAGCTTCATTGGGGACTGGGGTTCCAATTGGAGGGATACCAGCCTATATTGGCAGGATGGTCTGCATCTGTCCAGGAAGGGAACGAGTCTTCTTGGCAATCAGTTTAAATGCTTCATTGGCAAGCTTTTAAATTAGTCAAGGGGGAGGCACTGATAAGTAGCAGGGAATTCCCAGCCTCCCCTTAAAAAACAGGGCACTAAATTAGGAAAAGACCAAGGTGGAAAGGTCAGTGGGGGATGCTGCAAAAGAAGGTAAAGCCATCAAAAAATGGAGAGCAATGAGTACCAATGCCCGTAGTCTGGGTAACAAGCTTCCTGAATTAGTGGCCTTGATGAAGGAGGAACATCTGGATATTGTGGCAGTCACAGAAACATGGTACACACAGGTCCATGACTGGGACATAAATATACCAGGATACACAATCTACAGGAGGGACAGGGAGGGTAAAAGAGGAGGAGGAGTAGCTCTCTACATAAGGGAAGGAATCAAAGCAACAGAATAAAAGGGTAAACAGGGAGGAGAGGATGAACTGTGGGTCAGTTTGGAGACAGGCAATGGCACCACAATCTGCACAGGGGTTATATACAGACTTTCTCTTGGTGGGAGGAAATGGACAAGGAAATGATATAAAGTATACTTAGAATGGCAGAAAAAGGGAAGATATTACTGATGGGGATCTAAATATGCCAGATGTTAACTGGAGTGCAGTTGCAGCAGCCACTTCTAATAGTGTGGTTATTCTAGATGTCTTACAGGGGGCATGCCTTAGACATCTAGTATTGGAACCCATTCAAGAGCGAACGATCTTAGACCTGGTACTCTCAAATGGAGATGGCGAGAGGATCACAGATGAAGAAGTGGGTAGCCATCTGGGAACTAGTGACCATTGAACAGTATGGTTCATGATAAACACAGAAGTATAGTCAAGCCATACAAAAGCAAAAGTACTGGACTTTATGAGGGCTGACTTTGCCAAAATGGGTGAATGCCTAAGGAATGCACTAGCAAATGGGCAGGAAGAAGGGGTGCAAGAACAATTGGGAATAATAAAAACTGCTATCAATGAGGAAATAATCCTTTGTGTGAAGCAAATAAACAAAACAAAACAAAATGATATAAAAAAAACACTATGGTTTTCAAAGGAGGTGTCAGGGAAGGTTCAAGAGAAAAAGAAAGCATTCAGGAAGTACAAGGAATCACAGAAGGAGCAGGACAGATAATTGTATCAGTCAAAGCAAAAGAAAGCTGGGAAGGCAGTCAGAACAGCAAAGGCCCAAACCAAGAAAAAGATAGCCAACTCAGTTAAGTAGGGGGATAACACCTTTTATAGGTATATCAGGGAGTGAAGGAAGACCAAGGGAGGGATAGTGAGGCTTAATAAAGGGGAAGGGGTGGGCAGAAGGTGACTGTGAAAAGGCAGAAATACTAAACAAATGTTTTTGCTCCGTATTCACAAATGAAGAGGGGGAGGTACCTAAGACAAACAATAGAAACACTCTGGATACAGGAGTTGATACCAGTCCATTTATAGAAGAAAGGGTTCTGAAAGAACTCTTAAAACTGAAGGTGGACAAAGCAATGGGGCCTGATGGGGTTCATCCCAGAATTCTAAAAGAACTAAGGGTATAACTAGTGACACCACTGACTACCCTCTTTAACAAATCATTTGATAATGGGGGTGGTACCTGAGGACTGGAGGAGGGCAGATGTGATTCCACTTCACAAAAGTGGGAGCAGGGCAGAAGCAGGAAACTACAGACCTGTTAGTTTAACCTCAGAGATAGGGAAAATGATGATTTCACTTCTGAAGGAAAGAATTGTTGAGTACCTAGAGGCCAGATGGGCACAGGACCCAAGGCAGCATGGATTCACAGTGCAAAGTTCATGTCAGATGAATCTAATAGATTTCTTTGACTGGGTGACCAAAGTAGTAGATCAGGGAGGGGATGTGGACATGGCCTACCTAGACTTTAGCAAGGCATTTGACACAGTCCCACACAAAAGATTAATATACAAGTTAGCCAGCCTGGGAGTGGGTCCCAAGATGGTAGCCTGGGTAAAGAATTGGCTGGAGAACAGGACACGGAGGGTAATAGTGAATGGAGTCAACTCTGAAGAAAGTGGGGTTACTAGAGGGGTACTGCAGTGTTCTGTACTAGGGCCGGTCCTCTTCAATGTCTTTATAAGCAACAATGCAGAGGGACTGGAAGGAAAAGTATGTCTCTTTGCACATGACACAAAGATCTGCAACAGAGTTGATACACAAGGTGGGGTGGAAAGGATGAGAAAGGACTTGGCAAGGTTGGAGGAATAGTCAAATGTATGGCAGCTTAGATTCAATGCTAAGAAGTGCAAGGTAATGCACCTGAGAAATGAAAACCCAGGGGAAGAGTACACAATGGGGAGTGAGATACTAACAACAACAAAAATGGAAAGGGATCTGGGGTAGTCATATCAGATTACCTAAAGGTGGGCAAGCAATGTGAGAGGGTAGTAAGGAGGGCTGGGGGGATACTGGGATGCATAGGGAGAGGCATCACCAGTAGAAAACAGGAAGTTGTTCTCCCTCTGTACAGACAGCTGGTGAGACACCATCTGGAGTATTGCATGCACTTCTGTAGACCCAGTCTCAGCAAAGATATAAACAGGATGGAGGCAGTCCAGAGGAGGGCAACTAAAATGGTGCAGGATCTGCACCGGAAGACGTATGAAGAGAGACTTAAGGAGCTTAATATGAATAGCCTCAAGGAAAGGAGGGAGAGGGTGGACATGATAGATACTTTCAAGTATCTCAAGGGAATCAACAGAGTCCAAGAGGGTAGCATCTTTCAGAAAAAGAGGTGTGCAAAAACAAGGGGGCACCATTTGAAGACAGGGGTGGCTCAGAGGTAATGTAAGGAAGTATTTTTCACAGAAATGGTTGTGGATGCATGGAACAGCCTTCTGGAGGAGGTGGTGGAGTCAAAAACAGTGGTGGAATTCAAGAATGCATGGGACAGTCATAAGGCAATTCTAGGGGGTGGGGTAGGAAGAAGTAGGCAGTTGGTTAACTGTGATCTGCAGCTTATCCATTAGGTAAGGAAATGGGCAGACTGGGTGGGCAAAGTGGTTCTTATCTGCTGTCAAATTCTATGTTCCTATGGGTGGGGGAGGAAGTTTCCTGAATTCTTGCCAGGTCATCCTGGAGACTGGCAACCTCCTCTCTCAGACCAGAGAGGTGCTTGAAAATACAGCAGCATTGCAGCCTCCAGAACATCTCCTGGAAGACTGCCTCCCCACAGCCATGGCATTGCACCACTCCCCACATTTTTCTCTCCCTTCCTGTTTATTTTTTTTTTGTTAGTGTGTGCAAGTGTGTGTGTGTGCATTCACCCCCCTGCACAGCATGCTTAGACGTTAAGGTTATGACAAGTGTATATCCTCTGCCCTTTTGGGGACGTGATGTCAGAACTCCTGGTATAAATGAAATGATGCACTTGGGGAGGGTGGGGTGAGGGGCAGGGTGGGCATGACCAAGCCCGTGCCATCAAAAACAATCAGCTACAACTCTGACCCACCAACAGGGTGTGTGCTTTCCTTCCTTTCAGCATGACAACCTGCACAACAAGTTAACGGAAAATATACCCTGCCAAAAACAATTTCAATCAGAGAAAAATAAAGCAGTAAACTGTAAAACCTGTAAGAACAAAACAGAAACAAAACCTGCAAGCACAACCTGTAACAATTTAACAGAAAATATACACTGCCAAAAACAATTTCAATCAAAGAAAAATGAAGCAGTAAACTGTAAAACCTGTAAGCACAAAACAAAATAGTAACAAGACAGTAACTCTGCTTAGCCAAAAGAAGTCCTGATCCGGAGAGGTTTTACTACACTGTCTAGTGCAATTTGTAGTGACATTCTGTTCAGGCAGCAAACAACTATATACTCAGTCTTAGCAGAGTAGACTTGCTGTGTATGAGATACCATTATGTTTGCCACTAAATCTGGGAGCAAATGTTCGTATGGGATCCACACCAGCATAAATGACAGTGTGCATTTTTTCTTTTTTTTTTCAAGCAGTAGTACGCTCATGAATGCTAGCATTTCAGCGTACTCTGCATTGCTGATGCAGCTTGTCAGATGACAGGTCATAAATTAACTAAACCTCTACATGATACATACAAATGAAAGCTATAGTGCACAATCAGTGTTGAAAGTAATTAGGTATAAACTGTGTGGTTCAGAGTACCGCCCACACTACTGCCAGTTTGTGCACTAGAAATGAAAAGATAGATAGATAGATAGATAGATAGATAGATAGATAGATAGATAGATAGATAATTTAGCTTTTTGTTAACCGGGTAGGGTACACTAGACATACATATGCCTATTTTCAAGAATGACCCAGGAGAGTACAGTACAGCATATTGGACACGTTTGCAAAGCTACAAGCGATGTAACAAGATTAATACAGCATTACATGTAACCTAGGGCAACCAGTAACAAATAGTGTATAGGCATTATCAAGAAAGAGTAATTTCCCAGGTCTGGACAATATATTGTTACATGAAGAAACCACTATCAGCACAGAGGTTGTGAGCAGGGAGAAAAAGGCACATTTGCTATTGTGGGGAGAGACTGATGAGAGTGCTTAGGTGGGACAGGAAGAGGTGGGGAGCTGCAGAGAGGGGTTAAGCAGAAATATGATGGTGATAAGTCCAAGGTGTTGAGATGATTAGGGACATACACATATTGAGTGATGCATCAGGAGAGGGTGGAGCTGCCTTTTTATGGTGTTAGGTTCTATGCAGGAGAATGCATCAGTAGGGAGGCTATTCCACTGAGTAGGGGTTGCAGAGGAGAAGGTCATGGTACCATATTTAATCTGGGGATGAGTAGTTGCCCAACTCCAGAGGACCTAAGGATGTAGTGGTTTGCACTGGCTGACAGGAGGGTGGTTATTGAAGGCAGATTCTGTATCGTAAGGATGTTGTGTACAACTTTTATGAGAGAGGAGTCGAGCAGGGCAGTCAGGGATGGCCAACCTAAACTGCTAGAGTAGGCAGTGATGGGTGAGGTGATTGCAGGATAGGGTGAATCTACAGATGTTATTGTAGCATATTGTCCATTTATGTCAGAGAAGATTAGAGGAGTGGGCAAACACTGGTAGTCCATGAGGCAGCTTAGAAAGAAGGATGCAGCAAGCAACTGTGATGCATGCAGAGGATGAGAGATTACTTCTGGACTACACTGTATGCAATGCATAGACCAGAGTTGACAGCTTTACATACATATGGTATGTGACAGAAGAAGTCTAGGGAGGGATCAAGTGTGATGCTGAAGTACTTGAAATTAATAACAATAATGAAGGGGGTTGCCATCCTTAGTAGTTACGGTTAGGGGGGTGAGTGTGTTTTTCATTCTACGATAGAAAGAAAGAAAGAAAGAAAGAAAGAAAGAAAGAAAGAAAGAAAGAAAGAAAGAAAGAAAGAAAGAAAGAAAGAAAGCAATCCTGGAGATCATTTTTTCATAGTCTTAATTCATTTTTGTTAACCCTTCTTCTTTGTCACACTCATTATGGCATTTCAAAGTTCCAAATGTACACTTTTTCTATTTCAATTGGCTTGGATTGGCATAACCATTTACTACCACCCATCCCAATGTTTAGAGCTGCTCAGAGTTAAAGAATGGTTCACTGCTCAACTGTGCCTGTTCTGTTCTGATCGGTCTGCGCATGGCTACTTGAACTCCTGGCAGGTTGTGTGCCGATGGGTACACTGAAGTCATCAAACTAAATTGAAAGGGTCCTGGGATTGAAAGAAATAAGGCAGAGTGTGAAGTACCAGTCATTGTGTTTTCATCAGAAAAAAAAACTAAACAAAAAAATTAAAATACTTTAACACTAGTAGTAGTTACAGTACAGGAGGATCGATCATACACATTAACAATACTTGAAGAGTTTGAAATGTTGTACGAATGCTCACACTTGCCTCCCCACCCCCAGCTAAGTTGTACTAGGCATAGCTGGAAAACTGAGATTGCTCTGCCCAACAGAACAGAACAATTCCCTACTGATCATTTTAATACTTTACCAAATTACAATACCTACACACCATACACATGGCATACATTCTTTCCATCTTCCACAATAAGGACACTCACACAAGGCTGCAACTTACCTTACTGTGATACTGATAAGTTCAACATAAAGAATAAATATCACTGGAATGCAAATCAAACTGCATCTGTTTGCCACAGGACCTATTCTAGGAAAAGTAGACACCAGTAATACAAGGGGAAACCTGAGATACTGGTGGACAACCTTTGTTGCATACATCCTGTTGCTCACAAACTGTGTACTTAAAAATAGGTTGTATATGAAAATCGTGGTGCTAAGAGTATATATAACAGTTTATTAACATTGCAGTTATTAAACTGAAGGGAAGCAGCTTAGGCATGCTTCACCTACATTCATTTTACCCTCTGTAACGGTTTGGCTTCAGGATTATGAAGCAGGTAGCATACATGATGGAAGTAGTTTTCCACTGCCTATGGACTTTAAACTTCTATTGATAATGGGTCATGAAAGCTACTGTAATGAGAGAAAATGAGAAAAATATAAAACTCTTCCCTCGCACTGAATGAAAAAAAAAAGGAACAGGACTTCAAAGAAAACTACTCAGTCTCAGCTAGACTATCACCCTTCCCTCGCACTGAACAAAAAAAAAAAGGAACAGGACTTCAAAGAAAACTACTCAGTCTCAGCTAGACTATCTTGACTACATAAATTATAAAATACATATGTTGTAGTTTGTGAAGGAGTGCAGTTTTACTTTGCCTGTTGTCTAAATACTTAGGCAGATCTAGACATGTGCAATGTGAGTTGAACATTTCAGTGGAACAAGTAAGACATCCTCAGACCTTGTTAAAAATCTTAGACAGATATATTCTCTGCCCATTTTCCCCGAAGAGCTGTCACGTACCATCGGTTTATTATTACTATAATTTGTAAGTGGTCCTCCTTGCTGGCCCGTCAGCTACTTTATGTTACTAGGAAAAGTCCACAGGAAAAGAACTCTTTGCTGGGTAAATGGGTTTCTTATTTTTTAAGTAGAAAAAAAGCCATAATGTGAGACTACAAAAGCATTGTTCTTGTTTTTACAAAGTGAAAGTCGATTTATTTTGACTTTATCACAAGAAAAATAAAAAACCCTTCTCCTGCACTGAATTGAAAAAAAGAAACATGACTTCAATGAAAACAAGTGGATCATCTCAGCTAGACTATCTGTAGTACATACATTGTAAAATATATATATCATAGTTTGTGAAGGAGTGCAGTTTTAACTTTGCCTGTTGTGTAAAAATACTTAGGCGGATCTAGACATGTAATGGGGGGTCATACATTTTGGTGGGGTCCGGGGAGAAGAAGAGTCATCCAATGTATACAATTAGGATGACGTTATATGTGCTCCCTCCCTTCCATACATAGAAACATAGAAGTTAATGGCAGATAAGGACCACAAGGCCCATCCAGTCTGTCCATTTTTTCTTCCTTATGAATGTGCCATAGGCCTTTACTCTGTCAATGGCCTGTCTATTCATACTCATCTGTATTGCTCCCTTATGCCTCTCCCATGCGTGTTTGAAGCCTTGCACTGTATTCATATCCACCACTTCCTGAGGTAGGCCGTTCCATGATCCATCACCCCTGCGTTGAAAAAGAACTTCTTCACATTACCCCTTAATCGACCTCCTTCTAATCTCATGCTGTGTCCTCTTGTCCTACTATTTTTCTTATACTGAAACATATTAGACTCTTTCACCTTGTTAATGCCCTTAAGATGTTTAAATTTTTTAATCATATCACCTCTCTCCCTCCTTTGTCCTAGGGTATACATATTGAGCTTCGTTAATCTGTCCTCAAATGCTTTCTGATGCAGTCCCTGCACCATTTTGAGTGCCCTTCTCTGGACTGCTTCCATTTTGTTAATGTCCTTGTGCAGGTGTGGCCTCCAGTACTGCATGCAGTACTCCAGATGGGGCCTAACCTGTGTCTTGTAAAAAGGGATTATTACCTCCCTCTCACGACATGTGATACCCCTACTAATATACCCCAACATCGCTCTAGCCTTACCTACTGCTTTAGTGGTCTGCTTGGGTGATTTCAGATCTTCTGTGATAATGATACACAAGTCTCTTTTTTCCCTTGTGATTGCCAGCAACTCCCCTCCAAACCTATAGGTAACTTCAGGGTTTCTCTTCCCTATGTGCATCATCTTGTACATCTTTGCATTAAACCCCAGCTGCCACTTTTCCAACCATTTTGCCAATTTATCCAGATTTCTTCTCATTCTTCCCACCCCATCTGGATCATCTACTCTGTTGTAGATCTTGGTGTCATCTGCAAACAGACAAACCTTACCCTTCAGTTCATCTACAGTGTCACTGATGAAGATATTGAAGAGGACTGGCCCCAGGACTGATCCCTGAGGTACCCAACTTGTGACTTGCATCTTTTCTAACTGTATACCATTTACCACCACTCTCTGTTTTCTGCCTGCCAAGCAGTTTGCTACCAAGTTGACCAACCTCTGACCCACCCCGAGCCTACCCAACTTATTAATCAATCTTCTATGTGGAACAGTATTGAAAACGTTGCTGAAGTCAAGGTATGCAACATCAACTGCACCCCCCATGGTCCACCACTCTGGTTACTCAGTCAAATAAATCTATAAGATTAGTTTGACAGGACCTTCCCATTGTAAACCCATGCTGTCTTGGATCCTGTGCTCCTATGGATTCCAGGTGTTGCATTATCCTTTCCTTAAGAAGTGCCTCCATAATCTTGCCCACTACTGAGGTAAGACTGACTGGTCTATAGTCCCCTGCCTCCTTCCTGCTGCCACTCTTGTGAAGCGAGATTACATGAGCCCTTCTCCAGTCTTCTGGGACCTCTCCTATGCTCAGAAACTCACTAAACAATTCTGATAATGACTCTGCTGGTTCTACCCTTAGCTTCTTTAGTACCCTGGGATGTATGCCATCAGGTCCTATTGCCTTGTCCACCCTGAGCTTAGTGAGCTCTTGTATGATCTTTTCTTTTGTGAAGGGACTTGTGCACACCTCCCTCCTCCCTGTGTCCATGGTGTTGAGCTGTGGGTCCTGCCCTACCTTCTACTCAGTAAATACTGAGCAGAAGTATCTATTTAGGGTAGATGTTTTTCCTTGGTCCTCCTCCACACACTCCCACTTATCCCCTTTGATCTTAACAATACCCCCCAGACTTTCTCCTTTCACTAATGTGTCTATAGAAAGTTTTGTCCCCTTCTTTTACTATTCATGCTAGTGTTTCCTCAGTTTGGGACTTTGCCTGCCTTACTGCCTTCCCTGCTTCCCTTAGGGAAGTTTGGCATTCCTCCCTATCTTCATCCCACTGAATTCTCTTATATTTCCTGAAGGCCAACCTTTTGGCTCTGATCATTTCTGCTACTGTTTTTGAGACCCAAAGTGGTTTCCTCCTTCTTCTGTCTTGCTTTTCTGCCTAACACAATGGGATGTTGCTTCAAGTATAGCATCCTTAATGCTTGCCCACTTTGCCTGTACCCCCTCACCTGTATTTCTTCTTTTTATTTTTATTTTTTTTTTTTAGCCTTTGGTAAGCGGTTAAGGCCCACTAGGCACAAGTGCCTGTTTTCAGGGGCAACCTGGGAGCTGTGGGCAGTTAAGTGACTTGTTCAGAGTCACACAGTATGCAAGTGGAGGTTGTGAGACTCAAACCAAGGTCTGGTCTGCTGGGTTTATCTGTTGGCCATCTTATCAAAGTCAGCTCCTCACACACAGGTACAAGATTCACTGCTGATCAGTTAAGGCTGCACTACCAGAAACTACTGTATTTCCTCACTTGAAATATTGTTTTGCCAACATTTTGTATGGTTCTGTGTGCTTTGATTTGTAAACTGGCTAGCAGTGTAGCCTAAAGGTTAGAGTAACAAGCTGAGAATGATCTTGGTACATCCAGCAGACCAGTGCTCGATTCTCACAACCTTTACTTTCATACTGTGTGACTCAGAGCAAGTCAACTCTCCAGTGTTCTGTGGTGGCTCCTGAAAACAGCCAGAATGTTGCATTTACTTTGCTTTGAATATTATTTACGCAATAGAAAAACTGCAGCTATATTATTCTGATGGACAGCTTCTGGACCAGCTAGATTGACAGCAGTTTTCTTGCCTTCCTCATGGATATTCACACAATTAGTTATGTCTGAGAGGCATTCAGTTACAGGTACTGCATATATTTACTTTTAGTTTTCCTTTTTATAATATTTTTGGACATTCTAGACTGTTTTTAAGATTCTATCAGCAATCAATTCAAACAAAAACTGACAGCTAAGGGGTGAAGGCTAAGGTCCTTGAACTGCCTTGTGCTATTTGCAGTGTTTTTTCTTATCCCACTGACCATAGATAGTGAATGCTGCTAGTGTGGTATTGTAGGGGTTGTAGTTTTGTAGTCTACCATGGGCCTATTTAAAAGCCTGATTCTTCTCTGGTGGTTCACTACAAATTCTGCAGTGCATTGCACGAGCAGATTGGTTCTACTGGTTGTGGTGAAAGCTGCTAGTGTGGTATGGTAGGGCTGTAGCTTTGTAGTCTACCATGGGCCTATTTAAAGCCTGATTCTGCTCTAGTGGTGCACCACAGCTCCCACAGTGCATTACATCTACTGGTGGCTGAGTGACAGAGCTGCAACCTAACATCCTGTGTTGCCCACTCAGAATCCGGTGAGGTGCACTCCTTTTCTCACAGCAAGAGGTCTGCAGGGCTCCACCAACTGCATCCCTAAAAATGTTTAGAGCTGTCACAGTTTACTCCAAGCATGTTTGAATATAGCAAGCCTCTTTAGGGCAATGCATTCATTTGCACTCAGGCTAGTGACTTTGAAAGGAGCAATATGAGCAAAATGAATATACAGCCCTATTGGACTCTGTTTCTCTAATTTATATGAACTGGGTAAAAATGGTGTGCTGCTTCAATCATAGAACCTGCCACTTGAGACAAAAACATTAGTGGCCAAATCAATTAGAATTTCTTCAATGTCAGAATAAGAGTGGAGATGACTGAAAAAGAGTGCAGCTTTCCTCACAGCACCAGGTAAAGATATTAAAACAAATATTTATTTATTTGTTTTACCAGGAAAAGCTCAATTGAGCGAGGCTCATTTGTAAGGAGGTCCTGGGTAGGACAGGAAAAAAACAATCAATATGAATTACAGTATGAATAACAGTTTAGAGGAGCATTTATCAACTGGTAATAAATAATACATAAAAAGGTGATATACAAAACAGAAAAATTGAAATAAATACTATGGAAAGAATAGCAAATTCAAGACACAGTATGAACTGATAGTACATAGTACTTAAGAAAGTGATATACAAAGTAGTAAATATGATTTGGGAATAACAGACTAGCTTAAAGAACTGTTGTCAATCAATCAATCAATCAATCAATCAAAATCTTTATTTATCCAGGCGGGCACCATTGAGCAAGGCTCATTTGCAAGGTGGACCTGGTCATGAATACATCAAAGTACAGTACAGAAGCAGGTATACAAAAAGCAATAATATACAAGGAAGAAAAAGTATATACAGTGTATACAGTACAATACAAGGTTGAAATAAATAAAAAAATAAACAGCATTATTTTACAACTGAAGAAGTCAGCAGCTGTACAATCAACCATAGGCATACCGGGGTTATAAGCAGAGTAGGGGTTGTAGTTTTGTAGTCTACCACGGGCCTATTTAAAAGCCTGATTCCTCTCTGGTGGTTCACTACAACTCCTGCACTCCTTTTCTCACAGCAAGAGGTCTGCAGGGCTCCACCAACTGCATCCCTAAAAATGTTTAGAGCTGTCACAGTTTACTCCAAGCACGTTTGAATATAGCAAACCTCTTTAGGGCAATGCATTCATTTGCACTCAGGCTAGTGACTTTGTAAGCAAAGAAAACTTTGAAAAACATAATAGTTAGGTACACTTCAGCTTGCATCCCATATATATTCTATAGACTTCTCCTTGACGTTATTTATTACTGAGGAAATTTGCATGAATATATGAACTTTATACCTCAGAGTTCATCTGCCTCTACAGCTTACTCCTTACTTCAAGTCATAATCTTCTGTTGTGCCATCACAATCTGTTGCCATGGGAGTAACTGTGGTGACACAACAGTGCATTATGACTTTAGGTAGGGAGAAAGCAACAGGAACAGTTGAACTCTTCAGGAGAAAATATCCAGTGATAAATAATAGGGAGGATAAATACAGAACTAATGTTAAGTATAGGACTGGGCAGATATCCGATTAATAAAACAATCTGGACAGATATTCACTGATTTAAGCAGAACCATTCTGATTGGATATTTCAGCCTTCAGTAGTTGGATTATCTAGCTGGTATAACCATTAGCTAGCTAATATAACCATTAATATAATATAGCCTTTAGCCTTGAGACACAGTTAGAAACACACGTCACAGTAAATGAATTAATTGAGCACCTGTGAATTGAGTACCTGTGAATCAAGTTGCCAAGTATCACTTCTTAAGCAGTCAGTGAACAGAGTCAGACAACTGCAGTTCATTCACTGTCCGATCAGAGAGTGGTGCCACACTGAAAGCCAGCTAGTGCTTTATTCCTTCCTTCCTTCCTTCATTTTCAATGCTGATCTGTGACTGTCTGAATAGAGAGATAGACCAGAAAGTAAGAGGGATCAGTGGTCGGAGAGCGAGAGAGAGAGAGAGAAAGAGAGAGAGAGAGAGAGAGAGAGTTCAGTGAGTGCTTCATTCATTACTTTAAGCTGAAATAGTAAATTAACAACAGCAGTGTGTGTCTGTGAAAAATGACTCACAAAAACCTGGTATGGACATACTTTACTATTGATAGTGACACAGATTCTAAGGCTAAATGCAGTCTTAGCCATACACTAGCTTTAATTATTAAGGGATCTTCAGTACACCTGGGTTGCTAAATCATTTGCGCAACTAGCATCATTCAGAATATGATGAGCTGCAGACTGAAAAAGCTAAGAATGAATTGAAATGGCAAGCTGTTTCTTTATGTGAAACGCCATCTAAAAAAATGAAAAGGGAGTTTCGAACAATTGAGTCATGCTTAGCTCACACACACCCCTTCCATAGTGACCACCTGAGAGCTGTAGAAATGACAAATGCCATGGCTAAAATGATTGCACTAGATGAGCAGTCATTCTGTATTATAGAGAATGTTGTTTTATAAAAGGCTGCTTGCAGTTTTGGAGTACAATATACTTTGCCTTTACAGGGTCATTTTTCCAAAGTTATCATCCCTTTAATGTACAGTAAACTGAGGTCCAAGATGCAGGGTGACTTGTCACATGTGACCAGCATAGATGGAGTACCACAACAGAATGAGAAGCTGGACACATATATGGCAGAGAGCTTAATCCCTAAAAAAACAACTTCTGAAGCACTGCTATTCTGGAAAACCCATGGACACCGCTTCCCAACCCTAGAAAAAATTGCCAGATGATATTTGGCACCACCTTCCACCAGTGTACCCAGTGAGCGTGTTTTTAGTGTGGCTGAGGATATTATAACTGAAAGGAGGTCCCAACTCTCCCCCAAATATGCAAATATGTTGTTCATTAAGATGAAGTTGAACAACTTCTAGAATTTGTACATCCACTGCAAATCGCAACTTGCGACATTAACTTTTTAATTGTTTAACTTTTTAAAAAATAGACACTCCCTTCTGTACTGTTTTTAGTATTGCAGTATTAATAAAATTAATTTACGGATTTTACTGTCTATGTTTAATATTATTTTGAATACTAATATGATTGTGTGCTATATAACTATGGCTGTAGTGGTAGCTCCATGAATTCCATATCCAACCCGACAAATATCCTGACCCAATGGCACTACAAAATATCTGAATTCAAAATTTGACTGAAAATAGAGATCCACCCACCCATAGTTAAATACAAGCTGAACTGTGTCTAAATAGTAGTAAGGGATATACAATGGTGAGCTGTCAGATAAATGATTTATCTACACAAGTGCTGTTTGACCTCGGGTAACCTCACGAGTGGCGTAAGCCATGAGTGAGATGTCCGAGGTCAAACAGCACAAGTGTAGATAAATCATTTCTCTGACAGCTCACCATTGTATATTTCATTTATACAATAGGGATGCTTTCTGGCAGTGCAGGGACATTTGCTTTTGATTGTACATTTATTTTTGCATATGTTTGTCAAAAAAGTGAACAAAAAATTGCATTTTCTGCTCTTTTTTGCTAATTATAAAAAAATCTATAAGGTATCTATAAATAAAATACCACTCATTTTGTAGATCATTTCGTGCTGCATAACTTTCATGCTTACAGCACTATGCTATCTTTTTTCGTTTTAAAGTTATTTGCATTTGAATATAGTTAGTACTGGTACTGAGGCTGAACATTCTAAATGAGTTCCGGAGTGATTGTGACATACCTACTATGTATATAAATCTGTGGTGATGCGTCTACTATCTGTATAAATGTAAAATTTTGAATTTATCTCATAGTAGCTCAGATTTATCCCATAGGATTTATGTCCATGCCTATTGCATAAGTTTTGTTAAAGTTCTCCTGAAGGCATCAGCTGCTCTTTAAGACATGGCATATGAAGAGAAGGCTAATTATAAGTACCTTTACAAATGTAAGGTGTGAGTACAGTGGCATGAAACTAATCAGCAACTTAGAGCAGTATAGGATAAAATACAGCAAAAAGAATTATTCATGATACAGCATTCAAATGAAGTGCCACTGGCAAACACATTTATCTATGCAATGTTAGTTAAGAAGAGTTTTGAAGAACTTGGGACTGACCAGTGAAGGTAACTTTAGTTTCTGGAGAGCATTCCAGGCTTTGTGGCAGCCCAGCTAAAGGTCACCTTCAGATATTTTAAGAAATGCCTGGGGACATCAAGCATAATGGCATTATGTAGTCTAAGTGTGCATGGGCCTTGGGACCTACAGAGGAGTGAGAAAATATATGTGGGTAATGAGTTACACAGAACTTTGAAGGAACAAAGATTTAAATGTCTTAGTCTTCTGATATCAAGCAATGGCCAGCCTATTTCTTTATAGAAGAGGCAATGGTGGGTAATGGGAGGGAATTCACAGATAAAGTGGAGCACTCTGTGATACAACACATCTAATCCATCCAGATTTGAGACTGTGGCACTTCTATATATAATTTAACTATAATCTAGCAGGGGGAGGAATGTAGCCTGAACCACTGATTTCTTAGCTTTGCAGCTAAAGCAAGATTTATTGCAGAAACAAAAACCCAACCTTTGGCGTAGCTTCTTGCAGAAGGTTTTTATATGTACATTGAATGTCAACTTGTTCTCCATCCACATGCCTAGATCTTTGAAAGAGCCTGCCAGTCCAAGTGTTTTATTAGAAAAGGTAGTAATGCCTGATTGGAGGGGGGTGTAGTTAGATTTGTGTGAAAATACCATGTATTTGGTTTCGACTGAATTTAGGAGAAGCTTGGATGCATGGAGATTAATTTGCAAAAGACTAAACACTTCTAGTAAGGACTGCAGTGCTAAATCTGGATCTGGGTTTGTCGTATAAAGTACCATGTTGTCTGCATAAAAATGAAGGTTGGCGTTAGTGATGTTCTGGCCTAGATCATTGATGTAAATTGTAAATAGCAATGGGCCCAGTATGGAACCTTGTGGTACACCTTTACTGATAAGCACACAGGTTGAGGTTAGACCTTCAACCTTCAGCTGCTGTTGTCTGCCCATAAGACAGCACCTGAACCAATTTACTACATTTGGACTTAGCTCAATACTCAAACATTTCCTCAAGAGGATGCTGTGATCTATGGTGTTGAAGGTCTTGCTCAAATCTAAAACAAGTGCTGCGTGGTATGCTTGTGGTCGAGGGCTGTACACCACTCATTTGTAACTTTTACCAGGACAGAGGTTGTGCTATGTTAAGCTTGGAAACCAGACTGCATGGGGTTGATGAGGGTGTGCATCTCAAGGTGGTCTTTTATCTCTCCTTGAATCCGTTTCTCAAACAGTTTAGCCAGCATAGGCAAAATGGAGACAAGTCAGTAATTGTGTGCCAAGGTTTTATCCCAGGACTTGAAGAGTGGGATGATATGTGCAATTTCCCATAATGAGGGGACCTCACAGCTTGAAACTGAAAGGTTAAAAAGATGCTTGATGAGAGCAGTAAGGATTGGGTATCCTACTTTTAGGAAGAGCGGTTTGATTTTGTCAGTCTCTGCATTCTTCCTAGGGTCAAGGGTTTGGAGTAGATGTCCCACTTGCTTATATGTAACCTGATGGAAACTGAAGAGATTTGAGTTATTTGGTGGCATGCTCGATGGGTTTTGAGACAGCAAAATGAATATTGGCAATGGCTGAGGTGTCGAAGGCATTACCTACTGAGGCAAAATGGAGGTTCAGTTCTTCTAAAATCAACTGCTTATCTGTGAATAAACGGTTACCTATTTGCAGTTGTTTTGGTAGGCATAAGGGAGCTGGCCTCCCTTCAAGATTCTTAATGGTCTGCCAGAAATTAGAGGTATTGTTTGTTGTTGTTTAAGAGAGTCTTGTAGAAAGCTGATTTGGTTGTGCAGATTCATTTTGTACACCAATTCCATTTTTGCTTAAAAGTTTTCCAATCTTGTTCTGATTTGATAAATCTTACTTTGGCCCAGAGCAGATCCCTGTCCTTAAGTGATAATTTTATTTCCTTGGTGAACCATGGAGAGATTTTTCTCTTGGGTCTGTGATTTACCTGAGGAGCTAGCTGATTAAGAACTCCAGTGACTTGCTGGGTGAAATATTAATAGGCTACTTGGACTGAAGGGGCTAAATAGAAATCCTGCCATTTGATAGCCGCTAGCTGATGAAGGTATTTATGCATAGTAAAATGGGAGAATGAGCATTTTTGAATAATGGAGGGTCTATTACTGATCTTTAGTACTCCCCTAGAGCAGGCAATGACATTATGATCACTGAAAACATTGTCAAAGATAGCTGAAGAGGTAATTTTCTGTGGTCTCTTGGTAAGGATGAGATCAAGGATAGAGGAATTTAGGGGATTATGCCTATTCGGCCACGTACAGTAGGTTTAAAAATAAGTTGATGAAATTGAAAATTGTCACAGAATTTTTAAAATCAGTTGATTTTGGTGTAAGCCAATCATAGCCCAAGTCACCCAAAATGATTATTTCATTACTATATACAGAAGCAAATTTGTACAAACATCTGAGCCACCAGTAGGGGGTCTGTAGTAACCAATAATGCTGACCAACTTTGCTTTTGAAAGGGTTAATGAAATTGCAGTGCATTCAATCTCAGACTGCTTGGACTGGGAGGTAACTTGGCTAGATGTGAATTTGTTTTTAACATAAAGGAATACGCCCCCACCCCATGTTTGCTGATCCAGTCTGTATGCATCATAGTCTTGAAAGGAAATCACACTGGCGGGAGCAGAAAGACTAAGCCAGATTTTGGCAAGCAGCAACACATCTGGATTTGAACTGGCAACCCATACATTGAGTAGGTCCATTTTGTTTAACATGCTACGTATATTGATAGACATGAATTTCAAGCCCTTTGAACTAGCAAAATTGGAAGGTGTTATTACTGTGGGAAAGGGACCAGAGTTTAGTTATACATCACCTGACCAAAACAACAAACTCAGGGGCTAGCATAATGCTGATGGCACCCTGTCCTGCAGCTATGGGCCTAAGCTCATCCTCCACCAACCATCCCGGAGCGGGCTCAATACGGGCCATGGGGTGGGCACTGAACATTTCTCACTCCCGACAGGCCACCTAATACAGATGGTGTGCTACATGGGTAGGACCCCAGAGGTGCTGCCACCATCTCTCAAGGCCATGCCTTGGCACTGCCACCACCAAGGCACCCCCACCATCTCCAGACCTTTTTCCTCACTAGGCCCTGACCCACTCCAATGCTGTGGAGCACAAGGCGGGCAACGTCCAGACACTCAGCTAGGCCACAGCTCTCATTTCTCCTATCAGGTCCCAGTCCCACAGACTCCATTCCCAGATACCTTCCAAACCAGTATCCCAAGTGATTACACTCTGCCACTATGCCTAAGCCACTCTCCTGGGCTGGGAGGGACGCACCCTGGCCCACTGTGTTGGTCTCCCAGTTGGCCTCTCCAATTCTTCCAAAACCTCTCCTTTTATCCCAAGGAGGGACAAGCAAACCACACCCAGGAGCAGACACCTGCCCCCCCAACCTTATAAGGACAAAAGAGAGGAATGAGGTAACTTCAGTAAGTCCTCTAATAAAGGAAGGCTTACATGAATATACTGTATACACACACATTATGGAAAGTGTATGACTTTGTGACTTGAAAAGCCAATTGAACTGGCTGTTTTCACCCATAAAATGTGGAGTCTGCCCTCCATTCTGTGACAAAGGTCATCCCATCTGTGCATGCACTGTAATGGTGTCCTGATGACACCCATAATGCTGAACACACAATATGCAACTGTATTCCAAAGAGTAACACAATTCTTCTTACTGATTGTCCTTGAAGTAGGCCGAAAACGTTTATTCCACTTTTGTTTACCTCGATGACTAGGGCAGAGTTCATTTACAGTGAGCCACATATCAAGCTGCCTTCCCTTCACCACACCTGCAGTCAAGGGAGCAGAGATGCTGCAGCTGTAACTGTAAATCAACTGCAGTATGGATGACACACCTGTCAAGTTATGTTCATTTTTTAATTTTTTTTGCAAATGCAAGATGCATTACATTGCATAATAAGCAATGGTGAGCATAACTTTTTTTTCAGATGCAAGATGCTTCAGATTATAATAATAATAAATAATACTGATCATAACTTAGCATGTGCTAATACCTCATAACTGAGGAAGTACTGTGTTGACATGTGACAGCACATGCACAGTGCATCCTCTTACAATGGCCACTTGTGTGCACATCTCTGTGTAATTGCAGAAACAATGTATGCCATCATTTTATGCCAAGAAGTATTTGTACTGTACGTCTTCTTACAAGTCATGCTACTGTTATCACAGCCAGCACTGAAACTACTGTTAACACCTGAATTATCTGTTCATGCTCAGTGCAAATGTACACATAATGGTACATAACATGCTAACATCGCTTTCCCATCATTGAAGAAGTCCTGCCAGAATCTCAGTGTGGATTCAGACCATCTTGGGAACAACATTAGGACCTATGCATAGCTTTCATCAACCTGACAAAGACCTTTGACTCCATCAATCGTGAAGCCTTGTGGAAGATGTTGGCCAGATTTGGCTGCCCTATAAAACTCATCAAGGTCCTGAGGCTTCTGCATGACCAGTCCTGATGCCAGTGTTCTCCATAATGGTTCAAAGACAGACTCATTCATCATCCAAACTGGGGTCAAGCAAGGGTGTGTCATCACTCTAACCTTGTTCTCTATCTTCCTAGCAGTCATCCTAGTCCTCACCAAAGGCCGTCTTCCCACTGAAATTGACATTGAATACAGAATGGATGGAGGGCTCTTTAATCTTGGACATCTCCGTTCAAAGACCAAAGTTTGCAAGGCATCTGTCATTGACCTCCCGTACGCTGATGACTGTGCCATCCTTGCACACACCAGGAGCGACCTACAGTCTGCAGTAGATCTCTTTGCTGAAGCTTACCGAAGTCTGGGACTCTCACTTAACATCAAGAAGACCAAGGTGCTCTATCAGCCTGCTCAAGGCCTTGTAAATGACCCTCCACAATTCACCATCGAGGGACAGACCCTGGAGACAGTCGAGCACTTCCCTTATCTTGGTAGCCACCTCTCCCTAACAGTGAACATCGACAATGAAATTCAGCACAGGATCCATTGCACTAGTACCTCATTTGGGATACTGCTTCAGTGTGTCTTCACAGATTGTGACATATGAAAGGACACCAAGATCCAGGTATACAGTTCAGTTATCATCTCTACCCTTCTTTATGGATGTGAAACTTGGGTGACTTACTGACATCATCTAAAGAGCCTGGAGAGGTACCACCAATGATGTCTCCGGAAAATCCTTTGCATCAAGTGGAAAGACCACTGCACTAATTTCTTGCTGAGGCCGATGTCACCAACATTGAGGCGATGATCCTCAGATATCAATTCCGCTGGACTGGACACTGTGTATGGATGCCTGGTGGTCAAAGCAAACACTACAAAGACACACTGAAGGCATATCTCAAGAAAACAGATATGGACATCATGAACTGAGAGGAGTTGGCCACCCACCTATCTCAATGGCACCAGAACCTCCATCAAGCGGGGGCCTGCTTTAAAGAGAAACACCTTGCCCTCAAAGCTGAAAAGAGAGCATAGGAAGGAAAGGGAAAGAAACCCCAGCCAGCAGACAGCTCGCCCACCTGAAAATATCTGCAATTTCTGCAGATGAATCTGTGGCTCTAGGATTGGATTACAGAGCCACCTCAGGATCCATCAATGAACCATGGTAGAGATCATTCTCGAATAGAGGGATCGCTGATGATGGAACATGCTAACAATTCTTACTGTCAGTAAAGGTACAAACAGAACATTAACATCTTATTATGGCCTTATTATGGGCTCATTATAAAAGAATACACCACTTAACATACACTGTAACACTGATGCTGCTGCTTGGAGCAAACTGTTAGCCTGAACTGTGGGCCATCACCAAAATAGGTAGGTGTGTGACATTTCTCATCATTGCACAATTATCACAATGTAGTCAGTGCCCATAACTGTTCATTTGACAAAATACACAATGCTGTTTAGGATGTCCAAGTCCACTGAGTCAGGAAGACTGATGAGCCAAAATTCTCTGATGATGAGCTGGCCATCCTCACCAAGGAATACGTGGACAGGGAGAATTTTTTGCTCAGGGAAAATGTCCCTGAACTCATGCATGCCAATGCATGGAAGGTTATTACAGCTGTCATTAATGGTGTCTGTGGCAGGGACATATCAGTTGCATTGGTGAAGAAGTGCTACAGGGCATGTGATTTAGAACTAAAGTGAAACTTGAAGTGCATGCAGGAGCATGGTTGGGATCGGTGAGGTCCCTTAAGTGCTTTTCTTGACCTAAGAGGAGGACATTCTTATAGCTAGCTTTAACTCACAGCAGATTGCAGGTGTGGCAGGTAGTATTGACGCTAGTACAGACCCTTCCTGGTGTGGTGACTACATGCTCTGTACATGTGACACAGAACACTCATGAAACATGTGGTGTTGGATAACTTGGTGTGTCCTTTTATGTTATGGTGTTGTATGGTTTGAGTGTAAGGAAGGAGGTGAAACATTTTATGTTCACTGCTGCCTTATTTTTTTTTCTATACAGATTTTTATCCTCCAGGCACATCTCAGGTGGCTGTTCAGCCCTGTCCCTGCCTCCCCTTGCCCAACAAATGGCTCTCTGGTCCACAAAACCTCATATACTCCACATATTCCACCCAGTGGTGGGGCTAAGAGGGAGAGGGCTGTTCTCCCCATACCAGGAGATCCTGCATCCAATTTGCAACTGACATTTTCCTCCATTTTTATTTGCCATGGTGGCCGTATGCATGTGGGTGTGGAGATGCACCCATGCTACATAACCATGGATCTTCATCTGCACTGATTGAACTCTGGCACCCAGTGTCCACCAGGTGGGAGCCAAGGAGTGAGACAGGAGTTCTCCCCACCCTAGCAGAGGAGAGAAGTACATCAGACACTTAATCCTCTCCCCTACCCAACCTCCACCAACCTGAGCTCATACCTAAACATGGGCTACCAGCCAGGTGAGATGTAAGGCACATAGCCCCTCAGCCCTCAGTACCACTGGGCTGGCTGCCTTATTTGTTTTGTGATATTTCTTTACTTGCACCACTGCTCAATTTATGTCTATCAGTGCCCTCCAGCCCTGGGGATGGTTACCCTTAGAACATTGCTGACGGATAGTAAATAAGAGAATTTCTATGATTATGTTGTCTTTCTTTACTTGCCGTATATCCCACAAGTTTGAGACTACACTATATGTAGTATATAGTGTATTTATACACATGGAGCCCACAAGGATGCAACACAATATTGGATAAGTCTGCAGCAGAATTATTGCAGAATACAAGACAGTTGCAATGGCAATTAATCCCTTTTGTCAGGCAGCAAGCTGTGACACCTTATTGTATCCTGCTGGGGTCCATTGTATGTACTGCATATGGATAGGTATGAAACATCTTATAATTTATAAAACGTATCATCTTTTTTTTGTAATGAACAGTATTTAGAATAATGCATGAAAAAGAAAACCTGTATCAGTATGAAAAACAGAAGCAATACTAGATTTTTTTTCATTCCTCTCTGTGCCCCTCCAGCACCCCTCTCGTTCAGGCCCATCTCTGTCCCCATTGCCCATGATACTCACTTCCCACTACTGAACTACTAAGAGGCACCATGGGATATCCATCATTGCTGAGTCATGGATTAGCCCTGCTGGGACCCCCCTGTGGCTGTTAGGGGAGCAGAGTGCCTTGTGAATTTTTGGCAGTTGGCCTGGATGGTAGGGTTGGCATGCAGCAGAGACAGGTAGCACGAGAGGGGGGTATATGGGCCATCCTCTGGTGTGCTAAGGGACATGTTTTTCCCTGATCTCCCAACACTTTGCCAATCTATCTCATGGGGACACTCACACTACGGCATTGTGTGTGTGGTGTGGGTTACGTGGTATGTGTGGTCAGCAATGCTACTTAACAAACCACTGCCAAGCTGACAACAGCAGCTGATAAAAAGCAGAGTGCAGTCAAACCTCTAAAGGGAGAATGTCATCCTGACAGACACTCCTTCAACCTCTTTGCCAGCCTAAACTCCTGTCATCCAAGCTCAAGGCACATACTGTAGCTGGGTCAGCCAAGTGCCAAGTTGAGTTCCCCACAACTCCGTGCCGTGGGGCTCTCCTTGTGAAGCTAGTTTATTTAAAGCTTTTCTATTAACTGTTTTTGTACATTTTGTGACAACATCCAGCCACATATAAACTCTGTGGTATAGCACAGTGTAGGGACACCTGCATGTTATCACTCATTCTGCTGCCAATGGCAGCTACATTTGGAAGGGAGGTGTCTGCTGTTGGAACTCATGGCTTTACTTTGAGTCCTTTGGATGCAGGATATATCTGTGATAGCAACTCTGAATTTTGGAATGCCAAAATCAGACACCCAGATTAGAGATGCAGTCTCAGTGCAGAAAACAGTGGCAATCAATTTATGGTGCCTCTCCATGAATGAGTATAGGACTTTGAGTAACCTGTTCGGATCTGGATACTCCACAGCTACAGATGGCAAGGCCACTGTGAGGATTTGGCTCCCAAGGTACAAAATGGGGATGACAATGTTGCTGGGTTCCCTAAATACAGTGGTGTAGTGGAAGGTAGTAATTTCCCATTCATCTTATCTCCTCACAATGCCACTGAGTTCTACAACTGCAGGTGCTATTATTCTGTCCTAATGCAAGTACTTGTGGGTCATCAGTACCAGTTTATTGACAGCAATGTGGGATAGACAGGAAAAGTTCACAGTGTTTGGCTGTTTAAGAATAGCAAAATGTATCAAATGGGACAACAGGGTATGTTGTTTCCATCAATTCAGCATGCCATATATGGTGTGGATGTACCTGGCATAATACTTAATGACCCCACTTACCCACTCCTGCTGTGGTTTATGAAATCCTACCCAGACTATTATGAGCCAAAGAAAAATAATTTTAATTATGATTTGAGAAAGTCATATATGATAGTGGAGTGTGCCTTCAGCAGACTGAAAGGGAGATGGTGATAAGTCATGAAGCATAGTGATGTTAGACAGGAGAACATCCATATTGTGTGCTACACACCATTTGTGTAATAAAAATAGAAGATTTTGACATTGATTAGTTGAGTGATAGTGACACGAGTGGCCGACAGGGCTCATATTATCAACTTAGTAGACATGGAGAGACTTGATGGGTCATTGGACCTTTTTCTGCCATCAGTTACTATATCATTACGTTACATGCAGTCCAGCAGTCTGATACTGAAATAACAGAATCAGAGGAATTGCCTGTTGTAGCTCAAACCAGACAAGTAGTGGTAGTTAGTGATATTTTGGCAACATGTTCTGAAATGCATATGTGATGTGTTGAATAATGATGAATCAATGATCATCAAGTTATGTTATCATATCCAGATGCAAACACAGTTGCAGAAAATGACACGGTCACATATTTGCAAATATTCTGCTATATTTCTAACGAGATTCTCTCTGGTGGCCCTACTGTGATACTGCAGGCAAACAGAATTTCTCTAGGGATATCAGAAAAAAAATCATAAAACATTTGACCATTTATTTTGTACTATATTGAAAGTCTCTGCACACAACAAGTGAAGTAAGAATGGGCGACGCTGAATTTAATGACTACTTTACTTCCTGTGCCTCTTCTCTCCACTTCACCTTACCCCCCCACTGTCTCCTCCCCTCCACTGCCCTCCCTATCCTCCCCTTTCTCCTGCTTCCCAGTCACAAAGGCTGCCACTCTCAAGGCCCTCCTGGTTCTAAACCCTCTTAAGGGCAAGAGACCAGATGGGCTAGACCCAAAACTCCTTTATCTCTCTGCCCCTGCCATCTCCCTCCCTCTCATGTCCCTCCTTAACCTCTCCTTCTCCCTGGCCTCCGTCCCAGCTTCATGGAAGCATGCCACAGTCATTCTCTTCCCTGAAGGTGGTGACTCCTCTATTCCAGGAAACTACCACCCTAGCTCTCTACTTTCTACCCTCACTAAACTTCAAGAACATGTGATCCTTTCTCAACTTTCTCCTCTTCTTGACTCATCCTCTTACCTCACCCCTTTATAGTCAGGATTTCACAAATTTCACTCCACCTCCACCTCCCTACTCAGGCTGACTGACTCCATTCTGTCTGGCATGAATCAGGGCCTGATCACCTTTGCAATTTTTGTTGACCTGGTCAAAGCCTTAAACACCGTAGCCCACCCACTCCTCCTTGCAAAGTTCCTCTGCTGCTGGACTTTCCCCACCAATCTACAGATTGGTTCCAGTCATACCTTCTGGGCAGAATTCAATCAGTTAAAATTGGCAACTCCCTGTCCCTCCCTCTCCCTATCAGCACTGGTGCCCCCCAAGGATCGGTGCTAGGTCCTATCCTCTTCTCCAGTTTTCTAAATAGCCTCCCCTCTGCCTGTTCATCTGCATCCATGCATCTGTATGCAGATGATACTGTCATATTTATCTCTGTCTTCTCCCCTGCTAATCTGATGACCAGCCTACAGTGGATTTTAACAACATCCAGCTCTGGTTCCACTCTAACCAACTGTCCCTTAACGCAAAAAAGAAAACAATCTCTATGCCCTTTGGAACCAGGCAAAAGCTTTCTAGACTTCCAGGCCCCCCCCATTCCACACCCTAGATGCGTCCATCCTTAAAAACATCCCTTCCTTCAAGTACCTTGAGGTGTGGCTTGACTGGCACCTAGATGTCTCTGTTCACCTAGACTCTATCCATAAAAATCGTCACCCAAAACTAGGTGCCTTGTACCACAACAGAGGATATATCCCACTGCCAGTGCACAAAGCCATTTTACAGAAAATGAGTCTCCTTACATTTGACTATGGAGACACCATCTATGGCAGTACCCCAAAGTCCACCCTAGCCAGACTGGACCCCCTTTATTACTCCTTCTGCTGATTTTCTCTTGACTGCCCTCCTCTGATTCACCACTGTTCCCTCTACACCTCACTCAGTCTTCCCTCTCTTGAAGCCAGATAACTTGCACATGCCTCTACCCTTCTTGCCAAGTACTGAATGAGCTCACTCCCCTCCTACCTCACATCGCTACTCTCTGCTCCCACTGACCCCTAATATTCCCTTTGTAGAGCTGGCTGCCAGGCCCTAGCACTCTTGTCTAGGTTGTCCACTTCTGGCCAAGCTGTGTTCTCCTTCTACCTCCTTAAACTCTGGAACACCCTCCCACTCCCCATCCAGTGTGCTGCCACTTCCTTTTGCTCCCTCTCTTATCCTCTCCAAGACATCACCTCTCCTTCCTGCAACTGCACCTGAGCGCTCCACCCCACTCCACTACTCTGTTTACTTCCCTCCTTCTCCTCTCCCTATTTTTCTTCCATTACCTCTGCCTTTACCTCCTGGTCTCCTCCTCAACCCCACCTCAGTCCCTACCTATTATACTCCTCTCCCTTTTCCACTGCATGTCTTTATGTTACCTTTGCCTTTTGGCTGGCCCTATCAATTGTTGTGTATGCTGAACCCAGGTATGCATACTATAATATTGCTGCTGCTTAACTCTTCCTACTATGCACTGTAAATGCTCTAATGTCAATTAACTATATAATCTATCCAACTATGTACTGTAAATAATATGTTTATTTCATTGTACAGCTTATCCTATTATGTCCTGTAAATACTATGTGTATGTATATTTCTCCCATGACCCCTCCCCAGGATGCATCTGGAAATGAGTTACTGTATTACTCAGCTAACTATGTTTTTCCTGGAGAAACTTTTGAAATAAATAAACTATGTAGTTTGTGCTAGCCCAGATTTTAGTGTCAGTATAACATAAGGTCTGCCTAATTAATTAGCAAAATGAAATTATATCACATGATGTTTCTGTTAAAATCATTCAAACATTTTATTATTGTTGTGCAGCATACCAATAGTAGCTTGTAAACAAGTGTTTAACTACATTTCTGATTAAATCAAAGTAGTTTAAATTAATTTTATAAGCCCACTGTATCTGTGAGTGGTAAACACTTGTTAACATTAGTTGTTTATGTTTAACATCTTTTACTTCTTTCAACAAAAGTGCAATAAACTCAGAAGGCATTTGAACTTTTTAAACAGTGAAATACTTTAGCTGAAACATTAACTGTTTTGTGTGCCTATCAAATGTTTGATTACACCAACAGAAGCCTTAAATTTGATAAAATAGAACTATAAAAGTTATAGCGCCTGATTCTTTATAAAAAAAACTTACTTAAACATTAATTGTAAGTGTTAAAGTATTTTAAACATTTAAATAGCAAGTTCAACATTTTACAGTTGTTGACAGTATGTTGGTGGGTATTCAGATGAAAACAGTTTCAAAGTCACAATTTATGCTTTTTTCAAATAAACAATTACAAAATCAATCAACTTTGAATATAAAAACTCTTGATGATAGTAGTCTAACTCTTGTTGATTCCTATAAATATTTGGGAGTCTGGACAGACTCTCACTGTAAATGGGATACACACATTGAACTACTGACTAAGAAACTAAATAAAAATGTAGGGGTCTTATAAAAATATAAAAACTGTATCCCTCCAGATATTAGATTAAAAATAGTAAACTCCATGGTACTCCCTTAGTTTGAAATTATGGGGTGTTGTTTTGGGGGGTGCAGCCAGAGGTGTTCTACACTGGCTTGGTGCGTTATGTTTGGATACACCTGGCACACACACCATTGTTTCCTCTATAGAGCCCTGGTTTGGATAGAACTGTCAGAACGATGAAAACTACATGTATTCCATTTGATGTACCACTGTCAAATACAAAAAATGGCTAACTATATGCTAGATTTAATTAATAAACAGAATGTTAGGGAGGGTTTACATGCAGCAGGGGCAATAGAGTACACTGTGTCAGTGGTAAAAACTGTGAGGGGTATCTCTAGTTTTGTGCATATGGGCCTGAGGCTCTGGAATAGTCTGCCAGGTCATTTGAGGCAAAGTAATAGTATCTTATCTTGGAATGTTATAGTATCTTATGCTAAATGCTAAATCTAATGCTAAATCTCCTAATACTTGCTGTGGCAGAGCTGTGTTTGTTATTTATTGCTAAATGTGTGTTTTTGCTGTATTTGCACTGTACGTTCTGTAAATTTTACTGTGGAATTGCTATTTGTGTACAATGGGACCCCTTTGAAAATGAGCTTTTGTTAAACTGGGCTATCCCTTTCTGATGTGTCTCAGAATAACATTTTTACTACTACTCCTTGTTCAACAACTATTTATTTATGCAACGTCATATTTATGTTCACAAATGAACACGTAAACTATAACAACTGCAATTATAACTTCCCATGAGAAATTTACAATCGGCACAACTTTAATACCAGATGATGTATAGTCAATTAACCAAATGCTTCATAACAGATTGTAACTTATTATAATATGTGGTTAACTTTTTTTTGCTTGGAGATAGTAGCCATCAAAATCCATAATGCTATCTGTCTGACATCAAGAAGTCATAATACTGTCGATCTGACATCAGATTGATGGAATTATGACTTCAAACCATGGATCATAGACTGCTGTCACTAATCACAATTAACTGCCTAATAGAAGCAATGCAGAAGAATAATTGCTCGGTCAACATGAACAGCAGCCCAAACCAGGGCTAGCAGCCAGCTACACTGAGAAGACCAAAGTACATTTCTCATGGAAAAGAAACTGGGCCATTGGGGTTGCTATAGTGATAGTGGGGGTCAGGCACATCTGTGTATCATTGTGCTCACAGTGAGTGTCATGACAATCCCAGGGGCGTAGCAGTGAGTGACACTGACAGCATAAGCTCATCCTTTTTTTGTCAGGTTTCAAATTTGTAAGGTGGTGGTGGGGGGTAGTTTTATTTTAACAGATAGGGACAAATATTACAAGAAACAACTTATGGCACCCTATCTGTTATGTACAGTAGCTGTTAACTCCATCTTGTGATTTCAGTGACAATATATACCTCTTGAGCTTCGCTCTGAAGCTTTGCATGGTTACATGTGTGATATGTGGCTCAAAAGATTGTGTGGAATCAAGACAATCTCTAAGTACCGTATTTAAAAAATGTTGCGCTTTTTACAAACACTCATTCTCATGAACGGTGATCTTAAAGTACTTACTTTAGACTTTGGGCCACATATTAAGATAACTGCACAAGCACAGCACACACATTTGTAGTGCACTTGCCAATACGCTCCCCTCAGCTGCTG
This sequence comes from Neoceratodus forsteri, assembly GCA_016271365.2. Lineage (NCBI taxonomy): Eukaryota > Metazoa > Chordata > Ceratodontiformes > Ceratodontidae > Neoceratodus > Neoceratodus forsteri. The sequence continues at coordinate 520,233,848 of CM057458.1, forward strand.
TAATATTCTATTAGATAGCGGTGCTATCCAACTGAATATTGTGCACTGTTGATGCAGCACTGAGTGAAACTGCACTGCCCCAACTTAGTCCTGAGCTGTAAATAGCCCACAGGGAATGGCGGTGCCTGAAATGGGATAATACCAAGACCTCTGTGGGCTAAATTCAGCCTGAACAATCAAATGAGCCAAATGGGCATGCAAGGTGCTAAAGAACAATTAGCATGCCCATTACAGGCCCATTTGCGTAGGGCACAGTAGCCCCTTAGCATCACCTACACAATGTATGCAGCATTCCCCGTTGTCCAGTGGTCCCCCCCCACCTGATCTCCTTTGCACACAGACAGTATCACTCCCTGGTCTCCTGTGGCCCTTGCTCCAGTCACCTATTCCATTCATTTACATAGAACTGTCTATTACAGTATCAACAGAATTATTATACACACAAATAATGTAATCATAACTAAACATCAAATACAACTGTAACTGACTCAGACTACATTCACACCTAACTGGTTCATAGCACGATGTTCTATATAGAACTGTGTATCATTGCAACAAATGTTATTGTTTACAGTACAAACACACATTATTACTATTATCTGGTAGGAAAGAATAAAGATGGACCACATTCCCCCAGCACATGTTCTAACATCCTAAATACTGCCCTGGTGGTCCAGCTGTACCCCTAAATACTGGTCACCAGTTCACTCACTGTACAATATCAGTCCTGTTGTTCCCCCAAACAGACTCCCACCTACAGTACTTGCTCACAACCCACCTTCCTGCACTTCCCCTTACATGTGAGTCCAGTACCTGATAGCTCCCATATGGTGACTGGAACAGTCCTTCTCTCACCTCCATGGTCAGTTGCTGTATGAGCTGTCAATGAGCATGCAAACTCTACTATCTACTATATGCATGCTGACTGACAGCTCATATGGTGGCTGAAATCAAGGAACAAGAGATGCAGTGAATTGGTTCCACAACCTAATTTTCATTTGATTCTGATATTTTGTACAAAGAAGATACAGTAACATGAACTGTGTCCTCTGAGAATCCTAGGACCCAGTTCTCAAAGGGTGCTCAGATCTGTGCAAGCTGCAGCAAACAGCAGCTTGAGCCAAAGCCTGATGTGCCAGGGATCCTGCACAAATTTCTGGTACAGGGGGGTCCTGGCACCTAAGTCCCCACACCTGTGCCAACCTCCCCATGTGACAAACACCTGGTGCATGCAAGGGTTTGCCACAGGCTCTTAGCAACAGGGCAAGCAGTCCCCCCTCCCCTTCCCTCCTCTCCTCTCCCCTCCCCAATGCTGCCTCCAGTATAATTGAGAACCTCACTATCCCCAGCAGTCCCCAATGTGGGCAGTTATGCATATTGCCCCAATCCCCACTGTGTACATCCATAAATAATAATTTACATACCCCAATCCCTGATCAGTACATTCATAAATATTTATGTTTCTTGCCCCATCCCCAATGAGTACAACAATATAAAATATATTGCATACCCCGAACCCTGATTAGTACGTTCGTACATATTGATATACATGTCCAATCCCCGATGAGTCCATTAAATAAATATATTTAATGGTCCAATCCCTGATCCTCATGAGTACCTTAATAATACTTGCATGTCCCCTCCCCAACCCTGATGTTGCCAGAATGTATGAGAAGTATGTCCCATGTCCCCCTTCCAACCCCAAAGTTGCCAGCAGTACTATTAATAATCAGGGCCAGCGACCAGCACAGCCCACCTCACACCTCCGTGGCTGGTCGTTGACTGAACTGTCAATGAGCCTATGCTGTAATGTGTACACACATACACATTACAGTATAGGTTCATTGACAATTGCAAATTGTTTTCTGATATTTTTTTTGACTCAGCTTCTTATCTGGCTTTCAATGTACTGTAGAACAGGTTATACATGTTGTAAAATAATTACAGCTATATTTGCTTAAGTGATAACTGCACTAAAATAAAATGGTGCTAATTTGCCAAGATTGCATATTTTCAATGGGCATAAATTAGGTGCTAACTGCAGAGCATAAATTAAATTTGCACAAGTGTGGCTGATTAGCATCATGCAATAAATATGACTTGTGTAAGAATAAACAGTTCTACAGTATTTGAATCAAATTTTTGAAAACGGAACTTTGTGAAGGCCATTCTTAAGGGTAGATACTGTATGTGAGAAGTTGTAGGTATTTTTGCAATCAGTGTGTTTTCTTATATTCAATGTACTATTTATTGACTCTCATAGTGGCCAGCTCTTCTACTGTAGGTCTTGTAGTTTTGCTTTAGCTTTTAATTTCCCAAGAAAATCTTTAGTGTATGAAGGAGTAGTTATAATTCCCTCCTCCACCATTTTCATTAAGTCTTTCATTTTGCACTGATCAAAAATGTACTCTAAATTTGTAATCATCCTGTTGGAATATTAGTTTTTTTGAATGTCAGTATTTCATTACATGCCAGTCTAGAAGTCTAAGATTGTCCATTTTCAGGAATTTTATCTGATATGATATCATTCTAGTTATAGCTAATGGTTCCAGTACTGCATGCCCCAGTTCTGCTCTAGCAGTACAGGATAGGGCTGACTGACAGAGGCCCAAAACAAACTTCACAAATGTGACTTATATACATATACAGTATATATATATTATAGTGGCACGGTAGTGCCACTACAGTCAGGGTTGAGGAGCCATTTACATGTTAAACCCAAACATTTACACCTTAATAACTTTGCAACCATTTGACGGATTGGCTTGAAATTTGGAATACACTATCAAGACCCATACACCTTGGAATCTGCCAAGTTTTATATCAGTTGGATACACGGCTGCAGAGTTATTAAGCGTGCTCTGCGCAAGCGTTTATGCTTTTTCTGGAATTCTACAATTAACCTACAGGTTAGCGCGGTTTTGCGACCGGTCTGAATCTTCAGGATGTGCCTTTTGAAGATTTCATGAAAAAATATTAAACGGTTCAAAAGTTATTCAAAAAACAATTTCCCGTTATAAGTCAATAGGAAAAGTTAAAAAAAAGTTCGACAGTGTCGCAATTGCACTTTTTACTGCAAATGACTCTTTATCGCAAATGGCCATTTTACTGTCACAAATCTGCCATTTTATTTTCAGTTAGTGATCAGAAAAATGCTTGGCATTTAAATTTGGGACCCTCTAGCAACCTAATTCATTTTGTACTCACCTAGTCGGGCCCTGAGGATGCCAGTCATGTCTTTATTTTGGGGTAAAACACCCCAGAAATATGTTTTTTCAAATTTCTGGACAAAGTACTTTCACAAAGTACTGTCGCACTTGTGACACTGTCGAATGCATTTGCGAAAACTTTTGCAAATTGCGACAGTACTTTTCTAGGCTGTGTGAAAATAACAGCAATTCTTTGGCACCCTGCTGCAAAAGAATGGTTTGTGCTTTGGCATGAAATTTGGAGGGAACACAGCCAACATCTCACAGATGTGCCTTTCTGTGTTGCATTGAAAAAATATTACACGGCGGCAAAGTTATGGCACTCCAAAGTTTATGCTTTTTCCTATAGGATAACATTACGGCATCCGATGCATTGCAGCAATCCTTTGGCGCCCTGCTGCAAAATAATGGCTCGCTCTTGTGGCCTGAAATTTGGAGGGAAGACAGACAACATCCCACAGATGTGCCTTTTAATGGTTTGGTGACAAAATATTACAGGGAGCCAAAGTTATGGCACTCCGAACGTCTATTTTTTTTCCCATTGGATAACATTACGGCGTTCACCGCCCTTTTCAGGGCCCGTATCTCGGAAACGGTGCGAGATACGGACTTTTTGTCAGAAAATATTTAGCTCCCTGGCAGGGGCTAAGTACAAAACTAGCCAGGAAAGTCATAAATCATGTGACTTTTAATTTTTTTCCTACGTCGTACGGTTCCTGAGATATAAGCAATTTAGTATTCCAACTCCTCATTTTCTGCTCCAAGAACCATTATTATGCATACATTCTTTGTACTCACTGTCTTTTGAGATGAAGCTTTTGGGGAAAAGCAGCCTCTGCGCTTACATTACTGTTACTGTTGCCCTTTCCACTTGCGGTTCCGTACTCGTTTCGCTTACTGTTCATGTGTACGCCACCATGTGCATTATCCTTTGTGTTTCCATTTGTTCTTGCATTTCCGTTATTTTTTGCCATTTGTGTCTACAGTACTGTTTCTCTTTCTGTTTTGCTTTGCGTCACCATGCCCACTGCCATTTCTGTATGTGGGCACCATGTTACTATGTGACAAGACATCACGTGGTGAACCGTTCCCGTCTACACCACCATGTGCATTACCCTTTCTGTTCTCATTTGCACTTACATTACCATGTGAGCCACTGTTAGTGCTTCTGTTTGCATTTCTGTTCCTGTTACTATGTCACAACACATCACGTGGTGGGAGCGCGGGGCCCTTCCACTGCTGCATTAAATGGTGGGAGTGTGGGGCCCTCTGGGCCCCTCGCTCCCACCGCTGCATTACATTCACTATTTCTTGTTAGCATTCTCAAAAAGAAGGGAAATTAGAGGCAAAAAAACTCCATTTAATTCATCAGTTAGGTTTGTTCCACAGCGACAAAAGTGAGGAAAATCAGTGTTAGGGTTGAAAACCCCCCTTGAACCACTCCCAGGCAACCCCCCCAAACCGGCATTGTGGTGCACATTGGGGTGTTCGGTTCTAACTCTCACCCCATTCTCCTATAACTCTGCTTCTTTACACATGTGATGGGGTGAGAGTTAGGGCCGATGATCCCAATGTGCACCCCAATGCCGGTTGGGGGGGTTGGCTGGGGGGGTCTAAGGGGGGTTTTCAACCCTAACACTGAATTTCCTCATTTTTGTCGCTGTGAAACAACCCAACTGATGCATTAAATGGAGGGTTTTTTTTTTTGCTCTAACATATATATATATATATATATATATATATATATATATATATATGGCCTTCTGGCACCATGCAGTTCTGTTTAAAGAAGAGCCAGTACAAATTCTCTCATGGAGATTTGCATATGTTTCCCATGATGCTTTGCATTATTGGGGTATGTGTAATTGTGTTTTCTTTAAAACTTGGATGTATGGCCAAGATCCTCCAGGACAACCCATCACTAAGGGCATTTGCTCTGGGGTTCTTTTGCAGTTATTTTCTTTCTTATGTTGGGGTCCCCATGACCCAAACAAATAACATCCCCCTTAAGGGGTGGCTGGCTCCCTCTCCCTAGACTAAGACACAGATATGGCACACTGATGAGTCCAAATAAAGACAAAGCACGATACATGTCTTCTGCTCTTTGCCTTTGCTGGTTGCACTGTGAGGCTTTCTGGCACCATGCAATTCTGCTTAAAGTAGAGCTAGTCCAAAGTCTGTAATGGGGATTTGCATATGTTTCCCATGATGCTTTCCATAAGTGGGGTATGTGTAATCTTTTAAAACTTGGCTGTATAGCCAATATCCTCCAGGATAACCCATGCCTCAGGGCATTTGCTCTGGGGTTCTTTTGTAGTGTGTGTGTGTGTATCTCTATCTATCTATCTATCTATCTATCTATCTATCTATCTATCTATCTATCTGTCTATCTATATATCTATAAAATCCCATCCCCACAGTTCTGCACCATACAGAATTTTACAATTTAATTTAACTTTGACAACTCTAATTTCTGCAACCACAGAATTGCCTCTGTATTTCCTACTGAAACTGTTTCAGGGCATTAATACAGAATCCAACTTTTTGGAAGAATTTTTAAAATGAGTTAACCATAACAACTTCGATGTTATCTGGACGCCTAAATATGTAAACTCTTTTATGACTTTAACGTTCTTCTCACTGAATTTCAAAGAATATGAAGGTGAAAACCTATGACCAAATTGAGTAATTTAGTTTTTTCCCAAGTTGACCTGTAATTGTGATTCTTAAAAAAAGAGAGAGAGAAATGATTCAGTATGTCCTGTAGACCAGCCATAGTAAATGACAAAAAAATATTGAAGTGTGGGAATTGGTTTAGTAGCTATTTTTGGAAAGTTTGCATCAAATACATCTAAAGAGATAAAGAAATCATTTAGATAAAGGTTAACAAGAAGAGGTTCTGGTAGACACCCTTGTCTTACCCCCTCTATTCTATGGGAAGGAGTCTGTTAACTGCCCATCTACTTTTACTCTAATTTTAATCCAAGTGTTCTTTTGTAATGATTTGACTATATTAAGAAGTCCAGAGTTATTTTTTTTAATTTTTCTATAATATTCGATGTGAAACAGAGTCAAAAGCAGATGGCAGATCCACAAAAACTGCATGCAGTCTTGCTTTCCTAACATTAACATATTTCTTGAATAGATGAAATATAACACAAGAATTATCCATAGTTTTGTAACCTGCCCTAAAGCCTGATTGCAATGGAGACAGTATATTTATATTGCTTTCCCATGACGACAAATGATGAAGACTAATTTTCATAAATACCTTTGCTAAAATATCTATCGAACTAATTGGTTTCTAGGATGTGAAATTTCATTTTTCTCCTGTTTTAAGGCAGCAGTGGGCATAGCCCTGCAGATGTTTTGCTTTGAGAAAAGGATTACCTGCATAATTACCTTCAAAACAACATGGTAGAGTATTAAAAATAGTGTCCTCTGCTGAAGCAGCTCATGTGCTGCTGCTCTATGTAAAGGAAGGAATCAAAGCAACAGAACTAAAGAGTAAACAGGGAACAGATGAGGCACTCTGGGTCACCCTGGAGACAGAAAATGGCACCACAATTTGCATGGGGGTTGTATACAGACCCCATCTCAGGGGGAGGGAATGGACAAGGAAATGATAGAAGGCTTCCTTAGAATGGCAGAAAAAGGGGAGATATTGTTGATAGGGGACCTGAAAATGCCAGATGTTAACTGGAGCACCTTTGCTGCAGGCACATCCAAGAGCAGGGTCATTCTTGATGCCCTACAGGGGGCATGCCTCAGACAGCTAGCATTGGAACCCACTTGGGAGGGAGCAATCTTAGACCTGGTACTTTCAAATGGGGATGGAGAAAGAATCTCAGATTTAGAAGTGGGTAGCCATCTGGGAACAAGCAACCTCCAAACAGTGTGGCTCACGATAAACACAGCCAGTACAGTCAAGCCATACAAAAGCAAGAGTATTGGACTTTAGGAGAGCTGACTTTGGGAAATGAGAGTGCCTCAGAAAAGCACTAGCAAACAGGCAAGAAGGACAGTGGAGGAACAATGGAGAGTAATCAAAACAGCCATCACAGAGGCAACAAGCCTTTGTGTAAAGCAAATCAATAAAACACAGCGAAGGAAAAAACGCTATGGTTCTCAAAAGAAGTGGAAGGGAAGGTTAAGGAGAAAAGGATAGCATTCAGGAAATATAAGGAAACACAGAAGGAGCAGGACAGAGAACTTTATCAGTTAAAGCAGAAAGAGGCTGGGAAGGCAGTCAGAATAGCAAAGGCCCAAACCGAGGAAAGGATAGCCAATTCTGTTAAGAAGGAGGATAAGACCTATTATGGGTATATTAGGGAGTGAAGAAAGATCAAAGGAGGGATACTGAGGCTTAATAAAGGGGAGGGAATGTGGGTAGAGGGTGACAGTGAAAAAGCAGGGATACTGAACGAATATTTCTGCTCAGTATTCACAAAGGAAGAGGAGGGGGAGGTACCTAAACCAAACAAGAGAAACACTCTGAAGATGGGGGTTGATACCAGTCCATTTACAGAAGAAAGGGTTCTGAATGAAATAATAAAATTGAAGGTGGACAAAGCAATGGGGCCTGATGGGATTCACCCAAGGATTCTAAAAGAACTAAGGATAGAACTAGTGACACTGCTGACTACTCTCTTTAACAAATCATGGGAGGATGGGGTGGTACCCGAGGACAGGAGGAGGGCAGATGTGATTCCTCTTCACAAAAGTGGGAGCAGGACAGATGCAGGAAACTACAGACCAGTTAGTTTGACCTCAGTGGTAGGGAAAATGATGGAATCACTTCTGAAGGAAAGAGTTGTTGAGTACCTAGAGGCCAGTGGGGCACAGGACCCAAGGCAGCATGGATTCATGATGGGAAGGTCACGTCAGATGAATCTAATAGATTTCTTTGACTGGGTGACCAAAGTAGTAGACCAGGAAGGGGCTGTGGACATGGCCTACCTAGATTTTAGCAAGGCGTTTGATACAGTCCCACACAAAAGATTAATACACAAGTTAGCCAGCCTTGGAGTGGGTCCCAAGGTGGTAGCCTGGATAAAAATTGGCTAGACAACAGGACACAAAGGTAGTAGTAAATGGAGTACACAGTGAAGAAAGGAGGTTACTAGTGGGTACCGCAGTGTTCAGTACTGGGAACGGTCCTTTTAATGTCTTTATAAGTGACATTGCAGAGGAACTGGAAGGAAATGTATGTCTCTTTGCAGACGACACAAAGATCTGCAACAGGGTTGATACACAAGATGGAGTGGAAAGGATGAGAAGGGATTTGGCAAGGTTGGAGGAATGGTCAAATGTATGGCAGCTCAGATTCAATGCAAAGAAGTGCAAGGTAATGCACATGGGAAACAAAAACCCAGGAAAAGCATACACAATGGGGGGTGAGATACTGACAACAGTAAAAATGGAAAGGGACCTAGGGGTAATTATATCAGATGACCTAAAGGTGGGCAAGCAATGTGAAAAGGCAGTAAGGAAGGCTGGGGGGATACGAGGATGCATAGGAAGAGGCATCAATAGTAGAAAACAGGAAGTTGTTATCCCTCTGTACAGACAGTTGGTGAGACCCCATCTGAGTACTGTGCAGTTCTGAGACCCCATCTCCAAAAGACATAGACAGAGTGGAGACTGTCCAGAGGGGCAACCAAATGGTGCACGGTCTGCACCAGAAGACATAGAAGAAAGACTAAAGGAGCTTAATATGTATACCTTTGAGGAAAGAAGGGAGAGAGGGACATGATAGAAACTTTAAAGTACCTCAAGGAATCAACAAAGTCCAAGAGGGTAGCATCTTTCAGAAAATGAGATGTGCAAGAACAAGGAGGCACAATTTGAAGATAGAGGGGGGATGGCTCAGAGGTAATGTGAGAAAGTATTTTTTCACAGAGAGGGTTGAGGATGCATGGAACAGCCTCCCTGAGGAGGTCATGGAGTCAAAAACAATGGGGGAATTCAAGAATGCATGGGACAGACACAAGGCAGTCCTAGTAGGGGGTAGGAGGAAGTAAGCTGTTGGTTAACCAGGATCTGCAGCTTATCTGTTAGGTAGGAAAATGGGCAGACTAGGTGGGCCAAGCGGTCCTTATCTGCCATCAAATTCTATGTTTATATGTCTCTATGAAGCCTCATTACTACACTGCCTGTATGTGTATGGCAGCTGGTTAGCACTATTTTTCCTGTGGCTTGAGAAGTTAATTAAGCTTTTCCCAGTACTGTCTTTGTTTGCAAGTTGAAACCTCCTCCATAGTGTTTTATGGGCCTTTTCTTTGTTAAGTTTCAGTGCTTAAGTTGAGCCCTCCCCAGTACTGCCTTTTCTTGCAAGCTGAAACTTCCTCCATAGTTTTCTATGGAGCTTTCCTCTGGCTTGAGAGAAGTTAAAGGAAAACTCCACCCAAACTCCAAGTCTGGTGCCCCTGAGATTTCTCTGAATTTGCTAAAACAAATATCCTGCACATTTTGAGTCCTGCTAGGAAACATCAATAAAGTAACCACATACTAAGGATTGGCTCACATAAACACAAACAATCACAAAGCCTACTTTGCTTATGGTTGACCCCAGCTGCAGAATAATTAGATTTGTCTACAAGCACTGTCTTCTACGTAAAATACAGGCAATTGAATCAAAAGTCCATAACATGTTGATCAAAATGGGGGAGCAGGATTTTAGGCAAAGTGACACAGTTTATATACAGATTGCAGGCAGCAATAACTGCTGCTGAGATAAACAGATGGGTCCCTTGCTATGCAGTGGGGGAGTGTAAAGTAGCATTGTTGAGGAGCAGTCACAGATTTGTTTCATAAATAGCTGTGCTTCATAATGTTTCCAGACTAGTTTATATAAACCATTCCAATTCTGCATATATTATTTAATTCATGGTCTACTCTTACAAAATAGAAAGTGCTGCTCCATTTCTGCTACTTGGTAGTGGTGCAAAAACCGAAAGGGACTGAGGGATAGCAACAGGAGTACAGACAAAATCACTTTAAATAGTGACATGCTTACACACACACACACACACACACACACACACACACACACACACACACGCACATACACACACACACTGAATGGCAGCCCCCAAGGGCCATTAAACAACCAGGGAAAGTTAGAAAAAACTCCTCTCACAGCCAGAACTGAAAAATAAACACTGAGAAGAAGTTAGAACACAAAAAAAGTTAGTAATATGTATCTTTTCCTAATTTTAATGTGTAGTTTTCCTTTAATTGAGCTATCCCCAGTACCGCCTCTTTTTTTTCCAAGCTGAAACCTCCTTTATTGTGTTTTATGGATCTTTTCTTTCTGTGTTAAGTTTCAGTGGTGCTTAATTTACAACCATTTGCAAACTGCGAAATTTGTTTTGCTGGTATCCCCTTCCCCACTCATCCAGAGGTGTTAATTCATTTGTTTGCTAACCATGCTGGTTGATCTTACCTGCTTCCCTCATAATAAGAATGTGAAATTAAACTTGCATTATTTTAAAGGGGCACTGTCAGCTTTTCCACTCATTTTTGTTTCTGAGTCTGTCAGTGCACCTCTATGCACCTATTTATCACATATGCCCCACAAGTGAGAATGTTTATCAATTACCTTCTTTATTGCAATATTTTACTTTCCAGGGGCCCAACTAAAAATACCCCATCATCTGGAAGCACAGGTATGAGGAGAGCATGCATCTGGTATGGAGTGCTGGCACAAACTTTGATTTTTTTACATGCCCATACTGAAAAGCTATATGAGGCATGTATTTTATAACACAGGAGTAGATTTGCCATTTTTTCAACAAAATCGAGTGCTGGTAGTGCCAGGAAATACATTTCACCTCCTAGCTCCACCTCCTCCTTACCTGCTTAAATTAATCTTCCCTTCTGTTCTTTCCTCAGCTCCCTGCTGGTCATGAGGGCCAACCATGTCCAGCCCTCCCCTGAGCTGCAACCTGCCAGACTCAGGTACAATGAGAGGCATGCCAGCCTCATTTCCTTAACAGTGGAGTGCACGTGTATGAAAGGCCCCGCTACGCATCGGCTGCCCCACCACCCCCATCACCACCCTTGGTGAACCTCTGAATAGGTATCCCGTGATAATAGTGACGCGATAATAGCGACTACAGAATTGCGACTACAGAATAGCAAAAAAAAAAAAATTAAGCGACCAGGAAATTACAACGACTCATCTCAAATGGCGACTACATTTGCGATAATAGCGACTATTAGCGACTATATGGGGTTAGCAAGAACTAACAACAGCGCTGAGGGATGACACAGTGGATTCAACTGTAGGCTAGGTGCATGTCATCCTAGCATTTGGAAACTGATCGATGGTCTAAGAAAAGAACAAAAACTTTGTGAGATTAAAATGCAGCAGCTAATTTCTGGTGCTGCATCTACTGGCATTAAAAGGAAGTACAAGGATCAGAATATTTGAATAGCTGCAATTGTGGATCAGTACGAAGTCCCATACTACATACGAGTATTTGAAAGGATTAGCATACAATTTTCAGTTTAAGCAGTGAAGAAGAAATCTGATTGCAGTTTGCAGACAGAAGAAGTCTAGAAGAAATAAATGAACGAAGTGCATTTTTTTTTTAAATTGTGGAGGTTGCTGTTTTGACGCTTAAGAACCTTGCCGGTTTGTTCAGTATTAGATAGGCTTTTTAGAGTCATTTGGTTTGTTCAGTATTAAATTGTCAACAAGAGTTTGATGAAATGTTTAGAACTTAACTGCTGCATTTAAATCAGGCTTTTTAGAGTCGTTCGGTTATTTGTGGAAGGTTTGTTCAGTATTCGATAGGCTTTTTAGAGTAGTTCAGTTTTCTCAGTATATCAGGGACAGTGCTGGTAGTAAGCAACATGTTGATAAGCCATCAGATTCTGGGGTTTTCTCTGTGGACAAGCACTAAACACCTTCTTTGGACTAACCACCTTCTGACAAAGAGAAATATTGTGAAGGAGATCAAACGAGGCTCAACTAGTACTCTGACTGAGCCAGGAATAGTTACTCTACACTTCAGCTGGTAGTGTCAGAAGGCAACCGGGGACAATTTGATGCGCTGTTTTAACAAGTGCTGTTTCGTACTGTTGCCTTTACTGTGGTCGCCGATGTGTAGTCACCCAAATTAACGTCGAGATTTTAAAGTCGCTATTTTTACATAGAACCTCCAAATATATAGCTGCAAAAAACAATCTCCCAACTTCCCCATTTGCAGATTATCTGCAACTACCATTAGTGGCCGCTACAGGTCTATCCTGCACTCCCATACCTAGCCAGAATCATCATGCTGCCACTCTACTTGGCTATTATCTTCCTTCTGGTACCTCTAGCATCCCTTCCACCATCCTCCTTCCCAGAATCACTACTTTGTCCTCCCAAAAATAACTCTCCAAGTGTACTAGACAGCCTCCCCAGCTCTCACCCATTATTGGGTTCCTGGACCCACCATCCTCCCACCCTCTTTTTGCACTGGGCTGTCAGCCATAAAATTCCCAGCTCAGGGCAGCTCCTCATTTACCTTCCAGCTTCCTTCTACTCACTGTAAGCTACTATGGGCAATGCCTAAAACAAAACTACTTATACCTTTATTGATTCTCCTTGCTGGGAACATTAAGCTAAACCCTGGACTAACCCCCCCAATTGCCACAACCCCTCTCCTCCTCTCCAACTACCCCAGGCCTAAAAGTAGCTCACCTAAATATATGCAGCATCCTACACAAATTAACCTTACTACAATCAATTGTCCTATCCCTATGTCCTGACATCCTGATTATCACTGAGAACTGGCTAAAGCCACACAATCAGGATGCATAATTAGCAATTCCTGGCTACTCAGACATTCGACACAACCATCCAGGAAATAAGGGAGGTGGCGGCATAGCCATATACATTTCATCCATACTCCAGTTCACACCAGTCTTGCTAACTGTGTCCACACTGTCTATTGATGCCTTGCTTATAAAAATCTCTCTCCCACACACAATTCCTGTATTTATAGCAGGCTTCTACTGCTCTCCAAACTCCCCTATGCCCACTATCTTAGAGCATCTGGGTACCTTAAAATCTTTCGCATCACTGGGTGAGCTCCATATCCTTGGGGACTTCAATTTGAACTGGCTTTCTGGTGCCAGCACCAAGCTCCACAGCCAAGTGGCAGCACTGAACCTGTTTCAACAAATCACTGAATCCACATGTCTGAACCCTAAAACACAGAACCACTCCCACTTGGACTGGGCCCTCATTTCACAACCTTATAGGATACTTGCCACTGGCCTTCTATTGGACTCATTAAGTGACCACCACATGATATATCTGGTAAGGAAGTTATTTAGACTCATGGCTCCTCCACAAAGGACTCTCCTCACCAGGTCCTATAAATCCCTGGAACTTGATGCACTCCTAAATGACCTGACAAACACAGACTGGTTATTCATCCCAAGGGCCACCTCGATTGATTCTGCCCTGGATTACTTCAAATTTTGATTCCTCATCATCTGGGACTACTATGCATCGCTCTGAAGGGCTCGAGTAAGGGGAGCTCATCTGCCCTGGATCTCAGCTGACCTCATGGCCCACCTCCAAGCCTGGGATCAGGCTTGGAAAGCTTACAAGGTATCTGGCACCCACTGTGAACCTCCAACACTACTGTACACTCCAAAATGCCTGTACAAGACTTATCTGACAGGCTAAAGTCAACTATTTCAAAGCCTCCTTCCACAATAATATAAATTGCCCAGCTAAGTTTTAGAAGGCAATTAAATCTCTCTCTTCTCCCCTCCTGCCCAGCCCTCCACGCCTGTCCTAGAAGCAGGTGGCTCCACTGTAATGAAACCGCATAAAGTGGCCTCCATATTCAACACCTTTTTCAATAACTGTCCAGCCTCTCTCCTATCCACTCTCCTGCCTGTTCCACACCCTCCAGCGATTACATCGCTACTCACCAAAACCCTCTCCCAGCCTCCTCATTCTCCTTTTACCCATTTACCCCATCTGAAGTACTCACCACCCTGCTCACCCTAAATCCTTCAAGGGCAAATACCCTTTGGGCCTAGACTCCATGATACTCTACCTATCGGCCCCAGCCACTGCCACCCTCCTGGCATCACTCTTCAACCTCTCCTTCTTTCTTGCCTCTATCCCTTCTGACTGGAATCATGCTACAGTCATCCCCCTCCCTAAAGGGGGTGACCCCTCCTCCCCCGGCAACTACTGTCCCATCTCCCTCCTCCCCATACTAGGCAAAATCCAACAGCACCTAATCCTCTCACAACTCTACTTCTTCCTCGACTCCTCCTCCTCCTTCTTCACACCTTACCAGTCTGGATTTAGGAAATCCCACTCCACCATTACTTCCCTCCTAAGACTCACCGATTCAATTCTTACTGGCATGGACAAAGGTCACATCACCTCTGCCATTCTTGTTGACCAAGCAAAGGCTTCCAACACTGTCTCTCATGCCCTTCTCCTGACCAAACTCTCCAGTGCAGCCACCAGGTGGTTCCACTCCTACCTTGTTGACAGGTCCCAATCAGTCAGAATTGGTTCTTCCACCTCTGACCCCCTCCCTGTCACCACTGGAGTGCCCCAAGGCTCAGTCCTTGGCCCAATCCTGTTCTTCATCTTCCTTAATGACCTGCCCCCTGCCTGTCCTCACACATCCATTCACATGTATGCTGATGATATGGTACTGTATACATCAGGCCCTCTGCCCTTGAAGTGGCATCCAGACTCCAGCAGGACTTCAATGATGTGCAGCTTTGGTTCTGCTCAAATCAACTATTTCTCAGCACCAAGAAAACTGTCTCCTTAACCTTTGGCATGAGGCAGAGACTTTCAAGTCTCCCCTCCATCCCTACCTTTCACTCCTTAGATGCAACTTTCTTGGAGGCTTGTACCTCATTTACATATCTCTGGGTCTGGCTTGACAAGCACCTCAACTTTTCTGTACATTTCGATGCTATTCACAAAAAACTGCATCCCAGATTGGATGCCTTACACCGTAACCATGGATGCATCCTGCTGCCAGCTCGCACAGCAATTATACAGCAAATTATTCTCCCTATTTTTGACTATGGGGATGTAGTCTATAGTGCTACCTCAAAGTTCACCCTGGTCAGACTGGACCCTCTTTTCCACTCCTTCTGTAGCTTTGCTCTGGATTGTCCCCCCACCACCCACCACTGTGACCTCCACCATTCCCTGGACCTCCCCCTCACTCCTGGATAAGCAGCAGTCCCACTATGCTAGATTCATGATTAAATTCTGGGCCCAGCACTTGCCCCCTTATCTCATTGCAGCCCTGAAAAGCCCAATCCCCTCCTGCATACACTTTCAGGAATTTCAGCTCCAGGCTACTGCATGTCCCACACATGGCCACCACAGCAGGTCAGTCAGCCTTTAATTTCTGCATGCTGAAGCTTTGGAATTCCCTGCCTACAGATGTCCAACAAGCTCCCCCCTCATAGCACCTCATCTCCCTCCTCAAAGTGCACTTCCTCTTCCACCTGCACATGCAACTTAGTTCACTGTAGATGTAGGGCTTAGCTCAACTTTTGAGATCACTCTTCCTGATGTATCAGCGATCACAAGTGTTGTAAATTGCACAATCTACCAACAATGTTTCTGTATGTTTTGTATGCTTGCTTATTGTACAATTTACTATCTATGTATTCTCCCCTGCCCCTCACCTCCAGGATGCTTCTGTAATTGAGTAGTAGTCTGTTCAGCATGCCTTCCTGGTAATATGTTTAAATCAATAAACAAATAAATAAAACAAAAGCCATGACATAACCACATGGTCAGAATATTAAACATTTTAAAAGAAACATAAACACAAAAGTAATCATTTAAAAAAATGGACTCAGACACAACAGATGCAGACAAAAGCAACAGCAAGCAATTGTGCAGTTACATCAATAGCCCAAACAAAAAAAAATATATATGTAAGTATATTATTATTAAAGGGGAAACAGCAAAAAATCCAGTGGAGATAGCAAAGCAATGTAATGAATATTGTATTCCTTATTCAAACCTAGTCACAGCTCAGTCCCCTGTCCCTGTATATTACCAGGAATGCCAAAAGAATTAATATAAATACAGACAACATACTACAAAAAATTCAGAATAAGAAAATCAGAGTGCAAAGTTTCCACTAAAATGCTGAAATTAAATATTGGGATAATCCATAACCAGGCACACCCTCAAAATATATTTTTTTTAAATTAATAAATACAGGTTCCGGGTAAAATTCTAGAAGCACTACTTTTTTTTAACATTAAATATTTCATTGAGTTTTTCCTTTTGTTATACAAATTGAAAGAGAGTTTCCAAGTCAGCCATCAAAAAGCCAATCAAAAATACAGTACAAGAGTAAATAACAGCCAAAGATAAACAATCTGCAGAGTATAACAAAGACCATATACCTATGGCAAACCAACAAACAAACACGGAGGCAAGGGTCAGGGAAAATGTGCCTAAACCAGGGGTGGGTTCCCAGGTGGAGGGGGCAGAATCATGCAGATATGAAAATGGAGGTATGCATCCCATTTTTGGTAGTATTTGGGGAGTTTTCCTCTGTCAGCCACAGTAAGGTGCTCAAAAATGGCCAGCCTGGCCAAGGCAGTGCACCAAGAGAGGATGGAGGGAGGGGTAGATTGCCTCCAATTTGTCAGGACAGCCCTTTTTGCTTCCAAAAGGGTAGCAAGGACCCAAGCTTTTTGCAGTGTGGCCAAAGAGTCAAGGGAAGAGACATCTCCCAACAGAAGGGAAGAGTGCGAATGAGAGATTCTTTTCCCTGTAATTTTGGAACAGTTGTCCAATATGACCAGCCAGAATTTCTTAAGCATATGGCAGGAACATAGAACATGAAGTAGATGTGCTGGGGATTCCTGACATCTCCAACATCTATCATGGCTAAGCAATTTAAGTTGGAAGAGTAAGGCTGGGGTCTTGTTCCAGTGAAGAAGGATCTTCAGCCGGATCAGTTGGCTTTTGGCAGCGACGTATGCACTGTCACAAACTCACTCAGCAGGTCAGCCCTCTATTCCCAAAGTACCAATCTCCGAGTGCAGTCTTGCAAACAGTTAACAGAAACAGGGTAACCCTCCTGTCCGTTTTGGGGGTTCGAATCAACCTTTGGTCTCAAATCTTGGAAGGATTCAAACTGTGAACCTCTTGTTAGCGTACCCAATGTACAGGCTCAGATAATTCTGTCTTCGGGGGGCCAGATATCTTTGCCTACAGGCACCTAACCAGGTGTACAAAAATGAACAGTTAAAAACTGTAATAAAAGACCTCAGATTTAAAACGCTTACCTTTTTCCAGTTTGGTATCACCATTCAAGCATATATACAATGTCTGCTTTAACCATATATACTCCACTTGTAAAAGAAAAGAAATCAAAGATAAACCAAGTAGGCTCTAAATATAGAGTTTTACTAAAATAGATAAAAAAATATGTAAAACATAAAATACAGAACTATTATGTCACAAGACATTCAAATGCATTAAAAAAACAAGGTTTTAACAGTACAGTTCCTACTACAGTACTTAGATTTGTCTCTCTCTCTCTCTCTCTCTCTCTAAATACCTGCTTAAAGTGCTTAAAGATGTTTCTTTGTCAGAGTCTAGATAAAAGTGTCCTCTAAGGAAAAAAAGAATATTGTTTAAAAGCTGGTCTTGCCCACCTCTTTGCATGAGGTCACCTAGCTCCTCCCTGTCAGAATATATAAAAAATATATCTATACAAATACAGGTTGTCTTTTCCAGAAGGTAAATTAATATTCTGTGATCTCAGCACAACTCATTTTCTTTTTCAAATGACATTTCTTTGATCTTTAAGCAGTATCCTCTCTCACACAGACATCAAAGCATTTATGTCTTTCTGTCAGATCTCATGGAGGTGCAATATGCTTTGTATCACCATGTGAAAATGTAACTGTGCTGTGTTTCCTCTGGACATCATAAACGTTTATGATTTCCCTCTAGCAACTACAGCTGTAATTAACTTTAGATAAATAGGAGCTCCTTGATCAAGGCCTATTCTACTTTGTAATTAGCTTCTGGCCATCCAGGTAACACATTGTATCTAAAACCTGTGTGTGTGTGTGTCATACTCACATGCTGTTTCAGCATTTCTCATGAGAGACAGTCCATAGCCCATTTTTATATTACAAAAAAAAATGATACAGTGATCAGAACCAGCTGTCCAAGTGTCACATGCACCATGTGCTGCCCTCAGGAGGGCAGACCAGTGCTCCGGAGAAATAGGACATTGGAGATCAGCCTCCCAAGCCAGCCTGAATTTAGAAGTAGTGTCTGGTTGTCTGGTTGTGCATCCCTCAGAACCTTGTAAATGGTCCCTGCAAGACTATGTCTCTGACTAGGCTTGTGGAGTGTAGCTAGGCAACTCCACTTCCCTTCATCCACCCACCGCAACAAGGGTGGATGGACCACACTCCTAATTTGGAGATATCTGCAGAAATCCTGAGCTTCCAGACCATACTGGTCTTTCAACTGCTCGAAGGACATCAGGGTTATGGTATCCAGGAGGAGGAGATTGCCCACAGTTATAATCCCCTTTGTGAGCCAGCGGGGCCAAGAAAGGGGTTGATTGTTCACTGAAATCAAGCTGTTGCTCCAAAGGGGAGCATACATTATCAGGGGGAGACAGACCAAAGTCGGGGATGCCCAAGAGTGCCTTGGCTCATCACCAGGCTCTACGGCTTTCAGCCATAATTGGAGTTGCCTGGCTCATGGAAATATTCCCCCTGATAGCAAGGATAAAAGGGAATTATGTGGGATGAGGCCAGATTCTAGAGTAACCCACTGTGGGGAACTGGAGGAGGCAGGAATGAGCCATGTAGTGGCCTGTGCCATACGGTATGCCAGATGGTAGCCAGTGAACCAGGGAAGCACCAGCTCACCTCTGGACCAATGAGCCCATAACTGGGCACTACCCCAATGAGCTGCCTTCCTTTCCCACAAAAAATGAGAAGATTAGCTTGTCCAGAGAGGAGAACATGGTTGGGGACAGAGGGATCGGGAGGCTGGACAGGGGAAAAGAGACTAGGGAGCACAAACATACGAACAGCCTCAATTTTGCCTTTCAAAGACAACTGTAGCCTGTGCCAACACTGGATCTCAGCTGTGAGGGCTGAAGGAGGGGGAATTAGTCCTTTCCAAATCCCCCTTGTTGCAGAGATAAAAATGCCTAAATAAGAAAAACCATGTGGTGCCCAGGCAATGTCCGTGTCTGTCAGGCAGCTCCTATTACATCGGGGTTCAGCAGGGAAAGTGTCATTTTCTTTTGGTTGATAAGCAACTCAGAGAGAAGAGCAAAGTCTTGCAGCACCGGCAGCACCACGGGGAGGGATAGGTCCGGATTGGATAGAGTAAGGAGCATGTCATCTGCATAAGCATTTACTAGGAAATTATGACCATTGACAGGGATCCCTTTCTGCCTGAGGGTAAGCAGAAGTCTCCTAATCAGGGGATCCATGGCTACAAGAAATAAAAGAGGGGAGAGGGTGAAACCTTGCCTGGTGCCCCTCTGCAGAGAAAAGGGGGGGGATGTTCCGATTAGAGAGGATCTTTGCGGTGGGCAGGTGATAGAGGGTGGTTATCCAAGAAGAAAAGTGGGTACCAAAACCACAGAGCTGAAGAACATTATGGAGATAGTCACACTCTTGGGAGTCAAAAGCCTTTGAGAAATAAATGATGAGGGTGTCCATTGGGGTGGGAGTCTGGAGAGCCAACCATTTTAGGTTATAAGGAGAAGATGCAGGTTGTCCACACCAGACTTGCCTTTGAGAAACCAGACTGTGAAGGGTGGATCATCGTAGGGAGGATGCGAAGCAGCCTATTCACCAGTACTTTAGCCACTTGTTTAGTATCCACTGACAACAGTGAAATGGGTCCAAAGTTAGAGCAGTCTAGGGCATCAGAGGATTTCTTGGGAAGTAAGGTGATGAGTGCTTCTCGCATTGTGGGAGGAAGTGAAGCCTCGCAGTGTGCCTCTTGAAGGGCTTGCAAGAGAGGGGGGAGAATTTCAGACTTGAGGAGTTGATAGAGCTCCACAGTCAGCCCATCATGCCCCAGGGCTTTTCCTTTTGCCATTTGGGAGAGGGCAGTCTGGAGTTCTTTGATATCAATGCAGGCATCTAGGGCAGTACAGTCCCCTTGCAAGAGCTGGGGCAGATGAACCCCATGACAGAATTCTGAGAGCTTCTTAGAGATCTCCTCTGGTGAGAGCTCAGAATATGTTTGATATAAGGCCTGATAGAAGAGGTACACCATCTTGTTGATCTCCTTAGGAGCTGAGACAACCTTTCTCTCTTTGTTTCCAAGGGTATGAATTCTGGAAGCAGCTTGCTACTTGTGGAGGTGGAAAGCTAGTAGCCTGCCAACCATGTTGCCCCTACTCCCATGATTTGAGCTTGGAGTGGAGGAGCTGCCATTCTGCTTTTTTATTCAGCAGGCTGTTAATACCATATTTCAGTCCCATAATAGAGGAGAGAAGGGGGGTCATTAATCATCTGCGATGCTGATGCTTTGAATTGTGATTCCAGGGAGGTAAGTTCCACCTTTAACTGGTGGATCTCGGCTGCCCAAGCCTTGTTCTTGGCCGCTGAATAGGAGATTATCCTGCTCCTGATAACTGCCTTAAAGACTTCCCAAATTGTAGAGGTGGAAACTTCATCGGAAGTGTTCAGTGAGTAGGCACAGGCTTCGTCCTTTATGAAGGTCTGGAACTCTTTATCCTATAGTAGCAGGGGGTTTCATATCCACCTCATGTAGGGAGCTCCCTGACAAGGTGGGCAGAATAAAAGAGATACTTGGGCATGGTCAGAGATGATGATGTTCCCTATTTTAACCTCTGAGGCCCCAGATTCAGCAGCGTGATTAGCTTGCCAAAAGTCTAGCCTACTATGGGTATTATGGACAGGACAAGAAAAGGGAGTAGTCCCCCCCCGTGGGTTATCCCTGTACCACAGGTCACACATACCCCATTCTGACATCAAGTCAGAAAGACTTGCTAGGGCTTTGGGGTGGGACTGTGGGGTGGGGAAGGATTTGTCAAGAAAAATGTCAAAAACTAAGTTGAAATCACCCCCCATGAGTATTGAGATGTCCGTGAACCCCTCTGCCAGACTGGAGAGGGCCTGGCTGATATCTGGAAAAAATCCCCAGAGTCACTATTATGACCATATACATTGGTTATAAGCACCTTCCCCCCGGGATAAGAGAGCCTGGCCATTACCCACCTTGCCTGAGAGTCTGTTTGGGTGTCCAAGGGGGAAGCCTTATGCAGTAGAATGGCCACCTTCCTGGATTTGCTGAAGGCACATCTGGCTACCACTGAGTCAACCCACAACTTTTTGAGCACAAGACAGTTCTGGCAGTAAGGTGTGTCTCCAGGAGTAGGGCCAGGTTGGTGCCTAAACAGTTAAGGAATTGAAGTGCCTAAGTATCCTTGGCAGGGTGGTTGAGCCCTTTACATTCCAGGAGACACATTTCAGCCCTGCACAGGAGGGAATTTGCCAGCCATAGTCGCCTGCCATGGTGGGGGTGGAGGAAGAGAGGAGGGCTAGAAAACCTGGGAGGAGAAAAGATGGATCACAGGCCAAAGGAGGCTACAACCAGTGTTAACACCCTGAAAAAAGGACCTAAAAAGGAGACAAAAAACTGTTTGTCTGTACAATGCAAAGAACAAAAAGAACTACCCACTAAGGATACAGTAAGAGTAATAACACTATGCAACTTGTAAGTGTAACTATAGTAATAAGTATTGAAAGAGGGTAGTCCAGCTAATGGTTCTGAGGTAAACATGTGAGGGAAGGCCCAGACAGGTCTCCTAGCCACACTAGCTCAGATAACAAAGATGGGAGGGGAAGGTCTGCACAGTGTAACCATGACCTGTCCCCACCTGGATTTACAGTGCAGAGAGACAACAACACCTGAGGCTGGAATATCCCAGCTGGTGAATGGCCGGCCACCAATATATGAAGGGGGTAACAGCTGTGAAATAGAAATGGGATAAGTGGTGGGGGGAAGGAGGGGGGGAACCCCTCTCCTGCCTCTAGCCTCCCATAAGAGATATTTAAGGACATCTTAAGAAGGTGTCAATGACCGATATTAGGCAAACTCAGCCACCAATTGGTGGTGTCCAGAATTCCCATATAAAACCCATGAAACTCTGGTATTCCCCTGATAGCACTATCCACCGTACTGGTCCAGATGTTGGGGGGAGTTGCCCCTCCCAGACAACAGCAGCAAAAGCAATTGGGGCTCATGGGTCAGCGAAAGTTTGCTAGTCAGCAGATGTGACAGCTGGACTGAGCCCTTGGTGCAAAACACCACCATGCATCCAGCGGGCCACTCTCCCCAATCCACCTATCTGTGCACAGCCCAGAAAGTAATATAGCAACCATGACATAAAAAGGGGACAGTCCTGATGATCAGCCACATTTTCCTGGTGAAGGACAATGGCTCTTATGGGACTCTTCCCCCTTGCACGCCTGCTGTGAAGTGGTCAGGGCCTCAGCAAAAGTCTTAGTCCCAGGTCTGAGTAATCCAGCAGCCACCGCCTGATCTTCTTCTGAGTCTTCCACCACATTAGCCCAATCAAGTGGATTGACAAAGTCCATAGGCTCACACTGTTCCTCATCTCACTGGTCACACATTAGGGGCCTTTCAGGGGACAGGGCTTCAGCCCTGGGAAGCTTCATGGGGGGAGGATGCAGAGGTAGCAGTAACTGTGAGGCGTGGGCTTCTGGAGCACAGGTGGTGTCACACAGGGGGAAGGTGTTTCTCCTGATCCAGCCTTTGGGAAGTTTCTCATGGTCCCATAGATTGATTGGCAATATATCTACCACCTGAATCCACCAGCTTTCCATGTTCTTGGGGAGAAGGGCGGGAGGGGATTCATTAGCAGCAGGACCGGCCCATTTCTGATTAGGGTCCTACGGGAACCACTTCCCCTTTCTGTCAGCTCATTTGTTATCCAATCCCCCGGGGACCCAGAGGTACCTGGGAGATGTAGCCCAAGGGAGAAGGCCTGGCTAGTGATTATGGAGCCACACTTCAGCATCCCAGGGGTATTCTGCCAAGAAGTCTTTATCATCTTTAGAGATGTGCAAGGTAGCAAGTCTTTGAAATTGATAACAGAAGGAATTGGCTTGCAGAACCTTCTTAATGGGGCCAAACACCCTGCACCTGGCTGCCACCTCTTTGAAGAAGTCCTGATATAGGGAGACGGAGGCCCCTTGTCTAGTAAGTTCTCCATGGTTTCTTGCAGCTCTCATGATTCGCTCCTTGACAGAATAATGTAATAGATAAGCTATGATGGTACATGGGGCTGAGGAACCCTCAGCTCTGCTCATTATCCTGTGAGCCCTCTCCACCTCAATAGACTCCTTCCATCTGTCCCCCAGAATTTGCTGAAGGAGCTCACTGGTAAATATCTCCATGTTGGGGCCCTCAATCCCCTCGAGGACCCCCAGAATCCTAATGTTGTTCCCTCTCCCCCTGTTCTCTTGCTCTTCAGCCCTCTCACAGAGTCTGGCAAGCTTAGCCTTGTGTTCTCTCAGTCTTTGCCAGGCCAATACATGTTGCCTTTCCAAATCATCAGTTCTTTGCTCCAAGACATTTTGCTTGTCCTCTAACTGTCTTACATCCACCACATTCCCTGCGGGAGCTGCACTGATTCCATCTACCCTGGCAAGCAGAGCCTCCAGCATCTGTGTGATGTTTGTAAGGACATCCCCAACATGTGCCTGCCCAGGAGGGCCCTGAGAGTAGTTAGGCCCATTGCTAGTAAAAGCAGGGGGTAGCCATGGTTTTAGCCAGTCTGTCCAAACCAGTGGGATACTTCAAGATGGAGCCACTTCTAATTTGAGCAGGAAGATACAGCAGCACGACCCGCTGTCGTGGCCTGACAAACTTCACCATGGGTGCAGGTTTCTCCATTGCATGATTCAGAGGAGGCACTTAACAATTACCAGAGGGGGGCTTGTGTGGCCTAGGATGGCAGCATGACTGATACTGCAAGCTATCGCTAGTAGCGTGAGTGAAATGAGTTATTGGTCAAGAAAAATGGCAGGATAATAGCAGCAAGGGGGGAGGGAACGCCCAGTTGTTGAAAATACAATTCAGCCCAGCGTCAGTGATAAATTCAGACAAGAGAGCACCAGAGGAGGAGGACAGAACAGAGAACTTAAGCAGGCATGTTGTCTGGGTCCAAGCCACGCTGACCCTAGAATCACTACTTAAAGATTTAATATAGCCACATGTCTAACAGTGATTTCAGTGAAGAGAGCAGCAGTGATTCACAAAGGGACAATCATATATCCTAAATGTAATCTGTCTGTATGAAAACATGATCCGATTCTTGGACGACAACACCTCATAGATATCATTTCTGTTGTACCTTTGCAAAACATCTGGCACTGTACCACATTTGGCAGTCACTGAAAAATGTCTTCCCTAGCTATTCATCACTGTATTATAAACAGTACAACCTTAACCAGCCAAACCATATGAATATTCATCACTATAAGTCTTCTGTATTATGCAGGCTGTGATACTTAACATTTGTAGGGTAAGTTAGTGCATCTGGACTTATTTGTTGCACATACATCTCAGATGCAGACAAAGGCAACAGCAAGCAATTGTGCAGTTACATCAATAGTCTAAACAAAAAAAGCAATAATAAGTAATATTCATATTAAATGAGGAAACAGTAAAAATCCAGTGGAGATAGCAAAGCAGTGTAATGATTATTTGTTTTCCTTATTCAAACACAATGACAACTCAGTCCCCTACCCCTGTATATTACCAGGAATGCTAACAGATTTAATATAAATACAGACAACATACTACAAAAATTTCAGAATATGAAAGTCAGAGTGCAAAGTTTTCACTAAAATGTTGAAAACTGGGAAAATCCATAACCAGGCACCCCCTCAAAATATAAAAAAAAATAATAAATACAGGTTAAAACTCAAGAATTACTACTTAAAGATTTGAGTTAGACACACGTCTAACAGTTATTGCAGTACAGAGAGCAGCAGTGAATCACAAAGGGACAATCGTGTATCCTAAATGTATTCTGTCTGTATGAAAATGTGATCCAATTCTTGAATAACAATACCTTTCATTCCATTTCATTTAAATTTTTATTTGGAAATTGAATAGGATAGCTCAGCTGAGACTGACTCATTTTCAGTGAGGTCCTTTGTGCAAAATTAAGCAAATTAGCTACAAATAGGTTATATGATAACACATAAGAATAACAACAACATTATCAAACTTCCTGCACACATTTGCTTACAGATAACTAATGTCACAACAACCACTTAATAACAATCAATTCAAAATAAGTATTATAGATATGAATATAGCACGTACATCAGACCAGTAGAGGTATTTAAAAAAAACTGAAACATAATTTCTGTTATACCTTTGCAAAACATCTGCCACTGTACCACATTTCACAGTCATTGAAAAACAATATCTTCCCTAGCTATTCATCCCTGTATTATGAACAGTAGAAACCAAACTATATGAAGATTCATCACTGTAAGTTTTATTTGTTATGCAGACTGTGATACTTAACAGTTGTAGGGTAAGTTAGTGCATCTGGACTTATTTGCTGCATATGCATCTCAATTGCGATTGGGGTCCTGACCATGTTCACCCTTCCTCAAACCCAGCTAGCTACAGTATGTCTAACACTAACACTGATGGGAAGATTATGCCATTATCAAGCATCTCTTTAAATATTTTAAAATTGATATTAGCTGGTATTAACAATAAAACCTGAAGAAATCATGCTGAGGGCTCCTGGAGGAGCTCACATAAACACAAACAATCGCAAAGTCTGATTAGCCAATGGATGACCACAGCTGCAACGTGATTAAATTTGTCTACAAGCACTGTCTTCTATGCAAGACACAGCAATTGAATCAAAAGTCCATAACATGTTGATCAAAATGGGAAAGCAGGATTTTAGGCAAAGTGACACTGTTAATATACAGATTGCAGGCAACAATAACTGCTGTTGAGATAAACTGATGTGTCCCTTGCTACACGGGGAGTGTAAGTAGCATTTCTGAGGTGCAATCACAAATTTGTTTTATAAATAGCTGTGTTCCATGATGTTTCTAGACTAGTTTATATAAACCATTCCAATTCTACATATATTATTTAATTCATGGTCTACTCTAACAAACTAGAAAGTACTGTTCCATTTCTGCTGCTTGGTAGTGGTGCAAACACTGAAAGGGACTGAGGGATAGCAATAGGAGTACATACAAAACTACTTTAAATAGTGACATGCTTAAACACACAGACACACACACAGCAGAACACAGCTGGATAAAATAGCAATATTTAGGAAACTTATTGATTACACTTATCCTAAGACTAGCAGTGTGACTCCTCTGGCTGCTGTGTTCTCTCTACTGTGGCTAACTTGAAACAAAAAATAAACATGTAACAAGACACTGGCCTCCAGCAGGGACTATTAAACATTAGAGCAAAGGGCACTCTTGGAAGGATCTCTGGGACAATATGCAATAAAAGAAACCTGAATGGCAGCCCCATGGGCCATAAAACAGGCAGGGAAAGTTAGAAAAAACTCCTCTCACAGCCAGAAATGAAAACAAACAAACACTGCAATGAAGTTAGAACACTAAAAAGTTAATAATACATAACTTGTCTGGATTTTAACATGTAGGTTTCCTTTAATTGAGCTATCCCCAGTACTGCCTCTTTTTTTTGAAAGCTGAAACCTCCTCTGTAGTGTTTTATGGGCCTTTTCTTTCTGTGTTAAGTTCCAGTGCTTAATTTACAATCATTTGCAAACTGAGAAACTTATTTTGCTGGTATTCCCCCCCACTCTCATACAGAGGTGTCAATTTATTTGTTTGCTAACCATGCTGGTTGATCTTACCTGCTTCCTTCCTAGTAGGAATGTGAAACTAAACTTGTTATTTTAAATGATTGATAAAGTGACATGTCCAGTTGCATCTCTTACGGATGAAGCTGCATCCTTTTACCTGTATGGAGTAATTCACTTGGCACCAGCTATTAAGACCTCAGCTGTAAGATACATCATGCATGTAAGCAGGGGTGTAACCAGGAATTTTAAAATTATAATCAAGACAAGAGATGATGGAACTGTTGCCTATCAGGGAAAAACTCAGGGATCTAAATATGTACTCTCCAGAGGAAAGGAAGAAAAGGGGAGACATGACAGAAGCATTCAAATACCTCAAAGGTATCAGTAGAGTACAGAAAGGTTCAATTCTGCTGAGAAAGAGATGTTCAAGGACAAGCGGGCATGCTACATAGCTAAAAAAGGGGGGAAGACTTAGAAAGGATATGAGGAAATACTTCTTTACAGATAGGGCAGTGGTCACCTGGAACAGCCTGCCAGCAGAGGTAATGGGTACCAAAATGGTAACAGGTTTCAAACATGCATGGGATACACACAAGGGGACCTTGGTAACATGGCTGGAATGGGGGGGGGGGGGTTAAGGCTGGAGATCAGTTATGGTCCATGGTGGCACAGTAGCTTAAGGCAGGCTAGCTGGCCAGGATGTCCTTTTCTGCCAACAGAGTCTATGTTTCTATGTTAGTAAAAAGCTTGTACATGAGTATTATACATTCATGTTGACATAAATTTTAAGATGTTAAATACAAAGCCTATGGTACCAGTAACACAATGCCATAATCAAGTACTGCTCAAATATTCAAAATCCATGGAATCAGCCTATTGTTAATTTAAATCAAAAATATGTATCTCTATAGCAGTCAGGACCATAAAGAAAAAGAGAGAAAAAAAGAAACACAGAAGAAAAAGAGTGCATAAAATAAGCCAAAGCAAGGGGGGTGGTGGTATGATATATATAAAACAAGTGAGCAGCACTGAAATGCATTTTTGTTATACTTAAGAAAGGATGAACGGTCATGTAAAATATAGGTCCTAAATATAGAAAACAGTTGAAAAGGATAAAAAGCAAGGGAAAGGGTCATAGATGCAGTAGAAAAGAACAAAACAATAACAAAAAAATCAACAAAACAGATTGGCATAAAATTTAAAACAACAAAACAGTAAATGATATTTGGCAGATTATAAAGGGCAACCTATTATGATTTGCAATAGTTTACATTAAAAGGATCAAGGAATATAACAAACTATGACAAGCAAGGTGGCTAAATGAGGATATGAAGAAAGTTACTCATCAACAACAACAAAAAAAAAAAAGCTAAACATGCAATAAAATATCTGAAAATAAAAGCCATGACATAACCACATGGTCAGAATATTAAACATTTTAAAAGAAACATAAACACAAACGTAACCATTTCAAAAAGAAAATGGAACTCAAATGCAACAGATGCAGACAAAACAACAGCACACAATTGTGCAGTTACATCAATACCCTAAACAAAATAAAATATGTAAGTATATTAATATTAAAGGGAAAACTGTAAAAAATCCAGTGGAGATAGCAAAACAATGTAATGAATGTTTATGTTTCTTATTCATAGCCAATCACACCTCAGTCCCCTGCCACTGTACATGACCAGGAATGCCAACAGAATTAATAAAAATACAGATATCACACTACAAAAAATTCAGAAAAAGAAAATCAGAGTGCAAAGCTTCCACTAAAATGCTAAAATTAAATATTGGGATAATCCATAAACAGGCACCCCCACAAAATACATATTTTTTAAATTAATAAATACAGGTTCCGGGTAAAATTCTAGAATCACTACTTAAAGATTTAAGTTAGCCACATGTCTTACAGTGATTTCAGTGCAGAGAGCAGCAGCGATTCACACAGGGACAATCATGTACCCTAAATTTAATCTGTCTCTATGAAAACGTGATCCAAGTCTTGGACAACAATACTTCACATACATAATTTCTGTTATACCTTTGCAAAACATCTGCCACTGTACCACATTTAGCAATCATTGAATAAAATGTCTTCACTAGTTATTCATCCCTGTATTATAAACATTAGAACCCAAACCATGTGATGATTCATCACTGTAAGCCTTGTGTATTATGCAGACTGTGATACTTAACACTTGCAGGGTAAGTTAATGCACCTGGACTTATTTGCTGCATATGCATCTCAATTGCTATGGGATCCTGACAATGTTCACCCTTCCTCAAGTCAAGTTAGCTACAATATGTCTTACAGCTCCTGATAGGTGACATCATTTTAGCTTATGTATTACTGTGGCAAACTGCTATTTTCAACAAAAAGTTAACATTTTAAAAAGACAGTGATATGGACTAAGAAGTAGCTTGTGCAGGTGAATCATCATGCTAGCTAAGATATTTCCAGGTTGTGTTCAGTAAGCCTAACCAGTGGGAGCAGAAGAGGAGAGGGATACAAATCCGAAATAGAACCGTTTAACCCATTTTTTGTGATTTAAAGTTACATTATGGAAATGCGGCCTCCAGAACTGGACACCATATTCCAAATGAGGCCTCAATCATGATCTGCTCAGCAGCATCACCACCTCCTCCTTCCTTCTGCTAGTGATATCTCTCCCTATGCACCCCAGCATCCCACTGGCTCTCCCCACAGCCTTGATATATTGTTTAGCCACCTTTAGGTCATCAAATATGATCACCCCAAAATCCCTTTCCTGTTTGGTGACCACCAGTTTCTCCCCACCCCCCTGTAATCCTCCTCTCAGTTCCTGCAACCCAAATGCATGATTTTGCACTTTTGTGTATCAAAGCTCAGCTGCAACACTTCGAACCATTCTTCTAGTTTTTCTCGGTCCCTCCTCATTTTTTCCACCCTTCCCAGAGTGTCCACCCTGTTGCAGATCTTAGTGTCATTTGCAAACAGGCACACTTTCCCCTCCAGCCCCACTGCAATTTCATTTATGAAGACATAAAATAGGACTGGACCTAGGACTGATCCGTGGCACCCTGCTGGTCACACTCCTTTCCTAAGATTGAGCACTATTTACCATGACTCTCCATCTTCTATGATTCAACCAGTTCCTAACCCAGTTTACCACCTTGTGACCCATGCCAATGCTGTCCAGCTTGTTCATAAGTCATGTGTGGAATGATATTGTAGGCCTTACTAAATGCAATTCATGTTTATTTTTAAGCCCATGAAACACCCTTATCAAGTTAATAAATTTGCAGCTGTAGTGGCTCTGCCAGAATTTTTTATATATTGGTACAATCATGATTTATTTCCATAAATATAGGAAATGCTTGATTGGCTGATTGATAAAATGTTATTTTTATACAGTATTCAATTGTTAGAGAGTTACCCCCATTTTCAACAACGACCTGTGGTTCAATAAATTACATAAAACAAAGACAATTACATAGTTCAACATCAGACATCACAGGCAATTAAAGTTATATAAAGCATGTACATTTAGAGTTAAGGTGTTTGAACAGAAGTATTTTAAAGACAGTCAGACTTCACACAGATTTCAAGTCATTTGGCAATTCGTTCCAATGACTTGACAAACTATTTTGTAATATAATGTTACCCAATTTATTATAAGATCTTACCAATGGAACAACTTCTTTTTTTCTCTCAGCTTTTCTATCTTAGCACCAGAGGGTTTGATTGTTACCAGATGTTTCAGTGGATGCTTATCTTTTAAAAAGATTAACTTGTGGCACCATACTAACCATGTATAAATTATTTTAGACTCAGGTTATAGCCAGTTCACTCTTTCAAACAAAATACAATGGTGAATACCATGCTTGCTTTTTGTAATAAATTTTCCTAGTCTATAATAGGTTTATTCAATATGCTTCAGTGCAGCTTGAGTGGAGTGCAGATATAAAAAAGAACCTTATTCTAGAACCGGAATCAGCAACTGAGCCACAAGTTTGCTTCTAGTATCCACACTAAAATACCCAGCAACCCTTCTGAAAGCCCTAAACATTGATTTACTTCCATAACCTGCTGGGAAATATGTTCAATGTACAGTATGTTAGTCTTGAATCTATTAAACCCACCAAATTTTTATATTTGTTAACATTCTTAATGGGTGTGCCATCTGCCAATTCAAGTCGTAATTCAAATATAAATTTTTGGTTTGTTCCCAGAGCAAACAACATATTCTGGATTTTATTTGCACTTAAACAAATTTGAGTCTCTAAACCATTTTTCCATTGTTACTAAATCTCATTGCAATTGCTTTCTAAGTGCTCCTCACTATCAGTGGATGATACTTGCATGGTATCATCTACATAAAGTCTCACTTCACTGTTTAATATAACAGATGGTAAATTATTAGCAAACACATTAAACAATAAAAGGCCCAAAACTGAGCCCTGGAGGACAACTCAATTTATTTCTACTAAGTCAGAAACTGTATTCCCACATGAAACACATTGTGTTCAAACTGAAAAATATGACCTGAACCAAAGTAATGGCTGCTTTACTTAACCTTACTAATACTCTACCATGATCCACAAAATCAAAAGCTTTGCAAAGGTCCACAAACACTGCTCCTGTCTTCCTCCCACCATTTAAAGATAATGCCACCATGTTGTTAAAGTCTACTAGAATGGTGTTTGTGGACCTTCCCACTCTAAATCCATGTTGATAGTTTGTCAAAAGCCCGTGTTGTTCAAAATATTGGTAAAGCTGACTTCGAACTTGTTTTTCAAAACTTTTTGATAGGACAGGAAGCAATGCTATGGGCTTATAGTTACAGGAGGTTGTACTATTTCCACCCTTAAATACTGGAATTATTTTCCCATTTTCAATACTTCTGGAACAGTCATGCTACTTAAGCTCCAGTTAAAAAAAAAAAAGTAATCATGGGGCTAGAATATCTGCACCTATTTTCAGGAATCTCATCTCCAGTCCATCCAGACCCCCTGCTTTTATTATATTTAATTTTTTCCAGTTTTCTTTTTACTTCTTTAATGTTTATTTTGTGAAAGTTTAAGCCTGGTCCTTGAGCTTCTGTTGTTTTTTTTTTCTTTTAATTTTTGTCCTTCCTCTATCACTGTAACTATTACATTTCTGAAGTTCTGGTCTGGGGTTTTAGAATGTTTAAATCCAGCAAATCTATAAAGTAACTATTAAATATCTTAGCAACTTCTATCAGTTCTTCTACCAAAAATTTATCATTTATTAAAGTAATCTTTCTTCTAGTTTTAACTGTATTTTGTAAATCTGATATACATTTCCAAAACTTTGGGGGATCATTTGCTTTGCTGATGTTTTTTCGTTTTGCTAATTTAACTTCCCTTTTACATTTGATCCTCCTTTGTTTAAACCTGTCCCAATCTTCTTCAATTTTTGTTTTCTCATTCTTTTCCATAGTCAATTTCTTATTCTCAAATTGGTTTTAGTTTACCAGTTAGTCAGTCAACATCTTTTCCCCTTTTCTTCTTTAAGACTTTTTGTGCATGTGAATAAATTACTGCAGTTAATGAGTCACTAAATTCTTGTAGTGCCAGTTCTGTTTCCAGAACTGATAAAATTCTGTCCCATCTGGTATTTCTCAAACTGTTTCTGAAGCTTCCACATTTAAGTTTCTGAAGTCTCTAAACTAATATGAATCATTCCATTTGAATGCTGGTACGTTCAAATCCACATTACATTTTATGGGGTTATGGTCCCCCAAATTCAGTGGCATAACCTCCCAACTGCTAACTATTAAGTCCTGGGAGACAAAAAATAAGTCCAATCGTGTTCTCTGAGTTTTGTTTTTTGAATATCTGGTGGGGTATGAATTATTTGTTCAAGTCCTAGGGTTTTGAAACTACTTCTCAATTTCTCTCCCCTCACCTGGGGCCAATCAGCGTTGAAATCACCTGTTATAATTGTTTTTTTGTCCTTAGGGTTATCCATTAAAATGTTTGTCAACATATCAAACTGCTTGATTTTAGTTTTTGATGGGGCATTAATTACTCTTATCACAACCTTAATCATTATTAATTATACCATTAAATAATCCATTCCCTCCATATTTTGTGCTAAAATGCTTCTATGGGGTCCCAGACTATTTTTAATGCACAACATGGCTTCCCCTTCCCTTCTCTTTCTGTCTGCTGTCAGTAAGCTATACCCATTTAATTGAATCTGTTCATTCGTTACCCTTGGGTGGAGCCAGGTTTCAGTTATTGCCAATATGTCTGGTTTTTCACCTTCCACCCAGACCCTGTACTCGATTTATTTTATTTACCAAACTTCTCATATTTTCATGTGCTACCGAGATCCCCAGTATCTTTTTTGGGCCTGAGTTTAGCTCTATGCCCTCACTTTGAGCCAACAACAAAGCGAATAGTCTATAGTTTTGTTTTATACATAAATGTAAAAGTAATTGTAAAATGGAGCTCAGCATTCTATATTGCAACTAAATACTTCAACTGGTGCTTTATTAATTCTTGGTGCTGTCCTCATTTTCAAAGTTTCAGTTGCACAACCTACTTCATCTACTGATATGTCTTCTTCTTGAGCTACTGTATAATATTGTTTCATGATGAATGATGACACTCTTCTAAGTCAAAAATACTCCTCTGAAGTGTGATAGCCATATGTCATATGTGCAGTAATATGAGTTCCTGGGGATTTAGAACACCAATATGCTCATTTAGCCTCATAATTCCAGAATGAGATGGAATCTTAATCAGTTATCACTTCTAACATTTTTTTTTTCAGTTTCTTATTTGATAAAATACTTTTTTTGTTATACCAAGATTTGTTTGTAATGTCTCCTAGAATTATTTAACATAGAATCATAGAAGTAGATAGCAGATAAGGACCACAAGGTCCACCTAGTCTGCTCATTTATTTTTCTACCTTATGAATATGCAATCGGCCCTTGCTCTGTCAATGGCCTATCTATTCATACTCATCTGTGTTGCTCCCTTATGCCTATCCCATGCCGGTTTGAAGCCCTGCACTGTATTTATATCCACCACTTCCTGAGGTACATCGTTCCATGCATTGACCATCCTTTCTGTGAAAAATA
This sequence comes from Neoceratodus forsteri, assembly GCA_016271365.2. Lineage (NCBI taxonomy): Eukaryota > Metazoa > Chordata > Ceratodontiformes > Ceratodontidae > Neoceratodus > Neoceratodus forsteri. The sequence continues at coordinate 520,268,066 of CM057458.1, forward strand.
ACTTCCTCACATTACCCCTTAATCGGCCTCCCTCTAATCTCATGCTGTGTCCTCATGTCCTGCTATTTGTTGTATATTAAAACATGTTAGACTCTTTCACCTTGTTAATGCCCTTAAGGTGTTTGAAAGTTTCGATCATATCACCTCTCTCCCTCCTTTGTTCTAAGGTATACATATTGAGCTCCATTAATCTGTCCTTGTATGTTTTCAGATGTAGTCCCTGCACCATTTTGGTAACCCTTCTCTGGACTGCCTCAATAATTCCAGAATTAGATGGAATCTTACTTATCACTTCTAACATGTTTTTTCAGTTTCTTATTTGATATACTTTTTGTTATACCAAGACTTGTTTGTAGTGTCTCCTAGAATTATTTAACATAGAAACATAGAAGTTGATGGCAGATAAGGACCGCAAGGTCCATCCAGTCTGCTCATTTCTTTTTCCAGCTTATGAATGTGCCATCGGCCCTTGCTCTGTCAATGGCCTATCTGTTCATACTCATCTGTATTGTTCCCTTATCCCTATCCCATGCCTGTCTGAAGCCCTGCACTTTATTCATATCCACCACTTCCTGATGTAGGCCATTCCATGCATCCACCACCCTTTCTGTAAAAAAAGAACTTTCTCACATTAACCTTTAATCAGCCTCCCTCTAATCTCATGCTGTGTCTTCTTGTCCTTCTATTTTTGTATATTGAAACATGTTAGACTCTTTCACCTTGATAATGCCCTTAAGGTGTTTGAATTTTTTGATCAAATCACCTCTTATCCTCCTTTGTTCTAGGGTATACATATTGAGCTCCATTAATCTGTCCTCATATGTTTTCTGATGTAGTCCATGCACCATTTTGGTTGCCCTTCTCTGGACTGCCTTAATAATTCCAGAATGAGATGGAATCTTAATCAGTTATCATTTCTAGCATTTTTTTTCATTTTCTTATTTGATATAATACTTTTTGTTATACCAAGATTTGTTTGTAGTGTCTCCTAGAATTATTTAACATAGAAACATAGAGACATAGAAGTTGATGGCAGATATGGACCACAAGGTCCATCCAGTCTGCTAATTTCCTTTCCTACCTTATGAATGTGCCATTGGCCCTTGCTCTGTCAATGGCCTATCTATTCAAACTCATCTGTATTGCTCCTTATGCCTATCCCATGCCTGTTTGAAGCCCTGCACTGTATTCATATTCACCACTTCCTGAGGTAGGCCGTTACATGCATCCACCACCCTTTCTGTGAAAAAACTTCCTCACATTACCCTTTAATCAGTCTCCCTCTAATCTCATGCTGTGTCCTCTTGTCCTGCTATTTTTCATATATTGAAACATGTTAGACTCTTTCACCTTGTTAATGCCCTTAAGGTGTTTGAATGTTTCGATCATATCACCTCTCTCCCTCCTTTGCTCTAAGGTATATATATATTGCACTCCATTTATCTGTCTTCATATGTTTTCTGATGTCCCTACACCATTTTGGTTGCCCTTCTCTGGACTGCCTCAATTTGGTTAATGTCCTTGTGAAGGTGTAGTCTCCAGTACTGCATGTAGTACTCCAGATGGGGCCTAACCAGTGTCTTGTAAAGAGGGATTATTACCTTCATCTTCTGACTTGTGATACCCCTACTAATACACCTCAACATCTCCCTAGCCTTGCCTACTGCTTTAGTGATCTGCTTGGATGATTTCAGGTCATCAGTGATGATGATGATGCCCAAGCCTCTTTCTTCCCTTGTGACTGCCAGCAACTCCCCTCCAACCTATAGGTGGCTTCAGGTTTTCTCTTCCCTATGTGCATGATCTTGCACTTCTTTGCATTAAACTCCAGTTGCCACTGTTATGACTGTTTTGCTAGTTTATCCAGATCTCTTCTCTTTCTGCCCACCCCATCTGGATCATCTACTCTGTTTCAGATCTTGGTGTCATCTGAAAACAGACAAACCATACCCTCCAGTCCATCTGCAATGTCACTGATGAAGATATTGAAGAGGACTGGCCCCAGGACTGATCCCTGAGATACCCCACTTGGGACTTGCATTTCTTCTGACTGTATACTGTTTTCCACTACTCTCTGTTTTCTGCTCATCAACCAGTTTGCCACCCAGCTGACCAACTTCTGACCCACCCTGAGCCTACCCAGCTTATTAATCAATCTTCTATATGGGACAGTATTGAAAGCTTTGCTGAAGTCAAGATAGGTGACATCAACTGCTCTCCCTTGGTCCACCACTCTGGTTACCCAGTCAAAGAAATCTATTAAATTACTTTGACAGGACCTTCCTTTTGTAAACCCATGCTGTCTTGGATCCTGTGCTCCTATGGATTCCAGGTGTTGCACTATCCTTTCCTTAAGGAGTGCCTCCATAATCTTGCCCACTACTGAGGTAAGACGGACTGGTCTGTAGTTCCCTGCTTCCTCCCCCCTACCACTCTTGTGGAGTGGGATCACATGAGCCCTTCTCCAGTCTTGTGGAATCTCTCCTGTGCTCAGAGACTAACTAAACAGTTCTGATAATGGCTTTACTAGTTCCACCCTTTAACTTTATTTTGTTCTCCCTAGTGAGTTATTTTCAACATCTCCCTATTTCATAGTATAATTTATTTCTTCTATGTCTAAAATGATCATTATATCAGATAATTGTTTTAGTTTTCTTTCCAGTTATGTGTAGTTATGGTATCAACTTTCACATAATTACTGTCATCTCGTCATATACTGTATAGTTTCTGAAGAAACTTTTAAAAAGTTAGTATGTGAAAATTTACAAAATGAAAACATCCCGGAGTATCTTTTGCATATTTTCAGTTATTTTCTAGTTCCATGTCAGGTGCTTATCTCCTATCACATAGCCTGATCACAAAGTTTGATTATCAAAATCTGTATGGGTAGCTGTTTTTTTTTTTGTTTGTTTGTTTTTTGTTACTTTGGTTTTTTTAAATCATTTTAGTGAAGAAATTGTCACTTTCTGGTTGGGGTAAAATTGCAAAATCCATCAAGTAAGACAACTGAACACTTGAGATTAAACAATAATCAACCACAGAAGCATAATTATGTGCAAAAAGGAAACATATCCAGTGTCATCTGCAGATGATATACCATTCACAACTGTCAAACTTTTCTTCTAAAAGCTACATTAATTTTTGTCCATTTGAATTTACTATTTTGTCCAATGACTGCTGATAATAAACTGTGAGTAGAACATTTGGAATTATATAAATAGCCATTAAAATATTATAAGTACCAATTTTTGTTTGTTTGTTTATGTAAGGTTAACATTGTAGAGCAAAATCTCATTCACAATGGTGAGCTTATCAATCAGTACAATACAATATTCAAACAAAATATGCAATACAGACATACATAAAGACACACATATACAAAAAAAATTAGATAAAACAGCTACAGCACTTTTGTAAAGACAAAAGGTGCTTTTTCAGTGCAAGAATAGATGGAGGTTTAACATATTATTTCCTAAACTCTAACGGATGATTTTTTCCAATGAATTGGAACAGACTGACTAAAATAATGCATAGAAATTTAGTTTTAGTAAATGGGACCAGAATGTCTTTTGGATGGCAATTTCTCAGACAGAAATCAATATTCCTAAAAATTAGTCTATCAATAAGATACCTAGGGACCAGACCTAAACCATGTTTATTGGCAAAGATACATTTATGAAGTTCTCTACTGCTTGACAGAGATATTCAATCTAACTGATGGTACATTTCACAGTGGTGGATATATTTGGAACATTTAAGAATTAATCTTTCTAAACAATTAAATAAAACATCCATCATGTGCAACCTTTCAGAAGTCACATTATCATACAAGATGTCACCATAATCTATCAATGGCAACATCTGAACTTGTACAATCAGCTTTAAAGTATGAGAATCAAGCCAATATTAATTTATGTAAAGAAATCCCATCCTCTTGCTAACTTGGGCTATCAATTTATCTAAATGTTTATTTCCTGAGCTGAAGTGATCTAACCAAAAACCCAAATATTTGCAAGTATCCACACACTCCAGGACAGCTCCATTGTCATCTAGAATCACTATTTCACTCTTCAGTTTTATTTTGCAAGCTGTTTCAAAATCATATATGTAGTTTTAGAGTTACTGTAGTAAGTTTTAATTTGGAATTTGTAAAAAAAAATTCTGAAGACTACTGAACCTGTCCTGGAGGGTGTTTTGGACAGCACAAATTGATGACTGAGAGGAGTATATAATGATGTCACTGGTGTAAAGATGGTAGCACGAATCCCCCACATTTTGACCTAGGTATTTTAAATATATCAAAAAGAGAAGCTGCCACAGGATGGAGCCCTGGGGCATACCTCTCTCAACAGAGACTGATACAGACACCACACCATTCATAGCCATAATTTGATATCTGTCTGTTAAGTAGGAATGAAAGCAATTAATAGCCATTTTGCAGACACCAACCTCACATAGTCTCTACAGCAATAGCTAGTGGTCTACTGTGTCGAAGGCCTTGGAGAGATCGACCAGAATAGCACCATTAAAAATACTGCTCATCACTAGCTAAGCCAATGTCATCCAAGACCTTCATCACGGCAGCCACAATCTCATGCTGCTTGGGGAAACTAGACTGATACTGGTCTAGCAAATCATGATTTTCCAAATAATCTGTCAGTTTTCTAATAAGTTTTCCAATATCTTACTAACAAGAGGCAACAGTGAAATTAATCTATGGTTGGTTAGGTAGCCAGGATCACCCCCCTTTAAAACTGAGGCAACCCTGGCCAGCTTCCAACCCACAGGGAGATAGCCCACAATTATGAACCAGTTGAACAAGTAAGATAAAAGAGGCAGCTATTTTTATAGCAAAATATCTTAACATGGTAGGTGTTAAACCATCTGGACCCCTGCTCCCACTTACTTTCAAACTCAAAAGGTGTTCCTGTACCTTGTGCTGTTCAATTTTCCTAAAGGAGAAGTATGGTACTTCCTCCTCTATAAAATCCCAGGGGGTTCTGAAGGGACTTAGGGGAAGTCTCAAAATGTTTCCTGATTCTACAAAAAATTTGTTAAATCTGTCAGGTAATGAACTATCTGTAGTACTAATTTTTGAGTGTCTATTTAGATCCTTAATTATAGCCCCAAATCTTTTGGGATCCTCAATATATTCTGAAGTTTTGGCTTTTAAAAATGTATTTTTGGTATATCTTACTCCAGCTACATAAACATTTCTAGCTTTTCTATAAGCTTGTCAATCATCTGTTTTCTCTGAATGTCTTGCATTCTCCCACGCTTAATTTTTTGACCCATTTAAGTCTCTTTAATTTGGATATAAACCAAACCACTAAGCTGATTTTTACTTTTCTTGATTTAATTGGCATACAGTATGTTTATAAGAAACATGTAACAATTCCCCTAAAATTATTCCCAGGCTAAATCCATGTCAGGGATTAATTCAAGATGATCACAAATTAGACTTTCAAGATCAGCAATAAAATCAAAGTAATCAAAATTTTTAAATGATCGAATCCTTAACATTCTATATGGACTCCATTATCTTATTCTGCCCCTTTATGCAGAACACAACATTATGATCACTAAAAAGATCATAGGAGACCCCAAAGTTATTGTAATGAGGAGGACAGTTTGTTAGGATCAGATCAATCAGGGACGATTCATTAGGCCTATTAATATTTATATGGGTAGGTTCTGATAGTAATTGAACCAGCCCTAACCCAAGTGCAATAGCTTTTATTTTCATTGATTTTACAACATGCAGCCAATCAGCATTAAAATAGCCTAATATTAACATTTCATGAGAATGAGAGTATGGGAGTAAAACTTTGTGAAAAACATCCAGGGATTTCATAGCTGCATGAGGTGGCCTGTATCCTCCAAACAAAAGGAAAGGTTTCCCTGTACGGAATTTAAATTCCAGTGCCAAGTACTCACAACAAGAGGGATCTATGGTCAATAACAATTGGATTGGAACACATTTTTTCTAATAATAAATTAATACCCACCTCCTCTTTTAGTCCAACCCACTCTATTAAATTATACCCCTGAATGTTAAGTAAGCCATCCTTATATCTTTTACTCAGCCAAGTCTTGTAGAAAAATTATGGCAATATGGCAATACAATCACCACAGATACATATTTCAAAAACTTCCCCCATATAGACTTTGCCAATCAAATTGGTCAGATCACTCCAAATACAGTACTTTCATAATAATAGGAAGAGCCAAAATGGGGTACATAGGATGAGAGGGAGCACTAGATGTCATTGTCCACCTGGGGACAGATAACCTGGCTAGGGACAAGGTTAGTGTAGTGCAGGAAGAGTTCAGGGAGTTTGGGAGGGGTCTTAGGCAGGCAGCACACTCAGTAACTTTTTCAGAGGTGTGGCTAGTCTACGACAGGAGGGAGGACAGCAAGCAAGCAAGCAAAACTTTATATTTATAAAAGGCGCTTTTCCAGTGTTCAAAGCACCTGTACAGTACAGCACAATAAAATCTAAAACAATGCTTAATATAAAAACATATATTATAAGACCATTTATAGCTCCCAAAAGCATTCTCAAAAAAATATGTTTTAAGTGATTTTTTAAATCCCTCCATGGTCAGGCTTTCGTGTATCTGATGAGGTGGAGAGTTCCACAGGGTTGGTGCCATAAAGACAAAGGATCTTCCTCTGAAGTTCTTCAAGTATACCTGGGAACCTCTAACAATCCCTCACCAGAGGATCAGAGTGAGTGTGCAGGGTGATAGGGAAATAGGAGATCTTTCAGGTACTGAGGTCCCGGTTCATGTAAGGCTTTATATGTCAGCAATGTGACCTTGAAAGGGATTCACCATAGTATAGGCATCCAGTGCAGTTTGTACAGCACAGGTGTTATGTGACTGAATCTAGGGGTTCCAGGTAACAACCTGGCCACCGCGTTCTGCACTAGCTGCAAACGGTGAATATCCACTCTGGTAGCCCCAGGTAAAGGGCATTGCAGTAATCCAACTGAGTGGTGACAAAGGTGTGGGCCAATGTTTGCAGATCCTCAGATGGAACCAGATGCTTCCCCATAGCAATATTTCAAAGGTGATAGAAGGCGGACCTGACTACGGTCGACACCTGAGTTTTCAGGGTCAGGCCTTCGTCAAATACCACTCCTAGTTTATGCACCTGGTTTGAGGCCCTGAGTGGACCACCACCAAGTTGTAAACCTGATGGTTTTCCCATCCGTGACCCAACCATCCTCTGATCTGGGATCACAACCAGCACCTCAGTTGACTGGGCAGCTAGGGTTCTCTGCACCAGAAGCTTCAATGCATAGTTGAAGGAGTGGTGCAGAAAGGAGGGGTTCAGCTTCATTAGGGACTGGGGTCCCATCTGGAGGGTTGTAGGCCTATACAGGGGAGATGACCTACATCTATCTGGAAGGGGGACTGGGATCCTCAGTGAATGAATTAAATGCTTCATTGGCAAGCATTTAAACTAGCCTAGGGGAGTGGAGGAATGAAGCAGAGAGAATTAAACTGACCCCACAATTAGAAGTGATGAGTAGGCAGAACCCTGAGGGAGTAAAAACCCTAGAAGTACCAGAAAACAGGAAAAATAGAATATAAGAAAAAAGAGGGATAGGAATATAGGCAGGGAGGGTAAGGAGAGTAAGCAAGAAGGAAAGGGAGGCTGAATGGAGGGATGGTAGCAGAATTTGGAAGGCCATGTATGCAAATGCTCATTGTCTGGGAAATAAAATCCCCAACCTACTGGCCATAATGGCAGAACCTGACCTGGACATTGTCACTATTACTGAGTCATGGTGCAGTAAGAACCATGACTGGGATATAGCCATACCAGGTTATGCTCTGTTTAGTAAGGACATGGTGGGTAAGAAAGATGTAGGAGTGGCTGTTTACATAAGGGGGGCATAAAAGCAACTGAATTATAAGGAATACAGGGGGGCAGAGTCACTGTGGGTCACCCTAGAACTGGGAAATGGAGTGACTATTCACACTGTGGTGATCTACAGCTATCCAGCACAGAAGGAGGAGATGGACAGGATTCTAGTGGAAGCCATCTATAAGATGGCAGCTAAGGGGGAAGTGCTGCTGGTGGGAGACTTCAATCTGCCAGATATGAATTGGAACATCCTGGTTGCAGCTTCAGTTAGGAGCAGGGATATCCAGGACTTCCTGCATGGGGTATTCCTCAAGCAGTTAGTAAAAGAATCCACTCGTGATGGAGCAATACTGAACCTAGTACTCACCAATGGGGGCAGTGGTGCAAAAGTCACAGTGGGTGACCACCAGTGATCACCTAATAGTGTAGTTCAATATAAGAACACTGGCAGAGTTGAACCACACAAAGGTGAGGGTGCTGTACATCAGGAGGGCTGACTTTACAAAGATAGGGGAATGCTGCAGGGATGCCATGGTGGGAGTGGAGGGGTTGGACTTGCATGGAGCAGAGGAACAGTGGGTGAAACTAAAAGGAGCAATAGTGAAGGCAACAAACTTCTGCATTAACAAAAGCAAGAAGAAAAAACATGACCACTGTGGTTCTCAAAGAAAGTGGCTGGGAAGGTTAGGGCACAAAAGTTGGCATTCAGGAGATATCAGGACACTCAGAGTGAAGAGGGCAGGGAAGTGTAACAGGTGAAGCAGAGAGAGGCAGGGAAAGCAGTCAGATGCACAAAGGCCCAAACAGAGGAGAAAATAGCCCAGACAGTAAAGAAAGGTGAAAATGCATTTTTCAGGAATGTACTGTAAGTGAAAGTCAGATGACCAAGAGAGGGATTGTAAGACTAAGGAGAGAAGTAGGGGAGTGCATGGAGGGAGACCAGGACAAAGCATACATCATAAACAAATATTTTTGCTCAGTATTCATAGAAGAGGGGGATGGAGAGAATTAACAGATGAGTGACAGGAGCATCAATGGGAAGGAGGTGGACACCAGTCCATTTACGAAGGAAAAAGTCCTGAAGGAACTCACAAAACTGAAAGTGGACAAGGCAATGGGGCCAGATGGGATACATCCAAGGATACTGAAGGAGCTTAGAGAGGTACTGGCAACACCGCTGGCAGCCATGTTCAACCACTTGCTGGAGATGGGAGGGCTTCTGGAGGACTGGAAGAGGGTAGATTAGTCCTACTTTACAAAAATGGGAGCAAGGAGGAGGCTGGCAACTAAAGGCCAGTCAGCCTGACATTGGTGTTGGGAAATTAATGTAATTACTGCTGAAGGAAAGGATTGTGGAACATCTTGAATCCAGCAGCTTACATGATCTGAGGCAGCATGGATTCACTAGAGGAGGTCATGTCAAACAAATCTAATAGATTTCTTTGACTGCGTAACATGGAAATTAGATCAGGGTGGAGTGGTGGATATGATCTACCTAGATTTTAGCAAGCCTTCAACACTGTTGCACATAGAAGACTCATACAGAAGCTGGGCAGCCTGTGAGTGGGTACTAAGGTGGTAAAATGGGTAAGAAATTGGTTGAAGGATAGGCATCAGTAGGTGGTGGCAAACAGAATTCATTCCAAGGAGGGGAAGGTGACCAGTGGGGTGCCACAGGGATCAGTACAGGGGCCAGTTCTCTTTAATGTCCTTATAAATTACACTGCAGAGGGGTTAGAAGGGAAGATATGCCTTTTTGCAGATGACACAAAGAGCTGTATCAGGGTTAACACTTCATGGGGGGGGCGGATGAGGAGTTATCTAAGTAAGCTTGAGGAGTGGCCAAAAGTGTGTCAACTAAGCTTCAATGTGAAGAAGTGCAAAATCATGCACTTGGGGCACAGAAACCCAGGGGTAGAGTACATTATGGGGGGCATGGTACTGACTACCAAAGATGAAAGGGACCTGTGGGTAATCATATTTAATGACCTAAAAGTAGCCAAGCAATGTGACAAGGCAGTGTGGAGAGCCAGTGGGATGTTGGGGTGCATATGGAGGGGTATCACCAGCTGAAAGAAGGCGGTGGTGATACCCGCTGTACAAATCAGTGGTAAAATCTCATCTAGAGTACTGCATCAAGTTCTGGAGGCTTCATCTCCGGGATTACATAGGGTGCGTGGAGGCGTCCAGAGGAAGGCAGTTAAAATGGTGCAAGGTCTACACCAAAAGCCCTATGAGGAGATACTAAAGGGTCTCAATGTGTACACGCTGGAGGAAAGGAGGGACAGGGAGGATATGATAGAGATTTTCAAATACCTCTAGGGTATAAATAAGATACAAGAAGGAAGAACTGTCCAAAGAAAAAGTTGTTTCAAGAACAAGGGGTCATGCTGTGAAGCTGGAGGGAGGTAGACTCAGGTGGTCAATGCATAGAACAGCCTCCCACTGGAGGTGGCAAAATCAGTAATGGAATTAAAAAATGCATGGGATAGGCATAAGGGAACCTTAGTGGTTAAGAAAGGGGGTATGAAGCCAGCAGTCAAGTAGGGTCTGTGATATTACAGTAGGTAGCGAAAATTGACAGACTAGGTGGTCCAGTTGGTCCTTATCTGCCATCAATTTCTGTATTTGATGTTTCATACGCAAACATTTTTGATGAATCTTCTAGAGGTGCCTTCATAAAATTTACAGTACTTTTTAATTATATATTTCTAACCCCCAGTTGCATCACTGCTATGACTTCCCTCAAGGTCTCCTAGGTGCCTGGCCTGGCAGAGCTCTGAACTCCTCTAGCCACCCACCTCCATTCTGCCTCAGGTTCAGTCCCTCTTGGGCAATGAGGGGGTGGGTGCCCCCTAGATGCTCAAACCTTGTCAGTCTGGCAACTGAGGGCTTTGTAGCCCATTCTTTCTTCAGTTCATTGGGGCCATCATCTGTCAGTGGGGTATTTTCCTGGGTTTCTCCCATCCCCAAGGATGCGGGCATGCATGAGAAGTCTCAGATGCATGTACACGCAGAAGTGTTCTACCACTTCAGACCCCCAACATGAGTACCTCCTTTCCACAGTGCTCTTGGCTGCATTACCACCTGTGGTCACCGAGGTGGCAGTATTGCAGCAAGGGCGGTGAGCCCCCCACCTCGGAGGAACAGAGCATCCCCTGGGATACTCAGTCCACCTCCTCCTAGCCGGTACCTAATGACCTAATCTTGTTTCCAAACACAGGTCGCCAGCATAGCAAGCAGTACCACTACCACTGCAGTGATGGGTCAGACAAAATTTACATTATTAAATATTGTTTTTTACTGCACTATTAGCAATTATGCCAACCTGCTTATTGGTCTTTATTAGCATCATCAGACCACCAACATATCTACCCTTCTTTTTCTCCTTCCTAGCTGGAAGCTGATATACAGTACTAGGTATCCATTTAATGAGGAATCTGTAAGGGTAGGAGACCATGTTTCCTAAAGGCAAATATAACTAGCAGCTGCTAAAAAATATGTTAGTCCTTCTCAGAGCATTTCAATAGTATCTCAGATACATTCCAAGATATTGTTAGTGAACCACTTTCCATTTCATTTGCTGAAAGTCAAACATTTGTTGATTTTGCAATACTTTGGACATGTTAGCAGTCTGAACAGCATAAGAGACAGTTGTGGGTGGTTGTAAGTACTGGTTGTACAGGCTGTGTTCTGACCTGTTGTATATTTTATTGAGGAATAAGTACACTCATGGATGTACCATAGCCAAAAAAATGTATTCCAAGAGGATCTAGCTTCTAAGCTTCTTTGGTAATAGCAGCAGCCAAACATCTGTCTCTAATTAAAATATCAACTTATTTTGCTGCAGCAATTCCTTTTTTACACAGATGGACTTTCCAAAAAGTTTTTTTTTCAGTAAGGAAATAATTTAAAGACATTGATCTCTTTCTGACTTTGCTTTTGCTGTATCAAACACAGCCACTGTCTCATACTCTGGCTCGTGATCTAATTCTACTTCATGTCATGCTTTGGTCTCATGTACATGGTCAGCTAAACTCCTTAATTTTGTTTCTGTTGATTCCATCTCTAAAAGACAATTTTCCTCTGAGTCCATTTAAAGTGAATGCAATGTCATTGATATACTTAGATTAGAAAATACTGCATCCCTTTTCAGAAGACACACAACTACCTTGTCACTTACTAGATATAGATGCACCAAGTCAATTTCTGGTCCATTTTTGACTCTTATACAGTACAGAAAATCTGAGGGGTTCCCATTGGTGTCTATTATCCAATGGGTACAGTGGATACACGCTGTGGAGCAGGGTCACGTAGCCACATTGCACCCACCACTGCACACAGTACTCAATGCTCCAAGGGAGCGCAGGACAGGTGTGCACCCGATCCCCTGCCTGTGCACTGAGCTCGGTGGGGGGGTGCTGGGGTATCTGCTGGGGGTGTGCCAGCATTCCACACCATTCACGAATGTGTGGAGTATGGTACGTGGGTACTGGCAGCAGTGCGACCAGAGGGCAGATGTACTGGCTGCGTGCCCCATCCGGGTACCACCACTGGACCCACCAGTGCAGGTGGGGGGGAGCCTTTGGACCCCCACAGGATTAAGCCTCTGATGTTGGGGGATGATGTTTGGTCTGGGGGTGAGCACCCAACACATGCCCCCCCAGCAGCTATATCGGTGCTCAATGCGCTCACCCCAGAATGGTACCTGCCCGGCACAAGGGATCCACTGTGGACCTGGGTAGGGCAGCCAATTGACTGCCGATCCAGGTCTGCAACCCTGCATACCTGCATGCAGGGTGGGGACCATGAAGGGCAGCTGGGCAGGGACCGCTGCTTCATGAATGCAGTCCCCGCATGGATCTCCTGTGGGTGCAGAGTGGTGTGCTGCTAAATGCACCAGCTCTGCACCCCTACGAGAATAGAGCCCAGTGAGTGCAGTTTTGGAAATAAGTAAGATGTTGCTGTGTATATGAGAATGTGAATGCTATCATTATGTGAAGGTAATTACATGCATGTACCACAGATTACATGTCTATGGACAATAACATGAGCACATAACTGGAGGCTGAAAAATGTAAAATGAAGCACTTTAATGTTTACTTTGAAAATTGTGCATCTCAACTATCAGTGAGGCATGTGACCTATTTTTGTATTCTAGTTATTTTTGTGTCTCTAAGTAGTATGCTTGCACTCTCACTATTATGTAATATAGCACTTCTCTTGAATAGTTAAGCTGCACAATAGTTATGTTTCACTTTAAGCACTGTCACTTTAAAATTTTAAATGGTCACTTTGCAAAATGTGTATGAAAGCACTTTAACCAAGTGGGGTTTCATACTTTGACAAAACCCACTGGGTGAAACATCAGTCTGATCTGTTCTTCCTTTCGGAAGGTGCCTTTTTTCTGTTCCTGTGTGTACCTCTATAAACTGCTGTAATTTAAACCATTTAGGAATGGACAGCAGTTCTTTGTTGGTTTAGCGAGTTCCATGACTTTCCTATACTGTCGCAACTTGTTTTGTCATGGTAAACTGCTGCAGTGTTGAGCAGCTATGAACTACAAGTAGATACATAATATCTTTTTCAGCAATTAGGTGTGCTAACTTCCTCAGAAATAAATATTTTAAAATTTCCAGCAATGTTTCACCAATATTATGGTACTTCCTTCCCCAATTCTGTTTTCTAGGAGTCCTTGACCAGGTCTTTGCACAACTTGATTCCTCCCTTGTCTGCGATGCCTTGGCTTCCTTATTATTAACAGCCTGTAATAACTGATGGTCACTGATATCTTGAGTACCTACACCCTGTTGCCTCTATCTTCCATTTATCAAGGTAGAGACTAAATTAATTTGTGCCACAGAATCTTGTGAAGGAATTATTAGTGTTTCTTTTTATTTATTTATTTATTTACCTCTTTTTTCCTCCAGTTGCTGGTCCTGAGGCATCCCCAGCTTGGCCCACACAGCCTGAGACCCCCCCCCTTGCTTCAGGTCCCCTGGAACTCTGATCTGGCACCCTGAATCACCATATACCCCTGGCTTGTGCCCCACTGGGTGGGGGCACCCTCCACTTTCCTAGGCACTCCTACCACTCTAGCTTGGTGGTCTGGTGCAGGCCAGCAGTTATCGGGACCGGAAGAGGTAGGGTCCAACGGTGGGCATGGGGTTGACTTGCCATCATCTCTTCTGCGAGTGTGACTCTGTGATGTTCCCCCCTGAGGCACTGACATGCAATGACATCCAGTGCAAGCTGTGTGCAGTCCCACACCCCTCTTGTGGATGTCTGCCAATGCCTCCACCCCTGTGTGCACGACCCCCGGCTGATGCACTTCCAGTCTCCAGTGAGCATCGCTCCTGCAGGGGTATTGTGAGCCCATCCTCCCCAGGAGAGGAGAGCTGTCCTCTGGACATTTGAGCCTCTCATTCCTGGCTGACCCCTGGCAACCAGAGCTCACTCCTGAACCCTAGTCACCAGTCATCGGCGTGGTGTGAGGTGTGGCATCCAGATCCTCAACACACAGCACAGCCAGATTGGCTTATTATTACTATTTCTTTTGCAGCCTGAATAGAGTTGCTATTGCATTTTGGTTTAACTGAATTTCTGTCTGATTATTTAATACTTGTAGCAAAGTATCTCCGTTCAAATTGTCCCCTGCTCCAGGCATCTCAATTCTGTTCAACAGAACCTTGTAATGCAATCATCCCTCTGCCTGCCCCCTTCTTTAATACATTATTTTCTCCTTCCTAATCTTCATTCTTTCATTACTACAGTATAAGCTTTTGGGGGGATTTTACTGGGGTTATTGTAATCTTGACTGATGAAAAATCAGGTCTTCCCCTTATATTTTCCTCTCTGTGAACTCCAAACTTCTGTTACTTTACTCCTATCTTGCTGACTCACTCTAAGAAGGACATGTGCTTATATTCTTGTCATTTGCTGCTTGACCATCATTATCTCTTCCTTAACCCTCTGACTGCTAACAAAACCAGAACATATAAGAATTCTGGACTGATTTATCAGTCCATGACACAGCAAGGGGTAATCAAAATAAGATGTTACATTACAACTGAGCTTGTCATTTCATAGCTGCTTTTTCCTTCCCTACTTTTAATTCTGTTCTCCCACAGATCTCTGGAATTCCTATAGAACTGGAGAATAATGCATTCCTAACTGAGTTAGCACAATGTAGCTATCCTCATTCGAGGTTTCATTACTCATGCCTTTGTTTAGGTTCCATGTCAAAACAGCAAAAAAAAAATAGTTACAGAAAAATAGCGACTGTACATACAGCAACTGCAAATAACAGTGATTGATGCAGATTGTGAAAATGGTGTTGTAGTGACCTTCTGAGGGGCGCTTTTCCCCCACACATCCTTTAAAATATCTAAGCAACACCAGGTGGGATGCAACTCAAGCAAGGGGAAAGATTTGATATTCTCACTCGGGGGAGGTGCTCACACTAAAGTGGGCGCAAGACTTCCCCAAAAAAAGAAAAATCAGTACCTGTGAGTTTTGAACCCAGGTATGCTGGATGCAGCAATCATACACAAAGCTGGTAATGCTAACCTCTAGGCTACAGTGCCAGCATGGCTTTCTAGCAGACACTGGTGACTACATTACAGAGTTTGGAATTCTGATTTTGAAAGCAGCACAAGGGAAGTCACAGAGTTTGGAACTGCTTGATTTTGAAAGCAGCACAAGGGAAGTCACAGCATTTGGAACTGTTTGATTTTGAAAGCAGCACAAGGGAAGCCACAAAGTTTGGAACTGTTTGATTTTGAAAGCAGCACAAGGGAAGTCACAGCATTTGGAACTGTCTGATTTTGAAAGCAGCACAAGGGAAGTCACAAAGTTTGGAACTGTTTGATTTTGAAAGCAGCACAAGGGAAGTCACAGCATTTGGAACTGTCTGATTTTGAAAGCAGCACAAGGGAAGTCACAAAGTTTGGAACTGTCTGATTTTGAAAGCAGCACAAGGAAAGTCACAGAGTTTGGAACTGTTTGATTCTGAAAGCCGCACAAGGGAAGTCACAGAGTTTGGAACTGTTTGATTCTGAAAGCAGCACAGGGGAAGTCACAGAGTTTGGAATTCTGATTTTGAAAGCAGCAGAAGGGAAGTCACAGAGTTTGGAATTCTGATTTTGAAAGCAGCACAAGGGAAATCACATAGTTTGGAACTGTTTGATTTTGAAAGCAGCACATGGGAAGTCAAAGAGTTTGGAACTCTAATTTTGAAAGCAGCATAAGGGAAGTCAGAGTTTGGAACTGTGATTTTGAAAGCAGCACAAGGGAAATCACAGAGTTTGGAACTCAGTGCTTTGGCTTCTCAGAAGGAACTAGAAGGGGGACGGGATCAGATCTACAGTACAGTAGCTTATTGTTGTTTTACATTGTTTCTTGTGGATTCTACTTGGTAGAAGGTTATTTCTTTTCTTTCTTACTACTAAGGGGCTAGCATGGTATTGTTTGGGGCTGTTGGAATTTTGAAACCTGTTTTGGTAGCTATAAGTGGGCTCATTTGTTTGGTTCACTGTGTGACAGGCTGCATTTGTAGAGGCCTATTTCTTCTGTTTTAAAACATAATTTGGTGTGATTTAACTGGGTCTGTTTCTTTGACTTGGAGACATATATCTTCTAATTCCAAGCCTATTTTGATGTGTTGTTGGCTAAGCTGTTTGAATTGGAGTCCTGTTTCTTTGGGTAGCAAACCTATTCTGGGGGCTTTGAGTAGAATTGTGATTCATTGTTGCTGACTTCACTAGCTGCAAAGTTTGAGTACAGAGTGGGGGAAGGGTGCTAATGGTCTGACCAGAGGCCTTAGCTACCTGATTGTTTCTGGAAGACTTGGGCTGGTCCCACCCTTGTTCCATTATTTCCTTTATGCCAAGGGTTCTGACATCACTTCCTCAAACAGGCAAAATAATATGCACCTGTCATAGCAAAAGCAGACATCCAGGAAAGGAACAGCAGCAAGTGAAGAGGTGACTGCTGTCTCAGTGGAAGGGAAGTAAATGCAAATCTAGGAGCTTTCATTATTACTTTTTCGCATTGATATTGCATTGGGGAAAGGAGGAGTAGGAGTTTGAAGAAGGTTGCGCAATGGCTACTTAAAGTCTGTTTTTGAGTGTGGATAGGAAGGATAGAAATATAAAAAGCAGTTGCTCAATATATCTAAACTTGTGCAACAAAGGAGGTAAGGGAAATAAAGAAAATGCTTTGCACTGATAGAGAAGGGAGAGGGGAGACTTGGGGGAGTGTTTGGTATCCTGCATCTGGAAGGGTGGGGGTCGCTGGTGGGCAATGACAGTAATGGGTAGGGTGGTAGGCTGCAACAACTGTGGTGCACCAATCTTTCTAAAAATTGCCTGGAGTGTGGGAGGATGTTTAGTGTGCAACCACATAGAAAAACTTAGAAAGGAGATTGAGGGTCTGTGGGAGAAACTAAGACAGGCAAGGCAGATTGGGGGTGGGTTTAGCCCAATACTGGAGGGAGGAAGAAGGGGAGAT
The DNA here is from genome assembly GCA_016271365.2 of Neoceratodus forsteri. Classification (NCBI taxonomy): domain Eukaryota; kingdom Metazoa; phylum Chordata; order Ceratodontiformes; family Ceratodontidae; genus Neoceratodus; species Neoceratodus forsteri. The sequence continues at coordinate 520,285,455 of CM057458.1, forward strand.
GAGGGAGGGTGATTTAAGCCAACAGTGGTGAGGAGAGGGGCAGAAGAAGGGAAGCAGAGACAAAGGGGCCCAGGCCAGGAAGAACAATTGCCAGGGAAACCAGGTCAGGAGACAAAAGACAAATGGAAGGAGGAGATAGGGACTTATGAGGGGAGGTGAAGAAGTGGCAAAAGACATGGAGTGGAAAGGAGAGAACATGTTATTATGAAGAGAGAGGGAGAGGGCATTTGTGAAGGGCCTTCAGAAAATAGTTGGGCACTGCTAGAGAGGAAGAAGGTGGAGGAGGGAAATGATGAAATTAGAGGAGTAATTGATAAATGCCTGGACCAAACTGGAGCAGGGGGAAGTTCTGCTGGGAGAATTGCAACAGGGGTAAAAGGGGAATAATGTGCAGGAGGAAGAGGAGTTGTAAATGAGAGTGAGAGATGAATGAAGCAAGCAGGGAGTAAGAGGAGGAATCTTAGTGCTGGGGACCCAATACTAAGAGGAGTTAGGTGAGGTAGAGGAGAGGCATAGTCAGACGGTGGAGACCATGCCAGGAATGACAGCGAAAGGTGGGACAGTCTGTTCTGAAATATGCTAGAAGGGTAGGGACAAGCCTCATTTAATATTATACATCTTGGGACAAATGACCTGGCCGACAAGACAGTAGATACAGTCCAGAGGAGGTTAGAGGAACTAGCACAATTATGTGAGGGGGCAGGAAGATCAGTAACTTTTTCAGAGATACTTCCGTGCAAAGGCAAGCACAACAAGAAGCTGAGAATAGAGAATTTAACGGATGGCTAAGAACCTGGTGTTGTACTAAAGGGTATGGGCTGTTGGGGGTGGGAGGGACCGGAGGACAGTAGTCTCTATGCCAAGGACAGACTACACTTGAGTGAGGAGGGAAAGAAAGAAAGTGTTGAAACAGAGGATGGAGGAGTACATAGAGGAAGTTGGGAATTTAAACTAGGAGTTGGGGGGGCAACTGGGGAAGACATATGCAGAGACCACAGGTTGGGAAATCATATGAGCTTAACCCCCATAACAGTGACAAAGGACAAATGGCAAGTACTGTTGGTAATGCTAGGAAAGGAGGGCAGGATGGGAGGGGGGAAGGGTGGAATGTGGTTACCCTTAATGCTAGGAGCCTTGGGAGTAAAACTGCAGAGTTACGGGTTCTCATGGCAGAGGGAGAGGTGGACATTGCAGCCATCACAGAAACATGGGCCACCCAATACAATGACTGGGACCTGTCTGTACCAGAGTACAGGTTATTTAGTATGGACAGGGTGATTGGGAAAGATGGGGGGGTGGCACTATATGTGAAGGAAGGACTGAAGTGTGTAAGGAAGGAAGGGGAGGAGGGTAGTATGGAGTCACTTTGGATGCAAATCCAGGATTCCAAGAATAGGATTCTTAGAATGGGAGTGGTGTACAGGCCACCATCTCAGACAGAGGAGTTAGACAGAGAACTAGTGAGACAGATCAGGAGGACCTGTGAGAAGGGTATTGTGGTGATTGTGGGGGACTTCAACATGCCAGGAGTGTAATGGAGCACCCCAACAACCAGGAACAGAAGGGAGCAGGTACTGCTGGATGCCTTCCAGGACAGCTTCCTGCTGCAAATGGTCAGTGAACCAACCAGGTTAGGAAATACCCTTGACCTTGTGCTGGCAAATGGGGACTTTGTGAGAGAACTTACAGTGGAGGAACCGCTGTCAGGGAGTGACCACCGCTCAGTATGGCTCACATTGGATATGGGCAAGGAAGGAATGGAATCTGGCACAATAGTGCTGGACTTCAGGAGGCCGACTTTGGGAGGATAGGGGAAGTGGTAAAAGGGTACCTGGCCAGAATTCAATCTATTATGGACACTACCCAGAGGTGGGAGTTCATAAAGCTGGGGATAGTGGAGGCAACCAAAACCTGCTGCAAAGCCCAGAGCAAGAAGGCTAGGGCTAAGAAACCGATCTAGTTGAGCAAGGAGGTCATGGAAAAGGTAAGGAGGAAAAGAGCTGCCTTTAGGAAGTACAAGAAACAGGGAGGGGGAGGACGGGGAGTACTTGACAGAATCAAAGGAGGTGACAAGGGCAGTAAGGGGAGCCAAAGCATCTACAGAACTCAGGCTGGCACAAGGCATTAAGAAGGAGGAGAAGGACTTCTTTAAGTACATCATGGAGAAAAGGAGCTGTAAGGACCACATAGTAAGGATTAGGAAGGAGGGGGGTTGGGTGAAAGCAGGGTGTGATAAGGCGGAAGCACTAAATGAGTACTTCGGCTCAGTATTTACTAAAGAGAAGAGGGGGGTGACACCCAAGGTGGGAGAAATGGCAGAAGCAGGGGGGGAAGTGGTGACAGATGGGGAAATCATGGAGAGCAGAGTTTGATAGGGTTTGAAGGCACTGAGGATGGACAAGGCACCAGGCCCAGATGGCATCCACCGCAGGGTACTGAAGGAGCTGGCAGAGGTCCTTGCAGGACCTTTGGCAGACCTATTTAATGCCTCACTACATTTGGGGTGTGTACCTCAGGACTGAAGGATGGCTCATGTGGTGTCCCTCCACAAGAGTGGCCCCAAGGATGAACTGGGAAACTACAGACCAGTGAGCCTCACATCCATCATGGGTAAGCTAATGGAGACTATCCTGAAGGAGAGGCTGATGGCCCTGCTAGAGGCTAAAGGACTACAGGACAGCAGACAGCATGACTTCATACGTGGCAGATCCTGCCAGACTAACCTGGTCGAGCTTCTATGACTGGGTAACTAGGCCACTGGACAGGGGCCATGCAGTGGATGTCCTGTATCTGGACTTCAAAAAGGCATTTGACTCAGTGCCACATGGAAGGCTGGGAAGGAAGTTAGTAGGCACAGGGGTGGGTGCAAAGCTGGTGAGATGGGTAGGAAACTGACTTCAGGGAAGGTAACAGAGGGTGGTGGCAGGTGGGGAGCTCTCATACCCAAGGGCAGTGACGAGCGGTGTTCCACAGGGCTCAGTGTTGGCACCAGTGTTGTTTGGGATATTCATTGCAGACATATCATGGGACATCAAGAGCAAGATCAGTCTTTTTGCTGATTATACCAAGGTAGGCGTGGTGGTGGATGACCTAGGGGGGGTGGCAGGGGTTGCAGGATGATCTGGCAAAGCTTGAAACCTAGTCAGACACCTGGCAACTGGGCTTTAATGCCAAAAAGTGCAAGGTGCTGCATTTTGGGATGAAGAACCCAAGGAGGAGTTACCAGCTAGGGGGAGTGCAGCTAGCCCAGACAGAGGAGGAGAAGGATCTTGGTGTGCTCATTACAGGGTCAATGAACAACTCAGCACAATATAGGAAGGCAGCTGCAAAGGTGAACAAAATGCTGGGTTGTATTGCAAGGGGTATGTCCTCGAGGAGGGAGAAGGTGATTCTGCCACTGTATAGGTCATTAGTTAGACCACACCTAGAGTACTCATGTGCAGTACTCTATGTCCGTGATTCGAAGAGGGACATTAAGTTACTGGAGGTGCAGCGCAGAGTGACAAGATGATGCACAGGGGCTGGGACTTATCATACAAGAGGAGGTTGAAGGAGTTGAACATGTACTCACTGGAGGAGAGGAGAGACAGGGGTGACATGATTGAAACCTTTAAATACATGAAAGGAATAAACAAGACGGGTACAGAGGGGCTGTTCAAAGTAAGGGTAGGGAGGGCCACCAGGGGCCATGATATGAGACTGGAGTGAGGAAGGTTCAGGAGGGAGATGAGGAGACACTTTTTTACAGAGAGGGTGGTCGCTGGGTGGAATGCGTTACCTGCTGAAGTGGTATGCAGTAGAACAGTGGACTGCTTCAAACGAGGATGGGACAGGACAAGGGGGAGGGTTAATGAAGGGGAAGGGTGGAAGAGAGGGGCAGCTGCAGAATAAGGAGTGCTAGCTGCACATTCAAGCAGACTTAATAGATCTCTAGGCCTTTATCTACTGGCAAATTTTGTATGTTCGTATGTTCGCATTACTCACTACATTTACTCCCTACAGTGCTGAATGACATTACTGCCTCATCACTTAAATAACTCGTTGCTATTAAGACCATGTCACCAAAATCACATTTGCCATTTTGACCTGCTATTATTCCCTAGCTGTTTTGCATTCACCATTTTCATGGGACACCCTTTGCTTATACTTTCTAGTGATTCTTCAGTATAGTGGTGGGGGAAAATTCAGTAGGGGAATTCAAAGATGCATTCCATAGGCATAGGTGAGCCCTAGTGATAGGAAAGAGATCAAAGCCAGAGATCAAGTAGGGTCTGTAGTCTCTGTAGCAGGTAAAGTAAATGGGCAGATTGGATAGGCGTGGCTGTCCTTATATGCCTTAAACCTTAAACCTTAAAACCAACCTACTACCACTACCTCCCAACCTCCTAGACAAAGTCACTTCTTTTGGCCACCCACTCCCTCCCCCAGTTTCCCCTCCCCCTCACCTTGACTTGTCCTTGGACTCTCACTCTAGATGTCACACCTCTTTATCTCCTTTGTTACATATAAACACTGTCCTTTACCCTAGTTGAATGCTCTTGATGCTGTACTATTACCATTGGTACTATGAATGACATTGTAACCTTACTATATACTAGCTATCTACTATTCAAGTATTGTATGTAAACTGTTTGTTATTGCTGTCATTGTCACTGTTTGACATGGAACCTTTGAAAAAGAGCTCTGCGCTCAAAGGTATGATCCGAATCCCTAAATAAATAAAAATGAAAAAATAAAAATATGCCATCAATTTCTATTTTTCTATGTTTCTAGACTGGGAGAAGCATTTTTTTGATGCTGGAGGTAAGAGACTTTAAACCCTGAAAAGTATAGTGCAGAGAATATAATAAACCCCTAGGGACCATTGCAGTAGGTGTATTTTGCACAGAAATTAGATAATTAAACTAACTTACAATTTCTATATTATTATACACTTTTGGTGACCTAGAGATTTTTTGACCTGTGAAATTTTGAAATTTAGTTCCCCCCCGTAATATATTTTGTCCTTTTCTTCTGTGTGTTTGAGAGATAGTGTACTAGAGTTAGTAGTTTTTTCTTTGTTCCTCTAATTTCTGTATTGAGTATCATCTTACATACATGACAACACCAATTTAATCAATTATCAACTCTTGATTTGCCTGAAGGGGTTTAAGTGCCTGGGTTTTACAAAAATGGGTGCAGTTGTCTTTTCCCCATAATTTCTTACTAAATAAACTTTAATTCATTTATCTCCAGTAAGACATCTTTCAATCTCTGTAAATCTGAATCTCATTATATTCTTTTTTTGTTTCCCTGCACATGTACAAGAAACATCTTGTGTTAGAATGACATTTCAGAGTTGTGTCAGGGATGAGTCCAATACAGAGCAATCTACAGTGGGCTCGGCCCTTACAGACCATTGAGCATGCAACCAGACTGTGACACTAGTCAGAGTTTCACAGCTGGAAGCCGTTCTCTAGTTGAAAGAAATGAAGCACTCCAATGACTGCGCTTCACTCTTTTCATTTGCATAATGCCAGATGGTAAGCAGACAGCTCTGTCCCCTGTTCTTCACTGCTACTCTACAGGTTAAAGATCAAATGCAACAGTGCTCATCGCCGTTTGTCTTGTGCTGTGTAATAAAGATTCATTGGCAACCTTTGTGTGTCTCATAAATTATTTTCTATGTTTTAAAAAATACATTTTCTAACCTTATTTTGATTCAGTGTCTGTAGCCCGATTCCCCAATTTATATTTCTATGGTCTGCATATTGTGAGCACGGTTGCATCATACATGAAGACATAATTGGGTGGCAGCTGAATTTTATTTCTTTTATTTAGTTTTTGTTTACCAGGTGGCTGTGCTAGCCATAGCAGTGATTATTTTCAGACATGACCCGGGAGGTTACAAGCAAAACAGTATGGTCACAAAGCACAGGGTGAGATAACAACAGCGGGGTACAGTTTTGACGTTAACAGTAAGGTACAATTAATGGATTACAATAGCAAGATATAGTTTTTAACAGTGAGACAATTGAAATTACAACATCAAGGATACAGTTTAACAGCAAAACATGGTTCAGCTAGTGGATAAGGTAAATAACAATAAAGCACCTGTCACACAAGAAAAATAGTACAGGGCCAGGGTAAATGCCAGCAGCAAAACAAAAGACATAAGAGCTAATATCAGTCAGCAATATCAACATTATAATTTGACAATACCAAATAGTAGCTGTCAGAGGTATGAGGTTAGAGCACAGCAGGAACATTAGAGTGAGACAATAAGAGAAGGCATAGGGAGAAGTAGAAGCAAGGCAAGGTTATGTGAAGAAAAGGAGAAAAGAGTTTTGTGAGACCATTAGGAGGGGGGAAAAAGGAGCTCCTAATCGGGCAATTATGGACAGGAGAAAAGTAGGGGGATTAAAACGTATGCAAGGGGTAGGTTCTCATAGGTGAGATTGACACATTTTCTTAAAGAGGAAATGGCTTGGCGTAGACCGAACCACTAGGGGAAGAGAGTTTCAAAATTTAGGAGCAGCACAGAAAAAAAGCACAGGTTCCCTTGGAGGTTATACATCTTGGAATGTGAAGTAGGGATGCATCAATTGATCATAGGCCATAAGAGGATGACTGGGGAAGAAGAAGGGAGGCAAGAGATACAGGGACATTGGTTCTAATGATGTTATCCACAAGCGAAGCAAAGGAGAGAAGCAGATAGTGTGAGGAGGCCAGTTTAGATCAGCATAGAGCTGGCATCTGTATTTGAGTTGCTGGAATGCAGAGGCATAGCAACAGATTGTGTTATATGTAGTGTCTCATCTATGTAGGGATGCCTTTGAGGCATTAATATAAGTTACAACTCCATAGGTCAGAGAGGGAAGCAGAATACCTGTGGCAATAGCTAGTCTAGCTGAAGGTGTCAGGATGTGACTAGTCTTATAAGCCAGCCTGATTTTGAAGTTCACAGACTTACATGCATCCAGGATATGTTGGTCAAAGTCAAGGGAGCCATCAAGTAGGACCCCAAGGTATTTGAACAAGCTAACTTTCTTCAGTAAAGAGCCATCGAGACAGGAGATACTGAGCTGACTTTGAGCCATCCATAGCTTAGCCACAGTACCAAAGACCATGGCCTGCATTTTTCCCACATTAAGCAGGGGCTTGCATCTGGAGAGCCAAATCTGAATATCATGAAAGGCAGTAGAAAGATTAGGATTTATCTCTGACATACACTTTGAGCTATGGTGCGGGACAAGGTTGTCCACATAAAGGAGAGATGAACAGAGAGGGATATTCCAGGTAATGTGGTTGATAAAAGTAAAAAAAAGAAAAGGACTCAGGATAGAACCCTGAGGAACACCTATGTTTACAGATGTTTGATCTGATATGACCTAGTTAAATTTCATGACTTGAACTCTGTCAGTCAGGTAACTATTAAACTAGGAGACAGATAGTGAAAAGCCAAGAGACGAGAGATTGGAGAGCAGAAGAGGGTGGTCAACCAGAACAAAGGCTTTGGTGAGGTCAGTGAATATAGCTCCTGTCAGAAGTCCAGAATCCAAGGTACGGAGTACATCATTGGTAAATCTGAGTACAGCAATGGTAGTACTATGTCCTTTGCAGAAACCATGCTGGTTAGGCAATAGAAGCTTGAAATTGGACATATATTCAATGGTTTGGGAGGCCACCAGTTTTTCCAGGATTTTACCTACGACAGGGAGGATTGCAATGGGCCGATAATTTGAGATGTCTTTTTTTTGTCCCTTTTCTTGTATACAGGAGTGACTCTGGACATTGTCCAAATGCAAAGGACATAGCTTTGACATAGGAACAGGGTATAAATATGCTCCAGAGGGGAGGCAATAACAGGGGCAGCTAGTTTCAGGAGCCGTGGCTCAATACCATCAGAGCCAACGCTGGTATTGTCAGAGATCATGGGTGTAGCCAGGCAGGCATACTCCAAGCACTCCATGGTGTGCAATTTTATTTAAGGGGGGGGTAGCAAATAGGCTGTGAACTGCTTCCTTTTTCCATGAAAACTAAAAGAAAATACTGACCATTTCTGTAATTTTATTCATAGGAGTCAAAACTAGAAGGACTGGTCACTAATACTCTCTTTGCATCCCAAGGACAATAAAACTTATAGGCTCTGGGCTGGTATGTGGGTGTCTTAGGCTTAGGGAACATGCATGGTAACAACCATTGTCATGAGATACAAAAGTTGTATTTATTGTGCCAAATGAGGCACCAAACATGGTCCTGGTGAACATTTGTATATTGTCTGGCTACACCTCGGCTGGGGGTAGGTCACCCTAACAAGGGGGGGGGTAGTAGTGAGTCCACTTTGTGTGCAGATCTGAAATCCCTGGCTACACCCCTGTCAGAGATTGAATTAAGTAGCTTTAGGATATTAGTTTTGGTGATGGTTTTAAAGTAGAAAGGAGGGTGATTAGGCTTGTGATTGATCTGCGTAGGGCAGGGGTTTGGTTGTGCATTGGGGAAGGCAGAGGTAAGGCTATCTAGGTCGGTGAAGTATATGTTAAAGGAGTTTGCAATGGTTGTCGGGTCATTGCAATGCATGCCATCCATGACCACATCATTGGCAGGGTGGGATTTTTGGGTGCCTAGGAAGGTCTTCACATACAACCAGAATTTTCTAGAGTCACCTGCATCATCCAGCAGGAGTTCCATACGGTAGGTACTCTTATCTAATCTAATTTGCCTCTTATAGGAGTTCCTCTGTGCTCTGTAGATTAGTGCTGTGTGGAATTTCCAATGGAATTTCACTGGTTCTTCAGTGGAATTCTGCTTATTGTGATCCATGGAAAGCAACTTTTCCATGGAAAATTGTTCCACAACAATTTCTGCTGTAAATATTAAGATCTGTAGAATGACATTCCACAAAACAGTATTTTGTTTCCATGGAACATCATTCTGCAATTATTTTCTATTGAGGAATTTCACCATTCCGTTGGTGGCAAAATTAATTGGAATTTCAGTGGACTTTTAAAAAATTCAGCAGAATTTCATTCTGCTGGAATTGGAAAATTCCACACAACACTGCTGTAGATATTATAGTCAGACAAGAGACCTGAGCTTTAATACCACCTCCAATGTTTTTCCCTAGCCCAAAGCCATTTGGTTTGCTGTCCTCGAACATGCTGAATAATAAGGGGGTATGTTTGTCCTGTATTTCCCCAAACCTGTTAAGTAAGTGACCAAGGGCCATCTGAGTGTCCTGCGAAGCATAGTGGCGGACCAGACAATTGAGGAGACCTCATGTAGGAACTTAGCTTGATCCAGTCCTGCAAAGTTTCTAAAGATACTATATTTAGATGGTGGGGAAGGGGATGCTGAGGGGGCTCCAGCAGCAATAGATGAGGGTGTGGATGCTTATGGTGTCCTCTAGGGTACCTGCAGATTTAGTCCTGTCAGTGCAATTAGTTAGCATCCAGCCTATAAGTACATCAGAGTTTGAAGTGGATGATACTCTAGTGGGATAGTTTATTATTTGATGTAGATTATGTCCTTGCACCAGGGAGAGGAAAGTGTTTTGTGCATTGCCAATCCAGTTTAAATTAAGATCACCCAGGATAAGAACCTCATTATTGCCTATAGCAAGGGAAACCTTTTCAAGCAATTATTCAAGGCAGTGATACTACTTTTTGGAGGGTTGTAGGTGCAAATCATATGCAGTTTTTTGGAACCCAGGAGGAGGGTCATAAGAAGGGATTCACAGGAGGAAAGGGCTATGGTAGAGGTGATGGAAAGATTAAGATGAGATATGAAATAGACTGCAACCCCCCACCTCTCTTAGGGGGTTGTCTGTCACATCTAAATAAATTATAGTCTGGGAGGGTGCACAATGTGTCAGGGGTGGAGGGCTTGAGCCATGTTTCAGACAGGCAAAGAACATCAGGGCAACAGAGATTTTCCCAGGCCTCCAATATAGGCAGATGACAGGGCAGGCTTCTGATGTTGATATGAGCAATACATAGACCCCTATCATTAGCCCAGGTATCATCAGAGTAAGAGTCTTGTGCCACGGGCCATGAATTTAGTTCTGTATCACCTGATAGGATGAGCACAATAAATAGGAGGTACCATAGCTTTCTATGTAAGAAGAGGGGTAGGGGGATTAAATCATAGCAAGCATTTTTCTTAATAATACATATACCCAGATAGAATACAGCTCTGGGGAGTAGGAGAGGTGTAACTCAAGGCACTTAATTGGTGTTCAGAGCAGGTTGGAGAAAGTAAAATCAGTTTGGGTGAGCAATGTAGTCACTGAGGCAGGTGAAGCAAACAACAGGGAGAAACAGGCTGCTAGGAGTAATGTCGTACCAATGATTGCTAGTGATACTGTGCAAGTCATATTTGTTACAAAGTAGGAAGCAGTCAAGAAAAACGTAAGATACAGTAGTGAAAGTCTGAAGGGGGAGAACAAAACTGCTTCTCTAACTGGGGAGCAAGAAAATCAAACAGTTGGGGTAGCTGGGAGGCCACATTGGTTAATTAGGATCTGCAGCCTATTTGTTAGGTAGGAAAATGGGTAGACTAGGTGGGCCAAGCGGTCCTTATCTGGCATCACATTCTATGTTTCTATGTTTCTATCTCTCGTGATCGGTGACTACAAGGAGCAGGAGGTAAAGTGGACTACTAGTCAATTGACAATCTGTCAAGTTTAAAAAGAGACAAAAAAAATAAAGCAATATGAGAAACTGAAAGGCCCAGTATCAGGCAGTACCAGGATTGCCAGGGATGGTATTAAGATAGGAACTCAGGGGAGCTCAGCAGAAAAGTATGGACAGAGGCAGAAGACTAATGATAGGTGGCCTCTAGCGGGGGAATTTGGCAGCTCACTGTGAGTGCTATTGATATTGTCCATTCCATGTGCATCTCAGACTCTATAGTCAATGATTTGTATTTGCCATTTTATCAATTCAATCATTTCAATTTAACAAACAGGTATTTTGCCTGTCAGCTGTCTATACTGCTTGCCTTTTGTGTTGTTTTCATTTGTTTATGTGCCCCTCATGCCTTTTGAGTCTGTAAGCCCTCCCACTCCCTCTACATGCTGTCCACCCCTCTGTTTCCCATCCCTGTGCTGACATTGGGGTGCCCAATCCCTGTGTTGGCATTATCTCTACCCCCCACCCCCATGGGACACTGTGCAGCCCATTCCCAGTGTCCCGAAATAAACATTTTTATACCCTGCAAAAAAAAAAAAAAAAAGAAAAGAAAACTGTCCCCCATAGGGTTATCACCTTTTGAGAAGCCCAATGTGGGACATTTCTTACTGAAACATGATTTTTTGCAGGACAGTACATAACCTTGACCAATTCAACAGACTTGTTTTCTCTATATAATCAGAAATAAGGATAAGCATTGTAGTTAATTAGTTGCTTCCATTGTTTCTTATCATTTTGAGGTATTTTAGTTAATGTATAATAGTTTTCATCAACATTTAGTGGAAAGTTAGAAAATATTTTTTTTTCTGTTATATAGTCAGGACATGTAGAATTTCTCATATTTTTTTGCAGGACACAGCTGCGCAAATCAGGACTGCCCTGTGACAATCAGGACAGGTGGTAACCCTAGTCCCCTGATGTCCTTTTTCTTTAAGACTATAAAAAACAAAATGATCCCTTGTCATCTCCCTGTCCTCCCTCCCCATCCCGAGCCTCCCACTGAGCAGCCCACTACCCCACCCCACCCTTACCCTATACTTGCCATCGAAGGTCAGTGGCTGTCATCTTCTGTGGACCAGGACATGTCTGCACTCTTCAAAGCCAAACCACAAACTGAAGACTCAAGGTAAGCACCCTATAATGGCTGTCAATGTCATTTTCAACTTATGTTGATATCGTGGCCATTTTTCAATATTTTTGCACAAATTTTCATCATGGGGTTTTTGGGACCACAACTCATGAACACTGACACTGTCATGTTGTTACTCAGTCCAGAAAGGTGATTTTGCAGTCACTGTGTGGAATCACCTATCGGGACTGAGAAACAAATGACAGTGCCAAGGATTCATGAGGTGAATCTAAAATATGTTAAAGGCCTGTGCAAAATTTCAAAAAACACCCAGGTTATGCACACTCTTACCTTTGGCACTTTTTAATATTTTCACTCCAAATTCACAACATTACTATTTTTTTACACACCCTCATGAACAGTATAGCTGTCATTCTACATATCCTACCCAAAATGTGTTTTCTCACCTGTAACACAGAATGGCATGGTCACTGTGCAAAATCACCTTTCTTCACCAACAAATGAAATGAAATGACAGTGGCACTATTCATGAGGTGGGGTCCAAAAAGGCCATGTTGAAAATTTGGTGAAAAAACTCCTAAAAATGGGCAAGTTATACACGGGTGTTCAAAATTTTCTACACACGCATGGAACTTTGATCATTTTCAATATTTTCACTCCAAATTTTTAGTATAGCCATTTTATCACACCACCTCATGAACAGTATAGCTGTCATTTTTCACATTCTGCCCAAAATATGTTTTTGCACCTGAGGCGTGGAATGCCATTTTCCCACAGATTTGAACATTTTCACCTACAGAGTTCATGAGGTGGGGTGATAAGAAGACTATGTTTAACATTTTGGTTCACAATATGAAAAAATGACAAAATTATGCCCATTCATTGCAGTTTCGGTACGCATGCTCATAACTGTGGAAATCTTAAATATTTTCACCCCAGATTTTCAACATAGCTTTCTTATTACCCAAGCTTCTGTATTCAAATGCTGTCCAAAATCTGTGTTTGCACCTGTGGTGCAGAAAGGCACCCTACTTTGCCCGACAAATTGCCAGTCCCAGAAATCCCAAATAATTTTTTTTTCCCTAGCTTCAGTGTGGCTGTGTGTACAGGGCAAAGGCAGGCTGGGAAAAAAAATCTTTGACTTGTGTCATCCAGAGGGGAGAGAGAGAAAGAGAGAGACAGAGAGATTGCAGGGGCCCAAGAAAAATGTCACAGCCCCAGAAATCCCAAATAAAATTTTCTTTTTCTTCCTGGCTTCAGTGTGGCTCTGTGTACAGGTTAAGAGCAAGCTGGCAAAATAAATATTTGACTTGTGCAATCTAGAGGGGGGAGAGAGAGAGAGAGAGAGAGATTGCACAGTGTGGCTATGTGAACAGGGCAAGGGCAGGATGGTAAAATAAATCTTTTACTTGTGCCATCCAGAGGGGAGAGAGACACACAACAGAGAGAGAGACACACTACAGGGGGGCCCATAAGAAATGTAACAACCCCAGAAATCTGAAATAAAACTTTCTTTGTTTTCCTGTCTTCGGTGTGGCTGTGTGTACAGGGCAAGGGCAGGCTGGCAAAATAAATCATTGACTTGTGCCATTCAGAGGAGAGATAAGCAGAGCGATTGTGGAGGGCCCAAGACAAATTAAACAGTCCCAGAAATCCCAAATAAAATTGTATTTTTTTTCCTGGCTTCAGTGTGGCTCTGCATACAGGGTAAGGGTAGGCTGGCAAAATAAATCTTTAACTTATGTAATCCAGAGGAGAGAGAGAGAGAGAGAGAGTGAGAGATGGCACAATATGGCTGTGTGTACAGGGCAAGGGCAGGTTGGCAAAATACAGAGACATTTAACCATCCCAGAAATCCCAAATCAAAGTTTATTTTTGTTCCCTGGCCTCAGTCTGGCTATGTGATTCTTGCTGTGCTGTCTGTGGTCAATCTAAACTGTAGGCCTACTTAACTGGAATTTAAATGCTTCATGATTATAGTCCCAGAGAATTAAGGAGTGCTGATCTATAGAGTAAATTACAACATCAGTGTATGACATTAAAACCCAGCACTTGGCACTGAGGGTTGAGGTGCTGGATTCCACACCTCGTGCAACGCTGGCGACCTGGGTTCGGGAACGGACTCGGGTCTGTGGGGGGTCAGTCGGGGGAGGGAGGATTGAGTGTCCCAATGGATGCTCTCCTCTCTCAGGGAGGGATACCAGGGGTGCTATGTGCACCTGACGACCTGAGAGAACTGGTGAGTGTACCGGCTCGAGGGGTTGGTGGCTCGGTTCATCAGAGTCGGGGAGGGGGGACCCTGTTAGGCACTTGGGAGAGACATGCATCAGCACGTCACCTCTCTGGACTTACATTCTCATGCCGGCATTCTGGGGGGGGAAACAAGGGACACAGAAAATGGAAAAAACTCCCTCAGTGGTCCTAGGTAACAGTCGTTCTGAGCCATTCGGACCACCACTAATTCTCAGGACAGACCCCGATGTGCAGGTAGGAGATAGGAGGAGAAGCACTCTGGGTCAGATCCCAAGGTCAGGGGGCTGAAATGGGATGGAAGGAGTGGATACCGGGGGCAGGCAGGAGAGAATAAAAAATAAAGTTAAAAAAAAAAAAACAGCACTGCAAGGCTAGCAGAGAAGATGACAGCAAATACTTGCAGAAGACTATTTACACACTAAGGGGCAGATATTCAAACCACTGTACCTAGCGCAAAACCGTAGCACTGGAATAGCACTGGATTTGTGTGAGGCTGCAATATTCAAAAGCCCTATTAGCACTGGCACCGTGTGGTAGCGCTGATGCTAATAGATAATAGTATGCAGGGGTGGGGATGGGGAGCACCCATGAATGCCAGCAGCATGGCATATTCAAAGGTATAGCACCATGCTACAGGCATTAATGTGACCTTTAGCAAGGAGCTAGATGCCGCCAAAAAAAAGCTGGCGGCAATGCCCCCCCACCATGGACCCCGTAGCCATGGTACATCACAAATCTCCCTGGTAGTCTAGTGGTCCCCCCACCCCTGAAGCACTAATCCTGACCCCCGGTCCATGTAAAACACCTATTCATCCCTGGTAGTCTAGTGGTCCCTCCACCCCCAGCATGAGTTCCTACCCCCGATACATATAAAACACCTATATTTCCCTGGTAGTCTAGTGGTCCCTCCACCACCAGCATGAATCCTGACCCCCAGTACATGTAAATAACATAAATTGTCCTGGTAGTCTAGTGGCCCCCCACCACTCCCAGCATGAATCTTGACCCCCAGTATATGTAAATCATGCAGTTTCCCTAGTAGTCTAGTGGACCCCCACCCAGCAATGATGCAGCACCCTCACTCATCCCAGTGCATGCCACAAAGAGTGACGGCTACTGGGTCTGCCCTCCTCTCACCACCATAGCCATCTGCCAACTGTGGTAAATCAGCTGATTCATTTCCATAGCACTTATGCATACTGCAGTCGGCAGCCGGCCTTGATGATGAGAGGAGGGCAGAGCCGGTTGCCAGTTCTCTTTGTGGCATGCATTGGGATGAGCGAGGGCACTGCATCACTGCCAGGTGGGGGGTCCACTAGACTACCAGGGAAACTGACATGATGTACATGTACCAGGGGTCGGGATTCATGCTGGGGGGTGGGGGGACCACTAGACTACCAGAGCAATTTTATGTGATTTACATGTACTGGGGGTCAGGATTTGTGCTGGGGGGGAGGGACCACTAGACTACCAGGAAAAAATAGGTGTTTTACATGTACTGGGGATCAGAATTCATGCTGGAAGAGGGTAGAGGGACCACTGGACTACCAGAGAGTGTAACCAACACATCTGGGAACAGGGACCATGATGGCTGAGAAGGGCTGCCTGGCCCAGCCTGTCTGCCCAGGTCCCAATATATTGGATGACTGTGCTGCACAGCCTAGTGACCCTACAGCTGACATACCCCACCCCCAGCAGGTTTGCCTTATGCTTGCCCCATGCATACTTGTGTCCTCCCACTGTGTTCCCCGCCTCTGATGTGGGGTGGGGGCATCATCCAGGGCATGTGTGGCCACAGGTAGTATATGTGTGTATACAGCTATCTATCTATATATATTTATAGAGTAGAGGCCAAAAACTCCATTTAATGCATTAGTTAGGGTTGTTCCACAGCGACAAAAGTGAGGAAATTGTGTTAGGGTTGAAAACCCCTTGACCCCCACCCACCCCCAACCGGCATTGGGGTGTGCATTGACTGCCAGCCTAACTCTCACCCCATGACATGTGTAAAGCAGCAAAAGTATAGGAGAATGGTGAGAGTTAGACCCACTAATCCCAATGCACACCCCAATGCCGGTTGGGGTGGGGCGGGGTCCAAGGGGGTTTTCAACCCAAACACCGAATTTCTTCACTTTTGTCGCTGTGGAACAACCCTAACTAATGCATTAAACGGAGATTTTTGCTCTAATTTCCTTCTTTGAGAATGAAAACAGAAATAGTGAATGTAATGCAGCGGCGGGAGCGCTGGGCCCCGCGCATGCATGTCTTGTGGCATACTAACAGGGACAAGCAATGCAAACAGAAATGCTAACAGTGGTGCACATGGTAACACAAGCGTGAATGAGAACAGAAAGGGTAATGCACATGGTGGCGTGAGACGGAACGGTCTGCACGTGATGTGTTGTCACATAGTAACATGGTGCCTGCAAACAGAAATGTCAATGGGCATGATGACGAAAGAAAAATAGAAAGATAAACAGTACTGTAGACAGAAATGGCAAAAATAACAGAAACGCAAGTGCAAATGAAAACGAAAGGATAACACACATGGTGGCAGGACGCCAACGGTAAGTGAACGGGTAATGAATCGCAAGCGGAAAGGGCAACAGTAACAGTAATGTAAGTGCACAGGCTGGTTTTCCCCAAAACCTGCATAGAGAAAGACAGTGAGTACAAATAATGTATGCATAATAATGAGTATCAACGCAGAAAATGAGAACTTGGAATACTAAATACGTTATATCTCAGGAACTGTATGATGTAGAAAAAAAATTTAAAAGTCGGATGATTCACAACTGTCCTGGCTAATTTTGTACTGAGTGGGAGTAAGCATTTATCCAACGAAAAGTCAGTATCTCGCACCGTTTCCAAGATACGGGCCCTGAAAGGTGCAGCGAACGCCGTAATGTTATCCTATGGGGAAAAAAGAGAAGTTCGGAGTACCATAACTTTGCCTCCCTGTAATATTTTTTCACCAAACCACTGAAAGGCACATGTGTGGACTCTTGACTGTCTTCACCCCAAATTTCAGGAAAAAAGACCAAACCGTTATTTTGCAGCAGGGATCCAAAGGATTTCTATAATGCGTTGAGCGCCGTAATGTTATCCTATGGGAAAAACCGTCAACTTTGGAGTGCCGTAACTTTGCTGCCATGTAATAATTTTTCAATACAACACTGAAAGGCACATCTGTGAGATATCGGCTCTGTTCCCTCCAAATTTCAGCCCCAAACTCCCAAAGGTTCTTTTGCAGCGCAGTGCCAAAGAATCGCTGTCACTTTCCCACAGATGGAAAACTACTGTCGCAATTTGCGAAAGCTTTCACAAAAAAGTTCGACACTTTCGTGAGCATGAAAGTAATTTGTGAAAGTACTTTTTCCAGAAATTTGAAAAACATATTTCTGGGGTGTTTTACCACAAAATAAAGACATGGCAAGCATCCTCAGGGTCCAACTAGCTGAATACAAAAATAATTAGGTTGCTAAAGGGTCCCAAATTTAAATGCCAACCATTTTTCTGATCACCAACTGAAAACAAAATGGCTGATTTCAAAAGTAACAGGCCCATTTGCGAAAGTAAAAATGCATTTGTGACACTGTCGAACTTTTTGTTAACTTTTCCCATTGACTTATAATGGGAAACTGTTTTTTGAATAACTTTTGAACCGTTTAATATTTTTTCACCAAATCTTTGAAAGGCACATCGGGGACCCTGGCCGCACGTTCCCTGAAGATTTTGGGCTGATCGCACAAACCGTACGACCTGTAGGCGTGACCATAGAATTCCAGGAAAAGCATAAATGCGCGCACAGATCATGCTTAATAACTCTGCAGCCGTACATCTGACCAGTACGAAACTTTGCAGATCCCAAGGCCTATGCTTCTTGATCATGTATTCCAAATTTCAGCCAAATCTCTCAAACAGTTGCAAAGTTATTAAGGTGCAAAGTTTTGGGGTTTAACATAGAAATGGCTCCTCAACCCTAACTATGGTAGCACTACCGTGCTACCATAATATATATACACACACACATACACATATATGTGTGTCTGTATCTTTCTATATTTATAGATCTCTTCAGATTTACATATATATATATACATATATATATATATATATATATATATATATATATATATATCTATATCTATATATAAATATATCATTATGTACTGCTTGCAGTGCTGCATAGGTATGTTGTATGCACTGCTTGTACCTGCCAGCACACAGTTCCTGCTGCTTCCTGCTTGTGTTTTCATCCCAATCAACAGGGGCTGCTGTGAGCATGCCTTGGCCTGCAGTGTCCAGCCTGTACCGCCATT
Organism: Neoceratodus forsteri; assembly: GCA_016271365.2. Taxonomy (NCBI): domain Eukaryota; kingdom Metazoa; phylum Chordata; order Ceratodontiformes; family Ceratodontidae; genus Neoceratodus; species Neoceratodus forsteri. Next base: position 520,303,790 of record CM057458.1, read on the forward strand.
CCAAACAACAGGTGGAACTGTGTGCACCATGCCGTAGCACCGGGCAAACTGCATGGTAATATATGCTAAGCAGCATATAATGAGATGCAAATGTGCCTGTTTGCCCACGGATTACCTAAGTAGGCTCATTTGCATGGGAGCTTTCAATATAGCTCCCGTTTGCCCTGGGCTAACCAGTTTGCACCAGGCTAAATGTATTAGCACTGTGCAATCAGGTTAGCCCCGGGCAAACCTCACTTCAGCATAGCACAGTTCTGCAGTGTGTGGCTTACATTGTTGTTTGCAGTAGATGTGTGACATCTCTGTGCAATCACACACAATGTACTCCACCTATAACACTGGCTTTCTCCAGGGTCTGCAGCTGTAGTTTGCACTTCCCTCTTGCTATATTCAGTGCTGTCTTATTCCTGGGCTATTTGTGCCCTGCACTCCTGGACCAGTTTGCCCGGCTTCCTTAGCATGCTATATTCAGCAGGATTAGCACCGGGCTATTCCTTTTGAATATAGTTTGCTTTTTGCTTTGGGCTAAATTTGCCCGCCAGGCAGTGCTAATTTAGCCCTGGGGCAAAGGTTTAAATATCTGGCCCTAAATGTTTTAGAAAATCTACTTCTGTAAAGCATCTTTTTAACGAGAGTTCTTAAAATGCAAACATTACTAAACTATATAGTGATACTCTAATCAGTATCTTTCAGTTCTACAGGTAGTGAAATATGAGAACAAGATGGTTTTAATCTTATCACTTCATCTTGTATACCCTTTACTGTACAATAAAGGTATTGAGGTATAAATTGTTTAAAACAAGCCATGTGGTAAACTGTGGAGGTAAGATGACAGCTTATCAAAACATAGTTCAGGCAGGTGTTTACTTCTACCAGAAGTTCAACTACTACCCAACACCCTGCCACATAAACCATGCAAGGAAACATTTGTCATTGACACATGATTGTTTTTTTTGGTGTTGTTAAAGATTTGTAGATTATCCTGAATATGCTTTGATTCTATATTTGACAAGTGTGTGATGCAGTATTATACTCAAGTGAGATGGGCAAATGGTTACTCTCAGGCCTAACTTTCACTTCCACATGATCAACAAGATTCAGTGTGCATCAAATGGACCATACCAAAACCTGGGCACAGACATCCATGTCATTTCCTACTGAGCCAAGCTTACCTAAATGGTGGAGCAGTGTCCTGTCCTACTCAAGATCCAAACAAGTTTACCTATCCTGGCTAACAATATTTCTCATTCTTATTTTATAAATCATGACATCATTTTAACCAATCAGGTGTACTTCTAAACCATTTCAGGTGCTCAAAACCATAAGATTGTGGCTCATGCTAAAAGTTCCAAAAATCTGAGGTTCTAAGTTTAGTTGGTGTTATATCTGCTATTTCAGGAAAACATGCCTCCATCACTTGTTGAGAATCAAATTGAGGACATTGAAGCCCAGCACAGCAACTCTAATCATTCAGCTTAGGGGAAATTATTGCTAGTGGGGGCTTCTATATGTGCTGTCCCATAGACCACCACTATTATGGCTATATTGCTTTTCCTGTCACAGCTTTCACTACTAGGTGACACTGCTTTGCACAGATTTCCATTTTTATAAACAGTTGGAATAATCCATTTCCCACACAAGGGTCTTGTGTAACATTTTTATTTTAAATGCATTTAACAGCATTCTGCTCCTACTCTTAGTTATGGATATGCTGTTCTGGACCCCATAACGTATATAGAACTGGCTAGAATGAAGGTTCTTTTTAACCAAATTGGATGCCTGGCCCACTGCTCCTATAACAGGGACCATCATTATCGAGTATTTGCTGAACTCAAAAGGTTCACACGGGAAGGCAGATTACAGTACTGTATGTATTGCAATGCCTGACCTTAAGGATGTTAAACATCTGTACTCCACCCAGCTTTGCTACCATTTCGGCAAAGCAGCATTCTCTCTGAAACCTGCAGTCTGCATCCAGAAGCTCATTCCAAGTACCCTACATTCAAACTTTCATGGGGCAGAGGCCCTTTGCATCTGTAGCCCCATCACTGTGAAACTCCCTTCCTCCCATCTGTACTTAAATAATGCCTGTTTCTGGATACCTTTAAATCATCACTCAAAAAATTCCTCCTTTAGTAAAATGTGTGTACATGCTTCTCATGATCCCATCTCTCTCTGAATTGTAGGTTACTACATGTTGATTCATGGTCACTATTCCAGACCCATGTTTGTGTAAAAAAGGTGGTCATTTCACCAAGACTGTGAAGCACTGCTATTGTGTAATGTGCTTTTTTGGCCTAGCTCCCAGATCTCATTTCTTACAAGTGATATTATTACTGTGTTCTGCATTTTTGGACATATTGTAACCAATATTCTGGGTGGAATATCACTTGTAATAAGTTGTAGCAATTCACTGGGTTACTGCATGTGTGATCATACAATTGTTAATGTTGCTATGTCTTTGGGTAAGCAACTCCACGTTGCCCCCGAAAAAGGGATATCCTGTCCCATTGGGCTTACCTAGTCAACAAAAATAACGTAATAAATTAATTAAATACATGCATAAATACATACAAACATTTAACAGAATATGCTCTAGTATGACCATTAGAGACAAAGTAGCTGTGGATTGAAACATATTGAAACATATACGTAGCGACCTGTGTTTTTCTTAAATAAGAAATAACAAGAAATTCAAGGTATAAAAGAAATAAAATGAAAAAAACACATGAAAACAGTTTAAAAATTGCTTGTTTTTTTGGCTAAAACTAAATAAATGCTTGCAGTAGTTGTTTAGGCTTCATTGTTACCACAGAGATGGTCCACAAGAAAGCTTCAGTGGAAATGTCTGATTCACAAAACCTTTCAAGACCATAGCATAATGCTGCTTAATACAATGTAGTATACTAGGAATGTGATTTTTTAGTGTGTATAAGATTATTTTGAGTTATTTTATGAGTGCAAACGTGATAACATGAAATAAAACTGCATTTTCAATGAATAAAAAAAAATAAGAAAGTCCAGAAAAATAAAAGGAAAAATTATAAAAAATGAAAAGAATTTCAAGGGGCTCTACATATACAGTACCATTGTTGAGAAACATAAACCAAGTCCTGAGGCTTAAGAAAAAAAACATTGGGCCCAGGATTAAGCCCAAAGAAGTACTAAAATGAAAAAAGCTATTGTAGCCTCAAGCAATAATTGGGTTTATTACCTGCTGATTATTCTATTGATTTGTTACAGACAGAAAGCGTTGGCTGCTACAGGAAGAAGATCAACACAGGAAGCTTCTGAATGGTGAGTAACTTTGAATTACTGGCCAGTAATATGAGTTGTAAATTCATCTTCTGCTGAATTCGAACCCCAGATTCCCCTGTTGTTGTTTTTTTTTTTTTTTTGCAATACATTTACCTAGGACAGCCCTGATGAAATGCAACATTTTGTTTTCAGTCAGTTCGTGCTTCAACCCTTATCCAAAACTGGGTGGAGGTTGATGGGTTCAGGTCAAATAGTGAGTATTTTGCTCTGGTAGGGGTGTGACACTGTGAACAATTGGTTCCAAAGTCATAGTAAATACATAGTAACATTGTAATTTAAAGTTTGAAGTGACTCCTTTTCCATCCTTTTAAAAATGAGCTATTTAATAACAAATTCAGTGGCCAGCATTGTCAATTCCTTCAGCACAGGCCGGCCTGTCCATACTGAGGCAGTGATCCATGTTTTGGGTGTGTGTGTGTAAAACCTACTGCATTTCTGACACTGTGGTAGCAACAGGTGGTGTTGCAGTCTTAGGTGAAAGTGGCATGCACAGGGAGGAGAGAGCATATACTGTATATATGTGTGTCAAGTGTACCATCACCCAATGAGATTACATGGTCTGAAGGGGGTGAGGCAAACAGAGAAAAAGTGGCACCAGTTGGTAAAATGATGTCTCAATGGCATGGGGTCATTATGTCGCAAGACATAATGCCGCATGGCACCATCCACTCTGCAATTAATGCCATGAGGCATTGTGTCTTTATTCTGTGGTGGGGCTCTGCCCCCCCAGACCCCCATTACAGGGGGCTACAACCCCAGACCCTTCCCCCACCAAAGATTTTCTACTCTGGGGGGTCCAACTCGGGGAGCGCACAGGTCTGGGTTTCGCCATAATGCTGTACGCTATTAAGCATGCGACATTATGACCCGGTACGTGCCCCAACCACCTCTCTATAGCCATATTGGAATTGTTTCCTTTCCACCCTCTGGAATGACTTTAGGAGGACCTCTGCCATGGTGATTGTATAAGAGGGATTTTGCTTTCATTGCACTGAAGGCAGGAAACACTGACAAAAAGAATGGTGCACACACTGCCACTGGAATGATTCTAAAAGTTATTGAAGCAAAACTTCATGGCCAAACATCCCTATGTAGCACCTACAGAACACTACCAAAACAGAATATGTTCTATGCTCAGGGTAGCTTGTGGTGCAGCATTGAGTGGCCATGGCCAGCCCCCCAGTAACAGTTAAATGCAAGCAAAAGTATGTGCACTCACCAGAGTCCAGATGGCACATCACACTGGCACTTGCTCCCATTTCAGGGAGTAGAATGTCCATTGAGGTATCTGCTTCCAGATGCTTTTAGTGAAACAATGCCATCCAAACACAATAACATCCAAAAGACATCCAAGTGATGGAGCAAAATAACATGGCAAAGATCCAGTGCTGGACACACTGCACAGTCTCAGATGCCCCAGGGCTTCTCTGAGAGCTTCGTCAGGGGGTTGGGTCTGTGAACACTTGGTGCACCTTTCTAAACCTAAGCAGGACTTTTGCTGCAATAGCTGTCCATTTCAAAGCCTGATGCAGGGGTGTCATGATGGGAGTTCCCCTTGCCTAAAGCAGACACATTTACAGAAGAAATGCAGTCATATGTGAGGAAATGTAAAAATCTAAATTTGTGTATTAGAAAACTATTCATGCAAAAGATTATAAGTATTTACAGTTATTTACACTTCAGCAGAGTTGTTCAGCCTAATGTCTGCTGTTCCTATTGGACATCCCATAAGAAGCACACTGATATTTCTGGTGTGCTATAAATGTACTACATAATACTAAATAAAACAAGGAGAATCCAGCAATTAGGAATCTTCATTTCATTTTTATTTTTTATGCTTGTTAGCTGATGAGCAAAAATGCCCATTTTCACAAGTAAGTTTATTAAATATAAGTGTATATTGAAAAAGACAGACACTTTAAAATATTACAATATACAGCCTCTCATTTAGGGATCATTAACCTTCCTTGTTTTCTTGAAAATATATTTTTTTACATTTCATAATACTACATACTCCCAAGTAAAAGTGTATAGCAGCATAAGAATATACCATATTATTGCCCTCAATAAACTTGTATACAATATGATCTTTTCTCATGCCAGAAATATTTCTAATCAATGGATCAATCCATTTTGCTCTAAGGTCAGATAACCTTTTACAATCTAGCAATAAATGAGAGGTAGTTATATAATAATTTTCTTCACAATTACATTTCTGTTGCTCTTTCATTTTTTCCCACAGTGTCGTTTGTGCTCTATAGTGCATATGAATGTCAAATCTCATTCTGGCCAAAATGTTCTTATGCAAAGCATTTTGGCATCATGACAGATAGTCTTGATGACTCATTTTCAATTTTATAGATTGATACAGTATAAACAGTGTAGAAGTTGTTATCTTTGCTGCAGCCCTCTGTAATTCATTATCTCTCCATCTAATTTTTATTTGATCTACATAAGAATCTATATCAGTTAATGACCTATTATCAAATAAGGAATTCATTCCACTATTTTTTACTTCAGTGTCCAAGTTATTAAACCAGTAGCCATAGCTTATCCCTTCACTATAGTATCTTTTTGCTTCTGTCCAGCATGCGTATCTCAAAGCAATGCTGGGATTTTGTACTATTCTTTGCCAAAAGGTCAGTGACCTAATTCTAGCTGACAGAGCCAAAGACATCATATCCATCTCTGTTCTCAGATGGGCACCAGACACTGCCACTGGAAGCCCAATGTCACTCCTAATACATAGATTTTGGATTGGTTCTAGTGTTATCACTTTCTCCTCAGTCCCCCATATTTCTGCTGTATATAACATAACTGCTTTTGCAACAATGCTGCCTTCATTGATTGAAAGGAATTATCAACAAAAGATTTTTCAAATCTGATTAACCTCAATACAATTTGCTTCCCATTATTTTTACTATGCTCTCTATGCTCTTGCCATTTTAATTTATCATTTATTAGTCCTCCTAGGTAGTTATACTCTTCTACTTCTTGGAATTTCACACCATCAAGTTTCCAGGAACAAATTTTTTTTACAGACTTTCCCAATCCTAATTATTTCAGATTTCTCTCAGTTAACTTCCAGGGACAGTTCTTTTAGCACCACTGCTACAATATCAATCGCCTTTTGTAAACTGACTGCAGATTTTGAAATCAGTACAGCATCATCTGCATAAGCTAAGATACTCAAATTAGAGCCATCTATGTTAGGAACTTCTGTGTCATTTTCATTTAGGCTCTTTATAATTTGGTCAATATAATTGTTAAACAAGGTTGAGGCCAATAAGCAGCCTTGTTTTACTCTTGTGCTTACCTGTATTTTTTGGGTAAGCTTTCTGTTCCTTGTATATCCAATACTTGAAGATGTACTGGTATGTAAGTAATAATTAGGTCCAAGAGTTTAGGATCTATTCCCCAGGCTGCTAAAATTTTCCATAATGTCTCACGGTTAACATTGTTGAATGCTTTCTTTAGATCAAGAAAGCATCTGTGCAATACCCCTTCTCCTTACCTTAATCTGTTTACATGCTAAGTAATCCAATATGAATATATAATCTATTTTGCTTCTCTTTTTTTCTGAATCTAAATTGATTTTCAGACAAAACACCCCTTATTGCCATCTAATCAAGGAGTATTTCCAGTAATACCCTTGAGAAAATTTTAGCTGGTATACAAATCAAGGAGCTTGGTCTATAGTTCTCAGGCACTGATTTATCTCCTTTTTTAAATATTTGGACAATCTCTGTTATTAACCATTCTTGGGAAATTTTGTTGTTTGTTATTGCATATTGGAATACCATAAGCAGAATTTTGGCCCACCAGCCTATATTTACTTTGAAGGTTTCTGCAGGTACACCATCTATTCCAGCTGCTATATATTTTTTTTTTTATTTATTATTTGTTTCTTTATTTCTTCCATAGTCAATGCATCCTAGTTTCTATTTTGCTGTATGACCTCCATTTCCATAATAGTTGGTGTTACATCTCTACTTGAGCAATTTGACTGTTCTCCATAGAGTTTACTATAAAATGTTACCCATCTATTCACTGAAATTATGGCCTCTATATTACTAACTATTTTCACTTCTCCATGTGCAATTACTTGTTAGCTAATGAGAAAAATTCCCATTTTCACAAGTGACAAGCACAAATGCACAGAATGAGGATAGGTGATAGGTGTGATTTTTGGTATGGGGTAGGAGGGTTTATAACAAATCAAGGCCGCCTCTTGACTATCAAAGACCCTGATAGTTGAGTAGTGGACTTGATTTGTTATGCCAGAATTCTAAATCATAATAAAATGCATTTAAAAACTGCCCCATACTACTCTATGGACCACGCCCCCATGCTTGTCATTTACTGACATCACAAAACATGCAAGCATGTCTCAGCAATACAGAAGCTGCTCTATTTTGGCTTTCAGCTCCATGGAGCCAAATATGATCCTCTATATTTTTTAAACCTGCCAGAAATAAATGGAAATTTCTACTGCAGACAACTTGAGGCCAAGTAAGTTTTCTTATATTTTTTTGGGGGGGGGTGTCGAGAAGTAGGAACCTGCTCTTTAATGCCTAGGAGCCAATTAGCAAAGAAATCATAGAGCAAATTGAAGTAAAAAAAAAAAGAAAAATAACTTCAAATCACCAGGAACCAAATTCACCTAAGGTCATTTTAGAAAATGAAAGAGAAAAAAAAGATAGAGGTAGCTAGTGATTGAGATTGTGCCAAAAATCTGGAAAAAAATTAAAATAGGGTTAAAATTATAAAGTTTATATCTCACAGATTCAGTATTCTAAACATACAGCATGACATAAGGAGTTCTGTAGAAATAACTTCCAGTCAAATTCTTCATTCAGGCCTCTTTGCCAAAGTGCTCTCAAGTAATAAATCCATTTACACTCATTTTTCTGAAGAGTGTCTAGCTCATCTCCACCTCTTTTAGGGAATGCTACTCTTTCAAGTCCCATGAACTTTAGTGTTCTGGGATCTGAACTGTACTGCTCCTTGAAATATATGACAATATGTGTGCTTTTCTTGGTGACAATGCACCTTACATGTTCTTGTGTTCTCATTTTCTTAACTGTCAGATGGTTCTTGTGACAGGGTTGAATAGGGCCCTGTCCCAGTTGTTCTGGAGAAAGAGTTTAAATGCAAGGATCTGTTCTGTTCTTTCTTTTTCTGTCTCTTGTCTGTCTGGTTGCACAACCAAATTTTCTCGTGAGACCTAGGATCTGATCACCCTGATGGTCTTGCAATTATCTGCTGCTCCTGTCACTGCATCTCTTCTTTTCTCTGCTGTTCGAGTTGTTGCAACTCTTCTTTTCTCTGCTGTTTGAGTTTTGCATTTCTAGAATTTTTATCCTTCATTTGGTTATGCCAACAGAGAGGACTGTGATCTGTTACAAGTGCAAAGTCATCTCCTAGTCAGTAAAACTTAAGGGACTCCATTGCCAACTTTGCTACAAGGCATTCCTTTTCAGTGGTGGAGTACCTTTTCTTTCAAAAGGCACATCTATCAAGGGTAGGGACACAAGGGGCATCTTGTCTTTTTTTGTCACTGGGGCTACTTTCTGACACTCAGCACAAGAACTGCAATAGGTAGCAACATCTTCATGAATTCCAGGCCAGAAAAATCTGTACTACAATCTGGCAAGGGTGCAATCTCTCCTCACATGACCAGCCATAAGACTATCACGTACTATCTGTAACAACTCAGCTCTATACTTTTGTGGTATAACCAATTGTTCTATCTGGGCCTGTGTTTGAGGTTTAACCCAAACTCTGTAGCCCATTAATTTTTTTAAACATAGGTAAAGCCTGTTTTGGTTTCACCCCCAGCTGCTTAAAATAACCCTGGAGAGAAACATTGCTAGCTTGTTCTGAAAGAAAATCACAATGAGTGATCAGTTTAGTTTCAGCAATTTCATATTTTAACCCCTTATGTCCATCAGTCTTTTGCTGCCACAGTTTCTTCAGGTGTTGTCTTTCTTTCCTTGACTTCCAGATCTTGGAGCTGTGCTCAATCAAATCAAAATCAAAATTAATGAAAGGAAAAGAGTCCCTACCATCTGGGATTTTCTTTGCCTGAGCTGTTGTTACCACAGCTGCTAAAACGTCAGGATTTACTTCCTCTTTGATTAACTCAGTTAATGCTGGAAAGTGATTTCCAATAATCACAGGTACAAGTAACTTAGGTACTACCCCCACTTTTATTTGGTGCGACACCCCATTAATAGTCAGAGTCACTAGGGTGGTGGGATAGTATCGAGTGTCCCCGTGGATTCAGACGACACCAGTACTTGATCCTTTTGGACACTGTTTTCCCAGCACTTCAATATGCACTAGTGTCTGTCTGCATCCAGAATCTATAAGTCCCTTCACAGTCTTATCCCCCACTTTCACATCTGTTAAGTTATTGTCCCAATTTGCTAAGGACAAATCTGCTCCAGTGTCACTCTTCTTACTACAGAAATTTCTTGCAATATGACTTGGCTTACTACAGTTTTAGCAAATAAAGTCTTTGGGCATAGATTTGTTACCCCCACCAGAGTTCTTATCAGACTTGGAGTTTAAATGGGAAAAAGAGTGTCTTACCGGTGCTTGGCTATTACCTCACTGCTGTGGCATCTTTCTGGCCATTTGGTAGTCTTCGGCCAAAGAAACAGCCTTTTCATCACTTTCTGGTTGGTGTTCTTTCACCCAAAGCTGTACATCTGTAGGCGGGATGTTAAGAGAACTGCAAGACCATCAGGGTGATCAAGTCCTAGGTCTCACAAGAAAATCTGGTAGTGCAACCAGTCAGACAAGAAACAGAAAAGGAAAAAATAGAACAGATCCTTGCATTTAATCTCTTTATCCAGAACAACTGGGACAGGGCCCTATTCAACCCTGTCACAGTTATCCCATTGTAAACCTTCCTGCAGTCATACCATATGGCACTCACAGCAAAGGTAATTGCACATGTAATTAATTATCTGACCTCTGTGGTGATATTTTCTTGGGGGTGTGAGAACTCTTTTGCTTGGTTGGCAAACCTGCACGTATTGCAGTTTCCACAACAATAGAAACCTTTGCATTTAATTGGTAACCAAGTGTTACCCATTTGTTCAGGTTTGCCCAGTTGTCTGTGTACTAGAAAGTATTTTATGTTCTAACCCCTCTTATAAGTGATTCTGGGAGCTACACCAATACTGTCTGCCATTTCAGAGTTGGATGTTAGAATACTCAATTTCTTTGATTCTGTTGCCAATTTTATAGGATTGTATGTTAAAAGTTGTAACAAAGGTTACATGTTGTTCTGTTCCCAAAGACTTCTATTTGATGAAAGGAGCTCACTCCTATCTTTTTGCATGAATTTATTAAATGCTGCATCCAGTCATAAAGCCTCAAAACCCTGTTCTAGTGTTTATATGTTTCTGTGAATCTGCTACATTACCTAAGGGGTATTTAAAAAAATCCAGATTCCTTAAAAACATGTGGTCCAACTGCCATGAGCCCTTTGTCTAAGAAAATCTGTTATTGTTTATGGTGGGACATAAGGAGGCAGTGTTGGATATCAGGATGGGACCATATTTAATGCTTTGTATATGCTAAAGCTGAAGGTACTAAAAGTGTGTATAACCAGCATAATTTTTAAAAGCTTGTGAGTAGAACGAGTGCTCCCTGGAGGATGGATAGGTCACCTGCTAAATGTCAATCACTCTGTTTTCTCTTTGCACATTGACTAATGACAATTCCCCTTCAGCTGTGGGCATGGGAATTTTAGATGATCTATCTAGCACCACATCTAGCATGAAATTCATGTCCCTGCCTATGATTTTAACTAATTTCATAGAAACAACATCAAAAGAGAGCTTTTGAAAATTTGAATTCCTTCACAGTTGTGGCATTTACAGAGGCAACAGTGTAGAGAGAGTTATTAAATCGCCCCTATTGGATAACAATACCTCTTTTTAATTTGTGGTCTCTCAAATAACTTGCAGGGGGAGGTCAAGCTTGATCCAGATACCTGTCTCTCTGGACTTAGAATTAAATGTAGTGGTAAAGGGTCTACCACCAGAGAATAACACTGTTTACTTCCTTCCATCAAGGTCATGTGGGTTTCCTGCATCAAGAGAATGTCCACTTTCTGCTGTTTTGCATATTCTAAGAGTTTTTTTTTATTCAATCACAGTTTTAAGGACATTGATGCTCCACATCTTAATGGTAAGGGACTTGGTCATTGGTAATATGTCTCCCTATCCATAATGGGAGCATGTACTGCATCCACAATACAGTGAAACAAAGAAGGTCACTAGGACCTACATGTTTAACAAGACATACTGTACTTAACTGGCAAGACATGGATCTGTGCAACAAGCACAAACACATACAAATACAAATTGCAAACATTGTAACCAAACTCCTTTCTATACTCCACTCACCACAGTGAGAGCTGTAACTCTTCCCCCTACCAAATCCCATATGGCCATCGAAGTGGCAATGAAACATACTCCTAAAAAAACTAGTTGAAATTACTTATTTCAGTGCACTCAAATATATGTAAATGTATATATATTCATGGCAAAAAAGTCAATTTAATACATTAGTTAGGGTTGTTCCACAGCGACAAAAGTGAGGAAATTTGATGATAGGGATGATAGGGTTGAATGCCCCCCGTTGCACCCCCCACCCCACCCCCCAACTGGCATTGGGATGTGCACTGGAGTTGTTGGCCCTAACTCTCATCCCATTCCCTGTGTAAACAAGCTGAGGTGGTGAAGTATAGGAGAATGGGGTGAGAGTTAGGATTGATGACCCCAGTGCACACCCTGATGCCAGTTGGGGGTGCGGGGTGGGGGTGCAAGGGGGGCTTTCAACCCTAACATTGAATTTACTCACTTTTGTCGCTGTGGAACAACCTAACTGATGTATTAAATTGACTTTTTTGCCATGAATATATATACATTTACATATATTTGAGTGCACTGAAAGAAGTAACTTCAACTGGTTTTTTAGGAGTATGTTTCATTGCCACTTCGATGGCCATATGGGATTTGGTAGGGGGAAGAGTTACAGCTCTCACTGTGGTGAGTGGAGTATAGCAGATAGTCCAGGCCCAATCCATGCAGGGCATTAAAGATCAGAAGCCCAACCTTGAAGGTGATCCACCACCGAATTGGCAGCCAGTTAAGTTCACACAGGACCAGTGTGATGTGACTCAAGCAAGGAGTTCCCATCAGCAACCATGCCGCAGCATTCTGCACTAGCTACAAGTGGAGGATATCAACCCCTGGTAGCCCTAAGTACAGGAAGTTGCAGTAGTCAAGCCACAAGGTCACAAAGTTGTGGATGAATTTTGGATGGTCACCAGATGGAAGAAGGTGCTTAATCCTGGTGATGTTCCTGAGATGGTAAAACAAGGATATAAGACAATCTGATATATATAATAAATTAATTTATGCTGATGTAATATATTATAAGCAGATAATATAATCTGATTTAAAATGAAATAATAATGGGATACAACAAAATAATATAATCTGATATACTATGATATATGAGAAGATAATGTAATGTGATATGATATATGATATACAATAATATAATAAGATCTAATATGATAGTAAATGATATAATACGATATTATTTAATACTTGGTAATTATATTATTTTGTATTCATTATTTTTTTCCAATTCAGTTTATCTCCTGGGCTACGGGCATGGGGGTATACTATTGCTGCAGTGACTCCCAGAACGTGAAGACCTCCACAGTGACAGGAAACAGCCAAAATCTGCCAGTCACTGTGGTGGCCTGTTTGGTGATCAGGACTGCCTTGTTGGGTGTTTGACCTCCCAGTACAACACCGACTTTGAATTAGAATCCTAGAGACCAGGGGGTGTGGGGGGCAGAGGCCCCCCACATGGGGGGATTAGGAGGGCACAGATCCCTGATGGATGCATGGAGGTATTCCTGACACTGCAATGCAGACAGTCAGCACTGCGGCTGTCGCTGTCGGGGATGTCTCCATGTCGACTGTCGCTGTGGCATGGGAAAACCGGACAGGGGGATGTACTCCCTTCTTTAGCACCCAGACTATACACCCAGAATCCTCCCCAGGCTTTTCATACTAGGAGGTCCACAGCTTGCCCCCTGTGGCAGGGCTCCCTGAGGGGAGGTCATGCCAGATGAATCTAATAGATTTTTTTGACTGGGTGACCAAAGTAGTAGATCAGGGAGGAGCTGTGGACATGGCCTACCTAGACGTTAGCAAGGCATTTGACTCAGTCCTACAAAAAAGATTAATATACAAGTTAGCCAGCCTGGGAGTGGGTCCCAAGATGATAGCCTGGATAAAGAATTGGCTGGAGAGTAGGACACAGAGGGTAATAGTAAATGGAGTCCACTCTGAAGAAAGGGGGCTTACTAGTGGGGTACTGCAAGGTTCAGTATTAGGACCGGTTCTCTCCAATGTCTTTATAAGTGACATTGCAGAGGGACTGGAAGGAAAAGTGTGTCTCCTTGCAGATGACACAAAGATCTGCAACAGAGTTGATGCACAAGGTGGGGGTGGAAAGGATGAGAAGGGACTTGGCAAGGTTACAAGAATGGTCAAATGTATGGCAGCTTAGATTCAATGCTAAGAAGTGCAAGGTAATGCACCTGGGAAACAAAAACCCAGGGGAAGAGTACACAATGGAGGGTGAGATGCTAACAACAACAAAAATGGAAAGGGACCTGGGGGTAGTCATATCAGAAGACGTAAAGGTGGGCAAGCAATGTGAGAGGGTAGTAAGAAGGGCTGGGGGGATACTGGGATGCATAGGGAGAGGCATCACCAGTAGAAAGCAGGAAGTTGTTATCCCTCTGTACAGACAGCTGGTGAGACCCCATCTCGAGCACTGTGTGCAGTTCTGGAGACCCAGTCTCCACAAGGACATAGACAAGATGGAAGCTGTCCAGAGGAGGGCAACTAAAATGGTGCAGTCTCTGTACCAGAAGACATATGAAGAGAGACTAAAGGAGCTTAATATGTATAGCCTCGAGGAAAGGAGGGAGAGGGGGGTCATGATAGAAACGTTCAAGTACCTCAAGGGAATCAACAAAGTCCTAGAGGGTAGCATCTTTCAAAAAAAGAGGTGTGCAAGAACAAGGGAGCATAATTTGAAGATGGGGGGCGGCTCAGAGGTAATGTAAGGAAGTATTTTTTCACAAAGAGGGTTGTGGATGCATGGAATGACCTTCCGGAGGAGGTTGTGGAGTCAAAAACAGTGGCTGAATTCAAGCATTCATGGAACAGTCATAAGGCAATTCTAGGGGTTGGGGTAGAAAGAAGTAGGCTGCTGGTTAACTAGGATCTGCGCTTATCCATTAGGTAGAGAAATGGGCAGACTGGGTGGGCCAAGCGGTCCTTATCTGTCATCAAATTCTATGTTTCTATATTAAGAAAACAATCAGAAAAATACAGTATAAAGGACAAAATAGAGAAATAAACAATATCAGAAAACATACATAAAGAAATAGCAAAATAACCTGAAAGAGAAACAAAATAAAAGAAACTCATTGCAGAGCAAAAACATACAAAATATCCCTCAACCAGTGGGACAAAAAGCAAATCATCCTAGTTTGTCCTTCATAAAAGGAACAGTCTTCCAAAGAGCATACCACATATCATAAAACAAATGGTGTCGTTCAAAAAAACATTGGTGACATACATCATGCTCAATTCTGTCAAATACACATTAAGGTGGCTGATATACCTGCTGTAATACAAATTTACATCAGGCTTGCCATAAATGAAATTTAATCAGTGCAAAAAGAAGCCTCACCACTCCATCATCAAAATCAGTATGGCACAGGAAGAAACCACCCACCACCGCAGCATAAGTAACAGCTTGCCAACAACCATCAGTCCAGCGGACAGAAAGGTCATGCCAAAAATTCTGTACAAAGGGACACTGAATAAAAAAAATGGTCCATGGATTCTTCCTGAGTCACACAAGTCTGCCTAAGACACATCCTATCAGCAACCATCTTGTGTTTGGCATTACCTTCAACCTGAAGCCTACCATGGCTACTATGCCACAGGACATCCCACAATCTGGGGGGATCAGTTTATCAGTTAAACAGAGAAGCACTTGTTCATAATGATGATCAGGTACACCTTTAAAAATGGGAAATTGAATAAGCTTGAGATTGTAAACACAAATAAATAGACTTATTAGGTTTGGACAATACCTGCGACAGGCTTAATTTCCATTGATTTAATGTTTTAATAGCAGGCTTTAAATATGTAGGAAAGGATGAAACCAGTAAAGGCTTGCCTGTCGGCGAATGTCATAGCCTATGTAACAAACCAAGCCAAAAATCTGCATAAATGATCCATACAGCAGGCTGAGGCCTGGTCAAGTCAATCAAATTTCTATGAAAGAACATGCTGAAATAAAATGTAATGGGATTAATATAGTTTAAACCACCCTGTGCAAGAGGGAGATATGACACATCCCGTTTAATCGGGTTCAACTGACTCCCCCATATAACCTGGAAAAACAAACTAAGAAGAGTAGTTTCCAAACTGAGGGGCAAAGGACAGACTACACTCAGGTATACAAAAATGGGAAGTAAGAATGTCTTAACTAGCGCAACCTTAGTTTTCTTGGACTTTTGCCAGACCTTCCATACAGCAACACTACAGTTTGCAAGCTCAAGCTTTTCATTCCAATTCAGAACAACATTATTCCCCTTTCCAAACAGAATTCCTAAAACCTTAATGGGACTCTGTTGAACAGCAATACCTTGTAAATTCGTTATAGCAATAGGGGTAGCACCTAAGGAATACAAAAAACCCTTTGATTTATTCAATGAAGCCCCAGCTACAACCAAGTAGGCATCAAAATGCTGTGTAATACCCTGTGATCTGGGGAAGCATCTGCAACAAAAACATACACATCATCAGTGTAAGCCAAAACTTTAGCACAGACAGAGGTATATTTAGGACAAATCCCTGAAATTAGGGCATCCTGATCTATGACCCTCAACGAGCGGTCCAAACAAAAGACACAAAGAACGGGGCTCAGGGGGCAACCCAACCAGTCCCTCCTATGATGAGGGATATATGAACCCAAATAACCATTGATTGGGGCAGGGCAGAGGCATGCCTATACAACCAAGCAAGCCAGGAAACAAATGTAGCAGGGATGCCATAAGATCGCAATATCTGAAATATAAATTGATGTGGGATCCAATCAAAAGCTTTCTTCTGATCAAAGGACGTGAGAAACCCAGTGACATAATCATCATACCCCTGTTACACCAATTCTGTAATCAACAGTAGATTATGGTCAATGGTTCTACCAGGAATGGAGCAAGTTTGGTTCAGAAAAATCAGGGAAGGGGCAATTTGCAGCAATCTGGTGTTCCATATCTTCATCAAGATCTTCAAATCAGTATTCAAGAGACTTAATTACAAAGGTCATGTCGCTCACCCTTCTTAAAGAGCAGGATTTGTATAGAAACACAGAAGTGAATATCAATAACCTGCTTCAGTAAACACCAGTTAAAAACAGTTGCAAGAATGTCACAGATAAGAGAACTGTAAGATTTATAAAATTCTGAAGGCAAACCATCAATACCAGGGGCAGTGTTATTCTTCAAATGAGAAATTTCCCGGGCCACCTCACTACTAATCGGGGAGAGCAGGGGATGAAGGGGTACACCAGTACAATTTGGAAGGGAAAAAGATGTAAGAAAGTATTGAATACTGCTGTCATCCAAAGTAGTGGCAGAATACAGGTCAGTGAAATAATCAGTAATTGTCTGCAAAATGTCAGGCACAGTATTACGGATAGTACCATCACTGCCCATAACTTCAGTCAAAACCCAATCAGAAGCCCTTTTGTTACAGCAGGTGAAAGCATCCCCAAAATCCTTTTTTCCAGTGGAACAAACGCTATGCTCATGCAAGAGAGAGGCAGCTTTAGAGTACTGTAGAACTGCCATGTCCCTTTTCACTACTTGAACTTGGGACATGAAATTAAGACATTGCATGTTAATAGTGGAATATAGTGTTTCCAAATGGGACCTCAAAGCCACATTTTTCTTATATTGTATTACAGTAGTCACTTTGGAGAAGGAGATAGTAAGGGAACGCAGTTCTTGCTTACTGTCCGCCCACCATGTGCTTAAATTATCCATAAGCCCAGCTACTGTCATACGTGCGTGTAGGAGGTCATGAACCCTATGAACAAAAAGGGCATTATCTAGTAAAGTAACATTAAACTTCCAATAACCCCTCCGAGTAGAAGCATGGGGTCCCACCTCCAAGGTAGCCATCAGTACAACATGATCCAAAGTTTCAACAGGGACAGTTCTTGCATGAATAATCTGGACAGCTGCAGCAGCAAAAAGAAAATCAATTCTAGTAGAAAGATGGCCTTTAAAGAAAGTATGTCCACCCTGTGAGTGACACACCCGATAGGCATCCTAAAGTCCACTAACAGTGGAATACGATTAAGACAGGTGGCATCACAGAAGTCCTTTTCAGTATGGGCCCCCCCCGCCCGTCTTGCCGAGAAACCACACAATTAAAATTACCCCCCAGATGACATGGTTAGTCATAAGCAAATAAGGTTTGATAGTTGTAAAAAGATCTGCCCTGCCCTTCTTAGTAACTGGTGCATAAACAGTAATCAATCTCCCAGAAGTGTGTAGATAGGTGAAATCTAGAAGAAGAGCCCTCCCAGAAACAATCTCAACCAACTTAGTGATTTAGAAACCAGCCCTATGAAACAAAACCCCAACACCATCACAAGTGTCTACCCCAAAAGGAAAAAAAGAAGGGCCCCAATACCAAAGCTTTTTAGCTAAGGACACCAAAGAAAGGGTGTTCAGTCGAGCATCCTGGAGAAGACAAATATCACATGACAAATCCTGCAAAAAAGAAAATGTCAGTAGTTGATGACTAGCATTTTTTACACTATTTGCACTTAAAGTAGCAATGCTCAGTTGAACAGCAGGTGTCATGATTAAAGAGTAAAGAACACAAAACAAACAGACTAAAGGGAGCTATCAGGTAACCTTCCCAGACCTAGTGCTGCGATGAAGGCGACCTCCAGGTCTTTGAGGTCTGACTAAGGGATTAGCATCCTTAGATTTATTTCCCTCAGAATCAGAGGACAGGAGAGTCTGAGAAGAGGAATCAGAGTCACCCCCCAAATGCGAAGAATGGGATTTACCAGTAAGGACAGCAAATTTATTACTTAGGGGCATCCCAGTATCAGGGGAAGAAGCCTTAGCTAGTTTAGACCTGGTTTTAACCTGCTTCTGTGCCCTCTTCTTAGCCTTAACATTCAAATCAGGTGGTGGCATCACCTGTTTGTCCACTGTTACCCCAGAAGGTTCTGCAGCAGCAAGACCATCAGCAACAGGCACCAGGGGAGGAAGACTTGACTCAAGGGGTAGAAGAAACTCTGGTTAAAGGTCCAAGGCAGACACTCCGGGAGGGGAGGCCCAGGGAAGGTCCATGAGCACCATTTCAGGAACTGGGGGGGCCAGGGTCAATCACTGCAGAAGCAGGAGTAGGCTTAGTAGCAGCTGTGTCCTTCTTTTGAGCCTCGGTAAGGATGGAATCCTGATTAGGACAATTAGTCCTGTTATGTGTGGCCCAAGGGCAAGTATGAAACCTATGCCCAGGCTCATCCCAAAAAATTACATTTTAACTCATTGGTACAATCCATACTAGCATGCCCATAGGAAAGACAGAGGGAGCAATGCAACCTATCACATGCAACACTTAAATGCAAACAGGACCCACATTTAAAGCAGGTCCTAGGTTGTCCCACATAAAAACAATGACCCTGCTCCCTTCCTGAAAACAGACTATTCGGTAAATGGATGGGGCCTACATTATTATGCCGCAGCTGCACCCTAAATTTCCAACCACCTGTCCAGAAATGTTCCAAGTCAAAGATAGGTTGCAGTGCCCCCAATAACTCACACCACTGCTGTAACCAATGACAGATATCACAGACAGCCACGTTCTCATTCCCAAACAATATTGTAACAACTTTTATGGCAGGACGAGTAAGAGGGATAGCCCCGAAAGGGCAACCAAAGAGCAGTATAATGCAGTCTCATATTTGGTCCAAAACCTGTCCAGGCCCTGATGAGTCTTAAAGCTAATGTCAAACAAGGTATTACCTGAAATATGAATAAGGGCATGGACTTCATTAAAAAAAACAAAGAACCCTTTATAAGGGTCTTTCCAACATAAATGCGGTCAGGGGCAAGTGACAAACCGCCTAAATACTGTAGGCAGACAGCATTCCTCCCTGTAATGGAGGAGGTTGTCCACTGAAAGTGTCCTTCTTCCTAAATTCTTCCCAGCTGGTCTTTGCCTGGTCCCTGGGGTCAGGAGGCAAGTCAGGGATGGGGGAGACAGTCTCCATACATTCCCCCAGGTAAGGGGTTTAGTGCTAGTACCTTCATCAGCCAAGGAAGAGGCTAATATGAGCAGCACTTTATACGATGAATGCAACTCCAAAACAGGAGGCTGCACATCTGCAGCGTGGAGATCCAAATCAGTATCTGTAATGAAAACAACGGGCGTGGAGGTAGACTCCCCATTAGCAAGTCCCAACAAAGGCTCAGAGTTTTGGTTTAGGCCAGGAATCAGACTATGCTCCAGAATGGGCACCCAATGGCCTTCCATTCCAGGCTTCCAGCCCGCACCTCGAAGAGATTGCTATAAAGAACGAGTGAGGCCTGCCACCTGGGGTGAAGCCAGCGAAGAAACCTCCGTTTGTGCAAGGGGCATAGAAGACTCAACTGCAGGCTGAAGTAAGCAGGTAGTCAAAGGCAAGGAGACTGTAGGTACGGCGGCTAATGGCACAGCAGCAGCAGTCATACAGGTAGGCTGGGGAATGTCAGAGGGTGAAGTCAGGAACTCGACAGTCACTGAGTCATGTGAGCGGCATTCCTTTGATGTAAGTGTGTCAGAGGGATGAAAAGCAGGTGGTTGACTCACAACTGAAGGAGATGACAGGTCCGTAGAGGAGGTAGACTGAATCACAGGTCGACTGCACAAATGGGTGTTTACTCACCTGGTAGGGGTGATTGTGTTGGTTGACATCCATGGCACTCCAGACATTACCTCATGGGTTTTAACCCACCTGATAGGCTAGTGATGCACATGACTCTAGGATCAGATTTCTCCCATATCAAGGTCCCAGAAGCCCCTGCTCTCCAGTTCGAATCTTTCAAAGCTGAAAGTAAGGTTAGTGAAAGGCAATACAAGTAGAAGATAATGACAAGCAATACCAGATGAAATGCTAATAGAAGGAAAATGAGTATAGCGAGGTGACTGTGAAACCGGGCCAGGGCCCTTAATTTATTCCCCTGACGATACAATCTAGACTCGACCCCTAATGGGTCGATGGTGGACATCCTGGATGTCGAATTGTATGGCAATAAAACAGTCAGTTCAATGTAAGGTTGTCTGCTTATACCCTGTACGCCTCATGGCTACTATGACGGGTGGGTCGTGGAGTGCCATGGATGTCAACCAACACAATCACCTTTACCAGGTGAGTAAACACCCATTGTGATTGGTTGACATCCATGACACTCCAGACATTACCTCATGGGTAGATAAGAAGCAGTACTGTATCAGTGGGAGGGAGACAGAGTGGTCTAGGGGTGAAAGGAAGAGGTGGCGGAGGTGGACGCAGAGAGGACCTGTGTTGCGTAGGTAGGTTGCAACTGGTACAGTGATCTAAACAATAGTGTCTGGCAAAGGTGTGGATTGAGGTCCATGTAGCTGCCTTGCAGATGTCTTCCGCCGACACGTTGGCCCTCTCTGCCCAGGTGGTGGCTACCGCATGGGTGGAGTGTGCCTTGAGTCCCCGAGGGAGTGTCCTTTGCTTTGCTATGTAGGCCTCCTGGATAGTTCTCCACAGCCAACCAGCAATGGTGGTCTTGGAGGCTGCTTTTCCCTGTCTCTGGCCCCTCATAACTATGAACAGTCCTCTCTGTCTTTCGAAGAGGTTGTTTCCTGATTATGTACATGGATAGGGTAGTGCTTACGTCCAGGCCTTGTGGGACGGTAGTGCCTCCCAACTGGGAGTCTCCCCTGAAAGTGGGTAACTCAATACTCTGTTCCCTGTGGAATGAGGAGGAGACCTTAGGTTGAAAGGCTGGGACAGTGCACAGGCGTACCCCGTGTGGTGTGAACACTGTGTAGGGTTCCCTGCAGGACAGTGCGCCTAACTCCTCAATTCTGCGGGCTGAGCATATTGCCACGAGGAAGCAGGTCTTTAAACCAACCCAGAACAAGTCTACCTTTTGGAGGGGTTCGAATGGGGCCGAGTTGAGGGAGTCCAGTACCAGGTGAAGGTCCCAGGGAGCGACGGTTGGGCGCACTCAAGGCCGTAGCATCTCGGACGCCCTTAGGAAATGCAGGGCATTTGGGTGAGCACCGGGGCTCTGGCCCTCTATGGACCCCACAGCTGCTGTGATGGCTGACAGCTGTAGCCTGAGGGATGAATAAGCCAGTCCCCTATCCAGGCCTTGCTGGAGAAATAACAGGATAGTGGGCATGTCAGCGAGCTCCGGGTCCATCACCCGATCACGGCACCATTTGGTGAACACCGCCCACTGCCTGCTATAGGTGGAGGTGGTTGATGAGCATCTGGACTGCAGCATCATTGCTATAACTGAGTCATGGTAGCCCGCATTCCTTAGTCTTCTCCTCTCAGGAGCCAGGCTGTGAGCTTCAGGGTCCTGGGGGGTCGGGTGTAGTACCGGGCCCTGGTTCAACATGTCGAGATGGTAGGGCAGTCTGAGGGAAGCCATCGTCATCGAGAGGATTGTGGCAAACCACATCCTCCTCGGCCAGTAGGGAGCCACCAGGATGATGGTCTGTCTTGAGGAGCTGATCTTGGTGAGCACCTGAGGTAGTAGGGGAATGGGAGGGAAGATTTAGGAGTGGTCCCGGAGCCAAGGTTGTGACAGGGAGTCGGTTCCCGTGACTGACTGTCCCTGTACCGAGAAGTAGTCCATGACCCATGCGTTCTGAGCCGTGCCATGAGGTCCATGGAGATGGGTCCCCAGGTGTTCTGTATCATTTGAAAGAGGCTGGTGTGGAGATGCCACTCCCCTGGGTGGACTTGTTGCCGGCTCAGCCAGTCTGCTCGAATGTTGAGCTTTCCGGCGAGGTGGACCGCACTGAGGTGGGCGAGATGGGACTGGGCCCAGTTGAGGCCCCTTGCTGCCTCTTTCAGCATCGCTCTGCTTCGGGTGCCTCCTTGTTTGGCAATATATGCCACCGTCACCCGGTTGTCAGATCAGATCAGCACTGATTGTCCCGCGATAGAGGATTTGAAAGCTGCTAGTGCATGGTAGACTGCTCGCATTTCCAGGACGTTGATAAATAGCCTGGATTCTGTGCGGGTCCATTGGCCCTGTGCTGTCCTGTTGGCCAGGCAAGCACCCCATCCCTGGACTCGCGTCCGTCTCGATGGAGACCTGGGAGGGAGCCTCCAGTGGGACACCTCTGGTTAGGTTTGAGAGGACTGTCCACCAGGTTAGAGACTTTCTCATCGAGGGAGGTAACGGGAGGAAGGTCTTTAGATTGTGTTCATTCGGGGATCCCCATCTGAGGACATGAGTCTGTAGTGGCTGCATGTGCCATCTGGCCCATGGGACCAGATCGATGCATGACGCCATGCAACCTAGCAGTTGGGCCAGGTTTGCCATGGACACCCTATGGCTGGTGCGTATTCTATGCGCCAGATTGATCAGGTTGAGGATCTTTGCCTCGGACGGTTTTGCCCAACCTTGTGCTGTGTCTAGGCTTGCACCTAGATGCTCTATCTGTTGCGTGGGTGTTAGGTGGCTCTTGTCCCGGTTCACTACCCAGCCATGTTGTTCTAGGGCAGATAGAGCGAGGGAGGTGAGGAGGCGAGAGCTTTCCTTGGATCATGCCCGGATCAGCCAGTCGTCGAGGTAGGGGATGATGTCGAGACCCTGTTCTCAGAGTCTGGCCACCAGTACCACTGATACTTTGGTAAAGACTCTTGGAGCTGATGAGAGCCTGAACGGTAGAGCCTGGTATTGAAAGTGTTGGCTGAGGATGTGAAACCAGACGTACTGCCTGTGAGCCGGCCTGATGGGTATGTGGAGGTGTGCATCCTTGAGGTCTATGGATGTCAGGAAGTTGCCCACATGAATACTGCGTAGTGTTGACCTTAGAGTGTCCATCTTGAACCTCTGGGGCACTACGTGTTGATTTAGGTGTTTGAGGTCCAGGATGGGGCGGAGGTTGCCGTTCTTCTTTGGCACAAGGAAGAAGATGGAGTAGACTCCTAACCCCTGCTCATGTGGTGGTACGGGCTGGATCACCCTGTTGTTGATCAGGTCTAACAGGATCTGCTGTACCTGATGAGCCGTGGCCCTCTTTTTCTTGATCGGTGAGGTGATAAACCTGTGTGTCAGCGGATTCTCTGATAACTCTATCGAGTATCCTTGTGACACGGCTTTGTGAACCCATCTGTCAGATGTGGTGTACAACCATTCATGGCTGAATAGCGCTAATCTTTGGCCCACGGAGGGGCAGCACCCCTGTTCCAAGGGGGTCCAGTGTGAGCAGTCATTGCGGCTCGCCTCGCTGACCCCTGCCTCTTCCTCTGAACTTAGAGCCACGGGCTCTGAAGGATGAAGGGTAGTAGGATTGGGAGGTGGGGGTGCTTAGTGAAGTGTAAGAGCCTCTACCTTGAAAGGGAGTGGCCTGGTGTGTGTCTCTATGGCTTTGATATGACCTCTGGCCCGCCCGAAATCTCCATCTAGTGGAAGGCTAGATAGGGGTGCCTACTCTTGTTTCTAAGGAGTTCCTTGCCCTCGTCTTTCTGCTTCAGGAACTCTAAGAGACCCTCCCCAAAAACATGTTTGCCCTTCAAGGGGAGATTTTGCAGTAAGGTTTTGGGCTCATTGTTGGCCTCCCATAATTTAAGCCACAAAGCCCGTCTAGCCCTGTTTGTGATGGCTGTGGCCCTTGCGTTTAGTCTGAGGGTGTCAACCGCCATATCGGCTAGGTATCTTGCCACATCGATGGTACACTCTAACAACTCTGTCTCTCTGGACTTGGGGTTGGCCTGTTCCAGGAGTTCCTCCAGCCAACGTATCTGCGCCCGTGCTGTATAGATGGCTGCTGTGGACGCTCTTGCCACCATGCCCTCTGTTTCGAAGGCTTTCTTTAGCATGTCCTTGACCCTTTTGTCGTAGGGTCCTTTAGGGAGATTGTTCCGCAAGGTAGGATAGTCCATCTGCTGAGTGCAGCCACCTGAGGGTCGACCGTTGGGGCGGAGCACCAGGTGTTGGCTTTGTCTTCCTGAATGGGATACATCCGGTCCAGGTTTCTCCTGTTCGGCATTCGGACTGGATCGGCGGATTGCCACTCCTTATTAACAATGTCTTCGATGGCCGGACAGACGGGAAAACTCTCTCTAACGGTGGACCTCTGCTGGATCAGGGGGTCCAATTTGCATTGAGGTTTGTTTTCCTCCATTTTGAACCCCATGGTGGTCTTGACGATCTTAATGAGGCCTGGGACCATGTCAAAGGAGCATAGTTTGGAGGTGAGCGAAGGAATGGCCTGTTGCTCCAAGTCTTCTTCGTCGGAGATTGCCCCATCTTCCTCCTTCGGTGGGTCAACGTCCTCCCCGGTGTTGGGTTTGTGGTTATCCGGGTTAGGCTCCATCAAATCCATGTGTTTCCTGTTGGCCCCTCCCCCGACGTCTTGTTCCAGAGGTGGGTTTGCAGGCAATCTCTGTTGGGTGAGGGACTCCAATTTCTCCATCACCTTCAGCATAAAATCTGCTGACTCTCCATCATGGCTACGGTAGCCTGTTGGTTTTGTAGAAGAAAGGCACCTGGATCCAGCCAAGATGAGCAGCTAGGACCAGGGTTGCTTGGGCCCATGCCGGCGGACTGCCCCATGGATAGGTCGTCGTCGTCATGGAGACATGCGGCGCACAGGGGCCCGTGGCGTGGGGCAGGAGGTTGGAGCTGCACGCTGTGCACTTCTTGGCTTTGACCATCTGAGGAAAACAAAAGATGTAAGCATTATCATGGGTGCCAACTGGGCCTGCACCGGGTGGTGGGCCCTGGTAGGCTGCGCTATTGACGCGGTTTAGGCTGCACACAAGTGAGAAAGCGAGTATGTGATAAGGATGCGTCCTGTCCTCAAATGGGGGTTGCTGTAGTGAGGGACCCACATGAAGGCGTGATTCTGGGGATCGCTATAGATAGGGACCCCAGTGGAAATGTTGCTGGAGACTCATATGGGCTGCTGAGGGAGGAGCCCATATGGACAGGCAAAAATGGCCAGATTTTCTTGCAATCCCCTTTTTTTTTCTCTCTCTTTCTTCTCTCTCTCTATCTCTCTAGAGTACCCATGAAGGAGGAGGGGGCAGCACCACGTGCATAGGCCCCTAGTGGACTACGCTGGAGGGATGGACCAGATAAGGCTATAGGAGGCAGAGATCCCCGGTGGTCCTTTTATTCTTCTGGCAAGGACCACCAACCTTGTTTGCTATCCAGTGCCATTTGAGAGAGGCTGGTCTGGACCCCTCTTGATGTGTCGCAGAGACCACGCTGCGGATACTGATCTGCTGGCCTCCGAAACGGCACCGAGGCACTCGTATCACCCTCGAGGGAAGGGGGGGCACTCCTAGGCCGCATCATGCCGCGGCAGTTCAGCCCGAGAGTGAGGGTAGACCCCCTGTGATTTAGAGGCTCCCACTGCATGGGGAAGGAGGACCAACAAAATTCCCCTGTCTGCAAAATTAGGCCGGAACCAAGGCCCAAGAGAGAGGGGGAAGCGCAGGAACGTGGTGCCATGGCCATGTGGTTGCGGGAAACTCCGTGGTAGGCCGATCCACTGCACCACTACTGAAGACCAGAAGGAGGAGGCGGGGGCGCCGAGCACCTGTGCCTGAGGCTGCCATCAGCAGTGGCATTTAGAAGCGCTCGGGCCTCCCCTGCAACAGCCCCCATGTGGGCCTCCTGTCTTTTTTGGGGGGGGGCACCGAAGGTGGCATTGAGCCCTGGCCAAGTAGGCCACACTGAGGAACGTCTTCCCCAGAGGCAATGCGGTGGAAGGCAGAGCCGCACGGCGAGCAGTAGGAGGGGTAGGCGCCGCCGCCCGTTGGATATATGCCCCATGTTGGAGTGGTTGGGGGTTTCTACAGCCCTGGAGTCGGGCGCAGCTGGAGTGGAGGCCTAGGTCCTGGAGGAAGCCCTGTGGGGGGGGAGCGAAGCAACACAATAGCGAGCCGGGAGCTCGCTCCATCAAGTCCTTGACCCTTGCCGCCTCCTTCCAGTTGGGCCAGGTTTAAGAAGTGGCAACAAAGCTGTACCTGCAGCTAGGGGAAAGACCAATGAGAGAAAACCTTGTGAGCGCCATCGGCGACACAATGAGACCTCTTACTTAACAAGAATATCAAGGCAGTAGCAAAAAACACACACAGAAATGGAGGTAAGAAAAAATTAACTGTAGCTTGCTAGAACAATGAGAAGGCATAGAAAGGGTGCTCAACAAGGTTGCTCCTTGACCGAAAACAGCAGAGCCAAATATTAAAACAAAAAAAGACCTTTACAGATCAGCAACAACAGCAAGAGATTCCCTTCAGGGTTGCCTGGAACCCCAATGCAGTTTTAAGTCAATATGCTTTCTATATTTACACATAGACTTGCTTCACAAGCTCATTGCTATAGCTACTGACCTAAGGATTAGTTTAGATACTGTGATATAAGTCAATTTAAGAGGCTTACCTTGGTAATTAGGACAGCAGGGACCCTGGTGTGCTAGCCTGATCAGATGCAAAGTTTGAACTGGAGAGCAGGGGCTTCTGGGACCTGGATATGGGATAAATCTGATCCTAGAGTCATGTGCATCACTAGCCTATCAGGTGGGTTAAAACCCATGAGGTAATGTCTGGAGTGCCATGGATGTCAACCAATCACAATCAGGCACAGGTTCTAAACAGGGCCCAGCACACTCCGAAACAGCACCAGTACAACGTTCTTGAGAAGCATTATCAGCAGCTGGCAATGCCAGAACATGCTGTCTGTTAGCAAGCAGATTCTTGAGCCATAATTTATCTACAGGTAGAAATCCATAAGCAGAACTACCCAAAGCAAGAGCAGGAAACAAATCCATGTACATAGCATCAGAAAACGCAGACATACCAGGCAAGATAAGCTCCACAGCTGGACCTGCAAGAGCAGAGCTCTGTTCTCCTGCAGGTACATCAGCACACTGAACACACTCTGATGATGAGGCCATGGTCCAGCAGCTCCCCCTACCAAAGAAGAGGGAAATTTCCCTGGTGCCCTGGCCAAATTTCCCTCAGTCACTTAAAATACCACCAACAGCTTAATCTGGTTCAAGGTCAGTTGGCATTCATCTGTATCCCCCTCCCCCGGGTTGTGCCTAAAAATAGGCAGACTTTGTCTACTGCAGTTACCCGGTCAACAAAAAATAAATAAGTAAATAAAAGTACATAAATCAAATGAAGCGTGCTTTACAACATTAGTGCAAAATATGCTGTAACACAAAATTAGGCGTATAGCCTGCAGTGGTACCTTACTGATATGCTGGCAACTGGAGAACCAAACCAACCAGCCCTGCACCAGCTCCCCATGTGGCCCTACTTTGAGAAAAAAATTAAACTGATACCTCAGAGGTTTTAAATGGATTATGATAAGGTGCGAATAAGAGATGGTGTAACATTTAAAAAAAGGCTAATTAGAAATGAAATAAATTAAAGGAGTTGTATCTTTCAGTCTGATCTACACACAAGGTGGATACTTCTAGCACCAATTAAAATTATCTAGATCCAAACCAGCCCAGTGGCACTGAGGGTTGAGGTGCTGGACGCCACACCTGGCACTAAGCTGGCAACTCAGGTTTGGGAACAAGTCCGGGTTTTCGGGGGTCGGCAAGGAGAGGGGAGGGCGAGGAGCGGGGTTGAGTTGCTGTGAGGTGGCCCTCTTTTCCAGGGGAGGGATTCGGGTTTCCCCAACCCTTGGCTGCCACCTGGTGGAGGATGGATGGTAGTTCAGGCTACAGAGGAGCCCCGCGATAGCCAGGGGTGGTGCAGAAGGGGTTGGACTGGCACCCAGAGTGCATGTGTGCCTCTACATGCATGTACCGCCATGTCTGCCAGTGCCCCAGGACCTACTGGGAGAAAACAGGGGAAAAATGATATATATATATTATCTTGATTCCTGAAAAGGGCTTAAGTGGACCCATCTCAAAATGAGGCTAAACTGGCAACCTGAAATATTTTATTTAGTTTTACTTTAAAATGTATACTGTAGGTAGTTTAGATGATGACACTATTAATTTGATAAAAACAATGTTTTATTTTTCTTTTAACCGACTCCATCCATGATAAAAAGCGATAAACAGGATACAATGAAAACAACTTTGTGTTACAGGAACAGGGAATGGAGTTGCTGTTCATACTGGCAAAATCTACAGAATTCCAGCATTTGGGGGGGGACACAGATAAATTCTGATGGATGCCATCCAAAAGATCGCAGCTAAGGGGGACATGCTACTGGTGGGGGACTTCAATCTGCCAGATGTGGATCGGAGTATCCCAGCTATAGCTTCAACTAGGAGCAAGGACATCCTGGATTCCCTGCAGGGAGCATTCCTCAGGCAACCAGTAAGAGAAACCACTCATTGGGGTGCTATATTGGACCTCGTGCTCACCAATGGGACAGTGTTGCAGATATCATGGCAGGTGGCCACCTGGGGACCAGCAATCACCATACAGTGTAGTTCAACAGTGTAGTTCAATATAAGTACAGTAACATAACTGATCCACACAAAAGTTATGGTCTTGAACTTCAGGAAGGCCGACTTTACAAAGTTGGGGGCATGTCTCAGGAATGGCCTAGCAGGGGGAAGGACCAAGGGTGGAGTGGAGGTACAGTGGAAAAAACTAAAAGAGGGCCTAGGGAAGGCAACGAACCTCAGTGTTAGGCAAGTAAGCAAAAGTAAGAGGAAAAAAGAGACCGCTGTGGTTCTCAAAAGAGGTGGCTGGGAAGGGAAGTACAAAAAAGTTAGCATTCAGGAAACACAGAGGGAGGAGGATAGAAACAGAAACATAGACATTGATGGCAGATAAGGACCACTAGGCCCATCCAGTCTGCCCATATACCCTACCTGTATCAGCGGCTACTGACCCTACTTGGACATCAGCTTTAGCTTCTCCTTTCCACCTCTAGGGTTTCCTTATGCCTATCCCATGCATGTTTGAATCCCACCACTGTACTCACTCCTTCCACCTCCTGGGGCAGGCTAATCCATGCATCCACCACCCTTTCTGTGAAAAAGAACTTCCTCACATTACCCCTTATCCTGCCCCCCTCCAATCTCATATTGTGCCCCCTTGTTCTTGTACCTCTTGTACCAAAAGATATCCTCCACTTGCACATTGTTTATGTCCTTAAGATACTTAAAGGTTTCTATCATATTTCCCCCTTCCCTCCTCTCTTCCAGTGTATATATATTGAGGTATTTTAATCTCTCCTCCTAAGTCTTCTGTTGCAAACCCTGCACCATCTTTGTCACCCTTCTCTGAACTGCCTCCACCCTGTTTACATCCTTACAAGAATGCGACCTCCAGAACTGTGCACAGTTCTCCATATAAGGCCTCACCAGTGTTTTGTGTAGTGGTATCACCACCTCCTTCCTTCTGTTGGTGATACCCCTTTCTATGCACCTCAACAGGCCACTAGCCCTTTCTACAGCCTTTGTGCTCTGCTTGGCCACCTTTAGGTCATCTGAGATGATAATCCCCAAATCCCTTTCCTCCCTGGTGACTGTCAGCAACTCCCCCTTCCATCCTGTGGCTCTCCGCATGATTTATGCACCCCAGTTGCATGACTTTGCACTTCTTTGCATCACACATCAGTCACATTAATGTTCAGATAGGGAGGTGTATCACGAGAAGTGGAGGGAGGCAGAGAAAGCAGTCAGGAGTGCAAAGGTGGAAATGGAGGAGAAAATAGACCAGACAATAAAGAAAGGGGACAAGACATTTTTCAGGTATGTAAGCAACAGTAGAATAACCAGGGGAAGAATTGTAAGACGAAACAGGAAAGGGAAGGTGTGTGTGTGTGTGTGTGTGTGTGTGTGCATGCGTGCGTGCGTGCATGCGTGCGGTGGGGGGACCAGGAAAAAGCAGACATCCTGAACAAATGTTTTTGTTCAGTGTTCATGGAGGAAGAGGAAAGTGAGGGACCACAGATAAGTGACAGGAGCATCAAAAAAAGGGAGGTGGACACTAGTCCATTCATAGAGGAGAGAGTCTTGAAGGAATTCACAAATCTGAAAATGGACAAGGCAATGGGGCCAGACAGGATACATCCAAGGATGTTAAAGGAGCTCTGAGAGGTGCTGGCTACACCTTTGACAGTCCTGTTCAACCACTCATTGCAGACAGTAGTGGTCCTGGAGGACTGCAGGAGAGCAGATATAGTCCCACTTCACAGAAGTGGTAGCAGGAAGGAAGCTAGCAAAACCAGGCCAGTCAGCTTGACTTCAGTGATGGGGAGATTAATGGAATCACTGCTGAAGTAAAGGACTATGGAATATCTTGAAACCAGCGGCTTACAGGATCCAAGACAGCATGGATTCACTGGGGGGAGGTCATGTCAAATAAAGCTGATAGATTTCTTTGACTGGGTGACCAGGAAAGTAGATCAGGGTGGAGCAGTGGATGTGGCCTACCTAGATTTCTGAAAGGCCTTTGACACAATACCACATAGAATACTAGTAAACAAACTGGGCAGTCTGGGAGTGGGTCCAAACGTGGTAAACTGGTAAGGAATTGGTTGGAGGATAGGCAGCCGAGGGTAGTGGTAAATGGAGTTCACGCTGAAGAAGGAAGGGTGATCAGCAGGATGCCACAAGGATCAGTACTGGAACCAGTCCTCTTTAATGTCTTTATTAGTGACATTGTAGAGGGGCTTGAAGGGAAGGTATGTCTTTTTGTAGATGACACTAAAATCAGCAATAGGATAGATACTCCAGGGGGGTGGAAAAATGAATAGGGATCTAAGAAAGCTTGAGGAGTCGTCAAGAGTGTGGCAACTAAGTTTCAATGTGAAGAAGTGCAAAATCATGCACTTAGGGCATATAAACCAGGGGCGGAGTACAAGGTGGAGGTAGTGATACTGATGGCCACCAAACAGGAAAAATACCTGATGGTAATCATATCTAATTATCTAAAGTTAGTCAACCAGTGTGACAAGGCTATAGGGAGAGTCAGGTGGATGTTTGTGTGCACAGGGAGTGGTATCACCAGCAGAAAGAGGGAGGTGGTCATACCGCTGTATAAATCATTGGTGAGACCTCACCTAGAGTACTGTGTCCAATTCTGGAGACCACATCTCTGGAAGGACATAGACAGAGTAGAGGCGGTCCAGAGGAGTGCAACTAAAATGGTGCTGGGTCTGCGCCAGAGACACTATGAGGAAGAGACTAAAGGACCTCAATATGTACACCACTGAGGAAAGGA
This sequence comes from Neoceratodus forsteri, assembly GCA_016271365.2. Classification (NCBI taxonomy): domain Eukaryota; kingdom Metazoa; phylum Chordata; order Ceratodontiformes; family Ceratodontidae; genus Neoceratodus; species Neoceratodus forsteri. Next base: position 520,335,683 of record CM057458.1, read on the forward strand.
GGGAAAGGGGACAAAAGATAAAGACTTTCAAACACTTCATTGGTATAAACAAGGTACAAGAGGGAAGTCATTTTTCAGAAAAAAAGATGCTCAAGAACAAGGGGACATTCTAAGAAGCTGGAAAGGGGTAGACTCAGGGGAGAGGTGAGGAAGTACTTCATCACAGAAAGAGTGGTGGATGCCTGACACAGCCTTCCAGCAGAGGTGTTGGGGCATAAACAGTAATGGGATGCAAGAAAGAATGGGATAGTCTCAAGGGAACCTTAGCCATTAGTGAAGGGAGAGCTTACCCAGAGATCAAGTATGGTCTATAGTGTTACAGTAGGTAGGGAAAATGAGCAGACTAGGTGGACCAAGTGGTCCTTATCTGCCATCAAATTCTATGTTTCTATGTCAACAGCATAATTATAAACAAACCATGAAAACCATTATCAAGCATGGACTCTGAAACCATATTTAGATTATGAACAACCATTTCTGCTGCCCACAATGAGTAAAAATGTTATTTTATGGGTTTATGTGATAACGGCAAAAGCCTAAAGGCGATTGCCGATATCGTGAAGTCAGAGTGCCGAAAATTTATTTTGGAACTCTGACACCCCAGTGCACCGCAAAATGGCACCGGTGGCTTCAACCCTGCACCCCCCTACTTATGGATTCTCAGCTCCAGGGGGGTACATGTCGGGGGGTGTGAAAAACATTTTTTTTAAAAAAAGGTTCAGGCTGGGAGCAACAAAAATGCACCAGTGTCCAGACCTGAACCAAGTACCCTGCCCACCAATACCGCCAACCCACCCACCACACCACAGGGTCGGCTTGGCAACCCACCAAGGCACCATCCTTCACATACCCTCCCTCCCCTTGCTGTGTGCCGGCCACCCTACCCAACCATTGCCCTGCAGGCATGTACCGGGGATTAGGTCATCGTCATTGTAGGTGCCCAATCGCTGATGCTAATATCTCATGCTACCTATTTTATCAGCATTTATTTCCATTTACCAAAATAAAAATTAATTTAGTTGTCCCATATAGTTTCTCTTGATCATGTGTCTTTTTCAGGCACATGTAACACAAACATGAATAATCTTGTCCATGGTAATCATCAATCAAACAAAATCCAGTGCACTCCCACCCAAGGCTGCTAAAAGGAGCCTGCAGATCACTTAAAGTTATTTAATTTTTTACTCACTTTCTCTCTCTTCATTCCATATTTTTTAAACGGAATTCTCGGTCTCCTCATTTTGATAAATAATGATTAATCTGACCACTGATGGCAAGGTGACCTCCACATAGGTTACGTTGCCATCAGCAGTCAGGCAAATCATGGTTTGACTGAATGATGAGACTAAGAAACCCCTTTTAAAATTATGGAATTAAGGGAAAAAAGTGAGCAAAAAAATTAAATAACTTTAAATGATCTGCAGGCTTCTTTGAGTAGCATTTGAGGGGTGCACTGGATTTTGTTTGATTCTGATGCTTGCTATACTCCAGCAGCACTTCTGATGTGCGGCACATAGAGGGCGGCCACTATGTTTGGCACAGGGCATCCATGGTTCAGGGCTGAAGACCGCCAATGGGGGAATGCTTGGCACATACCTGAATGCGCCATTTCCCCCAAGGGTGTTATTCAGCTAAAATATGCTAATGATCTCATTGGGCATGCATGGCGCAAAACAGCCTCATACATGCCCATTATGGGATCATTAGCTTGGCCTATATGTACAGGGCCAGCCCCCCCCCCAGCCCCAACCACAGAGTGTCAGAAGAAATAACAAATACCCTGTTTCCACAGTGTAGGGTCCCCCTCCCTGCTCTGATCACAGACTGTCATAAAAACATAAACATATACTCATTTCCACAGTGTAGGGTCTCCCCCACCCCAATCACAGAATGACAGTACAGTACATAATAGCTCCATTTCCATAATGTAGTGGACCCCCCTTCCTAGCCCTAATCCCCAATCTATGTACAAAACATATGACCTACGTTTCCATAGTGTAGTGGACCCCCCTTCCCAGACCTGATCCCCAATTCATGTACAAAACACATGATCCCCATTTCCATAGTGTGGTGGACCCCCTTCCCAGCCCTGCTCACCAACCAATGAGTGCATACTATGTACTGTACCACAGGTACCAATCAGTTGGAGGCTGGCCATGGCAGAGTGTGGAGGGCTGTGCAAGTCGCTGACACAGGTCAGGCTGGGGGTGCGGGAAGGGAAATCAAGGAATCCTTGTGCTGTGTATTATGTACAGTGCTTAGGGCTTAGTGGGGGGTCCTACACTATGGAAATGGGAAAACTGGGGGTGTTAAATTCTATCAGGGATCAGGCTGGGGAGGGGGGATGCACTACACTATGGAAATGGGGATCATGTGTTTTGTACATCGATCTGAGATTGGGGCTGGGGAGTGGGGCCCACTATACTATGAAAATGGGGATCATGTGTTTTGTACATCTATCGGGGATTAGGGCTGGGGAAGAGGGTCCACTACACTATGAAAATTGGACTATTATGTACTGTCACACCATGATCAGAGTGGGGGGGGGACCCTACACTACAGAAAGAATGGGTTTGGGGCATGGGTATTTTCTTTCACCGGGGATTGGGGGTGGTGTTTTGTACTGACACTCAGTGATCGGGGCAGAGAGTGGGGACACTACACTATGGAAAAGGGGATATGTTTTACTGTTAATGGCACCCTGTGATCGATGCTGGGGGAGATCATGTGACTGGCCCTGGACTGTGCGCAGGGCACCACCCTGCCCTGCACAAAGTTAGGACAGGGTTTTGGTTTCCTAAATTTGTGTAGGCACATCAATCCATGTCTTCACCCACCAGAAGAGGTTTCAATATTGCAATGCAAGGAATATGCAAGAGGGAGAATAGGACACAGAGAGTAATAGTAAATGGAGTCCACTCTGAAGAAAGAGGGGTTACTAGTGGGGTACCGCAGGGTTCAGTATTAGGACCGGTCCTCTTCAATGTCTTTATAAGCAACATTGCAGAGGGACTGGAAGGAAAAGTATGTCTCTTTGCAGATGAAATAAGATCTGCAACAGAGTTGATGCACAAGGTGGGGTGGAAAGGATGAGAAGGGACTTGGCAAGGTTAGAGGAATGGTCAAATGTATGGCAGCTTAGATTCAATGCTAAGAAGTGCAAGGTAATGCACATGGGAAACAAAAACCCAGGGGAAGAGTACACAATGGGGGGTGAGATGCTAACAACAACAAAAATGGAAAGGGACCTGAGGGTAGTCATATCAGATGACCTAAAGGTGGGCAAGCAATGTGAGAGGGCAGCAAGGAGGGCTGGGGGGATACTGGGATGCATAGGGAGAGGCATCACCAGTAGAAAACAGGAAGTTATTATCCCTCTGTACAGACAGTTGGTGAGACCCCATCTGGAGTACTGCGTGCAGTTCTGGAGACCCAATCTCTGCAAGGACATAAACAGGATGGAGGATGTCCAGAGGAGGGCAACTAAAATGGTGCAGGGTCTGCACCAGAAGACATATGAGGAAAGACTTAAGGAGCTGAATATGTATAGTCTCGAGGAAAGGAGGGAGAGGGGGGACATGATAGAAACTTTCAAGTATCTCAAGGGAATCAACAAAGTCCAAGAGGGTAGCATCTTTCAAAAAAAGAGGTGTGCAAGAACAAGGGGGCACAATTTGAAGATAGAAAGGGGGCGGCTCAGAGGTAATTTAAGGAGTATTTTTTACAGAGAGGGTTGTGGATGCATGAAACGGCCTTCCGGAGGAGGTTGTGGAGTCAAAAACAGTGGTGGAATTCAAGCATGCATGGGATAGTCATAAGGCAATTCTAGGGAGTGGAGGTAGGAAGAAGTAGGCTGCTGGTTAACTAGGATCTGCAGTTTATCCATTAGGTAGGGAAATGGGCAGACTGGGTTGGCCAAGCGGTCTTTATCTGCCATCAAAATCTATGTTTCTATGTTAGGGACCCCTCATTTACATGCCCCCATCACAATATTCTGCACCGCAGAGCAGTTAGGTTTGCATGGCTCACTGGGGGCTTCTGAATACTGCCACACCCCTGGCAGCCCTCAAAAGTCCAGAGATGCATGGCTGCATCTAGGGACACACCAGACATCTCCTTTGAATATGTGGGCCCAAGTTTAAAGTGCTTTATTTTCAGTGCATCCAAACATTAAAACTAGCCAAGCAGAAGCAACAAATTACCATGGCACTTTGCAATGCTCTGCCTCTTTGGCAAGAGGACTGCTTCAAAATTACAGAGCAAACACCATTTTTACCCTAATAAGTGCATATTTATATGTATAATTACTTATTTCCTGTAACAGTGTCCAATGCAGAAGGTGCCTTTTCAATACATGGGTTAAATTAAATTTACTAGGACCAAATGATCAGCACCATCAATCAGATTATCAAGTTTGGCACTAAAAAACACAAACTTTGTAAATGAGAAACTTTTTAAATGTATATCCATAGTGTTAGAGCTGGATGGAGGTGGGGCAATCCAAAAGAAAGAGAAAGCTTGCAATTCTCTTAGTCTTTGTCCATGAATCATGGCATTGCATATGTCACAGTGGGTAGTCCCCTAAGTACCAGTGATCAGCATACAACGTGGATTAACATTAAGATGGGAACAGAAGCAAACCACATAAGGATGAAGGTCCAAGACTTTATAAAGGCAGATTTTAATTAAATAAGAGACTGTCTCAGAAACTGCCTTGTAGGTGGGGGGGGGGGTGCCCTGGAGGGGTTGTGGTACAGTGCAAAAAAATAATGGAGGGCATAACAAAGGCCTTTGTATGAAGGAAGTGAGTAAAAGCAAAAGGAACACGCTGTGATCAGAGTCAATAGGAATGCAGCTGAGGAATTTGGGGTAAAACAATTTTAAAGTTGTTTCTTAATATTTTTACACAAAGTTTTCAACATAGACTTGTAATAATCCTGCCTCATGAAGACGGTCAAAGAAAATGCTCAGCTCCTGGCTTAAAGGTGATTTTGTGAAGGGACTGCAAAATCTACTTTCAGGACATGAAAACACATTCTGCGCAACAGTTGAAAAATGACAGCTGTCACATTCATGAGGTGCTGTAAATAAATGGCAATGCTGAAAATGTGGGGTAAAAATATCGAATATTACCAAATGTACAAACCTGCATTTGTAATGTAGACTCATAACTTTGTTGAGTTGTAATATGCTTGCACCACATTTCCAACATAGCCTTCTTATGATCCCACCTCATGAACAAGGGCAGAGAAAATTTTCAATTCCTGGCTGAAAGGTGATTTTGGGCAGGGACCGTGAAATCACCATTTCAGTTGTAAACATTTTGTCCAGGATTTGAAAAATGACAGTTGCCACATTCATGAGGCGCTGAGAAGATATGCTATGTTGTAAATTTGGGGTAAAAATATTGACAATTACCTAAGTTACGAGGTTGCATTCGCAAAATTCAACATAGGTTTATAACTTTTTTGGTTTTTAATATTTTTACACCAAATTTTCAACATTGCCTTTTTATGACCCCACCCCATAACAAGGGCAGAGAAACTTTTCAACACCTACCTGAAACATGATTTTGTGCAGGAACCACAAAATCATCTTTCGGGACAGATTTGCCTAATGACAGTGACATTGTTCATGAGGTGGGGTCCCAAAGTAGACATGTTAAAAATTTGGGCAAAAATATGTGAATATGCTCAAGGTATGCCTTTAAGTTCAAAACCCCATTGAAATACATTGAATGGCATACCTGTTTCTTCAGTTTGCGATCCGGCCTTGAAGAGTGAAGACATGTATGCAGTCCAGAGAGGATTACAGCTTTGGACCCCCAATGAGTAAGTAAGGGCTTGGGGGCTGGGGTAGGGTGGTGGGTGCTCAGTGGGAGGGTTGGGTTGGGGGGTCTGAAATGGCACAAAAGACATTGAAGTGCAGTTTTCTTGTTACTGGTTAAAACTAAGAGAGAATTTAAGAAGGTAGCATGGCAAGATTGTCTGTATCTGTAAACTTGAAAAATAATATGTGGGATAAGGTGCTGCTGATAAGAGATCTTTATTATTTAAAAAAATCAACTCTCTCCATTAAAAGGGGTGATCCATAAATGTTTATGGCATATAATAAAATTGTCAACAGACTGTAGCGCCAAGTGGAAATTATTAAGATTCACCCTTATGAATTGTCAGCTCTTGTATGGACCATACATTAACTAAAGCACAGTACCTCATTGTACAAAAAATAATTACAATTTACAACAAATTGTAATAGGCATTGCCCACATGTTAAAAAAGTGAAGCATTTGCTTAGTACAGGTAAGCCCCAAACAGAGGGTGAACCTGAACAGGTTGTTGCAAGCCATGGCACAGTACACAGAAGAGCACAAGTGCCTCCCTGCCCCAGTCCCAAAGCCTGTAATGCCCCCCAAGCCCCGATCCCCCGATGAATGTATTAAGCCCCACAGGGCTAAACATTTAATCATTCACCCCATGCCATGATCCCCCGATGTATATAAAGCCCCTCAGGGCTAATCATGCCCACCCCACCCCAAGCCCCAATCTCTGATCACTAGCCAGCCTGCCAGCACATGGCTAACATTGTGAAACAAAATAACTCCATAACCCATTATCCCTGGTAGTCTAGTGGCCTCCCACCCCCCACTGGCAGTGCCAGTCCACCCCATGCCCCCCAGCCCATAGCTAGCTGGTGACTGACACAGCCCACCTCTCACCTCTGTGGCTAGCCACCAACTGAACTCCTTCTGAGCATGTACTACTGTACATAGTATGCACTCAGTGAATGACATAGTGCGAGCATGGACTGTTCCAACGTGAAGGTGACTTTTTTTAACACTCTACCAAGTTGTTGGTTCACAAGGAATGCAGGAGTGCTTTTTTCTCAGTGCAAGAGGCCAACTGGGCTCCTCCCACTGCAGCCCTAAAAAGGTGGTTCTCTATGGAAATGGCCATGGTGGTGAAGGAAAAAAAGGGTGTTATTCAGGAGGTATAAGGAAACACAAAGGGAGAAAGACAGAGAGGTGTACCAAGTAAAACAGAGGGAAGCAGGAAAGACTGTGAGGGTAGCAAAGGCAAAGACAGAAGAAAAGATAGCCAAGGGGTAACTAAAGTGGATAAGACTTTCTTCTAGTACACAGGTGAGAAGTGGGAAGCAAGTGGAGGTATAATAAAGATAAGGAGGGCAATAGGGAGCACTGCCCAGAAGGGGACCAAGAGAAAGGAGACATCCTTTACAAAGAGGAGCTCAGCAGAGACTGGGTGCAATCCAAGACAGGTGGATCAACAAGATAATTGGTTTACCTTTTTAAATGATCTGGGAAGCAGCTTGTGTTTGATTTTTTGCTACATATCTAAATGCTGGCCTGAATTTTGCATATGGGGGAGAGGGGAGAAGAGAGAGAGGAAGCCTGCCGTGGGAAGGCTAAGACAGGGACAGTGTTTGGTTGCTGTGGCTGGCATTGGAGGGGAGCTGTGCCACGTGGCAGCTGGATGTCAATAGGACTATTGTATTTTCCTGACCCACTCCCTTTACACCGAGGAACACAGCAGTGAACAGGTGTGATCTGAAAGAGGTGGATCAACCAGGTAAGTGTTTTACCTTTTAAATTGTCTCAGAAGCTGCTTATGTTTGACTTGTAGCTATAGACTTAAATGCCAGCCTGAATTGTGTGTTTGTGGAGGGGGGATAAAGGAGGAGTGAGGAAGCCTGCAGTGGGAGGGCTGAGTGAAGGACAGTATTTGGCTGTTGTGGCACTGTGCCACATGGCTGCAGGAAGCCAATAGGGATCCAGTAGACCCTATATATACCCATAATCCCTGTGACAGGAAGCTCCTGCCAAACTTGAGGACTGACCTTTCCTTCAATCAGTTGCAACACTTCTTCTGTTTCTTAGTCTATTCTATCCTGTACAATTTCTAGTCCATAAGGTTGGCCACCTATGGGCACCCCCTTCCCTTTCTTGACTATGCTATAGTGTCCTCTTTAATTTTCCTTTTCCCTTTCAGGTCCTCATACAGGGAGGTTATTGTGGTGACCTTCAAGCGTATGTAAAACAGGTTGTGTTTATCATTGTTGGATTTAGTATGTAATAGCACTATGTCATAATATACCTTATGTTTATGAAACCTGTAAATGTTGAAAATACCATGGCACTAGGTGTTTTTGATAATGGTAAAAGTACTAGGTGACTATTACAGAAATTAAGTTAGTTGTGCTATTTAAAATGCATGTAGTTGCTGTAAACTGAACAAGTCTGAAATTGCATGGTGATTTGCACATATCCCATGATGCTTTGCATTATGGAAGTACATATGATGATGTATTTCTTTGAAACTTTATTTGTTGCCAATGCCCTTTGGGGTAACCCTTTTTTCAGTGTTTCTGCACTAAGGTTCTTTATTTTTAGCTTGTTTTTTTTTTCCTTTTGAGCCCCCACTGCCCAAGCAAATGGGGCCCACATAGGGTTGAAGGGTTTTCACTGAAAAGTGGTTAGATCAGAGATCAGTGTCAGAAGGTACTGGCTAAGTGCAGAGAAAGGACATAAATAGTCTGTTGCTGCAAACTGATATACAGAAGAAGGAATATGTCATTGCAGAAGCTTATTTCCTGTATTTTGAAAAAACATCACACAGAGATTGTGTGTTGAACCTAAGGTTTGGTGTCTGGTCCATCTGTTATCCCACAATCCCTCCACAGACTTGGTATCAGAAGTGGGATAACTTGCTGGAAGCATCTGGACTGGCCGAAGAGGGATGTTTTCTGGTGGATATTGCCCTGATATCCCAGGTGGACCGATGCACCAGGAGTTGCCAGAGGAGAACCTGGAGAAGAAAGTCTGTGGAGTTCTGCCCAGAACCATGGCTGACAGATGGACAGAAGCTGCTGCCTGGGCTTGGACCTGGGAGCTTGGAGGAAGGCCAAGCCTGAAGACGATGAAGAGATGCAGGTCGAGGCAGACTGGAGGTGTGAGAGACAGCACCCATGAGGTGGAGTCCCTGATGAGGATGATCCACTGGATAAGTGGGCAATGGCTGGAGGCAGACCAACTATGCAGAGAGGCAGAACACAGGTGCCAGGTGCTTGAAAGGTTCCTGCTGGAAAGTTTGGATAAAGAGTCGGAGGAGGATTTTTCATGGGCTCAGTTTGAGGAGGACCCCCTGACTGATCAGGATATTCCTTTGTTTCCTGTGTTACCAGGATGTTACCTGTTGGAGGTCCGAGATGCAAGTATGGAACTTGAATGCGAGACCCCAGGTAAGACTATGCCTAGTGATACTGTGCTGCGGTTGAAGATTCCAAGCAAGCAATAAGAAGCCTGTGAGGCAGAAGGGACTTTTTCTTGTATTGATGTAGCTAAATCTATTAACAGTATTGACTGGGGTATACCACAGGCTAAAGATGCAAATATTGCCAAAATGTTACAATATGTTAAGATCAAGGAAGTGGTACATGTGTTTTTTTTTTTTTATGAAAAACCTACAAAGGTGGAGGTGGGTGGAAAATGGATAGGAACCTGCGTTGGGGTAACACCAAAAGTGTGTCTATCCTCAGGTTTCTGTATCTGTAGTAAATTAATGAATCAAAGAGACATAGTGGGTTTTTGTTGAGGGGTTGAACCTTGGACTGGGCTCCTGTTTAAAATTTACATGTCTGATGGCATTAGAGCAGGTAATTACTCACCCCAGGAAAATTGTTTCTGTGGTACTGGACTTTTTAGCCATACGGATTTTTTGGTTAAGTACTACAACATACTTCCCCTAAAAGGAGATGGTTCAGGGAAGATACCTTTAGTCTCTGTTGAGAAATGTGTTAACTCCTCAGGGTAAAGAATGATGACATCTACTGTGTTTATGACAGAATGATTATCATTAATAGGGACCCTTAGACAGAGCTTCTGAAGATGGATGGGTGGAAGCTCCATCCCTTCCTAGGACAGGAAGGTGGTAAGCAGTCTGCAATGACTGTTTCCCTCATAAGGTGGGGGATATGTGACAGGAAGCTCCTGCCACTCTTAAGAACCAACCTATTCTTCAATCAGTTGCAACAGTTCTTCTACTTCTTAGTCTATTCTATCCTGTACGATTTCTAGTCCATAAAGTTGGCCACCTATGAGCACCCCCTTCCCTTTCTTGACTATGCTATAGTGTCCCCTTTAATTTTCCTTTTCCCTCTCAGGTCCTCATACAGGGAGGTTGTTGTGGTGACCTCCAAGTGTATGTAAAACAGGTTGTGTTTATCATTATTGGATTTAGTATATAATAGCACTAAGTCATAATATACCTTATGTTTATGAAACCTGTAAATGTTGAAAATACCATGGCACTAGGCGTTTTTGATAATGGTAAAAAGTACTAGGTGACTATTATAGAAATTAAATTAGTTGTGCTATTTAAAATGCATGTAATGGCTGTAAACTGAACAAGTCTGAAATGTCATGTTGATTTGCATATATCCCATGATGCTTTGCATTATGGAAGTACATATGATGTTGTATTTCTTTGAAACTTGATTTGTTGCTAATGCCCTTTGGGATAACCCTTTTCAGTGTTTCTGCACTGAGGTTCTTTGTTTTTAGCTTGTTTTTCTTTTTTTTTCTTTTCAAGCCCCCACTACCTGAGCAAACAAGGTCCACATAGGGATGAAGGGTTTTCACCGAAAAGTGGTTAGATCAGAGATCAGTGTCAGTAGGTGCTGGCTAAGTGCAGACAAAGGACATACATAGTCTGTTGCTGCAAACTGATGTACTGAAGAAGGAATATGGCATTATAGAATCTTGTTTCCTGTATTTTGAATAAGCATCACACAGAGATTGTGTGTTGAACCTGACGTTCAGTTTCTGGTCCATCTGTTATCCCACAACCCCTCCACAATCCCTAGTGACCCCAACTTTAGGGCCACAAAGCAGGAGCATGGCATCTATCTATGTGGCATCTTGGGGCATTGGTAGGATGTCCACAGGGAGAACTACAGGCCATAGACCATGTTGCTCAAAGGAGACAGGGTAATACAAAGAGGAACAGAAGAGAATTAGGTAGGTGTAGATAACAGTTGCATCTGTTACTTGTTCGGGTTCAGTCTCAGGAGGAGGCAGTTAGTTGGGACTGCAGCTAGTCACTGTCTAGGGTAGGCCTACAACTAACTTAGCAGTCAAGGTACTCTGTAGGATGGCAGATACCTCTAGTGACTAGGAGCAGCAGCAAGTAACTTTCTAGGGTAGGCCTGCATCTAGCCTATTGATGGGATAATCTGAAGGGGGGACAGCTATCCCTCAACTAGGAATGGATAGCAGTGTTATTAGTGAGTATCAAATACTCCCTATCTAGGGTCAGCGTAAAGGGGAGACAGCAGGCAGGAAATTTGTTAGTGGGCCTTTAATGCATACCTAGGGACAACTAGACATTTAGGCAGCTAGGCAATTAACTCAGTAGCCAATGGAGAAGGAGGGGTTTGCAATTTCTCATCCATCCCCATTCAGTTTGTAATAGATTACTGGAGAAACGAAGGAGTGCAGCTTAACAGCCACCCTTATCCAGGTCCTAGTAAAAGCTTCATAAAGGTAAGGGGGATCACTAAGTACAATAATAGGGAAGGACTACAAGTGGAGGGGGGGCATGCAGTGGGGGCAGGGTGAAGTGGGTACAGTAGTGGGGTACAGGGTGGGGGTGTTTCTAGGAACACTCTGAGGGGGGAGGATGCCTGGTTTGTTGAAATATTAGAGAGCTAATGTTAGAGATATGGCAGCTGAGGCAGGAGATAGGTACACTGGTGGGTGGGATTCATAGGGTTATGATGGGAGGACACTTGTGCAAAAACAAATATCCGCACTACATAAGCATCTTACCAAAAGAAGCAGCTTTAAGGTTAAAAATGAAACAAACGCACCATTAGCATCAGATCAATGAACCTCTCATGGTTTCACAATCTCTGCGTCATCAGGAGTCCTCCCTAAGATGCAGAGCTTGTGAAACCAGTAGAGGTTCACTGAGCTGATGCTAATGGTGTGTTTGTCTTATTTTTAACATTAAAGCTGCTTCTTTTGGTAAGGTGCTTGTTTAGTATGGATATTTGTTTTGTGCAAGTGTTCTTCCTATATATCCAGCAAACACTCAGCCCTTTGAGTGGTTTTGTTTTCTTTGGTTGTGATGGGAGCAGCAGAGGGGGATGCAGAGTTGGAGGCAGGAAAGAAGGAGACGGCAGGAGTGGCACCAAGGTTGGGAGGGAGGTCAAGCAGGGGGTAGAAGGGAACAGAACATTAAGCAGATCCTCTGGGTCCATCTCCCCTGAAGGAGAGGAGGCTCAGTGAGGAGAGGAGGATATCAGTAAGGGGAAAAGGCAGAAAGAGGAAGGGGTCCTTTAGGATCATCTCCAGGATGCTGGTGTGTAACAGATTCCTTCCACTGGAATGGGGGGAGGAGGGGAAGTGGTGATAAGAAACGGGGCGGCAAGAGGGGGAGAGTTGGTAGTGGTAGGGGGGTATGTAAGGGTTCGTAGGCAGAAGGGGTGGTAGAAGGTGATTACAAGCAAGGGGTGGTGGGCAAGGGAAACTGATGGGATAGGCAGGGGACAGAAGGGAAAGGTAGGGGGAAGGCGAGGGTATGCAGAAGGGGAAAGATAAGTGCATACCAGAAGGATAATGGTTCAAGAGAAAGGGACTGGGATAGCAAGTGTAGATGATCAAGTAGGATTAGAAGAGGGACAGGAGGAAAAGAAGGGGGCAGGTGAGAGTGAGCAGCAATATGGAAAGAAAGGTAGGAGGGCCCTGGATGAGGGTGGTGATGGTGATCTTGGTAGATTCTATAGTGAAGAGGGTGAGATAGGAGGAGGGATTGGAGCAAACCATAGAAGGGTAGAATGCATCCCAGAGATGATGGCGGGGGGACTTCTAGTAGCACAGTGCGTAGGTCGGGGTGGGACCTCATATTATAGTACACCTGAGTACGAATTACCTTGCAGGATGTGAGGTGGGGTGGTTGCAAGAGAGGTAGGGAGAATTTGGAGGGTGTAAGGGAAGTCAGTAGTCTTCTTGGAGGTGCTTTCAGTACCAAGGGCTAGTACGACAAGGAATATAAGGACTGATGAATTTAACAGATGGCTTAGAGGGTGGTGGGAGGTTGAAGGGTACTGGTGGATAGGTGGTTAGGTGGGGATGTGGGATAACAAAGACCTATATGCACCGGGCAGGTTACACCTCAGTAGGAAGGGCACAAGGGTCCTGAAGAGTAAGTCAGAGGACTTCATGAAAACAAAATCTTTATTTAAACTTAAGAGGAGTGGGCAGCAGTGGACATAGCAGCCTTAGTGACCTGGTGGAGAAGGCTGATAGGCCTCCCCAATCAGGACAGCATGAGAGGGAACTAGAGGGGAGTGCTGGAGGAAGGAAGAAAGAAGGGACCAAGGGAAGAGGGGATGGAAGAGAGCAAGTCAGGAGTAAGTGGGGGGGTCCAGGGTCATGATGGAGGGTGGTGTCTCTGAATATCAGAATTCTGGGGAACAAGATAACAGAACTACAGTCACTGATTGCCAAGGGAGAGGCAGACATAATGACCATCACAGAAAATTGGACCACACAGAACCATGACCGGGACCTAGGAGTTCCCAGGTATAAAATATACAGAAAGGATAGGAGGTCAGGACAAAGGGGGTGGGGATTGGCTATGTACTTGAAGGAGTGGATAACTTGTACCAGAGAAGAAGAGGTGCAGGGTGAGACCGAAATATTGTGGGTATAGGTACAGTCCACTAAAGGGAGAAAACTAAGGATGGGGTGATCTATAGACCATCTTCCCAGGATGAGGAATTGGACAGGATATTGTTCCCAAGTAATGGCTATGTCCATCAAGAGGGAAGTGGTAATAATGGGGGATTTCAGTCTACTGGGGTGGACCGGAAAATCCCTGCTACCTCCTGCTTTAGGGAACAAATACCACTGGATGCATTCCATAGTGGTTTCCCAACTCAAGGTCTCATGGAGCCTACCATGGAGAGACCAGTCCTGGAACTGGCGCTGTCCAACAGTGCATATCTTCAAGAAGTGAAGGGGGATGTGTTGCTTGCAGGTAGTGACCACTACACGGTGTGGTTCCTCATGGACATGGGCAGAGAGGGAAGGTCAGGACTAAGATGAGGGTCTTGTACTTATGAAGGGCTGACTTTGGTAAGATAGCTCAGGGTCTGAAAGAACATCTTGCTGGGATTAGAGAGGGGATGGATATGAGCCATAATAAAGAGGGTACTGATGTAGGCCACTAGAGAGTGTGCCAAGATCAAAAATAAGAAAGCTAAGGCCAAAAAGCCCAGCTTGTTCAGCAAGGAGGTGGCAAGAGTGGTAACGGACAAGAAAGCAGCCTTCAAAAGTACAAATGTACTCAAATGGAGGAAAATAGGGAGGACTACTCCTCTAAATTGAGGGAGGCAAGTAGGCTGGTAAAAAAGACTAAAGCTGTGAGAGAAGTATAGTTAGTGCAGGGGGTAAAAGGAATGAGGAGGCATTTTTCTGGTATGTAAGGGAGAAAAAGAACATAAAGGACAAGTTTGTTAGGTTCAAAAAGGAGGGGGGGGGTTGGCAGAGGATAGTGAAGAAAAAGTGGAGGTGCTTAACAAGTACTTCTGTTCAGTCTTCACTAGGGAGTAGGATACAACAGTACCACAAGGGACCAGGGGGGTGGGGACAGGGAGTGGGGAAGTCATGGATGACACAATACAAGCTGACAGGCTACTTAGGGTCCTAAGCTATGTAAATGTGGACAAATCACCAGGACCAGATGCTATTCACCCAAGGGTCCTAGAAGAATAGGCTAAGGTTCTGGTGGGTCTCCTGGTAGAACTGCAGGGTTTTATTTAACTCTAAAAATTGATTAGCGTTTTGTTCATAAAAGTTCTAAACCATTGTGAAAATGCATAGCACTTGCCTCACTGTGTTTAACAAACATTACTCTTCTAGAAAACCTATATAAATGCTTTCTGTACAGTTAGTATTGTCCCAAGAAAAAAACTGCTAATCAATTATTTAAAACCCTGGGACTGTTTAACACCTGGGCCAAGAAACAAACCAGGGAACTACTGGCCAGTCAGCCTGATCTAAATAGTGGCTAAGCTGATGGAGAAAGAAGGAAAAACCACACCTAGGAGCTGCAGTGCCGTGGTCAAAGTAAAATGAAGAAGCAAGCAGTCTGTGGTGACTGGCAGCTGCATGGGGCCTCAGTCGCTTAGGTTATTAACAAAATGTGCATACCTTATGTGGCAATCATCTTTATTCTGGTGCAAAATGTTTAGCAATAAATAACAGTCCAAACCAGGCTATATATATTCTCTGTAGAAAGAGCACAGGCACGCTGGATATGCTGCCATCACATAACAAAGGAAATCCCCCTCCTCCTACTTAGATCATAATCATCACTTGACATTTATTGCAAATAGGGGCTTTCTCAAATAATGATGATGTAAGTAGAAGATGGGGGGGATTTTCTTTGTTTTGTGATGGTGGCATATCCAGCATGTCTGAGCTCTTTCAACAGAAAAAAAAATATATATATACATATATAGTCTGGCTTGAACTGTTATTTATTGCTGCTTATAACATGGGGGTACATACAGAGAGCAACTCAGTTGGTTAAACGCCATCAGCTGACCATGCATGAACTGCTACTAAATGTATAGTTGTTGTGAGGAGGCAGCAGGCAGGATCAGTGGGCAGACCAACACTGATTATGTTGTTCAGACATGAGAAGTGAAAGGCAGCCATTAATGAAGCAAGAGCATTGACAAGTAGTGAATTCAGTGTGTCTTGATTTTTTGTCATTTTAACAATCCTCCCAATCTTTGTGAGTAGTAGTGCATTGCCTTCCATGTGGCCATTGCCACTGGTATGCAATGTTGTTCCCCCTACTGTCTCACAGTGTTCCTCCCCACTTTTAGTTCAAGCACATACAGCCCTTCATGTCCTGGGACACCAACAGAGAGACAGACAGTGACAGCAAGATAGTGAGACTGGGACATATAATTTAAAACATCTTGCACTGTCCTCTCTCTGTCTCCAGTTTGCAGTCATGCAGTTATGGTTGTCTTCATAGTCTGGTTTCTTTTGCTTGTGTCCCATCCAGCAGAGAAACATAAAAACAGAAACATAACATAAAAACATAGAATTTGATGGCAGATAAGGATCTAGTCTGCCTATTTCCCTACCTAATGGATAAGCTGCAGATCCTAGGTAATCAACAGCCTACTTCCTCCTACCCTCTACTACAAATGCAATATATCTGTCCCATGCATTCTTGAATCCCCCCACTGTTTTTGACCCCACAACCTCCTCAGGAAGGCCGTACCATGTATCCACAACCCTCTTCATGAAAAAATACTTCCTCACATTACCTCTGAGCTCTCCCACCTCTATCTTCAAACTGTGCCCCCTTGTACTTGAACATGTCTTTTTCTGAAGCATGCTATCCTCTTGGACTTTGTTGATTTCCCTTGAGGTACCTGAAAGTTTCTGTCATGTCCCTCTCTCCCTCCTTTCCTCAAGGATATACATATTAAGCTCCTTTAATCTCTCTTCGTATGTCTTCTCGTGCAGACCCTGCACCATTTTAGTTGCCCTCCTCTGGACAGCCTCCTTCCAGTCTATGTCCTTGCGGAGATGGGGTCTCCAAATCCGCACGCAGTACTCCAGATGGGGTCTCACCAAGTGTCTGTACAAAGGGATAACAACTTTTTGTTTTCTACTGGTGATGCCTCTCCCTATGCATTCCAGTATCCCACCAGCCCTCTTTACTGTTTTCTCACCTTGCTTGCCCACCTTTAGGTCTTCTGATATGACTACCCCCAGGTCTCTTTCCATTTTTGTTGTTGTCAGTATCTCAACCCCTATTGTGTACTCTTCCCCTGGGTTTTTGTTTCCCAGGTGCATTACTTTGCACTTCTTTGCATTGAATCTAAGCTGCCATACATTTGACCATTCCTCCAACCTTGCCAAGTCCCTTTTCATCCTTTCCACCCCAACTTCTGTATTGACCCTATTGCAGAACTTTGTGTCATCTGCAAAGAGACATACTTTTCCTTCCAGTTCCTCTGCAATGTCACTTATAAAGACATTAAAGTGGACCGGTCCCAGTACTGAGCCCTGCAGTACTCCGCTAGTAACCCCCCCTTTCTTCAGAGTGGACTCTATTTACTATTACCCTCTGCATCCTGTCCAGTCAGTTTTTCTCCCAGGCTACCACCTTGGGATCCACTCCAAGGCTGGCTAACTTGTATATTAGTCTTTTGTGTGGGACTGTATCAAATGCCTTGCTAAAGTCTAGTTTGGCCATGTCCACAGTATCTCTCCCTTGGTCTTTCTTTGCTCCCTAATGTACCTAAGGTTTTATCCTCCTTCTTAACAGAGCTGGCTATCTTTTCCTCAGTTTGGGCCTTTGCTATTCTGACTGTCTTCCCTGCCTCCTTCTGCTTTAACTGACATAGTTCTCTGTCCTGCTATTTCTGTAATTCCTTATATTTCCTGAATGCTATCCTTTTCTCCTTAACCTTCCCTTTCACCTCTTTTGAGAACCATAGTGGCTTTTTCCTTCATTTTGTTTTGTTGATTTGCTTTAGACAAAGGCCTCTGTGATGGCAGTTTTGATTTTCCCCAATTGTTCTTCCACCCCTCCTTCTTGCCTGTTTGCAAATGCTTTTCTGAGGCACTTTCTCATTTTGCCAAAGTCAGCCCTCCTAAAGTCCAACACCCTTGATTTTGTATGGCTTGACTCTATAGCTGTGTTTATTGTGAATAACACTGTTTGGTGGTCACTTGTTCCCACATGGCTACCCACTTCTAAATATGAGATCTTCTCTCCATCCCCATTTGAAAGTACCAGGTCTAAGATTGCTCCCTCCCAAGTGGTTTCCAGCACTAGCTGTCTGAGGCATGCCCCTTGTAGGGCATCGAGAATGATCCTACTCTTGAATGTGGCTGCAGTAAAGGTGCTCCAGTTAACAACTAGCATACTCAGGTCCCCCAAAAACAATATCTCTCCATTTTCTGCCATTCTAAGGATTCCTTCTATCATTTCCTTGTCCACTTCCTCCTCCTGAGATGGGAGTCTATAAACAACCCCTGTGCAGATTGTGGTGCCATTTTCTGGAGTGCACCTGCTTTTCCCCACTACTTTTCTCATATGTTAGTTACCCCCCACATGATGTACAATAGCTGCCAATGTGTAGTCATCAGCTAACAGGGAGTTTTCCTGTCTCCACTCCTCTTCCTCCTTTCATCTGTTATGTGCCATAGTGCTTTTCAGATGTTTTCTGTGTAAGAGACAGTGAGTGTTTGTCTTCTGCCTCCTGTCCTTTCCTGAACATTTGTGCCATGGACCACATCAGTAACTGGCCGAGAGAGAGAGAGACAGAAAGACAGTGAGATAGAGAGAAAGAGAAAGAGAGAGAGAGAGAGAGAGAGTGAGAGAGACATGTCATTCTGAATTGCTGCAGTGCCCTTTCTGTCTCTTTCTCTTGACTTTCTCTGCAGTAGCTGAAAGGGAATTTTCCCCTCTTGATGCCACCAGGCAGCCCATGAAAATGTGAGCTCCGTGGCAGTGGGGAGAGAGTGAGAATTTCTCTTCCCTCTCTGTGCCAGCATGGAGATACCAAGTATTTCTCTTCCCCCCTTTGCTGTGTTGTTTTACAGAGAGATTCTCTGGAGAGAGAGAGGCAGAGCAGGAGCTGCTGTGCTCCCAGTGTATGAAAATTGTTCATCCAGACCAGTAGCCACCCAAGAGAGACAAAGAGAGAGACAGAGATGGAGATGTCATTCTGAATTGCTGCAGTGCACTCTCTGTCTCTCTTCACTTTTCATCCATGCAGTCAAGATCTTGTTCACAGACACACACAGCAAGCAGCACAGTGCACTGCAGCAAGATAGAGAGTGAGTAAGCAAGAGAGAGAAAGTCAGCAGCAAGCTGGCAGTGGGTGGACTGCAGAAGACAGTGACTGATGCATAAGTTATTTATTTTATCAACATACAAATGTCAGAAATCATTTCAGGAGTTTATTTGTGGCATTTTTATGTTCCTAAAATAAAGAACATATTCATGACTTCTGGGAATGACTTGTTAAATCTGCAGAATACATTGGAATTCCTCCTATTGAAACAGGCCAGATACACCTTTCTACATTTTAAATTTTTTTGTTAACGTCACCCATGTTATAAGTGCAATAACCCCCTACAGGGTATGGGGTTATAGGCAGTTAATCAACATCGTGGGTGCTATGAGGACACTCGGCCTGCAGTCTGGTACCTTACAATGTACCCAGGGTGTGGATTAACTGCCAATGGCCCCATACCCTGTCATGGGCTATTGCTTACATGTTTTTCACCGGAATAAAGAAGATTGCCACATAAGGTATGCAATTTGCCTTCATTTTGTAGTTAAGCTGAGCAACTGAGGTGTTATGCAGGTGCCAGCTACCATGGACTGCTTGCAAGCTGATGGAGACCATCCTGAAAGATAAACTGATTGACCTTCTGGAGGAAAATGTTCACCAGGAATAATCTAGGGTTGAAACTACCTAACTTCCAGTATTATCACTGGGTTGCAATGCTAGATCCATAAAAAAGTTTTAGTAAATCACATCCCCCATGAACTTATTTTAAAACCATGTAAAGAGTACATATGGAAATAACACAGCCTTTGTTTCAAAATTTAAATAGAAAAGGTCTGATCGGAGGGAATATATACAGTATATATGTCTTTAAAATACTCTTATGGTTTGCAAAAAAAAAACTGCAGCATTGCTGGGGTTATGAATGGCTTTTGTAAACTAACCCCAATATATCAAAATAACTTTCACCCACTCTTCGGGGCTTCTACAATTAAAGGATGGCCTTTAATGTTAAATATATATATATATATATATATGTATATGTGTTTCTCTTTGAGGTTCAAACTACAAAGTCCTTTCAGCAACTTGAATTTCAGTATGGTGTTCCTAGAAACATGATTTTAATTACTTACAAATCCATTCAGTAGTATTGAAATTTATAATTGAAGGGAACATTACAAATCATAAAAAATATTATTTGATTTACTAAGTTCCTGATAGAACTAAATTATTGTCTAAAATGTACAACTTTATTTTAGACAACCTGAACTGTGACACTAATGCCCTAAAATTGAAGTAGGAAAATGATATAAACATTAATATTGCAGAGAAGAAGTGGAACTTGATCTGCTCAACTTGGAACAGGGCATAAGTAATAGAATGAACCAAATTTAGTTTTATATTATCCATAGGATATATTATCCCCCACACACACACACAACATGGTGAACACATTTAATAAAGACATTTCTCCTTTTTGCAATAGAGGATGCAGTTTAATAGCCTGTTCTGTACACTGTATGTACTGCCCTTTTGTCCCAATACAAAACCATTTCAGGAGGGAATCCTCAAACATGTAAATACAGTATTAAATAATCAATTGAATTTTTTAACTGGAATTATGCCTATTAGGATCATATCCCTTGCAAAACATACTCAATGGCAATGCTTTGAAATGATTATGTATAGCCCTGTTAAATGCAAGAAGATGCATTGAAAATTGCTGGAAAGAAGAGCAAAGTGTGACTCCCGAACTTTGGAGAAATCTACTCTTTGAGAGTATGAGATTAGAAAAGAAACATTATTTTACAGGCAAAAAGATTATTTAGTATTGGGACATTTGGGATCCAGTGCAAAAAGTACTGCTACTTTGGAAAATTAGATGGGCCATGACCTGTTTAAAAAAATGTTTTGGAGGAAACATTCCCAGGGAGAGTTTTAAGTGGTCAATCTTAATGTTCCAGGACATATACAGTTATTGTTATTTTAAAAAATAAATTACTTTGTATTGCTGCTTTTTTAAAGATGCAAGTATCTAAAGATAATTATAACCAAAATGATTACTGAATTTGCCATATATACCTGTGTCAATGGAGATGATGAATCATGTTTAAAGTATGCTGAAATTTAGAACTCATATGTTGAATGCATGTTTTATGTCCATATTTAAACAAATATTAAAAAAAAAAACATGCATGACAGATAATGACACAACACAGCCACCACTGGATGCGAACAATGATGATGTACAATGCTCATTGATGATTCTCATATGCCCACATGACACGCAACACACCAGTTACATGGACAAGCTGCAGTGCTGTATAACTTGTGAGGTGCTAGGAAAGAGTGATACCATAAAGCCGCCCCACCCTAATGTCTGACCATGCACCACATCACTGAGAAACCTTGTGTCTCACAGCAGACTGCTTTACTTTCACTCCTGGCAGACTATCACACAGGCAAAAATAAAATAATGAATTTTTGTGCTCTGTTGCATCACCAGTGGTCAGTGAAATGACATTATTTCTTAAATCCTTCAAATTCATGCCTACACTTTTCCATGTCTGCTAAATTCAATGTGTTCTGCTCCTGCTGCAGTAGGGAAAAGTAAAATAAATGAATAAATAAATAAATATGGATGTCTATGCCCTCTACTACACCATCAGTACTCATTTAAAAAACAAACTCTGGTCAGAGCAAATACAACTGTAAAATTATGCTATTGATGATGGAAATTATTATTATGGAAATATTTACTTTTACAGTATCACTGCAGTGTTTGTAGAGTAATAACTGACCAAGGGCATTGTTTTCATAGATGCGTACACCTCAAACTACAGTCTTGCATATCAGCTTCCAAGATCCCACAGAATTCCAAGCTGATAGGCACCACAGAAAGGTGGGGAAACATGATCAAAGCAACATTTCACAGAATGCCAAATAATTGCACCAGAAAATGGCAACCCACACTGTCAGATCTATCTACAGAGATCACTATATTGTACAGGAAAATGTATTTCCTGGAAATCCAACATTTCTCCAGTGCTTATCAGTTTGGCATTCTGTGAGGTGTTGCTTCAATTGTGCTTTTTCCCTTTCTGCAGTGTTTATCAGCTCATCATTCTGTGAGATCATGGAAGCTCCATACAAGAATTCTTTAGTTTGAAGAGTACGGTATCTATAAAAACAATGCCCTTGTTCAGTTATCACCCCACAAATACTGCAGTGATATTGTAATGTAAAAGTAAATATTTCCATCATAATAATAATAATAATAACCATAATCAATAACATTATTTTGTAGCTGTATTGGTTCTGACAAGAGTTTGTTATTAAATAGTAACAACTTCACTTCAAAATGGCTCATTTCAATTGATGTTCCAACACAAAACAGTAACGTGTTTTCATACAAGTCTGCTTGCTAAGACTAAACCCATTTCTACCTTAACACCCCTTGCTTTCCATTTTTATATGTCTGTACTCTATTGTCTTGTAAACTGGGAAAATAGAAAATATGTCTTTTATATTTGGTGACCAGATTAATGCCAATCAGAAGAATTTGACCATATCTCTTGTATAGAACATTTAATGAGATCCCATTCACTAAGAATTAGGATTAATGTATTTGCAGATGAAAGAGACACTGTTGTTACCAAATAGGGTCCAGGTTGAAGTAATAGGCAAAAAAAATAGAGCTCATTAGATGGGCCTACTGGTTCTTTTCTGCCAACAAAGTCTATGATTTTATGTTTGTTTCATCACAAAAAAAAATATTGTAAATTCATTATAATTAAAACAATGTACATAGCATAGCCTGCTCCAATAATCAAAAATGTTTTCCTTGGAAACCTACTGCACATTCAAAATGGTTCTTTCCCTTTCTTGTCCATATTACTGGTATCCAACAACTCCACTTTTCCTGAGCAAGTTTTACTCTTTTACACTTACAGGTTAATTTTCATTGGAAGGTGTATAGAACTTGAGCTACTGCTGCCAGTCACACATGCACACATATACTGTATGCATGTGCACACACACAGATACTGCAACATAAATGCAAAACATTTCTTACTAAAGCATTTACATACCAAGTCAGTTTCTCTGAAAAAAACATCTATCTAGTTTACCTTTTTTTTCAAAGATTCTTTATATGACTTTTAACACCAGTTCTAAATGAAAATGATCCTACAGGACTTACACAGTCCCTATTTGGTACATGATTGTTTAAGGGTCCCTTCTTTGACAACTTCATATGATCAGGGAGCATTAGTTACACACATGAACACTTTTTTTCTTTTACAAAGTGCAAGAGGAGAGCTGCATTGGAAAGACCTCTGTGCACTGCTTACAGTTCAATGGCTTTCTCAACAGAATAATGTTATGCTTATTCAACTGTATAACAATGTTTGTGGCCATTTGCATGCTCTGTTCCTGTAGGAATTATCACCCTGTAGGGGTACTGAAAGCAAGTAACCCTGTAATGGGGTTCCACCCCTAGAGGTGCAGAGGGAAGGGTCCCTTGGCTAAAGGTACCATAGGAAGGAACCCCAAAAGAATTGTAGCAGAGATCGAGGACTAGGAGGTAGAGAAGCAGACTGACAGCAATAGGCAGCTTAATGAAACAAAAATGTGACACACAAGTTAGAAGAATAGCTCCAGTATAATATGACTTGTGTTGATGACAGAAAGGGACTTTCTAAGGAGAGAGGGACTGGCTAGTAGGGCCACTATCCATTTCCATCCAACAGCAGAACCTACTTAAGTGAGCTAGGGAATATTGCTAAACTAACTAATATTATGGCCTGTGGCATGGAGGAGAGAAAAAAAAACCTTTGAGGAAGAAATCTCTGGGGATCCAAGGTTGAAATCATCTTCCCTCCAGGCTTGGAATGTTATATTTAGTTGGGGCTTTGCTACTGCCATTTTGAAACTCAAACAAGGGGAACAGAAAATATTCCAATTTAGAGGAAATTCTCACTCTTTCCCTCTAATGGGAATGCTGTGGAGGGTTGCAAGTACTGGCCTCTGCAATAAACTACCTTGAAGGCAGGAAGAGGAGAGAACAACCACTGAGGCACTCACTTGGCCTACAATCTACTATTTTAAATCAAGCAAACCAAGAGCGGTCATAGGGAAAATGCATTGAAGGTGCCTCAGTAGTTGATACTACAGCTAAAGGATAGCAATATAACCTCCCTTTGCAGCTAGTCATAAATTCTAAATCAAGAGGTGCCACTGCACACAAATGGCTAAAGCTCCACCTGGAGTAAGGACTTTCTCACTAAGGGCCAGAAAAAAGGATCTCACACCAGGCTTCGCATGCTCAGGGTGCAGACTAGGGTGCAGAGTGATACCATCTGCTGAGAGTGAGGTCAGACCCAATAACTTGATGGGCATGGTCAGCTAATCTCTTCTAGCAATGGAGCAGGTTATACAAGGTAATATGGAGAATATCAGGTACAGCACTATGCAGCAAAGTAAACACCTTTAGTAATGGTACAGCCCACACATGGCAAAGCTGGGAGTAACAGGCAATGAGTAGCATAGTAAACACCTGTAGTAATGGGCCCTGGTAAACAAATAGTACATAGAAGCATGGTAGCTTGACCTACCAATATATTAGCATAGGAACTGCACACCCAGCTTAGGTTATCTGGGCCTTTAGTCAGTATGAGACTAGCCAACCAGTCCATCAATAAGTGCCAACTAAAGGTGAAAAATACCCAGAGGATTTTAGCAGCAAAGCAATATATGAACATGAGGTAAATGAACCACACGGTCCATGACTCTCCACAATAACCCCTAAGTCCTCCGCCATAGGAAAAACAAAGAAGCCACAGTAAAGCGCCATGATCCATATGCAGATTTTTAAAGCTAGTTTACAGCAACAGCTGTAGCTGAGCTGACCTCCTGAGTATAATGAATCAGTGTACAAATAGTGAATAGCGTCCAGCAGTAGCTGAGCTTAGCATGCATGGGACTTTGTAAGCTTGGGTAGTACTGCACTGAAGTAACAAGAATAATTGCTTGGTTCAAATGTACTTAAGCAGGGTTGAATCGTATGATGAACGTACTATAAAAGTGTGGTAGACTGGTTTGAGTCCCACTGAGTGCAAATAAACATGTTTGAGCAGATTAAAAAACCCCAAAAGGGCTGTATGCAGACAGAGCTCCATGTGACAAAGCAAAGGTAAAAGCAACATAAGGACTCAAAGGCCAAAATAGGTGAATGTAGAAACATTCTGCTAAAAGCCTGCAGCTGGTCCCGAGACCACAGAGTCACTGGTAAATTACATTAAAGCAGGTACTGAATCCTATGGAGAAGTAATACAGAACTGGAGAAGACTCAGGCTTGATTCCCACTGAGTGCAAAATAAACATGTTGTATAGTTAGTAGCATTGAATGGTCAAGCAAAGTGAATGCACAAATAATAACAACATGTGACTGCATGTTGATTAAATACAGCAGCATCTGAGTTAATATATTAAGAGAACTGGCACAATTGTACAAGCAGAATAACATTTAAATGCAATGAAGACTGTAGCGATAAATCCCAAAAGAAACAAAGGAAGGAGCAAAAGCAACACAAATTACCTAGAGTTGCAACAGAAATGTTGCAGTACCTGTTGCCACTCCCTGCTGCTGCTAGCTGAGAGCAAGAGCTTAGACCAGGTTCATGTAATTAAGTGGAACCAGCAGCAGAGGGCTGGAATGGGAGCTGAAACATACAACAAATGCAGGAAACTGAGTGAGCCAGGTAGCTGAGGAGTAAAGGGAACTAGAGCTAGAGCATAGCAAAGGAGTAACACAGTACAAATACAGGGCAACTAGAAAGCCCCAAAAGAAATCACAAAACCAAAGCCCAACATAGCAGAACAGAAAAACAAGCACACAAGGAAGCACTCAGTAGCTGGAACCAAAACACATACTAACCAAAGCAGGACAGACACAGAATCACAACCAGCAGAAGCTAAGCAGGGTCCAGAGCACAAACAAACTTTGGGGGCAAGGTCTCAGCATGCCCAGAGTAAGGAGAGGGACCAGCAGAGCCTCTGGCTGACAAAGAGAAAGTACTTCAGAAGGAGGCTGGGAGGAACTGCTTATATAGTTCAGGAAGTTGGTGTGGCTGGTTGCTCACCCATTGAACTGCAGCTGAAGCCTTTCAATAATAAAGAGCAAAACTGTGAGGCAGAGAAATGCCATAAATATGCAATGTGATAGTACACAATACACAAGTCACTATATGCTGAAAGAGCCAGGCTGGCTGTGTACAGCCTGCTGCTGCTGCTTCTGCTAGGAGTCCCATACTGTAAACGAGTGCTGCACTGGTAGTAGTCTGAAGGGCCCAGACAGGTGGCTTGAGCAGGAGGGAGACCACGGCTGCGGGGTAGCTGGGCAAAAGCAAAGATTCATGAGCAGTGGTGGCAGAGAGGCAGTAGGTGCAGAGCGCAAGCATTGAAGGCAGGCGGAGGACACAAGATCCTGCATTCTGTTCTGATGGCCACAGCTCATTTGCTCCATGTGTTAGCTGGTCCTTCTTCCTGTCCCAGTCTGTGTCACAGGGGTACCGTGTGTGTTTATAAGTGACTTCAGTGTTGTCTGTGTGTGAGCAGTGAGTGTTCCACCACTCCATGTGTATGGTGTGCACTCTTGGACTGACTGTGTGTGAGTGTGTGTGTGTGTGTATGCGAGATAACTGAGACAAAACAGCCTTAGTGCACCAAATGAAACCATATCTGGACCAATGTCCACACAAAATTAATGTACAAAAACTTTTATTGCAAAAAAGATAAAATAGTGGCACATATAGCATGAAAAATAGTCCTCTACATTTCACAACAATGAACTGCTTTATCAAGAGTAAAAAACAGAGACCAGGCAGAGTACTTATACTGTATATTACAAGTATTCCATGAATAACCAAACTGTGCTCAATAATAGTTAATTTAAAGAGTCCACAAACAACATAAAAAGCATACAAAATAGACTACAAATAATTAAAGCTAACTAAAATCCATTCTAAACACTCCTCTGTGTTGAATTCTAATTCATCCATTAAAAAGGCTATCGGGAGAGCTTTCATTATATGAATGCTAGCAATAAGAAAAAGTAATGGAAATGTCCAATTTTGTTTTTGCTATATAATTCTCTTCCATTGTTGCACTGATCATTTGGTTATTTTATGGAAGGGAAGTGAACAAGATTTGGACAGGTTTGTGTCTTATCTAGACAGTACCAACTTTAATTTAAAATTTACTATGAATGCTGATTTCTTTTTCAAAAAAGCACTATCTGGATGTATTATTTGGTAAAAGACCTAATAGAACTATCTGGACTGTGGTTTATCATAAGCCCATGGGTAAAAATTCAGTGCTACAACTTTCATCTTGCCATTCCAGGCATATAGGGACTTATGCACTACCGGGCAGGAATTATGTACCGGAGGCATGTATCCCACTCGCGTAGCTCCGCACCTGCAGAGAGGTGCGACTGGCCATATTCATCAACAGCTGTTACTTGTCCACAGCTCCACCCCCAGCATGCAGGACCCAGCAGGGTGGCCGGGTGGAGTCAGGACCAGGCAGACATCCAATTGATGCCCTCCTGTGTCCATAAGTGGATCCCTTGCGCAAGTAGGTGTGGGTCCGGGTGTGTGAATACCCAATGCAGGCACCCAGACCTGTGCCGCCTGGTCCCATTGGTCAAGGAACCCCTTGCCCATTCCCATGTAGTACCGCACACCTGAACTGCCCCCAACAGGACCCCTCTCCAGACCCGTATGGTGGCAGCCCCCTGCAAGCAATCCCAGACTCCAGTAATGTGGCAGCAAACACCTACCCAGTACAAGGCATCCAGACCCCAGCACCTGAACTGCAGACCCCCATGACACCTGGCAGCCCCGGCCCCATAGTACACAGTGCATCCCCCCCTGCACACAGGGGCATGTTCCAGGACCCACCGTGAACCGATCTATTGAAGCTCTCTATGCCTTGCTCTATGTATCCATGCAGGGGACATGGAGATGTGGGCTGCCCCAGTGCACCCCCCAACCCAATCTGTCTCCCCAGCACCATTAATGATGGCCTGTTCCCAGTGACCAGTGGTGATCCCCCTCAGCACTGACACCCCCATCCTCGTACCTGACAGCTAGTGCCACAGGCATTCACAGCCAGTGGCACAAACCTATGCTCGCCACCTTGGCTGCCGGCCATATCACTGCTGCTGCAGGTGCACTGCTATAAATAGGCAGCTCACTCCCAGCATTGGTTGTATGGCGGGTGGCCACAGTGGAGTGGGGAGGGGTGTGGCGCTGACTATGCATGCCCATAGCACCGACTGGCAGGTAGGGGGGATGGGGGCTCAATGCCACAGGAGGGTCAGGGACCACTGACCACCACTGGGAGTGGAAGAGTGCTAGGCAAGGGCCAGGGGTGGATTCAGCAGGGGCTCCTTTGTTGGGGGGGGCTGTCTGTGCAACAGTAGGGGCTACCTGTGTAATGCCTGGGGCCGGGTCCACGCTGCGTGAGAGAGGGGATGCTTGTGTGACACTGGGGATGGGACTGGCCTGTGGTGATTGCTGGGGGGGAGGAGTCCATTGCATGAGGATGTGCCCAGGCTACAATGTTTGTAGGGGGGTGCCAGGCATATGGGACAAGGGTGGGTTTGCCGCTGGCAATGTGGACCTGGCAGGGGACTGTGTGCATGCTGGCAGGTACTGAACCTATGGCAGGGTCCTCCCTACCAAAACCAGTGCCCTCCTCTGCACCCCATGGACAACACTACATGCTTTAGCGAATGGCAAATAGTGTTGTCCACACGGCCAGGGGATAGGCTGCATAGAGGCTGCTTGCTCCGGGTCATGCATCCCGCATGGGGGGGCATGTAATGGGTGCAGAGTGGCTATGCACCATGGATCCATAACCACTCCACACATTCATGCATAGGCCCCATAGTGAATAATATTCCAGAAAGTTCATTTTTGAGATGGAAACATAATTGCAGTAAGGACGAGTCTTTTAAGCATCATGCAGATGACATTGCTAAAAGATTACTCAAGAGAGGTTATAGCAAGATGGTGATAGATAGGAGGTGACAAAAAGCTGAGACAACTGTAAGGAGCAAATTACTAGTCCCAAAAAGTTCTTTGAATAATGATACTTTGGTTGACATGTGAACAACTCAGTTTTGTAACTACATATTCAAAACATGCCAAATAAGTATCAAATATTATTCAGAAGCATTGGCACATATTAAGAGCTGAACAAACGTTGGCTCAATATACAGCATTGCCACCTAGGATGCTATATAAACAGGGATGAACAGTGGGTTATGTAGTAGTACACAGTTACCAGAGAATAGACACTGGCACCCAACTTAGACCAGGATGGTTACCTCCCAAAATCAAAAAGCAGTTTTCCATATGGGAATTGTATATATTGTGATGTTATTTTAAAAATGGATTCAGTCAGTAATGAAAACGCAGGTCAGAAATTTATGATTAGAGATTTTATATCTTGCAATTCTGAAGGTGTGATTTATTTGGCTGTTTGTAATTGCAGGTTTTATGTGGTTAAAACCAAACACAAGTTAAAACTGCAAACTGGTGAACATTTGGGAGCCTTTGAACATGGTAACAGAGAAAATGCTCTTGCTAATCGTGTTCTGGATAAAGGCAATGATCATAAGTTTAAATTTGTTGGTGCAGAGAAGCCCTTTGTCAGTCCTTGGTGGGGGGATCATGATGTTTTGTTATGCAGGGAATCTTGTTTGATATATACTTTGGGGGTTACATGTGGTTTAGGGATGAATGGGAGATTTAATTTATAATAACTTTTGCACATTGAGTATGGATGATTTGGGTTAACTTGTTAAATATCAGTATTCTTTTGTCAAAATAATACTGTACTTCAATTAATTTTTGGATAGGTGAAGAAATACATATATGTTCCCTTAAATGTATTCTGAATTTTTCATCCCCCCTTCCCCATTTCCATTCTAATATGTCCTGGATATTGTTGTATTGTAATCTGATTATTGTTCTGTATACCATTTTGTATGATTCTTGCAATTGTGTCAGTCTTTCTGATTATATTTAGGTGGAATGTGGGGCTTTTTTTGTTGTTGGTGCTTTTTAACTGCATCTGATCCTCGTGAGTTAATAAGGCACAGGAGATAAAAGAACCTCCAATGTGGAAGAAGAATTCAGTTTGATGACTCCACATTGAGAAGTTATTGGATTTAGTTGGATATTTCCATCAGTTTATCTCATTGCTGGCATTCCTATAATGGACGCTCTCCAGATAGCCTTTTTAATGGATAAATGAGAATTCAACAAGGAGGAGTGTTTAGAATGGATTTCAATTAGCTTTAATTATTTTTAGTCTATCTTGCATGCTTTTTATGTTTTTTGTGGACTCTTTAAATTAATTAGTATTGAGAACAAGTTGTATATTCATAGGGCATTTGTAATATACAAGCACTCTGCTTGGTCTCTGTATTTTATTCTTATAAAGCACGTAATTGTTGCAAAATGTAGAGAGCATTTTCACACTATGTGTGCCACTATTTTATCTTTCTATGCAATAAACATTTTTACACATTACTTTTTTTTAGTGGACTGTAGCCCAATTATGGTTTTATTTTGTGAGCTAAGGCTGTTTTGTTTTAGTTCTCTCGGAATGTGTCCTTGTGCTCCCATTGTTCCCTCTGAGCTACTTTTTGAGTTTCTAAATGTGTGTGGGAGAGACTGTATTGTTTGATAGGAAAAAAAATACAGTGAAGTGGGTGATGTTTTTGAGTCACTTTTTTTCCTCGTGTCTGTTTTTTTGGGTTTTCTTACTGCAACCTTTTCTTCATTTAGAGGCAGAGATGCTCTTTGAATTTGTTATAAAGGTAAGAAATACTGTTCCATGAAAATTCACAAAAGAAAAAAATACCAATTACAAATGAAATAAGGGCCAGTTGCCACTTCCAACATATGCCCAGTGGGGCCTGGAGCAAGAAAATAGTGTGGCGGGTGGGGGGAGGGAGGAAGCATCTACACTATACTGCATGCAGAGGATGCATGGAGATGTGCTTCAACTCCTCTCTGTTGAAGGAGACAGCTGCGGTGCTTTCACAGTCATGTTCTACCAGTGCTCCCTTCGCAATATAATTGCAGTACGTCAAGCACAGCTCTCGTTATGCCGCTGTTAAAAAGCAGGTCTAAATTATGAAGTAAAAGGTCATGAAGTTTAGCAACCAGATAAATGACATGTAATAAAATGCAGTTAGCAACATAACAGCTGACAGGGATGACTATAATTAGAATTTGGTCATAGGGAAGGGCTCTCTCTCTCTCTCTCTCATATATACACACACACACACTATCACAAACATAAACAAAGCCAGTTTAAAACTGAAATGTAGTGAAAGAAAGAACAATATATCAAATAAGAACAGTGTGCCTATTACATAAAATATAGAGCAATCTGCCACAGCACAACTCACAGTGACAGCTGATTAAAAACGTTACATCTGTATGCATAGAAATACTCAAGGACTGTACCCAGCATCATTGCACTTGAAAATCATTTGCTATGTTAACAAAATGTAAGTGTAGTGGAAAAGTGCACTTTTTCTCACCCCTACTTTCTCTTTCACATGCACACACACACACACACACACACACACACACACACACACACACACACACACACACACACTGTCTAGCAACCAGACAAAAGTAAAAAAGTGACTCTAAAATGATAGGACGTAATAGTTAACAGATAAGGAGTCTTATGTCAAAGAACAACAGACCAGAATGGCTAGAATTAACATTTACTCATTGAAAAGCTTGTTCTGTCTCACTCCATCACTCTTGTTCACTTACACAAACACACACACACTTGTAAAACAATAAGTAAACCTAAATGTCTTTACAGTAAGAAAAGTGCCTATTTCAGTATGAATAGAAATACTGAAAGTCTGCACTGAGCACTGGTGAATTTGTAATCATATGAGATGTCAGAGAAGTTTAATCATTGGGGAAGGGCATGCTTTTTCTTGCTGTCAGTCACTCACTTTCACTCACTTGTGCATACACAGTAACACACACACTGATGCTTGCTCAATTTGACTGACAGAAAGTCTCTCAGATGAAATAAAAAATAATCATGTTTATATGGTATTTGTTGAAAGTTTGTTTCACATTTATAGTATACAACATCAAAATCTCTTGATTACTTTTAAAACCAATAATTCTGAAGGGAGAAAGTAAGATGGACTGCTGTGAAACAGATGATTGACTGAATAACTCATATGTTATGTCTGCGACATCATCATCAAAAGTCAAGGGTCAGTAAAACTGACCTAATTAACATATTAAGTAAGTAAAATAGGAGTAGGAGTCTCCACCTCTGCCTCCAACTGGTTCTCTAGCTACCTCTGCAACCACCAACAATTTATTATGTTTAATAAGGACCTCTCTACCCTAACCACTGTTAACGTTGGTGTTCCACAAGGTTCCATCCTGGGCCCACCGTTATTTTCAGACTTTTGCAATGGTACCCCTAACACCCCTTCTTACTGTCACGCCCTTCTCTACACTGAAGACTTAATGTTTTACTCCAGCTACAAGTCCCTGATTGATATCAATGCCAGACTCACCTCAGACTTCCACAAAGTTCAAAATTGGCTGGTTCAGAATCACCTTACCCTGAATGCTGGCAAGACCTAGGTCATGCTCTGTCTCCTCAAAGAGACGGCCCTGTGAAACTGGCATAGACATCCACTGCCTTGATGGCTCCCCTGTCTCTGAGGCCGATCACTTCAAACACCTAGGCATCACCCTCGACTCTGCTTTGGACTTCTCATAGCATATCTCAAATATCTGCAAGTTCATTAATGCCAAACTTGGGCTTGCCTGTAGGATCTGATATGCCCAAACCCCTGTGGCTTAGGTTGCTATTGCCCTGGGAGTCCAATTTCCCAGCCTCTGCTATGGGCTCACCTCTTTTTATCAGGAAAATGCATGCAGCAGCTTCCACAAATGGAATGTTTCCTGTAATAACGTGCATCAGTTTGCCCTATTGGCTCCTCGATGTACCCACCATTGTTGACTTTATTCCAGTCTGGGTTGGCTCCCCCACTGGCACCTCTATATCCTATGCTGCTCAATTGATAACATCCTGATGTCCTCTAAACCTGCCTCACTAGTCTCCATGTTCACTCCTGCTGACACAGCCTACTTCCTATGCTCTAAAGGCAAATCCACATTCACCTATAGGCTCCCTTCACTATGAAACAGACTGCCTCTGCTAAGAAACTCATTCTATCTCAACTCTATAAAAAAACAACTCTGTCTCCTGTCACCACCCATCTGCTCCTGCCCCTAAACCAACAAATTGCCTCCTCTCAGCTGTCCTCCACTTTTGGTATCTACCTGCGAGTGTCTGTGATTAGTTGCCTGTATCATCTGCCATTGTATCACTGGGTATGCATACCTTTCTTCTACATAATTCATGCTGTTTGTTTGCTTTTGTATCAATATGTTTTTATCCTGTAAATACATTCTGCATACTATTTATTCCTGTATATATTTTTTGTTTCTGTATTGTTGAATATGCATTATAACTTATTGTGTATTATAATCCTTTAAATAGAAAATGGAGTTAAAAATCTACATTTCAACCTTTGGTCTTCTTTGCTTAGGACCCACTATGCCTACTCTGAAATCTCTTCTGAATTCTCTACGATGAATCTTGCCTTTTATCACTTCTCCTGAACCTTCCCTTTTCTTTCTTTCCCATGTATATATATGTGTATATATATATATATATATATATATATATATATATATATATATATATATATATATATATATATATATATATATATATACATCCCTTATTTTACATCCCTCTTACTAACTTTGTTTTTTTTCTTTTAGATATTTCCTGAAGAAGATCTAAGGATCTAAGGTCAAAGTAGATTTTAACTCCATTTTCTATTTTCAGCGTGCATTTAATATAATTATTTTATTTTGCTTTCAGACCACATGCTGACGCAGCACCTTGTCTTTGTTTTTACATTTTGTGTACTATAATCCTTTTACCCCTGCCCGCTGGTTGCACCTGGAAACAAGCCTCAGCTCAGTGTGCTTTTCCCAGTTACCAAATGTTTAAATAAATAAATAAAAAATAGGCCCTGCTGGCCTTACCCAAGTGCTCCTCCAAAGTGGATGAGCAGGTATTCGTCTGTTTTGACCCTAAGGCATGAAACTCTCTACCCTCTCACCTTTAGGTCTGTCAGTCTCACCTCTCATTCAAAAGACAACTACTCAGTCATCTGAGTTCCTTTGAAATGTGCTCTTGCTCCTGACCTTACCCAATTTATATTGCTACTCTGACATTTGTTCCTGCTCCTGAATATGCTGATAGTTATTATTTTTCTCACTTTGTCTGCTTCATTTAGCTCTTATGCCTTATCGCTGGTTAGTGGTGTTTTGCCTATAGCATACATGATGTACCACTCTGACTGTTGTTCTGCAGCTTACTGACTTGTTACTGCTCCTGGTTCTGTTAATGGTTATTTATTCTTCTTATTCTTGTATGGCATACTGCTGGTTATTATTTTTGTCTGTATCAAACATGTTTTACCATTCTTTACTGTTTTCTGCTGCTTACTGATTTATTGATCTCTGCTTGACAGTTGTTTGCATATCTACCTTGTTAAATTATTTTCACTGTGTTTGTTTGTAAATCCCTGCTGTTTTTGTTTTTTCCACATTTACCTTGTAATCTCCCAGGTTGTGCCTGAAAATAGGCATTTTATTATCTGGCAGACTTACTTGCTCAACAAAAACTAATTAAGTTGATGGAGAAACTCTCCATTGGCTGAGTGAGCATGACACACAAAAATGAAAGAAAAAAAAGAGACACTCCACAGTGATTTACCTGTCAAAACTGTATTAAGAAATGAGGCCAGCATTACCAGTGGCCACTACAGACACATGCCAAGCAGTTCCAGAGGAAGGAAATTGTGCAGCAGGGAGGGGAGGAAACAGTCACACTGTACTAAATGCAAAGGATGCAGAGAGATGTGCTTCAGCTCCATTTAGTGGAAGGAGACAGGCTGTGGTGTGTTGACAACTTTCCAGAGCCCCCTTTCCCAGTGCAACTGCACCACGTCATGCATAGCTCTCACTATGCAGCTGTCAAAAAACATTTTTGAAATAGTTCTTTCAAAAATCCCCCTTGTACTTTATCCCAGTATACTAAATTCAATCTGCTTGCTCCTACTGCAGGGCCTGCAACTGAAAGTGTAGCCTTACACTGTGCTTCTCTTTCCTCTCCTTTGCAGCAAAATTTCACTAGCCTGCCTGCTGGAAAGCTACAGTTAAATGTACTGAAAATTAACTAATGATAATGCATGATTTGCTGATGATTTCAGAAGTTTTTTGATCAACAGTCCCTTCCCATTAGTTTATTTCATTTATTTATTTATATCTTGGAATTATGATACATGTGAGCCACTGGCTTGTTTACAAAGGTTCCACATCAAGGATACAAAAAGAACAATAACATAGCCATGAGAAAAACACATATTTCATCATCGGTAAGTATAAAAATAGTCAAAATTTAACAGTGTAGAAGAAACAACACTAGGTTAAGAACAGAAAACATAAATGGTTTAACTGAAGAGGGCAGTACAAGTAGATACCAAAAAAAACAATTATGTTACCATGAAGGCACTGTCAAGGAGTATAAGTGGGGGGAAGGGGAGAAGAGGGAGAGGCGGAGCCTCTCCAAAAGTTCTTCCACTCTGGGAGAGAGCTGGAAACAGCACTGAGATGTGTGCAGCATAAGGAGTTCTCAATCTTCAGCATTGCTGATTGGCTGCTACAGCTCATGTGGCTTGTCAACAAGTTGGACACACTCAGTGCAATCTAAATGTAAGGTACTGCATCCCAACACTGAAGTGCCAAAATACTGTACCAATGAGAAAACAAATTCCTTCAGACCTGCTTTGCCAGTGCCCAAAATGATAGATTGTGGCATGCCCAGGGAATGCAAATTCAGCACCAGCTCCCCCTTATTGTGTGGTTTAACTCATTCTATCTTGTGCAGCCATTTTTGGTCAGATTAAGCAATGGATGGTTCCAACGCCTTATGGTGCTACCGGTAATAATGGGTTTTAAGTAAAGTATTTGAACTTCAGTAAGGCCTACTGAGTCAACAAGTTCACAGGAGGTAGATAGCATACTGGCTGGCTGATAGGTAGATAGCAAATAGTAGTGGTGGATGATCACCAATCAGGTTGCAGGGATGTGCTGTGTGTAACACCTCAGAGGTTGGTACTTTGTCCATTGCACATTGACATATTTTGTGACCTGGAAAAGGGGGTCAACATCAGGCTAGTGATGTTTTTTGATGACACTAAACTGGCAGGAACAGTGAACACAACAGAAGAAATGAGCACACATTCCATGGGGACGTAAATACACATTAGGGGCATGGGCTAAGAAATAGGTACTTAGATTTAACGCAAGGGGAAGAGCAAGGTACTATACCTGGGGCAAGGAATCTGGGTCATACATACATCCTATGTAGTGCAACAGTGGAGAGCACAGCTTAGGAAAGGGACTGAGGGGTAATTGTGGAGTGCAAAGCTGAAACCAGACAGGCAGGGTGCTGCCAAAATCAAGAAAGAAAATGCAATGTGGTGATGTTGGGGTAAGCACAGGCAGTATTTCCCAGATACCATGAAAAACTGGAGTTCCCAAATATTCAGAAGAATATTCAAATTGCATCACTTGTTATTATTATTTGGTAACAAATATTTGATTAAATGTTTTTAAGTATCCTGGCTCTCCCCTGGTGGCCAGTACTAGTCTAAACCCCTGACCAAGAAGCATTGTGCCACAAAGTGCAATGGGTCTTACAGTAGTTTGTACAGTGGTACATTATATAAAATAAATAGTAATTGCATTTTGTGTGTGCTGCTTACTTTGTTTATATTAGTCTCCTGGCTACCCTCCCTAGCCATTCCAATCTTTTCCCCCCTACGTCTCCTTTCCTGTTGTCCCAGACTACAGGAAATAACTGGACTCCAAAATACTGATTTCTGGCCAGAAACTGAAAGTGACAGTGCATAGAAAATCACATCCTCTCCCATTTCTGACTACCTCCATTCCCTCTGCAATCCACGATTTTGGAGCTAACAACCAGCAAATCTGGCTAGCTCAGCCCCCGCAGCATACACCCGCCTACTCCACTGTATCACTTGATTAGTCAGTCTGCCTAGTAGCACCAATGATACTACTGCCCCCACATCACCTTCCAATAACATGCCCATTCAGTCCATTAATTCAGTGCTACAAATGAAGTGAAGCAAGACAGGTGCACTATAGTAGAGGGTTAACTAAGCAAGCCACATATATATATATATATATATATATATATATATATATATATATATTGCCTGGGGGAATAAGGGGAGTTGTGCAATGACAGTTGTGTGCTTTATTATACACTGTCAGCTTCTGGCAAAGTGCTGGGCGATGGCCCAGAAATGGCAAAACGCAACGCCCCTAGACAGGGAGTTGATACTAGCCCCTCCATAGAGACCGAAGTACTAGAGGCACTAAATAAACTACAAATTGGCAAGGCCATGGGGTCAGAAGAAATGCACCTCAAGATCTTAAAAGAACTGAGATTAGAGTTGGCTGCCCCACTGGCTAAACTATTCACCAAATCCCTAAAGAGTGGGGAGGTGCCCAAAGATTGGAAAAGGGAAATCATGGTCCCACTGCACAAATTGGGCAGCAGGGAGGAATCTGGAAAATACAGGACAATAAGCCTCACCTCCATAGTGGGGAAGTTAGTGGAGACTCTACTCAAACAGAGGATCATGGCATTCCTGGAGGTTAGCAGCCATCAGAACCCCAGCAGCATGGTTTCACAGCGGGTAGGTCATGCCAGTCAAACCTGATTGAGTTTTTTGACTGTGTTACAAAGGTTATAGATCATGGCGGAGCATTAGACATGATCAACTTAGACTCAACTCGGTTCCACACAGAAGGCTAGTAAATGAGCTAGACCACTCAGAAGTTGTATCAGAAGTAGTTAGATGGGTTAAAAACTGGTTGCAGGGCAGAACCCAGAAAGTGCAGGTAAATGGAGCACTGTCATCAGAAGGTAGGGTAACCAGTGGTGTGCCCCAGGGTTCAGTACTGGGGCCCCTGCTCTTCAATATTTTCATATCGGACATAGCTAATGGACTACAGGGAAAGGTGTGTCTGTTCACAGATGACACCCAAATATGCAACTGGGTTGACACCCAGCAGGGAGTGGACAAGATGGAAGCTAACCTCAAGAAACTGCCTCCATCCAAGAGCGCGATTTGGGAATCATTGTCTCAGACAACTTGAAGGTAGGTAAATAGTGCAAGAAGGCAGCATTAAAGGCCAGCAGTATGCTGGGATGCATTGGGAGGGGGATCACAAGCAGGAAGAGGGAAGTGATCCTGCCATTGTACAAATCACTGGTTAGGCCTCAGCTGGAGTACAGCGTCCAGTTCTGGAGGCCCCACCTGTAAAAGGACATTCACTGAGTGGAGACGGTGCAGAGAAGGGCAATAAAAATTATTCAGGGACTGCATGAGATGTCCTACAGGGATGAACTGAAAGAATTGAACATGTATTCCCTGGAACAGAGAAGAGAGAGGGGTGACATGATTGAAACATTCAAGTACATAAAGAACATAAACCAGGTGCAGATAGATGACCTCTTCCAATTTAAGAAGGGCAGCAGAACCAGGGCACATGATCTAAGGCTGCTAGGAGGACAGTTCTCTGCCAACACAATGAAGTTTTTCTTCACAGAAAGAGTGATGGATGCCTGGAACAGCCTGCCTGCAGAGGTGAAGGAGGCAAGCACAGTGGTAGGTTTCAAGAATGCTCGGGACAAATACAAGGTAGCCCTCAAACCCAAGGGCAGTTAGAAGGCTAGGTTAAAAGTGGTACACCCCTTTTCATCGACACCCTGACAGGGAAACAGAAAAAAAGACCATTACAGTGACATTCGCTGTAATGGTCCTTTTTCCGTGTTTCACTGTCCCCCAGTGTTCTGCCCCCTCCCTTGACCAACTCCAACCTGGAGTTGGAATCCTAAAGTCCAGGGCATGCGGGGAGCAGAACCCCCTGCATGGGGGGTGCAGCCCCCCCATGGAAAACACCCTTACAACAGGTGGCATTATACCTGCATCAATATTGTGCCATTGCTGTGGGGGAGAGTGGCATTGTCACTGTTGACCAAACTTGGTGCTTCTGGCTAAAAGACAATGGGCAGACTAGATGGATCTGGTGGTCTCTCTCTGCTGTCAATTTCTATGTTTCGATGTTTGTAAGCCAGTATTTTGGAACTCAGATGTTTTTTGTAGTCTGGGACACTAGGAAAAGGGGAGGGGGACAGGAAAAGTTTGGAATGTGGAGACTTGTCCTGGTGACCTGGGGAGGAGGAAAGGCCTTTTTTCCAACACCCTGGCTGCATAACGCTATCCAAATACCCAAATATTTGGTCTCCTTGAATACAGATATTTGGCCTAATATTTGAGAAAAAGTATTCACAAAGCCCTACTGGAATGCAGTAAAAGTGAGTAAGAAGCTGGTCAAGAGAGATTGCCCTGTACAAGACCTTGGTTACACCACACAGGGAGAAATATTTCCATTTCTGGTCATCACAGTATACAAGGCAAAGCAAGGCATAGACAGAGCACATTTTATTTATTGGGCACCCATTCCCTGGGGCTCTGAGTGCCTAAGAAACATATCAAAAGTAAAACAATAAAACCACAATAAAAATTTTCAGAATAAATAAGATTCAGAATAGCAGCTTTAAGATCAGCTTCAGATAACTAGGATGGTTGGGCTGGAATAATCAATCTGTAAAAGTCAGGCTAAAGAAGTGGGCCTTCAGCCTCAGCTTGAAAACCCCAATTGAGAGGGCCTCCCAAACTGCAGATGGAAGTGAGTTCCACAGGGTTGGCCCAGAAACACTAAAAGCACGGTCTCCTGATGTCTTTGAGCTTAACCCTGGGAACATCAAGGAGGCCCCTCGAAGAGGAGCAGAGGGAGCGAGCAGAGGTCATAGGTGTCAGGAGGTCTGACAGGTAGCCAATGAACCATTGAACCAATAAGCAAGAAGAGACATTGAAGAGATAAAAAGGGTTCAGCACAGGGCAACCAAGCTGATTAGTGACTTAAGAGATAACAGCTGTCTAGGACAGTGGTTCTCAAGCCAAACAAACTTGTGGTCTCAAAGAGCCTCAGACTGCAACCACCAGAATATACCGGTGGCCTCATTTCTTTATTTCTTAACCTCAGTCCTCCTGATATACCCCAAAGCCCCCGATATGACATGTTTCATTTCACACAGTATACATTAAGTCAAGTCTCTGATATATTTTCATTTGATAGCTGTCCCTTATGTTTGTTTAAAGATAAGAAAATACCCATCTTATTACCTATGCAATTGAGGCTTTGAAGATCTCCGTGAACACACAAAATCAGGCTGGTGGCCTCATTTGAGAAACAGTGAGCTAGGAGAGCTTGAACTATACAAATTATGTTATAGATCATTTTATCATATTTCTTGACACAATTATATGAAACATTGTATGTTTTTTCATTTTTTTATACAACTGTTTGGTTGCAGTTGTGAAAGTAGAAGCTTCCTTAGTTTTCTTACCAATAAATAGATTTATTTTTTAAATTTTTTTATTTAAACATTTGGTGACCGGGAAAGGCACACTGAGTCAGGGCTCATCTCCAGGTGTGACCCGGGGAAAGGGTACAGGAAATACAGTGGTTACAAGGCAAGACACCATACACACAGCAAAGGCATCTTCCATATAGGCAAAAAGAAAGAAAAAAAATATATGTGTGTGTGTATATATATATATATGTAACATATATCTAGAATAAAACAATATCTACATTTGAATACAATACATACCATGGTCACACATGCAATAATTTGTATATACCAGAGTGCAATGAAACAGACTTAAGAAAGTTTTGCGCTGATATGACTAGCTTAGCTGGAAGCAATTGACACAGAGGCCCAGATATTCAAAAGGGTTGCTGTTGCACCTTGCGCAACCCTCTGATGTGCCCCAGTGCAATCTTTAAATGGGAAAAGTGCGTGGCACAAATCCCGATGCACCGGAGAGCATCAGTAATGTATGCAGGTGCAGGTAGGGGGGGCATGCCCATGCATACTCTCCACAGCTAGATATTCAGCCCGGGATGTGCAGAGCCATGCATGTGCAACCCCTACCTCCGCCAGCACAAAGTTGATCCAAAAAAAAAGGAACAACGGATGGCCACCCAGAGGTGAGCTGCCACATTGCAGGGCACAACACGGCAGCTGCCACCTGTGGGTGTCCACCTGAGCTCCAGCTGCACCTCCGTGGTGGCACCCACCCCCCCATGCCCGATTGCGGGCTACGTAAAAATAAGTATAACCTATCCTCGTGGTCCAGTGGACCGCTGCCTGCCTGATTGCGGACTACATAAAAATAAGTATAAACCTATATCCCTGGTGGTACAGTGGACCTGTCTGCCCGATCATGGGCTAAGTACACAAACAACAAATCCTATATCCCTGGTGGCCCAGTGGACCTGTCTGCCCACCGGGACTAAGTATATTAATGATAGATCCAATATCCCTGGTGGTCCAGTGGACCTGTCTGCCCGATCGCGAGCTAAGTACACAAACAACAAATCCTATATCCCTGGTGGTCTAGTGGACCCCAGGCGTCAGCATTCATTCATTTCAGCCGCTCGTTACCGCCAACTGACCATCGGTTTGCCGCTTACTGGTCCCACTCAGAACCAACAGGCATGCTTTATAATATACTACACATTCCAAATATGTGAATGGATCCATTTACATATCTGGAATGTGTAGTACAGTATGGGCTGCATGCACATTGGCTCACGCTGTGGACCAATGGGCGTACAGCCCTACCAACAGTGTCAGTTGGCGGGCGGCGGGGTGGCAGGCAGGTGGGGTGCTGCTGCCCACCGCTGACCGGGGGGTTGGGCAGTGGGGATCTGTGGGCAGGTGGGAAGGGGGGGGTCCACTGGACCACCAGTGACATAGAATTTGTTGTTTGTGTAATTAGCCTCCGATCAGGCAGACAGGTCCACTGGACCACCAGGGATATTTGATCTATCATTAATATACTTAGCTCGCGATAAGGCAGACAGGTCCAATGGACCACCAGGGATATTGGATTTGTCTTTTTTTTACTTAGCCCGCGATCGGGCAGACAGGTCCACTGGACCACCAGGGATATTGGATTTGTCTTTTTTTACTTAGCCCATGATCAGACGGGCAGTGGTCCACTGGACCACCAGGGATATTGGATTTGTCTTTTTTCACTTAGCCCACGATCGGGTGGGCAGCGGTCCACTGGATCACCAGGGATATTGAATGTATCTTTTATTTACTGAAGCCCGTGATTGGGTAGGCAGTGGTCCACTGGACTACCAGGGATTTATGATTTTTCTTTTTGTACTACAGCCCGCAATTGGGCTGTGGGGCATATTGTTACACTGCAGGGGCGCTGCCAGTCCAACGCTGCTGCCTGGCAGGGCTGGTGTCATCGGGGATTGGCGCCCCTGCATGCAAATGGGGCCATAATGACATGCAAATGGCCCCAGGTGCACGTTGCATACATTATGGCCCCATTTGCATGTCAACTTTTGAATATCACGGTTGCTGTGCCTTGCGCAATGGAACTTGCGCTAGCACATCTACATGCTCCACTGTGGCCACTGGTGCTGGTGCAGTGCCCCTGCGCCATGTGCATTGTGGGTGGCCAGGGTGAGATATTCAGTGCTGCTAAGCCATGGTGCAGCTTGGTTGAATATCGCCCAGTCCACACCTCCGCGCAGCCAATTTGAGCTGTGCCTGGGCTTGTGCTACAGCCTGGCGCAGTTTGAATATCTGGGCCATGGTGTACAGGCAGGAATTTGGCATGAGAGACAAAGGATACACACACAGTCCTAAGGGGTGTAGTGGGAGCAGTTTGGGTAGAGTAAGAGACAGAGTAGTAATTTGACAGATGCGTGAGAGGAGACATTGCACAAGAGAGGAGACTGGGTGTTCCAAACAGAAAGGAGATGAAAGAGGAATGCTGACTTGCCCATGTTTGAGGAGGGGATATGGAGAGAAAAGGAGTGTGAGTCCCTGGATTGTAGGGCGTATGATGAGGTTGGGGCCAGGGAGAGTAGATAAGTGATATCTGAGGGGAGCAGGTTGAACCAGTACTTGGAAATAAAGGCTAGGGAGTGAATGAGATGCCTGTGAATGAGAGGAGGGAGGTTTAAGCAGGATAGCAGGCAGCAGTGGTGAGATTGGTAAGGAGAGTTTGAGGCAAAATGACAAAAGGCATAATAGAGTGAGCCAATCCAAGATTGGGCAGTGGAGGTGGCAGTACCGTAGACAATGTTGGTGTAATCAATGACAGGTACGGTCATTTTAGTTAGGAGTTCCCTGCAGACATGAAGAGGGAGTGAGTCTTTGTTGTGTTACAGTATACCAAGATGGGGGCAGAGTTTGGAGGTCAGGTAGTTGATGTGTGTAGTGAAATTTAACTGCAGATCAATCCAGACCCCTAAGTATTTGTACGAAAGGAAAGTCTTTAAGGGAATACCATTGAGAAAAATAATTGGAGATGTGTTTATAACTTGGGCTAATCTTTGTGCAGTTCCAAAGAGCATTGAGACTGTTTTTGAGTTATGCAGCTTTAATTGTTTAGCCTGAAACCAAGATTGAACAGAATTGAAGTTGCACTGTAGCACCAAATGGATGGTGGCAGGGTCTGGGCCGGAAACCTATTAAATGGTGTCGTCCCCTTACATGTACAATAGCGAGGCAGTACAGGTAGATGGGAGTTTGTTAATAAAGATAGAGAACAGGATGGGGCCAAGAACTGAACCTTGGGGGATGCCAGACATAATAGGGAGATGGGAGGAGGTGGATGTAGTGATTCTGACTGCCTGGAATCTGTTGGTTAGATAGGATATGGGCCACTGATTGGTGGGAGGGGCAAGCCCAACATCCTCAAGAGAGTTCAAGAGGAGAGGGTGGGATACCCAATCAAAAGCTTTCACCAGGTCAATGAATACTGCTGCAATAAGATGACCTTTATCCACTGCGGACTGGATATGGTCTGTGACCCGGAAGATGGAGGTAAAGGTGGAATGATTCTTCCTAAAACCAGCTTGATACTGAGAAAGGAAATATGTGGCATGTAGGAATTCAGTCAGCCTAGCTTGCACCTGCCACTGCAGGACTTTAGATAGAGCAGGGAGGAGGGAGATTGGGCAATAGTTCCCGGGAGATGTAGGGTCACCTCCTTTGTAGAGGGGGACGATAAATGCAGATTTCCAAGCTTTCGGGCTGGCTCCTGAGGAGAAGGAAAAGTTTATAATGTGGGTGAGAAGAAGAGCTATGGGAGGGATGGACAAGCATAAAAGGCTAGGCTGTTGGCCATCCATGCTGGATTTAGTTGTGTCTAGGGATAACAAGGTATGTAGGACCTCATTTGTGGAGACAGGGGCAGAGAAGAGTTTTTTTCTTTGCAGAAGCTATGGGGAAGGGTGAGGGTCAGAGGTTAAGGTAGAGGAAGGCAAGGTATGATCAGTTGTGGTGCAGGTGATGAAGAAGGAATTTAGGGAATCCACCACCTGGGTAGGTTCCTTGAATTCAATGCCATTATGTATTAGGGTAGGTGTGCTTGATTGTTGAGGTGGGCTGACGATAGAGTGAATGATGTT
Source organism: Neoceratodus forsteri (assembly GCA_016271365.2). NCBI lineage: Eukaryota > Metazoa > Chordata > Ceratodontiformes > Ceratodontidae > Neoceratodus > Neoceratodus forsteri. Next base: position 520,380,376 of record CM057458.1, read on the forward strand.
ACAGAATGAGGATGAGTGTGCAGTATTTAGTCGATTTTTAAAGTATTGTGCTTTCGCTTGCCCAATAGCCTTTTCACAGGCATTTCGAGCCATTGCCTTGAGCAAGGGGACTGAGTGGACTTGAAGGCAGTCCAAGCTCTGTCTCGGGCATTTCATATGATGATTATTGGGGCAGTAATCCAGGGATAATGTCTCTTCCTGACCCTGGCTCTTTTAATGGGGTCATGGTAATCCCAGACACCCTTGAAGATTTTGGTGAAGAATGCTAAGGTGTCATCAACCGAGGGAGTAGAGAAGACGGGTGCCTACTTTGCATTGTACAGATCTAATAGGAAGGAGTTTATGTCAATAGTCGAGAGTGGGTGGGTTTCAATATATTTAGGAGCAGATTTGGGGAGATGTACTTTCCTTATGCAGTAGGTGATGCAATGATCACTTAGGGATGCGTCTAGGACACCCACCATGGACATACGGTGAGGGTGGGAAGAGAGGACCCAGTCTATGAGAGAGTGATTTGCAGAGCAGGTATTTTATCTGGTAGGTTCTGAAATCAGCTGAGAAAGATTTAGTGATTCTATTTTGGAGGTCGCTAATTTAGATGAGGGTGCCAGCTAATCAAGGTTGAAATCCCCTAGCAGGATTAATTCACCTGATTGTGCGAGTGGTGGGATGGCTGAGATGCAGGAAATTAATGCTTCTTGGTTAAGTCAGGGGGGAGCTTAAACAACTCCAATGAAGATAGGGAGGTTATGTGGTAGAGAGAATTTTGCCAGGATTAGCTCATGGGATTTTATGCATGATTCCTGAAGACAGACTGAGAAGTAGAACTGTGTCTGACAACCATGGCTACCCCACCTTCTCTCTTACCATGATCTTGCCTTAGGATTTGGTAACCTGAAATATGAATAGATGAGTTAGGTGTCTTGGTGGAGAGCCAGATTTATGTTAGACATAGAACATCTGGGGAATTTTGTGTTAGCCAACAATTTAAAGAGTCCAGTTTTGGGGAGAAGGCTTCTAATGTTCATGTGCATTTTTTTCAGACTTTGGAGGAGGAGGGTTGGTGCTTTGGGGACACTGGGGGGCTAGGGTTCACCTCAATATCTCCAGCCATTAATAGGAGGAAGAAAAGCACGGAGTAGGCGGCTGGCAGCTTATGGCCTCTGATGGTGTTGAGGGTGTAGTGTGAGCACCTGGAGCAGCAAATTAGGATGAGACCACAACACGTGTGGGCCGGCAACAAACTTGATAAGATTAAGTGATAGGAGGGAGCTGGGATGGGGCATCAGAGTAGTTAGGGAAGGGGACCAAGGACATGGCAGGGGTGGGGTACAGTGCACAGTGGAAGGGGGGAAGCAAACACCCCTGCGTTAGGCTGTGAGCAAGAGAGGGTGATGAGAGGTAGGCAATGATGCCCAGGGTGAGGAGGAATGAGGCATGAAACATATTTGTACTGACCGATGCTAGGTCATGATACAGGTGCAAGGTTCACTGATTACTTGGGGACTATTAGTCAGAATTGGTCTACTACTCCTTTAAGATACTGCTCAAACTAGAGTTAGCCAATCATATGGTAGCACAGTAGGGAACTAGGGGGAGAAAATGTATTTAAAGAGTGCCGGGGGTGTGGTGGGGGGCAGGCAAAAGATTTTCCCAAGGAGCCTGCCCAGGGGACTTCTGATATCCCCCAAGAGGCAGGGCAGGTGCGGCCATTCAGCAATGCAGGAGGTGCCACAACAAGCCCTGCTAGACAGTCTCTAGGGCTGGATTTCAAACACCGCAGTCTGATTGGCCGAAATCATGGCAAAGCCAGTCAGACGCAGTTCTCAATCTAGCAGCCATTAGTCAGAATTTCAGCAGCAGAAGGCACCCTATTTCTAAAAGAAGTAAAATATAGAGCTGGTGGTCTAGGTAGGGAGATCTGCACCTTCTGGGGTGGGTTCTGCTTCGGGGTTCAGTGTGGCGGGTGGTCAGGAGTGCTGGCTGCACTGCCGCTTCAGCATTCATCTGGTCAGGGGCTGAGGAACCTTCTGGGGTGGGTCCCGCTTTGGAGTCTGGTGTGGTGGGTGGTCAGGATTGCTGGCCACACTGCCACTTCAGCATTCACCCAGTCAGGGGCCGAGGAACCTTCTGATTGATTGATTGACTGATTGAGTGAATGATTGATTGATTGACTGAATGATTGATTGATGTAGCTGAGAGGGGACATGATCTGTTTTCCAAAAACTTAATGTGATAGAGTAAAGTATACGCAGGTGTTTAAGCTGGTGAGTGCAAGCAAAACTATAGGGCAATATGCTCTCAAATTGGGTGGGGGGGGCAGAATAAGGTGAAAAATAAGAAAGAGTTACTTCACACAGGGAATGATTAGCATATGGCATAGCCTGCCCATTGAGGTTGCACAAACCAGCATTGTTCAGGATTTAAAACCAAGACTAGACAGATTCTGTGCCAGATGGACCCCAAGTCTCTACCATCATCACAATACTATGCTACTAAGTTACTAAGCAGTGAATGGTCTTGCTCCTTCACACTTGAAAAATGTGACTGTTCTGAGTAAATCCAGCTGTCAAAGCAGCAAGTGTGTCTGATAAAACTGTCTAAAGTGCAGAAAAGGCCTAAAGAGAATAAATATTATCTGTGAGTTTTGTTTTATTTGTGTTAAAATCGGTATGTAGGCAATAGAGATTATTTTTAAACAGTAATACATTCAGCTCAACTGAACTGAATTGTTATAACACAGAGAATACTAGATGGGCAACTATGCACAACCAGTGTATTCTTGCCACAGAGGGGTTCTGATTCCCTCTGGTCTTGTGAGCAAAGCTCGAGAGGTCCATGGGAATCAGAATCCCAAGGTGGCAGGACACACTGGTTGTACATACAGTTGCTCATCCTGTATTTTCTATAGTGCATAGTATGTGAAATGTGCATGCAGTGGTTCTTTCACATTCACAAATAAACTGACTTGTGCAGTCTCTAGAGATTTCAGAATGCTATTGTACTACAGAAGGGTACAATCACATTTCATGACCTCTGAACTGTGATACAACAACATTTTGAAAGGGCTGGAATGCTATACAGAACAATGCTCTACCATGCACTATGAAAACAATAATACCTGACAGGGTGGGTTGTATTGTACAATACCAGACAGCCCAGGGGCATAATGAAGCCCCCGATGCTTCAGGCTGAGGACCTTATAGTCCCTGGAAGGTCCGGTATTGTCCGATACCACCCACCCCGGAGGCTATTATTGCACTTAGAAAATGGGTCTTAAGGTAAAGTTTAATAAAATCTGTAAAAAAAATAGTTACAATTTAGTAACAGATAAAAAAATGCCTTTTTTGTACATACCAGTAAAGGGTGCAGCTTTGTGTTAGAAGTGGTTTTTGACTGTTACATGATTTTGACTGAGTGTTCCAATCCTTTACTGTGTGATGCCATCCTTGTATAGAGTCCCCCAACCCCACCCCCAAGAAAACATTATGAGTGTGCAAAGCTGGTAGCTACACATCGAGCAAAGTAGAGAGATTAAGGATGTCAAGCGATGTCTGAGTACCCATCAGTGAGAGAGATCAGGACTGGACCAGGTGAGGTCTATTGGACATCTCAGCAGTATTTGTTTACTGGCTCTAAAAACAAAAAATAATTCTATTTGTGTTTAATGTTGTTTTTTAAACAGTCAGACAGAATGATGAGTTACATGTGGTGGAAGGCTTGCGCTTAGTTTGTAGGAATAACCCCGCTCACCAAACCCTTGTAAGATGAAAATTGTTTTGATTTTTTTATCTTCATTTTATTTATTTTTTAACATTTGTTCGACATGCTGCTTTTGGTTGCTGTGCTGCTACTGGGACTGCTTTCAGTTGTGGTGAATACAGAGGATCATTGGGGACGATCACGGTGCTAAGCTGCATGAATGCTTTTTCTAAATGCAGTTCTCATAGTGTGTAGCATTGTTAAAAAACAAGAAGAAAGGTAACCTGAATGATTTTATGTTTTTATTTATCTGTCACACTGTTATGTAGTGACTATCTTTGGAAGTCGGACTGTGGGTGAGATTTCTTGCTCACTTAGCATTTAGAAAAAATATGGCGGTGTTAGCCTTTTGAACATTCCATTGCCCCATTAGTTTTCAGAACCATATGAGCAGTGGAGACTGGGACTAATTATTTCCCTGGCTTGGATCTCTCCTCTCCTCTACAAGCTTGCACTCTGCTCTGTTTTAACACTTACTGTCCTACTGGAGAACATGCCTGGTACTAGCTGACTCCACCCCCACCCATAGCCATCCCCCTCTCCCCTCAGTTCGGCTATTTTCAGTCCCCATCCACATTACCAGGACAAAGCCTGTACTATGGGCTGCTGAGGTCCTTGTCTGTGTGTTCCTCTGTAAGCTCATAGTCGGACTCTGTTTAAGGTTTTTGGCAGTAGCTTCAGTAGCTGGTTACTTGTTATTCTGTACTTATATTCCGCATTATGTCTCTCTCTTTGTATTACCATTGCACTGTTTGTTTAAACGTTCCCTGAGTTATTCTTATTGTATACACTCCTTCCCATGAAGTGTGAACCACAAAGGGGACAATTCCCCTTCTGTTGTACTGTATATGCCACGTACTTGATGTGGAACCTTTGCAAAAGAGCTTTCGCTCAAAGTTTTTTTTTCTGAACAATGAAATAAATAAATAAATTTCCTGGCCTCTGTTGCCTCATACCGGACCAGCACATTGGCGCTTCCAGCCACTCAGCATCGAGGATAGACTTTGCCCATTTTCGAAATTTAAATAGTAAATGCTTGTATGTGATTAGATATGCCAAGAAAGGCTATTTTTTTAAAAGGGCCAAAGCTGAGCTTTATGGGTTGGAGGACCATGTGAATTGCCTTTTTACACAGCCAGAACTGGGGCATATGGAAACAAGTCACTATGAGACATGAGAAGAAAAAACATGTTCCTAGCCAAATATAACAATTTAGAAGCTCAGAAGTGCTCTTCAGACTTTAATTAAGCATTATACCTAAAGCAGTTTATGAAAGTAAATACAATAATCTTTTTTTTTTTATTTTTATTTTAGTTTTTGTTGACCAGGTAAGTGCACTAGACAAATCCTGCCTATTTTCAGGCACGACCCAGGGGAGGAGGATACAGATGAATGCCAACTGACCTTTAACCAGATTAAGCTGTTGGTGGTATTTTTTTCTTAGTGAATGAGGGAAATTTGGCCAGGACACCGGGGAAATTCCCCTACTCTTTTCAATGAGTGCCATGGGATCTTTAACATCTACCTGGACTACCTCCAATCCAGGCAGATGGGACCTCAGTTTAACATCTCATCCGAAAGACAGCACCACAGAAGTGCAGCACCCCTCTCATGCTGCACTACAGTGACATGACTGGGATATTTTAACCCAAGTGCCAGATGTGGGAACTGAACCTACAGCCCTCTGATCTCCCAGCCTCAGAGGCAAGTGTGCCACCTACTGAGCCACTGACACTGCTAAATCTCAATCCAATAAACTATAAATTACATCTAACTTGAGATTTCATTTACTGGTTATATCATAATTTATTTAAAACCTTTTGGCATGTCTATTTTAAATACAGATGCAAGTATGACACCTGATAACCTCCTATAATTTGCCATTTTTAGACATACTGCATAGGAAGTCATCTACAGAACAGTGCAGACTTAATGATGAACATTTGTAGATGCATGCTTACCCACAGAGCTCATTGCAAGATTCTACTCTACACTTATCAGATAAGGAATCTGGTAACAGCACTTCCTGAACTGTGTAGGTGCAGCTATCAATCGTGGGGTGTGATCAATTCAAAGAACATTTTTAGCTTTCAGGATTAAACTACTGTAGTTCCTCTATGATTAAAACAGATTATAATCAGAGTAGCAACGGTACAGGTCACTGCCAAGGTTTGAATGACAGTGCATTCATAAACATACACACAATCACATAAGTAATTGCATGCACACACACACACACACACACACCCTTACAAATATGAACATTACAGCTTGCAGTGGCAGTGCAATGCACCAGAGGGGGTTTGTCGATGTTGCAGTACACAATAGTGTCTTCTGCTCAAAGAGGACTTTCTTGATATTGCCACTGAAAACGATGGCTCCTGGTCACAGAGGGCCTTTATCAGTGTTGCTACCAGCTGTGGCCACAGCCCTGTTTGACAGTTACCTGAACTGCCCACCCTGTGAAAATATTTATTTATTTCAAAAGTTTTACCAGGAGAGACATACTGGGCTGGTAACAGCTTATTTCCAAATGTGCCCAGTGGGGAAGGATGAGGCAGCCAATACAATAAGGTGCAAGATTAAAAATACATCAACAGTTGTGCAACAACAATATTCTGTGCCAAATAATACAGTGCAAACATAATGTATACTGTATATGGCCTGATCCCAGCTGTCAGTACAGTTTTCTGGTTGGTCAAATGTCTCCCCTACAAACTTGCCAGCGGCAGGAGTGATGGAGAACTGAAGTGGGATCAGTATGTTAAGCAGCTGAGTGTGAAATGAAGACGTTCTTATCAGGGACTCCTGGGTGTAAGCTGAAAATGTGTGCTGGTGCCCTGCTATGCAACTGTATAGGAAAAAGTTCTAACCACTACTAGAGTCCACTAACAGAACAACTACGCAGACCACACAACTGATGTATGGCTGACACACACACACACACACACACACAAAAGGTAACACCTCAGCAAAATGAACAGTCCACTGACAGAGCAACTACACAGACCACACAGCTGATAAACAGCTGACACACTCATACACAGATATACACACACACACACACACACACACAGAGTAAATTTTTAGGTGGAGGGCGTTATAGCCCCTGGAAGGTCTGGTATTGTCTATAATACCCACCCTGGAGGGTATTATTGCACTTAGAAAATGGGCTATAGGTGACATTTTTGAAAAAATATGTAAATAAAAAGAAATTGACAACAATTAAACTTAAGTTTTGCAGTAAAGTAGACCCTGTATTAGTAGAATCACCACTGGAGGGCACTGCTGTTTTTTTAAATAATTTCTTTAGTATGAGTATGTTGTACAGATATGCTTGGTTGCTGCTTTGTCTCTGCCGCTCCCCCCCCAACAATACACACAGTGGAGAAGCAAGCCTTTATTTTATTTCTTTTTATGAGCGGTGAGTCGGAACAGTGAAATAAAGCCTGCTGAGCTCCCTGTCATGAGAGGTAACTTTCGGTTTTTTTTTGATCGCTGTTTCAAACATGGTGCGAGTCTCCAGCGCCAGTTATAAACCATGCAGTCACTTCAGATGGAGCGTGATCAGGCTAGTGCTCTGTCATTTAGAAAAGTGATATTATTTGAAAGAAAACTAACTTGAGTGTTGTTTATGCAGTTTTTATTGCGTAACTTTCCAGGGAAAACAGTGTGGTAGATTATGGGAATAGCGAGAGCTAGCGTTGCAAGGGAGTACCACTTCAATCTTGGCTTATTTGTAAATGGACTAGAATTGATTTTTGTAAACCAGACTGTGTTCTGGGAATGTAGTTATGTGCTTTAAAGCAAATAGTTGCAGTGCTGTTGTGGGCAGGTTTGTGAGTAGAGCGTGGAGCACAGGGTGGGGAGGGGTCCCTTGCTAATCAAGTGCATTAAAATTGCAGCTGCTTCATTTTAAAATGGAAACTAGCACATTGATATCAGTTGGCTTCTGAAGCAGGCAGCTGTGCTGGCACTTGTTATCTGCTGGGCTCTAACTGCTAGTTAATGTACCTCTCTGGCATCACTGTCAGCCAGTCACAATCCTTAAATTTATAAGTCCATTTTCTAAACAAAATTAACAAAATGTATCAAAGGTACTGACATGCTACAAGGGAAGTGATTTATATTATATAACATTTTTCTAACTTGCTTTACTAGGCAAGTAAATGTCAAAACAAGATAGAAACATACATGAATAAAAGCACAATACATACATACATACATTTATATAACAACACATCTGGGCCCAGATATTCAAACTGCGCCTGGAAGTGGCGCAAGCATAGGCACAGAGCAACTGGGATGCGCCACGGCCAGGACCAGGACCAGGTGATATTCAATGGTGATGCGCCAAGGCGCAGCACTGTTGAATATGGCATGGACAGTGCACGTACTGCACATGGCGCAGTGGCATTGTGCCAGCACAAGCCACGGATAGGGAGCACAGAGATGCGCCAGTGCAACTGCAGTTGTGCTAGGTGCATCACCCATGATATTCAGCAGAGGGCATACAAATGAGGCCATAATATATGCAAGGAGCAAATGGGGTCATTTGCATGTCATTATGGCTCCATCTGACTGCCTTGTGCAGGGCAGTCGGGTGACTTGTGCCTGGTCCCCTGCACAGCATGACATGTGCACAGTGGGGGTCCCAGGGCATCCCCCGCCCCATAACCATGATCGTGGCAAAGTGCCATGGAACATATCCCTGGTAGTCTATTGGAACCTCCCTCCATCTCGATTCCCTGATCACAGTAACTGTATGATAATTAATTCCCTTGTAGTCTAGTGGTATCCCTCCATGCCCATTGCCACGATCACGTTACATCTCCGTACAATAAGATCCTAGTGATTTTTTTTTTTAACCAGGAGAGACACACTAAGCTGAAAGCTTGTTTACAGGTACGATCTAGGAGCACAAGGAAGTTAAGTGACTTGCTCAGGTTCACACAGTATGCAAGTGGGGGCTGTGGGATTCAAACCCAGGTCTCCAGGTTTGCAGCTCAGTGCCTTAAACCACTGAGCTATACTGCCTCCTTTGCCATTTTAAATCTGCCCGTCACCTTCCCAATCCTTCCATGGGGCAATGAGACTGGTGATAGTGCCCAGGAGTCCACTGAGTGGTTGTGAGAGGGTCCTGCAGCTCCACTACTCCCTCTCCCCATTGCCACTGAAGCTCCTGCGGCATGGAACAGAGAACTAAGGCTCCACATCATAGACTGTGCCTCTAGCCAAAAAGGAGGCTTTGATGGTGGGGTGTTCCCTGCTATATAACTGTGTCATTCCAAGCAGCTCTCCTGCTTTCAGCCCTCACATGAAGGGCCTGCACAAAGGACTTTGGAGGTCTGCCTGGGAGTTAGCTGTGGAGGCAGCTGTCAGCCTTCCTCTCTGCTGGATCTACATGTAAAACCCTGCTATCTTCTGTAAGTACTGTCACCGCTACAAATACTGCTGCTGGAATTGTTACTTTGTACTGTTGCTTTTGGTACATCTGCCCCAAGGGTGTAGCTAGGAATTTTAAAGTTGTACTCAAAACTGGTGCACTGTTGCCCACCCATTATGTAAACATAAACCAAAATATGTACTGCCACACCACACCAACAGTAGACCCCCATTTGCCATGTCGGAGTTCAAGTAATCAGTTTTTTCCTGTAATCCTCCTTCCTTTGTTTTTCTGCCTGCCTGGTAAGATGTTCTTGTTTGTGTATTTGGCTGGTGACATCAGTGCCCGATAGTGAACAACAAAGGCAAAAGGTCTCAGTGTGACACAGACACAATATGACTCACAATGTCCTTGCTTTCCTCTTTTTGTTACCCCTGCCTGATTTGTTGCCCCATCTGATTTTCTTTACTGTACTCTGCTGAGTACAGTGTGTATGCCTGCCGACACCCCTGATCTGGCCTATGTTAGGGTCCCACCTAGCCATATGCCTGTGGCAGGTCCTGGAAAAGTTTGATAACCCCAGTTACACCCTTTCCAGATGGCCCCTGCGTATATGATGTGTTTGGGTCATTTAGGCTGCTAACGCCTGTGACTCACCAATCCTTTTGTACTTGCCTTGCCTTGCCTGTACCTGGGTGGTGCCACAGTGCTGTATGTTATCTAATTGCCTTATATAAGGCCTGATAAATCTGATTCTGATACTGTCTGATCTAGTACTCCAGTTGAACCTGAGTATCACCTAATGGTGTACAATTCCACCAAGCTGGTTTGACAGAAAATCTGATGAACGGCTTTACAGCGATGTGCACAATGTTGACTATGATTGTGGTCCACATTCTGCAGTTGTGATAACAAGTGTGTTTTCTGCAGGAGACTGTGCCCCCCGAACACCCCATGTGGGGGACTTTGCACGCCACTCCCCCCAGACTTTGCTATAATCACCTCCGCAGTGGAGGTGTTTTGAGGAGGAGGTGTAAGACCCAGAGAAGCTGTGGTGTGGGTCTGCGTGACCATTACAGCAACTGACAATGACCTGTTGCTTTGTCACTGTAAGCGACCAGTCGCTGTAATATTTTTGACAGTTACATACACCCATGGTGTACATTACCTAGCTTGCTTATTACCTATGTTTGTAACTGCTTCTTGAATTCATACAATGTTCTTTGCTAAATCACCTACCATAGTGGGCCTAACCCATCAATGCTAAACAAGGGGGTCACATGGGATTGTTCTTAGCAATTTCATATGCTTCACTGTTTGTCTGGGCTGACTCCCTGCTTATGGCCAGGCCTAATACCTGTCCACCGCTGTTTAGTACTCCTCCATCCCTCCCCTATTTCATGACTCACACAGTCACTTACTTCCCTCTATTATTGTCACTCTGCAGATTGTATAACAAAAAAAAGGTTCTCTATATGCTCACTTTCACTCACCTCAGGCCCCAAGGTTTTGTACTTTACATAAACGTCCCTGGATACATAGCAACCTGAGTGCCTCCCTCCTACTCACTAATGGGGATGTTGAATCAAACCCAGGGCCCCACACACAGATCCCTTCTGGTCCAGCTTTAAGGTACTTATGCTGGTGCATATTAACATACACAGTCTCAGACCTATGATGCCTGAACTGTAAGCTTGGATGGCTCTTTACTGCCCTTATATTCTGGCTGTGTCTGAAACCTGGCTAAAACCCTCTATCTTCCTGCATGAATTTGCTATCCTTGGTTGCACATCTTTAAGAAGGATCATTTAGGTAAAAAAGGAGGGGGAGTCCTATTGTACACTCGAGACACCTTCAGTGTTTTAGAAACCACTTTGCATACACTGCATCACTTGCCCTGCAAGTGTCTCTTTGTCAAACTTATGTTGGGGAATACCAAGCCCCTGCACATCAGCTGTGTCAATAACCCCTCCCCCCCAGCTAAATCAGTCTTTGACAAGTTTGTGTGCTGCTTAGGATCCCTCTCACTTGGGGAATTAATAGTCCTTGGACATTAACATAAACTGGAGCAGAGCTAGGTCATGTATCTCAGCCAAATCATTACAGAACCTGCCTGTCTCAATTTAAAGACAGGTAACCACTCCTTCCTGGACTGGATACTAGTCAGCAGCACTTACAGGATAAAGTCTTCAGCCAACTCACTCAGCGACCACAGCTCCTACCTTTTGTACATCTATCAATGGCTTCAACAAATCCCCTCTAGAACCATCTATGTTCGTGACTACTCCTAACTTAATGAATTGGCTTTCCTCATAGATTTGGTGGCTATAAACTGGTCTGAAACAGGGAAACTAAACAATGTTGACACTGTGTTCAACTACCTTATATGCAACCTGCTCAACATACCAAGCAAACATGGTCCTATGGTTCACAGAAGGGTAAAGGGTCTGTGTTCCAAATGGCTTTCCCCAGAATTGATTGTGCTCATGAAGAACAGGGACAAGGCCTGGTATTCTTTCACATCATCTGACCTGCTCCCTGACTGGAAAAAACATAGGGTATTATGTAACCGCTGCAAGTCCAGTCTCAGGATGGCAAGGGCATTATATCTTAAGAAACTGCAGTCCTCTAACCTGAAAAACCCAAAGCTGGTTTGTTCACTGATTAATAGTCTCCTCAAAGGCAAAGCTGGTTACCCTCCAAGATATACTGTACAATGCTAACTCTGTGAATGACCCTGCCCTTGCAGCTGAGGCTTTTAATACATTCTTCATGGATCTGGCCTGATTTAAAGATTCCTCCCAGGTTGCCTCCTCCTGTCCTGCTCTGTCTCCCCCTAACTTCCATTCACTACACTGGCCTGAGTTTCACTTTAGGCAGAATCAGGAAAGAGGGATCCACAGGCCATGACAAATTAGAGTCCAGCCTGCTCAGACTTGGAGTCCACATCCTCACTGCCCCCATAACCACTCTATTCAATATTTTCTTACTGCATGGTGAGCTTCTAAGTGACTGGAAGGGTGCTCATGTAGTCCCCATTCACTAAACTGGTGCTAGGGAACCTGTTGAAAATTACCATCCCATCTCCATACAATGTACCCTATTGAAAATTAGAGAGAGGCTGATCTTCAATCAGATCCAGGAGTACATTGAGGTACATTCTATAGCTATAGCTGCCCAACATTGCTTTCTCAAGAACCATGGGACCAACATATTTGAGGCCCTTGAGTCAAAAAGAGCAACTGGCACAGTTCTCATAGACTTGACTAAGGCCTTTGACGTGGTCAATCACAAGTTCTTCCTCCTCAAACTCAGAAAACTCAGATTTGATAACCTGTTCTGCTCTTGGTTCACTAGTTACCTAGCTGGCCATAAGCAACTGGTGAAATAGAAAGAGTGCCTATCCTTCCTACAAGACATCTAAGATGGGGTCCTCCAGAGCTCCATCCTTGGCCCTCTTCTGTTCTCTCTTGTCATACACAACTTAACAGAGCCTAGTGGCAGTGATGGAGTCATTTTCTATGATGATGATGTGGTGATCTACAAAAGCCACTCTGACATCGTCTCAATTGAGAGTGACCTCAAAACTGACTTCCCCCTATTGGAATTATGGCTTAAGGTAAACAACCTTCTGCTAAACATTAACAAAACCAAGTCTGTTCTTTTTGACCATCATCGTTTAGGCACAAATAGAAGCACAATATTGAAAACCACCTCCCTAAGAGGTGACCCCATTGAGAAAGTAACCTCATTCAAGTACCTGGGTGTTGTCCTGGACCAGGAGCTCTCACTCAGGCTTCGTGCTGATAGAACAACCAAAACTTTTATCCAAAAGCTGGGGCTCCTTTATTTACTGAATTCTTGCCTCTTGACTGAAGCTAGGGTATCCACAGCAAACAGCATCGTACTACCCACCATCCTGTATGGTGCCCCTGTCTTATCTTCCCTCAAAGAGGGTGAACTCAGTATACTGAAATCTCTTTACCATCATACATCTTGCTTTGCAGTAGTTGCTGGAACAAGGGAACATCACTGCAAGTCTCTCTCCATACTAAACTGCCCCCCAGAAAAAAAAATACTTTACCAGTCTCTGCCTGGCTCACAAAATTGTGCATCTCTCTTGGCTTTTAGACAGCCCAGCCCAGCCCTTCGATCATCCTCCCACTCACTCCTCTTGATCCTGAAATCTACAACATGTGCAGGCATGAGGTCCTTTGCCTCTGTGGCCCCTAGGCGATGGAATGACCTACCAATCAGTACACAGGCCTGTCCTAACTTCAGGTCCTTTAAAATGTCCCTCAGGAACCTACTTCTGAAGTATTGCCAATGTACTTGTCCAGACCAAGAATCCTTAGTGATCTCTCCAGGTTAGCCACACAATTCTGTTACAAACTTTCCTTCATTCTTGTCAAATGCTTCTGTTTATTTAACTGTTGTTGCAGTCATAACCATTGTTTATCCTGAATTACTGTCAACTGTTTATGTTTGCCTTTTTATTGTGAACTGTCCTACTTCTTTATTGTTAATGATTTGAACACTTTACCTTGTATTGCGCTACTGATTTTTGTTGTTGTTAACCCTTGTATTGACAGTTGCATGTAATTAAACCCAGGTCGCCCCTGAAAAAGGGACTTCTAGTCTCAGCGGGCCCAGCCAGTCAACAAAATCCAAATAAATAAACATGCATGAATAATATAAAATGGATATGGAAGAGTCCTGCATCCTGATTAGTGAAGAAGATTCTGAAGTAGGACACTTCTAGAATAGGAACAGCATTATTTTGCACTTCTTCTGGCAACCGGGATGCAGTCTGATGAAGCAGCAATGCCACCTACAGTACAAACATTTAAACACATTTTTTCTAGCAGCCATCTTGGTATTCTAAAATGTCTAACCCTCTCCCATTTGGCATTACTTTAAAAAAAGTTGAAATTGCTGTGAATTTTTACTTCAGCCTCATCTTACTAACACATAATAGTGAAACAATAAATACTTAAACCTTTACTCCCATCTGTTTTCCATTTTTTACCTTTCACATTGCCTCTTAAGCTCCTCCAGTGATAATTTATTTGCTAGCTGCATTCATCAGTTGTTGTATGCCACACTACTGACTCTCACTTTTTCTCTACATCTCATCTCCTTCTGTATAACCTGCCTTACACTGATGACACCAAACCATTAAACTTTTAAATCCCATTTACTCAGAGGGCAAAGAATAGACCCAGCAGACTAGTAATATACAGTATAGGATGGTACTTGCACTCAAGAGACAAAGGCAACTCTATTCTGTTATTCATGGTTACTATGACATCAAGAATCTCGAGAGCGAAGCTTGAGAGGTCACTTTGACATCATAGTAACTGTGAGGTGTGAGAAGAACGATGTTGTGTATTTGGGCTATCATACACTATTCCATATAGTGTATGGTCCCCAAAAAAACAAAATTGCTTGCTTTTTTTTTCAAGCAGTCAGCCTCTGCCAACCGCGACTCACACTTCTTGGCCATCCGCCTATCTGCCAGCTTATGCACACAGTGCTTCAACCACCTATAGCCCTATCAACAGCACCGATGGGGCCACTTACAATAGTGACATTCCTACTAACACAGAACGAAAATTCATTCTGTATTAGTAAGTTAGTATAAACATCACTACTGCAGCAGAACAACTTTTTACAGTGTATGAATCACCAAGCACAATCACGTTCAACCATACACTATATTTAGCTTTAAATCCATTCCCTCTGTTGGATCATCTCAATCCATCAGACTTGCAGTTTTTACAGTTTTAATACTGCTCCCTGTAAGGAGAGTTAGAAATGCTAGGTCAGCAGTTTTAACATTCAGTTTCCACCCCCTTGACAGTGTGACTACACCCAGCAGACTGGCAGTTTTCAAAATTTAATTCCCGCCCCCTTGAATGGGAGTGACTACACCTATCAGACTAGCTGTTTTCAACATTAAAATCTCATTCCCTTGAATTGTAGTGACTACACCCACTATAATGTTACTCAAGTATCCCTGGGATAAACGCTCAAGTATCCTTTAGACAGGAGCACATACAGTAGTCTCTTATGTAGCAACACCACAATAATTTGCTACCTAATTTCCATTTATTTATTTTACTCTAATCTGTGTGGCTCCATAGAATACCACCTCTAGCCCTAAAACTCCTCAAAGGAAAGGGGAGAGGGACAGCTGGGGGAGGCAGCTCCAGAGAATTAGACTGAGCTGCATACTCAAGCAGACTTGATAGACCAATAAGGCACGTTTCTGCTGGTGGTTTTGTATGTCCATAAAACAGGCAAGCAGGATAAAAGCACTGATAGAGAAGCAACATAAACTACTTACACCATTACTGTGGAAACAAGTATTTGTCGATGTAGGTGTTTGGCATTGATAGTGCAGAGGCAATAATTAACAAACTAATAGCATAAATGGCCCAAGCCAGGTCTCAGTTAGGCCAAGAATATCACGGTTATAGTAACCTACCCCAGCAGTAAGTTACGCCAGGCTGGAGAGCAGATTCTGGCTAATCATGTTACTGTACTTTAAGACCCTCTGCATTATGCAAGGCAGGCAGGGCTACATATGGTCAGGGGGTGTAGGCCCAAGGTTGGGTTTGACATCCCCAGCCAGGATATTGTGAAGGATTGACAGCCAATGGGAAGAGATCAGGGCCAGTCATCCAATGGAGGGTTAAGGGCATCAGAGTTAAAATGTTACAAAATGGCTCAAGAGTATATTTTCTTTCTTTCTAAGTATCCAAGTTTGCTGCAGGGGCCTATTACAGGAAGCAATGAGGTTACAGTATGGAAACTCAGCTAAGAGGTCATGTCAAGGGGCACCAGAAGGCACATAGGCTGGCAGGTACACACAGTTAACCTGCAGAAGAAACAGGGTCACACCAATGCCAGTGATTAGATACATCTTTAACACCAAAGGATCAAGGCTCACTTGGGTAATTAACTTGCCGAACAATATCAACAGTGCAAGGCTAGGCTAGGTAACATAAAGTATAACTATGCATTAGAACATTTGTGTCACTAACCAAGGTCAAGCATGAGTGGCACAGCTCCTTTAAGCTATTTGCAGTAGTACTTACATAGTATCTTATCTGTCCAGCAGCTCCTCACTGCCCCAGCTTACTCTGTATAAGACCCCCTTCTTGAGGCTATAATGAACGAGCATGCAGTAGACACTGTTCCTGACCATATAGGACAACAGGTGTACAGAAACAGCTGGGAATACTGATGAAAACCTGGTTTTTGATGTACAAGTCAGTAAGAAAAGAAAGAAAACAAGCATTTGTCAATGCCAAACGTTCACTGTTGATATTGCTGTTGTACATGCCTCCCATATTTTTCTGTGTATCTTCCTCTGCCTTGCATTTTAAGGCATCACTCTCAACACAAATTTCTTATGTTCTTCCAGCACTGGTTTACTTCATTAGAAAAACAAGCATTTGTCAATACCAAATGTTTGATGCATAATAGGAATGGTAGTGAAGTATTGCAGTAATGTCAACCCCCGCACTCACCCTGCATAAACTGACAGGTGTTGGGGGTGTGCCTTTGGGTTGTTGGCCACAACACTCATGCCATTCCACCTCACCCCATCCTGCTGACACCGACCAGTGTTGCAGTGTGCCTTGAGGTCTTCAGCCCTTACAATCACCCCATTCCTTAAGGAAATAAGCTGAGATGGGTGCAGTATAGGAGAATGGGGTGAACGTTAGGGCCGAAGACCCCATGGCACACCTCAATGCTTGTCAGTGCCTGCAGGGTGGGGGTGGAGGTAGGGTGGAATGTGAATAGCGTTACAGCTGACAACCCCAAGTCACACCCCCAATGCTTGTCAGTCTGTGCAAGGTGGACGTTATGGTTGGAAACCCTAATGCCCCAGACGTTTGTTGGTATTTTTGCTCCAAAATTTCAACATGGGTTTTTGGGACCCCACCTCATGAACAGTGGCAGTATCATTTCATTACTCAATCCTAAAAGGTGATTTTGCACAGCAAGTCTGCCACTTAATGCCACAGGTGCAAAAACACGTTTGGGTAGGATGTAAAAAATGACAACTGTACTGTTCATGGGGAGGTGTGAAGAAATGGCAATGTTGAAAATCTGGAGTGAAAACATGAAAAAGTGGCGAAGTTACGAGTGTGCATAAAAAAACTACACAATGCACGCTCGTAACGCAGTCACTTTTTGGAATGTTTTCACCAAATGTTCGACATGGCCTTTTTGGGACCTCCCCTCATGAACAGTGGCACTGGAATTTCATTAATCTGTCCCAAAAGTTGATTTTGCACAACAACCTTGCCATTCTGTGCCAGAGGTGCAAAAACACATTTTGGGAAGGATGCAAAAAAATACAACCCTACTCTTCATAAGGGCATATGAAAAAATGGCAATGCTGAAAATTTGGAGTGAAAATCTTAAAAATTGATGACGTTACGAGCGTGCATAGAAACTGGACAATGGACACTCATAACACAGTCATTTTGGGGAGTTTTTTCACCAAAGGTTTTTTTGGGATCCCACTTCATTGACAGCGGCACTATCATTTAGTTAATTGATCCTGAAAGGTGATTCCACGCAGTGACTGCAAAATCATTTTTTGGGACTGAGAAACAAAATGACAGTGACTGTGTTCATGAGGTGGGGCCAGCAGGAATGATAAGGGACTGTTTTCTTTTTTTTCCCCACGTTAAAAAAAAAAAGATGTTGTGGATCTGTTTTCTTTTTTACAGGTAAACTGTTTATGGATTTTGGCACACTGGGGCTTGAAGCGCGCCAGTGTACTGGAGGGGGGGGGGAATTAATGCCAACCCAAGGATTGGGCACCCCGAGGTCAGAGAATATAGGGGCATGGGGGGGTGCATCTGATGCCAGGAGTGGGCATCCCAGTGTCAGAAACACCACAGGTAGTTCTTGGCACACTAAGGTGGGCTCCCAGTGTGCCACATTAAAGGAGATGGGGGGGATACATGCTGACACATGGATTTAGCACCCTGATGTTGGCAGATGAGGGGGGGGAATCGCGCTTAGAGAAAAAGTGCCTTCGGGCACCGAATACTCCCAGCCCATATGAAGCTTAGGTTGTGGCCTGCTTTGCATGGGTAAGATAAAATAAGAAAATGGAGACAGTGGGATGTAGAGGAAACAGGCAAGGAAAGCACCTCCTCCCACCTTTCAGGAAGGGACTGGTGGGGTGGTGACGGGGGGCAGAGACGTCATGATACAAACAGCTGTTTGCTCTGCAGTGACCTGCAGATGAAAGGAAAAAGCCACCACATGATTGGTGCTGCTTTTTCTTTTCAAGTGTAGACCACTTCAGACAAAACAGCGTCAGGACCCTGCCTGGCTGATGATTTGTGTGTTACTGTGGAGTCCCTTGCAGAGCACTCTGTATTGGATAGACAGTGTCACACCCCTCAAAAGTCACTATCCCAAGGAGTTTGCAGCGCATGTGTGAACTCAAAAATGGGTTCAAGTCGTATTAAAAGGCATAGCTATTGTCGGGGTTCGCCTGGTTCGAAAGAACCCCCTTTGAAACTCCCCTTTATTTTTCATTATTTGTAAAAAAAGTTTCATAATTTGTTTATTTTTTACTGTTACAGAGTTCTAATGCACACATGATGAACCCCAGCACTTCCTCTCTGCATGCACCCCCTCCTTCCTTCTGCTGCCAATCAGCTCCCTCAGTACCAGTAAGATGACTGGAGCTGCTTTGTGAGTCTTTCTCTGCACCCTCCCCTTATGACTGGCTGGCCAGTTGGAGCTCACATCAGCATCGTGAATGTGACCTCAATACAGCACGGCCACTGCCTACAATCCACACTGTCAGCTGGCACTGGAGGAAGATGGAGCATGGTGGCAGGCTCAGAGATGATGTCACCAGGACAGCAAAAAAGAAGTAGAGGACCTCTACTTATAATATTATCAGTCACAGGCAAGTAAATTTTGTTGGCCACTATTGTCAAAGATGTGTCCCTTAATAACTGTATATTAAGGGATAGGCTGTGCAGTTGGGCAAGAGAGCTTTTCAGGTGGTGGGCTGAAAATGTAGAAATAAATTATTTAAATCCCCCTCTATACAAAAAGCAAAGTTGTCATGTTTCATATGCCTGTTTTAACTTTTCATAAGTAAAGCAAAAGAGGTACCACAGTGGAAAGGCAATGCAAGTGTTTGGAAGGGTCTGGCTGGGATCTGCAATGCCATCTCATTAATTGTGCTGTTCAGAGAGGTCTTCACTGTGGTCCCATTTTCATGGACATTCAGTACCACTTTGGTCCGTGTCATCTGTGCCAGATGCCATTAAATCAAATACGCTGTGATGTGTTTTTCTCCAGATGACCATGTGCCAGTAGAATGACATTTGTTGCTACAGTTCACTGTTTTGAACATACCCACTGTACTTTTGGAAGCATAGTGGGGTGGGGTTGGGGGGTGAGGGAGTAGGCATTTAGGAGATGGTAACTTTGCACTGAAAATCCCAGCCGCTGTCAAATTACCTTTCTCCTCACTCCATTTGTCATATCTACCACATTGGAGAATGGAGTGGGGGCAACAATTGTAGTACTCATTATTGAACTAAGTCTTATGTTACAGATTTTTTTCCAAGCAGGGTGCCTGGAATAGAAACAGAAATATAGACAATGATGGCAGAAAAAGACCAGAGGTCCATCCAGTCTGCCCAAGTTCCCTATAATCCCTGGAACCTACAATTTCTCCAGGGTACTAACCCTTCCTGTCCTCTTTCGAGTCACCTCCTTGGTCCTGTTGCCTCCAGTAACCACTATTCCCTTCATTTTGTCCCAGCCCTGCTTGAATCCTCTGACTGTTTTTACACCCACCATTTCAGCTGACAGACTGTTCCAAAGTTCCACCACCTTTTCCATAAAGTAGTACTTCCTCACATCTCTCCTGAACCTACCTCCTGTTAATTTCCATTGGTGTCCATGTTACCGTGAATTGGTACTCAGGCTAAATAGTACCCCATAGTTCACTTTAATTCATTTCAGGAACTTGAAGATCTCTATCATATCTCCTCTCTCCCTTCTGATCTCCAATGAATACATATTTAGTGCCTTGAGGCACTCCTCATAGGATTTTCCCTGCTGTCCCTGAATCATTTTAGTTACCCTGCGCTGCACTGTGTCCAACCTATCCTTATCCTTTCTGAGATGAGGACTCCAGAACTGGGCACAGTACTCTAGGTGAGGCCTCACCAGGGATCTGTAGATGGGAAGTATTACCTCCTTTCTTCTGCTATCAATACCCCTACCAATACATCCCAGCATCCTGCTAGCCTTGCTATAGGCCATGTTGCACTGACTCAATTACTTACATGGTATATTGAGTTGTGGATGGTGGGGATACAACAAGGGGTAGAGAGAGTTCAGATATAAGTTATTTAGACTTAAAATAAGCCACAAAAGTGCACCACTGAGCATACCATAGCCCATGGTTTTTGGGGCCTGTCAGACCCAGACCTCTGCCCTAGTAGCAAGCCAGCACTGCAGTAAGTTAGTAGTGTGCAATACCCAGCCAAAACCAGCTGCAGACTCTGTATTGAGGTTCAGTACATTAGCATTTGCTCTCTCTATATATCTACATATGTAATAGATAACCTACTCTAAGGTGTGCAGTCACACTCTGATATACGCATGCCCTGGTGTGCTTTGTTAAGCATAAGTCTGCAGGCCGAGTGCATCAACCACCCAAGGCATGTGTATAGCAGAGCGTGACCGCACATCCTAGAGTGGGTTATCTATCTTATAATATGGCAAAATTGTTTTGGAGGGGGGTAAAAGTGCAGGTGTGCGGTCACGCTGTGATAGATGCACGGTCATGTGATGTGTTTTATACAATCAGAATGCTGGATTTGTTATTTACTTTGCTTCCCATTTTATAAATACACACACACACACACACACACACACACACACGCGCAATCTGAGCCACCCAGATAGTAATAATTGTCCTTAGAGCAGGAGGTGGAGGGGAGCTCACAGATGAGTTATTCTGGTTTAAAATCTACAAAATTAGCCACAGAGTATCTAGTACGGGCCAAGCAGCCCCCAGACCCCTTTCCTACATACCAGCAGATACAGCTGCAGATATTAAAACTGATAACATAATATATCTGAGACAATGTCTTAGGTATATTACATTAACAGCATCTTGCTGCCCTCCGGTGCTGAATACATATGTATTCACCCTGCAGCCAGCCAGATAATTTTGTTTAGAACAAGGAGTGTAGGAGATCTCAGATATGACTTCTTTAGCTTCAAAACAAGCCACAAAATGCACCACAGAACAATTCTAGAATTCCATGGCTTCTGGGGTACTAGCGGCCCTAAGACCCACAGCTTTTTTTTAAAAGTTGCCGACTGCATATAAAGAACCCCCCTTATGAAAATCCTGGCAACGGCCCTGAAAGGAGACCTTTTATTATTTCAAAAGCAAAAGAAAAGCACATGAAATTTACAGTTATAGCATTTGAGAAATGTCACAGAGAGAAAATAATGTATCTGACAAAAAACAAAAGTATAAAGAGGCTGAATAATTGGCAAAAAAAATCTAAGGAAATAGTATGTATCATGCCATTCAAAATATATTTTACCTATGAAGAAACTGCACCAAATAACCATGATATTTTACTTGTCAGGGACGTACAGTGAGAACATCATGATATTCTCACTCTAGCTATATGACAAGTAAGCAATAAGATATGACAGGGTAAGAGTTTAGATCCCTCCGAGTGTGATGGTCATTACAGATATTGGTAAAGGCAGGGACAAGTCTGTTTCTCTTAAATCAAGGTATATGTATGTTCTTTAACCAGTTGCAATCTAAATTTGAAGTAAACAACTTGCTGAAGAGGGAAGACCATTATAGGTTTTTACAGGTCAGGAGTTTTATCCAACAGGGTAATAACCTAAATCGTATTACAAGGCAGCGCACTGAATTATAGGACCTCTTTTGTTGGTGGGTGAAGTTAGTAGTAAAGATGAGACCTATTTATTTCACAGTTATGTAAGTTATGGTTGGACTTCTCCCCATCCCAAACAGACTGCTTGGGCCTAGGAGGCAGAGCAGACAGTCCCAGAAGAGGCCTGGTCACGCAGACTAGAGAAAGGGTGGTCAATCACCTCATCTCCTACATGGGGAGAATTTTTTTTTGTTAGTTGTTTAACCAGGAGTAGCACACTAAGCTGAAAGCTTTTTTTTCACAGGAGGAACCTGGGAACACAGGGAAGTTAAGTGACTTGCTCAGAGTCACACAGTATACAAGTGGAAGCTGTGGGATTCAAACCCAGGTCTGGTCTGCCAGATGTCACCAGATTTGCAGCTCAGAGCCTTAAACCACTGCACTATACTGCTTCCTCCTTTCAGTCTGAAACTTAACTGAAAGATCCTGACAAGGTTCTTCCTGACCCCAACCCGAACAAAACACTTTGAGTCGACAGGCTCACATATGTGGTGGAGACTTTGCAGTGGTAGGGGTACACATTAACATGTCTTCTGGAGCTGCCCAAAAATAAAATCATCTTGACGGCAGGTTAGGGCTAGAATCCAAAAGATACTTGGCCTCCCTTACCCATGCTCTTTTCAGCCTCTGGTGCTGGTGCCGGGGAGGAGGAAATTGAGGGGGCTCGAGGAAAAGACAGGTTGTTTCATATTATGAGGGTGGTGGCCCTTAAGTGCATAATCTTGAAGTAACTCTCCTCTGATCCTCCGTCCCCTACAATGTGGATCAAGAGGATGAGAGAATTGGAAACTATGGAAAGACTACCCACCTCTCTCCATTTTAGAATGGATAAGTTCATGGAATTATGGAGACCCTGACATTCTAAGGGTGCACCTCAGGAGAGTGACCCTTAGGAAGGTCAGCTCAAACCCTGTTGCCATAGATTTAATGTCCCTAATAGGTAGTGATAAAGTATATGACCACCTGGGGGCATTGCTATGTTTAGTGTTACTGCTATTATTACCAGTTATGGTTTATGTTGTCATTTTTAATCTGCATTGTCAGAGCAAAGAAACGAAAAACATAAGAATAAGAGACACACACTTTGTAGTTTGTTTGTTTTGGTAAGTTTTATTATTACTATTAGAGTGTATTGTACTGGGTAAACAGGACTGAAAGTATGTAAAAGGATGAGATATTAGACGGCACCCAGGTCCGTCAGATGAATTTTATATCGGAAGACAGGGAGCTTACCCTGAAGGAAAATTGCTGTGTCTCCTTCAGGGGCCTTCTTGAACTGACCTCACTAGAGACTGAAGTAAACAAACTGTGTCTGTTAGAAATGCAAGTATCAACAGTCATGTAAACATTCCAAATTTTACCCTATGTAATCCTGTAATCTAAAGTTGTGCAATGCCAGTAATGGCATTTTGTTATATCTTGTTAGTTTTTAACCAGAGAAATAAAATCTAAGTTTAAAAAAAAAAGACATGACAGGGTGTGCATGGAGCATATTTTACCACATGACCAGGGGTGTAATAAGGCACGAGGCCTTGGCCGAGTGCCTTTAGCCCCTGGCGTGCAGTAAAATATGTTACATGCACATCCTGGAGTGTCTTATTGCGCTTATAAAATAGGTTACTACTTTTATTTAAATTTTTACAGTTAGAAAAATCTTCCTTGTATGTAGAAGAAAAGATTTAATGATGCTAATCTATGGTAAAATAGCCCATCCGCTGACATATTAATATTGATGAGCTCATTTGCATATGACAGTTCAGTGAAATAGAAGTGGTGTTGGTCTAAGGGATTTGACACATGCAGTGGACTAAATTTGTTTGGCAGCAGACTTAACGTTTCTTCAAAGGTTTTGCCAAGCACTATTTAAGCAATTTTGTAAGGAGTAGTGTAGTGACCATGAAAATTATTGTTCAGCTGAGAGCATAAATGTCCGCATCTCATGCTTTCTTTCTTTCTCCCTCTCTCTCTTTCTCTCTCAGTATTTTACATAGTTGGAGGGAGAATTGATGTCTGTATCATAGGAGGCAGAGAGGATGGAGGCTCACGCGGGGCCGTGGTGAGCTGAAGCAGCATCAGCAGGGTCAGCCACAGGCGCGCTGGGGCACCTGCTAATCCCGAAGAAACGTGAGGCCATAGAGATGGGAAGAATAATATGTTATGTTTGAGGCCTGCCGCCAAAGCGTGGAGAAATTTACTCCAGCTGTAAGTAGGCTGAAGTGTTTCACAGCAGTGACAACTTCTGGAGGGGATGTGGTTGAGATTACGGAGGCACTGACTCCAGATCTCACAATGCAGTCTTTTGGATGCCTGCGCTTTCTCTCTGCTCTGAGGGTGAATTGATGTTAGCGAAGAAATATTGTTTTGAAGCACTCTGTTCAAGGCTGCTACATTCATATGTTTTTCATGTAGGGGAGTCTGCTTTTACTGAAGAAACAACAATGGCAGCATTTTTAAATGCCAACGTTCTAAGGCTTAATGATTTTAGCCTTTTTACTGCCATCCTTTTTTTTAA
Organism: Neoceratodus forsteri; assembly: GCA_016271365.2. Taxonomy (NCBI): domain Eukaryota; kingdom Metazoa; phylum Chordata; order Ceratodontiformes; family Ceratodontidae; genus Neoceratodus; species Neoceratodus forsteri. The sequence goes on from CM057458.1 coordinate 520,405,037, forward strand.
CCGTGCATGGAACATATTTCATGCATGGTAAGCTTGATCTCTGATTGGCTGGTTTAGCCTATCCATTTTGTAAAGCAAATCTTCTCACTGTGGGCAATTCAGAATACAAGTCTTCTGAGAAAGTGTTACATAACTCCCTTGAAAGCAGCACATCTAACAGTTTCCCACAAAAACTCATGCCATTGCATAAATCAAATATGGCATGGGCCTAATAAAAATATTCCTTATATTTTACTGTTTCATTGTGACCCATGTAACATCACTAGTGGCTTCACCACTCCTGGTGCCATGGGGGTCACAGACCACTGCTAAAATATCACACGTTTTTATATACCAACGCTAAACAAAGGAACAGGATCAGTAGCGCTAAACCTAAATTAAATGTGCATCTCAGGTGCATGATAGATGATACTGTATATAGAAGATATATGGAAGGGGCCAAGGGTCAGTGTATCCTCAGCTCCCCAACCTTAATACTGTGGGACCAAGAAGTCCTGATTAAGCAAATAAAGTAAAGAAATGTTTTAACTACCGACTAGATTAGATGGCTTACTTTATATCTGGTTGATCCTGCTTGCCTCCAGCAGTTATGGTGTAGAACTAACAGTCCCACTATTCCCTGCAGCCAGTCCTGTCATGACCTCAGTGATGGATTAAGGCACAGGCGACATCTGTGTGCCTGCACCTACTAATGTAGTCTAACACTGTGTAACAACTTCACGCTTAGTCTACCAGTACCATTCGGGCTGAGTCTGCATGATTGGCACCAGTAGACTAATCTTGAAAATGTGTTGTTACAGAGTATTAGATTACATTAGTATGTGCCGGCACACACATGTCCCCCATGGCTTACGCCATCACCCACATCATGACAGGACTTGCAGCAGGGACACTGAGACTACTAGGAACTCACCATCAACCAAATATTTAAAGCAAACTGTCTAACCTGACAGATATTTAAAAAAACTATTTCTTCAGATTATTTGCTAAAACCAGATCTATTGGTACCACAATATTAAGGCAGGGTAGCTGAGGATTCCCCTTGCTAAGGACATAATGTTTTTAGAGCTTGTGTCTTTATTTTTAAAACCACACTCTATAACTAATAAAATATGGGTGATCATACACAACTCACCTCGTGTTTCCATCTCAGAGTTGAGATACCAGCATGGACCATGACAGCTTCGCTTCCAAGGTCCATACCCTGGTATCTCAACCCTTCAGTGGAATCACAGGCTCATTGTGCACAGTCACCCATACATTATTCCTTATATTGTTATGACATGGGATATAAAAAAAAATAACCAAACAACTTCATTGATTAAAACACAACATATGCCGGCCCTCCAGCGCAGTGGTTGGATTTCCCCTTGCGATGCCAGCGACCCGGGTTCAGGAGCAAACTCGGGTTGCTGAAGGGCCGGCCGGGGGAGAGTGGCTTGAGTGTCCTACAACAGCTTGCCCTCTCGGGGGGAAGAGGGGGCCAATGCCCGCAACTTGTCTAACCTCGAGTGGAGGCTTGGGGTACTACAAACCCCACAGGGGAAGGGTGGCTAAGATCAAGCTGTGGACATCGGCACATGCTCCATGACGTCATGGTCTGCACAGCATAGGGAGGGAAAAATGGAGGATAACGCCTGCCAGCACCAGGAAGACGGGCTGCCCGGAGTGTGCCTCCAGTGTGCTCCCGCTCGCCCTGCCACCTCCGGACTGACGAAATAGTGAGTAGCTCAGGGTGTTAGGGCCTCATCCCATCCCTGCCTGAGGGGTAATCCGAGGCTCCATGGGGGACATGGAGGTGGAAGTGGGTAGAGCGGGAGGCAAGAGGATGATTCCTTAGCAGGCCCAAAGGGGCTGGCAGGACAAGGAGGGGATACAAATTGCAATTTCAAAAAAAAAAATAAAACAACGCATGACCATTGATTATTTACCTAGAAACTGCATGGTTCATAACTAACATGCCCTAATCTACCTAGCAACAACCTAACTAAATGAAAATAAAACTTTTTTCTATTAGAAGAAATTAATTTCAACTATTTTAAACACAAAAACCCACAACAAGGCATAGGCTTCTTTAAAATAAATGCAGCTCCCAAGTCATTCAAAGGCAGATGGCCTTTGTTACCAAACTCATTTGTTTTACCTAGCAACAAAGATGGCGGCCACGCTGAGCCAGCATCGACTTAGCTCTGCAGTGTTTTGTTTTACTGTTATTATTTTAAGCGACACTTATTACACTTGAATATCAGGGCCGTATGTGTTGCAACGATATTGGGGGATTTCCGTATTGTTGATTTTATCTTTCGGCTGGTCAGTAAACGCCAGTTGATTAATGCTTTAGCCCACTATCTCTTAGTTGGGATCTTTAATGATTTCCCAGGATTTTGCTCTATTGGCATTAGTAATTGGTGCAGTTGTGGCGTTCTGTGGACTTTGAGAGCTGTATGCAGGCAACTAGGTGGCTTTATCTGCCTAATTCTCCAATATTGATGAAGAAAGTCAGCTGCTGTGGCCGCCGAGATTAGGACTGTTACGAGACTGTGGCCAGTGTGAGAGAGTTGTGGTCTCGGTGCTATTGGGGTGATTGCTGTGCCCCCTCGGACTGGAATGCTTGTTCGATTCGCAGTGAGATTCTGGAGACTGAGAGAAATTGTGAATACTGTGACTTTGTTGAGATACCCCTGAAGTCACCCTTTCTGGATACTGGGAACTGTTCAAGTAGATGGCTGCTATGGACTAGAGAAGACACGGTCAGTCGGGCTGGTATATCCTGAGGATTAAACTGAGATGCCCTGGTAAAGGAGCAGTTCTGTGAGGACTGCTCCATATTCCTTTTATTTTCTACTGATCCGGTGTTGTCTTTGTAGTATTTTACTACCTGTTTCAGGGCTCTGACTTTACTTTTTATCCAATTTTTCAGCTATACGAGGGATTTCAGGGGTTTCTGGCTCCCACAGGGTTGGGGAAAGGGGCCGGCCGGAGGACCGGTGTCCTGTTCTCCTCCCCTAGATTTGCGGGGTGGTCAATCGGAGGGGTGGCCTTGCTCGCAATTGTGGTGGTGTGCCATTAATCCCCCAAGATATTTCCCCTTATTCTATAGCTTGAAGAAATTTGTGTGCCCTGAGAGAACTTTGGTTCAAATTTTTGAATCTGACCACCTGGGACTTGATTTTTTACTTGAATCGGATATTTGTTCTGGCATCTCGAATTCCTGGAAATGACTGACTGGAATTAATGTCTTCAATTTTTGAATTTTTGTGTTTCCTGGACTGCAAATATTTTCTTTCTTGTTGTTAAGTTTTTATTTTAAATTGTTTTATATTAAATTTTTGGAAATTAGTTCAGGCAGTGAGAGGGCTCAGTAACAATCTGTTTTTTCACCCTCTTTTAGATAAGTGTGAGAGACTAATCTGGGGGTGGATTATCAAACTATTTTCCTTTTATTTTCTTTGGTTTCTTTGGTTTATTTCTGTTTGTTATTTTTCTTTTGTTAATGATTTGTATTGAGTGTCCTCCATTGAGATTTGTGAGAGACTTCTCTGGAGGGCGACCTTTTGGTTTTATTATTTTTGGTATAATTTGGGTTATCTTAAGTTAGTAATTTGGTAGTTTTAGGTATCTAGTTGAGTGACAGGAATTGAATCTCATAAGTGGCTGATTTTTAGGAATATTATTTTTAGATTGTTTAGTTTTGAGTGCTGGGCTAGGTTGTGGACTTATGAGATGTGTCCGCCTGTTACCCCCCCCCCAGTCGTGCGCTACTCAGCCTCTGCTCTTCACTCTCTCCACCCTTTTCATACCCCTCCTTTGGTTTTCTCTATCTATCAATAGTGTTGGAGTTTGGGTATTGCCCATAGGAGATGGGAAAGGGGTTGGGGGAGTGAACAGTGGAAGCTGGAGGAGCGGGGCACTCTCATTAGGGTGTTAAGCCCAGGATACACCCGGGGGCGAAGTGGAGCCTGAAGCGTGGACCATCTTGTTTGGTCCCCATACCCAAAGATGCCATCGTTGGTGATGGGCAGGTAGCCAGAGCAGCCCAGGAGTTTTGTCCAAACCGGGAGTTGTTGTGCAATGTTAGATCTGTCCGGAACAAGACTGCTGTGATTTCAGATCTTGTTGGTTCGACAGATCTGGCTTGCATCACCGAGACCTGGCTGGATGATAATGCGGGACCAATACTTAAGGATGCAATTCCAGCCGGGTATACGGTGATACATCGCCCGAGGTTGGACCGCGGCAAGGGGGGGTTGTGGCCTGTTTCAAGACCGAATTGGTACTCACTACTGTTCCAGTTGAGGAGACCATCTCTTTTGAATGTGCTGTTTTGGCAGGTGTAGGCTATTGAATTGCTCTCATCTACCATCCACCCGGAGATGGGAAGCAATTCCTTAAGGAAGTAGCGGACTTCGTCGTCGACATGGCTTTTGAGTCTCCCAGGCTGATGGTCCTGGGTGATTTTAATGCCTGGATCGACGATGAACTCTCGCAATTTGGACAACACTTCCTCCAGTTAATGGATTCACTGGGCCTAACACAGGTGGTTACCACAGCCACACATCAAGGTGGCCACTCTCTTGATTTGATCTTCCTCCTGGAGATTCGAGGCTTCTGACATGGGAGTGGAACCAGTCGGTTGGTCTGAGCACTACAATGTGAGATTCAATTTTGGCACCCCACCTTGTAGTCCGACCCCTGTGGAGATGGTAAAGTACTGCCCTTTGCAGAATTTTTCTTCCAATGGCCTTGCTGGGGTGCTTGACCTATCAAAATTCCCTGTGCATTGCAGTGATCCAGAGGCATTGGTTGTGGCCTATAATAATACCATCACCTCTGCCCTGGATTCTATTGCTCCAGTTCATGTGCATCCTCTCTCCCTTCGACCTCGGGCTCCATGGTTTGATGGGGCCTTGAGGGAGTTGCAGCGACTTGGACGCAGGTTAGAACATTGTTGTTGGAAATCTGGCCTGTATGCTGACCATCTTAGACTGTTAGAACATTATTAATTCTATCAGTCAGAAATTTCTCATAAGAGGGTAGAGTTCCTGTCCAGGGAAATTTCTGCTGCTCTGAACCAACCAGCTCAGCTGTTCAGAACTGTGAACAGATTGTGCAACCCAACCTGTCCACAGCTCCATAGAGTGTTTTCACAATTACAGTGTGATGAGTTTGCTCAGTTCTTTGCTGATAAGGTGGCTGACATTAGGTCAGAGATCCATTAGACACATTCTATGCAGGTTGCTATTGGTCAGGAGTTGGTCACCACCCCTTTGTTTTCCTGGAGTACCTTTGACCACCTGGAAATCATGTATGTTATGCGGATTGTCCAAGAGTTGCACCCTACCTGCTGTAGTTTAGATCCAGGTCCTACCTCACTAATTTTGGGGTGTGGGGAGTCTATTCTCCTGGTTTTAGCAAGATAGTCTGGTGCTCCCTTGACTCGGGTGAATATCCCTGTTCCTTGAAAGAGGCAGTGGTGACACCATTGTTGAAGAAAGCTTCTTTGCACCCAGACTGTCTTGCCAACTACAGGCCTATCTCGAACCTTCCCTTTGTGGGGAAGGTGATCGAGAAAGTAGTGGCGGCCCAGCTGGAGAACCATTTGACCATCCATAGCATCTACGAGCCTCTCCAATCTGGTTTTTGAATGCGGGATAGTACCGAGACTGCACTGGTTCGGGTGCTCAATGATCTCCTGATGGCGAGAGACCAGAGAAAAACGGTCCATTTTGATACTATTAGATCTGTCATCAGCATTTGATACCATTGACCATGGGGTGCTACTTGAGCGCCTGAAATGTATTTGTGGGCTTTCTGGGACTGTTCTCAGATGGTTCACTTCATACCTCGCCGGAAGAACTCAGAGGGTGGTTTCAGGTTTTTTTTCCCCTGATCCCATCTCTCTGTCTTGTGGGGTTCCTCAGGGCTCTATGTTGTCCCCCATGTTGTTTGCATTGTACATGATTCCCCTCGGAGACATTGTGAGATGGTATGGGCTGAAGTTTCATTGTTATGCCGATGATACCCAGCTATACCTGTCCTTTGCACCCGACCAGGAAGGTGCTATCTCGGTATTTAACAGCTGCCTCAATGAAATCCAGGATAGGATGAGGTCCAGTCGGCTGAAGTTGAACTCTGGGAAGACGGAGGTGTTGGTTTTGGATTCAGATCACTGGATGGGGGACCTGCAGCCGGCTCCCCATCTGAACTGTTTTTAGGGATGTCAGCCTACAGGTTTCTGAATGGGTGCGACACCTGGGGGTGATATTAGATGCGTGGCTGACTCTTCGGTCCCAGGTGTCAGCGGTGGTTAAGTCATCTTTCTACCATCTAAGAAACATCACCAGGATCAAGCACCTTGTTCCATCCGGTGATCTGCCAACCTTAATCCATGCCTTTGTGACCTCGCGCCTAGACTATTGCAACTCGCTTTATTTGCAGCTGGTGCAGAATTCCGTAGCACAGGCATTGGTGGGTACTTCTAGATCTTCTCACATTACACCAGTGCTGCGGGATCTGCACTGGCTTCCAGTTCAGTGGTGGATCACCTTCAAAGCTGGATTACTGTCTTTTAAAGCCCTGCATGATCTGGGCCCAGATTACCTGAAAGAACTCCTGACTCCTTACCACCCTGTGAGATCACTCCGTTCAACCAACGAGGGGTTGCTAGAGATTCCAAGGGTGATATTAAAATCTGCTGAGGCCCGGTCTTTTTATGTTTGTGGCCCCTTTCCTTTGGAATTCTCTACCCCGTCAGATTAGGGAATGCACGACTGTGGGGAGTTTTAAACAGGCTTTGAAATCTTTCCTTTGGGAAAAAGTCTATGGTTGTATTGTTTTTTGATTTGATTCTGTTTGGTTTTATGATGCTGATTTTTGTATTTTTATCTTATTGTACTGCCCCTTGATACTCGAAAGGCGTACAACAAATAAAGTATGTTATTATTATTATTATTATAATATTAACATTTTAAGCAAAGCAAATGAAAACATTGTTCCATAAAAAAATCTGTGTTATAAGTGCAATATCTCAGTCCAGGGTATGGGTCACTTGAGAATGACTGCAGTTCCCCAGTGCATTGAAAGTCACTCTGCCACTGGCATCATGCCTTACAATTCACCCAGGCATACATTGCTTTTCTAGAATATTTTCCTTATGTATTATATTAAAATAAACAGGGAACCCTTCTAAAATAATTTTGTTCCCTTACAAAATAAAGGCAAAATGTCAGACATTCTAGTATAGCATTAAGCAATCCTTTTACTATTTTGTACTTCATTTGCTCTTAAAACATATTGTAAACCAGGTATTTTTGAGCCATGTTAATATTAAGCACTTAGCCAATTACTCAGGTTGTCACTTGTAGCAGATATTGTACATTGTCCTTAACTACTGGGTTCTATAACCCTTATACCTACAGTGGTAGTCATAAAACAATTTCTCAGTGGTGGTAGTCATAGAAAAGTTTCTCAGTAGTGACATACCCCTGGGTATACTGAGGCAGAATGAGGCAGGATCACATTACAGTCAATGCAAATTGTCTCAGTGGTACCTCAGTGATACCTTGAGGTACCTTGAGGTAGGAAAGTGTTAGATAACTACCACTGGGTATGTTATACTGCCCATACACTGTATGTTGTTCATATTGCACATATCGTATTACTTATTTCTCTTTTGTCTGCTTCCAATGTTGAGATGTTGTACTTCTGTGTATCTATGTACCCCCAGGATCACCTTGTAAAAGTGTCCTCTCAATGGTGTTTTTCGCCTGGTAAAATAAAAATTGATTGATTGATTTGCATGCAAGACATATTCTCTGAGACCACAGTACAAGGAGCAACAACATATAATTAAGTAATGAAGAACCGGGTACATGTTAAACAACATATTGAGGAGACACAACTTTACACATTACCAATAAACAAGATAATTGTCCATTAGGCATTATCTAGCAGTTCTGGTTGCTTACATATCCTGTATATGACATTACAATACTTTGCTTGTGACATGCTATTTTAACTGTTGTTGTATAAAGAAATTGTGATGACCACAAGCAGAAGACTAAGGAGGGAAGCAGCCAGAGTAGATGAAGTGGGGGCAGGTCTTGTTTGCATGCTTATATAAATGGTTTTACTATAAAAGGAGACACTAAACACAGAATACTTATGTTACATAAGATAAAGGTCACACGGCAGATGCTATATAAATACTTTTTTTCAGACATCCCCCAAGATATCCGAGGCCTTTAACAGTAGAAGCAGGGTCAGACAACACAGCTAAGATTTAGTTAGTGTATATACACGTGCAATTCCCACTTTTGGGTCAGAAACCATCTATGCAATTATTAGAACAGAAAACACTTGCACCTGTTTACGAACAAGTTATTAGTTTGTATTTTGGTTTCCTGTAGGAAAATAATATCTTTAGCTCTTAGCACTCATAAATTTAACCAGTGAATATATCATATCAATAGGGTTTTGTGTTCAGAATCTCTGAGTTTTACAGTAAAAGTAGTCAATGCCAACCACTTTTTTCTTTTTCCTGGCAGTTCAAACACACAATAAGCGAGAACCCCACTAGCAGAACTACATACTAAACAGATAAAATGATAGTTGCATTACTTGAGTAGCATACTTCCCTTCTTGCTGCATATTGTCAATTTTGGGGGGACCTGAGGGGAAACAGAATATGTTATTCCCTACCACAGTCAGGGTTCATATTTTATTATTAGAGCACAGTGTAAACTGGTGGCAGTTAGCATAGAAATGTATAGCTTCCTGGTAACTTAACAAGACCTTACAGACAATACTGGGTATAACATTGATTTGTATACAGAAAGCAAACTTACTTACATTGCAGGCCAGAGGATCTGGAGTAGGCACTGAGCTGCAGTCAGAGAAGCTCTAAGAGCCCTCAGTCAAGATGTCAGGGAACCTGTTTGGCAGCTTTGGGGGTACTACAGTCTATTGGACAAGACAGCGGACTTTTTTATTTATTTATTGAAATTTCAGATAACACCTTTGAGAACTAGCTCATTTCATAGGGTCCACATCAGATGAACAATACATATTTGGAAAGTATAAGATGGAGAACAAACAAAACAAGGAATTATACAAGACATTACAAGTGTGCATAATTACAGAAGTTCCAATACATGTGGCATTGTACAGTGTCTGCCATGGTGCATATTTGATTAAAACCTGAATTCAAAGGGTCAAATTAGAGGGGGTTGGGTCTTATGAAATGACCCTTTACAGGAAAATGAGAACAGACTCAGCCTAATGTCTAATAATCAACAAGGTAACGGATGGCATTAGCCCAGGGGCCTTGTCAGAGGTGAGAAGGTATGGGACAAAGCATATTAAAGTGTGCAAAGGAACTCAACAGATATAACAGGGGGAGAGGGGATGGGGGAAAGCCATAGAGGGGTGAGGGGAAAGAGTGGAAGGGACCAAGAGGAAATGTAAAGGAGAATGATTACTGATAGAGAGAGATGGATGGCATTGCACAGGATGGTTTGGGTGTCCAGAACTCCAGATAAAAAAAAAAAAGACCAGTAGTGTCATTAGGAAATTCTTAGGCACTGGCAGCAGGTAAAGAGTAAGTTTCCTCTCTGACTCCCAACGCAAGTCTTGGTGGTAGGAATTGAGCAGTGGCACAGCTCTTAAGCTGAAGGGATCTTCAAGATGTTAGTGGGGTAGCTTATATAAAAAGAATGGGAGTGGTAAAAGGAAAAAGGCTTTTTTATAACATTTCACTTTATCTCCTAACCGCACCTATTGGGGACTTTCAAAACCAAACTCTCTCATGAACTGGATCAGCTCCGGTACATGCAGTGGGCACACTGTGTGCAGCCTAGAGGCCAGGTAGGTTTTTGATTGAATTTTATTCAGCCCTTGAAAACAATATTTTTAACAGGACTATGTGTCACTCACAACAATAGAACTGTGTTGCTGTGGCTGTGTTATATGGAAACATTGAAGTTGGCAGCAGATAAGGACCACGTGGCCCACATAGTCTGCCTCTTTTCCATACCAAATGCAATACCGTAGACCCTAGCTGATCTGCAGCTTACCCTCTCTTCTCTATTGCAAGACAAATCTTATGTCTATCCCATGCATCCTTGAATTCTCCTGTTTTTGGCCCCACAACCTATGCAGAGAGGCTTTTCCAAGCATCCACTACTCTTTCTGTGAAAAAGTACTTCCTCATGTTGCCCCTGAGCTTACTCCCCTCTTGCCTCATATCATGCCCCCTTATTCTTGTACACCTTCCTTTTTGAAAGATGCAACCCTCTTGTACCTTGTTTTTACTCCTGAGGTACTTGTATGTCTATGTCATACCCCTCCTCTCTTTCCTTTCCTCCAGGGACTACATATTGAGATATTCTAGTCTTTCCTCATATGACTTTTTATGCAGTCCTTGCATCATTGTGTTAGTGAGGGAGTGACTGATTAATTCACACAAGTGCCCAAGGGAAGCTGATGACTTTGTTCCTGACTTCACTGGCAAAAGCAACAGTTTGCACAGGCCACCACAAAGCATGCAAGACATGGAATACACACAGAGTGGGGGCAGGTAGACTGCTAATAAATTTATTCAGCCTGAAAGGGTTATTTTTAGCTGGACTATGATGACTCACTGGAGTAAGATGCAGTGAGCACAGCAGAGTCAGACAGAATGATGAACTTGCGTGCATGGCTCCAGAATATAACAATGCTAGCCAACAGGCAACAGTAAAACCAGATTTAGCAGGACTGCAAAATGCAGAGGCTGATGAATTTATTACCGAAACACTGTAGTTTGTCACTGTTGGCAAGCTGACAAAGTCTGAAGTAAATGAATTTAAAGGCTTTAGTAACTTTTTTCAGTAGTGCTGACTGACTGCGTAGCAGACAGCTCAATTAATTTAATACAGGAAGCTGAGACTGAACAGCCACAGGGGCCCTTTGTTCTCGATGCCCACTGGCCTCCACTACCCCTGACCTCAAGAAGAAAACTGATTGATTATAGATTTTTTAAGCCCTTATATTAAAAGTTTTATATTTGTTTTAATTTATCTTGAGACAGAGTTGCCTAGAAGGTGAACAACTGAAGCTGAGAAAGCTTTGACTCTGACTATCTAACCTAACATCTCTTTCTCACTGCTGCAGTCAGCCTTTCACACAGACTAGCACTAACAGCAGACTAGGCTGTTGATTTATGCCCCCACTGGCCACTGCTCTGACCTCCCACCAGTACCCATACCAGCCAGGCTTAAAGGAGAAGTCCACCCAGAATGTGCAAAAACATATGTTATATAGAGTATTTTGATATGTAAGTTAAGTCCTAGTGTGTCCTTCCATCTGTCTGCTATTAGGAGTTTTTCCTAAATTAGCCTGCTAGCTGTATGGTAGTTTTACGACCCCTGGGGATCTCCATCACAAATAGGTTTATTGGCTTTCTTTCTCCTGTGATGCACCCTGGTTCATGTGACAGTGATGTAGCTATGCCTCTAGATTTAGCAGGGTCTGTCACAGCTCAGCCACAAAGATAATACTTCTTTCATAGAAGAAGTTACATTGCTACATTTTGGGTGAGTGTAATCATTAATATTTTTTGGTATTAGTACCTTGTCCTGCTATGTTACAACCTATAAGGTGTTGTTCAATTTTTGCTACTTAGTACTGGTGCAAAAACTGAAAGTGACTGAGAGGAATAAACAGTGACATGATTCACACACACACACACACACACAAACACAGCAGAGCATAGCAGGACAAGGTACTGATATCAAAAAATAATAATGATTACACTCACCCAAATTTTAGCATTTTGTCTTCTCTGGAAGAAGTATTTTCTCTGTGGCTGAGCTGTGACAGACCCTGTAACAGGACACTGGCTTACTGCAGGGGCAAATAGACATCACACCAAAGGGCACTCTGATGACTAGAGGCCATAAAAGAAACCAGAATGGCAGCCTCCAAAGGCAATAGGGAAAGTTAGAAAAAACATCTCTCACAGCCAGAGGAAAAGAAAATGCTGGGAACTAGTTAGAACACAGAAAAAAAGACTACTACATATCTTTTTCTGATTTTAATATGGAGTTTTCATTTAAGAAAAAACTGCAAGAATCTCTCTGTGCGACTGATTTTTTTTAGCCCTTAACAGGGTGTTTTTATGTTACTAAATAAATCAAGGCGGAGAGCTTTTGGACTCTTCACACATGCCAACTGTCAACTCCTAGACCAGCTGAGCTAACTGACACATCCCTCTCCATCTCCTGCTGATCCCCCCCCCACCCACACACAACACACACACACACACACACACTGGAGCCTCGGAGTGACAATATCTGAGTTTCATAATGTCAGAGTGAGTTATCGTGTGTGTGTAGATACATAGTAGAACATGCCAGGAGAGAGAGCATGGTGCGAGGAGTAGATACTAGAGACCAACATGAGCCCTGAGTCTGGCAGTGTGGAATTACTGAGTGACTCTAGGTTCACACATATCCATTACCACTTGATGGAGAGAGATGCACTCACAGGCTGTACTGCTGCCAGGGACAATAACTACTGCCCTCAGTAACGATAGAGGAGGAAGCAATGGAACCTGCTTCCCCCATATCGTTATCCAGGAAGATAGTTTTGTTCTCAGCAGCACAGCCCATAAGGCTAAAACTCTAGCTTTCTGCAGGTTAGTGTTGCTAGGCAGAGATTGGGGGGGGGGAGTACCAGCTGTAACAGAACAGAATAAGTCAGTCATGTGTTTCTCAGCAATAATCAGGACACATTCTGGGAAGGATCTGTGAATAACTGGTCTGGAAATGCCGAAGTAACTGGGCTGGCAGGTTGTGGGGGCATGCAATTTCTCTCCAGCACTAAGCTTTTCAACTGCAGCAGTGACAGAAGGGAATAAATAAGTCTTATGTTTCTCAGCGATGATCAGGACACATTCTGAGAAGGGGCTGGGGGGTGAAAGTGACTGGGCAGGTGGATTGTGGGGGGGGGGATGGCATGTGCAATTTCTCTCCAGCACTAAGCCTTTAAAAAACAATTGTCCCTATGCAGAATGATTGAGCTTTACTGGTCTGTTTAACCTGGGGCTCACTCTAGACATGTGAGGCATGGGCTCCTCACGCCCAAGGTTAATGACACACCTTTTTATGCAAATGAAGGGAGCCAGACACTGCATAAATGGAACAGTTGGTTCCTGTCAACTACAAGAAGTTTCCACCACAATAAAGTAAACTGCATTGCAATCAACCTACAGTAGCTGATCATTGGGCTGCCACTGCCAAGCCTCCTACAGTGGAGCTGCACTAGACCTAACAATGACACACCTCTAAAATGCAATTCTTTGTAAACAGAATGTGCTGCATGCACATGCAAATGCAAACATAAAAAAAAAAACTGCCACTAGAAACACATACACCACATGACTTATGTGCTGTCCTTTAAAGGACACCTACATTAAACCACATTTGTTACATATTTTTGGTTTTTTAAGTTACTCCATAGGCTTGTAAAGGAGAGGCTGTTGTTTACATGTATAGTGAAACTGCATTTATTAAAGTAGGATAAATATAGTTTCATAGCATTTGAAAATTGTAAACGTAGCCTCTTCTGATTCAAAAATCCTGCTCTCAGAATCCTAAAATGGCTTCCATGGTGATGTCATATATGAGAGAGATGCCAGCTGTGCAGATGTATTCTAGCTCTAATAACCAAATTCAAATGTGAACAACTTTAAAATAAAAAATGATAGCATGGTACTGTGAGCACAGCATTTGTTCAACACAAAAATATCTACACAATGAGTGGTGTTTCATTTATACATACCTTTCAGTTTTTCATTTTTTTTCACCTTTTGCAACAAGCAGATGCAAATAGTTATAAAATAAAAATGCAAGCATGTTACTTTGAGCACAAAAGTTGTTCAGTACAAAAATATCTACCAAATGAATGTGTTTCATTTATAGATACCTTTTAGATTTTTTAGATTTTTTCTAATAAGCAACAAATGGCTGCAAATTCTATTTTTTGTCACTTTTTTGGAGATATGGCGTACAGTAAATGGATTATGCTTCCTCCCTACTGGAAATATCATTGATACTTTTTGTTCTCATGCCACTTAACCTGAAGACATTACTTGTGGCTTTGCCACTTGTGATGTTGTCGGGTAATTGGCACTCGAGCAAAAAATATAAACAATATTTCCAGTAAGAGGGGTAGCATATCCCTTACAGTATATATTCTTTGCAAAAAAAAAAAACTCTGTTAATGCATCAGTTTGAGTTGCTATTAAAGTGGCAATAGTATGGAAATGGGATGTTAGGGTTTTCAACACTAACTCCACACCCTCCTCCCACCCTAAGCAGCCAAAGGTGGAAAGGCAACACAAGCAACCACTGACATCCATCATCAGGTAAGACAAACAGCATACAACTCTTTCCAGATGACATAAGAGGCATTCATCACCATGGTCCGGTGCTTCTGTAGCCATGTAGAGAAGGAGCAATAATAGACCTGGAACCAGTATTTCAAAATCAGCTTCTTCTGGAAAACATGACTTACTGCATATGGTTCTTCTGGGAGTTGAGGCTTTCAGTTGCCATGGAGACACAGCTACCAGCACAATGGAATTGTATGCTGGATGGCCTAGGTTCAAATCCAAGCTAAGACATTAATTTCTTTCTCCCTTCTGTCTATTTCAGTTTCATATATAAGCACACCAAAACTGTATTTATGTTTTGGAGTTTAATTTATCTTTATAGAATATTTATAATAAGATTTTCAAACCTTTCCATGCAGGTGGATATACAAGGTCCTGCATTATGTAGTCTTACAATGAAAGGTATCCAGTTGTATTCTAAACATTGTTACATGAGGGGAAGGGATCACCTAACAGAAATATTCTTTACATGTTATAAATGAGTAAATGAAATTTGTGGTGCTTGGATGGTGCTTTTGTGGATCCAATTATCCTTCTTTGGATAATGCTGGTATCCAACCTAGGATCTGGCAAATATGAGACCACACTCATATCTATGATCCAAGGTCAGATATTTGTATATCCAAGGTTGAATCCAGACATACAAGGTTTAATCAAGGTATCCTAGGTTGGATCTATCAGTTCCATGGGCTAGGTAGTTGGATCCACCAGTCAGATCCATGGATCTGACCATTGGACCAGTCAGATCAGATCAGATCAGTTTGGTAGGATCCATAGAAGGGATCCTACCAAGGCAATTATATTCCAGGATGTCATTTGTGAAGGGGTGGGTATCCTGGGTGTTCCCCCAGCCCATAAACCGGCCATGGTGCATATATGTAGGTAGATGAGTCCTTCCTCTAGACAGTACAATGCAATACTCAGTTAAAGAGCTGGGGTAGACTAAGACTCCTATTGGTTCAACATAAATGTTTATTATTTAACATGGAATTGTTTGATAGGCCCCTACTTCCCTGCCCCTGAACAAACACATACTACAACAATCATGTGGAAGAAATGGTAGCAGCCATGCATTTATTTGAGAAATATTACAGAACCTGCAGTGGTGTTCCTAGCTTGGGAGTCTTGCCAAGTGTATCTCAACACCTCCACTCCCCTTCACTGAAGGGTTGAGTGGTCTTAGGAAAAGAAGTACCTCCCTTGGGATGAACCTTAAATCCAGCAAGTAGAGTGGTCAACTGGCTGGGTGTCATGTGTCCACCCCATCTGGTGGAGCTTTACCCGCAGGCAAGCCCAATGAGGTTGTCCACAGCCTCACAAGCTGGGAACTGGGTCATGTGGTTCCCATCTCATGTTGACTGGGGAATGAAGCCTTTCAGAAGAATGTGACTCCCATTCCCTTTTCACCTTGTACCATCATCTTATGCATGTCCCAAACTGCCACCCTTACAATGACTGTGACAATGTTAACCTAATAAACTGTTAATTTTTTTGTCCCCTTGGTGGAGGTGAAAAACCCAGAAAAAAAAAGTTTTGGGAAAAACTAGGAAAATTCTTCTCTGACCCCTAACTATGATCTCCCAGTAGACACAAGGGGTTCTGTGACTAGCCTGGCCCCCTGAACCCTGCTTTTACATTGGTAGATGGGTAATCTTTTGACCAGAGGGGAAAAAGTGAGTGGGAGCCCCAGACTTGGCTGTTTTTAACACCTCACTCTCCTCCTCCCCCCCCACCAGAAGCCCTGCCCTGTGGGCAGCCTTAGTGGTCCCTCCCCTGGAGGTGTGGCTGCCTAAGCCAGCCCCCACCTCCAGGTGGGGGGAATCCTGTCCTATCTGTCCATCAGAAAGCTGGGGGAGGGGCCCCAGATAATGGCTCATCTGCTGCCATTTGTAGCAGACTTGTTTATTTTATGAGCCCCCTGTTGTTCAAATAGGTCAATGTTTTGAGACCTAGGGCTACTTAGTTTTTTAATCCTCTGTGGCATCAACATTGCCTTAAAACACCAGAAAATTCAATTACTATACAGATATCCAAACAATGCTTATTATATACCTATTTTTTTTTAATATTTGCTATTTACTTTAATGTTACCCCATATACCTCCAATAGTTAGCATACTATTTCCTTGTTGTACTGTTAATTTTCCAAAACTATATATAAGTGTCTTGCCTATATTGATCTATGACTATCCCTTATTATTACTAGTATAGAACTTAACTACTGCACATAATATTTCAGTCTGACCTAGTGCCATATGATAAAATAACTCACTCTGACATGTATAGTTTATCAGCTTTCAAACCTGAATGGTGTCAAGTTGAGTAACGGAATCACAATTTGAGCAGATGTGATCTACAGGCCTCCAGTACAGTGAGAGGACTTAGATAAGCAAATGGTAGAAGCAACTGGCAAAATGTCTAAAAAGGGCAAGGTGTTGCTGGTGGGGGACATCAGTCTGCTGAATGTAGATTGGAGCCTCCCTGCAGCAGCTCCAACTAGGAACAGGGACATCCTGGAATCCCTGCGGTGGGTGGTCCACAGGCAACTAGTCAGTGAACCCACTTGTGATGAGGAAATAGTGGATCTGGTACTTACAAACAGACACAGTGCTGCAGATGTCAAGGTGGGGAGCCATATTGGGGCCAATGATCATCATATATCTTGATTCAAAATAAGAACTGCTATGGAATCCAACCACACAATGGCAAGAGTCCTGGACTTCAGAAGGGCTGATTTTATGAAAATAGGTGAATGCCTCTGGAATGACCTGGCAGGGGGAGAGGAGTTGGGGGGTGGAGAAAAAGTGGGCCAAACTATAAGATGCCATAGGGAAGGCAGTAAGCCTCTGTGTCAAGCAGGTAAGCAAAAGACAGAGGAGACTACTATGGTTCTCAAAAAAGGCAACAGAAAAGGTACAGGCTAAACAAAATTGCATTCAGAAGGTACTATATAAGGGGACCCAGAAAGAGGAGGATATGGAAGTGTATCTGGTGAAACTAAGGGAGGCAGACAAAGCAATAAGGAGTGCAAAATCAAAAACTGAGGTAAGAATGGCTCAGGGAGTATCAAAAGAGGACAAGACTTTTTAAGGTATATTAGTGAGAAAAGGAAGACAAATGGAGGGATTGTTTAGTTAAAGAGAAAGGGGATGACTGTATGGAAGGGGATCAAGAAAAGGCAAACAACTTGAACAAGTTCTTCTGTTCAGTATTCATGGCAAAATGGGAGGGGGAAGGATCTTGAAAAGGTACCAGGAGCTTTGAGGAGAAGGAAGTGGACATCAGTCTGTTTTCTGAGGAGAAAGTCCGGAAAGCACTGTCTAACCTGAAGGTGGACAAAGCTATGGAGCCAGATAGGGTACATCCAAGGGTGCTGAGGGAGCTCATGGAGGTACTGGCTGCACATCTGACAAGCCTGTTCAACAGCTCACTGGAGACCGACGTGGTCCAAGAGGTCTGAAGAAGGGCAGAGGTATTCCCACTTCACAGAAGTGGTATCAGGGAGGAAGCAGGGAATTACAGCCTGTCAGCCTGACTTTGGTGGTGGAGAAATGAATGCAAACATTACTAAAGTTAAGGATTTTGGAATATCTTGTATCCAACAGATTACAGGATCCAAAGCAGCATGATTTCATAGGTGAAAGGTCATGCCAAACAATTTTGATAGATTTCTTGGACTGGGTGACTAAGGAGTTAGATTGGGGAGGGTGGTTGATGTGGCCTACCTGGATTTCAGGAAGGCTTTTGACACCACTCCACATAGAAGACTAGTAAGCAAGTTGGAGAGCTTGGGGATGGGTAATAAGGTGATGACCTGGGAAAAAGCTGGTTTGGATACAGGACTCAGAAGGTAATGATAAATGGAGTTTGCTTCAAGGAAGAGAGGGTGACCAGCAGGGTACCTCAAGGATCAGCTCTAGGACCTGTCTTCTTCGATGTCTTTATAAGTGACATAGCAGAGGAACTGGAAGGAAAGGTCTGCCTCTTTGTGGATGACACCAAGATCGGCAACAGAGTGGACACCCCGGAGGTGGGATGGGAAGAATGGGCAGGGATCGGGAAAAACTGGAGGAGTGGTCAAGGGTATGGCAGCTGGACTTTTATGCAAAAAAGTGCAAAGTAATGTACTTGGGCCACAGAAACCTGGAAGCAGAGTACAAATGGGTGGAGTGATACTGATAAAGACCAAGCAGGAAATAGACCTAGGAGAATCATATCAGATGATCTAAAGATGGCCAGACAATGTGACAAGGCAGTTGGAAGGGTGAGTGAGATGCTGGTGTGCATTGTAAGGGGTATCGCCAGCAGGAAGAGGGAGGTGGTGCTGCCCTTATATAGATCACTGGTAAGACCTCACCTTGAGTACTCTGTCCAGTTCTGGAGACCACATCTCAGGAAGAACATAGAGTGGAGAAGGTCCAGAGGAGGGCTATAGAAATGGTACAGGGTTTTCATCAAAAGCCCTATGAGTAGAGGCTAAAAGAGGTTAATATGTACACAATGGGGGGGGATATGACAGAAACCTTTAAATGCCTCATGGGGGTTATTAAGGTACAGGAGGGTAGTGTTTTTCAGAGAAAAAGGTGCTCTAGAACAAGGTGACATGCTATGAAGCTGGAGGCAGGTAAATTTAGGAGAGATGTGAGGAAATGCCTCTTTATAGAAAAGATGGTGGACCCCTGGAATAGCCTTCCAGTAGAAGTAGTGGGGGCAACAGTGGTGAGGTTCAAAAAGGTCTGGGACAGGCACAGGAGAATCATAGGAGCAAGGAAGAGAGAGAACGAGATGGTGCCATAGATCAAGTGAGGTCTGCAGCAAATAATGAAGGTAAAAAAGAAGGAAACCCAGGCAAGAAACCTCATCTCCATCCTGTACCTCACCCAGCTGATCACGCATGCCACTAGACTTAATTACAAAACTGGAACCAGTACACTCATTGACTGGCTTCTCACTTCCCGCCCTGAGCACATATCTGAAGTATCTGTCCTGCCAGACAGCCTCAGTGACCACTCCCCAGTCCAGTTCATCTGGGCAAACAAGTTCTCCAAATGCCCACCAAAGGTGTCCAGAAATAGCACCCTGAGGCCTTGGCTGTTGGACACCTTCAAGCGCCAACTAACACAGATCGACTGGAAACCACTTGACAGAGCCACTGACGGCAACCAATCCTTGAACTACCTAGTCATGACTTTCAATCATGCTTGTGATATACTTGCACCTTTCAAAACTAAAAAATTGAAAGGAACCCATAACCTATGGCTCTCTAGCTCACTAATCGATCTAATGCATAACTGTGACAACTTGTGGCATAAGACCAAGTCATCCAGGAAACAAGTCAATGTTGCTACATACAGGGTATATAGAAATTATTGCACCAGGCTCATCCAATCAGCCAAAGCCATGCACTATAAAGATCTTACCAAGAGCTGGGGCTCAGGTAAGGAATTCTGGCATGTAATCTCTTACGGGCAGGGCCACCAGAGCTCCACCAGCCCTGATTACAACCTCTGCAGAGGCACTCCAAGAACCCGTTGACATAGCCAACAACTCCAACACTGCCTTCATAGATCTCACAGGTGTGCTACCAGCCAATTATCTCAACCCAGTTACAGTGCCTTCCTCCAATCAGGCCTCCCCCTCAACATCAAGAAGTCAGCCACCACCATTCTACTTTAAACAAGTCACTATGGCTGAGACTATCAAGTATGTCAAGTGCATCCTTTGGCAAGACAAGGATGGGGAGTGACCAAGTCGATATGAAGCTGGTTGCCCTTGTCCGAAATGAGCTTGCTGACCCATTCACAAAGATTTTTAATGCCTCACTCAGGTCGAGTGTGTTTCTCAACATCTGGAAGATGGCCTTGGTCACTCCTGTCTTCAAAACAGGAGACAAAACCGACACCTCAAACTACAGGCCATTATCTATCCTCCCCCCACCCAAAGCTGTAGAGAGGGTGGTTTCTGACCAACTCACAGAGTTCTTTGAGAAGCACAGCCAAATGTGCCCCTAACAGCACGGCTTCTGGAAACACCACTCCACCCTTACAGCCCTAGTAGAATACACTTTCCAATTATATGACACCTTAGCCAAAGGGATGGCAGTGGAGTAAATATTCATAGACCTCACAAAGGCTTTTGACTCTGTTAACCACCACCTCCTTCTTAACAGCCTGCTCTTAACAGGCCAGTCTCCAGACACAGAGGCATGGTTTGGCAGTTACTTCATCCATCAGACTCAACATGTCAGAATTGGTGACTCACTCTCAGCTCCCATGGAGGTAAGCCTTGGAGTCCCCCAAGGGTCAATCCTTGGGCCACTCTTCTTTAGTCTCTACATCAACACCCTACCTTCAGCTTGCTCTGGCACACATCGTACTTTATGCAGATGATGCCATCATTTCTGCCCCAGGCAGAGATCAGTCAACCATCACTTCTCTAATCCTTGACAGCTTCCACAAGCTAGAATCCTGGTTCTGCGATAAAAAATTGATGCTTAACCACAAAAAAACTAAGAGCATGCTGTTCACTGTCCCACAGAACAAAAAGAAGCTCCACCCCATGCTTATACGGAACCTTAAAGGAGAAGCTTTAGAGCAAGTTTACTCCTTCAAATATCTAGGAATTCTCATTGATGACACTCTCAACTTCTCCAGTCATATTGATCAAGTGGTCAAGACCGCCAACATGAAACTTGATGTGCTATACCACCACAGGCACTCTATGATCCCTGATGCACTAAAACTTTCCAAGAGCAGCTCAGTCCTAACGTCAGTTGACTACAGCCTACCAATATATGGGGCAGGCACCGACACCGCCCTCAATAGAATAAAAACCCTACTAAACAAGGCCTGCTGGCTGACTCTAGGAGCTGAATCTTCTACCCACACCTGTGTCCTCTACTCTGAAACTGGATGGCTTCCTCTACATCTCAGAGCTCGATATCATACCAGCCTGCTTGTCAAAAAAGCCCAATTAGGACTTGTGCCTCCTTCTCTATGTGGACTCTTCCAGCAGGCAAAATCACCCAAGCCTACCAGGAGTGCTGAGAAAGGTGGGCTCCTGGTGCCTTTCAAGCACACCACTCTGGCACAGAAATGCATCTTGTACCAAGGGTCAAAATGGCACAGGGCTACCAGCATCCCTCATTGAAAGCAATAAGATTAGCATCTTCAAAACAGGACTCAAGTCTCTCCTGCATCGTGAAATGGCTTGTGCATGCTTCAGCTAGCCTATTACTGGACTCTGTAGCCTGAATTACCCTCACCCCCCAACAACCCCTCACCATCTCACCCCATCCTCTCCTGCTGTGATCACCTTACCTGCATCCATACACCAGCTCCCCCTCAGTTTCCCCACTCTTGTCTCTTCCCCTTCACCTGCCTCCCTAAGCTTCCAGTTGCCCACCCTCCTCCCCACCCCTTTCCCAACCCTTATTCCCATTTCCGCCTCCCTGCAGCCTCACCTCCCCTCCTACCCTCCCCCATCTTCCATCACCTTCCCACAAAAATGAGAAAGCCATCCTCAGGCTGCTTCCACCCCCCCCATTCCCTTTACTGTATAAACCTGTCCCCTACCTGTGTGAACTGTACTCCTAGGAGCCTATGGACCTATCCTCTTGACAGCCTACAGCACTTCCTTTGAAACAGTTTTTTGTCTAAGTTGTATTTTGGATATTGTTTTGAAATGCTATATCCCTTTGTAACCGTGTCACCTTTTATATCTGTAACCTGTCTGAAACAAACCGTCCCTCATTGTAATTAACTCATATTGTATTCAGTGTCTGTAATCTGTATGTTCACGTAACTGTTTTTCATATGACCTGGAACCTTTGTAGATGAGTCTGAAGACACAAAGGTATTAAAAATATATATATATATATATATATATATTAAAATGGACAGACTAGGTGGGCTCAGTGACCCTTATGTGTCATCACATTCTACGTTTCTATCGTTTGTATATATCCTTGCTTTACCTATAGCGAACAAGTTGTTACATTACATCAGTATACATATTTTGCACATTCTTGTTAAAAAATGTTGGGTATTACCTAGAGATCTCCAGTTACAAAGACTGCACATATATGTTCATATAGACTTCGTTTTTTCTGCTTGGTTCACTCAGAACAAAAAAAGTAGTATTGATCAGTATGTCTGAACCCATATACTGTATCACATGCAAACTGAGCTGCTTGTTGCTATGATGTGTGCTTCTCTTTGTAGTGCCATTAGTCTCTATTAACCATTTAGAAAGATAAAACATACAGTATATTGCTGAAGCAATTTCTATTAATATTGTTGTCTTGTATACAGGGACTACATTATCAAGCTTTTCTTACATTGTAACATTCACTTTGTTGGAAATGAACAGTCAGCATAACCCTTACAGAAATATAGGTGTGCAGAGTACATGCAGAATGCATGCCACATGCTTAACTGTGCAATGTTTGCAGTGGTTTGCATATACAAAGTGAACCTATGTGAACCAGGTCTAAAAAGCAAATCAGGTTTGCATGCTGCAAGCTTGACATGTGCACAGCAGGTAAGCTGGTGTGAATGTCTTCTAAAAATTACATCAGGTTTGCGTGTTGCATGCTTGACTTGAGTGCAGCAGTTAAGCTGATGTGAATATCATTTAAACATCACATCAGGTTCACATATTGCACACTTGCCATGTGTGCAGCAGCTAAGCTGGTGTAAATCTCATCTAAAAAACATATCAGTTTTTATTTCTTAAACTAGTGCTAGCAATTGGTCATTAAAATTAATTTTTATTTGAATTCCCATAAAAATTAGATGAACTCATTAATTCTGATCCTTTTGCAAGCTGTTTAATGGCTTTAGATTTTTGTCATTAAATCGCCATTAATTTTTAAAGTATTGTTTGCTTATTGCATTAAATGCCTAAGATATAGCCCATCAACATCCCCCATTCCAGATGTACGAATAGGGGCCTCTGTGTTGTGAAGTCTATCCTTTTTGTTTTGGACCATGCAAATCCCTTATGCATATTTAGTGCTACAAATGTGTTTCTCCATGACTATTTATCTCACTTAATTTCCCTTTGTCATTCTGTATTGAGTATATACACCATGGCCATGCTCAACACTCTTTGTGCTGAGTAGGGTCTTGGAAGCATACACCATACCTCACAGTTTGTCACTGAAATGAGGGACATGGACACTCAAAAGGAGGGACAATGAGTGACACTAACCCACATGATGATCAGGACACTTCATGAAACATGGAGATATAGTACCTCAGAACACAGTGAAACCATTGCATTAGCACTTGAGAATGAATTTCTACCATTAAGCAGGGGTGCCATTTAGGTAGGGCAGAGGGAGGCAGTCCCTCCCCCTCCCCCCCATATTTGTGCCTAGGTTGTTCTCATGGTGTGGCAATAATGGCTTTAAATTTGGCTTTAATGTTTTGCAGAATAAGTGCCCACCTGGCCTGTGTGTGTGCTCACACTGTAGGTACTCTCCAGACTCGATTGTGTCTGTATTATGTTGTCCACTCTCTCTGCCTATTAGCAGCGGCACAATCACATGTGATGTGGATGAGCACCAGCCAAGAAAGAGAGCATGAGCCTTGCAAATGTGACACTGTCTTTGCTGCCACAGAGTAGACAGACTGCACACTGCAGCTTGAAGGAGTCAGTGAGCACTGAACTCTCAATAGCAGTGTAGTGGCAGCATATTTTTGTTGTTTGACTCTTAGTGAGTCTTCGACTTCCCTGGTGGCTGAAGGGGCAGAGGGTGAGCTAAAAGCTAACTCAAGACTAGGCTACCTACCTACTCTACTAGGCTCACCTTGCAAAAAAAAAAAAACAACAGCACAGACTCCTACGGCAACAAGCTAGGCTTAGCAACAGTGGTGACAGTGGTGTGTGTGGCCTTCATAGAACTTGATCAGTGTAGTGCAGCAGCAGCCACAGCAGCAACCAAGGAAGAAGCAAGCATCCCAGGTTGGGTGGGTTCGGATGGTGAGGTGACTTGGTCGCAGATCACTTTGGGGACCTTTGATGATCGGTTCTAGCATCTAGCTTCTGGTGAAGGACAGAGGCGGAGCGGAGTGAAAACTGGGTTGGTGGCACATTATGCCAGGCTGCAGGTTCTGGCCATATGGCCAGGTAAATCAAAGTAAATCACTTTTTTACAGAGGGATTGGGGAAGGAGGAAGGACTGAAATATTGAAGTGTTCTTCACATTTCTTCACCTTTGGGTAGCTTCATGATCCATAGAAGATGGGTATTGAATGAAATGGAGTCAGGGAGAAAAATTTGGGCAAAATTCTTTTGGGGGAGGGGCAGAACTTCAGCTGATGTCACTGTTATGTCATATCCTGGTGCCTATATATTTGGCGTGCTGATATGCCTGCACTAGCCTTTGAGAAAGGACTGTTAGTCCAAAACACATCAGGCATACAGTTTTGTTTGCTTCTAATAAAGTTTTACTTTTTAGCCAAGTGTTCACTTCAATTATTTAGAGGTAGTGAGTGCCGGAGTTTTCATGTTGTTCTACTAGTTTCCACTCTGGGCACCTCTGTCCCAGTGCTGCCTCACATGCGTTTGTTGTAATAGAAAATAACTCCATTCATTTCAAGACTTGGAGGCATGGAGACCTGGGTATAAAACACATCAACTCCCCTTGTGTATGGTGTGATCTTGAGCAAGTCACTTATGTGTGCAGTTATCAGTGACCACTTGCTTTTTTGCATGCATGCCATATGCATGCAGTCTTTCCCAATTTAAAATAAAAATCATGGTTTCCACACTTGCTTGCTGCACGCATGCAATCGGTTCCAATTTAACATTTAAATCATACTTGCAGCATGCATATCACTTGCATAGTTTTATGTGTGCAGCATGAAAATATTCCATATAATTATTTCTGTAAGGGGAAGTAGCAGTTTTAAATTTCTCCCTGTAATGTTTCTATTTAGTTCTGTTACTAACCTGTAGTACACATATAACAATGCAAACCTTGTTGTTTCAAAAAGCTAGTGTGCACATTCAGGACTTTCTATATGTAGCCTGTTCTAATTATAATTGTTTACAAAGCTCTCTCAGTTTTTTTTTTTGCTGGTGAGAAATGCTTATCCAGGAGTAGCAAAAAGAGTTCTTACGTCTCTTACCTTCCACTGTAGATTTCAAAGCCTCTTGTTAGCCTGCTAACTACTCTAGCCTGGGTAATTGTGGCTGGGGCCTACTTCTCTACCTGCCTGTGTGAGAGTTTCATTGCTAGGGGGGCATGACTTCAAGTGATGACATCATCATAGTCCTGCCTAGCTGAGATCTAAGATGTCTGGGGCTCGAGCTTTTGCATTTGCATCCCCTACCCTGTGGAATTCTCTACCTCATTGGGTGAGAGAGTGCCTGACCATCTAGAGTTTTAAATAATCTCTTAAAGCCTATCTTTTTAGCCTGTCATTTCCTGAAGATTTTAGCATATTGATATAATTTAATATAGAGAACCATTAGGAACCCTAATGTATTGATGATAATTTTAATGGACTGTTTAATAATTTATATTATAATTTATTGTATGTTTGAGTGACTGATGTTCAAGCACCTTAATTGCTGCAAATGCACTTTTTATAAATAAACTTCATTTGATTTGATTATGACTCAGTGCTCAATTTGTTTTTATGGTGAATTGAGCACTGAGGATTGTGCTGTATCTTGCATTTATATATTTCCAAGTCTTCAAATTATACCATAATAAATAGGAACATAACTTGGTGAATGTTCTAAAAAATAATTATTGTTTAGTGCTCATATTTTGTGTTCTCTACAACATCTGTACTTACAGTAAGTGCTGCATGCCACTGTAATTCAGATTTGTGTTTTCAGCTTGTATTAGTAAGAAGATTTTAAAATAGTATTCCTTCTATCTATTAATGCTACTCATCCGACCATTCTGTGCCTACAGTATTACATTTTCTTCTGAGTGATACTAAGACATTCTTTCTGTGTAGACAAAACGGTTGTTACTGGATACGTCTTTTATACATGCTTCATTTTCCATTATCCTCCCACTGTGGTGCCAAAAACACTATTTCTGCCTGCTCTTGTGGTTTAATGCTCCTGGAGGGCATGGCTACAATATTATCACATGACACTGCTGCCAGGGTGAGCTGCTCTTGCCTAGTGCTTACCCCAATAGAAGTGTCATTATCATAAAATTGGAAAGTGTTATTACATACTGTAGGTTGATAATTCCCTCTGGGGAAACTGAGTCTTCTACTATTGGCCCATACTGGTCTGATTATAAGGTTTCAAAATAAGCGATGTATTTTATTTATTTATTTATTTATTTTTGAAAGTCGGATTTACAACCTTTGAGTCAGAGACTCATTTACAAAGTCACCTCATCGCAGGGAGGGTAGACATGGTTACAGTGTAAGATACAACAGTGGTAGCATACAGGTGCCATACAGATAACAAAAAGAACACAATATAACATTGGTTTACGGGATAAAGTTACATGCAGTAAATAGCAATCGTATGAAGTATAACAATAGTAGAAGTCACAACCCTGGTCGTACCAGGGAAATACCTAAGTGGAAGGGTAGGGTGGGAACGGGGGTTGGGAAAAGAGAAACAAAAAGGGGGGGAGCAGTCCAACAGACATTGCAAGGCTATGGGCAAGAAATGGGGAGGGACATTAAACAGTGGTTTTCTTTCCCTCTAGTTTTCTTAATAAAAAATTGCAATTAAGAAAAATGTGGGGATATTATTATGCCTGTTAGGTCTTGCTATTATGTAGCTATCTGTGCCTTAGCACTTAGACACAACTCTCTGGTTAGGTCACCTGTAAACCTTTGGTCCATTGCAAATTTCTAAAATTTAACCAAAAATAAAATTATCATGCAGGTATTCAGTTCAAAAAATAAATGCCATTCTTCCTCCTCATTCATTCCTTTGCTTTCCTCTGTGGTATCCAATGTATAAATCCACCACATCTCCAACTTTCTTAGGAAAATGTCATAGTCTACCTCCCAAGAGGGCTGTTTTACATACTCCACACCCCAGAGTTTCCAAAACACTGCATTGTAGCCCACTGAATTGAAACATTGTGCCACAGAAAACTTTTGATCTCTTCTGAAAATGCACCCTTTGTGCTCCTGTATCCTTATTTTCAGTTGTCTTGTGGTCTTTCCCACATACATTTTGTCACAAAGACACGTAAGCACACATACAGTACTACATTGTCTATCTGGCACATTATGAGGCTTCTGATGCTGTACTCTTTGGTAATAAAGGTGTCCTTGATTTTTTTTTTTCTTGGTGGTATGCAAGTGGACCAAACACCTGCCTCGAGTGAAGTTGTCATGTTTCAATGGACCCAATAAAGTTGCTATGTTGCTGGTTTTCCTGACACTTTGAGGACTGCATGCACCAGAGTGTCCTTTATGGTTGGATGTTTCTTTGTTGCTACCAGGGGTCTCTGATGAGCATGTGTAACCTGTCTATCACATACTTATAAAGTGTGCCAGTGTCTGTTTATAATGGTGCAGACTTTATTGGTAAGGGTACTGTACATGGTTCTGAAAACAATGTTGTTTGCATGCAAACCTGTTGTTGCTGTCATCTAGCTAGTGCTTGGTCTCTGGTTATACTATTGGCCTTTCTCTGTCTTGTGCTAGTGTGTCTTCCCCATAAGCTCTGCTTTGAAATTTTTCTTTTATGACTTGTTCCTCAGTATCATAATATGTGCTGCTGCTGCAGTTTCATTTTGCCCTCAGTAATACTGTAGGAAACAATGGTATACTATTTTATAAATCTTGGATTATGGAAGCTCTGTCCATGTAAGATTGAACTGCAAAATGTGAGCTTTCTGTAAAGCATGTTCAGTCTGGTGCCTGCATCAGTTACTAAGGTATCCAAAAATGGAATATCTTTGCTGTCATAACTTAATGTAAATTTTAGATTGGTCTGAATACTGTTGAGATATGTGTGGATTTTTTTAGTTTTGCCCCCCTTTCCAGAGAACAAATATATCCTCAACATATTGCCCCCCTGTTAGCAATATATATTGAAAATATCTGTTGCTCCATGGAGACAGTACATGTTCCATTTCAAACTGCTCCATGTACATGTTTGCAAATGAGGAGGAAAATATGCTGCCCATAACTGTTCCTCTGATTTGAATGTAATACTATGTTTCAGATAAAGTGCAGTTTCTAGTGAGTACTATTTCTGAAAGCTGGATAAGGAAAAGGTTTTCTGGTTTCTCATCTGTGAGTCTCTTTCTGATTCCTACTAAAAGTGAATCTAAACCTTCCTGGTGAGGGTTATCAGTGTATAAATTTGAGTTTTGGGGTACTATCTGGCTGGCACTATCCAACTTATTAGGATAGTAGTCAAGTAGTGTGCTATGCTATGCTCAAAATACAAAAAGTCTTAGCCGATTTCACCTGTAACCCTATTAAAACCCAAAGAACAACAGTCAAGTCCCTGTTTCATATCTGAAATGCAAAACTCTTGCACGACAGCTTTGAAAGAACAAATAAACTGCAGTTTGATTAGAAAAATAGAGCGGTATTACTGTCCCTGTTCCCTTACTTAACTGAAGGCAGATGCAACATAAAAAAACTTGTTGTATTTCAGCACTCAGGTGTTCATACATCAAAGTTACAATAAAAATTCTGAGATGCTTCACCACAGTAAAAAGAAAACTGTGTCATAGCTAGACCGCATGGCACATCAATAAGTCTCAGAAAGCCTCTAGTCCGTGGGAGGTAAAACTCCTGATTTGATTTATTGCCACAGTAGACCATCTTATAAACAAAATATTTTGCATGTAGGTAATAGTGTGTAATAATTTCAAAATATTTTGTATATCTGTTATAATGTGAAATAATTTCAAAAAATTGTGTATATAGCTAATAATGTGAAATAATTTCTTAACCTGACACCATATCAGTGTCAGTGGCTCAGTAGGTAGCACTACTCGCCTCTGAGGCCGGGAGATCAGAGGGCTGTGGGTTCAGTTCCCACATCTGGCACTTGGCTTAATATCCCAGTACTGACACTGTAGTGCAGCATGAGAGGGGTGCTGCACTTCTGAGGTGCTGTCTTTCGGATGAGATGTTAAACCGAGGTCCCATCTGCCTGCATTGGTGGTAGTTCAGGTGGATGTTAAAGATCCCATGGCACTTATCGAAAGAAGTGGAATTTCCCAGTGTCCTGAGCCAAATTTCCCTCATTCACTAAAAATACCACCAACAGCTTAATCTGGTTCAAGGTCAGTTGGCATTCATCTGTATCCCCCTCCCCCGGGCCGTGCCTGAAAATAGGCAGGATTTGTCTAGTGCACTTACCCGGTCAACAAAAGCTAAATAAATAAATAAATATAGGGCCTCAGTGAAAATTATCTGTACTCACCCAAGGTTGCAGAATTTTTAATCCAAAGCCATGCTTGTTACCAGCCCTTAATGCTGCTTATCTAGCCTCCTAGGGAAGAACCTAAAGAGAATCAGGGAAATAGGGAACTATATTGGATAATTACAGGAGACATTTGTAAAGTTCAGGTGTCTTTTTCAGAATCCTCTGTCAGTTCCACTACCCAGGCACCAGTGACCTCCCATTGTTGGGTCTCAGTTGTTGTGACTTGCTCCACAGTTTTACGTACATGGCTTTGGGGGCTGAAAAGGAGAAAGCTTTATTTTGCAGGGTCAAGTGCAGGTGAACAGGAGACAGTAAGGTAAACGGGATCTGCTTCTGGTGGACTTCTTTTTTACCCCATCAAAAGCCCTACACTTCTGCTCATGGCATATGACCAGTCCTGGAGAAATCAGGATTTTACTGTGTGCCCTTCTATTGTCACTGTAGTTTGCTTTGCTGCCACAGTAGCCTGTCTAAGAGTAATGCAGTAAACTTTTTTTCTAAATGCAGAGTTTCAGAAAGGTGCAGTTCTTGGCTCAATCAAGTCTCCTTAAGCTCAAAATATCTGTACCCTCTAGCCCCTCTGGTATACACAGTACCCTGATATTTAAAGGATGAAGCATGTTCCCAGGATTCTCTAGGTGGATCCATAACAAGCAATTCTCCTTAAAGATCAATGGCAAATAGTATTCTCTGTTAATAAAGATTCTCTGTATTAAACCTGTGGTTTGTGTCCATCATTAAATGTAGATGCCTTAACCTACATGTTAATATGTTGTTAAACACAAGTGGAAAGAGTTTATATTTATAGCATAATTACTGGTGACCATAAATATCAACCAGATTACTGTTTTGTTAAAATTGCATATCAGCCGGATTTCGGGTTATTGTGCTGCAAAGGCAAAAATTACCTGATATCCGGTTGATATGACAATTCATAATAACCCGAAATCTGGTGATATGACATTCCCCAAAGAAACTGTTGCATTCCATTATTTCTCAAAAAGTATTTCAACTTCAGTATTTTCAATTGTTTTATTCATGTACAGTTCAATTTCTTCGATAATAAAACTGCACGCTAGCTACAAAATGTATTTTTCTTTCAAGCTGCTAGAAATACAGTTTAAACCTCCACACCAGCAATTATTAAAAATAATGGATAGGTAAGTTTGATGTTATGGAATTTTTTCACACACCCTCGGTGTGTGATGACCATATAAACCTCTTGAGCTTCGTTCTCGATGTTTATGGGTCATCACACACCTTGGGTGTGTGAAACAAATCCATAACTCACACTTACCTGTCCTTTATTCTGTATATAATGTAAGCTTCATGCTGACACATTTTGAATTCCCCAAAAATTGTGGCTGCGTAGGACATTAAATAGGGGTGTGACATCAATTGCTGCAGCTCAAGAACAGTCATGCACATCATCAGACACACTATATATAATGCTGTTGATTTTATTTGTGCAATGACGGTAACACACATCAGTCCCACTCACTGATCAAGTAAAAGCAACAGTATTGTAGCCTCTTGCTGTTCCTAGTATTCTGACTTTGTGTGTCTGGTTTTCATTTTTCCAGTTTGCACTATAATAGGCAGCAACAGTGACTCATGCGGCAGCTCTGTGTGTTTCCCTATGACAAAGCAGTGTTAATTTGCAAAAAAAAAAAGCTTCACATCTACTAATCATTAGTATGGTAAATAAAGAAGATGCTGCTGTGTAATGATTGCAGTGCTACAGATCACATGAAGAAAACAACACATAAGGTCAGCACTGTAAGACGTGTGTCTGATCTAATTATCATTTATCACCAGCGCGTCTATCTGTGAAAATAATTTCATACCCCTTAGCATGCACAGGAGAAATACTTATACTACAGAGACTCAATATGAACAAAGTGGTCACAGTATCATAACAACTATAAAATGGACCACAGAAATAGAACTCATATATAATGTAAGCCCCATATAGCGATAACGTAAAAACACAGCACAATTTTGCATCTCAGCTATGCAGTCAATGAACATATTTTTTAATACCAGGGAAGTTTAATAGATTTGTTTCTGTTTTTACAGTTGTCTGTACAGAAACAATGCAACTGTTATCAGCTGATGGTACAAACAGTTAATTACACAAGTATGCCGTGAAACAGCTGAGCACTGCCAGCTTGTGCTACAGAAACCACCAATGACAAGATTTACACTCTATCTGAAACCAGGGTACAATGGAGAAAATGAGACTCCTGATGTCCATACTAACTTGACTCAAGACAATATACTGTGCCATATTTGTGTGTTGATTTTATTAGACAGGAAGGAAACCATATGGAAAATGTTGTATTTTAATACAGATTCCTAGGCATTACGTTAAAAACAACAGACATTTGCCACTGATCTTTAACTAGGTTAGTAGCTACCATCATTACTTGGTCTTTGTGGGAGTTCGTTTCTGCATTGCGGAGTTTAATTGAGCCTATGCACTGCTCAACAGTTTTAGGTCATGTTGCAATTTAAAATGATGTTTTTCACCTGTCATTGATATCAAAACACAAAGTTGACAAACAGCTTTTTCAAGTGCTTCTAGGGCCCCTTCTGTGCAATCCTTGGCACTGACAGAGCCTGTAGCTTTTGCCACACCCTGCTGCTCTCAGCCTGGCTGGAAACAAATTTGAACTTCTTGAGTCTGAATATTTATTTATCTTGAGTTCCATATGGTTGATTTGGGAGTGTTTGGTGTCAATATTCTCCTCTCAATCCCCAGCAGGTAAATTAATTGAGATTGTTGATTTTCACTGCAGTTTAGAGGCAAACGGTTTTATTTTATTTGCTACTAGGCAGGATATCTACCAAACTGCTACCACTTAGCATGATCGCTGGACAAGCCCACATGCACATTACACCCTTGTGACTAAAGATATAATTATCTGTGCAGAACCAGGTTAAGAATTAAAGAAAGAATAATGTGCTTCTGGGAGTACCAGTTTTCCAGCTGACTTGGTGGTGCATCTAGAAGCTCAAGGGAATGGTATTCAGACAGCCTGCATTCAAATTGGTAGCACATGAGGTGGGTGCCTGAATCACGATGCCGTCCGAAACAGCAATGTGATATGGGTGAAAGTCTGAAAAGTGAGGGGGCAGGGAGGGTGACTGGATGTGGTAGGGTGGGCGACCCTAGTGACAGGATGTCACTACATGTACATGCGTGTGGGGGGGGAGCAAGCATGGCGAGCGTGGCCTGGGAGGGGGTGGAGGGGATGTAGGGGGTGGCGCTGTGGTTGGCTGCAGAGCTGCGCCTTGACATCAGGGGTTGGCCTCCACTTGCGGTGCTGGGGTTCTGCATTAGGGTCTGGGTCCAGGCACTACTGTGCTTTTCTTGCACTTGGCCCAAAACATGTAATTTGTTTGCTTTCGCACCCCCCCCCGACATGCACCCCCTGGAGTTGAGAATCCTTAAATAGGGAGGTGTGGGCGGGGTGAAGCCCCCTCGCGTGGTGGGGGTGTGAGGGGGTACAACCCCCCCACAGAAAGCAAGTGTTTTCAGTCCCCGGAGCTGTTCTTCTGTGCACCAAGGATGTCAGGGTGGCGAAATTGTTTTCGCCACCCTGACTTCTCAATAATACGAGTCACCTTTTGGCACTCGCCATTATCACATAGAATCATTCAAATCCTAGCTAAGGCACTTATTTATTTTCCTCTTTTGTCTGTATGGGTTACACATACTGTATATGCATAGTGCACACCCATAAATAAAACTGTAATTATCTATGTGGAACCAGATGTGCACTGAAGAAAGAATAAGGTGTTTTTGGCAGTCCCAGATTTCTAGCTGATTTGGGGGCACAGCAGTATTCTTGGTGACTTTGGTTCTAGTCCCAGCTAAGGCACTTATTTCTTTCTCTCATCTATCTGCTTGGGTTCCGTATATGTACACATCATACTCTTGTGAATGATATGTTCTTTGTTATTCTTTGTTATTCAGGCAAGAGCCACTAGGCACAACTGCCTGTTTTCAGGGGTGACCCAGGAGCTTTAGGCTGGTTAAGTGATTTGCTCAGAGTCACACAGTATGCAGGTGGATGTTGGGGGAATCAAACCCAGGTCTGCTGAACCAAGCTCATTCACAGCTCATTACTCTAACTTCCAGGCTATATAATAACAGTATAGTTATCTGCACAGCACCAGGTTGTGCATTAGAGAAAGAGTAAGTTGCTTCTGGGAGTCCAATGGTTCCAGTACCCTTAGTGGCACAGGTAGCTCATGGAATGGTATTCCAGGTGGCCTGGATTCAAAACCCAGCTAAGGCATTTATTTCTCTCTCTTCTGTCTGTTTGGGTTCCATATATATGTGTACTGCACTCTTGTAAATAAAAACTGAATTATCTGAGCAGCACCAAGCTGTGCACTAGACAAACAGTAGGAGGGCTTCTGGGAGTTCTAAGTTTTCAGTTAACCTGGTGGTGCAGCTGGTAGAACAACAGAATGGTATTTCAGGCAGCAAGGATTCAAATCCCAAATAAGGCTCTTATTTCCTTCTCTCTTCTGTCTGTTTAGGTTCTATATATATGCACACTGCACCCTTGTGAATAAAAATGTAGTTGTCCATGCAGCACCAGGCTGTGCATCAGAGAAAGAGTAAGGTGCTTCTGGAGGTCTCATGATTCCAGTTCAGAGCAAGTAAAGGACAGGGCACTCTCACTCCCAAAGGTGCAACTATACAGCCGAACTTGAAATGTAAAAAAACAAAATAGTGCACACACCAAGTAATGAAGGCTAAAGATTTATTGGTGCAAAATCAGGAACCTTGACCTACCACCCTAAGTATCACCACATTCTGTGGCTTCCCCAGGGATGGGGTTGGCTATTGAGCTCATCAGTTAAATAGTGTCAGCAAGTAATTAAACACTCATGAATGCTTGCATTAAAACCTCATGCAAAGTGTGAAATCATGCTTACAGCAAGGAGTGCAGTGGATGGAAAGGCAGAGAGGTGGTGCCCAAGGGAGGGAGGGCATCAGGCAGGGGATGGGAGTGGGGAGGATGACCCAGTATACAGGAGTATCTCTCCCTTAGAGGGCCAGGGAGCCCAGGGTGGAGGAATGGCAAGTGGTAAGGGGAAGGGGTGGGAATGTGAGGGTAGCATCAGAGGTGGGACATTCAGAAGGGGTGCACTTATTGAATAGATTTGCACCACTGTCTGGAAGGAGAGATGGGGCAGCATAAAGTGAGGTAGGAGGTCAGATTGAGCCAGGGATGAGAGTAGGAGTACAGGGAAGGGGAGAGAGAACTAATCAGGGTGGACAGGGAAGAGGAGGCAGGCAAAACAGAGTAGAGGATGGGGGAGGGAGAGAAAAGGAAAGGAAGAGGGGTGGGAAAACTTAAAGCAGATACAGACAGACAGTCAGAAGGGGAGGGTCAGAGTGGGAGATGGAGAAACAGTTAAGGGGATAAATTGTGGATGTGGAGATAAGTTTACCAGGGTGCAGAGGGAGCAGTTAGATGGGGAACCAGCTAGTACTGAAGGTAAGAAAGGAAGGACAGGGAACATGGGTGCTGGGAATGGAAGGGTGGCATTCATAGGTGACTCCATAATTAGGGGTATTCACTGGGGAAGGAAAGTGGACCCAAATGCAAGCAAGAGGATGGTTTGTATGCCAGGGATGACAGTGGGGAAGGTGGGCCAATAAATGAGGGAAATAGTAAACGAGGTTGGAGGAAAACCTAATTTAGTTATACATTTGGAAACCAATGACCTAGCTGGGGAGGAGGTTGAGGTAGTGCAAAGTAGGTTCAGGGAGTTAGGGAAGATCTGCAGGGAGAAAGGAAGTTCACTGGCCTTCTCAGAGGTGATACCAGTACCAAGGGCCAGCACAGACAGGAAAAGAAGAATAGAGGACTTTAATGACTTGCTGAGGAAATGATGCAGGGAGGAGATGTTTATCTGTATTTGGGACTGGGAGGAGACCTGGTCAAACAAAGCACTCTTTTCACCAGACAGGCTACCCCTCAGTAGGGAGGGTTTGAGGGTACTCAGGGACAAACTGGGGACTACATAACCACTACACTTAATTTAATCTACTGGGGGGGGGGCAGCGGGTGTGCAAGCCCGCAGACTCCATGAGGAGGAGAAGGAGGTCAGTGAACCTCCCCCCCCACAGTAATGAGCACTCCCTGCTCCTGCTCTGCAACGCAAGCAGGCCCTACCCTCAAACTGCTCCTGACCCCTCCAGGGGCCCCTATATTTCACCACTGCCCACATTCCCCCAAAGAACCAGAACCCGGCACTGATATCCTTAACAGATTATCTTGCCACCCTCCATCACAAGGCAGAACAAATCCTAGTGGGGGACCTAAACATGAACTGGCTCAGCTCCTCCTTCTCCACCACCCGTGACTCTTTTGCAGCCCTAGACCTGACACAACTCATTTCCCAACCCACTAGAGTAAACCCAAAGAGAGGAACCAGCACCCTTCTAGACGTAATCATCACCAACCGCTCCCAAAAAATCCATGATATCTAGGTCCTCCCTGATTCACTTAGTGACCACTCCCCTATCCTATTCTTTTGGGTGACCCCCACGCTCCAACTCACAGCGCAGACCACACTCCGCTGGTGCCTCAGACCAGGTGGGCTGAAAAACCTCAAGCAGTTTCTTGCCCAGATAAATTGGTCCCCCCTTTTCCACACTCCTGACATAGATACTGCCCTTGCCTTTTTCTCCCAAACCTTTAACAAAGCCTGTGACCTCTTTGCACCCCTCACGGGAGTCCGATCCAAAAAACATAATGCACCCTGGGTTACCCCTGCCCTACTACAAATGCTCAGGCTTAGGGATAACCTGTGTCACCTTGCCACTGAAACAGGCCGGATGGCTGATAGACAGGTCTATAATGCTGCATGGAACAAGTGCACATGGGCCATCCATAAAGCCAAGGCCGACCATTACCAGGCCACCCTCACCTCCTCCTGGGGGTGTGCTCGAACATTCTGGGACAATGTTAAACAATTAAATGGGAGCGCACGCCCCCCTCCCCCATCCCAGATCACCATTGATGGATCTACCTCCACTGACCCTGCCTGCATAGCTAACTACCTTAATACATCTTTTATTGACCGTAGCTCTGTCCTCCCCAGTAATTTCTTTGACCCTCTCCCCACCCTACCTGCCCCAGTCCTCCAACACTCCAGTTTCCACCTACGTAGGGTATCTGCCCAAGAAGCCGGACCTCACCTGATCAAAGCTTTAAAGAGCAATAGTCCCGGCGGCAACTCCCTGGACCTCAGCATTCTCCGGCTGGTGCTGGATGAAGTCCTTGCCCCACTCACCAGCCTTCTCAACAGATCCCTCTGCCTGGGTCAATTCCCCTCTGCATGGAAAACAGCCATAGTCACACCCATACACAAAGGAGGCGATAGGTCGGTAGTTCCCGGCAGAGGACCTATCTCCATCCTCCCACCCCTCTCCAAAGCCCTAGAAAAACTGGTGGCCATTCAAATCACCGAGTATCTGACCAAACATAACATCCTATGCCCAGAACAGCATGGTTTCCGTGCTGGTCACAGTACCGGCTCTGCACTAATTGAGTTCTCAAATATCCCACACTCCTCCCTGGACTCTAGCTCCCTAGCTGGTGCAGTGTTCGTTGACCTCTCAAAGGCCTTTGACACTGTCTCCCACCCTCTTCTGCTGGATGCCCTCTGCCGCACTGGTTTCTCTGCTGGGCCTCTCGCCTGGTGCACTAGCTACCTATCTGCCTGCTCCCAATGTGTCAAAATCAATGGGACACATTCCAAAACTCATCCCATCCACTCAGGGGTTCCTCAGGGCTCCATCCTGGGACCCCTACTCTTCTCGCTCTACCTAAACACCCTGCCCAGCGCATGCACTGGAAAAATTCTTCTGTATGCAGATGACGCTGTCATTTTTGCCACCCACCGCAATCCCATCTCCCTCCAGGACACCCTACAACAATCCTATAATGATGCCAAAACCTGGTTTAAAGAGCACAGACTCGTCATTAATCTCAAAAAAACCAAAACAATGCTTTTTCCCACCCCCAAAACAAAGCCGGCAACTTCCCACTCCATATCCTCCCTAGCACCAAACAACCACTTGAACAAGTCCGCTCTTACAAGTACCTTGGGGTCTCTTTCGACTCAGCCCTCACCTACCACACCCACATTGATGCACTTGCATCAGCCACTAATATACGGCTTGGTATCCTCTACCGCTATAAAAACTGTCTCCCCCCGATGCCCTCCAACTAGCGGTTACATCCTCAATACTGTCCCTTGTTGACTATGGCCTACCAGTATACGGCACTGCTGACACTACCGCCTTCAATAAAATTCGCCTCACCCTAAATAAGGCCTGCAGGCTGATTACTGGTGCCCCCAGGCTCATACGTGCCAGCTCTATGACAAGGCAAAACTGCTTAATCTAGATGAACGGCTACGATACCAAACCTGCCTCCTCATGAAAAAAACTCTTCTCGGGCTATCCCCTCCCAGGTTGACAGCCTCCATCTGCCAAACCCAACCCTCTGTCACTACACAAACTTCCTGCAAGACCAACCTACTGGTTCCAAGATCCAGGACCACCCATGGACAGAGGTCCTTCTGCTACAGAGCTCCATCCTGGTATAACTCGCTCCCTGCCCCCATCTCTGATTCCCCCACAATCTCCAACTTCAAAACCGCACTTCAGAGCCAACTATTTAATACTCGCAGCTGCTCCTGTCTCTAAATGAGGCACAGCTCACTTCGTACCTGACAAAGCCCACTGGGCGGCACTACATTTCACCACACACAACTTCACCCCATTGCCTATTGCCACTGTTATTATCCAGCTGTTTTTTTTTTTTTTTGAGACTGTGTCATTATAACTAAACTGTATAACTGTATAAATGTATGTAACCACCTGTACTTGTTAAGCTATGTGACTCGTATGCTGTAACCAAAAAAAAAAAGTCTGTTCTGTATGTCCTCAATGTGACAAGGTACCTTTGGAAATGAACCTTTGGCTCAAAGGTTGTAAACTGATGTACTAATAAATAAATAATAAATAACTGTTAATAGAAGAATAGAGGGAAGAGAAGGAAAGTCAGATTCTAGGTGGAGGGTGGTGTCTCTGAATGCGCAGAGTCTTGGAAACAAGGTGGATGACCTGCAGGCACTCTTAGCAGACAAGAGGGTGGACATAGCTGCAGTAACCGAGACCTGGCCATCATCACACCATGAGTGGGACCTTGCGATCCCTGGATATAAACAATACAGGAGGGACAGAGTGGTCAGGAAGGGGGGAAGGGTGGCAGTTTATATCAGGGAAGGAATAACTTGCACATAGGAGGAGTCGGAGGAAGGGGAGGTGGAGGTATTATGGGTTTAATTAAGGTCCAATAGATGAAGAAAGGAGAGGTTGGGGATGGTTTACATACCACCCAATCAGGATGAGGAGAGGGACAGGGAACTGAGCTTACAAATATTGGAAGCTGCAGGGAAAAGAAAGGTGGTAAATGTGGGAGACTTCAACCTGCCCAAGGTGGACTGGAGCATAGCATCCACAACATTGCTAGGAGTCAGGTGATCCTGAAAGGACTGCAGAGTGGGTTCCTGACTCATGGTGTCACAGAACCAACAAGAGCTAAGGCAATTCTTGATCTGGTGCTCACAAATGGGGAGCATGTACAGGAAATAATGGTCAGGGAGCCACTGAGTGCAAGTGACCATTGCACAGTGTGGTTCCAGTTGGATATGGGCAGGGAAAGCATCCTAAGACCAAAATCTTGGATTTCAGATGGGCAGAGTGCTAAGGAGCCACCTGGTGGACATCAGAGCAGATATGGGGGTGGACCAAAGTGGTTCATCATTAAGGAAGGAATACTGGTTGCCACAGATGAGTGCATTAGGCTCAGGGTGAAGAATACAAGGGACAAAGTGCCCAGCTATTTCAGTTCTGGGGTTGCCCAGGCAGTAAGGGAAAATAAGTTGGCCTATAGAAAATTCAGAAGGACCAAGAGAGAGGTAGACAGGGAAAATTTCCTAAGGTTGGCTAGTTAGGTAAGTAAGGAAGTTCTGCGAACAAAGGCACAGAAGGAGTTGCAGATAGCTGAAGGAATTAAGAAGGGGGAGAAGGCTTTCTTTCGCTATATAAGTGAGAAAAGAGACAAGAAGGAAGGGAGTGTTAGGCTTAAGAAAAGGGAGGAGTGGGTAGAGGATAATGGGGAAAAGCAGAGATACTAAATGAATACTTGTGTTCTGTCTTCACCAGGGAGAAAGATGGACCAGTGCCTTCAGGCTGGAAAAGAGGAGCAGGGGGGTGGGGAACACAGATATAGTGATAGAGGAGGATAGAGTGAGGGAGGTGCTCCTGGCATTGAAAGTGGACAAATCACCAGGCCCAGACAGAGTGCATCCAAGGGTACTAAAGGAACTTGCTGAGGAGCTGGCAGGGCCACTGGCAGACCAATTTAATAGTTCACTAGAGTCAGGCATGATACCACAGGACTGGAAAACAGCACATGTACTGCCCCTCCACAAAAGCGGTCCCAAGGATGACCCAGAGAATTACAGACCAGTCAGTCTGACCTCCATTGTGGGCAACCTCATGGAGACCATACTAAAGGAATGGTTGGCAGAATATCTAGAGCAGCATGGTCTCCAGGATGCAAGGCAGCATGGGTTCATAGGGCGAGATCATGTCAAATGAATCTGATTGGCTTCTTTGACTCTGTCACTAAGACAGTAGACAGGGACCAAGTGGTAGACATCCTCTATCTTGATTTCAGCAAGGCCTTTGACTCTGTGCCCCATAAAAAGGTTATCAGGAAGTTGGTGGATCTTGGGGTTGGGGAAAAGATAGTCAGATGGGTGGAAAACTGGCTGAGGGACAGAACCCAGAGGGTGGTTGTGGGGGTCAAGTTATCTGGCACTAGAGAGTTAACCAGTGAGGTCCCACATGCCTTGGTGCTGGGGCTGGTGTTGTTCAGGGTCTTCATCAATGACATTGGGAATGGCATCAAGGGCAAAATGTGCCTATTCGTGGATGACACCAAGCTCTGCGGGAGAGTGGACACAGCTGAAGGGATACAGGACCTACAGGATGATCTGGAAAAGCTAGGGAGGTGGTCCATGATGTGGCAGCTTGGCTTTAATGCCAAGAAATACAAAGTTATGCATATTGGAGCCAAGAATCCCAGGACCGAGTACTACATGGATGGAGTCCGAATATCTGCATCAGTGGAGAAGAAGGAGCTGGGAGCGATGATCACTAGTGACCTGAAGCACTCCACACAGGGCAAGAAAGCAGTAGCAAAGGCAAACAAGATGCTGGGATGCATATGTAGGGGGATCAGTAGTAGGAGAGAGGAGGTTATACTGCCCTTGTACAGGCCCCTGGTAAGGCCTCATCTAGAGTATGTAGTTCAGTACTGGTGCACACACCTCAACAAGGACATTAACTTGCTGGAGAAGGTCCAGAGGAGGGCTACAAAGATGATAGCGGGTCAGCAGAGTAAGGCACATGAGGAGAGGTTGAGGGCACTGAACATGTACTCCCTGGAAGGCGAGAGAGAGAGAGAGAGAGAGAGAGAGAGAGGGAACATGACTGGGATCTTCAAGTACTTAAAATGGATAAATAAGGTGAATAAGGAGAGTCTCTTTAAGCTGAGTGGCAACCATAACACAAGGGGGCACAGTCTTAAGTCAATCCGCAATCACCCGTAAGAAGGCTGAATTCCTATCAGGGGAGATTGTGGCTGCTCAGAATCGATGAGGTCAGGTCTTTCAGACCGTGGACAGACTGTGCAACCCAACCTGTCTACAGGTCCAAAGAGCATTTTCGCAAGTTAAGTGCGAGGAGCATGCTCGATTCTTTGCTGCTAAGGTGGCAGACATTAGGGCCGAACTCCAACCGGCACACTCTATGGGTGCTGCACTAGACCGGCATTTGATCACTGTCCCTCAGTCTCCCTGGAGTACCTTCAACCAGTCGGAATTTGCGGACATCATGCGGCTTGTCCAGGATATGCACACTACGTGCTGTAGTTTGGACCCAGTTCCAACTACTCTGGTTTTGGGTTGTAGTGACATTCTTGGCCCGGTCCTTGCACGAATAGTTTGGTGTTCCCCCAGAAACAGGTGAGTTTCCTAGCTTCCTGAAGGAGGCGGTGGTGACACCCCTCCTGAAGAAAGCTTCCTTGGACCCAGACTGCCATGCAAACCACAGACTGATCTCGATCCTCCCTTTTATGGGGAAGGTGATTGAAAAAGTAGTTGCCGTACAACTGGAGAACCATTTGACCATCCATGATGTCTACAAACCTTTCCAGTCTGGTTTTCAAAAGCGGCATAGTACTGAGACGGCGCTGGTTTGGGTGCTCAATGATCTCCTGATGGCTAGAGATTGGAGGAACTGTTCCATCTTGGTCCTTCTTGATCTTTCTTCAGCGTTTGACATTGTGGACCATGGGGTTCTGCTCAATTGCTTGAGGCTCATCTGTGGCCTGTCAGGTATGATCCTCAGGTGGTTTTCATCTTTCCTTACTGGAAGAACTCAGATGGTGGTGTTGGGGAGTCATTTTTATGACCCAGTTCCATTATCGTGTGGGGTTTCTCAGGGATCGGTGCTGTCCCCCATGTTGTTCGCAGTGTATATGCTGCCCCTCAGAGACATTGTAAGAAGGTATGAGCTGAGGTTTCACTGCTATGCTGATGATACCCAGCTCTACCTTTCTTTTGCACCCGACCAGGATAGAGCTCTCTCGGTATTTAATAACTGCTTCACTGAAATCCAGGAATGGAGGAATTCAAGCTGGTTGAGGTTGAACTCGGCTAAGACGGAGGTGTTGGTGGTGGACCCAGGCCGCCAGATAGAGGGGTCGGGGATGGGATCACCTTCAGGACTTTTTCTTGGGGTCTCCCTCTCCTGACCTCCGAATGGGTGGGAAACCTTGGAGTGATTTTTGACAATGGACTGACACTGCAATCGCAAGTGTTGGCAGTCGGCAGTTCCTCCTTTTATCATCTGAGGAATATCTCCAGGGTTAAGCACCTCATTCTATCTGGTGACCTCCCTACATTGGTCCATGCCTTTGTGTCCTCCCATCTGGACTACTGCAATGCCCTTTACCTAGGGCTTTCTGGGGTGGATATTCACCGCTTGCAGCTGGTGCAGAATGCAGCAGCCCGGTTGTTGACAAGAACCCCACAGTCCTGTCATATTTCTCCGGTGCTGTGCAAACTGCACTGGCTGCCAGCACAGTAGTGAATCACCTTTAAAGTTGGGCTTCTGACTTATAAAGCCCTACACGGACTGGGTTCGGACCTTCTGAAAGAGCTTCTGGTCCCTTACTGCCCTGGGCGATCGCTCCAATCAACTGACGAGGGGTTGCTAGAGATTCCAAGGGTTTGTTTAAAATCTTCTGGGGCCCAGGCATTTATGCATGTGGCTCCCACCCTTTGGAATTCTCTACCCTGTCAGTTACATGAGTACCCGGCCATGGAGGGGTTCAACCGAGCGCTCAAAACTATTTTACGGGTTCGAGCTTTTGGTGATTAATTAATTTTGTCAATTGTCTACTGCTATTATATTAGTT
This sequence comes from Neoceratodus forsteri, assembly GCA_016271365.2. Classification (NCBI taxonomy): domain Eukaryota; kingdom Metazoa; phylum Chordata; order Ceratodontiformes; family Ceratodontidae; genus Neoceratodus; species Neoceratodus forsteri. Next base: position 520,448,461 of record CM057458.1, read on the forward strand.
ATTATATATGTATTTTATCCTGTTGTCATTTTAAGGTTTGTAAGGCGCCTTGGCATTTGAAAGGCCCCATATAAATAAATGAATTGAATTAAGTTGGAGGGTGGGAGGTTTAGGAGGGAAGTCATGAAGCACTTCTTCACAGAGAGGGTGGTGGACACTTGGAATGCGCTACCAGAATAGGCGATCCCAATGAAGACATTGGGCTGCTTTAAGAGAGGCTGGGATAGGTATGGGGGAAGGTAAGGATCATGGATAGGGAGAATGGGAGGTGTGGGGAGGGAGGGCAGGGAAAGTAGCTCAAGCTGTGTACCCTGCAATACAAGCAGACTAGATAGACCAAATGGTCTTCTTCTGCTGGCTTCTTCATATGATAATATGTTTGTATGCATGTGCTAGCTAAAGCATTTACAATAATATACATTTGATGTGAAACACTGCAACACCCAACAGAAGGATTGCAAAAATAATCTAAATACTAAAACAGACATGTTTATAAAAGCTGTATGATGCATCAGGCAAAGGTGAAAACTTGCATCTCTTTGCTTTGTATTAGTGCTCTCTAAAAGCTGACCAATAGGGCAGTACAATTATTATTTTTTTTAATTTAATATACTTTATTCTTTTTATCATAACAATGAACAGTACAAAAACAGAGAAATAAAACTAGTGCAAACAACAACGACAACAGCAACAAAACAGTAACAAAATACCAAACAAACCCCCAACCCAGCTCACCTCCCCCCACCCACTAGCTCAGTGACCCAGGTTCTGAAAAGAAAAGGATTATAGGTGGATAAGTGAAAAGAAAATGAAGCGGGAAACTCTGATGAGAAAAGTAATGTCCAGGGTTATGGTCTAGTTGTGGTTAGAGACAGTAACACATAAAGGGACTCACATCTATCACGGAACTGCTGTGAACATCGGCACAATGAGGCTATTTGTTTTTCTAACATTAAAGCATTGAATATCTCCTGATGCCATTCTCTGTAAGAGGGAATAACATTGTATTTCCAATAGTGCAGAATAATTAACTGTAATGATAGCAATTAGGGCAATATGCACCTTGTGGGTACAGATTAAATCAGCCGTATGTATTCCCATGAGGCATATATCAGGCCTAAAAATATCTTCTCAACCCACAAAGGGGGTCAAGGGATGCCTGAATAGCCAACCAAAAGGGTACCTTTAATGCAGTCCCATAAAATATGTTTGAGATGTAGTTCTACTAAACCACAGCGAGAACAAAGTGGGGTCAGGTGTCTACTCATTTTATTAAGTTTAAGAGAAGTGTAATATATGTTGTGAAGTACTTGAAATTGGGTCAGGCACAGCCTGTCCTGCTAAACGTATTTATACAAATCACGCCAGATGGCACGCCAAACAGTGAGGTCATCTGAAATACTGAGGGCTTGTGTCCAGTAATAACAGATTCCAGATGAGGTATTCTTGTCTAGGGACTGGAATAGCCTATATAATCCAGACACTGGGTGAAGCTGTGAAACCACTGAAACAAAACGATCTGGAACAGAAGGTTCCATTAACATCCAAGGTCTGGGACCAAATATGAAGAAACCACATGAATTAGCTGAAAAAACTTGAAGCTGAATGAGTTGAAATCCTTCTCTAGCAGTGAGGAAGGATATAAATTTGCTGTCCTCTAAAAGAGAGGTGAGGGACACATTCTGCAGCTGGGGACAAAAGGAGAGTGAAATAGGGCAGCCAGCGATGTGGATATTGGGGTTGCCAAAAATAGGTTGGGTCAAACATTTGGGCCACTCTAAGTCCAAGTAATGGCCAAGCTGATGATGATCCTTAATAGACCAAACAATAGGAGTTGTACAGAGCATAGTAGGAAGTTGAGACTGCTGAACATACAGTATAGCAAGCTAGGAAGGTGTATACCGGCACGTTGGCATATGTCACATTCAATTTCGAGCAGCTGGGGTAGTAGGCCAAATCAATTTTGCCATTACCAAAATTGCCCCACTGATAAACCTTGCTGCTATAAAGGGTGTAGTAGTCTAAAAATATGTTCGAGAGACTTAATCCACCCTCCAGTTTGGATGTTGTAAGTTTAATGTAGGAGCGGCAAATGGCTTGGCCTGTCCAAAAGAAATTATTAAATAGGCTTTGTACCCGAAGGAACTGAGTTTTGGGTAAAAACATACAAAGCATACCTAAGGGGTACAAAAACTGAGGCAAAATGTTCATTTTGATGATGCTTATCCATCGCCATAAAGAGAGGGGTAAAGCAGATCATCTATCCAAGTCCACTTTGGTGGAATGAAGCAATGAGGAGAGGTTGTTCTTAATCATTAATGTTGGGGACCAATAAATGTGTAAAACCAGATATTTTAGTGACTTAGACACCCAGGACAAACCCATACTAAGTATATCATGTTTACTAACTAAGCTGTTCAGTGGAAAGACTTGCTTTTTTTTCCCCAAATTTAATTTGTAACCAGAGTTGGAAGAGAATCTGGCAAGTGCTTCAAGAGCAGCTGGACTAGCAGTAGAGAGGTCAGTGACATGCAGTAATAAGTCATCAGCATACGCGGATAACTTATAACTGTTCCTTCCCACCATAAGGCCTCTGACCTGAGGGTTATTCTGGAGGTTGTAAATCAGTGATTCTAAATATAAGCAAGGGAGAGAGTGGGCAGCCTGGTCTAGTCCCACGGTGAAGATGGAATGGGTCAGATAAAACACTGTTATACCAGATGTGGGCAATTGGGGTACAGTATAAAAGCTATATCCAGGATATAAATTCTGTAGGGAAGCCAAATTTACTCAAAACAGAAAAAAGAAAGGGCCAGGAAACATGATCAAATGCTTTTTCCGCATCAAGGGAGACCAAGGCCGAAGGGCTATGGCTCTCCCTGACATGGAATAAGATGCAGTAACTTTCTTAGGTGGTCACTAGAGAGATGCCCCTTCATAAAGCCCATCTGCATCGAGCTGATGAGCGTATCCCATACCAGAGCTAGGCAATTAACCAATATTTTAGTCAATATTTCTAAATCTGAGTTAAGCAGTGAAATGGGCCTGTAATTTCCAGTATGTGAATCCTCGTTACCTGACTTTTTAAGAAGCATAATCCACGCTTCTGAAAAATATGGGTTGGAAAAACCAGAAGAGTACCAGTAATTGTATAACCAGGTGAGAAAGGGGGCTAACTCTGACGAGCAGGCCCTGTAAAAATTATTAGTGAAACCATCCGGCCCGGGTGCCCTATAGAGAGGCAGTTGCTTGATAGCAGCTAAGACTTCTGAAACAGAGATAGGGAGTCCGAGCCGGTCGCTCTGAAGGGAGGTGAGTGTCGGGAGAGGTAAAGGATCTAAGTAATCTAAGTAAGTGGAGATATGGCTCTCTAGAAAAGGGTTGGCAAAAAAATCATTGGAGTAAAGTGACGAATAAAAGGCATGAAAGTTCTGGGGAAAGTCACAGCATCTGTGTCGGTGGTGGGCCTAATGCAGGGGCTAGTTTTTAAAAATTCCAGCTGAGGTAAGTGGAAAGCTAACAATTTGCTGGCCCACTCACCTGATTCCAAGTATCACAACTTAGTGCGCTGGATAGCCAGTTCAACTTTCTGAGCAAACAGGTCAGTGTACTGAGTTCTTAAGGAATTTAGTCAGGTCCAGACATCAGCCAGAGTATCCCTCCACAACGAATGTTCCAGTTGCCTGATATCTTGTAATAACTAATCAAGATAAGCAGTTCTGATCTTGGAACATTTTGAGGCAAGTCAGATACACTCTCCACGGACATGGCACTTTGCCATACCCCAGAGAATGTCCAGGGCCTGAACTGTACCTTCATTCTCTTGGAAGAAATCTGCTATACAAACATTTATCGGGGAAAGAATGTTAGGGTCCTGGAGCAATTGTACATTCGGCCACCAGACCGAATCACAATCTACCGATCCGCCGAGGACCAGACCTAGGCTCACCGGGGTGTGGTCAGAAATAACTGTTGGATGGATGGAGGAAGAAAGAAGGCCTGGGAGACTTTCCAGTTAAAAAAAAAAATAGTCAATATGAGAAAATGCTTTATGGGGAGGAGAATAAAAGGTGTATTCCCACCTTAGCATGTAATAAAATATATTGCCCCTCAGTATCTCAGTACTGCGATATCAACTGGAAGGGGATGTGTTGAGCCACAAGGACCATGACCCCTTCCCTTTTAGTAGTATTATCAGCCCCATATGCCTGACCCACCCACTCCCTTCCGAAACAGTAGACATACTCCCTTTTACGATGGGTTTCATGTAGACAAACAAATATGGCTTGTAGTTTTCTGAGGTGCCACAGCAGCATGTGATGCTTACATTTTTCCTGGGCACCCCTGATATTCAACGATATCAGAGTATGGGGACCTGCCTTTTCACAGGACACCTAATAACATAAGGTAGACAGTGTCTGCTCCATCTAAAAAAAATTATGAGAAAATCCAGTGGGCCGCTGAGCAAAAGAACCTGCCCCCCCCCAAAATCAGCTGAAAAACCTATAACAAGAAGCTCTTTGAAAACGTAACCACAACACCCCCAACAAATCTTCCAAAACAAATACTCTCCACCCCCTTCCCCCCAAGCACATAACCTAAGAAAAACAAGCAATAACAACAACCAACCCCTGGTCCAAAAGACCGCACTCCAAAAAAACCCATGTCCCTGATGGGTTCAACAGACTGTCCTTCATAGACCTCCCCAACCCCCTTACCCCAACCACACACTAAAACTCCCATTCATGTCACAAAACATGTACAAACCCCCCAAAAAGGAAAACTCTCAAGAAACAAAACTAAAGCATGTAAGCATTAAGCCCCATGTAGATGACATAAAAATAGTATTAATTTTTATAAAAAAAAAAAAAAAGAACACCATACCTCCCCTCAACTGGGGGTGGGGCTCAATAATCCATCACTGGCACCATATACAGATCAATCGGGCAAGTACTGACAAATACAATAAAATAGGTTTTAAGTAATAATATAAAAAGTAGGACCCACAAAACAGAAAAACTGTCCATCAGAAATTAAGGAATCAGTGAGAACAATATAACTAACTATGCAATTTAACTAAGTGTAGAAAGTGCTGTTAAGTAGGGGGAGTGGCTTAGCTAGAAGGAAGCCAGGTTAAAGCCAGATTTAAACACTGCCCTAGAGATCTTCTGCCAGAGAACACCAGGAGGAAGGAGCAGCTATTGTGACTGGACTTCTCTACTGGGACTAAAAAAGTAGAAGCCTACTACTGGGCCCTTCAATTTAGGGTAAAAAAAAAATACTGTGTTTGTCTGAGTTGACTGAAGTGAATTGTTGTCTGTGCAGTTATCTAGGTGTTTGTCTCAGATGGTTGAAGGAGATAGATTGTTATCTGTGCAATTTAACTAAGTGTAGAAAGATCTGTTAAGTGGGGAAGGGGGGCTTAGCTAGAAGGAAGCCAGGTTAAAGACAGATTTAAACACTGCCCTTGATAGCTTCAGCCAGAGAACACCAGGAGGAAGAAGCTGCTATTGTGACTGGACTTCTCTACTGGGATTTAAGAAGTAGAACTCTACTACTGGGACCTTCAATTTAGGGTACAAAAAACAAACAAAAAAATGACTGTGTCTGAGTTGGCTAAAGTGAATTGTTATCTGTGCAGTTATCTAGGTGCTTGTCTCAGGTGGCTGAAGGGGATTGATATCAATGCAATTTACTAAGTGTAGAAAGATCTGTTAAGTAGGGGGAGTGGCTTAGCTAGAAGGAAGCCAGGTTAAAGCCAGATTTAAACACTGCCCTAGACAGCTTCTACCAGAGAACACCAGGAGGAAGGAGCTGCTGTTGTGACTGGACTTCTCTACTGGGACTATATTGCCCTCCTTCCCTCCCTCCCTCCACCCCCCACCCTAAGCCAGTTCTACTTTTATAGGAACAGGATTTGGCTGGCAACAGGAACTTCCTGTTTGGGAGCAGGAAGTGAGTGATCACAGAGCCACCAAAGACTCACCATCCTAGAAGGAAAAGTGTAGCTCTCCGCCCCTTCCCTCTCCCCCCCAGCTGCTGGAGGTCTGCCTCTGAGCAAGTAAGGAGACTACTGAGAAATACAGGATCTTCTTGTTTCAGACCAGGAAGATCAGGAGCTTAAAGGGCACAGAGGCAGTAAGTAAGTAGGGAGAAAAAATAAATAGATAAACAGAGGAAAGAGTAAGCATTCCAAACTATGGTGTAGGGGCCAGAAATAGGACATGATGGGTGTAGTGCAGTGGCTATGGAGCAGGATAGAAAGTGAGGTAAACACCAAAATAGAGATGTTGATAGGGGAAAAGGGAAAGGGTAAATGGAGAAAGTGACAAAAGCAATAAGGACAAGGATGGGGCAAAAAGGGGTAAGGTCATCAGGAAATGGAGGGTAATGAGTACCAATGCCTATAGTCTTGGCAACAAGCTTCTGGAACTGGTGGTCTTGATGGAAGAGGGATGCCTGGATATAGCAGCAGTCACAGAAATATGGTACACAGAGAACCATGACTGGGGTGTTAACATACCAGGGAACACAACCTACAGGAGACGCATGGAGGGGAGAAGAGGGGGAGGGGTAGCTCTATATGAAAGGGAAGGGATAAAATCAACTGAACAAAAGAGTAAACAGGGAGGAGAGGAGGCAATGTGGGTCACCTTAGAGACTGGAAATTGCACTACAATCCGCACAGGGGTTGTATACAGACCCCCATGTCAGGGGGAGGGAATGGACAAGGATATGATAGAAGGCATCCTTAGGATGGCAGAGAAAGGGGAAATACTATTGATGAGAGACCTGAATATGCCAGATGTTAACTGGAGCACCTTTGCTGCAGCCACATCCAAGAGCAGAGCCATTATCGATGCTCTACGGGTGGCATGCCTCAGACAGTTTGTTTTGGAAACCACTCATATGGGAGCAATCTTAGACCATGTACTATCAAATGGGGACAGTGGGAGGATCTCAGATCTAGAACTGGGTAGCTATCTGGGAACAAGTGACCACCAAACAGTGTGGTTCATGATAAACTCAGCTACAGAGTCAAACCATACAAATGTGAGGGTACTGGACTTCAGGAGGGCTGACTTTGGCAAGACGGGAGAGTGCCTTAGAAAAGCACTAGCAAATAGGCTAGAAGGAGAGGTGGAGCAACAATGAGGAAACATCAAAACTGCCATCACAGAGGCAACAAGCCTTTGTGTGAAGCAAATAAACAAATCAAAATGAAAGAAAAAGCCACTGTGGTTCTCAAAAGAGGTGGTGGGGAAGGTCAGGGAGAAAAAGGCAGCATTCAGGAAGTATAAGGAAACACAGAGGGAGCAGGACAGAGAGCCATACCAGTTAAGGCAGAAGGAAGCAGGGAGGGAAGTCAGAATAGCAAAGACCCAAACTGAGGAAAAGATAGCCAACTCGGTTTAGAAGGGGGATAAAACCTTTTATAGGTACATCAGGGAGTGTAGAAAGACCAAGGGAGGGATAGTAAGGCTGAATAGAATGGATGATGGGTGGGCAGAGAGGGACAGTGAAAAAGCAGGGATACTGAATGAATACTTCTGCTCAGTACTCACAAAAGAGGAGGGGGGAGGTGCCTAATCAAATTAACGGAAGCACTCTGGATAGGGGGGTCGATCCCAGTCCTTTTACAGAAGAAAGGGTTCTGAAAGAACTCCTAAAACTGAAGGTGGACAAAGCAATGGGGCCTGATGGAATTCACCCCAGAATTCTAAAAGAATTAAGGGGAGAACTAATGAAACCACTGACTACCCTTTTTAACAAATCGTGGGAGGATGGTGTGGTACCTGAGGATTGGAGGAAGGCGGATGTGATTCCCCTTCACAAAAGTGGGACCAAGTCAGAGGCAGGAAACTACAGACCTGTCAGTTTGACCTCTGTGGTAGGTAAAGTGATGGAATCACTTCTGAAGGAAAGAATTGTTGAGTACCTAGAGGCCAGTGGAGCACAAGACCCAAGGCAACATGTGTTCACAGTGGGGAGGTCATGTCAGATGAATCTAATTAATTTCTTTGACTGGGTGACCAAAGTAGTAGACCAGGGAGGGGTTGTGGACATGGCCTACCTAGACTTTAGCAAGACATTTGACACAGTCGTATACAAAAGATTAATAGTCAAATTAACCAGCCTGGGAGTCGGTCCCAGGGTGGTAGCCTGGGTAAAATATTGGCTGGACAACAGGACACAGAAGGTAATCGTAAATGGAGTCCACTCTGAAGAAAGAGAGGTTACTAGTGGGGTACCGTGGGGTTCAGTACTGGGTCCAGTCCTTTTTAATGTCTTTATAAGTGGCATTGCAGAGGGACTGGAAGGAAAAGTATGCCTCTTTGCAGATGACACAAAGATCTGCAATAGGGTTGATACACAAGGAGGCGTGGAAAGGATGAGAAGGGACTTGGCAAGGTTGGAGGAATGATCAGAAGTATGGCAGCTTGAATTCAATGCAAAGAAGTGCAAAATAATGCACCTGGGAAACAAAAACCCTGGGGAAGATTACACAGTTGGCAGGGAGGTAGTAACAACAACAAAAATGGAAAGAGACCTGGGGGTTAATCATATGAAATTACCTTAAGGTTAGCAAGCAATGTGAGAAGGCAGTAGGGAGGGCTGGGGGGATACTGGGATGTATAGGGAGCGGCATCACCAGCAGAAAACAGGAAGTTGTTATCCCTCGGTGCACACAGTTGGTGAGACCCCATCTGGAGTACTGCGTCCAGTTCTGGAGACCCCATCTCTGCAAGGACATAGACAGGATAGAGGCAGTCCAGAGGAGGGCGACAAAAATGGTGCAAGGTCTGCAAGAGAAGCCATATGAGGAGAGACTAAAGGAGCTTAATATGTATACCATTGAGGAAAGGAAGGAGTGGGGGGACATGATAGAAACTTTTGAGTATCTCAGTGGAATCAACAAAGTCTAAGAGGGTAACATCTTTCAGAAAAACAGATGTGCAAGAACAAGGGGACACAATTTGAAGATGGGGGGCTGGTTCAGGGGCAATACGAGGAAGTATTGTTTCACAGAGAGGGTGGTTGACGTATGGAACAGCCTTCTTGAGGAGGTTGTGGGGTCTAAAACCGTGAGATAATTCAAGAATGCATGGGACAGACATAAGGCAATTTTTGTGGGTGGTTGGAAGAAATAGGCTGTTGGTTAACTAGGATCTGCAGCTTATGCTGTAGGTAGGGAAATGAGCAGACTAGGTGGGCCATGCAGTCCTTATCTGATTCATAGTCTATGTTTCTATGTTTCTGTAACACTAACTTTACTTAAGCCACAATAAAGGACTAGAAAAAAACTATAATTGGGGCTTAGAAATAGGGTTTTTTCTTGTCACCCCTGCCAGACAAAATCTGTACATATTATTACAAAAGTCTACAGAATTGTTCCAGTCAGTGTCCACAGTAGGGGCAGGTCAAATCAAATCCAGAACAGCCAGACATTAATTCACACTGATATGGACTAAGTTCCAAACAAAACTGTGTTTAGGAAACAAGAGATGGCAATACCATAGGAGAAACACCAGACTTTATAAAGAGTACCTTGCTGTAGTTCCAAAGGAAAGCTGTCCGGGGCAAAAACATTCAGTTGGAGGTCAGATCTCATCAAGGCGTTAAGTAGTCCAATGCTTCCACATGATACACCATTATTGCCTGCTCCCAGAATCACAGAGGCAACAGAAAACAAGAGCTGTGACCTGCAAAGTGCTGGAGCATCTTGTTTCCATAATAAAATAATTAAAGGCCAGTTCAAAGGGACAGGGAAATGATAGAAAACAGGGGGCTTATCCTAATGACGGTAGGTAAAAGTCAGCTGTTACAGCTCGGCTTAAAGGAGACTTAATCAAAGTAACAACAGAGGAGGATACAAATACTGGTATAGAAAAAGAAATTAGAGACGAGCAGCTATTGAGTCAGCACATGCAGGTGATCAGAATAGACAGTAACAATTCCATGGAGCTTAACCCATTTCAATGTAAACCCCCCCCCGAAACAAATAGGGGTTCCTGTAATGCCTTCCTGGGCTGCCTAATGCCCACTGTCAAGATGGTGTCCTGTGTCAGCAGTAGATTTAAACTGTCTGCCTGAGAGTGCTCCAGTAAGCCTCCATGCCTGTCTCTTTAAGAGAACCACTATGCTGTGTGAGAAAATTAGTCTGGACTGAGTCTGAGTATTTAAGGCTCGCTCCGCAGAGGGGGCTTTGCTAGGGGAAAGTGATTATTTGCTGTTCATCTGCTGTAATAATAATAATAATAATAATAATAATAGAGGAGTTTGTCTAACCTGCCTTCCATTGCAGCTTGAACTTTTGTATGAGAGCCACCATCTTGGTTCTGGACTGCCAGTTTTGGACAAATCAAACCTCAGGGGACCTAAAATGGAGACTGTCCCCAGAGGTCTTGTGGGATTGAAATTCTGTAGGAATTGTAGTTTTTAAGGTTTAGCACCTAAATGGACCTGGAGGGGGAGCCCTTTCTGTGACAGACAGTTCCCTCAGCCAACCGAACCTTTTGGATTAATGGATATCCTCAGATCTGCCTGAAGCAGTCTGTCTGTTGTGAGTTGGAGTTTGGAGAGTGAACAGCTCGAGCCATCAAGCAGCTGCTCTTGCTTAGAGCCAAAGGTGAATTGGAGGAAAGGCTCTGCTGGCCTGCCTGCCACATCTTCCAGTATAAAGAACGGCCTTGAGTGTAAAGGTTGGATTTTTCTGATTACCTGATTGAGACCTGTGCCTGAAGAGAGGAAGTGTGTTGCTGCTACTTGAGAGTGGACCGAAGACTTGCTCCAGAAACTATTGGCCTGCCCGGTACCAAAGTGAGCCTCAGACCAAAAGGTTTGCACAGAAGAAACTGCAATTTGCAAACAGACTTTATCCAAACTGTGGCAAGTTACTTTAAGTTTTATAGATGTGCTGAATGTGTGGCGTGGGTAGCTATATGGTTCCCCACACTGAGTTCTGTTACACCAGCCGGAGGCTATTCCAGCACTTATCACGGACTTCATCCAAACTGTCTGCTCCGCCTGGGCTCTGCCATCTTGGCCTAGGCCACTGCTCCCGATTCAGACATTTTTGGTGAAAGACCCACTCAGGGATTCGGCCCCCTGCCCAACACCACTGATCAGGTAGTGACCACCACGGTGAGTCGTGTAGACCCTGCTTCCCCTGGCAATCCAGTACAACATCCTGAGGTCTTCATTTCATCTACCCTGCATCCTGGTCTGGGTAGTGTGAGTACAAAACAGGGTCGCTCCCTGCAACAAAGCTGCAATCATTTGTGTATTCATCTGATTTTCTTGTTTTGGGGTTTATTGCAACAGACTGAGCCATCCAGCTCCAGATTACAAATATTTGGGTTGAATGCATGCTAATTTTTTTCTTTCTTAAGGGCCCCAATAACAGCTGGAATGCCGGCCTATGCATCAGGCTAGCCTGTTCACCAGCTGGGTACCCAGGCAGCCTGAATTTAATCAGATTTGCCAGTCACTGCTAGCTTTTTACACCCTACCCTTGTTCACATCCCTTTGAATAAATCAGATTGTAGTTTTTTCACGTTTAACCTGGCTAGTGTGTACCTTATTGGTGGGTATACAGTACTGCCATAGTATTGTTGTATCACTGGTCTTATTTTCCAGGGGATCTACAGGTCAATTGCAGAAGATACTGTTGCTGAACTATTTGGGCCACTAGAAGTGTTGGTGGGTGGTTGTAGCATCCCAGTGGGCTATACCAACAGCAGTTGCGCTATCTCAAACCCATTCCTTTGGGTGAAGGCACCTGTTCACTGAGCTCAGACCCCTTAACTTGTGCATAGTCACGCATGCAGGGGTAGTATCCCATAGAATAGTGCCATCTAGGGGTTACATCTTGAAGGCACCGCTGGGATTTGCGCCTTCTAGTGGTCAAGAGTGGAAACTACAACCCCATGTGAATTTGAGACTCAGACTGACATGGAGTCGCTTACTATGCCCAAGTGGAAAATTGATCCCCACAAGCTGGTCGTGCACTGCAGGGTGGAGTGAGGCCGAGGGGGTATCCCCTACATGCCATTTTGCTACTAGATATCCTGCTGGGGACCACTAATGACATGACTGTAGAAACTGTGGGGAAGGTTAAATGTCTGGGGAAGGTTGAAGTATGGGGGCAGGACTCAGATCTGTTTGATCAAACCTTGGTGGCCCTCCTCTCTTGTAGCCTCCCTATAGACCCAAAAAAGTTTCCCCTGTTATCATGCCCCAAGTGTTCCAGAAAGGGTGGAGAGTTATTCGTTTGCATAGTGACCCATCTTCTCCTAGAGGGTCCCCGAGGGTGGAAGGGTTCAAAGATAAACTGTTAAGGCTGTTGGTTACTGAAGGTCGGACAGCAAAGGAATTGTTAAAGATGTCAAACCTTTTGGAAGAGACCACTCCCATACAGTATCTCCGGCCTCCCCATCTACTCCCAGAGCATCCCCTGTTGTGGCCTCCCCCATTGTGATACCGTCTGTACACCTGAGTCCTATCACAGGCTCAGACTGTTCTCTGGTGCAGTTCCTGTGCCAGTGGGGGAGGACGATTTAGAAACCTGGATGGACTATGCTACCCCCCAGGTCCAAGAGTGGCAATGTTCAGGGAGGATAAAAGAAAGAGACTCATGGAAAGTTTAAGGGACCCTGCACTGGAAGCAATCCGATTTCTCCGATACACTAACCCGGAAGCCACTGCAGCTGAGTACCTCTCTGCCTTATAGGGGGATGTTTGGCAGCACCAAATCTGGGGAAGATATAATATGGAAATTCAAGTCTGCTAAACAATGGAAAAATGAGAAATTGTCTGCTTTTGTCACTTGAATTGAACGGGCCTTGCAGAGGGCCCATAGAAAAGGATGAGTTCCTGCTACTGAACTGAACGAAGTCAGGCTGGAGCATATTCTCAGTTCTGCCAGGTATTCTAGTGTGCTGATGCTGAAATTGAAATTTCAGGACAGGAAGACTAACCCCCCCCCCCCGAATATTGCTGGCTAATGAAAGAGATTCGAGTGGCTGAGAATGATGAGGTGGGATGAGAGCCCTGTACTGAGGTTACCCGCACCAGTCAAGTCTCAGATCGGTCCAAGGAAAGGGAAGAATCTACTGAAATACAGCAAGTTAAGAAATGCTCAAAGAAATAAAGGAAATGCGAGCCAGTCAACAAGCTGCAGCTCAAGCAGCCAGAAGCTCCCACCCTTGCTTGTTGCCAACTGAGACTAGAAGTGAGGTTTTTCCAAGGGATGTGCGGGTCCATGCCATCACTCCCAAACCCTGGGTTGAGTACAAGCTAATAGAAGAAATGAGAGAGCTGAGAGCCCTAGTGGGAGACCTCATACATGCCACTCATAGTTCTGCCCACTGGGGAGGTGGCGAGGACAGAGAACCTGAGTCCAAGCCAAAGGAAGACAGTAGAACTCCTTCTTCCAACCAACACAAGGGTCAGGGAGAACCTAGCCACTCCAGTGATTCTGGGGAATAGGTATTCTGTACCAATGTGGAGAAGACGGACATACCCGATGGGGCTGTACCTTCGCAGAAAACCTGCAGAGAGTCACAGCCAGACTGTTAAACTTGGTTCATCAGAGCAATATAAAACCCCAGCCGGGCCCGCTGAAAAAAATCTCACTCCTCCAAAACTGCTGTGGGACAGTCTGCCAAACCAAGCTCCCCGGATTGGTCCGAGATGGTGGTCCCCTTCATGGAGACCATGATGACAGTCAATGGCATCTCCACTCACACTGTGTTGGACAGTGGCTCACAAGTCACCATTATTTTTCGTGATTGATATGACCAGCACTTATCTGACTCCCACTCCAGTCCCTCGAAGGACTGCATATATGGGGGTTGAGTGAGAAATGCTATCCTTGTCTAGGGTATGTTCGAATTTGGTTGTCTTTCCTTACTGCTGTAGCAGGTGTGAATGAACAAGTGGAGACCCTGGCCTTGGTGTGCTCACCAACTGGACTGTACGATGGTGTCCCTCTACTAATTGGTAAGAATGCCCATATGTTCGGATGGTTAGCCGAACTTTGTCAAAAAAAGCAAGCCAAGTTAACTGGATGGGCCCTGCACAATTCGGCCCTAGTACAGTAAGCCTACGACTTTCAGATGCGAACACAGGAGACTGAGAAGGATGAACCCGTGGGGGTGGTCTGAAAGAAGGATCCTGACCCTTGGTACTATCATCTAGTGCTCAGTGCACCATTAGTGGGGAAGTGCACCTAAAGACTGATGTTAAAAATAAGGTTCTGAAGAAACAAGGGGGCGCTAATGAGCACTTGAAGAAAACAGACGTGCCTGCACCTGGCTTCGCCTCGACGAGGTTAATTAAAAAAAAAAAGTGGTAAATTGCCCTTATCGATGGTTTATTTTGTAACAAGACTGTGCAGTTACCCAGTATGGAGGAATATCTGACATCGGGGGGCTGATAAAAGTCAGAGGATGGCTGGCAAAACCGCAAAGGAAAATGCGGCCTGCTCGCAGGCAGAAAGCCACAGGTAGTCTCCTTATCATCAGTGGAGGTGAGCGCATTGGGTCGAGAGTTGACGGGCCAGATTCTAGCAGCCCTGGAGCTGTGACTTTGCAAACTAGAAACCAGAATCCATGATAGGCTCCAGGAGGTATTGACCCAGCAGGTAGCCCATGGGACATGCTTAACGGAGTTGGAGGAACGCATATCTAGAATGGAAGATGAACTGCAGGGGGTGCCAGGACAGATTTTATCCCTGCAAAAAGAGTTAGAAGAAATGAAAGAAGCAGCTGATTATCAAGAAAATTATCATCGAAGGCGTAACCTCCACCTGCATGGCCTACCAGAAGGAATGGAAGGATGGGACATGTTGAAGTTCTGTGCAGAGACCTTGCCTAAGCTGCTGGGCCTTACACTCAAAAATGGGAAGCTGAAGCTGGAACATGCCCATCAGGCTGTTATGCCCAGGCCTTGGGCGGGGCAACCGCCTCACCAAATCATCATGCGGTTTCACCATTTTCAAGACCGTGGAACAGTATTGCGAGCCTATAGACAGAAATGTCAGCTTTCAATGGAGGGCCACTGTGTTTTTCTTTCCCAGGATTACTCAGCAAGGCTTTTGAATAGGTGCAAAAAATTTAATGAGTCAGTAGCTGCTCTTCGCTCGCTTAAAGTGGAGAACTTTTTAATTTATTCAGCTACTCTCAAGGTGAAGCATGGGGGCACAACATATTCATTTTGGGAAGCAGAAAAAACGATGAAGTTTGTGGAGGATCTGCGCAAAAAGGCTGGGTGAAGTATAAAACCTGAATAGTTATATTTAAACATATAGGAGGCTGGTTGACTGACTTAACTTCATTCTATCATCAGTTTAATTATCTAATCAGAGGAAATTGTACTGTATCTACATTCTCATGGGGATGAGCACCTTTTTTTTTTTTTGCTCTCTCCTGTTGGGATGGACTTTTCCTGTTCTTCTTCCGCTCTCCGGTGCACGGAGGTGCTCGGTTTGTGTGAAAAGGTCATGGACTGAAGAAGATTTCGTCATGGCCACATGATGGCCCATTTGAGGGACACCTTTTTTGGATATTATATAGTTTAAGAAATCTTTTGTTAAAAATAAAATGGACATTTGGAGGGTACCATTGGGGGAGGGGGTTGAGGTTTGATTGCAGGAAAGGGGGAGAACGTGGTTAGGATCCGTAGGGCCAGTTGGGAGCAGGGACCTTGGAGAGCCTGGACGTTTTTGCCATTTGGCATAATAATGGGCTCATCTCAAGAGATGCTGTTAGAGGAAGGGAGAAATGTCCCTGTTGTGCTGGGCTAACATTATACGGGGGAGGCCCTCATTGGCGGCCATGGAGTTGATTGGGAGGGGGGCCTGCATGGGAGTGTTTGCTTGCCTCTGCATATTATCATATGGTAGATTCTCTCACTAGCAGGGGAGGATCTCCATGACTGCCAAGTTCGAGACAAAGGCCTGGGGGACATACCAAAGATGGCTCAGAATTTGAAGCTCCATACTTTGGGAAATTTAGATGGGAATGGGAATGGGATGTGGAAGGGCAATTATGATATATACCTCGGGGAAGGCAGAGGGTAGGTCACAACTGTATAGAGGGATATTTTTGGCACTTAAGCAGTGTTGGCAGTTAGTGTCAGAGATGGGATATTGGGGATTATATCTAAAACAAGGGAATCGAGGACAAGATGGGCAAGTTATAATAGACAAAGGATATAATAGGGGGAAGGGGCTTGGATAATTTGGCTATTATCCAACAAAAGATACGTGTTAAAGGAGAACTATCGGACTCATCATTGCTTATTGCTGAATAAAGTAAACTGGTTGCCTTTGGATGTAAATTATCAGTGCCACTGGTTAACCTTAATTTATAAAATGAAATATTTATCGGTGAATCATCCAATTTCATTACTATTGTTTCCAGTGAAATGCTGTCACAAACGGTTATTAACTAGGTCAGTTTATTTAAATAAAATAGTTGTAGGAAAATGTCAAAATAAATATGGGGATAGGTCCTTGTTATATCAAGCTGCTGGTTTCTGGAATCATCTCCCTGTTGATGTGAGAGAAATTACAAGTTACTCCTTATTTACTCAAACCATAAAGGAGTTATATACTCACATTTGTGAGTGTTGAATATTTTCAGATGTGTTTTGGAATCTGTTTTATTCCTTTTATAATAATTTATATGGATGAATTTCAGTTATATTATGCTGTTTGTATTCATCTGTGTTTTAAATGTGGAACTTTATTGTATGTAATTAGATAGGAAATTACACAGGTCTGTCTTGTAAACTGGATTATGTCCAAATGACATGTATCACCTGTATAAAAATACATTTTTACCTACCCCATGTTTACCTAAAAAGGTTGGTGGGGTATGTTTGAATGTATTTTCAATAGTTGGATACTTGTTATCGTTATTGTTTTTCTGTTTATATATCATTGCACATAGGGTTTTGACTACCAGATTAAGGTGCTTCAGGTGCATTTGAAAGACCTGACCAGCTGTGGGAGAGTAGGTGTCCAAGGTTGTAGAATGAAGAGGTGGAACTCTATGGTTGATGGGGGAGACATTATGACAAAACAGTTTTTTTACCAGTGGCTGATAAACAAAATGTAAGTATATGTTTCTGGAATGTTAAAGGGATAGCGACCCCGATTAAACGAACCAGTCTCCTTACGGCCTTACAGAGACAGGGAATTCAAGTAGCATTGTTGCAGGAAACACATCTCTCTGCGGTGGAACACTGGAAATTGGTGCAGGGTGGGAGGGGAAATGTTTTGCAGCCTTGTTTAAGCCACATAAGAGAGGGGTCGCTGTCCTTCTGCATAAGCACCTCCCATTTCAGGTCCAGCGAGTGGTTAAAGACCAGACAGGAAGTCGATATATCTTTGTGGTGGGGGAACTATGGGGGGAGCAAGTAACATTTGGATCAGTTTATGCCCCGGTGGTGTTTGAGGCTCTTTCTACCATACTAGTCTTTCACACCTGGTAAAGGAGCAATTTCTGGGCCTGCTGTTGGGTGGTGACCTAAACTGCACCCTGGATCACCTTTTGGATCATTCCCAGAGTAAAGGTCGACAACATGAAGCAATCCGACAATGGCGTTGGGGGATGGTAGCTCTGGAGATAGTGGATTGGTGGCGGGAGGTGAACCCTGGTGTAAGGGAGTACACCTTCTACTTTAATCCGCATGGCACCTGGTCGGGAATTGATTATGTGTTTCTCCCATAGGTATGGTATGGACGGGTGAGGGAGGTTAGACATGGTCCAATCCATAACTTGGACCATGCCATTGTGATTCTTTCATTGGAGATAAATAGGCTGAGGGAGATCCCACCCCCCTGGAAGTTCCCGACACACTTACTAGGTGATAAACATTTTAAAGAATACTTAAAGGAGCAATGGGAACATTATATAACAGCTAATATAAATTCCTCTTCTAGTAGGGCAACTATTTGGGAAGCCGGAAAGGCGTATATGAGGGGGATGATCATAAAATATGTGGCTAAAGTAAAAAAACAAAAGCAAGATAGAAGAACGGAACTAGAAGCCAGAGTGAGGGAATTAGAGAGGCAGGGCTGCGAAAGGGGAGGATGAAGTAGTTCGAGGTGAACTGAAAGCAGCCAGGGAAGCACTGAATACATTACTTAGTGGGGAGGCCAGAACTGCTTGGACATTTGGTAAGAGGAAGCTGTATGAGTGGAGAAATAGGCCTGGACCTCTGCTGGTTCATTTGATGAAGGGTGCTACTCATATTGCAGCAATCAAGGACAGTAGGGGGGTGTTGCATAAGTCTCCTCAGCAGTTACGAGAGTGTTTTAAAGTTTTTTATGAAACATTGTATAAGATGGATAGAGGGAAGGGGGATGGGGAAGCTTTTCTAAAAGCCCTGAGGTTACCTGTATTAACGAGGGAGCAGAGAGACTCTTTAAATGATTCTATTGCCAAACTAGAGGTGCTGGGGGTGATACAGAAGCTCCAGAGTGTCAAGGCGAATGGGCCAGATGGCTATCCAGTGGAGTATTATAAGTGCCTGGTGAGGCAGCTGGTTGGACCGCTATGTGATACCTTTTAACAGCAGGAGGGGGACACTCTGAAACTGCCAGATACCTTTTTTGATGCAGTTATTTGTGTGATTCCTAAAGGGAGGAAGGATGTTTTGGAATGCGCCTCTTTTCATCCCATTTCGCTTTTGAATTGTGATGCTAAGATATTTGCGAAGGTATTGGCAGGGCAGTTAGAGGGGGCTTTACCTGATCTTGTTCACCCAGACCAGACCGGGTTCATTAAGGGACATCTCTCCTATCATAATGTGCGGAGACTCCTGAATGTGATCTAGGGTGCAGAAAAGTGGAAGGAGGATACCTGTGTCATTTCAATGGATGCTGAAAAGGCCTTTGACCGGG
Source organism: Neoceratodus forsteri (assembly GCA_016271365.2). Taxonomy (NCBI): domain Eukaryota; kingdom Metazoa; phylum Chordata; order Ceratodontiformes; family Ceratodontidae; genus Neoceratodus; species Neoceratodus forsteri. The sequence continues at coordinate 520,467,377 of CM057458.1, forward strand.
TGGAATAGGATTACTTAATTGAGACGCTGACCCGGTTTGGTCTGGGTGATACTTTCGTGGGCTGGGTGCGCTCAGTATAGATCCCCCCATGTGCAGGTGTTGGTAAATGGGTCACTCTCTGGTGGCTTTGGTTTGGGCAGGGGTACAAGGCAGGGATGCCCAATGTCTCCACTGCTCTTTGCTCTGGCAGTAGAACCCCTGGCAATAGCCATTCAGAAGAATATTCAGGGGGTGAGGGGCTTCTCAGGAGAGCAGCATAAGCTCACAATGTATGCAGATGATATGTTGCATTTTATTACAGAGCCTGAGAGATCTATGACCACCCTTCTGCAGCTGGTGGAAAGATTCTCACAATTCTCAGGATATAAACTTAAAAGTTATGAGGCTTCCCAACAATTTGGGGTGGAATCAGGGTTGGGGCTTTAAAAGAGTGGGAGGGTACTTCACATACTTGGCAATAAGGATTGGGTGGTCCCTGGGCTCCCTTTACAACTTGAATTATGGCTCAGCCCCAAAAGTGATGGAGACTGATTTGAGGCAGTGGGCATCTCTCCCGATTTCATGGCTTAGGAGGATAAATTTAATTAAAATGAACATCCTCCCCAGATTAGTATATCTTTTTGCAGATTTTACACTTGGGGTTGGCCAGGAAGGACATCAAGAGGTTGGAGGGTTTGCTGTCCTCATTTATCTAGAGAGGGAAGCACCCCAGGGTGAGTTTGCAGCGACTTAAGATGGATGCAGGGAGAGGAGGGTTAAACTTCCCGGATATAGAATCTTATTATCTAGCAGCTCAACTGAAATATATCAGTGACTGGTTTAATTTTCCCCCAGCAGCATGGTGGCTTGACCTCGAGCAACGGGAATGTGGAGCATGACTCTCAGCATATCTGGAGAGAAGGGGAAGGAGTGCATATAATAGGCAGAAGACCCAGAATCCATGGGTGGAAACTACTCTGGATAGCTGGAACAAGCTCCAGAAGCGGTGAGGGGTGAAGGAGGTGGCTACATATCTAGTTCCGGTTGCTAGAAACCCATATTTTCTACTGGGGTGGGAAGACCCTGGTTTTAAGAGATGGGAAAAAAGGGGTATAAGGAGCCTGGAGGACATACGTAGTGGAACAGGGATTTGCTCTTTCTTAGACTTATGACAGAGGTTGAGCTTGGAAAGAGGACACATGTTTAGGTACTTCCAAGTGCGGGCCTATGTGGCAGGGCTAAATAGGGAAGGATCGGGGGTAGGGGAGCTGAGGAAAATTGAAACAATCATCCAATTGTCTAGAAGGGACCCTAAAGGTTTTTTTATAGGGAAAGTGGTGACAGACAGTAGACAGGGCTTACCAGACCTTACGGTTAAAACCCAGAGACTCTGGGAAAGAGATTTGGGCATCCAAGTAGAGGATCGGAATTGGTCGGGATTTTTGCCTATGCACATGGGCCTCCTGCTCTGTAATAGATTTAAGGAAGCTTTTTTTAAGTTTGTCCACAGTTTATATAGCCCCCCGTTATTGTACATAAGTATCGCCCGGCAACGTCGCCTTACTATGGAAGTTGTGAGCAGGAGATAGGTACCTATATACACTGTTTTTGGGCCCGTAATATTTTACAGCAGTTCTGGAAGTCAGTGGTATTGGAAGTAGGGAGGATGTGGGATAGAGTGGTCCTGCTAGATCCATTGGTATGTCTCTTTGGGGTGGAGGTAGATGGAGACGGAGAATGGGAACCACTCCCGAGAAGGGTAAGAATCTTACTGATTTTTGGCAGACACTATATACAAAATACTTGGGTGTCCTGTATAACTCCCACAGCTGGCGAATACTTGTACTGCATACCCTGGGGTTGGAAAAACTCTCACTCCTGGTGAAAGAAATGCTGGATCAGTTTACTAGAAAATGGGCTCCTCTTCTGGCAGATTTGTCCCAGCAAGAGAATATGATTCTTTGGGGAGGCCTGGATATATAAGCTTTAGGGGTACTGTTTCAGAGGGCACCTGAGTACTGCACCTTATTTATTTCAATCAATCAATCAATCAAAATCTGTATTTAACCAGGCAGTCACCGTTGAGCAAGACTCATTCTCGAGGTGGACCTGGATGTAACAAGTACAGAATAAGGTATCATACACAATAATTACAATACAATAGCATAAACCATGTGGAGATAAACAGAGATAATAATATGTGGTACAGGTTAAATGAACATGTGCCGGGTCAAGCAGAGTGCATTAATGTTGAGACACAAGGGAAACAAGGAGATACACAACATTACAATGTACTAGCAAGAAAGCAGGGGCGAGAGCAGGAGTTGATAGAAATAAGTGAATAGCCAAACAAACTGTCCAGGCAATCAGTATTGCAGATGTCTTCTGCAACTAAGAAGGATGGAGGGCAGGGCGCGAGCGAAGCCAGTGCAGTGCCGGAGCAGGTCGGGGGAAGAAAGAGGAGGAGAGAAGCCAAGAAGGGGAAAAAGGCAGTGTAGGAGAGAGAGAGAGAGAGAGAGAGAAAGAGAGGGCCAGGCTGTGGCTGGACCAATTATTAGGGAAGGTTGCGTGAGGTGGAAATGGTTCCAGAAAAAAAGAGGTACATGATCAGGAGTGGCAGACACAGGATTCAGTAACATGATTGGAGTAAAGTGTTTTGAACGTTCCTAAGCTGACGACATAGTTTAGCTTTAGAGATTTTTGCAGTTTATTCCACACTGATGGCAGCACATGGCTAATGGCTGCGCAGCCAAAGCAAGTACTGGCCTTACGCACCTTCAAGGAGATATAGGAGGCACTTCTCAGCGCATACTTACTGATAGTGTAAAATGGTAAGCAATCTGAAATGTAGTTTGGGAGTTTATTTAGGATGACTTTATATGTCCAGATGATGGCATTTTGTTGTCGCCTGAAGTTGAGAGAGGACCACCCTATGGCCGTGAACAGCAAGCAGTGGTGGGTGCAGTAGGGAAGGCCCGTTATGAACCTTAGGGTTCTGTGATAAAGAGTGTTGAGTTTAGAGAGCACTCTAGCAGGCTCTTGATTGTACAGGAAGTCGGCATAGTCTAGCAGAGAAAGAAATATAGTCTGAACTAGCCTGTTCTTGGCTTGCCCAGGGAGGAGGTCTTTTATCCTGAAAAAAGGCCGAGCCTCTGATGAAGTTTCTTTAACAGTTCCTCAATATGAACCTGGAAGGAGAGTCTGTTGTCGAGCCATACCCCCAGATATTTGAATTTGGTCACATACTCTAGCTGTTCACTAAGTATGGTAGTGACCAGGGGGAGAGTCCCAACCGAGGCTGGGTTAGGTAGGTTGGGAAAAGGCGAGAAGAACATTGCTTTTGTTTTCTTTGCATTCAAAGTAACTTCTGATTTAAGAGCTGACGTTGTAGAAGATTAAATTCATCCTGGAGGACTGAGTACGTAATGTCAGGGGAGGGTCCACTGACATAAAGCACCGTATCATCCACAAAGAGGTGTATTTGGGCCTTTTTTATGGTGTCATCTATCCTGTTGATGTAGATTGTGAATAACAGGGGTCCCAGGATGGAACCTTGAGGTACTCCTCTCAGGAGAGGTTTTAAGGGAGAGACTTCGCCTTCTGCTTTTACCTGCTGTGATCGGCCTATGAGGTAATTCTCGAACTATCTGGTAGGTATTGTGTCTAGGCCAGTTTGTCAAAGGGACGTGAGGAGCAGTCCATGATCGACAGTATCAAATGCCTTGCTTAGGTCCAAGAATACAGCTCCGACAAAGTTCTTGCTGTCCAACTCAGTCTGCCAGTCATTGTTCACTTTGGCTAGAGCTGATATTGTGCTGTGCTGTGATCTGAAGCCTGACTGTAGTGGATTTAGCAGTTTCACTGATTCCAGATAGTTCCTAAGCTGGGTGTTCACAACTTTTTCCAACATCTTAGACAGGGTTGGTAGAAGGGAGATTGGCCTGTAATTGTTCAGGTCACTGGGATCTCCAGATTTGAACAGTGGGTTAACATGGGCCGTTTTCCAGATGGAAGGGAGGTCACCTTGAGAGAGGGAGATGTTAAACAGGTGAGTAATGGGCACTGCCAGGGCACGATAGCCCAGCTTTAGGAAATAAGGACCAATTTGATCAGCTCCTGCACTTTTTCTAGGATCCAACTGGAGTAAGAAATCTTCGAGTTCCTTCAAAGTTGTAGGTTGAAAGGAGAAAGATAGATTTGGGGGTTGGGGTCCTTGATCATTGGGTACAAGCTGGGTGTGAAGTGCGTTAGCGGGAGAGGTATCGAATGCTAACCCTGCGGTGGCAAAATTGTTGTTGAAAGAGTCAAGGATTGAAGATTTATCGGTGTATGTAGTAGTGCCAATTGAGATTTTTGTTGGCAGAGAGGCACGGTTGGAAGGGCCTTCAATATCCTTGATTAGATTCCAGAAATTGGAGGAGCAGTTGGATGAAAGATCCAGTTGGGAGCGATAGAAACTAGCCTTTGTTTCTCTTACCAGTTTGGTGCACTGGTTCCTCACCCTCCTGAATAGATTCCAGTCGTTCCCGGACTTTGTCTTGCAGGCCTTCTTCCACAGCAGGTCTCTATTATGCAGGGTGTCCTTCAGTTCGGTAGAGAACCAAGGACAAATTTTTTCTGATCCGAGTTTTTGTTAATGGTGCATGTTTATTGAGAGCGGCTAGGATAATGTCTTGGAGGATATCATAAGCAGTAGTCACAGACTTTGCTAGATAGAAGTCTGGCCAGTGTACAGAATGTGTTAACTCGGAGATGAATGCATAAGGGTTGAAGTTGCGTAACCACCTAGTAGTTGAGAATTTGGCTCCTGTGGAGTCGGTGCGGTTGAACCTTACACAGGCAATGAAGCAGTGATCGCTGATGTCTGAGAAGAAAACACCAGCATGGGTGAATAAGTATAAGTGGGATTTGCTCACGAGGATAATGTCTAACACGGTGCTGTTAGCAGGGTTGGTTTTATTTGGGCGTGTTATTTCGTTGATGAGTTGGGACAGTCCAAGTGAGTCACAGAGTGATTTTAGTGGAAAAGATGCACTAGATAGCCAATCTAAGTTGAGGTCACCAAGTAGTATGGTCTCGGTGGATGCTTGTCCTAGGATAGTGCTTAGATGGTTCAGCAGCTGCAGGCCAGCAGATGGGGACCTATAACAATCTAGCACACAAAGTGATACACCAGGTGCAATCTCAACCAGCAGGTAGAGACTTTTGAATTCATGTGGAATTGAGGTTGAGTCTAGTGTGGAGACTGAGAATTTGTCCTTGACATAAATAGCCACCCCTCCACCTCTGGTCCATCTATGGGTACAGAATAATGAATAAGAAGGGAGATTTATTTCATTGTTGCTAGTTGGTGGGTGAAGCCAAGACTCAGTGACAACCAGGATATCTGGAGTAGTGTGGCAAACCCAGGCCTGGATAGGTGTGATTTTTTTTAATAGGCTGCATGCATTAACGTGCATGAAGCTTAACCCTTTGAGGTTAGGTAAGTCTGCAGGCAATCTGATGGGTGCTGGAGGGCCAGGGTTAGGTTCAATGTTACCAGAGCATAGCAGTAAAAGAAGCAGGATTTTCTTAATTGTTTCTGAGAGCACTTTTATGAATTTAGTCCATCTTCCTTTGTGGGGAATATGATTGTGAGAGGGAGGGTCCTTGAGGCTGGTACCAAACTGCATTAATGTTACATAGAACAGGACCTTGCCAGTGTGGGACAATGTGAGGCGAACGAGGTGGTGAGACTTATTAAAAATCTTTAATTGGGGCACATCTAAGTTACCAGTTTGCTGTGGTGAGTAGGGGTCCAGTAGCAGATATGGAGTATTGAGGACGCGTAAGAGATATTTGAATAATTTTAAGTCATCAGCCTGGGGTGGCATATGGTTGGGACCCCATATCTCAGATGGCGGCGTATCTGATGAGTGAGAATATAGAGGGTGGAAGTGCAACAGCAGAGACAGGCAAAAGAACACCCACACTCTCTGTAGAAGCGTGCCTGTGTCCATGGCCAGAGTGTACTGGGCAGATGACAAATGAGGTGATAGCGGCTTGATCGCCTGTAAGGCAGGAATTTATAAAGCTGCAAAAATGGTACAGTAGAAACAAAACATAGAGAGGAGTGGAGAAAAAGAGAGTAGGAGGAGTAAAGATATAAGAAGACTTGGTAGTGGGCAAAGGAGGAGTGATTAGCAAAATGTAGAGAGAGCCAATGAGGAGGGTTTTAGCAAGATGGAGAGAGCCAATGAGGAGGGATTTAGTAAGATGGGAGGGGAGAAAAGAGCATTTAAGGTGACCTAGGAGGGGGTGGGGGGGCGGTAAAAAAACTCCCAGGGGGAACTGGTGCTAGAGCACTGCTCACCATACCTGTTGCTGTCCTTGTGTGGCTCCCGAGTGCTGTGGGGCACTTGCTGGGTGATCTGACCGTGGCTGCGGTCACAGCCTGATGAGGCTACCGGAGGCCTGAAGAAAAAGCAGACATGGAGTTAGATAAACCCCAGGAAGGAGGGTGGTTCAAACAAGATGAGTCAAAGGGGCACAAAAGAGCTGAGCACTTAGTTGTGCTGTTAGATCAGGGGGCAGATTCAGATAGCAGCAAGGCGCTACCTCGGTCTGAGAGCCTTGGTATGTAAAACAAAGGGTAAGGGAAGCAAGTCACCTTGGGGATGGGCAGAGTCTGCAAAGCTGGCTTTTTTAATATTTTATCTTATTACCCCAAGCAGAAAAATGGCAGGCTTGCCAAGGAATTTAAGTGTGTGGCCAAACAGTCACAGAAGCAAGTTACTAAATATAGCTGTACTAATGGCAAAGGGTCCGAGCAGAGACTGCCACTTCCCAGGAATAAGGGGACTAGAGGTAGTTGCAGCCGTGGGATGCTTCATCGCAAGGGGTGCCAGCGCGAATTCAGGTGGCTTACAGCACTGACAAGACCTCACTCCTAGATGGAAACAGCAGTCTAAGCAGGGAGCGCTGCCTCCTGAGCAAATAATAATCCTATACAGAGTTTTATAGCAACAAGCACAATCAACACAGTAAGGAGAAGCAGATTAGCATTGAAAATCCCGGGCAAAGGAGTTGGCCAATCAGGGAACGCTGCTTGGCAGGGTAGCCAATGAGCACCGATCCCAGAGTGGTGCCGAAATTTGAAGTCCAAAGGGTATGTCCAGAAAAACTCCCTGAGGGAACTGATGCTGGAGCGCTGCTCTCTGTACCTGTTGCAGTTCTTGTGGGGCTCCCGAGCGCCATGGGGCCCTTGCTGGGCAATCTGACCGTGGCTATGATCACAGCCTGATGAGGCTAATGGAGGCCTGAAGGGAAAGCTGACACAGAGTTAGATAAAGCCCAGGAAGGAGGGCGGTTCAAACAAGGCAAGTCAAAGGGGCACAAGAGAGCTGAGCACTTAATTGTGCTGTTAGATCAGGGGACAGGTTCAGACAGCAGCAATGCTCCAGCTCAGTCTGAGAGCCTTGGTATGTAAAACAAAGGGGAAGGGAAGTAAGTCACCTTGGGGATGGGCAGAGTCTGCAAAGCTGGCCTTTTTTATATTTTATCTTATTACCCCAAGCAGAAAAATGGCAGGCTTGCCAAGGAATGTAAGCATGTGGCCAAACAGTCACAGATGCAAGATACTAAATATAGCTGTACTAATGGCAAAGGGTCTGAGCAGGGACTGCCACTTTCCAGGAATAAGGGGACCAGAGGTAGCTGCAGTCGTGGGATGCTTCGTTGCAGGGGGTGCCAGCGTGGTCGGGTGGCTTACAGCTGTCCAGACCCTACCCAGATGGAAACAGCAGTCTAAGCAGGGAGTGCTACCTCTGAGCAAATAATAATCCTATACAGAGTTTTATAGCAACAAGCACAATCAACACAGTAAGGAGAAGCAGATTAGCATTGAAAATCCCGGGCAAAGGAGTTGGCCAATCAGAGAACGCTGCTTGGCAGGGTAGCCAATGAGCGCCAATCCCAGAGTGGTGCCGAAATTTGAAGTCCAAAGTGTATGTCCAGAAAAACTCCCCAAGGGAACTGGTGCTTGAGCGCTGCTCACCGTACCTGTTGCTATCCTTGTGTGGCTCCTGAGCACTGTGGGGCGCTTGCTGGGTGATCCGACTGTGACTGCGGTCACAGCCTGATGAGGCTACCGGAGGTCTGTTGCTGTCCTTGTGGGGCTCCCAAGCACCGTGGGTTGCTTGCTGGGCGATCCAACCATGGCTGCGTAATTTGTTTAGGAATTATAAGTTTTTGTCATATACCATATGGGTATATATAAATTTGTGTAGACTGGGTTGTATAAAAATTAACATCACATATGTTTTTTTTCCACTTTATCTTTTTATTGACATTCAAGTATATAAGAAAGCACACATCTAATACAATAGAAGACTATCCTCCATTTAAGGTATAAAATATCACTTAACAAAACACAGTATTGAGGGTAAACATATTGGAAAAGCCTTATATACATGTATTGATAATACAACACAAACCTAGACAGGATGTACATGGAGAGCAGAAGGTTTACAATCAATAGGGTATTATAGGATCAGAAATAGCAACCATGTATGAAATACATGCTAGGGCAGGCTATGACAAGGCATTCAGTAAATTGCAAAAAGTGATAAATGTGGTAATATGAACAGTGTTCAGTAATGGAGAGGTGAAGATAAGAGAAAAGCATGCAAGGAAAGAAAGAAGAGAGAAAAAGGCAAGGAAGACAGGAAGGAGAGAGTGAGAAAACAGGGAGAAAGGGAAAAAGAGGAGAAATCTGTGCACAGAAGTTTCGAGAAAACCTAATCTGAGAGCAAAATAAGAAGGAGGGCTAAATATCCCTAAGAATTAAGGTCTAGAAGAACTAGATTCGAGGTACTTGAAGTAATCCTGCCAACATCTGTTGTATACAGTGAGTCGGTTATGAGTAACATGAGATAATTGGTCTAGGGAGGCATACTGAGAGAGGCTTTGAAGAACATCTGAAAGAGAAGGCACTAGAGTTGGTTTCCATTTCATAAGAATCAGACGTTTGACCAGAAGAGAAAATATGTTTAGCCATCTAAAATGTGCATGTGAGAGGAGAGAGCTATTGTGGGCATGTGTGATTTTGTATTTTACTGGGGGATAAGGATGCCTAGAAGGAATAGCATGGGGTCAAAAGGTAGTTTTTGTCCTGTTACTCTAGAGGCAAATAAACAGACTTTATGCCAGAGCTTATTAATGGGAGCGCAAGACCACAAGATATGAAGTAGATCCCCGTTGGCTAAATTGCAGCACCAGCAATTATTATTATTTAATAGGCCCATTCATTGGAGCACAGAGGGGGGTTCTATCCCAAAGATGTAGGATTTTAGTTTGTATTAAAGAACCATGGGCATCTTTAAAGGTATTATGTGCAATATGTCAACAATTACTCCATTGTGCATCTGAAATATTGTAGTTAAGAAGAGTACTCAATTTATTTTTGTCCTGTATAGACTGATCAGGTAGATTATCAATAATGTCTTTGTAAATGGAGCTACATAATTTTACTGATAAATTAGTCCAGTGCGAGATGTTTGGGTTTAGAAGAGTATGCCTATACACTAAAATGAGAGAGAGAGAGAGAGAGAGTATGAACTGCCCGAATTTGTAAAAACTTCCAGAATTCCTGTTTAGGAAGTTTCCATGTGACCTGCAAGTCTGAGAATGATCTAAGAGTGAGTGAATTCTGGTCCAAGATATCTCCGAGAAAGAAAATGCCTTTGTTCCTCCATGTACGACAGAAAATTGGGTGATCTTCTAGAGTAAGCAGTGGATTGCCCCATAAGGGAGCATAAAACCAGGGTGATGGATTAGATTTCAGGAATTTGTGGGTTAGTTTCCAGTAAAGAACAGAGGTTGATATAGTCGGATGAGATTTTAGTTTAGAGGAAATGGGATTAAAAACGAAGGAAGTGTGAACTCCTCCCGGGCACAATGCGGATTGCATTGCAACCCATAGTGGTGAGTGAGGGGAGGGTTTCTGAAACCATTTAATGGTTTGGGCCATTTGGAAAGACCAGAGGTAGTCTTTGAACCAGGGAAGTCTGAATCCCCCTTTTTCCAATGTGATCAAAGTTTGTTGCTGTTAAATCTCGGTGGTTTCCTGTCCAGATAAAGTTGCCTATTAATTTATCAATTTTTGCAAAAAAGGAGGATGGTAAGACTAAAGGAATATTGGCAAAGAGGTAAAGAATCTTAGGAGAAATTTACATCTTAATGGCTGCAATTTTCCCCATGAAAGAGAGATTAAGAAGCTTACATCTGTCCAAAATTGTTTTGATGTTATCAAATAAGGGGTTAAAGTTAATGTCCCATATCTTCCCTAAGTTACTAGTAATTTTGATTCCTAGATATGTTATACCCTGTGGTGACCAGCGGAATCCAAGAGGTATGTTCATAAAGGCTTTACAGTGGTCTTTAAGGGGCATAGTTTGTGATTTGCCATAATTCAAAGCAAGGCCAGAAATTTTAGTAAAATTATTAAGCAAATCAACCAACAGGGGCCCAGCCTCATTCAGGTTTTTGAGTAAGATTAAGAGGTCATCCACATAGGAGAGAGAAACATGTCTTGAATTGCTCACAGGTATGCCCATAATGTCAGAAGATTGACGGAAACAAGCAGTCAGGGGTTCCATGGCTAAAATAAACAGGGAAGGTGACAGGGGACAGCCTTGTCTAGTTCCCCTTGCTAGATGAAAGTAAGAGGAAAAGGTGGAATTAGTAAGTACTTTAGCAACAGAGGAGTTATATAATAGCTTGATCCAGGAGCAAAAGGTATGAGAAAGCCCGAAATAAGATAAAACTTGATGAAGGTAGTCCCAGTTAAAGGAATCAAAGCCCTTCTCGAAATCAATAGCTATGGTTGCAGCTGGTGTCTTGAGGGATTTAGCTTTGTGAATTAAATTAAATAAGGAACGTAGATGATCAGAACCATATATATGTTTAATAAAACCAGCTTGTGAACAATGAGTTAGCTTGGGAATCAAGGATTCAAGTTGAGAAGTTAGTAGTTTAGCAAATATCTTCCCATCTGTGTTTAATAAAGAGATGGGCCTGTAATTTGCAGGGTGAGTAGGGTCTTTTTCTTTCTTAGGGATTAGGGTTATGATTGCTTCGATGCAAGGTGTCGGAAAACATTTTATAGAAATCGACCGGGAATCCGTCACCCCCAGGGGATTTGCTGGATTTCAAGGAAGACAAAGCTTTCTGGATTTCCTGACGCTAGAAGGGTTCATCTAAAGAATTTGTTTCAAGAGTAGAAAGATGAGGAAGATGTAATGATTTAAGGAACTGTTGAATTTGTAAAGTAGATGGAGGATTTGTGTTAGAGTATAGTTTTTGATAAAAGGTTTTCATGATACGATTTATAGAGGGGTTGTCAGAGTGAATCGTACCCTGTTCATCTTTTAGGCTTAGGATGTGTCGTTCCATTTGTTGTGCTTTGAGCTGGTAAGAGAGGAGTTTCCCATTTTTATTGCCGTGTTCCCAGAACTTATATTTAAGTTTAAACAAGGCTAGTTCGGTTTTACGAGAAATTAATTTGTTAATTTTAACTGCAACTTGAAGAATTTCAAGATGAAGTTGAAAATCAGGACAGTGCTTATCAGGAGAAAAGTATAAATTCTCTTTAGCCTTAGGAGATTTTTCCAAGTCAGCTAGCTGTTGTTCCCTTACTCTTTTCCTATGTGCAGCATAACTGATAATTTTCCCTCGAATCGTAGCTTTAAGAGCTTTCCATACAGAGGACATAGACAATTCGGTTGGGGTATTGTGAAAGAGGAAGTCTTGAATTTGTGCTTTGAGCATGGGTAATAAATTGGGATCCTTGAGAAGGAGAGGGTCCAGCCACCAGTAAGAAGAGTTAGGTGCTAATGGGCCCCGCAAAAGTTGCAATTTGACAGGGGAATGGTCTGAGATTATGATGGGAGAGATGGATGAATCAAAAGGTTTTTCCATTATAACAGGAGAGGCTAACCAGTAGTCAAGTCTACTGTATGTCTTATGTAGAGAGGAGAAAAAAGTAAATTCTCGATCACAGGGGTGAAGGAGGCGCCATACATCAGCTAATCCAACATCTTGCATTAGTAATGAGAGGATCACATATGTTTTAATGGACAACATAAGAATATAATCCAGATACTTTGTAATAGGTGAACTTTTATGTGGAATTGATTATGTGTCTGCATGAAAGTTTGAATAAATTCTTTTATGCAAAAAAAATAAAATAAGATTCTTATGCTGGATGATCCACAAGAGGGGAAATTGCCAGAGGGACTGTTGGCCAAGCCTTGCATTCCACCTGACTGGGCCCATGCATATGCTCAGTGGGTAGTAGTTCAGATCCAGTATATGTCAAATCGAGAGGTTCGGGTGAATCGTGGGTGCACCTTGACCACTGTATATTGTGTGGATATGGCTGTACTGCCCAGCCAGAAGTGCCACGGTGAGGGTGATGAGGTAACCCCTGACCTGTTTGACTTTGGGGAGTCCCCCCTCCTTGCTGAATGGAAAGCCAGAATCAGCCAGAAGTTGTCCCAGAGAAGCCAAGTATTCTCCTTGAAGGAGTGGGACGTGGGTTGTGTCACCGGGGCTGAACACTACCTTCAACTTCATGATGAGAGGCCATTTGGAGAAAGGTCCTATCACCTTGCACCGCTGACATAAATGATGTTAGACGTCACCTTCAAGAAATGCTGGCCACAGGGATTCAAGCGTCTCGGAGCCCTTATGCATCCCCGATTGTGGTAATGTGAAAGAAGAATGGATCAGTGAGGATGTGTGTGGACTACCAGACCTTGAATTGGAGGACTGTCCTGGACCAGTACACCATGCCCCGTATCCAGGATGCCCTTGACTGCCTCAACGGAAGCTAGTGGTTTTCAGTACTTGACCTCCGGAGTGGGTACTATCAAATCCCGATGACCCAGGAGGACCATAAAAAAAACAGCCTACATCTGCCTCCTGGGTTTCCGTGAGATTCTAAGTATGTCTCAAGGTATTTCAGGTGTACCCACCACTTTCCAGTGGCTGAAGGGAGACATGAACTTATTAGAAAGCCTTGTGTATCTTGATGATGTCATTGTGTTTGGCTGGACCCTGGAGGAACATGAAGCTCACTTGTTTAAGGTTCTTAACAGACTAGAGGACTTTGGACTAAAGCTATCAATAGACAAGTGTCAGTTCTTTCAAATATCTGTAAAATGTGTGGGTCGCATAGTATCAACTGATGGGAATCAGACAGACTCGGGCAAAGTCGCACCTGTGAACAAGCTTTCAGCTTAGTGTGCTACTCCTGGTTAAACAATAAAAAAAAAAGAAAGTGGAGTCTTTGACCACCTGGCCTCAGCCTAACAACCTAAAAGAGTTGAAAAGATTCTTGGGATTCTGAGGTTACTACCAACAGTTCATAAAAGACTATTCCAAAGTCATTTGCCCATTGTTCAACCTAACTCAAGGCTATCTCCCTACCAACAAAAAGTATAAAAAAGTGCAGTTAAGGAGGAAGACAAGGTCTACTTTCGAATACATGAACCGTCTGGAGACAGGTGGACTGCAGAATGTGAGGTTGCTTTCTATGATATCATTCACCAACTCACCCATGCCCCCGTGCTTGCCTATGCTGACCCTACCAGACCCTATGTGTCACACACCAATGCCAGCTTGAAGGGATATGGTGCCATTCTGTATCAAGTATCTGAGGAAGGTCTACGCCCAGTGGTGTGTGCCAGTTGGAGCCTCACCCCATCCAAAAGAAATTATCTGATGCACAAGCTTGAATTTCTTGCACTAAAATGGTCTGTGGTGGACCAATTCCATGAATATCTTTATGGTGCCAAGATTCTGGTCAAAACAGACAATAATCCCCTCACTTATGTCCAGATCTCAGCTAAATTGGATGCTACAGGGCATCGCTGATTATCTGCACTCTCCATTTACGACTATTCAGTGGAGTATCGACCGGGATTGAACCACATTGATGCGGACGCCCTTTCCAGATGACTTGACTCTAATACCAATTGGGTGAGAATGTCTGAACAGTCTGTCAAAACCCTCTGCCAGAAATTTGACAAAGATGAGCACCCCTTTCCCGATACAGTTGACTGCCTAGTAGACTGTTTAGGTCCTTCTGACACTTGTGTTCCAGAGGCCTACTGCCACCTAGCAGCCTTAGACCTTAGCGCTTTGCATCTACTCACCCCTGACAATGTACAGTGGGCACAGACCCAAGACCCCATGTTTAAACCTGTGCTTGATGCCCTACGTGCTGGAAAGGATGTGTCCAAATTCTGTTCCTCAGATCCCCGGATGGCATTGTTGTTTAAAGAGGGCCCCATACTTAAATTGCATAACCAGCTACTTTATCAAGAAACCATACACAGAAAAGGTCAACATGACAAGCAGCAACTGATTTTACATACAGCATTCAAACATTTGGTTCTACGGGCCCTCCATGATCAGATTGGACATTTAGGTTGTGAACAAACCACAGATTTGGCCCGTGCTCGGTTCTATTAGCCAAAGATGGGGGCTGACATTGAGGTTCATATCGGGACTTGCTGCAGTTGTCTGCAAAAAGACAGGAATAGCAGTATAAGTGCAGTATAATGTGGGGAGTGCTGCAATGCAGTGGCTGTGGGGCAGCCATATTTAGGCAGACATTTTGGATGCTGAGGTGCTGCCCTATCTGTATGCATTTCTCTGGACTGTGGGATGAGATAGCCAGACTCAGAGTGGAAGTAAACTTGGTCAGGAGTGCCTTCACCCTTATCCGGAGACCACCCAGTCCAACGCCGCTTCCTCAAAGGATGCTGAGAATGAGGAGCCTTTGGATGATGGTGGGCTCGGGGAGGGTTAGGGTGGCCAGGCAGAGGCACATCCCAGATCCTATTCCACTCCAGAACTCATATACTGCACTGGAAAACAGGGACAACCAAATAGAGGTACCCAGAGAAGTGGAAGGGAAAGATGTGGAGGTCAGCCAAGCAAGTGACCTCAGTGGGGAGAGCAGTGGACCCCAGAGGAGGAGGAAGGAATCCTGGTTGGGGACTCTATCATAAGAGGGATCCAGCTAGGAACACAGGAGGAGGAGGACAGGGAGGTGAGGTGCCTTCTTGGTGCCATGGCATGGAGGGATGGGAGGAAGATCCTGGGGATTGCCGGGAAGGCAAGATGGGAGGGTGAGCTGGATGTCATAATCCACCTAGGTACTAAAAACCTGGCAAATGGGTAGGCTAAGGAAGTTCAGAAAGAGTTTAGGAAATTGGGAAGGGGTCTCAAGCAAGTAGATACTTATGTCACCTTCTTGGAAGTGCTACCTGTGAGAGGCATGGGAGAGTGTAGGGACGCATGCACCAGGAACTTTAACTTATGGTTGAAGAACTGGTGTTGTGAGGAAGGGTTTGGAATCATTGGTGACTGGGGACCCACCTGAAGGGATGGAGGCTTGTTCAAGCTTGACTGCCTGAATCCATCCTGGAGGGGAATCCAAGCACTCAATCATAAGTTTAAATACTACATGGACAAGCATTTAAACTAGCCAAGGGGGGTGGCAGGCCAGCAAGGAGGGTACATAATTGCCCACCCTCCACAGCTAGCAGTGCAACCAGTGAACAGGAGGAGTGGATATCTCTACAAAGCAGTGTGCAAAAGATGGAGATAAGCATCCAAGAGGTGGATTGGCAGAAAAGGGACAAAATTCAACAGAAGGGCAAACAGCAGGGAGAACCAGAGATAAAGGACAACCAGGGAGGGGGCTGGAGTAGAACAGCCAAACAGTCCAGGGAGTTCAAATCATTGAAAGCCATGTGTGCCAATGCCAGAAGCCTTAGCAACAAGATGGAGGATCTGGAGGCTGTCATGATGCAGTCGGACTTGGACATTGTGGCCATTACAGAAAACTGGTGTCATGATAACCACGAATGGGATATGGCCATACTTGGCTACAACATACTCAGAAGAGATAGGGCAGGTAGGAAGTGAGGAGGAGTGGCACTTTATGTGAAAGATGGCATAAGGGCCAAAAAGATCCAGGAGGAACAAAATGGAGAAGAGATACTGTGGGTTAAACTGGAAAGGAAAATGGGTCCAACCATCCGCACAGGGGTGGTCTATAGACCACCAGCCCAGGAGGAAGAAACAGATAGGGAACTGATGCTAGCCATCCAAAGGATGGCAGACAAGGGCGAGGTGGTGCTGGTTGGAGACCTCAATATTCCAGATGTGGACTGGATCCTCCTAGCAGCAGCATCAACCAGGAGCAGATTTATCATGGATTCCCTTCAAGGTGCCTTCCTCAAGCAACTGGTTATGGAACCAACTCGGCAGAAGGCAATACTGGACCTTGTGCTCACAAACGGTGACAGTGTGATGGCGTAACAGTGGCAGAGCACCTGGGAAACAGTGACCACCAGTCATTGTGGTTTGAAATCACAGAAGGAGCAGAACCAAACCACACAAAAACACGTATCCTGGATTTTAGGGGGGGCAGACTTTGGGAAAATGGGGAGATGCTTGAAAGAGGCATTAATGGGAATGGGGAAGGAATCAGGGGTTGAGGAACAGTGGGCAATATTTACAACGTGGATTACAAGAGCAACAGAATTATGCATTAAGCAGGTTAGCAAGGGGAAAAGGAAGAGGAGGCCATTATTGTTTTCCAAGGAGGTAGCGAAGAAAGTGAAAGCCAAAAAGATTGCATTCGGGCAATACAAAAAGACACAGGCAGAAGGGGTTAGGGAGAAGTACCAGGAGAAGCAAAGAGAGGCTGGGAGGTCAGTAAGGGAAGCCAACACTCAGACAGAAGAGCACATTGCAAAATCAGTGGGTAAAGGGGGCAAAACCTTTTACAGGTACATAAATGAAAAAAGAAAGGTAAAGGGAGGAATATTGAGACTGAAGTGAGAGGATGGGGCTTGGAGGATGACAACAGTAAAGCTAACATGTTGAACAGGTATTTCTGCTCAGTCTTTACTGAGGAAGAGGAGGGAAGTAGAGTTAATAAAGCAATGGGACAAGATGTGATGCACCCAGGGTCCTTAAAGAACTAAGAGAGGTGGTGGCTGAACCTCTGGCAATACTGTTTAGCAGATCACTGGAAACAGGGGAGGTACCCAAAGACTGGAGGACAGCAGATGTAGTCCCCTTATACAAAAGAGGGAACAAAGAGGAAGCAGGGAACTACAGACCAGTCAGCCTCACCTTGGTAGTGGGGAAGATCATGGAAGCACTACTGAAGGAGAGATTGGAGGAACATCTGGTTGCCAATGGACTACAGGACGTAAGGAAGCATGGTTTCACCAGGGAGAGGTCATGTCAGGCCAACCTCGTTGAATTTTTCGACTGAGTGACTAAGGAGGTGGATCAGGAGAGGGCAGTGGGCATGGCCTGTCTGGACTTCAACAAGGCCTTTGACACTGTGCCACATAGATGGCTATTACACAAACTGGGGAATATGGGAGAGGTCAGGACAGTAGTGCGGTGGGTAGGTAACAGGCTGGGCAGCAGGACACAGAGGGTGGTGGTAAATGGCTGTCACTCCACAGAGGGAAGAGTGACCAGTGGGGTACCACAGCGATCAGTGCTGGGACAAGTCCTATTCAATGTCTTCATTAGTGACATTGCGCAGAACATAGAAGACAGAATTTCCCTGTTTGCTGATGACACAAAGCTCTGTAACAGAGTGGACACACTAGAGGGTGTAGACAGAATGAGGAGGGACCTGCAGAAACTTGAAGAATGGTCAGGAATTTGGCAATTGAAATTGAATGCAAAGAAGTGCAAGATAATACATATGGGGCACAAAAACCCTGGAACAACATATCAGTTGGGGGGTGAGGATATAGCATGCACCAAGCTGGAAAGGGATCTTGGGATTATCATCTCTGATGACCTCAAAGTAGGGAAGCAGTGCGACAAGGCAGCAGGTAAAGCATATAGGATGCTGGGATGCATAGGCAGGGGCATCACCAGCAGGAACATGGAGGATATTATTCCACTATACAAGATACTAGCGAGGCCCCACCTGGAGTACAGTGTACAGTTCTGGAGACCTTGCCTACGAAAGGACATAGACAGGGTAGAGAAGGTTCAGAGGAGGGCAACAAAGATTGCATGGATTGCATCACAGGTCCTATTAGGACAGGTTGAAGGACTTGAACATGTATTCCCTGGAGGAGAGGAGGGAGAGAGGGGATATGATAGAGACATACAATTATCTTACAGGGAGGAACAAGGTGCAGGAATACATTATTTTTCAGCGAAAAAGATGCATCAGGACTAGAGGGCATGGGATGAAGTTGGAGGGAGGGTGATTCAGAGGAAATGTGAGGAAGAATTTCTTCACATAATGGGTGGTGGACAAGAGGAACACCCTGCCAGAGGAAGTAGTGGGGGCTAAAACAATCACAGGATTTAAGAATGCATGGGATAGACATAAGGGAATTCCGGATGTCAGGGGTAAGGGGCAACAGACTTCTAGGAAAACATAAAGTGAACTTACAAGCTCAAATGAGCAGACTGGGTGGGCCTTAGGCCCTTATCTGCCGACAGTGTCTATGCATCTATGTAAGAAAAGCTCCACCCCAGAGGGCTGCACCCTTGGTCAATATCTCAACCAGCGCGCCCATGGAGCTGGTGTATATTGACTTCTTGTGTCTGGAACACGACCAGAAGAATGTCGAAAATGTGTTAGTGGTAACTGATCATTTCACACGTTATACTCAAGCTTACCCAACTAAGGACCAGAAAGCATCTACAGTAGCCAAGGTATTAGTTGAAAAGTTCTTTATCCATTATGGCACATCTCAGAGAATTCACTCTGATCAGGGGAGAGACTTTGAAAGCCGCCTGATTAAGGAAATGCTCTTGCTCTGGGGAGTAAGAAAGTCCTGAACTACCCCCTATCACCCCCAAGGGGATCCACAGCCTGAAAGGTTTAACAGAACCCTACTTGACCTGCTGGGTAAACTTCATCCCCGGGACAAGTCCAGATGGAGTGAACAGATCAGCACCTTGGTACATGCCTACAATTGCACCAAAAGTGATGCCACTGGGTTTTCCCCCTACTGCCTGATGTTTGGTCAGGAAGCCCGGTTGCCCATAGACATTTGCTTTGGGGTGTCCCCAGATGGAGCCAAAGCTGAGAACTACCTACAATATGTTCAAAAGTTAAAGGCCCAGTTAAACCATGCCCACCAACTGGCACAAACCATAGATAAACTGCAAAGATAAACTTGGCAAATAAAGAAAGGCATTGTGACGTAGACAGCCAGTTCTGAGTGCTGTATTATATTTTTTTAATATAAAATGTATTAATGTCTCTGCTGAAAATTCAAATGCTCTAGGAATGACCTCTTCATCCCAGATTTTAGCTGACAGATGCAGGCCAAGAGAACTGCTGACAGCATTGTATCACACACTCAGTCTTTTTAGAGACAATGTGTTACTGGAAGACTTTTATTAAGGATCCTGTATCTCTGAGCTAATTACAGAGTTGTTAAGTTAATTTTGTTAAGAGAGAAATCATAAACTAGGTTAATGACGTTAAAATAAGGGAAGCCAGGATGTCACATAGAGGTGTAAGGTTGTAAATGACCCTATGAAGCCTGTGTGAACAGGGTACAGCATGAGAACAAAAGAGGTGTCATTGAAACTTGAGTTATGCTGACGTTGCAGAATTAATACATCCTGTATAGCTGTATAGTGTAGATTAACAAAATTACATCCTGTGGTTGTATAAAAATATATTTTTGTTAGATATTTGACCAGAGGAGGGGCTGGATAACTTCATCCAAAAGGGGTTGGCCAACACTGCTTGAAAAGATTATTCTCTTTCACTATAGAGATGCATTTGTATCTGACACCGACTAAGAAAACTGAGCACTGAAAACAGGTATTTAGAAAGCTAGACAAAATCTAAATATAGTTGTAGGAATTGCACTGTTTTAAACCTTGTTTTGTTTAAAGATATGTATGTCTTGTGTTATAAGAGTTCTGTATTGTATGTTTGACATATTACTATATATTTTAGTAAAAACTCTAATTTTAGAGCAAACCTGGTCTGTCTTTGAATTGCTTTCTTTTGGTAAGAAATATTTATGGTTCAGCAGACATATAGCTTGTATGGTGGTACCAAACTGGAAACAGAAGCATTTTAAATCTGAGGTCTTTATTACGTTTTAAGGGTTCATCTCTGAATACCTGGTTAGGTGCCCATAGGCAAAGATATCTGGCCCCCTGAAGACAGATATATCTGAGCCTGTGCATTGGGTATGCTAGCAAGAGGTTACAGTTTGAATCCCTCCAGAACTGAGACCAAAGATTGATCCGAACTCACAAAAACAGACAAGAGGGTTACCTTGTCTGTTACATTGTTTACAAGACTGTGCTCAGAGGTTGGCACTTTGGGAGTAGAGGGCCTGACCTGCTAAGTGAATCTGTGACAGACTGGTTGGCAGCGGTGGCATAATTTTGGTATCACAAGCTTTATTGTTCTGTGTCAGCTGAGACCGTAAGCTCTCTTGCAAAGAAAGAAAAAGACAGAGTTTTATTTTAAAACAGAAAACATATCTATATATCACTTGGTGTACAGTCAAGTTCCTACCTATTTTTTTTTCTAAAGTGCAAAGTCAGAGTAGCAGTAGTTAGGAAAGACGGCATCCTACTACAGCAGGCACACTGTAGAACAGTTAAAACAGTTGTGTGAGGACAGATGAGTCCTGTTTGAGGTGAAAGCCAGTAAGCAGAACCTGGTGCTGTGAGGAAGGGTTTGGATTCATTGGTGACTGGGGACCCACCTGGAGGGATGGAGGTTTGTTCAAGCCTGATGGCCTGCATCCATCCTGGAGGGGAATCCAAGTACTCAATGATAAGTTTAAATGCTACATTGACAAGCATTTAAACTAGAAAAGGGGGGTGGCAGGCCAGCAAGGAGGGTACCTACTTGCTCACCCCCACAGCTAGCAGTGGAACCAGTGAACCAGAGGGTGGCTATCTCTGCAAGCGGTGTGCAAAAGATGGAGATTAGTGTCCAAAAGGTGGATAAGCAGAAAAGGGCAAAATTCAGCAGAAGGGCAGACAGCAAGGAGAACCAGGGATAAATGACAACCAAGGAAGGGCTGGAGTAGAACAGTGAAGCAGACTAGGAGGTCAAATCATGGAAAGCCATGTGTGCAAATGCCAGGAGCCTTAGCAACAAGATGGAAGATCTGAGGCTGTCATGGTACAGTCAGACCTGGACATTGTGGCCATCACTGAAACCTGGTGTAATGATAACCATGACTGGAGATGGCCATACCTGGCTACACAACATATTCAGAAGACAAGAGCAGGCAGGAAGGGAGGAGGGTGGCACTGTATGTGAAAAATACATAAGGGCCACAGAGATCCAGGAGGAACAAAATGGGGGAGATACTGTGGGTTAAGCTAGAAAGGAAAATGGGTCGATCATCCGCAGGTGTGGTCTATAGACCTGCGCCCGGAGGAAGAAACAGATAGGGAGTTGATGCTAGCCATCCAAAGGATGGCAGACAAGGTGAGGTAGTACTGGTTGGAGACTTCAATATTCCAGATGTGGACTGGAGCATCCAGCAGCAGCATCAACTAGGAGCAGATTTATCCTGGACTCCTTCAGGGTGCCTTCCTCAAGCAACTGGTCATGGAACCAACTCGGCAGAAGGCAATACTGGACCTTCTGCTCACAAACAGGGACAGTGTGATGGGGGTAACAGTGAGGGAGCACCTGAGTAACAGTGACCACCAGTCATTGTGGTTTGAAATCACAGAAAGAGCAGAACCAAACCACACAAAAACACGTATCCTGGATTTTAGGGGGGCAGACTTTGGGAAAATGGGGAAATACTTGAAAGAGGCATTAAGGGAATGGGACAGGAATCAGGGGTTGAGGAACAGTGGGCAGTATTTAAAATGGGATTATAAGAACAACAGAATTATGCATTAAGCAGGTTAGCAAGAGGAAAAGGAAGAGGAGACCATTATGGTTTTCCAAAGAGGTAGCAAAGAAAGTGAAAGCCAAAAGATAGCATTCAGGCAATACAAAAGACACAGCAAGAAGGGGATAGGGAGAAGTACCAGGAGAAACAAAGGAGGCAGGGAAGTCAGTAAGGAAGCCAAAGCTCAGACAGAAGAACACATTGCAAAATCAGTGGTTAAAGGGACAAAACCTTTTACAGGTACATAAGTGAAAAAGAAAAGACAAAGGGAGGGATAGTGAGACTGAAGGGGAGGATGGGAGTCACATGGAGGATGACAACAGTAAAGCTGACATATATTCAGGTATTTCTGCTCAGTCTTTACTGAGGAAGAGGGGTAATGGGTCTGAAGTGATACAAGGGGTGAGAATGGTGAGAAATGGACACAAGTCCTTTACACGAGAAAGGGTCCTGAAGGAACTGGAAGTACAAGAGTTGACAAAGCAATGGGGCCAGATGGGTGCACCCCAGGGTCCTTAAAGAACTAAGAGAGGTGGTGGCTGAACCTCTGGCTATCCTGTTTAGCCAATCACTGGAAACAGGAGGTACCCAAAGACTGGAGGACAGCAGATGTAGTCCCCTTATACAAAAGCGGGAACAAAGAGGAAGCAGGGAACTACAGACCAGTCAGCCTCCCCACCGGTAGTGGGAAAGATCATGGAAGCACTTCTGAAGGAGAGATTGGTGGAACATCTGGTTGTCAATGGACTACAGGACCCAAGGCAGCATGGTTTCACCAGGGAGGTCATGTCAGACCAATCTCATTGAATTTTTGACTGGGTGACTAGGGAGGTAGATCAGGGAGGGCAGTGGACATGGCCTATCTGGACTTCAGCAAGGCCTTTGACACTGTGCCACGTGAGAAGACTATTACAAACTGGGGAATATGGGTGTGGGCAGGACAGTAGTGTGGTGGGTAGGTAACTGGCTGGGTGGCAGGACACAGAGGGTGGTGGTAAATGGCCGTCACTCCACAGAGGGAAGAGTGACCAGTGGGGTACCACAGGGATCAGTGCTGGGACCGGTCCTATTCAACATCTTCATCAGTGACATTGCGCAGGATCTAGAAGGCAGAATCTCACTGTTCGCTGATGACACAAAGCTCTGTAACAGAGTAGACACACCAGAGGGTGTAGACAGAATGAGAAGGAACATGCAGAAACTTGAAGAATGGTCAAGGGTTTGGCAGTTAAAATTCAATGCAAAGAAGTGCAAGATAATGCATATGGGGCACAAAACACCTGCACAATATATCAGTTGGGGGTGAGGATATAGCATGCACCAAGCAGGAAGGGATCTTGGGGTTGTCATCTCTGATGACCTCAAGGTAGGAAAACAGTGTGACAAGGCATCAGGTAAAGCAAATAGGATGCTGGGATGTATAGGCAGGGGCATCACCAGCAGGAAAAGGGAGGTCATAATTCCGCTATACAAGACACTAGTGAGGCCCCACCTGGAGTACAGTGTACAGTTCTGGGAGACCATACCTACGTAAGGACATAGACAGGGTAGAGAAGGTTCAGAGGAGGGCAACAAAGATGGTGCATGGATTGCATCACAAGTCCTATGAAGACAGGTTGAAGGAACTGAACATGTACTCCCTGGAGGAGAGGAGGAGAGAGGGATATGATAGAGACATACAAGTATCTTACAGGGAGAAACAGAGTGGAAAACACTATTTTTAAGTGAAAAGATGTTCCAGGACTAGAGGGCATGGGATGAAGTTGGAGGGAGGACGATTCAGAGGAAACATGAAAGAGTTTCTTCACAGAACGGTGGTGGACAAGTGGAACACCTGCCAGAGGAAGTGGTGGGGCTGAAACAATCACGGGATTTAAGAATGCATGGGATAGACATAAAGGAATTCTAGAGGTCAGGGGTAAGGGGAAACAGACTTCTAGGAAAACAAACTGAACTTACAAGCTCAAATGGGCAGACTGGGTGGGCCATAGGCCCTTATCTGCCGACACTGTCTATGTATCTATGTATCTATGTATCTATGTATCTATGTATCATAGAGGCCCTGATGGTAGCAGATACCCAGAGCAGGGAGTCACAGACTGTGACTGAAAGGGACCAGACCTCGAGTGTGGCAGAACTAGCGGTCAGTGAGGGGTCCCAAGCCGATGAGGAGGACAGCAGGGCCACTGTCAGTGAAGAGCCACAGCAGCAGGGATGAGTCACTAGTATCCTGAATCTGGAAGTTCTCAGGTTGCACCTTGAGTTGCACAGGATGGAGCTGGAGTCCCAGGAGAGGAGAGAGCGAGAGAAGCGAGAGGCGGACCGTGAGGCAGAGCGAGAATGCAGAGAGGCAGAGGACAACAGAGGGAGGCAGACCGTGAGGAGCACGAGCACCAGTGAGATGCAGAAGAGAAGAGAGATCAAGAATGCTGAGATGCAGACCGTGAGGAGCAGGAACCCCAGAGGCAACACAAGCTGGAGAAGATGTGACTCCAACCAGCGGCACCAGAGCAGGTAAGTGGCTTGAGTTTAACTGGGACTGCAGGACTGGGTTACAAATTGAACTCTAAATTAATAGCTGAGTTTAAGGATGGGGAGGATATAGACGCCTTTTTAAATTCTTTTGAAAAAGTTTGTATTTACCCATTTACAGAAGAAAGGGTTATGAAAGAACTCTTAAAACTGAAGGTGGACAAAGCAATGGGGCCTGATGGGATTCATCCCAGAATTCTAAAAGAACTAAGTGTAGAACTAATGACACCACTGACTACCCTCTTTAACAAATCATGGGAGGATGGGGTGGTACCCGAGGACTGGAGGAAGGCAGATGTGATTCCCCTTCACAAAAGTGGGAGCAAGGCAGAAGCAGGAAACTACAGACCTGTTAGTTTAACCTCAGTGGTAGGGAAATGATGGAATCACTTCTGAAGGAAAGACTTGTCAGTATCTAGAGGCCAAAGGGCAGCACCCTAGGCAGCATGGATTCACAGGGAAGGTCATGCCAGACAGAATCTGATAGATTTCTTTGACTGGGTGACCGAGTAGTAGATCAGGGAGGGCTGTGGACATGGCCTACCTAGACTTTAGCAAGGCATTTGACACAGTCCCACACAAAAGATTAATATACAGGTTAGCCAGCCTGGGAGTGGGTCCCAAGATGACAGTCTGGATAAAGGATGGCTGAAGAATAGGACACAGAGTAATAGTAAATTGGAGTCCACTCAGAAGAAAGGGGGGTTACTAGTGGGGTACCGCAGGGTTCAGTATTAGGACCGGTCCTCTTCAATGTCTTTATAAGCGACATTGTAGAGGGACTGGAAGGAAAAGTATGTCTCTTTGCAGATGACACAAAGATCTGCAGCAGAGTTGATGCACAAGGTGGGGTGGAAAGGATGAGAAGGGACTTGGCAAGGTTAGAGGAATGGTCAAATGTATGGCAGCTTAGATTCAATGCTAAGAAGTGCAAGGTAATGCACATGGGAAACAAAAACCCAGAGGAAGAGTACACAATGGGGGATGAGATACTAACAACAACAAAAATGGAAAGGGACCTGGGGGGTAGTCATATCGGATGACCCAAAGGTGGGCAAGCAATGTGAGAGGGCAGCAAGGAGGGCTGGGGGGATACTGGGGTGCATAGGGAGAGGCATCACCAGTAGAAAACAGGAAGTTATTATCCCTCTGTACAGACAGCTGGTCAGACCCCATCTGGAGTACTGCATGCAGTTCTGGAGACCCAGTCTCCGCAAAGACATAGATAGGATTGAAGCTGTCCAGAGGAGGGCAACTAAAATGGTGCAGGGTCTGCACCGGAAGACATATGAAGAGAGACTAAAGGAGGTTAATATGTATAGCCTCGAGGAAAGGAGGGAGAGGGGGGTCATGATAGAAACATTCAAGTACCTCAAGGGAATCAACAAAGTCCAAGAGGGTAGCATCTTTCAAAAAGGGTGTTACAGAACAAGAGGCACAATTTGAAGATAGAAAGTGACTAGAGGTAATTTAAAGTATTTGTTCACAATGAGGGTTGTGGATGCATGGAACGGCCTTCCGGAGGAGGTTGTGAGTCAAAACAGTGATGGAATTCAAGCATGCATGGGACAGTCATAAGGCATTCTAGGGGTGGGGTAGGAAGAAGTAGGCTGCTGGTTAACTAGGATCTGCAGCTATCCAGTAGGTAGGAAATGGGCAGACTAGGTGGGCCAGCCGGTCCTTATCTGCTGTCAAATTCTATGTTTCTATGTATGTTTCTTTGTATTCAGCCTAAAATTCCTAGAGAGCCCTGGAGCTTTCAGCTATCCCCGCTACTTACTGGAAAAGCTTGGGATGCATTGGGTCACATGGACAATAAAGACAGTGATGATTACAGCAAGTTAAATGCTGCACTACTAAACAAGTTTGAATTAACTGCTGAATCATACAGAGCTAAATTCTGTAAGCTCAGGATGAGCCCTGATCTGATCTATGAGGAGCTAGCCATGAAACGACGTCAGTTTTTAAAACATTGGTGGGAAGGAATTGAGGCAAACACTGTTAATAAAATTGAAAATGTGATTTTATTAGAACAGTTTTATTGGGCATGCCCTGCAGAGTTAAAAACCTGGCTAGAGGACTGAGATCCAAAAACAGTGCAAGAGGCTGCTGAACTCTCGGACTGATATGCCAAGAGCAGACCTGCTCTGAGAGCAAATGGGGCGGGCGTGGCAGCACAGAAAGGGAAAAGCATGCCTTCAGGGCAGCTAAAACCCTCACTGCCTCCACCGAAACCAGTTAGCCCCAGGTTTCAAAGAAAAGATTTCTCTGAAGTAAGAAATGCTTGTTGGTTATGTAAAGAAACTGGGCACATTGCCAGACAGTAAACATAGAAACATAGAATTTGATGGCAGATAAGGACCGCTTGGCCCACCCAGTCTGCCCATTTCCCTACCTAATGGATAAGCTGCAGATCCTAGTTAACCAGCAGCCTACTTCTTCCTACCCCCACCCCCCAGAATTGCCTTATGACTGTCCCATGCATACTTGAATTCCACCACTGTTTTTGACTCCACAACCTCCTCCGGAAGGCCGTTCCATGCATCCACTACCCTCTCTGTGAAAAAATACTTCCTTAAATTACCTCTGAGCCGTCCCCCTCTATCTTCAAATTGTGCCCCTTGTTCTTGCACACCTCTTTTTTTGAAAGATGCTACCCTCTTGGACTTTGTTGATTCCCTTGAGGTACTTGAAAGTTTCTATCATGTCCCCCTCTCCCTCCTTTCCTCGAGGCTATACATATTAAGCTCCTTAAGTCTGTCTTCATATGTCTTCCTGTGCAGACCCTGCACCATTTTAGTTGCCACCTCTGGACAGCTTCCATCCTGTCTAGGTCTTTATGGAGATTGGGTCTCCAGAACTGCAAGCAGTACTCAGATGGGGTCTGACCAGCTGTCTGTACAGAGGATAATAACTTCCTGTTTTCTACTGGTGATGCCTCTCCTATGCATCCCAGTATCCCCCAGCCTCTTGCTGCCCTCCCATTGCTTGCCCACCTTTGGGTCATCTGATATGACTACTCCCAGGTCCTTCCATTTTTGTTGTTGTTAGTATCTCCCCCAGTGTGTACTCTTCCCTGGGTTTTTGTTTCCCAGGTACATTACCTTGCACTCTTAGCACTGAATCTAAGCTGCCATACATTTGACCATTCTCTAACCTTGCCAAGTCCTCTCATCCTTCCACCCCACCTTGGAATCAACTCTGTTGCAGATCTTTGTGTCATCTGCAAAGAGACATACTTTCTTCCAGTCCCTCTGCAATGTCGGTTATAAAGACATTGAAGAGGACCGTCCTAATACTGAACCCTGCAGTACCCACTAGTAACCCCCTTTCTTCTGAGTGGACTCCATTTACTATTACCTCTGTGTCCTATTCTCTAGCCAATCTTACCCAGGCTGTCATCTTGGGACCCACTCCCAGGCTGGCTAACTTGTATATTAATCTTTGTGTGGGACTGTGTCAAATGCCTTGCTAAAGTCTAGGTAGGCCATGTCCACAGCCCTCCCTGATCTACTACTTTGGTCACCCAGTCAAAGAAATCTATCAGATTTGTCTGGCATGACCTTCCCGCTGTGAATCCATGCTGCCTTGGTTCCTGTGCCCCTCTGACCTCTAGATACTCGACAATTCTTTCCTTCAGAAGTGATTCCATCATTTTCCCTACCACTGAGGTTAAACTAACAGGTCTGTAGTTTCCTGCTTCTGCCTTGCTCCCACTTTTGTGAAGGAGAATCATATCTGTCCTCCAGTCCTCGGGTACCACCCCATCTTCCCATGATTTGTTAAAGAGGGTAGTCAGTGGTGTCACTAGTTCTACCCTTAGTTCTTTTAGAATTCTGAGATGAATCCCATCAGGCCCCATTGCTTTGTCCACCTTCAGTTCTAAGAGTTCTTTCAGAACCCTTTCTTCTGTAAATGGGCTGGTATCAACTTCTGTATCCAGAGTGTTTCTACTGTTTGTTTTAGGTACCTCCCCCTCTTCCTTTGTAAATACTGAGCAAAAATATTTGTTTAGTATCTCTGCCTTTTCACAGTCACCCTCTGCCCACCCTCCTCCTCTTTATTAAGCCTCATTATCCCTCCCTTGGTCTTCCTTCACTCCCTGATGTACCTATAAAAGGTTTTATCCCCTTCTTAACTGAGTTGGCTATCTTTTCCTCGGTTTGGGCCTTTGCTGTTCTGACTGCTTTCCCAGCTTCCTTTTGCTTTAACTGATACAGTTCTCTGTCCTGCTCCTTCTGTGATTCCTTGTACTTCCTGAATGCGTTCTTTTTCTCTTGAACCTTCACTGCCACTTCCTTTGAGAACCATAGTGGTTTCTTACAGCGTTTCATTCAGTGTCCAAGAAGGGCAAGCAATAATAAGCAAAGTGGTACCAGAAAAGAAGGGGGTTGTTTGTGTGTTCCTGAGAGCATGCCAGTGAACATGAGAGAACACAAGCACCCAGTCATGGTAAATGGCGTACAGACGCAGGGGTTAAGGGACACAGAGGCATCCCTGGCATTGGTGAAAGGGGATCTAGTACAGCCTGGTCAGCTTATCCCAAACAAATACATGACTGTACAGGACTTTGTGGATGAAGCGAAAACATTGCCACTGGCCAGTGCACTCCTGGACAGGGGTGAAACAGGGGGAACTGTGCAACAGGTCGCTGTAGCTAAAATGTTAGCAGTAGATGTGATCCTGGGTAACAATCTCCAACAGGGGATGGTATGTGCATTTACCCATAGTCAAGCGGCAAGGGAAAATAGTAGTTCCCTGAACCCCATAGAAACCAGTGTGGAAACCATGGAGAGGTTGGTTCCCCAGCCAGTGTCTCCAGATGGGGAGACTGATAAAAAGGGGGTAGAAATTTCCCTGGTAGCGAGTGGCCACACAGCTACGGAAGGTTACTCTGAAGAGGGAGGGGTGACCAATTGTCAGAGGGTTGGAATTGACAGTGATCCTGAGAGCCCTGACACTAGTGCTAGAGACCCTAGTTTACCGACTGAAGGGGTCCTGTCCCATGCCTTGGGAAGCTGTGAGGGATTCGCAGCTGCTCAGAGAAGTGACCCTAGTTTAGAGAAGCTGAGGGCTTGGGCAGACTCAAACGGAGCACAGGGAGGTGACGGGAGACATAGGGTTTATTGGGAAAATGGACTTATGTATACATAGGCAGTACAGACAGAGGGAGGGATGCTAGGCAGGCAGCTTGTCGTTCCCCAGGGATATCGTGAGCAGTTGCTTAAGATTGCCCATGATATTCCCTTGTCTGGTCATCTGGGAATTGCGTGCACAACACAGTGGTTGGCCCAGAATTTCTACTGGCCTAACTTCACCCAGCAGGTAAAGGAGTATTGCAGGTCTTGTCACCGGTGCCAAGAAATAGGGAAGGCAGGCAAGAAAACCCAAGCTGCCCTGATCCCCTTGTCCATAGTGGAGGAGCCATTCCAGAGGGTGGGAATGGATATTGTGGGGCCTTTAAATACCCCCAGCTCCTCAGGGAAGAGATTCATCCTGACTTTGGTGGATTATGCCACCCGATACACAGAGGAAGTCGCCCTATCCTCACTGAGGACAGACAAAGTGGCAGATGCCTTACTTGGGATTTTCTCCTGTGTTGGGTTTCCACAGGAGGTAATCACCGATCGAGGGGGTTCCTTCATGTCGGGCCTGATGTAGTGTTTATGGGAGAAGTGGGGGGTGGTGCAGAGATGCACGACACCGTATCACCCACAAGCCAATGGGCTTGTGGAACATTTCAATGGTACCCTAAAGTCAATGCTCCGGGTGTTTGCTGAACAGCATGGGAGGGACTGGGACAAATACCTTCCCCACCTGTTATTTGCATACAGGGAGGTGCCCCAAGAGTCGACAGGATTTTCCCCCTTTGAACTCTTATATGGACGCCGGGTAGGTGGGCCCCTAGACTTAATCCGGGAGGACTGAGAAGGCAAGCACGCCACCCAGGGAACTCCCATTGTGGATTATGTCCTTAGGTTTAGGGAAATGCTGAAGGAGCTTATGGGGACAGCCCAGAGCAACCTGGCAGCTGCCCAACAGAGACAAAATGTGTGGTACGACCGCAGAGCCAGAGCTCGCTCATACATGGTGGGTCAGGAAGTCATGGTCTTTATTCCGGTCCAGAAAGACAAGCTGCAAGCTGAGTGGGCAGGACCGTACAAAGTGGTTAGGAAGGTAAATGACGTGAACTACATTATGGAGTTATCTGATTGTAGACAGACTGAAAAGATGTACCATATCAACATGATGGAGCCATATGCAAACAGGGCTGACATGGTGTTCGCAGTATGTAGTCATGGGGAGGAGACGGACGAAGGAGACCCCCTTCTGGACTTGCTGGAAGAGAGCAAGTGGGAGTCCTCTGTGGACGCAGTAAAATTGTCTCCCCAGCTGACCCCGGACCAGATCCAGAAAGTGAGGGAGGTTTTAGCAGACTTTGCCCCCTTGTTTAGCACCAAGCCTGGACTAACCCCCTTAACAACACACAATGTGGAGACAGGTACACAGACGCCCATACGGTGGACAGCATATCGGGTGTCAGAGGCTGTCCAAAAGGACATTAGGAGGGAAGTGGAGGAGATGCTGGATTTAGGGGTAATCCAGAGATCCCACAGCCCCTGGGCCTCACCCGTAGTCTTTGTGCCCAAGCCAGATGGCTCAACTCATTTCTGTGTGGACTATCGTGGACTGAATGCAGTCACGAAGTCCAACGTCCACCTGGTGCCCGGGACTGATGTACTCCTGGACAAGTTGGGAGGGCGACCTCCTACTGAAAATCTGACCAAGGGTATTGGCAGGTAGAATTGACAGACAGAGCTAGGAGGGTTGGCCTTCATCTCCGATAGGCTTATTTGAGTTTAAAGTAATGCCTTTCGAATGAAGAATGCCCCAGCCACTTTCCAAAGGTTGGTGAACCAGGTGTTGAATGGTGCTGAGGAGTACACCGTAGCGTACTTGGATGACATTGCCATCTTCAGTACCAGCTGGGAGGAACACCTTTCACACCTTAGGGAAGTGCTGGGCAGGATACAGAGGGCCGGGCTCACTGTCAAAGCTGAGAAGTGCCAGGTGGCCATGGGGGAAGTGGCATACTCGGCATGTGGTAGGCCGGGGACAGCTCCGTCCTAACCAAATAAAGGTAGAGGTAATTCAGGCGTGGCCCAGACCAGAAACCCAGAAGCAGGTCAGGAGTTTTCTAAGGACAGCAGGGTACTACAGAAAGTTTGTACCTAATTACAGAGCCCTGGCTGCTCTCCTTATCTGACCTGACAAAGAAAAATATGCCAAAGAAAATTACTTGGGGCCCAGCCTGTGAGGAAGCCTTTACCAGACTGAAGGAGGCACTGTGCACTGCTCCTGTTTTGACAAGTCCAGACTATAGAAAAACCTTTATAGTTCAGACGGATGCCTCAGATGTGGCTATTGGGGCAGTACTTAGCCAGACATCTAGCCAAGGGATAGATCACCCAATTTTGTACCTGAGCAGAAAGCTGCTCCCCAGGGAGCAAGCGTACCCCACGGTGGAAAAGGAGTATCTTGCCATAGTGTGGGCCCTGAAGAAATTAGAGCCATACTTGTATGGACAGCATTTTGTGGTGCAGACTGACCACAACCCCCTGGTTTGGCTGATGCAGATGGAAAGAGCAATGGGAGACTACTAAGATGGAGTCTTGCTTTGCAAGGATATGATATGACAATCATACGTAGGGCAGGCATTAAGAATCAGAATGCCAATGGGCTGTCTAGGGTCTATGAGGAGTGAACTGATTTGGGAAGCTTATCCCATGTAGGGGATAGATCACCCAAATTCAGTCTAGGTGGGGAGGAGTATGACGTAGACAGCCAGTTCTGAGTGCTGTATTATATGTTTTTAATATAAAATATACTAATGTCTCTGCTGAAAATTCAAATGCTCTAGGAATGACCTCTCTCATCTCCCCCCTCCCAGATTTTAGCTGACAGATGCAGGCAAAGAGAACTGCTGACAGCATTGTATCACACACTCAGTCTTTTTAGAGACAATGTGTTACTGCAAGAATTTTATTAAAGATCCTGTTTCTCTGAGCTAATTACAGAGTTGTTAAGTTAATTTTGTTAAGAGAGAAATCATAAACTAGGTTTATTACATTAAAATAAGGGAAGCTAGGATGTTGCATATAGGTGTAAGGTTGTAAATGACCCTATGAAGCCTGTGTGACGAGAGTACAGCATGAGATCAAAAGAGGTGTCATTGAAACTTGAGTTATGCTAAAGTTGCAGAATTAATACATCCTGTATAGCTATAAAGTATAGATTATTAAAATTACATCCTGTGGTTGTACAACAATATATTTTTCTTAGATATTTGACCAGAGGAGGGGCTGGATGACTCCATCCAAAAGGGTTGGCCAGTATTGCTTGAAAAGATTATTCTCTTTCATTATAGAGATGCATTTGTGCATTTAACTCCTGACCATGCCACCTTCCTGGCAGCTCCACCCCACCCCCTTATCTTACCTACCCCCTCCTCTCCTCTCTTCTCATTCTCTTACCTCCCCGTGCCCTCCCATTCTTTCTACCCCCACTGTCCTCTTCCTTTCCCTCTACCCTCTCCTGTCTGTTTGAATTTAATTTGATATCCTTTACCCTTATTGTGTAACAATTTTGCCTATTGTCATGTGTTACCTATGTCTTGACATGGAACCTTTGTAAAAGAGCCCTGGGCTCAAAGGTAATTGTAATCCTAGAATTGAAATAAATAAATAAATTTGTATCTGACACCGACTGAGGACACATCTGAGCACTGAAAACAGGTATTTAGAAAGCTAGACAAAATCTAAATATAGTTGTAGGAATTGCACTGTTTTAAACCTTGTTTTGTTTAAAAATATGTGTGTCTTGTGTTATAAGAGTTCTGTATTGTATGTCTGACATATTATTATATATTTTGGTAAAAACTCTAATTTTAGAGAAAACCTGGTCTGTCTTTGAATTGCTTTCTTTTGCTAAGAAATATTTATGGTTCAGCAGACATATAAGCTTGTATGGTGGTACCAAACTGGAAACAGAAGCATTTAAATCTGAGGTCTTTATTAAGTTTTAAGGGTTCATCTCTGAATACCTGGTTAGGTGCCCATAGGCAAAGATATCTGGCCCCCAAGACAGATATATCTGAGCCTGTGCACTGGGTATGCTAGCAAGAGGTTACAGTTTGAATCCCTCCAGAACTGAGACCAAAGGTTGATCCGAACTCACAAAAACAGACAAGAGGGTTACCTTGTCTGTTACACTGTTCACAAGACTGTGCTCAGAGGTTGGCACTTTGGGAGTAGAGGGCCTGACCTGCTGAGTGAATCTGTGACAGGCATGACTGGTGTATCAAAGCCCAGGAACTGCTACCTGGAGACCAGGTTCTATTGTGAAATTTGGGACTGCATGGAAAGCATAACATTGCTGATAGATTGTACCACCTCCCTTATGTTGTTGTCAGTTAAGTTGGAAGATCTGCCAGTCTATAAAGTAAACCCTGAATACAACCCATGAGCCACTAAGACAATGCACTGGAATCATTTGCTGTCCCTTGGTCAAGTAATCATAGACTCTGTACCTCAAGACACTGCCCCTCCTGGGCCTGTAACCTGAGCTGCAGCCAAAACGAGACAGACTACCTCCTTCTCCAGTTATCGAAGATTCAAGGCCATCCCTCAGGCAGGCCCAAAATGACATTGATTGCCAGTCTGAGTCTGATGACAGTGAGTGTGAAGCATCCAATTACCCATCTTATGAACCAAGTTGTTTCAAGGTAATCCCATGTGCAGTTGTGGAGATGAAGCTGGACCTTCAGGACTGCCTTACCTTCCAGCTTTCTACACAGACCCTGTACCCCCTGAAAGTGAGGTGCAAAGTGTGACTTCTGAGGTAGCTGACTCGCTGTGTCTGGTAGTTATTTGAATTGCAAGAAACAGAGCCTGCAACCGAAAGCCTTCCTGGTGACATACCAGGAAACACAGAATTGTGTGAAAGTAATAATCCAGAATCTGCTATGACAAATGGCAATAATGGAATAGATGAAGTTGAGATTGTTAGCCAAGTATTACAATACTTAAATTCCATGGAATTCCCCCTGGATGATGAATCTAGGCTTCCTTTTGATCCCAGTACTGACAGCCATGTTGCTGAACCAGAGTTAACAGAGCAAGGAGTCGAAAGTACTTCCAATATAGAACCAACAACCAGTGCAGAGGTGCCCCTCTCCATAGGAGCAGACTTCAATGCAAATGTTGAAAACACTGAACCTGTGTCTGTTCCTCCAAAAAAGTCTGGAAGAGTCACCAGACCAGAGATTCGCCTCAGTTACAACTCCCGAGGGAGGCCTGTGGATCTTCCCTTACACGTCTTACATGGCTGGCAGTATAGCCTAGAGGTTAGAGGAATGAGGTGTGAACAAGCTTGATACATCCAGCAGGCCAGACCTGAGTTTGATTCTCACAACCTCTACTTGCATACTGTGTGACTCTGAGCAAGTCACTTAACCGCCTAGTGCTCCCAGGTCGCCCCTGAAAACAGGGACTTGTGCCTAGTGGGCCTTATCCAGTTACCAAAGACTAAAATAAAATAAAAATAAATAAATAAATAAAAAATAAACATTGTGCACAAAGGAGTTTACATTTCTGAAAGCTCTCTTCCCAAACTGAGCTATTCTGCTACTTCCAAGATGATAGTCAAGACCTCAAACCCTGGTGCCCCTGGCCCATGCAACCCTGATACAGATGATAGGGATGGGCCCCCTGCCATGGTAGTCAAAGTACAGGAAATAGTACAGACCTGAATGGTCACAGTAATGTGGTTACCTGTTTGAACTATTCTTTGAAGTACTGTTATATGCATAACAAATGTATGGTAACTGTTATTGCAGAAAATGGCTATCATGAAAAAGTATAGTAATGCTTAATGCCATTTATTTTACTGATGCATCAGTCTTTTCTTTGTGATATACCTAATTAAACATGTATGCATCTTGTCTTATAATGCTTTCCATATAGAATATAATAGTATAGTATAGACTTGACGTGGATGCCAAGTTTTTCCAGGCAAGGAAGAGTGTAAGCCCCTACAAATAGGGACATAGGCTTTGTGTTGCCCTCACTCTGGAACAAACTACAGAAATCTATGAAACTGAGTCTCCCTGTTAGTCTTACCACCTTCAAGACCTTGTATGCCAAGGCTGTAAAGCAGCTATGCAGCTGTTTCCAGCACACTTAGCATGCTAGGGTGCCTACTGCTTACCTGCCCACTACATCTCCACCTAACCCGGCCCCTTGATTGTCTCCACCTATACCCCCCTTTTTTCTGATAATCCACTACCTTTCTTACCCTCAGACTCCTAACATATATGTCTCCAGCACATCTAGTGTAGCACCCCTCCCCTCCATATGTGCCCCTTAAGTTTGTATATGTCCTGACCAATGATATGCCATGCTGTTTGAAAATGTTTTAATATGCTGGCTGTTTCAGAATGTTTTAATTCCTCTTCTCATACCATTCTCCCTAACCTTGTTAACCCTATACCTGAAATACTTGTTATTGCTCTGTGTAATTTTTTTTCTATTTCTGTATAATTATGTCTATTTATTATCTGTACATAAAAGTGTTATTCTTGACCTTGTGTAACACAGGTCCACCTTGTAAATGAGTCTGCTCAATGGTATTCAGCTGGATAAATACAGACTTGATTGATTGATTGATTGATTGATTGATTGAAATAGGAGTTCCTATGATGCCTTCCTGGGCTGCCTAATGCCCACTGTCAGGATGGTGTCCTGTCTGCAGTACCTTAAATTGTCTGCCTGAGATAGCTCCAGTAAGCCTCCGTGCCTGTCTCTTTAAGAGAACCACTATGCTGTATGAGAAAATTAGTCTGGACTGGGTCTGAGTATTTAAGGCTGGTGACCAGCCAGACAGTCTATATTTCTGCTCCATTCTGCAGTCGCTATTTGAGCAGAGGGGGCTTTGCTAGGGAAGGTGATTATTTGCTGTTTATCTGCTGTAATAATAATAATAATAATAACAATAATGATAGAGGAGTTTGTCTAACCTGCCTTCCATTGTAGCTTGAACATTTGTATTAGAGCCACCATCTTGGTTCTGGACTGCCAGTGCTGGACCAATCGAACCTCAGGAGACCTAAAATGGAGACTGTCCCCAGAGGTCTTGTGGGATTGAAATTCTGTAGGAATTGTAGTTTTTAAGGTTTGGCACCTAAATGAAATTGGAGGGCGAGCCCTTTCTGTGACAGACAGTTCCCTCAGTCAACCGAAACGTTTGGATTACTGGAAATCCCCAGATCCGCTTGAAGCAGTTTGTCTGTTGTGAGTTGAAGTTTGGAGAGTGAACAGCTCGAGACATTGAGCAGCTGCTCTTGCTTGGAGACAAAGGAGAACTGGAGGAAAGGCTCTGCTAGCCTGCCTGCCACATCTTCCAGTATAAAGAACGGCCTTGAGTGTAAAGGTTGGATTTTTCTGATTACCTGATTGAGACCTGTGCCTGAAGAGAGAAAGTGTGTTGCTGCTACGTGAGAGTGGACCGAAGACTTGCTCCAGAACTGATTGGCCCACCCAGTACCAAAGTGAGCCTCAGATCGAAAAGTTTGCTCAGAAGAAGCTGCAATCTGCAAACAGATTTTATCCAAACTGTGGCAAGTTACTTTAAGTTTTATAGATGTGCTGAATGTGTAGCATGGGTCACGATGTGGTTACCCACTCTGAGTTCTGTTACACCAGCT
The DNA here is from genome assembly GCA_016271365.2 of Neoceratodus forsteri. Classification (NCBI taxonomy): domain Eukaryota; kingdom Metazoa; phylum Chordata; order Ceratodontiformes; family Ceratodontidae; genus Neoceratodus; species Neoceratodus forsteri. The sequence goes on from CM057458.1 coordinate 520,504,601, forward strand.
GGAGGCTGTTCAAGCACTTATCATGGACTTCACTTGAACTGTCTGCTCTGCCTGGGCTCTGCCATCTCAGCCTAGGCTGCTAGTCCTGATTCAAAGACATTTCCGGCAAAAGACCCGCCCCGGGGATTTGGCCCCCTGCTCAACACCACCAAACAGGTAGCGACCACCACAGTGAGTCGTGTAGGCCCTGCTTCCCCTGGCAATCCAGTACAACATCTTGAGGTCTTTTTTTTGTCTGTCCTGCATCTTGGTCTGGGCAGCATGAGTACAAAACAAGGTAGCTCCCCTGCAACAAAGCTGCAATCATTTGTGTGTTCATCTGATTTTCTTGTTTTAGGGTTTATTGCAACAGACTGAGACATCTGGCTCCAGATTACAAATATTTGGGTTGACTGCATGCTAATTGTTTCTTTCCTAAGGGCCCCAACAACAGTTGCAATGCCGGCCTATGCCAGGCAATGCGTCAGTCTAGCCTGTTCACCAACTAGATACCCAGGGTTGTGAGGACTGTGTTAAAGGGACTCCCTGTGCATGTCTATTCAGCCTGAATTTAACCAGATTTGCCAGTCACTGCTAGTTTTATGCTCCACCCTTGTTCACATCCCCCTGAATAAATCAGATTGTAGTTTTTCCACATTTAACCTGGCTAGTGTGTACCTTATTGGTGGGGATACAGTACTGCTATTGTATTGTTATATCACTGGTCTTATTTTCCAGGGGATCTACAGGGCAATTGCAGAAGATCCAGCCCTGGTGGTAAGTGCAAGGGGTGTGAGCATATCATTGCTGTCATATGGTAAATGTGAATGTTTTGTTGCTGAACTACTTGGGCCACTAAAAGGGATGGTGGGTGGTTATAGCATCCTGGAGTGCAATACCAACAGCAGTTACACTACCCCAAACCCATTCTTTCAGGTGGAGGCATCCGTTCACCCAGCTCAGGCCCCTCAACCTGTGCATAGTCACGCAGGCAGGGGTAGTAGCCCATAGGATAGTGCCACCTAGGGGTTGCATCAAGATGTAGTTTTGAGAGGGGGCATATTCGGCAAGCAGCAATTAACAACATCACTCATTTCAATAAAATCATAAAGGATGTTCCCAAGCATGAAAAAGAAATCACAGGGTATGAAGGCCAGCCAAATTAGACCTGGGTTTGAATCCCACAGCTTCCACTTGCATACTGTGTGACCCTGAGCAATTCACTTAACTTCCCTGTGCTCCCAGGTTGCTCCTGTAAAAAAGCTTTCAGCTTAGTGTGCTACTCCTGGTTAAACAACTAAAAAAAAAATTATTTAGTCTCAGGGCACATCCAAAACTTCCTGAATAGTGAGAAAACCCTCTTCAGCACCAAACATCAGGAAGCTTGCAAATCCAACCTGCCAGTCCGCTGAGGAGCTTACAGGGTTTTAAATAAATCAGGGAGAAGGGTCACCTGTTCTCTATGAGCTTGCTCTGGAGACTTGAAACCTTTCTGTTCACCTCTGATGTTGATTTGAAAGCGGGCTAGATAGAGAAATCAAAACTTGATACTGGTGGTGATTTGGTAACAATTGGATGGTATGCAGCTCTTCTCTGCATTATCACTGCCAGTAGATCTTGCGCCACTCTGATCCCTTTGTCCTCCCAACTGACCATCTGTATTGTATCAATATTCAAACTGTCAATATAAAGGCCCCAGATTTCACTTCCAGAAAGCCATTGGTTAATAGTTTTTGCTTCAAAAGCTTTCTTCATCGCAACAAAAGAATTACCTGCAAACTTGTCAGCAAAAGTTCTTATGCCGCACGCTTATTTGTGTGAATTACTTTTCGCTTCCCTTAGGTGTGCTTTCCATGACATATTGGAATCAATAGTTATATCTAGGTATTTGTATTCTGTAACCATTTCAGATTTTGTTCCCTTGATAGTCCAGTGCCTTGAGGTTGTTTTATTTGTCCCTAATATAGCTATTTTTGATTTGTTGACATTTATCTCCAAGCCAAGCATATCCAGGGACTGCATTATGTTTTCTGTCCCCTTCTGGAGCCCCATAGGCATTTGAGAAATAACTATTGCATCATCTGCATACAACAGTAGTTGAATTTTTTTTGTTATTTATAGAGGGAGCATAAGTATCTATGGTAGAAATACACTCATCCACAGTATGTGGTTGACTGAACGTGTTACCCATAATTTTTTTTTTATTTATGCATTTTAGCAAACAAGAATACTTACAATACATAAACACATAGAGGGATAACAGTAGCATAGACCACTCAATTATACTTACCAAGAAAATTATATAAAATACCCTCCTATTAGTTACAGCACAGGGGGAATTACCCTTAAATTATACAATGTTATAATCCCAAATGCATGCAGCCAAGGAAGAACAAAAGGGACCCAGCAAGAGAAAGAACAAAACTTTTACCCTCTTACCAAAGTGACAAAAAAGTCATAATGGGTCCCCTACCTATCCAAATATTGCAAAAAGGAATCCCTTACCCCAGGCGAAATCTATACTAAGCTTACTCCCCAGTATAGCCTAGAAATAGCATTCACATCAAAAACATTGCCCATTCAAAGTATCCAGTCCTCTGGAGTTCCCCAAAACACACCCAAACAAAATAGAATTGAGCAACTAGAAAGATGTTTATGACTTAAATACAGCCTGGTTAATGAGCCCCTTCCAACTATATGGCTGCCTTTAGTAAAATAACCACCCAAAGTCATCACAATGAGTACTGCAATAAAGGAAGTAAAGCATTATGATAACAAAACAACGGTCCATATAAGGACTACTCCCTAGCATCCTGGTCATAGACAGAAAACAGTACTTATGTAACTTCCTCAGTCCCCTTCAGATGAATCCTCCCCAACGGTCATCTCCTGTTTAGTGTGAGACACTAGTTTCCCAGCCTCCATAGGTCATTAAATAAATACTGGTGATGATTCCACACCACCCGAAGCTTAGCAGGTAATAACACTTGATGCTGCACTTTGAGCTGGCGCAGCTGACCCCTTATCCCATCAAAGGCCTGCCTCCTTTGTCTAGTGCTAAAGGAGAGATTTGGAAAGAGCAACAGATTGCTATCCCCCATGTTTTAAGGATCTGATTTTCCTTGCCATCATCAGCACTCAGTCCCGATCCCCGATGCAAGTAAAAATGATCATAAGTGTCCAAGGAGTAGTGGTGTCCATTACAGCATGACAGGGAGTAATCCGGTATGCTTTCTCAATTGCCAGTGGAGGATCGGTGTCCGTGAATCCCAAAAAAGGAGGTAAGAATGTCTGTATCAAAGCCAAACAGTCCTCTCCTTCCATTTCTTCAGCCAGCCCCAGCATTCTTTTCTCTGGCTTGATTCTCAACTGTCTCTAAACGCTGTCGCAATAATGCATCCTCCTTAATAAGTTTAGTGGTGGAATCCACTGCCTTAAGCACAGAGGCCTCTAATCGCTGGACCATGGTCTCGCAATTATCCATTCTAGTCTCCAATCGTATCAAATTTTTTGTCTAGTTCTTGAACATATTTTACAAGTTGGCTCAAGGTAGCATGTATAACACTCAGTGAAACTTCTTCCGATGGCAATCCACTAGACCCCGAGGTTCCATCGTCTTGTGTAGGCCACTCATACCACTGTGCCTTCTTAGGTTCAAAGAAATCCACCAATGGTTTGGAGGTTCCTTGGGTTTTACACATTCTGGAGATCTCCGAGGCACTAAACACCAACTTATTTAAAATTTGAGTGAGTTAGGGGAGAAAAGTAATGTTTTAAAAAGTATTTAGAATATTTACTCCAGGAGCTCAGCAAAATTGTTGCTTCCTCAACAGTTGCTCAGCAGCACCCCCATGTTACCCATAATTTATGTCTGCCTAGGACTCCCTAAATCAAGGCTAACTGTGCTGTTGCCCACAGTATGTTCTCTGTACCCCAAAAGCACTGTGCACTCTTTATGTATTCTTGCATGTTCCATTAGTCTTATCTATGCACGAATCCATGCTGTTCACTTACTTGATTCAACTCATTTGATCCCTTCAGTTTTGATTGCCTATGTATTTTGTATTTTGTACTTCAGGGACCCAATAGTTTTGTGCTGTACGTTGCAAGTGTACAGGAGTCTGGCGAGGCAATATTCAGTCGGATAGCGCATCAGTGCTATCCAGCTGACTATAGGGCATGTTGGCACAGCGCTAAGTCAAGTAGTACTGCCCCAACATGGATCCCTGCTGTGCAGAGAAGTGCACCACCAGAGACGATAGTGCCACTGCACTATCTGCAATATTCAGAGGGACCCATGCAAAGAGTTCATTGGGCATGCAAGGCACTAAGGGGCCATTTGTATGGCCACTATGGACTCATTTGCATGGGTAGTGGGTGGCACGTTAGTGTGGCGCCATCCCCCCATTCCCTGGTCCCATACATGTGATGAAGACCCTGGTGCCTACTGGTCCACCCCCATTGATTACCAACCTGTACTAGGAAACAACACCTCCCTGGTGCCCATTGGTCCCCCCTCCCATCAATTGCCAGCCTGTAATGAAATGAAAATAACACCTCCTTGATGCCTAGTGTACCTTTCCTCCCACAGATCACCAGGCTGCACTAGAAAACAACACCTTCCTGGTGGCTAGTGGTCCCCTTCCCCCCGCTGATAACCAGCCCATCATATAAAAGCACTTCACTGGTGCCTAGTATCCCCCCACCCAATTTTCCAAAACATTCTAGACACAAACACCTCCCTGGTACCTAGTTGTCCCACTTCCATCTGATCGCCAGCGCGTATACTAAATAAATACCTCCTTGGCCCCTAATGGCCCCCTCACCCTCCATTCATCAGCCAGTATACTAAAGGAAAACCTCCTTGGTGCCTGGTGGTCCTCCCTCCCAATGAGCCCCAGCCCATGAAAAAACAAAACCACCCTGCTGCCTGGTGTTCCCCCCTATCCCCAATCACCAGCCTTGGTAGGAAAGAATAAGTCCATGGTGCCCAGCACCTCCTTGTAACCTGAACTTCAGCCCCATCACATACACAAAAATCCCTGGTGGACAGTGCACCCCCCCTTACCAAGCTGCTGATTCCCGACCCCATCTAATCAGGACGACAACCAGTGAACCATGCCCCCCATGTCTGAGCCCCAGCCACGGTACACATGCAAATGTGCCTAGGGTGCAAGCCCACCAGTGCACAGCCAACCCCACTGCATGCAATGTGACAGACCAGGCAAACTGTACACATGTTCCATAGTAGCCCCTACGATGAGCAGTATGGCATCGTGACACACATCCCTGTCATTTAGCGGCCCCCCCTCCCACTACGGCACTGACCACCCAGCCTTCCCCCATTCCTCTTATCAGACTGTTTAGTGCCATGGGACCTGTATGGCAGCTGGCACTGCCCTCCGCTTACCACCTCAGCTGATCACTGTATGCACAGGCAGGGAGTGCGCATCCTATTTATCTGTTTATTATTTATAGGACTTACCAGGGTCTATAAATAGGATGTATGCATGCTCACCTTCCTGTTCATACAGCGACCCGCCGAGGTGGTGAGTGGAGGGCAGTGCTGATCACTGTACAGGTCCTGCAGCACTGAACAGTCTGGTAAGGGGAAGGGGGCCAGCTAGGTGGTCAGTGCCACTGTGAGGGCCCACTAAATGACAGGGATGTGTCATGGCTACTACCACCATCAGGCAGGTTACTTTGGGACATGCATGTAATTTGTTGGGTCTATCCATCACATGCATTAGTGTTAACTGTGCACAGGTGGGCTTGCATCCTAGGCACATTGGTAAGTGTGCCAGGGACAGGGCTAAGATGGGGGGGCACGGTTCACTGGTTGTCATCCTGACTGGACAAGGTCATGGCTTGGCAGCAAGGGGTGTGGGAAGTACACTGTCTGCCATGGACTTTTGTGGGCATGAGGGGGCTGGAGTTTGGGTTCCATGGGGGGTGATAGGCACCAAAAACTCAGTCTTTCCTACCAAGGCTAGTGATTGGGGGTAGGAGGTACCACCAGGCATCAGGGTGGCTTGGTTTCATCCACAGGCTGGCGATTGGAGGGGGGAACAGTAGGCATCAGTGTGGTTTTCCGTTAGTATACAGGTTGGCTAATGGAGGGGGGGGGGGACCACTTGGCACCAGGAAGGTATTTAGTATATGGGCTGGTGATCAGAGGGAGGGGGGACCACTATGCACTGGGGAGTTTTTCTTTTATTATGGGCTGGCAATCAAAGGGAGAGGGGAACACTAGGCACCAGGGAGGTTTTATTTTATTACAGGCTGGCAATCAGAAGGAGGGGTTGAACACTGGGCACAGGGCGGTTTTATTATATTATGAGCTGGCAAATGCAGGGAGGAACACTAGGCACCAAGGAGGTTTTCTTATTTAATGGGCTGGTGATCAGAGGGAGGGAGTGACACTAGGCACCAGAGAGATTTTATTATATCATAGGCTGGTGATTGTGGGGGGGCACTCAGCACCATGGAGGTTGTATTATATTATGGGCTGGCAATCAGAGGGAAGGGTACAACACTGGGCAGTGGGACGTACTGTCTCAGTGCTGGGTGGGCAATCACAGGAAGGGTTACACGGACCATAAGTGGTGGGTGTTCTCCCCCACCGGCCAACCCACTAGTTGGCTACAATAACTGCAGCAGCCACTAGGGTTGCCATGAGTAAGAAGGGGTTGCCATTGGCAGTATTTGCATTGTGCAAGAAGAGCTCACTAACCCCTTTTGCTCAGTACAAAACCACTGAATATTGGGTTGTGCAGATATTCCTGTCCCTACCCCTCCCTTTTTCCACCTGCATACTTTATATTTTGTGTGGGCACTAACCTGTTTGCCCACACAACAGCCCCTTTGGAATATGGTGCTCCATGCAAAACCCAGTTTGCATATGCAAATACCCATTAGTGCCTGTGCAAACTTTTGAATATCGAGCCCCAGATGTTTGTAATACTATTTCTGATTGTACTCACTTCCCCACCTCCTCTGACTGCACCTGGAAACAAGCCTCAGCTCAGCGTGTCTTTCCTGGCTACCAATTTTTAAATAAATAAATAAATATTTGTTTTGTCAATGCTTTTAATTGGTAAGTATTCTTACTGGTTGTAATACATTTAATATCCTGCCTTCACATATGCAGTATGCAGTTTTGGGCTCTCTTTTAATTTATGATTAAATGTCTAGAACTAATTATACGAGCTGAACTGCAAATAATTATAAAAGCTGTCATATTATTGGTTGGAATTAGCCAGTTCAACTCTTGTGAATTTAATTGAGTTCTTGTTAGTGCTCTTTTCTCCCTTTTTTTGGCTCCCAGTCTTATTTATAATTACACTGCTTTATAGGCAAGCTTTTAGAGAGCATACTACAAAGCAAGGAGATGCAAGTTTTTGCCGCTGGTAGCATAATGAAACTGTATTCTAGGCAGCCTGGGTTCAAATCCCAGCCAAGGTACTTATTTCTTTCTTTCCTGTCTGTTTGTGGAAAATAATAGTTTTTTTGTTTTTTGTTTTTTTTGTTGAATCTTTTTCCCTCCTTGTCGCGGTCCTAGGAGCCTCTCTCAGGCATCCAACCTGTTTCCTACCCTGACTGAAGTCCGCCCAACCAAACCTTCCTCAACCCCCCACCTCACCTCGCAGCTGGCACTCCCAGCTTAACCCCTCCAGGGTGGGGCCGCCTGCTCCTACCTTGGGCGCTCTGGCTCATAGACTCCAGCTGCAGACGTGGGCCCCAGGCCGAGGATCCATGAAGGTCGGCTAGGTCAGACCCGGCAGTGGGCATGGGGGTTGGTGCCATCACCTACCCCTAGGACCGGGTTTTTCCTGTGTTCTGTGGTTCCTCCCTTCCCATGCATGGGCATGCTCTGATGCTTCTGGTGCAAGGCAACCCTGCCTTCATCGGCCACACTAGTATGTGCTTGCCTGGCTTGCTGCAGTACCCCACTCTCCACCAGGGGTCTCTGGCTCACCGGGCCGTCCCATCCCCTTTATCCGTGGAGGAGAGCACCACATGGGTGCCCATTCCCAAACCTTCCCTATGACCCACAGTGCCCAAGTCCGTTCCTGAACCCAGGTCACCGGCACGGCGCGAGGTGTGGTGTCCAGCGCCTCAACCCTCAGTGCCACTGGGCCGGCTTGTGGAAAATAATTGACAAGTCACAAAAAACTCTTCTTTGCTACTTGCCAGGCTCTGCCATCTACTCACATTACCACAGCATCATCTACTGGCAACATCAAAAATATCAGCACTCTTTTTAAAAAAAGAAATGCATACCTAATCATAGAAAAATGTTTACAAATTATTTTAAAGACCTGGTCTCTTATATTTTAGTTAATAAACAAATAACTCATTGCATACTAGGAATTACACACTCTAAAGTGTGAGACATGGCGGGATATCACTGTTTCTTGGGTGCATAAGGCACTATGCGGTGTTGTGCCTCATTATGCACCTAAAGCATGGCAATATCCCACCATATTCCATACTGTGTCATGTATTATTACTTAATTTTGCATTTATGGCTGAAAATGTAGCATTCTGATTGACTGACAGCATTTTGAATGTGTTATGTTAAAGTCTGGAAAACCCCATATGCAATAGAACCATTAGAATTGTAGCTATAAAAACATAAAGTGTAATAATACAGCATCCTTACAGCACTCCTGGTGTTGGGTAACCTTTGTATAGCTCGCCCCAGGGACATAAGTTACTCAGCTTTGCCTTGTACCTCATGATTCCCCTAGGGTTAGATTAAGGGATGGTAACCCAACGGATGATCATGTCTTAACTCTTAAATATATTTAAAGCAGGCCTTAATTTGAACAGCATTTTCAAATTGCAAATGTTTCTTTTGATATGCGGGGTACATGTTTTATACTGCAGTGCTGTCTTACAAAGTTTGTTTGCCTGTTGGCTCACATGTATGCTGATGAAACTGTCATTTTCTCTTCTGGTTCCTTACATTCCAGCACCGAGCATTCACTCCAACATGACTTCGCCAATGTTCAAAACTCGTTTCTCACCAACCAGCTAGCCAAAAACCACACGAAAACTGTTTCTGTGCTATCTGGTTCCACTCATTTGCTGAGATCTACCCCATTTGCTATGACACTACAAACCTTATCTCAGGTATTCCCAACTTCACAGGGTAAACAATTGCCTCCCTCTCATCACCAGGAAATATGCTGTACAGTGTATGATCATTCCTCTGCTTGATTGTGGGGACGTGGTATTCTCAGGAGCCTCCAACACTGCCTTATCCAAGCTTTCCTCCTTTTTCAATGCCTTTTACAGGTTTGTCTTGGTTTATTCTTCTCAAACCCATCACTGCCCCATGTACAAAGACCTTCATTGGGCCCCTTCCCCTCATAAGGCTCTCTATCCACATTGTCTGTTGGGGGCCAGATGCTGGGTGGGTGAATTAATTACCAGACTACCTCAACAATTTATTCATCCCCACATCCCTCCTATTCCTTATAGTCGGAGGATGAAGATAAACTTTGACTTCTTCTGTGCAGGCACGGGGATGGTCAAGCCTCTCTTAGGTACTGACTAACAACCTCATAAAATAGCTTTCCCCCTCATTAACTACTTGAAAGCCTGCCTGACTTGTCACAACTGACCCTGAGATGGCCACTAGTCTCACAGGGTCTCTAAAAATTGTATCCTGTTCTTGAGCCTAATCCTGACTGTCCAGTGCCTTCAGGGTTGTGATTTTAGTCCAGATATACAGCATGATAATGCATCCACTACAGTTGCATGCTTAAACTGGTTTATTTTGTTATGTCTTGTGATGTGCCCCAATAGACCCCTTTTGAGCCATTTCTTGGTATGCACTATGAGTTAATAGGGCCTCCAAAGAATGTCTCTTATGGTATAAGAGACTCCAATCCTGAGGTTTGGGTGAGAGAACCAGGAAGCAAAGCTGAGTAGTTCTGTCTAGCCAAACCTCAGCACAGAAGTGTCTTATACTACATGACACATCACTCAGTGGCCTTATTATCTCATTATAAATCACTTGAGATTTATAATACATTTAGTCTTCTTTCAAACTGTTTTGTGCAGTCCCCTCTGGAGCTGAAGTGGAGCACTCGATCCTAGTGCTCCTGTACAAGAGCACACTGTATACAGGATAAGATGTGCAGCAACTCTTCATGCTGATTGGCTGAACTCATGTTAATGATTTGTTATTCTTATTCCAATGTACATTATGACTCTGTTTTTAATTAGTTTCTGTTTTTATTGCTTGTTCCTTATCTTTTATTGCTCATATTCATTGTAAGTCTGACTTTGTAAATAATTTGTTCTTGTACTTCCTATGTATTTGCTCACCCTGCTTTGTAAGTATTTAATCTTCCGTGACAACCCCTGTTTCCCCTCCCCAGGTTGCAAATGAATACAAGCCCATTTGGATTCTGTTTACCTACCAGGTAAAACAGGTTTCAAATAAATATTTCAGCCCCCCCCCCCCACTGAAAAAAGTAGCTTTCTGTGGGTTTAACAGGTAATCAAAATTAAATAAATAAACAAATACAATTAAAAATACCCTATCACACTTACCTATGAAAGCAAATCTAAAAGTCTTTGTGAGTCTTATTGATCCCATAGATTCATATGTAATTGAATAGTTATGCACAATTTGACTTCAAGGCAACACAAGCAACTGAGATCGAACTCTCCATGTTTAAAGCAGCATTGCAACAAAAATGTTTTCCCAAAAATGCTAGGTTCAGCTACAGTAAATAAAAATATTAGGATGCAGATCTACTTTTCTAGGTACCTCCTATGCTGTGCACCGTGAGTTTTATATTTTCTAGATCCTAACCCTTGCCAGGTCTATAATGCTATTTCTATGCCAAATGTGGTGGCCATCTTTTGTTCTTGAGAAAAAACTAAATTAGAACACTTATAAAATACTCATATTTTGGTAGAATTAGAAACTCTTACCACCAAATAAGAGTGACAGATGCCGACAATATTTTTTTGTGAAAAAGGTAGGGTAAAGTTGTTTTGCCCATTATTGTTGCAGTGCTGCTTTCAACTCCATATGCTAAATATAAAAACAGAGCTATCCTAATAATAATGTAACTGCTCAAACAGAGTTTCCTTGGCTTCACTCAGATGTTAACATTGTCTGATGACGTCTTAGAAGGTGATTAAAAAACAAAGGAACAGGCCTTGCCAGTAAAACTTTACGAGTCATGTTTGGGAAAGTTTGTAAAAATTCTTTAAGGAATATTTGATAAAATATAATGCAATAATACAAGCATATATCCTTAATATTGCAACAGAATAAAATCAGAATAATATAACCTGGATCTTGGCTGAGGGGAATTTTTGTAAAAAGGGTTCAAAATAAGGTGAATTCCAGCCTTGTCTCCAAGTTAACACAGACAATCAAAATCACAAGAGAAATTCTGTATAATGCTTACCTATATAAAATGTAAACACCCATTCATTATGAAATGGTTAAACTCAAAAAAATATACACTGCAATCAAGATCTAACTCTTCTTTTCTAAAATCCTTCCACTAAAAAAGAAGATATATTGTTTACAGGTACTGTATGTTATGTCCTTATATTAATCTAATTTTAGAAAGTGTTCACTTGTGTCTTATACTTCATAAAAAGTACATTTTTTAAGTGCAAGAAAACACTCTAGGATGTGCATCTGGCTTGATCATTGCACTTCCTGTGTGGATGGAGGTCTATCGTGTATTTATTTAGCTCAAAGCACAACTTGTACAGTATATTGTTGCTTATGTAAAAATTTATTGCACCACTATGATGACAGGTTAGTCTACTTACAGCTAAGGCACTTTCAGAGTTTCTTTCTTGCTTCTGCATTTATCTCACAGTTTGCTTTATTTTTCAGGTTGCTTGCTCATGGCAATGACCCTACCCTGGATGATCCAATTCCTCAAGAGTATATCCTGTATCTCTGTCCTTCAGGACCTCTAGCAGAGAAGCTAATGGAGTTCTGGAAGCAAAGCAAGCAGCAGTGTGCTAAAAACAGAGCCCACGATGTCTTTCCACACATAACTCTTAGTGATTTTTTTACAGTAAGTCACAGCTTTGCACTCAGAAAACAAGAACAACTTCATCACATGTGTAGGGCCTGAATGTTACAATAGGACACCACCTTTAACCACAAATTTGAGAGGGAAATTCACAGCTTTCTTGTGTATGATATTCCTTCATACATTGTCTCATTTATCAGATGACATTTATCAGAACCATGAACAAGAAAAGTTTGCAAGTGCAACAATTCATACCAATATGGTAAAAAAAACATTTTTTTCCATAGTCCTCAACATTGGACATTGGAAACAAAGAAACTCAGCTGTACGCCCAAGATGGCTGCTGGCTGGATGCCTGTAGCCAAATCCCTGCTCCCCATTTTTATGTTTGCTTGCACGCATGTGCAAGAAACATAGTGCCATCATCGGAGATTTCGGAAATGTGTCACCTCCTCCTCCAATTCAGGCAGTGTCCTGGCAGGCGCGGCCCCTGTAAGCCAATGCATTTTGGAGCTGTCTATGACATGCTCCAAAATGCAGTGGCATACAGTTGAAAGGGGGAGCTATGCTTGAGTGAGCAGTGATAAGAAGCTGCTCACACGCAGCCCCCACCCAGCTGCAGGCATGCGTGCCCTCGAAGATGTAGCAGTGTGGCAGTCGATCAGGCTCCAACTGCCGGCTGAGCTGGGCATCATCTCCTCCCTCCCAGTAGTTGGTGCCACACTGGGAGCCCCTGAGCGTGGCAATCAATCATTTGCGATGGGGGTGCCCAATCCCCTGTCGGCTGAATGCTCCGCCCCCCAAAGTCCTTGTGCCACGCTGAGTCCACCCCAGCGTGGCAAACTTCCCACAACATCTTTTTTTTTCCCTCAATTTGCTGGACGGGCTGTCAATCCCCATCGGCTGACGCCTCAAGTCCTTGTGCCACACTGGGAGCCCACCCCAGTGTGGCAAATAGTCCTGACGTCTTTTATGTTTTGTTCCTGCAAGACAAAACGGTCCAGCGGTCGTCTCGACCCCCTCCCACAACCCGCACTCACCCACTGCGCACCCAGCCTCCCACACCCTCACCCCATACTTACCTCTGACTCGCGATGATCTTCGTGGACCGGGAACATTGCCTAAGGCTTTTCAAAGCCTACCGCGAACTGAGGAAATGCTGGTAAGCTGTATAATGGGTTAGATAGGGGGGTTTCAACTTTATTGCATATCTCAGCCATTTTGGGGAATTTTTGCAGCAAATTTTCAACATGGGGTTTTTGGGACCCCTTCTCATGAATGATGTTACTGTCATGGAGTTATTCAGGCCCGAAGGGTGATGTTGCACAGTGACTGTGCAGTGACTGCGAAATCACCCTTCGGGCCTGAATACCACCATGACAGTGACATCATTCATGAGACGGGGGCCCAAACCCTCACGCTGGAAAATTTGCGCCAAAATTCCAAAAATGACTGTTTAACGAGCGTGTGTTGCGCAGTTCCTACGCAGGCTCGTAAGTTCGCGAAATTTCAATATTTTCACTCCAGATTTTCAATATTGACATTTCACCACACCTTCTTATGAGCAGTGCAGCTGTCATTTTTCACATCTCATCCAAAATGTGTTTCCGCCCATGTAGCGCAGAATGGCGCAGTCAGTGTGCGAAATCAATGTACGGGACAAATTAAGAAAATCACAGTGACACTGTTCATGAGCAGAGGTCTTGAAATAGCTATGTTGAAAATTTGGTGAAAAAATCCCTAAAAATGACTGTTTTACGACTGTGCGTTGCACAGTTCCCTTGCACTCATAGGTTTGCGAATTTTCAATATTTCCACTCCAGATTTTCAACATTGCCATTTTTCCATACCTTCTTATGAGTAGTACAGCTGTCATTTTTCACATCTCACCCAAAACATGTTTCTGCCTATGTAGCGCATAAATGGCTAGTCAAGCAGTTAACTCAGTGTATGGGACACATTAAGAAAATCACAGTGTCACTGTTCATGAGCAGAGATCTTAAAATGGCAATGCTGAAAATTTGGTGAAAGAATTCCTAAAATGACTGTTTCACAGTGTGCATTGCACAGTTCCCATACGCTCGTGGGTTTCGCAATTTCAATATTTCCACTCCAGATTTTCAACACTGCCATTTCCACACCTCATATGAGCAGTACAGCTGTCATTTTCATCCTGCCAAAGCGATGTTTCCGCCCGTAGCGCACAATGGTAGTCGGTGTGCAAACTCAATATATGGGCCATATTAATAAAACCACAGTGACACTGTTCATGAGCAGAGGTCTTAAAATGGCTATGTTGAAAATTTGGTGAAAAAATTCCTAAAATGACTTTTTACGAGCTTGCGTTGCACAGTTCCTATGCATGCTCGTAAGTTTGCAAATTTAATATTTTCACTCTAGATTTTCAACATGTCCATTTTATTAAACTTCTTATGAACAGTACAGCTGCAATTTTTCATATGTCACCCAAAATGTGTTATCGCACATGTAGCGTACAATGGTGCTGTTGGTGTGCGAAAGCAATGTTTAGGACAGATTAAGAAAATCATAGTTACACCGTTCATGAGCAGAGGTCTTAAAATGGCTATGTTGAAAATTTGGTGATAAAAGTCCATAAAATGACTGTGTTCAGTGAGCATTGTGCAGTTTCCGCATCCTCGTTAGTTCATGACTTTGTAATATTTTCAGTCAGATTTTCACTAGTGGCACTTTTCCACTTCCTTATGAACAGTACAGCTGCCATTTTTCACAACATGGCGAGTGTGTTTCACACTTTCAGTGCAGAGATGCGTGGTCGCTGTGGAAATCATTGTTCGGCACAGATAAAGAAAATCCCAGTGACACTGTTCATGATCGGAGGCACCAAAATGCCTGAGTTGACAATCTGCTATAAAAAATCCCCAACCTAATTATATTACGGGTGTGCATTGCACAGTTTCTATGTACGCTCGTGACTTCACCATTTTTTTAAATATTTTTACTACACATTTGCAACATAGCCATTTTTACACCTCCCCATGAAAGAGTACAGCTGTCATTTTTTACATCCTGTTTGGAATATTTTTGCACCTGTGGTGCTAAATGCCATAGTCACTGTGCATAAGCAGCTTTCGGCTACCAAACTGATATTCCCCCTGTTCATGAGGTAGGGTCACAAAACAAACATGTTGAAAATTTGGAGTGAAAATACCAATGAATGCCTGCTGTATTAGGCTTTTCAACTAAATTGCCCAACCCTCTAGAGAATGACAGGAATCAGGGGTGTGACTTGGGATTCTTGCCTGTGATGCTCATACCATTGCACACCCTGCAGTCACTGAGGGCATCGAGGTGTGCCTTGGACTCTTGACCCCAAACTTCACCCCATTCTCCTATATCGCACCCATCTCACGTATTTCCTAATGAAATAGGATCGCATAGAGCAAAGACCCCAAGGAACATGTGACACTTGTCAGTCTCTGCAGAGTGGGGTGTGGTGAAATGGCATGGCCGTTATGCCTGACGACCCAAACGCACACCCCAATGCCTGTCACTCTCTGCAGGGTGGTGGTGGGGTTGGCTTCAGTTCAATACTTCACTGCCATTCCTATTACGCAGCTCTGTAACTTCTACACTACCACTGCCAATGCCAGCAAGCAAACATTCGGCATTGACAAATGCTTGTTGGATTAGCACTTTGCTAAATCACTAATTTTGAAGTGTTTTCAGCTGTGTAAATACTGGTATAGCCAGGATAGATAATAACACTTTTAGTTATCTCAGATAAGGAATTATAGCCTTAAACTCTTTTTGCTCTGTATTGCTCCTAGTGTGGAGAATGCCACACTGAACATAATTTGTGTCTCAAAGGGATCAACTGTTTGACATTCCTTACTGCTCGTTTCTGCAGGTCTCAAGTGGCTGCAGAAATGTTTGACTTTCTGACACTGTTTATACTTTGAAAGGCTAATCAGCCTGCTGTTGCTCTACTGCTGATTGGTTCCCACAAGCCCTGACCTGCCAACTTGTAAATCCCTCTTTTTTTGCCAGGAGAGACACACTAAGCTGAAAGCTTGTTTACAGGTGCAGTCTGGGAGGACAAGGAAGTTAAGTGACTTGCTCAGGGTAACACAGTATGGAAATGGGGGCTGTGGGATTCAAACCCAGGTCTTCAGGTCTGCAGCTCAGAGCCTTAAACCACTGCACTATACTGCCTCCTAAACTGCTCTTTACTGCCTACCTGCTGTCTTGCTGACAGTACTTATGGAGTCCCGGGGATATTTGATACTATGGTGTTAGTATCTCTGGTTCATGGTGCAATAGGTATTTTCTGCCCTCCACAAATGAACAGGACTTCTGTGGTGGTATGCGGGCTCTCACTGGGGATGAGACATTTTGTGTCCCCCCATGTTTGACTTTCCTGTTTCCCCAAGGCACAGAGAAGCCCATAAGCAGCCCAGTATTCTAAAATTCTCCTTCCACATATGTCCCCAGTCCTGGGGCAAGGAATGTTTTTTAATATTTGAGGAGGTGTTTATTTGATGCTGGGACTCATCTGCTGTTTGCCCTAATGGGTCAGGGTCATACATTATGTTTCTTATTGGAGATTTTGCGGCCTGTGAAGCCTGGAAGCAGTGAGGGAGGTACATTCTGGTTAAGTTGGAAGCCCCAGCAAGGCTTGCTGACTTTCCCTTTAAGCTTGTCCTGGTTGGGCAAAAAAGGGGAAGAAATTATACAGTCCATCAAGCCAGGCTGGGAAGGCAGCTGAGAGATGGAGACAAGCTCCTCTGTTGAAACCCTTGGGTAAAGTGCATGATGGATTGCATGGCAGGCATCTCTGTGCCATTGCATGTGGATCCTAGGGACTCAAAGAGTGATTGCTCCCTCTTAGCTTGCATCTCTTCCTAGCCTTTTTGGGGACTATAGTATCAGTAGGGCCAGCCACCCCTCACTCAGTTTTGCTGTCAGTGTGAGCTGAGGCCCTTGCCTCTCTGCTGGTGTAGACTTTGCAACAGCCATGGGGAGGCTGTATAGTGCAGTGGGTTAAGGCTGTGAGCTGCAGATCTGGAAACCTGGATTTGAATCCCACAGCCGCCTAGGTGTATACTGTGTGATCCTACACAAGTCACTTAACTTCCTTGTGCTCCCAGGTCACATCCGGAAACAAGCTGCGGCTCAGTGTGCTGCTTCTGGTTAAACAATGTTCCCTTCCCTTCCACTGGACCCTCATTATTTGAGGTACAGAGTTTTTTTTTTGCCTTGGACTGTTATTGGTATATCAGCATGCTGAGACTCTGTTGAGGTTTTGGATGTGTGTTATTTGGTGTGACTAGGGGTTGGTGTGTTTGTGGCTGTGAGCGTGGTTTGGCTTTCTTTATTTTAGTAGATGGTTTGCCTGTATTATGTGCCAGGGTAGGCATACCATCTGCTTACCTCTTATACAGATATGGCAGTTGTACTCCTTTTATGGTTTAGATGCTGCATCTCGAGGACAGGGCATGGCAATGCTGCTGGTCTTTAGGCATTCTGAGGAGGAATTTGGAACAGGCACCTTAAGGGTAAAATGGTGCAATGCCAGGTCAGTCATCAATAAAACTGCCTTCATCAAAGATATCGGGCTGGATTCACAAAGCTTTCTGAAGGTGCAAAGCCTTCACTAAGTCCCCAAAACTGCCATAGCTATGGAAACAAACTGGAACTTCCACTGAGTGCTATTCATAAAACCCTCCACAGCTGTGGAAAACAACACTAAGGACTGTGGAAAAAAGTGCAGCTGCAGAAGTCCCTGAGGAAAAAAAGGTGAGAAATAAGTAAGGCACAGACCCTGAAAGGCTATTCACAACCAGTTTTTTTCCGCAGGTGCAGAAAAAATGTTACACACAGTGGAATGAGGTGTAACTCTCCCATAGCAAACTGCAGTAGTGCCCCAGCAATTGGAATCAATTAAGGTGGAGGTGAGGCACTGGTAATAGCATCCCAGATAGTATAACTGTGGCTGCTATAACAGCAACAAAAGCACACATTGCCATGATATGGCAACAGGCAACAACCACCAGACACAGTGCAGCCCATGATGGAGCCCCACAGGCAGTAGAGCCTGGCCAGCCTGCAGTGAGTGCTACCCCTGCAGGCAACAGGAACACCCCAGGGAGGGAGGGAGGACCAGCAGTGATAGTTGGCCACTATGGTGCCATGGTATTGCTGGTACCTGTGGTGCTGCAGTAGTCCCAGTTGAGGGACTGGTTGCTGGTCTCTTTGTGGGTGCTTTCAGCTTCATTCTATGGCAGCCCTGTTAAAGTCTGCTGTTCCAGCTAATTATGTTCACTATTGCTGTGCCTCCTAAGCTATTTCTGCAGCTGCGGATCCGCAGTTGCGGATTTTCAGCACATGTGCAATTTCTGCAGCTGCTGAAATTCCGCACCTGCTCAAAATTTCTATATGAATATCATGCAACTGCGTTTCCACAGTGCTGCAGGCCTTTTTCCAGCAGCTGCAGGATTTTTGGCTTTCTTTGTGAATCCTGCCCATTATCTCTAATTCAGAGATAATTCTGGTGTGTATCACAGCTACTTTGCTAAATGATGACAACTTTGAACCAGTTTTCACTGAGCTGGTGTCTTTGAGTTTCTCCATGATATACAGCCTAAGATTCAAGTGCTGCGATGGACTTCTTTAATAGATCTGAGACGGCCATCATAATTTCACTTGTGGAACAGCTAGGGCCCTTAGAATGGGTGTCAATTTCATCTATGGCTGATCTGAGATGCAGACTCATCTTTCTCTACCATCCCCCACAGTTGTCGACAGAGTTTCTGCAAGAGTTTGTGAAACATTTGTCAGCCTTGGCTGTGGAATCACCCAGATTTTTATCACTGGGTGATTTCAATGCAAGAGTCAATGACCTATCTGACTATTTTGCTAGTAGGAAAAAATTAGCAGGTCTCTTTCACACTCTGCCCAAATCACCACAGGAATACAAATCCTTCCTAGATTGCATCATTTATTTAAGTTGAACATACTGCATGGACAAGTACAAAACACACCAAACCTACACACACAGTACGGAGCTCCTACGTTTCAAGCCACACTGGCTTTTTTTCAAGAAGTTAGAGTCTCAGGATACAGAAGTTAAATAGCCCAGTGGACAGCACATGATTAAATACCACATAATTATTTTCTCAATTTGTACAATTAAATAGGAGATACTAATACTGAATTTATAATAAACATACAGTATGTATACAAACATAAATTAAAAAAACTTCAAGACCCATAACAATATTAGTACTACTGCAAAACCATCTATTTGGTTATTAGAAAATGAGCTTGAAAAATAAATCATCCTGATTGGCTGAAAGCAATGGTCTGGCATGCATTTATTTTTCAATAGGAAAAATGAGTGCCAATTCAGGGTGCCCTATTACTTAATGTATCATTGGGCACCTTGGATTTTAAAACTGAGTAACCACCATTTTTTTTACCTCTCCCTAAGCGAGACGAAAGTCATACTCACCACCACCACCACCACACACACGGCACAAACCTGCAAACATAAATCCAGAACCTTCACAGACTCCCCCGTGCCCTGTTATAATTTCTGTTTTATTTCTTTATTTGTTTTTTAAAGCAGTGAAGTGAAAGATGTGCTTCAGATCGGCTTCACAGTAGTCCAGTACTGCACTAAAAGTCCCCACTTGCTTGTCACAGAGGGTGGGGAAATAAACAGACAGAACAATATTTTAAGATTTAAAACACAGTTTGAGTGATATTTATTAACAAAACTTACTTACAGAAGAAAGAAAATAAGCCAGAAAGTAAGAAAAACCAAAATAATAACCTTCAAGTCAGGTAAAACAAAATATTCAGCAATATAACGACCACTTGCCCCTTCAAGGGTTTCTTGCGCCTTCAGATATTCAATGCAGTCTAAGAATTAGTAGAACTGCTACAACTCTCAATACTTCTGTATCTACTCACTCAGTTGGACTCTCCTTGTTACTTCCTAGGATCAACTGCCTGATATCCAGGAGAGTGGGATATTTATACCCCTGGGTCATGGTCACATGACTCAGACCCTTAACCTGTAAAGAATGTTTCTTACTTCAAGGTAGTGATTTAGGACATTTAAAAATGTCCTCTGTACAATAATCTCTTCTACCTTCTCCAGGATACCACTAACATCCCACTATTTCATAGTGTAGCTAGACATATTAAAGAAAATACAGTAATGATGCCATTAATTATCTAGCAACCCTGATGTAGCTACCCTGGTTATTGTAAGACTGACAGTTATCAATCAGACTGTCCTATAAAACAGGGACATTAGAGGGTGCCCCACCCTTAGGGAAAATCCCTTTACTCCAAAGCCTGCATAGAGAAGCAGCACTATTTTTTTCTACAAAACTCAGGTAAAGATTTCTCCTTTTTTGCCAACCTGCATTCTTTTACAAATGGCTTCCCTGACACACATAAAAACAATTGCTGTACTTATTTATTCTTTGGGTATGCTACCTCGAATGTACAGAACCTAAGGGCTTTACTTTCATTTGCATGTGTCCTTTTTACCACAGACTTGCATGTGTTTAAAAAGGCATAAAGAGAGCCTTTAATACTCAGTACTATCAGTGTACTTTGGGGCAGGGGCTTTTTTACATGGGTCCCCTGAGTTTTACAGCTCTGCCAAAATGAGTAAGTCTGGAGTGCTCTCAGTTATGCAGGAGCAGCAGCTTAAAATTGCAAAACTCCTGTTTTGCTTTTAACCATTGCTTCTGTCTGGCCTTTTGATCAAAATATGGCTCCGGACTGCATGCATGCTCACCGGAGCATGATTTACCCTGAGAGCAGTCTTATTACAGCACACAGAGGAGACTAAGAATAGAAGGCTCCCTTTTTGCATGAGTCACCTGCAACGCAACTTGCAAAAGGGAGAGCGCTTCACTTTTACTTTCTGGTGGGCGGCTGACATTTCCACATGCTGCACCGCCTCTTCTTACACTGTCTCCTTTTCATTTACAGCTCCTCGTCTCTTGGTGCTATTGGAGCTGATTTCAAGAGACTAAAAGGGGGTCTTTTCAGCATTAAGACCTAAACACTAATTTCTTAACCATTTAAACATTCTCTCTAACTCGGGCAGCTGCACAATCAGATCACGCCTGCCCCGAGATAACACAGCAGCTCCAATCAAGGTCTGTGCTCAACAAATCTTAATTAAACTAGCAAGACATATAACTCCTGTATAAAACAGAAGAATTATAACTAACGTTTTCTTTACTACTAAATGTTGTAGTAAAACTGTACAGTTTTATTTAACAAAAAGGGAGGGGGGGGACTGGATGAACCAAGAGGAGGAGAAAACAGGATCAGGATACCAAGAAGAGTTTTGTGGATATAAGTCAGGTAGTGCAGCCTTATCCTAGATGACTTACCTAGGATAAAGGAAATAAGACAAGTAAGAATATAAAGTGGTACTGTTATACAACAGAAGTTTTTAGAGGGGAACAGAATAGAAGACAGAAAAGGGTTCATCAGTTAGAGTTATTCTTTATTTCTAGAGAGCGTAGAACACTTCTCCACACACCTCCCTCTTCAACAGCACGCCACTATTCTTAATGGCAGTTTTGTAGTTACATCTTGGAGGGGAAATTCAAATGCCAGGGCACCCTTCCATGACAGCGGTCACTCAGTCACATTGCTAAATATCCCACATGCCAGATATATATACATGTATATATACAGATGAGTCAGCCAGGATGAAGCACAGTGTCACAGGTTTACTGCATGACAAAAGGGATAAACTCCCATTGAAATTCCGTTGTTTACTACAGTAGCTGTACTGCAGAATTCTGCAACACTGCACTTTATCCTGGGTGACTTCACTGTATGTACACACACATATATATATATATAGTCTATGCAAAAAACTGCATTAATGCATCATTTAGGGTTAAAGCATAAAAAGTCAGGAAATGAGACCTTTAGGGTGGCCCCCTCTCCCCCTTGTGTAGCCCCTCCCTCCTCCCGAGATTGACAGACAACTGGGTGTGTCATTGGGGTTGTGAGGCCTAAATGTCACCCCATTCCATGTGTAATCATATTCACAAGCCACAGCAAAGAAGAATGGGGTGACATTTAGGCCTTACAGCCCCAATGACACACCCCGTTGTCTGTCAATCTCGGGGGGAGGGAGTGGCTACATGAAGGGGGGCAACCCTAAAGGTCTCATTTCCTGACTTTTTATGCTTTAACCCTAAATGATGCATTAACGCAGTTTTATGCATAGAATGTCCTTACTTTTTGAGAAAGAATAGAAAAGTAGAAAGTCGCACAAGCTGGTAGGAGCTCAGGCCCGAACACAACAGTTCAACTACTGAATATAATATGTATTGGTGGTAGCGCATATGCGTGGGAGCATGGGGCCCTTGAAATAAAACAAAGTTTCATTTATCAGAGTGGCATAATTCCACACCTGTTTACATATCAGACACCTAACCACTGAAAATCACCTCCATGGCAGTAATGCTAGGTATCATCATCAGCATCACCTTTATTTATAAAAGGCGCCTTTCTAAACCAAGGTGCCTGTACAATAAAAACATATAAAATAATTATCCAAAAGGGAATAAAACACATAAAATACAATAGCAACTTCAATGGTCAACAAACGCCAGACCAAAAAGATATGTTTTTAAGGCAGTCTTAAAGCTCTGGACAGTCAGGCAATCTTGTACCCGATGAGGTAGAGAATTCCATAGGGTCAGGGCCACAAAACTAAATGACCTTGCCCCAGATGTTTGTAAACGAACCCTGAGAATCTCTAGCAATCCCTCATCGGTGGATTGGAGAGGACAGATGGGACATTAGGGGCAAAGGAGATCTTTCAGGTAACCCGGTCCCTGGTTGCTTAGGTTAATAACACAACCTTGATGGTGATCTGCCACTGTATCGGCAGCCTGTGCAGTCTGCGGAGCACAGGCATTATATGACTAGTTCTAGAAGTACCAGTCAATAGCCTGGCTGCCGCATTCTGCACCAGCTGCAGGCGGCGGATATCAACCCCTGGTAGCCCTAGGTAAAGGGCATTGCAGTACTCAAGGCGAGAGGTAATGAAAGCGTGAACCAGTGTTGGAAGATCATCTGAAGGAACCAGGTGTTTAACCCGGGCAATATTTCTTAGATGGTAAAAAGAAGTTTTAACAACTGCTGACACCTGTGACTTTAGGGTCAGAGAGTCATCAAACATAATGCCCAGGTTCCGCACCCAGTCTGAGGTAACTAGCTGGACACCTCCAAGCCATAGACCCGAAGCAGAACCTGCCAGCACACTCGCCTCATGACGACCTGGGTCCACCACCAACACCTCAGTATTTTTAGGATTCAACTGCAGCCAACCCACATTCATCCAGGCCTGGATTTCGGCTAGACAGCTGTTTAGCACCGAGACAGCATCTTCCTGATCAGGCACAAAAGGCATGTATAGCTGAGTGTCATCTGCATAGCAGTGAAAACTCAAGCCATGCCATCTAATAATTGCTCCCAATGGCAGCATATACACTGCAAACAACATGGGCGCCAAAATGGATCCCTGTGGTACCCCACAGGATAGAGAAAATGGAGCTGAGGGAAAAAAAAACAGACTCCACTCTCTGAGTCCTACCCATGAGGAAAGATCGAAACCATCTGAGGACAGATCCCAAGAGTCCACAGATGAACTGCAGGTGATCCAACAGTACACCGTGTTCCACAGTGTCAAATGCTGCAAAGAGATCAAGAAGAACCAAGATGGAATGAGTCCTTTGATCTCTCACTATCAGGAGGTCATTTGGTACCCGAATAAAGGCTGTCTCGGTACCATGTCTCTTCCTAAAACCAGACTGGAGAGAATCATAAACATTGTGGCTGGTCAAATGGTCCTCCAGCTGTAATGCCACCACCTTCTCAATAACCTTACCCAAAAAGGGCAGGTTAGAGACAGACCTGTAGTTTGCTAGACAGTCGGGGTCCAAGGAGGACTTCCTAAGAAGGGGCCGAACCACAGTCTCCTTAAGGGGATCTGGAAAGATCCCCCTCTCCAAGGACAATCAGACTATCTCAGCAGGGACCAGGCCGATAACATCCATGCAACTAACCAGCAGGTGCGTTGGGCCCGGATCCAAACTACAGTTGGTAGGATGTAATGACTGGATAACCATCACAATATCACTGTTTGTGGGGTGGCTGAAGTTACACCACACAAACTGGGTGTCCGACATCTTCTGCTGACCACTGCTAGTCCCTTGAGAAAGGTACTCTATAAATGTGAAGCCACTAGCACAATGCAAAATGCTGTATGGAAAACATAAAGTGTGTTACGCAATATACGTGCAGCAAATTAATATAACAAAAGCTAAACACCATAATTCAGATGCACAGGACATCCCCTGAAGACACTCCAAATTTAAATGTAAAAGAGCAAACCATCTCCGAGACTTAACGTTTGAAAGTTTGAGATTTTGATGCATTGGAGTGGCAGAATGCCACACCTGTTGACATGTTACCCAGCTAATGACTAAAAAGTACATCCACGGCAGTAAGGCCAGCTACCCTACAAATTTCAAGCCTCTACCACAATGGAAAATGCTGTTCACAAAATGTAAACTGCGCCATGCAATCTCTCTGTAAAAAATATATTGTCTGACATGTAAGCATCATAATTCCCATGTGCAGGACATCCCACAAACACCCTCCGAATTTCAAGTAAAAAGACCAAACCATTTCCGAGATATTTAATTTTAAACATTGTTACAATTGGCCTATCTGTTGCATTCAAATCTGGCCATCTAGTCCCTCCCTCACGATTAAAGATCGCGATCAAAAAATCTCATGATCAAAGAATTTGCAGGCTCATGATCAAAGAATAAAAAATGGTGTAATTCAAATTTTACACATAAATACATGAAACCACCAGCATAGTTCGGTAAAACGAAGCCCCCTGAGCAAAACTCATCCTAGTTTGTGTTTCTAGGTCACCCCTGGGCTGAGAAATGTAATTTTTTCATCTAGCCATCTGGTCGTCACCTCACGATCAAAGATCGTGATCAAAGAATCTCACGATTAAAGAATTTGCAGGCTCACGATCAAAGAATTTGCAGGCTCATGATCAAAGAATAAAAAATAGTGTAATTCAAATTTTACACACAAATACATGAAACCACCAGCATGGTTCGATAAAATGAAGCCCCCTGAGCAAAATCCATCCTAGTTTGTGTTTCTAGGTCACTTCTGGGCTGAGAAATTAATTTTTTTAATCTGGTCATCTGGTCTTCACCTCATGATCAAAGATCAAAGATCAAAGAATCTCACAATCAAAGAATTTGCGGTCTTACGATCAAAGATCATTAGTGAGCTGCGATCAAAGAATAAAAAAGCATAAAATTCTATTTTCTGACCATTTTGAAGAAAACCACAGACATAGATCGATAGAGGGAAGACCCCTGAGTAAAGCCCACCTTAGTTTTACTTCAGAAGTCCCCGAGGCGACAAATTTAAATTTCTCTGGCCAGAAAGTGAAAACAAGATGGTGGCCATCACGATCAAATACTTTCTTGGGGTCAAAGATTCTTTGATCACGAGCCTGCAAATTCTTTGATCGTGATGAGGGACCAGACGGCCAAAACCCCATTCTTCGTTCGCAAAATAACCATATAAATTTTCCCATTGACTTATAATGGGAAATTAAAAGTTTAATAACTTTTGAATGGCATAATATTTTTTCACCAAATGAAAAGCAGCTGTTCCCTGACCCAAGCTCTTTTGGATGAGCCAAGTTGCAGAGCAGCACAGCACACAACGGCCACGCAAAACCACAGACAAAATCCGAAAAACTGCTCACATAACTGGCAAAAATGCATTTTTCAGCATTTTGGTGCACAAAAACTGTAAGTCTGACCAAAAAGAAATTTTGCAGATCAAGAGATCTACCATGCCCCACCACACATGCCAAATTTCATGCAAATCCATTGACCGGGCCCAAAGTTATTACTGCACAAAAGTTGAATTTAACATAGAAGTGCCTTCATAACCCTAAATATAGAGAGCGCGCTGCCCTATATATATATATATATATATATATATATATATATATATACATTGTGTGTGTGTATATATATATAGGATATGCAGCGAGTTCAGTGTGTGATAATGCATTTATCTTGTACAGTTTCCAGTGACCTCAGTAACCTCACAGTGCAGAAGCACAGTAAGTCTGAACGAAGTAACTGAAACTTCTGTACAAATAAATATTATTATCACACTAATTCCCTACATATTCCATTATAACAGGTTTAGATGTTGTGTGAACATTTTGATTTTGGTAGGTGTAAATAATTTGTCAAAAAGGGAAAAGAAAATTGAATTTTATGCTGTTTTTTGCTAATTATAAAAAACAAAATGGTATCTATAAATGAAACATCACTCATTTTGTAGATATTTTGAGCTGAACATTTTTCGTGCTCACAGTACCATGCTATCATTTTTGTTTTAAAGTTATTTATATTTGTTTGTCAAAAAGTGAACAAAATTACATTTCTTCTGTTTTCTTGCTAACCATATACAATATACAGGGTTTATATAAATGAAACATTATTCATTTTGTAGATAATTTTGTGCTGAACAATTTCGTACTCACAGTACCTTGTTATCTTTTTTTGGTTTTAAATTATTGACATTTAAATATGGTTAGTACTGCTTCTGAGGCCAAACATTCTAAATGAATTCTGAAGAGAACTGTGTAGATGAATGAGCTACTGATGTAGTTACTGTGTGGATAAATGGGTGATGATGTAGTTACTATGTGGATAAATAGAGAATAATGGATGGGGATGGGTTTGATATGAGGATTTAATGCACACCTGAGTTGTGGGATGCTACATAAACCCCGAGGGTGAAGCCCGAGGGGTTTATCAAAGCATCCCACAATGAGTGATAAATTCTCATAAAAACCCTCCCCATCTTTTATTTTTTATAATAACAGACCAGAAATTTTTCTCCAGCAGTTTGTGAGACTGTTTGGCCCCGCCCACATACAGAATGTTGGCCAATGAGGCAGCAGCATAGTTTGACTGGCATGGCTCATGAATGTCATAACAACCAGCTGGTTGTTATGGAAAATATCAACCTGGTCAGTGCATTGAGAGAAATTGCTGGCCAGTTATTATATAAATTTATTACCATAGTAGCGAAGATAAATGGTTTTGTTCTACAGTTTTTATCCTGACCTCTGTTGCATAAATATATATATATTATAGTGGTGCAGTCACACCACTATAGTTAGGATTCAGCGGTCAGTTCCATACCAAAGTCAAATGTTTGGGCGTTAATAACTTTGGACCAGTTCAATGGATTTGCCTGAAATTTGGTATACATAGTGAGGCATGGTAGATCTCTTGATTTCCCAAATTGTGTTTCAGTCGGACTTACAGTCTTTGCATATGAAAATGCTGAAAAATGCAAAATTATCCATTTTTGGAAGCAGCTTTTGGGATTTTGGACATGGCCCTGCATGGCCATTGTGTGACCTGACACTCTCTGAGATGGTTTGTTTGAAAGAGTTTTGGTGGCCAAACATGCCACATTTTGTTTGCTGAAAAAATATTAAGGCATTCAAAAGTTATGCCACTTTTAAGTTCACATTATAAGTCAATAGAAAAATTTATATGTATGTTTTGCGAACAAAGAATGGGGTTCTGGCCATCTGGTCCCACCTGGCAATCAAAGAATTTGTAGCCTCGGTGTTCAAGAATCTTTGTCAATGAGGATTTTAAAAATTATTTGATAGCGAGGTCTGCCATCTTGTTTTGAATTTTTCGATCGGAAAAACACAAATATCTCGGCTCAGGATTCACTTCTGAAGTAAAACTTGGATGGGTTTTACTCAGGGGATGCCGATCTATTGACCCATGCCTTTGGTTTTATCCAACTCAGTCTAAAAATAGAGTTCTGAGGTTTAAAAATCTTAATTCGTGGCTCGCTAATGATCTTTGATCGCTAGCCTGCAAATTCTTTGATCGCGAGATTCTTTGATCACGATCGTGCATCGCGACTGAAGGACGAGATGGCTAGATTTTAAAATTAATTTTACAGCCCAGGGGTGCCCTAGACAGTTAAATGAGGGTGGGTTTTGATCAGGGGGCTTTGTTGCGCCCCACCTTAATAAAACAAAATAAGTTTTCTATATCCCTGGTAGTCTAGTGCCCTACCCCCCATCATGATGACATACACAATGATGTCTCAATCCCTGGTAGTCTAGTGCTCCCCCATGTGTCTTTCATTATAAAATTGTTTTTTTTTATCCTTGGTAGTCTAGTGCCCCCCCAATGTGTATTTGATTAATATTTCTTCTTCATATCCTTGGTAGTCTAGTGTCCACCCTGATCTGTATTTAATTATTATTATTCTTGATGTCCCTGGTAGTCTAGCAGCCCCCCCATCATAATAAAATAGATAAAGAACTGTAATTTCCTGGTAGTCTAGTGGCCCCTCACTCCCCCACCCAGCCATGGCAGCCACTAGCACTCTCACCCTTCGGGCAGCTGACTGGCACAGAACTCTTACCTCCACGGCCCAGCCACGACTGTGTGTATTACGAGCACTAATTCAAACAGGCGCTCAGAAATAATTTCAGAAGCGCCTCTTTGAATTGGCGCTTATAATACACAGTCAATCAGATAACCCGTGGAAATGAGCTGTATGACTCACCCGGCTGAGAAAAGATGAGAAACTGGGTGGTAACTGATGAAAATGAAACACAAGAACTATCGAAATCACAATTCATATCTATTACATTATGACAGAGAAATCCCTTAGACTACTAAGGAACATCAATAATAATAATAATTAAATACAGAAGAGAGAACCACTGACTTACCAGAGACTATGAAAATATTAATCAAATGCACGTGAAAGTACTAGACAGATAAAAAAAGAATATAATGAATTACATGAGGGGAGCACTAGACTACCGAGACAGACATCGTGTGTATTATCATGATGGAAGGCAACTTACCAGAGACTATAGAAATTTTATTGAGATAGGGCACAATAAAACACTCCACCATCATTCACTAGAGGCACCCTAAACTAAAGATTTTAAAATCACAATCACCCTAACTCTTTGTTTAATGAGGGAGCAATTTCTTTGATCGCGAGCCAGCAAATTCTTTGATCATGAGATTCTTTGACTGCGATCGTGCATCGCGAGAGCGAGGGACAAGATGGCCAGATTAAAAACACTATTTTTCTCAGCCTAGGGGTGTCCTAGGAAGACAAATGAGGGTGCGTTTTACTCAGGGGGCTTCGTTCTGACAAACCATGGTGCTGGTTTACTGCAATTCTTTTAATGTTTTAAATTACAACAGTTTTTGTTCTTTGGTCGTGACCCTGCAAATTCTTTGTTCGTGAGTCTGCAAATTCTTTGATTGCGACATTCTTTGATCACGATCGTGCATCGTGAGCAAGGGACAAGATGGCCAGATAAAAACATACATTTTCTCAGCCCAGGGGTATCCTAGGAAGACAAATGAGGGTGGGTTTACTCAGGGGCTTCATTCTGACAAACCATGGCGGTGGTTTACCGCAATTGTTTGAATTTTTTAAATTAGAACAGTTCTTATTTTTTGTTTATGAGCCTGCAAATTCTTTGATCGTGAGCCTGAAAATTTTTTGGTTGTGAGATCCTTTGATTGCCATCTTTGATCATGAGGGGGAGACAAGATGGCCAGATTTTTTATACTGCAATAGATAGGACATTTTGCTAATCTTTAAGATTGAATATCTTAGAAACGGTTTGCTCTTTTTACTTGAAATTTGGAGGGTGTTTACAGCATGTCCTGTAGATGTGAATTATGGTGTTTATGTGTCAGAAATTTTTTTTGCGGAGATATTGGTGATGCACTTTCCGTGTTGCGGACAGTGTTTTGCATTCTGCTGGTGGCTTGAAATTGATAGGGTACCTAGCCTTAGTGTCATGGATGTAATTTTCAGTTGTTGTGTGTGTTACATGTCAACAGGTGCGGAACTGTGTCACTCTGTTGAATGAAAATGTCAAATTTTGACATGTTATATCTTGGACACGGCTTGGTCTTTTTACTTGAAATTTGCAGGGTGTTGACGGCATGTTCTGTAGATGTCAATAGCGGTGTTTATGTGTTGGACACTATATTTTTTGTGGAGATATTGTGTGGCAGAGTTTACATTTTGTGGATAGCGTTCTTTATTGGTTTACTAGATTTACATTTGTTTGATGGGTGGCCTTGCTGTTGTCAATGTACTTTTTAGTCATTTGGTGTGTGATGTGGTCTGACACTTACAATTTGGTTGGAGTGCGGGGCCCACAGGACCCCACGCTCCCACCAACGTGCACAGTGTTCTACTTTTCTATTCTTTCTTAAAAAGTAAGGACATTTTATGCAAAAAACATTGTTAATGCATCAGTTAGGGTTATTCTACAGTGAAAAAAGTGAGGAAATTTGATTTTAGGGTTCCCACCCCTTGCACCACACCCCCACCAACAGGCATCAGGGTATTCATTGGGGTTGTTGGTCCTAACTCTCACCCCATTCTCCTACACTGCACCACCTCAGCTTGTTTACACATGGAATGGAGTGAGAGTTAGGGCCAACGACCCTAACACACACCCCGATGCCTGTTGGTGGGGCAGGCTTGGGGTGGGGTGCAAGGGGTGGGAACCCTAAAATCGAATTTCCTCACTTTTTTCACTGTAGAATAACCCTAACTGATGCATTAATGAAGTTTTTTGCATAGAATATATATATATATATATATATATATATATATATATATATATTTTTTTATTAAAATAAAGATCTTACTAACTGTCAAAGCTGGATTGGCTTTTTAAAGTATTACTCCCAGTGCCGCAACTCTCCACAGACTCAGTGCTTGTAATGTAAAATAAAGCTTGTCAGCTCCAAGGCAGTCTCTCTCTCTCTCTCCCAGTGTCCTCGCCCTCACCACTGACACAGCACTTCAGTAGATCAACCCATCAACATTCTCTCTCTTGAATTCCCAGCTTCAACCTCTTCTTACTAAAAGACTACCCCAAAACATAGCCACAATAGTGAGGAGGGATGGGGTGATCTTCCAGGTGCCACCATGCCATAAGACCAACTGTGATTGTAGGAGTGGGAGGGGGGTCACACTTCACACAGTGACAGCATGAAGAGGGAGAGAAAGAAAGCATAAACACAGAAACGCAGAACTAAAACCTTAACAGGGAAAAAAAACAAGGTTTTTAACAGTTAAGTGAGTGTGTGTGTGTGGGGGGGAGGTAACCATGACAACCAGCTCAAAAAGTAAAAACTATGGAGGCTTCAGTAGGACAAAAGTTCCTAGGATTAAAAATAAACAGTATTTAAATGCAGGTGTAGGAACTATTTTATTATAAAAATCAAACAACTAACTATTTTAACATTTAGACATAAACATTTTTTTTTTTACAAAAGTAAAATACAGTTGCCCATTTTCTAAGTGTAATAATCCCCTCCAGGGTGGGCAGTATTGGGCAATACTGGACCTTCCAGGGGCTATAAGGCCGTCCTCCTGTGGTGTTGGGCCGATTTACACCCGTGGGTGGTCCGGAATTGCCCAATACTTCCCGCCCACCCTGTTGGATAATATTGCTTACATATTAAAAAGAGATACCACAGCACATCAAATTCATATAAATGTATGTGTCAAGATCACATATGAAATTCAATTGTGCAGATTGTGCTAGTAATATGCAAATTTTAAGGCATACGCTTTAAAAGCAGTTCGCTTCAATGAAAATTAAAGTGCATAAAGTTAATATGTGGAAGCAAAACACTAGCTGCTGAGCTACAACAAAAAACTCCTGTTGGGGAAGCACAAGAAGGAACTCAAGGGAATGGGGAAAAGGGGTGGAGGAGGGGATGGGTCATGGGGAAATGGGGAAAGTGGACAACTGCATGTAACTTCTAAAAAATGATTGATGGATATGAGTTTAAATTAACAATACTTTGAAACATTTTACAATTAAAATAGGACACCCCAGAATGTAGTAATTTGTGAATGTGGCAGTTTACCTTATCAATAACACACAGAGAATACCGTTCTTATTACAGCCTAAGAGTAGTCCTGGTTCTTTGATTAGTTAATTCTACTACAACCATAGCTAAAATTTGACATAATGGTCTCTCATATAGTTATTTTATCAAATACAGCTACAGCTGAAATGTGTCATTCAAACTGGGGGAGAAAGTGCTCTGAGCATGTACTGCCAATATGTTTCCTTTTGTAAAAGGAGGTTATTCAAATTGTCACCCCTAGGTCCTAATGCCTACTACTCTAGTGTTATGAATTTAAATTTGTATCCTGGACCTTCCCTCAGGGCATGCATTGCTAGTGCATTAGTTTGATTTCTCTCTAAATGTCTGTTATTAATCATGCTCAAATGTTCCCCTGTATGCTGTTTGCAGTGTCTCAATGTTTTCCCTACATAGAAACCACCACACCCACTGCATTCTGCCATGTATACAATAGCTTCAGTACTGCATGTTATTAATTCCTTTATTTCAGATTGCTAAATCGTATTGTGGATGGAAAAATATTTCTTTTTACTGACATGTGCACAAAATTGGTAGTTTCCACATGGATGGCGGCCTTTAGGTTTCTTTTCGTTTTGTTTCATCTCAGTTGTATGGAGGCTATTTGTTAGTCAGTCCCCCAAGTTCGTGTCCCTGGGCCCTATCTCAGCTACGGAATCCAGTCTCTTATTGGTCTATAAAATATGCCAGTGTTTTTCAAGGATTTTTTTTTCACCTCATGAACCTGTGGAGAGAACGTTGTAACAAAACACAGATTAGAATAGTTTTTACTATTATCAGGTTCCCTCTCCACACCACTGTGGATAACCGCCTTTTACAAAGGGAAACATATTGGCAGCACCCCTCTTAGGCTGTAATAAGAACAGTATTCACTGTGTGTTAATGATAAGGTGAATTGTCACATTCACAAATTGCTACATTTTGGGGTGTACTATTTTAATTGCAAAATGCTGAAGTATCGTTAACTTAGATACGTATCCACTGTGCGATTTTTTAGGAATTATATGCAATTTTCCTTTTTCCACATTTTCCTGTGACCCATCCTCTCCCCCCTTTCCCCACCCCCTCAGTTTCCTTCTTGTGCTTCCCCAACAGGAGTTTTTGTCTCAGCTCAGGAGCTAGTGCTGTGCTTTCACGTATTAACTCTATACACTTTAACTTCACTGAAGCAAACTGCTTTTAATGAGTATGCCTTAAAATTTACATATTACTAACAAAATTTGCACACAATTGAATCTCATGTGTGATCTTGATACATACATGTATATGAATTTGATATGATATGGTATCTCTTTTTAATATTAACTAAATATTTCATCTTCTCTATTTGTTTCTCTCCCCCCAACCCCTTCTGTTTCCTCCTTCATTTATTTGTGATAGATGGTTTTGCAATAGTACTGGTACAGCATACTATTGTAGTTTTTTAACTTATGTTTGTATATGTAATGTACATTAATTATAAATTCAGTATTAGTATCTCCTACTTAACTGCACAAATGAGGAAAATAATCATATAATTTTTAATCATGTGATGCTCAGTGGGCTTATTTAACTTCTGTATCCCGAGACTCATTCACGTCTTGAAAAAGAGATTGAAACGTAGGAGCTCTTTACTGTGAGCGTACGTCTGATGCATTTTGTACTTATTCATATGTTCAACTCAAATAAATGATGGAAGGATCTAGGAATGATCTGTATTCTTGTGGTGATTTGGGCTGTGTGATGGACTGAAAGGGTTCAAGGCCTGTGGGGTATGGGCATTTTGTCCACTTGGAGTGAGTACAGACAGGTGGATGTGAAGGGCGCCCCCCGGGTCATTACTGGGCTGCACTGAGCAGCCTTAACTCCGCCCACAGTAGGGATCATCAGTGCTTTGCTGAAGGGGTCTTCCTGCCTACCTTGAAAAGGACTCTAGTGAGAACTATACTCAGGAAGCAGCCTTTACATCTGGACATCCCTGTTAGTTATTGGCCCATCTCCAACCTACCATTCTTGGCCAAGGTTGTTGAGAAGATAATGATTATGCTCTGCTTGCCCTGGCCCCATCTCTGGGGTCTTATTTCATTTTTCACTGCAGCCCTAATTATCATTTGTTTTAGGACTTTAAAGAGTTATCTATCTGTCTGTCTATCTAGACAAGAAAAGACAAAACAATTTTATTTTTAGGATGTCAAATCTTAGAAGCTCTGGGTGACTTGCACAGTCAGTGAATGAATACAGCATATACCCATAAAACAAACTAAAACAGTATTTTTTTTTAGTTTAGATTTTTTGAAAGGATTTTAAATGTTTTTCTAGTTATGTAATGGAGTGCAAGGTAGCAGTGGAAAGTAGGAGTGAGGGGAATCTGGGGGTCATAAAATCAGAGAATTTGAAAACAGTGTAGTGCATCAGGGCAGTGAAGAGGACAAATAGGATGCTGGAATGTATCAGAAGGAGGATCAGTAGCCAGAGGAGACAGGAGATTCTGCCACTGTCCAGGTCCTTTGTTTGTCCTCACCTTGAGTATTGTGTGCAGTTCTGGAGCTCACACTTGAGGACATACAGGAACAGAGTGAAGTTGTGCAGAGGAGTGTAACCAGGATGATATAGGGTCAGCAGGAAAAGTTTGACATGGATTGATTGAAAAATCTCAACATGTAGACACTGGAGGTAAGAAGGGAGAGGTGGGACATGATCAAGACATATCAATACCTTCCCGGGATAAATTAAGTAGACAGCGAGTTATTAATGCTTAATGGGAATACAAGCACCAGCAGGAATTCAATGAAGTTGGCAGGTGGGACTTTCAAGAGAGATGTCAGAAAACATGTCTTTAGGGAGAGGGTGATGAAGGGGTGAAATGGACTAACAAGGGAGGCAACCTATGGGAATTCAGTCGGAGGAGGGTCAAACATAGAGTAGACAGGCACATGGGACTGGCAAGGACATTAACAAAAAGGAGAGAGAAGGAGTAGTGAAGGGTCAGTACAGCCCTCACTATCAACAATAGTTAAAGCATGGCAGTCATGATGGGCCACTGGGCCTCTTTCCTGCCATCAGCTTCTATGTTTCCATGTTTCTTTGTTTTGTTTACATTGTACAGCATTCTGTTTTAGAAAGGCAATTGTTAAATAAAAGATCTTATTGTATTCTGTTGCACACATTGGTAGACCTTTTTTTTAATTCATACTTGTTTTTCCATCCTGGACCCTGCTCGTATCTGTTCAGGCAGCTATTTCCTGCCTTTTTGCCTGACTACCAACATCCACACTTTTTAACCTCCTTGCTTGCTCCCTGCTTTTGGCTAGATCAAGGCAGATTCTCCCCTCACCACAGCACCTAAGGGTAGTGAGGATATGGTGGGCAGTGCAAGGCCCAGAATGTATCAGGCATAAAACTGCAGATTCAGGGCATATATTCCTGTTTTGTCCTTCCCCTGTAGATGCCTGCGTGCTACAGCTCTAATGCATGTGTGTGCATGTAGCTTACTTGTTTCCACATTGCACCATCAGGCGTACACCATCCCTCCCTGCTCAGACTGTCTTTCTACCTGTGGACATCAGGCAGTGCTGCATCAGAGCTGGGTTCAAGCCCTCCCTAGGGAAGATGATCCTTCTCCAGGATGCTTGATCCTTGTCCTCCACTGGCCCACCAACAGACCAGGCTTGAGGTGTGAACCTAAGCTGTCAACCTCATGTGGAGCAGCTCTTCCACTCTGCTGACAGGCCAGCCCTTGTAGTACCTTTAAAGTGTAGTTACTGTCTCCCTTATCGCAATGTATTTTTGTATATTCATCTTCATAATTTTACATATGCATATTTTCTACTTGAAAAAAAAATCACATATTTAAGTTAAAGCTTTTATTTTAAGCATTTTGTGCAAAAAAAAAACAAAACTAGAAATTGCCCTCTAGGTGTAGATCTACAGTAGCTGCATTTTAAAACTGATGTCATATGAGAGTGTTGCACATTCACATGCTATAGCAAACAACGGTGGAAACTAAGTGCAGTCTAGCTGTGTTATATACTACCCACTTTAATCTCTGGATCGGTGGCACCACATTCAAGCAGACTCGATAGACCATAAGGCCTTCTTCTTCTTCTGGCTATTGCCAATGTTTGTATATTCATATATAACTGTCTTACTAGCTTTGTGTTTTACCTATTACTTCCAAGAACTCTGTATGAAGTCTGAACCATCCTTTGCTTAACCTAATACAAAATGGCCATCCAGATGAAACTGAGTTAATTTTATTTGCCAAGTTTATGAACTGCATACATAGATTATTTTGCTAACCGTGCTGCCATGCATATTACATCATCTTAACTGTATGCTCGTCACTGAAATGGATATATCTGAGGAAGAAAAGTTAGTTACCATAAACTTTTGATCTGCCTGAGTCTCTACTTAGTCACACTCTTTGCTCTTTTGCTTATGAACATACACATAAAACCAAAGAGTGTGACTCATACTGAAGATACTAGGACTCTGCTGGAACCAGAACATTTGGAAACAGCAGCACTGACGGTAAGCATTGATGTACAATGCTATATTCATGTGGACATCACACAGTGTACAGTGTCACTGGCCACAACCACCTCAGTACCTTTTTTTACCAAAGAGGAGGGAAAGAACTACAGAGAAAATAGATAACAACAGATACAGAACAAGCGCAACTGTAACATACTCCTGAACAGGAGTAACAACTAAAATAATAATGAAGCAATTGTATTCCTCCTGCTGTGGAAAAGTTGACTTTCAAAAAGAGGACATATAACAATCTCAAGAAGGCCCTACTAAGAGAGATGGAATGGATAAGAAACACACCTAATTCACTCCACCTGCTGGGAGGGGAATAACAAGCCAATATTCACAACATACACATATGTTCTTGAATAATATACACAAATTACTGTAACTTAATTTAAATACTGTGAATCATTGTACATATTATAATAATTCCATATGAAAGCTTTAATGTACCTGACAAAGCCTATGGCTGCTTGAAACTATTGTACTTGTTATTGTCCTCATTATGTTCTGTATTGTTTCCCTGACGTGGAACCTTTGTAAATGAGCCTTGGCTCAAAGGTGTCTTCTGAAATAATAATAAATAAAAAATAAATAAAAATAAAAAATCCCATATAGCTGAAATAATTCCACTGCTAAAGCTCCATACCTTGATGAAGAAGGTCTGAATAAGATACATAGGAACCTGGGGGATATGGGTCAAATGTGGCTCTTGGGAGTAAAGATGCAGCTAATGTTTACTTCACCAGCAAATTTGATGGGAAGTCAGGCAAATTGTGTCTTGCTGAGTGTGGTGAAGTTCCCAACTTCACCCAGCGTTGTGTGGTGAAATACCTTTTTCTTTTTTAACTTTAAAGGATCAGTATTTGTCAGTCAGCAAACATTTTCATTGTCTTTTTTAGCACATCTATCTTTTTGATAATCTTAGATTCATAATCAATATCTTTTTAAAATTCGTCAAATATTAACAAATTTATTTTGTAACTATTTTGTAATTAATGTAATTAATGGCTCAAGTCATTTAAGATGACCACCACTCATAATATGTAAAACTCTCTGCTGTTGAAGGTACTTTTTGACTTTAAATATTCCATTTATACTGTGGCTGTGGCTGTATTACGAAGATGCTAACAAATGTTTCTGATGGAAATAGTACAACACCACACCAAGATGTGTAATGTTTTCATGGCAGGCATTAGATGAGAGCAAGATCTTTTAAAAAACTTCAGAATAACATAGCTAGGTTCAGGGATGAAAATAAATAAAAAGAAATATTCAATAGCAAGAAAATTTTCTGTCCTCTGATTGGTCAGTGGCCACTTTGTATAGTGATGTCATCCTAGCACAGCACCACTGTGTCAAGGTCAGCACACCTGATTACATCAAAAAGAAAAGAGATCACTCTGTCCTGTCCCTTGCTCCCCCACCAGATATTATCCTTCTCATAGCAGTCAGTCCAGTCACGAAACACAACACACTAAATGCAATACCCCCAAAAGATTTGACTTCCCCAATGTAGTGCAGAAACCAATGCCAACCCAAATAACATATATTTTTTTAACTGCCACTGTGAGCAGCTTCAAATGTGGCCAGTCTCTTTCAGGCACACTTCACACAGGCACATGCTTGGTTTTTCTCACACACTGATCCGTGTTGCTTTAATCAGCTGCCTCTTTCAAAGTGCACAAAAAAATAAAAAGTCAAACATATGTCAGCAGTCCCAGGGTAGGCAGTGGGTGTGGGGCAGACTGGCAGATCATTCTTAACTTACACCAGCCAGCATAATGCAAAACTGCAGGGCAGACAAGGTGTTGACTTACCAATTGATATTCACGTAAACCACATTTCTCCTGCTAAGAGAAAAGAAATATTGGTATAGCGATGTTTTGTCAGAAATACATTAATACTTAAAATCAACATGATGACTAACAAATACTACTGCTTTAAAACACTTAAGCCAGCCCACACACTGCATGACAAATGCCACCCTCACTCAGCCAGATCTTTAGAAAGTATGCATCCCACCGCACCTCCCAATAGCACCCCTTCCCCACCTCACATCCCTGGCAAAGTTTCTATAATAAAGTAGGTGCTGCTTTAATAATTATATGCTGCCTGCCATATACACAGAACTGATCTATTGCACCTTCCACCACCCACTCCACATAATTTTTTATTTATTTATTTATTGAATTGTTTCACCAGGAAACGCACACTGACCAACAAGATGCTCATCTCATGGAACATCCTGGGGGAAGGGGTTGAGGGAATAATACAGAATCAAGAACAGTAGATAAGGAACACAATATAGTACATTAGCCTTAATACAACATATTTAGTCATACAGAATCAAAAACAAATTATAAAGAAACACAATGTAATACATCGGACATTATACAACATAATTAGGCATACAGGGCCAGATATTCAGACTGCACCGGGCAGTGATGCAAGCCTGGGTGCAGCGCAACTGGGCTGCACCGGGAACAGGACCAGGCGATATTCAATGGTGATGCGCCATGGCACCGCACCATTGAATATGGCAAGATCGGCGCACAAACTGCACATGGCGCAGTGGCACTGCACTAGCGCAAGCCACAGAGAAAGAGCATGGGGATGCACCAGCGCAAGTGCAGTTGCGCTAGGCACATCACCCGCGATATTCAGCAGGGGGCATGCAAATGAGGCCATAAAATATGCAAGGTGCAAATGGGGCCATTTGCATGTCATTATCGCCCCATTTGCATGCCTTGTGCAGGGCAGCCTGGCAACTTGGGCCTGGCACCCTGCACAGCATGACGTGTGCAGTGGGCATTCAGGGGCATCCCTCGCCCATAGCCGCATTTACTGCTATGTAAACAAAACATGTCCTGGTAGTCTACTGGCCCCCCCAAGTCCCCGAAGCTCTGAATATTGTAATGACAGCCCATCCCCGGTGGTCAGGTGGTCCCCCCTCACACCTGAGTCCCCAAGTAATGTACAATGACCATCCCTGGTGGTCTAGTGGGACCCGCCCTAGCCACGATCCACGGTAATCCACCATATGGAAAAGCCCTGGTGATCAGTGGCACCCCACCACTCCCACCCACAGAACCCTTGTCTGTCCCCTCCACCTCCCATCATCGGTAGGCAACTGC
The DNA here is from genome assembly GCA_016271365.2 of Neoceratodus forsteri. Taxonomy (NCBI): domain Eukaryota; kingdom Metazoa; phylum Chordata; order Ceratodontiformes; family Ceratodontidae; genus Neoceratodus; species Neoceratodus forsteri. Next base: position 520,544,354 of record CM057458.1, read on the forward strand.
AACCCACCCGCGTACTGCCCGGCCACCTGCCAACTGACAGGTACAGTATGGGCTGTAAGCTCATTGGTCCCCAGTGTGAAACAACAGGCTTGCAGGGCATACTGTACTAGACAGTCCCAAATATGTGAATGAAGTCATTCACGTGATTGGTACTGTCTAGTGCAGTATGCACTGCAAGCCTATTGGTCCACACTGGGGACCAATGGCTAACAGGCCATACTGTACCCTGACAGTCAGCTATGCCAGCAGGGTGGTATGCAGATGGTTGCAGTCACCCGCCAATGATGGGGGAGAGCAGGGGGAAAGGGGTGCAGTGTGGGGGGTGGGGAAACAATTTGCTGGATCTCCTGGCTTTTCCATATGGCGGACACATGATCACGCCAGGGGCAGAGGGGTTCCACTAGACCACCAGGGACAGTCATATTGCATTACTCGGGACTCGGGTGGAGGGGGACCACTTGACCACCAGGGATGGTCTGTCATTACAATATTCAGGGATTCGGGGACTCAGGAGGGGGCCACTAGACTACTAGGGCTTGTTTTGTTTACATTGTGGTGATCGCGGCTATGGGCGAGGGTGGGGCCACTTGACCACCAGGGATGTATGTGCTTGCCAACGGTGTTCTGGGTGGGCAGATGGCCACCCACGGCTGGGCTGCTGTGTTGCACCCTGCAATACTGCAGCCACCTGTGGGTGGCCAGGAGTTGTGCCTTCTTTTCTGGGGCTCAATTTTGAGTCCTCTATGCTGCGCAATGCAGGGTTGTGCCAGCATATGCACCGTACAGCCCAGGCTGAATATTGGGATGTGCCACATATGCATGGGCATGCCCCCTGCATTTGCGCCTCATACATTAGCATTGCGCCCTGGGACATCGAGGTTTGCGCTGAGCCAGGCAGCCGTCTCAATATCCCGCCGGGGCACAATGCTGGGTTGTGCCAGCACAACACTGTTGTACCAGGCGCAACCCCTTTGAATATCCCGGCCACAGTGTTTAACATATCAGAACAGGTCAGACAGTTAGCAGAACATGTGCTAGTTACAAGCACACATAGAGGGGAACTGTTTTCAAAAGAGTACTCAATTTAGGCAATTACATATACCCTCATGTGGGCTAGGGTGGCAATTTAGGGGCCACCAGTGCTAGGGGGCAGGAAAGTGCAGGTGGTGCTCGGATGGTGTAGTTGATAGCAAGGGAGTGAGTAATTTATTGTTATCAACTGCATTAGAGGATCAGTTAGCAAGGAGCAAGGTCCCAGTATTGGTCAATTGCAGGTACAGTTGATGATTAGGTAGCTTTGTAAGGCATTTGCAAGTGAGCTCATAGAAGAGGAGTGCAGAACCTGTGGGGGGAGTGAGTTCCATAATTTTGGTAGGCAATAGGAGAAAGCATTTTGGCCAGAAGTAGTGGAACGGCAGGGGATAGTCAGGGTCCTCGAGTCACAGGATCTTTAAGAGTATTGTGAAGGGGGAAGGGAGGATAAAGAGGATGAGATATAAGAGGGGAGAGGGCCGAGCCAAAATTTAGAGATGAATTTGGCACCATGTAGTGCACGCCTGTTAGTCAGGGTAAGAAAATTCAGAGAGCAGTAGAAGTCACAGTGGTGGGTAAGGAATGGGGGCATCAAGCGCAAAGCAGCAGAAGGAGTTGAAGAGGTTATCCAGTCTGGCTAGGGAGGACTGGGGGCAGCACTGTAGACTATGTCGCAGTAGTCAAATATTAGTAGGATCCTCTTCTGTACTGACTCATGCCTGGCCGTAAGAGGACTGCAGTTACAGTTTCTGTATAGGGCACCAAGTTTTGGCCGCAATTTTTTCAGAATGGCATCTATATGTACAGAGAAACTGAGGTACCAATCTAGCCAGACTCCTAGGTACCTGAACGAGGAGGTGTCCTCTAATACAGTCCCATCAAGGGTGTGGAAGGTGGGCAAGTTGGTTTGTCTAGTGAGTCTCTGCATTGTGCCAAAGGTCATGGAGACTGTCTTCTTGTCATTTAGAAAAAGCTGATGACAGCTAAGCCAGAGTTGGACATTGTTGAAGTCAAACTGGGGCCTGGTAGTGACATCAGTAAAGAATTTGCCTGAACTATATGTAACAGTGTCATCAGCATACATGTGTATGCAAGCTGACGTGCAGACCCATGGGAGGTCATTTAGGAAAATGAAGAAAAGAAGCAGGCCAAGCACCGAACCCTGGGGGACACCAGTGCTTAGGGGCAGGGGAGATGAAGTGACATCAGCAATACGGACTGATTGCGACCTGCCAGTCAGGTAGGCATTGAACCAGCTTGTGGCAGAAGGGGCTAGGCCAGCAGAGGAGAGGACGCTCAGCAGAAGAGAATGGGAGACTGTATCCAGGGGAGCAGACAAGGGTTGGACAGGGGGGACAACTGTCCCAGGCCCAGTGGCTCAGGCGGGCCCAAAGGGGGGGCCATAGGGAGACCAGTAACAAGGGATGTGAGGCTAAGGGGGCCTGGTGCTAAAGGTGTGTCCTGGGCCCAGGAATTTCAATTGGCATCCCTGACTATGTCAAAGGCTTTGGCCAGATCGAAATAGATGGCAGAGGTAATTAGGCCATTGTCCATTCCAGAGGAGATGGCATCAGTCAGCTTTATGTATTTATTTAAGCGTTTTACCAGGAAGACATGCTGAGCAGAGTACTGTTCAATTCCAGCTGCGTCCTGGGGACAGTACATGAAAATAAGGACAACAATAAAGATACACTAATACAGCAATGGAAAAAACATGGTAACAATAGTACAGTAAGGCAGTGTAAATTAGGCAGGATTATACAAGCAAGCAGTGCAACCTTTACAATGTTGCACTAACATGGGGGGGTCATGAGACAAGCACTTGACATCATAAGATTGGTAAAAGGTTGAAATAAAGAGTGACACAGAGTAAGTCAGGGGAAGGGTAGTTGGTCTAGAGCTGCTGATGTGTTAGACGCATGAGCAGGTGGGTGAGAAATGCACTAAGAGAAGACCATTGAAATACCATGATGGAGAGGTGAGCTGAATGACTGGGGGGAGTGAGTTCCATAGTTTTTGCAAATGCTAATTGAAAGCTGCTTGGCCAGTCAAGGTGGATCTGTGGGGAATATGTAGTAGACGAGTACCATTTTGCCTAAGCCTCTAGGCTGGGGGGGAGTAGGCGGACATGACCGAAGAGAGGTAGGAGAGCAAGGACTGATGCCAGAACTTGGCTGTGAGGTGTATGCAGTGAGACAATCTGTGGTCCTGTAGGGAAGTTAGTCCAATGGACTGGTAGATGGTACAGTGATGGGAGGAGTAAGGACATTCAAGGGTGAAGTGACAGAAGGAATGGAAGAGGGAGTCCCGTCTGGTCAGGGTGGATTTGGGGGCAGCACTGTAGACCACATCTCCGTAGTCAAAAACTGGCAGAATCATTTTCTGTACAATTGCTCAGTGGGCTGGCAGCAGGATACAACCATGGGTATGATAAAGTGCACCCAGTCTGGGGTGGAGTTTTCTGTGGATGTCACTGATGTGCACAGAAAAGTCAAGGTGCTGGTCAAGCCAGACCCTGAGGTATCTGAAGGACGTGCATGCCTCCAATGAAGTTCTGTCAAGGGTGTGGTAGGTCGGGTAGGGGGGAAGCTGTGAAAGCCTCTGCCTAGTGCCAAAAGGTCATGGAGACTGTCTTCTTGGCACTGAGGTGAAGCTGATTGGTGCTAAACCAGAGCAGGACACTGTTGAAGTCCTGCTGCAAAGTGGTTGCCACAGCAGTAGGGGAGGGACCGGATGTGTACAGCACAGTGTTGTCTGCATACATGTGAATGGAGGTATGTGGGCAGGCAGAGGGCAGGTCATTTAGGAAGATAGAGAACAGGAGTGGCCCCTGGACTGAGCCCTGTGGCATCCCGATGAAACAGGGAGAGGATCAGAGGTGGAGTTACCAATCCTGACTGACTGCTTTCAGCCAGTGAGGTAGGATTGGAACCAGTCAGTGTCCAAGCTAGAGAGCCCTGCACTGGTGAGCTTGGTCAGGAGGAGGGAGTGGGATACTGTGTTGAACGTTTTTGCTAGGTCGACAAAGATGGCTGAGGTGATATGCCTCTTGTCCATGGCAGAGAGGATGAAGTCCATAAGCCTCAGCAGGGAGGTGATGGTGGAATGGTTCTTCCTGAAGCCAGACTGGTAAGGGGTGTAGAAAGATGTGGAGTCAAGGAAGGAGGAGAGTTGAGAGAGTACAAGTTTTTCTTGGATTTTAGCCAGAATGGGAAGAAGGGAAATAGGGCGGTAGTTTCCCGGGACAGAGAGGTCACCTCCTTTGAGGAGAGGGATGACTGTGGCATGCTTCCACTCAGCCCGGTATCAAGGCTAGAGAGAGAAGGATAAGTTGAAAAACACTGCCGGGGGAGGCAATAGCAGGGGCTGATAGGAACAGCATTTTAGCATCTAGGGAGAAGGGGCATTTACCCTTGGTTGGATTGAGGGTAAGTAAGGCGTAGTACACTTCAAGTGGTGTAACTGGATGGAAGGAGAAGGAGTACTTGGGTGGTTGGTCTTGATCAGGCACTTTGGGAGAGGAGGGATAGGGGGAAGGGAAAGAGGTAAGCAGTGCAGCAGTACAGTTAGTGAAGTAGGAGTTGAGAGCTGTGGCTACTGCTGGAGGGTCCGTAAACGTGGATGTGCCTAAGTTTAGGGTGGGCATTGGAGGCTGGGGTGGGGGAGGGTAAAAAATGATTTGAAGACCTTCCCAGAATTTGGCTGGATGGTTTATGTTTGTGTGACGGGCAGTACTGAAGTACTTGGCTTTTGGCTGGTGGATTAAGCTAGTGCATGCACTGCACAGAGTACGGTACTTTAGGTGAGCTTGGGGTAAGTTGGATTCCTTAAACGCTTTCCAGGCCCTGTCTCTCGCTTTGAGATTAGCAATGACGTTGGTTATGATCCAGGAGAGGTGGGCACCCCATACCCTAGACCGTCTAAGCAGGGCTTAGTGATTCCAGATGGCAAGGAACCTAGTTTTGAAGCCCTCCAGAGTGGCTTCAGTTGAGCAGGCTCAGTGTATGAAGGACCAGTCTGTACAGGACAGGTCATGTAGGAGAGAGTGGAGGTCCAGGGATTTGTAAGACCTGGTCAGCGGGATGGATGTGTGTGTGTGGGGTGCCATGGGCCTGAAAATTTTCCTGACCATATAAGTCATGTGGTGGTCACTAAGGGAGTTGAGGAGCAGGCCTGTAGCTAGTATCCTATGTGAGTGGGAGGTAAGTGACCAATCAATGAGAGCGTGATTAAGCATTTTGTGGTTCAGGCGAATGGGCTCTGTGATCATTTGAGAAAGGTTTAGGGCACCTACTTCATTCAGTAGTTTTGAATTTGCCCGGGAGAGCTAATTTTGATTAAAATCCCCTAGAATGTGGACTTCGCCCCCTGAGTCCAGTGTTTTTAGACCGCTGAGGTGGTCCAAGATGGCGGGCAGAGGGGTGTTAGGTGCATAGTAAGAGTCTGTAATGAATACAGGTGCTGTTTAGGGGATAGCACGTTTTATAAGTAGCATGTCAATGGACTGCGTAGGATGAGAAAGGGAGATATTGGTGAACTGCAGCTTGGACACAATATATATGGCAATGCCACCACCTTGTTTGCAACCAGGCCGGTCACAGCAGATGACTGTGTATCCTGGGATGGCAATTTCGGAGTCTTTATTCAGGGAGGTGGAGTGATTTTTCCTAAACCCAGACTGGAAAGGAGTGAAGAAAGTAGAGTCATAGAGGAAGGCAGAGAGTTGATAAAGGATAAGATGTTCTTGAAGTTTAGCTAAGGTAGGGAGGACAGAGATAGGTCGATAGTTGCCTGGACAGCACGTGTCACCACCCATAGGTAAAGGGAGCAAAACTGCATGCTTCCAAGCTGATGGAACAGTGGCAGATGAGAAAAATAAATTTAGTAAGAGGGATAGAGGGTAGGCGATAGCAGGTGCAGAAAGTGACAGAAGCTTAGGGTCTAGGCCATCAGGTGAGAGACCTTTGGAGGGATTAATAGTCAGGAGCACCTGCATGGCTTCAACAGGAGTGACTGGTGTGAAGGAGAAAGCAGTCGAAGGAGAGGGGACTGGGGTAGGGGAGAAGGAGGTAGGGAGGGAGGGTGGTGGAGGTAGGAGAGGAAGATGGGGGGTTAGAGGAGAGTGTGGATGGAGCAGACAGGAGTGATGAGGCACAAGTCGTAAAGTGAGTATTAAAGCATTCTGTAATAGCCATAGGTTCAGAGACTGAGGAGAGATTTTGCTTGAGTATAGGGGTGGGCTGTTTAGTGGTAGGGGAGAAGAGAGATTGAACTACCTTCCAAAATTTTGATGGGTTATTAGTGTTGTTTAGGAAGTTCTAGTGAAAATGTTCAGCTTTGGCTAATCTGATTGCTTTAGTGTATGCATTATGGAGCTCTCTGTAATGTTGGTGGGTGGCAGGGCAGTGGGATGCTTTATTGTGACGCCATGCTAGATCCCGAGCTCTTTGGCAAGCAAGTAGCTCAGGGGTCACCTATGGAAGGTGGTTACCCTGGACTCTAGTCTTACATACAGGGGCATGACAGTTCTATATATGCAGGAACTTGTCATTGAATGAATTTAGGGCATCATCTACTTAGGGGGCAGCAGAAAGAGTGGACCAGTCTGAGTGAGCCAGTTCGTGGTGCAAAGGGACAAGATCTAAACACACCCACCTCCCCACACTACGTGCCTCTGAGCCAATAAGATCATGATGACAGAATCCCTCCCTCTGCCACCTACCTCCCTCCCTCCCCCCCACTCTGCCCCCAGCCCCCACCAAAAAATACAAATAGTAGCAGTAGTGTATATGTACAAAAGAAAACCGTACAGCTTTAGAGAGCATCCTCTACACTCTGTGTCCTGTAATAGAATAAATGAATGCTGAATTACCATGTTTAGTAACACCTGATTGGCAGCTGTCACCCACTATCATATTAGGGTTTAAGAACTTAGGCTTGGTTATTGTAGACTACTTCCAGTCCGGTATAAAATTCAGCTCAAAGAATGGAAGGCTCATCAACACCTAGAATTTGAATTATTTTACTACAGTACTTTATTTCTCCTACGATAAAAATACAGTCATTCATCTTAGTTTGCCACTTCCTTAGCAACATGTTGGTTACTCAGATGAACTTCTTGCCAAACCACACAAGAAAATTTAATAGAATCTCAGGCTTCATCTTGATTATGTAACTGCTTTGCCAGGCCCTCTTGGGGTTCTAAAGCATATTATTCATTCACTGCCACTTACAGTGTGCAAAAATAATTATCCAATAGCACCCTTTACACCACTCCATGATATCACTAGTGGGTGATTTAAGCATCCTCTGATAGGCTGATGCACAAAGCTTTGAAAAACTTCAGGATTTGGATCCTGACTCCTCCCGCTCCAGCTGTGAGATCATAAGTTCTGCTTTGTGCATTACTCCAGGCTGGTCAGAGGAGGCTCCTAAGCTTTTTTATTTACTTTTTTTTTGGTAAGTTTTATTTTTTCCTCCCCTATTTACTCTCCTGTTTTTTATTACCTGTTTGGCAGTTAGAATTCCTGTTTGTGTGATTTGTATGGGATTTTGACTGTTATTTCAGGTGAGTTTTTTGGGGGGATGGATTTCAGCCTGTTGCTGTTTGTTTATTGGCCAGGCTTGGGCATTGGCCCATTTGTTTGATACAGTACATATTGTTTGTCCCCAGTTGCCATGCTGATAATGTTTTCAGGAGAATCCTCAGCCGCAGTTTCTATGATGTGTGCAGTGTTGTGCTTTATGTTTTGTTTCTAGCATCCGAGTATTCGTTTTTTGCTATCATGTTAGATGCTGTTTGCTTCCTGCCTGTAACCGTGCCTCAGCCTGTTCCCAGTAGCCGCTCCCATTTTAGCCCCATATTTACTGACCAGGGCACTCTGCAAAATATCATACATGGGGAGCATTTTTCCAAGCTGTTTTCTCATGTAATTGTTAATCTTACTTACTTGTCTGCGCAGCGTCCTCACTCTGGTCAGCAAGCAGCACAGCCTCACCACCACACCAAGACATTGCAGAGCCTCTGTTCCTACCTCCTGCTGAGATATTTTTTGCAGCAGACAGGTCAGCATATGGTGCTTTTCATCCCCTGTCACACCAGGACTGTACCCACTTCCCGAACTGTAGACCTCAGCTCTAACTCCTGGATGGTGCACATTTATTACCCCTGCTACACCAAGAACCTGTTGCATGCTCTTTGAGCTGCTACATCTGCCAACCCTGCATTCCATATTTATTCTGACTGCACAGGAAGAGGCATTGATTATCTTGAAATAAGGCAGACTGTCCATTGCTTCCTTCCCCCAGTCACTTGAATGCTGTTACTGTAGTTTGCCTTCAGTGCCTCACTACAGCACAGACGCCGCCATTTTGATCACAGCAACCAACTGCAACCCTCACCTTGTTGGCCACATGTGCATGTGCAGTGGCTGCTTCAGCTCTGCAATCTTGCTCATGGCAGTTTTAAACCAGGCCACTGTTGCACAACATTTCCATTTTGCCATTTTGTACACAGCGGTGATCTATCTTAGCAGCCATTTTGATCATAAACTGCATGTGCAGTGGCCATTTTATAACTATTAGGTTACCACAGTCATGTTGAGTGGGACATACAGTCATATTCCATATTAAGGTGGTTACAGCCTATGAATCCTATTCCTATACTCCTCCTTCACCTGCATCATCATTCCTCAACTCTCAATCTTGGCGATTGTCAGCAGATTAGCTATAGGAGGATCATTACCATGGTCTGTCTACCTACAACCTTATTTGTGCATACCTATAGGGGAATGTCAAAATATTTTTACTAAAGCCGACACAGTGACTTCATCAGGTGGCAGGGCTTTCTTCTCCATTGTCCTTTACTGGCTCTCACCATGTCCTCCTCGGGTAAGAGCTTTGGCAAGTTACAGAAAATGCTGCAGAAAATGCGCCAATATACTTTCAAGCAATCCAGCAGGGGACCATACATTACTGATGCTGGCAACCAAGAAGATATATAGGGCATGTCCACCTCTCAGGAAGACAATCTGGACAACACCAGAAAATTTCACTCCATTAACGATGGTAGACATATTTTAAAAACTTATTGAATGGATCAGTTCATTTGCTACAAACAAAAATCCTGGAGATAGCACAGGCAAATACCAGTTGGAAAAAGGCCCCAAATCTGAGAAACCCCACAGAAGTAATCCAGAAACAGAGGCATCAGAAAGTTCAGCTTCTGACAGAAATGAATTGGAGGCCAAAGAAAATGAGAGAGAGAATCTGGCAGCAACACTCCGCCCAAATAATATTATTCCTGAAATTGTCAGACTGGTTAGAGAAACACTCAAGTTCGAACTTTCTATAGCACCATTTGAACAAAAACTGGATCCTGCCATCAGAGAACAAACAAATTCAGAATTTTTCTCCTATTGCAAGGCCCTGCAGGAGTTGCTAAATTCCGAATAGCAATCCCCAGACCTGGCCAAGATTAGGGAGAAGAGGTTATTTCGACAAATGCTACCCATTGTCAGAAGAGAAGTCTGGAGCATGGGGGGGGGGGCCCACCCAAGGTAGACTGTCATCGAGGCACAGGTCAGGAAGTATAGAGAAAAACCCAGGAGCAGTGGTAAAATTCCACAAAGCTGTTTATTTGTAGTTGCAGTAACATAAAATAAAATAAACCTGTTCAGAATAACTATGTACAGTAACAAAATAAAATCTATTGTAAAAAAAAATCTCTCTTGCAGCTCAGCTTAGCTGTTTTCATAAGCCTTTTTCAACCACCATCCTTTGTAAGCACAAAAAGAAAAGTTGCCAGCACCAGCCAGATCAGCAGAGCACCACAACAGGGCTTATGGATGAATACAATGTGCTATGAATGCACATAAAAGAAAAACCGAAAGCCGTGATGTACTTCTTCCAAACAATTTCATTCACAGCACACGGCTTCCACATCCTGAAGGAGTTTTATGGATGTGGAAGCTGTGTGCTGTGAATAAAATTGTTTGGAAGAAGTACATCACGGCTTTCGGTTTTTCTTTTATGTGCATTCATAGCACATTGTATTCATCCATAAGCCCTGTTGTGGTGCTCTGCCAATCTGGCTGGTGCTGGCAACTTTACTTTTTGTGTCTATGTATGTGAGAGCTGAGCACAGGACCCAGGTGCAGACCTCAATCCTTTCTGTCCACTAAAATCCTTTGTAAGCATCCTGTTCTTTGTCAATTTCAGGAGCTGCTAGAATATTGAGAACTTCCTGAGATCTCCACAGCCTTTGCAAAAGGCTCAGCCATTTGCACTCAAATGACCTCTAACTTTTTACAGTTATCTCAAATTATAAATATAAACATTTCAATAGCAACGTGAAACATTTTCTAAACAAAAGTGATTCCAATATCAGTTTCATTTTCATACACTGATTCTCATATACAGACAGCAAGAGAAAACAGAGAGACAGAGAGAGAGGCAAAGGATTGCCAGATTATGCGGGTTGATTAAGTACGAAGTCTCACAGGAAGATTTGGTTGTGAAACCAGACAGAAGAGACAGAAAAGGAAAGAATACAGATCCTTGCATTTAAATACTTTCTCCAAAACAAATGGGACAGGGTCCAATTCTACCCTGTCACATAGACCCACAGATTGCCACTCTAAGTCAATGCACGGCATTGCCATCTGATAAGTTCCTGCTTGAAAGACCCAACTGACAAGAAAGCTGAAGATATAGTAAAGAAGGCTCATGAGATGTTAGCCATGGTTATAAATGATATATATTTGTCAGTGGCTCAGTAGGTAGCACACTCGCCTCTGAGGCCAGGAGATCAGAGGGCTGTGGGTTCAGTTCCCACATCTGGCACTTGGGTTAATATCCCAGTACTGACACTGTAGTGCAGCATGAGAGGGGTGCAGCACTTCTGAGGTGCCGTCTTTCGGATGAGACGTTAAACCGAGGTCCCATCTGCCTGGATTGGTGGTAGTTCAGGTGGATGTTAAAGATCAGTGATGTACAGAGGTTGTAACGCACCTGGGTAGGTCATGCTGGGTTTAAATAAGACACTCAATAAATGGAAACCAGCACCGTAACCTAAGGCTTATTCAGAACAAGTCTCACTCGAGACTTAGAAAATTCTCAAAGGACTCACCAACTCTTGTAGAAGTAGTGTTGCCAGACAGTTTTTAATATTCCACTCGGATAAAATACAATGCACACAGTGAGTCCCGATAGAAAGTACAACCAAGCACACCACCAAAAACTTCCTGGTTAGGTCTCTCATCACTTGACACTTTTCGCCTAATCAGGGGCTTTCTCAAAGGTACAGAGAACATACTCAACCAGGCTCTTAAATACACAGAAAAACTTAAAGAGACATTAACCAAAAAACTTAATATGATTACACCATATAGAGTAACATAGACTAAAGCTATAAAAACATGATATGCATAATGGATAATCGTATCAGTATATGATCGAAAAATATATATATTTTTTTCTGGTATTTATATTCTCCAGTACATGGTAAAATACATTATGCATAAAGAACTGAGCCTAATGTCTTTAGTACTCAACCATAAGACAAATCTTAACCTTATTAAAATCAAATCTGATGAAAGTGAGAAAGATTGAGCCCAGATGGGTCTTGTTTAACTATATATTTTCTCTTTTTGGAATCCACATGCCAGAACTATGTCGTGTGGGCTGCAAAGAATGCACAATTCGGTCCTTAATAGTGTTACCCCTGTGGTATGTAAATTTGGGTCCTGTATCATCCAAATTGGTTAGACCTGGGTCTTGTTTAACTACTGTTAAAGATCCCATGGCACTTCTCGAAAAGAGTAGGGGTAGTTTTATTTGAAAAGAACATTACAAAATACATCCATTTGACAACTTGAAATACAAAGGAAACAAGACAATTCATAAACTACATTCCATGAAGAGAGAAAAGAGAAAAATACCATAAAATGAATAGTTAAACCTTCAGAACACAAAAATTCCTTTTCCCCTTCCCCCTTCCTTCATATAACTCCATAACCTATTCCCCATTAAACAAAATAGATAAATGATGAAAACAAAACTTTGTAATGTAAATGTTTTGAACTCCTTATTTATATTTAATGAAAAAAGAAAAACCTTTCCACCATCTTTGAACTTGTCTCCCTGTTGAATATGTTACATCTTTTTCACATACGTGCCACATAGCTTCACTTATTAAAGTCCTAACCATCTTGAAAGGCATTTTACTCTGCCGTAATACCCAACTGCATCTTGTCTGCCATAAATAAAATTTTAAACAACAGAAAAATATGGCAAGAGTATCTGAATGAAACCTAGAGCCCAAAAGGGCATAATGGCCTAATACACATACTTCATAAGACATAGTGTTGAGCCAGGGCATATTCCACACATTAGCTAAATAACCTCAGAAAGGTTTAGAACAGGAACAGAAAAATAAGTAATGCTTCATGGTTTCCTCTACATTAATGCAGTCCGGATAAGGGCAATTCCTTTCCTCTAAAGCTTTATGCTTAGCATTCCCCCTCACCTGTGTTCTACCATAAATGGAAAGTCATAAATGTTCCCACATCTGAAGTGGGATTCTGGAATTCACTAATTGAGCCAAAACATAATTGTTGCACTCTGGAGCACAACATTTAAAACTAGGTTCCTTTGGATAGATTTTATCAAATACTATTTGATACAACTTTTGACCAAAGTGGGACAGAATATCCATTTTACTGAGATTCCATATGCATAATTTTGAAGCTGCTGATTTAAAAAACTCTGGAACATGCAAAAAAGTCCCTAATTTTGGGGCCACCGCCCCCCATGCCCTAAAATACTTTTCCAAAATTAACCTGCACCATGACCTTTGTGTCGATGGTGATGACCCTAGTCCACATTTAACTGTCTGTGATATGAACAGAGTATGAAAAAAAACTATAGGGTCTAGCATTCCTAAGCCCCCTTTTTTAATTGGGAGACATGTAAAACACCTTCGGATTGGATTTAATCGGTTTCCCCACAGCATCTGAAAAAAAGCACTATTTAGCCTAGTCTCTAACGTTTTTGGTGGGGGATACAATATTGCTACATAAAGTCAAATTGGAACCAGGAATTTTTTTATCAGCTGAATACATTTTAATTTTGACATACTCCATGATTTCCACTGACATACTTCAAATTCCACTTTTTTTAAAGATTGTTCCCAATTGTACAAAGCCATATTTTGGGGCCCAAAAGTTATACCCAAGATTTTAAATGGTTCAGGGGATACACTAAGACCCTCTAAACTCAGGACCTCCGGGTATCCTACTCCTATATACAGACCATGACTTTTAGCAATATTTATTTTTGAATTAGATACTAAAGTAAAATCAGACATAATTTTTACAAACTGCTGAAATTGTGAGATTTCTGAAAAAAAGACATAAATCATCTGCAAATGCTTGAACATTAATGGCAGACTGTATGCCCATTCCTTGAATACCCCTCCATTTAGGTCTATCAGTTATAAATCTTAGGAAAGGATCCAAGGAAAACACATACAGAAGTGGACTCAGAGGACAACCCTGGCACTTTTAAGCTGGGTCAAAAGTTGAAATTCACTTGTCTTTGAATAATTGGATAAACAGCTGCTGATTTATAAATTAATTTGATTAACCTAATTAAATAATCCGAAATCCCATGATATTGTAAAACCAAAAACAAATACACATGTGAAACCCTATCAAATGCTTTTTCTTGATCTATTGTGATTAGTGTACTGTATTTACCAGAAAGAGAAAGATGTTCAATTATATCCCTCACAGCCATTAGAGTTGATTGTATTTTACGAGACGGTAAACTACAGTATTGAACTGGGGAAATTACATATTCTGCAACAAGTTTTAACCTATTGTTTAAATTATGTGTTAAAATTTTGTAATCAGAATTCAGTATAGTGATAGGTCTCCAATTTGAAATATTCTGTCTATCTCCTGATTTATATAGATACATTAATAACCCATCTAAAAAAGAAGGGTAAATTTTGTTCATTCTTGAAAAATAACCAAAAACAACTGCTAAACATTCAGATAATTCATCCTTAAACTCTTTATAAAATTCAATGGGCAACCCATCCAACCCTGGAGATTTTCCTGGAATCATTTTCTGAATGGACAGTTTAATTTCTTGAGGGGTAATATTAATTTCACTTTGTAGTAATTCAGAAGGTATAGGAGGAACTTGAATGTGCCTTAAATAAGCCTTGATTTCCTGTACTGTTGGATGTCTATCGGGTAACAGTGTTGCCCAATGCTCTTTAATAATAAAAAGTAAATCTTTTTCAGAACTCCGCAACACCCCCTGAGAGTCATAAAGAGCTGCCATTTCAGTATTATCCCTCATGGCTTTGCAGGTTTGAAAAGGATCCCCTGCTGGGGATTTTTTTATCCTGTTTTGGAACAACACTTTTAAAGTATTAGCTCTATCGTATTGATGGGATAACATTTCCAGTTTTATCTTTTTTATTTGGTCTGAGTAATTAAATATAGAGGTGTTAGACCAGGTATACAGCTTGTATAACTGTTGGCGCAAAGAGAGATATTTTAAAAATTTAATATTTTCTTTATGCTTCCCGTATTTTTTTAACCAATTTTGAAAATCTTGTTTGGAATCCAGCCACCATTGTCCAATATCTGCATATAAAAAACAGACAGAACATCTTGCGCTAATAAGGGCACTTATACTTTTTTGGACCCTAAGTTCATTCAGAGCTTTCACATTCAGTTTCCATCTGGTAGTAAAGGCTTGAATTACAGGAATATCATAAAAAGTACAATTAATAAAACATGATCAGTAAACTCACAGGATGAGTTTCCATTCCCCATAGGTAGATTTTTGAAACAAAACATAATCAATAGTAGACTTCATGTACCCTTCCTAAAAGTGAAATTAGGTACTTGTTTCCTAAAATCATTACAATCTATCAAATTGGCTGATAATATCAAATCAATAAGGGCATTGGAGTCGCAATACATTTTAGATTTAGTTTCTTAATTTTAGTATATGAGGGTATCTCACAGTTGAAATCACCACACAAAATTATATTGTGAGTGGTCATTAAGTAAGGTTTTACTGCATTAAACAGTGCCACTCTCCCTGCTTTCAGCTGTGGGCCATAAATATTAATCAGCCTATATGTTTTATTCTTCCACATCCCATCTAATAATAAGGCTCTTCCGGGAATAATATCTACCAATTTTATTAAATGGAAGGAAAATGAATCAAATAAAACCCCCACCCCATCTGCAGTATCTTGTCCAAAGGACCAATATGAAGGTCCCCAAATCCATTCTCCCTGAAAGCTTTTGATATTATGCATAGAAAATGCCCAAGATTCCTGTAAAAAAACAGATTACTAACTGGAACCTATGTAAATACTCAAAAACCATCATTCTTTTACCTGAATTTAAGAGACTATGTACATTTATTGATCCGATTTTTAGATTTGCCATGCATTGAAAGTTTTAAGCCTGCTCAGTGATCAGCTTTTTTCCTTCTTTTTGTCTTTTTCCCTTTGTATCCTGCAAAACCCGTTTTTTGTGTTTCCATGTCCTGATCTCTGGGATTACTATCTTCTTCCTCCTGGTCCATGTCTGAATCCCTCTATTCTGGTGCCAAAACAGCAAAGGGGCTATTTGACTTGATATTGTCAGAAAGAGAGAGTAGGGAGGGAAGAAGGGGAGGGGGGTGAATGCTGGCTAACCTTAAATTCCTAGAGGATCTACGCCTCTGAGGAGGAGATAAAGCAAAAGGAACACTATCTTGTTCAGGATCACTATAGCAAACCTGTAAGAATCTCCGCTGTGGAATGTTTGGATCCATCATTTGAGGGGAGGGAGAAGGGGAGGGAAAGGAAGGAATGGATCCTTAACTTTAACCTGCGCAATTTTCCTTTCTGTACCTTCCTTATGATTGCATAGATTTATAATTTCAGTAGAAGGAAAAGAATTTTTGTCTGATTCATCCTGGTGGTTTTTTTTTCAGGTACTTCTGCTATGTCTTATGCCTGTTGAATGAGAAGATCTGGGCTAACATTACTAGCTGCATTTTTAGCTGCCCATGGGCAGTCCATAAAGGCATGCCCCACATCTTCGCAAAGATCACACTTTGTGTGAGATGTGCATTGGAAAGAAATATGTCCTACCTCCCCACAATTCCCACATCTGGGTTTGTCACATGTGCTAGAAATGTGGGTACGTGAACCACATTTATAACAGGCTCAGGGTTGTCCAGCGTAAAAACACGCCCCGTCCCTGCCTAACATAAAAGAGTTAGGAATATGTACAATGCCTGAATCTGTACTTTGTAGTTTTACCTTGTACCTCCACCCCCCAGTCCAAAAGAGCTCTGTATCCAGAATAGCCTCAGGGTCTCCCAAAAGTTCACATCTTTGTGACAACCAGTATGTAATATTAGCTACATGCACGCCCTCATTTCGGAACATCACCATAATAAATTTAACTAGAGGTTTAGAAAGAGGAATGACAACAAAGGGAGACCAAATGGGGGAATATTTCACCTGGGTATAACGCTCCCCAAAAAGATCCAAAAAATGGGCAGAATGAAAACTTATGTCAAAATTGTCTTCTCCTGAAATGTTTATAAAAGCAAACACCTCTCGGGAAGAAAACCTCAAGGAGTCCTTCAATAAGATTTTTCCAACAAAATGTCTGTCAGGCCTGTCCTCCATACCACCTTTATAATGGATACGAACCGCATTCCTCCTGGGAGCAGCTTCTTTCTTTATATTTGCAAATAGTTCAGACAATAGGGGTTGTTTATTTGTGGGTGTATCATGATTTAGGCCATTTTCTGAATTTTTTTCTCCATTGCAGTCTTTTTCTATTTCACCAACCAGTTCTATGGGTTCAACTCCCACTACTTGAGGAGGTTTTTCAGTTGTGTTATTTTGAGGGAGTGGTGCGTCTGCAGATGTTATACCAGGAACTTCTTGGACTTGAGAAATAGTTGTTATTGGATCCAAAACCTGCCCTGGAACCCAAGTAGAGAAAGAGGGGGTGAATGGTAGTTTATCATCCCACTCCGGGTCTGGACCCCAAATCCCAGCTGGGTTTTGCTTCCAACCCGACCAGGACAATGCTTCCCCCGGAGTCCATGTTGAGTCAAGCAACTCAGCTGTTTTGTGAGATGGTACTGAATCACTTTTTAAGGAATCCATGTTTAAATGTCTTTTGGCTAAGGTTTGTGCAAGCCTTTTGTCTTTTTGTAAATCCTTCTGACCCTGTTTAGACAAATTTGTAAAGGAAAACTGTGTTGCTGTGGCTTGAGAGTCTAAGTTATTTGTTTGACACTTGACAGCTGCCTGGACATCAGGAAAAGCCACAAAGCCCGAAGTTTTAGACAACATTATATGCTTTGGGTTTAGATGAGTGTCAGTATTTAATTTAGTAGACTCTGAGATATTCATTCTTTGAACATTGGTCCCAGACATTTCATCTCTTTCAGCTGAGGCACTCAGCTGTAGGCACATACTTAAATCTTCAGCATTTGAACTGCCAGCCGGCTGACTCTCCCCTTTCACTTTCACAGAAGCAGAAGAAACATTGTAAACAGTAACTGACTCACCATGCCCCAGCTGGGCCTTTGATCTTGCTGTGTCATAGTTTTCTCTGACAGGCTTCTCCACAGAATTGACACTTAAAACTAGGCATTGCAACTCCTCAAGTTTAGCTTGTAATTTGCTTTTTTCTCGGGCATGCCTTTGTTCTTCTCTTTGCAAAATTAAATGTAATGCTTGCTCAGCGTCTTTTGCTGAATCCTTGGTATTTATAACTTTTTTCTCAGTTTTCAAATTTGCAGTAAGATCCTCCATGGAAAAAAATTCAATTGGGGTATTACCTTCTTCATCCGAATTTATAAGGTTCTCCACCAAATACTCAAGTTCCATACCATGAACTGTCTGGAAGATTTCAGACTCCTGCACCTCTACCAAACATGGATCAGGAGATGAGGCCTGCTCTCCTATCTGCAGCACTTCCACACCAGGATCCATGGGAGCTGCCATCTTGGTCCCTCAGGAAAATGGGTCCCCCCTGCTCACAGGAAGCAGAGTAGGGGAATTTCCCCGGTGTCCTGTCCAAATTTCCCTCATTCACTAAAAATACCACCAACAGCTTAATCTGGTTCAAGGTCAGTTGACATTCATCTGTATCCCCCTCCCCCGGGTCATGCCTGAAAATAGGCAGGATTTGTCTAGTGCACTTACCCGGTCAACAAAAACTAAATAAATAAATAAATAAAGGCCTTAATAATATCCATTTACACCAAATGAGCAATCCTCAGGTGACTGAAGACAATTCAAATGAACTTACCTAAGTCCAACACACAATCTGCAACCCTGGGTTATGCTGTTACAGTCATCCAGTATGTAGCAGATGCCACAGTGGATATATTCAAAATGTCAGCAAGAACAACGACCACCATAATAGGGTCAATTTATGACAAGCAAACAAAGATTCAAAAACAATATTCATGAAGCTGCAGTTCAGGGGCAATGCCATATTCAGACCTGGACTGGGGGAAGTTCATAAAACTTAAATGTGATGGCAATAGTCTCACAAGGGATACCACAGGCAGACTGCCATTTCTCCAGAATTTTCATAACCAGTTTCAACACAGCTCACAAAGGGGTTGCAAGAACAGCTTTCACCAAAACACAGGTAATCACTGTTTTGGTTTCAAACCTAACTTCTTTAACAAACCTAGGGAACGCCAATGATCGCTACTACTCAAGAAGAGCCAGACAGTGAGGAGGTTCCAGATACAATGGTAAATACAGGAACCAGTGTGCATGAGATGAGTCAGACCCAAGACTTAGGACTATTAGTAGGAGGCACGCAGACGTACCGGGTCATAATGTCATATACTTAATAGCCTACGGCATCATGGCGAATCCTGGACCTGTGCCCTCTCTGAGTTGGACCACCCAGAGTTAGAATCTTTAGTGGGGGGTGTCCGGGGGCACAGCCCCCCATAATGGGGGATGTGGGGGGCTGATCCCCCCACAGAAAAAAGATATCCAGGAATCGCGCAACACGATTGTGCCGCATGGCATTCTGCCATGCGACATATTGACCCCATCCCGGAGACAGACCTCTACAATTTGCACGGTCCTGGGCCAACAGAGTATGAGACAAATGGGTCCTGAAGGTAGAGTGTGCTGGCTACTCCACAGAGGTCTGACAAATATCAAGAAATAATAAGTCCGTCTCATGTATCCTCAACAATGACACCTCGCCACATGATCAGTGCATAACTCAATCAGTTAATCACATACAAAACAATAGCCCCAGCACCTTGTCAAGAAAGGTCCAGGCCATTTATTGAGGCTTCTGTCTTGTTCTGAAAAAGACAGGAGATTTGACACCTGTTCTGGGCCTCAAATTCCTGAACCAGTTCATCAAGTACAGGAGATTCAGAACGTAAACACTCAAATCATCTATTTCCATAATTTCCTCACCTCTGTAGAGATGAAGGATGCCTACCTACACATTCCCATTCAACCATCCCATTACAAGTACCTCCAATTCAACATCCTGAACATCATGTTCAGTATAAGCAACTTCACTTCAGATGGGCCTCTGCACTGAGTGTGTTCACAAAGATCATGGCCTTGCTAGTAATACTCTTATGAAAGGATGGAATACAAGTGATTCCCTTCCTGGACGACTGGCGTATAAGGGCAAGAACAAGGGAGGAAGCCGTGGCAGCAACAATCATAGTCCAGCAGACACTCAAACATCATAGTTGGATCATCAACAAGACCAAGACCAAGACCAAGGCACTGCATGACCCCAGATGCGCTCCGGACTGCCATAAGTAGATCAATTCTATCTATCATTGACTACTGTTTAGTTGTTTACTTTATTTATTTATTAGATTATCGGTTTACAGACCTTTGAATCAAAGACTCATTTACAAAGGCACCTCATCAAGAGAGCAATACATTACAGCAAACAAAACAATACAGTACATAACGCTTAGATTAAAAAAGCAACCAGTGTTACAGGAATTCACTGGTGGTACAAGCTTAGTGATGGGTAGATCACAGTAGTCATAATATAGGTACACGAGTACCATGTCAGGTAGCAACCAGAGATATTTTATTGCATTAGTCAGCAGATGTTGCCTGAGAACCCAGACATATACAGCACAAGTAGACAGGGCAAACCCAGCCTAAGGATGAGGGTAAGGGGCAGATGTGGGATTATGTGCAGTTGCAGCAGTGAGTGCTTGTCAGATGGCTTCTGAGGGAGATCTTGAAAGGACCAAGCTTAGTGGAATCAGCTATGTTGACTGAGAGGGAATTGAACCAGAAGGGAGCCCGATAGCAAAAGGATCTCTGGGCCATAGGGGTCCTTACCCTGGGGACAGTAAGGGAGGTTTTGACAGTGCTGCGGGTGAAGACTGAGGGAGAGACACGCTGCAGGGAGGTGGTGATCCCAGGGGCTGAGAGCCCTATCAGGGTCTTTTTTACAAGAAGGCAGGTTTGGAAGCGGAGTCTTTCTTTAAGGTTGAGCAAGTTGGTGGTGGAGTACAGCAGGCACGTATGAGTGTGTCTAGGGGTTCCCAGCATTAGTCTGCAGGCCTTGTTATAGAGAGCTGGATTCTTGCAAGTGCAGTGTTGTCGGCTGTGGCATAGATGGGCAGCCCATAGTCGATTAGCGACAGGACAGAGGAGGTGATTGCCAATCTAAAGGCCTCTTGTGGTAGGCAGTCCCTATGGTGGTATAACAGTCCAATCCTGACATTGGTGGCAGCAGAAAGGGCATTGATATGGGAATGGAAGGAGAGTGCCGAATCAAAGGTAATGCCCAGATACTTGTAGGAGGAAACCTGCTCAATGGGGTTTAGTGTGCTAGGCAGTATCACGAGAGGGGCACTACTGGCTTTGCTTTGGCGATGAGAGAAGAGCATAGCTTTGGTCTTTTTTAGGTTCAGGACTAGCCTTCGTGATGTGAACCAATGTTCAGCTCTATCGAAATCTTGTTGGAGGGTGGCCTGGAGTGTGTTGGGGTTGGGGTCAGAGGTGAAGAGCACAGCGTCATCCGCATAGAGAAGGATCTTACTTGGGCAGGCCGAGGGGAGGGAGTTGAGGTAGAGACTGAAGAGAAGAGGGCCTAAAATGGAGACCTGGGAAACCCCAGAGCGGACAGGTCATGTGTTAGGTAGGGTGCTATTGATTTTTACACACCGAGTTCTGGCAGAGAGGTAGCTGGTGAGCCATGCAAGGGGGCTGGGGGAGAAACCAAGGCATCTGAGGGAGTCAAGCAGGAGGGGATGGCAAACTGTGTTAAAGGCCTTGGAGAGGTCAATGAACATGGCACTGGCAGGACTTCTGGCATCAAGAGCAGAGTGCAGGAAGTTGGAGAATTCAAGTAGCGCAGTTGTGGTGCTGTGACATGCAAGAAAGCCATGCTGTTCAGGGCACAGGATACAGTGCATGGCCAGGTATTTGGCAAGCTGGTTTGCAACTACATTTTAAAGGGCCTTAGAGAGTGGGGGGGGAGGCTGGAGATAGGTCGATAGTTACCCAGGGTCGCTTGATCACCGCTCTTTAGGATTGGGGTGATGATGGCGGTTTTCCATGTGCTGGGGAACTGCCCCAGGCACAGAAAGCAATTGAGCAGCTAGGTAAACGAGACCAGGATAGCATCCAACATCAGACGAAGTAGCCTAGTGTCCAGTAGGTCAGTGCTGGGGTTGTTACTACTAATGGCTTTTTGCAGAAGGGGTCTAGCCTCCAGTCGGGAGATGGTACATAGATAGAAAGGAGGTCTCTGGAGAGTGGGCAGGGGCGCTACTGGGATGGGGTCAAAGAAGTTACTGGGCAGGACTGAACTCAAGTCTGAGAAAGTGTGGTTTAGGCTGTCTGCAATGCCAAGGGGGTCAGAGCAGACAGTTCCATTAAAGGAGAGTTGAGGGGGGGGGGGAGTGGGATTTTCCATTCAGCTCTTTTACATTATCCCAAAAGTTCCAGAGCAGCCAAGGACACCACACTCAAAAGGATCTGCACAGCCCTCAACAAGGCATGTAGGTTGATTACTGGAGCTCACAGGCTAATGCATACTTGTGATCTGTATACACAGACCAACTGGTTAAAGTTGAAGGGCAGAATCACCTATCAGACAGGCAAAAAAAGTCAGTCTTGGCTAGTCTACCTGTCACTCAGAAATACCTAATCCCCATATCTAACCCCACCAAACTTGGGGCATGTCTAAACTGGCATATCAAATTATTTTTTGCCGCACCTCCCAGGCGCAGCATTGCTTTTCATACAGGGTGCCCTGCTGGCTAAATAACCTCCCCACTGGTATTCAGGAAGAGTCCAGGACTGGCCCTTTTAAGTGTAATCTTAGGAAACATCTCTCTGCACTTAGTAGCTGTGACTGCCGACTATAAGTCACTCCTCTCCCTATGTGGCACCTTTCCTCTCCTTCCCATCCCCTTAACACCCCTTCCATTTCATTCCCTTCCCCACTCTCCTCACCTCGCCCCCCCATGCCCCAACCCCCCTCCTCTCACTACCTCCTTTTCTCCCACTCACATACTCTTGTTACTGCTCCCCACCACTACCCTGACCTCTCTACCTCCACCCCTATGGTATTCAATATGGTCTCACCTGCCTACCCCACCCCTCCCTATCATGTCTGCACTCTCCTTCTACTTCCCAGCCCCCTTATTAGCATCCAACATTTCCCCCTCTCCCATCATACTATACACCTCACCCCCACTAGAGATGCAGCTAATTTAATTTCCACCAGTGAAGTGGCCAATTTTGCCGTGCAGAGTAACTCGTGAAATTTTCTGTTGTGTGTGCGGGGGTGTCTGCCACAGGGGTATGGGGTCAAGGCTGGCTCAAGCTGTGTATGGGGGGGACTGCCTGCTGGTTGTGGGGCCGTTCCGCTGTCTAGTGTGCATGGGGGGGCTGGGCACGTAGGGGCACTTATGGCAGGGCTGTCCCTGGTATAACAGTCAGCCCCCTGTGCATCCCTGTGTGCAGCACTACTCATCATGGTGCATGGTGTGTAGTGCTGGCATACCCCTGGCATGCTCCCCCGCCTGCCCCGGCACGTTGTTGTCTGCATGGTTGGGGGTTCAGGTACATAACTGCTGTATGCCCCCTATGTGAATGCCATGTGGTTCCCCCTCCATGGCATTCACGCATACAATGCCAACATGCCTAGTTTCTGCAGGTGTGTTGGCATCATGCACAGGGCCCACCGAAGGTATTCTACCCTGCCTCAGTTGTGCTTATCTTGTTGTTATCGAATTGTACAGTAGTAGTCACAGACACTGCCAGCTATTTTCTGACATTTCTGTGAT
The DNA here is from genome assembly GCA_016271365.2 of Neoceratodus forsteri. Taxonomy (NCBI): domain Eukaryota; kingdom Metazoa; phylum Chordata; order Ceratodontiformes; family Ceratodontidae; genus Neoceratodus; species Neoceratodus forsteri. The sequence continues at coordinate 520,567,760 of CM057458.1, forward strand.
ATTTCCAGAAATATCTGATTCTTTTTGCATTTAAACAGTAGGGGCAGCAGAGAGAAACTTTTCAGACATTTTGCGAAATATCTGGAAATAGCTGGCAATGTCTGTGGTCACTACTGTATGTCAAAATTATTATTTTTATATGACATTGCACTCATATGTTTTTCTGATGTGGAACCTTTGTAAAAGAGCCTCTAGTTCAAAGGTATTGTAATCTGAGATATAAATAATAAAATAAAATTAGAGCCACTTCAATCCATCCGTGTCCCTGGAACACTTAGATGCAGTATTCAACACAGTACAAGGGAAAGTGCATCCATCAGAAATCAGAATCAATAATATAACACAACAGTGCAAGACAACACTAAAAATGGTGCAATCAGCCATATGGGATCTCATGCAACTGCTAGGAATAATGCCTTCATGTATAGACCTGGACACCTGGGCACACTGGGGCATAAAAAAAAACTCGATTCCTCCTAAGAAAGTGGGATAATTTGAAGCAAAACTAGAAACAATGCCTAACTCTCCCACCCAAGGTATGTCTATCGATCCAATGGTGAACAAACACAAGACATTTTGAACAAGGAGCTCATCTAGACTGACAACTCACAAGAATGGAAAGAGGGAAATTGTTCCTGCTCAGATAGATAAACTTACAGTTTGGATAGACTATCCTCCACCCACATTCAGACTAACTGCAATTAAAATTTAGACTGCAAGTTCATTACAGTCAGTTAGGAGCTCTGCTGTGCCTGTGGTTTGGGACCAATAAACTTTTAACACTTCTGGTAGTCCCGTTTTGCTAGTGGTAGTCCGACTGAAGGAGAAAGCAGATTTGGGGTAGAGGATTAATATTATATTTCTATCAACAAAAGCAAAATAACTTTTGTTAGTCCTTTCTTGACATTCTATCACCTCTTTTCCTTCCTCCTTTCTCCCATGCCATTCAGCGTCGCCATATTCCTGTTCCATCTATAAGGCTACCATCACTGTCCTTCCTAAGAAAGGAAATGACCCCCTCTCCCCTGGCAGCTATAGGCTGATCTCCATAATTAATGTTGGCACCAAAACTTTTGCAAAACATTTTGTAAGTAAGTAAGTAAAAATTTGTTAAGTGCCTTTCAGGTTATCAAGGAGCTGTACAATAAAGTACAGTATTAACAAATTTAATAATAAAAATTTAACAATGTGCAGAAAAAGCTTGACAAAACAGATAGGTTTTAAATTCTGATTTAAAATTTGTGACGGTCAGGCATTCTCTTAACCGACGAGGTAGAAAGTTCCACAGGGTGGGTGCAGCATAAGAAAAAGCACGTGCACCAGATGTTTTTAAACGAACCCTGGGAGTCTCTAGCAATCCCTCATCAGTGGATCAGAGTGGGCAGCGGAGGCAGTAGGGAATAAGGAGCTCTTGTAGATATCGGGATCCCTGCATCTGGAAAAAACTTCTGCCTTCTCTCATACATTCCTCACAAGCTAGTTTTGTTGAAGGATGCCTTAGCTCTGATCATCCCCGTACTTTGTTTAATATCCAAATCCTTGCCCAGTCTCTCAATACACCTGCTGCCACTCTTACCATTGACTTCAAGAAAGCTTTTGATTCTATTGAATGGCTCTTCCTCATCATAGTCCTAAAATGCATGGGGTTTTGCCTCTATTTTCTTTCCACCCTACATACCCTATAAAGTTGCCCTTCCACCCATATCTTAACTAATAGTCTTCTTTCTCAGTCTTTCCAGTTATTTTGTGGCACCCACCAGGGATGTTTGCTTTCCCCTTTATTCTTTATGCTGGCCATCAAACTTCTCTCCATTGCCCTCTGATCTGCTCCCAATATCGTGGGCTTTAACACTCCTCACTCTGAATACAAATGCGCTGCTCCTCTTGTATAATGCTCCTGTCTCCATTATCTCTCTACAATCTATCTTAACCCCCTTTTCTGCTATCTCCGGCTTACATTTCAATCACTCAAAATCTGAAATTCTCCCACTAAACACCCTCTGTCTCCATTCCCGTTATGCTGACACCGAGTGGAAGTGGGCTGCAGAAGGCACGTCATAATGTAGTACTCATAATAGCACACGGCATTATGCCAAAACCCAGACCTGTGCGCTCTCAGTGTTGGACCCTCCCAGGAGTTAGACTCCTTAGTTGGAGGTTACGGGGGTGTGGGGGAGGACCCCCCCACAGAAGAAAAAATAACACTGAAGCGTGCAATGCGCTTATGCCGTACAACATTTGACGTGCGCGGTATTGACCCTGTGCCCAGAAGGCATCACCTATTTAGGTAATTATAGCACTCCCTTCTTTGCTAGTACTTGCTAACTTTGCCACCCTTATTGACTTCTTAGCTGCTAACCTTGCCTGCTGGACTGCGCTCAGTCTTTCCTTCTCAGGGAAAGTCAATGCCCTTAAAATGATGTTTGCTCCCAAAGTTTTGTACCTCCTCTCCCACCTCCCAATTTCTACCCTGAAGCTTTATTTAGCTAAACTTGACCATCCAATGGGTCATTTTCTGTGGGAAGGGTCCATACCTAGGATTAGCCATACCGAATTATGCCAGCATTGGTCTCGGGGTGGATGGGGTTTCCCTTATTTTCAGAATTATCATCAGCCCTTCATTTGTGCCCTAGTCCTTCATTGGTTCCCTCTTGTCCACCTATCAGCTCCCTTATGGATGGAATGAGGGGGTTATTTCCTTGATACATACCCCTTCTCTATTATGGGCCCTCTATGCTTCCCAGCATTCACTGCCTCAGCTGCACTCCACTCTTCCAATTTCTGTTCAGTGCTGGCAGTCCTTTTCTTTAGCATCAAACATGAATCCCCTCTAAGTTCCCTTTACTCCTCTCTGGAATAATCCGCAATTTCTTAGTGGCCACAAGCCCATTAATTGGGCAGTTTCGAAATAAGCTGTTATCCTCCAGCTCGTCCAAATGTGCTTTCCTAACTCGCTGGTCTTACTACCCTTCAAGACCCTCCAGGACACATTTTCACTTCCTATCTCAGGAGTTTTATCACTATTTACAACTACGGTCTGCCCTCCACTACTTAGTCTATGCCCATTCTTCCTCTCTCCTGGACCTACCCATTTCTAAATGGCTCTCTCTTCCCCGAAGGAAAGCCAGTAAATTTTACTTTATTTTTTATTTTATTTTATTTTAATCTTTGGTAACTGGGTAAGGCCCATTAGGCACAAGTGCCTGTTTTCAGGGGGTGACCTGGGAGCACTGGAGAGGTTAAGTGACTTGTTCAGATTTACACAGTATGCAAATGGAGGTTGCGGGAATCAAACCCAGGTCTCCTGGATATACCAAGCTCATTTACAGCTTGTTACTCTAACCTCTAGGCTATACAGTTCCCTCCAGGGCTTGGGTTCTGATCCCATGATTCCTGTCAAAGACATATGGGCTGCGGAGCTGAATATCTCTATTCTGCAACAAGAACTTGAAGGTTTACTGGTTTCACACTCATGCAGCCTGCCATGATTTTCAGGCTCAATTAAGCAAAAAGAAACTGCTTCACTGGTGGTACAGGACTCCCCAACTATTGCATGCTCATGGAGTGTTTCCTCACAGTAGATGCTGGTGCTGCGATTCCCAGGAGGGCTGTCTCCTCACCTTGTATGGTTTTGTCCTCGTATACGCCCCTTCTAGGATCAGATCCTGCAGGTATGCAAAGCTATCCTTCCCACTTACATGTCCCTTGATGCCTCCATTATTTTATTGGGCCTCACACCCCTGGTACACCCTGCTATAACCCTCCAATGTTATGGGCCCTTGCCACCATACTTACTGCCAAAAGACTTATTTTACGACGTTGATATTCTACCGACATTCCCTCTCTGAAAGAGTGGCTTCTGGCCTTAGGCCAGCTTGCTTCGCATGAACGCCTATCCTATCTGTCTATCTCCCAAATATTGCGATACATGGACATTTGGGCCCCCTTTTTTTTGCCTGTTCAGAAATCCACCCACCCCCCTTTTCCCTTAATTTAGCCTTTTATATTATATACATCACTTGACACCCTGCTAGCTTTTTCTCCTTTTCCTTTTTTCCCACACCTCCCCATATGTTTCCCTGTGCATCCCCAGCCCCATAATTACCTCCCTTTTCATCCATGTCCTTTCTGCCTAGATGTTCTTTTCTACAGGGTCCAATGCAGAATCTGTTCATTGATCTTCCGGATGTTGGTGAACCGATTGCATAGTTCATTTCTTTTTTCCTTGTTTGACCAGCTCGCACTATATATATATATATATATATATATATATATATATATATATATATATATATATATATATATATGTATCCTATAGTAACTTAGATGTGCTACCATAATTAAGGTTAGTACCCATTTAAGGTTAAAGGGTCAAATTTTGCACCTTAATAACTTTGCTACTGTTCAATGGATTTGTCTGAAATTTGGTATGCACAATGGAGCATGGTAGATCTTGGGATCTGCCAAATTTCATACTGGTCAGATATACGACTGCAGAGTTATTGAGCGACAATGAAGTGAGTAATTACTCTTTTTTGCGAATTCTTTGTTCTCACCAACAGGTCGCACGGTTTGTGCGACCGGTCCAAAAACTTCAGGGAACATGCAGCTGGCATCCCCAATGTGCCTTTTGAAGATTTCATGAAAAAATATTGAATGGTTCAAAAGTTATTCAAAAAACAATTTCCCATTATAAGTCAATGGGAAAAGTTAACACAAAGTTCGACACTTTCACAAATGCACTTTTTAGTGTCACAAATGGCCCTAGTAGTGTCACAAATCTGCCATTTTGTTTTCTGTTGCTTATCAGAAAAATGCTTGTCATTTAAATTGGGACCCTCTAGGGACACACTTCTTTTTGTGTTCATCTAGTCGGACCCTGAGGATGCTAGCCATGTCTTTATTTTGGGGTAAAACACCTCAGCAATATGTTTTTAAAATTTCTGGAACCAGTAGTATCGTAAAGTAATGTCACAAGCACGACACTTTCACAAAATTTTGCAAAAATTGCTGCAAATTGCAACACTACTTTTTCAGACTTGGCCAAAATGACAGGAATTCTTTGCCACCCTGCTGCGAAAGAATGGTTTGGTCTTTTGAGCCGAAATTTGGAGGAAAAGCAGACAACATCTCACAGATGTGCCTTTTGGTGGTTTGGTGAAAAAATATTGCATGGTTGCCAAGTTACGGTACTCCAAATTTGACATTTTTTCCCATAGACTAACATGGTGGCGTACGCCGTGCCTTTTGGGGCTCGTATCTCGAAAACGATGCGAGATACGGATTTTTTGTTGCGAGCTATGTAATACAAAAACCTAGCCAGGAAAATCATGATTTTTGTGACATTTAAATTTTTTTTCTAATGTTGTGTGGTTGCTGAGATATTAGCAATTAAGTACTTCCAATGCTCGTTTTAAGCTTCGATCCCCATTGCAATGCAGACATTCTTTGTACACACTGTGTTTCTGTATGCACCTGTTTGGCAAAAACAGCGTATGTGCTTCCATTACTGTTACAGTTACTGTTTCCACTTGCATTTATGCCCCCCTTTGCATTACCATTCCTGTGTACGCCACCGTGTGCGTTACCCTTTGCGTTGTTTTTCGCGATTGTGTTTTCGTTACTGTTACCATTTGTGTTTCCACTACTGTTTCTGTTTGCATTTTTGTTTGTGTCACCGTACACATTGCCATTTGTGTTTCTGGCAGCCCTTTCATTTGCATTTCCGTTTCTCTTTTGTTTTGCGTCTTCCTTGCTGTTACTGTTACCATTTGCATTTGCAATAGTGTTACTGTGCCTGTGCGCATTATGGTTTGCATTTCCATATGCGCTTGCATTTCCTTTTGCACTTCTGTTTCCTTTGTTGTTATTGTTGCTGTTATCATTACCATTTGCATTTACAATTGCAGTACTGTGCCTGTGCGTGTTTCGGTTTGTGTTTCCGTATGCGCTTCTGTTCCCGTTTCCTTTTCTCTTTCCTTTGGCATTATTCTTCATGTTAACTTTACCATTTGCATTTAGAATTGTGGTACAGTGCCTGTGCGTGTTATGGTTTACATTTACGTGTGCGCTTGTGTTCGCATTTCCGTTTCTGTTCCCTTTCACATCCTTTTTGCTGTGACACTTAACATTTCCATTTAAAATACTGCTGCCATCACTGTTCACATTACCAGTTGCATTTTCGTATGTGCTTCAATGTTCGTTTGCATCACTGTTCACTTCGGCATCACTTTGCGCTTCCGTTTCTATTAACGTTTTCTTTAACATTAACGTTTGCGTTACCATGTACGCCACTATTCGTGCTTCTGTTTGCATTGCTGTTCCTGTTACTAGGTCACACGACATCAAGTGGTGGCCCTGCGCTCCTGCCGCCGCATTACATTCACTATTTCTCATCATCATTCTCAAAAAGAAGGGAAATTAGAGGCAAAAAACTCAGTTTAATGCATTAGTTAGGGTTGTTCCACAGCGACAAAAGCGAGGAAATTCGATGTTAGGGTTGAAAGCCCCTTAGGTCCCCAGCCCACCCCCCAACTGGCATCGGGGTGTGCATTGGGGTTGTCAGTCTAACTTTCCCCCATTCTCCTATACCTCTGCTTCTTCACATGTGATGGGGTGAGAGTTAGGCCGATGACTCCCACGTGCATCCTGATGCCGGTTGGGGGTGAAGCTGGGGATCAAAGGGCTTTCAATCAGTGGTGTCACCACATTGATTTTGGGAGGCTACAGCCCCCAATCTAAGATTAAAGCCCCAAATCATTTGCACTAAAAATAAATTAAATTCCATTTCTTAATTGTTTAAATTCTGAAGCCGCATCTGATGCGGCTGCCGAATGTGAACAGTTAAGAAATGGCTATCGAGCTCGGGTAGAAGCATTAAACAAATGTTAGTTATAAATAATAGGGAACTGTGAATTCATAAAGGGCAGAAGCCAAGCAAGTTGCAAATAATATTCAGCAGCAATTCATCGGCTGATATTGCAGTTCGATTCCAGTGCCTCACGACAGAATGTCAACACCAAGCCAGCCAGCTGGTTCACGCCGAGACCCCGCCCCTCACCGCCCATTGGTGGAGTAGTACACAGATTGTCTGAAGCTATTGGCTGACTGAAGAGTCAGTTGTGGAGTTGTCCGTAGCTGTGGACGCCCTGGCCTCTGCAGAATTGCACATGACATTCATATGATTGCAACCAACCCAACCACTAACCTCAGTGATCAGCTACTCCATCAGCAAGCAACACTGCTTCATGCAGTGAGTATACGTGGGTAAGGGAAGAGGATAGCGACAACAGCCACAGCGGCAGTGAGTGACACCAGGAGCAGGACCGACCAACACTGAACAGGGCGTGCCCCCGCTGTCACGGACAGAATGGACACAGGGTTTGGAAGTTTATAAGTGATTATATGTCCCTGATCTCAGTGAGATCAGGGACATATAATCATTTATAAACTTCCACTCACTCTCAGTCACTGGGGTCAGCCGGGTGCGGATTCGGGGAAGGCATGGGACGGGTGGGTTACAACGGACACCGGGGGAGAGAGAGAGAGAGGGATGGATTCAGGACAGTACACAGGGGGATTTTATTTGACTCAGACAGCAGCCTATGCTCACCCTGCACTCAGCAGCAGCACTTTGTGGTGGAGGAGGCTCCTGGCGTCACGCTGAGCAAGCCAAGGACTGGAGTCATCAGCGCGAGTTGTCTCTGGTGTGTGTGTGTGTGTGTGGGCGGGAGCAGCACCAGCAGATCTGACAGGCTGATTGGGAGATAATGAAATGGTGTCAGTTGTTGGAGGACAGGGGGATGATAGACAGAAGGAGGCAAGCAGGGAGGGTTCATTCTTGTATTCTGTGGCTGGCACCCACCTCAGACTCTGCCTACCAACAGCACAGCAGCTTGCTTGTACAGTGAGCCAATCAGTGGACAAACACGTGGTGTGCTTCTCCAACACACACGTGGTACACACTAGTAGTCCCATTGTGTGCAGTAAGAAAAACTAGTGACGCAGTTGTAGTTGATAGCGAGCAACAAAGCAGAGGCAGGCACTATTTGGGAGATTCAAATCGGAATTCAATCTATATTTCTAGAAAGTTATTATCAAACATTGAAGACTCAGTTCACTTGTTGGGCTAAGAGGCTTGAGAGCTAAATAAAAGTGTAGTGTTTATTTTTTTACATTTTTTTCTCTGAATGAAATACAAGGGGGGGGTTGTGTTTGTGTGTAAATTGAAAAGCTCAGACACAGACAACCTGCTGTGAGTGCTGCCATACAGCAGCATTACTAACTATTGCATATATGTTTATTTTTTTTCTTACTTGCAACTTATTTTCACATTTACTATTTTACTGAGTAAATTGAGTACTTTGGTGGTTTATGTTTTTAGGCTCACAAATTTAGAATAAAAATAGCAGAACTTTTCTTTTCCTAAATTGCCTTATACCCTGACCCATGCCTCGGGTTTGTATTGTGGCAAGCTTAACATCACAAGCAAGGAGTTAGCCAGTTCAATTTCAGACACTCTTTTTTATGAACAAGGGAAACCGTCTGTTTTATTAAAAAAACAGTTCCAGTAGCATACTCATTTTGCTTCGCATACTGTGAGCCCTGTGTGTTAGGCTCCGTCTATTGTACTAAATAGCAGTTTTCCAGTAGGTGTTTAATACTCATTACTTCGCATACTATGAGCCCTGTGTGTTAGGCTCCGTCTATTGTACTAAATAGCAGTTTTCCAGTAGGTGTTTAATACTCATTACTTCGCATACTGTGAGCCCTGTGTGTGTTAGGCTCCGTCTATTGTATTAAATAGCAGTTTTCCAGTAGGTGTTTAATACTCATTACTTCGCATACTGTGAGCCCTGTGTGTGTTAGGCTCTGTCTATTGTGTTAAATAACAGTTTTCCAGTAGGTGTTTAATACTCATTACTTCGCATACTGTGAGCCCTATGTATGTTTGGCTCCATCTATTGTGTTAAATAGCAGTTTTCCAGTAGGTGTTTAATACTCATTACTTCGCATACTGTGAGCCCTGTGTGTTAGGCTCTGTCTATTGTATTAAATAGCAGTTTTTCAGTAGGTGTTTAATACTCATTACTTCGCATACTGTGAGCCCTGTGTGTGTTAGGCTCTGTCTATTGTATTACATAGCAGTTTTACAGTAGGTGTTTAATACTCATTACTTCGCATACTGTGAGCACTGTGAGTTAGGCTCCATCTATTGTATTACATAGCAGTTTTCCAGTAGGTGTTTAATACCCATTACTTCGCATACTGTGAGGCCTGTGTGTGTTAGGCTCCATCTATTGTAATACATAGCAGTTTTCCAGTAGGTGTTTAATACTCATTACTTCGCATACTGTGAGGCCTGTGTGTTAGGCTCTGTCTATTGTACTGTATTAAATAGCAGTTTTCCAGTCGGTTACTCATTACTTTGCATACTGTGAGCCCTATGTGTGAGACTAAGTCTGTCACATAAACATTTCATCCCTGTGTGCCAGACCCAATAAAAGGGCATTTTTCTTATAATTTACTTTTTAGTTAGTTCTTGTCACACACTCATCAACCTTGTTAAAAATGAGTATCTGTGACTTCTTCCGTCCAAAATCAAAAAATCAGAATAAAGAAAGTAACTTCCCGGACCCCAGTGATGCTCAACAGCTGCAACCAGAGCAGTCATTAAGAAATGAAGTGGAAGTTCCAGTACCAGAAGGTGTAGCAAACACATCATCATCTCCCGGAACATCTCGTGATGCACTTGAATCAGTAGCAAGATTTACGTCTGCTGCTACTGTTGTACCCAATGATCTGGGAACCAAAGAAGCTGGTCCTATGCAGCCAAAGCTGTCTAGTTTTCCACAAAGGGATTTTGGAAAGCAGAAGCGTTCATTTTCAAGCAGCTGGTATGCATCATTTAAATGGCTTGAATATAGTGCAAGCAATGATGTCATATTTTGCTTTGCCTGCAGAATGTTTTCAAGTTGCTTTCACATCCAGAGGGTTTATCAACTGGAAGAAGGCAATAGAGAAGATGAGAGAACACCAACAAACAACAACACATACAGGAGCAATGGAGGCCTGGTCTACTTATGTGAAATCTAAAGAACGAGGCAATATTATACAGCTAATGGATTCAGCAATGATTGCAGATATTAAATAGTGCAGGGAGTACCTGAGAAGAATAGTTGAGATTGTTTTGTTGTTTGACAGACAGGGAACTGCCTTTCGAGGCCATAGGGAGTGTGAAGGGAGCTCAAACAGGGGTAACTTTTAAGAGACTTTTGACCTTCTAAAAAAGTTTGATCCTGAATTGCAAAATTTGCAGATTCACATGCCAGGAAATGCCACCTATCTCTCACCTCTCAGTCAAAATCAGGTGATAGAATGTTGTGCAAAATTAATAAGAGAGAAAATTTTAAATGAGGTAAAAGAAGCAAAGTATTTTGCAATACTTGCTGATGAATCTAGAGATGTTGCTTGCAGAGAACAAATGAGTATTTGCCTTCGTTATGTTCACCATGGTTCCCCTGTAGAGAAATTTTTGTGCTTCCATCAAGTAACAGCATTAGATGCCCAAAGTCTGACAAATGAACTGTGTTCAAAGCTGACTAACTGGGACCTCCATGAGAATTCGGTGACTTGCGTAGCTCAAACTTATGACGTGCATCTGTTATGAGCGGCAACTTAAATGGAGTCCAGGAACTATTTCGTTATAAGCATCCATATGCTATATATGTTCATTGCTATGCGCATATTCTGAATTTGGTCCTTGTAGATGCCTGTTCATCACTTCTTCCTGTACAGAAATTCTTTGTCATGCTTCAAGAGATACACACGTTCTTTTCCAAATCTGTCCTGACTCACCAGGGGTTCTTAAATGTTCAAAAGGAGCTTGGTTTGACTAGAATTCTTGAGATACCGGAGTTAAGTTCTACCAGGTGGGCTTGTCAAAAGCGAGCAACAAAGGCAGTAATAGAAACTTACCCAGCTCTTCTAAAATATCTTTCAGAATGTGAAGAAGGAGAAACTGCAAAGGCCAGAGGACTCCACAGCAAGCTTCTAGAATTCAACAATATCTTTCTCCTTAAAATTATTGACAAACTACTGTCAGTGGCTGATGGAACAAATAACTTACTTCAGACTCAGGCTTTGGACTTCGGATGTGCAGTGACTGCTGTATCTGCGCTGAGAGACACAGCTTGGTTTGACTAGAATTCTTGAGATACCGGAGTTAAGTTCTACCAGGTGGGCTTGTCAAAAGCGAGCAACAAAGGCAGTAATAGAAACTTGTCCAGCTCTTCTAAAATATCTTTCAGAATGTGAAGAAGGAGAAACTGCAAAGGCCAGAGGACTCCACAGCAAGCTTCTAGAATTCAGCAATATCTTTCTCCTTAAAATGTTTGACAAACTACTGTCAGTGGCTGATGGAACAAGTAACTTACTTCAGACTCAGGCTTTGGACTTCGGATGTGCAGTGGCTGCTGTATCTGCGCTGAGAGACACAATTGCACAATTTCATACTGAAGAGAGATTTCTAGTTCTCTACAGGGAAGCTGAAAATATGGCAGAAAAATATGGGACACAGACACCCGAAAACACTCTGGGTCCACAGAGGCAAAAGAAGCAACTTCGTACTTGGGAGCACTTTGTTCCAACTTCACGAACTGGAACCGAACAAAGTGCATCAGCATCGCATGAAACAAGAACTGCTGTACATTTGAGAATCACTGTTTTTTACCCTGTGATTGACAAAATGATAGGACAGATTGACAGAAGGTTTTCCAAGCATAACCAAACACTGATGGTAGCTATCAATGCTTTCAGACCACAGTCTAACACATTCTTGGACCAGGACAAACTGAGGCCACTTGGAGAGATGTATGACTGTCCAGTTCTGGAAGAGGAATTGGTAGTAGCAAGAAACTTCATTTATGCGACTGCCAGAAAATGAGCGTCCACGATATGACCAATCTTTATAATGTACTTCCAGAAATCATGTATCCGATGCTGCATAAATCACTGCAGATTGCTTTAACAATCCCAGTTACCACATGTGTGTGAGCACTCCTTTAGTTCCATGAGTCGCATTAAGACATATCTGAGAAACAAGATGGAAAATGACAGATTGAGTTCACTTGGAATTCTCAACATTCAGACCGAAGAAAGCAGACAACTTGACACTGATGATGTGATTGACGAATTTGCATCCTTGACAAACAGAAAGGTTGAGCTACTTCTCCCAAAATCAGCATGATAATAAAATAGTAAAACCTGTATGACACTGGTATCCAGCAGATCTGCTGGGATAATGGTGTGTCTGGCTGTTCTGGTCTCTCATTTGCTCTGGGGTCCTCCTGCAACCTTCCCAGCAGATCTGCTGGGATAATGGTTGGTGTGTCTGGCTGTTCTGGTCTCTTATTTGCTCTGGGGTCCTCCTGCAATCTTCCCAGCAGATCTGCTGGGATAATGGTTGGTGTGTCTGGCTGTTCTGGTCTCTCATTTGCTCTGGGGTCCTCCTGCAACCTTCCCAGCAGATCTGCTGGGATAATGATTGGTGTGTCTGGCTGTTCTGGTATCTCATTTGCTCTGGGGTCCTCCTGCAACCTTCCCAGAAGATCTGCTGGGATAATGATGTGTCTGGCTGTTCTGGTCTCTCATTTGCCCTGGGGTCCTCCTGCAACCTTCCCAGCAGATCTGCTGGTATAATGGTTGGTGTGTCTGGCTGTTCTGGTCTCTCATTTGCTCTGGGGTCCTCCTGCAACCTTTCCAGCAGATCTGCTGGGATAATGGTTGGTGTGTCTGGCTGTTATGGTCTCTCATTTGCTCTGGGGTCCTCCTGCAACCTTCCCAGCAGATCTGCTGGGATAATGATTGGTGTGTCTGGCTGTTATGGTCTCTCATTTGCTCTGGGGTCCTCCTGCAACCTTCCCAGCAGATCTGCTGGGATAATGGTGTGTCTGGCTGTTCTGGTCTCTCATTTGCTCTGTGGACCTCCTGCAACCTTCCAAGCAGATCTGCTGGGATAATGGTGTCTGGCTGTTCTGGTCTCTCATTTGCTCTGGGGTCCTCCTGCAACCTTCTCAGCAGATCTGCTGGGATAATGGTTAGTGTGTCTGGCTGTTCTGGTCTCTCATTTGCTCTGGGGTCCTCCTGCAACCTGTCCTCAGTGGACCAGTAACCACATTTTCCACATGTACCATATTAAATATATGGCTGATAACTAGGCTTCTCAAACATATTTTTCACCACTAAAATGCAGGAAAAGCCACCATTTGAAGGTAAAATTTCAAAATTTTCTGGGGTGGCATGCCCCCAGACCCCTCTAGCTTTGTTAGGATTTTGACTAAGGGGTATTAGCACCCCCCAACTTTATACCCCTGGTGATGCCCCTGCTTTCAATCCTAACACTGAATGTCCTCACTTTTGTTGCTGTGGAACAACCCTAACTAATGCATTAAATGGATTTTTTTGCCTCAAATATATATATATATATATATATATATATATATATATATATAAAATTTAAAATTTGTATATAGTTCAAAGTTTTATCCCTATGTTGATAGGCAGTTAATTATCTGCTGTTGTTGTTGATTGTTCTGTTTTTTATTGTTTCATGTCTTCATGTTGATCATACAATTTTCTGTTCTATACTCACATATATGGTCTTGTTTATTGTTGTTATTTTATTCTGGATTTCAATAAAAAGTTTAACATAAAAAACAAATGCAAAATAACACATTCTTTATAAGAGAGGGGAAGGAATAATATGTAAGCAATAATACCCAATAGAGTGGGCGGTATTGGGGAATATCGGCCTTCCCAAGGGCATAATGAAACCCGATGTCACAGGCGGAGGGCCTTATAGCCCATGGAAGGTCCAGGATTCTCCAATATCACCCACCCTGTTGGGTATTATTGCGCTTAGAAAATGGGCCACATGTAATTTTTTTTATAGGCTTCCAAAAAAACAAAAACTAAAGTAATTCTCTAAAAAATGACATTTTCTGTCTTTTTTGATAAAGTAGTCCCTGTACATCTGGCAACAGTTCCTCTGCTAGTCGTCATTAGAGGAGCTGTTATGTATGATTACAGTGATGACTCCTTGCTCACTGCCTGCCCTGCTTCATTTTTTTCTTTTTTTCCTTGTTTGTTTACGTTCTCCCAGTCCGCGTTCCCTGCCCTGAGGACTGGGACTGAATCAGACTGTTTCCTGTTTTTTTTTTCTCGTCCCCGGTGACTGCTGTGAGGATAAATTTATTTATTTATTTATTTATTTATTTTATTTGCTTTTGGTTACCGGGTGGGTGCACTAGACATAGCAATGCCTATTTTCAGGCACGACCCGGGAGTATACAAGTGAAACACATGACCAGTACAATGTGACGCACCACAAGGAAGAGGTAGACAGTAGGACAATAGAAATGCAAACAGTGTGAGACAAGTAGATTGTTTAGCGTATTCAACAAATATTGCCAGTTAAACTAGAGCAGTACAGCTGCCCAGACCATGTATACAATGTTAGTGCTAACAGGTTCAAAGTAGATAGCAAGTGCCATCAAGTGCCGTGAGGTTTTGGGAGAGGAAAGATAAGGTAGAAGACAGGGGTAGAGGGAGTAGGAGAGGAAGGGTAAGTAGGGTAGAAGGTAGAGGTGCGTGGAGTGGACTATGGTGGCTGGAAACATGTACAGGGGTTGGAAGCCAGAAGATGTTGACGGTGGAGATTCTTAAAGTGGGCGTGGATGGGGGCTTGGCGAATATATTGTGGAATAGCGTTTCAGTTCTTAGGTACCAGGTAGAAGAAAGCATGTGTACCCATAGAGGTTTTGCATCTGGGGATGAAGAGAGGGGTGTCGTCATTTGATCGGAGACCATAGGCGGAGGTTTGGGAGTACAGAAGTAAGGAGAGAGATCTAGGTAGACCTGAGCTCTGAATACTGTGTAGTAGAGAGCCAAAGGCTAGATGCCGATGGGCAGAGGGACTAGGCCATTTTAGTCACCTTTGTTTTTTTTTTGTTTTTGTTTTTGGTTGGTGCAGGGTCTGCAAGAGAAACCATACGAGGAGAGACTAAAATAGCTTAATATATATACCCTTGAGGAAAGGAGGGAGGGGGGCATGAAAGAAACGTTTAAGTACCTCAGTGGAATCAACAAAGTCCAAGAGGGTAGCATCTTTCAGAGAAAGAGACATGCAAGAACAAGGGACACAATTTAAAGATAGAGGAGAGCGGTTCCAGGGGCAATGTGAGGAAGTATTTTTCACAGAGAGGTAGTAGATGCATGGAACAGCCTTCCTGAGGAGGTTGTGGTGTCTAAAACTGTGGGAGAATTCAAGAATACATGGGACAGACATAAGGCAATTCTTGTTGGGGGTAGGAAGAAATAGGCTGTTGGTTAACTAGGATCTGCGGCTTATCCTGTAGGTAGGGAAATGGGCAGACTAGGTGGGCCAAGCGGTCCTTATCTGCCGTCAAAATCTATGTTTCTATGTTTGTTTGTTTTTTCATTTTCCTGATCCTCGCTGCCTGCCCTGAGGACCGGGAGAGTGAAAAGAGCACCTTTGGAAGAGCGAGTTTTCCAGAGTGGTGTGATGCAGCTGCCAAACTGGAGGAGCCACAAAAGAGATTAACTTGTGAGCCTTTGTAATATGAGAAAGCAGGTGTTTCAAGTTAACCACAGTGGCTGTCATCAGCAGGAGAGCCACCGCGAGGAAGAAGTTTGGATGGCAACACAGTGGTACCTCTGCTATGGCAAACTGATTAGGGGTTTTGAATGGATGGTGGGTTTTGCAAGTGGTAGAAAGCAGAGCCAGGGTGGAGAATGGAGAGCCGAGGAAGAAATGCTTTGTGTGAGGGTGAGCTGAGTCAGCAGGCGGCTGGAGGGGCGGAGCAGGCAGGCTCAATCCATGAATAAGAACTTAATTTTTTATTTTATAAAAAGTTTTCTGTTCTTTCTGCTGGTTTGTTTGTTTGTTTGTTTCAGGGAAAACAGTGTGGCCAAATGGGGGACTTATTAGCAGGGCTATTATTTTTAGCTGCTGTGAGGAGTCTAGTGCTCATGTTTGAAAATGACAGTGGTAGCAGGCAGTTCCATGAAGCCGATTGGTCTGAAGGCTTGTTTTTTGTTTTGTGTTTGCATTTATGGCTAAGTCTTTTAGTCTTAAAAAAGTAAGGCAGACTTGGAGGGTGGGGGATGCTTCTCTTGCTGGTTGAGGGGGGACACTGCCTCGGCCAGTCGTCCATTACAGTGATAAGCAGCATCATTTTTGGGAGTGAGCAGCAGGCTGGAGAAGGACAGAGAGCACAGTTGACTATCATACCAGAGGTAATGAAGTAAAAAAAAAGAACTTAGAAATGATCCAGCTGAGGTTGTGTATGGTCAGGCAGCTGGTATTGGGGGGTTAGTATCTCTTGCTAAGCGACAAAAAAAATGGCAGTGATTTAAGATTAAACTGGGTATTTTCAGCCAATGAGGAAGCAGGGTGGGCACAGGGATATCTGAGTGACTGAAGAGGGGCTGGTGCTGGCACTTTTATTACCCAGGCTCTGTTGTCTGATAGATGCCCACCTTGCTAGGGCTATCAGCCAATCAGAGCCCAGAGATTTTTAAGCCCATCTTCTAGCTATGATTTATGGCTTAGATTAGTGGAAATGATTCACGAATCCCGCCATACCTGACTACTGTAATTCAGACTGATAGAGTAGGTAGAAGGGATTTTTGTCATGCTCATAGAGATTTGAGAAATTGTTTTTGTACTAACAGAAGTTTTGTTAATTATCAGAAAGGTATGAGCAAGTAGCCAAGTAACGGGAGGTATCGTTAAGTGGTGTTATCTACTACATACCTGAATGCACTGTTTTAAGCACTTTCATTGTGAAATTTAACACTTAGCACTATATGTGAAATGGTTACTGAGAAGACACAGAGGCACTTTAATTAACACAGCTGTTTGTGGTTATAAGAGCCATAGTTACTTATCAGCCCTGGTCTCCAAGGAGACAGGAACAGGATAAAATCCAGTCTTTAGCCTTGGCATACTATCCCTGAGGAAGAAGCGGCTATTACACTCTGAAATGTTGGCACATTTTCATTGGTTTGAGTTTGCACCCTTCCAGCTTCCTGAGAATCAGCCCCTAACCTGGAGAGCTCATGGAAAGCTTTCTGTATTAGTACATTTGTTTTAATCTCACAGTTACTGTAATAGTGCACCTGAAAACAGTGGAGTAGGCAGCTAAGGCATGAAAATTGTTATGACGTATACTGTGTTGCAAAGCTGTTGCCATGAGAGAAAACGGGTCTGTCAGAATTCTAAAAAGGTGTTCAACACAGAAATAAACAACTCTAGGTAAACAGATTGAAATGGCTCCTGTTGTTGGTCTTTGCATGTGCAAATAGACTGCTGCCTCAATTTCTTGGGATAACAGCACTTCAAAAGTCACAAGAATACTTGAGACAGGTTGGCCAAGTCGTGAGGAGGGCTGAGTGCCTCACCTCATGCCATGCTGGCCACCCAAGTTCAGGAATGGATAGGTATCACTCGGTGGCCGGCAGGGGGAGGGAAGATTGGACACCTTATGTCTACCATGGATATTCAACATAGCATACATTTTTCTACCAATTGCATTAATATCACAAGTGCTGAGAAAGGTTCAAAGGGCAGCAGCTACAGTGGTACTCCACACAAGTGCACCACACTGTTCATTTATTTAGTTTTTGTTAACCGGGGTAGGTGCACTAGCCATAAAATGACTATTTTCAGGCACGACCCAGGAGAGTACAACAAACAAGAACAGTTGAACAACAGCAACATGGGTACAATAATACAAATAGAGGAACAGTACAGCAGTGCTACAAAAATACAATGGGTAGAAACAACAACAAATAATGGCAAGCATTATACAGATAATGGCAGTAAGATATATAATAAGTGCAGAAACCATGGACCCAACCTGTGGAGTGAAAGGGTTAATAAGATAGTAAGGTTATACAGAGAGAAATGTGAGGAATGTTCAAACATAACAAGAAAGACTGACAGAAGGAAGGTCAGGGGTGGTAACTGGCAAAACAACAGTGGATGGTCAGCAACAAGGTTCAAGAAGGAAGAGCTAGTAGTCAAGAAGTTGTTTACAAAGAGAAGGAAAAATATGGGGAGGGTAGAGGAGACAGTCTTGGAGCTGGATTAGAGCAGGGGTGACATTACTGGTGAAGTCTCAGGAGCTTCAGGTTGGGTCCAAAGCATGTACAAGCATCAGCTAAGGATAGATAATGATGATATTCACTTTTAAATCCAAAGTGAGACTGAGACAGCCGGAGGTTGAGTGGAAGAGCATTCCATAGCCTGGGAGCAGAGAGTTGGAAGGCCCCTGTGCCTTTAGTCGTCCGACATCTTGGAACATAGAGCAAGGATTTGTCAGCTGATTGCAGGCCATGGGAGGATGGTTGAGGGGCCAGCAATGCCTCCAGCTGGGATGGGTTTTTTTCCTGTGTAATCAAGTCCATTAGTGATCCAAGGTAGTATTGTCTACTGGCAGAGGGTGAGAGCCAATTCAGATCCTTATAAAGAAGGCAGTGATGTTTGAGTCGAGGTGACGAAGAGGCAAATCGGCATATATTGTTATAAGTTACGTCCCATTTTAGTAGGGAGGTTTTATGGGCAGAGGTAAGAATAGAGGCACCATAAGTAAGAGTTGGGAGCAGAATACCTTGGGCAATTGCTAATTTGGCCGAGGGTGTAAGCATGTAGCTCGTTTTGTAAGCTACTCCTAGTTTCGAGTTTACAGCTTTGCACGAGGACTGAGTGTGAAGATTAAAATCCAGGGACTGATCCAGGAGGATCCCAAGGTACTTGAAGGAAGTAACATTTTCAAGTGGAAATCCTCCTGGGTGAAGAACCTCCAGCAAACTAGAATAGGTCTTAATCTTTGGTGCAGAACCTAGGAGCATGGCTTTCATTTTCTTTTCATTTAGTACAAGCTTACGGTCTAGTAGCCAGTCTAAGATCTTATGGAAGTCTGAAGTAAGTGATGTGTTTATGCAGGCAATACTAGAAGAACTAGTGTAGATGATCAGGTCATCAGCGTAGAGAATAGCTGAGCAGGATTCCAGGACCTCAGCTGCATTGTTGATAAAAATTGAGAACAGAAGGGGCCCAAGGATAGAGCCCTGGGGGACCCCAAGGTTGATAGTAGACGTGTTGGACAGGGAGGAGTTACATTTGACAGCTTGCGACCTGTTTGACAGGTAGCTACAGAACCAGTCCACAACAGGGGTAGAGAAATGGAATTTATGGAGAGTGAAGAGAAGCAGGGGATGATCTACAAGGTCGAAAGCCTTAGTGATGTCAATGAAGATGGCACCTGTGAGTTTTCCAGAGTCCATGTTGGACAGAATATCAGTAGTTAGTTGAAGAAGAGCTGTGGTGGTGCTATGGCCTTTTCTGAAACCATGCTGAGTGTCTGAGAGGAGATTGTAGCGTGTAAGGTAGTCAATGGTCTGTGATGCAACAATTTTCTCTAGGATCTTGTTAAGGACAGAGAGAATTGCTATAGGTCTGTAATTGGCCATGTCCTTTGGGTCACCTTTTAAAGACAGGTGTTACTCTTGCAGATTTCCATAGGTCTGGCACAGTGCTATGGATAAGGGATAAAGTGTAGATTCTGGCAATCGGAGAGGCAATGAGTGGGGCAGCCAGCTTAAGAAGATGAGGCTCCAGTGAGTCAGAACCAGAGCTGGTATTGGCAGATATGGATCTCAGTAATTTCAGAACTTCCGCTCTTGATATAGCCTTGAAATAGAATGGTGGCACTGGAGGAGCATCATACGATGGGGCAGTATGGTTGTCTGATGGTAGTGTGGTAGGTAGATTAGAGTGCGATCCACTAGGTTGTAAAGCCAAGGTATAGTATGAAAGATCAGAGAAAAGATTGTTAAAACTGTTTGAGGTGGTCCTAGGGTCATTACAATGTGCCCCATTTATGATCATTTCATCAGGAGTGACCGACTGCGAGGTACTGAGAAATGTTTTGACATGGGCCCAGAATTTCCTCGGGTCGCAGGCTGAGTTTTGTAGAAGGTCCTTGCAGTATTTGCTTTTAGCAACTCTAACTTGTCTCTTACATCTGTTCCTTAGTTCACGATAGACAATAAGATCTGACTGTAGGTCAGTTTGTTTGTAGCGAATCCCAAAGCTTGTCCCTCTGGCGCAGATTAGCAAGGAGGTCTTTATGCAGCCACCTCGACTGTTTTCCTCTGACTCTCCTAGTAGTCTTGGGGCATGTTCATATTGAATGGTAAGAAATTCATTTATGAATATCTGTAGAGCAACCTCCACATCCTTTGTTTGATAGATACCTGCCCAGTCGATATTGGAGACATCATAGAGAAATGCATCCTGGTCAATATGAGCTAGATTTGTAAACGTGATTAGTCTTGATGGAGGAGATGGAGGTGCAACCATAGATAGGATACAAAAAGTGGGTGAGTGGTCTGCTAGCCCAGCAGAACCTGCTATACCACCCTGATCAGGATCCTTGTGGACAAACCAATGTGCATATAACTCACACCGTATCTCCTCACCCAGAAACCAATACAACATCCGAATCCCCACAATCTCAACTTGACAGCTTGGCCCATCAAAAGAAAAGACTGTTGGATGAAGGTTAGTCAGCATGTGTCATCAAGACCATTCTGCAGGCATGACGCACCACTGCAAACCACAATTATAAGGACCATGGGCAATATTTAGCAAATGGTATAAACAGAGACAGTGTGAACCATTACACTGCTCCTTACCACAGATCCTTGAGATCTTACATGCAGGTTTCAACAAAGGACTAGCAACATCGACCCTCAGACTCCAGCCCAAAGTGATAGCAGCCGTCAGGGGTAACATTGAAGGAATTTCATTAGGTGCCCATCCTCTGGTCTTAAGATTTCTCAAAGCCACCAGAGACAGAAGACCCAAAACCAGAAACCTGGTGGCACCATGGTGGCTGGATGTGGTTCTTGACGTATTGATAAAATTGCCTTTTGAACTACAACAGACTACATCCATGTACTATCTAACTCTAAAGACTCTATTTCTCATAGTAATATATTCTGCTTATACTGTAAACTCAGTGAATTACATACTCTCTTTTGTCAGAAGCCACATCTAAGAATGTTTCAAAATAAGGTGATTTTAAGAACATTACCCTCCATTATCCCTTAAGTGTCCACTGCTTTTCTTTTGGTACAAGATGTATTCCTGCCATCCTTTAATGCAGGTCTGGACTCTAACATCAGGTTGGCGTTACTAACCCTTCACGTAACTCACAATCTGAAGGACTACTTTAGCAGGTCAACTCCTATTAGAAAGATATATTATTCATGTTATGTGGGGGAGCTAAATGAGGCACCCAGCCTCTTGAGGCACATTGGCCCATTGTCTGAATGCCACAATCTCAGAGACATACAAGACTCAAGGACTGTCCATGCCAAAAGACCTAAAGACTCATTCCACCAAGGCAGTCCCCACATCCTGGGTGGAAAGAAATTGTGAGTCAATTCAAGATATCTGCATGGCAGCCACTTGGGCATTGGTGTACACTTTCACCAAGCACTATTGTATTGATATCCTTGATACACATACTGCTTCCTTCCAGCAATGTGTGTCTTGAGCTGCTCTAGAACCAATTTCCCCTTGCCCCACCCATATCTAGTTGGGCACTGTTTCTTAGCTCACCTAGCAATGACATCATGGAGTGCTGTTAAGCATGTGATTGGGTAATGCATGTTTACTCACCTAGAGTAAAGGTGATTATAGAAGCATCCTTTACAGCACTTCATGTCCTATCTGGTGAGGGGATCCACGTCAACTTACATGTCAAGTACATTCTATTAGAGGTACAATAACTGCGATTATTGTTTTTTGGTAGCCTGTAGCTCTGAAGAACTTATGAATTTTTCCATTACTGTGTTCTTCGTAATAATGATAAAAATCTTCACTTTTCGGAAGTCATTGTTCGATCCTTTTGTTGTGCTGCTATTGCATATTTTCTTTCTCAGACATAACCAAGTTTTTCCAGCAGATAACAATTCTGTTAGGAAGACAAGCTTTGGAAGTTTTGAACTGAGGATTTCACAGCACGAATGTGAGAAGTTAGGATCCAGACTGTGAAGTTTTTCAAAGTTTTGTTCATCAACCTATCAGAGAATGCTTACATCACCCAGTAGTGACATCATGAAGTACTATAAAGGGTGCTCCAATAGCCACCTTTACCAGGTGAATAGTGACAAAAGGAAGTGCCCCTCTATTCTGCTGAGAGACAGTGAATGGAAAATGTACTTTAGGACCCTAGGAGAAGTTTATTTGAGTAACCACCATGTCCCTCAGGAAGTGGCATACTGCCATGAAACTTTTTTTGTTGTGGTGGATGAAATAAAGTAGTAAAATAATTAAAATTTCAGGGCCAGGATTCCCAAAACTTTACCCTGGCACAAACCCAGTTTTGTGCCAGCAAACTGGGTTTTGCACTGTGTTGGTATTCACAGAAGCCTGGTTTGCAGGCTCAAACTGGGTTTGTGCCGGGGTTAAGTGTGGAGGGGGCCACCATGCAAATGAGAGGGCGGGGACCTGCATATTGGAGCAGTCTGATTCACAAAGCATTGCTTTAATCCCACACACCCCTAGTGGTTGGCAGAAGTACTGAGCCCCCCCCCGCTGTTCGCTGGCCCGAGTGTAAGAAGGCATAAGTTACCCTGGTGTTAGAGGTCCCACTCCCAAAAATCGCTGGCCTGAGTGTAAGAATTTAAGTATTCCCTGGTGCTAGTAGCCTCCCCTCACCAATCGCTAGCCTATTGTAAGAACTGAAGTATTCCATGCCCCCCACCAATCACTGGCCCGAGCAAAACTTTAAGTATTTCCTGGTACTAGTGCTCTCATCCCCCCATCCCAGTCGTGGCCCAATTGTAAAAATGTAAGTATTCCCTGGTGCTAATGATCCCCCTCCTGCCAATTGTCTGCCCAATTTTAATGAAAGACATATCCTTGGTGGCTAGTGGTCCCTCCCCCATCTGATGCCCACCCCATACACATATAAATTTGTCCCTGGTGTCCAGTGCTCCCTTCCCCCACCCAATCCCTCTCTTGACCTATGAGACATTGTCCTGGTGGCTAGTGGTCCCTCCCCCCACCTGATCCCATGCCCAAGTCAGACAATATGATTCTCCCTGCTGTCCAGTGGTCCCACCCCTGTCCGATTCCCTTCCCCGCAACAGTACAAGTCATTTGAGTATACAGTATGTGCTCATTGACAGCTCAGGTGGTGGATGGCCATGGTGGAGAGCGGAGGGCTGTGCTGGTCACCTGCTCAGGGTTGGGATGGTGGGAAGCAGGGTGGTGGGGCACTACCTGCCAGAGCTAAGGGGGTGGGGGCTGCTAGACACCAGGGAAAGATTCCTCCTGCATGTTGGGCTGGCGATCGTGGTGGGAGGGTGGTCTACCCGAATGACTTGCACTGTTGTGGGGATGGGGACTGAACAGGGGGTGGGACCACTGGACACCAGGGAGAATCATATTGTCTGACTCAGACATGGGATCAGGTGGGGGGAAGGAACAACTAGTCACCAGGGACAATTTCTCATAGGACAGGCAAGGATTGGGTGGGGAGGGGTATGGGACAAGTGGACACAAGGGACAAACATATACTGTATGTGTATGGGTCAGGCATTGTGTGGGGGGGTAGAGACCACTAGCCACCAGGGATATGTCTTTTATTAAAATTGGGCTGGCGATTGGCAGAGGGGAACACTAGCACCAGGATAACTTAACCTCTTACACTAGGGCTGTCAATCAGTGGGGAAGGGACCAGTAGCACCAGAGTAACTTAACTTCTTACACTTGGGCCAGCAATCGGCAGGGGGTACCACTAGCACCAGTGTAACTTAACTTTTTACACTCGGACCGGCGATCGGTGGAGGGGGGGGACCTGCAGAACATCTGCCAACCACTAGGGCTGCACAGGATTAAAGCAAGGTCTCGGTCAGCAGCATTTGCTCTGCACAAGGGAACCCTACAAAAGGCCTTTGCATGGAGCAAATGCTTTATGAATCGGACTGCACCAATATGCAGGTCCCCTCCCCCTCATTTGCATTGTGGCCCCTCCATACTTTGCCCCTGCGCAAACCCGGTCTCAGCCTGCAAACTGGGCTTTTGTGAATACCAACTCAGCACAAACCTGGTTCGCGAAAGCAAAGTTTTGTGAATCCTGGCCCTGGGCAATCATAAAGCGCAACGCAAACTTTTGTGCTGTGCTTTGCTATTTTTTGTGAAACTAGCGCCAAAGAAGCCTTGCAGAGATTTATGGGCTTGGTCACATGTAGTACCTAGTAAAGTTTGTACCAAACTTACCACAGCACAGTGTGCTCCTCATAACTCTTATGGTGAAAAACATTAAGGGGCACTGGAGGGAGGACAAGAGCAAACTTTCAGTGAACTGAAATAGTTATTTACAAAGGTACTGTACCTGCACAAAAATATTTTAATTTACAGTAACAGAGGATGTGAAGTTATCAGTTGATGCTGGTTCCTATTGTCTGGGAGCAGTACTGTTACAAAATAATAGCCCCGAACTACAGCACACAATACACTTCAAAGTCCCATACTGAAACACAAAACAAGCAACAGTATGCATATATGGAGAAAGAATTGTTAGCAGTCGCACATGCTTGTTAAAGACTTCATGAGTGAGTGTGTGTGTGTGTGTGTGTGTGTGTGTGTGTAGAGGTTGACAATGATCATAAAACCTTAAGAAATCATTTTAATGAAATCTCAGCACTGAATGCCAGCTACTGTACAGTATGTTACAGAGAGTGATTATGAGATTGCAAAAATATTCACTGAATGTGAAATACAGCCCAGGAAAAAGAGTTACTTACATATGAGCATATAAAGAAGCAGGGCTTCAGTTAGCTCCATTTTGGGATTACTTGACTTCCAAAAATAAGACAAAAACTTCCAAAATAAAGATGGAAGAAGTCATTGACTCCCAAATGTAAAAAATAAAATTGGATGACTTCCAAAACTAAAGGCATAGATGCCAAGACATGATTAATTTTTCCAAAAGAAATTGTATTTTAGCACTAATGTTTATAATAACATTCATAAATTGATCCTTCCTAGAATATTGACTTCCAAAAAATCGGAATGACTTCCAGATTTTGACTGTCACAAGGATTAGACTTCCACTAAAAATAAATTAACTGAACCCCTGCGAAGAAGCCAGCAGAAGAAGGCCATTTGGTCTATCTAGTCTCCTCATATTGCAGGGTCCACAGCTTGAGCTACTGTCCCTGCCCCCCCTCCGTACTCCTCCCATCCTCCCTACCTATGATCCTTACCTTCCCCCATACCTATCCCAGCCTCTCCTGAAGCTGCCCACTGTCTTCAATGGGACCACTTCTTCCGGCAGTGCATTCCAAGTGTCCACCACCCTCTCAGTGAAGAAGTGCTTCCTTACCTCCATCCTAAACCTCCCCCACTCCAGCTTAAGACTGTGCCCCCTCATGTTATGGTTGCCACTCAGCTTAAATAAACCCTCCTTATCCACCTTATTTATCCCTTTCAAGTACTTGAAGGTCCCAATCATGTCTCCTCACTCTCTCTCTCTCTCTCTCTCTCTCTCCTGTCCACCAGGGAGTACGTTCAGTGCCCTCATCCTCTTCTTGTATGACTTACTCTGCTGATCTGCTATCATCTTTGTAGCCCTCCTCTGGATCTTCTCCAGCAGATTAATGTTCTTTCTGAGGTGTGGGCACCAGTACTCAACTTCATACTTTAGAAGTGACCTCACCAGTGACCTGTACAAGGGCAGTATAACCTCCTCTCTGCTACTACTGATCCCCTTAACTATGCATCCCAGCATCTTGTTTGCCCTTGCTGCTGCTTTCTTGTACTGTGTAAAGTGCTTCAGATTACTAGTGATCATCACGCCCAGGTCCTTCTCCCCCTCTGACGCAAATACCTGTACTCCACCCAGGTAGTACTCTGTCTTGGGGTTCTTGGCTCCAATGTGCATAACTTTGCATTTCCTGGCATTGAAGCCAAGCTTCCATATCACGGACCACTTCCACAGCTTTTCCAGATCATCCTGTTGGTCCTATATCCCTTCAGCTGTGTCTACTCTCCCACAAAGCTTGGTGTCATCTGTGAATAGGCACATTTTGCCCTTAATGCCATCCCTAATGTCATTGATGAAGACATCGAACACCAGCCCCAGCACCAAGCCCTGTGGGAACCCATTGGTGACCTCTCTGGTGCCAGATAACTTCCCCCCCCCCACAACCACCCTCTGGGTTCTGTTCTTCAGCCAGTTTTCCACCAAACCGGCCATCTTATCCCTAAGATCTGCCAACTTCCTGATCAACGTTTTGTAGGGCACAGAGTCAAAGGCCTTGCTGAAATCCGTATAGAGGATGTCTATCACTTGGCCCGGTCTTCTGTCTTAGTGACCCAGTCAAAGAAGTCAATCAGGTTAGTTTAACATGATCTCCCCCCCCCCCCCGTGAACCTGTGCTGCCTCACATCCTGGAGACCATGCTCCTCTAGATATTCTATCAACCTTTCCTTAAGTATTGTCCCCATGAGCTTGCACATGATTAAGGTCAGACTGACTGGTCTGTAATTTCCTGGGTCATCCTTGAGACAGCTTTTGTGGAGGGGTACCACATGTGCTGTTTTCCAATCTTGTGGTACCACTCCTGACTACAGTTTTGTGTCAAGTCTTGTGATTAATATGTTGTCTTGAGTTGTGGACTCTGAAGAAATGTGACTTGCAGCTGATGATAAATTTAAAGAAAACATGATCTAGGTTTTGTCTATAACTGAACCAACAAGTAATAAAATCTTTGGGCTTGATTCTCAAAAATCGGCACAAGCTGCACAAATAGCAGCTTGTGCCAATCTCTGGTGTGCCAGGGACCCTGCACCCGATTCAGGTACAAGAGGGGTCCTGGCATCAAAGTCCTGCAGCTTGCACAAAGCACACCCATATGGCAAAGGGAAGGCACACTGAAGAGGAATGCCACAAGCTGCAGGACAGTCATGTGGCACTGACTACACCAGTGGATGTGTTGCCCACAGGGTGGGTACAATGTGCACTGCAGTAGTCCAACCCCACCGCTGGCACCGATGCAGACTGCCAGCACTGGGACAAGCAAAACGTTAAATAATCCAGCACTCCAGACTCCAGAAAATTCAGGGAGAGTATTTATTTTATATTCTATATTAAAATAAAAAAATACTTACAATTGTAAACAATAAAAATATAACACACTTGTGAGTTGCTGGCACAAACACTTCTCTCCAGTCATGGCACTTCGGGGCAATGCTACCCCTTCATCAGAAGGCATGACCACAGTTTGAAGATCAGTGATTTAAATACTTAACTCAACAGGTGTTTCAAGTACATTTTAATACAACCCAATGTGAATATGCATCTCATTTATTCAGCCTGCCAATGGCAGGACAGCTCTAATTAGTGTCTGGGTTCACCAGTAATTTTATTGGAATTCCAAAGTAAGGCCCCCAGACACTGCTGTGCTGCCATTGAAAGACAGCTAACAGAGAGGCATAAATAACCAAAAACACACACATTCTAAAATATTTAAATATCTATGGTGCCATAGATTTCCCCGTCTGTAAACTTGATGATTTTAAATACATATGCATTCTGAATTCTAGCTATTTTGCAAAACTTTTAAAAATTATTGATTTAAACCATTATTGCAGTGTTTGAAAGAAAAAAAATGTTTTTGATTATATTATGTATATTCAACAATCACACTCAATAGTTGATATTTCATTTATGATATATGCCACAAAAAAAAAAGGGGGGAGAAGGGAAAGGGCAGGAGAGAGGGAAAAAGGGGTGGGGAGAAGCACTGGGACCTCCAGCTGGCATGCTGGGGTATGTCCCTGCCCCCCAGAAAGGCGGGCAAGTATGCCCTGCATGTGCCCCTGCTATGACAGAGCGCACATCCTCTAACAGCACGCCATGCCACCAGAAGTGCAGCCAGCACACAGTCCATGCCTGGTAGCTGTCCACCACCATCAGTGCTGGTGGGCAGCACTGCCGCTGACGCACCTTGGAGGGGTCCGTAGGTGGGACCCCTTTTTATGCTCCTGGTGATAGACCAGCTCATGGCTGGTCTAACTCTTGGCTGGCCCTGTGGACATTACTGCCCTTACAGAATTCCACCATAGAGGATGGCAGCCACCTACTGGTGCAACACCCCTGAGCACCAAGGCGCTGTCTGCAGCATGCTGCAAACCATGCACAATGGTGTCTGGTACACCGTGACACCTCAGCGCCACAAGCTCCTTTTGTGAATTGGGAATGACACAGGGTGTGGCACAGTGAGCCCCTTTCATCATGTTTCTGTGATGCAAGCACCTTGCAGCATTCCCGACCCTTTCAGAATCGAGCCCTTTATTTTTATACAGGTAGAAAATCAGCACCATTAAGGTTAAAAAAGCCCTATTTACAGGATGATCCTGTCAGATGTTAAGTCATGCATGTTACAATTTCATATAAATGTAACATTTAACAAAAAAAATGTGCATCCTATGTAGACATATATCACTAACCCAGGTACTATCTGAACGACTTGCACTCAGATTTCAGCAGAGCTGTTATGCTTCAAATATTACACACATTTATCTAAAACACAGTTTATCTGACGTTTAGCTCCTGTTTCATCGCAGTCCCAAACTGCTTTGAATTCATCTGGAATTGTCTAAACATGAGAATTAAGTTATTCCAAATATTAGAAGCTATGTATTCAAATATCAGTTCCCCATAGGCAGTTTTTATCTTAGGGACCTTAATTTCTCTTGCAGTTATTGTTCTTAAGCAAGCGATAAGACACAACGAGGTATGGGTTATGGCCTGATAAGAGCACTCCCCAGATGCATTATGAGACATGAGGCGCTTGCACCGAGTGCCTCTAGCACCTGGGAAGTGCTCTTATCAGGACATAACCCACACCTCAGAGTGTCTTATTGTGTTTATAAAATGGGCCCCCCCACCCCATAAACATGTTAATTAAAAAAATGCACATAGAAAATAGTAAAAAAATGTGATCATGTGAGTAAAAAGTAAAAAAAAAAAATATTCCTTGTCATTGTGTTGGAATGGGAGAATGGGGTTCTTTCATTGAAAGTCACTATAGGGCAGTGGTGTCTGTGTGTGTCTCCAGTCATCACGCAGCCACCCACACAAACACTTGAAATCATGTTTTTTTTTTTTTGTTTTTTTTTTGTATTGTTGTTTAATATTTCTTTGTTTGCCCACTCAGTTCGAGCTACAGCCGGCGGGAGCCTGGGTCAAGGAGAGAGCGGTCTCATATTGGGTGGCAATGTATTTACTGTGAAGTTTCTTGCCTCCAACTCTCCACCCAAACATACAGAAAGCATTTCTTTTGTGTCATTTTTTTTATCTTTGTCTGTCTGGTTTTTCAGTTTCATTTGGGATGGCTTGAATAGGAACAAGCATGTCCCTCAGTGCCTACCATAGACGGTCATTTCCTGCTTCACCATTGTCAACCATAACACTGACTGAGGATAAAAATAAAGCAACTTATTATGGTTTTGTGATGACATAATAGGGTGCAGTTTTACACTGGAACTAGCTCATATTGAAGAAGAGGATGTGGGGTGGGGAAATTGAGTCCAGAGATGGCAGAAGTGCTCACTGTGCTTTTTGTGGAGTTTTAGCAGTGGCAGCTGGCAGTACATCTAGGAAAAGGGCAGCCAGTGAGTAAAACCAAAAAAAAAAAAAACTAAACAAAAAAAAACTACAATATTTGAAACATTTTAAAGTTTGGGGTTGTGCAGGAAAGGAGCATTGGTCACAGACAGTGGCATATCTGTGGTTTCTCTGCTGGTGCCACTGCTGTCCCAATTCAGCTGTTGTGATTTCCTAGGATGCGAGGTGAGGAACTGCTTTGGGAGAGCCTTGGCATGCATTGATTTGTTTGGTGTGCTATGTTTGGGTTGGCACAATTAGTGTGGTTTGGAGGGTTATATCCTGATAAGGTCACGGCTGGAAAAGGCTTTCAACCAATCAACATTCAAGAATTTTTGTGCCCATTTTATAATTGGTATTTATACACAGGTTTTGTTAATCTGGACACTAATATTTAGTTTGCAGAATAATTTTGTAAACTTTTTTTTTCAGAATAATAATCTTTTCTCCTTCAAAGGGAGCCATCCTAAGTAACTGTACATATTACAGTGGTGAGTATTAAATTCACACCATAAGGCAAATCTGGCCACTCATATTATACATTGTATCAAGCTTTTCCAAGTCTCCTACCGTAGTTAGTCATAGGAACTAACATTTGATTTACAATGGAATACTTTCATAGATCTGGGATTACAAAAGGATATTCATCTCAAGGCCCCAATGCGTGAGCTTAATTTTAAGGACACATTTTTATATAACTGAATTTTAAGTGCTGTTCTACCCATATTCCTAGGTATTTATACTCACTCACTTGATGTCATTTTTCATCAGCGTCAGTCTTTATATCAGTTTCGGGTAGGATGGCACCCTTTACAGTCAGTGGTGGGTGGAAAAGCCATGACCTGTTTTTGGGGGTTTGGGGGAGTATTCTTTGTAAGTCTGAATTCCTGAAACTGTAGCTGCAATCCTGAAACCATAGTGCATATTGATAAAGTCTTTCTGTAATTTATTTTGAACTTCATTTTCATCTTTGCCAGAAGATACCAGCATAACGCTAAATTTCTGAGTTTGTTACAATATCCGGTTAGTTGTTTGTATAAATTAAAAATAACAGTGGACTCTGCATTGATCCCTGTGGGACTTCGTGTATTACAGCAAACTGATCAGATTTTACATCTCCAACACCAAACATCTGAAACATAGAAACATGGAATTTGACAGCAGATAAGGATTGCTTGGCTCATCCAGTCTGCCTTTTTTTTTGTTCTATCTTCTTGCATTTGAGTTCTACCTCTCAAGCAAAAGGCAAACCACTGTTCCACCTCCCCTCCCAATCAAATAGCATGCAACCTTTTGAGGAGAATATAATGGTCTACCAGGTTAAAGGCCTTGGAAAGGTCCATGAACACTGTACCCACCACCTGCTATCTGTCCAAAGAAGAGGCTATTATGTCAATAAGGTTGTTGAGTGCAGTATCCTTAGAAAAACCTTTCCTGAAGTCTGCCTGCTCTTTTGTTATGAATGAATAGTTCTCTAACTATTCATAAAGCTGGCTACAAACAACCCTTTCTTGTATTTTAGATAGAACAGACAATAGCGCTATGGCCAATAATTTGAGGGGGAGATTGTTGCTCCTCCATTAATACTTGGCACCATATCTGCTTTCTTCCATGATGCTAGAAAAGTGCTATTTTTTAACTCCAATTTAAGAATTTTGTCAGGATTAGTGTTATATCTTTAGCATATCTGATGACTCTTACTTCAACATCATCAGGGCCATGTGCTTTGTTTACATTAAGCTTCCCTGTTATTTTATAGATCTCTTTTGTGTGTGTAATTCTGAATCTAAATAATCATATCATCATCATCATCATAGGTATATCCAGAGCAAGGTAGACACTGGTGTCCATTGTGCTCACCATTAGTTTATAGGTACCCTTTGATATTGGTGTTTCTACAGTAAGAGTCGAGCTTTCTCTTAAACTCATTCTTTGTCATGCTCCCCACAATATCCTCAGACAAGGAATTCCAAATAACCACCATTCTCTGATTGAACCAAAATTTCCTCTTCCTACAGTGACACAATCCCCCTTTTAGCTGTAGTGCATGAAAGCATGTCCTGTAACTAGAGGGACTTAGTTCTAGTCCTAATTGTTCCCATAGATTGTCATTGGTCAGAGCAAGATAAAGTAGGCACATGTCCCCTCATAATCTTCTATACTCCAGTGAGTAGAGTCCCAGTTCCTTTCTCCTTGCTGCATACGTGAGATTTTTGACATCCTTAATAACCTTAGTAGCCCTTCTTTCAACCCCCTTGATTATTCTTTCTCTTTTGGTACTGGGTGCCCAAAACTGAGCACAATATTCCAAGTGTGGTCTCACTAGTGCACCATAGATTGGCAGTATCACCTCTCTGCTTCTACAGTAGATGGTATGTGCCTCAATATACTATTCAATACTGCTCTAGCCCTATTTGCTATCAAATGGCAATGATTTTGGAAGGATAAATCATTTTTGATTCTTACACCTAAGTCCCTCTCCTCACTAACTTCCCTTAGTTTGACTCCATTTAGCTCATATTCTGCCCTGATGTTTCATTTGCCAAAATGCATAACTATGCATTTGCTGATATTAAACTCTAGTTTTGTCTTTTTTGCCCAATGCTCAAGTTCAGCTAGATTATTTTGAAGATTAACACTGTCCTGTTTGTTGTTTATTGCAGTCCATATCCTCGTATCATTGGCACATTTGGCCATCCATATGTCATCTGCATACTTTATTGAGGCTATATAAATCTTAAATAAGGTATGTCACAGCACGGACCCCTGAAAAACCCTGCTGCTTACCTCAACCCAATCTGACAAGACTCCTTGGACAGTCACCCTTTGTCTTCTATCCTGCAACCATGCAGTAACCCAGCCTATCAGATCAGTGTGGATACCCATATTTGCCAAGGCATCAACCAATTCCCCATGTGGAACCTTGTCAAAAGCCTTGGTCAGATCCATCAGGATCATGTCCAAAGAACCACCCCACTTGATATCCTTGCTAACTTTATTATAGAATGACAACAAGTTAGTCTGACAGGATCTGCTTTTAGTGAACCCACACTGAGTGCTATCAGTCTTGTCCTCCATATTAATATTTTCCTTGATGTAATCTCTAATAATTCCCTTCAAGATCTTACCCACCACAGAGGTCAAACTCACCGGTCAATAATTCCTTGCCTCCTCTCTATTACCACCCTTATAAATAGGGATCACTGTTGCGAGTCTCCAGGCCTCCATTGCCCTACTAGTGTTCAGTGATTCCTGGAAGATATTTGCCAAGGGTGCAGCCAACTCAATGGCCAGTTCCTTGCAAACCCTGGGATGTAAGTCATCAGGTCCATGAGTCTTATGTGAATCTAGTTTCATTAGCCTTGTCCTTACTTCCTCAGTTGATATCAATATGTGTCCATCACCTGATTTTTGCCGACCTTGCACTGTGCTACAGTATATGTTTTGTTGTTGAATACTGAAGTAAAGTAAATGTTAAAAACACTGGCTATCTCTTTTGGTTCAGTTGTTATGTTCCCGTTTCCATCCTTTATGAGTCCTATCCCAACTTTATCTCTGTTGTTGATTTATATAAGAGTAGAAAGTCTTATAATTATCCTTAACTTTGGATGCCAGTTTAAATTCATAGGCATTTTTGGCCTGCCTTATAATTCTCTTGGATTTCCTCAGGATATCCTTGTACTTCTCCCAGTCTTAACTATTCTTACTCTTCTTCGCCCTTATATACAATTTATTTTTTCTGTTTAGTGTTGCTTTAATTTTCTTCTTGTTCACCCATGCTGGTAATCTCCTATTAGTATTATATTTCTTTATGGTTGGGACATAACTGTTAACTAGGCTGTTGACTTCATTGATTAGCAGGTTCCATTAATTTTCCAAAATTTTATATTGAAAATCAGCTCTCCAGTTCCATTGCTGTGTTTCTTCCCTAATAGCTTTGAAGTTAGCCTTTTCATATTGTCTGATTTCTGTAATGCCCATGACCTTATCTGACTTCTTCTTTAGCTCAAACAATATGATCAAGTGATCACTATTACCCAACAGGGTGGTGGCTGCACAATTATAATCCTCATCACCCATATTGCTTAGAACCAGACCAAGAATGTTTTCCTTCCTAGTGGGTTCCTTTACATACTGTTCTATGCTCATCTTATGTATGACGTATACAAAGTTGTCTTCTGTCAGGCTAATTGTTTTCTGCATTTCCCAATCTATTCTGGGCATGTTGAAGTCATCCAAAATAATCATGTTTTCATCAGGGTTTATATTACTTAATTGCTGAAATAATACTTCATCTTCCTTCTTGGACAGTGATGTTGGTCTACAAACAGTACCTAGGATAATTTTTTTTTGTATTTCTAGGATAGATTTTAATGCAAACTTGTTCTATGTTATCAGGAGTTATATCCATAATCTCAGATCTAATTGAGTTTGCCACATAAACTGCAACTCCCTCACCCTTCTTGTCTGATCTATCTTTACTATAGACTGTATACCCAGGCATGTTCCTGTCCCAGCTGTTACCCTTGACCCACCATGTCTCAGTAATAGCACAGACCTTAACTGAGTCCCTATGCATTATATGCTCTAATTCAGCTTTTTTATTTATTAGACTTCTTTCATTGATTAACATATGTTTCCAGGATGTTTCTTCAGTTTCCACAACTGTCCCATTTAGGTGGTCTCTCATAAACTTCACATTTATATGTGCCCCGCCCTCTGTCCCCCAGTTTATTAATTTAAATAATGTGAGATCACTCTATTTATGCCATATGCCAGATGCCTACTGCCATGTCTATTTAAGTGGAGACCATCAAATCCAAAATACCTGTACTCCAAGAATGTTTCCCAATTGTCCAGAAATCTAAACCCTTCCTTTCTACACCACCTACACAGCCACCTATTTAATGATGCTATTTCTCTCATTTTTTTACACCCTCCTTTGGAACTGGTAACACTCCTGAAACTATAATATCACAATTTTTCTCCACTAAAATATTTCCAACTTCCTCAAAATCCCTTTGAATGTCTTGCAGTTTTCTCCTTCTAACGTCATTTACCGTAAAGTACATAACCACTAAAGGTTCCTCAGTATTTTCCATCAATCCTTTTAGCAACCCTTTTACATCACTTATCTTAGCCCCTGTTAGGGTGCTTACTGTCGTTGTCTGTTTACACCCCTTACTTAGGATACTGTCAGTATACCTTAGCATTTAGTCTCCCATTACCAATATGTACCTTTGTTTATTAAAATTTCTCTGTATGCTCTGTAGCTCTCTTGTATTAGTTACTTTATGTCCCTCCTGGCCCTGACATTCCACATGTTTCTTTTGGGCTCTTATTTTCCTTATTTAGTACTGAAGCTTCTACAGGATAGCTTATAACTCCCCTGTGGTATTTTCATCCTCCACTGCAAGAATTCCAAAGCTATTTTGTAGTTCAATTAGATTTAGGTCACACCTTTGTCTCCTCCTTCTTTTAGTCACCCCCTTCACTCTGGTCCATTCCTCTGTATCCCCTTCCCCATTCTCTAGTTGTTCTTTATTATTAATTCTTTTGCGTTTATCATTCCCTGAAATCCCATTATCTTCTGTTCTGTTTGCTAAAAGGATGCCAGTATTAGTTGCTTCTAAATATCCTGCTCTGCACTATCAATTAATTTATCAAAACAAATAATATCACCCTGTACCTGTAATCTTTTCTGTAATCCTTCTATTTCTAGTTTCAGAGTTTCCATCAACAAACATTTATCACATACAGACTTGTCAATATGTTCCCCTTTTGCTAATACTTTGCAAGATTTACTCGTTAAAAAATTGCTCCATGTCTACTGGGGACCCGGTTCAACCATTAACGGGTAATCCTAATTTTTTAATAGATGGCAAACCTATCCAAGATACCTGGCTACCTTTATTGGAAAAAGTGATGGTTAAAGATCTACTCAAAGAGGGGGGTAAGTTGCTCACCTCGACGGATATCTTGAGCAAGTTTCAAATTCCTCAGCGCCTGATATTTAAAGTTTTTCAGCTTCACCATCTCCTAGTGGGGA
The DNA here is from genome assembly GCA_016271365.2 of Neoceratodus forsteri. Lineage (NCBI taxonomy): Eukaryota > Metazoa > Chordata > Ceratodontiformes > Ceratodontidae > Neoceratodus > Neoceratodus forsteri. Next base: position 520,603,586 of record CM057458.1, read on the forward strand.
AGCTGAGTACCCTGTCCGGGGACTGCGGCTCATACGACTTTGAAGTAACTTTGACACCAATGGTCGGAAAAGCTCACGCCATCTCGGAAGTATATAATACGTTGATTGGCTGCACTTAATATTCATGCCCCAAACAATATTGCTGCAATTGTTCCCAGATCACATTTTAAACTGGGCGCAATTTGGGGGCGGTCACAACTTTCTAGTACAGGATAGGCTTAGGTTAATGCAATTTAAACTATTACATAATTTTATTTTTCCCTGTAAATTGGTCGAGAGGGCATGGCCTCTCATCTTCTTGTTTTAGATGTCAGCAAGGGTTGAGATTTATTCCATATCTTTTGGCACTGCCCGAAAGTAACAGGGTTATGGGAGACTGTTAAGAAAAATCTCGACCCCCTTTTGGGACTTGAAAATTTATTTACCCCTGAGGTTTGTATTTTAGGGGATATGACTCGGGTTGGTGTCCGGTGCAGGAAATATCATATGGGGTTGATTTCGGCTTCAGTCAAAAAAATAGTTCTGAGGCATTGGAAAGATAACATAGAGCTTTCTTATGGCGAATGGTTGCAGGAATTTTTAGCTAATCTCAGAATGGATAGAACCATTGCAAGTTTGCAGTATAAACTTCCTAAGTTTAATCACATCTGGGGTTCTTTATACACCTTTTTTTCTGTTCCACTGTAATCTGTAGTTAGTTTTCCAGCCAGTTTACACCTAAGTGCTGTGTAAAAGGTGGGTGGTCGGGGGGGAAGGGGGGCTTAGGGGACGAGGGGTAAGGTCTACATCCTGATAATCTGTTTTTTAATGGCAGATACTTTCGCTGTTATCTTGTTCCCCTTCTGGATGTACTCCTTAAAACTGTTAAAATTTCAATAAAAGTTGAATTGAAAAAAAAAAAAAAAAAAAAAAATTGCTCCATGTCTAACAATGTTGTTTAGACAGTGCCCCAGGAAGGTTGAGATTATAATATAGTGTAATCCATGTATACCCCCAAGATTACCACAGTTTCTCTACCCCACCATAGAAAACAATGTGTATGTAACTCCTGGACACTACTAGCCCAAAGTACTTTGAATGTGTGTCAAATTATATATATATTCAATGTAGCTGGTTAGTGTTACGGCCTGAAAGTACACCTGTTAGACAAGTGTCTCTTAGGTACAGCTGGTTGATAGTCTAAGAACTGCTATGATTAATCTCTCCAGTTGAGGAGAATAATCTTTATCTTTCTTCTAACTGGCAACAGTCTTCTGTGGTCTCCATCCTCCCATCCCACCGGACATGCCAGACAAGTGCTAACACTCATGTCTCGGCACGCATCTCTGGGCATGGAGCCGTGCGCTCACCCCACCCATAGAGGGGTGAATTTAAATAGTTCAGCTGACCTGGAAGTAGCCTTCAAGGTTGGACCACTCCCAGTGAATGTCAACAGTAAAATTCAGTTTTTAAAAGACCCCATCAGTATTAAAACACACCTGATATAATAGGGCAGTCTTAGAGTTAAAAATCAAATGCCAATGTTTTACAGATTTACATAAATGCAGGAATTCAAGTCCCTCTGTCATGATTAGTTTTTCCTGAAAATATCATGCTGTTTGGTTTTGTGGTTTTCTTTAAATCAGCATCTGTTAATGTGCTCTGCAGTAACTGAAAACAGTGAAAAAACAATGAAGATTTTTCTGTCCCTATCAGCGAGTGATGAGATCATTCCTGTCCAGCCTGTTGCTGCAGCAATGAAGTCCTTAACTGCCTGTAGTAGCTGTTGCACTTCCCAGTAAGAGCAATTTGTAGGACTAATTGTCCTTACTCCAAGTGAGCTACTAACCCATCTGGTTTATGTTTAGATAGATTAGGTTACAATCTATCATTCTGTTCTCATAAAGAGTTGGTCCTTTGTGTTTCAGTGTGTAACTGAAGTGGTATAAATGAATGTTTGTGAGAAATCTCCTGTCTGTATCACAGCTGAGTTCTGTCACATAAAAACTCTGCATTGATTTTTGTCTATATAAACCCAGGGTTGTTTAATGGATATAAAATAAATCTAAAGTTTAAGCCATAGAAGTAGTGTGTCCTTGATGTAGCCTCCATACATATATTCATGTGAGAACAATATTGTTGCTATGTCAGATTGGCAAACAGGTGTCTGCCATACTTTGCTACTGTATTTCAGGAACATGTACTCGATGAACTCACAAAATTCATTTCTATGAGGGATTCTGTGTGGAAATACATCATGTATGTGTGTAACTAGACATACTGTATTTCATACTGATGCCCCTGTCTCTTGCTCCTCAGTTGAGGCTGCTTCACCCTGCTTCCCTCTGCCCCCCCAGTCAGGGTCAATGCCACCTGTTGTCCCCTGTTCCAATCTCCACAGATAAGACTGCTGTGTTCTGCTAAGCCCTAGAGTTCCAGGGCCTCTGTCTCCATGGTTGGGGCTGCTGCACCATGTTACCCTCTAGTCTGTCCCCACCATATAACACAAGATAAAAGTGCTTGCTTTATCTTTTGAGCAGCTTGGTAGTGTACCAAAGGATCTGACTCTGGTGGCAGGGAGCAGCATTGTGCAACAACCCTAATTGTGGAATCAAGAGGCTCAATGATGCAGCAGGGCACAGTGGTGGCAGGCGGCAGAGGACAGCTTGGTACAGAAGTTTGACTGTGGAGCAGGACACAGTGGGGCATCAGGGTACAGCAGCCCTGACTGTGAGAAAAGGCGCACATGTTGCAGCTGCCCTGCACATTTGGGGCAGTGCAGGGTGCAGCAAAATCCCCAATTTTTGTTGGCCTTGTGCAGCACGGTGCAGCAGCCCCAACTGTGGAGGCAGAGGCCCTGGAACTCTAGGACTTAGCAGAGCACAACAGTCCTGTCTGTGGAGACTGGAACAGGGGCAACAGGTGGCATTGGCCCTGCCTGTGGCGGGGGGGCAGAGGGAAGCAGGGTGTAGCAGTCTCAACTGAGGGGCAAGAGATAGAGGCATCAGGATGGCATATAGTATGCCTCGTTACACACACACATGATGTATTTCCACACAGAATCCTTCAGAGAATTGAATTTTGTGAGTTCATACAGTACATGTTACTGAAATAGCAAAGTGTGGCAGACACCTGGTTGTCAATTGGACAAAACAACAATATTGTTCTCACATGAATATATGTATGGAGGATACATCAAAGACACATTACTTCTATGACTTAGCAAACTTTAGATTTATTTTATATCCATTAAACAACCCTATGTTTATATAGCCAAAAAACAATGCAGAGTTTTGATGTGAAAGAAGTCATCTGTGATACAGACAGGAGATTTCTCACAAACATTCACTTATACCACTTCAGTTACCCACTGAAACACAAATGACCAACTCTTTATGAGAACAGAATGATAGACTATAAACTAATTTATCTAAACACAAACCAGATGGGTTTGTAGCACACTTGGAGTAAAGACAATTAGCTCTACAGATTGCTCTGACTGGGAAGTGTAACAGCTACTACAGGCAATTAAGGACTTCATTGCTGCGGCAACAGGCTGGACAGGATGTCATCATTCACTGACGGGGGAAAGAAAAATCTTCACTGTTTCTTCACTGTTTTCAGTTACTGCAAAGCACATTAACAGATGCTGATTTAAAGAAAACCACAAAACCAAAAAGCATGATATTTTCAGGAAAAACTAATCATGCCACAGGGACTTGAATTCCTGTGTTTATTGTAAATCTGTAAAACATTGGTATTTGATCTTTAAAAATTAGCCCACAACTCTGTCATATAATGAATTTACAGTTCTCGGGGAGAAGCGCACAGACTACAGAGCCCGACCTGCTTCCTGCACAGAGTCTGTTGCTATGGCAACCCCTGAACAATATCGCAGTCCCTCAGTACAAACCAAGTGAACAACTAGTGCTGTTGGAGCCTGCCTCATGACCAGAAGGCTATTGCACAGGGTAGCAGCAGGATAGCAACACTGGCCAATGCAGAGGGGCGAGTTTAAACAGTCCCGCCAACCCAGAAGTAGCCTTCGAGGTCAGACCACTCCCAGTGAATGTCAACAGTAAAATTCAGTTTTTAAAAGAACCCTATCAGTGTTAAAACACACCTGATATAATAGGGCAGTCTTAGAGTTATAAATGACCCCACAACTCTGTCATATAATGGATTTACAGCTCTTGGGGAGAAGAGCACAGACTACAGCATCCAACCTGCTTCCTGCAGAGAGTCCATTGCTATAGAAACCCCCGAACACTATTGCAATTCCTCAGTACAGACCAAGTGAACAACTAGTGCTGCTGGAGCCTGTCTCATGACCAGAAGGCCATCGCACAGGTTAGCAGCGGGATAGCAACACTGGTCAATGCAGAGGGGTGAGTTTAAATAGTCCAGCTGACCCAGAAGTAGCCCCTGAAGTTGGACCACTCCAAGTGAATGTCAACAGTAAAATTCAGTTTTTAAAACACCCCTATCAGTGTTAAAACACACCCGATAAAATATAATTTCTGAATATTATCTTTATTTTGCTTTTTGATGATAGGCCAGATTTTTGCCCAATACTGAGGGTTATTTATTGTGTCACATGGGACATGTATGTCAGATAAGAGAGGGATAATGGAGGAACTGTATGGTTAAAGAGGAAGGGGGAGGGCTGTACGAAGGGGGGTCAAGAAAAAGTAAACATCTTCAACAAATACTGCTCAGTGCTCACAGTAGAAAGGGAAGGGGAGAGACCATGAAAAGTTACCAGGAGCTTTGATGGGAGGGAAATGGATACTAGTCCATTTTCTGTGGAGAGAGTCCATGAGGCACTCACCAACCTGAATGTGAGAAAAGCCATAGGGCCAGACAGAGTACATCCAATGGTGCTGAGGGAGCTCAGGGAGGTACTGGCTGCATCTTTGGCAGACCTATTTAACAGGTCACTGGAGACCGGAGTGGTCCCAGAGGACTGGAGAAGGGAAGATGTAGTCCCACTTAACAAAAGTTGTGGTATGGAATAGGTGGACAATTATAGGTCTGTCAGTCTGACATCGGCTGTGGGTAACTTAATGGAAACACTATTAAAGGAAACGATTGTGGAATATCTTGTATCCAGTGAATTGCGGGACCAAAGGCAGCAATGGTTTCATAGGGGGAAGGTCAAGCCAAACAATCTGATCAATGTTTTTGACTAGGTGACAAAGGAGTTGGATCAGGGAGGAGCAGTGGAAGTTGCCTCAGTAAGCCTTTAAAAACTGTTCCACATAAGAGACTGATAAGCAAGTAGAGTAACTTGGGGGTGGGTAATAAGGTGATAAGCTGGGTAAGAAACTGATTAGTGGATGAGACTCAGAGGGTAGTGGTAAACAGAATTTGATCCAAGGAAGGGAGGGTGACTGGCGGTCAAAGCTGGGACTGGTCCTCTTCACTGTCTTTATAAGTGACATAGTAAAGGAACTGGAAGGGAAGGGAAGGTATGCCTCTTTGGAGATGACACCAAAATCAGCAACAAAGTGGACACTTAGGGTGGAAAGGATGGCAGGGATCTGAAAAGACTGAAAGAGTGCCAGTGGTATGGCAGCTGGTTTTAATGCAAAGAAGTGCAAAATAATGCACTTGGACCATAAAACCTGGGAACAGAGCATGAAATGGGCAGAATGATACTGGTAAAGACCATGCAGAAGGGAGACCTGGGGTACTCATATCAGATGACCTGAAGGTAGCAAGGCAGTGTGACAAGGCAGAGTAGGAAGGGCTAGTGGGATGCTGGTGTGCATAGGAAATGGTTTTGCCAACAGGGAGAGGGAGGTGTTGCTGCCCCTATATAAATTGCTGGTAAGAACCCACCTTGAATACTGTGTCCAGTTCTGGAGACAACATCTCAGGAAAGACAATGACAGGGTGGAGGCAGTCCGACGTAGGGCTACCAAAATGATGCAGGATCTGCATCAGAAGCTTTATGAGGAGAGGCTAAAGGAGCTAAATATGTATACTGAGGCCGCATGGATTCATAACAGGAAGGTCTTGTCAAACAAATCTGATAGATGTCTTACACTTGGTGACCAGGGAAATAGATCAGGAAGGGGTGGTGGATGTGGCCTACCTAGATTTCAACAAGGCCTTTGACACACTTTCACATAGGAGGTTGATAAATAAATTGGGCAGCCTGGGAGTGGGCCCCAAGGTAGTAAGCTGGGTCAGAAATTGGTTCAGTGATAGGACATAGAGGGAGGTGGAAAATGGCATTCAATCTGAGGAGAGGGGGTGACCAGCGGGGTGTCACAGGGATCCATGCTGGGGCCAGTCCTCTAATGTTTCCATAAGCAACATTGCAGAGGGGCTGGAGGGGAAGGTATGCCTCTTTGCAGACAACAGAAAGATTTGCACGGGGTCAACACTCTGGGGAGGGGGGGGTGGAAAAAATGACAAAGGACCCAAACATGCTTGGGGAGTGGTCGAGAGTGTGGCAGCTAAGATATAATGCAAAGAAGTGCAAAATCATGCATTTGGAGCACAGAGATCCAAGGAAAGAGTACGAATTGGGGGGAGAGGTACTGACAGCCACCAATCAAGAAAATGACCTGGGGATAAACATATCTGATGACCTAAAGGTAACCAAACAATGTGAGAAAGCTGTGGGGAGAGCCAGTTTGATGCTAGGCTGCATAGGGAGAGATCACCAGCAGAAAAAAGGAGGAAGTTATGCCACTGTACAGATCACTAGTGAGACTTCATCTGGAGTACTGTCCAGTTCTGGAGGCCAAATCTCCAGAATGACATAGGCAAAATAGAGGCAGCCCAGTCAGGGGCAACAAAAATGGTCCAAGGACTGCACCGAAAGTCATATGCGGAAAGACTAGAGGACCTCAATATGTATTCCCTGGAGGAGAGGAGAGAGAGGGAGGATATGATAGAGACATTCAAATACCTCAAGGGTATTTATTTATTTATTTTTATTTATTAATGGTATTGGAATTACAAACCTTTGAGTCATAGACTCATTTACAAATGCTCCATGTCAGAGTAGGTTACAAGAGAATAAAATACTTCTAAGTAATAGACATACAGCAAGAATTAAAATTTCATATACAGGCAAGTAGCTAAGGAAGGCACAGCAATTTTTAATGTAGTTATAAATAGTTAACATAGAACATAACAATTAATCTTCTAACAGAAGGAATATATACAGGGACAAGGGTCAGAGGAGAACTATGTAGGGCAAAGTAGGCAGGACAAATGTCCCTTGTCAGGTGGTGGGCCACTGCCAGTAACAAGCTAGTGACCTAGGGATGAGAGAGGTGGACAGTAGCTAGGGGCATTTACAGCTGCAGGAGGTGAAGAGATGGTGCCGGAGAGTAGTCTTGAAAGGTTCAAATCTACATTCAGAGGAGATGGCCGCAGGGAGGGAGTTAAACCAAGACGGGTCTCGGTAGTGAAAGGACCTCTGGGCTAGGGTGGTTCTGACTCTGGGTGAGTGGAGAGAGTAGTGGAAGGATGTCGGATAAGTGTGGACAAGCCTGGGGAGGCCAAATCTGCTATAATTTTCTTAACGAAGAAGCAAGTCTGGTACTGTAGCCTCTCCACAAAATTGAGCATGTTTGCCAGTAAATAGAGCGTGCAGGTGTGGGTAAGCCTGTTACTACCTGTGAGCAGGTGGCAGGCTTTGTTAAGATACATTTTGACTCTGTGGAGGGCAGTATTGTCTGCAGCCCTGTAGACCAGGAGCCCATAGTCGACAAGGGATAGGACAGAGGATGTGACTGCAAGTCGGAGGGCTTCGGGGGAAGGCAGTCACTATGGTGGTAGAGTAGGCCCATACGAGTACTGACGGCAGAGCAAAGGGTATGGATGTGGCCGTGGAAGGAAAGGGTTGGGTCGAATGTGATGCCAAGGTACTTGAAGGAGTTTATTTGTTCAAGGGGGAGGAGTCTGTCAGTCAGGATTAGTAGAGGAGAGTCTTTATATCTGCTTTGTTTCAGCCAGGCTAAAGGAGTTCTGGAGGGCATTTTGAAGGGAGTTAGGGTCAGGGTGGGTGGAGAAAAGGACCACGTCATCTGCATAAAGAAGAACTCTTTCTGAGCAGCCATTGGGGAGAGTGTTAAAGTATAGGCTAAAGAGCAATGGCCCTAGTATAGAGCCTTGGAGAACCCCCAACAGGACCAGGCAGCATCCAGAGAAAGAGTGCCATTAATTTTAATGCACTGAGAGCAGGATGAGAGGTAGTTGGCAAACCAGGTATTGACACCCTGGAAGAAACCTAGTTGGGCGAGGATGAAAGTAGGAGGGAATGGTTGAAGGTGTCAAAAGCTTTAGACAGGTCCAGGTAAACTGCACCGGCTAGGTGCCTATTGTCAAGAACAGTATGTAAGAAGCTGGAGAATTCTAGTAGGGCAGTGGTGGTGCTATGACCTCTGTGGAACCATGCTGCTCCCTACAGAGGTGGTTGTCAGTGGTGAGGCAGTCAGAGAGCTGGTCTGAGATTATCTTTTCTAAGGCGTTTGGGGGGGGAATGGAGATAGGTCTATAGTTCCCAGGGGAAGTGTAGTCACCAACCTTGTGAATGGAGGTTATGACCACAGTTTTCCAGATGGTGGGGAACTGGCCAAGGCAGATGGAGCAGTTCAGAAGGTTTGTAAGGGGGCAGAGTACTACGTCAACAACTAGACGAAGCAGTTTGAAGTCCAAAGAATTGTTACTCTGACTGGTGCCAGTTAGGACTTTGAGGAGGTAGGGCTTGGCTTCTAGCATTGAGAGAGTGAGGAAGTAGAAGGGTGGGTAAGGGATGGAGGGAGGGAGAGGGGGATGGGAATAGGGTTGAAAAAGTTAGCAGGGAGTACCAAGCTGAGATCAGAGATGGAGCTGAGGGTATCAGCAATGCATTGCGGGTCAGTGGAAATGGAGCCATTGATGTTGAGCTGGGATGGTGGGAAATGGCTTTTCCATTGAGTTCCTTGATGTGGTCCCAGAATTTGCAGACAGAGCCCCAGGAGGAGGCAAGGGAGGACTTGTAGTGATCAGCTTCACCTTATGGATGGCCCAGGTGCATCTGTTTCGAGTAGCATGATAGGCCTGACTATCAGAGGGTTTGCCCGAGTCAAGGGCTCTATGCCAGAGGTTATCCCTGTGGTGCATTTGGTTGAGTAAGGATTGGGTAACCCAGGGGGTGCCAGGATCTTTGATAACTTGTTTGGAGAGGGGAGTGAAGATGTCACAGGCCAAATTGAAGGAGCGGATAAAATAACTGTGGGCAGTGTCAATGTCAGGAGCTAGGTTAATTGGTGTCCAGTCCCAGCGGGCAAGGCAGTCTTTTAACTGACCCAGCTTTCTGGGTCTGAGGCATTGCCAGAAGACAATTCTGGGGGGAGGTTTCTGTATCTTGCAGGACCAAGAGAAGATTACGGGGGAGTGGTCACTTAGTGCACTGGGTAGCACTGTGATGTCAGAGATTTTGTGGAGTCGTTTAGATAGGACAATATCCAGAAGGGTGGCAGAGCCATTAGTGGGGTTGATTCAGGTGGGGTGGGTGACCATTTGGGTGAGATCGAGGGCAGCAGTTGCGTCTTTGGCCTGAGTGGCAGTGCTAGAGAGCCAGTTGATGTTGAGGTCACCCAGCAGTATTTGCTCAGTTTTAGGTGGGAGATGGGAGAGGTGATTGAGTAAGGATTGCAAGGCAAGTTTCTGCTGTTGTGGTGGAATGTAGGTGGTGGTGATGATCAACGGTGCCCTGGAGGTGCCAGGGATGACTTTCAGTGATAGGGCTTGCACACTAGGCACCAGTTGGGAGGGGGGAAGGGTGTGTCCTCGGAGAGATTCACGGAGGTAAAAGGCACAGCCGCCTCCACGCTTCCTATCTCTGTCTTCCCTGAAGAGGGCATATCAGGGAAGAGAAATGAAAGAAGGGTGGTCTTAGAAAGCCACATCTCAGTGATCGGCAGGACATCCAGTTGATGCTAGGCAACCCAGCCCTGGAGCCTGCAAACTTCTTTAGCAGGCTACAGATGTTCATGGTGGCAATATGAAGTACAGCCACCAGTGGGGAGTGGTGGGAGTTGGTGTTGGGGGGTCCTGGGTTGGGGTAAATGTTCCCAGATAACAGGAGGAGGAGAGATATCAATTTGAGGAGTGCCAGGTGTTGTCTATGACGAGAGGGAACTGAGGCATACGTGCATGTTTGCTCAGAGTGGGAGACTGGAAGGGAGCGGAGGATGGAAATGGCCAAGAAAAAGGGGTCCAGGAGGAGTCCGGTGAGGGAGCAATTGGGAGTGGGAAGTGCACCGGGGGGGTGCAGGGGCAGGGAAGTGGCAACAGTGGGGGTGTGGTGCAGGTACAGGTAGGGGCTAGAGAAGAGGTGTACAGGGTGGGATGGCGCCTGGGAAAAGGCACCATGGAGGGCAGAGGGGGCACAAAGTATAAGGAGAAGAAGTGCAAGAGGGGCCAGGGAGGCATTTGAGCAGGAGGTGTGAAGGGAGGACATGGCAAGGGGCACAGAGGTGGGAGCAGTGGGGTACAAAGGGGAGAGAGAGGGTTCCAGTGGGGAGGCAGCCCAGTTGGCATAGTGGTAGGGGCATGGACTGTGGTGATAAAGGTGCAAGGTTCGAATCCTGGACGGGGAAGATTATACTGGGCCAGAAAATGGGGTAGAGAGAGGGAGTGAGGTCCTAAATGAAGGTAGTGGACCAGGGCAAGATGGTAGTGGGGGAGGGAGAGAAAAGTGGAGAGGAGGACAGTAGCGACTCCTAGTGGCCAAAGGGTGAAAGGAATAAGGTGTGCAGGGGGGGGCAGTAGAGCCAAGGGTAGGAGATGAGAGGCAGCAAGCAGGTCAAAGCGAGGTTAAGTGTTCATGCACGGTACTACCACCTAGTGGTGGTCTGATATAACCTGCAAAGGGAGATCTGGACACTTAAAATCAGGAAGTCACATGACTAGGGGAGGTCCTTAAATTTAGGGAGGCCTCTGGGTGGGAGGGTGGCTCGGGTGGGCAGGGCAGTCGGCGCATAGTGTCAATGGGCTAACACCCCTCAACAAGCTGGCTCAGTAAGGGAGGCTTAGCTGTTACCTTTAGGGCACCTCCTTTCCAAGCTTGTCCCCTGCTGTGCAGCGTCTGAGTGTGAGAATGGGGATTGGGTCCCGGGGTCTATGTAGGGAAAAGAACAAAGGCTGTAGTTAATATTCAGCTGGAAGTGAGTTCAGGGTCATGTCCAGACTCTGGCAGCCAGTGCACATGCACAAACTAGGAAGGTAGGAGAAACCTGAGAGGGCTGGAATGTAGTGAACAATGGAGTCCAGAGAGACTGCCTAAGGACACCACAACCACGTGGTGGGCCTCAGCACAACTACAAATGCAATCAGATAACAAATACAATCTAGCAAAGAGCTGGTAAAACTAGCAATTAGCTGATTGTAACACTCAAGCTGACAGATAAAAATGCAGCTACTCAGCTAGTAAAACAAGGCTGAGAGATAGATTACACTGCTACGGACACTAAAACAGAGATCAAAGTTGCTCCACTGGGTAGCATTAGCAAGAGATACAAAATAACAGATAGAACCACAATTAAAGTGCACTAAGTGCAAGTATAAATTATCCTGTAATTGGTACAAGGCAAATTAAAGCTCCAGCAGATCCCAGGCAAATGTCCCATCGAGTGGAAGGGGAGAAAGGCCAGGCAAAATCAATCAGTAGATGTCGGCAGTCAAATAATGCAGAAAATCACCCCTCAAGAAGCTGTCTCAGTAAGGAAGGCTTAGTTGTTACCTTTAGGGCACCTCCAGTCCATGCTTGTCCCCTGCTGTGTGGCACCTGAATGTGAGGGTGGGGATGGAGTCCCAGGGCCTTTAGAGCACCTCCAGTCCATACTTGTCCCCTGCTGTGTGGCTTCTGAGTGTAAGGATGGGGTCCAAGGGTCTTAAGGGCACCTCCGGTCCACGCTTATCCCCTGCTGTGCAGCGTCTGAGTATAAACAAGGTACAGGAGGGTAGCATCTTTCAGAAAAGAAGGTGTACAAAAACAAGGGAGCATGATATGAGGCTAGATGGGGTATGCTCAGGGCTAACATGAGGAAGTACTTTTTCACAGAAAGAATAGTGGATGCTTGGAACAGCCTTCTTGCGGAGGTAGTGGGAGCTAAAAGACGTTTGGCTGACCTAGTTAATGCCTCACTACATTCGGGGTGTGTACCTCAGGACTGGAGGATGGCTTATGTGGTGCCCCTCTACAAGAGTGGCCCCAAGGATGAACCAGGAAACTACAGACCAGTGAGCCTCACATCAATTGTGGGTAAGCTAATGGAGACTATCCTGAAGGAGAGGCTGGTGGCCCTCCTAGAGGCCAAAGGACTACAGGACAGCAGACAGCATGGCTTCATAAGGGGCAGATCCTTCCAAACCAACCTGGTGGAGTTCTATGACTGGGTAACTAGGCAACTGGACAGGGGCCATGCAGTGGATGTCCTGTATCTGGACTTCAGTAAGGTATTCAACTCGGTGCCACATGGAAGGCTGGGAAGTAAATTAGTAGGCACAGAGGCAGGTACAAAGCTGGAGAGATGGGTAGGGAACTGGCTTCAGGAAAGGCAACAGAGGATGATGGTGGTGGGTGGGAGCTCTCACACCCAAGGGTAGTGACAAGCGGTGTTCCACAGGGCTCAGTGTTCGGAGCAGTGTTGTTTGGGATATTCATTGCATACATATCATTGGACATCAAGAGCAACATCAGTCTGTTTGCTGATGATACCAAGGCAGGAGCAGTGGTGGATGACCTAGGGGGATGGCAGGATTGCAGGATGATCTGGCAAAGCTTGAAACCTGGTCAGACACCTGGCAACTGGGCTCTAATGCCAAAAAGTGCAAGGTGCTGCATTTTGGGATGAAGAACCCAAGGAGGAGTTACCAGCTAGCCCAGACAGAGGAGAAGAGATCTGGGGGTGCTCATTACAGGGTCAATGAACAACTCGGCACAATGTAAGAAGGCAGCTGCAAAGGCCCACAAAATGCTGGATTGTATTGCAAGGGGTATATCATCGAGGAGGGAGGAGATGATTCTGCCACTGTATAGGTCATTAGTTAGACCGCACCTGGAGTACTGCGTGCAGTACTGGCACCCATATCTGAAGAAGGACATTAAGTTACTGGAGGGGGTGCAGCACAGGGCGACAAAGATGATCAAGGGGCTGGGGGACTTATCATACGAGAGGAGGCTGAGGGAGTTGAACATGTACTCACTGGAGGAGAGGAGGGACAGGAGGGACATGATTGTAACCTTTTAGTACATGAAAGGAATAAACATGACAGGTACAGAGGGGCTGTTCAAAGTAAGGGAGGGGAGGGACACCAGGGGCCATGATATGAGACTGGAGGGAGGAAGGTTCAGGAGGGAGATGAGGAGACACTTTTTTACAGAGAGGGTGGTGGCTGGGTGGAATGCAATATCTGCAGAAGTGGTATCCAATAGAACAGTGGACTGCTTCAAAAGGGGATGGGACAGGACAAGGGGGAGGGTCAATGAAGGGGAAGGGTGGAAGGGAGGGGCAGCTGCAGAATAAGGGGTGCTAGCTGCACATTCGAGCAGATTTGATAGACCTCTAGGCCTCTATCTGCTGGCAAATTTTGTATGTTCGTAAGAGTACTCTCACAATAGGTAAGAGATGATAAGCCGCAGATCAATTAGGGTCTGTGGTATTGCATTAGGTAGAGAAAAGGGGCAAATTAGGTGGGCCACACAGTCCTTATCTGCCATCACCTTCTATGTTTCTGTGTATACCCTGGAGGAGAGGAGTGAGAGGAGGTATATGACAGAGACCTTTAAATACCTCACAGGGGTAAATAATGTACAGGAGGAGTATTTTTAGAGGAAAAGGTGCTCTAGAACAAGGAGGTATGATATGAAGCTGGGGGGGTGGGGTAAATTCAGGAGGGATGTGAGAAAGTGCTATTTCAGAGAAAGAATGGCTGATACCTGGAACAGCTTTCTAGTGGAGATAGTCGGGGCCAAAACAGTGGTGGGATTCAAAAATGCCTGGGACAAGCACAATCAAATTATAGAGATGGGGGGGGGATTGTGCAGTAGATCAAGTAAGGTCTGCACTCTGCAGCAAAAAATTGAGGGTTAAAAAAAAAGAAAGAAAGAATATGGGCAGACTAGGTAGGCCTAGTGGCCCTTATCTGCTGTCACTTTCCATATTTCTGTGATGTATAGAAACATAGAATTCGATGGCAGATAAAGACCATCTGGCCCATTAAATCTGCTCATTTGTCCTACCCCCTGCATTTACAGCCGACCTTCATTGGTTTGTGGCTAACTTTCTCTTCTTAATTACTAGGGGTTCCCTTATGTCTATCAAATGCATTTTTGAATTCCCCCAACATTTTTTCCCCCATTACCTCTTGTTACTGGGTGGATTCTACAGGTAGACAATAAACGTACTCAGAGGCAGCAATTCAAGTGCAACTCACTGTTTGCTTAGTGGGATGTTTATTTTCTTCATAAACAACTTAGCACCAATAAAGAAAATAATTACGGAAAACAAAAAAAATAAGAAGCAAATCAAATGGCAATCCAATTGCTTTCTTCAGCTCACTCTCTGGAACTTTCCTCCAGCTAGGTCAGAAGGAACTGACCCTATCTGACTTGATACTAGGGAAAGTAGGGTTTCAGTACCCGCCTCCTTAGTAAGGTGACCAAGTATTCTTTCCAACAGTAAAATATATTTAATATGTTCTCAAAATTAGTTTAAACAGTAAATACATAATTTATACATTTCAAGAAACCCCTAATCATTTTTATATAACAAAAATAAACTCTTCTAACAGAGTTTGTACAACATACAGGAATTCTGAAGGTGATTGACAGTTTGACTTGCTTAAAAGTGAGCCACTAGGGGCCACTGATCCCCTATAGTGACCCTCAGTATCCTGCAAGAACTGCTAGCAAACAGACTTCCCGTTTTTATGTTCGCTTGCGCGCATGCGCAAGGAACATCTTGGGAGAATGGGACACTTTGGAGGTGTGCCCCTCCCCTACAATCCCCTGGTCCATTGAGCAGGCGTAGCAGTCCTGCACCAATCCGACGTGGTGCTGTGTATGACAGCGGTGGTCTTCTCTTCAAAGAAAATCACCGCTGTCATACACAGCACCGCATCACGCCGCCCTCCCAAATCTTTGCTGCCACGCTGGGAGCCCACCCCAGCATGGCAAGCGCCCGCGTCATCTGCTGATGATGGTGCCCAATCCTCATCGGCCCACGGTCCCCCCAGCTATCTTCTGCCACGCTGGAGCCCACCCCAGCATGGAAAACATCCCGCGAATCAGCGACGGGGTGCCCAACCCCGCCGGCTCCATGGCCCCCCCCAGCCATCTTCTGCAATGCTGGGAGCCCACCCCAGCGTGGCAAACATCCCACGTTGTCAGCCGATGGGGGTGCCTAATCCTCCGTCGGCTCCACGGCCCCCCCCAGAGTTCTTCTGCCACGCTGGGAGCCCATCCCAGTGCAGCAAACGTCCCGCATCACAATTGTAAAAAAATCCCTGTAAATTAAAACCTTCCCCACGTAGCCCCCGCCCCTCCCACAAACCCGCACCCACCCACTGCGCACTATGCCTCCCACACCCCCTCACTCCATACTTACCTCGACGCACGCGCGACGATCATCGGTGGACGGAACACGCCTGCACTCTTCAAAGCCGACCGCGAACTGAGGAAATGCCGGTAAGCTGTATAATGGGCTAGATAGGGGTTTTCAACTTTATTGCATATTCAGGCATTTTTGGAATTTTGCACAATTAACATGGTTTTGGGACCCTTCTCATGAACGATGTCACTGTCATGGTGTTCGAGCCCGAAGGGTGATTTCGCAGTCACCGCGCCGAAATCACCCTTCGGGCCTGAATAATGCCATGATAGTGACATCATTCATGAGAAGGGGTCCCAAAAACCCCATGTTGAAAATTTGGTGCAAAAATTCCAAAAAATGACTGTTTTACGAGCGTGCGTTTTGCAGTTCCTACGCACGCTCGTAGGTTTGCGAATTTTCAATATTTCCACTCCAGATTTTCAACATTGCCATTTTATCACATCTTCTTATGAGTACTACAACTGTCATTTTTCACATCTCACCCAAAACATGTTTCCGGCCATGTAGCGCACAATGGCGCAGTTGGTGTGTGAAATCAATGTATGGGAAACATTAAGAAAATCACAGTGACACTGTTCATGAGCAGAGGTCTTAAAATGGCTATGTTGAAAATTTGGTAAAAATTCCTAAAATGACTGTTTCTGAGTGTCGTTATGCAGTTCCTACGCACGTCGTAGGTTTGCGAATTTTCAATATTTTCACTCCAGATTTTCAACATTGCCATTTTACCACACCTCCTCATGAGCAGTATAGCTGTCATTTTTCACATCCTGCCCAAAATGTGTTTCCGCCCATGTAGCGCACAATGGCGCAGTCGGTGTGCGAACTCAATGTATGGGACACATTAAGAAAATCACAGTGACACTGTTCATGAGCAGAGGTCTTAAAATGGCTATGTTGAAAATTTGGTGAAAAAAATTCCTAAAAATGACTGTTTTACAAGCGTGCGTTGCGCAGTTCCTACGCACGCTCGTAAGTTCGCGATTTTTCAATATTTGCACTCCAATGACTTCCAAATACCTAAACAGCACATAGAAGCAAGCAACATTCGGCATTGACAAATGCTTGTACTTCTTTGTCACTGATTTTTTTAAGCCATGTCCAAGTGCCAAATACCACTGCAAATACCTGCAAGCGAACGTTCGGCATTGACAAATGCTTGTATTTTCTAGAAGCAGACTACACACTTCTATTGTAAAGCATTATGAAATGGCTTGTAAATTTAAAGGCATCTCATTGGATGGCAGATGTGTGTTAAAGTTTCTAACCCACACACAAGCTAGATCAGGTCATGCCAGCTGGGCACTGATCCCAGTAGAATGCCAATATAGAACGTTAAGAAAAGTAAAGTCAGCCATCTTGTCTAATGCCATCAGTAACCAAGAATAGTCAGAAATAATAAAATTACAGGCCACCATGTCTGAGACAAATTTTGAAATCAGTTTTACTGAGGAAGACCTACTTCTGTTCCTCGATCCTCAGCACGAGCCAATAGAGCCAGAAATAGTAAAACAAGACATCCAGTGCTCCCAACCGCCGACTAGCGAGGAGACTGTGAGTAAACATTTTGAAACATTAAGCAAGGATCAATTAGACAGCCTAGAACTTCAAAAAAATGAAAAAATACGTTAAGAGCTACTGCCTGGGCACTTAAAGTAATAGGCGAGTGGTCAGTGGCAACAAATACTGTAATAAACTGGAAAACAGCATCTAAAAAATTAAACAGCATATTCAGAAAGTTTTATGCAGAGGCACGAACCATCGCTGGCAAGAGTATGCAATATCCAGCTTTGTGGTCTACGACGCTGAATAGGCACCTGGGTTCCGCTGCTGTGGGCCCGATGAACATCATAACTGACAGTGAGTTTAAAAGTAGTAACGCCATGTTTACAGCAAAATGAAAATTACAGGTGTGCACAAAAAGACACTTCACAGCACCACGAACCCCTCACAGATGCTGATTTATTCAAACTAAGAAACTCCCCAGCACTTTCCCCCTTAACCGCACCTGGCTTAGTCCGAAAAGTGTGGACTGACATTCAAATCCACATGGCCAGGTGCGGTAGAGAAGGACTCTGACAACTAAAGCCTGAACACTTCACACTGCAAAATGATGAAAATGGCCAAGAATACATAATGCTCAATTTCAACGAGCACACAAAAAACTATGGGAACCCGCTAAAGAGTGACAAACAGGGACACAGGGGGTACATGTACTCACAGCCTGGCAATCCCCTGTGCCCTGTTCACAGTTTCAAACTATACATTTCAAAGCTCCCTCCTGAACCCAAGGCTCTATACATGCACCCTCGCAGATTACCACAAGAAAAGTTAAATCAGCAAAAAACATGGTACAGTTCGGAGCCAATGGGAGTTAATTACCTCGCCACCATGATGCCCCGACTCAGTGAAGAAGCATCCCTCAGCCGCCGGTATACAAATCATTGCCTCCGTGCCACTGCAGTCCAGCTCCTCTCAAATGCTGGCTTGGAGAGTCGGGAAATAATGACAATCACAGGCCACCGCAATGAATCAAGTCTCCACAGTTACTGGAGACCTACACCAGACTAAAGAAAGAAGTGGTCTGATATCCTGGCACGAAAAGAAACGTTCAGCCCATATCAAAGCGCGGTAAATTTTGTCCCTGGCTCCAAAACCAAGTGTGCTCTCCGATGCAGAAAACAGGAAATTAGGTAATTCCTGAACATCAGTGCCCCACCAACAGCGCAATCTGCAGAACAGGAAAACCCTCCCACCAGCATTGAATATGGGAAGCAGCAATATCCAATCCTAAGAGAACCAAATCTGAGCAGCCTCGCAGCAGCAGAAGGCAGTCCAAGCGTGCAGCTCGATAGAATCAACATGCAGCATTGCCAGCTAACTTTCAATGGCCCCGTCTACTTTGGCAAATGAATCCGAAAAAAACTGGTAAAAAAATAAATAAATAAACGAAAGTTTTAAAATGTTATCATAAAAACGTTACTCTGTGTTACGACTTTGACAGTGTTGTAGTTTCTCTACTTTCTGACAGTTCGTAGTTTCTAGCCGTGTTGCAGTCTATTAATTAACTTGGTTGCTAGTGGACGTCATTGCACTATTCTGATAATTAACTTGCTTGCTAGTTGGTGTGTTTCTACTTTGTGCTGAATCTAATAACACATTGAAATTAATAAAATGTACTGTTGGATTCATTTGATGTAAGCAAATGGAACTATTTTTCACAGCGCAGTGTTATCTGATGGAATAAATTGAATTTTATGCAAAACAAACCAATCTGTATTTTTTAATTTCATGACAGTAATTTACAAGCCATTTCATAAGTGCAATAAGCCACAGAAGTGTGTGTGTTAGACACTTTAACACATGGCTAGGAGGGTAGAGACACTCGGCTGTTGGCCTCGTGCCTCATTACGCCTCCTAGCCGTGTGTTAAAGTGTCTAACACACACCCTTCTGTGTCTTATTGCTTACTTATCTTCTTCAGGTAAAATCTAGTCTGTAATATTTTAAATGTTCTCCTGCTTTAAACTGCTTAAATAATCCCACCCCTATTGAACAAGGCACAGAAAATGTTTTTATCATTTATTAAATAGAAGCTGTGTTTTTAAGAAAGTTTTCAAGGAGCAGGGGCATGTCTTGCCCTGTCAAGCCGTCTGGTAAACTTCCAGTCCTAAAGATAAATACTGCTGTAGTCCTGTCCTGGCATTCAAAGGAACAGAGCAACAACTCTTCTCAGAAGAAAGGAAAACCTAGGACAGAGTGCTTTTGCACAATATCCAGCGAAAGAGAGCTAAATAAATCAGCTCTAGGGGGAAACAGTCAAGCTGTTGGCTGAAATTAACAAGCCAATGGCTGACACTTTTACTTTCAGGAAGTTTCATTTGCAAGCTGAAAGAGACTCTCCTGGGACATAGGAGAGCTCCAAAATGCCAGCATGAGTTCAATGAGCTTAGTCTCCTTTCTAGAGGCATTCCACAAGGTAGAAATGGATTAAAAAAAATGGAAAAAATGAGCACTGCGCCAGGGCACGCATGATCGTGAGGGCTTCGCGATCATGCGAACAGTCACGCTGGAACCATACAAGCGCTCGCTTCCTAACCCCATCATAATTCTCTCAGAAAGGTTTTTTTCTGAAGACTGCTGGCTTTCTTTCTTATAGCCACCAGATATTTTGTTAACAGCATACCAAATGCAGCTGTGGAAGCTTTTTAGAGCACAAATGAGAAAGGGAAAAACTGCTGGTGTGGTGTGTTTATTTTTTATTTCTCAAAAACAGCTTATCTACCCCACCACTTCTCCCAGGTAGCTTAGGGAGTACCAAGCAGACTAGGGACCTTGAGGAGAGAGAGATAAAACAAACAGAAGGGATAAGAAAGGGGAAGAAGGGGTATTGTAAGGAGGTGGCCTGCCTCCATACAGAACACTCGTGAGGGAGCAATCTTAGACCTCGTACTCTCAAACGGGGGCAGTGAGAGGATCTCAGATCTAGAAGTGGGTTGCCATCTGGGGACAAGTGACCATCAAACAGTGTGGTTCATGTTAAACTCAGCTACAGAGTCAAGCCATACAAAAGTGAGGGTACTGGACTTTAGGAGGGCTGACTTTGGCAAGATGGGAGAGTGCCTTAGAAAAGCACTAGCAAACAGGCTAGAAGGAGGTGTGGAGCAACAATGGGGAATCATCAAAATTGCCATCACAGAGGCAACAAGCCTTTGTGTGAAGCAAATAAACAAATCAAAATGAAAGAAAAAGCCACTATGGTTCTCAAAAGAGGTGGCTGTGAAAGTCAGGAAGAAAAAGATAGCATTCCAGAAGTATAAGGAAACACAGAAGGAGCAGGACAGAGAGCTGTACCAGTTAAGGCAGAAGGAAGCAGGGAGGGAAGTCAGAATAGCAAAGGCCCAAACTGAGGAAAAGATAGCCAACTCAGTTAAGAAGGGGGATAAAACCTTTTATAGGTACATCAGCGAGCGTAGAAAGACAAAGGGAGGGATAGTGAGGCTGAATAGAATGAACGGTGGGTGGGCAGAGGGGGACAGTGAAAAAGCAGGGATACTGAATGAATATTTCTGCTCAGTATTCACAAAAGAGGAGGGGGAAGTGCCTAATCCAGTTAACAGAAGCACTCTTGATAGGGAGGTCGATCCCAGTCCTTTCACAGAAGAAAGGGTTCTGCAAGAACTCCTAAAACTGAAGGTGGACAAAGCAATGGGTCCTGATGGAATTCACCCAGAATTCTAAAAGAATTAAGGGAGGAACTAGTGAAACCACTGGCTACTCTTTTTAATAAATCATGGGAGGATGGTGTGGTACCCGAGGACTGGAGGAAGGCGGATGTGATTCCCCTTCACAAAAGTGGGACCAAGTCAGAGGCAGGAAACTACAGACCTGTCAGTCTGACCTCTGTGGTAGGGAAAGTGATGGAGTCACTTCTGAAGGAAAGAATAGTTGAGTACCTAGAGGCCAGTGGAGCACAGGATCCAAGGCAGCATGGGTTCACAGTGGGATGGTCATGTCAGACGAATCTAATAGATTTCTTTGACTGGGTGACCAAAGTAGTAGACCAGGGAGGGGCTGTGGACATGGCCTACCTAGACTTTAGCAAGGCATTTGACACAGTCCCACACAAAAGAGTAATAGTCAAATTAACCAGCCTGCAAGTGGGTCCCAGGGTGGGAGCCTGGGTAAAACACTGGCTGCACAACAGGACACAGAAGGTAATTGTAAATGGAGTCCACTCTGAAGAAAGAGGGGTTACTAGTGGGGTACCGCAGGGTTCAGTATTGGGTCCAGTCCTTTTAATTGTCTTAATCAGTGACATTGCTGAGGGACTGGAAGGAAAAGTATGCCTTTTTGCAGATGACACAAAGATCTGCAACAGGGTTGATACACAAGGAGGCGTGGAAAGGATGAAAAGAGACTTGGCAAGGTTGGAGGAATGGTCAGAAGTATGGCAGCTAGGATTCAATGCAAAGAAGTGCAAAATAATGCACCTGGGAAACAAGAACCCAGGGGAAGAATACACAATGGGTGGGGAGGTAGTAACAACAACAAAAAAGGAAAGGAACCTGGGGGTAATCATATCAGATGACCTTAAGGTTAGCAAGCAATGTGAGAAGGCAGTAGGGAGGGCTGGGGGTATACTGGGATGTATAGGGAGAGGCATCAGCAGCAGAAAACAGGAAGTTGTTATCCCTCTGTACAGACAGTTGGTGAGACCCCATCTGGAGTACTGTGTCCAGTTCTGGAGACCCCATCTCCACAAGGACATAGACAGGATAGAGGTAGTCCAGAGGAGGGCAACTAAAATGGTGCAGGGTCTGCAGGAGAAGCCGAGGAGGAGAGACTAAAGGAGCTTAATATGTATACCCTTGAGGAAAGAAGGGAGAGGGGACATGATAGAAACTTTAAGTGCCTCAGTGGAATCAACAAAGTCCAAGAGGGTAGCATCTTTCAGAAAAAGAGACTTGCAAGAACAAGGGACGCAATTTAAAGATAGAAGGAGGCGGTTCAGGGCAATGTGAGGAAGTATTATTTCACAGAGGGGTAGTGGATGCATGGAACAGCCTTCCTGAGGAGGTTGTGGGGTCTAAAACTGTGGGAGAATTCAAGAATGCATGGGGCAGACATAAGGCAATTCTTGTGGGGGGTAGGAAGAAATAGGCTATTGGTTAACTAGGATCTGCGGCCTATCCTGTAGGTAGGGAAATGGGCAGACCAGATGGGCCAATCGGTCCTTATCTGCCGTCAAAGTCTATGTTTCTAATAGGGACAGCAATTAGCAAAGAAACAATAGTGGTTGCAACCAGAGGTTTATTAGGAGAAAAAAGAAGGTCCCAAGTCTCAGTGGCAGGGACTAACATTATCACATGTCTGCAGGGAGGCTGTTCCATGTATCCACAACCCTTTCTGTGAAGAAGCACTTCCCCATGTTGCCCCTGAGTCTACCCCCTCTGTCCTCATATCATGACCCCTTGTTCTTGAAACTTCTTTTCTGAAAGGTGCTCCCCTCCTCTATTTTAGCATTACCCTTGAGGTATTTGAAAGTCTCTGTCATATCTCCCCTCTCTCTCTTTTCTCTCCTCCAATGAGTACTTATTGAGGTCCATCAGTCTCTCCTGATATGACTTCCTATGCAACCCTTGCACAATTTTAGTTGCCCTTCTCTGTACTGTCTCCACTCTATGTCCTTTCTGAGACACAGCCTCCAGAAATGAACTCAATACTACAGATGAAGTCTCGCCGATGACATGTACAGTGGCATCACCACCTCTTTTTTTCTGTTAGGATACATCTTTCTATGCCCCCTAGCATTCTACTGGCCCTCACTACAGCCTTTTCCCATTGTCTTGACACATTTAGGTAATCAGATATGATCACCCATAGGTCCCTTTCCTGTTGCGTGACTGTCAGTATCTTCCCCCCACCCCATCATGTATTTCTCCCCTGTATTTCTGCACCCCAAATGCATGATTTTGCATTTCTTAGCATTAAATCTTAGCTGCCATACTTCTCGACCACTCCTCAAGTTTGCTTAGGTCCCCTTTCACTCCCCACCCCCAGATTGTCAACCCTGTTGCAGATCTTAGTGTTATCTGTAAAGAGGTATACCTTCCCTTCCAGCCCTTCTGCAATGTCACTTATGCAGACATTAAAGAGAACTGGCCCAAACTCCGATCCCTGCAGTATCCTGCTAGTCACCCTCTTCACTTTGGATAGAGCTCCATTCACTATTACCCTCTGTGTCCTGCCACTCAACCAATTTTCGACCCAGTTTACTATCTTGGGACCCACTCCCAGGTTGCTCAGCTTGTTTATAAGCCTCCTATGTGGAATGGTATCACAGGACTTGCTGAAATCTAAGTAGGCCTCATCCCTCACCCTCCTTGATCTCTTTACTTGGTCACCCAGTCAAAGAAATCTCAGATTAGTTTGACAAGAACATCATACTGTGAATCCATGCTGCCTCAGATCCTGCGCCCTGCTGTCTTCAAGATAATTCACAATCCTATCTTTCAGCAATGCTGCCATCAGTTTACCCACCACCGAGGTCAGGCTGACTGGCCTGTAGTTGCCAGCCTCCTCCCTGCTTCCACTTTTATGGAGCTGGACCACATTCTCCCTCCTCCAGTCCTCCAGACCCACATCTGTATCTATTGATTTGTTGAACAGGGTTGTCAGTGAAGCAGCCAGTTCCCTTCTGAGTTCTTTTAATATTCTGGGATGTATCCCGTCCAGCCCCATTGTCGTGACTACTTTCAGCTTTGCTAGCTCCTTTAGGACTTTCTCCTCCATAAATGGACTGGTGTCCACGTCCCTTCCCTTGGTGCTTCTTTCTCTTAATTTTAATTTTGGTCCTTCCCCTTATCCCTTTTCAGTGAATACTGAACAAAAGAATTTGTTCAGGATTTCTGCCTTTTCCAGGTCACCTTCTGCACAACCTCCTCCTTTCCTTTTTAGTCTCGCAATCCCTCCCCTGGACTTTTTTTTTCACTAATATACCTATACAAAGTTTTATCCCCTTTCTTTATTGCCTGGGCTGTTCTTTCCTCCGTTTGTGCCTTTGCACCTCTGACTGCTTTCCTGCCACCCTTTGATTTTTCAGATACAGTCTCCTGTCATCTTCCTTCTGTGTATCCTTGTACCTCCTGAATGCCACCCTTTTCTCCCTTTACCTTTCCAGCCATCTCTCTTATGAACCACAATGTTTTTTTCTTTCTCTTTGCTTTACTTACTTACCTCATGCAAAGGGTTGTTGCTTCTGCTAAGGCTTCTTTAACAGATATACAAAGTAATTATAACATTTACTGAATTTGCAGTTTTGGAGTACTCCTTGTTCCTCTGTCTGAGTAGGGTTATAGTTTTTTATTGGAGTCTCAAAGGATTTAACAGTCTCCAAATATCTATTTGGATCTTGGTTTGTTTTCATTGTATTTCTGTAGCAGTTCTGTTTTGCCCTCTTTATTTCCTGACTTATGATTTTGTTTTTGTTACTTTATTTCAGTCATCTGGCTTAAGGGTTTTATTTGCTCTTGTTATGTATGTCTGTATGTATGTATGTATTTATGTCTGTATGTATGTCTCTATGCATTTATTTATTTACTGTGTTCAGAGGACCTGTGAGCTCAGCATCCCTTTTTCATATGTGTCCAAGTCTATCAAGTTACATACAAAGCAGAACAAGTTACATTTGACAGCATTTTATCCCAAGTCTTTCCTTTACTGATTATCTTTTTTAATTTTTTCTGTTACTCAGGGCACATGGGCTTTCCTTTGTTTTATTTTCTTAAAAGGTGCCAATGTATTACAGGAAGAAAGGAACAGATTTGTAAATTCCTCCACCACCAGGTCCAAATCAGGGATCAAGCACACTCTACGTTATTTTATATTGTTAAAACGTCAAATTACTGTACTTCCTAAGGCATCGCCTCTTAATCTGGCCAAGCAGTGGAAGGATTTCTTTTTTATCTCCCATTTGCAATGTACAGCCCAGAGTATTATGATCTCTCAGATTAGGAGCTTTTACTTACACATTATCTTCAATTACATTTGTGGATACCAGAATTAAATCTAATATGTTTTCCAGGCCAGTTGATTTGCAATTTCCTGTTGTGACAGTCATCTGTGTTCTAACATTAGTCCTCTAGGACAACCCCAGGCAGCATTAATGTCCCCTGTGAGGATGAGTTCTTTGTTTGGAGAGATATCTCATTAGGGTTATCAGGCAGTTTTTTGAATTCAGTTGTTTTATGTTTTAACTTTCAGGGGGTGAATGAACTACCCCAGTCATAGTGTCTATTTGTTGTGGGCAAATCAATGTGATCTGAACACTTCCTACAGTTTAACTGAAGACTTCTCTTGTCAGTTCTGGAGTCTGATTAATATAAACCTAGTATACCACACCCTCATGATTCCACACTGGAAGAATAGTTTTCCATGGATAAAGTACGACCGTACAGTTAAAAAAATATTCTGTACAGTTTGTCCCAAGGCTGCAAATCTGGGTATACCACTTCCAAACGTATCACGGGACAAGGATGCATACAAGGCTTTCATCCAGGCAGGATTTGACAATTTAAAAAAAGCAATACAACAGTTCAACAGTCATCAAAAAACCAGTTTGCATAGGGCAGCTGTGGCTGCGTTGGGTGCTGTGAACAGTGGCATTGATGTTGCCGCCTCATGCTCGGAGGGGAAAATGAAGCAAATGAAAGATTCCAGACATGCTTTTTTGAAAATGTTATCTTCACTGTTATATCTGGGCTGTCAAGGTCTTGCAGTATGGGACCACACTGTTGAGGAGTCCAACTTGATGAATCTTCTTCTATTGCATGTAGATGATGATCCGGTACTAAAATCTTGGCTTGCAAGAACAGGCTACAAATGGATTTCTCATGATGTTGTTAATGAGATGATGTCAATTATGTCACATGAGGTTCTACAATTATTAATGAAGGAGGTTCATGATGCTGGTTTCTATGCTGTAATCTTGGATGAAACTGCAGATATTTCTGTACAAGAACAGATCTCATTTTGTTTTCGAATCGCCACGCATGATCTTCAGGTTGAAGAATTGTTCTTGGGTTTTACTCAACAACAAGCATCACTGCAGCAGCACTGTTCTGTATATTGCAGGAAGTATTAAAAAGATTTAACTTCGGCATACAAATGTGCCGTGGGCAGTGTTACGATGGTGCATCGAATGTTGCTGGTCGTCTTCAAGGATTGCAAGCTCTCGTTACAGAAATAGAGCCACGGTCATTATATGCTCACTGCCTTGCTCATAATTTAAATCTGGCAGTTCAGTAAACTGCTCAGAAAATTACGGTATGTCGAAATGTTCCTCGTTTAATTTGTGAGTTAATGGTCTTCATCAGAAATCCTCCTAAACGTCTTGCGTGGTTTGAAAACTTTCAAGACCATGACAATGTTTGTTTGCGACCATTTTGCCCTACCCAGTGGACACTTCTTGCAGCTTCTTTGCAGTCAGTAAACTCTAATTATGAAGAACTACTTGAATTCCTTGAAGAACTATCACTGAATGATACCAGTGATGCTAGAGAGAAGGCCAATGGATTCCTAATTCAGCTCAGGAAGTTTGACACATTTTTCAACCTCAAACTACTTCATCGTATCTTCTCCTGAGTAGAAACCATCAATACTGCTTTACAGAAAACAAACTTGCAGTTCCACCAAGCATCTCGTATGATACAATCTCTGAAAGACAGTATCAAACAACTTTGTGAGGGATTCCCCCAGTTTTACACAAATACTACTGATTGTGCAGCACAGCTAAATTTGGAAGAGCCATTTGTTCCAAGGCCTAGAAGAATTCCATGCAGATTGGATGATGGTTCTGCTCCACATATATTCGAGTCTCCAGAGGACCGATACCGACGACTTTACTTTGAGGTGATAGACAACACCACCACTTCTCTCAATCATTGTTTCACATCTGTAATATCTGACCATATGATGAAAATAGAAAAGTTTGTGACGGGGCATGCTACTTCTGAGTATATTGCAAATTTCTATAATACAGACTTCAATACACCATGTCTTGAACTACATCGTGACATGTTTCTCGATATTGCAAGGCAACGGGATGTCACCGTGGAATCATTTAAGGATGTCTTCAGCACGGTTCATGGTGAAAATGCTCATGATTTGCGAACACTTCTTCCAGAACTAACACGTTTAATACAGTTGGCTTTAACTATCCCAGTGTCATCTTGTATGTCAGAATGTTCATTTTCTTCACTTCGTTGAATCAGGACATACTTAAGATCAACCATGGGACAAGCTAGACTTTACCATGTTGCCTTGTTAAACTGTCACAAGCATGTAGCTGAAAAGCTAAACCTATAAGATGTAGCCAGTGAATTCATCATGCGGCACACCAACAGATGCAATACTTTCTACATAGCAAGAGAAAAGAAGTAGTACGCAGGCAGTGTCCATATTTCTCTGTTTGTAGGACACCAAACATATCCTGGTTCCCACTGTTTCCGGTGTAATACTTTTTGGAGATGTCACAATATTCGTGGACCAGAACTGTTGGTAAAGGTTCGACAGCCACATTCTTCAGTTACCTTTTTTGAGTATCCACCAATTTTCACCCAAGTGGAATGCAAACATTGTCTGCATATGAGATGTCCTACTTGGTACATCACTCACGTTACATGTACTGTAGGCTTCAAGTTTGGCTTTCTTTTAGTGACTCTGAAGTTTTTCACTAGGCAAGTTACTACAAGATGGACTTCAAAGAGCACCATTCATACTTATTTTGGAAACCTCTGCATTATCCTCCAAGTTACATTTCTGACTCCATGGTGGGCTGTCAAGTTTGTTTGGCTTTTCTTCACTGGTTCAAGTTGTTCTCCACCAAGCAAGTTACTACATGATGGACTTCAAATAGCACCATTCATGCTTATTTTGGAAACCTCTGCATTGTCCTCCAACATTTCAGACTCCGTGGTGGGTTGTCAACTAACACTTTGGCTTTTCTTCACTGGTTCAAGTTCTTCACCAGGCAAGTTACTACATGATGGCCTTCAAAGAGCACCATTCATGCTTATTTTGGAAACCTCTGCATTATCCTCCAACATTTCAGACTCCGTGGTGGGCTGTTAAGTTTTTTGGCTTTCCTTCAGTGATTCAAGTTGCACTTCACCAAGCAAGGTACTACATTGTCATGGACTTGTAAGAACACCTGTGCCTCCACCATGCTCATTAGCAAATATTTCAACCCCCCACCCACCAGCAGCACCTGATTACCTCAAAATGACTTCAAAAGTCCTCTTATTGGAAAGGCTGGGACTTGACCCACAAGATTTGAAACTAGTCTCTGTATCACAGACACTGTTATCCCAGCACATGCTGATGCACTTCACCACACCACACTAGTGCAGTGTCCCTGCAGTTGCAGATTTGCTTGGACACTTTACCTAGCACACTGAGACAGATTCTGTTTTGACAGATCCTGCTGGGATGCTTCCATTCAGCATACAGCAACACCTAGTTTAATAGCACAGACAGCCAGCAGCAGATGCTGTCTGAAATGAGGTCTGCTACCACAAGCACCATTGTCCCAGACTCCCAGCAGATGCAAATTTTGCAATGTCTCAGGTAAGAGAACCTTGGCATAGTCTGAAGCTTGGACACTAGTGCCTGTGTTGAAGAAGTGGCAAGTGCACCAGCATCTGATGGAGGTGGCTATAGGACAGTACTGTCTGTGCTAGGTAGGGTGTCACAGCAGATGCAGATACGCTTGATCACTAGTACATACCTGAACTAATGTAACCTGCTACCATCAGCTGGTGGGACACTGGTACCTATAGTAAAGTGAGGGATGTTGCACAGCATGACTGCAGTGACAGTAGTCTCTCACAGAAACTACAACCATAGCTGCTGGCACAGTACACTTCCTTCCTATAAATTCTTACAGACTCAGAGACTGAAAACATCTTTGATTGGAGGAGGTGGCCACCCCATCCCTCACCTTTCCTGATCTCCAGTTTCAGCAGGCACTACTGTGGTGCTCCACAGTTTTGTGCATCCATTCATGGTCACAACCAAGCAGAGCAGAGGCTGAATGATGCAGCAGTAACAGCCATCTGACTGTCTGGGTGCAGGGGCTCAGTATGTGCAACACTATTACATCACACACCCATAGCATCACACATGTGCCAGCCTGTGTGGTGAGTTTGTGCACTAGTGAACTGCCTTAACAGCGTACAGGAGCCCAAAGTCGGACCTCTTCCCCATGTTGATCCCCACTAGTGACACTGTGGGGGGAGTGGCAGTTACGGTTGGGAAGCTGGGCCCTAGGGTGCCAGCATGAGGGGG
Source organism: Neoceratodus forsteri (assembly GCA_016271365.2). Taxonomy (NCBI): domain Eukaryota; kingdom Metazoa; phylum Chordata; order Ceratodontiformes; family Ceratodontidae; genus Neoceratodus; species Neoceratodus forsteri. Next base: position 520,633,038 of record CM057458.1, read on the forward strand.
GAGTTTGTGCACCAGTGAACTGCCTTAACAGCATACAGGAGCCCAAAGTCAGACCTCTTCCCCATGTTGATCCCCACTGGTGACACAGTGAGGGGAGTGGTGGTTAGAGTTGAGCCCTAGGATGTCAGAAAGGCTTGAGCTGGTGGCGATGTACTTAATGGCAAACAGGAGCCTGCAAACCTCTTCCCATATTAACCCCACTGGTGACACAGTGGAGGGAGTGGTAGCTGGAGTTGGGGCACAAGGACTGCTGGAGCCACTTGCAATTGCTGGGTCCTATCATCTATATGTGGGGAAGTTTGAAATTCTGCTGCTTTATCATGATGATAATGGTGTTTTTTTTATAACCAAATATGATATTTTGACACTCTATGCTGGAGACAGTGGTGCTTACTCTACTTGAGGACCAGGAAGGGGAAGGGAACAGGTAGCTGACTCCTCCAGTGAAAGCAGGATTTACAATCTCTGAGGCTATTTAAAACATTTCAATAACAGGCATTTTGAAATCATTTTACAGCTGCTAGGGAGTGGGGTGGTGGTGGCCTTAAGTAAAGCACTGAAAATTGATCTTTAATGGCCTACAAGTAACACTAATTTGACAGTGACATGAATACTCAACTGCATCTGCTACACTATGTCACTATTCGTAAGTGGACAGAGCAATGGACACCATCAAAAAGTCAATGCTAACTACATCAGCCTAAGACTTTTATCATGATGAGATCTCTCATATTATGGGATTTAACAGAAATGTCTTCACACTGGACAACAGATGCCATAGACCACTGATGTTGAGTTGAAGTATGGAAGCTGCAGGCTCATCTTGAGAAGCTGCTACCACAGCATTAATCAACATCATATCAAGGTATGAATGCATCAGCTGATGCAGTCTAGAGATGAGTTAGACACATTCATTGTTTAATGACAACATTTTTACGTTCGCTTGCGTGCATGCGCAGGGAATGTTTTGGGAGAGTAGCACACTTTGGAGGTGTGCTTCTCCCATCCAATGCACTGCTCCCTTGAGCAGGCATGGCGGTCCTGCACCAATGGGTGCAGGAGCTCTGTATGACAGCGGTGGTCTTCTGCTTCAAAGCAGACCACCACTGCCATACCGAGCACCGCGTCATGCCATCCCCAACTCGCGTCACGCGCTCCCCCTACAAGCTTCAGGCCACCCCCCCAAAGCTTTGGTGCCATGCTGGGAGCCCACCCCAGTGTGGCAAACATTGTTTGCCGACGGGGGTGCCCAATTCCCCGTCGGCTCCATGGCCCCCCCAAGCCATCCTGCTGCCATGCTGGGAGCCCACCCCAGTGTGGCAAACGTTCGGGTTTTTTTGCCGATGGGGGTGCCCAATCCCCCGTCAGCTCCTTGCCCCCCCGCGTAGTTTGCCGATGGGGGTGCCCAATCCCCCGTCAGCTCCTCAGCCTCCCCAGCCATCTTCTGCCATGCTGGGAGCCCACCCCAGTGTGGCAAATGTCCCACACCATCATTTTTTTTTTTAAACCTGTAAAATAAAAACAGTCCCATGGCGCATCTCCCAGCTCCCCTCCAAAACCCGCACCCACCCACTGCACACCCAGCCTCCCCACACCCCCCCATACTTACCTCCGGACTCCGGCGCGATGATCTTCGGTGGACCGGGAACACGTCTGCACTCTTCAAAGGCGACTGCGAACTGAGGAAATGCCGGTAAGCTGTATGATGGGTTAGATAGGGGGGTTTCAACTTTATTGCATATCTCAGGCATTTTTTGGAATTTTTGCACCAAATTTTCAACATGGGGTTTTTGGGACCTCTTCTCATGAATGATGTCACTGTCATGGTGTTATTCAGGCCCAAAGGGTGATTTCACAGTCACTGCACAGTCACTGTGCGAAATCACCCTTCAGGCCTGAATAGCACCATGACAGTGACATCATTCATGAGAAGGGGTCCCAAAAACCCCATGTTGAAAAATTTGGTGCAAAAATTCCAAAATATGACTGTTTTAATGAAGGCAAGTGCTATGCAATTCCTACACACGCCTGAGGTTTGCGAATTTTAAATATTTCTATTTCCAGATTTTCAACATTGCCATTTTATCACACCTTCTTATGAGTAGTACAGCTGTCATTTTTGACATCTCACCCAAAACATGTTTCCACCCATGTAGCGCACAATGGAGCAGTTGGTGTGCGAAATCAATGTATGGGACACATTAAGAAAATCACAGTGACACTGTTCACGAGCAGAGGTCTTAAAATGGCAATGTTGAAAATTTGGTGAAACAAATTCCTAAAAATGACTGTTTTACGAGCGTGCATTGCGCAGTTCCTATGCACGCTAATAAGTTTGTGAATTTTCAATATTTTCACTCCACATTTTCAACATTGCCATTTTACCACACCTCCTTATGAGCACTGCAGCTGTCATTTTTCACATCTTGCCCAAAACGTGTTTCCGCCCATGTAGCGCACTAATGGCACAGTCGCGTAGTGAACTTAGTGTATGGACATTAAGAAAATCACAGTGTCACTGTTCATGAGCAGAGATCTTAAAATGGCTATGCTGAAAATTTGGTGAACAAATTCCTAAAAATAACTGTTTTATGAGCGTGTTGTGCAGTTCCTATGCACGCTCATAAGTTTTTGAATTTTCAATATTTTCACTCCAGATTTTCAACATTGTCATTTTACTACACCTCTTTATGAGCAGTACAGCTGTCATTTTTCACATCCTGCCCAAAACATGTTTCCACTCATGTAGTGCACAATGGCGCAGTTGGTGTGCAAAATCAATGTATGGCACACAGTAAGACAATCACAGTGACACTGTTCATTAGCAAAGGTTTTAAAATGCCAGTGTTGACAATTTGGTGAAAAAATCCTAACAATGACTGTTTCTGGCGTGCATTGCAGTTCCCATGCAGCTCTTAGGTTTCTTGAATTTTTAATATTTCCACTCCAGATTTTCAACATTGCCATTTTACCACACTGCCTTATGAGCAGTACAGCTGTCATTTTTCACATCCTGCCCAAAATGTGTTTCCGCCTATGTAGCACACAATGGGGGTAACAAAAAGGTCATGCTGACAATTTATTGTGCAAATACCTGCAATCACACAGGGTATTAGGGTAAAGCACCATACATGCCAAACACCGCTGCAAATACCTGCAAGCGAATGTTCAGCATTGACAAATGCTTGTTAATGCTGTAGCAATGCTCTTATTAGAACAGAAGTAAGCTGAACCTCAGTAATACAGGCTAGTTTTGGTACCATTCTATATTTTTATGGTGCTGTTTATACTGTGCGCTCTATTAAGTATAACACTCAAAATGCACCACAGAACACCAAAAAACCCAGAGCTTCTGGGAGCCTTGGTGGCCCCCAGACCCCCGGCCATTAGTTGAGCCCCCTCCCCACGGGGAAAAAAAAAGTCGGTTCCTATGACTGAGACTGAGTTACCTACTTTGGAATGCGCACTTCAGTCCTATAACAGTGACCTGTGGTGACAAAACCATCGTAGAAATGATACAGAACAATAGATGAAGAGATGAGACAGAGAGATGAACAAATTCAAGAAATACAGCAGTAGCATAACTAAGGTTCTGCCAACAACTGGACCTAGAAATGTAAAATAATGCCACTGAGAACCCAAGGTGGCAGAATTATTATCAAAAATTAAAGTTACAGAGACAGTTAGATGGCAAATGATTAATAGAGGCTGAATAACTCTAGAGTACTCTAGCAGTTTACCCTGAACTCCATTAGTCAGAATTTTCATTATCTCATATAGTGACTTTATAGTCATTTCAAAATGTTAGTTGTTGCAAGTTCTTTGATGTAGGATATCTCTGTTCAAAAGAGTGGAGTGTAACATAAGGGGTCAATTGTAATATTATTTTAAGAACTTCAAGGAAATTCAGTTAAGCAGGACTCGCTGTAACCATCTGGAACACAGTACGAACAGCATGACATCATAAACAGAGTTGCCATAATTACAGTTCAGTGATGAAAGACTTGGTAGTTTATGAGGAAGTATTCAGCATGAATGTCAGGTCAAAAACAAGTGGGCATGAGTGGACGCTGGCAGGGGGGATTCAGGAGCAATGTAAGAAAGCTTTACATTTTGGAGAGAGTGACTGAGCCATGGAACAGCCTACTAGCAGAGGTGATGGGTGCAAAAAGTGTTAATGGGATAGTAAAGAGCTTAATAGATACTCAGGGGAGCAGCTTTAAGACTGGGAGCAAGGGGGTGGGGAGGTGAGGGTGAAAAAACAATGTAAACAATAGGTCATTAAATACTGTAGGGCAAAACTGGGAAGACCAGATGGATCAATAGCCTTTTTCTACCAACATTGTCTGTGTTTCTCTGTTTCAGTGACTTGAAAACAAAGCAATCTTTACTTTGCAGCATGTGTGGGAACTCTATTAATACAGATGTTTCTTCCTAAGGAAGTACTGTACTTAAATACAATATATAGGTGCAGTCTTTATAAATAGTGTACATGGTTTAGGTTCCTTTGAAACGCCAGGCTGTCTCTCATTAATCTAAGCTGTAAACAAGATTAACGACGTGGTGGCAAATTCTCCCTGAAAATAAAGTAGAATGTGAGGTGTCCTAAAATAAGTCTTCATAACTATAAATGGGCTAGATAATGGTGACACTTACACATTTTTTACTATAGTAAAGGGTTCAAAACAGGCAGAGGGCATAATGTAAGGTATCTTTATTTCTTTGTTTGTTGATTTTTTTAAACCAGAAAAGGAGTGCTAAAGGTATAGGAGATATTTTCTTGTTTCCAGTTTTGTCATGGGGTGGAGTGCAAACAGGTGGCACTAATTGATTTTGATCCACTTGAAGCTGTGGGTGGTTTAAGAGAATTAGCCAGGACACGGAGGATATTCCACATCTCTTTTCTGAGAACTGTCATGAAGTCTTTAAAGTCCATCTGAACAACCTCCAAAACAGGCAGGTGGGGCCTTAGTCATATATTATACAGGTGCAGTTGTGCCAGTATATTAGGGTTGAGTAAGCACGTTCATGTTAAACCCTGATTTTTGCACCTTAATGACTTTGCCCCTTTTCAACCAATTTACATGTAATTTGAAAAGCTTAGCTTTTGTGCCAGTATCTCTTGATCCTGAAAATTTTGTGTAGATTGGTTCAGTGGGGGCAAAGTTAAAAAGGTGCAAAAAATGTAAAAGGCTCCATTTTTGAAAATTTTAAGACTTCTTTTCCCATCTAATAACTAAACAAATAGGAGGCTTTGAAACCTGAAACTTTCAGGTTTGTTAGAATTTGGCCCAAGGGATGTGCTTTTGTGCTTATTGCCTCTCACAGTTCAGTAGTTTTTAAATATTTAAGAAAAAAGTTCCATTTGTGAGCTTGTGCAGTTTAAAAATTCAGTGTTCGATGGATAGCTGAATTTTTGCGACAACAGCTGGTTGCACTATACAACACAGCTGTCATTTGCTAACAAATGACAGTTGTGTTGTATATCAATCCCTGCTGTGTCATGACTCGTATGTCAGGGAGAGGGCTACTGTTGTTATAGCTCTGCCATCCTGACTATGCTATGCCATAGTACACAGTATCTTCACACCCTTTCCTGCAGCACCAGGTATTCACTGGCAACCTTTGGCAGGCTCCAATCCAATTACAGACCCCACCCTGCCTAGCTTCTGAAAGAGTTCTGATTGTGCTTGAGTCAGCCCTTTTGCACTGAAAATGTTTACATTATTATTTTAACTTGTTTTCTATTTATTTCTTTTGTAGTGCATTGCTTAATGACTTGTAATTTTTTGGGCTTGATTTTAAAACAGCCCTTACAGCGATGCAAGTTGCATCACCCTAGGGCTGCAGCAAATTCCAGGTGAGCCCAGGGACCTGTGTCCAGTTTTAGAAAAATCAGGCTCCTGGAACCAAGCTCCCTAGATTTGCCAAAAGCCGACAGCTGTGTCAAACAGCTGGTGCACCTGCAGAAATTGCCACAGAGATTCTGCCCCCTCCTCTTGGCACAACACAAGAGGGTCCAGGATGGTTGGGGGTGAAACTGCTTTCCAGAATGAAGAAGGGAGTAGAAGGGGCATGAGAGGTGGCGTGGGGGAGTCAGGGTGACAGCTGAACATGTAAGGGAAGGAGGTGGTACCTGGCAGGGTGTGCTTGCTTTTGTATACATGTTAGTAATGTCAATCAATTCACAGTATTGCACTGCAAAATATTGTACCTATGAATGCTACTGTAAATATATAAACTGATCAAATCCAACACATCCAGGTAGGGGCAAGTGATATATCCAAATAACATGGGATCATACTGAAATGTACTGTAACTCAGCAGACCTTAAAACTGTTACGTTATACAGACCATAACAATCATTCTGTCACTGTCTGTATAACTTAACAGTTTTGAGGCCTGCTGAGTTACATTTCAATATGATCATGTATTATTTGGAATTATCCCTTGCCCCTCTCTGGATAAGTTGTACATGATCTGTTTCTGTATTTAGCGTATAATTAATAGTGTTGTACGAAACTGAGAAATTTCGTTATGTGAAATATTTTGCGAAATTCACACATTTCACAAAATGTGAAGTTTTGCCTCAAAATGAGAAATTTCACCCAAAAGTTGCAAAATGTTGCCAGTACATTGTGAAATTTTGCCCCCAAATTGCAAAATCTCACCTGCAGAATGGCAAAAAAATTGCTGCTTGCAGACAAAATTTAGCTATTTTCGAGCCAAATTTCACATTTCACAGTGAAATGTCATAAGTTCGCACTCCACTAAATATTTTGTGGAATGGTGAAATTTCACAAAATATTTTGTGCCGTGAAATTGCCGATTTCGTGGCAATTTCTCCAGCAAAATTTTATTTTGCAACATCTCTAATAAATAATAGTAGTAGTACTTTGTAGTAGACTAATAAGACTTGATAGACAAATAAATAAATAACAAAGCAAATGCACCCAGCCGGGTGCCTCTTCACTCCTGTACATGCCCAGCTGTCACCCTGACTCTCTCTATACCACCTCCTATGCCCCTTCTGCCCCAAGAAGCCCAGTTCCAGACCCTGTCCCCCTTTGCCACAGTGTGTGGCATTGGCGCATGTCCCTTAGACCACCTCCTGGCTGGTCTAAGTGGAGCCCCTAGCTGCATCCACGGCGAGGCTTGCACAATCTCAAAAAAGGGGATGTTGCTGCCCTTCCATAGCACAAGCTCCCTTGTGACCTGGTGCACCCAGGTATGGGTCTCAAGGCTGGTGCAGTGCCACTTCAGCACAGTGACTTCGCTCTTGGATGCAGACCACATTCAAAAATTGGGGATGCTGCATCTTTTGATGCAAGTTGACACTTGCATCATTTATGTTTGAAGCAGGCACCTTGTGTCATTCCCCAGGCTTTGAAAATCAAGCCCAATGTGTTATTTGCATGTACAGTGCCTTGGTTTTTAAGAAAGTAATTTTTAAATATTTATATATCTAGCTATCTGTCCGTCTGTCTTTCTAGCTATCTACAGTATCTGTCTGTCTGTCTATCTATCTATCTATCTATCTATCTATCTATCTATCTATCTATCTATCTATCTATCCGTCTATCCATCCATCCATCCATCCATTAATCCATCTATCCATCTCCATTTGTCCATCCAGTTGTCTGTCTTTCTATCTATCTGTTTGTTCGTCTGTCTTTCTGTCTCTGCCTGTCTGTGTATCATCTATCTATCTATCTATCTATCTATCTATCTATCTATCTATCTATCTATCTGTCTATCGGTCAGTCTGTCTGTCTGTCTGTCTGTCTATCTATCTATCTATCTATCTATCTATCTATCTATCTATCTATGTATCTATCGGTCTCTCTGTCTGTCTCTCTGTCTTTTTGTCTAGCTACCTATATACATAATAATAAGCCCATTGAATAAGCTACCAGTTTTGGTTAATGGTCAAATTTAAATGAGTGTATTAATCTCAGATAAGTGGTAGAAGAGGACAAGGAAACATTTTATATCTTCACCCTCATCCCAGGGAAGGATACTGTAAATGCAGAAAACAACTGATATGTGGTTAGGTATAGCACATCCAGTATCAGAACGTAACTTGCTGTGATAGAATACATAAGATTACTAGGAAGCAGTTAGTTACATCCAGTGTCAGGGTACTACAGTAGTTTAAAGGCAATTATACCATGGACATAAGTGAACAGCCAATGAAATTTATTTATTATTTATTTAGCTTTTGTTTACCGGGTAAGTACACTAGACAAGTAGTATGCCTATTTTCAGGAACGACCCGGGAGAGCACAAAACATACAGTATACATACATGGCAACATTGGAGAAACAGCATGATACAGTAAAAAACAGCTATAACAACGCTTGTATAAGGGCAGAGATACTGCCACACATAGTACAAATTGTTACAGGACATAGATAGACATTAGAATCACTGAATACATATTTCATAGACCATCATGGACTCAGAGTGGACAATAGTGGACTGCAGAGTATTACATTACAGAGACTAGGAGCAGTCACATCTTGTCGTTTGTTTTAGGTGGGACCACAGGGAGGAGCGAAAGGTCCCATGAGAAGGGGCAGAGCGAACAGAGTCTGGAATGGAGTTCCAGAGCCTAGGCACAAAATGGTCAGACTGTCAGTTTACCACTGGTGTAAATCCTTTGATAATCACTGGCTGTTGATGGCCAAATGGTAATCAACTAAATCCTATTCATCTGCAGCACAGGAATAAATACAGTAAAAATAAAAAAAACAAAGCAACCTCTTTAATGTTTGTATTTTATTATAGCAAAAAATTAACCTTGGTATAATCGCAATAAGCCACTTGGAGGATATAGGTTATCGAGGGATTTATCATGGCTGGTGAGGATTAACCCACTCGGCTGCGCCTCATGGGCAAACCACTCCAGCCGTGGTAAATCCCCTGATAACACACACCCCCTCGTGGCTTATTGCTTAAGTAGTGTAGGTACTATAGGGATACAACAGATAACAAAGTCCACTTGATGTCTTTATGGGGTAGAGGGATATAGTAGAGAGTTGGAGTGTGGGATTAAGATCATTTTAATTTTGAAGGTCAATTTGAACTAATTGGTAGTTTTTTGTTCCCTCATATTTGAGTTCTTATATCAGACCACAGTGATCTATATCAAAGATGTGAAACTAAATACACCTAGTAGTTTAAGTTTATTGATCAACTCATTAGGACTTTACAAAAGTTAAAATGACACAAATAAGTGCAATATCAGCTGAATAAAATAAAGACAACTGAATGCATTCCTATACAAATTATGATAAAAAAGAGAAACATACAATATACGATATTAATACATATTTCAGTTCATTATAGGATAGATTTCTACATTCTAAAAAGTTCCTCCCATATACAACCTGTGTCTGTACCTAATTTTCTGTATAATTTGAATTAACCGAACTCAGTTTCAGGCGGAGTTGAATTTAATTGATGCAGCCAAACTATATATTAGACTTGATATGTATTTATATTTTTGACAATATTCCTCCTTATTTTCTGGATCTGCTGGAGAAAAGTGGCCACTCTCATGATGGTCCAATCATCCTGAGTTTGATGTAAGTATTATTGTCAGAAACTCTTTGTCAATATAAATCCAATCTGATACAAATGGTGCGAGCTACAAATGCCTGGCTTTTTTTTGTACCATCAACATTCCCAGAAAACATGAGACAGATCTTCATTTGTATCAATGTTGCAGTAGCATTTTTTGCATTTGTTGGAAGTTTATTCTATCTTGCCCCTAGGACATTGCCTTCAAAGCATTCCATTCTATATCTGGTATATATTTTCCTTAAACTTGGTTTGGTCAAGACATTTAGATTGTATTTGTATCCATTAAGATCTCCAGAGCTTGCATACTATGGGGAGATCTGAGAATTTGTAATGGACTCATTATCCAACTTGATTCAGTAATTTGACATTTTTAATTTTATGTGCTTTCCATATTTTGGGTTTAACATTATGTTTCATTCCAAATACTTATTTAAATTAGTTAAATTGTATTGTTCTAACAAGTGCAAAATCCTTCTGTACCAAGAATTTGTTCCACAGCCTCTATTTAGCCAATCTTTCTGCTCTTTGAGGCAATCGACTGGTAACCTGTTTAGAGTCATTCTGTTGATTTTTAACCAATTGGAAATGTTCCTGGTGTCTGTTATAGCTCTAATGTTTACTAGGCCCAGTTCAACTCATATATGTGAGGCTGGGATAGACTGAGGTACACCCAAGGTCTTCCTTAGTAGTCTGTGTATAGGAGTCTAGTTTTCAACATTTTCACTATCCCAGATTTCTGCTCCATAGGCTATTTCTGAAGAAACAACCATATAGAGCATTGAATTTGTTTAAACCCAATGTAGTTCTTTGAGTTGTTTCTGTTAATTTGTTCACACGTTGTGACCATGTAAATAAGGGTGTAAAAGTGAGCCCCTGGTAAGTGTATTCCTCTACTAGGTGCAATTTATTCCCACCAATATTGCATTTATATGTCTCATTCAAAGGCCCCAAATGTCATTAATTGAGTTTTGCTAGTATTTATTTTTTAGTTCTAATATTTTTTGCTTGAGCATCCAACAGTTTTAGTATTTTCTTTAATCCCATTTTGGTTAATGAGAATAATATAATGTTGTCCACATAAGCCAATGTGGGTACTGTAATACCACTGATTTGGGGGGAATTGGACTCCAGTTGCGTAAATGCCCTTACCATATTATTTGTGTATATACAGAAGATGGTGGTGGCTAAGACGCAACCCTCTCTCACCCCTTTGTTAATAGGAATGAGATTCAAAAGTTCTCCATATTTTCCTAGCCTGATTTTTCCCCATGTGTTTGTATATAAATTAGCTGTAATTCACACGATAGCTGGGTCAACCCCTTTTTCCAACATAATTGACTATAAGTTAATTCTGTCTATGGTGTCAAATGCAGCCAAAAAGTCTCCCCTCTCTCCTGCCCCCTTCTTGACAAAGCCCCCGGGTGGCTACCTCCAAACACCTGCTCTTTGCAACAGTCCCCTCACCCTCATTCCATGGTACTACTTTGAGACAAAGCCCTCTCAGGCTACCTCCTTGTTACCCTGCACTTAGCATCAAATTGATTTCTTAGATGCCAATCTCTGATTTTAATGTATCTTGTTTCTGAATGTCCTTTATGCACTCCTAAATTCATGTAACCATCACAATCAATGTAACCACCTGCTTGTTTTTTACTTAATTTGCTTTGTAACTAATTGTCTTCTTGGTTTGTTCAGCAATCTACCTTGTAATTTTTTGTCTTGCTTCCACCTGACATGAAAACTTTGTACAAGAGCCATCCTGGCTAAAAGGTATTAATCCACAACTGAAATGAATAAATAAATAAAAATAAATACATATAGTCTACAAAAAGTCTCTGTTTCCTAATCTTTACATATTTTTCTAGTAAATGAAGTTACTAGAAAGGGAGATAGTATAGTGCAGTGGTTTAAGGCTCTGAAGCTGCAACTCTGGAGACCTGGGTTTGAATCACACAGCCCCCGCTTGCATACTATGTGACCCTGGGCAAGTCACTTAACTTCCCTGTGCTCCCAGGTTGCACCTGTAAACAAGCTTTCTGCTTAGTGTGTCTCACCTGGTTAAACAATTGGAAAAAAAAGTAGAATAAAAGCAATTCTCTACTGTTGAATACTTGGCTCTGATATCTGCTTGCAGTTCTCTTAGTCCACCCAGCTGATCAATTTGTTGTTTCAATCTGTTTAATATAATTTTTGAGAATATTTTAAATTAATGTGCAATAAGTTAATTGACCAGTAGATTAGGGGACCTGATGTACTTCCCTTCTTATGTATTGGTACCAGTTCTGCTACTCTTTATGAGTCAGGACATCACACCAATGTGTGGGCTGCATTGATGAACTTCTGGGAGTATCCTGTCGGGGCCAGGGATATTACCCATTTTTAATGTTTTTATTACTAAATAAACTTCTGAACAATGTATCAGTATGGGATTTTGTGGTTCTGTTATAAATAGCCAGAATGGGGCTAGATCAAGATAATAAAATAAGGTTGTGAAATTATCTACCCACACCTTTTCTATGATGTATAAATCAGGGGCTTGCTTGCTATTGCCATATCCCCTAGACACCAGTGCTCATAATGTGTTGGAGTCTTTTCCATTGATTGCAGTAATCATTTTAGTCAATATGTCAATCGAACATCAACACCTCTACCACAAATGATAGTACAGTGACACAGCAATGGGCTGCTGTACTGTCACTGCAGGACCCCTACACTGCTTTCTCGGGGTCTTTCACCCCCTGCCTGAATCAACCCTGATTCAGAGTTGATTATCTTAAGTACAGGGTGTGTGGGGTGGGGCAGAGCCCACCGAAGAAAACAAAGTGTTCTCGGATGGATTTATGCCGACCGCAATTGCAGTTAACATAGATCTATCGCTATAATGTCAGTTGACAAAATATTTGTCGAACTGGCATTGTAGAGCCATTTTGTTACAATAATCATGGTAATAAGCTAGTTCCTTTTGTTTAAAAATATACAATACTGTTTCCTTTCATGATTTAAGATTTTCAGATGTATTTTAGTTCTTACATTTTTCACTTTTCTGATCTCGTGTCTTAATAATGCTTTCTTTTTTACACATTCTTCATCAAAGCAGCCTTCCTTTTTGCTATTCTGAGCCTTTATTGTTGTTTCTTTATAAATACATCCTTATAAGATGTCAAACAATGCATGGATTTGCTCCCAGAATATAGGGGCATCCAAGCTAAGGAAGTGTGAGAGTTCCTTATCATTAAAACATTGTTGAATTACAAAATATATGTTTTTATCCAATATTGCATCATACATTATTTTATTTGTTTAAAACTTTAGGAATTACAATCCTTTGAGTCATAGACTCCTTTACAAAGGCTCTACATCACAATAACAATGAAGTCTGCTTGTATTTCTCTTAGGCTACCCAGCTGATCAATTATCCTTTTTCTTGCTCTAATCTCAGTGCTAGGTAATGGTGCTATTTGGTTATTCTTATCTGTCTTACATTATCCTTGCAATAGGACAGGAAAATAATCACTCTCAGTTCTAGAAATGACAAAACTTTTTTCCCAACTACATAAGTAGTGGGTCCAATCAGAATATTAAATCCAAGAGTGAGAGAGCATTTGCTTTAAAAAAAAAAGGTACAATTTCCTGTGCTGTCACTGGGTAACCTGCCATTCACTGGGTACATATTATATTCTTTTAAAACCTTTATTTATTTAAGCACTGCTCTATTCACCTTTCCATCCTGTGTAACTCTTGTATGAGTGATGGTAGGAGATTCGAGATGGTCCCAAATTAAGGAATCTAGTAAACACGCATAAATACCAGTTCTTGCATTGTAAGCTCCATGTGCTAGGATCTCTATCTCTGGGTTATTCATATTAATGTCAAGGGTTATATTTTTTAAATGTTCCCATATTGATTCTTTATAAGCCTTGGAGTTTAAAGGTGTGCAGTTCTGGAGACCCAATCTCTGCAAAGACATAGACAGGATGGAAGCTGTCCAGAGGAGGGCAACTAAAATGGTGCAGGGTCTGCACCGGAAGACATATGAAGAGAGACTTAAGGAGCTTAATATGTATAGCCTCGAGGCAAGGAGGGAGAGGGGGGACATGATAGAAACTTTCAAGTACCTCAAGGGAATCAACAAAGTCCAAGAGGGTAGCATCTTTCAAAAAAAGAGGTGTGCAAGAACAAGAGGGCACAATTTGAAGATGGGGGCAGCTCAGAAGTAATTTAAGGAAGCATTTTTTCACAGAGAGGGTTGTGGATGCATGGAACGGCCTTCTGGAGGAGGTTGTGGGGTCAAAATCAGTGGTGGAATTCAAGCATGCATGGGACAGTCATAAGGCAATTCTGGGGGGGTGGGGGTAAGAAGAAGTAGGCTGCTGGTTAACTAGGATCTGCAGCTTATCCAGTAGGTAGAGAAATGGGCAGACTGGGTGGGCCAAGCGGTCCTTATCTGCCATCAAATTCTATGTTTCTATGTTACAAGGAACAGCTTGTATCTTTTAAGCAAAATGGAGGATTCATTTTTGAGTCATGTTTCCTGGAAGCATAGACTGTCCCTCAGACTAAGAAACTCCTTCCAATCTTCATCATTTCACTTATTTTCTAAGCCAGCAATATTCCATGTAATAAAACTGTACGTATTTTCTTAAAATTTTTCAGAGTTGGTAATATTTTACTTATTTCCAGATATGAGTAAGACTGGGTAAAAGTTTGTACTCAGAACACTGTTGTTGATAGGGAGTCACTTCTCATAGCCAGCTATTTTCCTTAGTCTATCTACAAATTCAGGATACTCTGCATTCTGGTTTGCCTCTGGATTTCCTGGCTGCATGTTTAAGAAGTATGATTCAAGGAAATACAGTATAGTCCCAAGGAATCCAGAACCTCCTGTTTCTTCAAAATGTACTCAGCAATGAATTCCCCCTATTAATATATCCAACTGGGTGTTCTCAACGCTTCCTTTTATCTCTAAAAAGTATTCTTTCTCTATAGGTATTTCTAGAAAATTTCTGAATAAATTCAGTAATGCCTCTGTTATAGAGTGGTACTTTTCCCTGTCTGTGACTGGCATGCCAAATGTTGAAAGAGCTATTACAGATTGATTTTCGCATTTTCTTTAAAGTGATAGATATTAAAGTGATCTAAGCTGGGGAAGAGAATTTGAATTCCCCATTTGCCAAACAGTTGAGCATTTATAAATATGTAGTTGGCTAGTCTAGGCGACATCATCCTTAAATCAATTATTAGTCTACAGCTACTAGTTATTATTTTTTCATCTTTGAAGTATGTTAAATATAATTCAGTTTCTAAAGTGTTTGCTATCAGTTATGCTATATTACCCTCTATCTCTATCAAGATAGACTAAGGTCAGATTACCCTCCTTAATGTGATCCAGTCTTCTGAGCCTATGAATCTGAGGACTGGAAACTGCAATTCTTTTGTAGTTTGGATGTTTTTTGAATGCTCTCCTGATTTTATTTCTAATACATTATCATCTATTTCTGAGTCAGTACTTATCATCTCTATCTCATGTGGATCTTTTTCTCCTATACCTATTGTATCTCTCTTCTTCTTTTTTTTGTTTTTATTTTTGTTTTGGGAGATCTTTTGACCTCTTTCCAGGTGAGAATTTGTTAGTTCCAAGCTGTTCTGTTTGTGATAGATCAATTTGATTATACACATGACATTCTACAGATAGAAGTTTCACGTCTTTTTCTAATCGGTTAAGCTGATTAGTTAATTTAGCTGGACAAAGATGCTTATACTGATGCGTACTGTATTTGTATCTGAGTTATTACTCACCTCACTCTGGGATCTCTCTTTCTGTTTTATAACTTTATGGGCACTTCTTTCCTTTTCTTTGGTAGATTGGTTATTTTTTAAATTTGCTTCTTGTATCTTTTTATCATTTAATTTTCCCTATTTGAGCATTTTTGCCACTTTATTTTCTTTTTCTTTCTTTGTTTTGTTGAGACAGGAATCCCTATTGGACTAAAGACGGCTCTGATGGGCACCTCTAAGATTTCACTGTTATTAATTACTATAGAAGAACTTGGTTCTGATGGAAAAAGTGATTCCAATGTTTTGTCAATTGAGTCAATTTCTGCTCCAACAGTAGTAAAATCTCCTCTTGTGGAATCTAAATTGTTTGTTATGTTTATTAGTTGTTTCATCAGGACCAAATTAGCTGTTACTTGATTTTTTAATAGGCTGATAAATCATCATTCATGCCTTGCAGTATACAGTATACACTAAACTATCATTTGTATTATATTCCTTCTCCCTGTGCTGCATTCCTTGATATCCCAATTGGCTAACAAATCTGATAGAATTTCTCATGTGGGTTGTTCCTGTGATTTTAATCCTTGTATTGCATACTGCAGGTCATGTTATACTTCTCTCAGATTAGAGTGTTATCTTCCATAGATTCCTCAATGTTTGAGTCTCCTGTAAAAATTGAATTTTCCCCATTTATAGAGATAAAAGGGGAAAGAAGGTTATCAGCTGAATTCTGAACTACCTTTACACTGCAGTTACCACCTTCTTTGGACTGGTAAGGGGTAACAATTAACAATTCTTGTACACTCTGAGGTCTACCTGTCACTTCCTGATACTCTTCTTCATCTCAGAGTTATTCAAGATTTAGAGAGTAGCTGCCTTGATTTAATCTATGTTTTCCCTCTTCGTTTGTCAAAAATTGGGAAGAGAGCATCAGTTTTTTTTTAATTTAGGGGTTGAAGTAAAACCAGATAGGGTTTTTTAGTGTGATCAGTATCTTTTGTTTTTACTGTTCTTTTTTTGATAGTAGGTTTTGACTCCATTTCATTCATTTGGGGTGACAAATCAGTATTTGTTTGTCTTTGTAAATGAGTTGCATACATTCCCAAATCTCTGTAGCCCCTTATACCTATTGAATGCACCAATCAGAAGTGGGGGAACACGCTGTTAGTCAGATGGATAGTTAAAATAATTAGTAAACTCTCATAACATGTTAACCAATGAATATATTAATAATTTTGTAAAAAGAGATTCTAGCAGTATTGGTCATTGGAAAACTGGAGAAGATGGAAGATTTGATACCTTTTATTGGACCAATAAGCGTCTTGTACAGTGTTTCACCTGAAGAATGGACCTGTGAGGCCCTGAAAGCTTGTGTATAATTCCATCTTTGTACAAGATACTTATGGGTCCAATAAAAGGTATCATATCGTCCATTAAAAATTTTACCAATAGTTAACAGTAGTTCTGCAAGAAAGTCCAAGTTATACTATAATTACTCTTCTGAGATGGTTTCACTACAACTGTATGCTGAGAATGCCTCTTTCTTCTGGCCCTAGATATGTCAGGACTTATACGTGCAAGGTAGAGGCTACAAGCCAGGTCTCCCTCCCTTTTCCTTGCAGTCTTGATGTACATAAGGTTATGGGAAAATGCACACAGTTTTTGTAATAGATTCTTACAGAAGGGATTTGATTACTGATCCACCTGTATGGAACCTCCTTGAATTAGAGCATACGAACATATACTTTACAGACAGTTCAATTTGTTTATCCCAGTATCCCTTCAGGACAGACTGTTCCTCCTCCAGTCCTTTACCCTGCAGCAATAGTTCTACCAGCAATACAGTGAGGCTCAAAGAAAAGTTCCCAAATATGGTAACCTGAAGGCAAGGCCTAGAGAGGGAATGGAAACAAAGTAACAGAACCAAGAGCCAGATAAAAGCCAAGCAAGAGTTCAAGGAATGTTCAAAAATTTGAATAGCTAATACTACAATATACTGAATAACATATAATATATAACAAATATCTGATTGCTATTTGTATTAGCCAGCCTTGAGGATTACATACAATTAAGTACTGAACTAAATCAGAGCATCAACTAAGTTAATATGAGTCCTAAAACATGTTTCTGGTAATGTGGTTTGATAAGTTCAGTAGTGTATAAAAACAGAATTAAAAAGCATGCAGGAAGATTAAAGTTGTAACTTCTGGTCTTACTTACATGAGCTCAGTCCAAAAAAGGGGCATTATTGTTAATGAGAATCCACATCAGTTAGATATTCCAAATGGAGCACTGCTTCCACGAACTGCAGCTACCGCTTCTGGTAGCCTTTCTATGGCTGGCCAGAGAATACAGAAAATGCTCAGCATCAGAGCTGGCAGGCCGTCACTGAGCAATCTGCAGGTTTGTGTAAAAATGTGAGGCAAATACAAAACATGATTAAAAGCTTACGAGAACACAAGAAAGGCTCCTGCAGTGAGGCAAAATGATGCTGCACAATCCTAACCTGTGATCTGCTGGTATGCTGCTGAAAGAAAAATGGTGTTTATGTTTAGTGGACGCCGGCACATGCATTATAAATCAGTAGGCCATCTGACCACTGGAGCCAAATTTGAATTAAATTGGATTATACTTGCTAAATGCTCAAACTATAAATATATTAGTCGACAAAATCTAAGAAACCATGTAGAAACATAGGTTTCCAGATAAAAAATGAGTAGTGCCCCCCCCCAAAAAGCGAAGTAAAATGAGAAGCACTGATGCAGTAAACATGGTAAAGGAGAATTTAAACAACAATAAACTATAATACAATGCAGAAAGGTTACAGAGCAATCAAAAAATCAATAAGAATAGTATAACACAGTCAGTGAAACACACTGCAAACTATTTGCTATTTCGTAAGCTTTTGAGCTTTTGGCTCCTGCACCCATTTATGGTCATAGGGACCTATGCATGAATGGGTGGGTTATATGCACCAGAGGTGCGTAACCCACCCGAGGAGCTCCACACCTGCGGACAGGTGCACACTGGCTGGTATTCAGTACTGGCCACTACAAGTCCATGGCCCTGCCCCCCCCATGCACAGGTCTGTGCAGGACAGCCAGGGAAGGCATACCGGACCCAGCCGGGCATCCAGTTGAATGTCAGCCCTGGGTCTGCAGTGGATCACCAGTGCAGCTTGGTGCAGGTCCAGGTGTGTGTATTGCACCTGCTGACACCTGGACCCATGCACAATGTCCCATTGTGCTCCTGTTCACTGACATTGCTCCCGGTGCATGGGGGCCACCTGCTCCACACTCCCCAGCCCAAGTCACCCTGGCACTCGTGCAGCAAGGCACCCCCCCAATGTACACACTGCACACTTGTGTATCTGCTGCCCCATGCAAACAACCCCTGGCCCTGTACCCCTGACCCAACACATGTGTTCTGTGGTGCCCCCTCACAACACCCTACCTGTACCTGCAGGTGTGGTCCTGGGTGCCTGATGGCCAGCGGCACAGCCCTCCACACACCTCCACAGCTGCTGGCCATCTGACCTATGCAGGCACACATTGGCTGCATGCCCCTGTGTAGATCAGAGAGCCAGCGGCCACAGGGGTGTGCAGAGGGTTGTGCTACTGGCTGTCGGGCACCAGGTACCACACCTGCAGGTACAGGTAGGGTGTTGCCAGTGCCAGGGGGGATTGGCCATGCCCCACTGTTGACCATGCTGGCACTACTGGGTGCTGGGCTGCATGAGTGTGGCAGTGCAGCTGTGGGGGGGCAGCAGTGGGGATGGGGATCACCCCGTAGACTGTGAAGGGTGTCTGTCAGAGGGGTTCGAGGTCCAGCCAGCCACAACTTTGTGGGGAAGCACTTCATTCCTGCTCATGGGTCCCTTCTCCAGTCCAGTGTGCATGGGGGCTGGGCATGTAGGGGCACTTACGGCAGAGCTGTCCCTGGTGTAACTGCCTGCTCCCTATGTGCCCAGGTGTGCAGCGCTACTTAACATGGTGCATGGTACATACTGCTGGCATGCATCCAGCATGCTCCCCTGCCTGCCCCTGGCATGTAGCTGTTCATGCACCTGGGGGATTGGGCACATGCCAGCTGCGTGCACCAGATGTGAATGCCACATGACCACCGCTCCATGGCATTCTGAATTAGCTATGCCAATGCACCCGGGTTATGCGGCATGTTGGCATAGTGCATAGGGACCCACCTTTTGTAGCTTCAATAGCTCCAGAAAATGCCAGTAAGCATGGGAAAAAGGAAAACATATAAAAAGAGTCAGCACGAAGGTAAAGGCAAATTTATTCTCATCAACGCCGCTCCTCATGCATTCCCAATTGGGGAGCTTGTGATTCTGAGGTGTCCAACCCTCTGCAGGGCCACCCCACTGCTATGGGACCCAGTGTGGGCTCTGCTACTGCTCAGACTCCTAGTCACTGCCTGTCCAGGACTGTGAAACAACAGAATCAGAAAGTTGCTAATTTATTGCAGCACAAGAAGGTCCCGAAAGATGTCCGCATAAAAAACAAACTAGAGAAACAGTATTTTGTTCTCCTTCACTAGGATACAGACAATAATAGCATACCTGTTATTAGTGAGGGGAAGGCTTATCGGAAACCCTGCTTACACAGCTCACTCCACAGCAGTCTAACATGCAGCTGCACTCTACACCATGCCAGTCTCAACCTCTTCATGAATCTAAATATGGGATATGCCAAAGCCTGGCTAAAATATCACATTTATTTTTAATAGCAGGTTTTGGTCTGTATGACCTTGTAAGTAGTAGAGCCACTATTGAGGTTTATAGAGGTCAAATTCTGCAGATAAAATAAATGTGATGTTTTTAGCCAGCACATGACATATGTAATTTGTACAAGGACAGTGCCTCTCTGGCAAAATTAGTTCTTTTACTAAAGATGTAATGGATTCTGTTTGATTTCATTGTTCTGTTTTTAATTGCAGCAGAGGTCACTGTGATGTCATCAGGCATTGTGCAAGCTGTTCTCCTATTGGTTAAGAGCTCCTTTGTGACCAACCCAAACTGCAAATAAAATGCTGATGATTCACCTGACATTGAAATAAATAATTTATTTCCACTTTAGGGCTGTCAGACATGGAAATAAATACCCAAAGAGAAAAAATAAAGACTGGAAGGTCTAAAATAGGGGGGTTACTATATTTAGTGACAGAGGTGTGCACTCATACCTTGGAGTTCACATATAGCAAAAAAAAACTGAGACAAATGTCTAAGGTGAGGTCAGCACATTGAACTGTAAAACAAAAAAGGATCTCTGGACACTGTCCTATTCCAAAAGCTGCATGCTTACAAGATCGCTACATAAGCACACCCAGAAGCCATTCAGTTCCTGTATGCATGAGTCCTTTGCTGTGCCACATGGTTTTGGCTAGCTATTTTATTTAGTATCCCCCCCCCCAAGTGTGGTTAGCTCACAGTATAGTGGCCAGTTTCATCAGTTGTGTTACTTTTATTGCACCATTGCCGGTGCTATAAATTTGCCTCCAGTGTGTTCTCTCTAAGCAAGCATGCAGCTTTTGGATTAGGACACAACATGGACACCAGGAACTTATGCCTATTGCATCTTGCACTTTTTCCTACTAGTGGGTGAGATGTTTTTTATCTTTTTTGTACATGCCATGTGCAGTCTGTTTATTGGTTAAAGGAGATTTATTTGTGAATACGTGCAGTGTTCAGACATCCCTTTATTTCACAGTTTAATACGCTGACCTCACATTAGAAGTTTGTCTTGTTTTTTTATGGAAATAAATACATTTAGTTGCAATATCCGAGTCACATAGAGTCTGTATAAATATACTCGTCCCAGCACACAGGTTGAAGTGATATATATATACTGTATAACATCACTTAAAAAAAAGTAAAAATAACATACTGTATGAACAATGGGGCTCCAGGGCACATGAGAGGTCTTTTTCTACCCTTTCCTTTCTATGTTTCTATGAAACAATGTCAAACAAGAAAAACTTACCAAAGATCTATTACCATAAGTTCCATGTCATAATTAAGCAATAATGCACGACAGAGAGTGGTATATCATAAGATATCATCATGCCTTGGGTGGTTGGGCACAAGGCCGCAGGCCGAGTGCGTCCAACTGGCCGTGAAGTGACGATATCCCATGATATACCATACCCTGGAGTATATTATTGTTATAATGAACTGGAATAAGAGTTAAAAAAAAACTGGAATAAAAGTTAAAAAAAAAATTAAAAAAACTTTTAAATCCTTCTGAAAATGCACTTTTTGAGGTGTTGGAGGAGTACATTTTAATAAAATAGTTCCTGGAGAGCTCTGGACAGCAGGTGGCACTGTTGTAAGTCGAGTTTGTGGAGGAGGTGCACTATGTGTCTCAGCACCAGGAACTGAACTGTGTTCTTTTTGCCTTTGACCTGGTCCCAATGTCCGAGTGAAGATGTGTGTGGTTTTATTTTATTTTTCTCAAAAGTTTGTGTGGCAAGCATGAAGCAGCAATGTTAATAGGTTTATAGGTTATGGATTTAAGTCAATTAGCTTGTAGGCCATTAACAGACTTATCATCTCCCATATATAAATCTAGAAAATGTTTGAATACAGTCATGCTGGGTGCTCCTACCATATTTTCTGGCAGGGCATTCCACATATTCACTACCTTCTGATTGAACCATCACCCCCTCTTTGTGGTTCTGTGTGATTCCCCTTCCAACTGATACCTATGCCTTCTAAGTTATCTACCTTGACGTTCCTTTTCAATCAGCTCTGCTGATTCCAAGGTTAGCTCGTCATGGACAGCTCTATATATGTAACATAAATCTTGTCGTATGCTATGATATCCCATAGAGTACATACCCAGTTCCTTCAGTCTATCCCATCTTTAACATTATGAACCTTTCTAGTTAACTTTCTCTGTACTCTTTCCACACTTTTGCTGGTAGTTATACTACATGGTGAACAAAGAGGGGCACAGTATCCTAACACTGGTCTCACCAGTGACCCGTTAAGTGGGACCAACACATCACCCTTCCTACTGTGGATGTTTCTGAATATGTTCCCCAGGATCCTATGTGAATGAGAACAATAGATGTCTCACAGTATGTTGCTTGGAGTGGTTGTTGAAAGGTGATGCTGCTGGCTGGCTGATACAAGTGTGTGGGGTAAAAAAACACAGGCATAGTGTGGTGAGTTTTGGGGTACTTTCCTTATGTTTGCTTTGAGGAGTTGCTTGAGCTGCGAGTTGCGCCATTGTACTCAATATGGTGAGTGGCTGTTGCTGGCTTTTACTTGGTGTGGTGGTGTTGTGCAGTGCTTTGTGTGTATGGACAGTCAGGGGGAAGTGTCATTTATTTAATCTGTAGTTCTTGCAGAGGATTTGCTGTGTGTGTTTTTTTTATTATTTTTGACAGCTGCCATCTGCAGGTCTGATTTGTTCTGGACCATGGGACATGGCCAATGTTGCGCTCAAAGGAATTTAGTGTAGGTGAGGAGGTTGGTGGTCAAAGGTTTTTTGAAGCCGTGATGAAGTAGCTCGATATCTTCATGGCTTCAATAATTTCTTGGCCAATCAGCGTTCTACATTTACAGCAACCAGTTCATAATAGCGATCGCAAAACAGCGATCGCTATTATGGTGAGTGTATGTTGCCAAAAAGCAAATCAGCGATATGCACTTGTCAGTGACCCAACATCCAGACCAACAAAAAGAGTTTTTGCTTTGCCCTCCGCACCCCCTGAATTTAGATGCTCAACTCCAGAGGGGGTGCATGTTGGGGAAGGGGAACAGTCCAAATATGCAACAAAATTATGTCCCGCAGCCACAGGCAGCAGCAAAATTTCCATGCTCCTGGTCCCCAGCCCTGAACCCAGTATCTGCTAAGCTAAAGCTAGCCACCCACACCACCACACCACATGGCTAGCTCAGCGGCAGCAGGCACACCAATCCCCTATAACCCCTTCCCTGTCCCTCCCCTTCCCCTTGCTCTTCGTCTCCTCTGATCACCCTTCCCTACACTTACTTTCACGTAGGGTCACTACCCTTGCAGGGTAGCCCAGAATGATAGCACTGAAAATGAGTCACTGTTTTTGTAGTCACTCATTTTCAGTCGCTATCATCACTGGATACCATTACCATGTTATGGCTGTGGTGAAGCTAGCAAACCTGCTGTAGCTTGTGTCATTAGGTTTAAAATGATTTGGTTCATTATTTAGAAAGATTGTAGCTATGAGATGCTGCCAAAGCAAACCTTTGCTTCAAGATTCTCTACAGAGCTGAGGTGTGGGAATGGGAAAGTTAGATATTTTCAATAAAAACATGGGTACATTTTGTAGGCAGGTTTTGGGTCTTCCTCAGGCTACCCCCAGCCTATTCAGTTAAGGCAGAGTTGGGAAAATCTGTGGTTGAGGCAGCAACCGTGACTATAATTATATCACATTGGATGTGTCTGTTAAAAATGGATAATGCTAATCTTCCTAGATTAACATGTAATGAGATGTTTGAATTTAAAAAGAACAGTGTATGTACAGAAACACTAGCAAATTTGGAATCTGTACTGGTCCAGTCCAATATGGAGGTTGTAATGAAATGGGTCACTGAGGAAATTATAATTAAAGTGATTTAGTCACATTGCACAAATGCCTGTTTCATATAGTATGTCATTGCCACCCATGCTTCAGATGTTGAAGCTGCAATTTGTTTTGTAAAAAAAATCTGTCATAGACATTTTTATGTTTATTGCGTGCATGCGCAATAAACATTGAGGCAGCTTTCTCCAGAAGCAGGTTGTGGAGGCGCAGCACTGTTGTGGCCAATGCCTCCACAGCCTTTAAAGGCTTGGCCCGCTTCCCCCAATGCCATGGCATGTTGCTGCTGACACTACTTCAGCCAGCATGCCACAACCTTGTGAAAATTTAGCCGCTGCAATCAGGGGCCGCCTCGTCATTGCAGCGTCAGCCATTCGCTGCAATGAGGGAGCTACCTGTCATTGCAGGGCGGAACCTTGAAACACTAATATTGTTTGTGAACATGGCGGCATCTTACTGCCGTGTTCACAAAACCCCCCCTGCCGAGGGGGTGCCCAATCCGCCTTGGCAGCATGTGTCCCCCCACTGTGTTTGTTTGACAACGGGGGCCCTAATCCCCATCGGCTTCAGTGGCCCAAGGTTTATGTTTCTGACAGGGAAGCCCATTCCCAATCGGTATAGTGTAACCCTCCCCACTTTTGTTGTCTGCTGATGGGGTGCCCAATCCCCATCGGCATAATGTAAACCCTCCCCTTTTGTTATGTGCTGATGGGGGTGCCCAATCCCCCATCAGCTACAGCTAGCCCCCCCAAAAAAAGACTCCATTGGCATGCTGGGAGCCCACCCCAGCATGCTACATGCCTCTGTAAAATCAAAAACGGTCCCGCAATGTCTTTTTTTTTTTAACCTGTAAAAAAGGAAATGGTCCCTTGGTGGTCTCCCTACCTCCTCCCACAACCCGTGCCCATCCACTGCGCATCCTGCCTCTGCACACCCCCCTCACCCCATACTTACCTCCAGAGTCCAGAGTGACAATCTTCGGTGGACTGGGAACACGTCTGCACTCTTCAAAGCAGACCGCAAACTGAGGAAATGCTGGTAAGCTGTATAATGGAATAAATAGTTTTTTTTTTACTTTGATGCATATCTCAGGAATTTTTGGGAATTTTGGCACCAAATTTTCAACATGGGGTTTTTGGGACCCTTCCTCATGAATTATGGCACTGCCATGGCATTATTCAGCCCTGAAAGGTGATTTCGTGGTCACTGCACAGAATCCCCTTTCGGGACTGATTAACAAAATGACAGTTCCAGTGTTCATGAGGTAGGCTCTCAAAAAGCCTATTCTGCAAATGTGGTGGAGAAAATCCCAAAAATGACTGTTTTACGAGTGTGCATTGTGCAGTTGCTATACATGCTCATAACTTTGTGAATTTGCAATATTTTTAGGCCAGATTTTCAACATTGGCATTTTTCCAGACCTCCTTGTGAATAGCACAGCTGTCATTTTCCACATCCTGGCCAAAATGTGTTTTCACACTTCCGGCACAGAATAGTGCAGTCAGTGTGGGAAATCAGTGTTCAGGACAGAGTAAAAAAATGACAGTGACACTGTTCATGAGCAGAGGTCCTGAAATGCCTATGTTGAAAGTCTGGTGACAATACTCCATAAAATGACTGTGTTACGAGCGTTGCATTGTGCAGTTTGCACGCATGCTCATAACTTCATGAATTAATAATATTTTCACTCCAGATTTTCAACATTGCCATTCTTCTGCACCTTCTTATGAACAGTACAGCTGTCATTTTTCACATCATGGTTGAAATTGTTTTCGCAGTTCTGATGCAGAATAGCGTGGTCACTGTGGGAAATCCGTGTTCGTGACACATTCTGAAAATGACAGTGATACTGTTCATTAGCAGAGGTCCTAAAATGCCCATGTTGAAAATTTGGTGACAAAAGTCCATAAAATGAGTGTGTTACAAGCGTGCATTGAGCAGTTTCCACACACCCTTGTAAGTTTGCAAATTAGTAACATTTTTATGCCAGATTTTCAACACTGGCATTTGTTCAGAGCTCCTTATGAACAGTACAGCTGTCATTTTTCACATCCTGGCTAAAATGTGTTTCCACGCTTCTGGCACAGAATACTGCAGTCGCTGTCAGAAATGAGTGTTTGGGACAGATTAGGATCGAGCGACTGGGGGGTGACCGAGCTCAACGGAGCTCTGTCAGGACTGCTGCAGATTTCTTTGTGGGCAGGAAAAGGTGACAGCACAGGCAGGAGCCCAGTGCAAATGGGCAGCCTGCCATGCTGGGAGACACAGAATGAGTAAGTGAGGGAGGGGAAGTGAGTGAGCTCAACGGAGCTGTGTTGGGACTGCTGCATATTTCTTTGTGGGCAGGAAAAGGTTGCAGTGCATGCAGGGGCCGAGCACAAAAGGGCAGCCTGCAACGGTGGGAGAAACAGAACAAGTGAGTGAGAGAGGGGGAGTGAGTGAGCTCAGTGGAGCTGTATCATGACTGCAGCAGATTTTTTTGTGGGCAGAAAAGGGTGGCAACACAGGCAGAAGCCCAGTGCAGAAGGGCAGCCTGCAGAGCCAGCAGAAATGGAACAAGCAAGTGAGACGGAGGCGTGAGTGAGGCCAATGGAGCTCTGTCAGGACTGCTGCAGATTTCTTTGTAGGCAGAAAAAGATGCCAACAGAGGTAGGAGCCCAGTATAAAAGGGCAGCCTGCAGCACCAGGAGAAACAGAATGAGTGAGTGAGACAGGGGGAGTGACCAAGCTCAATGGAGGTGTATCGTGACTGCTGCTGATTTCTTTGTGGGCAGGAAAAGGTGCCAATGCAGGCAGGAGCCCAGTACAAAAGGGCAGCCTGCAGCGCCAGGAGAAACAGAATGAGCAAGTGAGAGAGGGGGAGTGACCGAGCTCGTCAGAGGAGTATTGTGACTGCTGCAGATTTCTTTGTGGGCAGGAAAAGGTGGCAATGCAGGCAGGGGCCCAGTACAAAAGGCCAGCCTACAGTACCGGCAGAAACAGAATGAATGAGTGAGAGAGGAGTAGTGCGTGAGCTCAATGGAGCTGTGTTGGGACTGCTGAAGATGTCTTTCTGGGCAGAAAAAGCCACCAACACAGGCAGGAACCCCAGTACAAAAGGGAAGCCTGCAGCAGCGGGAGACACAGAATGAGCGATTGAGGGAGGGGGAGTGAGTGAGCTCAATGGAGCTCTGTTGGAACTGCTGTGGATTTCTTTGTGGGAAGAGGAAGGCAACAATCCATACAGGGGCCCAGTACAAAAGGGCAGCCTGCAGCAGCAGGAGAAACAGAATGAATGAGCGAAAGAGGAGGAGTGAGTGAGCGAGCTCAGCAGAGCTCTGTCGTGACTGCTGCAGATTTCTTTGTGGGCAGAAAAGGGCTGCAACGCAGGCAAAAGCCCAGTAAAAAGGGCAGCCTGCAGCACCAGCAGAAATGGAACAAGTGAGCGAAACAGGGGGAGTGAGTGAGGCCAACAGAGCTCTGTCATAACTGCTGCAGATTTCTTTGTGGGCAGATAAAAATGCCAGCAGAGACAGAAGCCCAGTACAAAAGGGGAAGCCTGCAGCACCAGGAAAAACAGAATGAGCGAATGAGACAGGGGGAGTGAGCGACCTCAACATAGCTCTGTCAGGACAGCTGCAGATTTCTTTGTGGGCAGGGAAAGGTGCTAACACAGGCAGGAGCCCACTACAAAAGGGCAGCCTGCAGCGCTGGGAGAAACAGAATGAGCAAGTGAGAGAGGGGGAGAAAGCGAGCTCAACAGAGGTCTATCATGACTGCTGCTGATTTCTTTGTGGGCAGAAAAAGGTGGCAACGCAGATAGGAGCCCAGTACAAAAGGCCAGCCTGCAGCCCTGGCAGAAACAGAATGAGCGAGTGAGAGAGGGAGAGTGAGTGACCTCAATGGAGCTGTGTCGGGACTGCTGCACATATCTTTGTGGGCAGACAAAGCCGGCAATGCAGGCAGGAACCCAGTACAAAAGGGCAGCCTGCAGCAGCGAGAGACACAGAATGAGTGAGTGAGGGAGTGGGAGGGAGTGAGTGAGCTCAACGGAGCTCTGTTGGGACTGTTGTGGATTTCTTTGTGGGCAGAAAAAGGCAGCAATGCACACAGGGGACCCAGTACAAAAGAGCAGCCTGCAGTGATGGGAGAAACAGAATGAATGTGTGATAGATGGGGAGGGAGTGTGTGAGCGAGCTCAATGGAGCTGTATCGTGACTGCTGCAGATTTCTTTGTAGCCAGAAGAAGGCGACAATGCAGGCAGGAGCCCAGTTCAAAAGGGCAGCCTGCAGTGCCGACAGAAACAGAACGAGCGAGCGAGAGAGGGGGAGTGACCCACCTCATCAGAGCTCTGTCAGGACAGCTGCAGATTTCTTTGTGGGCAGAAAAACATGCCAACGAAGGCAGGAGCCCAGTACAAAAGAACAGCCTGCAGCACCAGGAGAAACGGAACGAGCGAGTGACACAGGGGCAGTGAGCGAGCTCAACGGACCAATGCAATCTACATTTGGCATTGACAAAAGCTTGTTTTGTATGTTTTTGTTTCTGCATGCCCTCCAGTTTTCTCTGTGTCACCGCACCCCCAGAATGATGTCATGCAAGGGAACTGTCAATGTTTTACATACAGCAACAAGGAATTCTGGGTAAATTATAAAGTTGACTTAAATGTTTGTTACTCAGAGATGCAGTCCCTTATTTTGATATTGGGGACTGCAGAATAGCACCACATATTTTGACATATAACCTAGTTCTGGAGAAACTTGAAAGAGCTAAGTATGTGCATACATGGGCAGACTAGGTGGGCCATGTGACACTTGTACAGCTGGTTCTAATCGCTGTATGATTTTTGTAATATAAAAATGTGTTATTGAATATTTCTCATGAGAGATGCTGAGACATCCTGTGGGATGACCCCCCTTCCCATGTTTTAGATACAAGGTGTTACCTGGAAGGCCTGGAAATAATTACAGGCTAGAAGAGACCTAAATCAGGATCCCCTGTTTATCTAGCTTAATTGTAGCTTGCCAGCTGCTAGGATGGGAAATCATAAACTTTTATAATGTTTAGAGGAAGAGAGCAGGTTATGACACTCTAGTGCAAAGTCATAAAAGATTATTTGGTGTGTCCTGGGAAGAAGAGCTACTTGAGATCAAAGAGGGGATGTTATTTAAAGAAAGTAATGTGGGGACATGAGTTTTGCTGAGGTCACCTTTATTAATTTACCTCCTGCTGGATAGACACCCTGATTGTATAATTTTTAATAAACAGAGGGGGAGCTGTGTGACATTGTGGAGAAGGCAGACTCAAGATAGTTGTTTTAATTATGCTGTGAGTGACCTGTAGAGAACAGACACATGTTTGGACTCTGAGAAAAGCAACATCAGGCACTGTTAGGAGATACCTGTAAGTATACATTAGAAAAGACAATTCTCAGTGTACTGTGGTAGGAGATTTTGTCTGCACTTTTAAACCTGTTTTGTTTAAGTGATTTGTATGTTTTGTGATACATGGTTCTGTATTTACATTTTATACTTTTATCTATTTTTAAGTAAACCTCTCATTTTTAGATACTACTTGGTGTGCCTTTGAAATTCTTTATTTTACAAGTGAAGCATATATGGTTAAAGTTGACACTGTGCAAAGCTTACTGGTAATACCAAACTGGAAAAGGTAAGAATTTATTCTGAGGTCTTTAATAGAGTTTTAAGGGTTCATTTTGTATGCCTGGTTAGGTACTGAAGGCAAAAGATATTTGACCCCCCCCGAAGAGCAGAATTATCTGATCCTATACATTGGGTATGCTAGCAAGAGGTTCACAGTTTGAATCCTTCCAGAACTTGAGACCAATGTTTTATTTGAACCCACAAAACAGACAGGAGGGTTACCCTGTTCTGTTAACTGTTCACAATACTGCGCTCAGAGGTTGGCACTGTGGGAGCAGAAAGCCTGACCTGCTGAGTGGGGTTGTGACAGGCCGTAGGCTCTTATCTGCTGTCAGCATCTATATATTTATGTATATATATGTAGCAAGGCATTGTGGGTTCAGTGCATAGCTGATTTTTCTGTCTCCCTTATCAAAGTGCAGTCTCCTATGTCGGTAGTGTTTACAGCAATATAGTCCGTAGAAAAGCTTCTGGAAAACTGATTTTGTGATGCATATAGGCCAAAAAGATAATTTGTCAGTCTATGTAGATGTTGTTTGACTTTTACTACCTGCTAGTGAAGTGACAGGTCTGAAGTGGCAGTTCCTGTCAGAATGTGGCAGCATGATTGTACTTTTCTATATTTATGTTATAAGGCCTGAATGACTAGAAGTAATTAAGGAGTGTAATTATGGGTCAGACTACTTTTCTTTTCCTTTGATATCCCGCTTCTGCTATGAGTTCAAAATTGTGAAAGAAAAAGGATGTCTGCAATACCAAGACTGACCAACAGGGGTCTCTGTTTCAACACAGTGCTTAAAAACTGTGTTGCCCTTGCATGATGTCACAGTTGGGGTTGCAGCACTGAGAAAAAAAGGTGTAAGATTGTGCAAATGATGCAGAGCACAGAAATAAAAGCATTTGTTTCATGGAAAACAGCAGTTTTAGGTAGTTTGAATGGTAGGAGATTGATTCACAACTCCTACAGGTTACTACTCCCATTTGCTATGGCAAACATGACAAAATCACTTTAATCATTCTTATACACAGGGAATTTGGAATAGACTAGTGGCGATAGCAAAACAACAGGACTTCGCAAGAATGGCCACTGTAAAATTTACTAAATGGTACATTAAATATGAGAAAACACACGAGTTAGAAAAATATATAGAAATTCTGTTAGACCCTCAACTAAGACTATCATTCAAAATGTTCTGCTTTCAAACTTTTGACTCAAATTTATTAAATGCCTTATTTGCAGGTGTGTCAAAAACTATCAGAAAACCATTTGTGACCATAGACTTGAAGTCCCAGAGGCCACTATTACCATTATCCTTTTCTGCCCAAGACACCAAAAACAAAGGAAAAATAGCTGGGACATTACTTTGCTAGATCACGTGACCCACCAAACAGACAACTGGATATGCTGTTATTTGGTCCTGACAATGAACTAATTTTAAGATGTGCAACATTTTTGAAAGCAATACGTACTTAAAAAGGTTTTTATAAGATGCTAAAGTTGTAATTTTACTATAAATATTTATATTGTACTGATGTAATGGCTCAATGCTAATCGGTGAATTATTCTGCTACTACTAATACCACTTTATTACTTAAGAAATCACCCCCAAGGAGTAAACATGAAGTAGCACTTAGAAATCCATGCTGTGAACCTGCCTGATGGGGAAGCAACGTATTGCGGTAGGCATTGGTTGAATAACTCACATGGCATCCTCATCTGGCCAGTGGAGTTAAAATAGTGCCATGGATTTCACTTGTTTAGACTTTGTGTGTGGGGGAGGGCAAGACCACAGGCTGTAAAAAGCTATAGCTCCTTTTCTGGTGGACATTAATAACACACACATGCTACATGAAGTTGAATGCATGTCTCCCGATACAAAGGTCAAGTGGCCAAGGCAAACACTTTGAGTGGGCCAAGTACATTTTGAAGCATCCCTCAGTTCATTTCACTACAGTGTGATTCAGGAATATAATACACTTTGTCTCCTACTGTCTGTTTTCCACTGAGTACATCGTATGGAATCATAACCCTTAATACCATATAAACTTGTATCTAACTGAATACAGTGTAATGCTAGTAATTACCTGAAACATGTACACTTATGTTCCTAACCTGCTTGTAACCTTCTCCTGTCCTTGACTCTCCCATGAACAGTAAATAAGATGTTACATCTCTGGGGGCCTTACCCTGGAGGTTGTAAAAATCTGTAAATGATTTTCATTGCAGTGATTCAGTAATCCCTCACCTCATGATCTTTTTGGTCAAATGTACTAACCAAAATGTCTCGGCTATTCTTTTGTCTAGTGTGAAGACAGCAAAGTGGAATTCTTGTATGAAGCCTTAAAGAAAACTGGGGATATGTTTTTGGGCCGTTTCCCTCCTTCTCTTACTCTACTTCTGCATTCTTCCAGTAGCTATATTGGATTCTTTTTAGATGAAATTGAAGCTAATATTATCAAGCAGTTTGCAGTGACCTTTGCAAAGGAGGCTAGTCAACTAGCAGGTAAGGAATGTACACACGATTTACTTGCATTACATTTCCTCCAGGCCTTTGTATTTCTAGTCCAGTAGTTCTTATTTACTGAGTAGAAACAGTAATGACAAAGAAAGAATCTGATCTAACTGGAAATTGAATCCAAGTTTAGTATAGTGTCTGTCTCCAGCCTAAGCTATCTAGCCACTTTCTTACCCATATTGCAAAGTCTGCAGCAATGAACTATAATGATGTTAATTAGTTATTAGTGCAGTATTTGACAGTACTAAGCAATTGTATGACAAATTGCAAAGAGAGGAAACGTTATTAACAATTAACATTATTGAAAATGTAAGTTATTAGAAGCAATTATTTACTTGCAAAAATTTAGTTTAGCTTATTTATCTGTTTAATTTTTGGTGCCCAGGAAAAGAGAGCTTGATAATACTGCCTGTTTCAGCCTTGTCTTGTGGATGATACAGATGCAAACCAATTGCAATTAAACTAGATTATAGTAAGCTATTTGTGTTTTTTAGTGAATGGGGGAAATTTGGTCAGATCACCGAGGAAATTCCCCTACTCTTCTTGAGAAGTGTCATAGGATCTTTAATGTTCCCTTGAGGAACCACCAGAAAAGACAGACAGACAGAATCTTAGTTTAATATTTCATCTGAAGGATGGCACACCCCAACAATACAGCATCCCCATAGTACTACACTGGGATGCCAAAGTTTATGGTATGATCCCAGTCTCGGGGTGGGGAAGGGGATATGACCTACTGTATACCTTCTGGCCAAGAGGAGGATGTTCTATCAATTGAGTCACATGGACTCCCATAAGCCATGCTGGCACCCATAATTATAGCTATATATTGTCTCAAGTGAAACTAACCACATGTCCTACAGGTTAAGATACTGGCCTTTCATTGTTGGAAACCTCAGTTCAGTTTTGGTTCGGGTCACTAGGGCAATGAGATTGGCTGTATTGGCCTTTGATTATACTGAATGGGAGTCCTTCTCACAAAGTCACCACATTTAGACAGTATGCAGTTAATAGTGTATGGTGTTAACTGTGACCAGGATCTCAGATAGTTTTTTATTTTATCTGTAGCTTCAGGATCTTTACCTTGCATTTTCCTGTTAATTACACTGCAGTATTTCATACAGTATATAACCTGAATTACTCTGTTTCCTCATGTAACCACAGGGAGCAATTGGGGATGGTCTTGTAATCAAATTAGTTACACAAGAAAGGAAACTTGGATGTGTGTGGCCTAGCCAGGGACCAAGATGGAGGTCTAACCTGAGTGCTCTGTGGCAATCTGTCTTCCGTATCAGCCATCATGCATCCATTCTTACAAAAATGCAACATTTTAAATAAGAACACTGTCTGATAGTGTCACAGGCTAAATCTACAAAAAAGCAGACCCAAATAGCCTTTAAGGCCACAAAAGACACAGTCCAGATGGATGAGCCTAACGACATCTATACCTGTGCCAGCGTGTGAGGAGGCTCTATGGCAGATAAGTTGATTGGTGACATGGAAGAAAGCTTGGGCTGAAACTCACCAAAGAAATTAGTCAAATAACTGCTGTGGGAAATGTGGTTGCAAATGTAGGCAGGATTTGAAAACCTCACTGCCCAGTACTCCTACCTGCAAACTACCATCAATCTGCTGGGTGAAACAGCTGAGGGGCATCAGAAATGCCTGGATGATCAAGAGGCCTGTGTAGCTGAACAGGAGGACTGCAGCACAGAAACACAAGTCTCTCTGATCGCAATGTTAAAAACAATTGAGTCCCTGCAGGATATTCTCGATGACCACGAAAATAGGGAATGACACACAAGTGTGTGGCTGCTCAATTACGCAGAAGGCATCGAGGGCTCAGACCAACCTGCATTCCGAGCAAAGTGGCTACTGGAGGTACTGGTCCTGAATCTAGACACTACACTGGAAGTCCAGAGAGCACATAGATCGCTGGGTAAAAATCTGGGCCCCAACGAGAGGCCACCCCATTACCTGATCAAATCCTTCAGGTACCTAGATAGACAGCTAGTACTGCAGGCAGCAAGAAAATGTTGTATAGTGTGAGGCAACTCTATCAGTTTTTACCCTGACTTAAGCTGCCATCTTTAAAACAAGAGGCAGGAATTTAATACAGTTAAAAAGAGACTATATATTACAAAAAAAACAGGTAATTTGTGCACATCTACCCTTAGTGACTGATAATACCCTGGGAGGTGCAGCCAGTGAAAGTTTTCACCAACCCTGGACAAGCAGCTGTGTTTCTGGACATGGAGAAGGCAGCTAGAGTGGGCTGCTCAGGGGTCAGGTGGGCAGAATCAGCAACCTGACACCTGCAAGAGGTACTACCAAATAAAAAAGTGAGTATGGGGCTGTGGGAATGGGGGACTGATTTCCCCTCTTGGAGCCATGAGCCAAGTGTATAACTGTAAAAAGTTGATCTTCTCAGTAATCATGCTCAGAAAATAATAAGCAATAATAAACTTCTATTCTAGTACTGTAGCAAACTGTGTCATGCATAAGACAAAGGTCATTGTAGGGGAGCAAAAACCTCTACTGCCTTTTATCGAATGCTAGAAGTCTTAATAACAAAATGGGAAAACTCAAGTCAGTACTCCATGCAGAGCAAGATATAGATATGATACTCATAACATAAACTTGGTGGACTGAGGAGGACAAATGGGACAAGGAGATCCCCTGGTACCAGCTTTTTATGCTGAACAGAAAATATAAAAAAGGAGGAGGAATTGCAATTTACATTTCAAACGGTTTAAGAGCAACAGAAATTGCATCCAAAATAAAAATCCAGACAACCAAAACTGAAGCCACATGATTAGACACTGAGAGTAACTCAACTGAAAATGTAGTCATAGGCCTCTGTTATAGACCACCATCATGTGAGGAAAACACTAACCAAGAAATGATGGAAGAACTGACTAAGACGTGAACTACGAAGGACAGTATTTGTGGGAGACTTCAACCACAGCTGTATTAACTGGAAAAAACAAATAAGTAATACAAAAGGATCCATGACACCGGCGCAACAGCGAATTCACCAACGTCCTCGACCGTGCCGACAACCTGTCAACAACCCGACCCTGGTGCATCCCAGAAATGACCGGCAACACAGCAACACTCAATGCTGGGGCTGCACCCCCCCCCCCACTATTGATATCTAACTTTGTGTCACACAGACAGTAGAATTAGATATTTACCCCCATCTTTTGGGTTTCTGCAATCCTGTGTGTATGCCAAAAGCAGAGTGACAGGGGTCTGGTTGTGCAATGTAGCATAACTGATTTTGCCCTTGCATACCTTTAAATGAGTGGAGAGCTGTACCCAGAAGGGAGTCGGGGGCTATAGTTTTAGTGTCCTGTTGGAAGAACAGTCTGTTACCAGCAGTTTGTTTTTAGATGGAGACCTAAACCGAATGATGCTTGGGTCCCAGGAGACTTATTTTAAGTAGTTTCACACACTTTTTATACTTTATAAGGCTATAAGTTAGGAGGTGGTGGATGTGACCTTTTGACAACTTCTGTGTCAGGGCATTTATAGCCTGGGGGTGAAGCAAGCACTGCGAGCGCAAGTGCAAGGTGCCTGCGTGCAGAGACGCATGCAGAGTCACATGCATTTGGCGCATGTTACGTGTGTTAAGCTGGAGAAGTGGGAGAAGTATTTTATGGAACAGTAAGCTACATGTTAGATACAGTAGGAGGTTTATGTTACACTATGGCTGAGTTATTACAGATAAGAGCTACAACGGTATTTATAGAAGAAACAAAATGGAGAGATATATAGTAGCACTGAAGAGTGGCGAGTTAGCTATAAAATGTAAGGAGTGTAGTAACTTTAGCATTGATAGTTACATGGGGCTACAAGAATACATCTTTAAACAATGTAAGTAATTGAAAGAAATGAAAATAAAATTGCTTGGCCTAGAACTGGAACTGAAGTGCTACAAGCATAGTGCTAATAGTGGAGCAAATA
This sequence comes from Neoceratodus forsteri, assembly GCA_016271365.2. NCBI lineage: Eukaryota > Metazoa > Chordata > Ceratodontiformes > Ceratodontidae > Neoceratodus > Neoceratodus forsteri. The sequence continues at coordinate 520,669,109 of CM057458.1, forward strand.
ATACTGAAGTGACTGATACATAACCATGTCAGAAAAGGGACAGAGTAACAGTGGAGAATAAAGGCAAATGGGAGGAGCAAGCAAGCACTAGGAAAAGCAAAAAGGGAAGAAGGGACATGGAATTTATGGTGCCTGTTTCTAATAAGTCTGGCCCTTTAACAACTTTGATAAACAAAGAGAGTACATTGAGGGATGAAGTCCATGTTTGCAAGGCTATCCCAGATGAGCAGGAAGGTTGTCAGTTTTCCAATAATAGAGTGGGCCCCATTCAAGGGGATGGCATGCAACAAAACATAGGTCCAGAGCCTGATATTCAGGGTCAATGTCAAGTATTAGGGATACAGAATGACGCTGGGATACCAACAAGAAATGGGGATATGGAGGTTGAAAGTGGTACAAGTATAGAAGTGGAAGAGGGGAACCGGGTGTATATTAAGAGATTCAATAATAAAGTTAACCGATGCTTATACTACTAGAATTGATAAGGAAAGGGTGACCAGTTCCTATTTTTCGGGAGCTAAATTAAAGGATATCTGTAGGTTAGTCCCGGAAATCATTAAGAAAAGCACAGACAAACCTATAGATTTGATACATGCCAGGACCAATAATATTGTGTATGACAGAGAAGAACAGATGATTTTGGAGTACATGAAGACAGAGAAGGAAATAAGGAATATAGATGGAATAGCAATCTTCTCAGAGATTTTAACCATCCCAAGGGTGAGCTCTGTAGTAAATCAAAAAATTATGAGACTCAATAATTGGATGAGAAGGTGGTGTTTACTACAAAGAATAAACTGTGTTGGAACCTGGGAATATTTTTGTAACAATGACAGGATATATTGCAGTGATGGATTGCACTTAGCAAAAAAGGGAAGCAGAGAGTTGGGCCTCATGTGTTTTTTTTTTTGTGAACTGTTTTTCTTGGCACCTGCCAGCCAGGGCATCTCTCAGAGGTGCTCTCTCGGCTCGACTCCCCTACTACACACCTGAAGTCTCTTTCTCTCTTCCAGCTCCCACCCCACCCAGACATTCCAGCCCCCCAGATCAGCCCCCAGGGGAAGGCCCACCTCTCTTTATCTGACAGCCTTTTCTGTATATTAGATTGTCTGTCCAGTGGGAGGGTTGGCCATGCTGTCAGAGAGATGGCTCAGTGCTGTGGATGTGAGGGCTGGCCACTGCAGCCCTCATCGCCTCCCCAGTCTGTGGGAGATTTTCTGGTGCTTGAGTTTTCCCCTGTGGAACTCGTATGTGCAATGACATCAAGTGGCACAGCGTGCTGATGTCTGCCACAGTTCCACCCCCACACACTCCTGTGAGCACCATCTTCCTTCCTACTCTGCCCCCAACTTATGTTAGGAGCCGCCCAAGAGTGGCGCAATGCCTTGGTCCCTCCCCGGGAAGGGAGAGCAGTCCTCCGGACACTCAATCCCTTCCCTCCCTTGCCAACCCCCAACAGCCCAGGCTTATTCCCAAACCTGAATCGTCGGCATGGCGCAAGGTGTAGCATCCAGCGCCTCAACCCTCGGCACCACCGGGCCAGCTTGTGCTTCTTTTTTAAGAAAGAAGTTTTGAAACATTTAAACTAAATCATCAAATCAAATCAAATTATTCTTTATTTATAAAAAGGTGCCTTTCTAAAACCAAGGTAGCTGTACAACATCTAATTAAAACACATCAATAAACAAACAATACAAAAAAAGATTAAAACTAATAATAAATAAATACAACAGTGGAATTAAAAATCAGGAAATGCTAGGCTAAAAAGGTAGGTTTTCAAGGCCTTCTTAAAACTTTGGATGGTCAGGGAATCTCATACCCATCGAGGTAGAGAATTCCATAGGATCAGGGCCATAAAACTAAATGCCCTTGCCCCCAGATGTCTGCAAACAGACCCTGGGAATCTCTAGCAATCCCTCGTCGGTGGATCAGAGTGGGTGGAAGGGACAGTAGGGGTGAAGAAGATCTTGCAGGTAACCTGGTCCCTGGCCGTGTAGGGCCTTATAGGTCAGCAAACTGACCTTGAAGGTGATCCACCACTGAACTGGCAGCCAGTGCAGTCCACAGAGCACAGGCATTATATGACTGGTCCTAGAGGTACCAGTCAATAGCCTGGCTGCCGCATTTTGCACCAGCTGCAGGCGGCGGATATCAACCCCTGGTATCCCAAGGTAGAGGGCATCACAGTAGTTAAGGTGGGAGGTAACGAATGCGTTGACCAAAATTGGAAGATTGTCAGGGGGAACCAGGTGCTTTACCCGGGTGATATTTCTCAGATGATAAAAAGAGGTTTTGAAACTGCTGGCACCTTCGATTTAAGGGTCAAACAGTCATCAAACATAATGCTCAGGTTCCAAACCCGGTCTGAAGTAGTTAGCTGGACACCTCCTAGCCAAAGACCTGCGGGTGAACCTGCCAACAGACTCGCCTCCCAATGACCTGGGTCCACAATCAGCACCTCAGTATTTTCTGGGTTTAACTGCAGCCAGCTCACATTCATCCAGTCCTGGATCTCAGCAAGACAGCTGTTAAAGACCGAAACAGCATCATCCTGGCCAGGCACGAAAGACATGTACAGCTGAGTATCATCTGCATAGCAGTGAAAACTCAAGCTGTACCACCTAATAATCGCTCCTAATGGCAGCATGTACACCACAAACAACATGGACACCAAGATGGAACACTGCAGCACCCCACAAGATAGGGAGAATATAGCTGAAGAAAAAGTCCCAGACACCACCCTCTGAGTCTTACCCTCGAGGAAAGATTGAAACCATCTGGGGACCATCCCAGAAAGTCCACAGATGAACTGCAACCAATCCAATGGCACACCATGATCTATGGTGTCAAATGCAGCAGAGAGATCTTGAAGAACCAAGATGGAATGGGTCTTTCAATCTCTGGCTATTAGGAGGTCATTTAGTACCCGGACAAGGGCTGTCTCGGTACTATGTCTCTTCCTAAATCTGAACTGGAGAGAATCATAGACATTGTGGCTGGTCAAATGGTCATCTAGCTGCGACACAAACACCTTCTCAATAATCTAACCCACAAAGGGCAGGTTAGAGACAGGTCTGTAGTTAGCCAGACAGTCCGGGTCCAAGGAGGGCTTTTTAAGGAGGGGTTGCACCACAGTCTCCTTCAGGGGATCCGAAATGATTCCCCTCTCCAAGGACATTCAGACTATCTCAGCAAGGACAGGGCCTATTTTATCCACACAACCTACCAAAAGGCATGTAGATCCCGGGTCCAAACTACAGTTGGTCGGATGCAAAGACTGGATGACCATCACAATATCATTGATTGTGGGCTAGCCGAAGTCACACCATACAAATTGGGCATCTGACATCTCCTGCCGACCACTGCAACTCTCATTAGGGAGGGTCAGACGGATCTCAGACCTGATTGCGGCAACCTTATCTGCAAAGAATCGAGCAATCTCCTCACACCATTCTTATGAAAAAGTAGTTCCAGGCTGAAGACAGATTGGACTGCACAATCTGTCCACAGTCTGGAAAAGCTGGGCTGGTCAGTTCTGCTCAGCAGCAAATTCCCTGGACAGGAATTCTGCCTTCTTACGGGTAATTGCTGATTGATAAACCACATAGTGGTCCATCAAATTAAGTCTGTCACCCTCCAGGCCTGATTTCCACCAGCACCTTGCTAGCCTTCGTCCCACTCACCTCAACTCCCTCAGAGCCTCATCAAACCAAGGAGACCTGGGGCATCAAGTGAGGGGGCGAACACAAACAGGAGCAATGGAATCCAGGGCCCCAGTCACCGCCTTATTATAGGCAACTACCAGGTCCCCTGGATCCAAGCATTCACTCGGTACACCCGATAGGTCCAACACCACCATCAGGCCATCAGGGGAAACACCCCTCAAAGGGCAGTACCAGACCATCTCCATGGGGGCAGGCCTACTGGGGGGGCCAGGAAACTGAACCCAATGGTGTGATGGTCAGACCACCCAACTGGTTCCACCACCAAGTCAGATATCTCCATCCCCATGAGGAACACCAAATCCAATGAATGACTCAAGGGACAATGGGTCAAGGAGGAAATAACCTGTGTAAAGCCCAGTGAAATCATTAACTTGAGGAAGTCCTGACCAAATTGTGAGAGTTCATCATTGACCCAGGCATTGAAGTCCCCCAGGATCAGCCATCTGGGGGTTCCCAATGTCAGGTTGACCATGAACTCCGCGACTTCCTGCAGAAAAACATTCCCATCTCCTGGTGGATGGTAGATGAGAAGGATCCTGCACCCCACACCCCCACCCAGGATACATTCAAAGGAGTTGGTGGTCACCACTGGTACCTCTATCAGGTACAGTTCCGATCTAAAACAGATGGCAACACCCCCACCGCTACAATCCATCCTCAGGCAGTGTATCACTGAGTACCCAGATGGAATTGCTGATAACAAAATGGGACCAGCATTCTCATCCAGCCAGGCCTCAGTGATACAAGCCAGGTCAGATGATCCAACAAGATCTGCAATTATAGCAGTCTTGTTTTTAATAGACCTGGCATTGCACAACACCGCCCAAGTAGGATGAGTCACAGAGGAAGACCCTAACTAAAAACAAAGGGGAGATGGGTTCAAAACCAGTTAAAACCAGGAAATGATGGAATGTCTGTAAGGGAGGGTATTAGGGAGAAGGATAACATTAGGGTGCTGCTTCTGAATGCTAGAAGCGTGAAGGAAAAAATGGATGAATTAAAATACATTCTTATGACAGAAAAGAAAGATATCTGTGCCATTAGTGAATCATGGCTTAGGACTGATGACTGGGTAGAAGGAATACAGGGATACGAGTTCTTCCAAAAACACAGACACAGTAGGAAGGGGGGTGGTATTGCTCTATATGTATCCACTATATGTATCCATATGTATTCATTCGCCACTCTGGTGAAGCATGGTTCCTCTATGGAGGCACTTGCAGTGGAGACCACGGAGGATGCTGGGAACCTCCACAATGGAGACCCACAGAAGGTTGGCCCAGGACCCCACAGGGGAAGGAAACAACTCCTGGTGAGGGACTTGTTATCCCTCTCTACAGACAGTTAGTGAGACCCCACCTGGAGTACTGCGTGCAATTCTGGAGACCCCATCTCTGTAAAGACATAGACAGAGTGGAGGCTGTTCAGAGGAGGGCAACCAAAATAGTGCAAGGTCTGCACCAGAACACATACAAGGAGAGACTAAAGCAGTTTAATATGTATACCCTTGAGGAAAGGAGGGAGGGGGGAACATGATAGAAACTTTCCAAGTATCTCAGGGAATTAACAAGGTACAAAGAGAAGATGTGCTTTCAGAAGAAGAGATGTGCAGAACAAGAGGCACAATTTGAAGATAGAGGGGAACAGCTCAGAGGTAATGTTAAAAAGTATTTTTCACAGAGAGAGAGTTGTGGATGCATAGAACAGCCTTCCTGAGGAGGTTGTGGAGTCAGAAACAGTGGGAGAATTCAAGAATGCATGGGACAGGCATAAGGCAATTCTAATGGGGGCAGGAGGAAGAAAGCTGTTGATTAACTAGAATCTGCAGCTTATCCATCAGATAGGGAAATGGGCAGACTGGGTGGGCCAAGCGATCCTTATCTGCCATCAAATTCTATGTTTTTATGTTTCTGTGACTCAGTTATTAGGGGGGTAGAACTGGGGAAGGGAGGGAGGGGAAAGGAGGTAAGGTGCCTGCCTGGTGCCAAGGCTTGGAGGGACAGGAAATGAATCCTCAGGATCGTGGGAGTAGTGGCAAGGGGGAAGGAGCTGGATGTCATTATCCACCTAGGGATGAATGACCTGGCTGAGAATGGGATCAGAGCAGTGCAACAGGAGTTTGTGGAGTTGGGGAAGGGCCTTAGACAAGAAGCACATATGGTAACTTTCTAGGAAGTGCTACCTGTCTATGGCATGGATGAGGCTAGGGCACTCTGCATCATGGGATTCAATGACTGGTTGAAAAGCTGGTGCAGAGCTCAGGGATTTGGCTTCATTGGGGACTGGGGCTCCACCTGGAGGGATGCAGGCCTATACAGGTGCGATGGTCTGCATCTATCCTGGAGGGGAACCAGGATCCTAGGTGATAGTTTTAAATGCTTCAGTGGCAAGCATTTAAACTAGCCAAGGGGGGAGGCACTGAAGAGGAGAAGGGAAATCCTAGCCCCCCAAAATCGGGGTAATTAGTGAGGTAAACACCAAAATAGAGCATTCGATAGGGAGAAGGGCAGGGGTAAATGGAGAAAAAGACAAAGGCAGTAGGTACAGGGATGGGGCAAAAAGAAATAAAGCCATAAAAAAATGGAGGGTAATGAGTACCAATGCCCATAGTCTAGGTAAAAAGCTCCCTGAAATGGTGGCCTTGATGGAAGAGGGATGCCTGGATATTGTGGCAGTCACAGAAACATGGCACAAAGAGAACCATGACTGGGATGTCAACATATCAGGGTACCCAATCTACAGGAGGGACAGGGAAGGAAGAAGATGAGAAGGAGGAGTAGCTCTCTATATAAGGGAAGGGATAAAAGCAACAGTACTAAGGGTAAACAGGGAGGAGAGGAGGCACTGTGGGTCACCCTGGAGACTGGAAATGGCTCCACAATCCACACAGGGGTTGTAAACAAACCCCCATCTCAAGGGGAGGAAATGGACAAGGAAATGATAGAAGGCATCCTTGGGATGGCAGAGAAAGGGGAGATATTGCTGATGGGGGACCTGAATATGCCAGATTTTGACTGGAGCACCTTTGCTGCAGCCACATCCAAGAGCAGGGCCATTCTCGATGCCCTACAGGGGGCATGCCTCAGACAGCTAGTTTTGGAACCCACTCGAGAGAGAGAGAGCAATCATAGACCTGGTACTCTCAAATGGGGATGGAGAGAGGATCTCTGATCTTGAAGTGGGCAGCCATCTGGGAACAAGCGACCACCAAACAGTGTGGTTCACGATAAACTTAGCTGCAGAGTCAAGCCACACAAAAGTGAAGGTACTAAACTTCAGGAGGGCTGATTTTGTCAAAATGGGAGAGTGCCTCAGAAAAGCACTAGCAAACAGGCAAGAAGGTGGGGTGAAGCATCAATGGGGAAACATCAAAATCGCCATCACAGACACAACAAGCCTTTGTGTAAAGCAAATAAACAAGTCAAAATGAAAGAAAAAAACACTATGGTTCTCAAAAGAAGGGGCAGGGAAGGTAAGGGGGAAAAAGATAGCATTCAGCGGGAAGTATAAGGAAACACAGAAGGAGCAGGACAGAGAACTGTACCAGTTAAAGCAGAAGGAAGCGGGTAAGGCAGTCAGAATAGCAAAATCCCAAACTGAGGAAAAGATAGCCAACTCGGTTAAGAAGGGGGATAAAACCTTTTATAGGTACATTAGGGAGCAAAGAAAGACTAAGGCAGGGATACTGAGGCTGAACAAAGAGGAAGGTGGTTGGGCAGACAGCGACAGTGAAAAAGCAGGGATACTGACCGAATACTTCTGCTCAGTATTCACAATGGAAAAGCAGGGGGAAATACCTAATCTGGTCAATAGAAGCACTCTGGATAGGGGGGTTGATATTAGTCCTTTCACAGAAGAAAGGGTTCTGAAAGAACTCTTAAAACTGAAGGTGGATAAAGCAATGGGGCCTGATGGGATTCACCCCAGAATTCTAAAAGAACTAAGTGAAGAACTAGTAACACCACTGACTACCCTTTTTAATAAATCATGAGAGGATGGGGTGGTACCTGAGGACTGGAGGAGGGCAGTTGTGATTCCCCTTCACAAAAGTAGGAGCAAGGCAGAGGCAGGAAACTACAGACCTGTCAGTTTGACCTCAGTGGTAGGGAAAATGATGGAATCACTTCTGAAGGAAAGAATTGTTGAGTACCTAGAGACCAGTGGGGCACAGGACCCAAGGCAGCATGGATTCACAGCGGGAAGGTCATGTCAGACAAATCTAATTGATTTCTTTGACTGGGTGACCAAAGCAGTAGACCAGGGCGGGGCTGTGGACATGGCCTACCTAGACTTTAACGAGGCATTTGACACAGTCCCGCACAAAAGATTAATAAACAAATTAGCCAGCCTGGGAGTGGGTCCCAGGGTGGTAGCCTGGGTAAAACACTGGTTGGACAACAGGACACAGCAGGTTATAGTAAATGGAGTCCACAGTGAAGAAAGGAAGGTTACTAGTGGGGTACCAAGTGACACTGCAGAGGGACTGGAAGGGAAAGTATGTCTCTTTGCAGATGACAAAAAGATCTGCAACGGGGTTGATATGCAAGGTGAGGTGGAAAGGATGAAAAGGGACTTGGCAAGGTTGGAGGAATGGTTAAATGTATGGCAGCTTAGATTCAATACAAAGAAGTGCAAAGTAATGCACCTGGGAAACAAAAACACAGGGGAAGAGTACACAATGGGGGGTGAGATACTGACAACAACAAAAATGGAAAGGGACCTGAGGTTAGTCATATCAGATGACCTTAAGGTAGGCCAGCAATGTGAGAAGGCAGTAAGGAGGGCTGGGGGGATACTGGGATGCATAGGGAGAGGCATCACCAGTAGAAAACAGGAAGTTGTTGACCCTGTGTACAGACAGACCACATCTAGAGTACTGTGTACAGTTCTGGAGACCCCATCTCCGCAGAGACACAGACAGGGTGGAGGCTGTCCAGAGGAGGGCAACCAAAATGATGCAGGGTCTGCATCAGAAGACATTTGAAGAAAGACTAAAGGAACTAAAGATGTATAGCCTCGAGGAAAGGAGGGAGAGAGGGGACATGATAGAAACTTTCAAATACCTCAAGGGAATCAACAAAGTCCAAGAGGGAAGCATCTTTCAGAATAAGAGATGTGCAAAAACAAGGGGGCACAATTTGAAGATAGAGGGGGAACAACTCAGAGGTAATGTGAGGAAGTATTTCTTCACAGAGATTGTTGTGGATACATGGAACAGCCTTCCTGAGGAGGTCGTAGAGTCAAAAACAGTGGGGGAATTCAAGAATGCATGGGACAGACATAAAGCAATTCTAGTGGGGGGTAGGAGGAAGTAGGATGTTGGTTAACTAGGATCAGCAGCTTATCCTTTAGGTAGGGAAATTGACAGACTAGGTGGGCCAAGCAGTCCTTATCTGCCATCAAATTCTATGTTTCTATGAAACTCAGGAATTAAGTAGGGAAGGAATTAATGATAGTACGGTGGAACAACTATGGATAAAACTTAAAAGAAAGGGAAGGGATATAACCATAGGATTATGTTATCTTTCCCCAAATTTGACAGAGGAGGAGAATACTGCCTTTAAGAAATCATTAGATGATCGAGAACTTAGTGGTGATGTAATATTACTAGGAGACTTTAACTTTCCCAAAATTAGTTAGAACTCTGGATGGGGGTCTGGGCAAATAGAAAATAGGTTTTTAAATTACTGTCTAGTAAACAACTTAGAACAGTACATTAAAGAGGACACCAGGGGCAGCAGTGTATTAGATTTGGTGTTCAGTAATTTGCAGGAGCTCCTAGAAAATGTAGAAGTCATACAACCATTAGAGACCAGCGATCATAATATGATAGTTTCTGAAATAGCAGACAATACAAACAAAGTAACTGGAAAGACAAGAATAAGGAACTTTAAAAAGGCCGACCTAGCTGGGATAAGGCAACTTTTGAGAAATTGGAATTGGAGGCAGTAACTTAATGAACTACCCCTTGATAAGATGTGGGACACTATAAAAGTGAAAATTAGGAATGTGTAACCAGTTATGTCCCAGAAGTCGGGAAATATAATAGAAGAGGAAGGGTTCCCAAATGGTTTAGTAAAAAGATTCAAAAAATGATAAACAATAAGAATAGGGCATACAGAAAATATAAGAAGAACCAGATGCAATATAATGAAGAAATGTTTAAAAGTAAGTAAAGACAATGTAAATCAGTGCTTAGAAAGGCCAAAGTACATGCTGAACTGAAATTAGCTACAAGCAAAAAAGACAAATGTAGGCAATACTGTAGTTAGATTGGGAGTCTGAGATATGGGCCCAAGCAATCAGTGAAGTTAAAAGTAGGGGATAACACAACTGAGGATCAAAGGGAAATGATCAATGCTTTTAATAAATATTTTCTGGAACTTTTTCAGAAACAAAAAAATAAAGATGAACACAATAGTCCAGATAAAAGGGGATAGTATGATACCCAAAGAATTATAAAGGAAGAGAGGTTTATAAGAAACTAAAAAACCTTAAAAAACATAAATCCTGTGGGTCGGATGGAATACATCTGTATTTTTTTAATGAAATGGAGGAGGAATTTTGTGGGCCACTAGCGTTGTTGTTCAATCTATCTCTAAAAATGAGCAAGGGCCCAGATGAGTGGAAGAAAGCACACATTACTCCAATTCTAAAAGGGGACGATAACAATAAAGTGGATAATTATCAACTTATAAGCATCATCTCAGTGGTGGGAACGCTGCTGGAGGGTTGCATAAAGGACTTTATTGAAGATAATTTGATTACAATGGGAGTGGGGGACATCACACAACATGGTTTTGTAGAGGGAAGGTCATGCATAATGAATCTTCTGGATTTCTTTGAGCCTGTGAGTCAAGCTCTGGAGCTGGGTATGCCTATAGATGTTTATTTCGACTACTCTAAGGCATTTGACTCTGTATCACATGATAGGTTGTCAGTGTCATTGCCAGAGATAGGATTGGATAAAGGTTTGGTTGCTTGGATAGGATCCTGGTTGGAGGACTGGTGGCAGAGAGTGGACATTTGGGAATATCATCAGACTGGGGAGAAGTGACCAGTGGGGGTTCCCAGGAATCGATTTTGGGCCCTATACTGTTTAGGATTTTTGTTTCGACTATGCGGGCGGAAGATGGAGTATGGATGTGTAAGTATGCAGACGACACAAAGGTGGGGGTTATAGTAGACAATAAAGAGGCAGTTCTTACATTTCTGAATCTATTAAAAAAACTGGAAATATGGACCAATGAGCATAAATTAGTATTTAATGATACCAAATGTAAAGTGATGCATTTTGGTAGTAATAATAAGAAGGCAGAGTACAATATAAATAAGAGTCATTATAGGTGTCGAGAATGAGAAGGACTTGGGCGTTTGGATAACAGACATGCTTAAATTTGATAAACAGAACAGAGAATGTGTTAAGAGAGCAAATAGTATACCAGAAAACATACCAAGAAACATTAAAAGTAGGAGCAGGGAGATGATGGTCCCTCTGTATGGCTCCCTGGTAAGACTAGTGCTAGAGTATGGGGCACCTTTTAGCACACCTCAAAGCATAGGGAGTATGGTTGCAGTAGAAAGAGTACAGAGAAAATGAACAAGAAAGGTTGAAGCAGTCAAGGATAAGGCCTTTGAGGACAGACTTGGGAATTTGGGTATGTATTCCATGTGTTACTGGAGAATCCAAGGGAATTTATGCTTTGTATACAAAGCTATGCACAATGACATTATCTGGGAAACCTCTGGGTTAACAGGGAAAGATAATCAGAATAGAGCCACTAGATTGCATCCATATCAGCTAAAGGGAGATCTATACAGGATCACAAGGAGAGGGACATGGTTTAATCAGAGGGTGGTTAAAAAGTGGAGTGCCTTACCAGAATTGGTGGTGGGAGCTCCATCTGTTACCTCATTTAAACATCGTTTAGACTAACACATGGGAGAAAAAAGTTAGAATACATCCACAGTTAGTTGCAAGTCTGTCTATTACCTACTTGGCTATTAGACTTGAACCCCCTGCCTATGACCCTATGAATCTATCGTTGAACAGTCGATCGAAGTGAAACCCCCATCACTGCTGATATAGGCATGGTGGGGGGTTCACTGTGGGGGTTTCTGTGTCGCTGTAGTGATGGCATACCATACAAAATAGGATGCTATGTTCCTAAGCACATACATAAAACTTAACCTTGTCCAACATGTATCAACACCTATAAGGGGGGAATAACTTACTCAACCATGTTTTGAGTACAGAGACTGCTAAAATCTTAAAATGTAAAGTTATTCAACTGCTAGGCAATAGTGACCACTCTTGTGTAACATGCAACACAAAACTTGCCACTGGTAGGATAAAAGGCTGCACTGAAATATATCTATAAAAAACGGCAGGTATAAACAGCATTAAAACAGACCTTGCAAAAATCAGCAGGTCATACATATTTGAAGGTAAACAAACCAAAGAATGTTTGACTATCTTGAAGCACAATATCTTCAAGATCTGCAATAAACACATAAAAAGTGTTAAAAAAACAACGGAATAAAACTAAAATGGTTAAATAAACACATTATAAAAATGATTAAAACTAATAATAAGTGTTATGCACAATACCAAAAAAAGAAAACCAGAACAGGAGCTTGGCAAAAATACAAGACAGCACAGAAAAACTCCAAAAAGGTGATTAATAAATCAAAGAGAAGGTTAAAGGTCAAGTTAGCAACAACTGCTTCAAAACAGAACAGTAAACAGTTCTACAGTTATATTAATTCCTTGAAGAAATCTAGTTTCAACCTCTCACCTATAGTACCAAATAATAATATTATCTCAGAACCACATGACATGTCTAATATTTTCAACAATTACTTCTGTTCAATATATTCGCCAGCCATACCAAGTAATTTTTGTTACACAACAAACCTACACCACACCAGCAAGATCACAATCAAGAAAATAAAGAAAAAAATAGACAAACTAAGACATTTGAAGCTCCAGGATTACATAACATAACCCCTTAAATGCTAATATTAATGAAAGAGAACATCTGTATGTTGTTACAAATTTTGTCTGAAAAATCAATAAGTGAGGAAGTGGTACCACATGACTGGAGAACGGCCAAAATTACACTTATCCACAAGAAAGGAAGCAAGCAAGCAATCCATTGGAAACTATTGCCCAATCAGCCTAACATTTTTCCTGGAAAATTACTTGAATCCATAAGCAAAGATGGGCTATAGGATTACATTAATAAACATGACATTTGTCAATGCCGAATGTTGTCTCACTGGCATTGGTAATGGTAGTGCCGGAGTTAGAGATGCATAATAGGAATGGCAGTGAAGTATTAAAGTGAAGCCAACCCCAACCCCACCCTGGAGAGACCGACAGGCATTGGGGTGTGCCTTTGGGTCGTCAGCTATAACACTTATGGCATTGTACCTCACCCTACCCTGTAGACACTGACAAGTGTCGTGGTGTGCTTTGGGGTCTTTGGGCGTTATACTTACACCATTCCGGAACTAAATATGCTGAAGTGGGTGCAGTATAGGAGAATGGGGTGAACTTTCTGGCCGAACAATGCAAGGCACACCATGATGCCTGTCACTGGCTGCAGGGTGGGGGTGGTGGTGAAATGGCATGAGCATTACAGCTGATGATCCTAAGTCACACCCCTGACACCTGTCAGTCTCTACAGGGTGGGTTGCTACAGTTGGAAACTCTAATACTGTAGGCATGTGCTGGTATTTTCACTCTAAATTATCAACATGGGCTTTTTGTGAGCCTGCCTCATGAAAAGCAGCACAATCAGTTTGTTAGCTGAAAGGTGGCTTTGCACAGCGGCAATGCCATTTGGCGACACAGGGATGAAAACACATTTTGGGCAGGATGTGAAATGACAACTGTATTGTTCATGAGGAGGCATAAAAAATGGCAACATTGAAAATCTGGTGTGAAAATATGAAAAATTGGTGAAGTCATGTGCATGCATAGAAACTGTGCAACACACGTCCGTAACCCAATTATTTTTGGGAGTTTGTTAGCCACATTTTAACATAGGCATCTTGGGACCTCCCCTCATGAACAGTGGCATTGTGATTTTGTTAATCTGTCCCAAAAGTTGATTTCCCACAGCGACCAAGCCATTGTGCACCACAGGTGCGGAAATGCATTTTGGGCAGGATATGAAAAATGACAGCTGTATTGTTCATAAGGAGGTGTGAAAAAATGGCAGTGTTGAAAATCTGGCATGGAAATATTGCAAATTTGCGAAGTTACAAGGATGCATGGAAACTGCGCAATACACGCTTGTGACACAGTTATTTTATGGACTTTCGGCACCAAATTTTCAACATAGGCATTTTAGGACCTCTGCTCATGAACAGTGTCATCATCATTTCCTCAAACTGTCCCAAAAACTGATTTCGCACCACAACCACGCTATTCTGCGGATGTGCGAAAACACATTTTGGCCAGGATATGTAAAATGACAGCAGCACTGTTCATCAGGAGGTGTGGAAAAATGCCAATTTTGAAAATATGGAGTGAAAATATTACAAATTCATGAAGTTACGAGCGTGCGTGGAAACAGCGCAATGCACGCTTGTAAAACAGACATTTTTTGGATTTTTTTACACCAAATTTGCAACATAGGCTTTTTGAGAGCTCCCTCATGAACAGTGGCACTCTCGTTTCATTACTCGGTACCAAAAGGTCATTCTGAGCAGTGACCACGAAATCACCTTTTGGGACTGAATAACACCATGACAGTGACATAATTCATGAGGAAGGGTCCCAATAACCCCAAGTTGAAAATTTGGTGCAGAAATTCCAAAAAATACCCAAGATATGCACCAAAGTTGAAAAAACCCTATTCATGCCATTATACAGCTAACCAGCATTTCTTCAGTTTGCGGTCAGTTTTGAAGCGAGCAGAATTGTTCCCGATCCACCAAAGATCATCGGCCGGACTCCGGAGGTAAGTATGGGGTGAGGGTGAGTAGGGAGGCAGGTGTACACAAGGGTGAGCGCGGGTTGCATGAGGGCAGGAGATGGCGAGGATCGTTTCTTTTTCACAGGGTTTAAAAAAAAAAAACCTTGTGGGACTGTTTTATTTTCAGGGTGATTTGGCATGCTGGGGTGGAGCTTCCAGCATGTGCCACCTAAATATTTTTGGGGGATATTTGTAGCCCGATGGGGGATGGGCTTTCCCAGCACGGCAGAGGCAGAGCCAGAAAGTTGGGCACCCCTCAACAGCTGTAACAAATGGAGGGTGCATGATGCTGATGGGGAGTGGGCTCCCCATCGAGCACATACATTGTAACAGGGCATGCTGACAGAGGGATTGGGCACCCCCAAAGTTGGCATTATGGCAGGCAATATGCCACCATGTTATGTGCTTGTTTCACCAGGGAAAGCATGTTGGGAGGTCCGTTGCATATGATGAGTATTGCTCGCATTGCAGCGGTCCTTTCGTTTGATGTGATCACCACAGTAAGTATGCATGGTGTGGCGCCAGCATGCAGGCTGATTGGGGAATGAGGGATGCACCTACTGATGCATGCCATGCATTCACCTAACAGTGACTGTGCCTCCAAATCTGCTACTACCGCAATATGTTGGTTGCGCATGTGCGAGCCAACATAAAAAGGTATGAAACTGACCTGGACCAACATGGCTTTAGTTCTGGATGATCATGTGTTACAAATTTACTCTGCTTTTACAACAGGATTAGCCAGATCCTAGATAGGGGAGAATCAGCCGATGTAATCTTGTCAAACTTCTGTAAAGCATTCAACACTGTACCACACTGGACAATAGTCAACAAACTAATTAAACTACAAAATGATGATACTCTCACAAGATGGATAATAAACTGGTTCACCAACCATATGCAGGAAGTATCAATCAATGTTTTTTTGTCCGCAGAGTGGAGGGTGACAAGTGGAGTCCCACAGGGATCAGTTTTGGAACCACTTTTGTTTCAGTTGTTCATTGCTGACCTAGGGAACAACTCTGTAAATTCAATTACAAAATATGTAGATGATACCACATTTGGTGATGCAGCTAATACTCATGAACAAACCACCATGATTCAGGAAGACCTTAATTCTGTAAGCAAATGGGCATATAAAAATTGTATGTCATTCAATTTAGACAAATGCGCTGTCCTCCACTTACGAAATAACAATCTGAAACAACCTGAGTAGTAGACCGGGGGGGCTGTGGACATGGCCTACTTAGACTTTAGCAAGGCATTTGACACAGTCCCACACAAAAGATTAAAAATCAAATTAACCAGCCTGGGAGTGGGTCCCAGGGTGGTAGCCTGGGTAAAACATTGGTTGGACAACAGGACACAGAAGGTAATTGTAAATGGAGTCAACTCTGAAGAAAGAGAGGTTACTAGTGGGGTACTGCAGGGTTCAGTATTGGGTCCAGTTCTTTTTAATGTCTTTATAAGTGACATTGCAGAGGGACTGGAAGGAAAAGTATGCCTCTTTGCAGATGACACAAAGATCTGCAACAGGGTTGACACAGAAGGAGGCATGGAAAGGATGAGAAGGGACTTGGCAAGGTTGGAGGAATGGTCAGAAGTATGGCAGCTCGGATTCAATGCAAAGAAGTGCAAAATAATGCACCTGGGAAACAAAAACCCTGTGGAAGATTACACAATGGGTGGGGGGGGGGTTGGTAGTAACAACAACAAAAATGAAAAGGGACCTGGGGGTAATCATATCAGATGACCGTAAGGTTAGCAAGCAATGTGAGAATGCAGTAGGGAGGGCTGGGGGATACTGGGATGTATAGGGAGAGGCATCACCACCAGAAAACAGGAAGCTGTTATCGTTCTGTACAGACAGTTGGTGAGACCTCATCTGGAGTACTGCATCCAGTTCTGGATACCCCATCTCCACAAGGACATAGACAGAATGGAGGCAGTCCAGAGGAGAGCAACTAAAATGGTGCAGGGTCTGCAAGAGAAGTCATACGAGAAGAGACTTAAGGAGCATAATATGTATACCCTTGAGGAAAGGAGGGAGAGGGAGGACATGATAGAAACTTTTAAGTACCTCAGTGGAATCGACAAAGTCCAAGAGGGTAGCTTCTTTCAGAAAAAGATGTGCAAGAACAAGGGGGCACAATTTGAAGATAGAGGGGGATGGCTTAGAGGCAATGTGAGGAAGTATTTTTTCACAGAGAGGGTGGTGGACACATGGAACAGCCTTCCTGAGGAGGTTGTGGGAGAATTCAAGAATGCATAAGACAGACATAAGGCAATTCTTCTTGGGGGTAGGAAGAAATAGGCTGTTGGTTAACTAGGATCTGCAGCTTATCCTGTAGGTAGGAGAAATGGGCAGAGTAGGTGGGCCAATTGGTCCTTATCTGCTGTCAAAGTCTATGATTCTATGTTTCTATGTAACTTGAAACAACAATACATCTTGAGTAACACTGCTTGAAACTCAACAGCTAAAGAAAAGGACTTAGGCATTGTTATAAACACCACCTTAGATTTTGAAGAACAATGCCTGAGTGTTGTATCTCAAGCAATCAGAGTACTAGGATCCATTAAAAGATGTATAAAAAGTAGGAATACAGATGTTATTATGCCATTATACAGATCTTATGTCAGACAACATCTCGGTTACTGTACCCAGCTATGGAGTCCCTGCCGAATAACAGATGTTGATCTTGTTGAAAGGGTACAGCATAGAGCAACCAAAATCCTAACTGATACCAAGAATAAATCATACACAGAAAGACTAGAGCAGCTAAAACTTTTTAGTGTGGGGTTAAGTCACGGCACTCCTCTCTCAGATACATTAAGATAGTCCAGGCATAAGAACATTGTTATCTTTAATTTGAAGAAAATTACAGATCATGCACATACAAAAACAGCAACCAGCCCACTCAGAGCAGGTAGTCTCCTAACATTTCACCTGTTGGCTTTGAATACAGTACAATGCTCATTGAGAGTTCAGTCGGTGGCTGTCTGTAGTGGTGAGCAGTGGGCTGTGCCAGTCACCAGCTTAGTTTGGGGATGGGGGAGCGGGGTGGTGGGACTCTGCCTGCTGTGGTGGGGTGGGGGTCTACTAGATCACAAAAGGTGTATTCCTACTTCATAATGGGGGATCGGGGCATGGGAGGGGTCCTCTAGACTACCAGAGATCTACTCATCATTTTAATAACATGGGACTCAGGGCTGTGGGGGGCTCCACTAAACTACCAGGGATCTATTAAATATTTTAATAACACAGGACTCAGGATTTGGGAGGGGGTCCACTGTACTTTGACGCAGATTGCCCAGATCTCCCAAAGGACAATTTCTAAGTGCCCTTAGACCAGCCCTGGCTTGTCTAAGAGTACTTAGAAATTTTCCCTCAGGGAGAGTTTTGAGAATTATGATATAGGGGATGTGACAGCTTGCATCTGCAGCATGCCCCCTAGCACCATGCCGCAGCCCATTTAGTGGTGCAACGTTGGTGCAAGCCCCCTTTGGCACATGCAGCCTGCATTTGATGCAGGTGGCTTTTCAGAATAGCTCAGGGGTGTATTATTTGACGAAAGGTGCAACTTGCATCATTTATGTTTGATGCAGGCACCTTGAGTCATTTTCAGAATTTTAAAAATGGGGCCCCATGTCTCTGTATGATGTTGGAATGAGGAGGGAAGAGGAAGACTGGGTGGTGATTTAAACCATGGTTGCTTGTTTTTTGGTGGATTTTGTGCTATTGCATACTTCGAAAAAATGCAAGAGAAGCACATGCAGGCTGGGGGGGGCAGGGAGGTAGAGGCTCCTCCTTGGTGAGAGGACATGAGATTTCAATATCAGCATTGCATGAGATGGGAACCCTGAGAGTGGTAACCTGGAACATCATTGGTTTAAAAACTGTTATTAAAAGGAAAAAATCTGGCCCAATATCAGGAAGATGAAAGGGGATACAGCAATCTTGCAAGAGACCTGTATGGTCTGAGAAGAGGCCTTGAAATTTGAGAAGTCCTAGGGAGGCACGCTTCTCTCAGCTGACTTCACTTTTAAAGCCTGGGGACTGGCACTCTGGCTATGTCCATGTCTATCAGCTACCTTGGTTGGACAAGTGGCGAATACCCAGGAAAGATACTGTTTTGAAGACAGTCATCTTTATTGTAAAAATCCACACAACACAATTTAAAAATTGAAAAACAAATGACGGTATGTATGCAAGTGGAAATAGTTATAATAGAATAGTGTGTTGGCTCCAGTACTAATACATTAATGGTATACTGTCAGAAAAACATAGACAGAGGCCGACTCCATGGCTCCGAGCAAAAGGGTTCGCTTGGCACGCTGGCAACGCAGGTTCATGCCCCAAGCCCGGGTACCTGGAGAGGAGGCCGACAGGAAGAGGATTGAGAGAGTCCATTGGATGCTTTCCTCCCATGTGGGTGGGTCAGACCTTGGTACCCATGGGCAGATTAGGGGACATGCTGGGGGGGGGTGTTGCCTAAGTCAACATGCCCCCCCCCGGCACATCCTTGCCCAGGGTTGCCGTGCTCATGCAAGGCAGAGAACTGCTGTGAGTGGGGCCTAAAATGGAAAAGGAACTCCATGTACAGCCAGATGGTGAGTGCCGGCCCCTGCCACCCCAAAGCCCCTGAAACAGCCTGGACCAACTCAGCAGTACCCAAGATACTCCGTTTGCTGAGAACGCACTTCCCCCTTGGAAGAGAGGGACCCGCCTGACGAAGGAATACATCGGGTTACCTGGGGTAGGCTATAGTAGGGGTTGGTGGTAGGCACCAGGGATCTAGGCACTCTGAAGGGGTGGCCAGACAGGGGTGCTGAATGGGTGGAGCATAAACAGAAAAATACAAAAAAATAAAAGCATAGACAGTACTACAGAGAGGAACTATCCTAAGTATATTCCCACAATTATTTTACACCGAAATATATGAAACATGATCAAGATCAGTGCACTAAGTCCTATGATCATCCTTCAGTCCCCACATTAGTACAGAGGAACATTTGGGGGTAAGGTAAGGTAATGGTAACAGAGAAATTGAATCATGGAAGATGTAGCATGTCCTTACCTTCGTGTAATGGCAAGCGGGAGTCTAGGGAACACATATGGGTAGCAACATAAGGTGCCCAGCAGGCGTAATAGGATTGTAATGTGTGTTTGGCCAAATATGCCATTCTTGTATGGATAGCTAAGAATGAGATTGCCCCTCTCCATTCCTATGGAGTGGGTATCTCCATGGTTCTCCACTTATACAGCAGAAGACATTTTGCTTCCACCCTTGCTGCAACCAGCCACTGCAGTTTTTCGTCAATGTATGGAATTTCCATTGGTGGTATTAGCAGGAGCAAACATTTTTTTTTGGGGGGGGAGTACAGTATCAGTAGGACCCACCACCCCAAGAAAATATTTCTGAATTGCTGCACAGAAGCTACACAAGGCAGGAAAGGCCTACAGAATGTGATGTGGCAAGCCTCCTTTGGCACCACATTGCCAACAGTGGTTTGTTGGGATCCAGCCCATTTTGTGAATTTGCATGGGGGTTCTACACCACAGGTGAAGTACTTTATTTTGTATGAGCAAACTACGGTTATCCTGGCAGGACCAGTGTGCTATTTTCCAACAGTTACTCCAAGTGTCATCTGGGGTGAATACCTGTAAGGAGGATTTCCATTGTTGAAGGGCCTTCAGTGTCTGGTCCAAAACAGCTGCAGTAATAGTTTTATAGATTTTGCTGGCTCGTCCCTTCATGTTTTTCCACCATATTGGGAGTGAGGAGATACAGGAGGTAACCACTGCATGGGGAGTATCTGAAAATAATAGAAGTGACAGATCCCCTCTTACTTGTAAATATCTCCCAAATTCCCTGTTAGGGAAGGGGAACCTGGTTCTTAGATTCTCGAAGAAGTCCATATACTTAGCCCCAGTGGTTAGAAAATCCTTTAAATATGTATTCCTGCTTCTCTCCAGGTGTGCCATTGGATGGGCTTGTTGTCAGCACATACTGTATAAGTAAATTTTTTCAAAGGGGGCTCATGCCACCATGGTAAAGGGGAGTTTAGCAAGTCTGGCCAGTTGGTGCCAGGACCTTACTGTGCCCCAGAAAGTGAGCCAGTGTCTTAGATGTTGTGGTATTGCACCATATAAGAGAATCAATGGGGGAAGTACCCTCCCAGGGGAGATACTTTACAGCTGTGCTGGAGTAGGAGTGGAGGCACTTACTCTGGTTAAATCTTATGGGCTCAGCTTTGATAACCCTGAGTTTTTTCCATCAGCTGACACTGACACTTGCTGACTTTCCCACAACAGTAATCTTGGGAGGGGATCTCAGGACCTCCTATGACCCAATCCTGGACAGGTTGGCCTCACCAATCAGGCAACCCGATAGGAGCTCCCAGGCCCTCAGACAGATGGTAACAGAGCTTGGTCTGCTGGATGCCTGGAAGTTTCTATACCCAGCCAACAGGGAATGTTCTTTCTTCCACCATGTCCACTAGTTATACACATTCATTGACCTGTTGCTCCTAGGCAAAGATTTATTGCTGGTGTCAGCTGGTCCAATACTACACTTAGACCATGCACCTCTATTGGGTTAGCTCCAGTAGGGTGATGCCTCTCCCCTTCAACCAGTAGTGGAGTTTGGACCCCAGACTCTTGCTAGACAGTGAATTCCAATACAGGCTATCCTCAGCCTTACAGGAGTTCTTTGAGCTTAAATAGAAGGGTGACACTTTGGCTTGCTCTATTCATTTTTGAGTTTGCGCATGCGCTGTAAACTCCTTGGGATAGTGACTTTGGATGGGTGTGACATTGTCTGTCCAATGCAGAGTGCTCTGCAAGGGGCTCAACAGTATCACACCAATCATCAGCCAGGCTGGTCCTGATGCTGTTTTGCCTGAAGTGGTCTGCACTTGAATAGAAAAAGCCTCACCAATCATGTGGCAGCTTTTTCCTTTGATCTGCAGGTCACCACAGAGCAAACAGCTGTTTACATTGTGACGTCTCTGCCCCCCATGCCACCCCACCAGTCCCTTCCTGAAAGGTGGTAGAAGGCGCTTTCCTCGCCTGCCTCCTCCATGTCCTGCTGTCTCAGTTTCCTTATTTTCTCCCACCCATGCTGAGCAGGCCACAGCCTAAGCTCCATACGGGCTGGGAGTATTCAGTGCCCAAAGGCACTTTTACTCTAAGCACGCTCGATCGCACTAGCGGATCCCCCCCCTGCCTGCTGACATCGGGTCCTCATTCCCTGTGTCAACATGTATTCCCCCCTTCCCCTTTAATGTGGCACACTGGGGCCCACCCCAGTGTGCCAAAAATACCTGTGGTGTTTCCAACACCGGGATGCCCACTCCCGGTGTCAGGTGCGCCCCCCCTTACGCCCCTATATTCTCCAACTTCAGGATGCCCAATCCCTGGGTCAGCATGATCCTCCCAATACTCTGGCACAATGGGAGCCCACCCCAGTGTGCTGAAATCCATAAATAGTTTACCTGTAAAAAAGAAAACAGACCCATGTCGTCTTTTTTTTAAACCTGAAAAAAAAAAAGAAAATGGTCCCTCATCATTCCCGCCAGCTTCCCTCCCCCAACCCGCACCCTTCCTCTGTGCACCCCACCTCCCTGCACCCCCTCACCCATACTTACCTCCGGAGGTCAGGATCAGCGATCTTCTGTGGACCGGGAACACGTCTGCACTCTTCAAAAGCCAACGGCAAACTGAAGAAAATGACGGTAAGCCCTATAATGGCAATCAATGGGGGGGTTCAACTTAGGTTGTCATCTCAGCCACTTTTTGGAGTTTTGGTCCCAAATTTTCAACATTGGGTTCTTGGGACCTCACCTGGTGAACATAGTCACTATCATTTCGTTTCTCGGTCCTGAACAGTGATTTCGCGGTCGCTGCATGGAATCACCCTTTGGGACCAATTAGCAAAACAACTGTGCCACTGTTGATGAGGTGGGGTCCCAAAAAGCCCTTGTTACAACTGTCTGTACAGAGGGACAACAACTTCCTGTTTACTACTGGTGATGCCTCTCCCTATGCACCCCGGTATCCCCTAGCCCTCCTTACTGCCTTTTCACATTGCTTGTCCACCTTTAGGTCATCTGATATTACTACCCCCAGGTCCCTTTCCATTTGTGTTGTTGTCAGTATCTCACCCCCCATTGTGTACTCTTCCCCTGGGATTTTGTTTCCCAGGTGCATTACTTTGCACTTCTTAGTGTTGAATCTAGGCTGCCATACATTTGACCATTCTTCCAACCTTGCCAAGTCCTTTTTCATCCTTTCCACCCCACCCTGTGTATTAACCCTGTTGCAGATATTTGTGTCATCTGCAAAGAGACACTTTTCCTTCCAGTCCCTCTGCAATGTCACTTATAAAGACATTAAAAAGGACCTGCCCCAGTACTGAACCCTGCAGTACCCCACTAGTAAACCCACCTTTCTTCACTGTGGACTCCATTTACTATTACCCTCTGTGTCCTTTTGTCCAGCCAATGATTTACTCAGGCTACCACCCTGGGACCCACTCCCAGGCTGGCTAATTTGTTTATTAATCTTTTGTGCTGGACTGTGTCAAATGCCTTGCTAAAGTCTAGGTAGGCCTTGTCCACGGCCCATCCCTGGTCTACTAATTTTCCGATGGGGAGGGTTGAGGATCCTCCTGATGGCTTAAAAAAAGGAGACTGATAGAAAAATCCCATGTATTAAAACCCCTAATGGCATTGTCACCCCAAAGCAGCAGGGCATAAGACTGGCTTTACAGGCATTTTACTAAGACCTCTACACTTCCAAACTGTGAGGAGACACCCCTTCCCCATAAACATTATTGGCCCTCCTCCTGTTGCCCATGCTGTTAGAGACCACTAGAGACTTCTTGGACCATGCTCTTTCCAAGGAGGAGCTACACAAAGTGGTTAAGTCCACCACATCAGGTGGGGCCCTGGCCCTGATGGTCTGCCCACCAAATATTATAAAGAATTACAGGAAGTAATGCAGGAACCAATGATTGACATAGTGGTAGAAGCATTGGGCAATATGATGCTAATTCCATCACACTGCATGGCCACAATAAAGGTTCTGCCCAAACCCGATAAGGGCCCCACCCAGTGAAGCTCTTATCATCCTATCACACTGCTGAATGCAGATTACAAAATCCTAGCTAAAACCTTGGTGGAGGGGGTCCTGCTGGATCTCATACACCTAGACCAGGGCAGATTTATTAAGGTGAGGCAGGCCAAACATAACATCTGGTGCACACTAAACATCTTGTAGAGATGGTTGAGGGGAGGAATTGCTTGGCCCGGTCTGCTGTCCCTTGACTCTGACAAGGCTTTTGACTATGCTGAGTGGCCCTTTATGTTTGCCAAGCGTGAATGTTTTTGTTTTGTCCCTAAAATATGATTCGGGGTTGCTGTTCTGTACCAGACCCTGAAGGCTCAGGTTCTCACCATTGGCTACCTTTCTAGACCCTTCCCTCTCACAGGGAGTATGCAACAGTGGTGCCCCCATCCCCCCTTTATGTCCTCACTATTGAACCATTGGCCACAGCACTTACAGTAGTAATAGTAATAATAGTATCTATCTGAGTGCTCACCCTTAAGGGAACCCAGTGCAAAATGTTGCTCTTTGTGGATGGCAGCCTCCTCTTTCTAGCCAACCCACACAAAGCAGTGAGTGCTTTAATGGACATAGTTAGAGAGTACAGCCCCCTCTCAGGACATAAAATCAATTGGGCTAAATGTGAGTGGATACCTATGGAAAGGGAGGCAGGGTCCTCTTCTGAAAGTACAGACTTTGCTGACAGAGAGGAGTGTAAGCACATAGACTTACCTTAAAGGTATATTTATGTTGATTTATATTTCTCTTCATACTGAAAGTAGCAGGGTAAGTAGGGAGAATAAAAGAGATTTGTAGGCAGTGTTTGGGGCACTTTGAGACTTGCTTTAAAGCTGTAACAGGTAGTGTGGGAGAACTAGCTCAGGAGATTAATCTTGGGGCTGCGTAGATTCAATATGCCATGTGAATCAGGTGCGTAGTTGAGAGGGTGGAAATGACAGAGGCTTAGTGCTTTCTAATGAGTGCACTATAGAAGACTCTCTTGTCCTGTGTATCCCAGTATGCTTGTGTCCCAGCGAGTGAGTGGAGCAGTGAAGGAGTGGAACAGGTACTGGAGCCTTAGGCATCAGTAGGCATCCGCACAATGCCACAGGGAAACAGGGGGCTCTGCTAGTTGGCTGAGGCAAGGTACCTGGTTATTTCATTACACTCACTACAGGAAAGGGTAAAGGGTAAAGGGTAGACAGCAGCCCACTAGTGGAAATAGGAGGGACACACTATCTAGGGTAAGGTGAAATAAGGTTTCTTGTGGGACACTAAGAGGAACGATCTAAAAGCAGTAAAGAGACAGAGGGGAGCAGGAAGGAATTAAATGAAGATAGTAAACAGGACAGCAAGGGTAAAAGGGGAAGTCAGGAGACATCCTATCAAGGGAAGGGTAACATAGAAAGACTGTTAGGGGGTTCAAGGGGGTAGAACCAAACAAAGGGACAGGGTGCAGTAAGAAGCAGGAGGAAGAACATACAGCCAGAAATGGGAGTGGTGCAGTGCAGTGAGTGTGAAGCAGCAGTCTTCAGGGAGACATTCTGGAGACAGAGTTGCAACCCAGTATATATCACCTTTCTGGGTTGAGGAAGGAGGTCACTAGACTTCAGGCAGAGTTGATCAGGATCCTGATGGCCTAATCCCTCACCCAGAAGCCACCAAGTCCACCACCACTTCCCCAGAGGATACCTAGGAGAGGGAGGGCCAACTGGACAGTGAAGGGCTCAGGGAGGATGGGGGTGGCAGGGCAGGGGCACATTCCTCCACCAGTGCCATTACACAACTTCTGCGCCATTCTGGCAGGATGGGACTGCTGAGAGATGCCACCCATAGTAGTGGCAGGGGAGTATGTGAGGGGTTTCCCAAAGGGGAGGACCCAAGGTGTGTGGCAGAGGACCCCAGCAGAAGAAGAAGCAGCTTCTGATGGGGACTTGATTGTTAGGGGGACAGAGTTTGGAACAGAAAAGGAGTGAAGAGGGAGCAAAAGTGCCAAACAGTACATACATAAGGACATAAGAAAAATCAACAGGAGGGAGCAATATTCCCATCTAGCCTGTCCATCACATAATCAAAGGGTGCTAATAGTGTGGCCCACCCCTTCCCCATGTCTAGGAGCAAACTCCGATGGTACGGGGGAGGGGGCACAGCAGCACAGCATAGAAATCTCACCAGACATATCCCACAGGTTCAAAGCTTGGATTTAACCCTACCGGGTCAGTCTGCACATGCTCTACAAAGCATGTCAGTACTGCGTAACAGGAACAGCACGGTCAGGAAGAGCAAGAGGGTGCAAAACCATGAAAGGGTGTATGCACAGTAGTGCCCCCTCTCACTGTTCCCATGAAGAGGATAAGACCTCTGCTGGGAGGAGGAGCCAGCGAGCAGCTGTCATGGCTTGACAAGATGAGCCATAGGCAGCAAGGAAGGCAGTGCTTCTGTAGACCAGGTTTCGATTCCCGGTCCCAGATGAATAACTTTTTTTTCATCTTTCACACTTTGTGCAATTTTAAGTGTTAACCTCTACCCCACCCAGAGTTCATTATTTTAGTTGGGTGGGTTTTGGGGGGTGTAGCCCCCCATAAGGGGGTACATACAGTAATTAAGTTGGCAATATACCGCCGTGTACTGGCAGCGCGGTATATTGCTGCTCTGTAATGTTTTGCGACATTATGACCCCATGCCAGAATAAACATATGGGCCTACCTGAAGACATCTTCCAAACAGCTGGGAACTTCATAGGTTGTGGCCACAAAATGAACTGGACACCCCAACTCCTCTTGAGATCCACGGCCTCTGGACATCTTACTTTGCCACAGGAACTCCCCTCTGACAAACCCGGGACCAGAGATACATGATCTTACCTAAAACCCACTGGAAAAGCACTCATTAGCAGATTAAAACCTTTGGAATATTAAATTCATGCATTTCCTATATACAAACGGAATCAACTCAAATGTATTCTTTTGTAATCCAAATCAGTTCATTTCTCCTCTGCCCAAAACTATTTAAATGAACACAGGGTTCACTTGTAGTTTAGATAAACTTCTACAGATCCATGGGGCTAAACTTTTATACAGTCAAATAGGCAGTAACTTTCATCAGAGCAAGATCTTAAACAGCTCTATACACAGAAGGCTTGATTTTTTCCCAGGAACCTAGCGACTTATTATCCTGGACCGTGAAGCTCCCTAGATCCCAATGCCACTGGTAAGTATCTAACAGAGCTTCCTACTTGGTTTCAAGGGGATCCTGCAGTTTCCTTTAACTGGGACAGCATGCAGCTTACTCCCCACCGTTCCTTGACTTCACTGTTCCGGCCTTCCAGGGACACGGATGGTGTGGCACCAACCAAACCCACTGCACCATATCCACATACTCTCCTGCCAGGTCACTTTCCTGGTCTGCCCGGTCTCCCCAAACCTCCACTATCTCCCTTACAAGTTCTAGGCTGAGGCATAAGACAGGGTGCATGTTGGAATCCTCTGCCAGCCGTAAACTTTCTCTCCACCATCCATCCATCCATTCTGCTGCCTGATATGTGCAAACCAGCACCAGGGGAAAATACACCTCTAGGGCACTCCATGGCCCACTCAGCTAAAGACTGGCAGCCCATAGGCCTGTCCCTCCAAACAGGCCCTAAATGGGGTTAGAGGCTCCCCCAGGCCCCCTCACTAGTGGAACCTGGTCTGCCTTGCCACACAGGGATGCAGAGGCCCTGTCACAGCCTTCTGCAACTCCGACGACCCAGGCCCACTACCAACCTAACCAGGGCCTACCTATCCTGCACCTCTATTTATCTCCCTTCCACTTCCAAGAGCCCAGGACTCCACCAAAAATGGCATCAGCTACTTGTTTCTATGCCCTTCCTCAGATGCTCACCCAGGGGACCCAATGCATCACCACTGATGAAGCCGGCCTGCCTAAAGGGGGGGGTTCGGCCTGCCTAAAGTGTCCCCACCCCGCACTGCCATCAGTCTTCCTCTCTCTCTCTCTCTCTCTCTCTCTCTCTTCACCTGGGAACTCATCCTACAATTCCTGTTCCTGCCCATTTATGCCCTCAAACCCTTGCTCTCGGCTGCCACCAAGTGGCGGCAAGCAGAAATTACACCCCCAGAGCACTAAAAAATCCCTTAGCTCTGGAGGCAGTAAGAAGGAAGCATAAGCTAAAGGGAGCATAAGCCTTTCTCAAATAAGAGGGGGCTTACACTCTCCCCCTACCCAGGGAATCATTCCCTCCTGGGAATAATGGCAGGAGACCCAGGCAGGCGTCAGCCAACAAACTGGGTATGTGCATCTCCCTAGCCACTGGAAAGGAGCCACCTGCATGGGGCCCAAAAGGTCCCCCCCCCCACACTAGCTACTATTATCTATCTTCACCTATTTAAAAACCCTTAAACTAAAGCTTACCTGTGCCAGGAGGTCCAACAAATCTAAAAAAAAAAAAAAATAGTTAAGAACAGCACTTTGATTCATAAAGGAGCACATTTATCATTTAAACTCATAAAACAGTTACTGAAACAGTTATGTAAACAATTAGTTGTAGAAATGGCAGTACAGTTTCCCCTACCTCTGATTATATCTCCCATCTAATAAAACAGGTTACTGTATATACACTTAAAGGAATTTTGTCATTCACACCCCCATACACTCTCATAGTATCACCAGCCACAACATTATAAGTGCAATCAAATTAGGTAACTATCTATCATTAAGCTCTAAATTAACGGTTGGCAATGATTCATCTTGTTAGTATCCCTTTAAATGGTTATACAGTCACTATAACCCACTCTGATGAGTAATCTTCCTGGCATAGTCCAAAAAGTCTTTTAGGGGGTCTTAAGTGGCAGGTCCCCCACCAGGCGGGAAGTAGAAATCCGAGTCTGGCTTAGCGATGATGTCCCCAAATGAGTCTTTGTTCACCTCATAGTACTTGGTGTGAGTCCCAGCCAAGTCCTGCACCAGAGCAAAGTTTTTAAATAGGGTTAAACCGGACCATGGCATTGTGTGACACATTGCCCATTGCTTCTGGAAAAGCTGCTGAGAGGTCCAGCTTTCACCTCCAGGTCAATGCTTCAGTCTTTCCTGCTGCTCCTTGAATATCCATTCCTCCCTCATTTCCTCTATAATATCCCAAACTCTTTCTGGCATGTAGGGGGAATCAGCAACAGATATTCAATGCGCATCCTTCTCCTGACCTATCTCTCAGCCTGACTCCACTCCGGCAGGTCTCAGATGCTGGTCCTCCAAGTTTGTCTTGTTGGCAACCACACTCCATGTCTATAGGTGATGTTTAGGGATCACTTCTGTTCAACCCGTCCATCTGGGTCTGGAGGGTCCTGGCATGTATTGGCAAACATGGGGTGCGGTCATCCAGTTCGACCACCGGGCAATGGTAAGGCTGGGGGACTGTTCTATGCACTTGGTAATCATCGAACTGGAACCTTTTACTGGGGAACTTCTCTTCCACTTCCTCATCCAACTCCTCAAAAATGCTTCCACTCTTCTTTGCCTCAGTGGATGCTACAGATGGCGGACTGGCATACCCACTGGATTTCAAGCTTTGGGGCTTTGCCACAGCTGAGGACAGGATTGTATCCAACAGGACCGGGGGACTACCTCCGGACAGGCACCATGTCTGGGACCTCCCTGGGCCCTGGGGATCTCCTGCAGGCTTTCTGAGACCCCTGCCCCTCCCTCTGCCATGGGGATAGTCAGTAGCTGGTGTTGGGAAGCAGGGCAAATGTCTGTGCTCCCCGTCGCCCCCTGACTTCACTTTCTCAGTAGCACCTCTTCTTTCTCTGCTTCAATTACCACATCAGGAGAGGAACCCTGGGCTTTGTGATGCATTCCAGGGCACTCTCTCCAAGGGGAAGTCTCTTTAATGCTCCACAGTCCCCACTACCCAGTGACCACAGTGAAGAAGACCCCTCGGAGATACTTTGGGGGGTCCCCAGAGGAAGATTTGTGGGGCATGGCCAAAGATGCCTCCTGGAGCTGAGCTTGAACAAATTCCACATACAGGCAGGCACACAATTCCTTCCCTCTGAAATCCACACCTCACACATTGCTCGTCAAACTGTCCCTTTTCTCTCACTTGCCAGAGCCACATTAACAAAGAGGCAGGAACCATTGCCAATGGCTCCTTTTCAGGAGAAACATCCCCCTCTACCTTGAATCCCCTGTCTGCCATCCTTCGATACCAGTCCATATGACCGCCCCCACAGTCTCCTCAGAGTACTCACAGTTCTCTTCACAGTGCTCAGTCAATAAAATGAACACTCTCACTACTCGCTCTCAAGGATGCTGTCTCCACAATTCTTGGCTGGCTCCACACCTCCACACCTTTTGCTATGCTGCTGCAAAATAGGGCTGGGCCTATCAGCTGGTTTCTGCTCTCTGCAGCCATCCACCAATCAAAGGCATCCAAAGCATCACGTGATCAGCCAGTCACACGCAAGCACCACACCAGGAGAGTTGGGGCCTACTTTCATTCCAGGCCTAACTCCTACACCACCATCAGGAATTTTTAGTGCACCACACAGCCTATGCATGGCAAGAGACCCACCAGCACCTCTGCTCCAAGGAAGCAGGGTTTTATGGTTCTTGGGGTGCAAGGAAATATCCCGTACAAACCCCCAACGTGTGGCCCCCTCCCCTTCTCTAGGGGAAAATTCTGATGGTCTGGGGGAAGGGGTGCAGAAGCACAGCCCAGAAATCTCACCAGACAGGTTCAAAGCTTGGATTACATACAAGGGCCTACCTGAAGACATCTTCCAAGCAGCTGAGAACTTCATAGGTTGTGGCCACAAAATTAACTGGGCACCCCAACTCCTCTCAGGATCCACAGCTTTGCTGCTGGAACCCCCCCACCCCCACAGATGACCCCAGGACCAGAGATACAGGATCTTACCTAAAGCCCACTGGAAAAGTACTTATTAGCAGATTACAACTTTTGGGATATCAAAATAATGCATCTCCTATTTACAAATGGAATCAACTTCAATTTCTTCTTTTATAATCAAATCACTCTATTTCTTCTATAACCAAAACTATTTATATGGGCACAGGGGTTCACTTGTGTTTAAATAGACTTCTACAACTCCATGGGGCTAAACTTTTATACAGTCAAATTGGCAGTAACTTTCGGCAGAGCAAGATCTTAAACAGCTGTATACCCAGTAGACTTGATTTTTTCTCAGGAACCTAGCAACCTATTATCCTGGACCATGAA
Source organism: Neoceratodus forsteri (assembly GCA_016271365.2). Classification (NCBI taxonomy): domain Eukaryota; kingdom Metazoa; phylum Chordata; order Ceratodontiformes; family Ceratodontidae; genus Neoceratodus; species Neoceratodus forsteri. The sequence continues at coordinate 520,700,165 of CM057458.1, forward strand.
GCTCCCTAGATCCCAACGGCACTGGTAAGTACCTAACAAAGCTTTCTACTTGGTTTCAAGGGGGTCCTACAGTTTCCATTAACTGGGGTAATGTGCAGCTTACTCCCCACCCTTCCTTGACTTCACTATTCCGGCCTTCCAGGGACAAGGATGGTGCAGTAGCGACCAAACCCACTGTACCATACCCCCATACTCTCCTGCCCGGTCGCTTTCATGGTCTGCCTGGTCTTTCCAAACCTCCACTAGCTCCCTTACGAGTTCTGGGCTGAGGCATAAGACAGGGTGCATGGTGGAATCCTCTCTCTGCCGTAAACTTTCTCTCCATCATCCATCCATCCATCCATCCTGCTGCCCAATATGTGCAAACCAGCATCAGGGGAAAATACACTTCCAGGGCACACCGTGGCCCACTCGGCTAAAGACCGGCAGCCCCCAGGCCTGTCCCTGTAAACAGGCCCTGAAAAAGGTTAGACTCCTCCAGGCCCCCTCAGCAGTGGAACCTGGTGCCTTGCCATACCAGGATGCAGAGGCCCTGCCACAGCCTACTGGAACCCCGATGACCCAGGCCCACTACCAACCTAACAGAGCCTAACCGGACCATGGGCCTACCTATCCTGCACCTCCATTTCTCTCCTTCCACTTCCCAGAGCCCAGAACTCCACCAAAAATGGCCACAGCTACTTGTTTCTATGCCCTCCCTCAGACGCTCACCCAGGGGACCCGACGCATCGCTGCTGATGAAGACAGCCTGCCTAAAGCGAGGGGGTGTGTGTTCCGGCCTGCTTAAAGTGGGGGGGGTCCCCACCCCGCACTGAGCCTGTTAGTCTCCCTCTCTCTCTTCACCCAGGAAATCCTTCTACAATTCCTGTTCCTGATCATTTATAGCCTCAAACCCTTGCTCTCAGCTGCCACCAAGTGGCGGCAAGCAGAAATTACACCACCAGAGCACTAAAAAATCCCTAAGCTCTGGGGGCAGTAAGAAGGAAGGGGTCCCTAAAGGGAGCATAAGCCTCTCTCAAATGAAAGGGGGCTTACACTAGTAAACCCACACATCTGTAGATATCTATCCAGTTTACTTTTGAATGTAATTAAACTTGAACTATTTACAACTTCCTCCAGTGTGTTCCAGTGTGTCATTATCCTCTGTGTGAACCAAATTTTTCCTTTTAGTTGTCCTGAAATGTTTACCCTTGATTTGAAGCTTATGCCCTCCAGTATCTCTGCTACTAGCCTTCAGCTCAATACCTAGACATTCCCTTAAGTTGTGTTTTTAAATGACTTAAAACAAAAAACTGTTATTAGGTTATCTCTCAATTGCATCCTCTCTAATGGCAAGAGATCAAGTGTAGTCAGTCTGTTATTATATTACTGATCTCTCAGACCAGTAATCCTTTTGTTTTTTTTTCTTTTGTGCTCTTTCCAATCCTAAGAATATTCTCAACATCTTGAAGAGCTCAGAACTGCCCACGGTACTCTAAGTGTCTGGCAGTATAGCCTAGAAGTTAGAGTAATGAGCTGTGAACCAGCTTGGTACATCCTGCAGACCAGACTTGGATTTGATTCTCACAACCTCCACTTGCATACTGTGTGACTCTGAACAAGTCACATAACCACCCAGTGCTCTCAGGTTGCCCCGGAAAACAGGCATTTTTGCCTAGTGGGCCCTACCCAGTTACTAAAGACTAAAATAAAATAAAATAAAAGTGAGGTCTCACCAGGGACCTGTAAGTAGGCAAAACAACATTTCTGTCCCTGCTCGTAATGTTCCTTCAAACACATCCCAAGATTTTATTACATTTTGCTATGATCTCATTACATTGTTTGTCAGGCCTGAGATCTCTTGATACCATCGCCCCAAGTCCTTTTCACTGTCTGTGGATCTTAGAGTATGGTTTCCGAGAAGGGAAGGCCAGTGGGATGCTGGGGTGCACAGGGAGAGATATGACCAGCAGAAGGAAAGAGGAAAGTGTTGCCACTGTATCAGTCACTGATGAGACCACACCTGGAGTACTGTGTCCACTTCTAGAGACAGCATCTCAGAAAGGACATAGAAATGGAAGAGGCCATCCAAAGAAGCGCAACAAAAATGGTGCAGTGGCTGCACCAAATGTCCTGTGAGGAGAGACTGTGGGATCTAAACATGTATACCCTGGAAGAGAGGAGGGATGGGAGACATGATGGAGACCCTTAAATACATACCTAATAAGGGTGAATAAGGTACAGGAAAGGAGCATTTTTTCAGAACAGAAGGAGTACAATAACTGGGAAGCTTGCAATGAAGCTGGAGAGGTGAACCTTTAAGAAGGATGAGAGAAAGTATTTCTTCACTGAGAGGGTGGTGGATGTCTGGAACAATCTTCCAGCAGGGGTTGGGGCAATAACAGTGAAATGCATATCGACCATTGAATTGCATAAATGGAACCCCATGCTGTGAGTAATTATCCTACTATTTGTTCAATTTGCTTTTAATAGATACATATGTTATTGTGGTGTCTTTTTAATTGTTTTTAATGAGTTCATTTTATTTTTTGGGGGGTTTTCATTTTTTGGTTTAAGCATTTTCATGTTATTTTGCGTGTACGCTGCTTATTCAATCATGTTATGGCTAAATTACTCACTATATTTAAGTAGCAACAGTAGGCTTTTGGTTCTGGTCCCCTATTGAAGCCTCAGTTTGGAATTTGAAACACTGGGGCCACTAACCCCAGTTGTGTGGTCTCCTCTTTAGAGCGAGTATCTAATTTTGGGTCACTATGTTTTACTATAGATATGCAAAAACATTTGCTAGACAGCTGCATGCCCCTGTTGAATTTATGTATGTATGCATTTATGTGTGTGCAATATGCACTATTTTTTGTCTATAATAAAAAATTTTGTAAACAGAGTTAAAAACTGAATAGTGTCTTATGCGCTGCTCCTTCTAGTTGTATAAAATGTGGTTATTGGCTGGTCTACTTTAAGATGTAGAACACTGTCACTTTTTTGATACATCAGCACAGTCTTAAAGAAGAATTATAAAATGGAGTTCAAAGATCATGAAACCTGATAGGCTGAGGGCCATCTTTGCCCATGCTGTTATCTCTGCAGATAAAGATACAGTAGCCTCTTCACAATAACATCAATACAAACCACATATCCCTAATTGTTATTATAAACAAACATGGCTGTCACTTTTACTCACTAAAAATCTTCACCACTGACCTAGAAGTAAAATTGCCTCGAATTAAAAATAAAACAAAACAAAAAAATGTAATTTGCCCTCATACACACACACACACACACACACACACACACACACACACACACACATACACACACAGCACTATAGTACTTACAGTTTTAATTTCTGGTGTTTCTTTGCTGACCACAGAAATCCCCTTCACACCCTTACTTGCTTACCAGGGAAATCTCTGCTGTTTACACTGCTATAGATAAAACAGAAACTCTGGCTCCAGCTGAGACCTTCTACTGCATGAGTGTGGGGTGAACATTCTGCCAGTAGAACCGAGCAGAGATTTGAATTTTTGTATTACATTCTTAGTAAACATTACATCTCTTTAATTTTCTGTTGGAAAGATAGAAAAGAAACAGGGGCGGGAAAAATAATAAAAAAGAAAATAAGAAAAGGTGAAAAAACAGGTTAATTTTGGGTAGTTGTAGAAAAACATGGCTTAAGGGCTAATTTTAATATAATCTGTATTTTACTTTGCTTATATCTGAAACTGATATGGCATGCCAGTACTAGGATGTGCCGGGGTTATTTTCTTGGAGTGGATTCACTTAAAAATCATTCAAATGTTTAATAGTTTATTTTTGTGCATTCTCCACCTCTCTCAAAAAAATGTTGGACCTATTTTATAATCACAACAAGACACTACAGTGTGCAGGTTGTGGTGCAATAATGGCACTTCTCAGGTGACTGAAGGAACTTGGCAATGCCTCATGCCTCACAACACACCCAAGGTGTACCATTATCCCACCACAATGTACACCCTGTCATGTTATATTGCTACAATGAAGCATACCCCTACTTGCATAGGTTGTGACTTCAATGATAATTTAGCATGTTCAGAAGCTTTTCCATTTTCATGAGTGAAGCTGCCTATGCCCATATTGGACTGCTACCATTTCCAGAGTCTACTAACTGCAGCTGAAAATGCCACTGGTTGCAGCACTCGTTTATTCTATTATTTATTTGCATTTTTTCTCCAGGAAGAACATACTGAGCAAAATATATTGTTTCCTTCTGCGTCCTGTGGAGAGGGGTACAGTAGAAGTAAACACAGAATTCACAATATTCAACAAATGTGCAATAAGGGACTACATATACAGCTGTTTTTCAAGGTTAGGGAGACAGAACACAAAAATGGGAGATAGCGGTACAGTCAGAAAATATGGACTGGGGATGCTGCAGTGGTTGTCGTCCTTTCCATTGTCGGTGGCTGCGTAAGTAGTACACTTGCCTCTGGTTTTAGCTTTACACCAGACACTTGGGGTAATACCCATAACTGACACCGTATGAGATATGAGGCTGATGCTGTACTGCTGAGGTGCTGTCCTTCAGATGAGACGTTAAACCAAGGCCCCTTCTGACCATCTCTGACCACTGTCCAGGCGGAAGTTAAAGATCCTTAGGCACTTAAGAGTCATGGAGTTTCATGGCCAGCATTCCCTTATCAATAAAATAAGTCCCCCCCATGATGCACCTGGAAACAAACTATTGCAACTTAGTGTGCCTTTCCAGGTCAAAATTACAAATAAATAAAATAAGTACACCTTTGTATTTTTTTGCATTCACATTATGTGCCTTGCAAGTGAGGAACTGGGTATAAAAGGGAGGAATAAAGCAGTCTTTCCAAGTATTTGGGGAGCTGTGCTCTAATCCTAGCTGACTGTACAAGTGAAACAAGGTTGAAACCTCAGCTTTGGATATCCATCCATATGGATTGTGGTCCATATTGAGAAGCATCTCAGTTCTTTGGCACCATCAGTTTGCTTTGATTAGAATCAAGAGAGCAGTAAGTAGGGTGAGGAAATAAATAGTCATTGTTCAATTAAGAGAGGACAAATTAAACAGTGTGGTAAAAGAAATAACTGTTTTTTTAAATGTGCATTTTATTAATAGAGTGCCACATAAGACCATCTATCAAGCAACTCCATCTCACCCTGGCTCATAAGTTTCATCCACTCAACCAGAAGATACTGGAACAGCTTGCCAGCTCAGTCAGCCCAAAGCTAAGTTGTCAATGGGTGGCTGCTATTTACTCCAGAGACATGCGATTTGTGCATTACCAGGTAAAATGGTATTTACTGATTGTCAAACAGTAATGAATGGAAGTTATCCTTTATTGAGTTTACTGCATATCAGCGTTGTAGCTGGAGACAAGGTAAAAGCAATGGGGCAGTTTGTTACATTTTTAAGTGGACAGACAATTAAAAACATTGGTGACCCAATTCATGGTCACAGTGACTATGGATTGTGATTGTGACCGCTTATTGACAGTCACAATTTACTCCACATCAAACTACAGTATACTCAGTGGTGGTCACAAACCTTTCAGCACTGTTACAAACATGTTCAGGACCAAGCAGGGAAGGGGTGTAGGCTGTCATGCAAATGTAAAATCTCTCGAAATCCCTGTCTCAGTCTCTTCTGTACTGCCCAGCTGTAAAATTTCTACAGGGAGTGTAAGAGTCACAGGCAGCACTTCCGGTAACTTTGAACTCTCTAACATCTGGACACACACTTTGCACTGTTATCCTTCCCATGCAACTAATGAGATCTTCTGTGCATTGCACCAAAGAGTGTTAGTTCTCTGGGGTGACAGTTTACCCCCACCTAGCAATGCCACTATTTATGACTGAGATTATTTAATACATAGTTTGGTGACCTAGAGAAATTCAAGCCTAAGGGTTTTCAGCCTGATGATTTCACCACTGAGGGCTCATCTGAACCACTCCTTAATCCTTTAAAGTTTTCTGCCTCTAGTCCCAAATTTTATTTCCATTTTCTCTTTCCAGTTGAGATTACTGATGGTGTCGAAAGGATGGAACCCAGGCCTAGTTTGGGTCTAGACAGCATAAACTATCATATTCTTAAACTGGTTAGTGAATCAGTTGCTCCCCTATTAACCAACATTTTTAATTATTCTTTGTGCAAAGGGGTTTTTCAATGTAAATGGAAAAGTACCATTATAAAACCCCTGCACACATTGGGTTCCACAAATAATGCTTCTAACTTTAGACTTATTTCCCTCCATGCTCCACTTTCCAAAATTCTGGAAAAAAATTGTTTTGGATCAGACTATGGAATATCTTGAAAAAATTTAACATTCTGACAGAATCACAGCATGGGTATAGAGCTAACCATAATACTGAGACTGCCTTGCTGAGGTTCACAAACTTTGTACAGTATACAGAGCGATTGATGATGGACTTTGTACCAGCTCTGAGTTTGTGAATCTCATTGAGGTAATTGTGGACCATGATGTGCTTCTTAACACATTTTCCCAAATAAACCTCTCAAGGGATGTAATTAAATGGATTAGGAATTACCTATATAATGGGACCCATGGGACAATGATTGAACAGGTATACACTGAAGACTGTTTAATCAAATGTGGAGTACCACATGGATCTACATTAGGCCCTTTATTACTTAGACTACAGTATTTATTAATTCCGTACCACAAATATGCAAGTATTTTATTTATTTGTGTCTAGGATTACAAGTACCTTTGAGCCAAGGCTCTTTTACAAAGGTTCCACGTCAAGTGAGAAGCAATACATACATGAACAAAAAATTGTGTAACAAAACAGAACCAGTGTACATACAGTTTCAAGCAATTGAATATATCAATTTGGGGGAAGGTAGGAACCAGGACAGGACAGGGTAAGACAGAGACAGTTTGAGGCTTGGGGGATCATTATGGAGAGGAGCAGCCGTGGGCATTGTCAGGCCTCGAGAAAGTGAAAAGGCGGGGCAGGGTGGTGAGAAGGAGAGGGAGAAGTAAGTGTAACCCCTAGGTGGTGCTATCCCAAGGGCTACTACCCCTGCCTGCTTGACTTCTGACAGGTTGAGGGGCCTAGGTTCTATGGTGGGTGCCTCCATCCAGAGGTCAGGGTTTGTAGTGGTTAGACTAGCTTGATCACAGCCCTCTGGGACACTGTGACTCCCTTTGGTTCCCTCTAGTAGCTCACACAGTACACAGTTGCAGCCCCAATACCCCACGTATACACACTGTTCACTCATAAAGTACCACTTACCCTCGAGACTGATTCTGCAGTACGTCTCTGAGGACCTCCTGTAAAACAAGGTCAATCAACATACACAGCAAAAGGCAATACTGTTTCCATAAGTACCAACACCACAGACAGTATATAGTGTAACAACAACAAATTTGATTTAGTTAGGGGACAGTAACATGGGAGGGGGGGATCAGGTTAATTGGTGGCATTAAATCACAGTACTGTGCACACATACAGGGTCTGAAAAGTCACACTCTGGGTACCCAGGTTGGGTTGGGGCTAGCCAGGTCCATTGCCTGGGGTTGGCCGGCAGGTGCAGATGGATGGGGCCCTGTAGGAAGAAAATATTATGCACAACACCCACTTGTAATCCGGAGCCAGATGGCCCAGTCCATGAAGAAGTGAAACAACAATAATTAGATGACACACTTGTAATTGATAACAGGCTGCAAGGGAATACCCTGATTTGTACTCACAGTACCCAAGCTGAGAACTGGATGGTGGATGTTCTTCTGGATTGTCAGAAACAACAGGGCATGGAGACAAGGTCCTGGTGACTGGACCCCACAGAGTTGATAGCAAATGGATTTAGTCTGAGACAAGCTAGGGTTTGCTTCCATCTTCAACACACAGCACACAGCACTGGGGATTGGAAATAGCAATTCCCCACAAGCACTATGCACATTCATATGTAAAAGGAAAGTACTATACCAGGCAGGCTGCTCCTCGATCCTGATCACAATTACTGCAAAATACCCAGGAGCACACACAGCAGGTTCAGTTCCTGGCAGACTGAGCGCGCGATTCAGCAATTTCTCCAGTCTTCTACAGGGTGAGCCTGGTTTCCACACTTCAGACTTCCTTCTTTCTCCTCACAAATCAGATTCAGTCCAATCTGACACTCACAAAGGCTGCAGACTGAAACTCAGGACCTCACACATGCTTCCCGTGCGAAACTATACACCGCAGAAGCACAGAGCTCCTTCTCTCTTCACAGTCACAACTGATCTGATCTTTCCAGTCACAGAAGCAGGGCATTTCCTTTAGTTCCACACCATTCTGTTGGCTGGTTTGGCTGTCACTCACAATAAGACTCCCTCTGTTGGTGGAAAAAGGCGCCAAGGTCAAAACTACATTTCCCAGAGTCACTGCCTATACAATCCCATTGTGGCTGGCTCAAAATTAAGAGTCCAAGTTCTAATTCGTCCACAGGCTCCATTTCAGGGAACCCCTCCCCATTGATTGGTCAATTTCAGCAGTTCAGGACCAAAATGAAAAACTACACTGAAACAGTTTGTGCTGAAATGAAGACAGGTTAGACAAACTACATTTTCTCAGTCACTCCTAATGAGTTCTGGCAAATAGTTATATCTTTCAACAAGGCTCCCTCTGCACATGTAGCGACAGCAGAAACAGAGCAAATTGACAGCAGCTTGGGCGGGATTTGAGCATTAAATACACAGTCCCCCCATACAAACTAATTAAGTCTGCAAGCAGACAGCTCTTAAAGAGACAGTACGTGGAGGCTCAAATAGCATTCACTTGGAACCATATTTAAACAGCTCAGACACCGAACACCGCCCAGACTTGGAGCATTCAGGCAAGCTCCTGGAAGACTTTTGGGAACCCCCATTTGCAGGGGGGTTACATAAGTGCTAGGAGGGAGGGCTGATTAGGAGGGACAGTCACAGGAGCTAGAGGCAGAGATGTGGAGGGGGAGATTGGCTTTGAAAGGTCCAAGCTTTTGCATAGAGGAGATGTCATTGTTGAGTCCATTTATCCAGCTGGGAGCTCAGTGCCAAAGGATCTTTGGCCCTGCATGGTGTGGCACTGAGGGATGTGCAGTTGTTGATATTCAGAACCCCGGTGAGGCATGGGTGCGAGCTGTACATAGGAGTGCTTGGACCCTGGGGGAGGTGCAAGGCCTAGCATAATGTTCTTAGCCATTCAGCAGGTATGGTACTTGATACGGCCACCCTGTTTGGGCATAGAGTTCACACGTGTGGGTGAAATGAAGGGATCCAGTAATAAGACGGCAGGCTTTGTTTAAGGCCAAGGATAATTGCCTGAGGGCTGTGTCAGTGGCAGACCCATAGATAACAAGACCATAATTGATTAGTGAGACCACAGAACTCTGTACTGCTATCCTTTAGGCATCTGAGGTAAGGCATTGCCTGTGCCTGTAGAGGAGACCAATGTGCATGTTAACAGCTTTGGCAACATTGTCAATGTGGATGCCATAAGATAGGTTACTGTCGACAGTGATTCCAAGATATTTGAAGGATTGAACTTGATCGAGGACAGACCCATGACTTGAAATTGTGAGGGGTTGATGCCTGTGTACATTGTGGGAGTCGAAGAAGAGCATAGACTTTGTTTTCTTATAGTTGAGGACCAGCGTTTGCCTATTAAACCATTTTTCAATGATGGTGAAACCCATCTGTAGCTTTTTTTGGAGTAGGTGAGGGTCCTGATTGGTGGCATGGGTGACAGTGTCATCCACATAGAGTAGGATTTGTTCCGGGCAGGATTGTAGAAGATTGTTCAAGAAAAGACTGAAGAAGAGTGGCCCGAGAATGGATCATTGAGGTACTCCTGAGCATACGGGTCCAGCATTGGAGAGGATATTTGCAATTTTCACTCTTTGGGAGTGGTTTTCCAGGTAGCTCTTAAACCAGGTTGTAGAGTCATTGGAGAGCCCAGCATTTTGAAGTTCAGTGATGAGTATTCGATGATGGACGGTATCAAAAGCCTCAATCAGGTCTATGAAGACTGACCCAGTTAGGTGATTATTATCCAGGGAGTTGTGGATTGCTCCTGTGAATTCTAGAAGGGCACAGGTAGTGCTGTGGCCTTTTCTGAAACCATGCTGTTGCTTGTATAGGATGTTGTGCTTTTTCAGGTATTCTGTCAGCTGGTCTGATATTACATGTTCAATGGCCTTAGACAGTGGGGTAGTATGGATATAGGCCTATAGTTCCCATGAGGGCCTTGTCTCCACTCTTGTGGACTGGCATAACGGTGGCTAAGTTCCATCTGTTGGGGAACTAGCCGAGAGTGAGGGAGAGGTTGAAAATCTGAGTTAGTGGGGATAGCACTTCATCTAGAGTTAGTGACAGCAATTTAAGGTCAAGTGTGTCTCCTCTTGTACTTGATCTGGCAATTGCTTTGCTGATGTATTTGCGGACTTCATGCCTCCTGACTGTTCTGAAGTGAAAGGGGGGTTTTGAGGCAGAGGGTGGGAGGTGAGAGGGGGAGCAGGAGCGAGGTCATCAACAAAGAAGTCTTGCGGGAGAACACTACTGAGATCAGAGAGCGCATTGTTGAACATGTTAGCTATAGTTACTGGATCCAGAGTTATAGTCCCATTCACATCCAACATGGTAGGTGCTGTTTTGGGTAGCTTCCCTGCAACTTCATTCAGATTATTCCAGATGGACTTCCCCTTACCCCAGGTGCTTGTGAGGGCATCTTTGTAGTAGTTACTTTTCTTCAGGTGTATTGCTTTAGTGCAGTCATTTCTAGCACATTTGTAGTTTTGTATATCTGCTTGCCTACCTGTGGCCTATGCACAAGTCCATAGATGGTCCCTAGCTGTCAGTAGTGCTAGGAGCTCTGCAGAGAGCCATGGGTTGCAGAGTCCTTTGATTTTCCTCTTTTTTTAAGGGGTGTGGGAGTCACAGGCAGAAATTAAAGGAGCTGATGAAAAAGTCAAGTGCAGAGTTGACATCTGTTGCTTGGAAAATAAGGGACCAGTCTTGTTGCCTAAGGTGGGATTTGAGGTGCTTCAATTGACAGTGTGGGAGGGCTCTGCTGTTTATTAGTTTGGGTGGTGGGGGAAAAATTTGTTTGACCATTCACAGGAGACTGGGGAGTGGTCACTTAACATATCTGGCAGAACAGAGACGTTTGAGATGCGGGATGGGTGGCTAGTCAGTATCCAGTCCAGAAGGATGTTTGTGCCAGTCTTATAGATTTGCCTGGTGGGGGAGATGACCATCTGGGTGAGGTCGGCTGCCAAGATAGCATCCTTATAGCAATCAGCATCAGGACCAAGCCAATTTATGTTAAAATCACCAATAAGGATTGACTCAGAGCCTGGGGGTTGAGAGCGAACATGGTCTAGGACGGAGTTGAGACCTTTACCTCGTTCCTTTGGATGGATGTAGACAGCAGTAATAGTGAATGCCTTGTTTTGTGCCTAGAGTAGAATTCTGATGGGTAGAATCTGAGCAGTTGAGACTGAGGTGGGGGATTGAATGCAGTGCCCCAGAAGAGAATCTTTAGGTAAATAGCGCATCCACCACCTCTTTTGATGGTCCTGTCAAGTTGGAAGATGTTATAACCCAGCAGGCTAATTGCACTCTCTAGGATTTTGGTTGTTAGTCAGATTTTGACAACTGCAAGAACATCCGGGTTGTGAAGGTGGGAAAATATTTGCAGGGCATCTAGTTTTGGTAGGAGGCTACAGATGTTGAGTACTGCAAAGGTGAGTGCCCCTGAATTACTCTGTTGGTGGTCTGAGCTAGGAATTGTGGGGCCAGGATTTGGGTGTATATTTCCCGATAGTAGCTGAAGAAGGAGCAAGAGTTTCAGGGTGCACCAACGTAGCTGTTTAAGGGAGACTTTCTTCATCTGTTTTTTGTGAGAATGAAAGCTCCATTGTAGATTTTGATCCCAGAGAGAGGAAATGTGAGCCAGTGGTGAGAGTGTGAAGAGGCGAATGTAAATCACACTGTCTGGATTCCACAGGTGATGCCAGCCTTTCCCACTAGAGAGAGGATATGGAGGACTTAGCCCAGAGGGAATGCTCCCTGAGTGCCGGTAGAAGGTATCCAGCTGGTGGCACAGTGGGAGATTGGGGAAGCAGGCTCCAGGCATGCAAGACAAGGGAAACAGAGAGGCAAGAATAAGCAGACAGCGAGGCAGAGAAGGGAGGGCCATAGTGATTGCGAGGTGGGGTAGTGAAGAGCCAGTAGGGTGTGGGGGGGGGAGAAAACCAGGCTGACCTGGTGGACAGAGGTGAAATCAGTGTGAGGAAAGAGGTGGGTGCAGAGGGGAGGAGGACAGGGTGAGAGCTGGAAAGTGGAGAGAGTTGTGGGTGCAGAGGGGAGGAGGACAGGGTGAGAGCTGGAAAGTGGAGAGAGTTGTGCATGTTATGGGTCAGCAAGGGAAGAGAGTTTTAAGTAGAGGTGGACGGGGAGTAGGGAAGAGGGAGAAGAGGCAGTTGAGTGTGGATTTACAGATCAGAGAGTAACCAAGGGAACTAATTAGGCGAACCCCTAGGCAGAAGACTAACAGAAGAGAGAGTACCCAGTAGGAAATAACTGGGCATGCCCCTAGGCAGAAGAGGGCGGAGTATCAGCCTATTTAATTAAGGTAGGCAGACAAAAACTTTTGGCCAAATCCCATTAAAAGCTATGGGCATAGGAGCCCAGCAGCACAGTTTCAATCAGTCTAAGATTCAGGGCCAATCAGTGGCTGAGCAGAGAGCAACAGTCCAATAGATGGAGCAAGGGAGCGGGTGGCGGCCAATGGGCTGTTCAGCGATACCCCGGGATGGCCTGGAAGCTCACCCGCTATTGGATGACTTGGGAGCAGCTTGTTGAGAACTGATTCTTTATGCTGATGATGCAGTTCTATTTTGTAAAAGTAATTGTCTTTCAGTACTTTACAATCAGCTCCAGAATGATTTTATCAGGCTGTAGTTTTGGTTTGTGGGACGGGGTTTAGTTCTTAACTTTAAAAAGACAAAGACAGTGGTATTTTCTAGTAGAAGAAGAGCCACTGACTGTGACTTCATTCTAAGGGATAATGACGGTAATCAGATGGAGAGAGTTTTTGAATTTAATTATTTCAGTGTATCCCTTCATAGTCATTTAACCTTCAAAATTTATAATAGTCAGCTGATTAAAAAAATTACACCAGACATGATGCCACAGAAGGAGCAGCAGCTCCGAGAGCCCATCACTGCCTCAACTCCAAGATTTACAGTACTTTTCACTAACTTCCAGTACAATAATCTCGAGAGTGTACCTACCGCAAACCCTCTCAGCAGTCCCTCGAATTTGTGGCGATTCAAGCGGAAGATTTAGTGACAATACATTGGAAGTTCAGACTGAAAGTAGATAGTGGCCTAGTCGAGCATGAAGGCAGAGATGCGCCAGGCGCCTCCCCCACACACACCGCCGCAGACGCCGGAGAAGAATTCGAAGCGTTCCAGGGGGCAACCAGGATCCACTTCTAAAGCAGGCATAATCTCAACATTAGTACCACCGGCTGTCCCCTTAACAGAACAGAAATTTCTGGAGGAATTAAATCCATTCCGAGCAACACTCCAGGAACTTACCTCAGAATTGAAGGCCATGCGTACAGAACTTATCGATACCAACCATGCAATTAAAGATGTGGCAGCTAGGATGACCTCGCTGGAAGGATGAAAGACATCAATGGACTCCGAACTCCCTATACTGCGCCAAAAAATTAGTGGCATGGAAACTAAGCTCGAGGACCTGGAAGGCCGAAGTCACCGCAATAGCATCCTTATCTTTGGCCTTCCGGAGGGCTCAGAGGGAGCGGCCCCGATAACCTTTCTGCAGCGATTGTTAACTAAATTGGCTGGCCCCTCTCCCAACACCACATATGTAATTGAGAGGGCCCATCGTTCACTTAGGCCCAAACCGGTGACAGGGCAACCACCAAGGCCCCTAATACTAAAATTTCTCAATTACCTGGATAAAACCCACGTATTAGGGCAAGTCAAGAGCCTTCAGGAAATCTTATGGGAAGGTCAGCAACTGCGTTTTGCACAGGATTTCCTCGCTACCATACGACAGCAAAGGGCTACATATCATCCCATTGCTACTAAACTAATTGCCGCCAGCATAAAGTTCAAGGTCCAGTATCTGTCTAAATTATCAGTATATCACCAAAATACCTGGAAAAGTTTTGATACAGCCGAGCAAGCTCAATCTGAGTTGAGGGTGTTGATGCCTGACCTGTTCAAGCCACACTGAGCCCTAGAAATGATGTCACCTGTCATGGAAAGTGTACAAGCAATGGGAGAACACATATTTTATTTATGACATCAACTTAGCAATCTTTGTTTTCGGGACTTTAAGCCATGCATTTCCTCGCTCCATCCTCACTCTCTATTTGGGGACTATCGAAGTACAACTGAGGAGTAGAAATTAACAGCAATAGAGATAATACAGGAATACCTAGTCTGGTGTGATTTAAACCTGAAGTACTCCCCGATCCTTCCTTCTCCTTCTTTTGGCTCCCTCCACCTCCCTCAGAAGAGGAAGAAATTAAGAAACAAATGACTGCACAATTAAGTTGGATACCCTACCCGTGGATCATTAAATTTTCTTCGCTTTAACATTTTCTCAGGACCTCACACCATCGTATCTCGAGTCAACCCAGGTGATATTCGAGACTACTACCACAAGAGGGTGCCCTAGTCCTGCGTACTGAATCGTGACCCGACTTATTGGTGTTTGATCTCCCTTTTAGTTCCAGCATTTACCTGAAGAACATCAACTTTCCAATACTTTGCACACAGCAATATGAAAATTCCCGATCTACAATGCTGATCAACTCCATCCTGAGCTTGAGTGGGGAAAGTGTCTTTCTTTTTACTTTGAAGAGGAATATTTGTGTGACCATATAACGTGAGGTGCATCTACTCCACTTCACAAATCGAAAAACCTCCTTTGGTGGATTAACAGCAGAACAGTGCGAGCTCTAGAAATGTTAAATGCCTTGATGACTTTATAACGGCGTAACTATCTTAAAAACATTTTTTTCCTTTTGATGGGAATCCAAATCAGTAGAGAGTTCACTAGATTCGTAAACTTTGGTCACCCTTCCCCCCCCCCACTTCTTTTCTTTCTTAGTTGTCTTTATCTTTATTTTACTATTTTTAATTCACTCTCCCGCTCTCCTTTCTTTTTTCTCTCTCCTTAAGTTAAGAGGGAGAGAATAAATAATGGGTCCAAATGATTACCATCACATTACAGTTAAGTCAAGATGGTGAATGTGTGTTTATCTGACTATTGCTGCACTAATATTAGATGGTACATTAAAATTCAAAGCAGGTGGATGAGAGGGATCGAAGAAGCAGAAAGAGGATAGAGGGGATGGATTGCTTATGGGAACATTTACTTATATATATCCTTCTTGCTACTCTCCCATTTTGAAGGTAACTATAGATGGCTACACAACTCTGGATTGTAGGTTGCAGAGGTAACAAGGCTTACTAGGGGGAAAAAGGTATCTTGAGAGGGAGTACTGTTAAGAACTTATTGTGCAGACCCTTAGTACAAGGGTAATTGTGTTTGTAATCCCTCAGTATGGAATATGATGACAAACATAATTACGAAACAAAAGTAAAAAGAGGTCATTGATCTCTTTAAAAGATAATTACAATCTGATACAAGTAGGTAAGAAGAATACCTGTGTAATCAAATCTGGGGTCATATCTGTCCCCCCCTTTTTTTTTTTTCTTTCTCTCTTTTGTACTGGACGTTCGACCTATATTCTCTGGCTGAGCAACAATGGTGCGCAAACCTCTTGAGGAACTGGATTGTTATCCTGCATGATGGACTATAGAGGACTTTGCCAGTTCTATAAAGTTCTGAGAAAAACATTTTTTACAACTCACCAGTTGTATAGGACGAACACAGGGTTGTTGCCTTGGTGCATGAGAAATACTGTTTCATATGCTACAATTTCATTATTTGGAGTTGGGGTGGGGGTGGGGTAATCTGGAAACTGCAACTTCAAAGGGTTTTACGAATCAGGAGGAAGGTAGGGAGGGAGGTATGCGTGGCTCCTCGGCGGAGCATTCACTAGACTGTCCTCTGGCCTGATGTCTGTCCTGACTGGGATCTTACAGAATTATCTAACCGGGGGACAGTTCCGGGGGATCCTCTGTTGAACAGCTGCATGCAGGAAAGCTTTGACACATGGCAAGGGGGGAGGGAGGGACAATTGGGTAGTTAAGGGAAAGTGGAAGGAGGGAGGGATCATGTATGTGGTACGACAGTGCCTCAATAAGGGATGTTTTTCTAACAACCTGGAAAACAAGATCATTCCTGGCCTAGGCCTTAAAGGTAAGAAACACTATCAGTAAAGTGACCTCATACAAAGTATGTTCATGGAATGTCAAAAGGTCTCAATCCCCAATCAAACGGGCCAAAATACTGCTCCATCTCTGTAAACTTGGCATTGATATAGCATTTCTGCAGGAAACTCACCTACCCCCCTCAGATTTTGCAACTAAGACGGTCTTGGTTAGGCCAGGCCCTTGGGACTGGACCAGACACTCGTAAAGAGGGGGTAGCGATTCTTATCGCAAAGAATACCCCATTCCATCTCACTGATACTATTGTAGACTCCCAACACAGATACATTTTGATCAAGGCCTTGTTGGGTCAATCGGAGATAGTGCTTGGTTATATAGCTAGCCACAGATGACCTGTCCTTTTTTGTCTCCCTCATGAATGACTTGGACCCATGGTCCCAACTCCCTATAATGTTAGGTGGAGACTGGAATCTTGTTTATTGTAATATTATGGACCGCTCTCCAAGTCGTCCTTTGTCTCCCTGTCCAGCACAGGCTGCCATCAGAGAAATGATGGACTCCATTGGGCTAATTGACCCCTGGAGGGCCCTTTATCCACACCAGTGGGAATACTCATTTCATTCCATTCTACATAACTCATTTTCTCAATTAGATTATTTTCTTGTTGATATGAGACACCTCTCGACTATAACATCCTGTAACTATCTCCCAAAGGTGATTTCCGATCACCATCCCATCTTATTATACTGGAGCCCCGGTCCACCCCTGTCCAGAGATAAGGTATGGAAATTCAACTGTCAGCTTTTTCGATCAGAACACCTGAAAAACCAATTGTCTGCTTTTATTACTAACTTTATTAAGACAAATACCCCCTCAATGCCTAAGGCAGATATACTTTGGGTAGCTCTAAAAACTTCAGTTAGAGGAGAAATCATTTGTATGGCTACAGTTAAAAAAAAGACTACCTCCAAGGTTACTTCAGCCTTACTACGAGACATTAGAGTCATGGAATTGTCACTTTCTCCCGACTCAACATTGGATCAATTTAAGGCCCTAGAAGTTCTAAGGGATTGATATAATTCAGTCTTGACTGAACATGTAGAATATCTTCGTGTACGTTCTAAGATCAAGTACTTTGATCAGGGGGACAAGGCTGGAAAGCTCTTGGTCCTACGACTCAAAGCACAAGCCTCCGACAGAATCGTTCCAAGCATCCAGCAACCTGGAGGACAAATAGTCACTTCTATGAGAGAAATTGTTAACTGTTTCCCAAGATTACTATAAGAACTTATATTCTCACGTCTCTCACCCTTTTTGCTCGGATATGCTAGAACAGTTCCTGCAGCCTTTGCAGCTCCCGCAACTTAGCACATGTCAAGCAAACTTGCTCAAAGCTCCAATTTCTGAGGAAGAAATTAAGCAGGCCATTGACTCCCTCCCTACAGACAAATCCCCAGGCCCAGATGGGTTTACTGTAGAATTTTACAAAATTCTCAAAGAGCAAATAGTGCCAGTCCTTTTCGACACTTATAACTATATGTTCGAGCAAGGTATCTCAGACCCTACTTTATTTGAGGCTACAGTCATGGTTATCCCAAAACCTGATAAAGACCCCCTTCAAGTCATCAACTATCGCCCAATTTCCCCTAATCAATGTTGACATAAAAATACTAGCAAAAATTTTGGCCACTCGGCTATCCAGTGTCTGGCAATGTCTCATCACCTGCGAGCAAGTCGGCTTTGTTGCTGGCAGGATCTCATCTGATCATATGCGTAAGTTGGCCTATTTGATCTCTGTATCCAGGGAGTCCCGAATTCCATCCGGCCTTGGTGCAGAGAAAGCATTCGATAGGGTTTCATGGGAATATCTATTTCACTTGTTGCATCTATATAATATCCCATCACAGTATATAAAATGGGTCAGGTTATTATATACTTGTCCATCTCCACGTATATTATGTAATGGACACCTATCTTAATCTTTTCAGTTGCAACAGGGAACTAGGCAGGGATGCCCACTTTCTCCCCTTTTGTTAGACTTATATTTGGAGCTGCTGGTTAGACATATCAATTGCTCCTCAAACATTTCTGGGATATCTATTGGATCTTACCAATATAAAATTTTGGTTTACGCCAATGATATCTTACTCCATATAACATATCCTCTAAAATCGATCCCTGCTGCACTTGAAATCATTAAAGCATTTGGTAAGTTCTCCAGTTACAAGCTTAATATTACAAAAACAGAAATGATGCCTTTAAATGTCCACACATTTCATGCTGAAGTTGCACATTTCTGGTTTCACTGTACTAAGGACAAACTAAAATATCTGGGTATATACCTTTCCAGTTCGGAATCCAAAATGAAACAATACAACTTGGACAAAATTCTTACTCAGATTAAAACGGATCTTTCTCGCTGGGCCATGCTAACACTTACTCTTTGGGGATGGGTAAATGTTTTGAAAATGAATGTTCTTCCGCGAATCCTGTACCCCTTGCAGATGACACATTTTTTCTTACCTAAAACTTGGTTTACTCAGATTAATCAACTCATGTCTAACTTCCTATGGTGTGGCAAGACACCCTGATGAGCCCTTTTTAAACTGCAGAGAAGTAGGAATAATGGGGGCTTGCAACTCCCGGATGTGCTTCTTTATCAGTTCTCCATTACTTGTTCAGTTGTTGCATGCTGGATGAAGGATGTCCCATATCAGGAACAAGCTCAATACATCCCCTTGTGGTATCAAATTGGGCAGAATCTTCTCTCTCCGCATAATATATCCCTTAATACTCTCATTTTTTCCCCTCTTAAAAAACTGCCTAAAGGTCTCAGGACCCTTCCCATTGGAACAACACTTCGTGTGCATACCCAGATGTGTAAGTTTTTCCAGATATCTCTGGTGAAGGATGTTTCCCAGCCTATAAGTGCGAACCTTAACTTTAGAATTGGGGGAGTACCCCTGTTGCACAAGTTTTGGCCTGGAAATACTCAACTGAGAGTGGTGGACCTACTTCAGGAACATAAACTGATACCGTTTCGCACTGCTAGTTTATTGTTTAATCTCCCTAATTCTTTTTGTTTCAAATACCTTCAAGTACAACACATGTTGTTATGACATTTTGGAACGGGGTACTGGACGCAGTATTTAGCTGGCCCCTTCTTACCGGCTATCGCCAATCTACCTTCCTCTCATATCATTTCCTACTTCTATCGTCTCCTTAGGGATGCAATTGAAGAAATACGAGGAATGCCACACTATGCCTGGGACCAAGTACTACCTCCAAGCACCTCAACCCCAAGACCATGGGCTAAAATTTGGTCTCAGTTGTATCAAGATGTGAAATGGGTTAGATATCGCATTTTACAGTTCTACGTAATAAACAACTTATATTATACTCCAGCCAGGCTTCACCAAATGGGGAAACTTCCCTCAAACTTATGCTTTCACTGTAGGCAGAAGCCTGGCATGTTGTTGCATATACTATGGGAATGTAATAAAGTTACACCCTTTTGGGACAGTATTAGGTCCAATTTGGACCCACTACTAGGGTTATCCGCGGCCTTTAGCCCAGAAATTTGCATAATAGGAGATTATGGAGAAGCATTAAGAGGCACTCAACAGAAGTACATACCATTAATATCCATATGTGCTAAAAAAGTGGTCATGTGCCACTGGTTAGACCAAAATATCCCAACAAATGCAGAATGGCTAAAAGAGATACTTTTTACTTTACAGGCTGAAAACATGATTGCTCACATGACAAAGAGGCCACAATACTATCAGAAAGTATGGGTGCCTTTACACACTTTACTGACCATTTAATGATCCACCGTATATCGAGCAACATTCCAATGAGGTAGGGGGGAGGAACGGTACTAGTGCTACGGATACACTAATTTGGATCCTCTCCGATTACTAACCTGGGCTTAAAAGCAAACATAGGCAATTGCATACCACATACCTGATTGGGGGGGGGGTGTTTCGGGGGGGGTGGTAGGAGGAGGAACATGGAAAGGTCTTGGTCGATCGATGTGAACATGTTATGTGAATAAGACTAAGACCAGATCTTTACTGAATATCAATTATTATCCAGTAATGTGTTCCAGAGCAAATAATGTAATAAGACTTTATCACACAATGTGTTTATATGTATTGCTTGCATGTACTTTTCTCTGTTCACTGTCTACTACACAAGATCTGTTAACTCCTCCTACAAACAAAAAAGAGGAAAAAGGGAAAAATAAAATAAAATATATTTATTTTGAAAAAAATTACACCAAAGACTGGGTCTGCTATATCAAGCAAAATAATTTTTAATCCCTGAAACCAGGGCATTGCTTACTAATAATTTCTTGCTTCTCCTACTAGACTACATTGGTTTACTCCTCTGCCTCTTCTACAGTCCTTGGGAGATTAAGGATACTTTCCACAACACCATTCGGTTTGTAACTGGTCTACCAAGGACAACCCATCACTGTGATCTCTATAAGGCTTTAAATTGGCTTTCCCTAGAAGATAGATTGCATAGGAAGATTTTGATATTTTTCTTTAAAATTCACTTGGGTTTTATGATCATTAGCATTGTTTCCTTATTCCAGAAACTGGTGGCCCACTGCACAGCATCACAACAGCGAAACCTGAAAAAAGACCTTTACAGTGAAAGTCGCTGTAATGGTTTGGGTTTCACTGATGTGGTGTCCCTCCGTGTTCTACCCCTTCCCCAAAACAGCTCTGACCTGCAGTTGATAATATATAATTGAGGGGACTGCGGGAGGCAGAGCCCCCTGCATGGTGGGGTGCAGGAGCACAGCCCCCAAAAAAACACTTTGGCTGGCACAATACTGCATGTTGGCATTGTGCCATCGCTGTAGGGGATGTCGGCAGATTTGCTGTCAATGAACAGTGGTACTTCCTTCCAGAAACCTGTTAATGGTCGCACTTCCAGATATACTATGGGTCATTCCTTTTCAATTCCTTTTTGCCATACCACACAGGGACAACCTTCCCTATCATGCAGGGGAGTTAAACCTTTTAATAGCTTACCAATTTCACTGGGTCAGTGTCTGACATTGTCTGTGCTTAAAATGACCTAAACGTTTTCTACTCAATAGAAGTATATGTAAATGTTTTTAATGTGTAAATATTTAATGT
This sequence comes from Neoceratodus forsteri, assembly GCA_016271365.2. Classification (NCBI taxonomy): domain Eukaryota; kingdom Metazoa; phylum Chordata; order Ceratodontiformes; family Ceratodontidae; genus Neoceratodus; species Neoceratodus forsteri. The sequence goes on from CM057458.1 coordinate 520,721,657, forward strand.
TTTAATGTATATGTTTACACTAGGTTTGTCTTATTGTAATTGTTGATTATGAAAATGGGCAATTTTGCTTACATGCCATTCCAGTATAAAAATAAAAGTGAATGAAATTAAATTAAATTAAATGAAGTGATATGAAAGAATGGGACCGCACGCTTTCATTTCTTCTGAAAAGGGCATGTGAGGTATATAAACTGAATTATAACCAGTAAATATTCCAATATGTTTCATATCTGCTGTGACAGGACCATAATGAGTATTGGGAATAATAGTCCTACCCAAGAGACAAAGAAACAAAAATAAAACTAGACGATGTCAGAAAAATACTGTAGGAAATGCATGAATCAAAAAGGAGAGAATATGGAGTGCAACTGAAGCTTGTGTGTCACTAACACACAACCCCCTTCACTGGGGCAAGAGTTTAAACTAGCGGGGGCGGGGGCGGGGATAGGGGAGATTCAAGAGGGATGTGAGGAAAATGTAGTTTTTGGAAATGGCGGCTGAGTCATGGAACAGTCTGCCAGCTGATGTGATGTGTGACAGAACAATTAATGGTTTCAAGTACAGATGGGTCAGAGTGAAGGGTTTAATGGTTTCTCAGGGCACTAGGGCAGGGAGAGTGGGGTTGGATAGTGAGGGCTGAAACCCTGTAGGGATGCTAGGTACTGAGGTTTGTTCAGGTGTAAGGCCTTCGACACTGTCCCCTACAGAAGGCAGGAGAATAGGTTGGAAAGTTTAGGGGTGGGACTGAAAATGACGGATAGAAAGCTGGTTGGAGGGCAGAAGCCAGAAAGTCATGGTGAATGGGTTGCATTCCAGGGAGAAGGGGGTGATGTGTGGGGTGCCTCAGGGATCAGTGCTGGGCTCCATTCTGTTTTTTTGTTGTATTTATCTTTCTATTGTTTTCAACAGTTCATGACAGACAAGAAGTCAACATTCTTTGTACATTCATAATAACCATAAGTACTCAGACAAGAATACAAAAACATACAAAAACAAACAAAAAGGTTGTAATCCTCCTCTAAACATGGCTCTCCCCTCATATCTGCATTCATTTTTCCTGTTTCTTTATTCAACGACTGTAACCCTATCTACTGCTGCCCACCTAACTTAGGTGTCAGCCATAATGGAAAAGTCTGCAGTGGGAGTTTCACAGGTTAAGTAAATATTATATAACAAACCATAGCTTCCAGCAGCAAAGGTACCTTCTATGATACTTGATACAACATATTTTCTTTTCCCACCTTATAGAGCTGTATGAAATATAAAATTCTGCATGCAGAATGCTCGTGTAATGACCATCCTAATTCTATGGAATTCCACAGAATTTTCACAAAAATTAAATGGAATTGTGCACAATTTTAAATTTCAGTTATTTCACTACAATTTTAAATATATTCATCCAAATAACACCTAATTTGGAAAATAAACAGTACCCAAAACCTTACATAAGTGTACCAATTGTCAGATTTGTACATTAAAAGGGGGCAGTGTTATGGGTGGCCAAACATTTAATCAAAATTAAAGTTTCGGTTATTTTGAGATAATTTTAATATTTCTTATCCAAATTTCTCCACAATATCAGAATTTAGAGAAGCACCTAGAATGCATATATGCACATATGCACCATGTTTTAAGTCTCATGCTTCACTGGGAGCTGAGTTGTAGGTAGCCAAATATTTTGCCCAAATTTGGATTTCTGTAATTTTAGAATAATTTTGATAGTATGCATTAAAATGTTACTAAACTTGACATTAAAATGTTACAGAACTTGACAGGTATACAGATTATCACTATATTTGTATATGCACATAGTTTCAGAGTTCTAGCTTTAAATAGGACTGAGTTAGAAGCACCACAGGTCGCCGGCAGCAACATTGCTGACATCCCCCACAGTGACACCCAGAAACCATTGCAATCGACCCCAATGCATAACAAACCAATCACCATCAACCCTACACTGTAGCCATAAGGGAGACACCGATGGAATTGAGAGGTGCACGGCCACTGCAACGATGCACCAGCAATGACTGTCACTGCAGCAATGGACCCAATGACGTGCCCTCCCCTGCCATGGAGGACCCAACGGACAGTAGAGCGGCAGTTCGGGATGTGGGCAGGGGTCACCGGTAGGCACAGCATAGACAGGGGATGGAGTGCATACACCAGAGGGGGTAAGGGTGGCCCATCCAGTGCACCAAGGTCTGCAGCTGCGGCGGTCAACCTTGGAGTCACCGCCAGTGCACCTGCCACCGCTGTGGGGGTGTGTCAGCTTCTGTAGTGGGTTTCTGTTGTGGTGGTCAGGTGTTTGGCCATCGCTATGCGGGTGTCAGAAGTGTGGTGTTGCTCTGACACCATGCTTCCGATTGAGACATAGCCTGCCAAACATGTTGGCAAAATTTTATTTTTGGTTAGTTTCTGCTAATTTTAAAACTACGGCCCAGATATTCAAAAGGGTTGCGCATGGCACAACAGTGTTGCGCCATGCGCAACCCACTGATGTGCCCTGGCACAATATTCAAATGGGAATTGCGCCTGGCACAAATTCTGATGCACCGGAGCACATCAGTAATGTATGTAGGCGCAGGTAGGGGGGGCATGCCCATGCATACTCTGCACAGCCCGATATTCAGCCCGGGATGTGCAGAGCCATGCTTGCACAACCCCTACCTGCACCAGCACAAAGTTGATCCAAAAAAAAAAAGGAACAACGGATGGCCATCCACAGGTGAGCTGCCGCATTGCATGGTGCAACATGGCAGCTGCCACCTGTGGGTGGCCACCCGAGCTCCAGCTGCACTTCCGTGGTGGTGGCCCCCCCCATGCCCGATTGCAGGCATCAGTATAAACATATTAAACCATTATCCCTGGTGGTCCAGTGGACCTGTTCTCCCGATCGTGGGCTGAATGTAAAAGTAAATAAAACCATTATCCCTGGTGGTTCAGTGGACCTGTCCTCCTGATTGCAGGCTGAATGTAAAAGTAAATAAAACCATTATCCCTGGTGGTCCAGTGGACCTGCTCGCCTGATCATGGGCTGAGTGAAAAATATCAGAACACTATTATCCCTGGTGGCCCAGTGGATCCCCCTCCCACCCACCCACTGATCCCGACCTCCCGCTCCCCTGGTCAGCGGCGGGTGGCAACACCGGTGACAACACCCCCACCGCCTGCCGCCCCACCACCCGCCGAATAACACCGTAGGTAGGGCTGTATGCCCATTGGTCCACAGTGTGAGCCAATGGGTGTGCAGCCATTACATACACAGTCCTGATATGTGAATGGATCCATTCACATATCTGGACTGTGTAGTACAGTATGGGCTGCATGCCCATTGGCTCATGCTGTGGACCATGGGTGTACAGCCCTCACGGATGGTGTCAGTCGGCGGGCGGCGGTATGGCAGGTGGGTGGGGTGCTGCCTCCCGCCGCCCACCGCTGACCAGGGGGGAGCGGGGCAGTGGGGATCAGTGGGCAGGTTGGGAGGGGGGTCCACTGGACCACCAGGGATAATGGTTTTATTTACTTTTACATTCAGCCCGCGATCGGGTGGACAGGTCCACCGGACCACCAGGGATATTGGATTCATCTGAGCTTTTACTTAGCCCACAATCGGGTGGGCAGCGGTCCACTGGACCACCAGGGATATTGGATTTATCTCTTTTTTTACTGCAGCCCCACGATCGGGCTGTGGGGCATGTTGCCACACTGCAGGGGGCATCGTTCCCTGGTAGCTGCTGCCTGGCAGGTTGCCAGGTGCAAGTCATCGGGGATCAGCACACCTGCATGCAAATGGGGCCATAGTGACATGCAAATGGCCCCATTTGCACCTAGCATACATTATGGCCCCATTTGCATGTCAACTTTTGAATATCGTGGTTGCTGCACCTTGCACAATGGAACTTGCGTTAGCACATCCTCATGCTCCACTCTGGCCACTGGCACCGGCACAGTGCCTCTGCGCCATGTGCACTGCGGGTGGCCAGGGTGCAATATTCAATGATGCTGAGCCATGGCGCAGCTCCGTTGAATATCGCTTGGTCAACACCCCTGCGCAGGCAAGTTGCGCTCTGCCCAGGCTCGCGCCACAGCCTGGCACAGTTTGAATATCTGGGCCTACATATCCAAATTTAACCAGAGTTGAAACATTTAAACTGCTAAACTACTATACCACATGGTCATTTCTGAACAAGTTCATATTTGCAGCTTTAAATGGGATTGAATTAAAAGTAGTCACAGTTTCACAACATTTAAAAATTTAATTTTGCAACAATGTAAACTTCAAATTGATAAACCCCTGAATCTTTGAAACTAGAGAATGCAATAACACTAAATTTGGCAGGTTCTTAGACCTTACAAGGAGATTGCAAGTGCCAATTTTATTAATTGCTTGCTGTGAGAAATTGCAAAATAATATCCGTACTAATTTCATACTATAATTTCATGAAAATTCCATAAAACTGGAATGTTCTAATTTCACTCAGCCTTATCTGGGGGATTCTAATTAAAGAATAGGAGTATAAAAGGCAGGCAGTGCAGGAGTCACCAGGTTCCGAAGTTAGATGAACAGTTTTACCAAGAAATGAACAGCTGAGCTTGGCAGCACAACAATAGTAGACCCCCAGATTGGAGCAAGAAAGCAGTATCAACAATTCCAACCTGAATGCAGGATATTTAAGGATCACATAAAGTAAATTTATGATCCAGGGAGCCTGGTGTACATGCATGTCTAAGACTTAGAGGTACTCAAAAAGATGTAGAGGGGGAAGACACTGTCTTGGGCAGCAGGAAGAAAGAATTCTGGCTATCCCAACAGGGTAGGTCAATAGGAAAAGAAGTAGGTGAGTCATGTTTAAGGGAGGTTGTCACTGTAAAGAACAAAGAGGATATCAGTGGGATCAGTAGTACTACTTGGTCAATCTGGCTATGCCTGAAGAGAAGGGGGATAGTCACCCAGAGAGGAACAGCAGGACTGCAAAAATCTCGACCCAGCTTATCAAATTAAGTAGTGACATGTGCATTGTTAATGTTAAATTCCACAAACAAATTCTGTACCATCTACAGTATATGCTATCATACATGAGAAAATGTTACTAATATTTTTTTTCTTCTGCAAAATTAAAACTGCTTAACTAATTTATCCAATTGTGTTAAGACACCAGGATACATTGACTATGCATATGCATGTCAAATGTTAACTCTATGCATGCAAGAGCAAAGCAGTTACAAACATCAACATTTTTGATAGTTTTCATAAAGTTTTGCAAATATTTACATTTACAAAGCTTTGAACCCCTGTAACTTAAATATCTCTTATCTAATTATCTCCATATTTAAATCATTCTATAAACATTACAACACGGTTATCCATACTAACTTACTCATGTCTAGTTCCAAAGGTGCCCGAGTTGTATGTAGATGAAATCTTTTTATGAAATTTTCTTGAAAAAATAAAATGACATTTTGTGAGCACATATAATTTTGAGATAATGCATCGTATTGTCATTAAATCTAGCAGATTGCTAGAACATCTATCATCAAGAAATCATGCCAAATCTGATACCTGACCCAACAGATGGTTAAGGTATATGCAGATAAAAATGTTCATGAAATTTTGCACAAACAATAAAATGACAATCTTTGAGCACCTATACTTTTGAAACTATTCATCCAAATTTCATGATATTTGACCAGTAAGTGGCCTCTGACCCAAAGCGCATATATTCGACATTTCAGAGGTCTAGCTTAAATGGTGGCTGAGTTATAACCACATTACTACATTTTAAAAATTCAGTGAAATTCTGATGAAATACAGCATTTCATGGAATTTTGTGAAATTTCAGTGAAATTATGTGGATTTGGAATTTTTCCATTCCTCACAGCTCTACCAGCTTATCTTTTCAAGGGGATAGCATAATATTTCCTTACCTTGAGTGTGTGGGCTTTGCTTGTACCTACGCTTTAGACATTTCCATACCCACTACACCCCTTCGCCTGCAAAGATCCCTCCTCCTAGTCGTGAGATAGTTTCCAACATCTTCTTGGTCCACTCTTTAGGCGGTGCTCCATCAAGCCATTTGGAAGAATACAGTTAGACTTAGCCACAGCACCCCTTGCCGTAGTAGTGTTGCCTTTGCCAGGGGCAGCGAGTCTGTGTATTTCTCCAAGCTGTTCAGCAACTGCTCCGATTTCCCCCTCAGTTGGTGTGTTAGCCTCTCCAGAGCCAGATTCTGCACCACCAGGGCCTTCCATTAATCCAGTGTGGGTTGTACATGTGAACCCCAAGTATTCTGTATGCATTGCCTGGCTAGTGCCAGCAGGATCCTGATCACTCTGGGGGTACACCTCCCACCCCTCCTCCCTCCAGTCTTCCATCCCAAAAAGCAATGAGGGTGCTGTATTCACTACTTGAATTCCCATAGTGTCTGTTACCATCTGTTCCACAATCGACCAGAAGGGGCATAAGCTTCTACATTCCCAAAGGTATTGCATATGTGTCCCCCATGCACTATTACAATGTCCACAAGTGGGCAACACAGCGGGATGAAACCTGTAAACCATAGCTGGGGGACAGTACAACCTGTGTAGAAACTTGAACTGGGACTTCTTATGTTTACTGCACAGTAGCAACCCCATGTGTGTCTTAAGTACCATTGCCCATTGTTCCTCAGATATCTGAATCCCCATGTCCCTTTTCCACAGTGTCTTGACCTTACCCATTAGGTCTGGAAACATGTCCCTATCCTGGCATACCAGTCCTGCCACCAGTCCCCCAAGGGAGAATTAAGCTTTCCATAGACTTACCTCCAAGGGTCCCAAACCTGACGTGTCCCCCACCAGTCTACCCCTGCTCATCCCAAAGGTCTGCACCTGAAAATACCTATAACTATGTGCCACTGGAATGTTATACTGATCTCTTAGCTCTTCCATTGTCTTGATCCCCTGTCCTGTGTATATATCCCACAGGCTATGCACTTCCCTCTCTTCCCGTGTCAGAAAGCCAGCATCCTCCAATCCTGGGAGGAATGCCGGGAACCCTACCACTGGGACCAGCCATGTATTTTCTTTGTCGGCTTTCCGTCTCTTCACCATTTGCTCCCAGGCTTCCATCGCCCACTACACCGTCGGGGTTTATGTTCTGTGTGTGACTGTATGCCCTCCTACCTCCCGGGTCCAAGTATGCTGATAACCTGCCAGGGGCCTCCCGTCCTTCCAGCTCCACTCAGCTTGGCTCTCTCTCCCTCTATGTACCCAGTCTTGAATATACCTGCCCTGTATTGACAGAAAATATCCTTTGATGTTGGGGAAGCTAAGCCCCCACCCCACACACTCCCCTTCAGTCTTTGTAGACTCATCCTTGGCCTCTTATCCTGCCAGATGAACCTACTAAAATTTCTCTCTAATGTTTTTATGTCTCCCTTTGTTAGCCCCATTGGTAACATTTGCATCACATATAGGATGCAGAGCAGAACATTCATTTTCAACAAACTTATCCTCCCCATCCATGGAATGGGTAACACTTGCCACCGTTCCATATCAGCCCCTGTTTCTCGGATCAGCAAGCCATAATTCATCCCATACAGTTTTTCCAGGCTTCTTCCCACCTTAATCCCCAAATATGTGAGGCTGTCTTTCATCTCCCTAAACCCCCAGGCATTCTCCCTAAACCCCCAGGCATTCCCCTGCATTCCCCTCATCTGGCCTGTTATCCTGAGCATGTCTGAGTAATTAAAGTTCCGTTTATACCCTAAAAATACCACCAAAATGTTCACCACCTCTAGCAACACCAGTATGGTTGTGTTTGGTTCAGTGACAAATAATAGCAGATCATCTACGTACAGTGTGATCTTGTGATGCCCTCCTCTTGGGCCCACCACTCCCTTTATTCTTGGTTCATTCCTCACATATAACACCAGCGGCTCAATTGCTAGGGCAAAGAGAAGCGGCGATAGAGGACATCCCTGCCTTGTCCCCCTATATAGCCTAAAAGTCTCAGAACACCCTCCATTCACTAGAACCTGTGAGCTAGGAGCGGTATATGATAGCTTCACCAGGTTCACATACACTTCTCCCACCCCAAATCTCCCCATTACCTCAAATAGGTATGACCATTTAATGTGATTGAAGGCTTCCATGGACAGCACCACTAGTTGTCCAGGATGCTGCGCCCCCCAGTGGATTACATTCAATAGCCTTCTCATATTATGGTATGAGAGACACCCTTGAACAAACCCCATCTGGTCTGGGTGCACTAGTTGTGGCAGCACCAGTTCCAGTCTCCTGGCTAGTACCTTTGCATAAATTTTCATATCACAATTCAGGAGAGAAATAGGCTTGTAGGACACACAGTCCAATGGGTCCTTTCCCAGTTTAGGTATTACACATACTAGGACTTGTAAGCAAGTCGCTGGGACCTGTCCTCCTTCTCCCTCCTCTCCTATCATGTTCACCAGGGGTCCAGCCAGCTTCCCATTTAACTCCTTATAGTATTCCATTACATAACCATCTGGTCCTCTGCGTTCCCCTTTTTCATCTGTGCTATTGTGTTCCCCACCTATTCCCTAGTAATGGGTTCCCCAGACTCTCCCTCTGTTCCTCCATCGACTTAGGTATCTGGAGTCCATCCAAAAAATTGTTTGCCAACTGTTCCATCCCCTGACACTCTGCCTGGTATAATTGTTTATAGAAGGAAGCAAATTCCTTTCTAATTGCATCATTCCTGGTTTCCACCTGCCCTTCCTTGTTCTGGATTGCTGTTACCATTGCTGTCCCTCTCCGCCCCCTTGCCAGCCTTGCCAGAATCTTGCCCGACCTATTCCCCATTCATATAATCTCTGTCTTGCAAAGAATAATGAAGTACCCAACTCCCCTGTTAGTAACAGGTTTAACACCCTTCAAAGTGCTAGCATTTCCCCTCTCAGCTGGTCCATCGGGGAGGCAGCCATTTTCCTCTCTGCTTCCTTCAGCCATCCCTCTAGCGATTGCTGTCTAGTTCGCCTCTTGTCTCTTCTGACCTGTGACATAACTAATTACCATGCCCCTCATGTAAGCTTTTCCTGCCTCCCAATATGCCATCTTGAATGGGGCTATAGCTGTGTTTCCCTCTTTATATATATCCCATTGTTCCTTCAGAAATTCCCAACATTTTTGTGATGTAAGCAAGTAAGTAAGTGTGGAACCGCCATCCCGAGTTTGTCCTTTTTCCTTCCTCCTTAAGCAGGGTCACCACAACCATCACATGATCCGAAATATGTATGGGACTATGAGACACATCCCTAATACTTCCATACTTGGCTCTAGTACAGTAGATGTAGTCTAGCCTGGACCACGTGCCATGAGGGTTCGAATAAAAGGTGTATTCTCTAGCTCCAGTATTCACCGCCCGTCATGTGTCCACTAGGTCAAAGTCTATCACCCCTTGACTCCACTGATGTAACCCTTCTACATGTCTACTCACCCCCACAGCATGATCCAGGCCGGGCTCCACCACACAGTTAAAGTCCCCCCATGTACAGGTTTGGAAATTGTTCTTTGATCATTATATCCAATAGCTTGCGATAAAAGCTCACATCAAAGGTGGAAGAGGCATATATGCTGGCAAACATAACTTGTTCGCCCCCCAGAGTCTTTTGAACAAAAATATATTGACCCTCCGTGGGCTCTTTCACCACCCTTTCAGCATTGAAAGGCAGACTTTTTGCAGCTATATCACCACATCCCTTTTGTGGGAGTTACTTGAGGCAGCCCAACAGGCCCCCACCCATCCCCCCACCAGCTTTTTATTCTCGTCATCAATGAGGTGTGTTTCCTGTAGCAGGGCCACCTTGGTGTGGCACTTTTTGAATGCTGACAGCACCTTTTTCCTCTTTATAGGATTAGCAAAACCCCTGGTGTTCCACGCTGTTATACCCATCTCCTCATCCATAGCCATCTTTTTTATATTCATTGCCACATTTCTTACAATCCTCTTTCCAATCATAGATTACAGTCTGATTCTTTGCCATGTGTTTAGAGCCTTCAAACATCCTCCTCCCATTGTGGTACTGCTTAGAACTCACAGACTCACTTCCCCTGCCCCATGTGGGTGCCCACAACAAACAGGGACTCCCACAACAATTTAACAGAAAGTTTAAAGTTTTGCCATCTTCTCCCCATCATACCCCCTCCCTCCCCAAGCATTTCCATGACACTTCTCTCCAGCTTCCCCTATAACAGTTTGGGATATAAAGAGATACATTAGACCCTCCCACCTTTCCATCTCTGTAGCAATCTTGCTATTCAAAATTTTGCATTGTTTCGAACCCTCCCACCCCCGTCTCCACTCTTCTTCTGCAGTGTGCTGTAAGTGACTCCCCTCCTTTTCCCACTCTCTTATTTCCTAGTCTACAAAAACCTGTAGCTTTCCCCCACTGCTCACATCTGACTCCCCCCATCTCCCCTCTCTCATGCCAACTTCTTTCCTTCCCATATAAACATTTCTATGCCCCAGGAATCTCTCCGCACCTCTCAACTTCTCAGTCTAGGGCTCCCCTATGAAAGCCTCATTTACTTCTTATCATGGTTCCAGGAAAAATCCATTTTAAAACACTGCTTGTCTACATGAGGGCCATCCTTTCCTGGCATCGATGACCAACCAAGGGGAAAAAGACATCTCAGGTGCATCTGAAAGAGAAGACAATACATGAGAGACTGAGTCAGATTACCCCTCGAGCAGCCTGATTGTCTGTGTTCTAGTTTCTTGTGATAGGTTAATCCCCACACTCTCCCTCCCTCCCTTCTCCACCTCTAGCCTCCCCCTTAAGCTCAGCAGAGCCTCCCATATCATTGTTAGTCCCCAAGCAACTCAAAGCCTCCCCCCCATTTCATGTTTGGAGTTTGCAATTTATTCTGTTCTCTCCTCTCTAGTGAACCCCTCCATCCATCCTTCTTCCCCTCAATCCCCATAATTTGCTGTTCATATTCTTTTGCTAGTGTGTGATCTGTCTGTTTTTTCCCCTCCACATGGCTGTCTTCCAGACCTGCCGCCCGTTGTTCTATCCCAGCCACGCGGCTGCAAAATTTCTTCCCTCTCTTCTCACTCAGCCATCCAGAGTTGCTATTTTCTATGTTTAACATCAACAACCAGTCTGTCCACCTCAAGACTGAATCCAGCCCGGTTTACATCAAAATCTTTGGCTTGCTTGTCCGGAGGGGGCAGAGCCAGCCATCCACACCAGTCTTCAGTCTCTAGTCTCTGCACCCCCCAAACAAGCCCGCCAACACTTGCAAAAGCCTTCAGAAATTAGGTCTAGGAGTTGCAGCCCACACACTCACAAAAGCCATCAGAAATTTAGGCCCCGAAGGGGGTGCTGTGGAGCCCGAGCTTGGTGGAAGCAAGAAACTACAGCTCTGTAATTTTCCACCAAAATACAGCACAAACTGCATTTTAGATGCTGTTTTGATTGAATTGAACCTTTGGAGTGGATTCCTGACCATCGATTTAGGTAGCATGGGGAATCCTAGGCATGATAAAGCTGCAGGTGGTGAGGAACGAGGAAAAGGTGCTGGAGGGGCCCGGTGCAGGCAGGGCCCAGACCTCGTGGTCTAGCCCAGAAGATTCAGCTATGACTTTCTCAGGCACAGATGACTCTCTTGCAACACTGGGGCTAAAAATGCAAATCCTGATCAACTCAGTGGCTAATCTTTCCCAAAAAGTGGACTCCTTCAGTAGCCGAGTGGTACTATTGGAATCTTCGGTGGAGGGTGTAAAGCCGGACTCTACGGAGGTAGCTAAAAGGGCCAATTCTGACAACAAGCTACTGCATTGATGACTTAGGAACTGCAACATGTTTGCATGAGGCTTGAAACTATGGAAAACCAAATTAAGAGTGCCATCATACGCTTATTAGGCCTACCCAAAAGTTTCGAAGGGGACCATCCACTCATGGCAATCCAGGAATTTATAAATGAAATGAAAAATTGGTGGTTTCGGGTCAAGATGCAGTTACGGGCAGACAAAAAATTCATAGAGTTACTCCTTGTGGCCGACAACAGATAGAATAGCCTTGAATAATAATTGTTACCTCTGAGATCAGTGTGAGAGACAGAATTATGGCACTGGCTCGCCGGGTAGGTCCATTGATGGTCGAGGACCACCAAATTTATGTCTTCCCAGATCTAAGCTTTGCAACGTGGCAAGGCTGCAAGAAATTCGATGCTATCAGGTGTACTCTGAGAGAGGCTGTACATACCATCATTTTTCTGGCTCGCCTCCGCATAGTACACGAGGGGAAGGTTTATTTATTTGGAGATCCTGTTGAGGTTGGAAAATGGTCTGCTAAATTGGTCATGAGGTCTGCGAGTACCCCCAAGGATCTTGAAGTGGACACTTGAAGGGACTGTGGGGAACTGCTCTGAATGTCGCCATTTTCATAAATAGAACAGTGTCTGAAATAATTTAATAACTAACCCACGTGGTGGTTTCCCCACCCAGTTATTGACTTTGGGATGTGATTCCTATGGTTTATTCAATGTTTTGCAGTAGGGTGCTAACGTGGGAGGTGGAAAAGTCTTCTGATTTCATTTGATGGGCTAATTACATTAAGCCCCTTTAGGGCTTCTTGCTCCAAATATATGATTAGAATGTTTTTTCTAGTTAATTTCGATATAATGCATGGCACCACAAGCTCTTTCTGAGTGCAGCCTATTCCAGGACTAATGCTGGACATTCCTAATCTTTAGTAAATGCCATGCTGCCCTTGGGCTAATTTACACAGCAATAATACAGGATGTTAAATCTCTCAGTTTTTATCAGTTATAGAAATGCCTCATATGTGGTAACTCAATATGGCAAATACATATATTTACTTTTATTAAGGGACTTGTTCCTAGAGGAAACTGCTATTATAGTCTGTTTCTATATGCATGCTCAATGATATGTCACTGGAAAATAAATAAAAATAAAGTATAATAAAAAAGAAATTTAGACCCTGAAGTTGAGGCCCACACACTCAGAAATGTCATCAGAAATTTAGATCCAGGAGTTGCGGTCCACCCATTCGGGTGGCCGTTCCAGGGTTAGATGTTACTCTCACCTTGCCACTTAACAGTCGACCAGTTCCATTAAATGTAAATACCAACAGAAGTGACTCACATAGATCTTACTTGTTTGTTGCTGCAACAGCTTGCCTTCCAGCACCCTCCAACTCTCTCATGAATTGCTTTACCCAGTCAATCTCATGGAATGTGTAAGTGGCTCCCCCTTGTCTGATTTTAACCACCGCCGGGTACAAGAACTGGAATTCAATCTTCTTTGCTCTTAGCTCATCCAGTATCGGATTAAACAGTCAGCACCTCCGTTGGAGTCTCTGTGAGAAACCTGGGTGCATGAAGAGACTCGATCCTTCATAAATTACCTCTTGTTTCTGCTTAAAACCAAACCAGAGAGCCTGTCTGTCTGCAAAATTGTGCAACCACAATATCACCTGCCTCGGAGGTTCTCTGACTGGGGGCCACGGTGCCAATGCTCTGAGAGGTCTCTTCACCTTGTACCTGCCCCCCTTGGGCTGCAGGCCCAATAGCTCTGGGAGAATTTTGTCGCAAAATTCCTCTGCCGGGAGACCCTCCTTGCCTTCCTGTAACCCCCTTATGCAGAGATTATTCCTCCTCTGGTAGTTTTCCTGGTAACCGAGCTGTTCACGAAGCTCCTCCACCTCTCGCTGTATATGTTGCATCTCCTCTGGGACCTGACTCACCTGGTCCTCCAATGTGGATATTCTTTCCTCCGTGACCGTGATTTGAGATGCCTGACTGGTAAGTTGTTCTGTCATTTCATTCATTTTATCGGACAGTGCATCTAGTTTGGGGTTGAGTGCTGCCATAACTTGCTCTGTCATGGTGCAGCCCAGTGCTTCCATTTACCTCACGGAGAGCATGACAGTGCCCTGACCTTCCTGTGTTGCTGCCTGTGCCAGCTTTTTGGATGCTTTAGCTGCATTACGCGCACTTTCCCCAGGTTCTTCACCAGATATTCATCCATCATACCTTGTCCTATCATTTTCTTTGCTTTGCCTGTGTTTTCTTAGAAAAAAAAACACTTATATTCGTTAATTTACTACCTCATGGAGATGGAGCTCAAGGAGAGATGTCTGTCGCATTAGGTGTTCATTAGCGCCCCCCCCATTCTTTATAATATCTATATCAGTGATATAGCAGAGAGTCTGAAGGGGCTGGTGTGCCTATTTTCAGATGGTATGAAGATCTGCAATAGGGTGGACACTCCGGGGGGGGGGAGTGGATGCCATGAGGGAGGACCTGAAGATTCTGGAAGGGTGGTCATAAATGTGGCAGCTGAAATTCAATGGCAAAAGGTGTACAGTAATGCACATGGGACATAAGAACCTGCAAGACATATACACACTGGGGGGGATTAGGACTACTGGGCAGGAGTGGGATTGGGGGATTATAATTTCAGACAACCTTATGGTGGGGAACCAATGTAGCAAGGCAGTGGGCAAGGCAAATAGAATGCTGGTATGCATAGGTGGAGGGGAATAACAAGCAGAAGGAGAGAGGTGTTGATGCCCCTTTACAAATCCATGGTGAGGCCTCACCTTGAGTACAGGGTTCAGTTTTGGAGATCTCACCTATGCAAGTACATAGACGGGATTGAAAGGGTTCAGAGAAGGGCAATCAAGATGGTGCAAGGTATGCATAGGAAGCCCTATGAGGTGAGATGGAGAGAATTGGGTCTATACCCTTTAGAGACTAGAAGAGAGTGGGGCACATGATAGAAACATTTAAATATGTGATGGGGATTAATAAGGTGAGGGAGAGGAGCTTATTTATAAGGAAAGGAAGTACTAGAACTAGGGGGCATAGTCTAAGATTAGAAGTAGGAAGATACAGGGGTAGTATGAGGGGGTATTACTTTATCAAGAGGGTGGTAGAATCCTGGAACAAGCTGCTGGAGGAGGTGGTGGGGGCAGATTTGGTGGAAGGATTCAAAAGGGCATGGGACAGACATAAGGGTTTGACCAGTGGGAGGGAGGGGCAGTCCTGTGGCAAGTAGGGATCAGTAGGGAGGGAGGGAAGGGGCAGACTCGATGGGCCAGAATGGTCCTGTTCTGCTGTCAGAGTTCTATGATTCGATGGGTAGACTAGATGGACTATTAGGCCTTTTTGTGCTGTTACTGTCTAGGTTTCAACTAGAAAAATTGCAAGTGGAAGCAATAGGAAAACAAAGCCATCTAGCATGTTTCAAAGAGACAGGTACACTTATATGTCAGTTACACACAAATGCACTGCAAGAAGAAATAGAAGCTGGATAAAGCAAACATGCTTACACAGCCAGCATGGGGCATATGTGTGCGCGTGCACACACACACACACACACACATATACACCCCTGACAGACCCACACACAGATACACATGCATATATACACACACACATATAAAAACATAACGGAACAGCGATAATTCTTGGAAATCAACTTTCTTCAAGGCTAGAATGCCCAATCATCCTACTTTCTAGAAGAAGAAAGTGGGATACCGGCAGACAGACCCATATTACATTAGGATCTGCACCCCTCCATATTCATCTCCACTGATAGATTCATTTTATTTTAACTTTTTTACCCAAAGTAGTCCAACCACAACAGAGAGAGAGAGAGAGAGACAGAGAGAGAAAGAGACAGCGGAATCATATGCAGTATACAGTGTATGTACTGTACAGAAGAGGTGTGTTATTTATTTGAACCATTGCACCTCTCTAGTGAACTGTCATATTACACATGTGCCATACCTATTTGCTGAATGCTAGATGCAGTTTTCTTTGTTAAATGAGCTCATTTAAAACAGAGCATCTAAATGTTCTGAGTTCAGTAATAGTTTTACGAAGCAGAAGAGAACTACAGAGAAGACTGACCATGTAGAAATAGTTAGTTGCCGTATTGGTCCTTGTAAGAACAGATCCAGAAACAAATGGTTTGATACCTTTTATTGAACCAGCATACTGTTTTTCTTTTGTTACATCTATGTTGGTCCAATGAAAGGTATCTAATCATTTGTTTCTGGATCTGACCATATAGAAGTAAGACCCAGGTGAGAATTATATATTATATCTTCAGTGGGCTGTCTTATGTAATGCCTTATGAAACAAAATGAATGAAATCCACTGAAACTGCAGCAAAAATTAGTACTGCATTTTCTTGCTCAGAAATAGAAGCCATGTATCACAAAATTATATCACTGTGATTATCTTCCCTTATCAGTACCTCCACTGGGCAGGCCCCCTCTTCCCACAGACTCCCCAATCTCTGAAAACACCTCTCTTCCCTTTTATCACACTACTTTCTCTCCTTTTTCCTGGAAAGCCTTACTCTGTGAGTTCATGGTTCAGTCCAACTGTTGTACTTAGCTTGCTTGTCCCAAATGTGCTCTGCGCTCTCCTGTTTATTTCCCCTGCTTCTTCCTCAGCACTCCCACCTTCTTCTTCTGTCCCTGGGTACCCCCTATAGACCCTATGTGGGGTGTCAGATGCAGTTTCTCTTGTTTTAGTACACTAGCATTGTTTCCTATTGCAAGGACACTGCCTATTTGCACGTGTGCTTCTATGTACACACATATATATATCAAAAAAATCCATTTAAGGCATTAGTTAGGGTTGTTCCACACTGACAAAAGTGACGAAATTCAGAGTTAGGGTTGGCCCCCTTGGCCCCTGCCCACACCCTTTCAACGGCATTGGGTGTGCATTAGGTTGTCGCCATAACTCTCACCCCATCACATGTGTAAAGAAGCAGTGGTGTAGGAGAATGGGGTGAGAGTTAGGACCAACAACCCTAATGCGCACCCCGATGCCGGTTGGGGGTGTGGACAGGGGGGGCCAAGGGGGACTTTCAACCCTAATACAGAATGTCCTCACTTTTGTTGGTGTGGAACAACCCCAACTAATGCATTAAGCAGAGTTTTTTGCCTCTAATTTCCCTTCTTTTTAAGAATGATAATGAGAAATAGTGAATGTAACTTGGTGGCGGGAGTGCGGGGCCCTTTGGGCCCCGCGCTTCCACCACATGATGTCTTGTCACATAGAAACATTGTGCCCACAAACACAAATAGTAATGTGCATGGTGACGCAAAGCAAAACAGAAAGAGAAAAAGTAGTGTAGACAGAAATGTTAAAACAACGAAAAGCAAGCACAAATGAACACAAAGGATAACGCACATGGTGGCGGACGGAATCGTAAGTGAACGGGAAACAGAACCGCAAGCGTAAACGGTAACGGTAAAAGTAATGTAAGCGTAAAGGCTAGTTTTCCCCAAAAGCTGCATAAAGAAAGACAGTGAGTACAAAAATGTATGCATAATAATGGTTCTCGGAGCAGAAAATGAGGAGTTTGAATACTAAATTGCTTATATCTCAGGAACTGTACGACATAGAAAAAAAATTTAAAAGTAGTATGATTTATGACTTTCCTGGCTAGTTTTGTACTTAGCCCCAGGGGGCTAAGCATTTTTCTGATGAAACATCCATATCTTGCACCATTTCCGAGATACGGGCCCTGAAAGGCGTGGAGAATGCCGTAATGTTATCCTATGGGGAAAAAAAGAGAAGTTCAGAGTGCCATAACTTTGGCTCCCTGTAATATTTTTTCACCAAACCACAAAAAGACACATCTGTGGGATGTTGGCTATATTCCTTCCAAATTTCAGCCCAAAAGACCAAACTGTTCTTTTGCAGCAGGGCGCCAAAGGATTCCTGTAACGCGTCAGACGCCGTAATGTTATCCTATGGGAAAAGCATCAACTTTAGAGTGTCATAACTTTGCCGCCATGTAATATTTTTTCAACAAAACACCGAAAGGCACATCTGTGAGATGTCAGCTGCGTTCCCCCCAAGTTTCAGGCCAAAACACTGAACCGTTCTTTTGTAGCAGGGTGCCAAAGAATTGCTGTCATTTTCCCACAGCCTAGAAAAGTCCTGTCAAAGTTTACGAAAGCTTTCGCAAATTCATTTGACAGTGTCGCAAGTGCGACAGTACTTTGAGAAAGTACTTTTTCCAGAAATTTGAAAAACATATTTCTGGGGTGTTTTACCCCCAAATAAAGACATGGCTAGCATCCACAGGGTCCGACTAGGAGAATACAAAAAGAATTAGGTTGCTAGAGGGTTCCAATTTTAAATGCCAAGCATTTTTCAGATCACCAACTGAAAACAAAATGGCAGATTTGTAACAGTAAAAGGGCCATTTGCGAAAGTAAAAACTGCATTTATAGTATGACTGTCAAACTTTTTGTTAACTTTTCCCATTGACATATAATGGGAACTTGTTTTTTGAATAACTTTTGAACTGTTTAATATTTTTCCACGAAATCTTCACAAGGCACATCGGGGCCCCTGGCCGCACATTCCATGAATATTTTGGACCAGTCACGCAAACCGTGCAATCTGTAGGCATGACCGTAGAATTCCAAAAAAGCGTAAACGCATGTGCAGATCACGCTTAATAACTCCGCAGCCATATATTTGACAGGTACAAAACTTGGTGGATCCCAAGGTGTATGGGTCTTGATCATGTATTCCAAATTTTAGGCAAATCCATCAAACAGTTGCAAAGTTATTAAGGTGCATATTTTGGGTTTAACATGTAAATGGCTTCTCAACCCTAACTATGGTAGCACTACCGTGCTACCATAGTATATATATATATATTCTACCTCTGTGCCTCATTTGATTTGTGGCTTGTTACCAAATACGTATTTAGATTTGCCAGAATTGCATTGTCATATAACTAATATTTTCTGTAACTTGTATCCAGTGTTTCCTTCCTCCACATCATGCCTAGAATCAAGCCTTGGCTCATTGTATTTTTTTGGTCAACATTTCTAAATATATTGCAAAAAGATACTGTTAAGCTAAACTAGAAAATAACATTTTTTTTCTCAAGTACTTGTAACTCAACCAACTATTGACTACTGTATTATTTTTTTGTTTGTTTGTTTTTGTCCTAACAATTAGCCTTTTCTCCACTAGTACAGAACTTCTATAAACAGATATTCCACATTACAATACCAACTTCTTTTTCTGTCATAGATTATATGCATGTAGTCAAAGTGTTATATGGCTTGTTTAACTTTACTTACTAGAACGGCTAAAATAAATATTCCCATTGTACCTACCCCACTGATTCTGATTCTCCAGACTATAATCTGGCTGTGCAAGTTACACAGAACATTTGTGTTGGGCGTCAGATAGGCATAAGGGAATATCGGTAAATAGGCAGGGAGGGGGACTAGTTGACACAGACCAGGTAGGGCAGACTGTGTGGGCCAAGTTGTCCTTTCTGTCAACAGTTTGTACTGTATATTTATGTGTGTTTGTAGTGCTACAGTTGAGTCAAATGTGCCAACTGGGGTGGCTAACCCTGAAACAGCTGCAACCAGTCACAAAATAAGAGAAGGTACACTCACAATCAAGGAGGGGTGCATAGAAATTTTCTTGAAGGTAAAAATTAGAATAGCACTTATTGACTTGAGAAGGCTATAGGTACAAATGTCAGATTTATTGAAAAGCCATCTCCACCATACAGAAGCAGACAGAGCAGACAACAGCAGACAATGTTCAGTAACTCTTCCAACAAGTCTAGTGCAAGAATTATGAAAACATAATACATGGCGGCTTGTGGCGGGGAAGTGCGGTAAAGCGCTCCTGTAAAGGGAGTCAGTTGGTGGGTGGCAGACCCCTCTGTTCTCCCCTAAAAGGAAGAAGATTGTTGTTGCACTTATTTCCCACTGTGAGGTGCAGAGAGTTGGAGTAACCTGATGTTCCATCAAGTCTGTGGGTTAACTGCTGGCTCCAGCTGAGTATATTGCATTACATTAAGTGACGCATAGTGCTCTGTGTGCTCTGCGTGCCTGATGTGGAAACACAGTCTGTGACTGTGAGCATCGAGCTCTCCAAAGTGACTTTCATGGAATTGATTTTAGTCGTTCTGGAGTATTGGCCCAGTTTTAACTGGAGTGCTTGTTACTGTATGCTGCTTCATAGCTAGACTGTGGGGCTAATTTGGGAAACTGCTATTTCATTCTGTGCTGCTGCTTATTTCTTGCCCTGAGTGCCTTTGTTTGTAAGCTGCCTGTGTATTTTCAGCTCACTAGTCTCTCCTGAGTCAGCCTGATCTGCTGTGGAGGGAAGTTTAGAAACCTAGCTCTGCTTAGACGTGGTGATGTCTACATGGCGGCTTGTGCGAGGAAGTGCGGGAAAGTGCTCCTGTAAAGGGAGACAGTGGGAGTCGGTGGAGTATGGTGGAGTTTGTGGCTGAGAATACATAGTACGTGGGAGTTATTATATACCTTGGGGATGGAGGTTAACTATGTGGCTATGGGTTGGGTTTTATTGTTAAGGGGGATGTTGTGTGCTTGTGATGGAGTAAAGTTATTAGTGAGCACACCAGATGATGTATGTAGTTTTAGCCCAAATGACTTATTTATTTATTTAGCTTTTGTTGACCGGGTAAGTGCACTAGACAAATCCTGCCTATTTTCAGGCACGACCCGGGGGAAGGGGATACAGATGAATGCCAACTGACCTTGAACCAGATTAAGCTGTTGGTGGTATTTTTAGTGAATGAGGGAAATTTGGCCAGGACACCAGGGAAATTCCCCTTTTCTTTTCGATAAGTGCCATGAGATCTTTAACATCCACCTGAACTACCACAATCCAGGCAGATGGGACCTCGGTTTAACGTATCATCCGAAAGACGTTTGACATGTCCTGTTGTTTATTGTATGATTGTGAAGTTAATGACACTGGATTATTACTTATTAATCAAAGGCATGCAATTTTTATTTGTGGGGGGATTGTTATTTGGTATGCGTAGTTATGGTGCAATTATAGTTAAAAAGTGTTCTCAAGAATTTAGGTTGGCCATGTTGCTGTTACAAGCTGGGGATGTGGAGAGTAATCCTGGACCTGATACTACTGGTATTCCTGTTGCAGCTCCTGGGTCTGACCCATATTTCTGTGTGTTTTAATTCCCATGGGTTCTGAATTTTGCAAATTAATACCAGGAGTCTTTTTCCTAAACTGTTGCAAATGGAATATATTATTTCTATTTATCAAGCGCATCTGTTAGCTGTGATGGAGACATGGCTTAAACCAGGAATTCCTGATAATTCTTGTTCAATTACTGGGTATCATATGTTGAGAGCAGACAGGAAAGGAAAGAAAAAGGGTGGGGGGGGTGTAATTTATTATAGGGATTATTTGCATGTAGCTGTTCTTAATTCAAGTATTGGAGGTTCTTCTGAAACTGATTGGTTGCTAATTCATATTTTGTTGGGTGGTGTTAAGTGTTTAAATGTTGGTTGTTTGTATAATCTGCCTAGTTGTGGCCAGTCTGGTCTGAAGGAAATGTTAGATCTTACTGTTACTAGTTTTCAGCAACATGATTTTATTTTAGTAGGGGATGTGAATTTAATTTGGAATTTGAAGTCAGATTTAGGGTTTGAATCTGTTAGCTTCTTATGGCCTATATCAGCATGTTGAGGAACTTACTTGGTTAAATTCTTGTTCTCTGAATCACTCGGTGTTAGACTGGATAGTTACCACTGGTAGGGATCACATATCCACATCGGGAATTTTACCCGATGTGGTTAGTGATCATATGGCTACTTTTGCAGTATTGAATTTTTGTTGCAAAAAAGTACCACCCCATGTAATACAGACCCGTTCCTTTAAAAATGTTGAATTTAATCATCTTTATTCCCTGTTGTCTCAGATTGATTGGTCCTATTTGGATAGTATTCCGGATATTGATCTTGCATTAGACTATTTTTATAGTCAATTGCTCCCAATTCAAGATTATTTATTCCCCATGAGGAAATTAAGAGTTAGAGGTGCCCCTAGCCAGTGGTTCACTCCTTCTATTAAGTCTCTGATTAAAAAGCAAAATGTTTTGTGGGAACTTTATAAGAGGGATCTTTTGGTTCATTTGTTAAATCAATATTATTGTGTTAGGAATGAGGTTTTAGAACTTGTGCGTAAATCCAAAAAGGACTTTTTTCGTAATAAAATTCAGACTAATTGGGCAGATTCAAAAAAATTGGGGGATAATATAAATGCCTTGTGTTCTCCTAAATCTGGTTCTACTGTTGGTATTTTGTTAGTTGGTAATGTTAATGTTACTGATCCAGTGAATATTGTTAACCTATTTAATCAGAAATGTTCTGATTTTTCTAAATTTATCAGGGTGGGAAATCATACGAGTTGTGATGAATCTTTGAGTGATCCTAATTTGATCAATAAGCCTTTTTTTCTTTAAGGCAATTACAGAGGTGGAAATGTTGCAGTTATTAAATGGACTTCCTAATAAATACAGTGACTGTGGTGGGGGGTTGGATGGTTAGGTTTTTGCATTTGGCTGTTCCTTTTCTGGTTAAACCTCTCTGCTTTCTTTTTAATTTTTCTTTGCAGTTTTGTTGGTTTCCAACAGATTGGAAATGGGCAAAAGTGGTTCCAGTCCCCCAAAAAAATATAGCTTCCTCTTTGGATGACTTTAGGCCAATCTCAGTTTTGAACCCATTGAGCAAGATGCTGGAGACAGTTGTGGCAGGTCAGATTAATGACTATCTTGATGTGAATGGGTTGCTTTCTCCTTACCAGCATGGTTTTAGAAAGAATTATGGGACTGGTACTGCATTGGTTGGGTTCACAAATGCCACCCTTATGGGCTTTGATAAAGGCCATATGACTGGGATGGTATTTTTGGACCTAACCAAGGCTTTTGATTTATTAGAGCATGATTTGATTTGTCAAAGGTTAGGGATTTTTGGTTTTTCTGGATCTGCTCTGGCTTGGATAAGAGTTTATTTGGTTAATCGTGTACAGTATGTTAGTGTTGGTTCTCATTTTTCTAAGTTGACTGTGCTTGATTGTGATGTTCCTCAGGGGTCTACATTGGGCCCCTTGTTGTTTTCTTTGTTTGTGGATGAACTTCCTTCTATTAGTGTTAAATGTCAATCTATTCTGTATGCTGATGATTTGATCATTTTTTGTCAGGGTAAATCTATTGAAGAAATATCTTCGGTCTTGAGTTGTGATTTTGGGAAAGTTTATTCTTGGTTTTTGGAGAATTCATTGGTTCTGAACTCGGCTAAAATGAAATCCATGGTTTTTGGGACGAAGGGTATGTTGAGTTCAGATCCAATGTTATATTTATCTGATCGAGATGGAAATGTTATTGAACAGATTTTTCTTTTTAAATATCTTTTTTTTTATTCCAATTGTTTAACCAGGTGAGACACACTAAGCTGAAAGCTTGTTTACAGGTGCAACCTGGGAGCACAGGGAAATTAAGTGACTTGCTCAAGGTCACACAGTATGCCAGTGGGGGCTGTGGGATTCAGACCCAGGTCTCCAGATTTGCAGGTCAGAGCCTTAAACCACTGTGCTATACTGCCTCCCATATCTTGGTGTTTTGTTAGATCCTAGTTTATCCTTTTTTCCCTATTTTAGATTAATTACCCGGACAATAAATCAAAGATTGCATTTGCTTTGTAAATTTAAAGATAATTTTTCTTTTGAGGTTAGGAGGTCTATTGCGATAGGCTCTTTGTTACCACTTTTTGATTATGTTGCTCATATTTATTTGGGGTTGGGTTGTAGGGAATTGCAGCTTTTGAAGGTGTTGTATGATAGTATTTGTCGATTTGTTTTGTTAGAATCCCTTCAAATACATCATTGTTTATTATATATTAA
This sequence comes from Neoceratodus forsteri, assembly GCA_016271365.2. Classification (NCBI taxonomy): domain Eukaryota; kingdom Metazoa; phylum Chordata; order Ceratodontiformes; family Ceratodontidae; genus Neoceratodus; species Neoceratodus forsteri. The sequence goes on from CM057458.1 coordinate 520,745,393, forward strand.
GTTAGGTTGGTTATCTCCTCTTGCAAGAATTTAACATTTCTTTTGTTGTATGATTTTTAAGTATGTTCTTAGGGTCTAAGTTTCCTTTAAATGGTTTCATTAATGTTAGGAATGTCTCCTCTTGTCTGCGCTCTTCTGTGGGTATTACTTTAAGTATTGAATTGTCTGAATTGAAATTAGCTTCCCTTGCTTTCTCTATTTCTGCCCCCATTTATTGGAATGCCCTTCCCTTGTTTATTTGACAGTCTTCATCAATTGTTGTTTTCAAGAAAAAATTAATGGATTTTTTGTTAATGAAGTATCAGTGTGTTTGTAATATTTAATGTTTTATGTTAATTGTTTTGTTTTGTTTGTATTTTGTCCTTTGGATTTTTTGTCCCGGGTCAGACCTAAAAAGGGGCCTTTGGTCCAGTGTCATTTACCCAGTTAACAAATGAATAAATAAATAAAGACACAGCCTTGCTAGACTCCACTAAAGGACACATTGGCAAGAATTCCAAACACCAGTTATTTCTGTGTGACCAGAACATTTTCAAGGCACAGGGATTAGTTTATAATAAAGCATTTCTAATGCATGACATACGGGCATTAAAAAGGTTAAACCAGGAAAGTACTTGTATGTTTCCCAAAGTTATATTCATTGTGGCCCAAACAGATAAAAGGTTGGGGGAAAAAAATCAAAGAAAATGCAAAATAAACCCCTCCTCCAATAAACTACACCTAAATAATGGGGTTACTAACTACACAGTGTATAATTAATGATAGACTAGATATCACTGGAACAGTTACTTCATTCAGCTATATTCACACTTCTCACAACACAGATGATCGGAGCACCATTCATATTTAACCGACTTTCAATGCTGCTACCTGTTTCTCAATGCAGATGAAAAATGAAATATAGAGGAGATATTTGGGAACATCCATGTAACTTCTTGTGATCACCCAATCTGTGCTACTCTATTGTAATCAGAGAAAGCAAAATCCGCACCACATATAACTGCAAAATTTCCAATAGCTTTAATAAATAAATAAAAGCAGACTCAAACATTCCTCTACCAATGTCCTCCAACAGCTAGCTCAGAACCCCGACTGGTTTAGCACTTAATGTATCATCAGGGGGATCACTAGGTGTGAAACCGGTCAGGGTTCTGTGCTTGCTAACAGCCTGTTGGAGGATGTTGGGGGCATTTTATTTTTTTTAATTTGCTTTTATTTATTTATTTAATAAAGCTATATTGGAAATTTTACAGTTGCATGTGGTATGGATTTTGTTTTCTCTGATTACATTATTTTAAACCCACACACTGGTAGCAGTCAAATTTTATTGCCTTTTTGGCTATTCTATTGTAGCCTACAAGCTTTTTTCTATGCTTTATAATCCATATAACCCTTATGCATCTGGCCCTACTGTCTCCTCCAGTGAAGACCCCCTGCAAAAGGACTTCTCTGCAATTCAGAAATGGCTTCAGGACAACTGATTAAACATGTACCAGAAGAAAATGGTTTCTATGCCATTCTGATCCAGCTGCTGGTTAAGCACTGTCCCTGACTCACTAAACCTACTCTCCTTCCAGAGTAAACATCTTGACTCAGTGTCCTCATACAAATATCTAGGCATGCATATGGACCAATATCTCAACTTCTCTTGCCATGTATCCCAAGTAACATCCAAGTGCTATGTAAAGCTTGGAGCCCTTTACAGGGTAAAGAGCTGCCTTCAGCCTCACATCAAGAAGTTGGTGGTTAAGCACCCAATCTTCTCCCTGCTGGACTATGGGAACTTTGTCTATACTGGTGCCAAACTCTCCACCCTGTCTCAAACTGTCATAGAAACATAGACACATAGAATTTGATGGCAGATAAGGACTGCTTGGCCCACCTAGTCTGCCCATTTCCCTACCTAATGGATAAGCTGCAGATCCTAGTTAACCAACAGTCTACTTCCTCCTACCCCCCCACTAGAATTGCCGTATGTCTGTCCCATGCATTCTTGAATTCCCCCACTGTTTTTAACTCTACAACCTCCTCAAGAAGGCCATTTCATGTATCTACAACCTTCTCTGTGAAGAAATACTTCTTCACATTACCTCTGAGCCATCCCTCCTCTATCTTCAAATTGTACCCCCTTGTTCTTGCACATCTCTTTTTCTGAAATATGCTACCCTCTTGGACTTTGTTGATTCTCTTGAGGTATTTGAAAGTTTCTATCATGTCCCCCCTCTCCCTCCTTTTCTCGAGGCAATACATCTTAAGCTCCTTTAGTCTTTCTTCATATGTCTTCTGGTGCAGATCCTGCACCATTTTGGTTGACCTCCTCTGGACAGCCTCCACCCTGTCTATGTCTTTGTGGAGATGGGATCTCCACACTCTTCAATGCCTTATGCAGATTCATACTGGCCTGTTACCCCAAAACATATCACTGTACCATGTGCAATAATCTCAGGTGACTACCACCCTTAATGAAGCCCTCTCTGCAAACTGCTCTAGTGGAGGATAGGTACTGGACAGGTAAATGCCTAAGATACCTTGTGGATCTTTTCACACCGGTGACAAATTGTATGTACGCCCTCAGATTTGAAGAAGATTGCCATTATCTATATCCCATATTGTAGGAGAAGCCTAGAGCAAGTCTCAGTCACCATGGGCTACCCTCCATTTGGAACAGTCTGCATGCCAAAATCACTACAGCCAGTTCCTAGCTCTCACATAGAGATGTGTGAAGTTGGGACACTCTGCTCCACAGATTAATCTGCAGATTTGTCTCATTTTGCTGAGTTAATCAGCAGTGCAAAGTCCAACTTCACACAAAACTGATAACTCTGTGAACTGCAGAGTTTGGCAACTCCATCAGTGAAGTTTGACAACTCTGCCAGTGGAGACTGGTGCAGAAGAAGTTGTTCAAATAAAAATTGTCCCTGGTGTTTAGTGGTTCTCCCCCTGATGTTTGCCACCCAATAGTAATCATTCCCTGGTGTCCAGTGGTCACCCTCACACTGTTCACTGCCCAATGTTATGATTATTCCCTGGTGTCCACTAGTCCTCCCCCCCGTCAATTGCTAGCCCGATGTAAGATACAAAATTTTCCCTGGTGTCTAGCTGTCCCTCCCCCACTCACACCCATGCCTGATGTTAGTTGTAATATTCCCTGGTGTCAAGCGGTCCTTCCCACCCAACCAATCACACACCCAACATAATGATACAGTTTTTGTGGTGTCTAGTGATCTCCCCATCCCAATCCCAAGGTGATATACCAATCTCTGGTGTCTAGTGAACCCTGCCCTCCATATCCCTGATCTCCTGTAATAAAAAGTAGTCCATTCCTGGTGTCTGAGTGAACACCCCCACCCCCAGCAGTTAGTGCCCCACCATTTTTCGCCTCCCCACCTGACCTCAAACCAGCAATTGGCACAACCCTTCACTCTTCACCACAGCAGCTACCAACTTAGCTGTCAATGAATGACCATGTACTTGTACAAGTATGCGTTCAATCATTGACAGCTCAGTCAGAGGCTGGCCATGGTGGTGACAGGTGCAGAGGGCTGTACTGGTCACCATCTTGGGGTCAGGATGGGGTGGGAAACAGCATGGTGGACAACTAAAGTGACTCCACCATGCTGTTCTCCCATCCTGAACCCAAACTGGTGACTTTCATGGACCTCTGCTCTCCACCAAAGCCAACCACCAACTGAGCTATCTTGTCAATGAATGAGTGTGTACTTGTATGAGTACATGCTTATTCACTGACAGCTTAGTCGGCAGCCGGTCATGGTGGAAAGTGGAGGGCCTGTGCTGGTCACTGGTTCCAAGTCAGGGTGGGGGGAGCAGGGTGGCTGGGCACTACCTGCTGGGCTGGGGGGTGTGGGTCCACTAGACACCTGGGAATGGACTACTTTTGTATTACAGGGGATCATGGATAGGGAGGGGTCTGCTAGACACCAGGAAATGGTATAACACCTTGGGACTGGGATTGAGGAACCACTGGACACCAGGGAAACTGTAACATTATGTTGGGCAGGTGATCAATTAGGGGAGGGACCTCTGCACACCAGGGAATACTACAAATAACATCAGGCATGGGTGCAGGTGGGGTAGGGACCGCTATACACCAGCAAAAGATTTTCTTTAACATTGGGCCAGTGATTGGTGAGGGGGCCACTAGACACCATGGAATATTTTTATTTTACATCGGGCTGGTGATCAGTGGGGGGAACCATTAGACACCAGGCACAGTGTATGAACAAATTCACCATTGGTAACTTCACCTTGATTTTGGGTGTTTTTAAATGCAAAATAACTTATTTTGCACCTAAAAACACCCAAACCAAGGTGAAGCTACCAATTTTTAATTTTTTTAATAAAAAGGTAAACTTCGCGAAATGATCCATGGAGATGGATTTGGCAACTTTGCCGGAAATTTGCCGGTGAATTAATACTTTGTCATGTCTCTACTCTTGTATAAGAGGTTAATCAAGGTTCATCAAGATGCTAATCAAGGTCCTTAATTTCATACCTGAGCTGCCTAGTCATGCCTCCTCTGGATGTAACTGGCATAGGCATGCTACTACACAGTGGGACCACTGGACCACCAATTGCTCTAGGCTTCCTACTAGAACCTCAACAGTACTTTTACAAGCCTGCCCCTGCTAGTATGACTTGCATCTTCTGTAACTCATGCCTATACACACATTGCCTGTTGTATGCAGCATATGTAACATACCCTAAATATAACATGTCTTTATTGTAATGACACAAATTGTACCTGCCTAATTATTTTCACCTTGTATGTACTATATTGCAGTGTATCTTATATTATGTACTGTTGCTGTTTTTAATAACCCTTGTAGGAGACTGTATTCTTCCTTCCTCCCCCCCACCCCAGGTGCAACTGGAAATGAGTCTTCTGGGCTCTGCTTGATTGTCCCCAAGTGAAGTATGTTTAACTAACTAACTGACTATTTAACTAACAAAATAGTCTAGAGGTGCTGCTAGTACACCACCACTAAAACCTGATAAATTAGAACCAGAATCAGGGTGGGGACAGTGGGGATATTTATTTTTCATTCCTGGTAAACCAGACAATAGGGTTGTTTGGGGGATTAAAGTTTTGTGCTATGCTCTACAACTAGATCAACTCACATGTGCCTTTTTTCTCAATGAAGATTTACAGGGAAATTTACTTTTGGCATGCATCACACAAAAATAACTGCTCTTAACTTGTATAATAGTCACATTTCCTCTGTTCCTAGCATTGTGATAATGGAAGATACTTAGGTACATCTGGTCTGCCATCTTGTGATGTTACAAAAGATCATATTTATTTGCCTGCTTTCAAAATAACAGTTTCCTTGTATTTGACTTTTGAGCAGTTATTGTTTCTCCTGTTATATCCTTTCTAATAATGTAAAATGTTACTAAATTAAATAATCTTAAGGGATGCAAGATCCTTTTCTCATGAAGAACAGTAGTGATACCATTGTACAGTTACAGCAGTCATACTGCATGACATGTGACTTGCAACCCTTGCAAAACTCAATAAATTTGGGGTACTTTCAGGCTTGAGAAGAGTGGATGTACATTTGAATGGGGCACCAAACCTGCTGGTATTCTTTGACTGGGTAATGAGGGCAGTGAATAAGGGGCTAATGGTTGATATGCTCTATTTGGACTTCATTAAGGTCTTCAATTCAGTTTGACAAAGGAGGATAAAAAAGCTAGAGGTTAAAAGGGTGGCATAAGGGCTCCTCAGGTGGCTAGGGAGCTAGTTGGGGGGAAGAAAGCAGAGGGTGGTGGTAAATGAGATCAGATCAATAGACAGGGAAGTTACAAGTGGTATGTCATAAAGGTAGGTTTTGGGTCTTTTCAAATTCAACTGGTTCATTAGTGATACTGGGGAGGGTATCTTGTGTACAATGTATCTCTTTGCAGATGACAAAAAACTTTGAGGCATGATGGATAGAGGAAACCAGGTCAGGAAACTGAAAAATGACCTGGAGACATTGGAAATGCGGTCTACGGCCTGGCAGTTGAAGTTCAACATCAAAAAGTGCAAGGTGACACACACTGGCAAGAAAAACCTCGGTAGAGACTTCCTAATGGCAGGGGTCCATATAGTTACAATGACTGAAGAAAGAAGTCACGGGGTTATCAGCAAATGATTCAAAACCTTGCATCAGTACAACGAAGTGTACAGTAAAGCAATGAGGATACTGGGTTGTATAGGAAAAGGGTTCAACAGCTGGAGAAAGGAGATTATACTGCCTCTGTATAGTCCACTGGTTAGGCCCTACCTGGAGTTTTGTGCTCAGTTCTGGAGTCTGAATCTGAGGAAGGACAGGCACAATCTCAAGGAGGTAAAAGGGCCACCAAGATGATTGAGGGGCAGCAGGACAGATCCTATGAGGCAAAGCAGCAGGAACTGAGCATGTAAACTCTAAAGGCCAGGAGGTAATGAGAGGATATGCTTGAGACCAACAAATTCCTAACAGGGAGAAACAAAGTAGTTAGTGGGGACCAATCCACTAGGAATGATAACACAGTGACAAGTGGTCAAATGTAGAAACTGGTCAGGGGGGAGATTTAAAAGGAATGTTATTAAATTATTGTCCTGATTATAATAAATGGTTTCCAGCAGTGGAGGGTATAGTGGTTACGCAAGGCGGTAGTAGTAGGGAGGAAACATAGGGGTAGATAATGAGGGCTAGTACCCTGTATGGACAATAGATCCCAGGGTTTTATAAGGAACTACATACAGATTTGCTGGATCATTGGTCTTTTTCTGTCATCATTGTCTATGCTTCTATGTTTCATTACCAAAAGGGTGGTGGAACAATAGGTTGTAAAAGATGGTGGTGAAGGCGTGATCCATAACCAGGTTCAAGGAAGGCTGGGACAGATTCAGTGAGCTAGTAGTCCCAAAAAGGGGGCAGGGGAGGGAGAAGTTGTGGGGAGGCAGCAGAGAAAGGGGGGAATGGAACACATGATGACATCCCTATCTGGCTATAGGCCAATAGGGAATGAGTAAGGTTTTCCATGGGCAGACTGGTGGGACCTTATTTACTTATTTTTTATGTAAATGCTTCTATGTTTCTATTAAGGAGTGGGTACAACTTTCTATATGGGATGTACATTTATGGATAATGAAGACACACAAACAGCATATGGGTGTGAGTGTGAATTCCAAGAAGGACGGAGTTTAACTTTAGGCAAGGATAGAGGGTGCACATTTTAGAAGAAGTAAGTATAATGAATATAAGTATAATTTATGCTTTGTTGTGATTATCGCCCTACATTCAGTTATTACTACTTTTTTGCCTGTATACACTGCATCATTTGTATCTATTGCTTATGTAACTTGTACATATCCTGTTCATTGCTGTTATCTTTTTATGCTTTTTTGCTTTAAGTGATTTGTAACTTAATTTACTTATACTTGTATTTTAATTTCGTAGTTTGAACTATTGTAAAAGTGCTATAATACACTTATCTTATGCTGTTATCTTTGTATTTCTGTGCCCCCCCCCCGGTGCCCTCTCCTGGGTTGCCCCTAAGGGACATTCTGTCTCAGCAGGCTTACTCAGTCACCTAAATTCAAATAAATAAATAAATAAGTTGTGGTTGATATGATATACACAGTTTAGGAGGTGTAGGTTTGGTGTTAATTTTGACACAGGTGGGGTAAGAAGTTTATGCTACTCGGTGATACAGTCACTATGTGACAAAATGTTCAGCCTAAGTTTCACTCATGATTTCATGTTAATCACTCACTTCTGTTTTTCTTTGTTGTAGACCTTACAAGCCCTGTTCCCTTATATACCACAAAATGCTGATGAACTGACGATGAATGTGGGAGATCATATTTTTTCTGATCCATCTGAGCAAATTGAAACTAGTGAAGGCTGGGTGCTGGGCATCTCTTGTCGGACTGGCTGCAGGGGCTTCCTTCCTGAAAACTACACTGAGAAAGTCAGTGGGTCAGATACCTGGGTTTTACACAGGTAAACCTAAAGCATCAAAAACTCTGATCTCTCTCTCACTCTCTCTTTTTGATTCTTTGTTTCCTTTTCTCTCTCACCTCTCCAGAATAGTTTATGACAGAAACCTGCCTATGTTTGTCATGGGCTACATTCTAATGATTGTTGGGAGTGGCACAAAACAGAGCCAGAGGGGAGTCTGCCAAATAACTGAGACACAGATAGAGACCTGGAATCACCCTACTGTGACAAGGACTCCTATGGCACCTTGAGGAAAGTGATCCGCCAGCTGACCATCCCTCAGGAAGTACTGCTGGGTTGGTGGCACTAGTTGCTAGTGAGGGGTCCTGAGTTCTTCATATGAGAAATTAAATTCCTGGATAGCCATATGCTAATGCAAGGCAAATTTTACTTTTCCAGGCACCCAATCCCAGAGGCTCTGAGTGCCGTACATATTAATTTTATTTTTTATTATAGTCCACGACCACCTATTCTGGTTGTGCTAAAATGTAATCGGTTTTACTCGTATATGACCTGTTTCTCTTTGATGACACTACCCATTATACTTCCACATGTTGTTGTGCTGTTATGATGTACCGTGTTTTTTCTGTACCCCTCTGTACCCCATTGTTGTAATCTCCCGGGTCGTTCCTGAAAATAGGCATATTACTTGTCTAGTGTACCTACCCGGTCAACAAAAGCTAAATAAATAAAAATAAATAAACAATACTATCCATAAAATAAAATAAAACAGTAAAATTACAGCAATAGAGTAAATGGCCAAATAAATAAATAAATAGGCCTAAAACTGGAAACATTAACTAAAGAGACCAATCCAGAAGGAAGGTTTAATACAGAGTGTCTGGGAAAATCTGACTAAACAAGTGGGGCTTGAGGTGGGTCTTGAAACCCTCAACTGAGGGGACCTCCCATACAGATAGAGGAAGTGAATGCCACAGGATAGGGCCAGCTAAGCTGAACCCTCTATCACCTGCAGTTTTCAGTCTCATTCTGGGAATCTCAAGGAGGCCCCTACTGGAAGAGTGGAGGGAGCAAACTGAGGCAGCAGATGTAAGAAGGTCAGATAAGTATCCAGAGCCCAGCCCATGTGAGGCCTTAAAGCTGAGCAGGCTCATCTTAAAGAGGACCCTTCACCTAACCAGTAGCCAGTGCAGTTCATGCAGCACCGGGGTAATGTGACAGTATTTTGACTGTCCAGTCAGCAACCTGGCAGCCGTATTCTGTACTAGCTGCAGCCTGCAGAGGGTACCTCCTGAGACCCCGAGGTAGAGCGTATTGCAGTAGTCAAGCCTTGATGTCACAAAGGTGTGTACCAAGGTTGGGATGTCCTGGGGCAGAACTAGTGGCTTGATCCTGGTGATATTCCTAAGATGATAGAAGCTGGTCCTGACAACGGATGACATTTAAGCTTCAAATATCAATCCGCTGTCAATGGTCACATCAAGATCACACACCCTGGAGGAGGCCTTCCTGGTACAGACCCCAGAAGCAAACCTATTTCTGCACCAGAGCCCATCCTATCATGCCCTCTATTCGACTCCACAACCAGTACCTCTATCTTATCAGGGTTCAGTTGCAACCAGCTGGAGGCCATCCAGTCACTGATCTCGGCAAGGCATTCATTTAGCACTTCCACTGCATTGGATGTCCCAGGTGCAAAGGACAAGTTCAGCTGGGTATCATCTGTATAGAATTGAAAACCTAAGCTGTACTTCCCAATGAGCACTCCCAGGGGCAGCATAGACATGGCAAACAACACTGGTGACAAGACCAAACACTGATGTGCTTCACATGACAGGAGGTTAGAGGAGGAGAAGAAATTCCCCATCACTACCCATTGCCTCCTACTCATGAGATAGGACTCAAAACAGCAGATGACAGTGCCAGTGAGTCCACAAAATTCCCTTAGGTGGTCGAGCAACACACAGTGGTCTACCGTGTCAAAAGCCGAGGAGAGATAGAAGAGCATGATAATTGTCCTTTCTCCTTGATCTCTTGCCCTGAGGAGATCATTGTGCACCTGAGCTAATGCGATTTCCATGCTATGCCTCACACGAAACCCAAACTTGAAAGGTTCGTACAAATCAAAAGCCACAAGGTGCTCCTCAAGCTGAAGTGCCACAACCTTCTCAACTACCTTCCCTAAAAATGGGAGGTTGGAGACTGGATGGTAATTCGACCTGACATCATATGCAGTCTGCTAGGGTCTGAAACTTTCCATTGACCAGGGCAAACACCTACAGTTTTATTACAGGACACTTTGTTTTAGCCAGGGTGCCATGCCAGCTCAGCTGTGGTGTGCAGTGTCCTGGTTACTAGACAAATTCCTCACTCACAACATCTTTATACACAGGAAAAACTTCTGTCACTGATGTGAGGGTGTAGGAGGCACACCGAGTAGCAGTAGCATTGCAACAGAACACTACTCCTATGGCTATAGCCACAGACCCTCTTGTTGAGAACAGTGAACCCATTCATCTAAATGTAAATTTTCTCTTTGGAAAACTACACCCACATATCGTCTAAATATTATTTGTTTCCATGTCTACAGACAACTCTTTTCATGTAGCTGTTAAAGATGCATGCAAATGCTTTAGTAAGTTTCCACAGTTCATACTAGGCCCTGTTACTCTCCTGGGAGGCTCCATTTCGTGATTGTTGAGATTTCATTGTCCTGGAGAACTGCATTAGCATATGAGAACATGATGGGTAATCAACCTTGAAACTCCTCAGCATGTCTATCTGCTTAATTAATCTTAAAAGAAACAAGCTGCAAGAAGGTGTGAAATTTCACATTTACCTTCAGTGAGCTTTGCAAACTATCTGAGTTATAATGCAATTGTTTTCCCTTTAAACTTCTTTCAGTTGATGAGTTTCCAGAGAGTTTTTGCAGGGTATTTGTTCTTTCAACACAGAGATGCATGGTATAAATGGGTGCTCTGACATCATATTCTCTTATGGTAATGCAGTTCTCATGGACAATGAAATGTCAACAACCATGAAATGAAGACTCCCAGGGCAGTCACAGGGGGATACCATGAGCAGTGAAAACAAACTAAACCTGGCGCATATAGCCCTAACAGCGACAACAAAGGAGTTGTCTGTTGACATGGAAACAAATAAAATTTAAATGATATGAGGGTGTAGTTTTCCTTTAACTGATTTTTGAGCACTCTAGATGGGATGATAGAAAGAATCAAGGTAAAGTCCGGTGGCTCTCTGTCTAAAAACTGAAAATGCAGACAGAGATATTCAGTTATTAAAGGATGACACTAAAGCAAAAAGGATATGCAGTAACAGACAATTCAAATAAAGTTCTTTTCTTGGAGGCTATCTCTCAACCAAGTGTGCGAGACTTAACAAATTGAAGAAGATAAATGGAGAACATGGAAAATCAGTTATACTGGAGAAGTTATAGCAATCTGTATATTTTCAAACAAAAGAAAATAAAAGATGAAAAAACTGAGACGGAATACTCAAGCTCTGGAAGCACAGTATAAGGAAATACCACTCAAAAAATTGCATTCAAGCTCAATCAAGATCTTGTAAAAAGACTTGCAAGGTCAAAGAGCTCTCTTGACCTCACCTGGAGTACTGCATTCAGTTTGGGCCTTGTCAATACAATAAGCACATTGAGGCATTTAAGAAGATATAACATAGGTCCAGTGTAATAATCAGCAGTATGGGGACAAAAGGTATGAGGAGAGACTGGAAGCCCTTGACAGCTTTACCCAGCAGAAAGTGAGGCTTAGAGCAGGACATGATCTAAATTTTTTTGTGTACTCAGGGATATCATCAAGATGAAACAGCCAGAGGCACTTGATTTGATGTCCTGCAGCAGGATGAGGGGACACACCCTGAAGTTTAGAGGATGTAAATTCAGGGGTACTGTTAGGAGGCATGATGTATCTCAGAGAATGGTGAACCTATGGAACAGCCTTCCAGCAGAGAAAGGTTTCATGAAGATAGAGGAAATGAGGACAATGCAGACCTTTAAGTAAGTCTAGAATAAAATTTTTATTGTACTATTTTACTGTGTTACTGTTATCAGGTACACAGATTTTTATAGGCCCAGATGGGGTATACCCAAGGGTGCTGAGGGAGCACAGAGAGGTACTGGCTGAACCTCTGACAGACCTATTCAACAATGCAGTGGAGACAGGAGTGGTTCCAGAAGACTTGAGGAGGGCAGATGTAGTCCCACTTCACAAAAGCAGTAGCAGGCAGGACACTGATAACTATAGGCAAGTTAGTCTAATGTCAGTGGTAGAGAAGTTAATGGAGACACTTAAAAGAAAGGCTAGTGAATATATTAAATCCCATGGATTACAAGACCCAAGAAAGTATGGATTTGCTGGATGGGAGAGGTCATGTCAGACAAACCTGATTGATTTCTTTGATTGAGTGATCAGGGAGATAGATCAGGATGGGGCCGTGGATGTGGCCTACTTCGACTTGAGTAAGGCCTTCCACACTGTACCATATAGGAAGCTAATAAGGAAATGAGGCAGTTTAGGGTGGGACTCAAGGTGGTAAACTGGGTATGCAACTGGTTGATGGATAGGCAACAGAGGGTGGTGGGAAATGGCACTCACTCTAGTGAGGAGAGAGTGACTAGCAGGGTACCTCTGAGCTCAGTGCTGGGACCAGTCCTCTTCAATGTCTTTATAGGTGATATTGCATTGGAGCTGGAAGGGAAGGTATGCCTCTTGGTGGATGACACCAAAATCTGCAATAGGGTAGATACTCTGTAATAGATGTAGAGAATAAGTAGAGACCTCAGGAAACTCTAGGAGTAATTGAGGGTATGGCAGCTGGGTTTCAATGCAAAAAAGTGCAAAATCATGCACCTAGGGCACAGAAATCCAGAGTCAGTGTATGAAAAGGGGGGGAGAGTTTTTAATGGTCAACAAACAGGAAAGGTACCTCGGGGTTATCATATCTGATGACATCAAGGTGGTGAGACTGTGCAACAAGGCAGTAGGCAGGGCCAGTGGAATGCTGCAGTGCAAAGGGAAGGGATTCCCCAGCAGAAGGAGAGAGGTGGTGTTTCCACTATATCAATCATTGGTGAGACCCCACCTGGACTGGATTATTGTGTCCTGTTCTGGAGACCACATCTCAGTAAAGATGTAAACAGAGCAGAGAATGTCCAGTGGAGGATAACTAAAATGGTGCAGGACCTGCATCATAAACCCTGTGAAGAAAGATTGAGAGATCTCAGTTTGTACTTCCTAGAAGAGAGGAGGAAGAGGGGAGACATGATAAAGACCTATACGTACTTCTCGGGGTGAATAAGGTACAGGAGGGGAGTATTTTTCAGAAGCGAAGATACAAGAAAACAAGGAGATTATTTAGGAGGGATGTGAGGAAGTACTTCTTCACTGAAAGAGCGATGGACACCTGGAATAGTCTACCAGCCAAGGTGGTGGGGGCCAAAGCGGTGGTGGGCTTCAAGCCTTCATGAGATAGACACAAGTGAATCTTGGTAGGAAAGTGAAGTGGGGAGTAGCTAGAGATCAGGTAGGGTCTATGGTGGCAGTAATAGGCAGGGACAAAAATGGGCAGACTGGGTTGGCCACTAAATCCTTATCTGCCAACAAATTCTGTTTCTATGAACAAATGTCTGCTTACCATGGGAATCACCTAGTACCCTGGTTAGCAGAATGGATAGGGAACTGAAACAAAATTGTCACGTGTTTGCACAGCACACAGATTTCATCCGTGCTTTGTACAGCAGGTGGGAGGTCATACTAGACTTAGAATCCATTTCCAACTTTAAATATTTATAGTGCTATTTTACTATATTACTATTATCAAGTCAACAGATTTTATGTGTATCATGATGTTACATTCTCGATGATGGAGAGGTGCAATAAATTTGATTTTCAAAGCACGAGAATGTCGCCAGCCCCTGGTGCGCTGATTGTTTAACACACAGGGCTTGTGGCATTCTCTTGGCTGGTGATCAGAATTTTCAATCCCAAGCACCAAATGCTGCAAGTTAGACCAGCTTTTCCCTAGTCTAACTTGTGGCATTTGAGGGACCCTTTTTATGGGGTTTGCACCAAATATTTGGCACAAGCTACGGCAAACTGAGGAAGCTGTGGGGTCGGCTGTTGGACAGTCATGCTGCCCAAGGTCTGATCTGATGAGTGTGATGGCTGCCCCAAGGGGTATCATGTTCCTTGTTGAAACTGGCTGCTGTTTCCTGCAAAACTGTGGACCCTGCATACTGTCTTACATCACCACCACCTTGGTACTCCCAGGCCTGTGCTACAGACGTTCCTCTGCTACAGATGTTCCTCTCCTTTTACACTTTGTGTGGCTCAATATCTCCAAGCCTGAATTGTTTATGCATTGAGTTCTACTGCCTGCAACCTGTTTAACTATTAGTATATTTCTAAGCCTGAATCGTTTATTCATTGAATTCTACTGCCTGCAGCCTGTTTAACTATTGGTATATCTCAATACCTGAATGGATATGCTTTGAATTCTACTGCCTGCCACCTGTTTTCACATTAGTGTATCTCAAAGTCTGAATGTTTATGCACAGTATTCCACTGCCTGCAACATGTTCCCATTAGTATATCTCTAAAGCCTAAATGTTTATGCATTGAATTATACTGCCTGCAATCTGTTTCCATTAGCATATCTCTGTCTGAACGTTTATGCATTGAATTCTGTTTGTAACCTGTTCCTTAATTAGTGTGTTGTCAAGAGACTGCCATGATGCATTACATTTTCCACTTAGGTTGCCTGCATATTGCTGTTACCTCTGTTTACTAGGGGCGCTGCTCTATCTTGGCTAGAAACATAGACTTTGCCGGCAGATAAGGACAGCTTGGCCCACCCCATCTGCCCATTTCCCTGCCTGTTGGGTAGGCTGCAGATCATAGATAACCAACAGTCTACTTCCTCCTACCCCCCACCCCCACTAGAATATTGCCTCCACAGGAGCTCTCTGAAGTTGCAGCACTGGTCTCCTGTATACTGTGAACAATGAATCCAGGGCATAAGCAAAATCAAGCCATAATCAGCATGCCAAAAACAAATGGTAATAGCACAAAAACCGTACGTGCTAGACACAAAGTATGACTAGCAAACTTGTTCAGCATAAAGTTATCTTTCCAACGGTGGTATGCAAGTAATAATAGATAGTTTTGTTTTTTTCTAATCTGGTCAAAACAGCAAATACAAATATGTTTTCCACTAAAAAATGCAGCATAAGCAATTTTTTTGTTGGGAAATATGTAACATAACAACAACAAATTAAGCATCCAGACATTAGATGTAGTTTTAATAATGTGTTTGTAAAAAAAAATATATATATTTCTGTAGTATTAAACATATTTTTCCCATTTTAGTCAAGGTGCATTGGTGAGGTTTGAGGGATGAATCTGAACCATACACACCATACCATAAACAAATATAATTAACTCCTAAAATATACATAATACACACAACGTATCAGCAGCAAAGTTGTTCTGCATAAAATTGCCTTTCCAACGGTGCTATGCAATCAATTGTGCTCAATTCAGTTTTTGTTTTATACTGGCTGAGAAACCCAGAATGTGTGCTTTCTTCAAAGCACTTAGGTGGTTCTTGATGGACAAAATGTCTGCCAGACACACCATGTCATAAACAAATGTGAATAACTCCTTAAGTGAACATGATACACACAAAGTGTCAGTGGCTGAGCTGTTCAACACAACATTACCTTTCTAATGGTGCTATGCAGTCAATTCTAATCAATTCTGTCTGGCAAGTAATATTAAAACATGTGAGTGACTTCTTCAGGTGTTACTAAGGTACACAGGAAGTTTGTAGGTGACTTCTATAGTTGTTCTGGGACACACTACAGTACATTTGCTGCCTTCTACAGGTGTATTCTAGGAGGCAATGAGTTAAATTCCCCAACAGTTTTTGCCCCATGACCTCTTCAGGAAGGCCATCCCATGTAGCTACCACCCTCTCCATGAAAAAATACTTTTTCACATTCCCTCTGAGCCATCCCCCCATTTTCTTCAAATTGCGCCCCCTTGTTCTTGCACATCTCTTTTTGTGAAAGATGCTACCATCTTGGACTTTGTTGATTCCCTTGAGATACTTGAAAGTTTCTATCATGTTCCCTCTCTCCCTCCTTTCCTCGGGGGTATACATATTAAGCTCTTTTAGTCTTCCTTTGTATTGCTTCTAGTGCAGACCCCACACTATTTTAGTTGCCCTTCTCTGGACTGCCTCCATCTTGTCTATATCCTTGAGCAGATGGGGTCTAGAGAACTGCATGCAGTACTCCAGATGGGGTCTCATTAACTGTCTGTACAGAGGGATAACAACTTCCTGTTTTCTACTGGTGATGCCTCTTCCTATGCATCCCAATATGCCCCCAGCCCTCCTTACTGCCTTCTCACATTGCTTGCCTACCTTTAGGTCATCTGATATGACTACCCCCCAGGTTCCTTTCCATTTTTGTTAGTGTTAATACCCTCCCCCCATTGTGTACTCTTCCCTCGGGTTTTTGTTTCCCAGGTGCATTACTTGGCTGTATTTCTTACAACTCACTTGCCGATTCTGCCTCCTTTAGCCTCTTCTTACCTAGTCTTTCTCACTGTATCTCCCACTTTGAAATCCCCAGGGTTTATACTTGCTGGAATATTAATTCTGCTCAGCAGGTATCTACCTTACTACTTCCTAGCTTATATTGTTTCAGACTGTGCTATGATTGCCTCTGACCTTCTGGCCCTTGCCACCTGTCTCTCTCCTACCCCCTCTGAAGCTAATTACTCTGACTGCATCTTCTCTAATCTGCCAGTTGAGACTGCATTATCCCCCACCCCAGGATGGTGCCTAAGTCCCAAACCATTAGGTCTAATTGTTAGGTACCTAATTAAGATCAAACAATTCCCCCTCCCACTAAAGCCCCATGCTGTCACATCTGCTTCTATTTGGCTCACTGCCCTCTCTCTATCAGGCAATGTTGAAACTAATCCAGGCCCTCAGATTACACAGGTTAAGACCAGTCCAAAGAGCTCCCATTCATGGCTGCATGCTCAGGGTCTGAAGTTAGCACACCACAATTTAAGGATCCTTATGGCAAATCACACCAAGCTCAAAGTCTGGGCCTCTTACTATAACCCTTATATTCTTGGGATCTCTGAATCCTGGCTAAAACCCTCCATTCCTAATTCCATGTGTCCCTTACTGGGTACCACATGCTTTGAGTGTATTGCCCTTCATCTAAAAGGGGAGGTGGTCTAGTAATATTCTTTAACTCATTGCCTCCACATGAGCTCTCTGAAGTTGCACCACTTGTCTCCTGTATACTGTTAACAGTGAATCCTGGGCCTTTCTAAACAAAATCAAGCTGTAGTCGGTATGCCACAAACAAATCCTAATAGCTCAAGAACCGTAAGTTCTAGACACAAAATATGAGTGGTAAAGTTATTCAGCACAAAATTACCTTTCCAATGGGGGTATGCAAATAATAATATGTCATTTTGCTGTTTTTCTATGCTGGTTGAAACAGCAAAAATAAAATGTTTTTCACTAAAACAGGCAACATAAGCCATACACACCATACCAGAAACAAATGCGAATCACTCCTAAAGTATACATGATATACACAAAATATCAATGACAAAGTTGTTCAGCACAAAATTACATTTCCAACAGTGCTATGCAATCAAATATATATTATATTCTGTTATATTATATATTAAAATATATGTGACGTCTCCAGATGTTGCAAGGGCACACAGGAAGCCAGTAGCTGACTTCTGTAGGCGTCCTCAGGACACACCAGAATATTTTACTGATGACTACAGGTGTCTGCTAGGAGACAATGAGTTAAGCCTTATCTAACTCACTTGCCGCCGTCCTCCCCAACTCCTGTGAAGTGTTATACTCCCTACTGATTCTAGGGGGACAAGGATGCTTCACATTGTCTGCACTTATAACCCTCCAAGAGGTGGTAAACCTGGACTAACTGAATTTACTGACTACCTGCCCTCTGCTGTCATGAAAAACAAGGTCATTCTCATGGCTGATTTTAATTTAGACTGTCTTGGTGCTAACTCAAAAACTTTTGAGTCTATTCTAAGCAAGGCTCACCTCTCCCAATTAATAACTGACCTCACTAGATACTCCGACAGTGGGGCTCACTATTTTCTTAATGATTGGTCCTAATAAATAGGAAGGACAGGATCACCACAGCTGGTACACTTGCCAACTCAATCAGCAATCACTCATCAGTCTTTTGTGTGTGGAATGCCAGTTCCCCTTTCTCCCCCCCAAGGTGCTAACCATAAGAGACTTCTTGGCTTTTTACCCTGATGCCTTTGTTGCTGATCTCAGCTGTGTCAACTGGTCCCCTCTCTACTCCACCTGTGACCTTAACATAGCTGTAAAATACTTCACCTCCACCCTCACCTCTCTTCAAGAAAAGCACATCCTGGTCACTAGACGCTGGGTTAGAAGAACATCTACTAGATAGCTGCACAGACCCCTACTCTCTACACTATAATCTAGAGACAAATATTGGGCCAAATTTAAATCTTCTTTCTTACAGTCTGACTGGCTAACTTATCGTGCTATGAGAAATGCTTGTAAAAAAAGAAATCAGCTCAGCCAAAAGCAAATACTGCCAGGATCCTCTCCTGGCTATGGCTAGAGACTCCAAGAGCTTCTGGTCACAAATCAAGGGACTCTTGGACAATTGTAAAGGTAAAACCCCTCAAGATATGGTCATTGATAATGTCAGCTGCAATAATCCTACCACCATTGCAAATGCATTCAATTAATTCTTCTCTAATCTCACATTTCAAGTCTCTTAGGTCCTGACCTTCGCAACCCCCCTTCTCTACCTGCCTTTCTATCCCCCACTGCATCTTTGTATAGTCTCACGCTAAGAGGTCTTGTGTCTTCTCACCTCCATCTCACCCTTTAGTAGTGCTGACCCAGATGGACTTGAACCAAAATTACTCAAGCTGGCTGCACCTCTCCTCCCCTGCCCCTGTAACCTCTCTCTCTTGCCACGTCTACTGTCCCCAGTAAATGGAAGATGGCCAAGATAATACCTGTGTTTAAGAAGGGTGATCCCAAATCTATTAATAACTACCACCCAATAGCTATTCTACCCACTCTCAGTAAACATTTGGAAATACTTGTTTACTCTTAGGTCTCAGAGCAACTATTAAAATATAACTTGCTATCTTCTGCCCAGCATGGCTTTAGGCCTTCTCACAGCACCTCCACAGCTCTTGCCCAGTTCACTAGCCATGTAAAATCCAACATGGACAAAGGTCTGATTACTGGGGTCATTTTCATTGACCTTACTAAGGCTTTTGACCTGGTTAATCACCCCTACTGCTACACCTACTCGAATCCCTTGGAGTCTCCACCTCTGCCTCAAAGTGGTTCTCTAGCTACCTCTATAACCATCATCAGTTTGTCTCATACAATAAGGCCCACTTCTCCCCTTTTAACACTGGCATTCCCCAAGGTTCCATCCTTGTCCCGCTGCTTTTCTCTGTCTTTATCAACAACATTCCCAACACCCCTTCCCACTGTCATATTCTTCTGCATGCTGATGACTTGGTGCTCTACTGTGGCTCTGAGTCCCTGACCAAAATCAGTTCCAGGCTCACCTCTGACTTCCACAAAGTCCAAACTTGGCTCACCCAAAATTGCCTTGTACTGAATGTTGACAAGACCTAGGCCATGCTCTTTGGGTCCCCTCAAAAGATTCATGCCAACGCCTCTAGTCTTGACATCCAGTGTCTTGATGGCTCTCTCATCTTTGCGACCTGCCTAGGTGTTACACTTGACCCTGCTCTAAACTTCTCACAACATATCTCTAACATCTGCAAGTCTGTCAATATCAAGCTTGGACTTGCGTACAGGATTCATAATGCCCTTGCTCCCATGGCCAGAGTCGTTATTGCCTGGGGAGTCTTACTTCTCATCCTGTGCTATGCGATCACCTCCTTTTATCAGTCCAACACCAGCTGCTTTATTAACTTGAATGTCTTTTATAATAATTTGTGTAGATTTGCCCTGTCTGCCCCTTGACTCACCCACCATTGCTCACTCTACAGTATTCTTCTCTAAATTGGCTCTCTCCACCTCCCCAGCACTTCTACATTCTTTAGAAAATGGGCAAGATAATCCCAGCATGCTGATTGCTCAAGGAAGCCGACCTAAGCGGGCGGGTATATTTCAATAGAACCCGCAATAAAATAAGAGCCAATTCAGGGTGCCCCATTACTAATTGAATTCTTGGGCACCCAGAATGTTAACACTCGCCAGCCACCATTTCTTTTCTCTTCCCAGACACCTGAAAAAATATCAGCTGGGCCACTCTCCTCCTTCCACCCAAGGTAACCATGTAAAAAGAAATTAGGAAAAGAAAATGGCATCAAATGTCTTAGAAACCATTCTGGTTTCCAAAAGAAACACTGTGATCAGTTACAAAGAGCGATATCTCTGACATCACTACTAAGCAGCAGAGCAGTGGTGCTTTCTTAGTTTTCTATACCACCCATAGATGTCCATCTGTGGTAAAGAAAACCAAGAAAATACCATTCCTGTCATGCACTGCAGTGATAAATACCACTCACTCTCGGAAAAACAACAAAGCATTTCCGGACCATAATGAATGCAATTCTAAACTGTTTGCATTCAAAATGAGAAACAATAAAGCTCCACAGACTGAAATGTGCATTTGTTCATTTTTGCTGAAAGAAATACTGTACGCCTGCCACACTCGATCTCCCACAAGCAGCTTGCTTCCTGAACCACTACATCTCTTGTCTCCAATGTTTAAAACAAAAATGAAGGGGGAAAAACAAATAGGAAAGACAACTGCTCTATAAGGACCATGCTGGGGGGGGGGGTCTGACTGAAGAGACAGAAACTGCTCTGGGGGAACCAACAGCATTCAGCCAGCATTTTCTTTTCATTTTCTGAACTACTGCATCACAGTTAGACCAAAAGTCCTCTATTCCAATACAGGTGGAAGAACTATTTAATTGCAAAACTTAATGTTAATTAATTTTTTTATTAAAAAAAAAATTCTCAAGCATTTCTTTTTACTGTGCCCATTTTATAAGCATAATAATAACCTCCATGGTGGGCTTTAGTGGGAAATACTGGACCTTCCAAGGGCTATAAGGCCCTCCCCATTATGCCCCTGGGTGGTATTTCCCAATAAAGCCCACCCTGTCAGGTGTTATTGCTTACTTGCTGCTCAATCAATAATATCATTAGGTCCTCAAAAACCTGCCTCACTGGCCTTTGTGTTCACTCCTGCTGACTCTGCCTACCCCTTGTGCTCCAAGGATCAAGCCCTCCAGGCAGTTCCTAAGTGCTCCTCCAAAATGGGTGAGCGGGCATTTGCTCACTTTGCCCCTAGAGCCTGGCACTCCCTACCATCTCACCTCAGGGCCTGCCAGTCTCACCTCACATTCAAAAGAGAACTATTCAGTTATCTCAGCTGCTCTGAGGAATGCGCCTGCTCCAGACATCTCCTAATCTCTACGCTCTCACCATTTCATGCTAAATCCTCTAATGCTGCTTATCTTCTTCTTCTTGTTCCTGTATGTTCCGTTTTAGCCCCATGCCTTCTTTTGGTTTGGTTTTACTCTGGATGTTGTTGCTAGCACATATTTGATACACTACCCCTTCTGTCTGCTGTTTCATGTTCTGTTTACTGTGCCCCAAATCCCCTTAATAATTTTTACAACCACTAATTGTTTCGATTACCTTTGCTATAGACTGTCAGTGGGTATTGACTTATTGTATCTGCTTTGTTATTTGTACCTTACTAGTGCATATTCTTTTTGGCAGCTGTTAAGAAACTTTTGTACCTTCTATACATTTCTGCTGATTGTATATATTGTTTTGTTTGTTGCTAGCTGCTGTTCTAACTCTCCAGGTTTGTGCCTGAAAATAGGCATTCATTTCTCTAGCACACTTACCTGGTAAACAAAACTAAATAAAATAAATAATATGCTATTTATCTTCATGAGTGAGGGGGTAGAACAGCTTACAAGTGAGAGAAAAAATTGACAAATCACTATACAGTATATCAAAAATACTCTGTTACCTGCTGTTGTTATCCCCTGGAGTTGGGCCTGTTGATCAAGGCAACTGCATCATTCACTGACTACCTGGCTAACAGAGCCAAGAAGGCAAAATGCAGTGACTTGTTCTCTGGGCTACAGCCATTGACTACTGGCATAACACAAGGCTCTATCTTGGGGCAGCTGCTATTTAGCCTATTTATTAATAAAGTCCCCGAGGTCTGTGACTACTCCAAATCAATACAGCATGCAGATGACACAGTAATTGTTCCAACTGTTTGGTAAACCTTGAGAAAAACTTGCAATTTGACTTTAACAAAGTGTGCAGCTGGTTCGCCACTGACAACTTTGTCATAAACTCCCCAAAAAACAAAACTTTATTATTTGGGAGTACCCAAGCCCTGAAGGAAAGTCCTGGCCCGCACATCGCCTGTCTGATCTGGGACCTGATTGAACAAGTCCAGGGTTTTCAAATACCTATGTACTTACCTGGACCTTACCCTGTCCTTTTCCTCACATGTTGACTCAGTAGTCAAATGTATCCACCAGTGTCTTGGCCTTCTCTTCAAGAAAAGACTAAACTTTACCACTGAAATCAAAAATCTTAGTGTGCAGTCTTATCATCTTGGTCATAGACAATGGTTTGTGATCTACCCTGCCGCCAACAGTACTGTCCTAGAAAAAAATCTGTGTTGCCTTTACCATGCATGCAGATTTGTACTAAACCTAAAATCCAACAATCACTGCTATGATCTCTGCATCTCCTCCAACTGGCTGTCTTTCTATTTTAGATTTTCCTACAACTATGCTCTTTTAGGCAAAAGGGGCACAACTAGGCCAAATCCTCCCTGGTGTTCACAACCTCATTACCCTGATTGACTATAAATACGGTACGTGGGGCAGCATCAGAAGTCAGGGAAGTGACCAGCGGTGTGCCACAAGGGTCCGTCATGGGACCTTTGCTCTTCAATGTGTTCATCAGTGACATCACAGATGAGTTGGGCGGGAGAAAGTATGTCTGTTTGCAGATGACACGATGTTCTGCAACAGAGTGGATATGGCACAGGGGGTGAAGCAAATGAGAAATGACCGTCTCAGGCTTGAAAAATGGTCACGTATGTGGCAGCTAAAATTCAACGGAAGGTCATGCATTTGGTTAAGAACAATCTGGGTACTGACTACCACCTGAGGGGGAGAAACTAGCAATCACCAGGCAGGAGCGAGATCTGAGAATTACCATTTCAGATGATTTAAAAGTGGGCAACCAATGAAAAAGCAGCAATAAGGGCCAGAAAAATGCTGGGATGCATAGCTAGGGGCATCTCAAGTAGAAAAAGGGAGGTGATCCTGCCACTGCACAGATCCCTGGTGAGGCCCCACCTTGAGTACTGCATCAAGTTCTGGAGGCCTTACCTCCGGAATGACATAGACAGACTGGAGACAGTGCAGAGGAGGGCAACTAAAATGATTCTCGATCTCCATGAGTTGTCTTACGAACACAGATTAAGGGAGCTCAACATGTACTCCCTGGAGCAGCACAGAGATAGGGGGACATGACTGAGGCATTCAAGTACCTAAAGAGTGTAAACAAAGTCCCCACCTAGGAGCTCTTTCTCATTAACAACTCCACAAGAACAAGAGGCCACAACATGAAACTGTGGGGGGGGGTAGATTCAGAGGTAACATGCGCAAGTTTTTCTTCACAGAAAGGGTGGTTGATCTATATTACTCAATCCATGGGTGATAGTAAATTACACATGCCTTTTAGGAAAATAGTACTTGGTCAATGCTCATTTATATCTAGAGCTATCAAAACGTGGAAGCCATTACCCTTGGTAGTGACGGCGCATGCCTCCTTCAACTCATGCAAAGCACAAGCTGCAAGTTACTCTCATGCCCATCACGTTTACGCCTGCATTGATGCCATACTATGAAATGGAGGCACTGAAAGTCTTTGCCAGGGGAGTGGTCATGGTCACATCCTTGGCAAAAAAGAAATAGGATGCCCAGGAAGAAAAAGAACTAGAGTAGCGTATGGTCCAGCTGGAGAAAGAAATCATGGCCACTGCATCAGTGGCCAATATGGGGACTCTGAGACATCTCAAAGGCCAACTGAACCAACTCATTTCAGCCCATGTTGAAAGAAATATTCTACTAGCCTGAGTGGGAGCCTACTTTAATGGGGACAGGGCTGGAAAATGGCTCTCATAGTAGATAACAAGGCAGAAGGCATGTAAAACCATTATAGGCATTGCAATGCCTGACAGGACTGTCTCTTTGAAGCAACAAGACATAGGAGAGGTGTTTTCCACCTTCTGCTCTACTCTTTACACCTCTGAGGTACCCCAGGGCTCCTTCTTGCATGCATTCCTAAGCTCTCTATACTTTCCCAGACTGGCAGAGGACCTCAGGGCAGACCTGGACCACCCAATGTCAGCATCAGAAACTTATGCTGCAGGTCAGAAGTCCAACTCAGTAAAGGCTCCAGACCCAGATGTGCTCCTTACCAAATTCTATAAAGAATTCTGGAGTGACCAGCAAAAACAATGGAAGACATGATCTAGGAGGCCCTGGAGTCTGGTTAGCTTCCCCAGACCCAAACCTTGGCCACTATAGAAGTGCTCCCAAAGGGCAAGGACCCTACTCTGTGTGGCTCATACAAACCCATATCTCTGCTCAGTGTAGACTACAAGATCATAACTAAAATTCTGGCACACCACCTGGAGGGAGGTCCTCCTGAGCTTAGTACACTAGATTTATTTATAGTTTTAAGGTGAGGCAGGAGAAGTGCAATATGCACAGTACGTTATGTATCATGTGGAGGTGGTCGGGGGGGGGGTCACTCAGCCCGGTATCCTGGCTCTGGATGCCAAGAAAGCCTTTGACCAGGTTGAGTGGCCCTTCATGTTCACCATCCTGAAAAGAGTTGGCATCAACCCAAGGATCCAAGCTTGGATAGACACACTATATGAATCACCAAAAGCCCAGATACTGACCAGTGGGCATCTGTCAGCTCCTTTCCTCATGAGAGGGACATAACAGGAGTGTCCCCTCTCTCCACTCCTTTATGTCCTCACCATTGAATCCCTAGCCAGAGCCATACAAGCCCACCTGGACGTTAGAGGTCTCCACCACCAGGGGACACAGCACACCATCTCACGCTTTGCAGATAATACAGTATTTTATTGTTTTTAGCTGACCTTATGGTGGCAGTTCTAGCACTGACTGATCTATCTGGGATGTGCAGACCACTTTCAAGCCACAAGATTAACTGGGTTAAATATGAATGGCTTTCAGTACGCAAGGGGGAGGGACTCCATTCAGATCCTGAGTACAACTTTGACCCCAGTACAGAACCTAAAATACCTGGGAATCTACCTGCTTAAGAAACTTTCCACCCTTGGCCACCCTAATTAAGAGCCTCTGCTACAAAAACTCAG
This sequence comes from Neoceratodus forsteri, assembly GCA_016271365.2. NCBI lineage: Eukaryota > Metazoa > Chordata > Ceratodontiformes > Ceratodontidae > Neoceratodus > Neoceratodus forsteri. Next base: position 520,770,911 of record CM057458.1, read on the forward strand.
AGTTGGCATACTCTCCCCTGCACCCTAATTGGTAGAGTGATCCTGGTCAAAATATGTGTCCTGGCCCAATGCCTTTATCTCTTCCAGTCCCTACCCATACACCTCCCAGCTAACATTTCTTCTGCCCTAAAGGGATACCTGACTAGTCTCCTGTAGCAGAGTAAGAGAACTCGAGTCAAGCAAGACATCCTGTGGCTCCCTCTCAAGGAGGGAGAGGGCATAAGCCTCCTAAATTTTAGATTTTATTACGTCTCCCCAAATATAGTTTGTCAAAGAAGTAATGCTCCCGGAATTGGAAAGGCTGGCCTGGGTGGAGCTGGAAGAGGAGCCTTTTGGCCCCTCCCTCTTTGAACACTCACACTGACAGACATTCTTATTATGCCCTTAATAAACACATTCACCGGAACATCAGTGAGGGTCTGGTTAACTGTGTACTCCCATATCAAACACCCAAAGGGTCCATTCACCAAGGCACACATACCCACTGCCCTTTGACAGCATATACCTCCCATCCCACTAGTTACTTGGACACTCCTGAAATGGAGAGCAAGGGGTCTGTCCTCCGCACATTTGAGGTAGCCAGTCTGGCCCTGTGGAATTCACTTCCTAGGTTTTTGACAGAGGCTCCTTCAGTGAAGGCTTTTAAGAAGGGTCTAAAGACCCACCTGTTTGGACAGGCATTTAATTTAATTTAATCATCACTGATCTTTAGCACTTAATTTATCCTGACTGCTGAGTTTATACTATTAAGTTTTATGTTGTCTAATTTATTATGATCTACTATGTTATTTTGATTTTTAGCCTTGTTATGTTGTACAATGCTCAGAGCTTCTGGGATTGTGCACTAAGTAAATAAAACTACTACTACTGCTACATAAGCCATCTATTTGATGGAGGAACTCTGTTAACGTACAAGGCATTGTCAACCTGCTATGGTTGGGCACCCCCTGGACCTTTTCACTTATCTGCAAATAAGGGACTGCTTGGAGAAATGTCTGCTGTACTCTAATTCCACTACAACTCAGTATCTAGTGGAGGAAATCCTGCTGGACCCAATGTCCACTGTTAGGCCAATGCAGCACGGATATGCTTCATTACTGGGTAGCTCACAAGGCTCACTAGAGACTCTGTGACTCAAGTGGGAAGAGGATGTGGGGGGAGGCAGGCCTGGACAACAGGAGACTGGTCCCTAACTCTGCATAACAGAATCCTGTTCAGTTAGCATTAGATTGCACCAGATTCATTTTTCTCATCCTTCCCCATACATAGTTCACTCCTAGTCTTGCCCATGAGCTAGATTGCACCAAGTCAAATAACTGTCCTAAATGTAAAAGCAGTGAAAGGATTTTCTTGCACATGATCTGGGCATGTCCAGTAACACTGGCCTACTCTGGGGAAATTATCTCTCTCCTATCAAAAAGAGTGGGATGTTTCCTTGTTCCTATTCTAGAAGAAGTCCTCAAGGGCTTATACTCAGGCCCAGTGGGGGAGAACATAGACTTCCACTCAGGGAACTAAGTATAGTACTGTGGAAAAAGTTATTTGCTCAATATTGGTATGCTTATGCCACCTCTTCAATAGCACATTGAGTACAATTACTTATAGCATGTATGAAAATAGAAAGTGCCCAGTATTCCACTCAACAGAAAGTGCATAAGTATGAGCAAATATGGCCCCCACTGCAGGTGGCATTAGGATCCCCATGGTTCCTGAACATCTAATATAAAATAGATTAGCAACAAATATACAGGTATACAGGTATAGGTAATGTCTGTTCTCCTTCAATGCTCTGCCTTCTTAAGCATGTAAGGGCTAACATGACCAGAGGCATCCATGAAGCTCCATCTCTTTTGTACCACAGAAACTATCATTTTGTAGTGCCTGCATCTCCTTCCTTAAGCCTGTACCATCCACATATGGTATGTAACCTGCAGTATTCTGTTTCCCAAGTATAACTCTTCTGTTTGCCAATAAACAGAAACTGAAAAAAAAGTCAGTAGCGGGTTCTGATTGTTTATTCCATATCATATATACTTTCACTACTCCTTTGGGCTAAGAAGTATCTCTTCCTTTCTTCTATTTTCTCTCCACATTGTTTCTCTCCTGGTGAACAAAACTGAGGTGTGTGAGGGAGGGAACATCAGTTATTAACACGAGAAAGTGGACTAGAGTTACTGGCTAGCATTAAGGATAGGAGAACTCAGTGAAGTTCTGACCCTTATTAAATAAGAACTAGAACATGGTGAAGTCCTGATTTATCCTGATTAGTTCGATTTATTGACCAATATTTGACAAAATGTGAAAAAATGCATAAAAGTGGCCAAAGTCGCTCACATTGGACACAGAGGCCCAGAGGAAATAATGTAATGGATTATTTGTATAAAAATTAAAGTAAAACTGCTAAATAAAAAAGCAATCTGTCACTACTAGCCCCTTCATGGCTGGCCTATAATGGTAGCATATCAAGCGCGGGAATATGACATGAGTGTGCTGGGAAAGATGGAGAGCGAGACAGACAGACAGATGCAAATACCATTACCTACAGTATATCATAGCACCACCAAGCACTGCAGGCACTGCCAGACAGCTAAGATTTCTTTTTTTATTAATGGTGCTATGTGGGTATTATTCTGATGGATGTTTCAGTCAGAGCCAAACAGGCCAAAGAAATGGATATTAATGATCAAATGAGCAGCACTAAGAGAGCCCACCCATCCTATCCATGTGAATGGTGCAACTGCTTTGCATGGCCCAGTATACTGTGGTATATGGTACACTACCTGGTCCAAGAGGTGGTAATATTTTCTAGTACTACAACTACTTCTACTGGATCTGATCAACATGCTAAGGAATAGATGCTGAATCCTTAAAGAAGAAAAACAAAAGACATAGTGATCACCACACAGGCAGGCAGCCAGTCACACATTGCATTAGTCAAGTGCAGAGCAGTCAATGACATCCTTCCTAGTTCCACAATTCCTTGTTGCCAGCCACTACCAAGTAATTTAAGTAATCACAAATAAAATAGAGTAATATAATAATCTCAGCCCAGTTACTGTAAGTGAGATGTAGCCAGGCTAGCATACCACACACACAAACAATAAAGAAATTATATGAATTTTCAGTTTAGTAGCATTTTTTTCTGTAAAGAATTTGCAGCCAAATATTGGGAACGTGAGAAATATACAAAGAGTATTCAGTTTCTGAACTTTCAGGCATCTGTTAAGCCATGACTGTATGAAAATAAAAGCAGTACAGTCAGAACTCAGGATCAGTTGCTGAGGGCAAAAAAAGTGACAGGTAGTAGTTGTACGGAGTAGGACTGGAGTAAGCACAAAAAGTGATAAATAAATAAGTAGTAGCCATGACTTGTGATGACAAAAAGTGATAGTAGTATTAGAAGTAGACAGCAGTAACCTACCTTCCAGATCAGATAGTGGTACCAGGTACCACCAAGTAAGTTTGTGACATGAAATGCAGTTGTTTGCTGTATTTGGAATCTGAACCCACTGATGTTATTATTTTTTTTCTATTCTGGGCTGCTCATGTGATCATAGTGACCTGGCCTATTCCATCCTGACCTGACTTGTTGCAGTTAATTGCTACTTCATGTAGTAGACCCTATTCACAAAAGATTTTCACCACAGGCACAAATTCTTGAAAGTGATTTGTGTATAGGGCCTACTCGGAGCAGTCAGTGTGTTTTTATTCAGGTATCATATTTGAAATTAAAGTGAGGAATGCTGACTTTGAGAAACGTGAGGCGCTCAGCATTTTCTGGTGTCAAGAGGGATAGTGTGTCAATAATGATGTTACCAGCTGAACTGAACAATCGTTCTGAACAGACACTAGTTGGAGGGCAATTCATCTACTTTATTGCAATGTTTTCTAAAGCAAGACACAACTTTTGTTTGGATTTCCAGTATTTCAAAGGATCAGCATTCCAGCTATTGGGTTCTGCCAGGTTTTTTTCAATAATGGTCTGTGCTGAGGCTGTGTTACAAGAGGCAGATGAAGATGTTACATTATACAATGGCAAGAAAATTTCCAGGGCTCTGATTGGTCAGTGTGTGCCTGAGACAGTGATGTTATTACACAACAACATCACTGTATTGATTTTTTGGATGATTATTTGGAGCTACTTTTAAGAAACAGAGATATATTGCTACACTAAAAATCTACTAAAACTTTTTTAAATATTTTTATTTTGTATAACATCAAGCCATTGTATAATTGCAATAAGGCACTCCAAGGTGTGTGTTATTGTGTAATAACGTCACTCCTGGGGTGGTGGAAGCATTCAGCTTCGCCTCGTGCTTCAACCCACCCCAGAAGTGATGTTATTACACGATAACACACACCTTGTCGTGTCTTATTGCTTAAATAACATCTTCTAAGTGACTCCAGAGACGTGAAGCTGAACCAAGTGACTGTGGGACAGTACTATCATGCTTGGCTGGTGGTGAAGAAGAAGATTCAGCTGCAGTGGCTGAGGAGGAAGAGGGAGAAAATGACACAACAGTAGAGGATGGGCCACCTGATGCTGTGCTGCTGTGTTGTGAAGAAGAATTTGAATGTGGTGCTAGGATTACTAGGATTACTAGGATTTTAATGACATAAGGGGGCCATCAGGCCCATTATATATGTCTCCCACATAAGTGGGACTATTACACCAATAAATTATTATTATATACAATCTAAATACTTTTTAAATACTTAAAGACTAGCACTATCTATTGTGTCCTGCGAAAGTTTGTTCCATGCAAGCGATGTTCTAACTGTAAAAAAGTAATCCCTTTTAAGTGTTTTGGTCTTTTCAACCAATATTTTCTGATTATAGGAAAGGAGATCACTCCCTGTATTATTATAATGCATATTAAATTCCTGTAAACCATCCTCACTAAGTATTATTTTATATAACAACAAAAGGTCTTCTCTTTGCCTTCTTGCCTCCGATGTGTGCAGACCAGTCTCCTGCAGTCTATAAAAATATTGCTCGGTTTTACGTCTAGGAATATATCTAGTTACTTTCCTTTGTACCCCTTCCAACAACTTAATGTCTTTTTTTAAGTAAGGGGACCAAAATTGTGAACCATAGTCCATAACAGGACGAACATAGGTTTCATATAAGGGTATAATAAGATGTTCCGATCTTCCAATAAATGATCTTCTTCTTCTAGTAAGTAGAGACTGAGCAGTGTTGGCTAGTTTTTTACACTGACTATTGGACGTAAAACTATCATTAACCATAATTCCCAAATCTCTAACACAACTAGTTGACTTTATTAAAGTTTGGTTAAGGATATAGAAATATCCAGGGTTATTCCTGCCGACATGGAGAACTATGCACTTATCAATATTAAATTTCATATTATTTTCACATGCCCATTTTTCAATTTCTGCAAGATCAGTAATTAACTGAAAGTGTTTGTCCATAGTATTTACTTCTCCACCCAGCTTTGTGTCATCTGCAAATTTAGTTAAATGGTATTTAATATTTTTGTTCATGTCTGAAACATAGATGTTAAATAATAAGGGTCCGAGCACTGAACCCTGTGGTACTCCACTACCCACATCCCCCTCCTCAGATAGTACGCCATTTATAAGCACCCTCTGCCTTCTATTCAGTAACCAGTTGTATATCCAATGAATCAGATAACTGTTAACTTTTAATGAAATGAGTTTTGTAATTAATTTATCATGATCAGCTCTATCGAATGCCTTAGAAAAGTCCAATAGGATCACATCAGATGGAATCCCAACATCAAAACTTTTACTGACACTATCATAGAAAGTAATCAGATTTGTGGTGCATGATATCCCCTTAATAAAACCATGTTGTTTGACATCAATTTGGTCTATTGTTTCTAAATGCTGCAGTAACCTGTTCTTAATGAGCCGTTCTAATAATTTGCAACAGTGTGAAGTAAGGCTAATCAGCCTATAGTTGTCAACTGTACCCTTGTCACCTGATTTATGAATGGGTATGACCAATGCATTTCTCCAGTCATCTGGTATACATTCTTCATATACAGACATATTAAAAAGTAATGAGAGGGGGTAGGCCAATATATTACTAGTTTTTTTTAGTAAGACGGTGTTTATGCCATCAGGTCCTGTACTAGAATTTATATTTAGCTGTTCTATAAGATTGATAATTTCATCCTCTTGGAAATATACCTCCTCTGATTTTATAATATCAGGTATTTTATGTTTTGATGCTTTAGTAAAAACCGAACAAAAATATGAATTAAATTTATTCATGACTAATATATCATCAATTATGTCCTGATGATTTTCCTTGATTGGTCCCACAGATTTGACCCTATTATGGCAATTTGTGTCCATACAGGAATATAATAACTTCCTATTATTTGTGTTAGCTATTTGTAATTCTAACTGAATTTTCTGTAATTGGATTTTTTTTTAAGAGTTTTTATGATTCCAGATATGTGTCCCATCTTTCCTTAGAAGGTTTAGATTTAAACCTATGAAATAATCTCTGTTTGTTCTTGATTAATTTTTTTATTTTCATATTCATCCAAACTGGAATTTTACCTTTATTGTTATATTTAGTCCTAGTAGGTACACAAATATCTTCTATTTCCAATAGTATTTCTTTAAAATTGTTCCAAGCATGTTGAATTGATTTCAGACCCAGAGCTGTTACTCAGTCTATGTCTTGGATCATTGAGTGGATTTTGGGAAAATCGGCTCTTCGGTAATCTTTTTCAATAATTTTGGATTCTAAATAATGTCTCCCTTTGTTTGAGTGATATCTAATAGTACAATGATCACTATTTCCCAGTGCTGATCCTATAATTATATTTTCTAATTCATCATACAGTGTCAGTGGCTCAGTAGGTAGCACACTTGCCTCTGAGGCCAGGAGATCAGAGGGCTGTGGGTTCAGTTCCCACATCTGGCACTTGGGTTAATATCCCAGTACTGACACTGTAGTGCAGCATGAGAGGGGTGCTGCACTTCTGAGGTGCCGTCTTTTGGATGAGACGTTAAACCGAGGTTCCATCTGCCTGGATTGGTGGTAGTTCAGGTGGGTGTTAAAGATCCCATGGCACTTATCGAAAAAAGTAGGGGAATTTCCCCCAGTGTCCTGGCCAAATTTCCCTCATTTCACTAAAAATACCACCAACAGCTTAATCTGGTTCAAGGTCAGTTGGCATTCATCTGTATTCCCTTCCCCCAGGTCATGCCTGAAAATAGGCAGGATTTGTCTAGAGCACTTACCCGGTCAACAAAAATGAAATAAATAAATCATCAGTATTTGTCAATAACAAATCTAAAAGGTTATCAGCCCTTGTTGGGTAATCTAAAACTTGTTTTAACCCACTGTTAATGCAAAGGTCAATAAAGTTACATTCCTTAGCATTAGAGCCATTTAGATCCAACCAATTTATTCCTGGGTAGTTGTAATCACCCATCAATAGTACATCACCCAGCACACTCATTTTAAATATTTCTTCATTGAGTGCTAGATTACATTAATTGTTAGCCACTGGTGGTCTATAACAATTTCCCAGGATAATAGGTGATCTACCTATGGGCGTAATTTTAACCCATACTGATTCTAAACTAATATTGGAGCCAAGGAGAGGATCAATACTACTAGATTTAACTGACTCATGCACATATATATACATACACCACCACCTTTTTTATTACCTTTCCTATCCTTTTTATAAAGCCTATAGCCAGATATGTTCATAATACCGCCTGAGTCCTGGTCCCACCAGGTTTCAGTTATGGCTACTACATGAAGATTGTATAAGGACATTAATGTTTCCAACTCAAGTTTTTTTAATCAGATTCAAACTTCTTGCATTTGTAAAGAAAACATTACAACCCTCAGTCCTTATTACTTTATTATGTGATTTACCCCCATTACTCAGTTTAAAGTATTGGAAATAACTTTCAAGAACTTTTTGGCTGACAAACTACTTCCCCTTTTGTTCAAATGCAATCCATCCCAAGCAAACAAATGTTTCCTATCATTAAACTCCTCCCAATGTGTAATACTGTTAAAACCCTTTTCGAGACACCATTTTCACAACCAATTATTGATCAACTTAATTTTATTAATCATTTCATTTGATGCATGTGGGATTGGTAGAATCTCGGAAAAGGAAATAACACAGTTCTTTGCCATCAAACTATCACTTAATATAATGAAATCTTTCTTTATATATTCTAGATTATTTCTGTTGATATTGTTTGTACCAGCATGGATAATTACAATTGGTTTATTCCCACCATTCCTCAGAATATCAGTAGCCATCATTGTAATATCAGATAAGGTGGCTCCTTTGAAGCTACTAGATATTCTATTCTGTTTATCAGGATTACATATATGCCTATCAATCTGCTTTATCATAGAGTCTCCAAGTACAAACACTTGTTGTGCTGCTTCATTATCTTCTAGGGATTTTTGCAAGGGGAACTCAGATGTGATAGTATTACTGTTGGGAGGGAGATTTGGACATGGGCATTTATTTCCACAGCCTCAGAGTACCCAGGGACTTGGGTTAATGGTGTATGTTTGGTGTTTTGATCACATGTTATAAGATTGACTTCTCGCTGATTATCTGGACAATTGATGGAAAATTTTTCATTAATCATATTTGAATCATCATCTATAGTAATGTTGTCATCCCAATCACTCAGGATAGAATATTGATTGTTGAGAGGTAGTGAAAATTCCATGGCCCTTCTACAGTACCTCTTTTAGATTCATTCCCAGTTACAGTAGACCATTCAAAACTATCATCATCTGACCATCTGATGTCAATTTCCTTCCTTTTAACACCTCCATCCCCAATAATACTTTGTGCTACGTGTGCAATTGGTGCAGAATTACTCATCATCCCATTTCCACTAATCATCTCATCCTGTTTTCTGGGCTGTCTAGCTGGAACAGGGTTAACAATACTGTTCATAAGCATCTGAATATTATCTTGGTGCTACTGTTGTACTCTGTTCCATGACAGCATGCACCTCGTCAATTATTTCCTTTTAGTTCTCTTGAAACAAGTGTCATCATCATCACTCGATAGTTGCTTCGACTTGTAGTGTGGGTCCAAGATTGTTGCTATAATGTAGTAATCAGAATGAAGCATTTTACATACTTTGTCATCTTCTTCAACTTTTTTGATGATACATTGCGTTAGATCTTGTTGTATTCTGGAGGGCAACCTTTACTTTTTGCCACCCTACTGCCCTTGCTCTGTACACACACCTGCACTGAAGCCTGGAAAAAAAATTATTTGTGATTTCTGGGATGTCACATTAATTGTGGGCCACTTTGCAGCCTCTTTCCCTCTTCCCTGTTTACATCACAAAGATTTATTTTGCCACCCTACTGCCAAGAAAAAAAAAACCTTTCATTTGGGATTTTCTGTAACTGTAATCTACGGGCCACCTGTACTCTCTCCTCTGGATCTGGAATGGCACAAGTCAGATTTTGCCAGCCTGCACTTTATGTACACACAGCTACTGTCTGAGGACAAGAAAAACTTACATTAGGAATTTTATGTAACTATAATCTGTGGGCCACCTCCACCAGTATTCTCTTCTTTCTGGATCTGGAATAGCACACATCAGATTTTGCCAGCAGCCAGCCCACCCTTTTTTTGTACACACAGCTACTAACGTCTGAGGTTGAGAAAAAGTTTCATTTAGGATTTTCTGTAATCATTTATGGGCCCCCATACTCCCAAAGCTCCCTCCCGTCATCAACCGACCGACTTCACCCACCCCACGTCCTTCACAATTGGGAATCTCTCCCCCTCCCTCCCCTAACTGTAGTGCTTTTGCATTTTGGCACTTCACCTCTCTCTCCAGTCTCTCCATCTCTAGTCTCTCTTTTTTCTGCTGCGATGATCCTCCTTTTCGGCAGCGTGGTGCACTCACAAGCCTTATATACTGGTGAGTGCATCATGTGACCTTCTGTTGCCTGATTGGATGCTGCTGGCTGCCTGTACATCCTGACAGCATCCCCCAGGCAACAGACAACAAAACTGTGGAAATGGCATTTCCTTGGACCTGGAACCAGACTTCTACAGCAAAGTCTGTATTTATCCTTGTCCGTGGATTGCTGGTTCAATCCGGGGGTCTGGATCTCCCACGAAACAGTCCGCCCACCCCTAGCTAGCATGTGGCACCACATGGGTACTTGCTGCATGTGAACAGTGTCAGTAGCCAATGTTGGTGTCCTCCCTAGAGGAAAATGGCTCCTGCAGGGCCCTAGTGCCTCCATCCCTAGACCCATGTGTATGAAACAATGGTGAAGTTATTCTGGAGGAACAACAATTATGATGAGTAAGTAATTTTCATTAATGGTACTTTAGGGAAGTGGCCATGGTGGTGAAGGAAAAAAGGATGGCATTCAGGCAGTATAGGGAAATGCAGAGTAAGTCAAGGAGCTGTATAAGGTAAAACAGAGGGTAGCAGGTAAGGCAGTGAGGAAGGGAAAGTGCAGACAGACAAAAGGGTAGCAAATGGGGATATGACTTTCTTCAGCTACATAAGTAAGAAGAGAGCAAGGGGAAGGACAGTGAGAATAAGGAGGATGGCAATGGAAACTACACAGGAGGGTACCAAGAAAAAGCAGACATCCTAAATGGGTATTTCTGCTCCTTCTACACAGTAGAGGGAGGGGGAGATGAACCACCATGGAGCAGCAGGAACAGGGGGTGATGCGAAGTCAAGTACATTTTCAGAGGAAAGAGTCCTGAAGGGACTTGCAGCTTTGAAAGTGAACAAGGCTATGAGACCATATGGGATACATCCAAGGGAACAAAAAGAACTCAGGAAGGTTGCCCCACTGATGGCCTTATTAAACAGGTCAATGGAACTGGGTGTGGGAGTGGTTCTGGAGGACTGAAGGAGAGCGAGTATGGTCCCTCTAAACAACAGCAGCATGAAAGAGGTTAACAACTATAGGCTGTCGAGCCTCACCTCAGGGGTGGGAAAATTAATGGAAACACTGTTAAAGTAAAGGTTGGTAGAGTATCTTGAATCAAATGGGCTGCAAGACCAAAGGCATTATGGATTCATGCGGAAGGGCATGTCAGACAAACCTGATTAATTTCTTTGACTGGGTAAGCAGAGAATAGATATGGGGTGGCAGTGGGTGAGACCTGTCTGGACTTTAGCCATGCCTTTGACATAGTGCCACACAGGAGACTTAAGAAATTAAGTAGCCGAGGGTTGGGATCTGAATTGGGTTGGAAATTGGTTAATGGATAGGAGACAGAGAGTGGTGGTTAACAGCACTCTAAGGATGGAAGAGTGACCAGCAGGGTGCCACAGGACTAATTTCTGGGATTGATCCTGTTCAGTGTCTTCATACGTGACACTGCAAATGAAGTGGAAGGAAATGTATGCTTTGTTTCCATATGATACCAAAATCTGTGATAGGATGGCCAATCAGGATGGGGTGGAAAGAACATGTAGGCATCTTGGGAAATTAAAAAACTTGTTGAAAACATGGCAGTTGGGGTTGAATGCCAATAATGCACCTAGGGCATAGGAACCCAGAAACTGAGTATAGGATGGGGGAGACACTGTCTGTCACCAAACAAGAAAGGGATCTTGAAGTTATCATATCCGATGACTTCAAAGTGTCAGGACAGTGTTACAAAGCAGTAGATAGGACCCATGCAGTGCTGGGATGCATACGGATCAGTATCTCCAGCAGGAGGAGGAAGGTGGTGGTGCTACTGTGTCACTCACTGGTGAGATTTCAGCTGGAGTATTGTGTTCTGTTCTAGAGGCTGCACCTCACAAAGGGCATACACAGGGTGGAAGTAGTCCAGAGGAGGGCAACCAAAATGGTGCAGGGGTTGCACCAAAAGCCATATGAGGACAGACTGAGTGATCTCAACATGTACACCCTGCAAACGAGGAGAGCAGGATGGTACATGATAGAGACCTACAAGTACTTCACTGGGGTGAACAGGGAGCAGGAGGGGAGTCTCTTTCAAAGGAGGAGCACCAGGATCAGAGGGGATGTGATGAAGCTGGAGGGGGAGTTAAAGAGGGATGTGAGGAAGTATTACTTCATTGAAAGAGTGGCACACAACTGGAAGAAAACAGTAGAGGGGCTTCAAGCATGCATGTGATAGACATAAAGAATACTAGAGAATAGGCAGGGAGAAGGGGAGGATGTCTGGAGACTAGTTAGAGTCTATGGAGGCAGACTAGGCAGGGGCCATCTGGAAAGACTGGGTGAGCAAAGCAGTTGTTTTCTGCCAACAAATTATATGTTTCTAACCTTGTTAAACCTCAGCACAAAACTTGTGCATAAAACATCAAACAAAATGCAACAAGTAGATAATTAATTCAAAACTGACCAAAAAAGGAAGTATTTTCTTCTGTTAATTTTTCAAAGTTTTTAAATACTCTCTCTCTCTCAAACCATTAAAAGACAAAGAAGGCAAGCAGCTAATGTGAAAGAGGTAGTATAGCACAGGGTTAGAGAACCAGGTTTTGAACCTGGGGATAAAGGACAGTTCATTTTGAATTGCACAATCATTACTTGCATACTGTGTGACCCCATTTAACCTTCCTCTCCTCCCAGGATGTCATTGGAAATGAGCTTTGGCTCAGTGTGCCCTTCCAGGTCAAAAATGCTAAATTAAAAAAATAAATTAAAAAACACCCTGCTAGACATTATGCCTCCTGGTTGATATCAATTGTAGTGAAGGTGCTCTTTAGTACTGGTATCAACTATATTAATCATTTTCAAACTAGTGTTTCATTAGCAAAAACTCTCGAGGAGTACAGAAAGGTGCAAGCATTACCTGCTTACTGTTTGATTTCTATTTAGATTTTTACATGAAACATCTTTAAAAAAAAATTGAGTTTGCACTGATGCAGCCTGAGCGCACATAGACTTGACAAAAGACCATGCAGGCCACCATATGTGTTTTATGTTGACAGGGAGTGAGACTGTGAGGCCTTGTCCACACTGAGAATTATTATGTTGACAAGCAGTTATTTTATGCCAACAGGAGTTGAATGCTTCACAAACAGCTTCATGTTTGGTGCAACTCTACTCTTATAGCAGGTAGTGTGATGGGGCAGAAAATTAGACCAGATAGTCCTAGAGTAGGGGCTACCCAGAGCAACATTTTTAAATATAGCAGATAAGAATACCATTGGCAGACAGCTAATGCAGGAACTAGAAACCCATGTGAGCATAACTAACCCTTCACCACAAATAATACAGTGAATGCAATAGCAGATTAAATCATATTATTTATTTAGGAGAACTACAGTTTGTCTACATCTCCTGTGATATCACAGGTCCTGAGCTAAAAAAAGGGAGAGCTGCATTACTGTGCATACAGTACTGGCTCAGCATTTTCAAGTTAGGCTAATTTTGGTAACACAACCTTTGCTGTTTGCTATAAATCAACTAGAGGGTTTTGATGTCTTGTAAGCTAGAGAGTTTCATTGCGTGGGAGGAAGGAGACTAGCCACACATTTCCTGCTTTGGATATTCGTTTTATTAACCTTTTAGGACAACCCCTTCAGCATGTAGCCTGGCAGTTTTTACATTACATCCCTACAGTATGCTATAGAAATAGCTATAGACAATGTGGTACTAAACTGTGATGCCACTGTGTGTAGTCCAACAGTATTTAAGCTCTTATTTGCTCCACCGGTATCATGGTGACTTGTGGTAAGGTAACATTCTCACCTACAGGTAGGGGTGAAAGAAGGTGGACAGTGGCTAATTGAGTTCTACTTTGATTTGGGACCCTTTTCTTTGGTTCAGCTTTGAGAATTTGACTAAACAACTTTGGCTCATAATATAATAATTAGCACAGAAGTCAAGCAGGCTACATATGGGTGTATGACACCCATCACTAGGGTTGCTCGGAGTCCACCTAACAGAATTAGATGGTTCAGATTTCAGGTTTCATTTTTCCAGAATTCGGAATTTTGGCATCGAAGGCCCTAAATGTGAATTCCGGAAAAAGGCAACAATGGAACTCCAGCTTGCAGTGGGAGAGAAGCAAGGGGGAAAGACATTCTTTACATACATCCAAGAGAAGTATAAGGTTAAAGGGCGTACAGTCATGTCAAAGAGAGACGGCAGACAGGATAAGCAGGACAAAGGGAAAGCAGAGATACTGAACCAATACTTTTATTAAGTGTTTACTAGGGAGAAGCATGGGCCATTACTGGAATATGGGGTAATGAGGGGAAGAAAGGGAGCAAGTGCTCAAACAGAATGGGCATAAGAATGGGGGCAAGGGTGCTGGAAAAGGTTAAAGGGTTGAAAGTAAATAAATCTATAGGACCTGATGGCTTACATCTGCTGATGCTTAAGAAGGCGATAGCAGGGCCACTTGCAGATGTATTCTAGACAAAAATATATACAGGATACAGAGCCTGTCAACCAAGTCTTTAAGGGAATCCCACAGCAGGTAACCAACACAGCCCTACCTCCTCCTTGTCTGACCACAATCTAATGAGTAGGGAAAGCTGCAGAAAAGAAATTAAGCCCACAAAAGGCTGTGAATGCACACAGATATCTTGCATGTATTTATGCTCTCCTAAAAACACATTTAGGGTGAAATTTAAATGGTGCCACTTGTGTGGTCATGCATGAGGGTGGATAACCTGCATATTAGTGAAAATGTGGTGAAATGTATTTGAAAATAATAAATTTATGAGAAAATAATATTTACGTGCAAAGAACCCCCCCCCCAGTCTATGCATACAGTATGCACAGTGCTCATTTTCCTGACTTGTTTTTTCTGCAGATTTCCCTTCTCATTACTGTATACATTATGTAACCGGCTGAAGAAGGGAAAAGGCAGTGCCTGAGGACCACTATGGGATTCATTTACAGACCTGGCTTACTGGCACTGTACCCTTTTAGTAGGGTGAGAGGGGTGAGAGGAGGGTGGTGGGTGCCAGAAGGTGTTGGGGGTCAATTATTTAACATATACAGCAGAGTTCACTAGAATGCAATGCAGTACCTTACAGTTAATATCATGTCACAAAATACTATATGACAAAAGAGTTGAATCACCACTGAACGGCATTGTTCCCTTCAGCATACTGCAGCACTCTGCAGTAATACTAGGTACTCTGTTGCATCCTGTCTGACGTTGCCATATTATGGGTCAGAGCAGAGATTCTGCACCATTGGGGGTGGGCAGGGAGAGAGAAATTTTAATAAGATGTGTAATATCTCATTGTAATATATAGCAAAATGAAAAATAACAGAACTTTACCTACTCTGGGGGTAGGTATACTGTAAATAAATGTGCAATTTACAGTGAAAATAATGGCAACCATGCTGCCAACATTTTATCAATTAGGTTCCATATTATACATTAAAATAACTGCATTCTCCACCATAATATTTATCTAATTTTTACTATTAAAATATGAATCAATGACTGTTAAAAAGCACATGCAATCATTGTTATAAAGAAATGTCAGTTAAACTAGTGTGCTATTACAGTAAAATAATTGTATCTACCATGTGATTTAGCTGCTCTTTCCTATTGTATATAAGCAATAGGACATGATGGGGTGTGCATGGAACAGATATCACCTCACGACAGGGGTGTAGTAAGGCACAAGGCTGCAGGCCGAGTGCCTTCAGTCCTGGAAGTGCAGTAATATCTGTTCCTTGCACACACACTCAAAGTGTCTCATTGCACTTATAAAATAGGCTACTTATTTTTAAAACATTCTTATAGTTATAAAAGCATCATTTTAACATGAAGAAAAAAGATTTTCATATGTAGAACATTAGGACACCAGGTAAGCTGGTTTGCTTCAGGAGGCCCGCCCCGAGAGCATCGCTGCCAGGTGCTGCAAGCCCTTTCATGGCCACCACTTGAAGGGCAATTGCAGTATCTATCACTTTGTTTGACTTTCAAACTGAGGCAGGAAAATGCCCCCCACCACCGAAGTTTGGCCGGAATATTATCGGATAAACTGAATAGAAGGACTTTCAGATTCACAAGCTGCAAACTCCTTAATATGCCCCAAGTCAGAGCATCCCTAGGACAAAGGTCACTCCTTTCTAGCACCCCACCCCTCTGGAATGCACTTTAAGAGAAACTATAGGAATGCACCTCCCTTTGAGGTTTTAAAAAGGGTTTCAAGGCACACCTCTCAGAGCTCAACCATTGCAGCTGCTACCACTCACACCATCTGCTCAATCACCACTTAGCACTTGATGCAATCTTCTGTGATCATCTGTAACCAAAACCATCTTACATGGATTGACAAATGTCAGGTAAAGATGATTGTAGTCATTGGTTTGTGAACAATTACTGTAAGTGAATGTTGTAAAATAAGAAAGAAACTCACTAAATGTGTCTCTGTATTCTATACTACTGTTTGTAATTGCACCCCTACTGTATGTAAATAACTCTGGGTAGCCACTGGAAAAGGGACTGTCATGGTCTCAGTGGGCTTACCAGGTTACCAAAATTAATTAATTAATTAATTAAACAAAAGAAATAAATACATTCATGACAAAATAGTCCTTCCACCTAATGCAAAATGACGTCATTATTTAAGTGCTGGATAAAGTTTAGTCTTTGCTTGCATCATTAGTACTGGTTTTGTTGTCAGCGTGATGCAGAAGCACTACTCCCTGCGTGCCTACTTTTTTTTTAATTGGAAGGAGCTCCTTTTTCTACTGTGGTACAGTAGAGAGAGAGAGAGAAATGTGTGTTTTTTTGTTTTTTTTACTGTAACAGATGGCAGTATGGCAACAGGGGCAGCTAGGTTACACACACACACGCATGCACGCACGCACAAACGTATGCATGCACATATGCATGCATCCACGCACACACACGAGCCGTAGTAGAGCTGGTCCTGTCTTTATTTCTCCCCCCCACCACCACCACATATACACACACACACACACACACACACACAGAAAAGGCTGTTGATAAATTAGGAAGATGACTAGGGGAAATGTAAACTTACAGTAAAATAAAATTGAGAGATTATCCCTCCTTTTCCCAGTACAGAGCCCTTGCCGAACAAGCAGAAGTACTTGCTTCTCCCTGGCTGCTTCTCTGTAACAGTTACAGAAAACAATTTAAAAAAATTGTAGAAATGGGGATTCCTTTGAGTAGTGAACTGTTGGGAGCCACTGGACTGCAGACTGTACCAGACAGCATGGGCTTCGGCATGCCATGGGACACAGCGGATTCGTATGTTAAGACCACAGGAGAAGTTAGTTGTTTTTTCTTAAATTACATTTAGGTGTCAGAGGTCTGTAGTTTAAATTTCTTGAAAGATGTGTTTAGCATGGGTTTTGTGGTTGTGTTTAGTGGGAAGCAGTACTGAGGAGAGAAAGCCTAAGTGGTTAACTGACAGAGATGGATCCTGTAAGAGGTATTGTATGTGAATTGAAATGGCAGGGCTGGAACTGACTTTTGTTTTACACTTCACTGTTTTTGACTGAAAGGGGAAAAAAGTGTAAAGCAAGCCACATTAGAGTTGTCCTTATTGGCCGGTGAGTCTGGGATGGGATGCGTTAATGATAAAAAAAAAAAAAGGGCAGCATTTGAAAATGGAAAGTTCTAAAGGCACAGTGATTTTTTTTTCCTTTTACATTTGGCTCTACTTTTAGGAACTTGCTATTTTTCACCAGTGCATGGAACAGCTTTCATGCAGAAGTAATAATGGTGCCATGTCATAATAATGAATGCAAAAGAGCGATCGCTATTATGGCAAGTGTATGTCGCCAAAAAGCAATTCAGCGATATACACATAATGGCAACACTACATCCGGCCAGTACATATCAATGTGTATGCAGAGGGGGCTGTGCCTCCCTGCGCCCCCCTACTGAAGGATTATCAACTCCAGAGGGGTGCATGTCAGGGAAGGGGCGAGACTCCCCAAAAAAAAAAAAAAAACAAAACAAGAGCTGCAAGCAACGGCAAAATATTTCTCCTCGTCCCATCCTCAAACCCAGATCCTCCTATTCCGGAGCCAGCCACCCTCACCACCACATCACATGGGCTGGCTTGGCAAAAGGGACACTGCCCCACAGAAATCCTCTATTCTATCCCTCCTCCTCACTATTCCTGCCTTCTGGTCACCCTTCTGAATGGTCACCTTTGACCAGGTCGCTACCCATGCAGGGTAGCCCTTCACCATTTTATTTATTTTTTTACTTTTTTCCCCCCGGGGCCACGAGTCTGCCTTACCTCTACATGTTAGGCATCCTTCCGGGTACTCAGGCTGCCATCTCCTGGGGCTTCTTCTGGCTCCATATTCAGGTCCCGCAGCTACCCTCGCAGCTTGCCCCACACGGTGGGATGGTGGGGAGCACTCCCCCAGAGCTCAACCCACCCGTTCAGGATCCAGTACTGTGGCGCACCCTTGGCGCCAAACAAGTCTGCTCTGGAGACGGCCATCATGCCACCACAACTAGTGCCCCTATTTTCACTTTTCTCCCCTTATGGCTTGAGGCATGCAATGATGCCTAAGGCCCCGAGCGTGCGCATCCGCACACACTCCGAACCAAGCGTCTGCCCCAGCATGTTCCCTCCATGTCTGCCAATGCTCTGTAGCCACCCCCAGCCACTGTCAGAGTCCGCTAGAGCACTGATGGCAATTCTCCCCCCTTCCCGGAGAAGGAGAGCAGTCCTACGGACTCTCCATCCTTCTCCTCCCCTGCCGACCCCCGATGACCCAGGCTCATTCCCGAACCTGGGTCGTTGGAGTGGTGTGAGGTGTGGCCTCCAGTGCCTCAACCCTCAGTGCCACGGGGCTGGCCCGCCCTTCACCATTTTGGTAAAAATGACTCGCTCATTTGAGAGTCACTCATTTGTAGTCACCCTTTTGATATGATACCGTAATAACCAATCAGAAAGCAGGATTTTCACTCCCCATTTTATAATACAACTCATTGACCATGGAAACCATTCTAACAAGATAAAGAACCACAGCACAAAAGAAAAGGTTACCTGATAAGGGCACTGGTAACAAAGCTAGGATTCACAGAAATACACATACATATGTAACTCCCACACCACTTTTGGCAAGTTGGCACCCCCATTAACAGAATTAGTACCCACATATAGCATACAATTTACGTTTGGCAGAAATACTCAGATTGGTACCACTCCTAGCTTTAAAGTGTATACCAGGTTCACTATCTAAAGGAAGGGGATTGGAGTACAATTACCAAAATGAACTTTTGTAACTACAACCAGGTCCAGGGGAGAGGATGCTAGGCATTTGCTAGACCTAACTGCTGAGGGGGCCCCAATAACTCTACACAGCAAGCAAAGATCAGAATGTCCAAGCAGCTGGGATTATGCAGGATGGCTTTATTCACAGATGTTACTAAAGCACAAATGGACTCCCAATGGTTGGTCATAGCAAACAAATACATTCCTTTTCCAGACACTCTTTGCTAGGAAGCACAGTTCTCCACAAAGACATTTCATTTCTCTTTCCCATGGTGTATGCACATGTATTGAACAACACATTTGAACATTTCCATTTCCCAAGAGAGTATGCTTGTGGACTTTTGCCACACACTCAGAACATCTTCTTTTTCACCAAGAGTACATGCTTGTGGATTGAACCACACACTCAGAACATCCTCCTATGGCAATGGCCTTTGCCCAGGGAAACCTAATGCCCATCAACGAACCAGTTGGCTCTGTCTTGTAGACTCCAGATGGCATTCCTCCCACCCTTTGCCCTAACCAACACTCTGCCATTCATTCAGGGTTACACCAAATGAGCCTCCAATCCCCACTGTATTGCTAAAGACTCAAACTTTAAACTTGAAATGTATTTATTTATTTATTGAGAGTATCAGATTACAAACTTTGAGTCAAGGACTCATTTCCAAAGGCTCCACGTCAGAATTGACTTTGAAGTGTATGAGGGATCCTTACAGGTGTTACCTAGCCTTATCTTGGGCACACACACCTCAGCCAACTCCCTAACGAGAACAGTTACTGCACCTGTACTCACAAATCTGTTGCTCCTTCATGTAGGCATGGAAACAACCAGTAAACACCCATTTCCCATGGTAGCTTGTCAGAAAGTCTCACACAAAGTCTTTCTCAAAGGCAGCTGTACACACTCTAGGACCTTCAGGGGCTTGCGCCTTGGATCCACTGAACTGGCAGTCCCTCTCACTCCCCCTGGAGTGAAAATCAAGGAATCCTGCTAAAAAAGGTCTCCACCACTTCACTGGTGACTGTAGATTTAATCCAAGCTAGGGTGAGAAACACAGGGTTCTCTGTGACAGAGACTTCAACTGGCAGACCTCCTGCCACTCTGACTTCCAAACTCAGACTAACTGAACATTCTAAACTACCCCTGAGCAGCTGACTCAAAAATGGTTATGTTGCTTGCTGTGAGAGTTCTAAATAACATAATCATTCCCACTCAGGCTAGCCGAGTAAACAATGATGTCATTATGTAAGAAGCCCCTAAATGAGCTCCTTACCAGCTGTCTTTCCTACCTGCCTAACACTAGTAATAATGGAATTCTAGTAACCCCAGGGGACTGGGTGGTTTCACATACATAACCAACTAATGCAAATCACCATGAAAGCAAAGACTGGTTCTGCATTTAGCAAGAAAGTATGGTGCCAAATGGCCTCTCACACAATCTGCAAAGGCTGCCAACAGAAGACACAGACACATGTTCATCTTCTCAGGACTTCTAAGCATGACTTATTTCTATCTCAGCTCTTGGGAAAATGAACCAGCCATTATGTATTCTTAGTTATTTTAGTCATGGTGGTCCAAAATAGGAAAGCAAGCAAAAAAGACAAAGAACTTCAGCACAAAAGCATGGACACAAGGGTTACCAGAAAAAGACATTGATAACAAAGCAAGGTTTCAAAGAAATACAGAATCACACGTATCCCAATAATGTAAAGCATCATGGATCATATATGCAAATCACTATTAAAATTTAGAATGGTACTGCTGTAAGCAGGAGTGCATGGTACCATGCATTCCTACTTAAAGCAGAATCAGTATATATTTTCATGGTGAATTGTACATACACTACAAGCCATTACAACCATTGTTATTTGCCATAAAGAAATGTGTCTTTTGTAAGTTAAATAAGCAGTAAGACACAATTGGTTATGGGTTGTATTTTGTT
Organism: Neoceratodus forsteri; assembly: GCA_016271365.2. Lineage (NCBI taxonomy): Eukaryota > Metazoa > Chordata > Ceratodontiformes > Ceratodontidae > Neoceratodus > Neoceratodus forsteri. The sequence goes on from CM057458.1 coordinate 520,792,075, forward strand.
TACCACATGCCATATGGTGTTGTGAGGTATGATGCAGCATACCCATGGGCATGAGGTGCATCCAGCACCATATGGCCCCAAGTTTCTGATTGCTTATTTAACTTGGCTTTTCACAGAATTTGTAAAACAATGCACATTTAATATTTATGAGCAAATTAAAACAATAGACAATTATGGAATAGAGATGGGTTGGTAAAGTTGTTGTTTAGTGAGCTGCAGAATTGGAATGGCTGCTGTGGACACTGGGGAGCTGTGTCACAAATTGCATGTACTGTAAGGGCTGGATATTAGATTATGTGTCTGTCAGATTTACTTACAGGATTTATAATGGTACAAAACTGTACTTTGACAATACAGTAGGGACAGTACAAATGTTATGGTCAAGACAACATCTAACATAATTTTTTACAGCATAGGGTGTTATAGGGTGCGGTTTGGGGAAATACTTTGAAATGGTCATGAGTGGATGAGGATGGTGGGCAGTGTGAGAACATGGGTATAGGGTTGTTTTCCACCAAAGGCAGCATAAAAGGAAGCCCACTTAGTAGGATATAGAAGGGATGCCAGCAATGACATGCAAATAAGCCTGCTCAGTGGTCAACTCAGGAGCTGCCTACAACAGCATGAAAGGACATCTGCTACGTGGGCAATGCAGGAGCTGTTGATGGCAGTATGCAAGGAAGCCCACCTTGTTTTAGGGTTGCAGTGGGTGGAGCCTTTTAGACCTCTTGCTTTCAAGAAAAGGACTCCACATTCTTTCCAACCAAACAACCTGTTAGAGTTGCACCACAGTCACCTCTGTGTCCATGTAGCATTCCATTCACATGGCACTATTTTTTATTAAAAAAAAATCAGAGCCATCCTAATCATGACACTGGGGGATTAGGTACCCCCAGTGTCACGCTAATGTTTCTGGGTGGGGTGGGGTGGTGGGTGCTGAGAGGGAGGGTCAGGTGGGGGGGATTTCTCTAATTCTAAAGAAAAAGCAAACAGTGGTCATGACAGAACACAGCACACTCTGCCATGTCCCAGATGGCACCGCACTCTACTATGCATGCGCTAGTAGTTGCGCATGCACAATGCAGTGCAGCACCCATCTCGGACAGGGCAGAGTGTCCCGTGTTCTGCCATCGCCACCGTTCATTTTTTCTTTAATATTAGACCTATCCCCTCACCCTACCCTCCCTCTCAGCACCTCCCTCAAAAACACAAGCATGACACTGGGAATGCCCAATCCCCTAGTGTCATGATATGGATGGTGCCAATATTGTTTATTAAATTGTACATATACCCCCACTCTCCCCTTCCCTCCCTCTTAGCACCCCCCAGAAACATAAGAGTGACACTTGCAGTACCCAATCCCCCAGTGTTCTGATCAGGACTTCTACATTTTGTTTTTATGCATTCCCCTGTCTGAGCCTCCCTCTCAGTGCCTCTCCTTCCTCAGAAACATAAGAGTGACACTGAAGTTGGCCAATCCCCCAGTGTCATAGTGGTAATCCATGGTCCTGTTTTTTTTTTTTTTTACACCTGTAAAATGAAAACCATTCACTATGTCTTTTGTGGCATTCCTTACCCCTCACCCAACCCTTCCACTCAGCAGTCACCCCCCCTCGCACCCCCACGCCCTTATTTACCCATTGGGGTCCAATGCCGTAATCCTCTCTGGGCCATAGACACATCTTCACTCTTCAAAGCCAGACTGCAAACTGAAGAAACAGGTATGTGCTTCAATGTATTTCAATGGGATTTTGAACTTAGTGGCATAACTTGGACATTTCTGCATATTTTTTGTCCAAATTTTCAACATGCCTTCTTTGGGACCCTACCTCATGAACGATTGAACGGTCATTAGGTGGATGTTTCTTGAAAGGTGATTTTGATGTCCCTGCATGAAATTACCTTTCCGGCAGGAGTTGAACATTTTTCTGCGCTTGTTAATGTGGTGGGGTCATAAGAAGATTATGTTGACAATTTGGTGTACAAATTTTAAAAAACAACAAAGTTATGAGCCTACATTGAATTTTACAAACTCAAGCTTGTAACCTTGGTAATTTTCAATATTCTTACCCCAAATTTACAATATAGCCATATCTTTACAGCACCTCATGAATGTGACAGATGTCATTTTTCAGATCCTGGACAAATTTGTTTTTTTATATCCTGGAAGGTGATTTTGCAGTCCCTGGGTGAAATCACTTTTCAGGCAGGAGTTGAACATTTTCTCTGCCATTGTTCATGAGGTGGGGTCATAAGAAGGCTATGTTGAAAATGTGGTGTAAAGATATAAAAAAAAATCAGGCTACTGTATGTTGAAATTTGCAAATGCAGGCTCATAAGTTTGGTAATATTCAATATTTTTAACCCAAATTTTCAACATAGCCATTTCTTTACAGCACCTCATGAATGTGACAGCTGTCATTTTTCAACTCCTGCCCAAAATGTGTTTTTGTATCCCGAAAGTTGATTTCCCAGTCCCTGTGTGAAATCACCTTTCAGGCCAGATTTGAACATTTGCTCTGCCTTTCTTCATGATGCAGGGTCATAACAAGTCTATTTTGAAAATTTGGTGTATAGATATTACAAAACAACAAATTTAGGAGCCTACATTACATTTTGCTAATGAATGCTCATAACTTTGGTACTTTTCAATATTTTTATACCAAATTCTTTATCCACAGCTCTATCTACTCTGGCTAGAACTTTTTTTCACTCAGCTGCTCCCACTATATTTGCTTGCATTCAAACATAAAAAAAATATATATATATCCATCAAAAACGATATAGAAGTCCAAAATGGACTACCATATTCCATGATTCCCTGTTCCCATAGAGTAGGGAATCCACTAACCAGCCAACATGGCTCCCAGTTACAAACCCCCGCTTGCAGACAGGGTTGGCTGGGAACTATTGATGCCACCCTTGTAGTAGACTCATGGAGTTGCATTACTGAGCAGAACGTTAATTGAGAGTATGCCAATCCAAACTGGATTGGGGCATCAATAATAATCATTCAGTGATAGAATATTTTGCCATTATAAAGCTCATTATTTAGAGAATATTGCATGGAATGGTGTATGCTATGAGAATGTAATACACACCCAAGGTGTGCAATGCTACATAAACCCAGAGAGTGAAACTGGAGAGCTTTACTGAAGCATCACACACTGAGAGTGTCTATTAAATTCATGTAACCACTCCACCCCATTCTTTATTTTGTATAATTTCTGCCCATCAATCCCCCCTTCTGTTCTTGAATGAAGGACTGGCATTGTGGTAGTCCCCAGGCAGAAACGTGTTTACATTCCATTCTCTCTTTTTTTTAAGCCAGTTGAGAACATCATTATTGAGTTTGACTGCTTTTGTTTTATGGTCGAAATGACATAAGGCTGACTGCTCTCGAGTTTCTTTGGCAGGGGGATTAAATAGTTCTTTTGCCAGTTAGTCAATTCTTAAAATGTCCAAGGTTTTCTGTGATCTGCTACCTTGCTCTTTTGGTGGTTTCTAAGTGCTAAAAAGCAAGCTGTCTGTGAGAGACCGCTGCACTCAAGACTGACAGTCTGTGTGAGTCTAGAGCGCAACTGCTTGGTGCATGTTTGACATAATAACTGTCTGGTTATTATGGCAACTAATAACTAGCCATCACTATTAAGAAAATCAATGGCCATTTACTAAATCAAACTTGAAAAAGAAAACAAGAGAAACTGTTTCATAAACCACAAAATAAAGTTAACTAACATGTGAATCACAAGCAGACAATTATAACCTTGGATGGGGAATAAGTATCAGGAGTGGATGAACAGTAAGCTAGTCTATACATATGCTCAGTGTTATTTTACAGAATAAGTTTTTTCTGCATCTTTCCCTCCTCATTAGATGGCAGCCAGCTGAGGTGGAGGTAGAGTTGTTCTGGTCAGTTACTAAGAGATTCCCACACAGGCCTGACTGACTGACTCTGTATCCTTTTTGCAGGTTGAGTGGGCATGACAGGAGGTAGATTGGTGCTAGAGGTTGTTGGGATGGGGGGTCAATTATTTAACATAGAAAAAAGAATCTGATGGCAGAAAAGGACCTCCAGGTCAACATATTTATGTATTTAGTTTTTGTTAACTGGGTAGGTACACTAGCCATAAAATTACTATTTTCAGGTATGACCCCGGAGAGTACAAAATAGAAACATGACAATATTACTTTAATTTAAGACAGTTTGGGATGGAAGGTCAGAAGACAGTTCCAATCACTTTTCAACAGTATACAACAACAAAACAGAGAATACAATAACTTAACCTAAGTAAGCAAAATATTACTGGAGGCTAGTATATCAAGCAGCACATTGAGACAAACTAGAGCTGAGAATAACTAGTATAGGGACTGACAAAGCAAAACAGGTGTAACATAATAAATATTGTATGGGGACAGGTGAGGGTAAGCACTCTGAAACGATAGAAAACATAGGTCAAGTGAGAGGGAGCAAGAGGACTTGCACAGGGAGTGAAGGGAAAGGAGTTGAGAGGTAAGAGGATGGGGGGGAGAAAAAAATGGGTGGGGGAAGCAATAAGTGGAAGTGAGGAGTGGCATTTTGGGTATGTGGAACACGGAAAACCCAAAATATCAAGTAAGGTCAAAGCAAGTGCATGCATCAGCGAGAGATAAATAACTGTGCAGTTCTTTTTTGATACAATAATGGAACTCTGACTGTCTAAGGATTAAGGGAAAACAATTCCAAAGTTGAGAGTCAATGAATTGGAAAGCACAACAACTTTTAGATGTACAGCTTCTAGGAATAATAAGTAGAGATTTGTCTGCCGATCGAAGACTATGAGAGGAGTTTAAAGGAGCCAGTAATGCAGTAAGTGAGGCAGGAGCTTTTTCGCTAATAATAGAATCAGTGAGTGAGCCACAAGAGTATTGCCTGCAAGCTGAGGGAGAGAGCCATTTAAGGTCACTGTACAGTTGACAATGATTCTTGAGATGTGGAGACGACGAGGCATACCGGCATATACTGTTATAAGTGACATCCCACTTATGAAGGGTTATTTTGTGAGCTGAAGCAAAAATAGGAGACCCATAAGTGACGGCAGGGAGCAGGATACCTCTGGCAATAGCCAGCTTGGCTGACGGCGTCAATAAGTAACTTGTTTTGTAGGCCAGACCAAGTTTAGCATTGACAGCATTGCAGGTGGACAGTATGTGAGAACTGAAATCAAGAGATTAGTCTAGCAGGACTCCCAGGTATTTGAAGGACTTGACTACCTCAGTTTGTGTCCCAACCGAGTCACATATCATCAAGGGCCCTGAACAGGCCTTCAGCTTTGGAGCAGAGCCTAATAGCAAGGCTTTCATTTTCTGTGCATTCAGCACCAACTTGTGGGCCAACAGCCAGTCTTGAACGTTCTTGAAATCAACAGAAAGATGTAAATTTAGGCTTGTCACATTTGTGGAGCTGATATAGAAAACCAGGTCATCCCCAAAAAGAATAGATGAGCAGTGTTAGTTAATGTCAGCAATGTTATTTATAAAGAGAGAGGGAGGGAAAAAAAGGGGTCCCAGGATAGAGCCCTGAGTCACACCAATGTTAATGGAGGAACTGTCAGATAGGGAAGAGTTACATTTCTCAGCTTGGGTCCTGTTGAATAGGTAACTGCTATATCAGTCAACAACTGGAGGAGAGAAGTTCATCTTGCAAAGAGTAGAGAGAAGCATGGGGTGATCCGCAAGGTCGAATGCCTTTGTGAGATCAATAAATACAGCTCCTGTAAGTCGTCCAGCATCCATATTAGACAGAGTATCAGTTGTGAATTTAAGCAGAGCTGTCAACGTACTATGTCCTTTTCTAAATCCATGCTGAGTTTCGGAGAGAAGATTCCACTTGGTTAGGTAGTTCATTGTTTGGCTAGCCACCAGCTTCTCCAGGATTTTGCTCAGGACGAAGAGAATAGCAATGGGCCTGTAGTTGATTTCTTTGGGTCACCTTTTTTGAGGACAGGTGTTATGCGTGCTATCTTCCAAAGATCAGGAACAACACTGAGGCAGTGAGAGATAGAGAGACAATGTGTATGTTTTTGCTAGCAGAGATGCAATGAGAGGAGCAGCAAGCTTCAGAAGCTGTGGTTCAATAAAGTCCAATCCAAGCCTACTATTGTCCGATATAGTACTCAGGAGTTTCAGGACCTCAGATCTGGTTATGGCCTTAAAGTAGAAAGGTCCGCCAACAGGTGGAACATTGGATCCGGTGGTTGAGGTGACCGGCTGGTAAGCAGATGGGGACTGAGAGTATGTAACGGCTTGCAGGACGGAGGAGGTGTACTGTGACAGGTCAGAGAACACTCAGTTGAAAGCATTGGCAATGGTGCTAGAGTCATTGCAATGAATGCCATTTAATACCATTTCAGCAGGGGTAACTGATTGAGAGGCCCCAAAAAAAGTTTTAACATGAGCCCAGAATTTCCTGGGCTCACCAGTGGAGCTTTATACTAGGTTTTTGCAGTATTTGCTCTTGGCTAGCCTGACTTGTTTTTTGCACAAGTTTCTCAGAGCTCTGTAGGTAAAGAAATCCGATTTCAACCCAGTGTGTTTGTACCTCTTCCATTGTTTATCCCTAAGGCTCAAATTTGTAAGGAGGTCTTTATGCAGCCACTTGGTTTGTTTCCCTCTGACACGTCTTGTGACTTTCGGGACACGTTTACATTGAATAGCCATGAACTTATTAAGGAAAGAATGCAGGGCATCCTCAGGATTACAGGAGTCATAAATATCAGACCAATCAATTCTGTAAATGTCATTTAGAAATGCCTCTGTGTCAAGTTTGGCAAAATTGGTGAAAGATACAAGACGAGGTGGAAGAGATGGAGATGCAGCCATAGACCAGATGCAGAAAGTAGGTGAGTGGTCTGTTAGTGCATCAGCCAGGATGCCAGACACAGATATATGCTCTACCCGGTTGACCAGGACCCAGTCTAAGAGGGCGGATGATTGTAGGAATGGCGTAACTCTTGTAGGTTCTGTGATCAGTTGATGAAGGTTATAGCTGTGTGTAAGGGACAACAAGGAACTATGTGATGTACCCAACCAATTTAGGTTGCGGTCCCCTAAGATCAAGACCTCATTACGGTTGAAAATCTGTGAGGTTTTGTCAAGCACGTACTTTAAGCCTGCTAGGCCACTAGAGGGGGGTTTATAAGCACAGATGATATGAAGTTTATTTGCCCCTAGAGCTAGGGTAACATGAAGGAATTCACAATCTGAAAGGGAGACCATGCCAGAGAGAGTCATAAGATTAAGGTCATTTTTATGGAGCAGAGCAACATCATCCCCTCGCTTTGAGGATGATCTGTCATGCCGAATTATGGAGTAATTGGCCAGTGAACAGAGAGCATCAGGAGTCCCCGTTTTGAGCCAGGTTTCCGTGAGGCGCAGAATGTCTGGATTGTAAACTTTGACCCAGGCCTCTAATTCAGCGAACTGACAAGGAAGGCTTCTTATTTTCCTATGGGCAATAAATAGCCCATTTCTGGTAGTTGCAGCTAGGTCAGTTGCAGAGTAGATAGCCGTGGGACCTGGATTCAGTTTGACATCGTCTGATAGGAGTATTGTAAAGATAGCTAGGAACCAGAGCCTACCATTGTGAGTAAAGATACGAGTGGTACGGCTTTTAGCCCATTGTTTGGATGCAAAAAATGCATAGTAGGTATAGCCCTTACTATAGAAGAGGGGGCACCATGTGGGCACTGGCCAATGTTCAGCAATCAAGTTAGAGAAATGGAAGTCAGAGAGTCCATGTGAAGTGGCACTAGACTTCTGGAGACATGGGATGGATAGTGCAATCCCATTTAGACAGCATAGTAGCAGAAGTGCGGAGAGCAGCCCCCTCAGGAGACTGATTGTCATTATAGAACCTTGGATTAGAAATGACAAAAATTCAGCTGTAAAATAGCCTAGGTAAGGTGACTGCCCAGAATATAGATGGTTTCATGAAAACTTTCAGAACCTATACTGTTAGGATTCAGGTCATTAATAAAGTAAGTCATTTTATTTTTAGAAATAGGCTGTTTTCAGGCTCAAATATTGAGGAGCTCCACGTGTGCAAATCCTATGGCCACTGAACTATACACCTTGAAATGAGCTCTATACAGAGGGTAAGTGGAGAGAAATAGGACTATTAGAAAAAATGCATATTCAGGGCTGCACAGATAGCCCATTAACCACTATGTGTAGAAGTAGGCATGAGTGCAGGAACGATGAGTGCCAGAGAAAACAGTACAAAGAAGCTCCCTACTGTCTGAGTAATAAAAGTAGCCAATGGAAGTTTAGACACAGCTCAGATGCACCCCTAGCGTCAGAGTGGTATAAGGAGCCAATGGAAGTTTAGACACTTAGTCATCTGATGCTTAGGACACTATAAAAGTAAGAGTCCATCCAGGGTGGGTGAGGTGAGGTGAGGGGAGGGAGGGATGGAGGGGAGCCGGAGTGCAGCACCAGTGGGAGTAACCTGAAGGGCTCAACAGTGCTTTACTCCCTGCAGCTGCAGATAAGCTGCAGGGGGACATAATCATTTGAGAGTGGAGAGCGGTCTTTCCTCTATGAACCAGAGTTCAGAGGAAGTCAAGGTGGTGAGGAGTGATAGGGATCAGCCATGTGGTCTGCCAGGAAAGAGCAGTCAGGACCACAGCTCAAGTCCAGAGTTTCAGGTGCTGTTGGAGGTCTGAGCCTCAGTGGGCAGTGGTACACCTGAAAGGCAAAGGAAGGAACAGAGATTAAGTAGGTATTCACGGAGGTGGGCTAGCAGAGAAAATAAAAGAAACTGGGTGGGCAGATTACTTTTGTGGGAGGAGGCTGAAAAATAGGGGGTCTGGCTAAAATAAGAGAGGATTAGACTGGGTAGAGGGGTCAGGATCAAACAGCAGCAGGAAAGGTCAGGTTTAAACTTATCACTGTAAAACAGATGTCAAAAGAGCTGTAATACACTTTACAATAAAAATGTTACTAAGCAGTTTTCTAGTTCTGGAGGAGCAGCTAAGACAGGTATAATCACTTAAATATAAACTTCTGCAGCCCCGACCCAAGTACTTAGTCTGCTAAGAGATGGCCTTTAAGTGGGACAGAAACAAAAATATTTTCTGTTCTTTCTTAAAACAAAAAAGACACCATTTCAAGAGTGTCTCAGGCTGTGGTGCAGTTCCACCATAGGTAGTAAAACAGAGCACAGAGGCCAGGCCAATCAGAGACAGGCAGTCAACTGATGTCCACCAATCCAGTTGTAGGCACAAAATTTCAAATACAGTCTCCGAAATTGGATCCACATACCCGAAGGGCTCAACGGTGCTTTACTCCCCGTAGCTCCAGATGAGCTGCAGTGGGACAGAATCCTTTGAGAGTGGAGAGCGGTCTTTCCTCTATGAGTCAGAGTTTAGAGGAAGTCAAGGTGGAGAGTTGCGGCGGAGATCAGCCGTGCGGTCTACCAGGAAAGAGCAATCAGGACCGTGGCTTGAGTCCCTGGACCAGCTTTTCAAGTCCGGAGTTTTGGCGCCGTAGGAGGTCCGAGCCTCGGTGGGCAGCAGTACACCTGAAGGACTCAATGGTTCTTTACTCCCCACGGCTTCAGATGAGCTGCAGTGGAACAGAATCCTTTGAGAGTGGAGAGTGTTCTTTCCTCTATGAACCGGAGTTCAGAGGAAGTCAAGGCAGTGAGGAGGAGCAGCAGAGATCAGCTGTGTGGTCTGCCAGGAAAGAGCAGTCAGGATTGCAGCTTGAGCCCCTGGGCCACCTTTTCTAGTCCAGAGTTTCAGGTGCTGTAGGAGGCCCGAGCCAGGCAAGTGGTGGTAGGCCAACATAAGGTTAACATATATTACAGGTTACAGCAGAGGATTGCCATCATTGGGAGTATGCTGGGATTGGGACATTTTAATAACTCATGTAGTGTCTCAGTATAATATAGTGTGCAATGCAAAATAACTGAACTTCTCTAGGACTGGGGGATAGGTAGGGTGGGTATAACAACACTACTGTGACAATTTTACATCGCCCGAAACTACAGCGACAACAGCGCCAGGTCACTGTAGTGTCGGTGTGAGACCCCGGCACTGCTTTCTGGGGGTCTTGCACCCCCTTCCCGAAACAGCTCTGACTTGGGCTTGATTATTTTAGTAGTGGGGTGTTTGGGGAGGCAAAGCCCCCCTGAAGAAAACAATGTTTCTTGTGACTCCCTTTATGCCAACTGCAAATGCAGTCGACATAAATGAGTCGCTGTAACGTCGGTTGATAACTAAATTGTCGACTGACTGTCATGGATCCAGTATAGTGTTAGAGGGGACAGCATGGGGAAAATACTTTGAAATGGTTATACGTGGTGGGAGCAGAGTGGGCAGTGGCAGAATACAGGTGGAGGGTGGTTATTAGCACTGATGGTGTCAAGAAAGGAAGCCCACTTTGTTGGCTAACAGTGGCATGAAAGGTAGCCTGCTGGATGCATAATTCAGGAGCTGCTTACTGCAGCATGAAAGGAAATTTACTAAGCAGGTAATCCAAGAGCTGCTGACATCAGCAAGCAAGGAAGACCACCTCTTTGTGCCACTCAGATTCTCCCAATGTTTGCTTTGCACTGGTGAAACCCCTCCTGAAGAAACCATCACTCAACCCTGACGTCTTGGCAAATTATTGACCGATCTCCAACCTCCCATTTCTGGGGAAGGCTGTTGAGAAAGTGGTGGCTCTGCAGCTTGAGTTGTACCTTGTAGCCTATGACATCTACGGGTCATTCCAGTCTGGATTTTGGTTAAGGCATAGCACCAAATTGTGTTAGGGTGCAAAATGATCTCCTCAGGGTGAGAGTTAGAGGAGACTGGTCAATTTTCGTTCCCCTTGATCTCTCCTCAGCATTGACACTAGGTGATGTAGTGCTATTGGGCCACCTCAGGGAGCTCTTTGGACCCACTGGTGTTGTCATAAACTGGTTTGAGTCCTTCTTCACAGGCAGGAAGCAACGGGTGGTGATGGGGAATTTCTCCGCCTGCCGGAAGCCCCTGCCTTGTGGAATTCCACAGGGCCTGATCATGTCTCCTATGTTGTTTGCAGTGTACATGCTTCTCCTGGGTGAGATTATTAGATGGTACAGCTTTGGCTTTCGCTACTATGCAGATGATACCTAGTTGTATGTCCCTTTGCTCCTGGGACGAATGACGTTGTGGAGATGATTAACAAATGTCTGGCTAAGATCCAAGACTGGATGTCCTCTAACTGGCTGAGACTCAACCCCAACAAGATGGAGGTACTAGTGATTAAACCTGGTCGACAGCATGATGTGTTTGCTGCCAAATTGGGTAAGGGACTGTTTTTGGGCCCCACTCAGATGGTAGCATCTGCTAAGGTGAAAAATCTGAGCATCATCCTTGACAACGGATTGACACTTGAGGCACAGGTGTCATCCTTAGTCCAGAATGTTTTTTACCACTTAAGAAATGTTGCCTGGATCAAAGCCTTAATTCTGCCTGGTGACCTGCCCTCACTGGTGCATGCCTTTGTTACATCAAGGCTAGACTACTGTAATGCTGTATATTTCAGGGTCAGTGGGGATTCTCCATCACCTGCAGCTGTTGCAGAACACAGCGGGTATGTTGCTGACAGGCCTCCTGAGGTCCTGCCATGTGACTCCAGTCCTGCATGACTTGCAGTGGCTGCTGGTGAGGTAGACGGTTGCCTTCAAGGTGGGCTTGCTCATCTATAAGACCCTATATGGTTTAGGCCCTGGTTACCTGAGTGACCTCCTGTCCACCCTGTCAGTCACTCCACTCCTCCACCGAGGGCCTCCTGGCAGTTCCCAGGGCCCAGCTAAAAACCTCATGAGCCTGTGCATTTGAGGTGGCCAGCTCGGCCCTGCGGAACTCGCTGTCAAGATCCTTGAGGGAGGCTCCATCAGTGGAGGCTTTAAAAGCCCATCTATTTAGAGAAGCTTTCAGAAGCCAGCTATAGGTTGTCTATTATTGATATACTGCTATTTTATTGATATTCATTTATTGAATTCACTGACTTCTCATGACCTGCTTATTGCTATTGCTGATATTGTGTATGTTGTTTTGCATCTCTTCTCTTGTAAAGCATCTAGAGCCTCAGGGACTGGGAATTTAATAAATAAATAGTTACTTACTTACTTAGTATTTATTGATCCATTGTTGCTGTACAGTAAGGACTCCACTAGCTAGACAGCCCGGCTTCCAGTTAGAAACCCATGCTTGCAGATATGGGTAGTTGGGAAGTATTGATGGCACCCAAGAAGTAGACTCAAAGAATTACATTAGTGAGTAGATAATGATTTGTGAGTATGCCATTCCGTAACTGGATTTGGACCTCAGTAATAATCATCCAGTGATATAATCTTTCTGCATTATAAAGCTCTTTTTATCAAAATAAAAAAATAAATAAATAAAATAAGAGAACCAGTTTCATAAACACAAGAAACAGTTGAATAACTACTAAATCGCAAGCAGGTAATTATGACCTTGGATGGGGACTAAGTATCAGGAGTGGATGAACTGTAGGACATCAATTTTTATGTTATGCCAATGTAGAGTTATAAGCTGCTATTATTAATAGTTATCATGAGTAACAGCTGTTATTGCACTTCGTTACTTTCTTTATTTGTTTTTTAATCTGTACCTTGTCACTTTCATGGTCTAACCCATGCCTGGCCCTGGTAATCACTTGGATACATCACCTCAGTCTGGAGCCCACATGCACAGGGCCAGGCTGAGGTGGACAGCAAGTCCCCCTCCGGGGTACTTATGAGTGGCAATGTGCTGGAGGCTGTGTGGGGCTTGAGTTTACTGGACATCATCCTGGCAGTATCCTTTAACCTCCATGTTTTCTTCCCTACAAGACATTGGTAAGTAGTACTCCACTGGTTGAGTATGGATGCAAATGTTGGCCACTCCATCAAGCCTGCTGACATCAGTCTGTCTCCCTTCAATCACTCCAGACTACACTGCCTCCTGTATCATCCATGTGGCAGTAGCACAGCACAGAACAGAACAGTGTGAACCATCCCCAGAGAAGGAGAAGGTCCCTTGGGATGCTTAGACCTTCCTCCTGCTGATCTGATAGGCCAGGTTCTCTCCCAGTCCCCCAGACTGCCAGTTTCCTGAGCAGTAGCCCTACTATAACTGACTTAATTGTTATCAAAATGTATTAATTTTCTGTTGCACATATTTTTTTTGTATATGTATTTTTTGTGAATTCTGGATTACGCTTTTTTATCGTGCCATATTAATGTCTGGTTCTATTGTTATCTTCACACCTGTGTTCTATTTCATTCATTATGATTAGGGGTGGGTGAAAGTTGTTTTTTCCACCGTAGCGTAACTTCCACGAAATTTTGCAACTTTTGCTGATTTTTCCGAACCTCCGCCTGTGGCGGAGCAGAACATTTCTGAAAGATATTGGGCAAAATGTCGCCCTGTTCCACTCACCTAGAGGTGGGCACAGAAGAAAGAAACATGTTGTGTGGTGCCTTTGTCCAGTGCTGCCCCCCAGCCCTGCCTGAAATAAAAAAAATAAATCCCTGGTGGCTAGTGGTCCCTCGCCCCACTCGATAACCAGCCTGACAATAAAAAAAATTCCCTGAATCCCCCATAATCCCTGGTGGCTAGTGGTCCCTCCCCCCAGCCATCATTCACCTGACATTAAAAAAAAAAAGCTTCCCTCATAGAATCCCTGGTGGCTGGTGGTTCCTCCCCCAACCTGCCAGGCATTAATTAAAAAAATCCCAGAATCCCTCGTAATCCCTGGTGGTTAGCGGTCCCTCCCCCACCCATCACATGCCTGCCATTCAAAAAAAAAAAAGCTTCTCTTGTAAACCCTGGTGGCTAGTGGTCCCTTCCCCACCCAATCACCCACCCGACCACATCAGGTCAACACATCCCCATCCACCATTATGCAGTCACACACACAAAATCAATACAATAAACTATTTCTCCCTGGTGGGGAGCCAATTCTCATAGTACCCCCTCCCTCCCCGGGAGGACCCGTTCTATTGCTTTAAATAAAAAACTATGAGTTTCCCTATCTTCGGCCTCCAAAATGTGTACTGCCATAGCATATTTCAAATCACCACTTCTGATGGCTCTCACATGCTCACCAACATGTAATTTGAAAGCTCACTTAGTCTTTCCTACATAAAAGGACTTGCAACTACATGTTGCTAAATATATAACCCAACTTGTGTCACAAATTATCAGTTCTTTGATATCAAAAATCCTACTTGAATTTTCACTCTCAAATGTCTTGCCTGCACAATTGAACTACAATATGCACACTTTTGACATTAAAGCAGCCATTTGCCTTAGGTGGCAGCCACATTCTTGGAATCATCTGTCTACTATTGTCCAGAGTGTCACCGTGGGTAGGGGCCCTCCTGTAAGAACACCTGGGAGTCCGGTGGTAGAACTTATCTAAGTCCCTGTCACCCTTAAGAATATTCCAATTTCATTTAATTATCCTCCCCACTTTACCAGCATGAACAGAATAAGTAGTCACAAAATTCAGAACTTCCAGTCCTTTATCCATATCATTCTGTACATTCTCTACCAGAGACAAGTTCCATTCCAGATTTCTAGCCCACATTCTTGCTTGTTCTACATTACATCTCGTATACCCCCTTTCACAGAACCTCTGCTGTAGATCTGCTGCTGCTTTATCAAAACTGCTCATGTCATTGCAGTTTCTTCTGATCCGGAGGAATTGTCCTTTTGGAATATTAGCAGTGACATGATGAGGATGACAACTAGATGAAAGCAGCAGATTATTTCTATCACATTCCTTCCTATATATTTCTGTACTAATAGCGCCATTATCTGTCTTTAATGCATAAATCCAAGAAATGTATCTCATCAGAATTTGCAGTATAAGTAAAATGTAAATTATAGTTTGTATCATGTAAATAATCCAAAAAAAGTTCAAATTCCACAACTGTCCCTTTCCAGATAATAAAAATATCATCCCAAAATCTTTGATATAGGTATATTTTATGAAAAAATTGATTTTGATCTGAATTTCTAATACATTGATTTTCCCACTTCCCCATATATAAATCGGCTACACTGGGGGAAAACGTTGCCCCATGGCTGTACCTTGGATCTGAAGATAATTATCATTAAGTAGTATTACTGAGAAAGCTCTCACCCCCATGGTATAAATGTATATATGTGCATGTGTGTGTGTGTGTGTATATATATATATATATATACATACATACATATAACCTATGCAAAAAACTTCATTAATGCATCAGTTAGGGTTCTTCTACAGTGACAAAAGCGAAGAAATTTGACATTAAGGTTCCACCCTTGCCCCCACCCACCCCAGCAACAGGCATCAGAGTGTGCATTGGGGTTGTCGGCCCTATCTCTCACCCCATCCCATGTGTAAACAAACTGAGGTGGTGCAGTGTAGGAGAATGGGGTGAGAGTTAGGACTGACGACCCCAATGCACAACCTGATGCCTGTTGGTGGGGGCAGGGTGGGGGAGGTGTGCAAGGATTGGGAACCCTAATGTTGAATTTCCTCACTTTGTCGCTGTAGAAGAACCCTAACTTATGCATTAAGGATGTTTTTTGCATAGAATATCCTTACTTTTTAAGAAAGAATAGAAAAGTAGAAAGTTGCGTAAGTTGGTGGGAGGGCCCAGTGCTACCACCAACTTGCAAGTGTCGATCCACATTATACACCTAATGACTAAAACGCACATTGACAACAGCAAGGCCAGCCACCAAACAAATGTTAATGTAGTAGAACAATAGAAACGATGTCTGCAAAACATAACATGCATCACGCAATATCTCTGCAAAAAAAATATTGTCTGACACGTAAACACTGTAATTTACATCCACAGGACATGCCGTAAACACCATCCAAATTTCAACTAAAAAGACCAAACCGTACCCGAAATATAACATGTCAAAGTTTGAAATTTTCATTCGTCAGAGTGGCACAGTTCTGCACCTGTTGACATTTAACACACACAACAACTGAAAACTACATCCATGACACTAAGGCTAGGTATCCTATAAATTTCAAGTCACCACCACAAGCAAAACACTGTCCCCAGAATGTAAACTGTGCAATGCCATATCTCCACCAAAAATACATTTTCTGACACATAAACACTGAAATTATTATCCACAGGACATGCCGTAAACACCCTCCAAATTTCAAGTAAAAAGACCAAACCGTCTCAGAGATATTTAATGTCAAAGATCAGTACATGGAACAGCCTTCCTGAGGAGGTCGTAGAGTCAAAAACAGTGGGGGAATTCAAGAATGCATGGGATAGACATAAGGAAATTCTAGTGGGGGGTAGGAGAAAGTAGGCTGTTGGTTAACTAGGATCTGCAGCTTATCCATTAGGTAGGGAAATGGGCAGACTAGGTGGGCCAAGCGGTCCTTATCTGCAGTCAAATTCTATGTTTCTATGTTTCTAGTAAAATTCCCCTATCTATTCCATTACAATAAATCTGGCCATCTTGTCCCTATTTTGCGATCAAAGATTGCGATCAAAGAATCTCACGATCAAAGAATTTGCAGGCTCTCAATCAAAGAATTTGCAGGCTCACGAACAAAGAATTAAAATTGTTATAAACCACAAAATTGAAGGAATTGTGGTAAACCACCACCATGGTTCTACAGAACAAAGCGCCCTGAGCAAAACCCACCCTCATTTGACTTCCTAGGGCACCCCTGGGCTGAGAAAATTGATTTTTTATTCTGGCCATCTCGTCCCTCGCTCACAATGCACGATTGCGATCAAAGAATCTCACGATCAAAGAATTTGCAGGCTTGTGATCAAAGAATTTGCAGTCTCACGATCAAAGAATAAAAAAAGCTGTAATTTGAAAAATGCAAGCAATCGAAGTAAACCACTGCCATGGTTCGACAGAACGAAGCTTCCTGAACAAAGCCCACCCTCATGTGACTTATTAGGGCACACCTGGGCTGAGAAAATTGATTTTTTAATCTGCCCATCTCGTCCCTTGCTCACAATGCAGGATTGCGATAAAAGAATCTCACAATCAAAGAATTTGCAGGCTCACGATCAAAGAAATTGCACGCTCATGATCAAAGAATAAAAAATGGTGAAACGCGAGCTTTTCACCGATTTAAAGCAAACCAATGTCATGCCTCGATAGAACGGAGCCTCCTGAGTAAAACCCACCATCTTTTATGTTCCTAACCCACCCCTGAGCAGAGATATTAGTGTTTTTAGCTCACGATGCAAGATCGCGATCAAAGAATTTGCAGGCTCGTGAACAAAGATTGGTAGCAAGCTGCAAATTAAGATTTTAAAAGCTTATAACTTTATTTTTTGACCAATTTGGACTGAAACCAAAGGCATGGCTTGATAGATCGGAGCCCCCTGAATAAGTTTTACTTCAGAAGTGACCCCTGAGCTGAGATATTTGTGTTTTTCCGAAGGGAAATTAAAAAGCAAGATGGCGGACCTCGTGATCAAAGAATTTTGAAAAGACTTGGGAACAAGGATTCTTGAGCTACGAGGCTGAAAATTCTTTGATTGCCAGGCGGGATGAGAAGGCCAGAACCCCATTCTTTGTTTGCAAAACATACGTATAAATTTTCACATTGACTTATAATGGGAACTTAAAAGTGGCATAACTTTTGAATGTCTTAATATTTTTTCACCAAACAAACAGTGGCATGTTTGGCCAGCAAAGCTCTTTCAAATGAGCCATCTCACAGAGTGGGATGCTACACAATGGCCATGCAGGGCCACGTCCAAAATCTCAAAAGCTGTCTCCAAAAACAGATAACTGCATTTTTCAGCGTTTTCGTACACAAAGACCATAAGTCCGACCAAAACAAAATTTGGCAGATCAAGAGATCTACCATGTCCCACCATGCATGCCGAATTTCAGGCACATGCGTTGAATGGGTTCAAAGTTATTAACGCCCAAATTTCTGACTTTAACATGGAACTGACAATGGAACCCTAACTATAATGGCATGACCGTGCCATTATAATGTGTACATATATATATATATATTCATTGCAAAAAAACTTTGTTAATGCATCAGTTAGGGTTGTTACTAAAGTGACAAAAGCAGGGGTATCCAGTGAAGTGGGCACATGAAGTACAGCTCACGTGAAATGAGCATGTGTAACTGAGCGGCCATCAGGTCAGCGACTGCAAAAGACACTCAGTGCAGCATCAAGGACACAACATGCAGGACAGCATACCTTCAAAAACAGTGAATGGGCAAGAACGTGACAGATGGAAAAGGAGAGGGGGCAAATGGGTGAAGTAAAAGAGGGCAAACTCCAGAAAGCTGAATCTCCTCACACACATGCACGCACCATCACATGAATGACAACCACTACTATTACGAGCACCTGCCCGGCCACCCAACAGCACCCCTGTGCAGAGCCATATGCCCCTGACTGCACATTGGGGGTGTTGCAACTGCCAGCCAGCATGCCACCATTGTGGCATGGGCCGTTGAGTAGCAGACAGGTGCACCAATGAGCCATGTGAGTGTTTGGGGGGTCCATGTGCTGTAGGATCAAATCCCAGCCACTGCCTCCCCCCTTCACAGCACACCACTGAGATGACCACACCATATACAGAAGTCAACAGGCAAAGAAGGGCTGTAGCAGTCTGCACACCAGTAGTCACCAACACTGCCTTCCGGTAACTGTAGGTGCGACCTGTGCAACAGATGTAGGACATCTGTCATGCCTCCTCCTCACAGCAACTGTACCTTAGATGTCGCACCCCACAGTGGGCTTTTCTTTTACAACCAGCCACCCCATGGAGTGGGTGGGGGGCCCGCAAGTATGCAGAACAGGTGCAGGATCACCTGAACCTACCTGGGTAGGATAAAGTTCCCACACATGAATATATTGCCATCTCACAAGGATGGCAAATGTAGAGGTGGAAGAAGTTTCATTTATCACAAGCCAAAAGGGGAGACCGCTCCTGTCTCTCTGGGGATACATATACTGCAGGGACAAGGAGATCAAGGCTACGGTATATTGGAGATGTGTGCAATACCACAAATACCAGTGTCCTGCGAGGGTCCTCACAGAGGCAGACCATGTTGTCTACACTGGCCAACCCGCACAATCATGTGCCTGATGAAGGTGAGATCGGTATACAGAGTGGGCTGGGCCCTGTCAGGGACCAGGCATGGACCAGCCTGGAAAGCAGCTCACAGGTGCTTGTGCAATACATCACAAGGGTGCTGGATGAGGTGGCCAGCAGACTTCCGGCACTCCCTCTCATGAAGAGGACAATCCAGCATGTGCAGCAGGCAGCTAGGGGCTGTCCTGCCACCCCTACCACTATGGCCAACTTCCGCATACCCCCAGAGTACAAAATAACTGGGGTGGGAGAGAAATTCCTGCAGTATGACCGTAGGCCTGCAGGAATCAGGGTGCTCTGTTCACCACCCAACACTCACTGTGATTCCTGTAGGGTGCGAGGACTGGTTCCTCAATGGCACCTTCTGCTCCACACCACTGCTATTCAAGCAGCTGTACACAATACAAAGGTATGTAGTTGGATGTCATCATGCCCACGGTCTACATCCGGATGTGCATTCAGACAGAGAAGGCTTACACCCTTGTGTTTTCAGAGGTGCAGCAGCTGTTGGGGGGTGGGCAACCAAAGACTGTACTCCTTGACTTCTTGAGAGCAGCCTGGTGGACATTTGTGGCAGTGTTTGAGGGGGTCGTGATCTGCAGGTGCTTTTTTCATTTTTGCCAGATGGTCTGGGGGCGGGTACAACAGATCCTTGAGCTGCACTCATGGTATGCCATGGATGAGGAGTATACCGTGCAGCTACGCATGCTTCTTACCCTGAATTTCATCACATTGAGCTCCGTTGTAGACATCTATGTGGAGCTCAGGGACCTTCCTTTTTTCATGACAATGAGGTGTTTCTGCCCCTCATCTTTGACTATATGGAGGACACATGGATCTTGCATGCCATGGGCCTGATAGCTAGGAGGTGACCATTGTTTCAGGTGGCTGCCTGGAACATGCACGAGTACGTGTTGGCCTGGCATGAACAAACAATGCTGAGGAGGTTTGGCACCATGGATTCAACACCAGGCTCGGTGCCAGCCATCACAGCATCTGGCACTTCCTTGATTGCCTTCAGGAGGAGCAGTGGCTTAGTGACATCAAGATTGAGCAGCTAGTATCCTGGGTCAAGTGGTGCCACTAAGAAGAGGAAATACAGCGATCTGACCCGCCACATATAGGCTATCGTGGCAGAATATGGGGAGTACAGCACACCCTGCTACCTGTGGGGACTGGCATACAGTTTCCAGCTTTAGGTATTGTTGTGTGCTCCACTGGCAGTGCATTTGTCCCTGTGCTGCTGAGGGGTGTCTATCACTGTCCCATACACCCGAGGCTTTTGCGCCCCCCACATCTGCTATGTTTTGATTTAGGTTTACCCATCTTCCCACCCCCCATGGACTTGCTTCATGTTGCTGTGGGACCACCCCGAACCAGCATCCTGTTGCAGTGGAGCACCCCTCTGGCACCTGAACTCCATTGCAGCCTGTGGGCCCTCCCACCTGAGGGTACGCACTGTGTCCCCTGTGCTGTGTCAGCCAAGCTGCTGGGTCTGTCCCAGCCATTCCAGTGCCCTCCTGTCTTGTATCTGTGCTGTACATGTCTGTGTCTCCATCATTCCCTTTCATTCCTGTGGTGGTGTTGGTAGCATTTTTTTTTAAACCATGTGGTTGCAGTTTTGATGCTCGCCACTTTTGTCCCTTTGGCATTAATGCCTGTGGTGTTGTGCCTGCATCCTTGCAGCCTTCACTCTCCCTCAATAACAATTGTGACATGGAACCAAAAGCAGAGAAATGTGGTGTTGGTTTTACAACCCTAACACTCCACCCCCACCTCCACCCCAACCTGCAGACACTAACAGGGGTCACAGGTGTGCCTTGGGGTTGTCATCCATAATGCTCACCTCATTCTCCTATACTGCACCCATGTTAGCTTATTTACTTAGGGAATGGGGTGAGAATTAGGGTTGACGACCCCAAGGCACACCCACAATGTCTGTCAGTGTCTGCATGGTGGGGTGTTAGGGCTGAAAACCCTAACACCACATTTCCCTGCTTTTGTCACTTTAGTAATAACCCTAACTGATGCACTAACAAAGCTTATTACAATGAATTTCCTTACTTTTTTAGATAGTATAATCATACCCTTATTTGTCTGTGGGAACGCAAGGCCCTCTGGGCCCTACTCTCCCATCCCTCAATGCATGCGTGTGTGTGTATATATATATATATATATGTATATAAAATCACACATACCCCCACAATGCAAGGATCATGGTTGCACATGCAAGTCATCACAGAATATTATACTGGTCGGCAGAATGCATGGTGCCAAGAAGATGCAACACAGTTTGCAAAGGGTTTTGCAAACCGTGTGAGAGGCCTTTGGCACCATGCATTTCTGCTTAAAATTGAACCAGCATAATATTCTATGGTGATTTGCATATGCAGCCCATGATGTTTTGCATTGTGGGGCATGTGTGATTTTGTATTTCTTTGAAACTTGGCTTCCCGGCCAAATGCCCTTTGGGGTAACCATTGCCTCAGTGCTTGCACATAGAGGTTCTTTGTCTTATATGTATGTGTGTATATATATATATATATATATATATATAGACAGCCATGGAAGAACAGGGCCCTCCAGGCCTGCACTTTCATTCATAAGACAGCAGTGACCCAATTGTCAGCATAACCATGTTGTTACCCCACCCCATGTGACCCAGTACAGAAAATGTTTAAATCCACACCAAAACGTAATTCGGCACAACTGCAACACCATGCCCCCACATGTACTAGATGACAGACAGTTAGCAATCCCTGGCTAACCATCTGTCTCTGAAGGGTGCCACATAAGTCAAGGAAAAAGCAAAAGTAGGGAAATGGAAGTAAGTTAGGAGAAAACGAACAAAGGAAGGGGGCCTAGAACAGAGTCTCTGATCACCCCAAACTAATAGACAAAAGGGTGAGCAGCGATTCCCATATGGCACGGAAATGGTGGAGGCTCATTCTATGACTGGCAACATGCTTTTCTAGCATTAACACAGTCATCATTTCAGCATGCCATTCTCTTACAGATGGGACAGAATTATCCAACCAATGCCTTAAAATCACCAACTTAGCCACCACAGATATAAGTGCCATGTGGGCCTTTCGAACAGGAATGAGTCCCTGTGGAAAATAGCCAACCAGACAAATGTTAGGAAGGAAGAAATCCTGCAACCCTAAAAGAGGATCCAAAGAATCCCTAATAGCATTCAAAAAAGGGCTACCTTAACACAATCCCACAAAATATGTTGTAAGGTTCCTTCTGGCTGATGACATCTAGTACATGTGGGGGAGAGAAGTTTCCCCATTTTGAACAGCCTTTAAGGGCAGTAGTAAAGATTATGCAAAATTTGAAACTGGACCGGCCAAAGCCTGTCTTGCTTCACTTCACTTACGGTTCCTTCAGGAAGAGGCAGACTTCGTGATCGATGTGGCATTTGAGTTGTCCAGGCTGATGGTCCTGGGTGACTTTAATGCCTGGGTTGATGACGAACTCTCGCAATTTGGTCAGTACTTCCTCCAATTAATGTCATCTCTGGGCCTTAAACAGATTGTTTCCACTGCTACCCATAAACACGGTCATTCTCTTGACTTGGTTTTCTTCCTGGGGCTCGAAGCCTCGGATTTCGGGGTTGAACCAATCGGATGGTCCGACCATTACACTGTGCAATTCAGTTTTTGTGCCTCTTCTATTAAGCCTGCCCCTGTGGAGATGATCAGGTACCGCCCTTTACGAGATGTAAGGTCTGAAGGCCTGGTGGCGGTGCTTGATCTATCAATCCTTCCATCGGTAAGCAATGACCCAGAAGCCCTAGTGATGGCCTATAATAATGCCATATCTATGGCCCTGGATGTCATTGCTCCTGTCTGAGTTCATCCTCTCTCCCTTCGCCCTCAGTCCCCTTGGTTTGATGGGTCTTTGAGGGAGATGCAGCGACAAGGACGAAGGTTAGAGCATTGCTGGTGGAAATCCGCCTTTGATGCCGATCACCTTAGATTGATGAATCATCATCTAGCCTATCAATCCACAATCACCCGTAAGAAGGCAGAGCTCCTGTCCAGGGAGATTCCGGCTGCTCAGAACTGACCAGTTCAACTCTTTCAAACTGTAGACAGACTGTGCAACCCAGCCTGTCTACAGGTTCAAAGAGTGTTTTCACAAGTTGAGTGAGAGGAGCATGCTCGATTCTTTGCAGCTAAGATGGGCAACATTGGAGTGGAACTCCAACTGGCACAGTCTATGGGTGTTGCTCTGAACCAGTATTTGGCCATTGCCCTTGGTTTTCCTAGAGTACCTTCAACTGGCCGGAGCTTGTAGACATCATGTGAATTGTCCAGGGTATGCACCCTACATGCTGTGGTTTGGATCCGGAACCAACTACCCTGATTTTGGGTTGTAGTGACACTTGGCCCGGCCCTAGCACAGATAGTCTGGCGCTCCTTGGAAACAAGTGAGTTTCCTAGTTTCCTGAAGGAAGCGGTGGTGACATGCCTCCTGAAGAAAGCTTCTTTAGACCTAGACTGCCATGCGAACTACAGACCAATCTCAAACCTCCCCTTTATGGGGAAGTTGATCAGGAAAGTAGTTGCCGTACAACTGGAGAACCATTCGACCATCCATGATGTCTACAAGCCTCTGCAGTCCGGTTTTCGAAAGAGGCATAGTACTGAGACGGCGCTAGTTCGGGTGCTCAATGATCTCCTGATGGCTAGAGATCAGAAGAACCATTTAATCCTGGTTCTTCTCGATCTCTCTTCAGCATTTGACACTGTGGACCATGGGGTCCTGCTCGATCACTTGAGGTTGATCTGTGGCCTGTCAGGTGCAGTCCTCAGGTGGTTTTCATCTTTCCTCACTGGAAGACCTCAGAGGGTGGTGTCAGGGATTTATTCCTCTGACCCAGTTCCATTATCATGTGGGGTTCCTCAAGGATCGGTGTTGTCCCCCATGTCATTTGCAGTGTACACACTACCCCTCAGAGACATTGTAAGAGGGTATGGGCTGAGGTTTTGCTGCAATGCTGATGATACCCAGCTCTACCTTTCCTTTGTGCCTGACCAGGATAGAGCCCTCTTGGCATTTAATAACTGCCTCGCAGAAATCCAGGAGTGGATGAATTTGAGCTGGTTGAGGTTGAACTCAGAAAAGACTGAGGTGTTGGTGGTGGACCCACGTCACTGGATAGAGGGGCTGGGGGCAGGGTCAACCTCCGTACTCTTTCTTGGGGGTCTTCCGCCCCAACCTCTGAACTGGTGCGCAACCTGGGGGTTATTTTTAATGACAGTCTGACACTGAGTTGGCAGGTGTCGGCCGTTGTCAAATCCTCTTTTTATCATCTGAGGAATATCTCGAGGGTTAAGCATCTTGCTCCGTCTGGTGACCTCCCCACGTTGGTCCATACCTTTGTGTTCTCTCACCTAGATTATTGCAATGCCCTTTACCTAGGGCTTCCGGGGGTGGATATTCACCGCTTGCAGCTGGTGCAGAATGCAGCAGCCCGGTTATTGACGGGAACCCCCCCAGTCCTGTCATATTTCTCTGGTGCTGTGCGAACTGCACTGGCTGCCGGTACAGTGGCGAATCACATTCAAAGTTGGACTTCTGACTTATAAAGCCCTACACAGACAGGGCCCTGACTACCTGAAAGAGCTTCTGGTCCCTTACTGCCCTGGGCAGTCACTCTGCTCGACTGATGAGGGGTTGCTAGAGATTCCAAGAGTTTGCTTAAGATCTTCCGGGGCCCGGGCATTTACAGTATGCATGTGGCCCCTACTCTTTGGAATTCTCTACCCCATCAGTTACGTAAGTGCCCAACTATGGAGGGATTTAAACAGGCCCTTAAAACTGTTTTATGGATTAGAGTGTTTGGGGAATAACCAGAACATTGCTGACTGTCTACTGCTAATTTTATCTTATACTATTTATAATATATGTAATTTTAGGCTGTAGTTGTTCTATTGTTTGTGAGGCACCTTGGCATTTGAAAGGTGCCATATAAATAAAATTGATTGATTGATAAAGAGTTCTCCATATTTTCTGCCATAATGAAGAGTCAGCAGGAATTTCTAGTGCCTGAGTCTAGTAAAAGCACACTCCTGTTCAAGCAAGAGTATCCAATGTCTGTAAGGTTTTATACAAGGCAGATGCTGAATGTGGCTGGGAGGCAAACTTCGATAACTTATCATTGAACTATCTGGTAAGTTCCATGGTTTTGGTCCAAGCATAGAGAGAACAGCCGGAGACATCTGCAGGAATTTAAAACAGCTAGTGGTGAGGAGTGAGTGAACCTGCATAAGAGCCTGAAATGGAAGAATGTTATCGCCCTCCAAGAGCTGAGATGACAGTACTCCTTTCAGGTGCAGAAGGAACGAGGGTGGAATAGGTCACCCTGAGATCTTAAAATTAAAATTCCCAAAGATGGGCTGAGATGGCACTCTCTACCAATCCCACCAAAAATAGCATTCAATCTATATTTTAGCTTTAATGGACCATCCTATTGGAGTGGATCACAGGTTAATCAGAAAGTGAATGAATTTTATGTGCAAAAGGCTGGGAAGCAAAGTACCATAATTCTTGATCAAGGAGAATTCAGCTTCCAGCCATTGTGGGAAGTAACCCACCCCCTGGGCTAGCTCATTGGAGAACCCCCATAAAAGAAATGAATGTACATGTAATGCACAGTAATAGAAGAAAACATTTGGAAGAGATAGCCCTCCAAGTGCTTTGGGGCTGTCAATTTGGAATAGAACCTGTGGATTGCTTTATCTTTCCACAATTCAAAATAGTTTATAACTGAGAAAACCAGGACTTTGGTAAGAAGATACCCAACATCCCTAAGGGGTAGAGCAGACGTGGCAGCACATTCATTTTAAGGAAGTATACTCTAACACACAGGGAAAGAGGAAGAGAGGACCATCTAGCCAGAACAAGCTTGAGCTGTTCCAAGCCCCTTTGCATACCTGTCAACTCCTTGCCTTGTAAACCAGGGGCTGAGCTCACAAAAGTCAAAAGACTAAGTCAAAGACAAACATTTAGGAGTTGGTAGAATGAGGAGACTGATGTAAAATGAATTTTCTAAATAATAAGTAACTTTAATGTTATGTTTGACAACATTTTGTGCTTTAAATCTGTAATGTTCAGTCATGGAACGGAAACACAGATTTTCGAAGGGACAGAAAAATGTTGAGGCTGAATCAGAGACATTTGAGAGTGCGTCCTGTGGGTACGTATCAAGTACCCTAACATGGTCCAGCCCAGGAGACTAGCACTCTACCTAACAATGGGATGGGGCTGTTACTCACCAGCCAGGTTGCCCTTCTACAGCATGTCTTTTCTGTTGCTTCAGAATCTTCATGCACCCTCTCGTTATTGGCTGCAGTCACCTGTCATCTTGCAGTGGGGACAGGATGATCAGTCATTCTGCTATGTGGAACCCCAGTTTTTAACCAACCAATGAAAGTGGAGGACAGCGATCAGAGGTGGGGGGTGCCACTAGACACCAGGGAAATTAAAGCAAGGATTCTCAAGTGATGAAAACAGATCCTTTTTCATGACTGTGATACAAATATATATTTTTTTGTCATATCATGTGGTCACAATTAAGGCTGTATTATTTTCACGGCTTGCACAGAATTCACTATGTCTGTGAAAACTGTACTTTGCCGTGAAATCCACAAGTTCAGTGTACAAGCAGTGATTTTCACCATTTTTTTAATTTTATTTTTTTTACACGCATGGCAGTAAGAGAAATCCATCCAGGAATTTCTCCCAGAATTTAAAATCGCCGCCTCCGCGCTCACAGCCTATTGACTCCTGCAGCCTGTTGCAGCACAGAATTCCATTTCTGGCTGTTCCTGCTCCAGATCTCCCAGTCTCTCTACTGCTGGGGAAGAAGTGATCCCAGCATGGACTCCATAGCTTCCTACCACTATCTCTGCAGCTGCTGGACAGCACCGAGTCAGCAGGGATTTCTCCCAGAATTTAAAGTCGGCGCCTCCTCTGCGCTCACTGTCTATTGGCTTCCTCTGCGCAATTTACTCCTTCAGTGTGTTGCAGCCCAGAGTACCATTTCTGGCCACTCCCGCTCCTCACTTACAAGTCCCTCTACTGTGGGAGAAGAGGTGACAGTTTAAAAGTAATGTATTTTCAGTGCTGCAGCACTTTATATTGCTCTGACTGATTCATATTTATACTGTATATATGTGCTTATTTTTTTTTTGTAATTTAAAGTTTATTCACACATTTTCCACCATATAAGGCAGCATACAAAGAAGCTGACATAGACTCATTGATACATAGTAAAAAGATGCTGCCCCCCCACCTCCCCTTACTGCAGTAACCCATCACAGTGCCCGTAGATGCCGAGCCACTAATCAAAAGGCCATAAAAAGCATTAAGCCTATTATAAGTTTAGTTTGGAACCAGAGAGATTAATGAGTGAAGGGGATCCCAAATTCTAGCATAAACTTTCAGTCTGTTATGTAGGCTGGCTATTGCTTTTTCTGTGCACAAATTGGATAATACCTCCCTTACCCATTCCTGGAAAGAAGGGGAGGACCTGTCTTTCCAATGACGGAGAATTATTTTCTTAGCCGACATGGCGACCATGGATATGTGAAACTTATGCACTTTGACTCTAATAGAAGACAGGTCCCCCAACACATATACCTCAGAGATAAAGTATTCTTGAAGGCCCAACAAGGGGTCTAAGGAGGTTTGGATTGAAACCCAAAAGGTGGAAATACTTGGACAAAACCAAAGCATATGAAAAAGTGTGCCCTCATCTTGCAAACATTTATTGCATTTATTGGAGTCTAAGTAGCCCCACTTGTGGAGCTTAACCGGGGAATAGTATAGGTCATGCAATACATGATATTGCATGAGTCATAGTCTATCCTGAGAGATAAATTTGTGACATGACTTCCAGAGAGAATACCATTCCAACTGCAGATGGGGAAAAGTTACTCCAAAGTCTTGGTGGCCCAAATGGGCCCCTGAACGTTTTGTGAAACAAAACCTGATATAATTTAGAGATTACACCAGAAGACCCAGAAAGTGGGGATACCTCGGGTATCAGAGAGGAGATGCTCTGAGAGGGAGGAGTACTCCCCAGGGTGATTACCAGTAAATGTCTCAATTGCAAGACTTTGAAGAAAGAAGAAGTCGGGATACGAAATTTCCTAACCATCTCCTCCACTGATAACCAATGCCCCTCACCATCAGTAAAGATCAAGAGCTTCCCCTCTTCGAGTTGAGGCAACCAAAGATGGGAGATTTGATTCTTGTTAATAGTAAATGATGGAGAGTTCCATATAGACTGGGCCAAGTCCAGGTGGGGAGAATACTGCAAAAAGGAACACATCTGTAAGTAGATCTTTAAAGAGGTCCTTATTATAGGACAATCTACAGCCATACTTACTTGAGATAACTTAAGGAAAAATAACACGAGAGGGTCCAGATTATTGGCCTTAATAGTGTCCAATTCTATTTTGAGCCAAATGGGTTGCACTTCCTCTGGGCCAGGAGATACCCACTGCGAACATTTCGCAAGGTGACTGGCCCAATGATATATAACCAGATGGGGGATTCGCAACCCTCCTTCCAGTTTAGGAGCTGTCAGCTTATGGTAAGCCAGGCGGGGATACCTATCGGCCCAGATGAATTTAGTAAAACTACCATGAACCTTTTTGAACCAGAGTAAAGGAACAAAAGCATTAAGAAGGGGCAACGGATAAAAAATCCTGGGAAATACATTCATTTTAATTATATTAATTCGGCCCCACAGAGAGATAGGGAGTTTGGACCACCTCTCTAGGTCATGTGTAATTCCCTGCAGTAAAGAATCTAGGTTTTTCTTGAGCCATACTAAGGGGTTATGTGAAAGTTTAATACCCAGATACTTAAAAGACCTGGGAGTCCAGCATAGCCCCAAGGGACTAATATCAGTCTTAAAAACTTTGTGATTTAATGGAAAAAACAGGGACTTACTGGCATTCAATTTGTAGTTAGACAAAGCACTGAACCTTGCCACTTCACTTAGTAAGGCCGGAACAGAGGATACCGGATGGGACAAATGTATTAACAGATCATCAGCATATGCGGTGACTTTCACTTCATACCGCCCAATTCTCACTCCTTGTAAGGAGTCATTATTGAGAATGTTTTGGATAAGAGGTTCCAGATGTAAGTTAAATAATAAAGGAGAGAGGGAGCACCCCTGTCTAGTACCTAAGTGGAGTGGAAAAGAGTGGGAGAAGGCCCCATTCGCAGAGATTCTTGCCGAGGGTTTTTTATAAAGGGTGGCAATCCAGGAGATAAACAGAGAAGGGATATAGAAAGCCTCCAAAGTGTGAAACAAGAAATTCCAGTTCACATGGTCGAATGCCTTCTCGGCATCCAAGGAGACCAAGCCCACTAGAAACTCTGCATCCCTGGTAGCCGAGAAGATATGCGACAAAGTGCGTAAATGATCAGAAGATAATCACCCTTTCATGAATCCAACCTGATTTGTACCTATTAACCCAGGAAGAACCAGTGCTAACCTGTTGGCCAGTATTTTAGAGAGAATCTTAACATCCTGGTTTAAGAGAGAGATGGGTCTATAACTTTGAACCTTATCAAGGTCTTTGTCAGGTTTGGGAAGCAGAACAATCAGGGCCTCATAGAGATATGGATCTGTCTCCTCCCCAGATAGAATTTGTTGAAATAATCAACTAAGTATTGGTACAAGAAGGTCTCGAAATACCTTGTAAAATAAAGGAGAAAATCCATCTGGACCAGGGACCTTATCGGCAGGCAATTCGCTAATAACCTTAGCAATCTCCTCCTGGTAATAGGGACAACCAGAGTTTCACCGCACCTGTTAGGGAGAAAGGGCAAGTGGGAACCTCTTAGATAACCTTGTATATCTTCTGGACAGGGAGGGTGCTCCATGTCACTATACAGTTCAGAGTAATAAGCTGCAAATTCTTGAGCTATTTCGTTAGGAGACACTTTGAGAGTTCCGTCTGCTGATGACCTGATAGGCAGGATAAATCTCATTGACTCCTGCTGTTTAATACGCAATGCCAGTAAACATCCTGCTTTTTCCCCCTGATCGGTGTATTTTGCTCTGGTACGAATAATAGCTAGTTCTGCTCTCTCTTGAAGTAACCCCAGATATTTATCCTTTAATTTTAGGAGTTTCTGAATATCCTCATCTAGGGGATTCGTCAGAAGGTTTGTTTCCAGAAATCTGATTTGGGATAATAGGGATTTAAGGTCTTCCTCTTGCTCTCTTTGCTTACCAACCGCCACGCTAATCAATATCCTTCTCATGAAGGCTTTAAAGGCCCCCCCACCAGATATCAGGTTTTGCACCATCTAAAGGGTTTAGTGAAGAAAAATATTCTATTTTTTCCCTAATAAGTTTGCACTATTTAACATCTTTAAGAAGTTGATCATTGAGCTTCCATCTAGTTTCCCTGTTAAATGAGTTGAGCAGTACCAAATTACATACCACTAGTGAGTGATCGGAGATTGGGCCAAGTTGAATCGAGGAGGTCTTCACCCCGGGCAGGAGGCACTGAGAAATAAGTAAATAGTTGATGCGGGACAGCAAGCCATGCGCCATGGACCTAAAGGTAAACTCCCTAGAATCAGAGTGTAAAACACGCCAGATGTCGTAGAGCCCACATTGATCTAATAACTCCCTGAATGCCTTCTGCCCAGGGGTAACTCCACCTAGGCCACTACCCAGTCTATCTAAGTGAGAATGAAGTACTTGATTGAAATCTCCCCCTAAAATAATTTTAATGGGAGTCATTGGGAGAATGATAGATATAAGTCTCACAAAAATCTGGGGTCGTCCAGATTAGGGCTATAAACACAGCCCAATAGAATTGGAACAGACCAGAGGGTGCCTCTGACCAAAATAAACCTACCTCGGTATCTTGATCACTTTGTAGGAGAAAAGGGATACCCTGTTAATCATGAGCATGACCCACAACTATTTGTTGTGCCCTGGGCACTGTAAATCAATCCCACTTGTTGCTTCCTTAATTGCAAAGCTTCCCCTTCTAATAAATGGGTTTCTTGCAAAAAGGTTATCTGTGAATTAAACAGACTTAAGTGTTTAAGAACCTGAAATTGCTTATGTTGCTTTCTGATCTCCTTAACATTCCAAGACACAAATGTAAACTCATTTACCGTCCAGAAGAGACATCAAACTGAAATAGTTATACTCAGCACACAAGATGCAAATCTCCTTTTCATATATCCTCAGGGTTACTCCAGTAAAGTCCACCCTCTTCCCTAGCCCACCCAGAAGTAGATACCGCCCATCCCCTCTAACCCCCCAACCCCCAACCGTGCCCCTGCCCCCACTCTCCCCCCAATCTGTCACAAGCAACGTTCAGCACAGTACTGGTTCTAATCCCTCTACTCCCACCCCCCGATACTGAACCTTGCTATTTAGTGCTGTTGCACACAAATCAAAGTCTTCAGAGATCAAGCCCTGTCAGTTGTACCCCCAACAAAAACAAATAGTCCTGGGCCTTTGCCTCAGTCCAACCAAGGCGTGGGTATAAGAGAAAATAACATAGGGGGGCTATGAAATGCCATCTCATCGCCCACTTGTTCGTGGTATCCCAGATTAAAATTGGAGGTGCCAGGTTCAGCAACACTTGGAGGGAGAAATGCCCCAGCTCGCGTTAAGAGCGAGAGTTAAAATAGGAAAGCTGAAAACGTTCAACCGGAGGAGAAGGTATAAAAGTTACCTTTCCCCACTACCAGGCAGTATCCAGTAAACAGGGCCTCCCTGAGAAATTGAGAGTGCTGGCTCCCAGCAAACAGTGCCCCTGCTAAATCCCTCGCGAGTAGAGTTTCCCCGCAAGTTCCCAGAGGTAGGAATGCCCTCCAGTGGTCGATTCCCTGGCCCAACCCAAGTGGAGGGCGAGATGGAGAAAGCCCAGGACCATCCCAGCAACAGCCCCAAAGGAAAAAATGAGAAACTAGCCCACAACCAAACTGGACCCTTTCAACCCCCAACAAAAACAGTCGCCAAAAAACCTGGCTTGCAAACCCCCCCCCAAGAAGGCCCGAAACCCCGGTGTCCTTTGCATCAGACCACTATGGGACCATTATGAAATGGAAAGAAAAGAAGGGACAGGGCGGTCTGCGGTGACCCCCCAAGTCCACTGCAAACTATGCAGTAGTCCAGAGCTTCACATTCTTAAGATGTCTCCAAGAAAAGAAAAACAAAAGTTTGAATTCTTGGCTCCGTGTGATAATCAGTACTACACCACCACCATTCAAGGGTCCTTGAAGAGATCAGGCAGCATGGACTTAAGGCTCCTCAGGGTTTCTTCAGGGTCTTCATAACTTTTCCAGGATCCGTTAGTTGAAATCTGTAGTCTAGCCGGGTAACTCATTCCGAACTTCAGACCTGCAGCAATTAGCTTGGAAACAATAGGGTGAAACGCCTTGCGTTTCATGCAGACCGAGATGGGTTGATCTTAGGAGATTCTCAGCTTAATATGTTCCCAGTGAACCTCTTGCAGAGCACACCCTTTTTGTAGAAAATATTGTTTCTCCAAATAATTCAGGAACCGGTACACGATAGGGCGGGGAGGGTCCTCAGGGGGTGGCTTAGGCCATAAAGCCCTGTGGGCACGCTCAATAATGTAGCCAGAGCCAAATGGGGATGGGCCTGCCACCTGCTCAACCAGTTTCCGAATTAATGCTTCAACATTTTGGCCTTCCTCTCCCTCTGGTAAGCCGAGAACCACCACATTATTTCTTCAGCTCCGACCCTCTAGGTCCTCGAGCTTGGCTTCTAAATAAGAGTTTCTGGCGCATTGAAACCATTTCAGGGTCAAGACTACCAATTCTTTTCTCAACAGAAGAAATTCGGGCCGCGTTATCAGAAGCAGACAATGAGAGCTCATCTAACTTTCTGGATAATGACTTCAAGTCCGTTGCCATATCCTTCATTTCCTCTCGGAAGGGTTTGATTTCCTCGAGAAATCTGACCAGTGTTAAGGGTTCCTCATCACCACTTTGGCTTGGGAGATCAGAGCTAGAACCACCTGAGGCTCTGGATTTCTTAGGGGCCTTCTCAGGAGTAGCTGGAGGGGTATGCTTCTGTGGAGCTTTCTTCATATAAGCCTCCATCTGCTTGAGAGATAACCAGACCAGATTGCAACAGCTATTGTACAGCGTAAAATCTTAGAAACAGGAGAAAATTGCAAATTAAAACATCAAAATGAGCTAAATAAGAGATGGGAAGCGGGAGCTGCTTGAGGGAGCTGCTACTCAGCACTCTGCATCACGTGATCTCATACGTGCTTATTTTAAAAATGATGTTGATAATGAATTAAAGCATAGTAAAACTCATTAAGTTAACTAACAACTTTGTGATTGTGTTTTCTGTGAAAAACATAATTTTAGCCATGCAGGAGCTGTGAAAAACATCCATTTTTACCATGAAAATAATACTGCCTTAGTCATGATAAAGGATTCATTATATTAAAAAACACATATCGGGAGCATATTCTAACTTTGAAGTGCAGATTGCACCTAACAGGGTCTCAATTAGCCAGTTATGTGTGGTAGTCTCTCTCCAGGATGTCATTTTCTGTGGCTTTAAAAAAAAAAAATAAGAAAAAACTGAAATAAGATGAAGGCTAGCGTAAAAGGAATTTTTTTTCTCAAGAAAAAGGATTTAGTTCTGACTAAAAGGGAACTGCTATCACAAGAGTGAATCCTTTTTCATAAGAACAAATCCTTCATCGATTTTTTTCCCCTGTATCCTGAAAAGTGCTCTTCCCTTTGAAAACAATGAGAAATTAAAAATGATATAACTTTGCATCAGATTAATATTTTTTCACAAAACTAAACATGCCTGTTCTATTATCCAAGCTGGTTCTACCATAAAAATCACACCAAAATTCTACACCATCTGGATGCAGGGTGATGAGGAAAAAACTGCAAAAAGTGACAATTATTTGACTTTTTGCACTGTCTGGATCTCAGAATTCACACATCCAGCCAGAACAAAACTTGCTAAATCAAGAGATCTGCCCCACAGGACAGTGCATTCCAGATTTTAAGCAAATCCATTGATCAGTTGCAAAATAATAAAAGAGCAACATTTGAGGTTTAACATTAAAAAGGCTACTGAACCCTAACTACTGGGGCACTATCGGGCCTATATATATATATATATTTATACAATAAGGTTGAGTGATAAATGAGTGAGATAAAACAGTGTATCATCCACTGCAGTGTGATATTGTCACCCTCTGCTCTACTGTGATGATATCAGCCATTTACATACACAGGTCACACAAAGGTCACTGATATTATCACTCTAGGCAGCTTACCCCGCAGCATACAAGTAACACCTGTGCTGTTACCATAGACACAAATGCAGAACTACATTAGAGATCTCACTGTTGCCTGCAGCTAACTAGGCCAGCATTACAAAACACTCACCTATTCCACACACTCTAACTTCCGGCTCATTACTGTGATACTCTCAGCTTGACTACAGCCAGAATTCTAAAAAGCACAGCTTCACAGAATAATTTGTTCCTCATTGCTGCCTGCAGCTAACCTAACTCAGTTACCACTAAAAAGTCTCAGCTGTTCCTCACACTCTGACTCTCAGCCCATTACCATTACTGAGATACTCTCAGCTTGACAGCAGCTAGACTTCTAAAGAACACAGCTTCACAAAATAGTCTGTTTCTCACTCCTACCTAAAACTAACTCATTTAGCATTGCAAAACACACTCATCTGTTTCCTAGAGTTTGTAACACTGCCAACCAATTCAGACAAAGTCACACACAGAATGAGCAAACACATAAACAGGAACAGAACATAAGACAACATAACAATACTTCTGAAACGCCTATCCCTGTTGTATAAATCGAATACATGATGTGCAGATCGTGTTCTATGCTATGACTTCAACTACTTCTCTCCAAATATTCAGTGAATTTGTCAAGCTCACTCCTGCTGCCATGCCACACCATAAAGATGTGGGCCTGGATATTCAAACTGCGCCCAAAATGTGCGCAACAGCAGGAGCAAGCACAAACCAATTGCACATATGCGCAACAGGTGCGATATTCAAACATGGAGCAGAACAAATTGCGCAAGCAGCCAACATCTGAATATCGCACTAACTGTGCCATAGCGCAACCAGGAAGGAGAAGCTGAGCAGAAATGTTGCGCTATAGCGCAACCAGGGCAGCCCAGCTGAGCAGTCCAGAGGTGCCATAGCGCAAGCAGAGCCCCCCCCAGAGCAATGGAACTGCACATCCAGGGAGGCAGGCTGGGGCCCACCGCCAGCCATGCCACACATGGGCACAGAACCACACTGCAGAACCAACAAGACACCTGCACACCCCAAGCACAGCATCACTGGGGGTGTGATGGATGATCTACTGGCCCATGGGGACAAGCCAACAAAGCACAGCAGAGCCATGACACCCCAGCACAACCACTGGCAGGCTGAGAGTGCCACACACAGGGGGTTGACAACCACAGTGCACATCAGCTCCCCGTACGCACAGCACACCCTGCACTGTGACCCCAAGACACCACCCATGTGCAGTGACTGGCACTGCAGGAAACCATGCATCCCCCAGCACACATCAACCCCGTGCAGCAGAGAAGCATACAAGCCAGACACACCCTGTGCACCCAGCAGTGGGTGGCAGCAGACGGCAAGACCAACAGAAAGTCACTGCCATGCCGGAGATACCTCCCCATGCACACACACGTGTGCACACACACACACACATACCCAGGACCATACCACCCCAGATGGCATGTACACCACTGCAACTGAGCACCCATAGCCAGCTGCAAATCAGAGACCAACACAGTATTCATATCAAAATATAAATATGTATTTTCAAATTTTCAAATAGTAAATAACAAAACAATAAACAAGAACTATTTACAAGGGGGACAGGTACAAGGTAGGGGTGTTCAAGGGTAGGGATGAACAACTTGGAGAGGGAAGGCAGGTGGTAGGGATGGGAGAAGTGGAAGGGTATTGTGGCCTAAGGCCCAGCTGGCTGGTCATCCTCTGCCTGGTTCCGCTGTCCCCTGGATGCCTCCTCCGCAGGCCATGTCTCCTAATGGACTCCAGGATGGCCTGGTTATCCAGGGACACCTGTGTCAGGCCCCATATGTCCTGATGTATCCTCCGGAGAACTTCGAGGCCTAGGAAAATGGGAACAAAGTCAATGGCTGTGACTGACCACAACCCTGAACACCACCCAACCTGCAAGCCATATAGCCCAATGTCCCGCACCTGTGATGGCATGCACCCACCCACAGTGAACATGCACATGGCCATCACAAACAGGCGGCACCAGCTATGAGCACCACTGCACACACACACACTGCCCATGTCCATCACAGCACAAACAAGGCTGTCAAGTGATGTGGCAATGTGGTGCGATGCCAGTTACACAGCTATGTGCCCAGTGCATGCATGGACCACCTAGTGACGATACACAGACGTGCTGTGATACTGGACAGTGATGCATGTCACCTGTCGCATACATACATAGATATACATAGACAGTGTCGGCAGATAAGGGCCTATGGCCCACCCAGTCTGGCCATTTGAGCTTGTAAGTTCACTTTGTTTTCCTATAAGTCTGTTGCACCTTACCCCTGACCTCCAGAATTCCTTTATGTCTATCCCATGCATTCTTAAATCCCGTGATTGTTTCAGCCCCCACCACTTCCTCTGGCAGGGTGTTCCACTTGTCCACCACCCGTTCTGTGAAGAAATTCTTTCTCATGTTTCCTCTGAATCGTCCTCCCTCCAACTTCATCCCATGCCCTCTAGTCCTGGAACATCTTTTTCGCTTAAAAATAGTGTTTTCCTGCACCCTGTTCCTCCCTGTAAGATACTTGTATGTCTCTATCATATCCCCTCACTCCCTCCTCTCCTCCAGGGAGTACATGTTCAGTTCCTTCAACCTGTCTTCATCGGATTTGTGATGCAATCCATGCACCATCTTTGTTGCCCTCCTGTGAACCTTCTCTACCCAGTCTATGTCCTTACGTAGGTATGGTCTCCAGAACTGTACACTGTACTCCAGGTGGGGCCTCACTAGTGTCTTGTATAGTGGAATTATGACCTCCCCTTTCCTGCATGGTTGTGTTGTGCATGGCTGGTGGTCTTGCCCCCCAGCATGCAATAGCATCCATGAAGTAATGATACTCACACTCCTCAAGCAGCTGGGTCTGCCGCTGATGCTGCTGCTGCTGCTGCTGGGGTGCAACACCCACCGGCACCGGGGCCCTGGCACGGCCCTCCTCACCCCGTGCCTGCATCCTCACATCCCGGCCTGTGGGAGACATATGTTGAGACAAACATCAGTGTGACTCCAAATCAGACTGCCCCCTGCCCCAGTGAGAGTGCCTGCCCACACAGCCAGACCCATGCATCTCACACCTGCACACACTGACACAGCCAACCATGGCAGAGCCATCACCTATGCACAGCCACCAAAACACACTCACACCCTACAGAGATACAGGTGCATAGATGGTACACCCACCTGGCCTAGGCACCATGCCCGCCTGTCACGCGTGACCGCAGCCGATCAAGAAGATCCGGATCCCTCCGGCGAAGGTCACCGTACCGGTGCCGGCACTGCTCAGCTGACCGGCACCGTCCAGTAACCCCCACCAGGTCAGTGGCCACTTGCTGCCACACCTGCATCCTGGCAATGGTGAGGGGCACCTCACCATAAAGTGCCCCATAGTGGGGCTCCACTATGGCCACCAAGTTGGCCAGTTCGACTGGAGTCCACTGAACTGCTCTTCTGTGAGCCATGGTACCAACTTTACAGCAGGCAATATGGCGCCCCACTGCGCCGTAACCCCACGTGGAGATGTTGCGCAATAGACCACCACAGGTTCCAATCGCACTGTTCGAACAGCGCTGTCACTTCACATAGTGCTGTTACTAGACAGCGCAATTGGGCTGTACACATGGCAGCTGAACAGGGCCAGGGGGCCAAGGTCGGACACAAGGTCATGGGCAATGACGCAAGGCCACGCACAGCACCATCTGACATATACACATCCTGCGCGACCGACCAGCTGTGTACCAGTGCTACAGTGGACTATTGCGCAGTAGTGCCACAGCGCCATATAGTGCCCAGTGCTGTAGCGCCACTGGCACAATGGTGGCCATGGCCTGAATTGCCGATCGCGCACAGCACATCAGCGCGGCAGATGCCTGCGTAAGCTATCTGGGCATGCACAATGCAGTGTACCACATAGTCACAGATCTGCGCCATTGGCTCAGCCGACTCAACCGTATTGCGCAAAGCGCAAATTCGCGATATTCAGCCGACACATGCAAATCATCTGATCAGCCATTCAAAGGTGCAGTGGCGCGATTTGCATGTCATTATAGTTGCTCCACTCCTAATTTGCATGCATTGCTCTATAAATGTGCGACATTGGTCTGCACTCGCCAGATTTGGTTACTGCAGGTGAGAGGTGAGTTGCATGCTGTGTGATGTTCTGGACAATGGTCATGGGAAAATGCTGTAGACTGCACAGTGACAGGTGTCCACTTGCCCCCATACAGATCACCATGACCGAGCAGAGCCAAGGTGAGGGTGAGGATGGTGGGCATAGGAGGAGGCCCAACTTTACCCCAGCAGAGACAGAAGCCCTCTTCCAGGCCTACTTGGATGAGGAGCCAGTACTGAGTGGATGGAGGGGCACCCCTCAGTCCCGTGCGGCTGCATGGGAGGGGGTAGCTCGGGCCGTGAACCTGCACGGAAGCCACCAGTGCTCCGTGCAGGAATGCAAGAAGAAGATGGGGACAGACCACAGGAGGTTGAAGGAGAAGGTGGCAGCCTTCAGGGTGGCATGTGCTGGCACTGGCGAGGGCCCGCCAGTGGTGTTGGAGCTGACCCCGGCTGAGGAGACACTGGTTGCATCAATGCAGCAGAGTGCTATTGAGGGCGTACCAGGAGGTGGATTCCAGACAGGTGGAAGCCCATCACTGGACGGTATGACATGGTGGTGGTGTTGGGGGGGGTTTGGGGGAAGGTTGTTCACATGCACTCACATGTACTCTCTTTCTGTTACAGATCCTGTTCGTCTTCAGGAGACGGTGGTGGTGGGTCCAGGCAGTGATGATGACCTGCTGGACATGGAGGAGGGTCCATCCACCTCTATCACCAGCCAGCAGGCACTGCAGCAGCATGCACGCTGGGCCGCCAACTCTGGTGTCGGTGATTCGGGTGCGGGGTGCACAGCCTGTGTCTCAGCAGTCTGGCATGCAAGCATGCCAGCACACTGTGACTATGGCTGTCAGTAATGTACCTGCACCATTGATGATGCAAGGACTGCAATGGGCAGTGATAGGGTGTGTCCCATGATGGAAACACAGCAGGCCAGCATGTGCCCTGGGCCTTTCTGGTTCCAACTTGTGGACCAGCATGCTGGCACAGTCCCAGGCTGTGCCTGTCAGCACCGGTTGGGCAGCACCGGTGGCTGTGCAGGTGTCTGGCACTATTGCTAGCACAGCGGTGGAACGAGTGGACCCTGGGGCACAGCGGTTGGAGGGGCAGCAGCAGCAGTCACCCACCAGGTCTGGGGGTACAGTGTCAAGCAGTGGCACATGTCTGCCGCCCTTTGATCTGCCCATTCCTGGTCCTGGCAAACAGCGCCCACCCTCAAGGGGTGTTGTGCATCAGGACCTTCCACACCCTGGGGGACAGGATGCTGTTGGGGCACAGTACCCATTGGACAAGCACACCCGCCTGCTGCAGGAATCAGTACAGCTGCAGAGGCGGGTTGCAATGTCCGTGTAGGCACTGTCTGTGGCTGTGGAGCGGCACAGCAGGGAGTGTGCTCTGGACCATGCAGAGCTGGTTCATATGTGGATGGATGTGACCGCCACCATTGACAGGCTGACCCAGGCAGTGGTCTCTGTTGTGGACGCATTGGGCACACAGTCAGGTGCCCCTGTACCGCACACCCCACACAGTTCACTCTCCACTCCCCGTTCCCGGCGTCATGCGACACCAGGCCTGTCGACGCTGGGTTCTGCTGTGGCCATCCCGAGCACCCCTGGTGCAGGTTTGTTTGGCATGCTGCAGACCCCTGTGCGGGCAAGGTCGCGTTCGCGCAGTGGGACCCCTGGTGGTGCAACAGTGCCAGCCCATGTGGCCCCTGCTCAGTCTGCCAGTGCTGTTGAGTCATGGCAGGGCCACCCACGCATCCACGGTGGCCGTGGGACAGTGCTACATGACTGAGCTGTCTCCCAGTGCGGGCCCTGTCTGGTGCTGCCATGGGTGATCATGCCATTTCACCTCACCCTACCCTGCAGACTCTGACAAGTGTTGCATTGTGCCTTGCAGTAATCAGGCCTTACAGTCACCCCATTCCATAAGGAAGCACATTGAGATGGGTGCAGTATAGGAGAATGGAGTGAACTTTTGGGCCGAAGAGTGCATGGCACACCTTGATGCCTGTCAGTGGCTTCAGGGTGGGGGTGCAATGGCATGAGCACTACAGCCAACAATCCAAAGGCACACCTTGATGCCTGTCTGAACAGGGTGGGACTCTATGGTTAGAAACCCTAATGCCCCAGGTGTTTGTTGGTATTTGCACTCCAATTTCAACATGGCCTTTTGGTGACCTCACCTCATGAAAGGATTTGGGACCTCTACTCATGAACTGTGGTGGATTTTGTTAATCTGTCCCAAATGTTTATTTCCAACAGTGACTGCACCATGCTGTGCCACATGTGTGAAAACAAAGTTCAGGCAGGATGTGAAAAATGACAGCTGCACCACTCATAAGGAGGTGTGAAGAGATAGCAATGTTGAAAATCTGGAGTGAAAATATGACAAATTCTCAAAGTTATGAACATGTGTGAAAACTGCACAATGAACGCTCGGAACACAGTCATTTTTTGGAATTCTTTCACCAGATGTTTAAGATAGGCATTTTGGGACCTCTGCACATGAACAGCAGCACTATGATTTTCTTAATCTGTCCTGAACATTGATTTCCCACAGCGAATGGGCCATTGTAAAACAGATGTGTGAAACCACACTTTGGGCAGGATGTGAAAAATGGCAGTTGTAGTGTTCATAAGGAGGTATGAAAAAATGGCAATGCTGAAAATCTGGAGTGACAATATTACAAATTCTCAAAGTTATGACTGTGAGTGGAAACTGCGCAACGCGCACTCATAACATAGTCATTTTGTGGAATTTTGTCACCAAATTTTCCACATAGACATTTTGGGACCTCTGCTCATGAACAGTGTTATTGTGATTTTCTTACTCTGTCCCAAACACTATTTTTCTACAGCAACTGCACCATTGTGCGCCAGATGTGTGAAAGCACATTTTGGGCAGGATGTGAAAAATGACAGCTGTACTGTTCATAAGGAGGTGTGGAAAAAATGGCAATGTTGAAAATCTGGAGTAAAAATATAAAAAATTGTCAAAGTTACGAGTGTGCATGGAATTGCATGGCACACTCGTCAAAATTGTCATTTTTGGAATTTTTCACTAGATTGCAACATACACTTTTTGGAGAGCCTACCTCATGAATAGTGACACTGTCATTTCATTAATCAGTTCCAAAACATGATTCCACGCAGTGACCGTGAAATCACCTTTCAGGACCGAATAACGAGATGACAGTGACTGAATTCATGAGGTGGTGTCCCAAAAACCCCATGTTGAAAATTTGGTGCCAAACTTCACAAAAATGGCTGGGATATGCACCAAAGTTGAAAAAAAAAACACATTTATGCCATTATACAGCTTACTGGCACTTCTTCAGTTTGACGTCAGCTTTGAAGAGTGCAGACGTGTTCCTGGTCCACCGAAGATCATCGCGCACACCAGGAGGTAAGTATGGGAGTAGCAGGTGCGAGGAGGAGGTGGGGTACACAGAGGGTGGTCATGGTTGGGTGAGGGCACGGACATGTTAAGGGGACTGTTTTATTATTTTCAAGGGTAAAAAAAAAGACAACGGGTTGGTTTTCTTGTTTTTCAGGTGTGTTTTGGTACACTGGGGTGGTGTCCCAGTGTGCCACCTGCTGTTACAGGAGGAGGGACTGAAGCCGATGGGAATGGGCCCCCCATTGGGTTGCCTAAGTGTGTCTCTGTTGGGGGTGTGCATGATGCTGAAGGGATGGGCACCCCTCCAGCACACATATTAAATATTGGGGGCCATTATGCCAGTAGGGGATTGGGCTCCTGACGACCAGAATTGAACTGGGAGGGGCATGCCAACAGGGGATTAGGCACCCCTGCGTCAGCTTGTTGGGGAGTGTGAGAGGCAAATGGCGACAGCCGCCATCATGTTTCACTGAAATGTTACACCAGGGAAGGCACGTCCTGCAATGAGGTGGAGCTCCCTCATTGCAGTGGTGAAATCATTCCAAGTTGGTGGCATGCTTTTGCACTACTGTCATAGACAGCCTGCACTCTAATTCATGCCAGAGAGCCAAGCCTGAAAAAGCAGTGGCCCCACTGGTCACAACACGACCGCACCTCCAAAACCTGCTATTCCAAACTACCACAATATGTTGCTTGCGCATGCTCAAGACAACATAAAAAAAATCAGCACATTTCAAAATTCTCTTGATATCATATTGAAAGAAGTCAAAAGTATTCCACATCTCTGAAAATCAGCACATCGCAATATTTGTTTGGTATCAATCAGCACATTGTAATATTCATTTGATATGATGTTGTAAAAAGTCAAAAATATTCCACATCACTGCATTCACAAAAGCTGCAGTTCATGT
Source organism: Neoceratodus forsteri (assembly GCA_016271365.2). Lineage (NCBI taxonomy): Eukaryota > Metazoa > Chordata > Ceratodontiformes > Ceratodontidae > Neoceratodus > Neoceratodus forsteri. Next base: position 520,835,021 of record CM057458.1, read on the forward strand.
TACATTCTGTTCTCTTGTGCAAATAGATAATATTCCTCATATAATTTCAAGAAGGAAAGTGCAGTAAGTGCAAATTTGAAATACAAGGGCAGATGAACTGAGCAGGTGTATGACAAACGGACTTGGTTCCAGACTAATAGGAGAAATATGCTATAGGTAATACCATGTAGGACAACTCAAAATTGCAAGCTTATGATGGAACATTTTAACAGGAATCAGCTCAGAAGGTAATAGTAAAACATTATAAAGAAATTTGGTCCTCCAATAGACAATGAATCAGTCTCTCCATCAGTCTGTCGAGCACCTGTCTCGGGGGGGGGGTTCTGAAACCTCACTCCCACAGAGCTCCTAGTTGCATGAAGACACGTTGGGGAGGGGGGCACAAAGCTTGCTCCCTTAGAGCTTCTGTGTCAGACACTTGCTCTTAACAAGATTTACCTGTGCTTGTCAAGTATGCTTCCAAAAAGACCACCGCTCTCACATACTGTATGTTTACACAGTTGGCAAATAAATAAAGTTTTGGCCCCAAGCGAGGCTCCCTATCAAATGCCAATTGGGGTTCCCTTCTCTCAAAAGATCATCAGTTCTCCCCATGTGAAGAATCAATAATTCCCCACCTTTCACACCCTTGATGGGACTGTTCTTGAGGATGCCCTCTCATTTAGGTATCTTGGCACTTGGCTGGACATATAACTTGGCTTCTCTGTTCATATCAATGCCGTTCTGAAAAACCTAAGGCCCAAGTTCAGGGCCCTTCACAGAAACTGCAGCTGCATCCCACTCACTGCCAGGCATGAGCTGGTACAGAAGATGATCATGCCCATTTTTGACTACTGCAACATAGTCTATGGTGCCACTCCACAGTCCTACCTGTCCAGACTGGACTCTCTCTTCAATTCATTCTGTCGTTTCACTCTTGATGCCCCTCCCCGCACTCACCATTGTGATCTCTATCGCTCCCTCAACTTCCTTCCCCTCCACTCCCGGTGCACGCTACATGGTGCTAAGTTCATCTCTAAATTCTGGCTTGAATCTCTCCCATCATATATCTCTTCCTCTCTTGGCACCCCTACTCACTCCACATATTCCCTGAGTTCCCAGGCTGACTCATGTATCCTCTCAGTCCCCAGCAGAGCTACCTCCACTGGCCAAAAAGCCTTCTACTACCACCTGCCTAAAATGTGGAATGCACTCCCTCCTCAAATCTGCCACTCCTCCTCCCTATTTTCCCTCACCTCTGCATTACACAATTACCACATACCTAGCTGCTCCTGCTTCTGACCCTTTCCTTACTCACATGCCTCCCTCTCCCACTCTTTCTCCCTCATTCACTCTCTTCTTCTCCTCTATCCCCTACTACCCCATCTGCAGTTATACAGCCTTGTATAACGTAGCACTTAACAGGTGTCTGAATCCTATGCTGCACCCCTGCAGCCTATGCATCACTGCTGTACCCCCTGTACTGTTACTGCATGCTCTTGTCTACCTAGAATCCTATGCTTTGTCCCTGTACTGGTCTGATTGTATGTATGTACGCATCTCTGACGTAACTGCCAGTACTGTAATGTACCTGTTGTAACTGCCATTAATGTAATGTACCTGTTGTAATTGCCCACTATGTATCCAATGCCTTAAACCTGTTTGGAATTGTATGTATCCACCCACTGTAAATACTTGTAGGTATGTATTCCCAAGCTCTTCCCTTTTCCCATTCCCCCAGGACATACCGTGAGACAAGCATTAAGTTGCTCAGTGTATCTTTCCTGGTGAAACAATTCAATAAATAAATAAACAAACAAGCATTTGTAAGTGCTGAATGTTTGCTTGCTGGCATTAGCATTGGAAATGCAGGAGTGAGACAGATGGAGAATAGGAATGGCAGTGAAGTATTGAACTTCACACCAACCCCACCTCAATGCTGTAGAGATGGACAGGCATTGAGGTAAGTGTCTGAGTCGTCGCCCAGAACGGCCATGCCATGTCACCTCACCCTATTCTGCAGACACTGACACATGTTGAGGTGTGCCTTGGGGTGTTTGGCTTTATAGTCACCCCATTCCATAAGGACAGATGCTGAAATGGGTGCAGCATAGGAGAATGGGGTGAAGTCTGGGGCCGAAGAGTCCTAGGTACACCTCAATGCCTGTCAGTGGCTGGGGGGTTGGGGTGGGATGGCATGAGTAGTACAGTCAGCAATCCAAAGGCACACCCTGATGCCTGTCAGTTTGTACAGGGTGGGACATTATGGTTAGAAATCCTAAGGTCCCTGGCATTTGTTGGTATTTGAGCTACAAATTTTCAAAATGGCCTTTTTGTGACCTCTTCTCATGCAGAGTGGCAGTGTGATTTTGTCAATGTGTCCCGAATTTTGAGTTCCAACAGCAACCATGTCATTCTTCACCACATGTACGAAAACACAGATTGGGCAGGATTTGAAGAATGACAGCTGTACCATCCATGGGGAGGTGTGAAGAGATGGCAATGTTGAAAATCTGTAGTGGGAATATTAAAAATGCTTGCACTTCCAAGCATATGTGGAAACTGCGCAATGTATGCATGTCACACAGTCATTTTATGGACTTTCGTCACCAAAGTTTCATCATAGGCCTTTTAGGACCTCTCCTCATGAACAGCGTCACTGTGATTTTCTTAATGTGTCCCAAACACTGATTTCCCACAGCAACCAAGCTATTCTATGCTGGAAGTGCAAAAACACATTTTGGCCAGGATGTGAAAAATGACAGCTATACTGTTCATAAGGAGGTGTGTAAAAATGGCAATGTTGAAAATCTGAATTAATATTATAAATTTACAGCATTCTACGAGCATCTTTGATGGAAACTACCTAGCATACGCTTGTAACACAGTCATTTTATGGACTTTTGTTACAAAATTTTCAACATAAGAATTTTATGACCTCTGCTCATGAACAGTGTCACTGTGATTTTCTTAATGTGTCCCGAACACTGATTTTCCACAGCGACCGCGCTATTCTGCGCTGGATGTGCAAAAACACATTTCGGCCAGGATGTGAAAAATGACAGCTGTACTGTTCATAAGGAGGTGCAGAAAAATGGCAATGTTGAAAATCTGGAGTGAAAATATTGCAAATTCGCAAAGTTACAAGCGTGCGTAGCAACCGCGCAACGCATGCTTGTAAAACAGTCATTCCTTGGATTTTTTCCACCAAATTTGCACCATAGACTTTTTGAGAGCACACCTCATGAACACTGGCACTGTCATTTCATTATTCGTCCCAAAAGGTGATTTGGCGCAATGACCACGAAATCACCTTTCGGGACCAAATAATGCCATGACATTGGCTGAATTCATGAGGAGGGGTCCCAATAACCCCATGTTGAAACTTTGATGCCAAAATTCCCAAAAGTGCCTGAGATATGCACCAAAGTTGAAAAAACCCTATTTATGCTAGTATACAGCTTACCGGCATTTCTTCATTTCGCGGTCAACTTTGAAGAGTGCAGACGTGTTCCCGGTCCACCGAAGATCATCGCGCTTGGCTCCAGAGGTAAGTATGGGGTGAGGGGGGTGTGAGGAGGCAAGGTGCACAGAGGGTGGGTGCAGGTTTGGGGGCAGGGCCACCAGACTCAAAGAGAAACCATTTTCTGATTTACAGGGGAAAAAAAAAAACATTACAGAGAGGTTTATTTCTTATCAGGGACATTTGGCATGCTGGGGTGGGCTCCCAGCATGTCACCAGAGTGCTTTTGTTGGGGGGGCTGTAGCCATTGACATCTGTAGGGGGCAAGAGCCGAGGGGATTGGGCACCCCCTCGGCACAAATCAACATTTTTGGGGGGACATTATGCCGATGGGGAGTGGGCTCCCCCATTAGCAAAATAAACTGGGACAGGACTGAAGCCGATGGGGACTGGACCCCTCAACAGCAAACGAACACTGTTTCTTGAGGGGGCTCATGATGCTGAGGGGGATTGGGCACCCCCTCAGCAGTGGGGGCTCTGTAACATTCTTTGTGAACATGGCAGCGGCTTGCCGCCATGTTCACAAACAATATTACAGTACACAATATTCCACCCTGCGATGATGGGTCGCTCCCTCATTGCAGCAGAATGGCTGATGCTGCAATGACTAGGCAGCCCCTGATTGCTGCAACGAAAATGTTACAACTTGGTGGCACTTTTGGAAGCCAGTGTCATCAGCACACTGTACCTCCACTGGTCTCACCAGTGCCAAGCCCCCAAATGCAGTGCCTCCGTTGGCTGCCACACTGCTGCGCCTCCACAACCTGCTTCTCTCCTAAGCTGCCACAAAATATTTCTTGTGCATTTGCGCACGCAAACATAAAAATGGAGAAAACATCTCTAAGTTGTAGAAGGTGTTTAAAAAGTACTTATCTCTGAGCTGACCATTGTCTTTCATTTATTCCCTATAAAGCTGTGGCAAACTTGTGCTCCGCTGAGAACATTCACAATGCATTGTAACAGATCAATTCACAGACTGCAAAAGAAACAGTTAAAGAAACTGACCGTGCTTACATTTAGCATTTCCTTCTCCAGTTGTTACTGACTTACATTAGGTGCTGGTATTGACACAGGTTTTTGGAGGGTGGAATAAATTGTTGTTCTTTTGCAATTTCTCCATTTCAATACAATTTGTGCATTACTTGAAATTACCTGGGAGCTGGGTGTAATGTTTTCTTTTTTCTCGTTCATTATGTTATTTGATTTTTTTTTTTGTAGAAAGATCGTGTGGTACCTGTCAATGCGGTTGACATTCTTAACTTTGTTATAGTGTATGAGTGAGTGTTGTTGTGTATGGAAATCGATAACTAGAACAGGCTTGTTGTGCTTCACTAGCAACGTCAAATATCTGTTGTGCTGCACTAGCTACGTCAGTACTGCAGCACAACAGAATGGAACCTGCTCTTGTGCTGAATTCACCTCATGCAAATGTCAACCATTGTCAGCACTGTCACAGCTGTCATTTCGCACCACTCCTGAAAGTCTGTGACAGCCTACTTCACAACAGGGCAAAAGTCCAAGTAAACAGCCATGGATAACACATTAGATGCAGACACGTCTGCAAAAAAGGGCGAAATTCAGCGCCAACCAAGATCATAAAAGAACAATTAAAAAAACTGAAAATGATGTTCATTTTTTTGAAAGTTATTTAGCTGATCAAGGGGAGGCTAGAAATATTTGCGACATAGGGCTGTCCGAGCTTGATGAACTGATCGCTAACTTCGTATTCAAAATGGAGCGACAAGACGGGGCACAATATGAGCCAAGTACAATTAGAGGAATAATTGGCAGCCTGGATAGATACCTCATCACAAACAAATGTGGGCATGCCATCTTCCATGGCAATCAGGAAGCATTCAAAGATACATTGGCAGCCCTGTCAGCAAAACAAAAGTATCTTAAAAAGCTTGGCAAAGGCAGTAAACCCATGCAATCTGAAGCACTGACCCAGCAGGACATAGACAAACTGTACACAACTGGTGCACTGGGGTTACAAAGTCCTGAATCCCTTCTTAACATGTTGTTTGTGAGCAATGGGATCTACTTCACACTGCGCACAGCTGAGCAGTACTCCTTGTGATGGGGGGGAGATCAGCAGCTCCTTGTGGACACAGAGGGAGATAAATATCTTCAATACGTTGAGCATCAAACAAAAACCTGCTCAGGAGAGAACCCCCAAGATATTCGAGCAATAAAGCCTCATATGAACAAAAACATAAGCACCCCCAAGCAAGACCCCATTGCTGCCTATGAACTGTGTGCCAGCCACAGACCCACCTCAATGTTGCAGCATGATGCCCCTTTCTACCTTGCACCAAATGTGAACTACAAGCCAGGCCTTTCTTGGTGGTTTCGCTCAATGCCAGTGGGTGAGAATAAAATCAGATCTATGTTGAAGCAAATAAAATCCAAAGCTGGACTGCCACCAGATAAGAGAATCACCAACCACTCTACATGTAAAACCTCCTTTCAAAGGCTTATCGATGTGGATGTACTGCCAACAGAAGTCCAACAAGTGTCTGGGCATCGCTGCCTACAATCAATTAACAACTATAGTTCCCTGTCTGATCACAAACAGAAAAGAAACTCTGAAATATTTGCAGGTGGTTCAACAATAAATTCAACAGCCTCTACCTGCTCAGCTTCTGCTGTGTCCTCTGCATCGGAAACAACACAGTCCTTGCCATCGAAAGCCCCAAAGCCACTGGATGACCGCACAAACTACTGTCAATTTGGAGAGAATTGCATCTTTCAACAGGCAGTCACTGTAAAAATAATAAAGCAGTATGTGCAAAAAAGACGCAGGATTGCCATTATCAATGATAGCTCTGATGAGACCTTGGATGTTGATTAAGGTTAGCCCTCCCCAAGTTGACCTAACATTTCCTTTTCCTGTTGCGCAACACTGAAACGCCGCCCTGTATTTTTTTCCCCACAGCCTGCAAGCAGAACTGTTTGAAATGAAGCCCTGGAAAGCAACAAAAGCTAAGAAAACAGAATTTCCTTTCTGAGTAATTAACGTAGAGACTGTTATGCTGTTATGTTGTGTGAATCTAATGAAAGTCTTGTCTCACTTGTTGTGAGGTTGTTCAAAAAATGCAATACATTCTTGCTTTGCGTTAACTGATATTTGTTGTCCGTCCCATATATTTTTTTAATTACAAGGTCGCTGTCTTCTGGTTTACTTTTGTATTCATGTGGGCAAAAGAGGCAGTCCTTGCTCATACACTATAAAAGATTGTGTATGAGCAAGTATGCACAGACAAGGGTGTGCTTGAATCCCGAGGGTTCCTTGTGCATACTTGCTCATACACAATCCTCTATATATTTGGTTTGCTATTAGCAGTGCAAGTGATACCGTGCTAAGTCCCAGTAATCAAAAAATTATTTTGGTTCAGTTCATGGACTGAATTGAAAGTAGGTAAATTCTGCAGTGTTTCTGCTGTGTGACTATTTGTTAATAAAGAAGCTTTCTGAGAGCAGTTATGGTACCGCAGCACTTCTGTCCCTCATAAGTATATGAATGCGCACCAGCACCCACTCGTATTTTCAGTAAAGAGTGTGTTGCTGTGGACTTTGATGAAAGTGACTCTGCATGTGTTGGAGAAAAAAAGACAAACCTTGCCATCTAATGCTGCTCATTTATTTTACCATTATTGATGAAAGAGTCCTTACAACTAGTGTGATCTGTGGTTCTCAATATAGTGCTACTGCTTAACATGTTTTAAGGAAACATCACAGGGCTAACAAAAAATAAGAACACTGTTCTCTCTTTAGTTTTTTTGGATGCTGCTAAGTAATATTTCTTTAAGGTGTATAAGACACTTATGCTATTAAAATATATCTTAGGAATTGCATTAGAAAAGGTCATGCTTTTTAACTCTATTCTGTGACAAGGTTTTGCTTCCTAATTCCATTGATAGTTTTTATCTGTGAGTGCATGTTTCTGATTTCGATCACACATGTATTGTTTTTGGACTGGATGACATGGTCAGATTTTAATTGATGTCCTGTAATGATTTTGTCAACATTGATAACATAGTTTTCCTCCCAGTGTTTTCTGATTTAGTGATTTTTAATTAATAACTGTGAGGTATGGCTGTCCATAAAAGGAATGGAGGGACAGATGAAAGTGCTGTATTTGGATAATGTAATAATGCTGATAGAAACATATAATTTGTTGGCAGATAATGATTGCCTGGCCCACACAGTCTGCCCAGTTTCCCTACAAAAGATGAATAATGATCTGTGTGTCCCCCCCCCCCGAAACCAGCCACATCATATGAATCCCCCCATAATCACAGATTTTTAATTATGGAAATTAAACAGATATAACACATTCTGTTTCTATTTTTTTTAATTCTCAAAAAAAGAACATGTTTGAGATGAAATGACAAGCTCTTCTGATTGCATATTCATGATTTCATTAATAGAAACTGATCTCAGAATAACAGCACAGTTATAGTGCTCAGCAATAATGAAGCAGACAATAATTTCCTCACAATTATTTCAGATCTCAGTTTAAAAGCAGCCATAGCCCCTATTCAATGCTACACAGCCCTTAATTCTAAAACATGTAGCAAAAGAAATGGTAATGCATATAAATCCTGTCAGAACACTTCACTCACTGAACTGCATAGCTTTCCCCACACAACGTCACAGCAGTTCAGACTCCACCTCTGCTCATGCTTCCCATTTCAACACCAGCTCCTACACTGAAAATGACAGAGTAAAAAGAAACAAAAACGCTAAATAAAAGCTGCTTTATACTAACCTCTGCAATTTCCCAGAGTAACACACTACTCTCAGTGTGACAGCACTAAAAATAACAAACTAATCCATCAGCTCATTAAACTTAATTGGAAACAAGATGGTGGCAGCACGAAAAAAGATTTCCCATTTGTGGCAAAGAATTACCCGTTTGAAAGGATCCTATTTCTCACAGGACATCTAACTGCATCCATTGAAAAGAATAGGAAAATGTAAAATGTAATAACTTTTGAATGGATTAATATTTTTTCTACCAAATCTTCAAAAGTCACATCTGTGATCTATGGCCTGTTTACCCTGAACATTTTGGACCACAATTCCACACTATTTCTGTGCAGCGGCATGACAAGGAATTTCACAAAAAATGATCATTTTCACATTTTTGACACTCTGTATCTCCACTCCCACACATCTGACCAGAACAAAACGTGTCACATCAAGAGATCTTTGGTCCCTGATGGAGCATGCAATATTTCACATGAATCGCTTGAATGGTTGTGAAGTTATTAATGTGCAAACATTTGTGTTTGACATAGAAGTGGCATTCCTATATGTATATATTCATTGAAAAAACATTGTTAATGCATCAGTTAGGGTTCATCTTAAAGTGACTAAAATATGGAAATGTGGTGTTAGGGTCCTCAACTCTAACACCCCACCTAACCCCCAAACAACCCTACCACCCCATCCACACCCTTCACACACCAACAGGTGTTGGAGTGTGCATTGGGGTTGTTGGCCCTAATGCTTACCCTATTCCATGTGTAAGGAAGCTGAGATGATGCAGTATAGGAGAATGGGATGAGTGTTAGGGCCAATGATGCCAAGGTACACCCCAACACCTGTTTGTGTGTGCAGCGAGGGGGTGGGTTGGAAACCCTAACACCACAATTCTCCACTTTTGTTGTTTTAACCCCAGCTGATACACTAATGGAGATTTTTGCAACTACTTTTCTTACTTTTTAAGATAGTATAATCGTATCCTTATTTTCCTGTGGGAGTACTCTCCATACATGTGTATCTGTATTTAGCTATGGAAGCACAGGACACTCCAGGCCTTGTGCTTCCATTTATAGGACAACAGTAACCAAATTATCAGCATAGCCATCTTATTACCCCACCTCATGTACCTGGTGTAGTAAATTTCCGAATGCCCACCAAAACGTAATTCTGCATGAGTGCAACACCATTCCATGGCATGGGTTCGAAAGCACATTTTGGTCAGGATTTGAAAACTGACAGCTGTGACATACATGAGATGGGATAATAAGAAGGCTATGTTGAAAATCTGGGGTGATAATATTTAAAATTTCCAAAGTTACGAGTGTGCATAGTGAAATTACAGTGAATGGTCATAACTTTGCCGTTTACATATTTTGACCCCAAATATTCAACATAGCCTTCTCATGACCCCACCTCATGAACAAGGGGCTGAAAAAACTTCCAAATCCCACCATAAAGGTGAATTCGCCAAGCAACTGCAAAATCACCTTTCAGGTGAGAGCTGCATAATGACAGTCCTATTGTTCATGAGCTGGGGTCCCCTAAAGGCCATGTTAAAAATTTGGTGTCAAAATGTTAAGAAATGGCTGGGTTATGAACCAAAGTTGAAAACCCCATTGAAATGCATTGAATGACAGCATGAAATAGGATCCTCTTTCACAAAAGAATCCTTTATGGTGCTTTCCCGTTGATTACAATGGGATTAGCACAAAGTAGAATCCTGTTTCACAAAAAGGGATCCTTTATCTTGCTTTCCCATTGTAGTCTAGATTAAAACCAGAGAGTAAAGAGTACCACTGCAAACTCATAAAAACAAACCAAAACCCATCTCAATTTTCAACAAAACCAAGCTAAACCAACAAAGGCCTGTTGCATAAATCGTATATGCAGGGGCGACTGTGTGTTAACTCATTTATCTGGTGCAGTTGCCAGAGACCTCTTATAACACTCCACATCAAGGAGCACATGGATGTTCCTCTCCAACCCAGGTTACTTGAGGTCACTGGCAACTGTACCAGATAAATGAGTTATTACACAGTTACCCCCATATCCCACCCCACCTTATGAACTGAAGAATCAAATATATATATATATATATATATTGGGGATATGACATGGCCTGACTGAAGATGTCATATTTATCTTCATGAGAGGCTTATGATATTATGATATCTCATAGGAGGTGAAGCCACACATGAGATATATTAATATAATTGGCCTCGAATGAAGACAAATATGATATCTTCAGTCAGGCCATGACATGTCTGTTTATACAGATATGCTGTGGGATAGGCATGATTGGGAATGTGTAAGAAAGTGCATTTGACTTTGAAATGTGCAACTTTCAACATTCAACTTCTTTTACAGTTACTGTTACTGCACCTGTTTGTGAGTAATTTTCAAGATTTCATGAAGATAAATATGATGTCTTCAGTCAGGCCATGTCATATCCCCTATATATACTGTATGTGTGTGTGTATATATATATATATATATATATATATATATATATATAAGATATACACATATACATATATATACAGTGATGATCGTATAAAAGTTTGGAAGTGCTGAGGTATACTTCTAGGTACCACTGAGACACTCAAGTTCACGTGGTGATTGTATAAAAGTTTGGCAGTGCTGATGTATACCTCGAGGTACCAGATACCTCCTCATACTGTACACACACACACACACACACACACACACACACACACACACATGTGTGTGTGTGTGTATATATATATATATATATATATATATATATATATATATATATATATATGGTAGCACCTGTATAGTAGGGTTGATGAGAGTGTTTAATGTTAAAGGCAATTTTTGAACCTTAATAAGTTTGTAATGGTTAAAGTGATTTATATGAAATGTGGCATGCATAATCGCCCTGGGTAGATGTTTCTATGTAGAGATTGCTGTCTCAATAGCTTTAGCTGTTTCTGAGATAGAGAGTGTTAAAAATAAAGAAGATTTGGGGTTTTGGTCACTTATTTTGTCCACCTGTATCTCAGAAATGTCTTTAGTTTCTGGGCTGAAATGTTCAGGGTAGAAAGCCTTCGTGTCAGACATGTGCCTTTTGAAGGTTTGGTGAAAAAATATTAATCCATTTCAAAGTTATTAAATCTTGAATTTCCCATTATTTCCTATGGAAAAAAAATGATGTCTAGCATGAAACAGCATTCTGTGTCACATTTTTGCACTGAACAAGGATTGTGTGTGTTGCAGTTTTTGCAGGTTTATAACTTTGGACATATTCCTTGTATTTGCATAAAATTTAAAATGCATCAACCTAAGGCAAATGTCTCTTGATCTGGCAAACCTGGTCTGAATCTCTTGTGTGGTTTCTGAGATACCTCATTGTCTTCTAGCAGATGCATGTAGGCATCAGTAAAATACACTGGTGTGTCCAGAGGACCCTACAGAAGTCAGCTACTGACTTCCTGTGTGCCCTGGCAATGCCTGGAGAAGTCACTTATATATTTTAATATTTAATGTAACAGAATATAATATATATTTGCCTGCATAGCACCTTTGGAATGGTAATTTTGTGCTGAACAACTTTGCCCCTGATATTTTGTGTCTATCATGTATGCTTTAGGAGTTATTCATATTTGTTTATGGTATGGTGTGTATGGCTTATGCTGCCTGTTTCAGTGGGAACAAAAATTTGCTGTTTCAACCAGCATAGAAAAAAAATGAAATTACATATTATTCTTTGCATACCACCACTGGAAAGGTAATTTTGTGCTGGATAACTTTGCCGGTCATACTTTGTGTCTAGCACTTACAGTTCTTGAGCTATTAGGATTTGTTTGTGGCATGCTGACTATAGCTTGATTTTTGCTTAGAAAGGCCCAGGATTTACTATTAACAGTATACAGGAGACAAGTGGTGCAACTTCAGAGAGCTTCTGTGGAGGCAATGAGATACAGAGTGTTGAAAAAAAAAAGGTTTTTGTTGTTTTTGGTTTTTTTGTCATCCTGTGTCTCAGAAACAGCTTTAGCTTCTCGGCTAAAATTTTCAGGGTAGAAAGCCTTGGCCTCACAGTTGTAATCTTTGAAGGTTTGGTGAAAAATATTAATCTGTTCCAAAGTTATTCAATTTTGCATTTCCCATTATTTCCTAAGGGAAAAAAAATAGATGCTTAGCACGACAAAGGATCCCATGTTGCATGAGCAGCTGTGATGTGAGATTTTGGGTCAGACATAATATGCTGCTGGCCATGTTGTTTCTTTGCTTAGTGAGAGAAATGTATGAAGTATACTTTTTATGAGGGGTATAATTATTGACCATCCAATACTGTGGCACACTAGGGAGCCCACCCCAGTACACCGAAAGCATTAACTTTTTTAAATGTTGTTTCTGACACTGGGATTCCCACCCAGTCTGATTCCCCGAAGTCTGTTCTAATATTAATTGCATTTGCTGATATTGGAGCTGCTCAATCCCCATGTCAGCATTTCAAGCTCACCCCTTAAGCACTGTGGGACACTGGGGAGCCCACTTTCAGTGTTCTCAAGCATATGTTTTGTGTATTTGCTGATGGGGCATGCCCTATCCCCCTGCCTGCACTAGAAATCTGTGCAACCCACCCCCAGGCATTGTAGGGATACTGGGAAGCCCACTCCCAGTGTCCCAATATGTCCACTTCCCTGAAACCCTGCCCCCCCACCAGTGTCAGTGCCAGTGTAGGGACTCTAGGCAGCCCACCCCCAGTGTCCCGATATGTCTCCCTCCTGAAAACCACACACCCCCACCAGTGGAAGTATAGGGACATGGGGGAGTCCACTCCCAGTGTCCTGATATGTCTTCCCCCCAGAAGGTAACCCCCTGCCCATGCCAGTGTAGGGACACTGTGGAGCCCACTCCCAGTGTCCCCAAAAACCATTCCCCAGTGTCTTTTGTTTTTATACCGAAAAACATGGTCCACCATCATCTCCATAGTCTCCTCTCCCATCCCTGCCCTCCCACTGAGCACCCACCTCCCCAACCCTCCTCACCCTATACTTACCCCCCAGAGGTCAGCACTGTCATCTTCTGTGGACCAGGACATGTCTCTTCTCTTCAAAGCTGAACGGCAAACTGAAGAATCAAGATCCATATAATGGCAGTCAATGGCATTTTTAACTTATGTTGATATCTAGGCTATTTTTAGGTATTTTTTCACCAAATTTTAAACATGGGCTTTTTTGGACCCCACCTCATGAACACTGACACTGTCATTTTGTTACTTGGCCCTGAAAGATGATTTCACGGTTGTTGTGCGGAATCACATTTTGCGACTGATTGATGAATTTACAGTGCCACCTTTCATGAGGTGGGGTCCCAAGAAGTCCATGTTGTTGAAAATTTGGTGAAAAAATTCTGCTGGCTGTTTTATGAGCGTGTGTTGAGCAGTTTATACAGAGGTGCATAACTTTAGTGATTTACAATATTTTGACTCCAGATATTCAACACTGACTTTATTTCATACCACCTCATGAATAGTGCACCTGTCATTCTTCACATCCCACCCAAAAGGTGCTTTCACACATGTGGTGCAGAATGGCACAGTCACTGTGTGAAATCACCTTTCATGACCAATGAATGAAATGACAGTGGCAGTGTTCATGAGGTGGGGTCCCAAAAAGGCTATGTTGAAAATTTGATGAAAAGACTTCTATCAATGGCTGAGTTTATCTGAAAAAAATATGGAAATTCATTGCAAAAAAATTCATTTAATGCACCATTAAGGTTAAATGGTTAAAAGTAGGGAAATGCAAACTTAGGGTTCCCAAGCATAAGGCCCCACTCCCACTGTGTATGCAGGAACAGGCATGAGGGAACTTAGGATTCCCAACTGCAACACCCCACCCACACCCTCAGCTTCCAATCTTAAGACCACACCCCAACTCTGCATGCAGGAACAGGTGTGACGGGTGTACTTTGGAGTTTCAAACCATAAAGCTCACCCCATTCTCTTATTCTGCACCCATGTCACCTTATTTAGTCTTGGAATGGGGTGAGCATTAGAGTTCAAAATGCCAAGGTACACCAGTTACACCTGTTTCTGCATGCAATATTTTGAAAAAGCACCAGGGTGTCATGAAACATTGACTGTGTGTTTTTTTGCAGTTTTGGGGGTGCTACTCTTTTTAATGTGCTTTTTGTAAATCACTGTGTTAAGTCTTTTTAATAATTAAAGACTATCTTATTGTGTCTGAGAGGGTGGACTGGAGTTTTCTCCCCTCTAACCACTTTGAGCCCTCTTTTTTTCTTTTTTACTGTCATGTTGGTTGTGCATGGCTCTGTTTTTTGTTTCTCCTGAGCCTCCTGTTCTATTTATGTTAAAGCATATTACATCACAGACAATGACCCTCATCTGTGATCTACTGATCAATGAACTTCAAAACCATGTATGGAACACCCAGCTCCTATCAACGCCCTGTGTTCAAAATGGACCAGTTTGCCACCATGGCACATTCTGAAGACATATGCAGAGGGACATGGGGGAAACATTGTGGGACCTCTGTCACAGCTATCAAAGTTGAAAATACCACAGAAACCATACATTGTTTTGAAGCATGTTACATGCCCTATCTTTGTTCATCACTCGCTAAGTTTCTGGTTCATGAGTCTTTGTTCATCACTGGAGAACAAGGAAAATTGGCTGATGAAATATGATCCCCCGGTCTGGCCATCTGGTGTGAAATTTTCATGATCAGATGGCTAGACCAGGAATCCTTGTTTGTAAGCCAATTTCCTTGTTTGCAAGTGGTGAATCAGGATGGTGAACAAGGAAATCAGGTGGTGACCAAAGGAGAAAAATGATCGTTTCTGTAAGATATAAATATTATATGTGTATATTTAATTATAATTTTTATTTTTTTGATTTGACACAGCCCCATGGAAAGAAATTCCTTGGTGTCTAGTGGCACCCCCACCCTATGTTTTTATATATATATTTTTTTTATTTTCTCACCCTTTTATTCATTGGGGGGACACAATGGTGACTGGTGTCTAGCGTAACCCCCTCACCCTCTTTTGCCCCAGTAATCATTGGTGGCAGTGGCATCCCACTGAGAATGTCCATTTTTTTAAGCCATAAAGAAGAAAACCAACCCTCTTTGTCTTGTAATGAACCCGGCGCGCGGGGCGGGGGCCTCTAGGTCTGGTATTCAATGTCTACCCTGAGAACGATTATGCACATAAAAATAGCCCATCAGTAATATATTTTAAAAGTATAAAAAAAGCTTTGAAGTAGTGTGATTAATGTTTAAAAAACTTTGAAATACATTTTTTTGTAAAATAATTCCTACACTGCTGCATGTCTACCACTAGAGGGCAATCTAGTTTACAACATTTTGTCTGTATGAGCTATGTGGCTGCGTCGTGGGTTTATGGGATTTGTAGTCATGTGTGAAAGATAGGGATGGGGTTCGAGGCCACAGAATAATGTGGAGGTGAAGTACATTTTGTTGCGGGAGTTTAGTTTCACATATGGAGCCCAGGTACCGGTGATTTGGAGAGCCAGTGAGGAATCAGCCATCAGGAGTACTGGCTGTGACAAGATAGGTGCATTTTATGAAAAGGAAAAAAAAAAACGAGAAACAGCAGTCGAGTAGCCTGAAAATGCAGGAGAAGGAGGAGGTATGTGGACAGTATGCGTGTTGTGAAGTCAGGGTGCAGAGCGGAGGCGGGAATTCTTGCATTTGGCTCCCGTTAGGTGCAGTTTCACTACTGCATCGGCCAGCTTTTTAGGAGCGGGAGCCGTATGTTACAGCACGCGACACGTTGCCGGTAATTTTTAAAAAAAAACTTTAGACTGTTTGACGTCTGGAATACCAGTTAGATGTGTGTCGGGCTGCTGTTGTTTTTTTTTCTGTGTTTTGGTTGAGGGAATGTCGATCGATAAGCGAGAGGGAGAAAATGGCGGCTGGTCAGATTGAAAATTTGGGGTGCCCAATCATATGATAAGTAATGGGGCACCCCGGATTGGCACTGGTTTTTTGCTGGGCATCTATCGAAAAATAATTGCCCAGCTCTGGGAGCCTGCCAGCCAATCAGATGACGAGAATGTTCTTTGCCATTTTCTAAGAGTACATTTGCAATTGTGCTCCTTTCTGCGTTACAATCAAAGTAAAGATCTCGCTCAATCCAGTTGGAATTCCCCGGCTTTCACCATAAACAAACAGAAGATTTCCCGTTCATGGTTGCCTCATTTAGGAGAGGGGATAGTATCCTCATTTTTGGATGAAGTTGGAGAGTGGCTCTCATTCTTTCAGTTCATTTACAAATTCAAAATTCCGGAGGCTCAGGTTTTTAAAGTGTTTCAACTGAGGCACTTGTTGACCACGGTTCTTGGGGCCACTCCACCATGTCCAGCGGTCTTTGCATTGGTATCTGAACTTTCTCCCTTTCTCGTCTCCTCTGGTGCGATTTCTAAGATTTATCAAGTGTTATTCCGATAGAGGTTTGGATGCGGTGGTGGCCCCACCGACTTCTGGGTTTCATTTTTTCCCCATTATACTTTTAAATGGTCCGTCCTCTGGATGTACTGTCTTAAATATGTATCCCAAGATAGATTACGTCTCATGCAGTTTCACATCCTGCATAATTTATACTATACCCCAACTAAACTGGTGAAATGGGGCCTTCTTGATACTGATAGGTGTAATAAGTGTTCCCAGGACACCGGGTCACTTTTTCATCTATTCTGGTCATGTCCCCGGATAGCATAATTATGGGAACATATAAAAACCAATCTGGATCCTTTATTAGGTTTACATGATTATTTTACACCGGATATTTGCCTTTGGGGGGATTTGTCTTCTATAAAGATTAAAATCTGGAGATTTCACATATCCATGGTTGCACTCTTGGCCAAAAAATAATTCTTAGGTGTTGGAAGGAAAGGACCGATCCAACATATCAGGAGTGGCTCAATGAGATTTTAGCAAATATACATACAGAGAAGGCTTTTGCTAGCCTTCAAAACAGACTACATAGGTTTAAGGATATCTGGGATCCCCTTCACACTTTAAGTACGGTGGCTATGAAGTGATGTGTAGTCGAGGTTACCACCTTAATTATTCTTGGTAAAGGTAGTTAGCAGGTGATAACAGTGCTAGAATGAACTGCTGTGCCGGGTGGGGAGGGTTGGGGGCAGTATGATTTGTCTTATGAATCCTATGTCATAGTGTTCATTACTGCCTCTTGTAATGTGGAAAATGTGGTGAGTAAACTTTGAATTGAAAAAAAAAAAAACAACACATGCAAATGTGGCCATAATGATATTCAAATGGCCCTATTTGCACCTTGCATGCATAATGGCCCCATTTGCATATCCAGGTCTAAATATCTGGAAATTGCACCTGGCACAGCTCCAGTTGTGCTGGTGCATTCCCATTCCAGGTATACAGGCCTGTCTGAGAGATGTGCCGGTGCACTGTATTTGCACCATGAGCATTCTTTGATATATTCAGAAGAGATGCGCCATGGCACATCACTTTTGAATATATCCCTTTGTTGATCCAGCGCAACTCAGTTGTGCTGCTCAACCACTTATGCCATTGCCAGGCACACTTCTGAATATTGGGCCCATATAGTATAAGTCATGTCCACTGGCATGTTAGGTAGTTAGATTTCATTCAAAAAATAATCCAAATTCATTGTTAAGAGGTTATAAAAAAAAAAATTAGCTCTCATCTGCTGTATGGTGTTGGTTTGATATAGATTATCTTGAAAGCATATACCGAATAAATTTCTTTGAGGTTTTGTTGAAGGCTTGTCCTGGTATACCAATTTGCCCTGATCCCTGTTATACAGAACTTCCCTGGTAGTTGTGTCAGATCCACAATATGATACTGAACTTCTCTGATAGCTCAGTTGTTTCCTCATCTTTCCCCAATCCCCATTACAGTGAGTCATACACCCCAACCCCACTGCCTCCTCCAACTCACTTAGGACCTACTGCTCCACACGCTGTCCAGCACAGACTTGCCCTACAAAACCAGGATGGTCACCAGTACAGATTCTACTTTCACCATCTCTGCTGGCCTCCATCTGAATTACTGGGACCAAGCATGGACATACTGTAAAAACAGCTGTTCCCACAATATGCTCTCAATCAGTCCCTGTCAATAGGTATGGTGTGTCAGTGCCAGACAGGGGCGGGGGTGGTAGGTGTAGACTGTGCAGGTTGGAGAGAGGAGTGGGAGTGTAAACTTGTTGTTAAAAGAAGTGTCAGTTTTTCTGAAAAAAGGTTGAAAAATATATGTAGTTTTCACTGGAATTTGCTGGGCTGCAAAGTACAGCAAACAGAATTTTCTGACATCCCAATACAGAATTCTTTTGAAGTCTTTACTTTAGTTTGAAAAGTAAAAATGATAACCCACTCATTTCACTGCATAAACAAGTATTTTATATAAAAGTAGAAGGTAATTATGAACACACCAAAACACAATGAATACAATAGACCCTTGCCTATTAGAAGTTAACACATGCTCTTTAAGTTCCATCATGACATAAGATAGATAGATAGATAGATAGATAGATAGATAGATAGATAGATAGATAGATATCACTGGAAGAAACTGGAACAATGATGCTTCATTCTGGTAGGTGTCACTGTAGGGAGACAAGAAAAAGAGAGAGATACCATGATCAATATACAAGTCACATCCCTGCTGATGTCAGGGCTACATAGAGAATATTTAAATGTGTTCACTGTAAGCATGTTATCAATAAATATTCTCTCTGTAGGCCTGTCATGATGAAATACCTAACCAATAGGACAGCTGTTGTCAGGAAGCCTGATGACATCATAAAGCCCATGTGCTTCATTTTGAATAAACCAGTGAGCTGAAACAGAAAGAGTTAAGTCTTCATGTATTGCTCAGATATAATGTTATAATGTAATATACTGTTATA
Organism: Neoceratodus forsteri; assembly: GCA_016271365.2. Taxonomy (NCBI): domain Eukaryota; kingdom Metazoa; phylum Chordata; order Ceratodontiformes; family Ceratodontidae; genus Neoceratodus; species Neoceratodus forsteri. Next base: position 520,854,222 of record CM057458.1, read on the forward strand.
GCATCAACGCAGTGTTGCATGGATTAAACATGCCTATGGATGTGCATTTTATTCTACATGTGTGAGGAAGTGACTTTAAATAAGCTTCCCAAACTGGCACACCAGGTACTGAAGAATGATGTAAAACAACTCTCCACATTGAATGAGGTATGGAATAAATCAAACATATATTTCCTCTGTATGCTGAATATTCTACCTATATGCATCCCCAGACATCACCTCATCTAAGTCTACACTTTGCTCTGCCTCTTGTGAAGTGGTGGGACTATACACTAATGGAATTTGAAGTATTGGGAAATACACTGATGGAACATAAACAAAATGGCAAGCTAAAAATATGATTTCCCTGTTAATGATACATCTAACCTCAAAGTATCATGATAGCTTTGCTATTAGGTAGGTCACAATCTCTATTTTGAAGTTTTGTCCAGCATTATTTTCATCAAAGGGGAAAACCATGTGCTCTGGGCCAGTCTGGGGCATTGAGTACCACTGTTGATAGTGTTCTCTGAATCTTAGAAACATAGAAACATAGAATTTGATGGCAGATAAGGATCACTTGGCCCACCTAGTCTGCCCATTTCCCTACCTAATGGATAAGCTGCAGATCCTAGTTAACCAATAGCCTACTTCTTCCTATCCCCCACTAGACTTGTTTTTATGTCTGTCCCATGCATTCTTGAATTCCCCTGCTGTTTTTGACTCCACGACCTCCTCAGGAAGGCTGATCCATGCATCCACAACCCTCTCTGTGAAAAAATACTTCTTCACATTACCTCTGAGCCGTCCCCCCCTCTATCTTCAAATTGTGACTCCTTCTTCTTGCACATATCTTTTTTCTGAAAGATGATACCCTCTTGGACTTTGTTGATTCCCTTGAGGTACAGTACTTGAAAGTTTCTGTCATGTCCCCCTTCTCCCTCCTTTCCTTGAGGGTACACATATTAAGCTCCTTTAGTCTCTCTTCATATGTCTTCTGGTGCAGACCCTGCACCATCTTGGTTGTCCTGCTCTGGACAGCCTCCATCCTGTCTATGTCTTTGCAGAAATGAGGTCCCAGAACTGCACACGGTACTCTAGATGGGGTCTCACCAACTGTCTGTACAGAGGAATAACAACTTCCTGTTTTCTACTGGTGATGCCTCCCCCATGCATCCCAGTATCCCCCAGCTCTCCTTACTGCCTTTTCACATTGCTTACTCACCTTTAGGTCATCTGATATAACTACCCCAGGTCCCTTTCCATTTTTGTTGTTGTCAGTATCTCACCTCCCATTGTGTACTCTTCCCCTGGGTTTTTGTTTTCCAGGTGCATTACTTTGCACTTCTTTGCACTGAATCTAAGCTGCCATACATTTGACCATTCCACAAACCTTGTCAAGTCCCTTCTTGTCCTTTCCACCCCACCTTGTGTATCAACTGTGTTGCAGATCTTTGTGCCGTCTGCAAAGAGACATTCTTTTCCTTCCAGTCCCTCTGCAATGTCACTTATAAAGATATTAAAAAGGACCGGACCCAGTACTGAACCCTGCGGTACCCTACTAGTAACCCCCCTTTCTTCACTGTGGACTCCATTTACTATTACCCTCTGCATCCTGTTGTCTAGCCAGTGTTTTACCCAGGCTACCACCCTGGGACCCACTCCCAGGTTGGCTAATTTGTTGATTAATCTTTTGTGCGGGACTGTGTCAAATACCTTGCTAAAGTCTAGGTAGGCCATGTTCACAACACCTCCCTGGTCTTCTGTTTTGGTCACCCAGTCAAAGAAATCAATTAGATTAATCTGACATGACCTTGCTGCTGTGAATCCATGCTGCCTTGGGTCCTGTGCCCCACTGGCCTCTAGGTACTCAACAATTCTTTCTTTCAGAAGTGATTCCATCATTTTCCCTACCACTGAGGTGAAACTGACAGGTCTGTAGTTTCTTGTCTCTGTCTTGCTCCCACTTTTGTGAAGGAGAATCACATCCACCCTCCTCCAGTCCTCAGGTACCACACTATCCTCCTATGATTTGTTAAAAAGGGAAGTTAATGGTGTTACTTGTTCTCCCCTTAGTTCTTTTAGAATTTTGGGGTGAATCCCATCAGGCCCCATTGCTTTGTCCACCTTCAGTTTTAGGAGTTCTTTCACAACCCTTTCTTCTGTGAAAGGACTAATATCACCCCCCCCCCATCTATTGACTGGATTGGATACCTCTCTCTCCTCTTCTTTTGTGAATACTGAGCAGAAGTATTCGTTCAGTATCCCTGCCTTTTCACTGTCCCTCTCTGCCCACCCACCCTCCTCTTCATTAAGCCTTGGTATCCCTCCCTTTGTCTTTCTTTGCTCCCTAATGTACCTATGAAAGGTTTTATCCCCCTTCTTAACCGAGTTGGCTATATTTTCCTCGGATTGGGCCTTTGCTATTCTGACTGCCTTCCCCGCCTCCTTCTGCTTTAACAGGTACGTTCTCTCTCCTGCTCCTTCTGTGTTTCCTTATACTTCCTGAATGCTATCTTTTTCTCCCTAACCTTCCGTGCCACCTCTTTTAAGAACCATAGTGTTTTTTTCTTTGGTTTTGATTTGTTTATTTGCTTCACACAAAGGCTTGTTGCCTCTGTGATGGCAATTTTGATGTTTCCCCACTGTTGCTCCACCCCTTCTTCTTGCTTGTTTGCTGGTGCTTTTCTGAGGCACTCTCCCATTTTGACAAAATCAGCCCTCCTGAAGTCCAGTACCTTCACTTTTGTATGGCTTGACTCTACAGCTGAGTTTATTGTGAACCACACTGTTTGGTGGTCACTTTTTCCCAGATGGCTACCCACTTCTACATCTGAGATTCTCTCTCCATCCCCATTTGAGAGTACCAGGTCTAAAATTTCTCCCTCCCGAGTGGGTTCCAACACTAGCTGTCTGAGGCATGCTCTCTGTAGGGCATCGAGAATGGCCCTGCTCTTCGATGTGGCTGCAGCAAAGGTGCTCTGTCTGGCGTATTAAGGCCTCCCATCAGCAATATCTTCCCTTTCTCTGCCATCCTAAGGATGCCTTCTATCATTTCCTTGTCCATTTCCTCCCCCTGAGATGGGGGTCTGTATACAACCCCTGTAAGGATTGTGGTACCATTTCCAGTCTCTAGGGTGACCCACAGTGCCTCATCTCCTCCCTGTTTACCCTTTAGTTCCATTGTTTGATTTCTTCCCTTACATAGAGAGCTACTACTTGTCCTCTTCTACCCTCCCTGTCCCTCCTGTAGATTGTGTACCCTGGTACGTTGACATCCCAGTCATGGTTCTCTGTGTGCCATGTTTCTGTGACTGCCACGATATCCAGGCATCCCTCTTCCATCAAAACCTCCAGTTCAGGGAGATTCTTACCTAGACTACGGGCATTGGTACTCATTACTCTCCATTTTTTGATGGCCTTGCCCCTTTTTGCTCCATCCTTGTCCTTACTATCTTTGTCTTTCTCTCCATTTACTCCTGCCCTTCTCCCTATTGACTTCTTTATCTTGGCGTTTACCTCACTAACTACCTTGATTTTTTTGGGGGGGTTAGGATTTCCCTTCTCCTTTTTTAGTACCTCCCCCCTTGGTTAGTTTAAATGCTTGCCAATGAAGCATTTAAACCTATTACTTAGGATCCTGCTTCCCCTCCTGGACAGATGCAGACCATCACGCCAGTATAGGCCTGCATCCCTCCAGGTGGGCCCCAGGTCCCCAGTGAAGCCAAAACCCTGAGCTCTGCACCAGTTTTTCAATCACTGATTAAATCCCATGGTGCGGAGCACCCTAACCTTACCCATACCATAGACAGGCAGCACCTTCCTGAGCACTTGGGGAATGAGAGGAATTAGTGTAAAATGTAAGCTATATTGAAACTCTATTGGAGCAAAAAAGCATCGAAACCTGCCTACAGATGTTCCTTGAACCTGGAACAAACAGTGGGATTTGTGCATTCTGACTTGTGACCATCAGGTCCATGCTGCACTGTCCCCATCGTGTTGATATGTGAGCAAAGACCCTGTGATCCAGTTGCACCTTCCTGGGTTCAGTGTTCATCCACTGAGCCAGTCCTCAAGCGTGTTGAGTTCCCCTGCTAGGTGGACTGCTAACAAGCTGGTGACATTCTGTTTGGTTGGGTAGTGGAGGATTGCCACTTCTCGAAATGTCTGTACACTTCTTGTTCCACGTTGTTTGCTCATGTATGCATTGTGAATTTGTTGTCCATTCTGATCTGAATGTGGTGTCTGGAAACCTGTTGCTGGAAATGTAGGCAGGCTAGTTGTAGAGGTCTGGTCTCTAGAACTTTGATTGGTAGTTTGGTGTCTTCTTGGAACCATTCACCCTATGCTGTGTGGCCTTTGAGAACTGCACCCCATCTGCTGAGGCTGAGACTAGCATCTGTCTCTAGTGTCCTTTTGGCTTATTAATCTAGATATGAACCTTGTCTGACATTGTTGGGAACTGTCCGGCAGAGGATGGAGATCTTCACATTCAGTGGTAAGCACAGACAATGCTGATAGTTCAGGCATGTGTGATCCCAGTTCTGTAGTAGAAATTATAAGAGAGGCATCATGTGCCATTATGCCCAGGAGTAAAGATCTATGCAGGATGCCATGAGTCTCAGCAGCTGCATCAGATCCCATATCATCAGGCGTGATTTACTTAGAGTTGCCATGCACTCAGTGATGATGTTGCTTATGCATTTGTCTGAGGGTCAAACTTTCCCTTTCAATGTACTGAATATTGTTCCCAGATGCTCCAGTGAGCCTGTTGGATTGAGATTGCTCTTTGTTTTGTTGATGATCCACCCATGGTGTATTAGAGATGTCTGTACTTTTTTGGATACTGCTGCTTCCTGTTTGGTTCATGCTCTGATGAGCCAGTCAAGTTAGGGGATCACATATCTCCTTCCTGCATAAGTCTAATGCCAATGCTTCCATAAGATTTCTGAACACTCTGGGTGCTGATGCCAGTCCAAAGGGGAGTCATTGTTATTGGACATTCTTGCTCAAGATGTGAAAATGAAGGAATTTGTAGTATGGTGGATGAAATTGGGAAGTGAAGGTAGGCGTCCTCCAGGTCCCTCGATGTGAGAAAATTGCCTGGTCTGACTTCTGTGATGGTCAACATGTCTCCATTTTTAATCTTCTCTATTTGAAAAAACAGATTCAGAAACTTGAGGTCCAAGGTAGGTCTCAAGCCTCCAGTCTTTTTGGGTACCAGAAAGAATGCTGAGTAAGTGCTTTGACCCCCCACCCAAAGTCTCGGTGTGCTAGAGCTATTTCCTTGTCTGTTATCAGTTGGTTCAGAAGTGCCCTGAACAGGTGAAGTGGTGGTGTCCTTGTAAATGATATTTAGGATGGTACAAATGTATTTGTTCTTGGAAGTCTGATGAACAATCCAGAACATGCTACTTCTAAAATCCACCTGTCCTTCACAGTTGTTGCCAAGGCATGGACGAAGTCTAGTAATCTGCCTCCTACTGGAAAGCTGGGTTCCTAGGCCTGGCTCATTCCATGAATGCTGATTTCTGTAGTTTTCATTATATTGTGTTTCTGCCTTTGGATCTGGATCTGGAGCACTGGAAATGGTTGTTGAAATTTTCTCTTTTGTGAAAGAAATTAGATTTGAAGTTGCAGTTTACTGAATTCTGATAGTAGTTATTTTCTCACCCTTTTTGAGAATTGACACAAAATCTGGTTTTGAAATTGGGTACAAATGGCAGCCTGCCTGTGTTGTCTTTACTGAGATCCTTTCCCTCTATGATGTATTTCTCAAGGCAGGGCCCAAAAATGGCATTGCCTCAAAACTGAAGTTTCATAAGCATGACTTTATGGTCATTGTCTGCCTGCCACAGTTTAAGCCACAACTGTCGTCGTACTCGACTGATGGTTGATATAGCTCTGGCAGACATTTTAATGGTATCAACTGCAACATCCACAACATAACATATACTGTACAGCAGCTTATATTAGCGCCCTCTTTATTTAGCGCAGAGCAGGGTGCAGTACTATTTAGCACCCTGTTGAATTAGCGCATCAGCTTTATGTCCAATTACAGCACTATGCTCCTTGTCATATTAGTGATCAGCTTATTTTTGTGCTTTTGTCAGTTAAGCTAATATAATTAAACTAAACTGAAAGCTAATATTTCCTGCTGTGCAGTAGCTTGTACTCTCTCAATCACTCAACAGACTGGAACTTGTGTAGGGAGCGGGCGGCTCTTGCCCCCTGCATCCATGAAGCCGCACGCCACGGGGTTGAGGCACCGAGAAACCGGGCGGACCTCCCCTGCAGACAGAAAAATGAGTGTAATTGCTGGGTCACTTTCTGCTGATTAGTCGGGGACCGAAGGGGTTGTGGAGGGGCTGGCAGTTGCACACAGGAGCACTACTGGACTTGATTCTGTCATTCTTCCTGAGTCGCTTACCTGCTATGTGACCCCCTGGCCTGCCGTTGGTGACTTCAGATCGTACCGCTGCTGCAGTTTGAATTCTGGTGCCATCTTCTGCTGAGCTGAAAGGCAGAAGCACCGATTGGCCCCAAAACTTTTGCCAACACTGGGCTAGGAGATTTAAAGCAGCGCAGACTGCTGCTGATTTTTACAACAGACTGGAACTTGTGTAGGGAGTGGGCGGCTCTTGCCCCCTGCATCCACGAAGCCGCATGCCGCAGGGTTGAGGCACTAGGAAACCGGGCGGACCTCCACTGCAGACATAAAAATGAGTGTAATTGCTGGGACACTTTCTGCTGATTAGTCAGGGACCGAAGGGGTTGTGGAGGGGCTGGGAGCTGCACACAGGAGCTCTACTGGACTTGATTTATCGGCCCACCTGCCCACCCCATTCCCTCCTCCCATTAAATGCCAAGTAGCCACACCCTCAGTTTAACATTGGCCAATTAAACTGAGTTAGGGTGGTACAGAGCAGCTGTCAAAGGACTGCCCTGTAGTCTCTTGGGTGTTCCCCTTCTGGCTACAGGGCAGTGCTTACTCACCCAGACTGCTAACTGTCTGACAGTCTGAACCCTGTGATAAAATTTATAGTGGTGATCTCCTCTTGCCAGTGTAATCAACTTATAGCCGGTCTTATTGCATTATTCATAACTGATATATTTCAATCCAGTTTGTCTGCTGTGTACCAGTATAACTACATCCTGTTCAGCCTAACTCATGCCTGTGGAAGTAATCACTGGCAGCATAATTGTTATTCCTATCTGCCTATCTCATGCATGCAAAATAAATCTAGTTGCCTCTAGACTGTTAACCTGCATGGTATCCTCTAGTCTCGTGTTGGGGAAACCTGCAGGGTAATTCTCTGGTCTCTTGGTGGCAAACTAGACACGTGCCAGAAAGGTGGCACTGTACCTATTGTTCTGTTTACTTGCCTGCCCAAACCTATGTCTGACGTCTCCCATATGATTAATACTAGCACTGTGGCTCTACTAGTCAGCTAACTGTCTTTATCACATAATAATACACTAGTTCTTCTTGAGATAACATACTAACATACTAAAATGCCAGCAGAATAGGCCTAATGGTCTTTTGTGTCTTCTCGTTTGGTCAGTCCCCAACCTGGGTGCTGACCTTGCTGTCCCCCTCGCCTTCTCTGGCTTCTCCCTTCCCAGTTCTGGGAATTCTTGCTGCATTGGATTTTGCTTCCAGAACCCTTCTCCTGTACCTGTCCCACCCCCTCTTGAACCCCTCCACTGTCTCTGCCTCCACCAGCCCCCTAGGCAGTGCATTCCATGGCTCCACCACCCTCTCAGTGAAGTAGCACCTCCTCCTTTCTCCCCTGAATCTTCCTGAATAAGTGCCAGTAAGGTACAAATAATCTATTTCCCGCTATTTGCCAGGCTACTAAATACCTGTTTGGCACTGTCCTGTGTCCATTGGTGACCTGTGGTGGAAATCCCCTTCCTATCTCAGCCGGACAACTGTACTGGGACAATCATGGGACTTCCTGAGCTCCCATCAAAGCTAGTCCTGTGCCAGTTACTCCTGGGCACTATTGCCACTGTGATCCTTACTGTGTCATGGATCCCCTGGATCTCAAGGGTGGGTGACCCCTTGGAAAGAGACCCCTTGTGTACGTGTGTCCAGCCAGTGGAGTCTGACTTCACCTTCTCAAACATTCTAGCAGAAGGCTCACCCATGACCGGGGTCCTTGGTGGTCTTAACCTGAAGAGCCTTCTGAGACCTGCCCGAAAGGTTAGGCATTATGACCAGAAGTCACAGAACAAGGATAGATCTCCCCCATTAAGGCATCTATTCTGGCTCCTGCTGGTGACCCTTGTGCTAGCAGGGGACATAGAACTAAACCCTGGACCATCACTCCAGTCCACACCTACACTGGCGGGCTGGTCGGCGGTAAAAGGGCTGAAGGTAGCCCATCTTAATATCAGAAGTCTGCTGCCAAACCTGAAGGAACTTCGTGTCTGGGTAACTTGTCATAGTCCAGACATTCTTGGCATTAGAGAAACCTGGCTGAAACCTTCCACCCCAAACTCTGTATGTGCCTTCCCTGGTTATGACCTCATCCGTCGTGATCGTCCGGGAAGAAAGAGAGGTGGTGGTATCCTTGTCTACTACAGGAGCTATCTTAACCTATCTGCCCTACCTCATCAACAGACAGGTCAGTCCCCCTGTGAGACACTGCACACGGTGCTGTTACTAAGGATGACAAAAAAGATACACATTGTATACACCTACAATCCTCCAAAGGGAGGCATAGAGGGACTGACACAGTTGGCACAGTAACACGGCAGCATGAGCTAATCATTCTGGGTGACCTCAACCTCAATTGACTGGGTGGCAACACCAAAGCCTTTGAACTGTCACTTGCCGGTCTCTCACTGACACAGCTTGTCAAGATCCTACCAGATGCTCTACAAATGGTGGTAAGAGCTCCCTCCTGGACTAGATCTTGACAAATAGACCTGATAGGATCAGCTCATTTGGTATCCTACCTGATTCTATCTCTGATCACTCCCCAGTGTACTGTGTCTGGCGGATCCCACTTCTGAAAATACCCCATAAAATTATCCAGATCAGAGACTACTCTAGGTTTGATCTGTCCTCCCTTCAAAATGATATCAAGTACACTGACTGGTTGGCAGTATGGAATGTTCAGGACTCCACATCCGCTGTCAGTCACTTCCTCATCTCGTTAAGGGCCCTGAAGGAGAAACATGCCCCCCTCATCAGATGGAGGGTGAGGGGAATGGCTACTAAATGGCTTCATGGTAGTCTCCTGGCCCTTCTCAACACCAGAGATAAGTGCTGGGCCAAGTTTAAGTCCACGGCTGACCAGGCTATCTTTCAGAGATGCAGGAAACTCAGAAATGAGTGCAAAAAGAACATAAGGATAGCCAAGAGTGAGTTCTGCAAATCTGCGTTACTGAACTCGGCTAGGGATCCAAGGAGGTTCTGGAGGAATATTAAACACATTGTGAGTGGTACACAGAGCACTGAGTCCACTAATATGATAATTGAAGGTTCCAGCTGCAACAACTCGGAAACCATTGCCAACTCCTTCAATCATTATTTTTCTGATCTGTCCGAGTATACCTCGACATTCCCCAATGGTGGTGGTAACAGCGGCAACCAGCCCATAGCACCATCATCGCCCCCCCGCACTTTCTGTTCAGGGCAGTGGTGGCTCAAGAGGTGCAGAAACTGCTAACTGGACTCTCTCCCTTCTCAAGTGCTGGCCAAGATGGCTTGGAACCAAAGCTCCTCAGTCTCGGTGCCCCCTGGCTTGCCCCAATGGTGGCACACATCTTCAATCTGTCCCTGTCAACTGGAGTTATCCCAGACATATGGAAGGTTGCCAGGGTAGTCCCAATCCTTAAACAGGGGAACCCTAAACTGATAGAGAACTATCGCCCCATATCCATCCTATCCGCGGTTAGCAAACTTCTGGAGAAAGTTGTGGCAGGGCAACTCTCAGAGTACTTACAGGCATATGACATAATGTCTCCTGTACAGCATGGACACAGGAAGTGGCATGGTACCTCCTCAGCCCTAGTTACTGTTTCATCATGGATTAGAGAGGCCATGGACCAAGGCAAACTCTCGGGGCTATCTTTATAGACCTCTCGAAGGCATTTGACCTGGTCGACCATGCCATGCTATCAACACAGCTTAGATCAATTGGACTATCCACTGCTGCTCTCAGTTGGCTCTCCAACTACCTACATGGTAGAATGCAGCGGGGTTAAATATGGCAAAGATCTCTTGGGTCCCATCCCAGTAACAATGGGGGTCCTCAAGGCTCTGTCCTTGGACCAATGCTCTTCTCCATTTTCGTTAATAATCTCCCCGCAACCGCTGCTCACTGTAAACCAATCCTCTATGCAGATGATCTGGTCATCCTGTCTCACTCCCCAGAGGTGGGGGTCATTAACAACCACCTGAGTGATGACCTAAGAAACATTCAGACATGGATCCTGAACCATAAGCTAGTCTTTAATCTAAAAAAAACCTAGGCCATGCTCTTTGGGTCCCTGGCTAAGATTAAGGCCTCCCCTGTGCCGTTCTGTGTTTCCGGTAAGGGAGACGTCCCAATCCCAATCACGGACAATTTCAAATACCTTGGTGTAACATTGGACCCACAGCTTGACCTTGGCCACCATATCCAGAAGACATGCAAAACTGTCAACTGTAAACTGGGTCTGGCTTACAGAGCAAAAAATAACCTCACGCCAGCTGTGCATATTGCTCTTGTTAGAGGTATGCTTCTCCCTTCACTGTGTTATGGGCTCCTGTTGTTTGCCAGCACCACTAAGGCCCATCTCTCTTGGTGGTCGATGGCCTACAACAATGTCTGCCGCTTCGCCCTAGCGGCCCCCCGGCTCACTCACCACTGTGATCTCTACAATAAGTTAAACTGGCTCTCGCGCACAAAGCACATTGACTTTGTCCTTGGTTGCTTCATAGGAAAGGTCCTCAACACAGGCACCCCTCTAGGGTTGGCAAGTTTGCTGGCCCAAACTGTTCCCTCGTCCTATCACCTTAGGTCTCAGGGATCTGCCACACTCAAGGTACCTGTGACTCAGACTCAAATGGGTGAAAAGGATTTTGCAGCATGTAACCCCAAACTTTGGAACACCTTCCCAGCCCAGGTCCATGTTGCCCCCTCTCAGGGCAGCCTGTGTTCCTCCCTATGGAACCATCTCAAACTCGGATCGGCCTGCGGGTGCCAAAAACCCCCGTGACATATGTTAGCACTTAGCACTCATGCATAACAGCTAGCCCTTAAGATGATAGTTATGTACTTGCTGCTACCAATCCTTGTAACTGCTCCAAAACTGGCACACACTGCTTACTCTGCTGTACCTATTCTAACTAAATGTGCCTCATATGCCTTGTACTTTGTGCATTCTACATTATGATGTTCGCACGTGACATGCGAGTTTGTTTTTTCTAACTTGTACCTTGTTGTCTCATGACGTGTAATCTTTTCCTAATTATGTACCATGTTGTCCCAAGTGTGTAAGTATGTAATTTCCTGTACTCTCCTGGGTTGTACCTGAAAATAGGCAATTGTCTTGTCTAGTGTACTTACCTGGTTAACAAACGCTAAATAAATAAATTGTGTAAGTTAATGTAACTGTGTGTTTGCTGTTTTGTTTGGAAAATATGACTGGATAATTTCCAACCATCTAAGGATGGTCCTGGTGGTGTAAACTGATGCTGTTGATGCTCTAGTAATCACTGAGTGCTTCTCATGGATTTTTTTGACAACATCTTCAGCATTCCTATTGACAAGGTCCTTTAAGGCAGTTGAGACTTCAAATAGGAGGGCTGTACACAGGCTCAGGGCAGCAATGCAGGCTCAGGGCAGCAATCTGTGGGTCAACCTTGAGAGGTACACCTCATGCTTCTGATTTATCCTCTGGCATGGAATGACCTTTTTCTCTTGTTCTGGCTGGGTCTGTCGCATCCCCCTCATTATGTAATATGTTTTCTAGGACTTTGCACATTGGACAAATGCCTTTTACTTGGTCCCCCACAATTAGAGGGTCTAGCTCTTTTTCTGCAGGTGTGGCAACCAGTTCAAACTTGAGGGTCTCCCAGACCACTCAGACGATATCCAGAATGGTGTCCTCAGAAGTAGATCTTTCCCCATCCTAATCATCTGAAACTTGGGGTTCATTTCAGGACCTTTCAGACAGAGGATTGCTAGGGCAGCAGGAGAAGGGAGGGAGCAAGATGTGTGTCCTTATCTATTGCAGACAAATAACCTGGCAAGGGATAGGTTATGGTAGTGCAGGAAAATTTCAGGGAGCCGGGGAGGGGCCTCAAGCAGCTGGCATGTATGGTGGCTTTTACTGAGGTGTTACATGTGTATAGCCAGGGAGAGGGAAGGGCACTCTGTACCAGGGTTTTTAACAATTGGTAGAAGTTATGGCTCAAAGAGGAGGGCTTCAGCTACATTTGGGTCTGGTGGCAGCCTGGGAAGATGTGGGCTTCTATAGGGGAGACAGCATCCATCCTTCCAGGAAGGGTACCGCAGTCCTTACTGGTAGGTTTACATGCTACTTGGATGAGCATTTCAAGTAGGTAGGGGGAGGAGGAGGCTGTAAAACCAAGGGAGGTAACAACTGCCCCCCCAGCTGCTGAAGCAGCAAAAAGGGTGAACCCAAGGGAAGGATGCTCCCCCAGAGCAGGGGAACAAGAAGATAAGGGTGGGGTCAAAACAGAGGACAATGGGGTATAAATCAGGAAAGGAAGAAGAGAGAAGTAATAGAAACTGGTAACAGAGAAGATAATTATAGAAAAGGAGGGGCAGGGGGAGCTTCAGGGAACAGCGCAGACAGGTGGGGGATAATGCAAGCAAGCAGGCAGGGGAGAGTAGGGGAGCCATGTAGAGCAATGCAAGGAGTCTAGAAAATTAATGTCTGGACCTGGAGGCCATCATGAAGAAGGCTAGCCTAGATCTGCTGGTCATAAGCAGTCATGGTGCATAGACAGCCAAGAGTGGAATATGGCCATACCATGCTATGCTATGCTCAGCAGAGACAGGGAAGGGAGGAGGAGGAAAAAAGGTGTTATACTATATTTGAGAGAGGTAATCAAGGCTGCAGAAGTACAGAGGCACCCAGAAGAAAAGGAAGGGCTACAGCTGCTGTGGGTCATCCTGGAGACAGGCGCTTGGGCTGCTATCAGCGTACAGGGGCAGTATACAAACTTCCAGCACAGGGATAGGAGTTGGATAAGGCCCTTGGGAAAGCCATCATCAGGATGGTAATTAAAGGGGAGGTGCTGCAAGTTGGTGACTTCAATCTGCCAGATGTGGATTGGAGTCTTCCAGCTACAGCTTGGACAAAAAGCAGGGCCATTCTTGACTCCTTACAAGGGTTTTTCTTAGGCAGCTATTCAATAGAACCACAAGGGACAGGGCAGTGCTGGACCTGGTGCTTACAATCAGGGACTGCATTGTAGACATCACAGTGGGCAGTCTCCTAGGTACCAGTGCAATGTGGTTTAGCATTAAGAGGGGAGTAGAGGTAAGCCACATGAGGATGATGTTCCTGGACTTTAGGAGGTCGGATTTTAAAGCAAGTGGAGACTGCCTCAGTAACTGCTTAATGGTGGGGGGGATTGCCAGGAAGGGGGAGAGGAACAATGATGAAAAGTAAGAGAGGGCATTATTAAAGCAACCAGCCTTTATGTGAAGGAAGTGAGTAAAAGCAGAAGAAGGAAAAAGAAAAAGTTATGGTACTCTACGAAAGTGGTCTTGGTGGTGAAGAAAAAAGGGTAGCATTCAGGAGGTATAACAAAGGCAGCTGGAGGAAGACAGGGAGATGTACCAAGTAAAACAGAAGGAAGCAAGTAAGGCACTAAGGGGAGCAAAGGCACAGACAGAGGAATTGATAGTTAAATGGGTAGCTAATGATGAAGTGAGAAGAGAAAAGCAGGGGCAGGGATAGTAAGGCTGATGTGATGCCTCATCTGTACGCACTATTCTGGGATGAAGGAGATGGTCTCTGGTCTCCAGGCCAAGCTTAGTGGGATCCAGATGATCTCTTTCTCAACTCAGGGACCACCAAGTCTACCGCCAGTACCCCACAGGTTGCCTAGGAGAAGGAGGGGAAAGTTGGACTGCAGTGGGTTCTGGGAGGTTGGGGAGTGGCAGGTTAGGGTCACATTCTTCATCCAATGCCATTACAGAATTCCTTTCCCATTCTTGTGAAATGCAACTGCTCTGAGGAGGCACCTAAAGTAGTGTCAAGGGAGCATATTGTGGTCCTCCTCAAGGGACGCCCCAAAGTGGGAGACAGAGGACCCCAGCAGAGGAGGAATCAACTTCTTGTGGGGGACTCAATTGTTAAGGGAGTAGATTTAGGAACAGGAATGGAGGGTAAGAGGGAGGTTAGGTACCTAACAGGTGCCACAGCTTGAAGAATTGGCCAGAGGACCCCAAGCATCACAAGGGTAGCAGGACATTAGGGAGTTGGATGTTGCTGTCCACCTGGAGATTAATGACCTAGCAAGGGACATGGCTAGGATTGTGCTGGGACAGTATAGGGAACTGGGAATGGGTCTAAGGCAAGTAGCATGCATAGTGACTTTCACTGAAGTACTGCTTGTCTACAACCAAGGGGTGGGGATGATACTCTGTACCAGGAGCTTCAACTCATGGTTGAATGAATGGTGTAGAGAAGAGGAATTCGGCTACATCGGGGACTGGTAGGATGAAGGCCAACACAGAGGTAATGGCCTGCATCCATCTGGGAGGGGAACCACAGTCCTCAGCATTTGTTTAAATGTTACTTTGATGAACATTTAAACTAGCTGAGGGGGCCAGCAGAAAGGCAAAGGGAGGCATAAACTGCTTCTTCACAGACTGAAGCAGTAGGAAGCGAGGACCTAAGGGGAGGAAAATCCCCCATGAGCAGGTTAATGGGAAGAGAAGGGAAGTAGAGGACAAGGGGGATGGGAACAAAAGTTGCAAAAAGAGAGGGAAAAATAAGGTGGGGCATAAAAGGAGGAAGCGGGTTTGCAGGCAGAGTGGGAGCAAGGTGTGGAGGTCCATGTGTGCAAATGCAAAGAGCCTTGGCAAATAAAATTCTAGACCCTGAGGACATCATGGCAGAGGTGGACTTGGATAATGTGGTGCACAAGCAGCCATGACTGGGACATGACCATACCAGGCTACACTCATTTCAGGAAGGAAATGGAGAGGAAGAAGGGAGGAAGAGTTGTGCTGTATGTAAGGGAGGATATAAAGGCAATGGAAACACAAGGGAACCAAGTGAGGAGGAGGGACTGGAGGTGCTGTTGGTTACCCTGGAGACATGAGCCAGAGCCACTAATCACACTGGGGTGATATACAGATTTCCAACAAAGGCGGTAGAACTGGATAAAGCACTGGGGGAAGCCATCAGCACAATGGCAGATAAAGGGGAGGTGCTGCTGGTTAGGGACTTCAATCTGCCAGATGTAGATGGAACCTCCCAGCCGTGGCCTCAGCTAGAAGCAGGGACATCCTAGACTCCCTCCAAGGGGTGTTTCTCAGTCAACTTGTCAGGGAACCAACTCATGATGGGGCAATACTGGACCCGATTCTTACAAACAAGGACAGTATAGCAGATGTCAAGGCAGGATGCCACCTGGGGACCAGCAATCACCATACGTTGTAGTTTAACATAAGGATGGCAGAAAGCAGAGGCAAGCAACACAAAGATGAGAGTCCTGGATTTCAGGTGGGCACATTTAAAAAAAATGTAAGAATGCTTCAGAGATGACCTAGTGGGGAGTGGGGGGGATTGCCTGGGTGGGGTGGAGGAACAGTAGTACAAATTAAGGGATGGCATAGTGAAGGCAACAAACTTCTGAGGGAAAGAAGTGAGCAAGAACAAGAGAAAAAACAGACCACTATGCTTCTCAGGGGAAGTGACTGCAAACAAATGGTAAAAGGGTAACATTCAGGAGGTACAAAGAGATGCAGAGGGGTGAGGATAGGGAGATGTAACAAGAAAAGCAGAGAGAATCTAGAAAGGCCATGAAAGGAGCTAAGGCGTAAACCAGGACAGGATAGCCAGAGGGGTAACTATGGAGAACAAGATAAGAGGAAGTTAAGGGGAGGGGCTGTGAGGTGAAGAAGGGCAGGGGGGGATTGTGCAAAGGAGGATCAGGAAAAAGCAGCTCTCCTGATACTTCTGTTCAGTCTTCACTGTGGAAGGGAAGGGGATGGAGCAGGTAAAAACATTGGGGTAGGGAGGTAGAAAAAAGTTCATTCACAGGGGAAAGATTCCTGAAAGGACCTGTGAATCTGAAAGTGGATAAAGCTATGGGACTGGATGAGGAACACCCAAGGGTGCTGAGAGAACTCAAGAAGCTGCTGATTGCACCTTTGACAGACCTGTTAAACAACTCATTGGAAACAGAAGTGGATCCAGAGAGTTGGAGGATGGCAGATGCAGTCCTGCTCCAAAAAAGCAGCAGGGAAGAGACTGTCAACTATGGACCAGTCAGCCTGACATCTGTGGTGGGGAAGTTAATAGAGATACTTCTAAAGGAAAGGTAGCACAGAGGGCTGAGGCAGCAATGCCTTACCTCCTGCCATGCCAGCAACCAATACTTGTGGTGCAAGTGGGTCACTGGGGGACGGCCGGGGTGGGAGAGGATCGAGCGTCCAGTGGATTGCTCTCGTCTCCCAGGGAGGGTTGGGAACAGTGGCTGGCATTTGCTGACACTTAGTGGAGGCTAGGTGTTGTCATGCCTGGCCAATACAGTGGGGCACAGAGATGGAGCAGCCTGTGAGTGCGCTACATGTGGATGCATGCATGGCATGCCCATTGCCATCATTGCATGCTCTGGCACCAAAAGGAAAATGGCAGCCAGGTTGAGCGGCTTGATGGCCATCTGCCTAATGCACCATCTCTGAGGGTGCCACCTGTACTGGTTCCCAGTCCTGGTGGGGAGTTGGGGGCTCCTTGCCATCCCACCATGGGGGGGCTAAGCCAAGAGAGTAGCAAGATGGTGGCCCCATTGGGAGATGGGTGTGGATGGATGGTGGCTGGAGTAAGAGGGGATGCCGGGAAAAAGTAGGAGCCAACTGGTAGCCACGGGGGTGAAAAAGTAAGAAAAAAAATCCAGTGGGTTACAAGACCTGAGCAACACAGATTCATGGGGGAAGGTCATGCCAGACAAACTTGATTAACTTCCATGACTGGGTGATCAGAGAAACAGATAAGGTTGGGGTGGTGGATATGGCCTACTTAGACTTCAGCAAAGCCTTTGGCACCATACCACATAGGAGGCTCACAAGGAAACTGGGCAGTTTGGGGGTGGGTCCCAAATGGTAAACTGGATACAAAACTGGTTGATGAATAGGCAACAGAAGGTGACGGTAAATGGTACTCAGTCTGGGGAGGTGAAAGTGAACAGCTAGGTACCTCAGGGCTCAGTACTGGGGCCAGTCCTATTTATTACCTTTATAAGTGACATTGCGGAACAGCTGAAAGGGAAGATATGCCTCTTTGCAGGTGACACTGAAATTTGCAATAGGGTAGATACTCTGTAGGGGAGTGCAGAGAATGTGTGGAGACCTGAGAAAACTAGATCAGTGGTCAAGGGTATGCTAACTGGGGTTGAATGCAGAAAAGTACAAAATCATGCACCTAAGGCACATGAAACATAGAGACAGAGTATAAAAGGAATATCTATGAAATCTAGAAACTCAGTATCCTGAAACTTACATGACTGAGTTCGGGATACTGACTTTCAAAATCCTCCACAACCCCCATAACTTAAATAACCATCTTTGAGGGGAAGTGAACCTCAGAGTAAAAAAATAAATGTCATGGGGGAGTGAAACAGTGAGCTGGCAAAATTTCTGGTGACTGGGAACAGAACCCAGGTCTATCAGACCATGCTTACTGAGCTGCTAATGGCTTAAACCTCCACACCACAGGAGCAGCTTGGCCAGCTTCTGGATTTTTTTCTTCCTTGTGGTGCCTGGCTAGGGGTAGGGTGGTGGTTTGTCACATCCGTTACCGTATCCCTGTCAGCATCAGCTTTCTGTTTGTCAGGCTCGTCAGTGTCTGGAGACTGAACTCGGTCCCGTGAGTTTTGGGATTCCGAGTTTCAGTCTCTTAAACGTATACCATATTAAATGGGGAAGAGGTGGGGAAGTTGGCTTGGCCAGGCAATATGGCAATTGGGTTCTAGCTTAGATCCCTGTGGATACTGCTAAAGGTCAATAAAATCATTGGTAAACTGCAAATAATTTTAAAAACAAAACTCAGGCTTACAAACATCTTGCCTGTGCCTATACAGTGATCACAAAAGGAGCAGTCAACTCTCTTTTTTTGAGTCAACACAATCCTCTACAAAATCTGTAGTTTTGGTGGAGGGACACACATGGGCACAGAGCATGGCACTGACGGGAAACATCAGCAAGGAAAAGAAACTGAGAAGTTCCCAGCGCCACTTCATCGAAATGGGCAGCAGTTTAAACATGGACAAGCAATCTGCAAATTGGCAGTTAGCTCATGTTTTAGGAGCGCAGTTTTTGTTTCTGTGATTGCTGGCAACATCAGCAAGGACCCTATTTTCCATTTTTCATGGTAACACTGGTAAAAATCATGGAATCCTTCTTTTGGTTTGTGGATTCTGAATTCCTCCACTGGTGCCTGACAGAAGTCTCATGCCGTTGCACAGAATCCCCAAGATTTCAGCATCTTAAAATGAATGCTACTCTACTGTGTATTCTTTCTGGTTTTCTGCTCATAGAATAAAGTAAGGAAACCACCTGCTCTTCACCCTGAAAGCACCGTTTGCATTTAGCATGAGCCTAAACTTCTTTTATTATTTATAAAAAAAAAGAGAAGTATCAGCACACCCAGGGAACTGGACCAGGCAGCAGGGCTGCATCTAGCCCTACATTCAATCAGCTGATGTGATTGCTCACCAACTTGAAAGTAATGTTTTTGTGTAGAAAAAATATATGCCTGAATGTTTTTCACACTGGATGATTTAAAACAACAACAAAAGCTAAGTCAGCCCACTCGAGGGATTGGACTGGGCAGGATGGGTGGGAATGTCAGGTTCAAAGTTTGACTGCTTTGCATCTAATCCTTTGATCAGCTAATGCAACTGCTCTCCATCCAGATAGAAAGTTTTTGTGTAGAAAAAGTGTGTGCCTAAGTTATTTTTTAAAATCCCACTTGGACAATTAGGCCGGGGATTGTTCAGTCAGCTATCCTTAACTCCATTTAAATGTGTGTGTCTGGGAAGCTGAACTGTTAATCTTGCTTGGCTAGGATGCTCAAGGGTTGCTTGCTGATCTGGGTATCTTTGTGAGGGATCAACCAGTCTGGAGGGGTCTTACAACACTGTACGGTCACCCACATCATTAAGGCAGCCCCCACTACCCGCCGAGGTATACCCCATCATGTCAGTATGCAATGCCCCTGTATCATCCTTTAAATCTCACCAGCCCAGGGCAGGGGAGTCTGGATCAGCTCAGCTCACAAACCCAGATCTCTCACTTGCCAGTGTTGTGCCCCACCAGCCTGCGCCATTATTTTGTTTTTAATTTTGGGAATGTTTCTTTAAGCAAGACAGGTGAGTTGGGCTGCTGATGGTGTAAGCGCTGGCAGTTCTCCATGCTGCTGTTGTTAGTTGTGTGCCCCTGAGTGGGAGGGGGGCTTAACTTCCGTGTGCCCTTGAATTTGCTGCATGGCCTGGTTGCTGTTATTACCCTACCTGCCATTGCATGATACCACCATGTGTGGGTGGGATGCTGCAACATCACCCAAGCCAGACTGCACACTCAGAGGAACACAGTAGGTAATGTGCCAGATATTGTATGATGCCAGTGGGCATAGTGGGGCTGCTGCTGTTGCTTGCTGTGTTCCCCTAAATGAATTGGGGGGGGCCTTAGCATCTGTCTGCACTTTAATTTGTTATATGGCCCGACTGTTGTTGTCACTCTTCCTGCCACTGTATAATGCCATTAGGGTTGAGTGGGGTGCTGCAAAAACACCCAAGCCAGAAAGTACACTCAGGAACACATAGAAGTTAAGGCCCCATGTGCTTAATGATGCCAATGGGCAGAGTGGTGCTCAGTTCACATCTGACCACAGGCATGAAAACTGAGAGACCCCCTTTTCATGGAGACCAAGTAAATATGAGGTAGCCACATGTTTGGGAGATGCATGACTTTCTGTTAGAGGGTCCTCCACTAATCATATGAGGATTTCTTATGTGAAGTCACTTTATTTCAAAGAAGCCAATTCAGGCAGTTAAATGTTAGATAGGACTAAATCAAGGGAGTCCACCTCAGTGTCTGGCAGTTCTGCTTAATTCACATCTGAGTTCTGACACACAAAGAGACACAGTAATTTTTAGGGCTGTGAGCGGCACCTACAGTCATTTTGGGATCACTCAGTAGCTCTAAAAATGGCTGATCGTGGAACTTTCTGCTGGACTTTTGGAAGTATCCTTCCAAAAACGCAACAGAGCTTGAAATCCTCCACCATGATTGGCCTCTATGGAATAATAGTCTCAATATTTTGGCTGTTACTTCCGCATTCCATGGCATGAACTTTGCATGTGCAACTCGCTCGCATGTGAAGTCCTGCTGGCACCATCTTGTTGTGAATGGCAAAATGCCATTCACAGCAACTGCGCATGTGTGAGTGCCGTGCATGTGCAATTCCATCACCACTGCCACCAGCACAGGCAACAAAGAAAACACACTGACATTGGGGTCCCCAATCCTCATGTCGGCATTATGTAGCCCCCCCCCACTCATGTGGCACACTGGAAGCCCACCCCAGTGTGCCTAAATGATTTTTTTCCCCTGCCAACATCGGGGTCCCCGGTCCCTGTGTTGGCATTATGTAGCCTCCACCACTCGTGTGGCACACTGGGAGCACACTCCAGTGTGCCCAAATGTCTGCTTTTTTTTGCTTACCTGTAAATAAAGAAAACAGTCCCCCGACATGTTTTTCTGTGTTTTTTTTTATCTGTAAAAAAGAAAATGGTCCCTTGTCATCATCCCAGTCCCCCTCCCCACCCTTCCTCTGAGGGCCCACCTCCCTGCACCCCCTCTTTTACCCCATACTTACCCCCGGAGATCGGCACTGTAATCCTTTGCGGACCAGGACATGTCTGCACTCTTCAAAGCTGAACCACAAACTGAAGAATCAAAGGTAAGTGTGCTATAATGCCATTCAATGGGGTTTTCAACTTATTTTGATAAATAAGCCATTTTTGGGAATTATGACCACACATTTTCAACATGGGGTTCTTGGGACCCCACCTCTTGAAAACTTTCACTGTCATTTTGTTTTTGGGAATTATGACCACAAATTTTCAACATGGGGTTCTTGGGACCCCACCTCTTGAAAACTTTCACTGTCATTTCGTTACTCAGTTCTGAAAGGTGATTTCGTGGTAGCTGTGCAAAATCACCTTTTGGGACCAATTCATGAAATGACAGTGGCACTGTTCATGAGGTAGGGTCCCAAAAAGATCATGTTGCAAATTTGGTGAAAAAATTGCAAAAAAATGACTGCGTTATGAGCATGTGTTGCGCAGTTTCTACGCATGCTCCTAACTTTGCCAATTTTTCATATTTTCCCTCCACATTTTCAACATTGTCATTTTTGTACATCTCCTTTAAAACAGTACAGCTGTCATTTATCACATCCTCCACAAAATGTGTTTTCACACCTGTGGCACAGAATGGCATGTTTGCTCTGTGAAATCACCTTTTGGGACAAGTGAACAAAATGACACTGGCACTTTTTATGAGGAGGGGTCCCAAAAAGGCCATGTTGAAAATTTGATGCAACACTTCCAAAAATGGCCAAGTTACACCTGGGTGTTCAATAATATCTACACATACATGTAACTTTGCTCACTTGGCAGCTCATCACAGCCCTATCGTCTCTGACCAGAATTTGTTAATTTGGACATGTGGGGTTTGGGTGTTAAAAGAAGAGGACTGTAGCACTGTCACTGCAGACATCACACCTGATGGATGGGGGTTGCACTGCTGCTACTGCCATCACACGTGAGGGATGGGGTGGTAGTGCTTCTACCATCATCCCTAAGGGATAGGGTCTACAGTGTAGCTGCTGTCATCATACCTAAGGGGTTAAGGCCTTAGTGCTGCTGCTGCTGTCACACCTGTATGTACAGTGGCATCCCTCTGGATGAAACCCAATTCTGCAGCACTTTGCAGCACTCTGCAGAATGCTGCAGCAGACCTACTGAATGAAGCAGTCTAATTTCAATGGCAATTAGTCCCTCTTGTTGTTCAAAAAAGTGTAGCACTGCCAGGATGAAGTGAATGCCACAGTTTCCTGCATGACAAAAGGGACTAATTGCCATTGAAATTACATTGCTTTATTCAGTAGGTCTGCTGCAGCATACTGCAGAGTGCTTTAAAAGTAGGTTTCATTCTGGGGGACGCCACTGTGTGTGTGTGTATGTATATATATACACACATATATATGGCAAAAAAACTCTGTTTAATGCATCAGTTAGGATTGTTCCACAGTGATAAAAGTGAGGAAATTCAGTGTTAGGGTTGAAACCCCCCCTTGGACCCCCCACAGCCCACCCCCCCAACCGGCATCGTGGTGCACCATGGGGTCATCGGCCCTAACTCACACCCCATCACATGTGTAAAGAATATGAGGTGTAGGAAAATGGGGTGAGAGTTAAGACCGATGATCCCATGATGCACCACGATGCCGGTTGGGAGGTGGGCTGTGGGGGGTCCAAGGGGGGGTTTCAACCCTAACACCAAATTTCCTCACTTTTGTCGCTATGCAACAACCCTAACTGATGCATTAAATGCAGTTTTTTGCCTCTAATTTCCCTTCTTTTTTAGAATGATGACGAGAAATAGTGAATGTAATGTGGTGGCTGGAGCACGGGGCCCTTTGGGCCCCACACTACCACCACATGATGTCTTGTGACATAGTAACAGGAACAGCAATGCAAACAGAAGTGGCAACAGTGGCACACATGGTAATGCAAACGTAAATGGTAAAGAAAACATTAATAGAAACGCAAGTGCAAAGTGACGCCGAAGCGAACAGTGACGCAAATGGAAATTGAAGCGCATACGAAAATGCAACTGATAACATGAACAGTGATGGCAGTGGTATTTAAAATGGCAATGTTAAGTGTCACAGCAAAAGGAACGCGAAAGGGAACAGAAATGGAAACGCGAACGCAAGTGTACACGTAAACGCAATCCGTAACATGCACAGGCACGGTACCAAAATTGTAAATACAAATGGTAAAGATAACAGGAAGAATAACACCAAAGGAAACAGAAACAGAAATGGGAACAGAAACGCGTACAGAAACTCAAACTGAAACGCACGGGCACAGTACCGCAATTGTAAATGCAAATGGTAACGGTAACAGCAACAATAACACCAAAGCAAAAGAAATGCAAAAGAAAATGCAAGCGCATATGGATACGCAAACCATAATGTGCACGGGCACAGTAAAGGAATTGCAAGTGCAAATGGTAACAGTAGTAGCAAGAAAGACACAGAAAGAAAGAGAAATGGAAATGCAAATGAAAAGGCTGCCATAAACAGAAATGGCAATGCACATGGTGATACAAACAAAAACGCAAAGAGAAACAGTAGTGTAAACGCAAATGGTAACAGTAAGGAAAACGCAAGCGCAAATGACAACGCAAAGGGTAACACACACGGTGGCGTACATGGGAACGTAAACGCAAATGGGGACAGAAACACAAGTTGAAACAGTAACTGCAACAGTAACGGAAGCGCATACCCTGTTTTTGCTGAACAGGTGCATAGAGAAACACAGTGTGTACAAAGAATGCATGCATTGTATTGGGCATCAAAGCTGAAAACGAGCATTGGAAGTACTTAATTGCTAATATCTCAGCAACTGCACGACGTAGAAAAAAAATTTAAATTTAACAAAAATCATGATTTCCCTAGCTAGGATTTTGCTATTACATAGGCCACAGGGCTATGCAACTCACAACAAAAAATCTGTACCTCGCATCATTTTCGAGATACGAGCCCTGAAAAGCGCGGCGTACATCACCATGTTAGTCTTTGGAAAAAAACGCAAACTTTGGAGTACCGTAACTTTGCAGCTATGCAATATTTTTTCACCAAAGCACCAAAGGCACATCTGTGAGATGTTGGCTGCATTCTCTCCAAATTCCACGCCAAAAGACAAAACCGTTCTTTTGCTCCAAGGTGACAAAGAACTCCTGTCATTTTGGCCATTGTGTTGCAAAGTACTTTCGTGAGTTGCGAAAGCTTTCATACAGAATTGTGAAAATGTTGTGAGCACAACAGTACTTTGTGAAAGTACTTTTTCCAGAACTTTGAAAAACATATTTCTGGGTGTTTAACCCCAAAATAAAGACATGGCTAGCATCCTCAGACTAGGTGAACACAAAAAGAATTGTGTCCCTAGATGGTCCCAATTTTAAATGCCAAGCATTTTTCTAATCACCAACTGAAAACAAAATAGCAGATTTGAGAAAGTACTAGGGCCATTTGCAACAGTAAAAAGTGCATTTGTGAAAGTGTCGAACTTCTTGTTAACTTTTTCCTTTGACGTATAATGGGAACTTGTTTTTTGAATAACTTTTGAACCGTTCAATATTTTTTCACGAAATCTTCAATAGGCACATTGGGCACCCCGGCTGCATGTTCCCTGAGGTTTTCAGACTGCTCATGCAAACCGTGCGACCTGTAGGCACAAGCAAAGAATTCACCATATAGCGTAAACGCACGTGCAGATCATGCTTAGTAACTCCACAGCCGTATAACTGGCTGGTACAAAACTTGACAGATCTCAAGGTGTATGGCTTTTAATCATATGTTCCAAATGTCAGGCAAATCCGTTGCACTGTCGCAAAGTTATTAAGGTGTAAAGTTTGATCCTTTAACCTTAAAAGGGCTCCTCAACCCTATCTATGGTAGCACTATAGTGCTACCGTAATATATATATATATATATATATCTATATATATAGATATATATATATATATATATATTCATGGCAAAAATCTCAGTTTTATGCATCAGTTAGGGTTGTTCCACAGTGACTAAAGTGAGGAAATCGATGTTAGGGTTCCACCCTCCTTGAACCCTGCCCTACCAACAGGCATCGAGGTGTGTGTTGAGGTCATCGGTCATAACTCTCATCCCATCCCATGTGTAAACAAGCTGAGGTGGTGCAGTATAGGAGAATGGGGTGAGAGTTAGACCGATGACCCAACGCACACCCCGATGCCTGTAATAGGTGAGGTGAGTGGGTGCAAGGGGTGGGAACCTAACATCAATTCCTCGCCTTTGTCGCTGTGGAACAACCCTAACTGATGCATGAAATGAAGTTTTTTGCCATGAATTTCCTTTCTTTTTGAGTATGTGCACTATAAATAGTGAAGTAATGGCAACGCAAATGCTTACGCACATGGTGACACAAACGTAAACGATAAAGCAAATGGTAATAGAAACGCAAGCGCAAACATTAATGAAAACAGAAACACAAGTGCCTATGGAAATGGAAACCGTAATGCGCATGGTCACGGTAACGCAATTGGAAATGCAGACACTTACGGTAACAGCAACGATGACGCCAAAAGAAACACAAACAGAAACACAAACACAAACAGAAGCATGTATGCAAACGCAAATGGAAATGCACATGGTGACACAAAAGGAAACACAAACAAAAACAGTAATGAAGACACAAATGTTAATGGTAATGCAAATGCAAGCGCAATTGAAAACGCAAAGGGTAACGTACACAGTGGCGTAGACAGGACTGCTAATGTAAATGGTAACGGAAATGCAAGTGGAAATGCTAAGTGTAAGAGTAATGAAAATGCACAGCCTTTTTTTCCCCAAAAACTGCACTGAGAAAAACATGAATACAAAGAATGCATGCATAATAATGGGCCTCGGAGCAGGAAATGAGCACTTGGAATACTGAATTGCTTATATCTCAGGAACTGTACAACGTAGAAAAAAAAAAAACAATTTTATATAATTTATGACTTTCCTGGCTAGTTTTGTACTCAGCCCCCTAGTGGGGGGCTAAGCATTTTTCTGACAAAAAGTCCATATCTCGAAGCGTTTCCGAGACATGGGCCCCGCAAGGCGCGCCGGATGCCATAATGTTAGTCTATGGGAAAAATAGTCAACTTTGGAGTACTGTAACTTTGTAGCCCTCTAATATTTTGTCACCAAACCACTAAAAGGCACATCTGTTGGGTCTTGGCTTTCTGTCCTCCAAATTTCAGCCCAAAAGACCAAACCGTTCTTTTGCAGCAGGGTGGCAAAGATTTCTTATTCCTTTGGGCATAGTGTCGCAAAGTAATGTCGCAAATCACGACACTTGCGCAAAAACAATCATGAAAATGTCACAAGTGTGACACTATTTTGCCATGCTACAGTTTACAAAAATTTGAAAAACATATTTCTGGGGTATTTAACCCCCCAAAAAAGACATGGCTAGCATCCTCAGGGCTCGGCTAGGTGAACACAAAAAGAATTGTGTCTCTCGAGGGTCCCAAATTTAAATGCCAAGCATTTCTGTGACCAGTAACTGAAAAAAAAAATGGCTGACTCATGACACTACAGGGGTCACTTGTGACACTAAAAACTGCATTTGCGACACTGTTGAACTTTTTGTTAACTTTTCCTGTTGACTATAATGGGAAACTTGTTTTTTGAATAACATTTGAACCGTTTAATATTTTTTCACGAAATCTTCTAAAGGCACATTGGGGACCCTGGCTACATGTACTGTGAAGTTTTCTGACCAGTCGCGCAAACCGTGCGACCTGTAGGCATGAGCAAAGAATGCACAAAAAAGGGAAAATATGACTTTTATTTGCACATTGTAGTTCCTCAACCGTATCTCCGACTGTTACAAAACTTGGCAGATCCAGAGATCTATGGCACTGCTCTGTACTTGCCAAGTTTCAGGCAAATCTGTCATACTATGGCAAAGTTATTAACCTGCAAAATGCACACTTTAAACTTAAATGGGTTACTCAACTCTAACTATAGTGGCACTACCGTGTCACTATAATATACATATTTATAAAATGGATTTGAAAAAAGAAGCTAATCAATTGGTGAAAGACCATCCGGTGACCTTACGTATATAAGAGCATGACCGCACACCTGCACTTTTACCCCCACCAAAATAATTTTGACATTTTATAAGATAGATAAACCACTCTGAGGTGTGCAGTCACACTCTAATATACGCACACCTCATGTTACAACACACAACAAGGTGTGCATATATAGGAGCATGACCACACACCTCAGAGTGGTTTATCTAGTATATATAAATATATATATATATATATATATATATATATGATAACAGATACTTTCAGCTGTATATCGGCCAAGCCCATTTTAACATACATGAAATATATTTCAGGATATACATCTCTAATATATTGAAAATATATGTTTGCTCAAATACATTTTTTGTAGAAATGAGAATAAAATTACACTGGCATAAAAATATAATAATTTTTCATTAGAGAGTCCAAAAAAATATTACAAAGTAAAACAAAATAGTTTCATTGGGCACTATGCACAAAGATGCGGAGTGGCTAATCACTGTGTAACATGGGCGCATAGCCACCCTGCACCCACTGCACTCCTTGCGTGGCATGCAAGAAGGAGGGCAGCAGACCCTCCACACCCAATACCCTGCATCCACGGACAGCTCCTCATTGGTGCATGGCAGCACTATGCGGTATTCACTAACCAGCGTAGTGCTGGCCACATGGATGTGGAGGGTGGCACAGAGTATGTCAGGAAGACCCTGCAGTAACCCACTGTGTGCCCCCATGGGCACAGGTCTGGTATCCCTGGGGAACTGGGACAGGGCACACCATGCTGCCCCTGACCACTGGGCAGCAAGAGGCTGCAGGGGAGGCTGGATGGGAGAGCGCCCAGAAATTTTCTGAGCTGCGGCACTGGCACCAGGACTGGGGAGTGCCGAGCGGGTCCAGATGCATGCAGTCAGCATGTACAGCCCCAGACCCGCACAACCCTATGCATGGGATCCACTATGGGTCCCAGGGGGGCATCCCATTGGATGCCCACCCGAAATGATGACTTCTTCCCCAGCTGCCCTGTGGAGTCCTGTGCACTGGGGAAGGGAGAGGAGCCATGGACAGTTGTCTGGCATTGGTGAATTCCGGTATGGGTGCACCTTTCCACGGGGTGCAGGAGCATGGGCAGGGTATGCGCATTTCATGCATACCTATGCCCCATTTGTGCATAGCAGCCATTAATAGTATAGCAAAATATATACACTTAGTACTGTATATCAGTGCTAGGTATAAAACGTAGCTCATTGAATTCTGCAAATGTCTTAAATATATCTGGAAAAATGCACATGTATCTGAAATATGTATGTGATATATTTAGCCATATTCAGATATAGTTTACATATTCATAAAATATAGTTATTTTTCATATGGGTATAATTCAAAACTATATTATGAATATATGTTTGTGGTTTTTATATGTACCCCTCACCCCTGCCTTTTTGCCAAAACGGCAGGTGGCATTCTGTTGAAGCTGATAGCAGTACCTAGTGGGGACTGGGTTCAGGGAGGATGAGGTTACTCGGCACAGGGGACCTAGGTTTGGCTACTCTGAACAGGGGCACCCAAGTAAATCCGAACACGGGAAGTAATAACTGTAATGTCCAGAACCAGGAATGGGATTCTTCAGTGCGGCTTTTATTCACATCCAAGCTGAACAAACAAAGCATAGACGGACCCCATGGGGCTACAGTCCTGGTAATGCAGATTAGAGACAACAGAACACTTTATCACTATTTCCAGCCTTCAGACTCTAAACCCACCAGGTACACAGCCCGGACTTGCATGCAGTTTTGGGTACACAGCCCGACTTGTACACTACTTGGGCTTTCTCCACTGGCACGGCTCCCACGCGGCCACTTGATCCGCGGTCCATTTGAGGAATGAACCAATTATCCTGTTGTGGCTCCCCAAACCACACTAGGGCCTTCGACTCCTAGAGGGAATTTTCCTTACAATCCCATGTCTGAGTACTTCCCTCATCACTGGACAAGTGCCTGTGGTAAAGTAGAAATCCACAGAAGAAATCCGTAGAGGTGGACCTGGTCACTAAAGATGGGGGGCCACCAACCTCCAGTTCCCACAGCCCATACCTGGCCATTTCTCTGGAAACTGAACAATTCCATTACTGAACTTTCTAATGTAGATTCTGGGTAGATGTCTGTCACATCTCCTCTACATATCATTTGCATCCCAACAAGCTCTGGACTTGAACCTACTTTTACTTTGCTTAGCCCATTACTCTAGACTTCCTAATATTTAGTAGTTCAATCCCCACATTGTCACACAAGTCCCAGGGTGAAAAACATAAGCCCTTTTAGCAAGAGCAGACACTCACCCTCAAGTTGCAGGTGCCCCATAGGCAACTCACAAATCTTCTTGTTCTCCCAAATAAACTCTGGAACACACAGGCAGCTTTTCCTTTAGAAGCAGAACTAGGGGGTTGCCCCAGGAATTTGCAGGGAACCCTTTCTGCCCCTTCCGGAGGAAGGGGGCACTGAGACCTGAAAACAGCGGTCTCCACCACTTCAATTATCTTCTGTGTCTCTCTTTAAGGAGGAGACGCACACCCTTTTAAACTAAAAGTAGCCCTCTGTCAGGGCTGAGGCTCCTAGAGCCTTCACTGAGCTGCTTTCTCAGCAAGCTCCCAACTTCACACTCCACTGACTCACACTCAACTGAAGACCTGACTTCAAAACCTCCCAACGTTCTAACTAACTCCCTTGCTGCAGATTCCAATGTGGCTCATGCAGCTGCGATAGTTCTATTGGTGATGTCATCCCTCAGTCTCAGCTGAGACTGAGAACAGAGTGAGACAGTGTGAAACCCATTTAACTGGAGTTTCACAAGCTGCCTCCCCTGCCTACCACTAGGTCTGACAGGGATTCTAGTAACCCTGGGTAACAAGGGGGTTACTCTCACCCTTGACCAGGAAAATGACTGTCCGCAGTCATTGTTTACCCAGCCTTAGGCCATCCCACCCTATGTGTTACCTGCAGAGAGGGGTGATCAGGCCCCCTCCTACCATGTGCAAGCACAGGCAGGCAACACTAAGGGCCTAGAGGCATTTAGCTGTCATGTCAGCCTCTACACTATCCACTTACTATGGATACCTAGTGGCTCTGGTAGAACCATCCAGAGCATAGCCCTGATAGATCAGCACTGTGGTCCCTACTGCAGGTCAGAGCCACAGCCTGTCTATCCCCCCTAACCCTCTAGGGAAAACCTATCTGCCTTTAACCTAATACCCCCAAAACAAAAACAACCCGGGGACCTCCCCGACTTTGGACAACCTGCAACCACACACCATTAAAATACCACATTTTATACCATTTTAATGCCTCCTCCCTACCCCAAAACCACACCTGTGGAAGGAAAGGGTTAATACAGTAACAACAACCATAATAACACCACAGTACTTTAAATTTCTATACACTAAAGCACTGATGAGGAACTCCGATGAGCCCCCTCTTCCTCTTCTTGTCTTCTCTTCTGTCTTTCCAGGAACACCTGTAAGAAAAAGAAAGACAACACATGCTCCTAATCTGCATACGCAGTCTACCTAAACCCCTACCATCAAAACACTAAAGAATCCCAAAAATATTTTTTTAGAAAAAGGTAGAAAAACAGTATTTACATTAGAAACAACGACATTATTTACAATACACATTTGGGGGGATGGAGTGCCCTAAAAGTCCCAACTAGTGACCACAAGGCCTGAAGGCTAGTCCAATAAAGAGTCTCTCCTGGGCCGGAGCCCAGTGAAGCACAGTTCCAACAGGCCAAAGTCCCGAAGGGGGAGAGTCTTTGAGGACAGTTCACACATTTTGAAGTCTGCTAGTGTAGGGTGTGTACTGCAATGTCATAAAGATAGAAAAGTTTAGACTTACCAGCCACTTGTAGAATGGAAATTTTGGGACCGACCTGCACCTCTGACAAAGACTCTCCCTGGCAGCATTTCTTCCGATACAGCTGGGCGGACATCTTCCGGGAACCACAGGAGGGCACATCTGGGAACTGCTGGGCTAATGTCATCTCTGGAGATGGAACCTTAGAACAGGAACAAAAAGAAAACAGCTGGTCCGACATCATCCGATTACCAGGCGATGAACAGGATACAGCTGGTCTGGTGTCCTCTCTGGATCTGAAGTCATCTGGTGGGCCAGTCAATGGATTATGGAGAGGCCAGTACACTGTAGACTGATGAATGTGGGGCACCTGAGTCCTGGATGTCCATATTGGCGAATCAATAAAGGCACTTCACAGTCTGGTGTGGCAGTATTGACTACCACTGCTCGGCTTTCCATTTTGTAGGCACGGGCACATTTGCTGGCAGGTCCTTGCACTGAGGCCAATAGTACCGGGGGTCAGGAGCTTGAATTATTACCCTGTCTGGGTGCACATAATTCACACAGTGGGAGATTTCATGTCCCTCTCCGTCCACCACTCTCACTCTGTCTATAAACAGTGTCCTGCCTCTCTTCCACTGGGTATACTTCTCGTGAAACAGTCTGTTCTTTACATGCTTGTTGGCCCTAGGATGCACACTTTTCATGGCTTCGCCCCAGATCCAGAATTTCCTGTGGTTCTCAATCTCCTCCCAGACTTTCTGAGGAAAGGTAGGAAAGGTCATACCATAGATCTCATTTGCCTTCCTATGAACCAGTCTCTCCTCTTTACTTGCTTTGGTCAATCGAGACCGCTGGCCTGGCTTGGGGGTGGACAGTCCTGGTTCTGCCAGCTATGCATCCTTAAAGAAATTAGAAATGGATCCCTGACTTCTTCCTCTTGTGAAGCCAGGGCAGTGGCATCACCAGTCTCTTCCATACATTCCTCCGAGGCAAGATCTTGAGGCTGTGTACCCGTTCCTTTTTCACAAGACCACATAGGTTCCCCCTCATCTTCCTCTTCACTGAGTATCTGAGCCCAGGAGTGAGCAGTCGTTCTCACTCCTGAGACTATCCACTCATCACTAGGCGTGGAGGTCAACACCTCCCACTCAAAGACCTCCCGCATCTCATCTTCGCCTAAGAGACTTGGGCTAGGCCCCCCACCCAGGGGTCTATTGATGATTTATCTGAACTTTCTTTCTGGGATCCAACATCCGAAACTTCAACCTCGGGTTCTGTCTCTAACTCTGCACCCTCTAGCTTTGTGCCACACTCCCCCGAGGGGCCTTCCTCCACAGGCTCCACCTGGTGCTGTGTGCTGCCAACTGCAGGTTCCTGAACCTTTGTCCATGTGGGAGCCAACTGGATTTGAGGCGCATTATACAAGCCATATCTTTCTAGGCATCCAGCACAGTGAGGAATCATGAAGACGTCCCTTCCAACTCTCAAGCATATTTGACATACATGCACTGGATAACCAGGAACCGCCACATGAGGAGGCAGCTGCCCTCCATAGCACCACTTTTCAATATCCCTCAGTCTATTTACTGCTGCTGTTACTATAACCCGGGCATGATCCAGGTAACGAGCTGGTCCCGAGGCCATAACTGCAGAAAAACAAACAAAAGTTCACTGTAACTGAAAGTCCCACTTTATTGAACACATTCTTTAGTTGTAAAATGGCTTCTCTGCTGTTGTGTTTACTTTACTACCCCACCCTGTAATGGCGGTGGCAGCACTCCTGTGCATCAACATTCAGAATCTGGGTCAAGCCACTGCGCACCCGATTTACACAAACTACTGATAACTTTTGCTCAAACTGCACAAGTTGCTCTATTCTTGCTTTAAACACATTTACAGGATTTTTCATGGACTTTTTACATGCTGGTAACATTTATTTGATTCACAGTCCCTTAAAGCTTCAGGTTTTTAGCACAGGATTGCCTGTATAACTGGTGCTGCACATTGGCTACAACTCACAGTCTCTCTTTGGCTTTAAACTTTAAACTGAGGCTGAGTTTATTACTATGCACACAGTCAATGGCTTAACAGACTTGCACTTGCTGGCAGGACTTGACACAGTCATTACTTGCAAAGCAACTACACTGCTGCACACACATTTATATGGCATAGGTTAGAAAATCACTGTTTGAGCAGTTTTTAACTTGTTACTTACTGTTATCAGAAGCAGTTTGCTGCGATGGGGAAAAACGGCCTGCAGCCAGTTCTTGGAGGCCTCAGAACAGAAACGGGCGGGCAGTCCTGCTGATCATCTTTTTGACCACCAAACTTGCAATTCCAACGATCGATTAGCGGGTTGAGCCCGATTTTGAACTAGAAAGTCTGTTTTTACAAGGTATACAGCGATTTTAACACTCCGCGATGCTCCTCCATTAGCCAGTACACGCACTCCACTCATACTCCCTCTCAAATGCTCAAATGCTGGGGCAGTCACTGTAGAGCTGGCTGAGGGGCGGGACTGATCTCAGCCTGACCAATCACACGACGCCATGCAAATGAGCCTCTTCTTCCTTGCGAGGACTCTTCTCCTCACGGCGATCGTCGCACAGGCAAATTTAAACTGCTGAATGCAACTTTTTTTCTTTACCAACTGACTCCACGCCGGGAACCCATTTCAGCCATTTAACATAGCTATTACACTCCTGCAAGTCTCTCGTACTTTCAAAAAGTATTTCCAATGTCCAGGGCACAATTTTCCTGTTGCTACCCCAGTCTTCCACACTTTTCTTTACTACAGTTCATTTTAAAAGCATTTCCAGTGTCCAGGGCACAATTTTCCTGTTGCTACCCCTAGTCTTCCACACTTTTCTTTACCACAGTTCATTTTTAAAGCAGGCAAAATTGCTGTAAACAATTTGATGCAGGACAAGGGCACACTCTTTGGCTTTACTGCTCTTTGGTAAACAGTTGGCAATTTGAAACAGCAGCATAAGATCCACAGCACACAGCAACACACTAGGGAAATTGCTTCAGCTTTTTGGGCTACCCACTGCCAGATAGCCAAAATGCTAGCCCCCTTGCCCAAGCACCTTCCTTCCCAGAACAAAATCCAAAGTGGTGCCTCCATTTTTGTAACCCCTCACCCCTGCCTTTTAGCCAAGGTTTGGCTGTTGAAGCTGACAGCAGTACCTGGTGGGGACTGGGTTCGGGGAGGATGAGGTTACTCGGCACAGAGGACCTAGGTTTGGCTACTCTGAACAGGAGCACCCAAGTAAATCCAAACACTGGAAGCAATAACTGTAATGTCCAGAACCAGGAATGGGATTCTTCAGTGTGGCTTTTATTCACATCCAAGCTGAACAAACAAAGCATAGACGGACCCCCATGGGGCTACATTCCTGGTAATGCAGATTAGAGACAACAGAACACTTTATCACTATTTCCAGCCCTCAGGCTCTAAACCCACCAGGCACACAGCCTGGACTTGCATGCAGCTTTGGGTACACAGCCCGACTTGTACACTACTTGGGTTTTCCCCACTGGCACGGCTCCCCCAGGCCACTTGAGCTGCGGTCCATTTGAGGAATGAACCAATTATCCTGTTGTGGCTCCCCAAACCACACTAGAGCCTTCAACTCCTAGAGAGAATTTTCCTTACAATCCCACGTCTGGGTACTTCCCTCATCACTGGCCAAGTGCCTGAGGTTAAGTAGAAATCCACAGAACAAATCCGTAGAGGTGGACCTGGTCACTAAAGATGGGGGGCCACCCACCTCCAGCTCCCACAGCCCATACCTGGCCATTTCTCTGGAAACTGAACAATTCCTTTACTGAACTTTCAAATGTAGATTCTGGGTAGACGTCTGTCGCATCTCCTCTACATATCATTTGCATCCCAACAAGCTCTGGACTTGAACCTACTTTTACTTTGCTTAGCCCATTACTCTAGGCTTCCCAATATTTAGTAGTTCAATCCCCACTTTGTCACACAAGTCCCAGGGTGAAAAACATAAGCCCTTTTAGCAAGAGCAGACACTCACCCTCAAGTTGCAGGTGCCCCATAGGCGACTCACAAATCTTCTTGTTCTCCCAAATAAACTCCGGAACACACAGGCAGCTTTTCCTTTAGAAGCAGAACTAGGGGTTGACCCAGGAATCTGCAGGAAACCCTTCCCGGGTAACAAGGGGGTTACATATATATTTGGCATCCTACAAGGGAAATCAAAATTAAAAAGGTATAAGTAACTCAGAATATATATTTTAGATATAGTCAAAATGTATGTTTGCATTAAAAAATTCAAATTATGTAAAAACTACAATAATGTGTATGCACAAATAATCATTTTTGATTTTATACAAGGACATAACACTGAAACAACAAAAATTAGATTTTTGAAATAGCATAGCAAAAATTATATTTCAAATATATAAGTCAAAGATGCTTCCCAACTGGCCCAGTGGTGCTGAGGGTTGAGGTACTGGATGCCACACCTTCTGCCATGCCAGCAACATGGGTTCAGGAAGTGAGCCTGGGCTGTCAGGGTCAGCTGGGGGGAGGGAGGGAGTGTGGATGAGCAGCCATCAGGCAGCTCTCCTCTCCCGAGGAGGGAGACAACTTCTCCTCGGCTCTTGACTGCCTCTTCATGGAGGCTTAGTGGCAGTGCCAAGCCAACAGAAGAAGTGACGATAGGCCGGGTGGGGAAAAGGGGCCATCACTGGGTGTCTTAGCATGCATGACACCTCCAGACTGTGCTTTCATGCAGCTGGCTTGGGCTTCTGTGGCTATTAAGGGGAAAAAATGGAGGAAAGCAACCTCGGACAGCAGGTGATGACCAACCCTCCACAGACTCTGCATCCAGTGGATGGGCACCACCCTAGCCCTGCAGCAGAGGGCGCAGGTGAAGGTAAGTCCCAGG
Source organism: Neoceratodus forsteri (assembly GCA_016271365.2). Classification (NCBI taxonomy): domain Eukaryota; kingdom Metazoa; phylum Chordata; order Ceratodontiformes; family Ceratodontidae; genus Neoceratodus; species Neoceratodus forsteri. Next base: position 520,890,096 of record CM057458.1, read on the forward strand.
GGAACCAGAGTGATGGGGTTTTTGGTGGTCAATCAGAAAGGAGCAGCCGAGGGCAGTAGGGGAGGAAAAAAAAGATGCTTCCCAAATATGATACATCTTGGATCATTATGCAAATAGGAAATACATCTGAAAGTATTTGAAACATATCTGGAGAAACAAGGATATATTTCAGATACTGTATTAAAAAAATATAGATCCAGGCCCGGTGGTGCTGAGGGTTGAGGCACTGGATGCCACACCTTGCGCTATGCCGGTGACCTGTGTTCGGGAACTAGCTCGGGTCACTGGGGGTTCAGTCTGGGGAGGTAGGATAGAGCATCCCAATGGATGCTCTCCTCCTTCACAGGTGGGAGGGTTAAACGGGCAGCAATGCCCACATGCATTACTGCCTGTGGAAGCACGGGTGTTGAGGTGAAATGCCGGCTTTTTACAAGAGGCCAGGGGTTGGGGAGAGTGCTGTGGATGCTTGATGGCAATGTGCATATGCACGCCATTCGTCTGGACGTAAGTCCTCTGCATCAGTGCTCTCAGAGGGATGGGACAGGGAGAAAAACCAAAGGCAAAAAATCTCCTGGCCCTGAGCAGAATGAAGCCGGGTTCATGCAACGAAAGTGGCCTGGCCGAAAAGACCAGTGGATAAGATCCACTGGGCAGGGACCTGGAGAAAGTAAAAAAAAAAAAATATATATATAGATCTTTTCTATATGGGCTATAATGCACTGGTCCTAGCCAATCAGGATTCTTCCTACCCATTTTATAACACACTTTAACTCACAGGCTTTCACTCATAGGCTCCACTCATCCCCACCCTGTCAGTTTCATTCAAAGCAATGGCAATGGCAATGTCACTTTCACTCAGATGATGGCCCTTGAACCATTTCAGTTTATGTCACAGAAGCAGAGATGATGGGCTGGATTTTCAAAAGCCTGGCACAGGGCTTGCATCCAGTCCCGTGGTTCTGGTGGTGTGCCAAACTCTTAGCCACAACTGCACCTGATTTTACAAGCTTGAGGGCAGTTGCGATAGTTTCCACAAATTATGGCAGCTTGCACCAAATATCTGGTGCAAGCTCCATGAAAACGGCCCCCAGTGTTGCCACAAGTTAGACCAAAAAAAGTTGGTCTATTTTACAGCAATTGCTGCAAAGGAGACAAAATCACCTTAAATCGCAGCAAACCCCATGTGTCATATTGTTGGCGCACGGGGCTTGCGGTGATCTAAGACATTTGAAAATCCTGCCTGATTATTTTTTTTATTTAATAAACTTTACTGAATTTTTCAAAAACAAACAAGAAATAATTGACCAAAAAGACATAGAACACAATAAAATACCAGTGATAATAAAAAGTAATACAAAAACAAAAACCACAACAAAAGAAAAGGCCCCTCCCCCAATATCACCCCCCCACACCCAGAGCACACCTATGATCAAATTGGACAAATAAAAATAAGGAAAGAAAAAGGGAACATAAACATCATAGAGCCCATGACACAACAACAAAGTGGTAAGGTGTCCTTTAGCTGTCACCATTCTGTGAGTCTGCTGAGGCTGATAAGAGAGCTTATAATGGTTCCCAGTGGGACCTAAACCCAGGGTAACTATCTTGATGGAAAGCAATTTGTTTTTCGGTCTCCAAGTCTTGCGGCATCTCTTGGTGCAATTCCCAATAAGAAGGGATGGACTCATCTAGCCACTAATGACAGATTATCAACTTGGTTGTAATTGAAATTAATGGCATGTAGGTACTTCAAGGACTGAATAACTCCATCGGATGATGCCCAATCAAGCAAATCTGAGGGGTGAAAAAGGTCCAAGACCCAACAAAGGATTGAGGGAATCCTGAATGGCATTTCAAAAAGGGATTACCTTCCTACAGCCCCATAGGATGTGTTTAAGATTCCCCTCAGTGCACCCACAGCAAGAGCAGACTGCAGAAACATTTTTACTCATAGAATCGAAGAGGCATATAGTATAAATTATGTAAAATATGAAATTGTATAAGGTGATAACGATCCTGCTTGACAAATTTATAAGTACTTTTCCATATTAACTGCCACTCCTTCATATCCAGCGAAAGATCCAAGGCCAGCTGCCAATAGAAACCTTGCAGACTACTACAGTCTTTCTCCTGGAGATAACCACAGAATTTAGAAACAGCATTAGGTTGCTTATCCAGGAGCAAAAGATTTTGGAGTTTCACATTAGCTGACTGGTACCAAGGAACAGGACCCAGCAGAGAAGCCACTGCTTTGGTAAGTTGTATATGCCTAAAGGGATGGTAAAATGGAATAGAGTAGCTCTCCTGTATCACCCTGGCAGAAATAAAGGTACCACTCTCAACCAAAGCAGAAACCTCAGCCATCCTGAGGGGCAGACAAAATTGGGGACGTATTGGATGATTGTCTATCCAAATATTCAGACTACCACAAATAGGCTGTGACAGGTCCTTGCCCCAATCAAACCTCTTATATATGCAAAGCTGTCTGAGAACTTTGAGTTATCACATTAAAGGGGTTGCACGGAGCTGGAGTAGTAAAAGGGAGGGTTTTAAATATAAAAGGTTACCAATATGAATTTTATATTGTTTACAAAGTTGACTTTCCAGCAAAAGCCAAAGTGGACAATAAGCCGGGCTTGTGGGGGTGGACATAAACTGAACCCATTGGAAAAGTTTGCTGCTGTGCAAAGCAAGATAATATAAATAGAAATTGGGGAGCCTTACAGTAAATCCACTCTCCTTCAACATAGTCAATTTAAAATAAGCACTACGGGCATCACTCCCCCCCCCCCCACAGAAACCCTGAAATCATGGTCTGAAGGCAGGTGAACCAGGATCTGGGAAGAAATACCCCCAACATGCCCACTGGGTGCAACACTCATGGCAGAATGTTCATTTTTATGACACTAACACTTCCCCACAGGGAAAGGGGTAGCACCATCCAATGTTGCAAGTCTGCTTTACGTACCTATAGGAGGGAGGGTAGATTCACCTTGACCAAATCTGCGAGAGAGCAGGTAACCTGAATCCCCAAATATGTAACAGCATTAGGTTTCACAGGAGGCCAATGTCTGTAATTTGTTTCTTAAGCACATGGGCATTCAAAGGCAAGACCTTGGTTTTATCCAGGTTAAGTTTGTATCTGGCTACTCCCAAGAATCAGATTTCCTCCAGAGCAGTGGGAATAGATATTAAGGGATTATCAAGATGCAGTAGAAGGTCATCCACATATGCAGAAAGCTTACACTGATCTCACACTGCCAATATTTCATGAATGTTGGGGTTATGTTGGATTTTATATAAAGAGCGTCTAAGTAAAGATTAAAAGGAAAAGGGGAAAGGGGGCACCCCTGCCTCATCCCTTGCTGAAGAAGCACTGGGGAGGAAAGAACCCCATTACATTGAATTCTGGCAGATGAGTTACATTAAAGAACCTTCAACCAGTCACAAAAGGCAGAGGGAAAGCCAAATTTCCGTAGGGTTGCAAAAACAAAAGGCCAGGAACCCCTATCAAAAGCTTTTTCCACGTCAAAGGAGACCAGGGCCACAGGGGTCCTGCTCTCTCCAGACATGAAAATCAGGTACCAAAGCTTACAGAGGTGGTCGCTAGAGGGACGACCTCCAACCCCCCCCCCACACCTTGTGTGCCTTGTGTTAACTGGTGTCTTTGGTGGCGTGCAATAAACACAGCAGACCATGAGTGCTGGCTTTTGGCATTATTTACTGTACATGAACCCCACCTGCATAGAACTGATAAGGTCATCCCAAACTTAGAGAAGACAACTAGCCAACACTTTTGCTAAGATTTTTAGGTCTGAGTTAAGCAGTAAGATGGAATGATAACTGCCAGGCAGCAAATCACTCCTACCCAACTTATGAATGAGAGTGAGCCAGGTCTGGGTAAAGGACAAGTCAGACATGCCAGAGAAGCGCAGTTAATTAAATAGCCATGTTCAAAATAGGACTACTTCATCTGTGCATGCAATATAAAAATGATTGAGAAAGCCATCCAGGCCAGGGGCCTTATTCTTAGGTAAGCTTTCAATGTCCTGCCTAACTTCCGAAGCTGTAATAGAAGCTTCCAATAAAGCTTGATAGAAACATAGAAACAGAAGTTGTCGGCAGAAGGAGACCGCTAGGTCAGTCTAGTCTGCCCATTTGTTTTAGACCTATTTTGACACTCTTGTTGCCCTTTGTAGTCAGGGCTTCCTTGTGTCTATCCCATGCATTCTTGAATCCCCCCCATAGTGTTGGCCCCCACAACCTCTTGGGGCAGGCTCTTCCAGGTGTCCACCACTCTTTCTGTGAAGAAAAACGTCCAGGTGTTGGTAGAGAACCTCCCTTGTTGCAGCCTGACGTCATGTCCTCTGATCCTGGAACCATTTTTGAAGTGAAAAAGTTCCTGTGCCTGTACCTTGTTAATGCCTTTTAATGTACTTGAATGTTTCAATCATGTCCCCTATCTCTCTTCTCTGCTCCAGGAAGTACATATTCAGTTCCCTAAGTCTTTCCTCATAGGACATGTACTGCAGACCCTGAATCATTTTTGTCTCCTTTCTCTGTACTGTTTCCACTCAGTCAATGTCCTTCCTGAGGTGAGGCCTCCAGAACTGGACTCCATATTCCAGATGAGACCTGATCAGCGATCTATAAAGTGGTACTACCACCTGTCTCCTCCTGCATGTGATTCCCCTCCCAATGCAGCCCAGCAATCTGTTGGCCTTCAGTGTTGCCTTCTCACATTGCTTACTAACCTTCAAGTCGTCTGAGATTATGATTCCCAGATCTTTTTCCTGGTTTGAGGCCGCCAATCTTTCACCCCCAGGTAATACTCCTTTTTTGGATTTTTCTTTCTTATGTGCATGACCTTGGATTTTTTGGCATTAAATCTCAGCAGCCACACTCCAGACCATTCTTCTAGTTTCTCGAGTTCAGCTTTCATCTTGCTCACTCCTTCTGAGGTGTCCACCCTGTTACATATCTTGGTGTCATCTGCGAACAGACACACCTTTCCTTCCAGTCCATCAGTGATGTCTGCTATAAAAACATTGAAGAGCAGAGGCCCCAGCACTGAGCCCTGGGGCACCCTGCTGGTCACCCTGCCTTCCGTTGATTGCGTTCCATTAACCTGTACCCTCTGGGTTCTGCCTTGTGACTAGTTTTGTACCCATCTGACTACTTCTGGACCAACCCCTGTGTGGTCAATCTTCTTTACCAGCCTTCTGTGTGGAACCAAGTCGAAGGCCTTACTAAAGTCTAGGTAGACCACATCCACTGCCCCACTGTCTTCTACTATTTTTGTAACATAGTCAAAAAAACTCGAGCAGATTTGTCTGGCATGACCTACCTGCTGTGAAACCATGCTGTTTTTGGCCACTAGTTTCGAGGAATGCTATGATCCTCTGTTTGATTAGTGTCTCCATTAGTTTCCCTACTATAGATGTGAGGCTCACCGGTCTGTAATTACTAGCCTCTTCACAACTGCCTGATTTGTGAAGTAGAACCACTATTGCCTTTTTCCAGTCTTTGGGTACCACACCGCTCTTCAAAGATTTCATGAATAAAAGTGCCAGAGGGGCTGCTGATTCTGCCCCCAGTTCCTTAAAGTTTCTGGGGTGCATCTCCTCTGGACTCATAGCTTTGTCTGCTTTTAGTTTATTTAGCGCCTCCCGTACTTCGGCTTCTGTAAAGGGACTTGTGTCTATCCCTGGTCCTGGGGTGTTGTGTTTTTTCAGGGCTGGGCCATCCCCTGAGTCCTCTTTGGTAAACACAGAGCAGAAGTATTTGTTGAGGATTTCGGCTTTCTCTGGGTCATGTTTGGTGCATTTCCCTTCTTCAGTAGCAATCTTTACTATCCTCCCTTTTGCCTTCCTGCATTCCCTAATGTATCTAAAAAATGATTTGTCTCCTCTCTTTGCCCCTTCTTCTATCTTTTCCTCTGTCTGAGCTTTGCCTTTCTAATTTGTTTGTTAGACTCTCATTTTTTCCTTGTACGACTCCCAGTCTTTCATAGTTTTGGTTTCCTGGTATATGCTATACTCCTTCTTTTTTTCTTTGACTGTAGTAGCCACTTCCTTGGAAAACCATAGAGGATTTCTTTTTCTTTTTGCTTTGCTGACCCATCTGGCATATTGATCTGTAGCAGTCTTTATTGCTCTCTTGAGTCTTCCCCACATGACGTCCACCTCCTCAACCTCTGTTTCAATTAACTGGCTACTTATGTTGTTCTTCATTTTTTGGAAGTCATCCTTTCTGAAATCTAGCACCTTTATCTTTGAGTGGCTGGTGTCCTGTGTTATGTTTACCTTAAAGCTTACCATACGATAGTCGCTGTTGCCCATATGGCATTCCACTTCGATGTCCTTGATCCTTTCTGAGTTTGTGAGGACAAGATCAAAAAAGGCATTTCCCCTTGTTGAGAGTTTAACAAGTTGGCACAGTCCCATGCCTTGTAGTGACAATAAGAAGTCCCTATTTCTTGATGTTGCTGCCGCTAGTGTGCTCCAGTTAATATCTGGTAGGTTAAAGTTCCCCACCAGTATTACTTTGCCTTCATCAGACATTTTGTGGATTTCTTCTGTTACGTCTTTGTCTCCTTTATCTCCGTGAGTTGGTGGCCTGTACACAACGCTGATTCTGAGGGTTTTTTCCTTTGCCCATGTCTGCTGTTAGCCACAGTGACTCAAAGTCCCCAGGTTGCCCTTTTACTTCTGTGGCTTTTATTTCCTTCCAAATGTAAATGGCTCAGTCTCTTCCTCTTTTTTTGCCCTGCCTATCTTTCCTGAACAGATTGTAACTGGGAATGGCAGTATCCCATCCATGGTTTTCCATGAACCATGTTTCTGTTACAGCCACCCAGTCCAACCTTTCTGTTTCCAAAATGGCTGCAAGTTCAGGAAGTTTGTCAGTTAGGCATCTAGTATTTGCGGCAGAGAGAGGGGCTCCAGGTAGGCACTACTTTGCTTGGAAAGTTGCTGCGAGGGGGGGATCCACACTGTATAAGACCAAATAAAAGTGCAGAATGCTTCAGCTATATCCCATGATAGGGTCAGGACCTGGGCCCTGGGTTTCAATTGGAGACTGGATATGGCTATTAACATATCCATCTGCCTTACACTAACTGCCCGAAGATTTCCCACCTGCTTCCCAGCTTGCAAATAACACATCTCGGCCCACTGTAAAGCAAAATCAGCCTTTTCAGCCAACATTCCCAGATATTCCACCTTCAAAACATTCAGTTGAGACCAGACCTCAGGTTCAGTTGATGGGGCCAAACATCTCTCGAGGAGGCATATTTGCTGAAGCAACCTATTGTTTTTTTTGGTGCATTGCTTCTTGAGTTTGGAGTCTATTCTAATAAAATTCACCCTTTACAGCACACTTAACTGCTCCCCAAAGCATATCCAAGGCTGGAACACAACCCTCATTTTCCAAAAAGAAGTTATGGAGGAAGGTTTTAATTGCTGCAGGAATGCTAGTATCTCTGAGAAGGGTAGAATTAAGCCTCCAGGTTCTATCCTGTTCCTCCAGCCCATGGATGGAGTGTTCCAAAAGAACAATTACATGATCTGAGATCACCATGGGCTGTATGTCACAGGACTGAAGGCCCGTCAAACAATCCTAGTTCAGGAAAAAATAGTCTATCTGAAATTGAGAGGAGTATGGGGCAGAATAAAAAATAAACTGCCTCAAAGAGGAATGTAGGATATGCCATGGGTTGACCAGACCTACCATATCTACTAGCTCCTAGACCTTGTTGTCCTGGGGATAGACCCTTTCATTGCGAACTTTGACCTATCGATATCAATGTGGAAGATTAAATTCCAGTCTCCCTTGAGGATAATTGGTAGGTGCACGAAAGGCCTTCATTGTGTCATCAAGTTAATGAAAAACTGCGATGAATCAATATTGGGACCATAAATGGACCCCAAGAGCTCTTCAGACAGTCCCAGCTGCCCATGCACTAAAATAAAATGGCCCTCCAGACCCCAGCACTCTTGCAACAACTGAAAAGGAGTCCTCCTAGCTATTAAAATAACCACATTACCCCGTTTATTATAACCCACCCAAAAAACATGTCCTACCCATTCCCTTTGAAAATAAGCAACATTCTCTCAGTGGAGCTGAGTTTTTTGCAAAAATACTTCCCCTGATTGCATTTTTTTCTGCCTAATGATTTTAATATTTGTCAGTTTCAGGGTCATCCCTCACCCCTTCAAACACATTTGATTTACTGCATTTTATTCTGTTCTGTTTGGTACAGAGCACCACCACCCTCAAACTGACATCGGGGGTGAATAAAATTTGAGTTTTATACACCTCCCGATGTTTTATATAATTGCTGGGATCCCCCACCCCCACCCCGAGGATTTGCTTATGTGTAATAGTGTCCACTTTGGCCACTAGATGGTGCTGTTGTGTACACTGTCATGATTCTTGTTTGGTGACTCTATTGTTAAATACACTGTTGGCTATGTCTGCAGGAACGATAAACTGAATACTGCTGTAACTTGTCTGCCAGGAGCTAAAATTTCAGATGTTTATAGGAATACAGATAGGCTCCTCCTTCCCCCTGAGTCCTCAATCATTTTGCATGTGGAGACAAATGATGTGGGGAAAACATATTAAAAAGACATTTGTACAGAACTCATCTTTTGAATGAGAAGTTAAACCAACGTCCCATCTGCCTGTTCCGGTGGTAGTTCAGGTGGATGTTAAAGATCTCATGGCACTTCTTGAAAAGAATAGGGGAATTTTTTAGTAATGAAAACAAATTCAAGATTCAGACATCAGCATTTAGAGTTCACGCTTGTACAATTGTTGCAGAAAGAAACATTGAATACAATTTACATTTTTCCAGTTCAGTCATTAAATTATATATGAACCCATAATATTCTGAAACCAAACAAAGTTTTTCCATAGATTTCTGTCTTTTAAAATATTCTTCTTGAATTCATCATTGTAAGTATTCATTAAATGTTGACTAATCTGTGTCAAAATGTGTTGCAGCCCATATTCTTGTTGTTGTAACACAAGTGCACACCTTGCTTGCCATAAGTAATATTTACAAAGTGCAAAGAAAAGCCTGAGTGTGTTTGGGTGATATTTATTTATTGAAGAGGGATATAAACCTAACACTAAGATTTCATGTGTTAAAAGCAAACTATTCTCTATACCCCAAGTCTTTAGAAGTAGGGACCAACATTTCTTTGAGAAGGGGCAATCTAGGTAGAAGTGCTCCTGGGTTTCTTCAATTCCTAAACAAGTGATCCTAGTGCATATGCATTCTTTCACAACTTTGTGCTTATGGGTGCCTCTAACTCCTAATCTGTTATAACAAGACAACCATACCACATCCCAGACCTTTAAATGTAATCTCTTGTCCGTGAGTTGTGAGAAAATCATATAAAGTTTAGAGTCGTACCATTGTAATACCTGTGAAATCTCCTAGAATTTTTCATTTAAAATTAGGGCATAGAAAGATCTTCTGGAGTTGCTTTGTAGCATCTGGGGGGCGATCTGCCAAAGTTTTAATTTCACACAAGCTGAATGTAAATAAGATGGGATTTGAAGCTGTTTTAAGTTAAATGGAAGAGATGAGGGGATGGTAGACCATAACTGAAGAAAATCTTTAGCAAAACAATTCAGAAACCCATAACCCCATGGAATAGTTTGGGACAGTAGTGGAAGAAGGTTTAGATAGAAAAGAGGCAAAAAAAATGATATAGAGTTGACCATCCATATGCCACCTTGGGGGTACATACAAACATACAAATGTGTCAGCAGAAACAGACCACCCGGTCTATCTAAGTCTGCTTGAATGTGCAGCCAACACCCCTAGTTTGCAGCTGCCCCATCTCCCTCCCTTTTATCATCCCACCGCCACCCCCACCTCCCCAACCCTCACTCTCCCTGTTCCCTGTCCCATACCCTTTTGAAGCTGTTCACAGATTTACATAATACCACCCATTCTGGTAGGACATTCCATTTTGCTACCACCCTCTCTGTGAAATAGTGTCTCCTCATTTCCTTCCTAAATCTTCCCCCTTCTGTTCTCAGCCCATGCCCCCTGGTGACCCTCCCCCTGCTTCACTTAAAGCCTGCTGTCATAGTCTCTCCCCTCCATTCCACATATCATCTTTGTTGCCCTCCTCTGCAACCTCTCCAGTAGCCTGATATCCTGCTTTAGGTATGTCCTCCAAAACTGCATACAATACTCTAAGTGCGGCCTTACCAGCGACCTGTAGAGGGACAAGATCACTTCTCTTCACCTGGATGAAAACCACCTCGCTATGCACCCCAGCATTTTGTTCACTTTTGCAGCTACTCTCATGCACTGGGCAGTGTTGTTCATGGTCCCTGTTACCATTACTCCTAGGTCCTTCTCCTTCTCGGTAATCCCCATCTTAACCTCCCCCCAACCAGTATTATCTCCATAGGTTCTTCACCCCAAAGTGCATAACCTTACACTTCTTTGCATTGAACCCCTGCTGCCACCTCTATGACCACTCCTCTAGCTTGCGTAGGTCCCCCTGCAGCTGCTTCCATCTCTCCTCTCCATCCACCACTGCTCCAATTTTGGTGTCATCAGTGAACAGACTTACCTTGCTCACCACCCCATGTGCAATGTCTGATATGAAGAGCCCAAACAATACTGGCCCTAACATAGAGCCTTGTGGCACCCCACTTGTCACCAGCCTTGGAGTTGAGAGCTCCCCTCTCACCACCACCCATTGCAGCCTGCCACTCAGCCAGCTAGTAATCCAGTTCATCATTTTTTCCCCTACCCCTACACCAGTTAGCTTCTCCCCAAGCCACTCATGAGGCACCAAATCGAAGGCCTTGCTGAAGTCCAAGTAAAGAACATCCACCACATGACCCTTATCCAGCTGACCTGTCACCCAGTCATAATATTGTATGAGGTTGGTTTGAGAAGACTTCCCTGAAACAAACCCATGCTGCCTCACATCCTGGAGGCCATTGTCCTCCAGGTATGACACCAGTCTTTCCTTTAGTATCATTTCTATTAGTTTGCACACTATGGAGGTGAGACAACTGGATGGTAATTACCTGGTTCATCCCTTGGTTTGCTCTTGTGTAATGGTACTACATGTGCCATCCTCCAGTCCAGTGGCATACATCCTGACTCCAGTGAGGTACTGTACAGATCTGCCAGCGGCTTCGCCAACACCTCTGCCATCACCCTCAGCACCCTGGGGTGGATACCATCTGGCCCTGGTGCCTTGTCTACCTTCATTGCCCTTAGCCCCTCTAGGACTCTACTTGCCTCAATACTTCCATCTGTCACGTTCTCTCCCCCTGTATCCACCCTCCCAGCCCATGCTGGTAGCTGTCCTCCCCCTTTCTTCCATGAACACTGAGCAAAAGTATTCATTCAGTGCTTCTGCCTGCTCCTCCCCCTTTTCTGTCCACTCCCCACCCCTTTTTATCCTCACTATTGTCTCCTTGCAGTTCCTTTTCTCCTTGATGTAGCTGAAAAAGTCTTTCTCCTCCCATTAATTCCCTGGGCTAATCTCAGCTCCCTCTGGGCCTTGGCTTCTCTCACTTTTCTAGTCACCTCCCTGGACCATCTTGCATATTCCTCCCTTTTCACTTCCTTCCCTGTCCTCCTAAACCTCCGGTGCACCATTCATTTTGCCCTCACCACCTCCACAAGCTCGCTGTTCAACCAGCATGGTTTTCTTTCTCTGAGCCTCTTACTCTGTGTCTTGGTGCAGGCTTCTGTTGCCTCTGTAACCCCCCCCCCCATTTAATAATATCCCATTTCTGCTCCACGTCCATCTCTGCCTTATACCCTCCAGTTTCCCTTTCAGTACTTCCTGTATCCTCCCAAAGTCCACCCCCCTGAAGTTTACCACCCAAGTAACTGATTTCTCTGGCTCCCCACACATTGTGATATTAAACCACACCATTTGGTGATCGCTGTCGGCTAGTGGGTCCTCTACCTTTATTTCCTTCACTGCCTCCCCATTCAACAACACCAGTTCTAAAGTGTTCTTTAGCCTAGTAGGTACTTTAACCAACTGTGTCAGGATACCCTCCTGGATCGCGTCCAGAAGCACTTGCTCCCTAGCACTGGAGGTGATAGGAATGCTCCAGTCAACCCCCGGCAAGTTGAAGTCCCCCACAATGACCACCTTCCCTTTTCTACATTCCTTTTTGATTTGTCCTGCTAACTCCCTGTCAAGCTCCTCAGACTGGGACGGCAGCCTGTATACCACCTCAAACCTCGCTTTCCTGCCCCATGAGTCTAGGAGCTGCAGCCAGATTGCCTCTGTTCTTCTTTCTTCTCCCTTGTTCCTTGTGCATTTGATCCCGTCCCTCACATAGATTGCCACCCCACCCCCCCTTCCTCCTTATGGTCCTTCCTGTATAATTTGTATCCTGGGATTGCCAGATCCCAGTCCTGGTGCTCAGTTGCCCATGTTTTTGTGACAGCTGCAATATCTACCCTCCACACTGCTAAGAGTGCCTATAGCTCAGTGGATTTGTTTTCTAGACTTCTTGTATTCAGTGAAACCATCCTCCATAATGCCCCCTTCCCTTCACTAGTCTCCATCTCCTCCCTTCTACTCCCTCCTTTCTTGTCCGCCCGTGGGGGGGGTAATCATGGTAAATGTATCCTCTTTTTATGGGGTTTAACCTGCTACCCCAAAATCCTTGGAAGAAGATATTCATCACTCTAGTTTCCAAATTACAAGGAACAGGGAAAATATAAGCAATATGCAAAAAAAATAGGGATAATCAAGGTGTACAGATGGGAAACCCTTTTCCTTTTAGCTATAGTCCTATATTTTCAAGAAGAGACTGTCTGTTCAGCATGTTGACAAGCCTGGGACCAATTTAGAGAAGCATCATCAGGACTCCCACGTTGAACTCCCAACATTTTTATAGCCTGGGAGGATGTTTTTATTTTAACAATGTGTTCTGCAACATCAGTTGCTGTTATGGCTGGAAGAATTCATGCTTGACTGTTTTCATAATTTAGCTTAGATCCTGATGCCTTTTCAAAATTTATTTCCTGAATAAACATTTGTTCATTGATTTCAGGTGTAGTGCATATATAAATATCATCCACAGAGGTGCTAATGTTTGGGGCAGGAGAGCCATTTGATAGAAAAGTGGGAGGGATCCCTGGGCTTACAGAGATTTTTTCAACCAAAGGGTCTATTTGGAACACAAAAAGCAAGGAGTTAAGTGGGCATCTCTGCCTTACCCCCTTTTTTTTTTCAAAAAAAGCCAGTCGTTGAATACCATTAACATACGGGATGATGGATGCAGAACTATATAATAATGATTTCCATCGGATAAATGTATCAGGAATGTGGTAGACCTGTAGTACACTAAAAAAGTAATTATGGTCGACACGGTCAAAAGCTTTTTCCTGATCCAAAGCCAGAATGAGTCTTTGTGGGCCTGAGTCAGGGACATGGGACATTAAATCTCTTAGGTATATCAAGTTATTAAATATGGATCTACAGTCCACTGCACATGACTGCATTTTGCTGATTACTATGTTTACAACCTTAGAGAGTCAATCTAAACAATAAAGATGTTAGGATTTTGTAAACAACATTGAGGAGACTAATAGGCCTCCAATTTGTTAAGTCCCTTCTATCTCCTCTTTTGAAAAGTACAATTACTAAAGCTTGTGACATAGTTTCTGGAAATGATTCTGAGGAGAGGATATGGGTAAATACGTTAGCCAAAACTAGGAAAAAAAGGTTACATAATTTATATATAACTCACTAGTGAGCCCATCCTTTCCAGGTGCAGAATTTCTACTAAGTTTTTTAAAAACAGCTGTAACTTCTAATGGGGTAACTGGTGCAGTTAAATCTGACAGGGATTTCTGGTCAATCTATAGAATTTATATGTTCTTTAAATAGCCAGCATTACCTGTAGCAGTAGAGGGAGTGCCAAAAATGTTTTGTAAATATGTTTGAGATACATTTTGAATTTTATCCTGATCTGCATAATACTTGTTGGACTCGGGATCTAGAACAGTTTCAATTTTTGTGTGATTTAGCCTTTTCTGACAGTTCTTGTAAATGTCAAAAGAAGGCCTTGATCCCTGTGTACCAAACTGAACTTCAAGTTTTAAAGATTCGGCCCTGTTGTATTGAAATTTAACCATTTCCACTTTAATATTTTGTATTTCAGTAAGTAAATCTAAATTATGCTCATGAGCTCTTTAAACTGTTTTGAACAATTTATCTCATAGCTTCATGTATTGCAAATAGGCAAAATTAGAGTTGTTAATGGATTGTTTGATAAAAAAAGGCTTTGAATCAGTTTTTATGTCAATCCACCAATCTGTTGGAGAATCAAAAGCTTTTGTTACAGAGAATCTTGCAGCCAGTAGATCAAACACTTTTTGTCCCATATCAGGTTGCAGCAAAAGAGACTTATTTAACATCCATCTGGGACTGGAATGATTGAAGGGGGTTGCAGAACATGAGGATTCTAAAATACTGTTTAAAGTATCTGCAGAATGGTCCGAGGTCTCTCAGGAGAGAACTTGAGCATGTGTGGCATGTAAAGAATTTGAGATAAATATATAATCAATATGGTTTGCTAATGGGCCTTTAAAAAAGTTTTTGCCCCATTAGAGTGAATGGACACATATTCATCTATTAACCCTGAAGTTCTTATTATTGTATTTAACCAAGTAGAATCTCCAAATAATTTTGTGCTACGTCCACCCCTATCTGATAAACATAAGGGGCAATTTAAATCATCACCCATTATAACATGTTTTCGTGTGTGCAAGTATGGTTGAATTTGAGAAAAAAGTGTAGAACGAGGTGCAGTACTCTGGGGTGCATAAACATTTATTATTCAGAATTTTTCTTTTTCTCTACAGTGATCCAATAAAAGCACACGTCCTGGGCTTATATCAACTATTCTCTGTACTGAAAAATGGAAACCTTTCAACAGAATGCCCACCCCTTCACATATGTCAGGGCCCTGTGACCAAAAGGAAGGCCCCAGCATCCATTGTTTTTTTAACCTGGGCGACCCCATGAATAGTTTTAATTCTTGTGTCTTGAATGAGGGTAATATCTTTTGCTAAGTCCTTCAGAATCTGAAGGGTGGGGAGACTTTTTTATAAGTTTTTAAATTGCACACATTCAGGGTTATGGAGGATAGTTGTTGATTCATTCTATTATGCTAGCAATAAGAGGTCAAGATACTTTCTGATGATATTTTTCATTTTCCTTTTTCCTTACTTCTGACTGAGAGTCTGAGGAGGGATCCAATCTTGAGGACACCGTGGATGAGTTAGAATCATCCTCAGTGTCCCCCATTGCCTTCTTTTTGCTAAACCTGGTAGTGGTTTCTTGTTGCTACACAGCATTTTTTTTTGAGGGGTGGTAATGTCAGCCTTCTTTTTCCCTTTCTTTTTCTTTGGTATCCACCATGGTAAACTGGGGCTGCTGGGGGGGGGCATATTTATACTATTATTAACCACTTCAGGAGGGGAGTGTGGGAGGGAAGGAAGCTCCTGAGACATTACCTCATTACTAGTGTTGCCTGCTGAATCCCTAAGGGGGGGTCTTTCTCTGTGGGGGGGTACAGAGGAAGGAAGTAAACCTACAGAGGGTTGTACTAAAACCTCCTTCTTTTGAAGAGCCTGAACCTGGCATTTTTCTAGTAACTGAACGGGGTCCTGTACCGCCCTATCCAATCAATTTCTTTCAGCCCAAGGATTGTTTCTGTAAGTGTGACCACCCTCATCACACAGGTTACACTTGAGGGGATTTGGACATGCTAAGCTAACATGCCCAAATTCTAAACAAAGGTTGCACCTGGGTTGGTCACAAACAGAACTTAAATGTGTATATGATCCACATTTGTGGCATGTTGTAGGTTGTCCCTGATAAAAACACAAATCTCAATCCCTGCGAATGTGAAAGCTTCCAGGAAGATGGGCTATACCTGCATCAAGCTGTTTTAACTGTACTTTCACCCTCCAATTACCCGTCCATACTAGGTCTTCATCTAGTATGGGGTGGGGGTTTCCAAAACTGTGCATTATTGTTATAACCAATATTGTATATCTGCAATGCTAACTCTCTTATTTCTGAACAAAAGAGTAATGATTTTGACTGTTGGTTTGGTAAAGGGGATAGGAAAAAAAGGCTGCCATAGGGCTGAGTTTTGAACCTGAGGATACTATGCCCAAAATCTATTTAAGGTATGGCTGGCTTTAAAACTGACATCATAAATGTCTTCCCCTTTCACATGTACGACTGCAAACAATTTAGAGGGGGTAATGCCCATTTGTTCTTTTAGCATTTAGTGCAACACTGTTTTCCTCTTAGGTGCATGTATAGCCTCCCCATTAAATTTTAATCTAACAGCATTTCTACACTGTGCTGATTCCCCTCTTTTCTTAAACTGGTCAGCCATAAAGAATTGTCTAGGCTGTTCAGTAAAAGTCTCCTCCATATTGGAGGTACCTGCATAACCATCATTCAGTCTCAGAACAGAGTCCTGCAAGTTGTCCTCATGAGAAGAAGCACCCATATGCTGGGTGGATTCCATAGCAACCTGGGTGGAAAGATCTGAAGAGCCAGTTGGCTGCAAGATGTTTGAAGAAATTATAGGCACTTCTATGTCTGCGTTGGGTGCCTTTAGTTCTGTGGAACATTCTTTGATTATTTGCGTTGCACTAACCGGGCCCAGTGAAGTCCACGTTTTGGATCTGTGATCTTGCTTCCAGCCCGTCACTTTCAGTGTGGCATCTGAGGACCAAGCCTGAGGTTTGTTTCCTTCTTTACTGCCTTCACATAAGATAAAAGAGTGTTTGGTAGTCGAATTACCAATAATGGTTGGTCCTTGCTCCTCTGCATAAGCAACAGGAGAAAACTGAGAGGGGATAGAAAATTGGCTCGTCTGGGTAGCGTCAAGTGTGTCATTTTCTGATTGATCCTCTTGCAACAATTTTAGTAGAAACTCTTTGTTAGATATACTATCATGTCTCAGTAAGTCTTCTAGTAAATTTTCTGGAGTTACCTGAGCTCCAGATGTTGCGGCTGGCTCTGCCATTTGTACATCCAGCTGTGATACTTGGAGTAGTACATCAGCATTCTTGGTTGTAACACTTTTCTCCTGAACTCCTATTCCTTCTGCAAAATCATAGCATATCCATCAGTAAATACAGTTTCCCTCATAGAACATTCACCAGCATCTCCTCCTCCTCCTCCTCCTCCTCCTCCTCCTCCTGCACACCTGAAGTCCACCATCTTGAAGAGGTGGACAAGGGTTCCCCCCACAGCGGAGTAGGGGAATTTCCAAGGTGCCCTTGCCAGATTTCCCTCATTCACTAAAAATAACACCAACAACTTAATCTGGTTCAAGGTCAGTTGTCATTCATCTGTATCCCCCTCCTCCTGATCGTGCCTAAATATAGGCAGAATTTGTCGAGTGCACTTACCCAGTCAACAAAAACTAAATAAATACTAAATCTAGGTATAAAAGTCAAATCTAAAGGGCACAATGTTGCGATTTTAGTCACCCTTCCCATTCTGAGGCTTATCCAGAGAAAAATGAATCAATACTTAAGATAAACAGCTGCCTTTGTAATTGGTGTAAGAACAATGGCATCTGTTTCATTGATAACTGGGACACTTTTGCTAATAAAGATGAACTTTTTTCCAAATGTAAGCCCCTCTTCCCTTCTAGGGGTATGAGACGGTGCATTGGTGGGAGTGGGGCACTTGAAAAACATAAGCAACCACAATCCACAGCATTTGAAGCAAAGATAACTCGTTACCTGTGTTCCTGAATCTTCGTGACTGAAGATCACAGTACTACCTGTACCAACTGCCACTGGTTCCCGAGGGCTGTGGGGGGGGGCTGATTAGAAAGACAAGCATGCACAGTCACAGAAGATTAAATTCATTGTCCACTTCAGAATCAACATAGTAAAAAATGATTTAATTGAACCTGAAAACAGCAAAAGTCACTCCATGGAGCAGGGCGTGATAAACGGTTGGTTGCTTTCACAGACCTAGTTGGAAACTCTACTGTAACAGCCTCTTGTGCTAGCAGGCTATATATTTTCATGTAGGCTCCAATACGTTGTGCAGACCAAACTCCTGGCAGTGTTCCTGGGGACAAAAAGGCCTCTTAACATGAGGTAGCTTACAAGTGAGACACTTCATTGTCTCATAATCTCACTCCTTTCTCTATTTCTCTATCTCTCTCTGTCTGCAGCAATCACTGGTCTTTTCCTTTACTCCCTCATCAGGCAGTCACATTTCAATTATGTTACACTGGTTTATGACAGCACACGACATTTCTACTGTTCCAAACCATTACACTCTTCAATTCATTTCCACCAGCCTGATCTTATACCTTTTTGCAGATTATACCCTTTCTACAACCCTGGGGAGTATTTCTTACTGTTGCATACTTCTCATTCCCTTTAGATCTTATTTCATACCTTAAATGGATGTTCTTTAGCAAGAACCGAACCACTAGAACCCTTTCAAAGATCCAATTGCTGATGCCTCGGCTGGTGGCTGTGCCTCTCTATGGGGTTTTGGGTGCCCAAAACTAATCCCAGTCCAGACCAGCACACTCCACTCAAATCAGCAATTCCAACCTCTGAACTGACTCATCAGGGGGACTTTTGCAAATGCCACACAGATCACCCAATAGATTGCCACCCCGATAGGGTCCCAAACATTATTCCCCCAAATGGACTTTCCCAGCTTCCACAAGCAGCTCACACCATGGGTCCCAACTCTGCGGCAGCCTCCAGCTCAGGAAATAGGGGTAACTCTACCACCATCACACCCTCAATGACTGTGCTGCCACTTCCAGCCATGACCCAGGCCCCATTTGCCATAACAGGCCCACCCACAGTAAACAATATGACCCAACAGCTGAACTACCACAGGACAATACTTTCTTTTGGGCTTATAGGCCCGATTGGTGCTTACTCACTAATGTGCTGAAGTTCATATGGTAGGCCTCCATTTTCATTTTCTCATCCACAGGCTCCAGCTCCCAATTGCACTGACAGGCCCTTTCTGCTTTTGCTCCAAATCTCTACTCCATTGCTCCCCCTTTCACTTAAACCTAAACCGGTGCCTTTCCATTTTGCGGGTCTTCAAGGGTGGTGGGCAGGGGCAGCAAGCGGACCACCCTGGCCCTGCCACAGCCCTCCAGACAGACTTGCGGGCCAACACCCCAGCTCCTCTCCCTGGGTCTCTCTCTCTCTCTCTCTCTCTCTCTCTCTGCTCCTCCCTTTCCCTCTCTTTGGTGCCTAAATCCCCAGTTATTTATACCCTGAAGGGAGGGGGACCACCTACCGTCAGCAGGTGCACCACATCCCAGACTCAACGGCACCACTAGTCTTCTCCCTACCTAACTACCCCCCTAGCAACTAAAAATTTACTAGTAAGCGCCCAAAGGGTGCTTACACAATGATAGTCTTCATCTTGAAACATTTGGGGCCAAAACTCTGGGTGTTACTTTGAACATTGCTTCACCAAACAATCTTTAAACTAGAAGCCAATGGGGAAATGTATACTATCTCTACCTCTAAGTCTGAACATGTGTCAAACTTGACACAAACAAAAATAATTAAGAATAGCCTTAGTTTCATGTTACTTAATGCTAGAGGCCTAAATAATAAATCTGATGAATTGAAAGCTTGTATTGCACTATCTAGTCCAACCATTACTGCCATTACTGAAATGTGGTGGTACAGGAAAGATGCATGGGACTTAAAGATTTATGGCTATAATGTGTATTGCTGCAATTGCATGTCTAGGAATGGTGGTGGTGTTGCATTGATAATAGATAACAAAATCAAGTCTGTGGAGGCAACTGACAAAACAAAAACACATTCCGTACATACTGAAACCACTTTGGTGAAATAATTACTAAACCAAGTTGATCCATTATATGTAGGTGTGTTTCATCACCCCCCCCCCAGACTGCCCAGCAGACATTTGTAGTGCAATTCTCTCTAAAACAGAGCTAACCGGGAAATTGGGGGGCAATCTTATAATCATGGAGGACTTCAATATGGGTGAAATAAACTGGGAAGATCAGTCAGCATCCAGTTCTAATGGAAGAAAATTAATGTCATTATGTCATCATTTATGGTTATGGTGGTGGACCCCGGTCACAGGGTTGAGGGTCTAGGGGCGGGTTCCCCCTCTGGATTAATTCTAGGGGGGGACCAGATCCCTACCTCTAAACGGGTGCGTAACCTGGGTGTGGAGCTTGACACTGGGCTGATCCTCCGTTATCAGGTGTCTGCAGTTGTCAAGACTGCATTTTTTCATCTTAGAAACATCGCCAGGATTAGGCACCTGGTTCCACCTGGTGATTTGCCGGTTTTGGTCCCTGCCTTCATGACATCTCGACAATGTCTTACTGTAACTCCTGTACCTAGGGCTTGCTGGTTGATATCCACCACTTGCAGCTAGTGCAGAATGCAGCAGCACGTTTGTTGACTGGGAGCCAGAATATCTCATATTACCCCAGTGCTGTGCACTCTGCACTGGCTGCAATATTGTGGTGGATCACCTTAAAGTGGGTCTTTGACCTACAAAGTCCTACATGGGCTTGGTCCTGACTACTTGAAAGAGCTTCTGGTGCCCTACACCCCTTTGAGACAGCTTCGCTCAGCTGACGAGGGGTTGCTGGAGATTCCGAGGGTAAATTTGAAGTCCTCTGGAGCCCGTGCCTTTGGTTTCGCAGCTCCTTCCCTCTGGAATTCTCTGCCCCGACAGCTCCAAGAGAGTACAACAGTGGACAGTTTTAAAAGGGCCTTAAAGTCCTTTCTTTGGGATAAGGCTTTTCCTGTTATACCGTAATTGTTTTTTTATCTGCTATATTTGTTGTTTTGCTTTATTGTATTCACTGATGCTGGTGTTTTATGCTTTTTGTACAGCGCCTTGAAAATCTGAAAGACGCTTAATTAAATAAATTTTATTATTATTATTATTATTATTTACATTTGAAACAGTATGTCACTGCACCAAATAGAGGCTATAAAATTTTGGACGCCAAGATTAGTGCAAACTACAGTACCTTTCTTTCCTTAGTAGACTATGCTGACTTCCTTTACACCCAGGGTCCTGTCAGTGCTCTCATCAAACTTGATACACTCTATCACAGAGCCCTAAGGTTTATAACGGACCTTCTGTACAATACCCACCATTGTTCATTGTACTCTGCAGTAGGTTGGTCATCCCTCAGCTTCCGACGACAGATGAATGCTGCAACCTGGACCTACAAAGTCCTTCTCAACAAACTGTCTGACTACATTTCTGGCTGTTTACCACTATGCCTATTAAGTAGGTATGCACTGCGAAGTGCTTCTTATATTTCACTGAAGGTACTCAAGGCCAGATCCCACTTTGGCCAGGCTTCCATTAGCTATGTGCTGCCTCAATTGTGGAATAAGCTGCAAAAAAACATGAAAATAAGTCATCCCATTAGCCTACAAGCCTTCAAAATGCTATACTTGAGCCACAACAAGAAATCTTGCGTTTGTTAGCCACTACACGAGGGTCCCTTATTCCTTTTTTCTAGATGCACCCTGAATATCTGTTGCCTCTGCCTCTTCGTGCCCTATCCCTATCCCTATCCACTGCCTGGTCCCCCACCTCCCTACCCTCCTGTAGTACTCCTGTGTCCTTCCTTTTTAATCACCTGAAATATGGACTTGGCTTAACTCCAGCTTTCACCTACTCCCAGTCCTTGCCGCTTCTCATTCTCATCCCCTGCTCCTTCCAATCCACTTCCCCCTCCCTCCCTCTTTCCCTCCGTATTTTACTACATCTTCCTGCTATGTTCACCTGTGGGACCTGGGTGAATCTATCTAGGCCTGGTCCTTACTGGCAACTCTTGCCTCAGTTGCTCTTTTGTTTGGACACATTGATTGGATTTACCTAGCCTGGCCTACATTGCTTGTTGTACAGTTCCACCAACACACTTGTGTTGTACATTTTGATTGACTGTATAGAGTTCTTTTGTACTGTATCCTGCACTTATATCTGCACCTGTATTTACACATGCCTTTTGCTGTTATGTCCCTGCATTTGTATCTGTTGCTGTTCGTTTGTGTGAACTTTTTCTTTTTGTACTGTAAACCCCAGGTCCACCTGGAAAATGAGCCCTGCTCAATGGTGCATGCCTGGTTAAATAAAGATTTTGATTGACTGATTGATTGATTGTACTGTGCTCTGATACCCTACTGGTTAAGACTTGTAACACTTCCTCTCCTCTCTGCAATAGCGACCATTATAGTATTACATTTTGCATCTTTAAGGAAGTTTTGTCAAATAATGGATATACTACTGTCTTCCTTTATGGAAAAGCAAACTTTATAGATCTTATGCAGTTACTTAAAGAAATTAACTGGAAACATGCATTGGCTAATAAACATGCAAATGATGCATGGGTACATATTAAAAATACAATACTTACTCTTAGTAATAAATACATCCCTACCAAACAAAGATGCTCTACCTAAATGTTTCACCCTAAGTGGCTGAATTAAAAAGTAAAAAGGCTTATTAAAAAAAGAATAAAGCTTAAACGGAATATGTCTGAATGAAAACTAACACTACCAAAGATAATCTTGCATCACTACAGACGTCTTGTAAGCAACAAACCAGAAAAGCTAAAAAAGAATACAAAATATAACTAGTTGTACACACTAAGAAGGATAACTATAACGTTTTCTACTCAGATGTAAATACTTTAAAGAAACCTACTAGCCCCGCTGGCGCAGTGGTAAGGAATCCGCTTGCGACACCGACATCCCGGGTTTGGTAACGGACTCGGGAGTCAGAGGTCTGGCTGGGCAGAGAAGAACTGAGCATCTGAGAGGTGGCTCTCTTTCTCTGAGGAGGGAGGGGGCAAGTGTCCGGCATATTAGTGGCCACTGGCAGAGGTCGGGGTATCCACGATGACAGCACCAAGTTATGTGGGAGGCAGGACAGGCATTGGGCTCATCCCCTGGACATCATTGCACATCCTGCCTCCAGCGGATCACAGCATTGATCAAAAAATCCAGTCTCCTGCCATGACGCCCTGCTCTGCCACCATTCTGCTGCCCACAGTTATCCACCGGGGGTGGGGTCCCACTCCCATGGCACCACCCTGAGGGATAAGCCAGGGCTTTGTTCTGATGTGTCCATTGGGGGGTGCCCACCCAGTGGTTCCACCTGGGGTAAGCCTCTGAGCCAGGGACAGTGTGGTGCAGGGACTGTGATCCTGTTGGGGGAGACTGGGGGCTGAGCCAAAAAAAAAAGAAACCTTCTAGCCAAGTTGGTCCCATTATGAATAATTAGGCGTGCCAGAATTTGATATAAATTGGTAAAAGTTGATAAACATCGATTTTGGAAGAATTCCTGAAACTGATGAAAAAAGATTTGCATCGATATTGATCTATTTTTTTTTTTAACTGGGATATGAACCCCGCTACCTCCAACATAACAGCATACTAATAATTCAGACCTTCTCACATTTGGAGGAGTGATGCAATGACAATGAAGGCTGCAACAGAAGGAAGAATCTTTGACTCTATGGCCTGACTGAGGGTACAGAGGGTCCTGAAATGATCCCTTTCTTAGAGTGCTTTTTTACCTAACTTCTCCACCTTCCAGCCACTACAAAACTCCAGCTCAAGTGAGTGCATTGTGCATTAGGCTCAAGATCTGCCTCCTCGAGAGCCCACCCTCACCTGATCATATGCCTCTCTCATGCAGTAAAGCAACAAATGGAAGAAAAATGAGCTAAATGCACCAGCCCCCAATGACTCAGCACCTAAACCACAGAGACAGTTCTGCCCTAGAACCCAAGACTTACACAATGCAGCTTTTTTTCCTCACCTGCAAGAGAAATTCTGCAAAAGCCCTGAAAGACATCAAGTACTATTTATTTATTTATTTTCAAGATTTGGACATTACCTTTGAGCAAAAGCTCTTTTACAAAGGCTCTACATCAGGTACAACAAAGTGTGAACAATTGAGAACAAGAAAACAAAGGAGGGTTGAGCCCCAGTGTAAGCAAATTACAAGGGTGAAACATTATTAACAGAGACATAAGCTATCTGGTAAGTAGAAAGAAACATGACAAGGCCAAACATTGTCAGGTACACAGGTATACTTTACAACAGCCAAAGACTAGGCACAAAGGTATAATCTTCAGTAGCCAGGAAGCTAGATCCATCTAAGTGGTGGAATGGATTTAGAGAGTTGGGGGTGAAGGATACGGGAATTGGGCAGCAACCCTGTGGGGGCTTTGTTAAAAAGGATGTGGGAGGTGACTTGATCCATGCCAGTTAGCCAGGCGATTGTGTCTTAAGACTTGCAGGTACCTTCTTCACTCAATGACTGCTCGGGACAGCTGATGAGACACAAGCCGGCAAACAAGCCTGTATGCATGAACGGGGGGATTGCAGAAAGTAACGTGAACAATGGGAGGGGACTGGGGTAGGGGTCTCACACTGCCATATGAAATTTAAGTAACACACTGACCTGTGGCTGTCACTGCTGTTGTAACTGTTTAAAAGGTAAATGCACACCCAGAGTATTAATGGACACGATCACTGTGTTAACATCTGCTTCTAATTTTTATACATCGAAATAAATCATAAGATTTGATTGAAAACTCAGAATTTCATGCATCTGTGATTGTTTGCAGAGAAAAAAATAGGGACAAAGGCTAAAAAATTAAAAAAATAAAATAAAATAAAATCCAGGCAAGCCTATGGGGAATGGAGAGCTGGTCAGTGACAATGTTAACATGACCAATATTTTTAATAAAAATTTCTGTAATGTATATGGTCCACATAAAAATATACCTACTTGTTCCGCACACCATGGCACTCCTTATGTCTCCTTTTCCCTGGATGAGATAAAGACCAAATTACTTTAACAGAAGGGCAAAACCTCTCCAGGCCCAGATGGAATTTTGGGACAGATGTTGTACATGATGGTGATTATTTACTATACCCATTTAAAATTTTGTTTGAAAAGTATATTAATACTGGTATAGTACCCCCTGACTGGAAACTTGCTTATGTTGTTCCTATACATAACAAGCATTTGTCAATGCCAAATGTTGTCTCGCTGGCATTGGCAGTGGTAGTACAGGAGTTAGAGATGCATAATAGGAATGGCAGTGAAGTATTGAAGTGACGCCAACCCCATCCCCCACCCTGCAGAGATTGACAGGCATTGGGGTTTGCCTTTGGGTCGTCAGCTATAACGCTCATGCCATTTTACCTCACCCTACCCTGTAGACACTGACAAGTGTTGTGGTGTGCTTTGGGGTCTTTGGGCATTATACTTACCCCATTCCATAAGAAAATATGCTGAGGTGGGTACAGTATAGGAGAATGGGGTGAACTTTGTGGACGAACACTGAAAGGCACGCCACGATGCCTGTCACTGGCTGCAGGGTGGGGGTGGGGGTGGAATGGCATAAGCATTACTGCTGACGATCCCAAGTCAAACCCCTGATGCCTGTCAGTCTCTACAGGGTGGGGTGCTACAGTTGGAAACCCTACCACTGTAGGCGTGTGTTTGTGTTTTCACTCCAAATTTTCAACATGGGCTTTTTGTGAGCCCACCTCATGAAGAGCAGCACTATCAGTTTGCTAGCTGAAAGGTGGTTTTGCACAGCGACTATGCCATTTGGCCACACAGAGACAAAAACACATTTTGGGCAGTATGTGGAAAATGACAACTGTATTGTTCATGAGGAGATGTAAACAAATGGCAACGTTGAAAATCTGGAGTGAAAATATGAAAAATTGGTGAAGTCATGAGCATGCAAAGAAACTGTGCAACACTTGTCTGTAACCCAATTATTTTGGGAATTTTTTTAACCACATTTTTAACATAAGCATTTTGGGACATCCCCTCATGAACAGTGGCACTGTGATTTTGTTAATTTGTCCCAAATGTTGATTTCCCACAGTGACCATGCCATTGTGTACCACAGGTGCAAAAACACATTTAAGGCAGGATGCAAAAAATGACAAAAAATGTTCATAAGGAGGTGTGACAAAATGCCATTGTTGAAAATCTGGCATGAAAATATTACAGATTTGCAAAGCTATAATGGTGCGTGAAAACTGCACAAAGCACACTTGTAACACAATCATTTTATAGAATTTTGTCACTAGATTTTCAACATAGGCATTTTAGGACCTCTGTTCATGAACAGTGTCACCGTCATTTCCTCAAACTGTCCCGAAAACTGATTTTGCACAGCAACCGCGCTATTCTACGCCAGACGTGCAAAAACACATTTCAACCAGGATATGTAAAATGACAGCTATACTGTTCAGGAGGAGTTGTGTAAAAATGCCAATTTTGAAAATCTGGAGTGAAAATATTACAAATTCACAAAGTTACAAGCGTGCATGGAAACTGCGCAACACATGCTCATAAAACAGCCATTTTTTTGATTTTTTCCACCAAATTTGCAACATAGGCTTTTTGAGAGCTCTTCTCATGAACAGTGGCACTGTCACTTCACTAATCAGTCCCAAAAGGTGACTCCATGCAGTGACCGCGAAATCACCTTTTGGGACTGAATACCCCCATGACAGTGACTGAATTCATGAAGAGGTATGCCAATAACCCCATGTTGAAAATCTGGTGTCAAAATTCCCAAATATGCCCAGGATATGCACCAAAGCTGAAAAAACCCTATTTATGCCATTGTACAACTTACCGGCATTTCTTCAGTTCGCGGTCAGTTTTGAAGAGTGCAGATGTGTTTCCAGTCCACAGAAGATCATTGTGCCAGACTCTGGAGGTAAGTATGGGGTAAGGGTGGTGTGGGGAGGCAGGGTGCACAGTGTGTGGGTGCGGATTGTGGGAGGGGGCAGGGAGCCTGTGAGAGACCGTTTTGTTTTTTACAGGGTAAAAAAATAAAGGGGAACATCGCTGGATGGTTTTTGTTTTTCAGGGGATTTGGCATGCTGGGGTGAGCTCCCAGCATGCTGCCTAAGTGTTTTTTTGGGGATAATGAGTCGATGGGATTGGCACCCCTCAGCACAACAAAAGCCGGGGGGAACATTATGCTGAAGGGGGGCCCCTTCGGCAAAATAAATGAGGAAGGGGATAAAAGCCAATGGGGATTGGACCCACCGTTGGGAAAGAAATACTTTTTTCATGAGGGGGGGCTCATGATGCCGAGGGGGATTGGACACCCCCTCGGTACACAGTGGAAATGGGAGGGGGGGACATAATGCTGACGGTGAGTGGGCTCCCCCGTTGGCATTGTGACAGCAGGCGGTGGCAGTCACTGCTGCCATGGTACTTGGACGTCAGGAGGTGTGTTGTGGTCCCGCTACATGAGAGTTTTGCTCTCATTGCAGTGGACCTTTTCTTAGATCTGGTGGCCACATTAGGGATTCATGATGTCAGCACCTGCTGCTGGCTTATTTGGGAATGAGGAATGCACCTACTGATGCATGCCCTGCTTTCGCCCAACAGTGACCGCGCCTCCAAATCTGCTACAACCGCAAGATGTTGGCTGGCGCACAAGTGTGAGCCAACATAAAAAGGGATCAAAACACAACTGGAATGATTATAGGCCTATCAGCCTCACATCTAGTGTGTGTAAGGTATAAGAAGGCCTATTGAGGGATATGTGAGCAGAAATAGGGCACCTGAGACCTACAGGTCGTTTCCTTAATGTAGGGTGGTGCCCCCCCCCCGGCACCTCTACTTATGGATTCTCAACTCCAGGGGTGCATGTCAGGAGTGTTTATGTGAAAAACTTAAAAAAGGTGAATGCCACCTCCCATCAAAAAAAAAATAAAAATGAGCCACACCAGACCTAAACCCTGCACCCTCCACCTCCCAACCAACCACCCTCCCCACTACACTAGCAAACCAGCTTGGCAGCTGCCTGCCACCCCCTCCCACATACTATCCCTCCCCCGTCACTCCCCCCCCCACATGTGTGCATGCATACATCCTGTAGCCATATGTTGCCCACCCCAGTATCCGGTCACCCACCCTCGCCAGGTAGCCCTGAACACAGGTGCCAGAACTGAGTCACTGTTTTTAGGCACCCAGTTGTGGTCACCTTGTTCACGGGTACCTGAACAGCACTTAACCAGTGGCTGGAGCCAAACAACATGGATACCATTTTCTTCTGGTTCACTGCTAGACAGCTGTTCAGATACCATTTTTGTATGGTGGAGGAGTCCTTTTGTAATGGCTCCTCAATGGCGGAGACAGTAGGGTGGAATGCACAAATGACTGTTTCATCAGCATACATGTGTATGTGGCAAGTGGAAATGGCTACTGGAGGTTGTTTATGAAGACTGTGAACAGCAAAGGGCTGAGCACAGAGTCTTGGGTGTTCCTGAGGGAGAGTGGTAGTTGGAGGGTGGATCTGGCTACCTTGACTGAATGGGATTGATTGGTTAAATAGGAATGAAACCAGGCGACTGTGGGGGTGGAGATGCCTGAAGCCAGAAGAAAACTGTGGACCCTATAGGTCTACAGGACTGAAAGAGTTAACATCCGGAGCCTATCAGAGCACCAGGTCAGTTTGTCTGTCTCATGGTTCCAATGGGAAGGAGCCAGCAGGAGAACTGCTGGCAGATGCTTATTGTTTTAACTTCACAATTCAATATTTGTACTATATATTGTTACGTAAACTGTGTTTGTATATGTATTGTGCTTTGCATCCAGGTCATCTCCAAAAATGGGCACTTGTGCTCAGAAGACTTACTTACTTAACAAAACTAAACAAACAGTTGGGGGCACAGGGTCATTTTAGCTGCAAAAACAAAAACAGTGCAGCAACAGATGCTGCAGACAAAATGGTATGCATTAAAATAAGGTCAAGTAAAACACCAACCTACATAAACAGCGCATGCCATTCTATACAATGGGCTTTCTTCTGTGGTTGTTGTGGGTGGCGTCCCCTCCTGTACCCTCTGATGTGGGGTGCCCCACAGCCCCCGGAATTTATATAACAAACTCCGAGGGGGTGGACTTAGGGGATGGGGAGAAACTCGGAAGGGGGCAACTTTGCTTTTGTTTTGTTTTTAAAAACAGCCAAATGCAATAGCATGGGAAGCCCTGGGGGGAATCAATCCATAGCCCCAGGTCTCCTGATTTCGCCATGTGCTGGTGCCTTAACAACTCCATCACAGAAGTGGCTTAACCAGGCACCCAGCACACAGTAACTTGATACCTCCCAATAGTAGTGTACAGCAACAGGGGTAGCGGTAATTTCCTACCGCTGTAATCACAAGCACGCTCTACACAGCACGGTTAATGCCCACTTTATTCCATGCACAGTATTGACCCAGTACTACAGTGGCATAGCTGGAGAGAAGCTGCCTGCTAGGCAAAAGATACCTGATACTACCTATGCCTGTTCTCATTTTCAGAATCATTAACTATTTAAAATCCTTGGGAATCATGGCAACAGCTGTCATGTAAAGTGCATCCCATGAGGTGAAGCCCCTGAAGAACCCGATAGTCCCGAGAGAGAGTTTCAAGAGGAAAGGAATAAGAGAACTGTTCACTGAAATTCCTGATGTGCTCAATCTGTGCTGTTATGACTGTTCTGTGGTATCCACCAGTGCCCTCCCTCTCAGCAACCAGCCAGAAGGGTGAAAGAAAAGGGAAAGTTAATGTTTAATTCAGCCTGGGACCCTCTGTTCTATGAAAGAGGGTAAGGTGATAGGATCTGCAACCCTGATGTCCTGCAGTTGATACTTGCACCATGCACCTACTAGCCCCATCAAAATTAAAATCTGCAAGTTAAAAGTATCTCTGAAGAGCAAATAATGGGAAGCAACTGGCTGGAAATTTTGAGCAAATCAAAGGGTACATGCCTTCCACTGTAAGATCAGGTGGAGTTGCATAAAACCTCATGTCCCTTTAGGGCTTGTGCAGGTCTCATGTGGGACACTGTCTAGATGGGCAGTTCTGGCCCCTGTGTGCCAGGTTTGAAGCCAGCTGCTGTACATTTTCAGAGCATTCATTCAATGGACAAAATACCACGGTGGCCCCTATGCCAACTGACTAAGTGCCTAACCTATCTGAAGAGAAAAGGCACCTGCTGTCTTCTTGTGAAAAGTGTCAAGAAAGTCCTACAAATGTATTTGTCTCTGAGAGCCCTGTAATTGGCTATGAAAGTCATATGACTGGCTGAGAGCCCTGGAATGAACCTTGAACAATGTGCCCTATTCCCACTGGGTTGCCTGCAGCCCCAAAATTAAGTTGGCTTGGTAACTGTCTGGGAGATGATGTCCCCAGCTGTGGGCTATAAATTTCCACTTGAGAACTAGGAGACTGAACTGATGGACTTTGTGTGCCAGAAACACCAAGTACGGTGATTGGCACCAAGAGCTAATAATGTGCTTATGAACTCTTTAATTAAATGAAACTCTGGATACACTTCAACAAGTTTATGGACCTTCAACTAGGCTGTCAACTCTGATGAAGCTTGGCAGTGGACCATGTGAAATGTCAATCTTTTACAACGTTACTGGTCACTATATGTGACTTCTACAGCCTTGAGATATACTATGAAAACTAGAGCACTTTTTGTTGAAATGAAGTTTGCAAACATTTTATATTTAAGTCCTTGGTTTAGGTGCAGTTATTTTCTTATTGGAAATTGTTTAATTGCTAACCCCTTCGCTTTGCAGCCTTGCATGGGTCCTGAGAGCATTGAGAATCCTGGGAGGTCTCCTCAGGTAAGTAGTTTTACTGTTTGTACACTCCCCTCTCACAAAGTTACCTTCAGCAGGCTCCTAGACATGGAGAGAGGGCTACACTGTACACAAGAAGAAAGGGTTGCTCTAAAACTGAATAAGCTTGTATATGTCCAGTATAAACATTTTTCTGTAACATAAACTGCTATCCAACTTAAAAAATAACTGAAAACTTAGTTGATGTTGACAGCCAGACCAGGCAGAACATTGGCAAACAACTTGAACTGTTCCTAGTTCAATGCAATGTGTGAGTTTGTAAACTTCCAGAAGTGTACTGCTCTATTTTGACTCCATGGGCCAAATTTTAAAATGGGATGCAGATGCCACAGTTCCCTGGTACATCGAACATACAGCGAAGGGGGCTTGTGGCATTCCTTTGATGCAGTTTGCTGTTTTCATTCAGGTACACCAAATGCTGCAAGTTAGACCAGCTCCCCCTGGTCTAACGTTGTGCCATTTGGGGATCCCTTTTAGAGGGCTTGCACCAAACATTTGAAGCAAGCTGCCATAAAGTGTAGAAAATGTTGCAATTGTGATAAACATACTAAAATTGAGCACAGGTTGTGGCAATGTGTTTAGCCAAGGTGCATCAAACACTGGGGTTGACACAGGGCTTGATGGAAGCCCTGAATCAACCTTTGAAAATCGGGCGCCATATCTGTGTTATAATTGGGGGTGCTGGGATCCTTGAGTGCTTGTTGCAGTTTGTTGATTAAAGACTTCAGACTTTGATTAACACTATTATTCTCTTCCATTTCCTACAGTTGACACAGGAAGTCCCTCTCAAAAGGCAACTATTTGTGATACGACATGGTGAAAGGATAGATCAAGTCTTTGGAAAGTCATGGTTGCAGCAGTGTATAAGCAGTAATGGTATGTTGACGTTTCAGGAAAGCATGTATTTCTAGTGTTATGTTGTTAACTTGCTGTGAATTTCCACCACATTAAAGCATTCTTGGTATTCTCATTACATTTAGGAGGAATATGGTTATTACCACTTGGTTGAAAGGCAAAAGAACTAAATTCTCAAAAGTTTTGTATACCCTGCTTTTATATAGTCAGCTATATTTTGAATCAAAAATGTTTATGAAAAACATTTAAAATGTTCTTGTTCAGTATATTAATATGCCAGATCTATATCTCTCTGTGAGGATCTTGTTGCTGAGAAACCTAGTCAAACACATACTATCCATTAGTGGGGTGCTAAAAGGCCCAAGTCAGAGTTTAAATAGAGGTGGCACAAGAACAGGGTGCAAACAGGCTACCAGTTTCTCCATCAGACTTAACTGTGTTGGGGGTGACTCCTCTCTGACTAAGACTCAATGCAAATGCAAATTGCTCCACAAAATGTCCATGGATCCAAGCTCCACATGCTGGTTAGCAACACCCTTAGAGGTCTGGCCATGGTTAGCACCAGCCATAGCCAGTGCCAAGGGGCATTCACTCTATGAAATTTCCTAAGTGTTCTTGTTTCATCCAAGAGGGACTAGTGCCCCCATAGCCTCAGCCATAAATCAGTCAACAATGCTCAGTGGAACCACCTCTCTCAAACCACATTCCCCCACACTGTTGCTGTGCATCGTTACCCTTCCCCAATCTCTGTCTCTCTCTGAATCCATGTGGGGCTGCAGCAGCATTGCAATACCCCCCATCCCCAGCCCCTGCAGGGCTATGGACAGGTGGTGTTGCACAACCTTGTGGCATCCTCTTCAAGGATTACTATGATCTGTATTTGGTTCTGCAGGCCAGTAACATGGTGACTCTACCCTCTTACCTGCACATTCTCAAATTACTTTTTGAATGCATGGGGAAGCATTGCAGCCCACTCCGAGCATGCCTGAGGATATCACAACCAGGGGATCAATTAGCTCCAATCAGTTTAACTATTTATGTGGTATCAGTATTTTTGTTGTTTGACATGTGACACTGTACAATTTTGAATGTCTATCTAAAAGTCAAAGAACAAGGTAAAGAAAACAGTAAAGTATTTTATAATATAAATACTTGTTAATATTGCAATGTATTCATCCGAGCTAGCTCAACAGTGATGCAGCAACTCAATCTAAGTGGGGTCATATTTCTATCCAGTTTGCTAGCTGAGAGTACTGGAACACATGTTGTCAGATCATGCATCTCAAATAGCATAAGAAGCCAACAGCTGATACATACTGATAAAAAAAAAACATAAATATCATGCAAGGCAGCAAACTATTGAATGCAAGCTTTATTAGTTTTGTAAGGCAAATACAAAGATATGGGAGGATTTCTTGCACAGCCTTACATCATCCAGATACAGTATAATCAGTGCATTTACACAAGAATGGAAAGATTCTAAGCACAGAAACCAATGCAAGGATTATACCTTGATATTTTCCCATATCCGTGTATTGTATGTCCTTGCAAAACTATTTCAGTGCACTTACATCAACGTGTTACATAATCAGAGTTTCCGGGAATGTGGGTGGGAATTACTGCATAACAGTGAACTCCCTTGCTTTGAACCACTGGACCACACTGCCTTCTCCAGTACTTCTGTTACAGTTAACTAGCTCATTGTCATTTTAATGCTACTGTGCAGAGATGGGCAATGAAGATGATACAGGGCCTCCAGAAAGTTTCCTATGAGGAGCAGCTAAGCACGCTAAACATGTACTCACTGGAAGACAGAAGGCAGAGGGAGGATATGACTGAAACTTTTAAGTTCATGAAGGGCATAAATACAGTGTCCCACACAGAGCTATGCAATAGAAGCACCAGCTAGTCGACACTTGTGAGAAAGTACTACATTACTGAAAGGGTGGTAGAGCCATTGAACAGTCTGCCTGCTGAGGTGGTGGGGGCAAAGACCATGGAGGATTTCAAATGTGGGTGGGACAGAGTAAGGGCACAAAAACTGAACTACACTCCCAGTACAGGGTTGGAGGGGATGAGTGGAAGGGGAGATGGCAGTTCCCCAGATTGACACTAGGTTCCAGGAAACTTTATGGGCAGACTTGGTGGACCCTCGGTCTTTTTGTGCCATCATGTTCTATGGTTCTACGTTACTGGAAGCAGAAGAACCTAAGAGGAAGTTATTCTTATGATATATTTATTTAAACTTTTGGTGACCTGGAAAAGCACACTGAGCCAAAGCTCAATTCCAGGTGCGACCCGGGGTACAAAGCATAAACAATGATACAGAAACAGGGAACAGACAGGCACAGAAATCATCACGACAGAGGCAAACAAATAAAGGTAAATTTAGCACCATACAAGCAGTAATACATGTGACAGCACATAGATAATGTGCATAAAAATTGAGTTTTAAGTGCATTTGTTGATGTACAGACACCAAAGGCAAGTGGTCACCTCTGGGTGGAGGAGAGGCAGGTGCAGGGAGGTGATGGGAGGAGGTGTAAATGTTTTTTGAGAGACAGGTAGGATGAGGAGATGCGAAGTTCACTGGAGAGATTATTCCATATGAGGGTAGGTGATAAGAGAAGGCACTCTGGCCTGCCCAGTACAGGAGTAGGGGATAGAGAAGGAGTGGGGATCCCAGGATCAAAGAGAGTAAAGCGGGGGTTGGGGGGATGCAGGACTGAGGCAGGAGGATAGGTTGGGTGGAAGAAGGTCAAACCAGAATTTGGCTATGATGGTCACAGAGTGAACAAACCTCCAGTGTGAGAGTGGAGTGATAGAGAGAGAGAGAGAGAGGAGTATAAGAAGGAATGGTGTGCATGAGGGGGAGAGTTGGAGGCAAATCTGCAGAAGTAATTTAGTGTGGTATCTAGTTTTGAGAGGGAAGTGGCAGGGGCTGTGCTGTATATGATGTCAGTATAGTGGAGAGATGGCAGTCTCATCTTAATGACAAGCTCGTGCCTAACAAGGAGAAAGAGGGAGTCCTAATTTCAACAGAGGAAACCTAATTTGGGTCAGAGCTTGGAGACTAGGGTGTCAATATGGGTAGAGAAGTTAAGGTGCTGGTCCAGCTATACTCCCAGGTATTTGTCACCTGAACCTCTTCTAGGGGGTAGTTGTCCTGTGAGTGACATACTGGTAAGGACTGAAGCCTTGAGAGCTTTTGATCTGAGCTGATCATTACTGAGACCATCTTCTTCTGGTTTACCTTAAGATCATTGCATGAAACCAAGCCAAAACATTATTGAAGTCATGTTGGAGGAGTGGTTGCACCTCCTTAGTGGAGGGTCCTGAGGTGAAGATGACAGTATCATCAGCATACATATGGATTAGGGAGTGGGAACAAATGGAGAAGAAATCATTAATAAAAACAGAGAATAGTACTGGGCCGAGTATCGATCCCTGGGTGACACCTGCCAAGATGGGGGGGGGTAGGAGTTGACAATTCATACTTCTTGTTGTCTACTAACTATGTAGGAGGCAAACCAATGGATGGAGAGGGATGCTAGACCTATGGAGTGAAGTTTGTTCAGGAGGAGTGTATGCCAGAGTTGAAGGCCTTGGCTAGATCTATGTAAATGGCTACTATAATATGGTCTTTGTCCATGTCTGAGTGGATGGTGTTTGCGACTCACAGTAGGGAAGAGACTGTGGAATGATGTTTTCAAAATCCAGATTGGTAGGGGGAGAGAGTACTTGATGAGGTGATGACGTCTAGTAATCTTGTGTGTATCAGTGACTCCTATACTTTGACAAGTGAGGGGAGGAGGGAGATGGGATGGTAGTTTCCTGGAGACAACAGGTCACCTCTCATGTGGAGTGGAATCACATAGGCTGTTTTCCACAAGATGGGAACTTTACTGGTATTGATAGACAGGTTCATGATGTGTGCAAGGAGTGCAGCAATGGCAGCTGTCGACAGATGAAGCCGTTTGGATGTACCCTATCAGGGCTAGATTTATTTGGTGCAGCAAGTGAAAGGCCTTGAGAACTTCATGGCTGGTGATTTCGGGAAGTGGTAGCAATTGCTTGATGGTGAGGAGGTGGATGGGGGGCTTTGGGGTAGGAAGTGCATCGGCTGGGCACAGGTAATGAAGAACTGGTTGAAGATTTCAGCCACTGCAGAAGGATCTGAGATGAAAGTACTATCTATCTTGAGGGTAAGGGATGGCAGGGAGGTGCTAGGGTTGACAAGTGAGTGTACTGTCTTCCAGAAGGAGATGGGGTTATTGGAGTTTTTGTGTAGGTGTTTCTTAAAATATATGGATTTGGCAAGATGAGTTGCCTTTGTGCAACTATTTCTGATGGTTTTATAGGCAAGGGGATGAATATGAGATTGGGAGGACTTACTGTATAGCGAGTCCAGGCCTGGTCATGGGGTTTGCAAAGGGTGATTAACTGGGGTGAGATCCAGGGTTGGTGAGATTTCTTGACTAATATATTTTTCATCAGGGTGTGGAGGTCCCAAACTTGGTTAAACTGTCAGGAAATGATTGAGGGTAGTGTCTATGTTTGTAGTAGAGTAAACGGGGGGAGCAGTCTGCAAAGGTGAGGTCATGAAGAAGGGTGTTTGTGTCAAGAGATCGGATAGGGAGGATACTGATATATTTAGGGGCAGAGTTGGGCAGATGGATTTTTCTGATACAGTATGTTATGCAATGGTTGCTTAGTACATCTGGAAGGACGCCAGCGGCTAAGATGTGGTCGGTGTGAGATGTATGGATCCAATCTAGGAGGGAGTGGTTAGGAGCATGGGGGTTGTATTGGGTGGTCTCCTTAATCAGCTGTGAGAGGTTAAGAAACATAAAAAACGCAGAAGTTGACAGCAGATAAGGACCACCAGGCCCATCTAGTCTGCCCATTAGTTCTACCTGATTAATGTTGCCTTAAGTCTCTATTCTGAACATTGATCTATATTATTCTTATTCATCAGGGACTCAATTTTTTGTGTGGAGGGCTTGGATGAGGGAGCAAGCCAATCTAGATTAAAGTCACCAAGCAGTATGCGCTTCTCATCAATTGTAAGGGAGGTGATGGATGAGATGTACTTTATGAGTGCATCTATGGTGATTTTCGGTGCAGTGTAGATGACTGCAATGTAGACAGGAAGGGAGAAGGGGAAGGATAGGTGTATTATTAGATACTCAGGAGTGTCAGGGTTGGATTTCTGTGAGGTGGTGGAGTAGGTGAGGGAATCATGGATGTACATTGCAACACCTCTGCCACATCTACTCCTGTCCTGGCGATGTATCGAGAAATCGGGGATGGCTAGTGCCAAATTTGGAATCCTGGAGGACAGCCAAGTTTCCATTATACAAAGGATATGAGGGGAGTGTTGGGACATCCAGACTTTAAGACTGTCCCATTTCAGGATTAGACTTCTGGCATTTAGATGGAAAATGCAGAGAACTTTGTGGGAAGTAGAGATTGTGTTTTGGGGGGAGAGGGGCTAAGGCTAAGTTCCACTGGGCCCGGGTTAAGTTCCACATCACCTTATATGAGCAGAGTCAGGAAAGGGAAAAAGGAGATAGAGGGGTATTTCCGTAACTTAGGGCAGCAGAGCGTGAGGTTGGAAGACAGTCATGGGGAGGGGAGCAGATGAGGTGTGGTCTGATGAGAATGATGTGGAGGAAGGGGAGGGTAGGATGGATTAATTAGGTGGCCATGGGTAGTGTGGTGCAGCAGATAGGTAGTATGGTGAGAAGAGAGTAGAAGAGGAAATAGAGGGCAGGACAGGGGGAGATAGGATAGTTGAAATGGAAGGAGGATGGAAGTAGAGCTGTGGGTACATTGAAAAGTGGAAGGAAGGAAATGAGAGTAAGGAGCATTTTTTGAGTGGAGGATGGTGGTTGGTCATGCTTGAGGAGGAGGTGGAAGGTTAGAAAAAGAGAGGACCTTTTAAAATTATGGGGGGTGGATAGTATGAGTAGCAAGCTAATCCAGGGTAAACTGCTAGTGGCAACCCTGCATAGCAAGTCAGCAATGATTGCTTAGGGTGGTTGAGGCTGGTGGATACCAATAAGCCTATACGCAAGGGGGAGGTGGAGTGTACCACCTCTTTTGGTATGGTGGGGGTGTGGCCACCTCTGAATGGTTGGGATGGCTACTAAACAAAAATTGGCTTAGGCTGGGAAGGAAGGGTGGCTAAAGCAATAGCAGGATACCGAAAAGAAGAGAGCAGGTGTGTGGAGCCGTTTACCTGCAGTCTGGAGTAAAAGGCAGCCAGAGAAAGGAGATATTGGGGGGGATCCTTAGATGCTGGCCTGCCCTCAGATCCCAGTTGGGAGAGCAGTTCTGTGCTGGCTAGTGAGGCTGGGGAGAGAAGAATAGCACAGTTAAGTAGATGTGTAGTGTTGGGTGGGGAGTTGTACAGTTCTGGGGGTGGGAGGTACACTCAGATTACAGGCCACTGTAGGAACGCCTATGGGTCTTGTCTAAAGGCACAAGACAGGGAAGATAGCAGGCTGAAAAATGCCCCTAGTCAGTGGCAGAGTAAGATAAAGAACCATGACTGCCTAGTAATGCTGAGTGGGCAAATTAGGAGTGCTGGCTAGATTTCTAGGAGTGCAGGGCTCAGCTGAACTTTACAATCCTATGCAATCATGGAATGAATTGAGATGCAGTAAACAAAATAAAACACACACTGAGCCTAGTGCTGTAAAACTCAATGAACAAAGTGAATTAGCACCCTGCATCTAGTGCGCAGAGCCACAAAATAACGTACAATGAGTAAAGCAAAGAGTTTGATAGCATTGCTACCTGAATGATCTTCTGTCCTTATAACCCTTCCCCCCCTTCACTCTTTTCACTTTACTGAGTCTGGCTTGCTGGGGGTCACCTATTCAAAGATAAAGTTATAGCATCTGGGGGCACAGCCATTGGGCTGGTTGTTCCTTTATTATGAAATTCTTTTCCACCTCATGTTTGTGCTGGTCACTCGGTGAAGGCCCTTAAGGGAGATCTAAAACTGTATTTATCTGAGCAGGTCTACAGTATTGTTAAGAGTATTTAATTTTGTTAAAGACGTATGGTGTATGTTATCTTAGTGTATTTTATTGCCTATTTCCCTGTAAGGTATCCTGAGTCTTTGGGATAGGGCACCCTATAAAAACATTGCCTTGATCTGACCTGGTGTTAACCAGGGACCTACAAATGCAGTGATCATGAGTTACTATAGTTAGACCTAAGAAATGGTATTGCAGCAACAGAACACATTAGTCTGGAACACTGAACTTTTTTTTTTCATATTTTGAAGGGAGATATCTCAGAATAGATCTGAACTTCCCTGCTGATCTACCTAGGAGAAGTACTGGTGCCAAAGAATATGAACAGGATCCTCCATTATCATGCTGTGGCCAGTTCCAGTCAAGACTAACAGGTTGGTTAAACTCAGTGGGTGGTACATATGTGGCAATCAAGATGCATGAGCCCACTGTATCCCCCCAGTTTGCAAGCAAAATGACTTACTCCACACAGTCAGCGGGTGGAACCTCTATCCTCCCTTCTACACAACAAATGATAGCTAGGTCTTCAAATACCAGTACTTTACTGACATGTCCCATCCCAGTCTCACATTTATTAACTAATTTTATTTTATGTGGACATTTTGTACAGGAAAGGCTTATTGAGTCAAGGTTCATTTCCAGTAGCGATGTGGGGAAGGGGGTACATTAAGAACAAAGGAAAGGGATGAGCTGTTAAAAGATAAATAACAAAACAAATCATGTATGAATACATTAAATCAACCATATACTGCAAATGACAAATCCGATCACACAAAATAATAAAATGAACTGAATTAAGGGTGGGCAGGTATAATTGCAAATATGCAGGGGTTAACGTAGACAGAAATGAAAAAAGTGCAGAAAACACACCCACAAAAAATTGGTTGATTGCCTCCATGGGAGGATGCTTATCCCCATGGTGTATTTGCACAGAATTGCATTTTGTATCTGACACTCAATAAACTGAGTGTGATTGCAATCAACCTGTGCAGTATTGCTTTCTCCTGGGGTGTGTGCACCAAGTGCTTTCTTCTTTTCTAATTTTCTGCCTTGCACACAAGTGCAGTTCCTGCAAGAGTTCCTTTGGCTCTTTTCTGATAATATTGTTTATATACATGTATATGAAGCTAGGTGAATTGAACAGTAGTTTGTGATAAAGGCTGGAGTGGCTAGGGATGGGATAAATAAAAAAACAGTAAGGAATGAGGGAAGGTAGGGCTATGGCTGTGGGGTAAATATGGTGTTGGACTTGTAGTGTAGTTGTGCCCCCTCTTTGTGTACTTCTTGATTTGCACTGTCCTTCATAGGGGGGCAGTAATAATTGCAACCATCATAATAATTAGTCATCTGATTCCACCTGATCTTTTCTGAGTGTGATAATTGATGCAGCCTCCCAACCAGATGTCCAATCCCATCCAACACCATCTCTGAGTATGATAGTTTTAAAACGTATTGATTACAGATCAGCTGTTGACTGCAATTCTGCTTGTTCCCCAGCTATTGCTGCAACTACTACTGTACACTGTTTCACTGCAGACTGAACCAGATGAGACAAAATGTGTTGTCAGGCAGAAGCTGAAGTCTTGTTTATATACATGTTTTCTACCCTACTCAAGAGTTCTTAAAATGTCCCTGTTTGGTATAATCAAAACAACAGTACATGAAAATAAAATTATTCAGTCAGCAACAGAAATGTTTGGGAAATTCACTATTCACAACAATTTATATCAATTACAGTGAGTTTAAAAAGGAATTGGTTTCCCTGCGGCCTTGGTCTTCCTGGATGCAGAAAAAGCATTTTT
Organism: Neoceratodus forsteri; assembly: GCA_016271365.2. Taxonomy (NCBI): domain Eukaryota; kingdom Metazoa; phylum Chordata; order Ceratodontiformes; family Ceratodontidae; genus Neoceratodus; species Neoceratodus forsteri. The sequence goes on from CM057458.1 coordinate 520,930,571, forward strand.
CGAGCATCGTGGTCCTTCCTATTTGCTGTGTTGCGAATATTTGGTCTTCCAGACGGATTTGTCAAATGGGTGGGAATTCTGTATTCTTGCACCTCTGCACAAGTCTAGTGTAACAGCACCCTCTCTGATTCTTTCTTCCTAGGCCAGGGAACTTGGCAAGGCTGTCCCCTTTCGCCTTTGCTTTTTAACTTTTATCTTGAGCCTCTCCTATGTAGTCTCCAGTGTACTCAAGGACACGCAGGCGTTTTTCTTGCAGGAAAGCGGTACTTGCTATCAGTTTATGCTGATGACATTCTTTTACATCTAGAAAATCCTGCTGAAACTTTGCCAATGATTCTCTCTGAGATATGTCGCTTCTCTGCTTTCTCTGCTTATAAGCTCAACGTCTCCACAACAATGCTTCTACCATTAACCAGCCTGTTTTTTAAACATGAAGTACAAGGTCTCTGCATTTCTTGGGAACCTAAACTTTTGCAGTATCTGGGTGTCTATTTGGCTCGGTCTGTTCCACTTGTAATCAAGGAAACCTTTACTCGTGCTGCAGCAGCTTAAGCTCAATTTGGATAGATGGTGTTCTCGTCCTTTCTCCCTATGGGGCAGAGTAAGTTTTTTTTAAAATTAATGTCCTATCATGTTTGCTCTATCCTCTGGGGATGTTGAGCATCTTCTTGCCTAAGTCCTGGTTTTCTTGCATACAGACTATCTTGAATTATTTTCTCTGGAAAATGAAAGCTGTTTGAAGATCTTATTTTAAGTTAACTGCCCCTAAAGTGCATGAAGAATTATCTCACCCTAACTTCTTTTTTTTATTTCTGTGATTTACATGCAAACAAGTTCCTTCTATGGAGGATGTCTAATGATTTATATCAAGGAATGGGCTAATTCACTCAGTGGCTAGAGGCAGAATTGTCCTTAGTCAAGGTGTATGGCCTTAACCTTTTCAGTCTTTTGTGTACAAAACCAGATTAGCATCCTGTGGAAATGTGTTCTACCCCTTTAGGCTGATCGCTCAAAGCCAAATCACAGATGGCATGATACTTCTAATGGGACTTTTTGAGGATGCAGTCTCAGCCTATTTTGGGGAATTTGAATTTCAAGACTGTGGGGCATCCTATTCCACCTTCATTCCTTATCCCATTGCATGGAATGGTGTTATTGCAGTTGCTGGATGGTGACAAAATACTTCCCTTCCAGGTTGTTAAGCAGACTCATTCTCTTCCTACTGCTTTCTACTTTAATTTTTTGCAGGTTTCCCAGGCCGCTCTGTCTGTGTTAGACCCCAAGCTGTGGAATCTCTCAGATAGTTCTACACTAGATAACTTAATACTTGCCGTCCAACCCCATTCAGTCTCAGCTTTATACAAAGCTTTACAAATCTTGGATACTTTAGCACTGACAGGAATATGCTTTTACTGGGCTCAAGAAATAGAGATTCCTGCTGACTCCATATTTTGGCAAAACATTTGGAGACACCACTATCAATATGTGAAACAGGATAGGCTTATAGCGGAACAATTTCATATTTTCCACTGTCTTTATTACACTCCTTATAAATTATTTCAAATGGGGAAACTTGGCTCCCCTACATGCACCAGATGTCTTCAGATAGAAGGGAATTTAAAACATGTACTGTGGGATTGTGTAAAAGTAGCTCCCTTCTGGAAAGCTATTATGGACTCATTAGATCCACTACTTGGGTTGCAGGAGCTTTTTTTCCTAATATCTGGCTTGTTGACCATTTTCTTCAAGGGCTCATCCCTATCCGAAAGACCCATGTTGCACTCATATCCGCAGTGGCTAAGTTAGTGATATTATGGCATGGGTAGGATGACTCAATCCTCTCCATGAGGGAATGGCATGCTGAAATGATGACTGATTTAATGCTGGAAAAACATATTGCCAGTCATGAAAAATGTCTTCATAAGTTCTGTGCCAGGTGGGAATTGCTTCTTACCCTTTTGTCTATAAGCCTGCGGTGACTAGGATTTAATAGAGGAAGGCCGTTTTCTTAAGTAGTTGTCCTCCCCCCCATTCTTTGTTTTACCTCCCTTTTCTTGTTGTTAAATTCAACTATCTGTCTTCTTCATGAGACGTAGTGGTGTTTTTTTCGATACTATGAAGGTAGATAGGGACTGCAGGGCTGTTGCAGTTAGTAGGGATGGTGGGGTGTTTTGCCTTCATACTATGCCTTTTAATTTTATCATTTGTTAGTGGGATAGATTTGTTAATGTTAGTTTGATTGTACTGTTTTATTGTACAGTATGTGTGTTTCTATATTTATTATTTCTATATTTTAAAATTTCAATAAAGTATGCTGAATTTAAAAAAAAGAATTGGTTAAGGTATTTGATTTGATAACTTTCAATGTATAATCTTTACATCCACCTAACTGCAAAAAAAAACAAAGTGTGTGAAGTATAAGGCATATTCTAATGCGAATTGCAAGCAACATTGATTTTTGTAGGTGGATTTGATGTTGTAAGAATGAGCAGATGCAGAGTTCAGTGAACCCTATCCCTTTTGACCAGAACAAGTGGTGTTTTAAAGTTTATAGGTAGTTCAACCAAAACACAAATAGTCTGGGAGACAGGGGAGGAGGTGGAGGATAGGAACAAACTGTGTCGGGAGAGGGAATATCATAACCTCCTATTTGTGTCCTCCTTGACCTCTATACCATATCAGTTACTGCACTGTTAGTCAAACTTTTTGCCCAAATTCTTGAAGTTAACAGAAGAAAGGCAGGGGCTGAATCGAAGCAGAACTGAATTTCCCACTGACCAATTTCTTTTACCATGAGGAAGGGATTATTCTTGAAAGGCATAAGTCTGTAGGTCAGTGACTGAAGCAACAGCCCCACCCCCCACATCTGACCTATTTAAACTCTTCCTTCTTGCATCATTCAGAGGAAATCTTTATTTGCCACTGGAGGCTCTTTCGGACTCCACTCTAATCTTGCAGTTTTGGATTTTCTACTTGGTTGGTGCTGCCATTCTCCTGGTTTGCATTTCTCCTGCCTTTCTCAGTCTGTATTTTGCTTTTGCCTCTGGCTGTTGCTATACTTCTATCTGTTGTCTGTGTCTGCTCTGCTGTTCTGGTGTGTTGTGTTTCATCAGTTTTCTTTACTTTTGTTTTTGGGGGGGGGTTCTAGAACTCCTATCAGCCTGCTGCTTCTCTTTGCTTGCCTTGTGAGGGCTTTCTAACTTTCCTAGTGTTTTGATGTCCTTTTGTGTGCCTTGTGCTGTTCACGCTCCTGTTTGCTTTATCATACCTTTGGCAAATCTCTTAGTTCAACTGCAATTGTTATCTGTGTGCTATTTAGCTTTCCTGTTCTCCCTGCCTCTAGCAGTGTGCACATCCACCTAAATTGTTTGCACCTGGACTGGCTTCCCTCAGTACTGGTTCCATCTAGGCAGCTGCAACTCCCAGCTCTACAATTCTCCTGTGCTTCTTCTTCTCCATTTGGGGTTTTCTACTCCAGTCTATCAGAACAAGCTCCTTTAATTTATACCTTACTGCACTACGAATGAAAGCAGTCAAACCGAGTGGGAAAAAATGAGCACCTCTACAGTTTTGGGGGTTTCCTGCCCTATCATCTGAATTACACTCTATCATAAATTTACTATTGTTCTGGTCCTACATGCAGGATCTGGAATGCATTTGTAATCATAACTCAAACTCTCATTACTATTGCCTATGTATTCAATACAATGTATGTCATCCTAGCTTACAACTGCTGGCATTTAAACAGTATGTTTCTCATTGCTATCTATACCGAAACATTCCATTAAATTAGCCACTTGGTTTCATGGAGCTCAGCTTGTGGCTTCCCTGTTATTACCACAGTGTGGGTCTGTTATGCCACAGTGGGGCATCATTCATGGTTCCAAGTAGCAGGAGCATGCTTTATGTAAGTTAAATGAATTTTTCCCTGCTCCTTTGCCATATTCCTGCATATTCCTCATCAAGTTAATTACTGACTCTCCTACTACTGCTCCTGTGTAGCCTAAATGGCATTTAAGATAATCATGCATAAACCATATCAATTCAATTACCTAAACCACATCACTTCAATTACTGGCATTCACAGCCTTCTTCTACATAATCAATGGCCACTGGCTTTGCCCAGCCTCCTACTACCTACCACATCAGTACCTACCCACACCATTCTTACCTACCACCATTGAGTATTTTCAGTGCTGTCAGTATTAGGCTTCTTTAATGGAACTGGTTGGTTTGCTTTCCACTGGTTTGCTCCAACTACCAATCTCTGGCTGCTAGCTTCGCTTGGCCTCATCCTCACTAACCACAACCTAACCTCCATCCACTGGCTTTGCCCAGCATCTCAACATCTAACCTTCAGCCATTGGCTTTGCCTGGCATCTCAACACCTAACTGATGGCCGCTGGCTTCACCCGGCCTTCTTTTATCTAACACTTTACAGTTGACTGTATGCTTTCATTCACAAATTGGAGGCATGCCAACCATGACCATTATTTCCTGTGGCTCAGGGCCTGCCCCACAGCCAACAGTCTTACTCTGCACCTTAAAGTCCATACCTTGAGCATGGGAAACTAGAAGCAGGATCCTTCTCATTTAGCCCATAGTGGGAATGTACGTACTCCGGGTGGAGCTTTAACCATGCAGCCATATCGATGGCTCTATTTGATGTAGAATTTAAGACTTCAGCTATGAGATGTGTGGCCCTCACACCCAAGAGGGCTTTTTTGGTAGCCAAATCTGGCTCAGCAGCACCTTCTACACTATTCTCCCTATGACCACTTCTGGTTTACCTGGTCTGTTTTTAGTCAGAAGGCCAGCTGAGTGCCTCAGTGGTTGTTGCTCTCCTCCTTCTGCATTGGGGGTCTTGCTCTCGCTTTAGTGTATCCAGTGTTGCAGAGTGTACTTGCAACCCTTTACAGCATTCCTGTTAGAGGGATCATGAGAGCTTTTCACCAAATTAGAATATTTTCCTCCACTTGAATTGGGTTTCTAAATTGCAGAAGCAGAGCTGTCACTAAATAAAACATCCCAAGCCAGGTGGGAAGGTGACCTATGCCTTGGATCCCCAGAAGTTTCCTCCTCAAAGGGGGGTTTTCCTCTCTCATTGCCAAAGTCATAATATCTAGTTACTTTAGTTGTAATTGTCTAGGCTACAAGGCAGGTTTCTGCAGTTATTTAGGTAGCTTTGTGCTGTTGTATGGAGATGGATTGTGACCCTCCTTTACCGTTCCCTCTTTCTCTTTGGGAAGTCATGCTCTCTCAATATAATTCATTCAACCTACATTAAGGTCATTGCTCATTTCAGTTATCTGCTGACCATTACCGTTGTCTCTGCTGACCTATGTGAAGGTCCAAATACTCAATACCAATGCATTACATCTGCAATGCTTTCTGATCTACACTCTTTTGGGGCTCCTCCTAAGCTACCTTTAGCCTAAGGGAATCCTTTCAGCATCACCTTTAGGGGTGGAACCCTCCTCCAGGGTTCCTTGCCTTTGACATCCCTACAGGGTCATTTTTCAGAGGTACAAAGAGGTGAATGGGCACAACAAAGTTTATTCAGCAAGTTGAATAAGCATAACACCACACCAAGTTCTGTAAGCACATTGAATTAAAAGGCTTAAGCCTGCAGTTCAGTGGCTGAAGCAACAGCCACGCCTCCCTACTTGACCTATTTAAACTCTTCATTCCTGATTCAGAAGTAATTTGTCTTTGTCCAACCATCCTCCTCACCTCCTCCAGTTGTTAGTCTCTCTCCTCTAAGCTACCTTTAGCCTAAGGAATCCTTCCTTCGGCACCTGTAAGGGTGGAATCCTCCTCCAGGGATTTCTGCCTTCAGTATCCCTATAGGGTGGTATTCCCAAGGTACAGGGAGGTGAACAGCCACAACAATGTTTATTCAAAAAGTTGCACAAGCATAACACCACACCAAGTTGCGTAAGCACATTGAAATACAGAGAGCAGAGGTATTTTTCAACATAACATTACCCAGTCACTTCAGTGTGACAACTCTTACCAAGGGGAAATCAGTTCTTCCCAATATCTAATGAAGATATTGTTAGAAATCTAACATTTAAACAGATAAAATGCTAAAAAATTAGAATTGTCCCACATTATACCCAAACCCCATCTTCCTCCTTCCAGAAGACTGGGAGAAAACTGTGTGTTCATGTAAACTTAGTACAATTCATCTTTTATTTACTTCATTTGTGTTGCTCAGATTCTTTTATAAAATTGATCCAAATGGCCACAGCTAATAATGCTTTCTGATTGGATGAACCTGGTCATCTGTCTTGCCACTGCCTGTATGTACTGTACTCATGAAGTGCTGTATGGTTCTGCATTTTCTCTGCCTATACTGTTAATACCTAGCCAATGTTTTTGTACAATGACAGACTGAAGGGTGCTGTATCCACTGGGACATACCATGCTGTCATCCTGGGTGTTCTATTATGCACTCAGCATGTAGCCTCATGTCTTAGCACACACTAGAGGTGTGCCTATATCTTCCAGTGAAAACACACCCTATCATCTGTTAGTGCCCATGTATAGTTTTCCATAACACTTGATGAAAATGTCTTTCTAGAAGTCTGCTGAGGTTGAAATAGCCACACAGAACTGTTTTAAAATTTAGTACTGTATTTTGTAGGAAAGATTTCCATTAGTGGACCCTAACAGCCCAATTGCAATCCCAATCCCCATAGCACTCTACTGGACACATACCTTCTGTGGCCAGTAGGGGGCTGGAATTTGCAATCGTAACCAGCATGGTACCTGACTGGTAGAGGTGCAGTGAAGTTTTAATTCACCAGCGAAGTTCGGGCAAAGTCAGGAAATTCACCTCCATGGAGCAATCCACAAAGTCACCATCTAATTTCGCCATTTCATGTGTGAATGTTTGCCATAAAGTGTGTCATTTTCACTGCAAAGTGTGGCATTTCACCCGCTGAGTCTGGAATTTTGCCTGGAAGTGTAGAATTTCACCCCCGAGTGGCAAAATTCCACCATTCAAGATGAAATTCCACCATTCGCAAATGAAATTCTGCACTTTCCGGGGCGAAATTCCAAACTTCATGGGTCGAGCTTTGCAATTCACACCTGCAGATTATTTTGAGAATTGTGTGAAATTCATGGATTGATTCATGTAATGAATTTTGTGGACTTTGCCCATCTCTATTGACCGGTACAGTGTATTGGAACATGTCTTTAGTGTTTGCAAAGTACCCAAGCATGTTCCAATATACCATTGGTTTGTTTCAGGCACTAATTTGCTCCTGGTGCACACATTTTTTTGGCCCCTAACCTGGACATGTGAATATCCTGGCCGTAGTCTCTTCTATCACCAAACCTGAAAATTAAACATTTTTAAACTACTTGATACAATTAAATAGAATTACAAATGTAATACTTCTGTAGTACCTATTGTATTTTTGAGATGCAAGCAGGTTATGCTAGTGATGTGGCATTTACATGTGCATACTATATGTGTGTGTGTGTGTGTGTGTGTGTGTGTGTGTGTGTCTGCAGTGGCTCAACCTTACTACTATACAATAAAATGCACCAAATTCATACCAAACAAAGTAATGTGTTGCATGTTAATACTGAGCAAGAAACTATATGTTCCAGGTGAAGCTCTGCGAGAAAAAGGAATAGTGATCAGTCAAGTCTATTCATCCCCTGCACTGCGCTGTATAGACACTGCTCATCATATTCTGGAAGGTAAATAAAAAAACAAAACAGGGAAAAGACTGAAAACTTAACAGTCAATCTTACGTTCTTATTATATCAATGTGTATGTCAAATGCAAAAATTTACTCATACCTCTAGAGTGTATTCTTCAGCATGTTGCTAACCATGCAGTTTTCAGTTACTGAGCAGTGAAAGACTTGGGGTTGATATATGGGGTCATTCTGGCAGTCTAGTGTAACAAAGCTAGCATGGTAATCTAATGTTTATGGTTGGAGGGGACTGTATATCTATCAAGTCAGCCCCCACCGCCGGTTCATAAACAGGGGTTATAAAGCATGTTATGCAAATGAGTCCAAACTACGTAGATACTCCATCCACTGTACTCCCCCAGGAGTCCTGTAGTTTCCTTGGTAATCAGAAATTAGTCAAGGCTTACCTTGTAGGACTGTACAGTCTTTATATTAACTGTATCCATTGGTAGGCTGTTCCATACGTTTGCCACCCTGTGAGACGAGACATGCCTCCTAACACTAACCCTGTATTTACCACCTCTGAGTTTCAAGGTGTGTCCTCAAATTCTGCTGGAGCACACCAGATAAAATATTTCCATCTGTTCAGTCCTGAGTATGCAGAAGACTGTGGGCATTTCCCCTCAGCCTCTTTTTCTTCTGGATGAACATGTTAAAGCAGCAGTGCAACAAAAAATATTTTTGTTTCCCCAAAAAATCTAGTTTCAGCTACAGTTCATAAAAAAATTAACCTACCTGTCAAATCTACTTTTCAGGTAACTCCTACGCTGGGCACCATACTTTTTTGCTTGTTTTCTCAGTCCTAGCCCTTACTAGGTTTACAGCAGTATTTCTAAGGCAAACATTGTAGCAATCTTTTTTCTTGAGAAAAAAATAAATTGAAAAATTAATTTACTCTAACCCCTCTACCCTAGCTGGGACTGTTATGCAATTTACTCAATAGCACTTATGTAAAATGCACTTTCACCCCTACTTGTTCAATTTAATTTGTTATCTGCTATACCCCCTTCGTATGTTTATAATCCTATATTCCTGCCACTGCTAAAGTTATGTTTTGTTTTTACTTGTATTGTTTGATCCCCTCGTAGTGATTGCTCTGATGTATATAATGACTGTATTGTCCCCTACATGTTGATCATTCTGATGTATATGAAGTACATATTCTCCATGTTCCCTTCCCACAGGACTCAACAGGAGACAAGCAACTTGTTCAGTGTGCCTTTCTGGTGAAACATATTAATAAACAAAAAATACTCAAATGTTGATAGAACTAGAGCATTTTGCTGCCAAATAAAACTGGAAGATGCATGGAATCTTTATTGTGGAAAAAAAGTAGGGTCAAGTGTTTTGCTTAATTTTGCTGCACTGCTGCTTGAAGTTATCCCAGCCTGTTTTGATTATTTCTGCCTCCCATACACCTCATCATTTCTGTTGCCCTGTATTTCACCCTTTTAATGTCCTGTGTGTCCTTTTTATATTGCTGAACCCAAAGCTGTACACAATACTTCACTTTGGGCATGACCAGGGCTGTGCAAAGTGGCAGGATTACTTCCCTTGCCCTGCTGCCTTCCCCCCCCCCAATGATGTGCAACAGCATTCTGCCAGCACTTTTGGCAGCTGGCACAAACTGTTTGTATTGCTTAATCAGACCCTTTTCTATTGTGACCTCTATGTCTCTTTCCTTTACTGCCGCAAAAGGAGCCCTAAACAGTGTGTAGGTCAATTCTCAATTTTCCACCTGAAGTGTAGCACCTTGCATCTTGCTGCACTGAATTTGAGACAATAGAAGTTGAACCAGTCACCCACCTTATTGAAATCCTCCTGAAGTTTGCCTCCATCCTCATGGGAGTCCACCACCCTGGCCTAGCGCAGTGTCCTTGATGAACTTAAACAGTTTGCGGGAGACTCCAGATTCCAGATCATTGGTAAAAATTATTAACAGCAATTGCCACAGCACTGATGCTTGAGAAAATGTTTATTACAAAACCACAGTACATTGTAATTTATGGGTGTCACGTCTTCCCATAGGGAATCAGTGACATCAGAAACACATAACACCATCACTCTGACATCAGAAAGTCATAATACTGTTATAATAGCTGAGTCTTCATTTTTCCCATAGGGAACCGTGGCATGATTTGCCATTATAAAGGAGTGTTTATAATGACAAACATGCACACTGTTTCCCTTGCTCTGCATATGCGCCAGCCACAGCTCTTTCTTTTTGACTGCTAGGTGCCTTGTCTTCCCCCGGAGATGGAATTGCGACTTGAACTCGGTGGTAAGTGACTGCCAAAAAATGATCAAGTACCAAGAAATAAAAAACAGAATTTTGGCTGCTGGCTGAAAGAAATGAATAAAAAACCCTTTTAAATATAGAAATAAAGGTGACCGCAGACCATATGCTCAAATCTGACCAGACCATGGCCGTACATGAATTTTTTTGTATTTTATATAATTGCTGTGGCAAAAAAGGAAAACCCAGCAATTATACAAAATACACACACCCTCAGTGTTAGATGCTTTCACAAACCCTTCGAGCTTTGCTCTTGGGGTTTATATAGCGTCTAACACCTCGGGTGTGTGTAAGTTTCTCATTACACACATATCACCCCATACTTTATTCTATATGTTCTTACATCAAATCAGTGCTATTATTAGATGGAATATCTGGCATGTTCCATATATTACAAAAAATAACAGATAGGAAACCAGCAGTAACTACACTTATAATAACTGGTCAGCAATTTCTCTCAGTGTACTGACCAGGTTGATATTTTCCATAACAACCGGCTGAGCCATGCCAGTCAAACAATGCTGCTGCCTCATTGGCCAACATTCTGTATGTGGGCAGGGCCAAACAGTCTCACAAACTGCTGGAGAAAAATTGCTGGTCTGTTATTATAAAAAACAAAAGATGGGGAGGGTGTTTCATATGAGAATTTAATGCACACCCTCGTTGTGGGATGCTTTGAGAAACCCCTCGGGCCTCGCCCTTGGAGTTTATGTAGCATCCCACAACTCCGGTGTGCATTAAATTCTCATATAAAACCCTTCCCCATCCATTATTCTCTATGTTATTCCATCTCAGGATTCTGGTGACATCATAAACAACCTGAGCTTTGCTGTTGTACTTAATGGTGTCACCAGAATCCCTTGGTGGAATTACAGCCTTGTTACTGATTATTTCCTATCTATTATTCTGTTTTATAGCAATGGAAACATAACAATTAAGTTTCACTTTCCAATATGCCTAATTACAATATACCTCACTGATGATCAGTCATTCTGACTGTAGAATCCACAATCTATGCAGTGATGCCAACCACCATTTGCCAAATTATCATAGCACACCAATAATTAACATGTGAGGGCACATCATTACAGCTACTGTATAGGCATTAGCAACCCTGTTACATTATATTACACTACACTAAAGCATAGATGGCTGTGCTAATGTGTTAAATATAGAATAATGGATGGGGAAGGGTGTGATATGAGAATTTAATGCACACCCAAGTTGTGGGATGCTACATAAACCCAGAGGGCGAAGCCCGAGGGATTTATCAAAGCATCCCACAATGAGGGTGTGCATTAAATTTTCATATGAAACACCCTCCCCATCTTTTATTTTTTATAATAACAGGCCAGTAATTTTCCTCCAGCCCAGTCTTTGTGAGACTGTTTGACCCACCCTCACATGGAATGTTGGCCAATGAGGCAGCAGCATTGTTTGACTGGCATGGCTCATGAATATCATAACAACCAGCTGGTTGTTATGGAAAATATCAACCTGGTCAGTACACTGAGAGAAATTCCTGACCAGTTATTATATAATAATTGACACCTCTGTATCTCACTGCAAAGTACTGCTAAGCAAATGACAAAATACACTTGTACTGAATGCCAAGAGTGTTTTATCTGCCATACTGTCATTTTATCCAGCATGACAGTACCTTTTTTTAGACTTTTAATTTGTCATGTATTTTAACAATTATTGATCATGATAAAGCTGCTTATAGTGAGCCTGCTATGCTGTTGCCCTGTGAAGACCAGTAGAGGCACCATCCCTGCTCTGCATGCTGTGCATAATATTTGAAACTTAGGTGGCATGTCCATTCTTTGATGTGCTGGACCTATTTTGTTAGGGTAGATGAAAGTGTAAGTGCAAGTGTTAGTGTGTGATGCCATTTACTTTATCCACGTTACTGGTGTACCACATGCAACCTCAATGAAATTTTATCACACTGCCCTAACAAGAGTGCCTCAACCCAGTAAATGAGGAATTACAACTAACTAGTGAGAGGACAGTTTGGACTTGGTGGCAGTTAGATCCTTGGTCTATTACATGAGACTGTAGTTTAGCCAGGATGCAATACTCTGTGATAAGCATGACACACTGTCCTGTATGATGGATTGGAGCACTTGCCATTAGATTACATTGTGTTCCTGCAGTATTCTGCAGCATGACACTGGCAGAAACTGTAATAAGAGCATGGCATCCTGACTGACTCCACTGTAGGTACCATTGCAACATTTAAGAAATAAGACATGATAGGGTGTGCATTTTGGTGGGCTAACAGCACACCTCGGGTGTTGTGATGCACGAGGCATTGCTGAGTGCCTTCAACCACATGAGAAGTACTATTATCCCAACACAAAGCAAACCCTGGAGTGTCCTATTGCGATTATAAAATGGGTCCAATATTTGTTTATTTTTTGTGGGCGGATGGTAAAAAAATGCACAAAAATAAAATAATATTAATCATTTTAATGATTTTTTTTCAAAGTTTCATCTACCCTAACAAAATATCTCCAGCACATCCCAGAATTGACATGCCACCTAAGTTTCAAATATTATGCACAGTATGCAGAGCAGGGATGGTGCCTCTACTGGCCTTCACAGCCGCAGCTCACCCTGCAGCAGGAGCTAGCTCCCTGGCCCTGCTGCAGGGGTGATTGTGGTGGAACAACCCATCACCTATTCCCCTCCCCCCCCGGCCAGATGCACTGCTGAGCAGGTGTTGTCTTGGTCTTGGTTTGCCTCCTGACATGGCTTCTTGAGTCTGCTTCCAAACAAAGGTTGTCAGGATGGCAGTGCAAATCGCTACCACTGGGTCAACAGGGTGGTGATCTGTGTCTGTAGCACAACTTTACACCTATAGAAAATAATGAAATTTGACTCCGTACAGAGGGCTTGCAGTTCTCTGGCACTTCTGTCAGAAGACACAGCTATTAAAATCACAGTTTTTCCAGATAGGGTACTTGATCCCTGCTAAGGACATGGGTTTGAAGAGCGGCTGTATCAATTGTGCTCGAACTAGACTCACATCCAGTGAAGGGACAGGGACCCTTACAGGATGATATAAGCAATTCAAATTCTTGAAAAATATTTTGAAAACTGGTGGTAAGGCAAGTGATTTTCTTTCCTAGCTGATGTACAGGCTGATACAGCTGCTAAATGTATCACATAATCCAGCACCACAGATTTCTGCTTCCAGAGGTGAAACTTTCTGTCAGTTGCACTAAATGGCAAATCCTTTCCATTTTGAGGAATATACTTTCCTTGTAGCTGCTTTTTCTGTCACTTTTAAAACTGTTAATACCTAATTAGAAAGGTTTATTATCAAATATTTTAGCTCTTCAAGAACCATGACCTCAATCAGAGTATTCTCTGGTCTGGTGGAGTCACCCTGCCATGTGACAGGGTTGGGAGATTGTGTTTCAGGGACAGAGAGCTGGGGATTCTATGTGACATTGTCAACAGAAACGAGTACTAGACCTGTCTTGCTAAGTCTGGCACTTCAGAATCAATGCTGCTGACTCTGTTCTCAATTTAGTAGGACTCTTAGAAGCCCTGTGAATAGAGGGAAAGTATATAGTTCATTTCCTCTCCAAGGCAGATACAGTGCATCCCCTGGGACTGCCCTTAGACAGGATGGTCTGCAACAGATTTTGGAGCGTTTTCTGTTTTTCCATGAGGCAAACAGATGTATTTCTGGAACCCCTATCTATGAAAAAACTGAATTCAGCACTTACTGAGTCAGTGACCATTCATGATTTCCCAGATCCAGTCAATGCAGGAAGTCTACCAGTACATTTCCTTTTCCTCCAAACTGTACTGCAGATACTGTTGTCTGTAAGGAATGTACTAGTTTCTATATCATCATTGCCTCTGTAAAGGGTTTTGTGAATCTGGCACTGTACTTCCTTGTTTGTGTATATAATACATTGTAGTTGTATTGCCTGGCTTGATCTAGACTACTTCTTTCAAAAAGGAGGAGAAAGATTGCACTGAAAGAAGCAGTGCTCAGAGCTCTCACAGGTTTATGTGGTCCATGCAGTCCTATTAGTCCCACACACTACTGACTGGTCTCCGCACCCTAAATGTGAGGCATCTGTTGTAAAGACTTTTATGGGACATATTAAAAGGAAGGAAATACCCTCCCAGATATTGCTTAAATCTCTTTCCACCAGGCCAACTTTTGTACCAAGCTGTGAGTGACTGGTACCAGTTGTTCCAGTGGAGCAATTCTTTGATGACAGTACCTTAAGTGGTACTGGATATTCTTCATCTGTAGCCAAGCCCAGGGAACCACTACTGTGGTGGAAGCCATGTGACCTGTTACCTGAAAGAATGCCTGTGCAGATTTCTTGTAGCCTACCAGTAATGGGTTTGGACTTTGAATGAGGGATTCTGTGCTGCGCATGGTCAAGAACACCCTCCCTTGTAATGTATTGTGTTCAGTTCTGTTTCTATGAACTAGTGTTGCTCAGATAGTATCCTGAACAATCCAGAGCCACCAAATACCTGCCATTTTTGCAGGATAGTGGATCCATTGAATAGCGGCAGCTATCCGACCATGGATCTGACCCCCCGGATGCAGGTCGGTTCCTGTGTTATCCGACCTGGGATCCAACCTCCGAATGCAACTGGATCCCAGGTCAGATTACACCCAGATAGTGCCGCCATCTGACGGAGCACAGTTGGATCCACAGGGGCACTATCTGAGCAACACTATTATGAACTCTGGAACACAGCTGGGTTCCAGATGAGATTTCTACATTTAGGAAGAAACCCAATTTTTCCAGTAACCTCCTTACCAGTTGTATGGATTAAGTGGCTTTTTCTGTTACGTTCCCACTTATTAGACAGTCCTCCAAGTAGGGTAACACTGCTACAGCTCTTTTTCACAGATGTCCTGCCACTATGGCTCAGCACTTTGTGTGCACTCTTGGAGCTGAGGTCAGACTGAAAAGCATTACTGAGAACTGGTACTAGCTGAGTTCCATCCTAAACATCAGGTACTTTATATGGAGGGGCCTTATTAGACTATGAAACTAGGCCTCTTTCAGATCTACAGACCCCAGTGATTATCCTACTTGCATGGATGGAATTATCATTCCCAGTGTTACCATTCTGAATTTCTCCTTTTTCAGGTGCCTGTTAAGGAACCTTAGGTCCAGAATGGGTCACTATTCCACATTTTTCCTGTGCATGAGACAGTATTTGGAAAAGAGCCATTTTCCCAGCGGTGATGCTGGGAACTTTTCCACTGCTTTCAATTGCATTAACTTTGACACCTCCCACTCCAGTAGTATCTTTTGTTTTAAATTATTAGCTGGAAAGACTCTTGGTGTGCTTAACTTTGGAAATTTTGCAAATTAAAGGATTTTGTCTGGACTCATTATTTCCAGGACTGCACTTGTCCATAGTAATTTTCTGCCATATCTGGAAATAGTGTGGGCCAGTGCCCTTCTACTGGGAATGAGTTTATGCCAACCTGGGTGAAACTGTCAGGGATTGGGCTTGGCCTGTGGTTGAACTGCTGAAGCAGGCTGCTGTTATGCACCTCTTCTACTTCTGCCTCTCACAACATCTCTCTGGACAAGGTATTTATACTGGCATTTGGTTTGCTGTACTTTCCTCTGCCCCCTATCTCCCTGTCTATATGGCCTATAAGAAGTGGAAGCCCTCTCTTTTTCTGTCAGATTTTTACAAGTAAGACTTCTCATTAAACTGCTTTCTAGTAGTCCCCTGCTCTGTCTGTGAACATGGAGATGCTTTCAGAATGAAAGCCCATAGCTTCACCCTGGGTATCCTGTGTTAAGGTGGTTACCCTCAGCCAAGTAAACTTCCCCTGTGCCAGTGGGTGGGCGTACCAATGCTCTAAATGCAGTATTACTTGCACATATGGCAATCTAAAACTGGCACCAAGCTGCTTCCAATCCAGCAGCAATCACTTAGTTGGCCAGGTGAACATGCTACTCAGGGGGAAGACTGCCATACAGTGGCAAGAGAGTATTCCACAGAGCCTGCTGGTAGTGTACTGTATAAGCCAGATATTTTGCTTGCCTTAACTGCAAGGTTCAAGTAGTATATACATTCCATGCCATGTGGTCCAGTTTTCTGGAATCTTTCTCAGGTGGAACTGATGCCAGGAGGACCTTAGCCTTTTTGCAGGCAACAGCTTGAATAACCCCTTCACGGTCAAGTTGGGAATACAGAAATTCTGAGGAGCCAAGCAAGCTGCATGCACTTAAAGTGTTTCAGTCAGTGCTTTTCAAGAATGGTACACTGGAGCAAACACGAAGAAGGCACTCAGTTTGAAAAAATCCAGCAGGCAAAAGGTTAACAAGTGGCCCCCATTTAATTATAGTGTGGCACAATTAGCCCTGGTGCTTCAGGTCTGGCATGACCAATCATCAGGGGTGTGGCCTGTAGCACATAGCATGCACTTTTTTATACATGGTAATTTAAAGATACAGTACCATTTCTTAAGAAATTAATCACATAACTAACATATGCATCAAAGTCCTTCAGTAAATGCTATAAATAACCAAGTGGTGTGAAAATAGTATAACAAAGTGAAATATATCTCTAATGATGGCTAAAGAAAAAAGTTAAATAAGGACAAAAATAAAAAAAAGAACATAAAATACACATCACAAATGTAATGGAAAAGATAGTTAGTAGCAGATAGTAAATGAGCAACCTTTTTGCTGAATAGCAATACTGAGGCCATTTAGGAATATAAAGCTGACTACTAATGCTACACAAAAGAAAGAAAGAAAGAACGAAAGGAAGGAAGGAAGAAAAAAAGAATGAAAGAGAGAAAGAAAGAAAGAAAGAAAGAAAGAAAGAAAGAAAGAAAGAAAGAAAGAAAGAAAGAAAGAAAGAAAGAAAGAAAGAAAACAAAACACAAATATTTCTTATTTCTGTATTAGCTATGAATTGACAAAGGAATCATCAGAGAAGTTAGCCAGCTGGGGAGGAAACTAGTGAGGTGAGGGGAAAGAGGGGACAAATAACAGAAAAGGATAGAGAGGGGGATGTATAACAATGGTGGGGGGGGGCAAGTGACAATGGGAAAGGGCTGGGAGAAGAAGAGAAAAACTGAAGAGAAAAGACACAGGGCAAATAATACCATAAATACATTATGTACAGGCATCCTTGCCAATGAATTTGTAGTTAATCATTTTTATTGATTTCAAATATAAAACAAACAGCAAGTACAATACTATCCAAGTAGGCTACAGCAGGGTCACATATATAACAAAAGCTCTGGTAGCAAGCTGACAGTAGAGTACAAATGCCAAATATGGGGATGGAATGGAGAGTGGCTGCCCCTCTCAGATGGTTGGGAAGGGGGGAACACAGTGAGCTATATATGCAAAAATAACTATGTACAATATACATTAGGGGCTGTGTTACCTAAATGTTATTAACAACACTTGTAAGCCCCCCCCATCCAGGGCTTATTTTACAGGTGTACGGCTCCATGGGGTCCCCAGGAACTGCTGAAAGTGGGACTGGAGGGCGTAGGTTAGTGGCTCTGGGGGGATTTGGGCCGGTGTTCACATTCGATCTTCATGGCGGCAGCAGCAGCCATCTTGATCAATCCTCAGCTCCATGACAAAATGTTGTGTGTCTCCAGGCACCTTGGAGAGTGTTTTCTGTGGTCTGGGGGCAGCAGAAAGTGGATTGGAAATGTAAATAAAATATATGGCTGCCATGCGCCATTTGTTGAGTTTTAAAGGAGCCATGTCTCTGATGTCATTTTTACTTTTGGAGCTGAAAAAAGGTTTCCCAGCTCCAGGGCAGGCAGTGGAGCTGGGGAATCATTAGCAGAATGCCTCCAGGCATAGAAATTGGGGACTCCAAGAAAAATCTGTGTGCTCTGCCTTTCAGAGAGGGGTGCAGAGAAAGGTAGCAGGCCCCACTGATAAACACGGGCCACAAAAACTCTGCACTCCAAAGTGCAATAACCACAAACTAGAGTTGAAGTTGAAGTTCAAAAGTTTTAATTTGGGTACTGCAAGTACCTTAACAGTTCACAGTGTAAACAGTAATGACCACTCTCCTGTGTCTCAGTAAAATACTTCCCAGCACTTTCAACCAGTCAGCTGGTCCTCCTTAGGGGTGGGGTAGAAATTGGGGAGCCATCCCCTAGAGAGGGCTGAATATAAAACTTATAGGCTGCACTGTAAGACTGCTCAATGAAAACAATAATGGTGGCCCCCATAAGTTCCCTGAAGCAAAGGGGCTGCTGGGAAATACAAAAGGGCACCAGCAGAGCCTGAAATAATTCAAATCAATCAAAGGGATAGGTTGGAAAAGCTATAAAAAGGACCTGCTTGCCTGACAAAATAGAGATTCCCCGAAGGAGTCTGAGCAGTAGAGACTGCTGTGGGCTACTCCGCCCAAAGGCCTGCTTGGTGCCCAATGGCACTCCTTGTCCCAGAGTCTAAATAAGAGGCAGAGCACCTGAGAAAAGCAAGCGGTAGCAGGGAAGGGATTTGAACTGCTGACTGATTTCCCTGAGTGAAATTTGAACCGGCTTCTGTTAGTTTGAAATTTGTAATTCACATCCCAAAAAATACTGAGGCTGGTAATTTTCAGCTGGAAGAATAGAGAGATTGTGTAACCTGAGTTTTCCTCAGAGGGACAAGTGTTTGGGACAGTTTAACTACTTCTAACCAGAGATGCTGTGTGTGCCATCGCCCACCTGCAAGTGTCTTAGAAGCTTTGTGCCAAGCAGAAAGTCTAGAGGACTCCCAGCCTGCCTGGGTTTCTGAGACCAACAAAGAGATTGCTGGAGAGGAAGATGTCGAGAGGCCTGTCAGGTGAACACTGCATGTAAAGGCCTTAGAGGCAAAGCTGCAAAAGGCCTGATAGGCAAAGTCCAGTTGCTCATCTGCATCCCACTTCTGCAGTGCACTACCACCAACTGCTGATACCAGAATGGCACCTTTTGAACTAAGTCACCTGCAACCCCTGAAGCTTCAAACTGTAAGTACCTCTGAGCTGCAGCTCTGAGGATCTTTCTGCATTTAGCTAGCTAGCCAGTCAGGCTGCAGAGGGGCTAAGTCCTGGGCTGGATTGTGCCAAACTCCAACATAAGCCCAGGCAGCAAAGTGAAAAGTTAATTGTGTCTAAAAGTTATTGGGCCCCAGTGAAATTACTTTACCTTGAGTTAAAGACTGTATCCCCACAGCATCCCAGCATCCCGGAACATCACTCTGCATTCACTGGTATGCCACTAGCACCCCAGTGTGGTACCCACCGCCATAGATTAACTGTTACCTAATGGCCATTTGGGGGAAAGCTAGGTGCACCCAGAGGTGGGAGGCATGGGACAGTGTGGGGTAACCTTGTTGTTATCATTTACTGTTTTGTTCTATTTTCCCTTTTTTCCCCCTCCCTATAATAAAAGTGAAGTTAGTTTATGCTGCAACTTGGTATTACTAATCATTGTAAAGTGTATACTGTTACTGTGTGGGGAAGGTACTGTGGGGGCATTTTTTTGTATTTTCCTAGGGGGTGGTAACCTGGAATCTACCCAATAGGTGTTCCATATCACTACCCCAGGTGGAGGCACGGTGCAGTTTTACTCCTGTGTGTCCAGTCAACCAGTGAACCCAGGCCGTGCCCATCGGGAGGTGTGTCCATGTGAGACCACAGGGCCTTGGAACAGCCAAGGTGAGTACTGTCAAGGAGCTATTACAAATTGGAGGTACTGCTGGGATTTACTGCCCCTAGTAGGTTCCTCAAACCTGAATTCTGAAAAATGTTGGTACCCCCCCCCCAAAAAAAATTGTGAAAGTCAGTATGGGGCAGCAAGAATTGGAAATCTGATGCTGAGGGGAGTGTCTGGACCTTATAAGAGCTATTTAGGTCACATGGATCCCTAAGGGCACTAAAAAATGCTATTTTGGAAGCCATAGAGACTGTGCATGGATTGAGAAGGTTGCAGGTACAGTATGAAGTATGATTGTACCAGTCAAAGCACAAATGCCTTGATAGAGAGTGATACATATGTTGATATGAGTAAATTGCCTGCCACCCTCACAGCAGAAGGGTCTGAGGGTGTATGGAGTCTGTTTGGCAAGGGGAGCAGTCTGTAGTCAGACATCCCCAATCTGCCAGCACCTGAACCTGATTTGTTGGAGAAGACTAAGTTAATGTCGGCAACTGAGGGAAAGACTTAAAGAGGTACAGTCTTTATTTCAAGAAGGAAAGCCCTCTCTGATAGTGCTAACCTGTGGACTAACCCACTACTAGATTGCACCCTATGAAAAATATGAAAGGTTGCACACCTTCTCAGGAGCCATCCCCATTCTGGCTGAAGAAGATGACTATGAGAGCTGGATGAGCCAAGCCACCCAGATGGTGCTGGTGCAGAAGTGCTCAGAAAATGAGAAATGTAAAAGAATAGTGGAAAGTTTGATTGATTTAATTGCATCATGGGTATGCAATATTTTTTGCAAATCAATTTTGTTGGGGAAATTACCAAGTCAGTGGAAACAGGTACATGTTTTGCCATTACCAAAAGTTACTGTGTCACTGGATGTACAAAAAGATTTCAGACCCATTTCGTTAACATATGTTGTGTCAAGATTGTGTGAGGAGTGTGTTACAAAGTGTCCAACAAAACTGACCAAATCAGTTTGGATCATTAAGAGGGAATTCTACAACCCTTGCTTTGTTAAAATTTCAAGAACTGTGTATGACATAATAAGAAAATGGAGAACTAATAAGAGTTGGTTGATTATAGAAAGGCATTAGATTTGACAGATCATTAAATATTAATCCAAAAATTACAGGAGTTGGATATCCCTGCTTGTATCATAAGGTGGATTTATGACTTTTTAGAAGGTAGGTCACAGTGGATTGAAAAGGATGGGTTTAGGTCAGGTATGGAGTACATGTTTGGTGGTGTACCACAGGGAACACAATTAGGACATTTGCTGTTCCTTGTGATAATAAATGACTTAAAAACAGAGGGGCCATGTATCAAATACGTAAATGATACCACAATGATTGATAGGTTTAGTGAAGTTAGTCAACGTATTATACAGGATGACTTAAAAGGAATTGAAGCTTGGACACTACAAAATAAGATGCAGATAAATCTGAAAAAGAAACAGGAAATTAGATTTGGTAAAACAAATAAAACAGCACTGCCACCTCTGGTATTTGGAGGTGCTACAGTTCAGGTTGTTGAGAGTGTTAAATTGTTAGGAATACATGTTCAACACAATTTTGGCTGGAGAGAACAGGTGGAGGGGATGTTAAGGAAAGGAAATTCAATAGTGTACAGTACTTTCTAACAATATTGAAAAGGACATGGGTGAGTCAAGAAGATCTGATATATTTCTATTGTACTGTAGTTAGATCAATTTTGGAATATGGGTTGGCAGTGTGGGATGCGAGACTTACAAAGAAAGTAATGAGTTAGAAAGGGTACAAAAGAGAGCTTTGTGTATAATTTTGGGAAATGAGTTGTCCAATGAAGATGCTCTGAAAAACTATAAGTTGTCACAGTTAGAAAAAAGGAGAAGTGAGAGGTCAAGAAAACTATTTAACAATATATGTTGTTCTCAGCATAAACTACATACATTGTTACCACCCAGAGAAGTGGATATTTATGGGTTAAGGAAACAGGACAGATGGCAAAAACTAGTTTTCAGAGCAATGAAGTACAAAGCATCTTTCTTCATATGCTTTTTAGATGAATGAGTGTGTTCCATAATTTAAAACTGTTTGCAGTATAACTTTTTATAACTGGGTGTATGAGAAAGAACATTTTTTTACTAATTATTTATTAAGTTTTTAGTTGTGTTTTTGAACTAGTGTAATATTCTTGGGTACTGTGTATAATGATGACTGTTTTTGAAACTTTCATATTATGTTACTTTTGTATGCAACTTCAGCCACCCCTTCGGGGTGTTTGGCTGCAATGTGTTTAAATAAGCTAAACTAAACTTATAAAATTGGTCCTAGTAGTACATTTCTAAAAAATAATAAAATGAGCAAATATCAAAAAATAGTTTAAATGTAATTTGTTTTATTTTTGTTAAAAAATAGTTCTCATAGTGTGCAACAGAAGTTCTTCATGTGCCTAAAGTGAGTTAGCCAGCAGAAGACACTTGCTCCCTGTTGCTTAGTGATGTAGCATCCCCCACTGTATTTTTTATTTTTAAATCAAATATTTTTATGGGAAGTATCTATAAGTGAAAGCCCCTGCTTTGAACAAATGCCTTTCACTTTCAAGTGTGTCAAGTGGAAACCATAGCTGTCAGCTAGCAGCCATGGCTTTTGGAGAGCATCAGTAAAAATGTTATTGTAAAGTGCTATTTCTGATTTCACTCGCCTGAAGAATTCATTCTTAAAAATAAAAAGTCTGTTTTGTTTATCAGTAAATCAAGCAACGACTATTTCTTTGATGTTTTTGCCAGTTTGGTGGGAATGTGAGCAGGCAGGTAGGCAGTTGAGTGGGTTGATGAGGGTGAGCTCACATGGCAGAGTGGATGGGTTTAGTGTCAGTGCCACTTGCACAGTGACTGATGCTGCATGACTTGCTAATAGTTTAAATCCAGTCGACAGCACAATTTCTTTTTAGAGCTGCAGTGGGCGAAGCCCTGCAGATCTCTTGCTACAAAAAAGGAGACTTTTGCAACTGAACAACAGTGTGGAGTAGCACCACATTTGCCTCTGCTTCTGTAAAGCACTCTGCACTGTCTTTTAGCTATCACTATATTTTTCCTTCCACCACCTGACCTCTCTCTCAGCACCCCCCCCCCAGAAACACAACATTGGCACTGGGGGTGCCCAATCTCCCAGTCTCCCAATAAGCAATCCTCTGTTTGTTTTTTGACCCTCCTTCCCTAACACACAGTCGCGGTTACTTGGTATGTGTGTTTTTTTATTTATATTTTTTCCTTCCCCACCCGACCCTCCCTCTCAGCACTCACCACCTCACGCTCCCCTAAGAAACATAACAGTGACACTGGGGGTGCCTAATTCCCCAGTATTGCGATGGTGATTTTGCCATCCTTTTTTTTTTGTTGTCCCCCTCCACTACCAAGCATGCGTGGTTACTTGGTGTGCATTTCTTTTTTATATACATATGTTTTCCTCTCAGCACTCAACCCTCCCTCTCAGCACCCACCACCCCACAGAAACATAACAGTGACACTGGGGGTGCTCAATACCCCAGTGTCATGATGGCAATTCCTCTGTCCTTTCTTTTTGTTGTTTACCTTGTAAAAAGAAAACCATCCATCGATATCTTTTGCGACCATAACTGCCCCCCACCTGACCCTCCCACTCAGCATCCACCACCCAGCACACCCACAAGCCCAAGCCATCAGGGGTCCAATGCTGTAATCCTCTCTGGACCACATATACATGTTCAATTTTCAAAGCCAGACAGCAAAGTGAAGAAACAGGTATGCAGTTCAATGTATTTCAATGGGTTTTAAACTTAGTGGCATAACTTGGACATTTTTGCATATTTATGGCCCATATTTTCCACATGCCTTCAGTGGGACCCTACCTCATGAACAATTGAACTGTCATTAGGCAGCTCTGTCCTGAAAGGTGATTTTGTGGTCCCTTCATGAAATCACCTTTCAGGCAGGAGCTGAAGATATTCTCTGCCCTTGTTCATGAGGTGGGGTCATAAGAAGGCTATGTTGAAAATGTGGTGCACAAATATTGACAAACAACAAAGTTATGAGCCTACGTTGAATTTTGTGAATGCAGGCACAAAACTGCAATTTTCAATATTTTTCTCCCAAATTCACAACATAGCCATATCTTTACAGCACCTCATGAGTGTGACAGCTGTCATTTTTTTTAACATCCTGAAAGGTGATTTTGTGGTCCCTATGTGAAATCACCTTTTAGGCAGGAGTTGGAAAATTTCTCTTCCCTTGTTCATGAGGTGGGGTAATAAGAAGGCTAAGTTTAAAATTTGGTGTAAAAATATTTAAAAATAATAAAGTTATTTTCAAAATTTTTACCACAAATTTACAACATAGCCATATCTTTACAGCACCTGATGAGCGTGACAGCTGTCATTTTGGCATCCTGACCAAAATGTTTTTTTTTACATCCCAAAAAGTGATTGCATAGTTCCGGCATGAAATCCACTTTCTGGCAGGAGCTGAACATTTTCTCTGCCCTTGTTCATGAGGTGGGGTCATAAAAAGGTTATGTTGAAAATTCGGTGTAAAAAATATTAAAAAACAATTACATTATGAGCCTACATTGAATTTTGCAAATGCAGGCTTATAACTTTGATTATTTTCAATATTTTTAACGCAAATTTACAACATCTTTACAGCACCTCATGAATGTGACAGCAATAGTTTTTCAAATTCTGGCCAAAATGTTTTTTACATTGCGAAAGGTGATTTCATGGCCCCTGCATGAAATCACCTTTCAGGCAGAAGTTGGCAATTTTCTCTGCCCTTGTTCATGAGGTGGGGTAATAAGAAGGCTATGTTGAAAATTTGCTGTAAAAATATTAAAAACAATATAGTTATGAGCCTACATTGAATTTTGCGAACACAGGTTTGTAACTTTGGTAATTGCCAATATTTTGATCCCAAATTTATAACACAGACATTTCTATACTGCACCTCATGAATGTGACAGCTGTTATTTTTCACCTCTGGCCCAAAATGTGTTTGAGTGTCCTGAAAGTTGATTTTGTAGTCCCTGCATGAGTGGGATGGGAGGCCACACCAGCAACTAGGTAACCTGCTCTCTATCTGCCCTTCTTCATGAGGCTCAACAAGGCTATGTTGAAAATTTGATGTAAAAACATTTTAAAAACTAATTTTCAATATTTTTACTTCACATGTCTCACCTACAGCCCTATCAGCTCCGGCCAGAGTTAGTTTTAGTCCTGCTAAAGATTACCTGGGGGGAAGACTGTCTACGTGTAGTTAATATGGATGAAAGACAGCAATGCTGCTGGGATGGGGTGGGGGGAGTGTGATGCTGAAAGACGAGTGGGATGGGAGGCCACACCAGCAACCAGGTATCCTGCTCTCTATCATCCACTACTGCTCCCGTATCTATTCTCACATATCCTCTGCCCTACATGCACGTCGTACCTCCATCTATAACAACATCTTCCTAGTAAGGACTTCTGGAGGTATCTCCAACTGCACAGCATGATCAGCAGATTGCAGGCACGATATAGCCTGGACAGTAGGTGGCAATGGCTGGCTACATTGCATAAATCTTCTTCTGCCTGGGAACTAATAGACCGGTTTTACAACACCTGGCGGGACTCTCAGCCTGATCCCACTGACCACTGCAGATGTAAGTGGATGGCTGATATGAGTGTAGATATCCATGTAGACTCTTGGTCAAGGTATCTTAAGGCTGTTCACCTCACATACAGGGATACCAAAAGTTGTTTTCTGCAACTCAAAATTCTCCTGCGCTGGTATAGAATTACCACCACCCTCTATTCAGCTGGGGTTCTCCACCATTTGGACTGTTGGAGGTGCCAACAACCTGCTGCTCATCTTCTACATATTCTGTGGTAATGCCCCGATGTGTCCACTTTCTGGACCTCTGTTGCAGCAGAATGTTCCAAAGTATTGGGGGCCTGCATCAACTTGTCAAACCCCAGTTTGATTTTAGGAGACACCTCTGAGCTCATCTTCCTGCCTAAGGTGCACTGGGAATGGCTAATGTTAGCCCTGCTGGAAGCCAAGTGGCTACTTTTGATGCAATGGAGACAAACGAGCCTCCCAGCCCTGGCCTCCTGGCATGCTGCAATGGCCTGGTTGGCTCTTTTAGAGCGATTGTCCTAGTCTCACTGGGGTCAAATGGACCAATTCCTTTAGAAATGGGAAGCATACCTCCAATTTCCCCTGTGCAAGACTGCAACTCCCCCTGGCAACCCCTACCATAAAGTACTGACACTTTGAGAGAGTGTTTTCTCATACCTTTGGTAGTTAATGGATGGGAAGCTATAAGTTATAATCTCTAGGATGTTCTTTACTGTTCTTATATGTGTGTGTTTTTAAACTTCAGCAAGCAAGGCTAGTCAAGAAGTAGTAATGCTATGTGATATTTTCTCCTGTTGTGGAAATATGATATACTATGAGTATGCTTGTTGTTTTATGCTGACACAATTGTAAGACTTTTTTTTCCTTTAAAAAGTCAATAAAATCTTATATGATAAAAGAAAAAAATATCTAGGTTTGGTTCTTGACCCACACCTCACTTTCCAAATACACATTACTAATCTTATCAAGAAAATAAATATGAGGTCAGGACTGCTATTCCAGATCAGAAAATTCCTTCTTCCAGCCTTGAGATCTCACCTTACCTGCTCCTTGCTCCTTCCCCTTCTTGAATATGGCTTCACAGTCTACTCCTCCCCTGTCTGTTCTTTTCTCCAAACTGAGAACCTCTTACAACAACATTGCATGATTCGTCACTGGCCTTCCCTGGTCCACCCATCACTGTTCCCTCTACCCTTCTCTCTGTCTCGTGGTTACCCCTGGAAGGAAGGTTTCAACTTAAAATGCTTCTTTTTCTACACAAGATTAATCTTAACTTATTGCCACCAAGTGTTTTGTACCTTTTCCCCAAATCTGCCCCCAAGCATGGCATCAGAGGGAGCACCAGCCAAATTTTTGAGGTTCCTTTCCTTCATACCACACCCCGCAAAACTCCATCTGCTATCAGGGTGTGAAACTTTACAACAACTTACCCCCTGGCACCCAGTCCTGTTACTCCATCCTCTTATTTATTGCCTCTGCAAAAAATTTGCTCCTGGAGAGTTACTCTTGTAAGTGCCCGCTGCGGAAAGTTTCATATAGCAGTTGTGAGGTTCTGCTCCTCTCACTTAAGGGCATTCCTTATGCTGTCTCCTTTTTCTCCATTCACACCTTCCCCAGCCTCTCCTCCCCCAGCTATATGTTTACTGTCTCTTTACCCCTCTCCTACTGCCTACCTCTCTCATCTTCACCAATGTTTATGACTGTCTTAATTTTTATTTAAATATGTTGTAAGTATGGTTATTTTTGCTCTTGTATTTTTCTTTTGCTGTATAAGTTGTGATACTCTGTAACCTAGATGACTGTGAAAATAGGCATGTTTGCCCACACTTTTTCCAGTATAAAATAAACTTGATTGATTGATTGACTAAACCCTAACACCACATTTCCAAACTTTTGTCACTTTAATATGAACCCTAACTGATGCATTAACAAAGTTTTTTTGCAATGAACTTGAGACAGTGTAATCCTACACTTATTTGGTCAGCTCCCATCAGTCCAGAGCGTGTTGTCTTCCATGCACGCATATAGAAATCATCCCTGATTGTCATGTGGAAGTGCAGGGCCCTTGCTATTCATCCTGAACTTCCATCTATGCATAAGTGTAGATACATTGTAATTAACCCTCGTCTCCATGTGGGCTCTCTGTGGGAACGCAGGGCTCTCAGGGTTCCCATCACTTCATAATGTTATACATATGTGGGAGTGCAGGGCCCTATACATATATATTGCAAAAAAACTTTGTTAATGCTCCAGTTAGGGTCAAAGCAACAAAAGTTGGGAAATGAGGCATTAGGGTTTTCCTAACACCCAACCCTCCCAAACCAGGCAGGAGAGCATGTGTGGGATGTGCCTTGGGCTTCTCAAGCCTAACCCTCACCCCATTCCATCTGTAAATAAGGTCAGATATGTAGACTTTACGAGAATGGGGTGAGCCTTAGGCTTCAGAAGCCCAAGCCACACTCCACACCTGCTCTCCTGTCTGGTTTGGGAGGTTGGGGTGTTAAGAAAACCCTATGCCTCATTTCCCAACTTTTGTTGCATTGACTCTAACTGGAACATTAATTAAGGTTTTTGAAACTTATTTCCTTACTTTTTGAGATAGTATAATAGTATGCTTATTTTACTGTGTGAGTACAGGGTTCTTTGAACCCTGCACTCCCATCCCTCCGTAGATGCGTATATGTATGTAGCTGTGGAAGCACAGGATTCCAGGCCCTGTGTTTCCATTTGTAAGACAAGTGACCACATTGTCAGCATGGTCATCTTATTACCCCACCTCATGTACCAAGTACAGAACATTTTTGAATCCCCGCCAAAATGTATTTCTGGACAACTGCAACACCATTCTGTGCCACAGGTGTGAAAACACATTTTGGCCAGGATCTGAAAAATGACATTTGTGACATACATGAGGTGGTGTAATAAGAAGGCTATGTTGAAAATCTGGGGTAGAAATATTTAAAATTTCTGAAATTACGATCGGGCATAGCGAAATTGCAATGAATAGTCATAACTTCGGCATTTTTTTGTATTTGGACCCAACATTTTCAATATAGTCTTCTTATGACCTCACCTCATAAACCGCATTGAGGAAAATGTTCAAATCCATGCCAAAATGTAATTCCACACCACAGTTGCAAAAACACGTTTTGGACAGGATGTGAACAATGACAGCTGTAGTGTTCATGAAGTGGTATGAAATATGGCTATGTTAAAAATTTGGAGTCAAAATTCTGAAAATGACAAAAGTTATGTGCATGCATTGAAAAATTTCAATGAGTGTACATAACTCACGCATTTTAAGGAATTTTTCTACAAATTTACAACATGGCCTTTTTGGGACCCCACCTCATGAACACTGGTGGCAAAATTTTGTTATTCAGTCCCAAAAGGTGATTTCATGCAGTGACCATGAAATCACATTCCAGGCCTGCCTAACAAAATGACAGTTGCAGTGTTCATGAGGTGGAGTACCAAAAAGGTCATTTTGAAAATTTGGTGAACAAATTCCCAAAAATGGCTAAGTTATGAACATACGTTTAAAACACCATTGAAATACATTATATGGCACTTACCTTGATTCCACAGTTCGTGGTTCAGCTTTGAAGAGTGCAGACGAGTCTCGGCCCAGAGAAAATGACAGCCCATGACCTCCAGTGGTAAGTATAGGGTAAGGGGCACATGGGGTGGTGGGTGCTCAGTGGGAGGGTCTGAATGGGGGAGTGGGATGGCGGGGACGATGAGGGACCATTTTCTTTTTTTCTGGCTTAAAAAAAGACGTTGGGGACAGATTTCTTTTTACAGGGTTTAGTTAATAAAATATTTTGGGACACTGGGGATGGGCTCCCAAATGTTCACACTGCTGGGGGGAGGGTCTCTAAATGCTGATACTGGGATTGGGCACCCCAATATCGGCAAATAAATAAAACAACAGGCAGTGGGGGGGCATCCAACACTGGGGGTAGCCATTCCAGTGTCAGAAATACAGAAAGTAAGGGATGGTGATTGGAGAGTGGGGGGGGGATGCCACTAGATAACAGGGAAATTAATTTAATTATGGGCATGGTTATCGGAGGGTGGTGGTCCCAGTAGGCAGCATGGAAATTATTTTTATTACAGGGACAGCAATCAGAGGGTGGGGGGTGCCACAAGACACCAGGGAAATGTAGGGGCAGGTGTATTGGAGGGTGGTCGGCCACTAGACACCAGGAAAAAACAGAGTACTGGGAGGGCAATGGAAGGGACAAGCAAGGATTCTTGAGTGACGAAAAAGGATCCTTTTTCATCACTTGTGATATGAAAAACGATTCTTTTTTGGTATCACATAGAAGAACGGGGTGAACATTAGGTATGACAACCTCAATGACACCCCTAACACCTCTTGGTCTGTGCAGGGTGGAAGGATGGGGCATTACGGTTGGAAACCCTAACACTATATTTCCCTACTTTTGTCATTTTAACCCTAACTGATGCATCAATGCAGTTTTTTTTTTTTTGCAATTTATTTCCTCACTTTTTGAGATAGTATATTAGTATCCTTATTTTACTGTGGGAGTGCTGTGTTCTTTGGCTCTCATCCTTCCATAGATGCGTGTATAAATATATATATATATATATATATATATATATATATATATATATATATATATATATGTATATAACTGTGTGGTCCTGCACTCCATTTATAGGATAACAGTGACCTAATTGTTGGAATAGGCTTCATATTACCCCACTTCATGTATCCGTTACAAAAAATTTTCATTTCCCTGTCAAAATGTAATTCTGCGCAACTGCAATGCCATTCCATGCCACAGGTGCAAAAACACATTTTGGGCAGGATTTAAAAAATGACAGCTATAATATACATGAGGTGAGGTAATAAGAAGGCTATGTTGAAAATCTGGGGTCAAAATCTTTTAAATGTGAGAAGGTTTCCAGTAGGCATAGCAAAATTCCAATGAATGGTCATAACTTTGGCATTTTTTGAAATTGTGACCCCAAATTTTCAACATAGTCTTCTAATGATTCTACCTCATAATCCCCAAAAGTGAAAATTTTAAAATCCATGCCAAAATGCCATTCCATACCACAGGTGTGAAAACACTTTTTGGACAGGATATGAAAAATAGCAGCTATATTGTTCATGAGGGGTGTGAAAAATGGCTATGTTGAAAATTTGGACTCAAAATATTGAACATTACCAAAGTTATGTGCATGCGTAGAAAGATTTCAGTGAATGCATGTAACTTGGGCATTTTAGGAGCTTTTTCACCAGATTTTCAACATGGCCTTTTTGGGACCCCACCTCATGAACACAGTGGCAGAGAAATTTCATTATTCATACCCAAAAAGTGATATTGCGCAGCGACAAAGAAATCACCTTCCAGGCACAATTAACAAACCGACAGTAGCAGTGTTCATGAGATGGGGTCCTAAAATGGCCATGTTGCATATTTGGTAAAACAATTTGAAAAAAAATGGTAAAGTTATGAATCTAAGTTCAAAACACCATTGAAATACATTATACAGCACTTACCTTGATTCCTCAGTTCACGGTTCGGCTTTAAAAAGTGCAGACTTGTCCTGGTCAACAGAAAATGACAGCCTACGACCTCTGGTGGTAAGTATGGAGTAAAGGGTGGCATGGAATGGTGGGTGCTCAGTGGGAGGGGAGGGATGTGGGAGGCAGATGGGGAGACGACGAAGAGCCGTATTCTTATTTTCAGGATTAAAAAAATAAAAAGATGTCAGGGGACTGTTTTCTTTTTTTCAAGTCTAAATAAATAACTTAAATATATCAGGACTCTAGGGGTGGGCTCCCCAGTGTCCCACACTGCTGGAGAGGATGCACTAAATGCCAACATGGGGAATGGGCCCCTTCATGTAGGCTTTATAAAATAAAACAATGGCCAGGATTTGACAACTGAAATGGGTGCTGGAGATGGCGGTGCCTAAACTACCATGGCCAGGCCCTATGGTTACTACTGAGTAAGGGTGGGGTGGAACCACTGACACATGGGATTGGTCTTAGTCACCTTTTTTCTAAACACACACAATCTGGATCAGGTGAAGGGAGACACCATAGAGATCCTATATATGTAAAACTAGATCATGTGATATTTGGGGGGCATTTGGTTGCCATATGAATGTTATTTGCTATCTTTAACATTAACATTAACATGTTACATGTTAACATTAACATGCCCCCCTTCTTTTCTGGTTCCTTGTCTTTATATTGTACTTAGTACTGTAGATAACTCCCTCTGGTCAATGATCCCCTCATTTGCCCCCTGCCACAACCCTCACTTGCCCAGAGTTTCCTCCCCACCTACTCCTTACCCTGTGTATCCTCAACTCCACTGATTCTCCCTACCTGTTCTCCCCCCCTTGCCCCAACTTATTGCCTTGGCTAACAACCTTGTCAGCTAGCACTCTACTACACAACTACTGGGCCTCTATGATCCTTACCCCTCCCTTCCTTGTCCCACTACCACCCCCCTCCTCGCATACTGCCACGCTGACAAAGTCTATTTCCCCTCAGCTGCTCATCTTTGTTTAATTTTTTGACTTCGCAATTCTCAGTGTTTTTTTTTTGGAGTGCTGTTAGCTGTACTTTGCTGTCCTTTTGTTTTTGACTACATGTACCTGTTGGAGATATTGTTATTAAGTTTGTGCAACTTCCCTACTTCACTGCCCATTCATTGTGAAGAAACAACCTGTAATTTCTTATCTCTGTATTGTCCAGTTGTCTGTTGCTGTGGAACCTTTGAAAAAGAGCACTGTGCTCAAAGGTTATATCCAAACATGAAATAAATATATAAACATTAGAAAAGTGAAAGACCGGAAACAGTCACACAATGCTCTCTCTAGTTTAGATATATATTTGATCTATATTGGGAGGCGGTGGCGGGAACTTTGTTTTTTCAGTTTAGCAACATGGCACCAAAGATGTTGGGGGTGAAGTGGAGGGGTTGCAACACTGTACACTGTGTTGAAAGTAGGTGTTCAGCAACATAAGCACACAGCACTGCCATCCTGTTAGCACTGCCCAAATCCATTTTAAAATGGCAGTGCCCTTGTATGCAGTTCCTATGCAGTCATTTTCAGAGGTGTTAAGCACTAACAAACATGCAAAATCTCTTTTGCAGTACTCTGACTGTGCCTTTCAATGGCACTTTGTTCACAGCTATAGGGAGGTAGGGAGCAGAAACAGGGTGGTGCTAACACTGCGATGCAGTAAATGTTCAAATACACTGCCCGAGTGTCAATGCCCACAGGTCAATTTGAGAAGCACTTTACTGCAATAACTACATTAAGAAAACATTAGGGTTGCAAACAAACCTCATTTCAGGAAATCTAAAGTTGGGGTTGCAACACAATCCTGCAGGTAGGGTTGCATTACCAAACTGTACATTACTCAACTAATTACAAAACCCTGTTACTCTGCTTACAGAGAACAGGCACAATTAGTTACAATTTGAGACCTGAGTAATATAAATAATAAAACAATCTGAGTCTTGAGACTGCGGCCAGTACTTACTGTCCACTGCCATCCTTAGTCTCGATCATGTAGGCACAGTCGTTGTGACTACTCCCAGTCAAGGTGTCAGTATATAACTTTATCCCCAACAGTGAGTACACACCAGTGTCCAATAACACCCTCATTATCCTCTGGACATCAATTATACAGTAATCTCAGTGAGTATTATAATTTGTGCAATGAAAGGGTCCCATCCCCAACACCTTGCCCTAATACTGCTAGCCTAAATTTCATTTGCTAAAAGAAACTGAAATAAGAACACACACATTGCTGGAAGCAAGCAAAACTTACAATTTTTTCATAGTACTCTCTGTAGTGCTCTGCCCGTTTCTTGTAAATAACGGGCTGTCGGGGGTTGCATCCAACACCAGGGGTGGACATCCCAGGGTCAGATATTTTACATTAATAATAAAAGGAGTAAGGGATGGTGATTGGTGGGTGGGAGGTACCACTAGACACCAGGGAAAATATGGAGAAAGGTTTCTCGACTCACAATAAAATATCTTTTTTCGTGACTCATGATATGAAAAAAGATTCTTTTTCCTATAACGCGGTCATGAAAGAATATACTTAACAGTAAATGAAACACATTTTTAGGGCATATTTCTAACATTGAAGTGCAGATTACACCTAAGGGGTCCCAATCAGCCAGCTTAGTGTGGTGGTCTCTCTCCAGGCTGTCATTTTTGTGGTGTTTGACATTTTTGTTTTAAACGGGAAACAAGATGGCAGCTCACGAAAAATAATTTTTCTCTCACAAAAAAGGATTTAAATCTCACAAAAAAGGAAAGGGTCTCACCAGAGTGAATCCTTTTTGTGAGAACAAATTTGTGGTTGAACTTTTACCATCTATCCTGAAGAGTGATTTTCCCATTGAAAACAATGGGAAAAGAAAAACCTTATAACTCTGCAACAGATGAATATTTTTACACAAAACTAAGCATGCCTGTTCTGTTACCCTAGTTGGTTCTACCACAAAAAAATCACACCAAAATTCCACACTGTCTGGGTGCAGGTTGATGAGGAAAAAAATGCAAAAAGTGGTGACATTTTGCACTGTCTGGATCTCAGAATCCACATATCCAACCAGAACGAAACTTGCCACATCAAGCAACCTACCCCAAGGACAGTGCATACCAACTTTTGAGTAAATCCATTGATCGGTTGCAAAGTTATTAAAGTGCAAAATTTGAGGTTTAACATAAAACTTGCTACTCAACCCTAACTATAGCCTATGGGGCGCTATCATTCCTCTATACAGTATACATATACATATGTGTGTATATATATATATATATATATATATATATATATATATATATATATATATATATATATATATATATATACACACACACACACACACACACACACACTGGCATCCCCCAGGATGAAACAACATTTTGCAGCACTCTGCAGACTGCTGCAGATGACCTACTGAATAAAGCAATGTGATTTCAATAGTAATTAGTCCCCTTCATCATTCAGGAAAATGTGACACTGCCAGGATGAAGTGAATGCCACAGCATCCTGCATGACAAATGGGACTAATTGCCATTGAAATGACATAGCTTTATTCAGCAGGTCTGCTGCAGCATACTGCAAAGTGCTTTAAAAGTGTGTTTCATCCTGGAGGACACCACTATATATATATGTGTGTGTATATATATATATATATATATATATATATATATATATAGATATTTTTTATATATACACTTACACATATAGGGGATACATGATGGGCAACTGTGGAATATGGAAAATATTAGCATGAGTGCAGAGTGAACTGTGATAATATCACAAGTGGTGAAGCCACAAATGATATTATCACAGTTCACTCTGCATGAGTGCTAATATATTTCATATTTCACGAGTCACACATCATGTGTGTGATTTATACAATAGAGTCTGGGTTTTGACTTATGTTTTGTTCTTCATCTGGCATTGTGGTTCTTTATTATGTTGAGTAATGCTTTCTCGGTTGTCTGGTGCTGTGTCTTGAAAGAGAAGTGTGTAGCTTTTGATTGGTTCATTTGGTTGAATGGATGTGTGTGAGAGTATGCTACTGGTTGGTATTGTTTGTGCGTGTTGTGTCAGGCGTGATTGGTTTAGAACTGTTTGGTGGTAGGGTTCTGATCGGAGTCGAGAGTTCGCGTTTTGTTTAGCTTTCAAGTGTTTAGTGACTGTTTTTTCATGTACTGGGGGTTTCTTTTACTTTGTTTTTTTATGTTAGTTGCTTTTTGTCATATCAGGCTTTCTTTTGTGGGGAGACCACAGGAGTTTTACGATCTGTGCAGGAATGTCTCTTCCAGTTATGCAGCTGGCAGTGTCTGAGGTAGAAGAAATAGGAAGCGCTTCTCAGGATATGTACAGCTGTATTTTCAGGTGCGATAAATTACTGTGGTCTGTACTTATTTGAGAGAAATTAAGTGACGTT
This sequence comes from Neoceratodus forsteri, assembly GCA_016271365.2. NCBI lineage: Eukaryota > Metazoa > Chordata > Ceratodontiformes > Ceratodontidae > Neoceratodus > Neoceratodus forsteri. The sequence continues at coordinate 520,965,870 of CM057458.1, forward strand.
GTTTTTTGTATGTGGTGCTTGGCTGACGTAACCAGTGTGGAAATATCAGGCACTGACGTAGTCACTATTGATTATCAGCAGCTGACGTAGACACTGTGGAATATGCGTTAAGATATTCCACAGTGTCTACATCGGCTCCCTGATATTCAATAGTGGTGAAAATAACAACATTTATTCACAGTGTTAGTCCTTCACCCCATTGTATTAATGTGTGTGTGTATATATATATATATATATATATATATATATATACACACACACATATACATATACTACATTGCTAGTAGCAGGGGGCACTGAACTACTGGGGACATACAGTATATACACAGTTTGTACTGTACAACAGGGATTGAAGAGGAGGGGTACTTCTGGATCACCAGGAAAATGTACACATGTTCTATGGGGATTGGGTCTTGAAAGGGTACCAGTGGACTACAGGGGACATATTTATTACAACAGGGATCAGATGAAAGTGTGGGAAATGGCCAATGCTCTGCACAATGCATGGAGGCATTGCTCAGAGCTCCCAATGGCCACTTAATTGCATGCAAATGACCTTTAGTGCCTTGCGTGCCTTGTGTTGTCATTAGCTTGCCAGCCTCTGAATATGGCACCCAAGAACAAAGGTACTGTACCAGCCTGTCTGGATGCACAAGCCCCCTTGCTCTTGGGTGTCTGTTGCCAGCAGGAAGCTGTGGTGTTCTGTGCACCTGCACTTTGCACAGCACTACTACAGCCTGATATGCATACAGACAGCACAGGCCAGACTGGGTGCACTGCCTGTACAAATATGCCTTCCTAACGATCATGCACTATTTTGTATGCAGAGCTGTGCATTGTGCAGTGTAAATAGTGGCTTCTGAATATGGTACTCAGGGTCTGTAGACTGATTCATAGTCTCTAGATGAATCTGCATAATAGATAGGACAGGCATACTGAAACAGTCCTAATTTCCTGAATTTCTTCCTTGCAGGGCTAAAACTAGATCAGAAGATTAAGATCCGTGTAGAACCTGGACTTTTTGAGTGGACAAAATGGGAGGGAAGTAAAGCCATCCCCAACTTCATGTCAATGACAGACCTAAAAGAGGCCAAGTACAATGTGGATACCACCTACAGGTACTGTCTACATCTGTAGTACAAGATTACATGTACAGTGTTATCTGTTTTCTGTTGCCCTTCAGTCGAGAATTGTATAATCAAATTAATGTGCATGGTTCTCTCCCTTCTTGTGTTCTCCAGTTGTATTTTGTGGTACTCATCAAACATCTTTTATAATTGCTACATTTAAAAGCTTGATTTGATTTTGTTTCCTATTATTAGTTATTAATTAAGGTAGTTTTATCATTAGCTTGTTGACCCCAGAGCATTTCCTCATGTTTTAGAAAAAAAAAACATTTTTAATAAAAAAACATGCAATGACATTTTAACAATCTGATTTTTATTGGGGAAGCATCCAAGCTGATAAATATATCATTAGGAAAAGGGAATGAACTTAGCTTTTTATAGCATCTTTCATACAAACTACATCTCAAGGTACTTTACAATCTAGGTGAAGGAGGGGAGAAAATGTTGCTGCCATTTACTGATGGTGCAGAGGAAGGGTTTATGTGATAATGGCAAAAGCCTAAAAGTGATCACTGTTATCAAAAAGTCAGAATGCCAAAAATTTATTGCGGCACTCTGACACCCCGGGGCACAGCAAAATGGTGCCGGGAACTTAGTTTTTTATGTTTTATGCTGGGGCTGTGCCCCACGCACCCCACCCATGAGAGACTTCACCCCATGCACCCTCCTACTTATGCATTCTCAACTTCAGGCGGGTGCCTGTCGTGGGTGTGTGAAAAGCATTAAAAAAAAGGTTAGGGCTGGGCACAACAAAAATGCTCCAGCACCTGGACCCAAACACAGTACCCTGCCCACCAATGCCACCAACCCACACACCATGCCTTGGGGTCAGCTTAGCAACCCACTGCGATACCACCCCCCATATTTCCTTCTGCCCCTCATTGTGCGTGCTCAGTCCCCTCTATGCACATATAAATAGCGACATCCCATCGCTATATTCGCTGACCTCCCCATCCGGGTGCCCTGCACTACAGTAGCCCCGATGACATGCGCCGGGGATTGGGTCGCCATTACTGTAGGTGCCTAATCACTGATGTCCATGTCATGGGCTACCTAGAGGAAAATCCAATCTGCACAGAGTGGTTCTCAAGTTCCAAATTCCAGGTTCGTTAAAATGTAGCCATTAGAACTTACAGGTGTTCTCCCTTTTTAATTTCTTACCCTAAATAAACCACCTGCCACAAAACATCTCTTTTTATACATTTTTATATGGTACACAATAAATGCAGTTACTGTTACCTAATCTCTTGCAATGTATCTCTCAGGCCTTATCAAGGGAAGATAATGCCAGTTCCAAGATATTTTTTACAGGGTTTAAGAGGACTCTGTGGTTCTACAATACAGCCACAGAGGTCTCATTGGAGTTACACTCTCTGAGAGATACTAGAGAGAAAGAGATTATAGAGAGGTCAAGCACAGGGTGTTTAAAGAGCAAATATCCACATCCATGTGTACTTTGAGAAATATAATGTGTTAGGCATTAGTGTTTACTATAAATGACATTTAAATTTCTGTGCAGGCTTTTATAATATATCTTAGAAAATGGGCGAAAAAAATCCTGAAGCCTGATTCGCTAAGGTCCCCAGTCAGGTATCAGACAACAGAGACCAGGAAATAATGAGTCCCAGTCCCTGCCTGCCTTTTTAGAGGATCACCGTGCCCCATAGAATTGTAAAAAATGGTCATCATGATCATCATGTTTCTTTCTCAGTTAGTGAGTGACTGAATCCCCTACACCATCCATTTTTCAGTGCCAATTATGTTTTTTTTGTGTCCTCCCTCCTTCTCACCGTACTGTTTCTCTTACCAGAATAGCTCTCCTGATTTTTCTTTTAACCAGTCAGACTCCTGAGTCCTGACCAGCTACACTCACAACTCGCACTGGAACCACGCTCATTCCTGATCAAGCACTCAAAGTTTAAAATGAAAACTGTCTCCTCGCATGTTCTGTCCCAATGTCTGTCACTACTCAGTTCTCCTGCTCAGACCCTGCTTCCACTATTCATAGAGACAGCATAATTAACTTTTAAACAGTAGCAGTAGTGCAGAACACATATTTCAGCACTGTGACTCAGCCCACTCTGCCATTCCAGGCAGCTGTCCCAGACCAATACATAGAGAATAATAGATAGGCAACTGTGGGTTATGGATTTTTTTTACACACCCTGAGGGTGTCTAAAAAAAATCCATATACATGCAGTTGCTTATTTTTAATTTTTTATAATTACTGGTGCAGAGTATGGTGCATTTAGAAACACACACACACACACACGCACTCTCACAGACACTGTCTCTCACACTCTCACAGACACTGTCTCTTACACACACACTGTCTCTCACACACACACACACACACACACGCACACACTTTCCCTTTCCCTGCTTTGACTTACTTCATTTTTAGGTGTCATCCACGGCTTTAGTAGGAGTCCGCGCGTCTACCGATTCGGGGGCATGGCGGGATCAACCAGATATTCAATTTATGTTTGAAAGGCAGGATCAACCAGATAAGCAAATGTAAAGAGAAGGGGACAGAGAATTCAACAAAAGCGGCTCCTCGGTAAACGGAAAACTGAGCCGCCATTTTTTGAAATACTGCTAGCCCGCCACAAGCAGAATGCAAGCCAATGAAGTGGCTCAGAATGCTAGAGTGACAGACAATGGACGCTAGCGGTGGAAAAAAAGTGTAGTGAACGCCGTAATAACTCGATTTCAGGTTATTACGGCATTTTTACTGTGCCTGAAATCCGGTTAGTAAAGGGAGTCACCAGTAATTATAGCTATTTATCTTGGAATTGTAGTTGCATTATATAACAAACAAAAGCAACAGACTGCTACTCTAGGGTGGTTTGGGGAGGATGGGGGCTTTGACAAACCACAAGGTTTCACTTTTAACCAGCAAGAAATGGAGAGGAGAACAAAAGTAAAAGTTAAAAAAACACACAATTTCTCAAAACAGCAGTGTCTCTATTGGAAAGTATACCAGTAGAGGGACTACATTTTGTTTTTCATTTTTACTCTTTTTTATGCTTTTTTTTACATCTTTTATTATTAAATATCAACAAATGATCCATTTTCTAAGCACAATAATATCCTCCCGGGTGGGTGGTATGGCATTTCCTGGATTTTCCTGGGGCTACAAGGCACTCTGCTTGTGGTGGTGGGCCTCATTATTTTATTTATTTTATTTTATTATTGTCTCAGATTACAACTTTTGCACTACAAACTCTTTTATAAAGGTTCCACATCAAAGTGAGAACATGCAAGTACAGTAAATACAGTGGATGTTACAGGAACATAAAAAGGTTCCACATTAAAGTGAGAAAAGACAACAAGTACTGTAAATACAGTAGATGGTACAAAAACATATGGGAATTAAGTTACAGTGTAAGTACAGTAGTTGTAGCTGTAGCATGAGCAACATAAAAGGTGAGCAAAATGACAATACATATTTGTAACATGTGTAAATAACTTTGATATAGGACAGTCATTTTGGTAATTACATTAAAGTATGAACAGTACAGGTAATTAAGGCAATCAAAGAATAAGGCTGAGATTATTGTAAATGAGGGAGGTGAGGGTGTAGTAGAGCGGGGGTGGTGTGGAGGGGGAAAAGAGCTGTCAGAGAGTGGTGAGAGTAAAAGCAGGGAAAGCGGTGACAATAAGTGTAGGGGGAGGTAGTGGATGAGCATGGAAGGGGTTGGGTACCACAGGAGAATGGGTAGTTATAGGTAAAATTGAGGGAATGGTAAGGTGAGAGAGGGAAGGAAAGATGTAGATGAGCACAGGGGGAAGAGAGAGGGAGAGGGGAGGTAAGCATAAAAACAGGTACTGCTGGAGTAGAGGGATGTGGCAGAGGTAGGGTAAAAGGTAGGGAGAGAGGTGGGTATGGGACGGACAGTACGGAGTAGGCGAGAACAGGTGGGGGGGAGGGGAGGTAAGCAGGAACCAAAATTAAGTGGGGCGAGGGGGAAGAAGGTTCATGAGCAGGAAATAGGTACTGCTGGGGTAAAGGGTGTGTGGCAGGGATAGGGTAAAGGATAGGGAATGGGGAAAGGTTGAGTGTGGAAGAGATCGTGAGAAGTAGGCAGGAAGAGGTGGGAGGAGGGGAGGTGACCAGGAAAACAAATTAAACACAAATGCTGGTCAGACGCTGTCAGGGTAAAGAAGGGAGATGAAGGGGGGGTCTTGGTGTAGGGAAGTGGGGGGAGGGAGGTGGAATGCAATACGTTATATGCGAGGGGGGTAGGGCAGGGAGTGGATCAAAGGTAAGGGTTAGGTGATATCCATATTATGCTCATGGGTGATCTGGTATAGCCCAATACCTACCACCTTTTGGAACTATAAACCCTCAGCCCTAGGGCCACATGGAAACTTTTGTTAGCCAGGGGCTGCCCACAATGACATGCAGCATCTATATGTATATAGATGTGGGTGGCCCCATCACTCCTCAGTTCTTTTCCCATCATCAAGTATCCTCTTCAGACATACTGAAGGAAATGTTCTCAACTTAGCCATCGCCATTTGCCATTTGCTCTTTTTACTTTTCACTAATGTTCGGTCTTTGTCCCTGCATGCTTCTAAAGTCAAAAAAAGCCTTTATTTCAGTATTGTGTCAATATAAAATTTACAAAGAAGACACACACACAGTTTGTGTGTGCTGTTTGCACCTGTCTTACAATGTGAGGACTTGTGAGATTTGTCAGTTTCAACCAGGCTACGAGGCAGTGCTATAAGAGACCTTTAGAAAATGTCCTTCCATTAAAGACATTGAAAACCATGGAGAAGGAAAAATGATCAAAATCTCCTACTCCATCACAATTAGCAGAAAAGCGACTGTCAAAGTCTAATGATAGGGACAAGGAACAGTTGTGTCATGGCCTTCCTCACCATCTGGCCATAAGCACATACACAGAGAAAAAGAAAAGTCTGCTTCACTGGTGAGGTTCTGGTCACCACTGAGACAAGATAAAGCTTTGTCAGCACCTACTCCAGTGGCATTGACTACAGCCCCCCCAACCATCGCTGTAACACCAAGGTTGGGCTTGGCTAAGACACTGCTGTACCTACTGTGGACAGTATGATGCCATTGTAGTCAGGCCAAGACCCATCAATGAAGGTAGTGAAGGACACCATTGACTTCCAGGCTCTGCTGGAATCATTTTCTGAAATGATTAGATGCAGTCCTCCAGGATTGCCATTGCAAGCAATTATTCAACTGCTGGGGCCTTTGGGCAGTCAGCCTCCATCGATGGGTTGCAATAGCATGCTACAAATTCCTGCCTCTCAGCCACTGACAGTGTCACCAGTCTATTCTGCAGCTTTGATTGTCGATCATGCTGACAATGATGAAATGGAATAAAATCCTGACCTCGTGGACATAGAGAAGTATTTAGAGGAGGAATATGAGAGAAAACAATTGTTGGTGGGTCTCCCTTGATCTAGTTCTATCCTCTCAACCCATAGTGAGGGCTCGGTGGTTTATACCCCGAGATCTCTTTGGTCCTGAGGACCTATCTTTTTAAGCCATGATGCAGCAAACAAAGTCTGCTGTGGGCTTTGCTGTGAAAAAGGAAGATTCCACTAAAAGGAATCTCATAGAATTTTGGGAGGTGCCCTGCTCACCCTCTATTGTAATTCCACCAATATATCCTACATTAAGGGATGCTATTTTGGCTACATTATACTTGCCAAACTCGCTGCCTGCAATTCCTAGAAAGGCTGATTAGCAGTATACTGCATCATCTGCTAAGCTGTATTATGTTAACTAGCCAGAAACTGACTCAGTGGTCATCTTGGCTGATCATGATAACTCTAAAGTTCCTAGATATATGAGTACTTTGCCTCCTGATAAGGAATCTAGGAGACTGTGTGTGTGATGGGCAAATGTACTTACGCTTCTGCATCATTTAGACTTAGGATTACATACTGCCAAAAACAAATGATCAAGTATCAGAATATCCTGTGGAAAGCTACTTGTACTGCTGCTAAGATTTTACCTGATGGCTCTGCCAAGACTGATCTTCTTAAAACGTTGTCTGCTGGTGCTGAGGTTAGAAAACGTTAGCTGCTCTCAGCTTATGATGTATCTGATTCCTCTGCCAGATCTGCAGCTTCTGGTATTTTCAAAAGAAGATATTCTTCGACTTAGAGTTGCTGGATTTGCCAATGATGTGCAACATACCTCTCAACCTCTTATCTCATAAATCAGGGACAGGGCTCACAAAAATCAGGGACAAAGACCCAAAATCAGGGACACATCTTAAACATTGGTTATATTCCCTCAGAAAGCTGACAGAATAAGGAAATTAGTGTAAGAAGCATTTTCTGATGAAGAACTAGTCAGTAACTTTAATGTTTAACATTAATTTTTACTTACAATCTCCACTGTTCTGTTACAAAAATAGAAATTTTACGAGAGATCGAGGAAAATTTTGAAGCAAAATCAGGGACATCCCTGAAAATCAGGGACAGTTGAGAGGTATGATTTGCAATAGACAGTTTTAAATGCTCCATTTAAAGGGTCAAAACTGATTGGCTGTGATGTTGAACTTCAAAAAAGACTCTAAGGTCTGTGAAGTTCCTATATCCCGCTCCTGCTAGAGATCATTGTCAGGGCTCCTGTCATCTGCCTGCTGCCTGAGTTAGTCATGCTTACTATCAGCAAGGCTGTGGTAGAGAAGGTGGCCCTCTTCCAGGACCCCTCCCCCACAGTGCCCACAAAAGCTCCTAAAGGAATTGGTTCCGGGAGCCCTGCCTCCTCTGGTTCTGCATGACTCTCTTCTGTCCATTTCCCCCATTAGCTGTTACCTCCAAGGATGAGTGTGTGGGGTGGGGGGCAGGATCTCTTTGCATCTGAAACAATGGCAGGAGATCACTACAGATGAGTAGCTTCTGGAGATCATTGCATGGTGGCATGCTCTGGAGCTATTAAAAAGCCCTCCAGATCATCATCTGTCTCCTTTGTTTTATTCACCAGGCGATTAGTTCCTTCTGAAGGAAGAAGTTAAACATGCCATAAAACTGGTTCCTCCTCAGGACAGGAGAGGAACAAAGAGTTCCATTCCAGATACTTCCTAGTCCTGAAATGAACAGGGGATCTATGTCCTGTAATGGATCTCTGGGATCTCAACCTCTACATCAAAAACAAAAAGTTTTATATGGTATCCCTGCAAGTGTTGATTCCCCTCTGCAAATGGGGGGGGTCTGGCTCTGTTTTCTGGACATAATGAATGCCTACCTTCACATAAAGATCAGGAAATCCCATAGACCAAACCTCCACTTTATCCTGGGAGAGAGAGAGAGAGAGAGAGAGAGAAAGAGAGAGCATTATCAGTTCAGAGTACTGCCTTTTTACTTTTTCTGCACCATGGATCTTTACCAAATGCTTGGCAGTAGTTGCAGCATCTCTTAGCAGGGAATGTCTGTATGTGTTCCCTTATCTGGACAACTGGCTCCTGAGGGTCAGCTTCAGGGGAGCTCTGCTACATACCCTGTCTTGGACACATTAGTTGTACGATGACTTGTGGGTCTCAGTGAATGTGCTGAAGTCAGTGTTGACTCCATGCCAAAGACTGCAATACATGGGAGCAGTCTTCAACACATAGAAGGGATGTGCTTTCCTGCCACAGGACAGGGCGGACACTCTGATTACCCAGCCACTATGTTCCTGCAGGAACAATGATGTTTCTTGGGTCTCATGGCTGTGACCAAAGTGACCATGCCACTGGCATGCCTTCATATGAGAATCCCTCAGTGGACACCCGATATGCAGTGGTATCAGTTGACAGATGAGCTGGACCAATCTATTCTTGTCATATCTTCTCTTTGCAGAGCATTGTTATGGTGGAGGGATCTTGAAAATCTATTGAAGGGAGTTCCATTCCTTGTACCAGCTCCTGTATAGATCCTATCCAGTTGCCTCAGGCTCCAGCTGGGATGCTCACTTGTACCTTACCAGACAGAGGGTCCATGGACTGAGGTAGAGGCCGAGCTGCATATGCCCTGGAAAGGAGGGCTGCCTGTACAGCCTCCAGACATTTCAGAGTCATCTCTGCTCTGGTCCTCTGCTAATCTATATGGACAACGTCAGTGTGATGCATTACATCAACAAACAAGGGGGCATGCACTCCTATCCCCACTGCATGGATGCAATAAGAGTATGGTACTTGGCTCTATTGCACACCTTCTACTGTCAGTCATGTTTCCCGCCAGGTCTCTAAAACATCATGGCAAGACATATTAAGTAGGTTCTAGCCAATGGTTCATGAATAGAAACTGCTGATCTCTGTGGTAAACTACCTCTTCACAAGATTGGGTCATCCAGAGTGGTACCTTTTTGCATCCCCACTCCATATAAAAAGGGTAAAGTGGGAACCAGCCTGTGAACAAGCCTTTGCATGGCTAAAAGAGGCACTGTGCAGTGCTCCTGTGTTAGCCAGTCCAGATTACATTAAGCAGTTTGCAGTCCAGACAGATGTCTCGGATGTGGGGATTGGAGCAGTCCTCAGATAGACATCCAATCAGGGAAAAGGCCACCCAATAGTGTACCTTAGCAAGAATTTACTTCCCCAGGAGCAGGCATAATCCACAGTTGAAAAGGAATGTCATGTACTGGTATGGGCACTGAAGAAATTAGAGTCGTACCTTTAAGGAAGATGCTTCGAGGTACAGACCAATCACAACCACCTGGTGTGGTTAAATCAGATGGGTAAAACAAATGGATGGCTACTCCAATGCAGTATTGCTCTACAGGTCTATGAGATGACAATTACTCACCAGGCCAGGTCAGCCAATGCAAATACAGATGGATTATCTTGCTCAGTTAGAACAGTAAACAGAATTATGGAAACTCTACCATATGATAGAGGCATGTTCCCATAAATTCAGTCTAAGGATGGAGGGATGTGGTGATTTGGCCTCTGCAGTGCAATATTGCAGATATAGTTTTGTAATTTTCTTTTTATCATAGAATGATGTTTATTTATTCAAAATGGTAGAACATCATCAACAATACACATACTTGACATGTTGTATATAGTACTTTTAAACAATCCAGCTGTTACTCGTCTAACCAGGACCTAGAAATAGTATAGATCTTCCTGTTCATAACAGCCCTTCAGCAGTCTTACATACGACAGGTTTGTAATCAAATGATCCTTATAGATAAAGAATTACATCTACCGTCATACCTACAGACAAGATTACATCAGGTAATTAAGCACAGTGCATGAAGTGTTTCCTAAACAGGGTTCTGGGAGTATCCAAGAGAGGCTACTTGATAAAGCTGAGAAAAGCTGAGTGCCATAGTTATAACTGTCATAGCTTCATAACAACTAGCCAAATTCAGTCCACAAAATAGATCCCTGGTGATGGCATCGCACCACGGGGTTAGCTTAAACTGGAGGGTTGAGAAAGGGGGCGCTTTGCAAAATGAGGAGTTGAGATATGCACCCCATTTGTGATAGTATGTGGAAAGCGTCCCTCTGTTGGCATATGTAAGCCTTTCAAAAGTGGCGAGTCTAGCCAGGGCAGAATGCGAGAGGGAAATAACCGGAGGAGTCGTTTGTCTCCAGGATAGGAGAAGGAGCCTTTTGGCCTCTAAAAGAGCAACTAGTAGCCAGTTCTGATATGGCTTGGGTAAATGCTCTAGAGGAGCAGGATCACCCAATAGTAGCTGTGGGACAGAAATGTCCACGGGTAGGTTCAGTACACCGGAGCAATCTTTTGTTATAGCTGACCAAAAGGAGGTCAAAATCGGGCAGGTCCATAGAAGGTGTAGGATATTTTCCGGGTCATGCTGACACCTCCAACACCTTGCATGAGGGAGAATGCCCCATGCCTGTAGGGCTGAGGGCATACAATACCACCTGAGAAAGATTTGAGCTGTATTTGCTGACTCCGGGCATCTTTGTATGTGAAGCGAGCTAGGTGTAGTCATCAAGACCATGTTTTGTGAGTAATGAGGGTCTGGATATCCGTACCCCATGAGGCTTTACATGATTCTGTATGATCCGGTTGTACCTCATGCCAAGTGATATAGAAGCACCCAGCTACTCCTCGAGAGGTGGTTTTGAGGTGGAGTGTAGCAAGCCAGTGCCATTTAGGATCAGCTGGATAAGTACTGCTGAGCACTTGGATCACACTGCGGAGATGTAGGTATCTCCAAAAGTCCGTGGGTGGAAGGGAGTACTGAGCCTTAAGCTGCTTGAATGACATCAACATGGAGGAATTAGACATGTATAAGTCTTGAATGATACAGATCCCTTTTTTCCCCACGATGGCCAATGAAGTGGCTCGTTGCCCACTGTAAGGAGCTGGTTATGCCAGAGTGCCAAATACTGGAGTGGCATATAGCTTGATGCCTTTGCAGTGTTAGATGCTGCCATAAGCCAGAACCATGCCTTTTTAGTTTCGACCATGACCGGAGTGAGCCCACTGAGACTAGTTTGAGCCCTGGTAAGTAGCGAGCACAGGGGGGTATCTCGCATAATCTCAATTTCCAACTGCACCCACAGAGCCGGCACGGAGGTGGAAGGGACAATCCATTTAGTGGCCTGTACTGACATGCAAGACCAGTGATATACCTGCAGCCATGTAAAACCTGACCCCCCCCCCCGGTCCAGTGAGCCCGCATTTTGCTGCAGCTCCATCTGGGTATCTTACCTTCCCAAAGAAAGAATGAAATCAGCTTGTCCAAAGGGAGGAACACTTTACCTGATAACGCAATAGGAAGGTTGTTAAGAAGGTATGTCACTCTGGGTAGTAACAACATTTGGATTGCTGCTACTTTACCTAGGAGAGAGAGACTGAGAAGGCGCCACCGATCTACCTCTGATGTTAACAACTTTATTAAAGGACCAAAATTCTCAGTCTCTAGGAGTTTCCAATTAAAGGGAATGACAATACCCAGATACGAGAAACTACATGGGGCCCAGGTGAGGTCCAGGCCCTGTAAACAGGAACTGGTACATGTTGCATTAAGAGGGGTTACACTGGTTATTTTTTGGTTGATTTGCAGTCCAGACAGCTGTGCGTAATCTCTCAGGATTTCTAAGACCTTAGGGAGAGAGTCACTTGGATGGTCTAGAATTAAGAGTAAGTCACCCACATATGAGGCCATGAGGTAAGTGTGTGATCCCACCCACATACCTTGGATGCCTTCAGAGACTTGTAGTTTCCACGTGAGCAGATCCAAGGCTATCAAGAATAGCCGGGGAGATAAGGGACATCCCTGCCACGTACCCAGCTGCAAAGAAAATAAGGGGGAGATATCTTGGTTCGTTAGAATCCTAGCCAGGGGGGCATTGTACAATGTCTGTATCCACTACCTGAAACATGGGCCAAACCCATATAGCCGGAGTGTTTCATGGAGGTATGGCCACTCCACCAAGTCCAAGGCCTTAGAAAAATCTACCGCCATTGCTGCCTTCAGGCTTTGAGAGTGCATTGTCAACCATTTAAGTTCTAGAACCAGCCGGATATTGTCCACAGCAGCCCGGCCTTCAGTGAAGCCCACTTGAGATAGACGGATGATATAGGGAATGACTTTCATCAGTCAGGTAGCCTGTATTTTACCTGCTATCTTATTGTCAACCGAGATAAGGGAGATTGGCCGGTAGTTAGCACAATTGAGAGCATCATCTGACTTTTTAGAGAGGAGAGTGACTAAAGCCTCACGCATAGTTGGGGGAAGGATGCCTGTTGCTTCAGTCTTCTGTAGCACCAAGAGGAGAGGGGTGCTGATTTCTGCACCCATGACTTGGTACAACTCTGTGGTCATGCCATCAGGCCCCGGTGATTTACCTTTAGCCAACTGGTTTAGGGCATTCAGGAGTTCAGTTTCAGAGATAGGCTTATCCAGTGCATGCTTCATCTTGGCTGGTACCTGGGGAATATTGGCGTCAGCACAGTATTTTGCTAGTTGACATTTCAGTTGGACAGGTTCTAGGATAGCCTGTGACTGATATAAACGCTGGTAGAAGTCTTGTATACATTCATTAATTTTTTGGGGGCTCATAACCACCAAACCATCCCTATTTTTAAGGGCATGGATATGAGAGACAGCCTGTTGTTTCCTCAACTGATATGCCAGAAGTTTTCCTCCTTTGTTCCCCCCTCCCAGTATGAATGTTTGGACCTGATCAGTGCCCATTCTGCTTTTTGTTGCAGCATGGTGTTTATGTGATACTTCAAATCAACAATCTCACGGAGAAGCACAGAGTCAGGCTTGTGAGTTTTAGCAGCCCTAAATCTGGCTTCTAGTGAGGACAAGTCACATTGCAGGATATTCAGCTCCACCCTTCTAAGTTTATTTTTTTGTGCCTAGTAGGCAATGGTTTGCCCTATAGCACTGCCTTGAATGCGTCCCAGATCGTGGCAGTAGATGTATCCATGGCATGTTTCCTTGAAAAATAGTCTCTAGCAGTCTCCCTTACCATGGACCAGAACTGAGGGTCTGAAAGCAGTAAGGGGTTACATCGCCATCTAGTCCCTGAGCCCCTCAGACTGGAGGGGGCATAGATGCAGGACACTGGAGCATGGTCCGAGACTAGGAAATCATGTATTCTGTTACAGGTGATGTCTTGGGCAACAGGGAGATTAGCAAGCCAAAAGTTGATCCTGCTGTATGTAGTGTGAACCGCAGAGAAAAAGGAGTAGTCACGCCCTGATGGATGGTCTATGTGCCACACGTCCGCCAAACCCCACTCTGTCATGATACTCTGCAAAGCCTGTGCCATTTTAAGATGTTTTTGTGGGGTTGGTTTAGATTTGTCAAGGAAAATGTCTGGGGTGAGATTGAAGTCCCCACCAAGTAAAATGGGTATCTGCAGGTGGTTTGCAGCCAAGGTCTCTGCAGCCTTGTTTATATCCAGTAGACATTCAGGATTGTCCACATTAGGGCCGTATATGTTCGCTAGAATCACATACCCTCCCAGGTGTGAGAAACGGACCACAACCCAACGGCCCTGAGCATCTGAGACTGTCTGCTCCTGTACCCATGGACATGATTTTTTGATCAGAATGGCCACCCCCTTTGATTTAGTTGGTGCTGAACTTGCTATGACATTACCAGCCCATGTTCTTTTGAGCCATGATACAGTTCTTGCAGTCAGATGAGTTTCCTGAAGGAGTGCAATATCTGTCTGCAAGGAGTGTAGATGTCTCAGTACCATGGATCGTTTAATCGGGTGATTTAAGCCCTTTACATTCCAGGATACCAATTTGATGCCTACATTAGCACTCTGCATCATGGTTCTAGAGGTTAGATAGTATAGAGGTACTCACCCCCCCCCGTGTCCAGAAGAGACAGGAAGACAGTAGCCGGCAATGTGCCAGAGGTAGAAAAAGAAGAGTTAGTTAAGCCAAACAGGCGAGTAATCTGTCCGGTCAGTATATATAGTTCTATCAACCTAGTACAAAAGCGAAACAGGTGAGGTAAGTCACAAAAACACACAAGTAGGAAACAGTAAATTAAGCTATAACCATATTATAATTCTTCAATAGTAAGCAGGGCTGCAGCTATGAATTTTGGGGCCCAGGACAAGTCACTTGAAATGGGCCCCTGTTTCCCAAACCAGCTAATGCCAGGGGTAATGTTAGCTCCTCAGGTGGGCCCCTCCTGAGCTCTGGGCCCGAGACAACATCCCCACTTTTCCCCCCATTACTGCGGCCCTGATAGTAAGTAATTTAAACTAAACACTAAGCTAAAGGTGAATTGGTGTATGCACGAAGTGTAAATCTACTCTCTATTGAGGAGATGCACACAGCCGTACTGGCCATTCACCAGTGTGGGGAAAAATGGAGATAACCCAACTATCAACATACAACTCCATCCCCAGCATTATGTACCAAGATAGCATATTCAGGGAGAGGGGGAAGGGCATATAGGGGAGAAGGAGGGTGTTCTGTGCCTTGACTATTAACAATCCAGTCAAAAGCAGGGCCCATAATGTAAGCTGTCCCCCCACCAGTGTAGGAACCGAGGCTGAGGACCTTGTCCCCAGCGGCTATACGTGGCTAGGCATAAATTATTGCTATCAGCATTTGAGGAGCGCACTAACTCAGTTGGGGTTGGGGGGGTAAGTTATTAGTCCCACATGTCCCCAACCGGGGGAGGGCGGCTCCTTAAAGGGGCGGTAGCATAAGTACGATGTGTTGGGTCGCTGAGCAAAGCATCCAGGATCTAAAGTGGGCCATCCCTAGGGTCCCACCTATCCCCAAGTAAAAGGAGAGATGGGAGGATTGCATCCCTTGGGCAGGTTCAAACCCATCCCCAAATGACAGCCCTATGTATCCCACTTAACAAAAACAACAGAGCAACTTGTAGAAGGAGCCAATATATAGACTCATGATGGTCAGTCGTTCGGAGGTTGCTCATCCGTTACAGCGAGTTTCGTTATACAGGGAGAAATATCCCGAGACAGGGCCTCTGTAAAGGATAACAGTCCAGGTTTCAATGAAACAGTGGAGGAGTCTTGATAATCTGATAAATATTCGGAAAAGTCCACCCAGGATGCATTCTCAACCCCTTCCATGAGGAGGTCATCTGGAATGTCTTGAGCCTCCAAGTGATCCAAAACAGGGTGATCCTATTTAGTCTGCTTAGCTGGTGACGTTTCCCTGGGCCCTTGGAGGGAGAGCCCTGGTCACTCGCCGAACACTGGCATACACGGGTCATCTGGGATGCTCCCCGCTGTGGTAAGGAGTGAGGGTAAGCATATGCTGGCCATTGTTGTATGGTCTTGTGGTGTGTGCCAGACTGCCTTAGATGATAATGCGACATGGGGGAAGCATTTAAGGACAGCTCAACCCAGCTGGAATTGTAATCCCCCCCCATATCTTTCACTGGGAGATAAATTCCTCCTATCCCTTGTTTGAGGACCCGGAGTCCACAGCCTTTTTGGAGATGTAGTGCTAAGAGATAGCTGGGGTCAGTGCTTGGAGGCCCATTCCTCAACCTCTCGGGGACTTTCTGCTAGGATGTCCCTGCCTTCTCGGGATACATAGAAGTAGGCCAGATTTTGAAACCCATATTTGAACCCCTGAGCTGCCAACATTTTTTTGATTGGTAGGAATGCTTTTCTTCTGGCTGCCACCTCAGCAGAGAAGTCTCTAAATAAAGAGATTTTATCCCTATGCTAGAGTAGTTTGCCCTTATCTCAGGCTACCCTCAGAACCCTCTCCTTCGTCGAGTACCACAGGAAGTAAGCAATGATGGGTCTGGGGGGCTTAAGGTGAGCGGGTGCCTCTGGGGATACGTTGGGCTCTCTCCACCTCAATGGGCCCATGCCATCTGTCTCCAAGTATTTTGGGTATCTCTTT
Source organism: Neoceratodus forsteri (assembly GCA_016271365.2). Lineage (NCBI taxonomy): Eukaryota > Metazoa > Chordata > Ceratodontiformes > Ceratodontidae > Neoceratodus > Neoceratodus forsteri. The sequence continues at coordinate 520,982,321 of CM057458.1, forward strand.
GTTGAGAAATCTCTCAGTGTTTGAGCCTTCAGAGCCCTCGGGTATCCCAAGGATACTGACATTGTTGTATCGCCCCCTGTTCTCCTGATCTTCTGCCTGTTTCCACAGGATGGTCAGCTGTTCATCATGTGCAGCATTTTAGCCTGCCTGGCTTCCAAATTGTCTGTCTTTTGCTCAGTGACATTTAATTTGTCATTAAGGGCATGCATCTCCGCCACTGTGCCAGAGAGGGTTGTCAAAATTGTATCTACCCTTGTTAGGAGGGTTTCAAGCATGGTTGTAATGTGCTGCAGGGAGGCCCTGACATCTACTGGAGGTGCGTCCTTTGGAGGCATTGCTGGCATCTGCTTTGCATGCTTAGGTGAAGCCATTATTGTATATGAGAGCCCAGCAGAGCATGCAGTCTGTATAGAGATTCAGAACTTGTTCCCCAGGCCGAATTCAATGCAATTCAGTGCCTGCTCAATAGATGATCAGTGCCGGGGAATCAGCATTGGGGTGGCCACAACTCTAGGTTGGTGCTATGTGCCTTGTCAGGGTAAAGACGGGTCATGCAGTCTTCAGCACCAAAGTGCAATGTACCAGACTGCTAAGCGCAATAGACCCCATGTCGCACCAAGGTGAAGAACTGGAGCATTTCCGAAACACCCTTAGAGGTAAGGGATCCCTGAATGTCCGCAATATTGTATGTTTTTCAGTGCTGGGGACCGAGCCGATGATTTATTCGGCCATCTCTCTTGGCATCCAAGCCATGCCCCTAGTTTTGTAATTTTTTTATGTGATTTTTGTTTATGCTTTAAAAGGGTTACATGCAGAGGAACTTGGTTATGTTTCAAAGTTCCAAACAGGACAAAACTAAGGTTTGCCAAAAGATGCCATTGTTTTTTTAAATAGTTACATGTAGAGGAAATTGGTATTCTATGATCCAAGAAATGCTTATCTGCCAGGAAGCTGAAAATTACATTTCAAAGGCAAGGGTATCATAAACTGACAGGAATGGAGAAGCCATCTCCCCCTATCATAAACTTACACTTCAAAGGAAAAGTGCTTTCAGTTCCAGGAACTGTCATGGTATAATTTAATTTTATTAGGTGGCAGGAAGGAGGGGATATCTACAGTACAGTGGAAGTCTAGTGTGAATACACTTCAGGTGTTAAAATGTATCTCCATTTAGAAGAACTCAGGAAGGATGAGGGAAGATCAAAGGATATTGGAACTTGAAGAGAATCTAGCTAATCAATAATAAGGTTCACTTAAAAATCTTGGACAGGGGATCACGTGATGCAGGGTACCAGGTAGAAGCTCTTCTGCATAGCTCCAGCCTTCTAACTGTAAAATGTTGTTATTTCAGGCTATTATATCTGCATAAAACCTGGAAAAGCTGCTTATTACCGCCTTCTTAGAACCCTGTGCTCCCGCTAGCTTGATTTCAGCAACTATGGACGTTTATATGAAAAAAGCTCCACAGAAGCACACCCCACCAGTCACTCCCGAGAAGGCCCTGAAAAAATCAAGGGCCTTGAGTGCAGCAGATAAGCCAGAGTCTTTGAACCTGATCGCTGAACAAGAACCGCTAACACTGAGTAGATTTTTGGAGGAGTTTAAACCCTTCCGTGAAGAAGTAAAAGAAATCTCAGCTGAAATCAAATCCCTTTCCAAAAAGCTTGAAGAGGTCTCAATGAAAACTGCAGATAATGCAGCCCGAATCTCCTCCCTTGAGAAGCAAGTGGAAAAAATTGACTCCGGTCTTCTGGCTGTGCGGCAGAAGTTCTCTCGATTGGAAGCCAAGCTAGAAGATTTAGAGGGCCACAGCCGAAGGAATAACATAGTTATTTTGGGGCTCCCAGAAGGAGAGGAGGGCCAGAACACAGTTATCTTTGTGCAGAAATTGGTGGAAAAGATCGCCGGACCCTCTCCTTTCGGGGCCAAGTATACCATAGAGAGGGCGCATAGGTCTTTACGATCCAAACCTTCCCCAGGAGCAACACCATGTCCCATCATATGCCGCTTTCTAAATTACTTGGAGCGGCAACACTTTCTGGCAAAAGTGAGAGAACTGCAAGAAGTCAAATGGGAGAGTGCCAGGCTCAGAGTCGCACAGGACTTACCGGGGTTGGTCAGTGCAAAACGCATTGTGCTTCATCCTATTGTTTCGAAGATCATAGCAGCAGGCCTTCATTTTAAAATGGGCTACCCAGCTAGATTGTGGGTACTGGTGGCTGGTACCTGGTCAACTTACGAGGACCCTGAAGCTGCTCTTACGGGGCTTAAGGCTGCCTTGCCTGACCTGTTTCGGGACACCTGACCTGCTTTCTCGGCCTTATCCTAACCAGTGATGGAAGGGAGAAGTTCTTCTCGAGCTACTTTTCAAAATGGGAAAAGAATGCTTGTCCGATTTTGTGTGTTCCTGAGAGCTACGGTGGAAGGGACTATTCTCATCGGGATTTTGTTATTCTCATTGCACATTTTATTGCTTAATGGTACGGGGCAATTGCATATCCCAGGAGACTGTTTCAATGGGGTTGTGTTTTGTCTGGGAGGAGGATCCTCTCTTTGTATGGATCGTGTTTTCTTGATCATTTGCAGGGGCACCAATGTATCTCCTTTTGCTTAAATGTTAGAGTGAATGTCTTCAGATTTGATGTTTCAGTCTGTTAAGACAAGAGTCAGGAGAGTGACTCCTTAGTCTCAATTTCAGATGGTCACGCATTACCGAGTTTATATCACCAGAGGGCACCCTTGCTATTTACTCAGTGGATCAGCTCCATTACTTATTTCGGGAACCTACTTTCCCCTGATTGAGTTTTTTAGTGGGGGCCTGGGAACATACTGAGATTCTCTACTTGGGAGCATCTAGACCTACTGCTAACTAGGAACAGCTTTGAAAGGTTTTATTGTTGCTGGTAGCAGTAGTTATGATAGCGAGCTCAGCTATCACATGTTATACTACCGTTTTCTCATTCAGGCATTTGGGTTCTCTAGCTAGCTCCCAAGTGGGGGAATGCTCTCTCCTCTCTCTTTCTCATTTCTTCTCTTCCCTTTTCTGGATTTCAGGAGCTTAATGGCTGTGTGCTATTATTTACACCATTATTCTCTTTGCATAGATATTAACACTTAATAGTTTTAATAAGAAGGTTTGCATATTGGGGTAGGGTTTTGGGGCACATGTCGGGGAGGCGGGAGGGAGAGGAAGAAAAACGGTATTGTGCTGAACATTGTTCGTGATAGTTGGGGCGGGGGGAGGATAGGGATAAGGTTATACTCAAGTCCTTCAATTTACTCAATTATTGGGTGGTTGTGGGGTACTTTAGTGGGGGGGTTTGTGGGGGATTAGAAAGGGGGAGATCGATGTTGGGTTGGGAGGGAGATACAGCAGTAAACATGGGTTCTGGACACTTAATTTTTGTTGTAGCAATTTCTGAATGTTATATAAGAGACCTGTTCTTTCTTACTTAGATGGCCAGTAGTATCAATCTGGCTACTGGGAATGTGAAGGGGATAAGGAAAAAAGTTAAACAATATCAAGCGTTAAAACATTTAAAGCTTATTGTCTTCTCAGATTACGTTCTTGCAAGAATCTCATTTACTTGAGAGTGAATCTCTGCAACTTAGGAGGCAACAGATTGGAAAGGTATTTAATGCTTCGGGGTCCACTAACAGTTGTGGGGTTCTGGTTCTGGTCAATAGAGGCATTCCCTTTGTCTCTAAGCAAGTCCTTAGGGACCCGGGCAGTAGATATGTCCTGGTTCAGGGAAATCTTTGGTCTATACCAATTTTACTTTATAGTATATATGGGCCAAACGCAGACGACCCAGGCTTCTTTATGAAGCTTATTTCCATCATCCTTCCCATGCTTCCCATTGTTATAATTATGGGTGGAGACTTTAATCTGGTTCTGGATCCTGAAGTGGACAGGTCTGGTAGTGGGTCGAGGAGTTTGTCTCCCAGGCAGATGGCATTCAGGAACTTCCTGGATTGGTGCGGACTGTGTGATGTGTGGCGTGTATTACATCCCAAGGATGGGGAGTATACCTTCAACTTGCCTGTGCACAGAACCCAGTCACGCATCGACTATCTCTTAATTTCTCAGGCCCTCTTACCGGGGTTCTTAGCAGCCTCGATTCAGCCAGGCCCAGTGTCCGATCACTCTTTGGTGATTTGCAATCTGGCTTTTCTTAATATTCCCCAAAAAGAAACCCGATGGAAATTGAACGAACAATTATTGAAAGATGTTAAATATTGTAACCTAATAAAAGAACAGATTGATTTCTTTTTTTCTACCAACTCCTCAGAGGGTATGGCACCTGATATGTTATGGGGCGCCTTCAAGGCCTACATGAGAGGGATTATTATTAGCCTAGACACAAAGAGGAAACGGGCTCGAGAGGCTGTATTATTATCCTCATTATCACTAGTTAGGTCTCTGGAAGCCAATTTATCTTCCAGCACCTTGGAATCAGAAGGGGATATGAGGAGGCTCTTGGTAGCTAAAGATAAATATTTAGATTTGTTGAGGGAAAAGGCAGAGATATCTATTATTTGCACTAAAGTGAGCTACACCGATCAGGGGGAAAAAGCAGGTCGCTTGCTTGCTTTAAGATTAAAACAGCAGGAATCTGCTAGGTTTATTCCTCCAATCAGGGCCCAGACAGATGGATCCCTGAAGGTATCCCCTTGAGAGATTGTGCAGGAATTTGCCTCATACTATGAGCAATTATATAGGGATATGGATAGCCCTCCTTCTTTGGAGGTACTTGAGGCATACCTGAGGGATTCTTCTCTCCCTTCCCTGTCCGAGTCACAGAGGAAGTTGTTATCTTCCCCAGTATCTCTGGAGGAAATATCAGAGGTCATCAGGGCTTTGCCCTCAGACAAAGTCCTGGGACCGGACGGTTTTCCTGCATTATTCTATAAAACTTTTTGAACACAACTATTACCGGTACTTTACCAGTTGTATCGTCACATTCTTTCTGGTGTAAGAGTAGACACACATTTGTTTGAAGCCCTGATTGTTCTTCTTCCAAAACCTGATAAAGACCCAGAGCTAGTTCAAAGCTATTGGCCCATCTCCCTACTGAATCAGGATGTTAAAATTCTCTCAAAGATATTGGCCGACAGAATAACTCGGGTCCTCCCGGACCTGATTAGTATGTCCCAGGTGGGATTCATGAAGGGGCGCTCATCGTCAGACCATTTACGCACTCTTTCATATGTCTTCTCGGTGTCCAGGGACACCGCCTTTCCTGCGGGATTGGTCTCCCTGGATGCCGAGAAGGCATTTGATCGTGTCAACTGGAATTTCTTTTTTCAGGTTCTAAAAGTATTAGGTTTTCCTACCATGTTCATAGATTGGATTCGGGCCTTATATCAGACCCCCTCTGCCAGAGTTTCCAGCAATGGAGCATTTTCCAAACCCTTTTCTTTATTTTCCGGCACCAAGCAGGGTTGTCCCCTTCCCCCCTTTTATTTAATTTATATTTAGAGCCCCTTATCTGAAATATTCTTAATAATCCGGAGATACGAGGCATTCCAATAGGGAATAACGTGGTGAAGATCACGGCTTATGCTGATGATCTTCTCCTCCATCTCTCTCACCCAATAACATCTATCCCTGTTATGTTAGGAGAAACAGCCAAGTTCAGTACTTTCTCAAATTATAAATTGAATGTCAATAAATCTTCCATTTTCCCTCTTAACCACAAGGTTTTTAAGAGTGATATGTCCCCTTTTGGTCTTGGTTGGTCTCCCCGCGTTCTCAGATACCTGGGTATCAACTTGACGCATAACCCCTCTTCCTGGTTCAAAGAGAACTTTGAGCCCCTTTCCCAAGCGATAGTTCAGGACCTCAATAGATGGTCTAAGCTTCTGTCTCTCTCTGGGGTCACATTAATATAATTAAAATGAATGTTTTTCCTCGCTTGTTTTATCCCCTATGGCTCTTAAATTCCTTTATTCCTTTATCATGGTTTCAGAGAATGCACAGAATTTTTACCAACTTTATCTGGTCCAATAAGCAATCCAGGTTGGCATATCATAAGCTGGCTGCTCAGAAAATGGATGGAGGGTTGCGAAACCCCCATCTGGTAATCTATTACTGGGCCAGTCACGTTGCAAAATACATGCGCTGGGTGAGTCCGGGTCCTGAGCACCTAAGACCGGTCTGGCTTAAAATTGAGCTAGACTTTATCCAGTCTGAGAACATGGATCCCTTGACTATGCTCTATGTTAAAATTGCTTCCCTTCCAGACGCTCACAGATGTCCCACCCTTCGAACGTCCCTAAAATTTCATGTACAGCTTTGCTCATTTTTGTGGTACTCTCCACATTTGGATCTATCTCAGTCCATCTGGAATTCCTCATCCTTCACAATAAATAAGCAGAAGATTTCTCGCACGTGGTTGCCCCAAATTGGGGATGGGATAATTTCTACTTTTCTGGATGATGAAGGGGAATGGCTCTCAGTTTCTAATATAATCCGTAAATTTGATATTCCGGTAGCTCATTATTTCAGAGTGGTCCAGTTAAAACACCTGCTTTCTACAGTGCTTGGTAATATCCCTCCTTGCCCACCTGCCTTTTCATTTGTACCCGAGCTCTCCTCCCTGATGGGTTCACCAGGTGTTATTTCTAAAATATACCGAGTTCTATTTCACTGGAAGTATGGGAGACCTGAAGGTCCCACTAAGCTCTGGGTTTCTTTTTTTCCCCAATACACTCCCAATTGGTCAGTTTAATGGATGTTTTGTCATAGATATGTTTCTCAGGACAGATTACGACTTATGCAATATCATATCATGCACAATATGTATTATACCCCTGTTAAGTTGAGGAAATGGGGCCTTATAGGGTCGGGGACTTGTACCAGAGGATGTCAGGAGGATGGCATACTTCTTCACATTTGTTGGTCATGCCCCAAGATAAGGTCATTGTGGGTGGCTATCCAGTCTAACTTAGATCCTATTCTGGGTTTGCAGGATTGCTTCACCCCAGATGTATGTTTGTCGGGAGATCTATCCTCTATCAAAGTTAAAATCAGGAGATTTCACATTTCCATGATTGCATTATCTGTTAAAAATTGTACTTCGGCATTGGAAGGATGCGGTAAGTTCAACATATCAAGAATGAGTTAATGCAATCCTAGCTAACCTTCGTACAGAGAAAGCAATAGTGAGCCTCCACAATAAGTTGCAGAGGTACAAGAGTATTTAGGATCCCCTTCACATGCTAATCATGATCAGAACAGATAAATAAGTTACTGTAATAGTGAATCTTAATTTATGACAATATATTATAATGTTTTCATAATACAACATGGATTTTACTGCTATATGGGGTGGGGAAGGGAGGGAGGGGATGGGGCAGTTCATGCTACATTTTGAACATATGCAGGGTATGTTGTAACTTTCTGTCCCCTGTATTGTGAAAATCTGTTAATAAAATTTGAATTGAAAAAAAAAAAATCTTGGACAGGAGCAAGAGAGAGAGACCCTTGCTGGCCAAAAAGGATAAGGCCACCAAAGAGTTACAGACTGCATGGACCAAAGAGTATTTAAAGCCCTCAGATCAGGGCATGTTGCACACTTTTTCATGGGTCACTTTCCTGTCATGCACCAAGCACCAGGGTATCATAAAATGACAGGAATAGAGAAGCCATCATCTCACTATTATAAACTTACACTTCAAAGGAAAAGTGCTTTCGGTTCCAGGAACTCTCCTGGTATAATTTTATTTTATTAGGTGGCAGGATGAAGAGGGACATCTGCACTTGAAGTCTAGTGTGACTACACTTCAGGTGTTATAATTCATCTCCACTTAGAAGAAGTCAGGAAGGATGAGAGTAGGTTAAAGGGTATTGGAGCTGTAAGAGAATCTAACTAATCAATAATATGGTTCACTTAAGGCCACCAAAGAGTTACAGATTGCGTAGGCCAAAGAGTATTTAAAGCCTTCAGACCAGGGGCATGTTGCACTCTTTTTCATGGGACACTCTTCCTGTCACACACCAAGCAAGACTGCTACAGAGACAGGCTAAAGACCAGTGAATGCAAGAGAGAACTGTGTCTTTGGAAACTCATTTATTTTTCTGGACTTTGATCATCTACAAACCAGGTAGAAAACTAGACAGTTAAAAGTTTACAGTGAGTTTGTTTTATGTATATTTTCCAACTTTTGTTTTGTTATTTTGTAACCAAATTTCTGAATCTTTTCTATGATAATTATTTAAGTAATTTCATGAAGCACTTTGCTTTTAAAGCTGCCTGTGAGTAATTTTGTGTGTGTAATGGTAAGAGGTTTATGCAATTCTGAGACTAGCCTGTTTAATTGCTAAAGTGCTACCATTCTCTACTAAGACCTGATCCAGAAAGGGAAATCTGGGTGCCAAAAGTTGGGGAGACACACTCAGGTCTTGGGAGGAGTCTGTAAGGGAGAACTAGGTTGCTGTACCACCCATTGGAGAGGACACAATTAGGTTTATGAGGGCAAATCCTGAAGAGCTCATAATGCCTGGATCTTACTCCCATACACCAACTGAGGAGAATTCTCTCCTGGCCACAGACTTGTGACTGTATTTCACCCATACCCAGATTTGAGAGGAAGCCCTGGGACCTTGTGGTGAGTGTTCAGTTGTGAATGCAGTGAGCACTATAGGTGGACATGAGGAGGGTAGTCTCATTCCCCCTGTCACAAATTGCACTTAGTGGTGGGCACTATGAGCTCAGTGGACCTGGCCCCCAGGACTGGGTTTGTGACAGTTCTGGTGGCATAGTGGTGGGATCTCAGAGATATTGCTGGCACAGTCATAGAGGTTGGATTCGAGGCCAGTGTATCAGATTGATAAACTGAAAATAATAAACACACAAAACAGGGCAGAAATTTGAAAAAAAAAAAAATTTGGTTACAGTATAAAGTTCTCTACCTATATTTTTGTTTTGTTTTTTTCAGTGTAAGTGTAGTAGTAGTTTGGGAAGAAGATGACTTCCAACTACAGCATATACACTGCAGACCACCTAAGGCACTTGTGTCAGGAAAGAGGGGTGCAGTACAAGGGGCAACCCAAAAGAACCTTGTGGAGGCTCTCGTAGCAGCCAATGAGCAAGCAGCTGGCCTGAACCTTGAATCACGGCAAGTGACTGAAAGGGACCAGACCTAGGGCATAGGGGTGCCAAGGGATGTCGCAGTGTCCAGTGAACCTGACCTCCAGGAGTGTGTTTTTGACACTCTCAGCTTTTTGTTTTATTCACCCCTGAGAAATAGTGTGCTTCTGTGTCTAAAGGATGCCTATCCAAAAGGCTGGCACATTGAATTACTTTCTGTTATAGAAAGTATGGTAAGGTACTTCCTGGTGCTGTTCATGGTTACTCCACAAAGGGTATGGCCACTTCTGTTGCTTATTTCAAAACATACCTGCTGTTGACATATGTGCTGTAGCCACATGGGGCACTGCTCATACTTTCACTAAACATTACAGTCAGGACATTGTCTCTAGTAGGTATGCTGGCTTTGCACTTGCTGTACTTCAATGCCTTTTGTTTTGATTACATATCAGACTTTGCCATCGCCCCAATTTACTTTGTACTGCTTGGGAACTGTTCCAAATGTGTGGCCTAATGGAGGAGATATCCTCAAAGAAGATAGAACAGTTATGCAAGACAAGGCAATGGATGGATTCAGGATTGAGCCCAGCTTACTCCCAGGGCAGCAGGAGCAGCTCACCGGCAAGTGAAAAGGCCTTGTCAATGAATACAGATACAGAGCAGGAGACCCTCTCTCACTCCTGCTTCGAAACTGGAGGAAATTAAAAAATTTAGAACAGAGACGCAACTCGAATTTCTGAACCTTAACCCTAAGCTATCAGCAGTGGACACCTGAATTCAAACAGTGAAGGAACGTCTCTCTTAATCAGAAGACTCAGTCACGCATCTTTACCAGGCTGGCAACTATCTGCTCGATCAGCAAAAGGTCCTACATTTGAAGTACCAGGACTTGGAGGCTCAGTTCCGAAGGGACAATATTAGGATCCACAGACTACCTGAGGGTACAGAAATGGGACAGATGATGGACTTAATTGAAGATCTTCTGAAACATATTCTAACTTTTGCCTGCCACCTTCCAATTTTTGAATAGAGTGTGCCCAGAGAGCCCTCACTCCTCACCTGACTGATCCTTCAGCTAGACCCTGATCCATCGTGATTAAATTTGCAAGCTATAAGGATAAAGAAATGATCCTGTGGGCAGCCTGGACTGCTAAAAAAGTGGAGTACAATGGGGTTCACCTTTTCTTTGATCAAGGCTATCACCCAGAAGTCTTAAAGAAATGGCTGGAATATGGTAGAATCCTCCGTGCTTTAAAAGCCCACCAGATTCACTTTCAAACGTAGTACCCTGCATGCTTAAAATTGTTATAGGAATTGGGGACGGATTTATATCATAACCTGGTGGAGACAAAGCAAGCACTGATTAACCACTGGATCATGGATTCATCAGACCCCAGTGAGACCTCGAAACCACAACCACAGAGAACGAGAGGAAGAACAGGAAACTCACAACATTTTAAAGCTTCAGGGGAAATAAGCAGTGCTGAAAACCTTAGCAGAAATTAGAAATCTGCTGAAATCCTTCAAACCATCACCAGCAAGAAATTTAACCACTAGGGGCTCGGCTACCTGAAATTTTCATTGAAGATCTGTTGACATCCTTTCTTCTCTTTCCTCCTCACCAGTTTATCACCCAGTTGTCATTAGATAAGGGTCACCTGGCCAGCCCGTTGGCACAACGGTTGCATTCCCATTTGTAACGCCAGTGAACCAGGTGCAGGAATAGACTCAGGGCACTGGAAGGCCGGCAGGGGAGAGATAGCTGGGAGCATCCGGAGACTGCTCACCTGTCTCAGGGGGAGGGTGGATTCAGGACCCAGCATTTACTGACCCCTGATGGAGGCTGGGGGTATGGCAACATTCTGGGGCCCTACATACCAAGGGGGGCATGGGGAACTCTGGCTTATGCTTTCATGTTGTGTCAACCATGCCCCCAAGGAGCAAAGCAGAAAAAAGCTCCAGGGATGACCGGATGACGGTTGCCGGCTTCCACTGCCACTGAGTCCCTGATGTGGCCTCGATTCACCCTAGCAGCACCCAGGCCAAGTATAGTGTGCTGGCTGGCCCCTACTGGTGCCTATCTCCCTCAGAGGAGGGGACCCGTCTGGTGAAGGGTTACATCCGGGTTACCCAAGGGGGCTGCAGGTATGGGGTGAAGGGTTGGCATTGGGGCAGGGGCACCAGTGGGAACCTTAGCAGACCTGAAGGAGTGGTCGCCCTGGAGCAAGGAGGAGGCAGATAAAAAAAAAAAAGATAAGGGTGACTTTAGTGACAATTTCTTTTACTGTATAGAACTTTGACTTTATGACACAGCTGTACACTAAACTATTTTTAATAGCTGCTCTGAGAAGTGCTTGGTTAATCTTTAACTGGAGTAAAGTATCAAATGGAACTGCTGTGTACTAACTAGCACAAACTTACATACGTGGTATTAAACTAGCAGCTGTTATTTAGACAGTTATCTATGATAAACTCTCCGGACCTTTTCTTTTGAAATGGACTACTGCACCTGAGTTTTGGTAAAAGGACTTACTCCTTTGGTTTAATGTTAGATAGACTGATGTAATAGAAGCCTCTCACTATTTATTTCAATTTAAAGTACTGGATTTACACACCACGGAGCTACGGTTTTCATACTATACTATTTTATGTTATGATAAAATACAGGAGGCTGCTTTAACAGAGGCCAGATTAATAATTTGTGATGGTCTCAGGGATAAACTGTATCTTGCAGGGGCTGGGTGGGGGGCAGGGACAGAGCTAGAGGCGCAAATGCTTAAAGGCAATATGCACCAGCTCACTGCCCCAGATTACATAGAAACATAGAAGTTGACGGCAGATAAGGACCGCAAGGCCCGTCCAGTCTGCCCATTTCTTTTTCTACCTTATAAATGTGCCATCGGCCTTTGCTCTGTCAGTGACCTATCTATTCATAGTCATTTGTATTGCTCCCTTATGCCTATCCCATGCCTGTTTGAAGCCCTGCACTGTATTCATAGCCACCACTTCTTGTGGTAAGCCATTCCATGCATCCACCACCCTTTCCGTGAAAAGAATTTCCTCACATTCCCTTAATCGGCCTCCTCTAATCATGCTGTGTCCTCTTGTCCTGCTATTTTCTTATATTTAAACATGTTAGACTCTTTCACCTTGTTTATGCCCTTAAGGTGTTTGAATGCCTCAGTCATATCACCTCTCTCCCTCCTTTGCTCAAGGGTATACATATTGAGCTCCGTTAATCTGTCCTCATATGTCTTCTGATGCAGTCCCTGCACCATTTTGGTTGCCCTTCTCTGGACTGCCTCAATTTGGTTAATGTCCTTGTGAAGGTGTGGCCTCCAATGCTGCACGCAGTACTCCAGATGGGGCCTAACCAGTGTCTTGTACAGAGGGATTATTACCTCCCTCTTACGACTTGTGATACCCCTACTAATACACCCTAACAACCCCCCTAGCCTTACCTACTGCTTTAGAGGTCTGCTTGGATGATTTTAGGTCATCAGTGATGATGATGCCCAAGTCTCTTTCTTCCTTTGTGACTGCTAGCAACTCCCCTCCCAGCCTATAGGTGGCTTCAGGGTTTTCTTCCCTATGTGCATGATTTTGCACTTTTGCATTAAATCCCAGTTGCCACTCTTCTGACCATTCTGCTAGTTTATCCAGATCTCTTCTCATTTTCCCACCCCATCTGGCTCATCTACTCTGTTGCAGATCTTGGTGTCATCTGCAAACAGACAAGCCTTCCCTCTAGTCCATCTGCAAGGTCACTAATGAAGATGTTGAATAGGACTGGCCCAGGACTGATCCCTGAGGTACCCACTTGTGACTTGCATCTCTTCTGACTGTATACTATTTGCCACCACTCTGTTTTCTGCCAGTCAACCAGTTTGCCACCCAGTTGACCAACTTCTGACCCACCCCGAGCCTACCCAGCTTATTTATCAATCTTCTATGTGGAACAGTGTCAAAAGCTTTGCTGAAGTCAAGGTAGGCGACAACAACTGCTTCCCCTTGGTCCACCACTCTGGTTACCCAGTCAAAGAACTCTATAAGATTAGTTTGACAGGACCTTCCTTTTGTAAACCCATGCTGTCTTGGATCCTGTGCCCCTATGGATTCCAGGTGTTGCACTATCCTTTCCTTAAGGAGTGCCTCCATAATCTTGCCCACTACTGAGGTAAGACTGACCGGTCTGTAGTTCCCTGCCTCCTCCCTGCTACCACTCTTGTGGAGCGGGATCACATGAGCCCTTCTCCAGTCTTCTGGGACCTCTCCTATGCTCAGAGACTCACTAAACAATTCTGCTAATGGCTCTGCTAGTTCCTCCTTTAGCTCCTTAAGTACCCTGGGATGTATGCCATCAGGTCCCATTGCCTTATCCACCTGAGCTACAAGCTCTTGTAGGACCCTTCTTTGTGAAGGAGTAGTGCCCACCTCCTCCCCTGTGTCCATGATGTTGAGCCAGGCCCTGCCCTACCTCTCTTCAGTAAATACTGAGCAAAAGTATCTATTTCGGATAGATGCCTTTACAGAGTCCTCCTCCTCACATGCTCCCTTTTCTCCATTAAGCTTAGCAATACCCCCTCTGGACTTTCTCCTTTCACTAATGTATCTATAGAAAGTCTTGTCACCTTCTTTTACTGTTTGTGCTAGTGTTTCCTCAGTTTGGGACTTTTGCCTGCCTTACTGCCTTACCTGCTTCCCTTAGGGCAGTTTGGTATGCCTCCCTATCTTCATCCCGCTGTGTTCCCTTATATTTCCTGAAGGCCAGCCTTTTGGCTCTGACCTTTTCTGCTACTGTATTTGAGAACCAAAGTGGTTTCCTTCTTCTTTTGCACTTCCTTTTCTGTCTAACACAATGGGATGTTGCTTCAAGTATTGCATCCTTAATGCTTGCCCACTTTGCCTGTACCCCCTCACCTGTGTTTCTTTTTGCCAGGGCTAGCTTAACTCTGTTGGCCATCTTATCAAAGTCAGCCCTCTGAAGTCCCATATTTTTGCCTTGGAATGGGATGATTTAGATGTAGTAGCCAAATTGAACCATACCATGTGATGGTCACTGGCCCCCAGGTGACCTTCTACCTGGAGATCTGTGATCCCTTCTTTGTTAGTCAGTACTAGATCTAGGATAGCCCTGTCTCTTGTGGGTTGCTGTACCAGTTGTTTGAGGCCCTCCCCCTGCAGGGAATCCACTATGAGTCTAGTTCTGGCAGATGTTCCTGCTGGTATTGACCAATCTGTATCCGGCATGTTGAAGTCTCCCATTATCAGAACCTCCCCTTTAGCTGTCATGTTTTGTATATCTTCTAACAGTAACGTGTCTATGTTTTCCCTCTGCCAGATTTGGGCATTGTCCCCATTCTGGTGATGATGACCTTTGCCTTTTTAGGCATGCTGTGGAAGCAATAAGCCCATGGCAAGGAGGGCCTAGTAGCTATCACTATCCTTTACTTTCTGGACCGTGACCCTATGAATACCCCTAGACTTACACGGTCATATAAAGGGTACCTTTTCATGCCCTTCTGGTTTGGACATCATACTGGATTTAGAGTTATAAATTATTGTTGGTTGTATTTGTATTTAGATATTTAAAGTAGTTTATTCTTTATGTTATTGACTGTTAAAACATTCTGGTTTATTAAGCTGGGACCTTCAATTGATTTGTGGCAAACTTACATTATGTACTCTTGGGACTATATATTCATTATTGTTATTCCTATTATGGAAGGAAGGGTTAACCCTGGTTCATGAGAAAACATTGTATGTAACAGGAAGCCATGGAATAGTTAGGAGACAGGGTGATTTATTATTTAGATCTAGATCAATGAGAACAGTTATGCCTGAGCATATAAAAAATGACTTCCTACTCTAAATTGACAATTTGCTCTCTAAATGTAAATGGGTTTAATAACCCAATCAAAGGGTATGAAGTCCTCTCACGTCTTAAAAAGTGCAGACCTTCCTTTATTCTGTTGCAGGAGACCCACCTAAATCAAACAGGGCGCCAGAAATTACAAACATTTGGTTTCAGTCAGGTGGTGGACTCTTCCTATGGTGGGGGGTAAATGAAGAGGCATAGCCATTTTGGTGCCCCGAAGCTTTCAGTTTCATGCCCTTTCCTCCTACACAGATCTATAGGGCTGTTTGGCTATTATTACCAGTACCTTTGAAGGTACCTCGCTTACATTGGTTAGTCTATATGTTCCCCAGTGGCTGGATGCCATGGTAATGCGTTCTCTCTTGCAAAAGATTATAGAACATCAGAAGGGGATGCTATTAGTTGCAGGGATCATAATATCCTATTTGATAACAGGAATACTACAAATCCCAAAAACCCCAGATGCTCCACAGCACAGAAAATGGCCCAGACCTATTTTAAGGAAATGGGGTGGTTAGATACTGTACATGGCAATTTTTAAACCCACACAAAAGCGGATATACACATTATTCAATCCCCCATAAATTGTGTACTAGGGTAGCCCTCTGTGCCACGTATCTTGAGAACATAGCCATCTCCTTAGGCAATGTGAGGTCTCCCACTTTTGCTTCCTCTGATTATTCTCAGGTTTTTCCAACCCTGGATTGGACATCAGAGCACAAGACCACATTGTGGCACCTCAATAACTACTTATTAAACATTCCAGAATTTCAGGAGATGGTGAAAATTTGTGTTCCACAGATTCTTCAGGAAAATGAACAGTCTAATATAAGTCCTTCGAGCTTGTGGGACACGATTAAAGTAGTTTTGAGGGAGGGCATAGTGAATTTTGTTGTTCACTATAAAAGGCAACAATCTGTAAGACTTCAAGCCCTACAACAGCAGTTGCTTGAACTCCAGCAGCAACATGCCACAGGAGATGAGACAACAGCCCCACTTTTGCAAGCGACTAAACAGCAGGTCCAACACCTTTTAGATGTAAAAATAAAGCAGGCCTTACAGTATTTTAGGCAAAAATTCAACAAAGGGGAACCAAGAGTCTCATGAATCTTGTCACACAGGCTAAGGCAATGAATAGCTCAAAATACAATCATCCAGATCCACGCTCCACAGATGGGAGGTTTGATAAAAACACCCTCTCAAATTATGGAAGCCTTTACACTTTTTTATACAAGGCTATATACCCCAGAGACCCCTTTTAACCCCCAGGTGGCTTCTCAATTCCTGAGGGATTTAAGGCTCCCTATGCTCACACAGGAACAAGTGACCACATTAGAGGCCCCTATCGCTAGGCTTGAGCTGGAGGTAGCCATTAAGAATTTAAAATCAGATAAAAGCCCTGGGCCTGATGGCTGTACTGGGGAATTCTATAAAGCTTTAGAGACCTTCTTTTACCCCAGCTGACATGAACTAGCCAAGCAGTGTTAGAAGGGAAGTCCAGCCCCAACCCCCCATACTGGAGGTATTTTTTTTTTGATAGTTCTCTTTTTCTTCCTTCCTGCCCCACAGAACCTCATACCCTCAGAAATGCCCATTAAGCCTGCCCCTGCCAGCACCAACCTGCAACCTCTGGTCCCTCCATCGTGCCACAGAACCCCCCCCGGGCAAGGGTGGGGTCTGGGACCCCTGGAATCTTTAATCTTGTCAGGGTCCCGGGTCACAGGCAGGCACTGGCACATCGGTGCCCAGCTCGGCGTTACTTCATCCACGGCTCTGAGGGGATTTTTTCCCATGTTCCCCCATGGGATGCTACATGCGTGCGTCAAGACATCTGCTGGCAACCGTAGCATTCCCCCCTCTCCTTCCTCGAAAAAGCAGCCTCCAAGACTGATTGGCTGCCTGCCTACACCTGCAACCAATCATACCCCAGGAAACCGGCTTGCCGTCGCTCCCCCAGCCTCCGCCAGAGTCGCCAACATCGGCTAGAAGTTCCCCCACCCCCCGGAGAAGTAGCTGTCACCGGATGCTCCAGCCTATCTCCCCCCGGCCAACCCCAGATGACCCAAGCTCACTCCCAAACCAGGGTCACTGGCATGGTGCGAGGTGTGGCGTGCAGTGCCTCAACCCTCAGCGACAGGGGGCCAGCCTCCATACTGGTGGTATGCTACTATTTCGAGCATTCCCAGACTGGGACAGGATCATAATTTATGTGCCTCATAATGACCAATTTCAGTGTTAAATATAGATTACACACTGCAACTGTGTTAGCTAAGAGGATAGAAGTGATCTTACCCCTAATTATTGACCCCTACACAGACACAGGATAACATTAAGCAGACACTTCACCTGTTATACCATGCCACCCAGTCAAGAGCCCTTTTTTTACTGCTGAATTTGGATGTGGAGAAGGCCTTTGACTGGGTGGCATCACCATTTTTGATGGCAACCCTTGGGTCTCAGGGTTTTTCAGAAAAATTCCAACAGATAATTATACTAACATATTAAAATGCCAGCAGAATACGCCTAACGGTCTTTCGTGTCTGCTTGTTTGGTCAGTCACCACCCTAGGAGCTGACCTTGCTGCCCCCTCGACGTCTCTGGCTTTTCCCTTCCCAGTTCTGGATATTCTCACTGTGCTGGATTTTGCTTCCAGAACCCTTCCCCTGTACCTGTCCCACCCTCTCTTGAACCCCTCCACCATCTCTGCCTCCACCAGCCCCCTGGGCAGCATATTCCATGGCTCCATCACCTTCTCAGTGAAGTAGCTCCTCCTTCTTTCTCCCCTGAATCTCCCCCCTCCAGCTTCCACCCATGCCCTCTAGTTGCCACCCTCCTCCCCTATTTACCCCTTCATGTGCCTGAAGACCTCTATCATGTCCCCCCAGTTCCTTCTCTCTTCCAATGTGTACATATTTAGCTTTTCGAGCCTCTCCCCATAGGTCCTGTCCCCCAAGCCCCAAATCAATTTGGTTGCCCTCCTCTGGACCCTCTCCAGGAGTTCAATGTCCCTCTTTAAGTGTGGCCTCCAAAACTGCATGCAGTACTCAAGGTGAGGCCTCACCAAGCAGTTATACAGAGGGAGTATCACTTCCCTCCTTCTGGAGGTGATCCCCCTAACAATGCATCCCAGCATACTGTTGGCCTTGGCCGCTGCCCTCTTACAAGTCTCCAAGTTGTTCATCTTGACATTCACCACCATCCCCAGGTCCCTCTCAGCCATCAAGACTTGTAGCATTCCCCCACCAGGGTGTACACATAGCCCGGGTTTCTGGCCCCCAGGTGCAGTACCTTGCATTTCCCTGCATTGAACCTCAGCTTCCACTTTCTAGACCATCTTTCCAGAGCCTCTAGGTCCCCCTGTAGGGCCACCCTCCCATCCTTCCCATCCACCACCACCCCCAGTTTTGAGTCATCTGCAAAAACACTCATCTCACTCCTGATTCCTGTTCTTATGTCAGAGACATAGGCGTTGAACAGGAGGGGCCCAAGGACTGATCCCTGTGGGACCCCACTAATGACCCTTCTTAGGGATGAGACTATCCCGCCAACTATGACCCTCTGAGTCCAGTCCTGGAGCCAATTACCTATCCATCTGATCATCTGGTTCCCCACCCCCATTTCTCCCAGCTTATCCAACATGCCTCTGTGAGGAACAGAGTCAAATGCCTTGCAGAAGTCCAGAAAGAGGATGTCCACTGGTCTACCCATGTCCAAGGCACTCGTCACCCAGTCATAGAACTTCACAAGATTTGTCTGACATGATTTCCCCGGCATGAATCCATGCTGTCTATCGTCCAGGCACCCTGATTTTTCCAGGTCCCCCCCAAGCCTTTCTTTGACAATGCCCTCCATCACCTTGCCCAGCACCAATGTCAGGCTGATAGGCCTGTAGTTCCCTGCCACCTCCTTTGATCCCCCCTTGTGGATCTGTGGGCCTGTGTAACAACCCAATGGCTTATATAAAAATCAATGATTCTATCTCTGCTCCTGTTCCTTTATTTCAAGGCACGAAGCAGGGGTGACCTCTATCACCCCTGCTTTTTGCATTTACCTCGAGCTACTGGCTTAGGCGATACAACAGGATGAAGAGATCAGGGGATTGACAAAAGAAGGGGAACACCATAAACTCTCATTATACGTGGATGATTTGTTAATTTATTTATCCATGCCGGAACAGTCATTATCCCCACTGTAGCAGTTATCAGACAGATTTGGGGAGATAGCGGGCTATAAGTTAAACACCGCTAAAACAGAAGTATTACAGTTGAATTATACCCCTTCTGATTTCACAAAGAAAAAACACCCCTTTAGATGGGATCTTTCATCCTTAAAATATTTGGGAATTCAGTTGACCACAGATCCAGTCCAACTATACCATTACAACTATACCCCATTGTTGCATCACCTAATCTCAGACATGGAAAGGTGGTGAGCTATTCTGCTCCATTTGATCCAGAGAGTCGAAGCAGTACGTATGAATTTGCTTCCTAAATTTTTGTAACTAGCTCAATCCTTTCTGATAACTCCCCCAAGTAATTTTTTTAAAGAGATAACAAAAGGATCTCACATTATGTGTGGGAATCTAAAAGCCCCCAAGGGAGATTCTCGGTCCTTCAGTTCCAAGAAAATGGTGAGGTCTAGCTCCCCAGATCTGTCTAATTATTATGTGGCAGCCCAAATTCAGATTGTTTTCCTCTGGCTTCATCGGCACTATATGGTAAAGTGGAGGGAGGCAGAGAACATGGAGAAACATTTAATTAACACATATTAACTATTGCTCAGCTACCCTAGTGTTCCCATGGAGGAGATGATGGAGAACCCATACACTAAGAATACCCTGAATTGTTGGAGAACAGTACAAACATCCAAATCTATTGCTCAATGTTGACATTTATTGTACTGTTTACCATATCTCCAGTCTTTTCACCCTGCTAAGCTTGATCACAGGTTTCATACTTGGCTGGGGCTTGGCATCCTCATGGTCTTCCACTTTTATAAGAAGGGGAATCTATTATCCTTTGAGGAAATGTTAAATCAATATGATCTCCACCCCGGAACAGATTCCGATATTTGCAGGCTATAAATTTTATTAAGACATTGCCTACAACTCTTACTACTCGTAGGGAGATCCCACCCTTACTGGAGATTTTTCAGACAGCTCCCTTCTAAAATAAGACATCTTATATTTATAAAGCTTTACTTCATTTGCATAAAGATATGCTAGAGTCAGCTAAAAAGACCTGGAAAAGGACCTTGAAATAGATCTAGGAAATCAAGTGCAGGAGAATCATTTAAGAAATTTATATTTAGGAACAGCATCTTATCTAGGGAGGGAATGCTCCTGGAAAGTAACTTTAAGATATTTTAAAACACCAGCTATAAAAGTAAAGTATATTGCTCATAAGGATGCATCCTGCTGGTGGGGATATAGGCACTCTCCGGCTACCCAAGGCCATATTTTCTGGAGTTGCACATCCCTTAGGCCTTTTTTTTAAGCTCTCCAGGAATCCATAACAGAACATTTGGGCACCCATATTCAGTTAACCGAGGAGGTGTTCCTTATTACCAACTTGGACAAAGGACTGAGATGCCCCTCCAGCAGAAAGCTCATCAACATCTGTCTTCATACAGCATAGAAAACAATATCTAGAAAATGGCTCACACCGGGAATTCCATCTATAAAGGAATGGCAAGACCTCATGAAATCATTTTATAAAATGGAAAAGACCTACGGCATTAGTTACCCATCACATGGAAGAGTTTGAGATACTTTGAAGGCATTGGGTGTTGTACATTGTGGCTCATAGAAGAGACTTTGTCCCTTGAACAGAATGGGGTGAGCTTGTTCTTTCTTGGGATTATCCAGGAATACAACAGTTATTATTCCCTGCAGGCCAACCTTTCCCCATAAGTATATATTGGGGCCACTCTTTTTGGGAAGGGCAAATTATGTAGTGCAATAATGGAATTGATCCTTTTCCTCTCTTACTTATATTACTTATAAACTGGTATATTTTTATATCCTAGATAAGAATTTCATATAATTTAATTGTAGTTACTAGTCCAACAGAGTTTCAAAATTTTGAAACATTTTTTCAAGAGACTAACTGATTAAGCATCAGATATGTTTTTTCTCCCCAGCATAATATTTATTCATGTAATTAAGTTTTATTATGTCTCTGTCATATAGTTGTTGTATGTTTTTTGTCGAAAATTATTAAATAAGGAGTTACAAAAAGTTACATAAGAACATACTGTAACAGTAGATTTTTGAGAGAATATCCTCCTTTAGGCCATGCCATCCCTACCTCCTTCTCCCTTTTTTGCTTTCAGTAGAGGGCATATCAGATGTTGCACCTAAAGCCTACTCCATGCTTCCTGTGTCCAGCTCAATATCTCTTTTTGTATTCCTGGTACTGGTTTCATCTTCTGGTTCCCTCTGACTGGAGTTCCTCTGCTGCTAATCTCCAGCAGGGAACTAATGACTGATGGGTCCACCCATATTTTTTTACATGTAGATGCTGCTTGTCATCATGGATGGCCTGCAGCTAGCAAACATTTCTTTGTGGTCCTAGCACTGATGGTTCAAAGTTCCAAAGATGTGGCCTAATGGAGGAGGTTCTCTCAAAGGTCTGCTGTTATGGAAAGTTCTTATGTAACTGTTCTTTGCAAAGGTACCAGTTGTTCACATCTGGCACTGCAGCCCTGGTTCACATCTCAGCTTAGTTCTCAAGGTAAAGTTTGGTGATCATGATCAGTGTCTCAGAGAGCATAATTCACATGCTGGAGATTTTTGTTTTGTTAACACTTCCATTAGTGTCAGGACAGTAAACTGAGATGAAAGACTTTGATGACACTGATATTTTATTCACCTAGTTTTGCAGCTAATAAGACTGAAGTAAAAGGAGGTTAAATAACTTGCCTAAGGTCAAATGGTGACTCACAGGCTGAACTGGGATTGTAACAATGATTCTCTGACTCATAGTCCACTGTATTAACCTTTAGATAACAGTACAGTTTCAAAAGTATTTTACTTTCACTTTTGGTGCAATACTTTTGAAATGTGCTACTGCTGGCTGAGAGCCTCTTTAAGAACAAGATGCAAGCATCAAGGGTGAGTTTCACAAAGCACCAGAGTGAATGCAAGCAAAAGTTATGTCTAAAGTGAAGATGCTGCATCCAAACAAGGGGTGCTGTGTAAACATTTACAGATGTAACTGTGCTCACCAAGCAGTTGGCTTATGTCCAGAGCTCCTCAAAGTCCAAACAACAGAGGTATAAATGATACACGGCTGAGGATGTTGCTCTATCCAGCAATGTTATGCAATAGACTCGTTAACAAAATCCACAGACAGGAGTGGATGGGAGCCAAAGTGTAAAATGGGCATGGCTGGTAAACAAACAAAAGGTGATGTAAGCAGGCTAGACATCACCTTAAATGGAAGAAAACAGTACAGTATATAGCCCTGGAAGCACAACTCAGCATGCAGGAGTAGAAGGAAGGGGTCATACCCTAAAATGGCAAGGTGCAATCCTGAGCCTGATCAGACAGTACCAGAGGCACAGGTGCTCAGCCTAATATAGTGTTACCGTGATGACCCCCAGTCCCCAGTCAGGTTTATGCCTCAAGTGTCCTATGGCACCACATCAACTGTTTCTCAGGTCCTGTGGTAGAGGGTGGTAGCTGAGACCCACCCTGTTCATAACACATGAGTAAGACAATACTTCACAGCAAGATACATTACAGGGTGCTGACCCATCCCCATACCTACAGCATAAACATTTCTACTGGACCACTATAAGGAGAACTGCAGAAAAGTACATAAGTAAACCACCACATGGACTGCTATTATATGAAACATAAATTGCTGGTGTACTTGTTCTTGCATCCATTTTGTCCTCATCTGTACACCACAGCATCCTGTGTCATTGCATCCACAATTTTGTATGTGGTTTGTGGCTTTGTCACAGGTAAGTGGATTTACTAATGAAGAACTAATTCCTAACATGGATGCAGCAGTTATCTCCCGTAAGAAGGCAGAGTTCCTGTCCAGGGAGATTGCTGCTGCACAGAATTAACCAGCTGAGCTCTTTTGTACTGTGGACAGACTGTGCAATCCAGCCTGTCTCAGAGAGCATTGTCACAGGAGAAATGTGATGAGTCTTCTTGATTCTTCATGGGTAAGTTTGCCAACATAAGGTCTGAAATCTGCGTGGCTCATTCCAATGAGAGTTGCGTTGGTCGGTGGGAGGTTGCTGCACCTTATTTTGGCTGGTCTGACTTTGACCAGTTGGTGGTCATGGAGGTCATGAGGATCATCCTGAGTTTGCGGCCGACCTGCTGTAGTTTGGACCTGGGCCCAACTCACCTCCTTGTGGGGTGTGTTGAAGTCATCGGCCTGGTCCTAGCAGAGGTAGTCAGGGTTTCATTAGAGACAAGGGTGTTTCCAGACACCCTGAAAGAAGTGGTAGTAATACTCATCCTTAAGAAATCCTTTCTTGACCCCGATTGTCTAGCTAACTACAGGCCTATCTCTAATCTTCCTTTTGTGGGTAAGGCTATTGAGAAGGTGGTCGTGCTGCAGCTGGAAGTCCATGTTACCATCCCTGATATCTATGATGATCTCCAGTTGAGCTTTCAGAAGAGGCACAGTACTGAGATGGCCCTGATTAGGGTCATCAGTGATCTCCTGATAGCGAGAGATCAGAGGACTCATTACAGCTTGGTTCTCCTTGATCTCTCTGTGGCATTTAATACCATGGACCATGGTGTGTTACTAGAGTGCCTGCAGTTCATCTGTGGACTGTTGGGTATGGTCCTCAGATGGTTCAATTTTTTTCCTCATGGGCAGGTCACAGAGAGTGGTGTTTGGTATTTTTTCCTCAGACCCAGTCTCCCTGCCATGTGGGGTCTGGCAGGGCTCTGTGTTGTCACCCATGTTGTTTGTGGTATATATGCTGCCATTGGGAGACACTGTGAGGTGGTATGGGCTGAGTTTTCACTGCTACACAGATAATACTCAGGTCTACATGTCCCTTGTGCCCGACCAGGATGATACTGTCTTGGTATTTAACAACTGCCTTGCTGAGATCCCGAACTGGATGAGTACCAACTAGCTGAGGTTAAACTCTGACAATACTGTGGTGTTAGTTGTGGACTCAGGTCATCAGGCTGAGGGGTCATTGGCTGGGCAGCCTTTGGGGCTTTGGCTCGGGGGGGTAGTCAGCTACTGACCTCTGACTGGGTGCACAATCTGGGCATTATTTTTGATGATGATCTGACCCATAAATCTCAGGTGTCAGCCATCATCAAATCCTCATTTTATCATCTGAGAAATATCACTCGGATTAAACACTTGGTCCCACCTGATGACCTTCCTACACTGGTCCATGCCTTGGTGACCTCCCACACTGACTATTGCAACTCTCTGTACCTAGGGCTCCCAGGGGTTGATATCCACTGCTTGCAGCTGGTGCAGAATGTGGCACTCAGGCTGTTAATGGACTTATCTCAATTTTGCCATGCCATGCCTGTTCTCTGCAGATGGCACTGGCTGCCAGTTCAGTGGCAGGTAACCTTCAAGGTCAGTTTGCTGACCTATAAAGCCCTACACAGATAGGAACCACACTATCTGAAAGAACTTCTGTCCCCTTACTGCCCCCTCCGCCCACTCCGCTCAGCTGATGAGGGATTGGTAGAGGTTCCCAGGGTCCATTTAATGACCTCTGGCATTAGAGTGTATGTGTTTGCAGCCCCTACCCTGTGGAACTCTCTATCTCATCAGATAAAGGAGTGCCTGACAGTGGGGAGCTTTAAATCTGCCTTAAAAATGCACCTATTTAAGCTTGCCTTCCTAGAGTGTGTATGAATTAGAGATTACTGAATATTGTGACACTGATGTTTTAATTGTTATTTATGATTTCAACTGCTGAATTTTTTCTATGTTCTGTACAAGCGCTTATATATCGATATGATTTGCACTTTTTAGAAATAAAATATGATCTGAGTTGAGTTCTCTCTTTCATTTAATCCTGCCCTAACTGACATACCTTGATTTATATGGCAGTTATTCCTTTCCCTAACATTACTTTCTTGTTGTTAACCTTTTTCTTAGTGTATACTTTTTTGCCAACTGTTTGCAGATGTCTGAGTTATTTATGATTTTATCCCTAGCTGTAGCCTTCCATTTTCTAAGCTGGTACCATCAGAAGGTTATGAGGACTTTATAAGCAGATGTTCAGCTGCCATAATGGAGATAATTAATGGCTTCAGGAGTGAAGGTAAAACCATAACCCTGAGAAATTTTAACACCAATGCTTTTCAGAAGTAGTACTGAACAAGAACAATACAGCTCATCTTAATTTTAATTTTTATTATTTTTCAAGCATTTTACATTCAAGAGTATATACATTAAATGATCTTTCCCACCTATATCTATATATCTGTTTTTACTCTTAATGTATAAGGTGTGTCTAGACCACTACATATGGGGGAAAGCGAAAATTAACTTAAACTTACTTTACTTTCAGTTTGTACTTCTATCTTAAGAATATTTCTATAATATAATCAGATATATCAGTGTACCAATATATAAATTTAACCCTCTACCCATCAACAATACATTTCAATCTCATATTTCTTTAATTCTTAACTCTATAATTTTTTGTTTAATGTACAGTTTAAGCTAACAGTGCAGTTATTAATTTTATGCTATATCTATATCTACTAAGACCATATCACTCCCCAAAGACAAAGTTTGTCAGAGATTCATCCTCTCTTCTGATGATAATGTAGGTGAATTGTTTTTTCCATTTCTCTCACTTTCTTGCTCCCTAATAAAGTCAGAGAGTTGGTCAGTCTCAAAAAATATATGTAGTGTCCCTTTGTATTTAATTTTAACTTTGCTGGTGCCAATAATTGAAACTCCGCACCCATCTCCATAATTTGCTGTCTAAATGCCTCTGCTGTGTTGGATAGAAATAATGTGGATAAACTGAAAATGTAATGACTTGTACACCAGTGGGGCTTTCAATCTTGATAATCTGGTAATTAAAGCCCGATCTATATTGAAAGCAAAGGACACCAGGATCGTACATTTTTGTTGATCTTCCTAAGTTTGCTGTTTATCTCCACAAGAACTTGCATGATTCGGTTGAATTCTGTATTCTCTAGTTATGAATGGTAGGTTATCTGGTGATAAATCAAATACAGAAATCAAAATATCCTTGACCATGTCTCTTACTGTTTCAAATTCATGGTCCAATAGAACTGGTAGACCAATGAAACAAAGGTTTTTATACCATTGCTGGTCTTCTAGCAGTTTAACTTTTCTTGCAAGGGCAATATTGTACCGCAATAGATTAACTGTGGTAACTTCCACTGCCATGGTTTTATTTGTGGATTTTTCCACCTCTCTGTTTGTGCTCTCAAGCTGTTGCAAAATGGTTTCGATATTTTCATGACTTTGTCTGGCATCTTGCTGCAAAAACTCAACCTTTTGGGATACAGCCTGAAATTTCAAATCAAAGGATTGGGTCCAGGTTTAGTTTTTTGAGTGTTTCCCCCAGTCAGTCAATAGAGTGACATCCTTTAGCCATTTTGGGCTGTTGTGCAAACAGCCCTTCGCTATGTGCACTGACTCCTGTGGTAGAAAAATCTAAGTTTTCAGCCGAATCCTTTACATCAAACCGCTCTGCAAGGCTCTCTTTCACTGCAGGCAAACGAGTTGGAGGCGGGAGTATTTCTACTAAGGTCAGTTCAGTTTCTTGAGAGGGTAATTCAGAAACTTTTATTTTACTTTATTAGCTGTGCAAGGTAAAGTCTGCTGGGCTTGTGAGTGGTTTAAATCCTTTTGCCGCACCTGTGAGCTTGCGGTCTGCGGTTTCTCCACACGCTGCTGCATGGGCTGTAGTGGAATGGCTTTTGGTGTTTCAGTACTATAGCCAGGGCTTCCTAGTCCAACTCTCCCCATGCCCTCCAAGCCACCTTTGGATCTGTAGTATTTCTACAAAGGTCTTATTCTAGGAGACTCGTACTCCTCAGAAGATGCAGAGGATTTCAGTTTCCTTTTGTCTCCTATGTGTTGTAGTAAAAAACACACCACATATAGGATAGTGCATGAGTATCAGTTAACAACAGAGCTATTCTTTCACTGAGTTGGTAATCTGTCATCATAGTACCAATGAGGTGAAAGAAAAGCCCTGCCATTAAATGGTACGCATGCATTGTTCTGTATAGTGTATAGTGGAACATCATTGCCTCAAAAAAAAAATACTACATCTTTCTTTTTAAAATAAGAGTAACTGTCAGATTGCTGCTTGAGGACACCATGTGTGACGGCTGCACTGCAGTGTGAAAAGTCATTCTGCTGTCCTGAGGACATCACTTTTTGGTTCTCCTGCACTAAGGACGTCACTAGTGCAGCAGAACAACATTTTGAGAGTGCTAGATTTCAGTGAACAATGACGTTCCACTAAACACTATAATAAACAAAATTATTAGACCTTTTACAAGGGCTCATTCTTGAAGCAGCTGCCTGTGGCCATGTTCCAATACAGCTCATTTTAATGAATGAAATGTAAATTCTAGACTATCTCTGTGACCCAGCAGCTGGCTCAGTGGCTTAGCAGCAGAACGCTGGCTGGCTTATTGACTCAGCAACAGTATGCTGTATTACTTGTTCAGGAGACCCAGGTCTCTCTCCCTCTCTCTCTTTCACTCACTGGACTGGTGAAGGGAGGATGCAGCATCCAACTGATGCTCTCATTCTTTGGGGACGGAGGATTTGAGTTGGAGAACACTGCCCATGCCCCTTTCAGGCTGAGGTTGTGTGATGAGATGCACTCCAGGAGAAAGCAAGAGTGGAGACAGGGTGATATGATGGGAAAAGGGGCATCTGACCACAGAAAAAAATCTTGATGCCCATAATAGAAAGTTTTTCATTTGAAGTCAGACAGTCTAAGTAGTAAGCAGTAAACATTTTTATTCACTAGACTGAATTGGCAGCTGGATGTAACCAGGAGACAGTAACTTTTAAAAATCAAGTACTTTACACCTGCACACACTTACAATCTTTACAGTGTCCATTTAGAGAGAGGAGATATATCTTTATTGATAGTTTTTTTTTTATCTTTAACAAGGAAGACCTCTGATTTCCATTGTCCTGGGACACTACTTTATATTAAAGCCAGGCTTAATTGAAAATGGTACACATGTCTTGATTTATGAAAATTTATCCCTATATATGAGACATGGCTATCACTAAAGTAACCCCCATATAAATATTTGTGTATTATAAATCATAGTTATCTCTTTTTTTAGTGATCAAGACTGATTTTATCTAAACATTCCAGGTACTCTTGTATTACATATCGAGGTAGCACTCTCAATCTAGTGGAGCACTCTGCTTCTGTACACATGAGACATTCTTATTCTGTGAAGTGTGTCTCATGCAGGGGAAATGCGTACATTTGGTGGGCTTATTTTTTAAAGTTAAAGAAATGTTGAACACCCTCTATCTTAAAACCATTCATATACCCAGATGTCACTCCTACAATTCTAAGATTGGTCTCACTTTCATTGTCAGTATGTCAGAACCTCTCAGCTTCATTTTTTCATTTCCTGCACCCTTAAGAACACCTATGAAACTACTCTTACAATAAGAAAATGCTACTCACCTTGTAACTGTATTTCTACTAATGGATATGATGCTGATTTTTATGACTGCAGTGGGCATAGCCCTGCAGATGTCTTGCAATCACAGTAGAGTAAAAGGGAGCCTACTCCATATCAGCCGGGCTTGTAAACAGTGGAGGTGAATGGCAATCACTGCATGTCTGCTGCACTATTTTGTCCACTGGTCACCAGTGGAATGCGGCACTGTCCATTATGTCCAAGATGGCTGCTGGAGTTCTCTGCACATGTGCGATGACTCACACATGTGCACTGAACACCGGCGACATGGCAGCACAGTTCACCATGTCCATGATGGCCGCTGGAGTTCAGTGTGCATGTGTGAGTTGTCACACATGCACAGAGAACTCTGACAGCCATCTTGGACACAGTTGACAGTGCCGCTGTGCTGCCATTGACATCAGCTGCAGCCATACTGGCTCTGGCTAGAGTTTATTACTAGGGCAGTCATCTCTAGCAGCAGAGGGTCGCTGGAAGTAAATCTGTTACAAATTCAAAGAGTGCCTTTATGCTGCATTGGTCACACACCACCAGGCTCACCAATGGCAGATCCTTAGCTGAAGGAGCTACATGCACAAACATGGTTACATGGGGGGAATACACTGAAACTAGTAGTGGAAGAAAGGAAAGTGAAGTGAGGAACCATTTCTTCACTGGAAAGGTGGTGGATAGGTGGCATAGGTTGTCTAGGGAGATGGTGGGGGAAGAGACAGTGATTAAAAAGAGTCATTAAAAGGAAGAATCTCTCAGAGAGAGTCGGGAAAGCTTGAGGCTGCAGAGGGCCCCTTTTCACCAAATAGGATGGGGAGGTAGGGTTGGGACAGACTAGATGGGCCTTGTGGCCCTTTTATACAGACACAATCTGTGTTTCTAAGCTGGAGTTGTGATGAGAATAATTATATATAAAGTAATCAGATTTGCTCAATTGTAAAACATGTTTTGGTGTCAAATGATTTTACCTTTAAATTTTGTAACAAACATTTAGAGGAGCTCTACAATAAAAGATCAAGCAACAGTTTCATTCTGCTTCTTCTCTGAAAAAAAAAAAACAATACTAGCTACAGGGAGAAAGGGAAGGGTTAGTAATCAGCAAAACCACCAACATGCTGGATATTTGTGCCTACTCAGGTATCCAGTTTGAATATATGTTTAAATTTGAGGACAGCATACAAACAGTTTGCCAGACCTTGTATAACATGCCACCAATGTTTTTCAACCACCTGCTGCTTCTTGAGGTACTCTGATTCTGGCATGACCTAAGAGCACAGCTGCAGAGTGGCATTAAATTCAAAATACTTATAGTCTCAAAGACAGTGTTTGAGTACTGTATATTCACTGTGTCTCAAAAGAGCGTCCTTTTCTTAAGAAAGAAGATGCAACAGGTGCTTGAAAACATTGGTGGTGTATTACATCCGGTCTGGCAAACTGTTTGTATGCTGTCAATAAAATATAAAAATATATTCAAAATGAAAAGCAGATTAGGCCCATAGAGCCAGTATGTTGGTGGTTTTGGACTCAGGAAGTTGGGCTTCTCACTGTGCTTTATTTGTTTTTATAGGTCGGAGGACCAGGAGGGTTTTATTGCGGTGCATAGTAATAATCAGCACCACATCCATTAGAAGACATACAGTTACTCTACAAGTCGATTAAGTAATAATGCACGACAGGGTGTGTGTCATGCTGGGATAACATCATGCCTTGGGTAGTTGGGCACGAGGTTACAGGCCAAGTGTGTCCAACACCCAAGAAGTTGCATTATCCCAGACAACACATACCCTGGAGTGCATTATTATCTTTTGAAGAAAAATAAATAAAACTGATTAAAAATAAATTAAAAATAGTTCTTTACAGAATCTGCTCCTGGGTAGGTGTATGTACAGAAAAAAATAGTGCTGCTGCATAGGTTTGCCCAGTAGGTGGTGCTGGTTTTCTCTTTTTGTTTAATGAGGGCTGGTTCTTTCCAGACCCCCACCCAGTTTTGTTCTTCTGTTTTTGTTCTGTCTGGTTCCTTCTCCCAAACCACCCTCTCCTTGTATAATTGAACTGGCCCCATTGCCTGTGCCAGCACTGAGTATCATGTATGACACAAAACCCCAAACCGCGATGCATATGGAAACTGATTGAGGAGCAGAGTAAAATTTCCAGATTTGCGAAAGGGATCAGATAAGTTACCCATAGCTTATGAGGGGGAAAAAAGCAAATGGGAAGGCCTGTCATGGTTTTCCCTGCCCTGGGACCAGGAAAATAAAAGAATAAAAGAAAAGTTACTAACAGTGGAGTTGCAGGGTATGAGGTGAGTGAGTGTGCATGTGCTGAATAGTGTGTGAAACCTTTCATAGCAGGGGTTTAAAAAAGTTGCAGTTTGGCTCTTTGGATTGTTTTTCCTTACTTGCAGTTTTAAAATAGCAGTGTAGGCAAGCACTGTGACTTATTGGGTGCATTTGTTTGAACAATGACAAGGGAGAATGGGGGGAAGGGGTGCAGTGTTTTTTTTTTTTATTATTTTGATGCGGTCAAGTATGCTGGACCTTCATACAGTGATATTATGCTCAGATAACATCACTGGTGAAGGTGGGCACTGACCCATCAGAGTACATGAAATTTTCTTGCCATTATATAATTAACCATTGCCTCTAATGACGTGAATGTGAAGCAGAATTATTGCTGGTTCCAACTCCAAGCATTACTTAGGGAGATATTTTTTCTAGGTTTATTTATGAAACAGGATCTGTAGAACAGAAGTCCAAACCTTGAAGCTCTATATTTCTGAACATCAGTGCAGCAGCGGGTTATGAGGGTATGAGTGAAACACTGTGTTGCAGTACAGGAACGTCTCTAGCAGCTGCAGAATGAGCCCTTATCCCCAACAGTGGCACTTTTCCAGTTTTTCATAACATAAAGTACAAGACACTATCTACTGAGATATAATTCCTTTGTTGTAGGGTGACCTTGCTTCACCTCCTTATAGCTTGTCAACAGTTGTGCAGAGTTATCGCTTATATCCTCTGTGCTCTGTTTATAGTAACTTAAGACTTTTTTTCCACTGTATGTATGAATTCCTTCCTCTCCAGCATTGGTACAAGCCCTAGGAAGAAACACAGGCAACGTATGTAGCTGGCCGATGTGTAAACTTGTAACAATTTTGGTAGGAATTTAATATTGCTTCTGATAACTGCCTTTTCTTTATGAAAGACTAACAAATTTGGATCTATGCTTAGTGCCTGAAACTCTCTCACATGCCTTGCAGAGCTAATTGCTACTAAAAACAAAGTTTCCATTTTAAATATTTTAGTCTTGATGAACTGATAGGCTCAATGGGAGGTTTGGTAGTAGACAAGTTAATGGAAACACTACTGTAGGAAAGAATTGAGGAATATATTATATGGGCCAAGCGGCCCTTATCTGTCGTCAGCTTTTATGTTTCTATGGATCCAAGGCAGCATTGGCTCACGGGGAAAGTCATGCCAAACCAATCTGATAGATTTCTTTAACTGGGTGACTAAGGAGTTGGCTCAGGGAGGGGCAACAGACATGGCCTACCTGGATTTCAGCAAGGCATTTGACAGCATTGAGCAATAAAAATTGAGAAGCCAGCCACTTCACAGTTCATGTGCAGTGAAGCCCATCAGGATGAAGTGCAGTGCAACAGGTTTCCTATATGACAAAAGGGATTAACTCCCACTGAAATTGCATTGTTTGTTGTAATAACTCTACTGCAGAATTCCGCAGAGTTGGGCATCATCCCAGTAGGCTTCAGTGTATTCTTGATTCAATTTTTTTATTTCTAAATATATCCAGCAGAAGATCCCTATTGGAAAGACCAACATTTCATACCTCATGGGTTTCTTTAGGGATACTAAGGCTCATACTAAGGTATCTAGGAGCCAAGGAGGTGGTTTGCCCATTTAAGGCTTCTGTCCACTCACCCATAATACTTTACAATATTGCCATCCAGTATGTATCCATCTAGTTGCTGCTTAAACTGCTGTTTGCTATTACTTGTGATAACCTCCAGGGGCAAACTATTTCAGGTGGACACCACTCTTTGTGTGAAGAAAGCCTTCCTTCTATCTGTGTTCAATTTCTTGGGTTGGAGCTGAAGCTGCTGTCCCTAGTACATAGCAGATTGTGTTTAAATTCTAACTGTAGTTGAGTTATCATGTATGTGTCCTGCATGATGTCATAGCACATCAAGAGGTCTCCCCGAATTCTCCTTATCTCTAAGGTCATGAGGTTCAACTCGAGGAGTCTATCCTCATACGGTTTATCTTTTAATTCACATATTATTTTTGTAGCCTTTCTCTGCACCCTCACCAGGCCATCCACCCCACCTCTCTATTTTGGACCCCATACAGGGCTACCATAGTCCAGTAACGGTCTCACATATGCTCTATAGAGTGGCATAATCACCTCTCAGGTTCTCCTTTTAAATTTTCTTTTTGTCACCTATAGTATGTTATTTGCTTTGGCTATTTGAGTAGTACACTGAGCCTTACACGTTAACTTGCTATCTATAATTATACCCAGGTCCATCTCCTCCACTGAGTGCCTTAGAGTTTGTCCATTTAGGGAATAATTCATCATTTTACTATGTTTACCCAGATGTATAATACAGCACTTGTCAGTATTAAAGCTCATGCCCTTTGTGGTGGCCCACTTATATATTTTACCCAGATCCTCCTGTATAGAAGATATGCCTTCATCATCTTGTGCAATCCCTGCAAGTTTAGTGGCACCTGCATATTTACTCAGCCAGTTTGTTGCATCCTTCCCCATACTAGATATGAATACCTTAAACAGCACCAGCCCCAACACCGACCCCTGCAGCACCCCCACTCATCACAACCACAGGGAGGGGGAATATCCATTAATACATACCCTCTGGGTCCTGTCCATCAACCATGCCTCCACCCACTTCACTGGCCTTATGCCACATCCTAAATCCATCAAACTATTAATGATTTCACAGTGGGGTACCTTATCAAAGGCTTTTGCAAAGCCCAGGTAAATGCAGTCCACCAGTTTCCCTTTGTCTAATTGCAGAAGATATGTTTTCATAAAAGCATAACAGATTTGTTACGCACAACCTTCCAGCCTGAAAGCCATGCTGCTCATAATCTTACTGGCCTCTACTTTCAAGGGGAGAGCTTATTTAATCTTTAATTATGGTCTCCAATAATTTCCCTGGGACTGATGCCAAACTAATTGGTCAGTAATTCACATAATTTGCTCTGTCACCCTTTTTATGAATAGGTACAACATTTGCCGCCAGCCAGTCCTGTGGGGCTTTCTTCTCATGCAGTGATTTTTAAGAATATTAGCCTTAGTGGCTTTGCAACCTCCAGGGATAGTAATTTCAACATAGCATTTGATATATTATCTGGTTTGGTAGAATATGTGTTTTTTAGGTTATTTATTGTTTCATTTATAGCACATTCTGTTATCTGTATAGTGGATGAGGTATATTTCTTTAAATGATCAGTGGTTCCTTGTTTATGGGAAAAAACTGTCCCAAAATATGTATTAAAGACGTTTGCCATTTCTACAGGATCATCAGCTACCTTATTGTTTACCATAAGAGTGCATAAGCCTGTGTTTGTTTTTCGTAGTAAGTTTACATAACTATAGAATGGTTGCATATTGTCATTGTTTGCCCTACCAGCCAGTCTTTTTTTCCACATTTTGCTTACTTTTTCTGATTAAGTTTTTACACTGTCTCTGTGCTACTTTAAAATGTTCCCATGCTACCTCCTTATTTACACCTTTATGTGCTTCATACCATTTCTGCTTTTTCTTTAATGATCTTTATATTTTATTGGTCAGCCACTTAGGTTTCATTATTTTGTTATTATATTTTTTTCTTTTTTTGATACATTTGTCACATTATGCAATTATATGGTGTTTAAAGCTCACCGACATGTCATTTACTGATCTATTTTCAAAAATGGTTTCCCACTGTATCATCTTTAATTCATTACTGATAAGTTCTTTGTTTGCTGTGTTAAAGAGATAAATCTCCTTACATCCTGTTTGTGAGAAGAATGTGGTTATTTACTGTAAATAGGACACAGTTATGATCACTGTTTCCAAGGGGGAGGAATGGACCCTACAGTCAGTGATCCCAATTTCCTTGGTTGCCATAACTAAGTCTAGTATATTATCCTCTCGTCGGGTACCTTACATATTGATTTATGTCTGTTCGATTTATTATATATAATAGTGCTTTACTGGTTGCCTTACTTTCTTCTAGTGTGTCCCAATTTATATCGCTAAGATTAAAATCTCCCATAATACCACCTCTCCCACAGTGCAGGCTTTCTCTATTTCCTTATAAATGGGTATACTGTCTTCATGGCTTAGCCCGGGGGGGTCTATAGCAAACTCCCACAATTATACAGTTACCTGTCCCTGTTTCCATCCTTATCCATATAATTTCAGTATATTTTGCCCCTAGTTTATTTTTTTCAGATACATCAATGGATTTAATGAGGTTTGATATATATGCTGCTACCCCCCACCCTTTTTCTCCTTCCTATCCAAGTGATGCAACGTGTAGCCTGTTATTTCTCCACCCCATATGTCACTTGGTGTTCATCAGGTTTCTGTCAGTCCCACCACATCGAGTGTGTTACACATTATTGCCTATAGGTCTTCCTTTTTGTCTCTCATGCTTCTGACATTTGTGAGTAAACATTTTAACTTGTTTTTGTAATTTAGCTTTTTCTGTCGACTTTTAGGTGTGGGCTTTTGGGGGGTAAAGATATCATAAATTTTCTACCCTCCTAACTAGTTTAAATGATTTTGTATTTCATTTGCTATTAGGGTAGCTAGAGTTGATGTTCCAAGGGGACTTAGGTGTAAACCATCCATAGCGTAAAAAAATGTTTCTGAAAGAAAGTATCCCAGGTGTGCAGAAAGCTTATTTTTGTGGTTTCACACTTGTTTATTAAGTGGGTATTTATTCTTTGAACGGTGTGGTTTTTTTCCACATCAAAACTTAACTTTGGGAGTAATCCAGAAATTATGGGGGTTTCCAGCTTGTTGGATGATGTCTGCACACTCCATTATCTCCCTGGCTACGTCCTTCTCATGGTTTTGCCCCACATTATTTATTCCCACATAAATAACTACGATTTGACTGCCTTATTTGCTATCCATTAGCCATGGAAGTCTTATTTTATGTTTTTGATCCTAGCATCCAGTAAACAGCTCAAGACTGTACTTGTTTTGTTATGCTTACAGATAATGGAGTCGGTCTTCCTCAGTATGGAGTCTCCAATAACCAAGACATTTTTACTTTCTTTTTCAACAATAATGGGTAATGCATTTGATGGGGTAACTTCCATTTGATCTGTTACTGCTTGTGCCTCATCATCCTCTGTGCTCGGGGGGGGGGGCATATTTATTTTGCAGTGCAATTTCATTGCTTCCCAGGGCCCTCCTTCTTTATTTTTTGGATATCGAACTATCATGGCCCAGCTAGTGTCTTCCATATCCCTTTCATCAGTTGCTGTAGACCCTGAGGCTGCCTGGTTGTTACCCAGAACTTCTGTGTACTGCTGGTGTATACGCGATATTATATATGTTCCCCTCTCCAGCCATGCAACTTTGTTTCTGAGGGTTTTTAGCTCCTCTGTCACTGCTGCTAGCTCCATGCATTTACTACATGCATATTGTCCCTCCAAGGGTGTTTTGGCCTGGATAATGTACATCTGACAGTTACAGCATTTTCTAATAGCCCTGTTTTGTAGTAGCACCCTCAAAAGTCCCTCTGTTACATCTGCATTCTGCATTTTAGGATAGTATATATAACCCACCTAGTTATAACAGGCTTTTAGTTTCAAGTTCTAGAAGATATCTGACTTTATTGCACTTAAGACTGTTGCTGTGTAATTAGGTAGGCCCTTTTCCCCTTATCCCCACCAGACACACTTGACACACGTGCTAAGACACATGTATCTCTGCGCGTGCTCGCCGAGCTCGTGCTACTGTGATTTGAATTTATGCCTCTGAGGACCAGAAGTGACATCACTCCCGCCTCGTGATTTCCACACCTGCAAAGTCTTGTTTTTAAACCTTTTATTTGGTTTAGATGGTAAAAACCCTATGTATCCTGCAAGTATTTAACAATATATGTGCCCCAATATATTTTATTTAAGTCCTCCTATGCCCTGTAGTCCACACTATCAATCTCTGGACTACAGAACCTCAGCTACTTCCTCCGTCCTGTTTTTCTTAGCCCCAGTTAGTCACACAGTTATTTTCCACACTGTTAACTTGTTTACTTAGTTTGCTCCACCACATGGACTCATGTGCCCTCTTTTAGGCTTTGCAAGTTTAAAAACAGAGTTTGGCCACAGTAAGAGTATACTGCTTGCTCTGTGGTTTGAATTTATGCCTCCAAGGACTGTAAGTGATGTCACTCACTCCTCAGGATTGCCACACCCTCAAAGTCTTGTTTTTAAACCTTTTATTTGGTTTAGAGGGTAAAAACCCTATGTATTCTACAAGTATTTAACAATATATGTGCCCCAATACATTTTATTTAAGTCCTCCTATGCCCTGTAGTCCACACTATCAGTCTGTGGACTACAGGATCTCAGCTACTTCCTCCTTCCTGTTTTTCTTAGCCCCAGTTAGTCACACAGTTATTGTCCACACTGTTAACTCATTTGCTTAGTTTGTTCCACCAAACGGGCTCATGCGCACTCTTTTAGGCTTTGCAAGTTTTAAAACAGAGTTTGGAAACAGTAAGAGCCTACATCTACATGTAAAAATACAGCACTATCAAAAAAATGTTTTTACACATTTACAAAGTTTTTAGTATTATATGATATAGTAGCTGATGAAGAACACCCCAACTACTACAGTTACATTTTTCTAAAAATTATATCAAGTTTGTTGTAAAATGTCTATTTATGTGAGACAGTGAGTTATCCAAGGCAAACATGGAGGTGAAACTTATTACATAATCATCTTACATATTTTTATATATAGCAAACATTTTCATGACAAAATTATTAGTCTAAAATTTAACCTGATCATTTTTTTTAATTCATGTGTCACCAAGTATCAGTTTTAAATATTATTCTCAGTAATGCCTACCTATGTTCTCCAATTGTGTTAATTCTCTCAAGTCCATAAAAGGCTTTCATAAATATATAAATAAGTTCCTATAAAGAATAATAGCCATAGGAGACTGGCAAGCAAGTTGGAGAGCTTTGAGTTGGGAAATAAGGTAGTAGGCTGGGTAAAAAGCTAGTTAGTGGACAGAGCACAGAGAGTAGTGGTAAATGGAGTTCACTCTGATGAAGGGAAGGGAAGGGAAGGGAAGGTGACCAGTGGGTACCTCAGGGATCAGTGCTGGGACCACTCCTCTTCAATATCTTTACAAGTGACATAGCAGTGGAACTGGAAGAAAATGGTCTGCTTCTTTGCAGAAGACACCAAGATCTGCAACAGAGTGGACACTCTGGAGGTGTGTGTGTGGAAAAAATGGGTTGCGATCTGAAAGACTAGAGCAGTTGTCAAGGATATGGCATTTGGGTTTTAATGCAAAAAAGTGCAGAATAATACACTTGGGCCATAGAAATCTGGGAGTGGAGTGCAAAATGGATGGAGTGATATTGACAAAGACCAAGCAGGAAAGAGACCTAGGGCTAATAATACTGGATGATCTAAAGGTTGCCAGGCAGTGTGACAAGGCAGTCAGAAGGGCACATGGGATGCTGGTGTGCATAGGAAGGGGTATCACCAGCAGGAAGAGGGAGGTGGTGCTGCCCCTATATAGATCATTGGTAAGACCCCACCTGTAGTATTGTGTCCAGTTCTGGAGACCACACCTCGGGAAGGACACAGATAGAGTTTAAGGAGGTTCACAGAAAGGTTACCGAAATGGTACAGGGTCTGCATCAAAAGCCCTATGAGGGGGGTCTAAAGGAGCTAAACATGTACACCCTAGAGGGGAAGAGGGAGAGGGTGATATGATAGAGACCTTTAAATACCTAACAGGGGTTAATAAGGTAGAAGAGGGGAATATTTTCCAGAGAAAAATATGCTCAAGAACAAGGGGCCATGCTATGAAGCTGAAGGAGGGTATATTCAGTAGGGATGTGAGGAAGTACTTCTTTACAGAAAGGGTGGTGGATCCCTGGAACAGCCTTGTAGCAGAGGTAGGCAGGGTGAAAACAGCGGAGGAGTTCAAAAATGCCTGGGATAGGCACATTGGAATAGTAGGGGGTAAGAAAGGGAGGGGAAGTGAGGCCTAGAGCAAAAAATGAAGAAAGAAAAAAAACCAAAAAAAATGATAATACAGGCAGACTGGATGGGCCAAGTGGCCCTTAGGTGCTGTCACATTCTACGTTTCCATGTTTATATGTTTCTATGAATAAGAACTAGATTAAAATGCCATGATGGGCCTGGTTCCTTCACATGTAGATGAAAATTATTAAACCCTTTGAAGAACCTTCTGAAAACAGGATTGGAGACAACAAAAGTAGTGGTTGTGGAAGATCTATAAGCAGCAATATAAGCAAAATGCACTCTAAGATAAGAATGTTATAATGCTTTCTTTAAATACTCTAGTATTTTGGCAACCCTTACTTCACCAAGATTGACAGAATTATTTCTAGGCCAAGTGATGAATCTTCTGTAAGTTTAATCTATACAGTTTTCTAGTTGCTGGTTGTTCAGCTACTTTTAAAACTTCAACACTTGGTCTCAAAGATTAAGGGTTGCAGATTCTCTTCCTTCATATACCAGGCTGATAGATGAAGAGATCTGAGGTCAGAGTGATGCACTTTGTCTTTGGAGGACAGTGTCAGAAGATCCAGACTCATTTAAAGGGTGATCCAATCAAATGCCGTTTTCAATCTGTTATCTATGGCTGGTACTAAGGTGGTCATTTGCAAACTTTTAACTGGTAGATTTTAAAGCTTTATTGGTACTGATACCATTTTGGAGGGTTGGAGTCCCAACATGTCCATATACTGTTTTTCTTCTGCATCAACCTCAGATTCAGTTGTATGCGGTAGGGCCAGCATATCTGCCATTTGCTTTTCAAATGCAATGTAAAATGTGTAATCCTCCAGTACTCTTATAGGAGACCCGGTTTCACCCTTTCTATTGAGATCAGGTGAAATGGGCTTTGTAACCGCCTCATACTTCCCCTCATCAGGTTCCAGACTATAATATATTCCTACTTATGGGGGCGGGGCACTCAAATTGGGGGGGCACTCAGGATTTCAAATCTGTTTAGATCATTGCCTCATTTGCTTTATATGTTCTAGTGAGGGCAAATCTTTTGCTTGCATTGAAAGTTGCTTGCCTTTTGCCCTAG
The DNA here is from genome assembly GCA_016271365.2 of Neoceratodus forsteri. Classification (NCBI taxonomy): domain Eukaryota; kingdom Metazoa; phylum Chordata; order Ceratodontiformes; family Ceratodontidae; genus Neoceratodus; species Neoceratodus forsteri. The sequence goes on from CM057458.1 coordinate 521,022,325, forward strand.
GTAACAGAACCTCAAAGTTCTTCTCCTTGTGAGACTTTTTACCAGCAGTGATCTTTCTCTGATCCTCTGCTTGTCTGTTTTGCCTCTTGTCCTCACCATCAGAATGGTCCATTTTTGACTGGGGGTTCTGTGGCCCTGTCTTCATATCTAAAGTGAACGTAGGGTGTTTTACATGGGAACACTCTAGTAAGGCAGAAGCTGATACTGGAGCAGACTGAGAATTTCTCAAAGTATTTTGCCTTTTAATTTTTTTTCTGGAAAAATAATTGATAGTAATCACAATTTAAAAATTTGTGACCAGGGTCCAGATAATCAAAATAAAAAGAGTGGCTCTGTATTTGCCACCCACATGCCACATGAAGTACAATGCTGAAATCTTGCTGGGCTTATTGTTTTTTTTTACGTTTCTCAGACATAACCTAAGGAAAGTAAAAAGTCAATTTTTTTAATCAAAACATGTTTCTTCTACTGGTTTTACGTGGAAAATATGCAAATTTTAATAAAAAGTACATTATTATAGTAACCAGAAACTGAGGGAAGGAACAGGTAAAAAAGCTATTACAGTTTTGCCGATCAGACTGGGATCCAAGAAAAAGCACTAAATTTGCAATTAATTCACTAACACAACTGTGTGAGAGAAGCTAAAGAAGTAAAAGTTCAATGATCTTTACTATTACTGGAGAACACTTAGATATAGAACCAGGAGGTGTGGCATCAGTCTTCTTCAGCAGAAACAAAAATCTGCCATTAGGAAGCTGAGTGTTGCATGACCAGCGCGGTGTGAAGGCATTCTTTGAATTTTTTAACTCTCTAAATTCTGGTGCCAATCTATATATGAGCCTTGCAAAATTTATATTGAGTGAGCATACCAAAATCTGATGTTTTAGACACTGGTGAAGCAGGTCCAAAGAAACTCAGTTTCCCTTTGGCATTCTGGCACTTTGATGTTATGACACTTTTTATAGGGAGCACACACTGACAATGTCCAAGTTTTTGGCAACCACGTGATCTGCAGCAGCCAGTAGACAATGCTAGAAATAAAGAACTTGCATTGTACACGTCAATGCCATTTCCAGCTCTCTCTCAAGGAAAGGATGTGGTTCCTGTAGGAGCTCCTTTTATGTGTAAAAGACTAATCTTTGCATTGAAAACTTTTGAAATCACAAGGGAATCATACATTTTCATTCCAGCCAGCTAATTCTCATAACATTTAACTGTAGTTTCAGATAGGTAGCCTAATGAAATCATGCTACACAGGACAAGCGAGAGTGTAAAGTGCGAGCCTGAACTGGCAGCTGCAGGCCCTACAGCAGGAGCAGTGCAGAGTGAATTTAATAGATTGGGAAAGGTGCAAGGGTGATTTCTGAAAGATTTACTTTGGGAGGGCTAGCCCATGGTTCAATGTGGGGAATAGCTCCCCCGACAACCTCTACTTAATCCCTCCACTTCTGCACCTCCCTTACTTAGGGATTGTTTTTTGTCCCTGAGCTCCCTGCATGGCTCATGTGGCTGTGCTGTTCTCTGTGCCTCTTGCTGCTCTGTCTGTTTGTTTTCCATGCCTTGTGTGTCACCCTATTCCCCCTGGTGGTTCTGTTTCCTTCTCCTTTCTGTGTTGGTTTGCCTTTTGTTTGGTGTCCTGGCTGGTCTCCGAGTGGTTCCTTTCAACCCCCTGCCCCCCCTCGTTCATTTTCCTCCCTTGCTGTTTCCTGGGTTCTCCCCCTGAATTCCTTTTTGGGCTTTCCACCCACATCCACTCACCTTCTGGCTCACCACTAGTGAACGTGCTAGACCCGACTCTCTTCCTGACACCCGCCCACTTCCTGTCCGTCCCCTGCAGGCATTCTGTTCTTCTCCTCATCTCCCCACCCACAGCATGCCATCTCTCCCTGGTGCTCACCTGAAATTCATTTTGCCTCATTCCCTGTGGCACCTCTGCTCAATCCGTAAGTACCTATACCTTCTGCTCTGACTGTCTTCCATTCTCCCTAATTGAACACTACATTTGAAGCTTTACTGTGAGCTGGGGAGGAGTACTTTGTCGACATTCAGATTGTTTTTTAATTAAAGGGTATCTGGCCACTACACTCGTGCTTGCATGAGTTTCACATTACAATTGCAATTCTGGCAATATTTTTTCGAATGTATTGGGTCTCTCCTGTTGGCACTCTTATACTTCTCCTCCTGGCTCGCAACTGTACCAATCATGCATTTCACAACTGCTACATGCATGCCTTCATTTTGCAGCTCAGGTCGCTTCACGACCGTAGACCCCTTTACCCTTTTACAGTCATATGGTTGCAGGGACAGAGAACATTACTAAAGATTTGGTTCTACTCTTGTTTGTTGAGCAGAAGTGTCACCCACTTCATTGTGGCCTCAGGACTCTGCAGTATCCCCACTTTATTGTGCTTCCCATCCTCTCCATGAAATCATGATGGAAATGCAAATGAACTGTACTCAACAAAGGAAGCATCTAGAAGACCCAAATCAACAGTTCAGCTAATATTTCATAACCATGGAAAAATTAGATTTTTTTTGAAAAACATTTTTTTGTTGCACTGCTGCATTATCAGAAGAGTGGAGTTATTTCAAAACCGGTATCACAAACTACCTAACAAGTGCAAGCCGAAGTATTATTTATGCTATAGACTTCTCCGACCCTAGTTGTTCTAGCCTTCCCGCTCCTACTGCCTATGACCTTGGTCACCGGCACCCTCGTAATCCTCTGCCTTGGTTCCTGCTCAGTTTACAGTGGGGCCTTCCTTCCCTCACATGGTTCCAGCTTCCAGGGCCAGACTTTCTCTACAGCTCTCCATGTTTATATGCCTCCCGTTCCTATCATGCTACGTATGTTTTACCATACCTGTCTACCATTCATCATACCTATCTCCCTTTGGTTGCCTAATCTACTCTCTTTCTACAGCAGCATTCTGCACCTTCAGCCAGCCCATACCAGCAGTACTCCCGGACTCCATCCCTAACTCACGCCTTCTGAGGTGCTGAGTGAAGGTAGTCTTCCCCTGTCTACCAGGGATAGGATTCCATTACAATCAATGCCTCCTGCTACTTGTCAACCTGACATTCTCTGTCCCTAACTCAGCTTGCCAGCATTGAGTAAAGGTTAGCTCATCCCGACTACCAGGGATGGGAGCCATGTCTACAATCTTCTAAGTTTTGTCATACCTTATCTACCTCATACCAGTTGCCGCTTCCCTTCAGGAATGGAACTTCTTTGCCATGTGCCGTCATCAATCTACCTATGCCTAGCTGCCTCACGTCACCATCATCCCACTTCGGCTGTCCCCAACAGATGTCAGGGTCTAAATTCTACTGCTTCAACTTACGCATTCTCGGCCTGCTACCTGGATGCTTCTTCTCTTCAGTAACTTGATTCCCTAACTTGCCTACTCCAGCATACCTAGTCCACAGCCTCAATTTGGTTCATCCTGCTAACTTCCAGGGCCAGGAGCCTGACTCCATATTCGATCACTTCCACTGTCTGCATCATATTCCTGATCCAGGTTGCCTTCCCTTTGGGAATAGAACTTATTCCCATATGTACTTTTACCATCCAATCTCCTCACTGCACACAGTCAGGATCATCTTGCCTCAACACTCATGAATGCACCCTGTGTTTACATTCCACTGTTTCATATGTATCCATTCTCGACCTGCTTATGGATGCTGCAGCCCTTCTGGAACTGGACTGCCTCCTGCCTGTAGTCTCCATTCTTCCTTGCCTGCAATCTTCCCTCAAGTTTCATTGCACTAACAGACCTGGTCGAGAGCCCAAGCTTGAATCACTGTTTCCACTTTTGCATTCTCTGCCTCATATAGGGCACCACTACCCTTCGGGAATGGGACCACCACACCACTACTGCCTTCAACCTCGGCTCTGACCCGTCGACATCGACTGTATGTAATCTCTTCACCATCAAGGAGTGGTAGACAATTTCTGGATCCACCAGGTCATAATATCCTCCATCTATTGTTCAGTTACAGCTTCCCATCTGGAAGGACTTCAGTGACTTGTTTGTCTCCAACCTCCTTCCTCCATAGAGTGATATCAAAGACTAGTTCTCTCTCTTAGTCACTCTACCAAGCCTGGAAGCTCATTTCGACAATCAACTGATTTGATTTTATTTGCTCTCCACATGACCTTCACTTGCTTCTCCCTCCTGGACTTGAGCATGTCCTGAATGAGCCTTTACCCTCAAGAATCATCAGAAGCGTCATGCCCAAATGAGCCTTCACCCTCAACCATCATTAGGAGTGTCATGCCCTTCGTCTGAACTCACCTACTATGGTTAGGAATCTGCGTCTGCTCCTGCTGGTCCCTCCTTATGCAATTTCCTTGTCCTTCCCAATTCCCACTTCCCTCCAGACTCAGGACCCCTTTACTCTGACTAACTTCCATCGATCTTCACCACTTGCTATCCCGCTCATCCATGGACCATCATACTGGACCCACTTGGCCTCCTGTCCCTCATGTTTTGGATCTTGCCAACTGGTCCGGTATCTATTTCACTCCAGTTTGACTGCTTCCATGACTTCCCTGCTGCAAGTCACCCCTTCCAGCTGCTGCATGGGTTCATTTTTTTTCAGATGTGGAATCTCCATCCTTCTTCGGTCCAGCACCTTACAGTCTTCCATTCATCCAGGCAGCCTTCATTAGATGCAGGACTGAAGTACCTCATCCACTTGCTCTTGGTGCATAGCTTCACCCATTGACCTTCCATGGATCATCTTCTAGTGATTCTCTACAATCTTCCACAGTCCGCCGCCTGTCACTGGGAGCCAACTCGGTCCTGTTCCTTCCTGCACATTATGTCATCCTGCTTCCTTCCACTTGACACCTTTCTGGATCAGTCCTTTAGTTCATCTGGATTCACTCCGGACTTTCCTTCCATCTTCAGATGGCTACCTGTTCTTCTCCACCTTGCGGGCTCGGAGCTTCATTCTGTCTGCTGGGGTTCTCTTGGGCATGCTATCATATTCCCTGGTCAGTATTCCTACTCACACAAATACTATCTTTGTTTATCCATTGCATACTCCTACACTGGCCATGCTTATGGCTCCCATCCATTATTCGATGGAGCACTGTTCATTCACTTAAAGAAACTTCTTCCAACATGCATTCCTTGGGGAACATGCCTCAGAACCACTTACGTTAATTTAAAGTTTTCCATACTATCCCATCAGCTCCCCTCAATCATTCTGGACTCTCATTCAACTGGACACTAGAAACATTCCCATCAGATAATGGATTACAACAACTGTACTCTCTAAATTTTGAACCATTGGTTCAAGATACTCAGATACAATTAAGTTTATGGCAATCATTGCCATTCACGTTAATTGGTCGGGTGAATGTAGTTAAGATGGCCATTCTTCCTAAATTTATGGTTCTTTTTCAGACTTTGCCTATTATTTTAGATGACAAATTTTTTAAGGGATTAGATGCTATTATTCGGAGATTCCTATGTATAAGACCTATGGTGTAAACTTTTTGCATTGTCAAATTGTTTTTGCCTGTATAAATAAAAATGTTTTACTACTTACTACTACTTCCTATGGAAAGGCAGAAAGCCAAGACTTAAACTCGAGAAACTATATTTTTCATCAACGGAGGCCGGCTTAGCACTACCCTATTTTAAGAATTATTACTATGCCACTAATATTAGTGTTATAGCCTCATGGTATAAGGAGAATACTCTAGCTTCTTCATACAGTATTGAATCTGTTCTCTCATCTTTTAAACATCTTAGACATTTGTTATATAGCGGTCCGTTTAAAAGGATGACTACTTGACTAGCTTTGATTACTCGGACCACTGTATATATTTGGTATAAGTTATTTTCTTCTAAATATTATAAATCTTATTTTTCTAGGTATTCTTCTTTATACCTTAATCAGTATTTTCCTCTGTCTCAGTCACAAGAAGTATTTCAGACATGGTATGCTAAAGGCCTGGTAGAAGTGGGGCAGTTTTTTGATCAGGATAAATTTCTTGATTTTGTCATTCTTAGAGACAGGTTTAACTTAGATAATCTTCACTTTTTTGGATTTCTCCAGGTTCAGGATTTTATTAATAAAAATCGGACTAGGAATGTTGGTGTAATGCTTGAGATGGAGAATGTTCTGGTCCAAGAAACTTCTGCTAAATTGATTTATCAGATCTATAGGCTTATTTTAACTATTCATGGTGATTATACAAAAGATCTTAGACAAAGATGGTCTCAAGAGCTAAAAGTAAACATCTCCACAAATTCTTGAAAAAAAATTGTTGATATAAGATCATGGGGGCTTAAAACTGTCAGATCTCAGCAAATAATATTTAATATTTTGCATTGAGTCTATTATACTCCTTATTTCCTTCACAAAATGAATCCCACCATCTCACCAAATTGTCCAAGATGTAGCTCCCAGATTGGATCACTTGAGCACATGTTGATCTCCTGTTCACAATTGGACCTATGGTGGCATGAAATACTGTCATATATCTCGAAAATTGTACAGTGTACTTTAAATAAACAACCATACTGGATGTTGCTCCCGATGTGATCTATGCCGTGAAGGCCTAATGTATTTTCAAACGGTAGCTTTTAGAATAATTTTGATAAGATGGAAGGATTCACAGCCCCCACGATTCTGGGAGTGGCTTAACTCACTTACCCAAACTCACGCTCTAGAGCGTATTCATTATACTTCGGTAAAATAAATGCATAAATATACATAAATACAGTATCCATTTATGATTAAAATAGATGCTATAGAAGGTGTTTAAACCTGCTTTATTACTGAATTAATTTTTCTGGATGTGCGAAATGATATTTTCTCTGGATGTTATTATGGATGACTGTATGTTACCGTAATGTATTTATTCTTTTTTGAAAAAAAAAAATTCCCATCTCCCTTCATTGGATACTCCCTACAAACCTCACCCATTCAGTCTGCATTGACTTTCCTGTCTCTCTCCATTTACTACTCCCTATGAATCCATTCAGGCCCCCGGGGACTTTCCTGCCTATCATGCCTCACATGCTATCCTCTTGCACGGAAAGGATGTAACCTCTTCTGGCATGCTCCGACCTACTCTCCATCATCGTGCCTCCAGATCCTGGGACTCACAAGATACCTCAGGGCACCTCAGACATTATAGTTTCATCCACAGCTTCCTACCTTCACTGAATTTGTCGACCATGTTATTAGACTCTTACCTCCTCAACAGACATTGCTTGCTCTAAGATCTTCCCAGCTGCCTTCCAGAATATTCGTCACTGAATCTCCACCGCCTAGCTGCTCACTAATGCCATACCATCCAAATCATCATTTCTGTTTGGCTCCTGGACATCACCATGCCTCATACAATCATCCGCTCTTCTTCATCTAGTACCTTCAGTCAAGTCAACCACCCTTCCAGCGGATCCTCCAGCCTCTTCTTCATAAATTATCTGCATTAATCTTTCCAGTAAAGACTATCACCGGGAGCAAGCTCTTCCGATGTCCATCTGGAAATCCGCAACTGTTAAGGCAAATTCACTAACCCAGTCTTGCCTCCAACCAGTCTTAATCAGCCATAGCACTAAGACCCTTTGGCATTCCACACTACTTGACTTTACTTCCAATTCCGCCTACAGACCCTTCCATAGATCTGCCACCAAGCATCTCTCAAGTATTTTGGCATTGGAGTACCTGTAAACCTAACCAACTATAAGCCACCATAGTGCATCTCACAGGCAATCATGCCACAGAAATACCCATATTCCCTTCATCCAGCCTACCTGCATAGCATACACAAATACAGTTATGACATCATGCCCAAATAAGCGATCCAGTTCCTTATACTGAACTTCCAATCATTCTCTCTATATATTTGGTTACCATCTGGACTGTATCTGCAAATCTTCATATATACAAATCCAGCAAGCCTTGACTAGGCCAGGGACCCCTCAATTTCTTGAACCTAAACAGTGTCCTGGCAATTCCTCTGGCGGAGCTTTTCAGCATCTCTCTGAGGACAGGGTGGGTAGCCCAGGACTGGAAGGTGGCGCATATAGTGCCTATCCACAAGGGGAGATCAAGGGAGGTGGCAGGCAACTACAGGCCCATCAGCCTGACATTGGTGGTGGGCAAGGTGATGGAGGGCATTGTCAAGGAGAGGCTAGGGGGGACCTGGAAAAGTCAGGGTGCCTGGACGATAGGCAGCATGGATTCATCCCAGGGGAAATCATGTCAGACAAACCTTGTGGAGTTTTATGACTGGATTACAAGTGCCTTGGACCTGGGTAGACCGGTGGACATCCTCTTTCTTGACTTCAGCAAGGTGTTTAACTCTGTTCCTCACAGGGGCCTGTTGGATAAGGTGGGAGGAATGGGGTGGGGAACCAGATGATCAGATGGATAAAAAATTGGCTCCAGGACCGGACCCAGAGGGTCATGGTTGGTGGGATAGTCTCATCCCCAAGGAGGGTCATTAGTAGTGTCCCTCAGGGATCGGTCCTTGGGCCCCTCCTTTTCAATGCCTATGTCTCTGACATAAGGAAGGGTATCAGGAGTGAGATGAGTCTCTTTGCGGATGACTCAAAACTGGGGGTGGTGGTGGATGGGGAGGAGGGGAAGGTGGCCCTACAGGGGGACCTGGAGGCTCTGGAAAAGTGGTCTAGAAAGTGGAAGCTGAGGTACAATGCAGGGAAATGCAAGGTACTGCACCTGGGAGCCAGAAACCTGGGCCAAGAGTACACCCTGGAGGGGGGAATGCTACAGGTTTAAATGGCTGAGAGAGACCTGGGGGTGGTAGTGGATGTCAAGATGAACAACTCTGAGACTTGTAGGAGGACAGTGGCCAAGGCCAACTGGATGCTGGGATGCATCGCTAGGGGATCACCTCCAGAAGAAGGGAAGTGATACTCCCTCTGTATAACTGCTTGGTGAGTCCGCACCTCGAGTACTGCGTGCAGGTTTGGAGGCCACACTTAAAGAGGGACATCAAACTCCTGGAGAAGGTCCAGAGTAGGGCAACCAAAATGATCTGGGGCTCAGGGGACAGGACCTATGGGGAGAGGCTTGAAGAGCTAATTATGTACACATTGGAAGAGAGAAGGGATCGGGGGGACATGATAGAGGTCTTCAGGAACATGAAGGAGGTAAATAGGGGAGGAGCAGTCAGGGTGCTCCGAAGGAAGGAGGGGGGCAACTAGAGGGCACGGGTGGAAGCTAGAGGGGGAGATTCAGGGGAGAAAGGAGGAGGTGCTACTTCACTGAGAGGGTGGTGGAGCCATGGAATGCACTGCCCGGGGGCTGGTGGAGGCAGAAACAGTGGAGGGGTTCAAGAGGGGGTGGGACAGGTACAGGGGAAGGATTCTGGAAGCAAAATCCTGTGCAGTGAGAATATCCAGTACTGGGTAGGGAGAAACCTGAGAGGGCGAGGGGGGCTGCAAGGTCAGCTCCCAAAGTGGGGGCTGACCAAACAAGCAGACACGAAAGACCGTTAGGCCTATTCTGCTGGCATTTTAGTATGTTAGTATGTAAACAGTGGTTCAGAAATCCTCCACGAGCTACAGCTCAGCTGATACTGCAAGGGATCCAGCAAGCCTTGAATAGGCCAGGGACCCCTCGATTTTTTGAATCTAAACAGTGGTTCAGAAATCCTCCAAGATCTACAGCTCAGCTGATACTGCAAGGTACTAGTCCTAACTTTTGGATTTGGTACCAATGGAAGTTGATTTCCAAGTGGCCCACACTATCTCCTGCTGAACACATCTCTAACTACTATATCTCCCTCTGTCTCTCTAGTTGAATTTATGTGCCAGGGTTTAATAATTTGTTTAATCCTTACAGTCATTTTAAGTTCTGAGTTGATATTAGAAGTAAATTTTGATACCTTTTTTTTTTTATACCTTTTTTTTTTTTTTAACTGTTGACTTTTCCATTAGCAAATTATATCCTCTTGCCACTAGATGGCTATATCTCTGGTAACAGTGACATTTTCTGTGTCTACTCCACTATTAGCAGGTTATATGCAGCTGCCATTAGGAGCACCTCTCCTATCTGGCACATCACACACTCTGTTCTCCAGTTTTTATCATCCCAATGCTCCTTCCTCAGTGGGCTCTCCTTTTCTTCTCTCTCTCTTTCCCTTCTTAAGAACTAGATAAGTCTGCCATCCATTCTCACCTCTAACCACTTGTGCTTCTAGCTCCAGTCTACCTACAGGGGTTAAACGCAGACGATCTCCCACCATCTGTAAACACACCTAGGGAATTCTTTCCCTGCTGTAGCCCACAATATGTTCCTCCTTAGAACCCTCTTTCTATTTCTATCAGTTCTGATACTGGCCACCTCTACAGGACAGGACCACACAAAACACTTGCCAATATATGAATATGACTCCATCAAGGGCGCATTGCAGAATATGAGGAGGATATTAATTCTTCACCTCCAGACTGTAATACCACAATATCACCATCTGGATAACATAAAAACCACAAATGCGCAGCTGTCAGTATCACGCACATCATACCCCCATTATATGAGCAGTGAACAGGCTGGCAATCCCCTCTCTCCACCTGGTAGTGATGTACCCCTAATCTACCCATGTACCACACCAAAAAAATCACGTCGCGTTACACAATCGCAGGCCATAACATATCTAAAATGGCAAGCTATAAGGATCATATGGCTGCTCCTACTGATCTCAGGTAATATCCATCCCAACCCAGGCCCGATGACATACACTGCAACAGTTCATAAAAACAGAATGGACTAACAATAGCATCAATAAATATCTGCAACCAGCTAGCAAAAATGGACACTTTCCAAGTCTGGGTCCAGCAGCACCAGCCCGACATTCTTGCGATAGTAGAGACCTGGCTATCACCTAGGGTGCCAGACTCCGCTATACAACCCACTGGATATGCTGCATTCAGACTAGACAGACTCGGTAAAAGAGGAGGTGGTTGTATTATATATGTTAAAGACCACATTCAGGGCCAAATGCTTAACCCATGTGACACCAAATGTGGGGCTCAACTGATAGCCATAAAAGGAACACTTGGCAAGAACGGGAAAACTCTAACAATAGTCTCGGCCTATATCCCTCCCAAGGAACAAGCGAACAGTTTCAATTCTGTCATCAACTACCTCTCTGAAGAGGGACCAAACACAGAGCTGATAATGGTTGGAGACTTTAATATCAACTGGTCCTCCACTGAAGCTGTACACTACAAGGACTCATTCGCCACTCTCAACCTTGTGCAATTGGTAGACTCCCCCACTCGGTATAACAGCAGAAAAGGCATGGGGTCAGTAATCGACTGTGTGGTCACAAATCAGCCAGAAAGAATATATTTCATCATGGTTCTCCCCAACTCCCTCAGTGACCACTCCCCAGTAATCTGTAAATGGTCAAATAAGGCCCCAAAGGCACCAGCCAGGACTATTACTGCTAGACTTCTGAAGAAAGGCAAGTTTGGAGCTCTAAGAGCACACCTCAGCCTCCAGGTTTGGAGCTCTATTGACCACAAAACAGATGTCAACACTGCCCTAGAATGCTTATAAACAAATTCAGTGAAGTGTGCAATGTCTAAGCCCCCTATACCAAAAGAAGGATCCATGACTATGACAGCCCCTGGATCATGGCACAGCTACTAGCCCTCATGAAAAATAGAGATGACTTGTGGTACAAAGCAAGAAACTCCAGTACCCAGACAGACTACCAGAACTATAGAGCTGCATGGAATAAATGCACCTGGGCTATTCACAAGGCCAAAAACACTCACTTTAAAAATGAGCTGACAAACTCATGGGGTGACAGTAGATGGTTCTGGGAGAACAACAAGTCCCTAACCTGTAAACCTAATAAGACTCCCCCCACCTTCCTGAACATTGAGGTCCAACCTACGCAGGATCACAGTCACATAGCAAATGTCTTCAACAAAGCTTTTACTGACCTCAGTGGAGTGTTGCCCCCTAGCTTCCTTCAACACCAATAAGATACTTGCACCGAAGGAAACCCAGGGACCCAATCAAACTCCCACCCGCCTTTCTACTTTAAAGCTATCACCTTTATGGAAGCAAAAAAGTACATCCTAAAAGTGCTAGATAATTCCAGAACTAGCTCTGATCAACTTGATCTAAAACTAGTTAGCCTCACCCTGGATATAACTCTTAAACTCCTCACCAAAATCTTAAATCTCTCCTTACTATCAGGTGAATTCCCATGATCTGGAAGGTGGTGGTGGTGGTTACCCCTGTTTAAAAAAGTGGTGACAGGGCCAACTCTACAAATTACCACCCAATATCTACCCTTCCTCCACTCTGCAAGACCCTAGAGCAAATCGTGAGCGACCAACTGATGGAATATCTAGACAAGTATCATTTACAATGTCAGCAACAACATGGATTTTGAAAACAACACAGTACCACAATCGCTCTAGTGGAGTTTACCAGCTTTATCCATAATGCTCTAGACAGAGGTCTCTTGGTGGGGGCAACATATATTGATCTCACCAAGGCCTTTGACACCGTCAATTACAATCTGCTCCTGGATCAGCTCTCCAATACCGTCCTCTCCCCTGCAACAGTAGCATGGTTCAGAAGCTACCTCTCTGGGAGGGTCCAAAAAGTGAAAATCCTGGACACCGTCTCCAACAACCTTAGTGTTAACACAGGTGTTCCTCAAGGCTCTATCCTTGGCCCTCTACTGTTCAGCCTGTTCTTAAACAACCTCCCTCAATCGGTAAATGACCAGCTACTACTGTATGCAGACGATGCGGTCCCATATTCATGTAATTTTGACCCCTACTTACTGGAAAAGCAAATACAAACTAATTTCACTGTGGCTGAGCACTGGTTCCTTCAATCAAAACTGCTCCTCAATTATAAAAAAACTAAGACTATGTTATTCGCGTCATCACATAACAAACACCGCACTCACCAGCTTTGCATTCATAACAATCAGAACACTTCCCTGGAGATGGTTCAAACATTTAAATACCTAGGATTGACACTGGACCACACCCTCTCATTTAACCAACACATAGACACAGTCTCAACGTCGTCAAATGCAAAACTAGGATTACAGTACAGACACCAAAAAGGCCTGACTTCTGAGACACTCAAAACTGCTGTAAATAGGTCAGTCCTCTTAGTGATAGACTATGGTCTAGCAGTATATGAGGCTGCCTCCCAAACTGCTTTGAAACGTATCAAAACAACCCTAAACAAAGCGTGTCATTTAGTCCTAGGTGTACCCCATCTCACTCACACCTGCGAGTTGTACACTCAAACAAAATAGCTCAACCTTGACAATCACCTCCAGTATCAAGTATGCTTGTTCGCCAAAAAGTCTATGTTAGGACTTACCACCCCAAGCCTGCAAAGCCTCCTTAGCTGACCTAATTCCATCAGATGCACTAGGGGTACAAACAACTCAGCTCTCTGCATCCCTTTCCGTAGAACCACACAAGGCCAATGGTCCTACAAATACTGGGCACCACTTTGGCTTAATGCACTTGACCTAGGCATCAAGAAAGAGGACAAAATAGACCCCTTTAAAGATAAACTCTGAGTGGCCCTCACCACAAACAGGAACTGTGACTGTGAGATCTGAACTCCCCCACACTCTTCCCTCCTCTTTTCTGCTACCCTCATTCTAACCTGGACTCTTGCCTCTCCTCTCTTCTTGCTAACTAACACTCCCCTAGTAGGCTCCAGGTCCCCGCCTCAGCACTTCCCCCCAAGTGAGTATATCCCTCCTTAATGACTACACTCTTTAGAACTTAAGACAAAAGAACTGCTGCCCATCAAGTTCTCACCTCCTTGCATATAGTATTAGTTAATTATTTTACAGACTATATCATCCTCTGTTCCCTACCTGATTCACTCTATATCCTGTAGATTCTCAAGTTGTTCACTTAACAACTTGTCAACCTAGCCTGCTTTAAATTATGTGTCTGTATATTTTTACTTATGTACTCCCTGTTATTGTACTTATGTAACATCTGTAACTTGATGTACTCATGTCTTTCTAGGCAAGGATCCTCCTTGTATCTGCCTATATACTTGTAACCATTGTAAATGATGTTATGCCCATGTATTACTATGACGTGGAACCTCTGGAAAAGAGCCTTTGGCTCAAAGGCACTTCCTAGAAATAAATAAATAAATAAATAAATAAATAAATAAAAATACTTCCTCTATTTTGTCCACTAATCACTTATGGCAGTACTCCAATCAGACACCTAAAGACTCACCTCTGCTCAATTGCTATGTTATGGATGCATACTTAGCTTCCCATTGCTCACTACTACAGTCTTTGCCTCCAGTCTTTACCTTGACAGTCAAACCTCACACAGATTGGATCAGTCACCTATGACTTCACAAATCATCGCATTTCCCACAGTTCACCGCCTGATACCATATGGGTCAAATCATGCTGTCCCTGCTCTTACACTCAAGCAAACCCTTTGGACAAACATCTTTCATTGCCTCGGCCCATCATATCTCCAAGAAGCTCACCTTCCCCATTAGCTATGGTTACTAGAACCTAGGTCCTCCTCCTCTTAGTATGCCCAGAGGATGGGCAGATCACCGGCCATGGGTCCTCAGAGGTTTTCTCCTCCTGGGGGGTTTCCTCTCTTGAGTGCCAGGGGGCCATACTCTCTGTGAGTTGGAGGAGGTATCTTTTTGGGCCTTCTATTACCTACAAATTCCTACGTACATACCTCCTACTCAAGGGTGAGAATAGAGTTAAGCCACAAAAAGTACTACAAGTTACACAAGCACTATATACCCCATTGCTATTCCACAAACATTGAATGGGAGGGCTAGCCCATGGTTCAATGTGAGGAATAGCTCCTCCCTCAGCCTCTACTTAATCCCTTCACTACTGCACCTCCCTTACTTAGGGAGTGTTTTTTGTCTACCACCTTCCTCTTCTCCTCCTTCTCCAGTGCTCTTCTCTCCGTTGTTCCTGTGCCTTCTATTCCCTACAAATTCCTACCTACATACCTACTACTCAAGAGTGGGAATAGAGTTACACCACAAAAAGTACTACACGTTACACACGCACTATATATCCCATTGTTATTCCACAAACATTGAAACAAATATTTCTTGCTGAGTGCTGGTGTTTTTTTTGTTTGCCCCTACAGCAGAGCAGGGCAGAGTGGATTTAGCAGACTGGGAATAGTCTGTGTTTGTGTGTTGGTGGGTAGGGGGGAGAGTATGAAGGATATAGTTTACTGATAATTTGACTGATGTTGGTGTGTGCTGGGACATAGATATCCATCTTTATTGTGTTTCTATGTCTTTTTGACTCTGAGTGAATACTAAATGAACTAGGCTGCTGCAGTGAGACACCAGGTCTCTCAGTGAGGGTGTGGAGGAGTTGGAGAGTTATCAGACAAATTATCTGCCATTGTGTCATCATGTAAAAACCATGAGGAAAAGAACTTGAGGAGAAGGAACTGCAGGAGAGGCAAGGAGAGGGAAAGGTTCCACCAAGTCAGTTCCTTCTGCAAGCAGTGGTGGTGGAGAAGGAGTCAAAAAAGGACTGGGAGTCATAGTTATGGGGCTGGTGCTATGCCTGAGAGGATGACTAGGGCTGGTCACATGAAAGTATGGCCAAAGAAATATGATTCCTTAGTTCCAAAAAGTCCATTGCTTCTGCTCCCACTGAAAGCAGCTTTCTCAGCCAATTATCCATCATATCTGAGGGTGAAACCACCTTGAGCAATTCAGTGGCATTTTTCCTCATTCAACTGCTTCAAGTATGAGAGGCATCTCCAGTCCTCACTGGCCTCTATTTCTACTTCATGTAAAATGAGGTAAGAAAGGAAAGTCAAGACCAATCATGTTTTCTTGAATCAGGTTTTCTTGAGTCAGTATATCCACATCATGTAAAAAGAGGTGAGAAAGTGTAAGCGAAGACCAGTCACATTTTCTCCAATCATGATATCTTGGATGTAATGTATCCACTTCATGGAAAAGTAGGTGATAAAGGCAAAGTCAAGACTAGCCACATTTTCTACAATCACAATTTCTCAGCATGTTCTTTTCACCTTGTATGAGGCAGTAAGCACGAAGATGGTGCCACTTCTGAGCAAGGTTGGGGGGTGTATGTGCAATTCATTTGCAATACCTGGATCATTAGTGCAAACTAAACTTCCTAAGTCTCGCTGCCATTGACTTGTGTCAAATCAAGCACTACCGCCATTACTGCCCCTCCTCTACCACCACCAGTTTCTTTAGGAGTTAAACATAGAAACATCAAAAACTGCTGCCAAAAGAAAGCCTCATAGTCTATCTAATCTGCATTATGAGGTGGCGCATGTTCTTTAGGGGTCCAGGACCATCCTCTTCTCCATTTCAACCCCCCACTACCACAGACCAGACCTTTAAGTCTACCTGCCTCTCTTAAATCCCAACACCATTGGTGAATGGAGGGAAAGCATGATGGAAAGAATATTCTGCAGTTCATACAAACACTACTAGATATCTGGATATGCTCTCACTATCTGAGGGTGGGAATCTTCATGATGTACAGTGGCAGTAATATGATGAAGGTGATGAATTATGGGGATTCCCCCATACAACTTGTTTTGCACACTCACTAAATCTGGTAATGAGTCATGTGGTTGACAAACATTTAAAGTTAAAAGAAACACTTGACACTGTACAGGACATCACAAGATTTTTTTTTTCACTGTTGCCCCCAAATGGGCTGAGGTCATCTGCCATTACCAGCAGCAACAGCACAATATTCTTCAGCATTGCTTAGTTAAAGAGATTTACACAAGGTGGAACTCTGTCTTTTACAGTATGTGGTGGAGAGACTTGTGGAACAGAAACCCTTATTCTGGGCTACAAAATTCAGTGATGTGGCCCATAGGGAAAATGTGTCATGGGTATAGTGATGTGTTTGGAAAAAGCTTCTTGCACCTGTGTGACCATAAGAACAGGACACTAAAGATTTCAGTGCTGAGTCAGAACCCATTAACATAGTCATTCCCATGGTAAATCTACTTGAATTCCACCTGCTGATATTTATGTTTTTCTAAATTAACCCAACAAAGCAAGGCCAGTGGTGGTAGTAGCCATGATACTGTTGCACTGGTGGCAGTGTCTGGAATGAGATTGCAGAGGAGTTGGTGGTCACACCACTAAAGTATGATTTACATTAAACTAGTTCTTTCAGCATTTCTCAATGAGATGCTGGATACAGCAAAAAGCCTTTCAAATACTGTTGACCAACAGTTACAACTCAGTTTTGCATAGAACTGAGACAAAAAGGATGATTCATTCCAAATGAGTTGCAGAAACATTTTGTAAGTGTTGTTCCCAAGCTGGTTAAGTTTTGAAAAAGAACACAGTGTGAATTCATTTTCAACTTTAAAATATGATGTAAAATCAACTCATTGGTGAGACAGTTTAACATGAATTGTACTGTGGCAGAAAGATCTCTGATATAACTTGAAGACAGGTTTGATAGCATTAGATTGCACATGCTATGTGGCATGGCAACACTGCTGGATCCCAGATATAAAGGCAGTTTATTCCTCTTGTAAGCATACAGTACATCAAACAGAAAGTTTGGTATATCCCTGACTAACTGAACATGGCAGAGGAGAAAACAAAATCTCTATAGAAAATAACTGAACGTTTGGTAAACACTTATGATAGAGCAGTAGAGATGTTGCGAATTTATATTTCGCCAGTGAAATTCTGGTGAAATCAGCAATTTTGCCATGCAAAATATTTTGCAAAATTTGCCCATTGCACAAAATATTTTGCCGGGTGCGAAATGTGGATTAAAGAGGCAAACTTTCATCGCTGCAAGGCAAATTCCACTTTTCGGAGGTGAAATCTTGCCTTCTGCAGGTGAAATTTTGCCTTTTACAGGTGAAATTTTGCATTCGACAGGCAAAATTTACCTTCTGCAGGCAAAATTTCACATTACACAGGTGGAATTCCGAATTTCACTTCTGTGAAAAATGTCAGGAAACGGGCAAATTTCACAAAATATTTTGCGTAATGAAATTAGCCAATTTCACACATCTCTATGGAGCAGCAAAGACAGCTTGAAGAAACTGGCAAAACTGTGCATCCATAACCTCCTGCTCATTCTGCTCCTTTTTATCTGCAGACTTTACAAGATGTCTGTGCCAGGTATGAACATGATATGGAAGAGGAGGACTTGAATAGTGATGATCCTGAGAAAATCTACATGTGAGAGATTTTCAATGCTGAATGTTTGTGCTGCTCAGATATTTTGGAGGAAGGCTTTGACCTATTACCAGAGTACATGGTGCAGTCTGATTTAGCAGTGTCCCTAACTAGTAAACATTGGGGTCCAGTCAAATTTTGACAAGACAGACAAGTTCTTTGGTTGCACTGGCTAAAGTGGCTTTGTATTTTCTTGGATACTCACTAACATTGTTTGCTTTGGAAAGATGTTTCAGTGCAACTGAGTGTATTGCCTCACAACATCACTTACTGAGAATGTTGAATTTTTAGCCTTTCTTAAACTCATCCTTCCCAGGATCAGCTTGAAGTTTTCATTTGATTATTCACATGTCCAACAAGAGACAGCTACTACTATTCCAACCCCTATCCCTACACCTTCTGAGGGCACAGTCAAGTTGCCCATGATTCCTCCCCCTGGCAATGACACTACAGGCTAGCTCACTGCTCATAGCAGGAGCTGCACAAGTACTCTTCCTGATGACACTACAACAGGTTGCACTTGTTTTTTATCACCAACCAGTTTAATATGCTCAGGTGTGCCACTGAGCATACAGAGTCAGTATCAGTTAAATAAGACTCATGAGCTGACTCCACCCACTGTGAATGGGAGGGAAACAAAATGAATGACCTGACCAGCCATGCATAAGCAAGCAAAATAAAGTTCTCCAGACAAATCTGTAGTCAGAAGATAACTGCTACAGTTTTGCTGCCTGTAGGCAGTGTCTGTGTTCAGACTAAGTTCAGACTAAGTTCCAGTAATGTAATATAAATATAGACATGCATTTCTTTAGTAAGCTAGTTTTTGTTTACCAGGTAGGTGGACTAGACAATGCAATGCCTTTCAGGCATGA
Source organism: Neoceratodus forsteri (assembly GCA_016271365.2). NCBI lineage: Eukaryota > Metazoa > Chordata > Ceratodontiformes > Ceratodontidae > Neoceratodus > Neoceratodus forsteri. Next base: position 521,041,425 of record CM057458.1, read on the forward strand.
CCCAGGAGAGTACATCAAAATAATAGTAGCACAGTGGTACAAGTGTACAGGACAATCTTACATACATCATTAGCAGAAGTTAAACAGTATTGTAGTCCAGAAACATAAGAGCACAGTACAACTGAAAATCAAACAAAAGGCACAAACTAGTAGTGGTACAAAGCATCAGGTACAGGAGCACATATCAGAGGTCCATAGAAACTTATCAAGCTAATATTTGAAAACTGGATGTGTGTGAGAGACCCTGAGTTTAGGTGGAAGTGAATTCCAGAGCTTAGGGCTCAGCTCCGGGCAGTATGGGCAGAGATTACATGCCTCAAATTTAATATTAAAGAGGAAATACATTACAAGAACCACCCGCCATTTCCCCAACATCCAACAGAAGAAACTCGACCGCAGAGGGTAGTTGTCCAGGAGGTTGGCAGGTGGCTCGGAGGGGCAAATCGGGTGCCCCATCACTCTGTGCTTTCCAACATATTACCTCCAAAAAACATATAAAAACTACAAACAGGTATCTGCCTCTATCTCCGAAATCAAACAAAGGGGCAGAGGACACTGCAGAGCAGGACACTGCAGCACAGGAGCTAGCACAACAAAACTTGCTCAAATCAGGAACCAAAACAAAAAAAACAAAAAGGAAATCCAAAAAACTTCTGATCATAGGAGACTCCATGATTAGGGGAGTTGATACCCATCTCCAGCCAGGGGTAATGGTCAGATGTCTCCCAGGTACATCAGCATGGAGAGACACTGACTGCATTGCTAAAATTGTTCACAAAGCAGGAGAAAACATTGATGTACTGGTATACATAGGGACTAATGATCTCGCCAGCCGGTCCGTTATGGAGACCGAGGAACACCTGACCAGGCTGGGTGACAAACTATCATCCATTTCATCTGGCATCTCCTTCTCTGAGATCCTGCCAGTCTGGGAGAGGGGGACAGATGGATGGAAGGTCAGAGAAGGGGAGCTAGGGGAGCTAAACATGTGGCTCAAGGGCTGGTGCCGGGAAAAAGGACACAGATTTGTAGGGAACTGGCAACAGTTCTGGGAGCAAAAGTTATTTAAATTTGATGGACTGCATCTGACTAAGGTGGGAATCAGTGCATTGGGGCAGAAGTTTGATGTCTTTGCAGAATATTTAAACTAGCAAATTGGGGAGGAGGTGCAGCACCCCATACATCGAATGGGAAGAATACCCTTCCCCCTCAGCTAGTGGTCAAACAGGGATTCAGCATGTTTGCAGTTCATTTGCATCATCAGGTAAGAAAAAAGGTTTATCTCCCCATACGATGCACAGGAGAAATGCCAAACCTCACCCAACAACTAACACACCGAAATCTGGCCAATGGAAAATCACATACACAAATGCTCACAGCCTGGGAAATAAGATCCCAGACCTGCAGGCAATAATGTCAGAGGCTAAACTGGACATAGTAGCAATTAGTGAGATGTGATTTACCAGTAACCACTCTAGGGAGACTTCAGTACCTGGCTATGTACTGTTCAGAAGAGACCGAGGTGCAAAAGGGGGGTTGGAGTGGCCCTGTATGTCAATGAAAATATCAAACTACAGAAATTCAGAATACACATAAGGAGCCAGAAGAACTGTGGGTCACCCTGGAAACAGGAAATGGGACAGCCATAAGAACTGGGGTTGTCTACAGGCCCCCAGACCAGGGGGAGGACATAGACACATTACTGTTAGAAGATATACAAAACATGACAGCTAAAGGGGAGGTTCTGATAATGGGAGACTTCAACATGCCGGATACAGATTGGTCAATACCAGAAGGAACATCTGCTAGAACTAGACACATGGTGGATTCCCTGCAAGGGGGGGGCTCAAACAACTTGTACAACAACCCACAAGAGACAGGGCTATCCTAGATCCAGTACTGACTAACAGGGAAGGGATCACAGATCTCCGGGTAGAAGGTCACCTGGGGGCCAGTGACCATCACATGGTATGGTTCAATTTGGTCACTACATCTAAATCATCCCATTCCAAGGCAAAAATGTGGGACTTCAGAGGAGCTGACTTTGATAAGATGGCCAACAGAGTTAAGCTAGCCCTGGCAAAAAGAAACACAGGTGAGGGGGTACAGGTTAAAGTGGGCAAGCATTAAGGATGCAATACTTGAAGCAACATCCCATTGTGTTAGACAGAAAAGGAAGGGCAAAAGAAAAAGGAAACCACTTCGGTTCTCAAATACAGTAGAAGAAAAGGCCAGAGCCAAAAGGCTGGCCTTCAGGAAATATAAGGGAACACAGCACGATGAAGATAGGGAGGCATACCAAACTGCCCTAAGGGAAGCAAGGAAGGCAGTAAGGCAGGCAAAGTCCCAAACTGAGGCAACACTAGCACGAACAGTAAAAGAAGGTGACAAGACTTCCTATAGCTACATTAGTGAAAGGAGAAAGTCCAGAGGTGGTATTGCTAAGCTCAAAGGAGAAAAGGGGCCATGTGAGGAGGAGGACCCTGTAAAAGCATCTATCCTAAATAGATACTTTTGCTCAGTATTTACTGAAGAGAAGGTAGGGCAGGGCCCACAGCTCAGCACCATGGACACAGGGGGGAGAGAGGTGTGCACTACTCCCTTCACAAAAGAAAGGGTCCTACAAGAGCTCACTAAGCTCCAGGGTGGACAAGACAATGGGACCTGATGGCATACATCCCAGGGTACTTAAGGAGCTAAGGGTGGAACTAGCAGAGCCATTAGCAGAACTGTTTAGTGAGTCTCTGAGCACAGGAGAGGTCCCAGAAGACTGGAAAAGGGCTCACGTGATCCCACTCCACAAGAGTGGTAGCAGGGAGGAGGCAGGGAACTACAGACCAGTCAGTCTTACCTCAGTAGTGGGCAAGATTATGGAGGCACTCCTAAAGGAAAGGATAGTGCAACACCTGAAATCCATAGGGGCACAGGATCCAAGACAGCATGGGTTTACAAAAGGAAGGTCCTGTCAAACTAATCTCATAGATTTCTTTGACTGGGTAACCAGAGTGGTGGACCAAGGGGGAGCAGTTGATGTCACCTACCTTGACTTCAGCAAAGCTTTCGACACTGTTCCACATAGAAGATTGATAAATAAGCTGGGTAGGCTTGGGGTGGGTCAGAAGTTGGTCAACTGGGTGGCAAACTGGTTGACGGGCAGAAAACAAAGAGTGGTGGTAAATGGTATACAGTCAGAAGAGATGCAATTCACAAGTGGGGTACCTCAGGGATCAGTCCCTGGGGCCAGTCCTCTTCAATATCTTCATTAGTGACATTGCAGATGGACTAGAGGGTAAGGCTTGTCTGTTTTCAGATGACACCAAGATCTGCAACAGAGTAGATGATCTAGATGGGGTGGGCAGAATGAGAAGAGATCTGGATAAACTAGCAAAATGGTCAGAAGAGTGGCAACTGGGATTTAATGCAAAGAATTGCTAGGTCATGCACATAGGGAAGAGAAACCCTAAAGCCACCTATAGGCTGGGAGGGGGAGTTGCTGGCAGTCACAAAGCAAGAAGGAGACTTGGGCATCATCATCACTGATGACCTGAAATCATCCAAGCAGACCTCTAAAGCAGTAGGTAAGGCTAGGGGGATGTTAGGGTGTATTAGTAGAGGTATCACAAGTCGTAAGAGGGCGGTAATAATCCCTCTTTACAAGACACTGGTTAGGCCCCATCTGGAGTACTGCATGCAGTACTGGAGGCCACACCTTCACAAGGACATTAACCAAATTGAGGCAGTCCAGAGAAGGGCAACCAAAATGGTGCAGGGACTGCATCAGAAGACTTATGAGGACAGATTAACGGAGCTCAATATGTATACCCTAGAGCAAAGGAGGGAGAGAGATGATATAATCGCAACATTCAAACACCTTAAGGGCATTAACAATGAGGACACATCATGAGATTAGAGGGAGGCCGATTAAGGGGGAATGTGAGGAAATTCTTTTTCACAGAAAGAGTGGTGGATGCATGAAACGGCCTACCTCAGGAAGTGGTGGCTACGAATACGGTGCAGGGCTTCAAACAGGCATGGGATAGAAACAGAGAAACATAGACTTTGATGGCAGATAAGGACCACTTGGCCCACCCAGTCTGCCCATTTCCCTACTGGATAAGCTGCAGATTCTAGTTAACCAACAGCCTTACTTCCTGCAACCCCCCACTATAATTGCCTTGTGTCTGTCCCATGCATGTTTGAATTCCCCCACTGTTTTAGACCCAACGACCTCCTCAGGAAGGCTGTTCCATGTATCCACCACTCTCCCTCCGTGAAAAAAAATTTCCTCACATTACCCCTGAGCCGTCCCCCCTCTATCTTTAAATTGTGCCCCCTTGTTTTTACACATCTCTTTTTCTGAAAGATGCTACCCTCCTGGACTTTGTTGATTCCCTTGAGGTACTTGAACGTTTCTATCATGTCCCCGTCCCTCCTTTCATCAAGAGTATACATATTAAGCTCTCTCAGTCTCTCTTCATATGGTCTCTGCTGCAGACCCTGCACCATTTTAGTTGCCCTCCTCTGGACTGCTTCCATCCTGTCTATGTCCTTGCATAGATGAGGTCTCCAAAACTGTACACAGTACTCCAGATGGGGTCTCACCAACTGTCTGTACAGAGGGATAACCACTTCCCTTTTTCTACTTGTGATGCCCCTTCCTATGCATCCCAGTATCCCCCTGGCTCTCCTTACCTACTTTTCACATTGCTTACCCACCTTTAGGTCATCTGATATGACTACCCCCAGGTACCTTTCCATTTTTGTTGTTGTTAGTACTCCCCTGCTATTGTGTACTCTTCTCCTGGGTTTTTGTTTCCCAGGTGCATTACATTGCACTTCTTTGTATTGAATCTAAGTTGCCATATGTCTGACCATTCCTCCAACCTTGCCAAGTCCCTTCTCATCTTTTCTACCCCCCTGGAAAGAGGCATACCTTTCCCCCCAGACCCTCTGCAATGTCACCTATAAAGATGTTAAAGAGGACTAGACCCAGTACTCATAAGGGAGCAATACAGGTGAGTATGAATAGATAGGCCACTGACAGAGGAAATACCGATGGCACATTTATAAGGTAGAAAAAGAAATGGGCAGACTGGATGGGCCTTGCGGTCCTTATCTGCTATCAACCTCTATGTTTCTATGTTTCTATGTTAAAGATCATGTGCAACGGTTTTTACATATTTTTAATAAAAGCTTAAAAAGTTGCAGTTCAAGGCATCGTGCCATGATTAGTGTTTCTTGAAAATTTCACGCTGTTTGGTTTTGAGGTTTTCTTTAAATCAGCATTTGTTAACTTGCTCTGGTGTGGCTGAAAACAGTGGAGTTATTTCTTTCCTCTCAGTCAAACTTAGAGTGCGATGACATCATTTTGGAGTGGCTTGCTGTTTCAGATTCCCAATTAGAGCAGCACTCTGTAGAATTTATGGTTTGCTGAGCTCTCCAGGTTTCTTACAAACCCGGTCTCTGGTTTGTGTTTAGATAGATCAACTTAAAATATATAATTCTCTTCCTTTAAAAAGTTGTTCATTTCAGTTTCAATGCTGAGTTGAAGTAGTGGAAATCTTTTTCAGTGAGAAATCAGCTTGTCTGTATCACAGCTCTGTTCTTTCTAATCAAACCTCATTTTTTTTTCTAACTATATAACACAGGGCTGTTTAATGAATATAAAATAAATCTAAATTTTGTTCATTCACAGAAAGTTTGTTTTTGACGTAGCCTTCATAAATAAAATCATGTAAGAAAATATTTTCATGTCATATTAACAAACAGGTGCTTGTCACATTCTACACTGCTACCGTATTTCAAACACATGTACTGTCAGAACTCACAAATTTCAGTTCTTTGGTGGTTTCTGTGTGAAAATACATCATGTATGTGTATGCCTCAAAACAGTATGTAGCTTCCCGATGCACCATGTCTCTGCCCCACATTTGAGGCAGCTGCAGTCTACTACCACCAGTCTCCTGACCCACAAGCCCCTTGCCTTCTGCTCCACATTTGAGGCTACTGCACCCTGCTGCACACTGTCTTCTCCCACACAGTCAGGGATTGTGCACCCTACTGCCTCCATCCCTTGCCTAAAGAATCAGGACTACTGTACCCTGCCACCCCCTGCCCAAACAATTGGGGTTGCTGCACCCTGCTGTCTCCCCCACCCTCACAGTTAGGGATGCCACACCTGTTGCCCAGTTCCTGTCTCCACAGTCAGGGCTGCTGTGCTATGTTAAGCCTTAGAGTGCCAGATTCCCTGCCTCCACAGCTGGGGCTGCAGCACCATGCTGCCCTGGCACCTGAGGTGGGGCTTTTGCTGCACCCTGCTACCCACTTCCATTGCCCAAAATGGTCCGGGCTGCTGCACCAATGTAGCCCATCTTACAGTCAGGGCTGTTGTACCCTGATGCTCCATGTGTCCTGCCCCACAGTTGAGGCTTTCGCACCATGCTGTTTTCTATCCACTGTCACCACTGACAAGGCTGCTGCACCCTGCACCTTTCTACACAGTTGGGGTTGCTGTGGCCTGCTGTGCCCTAGAGCCCCATGCCTCTGCAGTTAGGGCTGCTACACCATGCTGCCACTTGCCACATGATTCAGGGCATTTACTGCACCCTGTTGCATGCCTCCACAGTTGAGGCAGTTGCACCCTGCTGTCTCACTACCACCAGAGTCAGATCCTTTGCTACACCCTGCTGAGACAGGAACAGAGGACAACATGTGCAGTGTCCCTGACTGTGAGGGTGAAAGAGAGAGAGAGAGATAGTAGCAGGATGCAGCAACCCCAGCTGTTTGGGAAGGGTGCAGCACAAGAGTAAGGGCATTTGCTGCACTGTGTCCCCTGCCTGTGGAGGTAAGGGGCTCTGTGGTGCAGCAGGGCACAATGGTGGCAGGGGACAAAGGACAGCATGGTGCAGAAGCCCTGACTGTGGGGCAGGACACAGGTGGGCATCAGGGTACAGCAGCCCTGACAATAGCACAGGGTACTCATTGTGCAGCAGCCCAGACCATTTGGGGCAATGGAAGTGTGTAGTAGGGTTCAGCAACCCCAACTGTGGAGGCAGACAGCATGAGACTCTAGGATGTAGCACAGCACAGCAGCCCTGACTGTGGAGATGGGAACAGGGGGCAACAGGGTGCCGTGGCCCTGACTGTGGGTGTGGGGACAGTGGGCAGCAGGGTGCAGCAGTCCTGAATGTTCAGGCAGGAGACAGGGGTGGCAACAGGATATAGCAGCCCAAACTGTGGGACAGGGTGCAGCAGTCATGCCTGTCTGGGACAAGGGATGTGGGGAGCAGGGTGTAGCAAAAGATTTGACTCTGGTGGGAGGGGGACAGCAGGGTGCAACTGCCTCAACTGTGGAGGCATGCAACAGGGTGCAGCAAATGTCCTGAATCTTGTGGCAAGTGGCAGCATAGTGCAGCAGCCCTAACTGCAGAGGCATGGGGCTCTAGAGCACAGCAGGCCACAGCAGTCCCAACTGTGTAGAAAGGAGTAGGGTGCAGTAGCCCTCTCTCTGGTGACAGGGGATAGAGAACAGCATGGTGCTGAAGCCTTGACTGTGGTGCAGAACACAGGGTGCATCAGGGTACAGCAGCCCTGACTGTGAGATGGGGTACACATGATGCAGCAACCCTGACCATTTGGGGCAATGGAAGTGAACAGCAGGGTGTAGCAAAAGCCCCACGTCTGGTGGCTAGGGCAGAATGGTACAGCAGCCCCAGCTGTGGAGGTAGGGAACCTGGCACTCTAGGGCTTAACACAGCACAGCAGCCCTGACTGTGGAGACACGAACAAGGGGCAACAGGTTTAGCTTCTCTAACTGTGAGGGTGGGGGAGAGAGCAGCAGGATGCAGCAACTCCAATTGTTTGGGCAGGGGGAGGCAAGGTACAGCAGCCCTGATTCTTTAGGCAGGGGATGGAGGCAGCAGGGTGCACAGTCCTTGACTGTGTGGGAGAAGATGGTGGAAAGCAGGATGCAGCAGCTTCAAATGTGGAGCAGAAGGAAGGGGGCTTATGGGGCAGGGACAGGTGGCAGTAGGCTGCAGCTGCCTCAGCTCTGAGGCAGAGACACGGTGCCGTATAATGTTTCTAGTTACACCTAACATAATGTATTTTCACACAGAAACCACCAAAGAACTGAAATTTGTGAGTTCTGACAGGTGCCTGCTACACTCTGCTACAGTATTTCAAGCACATGTACTGTCTGTCAATCTGACATTAAAAAAAAAAATTCTTACATGTAATCTATTTATGGAGGCTACATCAAAGACAAACTGTTTCTGTGAATGAACAAAATTTAGATTTATTTTATATGTATTTAATAGCCCTGTGTTATATAGTTAGAAAAACAATCTGAGTTTTGATTAGAAAGAACTGAGAGCTGTGATACAGACAAGCTAATTTCTTACAGAGAAAGATTTCCACTACTTCAATTCAGCATTGAAATTAAAATGATCAGCTTTTAATGAGAAGATAATGTTATATTTTAAGCTGATCTATCTAAACACAACCCAGAGACTGTGTTTGTAAGAAACTTGGAGAGCTCAGCAAACCATTAACTCTACAAACTACTGCTCTGATTGGGAATCTGAAACAGCAAGCTACTCCAAAATTATGTCATTGCACTCTAGGTTTGACTGAGAGGACAGAAATAACGCCACTGTTTTCAGCCACTGTAGAGCAAGTTAACAAATGCTGATTTAAAGAAAACCACAAAACCAAACAGCATGGAATTGTCAGGAAACACTAATCATGACACAAGGACTTGAATTTCAGCTTTTTAAGCTTTTATAAAAAATATGTAAAAACCGCTGCACCTGATCTTTAAGACTATAAATGCCTGCTCATCAATATTTGTGGAGCCTTTGGGCATAACCAAAGTGACAGATCATTAAATATACAGAGAATAATGCCTGTGCCGCTGTCTGTTATGAGGATTTTTCACACACCTGAGGTGTGTGATAAACCATAAAACCCCAAGAGCACAGCTTGAGGGGTTTATGATATTATCACATGCTGAGGATGCGTGAAAATTTCTCACAATATAAACCTTACGCAGGCATTTTTTTTTTATAATGACTGATGCACGGTTTGACAGACAAAAACTGTTAGCTGCATCTGTATGAGTGAGCGTGTCTTTGAGCAGTCATAATCACACAAACACAGTGTGCTTTCTTTTGTGCTTCAGTGTAGGGAGAGTATGAGGAAGAAAATGTCTTAATAACCCGCTATTGAGTTATTATGGAATTCAGCAGGTTATTACAGTGTTTTATCAGGAGTCAATATCCTGTCATTATAGTGGGTCACAAAGTTAGTATATCTATTTACACACACACACACACACACATATATATATATATATATATATATATATATATATATATATATATATATATATATATATATATATATATATATATTAAATGTCTTTAACTTTTGGGTCAAAGTGACAAAAGTTGGGAAATGAGGCATTAGGGTTTCCCCAACACCCCATCCTCCCAAACCATGCAGGAGAGCTGGTATGGGGTGTGCCTTGGGCTTCTCAAACCTAACGCTCACCCCATTCCATCTGCAAATAAGGTCAGATGTGTAGACTTTATGAGAATGGGGTGAACGTTAGGCTTGAGAAACCCAAGTCACACCCCACATCTGCTTTCCTGCCTGGTTTGGGAGGGTGAGGTGTTAAGGAAAACCTAATGCCTCAATTCCCAACATTTGTCACTTTGACCCTAACTGAAGCATTAACAAAGTTTTTTTGCAACTTATTGCCTTATTTTTTGAGGTAGTATAACAGTATCCTTTTTTTACTGTGGGATCGCAGGGTCCTTTGGACTCTGCCCTCCTATCCCTCCATAGATGCTTATATGTATGTAGCTGTGGAAACTCAGGGCCCCTCCATGCCCTGCACTTTCATTTATAGGACAATATTGACCAAATTATCAGCATAGCCATGTAATTACCCCACCTCATATGCCCGGTACAGAAAATGTTCAAATCCCCACCAAAATGTAATTCTGTGCAACGTCAGCACCATTCTGTGCCACATTTGGGGTTTTTTTGCATATTAAACATATTTTACTGAACTTTTAAGAAGGGCAAAAAAACAGAAATACAAACAACAAAAACACCAATGACAACAAAACAAAGAAAATACATACACACAAAAACAGAATGAGGCAGTATAGTGCAGTGAGTTAAGGCTCTGAGCTGCAGATCTGAAGACCTGGGTTTGAATCCCACAGCTGCCTAGGTGCATACTGTGTGATACTGAGCAAGTCACTTCCTTGTGCTTCCAGGTCGCATATGGAAACAAGCTTTGGCTGAGTGTGCTATTCCTCATTAAACAATGTTCCCTTTTCCTTTCCCCTTTCCCCAATACACAGCTCTAATGAATTCCCCCTCTTCTTCCCACCTCACCTCCCTGTTCCCAACCCCACCCACTCTGGAGCACAGCAAAATATATCTACAGAATCTGAAAAAGGGGATAATTATCTATAGGTGTATTAAGAAGAGGGAATATTGATCATAATGGGGCCAATCTAGATGGTAAACCTATGTGGACAAGAGGGCTTCCCAAGGCTCCCAGCAATCTCTGAACTTCTCAGATCTATCCTGCTGTGAGACGATATGCTTCTCTGAGGCCAGGGCCCGTAAAATCTCCTGGTGCCATTCTCTGTACGAAGATATCGTATCATCCTTCCAATGACAGAGAATTGCCAGTTTAGCAGTCATTGAAATCAAAGCCATGTAGGCCTTCTGGGCTCCCAAAAAGCTCATTAAGAAAAAGCCTGGCAAGACATATCTGAGGGGTGAAATGAGGGTCTAGACCCAACCAAGGGTCTAGGGAAGTTCGAATGGAGGTCCAGAAGGGAATCACTTTAGGGCAGTCCCAAAGAATGTATTTAAGGGTGCCAACATCCACACCACACTGGGAGCAGTCCGCTGAGGCTCCTTGTCCCATGCTGTGCAACCTCTGAGGAGTGTACTACATATTATGTAGGATATGAAATTGTGTAAGGCGGTATCTATTTTGCTTAATATAGATGTAGAGCCTCTTCCAGGATATTTGCCATCCTTTAGAGTCCAATTGTAGGCCCAGCGTGTGCTGCCAGTAAAAACAAATACCCGGCAGGCCTCTCGGATCAGTGGTTGAAAACATTTATAATAATTTGAAAGGGGGGGCTTATCCACAATGAATAAAAAATCAGAAAAAAGAGGATGCATGACAGTGGACCAAGGGCCTGGGCCTAAAAAACTGGTAATCGCTCTAGTGAACTGATGATGTTTAAAGAGATGGTACACTGGAATGGAAAAATGATGTTGTATCACTTCAGCAGAGTACATTCTGCCATTAGCTGTAAGGGCTGCTATCAAGGCATGACAAAGCTGCGAGCAAAATCCTAGAGGTATAGGGTGATTAGCTATCTGAATATTGGCGTTGCCCAAGGCAGGTTGCAACAAATCCCTACTCCAGGTAGTTCGCAGGTATGTACAAAGTTGCTTCATGGCTTTAAGTGACCACATCAAGGGAGTGTTATGTAGTTGGGAGGGGAGAGATGAGGGTTTAAGGAAACGTAGCCTATGAAGTTGCAGGCCATATTTTTTACAAAGTTGGGTTTCTAAAGAAAGTCATAAAGGATGATACACCTGGCCTGTGGAGGTGGACAAGGGAAGGCCCCAGTGGAGTAACTTACTGCTATGTAAGGCGCAATAGTAGAGGAAGAAGTCAGGTAAATGAAATCCTCCCCTTTCCCTGGGGAGTGTCAATTTACAATAGATATACTTGACAGCCCCTTCTTCCATAGAAAATCTGAAATCAGGTTCTGAAGTTTGGTAAACCATGTCCTTGGTAAAAATAGGCCCAGTTATGTACAATGGGTATAAAATGTGGGGTAGAACATTCATTTTAATAACATTGACTCGACCCCTGAGAGAGAGAGAGAGGAAGATGCATCCACCTCCTCAGATCTTCCTTAATCATTGAGAGTAGGGGAGAAAGATTTTCCTTCAAAAGCTCCGAAAGAGAGCAAGAGATGTGAATCCCAAGGTATGTAATGACCCTGGGTTCCCAACAAAGGCCCATATCCAAGATCTGTTGTCGAGAAACCTGAGCATTTAAAGGTAGGACCCGGGTTTTGTCCAGATGAAGCTTATACCCTATGACCGCTGAGATCTGCTGTATTTCCCTTAACGTCACCGGGTTCGAAGATGATGGGGATTTAACATGAAGAAGGAAATCATTTGCACAAGCAGACAATTTGTACCTGCTCTCTCCCACTAAGATGCCAGGGATATTGGAATTGAGTTGTATTCTATAAAGGAGAGGTTTCAGGTAGACACTGAACAGGAAAGAGGAGAGTGGACACCCCTGCCTTGTGCCACGTTGAAGTGCCACAGGGGCCGAGATAACCATTGCATCTAATTCTGGCAGTCGGATAACAATACAGTATCTTTAATCTTTATTCAGTCACACAAAAATTACAGGAAATCTGAATCTCTGTAGGGTAGCAAATAAAAAAGGCCAAGAAATGGGAGGATCACGTGATGCAGGGCACCGGGTAGAAGCTCCTCTGCATAGCTCCAGCCTCCTAACTACAAAATATCGCTATTTTGATCACTATTTCTCCTTAAAAAACAGAAAGATTGCTGACTACCACCTTCTTAATATCCTGGGCACCTGCTAGCTTGTTCTCAGCGACTATGGAGGTCTACATGAAGAGGCCTCCACAGAAGCACACACTGCCGGTTACTCCCGAGAAGGCCCTTCAAAAATCAAGGGCCTCGAGTGCAGTGGATAAGCCAGAGCTTCAAAACCTGATCGCTGAGCAAGAACCCCCTAACTTTGAGCAGATTTTTGGAAGAGTTTAAACCCTTCCAGGAAGAAGTTAAAGAAATATCAGCTGAATTTAAATCCCTTTCTAAAAAACTCGAAGTACTCTTGATGAAAACTTCAGATAATGCAGCTAGAATCTCCTCTCTTGAGAAGCAAGTGGAAAAAATTGATCCCGGTCTCGTGGCTCTGCGGCAAAGAATTTCTAGCTTGGAAGCCAAGCTGGAAGATTTAGAGGGCCGCAGCCGAAGAAATAATATAGTTATCTTGGGCCTTCCAGAAGGAGAGGAAGGCCAGAATATGCTTGCATTTGTGCAGAAGCTGATGGAAAAGGTCGCTGGTCCCTCTCCCTTCGGGGCCAAGTACATCATTGAAAGGGCGCACAGGTCCCAGCGACCCAAGCCATCTCCAGGAGCAACGCCACGTCCCATTATCTGTTGCTTTTTAAAGTAGCTGGAGTGACAACATTTTCTGGCAAAAGTGAAAGAGCTGCAAGAAGTGAAATGGGAAAATGCCAGGCTCAGAATTGCCCAAGATTTGCCGGGGTCGGTCAGAGCGAAGCGCACTGCTTTTCACCCTATTGTATTGAAAGTCATAGCAGCAGGCCTCCGCTTTAAAATGGGTTACCCAGCTAGATTACAGGTACTAGTGGCTGGTACCTGGTCAGCATACGAGAATCCTGAAGCTGCTCTTATGGGACTTAAGGCTGCTTTGCCTGATCTGTTTCAGGACACTTGATCTGTTTGGTTGGTCTCATCCTATCCTGTGCTGGAAGGGAGAAGTTTTCTCTTGTACTACTATACAAAATGAGGAATGAATAACTGTCTGGTCTCCGAGGTTCCTGAATGCCACGGCGGAGGGGACTACTCTCATTGGAATCCTGCGCTCTTACACTTTTCATCTTAGCGCTCAGTGTTTTGGAGCAACTCCATATCCCAGGAGTTTGTTTCTAGGGGGTTGTGTCGTTTCTGGGAGGAAGATCCCTTTTCTCACATGGATCACAGCTTCCTGTTTTGCTTTTACAAGGACACCAATTATTTCTCATGATTTAGTTATCTTAATGAAAGCCCTCTGATTTGGTGTTTTTGATTGCACTAGTTGGGAGACCGACCTTCTGGTGTCAGCTTTAGATAGGCATGCGTTTTTTGTGATAATATCACCAGAGGGTGCTCTTGCAGTATATTTGGGGATCATCCCCATTACTTGTCTCAGGAATTTATTTTCCCCAGTTGAACATAACAGTGGGGGCTTGGGAACAGGTGGAGATCCGCTACTTGGGAGCATTTAGTTCTTTTGCTAACAAATGTCACTAGGAAAACTTTCAATCTTGTTAGTGGCAACAGCTACGATAGCGTATTTTGCTATCACGCTTTATATTGCTCCTTTCTTTCTCTGGTATTCGGGTTCCCTGGTCTGCTCCCAAGTGGGGGATGCTCTCTTTTCCCTCTCTCGCTCTCGCTCTCAGCTTTTCTGGATATTAGGAGCCCAGTAGTTGTCTATTATCACTTACATTATCTCTACCTTTGCTTACATATGGCTGATCATTGTTTGTGTAAGAAGGTTCGCATATTAGTGCAGGGATTTTGGGCACATGTTTGGGAGGTTGAAGGGGGAGGAAGGAAAACGGTATTGTGCTGAACGTTGCTCGTGACAGTTGGGATGGGGGGAGGGGGATGATATTGTGTTCATGGTTCTCATTATATTTGTTCGTTGGGTGGATTTAGAATATTTCAGGGGGTTGGGGTGGTGGGTGGGAGGGAAGTTGATGTTGGGTTGGGAGGGGAATACAGCAGCAAACATGGGTTCTAGTCACTTAATTCCGACTGTTGTAATCCCAAGATGTTACATAAGAGACTCTTTTTTCTTTTACTAAGATGGCCAGTAGTATAAATCTTGCTACATGGAATGTGAAGGGGATAAGGAAAAAAGTTAAACAGTACCAAGTGTTAAAATATTTAAACCTATTATCTTCTCAGATCACCTTCTTGCAAGAATCTCATTTACTGGAAAGTGAATCTCTGCAACTTAGGAGGCAACAAGTTGGGCAGGTATTTACTGCCTCGGGGTCCACTAACAGCTGTGGGGTTATGATTCTGGTCAATAGAAGCATTCCCTTTATCTCTAAACAAGTTCTCAGGGACCCGGACGGTAGATATGTCCTGGTCAAGGGGGAATCTCTGGTCTATGCCAATTTTACTTGGTAGCATATATGGGCCAAACACAGATGATCCAGGCTTCTTTATGAAGCTTATCTCCTTACTCCTTCCCTCCCATGCTTCCCATTGGTATAATTATGGGCGGGGACTTCAATCTGGTTCTTGATCCTGAAGTGGATAGGTCTGGTAGTGGGCCGAGGAGTCTGTCGCCCGGGCAGAGGGCCCTCAGGGATTTTTTGGATCGGTGCGGACTGTGTGATGTGTGGCGTGTACTACATCCTAAGGACAGGGAGTATACTTTCAACTCGCCTGTGCACAGAACCCAGTCTCGCATCAATTATCTTTTTCTCTCTCAGGTCCTCTTGCCTGGGGTCTTAACTGCCTCGATTCAGCCTGGTCCAGTGTCAGATCACTCTTTGGTGACTTCCAATCTGGCTTTCCTTAACATTCCCCATAAAGAAACCCAATGGAAATTAAATGGGCAACTGCTGAAGGATACCAAATACTGTAACCTAATAAAAGAGCAGATTGATTTCTTTTTCTCTACTAATTCCTCTGAGGACATGGCACCTGATATTTTGTGGGGTGCTTTCAAGGCTTACATGAAAGGGATTATTATTAGCTTAGCCACAAAGAGGAAAAGGATCCTTGAGGCGGAATTATTAGCTTAATTATCTCTAATTAGGTCTCCTGAAATTAAGTTATCCTCTAATGCCTCAGAAGAGGATATGAGGAGGCTCTCGGTAGCTAAAGATAAATATTTAGATCTGTTGAGGGAGAAGGCAGAGTTATCTATTATTTGCACCAAAGCAAGCTATACCGATCAGGGGGAAAAAGCAGGTCACCTGCTAGCCTTAAGGTTAAAACAGCAGGAATCTGCTAGATTCATACCTCCAATTAGGGCCCGGGCAGACGGATCCCTGAAGGTGTCCCCTTCTGAGGTTGTGCAGGAGTTTGCCTCATACTATGAGCATTTATATAGGGATATGGATAACCCCCCTTCCTTAGAAGCACTTGAGGCATATCTGAGGGATTCTTCTCTACCCTCTTTATCTGAACCACAGAAGAAATTCCTATCCTCCCCAATATCTCTGGAGGAAATATCAAACGTCATTGGGGCTTTGCCCTCAGAAAAGGTCCCAGGACCAGACGGTTTTTCCGCTTTATTCTATAAAACTTTCCGATCACAATTATTACCGGTTCTTCACCGGTTGTGCTGTCATATTCTTTCTGGTGCAAGAATAGATACACACCTGTTTGAAGCCCTGATTGTTCTCCTTCCTAAGCCCATTAAAGATCCAGAACTAGTGCAAAGCTATAGGCCAATTTCTTTATTGAATCAAGATGTTAAAGTTCTCTCAAAGATATTAGCCAATAGAATAACATGGGTTCTTCCTGATCTGATTAGTATGTCTCAGGTGGGGTTTATGAAGGGACGTTCATCGGCTGACCATTTACGCACCCTGTCTCACGTTGTCTCGGAGTCCAGGGATGCTGCCTTTCCTGCGGGATTGGTCTCCTTGGACGCTGAGAAGGCATTTGATCGCGTCAACTGGAATTTCCTGTGTCAGGTCCTTAAAGTATTTGGTTTTCCGATTAAGTTTATAGACTGGATTTGGGCCTTATATCAAACTCCCTCTGCCAGAGTCTCCGGCAATGGAGCATTCTCCAAACCCTTTCTCCTGTCTTCTGGTACCAGGCAGGGATGCCCTCTCTCCCCTCTCTTATTTAATTTATACTTAGAGCCTCTTATCCGAAATATTCTCAATAATCCGGAGATACGTGGCATCCTGATCGGTAATCAAGTGGTGAAGATCATGGCTTATGCTGATGATCTCCTCCTCCATTTATCTCATCCAAAAACATCCATTCCCGTCATGTTAGGAGAAATCGCCAAGTTCAGTACTTTCTCAAACTATGAACTGAATATAAATAAATCCTCCATTTTCCCTCTTAACCATAAGGTTTTCAAAAATGTTGTGTCCCCTTTTGGTCTCGGTTGGTCTCCTTGTGTTCTCAGATACCTTGGTATTAATTTGACGTGTAACCCCTCTTCCTGGTTCAAAGAAAACTTGGAGCCTCTTTCCCAAGTGATAGTTCAGGACCTCAGTAGATGGTCTAAACTTCCTATCTCTCTCTCTGGGGTTGAATTAATATAATTAAAATGAATATTTTTCCTCGCTTATTTTATCCCCTCTCACTCCTTAACTCTTTCATTCCGTTATCTTGGTTTCAGAAAATGCACAGAATTTTCACAAATTTTATCTGGTCCAATAAACAAGCCAGGTTAGCATATTATAAGCTGGCCGCTCAGAAAACAGATGGAGGACTGCGGATCCCCCATCTGGCAATTTATTACTGGGCTAGTCACATTGCAAAGTACATGGGTTGGGTGAATCCAGGTCGGGAATACTTAAGACCTGTGTGGAACAAAATCGAGTTAGATTTCATTCAGTCCGAGAACATAGACCCCCAGACTATGATCTATCTTAAAATGGCATCCCTTTCTGACACCTGTAGTTGTCCCACTATTGGAACGTCCCTCAGAGTTCACCTGCAGCTTTGTTCATTTTTGCGGTACTCCCCACATTTGGACTTGTCTCAGTCTATTTGGAATTCTCCGTCTTTCACAATAAACAAAAGGATGATTTCTCATAAATGGTTACCCCAAATTGGGGATGGGATAATCTCTACTTTTCTGGATGATGCGGGAGAATGGCTCTCAGTTTCCAATATAATTTGTAAATTTGACGTCCCTTCAGTTTTTTACTTCAGGGTGGTCCAATTAAAGCACCTGCTCTCTACAGTATTTGGTATCATTCCTCCTCGCCCACCTGCCTTTCTATTTGTATCTGATCTCTCCTCCTCGTTGGGGTCACCAGACACTATTTCCAAAATATACCGTGTTTTATTTTATTGGAAATTTGGGAGACATGAAGGCCCCACTAGGCTCTGGGTTTCCTTTTTTCCTCAATACACTCCCAACTGGTCAGCTCTATGGAAATTCGGTCACAAATACGTTTCTCAGGATAGACTTCGCCTTATGCAATATCACATTATGCACAACATGTATTACATCCCTGAGAAGCTGAGGAAATGGGGTCCTATAAGTTCGGGGGCTTGTACCAGAGGATGTCAAGAGGATGGCACACTTCTTCATGTCTTTTGGTCATGCCCCAAGATAAGGTCTTTGTGGGTAGCCATACAGACTAATCTAGATCCTATATTAGGCTTGCAAGATTGCTTCACCCCAAACATATGTTTGTTGGGAGATCTATCCTCTATCAAGGTGAGAATCAGGAGATTTCCTATCTCCATGATTGCATTATCTGTTAAAAAATTTGTACTTCAGCATTGGAGGGATGCAGTAAGCCCATCTTATCAGGAATGGGTTAATGAAATTCTAGCTAACCTACATACAGAGAAAGCGATAGCAAGCCTCCATAATAAGTTGCAGTGGTACACAGGAGTGTAGCCAGAAATTTCCATTTTGTACCCAGTCTCCAACAGTTACACCCCCTATTAAAAAATGTACACGTCCTTTCCAAATGGCACCCCCTTCCAAACAAGTCAGATTGTTGTCAGATGATTCTTCTACTCTCTAAAGAGGTCATACATGCATCAGACATTCCTCAGTGGCCTACACTAACCCAAATACTACAGATTAGAATGATAATATTAACAGAGTGGCTTATGGTTTGTGACAGGCACTCAACAAAACTGTACACAAATGTGTACACTGAGTATGCCTGTCTACACCCTTGGACTGGTACAAGAACACTTGGGATCCCCTTCACACGCTAATCATGGCCAAATCAGGTACATGAGTTACTGTAATCAATGATCCTTGATTTGTGATACTATATAGTACTCCTATCTTATTATTGTATGGACTGCTGTATGGGGTGGGGGAAGGGGAGATGGGGACAGCTCATGTAACACTTTGAATATATGCAGAGTATGTTGTAACTTTCTGTCCCCTGTAATGTGAAAATTTGTTAATAAAATATGAATTATATAAAAAAAAAAGGCCAGGAAATCCTATCAAAGGCTTTCTCCACATTTAGGGAGACCAACACCACTAGATTTCTGCTCTCCCTAGATGCAGAAATGAGATAGAGAAACTTGTGCAAGTGGTCACTACAGTAGCACCTTGCCATAAAGCAGACCTGCTCAGGAAAGATTAGTCCATTCCACACTTGAAGTAAACGGTTGGCAAGTACCTTAAAGAGAATCTTAAGGTCAGAATTAAGGAAGGATATGGGGCAATAGCTACTTGGGAGTAGTTTGTTTTTCCATGGCTTGAATATGAGAGATATCCAAGCTTGGGTAAAGGACGACTCAGTAAGGCCTGATGCAAGTAAATAATTAAAGAGGCAGGTGAGGAAGGGAGCTAAGTTATCTGTATAGGTAGTATAGAAGATATTAAGGAAGTCATCTGGCCCAGGGGCTTTCTTCTTCAGGAGGTGCCTGATAGCTCAAAGAACTTCTAATAAAGTTATAGGGACCTGTAAGAGATCTTGATGTTAACTGGACAAGGTGGGGAGAGGGAGTGGGTCAATTTTAGCTTTGATCTGCTTCATGGACTCCAGAGAGGCAGGATCCTGGCTATATAGGGAAGCGTAGTACTCTTGGAAGGCATTCGTAATGTCACGTGGGTGAGTAAGAATTGTATCCTCTGGGGTGGGCTGGAGGCTAAATGTGACTTTGAGGGAATCCAAATGTTTCAGGCAGAAAGCTAGCAATTTTCCAGCCTTTTCTCCAGACTCGAGGGAGTGCAATTTAGTGTGCAGTAAGGCATAGTCCGCCTTCTCTGCTAGCATCCCATAGTATTGTGCTGGGAGGTCATTTAGCTGGGCCCAGCAGGTGGCATTGGACCAGGAAGAGAGAGTGTGTTCTAAGCTATGAATCTGAGATAGAAGTTCCTCTAGCTTCTGAGTTCTGCATTTCTTAACTATGGTAGGTAGTCTAATACACTCCCCTCTAACTGCACACTTGGCAGCCACCCACAACACATCCAGGGCCGCTACTGAGCCTTTGTTGTCATGCAGAAAATTAATGAGGCAGTTTTGGATGGCCTGCTGGGAGTAAGTGTTCTTAAGAAGGATGGGGTTGAGGCACCAAAGTTTGTCCCACTCATCCAGCCCCTGTATGGAATGATCCATCATTACAGGTGCATTGTCAGAAATTACCATGGGCTGGATCAACAGGAAATAAGTCCAGTCAAAGTATTTTTACTAACTAAAAAGAAATCAATATGAGAACAAGTGTAGTGAGGGATAGAATGGAAGATGTATTGGCAAGTGGTTGGATGGAGGATGTGCCAAGGGTCTACCAGCCCATGGGTATCCATAACTTCCCACAGACCCCTCTGTCCCAAAGAGAGACCTTTTCTACAGGACCCAGAGTGGTCCAGATCTCCCTGGAGGACCAAGTTCCAATCACCTCCCCCAGGAAGATAAGTAGGTAAGAGTAGGGTTGCAGATGAGTCATTAATTCTGAAAAAAACTGTGGGGAGTCAAAACTGGGACCATATATATAGTACCCAATAATACCTCAAGTCATGCCCAAGCACCCCCATAAAAACAGAAAGCGCCCTCCAGGGTTCCACCATTTCTGGATCAGACTGAAAGGAAGCTGTCAGTCAATCAGTATAGATACAGCCCCCTTTCCTTTTACTATAATCAGCTCCAGAGGCCTGTCCCTCCCATTCCCTATGGAACTACAGGATATCCTCCTTACAGAGGTGGGTCTCCTGAAGGAACTCCCGATGAAGTTTTTTAAGATGTTTCAGAACAATGGCTCTCTTTTGCTTGTTTTGAGCCCCCTTGATATTCCAGGATATGAAACTAAATTGAACACTCATAATAACTGGCAGATAAAAAGGATAAACAATACAAGGGCCCCCTACACAGAATAGCCAGTTCCAAAGAGTCTGCTGTGCTCCAAGCCCACCCACACCACCCCTCCACCAATAAAATGTGAACAATCATAAAAACTTAACAACTGCCTTATCCCCCAGTTCTAATAACTGAATGCCTAACAACATTACCCGGTTACCAAAAGACCAAAAAAAAAAAACGCGTTCTGTGATATACATCATTTTCTGCCCAACAGTCCCTTCCCCCCCAATAGAACAATAAGTAGAAACTAAGACAAAAACAATAATATGATCAGTAACAGTCGTCCAAGATAACACCAGGTATTGTGAATCCCACAAATAATTAAAAACATGGAATAATACCCACCCCAGACAAATATCCAGTAACAAACCTTATAACACTACATACTTAATGGCTATAACATGTGCCAAATCTCTACTTTAAATGTTCAATTAACAACATATAATGCTGTATTTAAAATAAAAAAACATATCAAAGAAACTGAACTAATAGAGTAAAACAAAACAATCATTTAGTCCATGAAGGTGTCCATCGCATATATCTCAGCGCAGCAAATAACTGCAAGTTCAAAAGATACAGCTGGCACATATAATTGCAGGAGGAATTGCAGGTTATAAGATCCCCCTGACTGAGTTCAAGAAGCTCATCTTCTTGAAGTTGTAACAGGGTGTGCTTTGAAACAACTGAGATCTGCATGGGAGATACTATATTGGACATGAAATCTGAAACAAATCTCACTCTTGCTTAAATCTGAGGGAGGTGTTCCTTACTTTATATTCTTAGATTGGTATTGCTTTGTGTTTAATTATTTTAGTTTTTAAATCAGGAAGGGGGTTTGCAAAACTGCTTATCTTGTGAGTAACTTCAGAAGGGTTGAAATAACTGTATAGTTGATTTTCCCTTGTGGGTAACTGGACTGTTGACTAGTATTCTTTGACAGTTTGCATCAAAATATTTTTAAATACTTTGCTGGTGGTGGTGGCCGATTACTTCTAATAGCAAAGGCTGCAGTTTGTTATTTGAATCCAGACAGAGCCTCAGGTGGGGGAAATTGTCTTCACAAAGTGTTGCACTGAGTCAGAGAGGCCTGCATCATAACCAGTTGTTCTAGGTGGAGTCTTTCAGAATTGATCAGATTACTGTAAACTACTGGTGTGTTAGTTTCAGACAGAAGCCCATCTTCTTGAAGTTGTAACAGGGTCGTTTGAAACAACTGAGAGCTGCACGGGAGATACTATATTGGACTAGAAATCTGCAACAAATCTCACTCTTGCTTAAATCTGAGGGAGGTGTTCCTTACTTTACATTCTTACATTGGTATTGCTTTGTGTTTAATTATTTTAGTTTTTAAATCAGAAAGGGGGTTTGCAAATTTGCTTATCTTGTGAGTAACTTCAGAAGGGTTGAAATAACTGCATAGTTGACTTTCCCTTGTGGGAATCTGGACTGTCTACTAGTATTCTGTGACAGTTTGCATCAAACTATTTTTAAATAATTGATTACTGTGTCTTTCCTTGTGCACAGCTGACTTGTTTTGGGCTGATTGCTTTCAGAGCACAAATCACCGGGTTGGGAAAGTTTACCTATGTTTGACTCAACTGTTTGTTTGAGTTTTTTTTCTGTTTAGCAGGGTATTTTCTCTGTTAAATTGTTGTGTAGGTCTTCTTGCTGACAGGAAGGTCAACACTCATCATAGTGGTGAGTCAGAGCTTTTAGCTGATTGTTTCAAGAGGGCGCAGTTTGGGCCCAACCCCCTTCCCCTCACTCCACCCACCCCTGGTACCAATTCCTTTATACCAAGGGTTCTGACATCATTTCCTCAAGAGGGCAAGGTGCATACCACTGTCATATCCTTTCCAGCATACTGCAGTGACAATATAAGCATACACATTATATTTTTTATATATATATATATATATATATATATATATATATAAAACAAAACAATAACTGGAAAAAAACTTACACAGGATAAACAGGAACGTAGACAGACATGTGGGGAGCAGTGCAATGTACTGGCTGTGGGGCAGCAGTCTTCCAGGAGTCTTTCTGGAGGCTGAGATGCTGCCCTATTTGCAGACAACTCTCTGCCCTGAGGAAGGAGGTTGCCCGTCTTCATGCCACACTGAACAGTAGTAAGAAAACCTCCCCCACCCAGGGAACACCAGGGCTACCACCACTACCTCAGAGATTGCCAAGAAAGCACAGCAGTTGGACCACAGTGGGCTCAGGGAGGGTGAGGGTAGTGGAACAGAGGCACACTCAATACCACTCCACAATCCATACACCATTCTGATGGAGCATAGCTCCCCTATGGATGCACCCACAGAGGAGACTAAGGAGGTTGCGGACAACTGTCACAAGGGAGCCCCACAGAAAGGAGGCAGAGGACACCACAGGAAAAGGAAGCAGCTCCTGGTGGGGGACTCAATTATTAGGGGGATAGAACTGGGGGTGATAAGGAAAAAATCTGAAGTAAGGTGCCTGCCTGGCACCATGGCTTGGAGGGACAGGAAGCGCATCCTCAGGATCATGAGAACAGCTGCATAGGAGACAGAGCTGGACATTGTTGTCCACCTAGGGATGAATGACTTGGCTCAACATGAGATTAGAGCAGTGCAGGAGGAGTTTGTGGAGTTGGGGAGGGTCCTAAGGTAAGTAACACACACGGTATCCTTCTCAGAGGTGCTGCCTGTCTATGGCAAGGGTGAGGCAAGGGTACTTCATACCGTGTGATTCAATGAATGGTTGAAAAAATGGTACAGAGCACAGGGGTTTGGCTTCACTGGGGACTGGGGTTCCACCTGGAGGGATACCACACCTATACTGGCAAGATGGTCTGCATCTGTCCAGGAAGGGAACAAGTCTTCTGTGTGATCAGTTTAAAGGCTTCATTGGCAAGCTTTTAAACTAGTCAAGGGGGGAGGCACTGATAAGCAGCAGGGAAGTCCCAGCCTCCCCTTACAAAACAGGGTATTAAATGAGGTAAAGACTAAGGTAGAAAGGTCATTAAGGAGCAGGACAGAGGTAAATGGAGAAAGCAAAGTCAATGAGGATAGGGATGGTGCTACAAGAGGTAAAGCCATCAAAAAATGGAGAGCAATGAGTACCAATGCCCGTAGTCTGGGTAACAAGCTTCCTGAATTACTGGACTTGAAGAAGGAGGAGCATCTGGATATTGTGGCAGTCACAGAAACATGGTACACACAGAACCATGACTGGGATGTAAACATACCAGGATACACTATCTACAGGAGGGACAGGGAGGGTAAAAGAGGAGGAGGAGGAGTAGCTCTCTACATAAAGGAAGGAATCAAAGCAATAGAACAAAAGGGCAAACAGGGAGGAGAGGAAGCACTGTGGGTCAATTTGGAGACAGGCAATAGCACCACAATCCGCACGGGGGTTGTATACAGACCCCCCATCTCAGGGGGAGGAAATGGACAAGAAAATGATAGAAAATATCCATAGAATAGCAGAAAAAGGAGAGCTATTGCTAATAGGGGATCTGAATATGCCAGGTGTTAACTGGACTGCATTTGCAGCAGCCACTTCTAAGAGTGGGGCCATTCTAGATGCCCTACAGGGGGCATGTCTTAGACAGCTAGTATCGGAACCCACTCGACAGGGAGCAATCTTAGACCTGGTACTTTCAAATGGAGATGGTGAGAAGATCACAGATTTATAAGTGGGTAGCCATCTGGGAACTAGTGACCATCGACTTATAAAGCCCTACATGGACTGGGCCCTGACTACTTGAAAGAGCTCCTTGTGCCTTACCGCCCAATGTGACAGTTGCGTTCAGCTGACGAGGGGTTGCTAGAGATTCCGAGGGTGTCTTTGAAATCTTCTGGGGCTTGTGCATTTATGCACGCAGCCCTGACCCTCTGGATTCTCTACTCCGTCAGCTTTGGGAGTGCACGACTGTGGGGGTTTAAACAGGCGCCGAAAACATATTTATGGTGCCATGCCTTCGGTGGCACCGATTAAATTTGATCCTCTGATTATTTTACTGTCTGTCATAGTTTTATCACAATCTTTTATCTTTCTGTAAAGCGCCTTGATGGCTGAAAGGCGCTGTGAGAAATAAATGTTATTATTATTGTTATTATTATTATTATTATTATCGAACAGTATGGTTCATGATAAACACAGCAGTAGAGTCAAGCCATACAAAGGCAAAGGTATTGGACTTCAGAAGGGCTAACTTTTTCATCTGCCAGTCACAACACCTCCTGGATTCCACCTCCGGCCATGCTCAGCCCCCAAGTCCCCTGGCTTGCCCCCTAGGGGGTGGGGTCGTGGTACTGGCCCCAAGTGCTGTGAAACCTGTGACTGACTGGGGGAGCTGGCCGAGAGGCTAATTGAAGCTGGAGGCTGGCTTCATGGAGGAGGCCAACTGCAGGATTTTTCTCCCATATATGGGGTTGGGGTTGTGCAATGACAGCCAGTGTCCACCCCGCCCCCGACGTGCTGGCGTTTGTGCTGTGGTGCACCCGGTTTCCACCAGGTGTCCCTAGTGCACTGAGCACACTCCCACCCTCCCCCCAAAGAAGGAGAGCAGTCGCGGGATGCTCTGTCCATCTCCCCCGGCTGGCCCTTCCACCAACCCAGGTCCATTCCTGAACCCGGGTTGCCGGCGCCGCATGTTGGCACCTTACCCCTGTGCCGGTGGGCCAGCCAGGAGGGCTGACTTTGCCAAAATGGGTGAGTGCCTAAGGAATGCACTAGCAAATGGGCAGGAAGGAGGGGTGGAAGAACAATGGGGAATAATTTAAACTGCCATCACAGAGGCAACAAGCCTTTGTGCAAAGTGAATAAACAAAACAAAAACGATGTAAGAAACCACTATGGTTCTCAAAGGAGGTGGAAGGGAAGGCTAGGGAGAAGAAGAAGAGAGCATTCAGGAAGTACAAGGAATCACAGAAGGAGCAGGACAGAGAATTGTATCAGTTAAAGCAAAAGGCAGCAGGAAAGGCAATCAGAACAGCAATGGCCCAAACCAAGGAAAAGATAGCCAACTCAGTTAAGAAGGGGGATAAAACCTTTTATGGGTACATCAGGGAGTGAAGGAAGACCAAGGGAGGTATAGTGAGGCGTAATAAAGGGAAGGGGGTGGGCAGAGGGTGACTGTGAAAAGGCAGAGATACTAAACAAATATTATTGCTCAGTATTCACAAATGAAGAGGGGGAGGTACTTAAACCAAACAATAGAAACACACTGGATACGGGGATTGATACTAGCCCTTTCACGGAAGAAAGGGTTCTGAAAGAACTCTTAAAACTGAAGGTGGACAGAGCAATGGGGCCTGATGGGATTCGTCCCAGAATTCTAAAAGAACTAAGGGTAGAACTAGTGACACCGCTGACTACCCTCTTTAATAAATCATGGGAGGATGGGGTGTTACCTGAGGACTGGAGGAGGACAGATGTCATTCCACTTCACAAAAGTGGGAGCTGGGCAGAAACAGGAAACTACAGACCGGTTAGTTTAACCTCAGTGATTGGGAAAATGATGGAATCACTTCTGAAAGAAAGAATTGTTGAGTACCTAGAGGCCGGAGGAGCACAGGACCCAAGGCAGCATGGATTCACAGTGGGAAGGTCATGTCAGATGAATCTAATAGATTTCTTTGACTGAGTGACCAAAGCAGTAGATCAGGAAGGGGCAGTGGACATGGCCTACCTTGTCTTTAGCAAGGCATTTGACACAGTCCCACACAAAAGATTAATATACAAGTTGGCCAGCCTGGGAGTGGGTCCCAAGATGGTAGCCTGGGTAAAGAATTGGCTGGACAACAGGACACAGAAGGTAATAATAAACGGAATCCACTCTGAAGAAAGGGGGGTTACTAGTGGTGTACCGCAGGGTTCAGTACTAGGACCAGGCCTCTTTAATGTCTTTATAAGTCACATTACAGAGGGACTGGAAGGAAAAGTATGTCTCTTTGCAGACGACACAAAGATCTGCAACAGAGTTGATACACAAGGTGGGGTGGAAAGGATGAGAAGGGATTTGGCAAGGTTGGAGGAATGGTCAAATGTATGGCAGCTTAGATTCAGTGCTAAGAAGTGCAAAGTAATGCACCTGAGAAACAAAAACCCAGAGAAAGAGTACACAATGGGGGGTGAGATACTAACAAAAACAAAAATGGAAAGGGACCTTGGGGATAGTCATATAAGATGACCAAAAGGTGAGCAAGCAATGTAGTAAGGAGGGCTGGGGGGATACTGGGATGCAGAGGGAGAGGCATCACCAGTAGAAAACAGGAAGTTGTTATCCCTCTGTACAGACAACTGGTGAGACCCCATCTGGAGTACTGCATGCAGTTCTGGAGACCCAATCTCCACTAAGACAAAGACAGGATGGAGGCAGTCCAGAGGAGGGCAACTAAAATGGTGCAGAGTCTGCACCAGAAGACATATCAAGAGAGACTTAAGGAGCTTAATATGTATAGCCTCGAGGAGGGGGGGGGAGGGAGGACATGATAGAAACATTCAAGTACCTCAAGGGAATCAACAAAGTCCAAGAGGGTAGCATCTTTCAGAAAAAGAGGTGTGCAAGAACAAGGGGGCATAATTTGAAGCTAGAGGGAGATGGCTCAGAGGTAATGTGAGGAAGTATTTTTTTCATGGAGAGGGTTGTGGATGCATGGGACAGCCTTCCTGAGGAGGTTGTGGAGTCAAAAACTGTGGTGGAATTCAAGAATGCATGTGACTGCCATAAGGCAATTCTGGGGGGTGGAGGTAGGAAGAAGTAGGCTGTTGGTTAGCTAGGATCTGCAGCTTATCCATTAGGTAGGGAAATGGGCAGACTGGGTGAGCCAAGCAGTCCTTATCTGCCATCAAATTCTATGTTTCTATGTTAATTCAGTCCAATAAAATGGAATAGAATAGCCAAATGACATATGATGTTATTTTATCCCATAAATGATAACCAATCTTCTGGGCCCATCTTGTGAGCAGATAATGCCAGCTAGGAGTACCCATTTAGAAAGCACCAGTTCAAGTTCAGAGACATGAAACACAAGTAGCACAAAAGCATATAGCAAAGAGGGAAAGGAAAGCACATACCTGAAAGAGGTCCAGCATTAGGGCAGAAATGCAGTATTGTCAAATCCTAATGGTTACAGGACCTAAATAATCAGATGGGTTCTCTGGGAGAGTGTTTAGTTCCAATAATATTGCAGCAGGTCTCTGCATCTGCTGAACAGAGCTGAAGGTAGGGGCTGTCACACACCCTCCAAGTAGCCGAAGACTGAGCAGGGGGATCCTAATAGCCAATGGAGTCATGGGTCCTCAGTTAATAGGATGCACCACTGCCAAAAATAGAAATCAGGCTGCAATCCACAAGAGAGCAAGCTGTAAATTCAGTTCTTTGTCTGAGATCCAGAAAAGCAGTATTGCCCAGCATATTCAGTTAGAGCTGAAATAGTGAGAGGTGCCCTTGGGAAAAAAGAAACAAAGCCACACACTCCCATTAAATAACTCTAGTTTCCCAGTCACAGCCATGGCAATCCAAACCTCTTAAGAAAAAGACCATTGAAGCCATGCCATGGAGAAAACCATTCAAACAATAAGAGGAGTTTAGGAATGCTGGTATACAAGAAAGGGAACCATTCAGTTATCTTAATCTCTGATTTTGTCTCTCGACACCTTATAGCTTAATGAGCTGAAGCATAGAGGCATGCCCTAAAAATCATGCTGGTTTGAAAAGGTCAGGGATGAGTGCCTTCAGCTTGGTGGTGACTTGTTCCAGTGTTTTGAAGCTCTGCCACCCTCCTCCATGTAGAACCTGATGTGTGGCAGGATAGCGGACCCTGAAACGTATGCCCGCTGCTATTAACTTAGAGATCACTGGGTGAAGAGCTTTTCTCCTTTGTTGGATGGTGATGGGGAGGACTTGCATTATCCAGAGATGGCTCCCTTCCCAGAGTATCTCCTTTAAATCCAGGACTTTCATCAGGAGATGTTGCCTGTCCAAATAGTTCATGCATTTGAAAATAAGTGGCCATGGAGGTGAACCATTGGGCAACATTGGGCGCAGGGAGTGATGTGCTCTCTCAGGGATGTAGGCTGGCCCATTAAACAGGGGTCCCACAACCTTCTCAGACAGTTTTTGCATGAATAAAATTATGTTGGGGCCCTCTGCCTTTTGGGGCAAGCACAAGATGACCACATTATTTCTCCTGCTCCTTCCTTCTAAATCCTCCATGCGATCTTCCATCTTTTTGAATCTCTGTTGGAGGCAGCTAAGTTTGGAGTCAAGCTTTGTACTCCAATCTTCTAGTGAAGAGGTCTGGGCTTCATTATCACCGACCCAGTGCGTTAGAGAATCCATGGAGGATAGCATTCTTTGAATTTCATCTGTTAGTGTTTATAGAGCCGTTTTCATAGGATCCAGCTCTTCTAAGAATTTTTCCTCCATTAGAGCCACCTGCGACATGGGATTTCTTGAAACACTGGTGGTCTATGGCTTGGACCTTTTAGAAGCCTTGTCTTTTTTGGGAGTCAAGAGAAGAGTGTGCTGGGGCAGAGAATTTTTAATTTTTACATGCATATTCAGGTAGGAAGCTCCTCCAAGCCAAAGAACTATCCCGAAGGAATAGTCAAGTAAGGGAAAAACACCTTATCTGAGTGGGTATAGATATATTAATTAAAGTTTTTCCAGTGGAGGGATGGGAGAGAGCAGATAATGCATCTGATCAGGCAACTATCATGTGACCTCCCCCTCCATGCCACAGTTGTGAAAACACATTTTGGGCAGGATTTGAAAAATGACAGCTATGACATAAATGAGATGGGGAAATAAGAAGGCTATGTTGAAAATCTGGGGTCAAAATATTTAAAATTTCCAAAGTTACGAGTGGGTGTAGACAAATTGCAATGAATTGCCATAACTTTGGCATTTTTTATTACTTTAATGCCAAATTTTCAGCATAGTCTTCTTATGACCCCACTTCATAAACCCCATAGGTGAACATTTCAAATCTATGCCAAAATGCCATTCCACGTCACAGGAGCAAAAAACACTTTTCAGACAGGATGTGAAAAATGACAGCTGCACTGTTCATGAGATGGTATGGAAAAATGGCTATGTTGAAAATTTGGAGTCAAAATATTTAAAATTACCAAAGTTATGCACGTGCATAAAAAAATTTCAATGAATGCTCTCAACGTGCCCATTTTGGAATTTTTTCACCAAATTTTCAACATGGCCTTTTTGGGACCCCATCTCATGAACACTGGTGGTTAAATTTCATTATTCTGTCCTGAAAGGTGATTTCATGCAGTGACAGCGAAATCACCCTCCAGGGCAGATTAATGAAATGGCAGTGCCAGTGTTCATGAGGTGGAGTCCCAAAAGGGCCATGTTTAAAATTTGGTAAACAAAGTACACAAAATGGCAAAGTTATGAACATAGGTTCAAAACACCATTGAAATACATTATAGAGCATTTACCTTGATTCTTCAGTTCATGGTTCGTCTTTTAAGAGTGCAGATGTGTTTCAGTCCACAGAAGATGACAGCGTATGACCTCTGGTAGTAAGTATATGGTAAGGGGGCTGGGGTGGTGGGTGCTTAGTACGTGGGTCAGGATGGGGGTGGAGGATGGCAGGGATGACGAAGGATCATTTTCTTTTATTCAGGTTTTAAAAAAAGACATCAGGGGACTGTTTTCTTTTTACAGAATGAAAAGAAATAAATATTTCGGGATAATGGGAGTGGGCTCCCCTGTGTCCCACACTGCTAGGGGGTGCTTGTAATGCTGACATGGGGATTGGGTCCCCCAACATTATCAAAACTGGCTGGGGGTGGAGCTTGGGGCATCAACACTGGGGATGGGCATGCCAGTGTTGGAGTATATAAATATGTTAAACATTAAAATAAGGGGGACAAATTGTACATGATGGAGGGGATCGAATGGGAACTTAATTTTTCTCTGTTATAATTTATTTTGATATGGTTTTATGGCACTTCAGTAAGTGCTTATAATCCCACTATATTCTACCTGAAGGACATTATCCAGGTCACTGAAGTGGCCGGCATTGTTGGGACTTATTGAGTATTTGAGATTACTTTGTTTTAACTTCCCCCCACTCCTACTGTTCCAGATTGCAGGATGAAAACTTGTGTTTTCCCATAGTTTTTATACTGGCACCACTGGCTGGTTTGTACTTTGACCTCCTGCATGACAGTGTATTCTGCATTGTTATTTTGTGAAAATAACAATAAACAGAAAGTTAAAAAACATAAGCGGGTGGTGATCAGAGGGCGGGGGGTGCCACTAGACTACAGGGACTACAATAAAAAGTAGATGATGGCAATTGGAGGGTGGGGGGTGCCACTAAACACCAGGGCTGGGTGGCTCACAGCACACGGTGCAATCAGCAGCACAAGTTCTGCTGTGGCTGCAGTTGTCAAGAAATTCCTGATGTTCTCATATAGAGAATGTAGGGGAAGCAATCCTCTCCCTGAGCTAGGCACCCTGGATTTTGGGTGCCCAGAGAAGTATTTCTGGCCCTAATTATGAAAAACAAACACCTGAATCTAGCTAAATGGGGACAGTTTAGCTAGTTTCTGGTGTCTGATTTTTAAAATGACAAAATATGTATTTTTCCCATGTTTTAGTACATGGAAAAAAAACCAAGATGGCACCTCAAAGAAGATGATTTTTTCCTCATGAAAAAGGAACGGATCTCTTGAGAAAGAGTCCTTTTTCACGAGATAAATCCATTGTCAAACTTTTTACCTCTGTCCTGGAAAGTTATCTTACCATAGGAAATAATGGGAACTTAAAAACTGAATAACTTTGCAACAGTTTAATATTTTTGCCCCAAACACTGGAAGTTCTGTTACTCAAGTTCTTTCTACCATAACATAAATCACATCAAAATTCCATACCATCTGGGCACAAAGTGATCAAGAGAAAACTGCAACAAATTGTGAATTTAAAGTTTTTGCACTCTCTGGATCTCAGAATCTGCACATCCAACTGGAATGAAAACTTGCCACATCAAGAGATCTACCCAACAGGCCAGCGCATACCAAATTTTGTGCAAATCCATTGATTGATTGCAATGTTATTAAAGTGCAAAATTTGAGGTTTAACATTAAACAGGTAACTCATCCCTAATTATAGGGGTACGACCGTGCCCCTATAATACAACATTATAAAATGAGTTGGGAAATTCCTGCATCCTGATTGGTTGTTACATGTGCATCAAATCCATTCAATGCACAGGTGAAAACAATTCTAAAAAGCAGGAACACACTACAAAGAAAAAATCCGTGTGCCATTAGAACACTGCATTTTTTTTAAAGCAAACCCTTTTTTCCCCAATCTTAGTGAAGAAACCATCCTTCAATAAAAGCCCTCCAGTAAACATATTTGGCAAGTTTTTATTTTTACAGTAAATCCAGTCCTACACATATGGTCCCATTCTGTGGGATAATGATTGTGCTGCTGCTTTTGCAGAATGGTTGCACCTGCTGTGTCCTCTGCCAATCAATATTTAGTCCCCTTAGTTATTTATAAAAGTAAAATCTGTGCCCAGCCCAATGGCATTGAGGTGCTGGATGCCACACCTCATGTCACGCCGGTGACCCAGCTTTGGGAATGAGCCTGGGTCACCAGGGGTTGGTAAGGGAGGGAGAAGATCGAGCATCCTAGGAGCAGCTTTCTTCTCCTGGAAGGGGGGGGGGCACAGACTTGGCACTTGCCTGGCCTCTGGCAGAAGTTGGGGGCACAGCAAGTGCAGAGCAAGAAGAAGAGGGCTGAGAGTGGTAGACATCAGCAGTTGCCTTGACGTCAGGGCGTATGCCACTCCCCTAGTAGAACAGGGAAAAAATCAACACCCAGTCTCCTAGATGACGGAGTACTGTGCAGAAACTCTAATTGCTCGCACCTGCCTGGCAACCCATCAGAGTCCGATGAAACTTGAATTGTCTTGGGGTGTCTCTGCCCCACCTCGTACCCATTTAGGGGTATAACCAAGGCTCCATGGGGACTCGATGGGGGACCAGGCAGGTTGTGAAGCAGGAATACTGCAGTGTGTCTTCTGAAGGAGTGGAGACTGGACGCAGGTGAGGAGCATAATTAGAAATAAAAAAAAAAGTAAAATCTATTTCTTTTTGTTTTAAATGTTATATTCATACTCTCAATTCTTGAAGGCAATGTGGGAGGACAGAAGTACTGTCACTTCGCTCAGTAAGTCCAGTCATATGTAGTTTCCCCGCTCTTTCTGATCCTAGCTTACAGTCTTGTCTCCATTCCAGGCTCACAAAATGCCAGTGTCTCAGACTGATCACACACACACACACACACACACACACACACACACACTGTGTGTGTGTGGGGGGGGAGGCTTGTGGCTCATGCTGGCAGCTATCTCAAAGCACAGGTGTCAATGCCAGTAAAGGGCAAACCTACTATAGCAAAGACAATTATGTAATTTTCTTGCTGACAGAAGGACTATTTTGTCTTAAATTCTAATAATAATATCCTTCTTTTATATTCATAAAAATGTTTTTCTAACATTAAAAATTAAAAAAAGTAGCCCATTTTATAAGTGCAATAAGACACTCCAGGGTGTGCTTTGAACAGGTCTGACCACACTACCAGGGGCTGAAGGCACTGAAACATACACCACGGGGCATGCATTCAGATCTATTCAGTGCACATCCCATCATGTCTTTTTGTTTACTTCCTTTCTCATGCTAACAGTTCTAAAATCTGCAGTTTTAAGTTCAGTTGGCATTGTCCATTTTCCATACAGGGGTTTATCTAATTTTCTGTGTGGATCAGTGAAACTAAGTATTAAGAGAATAGGTGATTTAATAGGTTCACAAAGGGCCTAAAATCAATACCAAGTGCCATTTGTAATATTTATTATTTTGTTGTAATTCTACCTTCATTCTTTTGCAGATGGTGCTATCCTAGTCATTGGCCACTCTTCAGCTCTAGATTGTTTTACTCGGCCAATTGGAGGGCTTCCACCTAAGGATTCCAAGGATTTTGCTGAGATGGTTAGAAAGGTAAGGACTTGACTGCAATTAGCAGTTTGGTGCTGAGAGAAGGGGATGCATATTGTGTGGCTTTTCCTGAAAAACTGATGTACTGTATAAACTATTTTGGTAACAGCAGAAAAGTAATGTGCTAACACAGTATTTTGAATGGGCAGATAAACAGCCAGACAACCTTTTATGTTGTGCAGATGTCTAAAATTGTTCTAAATAAAGAGAAATGTTACCTATCTAACCATAAGTTATTTTGCTATTTGGTCCAACATTTTTACTGGATGATTCATTTGCTGCTGGTGACACATGCTTACCTGCAAAGGACCAACACACTCCAAAATTGTAACATCATGATATATCCCTGATTCCTTTCCATTTTGAGATAGTTGGCTTTGAATCATCTGTCCTAAGTTTTTAAGCACCAAACAGCACATCCTGTAACAATGCCAAGGTTAACATATGTAATCCTTAAAAGATAATATAAAATTATAACATAAACATGAGCTATGTGTGGCAGCACCAGACTTGTGTGGAATGAAATGTTTCCTGAGAGAGTCTGCATCTCAGTTAAAGAATCTGCTTCAGCTAGTCTGTGACCTTACTAACATTGTTAATCATAACTTCTGCAATGGCAGATCCCATGAATTAACTCACTTTTGATAATCCCTGAATTTATGAGCAATGCGGTAAGTATATTTCACCCTGAGACAATAAAATCATATTTAACTGATAGACAATCACTAGGGTTGTACTTTTTTTCTTCTTGGAAAATGTTGTAGAAAATCTTGGTATTGACATGGTCAAAATGGCAGAAATAATGAAGATCATAGTAAAAGTCACGAAAAGTCTTGGATTAATTGTGTGTTAAAAATTATCTATATTTTTACATATTTTTATACAAAACAGCAAAGATTTAAATGTTAAAAAAATCATTGTTAGGGTGGCACAGTGGCTGGATTCAACACGTTCACAGCCATCTGGTAGACTGGAATTGGAATGAAAGCACCAGAATCCCACACTGGGGCTGACTGGGAACAAAGCACATTGTGGTGGTGAGGCACAACATTATAGGTAAGGTCAGTTGTTTGCAAGCAAAAAAAACAATGGCATTTTCATGAACATCTCAGAATTCATGAGATTGTCATAGGAAATGCCAAAAGTATAGTCTTCATAAAAATGGGATGAATCATGGAATCCATGACTTCCATGATTTCAGTGACAAAGGTTCAGCTCTAACAATAACTGAATCCAATCTAGCCCTGGCTACAGAATATTATGTATTCAGTAACAAACTCTAGGATGGGGCCCAGTGACAACACTGGAACTAATAGAAGAAAACATTATGGTAAGTCTGATTAAATTTCTTCTGTCTGTGTCATTCTACATTGTTACTGGACATTCATTTACTGCTGGTATTTAATAAGCAGTACCCACCAAATGTATTCAAGAAGGAGAGTGTATTCTTCAAAATTGAAATGGATTTTGCCTCACAGCCACTTGAAACAATTTTTGTCTGAAGAACAGATCATAGGAATTCTGAGTGTCCAAATCTGTAAAGTTTTGTGAAAGTGCGCAAAGAAGACCAGGCACCTGCCTTGCACAAGTCTGCCACTGAGGTCTTTGCACTTTCTGCCCAGGAAGCTGACATAGCCCTAGTTGAAGACCCTTGAATCAAATCTGATGGCTTAAATTTTGCTGTCACATAGAACTTTGCTGTGCATATTTTGAGCCATTCCACCAAGGTCACCTTTTCTGAATGCTTTCTGACTCCTTTTTAGCTGTGTGAAACAGTGCAAGCAGATTATCTGATTTCTGCAAAGATTGGATTTGTACAAAGTATACCTTAACTGCTCTGTGAACATGTAGCTTGCGCAACTGCTTATCCTTGTTATTCCCTGACTTCAAATAAAAGGAAGGAAGCCTTACCTCTTGATTAATGTTGAACTCTCTAGGTTCCTTTGGGAGGAAATAGGGCACTGTACAGAACAATGCATTATTCTGTTGAAAAACCAATAATGGTTCCTTGCATGGGAGTGCCCACAGATTTCCTATATGCCTAAGTGAGCAAATTGGAATTTTACAATTGGTCTTAAAATATTGCTTCCTGATTGGCTGGCTGGCTCGATTTACAATGTGTAAATCCGGCTATCATCCCATGGGAAGAAGTGGCAGCCAGCCACATCTTCCATCCCCACTGTGAAATCATTGCAACCCCCAGAAACACAAACAGAAAAGATGCCAGGTTCAGTCACCCATAAACAGCGGTTAAAGAGTTTTTCCTTATTTTTTCTCAAGAAAAAACAAGCAGGCCACTGTATAATCACAATATCCCACTCGAGGGTGTGGGTGATGCCTGGATTTAGGCACTTCTGATGTGGTTTCCTCACTCAGTCAATGGTCTTGTGACCAAACCACACCAGGCGTGGGTAAATCCTGGCATCACCCACACCCTCTCATGGTATATTGCTCAACTAGACCACATATCTAAACAGAAAGTATGACTTCTGATAAATGTGATGAATACTCAAATGGGGGTTCACTGAGTCACTGAGTGCATGAAGGACTGTCTTGAAGTCACAATGAAGAGTGGGGGATCTATAGACTGGCTTGGTTCTGATGATCGCTCTAAAAAACTGATTAAAGAAGAGCTACTGGCAGCAATGAAGCAGTGACTGCTGCACACATCAGGGCTTCAGTACCCCGATCTCCCCTGCTGGCACAATATTCATGAAACATTATTTTATAAATACCTGATCACTCGTAAAAATGGAAGAACCTCCAGACCAGCTAGTGTTTTTAAACATGGCGCTGTTTACCCCCAAGATTGCACTGCAAATAATGCAATATGATGACGCACCTTTACCATTTGTCGTATGGTGCCCATACATACGGAGATTTAATAATCTCCATATTTCTCATGCCCTGCTCTATTTTTCACAGACTTTGCCTGGTGATACACCTGACATTTAGCCAAAGTCTGTGAAAACAGACAGTGCATGATGAGATAGGTTATTAAATCTCCATATGGAACCATACAACAAGTAAAGATGCGATCATCACGTTTGCAGCACAATCTCAGGGGTAAACAGTGCCATGTTTAAGAATGCCAGCTGGTATGGTGGTTCTTCCATTTTTACAAGTGATCAGGTATTTATAATGTTTCACAGATATTGTGCCACCAGGGAGATTGGTGTACTGAAGCCCCTATGTGTGCAGCAGTCACTGCTTTGATGTGTCAGTAGCTCTCCTTTAATGTCAAAATGTAAACCTCAGGTGTTCCTTTCACAAAGACAGTGAATTATACCCATTCCAAAGACTTACACTCACAAAGTGCTGCAAGCCAGGCCTTTGTCTGCCCTGTCCTGAAGAAAATCCAGACTCTGAGGTACAGATGTCCTCCTTGGCTTAATCACTGCCTGTTTGGCCTATGAAAAGAATGTCACCCATACTCTATCATAAGCCATAGGCATACTGTCAACTGCTTCCTTGAGGATATAGAAGTATCCACAATCTTTCCTGACAAGCCTAATTTGGAAAGCCTCTGCTTTTCAGGAACTAAGCTGCCGGCAGGAACTGAGCCTGACAGGGGTTAACAATTGGAACTTGAAACAGCAGATCATGCTACTGATGGAGCTGGTAAAATCCTAAACTGCTAAACTGATTAGGTTTGAGAATCACAACCTTCTGAGTCACACTGGCACCACAAGGATGAACCAACCAAACTGAATGATCAAAGGATTTTTCTAAGAACTGTCTGAAGAAAAGGAAATATAGGGACTATATATGCCTGTGTTGTCTCATTATTACCTGGGGACATTTTATGAAGTCCAAGCTTTCCATCGCTTAACCTTGATACATAATAGCCACCCAGACATAACTGAATTAAGGATGATAGCTGAGATAGTGCATCAGTCACCTCTGTATCTATATCAATGATAAAGTCTTGCCACCTGACCTTTCTCCTGGGAGTCAAAGAGGTCCATTTCTAGGAATCCACATCTATGACACAGATTCAGAAACACCTTCAGGTTTAGAAATTATTCTCCCAGATGAACATATTGGTGACTGAACCAGTTCATTTGGGAGCTGAGCTGTGGTGCCAGATGGATGGATGACAGAGACTTCAGATGGGCTTCTGCCCAGTGCTTGAGTATGCATCCATCGGTATCCTCTCACTTCTTGGGCACCTTGCTTGTTTATATAAGTGATGGTCACTGCATTGTCATATCTGACATTTACGCATTTTTGTACAGTTTTGTCCTTATAGTTCTTCCACTCTTGCAAGATAGCATTTGCTTCAAGAACATTTATTTGAAGACTTTTCTTCTCCAGGGACCATTACCCTGGACCAAAATCTGGTCTAGAACTGCTCCCAAGCCCATCAGACTGATATTGGTGGTTGGAACTACCCTGAGCCTTAGGGAAAGGAGGGAGAGGGGGGACATGATAGCAACTTTCAAGTACCTCAAGGGAGTCAACAAAGTCCAAGAGGGTAGCATCTTTCAGAAAAAGAGATGTGCAAGAACAAGGGGGCACAGTTTGAAGATATAGGGGGCACAGCTCAGGGGCAACATGAGGAAGTATTTGTTCACAGAGAGGGTGGTGGATGCATGGAACTGCCTTCCTGAGGAGGTTGTGGGGTCAAAAACAGTGGGGGAATTCAAGAATGCATGGGACAGACATAAGGCAGTTATAGTTGGGGGTAGGAGGAAGTAGGCTGTTGGTTAACTAGGATCTGCAGCTTATCCAGTAGGTAGGGAAATGGGCAGTCTATGTTTCTATGAATTATTGATCTGTTCTGGAGGGGTTAATGGAGAATGCTTTAAGTTATTCTGAGTGTTCCCCCACCACTCTAATGATTGGTGTACTGACCTTGGGAGCCAGAGCAGTACCCGGTACTGCTCTGGCATTGTTGACTAATGAGACAACAGAAAGATCAGGAAAGGCCTAATGTGTAGTCTTGCACAAGGACCCATCTCTATGGTGGCTATCATCAAACCTAAAATCTAGAGTCACCTGTGGGCTGAAATGATCTTGTGAACTCTGACCTGGTGAATCTGACTGAAGAGGTTCTCCACTCTACTCTGTGAAAGAAACAATATTGGCATATCTGCCCAAATGTACACACCTAAGTATTCTATAGATTGAGCAGGCTGTAGGGAATTCTCCCTGTATACTATTCAGCCATGTTCCTTCAGGATCTGCAAGGTCTTGTAGACAGAGCAGAAAACTAACTGTTCTGAGTCTTACTGGATCAGGAGACAATCCAGGTAAGGGTAAGTATGGCAAAAGAGAGGCACTATGAGTATTAAGCCTTTTGTAAACACCTTTGGATTGGGAGGCTAACAAACTGAAAATGCTGATCTTGGATAGCTAATCTGAGAACTGTCTGACAATGCTCTGGTGTGACTGCTGAATTAGGACATGTAGATATGCAAGGCACTTATGAAATCTAGCACACTTAATAAACAATCAGATGAAGTCAAAGAAGCTGCATGAAATGAAAATGTTATTTGCTACCTGGCAAAGTGCAAGACAGCACAACGACAAACATCTAGGCTTTAGGCTAGATGCCCCAGCACTTTGACCAAGGGTCTTCATCAGGAGGCTGGCTTCTAGCTCAGTTGACTCCCCTTTTATACAAAAAGAGGTGTCAGTTGAGCTAAAAGCCCACTCCTTGATAAAGACACTTGGTCAAAGTGCTGGGGTATCTAGCCTGAAGCCTACAGTAGATGTTTGTTGTTATGTTGTCTTACACTTCGCCAGGTGGCAAATACATTTTTATTTCATGTACCTTTTTTGAATTCATGTGATTCTCCATTGGGTGTGCTGGAGTTCCTATTTGCCCTCATTGTGTACATGGGGGGTAGCACATCCCCCTCCCAGCTGCATCTTTATTTGTTTATTCAAGTCTAGGTTTAAAGTACCTTTGAGTCAAAGACTCTTTTACAAAGGTTCTATGTCAGAGTAAAGACAACACAACAAAGAACTAAATACAAGACTAGTGGAATACATGGAGTTGGGTACAATCATTCAGAAAAGTTACAGTTACCTTGGACAAGTAACCATAGAGTGCAGTTTTACCTTTGACTTGGGCTAAGTGTGTAGATATGCATCTGAGAGGTCTATTGAGGCCAGAAAGTTGCCCAGTTGAACAGCCACAATAATTGACCTCAGGGATTCTATCTTGAACCAGACAGGTCTCACAGACTGGTTCTGGCTGAAGATATCCAAGATCAGAGGAAATACTCTGGAATGTTTTTGTACTACAAAGTAAAAAGGCCCTCCATGAGCTGGGCCAGTGCTACTGTAAAGATCTCTTGGCCTTTAATGGCTGCCATCTCTGCTCCACTAAGGAGTTTTAATGGGCTGTCCTTAGGTTACACCTTAACCAATCTAGAGATAGAGCATTCTCAGTGGCAGACCCCATTATTTTAAACTCTCTACCACCCAGTCTTAAGAGTTCTTCCTTGGTAGAGGCATTTATGAAGGTGGTTAAATATATCCTTTGTACAAAACCTTTTGGTGCAGAATAAATTTTGTCTGATTTTTTATTTATTTTAAAGTGGGATCATTGTATTTGTAATATTTATGTGTTTTGGATTTATTATTGTGAACTACCCTGAGCCTTAGGGATAGGGTGCTTTATAAATTACCTTGCCTTGGCTTGCCTAAATGGAATAAAATCCATGTTCCTTTGTCATGGAAGGTACTGAATTCACAGATTCTATGCTGAGCAGATGATTGAATGTCTGGTCTATTGCATGATATTTCCTGGGATTTATGGGTTTATGGGACTGGAAGAAATAAACTTTGGAAGGTGTGAAAGAAAACTCAGTTGAATAGCCTGCAAAACTATCTCTTGCACCCAGCAGTTAGACATGGTCTGGGCCATCTGTTGTAAAACCTCTGGAGCCACCCATCCAGTGCCTGTGGACAAGGATGAGCCTGAACATCCTCATGTAGCACATCTTCCTCTGAAATTGGCTCCCCAAATGCATCTACGGAGATGCTGCCTCTTCTCTGCTGGGACTCAAAGCCTGAAAATGTTCCTCTACTAAACTGCTTCACAAATCCTTGAGTGGAATAAAATGTTTCATGAGAATTGCTGCCCCAGCCATATCACCAACCTTTGAAACCCCTATTTGAGGTTTGCTGACTCTTAGAGCTTGGCAGGAAACCTTTCTTATCTTTAGATGCTTTACCCCTGGCAAGTTCCACTCATTGGATACTGGACACCACACTATAGCAGGACATCAAACCCCATATGTTTACCTCCCACGGTGGAGCCATCTCATAAGATGGTAATGCACAGGGTATCCCTGTGGCAGCAGTGAACTAGTTAGGTAGCCGAACCAGGAGATACTTAGGCTTGGGGGGATGTTTGCTTAGTAATAGTTTCCCCCAGAGGGACACAGTGTGCTGTGACACCATGATGTCAACCTGTGCACCTGCAGGCAAATGTCAGCATCTGCTCACCCCTCCATCCAGAACTCAGTAGGCTCAGGTGGCCATTCCCCAGCAACCTGCTAGGGGACAGGCATGCACTGAGTGCTGCAGCACCCCCCCGGATGAGGACAGCAGTCCTTTGGATGCTCAGTCCTCCTCCCTCAAGCTGACCCCCCCCAGCTTCCTGAGTCCACATCTGAACCCCGGGTCACCAACATTGCAAGCGGTTGCACAACCACTGCACCAGGAGGCAGCCCTATTGTTCTTATCTTTAAGAACCTTGAGGATCTCCTCTAGTTGTGGGCCATGTGGTCTGCCAACCAATGTCTCAGCCACATTGACCTAACTTCTTCCACAACAGCAGTGCAACCTCTCACTGATGAATTGAGTAGATCCACCATGGAATCACTTTAATAAGAAGTCTGCCATACAGTATGTCCTTGGTGCAGAAGATCCCTGACTGGAGGATCCCCAGGAATCTCATCCGCTACTGGTCAACAGTTTACACAGTGCTAGTGGTACTAAGGTCGACACAACACACAAACCAAAATCTGAAGCTGAATATACATGCTTGCAGGCTGCTTCCAGACACCTACAGTGGACCTGGCTAAGAGACAATTCCATACTGCAGAATACTGCTGTAGAGTTAGTCTAGTGTAAGCCACGCCAGTCAGGGCTAGCTA
This sequence comes from Neoceratodus forsteri, assembly GCA_016271365.2. Taxonomy (NCBI): domain Eukaryota; kingdom Metazoa; phylum Chordata; order Ceratodontiformes; family Ceratodontidae; genus Neoceratodus; species Neoceratodus forsteri. The sequence continues at coordinate 521,083,459 of CM057458.1, forward strand.
ACTACACCATGCTCACCCCTGTTGGTTAGGGCCCTGGCTTGGAGCATTCTGTGCTCTGCCCCGGGAGGGGGGATTGCTCCAGGCTCAGGTTTAAAAAGGGGGAGGTTACCTTTGCAAGAGAATGCGGTGGGCTGAATGTGGGGCAAGTTGGGCTGGTGGCTTAAAACATCCTGGCCCAGGAGGTACCAGCCTTGTGAGCATTGATGGCTATGTGGTTTATAATTAATTTCCAAAGGCAAGGGTGGCAGGAGTGCAGTAACAGTGGGGGGACTGGGGTTCCAGGAGCTCAGGGTAGGGAGGGTCGCAGCTGGAGGAAGGACTGTTATGGCTGGGTTTGGGACGCCTGGTGCTCTAACAGAAAAGGTGACTTTTGGTTCTGGTCTTTAAAGGAATGGCAGCATAGTTCTAACGCTCAGCTGATATCAGGGGTAAAAAGTAGCCCTCACAAACGAATAACATTTATTCTTAAAAATTGATGATGCCGAGAGGGAATACATCCTGACTTGACACCAGCAAAAAATAGGAGTGAAATGGCTGAAGATTCACTTACCGAACATTCCAATCCTGAGCCTGATTCTGAGACTGCAGATCCACAGGCCTCCAAGCAGCCTAAAACAGCAGGCTGCACTCCAAAAAGCGGAATAAAGAAATTAAACTGGACACAATTTACAATGAGCTTTGCTTGTTTCATGCTGAAATTAAACAACTATATGGAGAGATCCAGAAATATTTAATGCAATTAGAGCACAGAGCTGATGATTCTGAGCACCAGATAATCGCCATGGAGAATCGTGTTGACGACATGGAGTCTTTGGTGCAACAGCTCAAAGCCCAACAGAAGATGATCGAGGAGAGGCAGGAGGATGCAGAAAACCGTGCCTGCAGAAAAAACATTAGAATTTATTGTATCCCTGAAGGCTCCGAGGGGAATGATATCAAGGACTTTCTGGCTACAGTTTTAAAAACAGCACTGGAGCTTCCTTCTGACTTTGAAATGTAGTTTGAATGAGTACATCGAGCACTTGCCCCAAAACCTACATTGCCGAATGTGGTGCCAACATCTATCATCACCTGTTTTTATTCCTATGCTATCAAGGAATAAATCCTAACTACAGTATGGCGCAAACAAAAGATATTTTATGGGCAGCAGAGATTGTACATCGACCATGACTTTGCACCCAAGATCCTCCGACTCCGTCAGGTGTATCTCCCGCTCCTCCCTACTCTCAAGGTGAAGGGCATTAAATTCACTACTCCATACCCTGCTAGACTCATTGTACACTTGCCTGATGGAGTACAAAAGAAATATGCCAATGCACAGGAGGCGAAGGAAGATCTTGTAACCCAGGGCATCACTTTTCCTGAAAGGCAGACTACGCCAGCTGCGAGAGAGCCTCGGATTCCGAAATGGCAAACCCTGATGAAAGCAGCAAGAATGTTAAACAACAATCAGAAAATAGCCCAGGTCTTACAACAAAGACTTGAGCCCTTTCAAAGAACCAGTGCCTTAATAACATGAAGGGACGTTATGTCTTAGAATTGTTAAACTCTTACAGTCTTGCCACAGGTAGGACAACTGGTTGGAGCTGGGGGGGGAGGATAGGGAAGTTACACGTTAACTCCCTGGTTTGAGCAGCCCTGTAGGCCCTAGATCCTCTATATACTCCCTCTAAGCTGCGAGTTTGGACTCAGGAGCCACTTGGGTTCATGTAGAGCCATTATCCCCCCCTTCCTATCTTGGGCTGAGGACCCCCCCTTAACCTCCGCAACGTCTTATAACGCACATGGACTGTGGTCTAGGACTTAAATTTGAAGGTTTTCATACCTTAACCATGGTACAATCAGCTTTTCCACAGTACTATTATGGACATTACTCCATATCTCTGATATTTGATTTATCACCCAGTTCCAGATACTTTTAGTACTACGACAGTAGGCGCCCTGAAATAGCTTTTTTCCTTTTTTTATGCTTGGTCCTGCTTTTTTCCCCTAGATGGCTGTGTTGCCTTGTACCATCTCTCTTGGATGACTGATTATATCCCTATTCCCTGATTATTTTTTTTGATCCTTGCCAACCTTTTAGGCTATGCAGTAATAGTCATTTTATGTTGGGGCTGTTTCAGCCCTGGGAGAGCCCGGGAGCATTTTACTCCTGGCTTTACCCCCCACCTCCCGATTGCCGAACTTTTTCTTTTGGCATTTGGGGATTGACAGGGAGAGCTCATACGCTCACCTCTACCTTGGAAGTTACCATATTGTCTATAGCATTTATACTGATATTTGTAGTAGATCTCTGCTTAGAAACATATCTGGGTAGTCATATAATTTGAACCCTGTTGGTCTACCTTTCTACGTGGTTCCACAATTTTTTGGACCATCCCTTTTTATACCTCATTTCTGATGTTACAAATTTGGCTAACTCTGCCTTGCTTGAAATGAGACCTACTTATAACAATGTCTACTCAGAACTTATTATATCTGTTGATTCTTTTCATATGCACTTTGTTATTAGATTGGACACCATGTCTGATAAGAACATAGAGCAACTACTGAGCTTTGGTAATTGGATCTGCTTACATGTGGGGACACTCCAGTTAGTCTGGTATATCTCTCAGTTCTGCCTTATTAGAGGGGACAGACGGGAGGTGAATAGCCTTAACACCATGCAATCTTTTATACTAGCCCTATGGCTACTAGCTCACTGATTATGTCACTTAATATTAATGGCATTCACAATCCGATTAAAAGGGCCAGGATAGTAAACTATTTAAAATCCCAACATCCTGACCTGATATTTCTGCAGAAAACCCACCTTTCCACTGAGGAATATGGTAAGTTGGCGAGATTTGGCTATCAAAAGGTACTCTCCGCATCCCACCACTTTGGTCGTCAGAGAGGTGTGGCAAACTTAATTCCCTGTACCATTCCGTTCATCCTACAAACCCTAATTGCTAATAAGGAGGGATGCTATGTGATTGCACAGGGGCTCCTTTATTCAAAACCAGTGACCTTGGCTTCCATTTATTTTCCACCTAACTCACCACCAAAACTGGCCAGAAGGTTTTTTGAAGATCTCTTGCCCACCTTGCAGGGCCAGTTGATTCTAGACAGTGACATTAACACTACCCTGAGTCCAACCCTAGATGCATCCCCCCCTCATTAAAATATAGAGCCTCCCCACTACAAGAATACTTGGTTAAAACCCTCCCTAACTTGTGTCTAGCCGACATATGGCAGCATTTCTACCCCAAAACACAGTTACACACTTATCAATCCCCTAAAACGAGAAGTCTGTCTAGGCTGGATTACATGTTCAGCTCAGCTGAGCATTTGGAATCCGTACAAGATATTTACTATGGGGCTACCCCTTTGTCGGATCATCGACCTGTGTTCACTAAATTGTTACTGGGTTGCCCACTGGGTCAGTCTTTCTGGCGTCTAAACCTTATGCTGCTAAAGGACCCCAAATTTAAGGACCTAATTCATAAGTCAATAATTAGGATATTAGCCGATAACCCTAAAGGTGCCACATTGGATGCAATCCATTGGGACACTTTAAAAACAGTTCTCAGAGGAGAAATTATCAAGTATGCATCTTATAAGAAAAAAACTAGAGAACGAAATCTATTGAATTTACAGAGTGAATATAACGGTCTTTTGGAGATTCAGCATGGAGGAAGTAAGACTTTTGCTCTCAAATTAAAACTTTTAAAGCAAAGAATCCAAAAATCTTAGATCTCCAAGTGGAACAACAGCTCTTGTACCTTAAGCTGAACTCCTAAGAAGGAGGTCCAAAAGCAGCTAGAAATCTTGCTAGGAAATTAAGGGGTGCCAAATCCTTTGCAAGGGTTGCACACCTTATGGACCCTGACTCAGGAACCCTTTTGCATCACCCACAAGCTATCAGACAAGCGTTTGCCAAATATTATGAGAAATGGTATAGGGAGGATCCTAATCCCCACCCTGAACAAATTCTGAACTTTCTTAACCAAGCTAACTTACCAAAGTTATCTGAGGCTCAGTCCAGACTCCTCATAGCCCCAATAACTAGGGAGGAGATCACCTCTGTAATTAAAGAGGCCAAAGCACTGAAAGCCCCTGGCCCCGACAGATACCCCATGGAATTTTATAAAACTTTCAACAAAATCTTATCCCCTACTCTCCAGGAAGCTATGCAGGATTTACAATTAGGCACCCCCCCCCCCATGGCAATATACTGAGATAGCAGCCATTCTCAAGCCTAGGAAAAATCCACTATTTCCAGAATTGTATCGTCCTATATCAAAGTTAAATTGTGACTATAAAATTTATATGTCTGTGTTAGTACACAGACTAGATAATCTACTCCCCTCCATAATAGGTGATGATCAGGTTGGCTTCATTAAAAAGCGTCAGACCAGGGATGCAGTAAGGCAGACTGCTCTTATTATGGAACATGCCACTAAGCATCATATCCCTCAGACTCTCTTGGGACTTGACACTGAAAAGGCCTTTGACAGGGTCAATTGGGCCTTTATGTGGTCCACCCTGGAATATTTTGGCCTACCATCAACCTTCATTAGGCAAATCATGCTGATCTATGAGTCTCCCAAAGCATACTTACAATTAGATGGAGCTGTATCCAAACCCTTTCCCCTTACTAGGGGAACATGCCAAGGGTGTCCTTTATCCCCATTATTTGCCCTATATTTAGAACCCCTAGCATCCACTATTAGAAATTCACCTATATTACCGGCCTAACTGTAGGAGGGCAGCACCATAAAATTAATCTTTATGTGGACGATATACTACTCACCCTGACCTCTCCTGAATCATCAATACCTGCAGTTTGGCCTCTTTTAGAACAATTTTGGACTCTGGCCGGATATAAAATCAACAACACAAAAACAGAAGTACTAACCTGCTCCTTCCAACCTTCCCCCTGTCCTTTTAAATGGAACAGAATCTCAATGAGATACCTTGGGATACAACTCCCTTATAACCCGACACATCTTGAAATGGTTAACTTTGAACCTATTACACAACAAATCACCAAAGACCTGTCGGGTTGGACAGAGCTTCCTTTAACCTTTATCAGCAGAATTGAAACTATACAGCAAAACATTCTCCCCCAGCTTTTATTCCTTTTCCAAACCCTCCCCATCACCCCGGCTAATACTTACTTCTACTATAGGAATAAAATTATTTTTAGTTTTATTTGGAAAGGAAGGCCCCCCAGAATTAAATTTTCAACGCTACAGCTACCCAAATCAAAAAGTGGTCTAAATTTACCAGATCTCAAAACTTACACCATGGCCACTCAACTTCAACTCTTGTTGAACCATATTAACCCTATGTATAAAGCCCCTTAGAAGGATTTGGAACTGGCAGTTCTGAACCATCCTGATGTGCTCGCTCTTCTATTTGGAAACCCACCACAATGTCGCTCTCTGACTCAGTTCCCAGAATTTATAGCAGAACCTTATAAGACCTGGCTCACAATATTGAACACAACACTCTCTTTTTCTGGAAAACTTTATTTCCAGCCTTTAAATGCTGACACACTCTTATTACCCAACGAAACAAGAGAAGTAATTCGGTCCTGGGCAACCCGGATATGGTATGTAGGGCAATTGGTCACTCCATTGGGGCTATTATCTTTTAGTTATCTCCAACATCAGTTTAAACTCCCACAATCCTCCAGTCCATATTATTATAAATTAAAAAACTCACTCCTTCCATATGAAGACAGTTTAGTTAAATTAGCCGAGTCTCCAAACTCCTTAACAATACTTATTAAAGCTGGCTTAGAAGGGCAAGAACAGCCACACCTTATTAGCCATTTATATAAAGCCCTCAAATATTACAAAAAAGATTCTACCGACTATATTAAGAAGGCCTGGGTCTTGGAGATACCAGGGAGCTAAATAGTGACCTATGGCAAACATAATCTCTTCAGGCTCTCAAGGTTTCGAACTCTTGTTACTGGCAGGAGTTTGCTTGGAAATCCAGGATCCGTTTCTTCAGAAACCGTTCTGTGGTTGCCAAATACTGTGGATCTGCAATGGGAGTATGCTGGAGAAAGTGCAGCCATCTGTCAGCAAACATAACCCATATATTTATTTATTTGCTTTTGGTAACCGGGTGAGTGCACTAGGCATAGCAATGCCTATTTTCAGGCACGACCCGGGAGAAGACAGTTTAAGACATACAAAATGAAGCATGCATGTGACGCAGCACATGATATTGGTGAAACACAGTGAGGAATGCAGGCAGCTAAATAAAACTGGAACAATAAATTCAAAGAGTAGTTCACAAGAGGAGTGTTGCAATGAGGCAAAACTGGAGAAATACATCTAGGTAACATGCACAACTAGAGTTACACAGTGAGTGAAACAAGCATTAGCAACGAAAGGTTTATACAAAACAAAGTACAGTAAGTGCCAATTGAGGTTGAGATGATAAGAGAGAGGGAAAGGTGGAGAGAGTGAGGGGTGAGGGGAGAAAGTGGAGGGGAGGAGAGATTGGTAGATAGGGAGGTGGGGAAAGATGGGGAGTGTTTTCTCCCATTGGAAACCCGGGTTATAATTCGCTGTTATAGCTTGCAGGTTATAATGGCGAACACGCACTGGGTTTCCGATGCTCCACGCATGTGCCTGCTTCCATGCTCTCCACTAAACATGGCGCAGGACAGCCACCATGGCTTCAGTACTACACTGTGCCCTGGACTCTACACCACCGTGAGTCAGCAGTAAGTAATTTATTTTGAAAAATAAACTCGCCTACTTGCCTCCTGTGCTAAATTTAAAAAAGAAAAGGTTTCAGTACCCGCTCCACTGGAGCACTGACCGCTCTTCCTCCACTCCGGACTTGCTTCCTCCACACCAAGTACCACAGTTTTATTTTATATAATTGCTGTGGTGAGAAAACGCTCCCCAGCAATTATATAAAATAAATGATAGGTTGTGTAGTTTAACTTGAGCTTTTTACCCCCTCGGTGTTGAATGCTTAAATAAATCCCTCGAGCTTCACTTTTGGGGTTTATGTAGCATCCAACACCTTGGATGTGTGTAAAAACCCGTTAAACACACAACCCCATGCATTATTCTATATATTATGGGAATGTCCTAAGCTGGGTCCTTTTTGAATGGAAATCCTCACAGAATTGAAAGACCTTTTTGGTTTCCACGATCTGTTCACCCCCTCGTATAGCTTAACAGCCACCCCCCACAAGGTCAGAAGATCTCTAAACCAATACTCAAAATAATTACAGTTTTGATTGTGGCAGCTAAAAAGGCTATTACAAAATGCTGGCATACTGAAAGTATCCCCACAAAGGAATGTTGGAAAGCCCTGACATATGAAACTTATAGCTTGGACAGATTAATAGCTAATATTAACTTTCGCACTAAATCATTTCAGACTTTCTGGCATGCATGGGATAATTATCAAGCTCTTCATTACCCTGACTTTGTTCCATAACTAACCATCCCATTCTTTCTCTACCTGTGCAGAGTGGCTGACAACTCAGTTAATTCTAATTGAATAATTCCTTTCTTAGAGGATATACTGCCCTCTAATTTCATGCTCTCCAATCCTCTGTATCTCTTTACTTACTAATTGTTTCTGACCTACTTTCCTGTCCTGATAACAGGCTTAGACTTAACCATGTAGGTTATGGATGTTTTCACTCCCCAAATATATCTTTATTATAGGCTCCACAGAAGGCTAGCAGCATTTCCTTACATAAAGACCTCCCTGTAGGGAGGAACTTTAAGCAGATGGTATAACATTTTTTTTAAATAAAACACAACCACAAGAAGCTATATCATAATAAACTTTATTTTTGTTTTTTGTTACAACATAGATATTGGATGAATAACATTACCACTATAGCTCTTAAATCTTCTTTATAATTGTAACCCCCCTATTACCCGGGGTTTCTAGAATCCCAGTAAGACATAGTGGTAGTCAAGGAGGGCAGCTTGTGAAACTCCAGTTAAATGGATTTCACACTGTCTTACTCTGTTCTCAGTCTCAACTGAGACTGAGGGATGACATCATTATAGAACTTTCACAGCAGCATAAGCCCACTGGAATGTTGCAGTTGGAGGTTAGTGTAAAACGTTGGGGATTTTGAATTCAGTCTGTGTGCAGTCTGAGTGAGAGACAGTAGTAGAGCTGAGTGTGTGCAGGCTCACAGAGCTTTAAGCTCTGTTTTAGAGCTACTTTGGGAAGGTGTGTGTTTCCACCTGAAGAGGAACACAGGAACTGGTAATTGAAGTGGTGGAGACCGCTTTCAATGGTTCAAGATCCCCATCCCTGAGGGGATGGGGGGGAAGGTTTTTGCCTGTTTTCCAGGGGCAACCCTCCTGGATCTGGCTAAGGGAAAGAAGCTGCCTGTTTCAGTTGTGCTGAGGCACCAGAAGCTCTGAGAGAGAAATTCCTTGTGGAGGAAATGCCTGTGGGGCACCTGCAACCAAAGGGCGAGTTTGCTCTGAAAAAGGGCCAAGTGTTTTTCACCTGAACAGAAGGAAACTAAAGGAACTGTTACTGTGGGGTCAGGGAAAGACAGTCAAGTACAGTTGGAAAGTGGGGACTGGACTGCTTAATCTGTGGGAGGTCTAGAGTAATGGACATTGGCACTTAATTCAAGTATGTTCAAGTCCAGCACAAAAAGTGAAGGAAATTGGGGATTGGACTGCTTAACTCAGTGGGGGGTCTAGAGTAATGGACAATGCCACTTAAAAGTATGTTCAAGTCCAGTATAAATGGGAAGCAAGACAAGTAGATGGAATGTGAAATACATTTAGCAAGAATCTACATTGCAAGGCTTTACAGGATGAGGTTTTTAGTGTCCAGAGAAATGGCCAGGTATGAATTGTGGGAGCGAGAGGTGGGAGACTCCCCATCAGTAGTAACCACATTCACCTCTACAGATTTGCTCTGAGACACCTTTTACTTTCTCTCAGGTACTTGGCCAGTGCCTGAGGAAAGTACTCAGACATGGGATTGAAAGGAAGAATTTCCTGATGGAGCCGAGGTGCTCTTAGGTGGTTTAGGGAGCCACCAGAAAATGTTTCCATGAAGTATGGAAGGTGTCTGAGTGGCCGGCAAGGGAGCCGAGCCAGGGAAAACCCAGAACAGTGTACAAGTTTGGGCTGTGTAACCCAAAACAGCATGCAAGTCCAGGCTGTGTGCCCAGTGGGTTCAGAGCCTGAGGGCTAAAGTTTTGAGGAAGTGTTCTTGTTTCTTTTAATCTGCATTACCAGGAGTGTAGCCCCATGGGGGTCCATCTATGCTTTGTTTATTCTGTTTGGATGTAAATAAAAAGCCACACTTTAGAATCCCACTGCTGGTATTGGACATTACAATTATTGCTTCCTGTGTTCGGAATTACTTGGGTGCCCCTGTGCAGAGTAGCCAAACTTAGCCTTTGTGCCGAGTGACCTATTCCTTCCCGAACCCAGCCCACCTGGTATTGCTGTCAGATACAAACGACATACCGGCCCTGGGTTACATAATTTTTTCTGATCTGATCAAGTGCACTGATTTACCTGATTTACTTTATTGAACCAGGCATTACTGTATCACAGTACTAGAGTTCTGATATCCTGAACACAATGTATTAGCTTTTCAGTGTATTATGTATACGGTCTTACCACTATTTGTAGAAATGCAAAACTCTTATAATAAAAAGGCAATTTAAAAAAAGAAAAATATGGCAGTTGGGGTTGTCATGGTGGTAGAAGGGCCATGGCAGGGCCCCATGGATGAGACAGCTCCAAGGAGGTCAGTTACCCAGTGTGGTACTCTGCCATGGGCCAGCTAGTGGGTGCATTCCAGGGATTCATTTTATCGGGCCTGCCATGCCCATGTCTGAGGCAGGTCCCATGTTAGGTCTGCTAATGGAATGCACATGGTGAGATTAACTGGATAGGGCTGGAGCTGTGTCATCCATTTCTTCAATTAAATCTGGCATCTATTCCCTTAGGAAAGAAGGTTCCAAACTGGTTGGGTTTACAGGCAAGGTTTCAAGTTAGTTCAAGTTTATTGCAGGAAGACTCCATTGAGCAAGCTCATTCACAAGGAGGTCCTGAGGCATGTACACAGTCATGGAGACATTACATACTGTAATAAAGCATCATTTATTATAAATAAACAAAGTGCAAACATAGTTCATGTAAGGCATTTCATAGAAAGAAACATGATTATAAAATAATGCACAGTTAAGGAACATTTGATTCATAGTGTTCAAGCAATACAAGGAAGGGTTTATAAACATACCACTGGTATAAAGCAATAAATATGGTTAATGTACAGTGACAGGACAGAGAGAATAACTAGGAGGGCTGGGTTGTGGATTGATAGAAAGCAGGGATGGAAGAGGGTTAGAATGAGTAAGAGGGAGTCAGATATAGGTAGGACGTCAAGGTGGAAGAAGGTAGTAGGAGCAGGTAAAGAAATCACATAGTTTAGCCGCAGTATACATTTTGCAGGCTAGGAAGTTTCAGTCCTGACTTGGACTAGAGCCTGAGGAGTCGAAGAACATGAAACAGACATAGGGGTAGGGGAGAGGCTTAATAACAGCTACAAGTATCTTTTATTTTTGATGCCGCTAATGCTTTATAGAGATTAACTGAGACAATGCTAGTTAATTTCAGTACGGTTTGGAGTTGGTTCCATATAGAAGGAAGAGCATGTGAAATAGCTCATTTGCCAAAGGTAGTACGAGTCCTAGATACGACAAGCAGGATGAAGCCTGATTTCCTAAGAGAATATGCACTGTGGGAAATGCAGATAAGAGATGTTAGATAGCCCAGGAGTTTGTGCAGGAGTATCTTAAGGGTCCAGATACCAGCATGGATCGGGCGTCTAGTGGTGAGTGATGTCCAGCCAACAGCTGTGTACAGATCATAATGGTGAGTTCAGTATGGGGAGCTGGTGATGAACCGTAGAGCACGGTTATAGAGGACATCCAGCTTGCCAAGGCTTGAGATTGCAGAGGAGGTGTAGATTAAATCTCCGTAATCAAGTAAGGGAAGGAATGTGGCCTGGACAAGCCTGGTTCGAGTCTCAAGAGGAAAGAGTGAACTATTTCTAAAAAAGAATCCTAGCCTGGCTTGGAACCTCCTGGATAACTCCTCAATATGGTAATTAAAAGAGAGCTTATTATCTATCCAAATACTAAGATATTTAAATTTGGGAGCAACTTCCAAGGGTTCTCCTAAAGAGGTAACAATAAAAGTATTTATTGGGACAGGGAGGGTGCCAGGAGGTACAACGAGAGAAGATCATTGCCTTAGTTTTCTGAGCATTAAGGAGAAGCTTGGCTTTTATTAGATTATTTTTGAGCTGAGCAAAGTCAGCTTGTAACACGTCCCTAACTTCAGATAGAGTTCAGCCAGAGGTATACAGTACTGTGTCGTCCGCAACAAAGTGCAGGTTGGAAATGGTTATGTAAGAGTCAAGATCATTGATGTACAGAGAGAAGAGGATTGGGCCTAGAATGGAGCCTTGGGGGACTCCTGTGGCAATCTGCAAGGAGGCTGAGAATAGATCATCGGCTTTGACTTTCTGTGTCCACCCTGATAGATAATTGGTAAACCACTGAGCGGTGGATGGAGTGGCACCTAGATTAGTATGGCAAGTAACTAAGATGTTGTGGTCAACGATATCAAATGCTTTACTAAGGTCTAAAAAGACTGCACCAGTAATCTTCTTGGCATCCACAGTAGAAACCCAGTCATTAGGGACTTTAGCCAATGCTGTGATAGTGCTGTGATTAGACCGGAAACCAGATTGTGCTGGGTTTAGGAATGAAAAAGTTTCGATATGAAGTTTTAATTGGTTATAGATCAATTTTTTCAAAAACTTTAGAGAGGATGGGCAAGATGGAGATGGGCCTATAGTTGTTAAGATCGCAAGGGTGTCCCGATTTGAACAGAGGAAGGATATGGGCGGATTTCCAACAAGCTGGAACTGTGGCAGAAGTGATGGAGAGATTGAAGATATGTAGAATGGGGGCAGTGAGATGGGCATGGCCTAGTGTAGGAAGAAAGGTTCGAGTCCATCATCCCCTGCACTTTTTCTGGTATCTAGGTTAAGGAGTAAGTCTTCAACTTCTTTATAATTGAGCGTGCGCAGCTGAAAGGGATAAGATGAGGTTCAGGTTGCGGAGGTGGCGCTAGCTTGCCTATTCACATGACCAGCGTAAGGTGAGGAGTCAAAGGCTAGGGCCAGCAGTGACAAAATGGGAGTTAAGTTCTTCAAGGATTTGAGAATTACTTTCTACCACCTTGCCATTGGTAGGTATCTTAGTTGGAATGGAGGGAGCAGAGGGTCGTCCTTCAATAGATTTAAGAGTCCTCCAGATTTTGTGGGAATTCCCATTTGCCTGTTCCAGGGTGGAGATATTGAAGTTTGCTTTTGCAGAGCAAATGCTTTTTACACAGGCATTCCTAGCTGTTCTGAAGGTCTGCCAATCTGCAAGGCTCTTGGTGTGCCTAGCCTGGGCCAAAATCTTGTCACATTTTAAGTGCTGCCTTGAGATCAGGGGTAAACCAGGGGTGGGAGATGTTACGCACCCTGACTTTGATAAAGGGGGCATGCTTATTTGCCAGAGTGGCAAGGTTGTCGTTAAGGACAGAGACAGCCTCATCAGCGGTTTTGGCAAGGTAAAGACCTTGCCATCTGACCTTGCCTAAGTCAGAAAGGAAATTTTCTGCATTAAACTTATGAAAAGACCATTTTATAATGAGTTTGGGCTGTTGCCGGGCCTTAGTTTGAGATCTTGTACATACAACAGCCCCGTGGTCACTCATGTCATTGTGGAAAACTGCTGAGTGTAAGATTTTATAAGGATGAGTGGTTAATATAACATCTAAGAGGGAGCTATTGGTAATGTTCAAGGTATTGTTCCTTGTGGGTTCGCTAACTACAGTACAACCTCAGAGATACGAACAGCATGGGAATGCATGGTGTTCATATCTCTGAAATTTTCGTAACTCTGAAACTGACAAAGAAAGACTACAACGTGACTTATTGCATTACCAAATCACTTTTCAATATAAATACAGCGAAGATAAATAAGGTTAAGTTTCAGAATTTAAAAAAAAATTGGTTATTGCACTCTGTTTCAGTGAGCAGTGACGTTTTTTAGCAGTGAGGTGCTGCAGCTCCCTTAGTAACATTAGGTTAATTGGACTCGCTTCTTGCTGCTGCTCCAGCCATTCAACACAAACGGAGAAACATTCTTCCGCTTTGCTGTGAGGAACATTCACAGTAACTGCCTCATCCCCATAATCTCCCTCACTGTCCATTTCATTTTCAGTACTCTCTCTTGCAAGATTAATGATGTCTGTGTCCGTTAAAATCTGATGCCTCGTTTCTTCATTATCGGCACAAATCCACTCCTCCTGCTCCTCCGCAGTTACCTGAAGCACTTCACACTCCTCCCCAAAGTTAATCTGGGTGTCGGCAACTGTTACGTCATTCTCTTGTTCGTTTGGATATGGCCATAGCTTATTCCAGGACCTACAGAGGGAGTCTGAGCTGATTTCACCCCATGCTTTTGCACTAAGGTAAACGGCATCCTTTACAGTCAGGGACTTACAAAACTCAGTGTAACACCTGTAGTCATTCATTCCTAGCAGAAGGCGACAAAGCAGATTGCGCTTATAATGGCATTTCAAGTTCTCTAATACGCCCTGGTCCATGGGCTGCAGAATGCTTGTTACATTTGGGGCCAAAAAGAGGCACTTAATGCTGCCATCTCCGGCGGTAAGATCTTCGACTGCAGGGTGTGAGGGGGCATTATCCATAAGCAAGACTGCCCTTGCTGGTAGAGAATTTGAATTAAGATATTCTTTAACCAGGGGGACTAAGTGTTTAAAAAAACAATTGCTGAAAATGCTTCGGTCCATCCAAGAACTACTCTGGCTATAATAATGCACTGGAAGTGCTGACATTGTAACATTTGCAAAACATCTGGGCTTTGTGCTTTTGTGAATGAACAGTAGTGGAAGTTTAAAATCGCCACTAGCATTCGCTGTTGCCATTAATGTGACGCTATCTTTGTTTGACTTAAATTTCTTCACTTGTCTTTCGCTGCCATCTGCTAGTGTTTTATTGGGGAGCAGCCTCCAATATAGACCTGTCTCATCGCAGTTAAGACTTGATCTCTTGTGAGCTGCTGCTGCTCCACTAGGTTTTGTAGGTTGCTTTTAAAACACTGAGATGCTTCACAATCAGCAGAAAGTGCCTCTCCTTGCATACTTAGCTGTCGTATGCCATGCGGGTTTTTGAAGCGATGTAACCACCCAGAGCTAGCCTTGAAATCGTCCTCAACACTGTCAGGGTACATTTGCTTGAATAAAAGTTTTGCTTTCTCGCTAACAATGACACCGCTGATCGGGGTACCTTTGCAGCGTTCTTGGGTGAACCACAAATGCATGGCATGGTCAAATTCTTCGTTTGCTGCTTTTCGAACAATGCAACGTGTTTGAGCAGACCCAGTATCTCGGACTTGCTGGGCAAACTGTTTAATTTTGTCCTGTGACTTTTTTAAATCAAACACAGTAGATTTGCCAATTCCGTACTCCTCAGCAACAGCACTCAGACTTGCAACGCGTTCTATTTTACTTATTATTTAAAGTTTTGTTTCAATACACAATGTTACCCGCTTTCGTTTGTTAGCCTGCTTTGCCATGTTGCTGGTGCCGACAGTGTTGAAGATGATTAACGGCTTTTGAGCACTCAAGGAAATGAGCTACAAGTGGCAATTACAGTGGCAATTACGTTAACTGTTACAGCGCTTGGTGGCAGAGAGGTTGATTATCGATCAGTCCGGTTCTTTGAGGTTCGGATCTTTGAGGTTGTACTGTAACTGTACAAGGCCAAGCTCATCACACAGAGATTTAAGCCGGTGTGATTTTGGGGAAAGCCAATCCATATTGAAATCCCCTAGGATTATTGTTTCAGGGCTGCCTTGGTATTGGTCAAAAACAACATCCCGGTATCAGTTAATTTGGGAGGGGAAATAAGGCACTCCCCCGTGTAATGGTTGGATATGAAGTCACACCCTTTAAGGTCCTGAGCTTTGATATGGCTCTGGGTATTGCAAGGAGTCTGCGCCTGGTCTAATTATTTTAGGCCTGCTACAAGCACTTTTGTTATCTGGTACTGTCTACTGCCTCTTGTCTTCTGCCCTACATCTGTCTCCATCTCCTGGCTCCATGGAGCTGATCAATTTATTTATTTATTTCATAATATGAGAATCAGAATTAAATTTTCTTCAGTTTCTACTGCATGTGTTGCTGAGCATATTGAATGAACTAACTAGTTCCTTCCTCTGAAGAAGCATGCTGGTTTGTCCACCCACCTGGCATGGCCAGAAGCTGCGGTGAGTGGTAAGATGAGGTTTATTGGAAGTAGTATAACCTCCACTATGCTGCCAGATCAAACCTCGAGGTAAGGCCTTGTTTTTCTTATATTTTCTGGCTTTACCTCTCTGGAAGGTCTTCAGTTTGTACCCCCTCCCCCCCGCTTACTATCAGGACCCCTAGACACAGTGGGGTGGGAGAGTGTTACAAATATATAGCTCATCCGGGATTTGAATTTGGACTCAGGACCGAGTGCTTGGGGTTGTATTCATCAATAATAATAATAATAATAATAATCTTTATTTATTATGCGCCTTTCAGAAATCAAGGCGCATTACATTTAAATAACATCATAATAAAGCATCATAAAAACATTAAATCAATAATATCAGTCCATGTCAGTACCATCCCCATATGCCTTCTTCCATAGGAATGACTTCAATGCTTGTTTGAAAACCCCCACAGTCATGCATTCTCTAATCCAACAGGGTAGAGAATTTCAAAGGGTCGGTGCCACGAACATAAAAACTCGGGCGCCGGAAGATTTTAAAGCTACCCTTGGAATCTCTAGCAACCCCTCGTTGGCTGAGCAGAGCGGTCACTCGGCAAGGTAAGGAACCAGAAGCTCTTTCAGGTTGTCAGGGCCCAAACTGTGTAGGGCTTTATATGTCAGTAAACCGACTTTAAAGGTGATCCGCTACTGAACTGGCAGCCAGTGCAGATCCCGCAGTGCCGGTGTAATGTGGGAAGAACGAGGGATCCCCATTAACAACCGGGCTGCTGAGTTCTGCACCAGCTGCAAGTGGCAGATATCAACCCCTGGAAGCCCAAAGTAAAGGGAGTTGCAGTAATCCAAGCGAGAGGTCACAAAGGTGTGGATCAGTGTAGGCAAGTCGCCAGACGGAACAAGGTACTTGATCCTAGCGATGTTCCTCAGATGGTAAAAGGATACCTTAACAACAGCCGACACCTGAGCACGTAATGTCAGCCGATCATCAAGAATCACCTCTAGGTTGTGCACCTGTTCAGAGATAGGGAGCTCAACATCCCCCAAGAATAAACCAGAGGGGTGATTTGCTCCCCACCCCCCTATCCAGCAACCAGGATCCACCTCCATCACCTCCGTCTTCCCAGAATTCAACTTCAGCCAGTTGGACCTCATCCAACCTTGGATTTCACTGAGACAGTTGTTAAATACTGAGAGTGCTCCATTCTGGTCAGGTGCAAAAGACAGATAGAGCTGGGTATCATTGGTATAACAATGAAACTCCAACCCATATCGTCTTACAATGTCTCCTAGGGGAAGCATGTACACCGCAAACAACATGGGGGACAGCACAGAGCCCTGAGGCACCCCACAGGACAGAGAGGCAGGATCCGAGGAAAATACCCCTGACACCACCCTCTGAGTTCTACCTGTGAGGAAAGAGGTAAACCATCTGTGAACCAGACCTGACAGCCCACAAATGCCTCTCAGGTGCTCAAGCAACACCCCATGGTCTACGGTGTCAAATGCTGCTGACAGATTCAACAGGACCAAAATGGACCACTTTTTTATGGTCTCTCGCCATCAAGAGATCATTGAGCACCCGAACCAGCACAGTCTCGGTGCTATGCCTCTTTCGAAAACCCGATTGGAGAGGGTCGTAGATGTTATGGATGGTCAAATGGTTGTCCAACTGGCCAGCCACTACTTTCTCAATTACCTTCCCCACAAAGGGATGGTTTGAGATAGGCCTATAGTTAGCTAGGGAGTCTGGGTCCAAAGAAGCCTTCTTCAACACTGGTGTCACCACTGCCTCCTTCAAGGAGCAGGGATATTCACCAGAGTCTAAGGAGCACCAGACTATCCTCGCCAGAACCGGGATGATAACCTCCCCACAGCTCATGATCAGAGCTGTAGGACCCGGGTCTAAACTACAGCATGTAGTGCACATACCCTGGACAATCCTCATAAGATCTTCGATTTTTGGCCCTTCGAAGGAACTCCAGAAAAACCGAGGAACTGTGACCTGGGGCTGGTCCATGGCAACTCCCATAGAGAGTGCTGCGCGGATCTCCGCCCTGATGTCATCCACCTTATCTGCAAAGAACCAAACAAGCTCTTCACACAGCAATTGTGAAAAGGCTCTACGAACCTGTAGACAGGCTGGGTTGCACAGCCGGTCTACAGTTCGAAAGAGCTGGGCCGGTCAGTTCTGTGCAGCAGCAATTTCTCCGGACAGGAATACTGCCTTCTTATGAGTAATTGCTGACTGATAGAGTTGTTAATGCTCTAGGAGTCTAAGATGGTCGGCATCTAAGCCAGATTTCCACCAGCGGCTGTCTAACCTGCATCCTAGTCTCCGCATCTCCCTCAAGTCCCCATCAAACCATGGAGACCGAGGGCGAAGGGAGAGAGGACGCACAGGGGAAGGGAACAATGGAATCCAGTGCAGAGGTAATGGCCTTGTTATAGGCCAGAACCAGAACCTCTGGATCCAAGCTCATCACAGGAAATTCTGATAGATCAAGCACCGCAGTTAGGCCATCGGGAGTCACATCCCATAAAGGGTGGTACTTGATCATCTCCACAGGGGTTGGCCTACGCAGAGGGGTGCAAAAATTGAATCTCACAGTGTAATGGTCAGACCATCTGACAGGTTTCACCCCCACATCAGAGGCTTCCATCCCCAGGAGGAAGACCAGGTCAAGGGAATGGCCA
Organism: Neoceratodus forsteri; assembly: GCA_016271365.2. Classification (NCBI taxonomy): domain Eukaryota; kingdom Metazoa; phylum Chordata; order Ceratodontiformes; family Ceratodontidae; genus Neoceratodus; species Neoceratodus forsteri. Next base: position 521,101,525 of record CM057458.1, read on the forward strand.
TGTTTGTGAGTGGCAGAGGTCTGGGGTCCCCACCACTGGCAGGCTTGGATTTTGGTAATGCTTTACTGGAGACCACAGTTGTAGGGTGTTTGGCGCTATTTCTTGTCTTCCAGTAAGAGAAGCTGCCTGGCAATAAAAGGAAGAGGTCAGTTGGTTTGAAGCAGTGCTGCTGATTGGTTCAGACATCAGCTGGGTGAGGAATGTGCAAAGAAGACACCATTTTCTCCTCAAACTTGTGGCCGCTAGATGCACTCTGTAGAAGGAAGGAAAGGAAAAGAAGTCATGGCAGAGAAGGCCCCTTCTGGGGAACCTCAGGCCACTGTGCCTTCCTCCCTTTTGTCCTGGCTGTGGAAGTCAGCAGGAAGCGGGGCAGTGGAGGAAAAATGTATGAGGTGGATTTCAAGGAGAGGGGGTGGTCCAACTGCCTTTGTGCACTAACTGTTCCAGGGGGCTTTCCTCAGAATTATTCATGGGTACTCCTTTCAGCTATGCTTGGCCCTACCCTGCACTGGCATCAGTGGGTGCTGCATCCTTAGTATCCCAGGGGAGCCCAGTTATTTTTGAAGAGACTAAGCCATTTGAGTCATCGGAGGATATGAAGCCACCCATTCCTCTGGAAAAAGCAAGTGAGGGGGCACCAAATGTGTTAGTGGAACCTGTGGAAGAAGACACCTGTTAGGGTGCTATGTGGCATAGCCATCTGCCCAGTCATATGGTACCCACTGCCATCAACTATCCTGTTGGCAGAGGGAGAGGTAGGGGATGGGGACTTAGAGCTGGCAACCCCTCAGGGCTCAGGGGGTAGGCTGTGAGTCCTCTACCTGGCAACGGTGGTGCTTCAGATGCTCCAGGCAGTGAGTTTTCCTATTTGAGTACCCCAGTAAAAGTAAAAGTGGAGGAACAGAAGGAGGTTGAATGGGAGGTGCCAGCTGTGCTGCCCTCTGGACAAGCCCTGAAGGTTTATCAATTCATAGACCAAGAGTTGTAGCGAGCCATTCCTTATCCTTATGAGAGCCCCAGACAACAGCCTACACCTTCCAGTGCTGTGCAAGGCCACCTGTCTTCAGTTGGATGGACTCTTGAGAAGCGACTCAGTGAATGTGTCATACAGGACTCAGGTGTGGCTGGAGCCAGGTATCGCCCATCAGACCAGCATTCAAGAGCTGACCCAATAGTCACAGGCAGAGAGGTGGGTGAGGTGCAGAATACACATTGAGTACCCAACTGCTGAATACCCTTACATCCCAGAGAGGTTGTTGGACATCATAGAAGAAAAGTGGCCTGACTGGGTGTTTTGGGGAATGGTCAAAAAGCTCCAACAGTGGTCTGAGTCGTCCAGCCCACTGACCCAAGAGATCGTCCAGAAAGCCAGAACTATGTGCTATTCATCCCCCTGGGCAGGACTGATTCTATTTAAACATTATGCTCTTGTCCAGGATGTCGCTGCTGGCTGTTGCGTGATGCACTACAGAATATCTATGGACTCTTTTGCAAATTAAACTACCAAGCCAGATCTGCCTTCTGTTTTCCCCGTGGCGGAGGGCCCGCCATTTAGAGGAAGATACTCAGCATCGGTGGTATGCCAGGACTGTTCTACAAGTTTGTTCAGTTGTTCCTAGTTAAAAGTAATGAAGACAACTTAAAAAGGGACTGTGCCCAGTGGATGGTGCTGCAGGACTGTTCGCCAGAGGATAAGAATTGGGACTGTGCAAACTGCCCCCACTGTTACTGTTTATTTCTGTGGTTCAAAAAAAAAATCTCTTTTGCTGTTCCCTGTTGGAACCAAATCAGAAGAGTCAAAATGTTAACTAGGTATCTACCTCTTACTGTGAAGGGCTGAATGAGATTATGTATGAGCAAAGGAAACCTCCCATTTGCGTCTCCATTACTGTTTGAGTTTGTTTTACGCTTAGCGTCACCGTCCGCATTACCATTTCTGTTGGCAGCCGCCCTTCTGTTTTTGTTTGCATTTGTCTTTCATTTTGCGTCATCGTTGTTCTTACCGTTACCATTTGCACTTCCAATTGCGTGCCCGTGTGTGTTACGGTTTGCGTTTCCATATGCGCTTACGTTTGCATTTGCGTTTCTGTTTTCTTTGGCGTTATTGTTGCTGTTACAATTACCATTTGCGTTTACAATTGCAGTACCGTCACTGTGCGTGTTACGGTTTGCGTATCCATACACGCTTGCATTTGCATTTGCGTTTCTGTTTTCTTTCGCATTATTGTTGCTGTTACAGTTATCATTTGCATTTACATTAGCGGTACCATGACCGTGCGCATTATCAGTTGCGTTTCCATATGCGCTTGCATCTCCATTTACGTCACTGTTAAGCTTTGGCGTCACTTTGCACCTGTGTTTCTATTAACGCTTGCTTTACAATTTACATTTGTGTCACCATGTGCGTAACCATTACCGCTTGCATTTGCGTTGCTGTTACCGTTACTATGTCACAAAAAATCACGTGGTGGGAGCATTCCATTTACTATTTATAGTCCTCATTCTCAAAAAGAAGGGAAATTAGAGGCAAAAAACTCTGTTTAATGCATCAGTTAGGGTTGTTCCACAACGAAAAAAGTAAGGAAATTCGGTGTCAGGGTTGAAACCCCCTTGTACCCCTCAGCCCACCCCCAACCCGGCATCGGGGTGTGCATTGGGGTCATCAGTGCTAACTCTCACCCCATTCTCCTATGCCTCAGCTTGTTCACGCATGTGATGGGGTGATTGGGCAATGATCCCAACGCACCCCGATGCCGGTTTGGGGGGTGGGCTGAGGGGGTGCAAGGGGGGTTTTCAACCCTAACACTGAATTTCCTCACTTTTGCCACTTCGGAACAACCCTAACTGATGTATTAAACTGATTTTTTTGCCTCTGATATATATATATATATATATATATATATATATACACATATAATGTTCATTAACTCCAAAGACCGACAGAGTTACAGCTGGTTAAAGTTGCAATGTTATCCTATGGGAATTATAACTTCTTGTTTTTATTCTTTTTTTATGGCCCCTATATTTATTAGTGTTGTAGTTCTCATTATGACCTTTATTATGATATATAGATTGCCCCTAACTCCAAATACTGATGGAGTTATGGCTTGTTAAAGTTGAAATGTAGGAAAAACTATGTTCAGGTTTTTTTCATATGAAGGGATCTTTCTTCATGAGTTTGTGTCGTCCATATGAAGAAACATCGCTCCATATGAAAAAAAGAATATGAGAAAAAAACTAAGTCCAAATTCTTTTTTCATAAGAAAGGAATCTTTTTTTGTGTAGCCCTGTTCTTTTTTCACATGGTTGTACAAAAAATAAATTTGGGTCATGAAAAAAGATTTTAAAATATTTTCCAATGTAGAAAAGACTCCAGAACAAGGGGGCATGATATGAAATTGGAGGGGGAGAGATTAAGAGGTAACGTGAGGAAGTTTTTCTGCACAGAGAGTGTGGCGAATGCTTGGAATAGTCTGCTACAAGAGGTGGTAGGAGCAAGAACAGTGGAGGGGTTTAAACATGCCTGGGACAAGTACAGGGGAACCTTGGGCAGGAAGGGAGTGATGAAAAGCCATTGACCACTTAGGGTGAGTGGATGTTCAAGTTTTTTTCAAGTTCAAATTTATTGCAGGAAAGACTCCGTTGAGCAAGCTCATTCACAAGGAGGTCCTGAGGCACATACACATACAGTTCACAATTACATAGACAGGAGATATAAAATGTAGAACAACAAAGAAAAAATATATAATACAAGAGGTATACACAATAGAAGTCCTTATGCTATATATGCAGTACATCCCAGCTTTAATCTTGCCCTAAATTATGCAACACATTTCAGCTTAATAAGTAGAGGGCCACTTGGTACCTAGGAAGCTGACTTGGCGTTGGGGGCCTAGTAGCACCTACATATGTCTTTTAATTTAGACATAGCTAGTGTTTTGTAGGAGTTAATTGATACGATGCTGGTTAGCTTCAGCATGGCTTGTAGTTGGTTCCAAATGTTTGGGAGGGCGTATGAGACAGTTCTTTGGCCAGCTGTGGTACGTGTCCTGGGAACATCTAGTAGGATAAGGTTGGATTTCCTTAGGGAGTAGGCGCTATGCGAGATATGTATGAGAGACATTAAATAGACAGGCAGTTTGTGGAGTAGTAATTTGAGGTTCCAAATGCCAGCATGCAGGAGGCATCTGGTGGCAAGAGAAGTCCACCCAACTGCTGCATAAAGATCACAGTGGTGGGTCCTGTATGCAGAGTTAGTAATGAAGTGAAAAGCACGGTGATAGAGTACATCCAGTTTAGATAGGCTCAAGGTTGGGAAGGAGATAAAGATAATGTCTCCGTAGTCAAGCAAGGGAAGGAATGTTGCTTGGACATGTCTTTTGCGGGTCGCAAGAGAAAAGAGGGTCCTATTTCTAAAGAAGAAACCCAAGCATGCTTTAAGCCTCTTTGATAGATCCATGATGTGGTCATTGAAGAAAAGCTTGTTGTCTATCCACATACCTAGATATTTAAATTTAGGTACGACTTCCAAGGGTTCACCTAGGGAGGTAACTATGAAGTTTTTAGGTGGGGTAGGTAGGGCACCAGACAAGGTAAGTCTCGAGAAAATCATTGTCTTGGTTTTTGGCATTTAAGAGAAGCTTGGCATTGATAAGGTTGCTTTCTAACTGGATAAAGTCAGCTTGGAGTGCTTCCCTGACTTCAGCTAAGGAGGAGCTTGATGCGTACAAAACCGTATTGTCCGCAAAGAAATGTATGCTAGAGTTCTTTATGTGGGAGTCAAGGTTGTTGATGTACAGGGAAAAAAGGATTGGTCCTAGGATTGAGCCTTGAGGGACTCCTCTGGCAATTGGAAAGGGGGCAGATACTAGGCCATCAGCTTTGACTTTTGTATCCTTCCCGTGAGATAACTGTTAAACCACTGTAAGGTAAGTGGAGTGGCACCTATGTAGGCAAGACAGGTGATTAGGAGGTGATGGTCTACAGTGTCAATGGTCTTACTAAGGTCTAGAAAGACTGCACCAGTAACCTTCTTGGTGTTCATAGCATGGATCCAGTCATTAGAGACTTTAGCCAAGACTGAGATGGTACTGTGCTTCGACCTGAAGCCAGACTGGGCCGGGTTTAGGAGTGAGTGTGCTTCAAGGTGATTTTTTAGTTGGTTGTATATAAGTTTTTCCAGCACTTTGGAGAGAAAGGGCAAGATAGAGATAGGAAGGTAGTTGTTTAAGTCACAAGGATCTCCTGATTTGAAAAGAGGAAGAACATGGGCAGATTTCCAGCAGGATGGAACAGTGGCTGTGGTAATAGAGAGGTTGAAGATGTGAAGGATGGGGGCTGTGAACTGGGCATAGCCTAGCCACAAGAAAAATGATTCAAGGCCATCATCCCCTGCACTTTTCTTGGTGTCAAGGCTAAGAATTATGTCTTCGACTTCTTTGTAGCTAAACAGGCACAACTGGAAGGGATGAGGTGGAGTAGCATGTGTAGAATCTGGGCTAGTGTTGCTATTCACTCGGCTAGCATATGGGGAGGAGTCGCATGCCAACCTGGCAGTGGCAAAGTGAAGGTTAAGTTCTTCGAGGATTCGCAGTTTATTTTCAACCATCCCGTCCTTGGCCAGAATCTTGGTGGGAAGGGAAGAAGCAGCAGGATGGCCTTCAATGGATCTCAGTGTCTTCCAGATTTTTTGGGAGTTCTCTTTGGCCTGCTCCAGAGTGGAGATGTAGAAGTTTGCTTTAGTAGCATGTACACTTTTAACACAGGCATTTCTGGCAGTTCTAAACGCCTGCCAGTCTGCCGGGTTCTTTGTGTGCCTGGCCCTAGCCCGTAGCTTATCTCTATTGGTAAGTGCAGATTTGAGCTCTTGGGTGAATCACGGATGTGAGATTTTCTGCACCCTCATTTTAACAAGAGGAGCATGCTTGTTAATTAGGGTGGTGAGGTTGTCATTTAGGACAGAGACGGCGGCATCAGCAGATTTGGCAAGATATAGGTCTTGCCACCTGATCATAGCCTAGATCGGTTAGGAAGTTTACTGAGTTGAATTTATGGAACGAGTGTTTGATTCTGAATTTAGGGTGCTGCTGGGTTTTAGATTGGAATCTTGTACATACAACGATACTGTGATAGCTCATGTTGTTATGGAAAACTGCCTAATGTGAGATTTTATGGGGATGCGAAGTTAAGATGACATCTAAGAGTGAGCTGTTGGCAGAGTTAGAAGCATTTATTCTTGTGGGTTCAGTTACTATCTGTGTAAGACCCAGCTCATCACAGATGGCTTTTAGGGAGTGGGATTTAGCAGTGAGCCAATCCATATTGAAGTCCCCTAAGATTATTGTTTCCGTGTTAGCAGCCAAAGTTATGGATTTCAACACTTTAAGAATTTCTGTGCCTCCTGACGGGGGTCTATAGCCACCAATGATTGTGATGCACTCTGAGGATGGAAGGTGAAGTTTAAGTGAGACAATCTCGTGTTCCTTGGGCTTAGTTTAACAGGAAATGCTGCTAACATCAAATTTTGATTTGGTATATACAACCACCCCCCCACACCTTGAATCCCTATCAGCCCTAAAGAGCTTAAAACCCGGTATAGTAATTTGCGGATCAGTGTTGTTCTTTTTTAGCCATGACTCTGTAATTATAATCAGATCTGGGTCAGTGTGGGCTGCCCAAACTTGAAGATGATCAAGTTTTTTGAGCAGTCTTAGAATATTGACCATCATCAGTTTCATCCCAGGAGCAGCTGCAAATTCCGACAGAGAAGTGATTTGAGTTGGGGGACCTGGATTTAGTTCGACATTGCCTGAACAGAGAAGGAGAATTAGAAACATTTTCTTGAGAGCATTTATCAGGTAGAAGTGGGCTCTTTTGTATGGGTTCTTGTGTGGTGTTCAGTCATTGAGGTGCGTCTAGCCAGGGCATAGGAATGTTGACATGGCGTCAAGGCTAGCAGCGAAGTGCACGGGAAAGACATTGGCGGAAGGGAGGCGGCCAGAGGAGAGATGAGAATTAAAATGAAAACCCGACAGATTAAGAGTAGGAAAGCAATATGAAGATGCAGCAGGAACTATGATTGTGAGTTACCAGACTGGGATGACTTCTGACTTAGCATGGATCAGTGCTTTATGAGTCATACTTTTTGCCAGGATTAGAAGTAGAATGATAATGCAGGCCATATTGCCCACGATTGAGTACAGTGATTTCAGTAGAAAGACCAAGAATCCCTCTAGTGGCAGGTCTGTATAACCTGCTAATGGAAAACTATCCACTTGGTGGAGGGGGGGGGAATGTGTACATGTATAGGGCCTATGGGCAGACTGGATGGGCCTAGTGGTCCTTATCTGCTGACAATTTCTATGTTTTTATGGTAAAAATAAGTTTCTTGGTGATTTTTCCAAAAAGTAACTGCAGAATCCACCTAAGAGGAGCCCGATTAACAAGATAATATAATAATAATAATCTTTATTTAGCTAGCGCCCCATCCAGGAGGCTCTGGGTGCTGTATAGGCAGGCGGTAGTTCAAATTACATAAAATACATAAAGATAAGAACATGTGTCAACAATAAAACAAATCATCAATGATAGATAAAAACAATCATTTCTTTCAATCAACAGTTCAGCAGTCTGCCCCTTCAGGAATGCAAAGATAGTTCCCAAAAGTCTCTCTAAAAGATGTGCCTTCAGACCCCGCTTAAACATCTTCACCAATGGGGGCTCCCTCAAAGATCTTGAAAGCAAGTTAAACAGGGCTGAGCCTACTACCTTAAATGATGAATCTCTTGAGGTCTTCAGCCATGCCCTATGAACTGCTAGGAGGACCTTCAGTGGAGGAGAGGAGTGAGTGCAGAGGGCAGATAAGAGTCAGACGGTCACTCAGGTACCCAGGGCCCAGTCCATATAGGGCCCTATAAGTGAGCAAGCCCACTCTGAAGTTGAATCTTCATCTCAATGGCAACCAGTGCAGGTCATGCAGGACCGGACCACATGTCAAGACCTTGAAAGACCCATCAGCAGCCTGGCCACTACGTTCTGCGCCAGCTGCAAGTGACATAGACCCCCTCCACTGACCCTGGCAGTAGTCGAGTCTAGATGTTATAAAGGCATGTACCATGAGGGCAGGTCATCAGGTGGAATAAAGGCTTTAATCCTTGTGATATTCCTAAGGTGGTGAAAACCACTCTGGACAACAGATGACACCTGAGTCTCAACTGTTAATCCATCATCAAGGATAACACCCTGGTTTTTCACCTTACCCGGTGCAACCAAAGGACTAGGGCCAAGAAATAAACTGTTCCCATCCCAGCAGTCCCCATATTCTGCTGGCAACCAGGCTTAATCACTATCACCTCCATCTTGTCTGGAGCTGGAGGACATCTAGTCCTGGATCTCGGTCAGACACTTATTAAGCACCTCCACAGTGTTGTTCGGCCCGGGTGCAAATGACAAATACAGCTGGGTTTCATCTGCATAACAGTGAAAGCCCCAGCTGTACTGTCTAATGATCTCACCCAGGGGAAGCATGCACACTGTGAATAACACAGGCAACAGGACTGAACCCTGGGGAACTCCACAAGGCAGGTACTTCGGGCAGGAGTAGAAACTCTTCACCACCACCTTCTGCCTCCTGCATGTGAGAAAGTACTTGAACCAGCTGATGATAGTACCGGTGAATCCACAGAGCTTCCTTAGATGATCCAGTAGCACTACATGGTTCACAGAGTAAACTGCTGAGAAGAGATCGAGGAGAACATTTATTGACAGTTCCCCTCTATCCCTTGCCCTGAGAAGATCATTCTGCACCCTAACTACTGCCGTTTCAGTGTTGTACCTGTATCTAAACCCAGACTGGAAGGACTCATAGATGTCATGGGTTACAAGGTGTGCCTCGAGCTGCAGAACCACTACTTTCTCAATAACCTTACCCAAGAATGGGAGGCTAGAGATTGGTCTATAATTCTCTTAGATGTCAGGGTCAAGTGATGGTTTCTTTAGGAGGGGCCTCACCAGCTTTTCTTTCAGAGCACTGGGAAAAAGTCATCCAAAGGTGAACACCAAACAATCTCAGTGAACACTGGACCAACAGACTCAACACATCCCACCAAGAGATGGGTTGGGCCCAGGTCCAGTTCACAGTATGTGGGCTGCAGCTTTGAAATCATGTCACATACCTCTATCACCCCCACTAGCCTAAATTCACCCCAGACAATAGGAGTGCCTCTGAAATGTATGACTTGTCACTGCAGGGCCGTATCTGCACTGTTAGAGAAATCTCAGCCCTAATGGAGGGCATTCAAAGGTAATTACAGCATTCAAGCAAATAACACAGTTCGGAGTTAGAAATGAATTTTGAAGTTTTATTGTGGCATGTCAGGAAGTGTTGACTAAAATCTTTTGCCCCAGCACTTCGACCCTAATCCGGGTATTCATCAGGAGGTGGATCTAGTGGCCATCATTGTGCATCCACATTATATACTTCATACACCTCAGTCAAAAATTTCACTTCTGAAAATTCAAAATCAGTCTTAGAGCTATAGCCCACATAGTGCATTTATATACATATAAACATATTTCATAAGTAGACTGTCTATAGTCTGAAAGAGCAAAGCCGGTCTGTTCCTTCCTGCTGCAATCTCCCCAGATAGGAACACTGCCTTCTTATGGTTGATTGCTGTTTGGTGTTCACCATAGTGAATTCTTAAAGCCAGTCTGTCCCCCTTGGACTGAGACTTCAGCCAACAACACGCCAACCTCCAACCCCTAGTCTTCATCTCCTTGAGAGCACCATCAAACCACAGGCATCTCAAGCAAGAAGACCTAGGTCATATATGGACCAGTGCAACAGAGTCGAATACCTTGGAGTCAGCACTAGTCTATGCTGCCACTGCATCACCTGTACCTGTTGCACAAGCAGCAATCACACCAGACGGATCCATGACCACCATCAGTCCCTCTTGGGACAACCTCTTCAAATGGCAGTAGCAGACCATCTCTACAGGTGAAGGACTAATGGGGGGGGTCCTGAATGAGAATTCTACTGTGCAGTGATCCAACCAAATGACCGGATCAATTCTGAGGTCTGTAATCTCAAGCCCCAGCGAGAACTCTAAGTCCAAAGCAAGACCATGGCTGTGGGTGGCAGAAGCAACAGCTTGTGCAGGGCCCAGCTAAGTCATCGACTGGAGGAAGTCATGACCAAAAATGCAAGAAATTAACATAACATAAAACTGTAACTAATACAAAAAATAGGAAAATCCTAAAAAAGTGCTGTGGGGGATCAAAGTCCAAATGTCCAGCTCCTCTTAAGGAGCAATGTCCAAAACTTTAACTGTAAGTAATTGTCAGAAAATTGGTGTCCAAATTAGAGTCTTCACCAGACTTATAGCAAATCCTTCAGCAAAACTCCCACCAATGCAGAGGTAAACAATGACTGCCAGTAGGAGAACAGCATTCTCACCACCACAATCTAAGACTGACAATACAAAGCTAAAAATTACTCAAAAACCAGAGAGCTCATACACACAGAGGAAATATCAAAGGAGCCACTTCTCACTCTCCTCAACACTGCTCTCACCTGAATCGAGATAACAGTTTTTATCAAACAGTTTAGATCTAAACAAGCATTTGTCAATGCCGAATGTTTGCTTGCTGGCATTAGCAGTGGAAGTGCAGGAGTTAGACAAATGCAGTATAAGAATGGCATTGAAGTATTGAACTGATGCCAACTCCACCCTCACCCTACAGAGATGGACAGGCATTGGGGTGTGCCTTTGGGTCGTTTCCCATGACGGTCACGACATTTCACCTCACCCTACCCTTCAGACACTAACAAGTGTCGAGGTGTGCCTTGGGGTATTTGGGCTTTACATGCACCTCATTCCATAAGGAAATACGCTGAAATGGGTGCAGTATAGGAGAATGTGGTGAACTCTGGGGCAAAAGGGTCCAAAGCGCATCTCGATGCCTGTCACTGGCTGCAGGGTGGGAGTGGGGGTGGAATGCCATGAGCATTATTGTTGACAATCTCAAGACATACCCCGACACCTGTCAGTCCCTACAGGGTAGGAAGTTATGGTTGAAAACCCTAATGCCCTAGGCATTTCTTGGTATTTTTACTCCAAGTTTTCAACATGGACTTTCTGTGACCCCACCGCATGAACACAGACACTATCAGTTCATTAGGCGAAAGGTGATTTTGCACAGCGACTGTGCCGTTTTGCACCACAGATGCAAAAACACATTTCAAACAGGATATGAAAAATGACAGCTGTACTGTTCATGAGGAGGTATAAAAAATGGCATTGTTGAAAATCTGGAGTGAACATATAAAAAAACTGAAGTCATGAGCGTGTGTAGAAACTGTGCAACGTACACCCATAATGTAATTAGTTTGGGAATTTTTTACAGCAGATTTTCAACATAGGCATTTTGGGACCTCCACTCATGAACAGTGTCACTGTGATTTACTTAATCTGTCCCAAACAATGATTTCCCACAGCTACCGCACTATTCCACGCCAGAAGTGTGAAAACACATTTTAGTCAGGGTGTGAAAAATGACATCTGTACTGTTCATAAGGAGGTATGGAAAAATGTCAATGTTGAAAATCTGGACTGAAAATATTACACATTCGTGAACTTATGAGGGTGCATGGAAATTGTGCACTGCACGCTCATAACACAGTTATTTTATGGACTTTTACATACTAACATACTAATTGCCAGCAGATTAGGCCTTACGGTCTATCGAGTCTGCTTGAACCTCAGATCCCTAGTTGGGTGCCGAGGCCCTTCCCCCTCTTGAGTTCCAGAAACCCCTATCATCCATCCCCACTCCCCTGGGCCAGGCCATCATCTGAAACATCCGCTTTCTGTGTCTGTCCCACCCTCTCTTGAAGCCCTCCACTGTGGATCTCCGAACCAGCTAGCCAGGCAGCACATTCTAAGGGTCCACCACCCTCTCAGTGAAAAACCTCCTTCTCTTTTCCCCCCTTACCCTTCCACCTTCCAACTTAAAACCATGCCCTCTGGTGATATCTTCCTGCTTTAGTCTAAAGATCCCCTCCATGTTTACCCTATTTATTCCCTTGAGGTACTTGAAGACCTCAATCATGTCTCCCCTGTTTCTCCTCTCCTCCAATGAAAACAGGCAGAGCTCCTCAAGTCTGTCCTCATACGTCAAATCCCCTAGTCCTCGTATCATCTTAGTTGCCCTCCTCTGTATACGCTCCAGGAGCTGTATGTCCCTCTTCAAGTCTGGTCTCCAGTACTGTACACAATACTCAAGGTGTGGTCTAACCAGTCCATTGTACAGCGGCAGAATCACTTCCCTGCTCCTAGAGGTGATCCCCCTTACGATGCATCCTAACATCCTGTTTGCCTTACTAGCCGCTCTCCTGCACTGCTCAGAGTTATTCATACATGCATCCACCATGACCCCTAGGTCTTTTTCCCCTGTGGAGGCCTCCAGCGCCTCCCCTCCCATGGTGTACCTGTGTTTAGGGTTTCCCTGCTCAAGATGTAACACCTTGCACTTGGTGATATTGAAATTTAATTTCCATGTGTGAGCCCAGCTTTCCAGGGTGTCCAGGTCCCCTTGCAGTGCCAACCTCCCCTCTTCCCCCTCAACTGCTGCTCCCATCTTGGAGTCATTAGCGAAGAGACTCATTTCACACCCTATACCCTCCCTGATGTCCGATAAGATATGCATTAAACAGGATCAGACCCAGGACTGAGCCTTGCGGTACCCCACTACTGACCTCTCTAGAGTTTGAGAGCTCCTCACCGACCACTACTCTCTGGGTGCGTCCAGCTAGCCAGTTTTCAATCCATCTGACCATCAAAGGGCCTACTCCCAACCCCATCAGTTTCTCCACCAGACCGTGGGGGACAGAGTCAAACGCCTTGCTGAAGTCCAAGAATAATACATCCACAGGCTTTCCCCTGTCCAGTTCTGATGTTACCCATTCATAGAACTCCACAAGATTGGTTTGACGTGATCTACCTGGCACAAAACCATGTTGCTGACTATTCAGACCTCCCACGTCCTCCAAGAACACCCCCAATTGTTCATTTAGTATACTCTCCATTAATTTTCCCACCACTGAGGTCAAACTGATGGATCTATAGTTACCTGGTACTTCCCTCGACCCCCTTTATGGATTGGCACCACATGTGCCTCTCGCCAATCCCTAGGTACCCTCCCTGTCTCAAGCGACCTGTTGAAGAGCTCCGCCAGGGGTGCAGCCAGTATGTCTACCAATTCCCATAGTACTCTCGGATGAATGCCATCCAGCCCAGGAGATTTATCTTTCTTTAGGGCCTTGAGGGCTAACCACACCCTTCGGTGGAGATAGCATCATCCGTCCCCTCCACCTTACTGGCCTTTTTATCCTTATCCTGATGTGACACCCCTGGGGTACCTCTCCCTCCCTCTTGCTCCATTTCTGTTGCTCCCCTGATCCTACTCACTACCGCTTCTATCCCCATTGTGCCTTGCTTTATAGATATCCCATCCCCCTCCCTAGTGAACACAGAGGCAAAGTACTCGTTTAATACCTCTGCCTGGTCCCTCGCCTCTTCCACCCACCCTCCTTCTGATCTCAATCTGCCGAGATGGCCCTTAGTTTTTCTCCACTTCCCAATGTACCAGAAGAACCCCTTTTCCCCTCCATGTATCCCCTGTGCCAGCCATTGCTCTTTACTGGACTTTTCCCCCCTCACCATCCGGGTGACTTTTCTAGATGCAAGATGGTACATTTCCTTTTCCCTATCCCCTCTTGTTGTTTTATATTTTTTGTAGGCTGCCTTCTTTTCTCTGACTGCTACGTGAACCTCACTGGACCACCAGTATGGTTTATGTGACCTTGCTCCCTTACGTTTCACCTTAGCGCAGGTCCTGATTGCCTCATGAAGTCCCCGTTTTATGACCTCCCATCTCTTTTACACATTTGTCATTGATGTAATCCCCTTCAAGTGATCCTTGAGAATATTTCCCATGCCCACAAAGTCTGCCCCCATGAAGTCCACTGCCAGTGTCCTAGATCTCTCTCCCCCATGCTTATATGAAACCAGACAGTATTGTGGTCGCTCCCAGTCAGGGGATCCTCTACAACCAGGTCCCTTACCAGATCCCCATCTGCCAGAACCATGTCCAGGACATGCCCCTCCCTTGTGGGCTCCATCACATGCTGTGTGAAGAACACATCCTGGAAGCCATCCAGCAGCCTCTGCTCCTTGGCCACCTTAGAGGGCATGGTTCCCCAGTTTGTACCTGGCATATTAAGGTCCCCCATCAACACCACTCCTTCCCCTTTTGGTCCACGCTGGGCAATGATGTTGTCCAGCAAACCATCCTCCAGAACATCATCCATCCTGGGGGGCCTATATACTACACCCAGCTTTGTCACCAAATTTTCAACATAGCCATTTCAACACCTCTGCTCATGAACAGTGTCACTGTGATTTTCTTAATCTGTCCTGAACATTGATTTCGCACACCGACTGCGCCATTGGGGAACGCAGCAAGATGAAGATAGGGAGGCATACCACACTTCCCTAAGGGAAGCAGGGAAGGCAGTAAGGCAGGCAAAGGCCCAAATCAAGGAAACACTAGCACAAACAGTAAAAGAATGTGACAAGACTTTCTATAAATACATTAGTGAAAGGAGAAAGTCCAGAGGGGGTATTGATAAGATCAAAGGGGATAAGGGGACGTGTGAGTAGGAGGATTATGTAAAAGTATCTATCCTAAATAGATACTTCTGCTCAGTATTTACTGAAGAGAAAGCAGGACAGGGCCCACAGCTCAGCACCATGGACACAGAGGGGAGGGAGGTATGTACTAGTCCATTCACAAAAGAAAGGGTCTTACAAGAGCTTGATAAGTTCAGGGTGGACAAGGCAATGGGACCTGATGGCATACATCCCAGGGTACTAAAGGAGCTAAGGGTGGAACTAGCAGAGCCATTATCAGAACTGTTTAGTGAGTCTCTGAGCACAGGATATGTCCCAGAAGACTGGAGAAGGGCTCATGTGATCCCACTTCACAAGAGTGGCAGCAGGGAGGAGGCTGGGAACTACAGACCAGTCAATCTTACCTCAGTAGTGGGCAAGATTATGGAGGCACTCTTTAAGGAAAGGATAGTGCAATATCTGGAATCCATAGGAGCTCAGGATCCAAGACAGCATGGGTTTACAACAGGAAGGGTCCAGTCAAACTAATCTCATAGATTTCTTTGACTGGGTAAGCAAAGTGACCAAGGGGAAGCAGTTGATGTCGCCTACCTTGACTTCAGCAAAGCGTTCGATATTGTTCCACATAGAAGATTGATTAATAAGCTGGGTAGGCTCGGGCTGGGTCAGAAGTTGGTCAACTGGGTGGGAAACTGGTTGACAGGTAGAAAACAGAGAGTAGTATTAAACGGTATTCAGTCAGAAGAGATGCAAGTCACAAGTGGGGTACCTCAGGGATCAGTCCTGGGGCCAGTTCTCTTCAATATCTTCATCAGTGACATTGCAGATGGACTGGAGGGTAGGGTTTGTCTGTTTGCAGAAGACACCAAGATCTGCAACAGAGTAGATGATCCAGATGGGGTGGGCAGAATGAAAAGAGATCTGGATAAACTGGCAAAATGGTCAGAAGAGTGGCAACTGGGGTTTAATGCAAAGAAGTGCAAGATCATGCACATAGGGAAGAGAAACCATGAAGCCACCTATAGGCTGGGAGGGGAGTTGCTGGCAGTCACAAGGGAAGAAAGAAACTTGGGCATCATCATCAAAGATGACCTGAAATCATCCAAGCAGACCACTAAAGCAGTAGGTAAGGCTAGAGGAATGTTGGGATGTATTAGTAGGGGTATCACAAGTCATAAGAGGGAGGTAATAATCCCTCTTTACAAGACACTGGTTAGGCCCCATCTGGAGTACTGCATGCAGTACTGGAGGCCACACCTTCACAAGGACATTAACCAAATTGAGACAGTCCAGAGATGGGCAACCAAAATGGTGCAGGGAATGAATCAGAAAACATGAGGACAGATTAATGGAGCTCAATATGTATACTCTAGAGCAAAGCAGGAAGAGAGGTGATATGATTGAAACATTCAAACACCTTAAGGGCATTAACAAGGTAAAAGAGTCTAACATGTTTCAATATAAGAAAAATAGCAGGACAAGAGGACACATAATGAGATTAGAGGGAGGCCGATTAAGGGGTAATGTGAGGAAGTTCTTTTTCACAGAAGGGGTGGTAGATGCATGGAATGGCCTACCTCAAGAAGTGATGGATATGAATACAGTGCAGGGCTTCAAACAAGCATGGGATAGGCATAAGGGAGCAATACAGATGAGTATGAATAGATAGGTCACTGACAGAGCAAAGGCCAATGGCATATTCATAAGGCAGAAAAAGAAATGGGCAGACAGGATGGGTCTTGCGGTCCTTATCTGCTGTCAACTTCTATGTTTCTATGTTTCTATTGTGCGCTACATGTGTGAAAACACATTTTGGGTGGGATATGAAAAATGGCAGCTGTACTGTTCATAAGGAGGATAAGGTAAAATGACAATGTTGAAATCCTGGAGTGAAAATATTAAAAATTCTCAAAGTTACAAGCATGCGTAGGAACTGCGCAACTCATGCTCGTAAAACAGTCATTTTTGGGAATTTCTTCACCTAATTTTCAACATAGGGTTTTTGGGGGCCTACCTCATGAACTGTGACACTGTTGTTTTGTTAATTGGTCCCAAAAGGTGGTTCCATGCAGTGACTGCGAAATCACCTTTCAGGACTGAATAACAAAATAACAGTGGCTGTGTTCATGAGGTGGGGTCCCAAGGACCCCATGTTGAAAATTTGGTAAGAAAATTCTCAAAAATGGCCAAGATATGTACCAAAGTTGAAAAAAATGGTTGACTTTGAAGAGTGCAGACGTGTTCCCGGTCAACCGAAGATCGTTGTGCCAGCCTCCGGAGGTAAGTATGGGGTGAGGAGGGCGTGTGTGGAGGTGGGGTACGCAGAGGGTTGGTGTGGGTTGGGGAGGGGCAAGAGAGTCAACGAGGGACCATTTTTTCTTATAGGTTTTTTTTTTTTTTACAAAGATGACTCTGGACTTTTGCCATGCTGGGGTGGGCTCCCAGTGTGGCACCTGGAAGTCTGTTTGGGGGGCAATGGAGCCAATGGGGGATTGGGCATCCCCGTCAGCCATATGGACTTTTGCCATGCTGTATTATAGTGGCACGGTAGTTAGGGTTGAGTACCCCATTTAAATTTAAAGTGTGAAATTTGTCAGGTTAATAACTTTGCCACCGTAAGACAGATTTGCCTGAAGTTTGGCAGGCATGGAGTGGTACCACAGATATCTGGATCTGCCAAGTTTCGTACTGGTTTGATGTACTGTTGCGGAGCTATAAAGCGCCATTCCATAGCGCATTTACACTCTTTTGTGCATTCTTTGCTCACACCTACAGATCGCATGGTTTGTGCGACCAGTCCAAAACCTTCAGGGAACATGCAGCCGGGGTCCCCGATGTGCCTTTTAAATATTTCATGAAAAAATATGAAACAGTTCAAAAATTATACAAAAAACAAGTTTCCCATTATAGTCAATGGGAAAAGTTAACAAACTATTCGACAGTGTTGCAAATGCAGTTTTTAGTGTCACAAATGACTCCTGTAGTGTCGTGAGTCTGCCATTTTTTTCAGTTAGTGGTCACAGAAATGTTTGGCATTTAAATGTGGGAACCTCTAGGGACACAATTCTTTTTGTGTTCACCTAGTCGAGCCCTGAGGATGCTAGCCATGTCTTTTGGTGTGTTAAACACCCCAGAAATATGTTTTTGAAATATTTGTAAACTGTAATGTCACCAGGTGGTATACGCTCCGACACTTTAAATCGGTTAGCGAAGTGTCTTGATTTGCGATACTACTTTGCGACACTATTCCCAAACTAACAGGAATTATTTGCCACCCTGCTGCAAAAGAATGGTTTCGTCTTTTGGGCTGACATTTGGAGAGAAGACAGCTGGCATCCCACAGATGTGCCTTTTGGTGGTTAGGTGACACAATATTACTGGGATGCAGAGTTATGGAACTCCGAAGTTGACGAATTTTCCCATAGACTAACATTACGGCATCCGCCACACCTTTCGGGGCCCGTATCTCGGAAACACTTCAAGATATAGACTTTTCATCAGAAAAATGCTTAGCCCCCCCCAATAGGGGGCTAAGTATAAAACTAGCCAGGAAAGTCATAAATTATATGAAATTTAAAATTTTTTTCTACGTCGTACGGTTCCTGAGATATAAGCAATTTAGTATTCCAACTGCTCATTTTCTGCTCTGAGGCCCATTATTATGCATACATTCTTTGTGTTCACTGTGTTTCTCTATTCCACTTTAGGGAGAAAAAAGGGTGTATGCTTTCGTTACTGTTACACTTAGCGTTTCCACTTCTGTTTCTGTAACCATTTGCGTTAAGCGTTCGTCCTACGCCACCGTAGCGTACCCTTTGCATTTTAGTTTCGCTATGCTTTGGCGCATTGTTACCATTTGCATTTCCATTACTGTTTCTGTTTGTGTTTCATTTTGCATCATTGTGTGCATTACCATTTGTGTTTGTATACGTACTTCCGTTGTGTTTCCTGCGGCATCATCATTGCTGTTACCGTTAGCATTTGCATTTCCAATTGCGGTTCTGTGACTGTGCGCTTTACCATTTGCGTTTCCGTACATGCTTGCGTTTGCGTTACTGTTTGCTTTGGTGTCATTGTTGCTGTTACTGTAACTGTTCGCATTTTCAATTGCGTTACCGTTACTGTTTGCATCTTCGTCACCGTTTGCGTTTCTGTTACCCTTAGCGTTTGCGTTTTCGGTTGTGTTTCCATTGTTGATTGTGTTATTGATTCCTTCTGAAGTGCCGTTGCCTAAACCATTTGCATTTCTGTTTGCATTTCTGTTTGCGTTATCGTTTACGTTAGCATCACCATGTGCATTACCGTTTGCGCTTGCGTTTGCATTGCAGTTACTTCGCTATTTATACTGCACATTCTCAAAAAAAAGGGAAATTCATTGCAAAAAACTCCATTTAATGCATCAGTTAGGGTTGTTCCACAGTGACAAAAGCGAGGAAATTTGATGTTAGGGTTTCCACCCCCCTTGCACTCTCCACCAACAGGCATCGGGGTGTGCATTGGGGTCATTGGTCCTCTCCCCATTCTCCTATACTGCACCACCTCTGCTTGTTTACGCATGGGATGGGGTGAGAGTTAGAGCCAACAACCCCAATGCACACCCCAAAGCCTGTTGGTGGGGGGGGCTGGGGGTGCAAGGGGGGTGGAAACCCTAACATCGAATTTCCTCGCTTTTGTCGCTGTGGAACAACCCTAACTGATGCATTAATTAGAGTTTTTTGCCATAAAGATAGATAGATAGATAGATAGATAGATAGATAGATAGATAGATAGATAGATAGATGGATATTCAGTCTCAGGGCGGTCATTCATGCTCTTTAAAGAAATCCCTTTGCCAATTCTGCACCACTGCCCTCGTGTCTATATACCCTATCTTAGTAATGTTGGAGTCTGGGAGCTACAGGGGCTACAGAGGAGCTCCTGATGCACCTCTATTTCAGCAGAAAAAGCAACACACATGTGCAGAGCGCCAGCTTGCACATTCTCGGTGTGACTGCAAGCCAGTTTGCACTGTTTCCTCATTGCCGCATTGTCTCGAATCCTTGAAGGTGTTTCAGTCATCTTTAGCCACACATACCATTTCTCCTTTAAAGAGGGTCTGGAGGAGAGATGCAGAACCGCTTGATGACAAATCAAGAATGCGCAAGATGGTGGTCTGTGCATGCATGTTGGTGCACGTCCATTTACTTGCCGTGACAGGTGTGCCTCTGGAGCTATCCCAGTTCTCCTGGGCCTCAAAATCTTTTAGTTGAGACATGAGCAGCGAAGCTCAAGCTGCAAAACTATTTGTTTAAAGAACACCAAAGACTGCTCTGGGACTGAATATATACATCAAAAAGGCTGCTCAAGAATATTAATGAGCTACTTATGAATGTCAATGGCCTGATCATTAATATTGAAATGCTCATTAAGATTAATTACCCCCAATAATGAGCAGCTCATATATATATATATATATATATATATATATATATATATATTCATTACAAAAGCGTTGTTAATACATCAATTAGGGGTAAAAGCAACAAAAGTTGGGAAATGAGATGTTAGGGTTGGGCCCCTAACCCCACCTACCCCACCACCCTCCCCCATCCTCCACAGACCGACAGACGCCGGGGTGTGCCATGGGTCATCAGGCCCAACTTTCATCCCATTCCATGTGTAAACAGGTTGGCATGGTACAGTAAAGGAGAATGGGGTGAGAGTTAGGCCTGACAACCCCATAGCACACCAAGGCATCTGTTGGTCTGTGGAGGATGGGGTGGGGGGGGTGGTTAGGGACTCAACCCTATCATTTCATTTCCCACGCTTGTTGCTTTTACCCTAACTGATGCATTAATGAAGATTTTTGCAATTATATATATATATATATATTTTGTAAATATATATAAATATATACTGTATATCTATATGTATGTATGTATATATATATATATATATATATATATATATAGGCCTGGATATTTAAAGGGGTTGAGCATGGCTCAACAGAGTTGTGCCGGTGCACCCCGCATTGCGCCCTGGTGGGATATTGAAAAGGCTGCCTGGTACAGAGCAAATCCCAATGCACTGGGGCACAATCTTAATATATGCGGCACAGATGCAGGGGGCATGCTCATGCATATGCGGCATATCCCTATATTCAGCCCAGGATGTACAGCGCATTTGCTGGCACAACCCTGCATTGCACTGCATAGGAGGGCTCAAGTTGAGCCCGTGAATTGGTGGAACAACTCCTGGCCACCCACAGGTGGGCTGCTCTATTGCAGGGTGCAACACAGCAGCCACCAGCCATAGGTGGCTACCCACCCACCCAGAACACCGTCCACAAGCACCTACATCTCCCTGGTAGTCTAGTGGTACCCCCCTCCCTCCAGTTACTCTGATCAATGATAAATGGACTTTAACACATTCCCTGGTAGTCTAGTGGTACCTCCCCACCCCTAGCCCAGATCATGGTACATCATCATAAAACACTTCACATATTTGGGACTGGCTAGTACAGTATGCCCTGCAAGCCCATAATGTACCTGTCATTCAGCGAGTGAATGGGCAGTATACAGGTGAGTTGCAGCCACCCACTGATGATGAGGGGAGGCGTGGTGGGCAAGGGGTCCTGTGTGGGTGGGTGGGAGGGTAGGGGTGCCACTGGATCACCAGGGAAGTGTTACAAGACTACCAGGGAATGCGTTAAAGTACATTTACCAGTGATTGGAGTAATGGGAGGAAGGGGGGCACCACTAGACTACCAGGGACTGATTTACAGTACAATTACCAGTCATCAGGGTAACGGGAGGGAGGGGGTTACCACTAGACTACCAGGGAATGATTTACAGTACATGTACCTGTGATCGCGACTACAAGGCGGGGGATGCCCTGGGACCCCCACTGTGTACACATCATTCTGTGCAGGGCGCCAGGCTCAATTTGCTGGGCTGCCCTGCACAAGGTATGCAAATGGGGCCATAATGACATGCAAATGGCCCCATTTGCACCTTGCATATATTATGGCCTCATTTGCATGTTCTCTGCTGAATATTGTGGGTGATGCACCTTGAGCAACTGTGTTTACACTGGCACATACCTGTGCTCCCTATCTGTGGCTTGCGCCAGTGCAGTGCCACTGCGCCGTGCGCTGTCCTTGCCGTATTCAACAATAATGCAGCATGGCGCATCACAGTTGAATAACACCTGGTCCAGGCCCCAGTGCAACCCAGTTGCACTGCGCCCACGCTTGCGCCACTGCCAGGCGCAGTCTGAATATTCGGCCACAGTGTATATATATATATATATATATATATATATATGTATATCACTCTGAGCAGCTTAGTTCACAGTGGACTAAGCCCACATGGAGCTTTCCAAGTCATGATTACAATCATGTGTGAAGTTTTCATAGTTGCTATGGTTACTGAGATATTGCCAAATTAGTGTTACAGTTGTTCTTTTTCAGTACTATAGGGCTGCTCTATGGCTCTATTCTTATGTGTAAGTGGTAGTGCAGGGGGCAGAGGGCCCACTTTCCCATGTACACATACCATTATGCAAAAATGGGCAGTGTGAAGGGATCGCAGGGCCCAAAGGGCCCTCACTCCTACAAACACATACCAGTTACATTACACTTTCTCAAAAAGAAGGGAAATTCATTGCAAAACACTGCATTAATGCATCAGTTAGGGTTGATAGCACATTGACAAAAGTTTGGAAATTCGATGTTAGAGTTACCACCTCTACCACCCCCCCACCTCCCCAACCGTCCACACACCAACAGGCATCGGGGCATGCCATGAGGTTATCAGGCCTAACTGTCACCCCATTCCCCTGTACTGTAGTATGTCAGCTTGTTTACACATGGACAGGGGTGAGAGTTAGGCCTGATGACCCCATGGCATGCCCTGATGCCTGTTGGTATGTGCAGGGTGGAGTGGTAATCCTAACATTGAATTTCAAAACTTATTTTGCTGTTCTATCAATCCTAACTGATGCATTAATGCAGTTTTTTTGTAATTAATCTATATATATATACATATGTAGGATGATGGTATTTTCCAGGAGAATAACAGCTACTCTTGAGTGTAGTCCCACTGCCAATGTTAGAGCAAACAGAAAAATAAATTATGGTAAGTCTGATAGAATTTCTTCTTTCTGTGTTGCTTTGTGTTGTCAGTGGGCAATCTTTACACATACTATATGTTCTAAAAGCAGTACCTATCTATCAAACTAGGAGAAGAAGAAAAGAAGAATATTGGCTCATATATTACCCAACAGGGAAAACATTTTCAATAGTTACAGTACCTATTACACCTGTAAGCAACATCTTGCACCCAAAGGTTGAGTCTGCCGAACTTCAAATGTCCACCACGTAGTGCTTTGAGAAGGAGTATAGGAAGGACCAGAGGTTCTCCTGAATGATCTGACTCTGGAGTATTTGCCTTTCCAGGGCATGTGGTTGTCAATGACCCGGTGGAATAAGTTCTGAATGGAGCCAGTGGTCCAAATTTTCTTTTTGGCCATCACATATGTCCTTACTATGTGTGACCTCATCTACCTTGTCATGAAGGTCCTGGAAGCATTTGGTCATTCTGCTGCTTTAAACTGAACCAAAGGACAGTCTGAATGACAAAGTGCCACAGATCACTTGAGATTGATCTTTATTGATTTATAAATCATAAGTATGAGAAAACACATGTGGTAAGGAAAGAGATCCTTGGAAATTGGAGGCAGCAGTGTAAGAACAATAGCATGTAAGGATCTTTGGTCACGATAGTTAGATCTCAGATAGGAATTGCAGAAATGGAAGTAAAGTCTGGAGCTCCAGACAAACGCTTGAAGCAAGATAATCTCTGAATGGGTACCTAGATTAAAACAGCCTATGGAATCCTGAACTACCCCTTTAGTGGATATCTGTTTGTTAAGAGTGCTAAAGTCCTAATCCTTATCTACTCCAGAATAGAGAAGATCAAGAAATGGTGGCACCAAAGCCCTAGGGAGTACAAGACTTCCTCCTTGGCCCAAGAGGTAAACACAGGTCCATATCCTTCATACCTGTTGTACAACAAGGATGTGGATGGCTTTCCAGATGACATAAGAGTTGAAACAAGGCCCATCAGGACAACTTTGAGCTGAGCAACAGAAGTAGATTACCCTGATGTGAGCAACCCCTGCCATGGTAGAAGGAATTGTGGGCTGAAAAGATCACAGCAGGCTCATGCCCCCTGGGAGTGGAAGGACATGGAGAGAAAAACAGAAACAGAGTGCTGAAAAAAAAAACATGTTCTGCACAGGAGTGGCCAGAATCCCTATTTTAATCATCTTTTCAAGGGCTCTTGTAGTGGCACAGACTGAAGTAACACTGAAAAAAGAAAGGAGGGGCAACCAGCTGAAAAATGGGTGATCCTAGCAGCATAAGGAGTGAACCTGGAGTTTGCTTATATCTACAAAGGGGCAAACAGAATAGTGTGGTATATTGCACCATGCATTTCTGCTTAATGTTGAACCAGCATTATATTCTGTGGTGATTTGCATATGTAGCCCATGATGCTTTGCATTGTGGGGGCATGTGTGATTTTGTATTTCTTTGAAACTTGGCTTCCCAGCCAAATGCCTTTTGGTGTCATCATTGCCTCAGTGCTTGCACACAGAGGTTCTTTATCTTTTATATTGTATTTTGCTGCTTAATTATTTTATTTTATTTTATTTCATTTTATTTTTATTGGGCAAAAAATCCTTCAGATAAGAACCTGTTGTCAAAGAATCTAGAGGCTTGCATAAATTATGCAGAATTACAAAAGAGCAAATCTTACATAAAAGACAGATTAATGTAATGCTGTTAAAAGGATATATTGTCAAGATTAACAAAATCTAATTGAGAAGCAGTTATACGTTTTTGAGGCAGTAAGCAAATCCAGTAATTGATTTTTGAAAGAGGAAATAAATTCACAGTCCTTTAAAAGATCAGATGAGGCATTCCAGGATTTAGCAGATCTATAGATGAATGAGTTCTGACTTAATGTTGACATTTTAACTGGCAACAATGAAGAGTTATGTGCCATACCCTTTGTTGACTATTCATTTTCATTAATCTAAATTTGGACTGCAGACCTGGAGTACGGATTGAAGCAATACTGCAACAAAAAAGGATGGAGGTGCAACCGTCTGAAGACTGGGCAATCCTTGCAGCACATGGAGTGAACTTGGCATATACTTCTGACCACTAAGGGAGCAAAGAGAACAGTATGGATAAATATATTGGGAAATTCCAAAATGCACAAAGGTGATCCCCAAATGTTCATAGTGCAACTCTGAGTCTTGAAAAAGCACTTGCAGCACAAAACCTGCTGACAGTTTGGGGGAGAGGTCTGTGTACTGTCACTGGCTGAGTTTTTAATGATTTTTTTCATTAAAACTTTGAAAAAATGTTAATAGTGTAGATCATTTCAGAGTGAATGAAGTGCCCCACCCTTGGTTTCTGCTTTGACTGTAAATATACTGGGCTCTATCTTCAAAGCCCAGAAACTGATGCAAGGTGCCTGCTTCAAATGGAATTGGTACAAGAGGTACCTTGCTTCAATCCCAATTTTTGAATACAGGTGGCATCAAAAACAGAAGTCAGTGCACCAGACCTGCCCTGCACCACCCCTGCCCCCAAAATGGTGGTGTACCATGTCGGAAGGGGGCTTCTGCATCCCCTGAATAGGGATTTTGAAAGCATTGCTGTTGCAGCAAGTCCTCGCTGTGATTAGACCAACCATGAGCTGGTCTAACAGCCTGTGCATCGTGTGTCGGGACTGTTCTTGGAAGGGGGTAAGAAAGCCCTAAGCCCAACCATTATTTGTAAAAATGTATTTTCAGTAATGCTGTAGTGGGCTGTATTTTAAATGCTATGGTACTGCAGGACAGTTTGGTAGGAATGCCACCTGGTATCACCATACAACATTGCTGTTTACAGTAAACAGAATCACTAAACTGTAAGCCATATATTACATATCATGATCCAATACCAGAATAACTGCATATATCACATGATCCAATACCAGAATAACTGCATATATCACATGATCCAATACCAGAATAACTGCATATATCATATCGTAACTGAACATTCTGATTGCTTTCACAAATTGCCTCAAACTGTATAGTGCTCCTGAATGCAAGTTATGTGGTTCCACTGTATTAGTGCACTTAGAAACTGTTAGATCTGTTATACCCTCAGTGCACACCTCTTTCTGTGCTTTCATGATGTATGCAGTGCTAAAATATTAAAAATAGGATTTTTAATGCTCCACAACAAGCTGGATGCATATATGTAAAAGAAAGTATGACAAATAAAGAATAAATAAATAGAAATGACTTGGAATCTCCATTCCATCTACAGTGCTGTCCTGTGTAAATACCCACATACCATAAGTTGATAATGTCTCTGATTTTCTTATAGGGCTACAGCATGGATCTGCTTGTACAATTTTGACTGCACTTGAGGTTACCAATGTAAGAAGATGTACTGTTGTAATATTCCAAAGCTGTGTAATTGTACAGCACTTTTATACAGTTTTAGAACACTGCACCAGTACGTCTTATCGTACGTGGCTGTCTAATACCTCAAACTATGGTGTCAAGTGCAGAAGACTCCCATCTTCAGTGCATTACCACCCAAAAGGAAAATACATTTTTGATGCCATGTAAGGGGCTGAAGCAAAGTAACACTGAAAAATACTGTCAGAAGACAAAGTCAACTATCCCCACCTGCTGCAATGATGAGAACACCATTACGGCTAGATAGGAGATAAAATGTGTGGTGGCACATGACCGGTTGCATGATGCCATTATGCAGCCAACACAGCTGCTGGAAACTGATGGAAACATATGCTGAGTTGTGTGTGGTACACACAGAAGCATATCTTTTGGGTGATGTGGTGGGGAGGAGGATGACTGGGTGCCAGTGGGTGCAGGAGATAATAATTATTTACAGGACTGTGTAGGTTGGAGATGAGGGTGGGATTGATGAGGGAATTATTTGGTGCACAAACTGATGCAACTAGGGTGGCAAAGGGTTTACTTAATATTAGCAAGGCACTTTGCTGGGACACTACTGGGATGAAGGAGGTGGGTACTACAAGGGTGGGTGATTGGGGGAATGTTTTTTTTTAGTCAGGTTTGGTGCAATGAGGTAGTGTATACATTGTACATCGGTGGGAGTGTTTTTTGAAACAAAACAGCTAATTTGGGGACAAACAAAAAAGAAATACCATACCCATAGTGGCACTTTGGAGGCAGTATAGCGCTGTGGTCTAAGGCTATGAGCTGCAAATCTGGAGACCTGGGGTTGAATCCCATAGCCCCTACATGCATACTGTGTGACCCTGAGCAAGTCACTTAACTTTCCTGTGCTCCCAGGTCGCACCTGTAAACAAGCTATCAGCTTAGTGTGCCATTCCTGGTTAAACAACTGCCAAAAAAAAAAAAACCTTTGCTGCTAAAAGTGCTACTACTCATACTTCTGAGAAAAGGAACTAAGCAAAGTGTCACCTTTGCCTGTGAAGTGTAACTTCTGGTAGTTGCAAAAAAATACTCAAAGTCAAGGCAATTTATGTAGTTCTACTCTTAGCAATGTTTAGAAACTTTACACGTACCTACAGTAGCTCCCAGCCAGCTGCATGCTTGCATCCTTTGAGGAAGTGCTTGTCAAAGTTCTATAGGTCGTGGCATGATGTATCATGTAGAGTGTGCAGTGGGGAGAGTGAGTGTTTGATCATGGCTCAATACATCATTTATATGCCACTTACCCTGCCCGTCTTGTGTGGTCACAGTTGCCTGAGTAACTGCACAGGGAAATGCTTGCAACACTGTTAACAATAGGCAGCAAAGCAGAACAGTGTTACTGATAAACTGGTTGTTCTGACCACTTTGTGGCACAGACTTGGCATTTGAGTATAGAGCTTCTGAATTAAGATATGGGATTTTAGAATTTGCTTACCAGATTTTGCTGTATTTATACCATAGACTACAGTATGTGGGTTTTTCTGTACTGTTGGCAGTTTTGTCCTGTTTCATTTCCGCAATCCCAACCTCCACCCAGTCCAGACACCCCAATCAATGTGGTTCATTTATCTCAAAATACTGGCTTAGTTGCCTCCACTCCTACTGTACCATGCTTCCATGCTAATTCCTCCACCACCACCTGTTTCTACCTTTGCAATTCTGGCTTTTGCTGTCTTGCACGCCCCTCAAGGAAATCCTCTACTGGTCAAACAGTCTTCTCTTTCAGCTTCCCCAAACGTTGGGGTTCTCTTCCCCTTCACTCACTTACTTATCTCTTCCATGACTCCAGCACTCACTCTTGCAGTTGCCCCTGATACTGGACCCTGGGATGCTGCCCACCACCCTCCTAGCTCTGCTCCACCTTTGCCCAACTCCCACAGTAGGGCAGTCCCCTCACCCACCCTCCTTTTCCCACGTCAATTGAATTGTGGCTTATTTTACATACACAGAATCTGTGTCCTTGCACATTGTTACATATGAGGCTTATTTACATATTTGTATTATTGTTCTTAGTGTACCTCTGTTCTTCCTTTTCTCCCTCTCCGCAGGACACATCTGGAAACAAACTGTTACCTGCTCAGTATGTCTTTCCTGGTAAAATGTTTGAAATAAATAAATAAACCAGTTACCTTGATCATATTAATGTGCATTTCACCAGGAAGGATATGCTGATCAACAAGATGGAAAACAAGTTGTACCCTGATATTCTTACAGTCTATTGAAGCTCCTGTTTTTCTTCTGTTTATCTCCCCCTCAAATCAGCCCCCATCTGCCGATCACTCCATCCCCATCACCAAGACCTCCTTTGGAAATTATCACCAGCCATCCACCCCCTGTGCTTGCCCCCTGGCATGGTTGATGGGGTTCCCCAACCCCAACATGGTCAAGGATCTAGTTCAGGCTGGTGAGACCAGTTAGACAGGTGCGGGGTCTATGAGTGCTCGGCACCATCCTGCCACCAGCTTTTTGCCATTTTCAGTTCCTGAAAGGCCTGGCATGCAATGACATCTGAATGCACACCCCACACGACATGCCTTGTTATCTGCCACAACCCCCAATGCTCAGGCTAAGGCTGCTTTCCCCCAGCTTCTACCAATGGCCAGGCAAGTGCCTAGATCTACCCAACCTCCCCCAGAGGAGAACAGTCCTTTGGGTGCTCTATTCTTTTCCCTACTGTCAGCCCACCAATGCCCCCAGTTCACTTCCTTCCATACCCGGGTCATCAGCATCACATGCGGTAGTGTTATCACTGCACTGGTGAGTCAGCTGTTGTTCCTGTTTATGAATCCAAAAATCTGTGCTAGGCTTTTGAATAAGTACACTTACTGTATTTGTAACTGTGCAAATGCATATCAGTGTCTTGTTTTAAGATAGTACTGTTCTGTATATAATACAATTATTTTCATAGTGAAAGCAGTTCCAACCTTTCCTTGGACTGGATGTAGTAGCCACTTCTTTGGGAGTCTTTACATGTGGCTGACAGTGTAGTACTTTTTGTTTAACAGTGTCTTTGTGGTGGTTACCATTAATGTTACCCCAGTGAGCTTGCCCAATCCAGACTTGCACTGTAGTAACTGTATAGACTATTACAAGAAAAAAAAATCTTCAAACATTCCAGTAAATATAGCCTCTTACTAAAATGTACCAACATTTTCTTTAAAACTAATGTATTTTTTTAAATATTTATTGAAAACAGTGGCACTGCTAAGGCTGTTGTTTTTTTTCATACTGTATATCTACAGTGGCGTGAAAAAGTATTTGCCCCCTTCCTGATTTTCTCTATTATTGCATATTTGTCACACTGGATGTTTTCAGGTCTTTAGAGAAAATGTAATACTAGACAAAGGGAACCTGAGTGAACAAATAACACTTGTTTTTTTTTAATTTCACTTATTTAATGAAAAAAGTTAACCAACACCAACTGGCACTGTGTGAAAAAGTAATTGCCCTTACACTTAATAACTGGTTATGCCACATTTAGCTGCAATGACTGCAACCAAACACTTCCTATAATTCAATATCAGTCTTTCACATCGCTGTGGAGGAATTTTAACCCACTCTTCCTTAGAACTGCTTTAATTCAGTAACATTTGGTAGGTTTTGAGCATGAACTGCTCATTTCAGGTCCTGCCACAGCATCTCTATTGGGTTTAAGTCTGGACTTTGACTAGGCCACTCCAAAACTTTAATTTTACTTCTTTTAGCCATTCTGATGTGGACTTGTTTTGTGTTTTGGATCATTGTCTTGCTGCATGACCCAACTACGCTTCAGCTTCAGCTGACGGAAGGATGACTGGACATTCTCCTTAGAATTTTCTGGTACAGAGCAGAATTCATGGTTCCTTTAATTATGGCAAGTCATCCAGGTCCTTAGGCAGCAAAGCATCCCACACCATCACACTACCACCACCATGTTTGACTGTTGGTATGGTGTTCTTACTGTGGAATGCTGTGTTTGCTTTATCGAGACATTATGGGATCCATGTTGTCCAAAAGTTCCACTTTGGACTCATCTGTCCATAGAACATTTCCCAAAAGGCTTGTGGATCATCCAGGTGCTTCTTGGCAAATGAGAGGCGAGCATTTATGTTCTTCTTAGTTAGCAGTGGTTTCGCCTTGCTACCTCTCACATGAAGCCCATTTTGCCCAGTCTCTTTCTGATTGTGAGTCATGAACACTGACCTTAGCTGAGGCAAGAGAAGCCTGCAGTTCTTTGTATGTTGTTTTAGGATCCTTTGAGACTTCTTGGATGATTTTACACTCCCTTGGAGTAATTTTGGCAGGCCGCCCTCCTGGGAAGGTTCACTACTGTTCCAAGTGTTCTCCATTTGGAGATTATGGCTCTCACTGTGGTTCAATGGAGTCCCAGAGCCTTAGAAATAGCTTTGTAACCCTTTCCAGACTGATAGAGGGCAACAAATTTTTCTGATCTTTTCAGGAACTTCCTTTGATCATGGCATAATGTGCTCGTTGAATCTTTGTGCTGCAGCGTGACTCTGATGGTAAGGCCAAAATAAGTGAGGTTTATATTGAGCAGGGCTGGCTAATCAAGCCTGGCTGTGTTCAATCAGCTGACTCTAATTATCCCTTTAATTGGGTTGATTTAACTAGGGGGCAATTACTTTTTCACACAGTGCCAGTTGGTGTTGGTTAACTTTTTCATTAAATAAATGAAATAAGTAAAAAAAAAAGTGTTATTTGTTTTCACTTAGGTTCCCTTTATCTAATATTATATTTTGTCTAAAGACCTGAAAACATCCAGTGTGACAAATATGCAATAATGGAGAAAATCAGGAAGGGGGCAAATACTTTTTCACGCCACTGTATGTGATACCATTGAATATTTCCCCATCTTGTCTACCCCAACAATGCTGTCTTAGTGAATATTACTCTTTATTTCAGTTCACTTGTTCACTCATTTTAAAATGCACATTTTAATAGAAAAGTTCTGTATCATAGGATTGTAGAAACGAGTTGACAATTTATTTAGTTATTTATTAAAAATGTCAGATAATAACTTTGAGCACAAGTGCTCATTTACAAAGGTTCCATGTCAATAACAAAGATTACAAGGCAACATAACAAATACAATAAGCAAGTTCCAGTGGAATGAAGTCAGACAAGTACAACATAGTTGAATGAGTACAAATAAATAGGCTAGATCAGTTGCATACAACTTTTCAATAAGGCAGGTAGACAGAAACAGTGTAAAACAAACAGTGACCATCCCTGATGGTATATGGCCACAGAGCCAGAGTCTGACACAGTTCAAAGTGTATGTATTGGGAAGGACTTAGAATGATTATCTGTTACAGTTATACAGAACTATTAGGGTTGCCTGTAGTGCTCTCTTAAACTGGTCAACCTTCGGTAGATTAAGCAAGGTATCAGGCAGCTCATTTATCCAGCCAGCAGCACTAACACCAAATGAGTGCTTGCCCTGCTGAGTGTGGCGAAAAGGCAGTTCAAGAGCATTCAGAGCCATGCCTCCAGTGTTCTAGACATTGACAGCAGGGCGGATGTAGTGAGTTAGGGCTTGGGAGGGTTAGGTTTAGTAGCACTTTCTTGGATAGCAGACATGTCTGGAACTTAATTCTGCTAGGTAGGGGTAACCAGTTTGTTTGGATGTAACGGGTCAGCTATGGTTGCACTTGTCAGCTCCAAGCACAAAGTGACAAGCCTTATCACAGATACAATTTATTCTGTTGAGAACTAATCTCAGGCAGTTGCCTGAATTAGGGCAAAGCCTTGAGAAGTTTAAACCAGCCAGTCAGCCCTTACTTGTTTGCAGTGGAAATTGTTTATTGGCTTAATTCTCAACAATTGTTTTATTTATTTATTTATTGAAATGTTTCACCAGGAAGGCACGCTGAGCAACAAGTTGCTCGTCTCTCAGTGTGATCTGGGGAGAAGGGGTACAATAGGAATGAGACATTAAACATTCAGTTTACTGTACGAGATCAACAGTAGCATACAGTTGTAAGGCAGGTGTTACAAAAAGTGTTACAGCAGTGTTGAGCATAACATGTAGAAAGAACACTGTTGGTGGAAGTCCAGCCTAGAAAGTGACAGGCTTAGATCGATCGCCCACTATTCGGGCTATCAATCAGAAATCTTCCGTAAGATGGCAGAGTTCCTGTCCAGGGAGATTGCTGCATCAAGGAATTGACCAGCTCTGCTCTTCCGGACTGTCTACAGGCTGTGCAATCCAGCCTGTCTGCAGGGCCGGAAGGCTTTTTCACAATTGAAGTGTGATGAGTTTGCTTGGTTCTTTGACGATAAGGTGTCAACGATTAGGTCGGACATCCGCAGAACGCATTCAAGTGAGCATGGCGGAGATCGATGCATGGTTACAGGCCCTCAGTCTGTCTGGACAGACTTCGACCGGCCAGCGATCATGGATATCATGAAGATCATCCAGAGCTCATGGCTGACTTGCTGTAGTTTGGATCCTGGCCCCACGTGTCTCCTTATGGGTTGCGTGGATGTGATCAGACCAGTCCTTGCTGAGATAGTCTGGTGCTCATTGGACCAAGGGGTGTTCCCCGAGTCCTTGAAAGAGGCTGTTGAGACACCCCTTTTGAAGAAGTCTTCCCTTGACACAGACTGTCTCACAAACTACAGACTGATCTTTAACCTGCCCTTTTTGGGTAAGGTTATTGAGAAAGTAGTCACACTGCAGCTTGATGACTTTCTTACCACCCATGGAATCTATGATCCTCTCCAGTCCGGTTTCAGGAAGGGGCACAGTACCGAGACGGCATTGGTTCGGGTGCTTAATGATCTCCTAATTGCGAGATCGGAGGAGCCATTCGATCTTGGTTCTCCTTGATCGCTCTGCTGTGTTTGACACCGTGGACCATGGGATATTGCTGGAACATCTGCAGCTGATCTGCGGACTATCTGGGACAGTCCAGAGATGGTTTCAATTCTTCCTCACGGGCAGATCTCAGAGGGTAGTATCAGGAATGTTTTCTTCTGCTCCCTTTGTGCTGCCCTGTGGGGTGCTGCAGGGTTCTGTGCTTTCTCCCATGTTATTTACGGTGTATATGCTTCCATTGGGAGACATTATAAGGCGTTATGGGCTGAATTTTCACTGCTATGCAAATGACACTCAGCTCTATATGTCCTTTGTACCCGCACAGAACGACACACTCACGTTCTTTAACAATTGCCTCACTGAGATTCAGGACTGGATGAGTGCTAACTAGTTGAGGCTGAATCCAGGCAAGACTGAGGTGCTGGTGGTGGACCCTGGTCACTGTGCAGAGAAGTTAACTCCTGGGTTTCCCTCTGGCCTTGTGTTAGGGGGTAACCAGTTGAGACCTTCTGAACAGGTGCGGAATCTGGGCATAATACTTGACGGCGAGCAGACACTTAAGTCCCAGGTGTCAGCCGTCGTCAAGTCTTCCTTTTACCATCTGAGGAATATAGCCCTGATAAAGCACCTTGTTCCACATGATGACCTTCCTGTGTTGGTTCATGTTTTTGTTTCCTCATGTTTAGATTACTACAATGCTCTATATCTAGGGTTGCCGGGGGGTAGACCTCCACTGCCTGCAGCTGGTGCTGAATGCTGCAGCCAGGTTGTTGACTGGGCTACCAAGAACTTGCCACATCACACCTGTTCTGCATGAATTGCACTGGTTGCCGGTGCATTGGAGGATTACCTTCAAGGTCAGATTGCTGACGTATAAGACCCTACACGGACAGGGACCAGGCTACCTGCAAAATCTCCTTCGGCCCTACCACCCTCTTCGCCCACTCCGTTCCACCTATGAGGGATTGCTAGAGATTACCAGGGTTCGTCTTCAATTTTCTGGGGCCAGAGCCTTTTGATTTGTGGCTTCAACCCTGTGGAATTCTCTACTTTGTCAGATTAGGGAGTGCCCGTCCGCAGAATCCTTTAAGGCTTCTTTGAAGAGCTTTTTATTCATATTGGCTTTTGATTAGCTTCGACTTTGCTGTCTTTTTAACTGTGTTTATATTTTAAATCCTATGTATTATTGATGTATGTTTTTTATGCATTTGCGCTTTGACACGTGAAAAGCGCAATATAAATAAATTATGATTTGATTTGAAATAGTGGACAACAATAAGTGCCAGGTTAATAAGTAAACAAGTGCTTACTTGAAAGAAAAGGGGAAGGGAGGGAGGGGTGAGGTGGGGAACAAGGGAAGAATCATGTCCCTGGATACCCCCTCAGGGTGCAAGGAACCCTATAATGGGACTGGTGGGACCTGAGAGAAGGGGATAACACAGTGTACCAGGGAGACCCCTTTAGGATGATGGGGGAAGCTAGTAGATCAGAGATGCAAGCCCCTTGGGGTGGTAAGTGAAGGTGAGGATAGATAGGTAGGGCTTGTCCAGGGTTTAGAGGAGGGAATTAGATAGGGACGTGGCAGGAGCAGATAGGTGCAAAGTAATTATTGAGGGCAGAGCTGATGGAGTAGGTGGAGGATGAGTGCTGGATTTGAGGTGGAAGGGAATTCCACATTTTAGGGAGGCGATGAGAGAAACCAGATTGGGTGGATCTGAGGGGGACAACCAGGGTACGGGAATTGGATGATCTAAGGGAATGGGAGGGTGGAGGGGGTGTTATAAAGGAGGATGTGAGGTGGGAAGCAAGCTCACCCAACCAGTGTTTGGAGGTGGATTTAGCACAGTGGAAGAGTCGCCTATTTGTAAGAGATGGGAAGGATAGGGCACGATAAAGATGGCAGTAATAGGCACGAGGGGGGCATCCAGGGCAAAGCAGAAGAAGGAATTGAAGAGGGTGTCCAGTCTGGTGAGGGAGAACTTAGTGGCAGCACCATAGACCACATCACAGTAGTCGAAAATGGGCAGTATCATCTTCTGAACAAGTTCATGCCTAGCCGTAGGAGGGATGCAACTACGGTTCCTGGACAGGGCACCAGGCTTGGGGTGCAGTTTTTTCTGGATGACGTCAATATGTCCAGAGAAGATCCAACCAAATACCTAAGTACCTGAAGGAGGATGCTAATCGGGAAGGGAGGGGGAAGTGGCATCCAAGATCTTAACTGACTGGGTTCTGCCAATAAGGCAGGCCTTATACCAGTTTGTGGTGGGAGGGAGCAAGGCCAGCTGCCATGAGTGAGTCAAGGAGAAAGAAGTGAGAGATGGTGTCGAAGGCCTTGGCCAGGTTGACAAAAATGGCAGCGGTAATTTGTCCATTGTCCTTCCCAGTTAGGATGAAGTCTGTGAGCCGTAGGAGAGAGGTGGTGGTGGTTGAGTGTTTTTTTTCCTGAAATCAGACTGGAAAGGGATGAAAAAGGAGCTGTCAGAGAGAAAAGAAGTGAGTTGGGAGAGAACAATGTGTTCTTTTAGCTTGGCAAGGGTAGGGAGGACACAAATGGGGCAATAGTTGCCAGGGAATGAGGGGTCACCCCCCCTTTCAGTAGAGGAAGGACCACAGCATGTTTTCATGAAGAGGGGACCGAGGCAGTAAAGAATAAGAGATTTAAGATTACTGAGAGGGGGTAGGCAATGGCTGAAGTGGAGAGGGAGAGGGGTTTTGAGGCAAGGCCATCAGGGGAGGCACCTTTAGAGGGGTTGATGGTGAGAACGGCACTTAGGGCATCGTTTGGGGTTACAATAGTGAACGAAAAGGGAAGGTAGAAGGGTGGTGGAGTGGGCACACTGGTAGAGGGTGGGGAAGGGGAAGGGTAGGAGGGGATTTCAGTGGTGCAGGAGGTATAGTAGGAATTAAATTCTGCAGCTATAGCTGATGGGTCAGACACTAGTGAACTATTTACTTTAAGTACTGGGGGCTGTGGGCGAGATGAGGGTGTAAATAGGGTGTGGACCACCTTCCAGAACTTTTAAGGGGAATTTATGTTGGTGATGAAAACAGATTTGAAATATTCAGACTTGGCTAACCTTGTAGCCCTGGTGCAAGTGTTTCTGAGCATGCGGTAGTTTGTGAGGTCACTAGGATGCTGGGTAGCTCTATGATGCTTCCAGGCTCATAGAAACATAGAAACATAGAATTTGACAGTAGATAAGGACTGCTTGGCCCACCTAGTCTGCCCATTTTCCTACCTAGCAGATAAGCTGCAGATCCTAGTTAACCAACAGCTTACTTCCTCCTAGCCCCCCCACTAGGACTGCCTTATGTCTGTCTTATGCATTCTTGAATTCCCCCACTGTTCTTGACTCCACGACCTCCTCAGGGAGGCTGTTCCATGCATCCACAACCCTCTCTGTGAAAAAAATACTTCCTCACATTACCTCTGAGCTGTCCCCCCTCTATCTTCAAATTGTGCCCCCTTGTTCTTGCACATCTCTTTTTCTGAAAGATGCTACCCTCTTGGACTTTGTTGATTCCCTTGAGGTACTTGAAAGTTTCTATCATGTCCCCTCTCTCTCTTCTTTCCTCAAGGGTATACATATTAAGCTCCTTTAGTCTTTCTTCATATGTCTTCTGGTGCAGACCCTGCACCATTTTGGTTGCCCTCCTCTGGACAGCCTCGACTCTGTCTATGTCTTTGCAGAGATGGGGTCTCCAGAACTGCACACAGTACTCCAGATGGGGTCTCACCAACTGTCTGTACAGAGGGATAACAAATTCTTGTTTTCTACTATTGATGCCTCTCCCTATGCATCCCAGCTCGACCTCTAGCCTTGAGGCTGGCCAGAAGTTGAGGGATTATCCAAGGTAAGTCGTTACCACTGACTCTACTTTGTTTGAGTGGGGCAAAGGCATTTCAGTTTGCAAGAAAGACTTCTTTGAAGTAGGCAAAGGCCTTATCAACTGAGGGGAAAGAGGTTGGGAGGGACCAGTCAAAAGTGGCAAGGTTACCAAAGAGAGGTTCAAGGTCAAGATACTTTACCTAAATTCTCACCTATACCCAAGGGCCCTTAAAATAAATGAAGATAATGGGTTAATACAGAATTTGGCAAGGGGGATACCTATTTCCAGAAGTATGGGGATTTCATGGAGATGGAGTTTTAAAAATAAATTAGGGAATTGTAACTGAAGATTTATGGTATGATCTATAGTTATAATATGAATGTACTGACCACTTAATGCTTAAGCCCGGGATATCAAGCAGATCAATGTAATACATTTGTCCTTGACTTATGTGTGAAAAACTATACAATTAAAGAAATATAAAAAAAAAAACGGTCAAGAGACTTGAAAGAGCGTAGTTGTATGGTTTTGTGTGCTGATTTAGTTCTGTGGACTTTTCTAACTTTGAATATTGGGTTATGGACACTGAGAGCATTGGGGAGGATGCCAGAGGTGATGACACAGTGGGGGTTGGAGATAAAGGCCCAGCTGAGTAGGGAGTGTTGTTGTGTCTTGTGGTTTGGGCGGGTGGGTTCAGAGATCAGTCGGGAGAGGTTTAGGGCTCTGATTTCATTTTTAGTTTTGGTAGTTTTAGGTGACAACCAATTTATATTGAAGTTGCCTAGGACAAATAATTCTCCAGAGCGAGCAAGAGAAGCGATGGAGGTTAGGAGGTCTAGCGTTACCGAAGGATGGACATTTGGGTGGCAGTATATGCCAGGAACGAAGATTGGTAGAGTGAAGGGGAGGTTCACATGGATAGCCAGGGCATCTTGGGTATCAGGACTGGAGAATGAGTAGATGATGGAATACTGGATGGAGGCTAGGACGTAAATGGCCACACCACCACCTCTGCCAGCACGGTCTTGCCTTAGCAGTGAGTATCCAGGAATGGAGACCAAGCGGTCAGGGATAGTGCTCTTTAGTCAAGTTTCTGAGATGATTAGAATGTTTGGTTTTAGAGTGCACACCATGGTATGACTCTGGTCTATTTTTTGCAACAAGCTGCGGGTGTTAAGATGTAGAATTTTTAAGCCCTTTGGGAGGGCTGAGAAAAGAGAGTGGGGGGAGGTAGCAGAGGAAGCACCAGAGGAGCAAGGTGCAATAGGGCCTGGGTTGGGGTGGATATTCCAAGGCGGAGAGCAAGAGGAGGGCGAGTATGAGAAAGTGAAGCTTTGGGGATTTTGAAGGGTCTGGTGAGGAGGTTGGGAGGTTGGGAGTTTTGAGAAGGGAGTAGATGATTGAGGGAGAAAAAGGTGGAGAACTGCAGTGAAAGTGGACACCGTTATCAAAGCCACATGAAGAATAGTGGTAGAGTGAGACCATATTTCAAATGTCGGGGAGGGAGTGATAGCATAGATTTGGGCAGGGGTTTGGAGACAGTAACTGATGGGGTTGGGAGAGTTATTAGGAATAGGTGAGTAGAGAGTAAGTGGAGGTGGTAAAGAGAGGAATATGAGCAGAACAAGGGAGAGAGAGGAAAGTAGGGGATGCATTGTTGATAAAGGCAGTGAAATTAGTGAATGATTTAGGAACAGGAAGAGGAAGAGGAAGAATTTCTAAGCAGGGCGTGCAGAGGAAAGGGCTGGTCAGATGTAGGGTAGCTGTAGTTTAGTAAGGTATCTATATAAATAACAGGCAGGGATCGCTTTAGATAAAGGTTATGTCCCTCTAGTGGCAGTACAGTATAACTTGCTAATATGAAAATAAAAAAAAAAAAAAAACAGAGTTACAGGAGTGCCTTGTGCAGCAATTTCAGTTACACAGGAGAGCCTGGCACTGTAGATACAGAAAACAGAGTCAGTAGAAGTGTCAAGTGCTAGAAATATAGGGTAGCGCTGAGTCCAACAGTGAAGCAGAAGGGGCAGGCAAAGGAGGACTAGAAACAGCTGTAGAAGGACCAGTCAAATTACAAGCTGAGTGGTCCTAGTGCTGGCAAAGTGTACCTGAGCAGCAGCTGGGGAGCAGGCAGATTGGTGAGGAGGATGCAGCTGGCCAAAAGCAGTGCCAGAGCCACAATCTCAGCAGAGGAGTCCCCTCAGGGCTCGAGCTAGAAAGAAAGCAAGATAAGGCTGCAAGCACACATAAAGATTATAGTACAGAGTCCAGCTAAACTGAAGGGGGGGGACCAACACAAGAGATAAAAGTGAGGGAGAGTGGGTGCCAAAATGATGCATAGCACGATGGGAGAGGAGCAATTAGCATTGGGGGGTAGTTTGGGCTTTAGGTGCCAGTGGTGTCCAGGGAAAACAGGAGGCTGAGAGTGCAGATGGCTAGTGGGGGGGGGGAGTCAGAAATAGAGACATTAAAAGGCAGAGAAATTAAAAGCTTGTGGCAGTAATCAAAAGGTTTCCTAGAATACACTATTACATTAAACAGCTAACATTTGTATTAAACTTAAGTTCAAACAAAAGCATGATGCAGAGACTCAAATAGTTATCTAGCACAATCTACTAAGGCAATCAGTTAACATTTAAAATTAATCTAAAATTAAAACATCAATAATGGTGCATAGTACAGAATAAAAAAATGTTTTAGGTAAATTGTTTCAAATTAGAAAGCACAGAGAGTTACAGGAGTGCCTTGAGCTGCATTTTCAGTTACACAGGGGTGCCTGGCACTGTAGATACAGAAAACAGAGTCAGTAGAAGTGCCAGTTGCTAGAAATACAGGGCAAAGCTGAGTCCAACAGTGAAGCAGAAGGGGCAGGCAAAGGAGGACTAGAAACAGCTGTAGAAGGACCAGTCAAATTACAATCTGAGTGGTCCTAGTGCTGGCAAAGTGTACCTGAGCAGCAGCTGGGCAGCGGGCAGATTGGTGAGGAGGATGGAGCCAGCCAAGAGCAGTGCCAGAGCCACAATCTCAGCGGAGGAGGCCCCTGAGGGCTCAAGCTGAGCAGCAGCTGGGCAGCGGGTAGATTGGTGAGGAGGATGGGGCCAGCCAAGAGCAGTGCCATAGCCAAACTCTCAGTGAAGGAGCACCCTCAGAGCTCACGCTAGAATGAAACTGTATGAGGAGTGTAATCAATCAATCAAATCTTTATCCAGGCGGGCACCATTGAGCAAGGCTCATTTGCAAGACAGACCTGGTTGAACAAAAATGATAATACAGTAACAAGGAAGACATAGTATAATATCATACAGAGAAGTAAAAAAAAAAAAAACATATGTACAGAATAGTGTGATGTATACATATTTCCAGAAATATAGAAATATACATCAACATTGAGCAAAATAGCCTTTACAACAGATAGGCTTACAAAAGGATAAAGCTGGCATGTTCACTGAGGAAAAAAAGATAAACCAGGTAAGGAAGATATTACGGGGTCGGTATAGTTAACTGGCATACAACTGGGATGTGAGTAGCACCTGGCCATGGCCAAGGCAACAACTGTTTAGCTCCAGGGAAGGAGTCTGAGTGGGGGACTGGGACAGAAGAGAGAAGGTGAAAGAAGGGAAGTAGAAGGTTTGGGTAAGGAGAGTGAGGCGAGGGGCAAGAGTGAAAGTCAGGTAGGGTAGGAGAGAGACTGGAAGGGAGGAGAGGTAGCGATGTGGGAAACAGTCACAGGATTCCTTCTTGGAGTGGTCATAAAGTGACCTGAACATTCTTAAGCTAACAGGACAACTCAGCTTCAAGCTTTTTTGCATTTTGTTCCACAATAAAGGCAGTGTGAAACTTATGGCAGCTTTACCGAAATGAGATTTGACCTGAGGTATTTGCAGGGCAATTAGAGTGTAGCTTCGTAAAGCATAATTACCTATGACACTCAGGAGAATACAGTCAGAATGTATAGGGGAAGCTTTTCGGTCACCGCTCTGAAGGCCCATAGAATAGCATTTCTATTTCTCCTGTACTGAAGGAAGTCCAGCCCACATCAGTGTACAGCGAGCAATGGTGTGTGGAGAGGGGAAGACCAGTTATGAACCTGATTGCTCCATGATATAGAGTATCCAATTTAACCAAGGAAGAGGCAGAGCAATGGCTATAGAGAAGATCAGCGTAATCAATCAGTGAGAGGAATGTTGCTTGTACCAGCCGCAGCTTAGCACCCCTAGTAAGGAAGTAGTTAATTCTGTAGAATAGTCCTAGCCTCTGTCTTAGTTTCTTCTGTAACTCTTCGAGATGCAGAGAAGTCTGTGGTCAAGCCATACTCCCAGATATTTAAATTTTGACACAAACTCAAGTTTTTCACCTAGAGCTGTGGTAATCTGTGGGATAGCCTCAGCGCTAGCTGGGTACACAGCATAGGTAGAAGGGGAAAAGAGCATCACCTTAGTTTTTTTTTTTTTGCATTAAGCAGATGTTTCTTGCTTAGTAGCTGATTCTGTAATAGATTAATTTCGGTTTGAAGGTCTGCACAAGCAGCTTCCGGAGTTAGACGACTTAGATAAAGTACTGTGTCATCTTCAAACAAGTGGATGTTGGCCTTATTGATACTATAGATGTTAATAAAAACAGCAAACAACAGGGGACCAAGGATAGACCCCTGAGGCACACCTCTTAGTAGTAGTTTAAGAGGCAAAAGATCACCTTCAGCCTTAACTTGCTGTTGCCGTCCTGTAAGGTAGTCGGCAAACCAGCACATAGAGTTAGGGTCAAGAACTAAGCTACACAGGGGAGGAGAGAAGCAGGCTATGATAAACTGTATCGAAGGCCTTACTTAGATCCAAAAACACTGCACAGACAAAGTTCCTATTGTCCAGATCAAGGAGCCAATCATTCGTCACTTTTGCTAGGGCTGTTATGGTGCTGTACTTTGCCCTGAATGCAGACTGATTGGGTTTAACAAGCTCCTGGATTCTAGGTACGTCCTTAGCTGACCACTCACTATCTTTTCCAGCAATTTAGACAGAATGGGAAGGAGG
The DNA here is from genome assembly GCA_016271365.2 of Neoceratodus forsteri. Classification (NCBI taxonomy): domain Eukaryota; kingdom Metazoa; phylum Chordata; order Ceratodontiformes; family Ceratodontidae; genus Neoceratodus; species Neoceratodus forsteri. The sequence continues at coordinate 521,143,434 of CM057458.1, forward strand.
GAGATCGGCCTATAATTGTTAAGGTCGCAAGTATCACCTGATTTGAGCAGGGGAATGACATGGGTCACTTTCCATTTGCGAGGGGAGGCTCTCCTGGGATTATGACAAGTTAAAGAGTGCGTGATTGGCACTGCCAACTCATGGTATGTACATTTCAGAAATAGGGCTCTATAGAGTCCGCGCCCACACCCTTCTTGATATCCAACTGCAGCAATAGATCGTTGACCTCCTTTAGAGTGGCAGGCTGGAAGGAGAATACCGCATATGTGGCAGGAGCCTCATGATTCAGTAGGCCCAGCTGTACATTAGCAGCATTGATGGGGAAGTTGTCAAATGCTAGCCCAGCAGTTGCAAAATGATTATTGAAGGCATCCAGTATTTCCATTCTGTCTGAGATGGAGTTACTACTGGAGATAATTTTTGTTGGAAAGGAGTTACCAGGTGAATGACCAGACATTTCCTTAATTGTATTCCAAAATTTTGACGGCTGGAGTGTAGCGGGGAATATAATAAAACATGTATGTCATAATCCTACTGTTGCCCATTTCTCCTATAAAAATAAACATTTGGTGTTCCCCCGTTGTGTCACTCACATTTCTGACCTTGCATCTTGATTGTGTTTTTATTCAAATAAAATATACAGCTCACGTTATGACATAAGATGCTAGGGACAAACAGTGTGTTCCATAAGAACATGCATTTATGTTATGGTATAACGTAACTACAAGTCTGACTATTTCTTCAAATTTCTATCCAGAACAAATGGTTGATACCTTTTATTGGACCAACAACAGCTGGACCACTGTTTGCAAGGAGGTCACGAGGGTCCTGGGGTTTCCCTCCCCCTGAATCAGAAGCCAGACAACAGCCGGACCACCATTTGCAAGGAGGTCATGAGGGTCCTGGAGTTGCCCTCCCCCAAATCAGAAGCCAGCCAACAGCTGGACCACCATTTGCAAGGAGATCATGAGGGTTCTGGAGTTGCCTTCCCCCTGAATCAAATGCTAGCCAACAGCTGGATCACCATTTGCAAGGAGGTCATGAGGGTCTTGGATTTGCCCTCCCCCTGAATCAGAAGCCAGCCAACAGCTGGACCACCATTTGCAAGGAGGACACAAGGGTCTTGGAGTTGCCCTCTCCCTGAATCAGAAGCCAGCTAACGGGTACGGATCTCACAGCAGAAGCGCTGGAATGCATGCCCGCTCCTAGAAGTCGCTGTACTGCTGGAACTGAGACTGCTGTTTTAACACCTTTTTACAAACGTTTGTGTTGGTGCAGTAGTTGAGATATTCTCTCCGCCAGGACTTTTTTACTCAGTGTGCCTACCTATGTGCTTATTGCCGCAGTTACTTTAATTTACTATGAAATTGCCTTATAATTTAATTTCAACAGCATATATCCCAGGCATTGTATTACCTTCAGTGCTGTTGTAATCAGCTGTTCTGCAGAGTGTGGAGCAGCTCGTTATAAGCCTAGCTTGTTCACAACTTCACCTTTCAGCATTTGGGGGCAGAAACATTTACTTTCCTCAGCTATCCAGTTTTTATGAATTACTGTATTGCTTATTTCCCCTTGCTCCATGTAGCACATAGACTACACAGTCATAGACTGGGGAGCTCCCTAATTTTCTAACCAGAAATTTAAAATTACTTAATTTCACTGCTTAAGTCACAAATGTACCAGGCAGCATTTGCTGTTCCATCCGTAGCTAGCAAGTCAGGCCCTTCCCCATCTTATTCTTAGCCAGTGCATCTAATCTAAGAAAGCTCTCCCACAAGCCTTGTACCTCAATTTAACTCTGTGTCCTCTCCTTCTCCTTAGTCCACAGCTGGACCACCATTTGCAAGAAGGTCGCGAGGGTCCTGGAATTGCCTTCCCCCCAAATCAGAAGCCAGCCAACAGGTCCAATCTCACCTCGGATGGGCTGGAATGCGTGCCCGCCCTTAGAACTAGCTGTATTACTGGCCCCACTGACACGCCATGTCAATTGCCCCACCACCCTTGATGAGCACTCCCTTTTTTTGTAATTAATCATCTTTATTGTTTTCAACAACAACACCACTCAACATACATAAGCTGGAAAACAGAGTTGAGAGCGCGAAATGGAGCAACATAGAACAACCAATAGTTAACTCGCCCTTTCAATTGAGGAATTAAACATTCTTCCCTCCCCCACCCCTCCCAAGGCTACACACACACACAACCCTAAGTTATCAATCCTGAGGTATTCTCATGCACCAGGCTTTCACGCCATAAGGAGCGTTTAAAGAACTCCAAAGCAACGATATGTTTTCAATCTACCCTTGCATATAACAATATGCTTTTCTAGCTGTAACGCCAAGATACACTCTCGGTACCATTCCATCAAGGAGGGGGGTTTATCGCCCGACCAATGCCTTAAAATTGTCAGTTTCGCAACAGCTGAGACAAGCGACATTTGGGCCTTTTTAATCTTAGAAGTGCCTACTGGAAAAAGGCTCAACAGATATACCTCAGGGGTGAACATATTTGATAAGCCAAGGATAGGGTCTAGCACTCCCCTTTATAACATCACGTGAATGGCTGAAACCAATCAGCCCACTTCTCCACTAGCAGATTATACTGTCCCACCACTAGTGGTCTCTAACCCATTCCTCCATCCTAAAATCAGCACTAGGTAACCATGCTACTGTTTAAACTGCCTGCTGTCTGCATTTCTTAGTGTTCACTTTAAATGTCTGCTCAGCCATTTCTTTGCTGAGAATGGTCTATTGTCTGCCTGCTGACTGAGCACAGGTTGTGCTCACCCCCTCCCTGTATAGCTCGGTTGTGCACAACCCCCCTCCTCGGAGTAAAATGGCTCTATCCTACCTTCCTCTCCATCTGATTATCTTGTTCTCCCTGCTACCTTTGTTCCACCTACCTGGATCAAGTAACCCCTCTCTTCCCCCTAGCCACCAGATTGAACTTATCTACCCACACTGTGGCACCCTACCCACTGCACCTAATTACCCATTCCCACCCACAGCTGGGAATGGCTTGCAACACCCACGGAGTCATGTGAGGGTCACATATACATGTTTGTTCCCTCTACCACCTCTGGCACTCATGACTGCTCTCTGGAACTATAGACAATAATATTACCATTGCTCTCGCAGTAAACGGACCAGGAAAATCTTCATCGGACAACTGCGATGGTACGCCCTGAAGCCCCTGCTTCTCCTGCTGCTACTTTCGGGCAACATTCACCCCAACCCTGGACTTGGACCTACTACCTCTAGCCCTGGCTACCAAATGAGTCACTCTGGGTCACTCACCCTTGCTTCTCTCAACATCAGCAGCCTACTGCCTAAACTTGATGCTCTGCAAATATTTGCAAACCAACACAAACCAGATATCCTTGCATTTGTCGAAACTTGGCTCTCTCCTAAAATCCCTGACATGGCAATTACCCTGCCAGGGTACAATGTCTTCAGGCTTGACAGGAATGCAAAAAGAGGTGGTGGCTGCACCTTATATCCGGACTCTCTCCAGGGACACTCCATAAAAACCCCAACTCTGACTCATCCTCTCAGATTCTAACTGTTAAAGTTATGTTAGGGGATCATGACAAAGCCCTGACAATTGCCACAGTGTACATCCCTTCAAAAGAACAAGGAAAAGGTCTCAACTCTGTAGTAGACCTCACCTGATTCCAACCCCCTGACTCAAAGACAATCCTGATGGGCGACTTTAATATCAACTGGCTTGCCCCGGATGCAGGGGCTTTCAAAAATGCAATCTCTTCAGCCAACCTAACCCAGTTGGTCGACTCCCCCACTAGGCTCAACTATAAAACAGGAACAAGTACACTCCTGGACTGGATTCTGACCAGTCACCCATCCCACCTCTCAAAAGTTTCTGTCCTTCCCGACTCTAAGCGACCATTCCCAGTCATCTGTGTAAGTGTAACAAGTTCACCATGCCCCCAAATTAATAAACAGCAGAGTCCTTCCACGGGGGCAGCTGAAACACCTAAACTCCTGCCTCAAACAGCAAGATTGGTCTCCGATCTTCCATGCACCAGATGTCAACTCAGCCCTTGACATCTTCATTAACACCTTTAATGCTGCCTGTGACTCCCATGCCCCTGTCAAAAAGTACAAAGTCTCAGGCCTAAGCAACCCCTGGCTCTTCTCAGAACTACTGGCACAACAAAAATCTAGGGACCACCTTTGGCTCCAGGCATGAGCCACAGGAAAACAAGTTGACATACAGAATTACAAACGGGCTCGAAATTATTGCACAAAACTAATCCTCCTGCTGAAAAGTACCTACTACAAAGATGCTCTCACAAACTCCTGGGGAAAGGGGAAATCATTTTGGAACAATATTAAATAAGTTACTAGGAAGCAGCTAAAAACTTCACCTACTATGTTGGTTGTTGATGGGATCACAACACTTGACCCTACCACCATAGCAAATTCATTCCACACAGCATTCTCAGACTTCAGTGCTGTTCTTCCATCTGACTTTTTCAATGAAGACAACCCTCCAACTATCCCCTATATCCCCCCACTTTCTCCTAATTGACTCCCATTCTACTTCAAAGCAGTCAATTTGCACAAAGTCCACAACTATGTCAGTAAAGCAATATCCAGGTCAAGGTATAGTGGGGACTCCCTCGACCTTAAACTGCTGTCCCTCACCCTTGAAGAGGTGCTCCTACCATTAACAAAAATCTTCAGTCTCTCGCTCTGGCTAGTTCCCCAACAGATGGAAATCTGCCACAGTTACTCCAGTTCACAAGAGTGGGGAAGGGCCCTTCATGTGAACTATCAGCCCATTTCCATACTACCTACCCCCCCCCACAAAGCCATTGAGCTTATACTATCAGACCAACTAACAGAATACCTTGACAATCACAAAATCCTGTGCACACAACAGCACAGTTTTAGAAAAGGTCACAGTACTACATCTGCCCTCCTTGAATTCACTGGAGCAATCCACAGCTCTCCGGACAACAGTCTTCTTACTGAATCGGTCTTCATAGACCTGACTAAGACTTTCAAAACCATCCATCACCACCTACTAATCTCACAGTCACTTAATGCTGGGCTATCCCCTGAATCTACATCATGGTTTAAGAGTTACCTGGAAAACCGCTCCCAAAGAGTGGAAATAGCTGATGTCCTCTCTGAAGCAAGACCTGTATGCTCTGGAGTCCCACAAGGATCCATTCTGGGCATCTTCTTTTCAGCCTCTTTCTGAATAGCCTTCCACAATCCTGTCCTGAGCAAATTCTTCTGTACACCAACAATGCTGTCATCCTCTCCACACATAAGAACCCTCACCTCCTTCAAAGCAAAGTACAGCATGGCTTCACCTCAATTGAAAAATGGTTCACTAAACACAAACTGGTCCTCAACTATAAAAAACCAAGACAATGCTTTTCTGCAGCTAGCATAATAAGCACCAGCTTCAGCCCCTCACTACTACTAACTGCCTAGGTGCAACCCTTGAACATGTGCAATTCGTCAAATACCTTGGAGTCACAATTGACAGTAACCTGCCTTATGGGTCTCACATTGATAATGTTGCCAAAGCAACTAATACACACATTGGCCTTCTCTTCAGGCTTAGGCAATGCCTAACCCTTGACATCTTAAGGATCGCAGTCCAGAGCTCGGAGGTCTCATTAATCGACTATGGCCTCATCATTTATGGTTCCGCTTCCACCACTGCCCTTAGGTGGATATCCATGGCACTCAACAAAGCTTGCTGACTCATCACCGGATCCCACCATCTCACCCACACATGTGACCTTTATGCTCAAACTGGGTAGCTTCAACTCTCCAACCGCATCAAGTACCAAACCTGCATAATAGCTAAAAAAACACTGTTGGGCTTTGCCCCCCCCCCCCGGAGTTACATAGAAACATAGACTTTGATGGCAGATAAGGACCACTTGGCCCACCCAGTCTGCCCATTTCCTTACTTACTGGATAAGCTGCAGATTCTAGTTAACCAACAGCCTACTTCCTGCCACCCCCACTACAATTGCCTTGTGTCTGTCCCATGAATGTTTGAATTCCCACTGTTTTAGCCCCAACAACCTCCCCAGGAAGGCAGTTCCATGCATCCACCACTTTCTCCATGAAAAAAAATTTCATCACATTACCCCTGAGCCGTCCCCCCTCTATCTTTAAATTGTGTCCCCTTGTTCTTACACATCTCTTTTTCTAAAAGATGCTACCCTCCTGGACTTTGTTGATTCCCTTGAGGTACTTGAACATTTCTATCATGTCCCTCCCCTGTCCCTCCTTTCATCAAGGGTATACATATTAAGCTCTCTCAGTCTCTCTTCATATGATTTCTGATGCAGACCCTGCACCATTTTAGTTGCCCTCCCTGACTGCTTCCATCCTGTCTATGTCCTTGCGTAGATGAGGTCTCCAAAACTGCACACAGTACTCCAGATGGGGTCTCGCCAACTGTCTGTACAGAGGATAACCACTTCCCTTTTCTACTTGTGATGCCCCTTCCTATGCATCCCAGTATCCCCGGTTCTCCTTACTGACTTCTCACATTGCTTACCCACTTTTAGATCATCTGATATTACACCCCAAGTCCTGTTCCATTTTTGTTGTTGTTAGTACCTCCCCTGCTATTGTGTTCTCTTCTCCTGGGTTTTTGTTTCCAGGTGCATTACTTTGCACTTCTTTGCATTGAATCTAAGTTGCCATATGTCTGACCATTCCTCCAACCTTGCCAAGTCCCTTCTCATCCTTTCTACACCCCCTTGTGCATCAACTCTGTTGCAGATATTTGTATCATCTGCAAAGAGACATACCTTTCCCTCCAGACCCTCTGCAATGTCACCTATAAAGATGTTAAAGAGGACTGAACCCAGTACTGAGCCCTGAGGTACTCCACTGGTGACCCCCCCTTTTTTCAGAATGTGTTCCACTGATTATTAACTTCTGTGTCCTGTTGTGCAGCCATTTTGCAATCCAGGCTACCACCCTCGGACCCACTCCCAGGCTGGCTAACTTGATTATTAATCTTTTGTGTGGGACTGTGTCAAATGCCTTGCTAAAGTCTAGGTAGGCCATATCCACAGACCCTCCCTGGTCTATTACTTTGGTCACCCAGTCAAAGAAATCTATTAGATTCACCTGAGATGACCTTCCTACTGTAAATCCATGCTGCTTTGGGTCCTGTGCCCCGCTGGCCTCTAGGTATTCAACAATTCTTTCTTTCAGAAGTGATTCAATAATTTTCCCTACCACTGAGGTCAAACTTACAGGTCTGTAGTTTTCTGCTTGTGCCTTGCTCCCACTTTTGTGAAGGGGAATCACATCTGCCCTCCTCCAGTCCTCAGGTACCACCCCAACCTCCCATGATTTGTTAAAAAGTGTGGTCAGTGGTGTTGCTAGGTCCTCCCTTAGTTCTTTTAGGATTCTGGGGTGAACCCCATCAGGCCCCATTGCTTTGTCCACCTTGAGTTTTAGGAGTTCTTTCGGGACTCTTTCTTCTGTAAATGGACTGGTGTCAACCCCCCTACCCAGAGTGCTTCTATTGTCTGGTTTAGATAACTCCTCTTCATCTTCTTTTGTGAATACTGAGCAAAAGTATATATTCAGTATCTCTGCCTTTTCACTGTCTCCCTCTGCTCACCTCCCCTCTCCCTTATTAATCTTCACTAATCCTCCTTTAACCTTTCTATGCTCCCTAATGTACCTATAAATGGTTTTATCCCCCTTCTTAACTGAGTTGGCTATTTTTTCCTCAGTTTGGGCTTTTGCTATTCTGACTGCCTTCCCCACTTCTTTCTGCTTTAGTTGATGCAATTCCCTGTCGTGCTCCATCTGTGATGCCTTATACTTTTTGAATGCAGCCTTTTTCTTCTTAACCTTCCCTGCCACCTCTTTTGAGAACCATAGTGGTTTTTCACTCCGCTTTATTTTCTTTATCTGTTTTACAAAAAGGCTTGTTGCCTCTATGATGGCAGTTTTGATTTTTCTCCATTGTTCTTCCACCCCTCCTTTTTGGCCATTTGCTAGTGTATTCCTCAGGTATTCGCCCATTTTGCCAAAGTCAGACCTTCTAAAGTCCAGTATCCTTGTCTTTGTATGGCTTGTCTCCATGGTTGTGCTTATTGTGAAGCACACTGTGCAGTGGTCGCTTGTTCCCAGATGTCTACTGACTTCTAAATTTGTGATCCTCTCTCCATTTGAGAGTACCAGGTCTAATATTGCTCCCTCCTGAGTGGGTTCTAACACTAGCTGTCTAAGGCCTGCCCCCTGCAGGGCATCAAGAATGACCTTGTTCTTGGATGTTGCTGCAGTACATATCATCCAGGTAACATCTGGCATATTCAGATCCCCATCAACAGTATCTCCCCTTTTTCAGCCATTTTGAGAATGTCCTCTATCATTTTCTTGTCCATTTCTTCCCCTTGAGATGGGGGTCTGTATATAACCCCTGTGTGGATTGTGATGCCATTCCCTGTCTCCAAGGTGACCCAGAGTGCCTCTTGTCCTCCCCTTTACTTTTTAGTTCTGTAGCTTTGATCCCTTCCCTTATGTATAGAGCTACTCCACCTCCTCTTTTCCCCTCCCTGTCCCTTCTGTAGACTGTGTACCCGGTATGTTGACATCCCAGCCATGGTTTCAGAGCTCAAGCTCTCTTCCGAACTGCACAGAATCCCCACCTCACTAGGAGCTCTGAATCTCAATTACGTCATATCCCAAGATGCCAGACTATGCAGGGACAAAGGTCCTTTGTCTGCCGAGCTCCCAGCTGGTTAAATGGTGTCAACAGTAACATCTCCTCCCTACCTAAGCTTGGCCCCTTTAAATCTAACCTTTGCCTACTCCTCACTGCCTCTAGTACATGTGACCGTCTCCTCTAATCTGTTATTTCTTTCTAGCACTTATCCCATCCTATATCACCTCCTACAACCCCCCTCCCCCCTACCAGGCCCTCTTACCTGCACTTCTTACTTGCACTTTCTATGTTATGTGTGATCAGACAATTGCCACTGGCAGAATATTCAGTTGTGTCTCCCCCAAGTCTCGTTAATAATGTGAACCAAGTCTTTGGTCAGGCTCCTTGTACCACCAAATTGTACGTACTCCAGTGATTGTAAACTGTAACCTGTTATCCTGTCATTATTAATGTCCTGCCTTGTTTGTATCTCATCTGACATGGAACCTATGTAAAAGAGCCTTGGCTCAAAGGTAATTGTAATCCTAGATTCAAATAAGATAAAATAAAATAAAAAACAAAGATGTTATAAAAAAAAACACTTTTTTGATCCAATAAAAGGTTCCAAACTATTTGTTCTGGATTTGTTCTTACTAGGACCAATACGGCATTAAACATTTTGTTTGTTAAAATTTCTCCAGATCTCCAGAGAAATTTCCAGCCTGTATGCAATACCAATGAGCTTTCCTTTAGAAATTTTACAAAATATCTTGAAATAATTTTATAATGTTTACAACTGTATGTCCATTTTCTCTGTTGTGGGTCTAAACTATGTATTCTACATACAGACATACAATAATATAATTTACTGCAATATTTTAAACAAATGTGTTGTGTTTAACTATTATTCAACTAGAAGCATGATGTGAGGTTGGCAAGTAAAGGCCATTGAGGAAACTTTCCCCAGGAGTGAAAGCAAAGAGGTTTCCTTTGTTTCTGTCTCTCAGCATCTTTGTGGTTTAACATTAAGCAACTACTGTTTTTTAAAATGTTCCCTTTTTTTCTCTGTTTTAGATTCCTGCTTTAGGACTGTGTTGTTGTGAAGAGAATAAGGAAGAAAATAGATGGCAAATGATTGAGCCTCCAATTAGGACACTGACACATGGACCTAATCCAGCCTTTAACTGGAAAGAAATAATACTGGAAAATTGAATGTCCTACCAATTTTGTATGGTGGGTTTCCACAAAAAGAGAAATCAAACTGGTAATTAAGCGAACTGAACACCAATTCACTTGATCTAGCTTCTTCTACTTGATCTGTGTATTCTAAACGCAAACTCCACCCCAGCAGTCCTTGAAATTCATACGTCATGCCTAATATATTTCAAAACTCTGTGCAAACAAAATCATGTATTTCCAGTCTTGTGCAAATAATAATGAACTAATGCAGTAAGCATACATGAGAATTTACCATGTTCAGGTTATAAGCACTAATGATGAAGTCGTTTTAACAGTAGCATTTATTGTATGTCTGGGCCCAATAGTGGAAAATGGGTAAAAGTAGAGTGCAAAGGTTTGCACTCTGCTTGCCCTTGCCCATGACCCCAGGACTGTGATATTCAGTTAGATAGCACACTGGTGCTATCTGACTGAATATAGGGCCATATCAGGGCAGGCCAAAGTTGAGTAGGACTGCCCTGGCATGGATCTGGGCTGTTTGCAGCACATACAAGGTGCATGAAATTGGTACAACCCCCGGACCTGTTAGCGGTGGGAGCCCTGGTGCAATATTCAACCAGAAACATGCAAATGAGCCCATTGGGCATGCAAGGCAATAAGAGGCCATATGGATGCCAATATGGGCTCATTTGCATGGCAGGTGGTGGCATGTTTGTGCCCTGTGATAACCCACCCAATTACCTTTCCCTGTGAAGGAAATTCCATTCCCTGGTGTCTAGTGGCACCTCCCATCCTCCGATCCCCATACCTCTTAAAATTCCTTACTTCCTGGTGTCCAGTGGCACCCATCACCCTCCAATCACCACCCCCATATTATATTAAACTTCCCTGGTGTCTGATGGCATCCCTGTTCTCCAGTCCCTGGCCCTGTAAGATATTAAATATTCCCTGATGTCAAGTGGCACCCCCCAATCTCCAAGCACTGTTCCCATAAAATTGTACTATTCCCTGGCATCTAGCTGTATTCCCCACTCACCACTCCCCATCCTCATACCAGCATAAGCAGTCCTTGGCATCCAGTACCTCCTGCACTGCTGGCACTGAGCAACTCCCCTTACCAATGTTGCCAATGCTGTGGATCCAATACGGCAACTGACACAGCCTCCTTTTACCACCTCAGCCAGCCACCATATGGACTAAAAGTGAGTGCATCCTCTGTACTGTAAAAGGAGCTCTCATACTGTTAGACAATTCATGCACTCCCTTTACAGTACAGAGTACGCACGCTCCCTATCAGTCCATATGGAAACTGACTGTTGTGTTGAGAGGAGGGCTGTGCCAGCCACTGTATTGGATCCATGTTACCAGCAAGACTGGTAAGGAGAGGTAGCAGAGTGGGTTTCTCAGTGCCAGTGGTGTAGAGGGCCCTGGGGGCTGCCACTAGACACCAGTTAATATTTCATAACATATGGGGCAGAGGATTGGTGGTTGAGGGTGCCACTAAACACCAGGGGCTGTATTTTTAAATGTTTGGAAATGACGCAAGGTGCTTGCTTGCTTCAGACAGATATGACACAAGGCGTGTCACGTAATAAAGTGACCCAAAACGAGCTACTACAAAAATAGTGACTCATTTTGGGTGCTATTGTTCTGGGCTACCCTGCAGAATAGCAAAGGTATGGGATAGTGACTATAGGGAAGGGCAAATGGAGGGGGGAAGAGTGAGGGGAAGGAGAGGGACAGGGAAGAGGTTGTCAGGGACTGGAATACCTGCTGCTGTTGAGCTAGCCATGGGGCATGGAAGTGTGGATGTCTACTTCTGTCACAGCAGGTACTGGCAGTGGCAGTCACAGAAACATGGTACACACAAAACCATGACTGGGATGTAAACATACCAGGATACACTATCTACAGTAGGGACTGGGAGGTTAAAAGAGGAGGAGGAGTAGCTCTTTACATAAGGGAAGGAATAAAAGCAACAGAACAAAAGGGTAAACAGGGAGGAGAAGAAGCACTGTGGGTAAATTTGGAGACAGGCAATGGCACCACAATCCGCACAGGGTTATACAGATCTCCTCTCAGGGAGGAAAATGGACAAGGAAATGATAGAAAGTATACTTAGAATGGCAGAAAAGGGGAGATATTGTTGATGGGTGATCTGAATATGCCAGATGTTAACTGGAGTGCAGTTGCAGCAGCCACCTCGAAGAGTGGAGTTATTCTAGATGCCCTACAGGGGGCATGCCTTAGACAACTAGTATTGGAGCCCACTCGAGAGGGAGCAATATAATAGACCTGATTCTCTCAAATGGAGATGGAGAGAGGATCACAGATGTAGAAGTGGGTAGCCATCTGGGAACTAGTGACCATCGAACAGTATGGTTCACAATAAACACAGCAATAGAGTCAAGCCATACAAAGACAAAGGTACTGGATTTTAGGAGGGCTGACTTTGCTAAATGGGTGAGTGCCTAAGGAATGCACTAGCAAATGGGCAGGAAGGAGGTGGAAGAACAATGGGGAATAATAAAACTGCCATCACAGAGGTAACGAGCCTCGCAGAAGCAAATAAACAAAACAAATGATGTAAGAAACCACTATGGTTCTCAAAGGAAGTGGCAGTGAAGGTTCAAGAGAAAAAGAAAGCATTCAGGAAGTACAAGGAATTGCAGAAGGAGCAGGACAGAGAACTGTATCAGTTAAAGCAAAAGGATGCTGGAAAGGCAGTCAGAACAGCAAAGGCCCAAACCAAGGAAAAGATAGCCAACTCAGTTAAGAAGGGGATAAAACCTTTATAGGTACATCAGGGAGCGAAGGAAGACCAAGAGGAGGGATAGTGAGGCTTTAATAAAGGGAGGGAGGTGGGCAGAGGGAGACAGTGAAAAGGCAGAGATACTAAACAAATATTTTTGCTCAGTATTTACAAATGAAGAGGGGAGGTACATAAAACAAAACAGTAGAAACACTCTGGATACAGAAGTCGATACCCAGCCCATTTACAGAAGAAAGGGTTCTGAAAGAACTCTTAAACTGAAGGTGGACAAAGCAATGGGGCCTGATGGGATTCATCCCAGAATTCTAAAAGAACTAAGGGTAGAACTAGTGACACCACTGACTACCCTTTTAACAAATCATGGGAGGATGGGGTGGTACCGAGGACTGGAGGAGGGCAGATGTGATTCCCTCACAAAAGTGGAGCAAGGCAGAAGCAGGAAACTACAGACCTGTCAGTTTAACCTCAGTGATGGGGAAATGATGGAATCACTTCTGAAGGAAAGAATTGTCGAGTATCTAGAGGCCAGTGGGGCACAGGACCCTAGGCAGCATGGATTCACAGCGGGACGGTCATGCCAGACGAATCTGATAGATTTCTTTCACTAGGTGACCAAAGTAGTAGATCAGGGAGGGGCTGTGGACATGGCCTACCTAGACTTTAGCAAGGCATTTGACACAGTCCCAACCAAAAGATTAATATACAAGTTATCCAGCCTGGGAGTGGGTCCCAAGATGACAGCCTGGGTAAAGAATTGGCTAGAGAATAGGACACAGAGAGTAATAGTAAATGGAGCCCACTCAGAAGAAAGGAGGGTTACTAGTGGGGTACCGCAGGGTTCAGTATTAGGACCGGTCCTCTTCAATGTCTTTATAAGTGACATTGCAGAGGGACTGAAGGAAAGTATGTCTCTTTGCAGATGACACAAAGATCTGCAACAGAGTTGATGCACAAGGTGGGGTGGAAAGGATGAGAAGGGACTTGGCAAGGTTAGAGGAATGGTCAAATTTATGGCAGCTTAGATTCAATGCTAAGAAGTGCAAGATAATGCACCTGGGAGACAAAAACCCAGGGGAAGAGTACACAATGGGGGGTGAGATACTAACAACAACAAAAATGGAAAGGGACCTGGGGGTAGTCATATCAGATGACCTAAAGTTGGGCAAGCAATGTGAGAGGGCAGCAAGGAGGGCTGGGGGATACTGGGATGCATAGGGAGAGGCATCACCAGTAGAAAACAGGAAGTTGTTATCCTTCTGTACAGACAGCTGGTGAGACCCCATCTGGGTACTGTGTGCAGTTCTGGAGACCCAATCTCCGCAAAGACATAGACAGGATGGAAGCTGTCCAGAGGAGGGCAATTCAAATGGTGCAGGATCTGCACCGAAGACATATGAAGAGAGACGAAAGGAGCTTAATATGTATAGCCTCGAGGAAAGGAGGGAGAGGGGGACATGATAGAAATGTTCAAGTACCTCAAGGAATCAAAAAGTCCAAGAGGGCAGCATCTTTCAAAAAGAGGTGTGCAAGAACAAGAGGGCACAATTTGAAGATGGGGGGCAGCTCAGAGGTAATTTAAGGAAATATTTTTCACAGAGAGGGTTGTGGATGCATGGAACTCCTGCCATGGAGGTTGTGGAGTCAAATCAGTGGTGGAATCTCAAGCATGCATGGGACAGTCATAAGGCCATTCTAGGGGTTGGGGGTAGGAAGAAGTAGGCTGCTGGTTAAGTAGGATCTGCAGCTTATCCAGTAGGTAGGGAAATGGGCAGACTGGGTGGGCCAAGCAGTCCTTATCTGCCATCAAATTCTATGTTTCTATGTTTCTAAGTACTGGGTTTGGGAAAGGGAGCAGGTTACATTTTGCAGCAGCTTCAAGCTGCAGCACTTAGTTTTTACCTGACATCTGGATTTTGCCCAGTCCCCAACATGCACACCCCCCACCCCAGAGTTGAGAATCCTAATTCAGGGGGCTGGGGGAAGTGCAGGGGGGCACAGACCCCCCCTAGCAAAAACACTTTTTTAATATCAGGATGTCGGGTCAACAAAGTGTATATTGGCAGTTTGCTTTTCGGCAATATACACGCTCCAACAATAGCGATCACTGTTTTGCGATCGCTATTATGACATGGAACTGACACAAGGTGCCACTGTGCTGCATCTTGCCTCATTCCTGATTTTCAATCAGACCTAGCAGCACCAGCTGGAGCTCTTGCACTGGACCACCTTGCACTGGGCTTGTGGCAATTCGCAGGCTGTGCCATGCTGCTGAGTGGGCTTGCAACACAGTGAGACTGCACCATCCCCTTTTTATGATTTCCAGAAACCCAACTATAGACACAAGAAGGGGATAATGTTAGACCAACCAAGAGCTGGTCTAAGGGTCCTGGGTCACTGCCTGGCAGGTTGGTGATTGGGGGGCATGGAAGGTGGGGACTGGGAGCAATGGAGCAGTTGGGGTGCCATAGGGGAATGGGTGAATGGCAGCAGTGAGCAGAAGCTGAGGAGGCATCCATCAGTGGTGCCATGCTGCAGTGTAACAGAACCAATTGGCGCTGGTTGGGAGGGGTTGCAAGACTGGACCATCAAGACACAGAGCCCAGGTGACAACAGCTCTTTCACCTGCCCCACAGCATCCATAGACCCCGGCAGTGTAGGCAGCAATCTGCCAGCTGCCAGAGCAGGGAGCTGTGTACCAGGGGGATGTCCCAGTGCCCGTGGCACGTGCTCATCCACTGAATGCATCCCATAACAATCACCCACTGCCAACTGCCACATGTAGGGGACCGTGGGTCCTGTGGGGCAAGTGCCAGGGCTGGGCTCCGTGTCCAGATAGGTCAGCCATGACAGTCCCCTTAAAAGGGTCAATTGGCTCTGTTACACTGCAGCATGGCACCCCTGTTGGGTGCCTCTTCAGCTCCAGCTCACTGCCACTGTACTCCCTTCACAGTCCAGTTTTTCCTGTCTCAGAATACATGTGCAGGAATACCCCCTCGTAATTTCTTCATTTCAGTAGTTGAGTTTATTTTAAAAACACAATTATTTTCTGTTTAATAATAAATATTATTTGCAGACAAGGGGAACAGTAATGGGGTCTACGGTATCCCCAAGTTATGCTAATTTGTATTTAGGATGGTGAGAAAGTCATTACATTTTCTGCAATAACAATATTTTTTTGAATAATATTATTTTTAGAGTCATTACATTGATGACCTACTTATTGTATGGAAAGGGACAGAGCAGGAAGCTAAAACCTTTGTCAATTATTTGAACTGTAATAATTTAAACCTGCTGTTCACTCACAAGATGGATAAGGTAGGCTCGGTGGCTCTGAGGGTTGAGGTGCTGGACGCCACACCTCGCACCTCGTGACCCAGGCTCAGGAGCGAGCTCGGATAGCTGGGGGTCAGCCAGGGAGGAGAGGATTGAGCATCCAAAGGACAGATCTCCTCTCCTGGGGAGGGTGGGTTGATGACTCCCTGGCAGTAGCAACTCCCAGTGAAAACTGGGGGTGCATCAGCTGGGGGGTCAGGCACACAGGGGTGGAGGGGTACGGGAGCATGCCCAGTTCATGCTGGATGTCATTGCACATCCTCACCTCTGGGGTCGTGCACACGTACAAGGAAACACTCCGGCACCTGATGAGATGACAGAGCTCCTGTCCCACGCCCACTGCCAGACCCAGCCTTTGCCCGATGTGGCACCTAAAGTGAAAAATATTTTGATGCAAAATTGGAATTTATTGGAACATTGTAATGTTCCAAACCTTTTTTTCCAGTAAACCAAGAGTTACTTTTATCTGGGCTAAAAACCTGGGAGATATGCTTAGTCCCAGTCACTTTTTCCCTGACAAGGTGAAACATACCATCTGGTTGCCAGAAAGACTATTTGGGTGTTACCAAAGTGGCCATTGCCAATGGTGCAAGCATATCTTACATTGAACATCTTTCAAACATCCTACTCAGGACCTTACAGTTCAGATTTTGGACTTTGTGAATTGTTCTACCCAGTTTATTGTCTGTGCGGCACAGTGCCCTTGCAATTAATTTTATGTAGGCAAGACCATCAGACAGGCCAAAGAGAGATTTTTGGAACACCTAAAAGACATCAGAAATGTAAATTTAAGTTCTGCTTTAGGTGCACAGTTTAAGAACTGGCATAACAGTGACCCACGTGAGTTAAGGTTTGTCGTTATTGATCGGTAGATTTAAAACTGAGTTAAAAACATATTTATTTAATTTAGCCTTCCCTAGTTATGGATGATCTATGTTATTGTTCCTGTTTTTAATTTTATTTATATTTGATGTATTTGGTTTTATGTACAACGCCTTGGTTTTGAAAGGCGCTATAAAAATAAAGTTGATTTGATTTGATTTGATCATGTAAAACCTTTAGTGGGACAAGGTAACAGGCAGCAACAGCTACTACAAAAAGAATCCAGATGAATTTTCACTTTAAAGGCTGTTTCCAAAGGGCCTGAATAGGGATCTAGATCTTTCTGAGTATTTGTGACTGGTTTGTACTTCCCCAAATGGATGTTGATATAAAGGAAAAACAAAGGGGCAAGAAAGAAAGGGTTAAATGATGTAATTTTTTACCTTAGGGATTATTTTAATATTTATTGTTTTCATTCTTGTTATTCGAAATCATAAATAACAGGAAATAATAAAAAAAAAATTTAAACAGTCCCCCCCTCCCATATAACTTTCATTAAATGTTTTTAGTTTTTTTTACCCTCCCAGACTGTATTTGATATGACTCTGAACCCTATTGCAATTTCCACTTTTTATTGCATGTAGCAATATGATATATTTGCAGGTATAAATCTCATGTTTTATATGCATATGTTATATTGACATGTAATTATACTTGTTGATCACTTTTAGCAGATCCTGGCATAAGTAAATAAAATAATATGGGCGACTATATGCACATATGTATATGAGATGGTATAGAATAGATCAACATCTTTTTGAAAAGATTTTTACTGAACTACCTAGTATTGATTTCTTGTACTTTAATGTTAGAGTTACAGAAATACGTGCAATCTTTGAAAATGAGATATTAGAAAAGAAACAAGCTTCTTTGTTTGCAAGATATTTGAATACCATTGAGATGTATCAATTTATGTATACTGAACCAATAAGGTACGGGAAAGAGATTATAAAATGATAATTGTTCATGTTATTGGTATTTATAAAGCAGGCATGCTTACGAGATATTGTTTTTAACGTGCACCATTTTCAAGCACTTTTTTCAATTAATTAATATTTTAGTACCAAGAAGGCACTTATGTATTTGAAACTCTTTTGCGTGTTTTAAATGTAGTCATGCGACCATAAATCATGATCTTTTCAAAGATGTCATGTGATTACTTCCTATATATTTGTGCAATGAACTTGGTGACTCCACCCCCTGATAAAGAGAGATTACCACCTCAAAGCACTGGGGAAAACTTGTTGTATGTCCTCACAATAATACACTTTACTAGATGTCCTGGTCTCCATCTGAGTGTTTTGTTGCATTTTGTTTTTTATCAGTTTGAATAGCCTGTATTTGCAGTTAATCCTCACCCTCTGGCCTGCAAGCACGCTAGTTTTGTGTTTTGGATATTTAATATAATACAGGACTGGTGACTGGAGGGTGGTGGGTGCCACTGGACATTAGGGAATATTTATTATAATAGGGGGATAAGAATCGGAGGACAAGGGGGTACCATTGGACACCAGGGAATATTTAATATAAAATGAAAATGGGGATCAGAGAATGGGGGTGCCACTAGACACCTGGGAATGATATTACTTAATGGGGATGTGGACTGGAAGGTGGGAGTTCCACTGAACACCAAGGGATGCTTCTGCTGTTACGGGTATGGGGTTTGGAGGGTGGGGGGTGCCACTTTACCAGGGTGCAGATGAGCTCCCAAATCACCAACTTATTTGTTGACTGCAGTGTCTCTGCCAGCTGCTAGGGTTGCCTAGAGTAAGTTGGCCTTTTATCGGCAGTAGCTGCACTGTGCAATGTGGTGGGTGCTATTACTTTTCTGCAGCACTAAGGGGCGGAATATTGCTCTGCGCCAATATTCATGTCCCTGCCTCTCCCTTTTTGCAGTGATCTTTGCACATTTGTTATCCTGTTTAGTGCATACTCCTGATCCCTTTGAATATTGTGCATGGGCACAAACCCTGGACAAATGGCTGGAAATCACTTTGCCCTCGGGGCAAAGCTTGGCATATTGGTCCCTTGATGAGCAAAATTTCAAAGGAAGCAATTTTGGTCATTGCTTCAGGATATAACATTAAGATATAAGTCCGTAAGAATAGGAATATCAAAGTGTGCATCAGTTGGATTGGCTTTCTGTCTCTTTAGCCCAGAGTTAGAAAATTAAGTACTAGAATCATAGAAACATAGAAACATAGACTTTGACGGCAGATAAGGACCACTTGGACCACCCAGTCTGCCCATTTCCCTTCCTATTTGATAAGCTGAAGATTCTAGTTAACAAACAGCCTACTTCCTGCAACCCCCCACTACAATTGCCTTACGTCTGTCCCATACATGTTTGAATTCCCCCACTGTTTTAGACCCAACAACCTCCCCAGGAAGGCAGTTCCACGCATCCACCACTCTCTCCATGAAAAAAAATTCCTCACATTACCCCTGAGCCGTTCTCCCTCTATCTTTAAATTGTGCCCTTGTTCTTACACATCTCTTTTACTGAAAGATGCTACCCTCCTGGATTTTGTTGATTCCTTGAGGTACTTAAACGCTTCTATCTGTGTCCCCTGTCCCTCCTTTCATCAAGGGTATACATATTAAGCTCTCTCAGTCTCTCTTCATATGATTTCTGATGCAGACCCTGCACCATTTTAGTTGCCCTCCTCTGGACTGCTTCCATCCTGTCTATGTCCTTGCATAGATGGGGCCTCCAAAACTGCACACAGTATTCCAGATGGGGGTCTTACCAACTGTCTGTACAGAGGGCTAACCACTTCCCTTTTTCTACTTGTGATGCCCTGTCCTGTGCATCCCAGTATCCCCCTGGCTCTCCTTACTGACTTCTCACATTGCTTACCCACCTTTAGGTCATCTGATATGACTACCCCCAAGTCCCTTTCCATTTTTGTTGTTGTTAGTACCTCCTCTGCTATTGTGTACTCTTCTCCTGGGTTTTTGTTTCCCAGGTGCATTACTTTGCACTTCTTTGCATTGAATCTAAGTTGCCATATGTCTGACCATTCATCCAACCTTGCCAAGTCCCTTCTCATCCTTTCTATCCCCCCTTGTGTATCAACTCTGTTACAGATTTTTGTGTCATCTGCAAAGAGGCATACCTTTCTCTCCAGACCCTCTGCAATGTTACCTATAAAGATATTAAAGAGGACTGGACCCAGTACTGAGCCTGGAGGTACTCCACTAGTAAACCCCCTTTCTTCGGAATGTGTTCCATTCACTATTACCTTCTGTGTCCTGTTGTGCAGCCAGTTTGCTACCCAGGCTACCACCCTGGAACCCACTCCCAGGCTGGCTAACTTGATTATTAGTCTTGTGTGTGGGACTGTGTCAGATGCCTTGCTAAAGTCTAGGTAGGCCATATCCACAGCCCCTCCCTGGTCTATTACTTTGGTCACCCAGTCAAAGAAATCAATTAGATTCGTCTGACATGACCTTCCTGCTGTAAATCCGTGCTGCTTAGGGTCCTGTGCCTCGCTGGCTTCTGGGTACTCAACAATTCTTTCTTTCAGAAGTGATTCCATCATTTTCCCTACCACTGAGGTCAAACTTACAGGTCTGTAGTTTCCTGCTTCTGCCTTGCTCCCACTTTTGTGAAGGGGAATCACATCTGCCCTCCTCCAGTCCTCAGGTACTACCCTATCCTCCCATGATTTGTTAAAAAGTGTGGTCAGTGGTGTCACTAGGTCCTTCCTTAGTTCTTTTAGGATTCTGGGTGAACTCGTTACGCCCCATTGCTTTGTCCACCTTGAGTTTTAGGAGTTCTTTCAGGACTCTTTCTTCTGTAAATGGACTGGTGTCAACCCCCCTACCCACAGTGCTTATATTGTCTGGTTTAGGTAACTCCTCCTCATCTTCCTTTGTGAATACTGAGCAAAAGTATTCATTCAGTATCTCTGCCTTTTCACTGTCTCCCTCTGCCCACCTCCCCTCTCCATTATTAATCTTCACTATTCCTCCCTTAACCTTTCTATGCTCCCTAATGTACCTATAGAAGGTTTTATCCCCCTTCTTAACTGAGTTGGCTATTTTTTCCTCGGTTTGAGCCTTTGCTATTCTGACTGCCAAACCCACTTCATTCTGCTTTAACTGATACAGTTCCCTGTCGTGCTCCATCTGTGATTCCTTATACTTTTTGAATGCAGCCTTTTTCTCCTTAACCTTCCCTGCCACCTCTTTTGAGAACCATAGTGGTTTTTCACTCCGCTTTGTTTTCTTTATTTGTTTCACACAAAGGCTTGTTGCCTGTATGATAGCAGTTTTGATTTTTCTCCATTGTTCTTCCACCCCTCCTTTTTGGCCATTTGCTAGTGCATTCCTCAGGTACTCACCCATTTTGCCAAAGTCGGCCCTTCTAAAGTCCAGTATCCTTGTTTTTGTATGGCTTGTCTCCATGGTTATGCTTATTGTGAAGCACACTGTGCAGTGGTCACTCATTCCCAGATGTCTACTGACTTCTAAATTTGTGATCCTCTCTCCATTTGAGAGTACCAGGTCTAGTATTGCTCCCTCCCGAGTGGGTTCCAACATTAGCTGTCTAAGGCCTGCCCCCTGCAGGGCATCGAGAATGACCCTGCTCTTGGATGTGGCTGCAGTACATGTCATCCAGTTAACATCTGGCATATTCAGGTCCCCCATCAACAGTATCTTCCCCTTTTCAGCCATTTTGAGAATGTCCTCCATCATTTTCTTGTCCATTTCCTCCCCTTGAGACAGGGGGTCTGTATACAACCCCTATGCAGACTGTGATGCC
Organism: Neoceratodus forsteri; assembly: GCA_016271365.2. NCBI lineage: Eukaryota > Metazoa > Chordata > Ceratodontiformes > Ceratodontidae > Neoceratodus > Neoceratodus forsteri. Next base: position 521,165,042 of record CM057458.1, read on the forward strand.
ACTCCCTGTCTCCAAGGTGACCCAGAGTGCCTCTTGTCCTCCCCCTTTACTTTTTAGTTCTGTAGCTTTGATTCCTTCCCTTGTGTATAGAGCTACTCCACCTCCTCTTTTACCCTCTCTGTCCCTTCTGTAGACTGTGTACCCCGGTATGTTGACATCCCAGTCATGGTTCTCCGTGTACCATGTTTCCGTGACTGACACAATATCTAATTTTTCATCTTCCATCAGGGCTACTAGCTCAGGAAGCTTGTTTCCCAGACTATGGGCATTGGTACTCATTGCCCTCCATTTAATGTTGGCTTTATCCTTTTTTCCCCAATCCCTGCTCTTATTGCCCTTATCTATTTTTCCATTTACCCCTGTCTTGCCCTCTGTTGAGCTCTGTACCTCAGTGTTTACCTTACTACCTGCCATGTTTTGTGGGGGGAGGCTTGAAATTTCCTGCCTCTTATCAGTACCTCCCCCGCTTGGCTAGTTTAAAAGCTTGCCAAGGAAGAATTTAAACCTGTCACTTAGGAGCTTGGTTCCCTTCGTTGACAGATGCAGACCATCGTGCCGGGTATAGACCTTCATCTCCCCAGGTGTACCCCCAGTCCCCAATGAAGCCAAAGCCCTGTGCTCTGCACCAGTTTTGCAACCATTCATTAAACTGCATGGTGTTCAGTACCCTAGCCTCACCCCTGCCATGGACTGGCAGCACCTCTGAGAAGGTAACTGTGCTTGCTACCTGTCTGAGGCCCCTCCTCAACTCCACAAATTCATCCTGCACTGCACTGATACCATGCCTAGCTAGGTCATTTGTCCCAAGGTGGACAATGATATCTAGTTCCCTCTCCTGTGATGCTGCTTCAGCAATTGTGAGGATTCGCTTCTTGTCTCTCCAAGCCATGGCACCAGCGGGAACCTTACTTCCCTCTCCTATCCCTTCCCCGGTTCTACCCCCTAACAATTGAGTCCCCTATCAGAAGCTGTTTCCTTCCCCTGTGGTGTCCCTTGCCACCCTTTTGTGGGTCTCCCTTGTGGATGTCCTCAGCATTTTTCTTGGTCTCCACTGAGGGTGCCATCATAGAGGAACCTTGGTCTGCCAGACTGGTGTATGATTTGTGTAGAGGTACAACTAGGGGGCGTCGCCTCTGTTCCACCACCGGCATTCTCCCAGAACCCACTGTGGTCCAACTGCTCTTCATACTTGGCAACCTCTGAGGCAGTGGTTGTGGCAGTGGTGCTCTTTGGGTGGGGGAGGCCTCCTTAGTCCTTGCCAGTTCAGCCTGGAGGTGGGCAATCTCCTCCCTCAGAGCTGACAGTTGCCTGCAAATAGGGCAGCAGCACAGTCTCCAGAATATCTCCCAGAAAACTGCTGCACCACAGCCAGTGCATTGCACCACTCCCCACATGTCCCTCTCCCTTATAATATACAATATGTAACATATATAATTTTTTTTTTTTTTGGTGGTGTGTACTTACCCTTTATGCACTGTGATGGGTTATTAAGAATATGACATTTCTGCCCCAAGACCTGTTGAGGAAGTGATGTCAGAACTTTGGCTGTAAAGGAAATGCCATGCCTGGGGGTGTGGGGTGTGGGGAAGGGGGGTGGGTAGTCCAGAACCACAGGTGGCTGTTAGAAACAATCAAATACACCACTGCTCCACCATCCTGGTGAGTACCGCCCTTTACAGTAATTCAACTAACCTCCAGTAACTTATTTAAAAATAGTTTAACTATCACAAACTCCTACGCACCAGTAAATTATTTAAAAATAGTTTCTGTCCCAAAATCCTAGTAGTCAATCCAGCTACCCCCAAGGGACAACCAAAATGCAGTATTCAAACCCTTGTGAAGTTACTTCCAAGATAAGCAGAGTTTGCAAGCTCCTTTTTCAACTCCTCAGCCACCTGTAAATTATTTAAAAATAGTTTTACTGTCAGAAAATCCTTGTAGACAATCTAGCTACCTCTAAGGGTCTACCCAATGCAGTATTTAAATCCTTTGGCTTTTGGCTTCACAAGATATCAACGGAATTAGAATTGGTGAGAAGAGATTTGTGCTTTCCACTTATGCAGATGATTTACTTCTGCATATAGAAGAACCACAAATTACTATCCCCAGTGTATTAAAATAAATTGAGGCTTTTTCAAAGGTATCATACTACAAATTGAACTGCTCCAGGACTAAAGTCTTCCCATTGAACAATTGGCTTACTCAGGCCCAAATGGCAACCTATAATCTGTCCTGGGAGCCAAAATTCCTTATGTATCTAGGTATCAAGGTAACAAGAGATATTACTTCAAGAGTAGAATATTTGTTTGATCCATTACACTAATCCTTATTGTAATATGTTATGATAAAATGCAGTTGTGTTAGTGATTGTAATACTGACTGCATGTTACTTTGACTGCTTGAAACTGAAATAAAGCATATTTAATTATAAAAAAAAGAAATTAAGTACTGGGAATGTACCTTTTGAGAGACTAAACATTTAAGAACAACGCTACTATTTGTAGATGATAAATATGATACAAACATCAACATTTAAGGCATCAGATATATTGTTTCAAGGTTGAGGCACTTTAGTTTCTTAAAGTCTAAATGTCATACACGGTGCAAGCCTGTTATAAGGTACTGTACACATCTGTACACCAAATGCTGGTCCATGATATCCCTTCCCTGTTATATCCAAAGTGGATATAAACTATGCATTAGGTGTTTCTGTGTGAGCATGTGGGGATTGATTGGAGAGGAGGATAAACAGAATAATAAAAACAGGAACTACAATAGACTGTAAAAGTAGCTAGGACTCAGACTGAATGAGAATCTTATGAAATATTTAAGAGAGCACTCAAGCACTTGACTAGCAAATACATTTCCGTATGTTATGGACTCAATCCTCAAAGATCAATGTAAGCTGCGCAAACAGCTGATTGGGTCAATTCTCATTGCACCTGGCATCCTGTTACTGATTCACATACGGGAGGGGTCCCAGCACCAAACACCCACTGGCTGCAGCAGTCGCTCCCATGCACCACACATTTGGTGTGCAGGAAAAGTTTGGTGGAGGGTGTGACAGAGTGGCATGGTTTGCCAACTGCACCACACAGCACAGGGACTGGCAAAAGTCCAGAGAAGCTGACACTAGCTGCAATGCTGGAGGGACAGTTGGCAGAGGGGGGTATGGGACCATGCCCAGTACTTGCACAGTGCTGCCAACAGGCATGCCTACTGCAGGTCCAGTAGACAGAGAGGGCACATGTTGGAGATGTGGGTGGCACCATTCCTGGTGTAGTCTGCACCCGGCTGCATGGCTGTGGTCCTCTGCAATGCTTATCGCACAGCTGCCCACTTCTCTGGGCACCAGACCAGCTGCTGGTCCCACACGGCACTGTCTGTGGAAGTGGATCAATGGCCATTAGCCCATCTGTTGGGTTATCCAAGTCCAGGCAAGTCCTGTTGTCTGTCAGAATCCTATTTAAGAGGATGTGGCAATCAATGTCTGGCACAAACCCCCAGTACCCTGGCACACCCCTGACCTTGGTGCAGGCATGTCGCATGGCTGGTCTGGTGCAGGGAGTCCCTGGAATTCCACAGCCAGCCTTCCTGGATTGCAAACTCTGCAAGTTTTAACAAAAGGTGCCCCTTGCGTCACTTCTTCTTGATGCAGGCACCCTACATCAAAATCAGAGTTTTCAAAATCTAGCTCTATGTGTTTCTTTAAAGTCATTTTACTGTTAGGGAACATGACTTGTGTTAAGGAACTTTATTGCTAAAGTAAATATGAAAATATTAACTCATGTCTGGCTGGCTGAGTTCCAGTACAAAAGGAAAAAAACACATTTCATTTATATATAAAATCTTTTTTTCTGTTAGAGTATCTAATTAATTTAACTAAGTTTGATAGTTATGGGAAATTAATTTGTAAGAAATTAAATCTCTGTAGCTCCTTCTTCTCAATTCTACACTGTCCAACTCTCCCCACCAGTTCTGCACTCTCTCCCCTGCCCCATAAGAAACAACTATAAATGCTCATAAAAAGGTTAATAGTTTCCTTTATAAGCAACATTTCTGTCTTTTATAACCAGAGAACAGAGTATTGGATTTAATATATTTACTATGGGAAATCATTGCTTGGTGCACAGGAAGAGTTTGGTGGAGAGTGTGGCAGGGTGGCATGTATTGCCAAACCCACCACACAGCACAGGAACAGGCAAACGTCCCAAGGAGCTGATGCTGGCTGCAGTGCTAGAGGAGGGATAGGCAGCAGAGGGGGTATGGGGCTGTGCCCAGGACCTTCACAGTGCTTCCACCAGGCATGCTACATGTCCAGTAGACAGACAGGGCACATGCTGGATGGTGTGGGTGGCACCATTCCTGGCGTTCCCGGCTCCTGGCTGCATGACTGTGGTCCTCTGCAGTGCTTATTGCACAGCTTTCCACTTCTCTGGGCACCAGGCCAGCTGCTGTTCCCACCCTGCACTGTCTGTAGGGGTGGCTCAAAGGTCATTAGACCACCTGTCGGTTGGTCTAAGTCCAGGCAGGTCCTGCTGGCTTTTGGAATCCTATTTAAATGGATGTGGCAGCCAGCATCTGCCACAAGCTCACAAGTGCCAAGTAGGCTTTGTGAAAAGTCGTACCTCAATGGACCACCTATGTAAATGATCTCATATCTTCTCCGCATCGCGTGAGGCCTCCCAGCACATGTCTCTGGCCTCTCTGGATGCAGAGAAAGCCTTTGACAAAGTGAACTGGACTTTTATGTTTGTGGTTCTTAATAAATTTGTCCCCCCCCAATTTTATTAGATGGATCCAGGTTCTATATTTGAAACCTACTGCAAAAATATATTGCAATGGGGTACTATCTTCGCCATTTCTACTATACTCTGGTACCCAGCAAGGGTGCCCGCTCTCTCCATTACTTTTTAATTTATATTTAGAGCCCCTGTTGTTCCATCTAAACACTTCGTCCTTGATTAAAGGCATTCCAGTGAGCCCTTTGCCTCAGGCTCTCCACATATGTGGATGATATCCTCCGCCATCTTTCCGAAACTGCTACCTTCATCCCTGCAGTGTTAACCCTTATCTAAGACTTCAGAAAGTTCTCCAATTATAAACTTAACCTGGACAAGATGGTGGTCATGCCTCTAAATTCAAAAGTATTAAAATCAGATATTGTGGATCTGCTCCTCACTTGAGTTACCCGATTCAAATATTTAGGGATAATCCTTATCCAAAATTCTACCCAGTTGAAAAAGCTGAACCTTGACGATCTCTTGGTTATGATTCAACAGAACCTCGAAAGGTAGCCCCCCCTTTATTTATCCCTTCAAGGCAGAATTAGTGTTATCAAGATGAACATCCTTCCCAAGTTGTTCTATCCTCTACACATGCTAAATCATCTGCTCCCCCTTAGCTGGTTTAAAAAGGCCCAAAGCATTATCTCTACCTTTACTTGGCAAGGGAAGCCCTCAAGGCAGTCATATATTTGTCTAGTGGTGCCGAAACAGCAAGGTGGCCTTAAACTACCTATTTTTTTTCTATATTATTTGGCTAACCACATAGCTAAATATGCTAAATGATCTGCATCCCCCCATCACAGGGGGAAACCAGTTATATCCCAATGTGGCTACAGATTGAAAGAACCCTTATTATGGATTTGTCTCTATCCCCTGACAGTCTTTTCTTTGTGTCCCCTAAACTCTTGCTGTAGCCACTTCATAATTCGGTTATATTTCCTTCGCTGAAGGTACATGCCTAGCTATGTAGGGCCATACACTATGACAATCTAACAATTATCTCTCAGCCACTATGTAACAATCCTAACTTTAAGTTAGGGGGATGAATGATGACTCCTGAAGGAATTCCTCAGTTGGAAGGCAAGAGAGTAAATGATTTTGCATCCAATGGTAGGATTGGTACCAGTCAGGAATTATTGGTAAAACTCAGTTTGCCACTTAACTCCATCTTTAAAATTTACCAGATCTGGCATTTTCTGGTTAGCTGGTTTGGTATGACCCCTTGGTTTAATAACCAGGAAGATTTTTAGCACACGCTCCACCTTTTAGCTTGGCATCCTCATTCAGTATCCCAAATTGTCCTTGCCCTATTTCCTAGACTCTTCCCAGATGTTAAAGGGCACTGTCACTACTGGTTGTCTTCCTTCCCCACAAATATCTTTAATTGGGACTGCATTTGGACTGATCTTTATCTATATACCACTAGCAACAAACTCCGAATTATCCAGTTTTATATTTTACATAATATTTATTATACTCCTTCCAAATTAGCTGCGCTAGGTAAGCTATCCTCTTCACTGTGTACCAGGTGTGGACAAGACACTGGGTCTTTGTTTCATATTTTGTGGGACTGTCCCAAAATTGCCCCTCTCTGGGGAAAAAAATCAGACAGAAAGCAGATCCATTTTTGGGTCTAGAGAATTACTTCACTCCTGAAATTTGTATCATAAGCGATTATTCACAGATTGGGGTTAAAGAGTGGAGATATTATATGTCCATGATCTCACTGTCAGTTAAGCTTGTGATACTTCACCACTAGAAGGATCAAGAGGCTATCTCTTACCCCGAATGGTTTAATGAAATTCTGGCCAATCTTCCTCTTGAGAAGATGATAGCCAGCCTCAGTAATCAGTTAACCACTTATACCAAGAAGTGGAGTAAATTACAAACTTTATTTTCGCTTTCCTCTGGCCTTTGTGTAGAGTGATGGAGCACAGCCTAAGCATATCCCTATTTTTTCTTTTTTGCCATAGATAACTGAGAATAATGTGCAATGTACTTTTTTGTGGTCTCTATGGACTGAATAATTTATATCCCCTTTTTGTCTATGCAGTGTTTTAGTTCTCCTGGTTAAACATTTACTCCTAAATTACTAGGTTCTCCATGTGTGGGGGTCTGTGTAGTGGAGGGGAGTGTATTCTATTAGTTGATTGTATACTTTTTGGTTTGTGACATGTTATGCTGCATGTCTTGTAATGGTTGTTTGTTGATGTTTTACTACAAACTTTAATAAAGTGTTTTAAATTACAAAAAACGTGCTCACTAGTGCCTTGGCACACCACCAACCTTGGCTCAGGCATGGCGCATGGCTGGTCTGGTGCAGGTGTTCCCTGGTTTTCCACAGCCAACCTTCCTGGATTGCAAACTCTGCAAGTTTTGATGCAAGGTGCCCCTTGCATCATTTCTGTTTGATGCAGACACCATGCGTCAAAATCGGAGTTTTGAAACTCTAGCTCTGTGTGTTTGTTTAAAGTAATTTTACTGTCAGGGAATGTGATGTCTGTTAAGGAAATGTATTACTATAGTGAACAGGAAAATATTAACTCTAGTGTCTGTCTGGCTAAGTTCAAGTACAGAAAGAAAAAACATTTCTTTTAAATGTAATCTCTTTTTTATTTAGAGTATCTAAGTAACTCAACCAAGTTTCCATAGTTTATGGGAAATTAATTTGGAAGAAATTAAATCTCTGTAGCTTTTTCTTCTCAGTTCTACATTTGCCAACTCTTCCCACCAGTTCTGCACTATTCCCTTCCCCCAAAAGAAAGAAACTACTAGAAATGCCCATAAAAAAGTTAATAGTTTCCTTTATAAGCAACATTTCTGTCTTTTATAACCAGAGAATAGAATATTGGATTTAATACAATATATTTGCTATGGGAAATCATTGTTTGTCTGTTACAGCCATGTTCATTATAGGTGGAGTGCACTGTATATGATGTTTACAGGATATGTCATTATGGGTGGAGTGCACTGGACATGATGTTTACTATATATGTTATTATAGGTGGAGTGCACTGTATATAATGTTTACTGGGTATTTTATTACAGGTGGAGTGCACCATATATGATGTTTACTAGATAAGTTTTTATAGGTGTAGTGCACTGTATTTGATGTGTACTAGATACGTTATTACAGGTGGAGTACACTGTATATGATGTTTTCTAGATATGTTATAGGTGGAGTACACTGCATATGTTTACTAGATACTGTATGTTATTATAGGTGGAGTGCACTAGATATGATTTCTAAATATGTTACTGTTTTTTTGTATTACTGGGTATGCTCAAAATGATATTGATGGGCCAACATACTCTTGAGACTACTTGGTAACATTTGACATTATCTCAATATGGAGACAACATTAACAAAATAATGTAGCTGTATATGTTTAAACACCTTGCATATCTTTATGTATTATGTTAGCATATGATCTGTACTATATATTTTCTATTTGTTTAATTGTTCTTCCTTTCTTTTAATATGCTCACACCATGGGCACATCATCCATCTAATCCATTGTCACTAATTTCTTGAAATTGTTACATCTGATAATACAAAAAAAAATTAAATTTGGTTTAAGAATGAGCTGCATGCAAATATGTTATTGTTTGAATTCAGTTTTTTATATATATATATATATATATATATATATATAGTATATATACACATTATGCTGTCATGAATGTTTTTGAAAATCACTAAAAGCTTTCCTACTTCAGTCAGGCTCCTGCACATGATTGGTGCACCCTAATGGTCATTCTGCTGTACCGGTTTTACCTGTTAATGCATATTGCATGTATTATTGTTGATTACTTGACTACTTGCACTATTTGCTTTGTTGCTTGTGCTCTGCTTCTGTTCTCAGCTCTTACTGTTCTTATTATATTTTGGGTCACACTGTTTTGCATTGTTCGTATTTTATATGCATTATTTGTTTGCTATGTAACTATCCCAGGGTATCACTGAAAATAAGAAAACTGTTTGCCTTGTGCACTCATCTGGTAACAAAAACAAATAAAATTATGTAACATTCTAATGTGTCTAGTGTCTTTTTTAAGCTGGTACTGACATAACCTACACCACTCATTCAAGGGCTCTATGCAAACTCATATTTTTTTCTGCTTTTGGGGGAAAAGAGGCAGCTAGGAAAAAAAGAAAGCCATGCATCAGATAAAACTAATAAGTCTATCAGAACAGGATAGGGATCATATCCAGAAAAGATGAGGATGGCAAACTGATAACTAGCAAGCACCAACACAGATCCCATCACAGAGGAGATTGTGATAAAGAACTGAAAATACGAATGAAGGCATGTCAGCAGAAACTTCAGGAGGAATGTGAAGACGTTCTACTTTACAAAGAGGGTGGTGGAGCCATGGTATAGATTACAGGCAGATGCAGTGAGGTCGGGGTCTATAAATGGGTTCAGACATGACTGGGACAGGATGAAAAAGTTGATAATTCCAGGAGGAGGAGGAGCTAATGAAGGAGATGAGGGTAGGAGAAAGGTGGAGGGTTTGGCAAATTAAACCCCTTCAAGGCATTAGGTCTTGAGGATAGGTAGAAAGCTTTTCATGGGCATACAGGATGGATCACTGGTCTTTATCTGTCTGCAACATTTATGTTTCCATGTTTCTTTGTTTCTATGAAGGGCCAACAGATACTGAACATGAATAATCATTGGGCCTGGAAGGGATGAATCTGAGGGTGTTGAAGGAGATGGTGCAAGTCCTGGCTTGATAGCTAGAGGAGCTCTTCAAGTGCTCTTTAGAAACAGGATAAGTGCCAGAGGATAGAAGGACAGTGAAGATGGTCCCTCTACACAATTGTTAAGGTCAACGAAACAGGCCAATATACTGTAGAGCAGTCGGTCTGATCTCTATAGTAAGAAAATTATTAGATTCTATTATAAAGTAGAGGATAGAAGTAGTACTCCTGGAAGCCAACAGCCTGAAGGACTCCAGGAAACATGAATTTAATAATCGGAGGTCATGCATACCAACTTGATTGAATTCTTCTATTGGATAACAAAAAACAATGGATTGAGGTCAGGTAGTAGATGTCCTGTGCTTAGATTTCAACAAAGCCTACTGCTCAAGTCAAGTCAGGTTTATTATTGGAGAACCAAAGGCTTTTGTCTAGATTAAAAGACATTAAACAAGCATGCACACAAATGATAATGCAACATACAAGCATTCTGCCCAATCCCACATGAGACATTTTCAAAGAAACTGGGTGATGGGGGAACACACCGTGCCGCCCCGGCATGGCCGCTGCCACATGTGGCACAGAGGCAAGTAGGCTTGCATGGGTGGAGGCACAGCAGCCCACCTGTGGGGGCATACACAGGCCCACAGAGTGCAATGCCAGGGGTGGTCTGCCAGGGCACCGCACAGCCCACCAGACTGAAAGGGACCCCACAGCCCAGCACACCTGGCACCGGAGGGGTCAGTGCAAGGATGGCATGTGCATGGCAGATGGCTGTGAGTCACCCTGGCAACCTGTGCAGTAGAGGAATTGTTGGGTGGGGCTGCAATGGGGGTGTGGGGCCATATGCATGGCAGGGGGCACATGTCCATGGGGGGGCACTGTGTGGTCACATGGGTGTGTGCGTGTGTGTGTGTATGCATGCATGACTGTGTGCATGGTTGAGTGTGGGGTCACGTATGATGAGTGGAACCAGGGAGCACTGTGCAATGGGCACATGTGTGTATTGAGCACCATGTAAATAAACATGTTTGCACCTCATCCCTATGGTGTGTTGTCATTTTGTCACCATTGCATTGCTAGGGCCTTACTGGGAACATGTTGGGTAGGGTGTATCTTCCAGTCGCAACATTGCTCTGCGTGTGTGCCACAGCCAGTGGGCATCTGCCTGCCACTGCTCCTCCCAGGGCGCGCGCGCGTGCACACACACACACACACACACAGACACACACACGGAGCCCTGCAGGCACAGGTACTACACATGCAGGGCCACCCACACCCACTTTGCATCTGCGTTGTGTCCGCAGGGAGCACACGCAAATACATGATAACAGGCAGGCCGCAACCCCACATTGCAGATGCCATGCCGCACAGCACTATCCCAAATCACAATTGCCACCACACATGCTGCATATGCACATCTGTGAAGTGTGATATGTGATACATGTGTGAAATTCATGTGCAGCACGTGCAGTTGTGAGTCGAGAGGCCCAGGCATAGTGTAGTGGTACAGAGACTGCAAACCTGGGAGAAGAAGAGAGCTGGATCAGAACAGTGCCATCCAGACCAGGACAGGGACAGAAATTCAGCAGACTGGTGAGTACTGGGTCACAGCAGGCTCCCCCCTTACATACCCCTACTCCATCTGTTACTGCCATGAGGGACAGGGACAGTTATGCATACCTCTCAGCCATTTGTTACCCATTTGTTGTACAGTGCCTGGCACACTGTGGAACCCATGGGCTGCATGTGGAGAACTGCAACAGACAATACCTAGAGGCACAGATCACTGTTGTACTGTTGCATTCTTGTACAAGGGTGTAGGCAGACATACTCACTGTACACATTTGTGTAAATGCATGTGGAGTGCCTATCATGAACCATATGCTGTTCACATTGCATTTGTACTCTAATCTATAGTATTTGTGTTACTGTAGGCCACTGATGGGTGTCTCTGTAAATATATCTGTTGTGTAGGAGGGGGATACATGTATAACCTCATTAGGGTTTAGAGGGGACATCTGACATCAGTCAGACGTGTTTGGAAGGAGGGACCACTTGGAGAGGATGTGTACAGTTATTAATGAAGGGGGAACTGCTGGTGTTTGTGTGTACATTACAGAACTGTCTGGATACACCCCTGTTCATGTTCAGTATGCCTGTCACGGAGTGACTGATACAGTGACATGCAGCATGTACAATGGAGTGATGCCCCCGTATATCAACAATGAATGCAGCACAGGTGTCCGCAATGTGGCACAGGGAGCCTTTGTGTGGTACAATTGGGAACATTCCAAATACTGTGTGGGTGAGAGGTGTGCAGGCATGACCCTCCCAAAAGTGGACGGTCAGGGGATCCGATACTTTATGTGCAATGGCTGTGGTCAGTACCAGGGCTGTGCTGTGGGAGGGTGGGAGGGATATGGGGGATGTCACGGCCACACACCACTGTGTGGCAGGTGGTGTACTGACATGCCACATGTGTGTGGTAACATGTTGCCTGTGTGGTCCATCACTCACCCATGCGGTAGGTCAGGAAAGCCCTGCCACATGCCTGCGGTGGGGGCAGACATCCTATGGCTGTGTCCTCGACCGGATGGAGCACACAGCTCCCCCTCCCACCCCTGAGGACAATGTGGGACAGGGACCCTCATGGTGGGGGTCATTGCCCCACACAGTGGGGCACATGGTCAGACCACTGTGGCCCCCATGATGGTGGGACACACGCCATGATCTGCGGTGATGGGTGTGTTGTGGACATGGCAACCAGCCAACGGCATGCAGGCACTGCACAGTGGCTGTGTGAGTGACACACTGCCCATGTGGGGTGGCCCTGGGCCAGGGCTCTGGGGTGGGGCATGGGGTGGGATGGCCCCTGTGATGAGACGCCCCTGGGGGTATGCCCCCAATCCTCTGGGCCCCCTCAGCGGTAATACCCATAGCACATGCCAGCATGTCTTCATGGCACAGGCCATGGCCAACCCCTCATCTGCCCCTGCTGTACAGGGCTGTGCCTGCTGCGGTCGCAGCCACCCAGGTGGCCCACATGTGATACACACAGCTGCCATGGCTGGGTGGGGTTGGGACCCACACCACCATGCATGCATTGGGCGAGCCATGTAAGCCACAACAGGGTAATGCAGTGCATACCTGGTGGCATGGTGTACACAGGCCCCAGCACAGTTGACACTGGTCTGGAGGCTGGGTCCCCAGTGTTGGCCACCCTGGACCTGGGATGTGCCATGGAAGGGCGAGGGACTTGGGCCTGTCTGTGGCCTGACACCACTGTGCATGGTCCACGGTCCACCATGGGCACGCCCAACACTGTGGGCACCCAGGGAGAATTGTACCTGCACAGGTCAGTATTGTGTTAGTGGTGGGCACTATTGACTGCCATGGAGGGTGTCGTGCAGGTGTCCCATCATGCCTCTGGTGTGTGGGCACGGGTTGCGGGCAGGGTGTGATGTCCACCAGAGGCCAGGTGGTGGCCAGCACCATACATGCCCTGTTGGGCATTGCTACCACACCACGGTGGAATGCTGTACTACAGGGTACATAGATGTGTCACAGACTGTACAGTATGCGTGGTACTGTAGTCCTGTGTTGTAGGCGTAGATGCACGGACAGTGTGCTGGCAGGCACACCATGGCTGCACAGTGTGGCTGGGACCAGTCATGGGTATCCCTGCTGGATTGCCAACACAGCACCCGTACCGGCCCACACAGGCGGTGCCATGGCCCAGTCATACTGTCGCTGTGCTGGTGCAACAGAACAGAATAACTGTTTGGTGGTGGGGTGTCACTGCAGTGGTGGGCTGGCCTACATGCTGGCCTGTGTACCGTTACCAGTCATGCTGTACTGTCCAACCTTGTAGCGCCATCCATGCCTGTGTGCAGCACGTGGTGACCCATGTCCCAGCCGTCCCGCATGGAATGGGCCGGGTGGCACCAGACGTGGGCCAGACTGTGAGATGGGGGGCCTACACAGGACATTGCCTGTGCTGAACACATGGGTGCACAGCCGCCTGCCCAGTTGGTTGTGTAGCACTGTCCCTGTACCATGCCCTACATGTTACACCCATCAGGTACGCACCTGACCACATCCACCCTGTGCAGGGTCGGTCACAGCATGGTGTCCTGAGGGCTGTCCTGGGCTATGTGTGGGCACATGCCTGTGGGATGGTGCCAGTGGAGGGGGGGTAGCAGCACCCACAGGCTGCTGGCCATGGGGGCACTTACGGCTGTGTACTAACCCATGTCCATTCCCTCCCTAGCTCCACGGCAGACACATACAAGTCTTCGGTGAGTATATGACATTGCTCAATGCTCACATTCCCAATGCCTGTCCAGCACTGTGTACCTGACATTGTTGCTCTCTGTCCCCTGTGTAGGAATCAGTGCCACTGCACAGGTCTAGGTAGGTACACACTGCCACACCGCAGCTGCTCTGGGGGTCCCCGACTGTGCCACAGGCTTATGTTGCCCTGCTCTTTCTCCATCCAGATGTGCTCCAGACCCATCAGCACCACCCACTCTGGACACCATGGTGCACAACACAGGTAAGTAACTGTCAGTCCCCATGACGGTGCCCATGGTTGGCATTGTGTCAGCCCCTTGGGTACCTGGTGGTTGTGGCCGCATGCAGCTCCACATGGGGGTGGTTGTGTGGACGTGTGGCAGGGCTGCATGCAGCGCTCCATGCCCACACTGTGCAGGGTCGGTCCGCGACATGCCCCTGCAGGGGATGGGCACCGTGTTGGAGCACTGTGGTCACTTTGTGCAGCACTGTGTGCCCGGCCCCTGCATGGCACGGCTCGGCCTTTACACACCTCATGCTGTGCATGGCATTGGCGAGGGGGTACCACCTGGGGTGGTGGGCCACAGCTGCAGGCCTGTGGCCCAGCACTGACCCATGTCTCACAGCCAGTGTCCGGTGTTGTGCATGGTGAGTGGGAGTGGTCTGCACAGCCATGGTGGAAATCTGTAGTGATGCATGTGCCATTCCTTCCCCTGTTACAGGTGCCACGCTGATGACAGGCCATAATGTCCTCCGGGTCATTTCTGAGTCTCAGTGGGCGTGCCCCTAACTTTCCACTGCATGAGATGGCGCTGCTTGTCAACAACGTGCAGCAGTGAGGTTGGACGCTGCTACCACCTGGGAGTTGGATAAGCAGTGCCGCGGGCATGGACGGCCATCTGCACCCACATGGCAGAGGCAACGGGGACATGCCGGACCATCTGCCAGCTAACCCACTGCTGGCAGGACCTGATGCGGAGGGAGGCTGGGATCCTGCAGTGGATGATAGGCTTGGCCCACTGCAGGGACACAGAGATGTGGTCATGGCAGGACCCCGGTGTTGGTATGTATCCCTACAGCTGTTCTTCTGTTGCAGCAGTGCTGTCGTGGTGGCCATGGCATGGTGCCTCCAACACACTCACCTGTCCCTTCACCCCACAGGTTCCACTGGCACGACCCACGCCATGCAGCAGGGCCACCTCGCCAGCCTCAGGCAGGAGGCACTTCAGTGGAGGTCAGGTAAGTACATTCCATGGACCCCTTGTGCTATGGCCATGGCTGCAGAGGAGTACCAGTTGCACACCCAGCACAGACAGAGGAGGGCCAGGGTGCTGCCACCATCATCATCATCCTCCTCCTCCTCCTCCTCCACCTCCTTCACAGTGGCAGCAGCCTACAGGGACCTGGCCACAATGGATGCACAGCTGGACCAGAGGGACCCCACTGATGATGGGCAACAGGGGCCAGAACCAACACAGCCACACAGCCTGGACAGGGATTGCAGTGTTGCAGCAGATGAGGATGGGGCCTTGGCTGCACCACCGACCGGGCCTGCTGTTGTGGCTGTAGCAGCAGGGGTGGGCGTGGATGCCCCACCACCAGACACTGCCATGCGCTGCTGTCCCTGTGGCTGAGGACTCAGGACCATGGCAGGAGGTGGCTATGGTGGTGTTGCAGAAGGAGGAGCCATTGCCTGTAGCGGCCGAGGGACTCGCTGCTGAACCCGTGCAGGGTGGGGGCCCGGACCGGGACCGCCTTGTTGTTCTAGTGACGGCCATCCTGCAAGACATTGGGTGCCTACCTGGGTCAGTGGCCGCCCTCCTTGGTGAACTCTGGTATACCTAGTCGCCATGCCCACTACTGCTGGACGTGGGTTGGGATTTCCATGTGGGTGGGCATGTATATAGGGGTGGCTGGTATTGTTGAGTCTGTTCATATGGGTGTTGTGGGTGGGCATTGGGTGGGCGGGTTTGCAATTTGCTGTTTGTGGGTGGGAATGTGGTTTGGTAGGTGGGCAAGTGTTGGGGTGTACATGGGTGTGGGTTGGTGTTCGGGATTGTTGTGGGTGGCTGTTTGGTTTTGGGTTTACTGTCATGTTAATGTTTGTTGCTGTTGCCTGTTTTTCATCCCCATCCCCTCCCATTGTTACCCTGTATCCCTGTCCCATATTGTTCATTAAACCATATGCCATACACGCTGTCTCTATGTCTGTTACTGGTATGCTTGGCTGTGTGTGTGTGTGTGTGTGTGTGTCGCTATGTGCAGGGGTGCACACTGGTGTTGGTGCCTGCTGTCCCCAGTGTTCCCCCCCTGTGCATCAGGTTGTTGTGCCATTTGTGCTGCTCACAGCACAGGCCACTGTCCCCAGGCCACATCTGCATGGTGTCCTGTGTGCTGCAGGTCACCATGCATGCTATGGTGTCCTTGCCACCTCACATTGTACCTCCCAGCTGTGTGGTGGCATGGTGTCTGTGCTGCACCTTTCCACCCTGGGGTGCCATTGTTCCCTGCAAGTGGCACCACTGGCATGGACATTGGTGTGTCTCACCACCATCTGTCCACTGATCTGTGCCACCCAGTGCTGTGTCCCTGTTGTGGTTGCACTGTTTCCATGTATCAGTGGCCATGGCAGGGGTGCTGTGCCTGGTGGTGCCTTCATCCCTGCATTGTGCCTGTGACCTCTGTGCACCCTTTGTACCCTGTGCCACACTGCCCCTGTGTGCCTGCCTTCCTCAGACACTCTCTATCCTATCTCACATGTGTGTTGCTGTGTGTGTCTGGCCCTGCTTCTTTCTTTGCTGTGTATGTTACACCTGCTCCCACCTGGTTTATGTTGCACTGTCTGGTCTTGGTGTATGTTGTGTCACTGCTGCTTCTAGAATCCCACCCTGGCATTTCTCTGCCATTTCCTTGGAGTATGTTCAGTTGCACATTTGCGTACATGCTGGTTTGTCGCAACTGCAGCGTAAGTCACCATTGGCGTACTGCATTGTGGCAATGCGCATCTCGCAATGTAGAATTGCATTTGGTGTATTTGCTGGACGTATTTGCGACTTACGCCATTCCCACTGGTGCATCTACATTACGCATTGGTGTATGCTTTCTAGAATTGGGCCTCATGACTATAGTGTGTCATTTTTTTTTCTAACAAGTGGAGTGTAATCATGATATCAAACAAACTGCAGACTTCAAGCAATACTTGGTAGACATTGTCTACATCATATCAAGAAGAAAAGGTTCTGAAGCACAGAAGCACCAGAGCTGGCATTCCTTCTAGCTTGGATGTCCAGACAGTAATGAGAAGTGAAGCTGTGTACTATTGACTATGTGGCTGCCGTGCATATCTCGGGCAAGGGTATACTCCCTAATGTTGCCACTGTGGAAGATGCAACTCAGGCAGAATGTGCCCATAACCCTTTTGGGTGACTCCTTTCCCGCCTTGCCAATACAGAATTCAATACAAGAGACGATTCAATGAGAGACTATTTCATAGCAGGATTACGATTCCCTTCCTTTCTACAGTATAAGCAACCATCAGTTGTTTGTTTTCAAGCTTGGACTGGTCAGTCCATGGTATTGAGAAATCTAAAGCCTTCTTGACATCCAGGCTGTGAAGCTTTCTCTCTCCTACATTGGAATGAGGCTGTTGAAAGAATACAGGCAATGTTACAGACTGATTCATTTGAAATAAGGAAACCGCTTTAAGCAAAAACTTTACATTTGTTCTAAGCACCCCCAAGCACATATGAAACATGTAATTAGCCTGTGTACAAAATGCTCGCAACTTAGTAACTCATTTGTTGAAGTAATGGCTACTAAAACACAATTTTACAGGTTAAATATTTGAGCCCTGATGAAAAGATAGGTTCACATAAAGGATTTATTAATTGTAAAAGAATCAGTTTTAAATCACATGGTAGGTCTTGTTCCCTCACAGGGGGTGCAAGGAATTTAAGCCTTTGAAAAATCTGTGTGATCTGGAAGGGAGTTTTCCTTCCCTACAGATCTGAAATCAACAATAGCTGCCAAATGCACCTTATGGGTGAATGGTCTTAGACCTTGGGCATTTAAATGTGCCATGTAGTCCGACACCACTGGTATTTCCACTGGTTTTGAAGTGACATAATGGGAGTCATACCAAATACTAAATTATTTCTTTTTTGAAATATATGTTTTCCTAGTTGCTGGTTTTCCATACACTTTCCACATTTCCAGGACCTAATCTAAGAGTATCAAGGTTTAATATTTTAATTTCTCAAGAACCATTCTCTCAGAAGAAGAGATTTTAGGTCTCAGTGAGTTGCCCTGGCCTCAAACAGAGTCAGCAGGGCTAGTCTCAGTGGTAGGTCTACTGCTATTTTCTGCAACATTATCAGCATCAGGGATTACCAGAACTGCCTTGCTCAGACCTATGCTATCAGAATAATTGTAATTCAATGGGCTTATGAAATTTAGTGAGGAGCTATACTTATGCAATTTTGTTGATAGTCTGAAGGCATTTGAATGAACATGTTGATTGTCACAGGTGAATACTCCAGATGTTTGCATTCTCTGTTCCATGGGGAACTATCCCCCTGTTGGAGTACCATGAAGGCAAAGGAACCCTATTGAGGAGGGTTTCATCCTTAGCAGTGCCCCGGGAACATAGTTCCTTTAGGCTAAAGGTACCTTAGGAAGGAGCCCCGAGGAGAGAGGTGCACCACTGGAGGAGTGGAGGACGGTGGGATGAAGAAACAGAAACATAGAAGTTCTCTTAGCCCATCTAGTCTGCCCTATATTCCCTACCTACTGTGCCACCACAGACTCTACTTGATCTCTAGTCCCCCCCACCCTTGCCTTACTTCTAAGGTCACCTTGTGTCTATCCCATGCATGCTTGAATCTTGTTATCATTTTAGCACCCACCACCTCTTCTTGGAGGCTGTTCCAGGCATCCACCACTTTCTCCTTGAAGAAGTATTTCCTCACATCTCCTCTAAGCGCCCCCAGCTTCTTAGTGTGACCTCTTGTCATGGAGCATCTTTCTGTATGGAAAATGCTACCTTCCTGTACCTTATTAATTCCTGTGAGGTATTTGAATGTTTCTATCATATCCCCCCCTTTCCCTCCTTTCTTCTAGAGAGTGCATATTCATTTCCTTGAGTCTTTCCTCATATGCCTTTTGATGCAGGCCCTGCACCATTTTGGTATCCCTCCTTTGCATCACCTCTACCCTATTTATGTCCTTCCGGAGGTGGGGCCTCTAGAATTGGAAACGGTACTTGAGGTGAAGTCTTATCAGTGATTTATAAAGGGCTAATACCACCTCCCTCTTTCTGCAGGTAATGCCCCTCCCTATGCACCAGAGCATCCTGCTAGTCTTCCCTTCTGCGTTATCGCACTGCTTGACTACTTTTGTGTCATCAGAAATGATTACCCCTAGGTCCCTTTCCTGTTCTGTGGTTGCTAATACCTCCCCACTCAATTGGTACATTGCCCCTGGGTTTCTGTGCCCCAAAGGCATTATTTTGCACTTTTTAGCTTTGAAACCCTGCTGCCATTCCCTTAACTAATCTTCCAGCTATTTCAGATCATCTCTCATTCTTTCTAGCCTCCCCCCCGGTGTAATCACTCTGTTGCAGATTTCTGTGTAATCTGGGAAAAGGCATACATTTCCCCTCCAGCCCTTTTGTAATGTTGCTAACAAAGATATTGAAGAGGAAAAAGCCTAGTACTGACCCCTGTGGCACCCAGCTTGTCACCTTGCCTCTCCAGGGTGGACCCCATTTATCGCATCCATCTGACTCCTGTTGCTAAACCAACTTCTTATCCATTTTACTACTTTTGGACCTACACCTAGGTTGCCCAGCTTACTTGCCAGTCTTCTATGTCAAACAGTGTCAAAGGCCTTATTGAAATCCAAGTAAGCTACATCTACCACTCCTCTCTGATCCACTTCCCTGGTAACCCAGTCAAAGAACTTGATCAGGTTTGTCTGGCAAGACCTCCTCCCTGTGAACACATGTTGCCTTGGGTTCTTTAATCCATTGGTTGCAAGATATTCCACAATCCTTTCCTACAGTAGTGATTCCATTACTTTACCTACTACTGAAGACAGGCTGACAGGTCTATAATTTCCTGCCTCCTCCATATGTCCACTTTTGTGTAGTGGGGCCACACCTGCCTTCCTCCAGTCCCCCAGAACCTCCCATGTTTCCAGTGATAAGTTAAACAGAGCTGTCAGAGGTGCAACCAGCACCTCCTTGTGCTCCATCAGTATCCTAGGGTACACCCCACCCATTCCCATTGCCTTGTCTACTTTTAATTGTGTTAGTTCCTTGAGGACTCTCTCCTCTGTAAAAGGACTAGTGTCCATCTCCCTTCATTTAATTCCTTTGCCCCTATCTTTGGCATGTCAACTACCCCTTCCTCTGTAAATACTGAACAAAAAATATGTCCACTTCTTTTTTTGGTCCTCTTCTTCCCACTCCCCTTCCTCTTTTAGCCTTACTATCCCTACTTTGGTATTTCTCTTCTTATTATGTATCTACATAATGTTTTATCTCCTTTTTTTTACTGATTGGGAAATATTCTCCTCAGTTTGTGACTTTTTGTTTTCCTTCTGCTCTCCCTGCTTCTCTTTGTTTCTCCTGGTAACTCTTCCTATCCTCCTCCTCCTCCTTCTGTGTCCTCTTGTACCTTCTAAATGCTACTTTCTGTTTTGCCCTTACTTTCTTCGCTACTTCCCTAGAGAACCACGGTGATCTCTTTTTTCTCTTGCCCTTGTAATGTGCCTAGGCCTTCCTGAAGTCCAGGACCCTTGTCATAGTGCAATTCAATTCTAACCCAGTTCTTATATTGAGCCGCACCATACGGTGATCACTGGTCCCCAGGTGGCCACCCACTGTGACATCAGCAACACTGTCCCTGTTTGTCAATACCAGGTCCAGTATTGCCACCTTATAAGTTGGTTCCCTAACTAATTGCCTGAGGAATGCCCCTTGCAAGAAGTCCAGGATGTCTCTATTTCTGACTGTTGCCACTGCTGGTAGACTGATTTTAGTTTGATTTATTTATGATTTTTGAGTTTTATTGTTATGCTTATGTGGGCTGTGTAGTATTTGATTGTGCTGATATATAACTTTGTAATGGCCCCCGGGCCCTCTAGAGAAGGGTGCCAGAAATAAATAAAACTACTATTACATAAATGCATCAGTCCTCCTGATGGACCATTGTGAACTGTAAACATACCTCTAAAAACAGAGTCCAATGGAATCAATGGAGGAAAGGAGAAAACTCGAAGAATGGTAGGGACTGGTTGTGCAACATTAACTTCCAACGCTCGAAGCCACCAGGAACCAAAAATGAAGAGCTCCTTCTGATTGCTGTGCAACATGGATGATGTTCAGGGTGGACCCCAGGAAGTTCCAATGAATGCCCCAAAATCAAAAGAGCAGCACCTGCCCCATAGGAAGCTAAACACTTGACTGTTTCTGCTTCTGCTTGGAAAATCCAAAACTGTGGATCCTGGCTCTGATGGGCCTAGTACACCAGACTGTGGTCCAAGTCAAATGGAAAGCCATACACTGCCAAAAGCCCTGTGGAGATGCCTTCCTAGAAGTAATCACGTTGAAGACCATTGTCTCGGTAATGTATCAGACTCCTCCCAGAGGATCCAGGTTTAACCTATTTGAAAACCCATAATCTTCTTGGCCACTTCAATAGTAAACCTTCTTTCTGGCCACTAACTCTTTAGAAGCCCCTATGGTAACAGTGGATGCAGGGAAAACAGATTTGCACTGTTGATGGCCCACTCCTGTGGCAGAGCAAGAACTGCTTCTGGTCACAAGCACTGAAAAAAATGACAAAATCCTTAGCACAGAAGCCTTCTCTTTTCATACAGCTGAGTAAGACCATATCTTTGGTATGGCAAACCAACCCCCTCTGAAACCTGGGTACATCCCCAGACACTCTGCCAGGTTGATCACTATCCAGGACATATGATGCTGTCCACCCACTGAATGACCTAGTGGTTTCTGTGAAAATGTGTTTGTGGCCTTCCTGACTGGAACTCATACACACAAAGAGAGAGTTGACTGATCAAATCTTCTCCACCTGCAACTGAACTTGATCTTGACCAGGGCATCCAGACTAGATACACTGCATGGTTTTAAAATTAAAAACACTGACTGAATGACCCCTGAGGGCTCTCCACTCCCTTGACTGGATTGTGACTATATAACCCCTAGCCCCAACCGACTGGACAAGCTCTTGCACAGAAACCTGATGGATCCCCAGTGATGAACTTGATAGTTTCCCAACATGGAAGGGACTGAATTACTGGTACCAATACTGGGCTATGGCTCTGAAATCCTCTGATGCCGGAAACCATAGTGGCAACATCCTGTTTGAATAGGCTTCCACAGGAACATTATATATATATATATATATATATATATATATATATATATATAGTGTATATACATACAGTGAAGCTAGCCAGGATGAAACCCCTGCAGCATTTTGTAGCTCTCTACAGCATGCTGCAGCAGAGTTACTGTGGAAAACAATGTAATTTCAATTTCATTTAGTCCCTTTTGTCATGCAGGAAACAGTGACATTCACTTTATCCTGGCAGTGTTACATTTCCTGCATGACAAAAGGAATTAATTCCCATTCAAATTACATTGTTTACTGCAGTAACTCTGCTGCAGCATACTGCACAATGCCTTAGAAGTGGGTTTCATCCTGGCAAGCTTCACTCTGTGTGTGTGTATGTGTGTATATATATATATATAGATATATAAACAGACAAAGAACCTCTGTGCAGAAGCACTGAGGCAAAGGTTACCCCAAAGGGCATTTGGCTGGGAAGGCAAGTTTCAAAGAAATACAAAATCACACATGCCCCCACAATGCAAAGCATCATGGGCTGCATATCAAATCACCACCGAATATTATGCTGGTTCAACTTTAAGCAGAAATGCATGGTGCCAAAGGTCTCTCACACAGTTTGCAAGGGTGCCGATTTGCATATACAGCCCATGATGCTTTCATTATGGGGCATGTGTGATTTTATTTCATATATATATATATATATATATATATATATATATATATATATTTATATATAGACCAGCATCACTGTGTGTGTGTGTGCGTGTGTGTGTGTGTAAGGGATATACAATGGTGAGCTGTCAGATAAATGATTTATCTATACAAGTGCTATTTGACCTTGGGTAACCTCACGAGTGGCGTAAGCCACGAGTGAGGTGTCCGAGGTCAAACAGCACAAGTGTAGATAAATCATTTATCTGACAGCACACCATTGTATATTTCATTTATGCAATAGGGATGCTTTCTGTCAGTGCAGGAACATTTGGTTTTGATTGTTTATCTTTATTTTAAATGATAATTTCTGGGAGTTTTGGTTAACTTTCCTAGAGTATGTCTGCCTAGCATAGTGATTGCTATTAAATGAAACACCACTCATTTTGTAGAAAACTTCTTGCTGAACAAATGTCATGCTCACAGTACTATGCTACCTTTTTCATTTTAAAGTTATTCACATTTGTTTGTCAAAAGTGAGAGAAGAAAATTACATTTTATGCTGTTTTTTGCTAATTATAAAAAAAAACTAAAAGGTACCTATAAATGAAACACCACTCATTTTGTAGATATTTTTGTGCTGAACATTTTTTGTGCTCACAGTACCATGCTATCATTTTTTGTTTTAAAGTTATTCACATTTATTTGCCAAAAAAGTGAACAAAAAATTACATTTTCTGCTGCTTTTTTGCTAACTGTAAAAAATCTATAAGGTATCTATACATGAAACACCACTCATTTTGTAGATAATTTTGTGCTGAACAATTTTCGTACTCACAGTACCATGCTATCTTTTTTCGTTTTAAAGTTATTCCCATTTGAATATGGTTAGTACTGCTGAGGCTGAACATTCTAAATGAATTCTAAAGAGATTTATGACATAGTAACTGTATGTATAAATGGTCACTGTATGTATAAATTTATTTATACATACAGTGACTCAGATAAACGCATTTATCACACTTAATATATGTCCACCCCATTGCATAAATATATATATATATATATATTCACCCCATTCCATCATTAAAGAAGCTGAGATGTGTAGAGTACATGAGAATGAGGTGAGCGTTAGGGCTGACAACCCTGAAGCACACCCCACACCTGATTTGTGGAAATGCAGGAGAGGGCAAATCGTGATGGTTTCTCCTGTTGCTACCTGCAGGGTAGGGGCAGGGTGTTAAGGTTGGAAACCCTAATGCCACATTTCCCTACTTTTGTTGGTTTAACCCTAACTAGTGCATTAACTACATTTTTTTTGTACAATTAATTTCCTTACTTTTTGAGATAGTATGATGGTATCCTCATTTGCCTGTAGGAACACAAGGCCCTCTGGGCCCTGCACTCCCATCCTTCTATAGCTGCATACATGCATGTTGCTGTGGAATTCCATTAAGCACTGGAATGTTTTGAAGTCTGCACCAGCTGGTGATAAGACTTTTACTAACAAGTTTTGTTCTGTCCACAGGTACGTTAAACTAAATATATTTCTGGTTCCCTGATTTGTAATTACAGATTAAGCTGAGAGGTAGGGCATTGATGTGCAAACAAGTTAACAGAGAATGGGATCTGGTAATTTAGTACCTCCACAAGGCACCTCAGAACCACCTCAGCTATATAAAGAAATACCTGCACACTGCTCCTTGCTCTTTGTAAAGCAGCAGGTGCAGGAGCCATATGGGACCCCTTGTTCCTTTCTGAAAATTTCTATTTAGTGAGTCATAATATGAAAAATTGTTGTAGAACAAGGTAGATAACAGAATATCTTACATATTTTAGGTCAAGACAATGCCCCTTCAAATATATTAAATTGAAAATGCTAAAATAAGTGTTTTACAATGTTATTAAAACTTTAAAAGAGTGGTTGAACAATGCTTGGGTTTTGGGGGTTTCAGGTAAGAACTATTACATACTTTTTATTATTAAATTGAAAATCACGGTTTTGTTTCTGAATACACTCCCTAATACCATAAAAAAGCTTAGAAAATGAGCTTTTTATTTCCAGGCATCTGATTGGCTGGTACCCCTGTACCCCGGGGGGAGGGGTGCAAAACTTTCAATAGATGCCCAGGAAATGAAAAGTACCAGCTTGTAGTCCCGTCTCACCCACTGAAGAATCATAGTGCCCACCCTGCTCCCTAATTGGCTAAAAGCCCATCATCTGAATTTCAGATGCTGCCATGTTTTCCTCTTACTTAGCGAGACATACTGTCCCCCAACCCCCACCCAATACCAGCTCCTTGACCCTAGGCACATAACCTCAGCTGGACTACTTTTTATAACTACATTTCTTTTTTTCTTTATTTTATTTCATGGGACAACCTCTTCCATGACTGCGTTCTCTCTCCTTCCTACTCCAGCCAGCCACCCACCCGCTCACTCTGTTCCAAAAATTATGCTGCCCCCCTCACCAGCCAGTTAGTCAAGTGCCCCCCCGTCTGCTTCAACTTTGTAAGAATTTTAAAGTAACAGCCAAAAATACAAAAAAAAAAGAAGGATAACAAAATAGAAGCCTTCAGACCAATTGGCTTCATGTAACTGCCTGCTGTCACTGCCATGTTTTCAAACATGCAGCGTGAGACCCCTCACAGCAGCTAAACTCAGAATTGCTGCTTCCCGGACCTCCAAGAAAGAAAAGCACCAAGAAAACCTAAAGTGCCTCGATTTACTTAATGGCCACCACCCAAAAACCTTTTCCTATATTCAAATTTTACCAGGGTGCACAACTGACCGCTGTTGCAGATCGCCTTCTTGAGTAATGGATTTCCTTGTTAAAAGGTGCACAGCTTACCACGGCTGCAGATCGTCCACTTCAGTAATGGATTTCCTCATTCTCTGCAGTAACAGTATCTACATTCCCTTCTTGCTTCTACTGACAGGACTTCGGAAAAAAAAGAAATTGCATCAATGGGGTACAAAAAACAAGAAAGAAAGAAAGGAATACACTGATGGGATGGGATTGGGGGGGTTAAATAGCACAACAGTAAACATAACAGCACCCTCTCTCTACCACCAATACCAGTAGCAGAGGGACTAATTTATCAAGAAAGGGCAAACAATTGCTTTCTAATCATTTTAATAGAATTACTTTACTTTTTTTTTGTATTCCTATAAAATATGACATATCCCATTTTCTAAGCACAATAATACCCTCCAGGGTGGGCAGCATGGGCAATACCGGACCTTCCAGGGGCTAGAAGGCCCTCTGCTTGTGGTGCTGGGCCTCATTACACCTCTGAGCAGTCTGGTATTGCTCAATACCACCCACCCACCCTGGAAGGTATTCTTGCTTTTACAGTATCTAGCATGATACTGACAGTATAGTGTTTAGTTTATCTTAAGCAATATACAGCAAATTTGCTTAACGCTGTGGCATAGGGTAAAGATTTAACTGCATTTAGAGGTTATGCACTATAAGTTTGTGTGTATTTTTAAATAATAGCCTTTTATTTGCAGATAGAAATAATTGTTTATAAATAGAAATAATCACAGAGAAAAAGCACTGGAATTTATATGCATTTAAGTTTAGTTATTTTGTTTAAAATTGTTTATTTGCAGACAATATTATTTACTAAGAAAAAACTGAAATGGAGATCTTACTTCAAGAGAGGCTCTTGCAGCAGGCCATCACCAGTAGGACTAAGTTGCCAGGTGCCAGGACCACAGAGAAACCTTTCTAGCTAGTAGTGTACCACGTGCCACTGCCTACCACCGACGTCAATCTGCTGACGTTGGCCTATTGATGTTATAACTAAAGAAAAGAGGAAAATGAAAAAAGTGCAAAGCATGGGAAATGGCTGTAGCTGCACTGCTGCAGCTACAGTTGACCGCCATTTCCCATGCCCTCCCATGACAGGTACCAGGTCCGATGCCGGCTTGGGCAGCTGCCTGGACCAATGCTTGCCACCTGAAAGTGAGCCGGATGAGGAGGATGAAGAGGACCCTGATTATCCAGAGTCTTCCTCCCTTGAGGGGGTCTCCTCTGAAACATAGAAACATAGAATTTGACGGCAAAGAAGGACCGCATGGCCCACCTAGTCTGCCCATTTCCCTACCTAACGGATAAGTTGCAGATCCTAGTTAACCAACAGCCTACTTCCTCCTACCCCCCACTAGAATTGCCTTATGTCTGTGCCATGCATTCTTGAATTCCCCCACTGTTTTTGACTCTATGACCTTCTCAGGAAGGCTGTTCCATGCATCTACAACCCTCTCTGTGAAGAAATACTTCCTCACATTACCTCTAGGCCGTCTTCCCTCTATCTTCAAATTGTGCCCCCTTGTTCTTTCACATCTCTTTTTCTGAAAGATGCTACCCTCTTGGACTTTGTTAATTCCCTTGAGTTATTTGAAAGTTTCTGTCATGTCCCCCTTCTCCCTCCTTTCCTCAAGGCTATACATCTTAAGCTCCTTTAGTCTTTCTTCATACAGTATGTCTTCTGGTGCAGACCCTGCACCATTTTGGTTGCCCTCCTCTGGACAGCCTCCACCCTGTCTATGTCTTAGCGGAGATGGGGTCTCCAGAACTGTACACAGTACTCCAGATGTGGTCTTACCAACTGTCTGTACAGAGGGCCAACAACTTCCTGTTTTCTACTGGTGATGGCTCTCCCTGTGCATCCCAGTATCCTCCCAGCCCTCCTTACTGCCTTCTCACATTGCTGGCCCACCTTTAGGTCATCTGATATGACTACCTCCAGGTCCCATTCCATTTTTGTTGTTGTCAGTATCTCACCCCCCATTATGTACTCTTCCCCTGGGTTTTTGTTTCCCAGGTGCTTTACTTTGCACTTCTTTCCATTGAATCTAAGCTGCCATACATTTGACCATTTTACCAACCTTGCCAAGTCCATTTTTATCCTTTCCACCTCACCTTGCATATCAACCCTGTTGCAGATCTTTGTGTCATCTGCAAAGAGACATGCTTTCCCTTCTAGTACCTCTGTAATGTCACTTATAAAGACATTAAAAAGGACCAGCCCCAGTACTGAACCCTGCGGTACCCCACTAGTAACCCTCCTTTCTTCACTATGGACTCCATTTACTATTACCCGCTGTGTCCTGTTGTCCAGTCAGTATTTAACCCAGGCTACCACCCTGGGACCTACTCCCAGGCTGGCTAATTTGTTTATTAATCTTTTGTGCAGGACTGTGTCAAATGCCTTGCTAAAGTTTAGGTAGGCCATGTCCACAGCCTCTCCCTGGTCTACTACTTTGGTCACCGAGTCAAAGAAATCAATTAGATTTGTCTGACATGACCTTCCTGCTGTGAATCCATGTTGCCTTGGGTCCTGTGCCCCACTGGCCTCTAGGTACTCAACAATTCTTTCCTTCAGCAGTGATTCCATCATTTTCCCTACCACTGAGTTCAAACTGACAGGTCTGTAGTTTCCTGCCTCTGTCTTGCTCCCACTTTTGTGAAGGGGAATCACATCTGCACTCCTCCAGTCCTCAGGTACCACACCATCCTCCCATGATTTATTAAAAAGGGTAGTCAGTGGTGTTACTAGTTCTTCCCTTAGTTCTTTTAGAATTCTGGGGTGAATCCCATCGGACCCCATTGCTTTATCCACCTTCAGTTTTTAAGAGTTCTTTCAGAACTCTTCCTTCTGTGAAAGGACTAATATCAACCGCCTATCCAGAGTGCTTCTATTGACTGGATTAGGTATCTCCCCCTGCTTTTCCATTGTGTATACTGAGCAGAAGTATTCGTTCAGTACCCTGCTTTTTCATTGTTGCTCTCTGCCCAACCACCTTCCTCTTTATTCAGCCTCAGTATCCCTGCCTTAGTCTTTCTTTGCTCCCTAATGTACCTATAAAAGGTTTTATCCCCCTTCTTAACAGAGTTGGCTGTCTTTTCCTCAGTTTGGGCCTTGGCTATTCTGACTGTCTTCCCCTCTTCCTTCTGCTTTAACTGGTACAGTTCTCTATCCTGCTCCTTCTGTGTTTCCTTATACTTCCTGAATGCTATCTCTTTCTTCCTTATCTTCCCTGCTACTTCTTTTGAGAACCATAGAGTTTTTTTCTTTCATTTTGATTTGTTTATTTGCGTCACACAAAGGCTTGTTGCCTCTGTGATGGCAGTTTTAATGTTTCCCCATTGTTGTTCCACCCCACCTTCTTGCCTGTTTGCTAGTGCTTTTTTGAGGAACTCTCTAATTTTGACAAAATTAGCCCTCCTGAAGTCCAGTACCTTCACTTTTGTGTGGCTTGACTCTACAGCTAAGTTTATCGTGAACCACACTATTTGGTGGTCGCTTGTTCCCAGATGGCTACCCACTTCAAGATCAGAGATCCTCTCTCTGTCCCCATTTGAGAGTATCAGGTCTAAGATTGCTCCCTCCTGAGTGGGTTCCAAAACTAGCTGTCTGAGGCATGCCCCCCTGTAGGGCATCGAGAATGGCCCCGCTCTTGGATGTGGCTGCAGCAAAGGTGCTCCAGTTAACATCTGGCATATTCAGGTCCCCCATCAGTAATACCTCCCCTTTTCCTGCCATCCCAAGGATGCCTTCTATCATTTCCTTGTCTATTTCCTCCCCCTGAGATGGGGGTCTGTATACAACCCCTGTGCGGATTGTGGAGCCATTTTCAGTCTCCAGGGTGACCCACACTGCCTACTCTCCTCCCTGTTTACCCTTTAGTTCTGTTGCTTTGATCCCTTCCCTTACATAGAGAGCTACTCCTCCTCCTCTTCTTCCCTCACTGTCCCTCCTGTAGATTGTGTACCCTGGTATGTTGACATCCCAGTCATGGTTCTCTGTGTACCATGTTTCTGTGACTGCCATGATATCCAGGCATACCTCTTCCATCCATGAAGATGAGGAGCCCCCAAAGGCACTCCACAAATTCCCCTCCTGGTGATCCTTCTTTCCTGGACATCATGAGGCACATACAGACAACTATGGGTTGGGAGACTGAGAAGCAGGACCCAGAGCATTGTCAGTTGGCTGTTTACCTGCGCCAGCCTGATGTTCTCCCATTGGTGGTCCCCCTCTTGATTGACTTATAGGAGGATGTCACTAGGGTGGCCTGGAATCACCCTTCCACTACTCTGGTGGTGTCCAAGAAGGCTGACCGCATTTACTATGCCCCCGCCAGTAAACTCTTCTTTGGGGGCCGCCTAAGGCTGACTCAGTGGTTATCAATGCAACCCATGACTGCACCAAGAAACCGAAGCACCTCAGTGCTCTTCTCCTGATAAGAAGTCCAGACAGCAGGATCACCTAAGCAAGCGGGTCTATGCCTCTTCTACCCTGGCCATTTGGGCCATTAACTATTTTGACCCACATAGTTCAGTACCAGAATGTCCTTTGAGACCAGGCTAGGGACTTGGTTCAGGCCCTGCCCAATGATCCTGTTACAAAGCAGTTGGCCCAGACTCTCAAGACAGGCTCAGATGTTGGGAATCACATTCTATAGACTTCTTATGATGCGGTTGATGCCTCCAGTAGGGTAGCAGCCACTGGCATCTGTCTCCGGTGCCACTCTTGACTCCAGGTCTCTGGATTTGCTTTGGATGTGCAGTCCAACATTTTGGATGCTCTCTTTCAGGGTTCTGTCCATTTTTTAGGTGATGTTCTGGACTTGATCTCTTCCCTTCAGGAATCGGGCCAGGCCCTAAGGTCCATCCACTCCTTATACAATACGCAGCCTAAGTCTAGCCAGCAGCCACCCTTCCACTGCTCCTCTTGCAGACAGTCCCACACTCCCACCAAAGGCCAGGGAAAGCACAAGCAGGCATCAGCTCCTACCGCAACCTCTGCTAGGGCTCCTTGGGCACCAGCCCCAGCTCTACCAGTGCCAGCTCCAACTTCCTGAAACCTTGCCAGACCACCCCTCCAGTAGAAACCCTGGGGGGAGGTGGCCAGGGGTTGCTTCTCCCTCCACCTTGATGGGTGATGAGGGATCACTCAGACAGTTGGGTACTGCAGCTCATCGAGCAGGGTCACACTCTGGAACTCCTCGAGTGGCCTCCCTAAAATCCTCCGGGCAACTCTTTCTATGCCCCAGCTCATCTGCATGTCACCTGGGAGTAAATTCGAGCTCTGTTACAAAAAAGAGCCATAGAACCCATTCCTCAGGCTCAGTGGGGCAAGGGGTTCTACTCCCACTTCTTCCTGGTCCCCTGAAAGACCAAGGACCTCAGGACCATCCTGGACATGAGCGACCTGAATCTGTTCATAGAATGCAAATATTTTTGAATGGTCACCCTTCAGTGTCTGCTGCCCCTCCTGCACCAGGAGGGCTGGCTCTGTTCTCTGGATATGCAGGATGCCTACCAGCAAATCAAAATGATCCTTTCCCTCTGATGCGTCCTATGCCTTAATTTCCAGGGAGCACATTTTCAGTTCCTGGCTCTCCTCTTTAGCCAGTTCTCAGACCCCAGAGTTTTCACCAAGTGCCTGGCAATAATAGTGACTGCCATCAGAAGGCAGGGCTTTTATGTCTTTCCCTACCTGGACAATTGGCTCCTAGTGGCTCCTTCCTGAGAATGCCTTCTCCAGACCCTGGAGCATACCTTCACACTCTTCCAGGCCCTGGGGATCACAATCAACAGGCCAAAGTCCTGCCTGACTCCCTGCCAGTGGCTTTTGTACATAGAGGCCATTCTAGATATGTCCCAGGCATGGCCTTTTTCCAGGATGGAGTGTCTGATGGACTAGGCCCATCTGATCTCCTCCATCCATCTGGTCCCAGCCAGGGTATTTCTGCATCTTCTGGGTCACATGGAAGCAGCCATTGCCATGGTGCTTCTCGCCCGGGCTACATATGAGGATCCCTCAGTGGACATTGTGGATTCAATGGGACCAATGCACAGAAGGTCATGGTCTCCAACCCCATTCAACGGGTCCTGTCATGGTGGCTGGAGCCAGCCAACCTGTTTCAAGGAGTTCCCTTTGCTATCCTGACCCCCCCTGCCAGATTTTGATGACTGATGCCTCAGGTCTCAGCTGGAGAGCCCCCTTGGGAGCTCACCAGACTTAAGGCATTTGGACAGACATGGAACAAGGCCAACACATCAACGTCCTGGAGATGAGGGCAATCTTATATGCCCTTAAGGTCTTCCAGACTCATCTCCTCTCCAGTCTGCTCTTAGTTCAGACAGACAGCATGTGTGTGGTTTATCATTTAAACAAGAGGAGGGGGGGACACATTCCTATCCGCTGTGCAGGGAGGCAACGAGGGTTTGGAATTGGGCCATCCAGTGCGGTCTGGAGCTCTCTGCCATCCATGTTGCAGGTGTCCAAAATGCCCTGGCAGGCATTCTAAGCCACTCCCACTCCAGGACTTGAGTGGGAACTTCGGACCCTGGTACTTGAAGACTTCTTTGATAGGTGGAGGCATCCAGAGGTGGACCTTTTTACATCCCCACTCAACCCAAAATAGCCACTTTTTTGCTTGCTCAGTCACAGGCCTGGAGTTTTCTGGTAAGATGCATTGTCCCTCTCCTGGATGGGTAGGCTTCTCTATGCATTCCTTCCCTTCCCATTCCTTCAGTGGGTCCTGCTGAAGCTTCAGATGGAGAGGGCCGACATGATTCTCATAGCTCCCTTCTGGCCTTGTCAGATCTGGTTCCACTTGCTGCAACAGCTGGCAATGGACCCTCCAGTGCCATTGCCTCTGTGCACCAGTTTGCTGTCCCAGAAGCAGGGACCCTGGACCATTCAGACCACAGATCTTTGCATCTTCATGCATGGCTCCTAAGGACATACCCATCGCCTGGTTTGGGGTATTTCCATGGGTTGCAGATGTCCTGGTGGCTGCCCAGAATCCTTCCACTAGGGCTACCTATGCCATGAAATGGAAGAGCTTTTCCCTTTTGGGCTGCTTCCCACCAGTTAGATCCTTTCACCTGCCTGGTGGACCACATGTTGGAGTATCTTTTCTCCCTCTCTGATTCTGGATTTAGGTATTCCTCCATCAAGGTACATCTTTCTGCCATTTCTATGTACCTATCGAGTGCAGAGCTGTGGCTCCGCTTGATGTGTCTTGCACCTTCCTGCGAGGCATTCTGCATCTCAGACCTCCCATTTGGGACCCAGTCCCTCCTTGAGACCTCAATTTTATTTTAGAGAAACTCACATTGCCTCCCTTTGAATCAGCCGTGAGTTGTGAGTTGCACTATCTGTCATGGAAAGTGCTCTTTTTTAGTTGTTGTTACATAGATAGATAGATAAATAGATAGATCCAGATAGATCAGGGGTTCTCAAATGGTGAGGCCAGCCTCCCTGGGGAGGCCCCAACCTGTTCTAGGGGAGGCTCAAGCAAGTCTTGAAAAAGTACTGTATTTCAATTTTGAACTTTATGGAGTTTGAGTGAAGGGATAAGGCAAACTGAAAGAGGATAATAGTGGGTGAATGTATGTATTTATTCACAAGTCAGTGACCAGGGAAGATACTGTACACTGAGCCATGGCTTATTTCAGGTGTACCCAGGGGAAGGGTAGTGAGAGAATACAATTCAAAATGTAACTGTGAAACACTCACGCAATACAAAATGAATAAACATGCAAACAAATTAAGAACAATAAACTAACAATGCGAGGAACAGTTGATCAATTAGACTGGCAGCAGAACTGTCCAAATACAAGAGTTAACCATACAGATACTAGGAATAAGAGCAGGAGGGAGCAAAATGATCCCTGAGAAGATGCTTAAGAGCAGGGTGAGAGGGGGAGAGGCAGAGGTCAGCAGGAAGGTTATCCCAGTTATATGGGCAAAAAAAAGCAGTCTGACCCATGAAGGTATGGCAGTAATGGGTAACAATGGTTCAAGAGTCAGAATATTGGAGCAAGTAGGTTGTCCTGTTTGGGGGGGGGGTACAATAAGCTTAATAACATGAGAGCAAGCTATGCAAAGAGGTTTCAATTTATTCCTGATGTACTGTGAAAAGTAGGCTATTTTTCTATGGGGAGGCCCAAAAATATTTCAGTATTTTGGGTGAGGCTCAAGATCTTTTTCATGGCTTAGGGGAGGCTCACTTTGACAAAGTTTGAGAACTGTTGAGATAGATGGATACTTTATTTCTATAGCACTCCATTCTGGGGACTCAGAGCCCTTCACAGTTCACAAATTAAAACACAAAACAACAAACTGGACAATCAATTCACTAACAATCCAGTTGGATCAAACAGCAAAATACATAAAAAATATCTATCCATACAATAAGCAATAAATCAAAATATTCATCCATTAAAAGCCTGATTGAATAAAAAGTTTTTAGTCCCTATTTAAAGGTTTCCACTGAGGGTGCTTCCCACAGTTGTTTAGGCAAAGAGTTCCATGGGGTAGGCATGGCCACTGAAAACACTCAATCACCAGAGTGCCACAACCTAACCCTGGGAACACTAAGGAGGCAACCCTCAGTAGAACAGAGAGCCTGGGATGGACGATGGGGCACAAGGAGATCTTGCAGGTAAACTGGTTCCCTTTCATGTAGGGCCTTATAGGTCAGTAATCTGACCTTAAGACAATCCTCCACCTAACTCTGCAGCCAGTGCAATTCGCTGAGGACAGGCGTAATATGGTCACACCTTTGCGCGCCTGTCAATAATCTTGCCGCTGTGTTCTGCACCAGCTGCAGTCAGCAGGGGTTGCCTCAAGATAGCCTTAGGTACAGGGCATTACAGTAATCCAGCCTGGACTTGATGAAAGCATGTACCAGTGAGGTCAGGTCCTCAGGTGGCAACAGGATCTGGATCCTGGCAATGTTCCTCAGATGGTAAAATCCACTCTTAACAATGGCTGACACCTGAGCATCAAATGTCAGGCCATCATTGAGAATCACACCCAGATCTTTCACCTGTATGGACAGGATCAGTAGTACCCCCCCCATACAAGACCAGGGGAATCCCACAGACTGCCCTCCCCACCACAATGACCCGAATCCACCACCAGCACCTCAGTCTTGTCTGGGTTGGGTCTTAACCAGTTATGAGCCATCCAAATCAGGATCTCTGCCAGGCAGTTGTTAAATACTGTGCCTGCCATCTGCTTAGTGGGTGCACAGGACAAGTACAGCTGGGTATCATCTGCATAGCACTGAAAACCCAGTCCATACCACCAGATAATGTCTCCCAATGGCAGCATGTACACCATAAACAATGAGGGTGACAAGACTGATCCCAGCGGAACTACACAAGTCAGAGCCTTTCAGCTAGATGAGGCTAACCCCATCACCACCCTCTGCACTCTGCCTGTCAAGTATGACCGGAACCATTTGATGAGATTACCAGACAGGCCACACGAGTACCACAGTCAGTCAAGCATTACCTTGTGGTCCACGGTATCGAATGCCGCCAAGAGACCCAGAAGGATCAAAATGGTACGCTCTCTCCTGTCTCTCACTATCAGGAGATCATTAAGCACCTTCACCGAGGTGGTCTCCATACTATGCCTGGCCCTGAACCCAGACTGGAAAACCTCATAGGTGGAGGAGGAGGAGGCAAGTCGCTCCTCGAGCTGAATTGCCACCACTTTTTCTATAACATTCCCTTAAAATGAGAGGTTAGAGACTGGTCTGTAGTTGCCGAGACAGTCTGGGTCCAATGAGGGCTTCTTTAGTAGAGGTCTAACCAGGACATCTTTCAGGGCCAATGGGAAGACCCCACTCCTCAAAGAAAACCGGACAATCTTGGCCACCACAGACTCAATCAGGTCTAAATGTCCGACCAAAAGTCAGGTTGGACCTGGGTACAGATCACAATGTGTTGGTTGCAGCCTCGAGACAACTTCCACCACCTCCTCCACCCCAACTGGGTCAAACTCAGCCCACACAGGAGGAGTGCTCCAGAACATCTCAGGGTTAACCCCACAGTCCTTATGAGTGATGCTGGAGGAGATCTCAGCTCTGATAGAGGATACTTTGTCAGAAAAGAACAGAGCAAACTCTTCATACCTTGTGCTTGAACCTGCTCCTCCCACACGGAGACAGGCCGGATGTAATAGCCCATCTACCGTGCGGAACAGCTAAGCTGGTCTGTTCCTTGCAGCAGCAGCAATCTCCCTTGACAAAAAAATCTGCCTTCTTTTGGGAGATTGCCACCGATAGTCCTTATAATGGGACCTAAGGGCCCCTTTGCCCTCCATCAGGCCAGAACTCCTCCAACATCTCTCTCACCTCCAACCCTTAATCTTTAACTCCCCGAGTTCAATGTCAAACTGGGGGGGTCTCCGGCGAGTAGATAAGGGTGAGACATGAACGGGTGCAATTGAATCAAAGGCTGCAGTGATGGCATCATTATAGGCTGCCACTGCCTCCTCTGTTCCAATCGCACATGCAGCCTCCATACTTGATAGGTCCAGCACCGCCAGTAGTACTGTTGAGGACAATCCCCTTAAGGATCGGTACTGTACCATCTGCACAGAGGTAGGACCTTCAGGGGAGCCCCTAACCTGAACCCCATGGAGCTATGATCCGACCAAACTACCGGATCTACTCTAAGGTCAGTGACCTCAAGGCCTAATGAAAACACCCAGTCCAGTGTGTGGCCATACGAGTATCTATATCTAATTGATTAAAGGCAGTACTACAGACCTGCATTGCCCCCTTCCCCCCACCATCATGGGAATGTCCACTATTAACCTATTCCCTCCTCATATTATTCATCTATATTTGGCTCTGTTCTCTCTATACTAATTATAAAATATAAGGAGATCTTATCTATCATATAAATGTCTATATTGCCTTAATCTCTCCCCCACTAAAATTATTTCCAACTATCAAACCCCCGCCTTTCTCTCTTTCCCGTTGTTCTATTCAGCTTTCTACTTTTTTTTTACACCTTTCAACACCCCCACCCCACCCCCTCCAAATCTTGTCCTGTAGCTCTATTTCAGGTCTCTCATACAAAAATTAATATGGAATTTAAGTGTTATACCGATTTGGCTATAATGTAACATTAGTCACTGCCTTATATAATGAAATACTAATAATGATGGATTGTACTATAGTTAAATAATAGGAACTGACTATAAGAAGATGTGTTAGCCATTTCACGAAACTGTTAGCCAACAATATATGACTGTTTGTTTTTATAAACAACTTTATACTATTTTCACTATGGTAGATATTCACTAATTGGTGTTTGTTTCTTTAAAGGCATCATTTAAACATGGGTGTTCTATGTGTAACCTCAGACCCGCCCCTTGGGGAAGGCCTAGTGTTTGGTCAAGGCACTGAGGAAGAAGGGCACTATCCAGTGTACCTTGCCACAATAAATTTTTGACTGCTTACTTGGACTTTCTCCTTGTTTTTTGTTGGAGTGCAGCAGTTCTTCAGTTTTAGGTTACTTTGGGGCTGGCAGCCTTAAATTTCTGCACTGATGGTACTCCTGAGCGCTCCTGAAACTGCCTTACAAACTTCAAAACAACCCCAGCAACCCCACCACCCACACAAAAAAAACCCAAAAACTAATTCAACCAGTTCTGTGTCCTTTAGGGGGAGAAAAAAACAAAGTCTGTGAGGCAATCTCTGGAAACCTAATTCAGCCCTTGCAAATTTCAATACAGGCAAAGGCAAAAATTTCTATCCTCTCTCACAGAAAGAAACAATCAGTTGCTCTGTGCTTTTAGTCAGGGCTCAGTCAGGAAGATGGTGACCATGCTGGGTCGGCTGTCACATCAGCTCAGCAGTTATTTTTAGTTCAGCTTTTTTAGTTAATTTAGTGGTCTGTCTTTTAACTTTTCTAAGTTTTGTGGTGTTTTGTGGCATTGTTGCAATTTGCGGTATTATTCTGTGTCCCAAAACAGTGGCAGTGCAATTATGAGTTGTGGTTGGTTTTATAGGTCGACCACTGTCTTTTGTTGGATGCCAACCACTCACTTTGTGCTACCTGTGGTGAGGGTATCTACCGACCTGTGCAGTAAAAGTGGGAATACTCTTTTGTGCCGCATTCGGCACTCCGTTTTAGCCGCTACTTGAAAGTTGTTGAAGGACTGAAGGACTTTGGATATTGGGCTACCATGGGGACACCTGCTTCAAATAGACCGGATTGCAGTGGGATGGACTGGACTGGAGCTGGAGAAGTACCTGAAGGTCCAAGAGCCAGAGGAGACATGGGAGCTATGGTAAGAGAAGCCGCATTGTGGATCTATCGGGCTGCCCTTAGTGATTTTGGCTGACCACAGAAGAGTGTACCATGAAGGTCTATTTTCTGTTGGAGGTGGTGAACTGGCTAGGTGGGCCAACTTCCCCTTAGGTGATTGTCTGGTCCAGGGGTTGCCCAGTGGAGACAGAGAGCATCAACTGAAGGGTGGATGTTGAACTCTCTCTCTCTCCATTGAGCCTCCGTAAGCTACCTAACTTAGGTTGGGTGGCTCAGGAGGCTTAGATGGGAGTACTTCCTGGGCCGCGGTGCCTGCTTTGGGGTGTGTCGGGGTTCCGACATCATAGTCATCACAGAAGACTTATTTTCCTGGAGTAGCTCTGCAGAGGACAGCCTAATAAGAGGAGCACAATGTTATAAGTTCTGTTCCTTTTTACCTCCAGTATATGACCTGTGGTGGTATTGTGATATACCGATTTTGTTACTTGGAGGCAGTGAGAGGACCTCCTTTCTTCTGGCTTATTAAAATACTGTATTTCAGATGGTAGTTGAATGTGGCAGTGAGAAGGCTGCAGGACTGGGACATATTATGTAGGTAAGGTCAGGGCAAATTACCATCCTATCTCCAATCTCCCATTTTTGGGGAAGATTGTTGAGAAGGTGGTATCGCTTCAGTTGGAGGAACATCTCATGACTCACGAGCTATATGATCCTTTCCAGTCGGCTTTTCGGGCCAGACA
Organism: Neoceratodus forsteri; assembly: GCA_016271365.2. Lineage (NCBI taxonomy): Eukaryota > Metazoa > Chordata > Ceratodontiformes > Ceratodontidae > Neoceratodus > Neoceratodus forsteri. The sequence goes on from CM057458.1 coordinate 521,203,705, forward strand.
TAGCACTGAAACTGCGTTAGTTCTGGTGCAGAATGACCTCCTCAGGGCTAGAGACCGAGGGGACAGGACAGTTCTTGTTCTCCTCGATCTCTCTTCAGCATTTGATACTGTGGACCATTATGTGTTGCTTCTCCGCCTGAGGGAGTTATGTGGACTCACCGGTATTGTCATCAAGTGGTTTGAGTCCTTTCTCACCAATAGGAGACAGCGGGTTGTGATGGGAAATTTCTCATCTACACCCTGCCTCCTTTTGTGTGGAGTCTCTCAGGGTTCGGCATTGGCCCCAGTGTTGTTTGCAGTATATATGCTGCCCCTGGGGGGGGGGGGGGATCATTAGGAAGTATGGTCTGAGTTTTCATTGCTATGCCAATGATACTCAGCTATACTTATTCTTTGCCTCAGGAACATCAAACGCAGTGGATGTGTTAAATATCTGTCTGGCTGAGATTAGTGACTGGATGGCCTCCAGCTGGCTTCGACTGAACCCTGACAAGACTGAGGTATTGGTAGTGGAGTCGAGCAGAGTTCGTGATGAGATGGCCTCTGACTCTGCAACTGGACTTGTGCTAGGAGCTGCGTCATTGATGGCCTCCCCTTGGGTACAAAATCTTGGCGTGATGTTTGACAGGAATTTGTCCATAGAGGTTCAAATATCTTCCGTGGTCCTTTCCTGTTTTTTCCATCTTGGAAACATTGCCAGGATTAAGCCCCTTGTTCTGTCTCTGGACCTCCCTACCTTGATACATGCCTTAGTCACTTCTAGGCTTGACTACTGTAATGCCCTCTATCTCGGGGTCTCTGGGGGCTCTCTTCACAGACTGCAGCTAGTGCAAAATGCTGCTGCCCGGCTTTTGACTAGGCAACGTAAATTTTGCCACATTACACCTGTGTTGCTGAATTGCACTGGTTGCCTGTCAGGTGGAGAGTGCTCTTCAAGGTGGGGTTTCTCACCTATAAGGGCCTACATGGACAGGGCCCTGGTTACCTGTCAGTTCTCCTGGTACCGTCTTCCTCTTCCCATAATCTCCGCTCTTCTAGTGGTGGCCTCCTAGCTGTTCCAAGAGCGAGATTAAAATCTGCAGGCGACCGAGCCTTTAGTGTTGCCGCTCCCACTCTTTGGAACTCTTTACCAGCTGTAGTTAGGGAGGCCCCCACTATAACTGCCTTTAAGGTTCGCCTGAAGACCTTCTTATTTTCACAAGCTTTTTGGGTTTAATTTTGATTATTTATATTTATTATTATTATTTTATATATTTATGCGGTATGAAATGTTGTATAGTTTTGTGCGGCGCCCAGAGCCTTTGGGATTGGGCGTCTTTTTAAATAAACTTGCCTTGCCTTGCCTAAGGGGTTGGTGAGAGCTCCCCTCTTCTACTTCAAATTTTTGGAAGACATGATGTGTTTTTAAGACAGTGTGGAATCAAAAGTACTAACTATAGTTAACTACAGAGAACTTTTGGGACAATGACTCAAAGAATTTAATGCACTACTGCTGCTTTGGTTTTATGTTTGTTTGTATGGTGTTTATGTTTATTGGGGGATTGTTTTAGGAAAGAGGTTTGGGTGGTCAGTTGAGTAGAGTTTTGGGTGACGGGTGTTATGGGTATGTGAGAGTGAGTGGTGTGGTTGTTTCTATGAGTGTGTGACTGTGTTTAATCTTGGAAACTGTAGACTGTGAGTGACTAGCAGGATGTGTTGGCAGAGGGTTTCGGTGGATGGGCGCTACTCCTCTGCTGAGCTTCACGCCTGCCACCATTTAGACTGTAACACTCTATAGGGTGATGTATATAGGCACTGTCGCACCTTGGGTATAGCGAGGGGGCATCAGAGGGGCAGGGAGCATGAACCCAGAGGTGGAGAGGAATGGGGTGGATGAATTGGGGTTGTGCATTCAAGGAGGCACTCTGAGGTGAAATGGGCCCAGGAGAGGGGTCTCCCCTTCCTGGTTCCCATACCTAAGGGTTTCAAGTTTAGTGGGCAAATGGCACGGTTGACTCCAACTCCTTGTCCAACCCGGGCAGTGTTATGCAATGCTATGTAAGTTAGAAATAAGACAGCAGTAATTGTTGATCCTGTAGGAACATCTGACCTGACAAGCATTACTGAGACCTGGCTGGATGAGAATGCGGGTCCCATTTTAGATTCAGCGGTTCCAGTCGGAACTCAGTGATACACCACCTGAGATTGGATCATGGGGCGGGGGTAGCTATTTGTTTTAAAATGGAACTGGGCCTTGTAGATGTGCTAGTTGGGGTCACTAGGTGCAGGTGTGGGATGTAGGATACTTCTCATTTACCATCCACCCGGGAGCAAGAAAGATTTCCTGCAGGAAGTTGCGGACTTCATCATCAAGATGGTGTTGGAGTCCCCCAGGTGGTTGGTGATGGGGGACTTCAGTACCTGGGTTGATGATGAAATCTCACATTTTGGACAAGACTTCCTCCAAATGATGAGTTAATTTGGCTTCACACAGGTGATTACCTCTGCGACCCACTCTCAAGGTCATTCGTTGGACCTGGTGTTTCTACTGGAAATGGAGATATCTGACTTGGTGATGGAACCTGTCAGATGTTCTGATCACCACACTATAGGACTGCTGTGTCACTGGACTTGACTGCTGGGACTATATTGCCCTCCTTCCCTCCACTCCACCCTCCCACCCAAAGCTAGTTCTACTTTTATAGGCACAGGATTTGACTGACAACAGGAACTTCCTGTTTGGGAGCAGGAAGTGAGTGATCACAGAGCCACCAAAGACTCACCATCCTAGAAGGATAAGAGTAGCTCTCTGGCCCCTCTAGCTGCTGGAGGTCTGCCTCTGAGCAAGTAAGGGGTCTACTGAGAAATATAGGATATTCTTGTCTCAGAACAGGACAATCAGGAGCTTAAAGGGCACACAGGCAGAAAATAAGAAGAGAGAGAAGAAAAAAAAACAGAGAAAAGAGTAAGGATTGAAAACAGTTAAGGGGCCAGAAATAAGACATGATGGGAGTGGCGCAGTGCAGTGGCTGTGGAGCAGCAGTCTTCCGGGAGACGTTCTGGAGGATGCGTGTTGTCCCATCTGCAGGCACCTCTTGAGCTGAGGAGGAGGTTGCTCATCTCCAGGCTGAGTTGGCCAGGATTTGTGGGACCTCCTCTTCTATCCAGGGACCACCAGTGCCACTGCGTTGCCTCAGAGGTTGCCAAGAAAGAGGAGCGGTTGGACCACAGTGGGCTCAGGAAGGGTGAGGGTGGTGGAACAGAGGCACATCCCTCCAGTTGTACCTCTCCACAATTCCTATGTCATTCTGGCAAAGTGTGGTTCCTCTATGGAGGTACCCACAGTGGAGAAAAAGTAGGATGCTGGGAACCTCCACAAAGGAGACCCACAGGAGGGTGGCAGGGGACCCCACAGGGGAAGAAAACAACTCCTGGTGGGGGACTCCATTGTTAGGAAGGTAGAACTGGGGCAGGAAGGGGAGAGGGAGGTAAGGTGCCTGCCTGGTGCCATAGCTTGGAGGGACAGGGAGCGAATTCACAGGATTGCAGGAGCAGCTAAACAGGGGAGGGAGCTGGATGTCATTGTCCACCTAGGGACAAATGACCTAGCTAAGAAAGGGATTAGAGAAGTGCAGGAGGAGTTTGTGGAATTGGGGAGGGGCCTTAGACAAGTAGCACACACGGTAGGTAATCTTCTCGGAGGTGCTGCCCATCTATGGCGTAGGAGAGGCTAGAGTGTTCCGCACCATGGGATTCAATCAGTGGTTGAAAAAATGGTGTGGAGCTCAGGGATTTGGCTTCATTGGGGACTGGGGGTCCACCTGGAGCAATGCAAGCCTATACTGGCATGATGGGCTGCATCTGTCCAGGAGGGGAACCAGAATCCTAGGTGATAGGTTTAAATGCTTCATTGGCAAGCATTTAAACTAGCCGGGGGGACTGGAAAGGAGCAGGGAAATCCTAGCCCCCCCAAAAAAATCACGGTAGTAAGTGCGGTAAACACCAACATAGAGATGTCAATAGGGAGAAGCGCAGGGGTAAATGGAGAAAGTGACAAACTCAATAAGGACAGAGATGGATCAAAAAGGGGTAACACCATCAAGAAATGGAGGGTAATGAGTACCAATGCCTGTAGTCTGGGCAACAAGCTCCCTGAGCTGGTGGCCTTTATTGAAGAGGGATGCCTGGATATCGTGGCAGTCACAGAAACATGGTACACAGAGAACCATGACTGGGATGTTAACATACCAGGGTACATAACCGATAGGAGAGATAGGCAGGGGACAAGAGGGGGAGGAGTAGCTCTCTATGTGAAGGAAGGGATAAAAGAAACTGAACAAAAGAGTAAACAGGAAGGAGAGGAGGCACTGTGGGTCACCTTGGAGACTGGAAAGGGCACCTCAATCCTCACAGAGGTTGTGTACAGACCCCCATGTCAGGGGGAGGGAATGAACAATGATATGATAGAAGGCATTCTTAGGATGGCAGAGAAAGGGGAGATACTGTTGATGGGAGACCTGAATATGCCAGATGTTAACTGGAGCACATTTGCTGCAGCTACATCCAAGAGCAGGGCCATTCTTGATGCCCTACAGGTGGCAGGCCTCAGACAGCTAGTTTCAGAACCCACTTGTGAGGGAGCAATCTTAGACCTCGTACTCTCAAACGAGAGCAGTGAGAGGATCTCAGATCTAGAAGTGGGTTGTCATCTGGGAACAAGTGACCATCAAACAGTGTGGTTCATGTTAAACTCAGCTACAGAGTCAAGCCATACAAAAGTAAGGGTACTGGACTTCAGGAGGGTCGACTTTGTCAAGATGGGAGAGTGCCTCAGAAAAGCACTAGCAAACAGGCTAGAAGGAGGTGTGGAGCAACAATGGGGAATCATCAAAACTGCCATCACAGAGGCAACAAGCCTTTGTGTGAAGCAAATAAATAAATCAAAATGAAAGAAAAAGCCACTATGGTTCTCAAAAGAGGTGGCTGTGAAAGTCAGGAAGAAAAAGATAGCATTCCGGAAGTATAAGGAAACACAGAAGGAGCAGGACAAAGAGCTGTACCAGTTAAGGCAGAAGGAAGGAAGGAGGGAGGGAAGTCAGAATAGCAAAGGCCCAAACTGAGGAAAAGATAGCCAACTTGGTTAAGAAGGGGGATAAAACCTTTCATAGGTACATCAGCAAGCGTAGAAAGACAAAGGGAGGGATAGTGAGGCTGAATAGAATGAACGGTGGTCGGGCAGAGGGGGATAGTGAAAAAGCAGGGATACTGAACGAATATTTCTGTTCAGCATTCACAAAAGAGGAGGGGGAAGTGCCTAATCCAATGAACAGAAGCACTCTTGGCAGGGGGGTCAATCCCAGTCCTTTCACAGAAGAAAGGGTTCTGCAAGAACTCCTAAAACTGAAGATGGACAAAGCAATGGGGCCTGATGGAATTAACCCCAGAATTCTAAAAGAATTAAGGGGGGAACTAGTGAAACCACTAGCTACTCTTTTTAATAAATCATGGGAGGATGGTGTGGTACCCGAGGACTGGAGGAAGGTGGATGTGATTCCCCTTCATAAAGGTGGGACCAAGACAGAGGCAGAAAACTACAGACCTGTCATTTTGACCTCTGTGGTAGGGAAAGTGATGGAGTCACTGCTGAAGGAAAGAATTGTTGAGTACCAGAGGCCAGTGGGGCACAGGACCCAAGGCAGCATGGGTTCACAGCAGGAAGGTCATGTCAGACGAATCTAATAGATTTCTTTGAATGGGTGACCAAAGTAGTAGACCAGGGAGGAGCTGTGGACATAGCCTACCTAGACTTTAGCAAGGCATTTGGCACAGTCCCACACAAAAGATTAATAGTCAAATTAATCAGCATGGGAGTGGGTCCTAGGGTGGTAGCCTGGGTAAAACATTGGCTGGACAACAGGACACAGAAGGTAATTGTAAATGGAGTCCACTCTGAAGAAAGAGGGGTTACTAGTGGGGTACCACAGGGCTCAGTATTGGGTCCAGTCCTTTTTAATGTCTTCATAAGTGACATTGCAGAAGGACTGGAAGGAAAAGTATGCCTCTTTGCAGATGACACAAAGATCTGCAACAGGGTTGATACACAAGGAGGCGTGGAAAGGATGAGAAGGGACTTGGCAAGGTTGGAGGAATGGTCAGAAGTATGGCAGCTTAGATGCAATGCAAAGTGCAAAATAATGCACCTGGGAAACTAGAACCCAGGGGAAGAATACACAATGGAGAGGGAGGTAGTAACAACAACAAAAAAGGAAAGGGACCTGGGGCTAATCATATTAGATGACCTTAAGGTTAGCAAGCAATGTGAGAAGACAGTAGGGAGGGCTAGGGGTATACTGGGATGCAGAGGGAGAGGTATCACCAGCAGAAAACAGGAAGTTGTTATCCCTCTGTACAGACAGTTGGTGAGACCCCATCTGGAGTACTGCATCCAGTTCTGAAGACCCCATCTCTGCAAGGACATAGACAGAATAGAGGCAGTCCAGAGGAGGGCAACTAAAATGGTGCAGGGTCTGCAAGAGAAGCCGTATGAGGAGAGACTAAAGGAGCTTAATATGTATACCCTTGAGGAAAGAAGGGAGAGAGGGGACATGATAGAAACTTTCAAGTACCTCAGTGGAATCAACAAAGTCCAAGAGGGTAGCATCTTTCAGAAAAAGAGACGTGCAAGAACAAGGGGACACAATTTAAAGATAGAGGGGGGCGGTTCCGGGGCAATGTGAGGAAGTATTATTTCACAGAGAGGGTAGTTGATGCATGAAACAGCCTTCCTGAGGAGGTTGTGGGGTCTAAAACTGTGGAAGAATTCAAAAATGCATGGGACAGACATAAGGCAATTCTTGTGGGGGGTAGGAAGAAATAGGCTGTTGGTTAACTAGGATCTGCAGCCTATCCTGTAGGTAGGGAAATGGGCAGATTAGATGGGCCAAGCGGTCCTTATCTGCCGTCAAAGTCTATGTTTCTATGTTATAGGGTTCAGTTTTGTGCCCCCCCCAATTGATCTGCCCCTATGGAGATGGTCTGGTACCGCCCCTTGTGTGGCATGACCCCTGATGGTCTTATGGCAGTTCTGAACCTATCGGGGAGTTCAAGTGTGAGCCAGCATCCAGAGGAAGTTCTGCTAGCCTATAATAAGGCAGTGGTGGCTGCTCTGGATTCCGTAGCTCCTGTCTGGTTTCACCCCCTCACTCTTTGCCCTCAGTCCCCATGGTTTGATGGGACCTTGAGGGAGATGAGGAAAGTGGGGAGAAGGTTGAAGCGATGCTGGTGGAAATTTGGCCTGTCTGATGACAGACTCAGATTGATGTCAGATTATAAGGACTATCAATCCACGGTCTGCCATAAGAAGGCAGATTTACTGTCCATGGAGACTGCGGCTATGCAAAATCAACCAGTTCAGCTCTTTCAGACTGTGGATAGGCTGTGCAATTCAGCTTGTCTCCAGTACCAGAGAGCTTTTTCACAATTGAAGTGTGAGTTTTCTCGATTTTTTGCAGATAAGGTTGCCATCATTAGGTCAGAGATCTGTGTAGCTCACTCAAATGGGCAGAGTGGCTATCAGTGTGAGATTACAGCCACCCAGTCGGTCTAGTCCGAATCTGACCGGTTGATGATTGAGCATGTTGTGAAAATTATCCAGGGTCTGTGACCGAAGTATTGTAGCTTGGACCCTGGTCCAACACACCTCCTGCTGGAGTGTGTAGAGGTAATCAGACAGGACCTTGCGAAGATTGTTGGGTGTTCGTTGGAGACTGGGGTGTTTCTGGACATCCTGAAGGAGGCGGTGGTTCACCCTTTTCTAAAGAACCCTTCCCACAACTCTGACTGTCTCGCAAACTACAGGTCTGCCTCTAACCTGCCTTTTGTGTGCAAGGTTATTGAGAAGGCAGTGCGTTGCAGCTTGTGGAGCATCATACCACCCACAATATCTATGATCCTCTCCAGTCCAGTTTCAGGAAGATGTATAGTACTGAGACGGCACCGGTTTGGGTGCTTAATGATCTCCTAATAGCGAGAGATTGGAGGAGTCGTTCCATCTTAGTCCTCCTTGATCTCTCTGCAGCATTTGACACCATGGATCATGAGGTGTTGCTAGAGCTCCTGCATTTTTTCTGTGGACTGTCTGGTACTGTCCTCAGATGGTTTCAATCTTTTCTCGCAGACAGGGTACAGAGAGTGCAGTCGACGGGTATTTTCCTTGGCCCCTCACCCCCTGCCATGTGGGGTACCGCAGGGCTCAACTCTTTCACCCATATTGTTCACGATGTATATGCTGCCATTGGAAGACATTATTAGATGGTACGGGCTGAGTTTTCACTGCTATGCAGATGATACTCAACTATACATGTCCTTTGCACCCGAGCATAGTGACACTGTCTCGGTTTTTAACAACTGTCTTTCTGAGATTCAGGATTGGATGAGTGTCAACTGGCTTAAGTTGAATCTGGATTTTCCTCCTTTCCTCTTTCTCTTGCTTGGAACTGGGCCCAGTACCAAATGCCCATTGATGGCTCCTGTACTCGAACCTCAAGGCCACCCAGGAGCCAGTTGGTGTCTCACTCCAGTCTGCACAGCACTCAAAAGCTCAGTTATTGGCCATCCAAGAGATGAAAAAGGTGGCCGAACCCTTCATTCTTCAAAGCTCCGAAACCAAGCAGTCGGGATTATCGGCATCTTGTCACTATAACACTTCTTTACCCTGACTCAGGTCAGGTACAGGTTTGCCCCAAAGACATCTTTTTTTTTCTGGCTAAAAAATAGCAAATCTAAGCTCCTCTCTCTAACTCACTGATAGCTCCTAACTACTCTCCCACACCTAAACTCACCAACTAAATAAAAATATCTAAAAACTTACAATAAAACAGGTTAAAATTTCTGGCCATGCTCCCCCCTTATTGCAAGCAGCCCAGTGTGGCCACCATGATAGTGTTCTAACTAACTCATGATTATTTCAAAGGATTTCTGAGCTTCAGGCTGTCACGTGTGAGGAGCCTTATTTGGTTTTTCACAAAGACAGGGTGTCTTTGCTTAACAATCCAAAGTTTCTTCCTAAGGTGGTGTCGGAGTTTACTTAGAATCAATCCATCCACCTTCCTGTTCATTATCTAGAGTATTCTATTCAGGGGGAGACTTTTTGCCACACTTTGAATGTACACAGAATCTTGTGACTCTATACACACTAGACATGGGGCCCCATTTTCAAGATGTAGCACGGCACAAACCAGGTTTGTGCCGTGCTAACCAGGAATAGCGCCAGCTGTCGGGGCATGCCCGTATTCAAAGGGCCCATATACGTGATGCACCCCATACAGTGCCAACTCACACGATATTGTGCTGCGCCTATGCAAATGAGGGATCCCTCATGCACATGGGATGTAGCACAATACTGAAAGTTTTCAGACATGCTAAACAGCCGCCAGCAGTGGTGCAGTTTAATGCTTCTGAAGCACAGTCTTTAACAATGCACAGAGAAGGCACAGCCCGTCTATGCACTGTCAAGGGCTGGCTACATTGGTGGTCCAGCATTCCCTCCCCTGCCCCAATCCCCGATCTCTGTATGAAATAAACATTCCCCGTATCCCTGGTAGTCTAGTGGTCACCCCTCTCTGAGCCCTGTTCTCTGTACTAAACAAAAATTTCCCATATCCCTGGTAGTCTAGTGGTCCCTCCCTCCCAGAGCCCCTATCTGTGTTATAATATAAAATGTCCCCATTCCCAGGTAATCTAGTGGTCCCCCCTCCCTGAGCCCTGATCCCATTCAGCAGCAATAAATTCCCACATCCATGGTGGGCTAGGGGCCCCCCACCCCATCCCAGTTGGCAGTGACCCACCACCCTGCTCCCCCCAAAATCAACCAGAGCCAGCGATTGGCACAGCCCTTCTCACACTGCCATGGCCAGCCACCTACTGAACTGTATCAGAGCACGTACAGTAAACAGTACACACTCATTTGTTGATCGGTCAACCAATGAGCATGTACTGTTTACTGTACATGGTCCAATGCAGGTTGACCTACTAGGGAATGGGGAAATCTTTTATTATAACAGGGATCAGGGCTCGTGGAGGGGGACCACTAGACTACCAAGGAATGGGGAAATCTTTGATTATAACAGGGCTCAGAGAGGGGGTACCACTAGACTACCAGGGATATGGGGAATTTTTATTTCTTGCAGAGATCGGGGATCATGAAGGGGGAATCACTAGACTACCAGGGATACAGCGTATTTTTACTACATACAGAGATTGGGGATCAGGAAGGGGGGACCTCTAGACTACCAGGGACTGGGGAACTTATTTTTTAAAACTCGGATCCGGGTTGGGGGAGAACGTGCACTTGGGCCAGGTGCTCACATGCAGATGAGCCCACAATGGGCATGCAAATGGCCCCATAGTGCCGTGCATGCCCAATGGGCTCACCTTAATGTTTGGGCTGAATATCACCCATGGGGGCTGTGACAGTAACCAGAGTGCACCGTGCTGTACCCCTGTGGGTGATCTTCAGCCCCGCACCCTGGTAGCATTGCACCGAACATGGTGATCACTTGCTGTGGGGCATGCTACCAGGGTCTGATATTCAAACAGATAGCGCAGTCAGTTTGCATTATGCTGTCTGAATGTGGCACCAGAACTGGCTGGCCCTATTATTTCATGCAGTACACCTTTTTGAGCAGGCAAATGGCCTGCTCTAAATATGGAGTCCTAAGACTCTGAGAAAGTCTGATCAGTTGTTAATTTTGTTCACCGCTAAGAGATAGGGTGCTCTGGTGTCCAAACACTGTTTGTCTAAATGGTTAGCTAATTGCATTGTTTATTTTTATCGAAAGTACAACAAGGAACTTCTGGGAGTTGTTAAGGGCCATTCTACCAGGGGTATTGCAGCTTCAATGACTTGCTTCAGGAATGTGTCTGCTGCAGACATCTGTGCAGCTGTCAGTTGGAGCTCTGTCCATACCTTCACCAAACACTACAGCATTGAAGTTGCCTCAAGGTGTAGGGCTAACTTCAGCCTGAATGTTCTGCAGGGCCTTCTCCCTTGAGCCTCTGGCTGCTGTTTTCTTCCTCCTCCCACTGCTGTTTCCTTGTGTTACTGAAACTGCTTTGGAATCAGTCCTACTGGTGATGGCCTGCTGCAAGAGCCTCCCTCAAAGTAAGATAGTACAGTTATGTAAGAACTTACCATAACAGTAGATCTTCTAGACAAGTTCCTGCAGCAGGCCCTATTTGTCCCTCCCTTCTTCCCCCTACTCTCTGTCTGCTTTTCTTCTCTCCCATGCAAGAGAATCTTCTGCTCTCTCTTTACCTTTTTCTGGCTCTCAGGAAACCTCCTTGATTTCTTCTTCTGCTGCCCGCTTCGGGTCACTGGTGGGAGAACTGAGGAGGGTGTGGGGGACCATTCACCTTTATAGGATAGGCCAACTTCAGCAGAGTGATGCCAGTGGTGTACGGTCCCCCATGGTACACTGCTAGCTAGAAATGTTTCTGTGTGGTCCCAGTGCCTGGGGACTTACTCCTGCTGGTAATGGCCTGCTACAAGAGCTCATCTTGAAGATCTACTGTTATGGTAAGTTCTTACATAAATGTACTTTTCTATGCATTCAACCCTATTCACATAAGTAAGTGCAGGCAATTTTTTTATGGCTATCTTTATTTATTGAATTTGTTTATTGGTAACATTATTGTAATGTAAAGTCATATATTAATTTTTGTTTCAGATGTATATCTGAACCAGTTTTCCCTGATGAATGGGGTTTACCTGAAAAGGAGTGATTTCTAGTGGAAAAAAATGATTATATTTTAAAAGAAATAAAACTACTTTGATATATTGTATTTAGTGAGTGAGCTTATTGATCCAGTCTGAGTGTAGTTTATTGGCTTGATTGGATCCAGCTCCTCCCTCACTATATGTTTTTTATTTTTACTGAGGTGAGCTGAGCCTGAATCTTTTCTATAGAGTTATGACTTCCCCAAGTTCAAATCTGTGCAAAATACTAAGTCCAAAATCCTTCTTCATATGAACAAATCATTTTTCTTATGAAACTAAAAAAAGCATTATGAAAAAGGATCCCTTCCAATAAAAAAATAGAATGGGGGAAAAAAAACTAAGTCTAAAATCGTTTTTCTCATGAAGGAATCCTTTTCCATATGAATGAAAAAAAAAACATATACAAAAGGATCCATTTAATTAAAAAAGAATCTGAAAAAAACTACGTCCAAAATCATTTTCCGTATGAAGGGATCCTTTTTATTTGAATGAAAATATCATACAAAAAATAATCCCTTCTAATGAAAAAAGAATCAGGAAAAAAGTAAATCCAAAATCATTTTCCGTACTATGGGATCCTTTTTTGTTTGAATGAAAATATCATATGAAAAAGGATCCCTCAATACAAAAAAGAATTAAAAAAAAAGTTCAGAATCCTTTTCTGTATGCAGGGATCCTTTTTCATATGAATGAAACAGGCCATACAAAAAACTCAAAAATCTTTTTCCGTATGAAGGGATTCTTTTTCGAATAAATGAAAAAGGCCATATGAAAAAAGCAAAGTGAGTCACAAAAAAATGATGTAAAAATGAAAACAAACACATTTGAGGGTCATTTCTCCATCTGAAGTGTGGAGTCCACCCAATCATCAAGATACATGTGTTGGTCTCTCTGCACGATGCCATTTGGTTTTGAAAAAAAATTTTTTTTCAAAAAAAGGAAACACAAGATGGTAGCAAATGGAAAAGAATTTTCCCCTCATGAAAAGGGATTGGCCTCATATGGCAAAGGATCCTTTTTCATATGGCCAAATTCTTTTTGGTTCCAAACATCTATCCGGAAGGGCTTACTGAGCATGCTTAGAACTGAAATTTAAAAAATTGATAACTCTGGAACAGAATAATATTTTTTCACCAAACTAATGAATATCATTACTGTGGGGCAGGCCCTTTCTACCCTGAAAATTTTAGACAAAAATTCCAAACCATATGGGCCCTACAGGCTGATAAAAAAAAACTGAAATGTTCACTTTTTTGTTATCCAGGTCTCAGAATCTGCACATCCAACTGAAAAGAAATTTGGCATATCACAAGATCTTCCCCATGAGACCAAACATGCAAAACGTAGGGCAAATCTGTTGATTAGTTGTGAAGCTATATAAGTGCACAGTTTGGGGTTTAACATTAAAGTGCCTACTCAATCCTAACTAAAGTTACGAGACTGCACCCCTACTAGATAGATAGATAGATAGATAGATAGATAGATAGATAGATAGACATAGATAGACAGACAGACAGACAGACAGATACATAGACAGATCTATATATATATATATATATATAGTGGCACAGTATAGGAGAATGGGGTGAGAGTTAGGCCCAATGACCCCAATGCACACCCAAAAGCCTGTTGCTGTGTGTAGGGTGGGGCATGGGGGGTAGGATTAGTAACCCTAATGTCAAATTTCCACACTTTTGTCAGTGTGGAATCTATCTGGATGCCACAATGTTAACCTATGGGGAAAATTCACAACTTTGGAGTGCTGTAACTATACAACCAATGGGACTTTTGTCACCAAACCACCAGAAGGCATATCTGTGGCGCAAGGGCTTGCCACCCGCAAATTGCAGTCCAAAAGCCCAAACCGTGTAGTGGCAGTGAAGTGACAAAGAAACCATGATTTTGGGGAGAGTGCTTTTGAAATTGTGAAAGTTTCACAAATTGTGAAAGTACTATGTGACACTTTCGCAAATTTGCAAAAATGTTTTGCTTGTATTTGCGACAGTGTAAATGACCCAATCAAAAAATATATATTTCTTGGTGTTATTTTAAAATTCTGATGTATGGATGCTGTTCCTAGGACCCCGTTTAGGTAAACACAGCAGTTGGTGTTTACTTTGGGGCACTAATTTTTAAACTGTAATGTTTTTTCTCCACCGCTAACTGAAAACAAGATGGCGACAGCATGACACTACTGAGGGCATTTGCGACAGAAAAAGGTGCTTTCATGACACTACCATTTGCTTTTGTGCGAAACATATTTTTTTCAATAGGATATAATGGGAAACTTTAAGCTTTAATAACTTTTGAAAGGATTAGTATTTTTTTCACTAAACTTATAAAAGACACTTCCCTGAGCCAATTCCCATATTCCCTGAAAATTTCGGACCAGACAGACAAACCATTCAGGCTGTAGAGACGAGCAAAGAATTTGCAAAGGTTGAGGATTTTTCACACTTTTTGATGCTCCGCAGCTCCGCAACCACAAGTTCAACCGGAACAAAAATTTCCAGATCCAGAGATCAATGGTATGACAACGGCATGCCAAATTACAAGTGAATCAGACGAACGGTTGCAAAGTTATTAAAGTGCAAAATTTGGGGTTTAACATAGAAGTGGCCATGCAACCTTAACTATTGTATATATGCAGGTCCAGATATTCAAAAGGGTTGCACATGGTGCAACAGTGTTATGCCATGTGCAACTCACTGATGCACCATGGCGTGATATTCAAATGGGGATTGTACCTGGCACAAATCTAGATGCGCCGGAGCGCATCAGTAATGTATGCGGCGCAGGTAGGGGGGCATGCCCATGCATGCTCTGCACATCCTGATATTCAGCCTGGAATGTGCTGAGTCCATGCATGCACAATCCCTACTTGCGCTACACACAGGTGAGCCCAAAAAAAAGGAATAACAGCTGGCCACCCAAAGGTGAACTGCCATATTGCAGGGCGCAACATGGCAGCTGCCATCTGTGGGTGGCCACCCAACCTCCGGCTGCACCTGGCAGCACCCCCCCATGCCCGATCATGGGCATATGTAGAAAAGTGATCCTCCAAAATCCCTGGTGGTCCAGTGGATCTCTATCAGCCTGATTGCGGACTTAAGTATAAATAAAATAAATTCCTATATCCCTGGTGGTCCAGTGGACCACTTGCAGCCCGATCGCAGGTTTAAGTATAAATAAAATAAATTCCTATATCCCTGGTGGTCCAGTGGACCACTAGCACACCGATCGTGGGCTTAAGTATAAAGAAATTAATTTCCTATATCCCTGGTGGTCCAGTGGACCGCTCGCAGCCCAATCACAAGCATTTGTATTAAAATCAAATGACGTCCAATGTCCCTAATTGGTTCCAATGACCTCCCCTCCTCCCCACTCACTGAGCCCTGCCGCCCGCCCACGGTCAGTGGTGGGGCGGCAGCCCACCCACCTGTCGCCCTGCTGCCCGCCGACTGACACCGTAGGTAGGGCTGTACGCCCATGGTCCACAGCGTGATATGATCTGAAATGTGTAGTATGTGCACGGCTGCACGCCCATTGGCTCACGCTTGTGGACCAGTGGGTGTACAGCCCTTACCTATGGTGTCAGTTGGCAGGTGGTGAGGCAGCAGGTGGGTGGGGTGCTGCTGCCCACTGCTGACCGGGAGGGGTGGGGTGGTGGGGCTCAGTGGGCTGGTGGGGAGGGGGGTACCGCTGGACCACCAGGGATATTGGACATCATTGGTTTTTAATACAAATGCCCATGATCGGTCTGCAAGCAGTCCAATGGACCACTGGGGATATAGGAAATTAATTCCTTTATACTTAAGCCCGCAATCAGGCTGTGAGTGGTCCACTGGACCACCAGGGATACAGGAACTTAATTTCTTTATACTTAAGCCTGCGATCGGCTGTGAGTGGTCCACTGGACCACCAGGGATACAGGAAATTAATTTCTTTATACTTAAGCCAACGATCGGGCTGCGAGCGGTCCACTGGACCACCAGGGATACAGGAAATTAATTTCTTTATACTTAAGCCAATGATCAGGCTGTGAGTGGTCCAGTGGACAACCAGGGATATAGGAAATTAATTTCTTTATACTTAAGCCCGCTATCAGGCTGCGAGTGGTCCACTGGACCACTAAGGATGTAGTAAATTCATTTCTTTATACTTAAGCCCGTGATCGGGCTGTGATCTGTCCACTGGACCACCAGGGATATAGGAAATTAATTTATTTTACAAATGCCCACAATCGGGCTGACAGCAGTCCACTGGACCACCAGGGATATTGGACGTGATTTATAGTTACTGAAGCCCATGATCGGGCTGTGGGGCACCTTACCACACTGTGCAGGGGGCGTCAGTCCCCAATGGCTGCTGCCTGGCAGGGCACCAGGCGCAAGTTGCCGGGGATTGGCGCAGCTGCATGCAAATGGGGCCATAATGACATGCAAATGGCCCCATTTGCGCCTTGCATACATTATGGCCCCATTTGCAGGTGTACTTTTGAATATCATGGTTGCTGCGCATAGTGCAACGGAACTTGCGCTAGTGCATTCCCCTGCTCCACTCTGGCCACTTGCGCTGGTGCAGTGCCACTGTGCCATGCACACTGCAGGTGGCCAGGGTGCAATATTCAATGATGCTGTTCCATGGTGCAGCTCCATTGAATATCGTCCAGTCAACACCCCTGCGCAGCTAAGTTGCACTGCGCCCAGGCTTGTACCACAGCTTGGCGCAGTCTGAATATCTGGACCACAGCGTATATATATATATATATATATGTACGTACATATAGATAAAGATTAGATAGAGATAGACAGATATACATACCTATAGTCATTGCAAAAAAACTCCATTACTGCATCAGTTATGGTTGTTAGTACAGTGATAAAAGTTTGGAAATTTGATATTAGGATTCCCACCCCCACACCCTCCACACTCCAACTGGCATTGGGGTGTGCCATGGGGTCATCAGGCCCAACTCTCACCCCATTGCACATGTAAACAAGCTGAAATGGTACAGTATAGGAGAATGGGTGAGAGTTAGGTCTGACGACCCCATGGCACACCCAGACACCTGTTGGTGTGTGGAGGGTTGGGGGGATGGGGAGTGGTAGGGGTGGGAACCCTAACATCGAATTTCCAAACTTTTGTCACTGTACTATCAACCCTAACTGATGTACTAACAGAGTTTTTTGCAATGAAAAAAAGTGTAATGTAACTGATATGTGGTTGCGGGCCCTGCGCTCCCTTAACAATGCCTATTTTTGCATAATGGTATGCATATGTGGCGCGTGTGCCCTCTGGTCCCTGCGCTTCCACTTACACATAAGTACAGAGACATAATGCAGCCCTAGAGTCATGAAAAGGAACCCTTGTAACACTAATTTGGCAACATCTCAGTAACCATAGCAACTATGAAAAAAATTCCATTGGTTGTAATGATGTCTTGGAAATTTCCACACAAGTGTAGTCCACCTAAAGGTGGACTAAGCTGCCCAGAGTGAAAAATCCATATCTCAAATCGTTTTCAGGATACGGGCACCACAATGTTATTCTCTGGGAATTGTCTCAACTTCAGAATGCCGTAACTATGAAACCGGTGAAAATGTTTTCACCAAACCAGCAAAAGGCGCATCTGTGGGGCAAGGGCTTGCCACCTACAAATTTCAGCCCAAAAGCACTAACAATTTATTTGCAGTGAAGTGACATAGAAATGATGTTTTCTGGTGCAGTAGTGTTGCAAATTGTGACACTTTCGCAAAATTTGCGAAAGAACAGGTGCGAAAGTGTTGCAAATTGTGAATGAGTCGCATCTGTTCTTTCACAATTTGAGACAATATTGGGGGTCTGATGCTGGAAAACATATTTCCAAGGGGCATTTTAAAATTCTGATGCCAGCATTGTGTTCCTCAGGCCCTGATTAGGTAAACACTACTATCAGTGTTTACCTAGGGGCAGTCAGAATTGAAGTACAGCAGTTTTTCTTGGTTCCATGTCATAACTGCAGTCAGCAATGCACACTCATGGTGAGCAGAAAAAGGGCACCCAAGACCTACAAATTTTGTTTGTAATGCGGGGGGCTGTGTCCCCCTGCACCCCCATGGGGGGCTTCACCCCTGCACCCCCCCCACATATGGATTCTCAACTCCAGGGGGGCATGTCGGGGGGGTGAAAAACTTATAAATATTGAAAACTGCCTGCCGGCAAAAAAAAACAAACTTGCAGTGCACCAGACCTGAACCCTGAACCCTGCACCTCCCAGCCAACCACCCTTCCCACCATGCTATCAGACCAGCTTGGCAGCTGCCCACCACATCCCCTCCCACATACCATCCCTCTGCTGCCTCTTCCCACGCGCATGCGTATATGTGCTTACTTCCTGTCGCCATGTGTCTCCTACCTCAGTATCCAGTCACCCCCCCCACCACCACCACCAGGTAGCCCTGAACACAGGTGCCGTAATTGAATCACTGTTTTTGTAGGCACCAATTTCGGTTGCTTTTTTCACTGGTTACCATTTTTCTACACCGCTAAGTGAAAACAAGATGGCAGTGGCATGACACTAATGAGGGCATTTGTGACAATAAAATGTACTGCCAGCAGCTTTCAAGAGGCACATATATTTTTTTCCCCCCAATGACTATAATTGGAGAGGGCATTTGTGACAGTAAAATGTACTGCTGGCAGCTTTCAAGAGGCACAAAAATTCCCCCCCCCCATGACTATAATGGGAAAACTTTAAAATTGAATAACTTTTGAACGGATTTATATTTTTTTCACCAAATCTTCACAAAGCACGTCAATGGCCCAGACTATATATTCCCTGAGAATTTCAGACCAGACAGACAAACCATTTGAGCTATAGCCCCAAGCAATGAAATAGCCCAAAAAGTGGGTTTTTACATATTTTTGGCACTCCACAGCTCCACAACTGCAGATCTAACCTGAACAACATTTGCCAGATCCAGAGATCTATGATGCCTGACCATGCATGCAAAATGTCAGGCAAATCCATCATACAATGGCAACGTTATTAAAGTGCAAACGTTTGGGTTTAACATAGAAGTGGCAGAGCAACCCAAACTATAGTGCTACTAATGTGGCACTATAGTATATATATTGTTTTACTTTCTTTCTTCCTACTTCTTCTCATTGCAGCTATCAGACCCAGTAGTGAAAAATTCTTCTGGTGGAGTCAACCAAGGGGGAGCTCCATCACAATCTCCTGCACTGAGTTCTGCTATCTGGTCATCAGATGGAGGACCCCCTCACTGCCCAGTCAACACACTGCTCCTAGGTTCTACAACTCCCTTGATGCTGCTATAAGAAAACATCTCCCCTATGTACTGTCCAGTCATACAGGTCCAAAATGGCTAAAGTCCTAGTCTCCAACTGACATGCAAGCCATGTCAATGAACCTTGTTGAGGAACTGGGGACTGAGGAGGCTATCTCTGAGTGGCAAGCCACTGCATTCAAAGCTTGGAGCTGAGAAGGACACCACTGATTGGCAAAGCATCAGCATTTCTGATGTAACTGGTGGGAAACAGACTGTGAAGATAGATGTCCTCTATACCGATGGACACTAGAGTCCCCAGATTAAACCACCCAAATAATATACCTCAGTTAGTGACTATCCCTATCTCTAAAACATCATGAGTAAGACCAATTTGACTCCTGCAAGTACCGTGTCAGACAGAATCCCCCTGACTTGCTTGAGAAGTATGTAGTTGAATGAGGGTGTCCCAGTCTCTTCTCAGTGAGGGGCATTTTGGACACTTGCGTTTATCTTTATCGGGTGAGCCAAGGCTGGCCTACTAGTTGCTGATACTCAGCCGGTCCTATTAATGAGAAATATTCTGTATCTTTTTACTAACAGAATGCAAAAAAGACCAGCACAGAGCAACAGGTTGCAGTAAAAACCATTCACTTTTATTCAATGGAAAAATTTAAACAGCACACTTAAAGCTCATGCAAAGTGAAATAAAGTGGCAGTACAAATCCAACGGCAGAGAGTGCAACAAATGCCAGTGACTTGACCAGTTTTACAATAAGCGTTCTCAAGAGTCCCTGCACCAGGAAGTGGAGCCCATTTTTATCCTTTAAAATTTAAAGACACAATGCAAGATCTAAAGTATTTAAAATTGCATACCCCCTCCAATATTAGAAGGGGCAGACTCCCACATAATGCTAGGAACCTACAATCTAAAAACAGCTAATCAAATGCTATCTCTGTTCTATCTCTATGTTTTACATGAAACTATTTGCCCTTCTTTGCATTATACATTTGCATTTTAGTAAGACAATTTCATTTTTAGCATATTATCAAACCTAGAAAGCATTCCTGCTCAAATTGGCACCCAGAGAATCGAAATGACATGGTACCAAATCTGCATGGTGGCCAACCAATCCCTTTTTCTAATCTGTGACTCGTTGGAATCTCAATGAACAGAGATATAGAAAGGAAAACAAATAAAAACAGTTAGTAGGCCATAAAGAAATTCTTTTCACTTCCACATTCAGTTAATTTAAGGCAAAATTTCTATATGTTCGGTCAGCCCTGGAGGATAATATCCTCCTAGCTGTACCATCCATAATGCTTCACGTTTCAAAATCAGTTTTTCTATATCCCCTCCATACTTCCTAGTTTCACTTTCTCTATCCCACAGTATCTAAAACTGTGTTGTTTCTTGTCTTCCTGGGAATGAACATGTACGGAGAGTGCACTGGTAGTGTCTTTATGGAGGATGGCTCTTGGGTGTTCCCCATCCCTTAATTTAAAACATCTGATACTCTTGCCTATATAGAAGGCCCCGCATTTACACATAGCTAGATAAACTATAAAGGTGGAGTCACAATTGATAAAGTGTCATATGTCAAAATCTTAATTTGCATTGACAATTCCAAACTTGGTATATTTGTCTATTACCAGGCAGTAGTTGCATCTGCCGCATGTGAAACTGTCATGGGGCAATGGTGGTACCCAGGTGCTTCCAGTGGCAGTCCCAGATGGTTTAAGGTTATGTGTAAGGGTGTCTGCCAAATTGTGTGCCCTTTTATAAGTAAATCTGAGTGGGTTAGGGCAATAGTTACTTAGCACTGGGTTACTATGCACTATGTTCCAGTTTTTTAGCTGCAGTATTCCTAATAGCCACTGATTGCCTCACATATGTGGTAATAAAATTAATGGTTACTCAACAGTTCCACCTCTGGGTCTGACTGTTAATAGGCTGTCTCAACTGACCCTCTCCACCTCTGTCTCTGCTTCTTCTAGAATCTGTGGTTTGTACCACATTTGTTCAAACCTACATCTCATCAGCCTATCCTGTTCCTAAAGATCACCTCGATCATTACAGTTCCTTTTTATTCTCAGGTACTGGGATTTTGGGATGTTTGATATCATGTGCTATAGGATGGTGTTCCTATAAGTGGGCTTATGGTACAGGTTGGTCCTGATTGTAATATCCTGTTGTTTTTGGACATTCAAGTACAGGAAATTCACCTCTTTACTGGCATGAGTTGTGAAATGCAGGTTTGGGTTTGTGCTTTCTAGAAATCTCACAGACTCATCCAGTTTGTTTCTGCTGCTTCTGCTGCTCTTCTGTTTCAATAATATGTCATCTGTATATCGTCTCCAGAGATCTAACTCGTGCTAATAAAGGTTAGTAGAGGGGCTATAGATCACTTTAATTCCCAGTACCCAAGATACATGTTGGCATAAATGGGGGTGAATGTTGCCCCCATAGCTATACCTTTAATCTGTAGGTAGAAGTTATCCTGAAACAGCATATAATACTTGTGTCCACATTTTCAAAAAAGCTCTGGCAGAGCCACTACGACTGTGAATGCATTAACTAGATAAGGGTGTTTCATGGGCTTAAACATAAATAGTTATTTATTTTTTTAAAAAATATCAGATTTACAAACCTTTGAGTCAGAGACTCATTTACAAAGGCACCTCGTCGAAACTAATACTAAGACAGCACAGTCAACAAGTCAAAAACCAATGCCTCGGAGAGCAGACAGTTATAACAATCATTCACTGGAGATACATGGGTAGCAGTAGATAAATAGATTATATAGTTTAGGCACACAGGCACCACATCAAGAAGACCAAAGCAGTTCAAACAATATACAATAGCTAAAGCAAATAGATATCAGGAGTCAAAAAGAAGCCCAGAGTGTTGACATGAAGGCTGTTGCATATACACTAAATTAATCAAAGTACAGTACATTGAGAAAAGGCATATTTAAGCAATACGGCACAACAGGGTGTGTGTTATCATATAATAATATCACTCCTGGGGTGGGTTGAAGCATGAGGTGAAGCCGAGTGCTTCCACCACCCCAGGAGTAACATTATTACAAGATAACATATACCCTGGAGTGCCTCATTGCAATAATACAATGGCTTGTTGTTATATACAGAATAAAAAAAAAAATTTAAAGGATGTTTTTGTTAGTGTGGAAAAATATTTCTTAGGAGAAAATGCAAGGAGTGACCCAAATCCAAAGTAACTGTGTATTAACATCACTGTTTCAATGGGTCAGCAGCCAATCAGCTTCTTCCAGTTTTCCTTGTCATTGTATAATTAAAAATAATGCCACCTTCTGTATTACAGTTACCTATAAGTTTTGCATTTTATTTTATGCACTGTTATAGCAATCAACTCAACGGAACCAGGCCATCATATACATGAAGGTGCTGTACCCTAACTGAAAATACTGCTGAGACAGCTGTATGTTATGACACGGTGGAAGATAAACAAAATATTGAGACAAGTCTTTGAAGACATTTTATGTGTTTTTTTTTAGAGACTGATATATAGTTCACACACAAAATTCATATAATATAAAAGTCCATATGTCCAAATGCCAATGTAAATTTGACACATTTCATTACAATTCTTCTGAAGGAAGATATTGCTCTATAAGGCCTAAACATGGGCATCAGGTAAATGTAAACTGGAGCAGGTGTGTTATTGAGGGTATTGCATAGTTTATCTTTTATTGCTGCTCCACCGGATCAGCAATATTTGCACAAGCTGTGCCCAGTCCAGATTTTACAGCTCTGGCCTGGGTCTGGTGATGTGGGTTTTACCCATACCCCACTGCATGTGGCTTAGTGATATACCATACAGATGGCTACAAAGTCTAACCCATTGAAGGATTTGAAGTTTCAGAAAACCATTATACTAAAAATATCTAGACTCACTACCTCCCTCACCCCCCCCAGTCAAAATCAATCCTCTACCAAAGTCTTGCTTAAATACTGGTGCCTCTACATCCATGCCACTAAGCATTTAATGCCAACATCAGGGTTTTATTTAACTCTAAAAATTGATTAGCATTTTTCTCATAAAAGTGCTAAAACTTTGTGAAAATTAATAGCTCTTGCCTCACTCTGTTTAACAAACACAGCACTTCTAGAAAATCTATATAAATACTTCTGTACAGTTAGTATCGTCCCAAGAAAAAACTGCTAATCAATTATTTAAAACACCCCAACATGCTTCTTTTTTCTGCTGCTGTGAGTTCCCTCATCTGGGAAAAGAAGGCTGTTGCATATACACTAACTGAATCAAAGTACAGTACATTGAGAACGGGCATATTTAAGCAATAAGGCACGACAGGGTGTGTGTTATCATGTTATAAAATCACTCCTGGGGTGGATTGAACCATGAAGCAAAGCTGAGTGCTTCCACCACCCCAGGAGTGACATTATTACAAGATAACACACACTCTGAAGTGCCTTATTGCAATTATACAATGGCTTGTTGTTAAATACAGAATAAAAAATACATTTTAAGGGATGTTATTGTTAGTGTGGAAAAATATTTCTTAAGAGAAAATGCAAGGAATGATCCAAATCCAAAGCTACGGTGATGTTGTTGTGTAATAACAACTCTGCTTCAATGGGTCAGCAGCCAATCAACTTCTTAGATTTTTGCTTGTCATTGTATAATTAAAAATAATGCCACCTTCTGTATTACAGTTACCTATATGTTTTGCATTTTATTCTATGCACTGTTACAGCAATCACATCACCAGAACCAGATGATCATATACATGAAGGTACTGTACCCTAACTGAAAACACTGCTGAGACAACTGTGTGTTGTGACAAGGTGGAAGACAAACACAATGTTGAGACAAGTTTCTGAAGACATTTGATGTGTTTTTTTTTAGAGACTGATATACAGTTGACACACAAAATTCATATAACATAAAAGTCCATATGCACAAATGCCAATATAAATTCTACACATTTCATTACAAGCTGTTCTCTTGAAGGAAGATATTACTATATAAGGCCTAAAAATGGTCATCAGGTAAAGGGTATTATTTAACTCTAAAAATTGATTAGCAGTTTGCTCATAAAAGTGCTAAAACTTTGTGAAAATTAATAGCGCTTGCCTCACTGTGTTTAACAAACACAGCACTTCTAAAAAATCTATATAAATACTTTCTGTACAGTTAGTATCATCCCAAGAAAAAAACTGCCAATCAATTATTTAAAACCCTGAAACATGCTTCTTTTTTCTGCTGCTGTGAGTTCCCTCATCTGTGAAATCCCATTCTGCTTGTGGCAGCCCCCCCCCCAACCAGATCATTTATTTAAAAACATTTTGTTGAGAAATTTTTGTTTTATATATCCATGGTCAGGAAAAACGAATTTGTAAAAGAAACCAAAATCCCCATTTATCAGTTCATTGAATCACAATACAGCATGTTATGAATTTTTCAGATTCTATGTGTAACCTACAGTAAGTCAAACATAAATTAGACACACAAATGCCTGGCTATTTGCAAGAGAAGCAAATGTGGTAATTACCATTCAGTTATAAACACCTATAGTCACAAACTGCAGTTAAGAAAATTCAGTAGAATATTAACACTAGCCCAGAATGGACTGCCTGAGAATGAAGTTGGTATATTATTTGGAAAAAGGCAAAAAAAAATTGGGTCTCTTGCTATAGTATGCAATGTCCTGCAAATATAGTAGTGTCACATGGCTTAATGAGGTGCTGTGAGGTGCCTAAGGGAACTTGTCATGCAGAACGTTCCAGGAGCACAGTCGTAAAGACTGGAATAACAGGTTCCAATGGTAATTAACTCAAAAGGAATGCTTAAAAAAACTACCCCATTCATTCAGACGTGTCAAAGAATGTATTTGTTAACCATGATGGTTTATCTTGCTTCCCTCATGGTAAAAATGTGAAACCACATTTATGTTATTTTAAATGAAAAATTAGCGATAAATAGCTTGTCCAGTTGGATGGCAGCTCTTCACTGATTTAAACTGAGCCAGTAAAAAAAGAAAATAGGAAAAAAAAGCAGCATTTTGTTTCTACAACTACAGTAGTTGCTAATTGCAGCTGGTATTTTTAACATATGCAAGTCAACTCCACTTCTCAAACTTAAAATTAAAAATACACTTCATCACAGACTGTGTTTACCAAGTACTGTGCCCATTTTAGTATATAAATGTTTAAGAAATACCTGAAAGTTGTCTATTTTCCTTGAAGTTGAATCCTTAAGCTGTAGTTTTGGACATTTCTTAGTGTTTCCTTTTGAGACACCAGGTGACTCTGATAATCATTTGTTCCAAGGATTTCCTTGAAGTTGAATCCTTAAGCTGTAGTTTCAGACATTTCTCAGTGTTTCCTTTTCAGACACCAGATGACTCTGATAATCATTTGTTCCAAGGGTTTTTAAGTCAGTTTGAAGGCAATTTAAGTATTATCTGTTCTCTTAGTCCTTAACAAAATGCAGGGACTCCACAGATGTGATGTTCCTTGGTCCACACCCCAAACTCTAGTGAGTCTACTTTCAGTATGATAGATCCACCTCCTGCCTCTCCCACATGAATAAAAAAAAGGTGGGATGGACCTTTTGGAGCTTCTTGGGTGGAGGTGGGGTGGACCTTCCCCCCCAAAAAACTAATGCTGCCTCCCACTACTCAGGTGCCAGTTCTTGTACCACCCATTTAAGAAAGAAAGTAGTACCCTGCAACCATTGACTAACATGAAAGCGTATTTATTTGAGGGCAGAAAACATTTCTTGGAGGAGGGTAAGGCGGAGGAGACTATTTACACCTTCAGTCAGTTCCACGGACAGAAAATATGACATCGCTCCTTTTGTACGTGCAATACTCCTGTAGGCTCTGCCCACAGTCGTAAAAAGCCTGTGAAGAACATTTTAGAAAGCTACAGTATTTTGTAACAATAAAAGATGCGCTGGCTATACTAATCTGACTAGGGCAGAAAGGGAGGTGATGTGGGCACTGGAGGGAGATGGGCATATTACTATAAAGAGAGTAGATAAGGTTGGAGCAGTGGTCATCATGGACACCACTAAATATGTAGAAGAATGTCTAAGACAACTGTCTAACAAATCTTTTTATTGTAAATTACTACATGACACAACCTTCAGTTTTGAGAAAAAATTAGATCAGTTATTAGAAATAGCATTAATGGAGGGAATTCTATCCCAGGATGTATATAATTTCCTTAAGGTACAGTAACACGCCCCACCAGGGCCTGTTTCTATGTTTTACCTAAGATACACAAAAGTTTGGTGAACTCCCCAGGGTGCCAGGTTGTGGCAGGTATCACGAGTTTGATGGAACCCCTTTCACAATTTGTAGGTGCTCACATTTGCAAACTTGCACAATACATTCAATTTTATCTTAGGGGCACCACTGAGGTATTAATCATATTAGGGGACTTATAGTTGGAGCAGGAATGGTGGTTAGATATCGAGGCATTGTAGACCAATATCCCACACCAAGAAGGGTTAATGGCATTATGTCACTGGCTGGAAGAAGAAACTGATTTTGACCACCACCTTGTAAAATGTTTGTGTGAATGTACAAAAATGTGTCCTTCACTCAAATACCTTTTTGTTTCAGGATACCTTCTACCTATAGATTAAAGGTACGGCTTTGAGGGGGTGACATATGCTCCCAATTATGCCAACCTGTATCTGGGGTACTGGGAAAAACATAGAAACATAGACTTTGAAGGCAAATAAGTACCGCTTGGCCCAACTAGTCTGCCCATTTCCCTACCTAGAGGATGAGCTGCAGATCCTATTTAAGCAACAGCCTATTTCTTCCTACCCCCCACAAAAATTGCCTTATGTCTGTCCCATGCATTCTTGAATTCTCCCACAGTTTTAGACCCCACAACCTCCTCAGGAAGGCTGTTACATGCATCCACCACCCTCTCTGTGGAAAAATTACTTCCTCACATTGCCCCTGAGTCATCTCCCCTCTATCTTCAAATTGTGTCCCCTTGTTCTTGCGCATCTCTTTTTATGAAAGATGCTACCCTCTTGGACTTTGTTGATTCCACTGAGGTACTTAAACATTTCTATCATGTCCCCCCTCTCCCTTCTTTCCTCAAGGGTATACCCAATAAACTCCTTTAGTCTCTCCTCATATAGCTTCCCTTACAGACCCTGCACCATTTTAGTTGTCCTCCTCTGAACTGCCTCTATCCTGTCTATATCCTCGCAGAGATGGGGTCTCCAGAACTGGATGCAGTACTCCAGATGGGGTCTCACCAACTGCCTGTACAGAGGGATAACAACTTCCTGTTTTCTGCTGGTGATGCCTCTCCCTATACATCCCAGTATCCCCCCAGCCCTCCCTACCACCTTCTCACATTGCTTGCCAACCTTAAGGTCATCTGATATGATTACCCCAGGACCATTTCTATTTTTGTTGTTGTTACTACCTCCCCCCATTGTGTAATCTTCCCCTGGGTTTTTGTTTCCCAGATGCATTATTTTGCACTTCTTTACACTGAATCCAAGCTGCCATACTTCTGACCATTCCTCCAACCTTGCCAAGTCCCTTCTCATCCTTTCCATGCCTCCTTGTGTATCAACCCTGTTGCAGATCTTTGTGTTATCTGCAAAGAGGCATACTTTTCCTTCCAGTCCCGCTGCAGAAAGAAGTGATCTATAGCCCCAAGACTAACCCTTATTGCCATGTGTTAGATCTCTGAATGTGATACACAGATGACATTAGATGACATATTACTAATATGGAGGGGCAGCAGAGAAGAACTGGATGGGTTTGTGGGGTCTCTAGAAAGCACAAATGCAAACCTGCATTTCATGACTCATGCCAGAAAAGAAGAGATGAATTTCTTGGACTTGAATGTCCAAGCACAACAGAACATTTCAATCAAGACCAACCTGTACCTTAAATCCACTGATAGGAACACCATCCTAGAGCAAGATATCAAAAATCTCAAAATCTCAGTACCTCATAATAAAAAGGAACTGCAGTGATAGAGGTGACCTAGAGGGACAGAATAGGCTGATGAGATGTAGGTTTAAACAAAGGAGGTCCAAACCATCAATTCTAGAGCAAGCAGAGACAAAGGTGAAGAGGGTCAGTCAAGATGGCCTATTGATGGTTAAACACAGAGGTGAAACTGGTGAGCAATCATTGAGTTTTATTAGCACACATAAGAGGCAATCAGTGGCTATCAGGAATAGTATAGCTATAAACAGGAACATAGTGCACAGAACCCAGTGCTATGTAACTATTGCCCTAACTCACTCAGGTTTACTTATAAAAGGGCACACATTTTGGCAGATAGCCATAGACATAGCCTTCAACTGTCTGGGATTGTCACTAAAAGCACCTGGTTACCACCATTGCCCCATGGAGGTTTCACATGTGGCAGTTGCAAATACTGTGCAGTAATGGTAGAATCTACCAAGTTTGGAAGTGTCAATGCAAATACAGATTTTGACATAAGACACTTTATCAACTGTGACTCCATCTAAATAGTTTATCTAGCTATGTGTACAGTAAATATGGGACCTTCTATATAGGCAAGACTAACAAAAGTTTTAAAGTAAGGGTAGGGGAACAATAAAGAGCCATCTTCCATAAAGACACTGCTAATGCCCTCTCCATACTTGTGCATTCCCAACAAGAACAGAAACAGCACTTTTAGATACTGTGGGATAGAGAAAGTGAAACTGGGAAGTATGGGAGGGGATATAGAAAAACTGATTTTGAAACATAATGTATTATGGATGGTACAGTTGGAGAATATTATCCTCCTGGGCTGAATGAAGGTACTGAAATTTTGCTTTTAATAAAATGAATGTGCAAGTGAAAAGGGTTTCTTTATGGCCTACTAACTGTTTTTATTTGTTTTCCTTTCTAAATCACTGTTCTTTGAGATTCCATTGAGTCACAGATCGGAAAAAATGATTGGCTGGCCACCATGGGGAGGAGTACCATACCATTTTGACTCTCTGGGTGCCAACTTGAGCAGGACTGGTTTGTAGGGTTGATAACAGCTAAAAATGAAATTGTTTTACTAAAATGCAAATTTGTATTATGAAAAGGGAAAACAGTCTGTGTAAAATACAGAAATAAAATTTAATTAGCTCTTTTTACATTATAGGTTCCTTGCATTGTGTGTACTAATAAGTGGGTGCCTACCCCTTCTAATATTGGAGGGGGTATGTAATTTTAATTACTTTAAATATTGCACTGTGTCTTTCAGTTTTAAGGGATAATAATGAGCCCCACTTCCTCTTACAGGGACTCTTGAGAAAGCTTACTGTAAAACCAGTCAAGTCACTGGCATTTGTTTCTCTCTCTCACATTGGATTTACCCTGCCAATTTATTTCACTCTATATAAACTGTAAGTGTGCTGTTTTGGTCTATGCCTTTGTGATCTCCTGCCTAGATTATTGCAACACCCTACACCTAGGACTACCGAGGGTGGACCTCCACAGCCTGCAGCTAGTGCTGAATGTAGCTGCCAGGTTACTGACTGGCTTATTGAGCTCTTGCTATGTTACACCTGTACTTCACAGACTGCATTGGCTGCTGGTTCAGTGGAGGATCACCTTCAAGGTTGGACTACTGATCTACAAGGCTCTACATGGACTGGGACGGTGGTATTTGCAAGATCTCCTCTGCCCCTACTGCCCCCTCCACCCTCTCTGCTCTGCTGATGAAGGATTGCTAGAGATTACCTGGGTCAGTTTGCAAACTTCAGGAGCTAGATCTTTTGCTTTTGCAGCCCCAACCATGTGGAATTCTCTACCTTTTCGGATTAGATAGTGCCCGACTGCTGAGGCATTTAAATATGCTTTAAAGACTTGTTTATTTAATCTGGCATTTGTAAATGCTTGAAATTCCTGCTACCTGTTTTTAATGATTTTATGATTATTGTTTTTGTTTAATTTATGTTTTTATTGTTTTATTTGTATGTACAATGCTATGATCTAATTTTGGAATGGCATTTAACAAATAAAATTCATTTTGCTTTGCATTTTTCTATTGAATAAAAGTGAATGTTTTTTTTTTACTGCAGCCTGTTGTCATGTGCCAGTCTTTTTTGCACTCTGTAAGGAAAATTTAACACAGGAAAATGAGGTTGAGACAGTGAACAAAGAAAAAAATAGAAGATAGGGCCAAAGGAATTACTGAAAGTTAAGAAAGGAAAGAACTCCAAACAAAAAGATAAGAAGAAAATTAGGTCTGGAAAGGACTCAGATAAGAAGAAAGAAGTAAATATTAAACATAAGATTAGTACTATGGATGAAACTGATGAAATTATACCAACAGGAAATAACACACAAGGACAAGAGTCACATAAAGCTCTTACCAATCACAATAAAGGAAACAAGCAAGAGTTCCTAGAAAAAGTATACATAGATGACAACTATAAGAATTTTAAGAGGTTTCTGATAAAAAAACTTTAGGTACAGATTACATTTTTCCTATGTTTAGAGTAGCTATCATACCAGAGGAAACTAAAGAAAAGTTGAATGGGAAAATTAAAAAAAGTATTGCTAAATATATTGAAAGGGAGGAAGATGTTAACCAAATGACTGAGTGTGGTTAGACCCTTGCCAAAGAACTGGTGTTGCTTGTTACAGATCAATACTACATACTGCGGGCTATATCAGGCATGAAAGAGGATTTAAAAAACTAGGAACTGAATTGGAAGAAATTAGGACCCTATAGAGCCTATTCCCTGAATTGTATAAGAAAAAACATTATGGAGACAAGGTGGAAGCTCTGTGAGACATCTCCATATTTAAAATAAACCAAATGTGGGGGAGAGAACACCAGAAATGTAAAGTTTACGCTACAGTAAGAGAGATATTTGACACTTTAATAAAAGATAAAAACATTCTACAAGACTTCAAAAAGGCTATTAGATGGAAGAAGGATGATATAATTACAATCTGGATTGCAAACGGTCAAACATACAAACAACTCATGATTAAATCAGGAGAACTAGACAGATTAGATATACATTCATATGAGGATAATCTAGGAATTCAACAAAACAACAGAGTATTAGAAGAGGCAATAACTAAGTCCACAGAGTGGGAAATAATGGTACAAACTTCAAACCGCTTTGAGATTCTAAGAAATGAGGAAGAAAATAATTGACAAACAAGGAGGGTGTTTGAAGCAAATCTAACTGCAGAGAAAGATATAGTGGAGACAGAGAAGTTCATTTCTTGGAATATTTCAGGACTAAGAGGTACAGTAAACTCACCAACCTGGAATTTCTGGACTACCTTGAGAGTTTCCACTATATCTGTTTACAAGAAACAAGGTTGATGTAAGTATCACTATTAATGGAGTAGAAGTTTATGGAAAATGCAAGCAACAATAAAAAGTGTGGCAGGCATGTAGGGGGTTTACTAATCTCATGTAAACCAAGGAAAGGGATATTAACAAGAGAAGTAAAAACAGAAAATGCTAACATCCTAT
This sequence comes from Neoceratodus forsteri, assembly GCA_016271365.2. Taxonomy (NCBI): domain Eukaryota; kingdom Metazoa; phylum Chordata; order Ceratodontiformes; family Ceratodontidae; genus Neoceratodus; species Neoceratodus forsteri. Next base: position 521,235,235 of record CM057458.1, read on the forward strand.
GTGTTATTATACAAGAAGATAAAACAGAAACAACTCTAATTAATACATATGTAACTCCTTATAACAGCAAGTACTATCAGGATAATATAATTTCTGTAATTGTAAGATTAGCTGATGAGTTAACAGAAAATAACCCAGAAATTGGCATAATCTTAATGGGTGATTTTATCCGCATTGGCAAAATAACCAAAGCAGCCAAAGAAATTTCTGATTTAGTAAGTGCAAACAAATGAGTGAATATTAAACTATTAAGGGAGTCCAAAGATAAGGTTTAGCACTAGTAAGTATGTATGAAACATTAACTCTACAGAACCTATTGGTTTTAAATTGCTGAACAAAATCAGGCTCAGAAGAAAATTTTATGAATCATGGAACTTTGGGCTCATCAGTTATTGATTTTGTTTGGATAAATGTAAATTTATTACCTTCTCATTATGACTTTTGAACTGAATGTAGGGTGGATGGCCCCCAATGTCCATTATTTCTCGAATTACTCCATGAGAAGGAGCAAAATAGCAAACATAGAAAACTAGTGGGGACACAAGCATCAACGAGGAAAGGTGTTTGCTGGGATAAAATTGATGGGGAGTATTTCTTGGAGGATTTTATCATCAGTGGACATTGTGGTAATCTGAACACTATTTGTGTGACTCATTGAAAATGAAAACATTCTAACAGTATTTGCAAATACAATGAGACAGGTGGCCAACTATATATCAAAAGAAACATACAATAAAAATAGGAAAACTCCTGAATGATATAGCAAAGAACGTTGGAGTAGAAAGAAAAAACTTAATCAGCAAATAAGGAAGGTAAGACATTCCCCCAATAGAGTCAATAAAATGGCATTGAACGAGATGAGAAGAGAATACAACAGAGTGTTACAGCAATGTAGAAAAAAGCACAGATTAAAATTATGGTGTGCACTGGAAAGGGCAGTACTTAATAAAGATACTAAAACATTTTGGAGGATAGTAGCCAAAGGCACTGACACTTTTCGTGTATCACTGGAATCTAGCATCAAACCAAAAGCATGGATAAAACATTTTTGTAGTCTTTTTTTTTTTTTTTTGAACCAGATAGCAAATACAGGCTATCTCTAGAAAAAAAGAGAAAATCTACCATGGAATAATTTAGTAATAGAATTTACACTTTCCATGTCATAATAGAGATCACAAAACAGTGATCGCTATTATGGCAAGCGTATATCGCCGAAAAGCAAATTGGCGATATACGCATGCTGGTGAATGCACATCCAGCAAATACAGTGTTTATGCAGTGGGGCTGCACCCCACTTCCCCCCTCGCAGGGGTCTTTGCCCCCCCCCACACACACCTCTGCTTTTGGATTACCAAATCCACGGGGTGCATGTCAGGAGTGTGGATTACCAACTTCAGGGGGTGCATGTCGGGAGGGACAACACTTGAAATGTGGAAAAAAAAAAACCAGCCACAGGCAGTGGCAAAAATGTCTCCCTGGTTCAGCCCCGAACTCAGTGGCCTACTGCACCAGAACCAGCCATCCTCACCACCACACCACACGCCTGGCTCGGCTGCAGCAGGCACATTCCCCAGTGAAAACCCTCTTCCCTATCCCTCTCCTTCTCCTCTCTATCCCTCCCCTTCCAGTCACCATCCCTTGTTGTTCTGTTGCTACCCTTGCAGGGTAGCCCTAGTGCTGAAAATGAATCGATGTTTTATAATAGCTCATTTTCAGTCACTATCATCACTGGATACTAACATACTAAAGTGCCAGCAGAATAGGCCTAATGGTCTCTCGAGTCTGCTCAATTTTCAGCACCTACACTGAGGGCCTATTTTGGTGTCCCCCTCTTGGGTTATACTGTCCCCAGTCAAAGATGTTCCACTTGTATTGGACATGGTCAAATTTACCCTCCCCCTGTACCTTTCCCATGCCCTCTTAAACCCATCCACGGTCTCCACCTCCACCAGCTCCCTGGTCAGTTCATTCCATGGCTCCACCACCCTTTCAGTGAAATAACATCTCCCCCTCTCCCCTCTGAGCCTGCCCCCTTCCAGTTTACACTCCTGACTTCTCATTGCCCCAATCTTCTTCATTTGAAGCACCCCAAATGGGACTCCCTCATTGATCCCTTTCATGTACTTAAAGACCTCTATCATGTCCCTGCTGTCCCTCCTCTCCGCCAGGGTGTACATGTTGAGCTCCTTGAGCCTCTCCTCATAGGTTCTCTCCCCCCCAGGCCCCATATCATTTTGGTTGCCCTCCTTTGGACCCTCTCTAGAAATATGATGTCCCTCTCTAAATGTGGTCTCCAAAACTGTACACAATACTCAAGGTGTGGCCTAACCAAGTAATTGTACAGTGGAAGGATCACTTCATCCCTTTCAGGAGGTAATCCTCCTGGCAATGCATCCCAGCATTTTATTTGCCCTTGCCGCTGCCCTTCTACAGGTCTCTGAGTTGTTCATTTTGACATTTACCACTACCCCCAGGTCCCTCTCACCCTCTGTGACTTGAATCATGTCTCCTCCCAGGGTATACCTCTGGCCTGGATTTATGACTCCCAGGTGCAGAACTTTACACTTCCCCACATTGAATTTTAGTTTCCATTTTCCTGACCACCTTTCCAGAGTCTCTAGGTCCTCCTGCAAGGCCACCTTCCCCTCCACCTCATCTACCACTGCACCCAGCTTTGCATCATCTGCAAAGAGACTCATCTCACTCCTGATCCCCTTCCTGATGTCTCAGACATAGGCGTGAACAGGAGTGGCCCCAGCACTGATCCCTGGAGAACCCCACTAGTAACCCACGTTGGAGATGAGGTTAACCCTCCAACAACCACCTTCTGAGTCCACTCAGAGAAGCAATTTGCTATCCATCTTAACAACTGTCTCTCAACCCCCATTTCCTTCAGCTTAACCAGCAGGCCACTGTGGGGTGCTGAATCAAACACCTTGCTAGAGTCCAGAAAGAGGATGTCCACTGCCCTACCCTGGTCCAGTGCCCTCATCACTCAGTCATAGAACTCAACAAGGTTTGTCCGGCATGATCTCCCCATGACAAAGCCATGCTGCCTATCATCCAAGTACCCAGTTTGCTCCAGTAACCCCTCTAGCCTTTCCTTGATAATACCTTTCATCACCTTGCTGAACACCGATATCAGGCTAATGGGCCTGTAATTTTCCACCTCCTCTCTAGATCCCCTCTTGTGGATTGGCACAACATGGGCCACCCTCCAGTCTTGGGGCACCCACCCAGTCCTCAGAGAGATGTTAAAAATCTCTGCTAGAGGGACTGCCAGGACATCTGTCAGTTCCCTCAGCACCCTGGGATGTATCTCATCTGGTCCAGGTGCTTTCTCCATCTGAAGAGACCTGAGGGCTTTCCTTACTGTCTCTACTGGGATTTCAGCCTCCAAGTCCTCCCCCGTTTCACCCTGCACTGCTGGCCCCCCACCTATCTGTGGTGGCCACTCCCTTTCCCCAGGCCCGTCAAGGCCCCTGGTCTCTACCAGTCCCACCACTTCCTCTGGTTTACCCCCACTCACCTCACAAGGCATAGCCCCTCCATCCTCTCTGGTAAAAGACAAAGTACAGACAAAGTCTTCCCGGACAGCTTTTCCCCCAGTGACCACCCCCTTCCCGAGAACCTCAAGGTATACAATATTATATATGTCTAATTGTAACTAGTCGAAGCCTTTGCACACCACTAATTTGAAGCCTTTGCTCACCACTGTATCTCTGGAATTGCTTTGTATGTTCTGTCATTGTATTTCACCTGTAATGTTCTCCATTGTTGTATTCCACTATTGTTGGATACCCTCCCTGAGATGAGGTACCTTTGTAAATGAGTCTCTGACTCAAAGGTTGTAAATCCAATTTGTGCAATAAATAAATAAATAAAACCGGAGGCAAAGTACTCATTTAGGACTTCTGCCTGAATTTACATTAGAAGAAATGACAACAGCTGTAAACTCCTTTAAAAAACACAAATTACCAAGACCCTATGGTGTACCTCTGGACATAATCAAAAATTGAAATAGTATATGGGTACCAGTTTTACATAAAGTTTTAGGCTATATTCTTCTAACTGGAAACATATCAAGTTTTAGTGGAGGCACTGTGGGTCACCTTAGAGACTGGAAATGGCACCACAATCCACACAGGGGTTGTATACAGACCCCCATCTCAGAGGGAGGGGAAGGAATGGACAAGGATATGATAGAAGGTATCCTTAGGATGGTAGAGAAAGGGGAGCTATTGTTGATGGGGGGCCTGAATATGCCAGATGTTAACTGGAGCACCTTTGCTGCAGCCACATCCAAGAGCAGGGCCATTCTCAATGCCCTACAGGGAGTATGCCTCAGACAGATAGTGCTGGAACCCACTCAGGAGGGAGCAATCTTAGACCTCGTACTCTCAAATGGGGGGACAGTGAGAGGATCTCAGATCTATAAGTGGCAGCCATCTGGGAACAAGTGACCACCAAACAGTGTGGTTCATGATAAACTCAGCTGCAGAGTCAAGCCATGCAAAAGTTAGGGTGCTGGACTTCAGGAGGGCTGACTTTGTCAAAATGGGAGAGTGCCTTAGAAAAGCACTAGTAAACATGCAAGAAGGAGGGGTAGAACAACAATGGGTAAACATCAAAACTGCAATCACAAAGGCAACAAGCCTTTGTGTGAAGCAAATAAACAAATCAAAATGAAAGAAAAAGCCAATATGGTTCTCAAACGAGGTTGAGGGGAAGGTTAGGGAGAAAAAGATAGCATTTAGGAAGTATAAGGAAACACAGAAGAAGCAGGACAGAGAACTGTACCAGTTAAGGCAGAAGGAAGCAGGGAAGGCAGCCAGAATAGCAAAGGCCCAAACTGAGGAAAAGATAACCAGCTCAGTTAAGAAGGGAGATAAAATCTTTTATAGGTACATTAGGGAGCATAGAAAGACAAAGGGAGGGATGGATGGTAGGTGGGCAGAGAGGGACATTGAAAAGGCAGGGATACTGAACAAATACTTTTGCTCAATATTCACAAAACAGGAGGAGGGGGAGGTACCTAATCCCATTAACAGAAGCACTCTGGATAGAAGGGTTGATCCCAGTCCTTTCACAGAGGAAAGGGTTCTGGAAGAACTCTTAAAACTGAAGGTGGACAAAGCAATGGGGCCTGATGGGATTCACCCCAGAATTCTAAAAGAATTAAGGGGAGAACTAGTGACACCACTGACTACCCTTTTTAACAAATCATGGGAGAATGGTGTGGTAACTGAGGACTGGAGGAGGGTGGATGTGATTCCCCTTCACAAAAGTGGAAGCAAAACAGAGGCAGGAAACTACAGACCTGCCAGTTTGATCTCTGTGGTAGGGAAAATGATGGAATCACTTTTGAAGGAAAGAACTGTTGAGTACCAAGAGGAAAGTGGGGCACAGGACCAAAGGCAGCATGGATTCACATTGGGAAGGTCATGTCAGATGAATTTGATTTCTTTGACTGGGTGGTCAAAGTAGTAGACTAGGGAGGGGCTGTGGACATGGCTACCTAGACTTTAGCAAGACATTTGACACAGTCCCACACAAAAGATTAATAAACAAATTGGCCAGCCTGGGAGAAGGTCCCAGAGTGGTAGCCTGGGTAAAACATTGGCTGGACAACAGGACACAGAAGGTAATAGTAAACGGAGTCCACTCTGAAGAATGGGGGGTTATTAGTGGGGTACCAGAGGGTTTAGTGCTGGGTCTAGTCCTTTTTAATGTCTTTAAAAATGACATTGCAGAGGGACTAGAAGGAAAAGTATGCCTCTTTGCAGATGACATAAAGATCTGCAACAGGGTTAATACTAAAGGGAGCATGGAAAGGATGAGAGGGGACTTGGCAAGGTTGGAGGAATGGTCAGAAGTATGGCAGCTTGGATTCAGTGCAAAGTGGTGCAAAATAATGCACCTGGGAAACAAAAACCCAGGGGAAGATTACACAATGGGGGAGGATAGTAACAACAGCAAAAATGGAAAGGAATCTGGGGGTAATCATATCAGATGACCTTAAGGTTGACAAGCAATGTGAAAAGGCAGTAGGGAGGCTGGGGGGAAACTGGGATGTATAGGGAGAGGCATCACCAGCAGAAAACAGGAAGTTGTTATCCCTCTGTATAGACAGTTGGTGAGACCCCATCTGGAGTACTGCATCCAATTCTGGAGACCCCATCTCTGCAAAGACATAGACAGGATGGAGGCAGTCCAGGGAAGGGCAACTAAAATGGTGCAGGGTCTGCAAGAGAAGCCATATGAGGAGATACTAAAGGAGCTTAATATGTATACCCTTGAGGAAAGGAGGGAGAGGAGGGACATGATAGAAACTTTTATGTACCTCAGTGGAATCAACAAAGTCCAGGAGGGTAGCATCTTTCAGAAAAAGAGATGTGCAAGAACGAGGGGACACAATTTGAAGATAGAAGGGAGATGGCTCAGGGCAATGTGAGGAAGTATTTTTTCACAGAGAGGATGGTAGACACATGGAACCACCTTCCTGAGGAGGTTGTGGGATCTAAAACTTTGGGAGAATTTGAGAATGCATGGGAAGAACATAAGGCAATTCTTGTAGGAGGTAGGAAGAAATAGGCTGTTGATTAACTAGCATCTGCAGCTTATCCAACAGGTAGGGAAATGAGCAGACTAGGTGGGCCAAGTGGTCCTTATCTGATGTCAAAGTCTATGTTTCTAAGTTCATGGAAACATAATATAATAGTACCAATCCTTAAGCATGAGGACAGATTTAATCCAAGCTGCTACCGTCCAATTAGTCTTATAGATTGTACTCCAAAAATATTTACAAAAATAATAAATAATAGACTGATAACATGGATTGAAGAAAACAAGATATTAGATGAAGCACAGGGAGGATTTGGATATAAACATTCCACCAATGACAAGTGTTTTATCTCAACACATACTGCATAATTTATAAATACAAAATGGTTAAAAAACAAACATTACACAGTATTTTCATTGACCTGAAGTCTGCTTTGATAATGTAAACAGACTACAACTATACCAGACCCTAGAAGAAAGTGGAATAGAGCTATGTCTAACTGATATTATTGTAAGATTATACCAGAATAATATTACACAAATTAGATAAAATCAACAGGGAGATAAAAGTGATGGTTTCACAACAAATAAAGGGGTAAAACAAGGATGCAGTATGTCACCAACACTCTTCAATATTTTCCTAAATAGTATCTTAGTTAAACTATACAAAGATGAGTTTCATTTACCAAAGACAGGCCCTACCTGGCTTTCACAGATGATATAGTCCTATCAACTAGTCACCTTGGAATGAAAAGAATGTTACAAGAATTCTTTCTAGAATGTAAAAGTCTAGATCTACAGATAAACACTTTAAAAACTAAAGCCATGGTAATTGCAGGTAACAAGAAAGCAAATAAATATAAAACAGAGGGAAGGGGAGGGAAGGGAAATACAGCTAATGTACAGTTTTTGTTATTTAGAAATAACAATAACAAATAACCTATATCATGGAGAAAACATCTGCAAGAACTTGAGAACACAGGTAACAATCTTTCCCAGTAATTAACAGCTTTTCTTACAGATATGGGGGTCAGTCAGTTAAAGATTGTATGAAGGTCATCAATGCCAACATACAGTAAAACAAGCATTTGTCAATGCTGAATGTTGTCGCACTGGCATTGGCAGTGGAGGAGGTGGAGATGCATAACGCTGTGATTTTGTTAATGTGTCCCAAAAGGTGATTTTGCACATCGAGTACGCCATTGTGTGGCAGAGCTGCGGAAACTCATTTTGGGCAGGCCGTGGAAAATGGCAGCTGGACTGTTGATAATGAGGTGTGCACAAATGCCAGTGGTGAAAATGTGGCATGAAAATATTGCAAATTGATGAAGTTACAAGACTGCGTGGAAACTGCACAATGCACATTTGCAACACAGTCATTGTATGGACTTTTGGCACCAAATTTTCAACATAGGCATTTTAGGACCTCTGCTGATGAGTAGTGTCACCATCATTTCCTCAAACTGTCCCGAAAAGTGATTTCGCACAGTGACCATGAAATTCTGCACCGGACGTGCGAATACACATTTCAGCCAGCTGTACTGTTCATAAGGAGGTATGGAAAAATGACATCTGCTAATGAACAGTGTCACTGCCATTTTCATAATGTGTCTCGAATACGGGCTTTCCACAGTGACTGCACTATTGTGCGCCAGAACTGCGAAAACAGATTTTGGTCAGGATGTGAAAAATGACATCTGAATGGTTCACAAGAAGATGTGGTAAAATGTCGATGTTGAGAATTTGGCATGAAAATATTGTGAATTTGCTAACTTATGAGTGTGCGTAGCAACTGCGCAACGAACTCTCTTAAAACAGTTATTTTTTGGATTTTTCCCACCTAATTTGCAACATAGGCTATTTGAGAGCCCCCCTCATGAACAGTGGTACTGCCATTTCATTACTCAGCCCCAAAAGGTGATGCCGCGCAGTGACTGCGAAATCACCTCTCAGGACCAAAGAACGCCATGACAGTGCAAGAATTCATGAGGAGGGGTCCCAAAAACCCCATGTTGAAAATGTTGGGCCAAAATTATCAAAAATGTCTGAGATATGCAGCAAAATTGAAAAAAACCCTATTTATTCCATTATACAGCTTATCGGCATTTCCTCAGTTCGCGGTCGGCTTTGAGGAGTGGAGACATGTTCCCTGTCCACCGATGAGCATTGTTCTGGACTCCAGAGGTAAGTATGGGGTGAGGGTGTGTGTGGGGAGGCATGGTGCGCAGAGGGTGGGTGCGGGTGGGGCCCAGGGAGACTATGAGGACCGTTTCGTTTACAGGTGGAAAAAAAAATCACGGGACAGTTTTTATATTTCAGGGATTTGGCACACTGGGAGGGCTCCCAGTGTGCCACCCTAAATATTTGTGGGGTCTGTAGCTAATGGGGGTTTGAGCACCCTCGTCGGCACACAACATGGGAGGTGGAGGAAGTTATGCCGACGGTGATTGGGCACCCCCATCAGCATACAAAGAAAGTGGGTGGGGCGAGCTGAGGGGATTGGTCACCCCCTTGGGATTTAACAATGGGGGGTTTATGCCGACAGTGGGTTCCCCGTCGGCACACAAAAGCGGGGGTAACCGACAGAGTTGGGCACCCAGAAGCTGGCAGTTGGGCGGCCGCCCACCCACCATGTTGATAATGTCGGCGAGCATGTAGGAAGGGTCCGTTGCATATCATGAGCTTTGCTCAGATTGCAGCGGACCTTTTCTTAGATGTGCTCGCCACATTATGTATGCATGATGTGGTGCCAGCATGCAGGCTGATTGGGGAATGAGGGACGCACCTACTGGTGCGTGCCCTGCATTCTCCCAACAGCGTCCGCACCTCCAAAGCTGCACTGTCCCAAGATATTGGCTATGCAAGCACGTCAGCATAAAAATCAGATATATGGGGTAGAAATTTGGGGAATCCAGTTGTTATCTGAAACAGATGTACTTTTGAATAAATTTACAAATCACTAAAAGGTCTACCACAATTAGCTCCATCTGCAATGGTACAAGCTGAACTGGGACAACTTCCATTTGACTATTTAATTAGGAGAAGAGTAATATCGTATTGGTTCAAAGAATACCTAATGGAGGACCAAAGATTACCCAGACAGTGTTTAGAGGAAGCCATAAACTACTAGAATAATGAGGTTATATTTCCTACCACACAAGTAGTAGAATTACTTATAAAGCCAGCAGGTTTATTAGACTATTTAGCTGATATTTACATCTATCCTAGGGAATTGGTATTCAACCAAATCAATGTGAGATTTAAAAAAAATACATATACAAAAAGAAATTAGTCTTTGTTCCAAACATAAGAGATGTAAATGGCTCTTCCTGAATAAGAATATATACAAAATGGAACCTTATCTACAGATTCTGAAGAACCCATAGAGTAGGAAATTGGTTACCAGATTCCATTTTGAATACCATCAAAATAATAGACTCATACACTGTTTTAAGGGAACTAAAATAAACAAAATGAAATGTAATTGTGGTATACAGGAAGATGATTTAACACACTTGATAATAGTCTGCCCCAATACGATAAAAGACAGAAAGAGAACTTTGGGTCAAATACTTGAAGAAATGAATTTAGAACCAAAACACATGGTTAAAAAATTGATAATGTTTAACTTCAAGGAAAATATTAGATGCATTGGCAGATTTCCTGTATATAATTGATACAAAAAACTTCATATAAACAAGAAAGTAACATAAGAAGTGTTTGAAGATCTGGCCTGTTTGTAACTGTTTTAATAGGAGTGTACACAAAAGTGGAGTCAAATGTATTATATTTGAATATATGTAATATGTAATAGTGCAGTATGTACTGTAATTGTGATTTTAGATCACAATAGTGAACTATTTGTGCATTTACTGTCAATATTATAATATACTGGTATTTAATTTTTAATGACTGAAAAATTGATCGATAAACTTTGAACTTGAAGGATATCATACTCCCTCCCATTTGCATGCAAGTACCGTATCCCAGTGACTCTAATCATATAGAAACTCACCTCCTACAGTACATAATATAGTACGCACTGTACTGCCACAATAGCCATTGTCACACAAGTTACTATCCTGTTCTCCTTCAACAGACACAACTAAATGGCAAAGTTTCTTAGCCTGGTGAGCCCTTTATTGTACTAACAATTCTGCATTCTTTAGTTATTATTTACAATATATATATACATATATGTACAGTAAATCATTGCAAACAGAACTTTGGCACTTAGGGATTATCTTCTTTTTCATCCTTTTTCTCAGAATCTAGAAAGTACAAAGAAAAACTTTTAGTGATTTTAACATGCTTGCTATTTCAACAAAAAAATGTTTAACACTATAAGGCAAGGCTATGCTTAATATGATGCAGGGTACAGGATTTGGGAGGATGGTCACTGAGAAGACATTACTCACTGTAGTAATGTTTCTTCTTAGGGATGAATCAGTGAGCCTTACAAATGGCATCAGTACACAGGAATGCACTGCCCAGGAGTTAGAACTTTATACTAATTATAGAATTTTAAATGTAAGTTCAAACTCTGCACTGTGGTCATGCTCCCCCCGCTATTCTAATGTTAGATGTGTTTCCATAGCCAGGTGAACAGTGACCACTTAAACTAGCTAAATGGCTACTAAATTATTTCTAAAATATTCTTTAACATTTTGAAAAATCCAATCAAACTGAAGCAAACAACATGTAAAATTAAAATGATCATATTTTAACAATTGTTGAGAAATTGCAATAAGTAATGCTTAAGCAATCTTAAGACAAGAACTGTTTTTATTTGTGTGACCATAGGGGGCCCAATTCTAAGATGCATGTCACAACTCACGGGCGTATGTGAGTTGCGACATGTGCTACTATGCCAAGGACCCTGCACCTTATTCCAAGACAGGCAGTGTCCCCAGCACCTATGTCCTGTGATTTGCGGCAGCCTCAGGGTTGCACCATGGGAATGGCACAATGGACGTGGGTGCCACAAGCCGCCGACTGGGAAAACAGCCCTCCCTAACCCCCCCAGCTATGAACACTGCCCACAAGCCCCCTTGGGCCATGGGGGGGGGAAGTCAGCAGTGTGTCAGCAGTGCAAGAGTGGTGCTGGCAGAAATGGACTCGGATACTGGTGGGTAGCACCCCGGTATTGGGTTGGGAGGCATCACAGAGATGGAGGGATCTGTGAGGCACAGCTGTTTGCATGTTATGGTACTGTGGGAGGGGGACAACCATTGTTTTGCAAGGACGGATGCCCCTTAGACCAGCTAATTGCTGGTCTAATCCTGCAGTGTCACAGTGGGACTCGGAATTGAGAAGGGGGTTACGACAGCCACCCTTTCAGAATAGGGCGCAGTTGCTGCCATAACCCCCCCTTCCACCATGCCATAAGGGCTGCAACTGGCAGAAGTCCCCTTGGGTGCAGGCCACCTGCACCATGGCACAGGCCGCCTCTTGTAATTGCTGATGGTGTAACGCATGTTGAAGGTGCAACTTGTGTCATAGGAATTGTTGCAAGTCACCATGTGACATGCATAATCTGCTTTGGAATCAGGCCCAGAAACACAGAAATTGTCAGCAGATAAGGACCGGCAGGCCAATCCAGTCTGCCCATAGACTCTATACATTGTATGTGTCCACTGACCCTATGTGATCACCGGCTTTTCATCACTCCCTCCCCTCTCAAGTTTCCCTTGTACCTGTCCCAGGCATACTTAAACCCCTTCACCATGCTTGCCCCCACTACCTCCTGTGGCAGACTATTCCAAGTGTCAACTACCCTTTCTGTGTAGAAACACTTCCTCACATTACCTCTGAATCTTCCCCCCTCCAATTTCAGACAGTTTAGAAAATGAATCGCACTGAGAAGGACTGGTGCTATAACAAATGTGTCAACAAAATTCCAAAGAAGTCAGCACCCAGACCAAGCCAAGTATATAAATAAAATATTTATTTTCAACAAGTGCATCAGTGCAAGCATACCAGTTCTTAAAGCATAATGCTCACAGACATAAAAAACATCTTACGTTTCATAAGGCTAAATGCCAAGTTTCATCAGAGATAAATTACATACATGTTTAATGACATTAAATAGTACTAAAAGCTCGTGCAACCTTAACCATAGCTATTAAAACATAGTGCATTCCTCCATTTATTTTCAAGGACAGCAATAGAAAAAAACCATCAGTTAGTACCCACACTCAATAATTATTTAATCAGTGATTGAATGTATAATCAAAATACCAGTGATGTCAATTATTTTTAATTACGACGATTAGAATGAACGTTCATCCATTAATTCATTGGTACCCTCATTCATTAAGTATTTGATCATAATAGGCTACTACAATCAGAATATAGATGGTATCTAGTTAAAGATTAGAATTTAAAATTAACTGATTACAACAAAGCATAGGAGGACAATTAAATAACATGGTAAAGATGTTAGCACAATCCCAAATTAATAGGGATTATCTACTGTAACACATATTACCTAGTTATAACAAAACATTGAAGAGCAATTGAATAACATAGTAAAGATGTTAACACAATCTCAAAATAATAGGGAGTATCTACTATAACACAACTATCTTTTTCAAAATTTAGCTGTATAAAAACACAACGCAAGTTAGTTATTTATTTCTACGTGCTATGTATTATTTATCATAAACTCCCATTTATTTTGAAAAAACATTGAGTTTATTAAAGAAATGCTCCCAAATCAATCTTTTCATTAAGTCCAAAACCTTCTCTGGATTTAAGCATAAATATCCAGTAACTCTCCAGTTCTCCTATTTTTCTTTTTAATCCCCCCCGTCCTACTCTTACTTTTTCCAGTCCGATGAATTTAATATTATGTTTTACTTTCACATCGCTACTTTTAGCTATATGCTATACAATGGCATATGACATATCCTGTTTATCTATAGCTCATAGATGTTCACCAATCCTAATCTTAAATTCACGTATTGTACGTCCTACATAAAAAATATCCACACGCACACTGTAGTAAATACACCACTGACATAGTATTACACAAAATCAAGTCTTTAATTTTAAATTACTAGCCTGTAATTGGACTATAAAAATATCAGTCACCAACAAAAATGAACAACATTTGCAATTTCCACATCTTTTCGTTCCAGAAGGTAATGGGGCTGTCCAAATAGTGCTAGTTTTATTTTTATCACTAGCTGGCAAAAACGATTTAACCACTTTATCCTTAATGATTAGGGCTTTTGTAAAAATTACTTGTGGAGCATCACCAATATGTTTAGTGTCAACTACCCTTTCTATGTAGAAACACTTCCTCACATTACCTCTGAATCTTCCCCCCTCCAATTTCATATCATGCCCCCTTGCTGTAGTATTTTTTCTACATTGGAAAAGGTCCTCCACCTGCACCTTGTTTATGCCCTTGAGGTACTTTTATAGTTTCAATCATGTCCCTCGGCTCTCTCCTCCAGTGAGTACATATTGTGGTCCCTTAGTCTCTCCTCATATGTTTTGTGGTGCAAGCCCTGCACCATCTTTGTCGCCCTTCTCTGGATAGTCTCCACCTTGTTTATGTCCTTGTGCAGATATGGCCTCCAGAACTGAATGTGGTTCTCCAGTTGAGGCCTTACCAATGTTTTATACAATGGTATCACCACCTCCTTGCCCCTGCTAGTGATACCCCATCTATGCACCCCAGCATGCCACTAGCCCTACCCGCTGCCTTTGAGCACTACTTTGATATCTTAAGGTCATCAGAGATGATAACCCTTAGGTCCCTTTCCTCCCTGGTGACAGTCAGCTCCTCCTTCCAACCTGTAGCTCACCACAGGGTTTACTCTACCCAGGTACATTATTTTGCACTTTTTTGCATTGAACCACAGTTGCCACATCTCCGACCATCTTTCAAGTTTCTCCAGGTCCCACTTCATTTTCTACACCCCTTCTGGTGTATCCACCCTGTTGCAGATCTTGGTGTCATCTGTAAACAAGCAAACCTTTCCTTCCAGCCCCTCTGCAATTTCACTAATAAAGACATTGAACAGGACTGGACACAGTGCTGACCTCAGTGGTACCCCATTGGTCACTTCCTCTCCCCAGATTGTACCCCATTTACCACCACCCTCTGTTTCCTGTTTGTTAACCAGTTCCTAACCCAGTTCACCACCTTGTCTACTATGCCCAGACTACCCATCGTGTTAACCAACCTCAGGTGTGCCACTATCCTTTTTTTTAGCAGTCCCTCCATGATCTTTCCCACCATGGAGGTGAGGCTGACTGTCCTGTAGTTCCCTGCCTACTCCCTACTACTGCTTATGTGTAGTGGGACCACACGTGCCCTCCTCCAGTCCTCTGGAACCACATCCATGTTGAGTGACTCTGTCAACAGTGCTTCCCGAGGTGCTGCCAGTTCCCTTCGCAGCTCCCTTAAAATCCTAAGGTGGACGCCATCTGGCCCCATGGCCTTATCCACCATCTGCTTTGTGAGTTCTTCCAGAACTCTCTCCACTGTGAATGAACTGATGTCCACTTCTCTGCCCCCCATTGTCTCTGCTACCCATCTGTGGCCCTTGACCCTCCCCTCTCCCTAGTGAATACTGAGCAGAAGTATTTGTTCAGTATTTCTGCCTTGTCTAGATTCCCCTCTTTACACTCTCCCACCTCCCCTTTCAGCCTCACAACCCCCCCCAGTTTTTCTTCTTGCGCTGATGTACATATAAAATGCCTTGTCCCCTTTTTTCCCTTTTTTCACAGACCATGCTAAACCCTCCTCTGTCTGTGCCTTAGCTCTCCTAACAGTCTTCCCTGCTTCCCTTAGACATTGAAGGTACACCCTCATGTCCTCCTCCCTTTGCGTCCCATTATATTTCCTGAAGCTTAGTCTTTTAGCTGTGATTTTGTCCAGCTTCTTAGAGAACCACAGTCATTTATTTATTTATTTATTCAAGTCTCAGAATTACAACCTATGAGCTAAGAGCTCATTTCCAAAGGTTCCACGTCAGCAAACAATACATGGGATACAACAAGTGGTAAAACAAAAGGATAACAAACAGGTTACAAGAAGTTACTTCTTTTAAAAAATAATCATTAACATGAAAACAACAGGGTCACTATAAAATTCTCTAATTAATGATATCTAACAATTAATTGAACAGGTGTTCAAGAGGTGTTCAGAAGAGTGATAGGGAGAGAATGGTTGAGGAGGAATCTGGGAACTGATTTGGACCAGGTCCCATCACCATAGTGAGGAGGTTGGAGAGGGTTGTAAGGGGAAAGGAATTGGGGAGTTAGAAGGGGGCGGGGGGGTGTGGTAAGATGGGAGCGGGTGGGTGGAGATAGGTAAGAGGTTGGGAGGAGGTGGAGATGGAGTGTTGTGTGTTGAAAAGAGAGGAGCAGAGACAGATGGAGGGTTGTGGGGTTACACAGTGGAGCAGGGACAGAAGGGAACAGGATGGGGTAGGGAGGCGTGGAGTACAGGTGGCAGATGATTGGTAGGGTGGAGATTAAAGTGTCAGTGGCAGGCTAGGGAGAGATTAAGTGCAGTGGGAGGCCACTGTCCTAATGCATTGGTTTGTTAGCCCCACTATGGCTCCTTTCAGTTTCTCCCATTGTTCCTCCACCCCCTCTATTACCTCTCCCTTTCCCAGGACGCGTTTATACATCTACCCATTTTAGTGAAATCCACCCTCCTAAAATCTAATACTTTTGCCCTTGTGTGGCATACTTGAGTCTATGTTGCTATGCTGAACCACACTATATGGTGGTCACTGGACCCCAGCTGCCCTTCAACCTGTATTTCTTTGACTCTGTTCCCATTGGTCCATACCAGGTCCAGAATCAACTTGTCCCTGGTTGGATCATACACCAGCTGCCTGAGTCCAATCCCATGCAGGGATTCTAGGATGGCTGTGCTTCTGACTGAAGCAGCCATCTGGGTGATCCAATCCACATCCGACATATTGAAATCTCCCAGTAGCAGGATTTCGCCTTTAGCTGCCATGTTGTATATGTTCTCCACTAGTTTCCTGTCAACTTCCTTCCTCTGCATTGGACGTCTGTAGATCACCCTTGTGTATACTGCTGTTCCATCCCTAGCTCCAGAATGACCGACATTGCCTCGGCCTCCCCCTGTTTTTCCTGACTTCTGTAGCCTTTATACCATCTTTGATGTATAGGGCCAACCCCTCACCCTTGTTACCCTCCCTGTCCCTCCTGAACAGTGTATAGCCAGGTACATTGACTTCCCAGCCATGATTAGCAGAGTACCACGTCTCAGTTATTGCTACTATGTAAAGGTCTGCATCTGCTAACAAGGCTTCCAGGTCTGGAACCTTATTTCCTAGGCTACGGGCATTTGTTAACATGACCGTCCATGTTTTACAGTCTGCCTTCCCTCTGCTCCTGTCCTCCATCCCCAGTATCTTCCCCCACCCCAGTTTCCTTTCCTATGTGCTCCCCATGTATCACTTGTTATACACTCTTTGCCTACTTGCCCCTCCCTGCCTACTTCAGCTGTATATGTTGACAACTTATGTTCTTGAATGTTCCCATGGGGGGTGTTTCTATGCCTCCTGCCCCTTATGGCTCACCCCCCTTGGACAGTTTAAATGCTCACAGCTGAAGCATTTCAACTTCTCACTAAGGGCCAAGGTACCCTTCTCGGACAGATGCAGGCCATCCTCCTTATAGAAGCTTGCATCTGTCCAGGTTGTGCCCAGTCCCCTGTAAAGCCAAAACCCTCCTTACCACACCAATCCTTCAATCAGGAGTTGAAGGTATGGATGTGGACTGCCCGATCTCCCCTGTGCCCTGGACAGGTAGCACATCTGAGAATGAGACAGAGCATGCTGTCTGTTTCAGGTTTCCACCAAGCTTCTTGAAATCCTCCTGGACTCTGACTAACTCCACCCTTCTCCCTGCCAGATCATTGGTCCCCAGGTGGACAAGCACATCCATCTGCTACCTCTTGCTATTGCCCTAATGATCCTATGGATCCACTCCCCATCCCTCCATGCAACACTTCCCGGGATGCACTTGACCTCCCTCTCTCCCCTGCTAGGTGTCCCTAACTCCATTCCTTGGACAATAGAGTCCCCCACTAGAAGAAGCTTCCCCCTTCTCCAGGGTCCCTTGCATCCCTTCCCTGGGGCTCCATTCTGGGGGACCTGCTCATCTTCCCTGGTCCCAGCCTCAGGTCCCTGAGTGGGACTTTCCCATTCTTCCAAAACAGTGTAGGAGTTACTAAGCAGGATCAGCTGGAAGATGTGCTTTGACCACCCCCACCCTCCCTGAGCCCACTGTGGTTCAATCAGTCTTCTTCCTGAGCATTCTTTGAGGTTCAAGTTGTGGACCAGGTGGTCTATGACTGGGAGTAGATGCCGACTGCAGCCTGGCCAACTCTGCTCAGAGACAGGCAACCTACTCCCTCAGCCTAGAGAGGTGCCTGTAGACATGGCAGCATCGCAGCCTCCAGAACATCTCCCTGAAGACTGCTGCTCCACAACCACTGCACTGCACCATTCCCATCATGTCTGTTTCCCTCCTCGGTCTACTGCCTGCTTAAGATGCCTATTCATTATCTCCCAAAAGTTTTTTTATTTTGTTTTTCTAGATTCGTGTTCTAATAAAAAAGTACTACAGTGCGTAATTTTACATACATTACATAGATATTATGGAGCATTAAAAGACATTAGTCCATAAACTCGCCAATCATAGGTTATGAATACCCTTTAATGTCCCTGCTTATAAGAAATTTATCTAGCCTTGTTTTAAATTCCATCACTGTTTTGCATTCCACAACCTCACAAGGCAGTGAATTCCAAATCTCACTCTATTATTTAGCTAGTTTTTCCTTTTATTTGTTTTAAATCTTTCCTTAATCAGTTGGTAGTGATGAGCTCTGGTATCGTATAATTGGTCTCTATGCACCATGCCCAAGAGATCCCACAGATAGGTATCAGTCAGGGCCCTATAAATCAAACACATGTCCCCTCTCATTCTATGATACTCCAATGAGTACATTTCCAAAAACTGCAACCTCTGTTCGTAGCTCTGTCCTTCTGTCCCCTTGATCCTTTTGGTAGCTCTCCTCTGTACCCTCTCCACAGATCTAATGTCCCTTTTTTGTAAGAAGCCCAAAATTGCACACAATATTCCACATGAGGATGCACCAGTGCTGTATACAAGGGGATCACAACCTCTCTATCCCTGCATTTAATGTGCCTCTGTATACAATGTGTTATACTGCTAGCCTTTTTTATAGTTTTATTACACTGCATACTAAAACTGAGATCACTGTTGATATTAATCCCCAGATCCTTTTCTTCCCTTACAGCCTTTAGTACAGTACCTCCCAAGGTATATTGGAACTGCTTATTTTTATTTCCAAAGTGCATAACCGTGCACTTATCGATATTGAAAATAGATTGCTTTTGGGAGACCCATATCTCCAGGTTATTTAAGGCTGCATGTAATTTGTACAACATTTACATTTGTAAAGGTTATCAGGTCCATCTTGTAAATGAGCCTTGCTCAATGATGATCGCCTGAATAAATAAAGATTTGATTGATTGATTGATTGATTGAATTTGTTCTTCAAACAACAGGAATCCATCAATGAGAAACCTTTCAAATGGCAGACTCACTAGCAATACCTTGGAAGGATGGTGTAGAACCTATAGAACTTCGGAAAAAAGGTACTGCACAGCAACGGTTCCAAAACTGGCATCTCTTCTGGACTGTGTGTCCAACAGTAGTGATTTGTGAAGGTGTGTACTATTTTCCAGGTGGCTACTTTACAAATTTCTTGAAAGGAGATTCCCCTTGTGGCTGCCACAGAGGCAGAGATGCCTTATGTGGAATATGCTCATAGGCCTGTGGGGAGATACCTTGCCAGCTTTTTCATAACATAACTGTATACAGGAGACTATCCAATGAGAGATAGTTTTCCCAGCTGCTGGCTCACCATTGTCTACCTCTCCGTAGGTAGCAACAGCTGCATGCTCTGAGACCTGACATCCCTCGTCCAGTCTATGTAGTCATCTAATGCCCTTTTTAAATCCAGACAGTGCAATTTTTTGCTCACTTGTACAAGAATGTTCAGCATAGAGTACAGGAACGGTAGCTGACTGTTTAAGTGGAATTCTGATACCATCTTAGGTAGAGACAGGCCCTTAAAGAACCTTTTAAAGAGGGACTCCTGCCAAAAGTGCTACCTTGTTGAATTAGAATAAACATACCCTCAATAAATCTCATACCAAAAATGAGGTTTCTGCATTACTTTGTTTTAAAGTTATGAGTTGTTTTGTAACCCTCATTTCACTACCTATTCAAAAAAGCTAGTTTCAATAAAGACACACTGATGATGTCATCTCCTGAGCTCAAAGTCCAGTCCTCCCTGTCAGCAACTTAATAGGACCTGCTTCTTCAAAGTTTAAGAAACTATAGCTATAGTAATCCCTTAAAAAATTGACATAGGGTTGGCTGCAGTGCTTGCATTCCAGGATGTTCAGATGCATGGCACTGTACTTTAGAACATGTCAGGAGGTGGTTTTGGAATGCAGCACTGAACCAAGGTATAGAATGTGAAGGTGGTGCACAATTTTAAAATGTTGGGGGTAGCATGCAATCTCGGAATGTGGGAGGGATGTGCTATCTCAAAATGTGGTGAGACAATCAGTCTCAGAATGTGACAGGGACACACATGAAGGAATTTGGTGGGGACTGGCAATTTCGGAATATAGGGAATACAGTGGGGATGCATGCTGTCAGGCTGTGACAGGACATACCATATTATTCTGAAATTGCTTGTCCCTGCCACATTCCAGAATTGTACGCACTCACCATATTTCAAAAACTGTGCATCACATCCCCACCACATTCCAACATTATGCATCCCAGCCATTTTCTAAAATTATGTATCCCTCCCCCATTCCCAAATCATGAATCCCTGCCACGTTCTGAAATGGTGCACTCCCGCCAAATTCCAAAATTGTACAACCCCACCAAGGTGTGTTTCAATGTCACATTCCAAACCTGTCACTGCCACATTTCAAAAGTGTGCGTCACTGCCACATTTTGAAATTATTCATCACTGCCACATTCTGAAATTGAGCATCACCACCACATTCCAAAACTGAATGTCACCGCCACATTCTGAAACTATGCAACACTGCCACATTACAAAACAGTGCATCACCAGCACATGACAAAATTGTACATCACCACTGCATTTCAAAACCTGTGTGTCAGTGCCACATTTGGAACCTGTGCATCACAGCCACATAATGGAAATTGTGCATCCCTGTGACATTCTGAACCTGTGTGTCAATGCCATTTTCTGCACCTGTATATCACCGCTGCATTCAGAAATTGTGCTGCACCATCACATTCCAAAACTGCATGTTACCACTGCATTCTGAAACTGTGTGTCACAACCACATTCTGAAATTCTGCGTCACCACCACATTCCAAACCTGTGCATCATTGCTGCATTCTGAACCTGTGCATCACCACCGCATTCCAAAATTGTGCATCACCGATGCATCCAAACCTGAGCATCACTGCCACATTCTCAACCTGTGCGTCACCACCACATTCCAAAATTATGCATCTCTATGGCATTCCAAAATTGCACATCACCACCACATTCCAAAATTGTGCAACACCGCCACATTCTGAACTTGTGCATCACCACCGCATTCCAAAATTATGCATCTCCATGGCATTCTGAAATTGCACATCACCACCACATTTTGAAATTGAGAGTCACCACCAGATTACAAAATTGCACGTCACAACTGCATTCTGAACCTGTGCATCACCCCCACATTTTGAAGTTGTATATCACCACAACATTCTGAAATAGTGCCTCACCACTGCATTCTGAACCTGTGCATCACTGCCATATACCTAACCTGTGCATCATAGCCACATTCTGAAATTGTGCCTCACTGTCGCATTCCGAACCTGTGCCTCACTACCACGTTCTGAAACTGTGCGTCACTATCACTTTCTGAACCTGTGCGTCACTGTTGCAGTCCAAAATTGTGCACCAGCACCACATTCTGAACCTATGAGTCCTTACCACATTCTCAACCTGTGCGTCATCACCACATTCCGAACCTGTGCATCACTGTGGCATTCTGAACTTGTGCATCACCACCACATTCTGAACGTGTGCATCACCGCCACATTCTAAAATTGTGCATCTCCACCACATTCTGAAATTGGACGTCACCACAGCATTCCAAAATTGCCCGTCACCACCCCATTCCAAACCTGTGCATCACTGCCACATTCTGAAACTGTGTGTCACTGCCTCATTCTGAACCTGTGTGTCACTGCCATATGCCAAAATTATGTGTCACCACCACATTCTGAAATTGTGTGTCCCCACCTAATTCCAAACTTATATGTTCCAGCTACCTTCTGAGATTGTATCATTGTTGCATTTCACAATTGCAACCAGGGTGGGCAGAGGGTGACTGTGAAAAGGCAGAGATACTAAACAAATATTTTTGCTCAGTATTTACAAAGGAAGAGGGGGAGGTACCTAAAACAAACAGTAGAAACACTCTGGATACAGAAGTTGATACCAGCCCATTTACAGAAGAAAGGGTTCTGAAAGAACTCTTAAAACTGAAGGTGGACAAAGCAATGGGGCCTGATGGGATTCATCCCAGAATTCTAAAAGAACTAAGGGTAGAACTAGTGACACCACTGACTACCCTCTTTAACAAATCATGGGAGGATGGGGTGGTACCCGAGGACTGGAGGAGAGCAGATGTGATTCCCCTTCACAAAAGTGGGAGCAAGGCAGAAGCAGGAAATATCTATCTAGATATTAAGATATTAAATATCTAGAGGCCAGAGGGGCACAGGACCCAAGGCAGCATGGATTCACAGCGGGAAGGTCATGCCAGACAAATCTGATAGATTTCTTTGACTGGGTGACCAAAGTAGTTGATCAGGGAGGGGCTGTAGACATGGCCTACCTAGACTTTAGCAAGGCATTTGACACAGTCCCACACAAAAGATTAACATACAAGTTAGCCAGCCTGGGAGTGGGTCCCAAGATGACAGCCTGGTAAAGAATTGGCTGGAGAATAGGACACAGAGAGTAATAGTAAATGGAGTCCACTCTGAAAAAAGGGGGTTAGTAGTGGGCACCGCAGGGTTCAGTATTAGGACTCAGTCCTCTTCAATGTCTTTATAAGTGACATTGCAGAGGGACTGGAAGGAAAAGTATGTCTCTTTGCAGATGACACAAGATCTGCAACAGAGTTGATGCACAAGGTGGGGTGGAAAGGATGAGAAGGAACTTGGCAAGGTTAGAGGAATGGTCAAATGTATGGCAGCTTAGATTCAATGCTAAGAAGTGCAAGGTAATGCACCTGGGAAACAAAACCCAGGGAACAGTACACAATGGGGGTGAGATACTAACAACAACAAAATGGAAAGGGACCTGGGGTAGTCATATCAGATGACCTAAAGGTGGGCAAGCAATGTGAGAGGGCAGCAAGGAGGGTTGGGGATACTGGGATGCATAGGGAGAGGCATCACCAGTAGAAAACAGGAAGTTATTATCCCTCTGTACAGACAGCCAGTGAGACCCCATTTGGAGTACTGTGTGCAGTTCTGGAGACCCAATCTCCACAAAGACATAGACAGGATGGAAGCTGTCTAGAGGAGGGCAACTAAAATGGTGCAGGGTCTGTACCGGAAGACATATGAAAAGAGACTTAAGGAGCTTAATATGTATAGCCTCGAGGAAAGGAGGGAGAGGGGGGACATGATAGAAACTTTCAAGTACCTCAAGGAATCAACAAATTCCAAGAGGGTAGCATCTTTCAAAAAGAGGTGTGCAAGAACAAGGGGCACAATCTGAAGATAGAAGGGGCGGCTCAGAGGTAATTTAAGGTATTTTTTCACAGAGAGGGTGGTGGATGTATGGAACAGCCTTCCAGAGGAGGTTGTGGAGTCACAAACAGTGGTGGAATTCAAGCATGCATGGGACAGTCATAAGGCAATTCTAGGGGATGGGGGTAGGAAGAAGTAGGCTGCTGGTTAACTAGGATCTGCAGCTTATCCATTAGGTAGGGAAATCGGCAGACTGGGTGGGCCAAGCGGCCCTTATCTGCCGTCAAATTCTATGTTTCTATGTTTCTATGTTAGGTGACATTTCAAAATCTCATACCTGCAGTATTCTAAACATTGCATACAACGTTGTCATTCTAAAGCCATGTCTGCCGCTGCATTTCACCCCCCGTCACATTCTGAAGTAATGTACCTTGCATCTACATATTATGAAAGTGCATGTGATAACCCACCCAGTGTCAGTTTTCCTTTTTCAGATGTTTACTACACCTGCAGTTTTAAGTAACATAGGAGAAATAAGTCATATAAGGTAATTTGCAGGGATGACTAGGTTGTGAGTTCAGGAGATTACATCATCAGTAGCTCTTCTCTGAAACGGGCTTTTTGAACAGGCAGTGAATTAACAGTTACAAAATTACTCGTAACTTTTAAACAAAGTAATTTACAGATCTGATTTTTGGCATGAGGCTAACTGAGGATATGCTGATCCAAATTCTGAATTTGTTAATGCCAATATTTTTTTTGCCTCAGTCCCTCTTTAAGACAGGTTGTAAGCCCAAGGACTTGTCTTTGCCTGTGGATGTGCAGTCTGATACAACTGCCAGGTGTACCTTCAGGATTCAAAGTCTCAGACCTTCAGACTATAATTGAAGCAGGTAGTCCGTCTGCATGCATTGGAATTATCTTCCTGGGGACACACCAGTATGAGAATCCCTTTCACTTAGAGGAGTATGCTTTCCTTGTTGCTGACTTTCTGGAAATCTTCAGCACCTCCTCTGACAAATTCAAACCACAGAATTCTAGCTCTTCAAGAACCATGCCCTCAGACATAGTGTTCTGAGGTTTGGAAATGTTATAGTGCCCAGAGACAGAGTCAGCAGAATGTATCTCAGTGGCAGATTGATTGGAATCCTTTTGGACAGGGTCAGAAGAATTGAGTACCAAACTTGCCTGGTTCAGTCTGCGACTATCAGGATAATTGCTGCCAGCTCTCTCTCTGAGCTTTACAAGAACTCTCTGTATGAGTGGAAATGGTAGGAAGGCATACTGGAATCTCCCTGTCCAATCCAGAACCATAGTATCCTCTGGGACTGAACTCCTTGCTGGTGGCCTGCAACAAAACTGTGGGAGCTGGTTGTCTACGAAGAGGCAAACAGATCTATTTCTGGAGTATCCCAGCTTCTGAAGATTGAAGCCAGCACTTTTTGACTCAAGGTCCAATCATGATTTCTCTGGCTGATTCTGCTTAGGGAGTCTGCAGCACATTGTCCTTGCCTAGCAGATGTACTATAGAAATCTCTGTGTCCATGGAATAAGCCAGATCCCAGATCCTCATAGAGTCTGTGCACAGTTTTGAGGTTCCTGTTCATCCCTGGTTGCTACTGTTGTGCATTGTTGTAGTATTGTCTATCTGAATTGGACAGCTAGCCTGTAGCTGAGATGAAAAGGATTTTATTACCAGCAGTACAGCCCTGCGCTCGAGATTTATGTGCTTCCGAGTCTCCTGAAGACTCCAGATGCCACTTACAATGAGATCTTCCAGGTGAGTACAAACCCTGGGAGAGAAGCATCTGTTGTGTGAACTCTTGTAGGGGATTGCTAGAGGAAGGGAATGCCTTCACTAAGCTTGATTCCCTACTTCCACCATCCTAGTGCTTGCACAAAGGCCTTTGTGACTGGCACTAGTCTGAACAGTAGGTCTGACTTTTGGGACCAGTGATCTCTTAGATAGTATTGAATGTCCTTATCTGAAATCTGACCCATGGCACCACATCTATGGATCAGGACATATGGCCCAGTAGCTGCAGAAAATCCCTTGCAGACCTTGGGAGCCCAGTGTGAAGGATTATGCACTGCAATCAAATCTGAAACCCTTTCTTGTGGAAGGAAAAGCTTCCCCTGCAGGGCATACAGCTCTGCATCTATGAAGTCCAGCACCTGCACTGGGTCTGCCTGAGACATCTGCAGATTTATTAGGAATCCCAGACTCCCTAGGGTGCTCCTTATCTGACATATGGCGCACCTTGCCTCTTGTTTTGTTTCTTCTGAGCCTAGCCAATTGCCTAGGTAGGAAAAAATCACAACTTGATTTCATAAGTGAGCTGCCACCACAGATAGGTATTTTGTGAATACCATTGGTGCTGAGGTGAGACTGAAGAGCTGAAAGCTGATACTGGCAGGTTTCCCAGTCTGAACCTAAGATACTTGCTGTGGCTGGATCAGATTGGGATGCAGAAATTGGCATCCTTCACATCCAGTGACCCCTACTAGTCTCCAGACTGTAGGGATGATATCACTATGCCTAGTGTGACCATCTAGATGTTTTCTTTTTTGATATGCTTGTCCACATATCTTAAGCATAAAACAGGTTGACACTTCCCATTTTTCTTGTGGGTCAGGAAGTATCTTGAATACAGGCTCTTGCCCCACTGTGGGGTAGGGACCTTTATACTGCTTTTGTCTGAAGTAGTTTCTTTCATTCCAGTTCCAGCAGAATTCTTTCTGTTGAGGAGTGAGTTAGAAAATGTTGTGGTCTCTGCAGTTTTGGAAACCTTTCAAATTACAGGGACATCCTCTGACCCACTACTTCAAGAACTCACATGTCAGTGCTAATTTTTACACTTTTCTGAAAGTAGTGGCTCAGCCAGTTCCCGACTGGAAATGATAGACTGGTGACTTGAGCAGAACTGTCAGAGGTTCTTTTTTGGCTGTGGCTGGGGGTTGGTGCTGCAGCACACCTGCAGTGCCTGCCTCTGCCTCTGTAGTAACCTCTTTGAGGCTGGTACTCATGGGCAGCACAAGGTCTTGGAAAGTAAACCCTGCCTCCTCTTCCATAAGGCCTGTAGAAAGTGAAGGTTATAGTTATTTCTCATTGTTACTTTTAAAAGTGGATTTGTATTCATCCACTTTTTTCATGTACACTTCTGTTATGTCACCAAATATGGAATTTCTCTCAAAGGGGAAATCAATGAGCTCAAATTTCTGAGGCTGATGCAGGGCTTGCAACAAGTCCTGTGCCAGCTCCATTCTTTGGTCCAGCTGTGCCAAACTCCTTTGACACAACTGCATCCAATGTAAGTACATCGGGGCACAGTTGCAAAAGTTTCCTCAGTTTACAGCAGCTTGTGCCACATTTCTAGCGCAAGCCCAGTAAAACGAGTCCCCCAAAGGGCACAAGTTAGATCAGGGAAAATCTGGTCTAACTTGCGACATTTGAAGCTTGGGATTGAAAATCTGGATGGGCGGCCGGGAGAGTGCTGCAAGCGTCATGCACCAAACGATAGTTGCACCAGGGGCTTGTGACACTCTAGGGGCTCTGAAAATCAAGCCGTATATCTTTGGCCTAAGTATCTGGGGTAGGAATGGTAGCCACTAGCCAGGCTAACCTCCCCAATGCTATTTCATGAGCCAAGACTTGTGAAGCAGAGTCATTAGAGTCTACAGCTATGTGGATCTGGTATTTAGTGCCATCCAGGGCTGACTTTGCTGTGGCAGACACATTCTGTGCCACTTCATGATCCACTTTATCACTCAGTTCCAGCACTGCATTCCACAATGCTTTCTGGTACTGGACTGAATATGCCATATATGCTGCTTGTCTCAGGAGCAGGGAACCTATTGAGTACCATTTTGTAACCACAGTATTCAGTTTCCTGGAATACATTTTAGGTGGCTATGTATGTGGAGAGAGGCACCTCGGCCTTCTCACAAGCAGCTGCCTGCACCACTCCTTCATGGTCAGGTTGGGAATACAGTTATTCCACCCAATGTCTATCCATTTGATACTTCTTTAACAGTTTTATCAATGTCAGCAGCTCAATTGGACGCTGATGTGATTTTCAGTGTAGCCTTTTGTAGTGACATAGATGGGAACTAGTAGTCTCCTTGTGGGGGCTATCCTCATCTTATCCATGAACTCCATTTCCTCTTCATCCTCCTCTGTTTCATGAGAGGGGATGTCAAAAAACAACGTGGCTTGCAGGAAAACCCCAAGCACACATGGAATATCCTTATTCACCTCATTGATAGAGGGCATTCCAATGAACAAATCACCCTCTCCTCCAACAGACTGGTGGTCTTGGATCTCCTCGAAGTCTCAATGTTCTTCAATAACCACTTTGGCAATCCTGACAAGCATAAGCCCAACCTCTCTTTAGTACAGTGCCTGTCCCCCAGTCCCCCACTAACCCCCACCCTAGTTTCTACTTTCACTACCTCTCTTGTGCCGGGCTGGTTAAACTTATCAAAATCAACAACCCTGGTACTTATATTGTCTATGACAATATAGACTACAGGATCCTTAAAATGGTATGCAAATTCCTTGCCATCCCCCTTACAAACATTTTTAACCATTTCCTATGCTCTGGTACTCTCCCTCTCAATTGGAAACCCCTTCATAACTCTGGTCAAAAAGATGACAACAACAACTATAGACGCATCTCCCTCCTTGCCCCCCTTTTCAAAATCTTAGAAAAAATTGTCCATACACAAACCACTGGTTTCCTCAAGGAATATGACCTTTTTTCCGAGACACAACATGGTTTAAAAGCATTCCATAACACAGAGACTGCCCTCATTAAATTTGCTAACTTCATCAATAGGGCTTCTGGTGATGATATCTACACTGGGTCGGTCTTTGTTGACCTCACTAAAGCTTTTGACCTTGTCAATCAAAATGTCCTTCTCACCACCCTCTCTGGTCTATACTTCTCCCCCAATGTTGTAAGCTGATTTCGACACTACCTCAGCCCTAGGTCCCATCAAACCTCCATAAGCGGCATCCTCTTCAACTCCTGCCCCATAAAATGTAGTGTACCCCAAGGATCCATCCTGGGCCCTCTTCTGTTCACCCTTGTTGTCAACTACCTCCCAGAAATCTGCTTGCATACAGAACATATCCTGTGTATGGATGATGCTGCCCTCTACTGCAAGGATAAGGATCCCTCATCCTTATGTGACAAGCTACAGCATGATTTTCTCGCTCTCCATTCTTGGTTCTCTTTATGAGGGCATGTTCTAAATGTGAAGAGAACCAAATCCATGGCTTTCTCCAACCCTCAAAAATCGATTTCTTTTGATTTCACTCTTCATGATAATGATGTTAACCTCATAGAGAGAGTGACCAAATTCAAATATCTTGGTCTGCACCTTGACTGCCACTTAAACTTTGATACCCACACAAACCTCCTAATCAAGAAAGTCCATCAAATGATCAGCATGCTCTACAGAGTAAGGCCTTTCCTCACCACCGAATCAAAGTACTCCTAGCTACCAGTTTCTTACTTCTACTTTTTGACTATGGTGCTCTTGTCTACTACTTCCCTATATACCAGAGTAGTATGAACAAGCTGCGCACCACCTACCATAACATGATCCGCCTTGTTTCAGGGCTGCCAAGACTCACCCACCACTGTGACCTCTTTTTTGTTTTCCAATTATTTAACCAGGTGAGACACACTAAGCTGAAAACTTGTTTACAGGTGCAACCTGGGAGCACGAGGAAGTTAACTCATTGTCTCCTAGCAGACGGCAGTAGTTGTCAGTAAAATACACTGGTGTGTCCTGAGTATGTCAGCAGAAGTCGGCTAGTGACTCCCAGTGTGCCCTTGCAACGTCTGGAGAAGTCACTTATATATTTTAATATATAGTGTAACAGAATATAATATATATTTCACTGCATAGCACCGTTGGAAAGGTAATTTTATGCTGAACAACTTTGTCACTGATACTTTGTGCATATCATGTATACTTTAGGAGTTATTTGCATTTGTTTATGGTATGGTGTGTATGGCTTATGTTGCCTGTTTTAGCGAAAAAAATATTTTTTTTTCTGTTTCAACCAGCTTAAAAAAAAACAAAATTACATATTATTATTTGCATACCACCATTGGGAAGGTAATGTTGTGCTGTACAATTTTGCCACTGATATTTTGTGTATATCATGTATACTTTAGGAGTTATTCACATTTGTTTATGGTATGGTGTGTATGGCTGACGTTTTCCATCAAGATTCACCTAAGCAGCCTGAATAAAATTCACTTTTTTGGCACTTCTGCAGGTATAAAATAAAAACCGTATTGATTACAACTGGTTACATAGCACCATTGGAAAGGCATTTTTGTGCTCATCATCAACTTTCATGCTGATACTTTGTGTGTATCATGTTTACTTTTGGAGTTACATGCATTTGTTTATGATATGGTGTGTGTAGTTGAGATTCATCCCTCAAATCTCACCAAAGCACCTTGACTAAAATGGGGAAAATTACATTTTATAGTAAAAAGATATATTTTTTTTAACAAACATAACATTAAAACACCATCTAATGTCTGTATGCTTAATTTGGTGTTGATATGTTACATATTTTCCAACAAAAAATGTCTTATGTTGCCCTTTTTTAGTGAAAAAAATACTTAATTTGCTTTTTCGACCAGCATAGACAAAACACAAAATTACTTATTATTACAAACATGCCACCATTGGAAAGGCAATTTTGTGCTGAATAACTCTGCCACTCATACTTTATGTCTAGCATCTAGAGTTATTGAGCTATTAGCATTTGTTTGTGATATGCTGACTATGGCTTGATTTTGCTTAGAAAGGCCCAGGATTCACTGTTAAAATTATACAGGAGATTCAGGAGGCAAGTGGTGTAATCTCAGAGTGAGCCTGTGGAGGCAATGAGTTAAGTGACTTGCTCAGGGTCACACGTATGCAAGTGGGGCTGTGGGATTCAAACCCAGATCTTCAGATGTGCAGCTCAGAGTCTTAAACCACTGTGCCATACTACAGGCAATCTAACTGGCTCCCCCTTGAAGACAGACTTAATAGCAAGATACTCACCTTTTTTCATAAGCTTTCCGTGGCCTCCTCCCCTGCTGCATCAAATCCATCTTCCCATTGTCGGTTCCCCCAGAACCAGTACACACTCCTCCTCCCTCTCTTTCATCATACCTTTTTGTCACATCACCCATGGCCAAAACACCCTCTCCTTCAAGGGCACTAAGCCTTTCAGTGACCTTCCCACTTCCCTCATCCACTGTCAATTTACCACTTCCTTTAAACACAACTTGACTCTTAGGCTGTCGACAGAATTAGAACATATAGAGATTCTGGACTGATATATCAGTCTGCGGCCCTGCAAGGGTTAAAGAATTACCTATCTTTGTCTTTTCGCTGCAAGTATTCTCCTACTTTTCCACCCCGTATATCGGCTTTTCCCCCCCTACTCCTTACAATTCTTCCCCATCCTATTTTTCCCCACTAGCACGTCCCCTTTTTATGTCACTTCAAACTTATTGTTTAGTTTTGTATTAGCCACTGTGCAATTGACATTAATCTTGTGATCTGTTTACTGTTGTACCTTAGTGCTTATCCTGATGGGAGGCAGTATAGCGTAGTGGTTTAAGACTCTGAGCTGCAAATCTGGTGACATCCAGCAGACCAGACCTGGGTTTGAATCCCACAGTTTCCCCTTGCATACTTTGTGACCCTGAGCAAGTCACTTAACTTCCCTGTGCTCCCAGGTCACACCTGTAAAAAAGGCTTTCAGCTTAGTGTGCTACTCCTGGTTAAAAAAAAAAAAAATTGTCTTACTGTTTTTTATGCCTAAAATGGTATGTGTTTCTTCAACACTGGACGCTTATGAAAACCGGCAGCTTTTGCTCAAAATGCCATTCCAGTATAATAAATAAACTGAAACTGAAACTGAAGGTGTTCACTGTCTATTTGATGAATGCAGATTAAGAGGTGTAATCTTCTATAGGCCTAGGAGGGGAACCAAACACTTGGTCAGCTGAGACATCAGATTCTATGGATTCACATTCCTCCTCTTTTTCATAATACACATCCCCCTCATGTACAGGCAAGTGGTCTGAAACCAGACCCGGGGGGGGGGCAATCACATTAAACAAATTTCCCATAGCCTGGACAGCTTGGAAAAACTGCTATATCTTAGTCATGTCCTCTGTTGAGGGCATTGGTTTCTGATCCATGGCCTGCTCCTTTTCCTTTGTGGGAAGAGTGGAATGAACATGTTTTTAAATTTTTTTTTTCTTTGCAGGCATTGTTCAAGTACCTGCTCTGAAGCTCTTTTATTTGAATGTGTGTCATCACTAGAATCAAGGTTCCCCCTTTAGCACACCCGGTTATCTATAGTTTTCTTATCTGATTGCTCAGCTGCTTTATCTTTTTTGTCTGTCCCATGATAGGGACTGCTGCTTTCGAGGAGAAGAACCATATAATGCATGCTTTTCTGCATCATTAGGAACCCCCTCTGAATCTTTAATGTGCTTTGGTAATGTAGATGCAGACTGAGAAGCAATAAATTGTTTTTTTTTAAAGCCCTTTTCTTTTGAGTTTTAGGGCAAAACTTTTTACAAAGTTCTGAATTAATAAAATTGTGATCTGAACCCAGGCACTTTAGACAAAGCTTGTGGCAATCTGCCTTTGCCAGGAGCTAAAAACATTTCATGAACCTGTGGGCCCTGTTTTCTTTTTAGCTCTATCAGTCATGCCAAGCACATATAAAACCTACAAAATGAAGTATCTGGTTCCCAGTTACATATGGGGTAAAAATAAAATACTTTTATCTGAAAATGTATAGAAACCGCTTTAAATGGCGTAACATATAAGTGATTTTTCCCCTCAAAACATGGTCAGTTTTCTTAGGGGGAGTTGCATTGTAAAGCATCCTTCTCTGTTTCCTGGGAACCACTTGGGAACCGAAGAAACTGCAAAAATTACCACATTTTTAAAATAAACACCCTAATGCAAAGTAATCGAAAAAATTACTTCACTATAAAATATCCAACAATACCAATAAAGTGTAAAAATAAAGAAGATCAGAAGGCTTGAGATGACTTTAGGCATTGGAACCACTTACAAACCTATTTCAGCCAAGCATTATTTACTCTATCCTATATGCATGCAACTTTGTTTTCATTATGAATGATATGTTTATGTGTTGTTAGGGGAAGCAGCAGTTTTAATTTGTGTGGCGGGGACAGTGAGAAGGCATTTGAGGGATGGATGGGCTGGACAGAGTGGGAGATTGGAAAGAAGTGAGCAGATAGGGGTAGTTGGGACTAGGAGACACCCTGGGGCAAAATGGGATCAGGAAAGGGGTCCTCCCTGCCTGATTCCCATACCCAAGAGCTCCGCAGATTGTGGGCAGGTACTGCGCTCCTCCCTGAAAACCCATCCAACCCAGGCAATGTTATGTAATGCTAGGTCCATTAGGAACAAGACTGCAATTATTGCAGATCTTGTTGCAACATCTGACCTGGCATGTATCACCAAGACCTGGCTTGATGAGAATGCAGGATCTATACTAGCCTCTGCTTCTCTGGTTGGGTTCTCAGTGATACACCGCCCGAGATTGGATTGTAGGGCCGGGGCAGTAGCCATCTTTTTTAGAACGGACCTGAATCTTGTGGATGTGCCAGTGGGTGACACTCAATCCTTTGAGTGTATCCTGGGAGCAGGTACAGGGTTCAGGATTCTCCTCATCTACCATCCACCCGGTGATGGTGGAGAATTCCATGGTTTGATGAGTCTTTGAAGGAACTGAGGAGAGTGGGGCGAAGGCTAGAGAGGGCTTGGTGGAAATGCGGCCTGGATGCTGACAGACTTAGGTTAATGGACTGTAATGGTAACTATCAATCAGCAATCACCTGTAAGAAGGTAGAATTCCTGTCCAGGAAGATTGCTGCTGCCCGGAACCGACCAGCTCAACTCTTTCGGACTGTCGACAGACTGTGCAATCCACTCTGTCTACAGTCTGGAAGAGATTTTTCACAAATAAAATGTAATGAGCTTGCTCAGTTCTTCACAGATAAGATTGCCAGCATCAGATCGGGCATCAGCCAGGCTCCCTCTTTAAGGGTTTGCGATGATCAGCGAGAGGAAACAAACACCTGTGTTACCTGGTCTAACTTTGGTAAGCTGGAGTTCATGGATATTGTGAGGATTGTCCAGACTGTACGACCAACCAGCTGTAGTTTGGATCCGGCCCCTACGTCACTATTATTAGGTTGCGTAGACACTATCTGTCCAATCCTTGCTGAAATCATCTGAAATCATCTGGAAATCTTTGGAGCAGGGGGTCTTTCCTGATCCCCTAAAGGAGGCGGTCATTTGACCACTCCTTAAAAAGCCTTCATTGAATCCAGATTGTTTAGCTAACTACAGACCTGTCTCTAACCTGCCCTTTGTGGGTAAGGTTATTGAAAAGGTGGTTGCGCTACAACTGGATGACCATCTTATAAATCACAATGTCTATGATACTCTTCAATCAGGGTTTAGGAAAAGACATAGCACTGAGACTGCCCTTGTCCGGGTTCTAAATGATCTCCTGATTGCGAGAGATCGAAAGGCTCGTACTATTCTAGTCCTTCTTGATCTCTCCACAGCATTTGATACTGTGGACCATGGTGTGCTTTTGGAGTGCCTGCGGCTTTGTTGTGGACTGTCTGGTACAGTTCTGCATTGGTTTTGATCCTTCCTCATGTGTCGGAGACAGAGGGTTGTCACTGGAATTTATTCCTCTATGCCATCTCCCTGTCCTGTGGGGTGCCGCAGGGCTCCATTTTAGCACATGTCGTTCGCTGTTTATATGCTGCCATTGGGAGACATTATTAGGCGATACAGTTTGGGTTTTCACTGCTATGCAGATGATACCCAGCTGTATCTGTCCTTTAGTCCCGGGCAGGAAGATGCAGTCTCTATGCTTAATGGCTGTCTATCCAAAATCAAAGATTGGATGAGTGCCAGCTGGCTGAAGTTAAACCCGGATAAGACTGAGGTGTTGGCTGTGGACCCAGGTCATCTTGAGGCGAGTTGTAGGGCTGGGGCTCTATCGGGCATATGGCTTGATGGTGTCCAGCTCCCAACCTCAGACCAGGTACGTAATCTGGGCGTTATTATAGATGATGGCCTGACCCTAAAATCACAGGTGTCGGCCGTTGTCAAATCTTCCTTTTACCATCTTAGGAATATCGCCTGGGTGAAACACCTGGTTCATCTGGCTGATCTTCCTATCTTGGTCCATGCCTTTGTGACCACTCACCTTGATTACTGCAATGCCCTGTACCTAGGGCTACCAGGAGTTGATATCCGCTGCTTGCAGCTGGTGCAGAATGCAGCAGCCAGTCTTTTGACTGGGACATCTAGAAGTAGTCATATTACACCTGTGCTGCATGGACTGCACTGGCTGCCAGTTCAGTGGTGGATCACCTTCAAGGTCGGGCTACTGGCCTACAAAGCCCTACACGAACAGGGGCCGTGGTATCTACAAGATCTCCTTACTCCCTACTGTCCTTCTCGCTCACTCCGATCCACCGACGAGGGATTGCTAGAGATTCCCAGGGTTCGTGTAAAGACATCTGGGGCACGTGCATTTTCTTATGCTGCTCCCACTCTGTGGAATTCTCTACCTCGTCAGATATGAGGCTGCCTGACCATCGAGAGTTTTAAATCAGAGCTAAAAACTTTTTTGTTTGTGAAAGCATTTGGAGAATGATTTTATTGTTGTTATTGTTAATAATATGCTTGTAATTTAAATGTTGCTCATTTGTACAGCGTTTTGGATTTTTGAAAAGCGCTTAAAAAATAAAATTTTACTTACTTACTTACTTACTTTACTTACTTACTTACTTACTTTCCTTCCTCATCGATTTCTGCCTATCTTTCTCTAATTGGCTGTGCCATACCTGGATGAGTAGTTGGCTACGGTCCTCAGTTGGTTTAGATCTTTCCTCACTGGCAGAACTCAGAGGGTGGTGTTGGGGATTTATTCCTCGGCCTCATTTTCTCTGCCATTTGGGGTTCCTCAGGGCTCTGTGCTGTCCCCTATGTTGTTTGCGGTGTATCTATTGCCATTGGGAGACATTGTAAGATGGTATGGGCTGTGGCTTCACTGTTATGCAGATGATACCCAGTCTACTTTTCTTTTGCCCCAGACCAGTATAGTGTGGTCTCTGCTTTTAATAGCTGCCTCATGGAGCTCCAGGACTGGATGCAGACCAGCTGGCTAGGGTTGAACCCTGAAAAAACTGAGGTGGTGGTGGTGGAACCAGGTCGTGGGACAGAGAGGGAGGGAGCTTGGACTGCCTCCTGGCTTTGGCTTGGGGGTAGCCAGCTCATGTCCTCTGTCCAGGTTTGAAATCTGGGTGTGATATTTAATGAAGGGCTGACACTTCGTTCACAGGTGTCGGCAGTAGTTAAAGCCTGGTTTTACCATCTAAGGAACATTGCCCAAATTTAACACCTTATTCCATATCGCTACCTTCCAATGTTGATCCACACCTTTTTGACCTCCTGCCTTGACTACTGTAACTCCATATACCTAGGGCTTCTGGGGGTTGATATCCGCCACTTGCAGATGGTGCAGAACGCTGTGGTCAGGTTGCTATTAGGGGTCTCCCGGACCAGTCATATCACCCCTGTGCTGCGTGAACTGCACTGGCTGCCTGTTCAGTGGCGGCTCACCTTCAAGGTCAGTTTACTGACCTATAGGGCCCTATACAGTCAGGGCCCTGGCTACCTGCAAGAGCTCCTGGTTCCTTATTGCCCCCTCTGACCCCTCCACTCAGCCGACGAGGGATTGCTAGAAGTTCCAAGGGTTCGGTTGAAAACATCTGGTTCGAGAGCTTTTAGTTATGTAGCCACAACCCTGTGAAATTCTGTACCTCACCGGATTAGAGATTCCCTGACATTAGAGAGCTTCAAGATGGCTTTAAAAACTTACTTATTTAGCCGAGGTTTTGGAGATTAATATATGTGTATCTGAATTGTTATTTTATTGATCTATTCCACATATTTTATTGTTTTATGTTTTTAATTTTGTACAGTGCTTTGGTAATTGTTTGAATTGCGCTTTATAAATAAATGTATTATTATTATTACTATGATGTCACAGCAGACAGCGCTGCACTGCTCAGAGATTCCCTGTATTGCTTTTTATAAAGAACAATAACTAAAAAATAAATATATGTATTATGGGTGATGGCCTCTGGGGGGCAGTCAAGCACCAGGCATTTAGGCCCTGTTGGGGTCTGCAAAACCTCAGTTTCTGAGCTGGGATAAGGGACTGCCAATGTAGAACACTTGGGTGCACAGTATTGTAGCTGGACATCTCTGGGGGCTGAAGGGCATGAGAAGGGACACCTCCAGACTACCCTAAAAGATTTCTTGAAGCCTCAAGGCTAGAAAGGGATGACAGAAGATGCATCACTGAAATCTCCTATGAGTTCCAGCAGGAAGGACATGGTGCTGTGACTAGTAAGGGAGCCCATATCCAGCACTCAGAACATGGTCACCAGGAATCTCTGGTACAGGGAGTATTCAGAGGCCAAGAACATATGTGCACAAAGATCTGCAACAGAGTCGATGAACAAGGTGGGGGTGGAAAGGATGAGAAGGGACTTGGCAAGGTTAGAGGAATGGTCAAATGTATGGCAGCTTAGATTCAATGCTAAGAAGTGCAAGGTAATGCACCTGGGAAACAAAAACCCAGGGGAACAGTACACAATGGGGGTGAGATACTAACAACAACAAAAATGGAAAGGGACCTAGGGTTAGTCATATCAGATGACCCAAAGGTGGGAAAGCAATGTGAGAGGGCATCAAGGAGGGCTGGGAGATACTGGGATGCATAGGGAGATGCATCACCCAGAAAACAGGAAGTTATTATCCTCTGTACAGACAGCTGGTGAGACCCCATCTGGAGTACTCGTGCAGTTCTGGAGACCCAATCTCCAAGAAGACATAGTCAGGATGGAAGCTGTCCAGAGGAGGGCAACTAAATGGCACAGGGTCTTCACCGAAGACATATGAAGAGAGACTTAAGGAGCTTAATATGTATAGCCTCGAGGAAAGGAGGGAGAGGGGGACATGATTGAAACTTTCAAGTACCTCAAGGGAATCAACAAAGTCCAAGAGGGTAGTATCTTTCAAAAAGAGGTGTGCAAGAACAAGGCAGCACAATTTGAAGATAGAGGGGCAGCTCAGAGGTAATTTAAGGAAGTATTTTTTCACAGAGAGGTTGTGGATGCATGGAATGGCCTTCCGGAGGAGGTTGTGGAGTCAAAAACAGCAGTGGAATTCAAGCATGCATGGGACAGTCATAAGGCAATTCTAGGGGTTGGGGGTAGGAAGAAGTAGGCTGCTGGTTAACTAGGATCTGCAGCTTATCCATTAGGTAGGGAAATGGGCAGACTGGGTGGGCCAAGCGGTCCTTATCTGCCACCAAATTCTGTGTTTCTATGTTTCTATGTTTCTAAGGAAGATTCCATGTCCTCAGAGGAGGACACTGATAGAGTGGAGCTGCTTGGTACAGAGCGGGTGGTACCTGGGGGCCAGGTTGAAACTGAACCCAATCAGAGTGTCTATGGTATTAGTGCAAGATGCCAGCTGCCTCTCTGTACTGAGTCCAGGTGATTGGCACTAGAAGATCCATGATCCATGGAAGCTTGGGCAAGGGTGGTATAGGACCAAGAGGAAAATGGGATCCAGGGACTCCAGGGCCCATGCCTGTGCTGTGGGGATGCACAGAGGATCTTACCTGAGGTAAGGGCTGGCAGGAAAAGGATTGCTCTCTGAAAGTGATGCGACCCAGTCAGTGCCCATGTAGGAGTTCTCCCAGATGAGGAGAGTGGAGCTGTACAATCCCCTTGAGACAGCTTTGGTCCTCACCAGTGGCAGGTTCAGTGCATGGGTCTATAGAGAACGCCACCTCCTGGTCATCATCAGACCCTGGGCTGGTGCCATCTTTAGCACCAGACCCAAGACCAATGACTGGTCCAGAGATGGGTTCCTTCCCATTACTGTGGTCAGTGCTGCCCTCCATTCTAGGCCCTGCATCAGATTCAGCATTGGCTCTGGGTCCAGCACCCCCACATTGGCATGAGTGGTGTTGGAAGCCAGCATGGTGATGTGAATGACACCGAGTATGGCCACAGGGTCATCATAGGCACCGTGCCTGATGTCAGGCCCAGGACTAACACCATACTGGTGTCACATCTGTCACCACTAGAACTACCCAAGGAAGAGCCTACAACCCCACCTCAGCAATCTGATGCCACACAACCCTGGTGAATGGTGTCAGAATGGGACCTAATATCATGACCAACACCACCTCACTAACCAACACTGTGAATAATGTTAGAACCCAAGTGGCATCAGGCAGCAACAGCAAGGTGTCTGCAAGGGAAGACTGAGCAGATAGCTTCAGCCTCAGCACTGGAGATGTCTGTTGTTCAGGACAGACAGACTGGGAGGTGCACAGACAGCCACCCAGAAGCAGCCATCTGTTCACCAGGCTCACCCCCAGGGCCATCAATGCCTCAACGAGGTGAGGAGGACTGTGTGCTTCCTCACCACCAGAGGTGCTGAGAAGGGGCCGAGAAGAAAAGCCCAGAGGCGATGCCTTGGCCTGACGAATACAATGCCTGACTCCAAAATTGAGGCTTGGATGACCCTACTTCATCACACAGATTTTGAGGGTACAGCCTTCCACTGAGAAGCAGATGTCATGCTCATCCATTTCATAAGAGGAGTCAAGCCAGATCTAGCAGCGCTGATGCCAATAGCAGTGATGAATTTCCCACAGAGGCAATGATGCATGATGGGAGGCTGCTGGAGTTTCTTGGACTTCTTCACCCCCTTCTTATTTTCTCAAGCTCTGGCATTGTGGAGAACAAAAAAAGAACAAGTTAGATAACATCACACTGAAAAATTGAGTGCTGAAGCAGAAGAAATTCAGTGGTGTCAGCGAACTAAGGCACCGTTGCTCCCATGATGTGCACTTGACAGAGGGAAGAACAGAACTGAGGTGCATGAGGGAGATGGCTAAAGTTATTGACTGGCATGCATGGCACTACATTGGATGAATAGGTGCCGTCAGTATATGACGTCAGTTCCCTCAAGAAATTTGCTCCCACAGGGTCTTATTGCTTCTTGCTCCAGACCCATCAGTGGGAATCAGTGGTGAAGACTGAGTCTTAGAAGACCTAATATTTTTAGCCAAACACCAAGGGTGAGATTTTCAAAAGGGTTGGATATAGACGCAAATGCATGCTGTGTCCGCATACATGTACTTGTGTCCAGGCAACCTTGCAGCTATTTTTAGAAGTTTCATCTGTTTATGAAAAAAGGTCATACTTTGCAGCAAATAAATGGATGCAGTTGAATCCAAATTGAACACAAGTGTAATTTCATCTGTTTTTGGGTACAGTTACATCCTTGCACAGTGTTAGGCAATCTAACAGGTGGTCTAACAGGTTTTAATATATTTCTTCTTTGAAAATAGCAGCAGATGCATCTTGGATAGATGCTTTTGAAAACCTA
This sequence comes from Neoceratodus forsteri, assembly GCA_016271365.2. Taxonomy (NCBI): domain Eukaryota; kingdom Metazoa; phylum Chordata; order Ceratodontiformes; family Ceratodontidae; genus Neoceratodus; species Neoceratodus forsteri. Next base: position 521,275,234 of record CM057458.1, read on the forward strand.
TAAAATTTACAAATCTTTTATTCCTGTAGTCTTTTCTGTTGTCAGCAGTTTGTATTAAATTTCTCAAGGCTGCTGAAGTGTAAACTAGTAGTCCAAACTTTTCCTCGCTAATCTCATCCTCCAACAACATTTCTCAGAAACTGGGCTCACAGAATGGACAAAACACTTTCTCCAAATCTTTGGAAGGATTAATAATTAATTTATTGTAAAGTACAGCAATGCAGCCACCTGCTGCCACCAACGACCATTTCACTAAAGTGCTTTTTCAAGGCAACTGCACTGACCAATCACAATACAAGGTTTAAACAGCATGTTCAAAATAGATAGTTCAGTCTCACTGGTTTCCCATACTTGTGATGTCAGATGCATATAACTTTTACAATTTACATAGAAGGAAATAAGTGCCAAAGGAATGGGGGGGGGGGGCAAGGTTAAAGGGAAACATGGAGTGCAATTCACAGTTCTAAAAAATATGTTAAACATATTCAAATAAGTGGTATTTAATAACTTGTTTACAAATGTACAGGATTTATTCTTGACCTTATTCATTCTGATTTTAAAAAATGGCTTTAGAGGAAACATTAATTTAAGTCATAGTCACTCCATGCTTTGAATTTGAACTGCCAAAAAGCTTCTCTTTCTAACAGGAGATTCTTTAGATCTCCACCTCTGGGTCCTAGAACCACTTTTTCAATACCCTGGAACATAAACTTATGATCTGTTCCACATTTCTGAGAATGGACTGATGAAGCATGCTCCATATCATTATTCAAAATGCTTCTGAGGTGTTCACCTATATGTTCCTTAACCTCTCTAGTTGTTTTCCCTATAGAAACTTTCTTACATCTGTATGTTGCTAAATAGACAATTCCTGTTCCATTGCAATCCATAAACTTCTGTATTTTAAACACGTTGTTAACATTAGCTGTAGAAAATTCATCATCAGCATAAATTATTTCACAGAACTTACAATTAATACATTTGTGTGTACTTTTAGGAAGACTACTTAACTAATTCTCTTCTGGCTCCTTAAAATAACTGAGTAATTCTATCACCAATAGTGGTCCCTCTTCTGAAAACAAATTTTTTTTTTGTGCACTTACAGTAGCTAACTTTTCTTCAGTATTTAAAATATGCCAATTCTGATTTATAATCTGCTGGTCTTTATATGACTGTGTACTGAATTTATCAACAAAGCATACCTTATTGTCTGTTTTAAAATGTGTTTTCTGTTTCTGTATGCATAATTATTTTCAATCTATGTATTTATAGCTTTTTATACACACTCCCTACTGAAATCTCTTTCTAAGAAATGGGTTTTTAAATCTTCAGCAGCTTCTTGAATAATATGCAATTTCAGTGCAATTGCGCTTTAGACGAAAAAAAAATTGTCCTTTAGGAATATTCTCTACAACATGCCTTGGGTGGTGACTAGTAAAATGCAAAAATGAATTTCACTTTATCCCTTTCCTAAACAATTTGGTTGACAGACCTCCATCTTGATTTTATATATTGTCAAATCCAAAAAATCAACTGATTCCAAATTATTGCACACAGTAAATTTTAAATATGGATTACTATTCTCTGAAAATTCAACAAACTTGGATTAATTCATTTTCTGTGCCCACCCATATTAAAAATGTCATCAATAAATCTTTTAAATTCTTTTATACATCTAAAGAATGGGGCTGTGCTAAATACACTTTTATCTCCATGTTTGACTCAGAGCTCCCTTCAGAAAAAGATAATCTTACCCTCCAGTTGTCTAACATTAAAAGTCCAACATTTCAGAAAAACTGGGAGTCCATGGATTTCTATACTCTGAAAAAGTTGATGCTTTTCAAATACAGTAGTTGTAACACTGAACAGATCTGAGAAAACATCAGACTTTCTATGATTTCCAACCTTTTTAAGAAAGGCTGGATGTGACATTCTATATGGGTAGTTCTTCTATATGCTGTATTGCATTGGAATAAGGATTTCAAACTTCTTTATTATAACCTCTAGACCCCTTTCTTCTTTTGTGTTATCTACTTTGACTCCACTGATTCAATACTGTGTTTGCAGACTTTTGCTTCCAGTCTGTATCACTTTACATTTGCTTGCACAAGCACAAGAAATGTTTTGTTACAGAAAATGGAATTTCAGAGGTGTGTCACTGCCAAGCCCATTGCAGCTCAAGCTGAAAGGGGCTCGGCAGTTTAGACCAATGACCATGCATTGTGGTCGTGATACCACTTACTGCTTACTGGGCAGAAACTTTGTGTAGTTGAAAGACCAAAGCCACTTCTATAAGAGGGGGCTTTGGTCCTTTAATTTACATGAAGTCAGTTGGCATGCAGCTGATCAACTTTCAGCATTCAGAGTCTGAGAGTGATTGTGCCATGCTATCTATCTATTTGTCTATCTATCTATCTGTCTGTCTGTCTGTCTATCTATCTCTCATTCTGTCTTTCTGCCTGTCTGTCTCTATCTATTAAGCAGACTGCAGTGCCCAACCCCAGTACTGCTTCTTTCTCCTCCTCCCCTTCATGTCATTCACTCACCCACCTGCCATTCCCAATCTTAATATTTTTAATATATAAGTGGACTGGGGTGCCCACTCCTGATAGCACTTCTCTTGAGCCCCCTTCCCCTCCAGGTCACCCACCCCATTTCCTTTATGTTGGTGACAGCACTAGGAGCCCAACCTGGTGCCATTGATCATGACCCCAATACTGGAGTACCCAATCCCGGTGTTGGAATATCCTTGAAATAAAGAAAACAGTCCCTCAATGTGTTTTTTTTAAACCTGCAAAATGGAAAAAACTCCCTCGCCTATATGCCCCCCACACACACTTTCCAGCTCTCTCACTCCAACCTCCCACTCCAGACCCACCTCCCCACCCCCCCCATTCATCTGAACATGTTCCAGGATGAAGACCCACTCTCCAATCGAAGACATGTCTTACTGCTGGAACAACCGACTGCAATATGAGAAACTAATGTATTTCAATGGGGGTTTGAGGCAGAATGTTGTCATGTGTGCATATTTTGGCCCCACATTTTCAACATGGCCTTTTTGGTATATCCCTATGACCAGTGGTGGTGGAATTATGCAAATTTGATCCAAAAGGTGATTTTGTGGTTGCACTTTAAAATCACCTTTCAGGTGGGATTTGAACATTTTCACCACCCTTGTTCATTAGGTGAGGTAGTAAAAAGGCTATGAGAAAATCCGTGGTTAAAATATGTACACATGGAAAGGTTATGCACATATATTGAAAGTTTTCTACACTCGCTCATAACTTTGGTAATTTTAAATATTCTGACCCCAAATTTTCATTATAGTAATTTTTTCACACGCCCTCACAAACATGACAGCTGTCCTTTTTCAAATTCTGGCCAAAATGTGCTTTTGCACCTGTAGTGCAGAATGACGTTTCAGTGGCACAGAATCATGTTTTGATGGGAATCTGAAAATTTTTGCCTACCAAGTTCATGAAGTGGGGTAATAAGAAGGCTATGGTGAAATTTTAGTGTACAAAAATGGTGAAATACCCAGGTTATGACTGATCATTACAGTATTTCAGCATTCACTCATACTGTAACTTCACTAATTTTCATTATTTTACTCCAAACTTTCAGCATAGCCATTTTTCCACACCACCCCATAAATGTGACATGAATCATTTTTTAAATCCTGGATGAGACGTCTCTTTGCACCTCTGGTGCAAAATGACCTTCTGGCCAGAATACTATAAATGGTTCATGTCATGTTTATAGCAAATCATAAAATGAGTGTCTTGAAAAGTAGAGGTCAAAATTTAAAAAAATAAAAACAAGTGTTGTTTAACAACCTTTGTGTGTAGTGACAATCTTCACCCCAGTGGCCATGCTTTGTTATCCCATGCCAGTCAGCTGTGTTTGTGGGTCAGCTCATTGACCCAGTTGGATGGGGTGAGGGTGAGGAAACAGCACTGTTATGTGACAGCCCCCTCAGACAGGGAATGAAAGGTGCAGGGCAGTCCACATTGGCCCAGGTGCCATATCATGAAGACAACTGTCCTCTTGTCATAGGGCCCTGCACCTCTTCACCCAAGGGTGGCAGACAACCTTGTGCGTTGGCTGACAGATGCACTCTTTGCCCTGTGAATCTGTATCTGCGACCATATGGAAGCACAAGAACTACAGGGCCCTGAGCTTCTGCAGCCCACCAGATAGCCCTATGAATTCTTCACATTCGTCACTGCATGGACATGCAGGGCCCTTGGATGGAGTCTTCCCTTAGTGCAGGGCATCTGCATCTGTGCACTATCATTACCAAACACCTGCACAGCCCATACATGCAAACAAACATTATGCATTGACAAATGCTCGTTCACTTTAAATTTTAGTTGCCATCTGTTAGACCACTACTCCAACTTCTCTGCATCTCTTTTAATGCAGCTGATCCCCTCTTTATTATCTACTTTCCTGCAGCATTTGATGTTATCAAGAGATTCAATTTACCCTTTAATACCACCCTGATGTCACTGACTACTGGCCCTGGATAGACCCACATGGCCCTCCACTTGTAACTTTTCTGATATCAGAGAATTTGCCATTTAGGACCACTCTCTGTGTCATACCTGACAACCAGTGACCAATACACTTTGTTACTTCTTCAACTAGCCCTATTTCCCCTGTCTTCTGGGAAAGCCTACTGTGTTTCACTGGATTAAAGGCCTTATTGAAGTCCAGGTACGGAAGGTGGACTGGTGTCTGGTGGAATGGTTCACCCCCTGGAGCACATCATCCACCCCCCACCCTAGTACTACAACAGAGCACAGCACATACCCTTCACTCAGCTCCTTGGCTGACTGCCATCTGACTTCTGCAAACACTGCAGTGATATACTGTACATGTGGGTATACTGATATACAGTAGTATCCAGTGATCTACTGTACATGTCGGTATACTGATATACAGTGGTATCCAGTGATATACTGTACATGTGGGTATACTGATATACAGTAGTAGTCGCAAGAGATTTCTGAAGAGGTGTTCAGGCTGAACAGTGACCGGAAGTAGAGGGAGGTGCCACTGGACAGTTGGATCTCAATTTAAAATTGACAGTGAGCACTGGAGGGAGGGGGTTACAACAAATGCTCTCTGCCTCTGCTAGTCTGTTGGACACTGTTCAATGAGTTCAACAGTGTGAAGGGTTGGGTGTGACTTGTGTTGTAGGAGGGGACATCAGGACAGGACTGGGACTGATTGACATAAGAGGGGAATTGGGATCAGTCACTGCCTTTTAGTAACTGCCATGCTAACACAATCAGCATTGCTTGCACTACAGGTGTGTTTTTCAGACAGGCACAGATGTAGTACACAGTCCAAGGACCAAAAGGCTGTGCAGCATGAGTCCTTACACAGTTGTGTGGCAGTTTAGAGTAGGACAATCTGTGCTTATGGCATGCATGAAAGGAAATTTTGATTTATATAGCACCTTTCATATAGATTCATAGGTTCATAGGTTTTGTACGAGTTCGGCGGGTAGATTACCCTTAATGGACTCGCCGCCTGTCTCACTGGTGGAATTCAAACTTGGTGTCACTCATGTATAAATCTAAATTTGTTTTAAATGAGTCAACAGTAGAACTAAGTACTATGTTGGCAGGAAGTTTATTCCAGGTGTTTACCACGCTTTGAGTGAACCACATATTTCTTCTTACAGTGTTATTTTGGGTGCCTTTTAATTTTAATGAATGGGATCTAGTATTTATCAAAGACTGATGTCTAACTAGGCCTGTTATTTCAAGAATTGCTACATCTTGAAAAGCTTTATATGTCTGACATAAATCTCCATGTAACCTTCTATATTTCATAAAATAGAGATTTGTTCTTTTTACTCTGGTTTTATAATCGGTTGCTCATAATGTAGAAACTTTTTTTATCGCTTTACGTTGCATCTTTTCTGTGAGTTTTTTATTTCTTATTAAATATGAACTACAGAGGAACAATATTCTAAATGAGGTCTAACTAGTTCAACATACAAGGGGATGATAACATTTGTGTCCCTACTTTTAATGTTTCCTAAGATGCAGCTTAATATTTTATTGCCTTTTTTGCTGCATTAGTTATGTGTTCATCAAAGGAAAAATCTTTAGATAAAGTAACACCTAGATCTTTTTCCTGATTAGTCATCTGAACATCTATATTATTCATTGAATATGTAAGACAAGGGTTATTCTTACCCAGGTGCATTACTTTACATTTTAATTAATTGAACAGTAAATTGTTTCTTTTAGACCATTCAACCAGATGAGTTAAGTTGTTTTGTAAATTAATTGCTGAGTTTGCATCAGATATTATACTTCCCAATTTGCAGTCATCAGCAAACTTGGCAAGCCAGCATGTGTTAGATTGAAGACTCATCGGGTGGGATATTCAGACATGCGCCAGGCAGGGGCACAAGCCAGGCACAGCGCAACTGGGATGCACCAGGGAGTGTGCTGGGTGATATTCAATGGTGCTGCACCATGGCTCAGCACCATTGAATATGGCAACGTGGCCTCTCGCATTGCGCATGGCGCAGTGGTACTGCACCAGTGTAAATGGCAAGAGAGGAGCAGGGGGATGCACCAGCACAAGTGCAGTTGCGCTAGGTGCAGGAACCGAGATATTTAGTAGTGGATATGCAAATGGGGCCATAATTCATTAGCAAGTGCAACTGGGGCCATTAGCATGCCATTATAGTCTGTTGCATGCGCAGGTGCGCCGACCTCGGTGACTTGCACTCTGGCACCCTGCCAGGCTGCAGCCGTCGGGGACCGACGCCCCTTGCACAGTGCGGCAAAGTGCCCCAATGCCCGATCATGGGCATATGTATCAAACAAATAATGTCCAATATCCCTGGTGGTCCAGTGGACCACTTCCAGCCCGATTGCAGGCATATGTATTAAATAAAACAAATCCGATATCCCTGGTGGTCCAGTGGACTGCTTCCAGACCGATCGCGGGCATATATCCCTGGTGGTCCAGTGGACTGCTTCCAGACCGATCGCGGGCATATATACTAAAAAAAAACACGTACATTGTCCTGGTGTCAGTGGACCACTTCCAGCCCGATCATGGGCATCATGAACTAGAACAGTTTAAATTAATCCTGGTGGTCCGGTACCCCCTCCCCTCCTTCACTGATCCCCCAGTCAGCGGGCGGCAGCTCTACACCATCGCCGCCCGGCAGCCCACTGACTGACTGTGTACAGTGCAGCTGTACACCCATTGGTCCACAGTGTGGGCCAATGGGCTTACAGACCGTGCGATACTACACAGTCAGATATGTGAATGGATCCATTCCAGTATCAGGACTGTAGTAGTATGTCTGTATGCCCATTGGCCCATGCTGTGGACCAATGGGCATACAACTGTACTATATGCAGTCAGTCAGTGGGGTGGCTAGGGGCGGTTGGTGGTGGGGAGCTGCTGCCTCCACTGACTGGGGAGCGGCGGCAGGGCCTGCGGGCGGGTGGGGAGGGGGGATACCGCTGAACCACCAGGGTTAATTTAAACTGTTCTAGTCTACGTATGCCCAAGATCGAGCTGGAAGTGGTCCACTGGACCACCAGGGATATCGGGTGTGTTTTATTTAGTACATATGCCTGCGATCGCGCTAGAAGCGGTCCACTGGCCCACCAGGGATTTAGGTACAGGTACAATGCCTGCGATCAGGTGAGGGAAGGGCGTGACGCCAACGGACCCTGGCACAGGAGCTCGGGTGGCCACCCACAGCTGGAGGCTGCCATGTTGGGCAGCTCACCTGTGGGTAGCCAGCCCTTGCTCCTATTTCTTTGTGGTTCATCTTTGAGTACCAGTGTGCGGCGCAAGTAGGGGTTGCACCAGCATATGCGCCGCACATCCCAGGCTGAATATCGGGATGCATGGAATATGCATGGGCATGCCCCCCACACTTGCACCGCAAACATTACTGGTGCACCCTAGTGCATCGGGATCTGAGCAGCGCAACATCCCCTTTTGAATATCACACTGGGGCGCATCAGTGGGTTGTGCATGGTGCAACACTGTTGTGCCATGTGCAACCCATTTGAATATCCCACCCCCAGTGGATATCAATATATTAAAAAGAATAGGACCCAGTACTGAGCCCTGGGGAACCCCACTAGTAACTTGGTCCCGATTTGACAGATAACCTTTAACCGAGACTTGCTGTGTCTGACCCATTAACCAAGCATTTACCCAGTTTATAATTACTGGATGAATTTTTTTAAAGCTCAAGTTGTTTAATGAGCAAATGATGTGTTACAGAGTCAAATGCTTTGGAAAAGTCTAGGAATATTATATCCACTGATAAACCATTATCTAGTTCTTCGCTGACTGATTCCAGAAAGTGTAGAAGGTTAGTCTGACACGATTTTCCTTTAACAAAACCATGCTGATAAATGTCTACATGTCCTATTTCTTCCAGGTGAATGCTAATTATGTTTTTTAATATCCTTTCCAACTATTTACAAAATATGGCAGTAAGGCTTATAGGTCTATAATTTTCTACTAGGCTTTTACTGCCACCTTTATGAAGGGGGATAACTATGGCTTTGTTCCATAATGGTACAATAGTACTAGTGTACAAAGACTGATTGAACGGTAAAATCAAGGGTCCAATCAATGATTCAGTTAAATTTTTAACAAATATTGGTGGAATGCCATCAGGACCTGGTGACCCACTAGTTTTTAATAAATTAATACTATCAATGACTTCCTGTTCTGATATTGGGATAAATGGAATATCGGTTGTTATTTTTTGTGAATAGTCTTCATACTTGGGTTTAAACACATTAATAAAATTATCATTTAACTGAGCAGCAGTTTTAGTTTCATCAGTTATGGTGCCTTCAGAAGTATGTAAAGGACCAATAGGGGAACTGTTTTGTTTTAATGAACCGATATAGTTGAAAAGCGATTTTTTATTGTCTTTAACAGTTTTAGCCAGCTTCTCTTCAAGTGTTTGTTTTTGCTTTTTTATCAAGTTCTTACATTTATTAGCAGATTTTTTTATATGAATTCCAATTAGATGCTGAAGGATTTTTTTAATAGAAACATAGAAACATAGACTTTGACGGCAGATAAGGACCGCTTGGCCCATCTAGTCTACCCATTTCCCTACCTACAGGATAGGCCACAGATCCTAGTTAACCAATAGCCTATTTCTTCCTACCCCCCACAAGAATTGCCTTATGTCTGTCCCATGCATTCTTGAATTCTCCCACAGTTTTAGACCCCACAACCTCCTCAGGAAGGCTGTTCCATGCATCCACTACCTCTCTGTGAAATAATACTTCCTCACATTGCCCTGAACCGCCCTCCTTCTATCTTTAAATTGTGTCCCCTTGTTCTTGCAGTCTCTTTTCTGAAAGATGCTACCCTCTTGGACTTTGTTGATTCCACTGAGGTACTTAAAGTTTCTATCATGTCCCCCTCTCCCTTCTTTCTCAAGGGTGTACATATTAAGCTCCTTAGTCTCTCCTCATATGGCTTCTTTGCAGACCCTGCACCATTTTAGTTGCCCTCCTCTGGACTGCCTCTATCCTGTCTATGTCCTTGTGGAGATGGGGTCTCCAGAACTGGACACAGTACTCAGATAGGGTCTCACCAACTGTCTGTACAGAGGATAACAACTTCCTGTTTTCTGCTGCTGATGCCTCTCCTATACATCCCAGTATACCCCAGCCTCCCTACTGCCTTCTCACATTGCTTGCTAACCTTAAGGTCATCTGATATGATTAACCCCAGGTCCCTTTCCTTTTTTGTTGTTGTTACTACCTCCCCACCCATTGTGTATTCTTCCTCTGGGTTCTTGTTTCCCAGGTGCATTATTTTACACTTCTTTGCGTTGAATCCTAGCTGCCATACTTCTGACCATTCCTCCAACCTTGCCATGTTCCTTTTCATCCTTTGCACGCCTCCTTGTGTATCAACCCTGTTGCAGATCTTTGTGTCATCTGCAAAGGCATACTTTTCCTTCCAGTCCTCTGCAATGTCACTGATAAAGACATTAAAAGGACTGGACCCAATACTGAACCTTATGGCACTCCCCACTAGTAACCCCTCTTTCTTCAGAGTGGACTCCATTTATAATTACCTTCTGTGTCCTGTTGTGCAGCCAATGTTTTCACTAGTCTACCACCCTGGGACCCACTCCCAGGCTGGTTAAATTGACTATTAATCTTTGTGTGGGACTGTGTCAAATGCCTTGCTAAAGTCTAGGTAGGCCATGTCCACAGCCCTCCGTGGTCTACTACTTTGGTCACCCAGTCAAAGAAATCTATTAGATCTCGTCTGACATGACCTTCCGCTGTGAACCCATGCTGCCTTGGGTCCTGTGTTCCACTGGCCTCTAGGTACTCAACTCTTCTTTCCTTCAGAAGTGACTCCATCACTTTCCTTACCACAGAGGTCAGACTGACAGGTCTGTAGTTTCCTGCCTCTGTCTTGGTCCCACTTTTGTGAAGGGGAATCACATCTGCCTTCCTCCAGTCCTCGGTACCACACCATCCTCCCATGATTTATTAAAAAGAGGAGCCAGTGGTTTCACTAGTTCCTCCCTTAATTCTTTTAGAATTCTAGGGTGAATTCCATCAGGACCCATTGCTTTGTCCACCTTCAGTTTTAGGAGTTCTTGCCAAACCCTTTCTTCTGTGAAAGGACTGGGATCGACCCCCCTATCAAGAGTGCTTCTGTTAATTGGATTAGGCACTTCCCCCTCCTCTTTTGTGAATACTGAGCAGAAATAGTCATTCAGTATCCCTGCTTTTCCACTGTCCTCCTCTGCCCACTCACCGTTCATTCTATTCAGCCTCACTATCCTTCCCTTTGTCTTTCTACGCTCGCTGATGTACCTATAAAAGGTTTTATCCCCCTTCTTAACTGAGTTGGCTATCTTTTCCTTCAGTTTGGGCCTTTGCTATTCTGACTTCCCTCCCTGCTTCCTTCTGCCTTAACTGGTACAGCTCTCTGTCCTGCTTCTTCTGTGTTTCTTATACTTCCGGAATGCTATCTTTTTCTTCCTGACTTTCATAGCCACCTCTTTTGAGAACCATAGTGGCTTTTTCTTTCATTTTGATTTATTTATTTGTTTCACACAAAGGCTTGTTGCCTCTGTGATGGCAGTTTTGATGATTCCCCATTGTTGCTCCACATCTCCTTCTAGCCTGTTTGCTAGTGCTTTTCTGAGGCACTCTCCCATCTTGCCAAAGTCAGCCCTCCTAAAGTCCAGTACTCTCACTTTTGTATGGTGTGACTCAGTAGCTGAGTTTAACGTGAACCATACTCTTTGATGGTCACTTGTCCCCAGATGGCAACCCACTTCTAGATCTGAGATCCTCTCACTGCCTCTGCTTGAGAGTACGAGGTCTAAGATTGCTCCTCACGAGTGGGTTCCAAACCAGCTGTCTGAGGCCCGCCACCTGTAGGGCATCAAGAATGGCCCTGCTCTTGGATGTGGCTGCAGCAAATGTGCTCCGTTAACATCTGGCATATTCAGGTCTCCCATCAACAGTATCTCCCTTTCTCTGCCATTCTAAGAATGCCTTCTATCATATCCTTGTCTATTCCCCCCTGACATGGGGTCTGTACACAACCCTGTGCAGATTGTAGTGCCCTTTCCAGTCTCCAAGGTGACCCACAGTGCCTCTCTCCTCCCTGTTTACTCTTTTGTTCAGTTGCTTTTATCCCTTCCTTTACATAGAGAGCTACTCCACCCCCTCTTCTCCTCTGCCTGTCTCTCCTGTAGGTTATGTACCCTGGTATGTTAACATCCCAGTCATGGTTCTCTGTGTACCATGTTTCTGTAACTGCTACGATATCCAGGCATCCCTCTTTCTTCAAGGCCACCAGCTCAGGGAGCTTGTTGCCCAGACTGCGGGCATTGGTACTCATTACCCTCCATTTCCTGATGGCCTTACTCCCTTTTGCCCCATCCCTGTCCTTCTTGCCTTTATCACTTTCTCCATTTACCCCAGCCCTTCTCCCTATCGACACCTCTATGTTGGTGTTTGTCGCACTTACTACCATTATTATTTGGGGGGGGCTAGGATTTCCCAGCTTCTTTCCAGTGCCTCCCTCCTTGGCTAGTTTAAATGCTTGCCAATGAAGCATTCAAACCTATCATCATCCTGGTTCCCCTCCCAGACAGATGCAGCCCATCATGCCAGTATAGGCTTGCATCACTCCAGGTGGACCCCCAATCCCCAATGAAGCCAAATCCCTGAGCTCCACACCAGTTTTTCAACCACTGATTGAATCCCATAGTGCGGAACACCCTAGCCTCTCCTATGCCATAGATGGGCAGCACCTCCAAGAAGGTTACCGTGCGTGCTACCTGACTAAGGCCCTTCCCCAATTCCACAAACTCTTCCTGCACTTCTTTAATCCTTTTCTTAGCCAGGTCATTTGTCTCTAGGTGGACAATGACATCCAGCTCTAGTCCCTGTGCAGCTGCTCCGGCAATCCTGAGGATTCGCTCCCTGTCCTCCCAAGCCTTGGCGCCAGGCAGGCACCTTACCTCCCTCTCCCCTTCCTCCCCCAGTTCTACCTTCCTAACAATGGAGTCCCCCACCAGGAGTTGTTTCCTTCCCCTGCAGTGTCCCCTGCCACCCTCCTGTGGGTCTCCTTTGTGGAGGTTCCCAGCATCCTTCTTGGTCTCCACTGCGGGTGCCTCCATAGAGGTTCCCACACTTTGCCAGAATGGCATAGGAATTGTGGAGAGGTACAACTGGAGGGATGCACCTCTGTTCTACCACCCTCACCCTCCCTGAGCCCACTGTGGTCCAACCGCTCCTCTTTCTTGGCAACCTCTGAGGCAACGGCAGTGGCACTGGTGGTCCCTGGATGGAAGAGAAGGTCCCACAAATCCTGGCCAACTCAGCCTGGAGATGAGCAACCTCCTCCCTCAGCCCAGAGAGGTGCCTACAGATGGGAAAACACCGCATCCTCCAGAACATCTCCTGGAAGACTGCTGCTCCACAGCCACTGCACTGCACCACTCCAATCATGTCTTATTTCTGGCCCTTTAACTGTTTGCAATCCTTACTCTTTCCTCTGTTTTTTTTTCCCTCTCTCCTTACTTTCTGCCTGTGTGCCCTTTAAGCTCCTGATTGTCCTGTTCTGAGACAAGAATATCCTATATTTCTCAGTAGACCACTTACTTGCTCGGAGGCAGACCTCCAGCAGCTAGAGGGGGTCGGAGAGCTACTCTTGCCCTTCTAGGATGCTGGGTATTTGGTGGTTCTGTGATCACTCACTTCCTGCTCCCAAACAGGAAGTTCCTGTTGTCAGTCAAATCCTGTGCCTATAAAAATAGAACTAGCTTTGGGTGGGGGGAAGGAGGGCAATATAGTCCCAGCAAAGAAGTCCAGTCACACAGAAGTCCTTTCTCCTGGTGTCTTCTGCCAAGCTATTTCTTATAACGTCTATGCTTTTTTGCTAGGCTTTTTTTTTTGTTTATGTTCCACCATGGAGGAACTCTTCTATTTTTGTTGTATTTTTTCCTAATAGAAACCCAGGATTTGATGCAATGTTGAAGTTTTTCATCAATTTTGTTCCAAGTTTCATCAAAGTCGCAGCCTGTGAGATCAGTAGCCCAGTTCCAACTATTAAGATATTCAGTAATACTAACATAGTTAGCTTTATTAAGGTTTTTTATAACAGAACAGTCAACTAGTGTAGTGGAATATGTAAGCTGCATAGTTGTAAGGATCATATTGTGATCACCATTTGACAGGAGGTGTATAATCTTAACTTGTGCATTTGCATTTTCGATGTTTGAAAAAACTAAGTCCAATATATTTTTTTCTCTTGTAGGTAATTTGACTAATTGTTCCATATTATTTATTACCATAAGATCTAAGACTGATGTTTCAAGAGTGGGACTTCCTTTACAGGTTTCCCAGTCAATATTTGGGAGATTAAAGTCTCCCATTAATATGCAATCTTCATCCACAAGGTTGTCTTCAATATTAGTTATAAATGTAGCATTGTCATCTTTGTTTAAGTTTGGTGCTCTATAACCTAATCCTACTGTAATTGCATGATTAATTGTAAGTATTATTTTAATCCATATTAATTCAATTGTATTATCCTGATATTGAGTGTTGTCTACTAAATAGCTTTTAAGTGTATTTTTTACATATAATACAACTCCACCTTCCCTAGTGTTTAACCAATTTTTTCCAAATTTTGTATATCCCGGTATTTGGGTATATATAGACTGTATCCCTGAATGTTTTAAAATTCAGAGAGGGAGGAAGAGAATTTTGCTGCCTTTTTATATAGCAACCTATACAGATACAAATCATCCCAAAACTCATTAGAGCCCAGGACTAGGGGGAGGGGAGGGAAAGTTTGCAGCTCAATTCTATGTAAACTCCAGAAACAGGGGAAAGAGAGGTAAGCAGCCCTAGAAGAAGAGAGCATCATAATCAATATCTCTCTCATCGAACTGAGGGAAGATCAACTATGGATATTACAAAAGGGGCTGTCTTTTATACCGACCTTGGACACGAGGCCTTTCAAGTTGTATATTGACCTACACAGATTCACAAGAAATCTTAATTTGTCTACATTTTTTAAGAGAAGCAAGATGGGTCATGGTCATCATACAGATACAGGACTGGGTGAGGTTACTTCCTCATTGTCAGCTGATAGCTTTGAGGTAAGACAATTTTTTATTTTTTTATTTTTATTTATTTAGGGATTCAGATCATACCTTTGAGCTCAGAGCTCTTTTGCAAAGGTTCCATGTCAAACAGTGACAATGACAAGAATAACAAACGGTTTATATATAATACTCAAATAGTAGGTAGCTAGTATACAATAAGGTTACAATGTCATTTGTAGTACCAATGGTGATAGAACAGCATCAAGAGCATTCAACTAGGGTAAAGGACAGTGTTTATATGTAGCGAAGGAGATAAAGAGGTGTGACACCTAGTGTGAGAGTCTGAGGAGGAGTCAAGGTGAGAGGAGGAGGAGACTGGGGCGGAGAGTGGGCAGCAAAAAGAAGTGGCTTTGTCTAGGAGGTTGGGAGGTAGTGGTAGTAGGCTGGTTTTAAGGTTGATCCAGTGGGGGAAAAGGCACAGGGGGGAGAGGAAGACAAAGGGATAGGGCAAGAGGGAAGAGTGGGTTTAAAAGGAAGGGGAAGGAGGGTGTGGGTGAGTGGGCATTATGGGTGTTATAGTCCCAGTGGCAGTCACAAACTGTCCTAGTAAGAAGGTGTTGCCTTAGGCCATTTTTGAATTGTGAGATGCATTGGGAGTTTAGAATGTGCACTGGGATTTCATTGAGCCATTGGGGGATCCCTACAGCTGAAAGCACGCTGTCCCTGCACAGTTCGATGGAAAGGTGTTGATAGGGCCCCCCCTCATCCTGCCTCTGGTGGTCTAGCTGGTAGCACCTGGTGTTAGGATGCTAGAAATGAATGGGGGGGTTTACCCATTAGCGCCTTTTTCCCAAGGAGTCATGTTTGGAATATAATCCTGTTTGTTAGTGGCAGCCAATTGGTCTCCTCGTATAAGGAGCAGGTATGGGTATTTCAATCTGCAGCCATTGTGAGCCTACATGCCTTGTTGAGGGCAATGTGAATCCTTTTTAGTGCAGTGTCTGTTGCTGCACCGTAGACCACCAATCCATAGTCGATGGTAGAATGGATGGAGCTGGAGACTGAGAGACGGAGGGACTTTGGAGTGAGATACTTTTTATACCTATAGAGTGCACCCAGCTTGGTGTTCACTGCCTTTATCACTGTGTCGATGTGTTGGGTGAAGGTGAGGGAGTCATCAATGGTGACCCCCAGGTACTTGAAGGAGTGAACTTGTTCTAGTGGCTCATTGACTTTATTGGAGATGGTGAGGGGAGGGAGCTTATTTTTGTGCTGTGGGCTGGCTGTGAGCATCACCTTGGTCTTTTTGTAGTTTAATAGAAGTTTATGGCTACAGAACCAGTCTTTCAGCTTGTAGAAGGATGCCTGCAGCTCGGAGTGGAGGGCGACTATTGATGAACTGCTGGTGAGAGGTATAGCATTGTCTGTGTAAAGTACAGTATCAGTTTAGTGTCACAGGTTTCAGGGAGATTATTTAGGAAGAGGCTGAATAGTAAGGGCCCCAGTATTTACCCCTGTGGGACCCCTAAAGATACCTCATTGGAGCTAGATACTGTGTGCCCAATTTTTATGTGTTGGCTTCCGAGTGTTAGGTAGTCCTTGAACCAGCAGACAGCAGTGGTTGCAACCCCCAGGTTCTGTAGTTGAGTCAGGAGGAGAGAGTGATTTACAGTTTCGAAGGCTTTGGTGAGGTCTATGAAGACTGACCCCACCAGTTTTCCTTCATCTAGTGCATTGTGCGAGTAGTTAGTGTAGTCCAGCAAGGCAGTGGAGGTACTATGATTCTGCCTGAAGCCATGTTGGTTGGGACATAACAGGCTGTATTTGTTGAAGTAATCTGTGAGTTGGGAGGCCACAATCTTTTCCAGGGCTTTAGATAAGGGAGAAAGGATAGATATTGGCCTATAATTGGCGGTGCATGTCATATCACCGTTCTTGCGTCACGAGAGCCTGTTTCCAGATCCCGGGGAATTGTGCAAGAGCCAGCGATTTGTTAAATAGTTTTGTAACTGGCACGATGATGACATCCAGTGTTAGGGATAGGAGTTTCATATCGACTCCATCACTCCCTATTCTGGTCTTGCCTAGTATTTTTTTATGTGTTTGTAAGCCCCCTTCACTGACACTTTTTTGAAGTAGAAGACAGGGATTTAGCCCCCTTGAGGTGTGCAGTTGGTTTGTTCCCCAGCAGGGTGCAGGTAGTCAGGGGGGTAGCACTCCAGTCTGGTCAGTAAACGCTGTGTTGAGAGAATCCGTGATGTGCCGAGGGTCAGTAATCGTGGTGTTGTTGATGTTGAGCGAGCTGGGGATCTCCTTCTCATCCTTTCCAAGAAGGTTTTTGATGTTCTCCCAAAAACTCTTCCCATTGCCCCAAGTTTTATTATGCTGCTCCTTGTGGAAGTTGGCCTTTACTTGGTGGATAAGGTTGCTGCAGTGGTTTCTTGCAGCTCTATAGCATTGGAAGTTGTGTTTGCTGTGAGAGGACCTGGCTTTTTCCCAAAGGTTGTCCCTTTCCTTCATCTGGGCGAGGAGATCCCCTGTGATCCAGCCATTAACTTGACCCTGAATTTTTCTTTTCCTCAGTGGTGCAAAGATATCACAACTGTTGTTGAAGTCCTCTATAAAGAAACTTAGGGCCTGGTCAATATTAGGTGCATGATCGATGGGGGACCAGTCATGCTGGGAGAGGGCAGAGGAGAGGGCCCCAAGCTTGACCTTCCCCAAGACCCTACTATTAATTATGATAGATGGGGGCATGCTTAATTTGTTTGACCATGTGAAAGTGACCGGGGATTGATCACTTAAGGTGTCAGGCAGGACCTTAAGCTCAGAGATTCGAGAAGGGGAACTAGAGAGGAACCAATTGAGAAGGGTGTCTTTTCCTGTTTTGTGGTTCCACCTTGTTGGGCTGTCTATGAGTTGGGTCCAATTGGAAGAAGCGACCATGTCCTTGAAAGGTGTGGATTCCTTGCCCTCCCAGTTGATGTTAAAGTCACCTGTTATGAGAAGATCTGTGCCCAGTCTACATTCATGCCACCCTATAATGATGCTGTTAAAATATTTGAACAGAGATGTGAAAGACAATTCAATTTGCTTTTGGAAAAGGAGGAAAGGACGAACTGTACTAACATTTTCTCTTTTGAGGTTGAGGTCTTAAAATGTTTGGAGTCTAACTCCAAAATAACTATTAAACTTGTGGACAATGGAGGGTCAGTGGTGGTAATGTCCACTAATAAATATATTGAAGAAATTAATAGACAATTAGCGAATGTTGAATTTTACCTACCACTGACCCTTGACCCCACGGCAAAATTTAAAAGTAACATGGATGCTTTTCTGTTCGAATCTGAATGTGAAGGTGTTGTCTGTCATGATGAGGTACTGTACCTTACTGTTGTTTTCCCAGTATGGGCTACGATATATGTACTGCCCAAAGTGCACAAAAACTTGCATGATCCCCGGAATGCCCTATTGTTTATTTATTTATTTATTTGTTTTATTTATTTATATAATCTTGGATTAACAATATCATTGAGCTGGGAGCTGACTTACAAAGGTTCCATGTCAGTAAAATAACATACAATAAAATACAAACAAAGCAGGGCAGAGTGTGGCACAAAAGGCATGAGTGTAGAGCTATAAATGGTACAATCAGGTTGAGACAAATGTTTCTAAGGTAGATATATGGTTACAGTATATCTAAACATTTCAAAAAGTTAGAATTTAGAAAAAGGGGACTAGCTAAGTGCAGCCAGAGGCCTTGTAGGTGATAGAAAAGGAGGGAGGTACAGGGGATAAGGAGAAGTGTGGGAAGGGGAGGCAAGTAGGTGTCAGGAGGGGTGAGAGTGGGGGGACAAATAGGGCCAGTGGAGTTGGATTTGGCAAAGAGGGGACAGGGCTATAGATTGTAGTCACAGCCACTAATGACTGTAAGTGTTCCCAAAGTTTACATTTAAAGGGCCCAATCTTAGGTTCAGAAGTGATATCACTGGTAGTCCATTAAACCAGTAGTGGGCATGGTAGTCAAAGGTTTTCTGACCCTTTGTAGTGTGGCGGAAAGGGATTTAGTATGAATGACTAGTCATGCCTCTGGTCCAATGGGGGTTTGATGTTGGGTCGAGTATGTTCTGCAGGGATGGGGGGGTTTGGCCGAGAACAATTTTCTTGGTCAATAGACAGGTCTGGCATGTTACCCTTCCATTGAGGTGTAGCCAGTTTGACTGGGTGTACAGGTCGCAGGTGTGCATGAGTGGATGCGCACCTGTAACCAATCAATCAATCAATCAATCAATATCTTTATTTGTCCAGGCGGGCACCATTGAGCAAGCTCATTTACAAGGTGTATCTGCAGTCCTACAGTAATAATACAGAAAGACACGTTACAATAGTACAAACAGTAAAAATGTCTGCTATTATAGTAAAAATGCACATTTACAGGTAATATACATTGAACATAGAACTACAAGGAGTCGTGGATAATGAACTTGTGCTGGATCCAAGCCCAAAAACTGTGCATTTTGTAGTGGGAAATGTTAGGGAGAGGGTAGGCATACCAGATAGAAGATATAAAGCACATAATGTAGGGGGAGGTGGGGAATAGGGGTGCAAGCAAGGAGGACGCAATTGTTGGAGCAGAGTGAGGGATCAGGAGGGTGGAGGACCGTACGAAAGGTGACGAAGTGATTTTTGCCCCAAAATGTGGTGACATATGGAGGAGAAAAGCTGCCATTGTACTAAGTGCAAGAGGAGGAATATAGTAGCAGGGGCATAACTGGGAGGGTCTTGGAGGTTGGGGCAGATGGAGGTGTTGGATGGACGAGGGACCGAATATTTTTTGGGGTGAAAGATGATAATTATCCCCAAGTGTGGTAGCATGTGCTAGAATCAGGCTGCAGCTGTTCAGAGCGTCAAAGAATAAGATATGGGAGTTCGGCAATAAGTCCTGTGGATCTGTTGGTGGGCATGCGAGAGGCAGAGGCACACATTTCAGCTGGGGGGCTGCCATTTGTGGGCCGTCGTTTGAGGGAGGGAGGTTAGTTAGTGTCTAGTAAAGCAGTTGCAAATTTCTGTAATGCCATCACGGTAAAGCCTTTTGAACAAAAGGGTACTTACTGGGGTTTTCAGCTTAAGTATTTTTTGGATTTTATTCCATATTGATGGGAGTGAGAATCCAAAGGCTGCTCTCCTGACTCGTGTGAGTGCCCTGGGTATATTTAGCAGGAGTTGTGAGCAGCTTCTAAGGGAATAATTCCCGGGCACAATCGGAGTCAGACAGTCAACGATGTATTGAGGGAGTTTGCCACTGAGGGCTCTAAGTGTCCAGAGTGCTGCATTAAAGTTGCGCCCATAGTGAAGTGAGGTCCAGCCCGTGGCGGCATATAGTGCGCAATGATGGGTAGAGAAGGGGAGGTCAGTGATGAAGCGTATAGCTCTGTGGTAGAGCACATCCAATTTTCCAAGATAGAAAGCCACACAGCTACTGTATATAAAGTCTGCGTAGTCAATTAAGGACAGGAACCTGGCTTGGACTAGTCGTTTCTTTACGTCTGCTGTAAGAAGTCTTCTTATCCTGTAAAAAAGGCCAAGTCTTTGCCTTAATTTTTTCAACAAGTCTTCAGGTGGGCAGTGAAGGAGAGTTTACAGTCGATCCAGACCCCAAGATATCTGAAATTCGGAATGTATTCTAAGCACTCTCCCAGCATCGTGGTTATTGGGGGAGGGAGTCAGTAGTGCTTGTGTAGTTTCCGGGGGAAAATAACATGGCTTTAGTTTTCTTAGCATTTAATAGCAGTTTTTTATTGATTAGTTGGAGTTGCAGGAGGTTGAAATATTTTTGTAGGTCAGTACAAGCTTCTTTTGGTGTGGGACGACTCAGGTACAGCACTGTGTCATCCACGAATAAGTGAATACTTGCATCCTGATTCCCTCATCAATGTTGTTGATATACACTGCGAAGAGGAGGGGACCTAATATGGATCCCTGATGGACACCTCTTTGTAAGAGTTTTAGGGCAGATAGTTCGCCATCCGCTTTCACCTGCTGGTATATGTCTGTCAGATATTCAGAGAACCAGTTTAGAGAAGTAGCATCCAGTTCTAGTGTTTTTAGCGAGTCGAGGAGCAGGTCGTGGTCGACTGTCGAATGCTTTGCTGAGGTCAAGAAACACAACACATACTGACTTTTTATGCTCCAACTCCAGTTGCCAGTCATTGGTTACTTTAGCTAATGCCGAAACTGTACTGTGGTTGGCTCAGAATACGGATTGAAGAGGGTTTAGTAATTTTTCTCTGTTGATGAAGGATCGTAGTTGGCCATTTACTGTTTTTTCCAGTAGCTTCGAGAGTGTGGGTAGGAGAAAAATTGGCCTATAGTTATTAAGGTCGCAAGGGTCTCCAGGTTTAAATAACGGGATAAAGTGTATGATCTTCCATATTTGAGGGAGGGTACCTTGTGTTAGGGACAGGTTGAATAAATGAGTAATAGGCACTGCCAATACGTGGCATGCTATCTTTAGGAAGTATGGCTCAAGTGCATCTGCGCTAGCACTTTTCTTAGTATCCAGGTGGAGAATCAAGTCTTCCACTTCCTTGAGAGAAACTGATGAGAATGAGAAATGTTGACTAACGGAGCCAACATTTGGTGGGGTCATGCCAAGTTGGGTGCGCAGGCTACATGCAGGCGAGTTATTGAAGGCTAAGCCTGCTGTGGTGAAGTGAGTGTTGAATGCCTGCAGTATCTCTTTTTGTCATTGATTACTGTATTGTCAGAGGTAATTTTTGTAGGGAGCATATTTTGTGACGTGGCTCCCGCCAGTTCTTTGATTGTGGCCCAGAATGTGGAGGGACAATTGGCTACAGTATCTAGTTCTGCTTGGTAATAGCAGGCTTTAGCTTCCCTAATCAGTTTGGTGCAGTGATTTCTGGCTGTTCTAAAGAGGCGCCAATCTTCCTCTTTTTGGGATTTGCAGGATTTATGGGCAGTTTTCCAATCTGCAGGCTTTGTTTAGTGCAGTTTAACCCTAAGTGTAGTGTCCAATGCGGCACTATAGATAACTAGACCGTAGTCTATGATAGGGATAATGCTACTGCTGACTGCAGTATGGAGTGCCTCAAGAGTCAGGCAGTGCTTGTGGTGGTGCAGTAGGCCTATTCTAGCATTGACTGCCTTTGTGACATAGTTAACATGGTGTACGAATGAGAGGGAGCTTCTGGAGTGAGCCCCAGATATCTGAACATTTGAACTATTTCCAATGCGGTGCCTATATTATTTTGGATGGTTAGGTGATGGGATTTGAGTTTATTATTGGGATTTGAGAACAGCATGATCTTTGTTTTTTTATAGTTCATAAGGAGTTTATGCTGAATGAAACAAGATTCAACCGCAGAAAAGGGGTGGATTTAAACTAGATAAGGGGGTGGCAAGTGGACAGCAGGTAGGCAGGGATCCGATAGTATGGAGTCACAGCCTACCCCCCAGGCTAGCAGCGAAGGACTCAGGGAGGCCAACAAAGGAGGGAGTAGAAGGGACGAGATGGAGGCTAGTGAAGGGAAGGGGGCCTTATGGAGGGTGGTCTCATTGAATGCAAGAAGCCTAGGAAACAAATCCTCTGAGCTACAGGCACTCTTAGCAGTGTGGAGGGTGGATATTGCAGCTGTCACAGAAATGTGGGCAACTGAGCACCAGGACTGGATATGGCAATCCCAGGGTACAAATTATACAGAAAGGACTGTAAGGAAGGGAGGGGGGTTGGGCTGGCAGTCTATGTGAGAGACGGGATCAAATGCACAAGAGATGAGGGAGAAGAAAGGAGAACAGAGGCAATCTGGCTGCAGCTCCTGGACTCAAGGGGTAGGAAACTAAGGTTTGGGGTGGTATACAGGCCGCCATCCCAGTCTGAGGAGCTTGACAGGGAGCTAGCAGGACAAATCAAAAAGGTACGTGGAAAAGGAAAGGTGGTCATCGTGGGGGATTTCAACTTGCCGGGGGTTGACTGGAGCATTCCGGTCACCTCCAGTGCTAGGGAACAAGTGCTCCTGGATGTGATCCAGGAGGGTCTCCTGACACAGTTGGTTACAGTACCCACTAGGCTAAAGAACACCTTGTATCTATTATTGTTGAATGGGGAGGCAGTGAGGGAAATAAAGGTAGAAGACCCACTATCTGACAGCGATCACCAAACAGTGTGGTTTAATATCACGATGTGTGGGGAGCCAGAGAAATCGATTACCTGGGTGATAAACTTCAGGGGGGTGGACTTTGGGAGGATGCAGAAAGTACTGAAAGGGAAACTGGAGGGCACTGCCACCCCAAACTGGAGGGCATAAGGCATGAGATGGACGTGGAGCTGAAATGGGATATTATTAAATGGGGGATTAAAGAGGCAACAGAAGCCTGCACCAAGGCACAGAGTAAGAGAAGCAGAGCAAGAAAACCATGCTGGTTGAACAGCGAAGTTGTGGAGGTGGTGAGGGCAAAACGAGTGGCTCACCAGAGGTTTAGAAGGATAGGGAAGGAAGTGGACAGGGAGGAATATGCAAGACGGTCCAGGGAGATGACCAGAAAAGTGAAAGAAGCCAAGGCCTAGAGGGAGCTGAGATTAGCACAGGAAATTAATGGAGGGGGGAGAAAGACTTCTTCAGATACATCAGGGAGAAAAGAAAGTGCAAGGAAACAATAGTGAGGATAAAAAGGGTTGGGGAGTGAACGAACAAGGGAGAGGAGCAGGCAAAAGCATTGAATGAATACTTTTGTTCCATGTTCACAGAAGAAAAGGGGGACCACTACCAGCATGGGCTGGGAGGGTGGGGACAGGAGGAGAGGAGGTGATGGATGGAAGAATTGAGGCAAGTAGAGTCCTAGAGGGACTGAGGGCACTGAAGGTAGACAAGGCTCCAGGGCCGGATGGTATCCACCCCAGGGTGCTGAGGGAGATGGCGGAGGTGTTGTCACTGGCAGATCTGTACAGCACCTCCCTGGAGTCGGGATGTGTGCCACTGGACTGGAAGATGGCACATGTAGTGCCATTACACAAGAGCGGGCCAAGGGATGAACCGGCTAATTATCGTCCGATACGTCTCACCTCCATAGTGTGCAAACTCATGGAAACAATACTGAAGGAAAGACTGGTGTCATACCTGGAGGACAATGGCCTCCAGCATGTGAGGCAGCATGAGTTTGTTAAAGGGAAGTCTTGTCAAACCAACCTGATACAATATTATGACTGGGTGACAGGTGAACTGATATGGGTCATGCCGTGGATGTTCTTTACTTGGACTTCAGCAAGGCCTTTGATTCGGTGCCTCAAAGGCAGCTTGGGGAGAAGCTAACTGGTGTAGAAGTAGGGACAAAAATGATAAACTGGATTACAAGCTGGCTGAGTGGGAGGCTGCAACAGGTAGTAGTGAGAGGGGAGCTGTCAACTCCAAGGCCAGTGATGAGTAGGGTGCCACAGGGCTCTGTGTTGGGGCCAGTATTGTTTGGGCTCTTCCTATCAGACATTGGACATGGGGTGGTGAGCAAGGTAAGTCTGTTTGCTGATGATGCCAAAATCGGAGCAGTGGTGAATGGAGAGGAGGGGTAGAAGCAGCTGCAGGGAGGACCTAAGCAAGCTAGAGGAGTGGTCAGAGAGGTGGCAGCTGGGGTTCAATGCAAAGAAGTGTAAGGTTATGCACTTTGGCGTGAAGAACCCAAGGAGAGAATACTGTCTGGGGGGGTTAAGCTGGGGATCACAGAGGAGGAGAAGGATCTTGGGGTAATGATAACAGGGACCATGAACAACACTGCCCAGTGCAGGAGAGCAGCTGCAAAAGTGAACAAAATGCTGGGGTGCATAGCGAGGGGGTTTTCATCCAGGCAAAGTGAGGTGATCTTGCCCCTCTACAGATCGCTGGGTAAGGCCGCACTTGGAGTATGTGTGTGCAGTTTTGGAGGCCATACCTGAAGCGGATATCAGGCTACTGGAGGGGTGCAGAGGAGGGCAACAAAGATGATATGTGGAATGGAGGGAGAGACTATGACAGCAGGCTGGGAGACCTCAATATGTACACCCTGGAGGATAGACGGGACGGGGGGACATGATAGAGACATTCAAGTATCTGAGAGGAATCAATAAGAATGGGGCAGAAGGGATCTTTAAGTTAAGGAGGGGAAGGGTCACCAGGGGGCATGGGCTAAGAATCAAGGGGGAAGATTTAGGAGGGAGATGAGGAGACACTATTTCACAGAGAGGGTGATAGCAAAATAGAACACCCTACCATAATGGGTGGTATCATGTAAATCTGTGAACAGCTTCAAAAGGGCATGGGACAGGGAACAGGGGAGAGTGAGGGTGGGGGGTGGAAGTGGGATGACAAAAGGGTGTGGGGTTGGGGCAGCTGCAAACTAGGGGTGCTAGCTGCACACTCGAGCAGGCTTAGATAGACCAGGTGGTCTGTTTCTGCTGGCACATTCATATATCGTATCATATTTCGTATATCGTAAAAGTCTATCTGTATTTTTTTCTCCAGGGTGATTGGGTCCGGCTGCTGGCAAACAGGACTGCGTCATCTGCATATAGGAGGATGTTGTCTGTGCAGACCTGGGGGAGATGATTAAGAAAGATGATAAAAAGCAGCGGGCATAAAATAGATCCTTGTGGGATACCCAAGTGGACCCCGTGGCTATCAGATAGGACTTTGTTTATTTTAACCTGTTGGGTCCTGTCTTTGAGATACAGTAACCAGCAAACCACACCACAGGCTCTTTTGAGAATCCATTTGTGGCAAGTTGTTCTAGTAGTAATGAGTGATTTACAGTATCGAATGCTTTGGTGTGGTTGATGTAGTCTGCACCCACCAACTCACCTTGGTTGAGCACACGGTGAATGAAGCCAGGGTATAGCAGGATGGCCATGGTGGTGCTGTAGGTATAAGTAGGTATACTGTGGCAGGTATGGGGCACTGGTGGAGCCCCTGTTCAGATATGTTGACGCCTTTATTAAAGATTATGTGGTAACATTACCTTTGTAGATACAAAACTGTGCCAACATATTGGGATTCCTGGGGGACATGCAAGTTGAAGCATCATGGTATCTGGTATCTATGGACATTGTGTCCCTTTATACCATATACCCATGATGGTGGCCTTGATGCTTTTGGTTATTGGTTACACCAAGATGAGAGTATGAGTGCAAGTGAAAAATAATTTTTACTAGAATGTGCAGAGCATGTACTAACTAAAAACTACTATTTATTCCAGGACAAGTACTATCTGAAATTTAAAGGAATGGCTATGGGGGGGCTACCTTTGCCTCCAACTACGCCAGTCTCTTTTTGGGCCTGTGGGAGAAAGCAATGGTCTATTATGACCAGAACAATCCTTTTCTCAATGGGATTGATATCTGGTGTCGATATATAGATGACTTATTTATGGTGTGGTGTGGCACGCTGGAAGAGCTTGATGACTTTGTCAAATACTTAGAAGTAGCAACCCAAATTTGAAGTTTTCCCTGCAGTGTGAGTCCTTTACTGTCTCCTTCCTGGACCTCCAGATCACCAAGAAGGAGGATGGCACTCTCTGTACAAATTTGTTAGGAAGGAGACAGATAGGAACTCTCTACTGCTGGCTTCCAGCTGTCATCCACACCGCATGGTATCAAATATCCCCAAAGTCCAAATGTTCAGAGTAAGCAGAAATTGCAGTGAAGAGGCTGATTTCAAAATCAATGGCTCTGAAATGTGAAAAAGATTTCTTAACAGAGGTTATGCAAACCCCATTGTGGATACGGCATTCAGGGATGCAAAGGGCACAGATAGAAATGAGCTATTAAAATCTATAGTTAGAAAAACAGGTCCCACCAGGTTGAATTTTGTGGCAGCATACACCAGACAAGCCAAAGGCATCCAGAATATTCTTAATTCTAACTGGAACATTTTGGAGAGTGATCCAGTGTTAGATGAAGACACAAGTCTCAGAATGAGGACGGTGTATAAGAAAGAGACCGATATTAAGGATAGGCTTGTTCACAGTTTTCTACCTGTAACATCAACAATAGACCAGCTTTGCCACCAGGGATGCACCAATGTGGTAACTGTAAATGTTGTTCCTGTGTGTTGAAATGTAAAAGTTTCTCAAGTTGCAACTGTGTACAGGCATATGGAATTAGGGACTTTATTAACTGCATGACTGAGAATGTGATTTACCTTGCCATCTGTTCATGTGGGGCTTGTTATGTGGGCATCACATCAAGGGCTCTAAAACTGAAAATAGGAGAACACCTTAGGTCTGTTGATAATAGTGATGCAAGAAGTGCACTTGCAAATCATTGCAGGACGATGCACCACAGGGACATTAAGCACACTTTTAAATTCTGTAGCTTAGAAGTAGTCCAGTTGGGACACAGAGGGGGCAGTTTGAATGACAAACCTACATTTTTGCAGTGTCTCCTTTTCTATATCTGTTTAGGTGATAAAAAAAATTTAAACTATAGTCAATAAAGTGCAGTAATCCCAAATTTGTATGAAATGGCTACTTTCTCTAAAGACTCTAACTATGCTTACAGGCAATACAGAATTTCATCTGAATGATACGCGATAGAAAAAATTATTTAATGTCATTTGAAGAAAATCCTCTACAGGATCAGATTAAGCAAGAGTTTGTTCTCCATTATTTATGCAAAAAGCTCAGCACACTATATAGTACATTGTCTTTCACCATTGTAAGATAAACAAGTATTTCCCATGCCAGCCACCCATGCAGCAGTTTGGTTTCCACTTGTGATGCTGATGACCCGAGTTTGGACGTGAGCTTGGGGAGTCAGAGGGCTGGCCAGGGGGAGGAGGATCGAGCATCCAGTGGACTGCTGTCCTCCTCCAAGGGCATGAAGGGGAAGCACTCATTCTGCAACTGACTTCTAGCAGAGACTGGGGGCCAGTGCAGGCAAGGCTTGATAGTTCTGGGAGATGTGCCAGATGTGGGCAAGTACACCACTACATCTTTGCATGCCACATCTCCCATCACAGGGGGACAAAACAGATGCCAAGGCCAGTAGCTGAAACCCCTCAAAGCCGAGACTGAGGATCCATACAGCTGCTGGACTATGCAACGTGGCACTGTTCGGAGGAGTACGCAGGGGACCCTCTCAGTGGCCCCGCTCAAGGGGGCAACCCGGGGTGAATGCCATGATGGAGGTGACTGCAGTCCCAGGAGAAGGGGGAGAGGTGAATGGGATGAAGTGAGTCCACAAAAAAAAAAAAACACAAGGATTTCCCATAAAATTTAAACAAAGCATTATTTAGATTTAGGCTGAGGTACCATGGTCACATAAAACAACTGAAAGAAGGAATTTTTCATTTTCACAAAAAATGGTACAGCATTTGTTGTGTATGGAAGGCTCAGCTGTGTTAGCTCTTGATGCCAGGGGTAGAAAAAAGGAAGGTAATCAAGACAGTGGGCAGAGAATGGGCATGGGCTGGTAACCTACTAGTGCCTACTACTAGTTGGTATTCTTTACTCACAATAACACAAATAAAGACATAATTATAAGAAAGGCATTTTCATATTCATGAAAATTAGTGCAGCATGCCTCAGCTGTGTAAGCTGCTGAAATCTGGGGAAATTCACAAAATATAGGGAGAAACCTGGGAAGTGGGCAACAAGTGGCTGTGAACTGCTGCTTGCCAGTGCCTGCTACAAACTGGTAAGTTGTCATTGCAAGAGCCAAAAATTAAAAGAATGGTTTCATGTTCACAAACACTGGTGCAATATTGTGTGTGTGTGTGTGTGTGTGTTGGGAGTTAGGCTCAGCTGTACAGCCACCTGAGGCTTAGGGGTAGAATTTAGAAAGGAATCCTGGTCAGTAAGCAGCAAATATGTGTGAGATGGCAGCCGGTTTTAATCAAGCCACAGTACAGCAATAGAGAAGGGAAGCAGATGGGGGGGGGGGATCCGCCGGGGCCAACAAAGAAAAGCCACAGTGAAGCTGAGAGAACCAGAACAACTTTGAAAGTGTGCAAAGGGAAATCAACAAATATCCCATTAAGTAAAGCACATTGTAGGCACAACTCGCTGTGACACTGCAAGGGCTGAGGTAGGGAGGGAGGTCATCCTGCCCCATGTAGATCCCTGGTACAGCCACATTTAGAGAACCATGCCCTACTCCTGAGTCTGCACTAAGGAAAGGATGGATAAAATAGACACAGTGCAGACAAGGTGAACTAAGATAATTCAAGTGCAGCAAGGGAAAGTGGAGAGGCTCAAGGAACTCAACATGCACACACTGGATACCAGGAGTAAGTGAGAGAATATGACTGAAACAGAAAAATGTCTTCATGGGATAAACAGCATGGAAAGCAAATGACTATTCACTGTGTGAACACGGGCACAAGGCTGAACTCAATGAAACTGGCCTGAGGGAGATTCAAGAAGGATGTTAGGGAATATTTATTTATGGAGCAAGTGGTAGGGAAGTGGATTAGACTACCAAGTGAAGTGGCCTGTGCCAAACCAGTAGTGGGATGGGATAGGCATGTGGGGGTGGTAAGGACAGCAAGGAAGAGTAACATGGGGGGTGGAAGAGTGACCACTAGCCTACTCATAAAATATATCATAGTTAGGATAGGGCAGATTATGTGGCCAAAAGGCCTTTTTCTGCTTCTAGTGTCTCTGTGATAGCTGCTGCTCATCCCTACCATGGAAGGCACTTGTGCCTAGTGGGCCTTACTTGGTTACCAAAGGCTAACATAAAAAAAAAAGCTCAAACTCTGTAGTGTGGTCACTCTCCTCCTGGCATTCTAATGGAATATTTATGGCCGAAGAGCAGAAGAGAACAATAACAACTCCCGTAACCTATGCTATGTATTCTAAAAATGTAAATGCAATAAGAAATGACAAATCAATATTTGAAAATTTAAAAAAAATTGCAAAGTTTGAAATTGTAAAATGCTCAAGCAAGATAATTGTTAAAAGTATTTGAATTGATCTTGAACAGAAACATCCTTTTTATTTTGGTTCTAGAAGGGGAGGTAGGAAGGGCTTGTAAAAACTCACAAATGCAGCCTCGAGAAGAAACTTCATTACTATAGTGATTAACTTTTTTGTCTAGCAATAAGATTCTATTTCCAATGTCATACAAATAACACACTCCAAGTAGTACCTTGGTAACAGGCTTTAGAACCTATTTGCCAAACAGGTTCAAAAGCAAAGCACCACCAAATCTGGCATACCTTTGGATGTCCAGACAGTAATGGGAAGTGAAAGTGCAGACCAAGTGGCTGCTTTACACACTTTAAGAAGGGTTTACCCATATCCCATAAGGCTGACATGGTGACAGATGTACCAGTAGATCATTGACGGCATCCTTAGGATGGCAGAGAAAGGGGATATATTGTTGATGGGGCACCTGAATATGCCAGATGTTAACTGGAGCACCTTTGCTGCAGCTGCATCCAAGAGCAGGGCCATTCTCGATGCCCTACAGGGTGCATGCCTCAGACAGCAAGTGTTGGAACCCACTTGGGAGGGAGCAATCTTAGACCTGGCACTCTCAAATGGGGAAAAGAGATGATCTCAGATCTAAAAGTGGGTAACCATCTGGGGACAAGTGACCACCAAACAGTGTGGTTCATGATAAACTCAGCTGCAGAGTCAAGCTATACAAAAGTAAGGGTACTGGACTTCAGGAGGGCTGACTTTGTCAAAATGGGAGAGTGCCTCAGAAAAGCAATAACAAACAGGCAAGAAGGAGGGGTGGAGCAACAATGGGGAAACATCAAAACTGCCATCACAGAGGCAACAAGCCTTTCGGTGAAGCAAATAAAGAAATCCAAATGAAAGAAAAAACTACTATGGTTCTCAAAAGAGCTGGCAGGGAAGGTTAGGGAGAAAAAGATAGCATTTAGGAAGTATAAGGAAACACAGAAGAAGCAGGACAGAGAACTGTACCAATTAAAGCAGAAGGAAGCAGGGAAGGCAGTCAGAATAACAAAGGCCCAAACTGAGGGAAAGATAGCCAACTCGGTTAAGAAGGAGGATAAAACCTTTTATATGTACATTAGGGAGTGAAGAAAGACAAAGGGAGGGATAGTGAAGTTGAATAAAGGGAACAGTGGGTGGGCAGAGAAGGACAGTGAAAAAGCATGGATACTGAATGAATACTTCTGCTCAGTATTCACAAACGAAGAGGAGGTACCTAATCCAATCAATAGAAGCACTCTGGATGGGGGGTCAATTCCAGTCCTTTCACAGAAGAAAGGGTTCTGAAAGAACTCCTAAAACTGAAGGTGGACAAAGCAATGGAGCCTGACGGGATTCACCCCAGAATTCTAAAAGAACTAAGGGGAGAACTAGTGACACCACTGACTACCCTTTTTAACAAATCATGAGTGGATGGTGTGGTACCTGAGGATTGGAGGAGGGTGGATGTGATTCCCCTTTACAAAAGTGGGAGCAAGACAAAGGCAGGAAACTACAGACCTGTCAGTTTGACCTCAGTGGTAGGGAAAATGATGGAATCACTTCTGAAGGAAAGAATTGTTGAGTACCGAGAGGTCAGTAGGGCACAGGGCCCAAGGCAGCATGGTTTCACTGCGGGAAGGTCATGTCAGACGAATCTACTTGATATCTTTGACTGGGTGACCAAAGTAGTAGACCAGGGAGGGGCTGTGGACATGGCCAACCTAAACTTTAGCAAGGCATTTGACACAGTCCCACACAAAAGATTAATAAACAAATTAGTCAGCCTGGGAGTGGGTCCCAGGGTGGTAGCCTGGGTAAAACATTGGCTGGACAACAGGACACAGACGGTAATAATAACCGGAGTCCACTCTGAAGAAAGGAGGGTTACTAGTGGGATACCACAAGATTCAGTGCTGGATTTGGTCCTTTTTAATGTCTTTATAAGTGACATTGCAGAGGGACTGGAAGGGAAAGTATGCCTCTTTGCAGATGACACAAAGATCTGCAACAGGGTTGATACACAAGTGGGGATGGAAAGGATAAGAAGGGACTTGGCAAGGTCAGAAAAATGGTCTGAAGTATGGCAGCTTGGATTCAATGCAAAGAAGTGCTAAGTAATGCACCTGGGAAACAAAAACCCAGGGAAAGAGTACACAATGGGGGCGGAGGTAGTAACAACAACAAAAATAGAAAGAGACCTGGGGTAATCATATCAGATGACCTAAAGGTTAGCAAGCAATGTGAGAAGGCAGTAGGAATGGCTGGGAGGATAGTGGATGTATAGACAGAGGCATCACCAGTAGAAAACAGAAAGTTGTCATCCCCTTGGTACAGACAGTTGGTGAGAACCCATCTGGAGTACTGCTTCCAGTTCTGGAGACCCTATCTCCACAAGGACATAGACAGGATGGAGACAGTCCAGAGGAGGGCAACTAAAATGGCGCAGGGTCTGCAACAGAGGCCATATGAGGAGAGACTAAAGGAGCTTAATATGTATACCCTTGAGGAAATGAGGGAGAGGGGGACATGATAGAAACTTTCAAGTACCTCCAGGGAATCAACAAAGTCCAAGAGGATAGCATCTTTCAGAAAAAGAGATGTGCAAGAACAAGGGGACACAATTTGAAGATAGAGGGGGGAACGGCTCTGGGGCAATGTGAGGAAGTATTTTTTCACAGAGAGGGTGGTGGATGCATGGAACGACCTTCCTGAGGAGTTTGTGGGGTCAAAAACAGTGGGGGAATTCAAGAATGCATGAGACAGACATAAGGCAATTCTTGTGGGGAGTAGGAAGAAATAGGCTGTTGGTTAACTAGGACCTGCAGCTTATCCAGTAGGCAGGGAAATGGGCAGACTAGGTGGGCCAAGCAGTCCTCATCTGCCATCAAAGTCTATGTTTCTCTAGTGGAATGTGTCTTTAAACCCTTTGGTGGCTCTTTATCAGCCTTCTCATAGCAGAACTCAATGTAACAGACAATCTGACAAGAAATTGTCCTTTTTAGCTTCAGGTTTATGTTTACCTACATTACCTCACCATAAATGACAAATGATTGCTTGTTTTCAGTTGTGGACCTTGCTTCGCTTTCCATGTAGAAACAGAAAGCCCTTTTTACAACCAGGCTGTGACATTTCTAATCTCCTATATTAGAGTGAAGTTTGGGGAAAAAAACAGTCAATGGTGTTCAGAAAGTCTGTTTGCTTTTTATGGCTGGCATCAGAGGCATCAGAGTGTTCCTGGCTAGCTGTCCCTGTGCTCTACACCGAAAGATGGCTTAGCAATCTTCTATGTCTCTTTTGGTGTCATAGACAACTGCTGTTTTACAGAGTGTGTGCAGCTTGTTTCAGTCTCCTTGGGTGCCAGAGACTGCAGTGGAGAAGAGTCCTTAGAAGCATACTTTCTACCTTCAATGGTGCCCTTCTCTGTCTTTATATGTGTTTTACAGGGGAACACACTTGTGAAGCTATAGTGGAAGCTGGTACAGATGACGACTTATTTGGCTGCCCTTTTTTCCTGTGTTTTAAGGCAAAAAACTCTGCAGAGTTTAGAGTTTGCAATTTTAAAAATCATGATCTGGGTTCAAAGAATCAAAGCAAAGGACATGGCCATCTAATTTTGTCAGTCAGTGCTTTCAGGACCTACACTGCTCAAATATTCTAGGCCTGTTCTTTATAAGCTTTCTTGTCATAACAGTTTGACTGGAAGTAGCATAACAATTCTTTCTAGCTGTTGTATTTGAGGAAAAAAAGTGGCACCATTTTAATTATTAAGTTTAGTTTTAAGTGAAGCAGTCAACATTAAGAGACCCACACGGAAGTGTGGGGTTCACTCCAATTTGCACATTGGGCCCTATACGCTAAGGTGCAGAGAGGCTACGCATCACATATCTGGGGTGAATAGAAACTACAAGGCCACAGCGCCACATGTGCCTGATTCTCCAAAGAGGTGCACGGCTGATACATGCTGGATCCCCAGGCCCACCTGTGATCTTCATGCAGGGTCAGTCCGGTAGTGGTGCAGGGGGCAGGTCCAAGCACCATGCTATTTTTGACAGTGGGGAGTCCCAGGCTACACCAACATAACCCAGATGTAGCCAGTACACCACCACCCCGGGATGCAACTGCTGGCCATGGTGGAGATGTAGGAACATGAAGACCCCCCAACATGCTGCCCCAGCCCTCGGGTACCACATAGCGTGCTGGGGGCAGCCGACCATGCACCCACTTGCCCCAATGCTGCAGCCACTCTGCAGCTGTCAGACTACTGTGGTGCCCCATGAGCCCAAGGAATCCAGTGGTGAGGTCCAGGCATCCCATTGGTTGCTTACCCATGTCTCTGGAAGATCCC
Source organism: Neoceratodus forsteri (assembly GCA_016271365.2). Taxonomy (NCBI): domain Eukaryota; kingdom Metazoa; phylum Chordata; order Ceratodontiformes; family Ceratodontidae; genus Neoceratodus; species Neoceratodus forsteri. The sequence continues at coordinate 521,309,145 of CM057458.1, forward strand.
CCATACACCTACGCACCGGGGGCGGGGCTGTAGAAGTGGGCTGCATGGTGGCTGGTGGCCATGAATATGGCCACTGCACATTGTTCTGCAGGTGCAGGGCAATGCAGGTGGGATACATGCATCCAGCATATTATTCCCGCATCTTGGAGAATCCCCCATTGTGTGCAAAAAATAAATTCCTTACTTAATGTTTACTGCAGTATAGTAGATTGCATCAGGCAGATTCTGCTGCCTCCCAAGCTTACATTTGCTGTAACCAGAAATCCCAGAATCCCCTGCAGCTTATGTCTGAGCTGAGCTGAAGCACTGTGAAATTCAATAGCCTGCAGTGCATGTTAGAACTTTTATAAGCTCATATCAGAGGTTGCCACTGGCCTGCTTGCACACCAGTGGCACTACCACTTGCAGTGCAGATAACTCTTGTGACACTTGGCCAGCTGGTTATGATTGTTCTTTGACATTTGTAAAATAAAAATGTAGTGTGTGATTGTCTCCATAACGCAGCCGTGCCATGGGTCAGGATTTAGTAGAAATAACAGGATATATTAACCTGAAACAGGAGGTAATCAAAAGACTAGAGAGTCTTAATTAAGGGTCTCCTGTTTATCCAGCTTAATTAGAACTGACCCAGCTGCCAGGATATAGGGATTGTAAACTTTTATAACGTAAGAGGAACAAAACATTCTTATAACAAGATGGTGTGAAAAGTTGTAAAATCTTTTGATTCCTTGGGAAAGCAGGAAACCACACAAGATCAAAGGAAAGGCTTGATTTAAAGACTGTCATAATTTGGGAAATTAGTTGTTGCTGAAGTAACAGTATTTAAAATATCTCCTGACAGGAAGATCCTTGTTTGTATAATTATTTTATTCTAACAGGAGGAGCTAGATAACATCATAGAAGGGGTGGAAACACAGAATTTTTAACCTGTGTTCTGTGTTTCAACTGAGACATTTTTTTTCTTTGTGGGCTCTTAAGAAACAAGAACTAACTTAAGCACTGTACAGAGGTAATACATTAGACAGAAAAAGTCTAACTGTATTGTGGTAGGAGTTTATGTTTTGTACTTTAACCTTGTTCTTTTAAGTGATTGTATGCTTTGTGATATATTGTTCTGTGTTTACATTTTACATATTTTTATCCATTATTTTTAAGTAAACCTCTTATTTTAAAGAGGTGTGTCTTCCAAGTTCTTTCTTTTTGCATGTGATGTATGGAGGGTTAAGACTGACAAAACTGTTCATAAGCTTGATGGTGTTAGACTGAGAAAAGGTAAGAATATACCTAAGGTCTTTTATAGAGTTTTAAGGGTTCATTTTGGATACCTGGTTAGGTGCCCTTAGGCAAAAGATATCTGGCATCCCCCCCCCCAGAACAGCAGATTATCTGAGCCTGTACATTTGGGTATGCTAGCATAAGGTTTACAGTTTGAATCCCCCCAGAACTTGAGACTAAAGGTGATTTGGACCCACAAGCAGACAGGAGGGTTACCCTGTTCTGTTACCGGTTCACATTACTACGCTTGGAGGTTGGCACTGTGGGAGCAGAGGGCCTGACCTGCTGAGTGTGTTTGGTGACAGCCTACAGTGCATGTTAGAACTTTTATAAGCTCAGATCAGAGGTTGCCACTAGCCTGCCTGCACACCAGTAGGACTACCACTTGTGGCGCTGACAACTCAAGTCTAGAAACAAGCTCAAGTCATCAGATGGCCGGCAGGTGGTGGAGGAGAGTTGTGTGTCCAAATGACTGCTCTCTACCTCTGGGGAGGAGTGGCATGGCACCTGGGGAAGCACTTGCCCTTATCATAGGCCTGGGACAAGAGTACTGAGTAGTGGAGGAGTGGTAGATGTCTGACACATCATGTACAGGAGCATGCATGCCACAATTGATGTTATTTCGCATCACTCCTCCATGCCACACAAGCAGGAGGGAGGGCAATTAAACAGTCCTGTCTGGCATGGATGAGCACCACCATTCACAGGTCCCACACCCGGTGACTCAGGCCTGACCTCTGAATCCCCACCTCCCCGACATAGATGATTAGCTGTGCAAGCAAAGCCAGGTAAGTTCCTTGGGAAGCTGGGGTGCCAGGGCTGCTGAGCCAGCATGATGGAGAGCTATGCCAGGATGGGAGAAAAGGACCCCCCCAAAATAATTAGAGGCTGTCAGACCCACTGTTCTCACAAGGCTAACTACTGTTCTGTGTGACTGTACTTAGAACAGGGAGGACAGAAAGGCCACCAAACAAAAGATCAAAACTTATCAAATCTATAATATGAACTTCAGGTTATCTCCAACTGTTACAGCCCAGCTCTGACATCAGCTGCAGGGGATTCTGGGATTTCTTGTTACAGAAAATGTCAGCTATGGAGAGCACTGGGTCCAGTGAGTGCTGACAAGAATAGCATTGGCATGGTGCTTGCAGTAAAAAAGGTGCATTTTTTTTTTCCAGGGGCTTTGGCCCCCCTCACCCCCTGATGCAGGGAGCTCCCCCCTGGACTTAAGGAGTCTCACTCCTGGGGACCAGATCATGGGGAAAGTTAAAATATGTGGGGCCATGGAATAGTGTTTCCATGGCCCCTTGTAAAAAAAAACATAATTCCCAATGCGGCAAAAGTTGGGAGACTGGGATTAAAACCTGGTCTTCATTGCCACTGGCTAAGTTGCTGCATGCCCCATCCCTCCACACCACGGGAGCAGCTCAGCCAGCTTCCTGTTCCTTCCTGCCCTTGTCCTTTTACTGGACCACGGACAGTGACCAGGGGAGCGCTTACAGCAAGCACTGTAAAACCCCACTCACTGTCTGTGTGAGCGCTTACCAGACTGGTGCCATATAGTGTGGTGCTATTCTGGTAGCACTCACTTGATGGGGTACCCTTCAGAGTCTGCAGAATTAGCCTAATATAATCTACTATACTGCAGTAAATTTTAAGAAAAAAATGCTCAGCATAGTAATGTTTCTACTCAGGGATCCATCAATGTTATTTACAACAAGCATCATCCTCCAGCCATGGTGTGATGCCCCGGAGATAGAACTTTATGATAATGATAGAAATTAGAATGCAAGTTCAAACTCTGCACTATGGTCACAAGCCCCCTAGTGCTCTAATGTCAGATTTGTTTCTATAGCTAGGGGAGCTGTAACCTCTAAAACTAGCTAACAAAAATTTCTAATAATTTTTATTTAAAATTTTTAAGCAACACAAACCAAATTTAGGCCAGACAATAGTAAGAAAGATTATTTTACTGACCGCGTTTTAATAGTTGCTCTGTCTTGGAGGCATTCACCATATTCCATAGCCTTGTATTGGGTCTGATAGATAAACATGCCCCAGTTAGGAAGATCAAGACTAGAAAAAGGTCATCCAACTGGTTCTCCCCTGCCTTAAAGAAAGCCCTTAGGGATAGAGATGTATTATGGAAAAGGGCACGGAAGTCAAAGCTGGACACTGACTGACTTGCTTTTCGGGTAGCTAGGAATGCTTGCACTAAACTAGTTAGGACAGAAAAAGCATGTTATTTCCAAACAGCCCTCAAAGAAAATAAAAATAGTACTGCCAAGTTTTGGAATATCCTCAGAGAGGTTGAGGATTTGCCTACTTCTCCTTTGCCCGCAAAGATAGTGGCTGGAGATGCTACAAACACAGATAGGGCAGACATCCTGGAACAACTTAACAATCATTTTGCTACAGCAGGCCTTGCATTTGATGTTTCTTCTGTCAGTAAGCTAAGCCCACATAGTGATGTTAGTGATCACATAAGCTCAAACCACGACTGCATGTTGCGATCCTCCTTCAGTTTTCGCCTAGTTACTTTTAAGCAAGTGGAGGACCTCCTTTTGTCACTGGATACTAAAAAGAGTGCCAGAGCAGACCAACTAGATCCATTCTTCCTGAAAATAGTTTGGTATTACCTGACTGCTCCCATCACCCATCTATTCAGTTCCTCTCTGGATCAAGGTATGTTACCGCCGCTCTGGAAAATCACGCAAATTATCCCCCTTTTCAGGTCTGGTGATCCTAGCGATCTGAATAATTACTGGCCAATTTCTCTACTCCCAATTCTTTCAAAACTTCTGGAAAAAATTGTGAACTCCCAGCTTAGAGAGTACCTCAAATCTGAAAACCTTTTAAACCCAGCCCAATTAGGGTTCAGACTCAAACACAGCACGGTATCTGCCCTAGCTAAAGTGTCTGTGGATTGGCAAAATGCCCTAGATGCAAAAAAACATGTGTATGAGCTCTTTCTAGACCTTAGCAAGACCTTTGATACTGTGGATCATAACCTTTTGCTGGATGCCTTGAATAGCCTTGGCTTGGATAGCATTGCCTTAGAGTGGTTTAAATGCTATCTCACCAACAGAATGCAACAAATTAAAGTCCTAGGGGACCTGTCACCGCTAAAAGCCTTACCTCATGGTGTACCGCAAGGCTCCATTTTGGACCCATTATTCTTTGTAGTTTACATCAACAATATTGATTCACAGATATGTACTGCTAACGTACACTTATTCACAGATGATACGGTCCTTTACACCATTAAATCTATGCTAGAATTAGCCCCTAAGGACCTACAGCATGATTTTGTCATCCTGCAGTATAACCTCTTAAAACTAAAGCTTCTTCTTAATGCCAATAAGACCAAGCTATGATCATTTCTCCACATGCCTCCTCAGCCCAAGGATCATCAAGTAGTCTTCAGATCCACACCTTACTTGGTGAAGCACTGGAAATTCTGGATAATTTCAGATATCTGGGATTCTGGTTGGACAACAGACTCAACTTTACGGTTCATCTGAACTAGCTGACCAAAAAATTAAGACAACGCCTAGGTGTTTTCTTCCACATTAGGCATCTTCTTAACCTAGAAGCCAGGAAGAGATTAGGCCAAACAACCTTTTTGCCATTGCTTGACTACTCCGACTTTCTTTACGGCCACTGTCCTAACTTGGCACAAAGTAAACTTGACACCCTATATCATCACGCCTTGAGATTCATCCTGAACTCACCTCTTCTCACCCAACACTGTCTTCTCTATGAAGCATTGGGCTGATCTTCTCTTACCCTGCGGAGGCAAATAAATGCACTTCTCTGCTTCTACAGGGCACTAACTGATAAACTGCCAGCCTATGTCTCTAGCTTATACGTGCATGCAAAAGGGCTATATGATCTGAGATGCTTCACATTAATCACTTATAACATACCTAGGATAAAGACGCAGCATGGTTCAGCCACAATTAACTTCTCTCTCCCCTCCATGTGGAACTCTATGTAAAGAACATTAAGGATCACCACTATTCTGGGTCCCTCCACTTTTAAAGCTCTGATTGCAGGTTGTCTGAGGGAACCCTGCAATTGCTACAGGTGACCTCATGTTGAATTCTCGTTGCTTTTTGGCTCTGTACAATCTCACTTCTGCCTTTTACACTGTTAGCACTTTTCCTTAACTGCAACTTTTTTCCCTTTACTCTTCTTCCTTTCTTTCAGCTTTATTAGCTACCCCCTGCTCCTTCCCCTACTCTTAAATACTCTTCTTTGACTAGTTTTTTTTTTCTCCAGATGGTTAGTCCGAGTGTTTTGGATTGGGGTTGTTGTGAGTTTTTATTCTAGGGAACACCACAGAGGCCTTTGTAGATTTATTCACTCATGTGTGTTAATGCACTGTGCATGTTCTTGTTTCAACTTTGTTTGAATTCTAATAACACTATGGTTGATGCACTTAATTTTTATGTCTACTGATAGTTGTGTATTATCTATTGTCTTATTGTATATTTGTCCTTACTGTCCAGAACCACTTTGAAAATGAGCTTGCTCAGTGGTGATATGCCTGGTTAAATAATGTTTTAATTGACTGATTGATTAGTTGGTTGACTGATTGATTGATTGATTGATTGATTGATTGAAGCTCTAGCCAGAGCCGACAAGGCTGTGGCGAGCTTGCAAGCTTACTTTGCTGTGTGTCATCTCCCTGAAGCCAGACATCTGACTAGCCTGAACAGAAGGTTCTTAGAGCCTGTGGCAACAGCCACCTCACCCGAGCCCCTCCTTGCAGCTGGCAGTCAGTGAATGACACGGCGGTCACAATGGGCGGGGGTGGCTCTCCCTGACAGCGCTGGGCGGGGAGCATGGAGATAGACAGAAGTGATGCAGGGAGGGACCGAAGAGGGGGTTAGACATGGGGCACTGAACACAGCAAGAACAATGCAGCACCACCACTAGAGCTAAACACTCAGCAAGCTGAGCCACCGAGACTACAGGACATGCCAGGCAAGTGCTGCAGATGAGCCAGGCTCCTCCCTCTCTACATAACAGACAGGTACAGATCAAAGGACAATTACTTTTACCTCAGCTGCTGGGGGTACTTGTGTCCATCTGTGCAATCCCTGGCACTGTGCACTTTATGTGTTACATCAGGAAATCAGGCTGGTGGCGAGGAAGAAGGACTTTTTGGAGCTGCAGCGAGCTAGGGCACAGTGACTTTACTTTGTTGATTTTAAAAGAAAGTTGGGTGACTGAGACAAGTGGATGAAAGTTTTACCTGTGTTAGAGGCCCTGAAAATGTGTGGAGTAATTGGACAGTTAGCACGTTGTGAAATAGTAAAGTTTAGGATGTACACAGTTGCTAGAAATCAGATGAGGAAGGAATATAAACCTGATTGTTAGGAGGCTTTGAGGGTTCTGCTCTTAGTTGGCCAGTAATAAATAGGCTGTGATACTGACTAGACAAATTGCATAATAGGTCAATTATATGAACAGCATTCCTCATTATGCAAACTGGGATTTATGCTTTCTGTTTTTCATTTTGGTTGGTTGCTTACTTTAAAATGAGAGTGTAATTGAGGGACACAGTTTGTATGGAGCAGACTTAGAATGGGGTGGGGAGAGTTTACAAGGCCAAAACACTAGAGGGGGCATTTTAGACTACTGAGATCTGGAAACATGGATAGCAGTCAGATAACCGCGAGTGCTACTAACAGATGGCGATGCAACTGTGCATGCATGGCATTCACACATGCGTAGTTGCGGTGGGATCCACGACGGGTCATCGACAAAATATTTGTCGAGCAACCCGACAGCGAAACCAGCAGGTCGACTGCATTTTGCAGTCGACTGCCAGTCTGCAAAGTCCACAAGTGTTTTCTTCATGGGGCTTAGGATTCTCAACTTTGAGTCGGAGCTGAGTCACGGGGTTGGGGAGGTGCAGGACCCCTGACAGACAGTGCCGGGTGCCAGTGGGTTCCCTACAGCAACGTGTCGTTATTGTCGCTGTAGGGGACTCCACTGTCAACATGTCGACGTTGGGGATGTATACTGTTGCAGTGAATGGCATTCTGCCATTCACAAGATGGGGTGTGTATGTGCAGTTCTTGCCCTGAAATGCAGAAGTAACAGCCAAAATAGTGCAGCTGTTACTCCCTAGCAGCCGATCGTGGTGGAGTGCTACAAGCTCCATTAGACTTTCGGAAGGATACTTCTAAAAGTCCAATGGAAAGTGCCACGATCAGCCGTTTTAAGGCCAGAGAAAGCAAAATGTCTGTAGGCTTTGCCCACAGCCGTAAAAACTGATTGTTGTGCAAACCTATTTTCAGGTTCTGGAAGCGGGCAGGTTCAGGGGTTGCAAATCACACTGATGAACCTCTGAAAAGAAGCAACATTACTACAGTGAGTAAGTATTTCCTTCAAACTTCAGGAATCCATCAATGATGCTTTACAGCAAGCAAACTCTCTAGCAGAGCCTTTGGAGGATGGGTACAGAACCTACTTAGGAAAGAGGTTCTGCAAAACAGCATTCCCAAAACTGGCATCCCTCCAGAACTGTGTGCCCAGGCAATAGTGTTTTGTGAAGGTGTGCACTGTCTTCCATGTAGTTGCTTTCCGAATGTCTAGAAGAGGATGCCCCCTTGTAGCTGCTACACAGGCAGAGGTACACCTTGTGTAATGTGCCCTTAGGTCTCTGGGATATATTTTTCCAGTTTTTCATAACAGAACTGTATGCAGGACTATCCAGTGAGAGACAGTCCTCTTAGTTGATGGTTTGTCTTTGCCTACCTCACCATAGGTAACAAAAAGCTATGTACCCTGTTTCCTGACATCATTCATCCGGTCCAGGTAGTAACCTAGTGCTGTTTTTACATCCAGACCATGCAGTTTTTGTTCACCTGTATTGCAATGTCTGGGTGGAGCACAGAAAGAGCAATTAACTGGATCAGGGGAAATTCCAACACCACCTTAGGCAGGAGCATCTTATTAGCGCTAAGGACTACCTTATCCATGTGGAATATAATGTACAGTAGTTTGGATCTACAGTATACAGAGAGTATTTAGCTCACTTACCCTCCAGGCAGATGACATGGCAATCAGGAAAATTGTTTTCCATGTGACATATTTTAAATCAGTAATACCCATAGGCTCAAGGGAGCCTCCATTAGTTGGGAAAGGCAGATATTCATGTCCCATGGAAGGACTGGCCCCCTTGCAGGAGGGTACAGGTGACTGAGGCCTTCAAAGAACATTTTAAAAACAGGTTGTGAAGCTAAGGACTTGGCCTTGCCTGCTGATGCATAAGCTGACACTGCTGCCAAATGTACTTTCAGGGTTGAGAGTCTCAAACCTAAGGACTGTAGGTATACTATGTAGTTCAGAACCGTTGGAAACCCTGGCTGCACTGGGATTATCTTTCAGAGGGCACACCGATATAATAATCTATTCCACTCAGAATAAGGTAATCACACATTTAAAAAAAAAAGAATTGGAGTATGTAACTGAAGCTTATACAGGGGAAGGTCAGCAACAGACATGATGGCAGTGGCGCAATGCAGTGTCTGTGGGGTGGAAGTCTTCAGGGAGATGTTCTGGAGGCTGCGGTGATGGCCCATCTGCATGCACCTCTCTGGGTTGAGGGAGGAGGTTGCTAATCTCTGGGCCAAGTTGACTAGGGCTTGGGAGGCCCCACCCAGGAACCGCTGAATCCACACCTGCTGCCTCAGAGGATGCCAGTAATGAGGGGCAGTTGAACAAGGGTAGGCTCAGGGAGGGTGAGGGAGGTGGGGCAGAGATGCATACAACCTCAGGTTCCTCTTCACAACTTCTATGCCATTCTGGCAGGGCAGGACTGTCTGGAGCAGACACCCGCAGTTGTGGACAAGGGGGATCCGGGGATCCTCCACACTGGAGACCCCCAGGGGGATGGCATGGGACCCCAGAGGAGAAGAAAGCAACTCCTAGTGGGGGACTCTGTTATTAGGAGGGTAGACCTGGGGGAAGGAAACTGGGAGGTCAGGTGACTACCCGCCGCCATGGCTTGAAGGGATGGGAAGCCAATCCAAAGGATTGTTGGGGCAGCAAGACGGGATGGTGAGCTAGATGTCATTGTCCACCTGGGGACTTATGACCTGGTTGAGGATGAGGTGAGGGCAGAAGGAATTCATGGTGGCCGGCCCAGTGGCACTAAGGGTTGAGGAGCTGGATGTCACACCTCACGCCATGCTGGTGACCTGATTTGGGGATGAGCCAGGGCCGATGGGGGTCAGCAGAGTTGGGGAAGGAAGGGATGGACTGTCATCCCACCCACTGACCACCCTCCAGCGATGACTGGAGGGGGATACAGGTCAGATGGCATGTTGCCAATGTTCAACATTGGATGGGGAGGGGGAAAGGGGTGTAAACTCAAAAATGGATCTGGCAAGCTCCATGATGGCCCTGACTGCACCTGTGCTGAACCCCGGGGTCTGGATGTTGGCTATCCAGGGGAGGTGAGAAGGCCTTCACTCCTTGCCCCCAGCCCTGTCACAGGGTAACCTGTGGGGGATTTTCAGGGAAGGGTCGGTGAGGGAGGTTGAGGCTGGAGAGATGAGCTCTCCTGTGGGGGGATCCATGGCTGCCTGACAGCTCCACAAAAAAAAAAAACTATATAGAAAAAGAAAGAAGGAGTTCACGAAGTTGGGGAGGGGTCTTAGGCAGGTGGCATGCCTGATAACTTTCTTGGAAGTGTTACCTGTCTAAGGCATGGGTGAGGCCAGGGTAGCTGCACCATGGGCTTCAAAGAATGACTGAAAAACTGGTGCAGAGGTGAGGGATTTGGCTTCATTGGGGTCTGGGGGATCACCTGGAGAGATGCAGGCTTGTACAGCGTGGATGGCCTGCATCCATCTGGGGGGGGGGGGGCAGGATCCTAAGTGGAAGGTTTAAATGTTTCATTACAAAGCATATAAACTAGCCAAAGGAGATGGCGGAAGTAAGCAGGGAAAAAACAACTGCCCCCTCCCCACAGGTTACAAATGACAAACGAAAGGCTACTAAGGCCAAAGAATCAACAAAAGAAACCGCAAGTGGGGGTAAGGTCAGGGGAGGCATAGAGGGAAGGCATAGGGATAAGGAGGGAGTTGGTATGGGTGAAGGCATCAAAACATGGAAAGCCATGTGTACAAATGCCTGCAGCATGGGTAACAAAATCCTGGACCTGACAACCTTGATGGCGGAGGAAGACCTGGACATTGTCACAGTTACGGAAACATGGTACGTAAGTAACCATGACTGGGATGTTACCATACCAGGGTACACAATCTTCAGAGGGGGTAAAAAGGGGTGAGTGGTGGCTATCTACATCAGGGAAGAAATCAAAGCAGCAGAGTTAAGGGGAAGGTAGGAAGGAGTGGAGGTACTATTGGTCACCTTAGAGGCAGGAAATGACACCACCACTTGCACTGGAATTGTCTACAGAACTCTAGCTCAAGGGGAGGAAATTGACAAGGTATTAGTGGAAACCATCCACAAAATGGCAAAAAAGGGGTGGTGTTGCTGGTGGGGGACCTAACATGCCAGAAGTTAACTGGAAAACCTTTGCTGCAGCCACAACCTTGAGCAGAGACATCCTGGATGCCCTGCAGTGGGCATACCTCAGACAGCTGGTGGTGGAGCCCACACAGCAGGGAGCAATATTAGAACTAGTTCTCACAAATGATGACAGAATAACAGACCTATCAGTGGGCAGCCTTCTAGGGTCCAGCAATCACCATACAATGCGGTTTAAGGTGAAGACTGTGGTAGAGTCAAGTCACACAAAAGTAAGGGTTATGGATTGCAAGAGGGCAAACTTTGTAAAAATGGGGAACACCTCAAGAAAATCCTGGCAAAGGGTGATGGAGAGAGGTAGAGGAATAGTGGGGAAAACTTATGGGAACCATAGCAGAAGCAATGAGTCTCTGAGCACAGCTAGTAAACAAAGAGGGATGAGGGGGACATAGAAAAATCTGAAATTCTGAATGAATACTTCTGCTCAGTATTTACAAAAGAAGGGGAAGGGGAGGGACCAAAATTAGGGAGGAGAGGTGGACACCAGTCAATTCACAGAGGAGAGGGTCCTAAAGGAACTCTCGAAACTAAAGGTGGACAAGGCTGTGGGTCCAGATGGGATGCATCCCAGAATATTGAAAAAGCTGAGAGAGGTACTAGGGGCACCACTGACAACCCTATTTAACAAATCACTGGATGAAGGAGTGGTACCCAAGCACTGGAGGATGACGAATGTGGTATCACTACACAAGAGTGGGAGCAAGGTGGAAGCTGGGAACTATAGGCCAGTCAGTTTGACCTCAGTAGTGGGGAAAATAAAAGAATTCATGCCTAAGGAAAGGACTGTGGCATATTTTGACTCCAGCGGGCACAAGACCTGAGGCAACATGGATTCACAGCAGGTAGTTCTTATCAAACAAATCTGATAGATTTCTTTGACTGGGAAACAAAGGTGGTTGATCAGGGAGGGGGGTAGACATGGCCTGCTTAGATTTTATCAAGGCATTTGAAACTGTTCCACACAAGAGGTTAGAAACCAAGTTGGGCAGTCTGGGAGTGGCTCCAAAGGTGGTAAATTGGCTTAGACATTGGCTGAGCAACAGGACACAGAGGGTGGTGGTAAACAGAGTTCAATCCTGGGAGAGGGAGCTGACCACTAGGATGCCACAAGGTTCAGTGCTAGCGCATATCCTCTTCAGTGTCTTCATTAGCAACATTGCAGAGGGGCTGGAAGGGAATGGAAGACTCTTTGCAGATTACACCAAGGTCTGCAATAGGGTGGACACTCCAGATGGGGTGAAAAGAATGAGGAGAGACCTAGGCAAGTTGGAGAAGTGGTCAAGAGTGTGGAAGCTTAAATTCAATACAAAGAAGTGAAAAGTCATGCACTTGGGGCACAGGAATCCAGGAGAGGAATACACAATGGGGGGGATACTAACAACAACAAAACTGGAAAGGGACCTGGGGGTAATCTTAATGGATGACCTAAAAGTAGCCAAGCAGTGTGAGAAGGAAGTGAGAATGGCCATAGTGATGCTGGGGTGCATAGGGAGTGGCATCACCAGCAGAAAACAGGAGGTGGCGATGCCACTGTACAGACAATTGATGAGGCCACATCTGGAATACTGTGTTCAGTTCTGGAGGCCACATCTTCAAAAGGACATAGACAGAATGGGGGTGGTCCAGAAAAGAGCAATAAAAATGGTGAAGGGAATACACCATAAACCATATGAGGAAAGATTGAAAGACCTCAATACGTATACCCTGGAAGAAAGGAGGAAGAGGGGGGATATGATAGAGTCTTTAAAATACCTCAAAGGGATAAACAAGGCTCAGGAGGACACATCTTTCAGAAAAAGAGATGTGCAAGAACAAGAGGTCACAATATGAGGCTAGAGGGAGGGAGACTCAGGGGTAATGTGAGAAAGTATTTTTTCATGGAAAGGGTGGTGGATGCATAGAACAGCCTCCTTGAGGAGGTCGTAGGGCCAAAAAAGACATGTGAATTCAAGATGCATGGGATAGATTGAAGGCAACTCTAGTGGTAGGAAAGAGAAGGTAAGCTGTAGATCAATAAGAATCTGCAGTTTAGGTAGGTAGGGAAATGGGCAGACTGGGTGGACTTGGCGGCCCTTATCTGCTGTCAAATTCTATGTTTCCATGTTTCTATGAGTATGCTTTCCTTGCTTCTGGTTTCCTGGTGACTCAGCTCCTCTCAGACTTAAGGACTGTAAGTGTACCAGAAAGGCCAAAACAGTAGGTATCCCTTCACTAATTGAGTTTATCCTCCTGGGGGCACAGCAGTATGAGAATATCTTCCATTTAGAGGAGTATACTTTCCTTGTTGCTGGTTTTTCATGATACCTTCAGCACTTTCAGCACCTCCTCTGACAAATGTAGGCTATAAAGTTCTAACTCCTCAAGACCCATGCCCTCAGGCATAAAGTTCTGAGGTCTGGGAATGTTATTATGCCCTGATACGGAGTCAACAAGTCATATCTTAGTGGCAGATTGACTGGAGTCTTGATGGACAGGATCAGAAGGATTGAGTACTAAGCCTGTCTGGCACAGTCTAGGAATATCAGAATAATTGTTGCTGACTGTCTCCTGAGCTTTGTGACTACTCTCTGTATGAGTGGAAATGGTAGGAAGGCAAACAGGAATCTTCCTGTCCAATCCAGAAGTAGGGTGTCTTCTGGGACTGCACTCCTAGCTAGTAGCCTGCAACAAAACTGTGGGAGCTGATTGTTCTCCTAAGAGGCAAAGAGGTCTATTTATAGAGTGACCCATCTTTTGAAGACTGAGGCCAGCACTTGTTGATTCAGAGACCACTCATTGCTTCCCTGGCTGATCCTGCTTAGGGAGTCAGCCAGTACATTGCCTTTGCCTGGCAGGTGTATTGCAGAAATCTTTCCATCTAGGGAATAAGCTAGGTCCCAGATCCTCATGGTCGATTAGCACAGTCTTGAAGATCATGTTCCTCCCTGCTTGTTTATGCAACATATTGCTTCGGTGTTGTCTGTTCGAATGTGAATAGACTGACCTTGTAGCTGGAAGGAAAAAGATTGTATTGCCAGTGTTACAGCCCTGAATTCCAGAAGATTGATGTGCTCCTGAGTCCCATATGTGCACCAGATGCCACTGACTGTGAGGTCCTTTATGTGGGCACCCCACCCTAGGAGTGAGGCATCTGTTGTGAGGAAATTTGTTGGGGATTTCTGGAGGAAGGGATTGCCTTCTCTGAGGTTGCTTTCACACTTCCACCAATCCTGTGCCCACACAAATGTCTTTATGACAAGCACTTTTTCTTGGACAGGGTGTCTGTGATCCGGCGGGAGGTTTCCTCAGCCAGTAATATCATTGCTGTCAGTAGTCGTCAGTTGTGTTCTAAGAGCACTCTCTCTAGTTGGGGGGAGTTTAGGCCAGTGGAGGTTCGTGAGGTCATTGAGATAACGGCCAACTTGAAGTATACCTTTTGTGAACTGGATCCCGTGCCCACGCGCTTCTTGATGAGGTGCATTGACACTGTCGGCCCGGTGTTTGCCCTGATTGTCCGGTGCTCCCTGAGTCAGGGTGTCTTTCCGGATGCCTTGAAGGAGGCTCTGGTGAGACCCCTCTTTAAGAAAGCTTCTCTGGACCCGGAGATTAGGGCAAATTACCGTCCTATCGCCACTCTTCCATTTCTGGGAAAGGTTATTGAGAAGGTGGTATCACTTCAGTTGGGGGAACATCTCATGACCCACGAGTTGTATGATCCCTTCCAGTCAGCTTTTCGGGCCAGACATACCACTGAAACTGCATTAGTTCGGGTGCAAAATGACCTCCTCAGGGCTAGAGATCAGGGGACAAGACAATTCTTGTTCTCCTCGATCTCTCCTCAGCATTTGGATCTGGACCATTGTGTTGCTTTTCCGCCTGAGGGAGTTATGCGGACTCACTGGTATTGTCATCAAATGGTTTGAGTCATTTCTTACTAACAGGAGGCAGCGGGTTGTGATGGGTAACTTCTCATCCGTACCCTGCCTCCTTTCATGTCAGGAGTCCTCAGAGGTTCGGTATTGGCCCCAATGTTGTTCGCAGTATACATGCTCCCTGAGGATCATTAGGAGGTATGGTTTGAGTTTTCATTGCTATGCTGATGATACTCAACTATACCTATCCTTTGCCCCAGGAACATCAAATGCAGTGGATGTGCTGAATATCTGTCTGGCTGAGATAAATGACTGGATGTCTTCCAGCTGGCTGCGACTGAACCCTAACAAGACTGAGGTACTGGTAGTGGAGTCGAACAGAGCTCATGATGGGATGGCCTCTGATTCTGCGACTGGCATTGTGCTAGGAGCTGTGTCATTGATGGTCTCCCCATGGGTGCGAAATCTTGGTGTGATCTTTGACAGGAACCTGTCCATGGAGGCTCAAATATCCTCTGTGGTTCGTTCCTGCCTTTTCCATCTTAGAGAAATACCGCCAGGATTAAGCCCCTTGTTCCGGCTCTGGACCTCCCTATTTCGGTACATGCCTTAGTCACCTCTAGGCTTGACTACTGTAATGCCCTCTATCTTGGGGTCTCTGGAACTTCTCTTCACAGACTGCAGCTAGTGCAAAACGCTGCTGCCCGGCTTTTGACCGGGAAAAAGTAAGTTTTGTCATATTACTCCGGTATTGCGCGAATTGCACTGGCTGCCTGTCAGGTGGAGAGTATTGTTCAAGGTGGGTTTTCTCACCTATTAGACCCTACATGGACAGGGCCCTGGTTTCCTTTCTGATCTCCTGGTACCGTCCACCTCTGTCTGAGATCTCCGCTCCTCTAGTGGTGGCCTCCTCAAAGTTCCGAGAGCAAGGTTGAAATCAGCAGGGGATCGATCATTTGGAGTTGCTGCTCCAGCTTTCTGGAACTCGTTGCAGCTTGAAGTGAGAGAGGCCCCCACTATAGAGGCCTTTAAGAGTCATCTGAAGACCTTTTTATTTATGCAGGCTTTTGGAGATTAAGTTTTATGTGTATTATATTTTAACGTAATGTATATGGTATGACATACCGTACAGTTTTTGTGCGGCGCCCAAAGCCTTTGGGATTGGGCGTCTTTTTAAATAAAATTGACTTTGACTTTGACTTTGACTATCTTGGAGAGTGGATATCATCTTTCAGTCCAGTGGTCACTTAACTAATACTGAATGTCCCTCATCTGAATCCTGCCCCATGGCACCACTGCTGTGGATGAGGCCATGTGGCCCAGTATCTGGAGAAAGTCCCTTGCTGGGCTTGGTTGGCACAGTGTGAGGGATTCTACACTGGCAATCAGATTTAATACCCCTTCTTTGGGGAGGAAAGGTCTCCTCTGCAGGGTATCCAGTTCTGCAGCTATGAAGTTCAACACCTGAATAGGTTATGTTTGGGACTTTTGCAGATTTATCAGGAACCCCAGGTTTTCCAGGGTGCTTTGCACCTTCAAGATAGAGCACCTTGCCTTTTATTCTGTTTTTGCTAGGATGAGTCAGTCATCCAGGTAGGGGAAAAAACACCACACCTTGCCTTCTCAGATGACGTGTCACCTGGCTAGATCTGGTACTGGCAGTTTCCCAGCCTGAACCTGAGGTATTTTCTGTGGGTAGATCTGACTGGGATATGAAAATAGGTGTCTTTCAGATCCAGTGATCCTAGCCAATCCCCTGATTGCAAGGATTATGTCACTGTGCCCAGTGTATAGAGATGTGTGAAGTTGACAAACTTTGCTCTGCAAAATAATTCAAATTCAAAATTTGCGAGGTGCAAAGTGCTGACTTTACAACGTTTTTGGCAGCCGAAGCTAGACTTTTTCAGAATTTATGCAATTTTGCTGGTGAAGTTGCAACTTTGCCTCAACTTTACCTCAACTTCATCTGACTTTGCCTGAAAACATGCCATTTCCCCGGGGGAACTCCATATGAAGTGACAAAGTGGCAAAGTGTGCAATTCATTGAGTTATTCGTGAAGGCGGATTTTGCAACTTCGCTGGAATTTCACCAGCGAAGTAAAACTTCACAACATCTCTACCAGTTTGACCATCTTCAATACTTCCTTTTTGATATGCTTGTTCAGATATCTTGGCTCTAAAATGAGTCGCCACTCCTCTTTTTTCTTGTGGGTGAGGAGGGTACTTGCGAACAGGCCTTTGCCCCACTGTGAAGTAAGGACTTTTTTTGACTGCTTTTGCCTGCAGCAGTTTCTTTTCTTCAGGCTCCAACAGAATTCGTTCTGCTGGTGAATGAGGTGGAACATTTTGAGGGTTTTGCTATTCTGGAAGCTTCTTGAATTGCAGCAACAATCCCTGATCTGCTACCTCCAGGATCCACTTGTCTGTGCTGTTTACCCATTACTGGAAGTAGTGGACCAGCCTCACCCCACTGGCAAAAGTTGGGCAACCTGGGCAGAATTGTTAGGGGGTTTGTTTTGGCTGTGGCTTGGACATTTGTGCCACAGCAGCATGTATGGAGCCCCTTCTGCCTCTATCCCTGTAATAACCTCTTTAGGGTGAGTACTCGTAGGGGGTGTAGTGCCTTGGTTAGTAGCCCCTACCTGTGCCTCCTCTTCCATGAGGCCTGTAGGAGGTGGAGGCCTTTTCTTTATCAGTGCTATTTTTGTAAGTAATCTTGTACTTGCCCTCTTTTTTCATGTATGCTTCTGTTTTGTTACCAAATAGTGAATTTCCTTCAAAGTGGAAATCCATGGCCTTAGTCTGGGTATCCTGGGCAAGGATGTTGCCTTTAACTGGAAGCACCTTCTCAATGCCACTGCATGGGCTAAGACCCTTGAAGCAGTCAGTAGTGTCCAAAGCCATGTGGAACTGGTGTTTAATGGCATCCAGGGCTGTCTTTGTTGTGGCAGCCAGGTCCTGTTCCATCTCCCCTTTCACCATATCAGTGCCAGTATTGTATTCCACAGTGCTTTCTGGTACTGGATGTATATGCCAAATAAGCTGCCTATCTAAGGAGCAGGGAAGCTGCTGCATGCAGCTTGTTAGCCATAGTATCCAGTTTTCTGGAGTCCTTTTCATGTGGCTGTGCAGAGAAGGGCACTGTTGCCTTCTAACAAGCAGCTACTATGGCCACTCCTTCATGATCAAGATGGGCATACAGGTATTCCACCACCTGCCTGTCCACATGGATGGGATGTTGAGGATGCTCAACATTTGTTTGATGAAAGATGAGTATGAGGTAAAATATTCTGCAGGCCTTGGCATGGAGCCAAACTCTTATTCAGGTGAACTATCTGGTTCTATCATTTTACCTTCCTTCTCCTCCTCATAATACATCTCATTCTCCTCTGCAGGCAGGTGGTTTGGAGCCTACGGAGGGGGGGAAGAGATATTAATAAAGTTTCCCATAGCCTGGAAGACCTGAAAAACAGCCTTACTTTTGTCATGTCCTCTGCTAAGGACATTAAATGCCTTAGGTCTGCTGCCTGCTCCTTTTCCTTTTCAGGAGGAGTGGCAGGGACATGCTTTCCTTTTTTGCTTTTTCTTGGCAGGTACTGGTTTCATTACATGCTCTGAGGCTCTTTTATGCTTATTTTTGCCATTAATGGTCTTAGGGTTCCACTTTTGGACACCCTGGTATCCAAACTGTTTTCAACATGCCTGTCAGGTGACTGAGTGACTTTATCTTTTCCATCTGTCTCCTTTCACAGGGACAGCTGTTTTTGAGGAGACCAACCCTCTGATGCATGCTCTCCACCATCATTAGGAACTCCCTCAGAGCCGTTATTGTGGCATACAGGCTGACTGAGAAGCAATAAAATCTTCTGTTTTCTTTGCCCTTTTCTTTTGAGTCTTAGGGCAAAACTTTTTAAAAAGCTCACAATTGATAAAATTGTGATCTGGACACAGGCACCTCAAACAAAGCTCATGGCAGAGTCTGCCCTTATCCAGAGCTGGAAGCAATTTATACAATTTTTAAAGCCTGTGGGGCCTGTCTGTTTTTTGGGTTTATCAAGCGTGCCAAAATGCTATAGACCATGTGAAAAATGTTTCCCACTAGGGCAGAAACCCTCGGTTACAGAAAAAAATGTGTTATGTTTAATCTAAATTCAGAAAGTTGTCTTTCCTCACAGAAGCGTTGAACTGCTAAGGAAACAAAGCACTTCAAAACTTGAGGCCAAAGTTAGTTTTGTTCCCAGAACAATGGGAACTGAGTTTAATAAACTGAAAAGAAAAAATGCTTTTATGTTAAAAATATGTGGTGTTCCTTTTGTTTTTATTCCAATTCCGGACAGTTCCCTCAAGGTCGGAAACTTTTTGTAAAAGCGTTCTTATCAGGTTCCAGGAACTGATCAGAAACAGGTGAAACCACAATTGATAAAAAAAAATAACATTAAATAAGTACTTGAACTAACACAGAGTATCGAGAAACTAACTTAGAACTTAATAAAACAACTAACTATAAGAAATCCAAAAACTATTGACCAGAAGGCTGGAACTGTACACAAGGGTGACTGCTCTCTTCAGGCAGAGAAATAAATCTGGCGTTAAAACACAGGGGTTGGGGGGGTGACTACAGTGCAGAGTTTGAACTTATATTCTATGTTCTATATTTAGCATGAAGTTCTATCTCTGGGGCATCGTACTCTGGCTGGATGATGTTGCTTGTTTTAAAGCATGATTGATGGATTCCTGGGGTTTGAAGTTAAAAAATGATTTTTGACACAAAAAGAGCATATTCATGGGATCAGACCCACATTTGGACATGGGCTCTTAGTGCTGATGGTTCCCCTTTAAAAAAAATGTTGGCAGATAATTCTTTTTATTACATTTTTCAAACATTGTAACATCTAAAACAGTGGCTTCTCAGCTCAACATGAGATGCATGCAAGCATAAAAGGTAAGTAACATACATCATGACACTCCAACAGCTTGCTACAAAGAAAGACCAGCACACAATCCATATAACAGGCCTATACTGAATACACTGGGTGCGAGAAAGGGGGAACTGGGGTGTCCCCTGATTCGGGGGGGGGGGTGCACTGCTAGCCATGAAGGCAATCTAATGTGGATCCATTGTGGTGTATGTCGAGCACGGAAAGGGTGCTCATTCTTCCTGGTAACCCTTCAAAGTGCCTCTGGCATAGTGCAACATCAGTGCCATACTAGCTAGGGTATCAATCACTGTGAGCCACTGTCCTCCAGATGGGATTTTATTTGTTCTCTAGCTTCACAAGATGAGTTAGTCAGCCACTATGCTGACCACGAGAAGCCAATGCAGCTGTGTAGCTGTGTCATTTCACATCAACAGGGATGGAAGGGGAAGTCCAATCAGGCATAGGGGATGGTACACTTTAATCAAAGTTACTCTATTTTTGTTTATTTTACAATTTGAGTTCCAAACTGGGAACTGTTGAAAATCATGGTTCTCCTAGTTCTGGGAACTGCAACAGAACAGGTGAAAAATAACTAAGATATAAACATAAACTAAGGTTAACTAATGCAGGCTATCAAACCCAGTTTTCTTGGTCTGGGACTGGTCCTGGTTCCTATTTCAGTTCAGAACAGAATGGGAAAAACAGCATTCTGCGTATTTTTAATTTACACATATGGGAAACCGCAATGTATCATGGATATGTAGCTTTATTTTTGCAGTAAATACAAAATCACACATGCCCCCACAATGCAAAGCATCATGAGATGCATATGCAAATCACCACAGAATATTATGCTGGTTCAACTTTAAGCAGAAATGCATGGTGCCGAAAGGCCTCTCACAGTTTGGAAAAGGTGCCAACAGAAGACACAGACACGTGTTTCGTCCTACCAGGACTCATCAGTGTGCCTAGTCTGTTTGACACCCCAGTGGAATGAAACAGCTACTCTAAGATGGTCTATATGGGTTATGTTGTGGTGAACCCAATTAAAACAAAAAACAAGTTAAAAGACAAAGAACCTCAGTGCGCAAGCACCGAGGCAATGGTTACCCCCAAAGGGCATTGGCCAGGAAGCCAAGTTTCAAAGAAATACAAAATCACACATACCCCCATAATGCAAAGCATCATGGGCTACATTCTGTGTAAATTAAAATATACAGAATGCTGTTTTTCCCATTCTGTTCTGAACTGAAATAGGAACCAGAACCAGTCCCAAACCAAGAAAACGGGGTTATAGTGCACCACTCCATATTCAGCTTCAGAAATGAACCAGCCCAAAGCAGTTTGATTTGCTCCAATGACAGTTCTTTCTGCTTTTGAAAGTTATTATCTATTTCCAGCCATACGCTAACTCTTTAATTGTATTCACCTTGCATTTGATCGGAGGCTCAGGGTTGTAGCTGTCTTCATGGACCTCTCCACAGCCTTCATCTCAACTGACTATAGCTTTTTGTTAGAAAATTTTGGTTTTAGGGGTGTTGTACAAAACTGGTTTGCCAGTTGTTTAAGTAATCAGAAACAGCTAGTGCAAATCCATGGGGTTAGGTCCTAATTGTTGCCAGTCTAAAAGAAGGTACCCCAGGACTACATATTGAACCTTTCCTTCTTTTTTCTCCTTATAAATATCTGTATAGCCCTTGTGTTTGCTAACTACATGCCTTACCTCCTTTAAATAACTCACTTAGGTTATCCATATGTATCATTGTAATACTGTCCATATACATTTTTCACCTGCTGCCATTCTACATTACTGAACTGGCCTATAATCTAACACAAATAAGTTGTGGCCTACTGCTTCATTTGCTTTGTAGATATGTGAGATGCCAATTAAATGCTAAGTTTAGTATTAGCCACTGCTTAGCAAACTGAACCACACATTTTAGTAAGAAGGAACTAATGTGACCTACTGAAAAGTGAGCAGGTCCCCAGAATATTGTCCCTGTGCTCTACCACAGAGCTGCTGTATTGGCTCACATGGTTGGACCCGGAGTTCCTGGCTACACTCCCTTTCTCTGATGTTACATATTCTGAAACTAGGAACTCAAAATGGCAATTAGATGCTTAGTGCAATATCAGTCACTGCTTAGCAACTAAATCACAAATTGTAGTGAGAAAGAAATCACATGACCTACTGCACTGGGAATCGAACCCAAGCTCCCAGAATAAAGTCCAGGTGGTTTATAAAATATATTTTATGTAAATAGTGTAAATTTGACATTAGATATATCTTGATTTTTATACTATTGTAGATATCCACTGTATGTCCCAAGTTTAGTTTGTAACTGTATTTTCTATGAAATTCTGCTACTGTTAGTCTCCCAGGGCTCTCTTGAAAAGTGGTATCCCACTTAAATGAGGCTACCTAAATAAGCAAAACATAGTATTGTAAAATTATTTTGCATTGTAGCTTAGTCACCAGGGGAACTCATCCCCCATCTAAGTCAGTACTGTGCCCAACCTCACAGTGTCTGGTGAGGGAATGGGAAGGCTTTGTGGACCCCATTTTGCACATTCACCTTTTGTCACTGAGAACTGTGCCTGAGTGGTTTCATCTACTCTCTGCATTTCCTACAGAAACACTTTAAAACATATTATCAATTGCTTACATGATTTAAGTCAATCAATGATCAGGTTCTGGTATCCTGCACACAGTTGTCATGTCATTCAGGGAATGTTAAATATTTGGAAGTAATGGGAGGGGGAGCACTTGCACTACGTGAGCTTTTTATAAGTTATAACAAATGGAACAAAAAACTTATAACTGATGACTTTAGCCAACTCTAATGATATATAATACATTTATATGTGCTGTGTGAGATGTTTCATTGGTATAAGAGTAGCTTCTTGTACAGTTTGAGCAAACAGAAATGCTCAGCATTGCTTTACAGTCCTCTCACCCAAACTCTGCAAGATGACACTCTTACACCGTAACAGACATCTTGAACAGCACGTGCAAAGTTACACAAACTCTGGTCAGAGACAATACAGCTGTGGAGAGCTTTTAGGAGCTGCAAGAGTGTTGAAAATAATATGTGGTTCTCTTGCCGCACAGGAGTCAGCCATAAATTAGCCATATTAGTTGTGTTTGTATTACTTATGTTAAATGTCAATTGTTAATTGGTAATTGTATTAGAATTTACATGCAGGACTTTGTTGTAAATGGGACTTTGTCCTAACAAATGAATTTCCTGTGAAAAAATAAACTTTTAATCAATCAATCAATCATCAATCATAAATAATACTGCAGCGATTACACTATTGCACATATGTGGTATTCATGCGCAGTTTTCCCCGGAGTCAGCCATGTACAACATGGCAGTGCTGACATGACTACATAGGCATGATACTCACTCGTGCACAGTTTAAGTCAACACTGACATGTTGCACATGGCGGAAGTCACTTCTGCAATTGCGGAAAGGAAAATTAGTGCACCGGGAAGGGGGGTGTTTATTCCCACGCGGAGCGGAAGGGCTGCATAAACAGAATAATTGGAAACTATGCTGGAGCACTGTGGCAGCACACCAGGCAGCAGTCTGGTCATGTGCTTCCACAGTGACTTTATATAAATCTGATGATGGCATAATGTCTGCGGAGCTTGGCCCACGCAGCTATAAAAATCTGATTGCTATTTATCACTTCAAAAGGCAGATTATTGCAAATGCCTAACATCCTTTGAGCGTAATAAATCTTAAGCTTGCTTTTTTTAAAATCTTTTGGCCTAATTTATTGTTCATGCCCCCTTACTTTTTGTTCCATTCTAGAATTTTAAATTTAATTCTTCCATTAGATCCTCATTGTTAATAATTTTGTACATCATCAACACAGTTCCCACTATACGCCTGTTGTGCAGAGTATTTACCCCCACTTACTTCCCCTGCAACTCCTCCTATAGGACCCTTGCCTTCCCTACCCATAATTCCACTTCAGGAAGAGTTGCCTTTTCCTATCACTTTCTAAACATGTGGAACTCCTTCCCTTTACATATCTGTTCTGTCCCATCCACTTGTTCATTGTCCTATCTTCTTTGACACTATTTTCCCATCCTGCAACTACACATGACCCACTTCTCCTTCATTACCCCTCCCTGCCCTCTCTTCTGTTCTATTTTCACTATTCTACCCCTTCTATCCCTCCCTAGGCATGCTGATAGTCTATAGCACTAGCTGGGTTTACATCAAGTAGTGTTCATACCCTTGGTGTTCCACTTCTGGGGTAAGGCTTGTCTCTCCCCCTTCCTCTTCACTCCTCTTTAATTCTTCCATTCACAATTTCATACCACCTCCTTCCATTTCCCCTTTTGTTCCCAGTCCCCACCACCTTTTCCTCAAGTTACCCACATCCACCTCTTCTGTGCTAGTATTCTGTTCCCCATTGTATCCCTCACTGCCCCCCCTTGTTCCCTGCCAATCCCCTTGTGGAGTTTGTATTCTAGAGGGATGAAGGCTCACCTAATCTCCAACCATCTCCCACTCACCCATCCCCTATTCTGACAAGGTTTCTCACTTACTTATTGAATTTTGTTCACCAGATGGGCCCACTGGGACTAGTAGTCCTTTTCAGGGCCGGGGGATACAAATGGTAACCAACTGAAATTGAACCAGATTGAGCTCTTGGTGTTTATTTGTAGTGAATGGGGGAAATTTGGTCAAGACACCGTGGAAATTCCCCTACTCTGTGACTGCAGAGGGCGCTGTTGCGCTGTGACAGGGATGGAGGACTCCAGTCCAGGTTTGGACAAGGAACAGGATGGACATACTGCAACAGCTCTAGGTCCTGAATGTGGACCTAGTACTAGTCAAGTTCAAAACATAGATGTACAACATTTACCGATGGACATAACTGGGCAAAACGAATGTTCATTAGAACAACCTGTTTTAGATGAAGAGTTAATTTTACGAGAACAACTTACTGAGAAAAAAAAGCATGTAACTGAAATGTTATTGGCAACAGAAAGTGATTTTCAGATGAAAAAAATGCAACTAATGGAGGAAAGAACTAAATGGAAAAGATCTGCAGTAAGCCCTATTCAGGAAAGTAATAAACGTTTGCCTCTTTCTTTGGCTACGGAAGCAATCCCGGGACCTTCAAATAAGTATGAAAGAACTTTGGTCCCTGGGCAGAATGATGTGGGAGAAGTAATTATTAACAGCTCTTCGGAGGAATGGACCTCAGGAGGGGCTCTTCAGGATGCAAGTTGGACTCTGCAAAGTAAGATATGGATCCCTGATACTGCAATTCCGATACTGGGGACAGTGGGTCCGGTAAATGAAGTTGGGAGTGAACATCGGGAGTGTAACTCTGGAAATCTGCCAGCAACTGGTGATTGTTTTTCTAAGTCTCTGGTTTTCCCTACTGCTTCGGCGCAGGACACGAATGAGGCTACAACTACGCCAGATGCTGCAGTCACACTTATCGACAGTTTGCCTCTCACTTTCAATGCACAAAACTTGGCTTTAAATGAGGCAGACAAATTCTCTAAAAATTCAGCTTCACCAGACTTGTTAACAGAGGGAAATGAGAGCACCCAGGAGAATCAAACACCACCACAAGTAGAAGAGGTTCGGGAAAAACAATCCTATGCGGGCTCTTCAGGAAACCGGCTGAAGCAGCAAAAAGGAGGTATTTAGTGCATTTAAGGCACAAGGGTCTTGCATCAATACCTCCGGATAGACTCTGGGTGGGTAAATCCCTTATTATTGACTCTTTGGGGTTTTCCCCTGCTGAAATCTATGCGTTTATACACGCTCCAGGGGACAGGATATATGACATAAGCTTTTGTACTATGCAGGCATTAGACAAATTCTGGCGACTGTACTATGAACTTAAAGATAAGGACATCTGGAGAGACTTTATGGCTATTCCTATAACAAAGTCCACTATTAAAACAGTTACTCTCCTGTTTAGAAACGAAGGGGTTAATATTAGTAATATTCTGTTTTGGTTAGAGAAAAGATGTACTGTCTTTGATCAATCCAAACCGATAATGATGATAATGGGTTCTGGACAGGAGGATGGACAGTAAGGGTATAGCTTTTACAAGATGATATGGGTATACAACACCTACCAAGTTCTTTCTATCTGGGGAGGGATAGAGGAATTTTATTCTATGCAGGACAACCTAAAAGCTGTTTTAAATGTGGCTCATTACAACATTTGAGCAATGACTGCAATCAGATTAAGTGTTTCCACTGTGGATTATTAGGACATTTGGCAAACAGGTGTCAGGCCCCCCCAGCTTGTAATCTTTGTGGGGATAATGACCATTCCTTTTCAGAATGCCCATGGACAGAACACGACATGGATGATGCTTCTGACCAATATTTTTTTTTTTAGCTCAGGCGCGAAAACCTTTTTTTCCATCAGAAACTTTTCAATCTGAAAGACAGAGGGGTAGAGGGAGGGGGTGGGAGGGAAGCAGTGGAGAAAGCAGAGCCCAGACTCTTCCAAAGTCTAGACAAGAAATTGTTATGGAGACCTTTGTGACATCTAGAGAATGTACACCTATGGAAGGGAATAGAGAGGAAGTAGAGACTCCTTTCACCACTCCCCAAAGCTCTCCTCCTAGAAGAGGTTTCATTCAAGTAATCGCTGAAGGGAAGAAAGGGAAAAAAATAGGAGAAGGCCAAGAGGAGATTTTCCGTAAACCTCAGGTTGAGGATAGGACAAAGAATTCAATTCACATTGAGAGTATACCTACCCTTCCCCCAGACGTTCCTCTATCCCAACTCCCTTTAAGTAATCGGTATGGAATTCTTTCTACATGGAGTGACCAAGTAGAAATAGCCCAACCTATGAAAACTGAAATTAATGGGGTGGAGGTTTCTATAGATGAGACTGATTTATGTTTAAATGAAAATTTAAGTTGTTCAGAGGCTCTACCAAGTAGGAAACCACAGAAGCGGGTACCACGCTTGAGTGGGAAATCGATGAAACCTCCTGCCTGAACCCACTAATTTGGAAGTAGCTAGTTTAAATGTAAATAGCATAAAATCTAATTTAAAATGATTAGCTACGTATGGTATTCTACAACATCTTAATTTCGATGTATATTTCCTATAGGACACTAGATTGCATTCTAAGAGTGATATAATGCAGGCTTCTGTGGACTGGAAATGGGGACTTTCCCAATGGTCAATAGGGACAGAGACTTGTTGTGGGATGGGATTTTGTTTTATGACATCCGCCATTCGAATTCTACGATTAGTGGACCTAGAACCTGGTCAAGTACTTATTCTAGATGTTATTCTGAACTCAGTATCATGTAGATTAATTAATGTTTATGGATCCCAAACTAAAGCATTACGAGTTTCTTTGTTGAAAAAAATTACACACAAGTAGGCAGGTAATGTGGGGAGGGACTTTAACATAAATTTACAAGACAAAAGCACCCCTGGGAAACAATATTGTGACAAAACTATGCTTAAAACAATAGTTAACATAGCAGGACTGCAGGATGTATGTGCAGGCTCTAGAGGGAGAACATGTTCAACTTTTTATAAGGGTCAATTATCTTCCCAGAGTGATTTCTTTTTTATTAAAAATCTAATTCTTTTGTCAAAGGTAGAAACAATCCCAATAGAAACCTCTGACCATTGTTTAATTGGTTTCCAGATATCTATACCACCACATAGAGAAATAGGCCGAGGTATTTGGAGACTTAATATCTCCATTATTCAGGATGAAGAGGCGATTCAAGAGCTAAAAATTATTATCAATGATAAACTAACGACATTGCCATTCTATGACAATATTGGGCTTTGGTGGGAAGATGTTAAAGACTGTTTGACGGGTTTTTTTTTCATCTTAGGTACTAAGAAAGTACAGTCTTCTTCCAAAGAATACTTACGGTTATGGGTGGTTTTTGAAGACCTGATTTCTCATCAGTATGGGAATAAAGAAGATTTATCAATGGAATTAGGGATAGTTAGAGAACAAATGTGCCAATTTCAATATAATAGACTACTTTCTTTGATAAAAGAGCAATCTTTTGGTACTCAGGGTACAGCAGCCCAGGTGAATCCATATCTTGCTAGTCAAGTGAGTAGAGATAGAAAAATTATTCCTTTTTTGTTAACGGATGGAGGTAGTGAGGTATGAAGTAACAAGGGAATTATGGCACAATTAGAGAAGCATATTGAATCGACCTTTAGATCTGTTAGGGGGAAAATGAAAAAGTGAAATTAATATTAGATCTAGCAGCACCTCCTATTTTAGATGTTAATCTAGCAAAAGATAAGTTAAAGCCTTTTTCAACACTAGAAGTAGGAAAAGTAATAATGGGTTTAAAAACAAAAACCTCTCCTGGATCAGATGGTTTACTGGGGGAATTTTACAAGTTGGTATGGTCTATTATGCCTACAATTTTGGTGCAGTTATTTAACTCCTTTTTGTTGGATAATATTCTACCTACTCAGATGTATGAAGGGTTGTTGATCTTTTTATTTAAATCAGGTACTCGCAGTGATATAAATAACTGGTGCCCGATTATATTACTGAATGTAGATTTTAAATTATTCGCAAAACTATTAGGGAATCAGCTGGCTTCCGTCATGTCAGAATTATTACTTCCCACTCAGTTTTGCTCAGTACCTGGTTGGTGACTGATTGATGTTCTGATTTTTTAAAAATATCTGATAGAGAAAGGTATGGGCCAAAGTGGGGTTCCGATTTCAGAAAGGTATATAGCTAATTTAGATCAATCTAAGGCATTTGATAGTGTCTCACGTCAGTATCTGTGGGAATGTCTTAGATTTTATGGAATTCCTGATCAATTTGAACAATGGCTGAAATTGTGCTACAGTCTGGCATATGTTAGACCTTATGAAAATGGGTAGTTAGGGAAGAAGATAGGGATTTACCGGGGGGGTGAGACAAGGTTGCCCCTTAAGTCCTCTTTTATACGGATTTGCGATAGACCCATTATTACGTCTACTTCAGAATTCTCCTAATGTTTGTGGTGTTTTAGTAAATGATTCATCAGTATGCAAAATAATAGCTTATGCTGATGATTTATGTCTAATTCTAAAAGATGAGAATTCTTTAATCACAGCCTGTATTTTAATACAGGAGCTGGGAAAAGAAACAGGGGCATGTCTCAATTTGGGGAAAATCAAATGTTTAAAACTTACTGGGTTTCCGACAAGTCCTGAAACTTTTGGGGGCTTTTCATTAGCTTCAACTCCATGTAAAATCTTAGGGATTTATTTTGGTGGACTAGATATGGGCGAGTATAATTGGGAAATAGCACTGCAAACTGGAAATGCTAAAGTACTACAATGGAATAAATGGAAAGTATCGAAAACAAATAATTTATTATATAAAAACATTTTTAATTCTGATTTTTTTATTTATTAGTATGATTTTCCCTCTCCCTAAGGGTTTAGAAGTGAAAATATTGGGTTGTTTTTTTTTAGTTGTTTCTGGGGTAGCAGGTTAAATCCAATTAAAAAGAATGTATTATACAGGGAAATTAAAGAAGGAGGTATAGGGATGGCAAATCCAATTTTGTTTTTCTTTACTGTTTTTTTTTATATGCTAATATTTTGCCTCTTCTGAAAGGTTGTTCACAGATTTGGGGAGTTTGGGGAGTACAGAAATTAGAAGGGATTTTAAATGAATGGAAACAGAATCAGTTTATTCATAAAAATAAACATTGCCCTAGGCTTGGGGAGCAACAGGAGGTTTTTTTTGATAAAATTAAACATCGGGGAATTAGCTATGCAGTAGTGTTAAGACTTCCAAGGAAAATCCTATATCAGGAAATTTTACAATTATGTTTTGGGATAACACTTTTTGAAAGGTTTTTGGTGCTTGCGAAAAACCAGATTATTAAATATATTTTAGATGACAGAATACCAGTTCAGATGTGGAATCAGGTATGGTTAAGTATTCATGATCGTATAAATGTTAAAGGAAATCATAAACATAAATCCTTGTTAGAAAGAAACTGTTCAAGGATAACTTGTATGACTATAATGGAATCTATGGATCATTTATACTTTCATTGCCCATATGTGATACAGTTCTGGGATGTAGTTAAGAATTGGTGGAAAACAGTGCCATTTATTCCACCCAAACCAAACCTTTTGTATTACGGAATAATTCCACCAGAAATACAGTTTTTTTCACATAGTACATTAAGATTAATTATGGCTCACTTCTTATATTGGATCTGGATCAGTAGATGCAGATTCACATTACAACAACAAGCTACCTCAGTTTTAGAATTATTTCTGTTGATAGAGGCGGTTCTTAAGTGTATAAGGCGGATAGAAGGAAGTAATTTGGATATTGACACCTGGAATTCTCAGTGGAGGCAATTTTCTCTTATTTAGGGTTTCTAATGACTAAAGTATAACTTTGATTCTTATTTTCCCTTTTTTCCTTTTAATATGAGCTGTGGGGTCTAGTTTGATTTGTGAAGTTAAAAAAAAAACCTCCCAAAATTTATAGTGGGTAGGGGAGTGGTGGGTCTCATATTGTGCTTTTTGGTAGACGTGGGGTATTTGTATGAATTAATACTTATTATATTTTGATTTTTATGATTATGCATGATTTCATTTTGATCTGTACCATTTAGTTATGATGTGTCCTGATTTCAATAAAGAATTCCCCAGCCCTTATAGTGGAGAGGGGAAGGGGGTGGGTTTATATTGTTTCTCTTTTCAGTATGAATTAATACTTATTTATGGTTTTTTTTATTTTTTGTCTTCTTTTGATTATGTATGATACACTATTGTTTTGTATAAATTTTATTATGATCTGTGCAGATTAAAAAAAAAAAATTATTTTCCCCAACTCTTATAGTGGGAAGGGGGAGGGGGTGGGTTTATATTGTTTATATTGTTTCTCCTACATTTAGGGTATTTGTATGAATTAATACTTATTTATGTTCTTTGATTCTTTTTTTATTATGATTATGTATGTATGATATAATATTGATTTGTGTAACTTCGTTATGATTTGTTCAGATTTTATAAAATATCCCCTTACTCTTTTTGAGATATGCCATGGGATATTTAATGTCCACCTGAACAACCACCAGAACAAGCAGACAGGACCTCAATTTAATATCTTATCTAAAAGATGGCACCTCGGGAGAGCAGCACCCCCTCATGCTGCACTACAGTCTAGTGTCAGTATTGGGATTTAACTGAAGTGCCTGGTGTAGGGATAGAACCCACATCCTTCTGATCTTCTAACCTCAGAGGCAAGTCTGCAATGTGCCAAGCCACTGACACCTCCTTACTACCCCAAGTGCTAAAAACTCAAAATGTATCTGTGTTGAAATATTTTGTGCATATGTATTCGACATGTATATTAGTATAAAAGTAAGTGTGTGTATATGCTTAAAAAACATATATGTATGTATATGTACAGTATAATGCATGTATATAGACTATATTCTGGATGGCAAGTGCTGCCTGCCTATCCCACAAAAAAGTTTGGTATAGCTTTAAATGTATTCTGTAGTATGTACATATTTAACTCTATGTATATTTTTTATTTGGATCTTGTATTTGAAATTGTATTCCCTTTTCTCCTTTCCTCAGGATGCATCTGGAAACAAGCTATTATAGCTCAGTATGCCTTTCCTGGAGAAACTTTAAAATAAATAAATAAATACATATTGTAGTCTGATGAGTTTCAAACATTTTTTTATATGTCTTATGCTCCAAACCCTTTCTTGTTGTCTTCCTCTGAATAAATACATTTGTCTTCCTATTAGCAACAGCAATATTTAAAGCTCCCCAAAACTGTGAGCAGTACTCTATGATAGGTACATATTGTATGACATTACTGCATTATGATGGTATGCACCTGTATACCAATGTTAAGTTATTACATTACTGAATTTTATTTATGTATTTATAATAATCCATGCATTGTCTACACACTAATGACACAGCCAAGGATGCTCCTTACAGTCTGTGACTTTATGTTTTTGTACCACTGTATTCATTTTTGGGAAATCACTTGCAACCTGGCATGTGCTTTGTTTTCTTAGGTTAACAATGGGTTCACCTTATCAACTGCAAAATGCTAGCAGTCTCTCTCACCCCTTCTCTCTCTCTGTCTCTCTCCCTCTCTTTCTCCATGCATTTATTATAACACAGGGATTACCCCTTACCACCCACACCAGAAGTGACCTTTCACGAATCACAAAGAAACTATTCAGCTTCACATCACAAAGCAAAGTCAAAAAACTGAAAAATAAATCTCACTGAACTAATTGTTTAATTAGATCTTTGACTATTGACCCTTCTCTGCTTTGTGCTTCATTGACTTCCACTTTGGAATGTCAGTAATGAGGGGGAGGTGCACTGACTAGTAGCACAGCACAGCACAGCAGAAATGTGATTCTTAAACACAAGGACCTCAGCCTAGAAAAGCTATGAAGGGATTATCTGAATAAAAAGGAGGTACAAAAAACATATAATCAGATATGTACTAGCTGTCGGGTCACTTAAAGCAGGCATGAAGAGAGAGAGACAAACAAGCTGAAAAAATAATGTTGTAACTGGTCTACTCAACAGAGAAAAGAGAGTATTTCATTCAAATGGCATAACGGTTTGTAAATGTGGAAGGATGCACTGAAAACTCCAAAAAGTTGTGCTTCAGTATCCAATTTTTAAAGCTAAAACAAGACAGATGTAGGCTCCGCCCACAGGTATAAAAATGAATAAGAAATTGGCCCCCATTAAACTGTATAGAGAGGGTATATCCCTCTCTAAACACCAATACCATTCAGAAGCAGAATAGTGATAATTAAAACAGTGAAGATTTGAAGACCTACCTCCCTCTAAGTAAATATATGACAGTTCTGGGGGAAAAGTAAATTCTTTGGAAGAGCCTGATTACCACAAAAGCCTTACTAGGAAGTATTTAACCATTGTTTTTGTTAAACACAGCATGAGTGGTGCCTTAAAAAAATTTGCTTACCTGCAGTTTCATTAAGGGGTGTCTCAACAAGACCCAGTTCTACAAGATAGGCTGCAAGCCACTGCACAGCACTTATGCAGTAAGCCATCTAAAAATGACAAATCCAGTGAGTGGTTTTATGGTTCTTATACAGTATATCTTGAAAGAAAAGAATAAATACTATCTTTAAGGGAGGAATCTGTGGATACAACCATTGAAATATATGGCAGACAAGTTAGATGGACATATGCTCCCTCTTGTTCAAAGATCCTATGTTCCTGTGCATTCATCTTTTATGACAGTCCTTTCAGAATGAGTTCTCCATTTTTTGTATAGAGGTGGGGGAGGGCTGACTGTTTACCCTGTCAATATTCTCATATTATTGGAAATACAAATGAAATTCCATGCTTAAATAATGTGCAGTACATAGCAATGCCAAGTTCTAGAGCTGGCATTTCACAGAACTACTAAAGCCTCAAGGGCTGATTAAAGTGGAAATATTTGCAGATGTTTTCCATAAACAAATATTTCCCTATGCAGGTACTTTCGATAACATCATCTTAATCACAACAATTCAAGTTCGTTACATTTATTTAGTAGGAAACATGTCCTACAAGAGACCAGAAAGTGGCACAGATGGTAGAGGACAAGAATGCTATCTATTGTCCCTCACTCAGTTCAAAATACAAATGTCAGACTATGGAGTAACTGCAATAGAAAAGAGTCACAGGTATGAGTCAGAAATGGCCTACTGAAAATGAAAACCATACCCCTGCATTTGATTATAAAAAGCATTCAGATGCAAAAAAAAATTGCAAATATTTCCAACACTGACAGTGCTACTGCTAATGTTGTTTCATCCACTAGCCTCAATCATGCTGATCTTGTTTTGCTCCTAAAAATGTACAGTATGTACAGGTAGAACCTCTCTGCTAAAAAAAAGTCACCTTTTCTTCCATATTCTGTAGCCTCGCTGACAAATCAGATGTGGAAGTCTCAAGGTTAGAAATATGTTCCATGATCCTATCTGTTCTGGAGATAAAAGCACCAAGTTAGTTTAAATCAAGGCACTGTACCTTTATAAAACACATGTAATGAAGAAACACCATTAAAAACCTACTCCCACCTACCCAGCTGGCATCCCTATGATTTTCAGTTCTTCATTATTTTCTTCTTCTCTTTGTGTTTTCTAGTGTTAAGAGAAAACAAGGATTGTCATAGTTTTCGTTTTCTTGGAGGACAATGGAGAAAATATTCGACTTGTAGCCCCGAGCTCAGACAAAATATAACTACAATAGAAAACTTCCTATTTTTTTTTTTTTGCAAACTCTTTAAATGCTACTCAGATTCATCTCTTCAGAGTGTACAGAATAAGTTTCCATAGTGACTGAGGAAGCTCTTGTTTTTTAAACTATCAGATCCTTTAGCGACTTCTCATGAATACATTAATGGCCCCAGTTATGTCCAGATTTACACTTTATACAAATAGGTAATTTTATTAAACAAAACAGATAAATTGTCTATCATAAACAAAATGCAACTGTGAAGTACTGTGGTTGCAAGGATATCTCGGGTGTCTGGTAAAATCATAAAAAGAGCTTTACTCTCATCATTCTATAATGTCACCAGAACCTTTTGATCTAACAACTCCATGCATTACAATTACTTGATAATTGCTCAACATAATTAATGTTCACATTTATAAGGAAATACTGATAAATAGAAATGTGTGGCATTGTGAACCTAATAATTTCAGCAAGTAAGGGGGGATATATGCTTGTGTTCTAAGAGAAGAATTACCATAGGAATGTTGTTTCTTCTTATGGGATCCCTCACTATGGTTACACTTTAGCAGTCATCTCAGCTCAGTGAGATGCCCCAAAGATGGAACCTATGGCAATTTTCGAATTTGGAATGTAGGTTCAAACTGTAGATCCATGCTCCACCCTGGCTGTTTCTCAAATCTGTTTCAATGCCAGGGTGGAGCAGTGGCTAGTGAAGCTAGCTAAATAGGCTACCAGAAAAGATTTCAAGTTTTTAGCAACATAATTTAAAAATACCAAATAGACTGAAAGCAGACTTGTGAATAAACATCATATGAACAATAACAACTAACTTACAACTGTAGGGACTCAACAGTAATGCTTAAGCAACCTCAATAAAAATAATAGATTGTTCTGTGAACCTATTTCAGCTACTGGAAGAGGAGGCAGGCTTAGGGAGTATAAACATAGTGAGGGATCCCTTAAGTATAAACAACATTTCTAAAATGAATAACCCCAGGTATCCCTCACTTAGTGTTTACACTTTAGCAGAGTTCACAGCAGTACCTTGGGAGGCTGGGACAAGAACCTACTTTGGAAAAAGGCTATGCAAGATAGCAGTTTCAAAGCTGGCACCCCTTCTGGACTGTATGTCCAAACAGTAGTGTTTTGTGAAGGTGTGTACTGTTTTCAAGGTAGCTGCTTTGCAAATGTCCAGCAATGGGATGCTGCCCCGTAACAATGCCACAGAGGTAGAGGTGCCCCTTGTGGAGCATGCCTTTAGGCCCTTTGGTGGCAGTTTTCTAGCTTTCTCATAACAGAACTGAATGCAAGAAACTACTCAACAAGAGACAGATTTTGTAGCTGGTTTGCGTTAGCCAACCTCACCACAGGTAACATAAAAATGAGTGCTCTGAGCCCTGTTATCTTTTGTCCAGTCAATGTGCATACTCAGGACTCATTCTAAGTCCAGGCTATGCAATGTTTGCTCACTTGGACAAGAGTGTTCTGGACAGAGTTCAGGAAGTCACTGACTGATTCAGTTGGAATTCAGATACCACCTTAGGTAGAAATTTCCTTTTGGCTTTATGGGACTACCTTACCCCTGTAAGGAATTATGTACATTGGCTCTGTGCAGAGGGTCTGCACTTCACTTACCCTCCTAGCAGAGGTCACTGGGACCAGGAATATGGTTTTTCATGTGACATACGTTAGGTTAACAGCTTCCATAGGCTCAAAATAGCCTCCATTAGCTGGGCAAGGCATATACTGAGATCTCAAGGTGGGACAGAATCCCTCACCTGTGGGTACAAGTGGCTGAGGCTTTAAAAAACTTTTGAAAATGGGTTGTGAGACCAGAGACTATCCTATGCCGGCCAATATGTAAGCTGACACCACTGCCAACTGCACCTTTCACACTGAAGGCTGTAGGCCTAATGACTATAGGTGTACTAGATATTCCAGAACTATAAGCAACCCTGCCTCTATTTGGGTTATCTTTTTGGGGGTGCAGGAATATTCTTTCATGATAGTTAGTTTCTTTGAAACCCACCCTTAGCATCTTCAGGACTTCCTCTGAAAGATCCAATCCAGAAAATTCTAGCTCTTAAAGAACCATGCCCTTAGTCATAATGTCCTGGGTTTTGGGAATGTTATTCCACCCTGTGATAGTCAACAGACTGGGACTTAATGGCCAGTCGATTAGATTCTTGTCAGACAGGACCAGGAACATTAAGTACCAGGCCTGTCTGACCCAGGCTGGGGATACTAGAATCATTGATGCAGGGTCCTCCCAAGCTTTAGGAGTACTTTCTGCATGAGTGGGAATGATGGGAAGGCATTCAGGAACCTCCCTGTTCAGTTCAGTGCCAGGATGTCCTCTGTGACTGTCCCTCTGATTGGAGGTCTGCAACAGAACTGTGGAATCTGCTTGTTCTCCCAAGAAGCAAACAGGTCTATATTGGGTGTTCCCCACCTTCTGAAAAACTGTGGCCAGAACCAAAATTGTTTAAGGCTCACTTATGATTTTCCTGGCTAACTCTGCTTAAGGAATCTGCCAGGACATTGTCTTTGCCTGGCAGATGCACTGCAGAAATGTTTGTCTCTAAAGAATATGGCAAGTCCCAGAGCCTCATTGCCTCTATACACAATTTTGAGGATTTTGTTCCTTCCTGCCTGTTTATGTAGTACATTGTTTTGGTTTTGTCTGTTCTAATTTGAACAGACTGACCTTGTAGCTGGGAGGAGAATGACTGCATTGCTAGCAGCACTGTCCTGCATTCTAAGAGACTGATATGTTCCAGAGACTCCAGTGTGCTCCATGTGCCATTTACTGTGAGATCCTGTTGGTGAGCTCCCTCACCTCAGGAGTGAAGCATTTGTAGTAAGGATACTGTTTGGTGATTGCCAAAGGAAGGGAATGTCTCCTCTGAGGTTGCTTTCATCCTTCCATCGCTCCAGTTACTTTACCAGTGTTTTTATCACTGGCACCAGCTTTGAGAGTGAATCCCATCTTTGAGACCAGTTGTCTCTTAAGTGGTACTTTACATCTCTCATCTGGAACCTGGCCCAAGGTACCACTGCTATGTATGTGGTCATGTGTCCCAATAATGCCAGAAAGTCCCTTGCAGGTCTTCGTTGACCTGTTGTGAAGGACTCTGCTGTAGCTATCAAAGCTGATATTCTGGCCTGCTGGAGGAAGCCCTACCCCTGCAGGGTGTTTAACTGGGGCATAAGGTGATATATTGGGTTACAAACTGGCTGACGGACAGAAGACAGAGGGTGGTGATAAATGGGATCCAATCTAGGGAGAGAGAGGTGACCAGTGGAGTGCCACAGAGATCAGTGCTGGGACCAATCCTGTTCAGTATCTTCATTAGTGACATTGCAGATGGGCTGGAAGGAAAGGTCTGCCTATTTGCAGATGACACCACGATCTGCAACAGAATGGATACTCCAGAAGGGGTACAGAAAATGAAGAGGGACCTGGAAAGGCTTGAGAGATAGTCAGAGGTGTGGCAACAGGGGTTCAATTCAGAAAAGTGCAAGATAATGCACCTGGGTAGGGGGCACCCTGGGGTGAGCTACAGAATAGGGAGGGGTGCTGACTGTCACCAAAGAGGAAAGGGACCTAGGGGTTATAATATCTGATGACTTAAGGTATCAAAGCAGTGTGCTAAGGCTGCAGGGAGGGCCAGTGGCATGCTGAGGTGCATAGGCAGATGCACTACTAGCAGAAGACAGGAGGTGTTGATGCCATTGTATAAAACAGTGGTAAGGCCTCACCTGGAGTACTGCATGCAGTACTGAAGACCACACATGCATAAGGACAGAGACAGGGTGGAAGCTATCCAGAGAAGGGCAACAAAGAAGGTGCATGACTTGCATCACAAAACATACTGTATGAGGTGAGTCTAAGAGTCCTCAATATGTACTCACAGGAGGAGAGGAGAGAAAGGGGGGGCATGATAGAAACTTTCAAGTACCTCAAGGACTTAAACAAGGTGCAGGTGGGGGATATTTTCCAATGTAGAAAAGATATCAGAACAAGGGGACACAATATGAAACTGGAGGGGGGTAGATTAAGAGGTAACGTGAGGAAGTTTTTCTACACAGAGAGGGTGGTGTACACTTGGAACCGTCTGGCACAAGAGGTGGTGGGGTCAAGCACAGTGGAGGGGTTTAAACATGCCTGGGACAGGCACAAGGGAACAATGGGTGGGGAGGGAGTGATGGCAGATGACAGGCACAAGGGAACAATGGGTGGGGAGGGAGTGATGGCAGATAAAGGGGAGATACTGCTGATGGGTGATCTGAATATGCCAGATGTTAACTGGAGTGCAGTTTCAGCAGCCACTTCTAAGAGTGGGGTTATTCTAGATGCCCTACGGGGGCATGCATTAAACAACTAGTATTGGAACCCACTCAAGAGGGAGCAATCTTAGACCTGGTTCTCTCAAATGGAGATGAAGAGAGGATCACAGATGTAGAAGTGGGTAGCCATCTGGAAATAGCGACCATCGAACAGTATGGTTCACAATAAACACAGCAATAGAGAGTCAAGCCATACAAAGGCAAAGTACTGGACTTCAGGAGGGCTGACTTTGCCAAAATGGGTGAGTGCCTAAGGAATGTACTAGCAAATGGGCAGGAAGGAGGTGTGGAAGAACAATGGGGAATAATAAAAACTGCCATCACGGAGGTAACAAGCCTTTGTGTGAAGCAAATAAACAAAACAAAATGATGTAAGAAACCACTATGGTTCTCAAAGGAGGTGGCAGTGAAGGTTCAAGAGAAAAAGAAAGCATTCAGAAAGCAAAAGGAATCACAGAAGGAGCAGGACAGAGAATTGTATCAGTTAAAGCAAAAGGAAGCTGGGAAGGCAGTCAGAACAGCAAAGGCCCGAACCGAGGAAAAGATAGCCAACTCAGTTAAGAAGGGGGATAAAACCTCTTTTAGGTACATCAGGGAGCGAAGGAAGACTAAGGGAGGGATAATGAGGCTTCATAAAGGGAAGGGGGGTGGGCAGAGGGTGACAGTGAAAAGGCAGAGATACTAAACAAATATATTTGCTCAGTATTTACAAATCAAGAAGGGGAGGTACCTAAACCAAACAATAGAAACACTCTGGATACAGAAGTTGATACCAGCCCATTTACAGAACAAAGGGTTCTGAATGAACTCTTAAAACTGAAGGTGGACAAAGCAATGGGGCCTGATGGGATTCATCTCAGAATTCTAAAAGAACTAAGGGTAGAACTAGTGACACAACTGACTCACCTCCTTAACAAATCATGGGAGGATGAGGTGGTACCTGAGGACTGGAGGAGGGCAGATGTGATTCCCCTTCACAAAAGTGGGATCAGGGCAGAAGCAGAAAACTACAGACCTATTAGTTTAACCTCAGTGATAGGGAAAATGATGGAATTACTTCTGAAGGAAAGAATTGTCGAGTACCTAGAGGCCAGTGGGGCACAGGACCCAAGGCAGCATGGATTCACAGTGGGAAGGTCATGCCCGACGAATCTAATAGATTTCTTTGACTGGGTGACCAAAGTAGTAGATCAGGGAGGGGCTGTGAACATGGCCTACCTAGACTTTAGCAAGGCATTTGATTCAGTCCCACACAAAAGATTAATATACAAGTTAGCCAGCCTGGGAGTGGGTCCCAAGATGATAGCCTGGGTAAAGAATTGGCTGGAGAATAGGACACAGAGGTAATAGTAAATGGAGTCCACTCTGAAGAAAGGGGTTACTAGTGGGGTACACGAGGGTTCAGTATTAGACTGGTCCTCTTCAATGTCTTTATGCTGCACATTGCAGAGGACTGAAGGAAAAGTATGTCTCTTTGCAGATGACACAAAGATCTGCAACAGAGTTGATGCACAAGGTGGGGTAGAAAGGATGAGAAGGGACTTGGCAAGGTTAGAGGAATGGTCAAATGTATGGCAGCTTAGATTCAGTGCTAAGAAGTGCAAGGTAATGCACCTGGGAAACAAAAACCCAGGGGAAGAGTACACAATGGAGGGTGAGATACTAACAACAACAAAAATGGAAAGGGACCTGGGGTTAGTCATATCAGATGACCTAAAGGTGGGCAAGCAATGTCAGAGGGCAGTAAGGAGGGCTAGAGGGATACTGGGATGCATAGGGAGAGGCATCACCAGTAGAAAACAGGAAGTTGTTATCCCTCTGTGAGACCCCATCTGGAGTACTGTGTACAGTTCTGGAGACCCAATCTCCGCAAGGACATAGACAAGATGGAAGCTGTCCAGAGGAGGGCAACTAAAATGGTGCAGGATCTGCACCAGTAGACATATGAAAAGAGACTAAAGGAGTTTAATAAGTATAGTCTCGAGGAAAGGAGGGAGAGGGGGGACATAATAGAAACTTTCAAGTACATCAAGGTAATCAACAAAGTCCAAGAGGGTAGCATCTTTCAAAAAAAGAGGTGTGCAATAACAAGAGGGCACAATTTGAAGATGTGGGGGAGGCTCAGAGGTAATGTAAGGAAGAATTTTTTCACAGAGAGGGCTGTGGATGCATGGAACAGCCTTCCGGAGGAGGTTGTGGAGTCAAAAACAGTGGTTGAATTCAAGCATGCATGGAACAGTCATAAGGCAATTCTAGGGGGTGGGAGTAGAAAGAAGTAGGCTGCTGGTTAACTAGGATCTGCAGCTTATCCATTAGGTAGGGAAATGGGCAGATTGGGTGGGCCAAGCGGTCCTTATCTGCCGTCAAATTCTATGTTTCTATGAAAAGCCATTGATCATCTAGGGTCAGTGACTGCATACAATTTAGGGCTAATGGACAGATTAGATGGGCCTAGCAGTCCTTATCTGCCAACAATTTCTATGTATCGGTATCCCATGCACAGGGCGACCACGACTGAGTGCTTTCAAAAGGACAACTCAATCACGGCACCTGTGCACAGGGCTACCTGGCAGGGTAGTGACCGGGAACGGGGGGGGTAGGTGACTATAGCAACGGGATGTCTCTATGTATACACATGCGTGGGGGGGGGAGGGACCACGCCATGCAATGGGCAGAACAGGAGAGAGGGTTTGTGGGGTGGAATGTGGCAGTGGGCTGCTGAGCTTGCCTTGTGGCATGGTGGGTAGGTGGCAGGCTGAGGTTGGGAGGGTGCCGGGTTCGGTTCTGGGCTTGATATTGTTTTTGTGCTTGGTCAGTTTTTTTTTTTTGTTTTGTTTTGGTTTTTTCAAGTTTTGCACCCACCCCGACATCCCCGAGTTGAGAATCCTTTAGTACGGGTGTGTGGGGGTGCAGCCCTTTGCATAACATGAATATATGGCACCTCTTGCAGTTCGCCATGAGTGTACATTGCCAAAATTCATTTTCGGTGATGTACACTTGCCCAAATGGCGATCACTATTCTGCGATCACCATTATCACATGGAACCCTATGTATCTATGCAACTTGGTTCTAATGAAGTCCAGTACTTGAACATGATCTGTCCGAGATTTCTGCAGATTCATCAAGAATCCCAATGTTCTCCAAGGTGCTTTCTAGCAAATGATCTGAGCACTTTGTTTTTCTTGAGACTAGCCAGTCATCCAGGTAGGGGAAAACCACCATGCCTTTTTTTCTCAGATGTGCTGTCACCACAGCCAAGGATTTTGTAAAAACCCTTGAAGGTGAGGTGAGAGCAAAGGGAAGAGCCATGCACTGGTACTGGCAGTTTCCCAGCTTGAATCTGACATATTTCCTTTGTGATGGCCTGACTGGGATATGAAAATAGGCATATTTCAGATCCAGTGATCCTAGCCAGTGAACTGTCTGCAAAGATTGTATTACTGTTCTCAGTGTGACCATCTTGAATTTTTCTTTCTTCATATGTTTGTTCAGATACCTGAGATCTAAAATGGGTCACCAATCCTCATTTTTCTTGTGGACCAAAAAGTATCTTGAGAATAGGGCCCCTGCCTCAGTGGGAGTCAATGACTTTTTCTATAGCTTTTGCTCTGAACAGTTTTTTTTTGTTTTTGTTTTTGTTTCTTTTTGTTGTTTTTACTCCCAGTTCAAACAGAATTCTTTCTGGGGGGATCAAGCCGGAAAGTTTGTATTTTTCTGCAGTTTGGAAAGTGTTTGAACTGCAGAGGCAGCCCCTAGCCCACTGCCTCCAGAACTCACTTATCTATGGTAATGTTAACCCATTCCTGGAAGTAGTGAGCCAGTCTTCCACCCACTGCCAACGGTTAGGAGACCTGAGTAGAAATGTCAGGGGTTTTGTTTTGTTTTGTAAGGGCTTAGGTGTTGGAACTGCAGCACTGAATCTGAAGGCCCTTCTGCCCATTCCCCTTTAGTAACCTGGTGAAATTATGATTTCTTTTCCTCAAAATTTCACAGAAATTCCATGAAAATGATGTGAAAGATTGCCAAAATTGTGATTTATTTCTATCTAATTTAACAGGTATTTGTCCGAAGTAGACCAAAGTTGGTGTGAAAACTCTACCAACCTCAACATGGAAGTGTACGAAGTTTCAAATCTGTAACTCTAAAGGTGACTGAGGTATTGGCTTCCAAACATTTAGACATTTTAACATTACACTTCACAATTATGTAAACTGCAGAATTTTAAGCCCCTATAACTTTAAAACTAGAGAATGGAATATCACCCATTTTGTTAGATTCATTGACCTAAAATATTAGGCTTGAAGGCACCTCCAT
Source organism: Neoceratodus forsteri (assembly GCA_016271365.2). Lineage (NCBI taxonomy): Eukaryota > Metazoa > Chordata > Ceratodontiformes > Ceratodontidae > Neoceratodus > Neoceratodus forsteri. The sequence continues at coordinate 521,351,699 of CM057458.1, forward strand.
GGCCCAGCAGCAGAGTGTCGTACCACCATGCTGATGAGCCCAGAATGTCATGTTAGAAGGCAGGCCATGGTCGAAACATCTGCCACTTGATGGTGCATCTTGATTGGGGAAGGTTGACAGTGGGTTCCACCATCACAGTGACCATACAGTTGGGCAAAGGAGATTTTCCTGCAACAGAGGAAGCTGTGGCTGTGCAAACCTAAGAGAGGCACTGTCCCCACCAGAGGAGGTGGGAGGGAAAAATGTGAGAGAAAACCCCTGTAGCAAACTAAATGATGGTTGGGTTCAGTCAGATCAGGGTATATCATTGAGAGATGAGCTGCCAGCCAGGATAAAAGCCAATGTGGAAAAAGTAAAGGCTATGTATGCCTGCTCTTAAATCTCATGTTCAAAGGCTGGCTAAGTTATATAGCAGCCCAAGATGCCAAAATAACATCACTAATTAAAGTTGAGTTTCATGAGTTTTTGTGAAATTTTGGAATGTTGTGATACTTTTATTGAAGCCATGCAAATACATTTTGCCCAGTCATACACTTGAGTTGCCATTGTACATAAAGATAAAGGCTACATAAAGAATTAATAATGTAGTGTTCATGGGAGGCTCCACAGTAAAAGCACAGTGATGCCAAGTGTCACATTACTATCTTGAGTGACACATCATGAAGAAGAATAATTATGGACACCACTGTGCACTAGCCTGTCTTCTTGCAATATGCCAGCTAACCCCTAGAGCTCACTGAGTTAATGACTTGTGGAAGCACATGCACATGCAGCATTTTATTCAGTACATTACCACTTGCTGACTCTTTTTTTGTTGTTATTTTCTTTTTATTCAGTTTTCTAAAATTACAAACATTTACAGCACATTTAATTCAGTTGTGTCTATAAATAGGTACAATAGGAAATGGATACAAATCAAACCCTGCCATTTAACAGATTAAGGAGCACAGAGATTAATAATTTATGCTGTATAAAAAACAGTAAGATTTATTACAGCCTTTGTACCTAAGTGAAGCAGAGTCCACACCCTCTGGATACAAGTTAGGAACTGCTCCTAGAATATTTAGGTTTAGCTTAAGTAGCTAATGTAGAAGTAAGTAGATATAGGTGCTGGAATGGGATTGCTAAATGGTTTCTTTGCAGCTGTCGAGAGTATGCATAAGTGAGGAAAGGGGAGGAGGGAGGAGGGAGGAGGAGGAGGAGGGAGGAAGGGGAGGTAAGAAGGGGAACCTAGAGAGTCTGACACATTGTTTTAAGTAGTGAATTTACGAGGTTGGGACAAGGTAGAAAAACGGGGAAGGGGGAAAAGGAGGAATGGACTGGTAGGGGGAACAGTGGGATAGGTTTTGAGGGGTTAGGAAGAGATCACTTATCTATGGAACAAATGCTGTATCTTTAAGTATATAATATATATAATATTAAAGCCATCTATTCCACCTTAAGTTAAACTTTTCTTCTCGATTATTTAGTCTATATGTAATCTTTTCCATATAGTAAATTTGTTTTGTTATAGACCACCAGTCTACGAGAGTGGGAGGGTCAGGGGTTAGCCATAGTTTAGTTATGGCTTTGTTCCCTGCAGAGAGGAGGATGGCTAAAAGGTAGTGGGCATTCTGATCCTTAAGGTCATCAGGGAAGATTAAGAGAATAAAGAGTTTTGGGGAGAGCAGGAGGTGCATTCCAAAAATTGTTTGGAGCTCCTGCTGTAGGGATTGAACAAACGGGGTCAATTTAGGGCAGTCATGCATTACATGTGTTAGGTTAGCATTATTCTCATCGCATTTCCGCCAACAAGCAGCTGAGCTACCTTGGGTAAAATGACTGGTGACTACTGGTGTATAAAAATATCTAACAAGAAATTTCCAAGCATACTCTCTCCATTGATGGGAGCTTGAGGTGCGGGCCACTTGTTTACATGATTGCTGCCATTGGTTTGTTGTTATGGGTACACCCAGCTCGAGTTGCCATTTCTCACAGGGTATTATTAAGTTTGGGGGGTAAGGGGTAATCAAGGCTTGGTAAAGAGTGGATATTATGTGCCTCTGATTTGGGTTGGAGAGTAGGGTTTGCATAGATACAATCAATTGAGGCCAGCAATCAGGGTTATGTATCAGGGGCGTTAGGGAGCTATGATAGTGCCTTAGTTGTAAATACCTATAATAATGGGAATTGGGCAGACCAAATTTTGTCTGTATCTCTTACCTGCTGACTCTTTAACAACCCTGTAGATAACAATGTATGTTTTTACTACTTGAAAACAGTGGCACCGAATGACGCCAAGCCTTGCAATTAGTTGTGACTTAAGCCATTGTGACAGAAGTATCTGGATATCTTGAGTCATGATGGAGCTGGGCATCACTGTCACGGGAGTGTTGGAGAGGCCCTTGTAATATACCTGACCCTCAGCCAAAAGTCATGAAACCTGGCAGCCTTTTACAGACTCATCTAAACAGTAAGCATGCCAAATCTCAGATCACTAGTTATAAATCTGACCATAGCATAACCAAATAATTTCAGAAACGTTCATGAAATTTTCACATGATTAAAAAAATTAACAAACATAGAGCCCCTATAACCTCCCCATCAGTTTATGCATAGTGTGGGCAATGCTTGTTATTTTTTGAGGTCTATGTGTGTACTTGCATACATGTATGTGCCTGCATTGTGCAGCATCTGCATGTAAATTGTTAGCAAGTGCAGTATGTTACTACTTTTACTACTAACTACAAAAATGACAGTTCCATACCTTGGCACTAGTCAGTACCATTGGTACTTAGATTCTTTTTGCCATCACTGGATTCAGGGTTCCCCCTTTTGGACGCCCTGATGTCTGAACCATCTTTATCAAGTTTTTCTGATGGATGTACAGCTTCATCTTTTTTCTTGTCACCCTGTACATTACTTGCTGCTCTACATGAGGAGACGGACCCCTCTGATGTGTGCTTTCCACCATCTTTGGGAACTGCCTCAGAGCCTTTTTTTATTTTTCGGTGACACAGAGGCAGACAGAGAAGAAAAAAATTACTCACTTCAGTAATGTTGTTTCTTCCAAAGGGATCCCTCACTAAGTTTAACAATTCTAATTATTCCCTGGGAAAGAGCAGCCTCAGAGCTTTTAGAATTGTATATGAATTTTGGAATTTCAAATGAAATTCCAATTCTGCTGTGTGGTCATGCTCACCCCTGCACTCTAACATCAGTTATTTCTAAAGCTAGGGTGAATTGTGAACACTCAAACTAGCTAATGGCTACCACAATTTGTATAAAAAATGTTTTAAAATGTGTTCAAGCAAGGCAGAATTAATGAATTTGTTATAAAAAAATAAAGTCACTTCGACCACTTAGCAACAATTGTAAAAGCATTGTAACAAGTAATGCGCATGCAAATAGAAAAGAAGCTGATTTTTGTTTGAACCTTTTCCCAGGTTCTGGAAGAGGAGGCAGGGATTAGGGATTATTACATTTAATGAGTGATCCCTTTGGAAGAAACATTACTAGAGTGAGTAATGTTTTTCTTCAAACCCCAGGAATCCCTCACTTAAATGTAACAAGTGCAGACTCCATAGCAGTACCCTGGGAAGCTGGATACAGAACCTATTTAGGGAAAAGGTTCTGCAAGACAGCAGTGCCAACACTGTTTAGTTTTAGTTTTAGTTTATTGTTCTAGGAATTATTACCTTTGAGCCAATGGCTCTTTTACAAAGGTTCCATGTCAACAAATGTACAAACAAACAAGACATGTTACAATAGAAATGGTCAGCAATTTACAAAGGTTGCAATAAGTCAGTACATCCCTTCTGGACTGCATGTCCAGACAGTAGTGTTTTGTGAAAGTGCGCAGTGTTTTCCAGGTAACTGCCATACAAGTCTCTTGCCGGGGGAATACTGTTTGATGCTGCCACAGAGGCATAGGTGCCTCTTGTAGAGTGTGCCATAAGCCCTTTGGGTGGCAGTTTACCAGCTTTGTCACAACAGATCTGTATGGGTTTGCCTTTCCCAACTTTACAATAGGTAACAACAGTTGAGTGCTAGTGGACCTTACATCCCTTGTTTGGTCCAAGTAGTAACTTTGTGCTCTTTTCTCATTCAGACTGTGGAGTTTTTGCTCACCTGTGCTGGATTTTCTGTGAAGAAAACTGAAAAGGCAATTGACTGATGCATATGAATTCAGACACCACTTCTGTGAGGACTTTCCTGTTTGTCCTTAGGACTGCCTTGTCCCTGTGGAAATTATATAGTTAGGATCTGTGCAGAGAGCTTGTAGCTCGCTCACCCTTCTGGCAGATGTCACTGCCACCAGAAAACTGTTTTCTAAGTGACATACGTCAGTGCAGCAGTGGCCATGGGCTCGAAAGGGGCCTCCATCAGCTGGGGAATGCACATATTCAAAGTCCAAGGAGGGACAGAGTCCATCACTGGAGGGGACAGGTGGTTAAGGGCCTGGAAAAACCTTTTGAAAATGGTTTGGGGGGCCACTGACCTGCCTTTGCCAGCTGAGGTTTATGCTGACACTGCTGTGAAATGGACCTTCAGGGTGGAAGACCTTAGGCCCAAGAACTGTAGGTGGACTAGGTAGTCTAGGATTGTAGACAGGACTGCCCAGAGAGAATCCATCTATGAGAACACCAAAGGAGAACCTTTTCCAGTCTGAAGCATAACTTGTTTCTGGTGTCCTAGAAACCTTCAACACTTTCATTACTTTGTTAGAAAGATTTAGCCCAAAGAACTGTAGCTCTTCAAGAACTATGCTATGAGGGATAGAGTTCTCAGATCTGGGAATGCTATCTGCCCTGGGACAGTGTCAACACATTGTATCTCAGGGGTAGATAGATTGGAGGTCTGTAGAGAGGGACAAGGACATAGAGTACCAGATTTGCAAGACCCATTCCAGATCTATGAGAATCATTGTTACGGACTCTCCTCTCAGCTTTATCAGAACTCTCAATGAAAGTGGTAATGGAGGGAAGGTATAGAGAAACTTCCCTAATCAGTTGAGGACTACAGCAGCTTCTGGAACTGTGCCCACAGTTGGGGGTCTGCAACAAAAAAGTGGGAGCTGATTGTTCTCCCAGGAGGCAAACAGGTTTATTTCAGGTGTACCCCACCATCTGAACTCTGATGCTAACAGGTGCTGGTTCTGGGTTGATTCATGATTTCCGTGGCTGATTCTGCTCATAAAGTCTGCCAGAATATTATCTTTCCTTGGCAGGTGTACTGCAGAAAGCTGAACTTCCAGGGAGCAGGCTAGATTCCAGATCTTCATGGCTTCTGTGCACAGTTTTGAAGATATTGTTCCTCTCTGCTTGTTCATGTAATAACATTGTTTTGGTGTCTGTTCTGATTTAAACTGACTGGCTCTGAATATGGGAGGACAAAGCCTGTGTTCCAGAAGATGTATGTGCTCTCTAAAGTCTTGTGTGCTCCAGGTGCCACTCACCATAAAGTCCTCTAGGTGGGCACCGCATCCTAGGTGGTAGACACCTGTTGTGAGTATGACTGTAGGGGATTGCTGGAGGAAAGGAATTCCCTCTCTGAGGCTGCCTTCCTCCTACCACCATTCCAGTGCCCTTAACAAAGTTTTTGTAACAGGCACCAGCTTGGGCAAAGGTTCCCACCTCTGGGACCAATGGTCCCCTGATTGATACTGAATGTCCCTCATTTGGAACCTGGCCTCCGGCATCTCTGCAGTGGCTGAGACCATGTGACCCAGTAATCTTAGAAAGTCTCTTGCAGGCCATGGCTGAGCAACCTTGAAGGATTCTGCAGTTGTAATTAGATTTGCTACCCTTGCTTCAGGGAGGAAAACCTTCTCTTGCAGGGTATCTAGCTCTGCACTCATAAAGTCCAGAAACTGAACTGCTTCAGTTTGTGATTTTTGAAGGTTTATGAGGAAGTCCAGGTCCTCCAGAGTGTCCTGTGTCAGCAGTATGGAGGCCTTTCCTTCTTGCTGTTTCTTCCTGAGATCAATGAGTTGGCCAGGTAGGGAAAAAACACCACCTTTCCTTCTCAAATGTGATGCCACCATAGCTAGGCACTTTTTAAACACTCTTGCAGCTGAGGAGAGGCTGAAGGGAAGGGCTGTGAACTGGTAATGGCAGTTCCTCAACCTGAACCTCAGGTATTTTCTGTGACTTGGCCTGACTAGTCTGTGAAAATAGGCATCTTTCAGATCCAGTGAACCCAGCCAGTATCCTATTTGTGGTGATAGAATCACTAAACCCAGTGTTCTCATCTTGAACTGTTCTTTCTTTTAATGTTTTTTCAGAGATCTCAGATCTAAAAAGGGTCACCACTCCCAATTTTTTCTTGTAGATCAAGAAGTAATCTGGAATAAAGTTCCTTGTCTGTTTGTTATACAGGGACTTTTTCCACTGCGTATGAATATTTTTGTTCAGTGTTCAAAGGGGAAGGAGAGAGGCCGCAAAAAAAAAAAGTAACAGAAGCTTTGGAGGGAGGGAACTGGACACTACTCCTATTTTGGAGGCAAGAGTCCTGAAAGGACTTGATAATCTTTTTTTTTTTTTCCAATCGTTTAACCAGGAGAGACACACTAAGCTGAAAACTTGTTTACAGGTGTGACCTGGGAGCACAGGGAAGTTAAGTGACTTGCTCAGGGTCACACAGTATGCAAGTGGGGGCTGTGGAATTCAAACCCAGGTCTCCAGATTTGCAGCTCAGAGCCTTAAACCACTGCGTTACACTGCCTCTGAAGGAGGACAAAGAAATGGGGCCAGATGAGGTGCATCCAAGGGTATTGAGGGAGCTCATGGAAATACTGGCTGCACCTCTGACAGTTCTGTTTAATGGCTCAGTGGAAACAGGAGTGGTTCCAGAGGGCTGGAGGAGGGTGGATGTAGTCCCACTACAAAAAAGTGGCAGCAGGGAGGAGGCTGGCAATTATAAACCATTCAATCAATCAATCAAGCAATCAATCAATCAATCAACTTTATTTAACCAGGCATTAACACCATTGAGCGAAACTCATTTTCAAAGTGGTCCTGGACATTAATACAATACAATACAATACATTTAGTGCAATACTGTACAATTCTTACATACAGTTACAATGGACAACAGTGTAAAGAAAAATGAAAATACAAATAGAATCTTTTGAGGGTGACAAACACTATACAGTACATGCCAGTCAGCATAATCAACAAGTAGCGGTACATTATATTAAAACTTATAGGAGTGAGGGTAGATAATAATCCCATATAGCCATTGCTAGGTAAAAGCTCATACCTTGCTAATAATAAGTAAGGAAGTATTAAGAGAATAAGGTAGTAGTGGGGATGAAGGGATAGGGAGCCAAAAAAGGGAGGCCAGAAAGAGCTAGTGGTAAGAGTATACCGGTATGACCAAGATTAGGGAGCTAGTCTAATGGGTGAAGATTTCCGTAGCTTGGGATGCAAGGTGGGTGAGATACTTGGGCTTTGGGATTAAGGAGTGGAGCCATGGCTTTGGGATCATAGACGTCTAAAACAGTTGCATGATTCCTTCAGGTAATCCGTAATTAGAGCTTTGAATTTGGACAAGCTTGGAAGTGAGGATAGTTTTAATAAGCTTTGTATGGTGTTCCAAAGTGAAAGGAGTGCGGAGATGATTGCTGCAGAGACATAGTTTGTTTTCACTCTAGGAACCTGGAAGCAAATTATGGAGAAGCACCTCAGGCCATAGGAACCCTTTGCCCATTTGAAAAGGTGCGAGATGTAAGCAGGGAGGTTATCAGATAATGCTCTAAGGAACCAGAGGACAACATTTCTTTTTCTCCTACATGAGAGCGAGGTCCATCCCGACATCTGGTATAGAAGACAGTGATGTGTACCACAGGGTAGATTATGGATAAATTGTAAGGCCTGGTGATAAAGGGTGTCAAGTTTGTTAAGCATCGTTAAGGGGCTGTGACTGTAGAGAAAGTCAGCGTAGTACAACACAGGGAGAAATGTGGATTGTACTAGTCACCTTTTAGCTTCTAGCGTAAGTAGATGTTTAATGCGATAGAATAAACCTAAACGCTGTCTTAGTTTCTTTGAGATGTCATTTATGTGGCACTGAAAGTTGAGTTTATTGTCCAGCCAGAACCTTAGGTATTTACAGGTATCTACTACTTCTAGGGGTTTGTCTAAAAGTGTTCGGATCTGTGGGATATGTGTATATCCAAGAGTGGACTTTGGAGAGAGAATCATAGCTTTAGTCTTTTTAGTGTTGAGAAGGAGTTTATGAGTGATGAAGTTGTATTGGAGGGTGGTGAAGTCTTGTAAGTACTCATGGGCCAATTCCAAAGATGAATTTCTGGTGTATAGTACAGTATCATCTGCAAATAAGTGCATATTGGCTGAGCACAGCTGCGAGTCCAGATTATTGATGTATATTGCAAAGAGGATAGGGCCCAGGATGGAACGTTGGGGTACTCCTCTTAAGAGGGATTTTTGTGGGGACAAGTCACCTATAGCTTTGACTTGTTGTAGTCTATTGGTTAGGTAGCTGGTAAGCCATTTAATGGCAGAGTTATCAAGTCCGATATTAGTCAATGCAGAAAGCATGAAGGTATGATCCACTGTGTCAAAGGCCTTACTTAGATCAAGGAAGAGGGCAAATACATGTTTCTTAGAATCCAAGGCTATTTGCCAGTCAGTAGTCACTTTTGCAAGAGCCGATACTGTGCTGTGTTTGGCTCTGAAACTGGATTGAGCTGGATTTAGCAACTTTTGTCAGTCAAGATGTTCTCTAAGCTGGAAGTTGACAATTTTTTCAAGTAATTTAGAGAGGACAGATAGTACAGAGATAGGCCGGTAATTGTTCAGATCACTCGGATCCCCGGACTTGAATAAGGGTAGGATGTGGGCAGTCTTCCACTATACAGGTAACTCGCCCTGAGTTAAGGAAATATTGAATAAATGGGTAATGGGGGCGGTCAGATAGGTATGGCCAAGTTTTAGGAAATAAGGTTCAATATGGTCAGCAAGGGCACTCTTTTTTAGTATCCAAGGAAAGGAGGAGGTCCTCAACTTGTTTGAACGTAATTGTGTGGAAGCTGAAAGGGAAGGGATGTGGTCGGTTATGGTTGTGGATATCAGTAGGGTCAATAGTGGAGTCTCCTGCTGGATTAAGTTTTCGGATAGGTGAGGTGTCAAAAGCAAGTCCTGCAGTGGCAAAATGATCATTACATTTCTCTAGTATGTCAGCTTTGCCTGTGTAGGTGGTTCCCGCAGACATTATTTTGTTTGGGAGAGGTGTGACAGTAGGCTGTCCTTCAACCTCTTTGAAGATGTTCCAAAATTTGGCTGAATTGTTTTTATTGTCTTCTAGTTCTTTTTGGAAGTATCTAGCTTTTTCTGATCTAATTAGCTTGGTACAAGCATTCCTAGAGGTGCGAAATGCTAGCCAATTCAGACTGACACTTGTGGTGGGAAAGTTAATGGAATCACTGCTGAAGGAAAAGATGGTGGAATATCTTGAATCCTGTGGGTTACAAGACCGGAGACATCATAGTTTCAGAGAAGGGAGATCATGTCAAATGAACTGGACAGATTTCTTTGACTGGGTAACAAAGGAAATAGCTCAGTAGGAGCAGTGGACATGGCCTAACTAGATTTTAGTAAAGCATTAAATACTGTTCTGCACAGGAGATTAGCAAGCAAACTGGGAAGCTTAGGAGTAGGTCCAAAGGTGGCAAACTGGATAAGAAATTGGTTATGGGATGGGTGACAGAGGGTGGTGGTAAATTGAGTTTACACCAAGGAAGGGAGGGTGACCAGTGGTGTGCCTCAGGGATCAGTGCTGTGATTGGTCCTCTTTAATGTTTTTATAAGAGACAATGCAAAGGTGCTGAAAGGGAAGGTCTGCCTCTTTTTTGGATAACACCAAAATCTGCAATAGGGTGAATGCTCCAGGAGGGAGGGGGGTAGAAAGATGAGCAAATACTTGAGAAAACTAGAAGAGTGGTCAAGGAAATGGCAGTTGGTTTTCAATGTGAAAAAGTGCAAAATAAAGCACTTAAGGCACAGAATTCCAGTGGTGGAGTGCACAATGGATGGAGTGGTATTGATAACCACCTGGGGGTAATCATATTGAATGACCCTAAGGTGGCCAGGCAGTGTGACAAGGCAGTCAGGGGTGCTACTGGGATGCTGGGATGCTAGGAAGGGGTATCACCAGCAGAAAGAGGGAGGTAGAGTTGCCTCTGTGTAGTTTGCTGGTAAGACCCCACCTAGAGTACTGTGTCCAGTTCTGGAGACCACATCTCCAGAATGACATAGACAGAGTGGAGGTGGTGCAGAGGAGGGCAACTAAAATGGTGCAGAGTCTGCATTAATAGCCCATGTAGAGTGACTAAAGGACCTCAATATGTACACTCTGAAACAGAGGAGGGAGAGGGGAGACATGATAGAGACCTTTAGATACCTCAGGGGAGTAAATAAGGTACAGGAGGGGAGTGTTTTTCAAAAGAAAAGGTGCTCAAGAACAAGGGGACATGCTATGAAGCTGGAGGGGTAGACTCAGGAGCGCTATGAGGAACTACTTCTTCACAGAAAGAGTGGTGGATTTTATTGGAACAGCCTTCCAGAGGAAGTGGTGGGGCAAAAACAGTGGTGGGGTTCAAGAATGCATGGGATATGCACAAGAGAATCATAGTGGAAAGGAAGGGAGGAGGGTAAAAGAGCTGTAGATCATGCATGGGCTGCAATAATAGTGTAGGTAGGGAGAAATGGGCAGACTGGATGGGCCAAGTGGTCCTTACCTGCTGTCAAATTCTATGCTTCTGTTTCTATTTACTTGCATCAATTCCTTCACTTCTAATCTCCAGCAGAATTTTTTTCTGCTGGGGTATGAGGCAGAAAAACCTTTGGGTTGTGCAGTTTGGGGAATTTTTCTGAACTGTAGGGACAGACCCTGGCTTACTATTTCCAAGATCCACTTGTCTGTGGTGTCGTCTGTCCATTCCAGGAAGTAGCAAACCTGTCTTCCCCCCCAATGACAAAGGACAGGTGACCTGGGCAGTCTTGTCAGAGGTCTTGCTTCACCTGAGGCTTGGTGGCTGGTGCTGCAGCTGTACGCCTAGTGCTTCTCCTACCCCTGCCCCTATTGTAACCCCTTTGTGGAGGGTACTCATAGGAAGCATAAGCACAAGAGCAGTATCCCCTACCCCTACCTCCATTTTCCTAAGGCTGGCCTGTTCTTTTTCAGTATTACTCTTGTAGGTGGTTTTGTACTCATCCACCTTTTCATGTAAGCCTCTGTCTTATCACCAAAGAAATCCATCAGTTTTGTTTTAGTGCCCTGGGATATGTTAGTTGTCCTAATCCAGGCAAATATTCTTAAAGACACTGTACAGATCATAACCCTAAATGCAGTGTCATTCGTGTCCACTGACATATGGAACTGGTACTTTTGGACATCTATGCTTGACTTGCTGTGCCAGCCATATCATATGCCAAATCTCCAGTAGCCTTTTTGCTCAGAGCCAGTAATAGAATGCCATAGGGCTGTCTGTACAGGGCAGCATAAGCCAACTGAGCTGCCTGCCCTAGTAGGAGGGTAGCTGATGTATAGACTTTTTTGACCATACTATCTAGTTTCATGGAATCCTTCCTAGGTGGCTGGGAGAAAAGGGACACTTTGACCTTGTCATAAGCCGCAGTCTGGACCACTTCCTCATGATCAGGTTGGGAGTGTAGCATTTCCATAGAAAAGAAGCTTGAGGACAAGGGGTCACACTATGAAGTTGGAGGGAGGGAGACTCAGAGGAAATGTGAGGAAATATTTCTTCACAGAGAGGGTGGTGGATACCTGGAACAGCCTTCCAGCAGAGGTGGTGGGTGCCAAAACACTGACAGGATTCAAGCATGCATAGGACAGATACAAGGGAACCTTGGTAGTAAGGCAAGGGGAGAAGATGACTGGAAATTGAGTAGGGTCTGGGGTTGTGCAGAAGTCAGGGAAAACTGGGCAGACTAGGTGGGCCAAGAGGTCCTTATCTTTGGACAACTTCTATGTTTCTATGCTTTGTGCAGATTTGTGGGGTCATCCCTAAAATACTCCCATATTGCAGAAGATCTCTTGGCTTTCTTAGCTATATGATCGCCAGACTAAGGGATTGGGGGAGGGGGGCTTAGAAGAAATAGGGTGACCACTGAGAGACTTCTCTTTCCTGGTCATGGGGGAGGAATGATATTGCTGCATCACATGATCACCAGAAGCAGCAGCAATAGTGCAAGATTTATAATGTGGCAATGGGAACCTGGCCTGGGATTTGGATTTCCCTGAGTCATCAAGTTGCTTTTGTTCTTTTCTGTTCTTCATTGCTTTTTTCACTTTGCCACCCTTGTCTTCCCATACTGCTAGTGGTGGTAGTGGTGGTGGTGACCTCCACTCCTCAGAATCATAGTCCTTGTCAGAGGAGCTTGTTTTAACAGACAACACACCTTTACTCTCCACTTCTACAACTCCTGCTTCTTTCTCCAGTGTTCCCTGTGTCTTCACCACAACCTCTCCTTCCCCAGCTGTCTCCACCTCACTCTCATCTGATGCTTTCATTTCCCCTGCTCTATACTTGCTGCCTCCTCCTGCATTTCCTATGCTTCTGCTTCCCCTATCTCTATCACCAGCACCTCTTCCTCCTCTGGCACCTCCACTTCTGTATACTCTTCCTCTGTGGCAGTCTCCTCCACTGCAACTAGCTGTGTTGGTAGTGGATATGCTAGTGGCTTGCTTTTGTAAAACAGAGGGGTTGGTATACCATAAACAGCACATTGTCAGTGTACACTAAACAATTCTTTTTCCTCAGGTGACATAATAACAGTTATGTCAGACCCAGACTCACCCTCTGATTTGGGGCCTGTGGGTACACTCGGAGAAGGAGCAGCATACAGTATAGTGCTTCATGCCAGTGGCAGCAGACAGGAAAATGTCCATGGTGATCACCCCAGTGTGGGTGTACAGGTTGCTGAGTTGGCACCTGACCTGACACTGCCAGATACTGTCATGTGGTTCACACATGACACAGATGGGGAGAACTTGCCTGTATATCTTGGGAATGGGATTGGGGATCCCTGGATATTACATCAACAACATGGGTAGTCAGGGACAAAAAGGTACTTGGAGGAGGAGGACCATGAACAGTGGAAGACCTGTGTGTTTCTGCTTCGCTTCATCTGGTTTCAACACCACCAGATGCATCACTGGACACTGACTGGGAAAACCGTTACTTATAGTGGGCATAAAATGAGTTGACTGCTGTTGACTAACAAATCCCCATGGTTTCTATGAATACGCTATTATACATCCAGTCCTAGTATGCCTCTCAGTCTTGGACCCACCACTATCACTAGCATCACCAGCACCACTCCCCATCTGTCTTTCTCCTTCTCGCTCTAACATCCTCATCATGTACATCACCCACACTATTTGCCATAAGACTACCACTGATGCTTGCAGAATTGCTACTTGTGGTGGGGAAGGGTACTATACTGGAACCTTTCCTTGTTGCTCTTCCTCATCTCCTATTCCTCTCTGCTTTCCTTTCAAGACATCCTTTCTTCATCTTTATGGCAGTTATAAGTGTGGCTAGCTAGCCAACTGCCAGTCATTATTTGCAGAAATAATTTTGTTTCATATATATGTGTATATGTATACAGTATATATACAGTATACTGCATATATATTTTTGATGGGATTTTGTGTGTAACCCCTCACCCCTGCCTTTTTACTAAAATGACAGGTGGCATGCTGTTGACGTTGGCAGCAATACCTGGTGGAGACCTGGGTTCGGGGAGGATGAGGTTACCTGGCACAAGAGACCTAGGTTTGGCTACTCTGCACAGGGGCACCCAAGTAAATCCAAATACAGGAAGCAATAGCTGTAATGTCCAGAACCAGGATTGGGATTTTTCAGTGTGGCTTTATTCAAAACTAGCTGAAACATGACAAAGCATTGATGGTCCCCCAAGGGGCTACGTTCACTGTATATGCAGATAGAGACTACAAGGCGTCCATTTGAAGAATGAACACATTTCTACTATGGTCTGGCTCTGGACCCACCAGGCACTCAGCCGGACTTTGTATGTGCTTTGAACACTCAGCCCGACTGGCCCGGCTCCTCTGCCGGCCACTTGACTGACGGTCCATTTGAAGAATGAACCCAAAATTTACTTGGAGAGACTCCCATTAAACAAGGAGTATATTCCCAAACTGTGGCTCCCCATACCACTTAGAGTCTGCGACTCCTAGAGAGATTTGTTTTCTTACTTCCTCCAGACTCCCATCAAACAAGGAGACCCCCATCAAACAAGGAGTATATTTTCCCATCCTATGGCTCCCCACACCACTTAGAGTCTGCGACTCCTAGAGAGATTTTCAAGTTGCGACCCACGTCTGGGTACCCACCTCATCACTGGCCAAGTGCATGAGGCAAGTAGCAAATCACAGTAGAAATCTGTAGAGGTGGACCTGGTTACTAAAGATGGGGGGTGTTCCCACCTCCAGCTCCCACAGCCCATACCCAGCCATTTCTCTGGACAAACAGAAACTTAGAAACTTTAAAATGTAAATTAAATGGTGGATGACCTGAAGCACCCCCTCTACAGCATTACTTGAAATCCATTAAAACTTTAGACTTTTTGACTGCTCTATTTGTTTGTCCTAGTAAAATAGTCCTCCCAAAATAGCAGTCCACATCCCAGCTTTCTTTATATTTCCAAACTGATGAAACAATTGGTTTGCCCCTTCAAATGGAGCAAAACACTCACCCTTTCGTTGCAGGTGCCCCACAGGCGAAGTACCACTTCTTTCACTGTTATACAAGAACTGAAACTGTAAACAGGCAGCTTTCTTCTATAGTGGAAAATAGGGGATTGCCCCTGGAATCCACAGAGGGACTTTTCTTCCACCCTCCCCGGAGGAAGGGGGTACTGAGACCTGGACAGCAGTCTCCACCACTTTCAAAAGGTAAACAGGAACACACTGCCTTCTACTTGTAAACAAAACAGTAGACTTCCTTCTTGCTTTAAGACAAACAGAAGACTGACTTTGAAAACTCCCAAAGTTCTAACTCACTCCCTGAGCTGCAGATTCCAATGTGGCTTATGCAGCTGCGACAGTTCTATGGTGATGTCATCTCTCAAGTCTCAGCTGTGACTGAGAACAGAGTGAGACAGTGTGAAACCCATTTAACTGGAGTTTCACAAGCTGCCTTCCCTGCTTACCACTAGGTCTTACTGGGATTCTAGTAACCCCGGGTAACAAGGGGGTTACATGTGTATGTGTACATACCTCAAGAATGCAAATGTTAATGCAAAGGGCACATGGAGAGAGAGAGAGAGAGACTGGATTTCTTTTAAAAATGTTTGACCTGAGTGGCCACTGCTTGCCAGGAATCTAAGGTTGCATTTTCAAGTCTCTTAACAGAGATATGCCATCATCCATTTACCTGTCATAAACCATGCACTTCAGAGCCCAGGATGTGTTAAACAGGATTTTGGAAAATAGCCATTCTTGACAGGACACTGTGATTTAGCTTACAGGGTGTTATACTGAGACATCAAAGTTTTAACCCTGAAGTCATGTTCATGATTATTACATGTGCCAGGAAGTTGTGATGTCAGAACCTTAATAAGACAATTTTGGGAACGTGCAAGAGTGACATCTACTGGCCTAAAAGAGAAGGCCCCTTTGGGATTAAACAGTTATTTTTCATCAGGCTTCCTCCAGCTATATAAGGAATTGAACAAGGGTCATGCGCTATCATTTTTGCTGAGCATCTACAAGGGACACTCATCTTCTGACACAAAAAGCAAAACTGCTGCGACCCAAGACTGCCTGTACAAAGGAAACTGAATCTCTCATTTACTTTCTTTGGACTTCAATTTACTATGGACTTAAGGTAGACTTTAGATAACAGTTATTGTGCATTTTGATATATATTTCCGTCTTTCAGATGAGACGTTACACCGAGGTCCCCTCTGCCTGTATTGGTGGTAGTTCAGGTGGATATTAAAGATCCCATGGCACTTATCGAAAAGAGTAAGGGAATTTCCCTGGTGTCCTGGCCAAAATTTCCCTCATTCACTAAAAATACCACCAACAGCTTAATCTGGTTCAAGGTCAGTTGGCATTCATCTGTATCCCCCTCCCCCGGGTTGTGCCTGAAAATAGGCAGGATTTGCCTAGTGCACTTACCCGGTCAACAAAAACTAAATAAATAAATAAATAAAAATATTTTCCACTTTTACTTCTGTTATTTTGTGACCAAATTAGTGCATCTTTTAGTTGGAACTGCATGATTATTTTAGTATTTTACTGAAAACATTTAAGAAACCTGCCTGAGTGAGATTTCTAAATTGTGTCTGAATTATGGGACAGTTATTAATAATCTGTAACTAAACTGTTATTGCTAAGGGGTGTCATCATAAACTACCAAATCAAACAAGGGTCTGTACAAGGAAATCTAGGTAAAGATAGGGAGAATATGAAAGTCTCAAGGAAGAGTCTGTGGGGATTTGAACCAGGTTATTGCATGTCCTGTGGTACAAGACACAAAATCAGAGTAATTTGGCTACACCAAAGAGCATGTAAGCCTGGATCTTCCCCCTTTGTGTAACAAACAAAAAGCGTTCACATTTGGCTACAAGACTTGAGACTGTTATTGCACTCTTATCCAGAAGTAAAGAGGGATCCCTGGGACCTCATAGAGGGTGCTCAGTGTGAAATCAGTGAGCATTATAGAAGGACACGAAGAGGGTATCCGCTGTTCCCCCTCCCTGTCATGGATTGTACTCAGGGGTGGGCACTGTGAGCTCAGTGGACCTGACCCTCAGGAGTAGGTTCATGACAGATCTGGTGTGCAGCATTGAGATCCGAAAGATCTGGTGACATAGTGTTGTGATTCAAGAGATATTGGTGGCACAGGTATAACAGTTGGATTTGAGGCCGGTGTATCAGATTAATAAACTTGAAAACAATCCACACTCAAACAAAGCAGAGATTTGAAAAAAAAAAAAATTTGGTCACAGTATAAAGCTCCCTACCTGTTTTCTTTTTTTTTTTTCAGTGTAAGCTAGTGTAGTAATAGATAGGGAAGAAGATGGCTTCCAACTATAATGAATGCACTTCAGACCACCTAAGGCAGTTGGGTCAGGAAGGAGGGGTCCAGCATGAGGGGCAAACCAAAAAGCACCTTGTGGAGGATCTCATGGCAGCTGATGAGCTAGTGGCTGCTCAGAACCTTGAGTCATGGCCAGTGACTGACAAGGACTAGAGACCGAGCATGGGGGTGCCAGGGTCCATCACAGAGTCTAGTCCCTGGGAGGAAGACAGTGAGACCAGAAGGAACCCAGAGCCACAGCAGCAAAGGAAGGTCACCACAGAACTGGAGCTAGAAGGGATCAGGCTACAGTTTGAGCTGAGGAAATTGGAGCTGGAGCACATAAAGTTCAAAGTCCAGCAGGAAAGAAAGCAGAAAAGGTTTGAACTAGAGATGCAGGAATGGCACTGCCAGAGAGAGAGAGAGAGGCCAAGGGAAGAGAAAAGCAGCTTCAGAGAGAGGCTGAGAGAGAGGAAAAAGAGTGTCAGAGGGAATTCGAACTGAAGAAGTTAAAACTCCAATGACAAAGGCCAGAGGAGGTAAGTGCCAGGGATAGATCTGAAACTCCCGGGCTGGGGTATAAATTAAGTTCCAAATTAATAGCGGAATTTAAAGAGGGTGAGGATATGGATGCATTTTTGAATTCATTTGAAAAGATTTTATCTAGGCCAAGGTACCCAGGGAGTCCAGGAGCTTCCAGCTATCCCTGCTGCTTACGGATAAAGGGCATGAGGTGCTAGGCCAACTGGATAATAATGATAGCCAAGACTTTGAGAAACTTAAAGCTGCTTTACTTAAAAAGTATGAACTGACTCCTGAGGTCTACAGGGTTAAATTCCATAAACTCTGAAAAAGCCCTGACATGAGCCTTGAAGAACTAGCCACAAAGAAATGGCAGTTTTTAAAGCATTGGTGGAAGGGGGTGTACACAAATTCGGTGGGGACAATTGAGGAGGTTGTTCTTTTAGAGCAGTTCTTTTGGGCTTGCCCAGCAGAGCTGAAAACCTGGCTAGAGGATTAAGATCCAAAAACAGCACAGCAAGCTGCTGAACTCTCGGACCGCTATGCCAGGATCAGGCCTGCTATGAAAGGAAGTGTAGCAGGTGTGGCAGGGCCAAAAGGGGAAAAGCACACCTTCAGGGCAGCTAAAACCCTCACAGCCTCTGCAGAAAGGGGGAAGCCCCAGGTTACAAGAAAGGTATTTCTTGGATTAAAGAAATGATGACTGTTGGCTTTGTAAACAGCCAGGGCATCTTGCTAGACAGAGTCCTAAAAAGGCACAGAGTGGACAAGGTGGTGATGAAACAGAATTTGGTGCACTGTGTATCCCTGAAAGCATGCCTATAAACATGAGGGAGGACATGCACCCGCTTACTGTAAATGGGGTGCAGACTCATGGGTTAAGGGACATGGGGGCATCTCTTACCTTAGTGAAAGGGGATTTGGTTGGGCCTGAACAGCTTATGCCTAATCTGTTTGTAACAGTAAGGGGATTCACTGGGGAGGAGAAAACTGCCACTGGCTAGTGTTCTGGACTGGGGTGAGACAGGAGAGAAGGTGCAAAAAATTTCAGTGGCACACAACCTCGCCCTGGATGTAATTATAGAAAACAATCTCTAGAAGGGGTTGGTGTGTGCAGTTACTCGCAGTCAGATGGCAAAGACCGTTTGTAGTTCCCTGGACCCCATAGAAGCCCCTGTGGGAAAAAACAGGAGGCTGCTTCCCCAGCCTTTGTCTCCTGAAATGGAGAATAGTGAAAGAGAGGTAGGACTTCCCCAAGTAGCAGTTCACAAAACAACTATAGAAGGTGACTCCAAAGAGGGAGGGGTAACAAATGGTCAGAAGGTTAGAGATGGCTGTGGCCCTGAGTGCCCTGATGCTAGAGCTATGGACCCCAGTTCAGGAACTGAGGGGGACATGTCCCATGCCTTGGGAAAATGTGAAGATTTTGCAGCTGCTCAGAGAACTGACCCTAGTTTGGAGAGGCTGAGGGCTTGTGCAGAATCTGATGGGACACAGGGAGGGGACATAAGACATAGGGTATTTTGGGACAATGGACTGCTGTATACATAGGACGTAAGGACAGAGGGAGTGCTGATGGGCAGGCAGCTTGCTGTTCCCCAGGGGTATCGTGAGTGGTTGCTTAAGATTTCTCATGAGATCCCCATGTCCAGACATCTGGAAATCGCATGCACCATGCAGTGATTGGACCAGAATTTCTATTGTCTCAACTTCACCCAGCAGGTGAAGGAATATTGCAGGTCTTGTCACCAGTGCCAACAAATAGGGAAGGCAGGTAGTAAAACCAATGCCACCCTAATCCCCTTGTCCTTTGTGGAGGAGCCATTCCAGAGGGTAGGAATGGATACTTTGGGACATTTGAGTACCCCAGCTCCTCCGGGAAAAGTTTATTCTTATGGTGGTCGATTACGCCACCCTATACCCAGAGGCGGTCGCCCTCTCCTCACTTAGGACAGATAAAGTGGCAGACACCTTGCTAGGGATTTTCTCCCATGTCGGGTTTCCACAGGAGGTTATCACTGATCAAGGGGGTACCTTCATGTCAGACCTGATGAAGTGTTTGTGGGAGATGTGTGAGGTGGTGCAGAGACACACGATACCTTATCACCCACAAGCCAATAGGCTTTTGGAAATGTTTAATGGTATCCTAAAATTGATGCTCCAAGCATTTGCTGAACTGCATGGGAGGGAATGGGAGAAACACCTTCCCCACCTGTTGTTCGCATAGAGGGAGGTGCCCCAAGAAGAAGAAGAGTCAACAGGGTTCTCCCCCTTCGAACTCTTATTTGGACGTAGGGTGCATGGGCCCCTAGCATTGATCTGGGAAGACTGGGAAGGCAAGCACACCACCCAGGGAATTCCCACTGTGGAGTATATCCTTAAGTTTAGGGAGAAGATGAAGGATGTTATGGGGGCAGCCCAAAGCAACTTGTCAGCTGCCCAACAGAAGCAAAAGGTCTGGTATGACCATGGAGTCGGAGCTCACTTGTACAGTGCAGGTCAGGAAGTTATGGTTCTAATCCCATTTCAGAAGGACAAGCTGCAGGCTGAGTGGGCAGGACCATTTAAGATAGTCTGACAGGTCAATGACGTGGACTATATTGTAGAACTGCCTGACAGGAAACATACCCATAGGATGTACTATGTCAACGTGATGAAGCCATATGCAAATAGGGCTGACATGGTATTTGTAGTGTGTAGTTCGGGAGAGGGGACGGAAGAAGAGGATCTCTTACTGGACTTGCTGGAGGATGGCAACTGTGAGTCCTCTGTGGAGACAATCAAACCGTCACCCCAGTTAACCCTGGAACAGTCCCAGGAAGTGAAGGAGGTCTTAGAGGACTTTGCAACTTTGTTTACAGCCAGGCCTGGATGAATCTCCTTAGTGACACATGATGAAGACATGGGAATTCAAGCGCCCATACAGTGGACAGCCTGCCAGGTGTCTGAGGCCATCCTAAAGGACATTAGGATGGAGGTGAAAGAAATGCTTGATTTAGGGGTAATCCAGAATTCCCACACCCCATAGGCCTCATCTGCAGACCTCGTTTGCAAGCCATATGGCTCTACTCACTTTTGTGTGGACTATCGTGGACTCAGCACCATCATGAAGTCTGACGCCCATCCAATGACATGAACGGACAAGCTACTAGACAGGTTGGGAAGGGCGACATACCTTACCATCATTGACTTGACGAAAAGGTACTGGCAGGTGGAGTTAACTGCCAGAGCTAGGGAGAGGTCAGCCTTCATTACTCCAATAGGGTTATTCAAATTCAGGGTAATGCCTTTTGGAATGAAGAACGCCCCTGCCACCTTCCAAAGGTTGGTCAGCCAGGTGTTACATGGTACCAGTTCATGCAATTATCCAGGATGAGTCTGGGTGTTGATGTGCAATATGACTGTCATTTCACATTCAGTCACTTCACTACCAGTCTAGCATTGCTTGTAAAGTGCTTTGGCATACACTGTATATAAAAAGTGTTATATAAATGCCAATTCTTCTTCTTCTATTGAAGAGTATGCAGTGGCTTGTCTGGATGATACTGCCATCTTCAGTGCCAGTTAGAAGGAACGCCTGTCCCACATGAAGGAAGTGTTGGGCAGGATACAGAGGACAGGGCTCACTGTCAAGGCTGAAAAGTGCCAGGTGGCTATGGCAGAGATGGCATACCTAGGCTATGTAGAGGGGCGGGGGCAGCTTCATCCAAATCAAGCCAAGATTCAGGTGATAGAGGCATGGCCCAGGCCTGAACCCCAGAACCAGGTTAGGAGCTCCGTAGGGACCGCCAGGTACCACAGAAAGTTTGTACCAAATTACAGTACCCTGGCAGCTCCCCTATCTGGCCTGCTAAAGAAAAGAATGCCCAAAAAGGTAATATGGGAGCCAGCCTGTGAACAAGCCTTCGCATGGCTAAATGAGGCACTGTGCAGTGCCCCTGTGTTGGCCAGTCCAGATTACAGAAAGCCATATGTAGTCCAGACATATGCCTCAGATGTGGGGATTGGAGCAGTCCTCAGTCAGACCTCTAATCAGGGAAAATATCACCCAATAGTGTACCTTAGCAAAATGTTGCTTCCCTGGGAGCAGGCGTAATCCACAGTTGAAAGGAATGCCTTGCGCTGGTAAGTGCCCTCAAGAAATTAGAGCTGTACCTGTACAGGAGGCACTTCAAGGTACAGATCAATCATAACCCCCTGGTGTGGCTAAATGAAATGGGTATACTGAGACATAAAAGTTTAACCCTGAAGTCATGTTCATGATTATTATATGTGCCAGGAAGTTGTGATGTCATAACCTTAATAAGACAATTTTGGGAAAGCGTAAGAGTGACATCTACTGGCATAAAAGAGAAGGCCCCTTTGGGATTAGACAGTTCTTTTTCTACAGGCTTCCTCCAGCTATATAAGGAACTGAACAAGGGTCATTCACACTCATTTTTGCTGAGCTTCTATAAGGAACACTCTTCTCCTGGCACAAGAAACAAAACTGTTGAGACCTTAGACTGCCAGTACAAAGGAAACTGAATCTTTAATTTACTTTCTTTGGACTTCAATTTACTACAGACTTAAGGTAGACTTTAGATAACAGTTACAGTGCATTTTTCATGTGTATTTGCCACTTTTACCTCTGTTATTCTGTGACCAAATTAGTGCATCTTTTAGTTGTAACTGTATGATTATTATTTAAATATTTCAGTAAAAGCATTTGTTTTTTTAAGAAACCTGCCTGAGCGAGATTTCTAAATTGTGTGTGAATTGTGGGACAGTTATTAATAATCTGTGACTAAACTGTTATTGCTAAGGGGTGTCATCATAAGCTACTAAATTGACAAGGGTCTGTACAGGGAAATCTGGGTAAAGATAGAGAGAACACAAAGTCTCAAGGAAAAATCGGTAGGGATTTGAACCAGGTTATTGCATGTCCTGTGGAAGAAGACAAAAATCAAGGTCACACGGCTACCCTGATGTGCGTCTAATGCCTGACTCTTCCCCCTTTGTGTAACAACCAAGAAAGGGCACACATTCGGCTACAAGACTCGGGACTGGTATTGCACCCTTATCCAGAAATAAAGAGGGAACCCTGGGACATTATGGCCGGTGTTCAGTTGTGAATTCAGCGAGCACTATAGAAGACATGAAGAGGGTATCTCCTGTTTCCACCCCCCTGTCACAGATTGCACTTAGGGGTGGGCAAAGTGAGCTCAGTGGACCTGACCCTCAGGAGTGGGTTTGTGACAATAAGCAGCTGGCTGCAGTCAGATAAAGTTTTTGACAAAAGGGGGCTCACAGGCACCCACTCTCACGAAAACCACATGGCAATTGGATAAAGTGTTTCACAAGATTTGCGGGGGCTCAGACAGGTACACACTGCCACCCACCAAATCTACACTAGAACTGGATAGTGTTTCACAAGAGTTGGGGTGGGTAAGATGGGGGGCTTAGGCAGGCACCCACACAGTCACCCACCAAAACTACACTGCAACTGGATAAAGTGTTTCACATGATTTGGGGGGCTCAGGTAGCCCAGGTACCCACTGCCACCCTCCAAAACTACACTGTGATTGGATAAAGTGTTTCAAAAGATTTGTGGGGGAGGGACTCAGGCAGGCACCCACTGCCACCCACCAAAACTACACTGCAATTGGATAAAGTTTTTTTGTCAAAGTTGGGAGGATCAGGCAAGCTGTTACCCAGTCACCCACTATCACCAAAACTACATTACAATTTGATAACGTTATTGACAAAATTTGGGGCTTAGGCACCTACTATTAAGAAAACTACACTACAATTAGATAAAACTTCGGAAGATATTCAAGTACAACAGCACAGCTTAGCACAGCGACGCAGGCCCCTCTCCCCTTCTCCCTGCTTGCCTTCAAATAAAAATATAATGGCTTTTTTCCTTCCCTTTCACTGCATGCCTTAGTAAAACAAATTAACTGTAGCTCAAGCAGCTTGCAAGCAACAGCTCCTTTTCTTCAAATGGCAACCTTTGGAATGCTTTTCTGACAAAATGCACATAGCACAGAACCCTTCTCCCTGCCACTAAATGGGATACAGAGCTGCAGAATGTTCAATTTTGCAAAGATTCCACATCCTTTATTGGTTTCAGAATGTCAGCTGGCTGCTGGAAAGTTGCACATGCTCAGTGTGTGTCCTGTTAAAAAGAAAGGCTGCATCATGCCTGCTGAAGAGCCGAAGTGAAGACAGCAATCTTTGGACCACATTTGGCCAGCCAAAAATTGCCAAAGTATGGTATTTCACATAATACCCCTTTGGTCTCACACTTACCCTTACCTGAGATATGTCTCATATAGGGGGACTCCCAGAAGATGCTCAAGTGCTTTAAAAAAATCAACTGGGAGGCTATCTGGCCCTAAAACCTTCCTGCCCCCATAGCCCCAAATTGCTTGCACGATCTCCCCCACATCAAGTGGTTAATCCAGTGCTCTGGACAGGTTTGGGGGGATGAGTTGTAGGTTGGCTGAATGAAAGAAGGAGTTCAGCTGGTCTGGTGTAGGTGACACCTCAGCAGTATACAGCTTAGTGTAATAATCAGTGAAGATGTGTCCCTTGCCTTCGCTGTCAACCTTGAGATCCCCCTTCTGATCTTTTATATGGGCATCAACCCTTTATCCTTCCCATCTCTTAAGCTGCCATGCTAACAGCTTGCCCCCTTAGCCTCCGTTGAAGTACCTCCCTGCCTTTCAGATAAGGATGGCTCACTCCACACAGGCACTGTGTTAAGCATTGTCCTTCCATTTTAGTTTCTGTATAACATGTTACAGGACCTGTGTCAGCCTACACATGAGTCCTCTCACAACCTTGTATTTTTTTTCACCAGGAAGGTAAGTTCCTCCTCAGATGCCCTCCTCTTATGGCTAGCAAAACAAGATTGTCTGGCCCAGTACATAAGCCTTTTAGGCCTTCCATCTGTCTGCATGTGTTGTATTTCCTCTGGCGTTGTGGGTCAGAAACTCTGCAACAGCCTGAGAGATGAATTCCTTAGCCCGAAAATTAGTATTAAAGGAACTTTGGTGGTCCATTCGCTAGAAAAACTGGGACCATGCAAATCTTTGCCACAGACCCAATAGTTTTCATATAAAGGATGAATGTTTTCATCAATTTCAGAGTTTTGTTTGTAAGAGCAGTTTAGTTCCCTCTGAATAGGGACCCATGACTTCAGTAGTGAAAACTGTTTGCAAAAAAGCAAAATAAGTGGCTATAATAAATAAAATAATATTTTGTCATCACACGAAAGTGGTTCTCTAAAGGCAGGAACCTTGTTAACTTGCAACCTTCTCTGGTTCCTGGGAATCAATCAGGAACCGGAGAAAAGGCTGAAATTACAACTGATCAAACAAAAACTATGTAACTGACACAGAGTATCAAGGAAATAACTAAAATAATATTTCAGAAAGAAACTGAAACACTAAACCATTCTAGAGGCTAGACAAGTGGTTTTATTTTGGAGAGACTGCTCACTTCGTGCAGAGAAACAAATCTGACTGGTGGCGAGAGTGTGATCACAGTACGGAGTCTGAAATTAGTTCTTATTCTAAGATTCCAAAATTAGCATAAGTTCCTTCTCTGGGGTAAGTCAATCCAGTGAACTGATTGTTATTGTAA
This sequence comes from Neoceratodus forsteri, assembly GCA_016271365.2. NCBI lineage: Eukaryota > Metazoa > Chordata > Ceratodontiformes > Ceratodontidae > Neoceratodus > Neoceratodus forsteri. The sequence continues at coordinate 521,376,933 of CM057458.1, forward strand.
AGCTATACTGATAAATTCCTGGGCTTATAAGGACCCAGAGGTAGTGCTAAATGGAGAGCCCTCAGGGGTAAAGGAAGTCACAAGTGGAGTGCATCATGGATCAGTTTTTGGACTGGTCCTCTTTAGCATATTTATAAGTGACAAAGGGGAGCAGTCTGGGGTAAGGTATGCCTCTTCGGAGATGACACCACTAGAGGGTTTTCTACTGGTATGCCAGGGTGATGCCCACACTTCATGGTATACTTTTATCTCTCAGGGCACACTAGGCTGATACTCCCTCACCAAGCTCATCACCCTACTATTTTGTGAAATCCCAACCATTGAGCTGGGACATTCTTGGACTATACATGCCAAGCAGCAGACAATGTTTAAGGCAACTAGGGGACACAGATAAATATCTGAGATTGGACAGGGACCCAACAGAGAAGATTTGGGGAGATACAGAGACCTATTGGATCAAGGGGTTGATATGGGCTGGTGTGTGTGGATGAGGAGAAGGGCATGTTGCAGAAGGTGTCAGCAAGAATGCCTCTATTTTATGTACTTCCTAAAGTACATAAGGACCCCTTGCAACCATCAGCGAGACCTATAGTCTCAGGGGTAGAATCTGTCTTAAAAACACTCTCCAAGTATGTGGATTTTCATGTGCATGGGGAAGTAGAAAAGATGGGCACCTATGTGAGGGACTCGGGACACATTATAGATATCACTGGGGAAATTAACAAAGGAGTGAAGAGACTGGAGGGATACCTGGCTAATCACTCTAGACATAAAAGACCTGTAAAGTACACTAGTACCCAACATGAGGAGAGATTGGAGGCATTACTAAAAGCATTAAGAGGAAGAGAAGATTTACAGCCTCCAAGTCAATTCCTATACCAGTTAGCATAAATAGTATTACGTAAAAACTATTTCCAGTTTGAGGAGGAATTTTTTCTTCAAACCCAAGGAACAGAGATGAGGAGTACAATGGTCCCTTCATACGCAAGTCTATACATGTGGGACATGGAAAAAAACACGTGCATTAGATCGTAGGGTCAACCCTTTTTTTTGACAACATAATAACTTGGAAGCATTTTATCAATGATATTTTTTTCATGTGGAATGGAACCAAAACAGATCTACTGCAGATAGATTTTTTTGACTATTTAAATAGCAGAAACCAAAAGTTGACATTTACAATGACAGCTGACCAAGAAGGTACTCCTCTTTTACATTTAAGAATCTATAAAGGGCAAAAGGAGTTAGCGACAATACTCCACAGAAAAGAGATTAATAGAAATACGGTGCTCCACTACAAAAGTTACCACAACCCAAAACTAAAGAGCAGTATGCCTAAGTCACAGTTCATTAGGCCAAAAGGAACTGTAGTGAAGAAAGGGAGTTTGAGGGGGTAGCTGAGAATATGAACTCGAGGTTCTTGAACAGGGGCTACAGACATACAGTAGTTGCAGAGGCAGAAAGGGAAGTTAGGGAACAATCAAGGGAGAGTCTCATGAGACCAAAACCAAAAAAGGAAATGGGAGAGTGTTCTCCATAGCCTACAGCCACCGAAGTGGGAAGATAAGAAAAGTCATAGTGGATAATTTGCATATTATCCAGACTGGTAATACAGGGGCAACATGATTCAGGAATATATCCTTAGTTACAAGCAAACGAAATAAAACAGTTAAAGATAGATTAGTGCATACACAGCCCTATATCCCCCAACCAGAGAAGTGACAGTTGCTATTGGGACCATTATTACAGGGGAATTTCCCCTGTGGGCACTGCTACCAATACAGAAATAATAATAAGAAGATGGTATTTCAGGATTCTAACAACAACAAGAAATACAAAATCAAAAACCACATACAAACATATGAAAATGCCAGCAGAAACAGGCCTCACGGTCTATTGGGTCTGCTCGATTGCACAGCAAGCACCTTATAATGCTGCTGCCCCTCCTTTCCCCCATCCTATTACCCCTTCCCCTATCCCAACCCCTCTTGAAGCTGTCTACCGTCTTGCAGGCCACTACCTCACCCGGCAAGGAGTTCCACTTGTCCACCATTCTTTCTGGGAAAAAATGACTCCTCATCTGTCTCCTGAATCTACCCCCCTCCAATGTGAGTTGGTGTCCTCTCATGTTCCTCCCCTTTCTCCTCTGAAAAATCCTCTTTGTATTAGTCTCATTTCCTTCAGGTACTTAAAGGTCTCAATCATATCTCCCCTGTCCCTCCTTTCTTCCAGAGAGTACATATTCAACTCCCCCAGCCTTTCCTCGTATGGCTTGCCGCCAATCCCTGGATCATCTTTGTAGCTGTACGCTGTAACCCCTCCAACAAATTGATGTCCTTCTTCTGGAACGGGTGACAGTATTGCAGGCAGCACTCCAGGTGGGGCCTGACCAGTGACCTATACAAGGGCAGGATAACCTCCCTACTTCTGGAGGAGATCCCTCTAGCTATACACCCCAGCATTTTGTTGGGTTTTGCCACTGCCCTTCTGCATTGAATAGAGTTGTTCATGCTCCCTGTTATGATCAGCCCAGGTCCTTCTCTTCTGTGCAACAACCCAACTGAACCCCATTTAAGTGATAATGCCTCCCTGGTTCCAGGCTCTGAACTGCAGAACCTTGCACTTCTCAGCATTGAACCCCAGCTGCCATTTATCTGCCCACTCCTGCAGCTTATTCAGGTCCTCCTGCAACCCCTCCCCCCCTTGTCATCTACCACAGCTACCATCTTGGTATCGTCAGCGAACAGACTGATTTTGCTCCAGATCCCATTCGAGATATCTGCAATGAAAATCCTGAACAATACTGATCCCAGCACAGATCCCTGTGGTACCCTGCTCGTCACCGCTCTCAGTGATGAGAGTTCCCCCCACTACCACCCTTTGCTGTCTCCCCTCAGCCAATTCCTGATCCAGGTCACCATTTGTGGTCCTGCCCCCACATACTCTAGCTTCCCCCAGTCTCCCATGTGGCACTGAATCAAAGGTTTTACTGAAGTCCAAGTACAGGACATCCACAGCATGGCCCTTGTCCAGTTCCCGTGTCACCCAGTCATAGAACTCTACCAGGTTTGTCTGGCATGATCTGCCTGTGACAAACCCATGCTGCTGGTCATCCTGGATACCATTTGCCTCCAAGAAGCTTATGAGCCTTTACTTTAGGATGGTCTTCATGAGTTTGCCCACGATTGAGGTGAGGCTCACTGGCCTGTAGTTCCCTGGTTCATCCTTTTGCCCACTTTTATGGATGGGCACCACATGGGCCATCCTTCAGTCCTGTGGCACACATCCTGTGTCCAGGGAGGTTTTGAACAGGTCTGCCAGTGGCCCACAAGGACCTCTGCCAGCTCCCTCAGTACTCAAGAGTGAATGCCATCTGGCCCAGATGCTTCGTCCACTCTTAATGCCCTCAACTCCTCCAGCACCCTGCCCTCTGTAATTCCTACATCTGTTGTCTCCCCTTACTTACCCCCCCACTTGCCTGAGGTATTTGCCCCCCGTCTCCTGCATGAACACAGAGCAGAAGTACTCATTTAGTGCCTCTGCTTGCTCTGCCCCTTCTCCATGCAGGATGCTCCATCTTTCTTGATCCTCACAAGCTGGTCTTTGCTTCTCTTTTTCTTGCCTATGTAATGGAAGAAGTCTTTTTCTCCTCTTTTGATCCCCTGTGCCAGCCTCAGCTCTCTAGACACTTTGGCCCCCCTGACCAGTCTGGTGACCTCCCTAGACTTCTCCCTGTATACATCTTTATCTTCTCCCCTTCCCATTTTCCTATACTTCCTAAATGCCACCCTCTTGGCTCTCAACCCTCCCCTGACCTCCGGTGACAGCCAACTGGGTTTTTTTGCCCTGCACTTCTTGTTTTGTTTCTTAGTGCTGGTCTCTGTTGCCGCCGCCACCAGCTCTTCCCTTATATTCCATTTCTGATCTGCATCCATGTGTTGTTGGATGTCTGCCACATGCTTGCACAGAATTTCCCCCATCATCTTAAAGTCTTCCCCTTTAAACTCAACCACCCTTGTACCTATGCCCTCTGTGTCCCTTCCCATGTTTAAGGTGAACCACACCAAGTAGTGGTAACTCTCCAGCAAAGCAGTTACCCCACTCCTAGGTTCCTTATAGCTTCCTCATTATCCAGTACAAGGTCCAACGTCCTTTCCAACTGTGTCAGCCCCTGTACCAGCTGTGTCAAGAAGCTGTCCTGAAAAGCTTCCAACAGGACCCCCTCTCTTGCACTCATGGTGGCAGGTGTGCTCCAATCCACCCATGGTAGGTTGAAATCCCCCACCACCACCGTGCTTCCCTTCCTGCTTACCCTTCAAATTTGATCTGCCAGTTCCTGATCCAGGTCACAACCCTGTGATGGTGGCCTGTACACTACCCCCATCCTCAGTGTCCTATTCCTCACAACCTGGAAATGCATTCACAGAGCTTCTGGTCTTCCCTCCTCCTCTTCCTCCCTTATGCACTTAATCCCTCCCTCACATAGATCTCCACCCCTCCTCCATTCCCCTTGGCTCTATCCTTTCTGAATAGCCTGTACCCTGAGATCATCATATTCCAATCCTGGTACTGGGTGGCCCATGTTTCAGTGATGGCTGCTATGTCCACCAATTCCACCGCCAAGACAACCTGTAACTCAGCAGTTCTGTACCTTAGGCTTTTTGCATTCAGTGAGACCACCTTCCAGACTGTTGCCTCCCCAACCTTAGCATTCTCCCCCTCCTTTTTGGTCATCTCTGTGCCCCCTCCTCACTGCTTTCACCTCTAACTGGGGGGGTGAGCACCTATGCTCCCCTTTCTGGACATTGTTTCTAACAACGGTCCCCTCGCCACCTCCCCTTCCTAGTTTAAATCCACCCTTGTTGAAATATACCCCTCCAATCCCTATTTGAGTATGCTCTTCACCACTTTGCTCAAATGTAACCTGTCCCCTGCGTACAGGTCGCTGTTGTCCCAGGTTCTGCCCCAGTCTGACACCAGTCCGTATTTCCTGGTTTGGCACCAGTCCCTCAGCCACCCACTGAACTCCTCTATACTTTTTTTTCTCCCTGTACTTGCACATGGTACCAGCAGCACCTCAGAGAATGCCACCGATACTCCCACATCCTCACACTGCCTACCCAATTCCTCAAACCTCCCCTTTACCACCTCCACTGTTTCCCCAGCCAAGTCATTTATTCCCACATGCACCACCAAGTGTGGTTTCATCCTCCCTCTGCTTTCGCACTTGAGAAGTGCCTGCTTTGCCCTGTCACAGACCCCAAAATTGCCTCAACCCAGATATGACTGTGCCTTCCCCCATTCCTCCCCATCTTATCCCCTTCAATATGGAGTCCCCCAGCACCAACATCCCCCCATAATTCTGATCCTGACCCCACCTTCCACTGTGATCCCTGTCCACTCCCCTGGAACCTCACTGCCTCCCTCCTTACATCCCTCATCTGCACCTCTTGTGCTCTTTGCATCATTCCCCCGCTGCTTCCCCTCCTGTAACTGCCTCTCCCTCCTCTACCCTACCCTTCCTCTCCCATCTCTGTTTCCCACTGTAAATCCTGCCTCTTGGACCTTCCTACCTATCTCCCCCTCTTTCGCAGCTCTGATACATCTCCTTCCTCTGCCAACACTGCAAACATATTGCTTGATAACCCCGCAATGGTGCCCATTGCCTCCTTCCCTGATCCCTCCCTCCTCCTACTGCATCTCTGTTTACCCCCCCCATCCTGCTTATATACCCATCTTTAGCTCTGCAGTTCCCTCTCTGCATCTCCCTGCCCCTCCTTAGCGGGGTCACTCCTGCCTCAGCTCCCCCCTCCCTCACTCTCCTTCATTCCTTCCATAACCCCATTACTTCATCCTCCAATTTCCTTAGCCTGTAGCAAATTGGACAGCCTCCTGGTTTCCATAATACATTCATCCAAACAGCTGCCCCACATCCATTGCAACTCACTATCCTCCCAGTGCCTGCCACCGTCCCTCCATGGCACCCATCATTCCACCCTCTATTCTGCAGCCTCCACCAACCCTTATCAATATCTGTCCTCTTCCACCACCCCTTGTGTAACCCCTCATGCAGCCCATCGCACCTACTCCCCATTATTTGCTTTCGGATTAAGTGTATCCCCACACCTGTCCCCCAGTCCTTATTCTCATACTAATATGCTCTATTACTAGTCTGATATCAGTCCTTTAACCCCTTGGTCCTCATTTGATGGCCTTTACTCAGTAACACATTAATACAATTCCCTCAGTGTACTACATTAATACAGTAACACATTTGTACAATCCCCTCAGTGTATTACAGCTCTTATGAACCCTAAATACTTAACACAGCCCCGAGTATGCTAGATCTGTAGATTAGTAATACATTACCACCTTAGTATATATACTGTATATCAAATCCAAATATGACATCACATAACAAGGCTAGCTTTCATATTGTAACAATCATTGCAAGAGACTCTGTGGGCTTGGTAAACCTTTTTATCTCCACCCACCTACACCCCCTGTGTCTGAACTTTTACCACCTGACTATTAGCTTTAAGAGTTAGTTCATAGAGGCAGTTTGTATCTCCACAAGTTCCTCCCTCACAGCCTTCAAGCCCAACCCCCAGTGGCTTTTCAGTATTTAAGAATAATGAAAGACAAGATGATTCCTGTAATTACCCCTCCCCCTCACCAGGCAAACAGCACAGATTTAAATTTCACTCTAAATATCACTGCCAACAACTGTTTCCACAAGCAGCACACAAGCCACCAACAGTTACAATATCACAGCCCAAGTAACAGTTGTAACTCAAAGTACTAATTTAAAGTAGAAACTATTCAGATATCACAGTTAAAACAGAAGATAAGCAGAACCACTTTCCTGAACACACCTCTCTCTTCTGTCCCCAGGTGAATAAATGAACATGCAACATGAACTGCAAAAAAGACCACATAGTTCATGTTCTACATTGCCCAGGTGACAAATTGTATGTAGGGAAGACAACAAGAAAACTAAGTACACATATAAGCGAACACAAGAGTGACATCAGGCTAAAAAGCACCTATTCTACAGTAGCGAGACATTATAATGAAGTGTGACATTCAGTATCTTCACTCCGTTTCTTGGGATTACAATATGTGGGAAAACCAACACAAGGAAACATGGATTGGGACAGTATTAAGAAGGAGAGAGGTGTATTGGATCTTCACATTGAATTGCTTAAATCTATGAGTAGGACTGAATGAGGACTGTGAGTGGAACCTTTATTGGTGAGGTCCCAAAATGGCCCCCAACAACTTACTCAGGACATGTACAAGATACATTAAGAAAGTATTGAGATATGAGGATGTGATGATTATGAATGCAAGTATGGGATGGATGAATAGAAATGTTGTATTAAATGAAGACACATGACAGAAGAGATATATGTGATTAGGAGAAATGCAGGCAGTTGAAAGTGGAGGGCATAGAAGGGTTAATACTGCACTGCCACTTACCAGAACGTGTAGCTACAAACATAGGACATTAACAGAAAATTGCAGAAAATAAGGGAAATATCAAGTAAGACACTAAGACTGGAGTAAACAGAACCAGAAGAACAATAAAACTGTTATAGTAAAATTATTAAAACATGGGAAAATCATTCCTGGGTGGGAGGCGAACTGCTGGAGTTTAGGATCAGGGCTGGTGGAGACTCTGGCCTGGGTAACAAGTTAGTCCTCAGCCCTATATGGTACAAACAAGCTAACTTGTTTTGTTAACAATGGCAACATTGTGCATGGAGATAGTGAGACATCAGACATGATGTCAGGCTTCCCCCACCAGAGGGTGGTATATAACCACGTTCTGAGAGCCAGCAACTGCTCCTTTCCTAAGTAGGAGTGGTATGCTGTGTTGCAGTTCACATACCGTGAGCTACCTTTTAAGAAATAAAAACTGCTTTACAGAAATTTAAAAGAAATGAGAGCAAAGGCAGAAATAAGGAATGCCTATTGTTTTACAGGCTTTGAGGAGCAACTCAAGATATATTTGAACACAATTAAAATAAGACAAACAAGGGAGAAATAAGCGATATACAGGTGAGAGAAGTGTTTTGAGAGTTGAAAAAAGTAGAGAACTGAATGATTATGCAAAGAGGGTTAACAATAATTATGTTTAAATAAAAAAACTTTCTTTTACACTTTAGACAGCATAATAAGGGGAAGAAGACTGAGAAAAGGTCACAAAAGGTCACAAGAAGTGACATCGCAAAAGAAAAGGATAAGGAAAAGGTACATTTTAACAAAAAAAAGTGAATGTATAGTGGTACATTGATTGTGAAATGCAAAGAGAGATATATAAGGGATCTTAAGAATATAGGACAAATGATTTGAACTGTATTTAGAGAGTAATACAATATTGGAGGGTTTATTACCATGGTGAAGGAACTAAATAACAACAAACAACAATTGAAGTGCTGAAGAGGTACACTATATATATATATATATATATGTTGTATAAGAAAAATAAATGTATGTGAAATGTATACTGATGTGAATATGTTTTTTAATAGAACAAAACAGCTAGGCCTGAGGAAGTGGAGATGCCACAAAACTGTCACCTCTTTAATGATGTGCATGAAAAAAATAAAAGAAGTTACAAATACGATTCGATCAGAGTTCATTCAGCTCATTCCTTGTTAGATTACATTGGTTATATTTGAATGACCCAAGGATTAGTTTAGAATGGATTTTTGGACTACCTGAGCCAAACCCCATTGCCAGATCTAGCAGCAGGCACCCCATGATCTACCCACCCAGGGTAGCATTCCAACAAACGTGCTGCCAGCACTGCTTTTACCCTTTAGAGGATGCCTTTCCCACTTTCCACTTCCTCATCTTACCAGAGAGAGAGATCTGTTTTTAAAAAATGCCTGCTCTACCCAGCCCAGTCACACCGACTCATAGTCCACTGTACAACCACCATGAGGAAAAACTGGGTACATGACCTGGACCCAAGTCCCCTGCCTCAGGCTGGTGAGATCTGGGATGCAATGAGTAGGCCTTTCATGCCAACCCTAAGGACAAAGGAGATGAGTATCCTGCTCTATAAGTGCCTCATCTGATGGGAAGCAATGCAGGCTTTGATGCAGTGAGTGACAACTTTGCGTTAACCAGCATCAACCAGATGGGCGGGGCTGCAGGTCACTGCTTGATGAATCAGGGGTGGACAGCAGACAATAAAAACAGAAAAAAACCATAATCTGCACAAATATTAATAAAGGAGGGTCTGCCCTCTGAAATGCCACAAAGTACTTCAAAGGCCTCCAACCCCGCAGAGACCTTGGATGCCAAGTTGAGTGCTGTGGCCTACTGGGAAAAGGGGTGCAATCTCTGGGGTAATGGATGCTGGGACTATGAGTGTATTGGAGGATAAGTAGGTAGAGAGGTGAGCAGGCTCTCTGATTGTTACACAAAGTTAAATGAAATAATGAATAATCTTTAAAAGAAAATATATCAGCTTCTGGCACTTTCCCAGGAGCCAACACCAACATTTGAAATGACATTATTTTAATACTGGTTTCCTTCCCCACCCCAATTCATGATTTAGTGGGTGGAAAAGTAAGAAAACCTGGCTTTCCCAGTCATCCCCTTCACACAATGCACTATCCTTTCGGACTCTGTCCATCACTGATATAGCACAATAATGTGCAGGAGGGTGGGGTGGAATGGTATTCATTATTTAATAATGTATAGAGCTCTGCCCTCCTTCCAGGTTGCACATACCATTATTTTGCATGAGTGATTGCTACAAATTGAAAGGACTTGAATGCTGCAGGAAGGACGACTGAGCAAGCTGGGACTTCTCATTACTGGCCCCCATAATCATGGACTGGAGGTCAGAAGGGGGCACAGGATTAAAATAATAGCATTTTGGGGATGTGGCCTGCTCCTGGTTGTGGCATGGTGGTGTTAACTTGAATGGTGTGGGTGACCATGTGCCACTATCCAACACTCCCTTGGACAGCGACTCATGTGTACTCTCATGGGTAGAAGAAGGGGGAGGGACCATAACAGGAAAAATGGTCTGTGACTGGGCATGCTGGATGATGGCCTCCTTCCCCCATTCCCCCAGTCCCCTTGGTGCACCACCCCAATCCCCAGCCTACCAAGCTACTTCCCACCAACTGTAGCAGGACAATTCCCCCCACAACTGGTAACTTTAAAACTGGGAGCCAACAAAGGAACCAGCTAGAAACCTGGGAGCACAGAGATCATGAATAGTAACTGGGACCTGTGGTAGCAGGGCTTATTGTTGTAGCTATAATATTTGAATGCCTGAGAAGTGATGAGGTCCAGCAAACAACAGCCAAGGCAATTATGTGGTGAGTCCTGATCTTTCTCAGTACATATAGTTCTGGGAAGAGGCTCATGGAAAGATCCCAGGGACCTTACCTTGGTGTCCCTGGTGTGATGCCTTCCTTTGAAAGTGGGGTATTGTGACCCCACTTTAACATGTGGATCTGTAAAGTGTGATAGTCCATAGAAAAGCAGGCATTGCATCTATCCATGTTGTGGTTGGCACTGAGGCAGGTCCAACATGTGCCATGCTGGTACCAGACAACAAAGTGTCACCTACAGGAGCTGGGTATACCATGATGATAGCGATTATAAATGAGAGACTGTTAAAACAGTGACTCATTTATAGTGCTATCATCATCAGCTACTCTGCAAGGGTAGCAATGGTGTAATGAGGAAAGTGACCTGAAGGGGAGGGATAGGGAGGTGTAGTGGAGGGATAGGAGGGAGAGTTTGTATGGGTAGGTGATCCTGCTTTAGCTGTGCTAGCCCTGTGGTGTGGTGGTGAGGGTGGCTGGCTATGGTGCAGCAGGCACTGTGTTCGGGACCTGCTAGGGGCAATTATTTTGCCGCTACTTGCGGCTCTCTATTTTTTTTTTCGCCTGTGTTTGGCCCCCTTCTCAACATATACCCTCCTGGAGTTAACAATCCTAATTCAGGGTGGTGTGGGGGTGTGTGTGTGTGTGTGTGCAAAAACACTTACAGTAATAGGGCTGGAAGTCGTGTCACTTGGGTTTGTATATCACCAAAATGCTTTTCGTCGATATACATTCACTATGATAGCGATCGCTGTATTACAATCGCTATAATGACATGGAACCCAGGAGCACCAGTGCATTTGGGGGATGTCCTTTTGCTTCTTCATTTGCATGGAGGGCATCTTCCTGTGCTCCTTGGAAACAGACATGGCACCACAAAGGAAAAAACAAAAAAAGTAAAGAAAAATTTTGGCGCCGTACTAGATAGTAAAATAATAAAAACAGCACTGAGAGGATGGTGCTGAGGGGTACAGCATTAAAAGGACAGCGATGAACCGAGGAAGGAGTTATGACACAGCAACACATGACAGACTAGCGCTGCCACAGTGTGCATTCAATGGCAGAAAAAACAGAACTGAGGAAGGTAGGGGGCTGGCATCAGTCACTGGACAGCCCACAAGCACCACATCATTACATCTGCCTCTTGTGTGGTGCCAGCACTGATGTCGGTCCCCTGACTGTAGGTTGCAAAAGACTTTGCTCCCTCAGGGTCCTAGTGCCTCCAGCACAGGTACATGTTAATTCACTCCCAACATTTTGCTCCACGACAACTGGCTCCCGACAACTCGATCCAGCGATAATTGGCTCCTATGACAACCCATCCCCCAACAGTTCGCTCCCAAGTGGAGTTACTAAAATTAAGCCAGTTGTCACAGAGCGAAATGATATCAGGAGCTTGCAGCAGCTATGATTTTTTTTTATTGCTTATCCTCACATGCACCTTGCATCTGTTACTTTCTTGTTCCTGTATTCTCTCCTTGTAACCACTCCCCCTAAGACTCATATGTGGGAATGGATAGTGAAGAGTGATTCCTGGAAAATATGCCATCTGGAAGGTGGTCCAAGAAAGGGAGTCAACAACTGGAACCATGGTATAGGCTGCGGTATAGGCTGTGAGAGGCTGAGAGTCCCAGATTTGCATTAACTATGTAAGAGAGAGCACCCAGCAGCACAGATGCAATCAGTCAGCCAAGGGATAGTTGAAGTGATTTTAGCAATTTTAACTGTACCCAGAGTCCCTAGCAATGGAGGTACGGTGAGTATATGACCCCCAGTGTATAGGATTCACCTGATTGGCCCTAAGCAAAGAGGACAGGTATCCCATCCATCTAATCTAGTTTTCCCCTATACTGAACTGCCTTTATGCATTAGCAGCAGAAAATACACACAAGCACACACACACACAGTGCTGAAATATCAGCACTGTGTGTTTTTTATGCTGCTAAATAATTATTCATGTTTTGGTGTATTTAAATGGTGACGTGCATCATAGAGTGAGGGTATAATGATAGACAGTGAAGACAGAAATAAGGTACAACATACAGTTGTATGATTTTATTTAGAAAGTTCTACAAAATAGCAAAATTAAAAACAACAATAGAAAAAAAGGAAAAAAATCAATATTTCCATCAGGGTGGCACAATCAGGATCCCAAAATAGCTCTTGGATCCTTCTTTCCTCTGTGTTAAAACAGGTTATAGGACCATGCTCCGTTGTACGTCCTTCTGTTACCCTGGCTTTGGGTAGAACGAGACTCAGATCAGATCCAATCTCTCATCTAATCTAATTTACCCCCTGCTTTCAGGGTTTTTTATACCTCTCCCGGTGGTCATGTGATCTGCCCACATTATTATAGCACAAATTTTTTAACTTTTATACTGTGAAGCACACATTAAGCGTGGGGCTTAATGTCAAGCTGCTGCCCCTTTAAGAACACTTAGAACCTGCATGTAGCTAATTGTTGCACTGCCAGTCAGTGCCATGTATGCCTGTCAGTCAGAGAAATTGTCAGTCTGGGGCTTGTCTCCATGAAGAAAACATCTACTGCACAGAATAAACCTGTATTCTTTATTTTATGCGTCCGTCCAGTTATTCACATGGCCTAGAAGGGGTCCTCACCTGCAGCAACTGAAGGGTCTGGCAGACCACAGAGAAGGTAAGGGGTCCATTAGTGGCAGACCAAATACCAAAAAATGCCACACATTGTGGAAAATGTGGCCCTTCTTCTGTCCAGACCCCAATCTTGCTTGTCTGCATCACTGGTTACCCCAAGTCACTTCTCCCAAGTATGCCTGAACAGCTTGAATGTTATTTATACAACAGTTACAGAACAAAAAAAATGACTTAATAAATGACTTGCACTCAGCAAAACTGTAACCCCCATCCAGCAGCTCTCACCTCGTGGAAAGCCCAAGCCTACATGGGACTTCCTGTCATCTGCAAACTGCTCTGTTTTGTCAAGCAATCTCCCTCTAGCCCTCCCAGCTGCAGGCCCAGACTCAGTGCCTCTTCTGAAGGGGATCACAAGTTCAGTGAAGAAAACAGTGTTTCGCCCCTTAGCCCAGTTCTTAATGTGGATCCCCGTCTTTCCCCGTTGCTAAGCTGCGGTTTGGCACGCTGCTACAAAAGGCCAGTACAACAAACAAACAAACCAAAAAAAGTAGTTATCTGTGCCAAGTGCTCTGCTCCTCACCACAGCTCAGCTCCTAGTCTGCAGACACTCAGTCCTTCAGCGATCCCTCTCTTGAACTGCTCTGCACTATGGTGACTTGCCTCCTTCAGACAGCCCAAAGCTTCCACCCGCTACCCGGCCTCCTTAAAACCGCAGCTCCTCTCCATAGCCGCAACAGACCACTACCCTGCTTCTCTTGAAAGCCAGTCCTGCAAAAAAACAGAGCATCTGTACCCCACTTGGCCCCGACTCACCACAGCACTCTTTCAGACCTCTGCAGCAATCCACTCGGCCACTCTCAGAAGGGACACACAAATGGCTTTAAGGCAATCCAACTTGCTCCTTTCCACAGCTACAGCTTGCTCCCTAACTCCCCTTGCTGCCAAACTGTGGCTGGCTTGGTCGGTCTACAAGAACTACAGAAAAAAAAAAAAATGAATGTACTGCACCAAGCTCTACTCAAGGCCGCTGCTCTACAAAACGACTCGGCCCATACAAAATAAATTAATGAACTTTCCTGCAGCCCACTTCTCCGCTCTCCAGCTTGCTCCCCAGCCAGCCAACAAGCAGTGACTTACAAACAGACTACAGCTTCCTCGCACTACTGAAGCCGCTCAGAGCTCTACGGCAGCCACATCAGACTGCTCCCTGCTCCTCCCGACCTGCCAGCTCACATAGCACACCATGGAGCCTTGGACTTTAAAATAAAACGTAGGACAATAATTCCTGTACAGGCCTAGGACACAAAAGAAGAAAAATAAAATAATAAAGCACATGCTCACTAATCAAAACAGAAAGCAACCAAGCAGACAAATAAATTACCCCAGCATTTGTCACTCACCACAGGAACACTCCCACCATTTGCAGTGGGGAAGAAGGACAGCAGGGTGGCAATCGCCATTTTGCTAATTGCAGGGAGCCTCATGACAAGGATCCTCCATCTTGTGCACAACAAAAACAGCAAGAAAGGAAGTGAACCTTAACCCCATCCCCCGCAAGGGTGTAGCCAGGCATTTCAGATTTGTACACCAACCTGCCCCACACAGCTACCCCCTCCCCCACTGTTATTCATGCATGCCTACCCACGACTCAAGTCCAAGGTTCCTGGCTCCAATCCGATGATTCCCACACTAGACCTGCTGTCTGTCTGTACTGCTAGTGGGACTCACTGCCCACTGGTAAATGCCACTGACTGCACTACTAGTCCAAGACCATGACAGAAATTTCTTCTGTCTCCCCGGCAGGTAGGCAGATTTGCTACACTTGCCATTCCACATGAAGTCTTTTTTCTTTTATCTAGCTCAGAGTCTCTTCTTCCGTTTGCTGATCCTCAGTTTTCTGCTGCTTCTATCACTCCAAGTACAATTGAACTAATAGTATGGCTTCTAACTTTGCTGGGACATTTAAACTTGCTGCCCCAGACTTGCCACACCACCTACCAGATGCCAAAGCCAATCACTATGCAGGCGGACCATGCGGACCTAATTGAGACCTTCAGCTTTAATGTCCGCGGTCCAGTCTGCCACCCCCCCCAAAACAAAGCTGAAAGAGAAAAGAAAAAGCCTGCAAAGCCAAACAAAGGAATTTAAACACAATGGACTAGAGAGGGCAGAGCAATGCTGGCCAGCTTGTTTGCTACCCCCCTGCTACCAAACTTGGTACACCATGGCTTACTGGGAGTATCAATAGCTACGCCCTTGCCCCCACGTTGGTGGCAATCTTGCCACAGTCAGGCCAGTCAAACTCACAGGAACTGTATGTCAAAGTTTGGCGGCCATCTTGTGAAGGGCACAAAATTACCTCAATCCATAGAAATCAATGGTACTCCTGTTGAAATGAATGGGCACTGCAACAAATTGCTGATTTTTGCAACAAAACCTTTATTTAAATAACAGACAACACAAAATTGAGTGGGAATTCTTTATTAAAATGTCCTTTGATGAACTTTGCTACAAATAATTGTGCTTTTGTCTACAAAAATATTTTTTGCTCAGCACTTCATTTATTCCACAGAGTCCTGCCTCCTGCATGATGGCAACTCCTTCTCATCCGTATGACCTTAAATTGGTGAAATGCACCTCGTCTCCAACCACAATGTCTGATGATGATGCAGATATGGATGTTGGATCGTCCGGAGTCCTACCTTCACCCACCTCAAGGGTGTGGGGCTACAAAATTGAAACAATCCTCCATGACATCCAGTCTTCTATTTCAGCTCACGGAGCACCAGCTATGCAAGCTATTCAAGATGACCTGGCCTACATTAAAGTTATTCCACCACAGTCCACGGTCCATACCAGCCTACAGCCAGTACCTTTCTCAGCCATGGCTCACGAAGATGCTGTCGACTGGCTGGAACTATTCCAAGCCCGGATTTCCTTACATGGATGGACTCATCCTTTGTGTATTTCCAATGCCTTGCACTTGTTTCTGAGAGGGACTGCAATTTCCTGGTTCAACGTACTTCAAGAACGAGTCAAAGCAGATACTACCACCCTGTATGCAACCTTCAAACACCATTTTCTCCAAGCACATCTACCCTGGTTACTGGAACAACAGCTGTGGGAATGTACCATGCAACCTTTGGAATCACTAGAAGCATTCATTGTGGACGAGTCACACTGCAAACGCCTGCAGAAACATGAAAAAGAGCAAATCACAACTTTTGTCTGGCGACTGCATCCTCAACTCCGCCCTTATGTAATCCAACAGAAACCCACAACCTGGATGGACACAATTCAAGCTGCACAACTTGCACAGGAGTCCATATTAATGTCCCAGGCCACCAGTGTACAAGCACCTCAGTCATCACAGTAGGCTGCACTCGCAACATGTATCCAGCAACAGCAATCAATGACAGAGATGCTAACCACAAATGTCAATAGTCTGCACAACAGCTCAACTGCTTCTTCTGCTACCTCTGTCAATGCACTTCAACCATTTTGACAGCAACCGGATCCACCTCCGCCTTCACGAGAAGCAGTGACCTGCCAGTGGTGTGGATTCAGAGGACACACTCCTGCTGTCTGCCGAAAGCTACAGTCTCACAACAGAAATTAAAAGAACCAAAGGCACCCAATGCCACACAATCAGCAAGATGACCGCAACTACTCCCAGGATAAGAGGAACGCAGCAACTGACAGCCCCTCTGACTCTCACAATTCAAACAAAGCTCACCCTCCAACTGCAAATTCAGGCTTCCAGGGGCAAAGGTACCTGTCATCTGATCACCTCTCCTAGCAAACTCCCCCCCCACCATTCAGCACATCACTGCCTGAAGTAGCTCATTCCTTCCTGGGCTGTGATAGTTTCTGAGAGGTGTTAATAAGTAGTGGAGACCTCCCTCCTGCACAGCTTTTGTCAGGGGTATTAGCCCATCAATCCTTTGCGTCAACTGCCTCGGCCACCCACCTGCTCAAGCCCAACTCCCAATTTATTGTCCTTTCCTGTCACGTGACTTCCTACTACTATTTGGAATGAAGTTCCCACTTCTCTATTTGCAGCTTATATTTGCCACCCACTAGAGAGAGTTTCTCTCTCAGTGTGCCGAACTGCTCCAAACCCCTCTACTGTCTACTGCTCCCAGTTGCTCTTGCTTACTCTGCTACTCAGTTGCTCAGCGCCTCTCCCTGCCTAGAAGACCTCGCTGCACTGTACATTCCCTCTGCTACTCTACTCTGCTCTGCTTTACTACACTGCCACCTAGCTTCCATCTTCTGCCTACCAACTCCCATATCCATTACTCCCCTAGCCCTTACCCACTCCCACTGTGACCACTAGGAGTCATTATTTCATCCCCCCCTTCCTTGCTACTAAACCAGCCTTCTCCAGCTTCCTGGCTACCTCTGATAACCTCTCCTCAAGGCTCTAAGACACCCTGATATTCGAACCTGGTACCTTCTGTTCCAAAGTCAGTAGCACTACCACTACTATACGGTGACAATCACCCTCACTGAAGACCAGCTATAGCCCTTATTTTAACAATAACTCTACCAGCAAAAAGTATAATTGGCACCAGCACTCCACTACTAAGCCTGATCATTTTTGCCCTCCTGATTCAGACCTCTCCCTAACTGGAGCACCCCCTCTCCACACCAGGTACTACACCCCTAAACTACTCCACAGTGGTTTGGCTCCCCGCCCACCTTGGACACACCCCCAGCACCCCAGCATCTGCCCCCTGCCAACACCCCCACTCCCTCCACCCTCCCGGGCCTGCCCTGGACCCATCTATTCCTTGCCATGCCCACCCTTCACGCTTTACCTATCCCCTGCACCCCTGCAGTTAGGTCCTCACCCTGGCACCAAACTAAGGGTGCCTGTCACTACAACCCTCTAATTAGAATAATCATGTTTCTGCTACTACTCTCTGGGAATGTACACCCAAACCCTGGACCTATGCATGCCAACCCTCTCAAACCACACTCCGCAGCTGGTCTCCGCTTTGCTTCCCTGAATATATGCAGCCTTCTAAAAAAAAATGATGGTCTTCTGTGTTGGGTCGTACAACATCAACCCAACATCATTGCACTAGTCGAGACTTGGCTTTCCAAATCCACCCCTGACTCTGTTATCTTCTTCCCGGAGTACACCCTCTTCAGGTAAGATCGGGTAGGCAAACGTGGTGGTGGGTGTGCAATCTTCATGTGTGACACCCTTGTAGGTCATGCACTCCCTGCACCCAAGCTTGACAATGGAGCCCAGGCCCTCACACTAAAAATCACCCCAGACCCCACCAGGGGCCCACACTTCCTCATGGTCTCCTACATACCCCCGAGGAACCAGAACCCAGTGATCCTGTCTCTCACTGACTATCTCTCATCCCTACCACACAAAGCTGAGCAAGTCATCCTAGGTGACCTCAACGTCAATTGACTTGCTACCTCTGCTTCCCAAACCAGGGACTCCTCCGCTGCCCTGGACATGATCCAGTTAGTCTCCCAGCCCACTAGATTCAACTTATCAAGTGGAACCAGCACTCTCCTAGATGTTATAATATCCAACTGCCCCCATAAAATCCGGGATATCAATATCTTCCCCGACTCACTAAGTGATCAGTCCCAAGTTCTCTGTCTCTGGTCCTCCTCCACACCTAAACCAGTGTCCCAGACCACTCTGCACTGGCACCTGTGCCCAGGTGGCCTCAGAAAAATTAAAAAACATCTAACCTAGATGGACTGGTCCCCTATCAGACACGCTCCTAACATTGACTCTACTCTTGACCTCTTCGCAAGTGCCTTTAGCCATGCCTGCGACCTCTTTTCCCCCCTCACCAGGATCCACACCAAAAAACAAAATGCCCCATGGGTCACCCCATCCCTTATCCAGAAACTTAAGAATAGGGATAACCTCTGGAACATCGCTGTTAAATCAGACAAGTCGGCTGATAGACAAGCCTACAATGCGGAGCGCAATAAGTGCACCTGGGCCATTCGAAAGGCCAAAGTGGAGCATTACTAGGCCACCCTCGCATCCTCCTGGGGCTCGGCCTGGACTTTCTGGGATAGCATGAAAGAGCTAAACGGGAAGACCTGCTCCCCCCATCCCAGCTCTCCGTCGATGGCACTGTTACCATAGATCCCCTTAACATAGCAGACTGCCTCAATACCACTTTCTCCAACCTAAGCTCTGTTCTCCCCAGCAGTTTCTTTGATCCCATCCCCGCTTCTCCCCCCCCCCGTCCTGCATCACCCACCATTCTATCTGTGCACCATATCCCCACATGAAGTCAGGCCGCATCTGCTAAAAGTCCTTGGTAGGAATAGCCCCAGTAATGACCACCTTGACTCCAGGATCCTCCCCCTGGTTCTGGATGTTGTCCATGTCCCCATGATGGACCTACTTAACCAGTCCCTATGTTTAGGTCAGTTCTCTAGTGCTTTGAAAACAGCCATAATCAATTTTATACACAAGAGTGGAGATCAATCCTCCCCCAGGAACTACTGGCCAATCTCCATCCTGCCTCCACTCTCCAAAGCTCTTGAAAAAGTGGTGTCCATCCAACTCACCAAGTAACTGACCAAGTATGACATTATGTGCCCAGAGCAGCACGGCTTCTGCCAAGGATACAGCACCACTACTGCTCTCCTGGAGTTCTCTCACTACCTGCACTCTGCTCTTGACTCTGGCAACCTTGACGGAGCAGTGTTCATTGACCTCTCCAAGGCTTTTGACACTGTCTGCCACTCCCTCCTGCTTGACTCTCTCCTCCAACTCGGCTTCTCTGCTGGTCCCCTTGCCTGGTTTTCTGGCTACCTCTCAGCTAGATCCCAGAGTGTAAAAATCAATGGCTCCCTATCCAACACCCGACCCAAATGCTCTGGGATCCCCCAGGGCTCCATCCTGGGACCTGTACTTTTTAGTTTCTACCTCAACACACTCCCCAGCTCCTGCACTGGCAAAATTCTCCTCTATGCAGATGGTTCTCTTAGCCTCACACCCCAATCCTCTCTTCAGTTATCTATCCAGCACACCTTCAACCAAGCTGAAAGGTGGTTCATAGATCATAGACTAGTCATTAATCTAAAGAAGGCCAAGGCAATGCTCTTATCCCACCACCAAAACAAGGCTAAAAATGCCCCCCTTGATTCTTCCCAGTACTCTGCACTCGCTAGAACAAGTGACCACCTATAAATACCTAGGCATCACCTTCGATGCTGCCCTCACTTTCCACACCCACATCAGTGCCCTCTCTTCTGCCATAAATTCTTGGATCAGCCTTCTATACCACTACAGGGACTTCCTTCCCCAAGATGCCCTTCGGCTGGCCATCACTTCCTCTGTCTTGTCCCCAGTGGACTATGGCCTGCCCATCTACGCTTCGGCTGACAATACTGCACTCACTAAAATCCAGCTCTCGATCAATAAGGCCTGTAGGTTCCTGACTGGAGCCTCCAGCCGCACTCGCACATGCCTGGTCTACTCCACCACCAACCTGCTCAACTTTGAGGAGTAACTGCACTATCAGACCTGCCTACTAGCTAAAAAATCACTTCTCAGGCTCTCTCCCCTGCGGTATCGATCTCCCTTCAGCAAGCTTCCCCATCTGTCTCCACCTGTAGCTCTGGTAAGGCCACCTTTCTGGTGCCCAGAACCAAGGCCTCCCCAGTCCAGAGGTCCTTCTGCTACCGAGCCCCCACATGGTTTAACTCCCTTCCAGTCAGCATTTCCAGCATCTCCAAAATTGGTCCCTTCAAAACCATCCTTCGGAACCATCTCTTTGATGCTTACTGCTGTAGGGATCTTGAAAACAGTCCAGCCACATTTCAATGTGTTATGGAAGCCATACTATGTGGGTTATCTTGGAAATCTTGCCTAGCCTACCTGGATGATGTGATTATCTTCAGCAGAACTTTGCCAGAGCACCTCCAACATCTCAAAGAAGTGTTTGAAAGTCTCAGACAAGCCAATCTTAAGCTTCACTCAGAGAAGTGTTGTTTTGCACAGCATTAAATTCATTATCTGGGGCATGCGGTTAGTTCTCAAGGCATCTCTCCATATCCAGACAAGCTCTCGACAGTGAAAGACTATCCAGAACCTAACAATCTCAAGGACCTTCAAGCTTTCCTGAGCTTGTCTGGCTACTACCAAAAGTTTATTTGCAACTATGCCAAGATTGCAGCTCCACTGTACACCCTCACCAAAAAGGGATGTGACTGTAATTGGACTTTCGAATATAAAGAGGCCTTTGAAACCTTAAAACAAAACGTGATCTCTTCTCCAGTATTGGCCTACCCATGGTTCGACCAACCCGTCAAGCTCTACTCAGATGCTAGTTCCTTTGAATTGGGCACTGTACTCTGTCAAATTCAAAATGGAACAGAACAAGTTGTCTCCTATGCCAGGCACTCTTTCCTCAGCTGAGCAGAACTATGGCATCACAGATAAAGAATGTCTAGCCATGGTATTTGCTGCAAAGAAATTTGACTGCTACCTTCGCTACTCCTCCTTTACAGCTATCATTGATAACTCTGCCCTCAGATGGTTATTCAAAATGAAGGAGTCAGTAGGCAAGTTCGCCCGATGGATCACCATGTTACAGAGCTACAACTTTGAAATTGGGTACAGACCAGATTGAGTTCACTCAAATGCCAATGGTGTAAGTCAGACAAGATATACCTCTGCATCATCCTCAATAGATGAAGAATCCTGCTTACAGGCTCTTCTCTTCAGTCCTACAGCACCTCAAGTTGCTTTGCTGCTACCAGCTGCTTCTACAGAAAGACACACAAATCCCCAGTTACTGCAAGCAACCAAAGACCTACTCATTTCCTCTACTTCTGATCTGTCCCCGGCAACTGTTAAAATGCAACAAACAACTGACACTCAATTTACGGACATCATCACCTACTTAGAGTCTGGAACCTTACCGCAACAAAAGAAGCATTGCCAAGATGTACTGTACTTTTCTTTGCTTCGTGATGCTTCTCAATGACGGTGTGCATTTTCACATTTGGACAAAGGAAGGCAAGGGACATCGCATGGATAGAACTCACGTACAGCTAAGTGTGCCAGCCTCTCTAATCAATCAAGTTATTCTCTCCACTAATGCCTCTTCACTTTCTGGAGCTCATATGGGATTACACAGAACTCTTGAAAAGACAAAACTTCACTTCTTCTGGCCTCACATGAACAGGGACTTTGTCCAATTTGTAAAATCCTGCCAACCCTGCTCCCAAACAAAAGCCTCCTGCCAAACCAACAAAGGCACACATTATTCCAATGCCTGTAGCCACTGAACCCTTCCAAAGAGTAAGCACTGACATTCTTGGGCCCTTACTGACATGCTCTGACTGTTTCAACAAATACATCCTTGTTTTGTGGACTACCTCATAAAGTATTTGGAACTCATCCCCCTAAAAGACATTAAAGCTGCCACTGTGGCAAATGCCTTTCTCAACACAGTCATTTGTCATTACGGTAACCCATCTTACCTTCATTCAGACAGAGGCACTAACTACCTTTCCACCACTGTCTGAGAAACATGCAAACTTCTCGACATAAAAAAGACACATACCACAAGTTACCATCCACAATGCAATGGACAGAGTGAAAGAATTATGTCTACCATTCTCAGCACACTTTCCAAGTACCTGGATGAGACTAACGGCACCTGGGACTGTTTTGTTCCCTTTCTGCAGTTTGCCTAAAATACCAGCCCTTGTGTTGACAGTACAGAGTACACACCATTCTTCTTAGTCCATGGACATCACCCAAGAACTCCACTGGACAGAGATCTCTTGCTGCTAGAGGTTCCTAAGTCAGCTTTTTCTTTCATTTTTCCAATGCTGGAACAGCTTGAAATTGCCAGACATGTTGCAATCACCACGTTGGGCCAGAGAAAACCTGCAATGCAGAAAATGTCAGCAGTCAAGTTGCATGAGCCATCATTCTCTGTTGGGGAAATTGTGCACGTGTACTGACTGGTTCTTGTTCTGGACACCACCAAGAAACTGCTTCACCCCTGGACTGGTCCCTTCTACATTGTAGAAAAGCTTCCTACTGTCCACATTCATTTGCAACGCAAGTTGAATGGAACGCTGGTACACAACAAAGTCCACATAAACTGACTGAAACATGAGTACCTGAGTAACAACCTTCCAGATGACCCCAGTCCACCTAACAATGAAGCTGCAATTGAGCCTGCCATCCTCTCTGAAGCTGCAATCCCTCCAGACAACTTGCAACTAGTTCCTACAGATCTTCCCACTCCAGACACTCTTCAGCCGGATTCCATTTTGCCAGATGATTTGCCTTGGACTTCCTCTTCTTCTCAACCTTCTTCTTCTTCTTCTCAGGACATTCCTGTACACATATCAGTGTACCATATTGAGAAGATCTTAAAAAATAAGTTTGTCAATGGATCCTGGACTTATAGAGTCAAGTGGTGTAGATTTGACAGTGGGCAGAACTCCTGGGTTATTTTTGATGACCTGACCCCATCCTGTCAGAAACTAGTATAATCTATACATGCCTCCATTCCCACTGACCAGAAAAGTCGACGGAGGTCTTGAAATTTTGTGCAGTGGACTCAGTGTTGATTTAAATATTAATGCTTCCCACCCTTAAAAATGTCTTCCAATGGACAGTCCACCTGTTTGTTATTGTTATGCAACTGTTATTACAGTTTTAGCCTGCATTCTAGGTATCCTCCTGCTGTTACCCTTCCCTCTCTTCCCTTTTCCTTCCCCCACACTTTGGCTCTTGTGGCATGACCAAGCCTTAAGTACTATTGTGTTCCCCTCTGTCTGGTGCTACTCTGACTGGTCCACAGTGTAGTCCAGATTCTGTCCTCCCCCCTCCCTACAGTGGAGTACTGTTTTGTTTTCAATGTAATGCCTTGAAATGCATGAACATATTTTTTTTCCTTTAAAACTTACTAAAAATATTTATTACTTAGCAACTGTTTATAGTTTATTGCTTGTTCGAGTGGTGCTCACTTTCACTGTCCCGATGGTGATGTGAAGCACACATTAAGCTTGGGGATTAATGTTAAGCTGCCGCCCCTTTAAGAACACTTAGAACCTGCATGTAGCTAATTGCTGCACTGCCTGGCAGTGCCATGTATGCCTGTCAGTCAGAGAAATTGTCAGTCTGGAGCTTGTCTCCATGAACAGAACATCTACTGCACAGAATAAACCTGTATTCTTTATTTTATGCGTTCATCCAGGTATTCGCATGGTCCAGAAGGGGTCCTCACCAACAGCAACTAAAGGGTCTGGCGGACCACAGAGAATGTAAGGTGTCCTTTAGTGGCAGACCAAATACCAAAAACGCCATGATACAACAGATATAACAATAAAAAAACATGAATTTGCATTTGTTTGTTATCAGGATTTTACACATTCACACCAGTAAGGTTTTATGGCAATATTCAAGATTTAAAACATTGGGGCTTAATGAACTTCAGCCCCATCCCTTTTTCTTGGATTTTACTTTGGACACCAGTATAAATGACCAGACCTGGGGGCAGCTGGCTCCTAAAGGAGTCCACATATTCACTCTTTTAAGGTAGGATCATTTTTATGTTGGCTCACGCATGCGCAGCCAACATATTGCGGTAGTAGCAGATTTGGAGGCATGGTCACTGTTGGGCAAATGCAGGGCATGCATCAGAAGGTGCATCCCTCATTCCACAATCAGGCAGCATGCAGGCACCAAATCAACAATGTGGAATGTGGCCACCAGATCTAACAAAAGGTCCACTGCAATGAGAGCGGAGTTCTCATGCAGCATGACCACAACACACCTCCCAACATGCATGCAACACTGTCGCCACCTCCTGTCAGAATGCCGATGGGAGAGCCCACTCCCCATCAGCATGCCAAGGGGGTGCCCAATCCCCCTCAGCATCATGCGCATCCCCCAACAGTTTTTCTTTGCCAACGGGGGCCCCAATTCCCCATCAGTTTCCATGCCTGAGTGATGCTGCTGAAGGGGGATCCCACTCCCCATCAGCATTATGTAACACCCCCCCACTTTTGTTGTGTGCTGATGGCGGGTGCCCAATCCCTATCGGCATAATGTCACCCCCCCACACTTTTTTGTGTGCCAAAGGGGGTGCCCAATCCCCATCAACATAATGTCACCCCCCCCTTTTGTTGTGTGCCGATGGGGGTGCCCAATTCCCCATCGGTTACAGCTGTCCCCTCCCTAAAAGAGTCCGTTGACATGCTGGGAGTCCACCCCAGCATGCCACATGCCCCTGTTGAAAAAAATGGTCCCTCAATGCTTTTTTTTTTTACCCTGTCAAAAGAAAACAGTCCTCGCTGGCTCCTGTCCCTCCCACAACCCACACCCACCCACTGCGCACCCTGCCTCCCCACACCCCTCACCCCATACTTACCTCCAGAGTCTGGCGCAATGATCTTCTGTGGACCGGAAACTCGTCTGCACTCTTCAAAGCTGGCCACGAACTGAGGAAATGCCAGTAAGCTGTATAATGGAATGAATAGGGGTTTTTCAACTTTGATGCATATCTCAGGCATTTTTTGGAATTTTGGCACCAAATTTTCAGCATGGGTTTTTTGGGACCCCACCTCATGAATTCTGGCCCCGTCATGGCATTAATCGGCCCCAAAAGATGATTTCTCGGTCACCTTTCGGGACCAATTAACAAAACGACAGTGCCAGGGTTCATGAGGTGGGCTCTCAAAAAGCCTATGTTGCAAATTTGGTGGAAAAATCCCAAATATGACTGTTTTACGAGTGTGCATTGCGCAGTTTCCACACGCGCTCGTAACTTCGTGAATTTGTAATATTTTCACTCCATATTTTCAAAATTGGCATTTTTCCACACCTCCTTATGAACAATACAGCTGTCATTTTACATATCCTGGCCAAAATGTGTTTTCACACGTCTGGCACAGAATAGCATGGTTGCTGCGCAAAATCAGTTTTCAGTACAATTTCAGGAAATGACGGTGACACTGTTCCTGAGCAGAAGCCCTAAAATGCCTATGTTGAAAATTTGGTGACAAAATTCCATGAAATGACTCTTACAAGTGTGTGTTGCGCA
This sequence comes from Neoceratodus forsteri, assembly GCA_016271365.2. NCBI lineage: Eukaryota > Metazoa > Chordata > Ceratodontiformes > Ceratodontidae > Neoceratodus > Neoceratodus forsteri. Next base: position 521,402,983 of record CM057458.1, read on the forward strand.
GTTTCCACGCACCCTTGTAAATTTGCTCTATTTTCATGCCAGATTTTCAACACTGGCATTTTTTTACACCTCCTTATGAACGGTACAGCTGTCATTTTTCACTTTCTGCCCTAAATGTGTTTTCACACCTGTGACGCACAATGGCATGGTCACTGTGCGAAATCAATGTTTCAGACACATTAACAGGATCACACTGCCACTGTTCATTAGGGGAGGTCCCAAAATGCCTACGTTAAAGATGTGGTTAAAAAATCCCCAAAATAATTGGGTTACTGATGTGTGTTGCATAGTTTCCATGCATCTTCATAGCTTCACCAATTTGTCATATTTTCACTCCAGATTTTCAATGTTGCCATTTTTTACATCTCTTCATGAACAATACAGTTGTCATTTTCCACATCCTGCCCAAAATATGTTTTCATCCCTGTGTCACCAAATGGCATTGCCCTGTGCAAAACCACCTTTCAGCTAACAAACTGATAGTGCCGCTTTTCATGAGGTGGGATCACAAAAAGCCCATGTTGAAAATTTGGAGTGAAAATACCAACGCACACTCATGGCGTTAGGATTTCCAACTGTAGCACCCCCCCCCCGTAGGAACTGACAGGCATCAGGGGTGTGACTTGGGATCATCGGCTGTAAAGCCTACGCCATTCTACCCCCACTCCCACCCTGCAGCCAGTGACAGACATCGTGGTGTGCCTTGCACTGTTCAGCCACAAAGTTCACCTCATTCTCCTATACTGCACCCACCTCAGCATATTTCCTTATGGAATGGGGTGTTTAATGCCCAAAGACCCCAAAGCACACCACAACACTTGTCAGTGTCTACAGGGTAGGGTGAGGTGAAATGGCATGAGCGTTATAGCTGACGACCCAAAGGCACACCCCAATGCCTGTCAGTCTCTACAGGGTGGGGATGGGGTTGGTGTCATTTTAATACTTCACTGCCATTCCTATTATGCGCCTCTAACTCCGTCACTACCAATGCCAATGTCAGCGAGACAACATTCAGCATTGACAAATGCTTGTTTCCTTAGGTATATCTTTAAAACATACACAAAAATAAATAAAGCAACTTTTAACATCCTGTCTCTCTTCTAAAAGCAAGGAAAATATTGTGCCTGTTTTCCCCATAAGTGGCTCTGGAAGGGGGAAAGCAAAAGAAGAACAAATAAGAAAAAAGTGTCTGTGCTTTTTATACATTTTAAATTTACTTTCTTCTCATTCATTTTTATTTTGTTGTAGAACAAGGCAAGCATGTATTATTAGTGTGATAGGGTGGAATAGGACCCTGTTCCAGTTATTATAGAGAAGGTGTTTAAATGCAAGGATCTGTCCTTTTCTGTCTCTTCTCTATCTGGTTGCTCAACCAAATTTTCCTGTGAGAATTCAGACTTGATCAACTCAACAGGCTCACAGTTCTTTGCCTATCACTGTCTCTCAGTTTTCCCTTGCTGTCTGTTTTTCCCCTTGCATATCTGCTGATACATAAATATGTGCAAATCATTGTAAGGAAATGTAACTGATATTGGGATCCCTTTTGTTTAGACAATATATAGTGTTACTGCTGAATCGTAGGTTACTTGAGTGCAAATCTTCTAGCCTTTTACAAAGTCTGCAAAAGGGGGCCTCAAGCTGAAGCACACTCTGTTCCTGCCTTGCACCTGCCTGATATTTACAAAAACAGGGATACTTGCTAAGGATGGGGGTTGAAAGGACTTATAAGAGTTATGCTGCAATTGCAAGAAAAATTAGGAAAACAAGGGACACAGAGACTGAAAGAAAACTTTATTTTATTTTCTCTTCTGTGCATAGTTATTATGAACACGTTTGTTCTTTTTATGATACTGCTAGTGTAAATAAATACTTTTTGGTGAATTCTACAACTGCTCCTGGGTTTCTCATGCTTCCTGACCTGTGCCTTGATGACAGATGGTGTCAACCTAAGTGGGATTTACGCCGTGCATACCCTAAGACAGGAGTTTTGTGCATGGGTACTAGACCTGGTACCAGGGAAGCACAGAGGAAGGTATGGATTCTGCAGGAGCAAGTCCAGGAGTGGTTACCAGGAGATTGGCAGCCAAACTAGCAGAGACAGAAGTCCAAGCTGAGGTTGTACAGCCAGCACAAGCTATGGAAAGAGAACAGGCAGTGACAGGATCTCAAAGCCTGATAGACTTTTTCAAATGGTGGGCTATACAACAAAAAGAGACAGAGCAGCAGAGAGAGAAAAAGAGGTGTAATGTTTAGAAGCACAGAGGAGAGAAGAGATGCAGCAATGGGAGCAGGGATGGCTGGATGCCTTGCAAGCTATCAAAGGCAGAGGATCCAGCACACATTCAGAAGAGCAACAAAATGCAAGCAATTTAAAAGCTATTACACTTAACGAAGTTGTGCCACTCTGGTGATACTGAGGCATACCTGACAACTTTTGAAATAGTTGTCACAGCCCGTCAATGGCCAAAGCAGCAATAGACAATCAGACTGGTACCCTACCTGACAGGCAAAGCCCAACTTGCCTACAGCAGTATGAACACTGCACGGTCAGAAAACTATGACCTGGTGAAAAGCAAAATACTGAAAAGGTATAACATCTCCGGAGAGACCTACAGGCAGAGATTTTGATCTCTGAGGTACAACTCAGTCAACAATCGTTGAGAAGCCTTCACCCAATTCAGAGAACTCCTGATAAAATGGCTCCAACCAGAGAGCAAAACAGTCACATAGAGCATCGACACAATTGCGATGGTACAATTCTTCAACATCTTGCCTCCAGATGTACAGCTGTGGGTAAAGGAACACTGACCAGAGAGTGGGGAAAAGGCTGTTTCTTTGGCTGAGCACTACCAAATGGCCAGACAGATGCCACAGCAGTGAGGTAACAGTCAAGCACCGGTAAGATACTCTTTTTCCCATTTAAACTCCAAGCCTGATAAGAACTCTGGAGGGGATAACAAATCTATGCCCAAAGACGTTATCTGCTATAACTGTAATAAGCCAGGCCATTTTTCAGGAAACTGCTGTAGTAAGGAGAGTGGCACTGGAGCAGATTTATCCTTGGGAAATTGGAGCAAGTACTTAACAGATGTAAAGGTGGGGGATAAGACTGTAAAGGGACTCATTGATTCAGGAAGCAGACAGACCCTAGTGCATGTTGAAGTGCTGGGAAAACACTGTGCAAAAGGACCAGGTACTGGTGTCATCTGCATCCACAGAGATACTCAATACTATCCCACCACCCAAGTGACTCTGACCATTAAGGGTATGTTGCACCAAATGAAAGTGGGGAAAGTACCTAAGTTACCTGTACCTGTGATTATTGGAAATGACTTCTCAGGATTTACTGAGTTGATCAATGAAGGAGTAAATCCTGATGTTTCAGCAGCTGTGGTGACAAGAGCCCAGGCAAAGAAAATTTCAGATGGTGAGGACACTTTTCCTTTCAGTGATTTTGATTCTGACTTGTTTGGACACAGCTCCAAGATCCAGAAATCCAAAAAAGAAAGATGAAGCCTGAAGAAACTATGGCAGCAAATGACTGATGGACATGAAGTGTTAAAATATGAAAATGCTGAAACTAAATTGATTACTAATTGTGATTTTCTTTCAGAACAAGCTAACAATGTTTCTTTCCAGGGTTATTTTAAGCAGCTGGGGGTTAAACCAAAACAGTGTGGACCAATGTTTAAAAAATGCAATGGCTTACTGTACAGAGTTTGGATTACACCTCAGACACAGGAACAGACAGTGTGGCAATCCACCTCTCTCTCTCTGGGCTGGAACAGCTTTTAGAGAGGTGTCTGTCCTCGGGTATTTGCTGCCACCAGCTGGAGTCGTCCAGCACCAACCTTTAAGTTTACTAACTAGGGTAATTAAACGTACAATTACACAAATCAAAGTCTGGTAGTGTCTCTCTCTCTCTCTCTCGGGTGGTGGATGCTAAACAGAGTTTGCCTCAGCCAGTGGAAACCATATATTACCTTAGAAAAATGACATCACAGTCACAACTGTTGAGTAAATAAATAGCTTTTTACTTAACAGAAAGTGAACAGAGCATTACAGGATATCTATTTACAACACAAGAGAATAACACTGATACAGGAAAAGTAAACAAATGTTCTTATATAACAGATGGCAAAAAGGAAAAAAGGCTATTACTGCAATATGCTAGTATTAAACTTACCCTTCTCCTATCATTTCAAGAGAACACTGAACCCTATGCTAACTGCCAGCTCCCATGGGCATAGCTAGAAGGGTAGGCTCCAAGCTTATGTTTCTACCTCCAGCTTCCAGGATAACTAACCCCCTCCTCATTGTCTTTCAGCATCTTATTTACTCTCTTGAGAATAGGTGATCCCTATTCCCCCTTTGAATGCACCAACCATCTACCATGTGTGTATTTAATTGTCCCAATCAGACTGAACACCAATCAGTGACCAATTATATTATCTTTGAACCTTAAGTTTATATTTGAGTGAACCAATCCCTTTAAACTGTGAGTCTATGCGTGGACAGGTTCACTTCAGATGTATGACCCAAGTTTTATCTAGCAGCTAGGGAGGACAGTGAGAACTCAAGCTTGTGGAACTTCAGCTTGTGTGAGTGTTTTTTTCCAGACTGCTAAAAAAATGTGTTTGGAAAATTCAAACATTAACTCCTTCCTTCTCATTTCTGTCACAGACAGAACAATTGGTTTTACCACAGAAGTATAGAACAGTTATTACAGATAGCACATGATAGTCCTATGGCTGGTCACTCAGGGAGGGATTGCGCCCTTGCCAGATTGCTGTATAGATTTTACTGGCCTGGAATTCATGAAGATGTTGCTACCTATTGTAATTCCTGTGCTGAATGTCAGAAAGTAGTCCCAGTCACTAGAAAAGGCATGGTGCCTCTGGTGCCCCTACCCTTGATAATCGTGCCTTTTGAGAGAATTGCAATGGATGTGGTTGGTCCTTTAGACAAAAGTAAAACTATTTGATACACAGAGGCTGTTCCAATGTGTACTGTTACAGCCCCAAAAGTTGTAGCAGAGCATGCCAAAACTTTCAGCAGAGTGGGCATACAGTAGCAGCCACAAACACTGCCAGCTATTTCCCGAAATTTCTGTGATTTTTCCAGATATATCTAATTCTTTCTCCATTTCTACAGTAGGGGCAGCAGAGATAAACTCTTTAAAAATTTCACGAAATATCTGGAACTAGCTGGCAATGTCTGTGGCTACTACTGTACCCAAAGAAATTATTATTGATCAGGGTAGTAATTTTGGTGCTGCATTGTTTAAGAAGCTGTACAGACTTCCAGGTATCACTGCCATAAGAATCTCCCCCTATCACCCTCAGACAGATGATCTTGTTGAACGTTTTAACCAAACCCTAAAACGCATGTTAAAAAGGTTTGTAAAAGGGGAAGGGAAAGATTGGTATTGATACTTGCCTTACCTACTTTTTGCTTACAGAGAAGTGCCACATGCATCAACAGGGTTTTCACCATTTGAAATGCTGTATGGTAGGCAGCCAAGAGGGCCATTGGATGTGATAAAAAAATGTGGAAAGATAATCCCACCCAGAAACAATCTATAACATCTTATATGTGTGCCCTAAGAAAGAAGCTGGTAAAATATGTTGAAATTGCCCACAGTATTCAGGAAGAGGCCCAAAACCAGCAGAAGATATATTATGACCACGGGGTAAAATAAAATGTTTTCAAGCCAGGTGAAAAGGTTTTGCTACTGTTGTCCACAATAGAAAATAAACTGTTAATGAAGTGTCAAGGGCCATATAAGGTTTTAAGATGTACTGTCACTGTTAACTATGAGTTTGAGAATCCTGACAGGAAAAATCCTACTGAGATATACCATGCTAACCTCCTCAAGAAATGGGTTGAAAAAAATGCCTAAAACTGCTTTGCTGGTTTTACCAGAAACTGATAAGGAAGATATTGATGTAGCTTATCATAGACTGGAACAAACTGTAAATGCTGATGCTGTAAAGGTGAATGTTTCCTTAACCTCAGGACAAACTACAGACATTTGTAATGTGCTAAAGACATTTAACAGTACTTTTACCATGGTACCAGGCTGAGCAAAAGGGGTTGAGCACATAATGGTGACAAAGAATGCACGTCCTAATAGGCAAAAGACATGCAGGTTACCAGAGCAGTTAAGAGCTGATGTGGTTAAGGAAATACAAAAAATGAAAGAATTGGGTATCATAGAGGAGTCGAGAAGTGCTTGGTCATCTCCCATGGTAACTGTAAGCAAAAAGGAAGGGGGTCTTAGAATCTGCCTTGATTTCAGGAAACTTAATCAAGTATCACAATTTGACAGTTGTCCTATGCCCAGAATAAATGAATTGGTGGACAGACTGGGGAGTGCGAAGTGTATCAGTACCCTCGATCTCACCAAGGGTAGAGATGCAGCAAAATTAAAATTCACTGGCAAAGCGAACACGGAGTTGCCACTTCGCATTGTCATAACGCTACACAAAGTGATCATTGGAAAGTGCTCACTTCGCCTTGTTATTAAGACTTTGCGTTGTCATTCAACCTTAACACGAAGGAAGGTGAAGTGACAACAATATAGGCAGGCTCCCCACTCACACATCACATGGCTAACAGTACTGTAAGTCACATACTTTAGCCAGGCAGGAAGGAAGTGAGTTATACAAGCAGATACTTCCACTTTCTCCTGTGCTGAGTAACAGAGAGGAGGCATTTTGTAGGAGGAGAGTAGAGAGGATTATTTTTGTTTGTAAATGTTCTCAAACCCAAAAGCTTTTTTAAAAGCTAATTATTTCCTTTTTTTGTTTGTTTTTTTTTTTCACTGTTTCGGTAGTTCATTTTTTCTTGTGGTGACTGATTTCATTGTTTTACAAGTTTAGTTTTTTCTAAGTGTGTGTGTGTGTGAGTGTGTGTGACTGTGAGTGTGTTCTGTGTTGTGTAGTGTCTGTGAAGTTTCTGGCATTGCTAGTTGGAGAGGGAAGGAGGGATTGTTTTGAGATAGAGCAGGAACAGGATCTGAACTATCCAAGTCAGGAGGGAATGCATGAGATTGTGCCAGGGGCAGTGGAACTGCGTGGCAGCATTGCTGGCAGGAGGGGAGGAGTGCACACGTGTGGGGGGCATTGCAGGGTGGTGCTGGACCACTCAAAAATCTTTGGTCCCCTCCGGAAGCAGCCGCATCAGCACCACCACCATGACCATCAAGTCCACCACCAGTGGCAGCCACAGGATCTCCAGCAGTACCACCTCCAGAGCAGCAAGTCAAGCCACACTGTGACCAGGCTGCTGGCACTGCATCTGGCCCTCCTGTGCCTGGTCCCCCCCCACCCACAGCTCCCCAGTTTGGCAGTTTTTCAACTGTGTCTGGGGTGGACAGCAGCCTGGTCATATGCAGACTTTGTGGGGTGGAGGTCCAATGTGGCCCTTGGGGGACACATCTGGGAACTGGGGGCCAGTGCACCCATATGTTGAATCATCATAAGGTGGAGTGGCAGGCTGCCACAGAATGGGCCAGGCCTCCACCTGCTGGCCCTTCTGTGGCAGTGGCAGAGGGTGCTGCTGTTGTGTGTCACAACAGCTGGAGGACAGCTACAGCACCAGCTGCTCTACCACCTCTACCAGTACCACCCTCACCACCACTACCTGGTGTACCACTACCAGTGGACCACGCAATGCCTGCAACTCAGGGAGACACCGCACTTTTGTGGGCCACGGTGGAAGGAAATAATGAGAGTGGGTGCTGTCCAGCAGCAGTTGGACCAGACAGAGAGACAACAGTTACATATTGTGTCACTGCTCCAGCTGCTGCTGAACCAGTAGGGGATCCCCCATTTGCTTTTTTTGCAGCACACCTCCCCCCCACTGCTGTAGTGTTTTGTCTTTTGTTTAATATCAGAGAGAGGGAAGGCCACTGTAGTAGTTTAAATATATACATATACATACATACATACATACATGCTCCTTATTGCCCTGTTATTATAATCTGGTGACTCAGTAATGTTTACTTTCTGTTGTGGAGTGGTTGTGGAAAAACAGGTGTGAGCAGTGCAAGTATAATGCGATAAATTGCATGTGTGCAGTTAGTGCTGTTTCGTGTGTGTGTGTATGTGACTGCAGACATTGTCCAGCTTCTTGCAAACATATATATGCTGACTTGTTGCAGTGTTTCTGGTATAAAGAATAGAGATAAGAATATATAACATATATTGTAATGTCACCATCATCATCATCATCAGCTGACCAAGTGAAATGATATTTTTTCAGAGGTCTCTGGCCAGAGTGTACCTTAGTCACATAGTGCACACATGACTTTTAGGAGAACATATATCAACCAAAAATCCTGCTTTTCAACAAACCGTACTCAACAGACATGAAGTATTGGTGATGGTGAAGCACCCAAAATATTTGACGGATGGTGTACAGACACTATAAAGTCAGAAAATATAATGGTCCAGTTCACTCACTGCCAAATGCCAACACACTGTGCTACCACAGTTCTTTTCATTTTTTGTTCTTGAATAAGTGATGTCTTTGTAGTTTAGACTGGCAGTGTCAGTTTTGGATCAGTTGATGTACACCGTAACATGACACAGCGCCAGTGGTTGCACAGTGTGGTGGCAGTGGACTGCAAGACCGATTATATATTCCGAATTTTAAAATGTCTGTACAACATAACATATTTTGGGTGCCTCAGCAATGTTTAATGTCTGTTGTAAATGAAAAGCATGCATTTTTTGTGCTATTATCTCTGCAAAGTCATGTGTGCACTGTGAGTGACTGAGGTGCACAGTGGTCAGAGACCTCTGAAAAATTATCATATCACTTACTCCACCGGTGATGATGATGCACATAAAATATACGTCATATATTCTTTCTTATCTTTATTCTTTACATACTGCAACAAGTCACACCATATATATGTCTGCACAAAGCTGGACAATGTCTGCACTCACAGGGAAGAACACTGATGGCACACATACAGTTTAGCACAGCATACTGGGACTGCTCAGTCCTGCCTTTTGACAAACACTTCACAAGTCCTGACACAGAGTAAATATTACTGAGGCTCCAGAAATATTTCTTTTTTGAAATAGACATTAAAGCAGCAGTGCAACAATCTGGTGAAAATTTTGACCTATTCTTTTTTCTGCTATTTTACATTGCCGCTTACATTCTGACTTGTATGATACCATTCTTTCCACTATTTTAGTCTGCTGTAGTACTTTTTTCATTCCTGAAATAATAAAAGGAGTGCTCCTTTTAATACAGTGTGGACCAAGTCTTCATCAGTATTTTAAGCTGTTTTTGTTCATGAGTTTTTTGTATATCACTTCTGTGTGACTAAAAGTAACAATTATGCAGCAAGCGGTGTTTTCTGACCTTACAAAACAATAATTGTTCAAAAACAGCTGCAACTACTGATGAAAGCCTGGTCCAAGCCATGTTAAAAGGAGTGCTCCTTTTATTTTTTCAGACATGAGAAAAAGTACTAAAGCAGACACAAATTGTGAAAAGAAGGATATCATACAAGTCAGGAGGTAAGTGGCAATCTAAAATAGCATAAAATAGGTCAACATTTTCACCAGATTGTTGCATTGCTGCTTTAATTTATAATTTATGACATTATGTGCTCACAACACACTGTCACCAGAATTATGTATCCTCAAAATGCAACTGTCTTGTGTCCAGAAAATTCCCAAGTGCTGACGAAGTGAAATTGGAGCGGTACACCACATGCAAAGTCCCCCAGAATTTATTGTGCAGTCACTCATGCATGCAGTGGTCACACAGAGTCCCCAGAATGTTTCTGCATCCCCAAAATGCAACTGTCATGTGTCCAGAAAATACAAAAAGGCAGAGGAAGTGAATTGGGAGCAGTACACCACATGCAAAGAACCCCATAATTTATTGTGCAGTCACTCACACGTGCAGTGGTCACACAGAGTCCCCAGAATTGTTTTGCATCCCCAAAATGCAACTGTCTTGTGTCGAGAAAATTCACAAGTGCTGCTGCTGCTGTTGCACTTACATGTAATTCTGCTGTGTGTATTGACCTTACTGTGATGATGATTTCATGATGCACAGTGTCTTGCCAAACTTTGTGAAGGAGGGATAACATGACATGAATGACCGTTAAGTGTTCCATCACAAATGATGACAGTGAGAGAACTATTGCTTGTCCAAAGTGTGCTGCGATGCAATCACCTCAACCAGATGGAAGGGTGCCCTTGTGTGTGTACACTAATAGTAGCCCCGGTGAGTATGGATATGAGAGAGACTGAATTATATTTACTCACAGAGGCTAGTGATACTCATGATATCTCACGAGTGGCGAAGCCACGAGTGAGATATCTGATGTCACTGGCCCCGCGGAGATAAATATGATATCTTCAGTCAGGCCATGTCATGTTCTGTTTATACAGCAACACACACTCGCATTTCTCTCGGTAGTTCAGAAACCGCTCACTCACTCGCTGTGGTCTGTGTTTACTCCGCAGCTTCTTTTGGAAGAAATAACAGTAAGCAGTGCATAAAGTACAGCGTTTTCTTTCTTTTACAATTCAGGGTGCTTCCTCAAAATGTTTGGAACTATGCCATCCACGAGTGGGAATAGCGCTCCGACACGCCATGTTTAAGGGAAAGTGAAAGTGTTAACAGTGGCAGGATCAACCAGATAAGTGTTAAAATAAATATTTATTCAAAAATAATGGCAGGATCAACCAGATAATTTAACAGATAAGTCCGGAGCTGCATTGGAGGGAGGAGGGGGACAAGGGGTAGAGAGTCGCACGATGGGTGTGTGGATAGCAGGAAAGTAAAGTGCTGGAATTATGATGACGATAGGAGTTCGCAAGATACACGATGACTGAGGTAGGAACATGAAGATATCAAATATATCTTCACTGGGCTACTTGAGATATCACTTTTTATACTGGCTTTTATCCCTATACATATGTTGTATAAATATATATATATATATATATATATTTTCTAGGTGGGGGTTGACATATATGTATATATATATATGTATATATGTATATATATATATATATATATATATACACACAGACATGTACTCATTGTATTGTTTTGTATCACAGCAGGTCACATACTGTTGGTGTGCACATTCCTGTGCTTGATGAGAAATTTTGGCATTGGAATTGGAAATGGAATACACTCAAGCCAATGAAGGTTAGTATTTTTTTTGGGGGGGAGAGCATATTTGCAAGTAGGTCTCATTAATGGTTTATTATTTGGTTACTTCTTCACAGGTTTTATCTGCTTCCTTCTCCAGTCCAGCAATGATGGTCATGGTCTTCATTGATTCAAATGACTTCTACTTGTTGCATGTCTACCCCAGCCGGGGGCATGATGCTGAAGAAGTTCTTTGGATAAGGCAACTAAGGCAACTATGACACCACAATGCATCTGGAAGTTTCCTAAAAAAAGAAATGAAAGACTTCTTACAACTTTATTGCAGCAGTAAGACATCTTGTTTAAACTCTGGCTGTTCCACCATGGGTATCTGGATTAACACAGATAGCAAGCTGTCCTACTGCAATCATCAGATCACAATTTAATTTAGTAAGAGGCTGTAACAAATACACTGTGTCAGTATCCCTGCATCTCAACTCAAGTTACATTTTAAAACCACATCTTGTCAAGTAACACGAGCTGGGTCAGACTTTTTCAACACTGTCATGGCTGCAGCTGCAAATTTGGAATACAGTGCATGATATGTTGCAGAAATATTTTTTGTGACGTACATGTCACCTAGTTTATGAATCATCAGTCTGATTTTTTGCACTGTTATGAAAAAAAAAGGAACAGATTAAATAAAATTGATATACTTAGCAGTATGGACTGGAAATAGATATCCCATAGGTTCCTGTAGACTGTACTGCTGCTGTACCATTGATACAGACCTTCAGCAAAGGACAGTCCTTTGTTGTTAATGTTAACCTATAAAAAAACAAAATAAGTTGATCGTATGTGTTTGACCATTGCAGCTCGGAAAAGCTACAGAAAACAAAACACACAGCTAAAGGAAGTTGAATAGCATGAAAACCATTAATATACATACTCACTTTATAGTATTCATAGTAAGAAGCTTTGTGCCTATGGCTGATGGATGTGGTCTCCTGTTTGACTCCCTCTGTCTTGGCATAGTCAAAACATGTAATGGAAAACATTGTCACAATGGTGGTAGTGGGTGATGGTGGTCATAGCTGAGGCACATGATGACATTCCCTCTCACATCTTCCTGCATCTGGTGGTGGTGGCAGTGGCTAACAGTGGTCTTATGGTGGTGGTAGTCAAGGGGGGCACACAGTGACATTCCCTGTGGTGGCAGTGACTAACAGTGGTCTTATGGTGGTGGTAGTCCGGAGGCACACTGTGACATTTCCTATGGTGGCAGTGGCTTGCAGTAGTCTTATGGTGGTGGCAGTCCATGGGCCAGGATATATTGTGTTCTGTGTAATTATAAATGTGATGTGACGTGGAATTTTAGTCACTCTGAGTGGGACACTGATTTAACTTTATGAAAAAGAAAACGCATCATATAACAAATGTGACAGCCTTTTAACCACTTAAGTTAAAACCTGCCAACATTAACTTCATCATCATCCTCATAAAGAAAGCTGCCCTCGCTGTCATCTATATCTGAATTCTGACCACTGAGAAATTCTTTCTCCACTGTGTCATCATCTACATCAGTGGTAGCCCATTTCAAGCTGCCAGTGCCACCAGGATGGTCCCTTTCTACAACATCAGCAAAACCATGATTATGCTGGGGTACGAATACTGAGGTTGCATTCTGAGCTGGTATGTGCCTCTCATTAATTTTTATGAATGCCAGCAAACTGACATTTGCAGGAGAGAGGTTTATATGATGATCCTGAACTATTGCACCTGCTGAACTGAATACCCTCTCCACACTCACACTGGAGGGTGGGTATGTCAGGTACTTCAGTGCCACAGAGGTCAGCTCTGGCCTTTCACTGACCTTTCCACTCCAGTATAAAAGGGGATCATCAGTGATTGACAGATGCCTGTTTTTAGACAAGTATGACTCAACCAATCGCTGTGCTGCACTAAGTCCATTGGTTGATGCATCATCCTGTTTTCTGGAATCATTTATGTCACAAATCCCTACTTGTGACAAAGCTTCCCAAAGTGGGTTAATGTCAACAGGTTTTGATGACAGACCACCTGGAACTGCAGTCCCCTTGCCCTTACAGGATATACAAAATCACACATGCCCCCACAATGCAAAACATCATGGGCTGCATATGCAAATCACCACAGAATGTTATGCTGGTTCAACTTTAAGCAGAATTGCATGGTGCCAAAAGGCCTCTCACACAGTTTGCAAAGGGTCCTGCCAGGACTCATCAGTATGCCTCATCTGTTTGACACCCCAGTGGAATGAACCAGCTACCCTAAGACAATGTGTTTTGGTTATGTTGTGGTGAACCCATTAAAATAAAAAAACTATTTAAAAGACAAAGAACCTCTGTGCACAAACACTAAGGCAAGGGTTACCCCAAAGGGCATTTGGCTGGGAAGCCAAGTTTCAAGAAAATACAAAATCACACATGCCCCCACAATGCAAAGCATCATGGGCTGCATATGCAAATCACCACAGAATGTTATGCTGGTTCAACTTTAAGCAGAACTGCATGGTGCCAAAAGGCCTCTCACACAGTTTGCAAAGGGTGCTAACAGATGACATAGACACGTGTTTCATCCTACCAGGACTCATCAGTATGCCTCATCTGTTTGACACCCCAGTGGAATGAACCAGCTACCCTAAGACAGTGTGTCTTGGTTGTGTTGTGGTGAACCCATTAAAATAAAAAACTATTTAAAAGACAAAAGAACCTCTGTGCACAAACACTGAGGCAAGGGGTTACCCGTGTCTATGTCATCTATAAGCACCCTTTGCAAACTGTGAGAAGGCCTTTTGGCACCATGCAATTCTGCTTAAAGTTGAACCAGCATAACATTCTGTGGTGATTTGCATTGGCACGACTGCTCCTTCCCTTACAGGATATAAATCACATGCCCCCACAATGCAAAACATCGTGGCTGCATGCAAATCACCACGAATGTTATGCTGGTTCAACTTTGCAAATTGCATGGTGCCAAAGATCCTCTACACAGTTTGCAAAGGGGTCCTGCCAGGACTCATCAGTATGCTCATCTGTTTGTTTTCGTGGAATAGTTAGCTACCTAAAGCAATGTGTTTTTGGTTATGTTGTGGTGAACATTAAAATAAAAAACTATTTAAAAGACAAGAACCTCTGTGCACAAACACTAAAATGAGGAATTTTGCCCAAAGGGCATTTGGCTGGGAAGCCAAGTTTTCAAGAAAAATACAAAATCACACATGCCCCACAATGCAAAGCATCATGGGCTGCATATTACAAATCACCACAGAATATTATGCTTCCAGTTCCTTTTAAGCAGAACTGCATGGTGCCAAAAGACCTCTCACACAGTTTGCAAGGGTGCTAACAGATGACATGAACCGTGTTTCATCCTACCAGGACTCATCAGTATGCCTCATCTGTTTGACACCCCAGTGGAATGAACCAGCTACCCTAAGACAGTGTGTCTTGGTTATGTTGTGGTGAACCCATTAAAATAAAAAACTATTTAAAAGACAAAGAACCTCTGTGCACAAACACTGAGGCAAGGGTTACCCCGTGTCTATGTCATCTGTAAGCACCCTTTGCAAACTGTGTGAGAGGCCTTTTGGCACCATGCAATTCTGCTTAAAGTTGAACCAGCATAACATTCTGTGGTGATTTGCATATGCAGCCCATGATGCTTTGCATTGTGGGGGCATGTGTGATTTTGTATTTTCTTGAAACTTGGCTTCCCAGCCAAATGCCCTTTGGGGTAACCCTTGCCTCAGTGTTTGTGCACAGAGGTTCTTTGTCTCTTACAGGATATGCTTGATACTACTCCTCCAGGTTCACCTTTAACCTGATTATGCTTCTGAGGTTTGCTGACCTTGGCACGTGACTTCTGTGCCCCATGAACCAAGCCCACCAATTTCCCACTGAGATTTTTTACCCGTTCGGGCCTGTCCTCCAGTACTGAGGCAATTCCATGTTTGTATCATGGGTCCAGCATTGTTGCAATTGCAAAGTTGTCACTATGTTGAATGGTCAAGATGTGATGGTTCTGGTCAAATACTGTCAGCATGTGTTTCAGCAACACACTGCTAACACTGTCTCCGGCAACATCAAGGCTATGCTGTACATTCACCAGTGTCTGTCTCAGCACCCGCAGCAGTGGAATTGATTAGCTACTGGAGGCAGACTCGCCACTCACTGCCTGTGTGGCATGTTCAAAAGGCCTCAAAATTGTTATTAGAGTCTATGAGGCACCACTGTTCAATCATCATAGACATGGAGTCCCCAGAACTGTCACGGCTAGTGTGCATGACAAGATATTCTGAAATGGCTTTGTATTGTTCATACAACCTCTCTGCCATGTATAAAGTGGAGTTCCAATGGGTGACAACTTCCAGCTTCAAGCAGTGCTGAGGGAGGCTGTTTCAGATCTGCAACTGCAGAAGTTGGTCATGGGCCTTTGCAGAGCATGAAAAGTGAGAACAGATATGGCATGCATCTGTCAGCATTTCCTTTATATCAGGGTGCTGCAGAAACTCCTGCACCACAAGATTTAAACAGTGGGCCATGCATGGAATCCAAACAAGCCACCATTCGTGATGCATTTTACCACATTTGACCCATTGTCACTTGCTATAAGCCCAACTCTCAGGGACAGGGAGTTCAGTCACTTGTCGGTTTCAGTCAGTACCAAGTCCAACATGTTTTCATCAGTATGTGAACAGATCACATTACGCATTGCAATTGTTGCATGCTGTCGAATTTCTGGATGATTGCTACCATGACACGTCACCTTACTACACTGATTATTCACACTACAAACAGCTCAAACAACACCCGGCACCTGCGCCCAGTGTGCAGTTATACACAGATATGAACTCCCTGCTGTTTTGCCACTTGTCCACATATTCATAATTTAATGGATGAATGGAGAGGAGGAACGTTGAAGGGCATGTCTTACAGAGTCAGACACAGCATGGTATAACTCAAGGACAGCACGGGTCGAAAAGTATGTCCTGTATGGGACTTTCCATTTTGGACAGACACATGCAGCAAACCACTGGAACCCAGAATTCTCCACAAAGGAGACGTGCAAAAGATCAATTGCCAGCATTTCAGCCACAGCAGCATTACATTCACGTGACACTGTATGATTGGGTGGGTACTTCAGCTTATGCGCAGAAACACTCTGTAACGTAGGCTAACTTAAATGTTTTACATGGGGTGTGATGACAAATGGTTCTGCTCTGTAAATGGCAGGGGGTGGAGTGTGGATGTGTGATGAAGATGGTTGCACAGGTGATGACAAACCCACAAATGCAGTTATTTTCCCAGATTTACCAACAGGGGTTGATGTACCACTTGCACTAGACATGCTGCACTGACCACCACTACCACCACCACCAAAACTGCTACTCTCACCACCACTGGACAAGAGTTCAAAATCATTATGCTCCTCCACCTCATCATGCTTGTAGTAATTCTCTTCTCTTATTTCATCACTACTGCACATATTTAATTTCCTACTTGATTTTACAGTCATGGAAGGGGACAACATGCTTGTTATGGTTGATGATGAGGGTGAACACCCCACTGTGGTATTAGCTGCCATCTTGTGCTGGGTCCAGAGTGCCATGTTCCTGTTCTTAAGATGTGCATGCTGTCCCCCTGTGCCCAGATGGCTCCCCTTTTTACTTTGCCTCACACACACATGGCAAACCTAGCAGATTACAACTGACTCATCATTTGCAACTTGCAGAAAAAAAATTCCCAAACAAGGGACTGTGATGCTCTAGTTTTAACATGTCCCTAATGCTGCTTATTGGACTCCATTTTTTAAGCAATGAAGTGGGGGGTGTGATACATGATTTTTCAGGCAGGACACACTTGGACTGCAACTGACCACCATGATTACATATCATTATCACTGGGTCATCATCATCATCATCATCATCATCATCACCATCAACTGAAACTAGTAAAGCACAACTTTTTACAGGGAGGAGGGGTTAATGCAAACAGAACCGGACACAGCCACCTTGAATTTCTTTTTCTCCAGTTCCCAACTGGGGTCACTTACATCATCATCATATTCATCAACATCACCCACATCCGCATCTTCTGCTTGGATGCTGGCATGTGGACTGCTTGCTGCAACCACAGCAACATTATCATCATCAGATTCATCATCATCAACACCACCATCACCCGATATTTTTTCACCATACTGTGAATCATTGCATGGCAAATGAATGACCTGAACTGTGGTGGAAAAAATGTGACATTGTGTGTTATCGTTGACATGATGATCAGAATCCTCATGTTCAGTTACTGGCATGTTACTGGGGAGTATGACATCATCTACACTGTCACTCACTGGCACTACTTCACACTCCACTATATTTTTGGAAACAGTAAACTGGTCAGAACTGGAACTTGAGGCACCAATACTCATACCACCACCAGCAACTGCACTAACACCATCAGCTGGGACAACATCATCTCCTCCAACTATGAGTGAAGCCACCGATTGTGCAGTAAAAAACATTGAAGAAGAAATACCTTCCCTCACATCAGCAATGCACTTCTGTGTACTACCACACCCACAGACAATCTTAACACTGGCAGCAGTGCCATGGCGAGAAACAGCTTTGCTTGCACAACTCTTTGTAGGCATTTTGGGGGATCAACAAGAATATTCTAAACAAATTTAGATTTTGGAATGTTCACTCTGGGTGGGAGCTGGGGCCTGGGGGGGGGGACGCTGGATGTGAAGCCAAAAAAACAGCTGTGGCTTCAACAAGAGATACAAGCACAAAGTCACAACAAGTTCAACCACACCTTAACAAGTAAGTTAGTAACCAGTGGTGCTCAAGTCACAAACAATCCAATCTGGAAAAGAATACCTTTTGCCGGTGGGGGGGCACTGACTGCAGATTACGGCAGTGTAAAAGCAAGAAAAGATACCACAATGGCAGTACAAAATCACGCAGGTGCAGTGGATAGCAGGTTCACACTGCTGCACCTGCAAGTACACTGTGGCACAATAAAAGGAGTATTATTTGATGTCATGCACACACACACACACACACACACACACACACACACACACACATATACAATTTGTCTATAAGTAATGCGTAGCAAATTGAAAACTTCAGTAATATACCAAGTATTTTAAACAACCTGAAATTACACACTTCTACACCAGGTCCACAACACACAATCAGCAAAAAAATGTCAACAATTACTGAAAATATTACTGTGTGTACATTAGCACAGTCAGTTATACAAGAAAAATATAACCAAAAAACAAAGGACTCCCTATTTCTTCAACTTAAATCTACCTAAACCACAGATACGCCTCTTCGCCCAAAGCACACTTCCACTGTCTCTCAGTACACAGACTGAATGTTGTACATTAACATTCAAAATCCATACACAAACAATAAACGCTCGATGATATGAGCACAGGAGGGTTTCCTACAATTGATGAACTAAAGCTTGAGCAAAAAAAAATATTCAGAAAGGCTTTTTTAACAGCTTTTAGAAGGTTTTAATCACAGAGAACTCTCAGAGCAGATTGTCTCCTACAGCTTCCTACACACACTAAGGCTATGCAGAACAATCTAGAGCCCATGTGACCTGAAATCCCATGAATCACTGCAAAATTTGCCTTTGGAGCCTAAAACAAGGCAAAGTGATGTGAAATACATTGTTGTCAATGTACTTTGCCTTACATTTTGTGGAGTAGTGCTTTGGGGAAGGTGGAGTAATGAAAAGTCATTGCTTTCAATGGACTTCGTATTGCCCATTATGACGCAAAGTACCCCACTTTGTGTTGTGGAGTACATCACGAATCAGCCTTCACTCTGTGAATCACTTTGAAAAGTGAATTGAGGCCACTTCACTCACCAGTAACCAAGGGTTACTGGCAAATACCTTTAGCTAAAGAATCCAGAGATAAAACTGCATTTGCCACCCCATAGGATTCTATCAGTTCACCACCATGCTATTTGATTTACATGGTGCACCTGATACATTCCAGTGGTACATGGATGTAATTTTATCCCCTCACACTGGTTATTGTGCTGTGTACAGTCCAGACTGGA
The DNA here is from genome assembly GCA_016271365.2 of Neoceratodus forsteri. NCBI lineage: Eukaryota > Metazoa > Chordata > Ceratodontiformes > Ceratodontidae > Neoceratodus > Neoceratodus forsteri. The sequence continues at coordinate 521,422,247 of CM057458.1, forward strand.
AAAGCCACATGGAACACCTACAAGCAGTTATACAAGCTATCAAAAATGCAGGTCTGACTATTAATCCTACCAAATGTGCATTGGGCATGCAGAAAACCAGATATTTGGGCTATGTGTTGGGAAATTGAGATGTTAAGCCAGAGATTTCTAAAATAGAAGCTGTAGCTAACAGCCCTGTCCCTAAAACATTGAAACATGTCAGGTCATTTTTAGGGCTGGTAGGTTATTATCAAAGATGTGTTCCCAACTTTGTTGAGTTAGCTACTCCCCTCACTGAACTCATGAAAAAATGGTACCCAAATAACTTGAAATGGACCCCAATGTGTGATGAAGCTTTTCAAGCCATAAAGGCTGCATTATGTTCAGCCCGTTTTAAAAGTTCCAAACTTAGAAAAAACATTTTTGATACAAACAGATGCATCAGAGGTAGGTCTAGATGCAGTATTGAGTCAAAATATAGATGGGACAGAACATCCTATGCTGTACATAAGTAGAAAGTTGCGTGACAGAGAGAAAAGGTACCTCCACTATTGAAAAGGAATGTTTAGTAGCAAAGTGGGCCATGGAGTCCCTTAAGTTTTATTTGCTAGGAACTGACTTTGTTCTTGTAACTGATCACAATCCTCTCTGTTAGCTTAACCAGATGAAAGATAAAAATTCCAGAATCACAAGGTGGCACCTGGCACTACAGCCATTTTTTTACAGTTAATCTTTTTATTGTAATTATTGTGATTATACATACAAATACACTACATTCTCCAATATTCACTTGTATAAGTTCTTAATAGGAGAAGGAAAAAACATGATGTCTGAAGTATTATACAATAATATTAAAGGGGAAAACAAATGTTAAGAAAACAATATGTAGCTGTACAATCTGTATGATAGAGTGAAAATATGACAATTTATGGTTCAAGAGGTAAAAGGAGAAGATACAAACAAGAAATATGAGCAGCTGTGATTGTACTTCTATTATGCTGTAATTACAAGTATGTGTAAGATTGTATAAAGGAAGAACATAAAAAAGAGAAAAATATCTAAGAAAGTGAACAAGAATGAAGAGGGAAAGGGAAGAAGAAAAAGCGATAAAAATATAGAAAGAGAGGAGATGACAAAGGAAGGTAAGAGCTAGAAGTGAGATTTCAATGTGAACATATAACAACCCATGGATTAAGTGACGATATGTGTAGACGTGTTTAAATATTTAAAATAGTCCTGCCAGCATTCATTATATACATTAAGTTGGTCAGAGGCTAAGTGTGACAAATGATCAAGGATGCCATATTGAGATAGTTGTTTGAGAATATCAAGGTGGGTGGGAATGATGTTGGATCTCCAATGCAATAGTATTAGGCATTTAACTTGAAGGAATAGTAGGGATAACCATCTATTCTGAGAATGCGATATTTTGTATGCATGAACATTGAAAATACCAAGTATGCAATGTTTTGGATCTAATGCAAAGGATAGACCAATCACTTTCATCGCAAAGAAATGAATATGACGCCAATGATTGTGTATGGAAGGACAATGCCATAAAATATGTAACAAATTGCCATTGGGGGAGTTACAGCGCCATCATTTATTGTTGTTCATTAAGCCCATTTTTTGCAAAATCTCAGGAGTTCTGTACCATAGATGCAGAATTTAGGTTTGTATGAGTGAACTGCGATTATCCTTGAAAGATTTATGGCAGGATAGCCAGCAATTATGCCATTGTGAATTGGTTATGTTATAATTTAAAAGGGTACTCCATTTATTTTTTTGCAATGATAGATTGATCTGGAATTGTATTTCTGATATGTTTGTAAATTATACTATTTAATTTAGAGTTTGTTTTGATCCATTTAGAAATGAAAGTATCATATATAGATTGATGAGGAATAGTAGGAAGATAAAGGTTCCATGCCATGCGTAACTGTAAATATTTCCAGAAATCATGCTAAGGAAGATTCCATTGTTTGTGCAGGTCAGAAAAGGATATTAATTTGAGAGTCTGAGGTATAAGTATATCCTCCAAGAAAAAAATGCCCCTGTTTTTCCAATTACAACAAAAAACTGGGTGATTATCAAGAGTGATGTTGCGGTTCCCCCAAACGGGGGCATATATGAGAGGGGTTGGGTTGGATTTAAGGCTTTTATGAAATATTTTCCGGTAGTATATGGATGATGCTATAGTAGGGTGAGATTTTAAATTGGGGGGGGGGGTTATAAATGAAGGAAGTGGTGACATTGCCTGGACATAGAGATGTTTCCATATTGACCCACAACGGTGATTTATTGCTGGGTTTATTAAGCCATTTTACAGTTTGGGCAGTGTGGAAGTCCCAAAAATATGCTTGGAACCAGGGGAGCCCAAAGCCCCATTTGGACCAGTGGGAGCGCAGTTTGTTTTGACTAAATCTGGGAATTTTGCCTTCCCATAAAAAATTGCCAATTATATCATCAATTCTGACAAAAAAAAGTAGGGAGGGTTAAAGAGATATTAGAAAATAGATACAGTATTTTGGGAGTTATTGACATCTTGATAGCAGAGATGTTGCCATTAAAAGAGAGGTTAAGCAGTTTCCATCTGTTGAGAGTGTTTTTAATATTTGCTAATAATGGGTAAAGATTGACGTCCCATCTCTTGTCTGATTTAGAGGTGATCTGTATTCCAAGGTAAGAGATATCTTGAGAGGCCCAATGAAAACTTAATACTGTATTCATAGAAGGGTTACATAAATTGTTTAATGGCATTGTTTCTGATGTGTTTAGATTCAGAGCGAGCCCAGAAAGTGAAGTAAAGTTGCTAAGTAACTTAATTAAGGGTGGTCCCAAAATTTCAAGATTTTCAAGTAGAATGAGGAGGTTATCAGCGTAGGATAGTGAAGTATAGCAGGAATTACCGATAGGATACCTTGGATCATGGAGGACTGATGAAGAGCACCTGATAGGGGTTCCATAGCTAGAATAAAAAGAGTGGGGGATAAGGGGCACCCTTGCCTGGTACCTCTTGCCAGATGAAAGGATGAGGACAGAGTACAGTTAGTAAGAACCTGGGCAGAGGGGAGTGTGTATAGTAACTAAATCCATGTACAAAATTTATTAGTGACACCAAAGTGGGATAGAACATGATACAAATAAGTTCAGTTGAAAGAATCGAATACCTTTTTAAAGTCAATGGCTATAGCTGCAGCAGGTGATTTAAGAGATTTAGCTTTGTAGATTAAATTAAATAATGAGCAGAGATGATCAGAACCAGTTCTATTTTTGATACATCCAGCTTGGGAGGTGTGGACAAGTTTTGAAATGATTGATTCTAAATGAGTATTTAATATTTTGGCAAAAATGTTCCCGTCCATATTAAGTAATGATATGGGTCTGTAACTGGATGGGAGAGAAGGGTCTTTATCTGGTTATAATGGCTTCTGTGATAGAATAGGGAAGTTTACCTTATGGAGATGCCTCTTTGAAGACCTTAAATAGTAAGGGGCATAAGATGTCAGCTAGGGGTTTATAAAAGTCTATGGAAAAACCATCACTCCCAGGAGCTTTACCAGATTTAAGGGAATTTAGTGCTGCTTGTATCTCTTTTAAGGGAAAGGGGTTCATCTAGCAAAGCCTTATCTTGTTGGGAGAGGTGTGGTAACTGTAAATTGTCCAGAAATTGTTGTATATATTCAGGTTGTGGGGGAGTGGGGTGACAGTATAATTTTTGGTAGAATGATTGCATAAAATGGTTAATTGAGAATTATCTGTATGGATTTTGCCTGAAGGATCTTTCAAACCAGCAATATGTCTCTCTATCTGTTGATTCTTGAGTTGATATGCATGCAGCTTCCCGCATTTATCCCCTTGTTCCCAATAATGGTGTTTAAGTCTAAGGAGGGTGAGTTCAGCTTTCCTGGATATTAATTTGTTGATTTTAATTCTAAGCTGAAGAATTTCAAGGTGAAGTTGTGAGTTATTATCTGGATTTTTTGTTTTATAATATTTGGTTTCTTTTTCCTTAAGAGAGTTCTCTAAATTGGCCAACTGCTGTTCCTTTAGTTTTTTCTTGTGTGCTGCATAGCTTATAATTTTCCCTCTAACTGTTGCTGTAAGTGCTTCCCAGATGGTACCTTGAGATACATCAGGAGCATTGTTAAAGGAAAGAAATTCTTGGATTTGGGATCTAAACCAAGGTAAGAAATTGAGGGTTTTCAATAAGAGTGGGTCTAGATGCCAGAAGGGGGATTTAGATGGAGGCAGGCCCCAAATAAGATGTAATTTTATAGGAGAGTGGTCTGATATAGCAATCGGGAGGATAGTTGTCTCGATAATTTTTTCAGTGATGAATGGGGAAGAAAACCAGTAGTCAATTCTGCTATAAGATTTATGAAGTGGTGAGTAAAAAGTATAGTCATGCTGTCTAGGATGGTGGAGTATCCAAATGTCGGTGAGATCGAAGTCTTTCATTAGCACTGAGAATGCAGAAATACTTCTGGGGTGGGAATCACACGAAGAGTTACTTCTGTCTAAATGTGCTTCCAAAGCTAAATTGAAATCCTCACCTACAAGTATAGGAGAATTGTTAAAGTTACTGTTCATAATTTATTGGGCCATATTATGAAAGAATTCAGGTGAATCAGAGTTAGGGGCATAAATGTTGACTAACATAAGGGAGCCTGCAGGGGTATTTAAGTGGGCTATAATCCATCTGCCATCTGAATCAGAGATGGATTTGATAAGGATCCAGTTAAGGAATTTATGTAATAGAATAGCCACCCCCCATTTTTTAGAAGTAGAAGAGGACACATATACTTGACTGACCCAATCCCTTCTGAGTCTGTTGACATCCTCTATTAAAATTTTTGTTTCTTGTACAGTAAGAAAGCAATATGAGTTTTATGCTTTTTGAAGTAAAAAAGTATTTGCTTTCATTTACAAGGTGAGTTGAGTCCCTTAACATTCCATGAATGTAGAATTAGATCACTCATGTTAATGGGGAGATGAGTATGAAAACACAAATAGGAAGTAAGGGACTCATATTGAAAGGGCTAGAGGATGTTACAGACTCAGAAGGGAGAGGGCTAGCAAAGTCAAATGCATGCAGGATATTTAGTTTGTGGAAATACTTAAATTCTGGGTGAATGTTTCCATTGGGTCTCACAAGGAAGAGAGGTAGTGAAAAGAACATAGAAGACATATATATAGTTACTAAACAAAACCTATGCATGTTATACTAACACACTATGAAGTCTTTAGGTAACATAGCAAGATATGAGTTGATGAAATCACCAAGACTCTCTCGCTATACTACACAGCATGTAAATAGTAAATAAATTTTGGGAGAAAATTATCTCAAACCCAAGATACAAACTGTAAACAATTATTTCTATCAAGTTATATCTGTGACTGGAACGAAAATGAACATAATAATTCTTTGGGGGGATCCATGAACATCTTACCAAATATGAACAGGGGATTACAAAATGTATATGCAATCCCAGACATAATAATACATCTTGAACTTAAATTAGACTGGAAAATAAAACTGAGCTGAAACACTATTACAGCAATACAAACAGTATGCCATCATGGTTGGCTAAGTCCTAAAATTATAACAGCAGCTGTACTTGTGCCATCTACTATGTACTTACTCACATAATCATAATGCTTAGACACAGAAGTGTTTATGTAGGAGGAGTGTTCAGGTATAATGGAGGGAGTAGGGTCCAAATAGTATAAGGATTTATGGGTTGTTGAGGCATTACAAGATCCAAATTGTATGGGGGGGGTATCTGGTGAAAGTCTGGTATTGAACAGGAATACATAGTCATTCTGACAATATGACATTTATGAGAGTTGAGTTTGTTCACGCTTCGAGGTACTGCATATATTATTGATAAGTACTAGGTATTTAATAGTACCACAGACCCAAAAATCACCCCTAGGGAAGGAGTTGCTTTAACATAGTGAGATTTCAAGACCTGGAGAGGGTCGAGTGAGCGCAGCTATAAGATTACAACACAGTCTTAAAAAGCCATATCATAAGGGCTTCGAGTCAGACTGTGCTATTTATTATTGATTGCAGCACACTGAGTAAAATAATAAAGATGAGACGCCTCGAAAATAGCCTGCAATGCCTAATTGTAGGGTAAAACTGAAGACTAAGTGATAGATAAATCAAACAGTACAAGAAGTTGGTAAACCATGGTTAAAGAAAAGGGGATTTAAAAGTTAGATAAAGACGGGTTGGAGTAGGAAGGAGACTAGAGAAAAATATTAAAGTGTTAAATGTTAGTCTGGGATGTAGTAGCGGACGAAGGGAATAACTGGTTGAGGACCTCATTAATATAACCCCAAGATACTGTAAATTTATAATGTTTATATATGGTAACAAATATGTGGGGTGATGTTGGATCACAAATTAGTTAAGCAGGCAACCTCCCTTAATGGTTATGTGAAAAGGACATACTGATAAAAAAGATGGTAGACACCTCTAACTGAATAGAGAAAATCATTGAGCACATATGAATTAGTCTAACATTATATAAGAACTGTCCCTTTAAAAGAAGAACATACCCAACATTAGGGATACTCAAAAACTGACATTATGAGTAATATTTGCAGAAATAACTGGATGTATAATGTAGCAAACATTACATTGAGATAGAAAGCTCCAAGACTGTCACAATGAGATGCCTAAATAATATGACATGCTATTAAACCAAAAGCCTGTTACCGCAATGTACAGCTTATCGCTTTCCAAACCAGCTGGATGCGATTGTATAATGCGATGCAAGGAATGCACAAGAAATGACACAAGGAATGTGATGCATGGTTGCAGGGCAGACAAATTCTGATAGTGATCAGAGAGCCGAGGTTAATTAGGCACTAACCTCGAGAGGTACTAATATATATACATGCACAGGCATCAATTATAGGTTTGATTTGTTTTTGCGCTTCCTCTTCCATTTCTTTTTAGGAGGCTCTGCCGATTTGAAAGGAGAGCTGGTCACCAATTCAGCCCAAGAGGAATCGGGAGACCTGCCACCTTATAAAGCATTTCCAAGGTCATTGCCAACAGGATCCACAGCAGATCCGGGAGGTCTTCCTGAGATGAGTTTAAGTCCTCTTGTAGTAAAGAAAACTTATTGGAGAGGGTTAGGGGTGTAGTGAAGCCAACATGTCACTCATGCAGAGAGGTAGGCCTAGAAGGAGTAGCATCTGCATAACAGGCATGTTTAGAAGAAGGTGGATTCAAGTTCTTTTTGTCTAGCAAGAGGGCTGAGATTCAGACATGAGGTGCTGCATCAGCCTAGAGAGATACGGGTTTCTCAGTGTGTTCATGATTTGAAGCCATAATGTGGGTGTGCTGGTCTGATTGGGAAGCTGCAGAGACAGTAGGAGAAGGGGTCACATTAGTATTTCCAAACGGGGTAGTTGGAGTCTGGGGCTCACCAAGAAATGCAGCCATGGCTTCTGGAGTGTTGAACTCTTTGGTTGAGTCACCCAGAAATAGGTGCATAACAGCAGGATAGCACAGAGCAAATTTGATCCCTCGTTGGTGTAGGGTAGTTTTAATAGGATTGAAAGCTCTGCATTTATTAGAGAGTGGCTTAGAGAAGTCTGTAAAAATAGAAATTCTATGTTCTTGCCAAGTAAGCATTCCCACTTGTTTTGCTCTATTGACAATCAGTTCAGTGTGGGCATAGTTTAAAAATCTTGCAGTGATAGGCCTAGGTTTCTGATCTGGACCAGGCCTCCAGCTTAAAGTACGATGTGATCTCTCAATAGTAAGGTCTTGACCAGGTGGGAGTTTGAGCAGGGCTGGCAGCACATGTAATAGAAATGCACCAGTGTCTCCGAGTTCTGCACCTTCAGGAAAACCCAAAAATCTCAGGTTATTGCATCTGTTTCTGTTTTCAATGTCATCAATTTTGTCTTGTAGGCTTCTGATAACTCTGTCTTGCTCTCTGATGGTGGCTTGCAGGATGTTAATAGGACTTTCATTTTGAGCAACTTTAACTCCAGCATCATTGATTTTTTGGTCTAACACTTGCATGTTCATGATGTTTTGTTGAGATGTTATTTTTAAGTCGTTAATTTCACAGATGAGCTGTTGAAACATAGTTTCCACTCTGCTGAGGATGCTGTTTTGCAGGAGTTGCTCAGCCATTGTAGTAGGCCTTCACAGAGAAGCAGTATAAATGCAAAAAAATTATAGCTATTGAGTAATGATATAGAGAAAATAATTTACCAGAGTTGAGCTATGATGTTAGTAAAATTATATTTCACTTGCTGGTAAACGCTGACAATCTGGGATCAGGAGGATGGACGGTGATAGATGGTAGTCCCAGGGAAAAGCAGAATTAAGCAGCCATCTTCAGCACAGCCATGCCACGCCCCCCTCACACTACAGCCATTTAAATTTACTGTGATACACAAATCTGGTAAAGAGAATAGCAATGCTGATTTTCTGTCAAGATATGGATCAGGAATTGAGGGTTCTGAAGGTTGAAAAGAAATGCTTGAGCTTGAACTTTACTGTTTGCTGTACTGTTATATAAAAACTGATAATGTACATGTGCTTAATTGCTGAAAGCAGCACATGTTAGTAGAGAATAAAATGTTTTGGAAACCTGTTTAATAAAACAGGTTCCCTCTTAAGGAGAGGGGCATATGTGACAGGATGGAATAGGACCCTTTCCCAGTTGTTATAGAGAAGGTGTTTAAATGCAAATCTGACCTTTTCTGTCTCTTCTCTATCTGGTTGTGCAACCAAATTTTCCTGTGAGACTTCAGACTTGATCAACTCAATGGGCTCACAGTTCTTTGCCTCTCACTGTCTCTCAGTTTTCCCTTGCTGTCTGTTTTTCCCCCTTGCATATCTGCTGATACAGAAATATGTGCAAATCATTGAATGGAAATGTAACTGATATTGGGATCCCTTTTGCTTAGAAAATATATAGTGTTACTGCTGAAATGTATATAATTGTGGTTTGAGATTATTGCAAAAAGCTATTGTAAACTCAAGAGGTTACTTGAGTGCAAATCTTCCAGCCTTTCGCAAAACCTGCAGAAAGGGGCCTCAAGCTCAAGCACACTCTGTTCCTGCCTTGCACCTGCCTGATATTTACAAAAACAGGGATACTTGCTAAGGATGGGGGTTGAAAGGACTTATAAGAGCTATGCTGCAATTGCAAGAAAGATTAGGAGAACAAGGGACACAGAGACTGAAAGAAAATGTATTTTATTTTCTCTTCTGTACATAATTATTATGAACAAGTTTATTTTTATGATACTGCTAGTGTAAATAAATAATTCTTGGTGAATTCTACAACTGCTCCTGGGTTTACTATGCTTCCTGACCTGTGCCTCGATGACAGGACAGGCAAGGTTTTTTGCAGGGGATTTTTCTTCCCCAACCCTGCTACACTGTTCCAAATGATTAACTGTTGCAACACAGCATGCCGGGGGGGGGGCTTATTCTTAGTGCTGACTTGAGGTTCTCCCCCCTCACTTCCCTCGATCCCCATGGCAGTACATTAAGATCTACTAACCTTTTCTTTTATGTGCTAATATTTTTGTAGGGCTTTTAAGCATAAAAAGAAAGCAGGCAAACATCAGAAAAAGTGTTTTTTCAAGTCCTGAAATGGAGCAGCGGCCTGAAATTTACAGATGTTGCACTACAGGATGCTCTGCTTTTGGGAATGAAATACAACAAGCATTTTAAACATTTTACTGTAGGTGGCAGGTACTTTTTAAGGCTCTTAGCACAAAAGATAAAAACAAGCCCCACATACTTTGTATGTAAATTATAATATGAGCGCTTCATGTAATTTACAACTGGATTGATTCAAAGGCCACTCCATATATTTTGGGCAACAGTTCTTGCAGGGACTTAAACTAAAGTCATCTAAATTATTTTCTCCATGGAAAGAGAAAGAAAATCACGTTTTTACACTTAATACCGAATTCTTGATGGAACAACTTTTATTGTTACCTGCCAGAGCTTCTACCTAGGAGAAACTTTTACAGTTTTAAATGAAAGTGGTTGTATTCATGTCAGTCAACGCACTACTCAGAATATGACTAATTTAACTTTCTTGAAGCAGGTTACATGATTTTTAAAAGTCTACTGAGGCAAACCATCATGTTTTAACATTAAGTGCTAAAAACAGTATACTACAGCAAGAGATATGGCTCATATATTAAAGCTGCCCCACATTAACAACCATGTCTCATCATTTGTACTTAACAGTAGAGTACTTGTGCTGGCTAGCTTTTACTTATTTCTTCTGAGCCATTTCAGGAACAACAAGGCAATGGAGAGGGACTGAAGAGAAAAAATGAAAGTTTTCAGAGGTAGATAGTGGGGGGAGTTCTGTAGGTGGCCATCCTAGCAGAACCAGAAGGAATAGGATAGCAAAGAATAGTGAGACAAAAATTCTGTTGCAACACTTTTAGAAAAAATATATAGTACAGAGTTTCTCTGATGTCTAAGTAGGATGTAGCCCTACCACAATGTGTTTTCCCTTCACCATGCCCTCTGACAAAGAGTCCATTGACTCAAAGTGCTGGGGCTAGTTGTGGGTGAAGCCACCCATAATTTTGGACCCTGGACTCAATAAAATATGGATTTTCACCAAGTTACCTAGTTCATACTTTTTTCTATAGCTTCACTGTGTGGGGTTTTCCTATGTTGTTGTTTCTGCTGCGCAGGGCTGGCTACCCTTAACCCAGCATCTACCCAGCACTGCAATGATCACAGACTCTTTGCATCTGATTTGTTTAGGCTGAGATTCTGCCTTGAGAAACACGCAGACCTCTGGGTCCCCTGGGAGTCCAGTAGGACTCAGGCCCTGCATGACACAATAGGGAATGAGGATGCCCCAGAGTGATCACACCTCTTTTTCCCTCAAGAGATGAAAGGAGCCAACATGACCTGGGTGCTTTCTCCCCAACTTCGACAAATTGCCCACCACAGGGACATCTTAGCTTGGCAGTTCAAAGCAGTGTCACTTAGTTTGTCCACAGTTGGCATTCTTTTTTTCAAAGTGTTATACTGATTTATGTATTTACTGTTTAACTATGATTAGTTGGTTACAGCTGAAGCAACTGACTCTTTATCTGATGCCACAGGCTGTGATTGTATAAGTTAAGCTGGGGATTCTTCACCATTCTATTTTCACTGTTTAATGACTGTTATGGATAAGGTATTGTCAGTGCCCTACACTTATTTGGCTCGTGTACTTTAGTAATTGATACCTGGTGTTGTCATCTTCTCTTTTATATCAATAAAGCTGAGTTAAAAAAAAAGAAATAGTCACACTAGGGGGGTCTGATAGAGTATGTTGACTCCTTTAAGTATCTTAGCCACCCACTTGTCAGTGCACTGTTCTTTAATACTCTTATACCTTTTTAGAATAAAACAATTAATGTTCAATTAGGATTATTTTACAGAAATAACATTAATTTTGCTCAGGAATCTCATAAATTAGTTGCACAAAACTCATAAATTTTAGCATAACAGAGTATGCAGTGGCTGCAGACTGCATACTGTCAAGATTGAGGACCAAGATTAATAACGTTTCTCATTTTATTTTGAATGTAAAAAAAATGTTCATCATTGCAGTTTTTATAATCACAAAAAATGGGTGTCTGTGATACAAGAAGATAATATTTTGATAACATATCGTGCTGGAAAATATCTAACGGTCCAGTTCCTGCACAACTGCATAATTTAATAGTGCCATGTTACTGTGTGCTGTTTGTTTTATGAAAATGTTAATACAGTATATCAAATTAATAGTTGCATATATCACATGTAAAATATTAGATTAACTGTAAATCAAAGGGCAATATTACCTTACTGTAAAAACTTCCAGGGTTAGAGAACAGTTAGATATAGTGAATATAAGGTTGGAATATATTGTCACTGGATATTGTGGCTTGCCAAACACTGCGAACTTTTAAATCAGAGATGAAAAGCCATTTTGATTATTAGAATGTGTGTGATTGTATTGGATAATATCCCGTGTCCCTGTTTTGTGATTTTTCTATTGGACAGGTGTACATTTCAGTACATACTAATTGGATGTAATGTATTGTTCTAAACTTGCATCCTTTTTTTAACTGAGTCACCTTCTAAAAAGGATCCTGCAGCCAAAAGTTTTACCCTGCATAAAAAGGTAAAGTTCAAAACGTTAAAAATAGAACCAAAATTGACAAAAAGAAACCAATCATGATCAGTTCTTGGAACCAGTTAAAAAACTGAAAAAAAAAACATTAAAATGGTCAGTGCCTGAAGTGGTACACAAAGTATATGTTTGAAAATGGCTGTTTTTAAATATTTTATGTGTCATACAAGAGGACTTCTGCAGTGGGAAGTCTGGAGCGTCGAGTCTTTACTGCGGCTGAATATTATCTAGCAGTCGAGGCTCAGCAGTCAGGTGGGCAATACTTGGATTGGTTCAAACTACTCTAAACATTGTGAGGCAGACAGCACGTGCAAACTATAAGCTTAAAGTGGTAAACAATGATTGCCTTAGAAAACATTTTCTCTTTTTTGCTGTTGTAGTCTGCTCTGAATTCTTTCTCTTTGTAAAAATAACTTTTTCTCTTTATTCTTTACAGTAGATAGGATGCTAGGATTTTACTACAGGGGAAAATTCATCTAGTATTATGAGGTAAGAGGTAACAAATATGTCTTCTCTCTATATTTTTAAAAGTGCATTATCCCTAGCTTCACAAACTTATATACAGACATATTTGAAGTAGTACTAATAATTCAACTGAGTAAATCTTGTTTTTTTATTTGCTTGTTATTTAGATATGTCTTTGTGGTTCTTATTAATTTCCAGTACACTGTTAAGACCTCTTGATGTGGATTTGACTTACTTTGTGATTGATGTGTTGTTTGATTTAATACTTTTATTATAGTTTGAAAACTATTAAAATATTAAAGATCATGTGCAACGGTTTTTACATAATTTTAATAAAAGCTTGAAAATCTGAAATTCACATCCCTGTGTCATGATTAGTGTTTCCTGAAAATGTCTTGATGTTTGGTTTTGTGGATTTTAAATCAGAATTTGTTAACTTGCTCTATAGTGGCTGAAAACAGTGGAGTTATTTTTGTCCTCTCCATCAAGCTTAGAGAGCGATGACTCCATCTTGGAGTAGCTTACTGTTTCAGATTCCCAATCAGAGCAGCAGTTTGTAGAGTTAATGGTTTGTTGAGCTCTCCAGGTTTCTCACACCCAGTCTCTGGTTTGTGTTTAGATAGATCAGCTTTAAATCTATTATTCTCTTCTTACAAAAAGCTGATCATTTCAGTTTTAATGCTGAATTAAAGTAGTGGATATCTTTCTCTGTGATAAATCAGCTTGTCTTTATCACAGCTCTCAGTTCTTTCTAATCAAAACTCTGATTTTTTTCTAACTATATAACATGAGGCTGTTTAATGAATATAAATCTAAATTGTGTTTATTCATGGAAACAGTTTATCTTTGATGTAGCCTTCATAAATACATTCATGTAAGAACATTTTTTTTCATGTCAGATTGACAAACAGGTGCCTGTCACGCTCTGCTAAAGTATTTCAAGCACATGTACTGTCTGAACTCACAAATTTCTGCTCTTCGGTGGTTTCTGTGTGAAAATACATCATGTATGTGTATAACTAGAAGCACTACATGGCATCCTGATGCACTGTGTCTCTGCCCCACACTTGAGGCAGCTGCAGTCTACTGCCACCTGTCCCCTAGCCCCCAAACCCCCTGCCTTCCGCTCCACATTCGAGGCTGCTACACCCTGCTGCCCCCTGCCCAAACAGTTGGGGTTGCTGCACCAAGCTGCCCTCTATCCCCTACCCTCGCAGTTAGGGATGCTGCACCTGTTGCCTCCTGTTCCTGTCTCCACAGTCAGGGCTGCTGTGCTATGCTGTGCTGTGCTAAGCTGTAGAGTACCAGGTTCCCTGCCTCCACAGCTGGGGCTAGTACACCATGCTGCCCTAGCCACCAGAGGTGGACCTTTTGCTGCACCCTGCTGCCTTCTTCCATTGCCCCAAATGGGCAGGGTTGCTGCACCATGTGTACCCCATCTCACAGTTGGGGCTGCTGTATCCTGATGTCATCTGTGTCCTGCACCACAGTTGAGACTTCTGCACCATGCTGTCCTCTATCACCGGTCACCACAGAAAGGGCTGCTACACCCTGCTTCTTTCTACACAGTTGGGGTTGCTGTGGCCTGCTGTGCTCTAGAGTTCCATGCCTCAGCAGTTTGGGCAGCTGCACCATACTGTCACTTGCCACAGGATTTGGGGCATTTTCTGCACCCTGTTGCATGCCTCCACAGTTGAGGCAGTTGTACCCTGCTGTCCTCCTGTCACCAGAGTCAGATCCTTTACTACACCCTGCTGCCCACATCCCTTGCCCCAAACAGGCATGGCTGCTACACCCTGTCCTGCAGTTTGGGCTGCTTTATCCTGATGCTACCCATATCTTCTGCCCAAACATTCAGGGCTACTGCACCCTGCTGCCCTCTGTTCCCACCCCCACAGTCAGGGTCACAGCACCCTGTTGCTCCCTGTTTCTATCTCCACAGTCATGGCTGCTGTGCTGTGTTATACCCTAGAGTCTCATGCCCCCTGCCTCCACAGTTGGGACTGCTGAACCCTGCTACACACTTCCATTGCCCCAAATGGGCTGGGCTGTCACACAATGTGCACCCTGTGCCATTCTCAGGGCTGCTACACCCTGATGCCCACCTGTGTCCTGCCCCACAGTCAAGGCTTCTGCACCATGTTGTCCTCTTTCCCCTGCCACCACTGGAGGGAGGAAGGAAGGCAGTATAGCACAGTGGTTTAAGGCTCTGAGCTGCAAACCCAGAGACCTAGGTTTGAATCCCACAGCCCCCACTTGCATACTGTGTGACCCTGAGCAAGTCACTTAACTTACTTGTGCTCCCAGGTTGCACCTGGAATCAAGCTTCGGCTTAGTGTGCCTCTCCTGGTTAAACAATTTCCCCTTCCCTTCTCTACCACTGTGCCCTGCTGCACTACAG
Organism: Neoceratodus forsteri; assembly: GCA_016271365.2. Taxonomy (NCBI): domain Eukaryota; kingdom Metazoa; phylum Chordata; order Ceratodontiformes; family Ceratodontidae; genus Neoceratodus; species Neoceratodus forsteri. The sequence goes on from CM057458.1 coordinate 521,437,283, forward strand.
AGCCCCTTGCTTCCACAGGCAGGGGACAGGGTGCAGCAAATGCCCTTACTATTGTGCTGCACCCTTCCCAAACAGTTGGGGTTGCTGCACCCTGCTGCTCTCTCTCTCTCTCTCTCTCTCTCTCCCCACCATCACAGTCAGGGACATTGCACCTGTTGCCCATCATTCCTGTCTCAGTGGAATGTAGCAAAGGATCTGACAATCTGACTCTGGTGGCAGGGGGACAGCAGGGTGCAACTGACTCAACCATGGAGGCATGCAACTGGGTGCAGCAAATGCCCTGAATCTTGTGGCAAGTGGCAGCATGGTGCAGCAGCCCTCATTGCAGAGGCATGGGACTCTAGGGCACAGCAGGCCACAGCAACCCCAACTGTGTAGAAAGGAGCAGGGTGCAACAGCCCTGTCTATGGTGACAGTGGATAGAAGACAGCATGGTGCAGAAGCCTTGACTGTGGGGAAGGACACAGAGGGCATCCTGGTACAGCAGCCCTGACTGTGAGATGGGGTACACTTGGTGCAGCAGCCCTGCCCATTTGGGGCAATGGAAGTAGGCAGCATGGTGCAGCAGCCCCAGTTGTGGAGGCAGGGAACCTGGCACTCTACAGCTTAGCACAGCACAGCAGCTCTGAATGTGGAGACAGGAACAGGGGGCAACAGGTGCAGCATCCCTAAATGTGAGGGTGGGGGAAAAAGGGCAGAAGGGTTCAGCAACCTTAACTGTTTGGGCAGGGTGCAGCAGGGTGCAGAAGCCCTGATTCTTTAGGCATGGGATGGAGGTAGCAGGGTGTACAATCCCTGACTGTGTGGGAGAAGACAGTGGGCAGCAGGGTGCAGCAGTCTCGAATGTGGAGCAGAAGGCAGGGGGCTTGTGGGGCTGGGGACTGGTGGCAGTGGACTGCAGCTGCCTCAGCTGTAAGGCAGAGATGCGGTGCAGCAGGATGCCATATAGTGTTTCTAGTTATACACATACATGATGTATTTTCACACAGAAAACACCAAAGAACTGCAGTTTGTGAGTTCAGACAATACATGCACTTGAAATACTGTAGCAGAGTGTGACAGGCACCTGTTTGTCAATCTGACATGAAAAAAAATGTTCTTACATGAATGTATTTATGAAGGTTACATGAAAGACAAACTGTTTCAGTGAATAAACAAAATTAAGATGAATTTTATATTCATTAAACAGCCCTGTGTTACATAATTAGAAAGAAAATCAGAGTTTTGATTAGAAAGGACTGAGAGCTGTGATAAAGACAAGCTGATTTCTCACAAAGAAATATTTCCACTTCTTCTATTCCGCATTAAAACTCAGATGATTAGCTTTTTAAAGGAAGAGAGTGATGGATTGTAGGCTGCCCTCTCTAAACACAAACCAGAGACTGGGGGCAGGATTCACGTATGTGGGAGAAGGACCCGCAGCTGCACGAAAACCTCGGCACAAGTGGGAAACCACTTGCGAAGCCGCAGGTCGCCAGCAGCTGCGGGTATTCATGTAGGTGGAGCCGGAGTATGACCGGCTCCACAGAATACGGCAACTTGCGGATGCTGGTGTCATGAACAGCACCGCAGTTGCGGGAGACAGCTATGGGCAGCAGAACCTGCAATAGCACCCTCCACAACTGCCGTGGCTGTGGATCGTTACCGCCGCAGCTGCGGACGATTCCAGTCTGCAGTGGCAGTTGCGGAGGGAAATTTTAACATTTTTTCATTGTGGATCCTGCCCTGGGTTTGTAAGAAACCTGGTGAGCTCAACAAACCATTAACTCTACAGAGTGCTGCTCTGATTGGGAATCTGAAACAGCAAGCTACTCAAATATGATGTCATTGCTCTCTAAGCTTGACTGAAAGAACAGAAATAACTCAACTGTTTTCAGCCAGCCGTAGAGCAAGTCAACAAATGCTGATTTAAAGAAAACCACAAACCCAAACAGCATGAAATTTTCAAAACACTAATCATGACACAGGGACTTAAATTTCAGCTTTTCAAGCTTTTATTAAAAATATATGAAAAACGTTGCACATGATCATTAATATAGAAAACTGCAATACCATGTCACTGCATTCTGGTAAAAGATTAATCAGGCTACAGCATCACTCTAATCAATAGCATTACTCTGCGTCCAAAATCATTGAGTCAGACCGGATGTATTTAAAGGGGACTTAAACCTGTTATTTACAGTATATATTTTAATTTAATTGCAAATTTTGCATGTGTGAAATCTTGTTTAATAACTCCAGCATACTGTTTTCCATGTTGGTTTAAAATAGTGCTATTTTCCTTTATTTAGAGTCCCTTTTGTTAAAGAAGCCTTGCCCCACCTAGTAATCAGCTTTTAATTATTTAGCAGTTTCAGAACCCTGTGACATTAGTTGAGCAGAAGCTGTGCCTGGAAAGCTTCATAGCAGGTTTCAGTCTGACTGATGTCTGTGGGCACAGGAAGTTGTAAGTAATTATAAATGAATATTGGGTGGGGGAAAAGACAGCATTAATAGGGGCCCAAGTAAGGGAAAATAGGTCTATTTCCAAACAAACACAAAAAAGAATGCATTGGGCAATTTAAACACACTTTGCACATGCCCAAGTTAACAACTATATTGAAAAATGTAAATAATAAAGTTTATGTTCCCTTTAAATAATGTTGTGACAGAACAGATGGGAGCTGTAGTCTGTAACGATGCTTCAATTTCGTGCTGAAAAGGAAATATTTTGAAAATGGGGTCAACAGACATTGATTCTAAATCTTACCTGAATGTCAGTGGAGCTGTGCTGTTGCTTGATATGCTGTTTAGCAGAGCCAATAAGAGCAATAGCAGTGTCAAGTCTGCCAAAATAAGAGTCTGGGTTAATTGATTCAGTATATTATGGTAGGATAGTAATCTTCCCAAACTAAATGCTCCTTATCAGGACCACTTCTATTTAAATCTCAACATCACTCTCTGATGTTTCTTATGAACAGTCTCATTAAAGAGCTGAATGACTGGAACAAGACTGTATAGATTTCTAACAGAACATCTGCCACTGAAGTCTAACCTTAAGAACAAAAATCCCTGCAGTAAGTACCATAAACAACGCTGGTTGTATGAAGTCTCAGTCAATCATGGCAAAATGAATATCATTTGAGAAGGCAGTAAAGAGCAAATGTAACCCCCAAAAAATCAATATGCTCCTATTCATAGGGTGCAAATGATGGATGGATAAATATTGTTATGCCTCCTGAGGAAACAGAATTATCCAGCCAAAGAGCAATTATTTTATCATTATAGATCGAGGGAGTGCTCCTGACCAATCAGAATGCTCCTTTCCCCTGCTCACGAGACGTTTCTATTCTGTGAAGAGCATCTCACTCACAGATGCCCTGGAAACAGATACATTCTGGGAACTGTTTTTTTTTTCTTAAATATACTAGTAATCGCTCTCGATCAATAATATATTAATACGTCCCTTGTTGCCACTCATTCCTGTATTAGAGTGGTTTCACTTGTCTTCAGCTTGAGTCAGAACAGCTCAACTTCATTTCACTGTTCTCACTCCAGTCGAAGGTGCATGAAACCACTTTTATATAGTAACGAGTGGCTCCAGGGGATGTATTAACATATGCCATAGGGATAGTGGCAAACAAAGATCCAGAACGTAGTTGAAACTTAGAACACATACTTTAGTTCTAAAGTTTCTCTAGATCAACGTGTACAAAATCTACCAGCTACGAAAAAGGGAGGCAGGAGAGACTGTTGTACTGTAGTAGCAGTGAGTGTTCTGACCAAGGAATGATACCAATGTACTAAATACTGCAGGGGATATTTATAAATCTATGAAGTACAATTAATTACACCCTTACTTTATAATCATTCACTACTGATGTCAACACTGAACAGTTATATGGTTTAATATAAACCATGAATGTTTATAATAGGCAGTGCTTATGTCATTATGGCCATTGCCAACACAAGGTATAGTGGGGACTCGCTGGATTTAAAACTATTATCCCTCACGCTCGACGAAGTTATCAGACCTCTCACCAAGATCCTTAACCTCTCCCTCTGCCTAGACCAGTTCCCTGACTTATGGAACCTGCCATTGTCACCCCAGTATACAAGAACGGTGATAAAACTCACTATGGAAACTACCAGCCAATCTCCATACTACTTCCCCTCTCAAAAGCACTCGAACGTATCATTGCCGACCAACTCACTGATTACCTTGACAACCACAATATCTTATGTCATCAACAACATGGCTTCAGCAAAGGGCACAGCATCATGTCTGCTCTCATGGAATTTATTGCAGCCATCCACAGCTCCCTTGACAATGGCCATCTTACCGGTGCAGTCTTCAACGATTTAACAAAGGCTTTTGATATGGTCCACCACAACCTGCTTCTTAACCAGCTCTTAACTACAGAACTTGCCCCTGACTCCATGGCATGCTTCCCAAGCTACTTGTTAAACAGATCACAATGAGTAAAGATTGCTGATACTCTCTCCAACGCTTTGCCAGTGGGCTCAGGGGTTCCCCAAGGATCCATTCTGGGACCGCTTTTTTCCCTATTCCTGAATAACCTCCCTAAATCCTGTCCTGAACAAATCATTATGTATGCAGATGATGCTGTAATTCTCTTCTCCCACAGGGACCAGTACTCCCTACAAAATAATCTCCAACTTGGATTCTCATCAGTGGAAAAATAGTTCAAAACAGAGGGGCTTATCCTTAACTACAAAAAAAACAAGACTATGCTTTTCCGCAACTCCCACAGCAAACAAAGGCCACCTCCCGATCATTTCAAACCTACATGGGACAACCCTTGAACAGGTTCCAACTTTCAAATACTTAGGGATTACCCTTGACTGTAGCTTGTCCTACATATCGCACATAGATAATGTCACTAAAGCCGCCAACATATGGCTTGGCCTTCTCTACAGGCACAGGTCCAGCCTAACTCCCACTGCCTTGATCACTGCAGTGCACAGCTCTAGTCTCTCCATCAGAGACTATGGCCTAATCATTTATGGATCAGCCACTCCTACAGCTCTCAGACATAGCTCCACCTCACTCAACAAAGCTTGTCGTCTGATTACTGGGTCTCACCGCCTAGCACACACACTTGTGACCTGTATGCTCAATCAGGTTGGCTACAACTACCAAATTGCATAAAATATCTAACCTGCACTATGGCTAAGAATATCACCATGGGCCTGGCTCCCCCTGGGGTTCTATCTCTATGCCACCCTAGCAGTAACCCCCACCACACAAGAAGCTTGAGTTTCATCACCTGCAAGTTCCACACTGCAAAACCTCCTTGGGCCAACGGTCATTCGCTCACAGGGCTCCATACTGGTGGAATAGCCTTAGTACTGAGATCTCCTCAGCCCCTAAGCTGGGACTATTTAAAACAAAGCTCCATTCCCACCTCTCCACCTCTAGCACCTGTGACTGTCATTTATAGCCAGGCTCCTCTACTCAGTCATACAGTCCTATCTGAGGCTCCCCTCCCTGCACCACTCTCCTCAGTCCACTCCCATCACTTCCCTATCCCTCCCACTTCCACTCCACCCACCTACTTCCCTCTACCTCTGCTCATGTTGACAACTGCCTTTGGCAAGCTCTACAATATATTACTATGAAACTGCATGTTAATCTATTTTTCTCTGCACAATCTGTACTTGCTGTATTGTTCATTGCTTATGCTACACTGTTGTACTACTGTATTGTCCTGTCTCTGACGTGGAACCTTTGTAAAAGAGCCGTTGGCTCAAAGGTACTTGTAATACTAGATTAAATAAATAAAATAAATAAATAAATTCAGTACATAAACTCTATTCAGTTAACAAAGTCTGGTCAGAGCCAATACAACTGCAAAACAATGGCATTGATGCAGTTGTAAAAAGTGAGAGGCTGCTTCAGACCTGAGCAAAACTGAAGATTTAATTGATGTGTGAACAGAAGCAGATGTACAGAGCCCTTTGGGCTGTGCACTATGAGAAGACTCCATCTGGCTACTTAAGTACAAGGCCTGGCACACTCATTCTTTACACATTCACTCTTCACAAAATCAGTAAACATTCACTATTCACACATTCACACTTCACACATTCACTCTTTTCACATTTACTTATTTTTATGTTTGCTTGCGCACATGCGCATAGTGCATGAGCAAGAAGCATCTTGCAACAGAACCACTTTTTAGAGGTGTGTCAGTGTTGTGGCCAATGCAGTGGATGCTTTACTGGGTGCGTCTCTCAGCCACAAATCAAGGGGGAATTTGCCAAGTTCAGCAGCTTCAAAGAGAGCCAAGGAGTTGAAATGAATCTGCTGCTGCAATCACGAGCAGTTTTGTCACTGCAGTGACACCTCCCCCCTCCCTTGCCACCTTGTGGGCTCCTGCCACCCAGCACTCTGTGCCTGGCCCTTGCTCCGCCAACAACTTGTTTGTTCTGTGTGCCTTTCCTGGTGAAACAAGCAATGAGCAACAACTCCTGTGACCCTCCACTCACTCCAAGGAAAGCTGACATCGGGGTGCCCAATCCCCATGTTGGCATGTATCCCCCCTCCCTCCATTAATGTGACACACTGAGAGCCCACCCCAGTGTGCCAAAATGTTTCAGACACTGTGATGCTCACTCCTAGCATTGGATGCGCCCTTCCCAAAACCCATCTATAATCTGCTGACATCGGGGTGCCCAATCCCTATATCAGCATACCCCCACCACCACCACTGTTGTGGCACACTGGGAGCCCACCTCAGTGTGCCAAAATGATTTCTAAAACCTGTAAAGAAAGAAAACCATGCCCCCAAGCGTCTTTTTTTTTACCTGTAAAAAAGAAAATGTTCCACCGTCATCTCCCCCTCGCCCCCTTCCACTGAGAACCCACCTCCCCTCACCCATACTTACCCTCTGGAGGTCGGGAGCAGTGATCTTCTCTGGATCGGAACATGTTTGCACTCTTCAAAGCCAAACTGCAAACTGAGGAATAGGGTAAGCTCTGTATAATGGGAGTCAATGGGGTGTTTCAACTTAGGTTGATTTCTCAGCCAGTTTTCAGAACTGTGGCCCCAAATTTTCAACATGGGGTTCTTGGGACCCCACTTCATGAACATGTCACTGTCATTTCGTTACTGAAAGGTGATTTCATGGTCACTGCATGGAATCACCTTATGGGACCAATTAATGAAACAACAGTGCCACTGTTCATGAGGTGGGGTCTCAAAAAAACAGGTTGCAAATGTGGTGAAAAAATTCCAAGAAATAACTTCAGTATGGCCGTGCATTGCGCAGTTTCTACGCATACTCGTAACTTTGCCAATTTTTAATATTTTCACTTCAGATTTTCAACATTGCCATGTTTTTTCACATCTCCTCATGAACAGTATAGCTGTCATTTTTCACATCCTGCCCAAAATGTGTTGTCATACCTGTGGAGCAGAATGGCACGATCACTGTGGAAAATCAACTTTTGGGACAGATTAACACAATCACAGTGCCAATGTTCATAAGGGGAGGTCCCAAAATGCCCATGTTGAAAATATGGTGAAAAAATTCCCAAAACTGATTGCATTACAGGTGTGCATTGCGTAGTTTCTATGCACGCTCGTAACCACCAGTTTTTTCATATTTTCACACCAGATTTTCAACATTGTCATTTGTTCACACCTCATCATGAAAAGTACAGCTGTCATTTTTCTTATCCAGCCTGAAATGTGTTTTCTGACCTGTGGTGCAGAATGACACAGTCGCTTTGCGAAATCACCTTTCAGGATTGAGTGACAAAATGATAGTGCCACTGTTCATGATGTGGGATCCCAAAAAGCCCATGTTGAAATTTGGAGCAAAAACACCAACAAACACCTGGGGCATTAAGGATTCCAACCATAATGCCCCACTCTGTAGAGACTGACAGGTGTCAGGGGTGTGACTTGGGGTCGTTGGCCGTAATGCTCATGCCTTTCCACCCCCAACCCCAACCCCACCCTGCAGCCAGTGACAGGCATCAAGGTGTGTCTTGGGGTCTTCAGCTCTAACATTCACCCCATTCTTCTATACTGCACCCATATCAGCTTATTTCCTTATGGAATGGGGTGAGCATAAGGGCTGAAGACCCCCAAGGCACACCACGACACCTGTCGGTGTCTGCAAAGTGGAATGAGGTGGAAGTGCATGAGCATTATGGCCGATGACACAAAGGCACACCCCCAATACCTGTCAGTCTCTGCAGGGTGGGGGTGGGGGTTAGTTTTAGCTCCATAGTTCACTGCCATTCTTATTATACATCTCTATGACTCCTGCACTATCAATGCCAATTCCAGCAAGGAAAGATTCAGCATTGACAAATGCTTGTTTTAATTTTGACCCCAGATTTTCAAGATCGTCATTTTATGACTGTTCTAATAAACATGATATGTAACATTTATAGTATATTGGCTGAAATGTCATTTTGCACCACAAGTGCAAAAAGATGTTGTCCAGGACTGAAAAAATGACACTTGTCATGATTATGTTGTGGTCTGGACAAATGGGTATATTGAAAGTTTGGAGTGAAAATACTGAAAAGTAGCAAAGTTATGAGTGAACATTGAAATACTGCAATGTTCAGTCATAACCTGGCATTTTACCATATTTGTACACCAGGGGCCGGATATTCAGACTGTGCCAGGCAGGGGCGCAAGACTGGGCGCAGTGTAACTGGGATGCGCCAGGGCATGGCCTGGGTGATATTCAACAGTGCTGTGCCATGGCTCGGCACTGTTGAATATGGCACCGTGGCCGCCCACATTGCGCATGGCGCAGTGGCACTGAGCCAGTGCAAGTGGCAAGAGAGGAGCAGGGGGATGCGACAGCGCAAGTGCGGTTGCATTAGGTGCAGGAACCGTGATATTCAGCGTTGGGTATGCAAATGGGGCAATTATGCATACAAGGTGCAAATGGGGCCATTTGCATGTCATTATGTCCTCATTTGCATGCAGGTTGGCCAATCCCCAGTGGCTTGCGCCTGGCGCCCTGCCAGGCTGCAGCCATCAGGGACCAATGCCCCCTGCCCCTAGGCAGCAACGTTCCCCAACACCCGATCATGGGCTTTGTAATAACATAAGATCCCTGGTGGTCCAGTGGACCTGCTGCCCCGCTCAATCGCAGGCTCAGTAAAAAGAAATGTATCCCTGGTGGTCCAGTGGACTGAACCCAGCCCAATCACGAGCTTTGTAAATGTTAAGAATCCCTGGTGGTCCAGTGGACCATACCCCCTCACCCAATCGTGGGCGTAATATAATAAATCCAGTCCCTGGTGATCCAGTGGACCTGCTCCCCTGCCCGATTGCGGGCTCAGTAAAATGAAACGTATCCCTGGTGGTCCAGTGGACCCGCTTCCAAGCCTACTCACAGGCTTTGTCAAATTAATAATCCCTGGTGGGCCAGCGGTACCCACCACCCGCCCACTGAGACCCGCCACCCTCTCCCCCCCCGGTCAGCGGCAGGTGGCAGCTCCCCATCCACCAAACTACCCAGCTGCCCCCGCTGACTGACAGCTCTCCCCAACATGGCTGTATGCCATTTAATCCTGGCGTGGGCCAGTGCGTGTGTGTGCAGACCATGCAACGCCACACAGTCCCGATAAGTGAATGGAATTCATTCACATATCAAGACTGTGTCAGTACAGCACAGTCTGCATGCCCATTGGCCCATGCTGTGGATAAATGGGCATACAGCCATGCTGTATGCTGTCAGTCAGTGGGGCAGCTGGGCAGCTTGATGGATGGGAGCTGCCACCTGCCACGGACCGGGGAGCTGGTATGGGTCTGAGGGGTGGGTGGGTGGGGAGGTACCACTGCACCACCAGGGATACGTTTCATTTTTACTGAGCCCACGATTAGGCAGGGGAGCAGGTCCACTGGACCACCAAGGAATGGATATAATCTATTAAGCCTGCGATCGGCAGGAGGGAGTAGGGTCCACTGGACCACCGGGGAATGGATATAATTTATTAAGCCCATGATCGGGTGAGGAGGTAGGGTTCACTGGACCACCAGGGATACTTAACATTTACAAAGGCCGTGATTGGGTTTGGGGGGATCTGATGCCCGGCCTGTGTCTTGGGGGGGCTGGGTGGACACCCAGAGCAGGCGGCTGCCATGTTGCGCCCAGCAATACGGTGGCTGGCTTCTGCGTGTCCCCCTGACATGTTCCTTTTTTTCGGGCATATCTTTGCGCCCCCCCCATGCAGTGCAAGGCGGGTTTGTGCCTGCATATGTGCCACACATCCTGGGCTGAATATCGGGATGTGCCGAATATGCATGGGCACGCCCCCCCCCCGCACTTGTGCCGCATACATTACTGGTGCACCCCGGCAGGGAGCATCAGTGGGTTGCGCATGGCACAACCCCTTTGAATATCCCAGCCCAGAAATTCAACGTAGCCTTCTTATTACCACATCTCGTGAACCTCAGAGGTGAACATTTTCAAATACCCGCCAAAATGTGATTCCACACCACTGAAACATCAATTCAAGCCATAGATGCAAAAACACATTTTGGGGCAGGATTTGAAAAATAACAGCTCTCACGTTCATGAGGTGGTGTGAAAAAAGGGCTATGTTGAAAATTTGGGGTCATAATATTTAAAATTATCGAAGCTGTGAGCAAGCGTATAATAATTTCAATATGCGCTTGTAACTTTGCAATTTTTGTGTCTTTTGATCCACTATTTTCAACATAGGGAGACATATAAAAATACAGGGATGGCGATCGGAGGGTGGAGTGGCACCTAGTGGTGAACCCAGAAGTGAACTGGAAGTGAGCATGAAGCAGGAAAACAGTGCGACTGGTAAGTGTGGGGGAACAGCACTGTGGTCAATGGGTGGGACGGCATGTTCTTTAACTCCACTAGGGAAGGACACAGTCTAGGTATCCAGTCACGTGCTTCCACAGTCCCTTTTCTCTACTATGTAATAGCAATATGTCAGCATAGCTCTGCTATGCAGCCATAAATCTAGAAGAATACAAAGTGAAAAACACATTGAGGATTCATAGTGCTATGGTAAGGAACAGGCAAACAATACAATCTATGGTGACGAGCACCTACTGAAGACTTTGCTGTGTGTGTACCATTAAAATTAAATAATGAAAATGAAGCAGTACCTTAATAGCTGGCATACTGCCTAAAACTAATACTAGTTTTTAAAAGCAGTAAGCCGTTACCTTCTGTATCTGAGGTACTTTTTCTTTTCCCTTTGTTTAGTTAGAAGATTGTTTACCTGATGTTAGTGAGTAATTTCAATCTGGGACACTAACTCGCTAAACTCATTTTGCTAAAGTACTAAACATAGGTGGCTCCTGCCTGTTTTTGTAGCCAAAGACATACAGTAAGAAGTGTAATTTAGTGACTCAGGTTTGAGGGGAACTTGCTGGATGCTAAGACTACATCTACATTGCTTCTTGCCTTTAACTTGCGTTTACTGGGCTCATGTTAAAGATGTCTGCATAAATAAGCCTTTTAACATGCTAAATGTTGAATACAGTTTCACTGAATCCAGGATTCCAAGAATAGGATTCTTAGAATGGGAGTGGTGTACAGGCCACCATCCCAGACGGAGGAGTTGGACAGGGAACTAGAGGGACAGATCAGGAGGACCTGCGAGAAGGGTAGTGTAGTGATTGTGGGGGACTTCAACATGCCAGGAGTGGACTGGAGTACCCAAACAACTAGGAACAGAAGGGAGCAGGTACTGCTGGATGCCTTCCAGGACAGCTTCCTGCGTAAATGGTCAGTGAACCAACCAGGTTAGGGAATACCCTTGACCTTGTGCTGGCAAATGGGGACTTTGTGAGAAAACTTACAGTGGAGGAACTGCTTTCAGGGAGTGACCACCACTCAGTATGGCTCACATTGGATATGGGCAAGAAAGGAGTGGAATCTGGCACAAGAGTGCTGGATTTCAGGAGGGCCAGCTTTGGGATGATGGGGGAAATGGTAAAAGTGTTCCTGGCCAGAATTCAGTCTAGTATGGACACTAACCAGAGGTGGGAGCTCATAAAGCTGGGGATAGTGGAGGCAACCAAAACCTGCTGCAAAGCCCAGAGCAAGAAGGCTAGGGCTAAGAAACCGAGCTGGTTGAGCAAGGAGGTCATGGAACAGGTAAGGAGGAAAAGAGCTGCCTTTAGGATGTACAAGAAAACAGGGAGGGGAGGGGAGAAGACAGGGAGGAGTACTTGACAGAATCGAAGAAGGTGACAAGGGCAGTAAGGGGAGCCAAAGCATCTACGGAACTCAGGCTGGCACAAGGCATTAAGAAGGGGAGAAGGACTTCTTTAAGGACATCAGGGAGAAAAGGAGCTGTAAGGACCACATAGTAAGGATTAGGAAGGAGGAGGGTTGGGTGGAAGCAGGATGTGATAAGGCAGAAGCACTAAATGAGTACTTCTGCTCAGTATTTACTAAAGAGAAGAGGGGGGTGACACCCAAGGGGGGAGAAATGGCAGAAATGGGGGGGGAAAGGGGTGACAGATGGGGAAATCATGGAGGGCAGAGTTCAAGAGGGTTCGAAGTCACTGAGGGTGGACAAGGCGCCAGGCCCAGATGAAATCGACCACAGGGTACTGAAGGAGGTGGCAGAGGTCCTTGCAGGACCTTTGGCAGACCTATTTAATGCCTCACTACATTCGGGGTGTGTTCCTCAGGACTGGAGGATGGCTCATGTGGTGCTCCTCCACAAGCGTGGCCCCAAGGATGAACCAGGAAACTAAAGACCAGTGAGCCTCACATCCATCGTGGATAAGCTAATGGAGACTATCCTGAAGTAGAGGCGGGTGGCCATCCTAGAGGCCAAAGGACTACAGGACAGCAGACAGCATGGCTTCATATGTGGCAGATCCTGCCAAACCAACCTGGTGGAGTTCTATGACTGGTAACTAGGCAACTGGACAGGGCCATGCAGTGGATGTCCTGTATCTGGACTTCAGTAAGGCATTCGACTCAGTGCCACATGGAAGGCTGGGAAGGAATTAGTAGGCACAGGGGCGGGTGCAAAGCTGGTGAGATGGGTAGGAAACTGGCTTCAGGGAAGGCAACAGAGGGTGGTGGTGGGTGGGGAACTCTCACACTCAAGGGCAGTTGCAAGCGGTGTTCCACAGGGTTCGGTGTTGGGACTAGTGTTGTTTGGGATATTCATTGCAGACATATCATGGGACATCAAGAGCAAGATCAGTCTGTTTGCTGATGATACCAAGGTAGGCACGGTGGTGGATGACCTAGGGGGATGGCAGGGGTTGCAGGATGATCTGGCAAAGCTTGAAACCTGGTCAGACACCTGGCAACTGGGGTTTAATGCCAAAAGTGCAAGGTGCTGCATTTTGGGATGAAGAACCCAAGGAGGAGATACCAGCTGGGGGAGTGCAGCTAGCCCAGACAGAGAAGGAGGGCTCTGGGGGTGCTCTTACAGGGTCAATGAACAACTCGGCACAATGTAGGAAGGCAGCTGCAAGGCCAACAAAATGCTGGGTTGTATTGCAAGGGGTATATCCTCGAGGAGGGAGGAGGTGATTCTGCCACTGTATAGGTCATTAGTTAGACTGCACCTGGAGTACTGCGTGCAGTACTGGTGCCTGTATCTGAAGAGGGACATTAAGTTACTGGAGGGGGTGCAGCGCAGGGTGACAAACATGATCAAGGGGCTGGGGGACTTATCATACGAGAGGAGGTTGAGAAACTTGAACATGTACTCACATGAGGAGAGGAGGGACAGGAGTGACATGATTGAAACCTTTAAATACATGAAAGGAATAAACAAAACAGGTACAGAGGGGCTGTTCAAAGTAAGGGAGGGGAGGGCCACCAGAGGCCATGATATGAGACTGGAGGGAGGAAGGTTCAGGAGGGAGATGAGGAGACACTTTTTTACAGAGAGGGTGGTGGCTGGGTGGAATGTGTTACCTGCAGAAGTGGTATCCAGTAGAACAGTGGAGTGCTTCAAAAGGGGATGGGACAGGACAAGGGGGAGGGTTAATGAAGGGGAAGGGTGGAAGGGAAGGGTAGCTGCAGAATTAGGGGTGCTAGCTGCACATTCGAGCAGACTTGATAGACCTCTAGGACTTAATCTGCTGACAAATTTCGTATGTTCGTATGCCTTATGAAGCTATACTGTATAGTAATTTCTCTAATACTGCCCACTGTGTCTTTACTGTCTAACTAACACTGCTGAAACTAGCCATTTAATCTGCTAAGTGTTGGAAATTGTCTGCAGCCTTGCAATTTGCTCTTTTGGCTGTCTGCTACTGTAAGTTATCAATCAATCAATCAATCAATCAATCAAATCTTTATTTATTCAGGCGAACATCATTGAGCAAGGCTCATTTACAAGATGGACCTGATAAGGTCAAGGTTCAATAGTTGATACACAACAGATACATCATACACTTTATAAGACAGTTATACATACAGAGGAAAATAACATTTATAACACAATGATGTACAGTGAATTCACATGATAAAACTCGGTTACAGGAAAGTTAAGCTAATATTTACGGTATATACAGTACATACATATCCCAATGGGGGCCATGGCAGACACACAACATAATGAATACTAGGATGGTGAAGGTATTATTGGGTGCCATAAGATGGGGATGCCTGTCTGGAAGGAATATGCCATATATGGTTTGGAAGTGAGATTTGTTATATGACAATTCTAGCTCTAGTGGTAGCAACTGCATTTCTCTGTGAAGAAGACTGTACAATGCTGTTTAAAGGATGCAACTGGAGTGATAATGGACAGTTTTAGGGATTTTTGTAGGGTATTCCATGCTATAGCTAGAGAATAGCTGATTGCTGCCCTCCCTAGCCTGGTGTTGAATTTGGGCAATTTGAGCAGGATGATGTTGTTGGTTCTTAGGGCATAGGAGCTAGGAGTGGTCAGGGTGAAGCAGTCCAGGATATAGTTTGGAAGTTTTTTTGATAAGGCTTTGTAAATTCATAGTGCTGCATTTCTGTTCCTTCTGATATGAAGGGAAACCCATTCAACTGCATCATAAAGAGAGCAATGATGGGTATTATAAGGCAGATCTGTAATGAACCTTATTGCTCTATGATATAAGGTATCTAACTTGTGAAGGTAGGAGATGGGGCAGTGACTATAAAGGAAGTCTACATAGTCAACAACTGATAGAAAAATGGCCTGGACTAACCTCATCTTTGAGTCTCTGTTAAGGAAGGGTTTTAATCTATAGAGAAGGCCAAGCCTCTGGCGAAGCTTTTTTACAGTTCTTCTAGATGATGAGTGAAGTCGAGTCTGCTGTCAATCCACACACCTAGGTATTTGAAGTTTTCAACATAATCCAGATTTTCTCCAAGTATAGTGCATAGCTGGGGGAGAGTGATTGAAGAGGATGTGCGGTGGAGTTTTGATTTGTGAACATCATTGCTTTACTTTTCTTTGCATTTAACAGAAGCTTTTTCTCGAGTAGCTGATGTTGTAACAAGGAGAATTCTGTTTGTAGGATTTCACGAGCAACTGCAGGTGAAGGGTTGCTGACATATAGAACAGTGTCATCAGCAAAGAGGTGTACTGAGGAATTGGTAAGGGTTGAATCAATGTTATTTATATAAATGGCAAAAATGATAGGACCCAGAATAGAACCTTGGGGGACTCCTCTTGACAGTGGTTTTAATGGGGATAGGTCACCTTCAGCTTTTACCTGCTGTGACCTACCGGTGAGGTAGCATCTGAACCACTTACGGGAGGGTGGATCTAGGCCAAGGGAGTGCAGGGATGAGAGTAGCAGCTCATGGTCCACAGTATCGAATGCTTTGCTCAGGTCCAGGAATACTGCACAGACATTATTCTTTTTATCCAATTTGGTTTGCCAGTCATTTGTGACCTTGGCTAATGCAGTGATAGTGCTATGCTTGGCCCTGAATCCAGATTGAGCTGGATTTAAGAGGTTAGCATTGTCAAGATATTCCATTAGCTGATTACTCATTAATTTCTCCAGCATCTTGGATAGCACTGGTAGAATGGAAATGGGCCTGTAATTATTAAGATCCATAGGGTCCCCTGATTTTAGAAGGGGGACCACTTGGGCTGTCTTCCACAGTGTGGGAATAGAGCCAGAGTTTAGGGAAAAGTTAAAGAGGTGTGTTGGGGGACTGCAAGTACATGGCACGCGAGTCTTTAGAAAGAAGGGGTCCAGAGAGTCTGCTCCTGCACTTTTTGGTATCCAGATGCCATAATAGATCCTCAACTTGTTTCAACAGTATAGGTTTGAAGCTAAAGGAAGAGTCAACTCTTTGATCACCAGTGTAATGGGAGCTAATTGTTCCTCAGCAGGTTAGCTGGAGAGGTGTCAAAGGCAAGGCCAGCCCGATGTGAAGTGGTTATTGAATCGCCCAGGATTTCCATTTGCCAGTGATAGGGCCATAACTGTTGTGTAGTTGAGTTGGAAGAGGGTTGTTAGCATCCTGCCCCACCATACCCTTGATGGTGCCCCAAAACCTAGCAGGATTATGGTAGGAGGAGTCAAGCTCGGCCAGGTAGAAGGCAGCCTTTGCATCCCTAACTTTCTTGGTGCATCTATTCCTGGCTTTCCTAAAACTCATCCAGTCATTTGCATTCTTAGTTTTTCTTGCCATTTTCCAGAGTTTGTCTCTCTCCAGCAATGCAGCTTTGAGGTCAGCTGAAAACCAATGACAGGATTTGTTTTTGATACGGATACTAGAGATTGGGGCATGGGTGTTAAGGGCATTTATTATAATGCTATTTAGCACCTGCTGAGCTTTTTCTACAGAATGCGCAAGATAAAACTCTTGCCAGTGTGGAGAGTAAGCTAGATCATGCAAATATCCTTCAATATTGATGTTTTTCTTGGATCTTCTCATGAGGAATTTTGCAGGATTTGTTATTATACTGGTGGATCTTACCCCTGCGATGGGACGGTGATCACTTATATCGTAGAGAAGACTCCAGCGTGTGTGAATAGATGTGGTTTACTCATTAGCATGATATCAAGTAGTGTGCTGTTATTACTATTCCTTGCATTAATTCTTGTTGGTTCATTAATTAGCTGTGTGAACCCATATGTGTCACGGAATGATACCAGAGGTGTAGCTGCCTGGGTGAGCCAGTTGAAATTCAGGTCACCTAGAATAATGACTTCTTCAGTGCTGGGCTTGACCAGGTTCCCCAGATGGGATAAGAGCTTGTGTTCAGCAGAGGGGGGTCTGTAGCATCCAATTAGTTGAAAAGCTGCTGTATTAGGGAGAGAGACTTTTAGGGATAGGCATTCAAACTCCTTGGGCATAGATGTTGCAGCAATAGAGGATACAGCTATACCAGATTTTGCATATATGGCTACTCCACCTCCCCTTGATTGGCGATCAGCTCTGAATAGCTGATAGTTAGGTAGGTTAACATCCCTGTCTGCTGTGGTGGGTTTGAGCCATGTCTCAGATACCATGAGAAAGTCTGGCAAGGTATGGACAACCCAGGCTTGTATCAATGTAAGTTTTTTTAACAGACTGCATACACTAATATGCAGGAAACTGAGGCCTTTAATTGAGGTTAGGTCTGATGGAGAGGTGATACATTCAAGAGGTCCAGGGTTGATTTCTACATTACCAATACAGAGCAATAGAAAGAGCAGGAGTTTCATGAGGGCTGCCAGTGATAGGGAGAGGGGGCTGTCTTTGGTCCTCCTTCTTTTATTCTGTTGCCACTCTTTTTTTGGGGTGCTCCTTGTGGGTTTAAGGAAATGTGTCGAGACACCAAGTAGCAGTTTGGCGCTTAGGCTTAGGGGGGATCTGTATATCCAGCAGTGGAGCCTTGATTGAAATACATGTGTGGTGGTATGTGTCTCTTTATGGTGATTATACCACTGTAGTCAATGCAGCAATGGTAGAGCACATGTGAGGGTTTGAGTGTCAACCAAAGGGGATGGTTCAGAGAGACTGGGCAGATGGATCACCCTAATTTGTATGTCAGGGACATCTTCTTTGTGGAACTCTATGGCTGATAGTGAAAGGAGTAGCAGAAGTAAACTCCCCATTCTGAAAGAGATATTGGTAGTTGGCTGTCAGGGAGTAGTGAAGTTGCTGATTGGTTGGATCAGCAAGCCGGTGTGACTGTCTGTTGGTTTAGAAAAATGCTGAGGGCGGGGAAGAGATTTCGGCAGGAAAATGCCTATAAAGTAACACACAAGAGGGGGGAAGGGCGGGTGGGCAAAAATTTTGTACCTTTCCCGAGTGCTCCCTTGCTGTTCCTCCCGGCCTTCGTGGTTCCCTGGTTCGGCTAAGGTGCCGCCGACCGCCCGCTGGCGGAGCGAAGTCCCAGCACTCAGCTGGGTGCTGTGGGGTGGGAATTGCAGGCTGGAGAGAGACAGAGGAGGGTGCAGCAGTTAATAAAGGCAGAAACAAGCGTTCCTGAGTGTCACTGACTGAATCTGCACAACAAAAGGACTGTGGGGGGGGTGCTGTGACGCCTCAGCATCTGGCCCACCTTGCAAATGCAAAAAAGGAGCTGTAATTACAGCAAAGAGCAATAAAATGGCAGTTTCCCCTTGCAAGCACCTTTTAGGTAATTTACACAGTTAAGGGAAGGAGACTGGTGCCTCAGTGTCTGGCCCACTGCTGCTAACAGGACCCAGAGATACAGCAGAATTCAAACAAAAACAACAGATTCCTCTACAGATGCATCACAAATTGAAGACAGCTCTTTTGGGATTTTGCAGTAGTACGGAGAAAAAGAAAAGAAAATCAAGTCCCAGACAGATTTCGGCAAGGCAGGCTGAGTCAGTGAAAGTCAATGGGGCAGGAGAGCCAATTGGCTGCTGTGCCTGGAGGCGCTCGCTTACCGATTGGCTGTGCCTTTCCTGAGTGCTCCCTCGCTGTTCCTCCCGGCCTTGTGGTTCCCTGGTTTGGCTAAGGTGCCGCTGACCACCGCTGGCGGAGCGAAGCCCCGGCGCTCAGCTGGGTGCTGTGGGGTGGGAATTGCAGGCTGGAGAGAGACAGAGGAGGGTGCAGCAGTTAATAAAGGCAGAAACAAGCGTTCCTGAGCGTCACTGACTGAATCTGCACAACAAAAGGACTGTGGAGGGGTGCTGTGGCACTTCAGCGTCTGGCCCACCTTGCAAATGCAAAAAAGGAGCTGTAATTACAGCAAAGAGCAATAAAATGGCAGTTTCCCCTTGCAATTACAATAGTAGAAATCAGCACCTTTTAGGTAATTTACACAGTTAAGGGAAGGAAAGTGGCGCCTCAGCGTCTGGCCCACTGCTGCTAACAGGACCCAGAGATACAGCAGAATTCAAACAAAAACAACAGATTCCCTCTACAGATGCATCACAAACAGAAGACAGCTCTTTTGGGGATTTTGCAGTAGTACAGAGGAAAAAAGAAAAGAAAATCAAGTCCCAGACAGATTTCGGCAAGGCAGACTGAGTCAGTGAAAGTCAATGGGGCAGGAGAGCCAATTGGCTGCTGTACCTGGAGGAGCGCTCGCTTACCGATTGGCTGCACCTTTCCTGAGTTCTCCCTTGCTGTTCCTCCCGGCCTCGTGGTTCCCTGGTTTGGATAAGGTGCCGCCGACCACCCGCTGGCGGAGCGAAGCCCCGGCGCTCAGCTGGGTGCTGTGGGGTGGGAATTGCAGGCTGGAGAGAGACAGAGGAGGGTGCAGCAGTTAATAAAGGCAGAAACAAGCGTTCCTGAGCGTCACTGACTGAATCTGCACAATAAAAGGACTGTGGGGGGGGTGCTGTGCGCCTCAGCATCTGGCCCACCTTGCAATGCAAAAAGGAGCTGTAATTACAGCAAAGAGCAATAAAATGGCAGTTTCCCCTTGCAAGCACCTTTTAGGTAATTTACACAGTTAAGGGAAGGAGACTGGTGCCTCAGTGTCTGGCCCACTGCTGCTAACAGGACCCAGAGATACAGCAGAATTCAAACAAAAACAACAGATTCCCTCTACAGATGCATCACAAATTGAAGACAGCTTTTTTGGGGATTTTGCAGTAGTACGGAGGAAAAAAGAAAAGAAAATCAAGTCCCAGACAGATTTCGGCAAGGCAGGCTGAGTCAGTGAAAGTCAATGGGGCAGGAGAGCCAATTGGCTGCTGTGCCTGGAGGAGCGCTCGCTTACCGATTGGCTGTGCCTTTCCTGAGTGCTCCCTCGCTGTTCCTCCCAGCCTTGTGGTTCCCTGGTTTGGCTAAGGTGCCGCTGACCACCCGCTGGCGGAGCGAAGCCCCGGCGCTCAGCTGGGTGCTGTGGGGTGGGAATTGCAGGCTGGAGAGAGACAGAGGAGGGTGCAGCAGTTAATAAAGGCAGAAACAAGCGTTCCTGAGCGTCACTGACTGAATCTGCACAACAAAAGGACTGTGGAGGGGGGGGTGCTGTGGCACTTCAGCGTCTGGCCCACCTTGCAAATGCAAAAAAGGAGCTGTAATTACAGTAAAGAGCAATAAAATGGCAGTTTCCCCTTGCAATTACAATAGTAGAAATCAGCACCTTTTAGGTAATTTACACAGTTAAGAGAAAGAGAGTGGTGCCTCAGCATCTGGCCCACTGCTGCTAACAGGACCCAGAGATACAGCAGAATTCAAACAAACACAACAGATTCCCTATGTTATCTAATGTACATTTAGCTGTGCCCATCAACTGTAATTTAAATCTCCTAGCTGTGCCCGCTCTTAGCCTGCTTTCTCTATCAGTGTTTCTGTCTACTCATCCTTGCTCCTCTGTACCCCCCCCACCCCATTCCCAGGCCTTCTTTAAATACACATTCACCCTGTCCTCCTTACAGGAAGCTACTCACCAGTGGCTACTACCGTTAGTGTTTTTTTGTCTGTTTTTTTTTTTTAGCTATGAACTCTTAAAGGCACACATCCATTAGTCTGTGTGACTGCTTACCTTACAGGAAGCACATTCTCCTATGGAACCTCACCATTAGAGTTAATTTAGCAATTAAAATCTTAAAGGCACACACTTCTATTTTAAGACTGGGTACCTACTCAGCTATTCAGATACTTAAGCCCACCAACATAACCCTCACTGTGATCAGTCGCCTAGGACGCCCTAGAATCTTTAGCTCCTCTACATATCTCCTTTGTTTCTAAATCACTCCTTCACTAGCCCCTTCTCTTCTTCTGGAAGTGGGTTGCTTCTCCCCCTTCCACTACCCTCTATTATGTCTACATTTCTCTTGATAAGGAGATCCCCGTTAAGCACCTTGAGATCTACTGCAAGTCAGCTTTCTTCTCTACACCCTTGCCATTTGAAGAACTATATCTTACTAGGTCTCACCACGCTACTGTGACTTTTCAGAAGTGAAGTTGCTAACAATTTCTATACCCTGGTGGTTACTTTACTTGAGCTGTACAAATAATTCCAGGAGGCTTGGCCTCTAGAAGATTGCCTGTCATCATTGTCCTATGTAAGGTTACAGCATGGCCAAGCTGGGCAGTGCTATTGCATTATTATTTATCTTATCCTTTTCTCTGCTAGATAGAACTATTGCACAGTGCCTAGCCCCCCTGTCTCAAGAATCCTCACCCCTCTATTCTAGCCAAACCTACATCAACAATTCATCTCCCATTCAACTCACTCATCTCATGCAAAAAAAGGATTCCTGCTACCTTTGGGTATCTACCTGAACCTCCCTGCACTTGTTATGTAGAATTGGCATAAATACCGTAGGCCTACACTTTTTAAAGTTAACTCCGGCCATACACTTGTCCCTACTCCTTCTTCTAGCTGGTGATATGGAAGTTAACCCTGGCTCTCAGAGTCCTCTATCTGCTTCTGCCCCTTACACGTCAAGGGAAAAAGGCATCAAAATTGCTCATTTAAATGCTCAAAGCCTCCGGCCTAAAATTGCTGAGATTCAGGAATGGGCAACTAATCTCAACCCAGACGTCCTTGGCATAACAGAAACTTGGTTGAAGCCCTGTATACAACAACATGAAATTGATCTCCCTGGCTACTCCTGCCACAGACATGACCATTTAGGTAGAAGGGGGGGAGGCGTCTTAATATATGTTAAGTCTAAATTTCATGTCACTTTGGTCTCTTATCCCCCTGGCATGCCTCTCAATGCAGAATCTTTATTTATCTCACTAACTTTAGGCAATGTTAAGAAACTACTTATTGGATGTATTTACCTACCCCCGCGGGACGCCTCCAATGAACTGCCTTCCCTTATGTCGGCATTGTCAGCTCTCCCCCCCTCATGACACAGTAATCTGTGGAGATCTCAACATTGATTGGCTGTCAACCCACAAAAACAAGGCCCATAACGCTAGTCTCTGACACAAAGTTCAGCCAACTTATCTCCTTGCCCACAAGACATAACTCCAAAACAGGTACTGCAATGCTGTTGGATTGGTTACTGTCTAATTGCCCACATAGGATCAAAACAGTCAGTGTTTTACCAGATTGTATTAGTGACCACTCTCCTACCTACTGTGTGTGGCATAATAATTTTGATGCCCCACCACCCATAATACATGAATCCAGGAAAATGTCTCAGTTTAACGTAGACCATTTCTCAATGTCTATTAGTAATGCTGATTGGACAACCATTACTCGCCTCCCCTCAATAGACCAGGCACTCAATTATTTTATCCTTACCATTAAAAACATTATCAATAGACATGCTTACTAGATGTAGATCTAAGGGTATTAGGGCATCCTGGCTCTCTACTGAAATCAGGGCCCTCATGAAGAGTTGTGATGCAGCCTGGAAGACCTATAAACACAGCTTCCTTCATTCTGATTGGCTATATTATTGACAGCGAAGAAATAAGTGTAAAAATAGGATACAGGGTGCTAAACGTACCTATCTCCACTCACTTCAGACTGAGAATCCCAGCAAGCCCAAAGAATTCTGGAAACATCAATTCTTTGATCAAAGGTAAATCGACCCAATGTCCAAGCTCCATATCGTCCAGCGGCCACCTCCTTCAAGATCCCCCATCCATTGCAGAAGGAATTAATCAGTTCCTCACTGACCTTGATAGGTACACAGCTCACCTGCCACCAGTCTCAGATTTCTCAATCCCTACTTTGGTTTCAGAGAAAGAAACAGCAGTCTAGAACTACAGATGTTTTTTTGATAAATCACTTCTATCTCAGCAGGAGTCAGTACCTGTTTGGATTAAGCAAACAGATACTTTATTAGAAGAAGGGGGCCTCATTTAAGTAAAAAAAAAAGAAGAAAGTCACTGTGTGTTTCTCTGAGGAAGGGGGGCTATATCAGCTTAATTTACTGAGTCAGGAGCAGAAGGTGACTCTAAATGGGGATGTGGCTTAGGAGCTTAGGAGTACAAAAGCAGGTATCTCAAATTACAGCTTCCTGCTGCTTTTGACAGAGGAGAACACTGGTTTCAGAGTAAGAAACAGCAGTCTAGAACAACAGATTTTTTACTAGTAGCATGTACGGTAATTGTCTCGGAGGTACTGCCTGTGTATGACAAGGATGATGCTAGGGTATTCCGCACCATGGGATTCAATGAATGGTTGAAAAACTGGTGTGGAGCTCAGGGTTTTGGCTTCACTGGGGACTGGGGAGCCACCTGGAGGGATGCAGGCTTATACTGGCACGATGGTCTGCATCTGTCCGGGGGGGAACCGGAATCCTAGGTGACAGGTTTAAATGCTTCATTGGCAAGCATTTAAACTAGCCAAGGGGGGAGACACTGAAAAGGAGCAGGGATATCCCAGCCTCCCCCACAAAACATAGTAGTTAGAGAGGTAAACACCAGGGTAGAGAAGTCAGTAGGGAGCATGACAGGGGCAAATGTAGAAAAAGGCAGTAAGGACAGGGATAGGGCTAAAAGGGGTAAGGCCATAAAAACATAAATGGAAGGTGATAACTACCAAGGCCCGCAGTCTGTGCAACAAGCTCCCTGAACTAGTGGCCTTAATGGAAGAGGGGTGCCTGGATATTGTAGCAGTCACTGAAATGTGGTACACAGAGAACCATTACTGAAATGTCAAAATACCAGGATACACAGTCTACAGGAGGGACGGGGTTGGTAAAAGAGGAGAAGGAGTAGCTCTCTATATAAGGAAAGGGATTAAAGCAACAGAACTAAAGAGTAACAGGAAGTTGATGAGTCACTATGGGTCACCCTGGAGACAGGAAATGGCTCCACAATCTGCATGGGGTTGTGTACAGACCCCCATCTCAGGGGGAGGAAATGGACAAAGAAATGAGAGAAGGCATCCTTAAAATGGCATAAAAAGGGGAGATATTGTTGATGGGGACCTGAATATGCCACATGTTAACTGGAGTACCTTTGCTGCAGGAACATCCAAGAGCAGGGTCATTCTTGATGCCCTACGGGGGAATGCCTCAGACAGCTAGTGTTGGAACCCACTTGGGAGGGAGCAATCTTAGACCTGGTACTCTCAAATGGTGAAGGAGAAAGGATCTCAGATTTAGAAGTGGGTAGCCATCTGAGAACAAGTGACCACCAAACAGTGTGGTTCACAATAAACACAGCTATGGAGTCAAGCCATACAAAAACAAGAGTACTGGACTTTAGGAAGGCTGACTTTAGGAAAATGAGAGAGTGCATCAGAAAAGCACTAGCAAATGGGCAAGAAGGAGAGGTGGAGGAACAATAGGGAATAATCAAAACAGCCATCGCAGAGGCAACAAGCCTTTGCGTGAAGCAAATCAATAAAACAAAATGAAGGAAAAAAACACTATGGTTCTCAAAAGAGGTGGCAGGGACGGTGAAGGAGAAAAGGATAGCATTCAGGAAATATAAGGAAACACAGAAGGAGCAGGACAGAGAACTTTATCAGTTAAAGCAGAAGGAGGCAGGGAAGGCAGTCAGAGTAGCAAAGGCACAAACTGAGGAAAAGATAGCCAACTCTGTTAAGAAGAGGGATACAACCTTTTATAGGTACATTAGGGAGCTAAGAAAGACCAAGGGAGGGATACAGAGACTTAATAAAGGGGAAGGAATGTGGGCAGAGGGTGACAGTGAAAAAGCAGGGATACTGAATGAATATTTCTGCTCAGTATTCACAACAGAAGGGGAGGGGGAAGGTACCTAAACCAAACAAGAGTGAAACTCTGAATAGGGAGGTCGATACCAGTCCATTCACAGAAGAAAGGGGTTTGAAAGAACTCTTGAAACTGAGGGTGGACAAAGCAATGGGGCCTGATGGGATTCACCCAAGAATTCTAAAAGAACTAAGGGTAGAACTGGTAACACCACTGACTACTCTCTTTAACAAATCATGGGAGGATGGGATGGTACCTGAGGACTGGAGGTGGGCAAATGTGATTCCACTTCACAAAAGTGGGAGCAGGGCAGAGGCAGCAAACTACAGACCAGTTAGTTTGACTTCAATGGTGGGGAAAATGATGGAATCACCTCTGAAGGAAATAATGGTTGAGTACCTAGAGGCCAGTGGGGCACAGGACCCAAGGCAGCATGGGTTTCACAGCAGGAAGGTCATGTCAGATGAATCTAATAGATTTCTTTGACTGGGTGACCAAAGTAGTAGACCAGGGAGGAGCTGTGGATATGGCCTACCTAGATTTTAGCAAGGCATTTGACACAGTCTCACACAAAAGATTACTATACAAGTTATCCAGCCTTGGAGTGGGTCCCAAGGTGATAGCCTGGATAAAAAACTGTCTGGACAACAGGACACAAGGGGTAATAGTAAACAAAGTCCACAGTGAAGAAAGGAAGGTAGCTAGTGGGTACCGCAGCATTTGGTACTGGGACCGGTCCTCTTTAATGTCTTTATAAGTGACATTGGAGAGCACCTGGAAGGAAAGGTATGTCTTTTTGCAGATGACATAAAGATCTGCAACAGGGTTGATACACAAGGTGGGGTGGAAAGGATGAAAAGCGATCTGGCAAGGTTGGAGGAATGGTCAAATATGTGGCAGCTCAGATTCAATGCAAAGAAGTGCTAGGTAATGCATCTGGGAAACAAAAATCCAGGGGAAGAGTACACAATGGGGGGTGAGTTAATAACAACAACAAAAATTGAAAGAGACCTAGGAGTAATTATATCAGATGACCTAAAGGTGGGCAAGCAATGTGAGAAGGCAGTAAGGAGGGCTGGGGGGATACTGGGATGCACAGGGAGAGGCATCAACAGTACAAAAAGTACAGGAAGTTGTTATCCCTCTGTAGAAACAGTTAGTGAGACCCCATCTGGAGTACTGCGTGCAATTCTGGAGACCCCATCTCCGCAAAGACATAGACAGAGTGGAGGCTGTTTAGAGGAGGGCAACCAAAATGGTGCAGGGTCTGCACCAGAAGACATACGAGGAGAGACTAAAGCAGTTTAATATGTATACCCTTGAGGAAAGGAGGGAGAGGGGGCACATGATAGAAACTTTCAAGTATCTCAAGGGAATTAACAAAGTACAAGAGGTAGCATCTTTCAGAAAAAGAGATGTGCAAGAACAAGGCACAATTTGAAGATAGAGGGGATGGCTCAAAGGTAATGTTAAAAAGTATTTTTTCACAGAGAGGGTTGTGGATGCATGGAACTGCCTTCCTGAGGAGGTTGGGGAGTCAGGAACAGTGGAAGAATTCAAGAATACATGGGACAGGCATAAGGCAATTCTAGTGGGGGGTAGGAGTAAGTAAGCTGTTGATTAACTAGAATCTGCAGCTTATCCATCAGGTAGGGAAATGGGCAGACTAGGTGGGCCAAGCGGTCCTTATCTGCCACCAAATTCTATGTTTCTATGTTTCTTACTCAACATCACACCACTCTTGGCTTCCAACCCCCTTTCCACCCAAAAATAGCCACTAGAAGAGAAGTCCTCAGGCTGTTATCAAATCTCAAGTCAGAGAGCTCCCCTGGCCATGACACATTAGAAGCCAGGTTTCTCAAACTAGGGGCAGCAGCACTCACCACACCTGTCTGTGATCTTCTAAATAGATCCATCCTCTCTGGTGAAGTGCCAAGTCTTTAGAAAGTGGCTGTGGTGGTCCCCCTCCATAAGGGGGGGGACCCACGCTCTGGAAAATTATAGGCCTATTTCAATTCTCTGCCCACTGGTCAAGATCCTGGAGTGGATCCTGCACATTCAACTACAGTCCTACCTAGACTTACATCATCTTCTCACAGACTGCCAGCATGGCTTCAGGAAGGGCCATGGTACTACCATAGCCCTCGTCAAAATCTCTACTGACATTCTTAATGCAAGTGATGCTGGTCTTCTAACCGGTGGAGTATTCGTCAACTTTTTTTCCCCAATTGTTTTAACCAGGTGAGACACACTAAGCTGAAAGCTTGTTTACAGGTGCAACCTGGGAGCACAGGGAAGTTAAGTGACTTGCTCAGGGTCACACAGTATGCAAGTGGGAGCTGTGGGATTCAAACCCAGGTCTCTAGATTTGCAGCTCAGATCCTTAAACCACTGCGCTATAGTGCACTTGACTAAGGCCTTCAATCTGGTCAACCACCACCTTCTCCTTGGTAAATTGCATCAATTAGGTCTAGATCACTTAGCACTCACATGGTTCCATGACTACCTCACTGGAAGATCGCAAAGGGTAAAGTGGTCTGGTTCACTCTCCTCTTCAAGGCCTATTTCACACGGAGTACCCCAAGGTTCTATTCTTGGCCCAATGCTATTCTCGCTTTTTATCAACGAGCTCCCCAACTTCTGTGGCGGTGGATCTGTGCCATTATATGCTGATGACGCAATCTTATACCATTCATCTAACAATATAGACTGGCTAATCAAAGCCCTAACTCTGATTTCATTGCACTTGAGATCTGGTTCTCTGACAATCACCTAATTCTAAATACGAAAAAAACAAAAGCTATGCTTTTCCATAACCCATCCCCCAAACCTACCAAACAGCTCCAGAGCAGCACACAGTCAGGAGACCCCATAGAGGTGGTCAGTACTTTTAAATACCTTGGGGTTCACTTAGGTGCCTCCTTCTCAATGGAGCATCGTGCAACTCAGCTTAGCAAAATGGTAAACCAGAAGGTCGGGTTATTATACCACCTCCATCCTCTTTTATCCAATGCCGCTTGTAAAAAGATTGCATCAACATCCCTTCTCCCTATTTTGTTCTATGGAACCCCTCTACTACTCTACGCCCAATCCTCTTCCCTTGCACAGGCGCATCAACTCTATCATAGGATTGGACGTTTTGCCCTTGGAGTGGACTCCAGAAAACACCACTGTGAGGCCTTGTCTTCTCTTCAATGGCCTACCTATGACTCAAGGTTACAGTTTCACACCTTATGCCTTGTATTCAAACTTACCAAGCTCTTTAATCCCCCTTGCCTAAGGGGAATCGTTTACAAAAAAGCACCCACAAGCACGCTTAGATCTACTTCCTTACCCTTATTAGCAATCCAGAAGAAGCAACGCCTATCGGGTAAGCGCTCATTCACCTTCTCAGCTCCCTCGGCTTGTAATTTCCTCCCCCCTAACTTACTCTCCTGCCCCACCCTATCCTCCTTCAAAAAAGAATTTACCTCTTTCCAACTAACCCCCTTCCTCTGCAATTGCTTTAAATAACCCTTATAGCATTGTTAATGCCTAGCCTATATTATTCTGATAGATGTATCTTGTAATCCACCTGTTCTCGTGTTCCTGCTATGTATATATATTGTATAGTCTTTGACTCTGCAGCTACCTGGTTCACTAAGCACTGACTTGTTATCAACCTTAAGAAAACAAAAACGATGCTCTTCTCCCACCCCCAAAATAAGTACAGCAAGTTTCCCTTAGCTGTCCACTCCACACCCAATCTCGTCATTGACCAGGTGCAGTCCTATAAATATCTTGGTATAACCTTTGACCCTGCACTTTCATTCCATGGACATATCTGCCCTAAATTCTGTCGCCAACTCATGGCTAGGCATTCTTTACCGCACAAGAAATGCCTCCCTCTGATGCCCTCCACCTGGCTGTCACCTCCTCTGTCATGTCTCATTGACTATGGCCTTCGGGTCTATGGCTCAGCAGATCAGACTGCCCTCAACAAGGTTCGCCTCACAGTTAATAAGGCCTGCAGACTTATCACTGGTGCTCCCAGACTCACTCACACATGTGAGCTGTACACCTGGCTACCCTACTCAACCTGGAAGAAGCGACTCATGTATCAGACATGCCAGCTCACCTTTAAAGCCCCTGCAGTGGCCTATCCCCCATAGGTCTATCCAACTCCATTCAGCCGTACTGCACCGACCCCTGATCACGCGCAGCCTGGCCAAGAGCTACCCTAGTTATTCCGAGAGCCAGGACCTCCTCAAGGTCAGAGGCATTCCCCACTGCGCCCACTGGTATAACTCCTCCCCTGCCAGTGTCTCAAACTCACTAACCTTAGCTTGCTTTAAGCCCAGGCTCAGAAACTTCCTGCTTAGCTCTCGCAAATGCAACTGCCGCTAGCCTAGTGTAAAAAAAAATATATATATATACTCTGTTTGACAATGCTCACTGAGCGGCTCCCCCCCCTTCCTTTCCCTACTAATTCCTCCTCCCCTATCTCCCTTCCTTCTACTCCCACCAGCTCTCCCCCGACCATAAGTTTTGCACCTTTGTTATCTTTTTGCTCGTTGGAGATTGTATTCTATTAGTAACAAAATTGTAATTGAACTGTAACTTTTTGTTTGTAAGTACTGTGTCCCTTGTACTACTGTTCTGATGTCCTCTTTGTGACGAGGTACCTTTGTAAATGAGCCTCTGGCTCAAAGGTTTCTAAACTGATGTTTAACTAACTAAATAAATAAATAAATAATATTAGTTATCCTGTTTATTTATATATGCTTAATGCCTGATCTGTTTTAAGTTACTTACCTGGCTTTCCACTGTAATAATTTTTGCAACACTGTTAAATCTCTCTAAATACTGTATATTATTATTGTATTTATCTATTGTACTGTGTTCACCATTATCACCCAGATCGTCACTGAAAAAGGGACTGCATTGTCTCAGTGGACTTACCTGGTTTACCAAAATTCTAATTAATAAATAAATACATAAATACATACATAAATGAATGAATAAATAAATAGGTGTCATGTGTGAGACAGCACTCTGCTTGGCAGCTGACATACTGAATCTATCCCTAACCCCCCCCCCACATCATCAGCACTGAGACCTCACTGACTATGATATCACTGCTGCTTAGAAACAACCATTCAGTGACTGCCAGGTCAGTCATCTGTGATGTCACTGTCAGTGAGATCGCAATGCTGATGATGTGGGGGGGATAGATATGTCAGCTACCAGGCTAAGAGCTGTTCCGCACATCCAGCACAATATTATCATATCAAAGACTTTCCAATGAGCAAAAGGAAAAAAAACTTCAGAAACAAAAAGTTTCAACTGACCACTACTTAAAATTTGGTATTATCTTCCTGTCTGTCTCTTTTTGATTCCACTGGCTCTTTAATAATTCTTCTTTATTCTAAAATGTCTGCAAAAATGCGTAGGAAACTTCATTCTAACATGCAGAGAGCATAATCTGCAACATTCCGCAGGCACCAAACTTAGTAGGATGCACTGAACTTGGAATCCCCTTCCCCCTGCTGACATGGTTGATTGTGGGAGTCAGAGACTGAGTGAGAGAGCAGTGCATGCTGGTCATTGTGGAGGAACTACCATAGCAGGGGCTTGTTAGATGTGCCTTGTTTTGCCTTCATACAAGTATGCCACCCTTGTCTGAGCTGTGAATGGTGAACTGCAAGCTTTGACAGTGTTTCATTCCAAACCGTTTCCAGGCCAACTTGTTCTGCTCCAGAGTTAGTGTATTGTGGGGATGGGGTTTTGTTGACCAGCAACCTAGGTTAGGAGTCTGGTGGTGGAGGAGCCTGCCAATGTTGCTGAGATGGCAAGGAAGCTCAGTGGAGAGTAGTATACCCTGCTCTGCCTATAGAATTGAAAAAATAGGAGTATTGTTTGAATGCATTTGTTTCTTACTCTCATTCGGAACTCTGCATGGGCTTGTCATTTGTGTGACTTATCTAACTTTGTATTGTTATAATTCAGTGTTTCATCTTATTATATGGGTATTTTGCATGCTAAATGTCCTGTATAAACTATTGCACAAAGGTGTCTCTTAAATTTTAAAACAACCACATTTAGTTGCCTGGTGCTGAATGAACCTACTTTGGGGGTATTTTGAGGAAAGGAGAGAAGGGCGATTAAAACTATTGAAACTCTTTTCTGTTGAGCATATATATTTTTAAAATTATGTTTTATATAATTTAGCTTTATATAAATAATTTAACATTTTGTGCATCGGAGTTCAATTGACACCAGCTCATAAGAACGCATGTGCTGGCATCTGGCTCAGAAAGTCAGACACTACTGCACTGATTGCATTGATTGCAATCAGTGGTTAAATTATGCAGGAGCCCACTGTAATTCAGTTCTACCAC
Source organism: Neoceratodus forsteri (assembly GCA_016271365.2). Classification (NCBI taxonomy): domain Eukaryota; kingdom Metazoa; phylum Chordata; order Ceratodontiformes; family Ceratodontidae; genus Neoceratodus; species Neoceratodus forsteri. The sequence continues at coordinate 521,468,649 of CM057458.1, forward strand.
CTCTTAAAAATTGTATGATAGTTCCACCACCTCTGTCATCTTTCTCCATTGACTAATATAGCAGAGTTCCACCATCTAGAAATGACAGTTACACCACCTAGAAATCTAGAAGTAAGAGTTTCCCCATAAACATTTCCAATTTAACCACTGATTGTGAAATGTCAGTCCTGTTTCTAGGGATTCTGGAGTGGTGTTTTGAGCAACATGGAGCATTGAGCAGTGTTGGTTGGAAGCAAGCTGAGTTTTTGACTGTGGTCTTTTAGCAGCTTCGCTCTACTTGGTGGTGTGTGACTCTTTGTCTATCACTCAGCATGTTTGCCCTAAATGGGTGAAAAAGAGAAGCACCCCTATCGTGCCATGCCTCTTGCAAGCCCTGCTGCAAGTTTCAATTTTCTAACACCAAACCAAACATCATGCTGCTCATAGAAAAGGTATTTCCTGTGTTTTAAATTTACTTGGGATCTTTTATAAGTGTTCCTAAAACTTTATTTATTTATTTGAAATTTTGGTAACTGGGTGAGCCCACTGAGACCATGCAGTCCCTTTTTCAGGGGTGACCCAGGCAGACAATACAATACAATACATTGCTATCCAATGCAAAGGACAGGAATACAAATAATGAGCAGCATATGCTATGAACAGCAGATCACCAAACAGCGAACAGTCAATGACAAGCGCTAAACAGCAATGAGTATAATCTAAAGTCAGGATAGGCAAGGTAACACAAGTAGCAACAGTGAGTACCTATAATACATAAATTACAATAGTATATACAATGATATATACAAATTTACAGAGAAATATACATGTTTACAACAGTTCAATGTAGTAGATTCAAATGAGATTTCTTCAGCAAAATATAGAAAAAAGAATAGGATTAGGATGTACATAATAATGCAGAGGGTAAGCATGCATTGAAAAATGCTCCAGTGTTTATTAATTTGAGAGTAATTAGGGTACAGGTATTAGCAAAAACAAATGCAGGTAGGAGGACTGAGCAGAAATGAAGCAAGTGATTTTTTGAAAAGTGATAGTAAAAGGCAAAAGAGGTGATGAGGGGGAAGTGCATTCCATGCAGCTGTGGCAGAGTAGGCGAAAGATCACCTCCCAGTGAGTCTGTGAGGATTTGGGGTTGCTAAAATAGGTAAAATGGATGACCTGAGTGAACGAACAACTTCTTTGTGATAGACAATGTTTCTTAGACAAGGTGGATTGGAAAGATTTACTAGCTTATATACAAAGCATAATATGAGGTACAGTATCCTTGAGTCATAATCCGACCGATGTAGGGTAGTCAAGATATCGCAGTGGTGTTTTCTTGGATCAGCCCCTATGGCAAAATGCCTGATCCTTGTTGGAGCTGGGCAATGGATGAAGGTTGAGCAGAAAGAAGTAGTGGTGTGCCCTAGGAAAGTATAGGGAGGAGGGATGTGGAAGCAATTTTCTGGCAGGAGGTGGTGGATAAGAGGGGACAAGACGATATAACAGGCCTAACTTCTGGTTGATAGTTTTAGTTAGCAAGGAGATGTGGGTCTCTAAAGAGAAGGTTGAATCAAGGTGCAGTCCTAAGTATTTAAATGTTTGGACTACTTCTATGGAGTCACCAGAAAGTGAGCAGATTGAGAGAGGGTGTTGTGAAGAGGTCTTAGTGGTTTTAGGGGAGGGATTGTGCAATAATATGGCTTTGGTTTTTTTTAGTATTAAGAATTAGATGGTTATCTGAGAACCATTGTTTAAGTGTGCTGAAATCTGAATAAGACTCTGATTAAGCCAGTTCATATTACTGGAGGAACGGAATAGAATGGTATTGTCAGCGTAAAGTTGCACTGATGCACCACTGCAGAAATTGGGAAGCTCATTAATGAAAAGCAAAGAAGTAATGGACCCAGGATAGATCCCTGGTGAACTCCATGAGTTATAGTCCTGAGAGAAGACAGAGCTCTGGACAATTTCACCCTACCTCTTTAGCCAGGTAAGCGCTAAACAGTCAAGACCCAGGAGGTTAAGTTTTCTTAGTAGGTGTTGGTGGTTGACAAGGTAAAAGGCCTTTGTCAGGTCAACAAACACTGCTTCTGTAACAAAGCCTTTGTCACTTGCATTGAGAACATCAGCAGAGACCTTTACAAGTGCCGTAGTCGTACTATAGTTCTTTCTAAGGCCATGCTGGCAGTCGGTGAGCAGATGGTGTGTCTCCAAATAAGACTGTAATTAATTGTTGAGTATCCTGTCTTGGATTTTGGCCAGGGGGTAGAGAATTGAAATTGGTCTGTAATTTTCAGCAGTGAGGGAACCACCCTTGTGGAGGAAGACTACCACAGCCACTTTCCATTTGTTCAGAATGGATCCGGAAAGGAAGGACCTGTTAATTAGATTACAGATAGGAGCAACAAGTGTGGGTGCCACTTCCTTAAGGATCTTAGGCTTAATGGTATCATGACTAGGGGGGCTCTCTTCTTTGAATTTTAATAGCAATCTGAGAACTACCTTTTCGGTTGTGGTTTTTAAGTGGAACATGGGGAGCGAGCCAAGACTAGTATGGGGATGTACAGGGATGGAGAACTGGGAGGATGGAGAAAAATGCAAAGCGTATCTATCTAGGTCCATGAATAATTGATATATTCCCTCTAATATAGAAGGGGGGTCTTGTAGGAGGTTGCTACCTGAAAGAATGGAACTAGGACACTGCGTTGAATTACCCTTGATTAAAGAGTTAATCTGTTTCCAAAATTCCTTAGGCTTGCTAATGTTTTCAGTTTGAAGTAAGCAGTAGTAGTAGTAGGCTCTTTTGGCTCCCTGGAGCTTGCTTTTGCTTGTGTTTCTCAACTGCCGATAGATTAACCAATCAGAGTGAAGATTACTAATCCCAGCTCTTCATAAGGAACCTTATTTCTTTAGAAAGCCAAGGAGCTTTGATGTCTTTGGACCTGCATTTGGTTAGGGATACGTGCCTGTTGATAATGTTGGTAAAAGTCATAATAAAGTAGTCTAGGGCCTGATCAATAGTGGGCAGCTTGGTAAGTGGGCTCCAACCTGTATTATTAACTGAGGTCAGAAACTCATTTATGTTAAAATGTGTCATATTTCTGGACTCACGGATTTTGAGAGGGGATGCTTCAAAATTGTTGCGCCATATGCGATAGACAGGAAAATGGTCGCTGATACAGTTGGGGAGTACACCAGCTGTTTTGATCCTGTGTGAGAAATTGGACACTATCTAGTCTAAGAGCGTTGACATGCCAGTCTTGGAGTTTAGTCTAGTGGGGTCGTTTATGTGTTGTGTAAAGTTATTGTCTGATAAGATTGCATGGGACTTATTTTTATTAGAAGAAAGACAGTTATTATTAAAGTCCCCACAAAGCACTGTATCATGTGGGGGAAGATCAGATAGGGAAAACATAAGGGAAGGTAATATATTGGTGGCATCTTTAGGAGGGAGGTAAATACAATCAGTTATTAATTTTTTTACATTACCAAGTGTTAGGGATAAAAATAATGATTCTACAGGAGGAAGAGTTTTGGCTGGAGAGGTGATTTCTGAGGCAGATAGACTCGATTTTACATAAAATAGAACACAACCTTCATTTTTATGATTTTTTTTTGTGTGTGTGTTATCTTTTTTTCCCCTACGTGCTACCATTCTCAGCCACTCCTTCAGGCTGTGCCAAGGCACCTCCAATCTGTCCTGTTCCCGTGCCCCATCCCTCACATTTGCAATTATCTCCAGGGTAACCCGGATGTGACCCTTAGCTGGGCGGGGCCCCCCTCCTCTGAGGGGAGAGGCACCTGTGGGGCAGGCAAGCGCACTACTTGGTCCTGGGGTACTGCTGAGGGATGGATGGCTCCCAGAACATTGATGGCATTGGACCACCAGGCGGCTGTCATCTGGTTGAGTGCGGAGCCAGTTTCCATTTTTCTGGTGAAGTTCCCTCTCTCGTGCGCGTCGGTGTAATCCCCAGTCTCCACCAGAGGTCACTGCAGGGGGACGCACACCCACAGCCCACCCCAGGAGAGGAGAACAGTCCTCCGGACACTCGATTCTCTCCTCCCCTGCTGACTCCTGGTGCCTAGAGTTTGTTCCCAAACCTGGGAGGCCTGCGTGGGTCGAGGTAAGGCACCAGCACCTCAACCCTCGATGCCACTGGGCCAGCTTAATGATTTTTTAATGATATTTCAGTTTATTTTCCAAAATACCGACACTAAAACTGATACTGATATACTAAGACTACCCTAACACATAGAATTAATATTATTATAGGTTAGTTTTGATTTAACTACTGATAGAGAGCATAGGATGATTTAACCAGACCACGAAAAAGAGAATACATAAGTTTGTACAGGAGAAAGGGAGAACTTGGGATGTGTACTTTCCTTTTCTGATGTTTGCTTATAGGGAGGTGCCACAAGCCTCAATGGGTTTTTCCCCTTTTGATCTCCTATATGGGAGAAACCCTCGAGGGCCATTAGATGTTATTGAAGAGGACTGGGAGGAAGGGAAGGGCATAGGACCTATCAGTACCCTTGAGTATATGACACAGCTCTGACAATGGCTGATGAAATACATCAAAATGACCCACTAACAGAATGCTGATAGGCAGGTAATGCAAAAGATCCACTATGATCACGGGGTAGGCAACAAGGTGTTTCAGCCAGGAGAATGGGTTCTATTATTGTTGCCATCCTCTGAGAACAAATTAATGATGAAATGGCAGGGCCCTTGTACCATCCTTAGGCAAACCAGCCTGGTCAACTATGAAAATGATGTACCGGATAAACGGCACAAAAAGGAGGTCTATCATTCCAACCTTTTAAAGAAATGACATGAAAGACCTAACCCCAGATTGTATGTATGTCCTGTTCAAGGAGAAAGCAAACTTGAAGTCACTTATCAGAGACTGGAAAAACAGGGGGATTTAAAGGATTTCATAATTAACCCTGCTTTAGAGCAGCAGCAAAGATAAGCCCTGGACAAATTGTTGCTAAGCTTCTAGAACACCTTCATGAATACCCTTGGGAAAGTTAGTGCTATAGAACACCACATAGAAGTCACACAGAACACTCCCATTAGGCAGAAACCTTATAGACTGCCTGAAAAGGTCCGGGGAGAAGTAATGGAAGAGGTAGGAAAATGTAACAATTAGGGGCAATAGAGCCTTCCGACAGTGAGTCAGTGTTCCCAGTAGTGGTGGTTGCAAAAAAGGAAGGAGGCATAAGACTGCCTCGATTTCTGCCGCCTGAATGGGGATAGGTTAAATCAACTTGGGCTATACTCTGTGCAGTACAGGCACTTAAGAGGGGATATATGTTTTACATTTAATACATTTCAAAATAATTTCTATTTGAAGCAGTTGGGTTAAATAGAAATAGAAGTCTCACAAATACTAGAACTCAAAATCTGAAATTAAGAGGCGAAGTCAAAAGAACAAGAAAAAGAAATGACTGGTATAACCATAGGATTTTTAATTCATTGCCCTCATCAATAGTTAGTAGTAAAAATATGACATTGTTTAAAACAAGGCTTGATCTATTTATGGGCTATAAAAAAAGTGCGTACCTTGACTCCACCTGAACAGGTGGTGAGTTTTCAAAGGCCTTGGCCTCCCAACTTGTATCCAACCTATATGAATCCTATGAATGCCATCTCCAAGTTTGATGCCTATCCCATGCCAAGGATAGATGACATAATTGACAGACTTGGAAATGCATGGTTTATCACCACCTTTGATCTTACAAAGGGATACTGGCAAATCCCTCTAGATAGTTCTTCTAAGGAGAAAACTGCATTCAGCACCCCAGAAGGACTGTTCCAGTTTGTCATAATGCCCTTTGGCTTACATGGGGCCCTTGCCACCTTTCAGTGCTTTTTGGACCATACCCTGAAACATCATACGGACTACTGCGCTGCTTACTTAGATGATGTGGTGGTCTTTAGTCCCAACTGGGAGGAACATTTGAAATATCTTGCTGCTGCGTTACAGGCCATAACAGAGGCAGGCCTGACTATAAACCCAGCAAAATGTTCTATAGCCATGCAGGAAACTAAATATCTGGGGTTTATGATTGGTAATGGGCAGGTAAGACCAGATATTGGAAAAGTAGCTGCAGTGGCTAATAGCCCACGTCCCACTACCAAGAAACACATTAGATCCTTTTTGGGGCTAGTTGGGTATTATCATAGATTTGTGCTCAATTTTGCCATATTAGCTACACCACTAACAGATCTCACTAAGAAGAACAATCCAGCAAAAGTGAAGCGGACACCAGTATGTGAAGAGGAGTTCTGCACTATAAAGGCAAGTTTGTGTTCCTCACCAGTGTTAAGGAGAAATGATTTTACCTTGCCTTTTATAGTACAGACCAATGCCTCAGATACAAGTATTGGGATGGTATTGTCCCAAATGTTTGATGGGGATGAGCACCCCATCATTTTTACAAACCGCAAATTGCATGAAAGAGAAACAAGATATTCTACTATCAAGAAAGAATGTCCTGCCATGAAGTGGGCTATTGAGGTACTCACATTTTACCTAGGGGGTTCTGAGTTTGAAGTAATCACAAATCATAATCCCCTATGTTGGTTACAAGTAATGAAATATAAAATCCTTGCATAATGTGATGGTACCTGGCTTTACAGCCTTACATGCTCTCTATCTGGCATGGACCAGGTACTGCAAACAAAAATGCAGACTTTATGTCCCATTTTGGGGCAGATCCAAGTACACAGGCACAGTCAGACCTCGGGGTGACGAACAGTGAAAAAGGTTAAGAGAAAAGCCTTTTAAGCATCTTAACCTGTAATAATGACAAGTTGTATAATTTTTTTTAGGGACCCTAAGGTGGAGCTTTGGGAGTGTGGATTGAAGCTCCATCTCTCTATTTCAAGAGAGATCTGACACTGTGCCTAGGTATGAGGAGTACCTGCGATGGTGCTGCAGGAAACCGCTGTAAGGTGGGGACACAGTAATCCCCTGGTTTCCTCTTAAATACAATGTTCTTGTCTGGCTTGTTCTTAGGGAATGTTTAGCCCTATTGTTAATATTGGTTAGCTCCTGCCATTGCTGCTATAGCGCTAGTATCACGGCTGGCAGGGCTACCCTCTGGTAGTTTGTGCAGTGTGGCGTAGTTAAATCCCTTGCTGAAAAAGGAAATTCAGCTTCTCTGCCCATGCCCAGGTAGTGGTGAACAGATTTTAAGTCCACCTGGATCAGGTGACTGAATGCTGAAAAGAGCATTGGGGAAGGAGTTGGCAGCTGGCAGTTGTGCTTCCATTTTGTAACTTGTAACTTTTGTAACTAAAAATAAAAAGAAATATCAGCCTCTATTGTCTTTCTGTAGGCTATAAAGCTCATTACCTAAATCAAGGCTAATGTTGGGGACATAATGAATTGCACAGAAGTTTCAGACAATCATTCTGTTCTTTTGAGATTCAGGGACCTCTAAAATAACTAGAGTCACAATATTTTTCTGTTGTTATTATTCTTGTTTTTTTATATATGGAAAAGGGGCATTATTGAAAATAATGAAAGGAGACATTGAAAATGTCTTATATGCTCACCATGAATCAGCACTATTCTGATGAAGGGTCCCCATCCTTAAGCTGCCCAGTGCCTTTCTAAGCGCCGGCCTGCCCTGTCTTCTCCATGGTTATACACTGGACAGCCCAAGAGGAGGAGCCTGTACCTGAAACCTTTGCTGAAAAACAAATAAAAGGAATATTTTTGTACAGCATCTACCTGAATAGAAAGATATAATTGTATGCTATATATTCTGTTTTTCTGATGTGAAAAAAGTTATTGTTTAACAAAATAAACTGATATTGCTAAAAGGGGGCAGAGTCTGAGGTGGTCACCTGGCAGGTTCCTAGCATAAAGGGAGCTCAACCTGGTGTCCACATCAGATTCATTGTGGGATCAGTGTAGTACTGATCCAGGTCAATGAGTTCTGCAAGCACATTCGGACCCTAAGGGCAGGTGGGATATCTACCCAGCCTGCAGAACTCTAGCTGATATTCTCGAGCGAAACAGTGATGTAAACTGTGATCTTGCTTTATTTCATTTACACTGTTTTGTTTTTGTTTTGTCTTACCAAATCCGCTTTTATATTTGTATAAATAAAATTTTGCTTGGCATACATAGCCTTGCTATACCAGACTACCGTGTATGTGTCCAACCTTTCCCACAAATCCTTACACTCTCTCCCCCAGCCACCAGTCGGGAACCACAGAGGACAGCACACAGGCACCAGGGAAACAAGGAGACACAGTTCTCCTGGACAAAGTTTATTCAGGCAGCACAGGTTAGTATGATGCCCACCACCATGCCCACACTCCACAACACCACAAATGTGCACACTGTAGGAACAGTCTGTATTTGCCACAGTACTTCCACATGGGTCATCAGACTTGCAGATGGATATTGAGGGCGATGCCCAGTAGGTAGTCCCTGAGCGGCATCATCTCATACTGCTTGACGATCTACTGTGGTCTGCCGCTGGTGTCCCTGGTCTTCCTGTGGGATGTGCCCACATCTGTGCCATGCAACATCTGTTGCATCTTCAGCTCCATCAGCCACTGTTGTCCCCGGAGCACTTCAATAAAGTGCCACATAATTGGGTGGGTGGCCCCCATGAGGGAATTAAAGCCCCTGTGCCATCCTTCCAGAGCATTGGTGGTCCTGGGCAACCCCTCATGGATGGAGGTGTAGACATTCCAGAAGATCATAGGGTATGTTGGCTGGTGCTGTACCCAGTTATGGACAGGCTGCCCCAGTCAGGTGTCCTCGAAGCAGTCGAGGTACGGTGCCAGGGTGTCTTCATAGAGTTCAAAGAAGGGCCACAACCTCAGCTCCTGATAGGCGCTGGTGACATCTGTGGGTTGCCCAAATGCGAGCATGACGAGCATCTGTATGTGCATGGTGAACTTGTCATTGGTGACATACAGCTGTGCCAGGTCACCGTGCTGTTGCAGCTTTCTCCACAGGTATCGTGTGAAGTGGAAGTAGCAGCCACGTAGTTATGCCTGGGGAAAGACGATGCATAGAGCTTTGAATGCTGCAGGCTCATAGTCAGTCATCACTGACATGGGGCATAGGTCTGGGCACAGCTCCATGAGCTTCTGAAGCATGGCTATATAACAGCTCATGGTCCTGCTGCCAATCAGTGCACAGACAGCCGACAGCCTGGTATCCGTCTCCAATCCCTGGAGACTGTAGAGCTGCTGGAAGAGGTGTGGCCTGCTCCGAAAGGTCCAGTTGGCATACCATGCACCACATCAGATGAGGTACTCAAGGTTCCTCTGGGTGCTGAATAGCAGGAACCTGACCTGCTGCCACTGGAATCATGCAGTAGGAAGGGCTCCCCTGCATCAGTTGTGGTGTATTCTGTCAGGATTGTCAGTCCTGACAGTGATGTTGGCTCCACCAGTGACCTGTGCATGCTCCTCTGGGCCCTCTGAATGGTCCATTTTAGAGTGCCCACTGGGAGCAGCCACCTGCCCACCACATCGGTCAGCCCGCTGCAGCACACCACAACTGCTTGCTGGCTGCTTTTGGTGGTTTCTATGGCCTGGCTCTTTACCTCTGCATGAACCTGCCACACCATGCCCTCCACACCGTCGGGCACATGATTGGGCTAGCCTATCAATGACACATCGTCCACACCGTTGACGTATGCACCCATCCACTGCACTGTCCAGAACGGTATTCAATGCATTTTTAATATGATGAAGACCCTGCGCAACCATTCCCACTGATACAGGAAGCCTCGGAATGACAAGAAGTTGTTTCCATGGGTGCTCTTCACAAACTTTTGGGGTAGTTCTCCTCCAGTCTCCTGTTCCCAGGTTAGCGGCCGCCCCTCCAATCACTTTTTATGATGCAGCACTGTGTGTGCCCACCCCCTTGAAACAGTTGGCCAAAGCTCTGTTGCTCCTGTTGGCCTCACCGCTTTTGCCCAGGTGCACCTGTCCGCCCGTTCACCTATGCGTCTCTGTGCTGTCATGCGCTGTAGCGATGCTCAGCCTTCTTATCTCTAGCGCTACAGTGACTAGCGCTACAGTGATGCATAGTACTGGGTAGCATAGCCATTGGCACTGTGGCCATTGTCACTCTCTGAGACCTCTTGCTGGTGTTCCCTACTTGTCGCTCTGCAGGACTTCACTATTGTGTTGTTGACCTGCGGGATTCGCTGTCAGGGTTTTGCCATTAGGATGGCATGCTGAAGTTTGCTACACATTTTTGTGTATGTTTTGGAATAAAGAAGAATAATTAAGGTACTACTTCATTTTCATTATTGGATTTGAACTGTATGTACACAGCAAAGTCTTCAACAGGTGCTGGTCACCATACGTATCAGTTAAAATATACCCTGATAAAGAATTTTGTTTTTGCTGTTTCATCAGACTGTATTATGAGAAACAAACTACACGCAGCTGAAAATATTTAAGGCTGCAAAGCTATCTTCACATTCTGGTAACAAATATAAATAAATCTGTCAAAAATGTCAACAGAATTCCTTGCTGGCTTGTAGCCCATTTTATGTACAGCAGGGTATATCATTAATATCATTTACCTTTATTAAGTACTTTGCATGAGTGCATTTTCAAATGCTGTACACAGATAAAATGATTAAAACTGGCATGCTTCATGGCATTGAGTGGTGGAGCACCTTCTTAGTAGACTGGTGACCCAGGTTCATGCCATGAATGCCAGAGGTCAGGAGCAGAGGCCATCAGGGAGAACTCAGAGTGTTGCCATGGACACTGTCCTCCTGGATTGTGGAGGGATACTAGCACTGATTACTCAATGGAACCTATGTGAGGCCTTGTGAAGGTGACATTTACTCTGACGGTGACTACAAAGTGTCAAGCACCCTTCCCATGCTAAGGCATTCATGAACACATGTATGCCACTGCAGAGAGGTGGGAGGGATTACAAAGGGAAAGAAAAGTTATTCACCATACTAACAGCTTTTACTGTAAAAGATTAGAACAGCCAGTAGAACTTTGCATCATCTCCCCAAAGAACATGGTGCTCCGTAACTTTGAACCTTTTTCAAAGTTGTCTCTCCCACCCATGCTGGTCTCAGCCATCCAGCATTCCAGTGGTAGATCTGTGAGCTGAAGATGCTGGGAGACTAGAGACCTAGGCCCGGATTTTCAGCCTGTCCAAAATCGGTACAGGTGCAAGGAAAAAGTGACCTAAGTGGGGCTTCAGTTGTGGAGTTGCACTTTTCTCTGTACATGCTGTATTTTCAAAGTGGCGCTAGATTACGACTGGCTCCCCAGTTTATGGTAGATTACAGCCAGTTTTTCCATGCAGCTGTACTGAAATGTTATGCCTGGTGGGTCCAGGTGTAACATCCCCTGCAGCTGTGCTGGCTCAAAATACAAACCTCTACAAGTGCGAAGATTTCATCCCACAGGAGTGTTTATGGCATGGAACTTAGTTCCGGGATGGACTGAAAATACAATCTCTAATTTGAAAAAGTTATTCCAATTATAATAACATAAATTGCAAAGTAAAATTCAGTTTTAATGACACAGAACATACTAACATACTAAAATGCCAGCAGAATAGGCCTAACGGTCTTTCGTGTCTGCTCGTTTGGTCAGCCCCCAACCTGGGTGCTGACCTTGCTGTCCCCCTCACCATCTCTGGCTTCTCCCTTCCCAGTTCTGGATATTCTTGCTGCATTGGATTTTGCTTCCAGAACCCTTCCCTGTACCTGTCCCACCCCTCTTGAACCCTCCACTGTCTCTGCCTCCACCAGCCCCTAGGCAGTGCATTCCATGCTCCACCACCCTCTCAGTGAAGTAGCACCTCCTTCTTTCTCCCTGAATCTTCCCTCCAGCTCCACCCATGCCCTCTAGTGGCCCCTTCCTCCTTCCTTTGAAGCACCCTGACTGTTCCTCCCCTATTTACCCTCTTCATGTACCTAAAGACCTCTATCATGTCCCCCGGTCCCTTCTCTCTTCCAATGTGTACATATTTAGCTCTTCAAGCCTCTCCTCATAGGTCCTGTCCCCCAAGCCCCAAATCATTTTTGGTTGCCCTCCTCTGGACCCTCTCCAGGAGGTTAATGTCCCTCTTTAAGTGTGGCCTCCAAAACTGCATGCAGTACTCAAGGTGCGGCCTCACCAAGCAGTTATACAGAGGGAGTATCACTTCCCTCCTTCTGGAGGTGATCCCCCTAGCAATGCATCCCAGCATCCTGTTGGCCTTGGCTGCTGCCCTACAAGTCTCAGAGTTGTTCATCTTGACATACACCACCACCCACAGGTCCCTCTCAGCCATTGAGACTTCTAGCATTCCCCCCCCCCAGAGTGTACACTTGGCCTGGGTTTCTGGCCCCCAGGTAGAGTACCTTGCATTTCCCTGCATTGAACCTCAGCTTCCACTTTCTAGACCATCTTTCCAGAGCCTCCAGGTCCCCCTGTAGGCCACCCCCCTCCTCCCTATCCACCACCGCCCCCAGTTTCGAGTCATCTGCAAAGAGACTCATCTCACTCCTGATTCCTGTCCTTATGTCAGATACGTAGGCATTGAACAGAAGGGGCCCAAGACTGATCCCTGTGGGACCCCACTAATGACCCTCCTTGGGGATGAGACTATCCCACAACTACGACCCTCTGGGTCAGGTCCTGGAGCCAATTGCCTATCCATCTGATCATCTGGTTCCCACCCCATTTCTCCCAGCTTATCCAACAGGCCCACGTGAGGAACAGGGTCAAATGCCTTGCTGAAGTCTAGAAAGAGGACATCCACTGGTCTACCCAGGTCCAAGGCACTTGTCACCCAGTCTAGAACTCCACCAGGTTTGTCTGACACGATTTCCAGGATGAATCCATGCTGTCTATCGTCCAGGCACCCTGACTTATCCAGGTCCCCCTAGCCTCTCCTTGACAATGCCCTCCATCACCTTGCCCACCACCGATGTCAGGCTGACAGGCCTGTAGTTCCCTGCCACCGCCCTTGATCCCCCCTTGTGGATAGGCACTATATGTGCCACCTTCCAGTCTTGGGGCACCCACCCTGTCCTCAGAGAGATGGTGAAAAGCTCTGCCAGGGGTTTCGCCAGGACATCTGCAAGTTCCTTCAGCACTCTGGGATGTAATTTATCCGGTCCCGGTGCTTTCTGTGTCTTAAGGGAGCTGAGGGCTTCCCTCACTCTCTCTGCTGTGATTTCCACTTCCAGTACCTCTTCTCCCTGCTTAGCCCTCCCCCCACCTGCCAGTGATGCCTCCCCCTCTCCCCAGACCTGCTGATCGGTAAGGGTCCCCCCTCCTCAGTATCTCTGTCTCCTCCCATGTATGATGCAGCACCCCCATTTTCCCTGGTGAAAGCTGAGGTGATTTAGTACCTCAGCCTGCTCCCCCGGGTCTAGTGCCTATCTCTCCCCTGATTTAATCCTGCTAATCTGCCCCTTCACCCTTCGTTTTTCCCCAATGTATCTAAAGAACCCCTTGTTCCCTCTCCTAATTTCCCTGGCCAGGTTCTGCTCCTTCCTTGCCTTAGCCGCCCTCACCACTCTAGTGGCCCTTCTAGCCATCAGCTCATACTCCCCTCGATCCTTTCACTCCTTGAGCACTTGAATTGCTTATAGGCTGCTTTCTTTCCCTTGCTCACCTCCTGACCTCCCTGTCCACCAACAGGGTTTTTGGGCCACCGCATGTTCGTCTTACTCTTGCACAGGTGCTGTAGCATCCTGCACCCCTCTCCTGATGATTTTCCACCTACTATCAGGTCCATGTCTGACCCAATCCCATCCAAATGCTCCTTAAGGATCCTTCCCATTTCCTTAAAATCTGCCCCTGAAGTCGGTTTACTTCAGATGCTTTGTGCAGCCTTCTACCCCTCCTAGGTCAGGCAGAACCAGACCGTGGCATGGTCCCTCCCGTAATGGGTCCCTACCTCAGGCCCCAATCTGGTCACTGTCTGCCAGGACCACATCCAGTATCCGTGCCTCCTGGTCGGTTCCTCACCTGCTGAGTTAGGAACACGTCTTGAAAGACATCCAACAACCTCTGTTCCCTGGTCACAGAGGATGTCATAGTCTCCCAGTCTGTTCCTGGCATGTTTAAGTCCCCCAACACCACCACCGTTCCTCTGCCCAGTCTGCAGTGTCTCCTACATTTGCCACCAGACTGTCCTCCAGCTCCTCCACCAGAGCAGGGGGTCTATACACCACTCCTATTTTTACTCTCTTGCCCCCCCTTGTTATCAGGGTGACCCAAATCGCCTCCACGGTTCCCTCCACCTCCTCTACTCCCCCTATGCCAATGCAGTTTTTGACTATCATTGCTACCCCTCCTCCCCTTCTCTCCCCCCTGTCCTTCCTAAACATAGTGTAACCCTCCAGGTTCAGGTCCCAGTCATGTCTTGCAGTGGCCCAAGTCTCAGTGACCGCTGCCACATCCACTGCCCCTCAGTTAGCATCGCCTGGAGCTCAGGCATTTTATTGCCAAGCTCCTGGCATTTAGCAGGACTACCTTCCACCCTTCCCTATAGTTCCATTTCCCCTTGCTCGTGTTCCCATGGGATTCTGTTTTCCCTGGTCTGCGCTTTGCCAGTTGGCCTTTTCCTGCAATCCTCCTGGTCTCCAGGGGGTGGAGACAGAGTCCTCCTTTATTGGCACCCCTGACAGCCTTTTCTCCCATCCCACCCCCTTCACAAGTTTAAACCCCACTTTTCACCAATGAACCCTCTATTTGCAACTTAAGGATTCCCTCCTCCAAATTGAGATGTAGTCTATCTCTAGCATACAGCTCCTTATCCTCCCAGGTCTCCCCCAATCCCCATCAACCCATACCCTCTGGCCTCACACCACTCCCTGAGCCACTGGTTTATCTCCTAATTTTCCTTTGTGTTCCCCACTAGCCCTGGCACTGGCAGGATTTCTGAGAAGGAAACTGTGCATCCAAGTGTCATGACAGACCGCAAGCTCCCTGAATTTTGCCTGTATCTCTAGCTCGCTATTTCCCTCAATGTCATTTGTACCCAGGTGGACCAGTATGTCTGGGAACCCCGCAACTTTTGACAGCTGATATCCTCATGCTTAGCCCTGTGCACTGTTAGTCCAGGGAGCATCTTGTTCTACTACTGGCCAGGCTTCTCCTCCCTATCCCATTTGATACCCTGATCATAGAATCTCCTCAGCAGGAGCACTCTGACCACCCTTTCCTCCATTCCCTCCCTTCCATGTCCTCATCCTTTCTACCAGCCCCTCCACCCAGCCGGCTCCTTGTTCCTCCCCTATCTGGGTGCACATGCCACCCCTCCTTATTTACCATGGCCACCCCTCCCTCCAATCCTATCTCCTCCTCCTGAGTATCCTTCTGTACCTTTACATTCCCCTCACTGCTCGCAACTGGTCCTTCTCCCCATCTGCTAAACTAGCCTGGCCTGTCCTCCCTTCCTTCCTGTCTCCATTTAGTTCCTCCTTGCTCGTCATGCCCCTGGCCTAAACCCTCAGCTCCCTTTACTGAATCCTCCTTGTACTTCTGGTCCTTCTCCTTTACCTTCCTCCCAACTGGTCCTTCTCCTGCGCTTTCCTCCCTCTTCCCCTGCCCCTCCTGCTCTGATTCACTGCTCCCCATTCTCCTGCATTCCAGATCCCCTGTTCTTCCTGCTATCTGGCCCCTGCCTCCTGCCTCCCACTCCCACTCCCTTTCCGTCTCTCCACCACCCTGTCGTGTATACATCACCCCCTCATCCTTGAGCAGAAGAAGAGAATTGAAGCGGTTACTGGAGTGTAAGGTCTGATCCACCTCCTCGCCTTGCTTCCTTCTGTCCGGCCCTGGCCATCTGGCTACTTCCTGAGAATGTTGTCCCTCCGTCCCCCTTTGTGAGGGTCCCAGTTACCTGCCTGCTTCCTTGGTAGTGTCCTTTGGACCCTCCTGCCAGGGTCCCTATGACCCTGAGCATTCTCCCTGCACTCCTTTCCCATGCCCCCACCCCAGTGCTTGGTGCAACCCTGTGGAGATTCCCAGCCCTTCCCCAACCATACCCACCCCTTCCCCAGCTTTCTAATCTAATCTCCTAATCTCCGCAACCTCCTCCCTAAGCTGTGCTAGCTGGTAGCACACTGGGCAACCACCGAACTTCCAAGCCCAGTCCAGTATCATGGCTGCTCCACATCCTGTGCACCCCACCACCCTCCCAAAGATGCTGGCCCTAATGACGTGTGGTTCCATCCCCTTCCAAATAGGTTTCCTTGGGTGAGCCACCAGGTTCCCCCAGTCCAAGATACCCCTACTGCCTAATTAGGTCACCCACTAATCTTAGAGACAGTCCCACTGTACACCAGTAACCCTGTTACTAGGTGCAGTACAACACATTAAACTTATAAGGGAAATGAACAACTCCCTCAG
This sequence comes from Neoceratodus forsteri, assembly GCA_016271365.2. Taxonomy (NCBI): domain Eukaryota; kingdom Metazoa; phylum Chordata; order Ceratodontiformes; family Ceratodontidae; genus Neoceratodus; species Neoceratodus forsteri. The sequence goes on from CM057458.1 coordinate 521,485,012, forward strand.
CTTCTCTCTCCCAGTCTTTAAATCCAACCCCCAGTGGCTAGAACTACATGAGCTGCACCTGCAGCCTTTTCCTCCAATTGCAGGGCAGGTGTTCCCCTATAAATTCGCAGACTTCTGGGGAGGGTGGGTCCTGGGCAGACACCTGACTCGAGAGAGTGTATCAGCCCTGTGTCTCCCCTCCAAGCCCAGCAGCCAAAGAACCAGGCCCAAGCAAATCCCACCAAATAGGTTTTAAATCAGAAGAAATAGGCCTCTACCAGCGCAGCCTGTTACACAGTGAAACATCCACAAAATGAGCCCCACTTACAGCCACCAAATCAGTTTACAAACATCCAGCAGCCCCCAAAACAATACCCTGCTAGCCCCTTAGAAGTAAGAAAGAAAATAACTAACCTACCAAGTAAAATCCACAAGAACCCTGTGAAAACAACAGCAGCAGCTACTGTCCTGGAACACAACTGATCCTGTCCCCTTCCAGTTCTTTCTCAGAACAAGCATTAGCAATCATTAAATGGCTCAAGTTGCTGTAGAAACTGTACAGTAACTGATTCTGAAGAACCTAATTACCTAATCCTAAAAGAGGGAGGCAGAGAATGATAGTTTTATTGACTGTTCTTATGCTTTAGAAGAAAAGCTGTTACTATGGTGAGTAGATTTTCCTTCTACAGTAACTACAAGAATTAGGATAGACCAGTATTCCCTCCACTCTCATTCATACTCCTGTTCCTACTCCTCCTGTCTCCACTGTTTGTTTTGTATGGCATTCTTCCTCTTGTGGCTGCCTAGCCTCTAGTTTTCTTCCGCCTGCCCCCTCTTTCCTCATCTGGAGTTAGTTTCAATTTACTCCACACTCATAAGCCTCCCAGTCATTTGGGTTCCCCTTGGACTCCGGCTAAAGTGATCCCCTTTGCGACTCCCATCCATTTGATATTTTCTCCATTACCTAATTTCTTTATTGTATTTTTTGGCTACTGCTCCTTTTATCTGTGTGCTCCATGCTATATTATTATTTTGTATATTTTCACCTTTATCTTGTGTTACGATGAGAGACATGCCTCTCGATTGCTATGAATTTCACATAGTACTATGATTTTTTATACTCAAGTTTAGCCTTCCTACACCAAGGCTAAATGATGTTCCTCATAATGCTAGTGCTATTTCTGGACAAACTATTAAACTATTGAACTAACTTGATATGAACATGCCTTAACACTAAATATGAGGGGCCCACTATTCTTAGACATACTATTCTTTAGAATGAGAAATGCTGCATATTCTGGCCATTTACTCTGAATTTTGAGAGCCAGTGCTATGCATTTTAATGCTGAGAGGTTTAGAGGTATGGTGAGAGAGTATCTTTGAAATAAACATTCTAAATTGCAGGGCATCACAAACAACCAGGGGATTATGCATAAATGTTATTGGGCAGTTCTGGTTCATGTTGCTAGAACAATGTGTTTAAAACTGGCTTCATAGAAGATTCAGTATCAAATGTGGCTGTATTGCTAATGCAGTGCCTGTTATATAAAATGCCTTGCAAAATGGGATGTACTGTACAGTTTACTGGGAAGTTATTTAAAGCTCACTGATGTTTCTGAGGTCGGTGCATCTGCTGTTGAAATCATAGCTCATTACCAGCTAAATGGAAAATCACTTAAATGCATTCTGTAATGCACAGTATGTCAAGTTCCTTGGCAACATTCTCAAAGAATGCGATATGATTTGTCTGGCAAAAGTTTCCTTTTCAGAATCCGTAGTAAGCTTTTAAATCTGAGCTTTTTTTTTTTGAAGTGTTCAACTATTCTAATTACTATAATTGTTTCTGGTGCTATCCTGGTTTTGATGTCATGCTTACTGGCATATAAGATAGATGATCGATTGATAAAAGTTTATTTTTATACAGGTAATGTTGTTAGGGAAAAGTATCCCTGTTTACAAGACAGTCTTGTGTATTAGACATTTCAGTTACTATAAAAACAAAAATACAAAATACATCATAAGTAGCATAATTCCCTAGCTCAGCCATGGAACTGCATTGTTAAATATTGGCACCATGTGGATCACTCTCCAATTCCTTGGTACATATGTACAAATGTATCGACAGAGCTTATCCATATTACCCTTACTGTACATTTTCATTTTAAAACACTTCTATTTCTAACCCTAGGGGTTCCAAAGATTGGCTTTTCTAGCTATAATTCTTCCGAGAAGTTCTAACTTTAGAACCATAAAGAAGATTAACCTTGTTTAATAAAAGACTGGAGTCAGGTCAACATGGCTATATGATTTGAATAGTTTCCATCCATTGATGCACCTTTTTTATGTTTGCTTGCACGCATGTGCAAGAAACATAGTGCCATCATCCAAGTTTTCAGAGGTGTGGCACCCGTCTTCCAATTCAGTCAGTGTGTTTGCTGGCGCTGCCGCAGTTCTCCGATGAATGCTGCAGCTGTCTATGACAGCAGTTGAAAATGCACTGCCATACAGTTGAAAGGGAGAGCTACGCTTCAGTGAGCAGCAATAAGATATCGCATGCTCATGTGCACCTCCCACACACACACGCACGCATATTGCGTGCTGATGTGCTCTCCCCCTGCACACACTGTATAGCCGACAGAGGTGCCCAATTCCCCCGTCAGCTGTGCTGCGCTCCCCCCCAACAGAGTTCCAGGTGCCACGCTGGGAGCTCACCCCAGCGTGGCAGCAATCTGTATGGCTGATGGGGGTGCCCAATCCCCATCGGCTCCACTCTTCCTCCTAAGAGACTATCGGGTGCCACGCTGGGAGCCTCCACCCCAGCATGACAATAGTTCCTGGCGGCCGTATGGGGTGCCCAATACCCCATCAGCTCCACAACCCCACAAAGTTTTCCAGCTGCCACACTGGGATCCCACCCCAGCGTGGCAAATGGCCCCATAGTCCAAGAAAAACCTGAAAGAAAAACCTTCCCTCGCAGACTGTCCTGGACGCCCTCCCCACCGCGCTTCACCCTCTGTGCACTCTGCCTCCCCACACCCCCACCTCACCCCATACTTACCTCCGAGTCTGGCGGGACACTCTTTGGTGGACCGGGAACACATCTGCACTCTTCAAAGCCGACCGTGAACTGAAGAAATGCCAGTAAGCTGTATAATGGAATAAATAGGTTTTTTTCAACTTTAGTGCATATCTCAGGCAATTTGGGGAATTTTTTCACCAAATTTTTAACATGGGGTTTTTGGGACCCCACCTCATGAATTCCGTCACTGTCATGGCGTTACTCGGCCCAAAGGTGATTTTGCTGTCACTGTGCGGAACCACCTTTTCGGGCCGATATAAAATGACAGTGTCATAGTTCATGAGGTAGGCCCTCAAAACCCTATGTTGAAAATTTTGTGAAAAATTCGCCAAAACTACTGTTTTACAAGCATGCGTTGAGCTGTTCCTATGCATGCTCGTAAGTTCGCGAATTTTCAATATGTTCACTCCAGATTTTCAACATTGCCATTTTACCATGCCTCCTTATAAGCAGTATAGCTGTCATTTCTTATATCTCACCCAAAATGTGTTTCCGTCCATGTAGCGCACAATGGCGCATTTGGTGTGCGAAATCAATGTTCAGGACAGATTAAGAAAATCACAGTGAACTGTTCATGAGCAGAGGTGTTATAATGACTATGTTAAAAATTTGGTGAAAAAATTCCCAAAAATGACTGTTTTATGAGCATGCGTTGTGCTGTTCCTATGCATGCTCGTAAGTTCGCGAATTTTCAATATTTTCACTCCAGATTTTCAACACTGCCATTTTACCACACCTCCTTATGAGCTGTATAGCTGTCATTTTTCACATCTCACCCAAAATGTGTTTCCGCTCATGTAGCGCACAATGGCGCAGTTGGTGTGCAAAATCAATGTTCGGGACAGATTAAGAAAATCATAGTGACACTGTTCATGAGCAGAGGTGTTAAAAATGGCTATGTTAAAAATTTGGTGACAAAATTCCATAAAATGACTGTGTTACGAGCGGCCATTGCACAGCTTCCACGCACCCTTGTAAGTTCATGGATTTCTAAAATTTTCAGTCCAGATTTTCACCACTGGCATTTTTCCACACTTCCTTACGAACAGTAGAGCTGTCATTTTTCACATCATGGCCAAAATGTATTTTTGCACTTCCAGCACAGAAATGCATGGTCGCTGTGGGAAATCACTGTTCAGGACAGATTAAGAAAATCACATTGACACTGTTCATGAGCGGAGGTTCCAAAATCCCTGCATTGACAATCTGCTGTAAAAAATCCCCAAAACTAATTGCATTATGGGTGTGCATTGTGCATTTTCTATGCATGCTCATGACTTCACCAGTTTTTTTAATATTTTCACTGCAGAATTTCAACATTGCCATTTTTTGTACCTCCCCATGAACAGTACAGCTGTCATTTTTCACATCCTGTTTGAAATGTGTTTTCGCACCTGTGGTGCCAAATGGCATAGTCGCTGTGCGAAATCAGCTTTCGGCTAACAAACTGATATTGCCACTGTTCATAAGGTGGGGGTCACAAAAAACCCATGTTGGAAATTTGGAATGAAAATGGCAACAAACACCTGAGGCGTTAGGGTTTCCAACCATAACGCCCCAGCCTGTAGAGATTGACAGGCATCAGGGGTGTGACTTGGGATTCTCGCTGTAATGCTCATACCATTCCACACCCTGCAGCCAGTGAGAGGCATTGAGGTGTGCCTTGGACTCTTCGGCCCCAAAGTTCACCCCATTCTCCTATACAAGACCCATCTCACTGTATTTCCTGATGGAATGGGATGAGCATAAGGGCCAAAGACCCCAAGGCACACCATGACACTTGTCAGTGTCTGCAGGGTAGAGTGTGGTGAAATGGCATGGCCATTATGCCTGATGACGCAAAGGCACACTCCAATGCCTGTCAGTATCTGCAGGGTGGTGGTGGGGTTGGCTTCAGTTCAATACTTCACTGCCATTCCTATTATGCAGCTCTCTAACTCCTACACTACCAATGCCAATGCCATCAAGCAAACATTCGGCATTGACAAATGCTTTTTTTTTTTCTATACTATGTTTTTGCACCAATCACCGAGGAACTCTCTTGGGCAGCTTTCAGTGCCCCCAGCTCTACCTCCATGCTTGAGAGGCCTCCTTCTACCTGGCACCAATCCGGCGATTCCCCCAGCTCTGAGCCCCCTGAGGTAGGGTCGCCCTATCCGCCCAGGGTGCTCTATCTATAATCTGGCAGGCGGGGTTGAGCTCAGCCCAGGAGAGGAGTGTGACTGGCAGTGCAGTGTGGCTGGGTGGATGGAGGTGCCATTGGCTATCCCCAAAGTAGGGGATTTTCTATTGTAGGTTTCCCCCTTGGAGTGCGACGTGCCATGATGCCCATGCACAGCTGCCCTGCTGATGTCTGCCGCATTCCCATGCCCCATTGTTCTGGCTGGTGATCCTGTATTACCCCTGATCTCCATCGGGGGTTGCGAGGACACCGAGGAGCCCCAGGAACGCTCCCCAGGGAGAGGAGAGCAGTCCTCCGGACGCTCAATCCTCTCCTTCCCCTACTGACCCCCGGCTCCCCTAGTCCGTCCCCGAACCCAGGTCGGGTGGCGTGGTTCGAGGTGTGGCTTCCAGCACCTCAACCATCAGCACCACCGGGCCAGACCATTGATGCACATTGATATACATCAATATACTTATAGCCATAATGTTATTTACTTTAAAATGGGTAAGTCCACATAAGACATATAAGAAAGCAAGTGCCCAACATTTCCAGGTTGAGGTAGACAACACTTGATATAATATTAATTGCAGTATCCAAAGATACTAGAGATGTGTGAAGTTTGGAAAACTTCGATTTGCTATAACTTTGCAAAGTCCTGCAATTTTGCAAAGTTATTCACACTTTGCGAAGTCAGGATTCGAGTAATTGGTAAGTTCATCAAGTTGCTAATTTACAACTTCACTGGCGAAGTTCATTGGGACTTCACAAAATGGCTGAGTCATTCGGTGTTGTTGCTGCACCATGTGACATGCAGGTCACATGGTTATACTGTAGCGGGAAACAGGCCAGAAGAGCTATGCTGTGTGCAGTTCTAGGAAGTGTAGTCCGGAGATAGGATCTGCACTGTACTTAGAGCTCAGTTTTGACTCTATTTGTACTGCTCTCATTGCATAAAACAGTTTTTGTAAAAGCCATATTAAGCTTGGTGTTCTGTATCTGCAGACTTCATTTGGAATGATTTTGCCTACGGTTTAGTTAATTGTTTTCCTTTCTCTTTCTGGTTGGTGCTGCTGTGCTGTGCTGGACTACTGCTGTGTAGGGGTGGGGTGGGGAAGGGCAGGCTTTTGTAAGCATTAGTTTCAGAAACTTTCAGTGCATTTTCAGTTTTCACTGTCACTCTCAGACAATTATGTTTTGTCAAGTCCTGAAAATCTAATTTCCCATTTTTATATCAAGTCCCATAATTTCTGTGCACTCTCAATGTTTCAGTGCGGTTAAAATATTATCATCTGTGCAGGGCTCCAACCGGTTGTTGTTAATATTTTTGATTTTTATTGCTTTCAACTACTTTAACCCTTTCTTGACATTTTGAAAGATTTTCTTTTTTATTTGACCACATTTATTTTACTATTAGCAGTATTTTTATTGGGCCCTATGCACTAATGGGTGGGTTATACGCGTTGAAGGTGCGTAACCTGCCCACGCAGCTCCGCACCTGTGGACAGCTGCACACTGCTGGCATTCACCTGTGGCTGCCACCTGTCTGTGGGCCTGTCCCCCCAGTGTGCAGGACTTTACAGGGTGGCCAGGGAAGGAGTCGCAGACCCAGCCAGGCATCCAATGAGGCGCCCAGCATAGGCCACACAGTGGAACCCTTGCACAGCAGGACATGGGTCTAGGTGTGTGAATGGCACCAGTTGCCACCTGGACCCATGTCTCTATGCCCCGTCAGGTGGCATCCCACATGGCTGAGCCCTTGGAGCTGGGGTGCCACCCGCCACACTGCCGCACCTCTCCACCAACACATAGGGGGCAACCCCAGCAAATGTGCAGCAAGCCCACCCCCCAGTCATGGCCCAGACCTGCACACTCAACCCCCAGTCCAGCAACCCCCACACACAGTGGTAGTCAGTGGTTCCCCCACCCTCCCCACAGCACCGACAACCTGACCCCATACCTGCAAAGTCGGTGCCGTGACTGGACGGCCAGTGGAACAGCCCTCTGCACACCTCCTTGGCTGCCAGCCATCCAAGTACTGCCAGGAGTGTGCTGCCTATTTATAGGTGCATGTTCCCAGCTGTATTTGAATGGCCAGCGGCCGAGGAGGTGTACGGAGGACTGTGCCACTGGCTGTCCTGCTGTGCCAAAGAATGTTCACATGCCCTACAGCATTTCTCAAGTTCATACATCCATCTTACCACAGATATGAGGAGCAGTGGGATAACAGCTGCTAGTTCATTTATGTGCAAACAGCACACTGGGTAGAACTAGAAACACAGAATTTGATGGCAGATAAGTACCGCTTGGCCACCCAGTCTTCCCATATTTAGTTTTTTTGTTGACTGGGTAAGCGCACTAGACAAATCCTGCCTATTTTCAGGCATGACCCGGGGGAGGGGGATACAGATGAATGGCAACTGACCTTGAACCAGATTAAGCTGTTGGTGGTATTTTTAGTGAATGAGGGAAATTTGGCCAGGACACCAGGGAAATTCCCTTACTCTTTTCGATAAGTGCCATGGGATCTTTAACATCCACCTGAACTACCACCAATCCAGGCAGATGGGACCTCGGTTTAACATCTTATCCGAAAGACAGTTTTCCCAGCTTCCCTGCTTACTGTAGCACCGCAGACCCTACTTGATCTCCGGCTTTACCCCCTTACCACTAAGGTTCCCTTATGCCTAACCCTTGCTTTCTTGAATCCCATTACAGTTTTTGCCCCCATCATCTATGTCAGGAGGCTGTTTCAGGCATTCCTCACTCTTTCTGTGAAGAAGTACTTCATCACATCCCCCCCGAGTCTACACCCTTCCAGCTTCATAGCATGACCCCTTGTTCTTGAGTATCTTTTTTCTGAAAGATGCTTCTCTCTTGAATCTTATTTAGACCTGAGAGGTATTTGAACCAAAGGGAGATGGTAGCAAATGCATATGACTAATTGTAATGAAGCTACATGCCTGGAATTCACAAGCATGCAACACTGGCTATGAAGGGCATGCTTGATTTACACAGTGTGGACAACATTTTGGCACCCATGTTGGTGTAGATTGACACTAGATTACACCTACTCTCCTTAAAGGCATGCTTCATTCCCAGTGACATTGTGCAAATGCAGTAAAGGCTATTAGTGATGTGGGGTTTGCTAGGGTGCCCTCCTTTGCACACTATTTGAAGTTAAAGAATGGCCTGTACTGGCAGCTGTGGCTTTTAAATATTTAAGCTGTCCACATCTACTGCTAGTTCTGAATGTGTTTTGGTGTAGCAGGTGCAATCATCACAGACTGACATACAAACCTATCCCCCAAAAATGTTGCTATGTTGACATTTGTTTAAAATGAATAGTGCACATATACCTCCAAACAGAAGTGCATTGCTGTGGGCACCACTGACACACCAGAATGAAGCAGGGGAAGGACAATCAACCATCACAAAGGTAGATGTGGACATTATGGGATGCAGAATTCCCATGTGGTGAAAACTCAGATATTCAGGATGCAAAGTGGGTATTCACTGTGGGGTATGAGGAGTAATAGATTTTTTAATTTGGAGAACGCAGAAAGAAAGAGAAGAATGCAATTACACACTTGGGCCACCACAAGCTCCTCCAGTCCTCCTCAACTGGAACAACATGGGCCTCCTCCTCCATCTCATGCATGCCTCCTGAAAAACCAGGCCACATAACCAAGCTGATATGCAAGACACCAACCTAAGGTGAACCTGCTGCCATGCATGCCACCACTGATGATGATCTGCACTATGGCATCCTCCAGTCCTCCTCACATGGAAACAACATGGGCCTCCTCTTTCTTCTCCTCCTACATCTCATGCCTCCAGATAAACCTGGACTCTTAGTCCAGCATAAGTACCAGACTTTTTGACAGCATTTATGACTGTGTGAACCTGCTTCTGTTGTCCTGCTGCCTCCTTCAGGCAGCAAGATGTCTACTACTACTACTCCCATCCCATCACATTGGGGCACCGTTGTGCTATTACACAGTACAGCCATCACTAATGTGACTTGTCCCATCTGTTGACAGCATGACCATCCCTTTCTTCTCCTTCCTCTCCTCACTCTGACTCCCACTCCTCCCACTCTTCTCTCCATGCCCACTCATTATTATTTAAAAAAAAAGATTTGGAAAGTAAAAACAACACAAAGAAAGTGATCTTGGAAATGGCAGAAAAATGGGGAAAAAAATAAATTATAAATAGTAACTTAAGATGAATTCACAGAACCAGAGCTTCTGAACACAGAAGTAAAAAGGAAAATACAGATAGAAAGCTGTAGAAACAAGCATTTGTCAATGACGAATGTTTCCTTGCATGGTGTATGTGATGGTGTCAGTGTCAAACACACCTGGTAATCAACAAACGGGAACCTTGGTAACAGGGCAGGGGGGGTGGCAGGTAAGGCTGAAAAGCAATTAGGATCTATGGTAGCATAATGGGTAGGGACCTTACAGCCGACTACAGCAGGTGGGCCAGGAGGTCCTTTTTTTTGTTTTCATGTAATTGTCATACGAACATATAAACATACGAATGTGCCAGCAGAAACAGACCACCCGGACTATCTTAGTCTGCTCGAGTGTGTAGCTAGCACCCCTAGTTTGCAACTGCCCCACCTTTGTCATCCCACTGCCATCCCCCACCTCCCCACCCTCACTCTCCCCTGTTCCCTGTCCCATGCCCTTATGAAGCTGTTCATAAATTTACATGATACCACCCATTCTGGTAGGGTGTTCCATTTTGCTACCACCCTATCTGTGAAATAGTGACTCCTCATTTCCTTCCTAAATCTTCCTCCCTCTATTCTTAGCCCATGCCCCTGGTGACCCTCTCCTCCTTAACTTAAAGACCCCATCTGCCCCATCCCTATTGATTCACCTCAGATACTTGAATGTCTCTATCATGCCCCCCCTGTTCCTTCTATCCTTCAGGGTATACATATTCAGGTCTCCCAGCCTGCTGTCATAGTCTCTCCCCTCCATTCCACATATCATGTTTGTTGCTGTCCTCTGCACCCCCTCAAGTAACCTGATATCACGCTTTAGGTATGGCCTCCAAAACTGCACACAATACTCTAAGTGTGGCCTTACCAACGACCTGTAGAGGGGCAAGATCACCTCCCTTCACCTGGATGAACCCCCCACCTCGCTATGTACCCCAGCATTTTGTTCGCTTTTGCAGCCACTCTCCTGCACTGGGCAGTGTTGTTCAAGGTCCCTGTTAACATTACTCCTAGGTCCTTCTCCTCCTCAGTTATCCTCAGCTTAACCCCTCCCAGCCAGTATTCTCTCCTTGGGTTCTTCACCCCAAAGTGCATAACCTTACACTTGTTTGCATTGTACCCCAGCTGCCTCCTCTCTGACCACTCCTCTAGCTTGCTTAGGTCCCCCTGCAGCTGCTTCCATTTCTCCTCTCCATCCACCACTGCTCAGATTTTGGCGTCGTGAGCTAACAGACTTATCTTGCTCACCACCCCGTGTGCAATGTCTGATATGAAGAGCCCAAACAATACTGGCCCCAACACAGAGCCCTGTGGCACCCCACTCATCGCTGGCCTTGGAGTTGAGAGATCCCCTCTCACCACCACCCGTTGCAGCCTCCCACTCAGCCAGCTAGTAATCCAGTTCATAATTTTTGCCCCTACCTCTACACCAATACCAATTAGCTTCCCCCCAAGCCGCCCATGAGGCACAGAATCGAAGGCCTTGGTAAATGAGGTGAAACTGGAATTGGTAGGCTGAGCAGGATACATGAATGCTGGGACTAATAAAGGGAAAAAGTATGAGTACCATCTTGTACTCCTCCTGTATTGGAAGATGTATCCCCCCACACCTTGTTAATCCCTTGAGGTACCTGAGTGTTTCTATCATGTCCCTTGTCTCCCTCCCTCCTCTCCTCCAGCGAGTACATATTGAGGTCCCTTAATCTGTCCTCGCAAGTTTTGTGGTGCAAGCCCTGTGCCATGTTAGTCACACTTCTCTGGACCATGTCCAGCCTGTTTATGTCCTTTTGATGGTGCGGCCTCCAGAACTGCACACAGTACTCCATGTGAGGCCTGACCAGGGTTCTCTATAATGGCATCACTATCTCCCTCCTTGTGCTGGTGATACCCCTGCCATATGCACCCCAGCATGCCAGTGGCCCTCCCCACTGACTTTGCATTCTGCTTTGACATTTTCAAGTGAACTGAAATAATAACCCCCTGGTCCCTTTGTTCCTTGGTGATTGACAGCAACTATCCTCCCATCCTGTAGCTCTCCCCAGGGTTTCTATGTCCCAGGTGCATTAATATTGCAGTTCTTTGAATTAAACCTCAGTTGCCACTCCTCACACCATTTCTGAAGCCTACCTAGTTCCTTTCTCATTTTCTCTACCCTTTCTGGAGTGTCCACCCTGTTATAGATCTTGGTGTCATCTGCAAACAGGCAAACCAGGGGCATAGCAAGGATTTGGTATGAGGTGGGGTCCAAATATTTCTAAGGGGGTCCAGAGGCATGCTTTCCTGGAAAATGGTGAAAATTTAGGAGTTAAGTGGTGCAGTTTAGTGCATTTTTAAGCATTAACTGTTGAGATTCAAAATTCAAGCTGTCAGTCTCATCCCTTTCCAGTCCTAGGTCTTTGAGGTGAACTCTGGGTTCTTTTCTCAGGGGCGTAAAATATTACTTTATTTTCCCCCTGCCCCTATTTATGTTTGCCATAACTTTCTATGTGTCCCAGTATGTTGATTCACAAACATTTCTGTCAAAATTGACCCAAATATTCTCTTTCCTCTGACATGTCCGGGCATTTCTGCACTGAAACTCCTAATATTCTCTCCTCAATTTGAATTTCCTTGGCAGAAATATTACTTTATTTTCCCCCTGACTTGTTCTGTTTATCTTTGCCTTCACTTTCTACTCCCAAAATGTTCACAAACATCACCCAAATACTGTATTGTCTTTCCTCCTCTTACTGGCTTACAATTTCCTTTACTAATATTGCTTGTAACACGGCATATGAGAGAGGACTGAAATGGAGGAGCCACATTGGCTGAAGTGGCACAGGTGACACCAACCGAGCGGTGATTAACCCACAGTTAACACCCGCTCGGTTAGTACCACCTGTGGCCACCGCAACAGTAGAGGGGACAGTAGAGGGGACCAGCCCACTCTGTCACCACCCCCTGACGCCACCCGCGGTGCTCGCAAGCTGCAGCCTTCCAGTGCCCGCCTGCCAGATACCGTGCCATCACCAGTGGGTGGCTGATCCTGTACCCGCCCACTCTATCTCCAACACCAACCAGAGTTCTGTACATGCAAACTGTCTATCTCAGTGGTGCTTGTGAGCTGTCTTTGGGTAGGAGCGGAGAGTATGTGTCCCAGACTGCACTGCTCCCTTCCGTGATCGGCAGCCAGCATTGAACGGGACAGCAAAGAAATGGATGGTAGGAATGGACAAATTAGGGTAGTAAGATATGTGTCTCGCACTAATCTTCTCCTCGTCTCGAGTGGCTAATATTCAACACTATCTATATAATGTGTAGCGGGCACCGTGACCACGCACGTCCTCACAGTAGCAGAGTCAGCTGAAAGCAGCCAAAGATACTACAGGTAACCAGCGAACATTGCCACTCTCGCGAACCGCTCCTAATTGGCATCTCACCCAGTATTCCGACAGTACTTCCGTCGCGCTTGCCATGTTACAAGCGCATTAATCACCTCCAGAGTCAGGCATTACCGGTGATTAATGCCTGCCAGGGGGTTGGAACCCTTGGGCTTCACACTTGTGCACCAATCCCCCCCAGAGGGCATTAATCCACTGGTAGAGCACTCCTCTGTTGGTGATTAATGCTTACTTCATTGTCCCTCAGCCTTGCTCTATATTCATCTGTGCTCTCACTTGCTATATGTCCGTTGATTCACAGACATTTCTGTCAGTAGTGACCCAGATCTTTCTTCTGGCCTCAGAGACCACTGCATTTTTACATTGACTGTATTTTGTAATTTCCTACATTACTGTACTAATCAGCAGCAGGCCCCACCATGCAGTGAAGCTTTTTTTTTTTTCTTCCCATGATCTCCATTCTGTGTCTCTCTGGCTTAAAAATCTACCTTTTCCTTTCTTTTCTATGGACAATTACAGACACTACTCTCACTAGGTGGCTTTACAGAAGCCAGGCACGAATGATTTTGCCACTGACTTTGCAGCAGTTTAAACTCTATGATTACTGCTTGTTCTACCCAGACTAGACTGAAGGGAATCCCCACAGCTCTCGCTTTCTGAGCTTCTCTCAGTTTGATCACCATGACCTACCCCAAGACCAAGCCACAGTAGAGTCAGAGACAACTAGGTGACTAAAATTTAATGTATATGCCACCTGATAGATGCAGTTTTGAGTGCTCACACTTCTCCGACTCACTTGTAGTGGGAAAGTGACTGTCTTGCACGATTCTGCGCTCTCAGCTCCTCTGAACAACCATGTGACCTTCCTTTTTTAAAGATCATGTGACCAGTCAGTCCATGAGTGTTCTGGGGCTCCTAGGCAGCTGTCTTGTCCCTGGTGGGAGGCGAGGCTTCTGCTGCATATTCATGAGTCGACACCCACCTCCATCTCCTTAGCACTAAGCACAGCCCTTTCATTCTGATCCTGCAGCTGCCACAGTAAGTAATGCACATTTTAAAAACTCTTTAATGCAGCTTTTAAACATTGAGGCAAGTGGGGGGGTTCCATGCACCCAGGACTACCACCCCCCCAGCTACACCTATGCAAACCTTTTGTTCCAGCCCCTCTGCAATGTCACTAATGAAGACATTCAACATGACTGTCTCAAAGACTGATCCCTGCAGTACCTAGCTGGTCACCTCCCATCCCCAGATTGTACCCCATTTACCACCACCCTCTGTCTGTCTGTCTGTTAGCCAGTTCCTAACCCAGTTCACCATCTTGTGTCCTATGCCCAGACTACCCATCTTGTTAATAAACCTCTTATGTGGGACGGTATCGAAAGCGGCATCCACCTCCGCACCCCCCCATTTAATTCCTTCATCACCCAATCAAAGAAATCTATCAGATTCGTGTGACACATACTACCTGATGTGAATCCATGCTACATAGAGTCCTGGGCATCTATGGCTTGTAAATATTCCACTGTCCTTTCTTTAAGCAGTGCATGCATGATCCTCCCTACTACTGATGTGAGGCTGAATGGCCTATAGTTCTCTGCCTCCTCCCTACTGCCAGATTTGTGTAGCAGGACCACGTGTGCCCTCCTCCAATCCTCTGGCACCACTCCTGTGTTGAGTGACTCTGTGAACATGGCTGCCAGAGGTTGAAACATAAAGATTGTTAGCAGATAGGGACTGCTAGGCCCATCATGTCTGACTGTAAGCCATGTGCTTGACTATGGCTTCTGACCCTTCCTCAGTTGTACCTCTAGGGTTCTCCCATGCTTGTCCCATGCATGTTTAACTTTTGCCACAGTACTCGCTCCTACCAACTCCTGCAGCAGGCCATTCCATGTGTCCATCACCCTCTCTGTGAAGAAAACCGTCCTCATATTCCGTCTTAGCCTGCCACCTTCCAATTTTATGTCCTGCCTTCTCATTCTTGTATTCCTCCTGTATTGGAAGATATCTTCCCAGTGCACCATGTTTATACCCTTGAGGTACTTGAATGTCTCTATCATGTCTCCTCTCTACCGCCTCTCCTCCAGCGAGTACATATTGCAATCCCTTAATCTCTGCTTGTTTGTTTTGTGGTGCAAGATCTATACCATCTTAGTTGCCCTTCTCTGGACCATCTTAGCCTGCCACCTTCCAATTTCATGTCCTGCCCCCTGATTCTTGTATTCCTCCTGTATTGGAAGATGTCTTCCTCCTGAACTGCGTTTATACCCTTGAGGTACTTGAATGTCTCTATCATGTCTCCTCCCTACCTCCTCTACTCCAGTGAGTACATATTGCAATCCCTTAATCTCTGCTCATTTGTTTTGTGGTGCAAGCCCTGTACCATCTTAGTCGCCCTTCTCTGGACCGTCTCCAGCCTGTTTATGACTTTTTAAAGGTGCGGCCTCCAGAACTGCACACAGTACTCCATGTGAGGCCTGACCAGGGCTTTATATAACATCATCACTACCTCCCTCCTGCTGGTGATATACCCCTGCTTATGCCCTTCCCATTGCCTTTGTAGTCTGCTTTGACGTTTTCAAGTTATGTGAAATTATAACTCCCATGTCCCTTTGTTCCTTGGTGACTGTCAGCAACTGTCCTCACCACCACCCCCCCCCCCCATTCTGTAGCTCTCCAAAGGGTTTCTATGCCCCAGGTGAATCATTTTGCACTTCTTTGATTTAAACCTCAGTTGCCACTCCTCAGACCATTTCTCAGGCCTGCCTAGGTCCTTTCTCATTTTCTTCACCCCTTCCAAAGTATCCACCCTGTTGCAGATCTTGATGTCATCTGTGAATAAACAGACCTTTCCTTCCAGCCCCTCTGCAATGTCACTAATTCAACAGGAGTGTCCCAGCACTGATCCCTGTGGTACCCTGCTGGTCACCCCCCTCTCCCCAGATTGTACCCTGTTTACTACCACCCTCTGTCTCCTGTCTGTTAGCCATTTCCTAACCCAGTTCACCACCTTGTCTACCATGCCCAGACTACTAATCTTGTTAACAAGCCTCTCATGTGAGATGGTATTGAAGACCTTGCTGAGACCCCCCAACCCGATTAACTTCCTTTCATCACCCAGTCAAAGAAATCTATCAGATTCGTCTGACACAACCTACCTGCTGTTATGCCTGACCAGGGTTTTATATAACGGCATCACTACCACCCTCCTTCTGCTAGTGACACCCCTGCCTATGCACCTCATAGTTTTTTCACATTTTTACCTCACATTTTCAACAAAGTCTTCTTATCACAGTTCCTCTTAAACATAGGTGAAAATTAGTCCATGGCAAAATGCCATTCCGTGCTACAGGTGTGGAAACTCATTTTGGGCAGGATGTGCAAAATGACAGCTGTACTGTATGTGAGGTTGTGTGAAGAAATGACTAGGTTCAAAATCTGGAGTCAAACTATAAAACATTGGCAAAGTTATGCACATGCGTAGAAAAATTTCAATGAGCACACACAATTCTGTCGTTTGTTGGCATTTTTGCTCCAGATTTTCAACCTGGGCTTTTTGGGACCCTGCCTCATGAACAGTGGTGCTATCATTTCATTACTCAATCCCAAAAGGTGGTTTTATATAGTGACTGTACCATTCTACACCACAGGTGCTAGAACATGTTTTGGGCAGGATGTGAGAAATGACAACTGTACTGTTCATGAGGTAGTGTGGAAAAATGGCTATGTTGAAAATTTGGAGAGATAATATTAAAAATTTACCATGTTACGCTCATGCATAGGAAAATTTAAATGAGTGCACGTAACTTGGTCATTTGTTGGTATTTTTGCTTCAAATTTTCAACATGGGCTTTTTGGGACCCCATCTCAAGAACAGTGGCATGATCATTTCAGTACTATATAGAGAAAGGTGATTTTGTGTAGCAACTGCACCATTCTGTGCCACAGGGGCAAAAATACATTTTGGGCAGGATTTGAAAAATGACATGTGAAAAATGACAGCTTTACTGTTCATGAGGTGGTGTGAAACAATGGCTATGTTGAAACTTTGGAGTCAAAATATTAAAAATAAGCAAAGTTACATGCGTGTGTATAAAAATGCTAATGAGCGTACGTAACTTGGCCATTTTTTGGTATGTTTGCACTAAATTTTCAACATGGGTTTTATGGGTCCCCACCTCATGAACAATGGCACTGTTGTTTCATTAATTGATCCCAAAAGGTGATTCCACACAGCAAATGTAAAATTGCCTTTCAGGACCGAGTAATGGAATGACAGTAACTGTGCTCATGAGGAGGGGTCTCAAGAACCCCATGTTGAAAATTTGGTGCAAAAATCTCAAAAGATGTCTGAGATATCAACATAAGTTGGAACCACCATTGACAGCCATTATACAGTGCTTACCATTCAGTTTGGCTTTGGCTTTGAACAGTGCAGACGTGTCCTGGTCCACAGAAGATTGCAGCCGCCGACCTCCAGAAGTAAGTATAGGGTTAGGGGGGTGGAGGGAGGTGGGTGCGCAGAGGGAGAGGAGGGATGGGGAAGGAGGATGGGGGAGATGACGAGGAACTATTTTCTTTTTTACAGGGTTAAAAGCAAAACAGAGCAAAGGAAAACAAGGCTGCTCCACAGAAAATAAGTGTGCTAGGTAGAAGAACTGAGCAAAGGAAAGCAATACCAGTGCCACTCCAACTGGGGAATATCAAAGCTTTATTAAATACAATAAAAATGACATAGAATATTTAGCAGCAGTGCAGTACAAAAAACACATGGGCCGCAAGGCCCCAACTAGGTATAATAATAAAGACATCGGAGGATGGCTTTCTTTTTTTAAGGATAGGAATGTTTTAGGACACTGGGAGTGGGCTTCCCAGTGTTCCACAGTGGTGGTAGGGGTACTAAAGACTGGGGACACTGGGAGTGGACTGCCCAGTGTCCCATACTGTAGGGGGGTTCTTCCACTGCCAACATGGGATATTGGGCCCCCAGATGTCAGCAAAGATAGGTGGAGGGACTGTGGCAGCAGTGGCATCTGACACCGGGAGTGGGTATCCCGGTGTCAAATTGTAATAAAATGTTATTTGGGGACAGTGAGAATGGGCTCCCCACTGTTCCACAGTGCTGGGGGTAGAGGATAAATGATGGGGTGGTGGTGCTACTAGACACCAGGGATGAAGGACAATGGGCTCACTGGGGGGGTGCCACTAAACAACAGGGATAAACAAGGTGGGGAGGGAGGGATTACACTGGACTGCAGTTGCATCCAGCCCCACTAGCACGATCACGTGTAAGTGAAAGTGCCTTCAGGCACTGGAAACTCCTAGCCCATACGCAGCCTAAGCTGCAGCCTTCTCCGCATGGCTGGGAGAGGAGGAGCAAAAGGGAGTCAGTGGCAGGTGGAGGAGGCATGGGAGGAAAGTGCCTTCTCCTATCTTCCCAAATCACCACTACGGCGGCAGTATTTTCAATGTATGTATGCCCTACTGGGCTTAAGGAAGCTGGCAGGGGTGGAAGGGGCTGGAGCTAGAGCAGCAAGGAGCTGCTATTTAGTGAGGCCTCTGGCGGCAGTACAAGGTGGGGAGGGAGAGAGGGAGAGTGGACAGGGTGGCAGGAACTGTCAATAAATGCAGCCGCAAAAGCCTCAGTGGTGAGAATCTTTCAGAGCAATGAGGCAGCAGCAGAGCGGTGGGTGCAGAGAGAGATAGACAACCAATCCAGCAAATATGTGAGGGTCCCACTGTGAATATAGGGGTGTCAGGACAGTGGCATGTGTCTAATTTTTCTGTGAGGGAGTGCAAGAGAGAGAACAGCTTGCCGGCCAGTTGGCTTATGCTTTATACAAATAAAAGAAATGAAGCACTCTCATTGGAGCACTTCATTTCTTTCAACAAGAGTACGGCTTCTAGCTGTGAAACTCTGGCTAGTGTCACAGTCTGGTTGCGTTCTCATTGGTCTATGAGGGACGAGCTCACTGTACCATGCTCTGCCTTGGACTCATCCCTGACACATCTCTGAAATGTCGTTCTACTGCAAGGTGTTTCTTAAGTACGTAAAAGGAAACATAAAAAGAACAGACATGTAAAGAAAATAAGACCTAAACTACAGAAAAGGCTTCCTATCAAACTGCTTACCAGAGAGATGTAGAAAATACAAAAATAAACTTGAAAAAGGTTACATTTAAATCACTTTTCAGTGATTAAAAAGCAGCAGATCTGCACCCTTCCACTCACTCACTCACTCACTCACTCACTCACTCACTCACTCATACAGAGTGCAAAGTGAAACAGAAACATGTTTTGCACAAAGTAAGTAAAGTAAAACTTTATTTTTTAAGCACCTTTCAAATATCAAGGCACTGTACAGAAAATAAATCAAGTAAGCTATCAGATGAAACATACAGTTAAAAAGTTAAAGGCCATCCAAAAAAGCCTTATGAAACAAGTAAGTCTTGAGCTCTGATTTAAAACGTGAGACAGTCAGACATTCTCTCATCCGATGAGGTAGAGAATTCCACAGGGTAGGGGCAACATAAGAGAAAGCACGTGCCCCAGATCTTTTTAACCGAACTCTGGGAATCGCCAGCAATCCCTCGTTGGCAGATCGGAGTGATCAGGAGGGGTGGTGGGGAGTAAGGTGATCTTGTAGATACTGGGGTCCCTGATCATGTAGGGCTTTATAGTTCAGTGCTGCATCATGTGACCTACAGGAACTGTTGCATGTGACCTACAGTCACTTTCTGTGGAAACTTCACCTGAATTCTCCATAAAGCAAAGTCTAAGGTAAAGTTACATGCAAAGTTTTCAAAGTCGAAGTTGCCATGGAACAGCAAACTTCACAAAGTGCTTCAAGAAGTCAAAGTCAGTGACTTCACAGGAACTTTGCGACCAAAGTAAAACATCTCTGCATCTCTAGAGATACTAGTGGTATTGCATCCAGGAGAATTGCATTCATGTTTTTAGTTTAAAATGTTGTGACTGAGACAGGACACTAAGCCAAGGCTCATTTCCAGGTGTGTCCTGGGTGAAGGGAAATAGGAAGGAGTAATCAGACACAATTATACAGAGCAAAAATACTGACTAACTGAAAATGCAAAGAAAAATATGTACAGTATATTGCACAGATAGTTAGATAACCTGTTCCACTTGCTGTTTTTAACCTTTTACCAGGACTTACTTCTCCAGTGTTAATTCTGATCTCTTCTCTAAAGTTTCTTTTTGATCAGTCATTTGTTGTTGCAAGTACTTGTCTCGCTGAATGCGTTCCCATGCTGTCACTGAGGTATCAATGATAGTAGCTATCTCCACATCTGTTACAAAAAAGAAATTACTTTAATACCTGATCACAGTGACAATACCTCTTGGGCAAAACGTTATTCTAATGGCAGTGATTTTACAGTACAGAAAAAAGTTATCTTTCTTGAAAAGACAGAAATAATAGGAGATATACAGTAGTATACACATATTGTTATAACATGAAGCATGGGAATTAGATCTGAGGTTAACTTCTTTTCTGAAAATAATATAGTTCTTTAGCATATAAGAAATGAATTAGATGTTATGAATTTGTTGATGTATTATAACATTTGTCTTTATTTACATTAATTGAGTTATACTTGGTTATTTTCTATAATTATTATGAGCCCTGTATATTAAGGGTATCCTGGTCCTACACAACTTTTATATGGTGCGTAGGGCGAGGATATGCACATCCCAGGTGTCTGATAGACACCCGCAGATGCACTCACAGTGCGCACCCGCTCTACACCCCTATCCAGGACCATGTACAGGGGATCCCATGCAACTACACATGCTGATCCAGGCAGAGGAGTGGGCATGCCCATTGAGGGCCAATGAGCACAGCATGCTCGATGCTGTTTGCGCTCCACCAGGTAGGTATTGGGGGGCTTGCCATTACTCCAGCTAGAGGGCTGCAGTAATGGCTGCAAGACTCCTGCCCAGAGCTCTTACCACATCACAGCACCCCACAGCCATGGACCCCTGCCTGCCTCAGCGCAATGGAGGGCTATGGTGTGGTGGCAAGCTGTGGGGTAACAGTTTAGTAATCTGTATGTTTCTTCAATTGCCACTGGGGAAATAGCGACCCATACTCAGACCACCATGTCCTATGATCCCCTGCTCTCCCCAGAGCAGGGAAACCACTATGGGACCCAGTTGGGACTTCCAATTGGAAGTCCTCAGTCTGGCCCATAGATGACTCCCTGAACGGCCCTGCCCCTAGTGCAGAGATACATGACCATGCTTGTGGTGCCCAAGCCAGGCCAGGCTGATGTGCCTACCAGCCCTGTACATCCCACAAGGGCCAGCTAAGTGGCATGCACTTACTCAGCCCAGTATGTGGTACCCAGTGTGGGGTAGGTGGGATTTTTGGATGGGAAGAAAAGCAAGAAAAATCACCAAGTGCCCAGCACACCTGAATGACAGGCACTGGTACTTTTGGCCCTAATCTGTGCGGATCCCCACTGGTCAGACAGCTGGAGGAGTAGCTGATGGGGCAGAGAGGACACCCAAAAGACCCTAAGGGTCAGACAAAGGAGGCAATCTAGAGGTAAAAAATTCTGTGCAAAAAAAAAAAAATACTTCTATAATATCATCAGAAGTTGCATTGAGATTTTAAAGTCTAATAGCTGCTCACCAGAAATTTACAGTAGCAAATAAAACATTTTGTATTGACTATATGATATAATTAACCATTATGAACTGTATTGGAAATTTCCTGCTTCCTGACTGGTTAAATAAGTTCTAGGTCCCGTATCTTAATTTCCCAAAACTGCACAGTTGTTTTAAAATAGATTTTATTAGATTATTTTATTTATTTATTTGAAAATTGGTAACGGAATGGCACACTGAGTCTAAACTTCTTTCCAGGTGAGAACCGGAAGAAGGGAAACAGGAAATACATGTTACAAGCAGGTGAGATGACAAACCAATAAGTAGCATATACAATTAAACATGGTAACAGACAGCTGCTAATGACAGCAGTATAGGGCAACAATTCAGTATAACAAACATCAGAAATATCAACATATTCAACAAAGGCTAACACTTTTAGAGGAGAATAGGCAAAGTGAGAACTGGTACAAACAGGAGAGAAATAATCGCACAGAAGAATTTTAAAAGAGAGATAGAAGGAGGCGCGTCCAAGAGTGGAAGGAAGAGTTCCAGATAGAGGGCAAACAAGTGGTGAAGAAGGCCTGGCCAGGGGATGTTGAGCAGTGGGTAATAGTAAAAAAACGAGAGGTAGAAGAGTGAAGAGAATAGGTAGAGGGTGCCGCAGTAAAAACCAGGTCAGAAATGTACTGTAGGAGGGTCAGGTGATCAGAATTTGGAGATAAAGGAAGCCCAGTGGGATACGTGCTGTGAAGGAAGGGAGAGGAACTTGTACAGGGAACAATGATGAGTAAGAGGAGTGGGGAACCAGTAGCAAAATGGTAGAAGGAGTGAAAGATAGGATCTAGTCTGGCTTACATGGATTTGGGAGCTCCACGTATGCCACATCCGCATACTCACACAGCCGGAGGATCAGTTTGAGAATGATCTTGCGCTGGGCCAGAGGAGGTAGAAAGGATTTATGCTTCTGAAGGGCACCAAGTTTGGGGTGTAATGACATCAATGTGGACAGAGAAGTCAGATTGACTGTCTAGCCACACACCAAGGTATTTGAAACAGGGGACTGTCTCCAAGGGGTGGCCATCAAGTGTTTTGAGTACTGGAGTCTGGCTAATCCTTCTAATCTATTAATAGGTTCCGAATAGCATGGAGACTGTTTTTTGGGCATTAAGGAAGAGATGGTTTGAGCTCCAACTGATAAACCACACTCATGTATGCGGACAACCTTCATGATCTGACATCAGGGGTATCACTTGCAGCAGGCCACACATATGGAACTACCACCATCAGGCAGTAGGACCACCCAGAATCTTTTCTAGCTAGTAGTCTACAGTATCTGGGGGCTGCCCACTCAAATGTCACCCTTTGATGTCGGCCAACCCTATAAGAATGGGAAGCCCCCGCTCTCTCTCCAGTTCATTTCCTGCTGTCGACCAATGCATGTCAGACCTCCAGAGACCACCATAATCTTCAGTTGACTGCCATTTTCTCTCAGATTTTCTTTTATTTTCTCACACTAGTTTTTCAAGTTTTCTTGAATTAATTTTGTATGTCAGACCAGTCTTCATCTTCCAACTGGGCCTTGAAGATGAAGAGTGCTTGTGGGAAGCAGCTCCCAAAGGAAGGACAGCAACTCTGCTTGCATCTGCTGCCTCAGGTCACTCATGACACTCAGGCCTGTGACATCTACAGAGGCTTTAACCAGGCCACTTGATGCCATTGCCAGCAGGCCTTAGAAGAATTCCTTGTGCAGCAGAAAGTCACCGACATGGAACAGGGGCTGCAGGCCAGAACCTATTTCTCTTCTTTGGCCTCGTTCTTGGGGTCACAATGCTCTTCCTCTGGGAGGGAAATCCAGAGATAAGCATGAGCACAAGCACCATGACAAGGACCGTGAAAAACCTTGATCCTCCTCCTGCTAACAGTCTCCGCATAAACCTAAGGCCGTGACGAGATTGCCCGCCTCCTCAGGGGTGGCCTCTTCTGCCTTGAACACCCTCTCCTTGAAAGGGCTGCCCTTGGCAGTGCCACCTACCAATCTCTCCTTATCAGGTGGTGGCTCCTCTTGAGTGGGATCCTCCCAGTCCTCCCAGCCCCTGCTGTTTAGGCCCCTTTTAGTAGCAGTGCCACAGTCAGAAGGCTTTGTTGGGTTTTACTCAGTCTGGCGTGTGTACGGTGAGCTCAGGGTCTCCTTCTACAACCTGTACACTGCCCTCTTCCACTCAGGCAATCTCCTCCACAGCTGCAGATCCTATGCCTTTCCTGGAATCATTTCCGGACGTCTCTCGGTCACCTTCACTGGCTCTCAAGGTGCCTACAACTAATGTCTCTCTCTGAGCAATGTCAGCCTCTCCTCACCTGACACCAGTGCCAGTCAGGCCTCTCCATTCACTGACATCTTTGTGGCCTTAGCCAGTACCATCATCAGCTCCTAAACCAATGCCAATGCCTATGCCTGCACCTATTCTTCCACCATCAGTGCCAGTGCTGGTTCCTACCCAACTGATGCAGCTGGGCTACCCAACACTGGTGACAGTGGACTTTCAGGCTATACTGACGTCCCTTTGCGTTTTCATGCAGGTAAGGCTTGACCCCCTACAGGACTGGCCTCAAGTGGGCCCGCATGTCCTGACCCCAATCCCCGACATCCCCAGAGACCCACTCCCTGCCCCACATTGGCTGGCACCCTATATACCTCTCATTTGCCTGGGAGAAGAAAGAGACTGTTACCCAGACCTCCGACCTCCTGAAGCATCCAAGGAGTCCAGTGATGATGGGGATGAGGTGCCTTCCCCTCCTCCTGCCCTCCACGGTTTCTTCTGAAGAGGATGAGGCCCCAAAATAGATACCCCAGTCTCCCCCAGATGGACCTGTCTTTCTCAGGATTCATGTGTCAGATCCAGTCAACCAAGGGGTTTAAAACTGAGGAGCTAGGCCCCTCCCAACATCAGCTGTCCACCTACCTCAAGCTGCTATACTTGTCCCCTCTGGTGCTTCCCCCATTGATTGACACCTTCGAGGATGCCACCATGGCAGCCTGACATTGCCCTAACTTAATACTGGCTATGCTTAGGAAGGCTGATAAATTTTATAGGGCCCCAGTAGGTAAGCCTTTCTTTGGGGAACAGCTGCAGGCAGACTCAGAAGTCATTAACATGGTGCACGGCCGCTCTAAGAGGCCAAAACAGCTAAGTTAATTTCCCTCAGTCAGGAAATCTCACAGGTAGGATCTATTTGTTAAACAGGCTTTTGTTTATATCACCTTGGCCATTGGAACCATCAACTATATGACCCACATGATCCAGTACCAGGATGTTTTGTGGGAACAAACCATGGAAACGGTCAAGTCTCTGCCTACAGGGCCAACTACCCTACAGCTCCTCCAGGCCCAGAAATCTGGGACAGATGTCATCCGCCACCTCCTGTGTTTGGTCTATGATGCAGTAGACATGGCGGCCCGGGCGACGGCAGTGGGAATATGCCTTTCATGGGCACTCCTGGCTGAGGGTGTCGGGGTTTGCTCAGGATGTTCAGATGTCCATCCTATGCTCCTTTCAGGGGGTAAAAATTGTTCAGGGCTGATGTCCAGGATATTCTATCCAATTTACAAGCCTCCAGACACACCCTACGGTCAGTACATTTGATGTACCATACTCAACTGAAGAGTGCCCAACAGGTGCCCTTTCATTGGGCTACCAAATACCCCAGTCAGCTTCCAAGCCAACCAAATGTAAGGCTGCCTAGCCCTACCAACCCCCTCCTCCTCCTTTTCCAGCAAGCATCCTAGAGGAGGAGGGGTGGCACCAGCCCCTGCCCCTGCCTCATCCAGACTCCTTGCGCAACCTCCCCCTCCAGTGGATCTGGTGGAGGTGGTAGGGGGTCAGTTCTCTCTACAATGAGAGAGATAGGCAGAGATCACAGGCAACAGCTGGGTGCTACAGCTCATAAGCCAAGATCACACTCTGGAACTCACAGAGTGGCCCTTAGAGGGGCCTCCAGTCCCTTCCTCTTATCCTCCTGCCCACATCCCTGTTCTTTGGGAGGAGATTCAGTCCATGCTGAGGAAAAGAGCAATATAACCTGTACCAGAAGCCCAGCAAGGCAGAGGGTTCTTCTCCCATTTCTTCCTGGTCTCAAAATGCTGAGTGACCTCTGGCCAATCATGGACCTCACTGAGTTAAATCTCCTCATCCAGTACAAGAAGTTCCAGCTGGTAACCCTTCAGGGGTTGTTGCCCTCCTAAACAAAGGGGATTGAATATGCTCTCTTGATATACAGGATGCATATCTTCACATCAAGATATGTGCCCCCCACAGACAGTATCTTAGATGTCAGTTTTAGGGGGCACATTTCCAGTTCTGGGCTTTGCCCTTTGGCTTGTCTTCAGCTCCTCGGGTGTTTACCAAGTGCTTAACAGTGGTTACAGCTGCCCTCAGGACACAGGGATTCTTCCTGGATGATTGGCTGCTCAAAGCTTCATCCAGAGACAGCCCTGTCCAGACCCTGAAACACACCATTCATCTGTTCCAGGACCTAGGCTTTACAGTCAACCTGCTCAAGTCTATCATAACACCTGCTCAATGACTCCAGTACATTGGGGCAGTCCTGCACATGGCTCAGGGCATTGCCCTCCTTCCCCAGAACAGGGCAAATCATCTCATAGCCCAAGCCAGGCCACTGTTCCACAGCTGCTATGTTTCTACTAGAGACATTCTCCTGCTCCTGGACATGATGGCAGTGGCCATAGTCATGGTGCCTCTGGCCAGATTGCATATGAGGATCCCCCAATGGACAATGAGAGTCCAGTGAGACCAATGTATGGACGACCTGGAACAGGAGGTCATGGTCTCTTCCCTGGTGAAAAGAGTTCTTTTCTGGTGGATGGAACCCACCTTTGCTATTCCCTCCCCTCAGCAGATCTTGACCACAGATACCTCAGAGATGGGCTGTGGAGCTCATATGGTCCCACACCAGACACAAGGGATGTGGTCCAGGCTGGAGTCTTCTTTCTATATCAGTGTTCTGGAGATGAAGGTGGTGCTATATGCCTTCCAGGTCTTTTAGACTCAGCTGTCCCCAAGCCTTCTTCTGGTGCAGAAAGATAATATGACTGTTGTCCACTACATCAACAAGCAGGGTGGTACTCACTGGTATTCCCTCTGCAGGGAAGCAATGACAGTTTGGTACTTTGCTCTGAAACACAGCCTAGAACTGTCAGCCGTCCATGTCCCAGGCATCCAAAATGTCCTGGTTGACGATCTAAGCTGGTCAAAGTCAAAGATGCATGAGTGGGAGCTCCTGACCTCAGTCATCAATGACCCCTTTGACAGATGGAATCATCCAGGGTTGAACCTTATTGCGTCCCCACTCAACGCAAAACTGCTGCATTTTTGCTGGCTAGATAAAGGGCCTGGAGTTTTCTGGTGAGATGCATTGTTCCTTTTCTGGAAAGAAAGTTTCTGAATGCTTTCTCTCCTGTTCCACTGCTTCAGAGGGTGCTAATCAAGCTACAGATGGAAGAGACCATGATGATCCTCATTGTCACCTTTTGGCCTGGTCAGATCTGGTTCTCCTTACTCCAGTAGCTAGCAGTGGAACCTCCAGTACCTCTTCCTCTGTGCACCAACTTGCTGACCCAGACCCAGGGCACCCTGGTCCATTAGGACCTCAATTCCCTGCACCTTTGCATCTGGTTCCTGAGGACATAGCCATGGCCGAGTTGGGGTGTTACTTAAAGTGGCTGATGTCCTGGTGGCAACCAGAAAGTCTTCCACCAGGGCTACTTATTCCAGAAGTGGAAGCATTTTACACTATGGGTTGCTTCACCCCAGCTGGACCCTTTCATGAGTCCTGTGAATCAGATCTTGGAGCACCTACTATCCATTTCGGACTCAGGTCATAGGTACTTCTCTCTTAAGGTGCACATGTCTGCCATCTCTGCCCTCCATGTGCCCATTGATAGCTGTACAGTGTCACAATTGGAAGTGTCACATACTTTTTTTAGATGTATCCTTCACCTGAAGCCTGCTATCCACAATCCTGTCCCCCCACAGGACTTGAATTTTGTGTTGGAAAAACTTACTTTGGCTCCTTTTGAGCCTGCTGCAACCTGTGCGCTACGCTTGCTGTCATGGAAAGCACTGTTTTTAGTTGCCATTACTTCTGCTCAAAGGGTTTCCAAGCTACAAGCGCTCCATGTGTGAGCAATCTTATTTGGTTTTCCACACAGGCAGGGTGTCTTTGTGTACTAACCCAAAGTTTCATTCTAAGGTGGTGTCTGAGTTTACCCTGATTCAATCCATCCACCTACCTATTTTCCAGTGCATGCAAATCCAGGGGAAGCATTGCTCCACACTTTAGATGAGCATAGAATTTTCCATTGCAATACACACTGAACCAAGGACTGCAGGAAGTCCAAGCAGTTGTTTGTCTCTTTTACCTCTGGGAAAGAGGGTGCCCCTGTTTCTAAGCAGTGTTTGTTCAAATGGTTGGCCAACTGCATTACATTCTGTTACAGAAAATATGGCAAGGAACTTCCTGAAGATGTCAAGGGCCATTCCACCAGGGGTATGGTGGCTTCAGCTGCCTGTTTCAGAAATGTCTCAGCTACTTTGAGTTCTGTCCATACCTTTACCAAGCACTACAGTCTGGATATCGCCTCCTGGCACAGGGCCAGTTTCAGCCTAGTTGTTCTACAAGGCCTTCATTCTTAGGCTCTTGGTTTCTACCACCCAGATTGGCTATTTTGATGTTTGAACTTCTTGAGACTCATTCCATAGCTGTAGCATGCTTGCAAGAGATACCCCCGATGCCAGATAGTACAGTTATGTAAGAATTTACCATACATGCCAGCCTGCTGGCACAGCGGCAAGGCATCTGCTTGTGGCACTGATATCCCAGGTTCCATGACAGACTCAGGAGTCGGGGGGGTCAGCCGGGGGAGAAGGATTGAGCATCCCAGGGACTGTTTTCTTCCACCGGGGGAAGGGGGGAACAGTGTCCAGTGCTATGCAGACCTTTGGCAGAGGCTGGGGGTACCGTTGCGGCCACTGCCACACTTTAGGGGGACGGGGTGAATGCTGGGATCATTGCACATCCCCGCCCCAGGAAAAACTCTCACAAAAAAAGTTGGCCTGCTAATGATGGCCCCTGTTTCCACCACTGCTCCCACTACAGACCAAGGTTTGCCAGGGAGGGGGGTCCCGCTCCTGTGGCCCCACTCTAGGGGGCAATCCAGGGCTAAGCAACCAAGTTCCTTGGGGAGGGTGTGCCCACCGAGCGGCACTGTCCCAGGGGGGTAAGCCTGGGGACAAGGGGGCGGCAAGCAGTGTGGTGAGACCAGAACCTTTAATGCCGGGGGAAAAAGGAGCCAGTTAAAAAAAAAAAGAACTTACCATAACAGTAGAGCTGCAAAGGGATCTCTTGCAGTAGGCCATGGCATCCCTCCTTTCTTTGCCTAGCTCTGGTAGACCTTTCTGTTGCCTGAGGATTCCTTTCTGTTTCCATGTTGCCGGGCACCTTCGGTACCTTCTCGATTCCTCAGCAGGAGATACTTTGCTCTGGTCTCTGGTGGGAGAACTGGGGACGGTGTGGGGGCCACCCACTCTTACAGGTTGGCAGATGTCAGACAGTGACATTGGAGAGGGCGGCCCCCGAGATAGACTGCTAGCTAGAAAAGTTTCTGGGTGGTCCTAGTACCTGATGGTAGTAGTTCCATAGGTGTGCCCAGCTGCAAGAGATCCCCTCGCAGATCTACTGTTACAGTAAGTTGTTACATAACTGTACTTTCCGTCATCCACTGCAGACACCTCACTGTGCCCCTATTGACTCTCCTTCATCACTTCACACAACTCTCTGACCTCAAAATCAGTCAGTCTATGATTGAAGTTCTTTCTCGGAATCAGCACTGCACTAGCCCCATGGTAGAGCCTCATGGATTCTGCTGGGCCCTTGAGGGGATCTCCTATCTAAAGTTACTTCTAATATCACCAAACTGTGGGAAATTATCTTACAACTCCTACTGTCTTCCCTGAGAATTGAATGCAACTGCTTGACATTGCTCAAAATGACTAATGCAAGGAAAATAGCAGCCTTCAAAATGGTGACTGACCCTAAAACATTTTTTTTTCTATAGTCTATTTACACTTCTGGCACCTCAGCTACCCCCCTTCCAACTGACCACCCCAGCCCCATCACCCAGCTTCTCCAGGGCTTACCTTACCGCCATTGTCCTCTGCCACAGGACTGTGATGGATGCCCAGTCACCAGTGTGGGCCTGCAAGGGGTCCGTCTTCATCCTGTCATGGGGGGGGATTTTCCTCCTAATTTTCTCCCCTTTACTCTCTGGAGCCTCAAAAAACACGGTTGCGCATGTGCATGGAGGCACGTATGGGCGCCAGAACCGACAACACTCCCAACTGCCCAGCGCTACAAACAAGCCTCCACTCAGTGGCAGCCAAGGGCTGGAAAGGCTAACCTTCCCAATCCAGGAAAGGAGAGCTGCCTGGCTGCTCAATCCTCTCCCAACCCCCTCCCAGCCGATCCCCAGTGCCCCAAGCTCGCCCTGAACTAGGGTAGCCGGCATGGGAGAGTTGAGACATTGGATGCCTTTTCCCTCTATGCCATTGGGTTACCTCTAAAATATTTTATCTGCTTTCTCACCTCCCTCTTGTTCTACCTCCCAGCTGGTTAGCTAAAATTGAGAAATGAACTGGCAGTTTTCTCTGGGAGGGAGCAAAACCCAGATATAGCCGTAATAAACTTTGGTAGTATTGGACTAAAGGCGGTTGGTGTTTACCCTGGTTTGAGGGATATGTATGAACCTTTAGGTCAGCACAAACTCTCCAGTGGTTCAGACCGCTATATGAGAACATGCCCCAATAGGTAGCCACAGAAGCAGAGCAGTGTAAAGTGCACTCATTACCCTTGCTCCTTTACTCTGTTCCCCCTGAAACAGTAGCATCCCACCCTACCATTGGCCCTGCAGTGAAATATTGGTCCAAGCTGCATAAAAAGCTGGGCATTGATCTCTCACTCATTGGCTTTACCCCCATTTGGAGAAATCCTAGTATCACAATGGACCAAAAACTGCTCATATGGCCCTTGTAAAACAAGAGAGGAATCCACTATCTACAAGACATACTGGTATCAGGGCAGAAAACCATAGGTACATTCCAGGCTATGCAAACCCAGTGGCACCTACCAAGAACCAACATCTGGAAGTACGTGCAAATTAGGAGTGCAGTCTGCAATATCTTACAAAACTCTGGGTTCCACATCATAACAGTGATTGCCGAACAGCGATTGCCATTTGGGCGAATGTACATCACTGAAAATAAATAATGGTGATGTACACTAACAGCGACTCCAAATGCGGTGACGGGACTATAACATATGCAGGAGGCTGCACCCCCTGCACCCCCTAACTAAAGATTCTCAACTCTGGGGGGGTGCATGTCGGGGGGGGTGTAAAACTTAAAAAAAAACTTGGCCCCAACGCAAAAAGCAATGCTCACCCCAGAACTGAACCCAGCACCCTCCCAATCCCAGCCAGCCACCCTCACCACCACACCACATGGCCAGCTTGGCAGACAACCACCAGACTACCTCCCACACACCCTTCCTCCCCTTCCTCCCCTCATGAGGTGTGGTCCCCCCCCCCATGCATGTATATTTCCTGTCACCCTCCTTTTCCCACCATGGTATCCTGTCGCTACCCTGCTAGGTAGCCCAGAACACAGGCGCCACGATTGAGTTGCCATTTTTCCAGTTGCTCAATTGCGGTTGCTGTGTTCACAGGATACCTAACTCTGTCCAATGCACTACACCCAACCCCCTCTCCCAATGGCTATCCTTAAGGAGATGCCTAACTGTGAAAATATACTCCCTTACTAGGGACACTCTGCCCAGTCAATCCCTGCTTTCCAAAGTAAAGCAGGACCAAGGGTTACAAACAACCTTATCAGAACAGCAGTTGCTATCATGTTTGAAGTTTGGGAACTCTGTTTTTAAGGATACCAGGAGCAGACTAATACAAAACAAAATCCTGCACTCTTGATACAAGACATCTTCTGCCCTCCACAAGGCAAAGCTCATATCCACAGGCCAATGCTGGTGTTGTGGGTCCCAGGGAGGAGACCTTTATCACATTTTATGGACCTGTCCCTCCCTACAAGTCTTCTGGTGACAGCGTTTGCTGCACCACTGCTAAGGTACTTCATAAGTAGATCCCTCATTTGGCCCCCCTACTACTCCTCAGACTCAAATCGGAAACACCTTACCTGACAGCACCTGAACATAGGTGACTTGCCCTCCTAAGTATGTTGGCCAAAAGACTCTTCCTCTGCAGGTGGCACTCAGTACAAATCCTGTCCCAAAAGGAGCTGTTGTTCTCTTTAACCCAGATCACCACTTTACATCATCTCTCCCATTTGGCCACTAACTCCTTACCTGCTTACTATAGTTGTTGACAACCATATTTAACATATATGTCACCCTAAACAGGAACTGGATAATCACATTTCTCGGGTTGTCTTTCCCAGAGCAATCAGAGTCCCTCTTTTGGGTTATCTGGCCACTGTGTCTACTATGTTGTACCAGGGAAATCTCTGTGAATGTTCTTTGATGTTTTTTGAAATGTGTGTTTTGTTTGAGTTTTCTGTAATTTAGGTTTAAGATATACTTTGCATAGGGATGCATACCTTGTCATAAACATCCTGTAGACCTGATTCAGAATGTGGCAGGTAAGTATTTCTAATAACTCCTTACCATGATAATGGTATGTTTCCTTACATATTCCATATGATGTTGCTTGTAAAAGATATATTAATTAATAAAACATTTAAATGAAAAAAGGGAGAGCTGGTTGGCACAGAAACCTGTGATGAATATTGTCAAAGTCATGCTGCAGAGAATTTTCTAGGGATGGAGGTTCTGGGCCCGGCAGCCTTAATTTGTCAAGAAGTAAGGGATGGGCAACAGAGTCAAAAGCCTTAGCCAGGTCAACAAAGACTGCAACTGATACTTGACCCTGATCCATCCCTTTCAGGATGCAGTCAGTGACATGTAACAGGAAACTGTGGAATAGGCTGTATTGAAGCCAGACTGGAAGGGGGTAGAGGAGGAGTCAAGAAAGTTGGGGGGCTGGCTGAAAAACAGCTTTTCTTGCAGTTTATCCAGAGAGGGATGGAGCCAAATAGGTTGATAGTTCCCTGTGGTGCAGATGTCACTCCTTTCATGTAGTGGGAGGACTTCAGTAAGTTTCCAGCGAGCAGGAACTGAAGACAGCTGAAAAGAAAGGTTCTGAAGTAGGGTAAAAGGGGCAGCAATGGCAAAAGCAATTGCAGGAGCAGACAGGTACAAGAGTATGGGGTCATGATCATCTGGACTATGACCCTTAGAGGAATTTAAAGAAAAAAGGGTGGACAGGACATCAGAAGCAGTGACTGCAGAGAAAGCAAATGTAGATGAGGACGATGAAGAAGAAGCAGCGAAAGAGGAGGAGGAAACGGGAAGCATGGTGATGGCACAGGATGTGAGGTGTGTGTTGAAAGCAGCAGCCACCTCAGTAAGCTCATAAGTGACCACAGGGTGTTGCTGAGCTGGAGGGTGGGAATGGCTACACTGGAAGGAGGTTTTAAAATTAAGAGGCTAACCTCCAGAACTTGTTAGGAGAATTAAGATTGCTCTGAAAGTTTGAGGCAAAGTAATTGGCTTTTGCCTGTTGGAGAGACTTGGTGCTGGCATTTTGTAATTGGCAATACCTCAACCAGTCCTCATGGGATCCTAAAGATTTCTAGAGGGACCATGCTGAGTCAAGGGCCCTGACAAGGGAGGGGAGTTCCATGGAGACCCATGGCAGGTGGACACCATATACACAAGACCTTTTCGGAATGGGTGTTTATCACATGCAGGCATAACATTTGGATTAGAGTGGGAGAGGGCAGCATTGATGTCCTATGGACAGAAAGAGCCCAATTGGAGGACTGCAGGACATCTTGGAGGCTGTCCTAGTTCAGTGAGTTGAACGACCAGGTTAAGATGTACTTTGGGTAGGATTTAACAAGATGAATTTTACTGACAAAGTATACCATGCAGTGGTCACTGAGGGAGTCAAAAAGGGTACCTGCAGCCAAAAATTCTGTGCAGTGAGATGCTAGGATCCAGTCCAGGAGCGAGTCGTTTCTGGTGTGAGAATTAAGCTGGGTGAGATCTGAAATAAGTTCATAAAAGATCCAGAGACTTGACTTTGAGTATTAGGTTTAAGAACAGGAGAACATTAACAACTCTGGGTAAAGTAATTTCCTTAGAGTAGGCAAGAGTAAGAAGGGAGGAGAGCAGAGGAGTGATGAAGTCAGATATGGCTTACACAGAAACACAGAATTTGACAGCAGATAATGACCACAGAGCCCATCTAGTCTGCCCATTTTTAGGGCTGTGGGTGGAGCTTACAGCCCTTTTGGGATCGATAGTACCTTACAAAAAATGGCTGATCATGGAACCTTCCATTGGACATTTTGAAGTATTCTTCTGAAAGTCCAATGGAGCTTGAAACCCTCAACCATGATTGGCCGCTTCAGAATAACAGCCACACTATTTTGGCTGTTACTTCCGCATTCTAGGGCATGAACTGTGCATGCATGACTCACACGCCTGTGCGGTCCCACTGACACCATCATGATGTGAATGGCAAAATGCCATTCACCACAACTACACATGTGCGCGTGTCACTCATGCACAATTGCATCACTGCTGCCAGCAGAAAAACCCTTCCACTGCTGCTGTCCTCCTGCACCGATGTCGGGGTCCCCAATCCCCGTGTCAACATTATGTAGCCCCCCAACTCATGTGGCACACTGGGAGCCCACACCATTGTGCACAAATGTATATATATTATTTTCCTGTAAATAAAGAAAATGTTCAATGGATGTGTTTTTTTTTAACCTGTAAAAAAGAAAACGGTCCCTCGTCATTGCCCCAGTCCCCCTTCCCTATTCCCACCCTCCCACTGAGCACCCAATTCCCTGTACCCCCCACTCCCTTACCCCATGCTTACCTCCAGAGGTCAGTGATGTCATCTTCTCTGGACCGGGACACGTCTGCACTCTTCAAAGCTGAACTGCAAACTGAAGAATCAAAGATAAGAGTGCTATAATTGCATTCAATGTGGTTTTCAACTTAAGTTGATAAATCAGTCATTTTTTTTTTAAATTTTGGCCCCAAATTTTCACCATGCGGTTCTTGGGACTCCATCTCATGAACAGTATCACTGTCATTTTGTTACTCCGTCCAAAAAGGTAATTTTGCAGTCGCTGCGCGTATTCACCTTTCGGGATCAATTAACAAAACAACAGTGCTACTGTTCATGAGGTGGGGTCCCAAAAAGCCCATGTTGCAAATTTGGTTATAAAACTCCAAAAAATGATTGCGTTGCAAGCATGTGTTGTGCAGTTTCTATGCACACTGCTAACTTCACCAATTTTTTATATTTTCACTCCTGATTTTCAACATTGCCATTTTTGCACACCTTCTTTTTTAACAGTACAGCTGTCATTTTTCATATCCTGTCTGAAACTTATTTTTGTACCTGTAGCACAAAATGGCACAGTTGCTCTGCGAAATCACCTTTTGGGACAAGTGAACAAAATGGCACTGGCACTCTTCATGAAGAGGGGCCCCAAAAAGGCCAAGTTGAAAATTTGGTGCAACACCTTCAAAAAATGGCCAAGTTACATCTGGGCATTCAATAATTTCTATTCACACATGTAACTTTGGTCACTTGGCAGCTCGTCACATCCCTATCGGCTCTGGTCAGAGTTTGTTCTTGAGGGGAGAGGTAGACTTCACTAATAAAGACTGGAAGAGAGAGTTGGGGGAAGACATATTACACAGGAGGAGTTTGTGCAAGGACATGAAAGAAGCATGAGAAACAACATCACAGAAGAGACTATTCAGTAATATTCCACCACCCACTTACCCTAGTCCTGCCTGAGAGATATGTAGCAAGAGATGGAGATTTCAGTATCACAGGGAGCCAGGATTCAGTGATGACTAGGACATCAGGGTTGGATTGCAAGACCTGAGCCTAAGCTGTTTAGGCTTGGGGAGGATGCTCCTCATACTGAAATGGAAAATGCTAAGACACTTAGGAAAGGGGCAGACAAGAAAGAAGGGAACCAGGGTTACACTCAACTTTACCTGAGAAGAGAAGCAGGAGAGCATTGATGACCTTAATGATGACCTTACGAGATCTACCAACACTCGCACACTAACTGTCCCCAGCTGCTCCACTTTCTAGAAAGTCAGTCTGAGTACGCTCACTGATTCCCTACAATATGGAACTCTCTACCACCCCAAATCCAACACTCCTCCTCCTCCCTCTATTCCATCAACACTGCCCTCTCCAACTATCTTGAACCTAACTGCTCTTGTTATGACCCGACTTAATTTCCTTCATCTTGCTCCTTACAGTTTATCCCCCTTTGGTATTTACCCAATGCCTCTAGCAACTCTACTGTCTCTACTGACCCTACCCCCTCCTAGGTGCTAGTTCTCATACCTTACTCCCTTCCCCTACTCTCTCCCTCTTTTTCCCTAGCCTTCACACTCTTCTTGCAGAATTCTTATCATCCTGAAGGGGTCCTATAGTGCCTAGGCTTGCTACTTTTCTTCCCCCATCTACCTATCCTTGGCCTTCCAGGTCCCCTTGCAGAGTCTCCAGCAGCCTGGTGGGTTCCTTGGATCAGGATTCATCCCATCCCAGGTGTTATTTCTGATTCCCTCCCTCTCACTATCCCTCTATAATTACAATGCCTAACCACAGGAGAGTTTACAATTGCCTGAACTTGCCTACCACCTTACAGGGTTCATCGCATCCTGAAGGGCTCTCTTTTTTGGTTAGGCCTTATTTCCCCTCCTAGGTGTTAATTACACTTACTCCTTCTCTCTCTCTCTCTCCCTCTCTAATATCTACTCTAGTCCCCTGTCCCCTTGCAGGGCTTCCTAAATCCTGAAGAGGTCTCTCCGGGATATGACTCTGCACTATCTGTCATCTCATCCTCTCTCTCCTTCACCCCTTATTCCCGATAGCACTTGTTCTCTTATTGCCATTGCACTTATTAATTGTCTCACAAGTTACATAGGTATGCAACACTGTTTGGAACAACTGCCTTAATTGATTGTATGCTATGTTGATCTTTGTAACTTGAATGTAAAATGTCTCATCCCTATTGTACCCCTTCCCCCTAGGTCGCACAGGGAGATGAGCAACCTGTTGCTCAGTGTGCATTCCTGGTGAAACATTTCAACAAATAAATAAATGTGAAAGATTGGAGTGGTGAGAGGGGGAAAGGAGCACAATGATGGTGAACAGGAGAAGAGGAAGAAAGAGAGTGCCAAAAACCCTCAAGGTTAGAGCATGTAGAGGAAACAGGGGTGGCAAGTTTTGAAAAATGTTGAGGGTGCTCAGAGTAATTATAAAAGGTGGGGGGTCTCGGGGCCACCTAGGCCCCCAGAAACTACAGGATTTTTCATGTTTTGTGCTGCATTTTTGGGGATATTTTGATACATTTTAGAATGAATATGCCACCACCCCATCTACTCCACTGCAGAGAATGTAAGGGTGCCATTGGGGGCTTTTTGATGCCCAACCAGGTGCTAAGATCAATAGGAGAGTGCCTTGGAGAGATCTTTCATGCCCTCAGTGTTCCAAGTATGCCATGAATAGGGATTTTGGGTTACACTGCAACCATCCCACAGGGTGTAAGACAGCCCTGAAGGGCCCTTTAATGCATCCTTGTGCTGCAAGAATGCCATTAGCAATTTTAGGTTGCTGCGCCACCACCCCACAGGGTGCAAGAGTGCCATGAGGACTCTTTGATACCTCCAGTTGATGCAAGAACCCATGGAAGAGTGTCCCGGAGGGCTCAATGTTGCCTCCAGGTGCTCCAGGGATGCCCTTAGTGATTTTAGGTTGCAGTGCTACCACCCCAGATGGTGAAAGAGTACCTTGGAAAGCTCTTTGATGCCTCCTGGTGCTGCAAGGATGCCCTTAGTGACTTTAGGTTTCTGTGCCACCACCCCACAGGGTGCAAGAGTGCCCTGGAGGGCTATCTGATGCCTTCAGGTGCTGAAAGAATCCATGGAAGAGTGCCATAGAGGCCACTTTGTTGCCCCAGATGCTTCAAGGATGACCTTAGTGATTTTAGGTTGCAATGTTACAACTCCATAGGATGCAAGAGTACCGTGGAGGGCTATTTGATGCCTTCAGTTGAAACAAGATGCCAAGGAAGAGTACCCTTGTGGGCTCTTTAATACCCGAAGATGCTGCAAGAACCCATGGAAGAGTGCTCTGGAGCACTTCTTGATACCCCCAGGTGCTTCAAGGATGTCCTTAGTGATTTTAGGTAGCTGTGCCACCTTCCCAAAGGGTGCAAGAGTGCCCTGGAGGATGCTTTGATGCCTCCAGTTGCTGCAAGGATGCCCATAGTGATTTCAAGTTGCTGTGCCACCACCCCACAGAGTGCAAGAGTGCTCTGGAGGGCTCTTTGATGCTGCCAGTTGCTACAATGACCCATGGAAGAGTGCCCTTGAGGGCTCTTTGATGCCCCCAAATGCTCCAGTGATGCCCTTAGTGATTTTAGGTTGCAGTGCTACCACTGCACATGGTGCAAGAGTGCTCTGGAGGGCTCGTTGATGCCTCCAGGTGCTGCAAGATACCCTTAGTGATTTCAGGTTGCAGTGCCACCACCTCACAGGGTGCAAGAGTGCCCTGGATGGCTCTTTGATGCCTCCAGTTGCTGCAAGGATCCATGGAAGAGTGCCTTGGAGGGCTCTTTGATGCCCCCAGATGCTCCAAGGATTCTCTTAGTGATTTTAGGTTGCAGTGCTACCATCTGCAGGGGGAAAGAATGCCCTAGAGGGCATTTGATGCCTCCAGTTAATACAAGAAGCCATGGAAGAGTGCCCTGGAGGGCTCCTTGATGCCCCAGGTGCTGCAAGAACCCAAGTAACAGTGTTCTGGAGGGCTTTTTGATGCCCCCAGGTGCTCCAAGGATGCCCTTAGTGAATTTAACTTGCAGTGCTGCCACCCTGCAGGGTACAAGAGTGCCTTGGAAAACTCCATGATGTCTCCAGGTGCTGTAAGGTTGCCCTTAGTGATTTTAGGTTGCTGTGCCTCTATCCCACATAGTGTAAGAGTGCCTTGGAAGGCTATCTGATGCATCCATGGGGCTGCAATAATGCCCTTAGTGATATTAGGTCACTGTGTGACCACTCCACATGGTGGAACAGAGCCCTGGAGGGCTATCTGATGCTTCCAGGTGCTGCAAGGATGCGCTTAATGATTTTATGTTGCTGTGCCACCACTCCACAGGGTGCGAGAGTGCCCTGGAGGGCTATTTGATGCCTCCAGTTTAAATAAGAAGCCATGGAAGAGTGCCCTTGAAGGCTCTTTGATTCCTTCAGGTGCTGCAAGAACCCATGGAAGAGTGCCCTGGAGGGCTGTTTGATGCCCCCAGGTGCTTCAAGGATGCCCTCAATGATTTTACATTGCTGTGCCACCACCCCAAAGGGTGCAAGAATGCCCTGGAGGGTGCTTTGATGCCTCCAGTTGCTGCAAGGATGCCCATGGTGATTTCAGGTTGCTGTGCCACCACCCCACAGAGTGCAAGAGTGCCCTGGATGGCTCTTTGATGCCTCCAGCTGCTGAAAGGAACCATGGAAGAGTGCTTTGGAGGGTTCTTTCATGCCCAAGATGCTTTAAATATTCTCTTAATGATTTTAGGTTGCAGTGCTACCATCCCGCAGGGTGCAAGAATGCCCTAGAGGGCTCTTTGATGCCTCCAGTTAATACAAGAAGTCATAGAAGAGTGCCCTGGAGGTCTCTTTGATGCCCCAGGTGCTTCAGGAACCCAATGAAGAGTGCCCCAGAATGTTCTTTGATGCCCCCAGATGCTTCAAGGATTCTCTTAGTGATTTTAGGTTGCAGTGCTACCATCCCACATGGTGAATGAGTGCCTTGGAAAGCTCTTTGATGCATCCAGGTGCTACAAAGATGCCCTTAGTGATTTTAGGTTGCAGTGCCTTCACCCACAGAGTGCAAGAGTGCCCTGGAGGGCTATCTGATGCCTCCAGGTGCTGCAAGGATACCCTTAGTGATATTAGTTTGCTGTGCAACCATCCCGCAGGGTGCAAGTGTGCCCTGCAGGGCTATCTGATACTTCCAGATGCTGCAAGGATGCCCTTAATAATTTTAGATTGCTGTGCCACCTCCCAACAGGGTACAATAGTGCTCTGGAGGGCTATTTGAGATGCCTCTAGTTGCTGCAAGAATCCATGTAAGAGTGCCATGAAGGGCGCTTTGTTGCCACAGATGTTTCAATGATGGCCATAGTGATTTTTGATTGCAGTGCCACAGCCCCACAGGGTGTAAGAGTGCCCTGGAGGACTTTTTGGTGCCTCCAGTTAAAATAAGAAGCTATGGAAGAGTGCCATTGAGGGTCTTTGATTCCCTCAGGTTCTGCAAGAACCCATGGAAGAGTGACCTAGAGGGCTGTTTGATGCCTCCAGGTGCTTCAAGGACACCCTTAGTGATTTTAGGTTACTGTGCCACCACCCCAAAGGGTGCAAGAGTGCCATGGAGGGTGCTTTGATGCTCTCCAGTTGCTGCAAGGACCCATGGAAGAGTGCCCTTTAGTACTCTTTGATGCCTCCAGGTGCTGCAAGAACCCATGGAAGAGTGCCTTGGAGGACTCTTTGATGCCCCCAGGTGCTCCAGTGATGCCCTTAGTGATTTTAGGATGCAGTGCTACCACCCTACAGGGTGCAAGAGTGCCCTGGAGGGCTCTTTGATGCCTCCAGGTGCTGCAAGGATCCCCCTAGTGATTTCAGGTGGCTGTGCCACCACCTCACAGGGAGTAGGAATGCCCTGGATGGCTCTTTGATCTCTCCAGTTGCTTCAAGGACCTATGGAAGTGTGCCTTGGAGGTCTCTTTGATGCCCTGAGATGCTTCAAGGATTCCCTTAGTAATTTTAGGTTGCAGTGCTTCCATCCCACAGGGTGCAAAAGTGTCCTGGAGGGCTCTTTGATGCCTCCAGTGGATACAAGAAGCAATGGAAGAGTGCACTGGAGGCTCTTTGATGCCCCAGGTGCTGCAAGAACCCAAGGAAAAGTGTCCCAGAGGGATCTTTGATGCACCCAGGTGCTTCAAAGATTCCCTTAGTGATTTTAGGTTGCAGTGCTACCATCCAACAGGGTGTAAGAAAGCCCTGGTGGGCTCTTTGATACACCCAGGTGCTCCCAGAACACCCTTAGTGATTTTAGGTTGCAGTGCCACCATCTCACAGGATACAAAAGTGCCCTGGAGGACTCTTTGATGCTTCCAGTTGATGCAAGAAGTCATGTAAGGTTGCCCCGGAGACGGTCCCAGGTGCTCCAAGGAGCTGAAAATGAGTTCAATTTTTTTTTTTTAGCCTGTGGATCCCCTAGGTCTCTTTTCTATTTTAGAAAGATACTAGTAAAAAACCAAAAGCGATTCCAAAAACAGCAAAAAAGATAGGCAAAAGTAAGAGATAAGTAAAAGAAACATCTCTAACCTCAAAAAAAAAAAAATATGCCAAAGGTCAAACTGTGGCTTCCTGTACAGAAAGTGATTAATTATGGTGAAAGGGTACAATCAGACATGGAAAATGAAAGTGCTTCCATTTCTGTACAGCGTGGCTGAAAGCAAGGATTACTTACTAAGGAAAAAGCCAGTAAGTAATTAAAGTTGCTTAAAAACAGATAAAAAAAAAAGGTAGCCACACAGCAGTCTCCGGTGCCTGGGAAGCATAACGAGAGAACCAGTAGAACCAGACATTAAATATAAAATACCCTAATTAAATGCAGGGTATTAATAAATATGTTTAAACACTTTAAAATTTAACTAATAACTTATTTAAAATAAATGAGCAACAGGAAACCCTGTAGTATCAGAGCTTAACTCTCCTGGTGGAGAAACAAATCTGCAACTGCCAGAGTGGAAGGTGGCTCCAGAGTTTTTCAAACCTCTTTTCTAAATTCTTAATTCTGCTAATTAGGATGAGGTTCTATCTCAGGGGCATCTGTCTTCTAGGAGATAATGCTTACAGTGTAATCATTAAGTGAAGGATTCCTGGGGTTAGAACCACTGTATATGTTCCAGGTGTGTGTCCCATTCTGTGAAATTTGCTGACTGAATTGTGGAATGATAATTAAGCAATAATGCCTAACAGGATGTGTGTGTCGTGCTGGGATAGCATTATGCCTCAGGTGTTTGGGCCAAGGCTGTAGGTCGAGTGCGTCCAATACCTGAGGAGTGACGTTATCCCAAACGACACACACCCTGGAGGGCATCACTGCTATTATACAATGTCTCATTATATATAAAATAAAAAAATAATTTTAAAGAATGTTTTTATTAGTGTGGAAAAATATTTTAGTTTCTTAGGGGGAGGTCATCCTAATGGACATCTACATTGGTTCACAGTGCTGAGACTAGACCTGTGATGTTGTGCTGGGATAACATCATGCGTCCAGTGCCAGACTGACCAATCAGAGACCAGGATTCTTTCTTGCCATTGTATAATATACTGTAGGAACTACACAATGACTGTTCTGTGGAATTCCATTCAACAATTTAAAACATCAGTCCACAATACATACAGTCATTCCGCAGTTCTATGAAAAACAGAATGATCAGTTCAGCAGATTTCCATTCTGCAGTTTAATATGTTAATCTGCAATACACACAGTACATTCATTCTGCCATTCTAAGTTGGAATTTTGCAAAAGTTGACAAAGTGCTTTCCATAAATTTGTGGAAGCACAGTTATAACTTCAGCCTTCATTCTGAGGTTGGAATTTTATTTTAGCACATTAATAACTATTATTATGAACTGGATGGCAAAAATGAAAGAAGCTGATTGGCTGAGAGGTATTTAGAGCTGTGATTAAATCCTACAACATGATCATGGCTTCAAAAACCCTTCATCCACCAGCCTCCTTACTCATAACAAATCCGTTAATCAATCCAAAAGCCATGTTCCCCATCCTTCACTCCACTTGAAACAAGGCCACCAAAAAATTCCTGCAGCTGGGAGGAGTGAGTCAGGCCTGCAGCCTTGTGCCTCACAACACACCGGAGGAGGCATGACGATATCCGATGAAGTACCATGCCCTGCCGTGTATCGTTGCTTAATTATTATTAGCATTATAATTAATATTATTATTATAGCTGGTTGATTTTTTAACATTGTAAATGTAGAAAGTAATTTCCTGTTATAACAAGCTGGCTATAATAGCTGTATCGCACCACACACCGTGATCACTTGTCTCGAGACAGTACATTCCCTTAAGCTAACACAAGTACAGTGAATCAGTCAAACAGTAGTGAATCAGTCAAACCGTACAAATCACAAGTGCAGCACTTCAGCAATGTCAAACAGGTCTCATAAGCGTTCGGCAAACAAAATCTTGTGAATGTTAATCAGCAGTAACAAAGTCATTATTTTCCCCCATAACTGCTTTTTCTCTCTGTACTTCTGCTTATATTCGTTGGTGTTAGCAGTTACATAAAATGAAACATAGGGATAGGGTGTAAAACTTGAATTCACTGTCATAGGCTTATGTAGCATCACACACTGAGGGTATATATAACATTTTCACTAAAAACATTACCCCATACATGATTCTATATTATTATTAGTTATTTGTTATTATACTTATTATTTTCCTTTAATTTCCACCAATCTCCTTTCCAAGTTCTCACATCTTAGCGTTATCATTCCTCTCTTCCTTTTTTATGTCATCTCACTATTCCTTCCTTTCCAGCTTACTTCCCCTTCAGTCCTACCTCTCTTCCCATTAGTGCTGATAAAAAGAAATATTTTATCCATGAAATGCTGACAAAATGTCAATTCATACTGTATATGTGAAAGATTTTTTAAAGTTAAACAAAAATTGCAGCCTATTTAGCTTCTTCAGGCCCCCCCCAAAAGCCCAGTTATCACTTCCCTCTCATGAAACCCCCAGCTGTCCCCCATCAACCCCATGCAAGCCCCATCCCCATGGATATAGGAACCCCTCCTGAGTTCTCTCCCTTTCCATGCAGTAGGTATTGACTGCCCCCACCCCAAGCCCCATCCCACTAGCTTGGGGTTTATGTGGCAGGAGGTACTCTGGGGGAAGTCGGAGTGGGGTGATGTCTGCTGAAACTGGATTTCAGTTGAGGTCATCAGGGACAGTTGAGGGGATTAGGGAGGGGAAAAAGTTTATTGGGATCAGTGGACAGTTGGACAGTTGTTAATATACAGTGAGAGAGGGATTTTTTT
Organism: Neoceratodus forsteri; assembly: GCA_016271365.2. Lineage (NCBI taxonomy): Eukaryota > Metazoa > Chordata > Ceratodontiformes > Ceratodontidae > Neoceratodus > Neoceratodus forsteri. The sequence goes on from CM057458.1 coordinate 521,528,823, forward strand.
TTTTTTTTGGTTTCCACTTTTTGCAAATTTGCTGAAAGCATAATGTAGGTACGTTAGCTACCTCTACTCCCACCTTATTTATTGCTGTTCCCTTTCTGGTTTCATAGAAACATAGAAACATAGAAGTTGACGGCAGATAAGGACCGCAAGGCCCATCCAGTCTGCCCATTTGTTTTTCTACCTTATAAATGTGCCATCGGCCTTTGCTCTGTCAGTGGCCTATCTATTCATAGTCATTTGTATTGCTCCCTTATGCCTATCCCATGCCTGTTTGAAGCCCTGCACTGTATTCATAGCCACCACTTCTTCTGGTAAGCCATTCCCCAACCTCCATCCTCCAACTTCTTTCTATGAATTTGTACTTTATAATTTAAAGAGCTACTGTACTACCGGTAAGTAATATTAGATTTTAAAAGTAGCCAACCATTACCTTTTACATCTGAGGTACTTTTTCTCTTCCCCTTTGTTTAATTAACAGATTGCTTACCTGATGTTAGTAGGTGTGATGTGTGGAACAGCTCTTAGCCTGGCAGCTGACACATCTTGTTCTGCTGCCCCGCACTACATCATCAGCATTGTGACCTCACTGACTGTGACATCACTGCTACTTAGGAACAGCAAGTGAGTGACCGCCAGGTCACCTGTGATGTCATTGTCAGTGAGATCATAATGCTGATGATGTAATGTAGATATGTCTGCCAGCTGTTCAACACATCCAGCACAATATTATCACATAGAATACTTTCTGATGAGCAAAAGAAAAAAGAAAAATACCTCAGCAATAAAAAGTTATAACTGACTGCTACTTAAAATGTGTGTTATTCTCCTGTCTGCTTGTTTTGGCTCCACTAGCTGTTTAAGAAATTAAGGGCAGCCCATTGCAAACTTTAGCTACAGTAATCAGAGCCCCTTCCCTTAACATTGCAAGTAACATTGGTGATTGTAACACAAATGACAAATAAAAAATAATCATGTCTTATGTAACTTACTATAATGTCTCCTTGTCCAAGCACAAGGTAGTTTCACACATGTATATCGAATCAGATAATACACATGTGCTAATGAAATTAGGGGTGGTGGCAATGGTGGACGATTGTAATATTCTGTGATCAGTCCATAGCGCTGGAACTTCCATATCAAGTCTGCCTTTTCTGTGATAATATCAAAGGTCACACTGAAAAAGCAATGAAAAACTTGCTGTTAAAGGTGATACAAATTATTTTGCATTTGCTTAGAAAATGATATGCTATAGATATGTATATATTATAACTAAACACTATAGTTAGGGTTGAGTAGTCACATTCGTTACTTTACAATATTCTGTCACTTATAACTCAGACATCTTTTGAACTAGGGATTTTAGTATAGGCTTACACACCATACATTGCAGGATCTTATAACTAAATTTTTTTATTCTTTTTGTTAACCAGGTAAGGCCCACTAGGCACAGGTGCCTGTTTTCAGAGGTAACCTGGGAGCACCAGGGAAGTTAAGTGACTTGTTTAGACTCCCACAGTATGCAAGTGGAGGTTGTGGGAATCAAACCCAGGTCTGTCTGCTAGATGTACCCAGTTCATTCAAAGCTCATTACTCTAACCTCTAGGCTATACTGCCAGCCCAAGTACATATTTGGTAAAATTCATCCAAGTAGTCTTAAGATTTGAGGGGGGCAATACAAAAACAATTATACATTTTCTAACTCATTCTGGGTAGACAAGAAAACTGAAAAACAGTAAAGAATATCCCTAGTTGAAGCCCTATCATAAACAGGAGGACCTGTGGTGATTGTGCTTCATGCTTTATTAATGCTTTGCTCAACTACTGTAATGTTTTTTATATAGGGCTTTCTGGAGGTGTGGTGCACTGTCTCCAGACTGTGCAGAATGCCACTGCCAGGCTCATATCATGCACAAGCACTTTCATTCATACTGCATCACACCTGTGTCGTGAAGTCTGCACTGGCTTCTGGTTTGTTCTTTAAGGCCTTGCACGATGTGGGTCCTGGTTACCTTAAAGACCTTCTTCATCGATACACCCCATGTTGTCATCTCTGCTCCACAAGGCAGAATTTGTTGAGGTCCCCCAAACCAGCATTTAATCCTCCAGTAAAAGAGTATTTGCTGTGGTGTCACCTTGGATGTGGAAAACTTTTCCTTTTCACTTCTGGAACAACTCCTCAATGGAGGTTTTTACAAAGTATTTGAAAAACCATTTATGTAGCCAGGCATTTTAAGATTAAGCTTAAGAGTTTGTTTTTTATTGGTTTTACTGAGCACTGCACTGCATCATGCATTTTAAGTTTTATGATTCTCTAATATTGCCATGTTTTTTGTGCTATGTACTGAGCCTCTAGGATAGGGTACTTTAGAAGTTAAAACTTCAGTACTTACTTACTTACCTCCTGATAGCCTAAGGGCTAAAAGCTGCTCAGAAGAACATCCCTCCCACTATGTCAGCACTCCCTCCTTACTACACTTTCCAAGAACTGTAGCCCTGCAAAAATTCCAGGTACCCCATCCATTATTCCTGTTGCATCCTAGCTCCCTCTCTACTCCTTCTACCTGGTCCTGGCTTCCTGGGAATAACAGAACTTAACCTTTCCACCTGCATCCAAGCTCCCTCTGTACTCCCTCACACCAAGGTTTGGCACACTAGAAGAACACAGGTTATCTCTCCCCCTTCATGCTGCATCCTGGCTCCCTTACCACCCACACCACCATACCCTGGCATCACAGAAGCAGTTAATTTCAAGTCCCCCCTTTCCATCTTATTGCTTCCCAGCTCCCCACCCTGCCCAAGGCCCTGAAAGAGGAAAATTCCCTTCCCTTTCCTGCTGTATCCTTACTTCTTCCTGCCCAGTCCTTGGGCCCTCAAGTGTCCATTACACCCTGAAATGTTACATAGAAACACAGAGTTTGATGGCAGATAAGGACTGCTTGGCCCACCTAGTCTGCCCATTTCCATACCTAATGGATAAGCTGCAGATCCTAGTTAACCAACAGCCAACTTCTTCCTAACCCCCCACTAGAATTACCTTATGTTGGCCCCATGCATTCTTGAATTCCCCCACTGTTTTTGACTCTACTACCTCCTCAGGAAGGCTGTTGCATGTATCCACAATCCTCTCTGTGAAAAAATACTTCCTCCCATTACCTCTGAGCCATCCCCCTTCTATCTTCAAATTGCGCCCCCTTGTTCTTGCACATCTCTTTTTCTGAAATATGCTACCCTCTTGGACTTTGTTGATTCCCTTGAGGTACTTGAAAGTTTCTAGCATGTCCCCCCCCCTCCTTGAGGGTATACATATTAAGCTCCTTTAATCTCTCTTCGTATGTCTTCTGGTGCAGACCCTGCACCATTTTAGTTGCCCTCCTCTGGACAGCCTCCATTCTGTCTATGTCCTTGCAGAGATAGGGTCTCCAGAGCTGCATGCAGTACTCCAGATGGGGTCTCACCAACTGTCTGTACAGAGGGATAACAAGTTTCTGTTTTCTACTGGTGATGCCTCTCCCTATGCATCCCAGTATCCCCCCCAGCCCTCCTTACTGCCTTCTCACATTGCTTGCCCACTTTAATGTCATCTGATATGACTATCCCCCCGGTCCCTTTCCATTTTTGTTGTTGTTAGTATCTCACCCCCCATTGTGTGCTCTTCTCCTGAGTTTTTGTTTCCCAGGTACATTACTTTACACTTCTTTGGTCTGAATCTAAGTTGCCATACATTTGACCATTCCTCCAACCTTGCCAAGTCCCTTTGCATCCTTTCCACCCCACCTTCTGTATCAACCCTGTTGTAGATCTTTGTGTCATCTGCAAAGAGACATATTTTTCCTTACAGTCCCTCTGCAATGTCACTTATAAAGACATTAAAGAGGACTGGTCCCAGTACTGAACCCTGTGCTACCCCACTATTAACCCCCCTTTCTTCAGAGTGAACTCAGTTTACTATTACCCTCTGTGTCCTGTTGTCCAGCCAATTCTTTACCCAGGCTACCACTTTGGGACCCACTCCAAGGCTGGCTAACTTGTATATTAATATTTTGTGTGGGACTGTGTCAAATACCTTGCAAAAGTCTAGGTAGACCATGTCCACAGCCCCTCCTTGGTCTACTACTTTGGTCATCCAGTCAAAGAAATGTATTAGATTTGTCTGACACAACCTTCCTGCTGTGAATCCATGCTGCCTAGGTTCCTGTGCCCCACTGGTCTCTAGGAACTCAACAATTATTTCTTTCAGAACTGATTCCATCATTTTCCCTACCACTGAGGTCAAACTGATAGGTCTGTAGTTTCCTGCCTTTGTCTTGCTCCCACTTTTGTGAAGGGGAATTACATCCGCCCTCCTCCAGTCCTCAGGTACCACACCATCCTACCATGATTTGTTAAAAAAGGGTAGTCAGTGGTGTCACTAGTTCTGCTCTTAGTTCTTTTAGAATTCTTGGGTGAATCCCGTCAGCCCCATTGCTTTGTCTACCTTCAATTTTAAGAGTTTTTTCAGAACCCTTTCTTCTGTGGCTGGACTGATATCAACCTCCCTATCCAGAGTGCTTCTATTCTTTGATATAGGTACCTCTCCCTCCTCTTCTTTTGTGAATATTGAGCAGAAGTATTCGTTCAGGGTCCCTGCTTTTTTACTGTCCCCCTCTGCCAACCCACCCTTCCCTTTATTAAGCCTCACTATCCCTCCCTTGGTCTTTCTTCACTTCCTAATGTACCTGTAAAAGGTTTTATCCCCCTTCTTAACTGAGTTGGCTATCTTTTCCTCAGTTTGGGCCTTTGCTATTCTGACTCACTTTCCCGCTTTCTTCTGCTTTAACTAGTACATTTCTCTGTCCTGCTCCTTCTGTGTTTCCCTATACTTCCTGAAAGCTACCTTTTTCTCCTTAATCTTCCCCACCACCTCTTTTGAGAACCATAGTGTTTTTTCCCTTCGTTTTGCTTTGTTGGTTTGCTTCACACAAAGGCGTGTTGCCTCTGTGATGGCTGTTTTGATTTTTCCCCAGTGTTCCTCCACCCCTCCTTCTTGCCCATTTGCTAGAGCTTTTCTAAGCACTCTCCCATTTTCCCAAAGTCAGCGCTCCTAAAGTCCAATACTCTTGCTTTTGTATGGTTTGACTCTATGGCTGTGTTTATTGTGAACCACACTGTTTGGTGGTCACTTGTTCCCAGATGACTACCCACTTCTAAATCTGAGATCCTTTCTCCATCCCCATTTGACAGTACCAGGTCTAAGATTGCTTCCTCCTGAGTGGGTTCCACCACTAGCTGTCTGAGGCATTCCTCCTGTAGGGCATTGAGAATAACCCTGCTCTTGGATGTGGCTGCAGTAAGTGTGCACCAGTTAACATCTGACATATCCAGGTCACCCAACAATATTTCCCCTTTTTCTGCCATTCTAAGTATGGCTTCTATCATTTCCTTGTCCATTGCCTCCCCCTGAGATGGGGATCTGTATACAACCCCCATGTGGATTGTGGTGACATATCCTGTCCCCAGGGTGACCCACAGTGCCTCCTGTACTCCCAGTTTATCCTTTAGTTGCATTGCTTTGTTCCCTTCCCTTACATAGAGAGCTACTCCTCCTCCTCTTTTACCCTCCCTGTCCCTCCTGTAGCTTGTGTACCTTGGTATATTGACATCACAGTCATGGTTCTCAGTGTGCCATGTTTCTGAGAATGCCATAATATCCAGGTGTCCCTCTTCCATCAAGACCACTAGTTCAGGGAGCTTTTTACACAGACTACGGGCATTGGTACTCATCACCCTCCATTTTTCGATGGCCTTATCCCTTTTAGCCCCATCTCTCTCCTAACTGCCTTTTCCTGCATTTACCCCTGTCCTGCTCCCTACTGACTTCTCTGCCTTGGTGTTTACCTCTCTAACTATTGTGTTTTGTGGGTGGAGGTTGGGTTTTCCCTTCTCCTTTTCAGTGCCTCCACCCCTTGGCTAGTTTAAATGCTTGCCAATGAAGCATTTAAACCTATCACTTAGGATACTGGTTCCCCTCTTGGACAGATGCAAACTATCATGCCAGTATAGGCCTGTATCCCTTCAGATGGACGCCCAGTCCCCAATGAAGCCAAAACCCTGAGCTCTGCACCAGTTATTTTTACCCATTCATTGAATCCCATGATGTGGAGTACCCTAGCATCACATTTGCCATAGACAGACAGCACCTCCGAGAAGGTTACCATACGTGCTACTTGTTTAAGTCCCCTCCTCAACTCTTTAAACTCCTCTTGCACTGCTCTGATCCCATTCCCATAAAGGTAATTTGTCCCTAGGTTGACAATGACATCTAGCTCCCTCTCTCTGCAGCTCCTCCTGCGTTTCTGAGGATTAGCTCCCTGTCCCTCCAAGCTGTGGTGCCAGACAAGCACCTTACCTCCCTCTTCCCTTCCTCCCTCAGTTCTACCCCATAACAATTGAGTCCCCAACCAGGAGTTGTTTCCATCCCCTGTGGGGTCCCATGCCACCCTCCTGTGGGTCTCCTTTGTCAAGATTTCCAGCATCCTCCTTGGTCTCCACTGCAGGTGCATCCATAGAGGAACCATTCTCCACTAGAACAGTGTATGAATAGTGGAGAGGTACAACTGGAGGAATGCACCTCTGTCCCATCACCTTCTCCCTCCCTGAGCCCACCTTTGTCCAACTGCTCCTCTTTCTTGGCAACCTCTTAGGTAGTGGTGGTGGCCCTGGTGGTCCCTGGGTGGAGGAGGAGGTTTCATGAATCCTAGCCAAGTCAGCCTGGAGATGAGCAACCCCCTCCCTCAGACAAGATAGCTGCCTACAAATAGGGCAGCATCGCAGCCTCCAGAATGTCTTTGGGAAGACTGCCACCCCACAGCCATTGCACTGCACCATTCCCATCATGTCTTATTTTGTGGCCCCTCTCCTGTTACTTTATATGCTTACTCTCTCTTCCCTGTTTTTTTTTCCTACTGCCAATGTGCCCTTACAGCTCTTGCCCTTCCTGTTCTGGGGCAGGAACTTCCTGTTGTATTCTTTTGTAGTCTCCTTCTTCCTTGCTCAGAGTCAGATCTCCAGCAGCTAGGGTGAGAGGGAGAGCTACTCTTTTTCTTCAAGGATGATGAAACCTATGTGCTTCACTGATCCTTCCCTTCCTACTGCCAAACAGGAAGTTCCTGTTGTCAGTTAAATCCAGTGCTTATAAAAGTAGAACTGGCTAAGGGTTGGAGGGTGCAGGGTAGGGAAGGAGGGAAAATTAGTAGGGTAGGAGAGTGGAGGGGAAGAAAGGAGGGAAATTAGTAAAAAAGTTCTAGTTTTGTATTCAGCTGTTCCTTGCTCTGAAAGCAAGATTTCTGTCTGCCAAAAGCTAGCACTAGGGAACTATAATTGGAGACACGTGCTTCTGTACTCCTAAGCCACACCCCCAATTAACTCCTCCCCTCCTGACTTAGCAAACTCCCTTTCCCTAACACAGAAAAATACACTGAATTTCTTTTTTTCCATAAATGAGACCCCCCCTTCTAATAAAGTATCTGTTTTCTTAATCCCAACAGGCACTGACTCCTGCTGAGACAGAAGTGTTCTATTAGTAAAAAAAAGTTCTAGTTTTGTAGTCAGCTGTTCCTTGCTCTGAAAGCAAGATTTCTGTCTGCCAAAAGCTAGCACTAGCGCACAGATGTATCTGATAGTTACACAAAGTGGATGTTTTTGTATTTTTTATTTATTTAAAACAAAAACATAGCCACTGTAAACATATCTGTCTGCATGTGTGACAGCACTTTCACTGAATTTTTTAATAATTTTTTTTCATGACACCATTTCCATATATGGCAAAAGACATTTATGTTTCTATGCATTTATTTCAAACGTTTTACCAGGAAAGTCACACTGAGCTGGCATTAGCTCATTTTCAGATGTGTCCTGGGGGAGTGGGAAGAGAAGGAAAATATAACAGATCCAATGTACAAATTACAAAAATAGTACAGCAATATGGAAAAAAGAAAAGCAATATATACAAATTACAAGAAAACACATCATAATAAAAATGACCATGTTTAATTTGCAGACAGTAAATTCAAAACAGGCAAAAGAACATTAAACAGTGAGCAACTAAAAACAATAAAATAAGAAGCAGAGTGTAGTGACTGAATTAACTTGGGGAGAGGGGATACTCTAATGACAGTGTAGGGAGGAAGGCTGGTGTCAGAAGTCCACCCCAGTATTAGGAGCAGCTGCAGGAATGATTAGAGAAATCACAGAGCAGAGATTTCAGAGCAATAAGTGAAGCAGCAGAGTGAATGGAAGGATGGAGACAGCCCTATATTTTAGGGAGACAGCACTAGAAGGCAGCTTGGCCAGCACTAGATTTCACCAGTGGAGATGTTGCAAAGCTTAAATTCACCGTCAAAGTTCCGACGAAGTTACTGACTCTGTCTTCGTGGAGCCATCCGCAAATATTTTCCATCAGCTTGTAAATTCCCTTATTAACTTCGCCGGTGACTTTGCCTGTAATGTCACCATTAAGACAGGTGAAGTCTGTTCAGAACTAGGCTACTGGTGGAAACAACTCCTGCAGGTCACATGGGAACAACTCCTGTAGGTCTCAAGGTACTCTTCTATGTACTGACTCATCCTTAGTTTCACTTTACAGTCTGAGCTAGTGAATGGAAGGGGACAGATCTGCTCTTTTCATAGGAAAACTTAGCCCCCCCCAAAAAAACTATTTTTCAATTTTCTTTTGCTTGTTCTTCATCTTATTTTGCTGTACAGTTTGAGAGTCTTTGTTTAGTTGTTCTTCAGATGTTATTTTCATTATATTGAACACTTTTATTTGTGCTATACTTCATCTCCTTTTGAATTTTTTTGTACTCTGTCTTTTTACTTTGTTTTTTTTGGGGGGGTAAAATGAGTGGGAGTGGTCAGGAGGAGAGGGGGTGCACACAGCTGATGGGAGAGGCTGTGCTTTTCACATCAAGAGGTCCTGGCAGTAGGAGGAGACAGCAGCAGCACCCCCCCACACAGCGAAGCACCCCCAGCAACAAGATGAGGCAAGGGCACCACCATCACCAACAGCAAAGGAAGCTCCAGCCCAGCCAGCTGTTGTAGCACCACAATCACCACCACTACCACCTGTGCACCATGAGAGGAGGAGATGCAGCCAGGACAATCTTGCTCCTCCCCTCGTTGGCAACAGCTGAAGTCCCTCGTCTGGGACTTTTTTGATATTTTTGATATTGACCCCATCAACAATTGTGTAGTTGCAAACTATGACACACTGTCATGCAGCATGGGAAATGGGGAGCCATTTGGGGAGAGGTGGCAGCACACACACCTCAGAGGGAGGCACCACAAGGAGTGGGGGAGCATCTGAGAAATAAAGTTACTGAGAGGAGTGGAGGTGGTACCACACCTACTGGTCCTTCTCTGCCAGGCAAGAGAAAGAAACATGGTGTACAGGTGCATGAGGGGGAGATGGAGGGGACTGGAAGAGGTATCTGTAGTCAGATTATGCTGTAGGGGGCACCTGAGAGACTTGCCTCAGATCCTCCCACCACATCCACTCGTGTGGAAGTACAACCACTCCCTAGGGACATAGAGGAGCTCTCCCAGCATGTTGCAGGGATGAAGGAGCTGTTGGAGGTGGTCTTGCAAAATTAGCAAACCATTCTAACGGGTTTGGCTGAACTGCGAAGTGGCAGTGCACCCTCTGTCTCCAGGCCATAGCCCTCCAAACCAGATATTTTCTTTTATCTTTTTCTTTTACCCTCTGTTAAACCCTAAAAATGAAAAATAATTCATAAACTTGAGCAAAAAATCTATTGTTCATCCATATTTATTTCTCTCTGTCTGTCTGTATTTCTTGATTTCTGCTACTGCTGTATTCTAGCTATTAATATTCTTCTGTTATCATCCATAAACAAGAAAAAATCTGATTTCAACTCTATTGTTGACCTTCTTGTGCATATGCACAGACCTTACACTATCACTAAAATTGTTCTTAACTTCTGCTGCTACCTCGTGCTGCCCTGTGTATCCCCCCCCCCCCCAACTGGCTGGCCTTCCTGTAATTCATTGCACAACTGTAGTACAAATGTTCCAGAAAAACAAAGTAGGCAGAATTTTGTTTCATCCAGATTTATGTGTATACTGCTACTACATGATGCTGTGTTGTATGTCTCACTCCACCCCCCCAACCCACTCCCACCACAGGCTGCCTTTCCTGTAATTCATTGCACAACAATAGTGCAAATCTTCCAGAAAAACAAAGTACACTGAATTCAGTACTCCCAGAATTATGTGTATATAGCTGCTACGTGGTGCTGCACTGTGTGTCTCACTCTCTCCCCCCCCCGCCACAGGCTGCCCTTCCTAACCCTATGATTCTGCTGTGTAATCCAGCATGATGTGGTAGAGAATATGGTTGGTGATGGCTTGCTTCCTGGTGGAAGAGGCAGCAGCACTGGAGGACCCCTGTAAAAAGAACAAAAAAGAAATTATTTAGACTCTACTCAACTTGCCACTGTTGTGATAATGGTATAGCCATTGTCCATTCCCACTCTTACTGTACCAGTCACCTGTGAATAAAAATAAGAAATTATTTAGCCTCCCTTTGGCCACTGCAGTGGTCGCATGGTATATCTGCTGTCCATTCCCATTCTTACTGTACCTGTCACCTGTGAATAAAAGTGGGAAACTATTTAGCCTCACTTTGGCCACTACAGTGGCTGCACTGTGTATCCACTGTCCACTCCCATTCTTTGTCAACTTTGACCAAAAATGATAAATTATTTAGCCTCCCTTTGGCCACCGTGGCACACTGTGTACCTATGAAAAAGGAGAACAAAAAATAAGAAGAAAAAAAAGAAAATCATAATAGGATAATGAAATGGGGGGAGAGGTCAGGGGGAGGAGGCAACTCCAGGAAAATTGATTGGGCTGCACACTTAAGCAGACTAAACAGACCTTTGTGGCCTGATTCAGCTGGAAATTTTCATGTGTTCATATAATGATGCCTCTGGTGTAGGAAGACATCACATAACTCCTGTTTCTCGATGGCTGTCTGGTTTTGCGACTGCCTTTACCAGTCATCCCTGTGAATGGCGAAACCTGCAGGAAGACAAAAGAAAAGAAACAAAAACTGTTTAATATCTTTCTGAGAAAGGTGGAAGGCCTTTTGTCCTCTGCAAGGCCAAGGACTGGAGTCACCCACCACCAGTGCGGGAGGGATAATGACTGTGAACTACAGTGAAAGTGACTTACCATCACAGCAGACAAAGATAGGCCATGGTGGAGTTGAGATCTTGCTGCCTTGATGAGCTGGCTAGCTGGAGGGTCAGCTTGAGGGCTGGCTAGTGGGCTGGCTGGTAGGAGAACTTGCTAATGGCATTTTTATGCTGCATCAGTGTGGAGATGGTGGCTCATGCTGTCTCTGGCTGTGCAGGATCCAAGCAAGACAGAGGAGGAGGAGGAGGAGAACACGGTCCCATGTCTTGTTGGCTGGAGCAGGCATGCTTTGCTTAGCTGGTAATGGCATTTTTATGTTGCAGGCCAGAGGAGGAGGAGGAGGCGGTGCCGTGCCTCACTCATTGGAGCAAGCATTGTCTCTAGGCATCACATTAAGGTGGTGGAGGCAGGTAATCCATTAGGCTTGAGGAAACAGCACAACAATTGGGGATGGGGAACAGTAAAATGACCGAAAATAACAGAATTGTGAATCAAAAAGTAAAGGATCATACTGATGAGGGGGAAAGGAAGGAAACAACACATCTGTTTTTTATGCTTCAACCTCATTAAGGAAGCAACCCTCACAGTGTTCCAGACTCGAGGTGTCACCAGATGGGAATTCTCTCTCCATTACTGCTTCATCCACTTCAGTAGTAGAAGACAATTTGCTAATGCTGACAATGCCTTGCCCTTAATCTTCACCAGCACTGTAGGAAGGCATTTTCAAGCCCAGGGCAAGCTACACATTTTGCCCCCTACCCCTATCCAGTACAGAAAAAAATTTTCTTGCATGCAGAAAATAGGTAGGAATAAAACAAACATATATATTTTTTTAAGTTATGTTTGTTCAGTTTCACATCGCAAAACCCAAGTAGACAGGACCTTGGTGCAGAGCACAGTAAGCAGATCAGAAATATAATGACAGGATCCAATGCTCATTTCCCCACATGACAACATTTAGGGGTAGATGCAATAAAAGTTTCAACTAGAAAGAAATCCAATCCCCAAAAGACCAATGCAGCATGCTCATGGATATGTCTGAAAAGTTCAAAAGAAAGATGTGGCTAGCACAGTTTTATTGCTGTAGGGAGGCTTCCAGGAAAACATGTTTGTAAATAGGGGTGCCTTCGGTCTCAGAGTAACTAACTAATCAAGGCAGAGGCAGTATTTAGTTGAGACACTTAATTCAGAGAGAAAGAAAGGCCACCAAGCCACTGCTTGATTCTGACTTGTCACAAATGCTTGCTACATACACAAACATGCCCTTGCCTGCTGTACGTAGGATGGATGCTATTTACAGTCAGGTATCTTCATGTCATGATGCCATATCACCATAGTCACTGCAGAAAACAAGTATGCATTGCTTCAGTATGAAAACGTTACTATTGGCCAAACATCTCTTTAGGTGACAGCTCCAATTTTGTAACCTTATCTGTATACAAGAATGACAACTAGACATACTGTGACAGACACATGTGACCAGTTCGTCTGGTGAGATAGGTCTGGCAGTGGCTGCATCGCTCTGTTGCTCATTCTTCTGTTTGTGCTGTAGCATATTTTGCTGTGGGGAAAGGGACAGGAAGTACTATGGGAGTTGTAGTCCCTGGATACCCACAGTAAACTATAGAGGATTGCTGCCTGTGTTGGGGGAATTTTAAATGCTCAATAATTTTATGTTTTAAACCGACAGGGAACTAAGTCCTTGCTGCTAGCACCTTCTAGGGCAATTTGGGGCACATATAGTACTGAATTGTGTGTTTAGAGAAGGTACTCACTCTCTGGGTGATCACGTGGCCCAGAAGTGTTATTAATCAAATCAAATCAAATCAGATTTTATTTATAATGCGCTTTTCAAAAAATTATCAAAGCACAAATACATCACAAAAAACAGCCAACACAATAAATTTGAATATAAAAGCAATTAAAAGACAACAGGGTGGCCTATTCAAAGGCTTGCTGGAATAAACAACTCTTTAAAGATGCCTTGAATAGCTCTGTGGACTGGCACTCTCAAATCTGATGAGGTAGAGAATTCCACAGGGATGGGACCACAAAAGAAAAAGATCTAGCCCCAGATGTTTGAAGATGAACCCTAGGAACCTCTAGCAATCCCTCGTTGGCAGAGCACAGCGAGCGGAGAGGGCGGTAGGGTCGCAGTAGATTTTGCAAATAGCCCATTTCCTGACTATGTAGGGTCTTATAGGTCAGCAACGCGACCTTGAAGGTGATTCTCCATCGCACTGGCAGCCAGTACAGTTCACGCAGCACAGGTGTGATATGGCAAGTTCTTGACAGCCCCATCAACAACCTGGCTGCAGTGTTCTGCACCAGCTGCAGGTGACAGAGATCCACCCCTGGCAACCCTAGATATAGAGCATTACAGTAGTCAAGATGTGAGGAAACAAAGACATGAACTAATACATTAAGGGCTAAACCTGGATAAATAAGTGCACCGAGCAAGCGGAGTGAGCTCAGTGTGGAGTGAGTGCATGGTCAGTGTGCTCGAAGACATGCACATCTAGCACATGACTAGCATGACCACCAGGGTCAGCTGGATCAGGGTAAAGAGGTATAGCTTGCACAACCTTTTCTTGTGGCCCACGAGTCGGAGGTAAGAACCATGGACCCTCTATTTGTAAAGCTAGATAGTGGAGAATTAGGATTTAGATGCTCTGTATGTGGACCTTTTAGTACAGATGCCAATAATAGCTTTGATGTATTCATGTATGGGGGATGTACAGAGTTGCGGGAGTTAAAAACACATCTTTGTAGTAAAGAGAAAGAAATTACTGTACTTAAAGGTAAAATTGAGAGTCTCAGGGCAGTAATTGGTAAACCCAAGGTACAAGAAGGGGTTTCATCTAAACTCAATAGAAGGGATGACACTGATATCGATGAATCAGAAAAGGATTTGTCAGCCGATGACATGGTGGTTAAAATGAAAAGACACAGATGGAGGGCCATTGAATTAATTCCGGAGCATGCTAATCATTTTGAACCCCTAGTATGACTTATGGATGCCTTAGAAACCCTGGCAGATGATCTCCTGAGTCTAGCTAATACAAATGCAGAGAATGATCTAGAGAGAATATGTGTAAGTGCTCATGAGGAGGTTGTTGCATCTGAAACTCCAAATACTGTGCCACCTATTTTAAGGAATAATGAATTAGTGGTTGGGATGACTGGTACACATGAAGAAGAGCAGAAAGGAATTGTTGTCTTAGAAACTCAAACTCAACCTATTATGCCATCTAGTTTAATGTACACAGACTTAGATGACTGTATGGAGGGAACAAGTAATGGCTTCCAGGATGGAAATAGTCACAACATCTTGCAGAACAATCATAATTCAGAAACTGCCACAGAAGCAACAGATAGACAAATATTTGTACTAGGGGACTCTATGGTCAGATACATAGACCGTTATTCAACACAGGGAAATAAGCCAAATGTAACTAGTTGCACCTGTGGAGGAGCAAGAATTAGGGATATTACAAGTATGATTCCTGATATGTTAGGTAATGTACAGGGACCTAAAACAGTATTGGTACATTTGGGGACAAATAATTTGGGAAATGGTACTGTGTAGGAAGCCGTGGGAGAGATGCAGGAATTATGTAAAGTAGTAAAAGCTTACAAAGCTGAGTGTATTGTATCAGAGGTTTTGCCAGTCCCTAGAGCAGGGCCAGCTAGGATAAAGTTGATTAAGACATACAACAATTGGCTAAGAAGGTGGACATTACAAAATGGTATTAGATGTTTAACCACGTATGAGGAGTTTGACGGGTATGGGGATTTATTTAGTTGTGATGGCTTACACCTTAGTAAAAAAAGAACAAGGAAATTGGGTACCTTGTTCCATAGGGTAGTAAATGGTAATGTGAACATCTCAAAAAACTGATAGATAAGGGCCAAAAGGGTAGCGACTATAAACATTGAGAAAATTTACATAACATTACAAGAAAGAATAAAACTGGAAAGAAAAGTGGAATATTATTCTAGCTAATGCTAGGAATATAAACTCAATCAGAAAGGCTGAATTAGAAATCATGCTGAAGGATAAGGACATCAACATTGCAACTATTACTGAGTCATGGTGGTCTGGTTTGCCTACTAAAGGACAGAAGGTAGAAAGGTACAAGTTATTATACAAAAATAGAGAGGAAAGAATTGGTGGTGGAGTAATAATGTATATTCACTGACCTACGCAGCCAGTATAGTGTTATGCTTGTGCAACTGTGTTAGTTTGGTTTTGGCTGTTCGCACTCTCTATTCCAGAGA
Organism: Neoceratodus forsteri; assembly: GCA_016271365.2. NCBI lineage: Eukaryota > Metazoa > Chordata > Ceratodontiformes > Ceratodontidae > Neoceratodus > Neoceratodus forsteri. Next base: position 521,544,297 of record CM057458.1, read on the forward strand.
ATTACCACCCTGTAGGGGTACAAAAGGCAAGGACCCCTCAGAGAGGGTTCCACCCCTAGAGGTGCCACGGGACGATTCCCGTGACTAAAGGTACCTTAGGAATCCCTAAAAGAAATGTAGTATAATCATCCCCAAAGAAGGAGGCAACACAAAGCATGTGAGCAAGCAGTAACTGTGACATAGAAGCAGTAACTGTAAAGTAGTAGTAGAGAAGCATAAGCAGTTTGATAAGGCAATGAGATGCTCAGTTGGATAATGTAATGAAAGCCCAGGCTTGTGTAGCATGATACTGATGGTTTGCATTGAGATTAGGGGATCCCCTATTGAGAGAGGGAATGGCAGGACATCCTCCACCTCCATCCAACAGCGGAACCTACCTAAAGAAACTAGGGGAAACAACTATGCTAAGTGTTATGACCTGAGGCAATGGCGGAGAGAAAAAAAACCCTATGAGGAGGAGATCTCTGGGGATCCAAGGCCTAGGTCACCTTCCCTCCAGGCTTGGGATAGATTATTTAGTGATGGCTCTGCAGCTGCAATTTGGAAAACCCAGTTAAAGGGAGGTGGAAAATATTCCAATTTGGAGGAAGGCTCTCACTCAAACTCTGTAACGGGAATGCTGTGGAAGGTTATGATAGAAAATTCTGCAACAATACATGCATCCAAGTTGCAGGAGGAGAGCAACAACTGCTGAGGCACTCACCTGGCCCACCCACCCTAGATCAAACCAGGTGAATCAGAGGCAGTTGTAGGGAGAATGTGATGAAGGTGCCTTGCTAGGGAAACCACTAAAGTCAATGGCTAACCATTATAGTGGAACATTAGAGCCAAAGGAGGTAACTTTTTCCACCCTTCACCACTAGTCTTAAATTCTACACTAGGAGCTGCTGTCATGTGGCAGGCAGGTAAAGCCAAGCCTGGGGTGAAGACATTCCCAGTTATTGGCCAGGTGAGAAGGATCCCACCCCAAGTTGGACATGCTCAAGATGCAGACTAAATGCAGAACGAGACCATCAGCTGTAGGAATCCTGTGCCAGAATAAAATGGCTGGCATGCCCAGAAATTGACTGAGAGCTTGAAAAGCTGGTGAGCTGAATGAGCACGGCATGCTGAGATTGTAGTGAGTATTGAGTGCTGAGACCTTGCAGGGTCAAATGCAGAATTGAGTGCAGCAGAATCCCAGAGACTGAAGCCGAGGGGATGGCAGTAGGCATGAAGTAATGGTTTGTGTAAGCAAGGAACAATGATTGTGTATGCAAGTGTGGACCTGCACAGAGCTCAGTAAACAGAGTAGTAATGAGTGGACCTGCACGTAGGTCTGCATAACATATGGCAAACAGCACTGAATAGTGGGGCAAGCCAGCCAGGCATTTCAAAGCAAAATCAAGGTGACAAATGCTTGAGGATTTTCAGTGGTGAAGACAGGATTTAGAACAGAAATAATTAGCCACATTGGCCACGACACCCCAAACACCTCCCAGTCCCTGCCATAGGACAAACAAGGAAGTGAAGAAAGGGCCGTGAACCACATGCAGATATTAAAGCTAATTTAATAGCCTCAGCAGGAGCTTTAGCTAACCTCAGAGTAGAGCAAGATACAATAGCAATGGGAGTAAACAAAGCAGTAGCAGTAAGCAATTAGGCCTGTGCAGCAGTAGTGAAAACAGTTGAGTACACTGAGTTGTAACTGCAAAAAAAAACAAAATAAAAGGAGGCACAATGCTCTGAAAGCAATGTCATCAGGCAGTGCAATGAGACTGCTGCAATGAAGTAATTAGAACAAGCATGAGTGAGCTATATAGCTAGGCTCAGGTAAATCTGAGTCAGGTGAAAGTAATCAAGTATGCAACATGGAGCAGCTACGGTTGACCCGAAACACACAGATCAGGTTTGCAGTTACAATGCAAGTCACTGAGAGTTGTGAGTAACTGAAAGCAAGTACTATGAGCCCTGGAGTAGCAGTATGCTAGGAGCTTAGAAACAAAGCCCCCAAAAAAAAAAGACAAAATCAAAGACACAAGAACACAGAAAACAGGGAACAAAAACAGAAGGAAGCACACACAGCCTAAGGCAAACTACAAACCAGAAGCAGGAAAAGAAACACAGAAGCCCAGCAGAGACAAGCAGGAGCAGTGGGGGGGGGGCACAGGCCACAGCCAGCCAGGGAGGCCCAATCAGCTCAGAGGACAAACCAACAGAGCCTTCGACTGCAAAGAAAAAATGCTTCACAACGAGGCTGAGTGGAACTGCTTATATAGCTCAGGAAGTGGGAGTGGCTGGCTGCTTGGCCACTGAACTCCAGGCAAAGCCTTTCCAATTAAGGGGTGTATAGTAAGTAAGCAATTATTCCTTGGCAGTTATGTACCAGCATCCATAGATAGCATGTGGGTTGAGTTGGGAACCAGGATAAATAAAAAATAGTCTTTGGGACAGTATGTAGACCGCCTGATACAAATTCTCAGGATAATTTAGCCTTCCTAGAAAACATTAATGAGATTGCTGGGTGAAATGATGTCATCTTGATGGGTGAATTTAATGTTTCTGGTATAAACTGAACAGTACTTAATTCAAAAAATGACAAGAGCAAGACATTTTGGATACTTGCTTAAGTAATAATTTATCACAATTGGCTGATAGCCCAACAAGGCAAAACAATATCCTGGATTTTAATATTAACAAATAAAGGTAAGAGTATAGGTAATATTCAGGTGCTCGAACCCCTACTTGGATGTAACCATAATGTTGTACTTTATGAACTAAATCACTGTATTATAACTTATCATGGGAAGACAGTCATTAAAGATTATGTAAGGAAAAACTTCTCAGGACTTAAAGAAGAACTCCAGCACTGGGATTGGTACAGCGAAGCAGAGGATGCAAATACACTATGGGTGAAAATTAGGAATAAATTGATTGAATTAGAGGATAAATATGTTCCCACAAGAATTATTACAATGATAGGGGTAAAGTACCAGTATGCTTAATCAAAAAAGTAAAAGTTCAAATAAAGTTGAAAGAAAGGACTTACAGGCAAATGAAACTGGAAGAAACAGAATATAATGAATACATGTATAAACAGCAGTTGATAAGAACCAAAAAATTGATCAGGGATTTTTAGAGGGCAACTGAATTTAAGACGGCACATATAAAGGATGAGAGGAAGACGTTTTTCTCTTATATTAATAACAGATTGGCCAAAAGGACTGTTGGATCAATCACAGTTAATGATATAGTTGTAAATATACCCGATGAGATGGTTGAAGTGTTTAATTCCTATTTCTGTTCTATGTATTGCCCCTCTACATGTTCTTTCTACACTACTGCTAAATGTGGTGAAGGTCTCTGTATCAATAAAGAAGAAATAAAGGTTAAGTTACATAAATTGGACACAAATAAATCAGCTATACCAGATCATTTGCATCCTTGGCTACTGACAGAAGTCATAGAATGGCTAGTGGAGCCACTGTACTGTCTGTACAATCATTCTCCTGGTACAGGAGTGGTCCCTGAGGTTTGGAGGGTGGCGGTTGTGGTGCCGTTGCATAAGAAAGGTAGCAGAGAGGAACTTGGTAATTATAGGCCAACAAGCCTAACCCCCATACTAGGAAAAACACTCAAATCAATTATAAGAAATAAATTGGAACTTGGCTTACAGAAATTGGGGTTTATAGATGATACACTGCACAGCTTTAGGAAGCATAGGTCATGTGAAACCAACTTGTTAACATTCTATGATAAAATTAGTGGCATACTGGATTTGGGCAGATCTGTGGATGTTGTTTATTTGGACTTCAGATGTGCCTTTGATAAGATCCCACACAATGTCCTAATAGACAAACTCGCAAGTATGGATATAACTGGTATTATAATCCGATGGGTGAAAAATTGGTTGCAAAATAGAAAACAAAGAGTAAAGATTAGAGATTATCTGTCACATATGGGATGGATGACAGTGGGGTCCCTCAGGGCTCTGTGTTGGGATCTACGTTTTTCTCCTTATTCGTCTTGGATCTCCATTACGGGATAGATAGTTATTGCAATAAGTTCACAGATGACACTAAAATCTGTATGGATATTACAGACCAGGCGCAAGCTGGGGTTATGCAGGATGATTTTATTAAGTTGGAGGAATGGGCTTTAAGGAACAAGATGGAATATAACCAGGATAATTGTGCTGTGATGCATTTGGGAATAAAAAATAAGTGTCATATATACACTTTAGGTATCTGTGCCCTCAAGGTTGTAGATAGGGAAACAAACTTGGGAGTTTTAATTACAAATGACCTTAGAGCTGGCCCGGTGGCGCAGAGGGCTGAGGTGCTGTGTGCCTTACCTCGCACCATGCTGGCGTCCCGAGTTCGGGAGCGAGCTAGGGCCGTCGTAGGACAACGGGGAGGGGTCTACGGAGCTGGGTAGAGTGGTCGGATGGCAGCTCCTCTCTCTGGGGAGGACTCACTGCATCCCGTGGCACAGGTCTGCCTCCTGGTGGAGGCCAGGAGTGGAATAACCAGAGGGGGCACAGGCATTAGGCCATGGGGTGGGCGGATGAGGCTGTCACCGGGGAAGTAGTACACATGCACTCCTCCACGTGCATGCGTCTCTACTCCTGAGGCCCCGGGTTAAGGGAGAAAATGGAGGAGAAAAAATCCCTGCTGGCAGGATGAAGCCCGACCCCCACACAGGCACTGTTCCCAGGCTGGGCATAAGGTAAGCCCTGGTAATTCCGAGAATTGGAGATGGGGGTTGGTCAGGCTGAAGGGGGCTCCCAGGGAGAGGAGATAAATTGAGATGGAGAAAAATAAAAACAAATGACCTTAGTGCTGGAAATCATTGCTATGAAGTGGTGAAGAAAGCTAATCAGATTATAGGGGCAATTAGGAGAACCTTTGTAACAAGGCACCATGCTTGTGTTTTACCTCTATACAAAAATCTCATAAGCTCTCTGTTGGATTATCGCAGTACAGTATGAAGTCCATATTTGAGAAGGAATATTGATATATTTGGAGAGAGAGTGTAGTGAAAGGTGACTAAGATGATATATGGCCTCAATGGAGTATCATATGAGGGGAGAATGGCAAATTTGAGCATGTATTCTGTAGAACTGAGGAGAGCAAGTGGGGATTTGCTGCTTATTTACAAAACTATCAGAGATCCAAATTTGATGTCAGAGTTGGATTTACACATAGCATCGAGAACTGTATATTTAAGAAGTCATAATATTTAGTTGTGTTTAACCTACCCCAAGAGTAACAAGAGGAGAAACTTATTCACAGAGAGTTATCTCATTGTGGAATGGACTACCGGGGGATGTGGTGAATTCAGAAACCCTGAATATTTTTAAATCAAGACTAGATGGCTACATCCTTAAAAAGGACAATTAATAACCCTTCACTGGGGAGGCAGGCTAAAATGGTCTTACAAGCCTTTTGTCTGTCTACAATAATAAATAATAATAATAATAAACTTTAATAAACAAGACCTAGTATAACCTGCCAGTCCACCTCTCTACAGTGAAATGCATTCAGCGTTGCTCAGCTTAGCAACAGATTAGATATGCAAAGTGCTATCCTAATCGAATGGGCACCCATGGTGGCTGTCTGACATGCTACAAGTATTGTATTGCTGTTTTATAATTCATTTATTTTTAAGAACCCACCTCAATGCTGTCTCATGAAAATGCACCTTGCAGCCTTGGATAGTTCAAGGTGCTCCGTAACCTAAACACCCTCCCTCATTTATCTTGCTATGGTCTTGTAAACTGCATCAGAGCAGAGAGTCTCTCTGTTTATATGGATGGACAGTTTGGGCATACACATCCGGGCCAGTAATAGAAGCAGAAGGAGACTCAGACAGACTCATCATCAGTGAGAAACAAGTTCAGCTACACTCTGTGTCTACTACTACCACCTAAATAGGGATGGGAGGTTTAAAAATGAATGGCTGTAATGTATCCTGGAGCCAGGCCACCACCTCCCCACTCACCTCGGGAATAAGTTCTTTACTGGCAGTCTAGTTCTGGCCTGGTCTGCAGGCTGCTTACCTTATCAGGCTGACATGGCCTGTTGCCCACTGTCCACTGTTGTCCGTCAAACAATTCCATCTTTCAGTGACTACAGAGCCAGCCCCAGTTCCAGAAGACTGACTCAGTGTTCCGGCTGCCGCTAGCCTGCTGCCACCAACAGCAGCCATCCTGGGTCCTGTTGATCATTGAACCTGTACAGGTCTGCTGCTCAGCTCTATGTTCACAACCAGCTCTCACCTCTCTGTCGGACCGTCGGGCCGCACACACCCTTTCGCGATGTCCGAAATTTAAATGTTTTATTTTTAGGACCAGTCATAGATCTCAAATTTAAGTTTTTCTAATGAAGATGAAGAAAAACCATCCATTCCTCACTGACTCTCAGCTCACTAACCTACGTTGCGGAGAACGGCACCACCAATTTCAAAACAACCAACCGGTATTTACGCAGGATATGCATGGTGCTGTGATTGGACTCTGACTGGTAGCTGAAAAAAACAGAAATCTGTAAGGCACTTTTTGGGGTGCAGATGGAACACACAACAACTGGGGCATCAAAGTTGTGGCTGAAAGTGCAAATGTTAATGTTTCAGAACGGGGAACAGAAGCAGGCCAGCCAGATTAATAATATAATAATTAAATTAATTCATCATCATGGGAGTGAAGTGCACCCCCTAGAGGCTTGCACCTAGGGTGGCTTCCCCTCTCACCCTACCCTTCTTACAGTACTGGTCTTCACCACCACCATCATCATCATCACCATCATCAATCATCATCAAGTTTTATTTAATATAGCTCAAATCTCATTATGAATCAATGCACTTTCCAGACAATATAAAACATTACAGTGAAATTATAACTATAGGACAAAGACAACTAGATAAAACATTCAATCATTAAAGATATAAATAGGGTGGAGAGAGCCCAAAGGTCCATCACTAAAATTGCCCAAAGATTAAGACATATGACATACCCTGATAGACTAGCCAGCATTGGACTACACCCACTTTACGTACGACATCAAAAGGGTGATCGTTTATTCCTACATAAGATTCTACAGAGCAGTGAGCTTGCAGATAGCCTTGGACTCATTTATAGTACTACTACAAACATTGCCAGATCTCATAATAGTAAATTATTAGTTCCACATGTAAATACAAACAAGAGAGGAAATGTTTAGTCAGTAAGGGCAGCTAAAACCTTGAATGAATTACCAGTAGCCAGTGTAGATATTAGGGTGTTTAATTCCTTTAAGACAGCATTGGATAATCATTTCTGTAACAAACACATGTTGGTTTAATTTTGACCCACCAGTGTGGGGGACATTCTCGATGGGCCCAGTGCCTTCTTATGTCCATTGAAACCTAGTAAACCTAGTAAATTAGCAGTATAAAATCATTAACCTACAGCAGAAATGCTTGTTTAAACAAATGGGCCTTTATCTCCTGCTTCAAAGCATCTAATGTGGGACTGTCCTAGGTGTATCAGGGAAGGGAAATCCAGAGGATAGGTGCAACACAAGAAAATGCATGAGCACCTGATGCTTTAGTGCAAACCTTGGAACTTCTAACAGTCCCTCATCTATGGAGTGAAAGGGCAATAGGGACACAAGAGGTCTTGCAGGTTGCTGGGCCCCTGACCGTGTAGGACTTTATAGGTCAGCAAACCGACCTTGAAGGAGATTTGCCACCTAACCGGCAGCCAGTGCAGATACAATATGATACGACCGAGACAGGCCGGTCAACAACCTGGCCACCGCATTCTGCACTAGCTGCAGGTAATGAAGATCTATCCCTGGTAGCCTTAGGTACAGGACATTGCAGTAATCTAGGCACGAGGTCAAAAAGGCATGGACCAGTGTCAGCAAGTCACCAGGGGGGTACTAGATGCTTAATCCTAGCAATGTTCCTCAGATAGTAAAAAGAGATCTGGACTATGGCTGACACCTGTGCCTTAAGTGTCAGGCCACAATCCTAAACAATGCCAAGATTCCTCACCCTGTCAGAGATAAGCAACTGGGAGTCCCCAAGCCTAAGCCCTGAGAATTGTCCAGATTGCACCCTCCTCCCCTGGTGACCAGGTTACAACACCAGTAGTTCAGTCTTGTTTGGATTCAGCTTCAGCCAGTTGGCCCTCATTCAGCCCTGGATCTTGGTGATATGGCAGGAACATGGACATGACTGTCTTGTGCAGAATGTGCCTCTCATTCATTTTAATAAATGTTAGCAATACAACATATTTTGGTGACAGATTGGTGTGCCTGTCCCACACAATGGCTTCAGCCGAACTGAATACACGCTCCACACTGACACTCGAGGGTGGGCAGCCAAGGTATTTCATTGCAACCAAGGGATTCTATGATGCCAGGGTGACAGAGGGACCACTGACAGCCACTACAGTGACACCGGGACATTTACCACAAAATCACCACAGGTACCACAGGTCGCAAACCAAGACAGCAACCCCCAGCACGGCGAATGACCTGTGGTACAGAAAGGGACTGGCCAGCAAGCAAGAGGCAGGTCCTACCCCCAGTGGAGCAACACCCTCCTGTAGCAGAGACAAGGTTGGCCCCCCAGGCAGTACAGTGCCCCCCAGCAGGGCATGGGGCACATGCTGGACATTTGCAGGGGGAGCTCCCCCCAGGCAGCACAGTGCCAGCCACAGCTGGCCACTTGAAAACCACACATGCGGGGTACAGTCTTGTAACCACCCCTACAGCCGGTCACAATAGGTGATGCACCCCCCCGTGGGCACGGACCATGAGTGAGCACCCTGGACACAGCACACAGGAGACACAGGAGCTGCAATGAAATGCTTTACTGGTGAAGGGCCACTGAATGTGGCCAGGAACACATGGACAGGGAGCCAACAGGACCCATCAACAAACACACAACACCACCCAACCAGCACCAGTACACACATCCCCATGGAGGGAAACAGTACAGCTACACATCCGCTGGGTAGTCCATGCCAGTTAGTGCATGTCAGCTGTAGGCTGCCACTGACAGTTCACCCACTACACCTGCAACCTGATGTTCAGTACGATGCCCAGCAGGTAGTTGCAGAGGCATCACTGTTCATGCTGTTCTATGATGTCCATGATGTGGTCACTGCAGGCCTTGGTCCACCATATGCTGACACCACCATCCGAGCCACGCAGCAACTGCTGCACATGGAGCTCTGTGAGGCACTGCTGACTGTGTAGAACATCAATGAACTGCCACACTGTGAGGTGCAATGCCCCATCAAGGAACTGAACCCACTGTGCCAGCCTTCTAAGGTGTTTGAGCATGGCAACCCCTCCCTTGCCATGACGTAACAGTTCCAGAAATCAATGGGGTATGTAGGGCTCTGGTGCACCCCACTGCAGACAGGGCACCTCAGCCATGAGTCCTTGAAGTAGTCAAGGTAGTCGGCTAGCTCCTTCTCACGGTTGATGTACACCTCCCATGTGCACAGCTCCTCAAAGGCACTGCAGACATCCCCCAGTGGCACAAAGGCCAGGATGGCCAGCATCCTGATGAGGAGGGCGAACTTGTTGCTGGTCATGTACAGCTGGGCAAGGGTGCCATGCTGCTGCAGTTTGTGCCACAGGCACTACAAGAAGTGAAAGAAACACCCCCACAGCCTGACATGGGGAAACACGGCCTGTAATGCTTTGATTGCCACCAGCTCAAAGTCTATCATGATGTTCTCTGGATGTAGTCCTGGGCACAGCTCCAGCAGCTTGCACAGGACCACGGTGCAGTTGAACATGAGGACATAGATGGCTGGCAGCACAGTCTCCACCTCCATGACATGGATGTTGTACATTTGGTAGAACAGGTGTGGGCAGCACCAGAATGTCCCATCAGCAAGCCATGAGGTGCAATGGGACAAGTACTCCAGATTTTAAGTGGTGCTAAATATGAGGAACCATGCTAGACCCCCACAGGAGTCATGGAGTAGGAACAGGTCCCATGTGTCAGTGCTCCTGTACTCCTTGGGTATTGTCAGCTGTGATAAGGTGGTGGGCTCTACAGGTGTCTGCCGCACCCCCCCTTCCGGCCCTCTGGATGACCCTCTTTAGGTTCCCCACTGATGGCAGGAGGCCCCCCACAGTGTCTGTCAGCCCACTGCAGCATGCAGCCACGAACTGCTGGCTGCTCTCATTTGTATCCACTGACCACTGCATGACTCCTACACAGACCTGTCACCCTTCCATGCCAGCGCTGTCAGGCACATGAGTGTGCCATCCCATCCGTGTCACATCATCGACCTCAGCAACTGTCCGAGCATGGTCGAGGCACCAATCTGTGTTCACCCTCTGTTGGTATCATTGCCCTACATCACATGCACACAGCTGCATCCACTCACCTGTGTGTGGGTACACACCTTGATGCTGTGTTTGCCCCAGGGCATCTGACTGGGGTGTCATGCTGCTGCCCAGTCAGTGAGGGAGGGTTTCGTTGAGCTGCTTTTTCACCTGTCTGGCCTGCCTGTTTATTTCAGGGGTCACTGTGGGGGTGCTGTCCCTAGTTGTATGCATCCCCTTCCCCAGCACACTGACCACCACCAAGTCACCATTCCGTGCAGGCTGATGTCAGCAGCCTGTAGCCATAGAGGTAGCACACATCGCTGCAAGATACATGTCACTGTGGAACACCTGTTGGGGAGATGCCAGTCACTGTTGGAGTGGCACTGTGGAGGTGTTGATGTAATGCTGTCAACATCAGATCGTTAACTGCAACTCAGGTCAGTGCTGGCCACTCAGTGACCGTGCTGCCCCTGTATAGCAAGGACTTGTCGGCAATGATAAGGTAACTAGTGGCTGCCAAATATGCATCTACCATGCGTTTTGCTGCCCAAAGTCCTGCTGCCTCATCAGCCTCCTCTTCCTCTTCTTCCATGTCTTCAACTCCCACCTGACAAAACATCCCAAATGGGATTTGACATTTTCTCTTTTAACTTGCAAGTTTTCTCAGCCCATTTCCCATGTGAGGTCGTGGTAGCAACATCCAGCCTCTGTGGAGTTTCATGTTCTGCTTTAGATACTGTGTAACTGTGTCTTTAGCATCTGTGCTTTGCATACCCTTCTTATCAGAAGATTGGTCAACTTTTGGACCTATTCAGGCTCACCTTCAATTATTGATGCCAGCCCACATTTATACGGTATACCCCCCACACAGTGACACTTCTACAGTGACATACGTTGATGCCGACAACATCGACATGTTGCTGTAGAAGTCTGCTCAGGATGTGGCAACACTTTCCCCCATCCTGCACCCCCTCCCCGAACCAACTCAGAGTTGGAATCTCAAAGTATAGAGGGTATAGAGGGTGCGGGGGGCAGAGCCCCCAGTGTGGGTGATTCAGGGGGCAAAGCCCCTGAAGAAAAAACACAGTCCAATGTGCATGGCTCACTGCCAACTGCAAATCGTGGTCGACATGGAGCCTGTCGCTGTAATACCGATCAATGAAATAGTTGTCGAACCAGCAATGTAGATACCATTTATAGCATGGGTCCAGCATGGTGGCAATCCCAAAATCTTCAGACTACAGAATGCAAGAAATATGTGTATTACAGTCTAAGACGTGGAGCACGTGTTCCATTAAGGCACAACTTCCACTAGCACTACCTGCCTCCAGCACTTGCTGCACATTCACCAGTGTTTGCCTCAGCACACGTAATAGTGGAATGGCCTGAATGATACAGGCAGTGTCCCCACTCACTGCCTGTGTTGCATGTTCAAATGGCCTTAGAATCATGATCAGTCCATCCATTTGGCACCACTGTTCTGTTGTCAAAGACATGGATACTCCAGCACTGTCACGGCTTATATGTAGCAGCAGATATTCAGATATGGCGTTATACTGCTCGTACAACTGCTCAGTTATGTACAGTGTGGAGTTCCATTTGTTGACAACATCCAGCTTCATACAGTGCTAAGGTAGTTTGTTTTGTACCTGCAGTTGACAGAGCTAGTCACAGACCTTTCTAGAATGGACAAAGTGAAGACAGATGTGACGGGCCACAGTCAATATGGGCTTGATATCAGATAGATTAGAAACTGTTGTACAACAAGATCATTTGTTCCCATAGACGCCATATGGCGTCAGAACCTTCCATTGCTGGAATGGATCCAAAATGGCCACCGAGAGCAAATGACAGTGTGCTAGGCATGACACCCTGACAATCCCCCCATCACTGATGCATTTCACAGCATTCAAGCCATTATTGCTCACAATTAAACCTGCTTTCAATGAATGGGGGTGAAGCCACTTATCAATCTCAGTAGGCTGCACTCTCAGCATTTTCTCAACCTTGTGTGATCCAGGTATACTTTTCATGGTCAGTGTGGCATGCTGGAGAATACTCAGAATGCTGCTACCACCAGAGTTGGGATTAGTGCAATTTTTCCCATGCCCAGAGTCAAATACTACCCCAGGTACCTGTGCCCAATGTGCTTTAATGCACAAATAGGAGCTACAGTACCAGCTGTTTGGCCACTGGTCCACATATGCATGTTCAGATATATGTATGGTGATGCTGAATGCTTCAGGGCATAGTTTATTGTCTGTGACACTGCCCCATACATTTCAGGAATGGCACATTTAGAAAAATATGTTCTTGATGGAATCTGCCATTTGGGACAGGACGGGCCATCAACCTCTGAAATCCAACATGCTCAACAAAAGAGAAAGGCAATAGATTAATTGCCAGCCTTTCAGCAGTTGCTGCATTTAGCTTGTGTGCAGTAGCATGATTGGAAGTGAATTTGGAGAGATGCTGAAACATGCTGTTTTTCAGCGTAGGCTGGACCTCTCTTGGGGTCGGGCTGCCAAACAGCTGGACTCATCATGGAGGCATTGTTGGGGTAGTATTTGACACCTGTGGATTCATATGTGCTGCCGCTTGAGTGACACAAGGGATTATGGGGTGTTTCTGCAATGGTGTCACTGTGCTTTTCTGACTTTTGGGTGGTACTACTCACACACTGTCACTGCTGCTATGCCCACTACTAGACAGACCCACAGAATCCTCTTCCTCCTCTCTGTAGTCCTCCTCACTTGCCCCTCTGTCCATGTAGTCTATTGCCGTGTCACTTCTGTTTGCTTTGCCTAATGATTATGACAGAGACTCCCAGCACTGGCTCCTTCTGGTCTTGATGCCAGCGTAAAAGATGTCTGTTCTTCAGGTGTGTGTGTGTTGCCCCCTGGTGCCTAGGTGGCTGCCCCTTTCCCACTACTAACTCACACTTGACATAGTGACTGTCTGAGCTGCTGGGTCAAGTATATAACAGTCCCAAACTAGGGATTTCATAACCCTTGATTTACCATGGCAGAGGAGTGGGACAGTTGAAGGCAAAGGGTGGAAATTTGTGTTTTTGGGCATGATTTCATAACTTCAATAATACTGGGGACTTTGGTAGTTGGATAACTGCAAACAATATCCCATGCATCATCTGCAGCACCAGGGCTAAGTCTTGGGACCAGTTATTTTAAACTTATTCATAACAGACTTAAATAGCAATATACAACGCTATATTATGCAATGGCAAAGAAATTTCCTGCCCTGTGATAGGTCAGTGTGTGCCTGGAACAGTGATATTATTACACAATAATAACATTGTATGAAGCTCTGGCACACAGACATGATCACACGACAGACTGTGAAATCAAGCCTCCCCTCCAGAAACGCTGCTCCCAGCTGCCACTGTAAACAACTGAAGCCCCCAGTGCTTGTTGTGATGGTGGGAATGCTATCCTTATCAATAATCCAATTATTTCATGGAGATATGGAACTCTGCCATTGACCACATAATTCAGCAACTAAGGAATCTGGTTATTGCCTCATATGTTGTACCTATTGTCATGTTATCATTTAATGGGATGGCTTTGCCCGAGGTTCAATGTGGGGGAATGACTCTGCCCACCATCCACATTTACTGAAAGCCAACCTCTCCCCTCTTTCCACACTTAGTGTGTTTTGAATGCTAAGCTCTTGCGTGGTCCGTGTTGCTGCTCTGCTTCTACATTTTTGCTCCCTGCTCCTTATTTTCAGCTTGGCATCCTGACGCTCCCTTACTCTGTTTCTCCTCTGCTCCTCTGCCATCTCATTGTTTTCCCCTCTTAGCCTGCTCTTCTCCTCCTTTCTCTTCCCCTTGCCTGTTCCCCCCACCCTCGAGTTGCTTCATGGCTTCAGCGGGTCTCCTCCATTCACCCCATTTCCCTTGCACACCTCTGTTCTGTTGCCTTTCCTGTATCCTGTCTTTATTCTTTTTTTTCCACTTCTTTTTGTTTTTTTCTGGACTCGATTCTACTTTCTCTGCAGCAGTGTTCTAAACTGCCATTCTTCCAGGTTTGAGACATATAATGATGTCACCGTCCTTCTTAAAGTGGCAACACCACTTTTCTGCTCTTTGGATTCCCTCCTATATTTGCCTACTATAACATACGTACATTGCTGGTTCTCCTGCTCTGAGTTCCCCCTAATTACAAGCATTATTTCTATTGGAAAGCTATAGCCTGTGGTTCAAAGGGGTGGTGCAACTGGACACACACCCCTTTTGGACTATTTAAGGGTGGCTATCCCCACTCCACACAAAAGCATTTTTTCCTTGCAGCTGGAGGCTCTGTCAGTCTGTCTTCTCTCCTGCTCCCCCCCCCCATACATGCTTGGACTCTGCTTTATTTGTGCCGGACTTCTGTTTTTCTCTTCTCCTGCTTTTCGTTTGTATTACTAGCCTCCGGCTGCTTCGTGCTTCTGTATGTGCTGGTTCCATTCCTCCTCCTGTCCTTGTGTTTGCCTTGTTTGTTTCTTTTGAGCTTTCTAGTTTTTTAGTGTTCTGTATATACATTGCTACTTGTGCTTCAGGTTACACTCTGTGTTTCCTGGCCTCAAGCTGCCCTGTACCTGTACCACCAGGCTCCATTTCTCACCTGCTATAGCAGCCCTCTGTTCACTGCATTGTTCTCTGTATGCTTTAGCTCAACTTGCTTTCTGCCTAACACGCCTCAGTCCCTGCTATCGTCATTGTCTGTTTCAGCTCACACTGCAATCTTCTGCCTTGCTCTCCTTAACTGATTGATTACACCTGGTTCATGGCTTTGCTGCCTAGCTAACAACTGCTCCCTGTTTTACTGCTTCACAATAACGTAAGCAACCTAGACCATGCAACTCAATCCTGCTTCCTGAACTTATACCAAGCAAATATTGCTGCTGTTTTCAGTGCATTGCTTCACCATACAGTTTCTATATTCATTCAGATTGCTGCCCCTACAAGCTATAGTTAATTGCTGCTGGATGCTGCTCAATTACTTCTGCACACTGCTTTATTATACTCTGGAGGTCAGTCCAGCTATTGCTGTAAACTAGTTTTAAAAATCTGCATGTGGGTCATGGTGCATTCCCTTTGTTTCCTTGTTTTTCCCATGATGGAGGACTGGGGGTTTTGTTGAACAGCCGTGGCTCCTTGTGGCCTAATTACCTTCTGTTCAGCTACTGTCTCCACCGCTAAACTCGGAGTATTTGTCACCTTTATTTTGCACTCATTGATGGACTGGTTGGCTAGCCTCACACCACTAAAGGCCCTGGTTACCTTGCACTGCAGCTTACTTTAACACATGTCTGATCTATGTATGGTCTCTGACACTCAGCGCTTCCATTGTTCCACATGCTTACCATGCTACTCATTGCTGCCTGTACCATACCTATTGTGTTTCTTCTGCTGCTTAGTACCGGGTATTCTCTCCAGTGCCTTGTGTGACCTTCTCCATTGCTATATGAGATAAGCTGACCATGCCTGTCAATTTGTCTTGAGCTCACTCGCAGCCGACAGTCTTGCTCTGTACCCTACTCTACATCCTGAGCATGTGATGCCTGGTGTGGGGTCCTTCCTTTCTGACCCATAGTGGGAATGTCCTCACTCCAGGTAGAGTTTTTAATATTAGGTCTGAAAGTCTATGCAGAGCAGCGCCTATTGATGTTGAATTTTGACTAAGCTGCAAAGGGTGGATATATTGCAGTCATTTAGCTGCAGCACCAGCTGCCTAAGGCACCTTCTACACTATTCTCCCCATGACTGCCTCTGGTTCACTTGGTTTGTTTTTTAGATTGGTAAGCCAGCTGAGCACTTTAGCAGTGGTCGCTGTCCTTTTCCTGCTTTGGAGGAGCTGTGTTGCAGAGTTTACTCGCAACCCTTCATGGTGTTCCCGTTAGAGGGATAATGTGAGAGCCTTCCTCCTAATTGGAGAATTTTCCACCCCCCTTTGATTGGGTTGTCAAATTGCAGCAGCAGTGCTGTCACTAAACAGACTATCCTACACTTAGAGGGAAGGAGACCTAGGCCTTGGATCCCCAGAGATTTCCTCCTCAAAGGTTTTTTTTCTCTCCTTCGTACCACAGGTCATAATATTTAGTTAGCCTTAGGCAATAAACAACTGGCAGGTGACACTGATGCCCCAGAAAAGGGTGCAGGTTGGACATGGTTTCCACCCGATGAGAAGTTTGAGGCACTTATCAAGGGAGAATGGAAACATGTAGCTAAAAAGTTTTCAATGCCAGGCTACCATCAAAGGCGTTATCCCTTTCCTAAAGAATGTGCAAAGAAATGGGAGCTTGTTCCTTCTGTGGATCCTGCGATTACTAAGTTAGTTTTGGAACACACAACATCTGCACAAGGGAAGGTGATCCCTAAGAATGTTCTTGAATGTCGAATTGACCTGGCTACTCAAAGAGCCTTTATAATATCTGGTCAGGTTATTAGCTTGGCAACTGTAACACAAGCACTAATGGTCTGGTTGGACAAGTTTTCTGAAGAACTGCCAGAGGAATTAAAGGCACATAAAAACTTGCCTCTAATTCAGGGAGTTGCCAAGTTTCTGTCAGATGCTTCCCAAAATATTCTGAAAATTGGCAGCACGTGCATCAGTTGCACAGGTGACTGCCAGGAGGGCTGTTTGGTTAAGTAACTTGGAAACAAAAGGGGAACTTAAACAAAACTTGTTGAATCTTCCCTTTAAGGGGAATATGCTTTTTGGACAAGAGATTGTGTTTTCCGATGTGTGCTGCTCTCCTGCAGACCCCCTTTACTTAGCACTGGTGTACTTGGTAACAGCCTTGGTGCCCTCAGACACTGGCTGCTGTCTGGGGATTTATTCCTCGACCTCTCGCTGTCTACACTGTGGAGTGCCACAGGGTTCACTATTGTCCCCCATGTTATTTGCGGTGTATATGCTTCCATTAGGGGACATTATAAGACATTTTGGTTTGAGTTTTCATTGCTATGCCGATGATTCTCAACTCTATATGTCTTTTGTGCCTGAGCAGGAGTCTGAGTCAAGTACATTGTTTAACAACTGCCTCCAGGAGATGCAGAACTGGATGAGTACCAATTGGCTGAGGTTGAACCCGGGGAAAACAGAGATATTGGTGGTGGAACCGGGGGTAAGGATATCAAGTCCATGGGTGGGAAAACTCTCAGGTTTATTTCTGGGAGGAACCCCGCTCATGGCATCTGGTCAGGTACGTAACCTTGGTGTTATATTTGACGAGGGCTTGACCCTGAGGCACAAGTGTCAGCCGTAGTTAAATCATCCTTTTTCATCTAAGGAATATAGCACGGGTGAAACACTTGATTCCATCAGAGGATCTTCCTACCCTGGTCCACGCCTTGTGTCCAATTGCTTGATGTTACCGCGCCCTTTATCTGGGGCTGCGGGAGTGGATATCCACAACACAACTGGTGCCAGCAGCGGCAGCTAGGTTGTTGACTGGCCCAAGGTCCAACCATATAACACCTGGTGTCATGAATTGCACTGGCTGCCTGTACAGTGGCGGATTCCCTCAAGGTCATGCTGATGACCCATAAAGCCCCACACAGTTAGTGACCTCGCTACCTGAAAGAACTCCTGACTTCTTACTGTCCCTCCTGCTCCCTCCGATCCTCTGGTGAGGGATTGCTGGAGATTCCCAGGTAACCTTAAAACATCTGGTGGAAGAACATTTGCACTATGGCTCTACCCCGTGAATTCTCTACCTTGCCAGATACGCAATTGCCTGACTGTGGAGAGCTTTAAAAAAACTTTAAAGACCTTCCTTTTTAACAAAGCTTTTTTTAGTGATTTAAATTATATTGGTTTGTATTTTGAATTTGATGCTGTTTAAAGTGGTGGTTTTAATTTGTATGACTGATATTGTAAAGACGCCCTGAGCTATGGAAGGGCGCCTTAAAGAAATAAACAGTTACTTACTTACTTGCCAGGGGAGCTGGCCAAGCATGCAGTGTTGCACTTGACACAGTATTTATCTTGCCATATTGTTCTTTTGTTTAACCAGTTGAGATATACTAAGCTGAAAGCTTGTTTACAGGTGCAACCTGGGAGCACGAGGAAGTTAAGTGACTTGCTCAGGGTCACACAGTATACAAGTGAGGGTTGTGGGATTCAAACCCAGGTCTCCAGATTTGCAGCTCAGAGCCTTAAACCACTGTGCTATACTGCCTCCCCTTCCTCTTTTACCATTTGCCCCATCTAGCCCTATGCTGCTGCTGTGCTATTCTACTCACAGCACTTCCTCCCTTATCCCTTTCCCATTCCTGCCCTCTTTTCATCCTTCCTCATCCCCCCTTCTCTTACCCCTCCACTTCCACTTCTCCCCTCTCTCCTCTGTTTCCTCACTTTGTTCTCTCCCTCTACCCCCACCCCGTGGGTCTTTCCTGCTCAGGCTTCATTGTGGAATCTCCCTCCTTGCTCTTTTTTTGCTCCTTCCACCCCCAAATTCACCCATGTACTTTCTCTCCTTGTATTCCCTTTCACCCCTCTTCAGACAAGGCCACTGGCTGCACTTGACACAATATTTATCTTGCCATATTGTTCTTTTGTTTATGTAATTACTTTCCTCATGTTGTACTACTTACTGAAACCATTGTAATTTGCTATTCTTGTGGCTTGACATGGAACCTCTGTAAAAGAGCCCTTGGCTCAAAGGTCTTTCTGATTTATTAAATAAATAAATAAAATATAATAATAATATAATAATAATATTCTTTATTTATAATGTGCTTTTCAAATTTCAAGATGCAGTACAGGTTAAAACAGTTTAAAACAGTAGTACACCACAATAAAAATATACAGTACTATATAATTAAAAACTATTTTCCACATCACCATATGCTTTGCTCCATAAAAACGTCTTAAACGCCTGTTTAAATCTCCCCATGGACATGCACTCCCTTATCCGATGGGGTAGAGAGTTCCAGAGGGATGGGGCCACAAACATAAATGCCTGGGCCCCAGAAGATTTTAAAGCAACCCTCGGAATCTCCAGCAACCCCTCGTCAGCCGAGCGGAGCGGGCGCACAGGGCGGTAAGGAACCAAAAGCTCTTTCAGGTAGTCAGGGCCCAGTCCGTGTAGGGCTTTATACATCAGTAAACCGACTTTGAAGGTGATCCACTACTGAATGGGCAGCCAGTGCAGTTCCTGCATATGAAAGGACCGAGGCGTCCCCATCATCAACCGCACTGTGGAATTCTGCACCAGCTGCAAGTGGCGGCTATCAACCCCCGGTAGCCCAAAGTAAAGGGAGTTGCAATAATCCAGATGTGAGGTCACAAAGGTGTGGCTCAATGTAGGAAGGTTGCTAGACGGAACCTAGTGCTTGATCCTAGTGATGTTTCTCAGATGATAAAAGGATAACTTAACGAAAGCCGACACCTGAGATCGAAGTGTCAACCCTTCGTCCAGTATCATCCCAAGGTCTCACATCCATTCAGAGATAAGGAGCTCAGAATCCCCCAGGAATATTCCCGAGGGTTGGCCTGCCCCCGACGCCCCTATCCAGTGACCTGGATCCACAGCCATCACCTCAGTCTTCCCCGGGTTCAACTTCAGCCAGCTGGACTTCATCCAATCTTGGATTTCAACGAGGCAGTTGTTAAATACCACAAGTGCTCCATCCTGGTTGGGTGCAAAAGACAGGTAGAGCTGGGTATCATCGGCAAAGCAATGAAACCTCAGTCCATACTGTCTTACAATGTCTCTGAGGGGCAGCATGTACACCGCAAACAACATGGGGAACAGCACCAAGCCCTAGGGGACCCCACATAACAGAGAGATTGGTTCAGAGGAAAAAAAAAACGACACCACCCTCTGAGTTCTACCAGTGAGGAAAGATGTAAATCATCTGTGGACCACCCCAGAAATCCCACGGATGAATCTCAGGCACTCGAGCAGTACCCCATGGTCCATGGTGTCAAAAGCTGATGACAGATCAAGAAGTACCAAAATGGACCGTTTTTTCTGATCTTTCACCATCAGGAGATCATCGAGCACCTGAACCAGCGCAGTCTCGGTACTATGCCTCTTTCAGAAACCAGATTGGAGAGGTTCATAGATACTATGGCTGGTCAAATGGTTCTCCAGCTGTACAGCCACTACTTTCTCTATAACCTTCCCCACAAAGGGAAGGTTAGAGATTGGTCTGTAGTTTGCAAGAGAGTCTGGGTCCAATGAAGCTTTCTTCAACAAAGGTATCACCACTGCCTCCTTCAAGGAGCAGGAATTCTCACCCAAGTCAAGGGAGCACCAGACTATGTGTGCCAGAACTGGGCCAATAACATCCCAACAGCCCATAATTAGGGCTGTCAGGCCCAGATCTAAACTACAGCATGTAAGGCGCATACCCTGGACAATCCGCATAACGTCTACGATTTCCAGCTGGTCGAAGGAGTTCCAGGAAAAAGGAGGGACAGTGACCAAGCATCAATCATCAGCAACTCCCATAGAGTGTGCTGAATGGATCTCCAACCTGATGTCAGCCACCTTATCAGCAAAGAACCGAGCAAGCTCCTCACACTGCAATTGTGAAAACGCTCTTCGGACTTGCAGACAGGCTGGGTTGCACAGCCTGTCCACAGTTCAAAAAAGCTGAGCTGGTCGGTTCTGAGTGGCAGCAATCTCCTTGGACAGGAACTCTGCCTTCTTATGGGAGATTGCTGACTGATAGAGCTGATAATGCTCTAGCAGTCTGAGATAGTCGGCATCTAAGCCGGATTTCTGCCAGCATCGCTCTAACCTATGTCCTAGTCACTGCAACTCCCTCAAAGTCCCATCAAACCACAGAGAACGAGGGCAAAGGGAGAGAGGATGTACATGGACTGGAGCAATGGAATCCAGGGCTGAGGCAATGACCTGATTATAGGCCAAAACCAAAACCTCCGGATCCATGCTTGCCCTAGGAAATTCTGATAGATCAAGTACCGCTGCTAGGCCATCAGGAGTCACATCCCATAAAGGGCGATACTTGACCATCTCCACAGGGGTTGGCCTACGAGGAGGCATGCAAAAATTGAATCACACAGTGTAGTGGTCAGACCATCTGACGGGTTCCACCCCCACATCAGATGCCTCGATCCCCAGGAGGAAAACCAGGTCAAGAGAGTGTCCGTATTTATGAGTAGCAGAGGTAACCACCTGTGTAATGCCCAGTGAAATCATCAACTGGAGGAAGTGTTGTCCAAACTGCGAGAGTTTGTCATTGATCCAGGAGTTGAAGTCACCCAGGACCAACAGCCTAGGTGACTCAAGCGCCAGGTCAACCACGAAGTCCGCCACTTCCTTAAGGAACAGATCCCCATCACCGGATGGATGGTAGATGAGAGCCATCCTATAACCCACACCTGCTACAACGGCACACTCAAATGATCTGGCATCCTCAGCTGGTACACTTGTGGGATTCAATTCAGTCTTAAAACAGACCTCAACCCCCCCTTCCCTGCGGTCCAATCTCGGGTGGTGTACCACCGAATACCCGACTGGAATAGCAGCCTCCAATATGGGGCCCGCATTTACATTCAGCCAGGTTTCGGTGATGCATGCCAGATCCGTTGTCCCGACAAGATCTGCAATAATTGCAGTCTAGTTCTTTACAGATCTGGCATTGCATAACACCACCCGAGTTGGACAGAACTCCTGGGCCGCCCTGGCCTCCTGCCTAACACTAATGGAGATACCCTTGGGTATGGGGACTAGGCAAGATGGCCCACGCTCTAGACTCCATTTCACCCCAGGGCATCTTCTGGGCTTAACCACCCCAATTTCGGCACCCCACTCTTTCAGCCTCACTGTTCACCCCCCACCTCCCTCTCTCATGAGAAATACCCAAAGCTCGACAGCACTGATAGATGGAAAAAGACAGTGGTAGGGGGAAGAAGGGGTGGAGAGCGAGAAGAGCGGAGGCTGAGTAGCACATGACCTGTGGGGTGGGATGATAACATAAATCCCAGGCCCAAGACATGGAGCAAAAAAACAATATAATTCAAATACAAGCCATACACAAATTCACAACAATGCGAAAAGGATACAACCTTCCCAAATCTTACCCTTTCCTAAAGTTCCCCACTCATCAATTCCCACACCAAACTTACAATAACATACAACTACATTAAATTGCTAATTAAAATTAACTAAATACAAAGCCAAACATTTAAAACATTTATTAGCCCAGGTTCTCTCACTACCTAGGGCCCAATAAAACCTACACTAACTAAATTAACTAGAACCTAAAAACATTTAAGCATCACACAGGTCATCTCACTACCTGGTGACAATTAATAAAAGCACTCTCACTGCTTAACAAAAACAAACTACATATTACTAAAAATAATAAAACTAAGAGGGGAACCCGAGGAGATAATGTAAAGAAACCGCACCCCAGACACTATCTCTCACATATGTCTGAGATTGGCAGGATATCAGTTGTAAGGCACTCTCACTGCCAGCACAATTTCCAAAAGAAAATAGGGTAAAATCACAGAGTACTTGCAGTCAAAAAAGACAGGCTCAGCCGTAGGTTCATCAGCAGGCAACCTTTCCACACTAAAGTTCCGAACTTCAAGTACTGGTCCCACTAGCATTAGGAGCCTCCAAACGGCCAAAAAAATTTCAGAAGGACTCCAATATCAAAGTTCTTACCCAGATCACAGAAAAGCCATCCGCCAGGCCCAAGTTTCTGCCAGAAATTCCAGAGGTGACTACCCAGGCTATAATAGCAGCCCACCACCTCGACCCCAGGCTAAATTAGCCCTTCGGCTGACTACACCAGGAGTCTAGGGAATAGCATCAAGGGGCAAGCCCTCTAGCAAGCCCCAATCCCCACCCCTGTGTGGGTCGCTAACCCACAAAAAATAATCCCTAGGTCACTTAGGTAGGTTTCCTCTGTTGGATGAAGCAGATGGCCATCCCGTAAGTGTACCATCTCCCCCTTTGGCTGTTCTCTCTCCTAGGAAGCCAGGCCTCCACACCTTACTGTCAGACCTCCCAGTGTGTCACCTGTTATTTCCTGCCTACTGTACTCAAAAAATACTACCAACTGACCCATGCTACCAACTGAACCCATACTACCAACCAACCAACCAATTTACAGGTCCTCAACCCTGATACATGTTCATTACCTTGTATGCTTTGCTTGACACCCTTTTTGAGCTTCTTCCTAAGGTACCTTTAGCCAAGGGAATCACTCTTATGGCACCTCAAGGGGTGGAACCCTCCCCTAGGGTCCCATGCCTTCATACCCCTACAGGGTGGTATATCCCATGGATAGAGAGGTGAATAGCAAAAGTTTATCTACGTTACACAAGCACGAAATCAGTTGCACAGGCACATTGAGATGGACAGCTATAGCCTGTGGTTCAAGGAGGGTGGTATAACTGGCACCCCCCCTTTTGGCCTATTTAAGGGCTGCTCTCCTCACTCCACACACAAGCATTTTTCCCTTACCACTCAATCCACCCCTCCTCCTCCAGCAGCATGCCTTTCTCTCCCATGGGCTTCTTCCTAAGGTACCTTTAGCCAAGGAAATCAATCCTGCAACACCTTAAGGTGTGGAACCTTCCCCTAGGGTTTTAGGGTTTCTTGCCTTTGTACCCTTACAGGGTGGTATAGCCCATGGATAGAGAGATGAACAGCCAAAGTTTATCTATGTTGCACAAGCATAAAACCAGTTGCACAGGCACATTGAACTCTGCCTTCTGTTTTTCCCTTTTCAGACACTTTGATTTTTCTGTACACTTCCTTTGCAACCCATTTAAACTTCCAGCACAATGATTTCCACTACTTCCATGGCCACTTCTCATGTCCATAAGGATGCTGCTTCAACTAGCTTTGCACTTCTTATGGACACTCTGTCTACATCTGATCTTCAACCACGACAAGACTCAGGTACCTCTACTTTAGCCACTCCTCCACCATTCATATCTCCCATTCACCTGATCCCAAGTCACCTCTGCAAAGATATTTTAGATGGAAAGATATAAACTTGATATCTCTACTTATCTTGTTCCATGACACCATAGAAAACAAAACAGTATCCTGCGGAGATGTCTCCATTGTCCTGAAGTCAAAAGATTCCAGATTCCAGAAGAAATTAACTATACCTGAATTCATTCTTGCTTTCAGCTTACGCCGTGACATCATCTGCTCTGCTTGCCCTTCTAGATGAGAAGAACTGGATTCATATGTGTATCTTATCATCAGCCTAGGCATCCAGTATGGCGGAACTCACTTTTATGACTATCATCAGTCTTTCTCTGCTAAAGCTGCCACTGCACTGGCTCCTTTTAATACAAGACTGAATTGGGCCATCCTGGACAACGAACTCCTACTATCACTTCACTGGCCAGCAAGCATATTCCTGACCACTCTTTAGCTTTCTTTCAAACTTCACCTCCCTCTGCTCTCTAGCAGCTTCCAATGTTTCCTCATCTTCCATGATTACGAGGAATTTACCAGCTGGTCCAGCCCCAGCATTAGTGCTGTGCAGAATGCAGAATTCCACTGGCGAACTTAGCATAGAATGACCATTCCACCTGCAGAATTTCCACAGACATTTCACTGGGTCTTCTATGGAATTCTATGGAATTCTACCTTCTGTGATCCGCAAAATAATATTCTGTGGAACAGCATTTTTTTCAGTGGAATATTATTCTGCAACCATTTCCACCGAAAATATTGAGATTCATGGAATAATATTCTGCAGAACAGCATTTTTTCCACGGAAAATTATTCTACAACCCAAAAATTCCAAGGAAATGTTGTGGAAAAACTCATTCCTCATTTTTCTGCCACGTAATTCTGCCGTTTTGTTTCTGGCAGAATTTGGCAGAATGTCTGTGGAATTTTGAAAATTCTGTGAAATTTCATTCTGCCAGAATTTGAAAATTCCACACAGCACTACCCAGCATCCTTTTCCTCTTCCTCTTCCTGGTTGGCCCACACAATCTCTTATCCTCATGCATATGCTTGTCCCAACCTAAATAGGCATGGAAGGCAAATGAAGTATGTGAGAGGTAAACTGATTTGCAACATCAATGATAATGGATGCTCTAGTTGCAGTTGCCAGTTCCTCCATATTTGCAGTTTCTGCAGTGAAGCTCATGCTCGATTCATCTGTCCGAAAGTGCCTCATTCAAAATAATCACAATTATTGCACCCCTCCACACCTGTCAACCTATGGGCTTTAGCCCACACACCAGCTTTGCATGTTTTTCGTCCTTTCATGGAATGTCTTCTGTCTGGCTTTTCTGAAGGATTTCATACCAGCATTGCGTGTTTCCTTCTGACATCATCGAATGTCATAACTTGCAGTCTGCCTTAAAAGAACCCAAAGTCATGCAGCAATTATTACATAAAGAACTTCAAAAAGGATTCCTCATTGGTCCTTTTCTGCATCCACCATTTCCCACTTACTGGATCAGTCCTACTGGCGTTGCCACTAGAACATTTTCTGGCAAAAAGTGACTAATCATTGATTTATCAGCACCTCAAAGTCAATACCTAGCATCAATTTGTTGATTCCATCTGAGAAGTATTCTCTCTCCTTTGCTCACATAAATGATGTTATTATAATTATTAAGTGATTTGGCCCTGGCTCCTGGCTCTCAAAAATGGACATTTCAGATGCTTTAATTTGCTGCCCATCCATCCTTCTCCGTGGCACTATATGGCATTAAATGGGATAATCACTACTGCTTCACTGTTTGTATGACTTTTTGTTGCAAAAGAAGCACAACATTATTTGATATGTTTTCCAGGATGCTTTGTTGGCTATTGCTCAAAAACTGTAATCGTCCAGCTGTTATCCATCTCCTAGACAGTTTCCTACTAATCGATCCACGTGACTCACCTCCAGCTACTGGCATCACTGCTGTTGTCCACCTCTTCCAGTAGTTATTAGTGCCCTTTGTCTGAAGAGAAAACTTTGGGACTTCTACGTCTATTGAATTTTTAGGTATTGAGCTTGACACGATATGCATGGAAGCCAGATTGCCTCCTGATAAACTACGCAAGATTCAAGCACTAGTGGAATCTTTTTCCATTCATTCCTCCTGTATCAAACATGAATTACTTTCACTCCTGTGTTATCTCAATTTCACAGCATGAATCATTCTACAAGGCTGTTCATTCATTTCCTACCATCTATCATTGGCCTCTTTGGTTTCCAAACTTCACCATCATATTTTTATCACTGTTGCAGCCAAACTTGATTTAGCCTTGTGGTCCCATATACACACTCAAAGACTTTTTCAAAAAATCTCTTTTGTTCACATGTTACCCTATCATAGCTGCTGCATTAATATGGGGCCATCTTTGGTCCTTCCTGACCTTCTCTGTCTTCTCTGATAATCAACCTACAGTGGACATCATAACTAAAGTCAGGTCTTCATCCCATTGCATTATGTTGTTCATGCGGAGGCTCACGTGGTTATCACTGTACCACAATTTCACCATGAAATGTTTTCATACCCCCTGGCTACACAAACAAAGCTGCTGATTATCTGTCTCAATTTTAATTCTAGGTATTCATCTCATCTGCCTGCAGCAGATTCAACCATGAACTCTCCTCCTTAATTCACCAATCTAATCATGACTTAACATTCTATCATTAACAAGCTGAAGTCATTATGTGGTCAGACCTAGCCCTAGCTCCAACTACACGAGCAACTTACACCATCACCTGGAAGAAATTTTTCTCATTCTGCACCTTCCAGTCAGTTCATCCAAGCACCTTCTCTGTCATTCATATCCTAGCATTTATAACATCCTGCCACCATGCCCTGAAGTTATAATTCATTACTATTAAACAATACCTATCTGGAATTCAATTGTTTTCAATATTAGTCAAATCCATCTATGTCGTCTATCTTATCTCATGTTTCATTCAAACTCCTCCTACTTAGAATATATAGAGCATCACAATCAAAGGCTTCTAAACAATTACCTACCAAAGGATCTATATTTTGCAAATTGTTCAGTTTACTATGCACCAACCCCTTCTACCCTACCTCAAACATCATGATTTTTTCAGCTATTCGCTTAGCATTGTACGGCTCCTTGCATCCTGGAGAGTTTACTACTTCTTCAGCCTCTTTAGTTAAATTTCTTCCAATTTCCAATTTAAGAAAGCAAGAAGATCACTATGGTCTTTTTCTCCCAACTTCAAAAACTGTATCAAGGTGTTCAGATCTTATACTACCCCTCTCACAACAATTGATGTCAGTAGCCATACTAGATCAGCTTATGCACCATCACGCTTGTTCCAGCTCTTCAAAACCTCTCCTGTCAATAACCTCACACCACTATCAAATAAATGTTTTATGGGACATGTGAAATCCTATTGCAAAGACTCAGACTTAATCTCTTTTGCCTTTACAGGTCATTCTTTTGGAATCAAAGCTGCATCGAAGAACAATGTCCCTGCTCACATCATCAAGGGACTTGGAAGGTGGAACTCTTGTATGACCAGAGGAAGGGCAGTTCAGTAGCCATTGTTCCTCAGAGGTTTCCTTCTCAAGAGGGGGGAGGGTCCTCTCCTAAGTGCTACTCTTCACACTCTCCATGAGATGGAGAAGGTATCTCTTTCTTTTTGGGCCCTGTATTCCTGTAATGCTGCCCAGCTCCTTTACAGAGGGTGGGAATAGAGAAAGGTCAAAGTTAAAGTTAAAGTTTGCAAAAGCATTTACACCATTCCCAAACATCAAATGGGAGAGCTTTGCCCAAGGTACAATGTGTCCACCATTCACATTTAAGCCAGCCTCTCACATCTTTACATGCTTAGTGTGCTTCGAAATCTTCCATCCTCCCCTCATCCTTCTTCAGCACTCTCCTCACCCTTAGTGCTGGGCCTTCTACTTCCATAATGCCACTCAGCTCCCCTACTGATGGTGGGAACAGAGAAGGCCAAAGTTAGAGTTCGCACAAGTACTTACACCATTCCCAAACATCAAACTAATATGGTTCCATGTCATAACAGCGATCACAAAATAGCAATCGCTGTTATGGTGATATGGTATATTTGGTGTCGCTTTGTAATGGACTGTTTTGTGGAATTGTGGATTATTGAAATATTGAATAGTATTTTAATATTTTATAGTTTTAATTGCTGTTTGCTTTGCAGTGCTCTGATACATTGTGAAGAGCGCTATATAAAGTTTATTATTATTATTATATCACTGAAAAGCAAATTGGCAATATACACATGCTGGCAAAAAGACTTCCATCAAGTAAACTACTGTAAGTGTTTATGTGGGGGGACTGTGAGGGCCCCCCCACACACCCCTGATTAAGGATTACCAACTCCAGGGTGGTGCATGTCGGGGAGGGGGCGACACTCCAAAATAAATCAAAAAACCAACAACACGGCAGCAGCAGGCAACAGCAAAGTTTTCTCCCCCCAGTCCCCAGTTCCCAGCCCCGAACTCAGTACCTGCTGCACCCCAGCTAGCCACCTTCACCACCACACCACATGGCTAGCTCCACTGCAGCAGGCACACTACCCCAGACAAACCCTCTTCGCTATCCCTCCCCTTCCCCTCCCTGTGCCTCCCTTTTCTGGTGCCCTCCCCTACAGTCACAGTCGCAGAGGATCACTATCCTTACAGGGTAGCCCAACAAGATTGCACTGTAAATGAGTCACTGTTTTGAAAGTTGCTCATTTACAGTCACTATCATCACTGAATACCAACTAATATTATTCACTACTACAAAGTTTCTTATGGAACAGCATTTTTGCATCTGAGATCATGTAATACAAATCTCAAACCAAAACATTTTGTAGAACTGTACCTCCTAAAAGGGATTGGCCTTGTTATGATGTATTGATAACATTTCCTGACGGCATTGATAGTTTCTTGATTAGGTGCAAGAACTGTTACTTTCCATGTGAGAGGTCCCAAAAAGTACCCCTGGAGCTTTAACTCCCAGTCTGAACTGTAACTATTTCAGAATGTTGTCTTTGCTTGGGGGAATCTTTACATCTTCAGGCTTCTGTTGGTCAGTAAGTTTGTGTAGATAGTACTATTTGCTCTTCGAAAATATTTTATTCATGATTGACTTGTTTTGCAAATATGCTTACAGATACAGTAATTGTCTTTTAACTGTCTATATTTATAATAATTTGTGCTCAAAGCTAAACTTATTTGGTAACTTGTTGAACTGACAAGAATGAGGAAAAATTGTTAAGAGTGGACAAATCATGGCTTCAAGTTAATAATGGCTGCTGCCCCCACCCCAACCCCCATTTATACCACCATATTTTAAAAGTGTATGGATTTTAACGCAACTGTTTTCTGGTAGGTACTGCATAACCATACTGACTTATCCTGCAGCTATCTCACAACTCCCAGTACACCCAGGGAGGGAAGCCAAAATGCTGGTTGATGGTCACGCAAGGGGAAATACTGAAAGACTACTTATAATTTATAAGGAGAAAATCATTTGTGAAAACTGATGTCAGCAAAATATACAGATCCTATGCTATCTTAAGAGGAATCATTACCATTAAATCACACAGGAAAACTACTCACTAGTGTTGACAGTAACTTACCATAACATAGCAATGATATGATTAACCAGAATTGTATTGTTGATAATCAGATTTATCACATGTATAGTTGACATACTCCAGGAAAAAAATAATGAAGGGCAACCTTCCACTATATTCAAGATGTGGGAACAGTTTTCTGAAGGGGTACCTGCAAGGAAATAAATATGACTTAGACGTTTTAATACTATTACAGTATATACTGTTGCTGGGGTACGGGAAAGGGAAGAGTTACTAGTTTAAACTCTTCCACACTTACAGTTACAAGGGTGCATGAAACCAAGTATATCATTGTTCTGAGCAGTGACAATTTGGTACAGTTGCAACCCATCGGATATGTAGCAATGCCACCTTTTTATGGTCATATTACTCTATATACTGTATATTTATTTTATTTATTTATTTAAACTTTTACTTCTTATAACCATGCAGAAGTAATTACTCACTATAATAACTGGGTTTCTTCTAAGGGATTCAGCAATAAGTCATACAAAAAACTGTATCATCTCCATCCAGAGGGGTTGCCCTCAAGATAGAAGAGGTTCTTACACAGAATTTAGAATGCTATTAAAACTCTGTACTGTGGTCACACTCCCCTGCTGGAATAACGTCAGATTTGTTTCTTGAAATTGTGGGCTGCAGTAACCACCAATAACTATTCTTCCAAAAATAAAACAAATAACAAGAAACCCAATTAAAAAGCAGAAAATCTAGAAGTGTTTTTAAAATATTATTATACAATTGCAAGAAAGAATCTTGGACTGTGATTGGTCAGTCTGGGGCTTGACCCATGGTGTTATCCCAGCATAACACCATGGTTCTAGTCTCAACACTGTGAACCTCTTGACTGATTGTTTGTAGCATTTGCCACTCTATTTGTTTGCATCTTCTTTTAAGAAACAAGAATATTTTTCCACACTAATAAAAACATTCTTTAAAATTATTTTTTTATTCTGTATATAACTACAAGCAATTGTATAATAGGAATAATGCACTCCAGGGTGTGTGTCATGCTGGGATAATGCCACACCTTGGACATTGGATGCACTCAGCCTGTGGTCTCATGCTCAACCCCGCCCCCCAGGCCTGGCATTATCACAGCAGAACACACACCCTGTCGTGCATTATTCCATTAATCACACCCGCTCATTAAATACTGTGAAAAAAACAAAGGGTTAAACAATAAAAGCTCAAGCAACTAAAGAATATTCAGACTGATTCTAGTGAGAACCCATTTTCAGGTTCTGGAAGGGGAGGCCAAGTTAGGGATTGTATGACTTATTGTTGGATACCTTAGAAAAAACACAAGTATTATGGTGAGTAATTATTTCTTCTAACAACTGGAATCCAAAAATAATGTCAAATAATACCTGTAGACTCACTAACAGTACCTTGGGAGGTTGAGTCTACAATCTATTAAGGAAAAAGGTTCTGCAAGACAGCAGCCACAAATCTGGCTTCCCTCCTAGAATGTATATCCATTCAATAATGCTTTATAAAGCTGCAGACTGTCTTTCAGGTAATTGCTATAGAGATCTCTTGGAGGAATGCCCCTTGTAGCTGCCACAGAGATGGAAGTAACTCAAGCAGAGTTGGTCCTTAGGCCTCTTGTTTTAAAATTGTACTGTATCTTGGGGCCTATGCATGAACAGGTGGGATATACATGCTGGAGGCACGTAGCTCTGCACCTGCGGACAGGTGCGCATGCCTGGCAGTCACTATTGGCCACCACCTGTCCTCGGCCCCACCCCCCAGCATGCAAGACTGAGTAAGGGTGGCTGTGGGTGGAGTCACAGATCCAGCTGGGCATCCAATCTGATGCTCATACTGGGTCCCAGAGTGGATCCCCTATGCGGGCAGGCACAGGTCCGGGTGTGTAAAAAGAACATGAGGTCACCCAGACCCATGCGGCCATTTCCCCCTGACCAGCAGCCTATGGAATGGTCCCCCACCCAGTGAGGGCATGGCTCCAGGGTGTGCCTACCCTTCACAGCAATGCCCAGCTGTCATTCGGCAGGAGCAGCCCTCCACATGGCTGCAACAGCCCTATGAAAGTGGGCTCTCCCCACAACACACATGCCTGCCATGGCCCCATTAGTGCCAGTGCCCTCCCATGAACAAAGACCTACTCTGACCCCATAGGTGCCATGCCCCCCCAAGGCTACCCACACCCCGATAGCACCAGGCATTTCAAACCCCCCTCTCCTCATCCCTGTCCCATATTGTATGATCTGTGGATCAAAACAACCAGTGGCACAGTCCTCCTCACACCTCCACAGCTGCTAGCCTTCCTAATGCTGCTGGGAGCATGCCTGTATAAATAGGCTGCGAGTACCCAGCATCACTAGGATGGCCAACAGCCGAGGAGGTGTGAGGAAGGCTCTGCCACTGGCCATCCAGATGCAGCACCAACAATGCAAGTACAGGGGGTTTGTCAGTGCCACAGAGTACCATTGTGGGTGGGGGGATGGGATCAGGGGTTCACTGTGCTTGCTGGACAGTGCCCACCATAGGTGGCATGCCAGCATTTGGGCCAAACAGACAATGGCCACTCACACTGGGGCTCTTTTGGGATGCACTGCTCCCTGCAGCACTATATGGGGCTGCCGGTTCAGGACCGGAGTGTGTGTGGACATGTATGGGGCTGGGGTGGTGGAGTGGGGGATGGGGGTGTACTACAGTCCAGGGTCCGGTGCACCCTTTGGGGGGGTGCAGTGACGGGGAGTGCCATGGGTGTTTGCTGGGCCTGGTGGGAGGCTACTGGGGTACCATGGGTTTCTTACTGGGACATTCTTCCATGGACTGGGCAGGTGTCTGTGTGCATGGCGGCATGTACGGTTCCCCCTGATGTGACCAGCAGGCAGATACACCCCCCCACAGAAGGCACGACATGCCTTTATGCATGACGCATAGTGCTGGCATGCCCCCAGCCTGCCCCGGCATGTTGAGGTCCACGCAGCTGGGGGATTGTGTGAGTAGGGGCAGCTTGCCCTGGTTAGTGCATCCCATGTGGGGGGGGGAATAATGGGTGCAGAGTGGCTCTGTGCCATGGATAGGCAGCTCGTATCCACTCTGCCCCTTCGTGCATAGACCCCACTGTTTGTTGAAATGTATTTAACTACCAATCTGTCAACATGATGTAAGCTATTTGGGATTACTTATGGAATGCCGACACTAAGAATCCCAACACCAGAGATGCAGTAAATTTAAATTCCACTGGTGAAGTCACGACAGAATGACTGATTTCGCTACGTGGAGTAATCCACAAAATTTTCCACATTTGGTGGAATTTCACCAAGGTGAAATTTCACCTGTGGTAAAATTTAGCCCATGGGAGGCAACATTTTGCCATTTTGCGGGCGAAATTTCACATTTTGACCCACAAAACAGGCAAAATTTGCGTATTACTCCGCATAGCAAAGTTTTGTCACTTCGCCCACCCCTGAGCCTGACATTCTGACATTGCGTTTGCTGGACAGATTGCCATCCTAATGGTGGAAAGCCTGACATAGCAATTATGGCATTTTCATAGGTGGGTAGGGGGCTCCGTCCCCACACCCTGCATTGTGGGGGTGGGCAGAGCTCCCTGCACTCCCCGAAAATAATATAATCAACTCTGCATCATTGCAAGCTTGGGAGTTGGGCTTTCATCCGTCGGGATGGTGATCCATCAGGCAAGTCAGACTCGAGATTCTGGTTGTCTAGATTCTGAGTTTTGGTGTTTCACAATATTCCCATTATTTGTGTAATGCAAACTGGGACCTCATTGTAACTGAGCTTTGGTTCAATTGAATTTATCCCTGTTCATACTTGGATATGAATAAAGGTTTACCTAGCTATTGCCATACATCTTGAGGCTTTGTGTCAGCTTTCTCCTAGCAAAATTGGATACAGGAGACTATCCAATGAGAAAGTGTTTCTGGCAGTAGGTTTACCTTACTGACCTCTCCATTGGTGACAAAATTGTGTGCTGTTGGTTCTGGTATATTTAGTTCTGTCCAGATAATAGCTCAGTTCCACTTAACATCAAGGCAGTGCAGCTTCTGCGTACCTATGCTGGAGTGGTCAGGAAAAAGTGCAGGTAAAGTAACAGACTGGTCCCAGGGAATTCTGGAACAACCTTAGAAAGGAAAGTCCTGTTTATTCTCTGCAAGCACTGACAGCTTGTAGTAAATGATGGACTGGTTCTGGGTGTGAATGCCTGTTGCGGTGATAGTTTCTTTTTTTTTATTTTGAATGAAAAATGGAGCATTATTTTTCTTTGGTAATGAGAGCGGGTACTTTATGGTGAATGACTGTGGTGTTTGATGAATTCAGAGTTTTGCTGCTTTGTGAAACGTTGCAACAGAGCGGAGCCGAACATAGCAAACAGTTGAATGGTGCGCCGGAAGGAAGTGGGTATGAGAAAATGATTTGAGAAGCACTGTTTTTTGCACTTGATATGGGTTTCAGCAGTGTGTAGGTGTTTTTCTTTATTTGTGTTACTGTTCTTCCAGTGGTTGTTTAGTAGGGATTGAACAAAGTAGTGTTGCACAAGTTTATTTTCGGGGGTGAGATCGAAGAAAGCAGCGAGTACTTTTGATGTGGGAGGGGTCGGAGTGATACTCACTGGGCACTACATGAGACTAGCTGGCACCTCTTCCCATTGGTACTGTGGAGGATTTACAACGGGTAAGATGTGCCAACTAACCAATCAGACAGCGGCATTTTTGGACCCCATTGTATAATACATAATTAGTATTTGTGCAAAGATTTTTCTGCTCGCTGACTCTTCTGACAAAAGTCACAGCAGTGAGGAAAACTGTTTTCCAAGTGACACACTTGATGTCTGCTGTGGCCACTAGCTTGAAAGAAGACTCCACCAGCTGTGCAAAGTAGATATCTTTAGGTTTCATGGAGGGACCAATCCCCTTACAAAGGATACAAGTGACTCAGACCTTTGAAAGATCTTTTGAAAATGTGTTGCAAAGTGATGGATTTTTTTTCACAGTTAATATGCTTGCTGAGACAGCTGCCAGATGCATTTTTAAGAATAGATGGCCTGAGGCCAAGAGACTGTAAGTGTGCCAGGTACTGTACTCAAGTACTGCATACAACCCTGCCTGTAAAGGTGAGGTTTCTGATTGGCATACCGAAAAGGAAATCTTTTCTATTTTGAGGAATATGTTCTCCATGTGGCTGGTTTTCTGGACACTTTTAAGACCCCTAGTACCTTGTGTAAAAAGTGCTGTCCAGAAGACTCTAACATTTAAAGAAGCAAGACTTCAGGAGTAGTGTTCTGAAATACAGATATTGCTGGTCACCCTTCCATGTGACAGTGTCAGCAGATTGTGTCATGGGGCAGTGAGATGGGGTTCTTGCATGACAGGATCAGCAGAAGTGAGTACCAAGCCTTATGGCCAAGTCTGGAATGATCAGAATCAGCCCTCCTCAGCTTTACCAGCAGTCTCTGAATGAGTGGAAATGAAAATAGGCATACAGGTACACTTTTCCCCTAAAGAGAAAAAGTGCAACTTCTGGCATAGTCCCCATGGAAGGAGGCCTGCAAATGGAATTTGGGATGTTTCCTGTTCTCCAATGAGGTTAACAAATCTACAGTGCTAGCCACCACCACTTACAAAATTAACACACAGTGGTGCATTGCAGCAAATCCCGATACCGGAAACACCACATTCAGATGAATGCGGCACTGATCGAAAGCACTGGGCCATGCCGCGCCACAACATACGATTGCAATGAAAGTGTTGGTGACCAGTACTGTATCTCTGGAACCCACATCCCCTGAAAACTATGTTCAACACCTTTTGATTTAGTGACCACTCATGGTTGCCCTGGGGTCAACTGCTACTGCTGAGAGTCAATCAACTCCCTACTGCCGATCTAACCTCATTGGGACATCAATCTGCCTGTAACTGTCTTGTGTATAATAATACTTCTCCTGTTGATGTTGATTGTAATTAATCTGCCACTGTATCCTTGACTGGGCCATTATGTCTTTATTGACTGTTAACTGTGAAATGACATCTATGTATTTTGTTATGTTTATAGATGTATATAATTAATTCCAGGTTGCCACTGAAAAAGGGACTGTTTCGGTCTCAGTGGGCCTACCCAGTCACCAAAATTTAAATCAATAAATAAATTATATAAAAATTCTGCTCACTGAGTCTGCCATGACGTTATCTTTGCCAGGCAGATGAACTGCAGTTATTTTGGCAGCTATTGAATATGCTAGGTTTCATAGATACATAGATACATAGACAGTGTCGGCAGATAAGGGCCTATGGCCCACCCAGTCTGCCCATTTAAGTTTGTAAGTTCAGTTTATGTTTTCCAGGAATTCTGTTGCCCCTTACCCCTGACCTCCAGAATTCCTTTATGTCTATCCCATGCATTCTTAAATCCCATGATTGTTTCAGCCCCCACCACTTCCTCTGGCAGGGTGTTCCACTTGTCCACCACCCGTTCTGTGAAGAAATTCTTCCTCACGTTTCCTCTGAATTGTCCTCCCTCCAACTTCATCCCATGCCCTCTACTCCTGGAACATCTTTTCACTTAAAAATAGTGCATTCCTGCACCCTGTTCCTCCCTGTAAGATACTTGTATGTCTCTATCATATCCCCTCTCTCCCTCCTCTCCTCCAGGGAGTACATGTTCAGTGCCTTCAACCTGTCCTCATGGGACTTGTGATGCAATCCATGCACCATCTTTGTTGCCCTCCTCTGAACCTTCTCTACCCTGTCTATGTCCTTACGTGAGTAAGGTCTCCAGAACTGCACAGTGTACTCCAGGTGCGGCCTCACTAGTGTCTTGTATAGTGGAATTATGACCTCCTTTTCCTGCTGGTGATGCCCTGCCTATGCATCCCAGCATCCTATTTGCTTTACCTGCTGCCTTGTCACACTGTTTCCCTGCCTTGAGGTCATCAGAGATGATAACTCCAAGATCCCTTTCCTGCTTGGTGCATGCTATATCCTCACCCCAACTGATATATTGTGCCAGGGTTTTTGTCCCCATATGCATTATCTTGCACTTCCTTGCATTGAATTTCAACTGCCAAACCCTGACCATTCTTCAAGTTTCTGCAGGTCCCTTCTCATTCTGTCTACACCCTCTGGTGTGTCTACTCTGTTACAGAGCTTTGTGTCATCAGCGAACAGTGAAATTCTGCCTTCTAGGTCCTGTGCAATGTCACTGATGAAGATATTGAATAGTACCGGTCCCAGCACTGATCCCTGTGGTACCCCACTGGTCACTCTTCCCTCTGTGGAGTGACAGCCATTTACCACCACCCTCTGTGTCCTGCTGCCCAGCCAGTTACCTACCCACTGCACTACTGTCCTGCCCACACCCATATTCCCCAGTTTGTGCAATAGTCTTCTATGTGGCACAGTGTCAAAGGCCTTGCTGAAGTCCAGATAGGCCATGTCCACTGCCCCCCTGATCCACCTCCCTAGTCACCCAGTCAAAAATTCAATGAGGTTGGTCTGACATGACCTTCCCTGGTGAAACCATGCTGCCTTGGGTCCTGTAGTCCATTGACAACCAGATGTTCCACAATCTCTCCTTCAGTAGTGCTTCCATGATCTTCCCACTACCGAGGTGAGGCTGACTGGTCTGTAGTTCCGCTTCCTCTTTGTTCCCACTTTTGTATAAGAGGACTACATCTGCTATCCTCCAGTCTTTGGGTACCTCCCTGTTTCTAGTGATCGGCTAAACAGGATAGCAAGAGGTTCAGCCACCACCTCTCTTAGTTCTTTAAGGACCCTGGGGTGCACCCCATCTGGCCCCATTGCTTTATCAACTCTTATTACTTCCAGTTCCTTCAGGACCCTTTCTCGTGTAAAGGGACTTGTGTCCATTTCTGCAACATTCTCACCCCTTGTACTCCATTCAGACCCATTACCCTCCTCTTCCTCAGTAAAGACTGAGCAGAAATACCTTCATATCTTCATTGCCTCTATGCTTAATTTTGAGTATCTGGTACCTCCTCGTTTGTTTATGTACTATACTAAGTTATCATTGTCTGCTCTTATCTGAACTGTTTGGCCTTGTATCAGGTAGGAGACAGACTGTGTTGAGGGAAGCATTGCCCTGTAGCGGTGTGTGAAAAAAAATTCCGCTGGCGGAATCTCGCTGAAAGTCTGATTTTCGCTTCCACAAAAGTTTTGCCAACTTTCATGGAAATTCCACCAAAAACTGTGGACTAAATGAAAGAAATGTGGGTGTATTTATTTAACTGTTGGAAAAAAATCCACAGAACTGATCACTGTCAGTGTTCAGTTCTGCGACTTTTGTATTAAACTGTGGGAAAAAAAATCTGTAAAAGTGATGCAAACCGTGGCTAATTACATGATATATGGTAAAATACTAAGCAAGAGACCTTATTTCCACATATTATGTAAAAAGTCCACAGTTCATAATTAAATGCCGCAA
This sequence comes from Neoceratodus forsteri, assembly GCA_016271365.2. Classification (NCBI taxonomy): domain Eukaryota; kingdom Metazoa; phylum Chordata; order Ceratodontiformes; family Ceratodontidae; genus Neoceratodus; species Neoceratodus forsteri. The sequence goes on from CM057458.1 coordinate 521,582,613, forward strand.
TACTAGGTGGAAATCTGCAGTTATTTGGCGAAAGTTCAGAATTCTGCCACAGACGAAAGAGCGGAAAATTCTGCAAAATTTTCAAAATTTCGCAGAACTTATGTGATGGCAGAAATCCACATTTTCGCCCATCCCTACTGCCATGGGCCCTAATAGGTTCATGTTCTCCAGTGTTCCTGTGTGCTTCACACCCCACGTACTGCTCTGTCTCTCAGGTGCCTCTCCTAACCTAGCCGGGAGACATCTGTTGTGAGCACCTGAGTGGGTAGAACTGACGGAAGGGAATACCATCTGTAAGATTTTCTTTGTCCTTCCACCATTGCAGTGCTTTGAGGAATGTTTTGTGACTGAGACTGGATAGTTCAGGGGGTCTGACTTTTGGTACCAGCATCAACTTAGGTGTTACTGAACATCTCTTATCTGGAGATGAGCCCAAGGCACTACAGCTGTTGCTGATGCCATGTGGCCTAGCAGATGCGCAATGTCTCTGGAATGTTTTTTCTTTCCCACTTAGAAGAAATTTGCACATGTCACTAAATCATCTACCCTGCTTAATTAAGTGAAATCCCTTCCCTACAAAATGTCCAGTTCTGTACCTATGAACTCAGTTACCTGACTGGGTTCTAGTTGTGACTTTTGCAGGTTGAGGAAGAATCCTAATCTTTGTAGTGCACTCCTTAACAATGAAATGGAGTGCACTGTTTCCTCCCTTGTTTTGCCTTAAATAAGCCAGTCATCCAGGTAGGTAAAAACCACTACTGCGTGCTTTCTCATATGTGCTGCTACAATAGCTTGGCACTTTGTGAACAGCTTTGGTGCTGAGGTTAGAATGAAGGATAAAGCTGAGAACTGGTACTAGAGGCCTCCCAGACTTGATTTTCAGGTATTTGTTTGTGGATCGGTCTTACTGGCACCTGAAAATATGCATTTTTTTAGGACCAGAGATCCTAGCCAGTCTTCTGCCTGTAAAGAGGGGATCACTGTGCCCACTGTCACCATTCTGAATTTGTCTTTCCTGATGTGCCTGTTTAGGAACATAAGGTCCAAAATAGGTTGCCAGTGCCCATTTTTCTTGTGGGTTAGGAAATATCTGTAGAAAAGAATCTTCCCCCACTGGGAAACAACGACCCTTTCCATTGTTATGGCTTGTAGAAGTTTCTTGATTTCCAACTCTAGGAGGAGCTCTTCCTCTTGAGTGTGAGATGGTATCTTTTGGCCTCTGCAGTTTTGAACATTTCTGAAACTGCAGGGTCCAAGTCAGACCCATTACTTCCATGATCCCTTGAAGTAGTATGTCAGGTGTTCCCCCACTGGCAATGAGTGACTGGTGACCTGGGCAAAACTGTCAGGGATTCTGCTTTGACTATGGCTTGGGTGCTGGTGCAGGAGCATATGTGGCACCCCTGTTGCCCTTTCCTCTGCTGGTACCTTGTTGGATTGTGTACTCATAGTTGGTATAGGGTCTATGATAATAATCCACATACACACCCCTCATATGGTCTGTCAGAAGTTGAGGCTCTTTTTCCCTCTGTCAAATTCCTAAAGGGGGACTTCTTGTTCGTCCACTTTTTTCATGTAAACTCATACAGGGCCTACCCAAGATTTCACAGTTTAAGTCATCCCTGAAAAAAAGAACTCATAAAGATGGCAGCATGTTGCTGCTACACACAATAACTATGGTGACTATCAGTTGCCTGCTGCACACTGCCACCACCAGAGGGCTACCCCAAAACAATAAAGCCTTAGAACCTCTGCTGCCCCGTAGATCAAGCCTCACTCAGAGTAATAATGTATTCTCACAATGTATCAGTTGTCAGGGTTTCTACTAACTGCGATAGCATATGTACCAGACTAGGCCCTATCCAAGCCATCACTGACACTGTCCATGTCTCTTGAATGTTACCGTTTGACCAAGTTCCCCAGAGCTACAGTAGACTATGTACCTAAATGTAATGTATTGTAATGTAACTGACTTGGAACTTTTGGAAAAGAGCATTTGCTGCTCAAAGGTGTATCTCCAACAGTAAAATAAATAAATGTAAGCTTCTATTTTGTCACCAAACAGTGATGATGCTTTGAAGGGAAAATCAATGGTCTTGCTCTGAGTGATAGGATGGTTGTCCTCAGCCACAAAAGTTTCCTTAATGCTACTGAATGTGCCAGAACTCTGGAAGCAGCATCACAGGCATTTATTGCCATATGAAACTGATATATGGTGGCCTCCAGTGCTGTTTTGACTATTGCAGTGCAGCCAAATCATCATTCGCATCACCTTCTACTTTTTCACTCAGAGACATTATTGTGTTCCATGGTGCTTTCTGGTACTGAGCAGAGTAAGTCATGTAAGCTGCCTATCTCAGCAGCAAATGTGCTGTTGTATACACATTTATGGTTGTATTATTTAGTTCCTGTACTCTTCTCAGGCTGCTTTGTGGTGAAAGTTTTGTCCTGTCATAAGCAGCTTCCTGCACCACTCCCTCATGACAGGATTGTCATACAGGTATTCTATCTCCTGATTGACCACCTGGTATTTCTTTTTAGGGACCAAATGAATTCTGGAGGCTATTGCCATCAGTTTGACTAGTTTGTGTCTCAGATTTTCTGATGTGGGTGTATAGGTAACTATTCCCCATTTACTCCCCAGTAGAAAACTGGTTGTGTGATTTACCCAAGTTTGTTGCACTGACTTTGTGCAGAGTTTCATCAACATATTTATATGTCTGATGTTCACTGACACCATCAGGCATATGCACAGTATGTTGCTACATACTGCTACAAAGCAACATAACCTCCTACTGTAATGTATCTGTATGAGCTATTTAGACTAGACGACTGTTTCTGCCCGCAGCCACTTGTGGCTGCTCCCCACCCGCCCCCAAACACACCCACCTTTTCTCGGAATTTCTTATATAGCGGTCCCTGCCCCACCCACTGTAGACTGCCTCCTTTAGAACTTTCTCATTTGCAGCCTATACCATTTCACCACTAGCGGGCTCTCTGAAACCTCTCCAATATTATCAGTATATTTTTCTCTGTCTGCTTTTCTGTTGTGCAGTTAGTGTTTTCTGCCCTGATTTTTTCTGATCTGTTTCGTGTCTTTGGTTCCTCTTCAGATAGCTATCTAGCTGTCTTATACCTTATTTCCTGATTATGGCTTACTACTCTTTTGACTATATCACTCTAAATCCCTGTGCTATCTCTCTATTACTCCTCATTATGGCTCTTCTCCTAGTGTTGCTCCTGTCCTGGGAGGGCTCCTCTTTACATCCTAATGTGCCTTCCAATAGACGTTCACTATCCCACTCGTCCTTGGCCTCTTTCCCTCTCATTATCTCACATAAGATCACCTACCATGTTGCTTTTACGCTTTTTAACTCCCCTCTTTCAAACTACTCCTTGCCCTCACCTTTCTTCCATCACAAACTGTGGTACCTGCTCCTCCCCTATCATTAAGGTTAGTGGGAGACATTGAACTCAATCCAGGTCCTGCTGATAAAATTCCACATTATGATACTGCTTGGAAAGATTTAATAGGGCTGCGTATTGTACATCTAAATACCCGGAGTCTTCTCCACAACTTAACTGAACTAGAGGCCTGGACTACTCAATATAACCCTGACATTCTGTGTCTCTCTGAAACCTGGCTAAAACCCTCCACACCCGATCACCTGTGTACGATAGCCAACTACAATATACTCCGGCAAGATAGGTCGACACCTAAGCATGGTGGCAGTGTTGCCATCCTCTTTAAAGCTCACCTATCTCTTCACCGTAATGCCTCTCTCTCTCTCTCCCTCTCTCACTGTGAAGCCATTCATGCTACCCTACAATTAGGCTCAAAGAAACTGCACATAGTGTGTGCCTATAACCCCCTCCTATTGGGGGTATCACTGGACTCGAGGAACTATTATCCCGGGTGAGCTCCACTGTTGGTTGCAATGAGGTCCTTATTTTGGGTGATCTAAATTTAAATTGGGCTAATAAAGTAAACCAGTCCTTGCACACCATGGTACATGGCCACAACCTACACCAATTAATCACAGACCCAACTAGGGTCCTGGCCCCCCTCGTTCTAGTTCACTAATTGACTGGGCTCTCACAAATTGTCTTGATAGTATAGTCTCTGCTGACACTCTGGCAGATGCTATAAGTGATCACTCTCCAATCTTCTGCATCTGGCATGCTGTCAGACAACCATCTCCTCCTTACAAACTTATCACCTTCCGTAACCTGGCCAATCTTAATCAGGCGCATTTTTTGCTTGACCTCTCAATTATTGACAGGTCTCCTATCTTTGCCTCCTGTGATACTCAATTAGCCCTTGACTACTTCCTTACAAGGTTTGGATACCTACAGGACATCCATGCCCCTAGAGTCACTTGCCGCTTATGGGGAACACAAACAAAATGACTTACTAAGGACCTTCTTACTCAACTCAGGACAAGGGATAAAAGTTAGTGGCACTTTAAGGCCTCAGGGCTACAAGTGGATTTTAATGACTATAGAGCAAAGAGAAATTCCTATAAAAGGAATATTTGTCTAGCAAAAAGTTCCTACTGTAAAGACTTGTTAATGAAATCTGCTGGTGACTCCAAGAAATTCTGGTCCGTCATAAAAACTCTCCTTGGAAAAAACAATACTCCTACCACAAATGACATACTGATAAACAACGCTCATTGTAATAATCCAGTGACTATAGCTAACACACTAAACAACCATTTCTCAGATCTATCGAGTTTTTCAGCCTCCTCCCCCCCTTGTCTCTCCATTTACAGTTCTTCTGACACAGATCCAGCTCTCTCTCATCCACATTTCTGGCTTTGGACCATCACCAGACAAGAGGTCCTAAAGCTGTTACTATCCATCTCTGACAGCACCAGTACTGGTGCAGATGGACTGGAACCAAGGCTATTGAAAATCGCTGCCCCTCTCATTGCCTCCCCTCTTATGAAAATCTTTTAACTTATCCATATGTCAGAGTTTTGTTCCCAACATCTGGAAGATGGCCAGAACCACTCCTATCCTTAAGAAAGGTGATCCTCAAATCATGTCTAACTATCGACCTGTTTCCATACTCCCCGTGCTCGGAAAAATTCTGGAAAAAATAGTAGCAACCCAAACCACAGAGTACCTCCAGAAGCATAACCTCCTTGCTGTTTCTCAGCATGGTTTCCGCAAAGGCCATAGTATTACCACTGCCATCCTAAAACTTACAAATGACATCTATGGTGCAATGGAATCTGGCTTTTTGACAGGTGCTCTCTTTATTGACTTAACTAAGGCATTTGACCTGGTAAACCACACCCTTCTCCTTGCTAAACTCCAGTCGTTTGGTTTCTCCACTGAAACAGTTGCCTGGTTCAAGTGGTACTTATCCAACTGGATGCAAGCTGTCACCTTCAACTCAGCCCTGTCCAATACTTCTCCCATACATATGGGAGTTCCTCAAGGCTCCATACTTGGCCCGCTACTTTTTTCTATTTTTATAAATCACCTCCCATCGTGTGCACCTGACTGCTCTTCCTTGTTGAATGCGGACGACCTTGTCATTTACCGTAGTAGAAGTAACATCGTGGACATAAACCACTCACTTACTAATGACTTCTCAAGTATTCAGTCCTACCTAATAGAAAACAATCTTGTTCTTAATACTAGCAAAACTCACTCTATGCTTTTCAGCTCCGCAGCTAGACTTAAATCTAATCGAAATTCCTTTCAGATTTTGTGTACTGATGGTTCCCCGGTAGTTAGTACTAGCTCCTTCAAATACCTGGGTATCCTCCTCGATGAATCCTTGGACTTTGACCTCCATGTCACCATCACCTGCAAATCAGTCAATGCAAAAATTGGAGGTGCATACCATACTAGCTATGCCCTTACACCATCTGCTCGGCTTGCAGTGGCTCAAGGCCTACTGCTCCCAGCCCTTGCTTATGGCTCAGTCACGTAACTTGGAGCATCAGAGACCTCCCTACAAAAATGGGACACCACCTATAATAACATCTGCTGCTATGGCTCTCGATCTCCACGTTTTAAACATCACTGTCAGCTGTGTGCTAACCTAAAATGTCCCAACACTTCTGCCCACCGGCTACTGGCCTTTGGCTCCCTATTAGATGGTATAACTAGATCAGGTCTCCCCAATTCCCTCGCCTCCTTGCTACACCCCCAAACCCCCTCCTATGGTCTCCGATCTAGTGACAATGCCCTCCTCTTTATACCCAGATGCAAAACTTTTATGGGTATACAGGCTTTCTCCTACTCAGCCCCTAAGTATTGGAATTCTATCCCTCAAGCAATTTGCCTTGCTACTAGCCATGTTGGTTTCAAGAAACTCCACCGTGAACATCTATTGGCCTCAAATCCTTGCTCATGCTTCCATCCACCTTGACCCTTTTAATACTTCCACCTTATTCTTTCCTCACCCTCCCTCGTTCCCTCTCACCCCTTCCCCTATTTCCTCCCATCTCCCCCTTCCCCCCTTCCTTTCTTTCTCTCTATATTTAAGCCTTGTAATGGGAATTACTGTTTCTAATGTACTTGTTAGCCAGTTCCAGTACAAATTTGTTAGCGCTTGTTTTGTTTTTCATTTCAGTACTGTTTACATTTTTTTGATATTATCTTACTCTGTTTCGGCCAGTTGTCAATTGTTTGTATTGCACTAAATTCCATTGTGTTATCTCTTCCTTCTGCTGCGTCACATTGTACAGTTTGTGCATTTTTTGTTCTCACTTGTATTCTCCCAGGTCTTGCCTGAAAATAGGCATCTCTATGTCTAGTGCACTCACCCAGTTACCAAAAGCAAATAAATAAATAATAAAGTAAAAAATATGTCTATTTTTAATATGGTTTGGTTCCGATAATGCTTTTTTTTTTTTTTTTTCTTCATATGGACAGAGTAGTGAGTGTTCCATAGTAACAGTGTACTGTATAGTGAAACTGAAATGTACCATTGTAGTGACGGTATCCCTGGTCTCAGTCCTTGAATAATGTACAAACCATATGAAACCATCAAATGCCAACTGTTTTCTTTTTTAAATTCTTAATTCTTGTTTCTGATTTAGCTTAGTTGGATCACTGCTGCGGCTCAGCATCAGCAGGAGAATGGGGAAGGTTTATAGGATGTTACTGGTATCTGGTGGTGAGAAAAGACTGATTTGCTCAATATGTCACTCTTCTTTGCAGGCCTCTTCAAACAATTTCAAATGCATTATCATTTAAATGGTGGTGGGTGTTGATTTTGCTCTGCTGTGACATGCTGCAGAATTTATTTTTGCAATGGGGGTAAAGGGGCTAGTGTGGGTTGTGTGCATGGACTTTGTGGAAACAGTCACTGACCATAGAATGATAGGCATGTGTGCTTTTAATCCACATATTACTCACTAACCGTACTGAATCATGCTTCTAAAGAGTTATATTCCTGATGGTCTCCTCACAGTGGAGTTAGGTACGCAGTCCCCACATGAGAAATCCCATCACACAGAAGCCCGACATCTAAATCCCAACTGTTTAATCGCCAACAAGTTGGAATCCCGACTTGGCTATGTGTGACAAACTCCCGAAAAATGCTAAAAACACACACACACATTTTGTACAGTACGCAGTGAGCAGTGCTATAAAAAAAACTCACTCTTTTCACTCCCTCAATCACTGGCTACCAAATAGTGCTCAAATCTCCCTCCATCCAGTTTGTGTCTGCCAGATTTCTATACACATAGAGCTTACCAGCACCCGACAGCAAACACAAACAAGTCTGCCAACAGCGTTTTATCTCTTTCTCTCTCCACTAATTGTCAGGACTGACAGCAGCATTTGAGCAGGCAGATCTCAGCAAAGAGCAACTGACAGCAAACACAAACAGTCCGCAGAGTGTGACATTATTTTTTCATTTACTTATTCATTAATTACTTGCTGGGCATAAACAATATTGTTAAAGGTTCACCCTATGCTAGGCACTAAAGGGTTTGTACTTCTTGCAGGGTGGTTCTGACAGTGCATTTAGAATGATTCAAAATGGTGAATTTTTATTTTAATTTAGATAATGGGCAAAGTGAAACTGGCATCCTGACTGGCTGAAACAGCCTGCCACCTGGGCTGTTATTTCTTAATAATGGCCCAGTGAAAAACAAGTTCAATTTCGGTGTGCCTATTACTAACACTATCCTTCGGCACCCCGAATTTCGAAACCGTCCGGCTGCCATTGTTGCCCCACTCACTTACTGACACCGACTTTCGTAAACACTGTCACAGTACAGGAAAAGGAAATGACTACAACACTATTTTTTCTTTTAACTAATTTAACTTTCCGTACTGAGCGTGATTGCACTCCGTACCAACACACAGCTGAATTTTACAGTAACCTGCACACTGGTACGATGCCACAGCTCCCAACACAAAAACGTACCTTTTTTCAAATATAAATGTTCAGGCAACATTCCCAGTTCTAAGAAACGGTCCAGACAAGTAAATAAATGTCTTTCCTCTCTCTGTTTCCATGCCTCACTCAGCAACAAACAAGAGACAGAGCGAGACAACAAGCTGAAAAAACAGCTTTCATGTCTGTGAGGCACTACGCAAAAAAACAAAGCAAGTAGATAAACTCAAGACACACACAAACACTGCAGCACCCTCCCATGCTAATTCAAGTACCACAGGGATTATTTTACTATAAAATGTATATTTTTTTTATTTTCTATTTATTTCTTATACATAAATCTTTATTGTTTTATTTTTTCAAAAAGTTACACCTATAGCCCATTTTCTAAGTTTAATAATACCCTCCAGGGTGGGCATTATGGGATATAACAGACCTTCCAGGGGCTATAGGGCCCTCCGCCTGCAGTGTTGGGCCTCATTACGCCCCTGGGAGGTCCGTTATATCCCAATAATGCCCACCCTGTCGGGTATTATTACTTACTTAGTTCTGTAGATTGAAGGTCCCAAGTTCAAACTGGTCGACACACAGAAACTGCAGCAGCAGCTCCACCATGGGACTCACAGGCAATATTAGAAAAACAGCCCCACCGAGTCCTCCTTAGCTGCATACATAATGTAAAAACTGCTGCCTATGCCATGCTAGATGCATCTGCTTCTCACACAGTTAACCAGTAAAGTTTACTACAATTGCTGATTTGGGGCAATATTAGAAGAAACAACCCCGAGTCCTCCTAAGCTGTGTACATAATGTTAGAAATGCAGGCTACGCTGCAGCCATCAAATATAGTCAGGCAGTTGTAATTTTCAGTTGTCCATATTTGTCACGATTTATGATGTCAGGCAATCGATTGCCGGGATTTCATGCTTGATGGGAATCCGGTGTTGGGATTCCAAATGTCGGGATTTCATATTGATCCCCTCAGAGTGTTTGGCTGACACCAGTAGAGAGAAGGTGGCTGCCAGCTCTGGACGATTGAGGAATATAAATACATATTTAAGGGAAAAAAATGTGAAAAAGAAATGAGTAACATTTTCATTTTTGATTTTTTTATTTCTGGTTCACACATGCAAACATATGTGGGAAGATGTTACCGATCTTTAATCTTATATGTATAAAAATACTCAGTGACAAATAAATACTGAAAATCGATAAATGTGTTTCTTTAGCCCTGTGTTATTGAGGGAATCATTGGTATTCATTCTCTCAGCCATGGTCACCATGAGGAGGCAGTCAGATATCCATGTGGAGTATGATTTGTGTTTTTTATGTTTATATTATTTATTTAAGATTTATCCCTAACTCCCTCCTCACCCTATCCCCAGTCACTGTCGATCCAACTCCAAAATTCTGTACCTTCAGTATGTAGTACAGAGTGATAGTATATTGGATGGGGAAGCAACTTGTCATGTACTGTTTGAATTTCTGATCCCTGTTTGATCATCATGTAACACAGCTGATGCAAGTTATGATGATGGCTGCAATACTGTATCACAAAATATGTATTTACCCATAGCATCCTTATGCTGTGTGATGGAATGAAAGTGGACATACATATGATTATTGCAGTCTGCTAGTATTTCAATAAAATAAATTTTATAACACAAGTTAATTAAAATGTTTCCTGTATTATTTCAAGAATATTTTGTTCAGCATAGAAATGTTTAACTTCAGGCTTTAATTATTTTTTCAAGCTACAGTAATAAAATGTGGTGCGGTGTGACACATTCACAAATAACATACATTGTTACAGTTTTCATTTTAATTTTTATTTTATTTATTTATTAGAGTCTAGGATTACAATTACGTTTGAGTCAAGGCTCTTTTACAAAGGTTCCACATCAGGATGAGAACAAACAAGCAGGACATTAATTATTACAGGATAACAGGTTACAGTTGTTTATCATCACGTGAGTACATACAGATTAGTCGGTACTAGGGGCATGCACAGGACAGGGATAACATTGATAATGAGAACTTGGTGAGACACGAGAAGAAGATGCTACCTGAGGCAATTGTCAAAACACACAGAAGTGCAAGTGGAAAGTGCAAATAAGAGGAGGAGGAAGGGGGAAGGTGGGGGAGAGTAGAGGGGTGGATGAGAAGGGACAAGCGCCAAAAAGGGAACAGCAGGTTAGAGAAGACAGTTGCATGTGCTAGAGGCAGAGAGGAATAGGCAGAGGTTAGATTTGAACTGGCCTAGCTTAGGTACGGAGGAGATGTTCCTGGAGAGACCATTTAGCCAGCTGAGAGCTCTGTAGGCAAAGGATCTTTGTCCCTGTGAGGTCCAGCATCTTGGAATATGCAGTAATTGAGATTCCGAGCCCTGGTGAGGCAGGAATTCTGTGCAGGTTGTAGCAGAGCTTGAAATCCAGGAGGGGCAAAGCTCACCAATTTTTTTTAGCCATTATGCATATTAGATAACCATGATGCAAACCCTGTATAATAAAATAGCTTGCTTTGCCACTCAAGACCACCCACGACGTCACCACTGCGACACTCTAGCCCAGGTCAGCTGGCCTTCATTGGTTGCTCGCCTGCAATTTCCCCTCTTCTCCAGGCCTACAAGCTTCTCAAACCCCATGCTCTGCCTAGTATTGCCAAGACCATAACTCTCAAGCTCAACCCAAGGAAACTAAGGATCTCAGCAAGAACACTATTAGAAGTCCCTAGGGTAAGGACAAATGCCAATGTTAGGTCCTTTTCCTCCCAAGCACCTTGCCTATGGAACAAGCTCCCTCCTTCTGTCCAAGACACCCCCTCACTCACTAACTTCCACACCAGGCTCAAGTCCCATATGCTGACCTCAAACTCATGCCACTGCCACGGCTCATAAGGCTCCTTAGGCACTCCCCTCCTCCCAACACACCTTCTACAAGGAAATGCCTACCTACTACCCACCCCTAACTGTCCTCCTCACCTGGGGTCATATGCTTCCTTCTGAATTAAACTATATGTAGAGAATTATCTACTCAAACTGTGTCATGATGATAACCATGCCTGTACCCGCTGTGTCCTTGATCTTCCACATGTTGTAACAAACAATGCATACAAAAGTTCTCTTTTTGTTTTGCTCTTTCTGTATATTACTAGTATTGTTATCCCGGGTCGCCCCTGAAAAAGGGACCTTCGGGGCCCAGTGAGCCTACCCGGTCACCAAAATTTAATAAATAAATAAATAAATAAGATACTTGATACGGTTTGAGAGTTGAAGCCAACCAGTTTGAGTGTATAGGTCACACATATGGGTGAGAAGATGGGATCCAGTGATGAGTCAGCAAGCTTTGTTCAAAGCCATAGATATGCATCTGAGGGTGGTGGTGGAAGCAGAACCATAGAGGATGAGGCCATAGTCAATAGTTGAGATCACTGAGCTCTGAACTGTGATCCTTAAGGCTTCCAGAGTTAGCATTGCCTGTGCCTGTAAAGCAGGCCAATATGTGTGTTAGACACTTTGGCAACATTAACAATGTGAGCCCCATAGGATAGACAACTGTCAAGAGTGATTCCAAGGTATTTGAAGGTTTGCACTTGTTCTAGGATTGCACCTAGGCAGTTTGCAATAGAGAGGGGGTGGTCACGGTGCTTGTTTTGTGAGTTGCAGAAGAGCATGGACTTTGTTTTTTTATAGTTGAGGACAAGTTTGTGTTTACTGAACCAGTTTTCAACTGAGGAGAAGCCATGCTGTAGTTTGCTTTGTAGAAGATGAGGGTCCTTGTGGGTGGAGTGGTTGACAGTGTCATCAGCATATAGGAGGAGATGCTCCAGACAGAATTGTGGAAGACTATTTAGAAAGATGCTGAAGAGAAGAGGCCCAAGGATTGACCCATGTGGCTCTGCAGAGTGCACTGGTCTGGCATCAGAGAGAAAGTCAGCTATTCTCACTCTTTGTGAGTGGTTTTCCAAGTAGCTCTTAAACCAGGATGTAGATTCAGGGGACAGTCCAGTATTTAGTAGCTGAGAGAGTAGTAGATGATGATGGATGGTATAGAATGCCTTCATCAGATCAATGAAGACCGTCCCTGTAAGAAGGCTATTGTCCTAGGAACTATGGATTGCACCAGTGAATTCAAGGAGGGCTGAGGTAGTACTGTGACCTTTTCTAAAGTCATGCTGTTGAGCACACAGGACATCATATTTATCAAGGTATTCCATAAGCTGGTCTGATACTATACACTCTATGGCCTTGGAGAGCAAGGGTAGTATGGAGATAGACCGATAGTTCACCAGGAGGGCCCTGTCCCCACTCTTGTGGACCGGTGTGACAGAGGCAGTTTTCCATCTGTCAGGAAACTGGCCAAGAGAGAGGGAGAGGTTGAAGATTTTTGTTAATGGTAGAAGCACCTTGTTGAGGGTGAGGGCAAGCAGCTTGAGGTCAAGGGAGTCCCCACTTGACCTGAACCTAGCAATAGCTTTACTGATGTAGTTGTGAGCTTCATACAGTTTAACTGATTTGAAGTAAAATGGAGGCTGGTTTGGAGAGAGGGTGGGACTTAAGGGGAGAGTTTGGGGGTTGGCTTCATTGAAATAGTCAGGTGGAAGAACAGAGCCGAGGTCAGTGAAAGCTGAGTTGAATGAATTTGCTGTGGTAGTCGGGTCCAGCGTTGTGATACCATCTACAACCAGCATAGTGGGTGAGGTTTTTGTCTTTCCTGTAATTTCTTTAATATTGTTCCAAAATGAATTCCCCTTACCCCAAATGTTTGTCAGGGCATCCTTATAGTAGGTACTTTTCTGCTGGTGGACTAATTTTGTGCAGTTATGAGTTTGTTTATAATTCTGTATTTTAATTTGCTTTCCAGTTTCCGGAGCCCATACCCAGAGATGGTCCCTGGATTTTAGTTGTGCCAGTAGTTCAGAGGAGAGCCAGGGGTTGCACAGGCCTTTGACTTTTTGCTTTTTCAAAGGGGCATGAGAGTCACAGGCAGCATTAAAGGTTTTGATGAAGAGGTCAAAGCAGTGTTGACATCCGGAGCGTGGAAGATTGGGGACCAATCTTGCAGTCTTAGGTGGGATTTTAGGTGTTTCAACTGCCCACGTGGAAGGACTCTGCTGTTGATTAATTTTTTTTGGGGGGGTCATGGTAAATATATTTGTCCAAATGCAGATTACAGGGGAATGGTCGCTTAGAGTGTCAGGAAGGACAGAGACATTTGAGATGCAGGATGGGTGACTGGTCAGTATCCAGTCCAGGAGAGTACATTTGCCTGTTTTGTAATTTTGCCTAGTGAGGGAGGCAACCAGTTGAGCAAGGTTTGCTGAGGAGATGGTATTTATGAAGCCCCCTGATTCCAGAGCAAGCCAGTTGATATTGAAGCTGCCCATGAGGATTGTCTCAGAGTCAGGTGGTTGGGATCGGATAAGGTCAAGGACTGAGTTGAGGCCTTTTCCTTGTTCTTTAGGGGGATGTAAACTGCGGCAATTGACAGGGCTTTATTGTGGGCCCCTATTAGAACTTTGACAGTGAGAATCTGGGAGGATGAGTCAGAGCTGAGTATTTTTAGAGAGTAGCCTTGGAGAGAGTCTTTGAGATATTAGGCGCAGCCACCACCTCTTTTAGCGATTCTGTCAAGTCGGAAAATGTTATACACTGGCAGGGTAATAGCCACGTCCGAGATTTTAGGTGAAAGCCAGGTTTCAACAACTGCAAGGATGTCTGGCTTATGTTGATTTACAAATATTTGCAGGGCCTCACGTTTTGGCAGGAGACTGCAAATGTTTACTGTAGCAAGGGTGAGTGTTCCGAAGTGACTCATGGTAAGCTTCTGGGGACCAGAAAACTGCTGTTACTGTAGATCAAAGTCCCAGATTGTGTTAAATTCCTGAAGGTGATGAACACTGGCCTGGGGCATATGCAGGATGTAAAAATTCTTTGTTAGTATCTTCCCTTTGTTCTCCAAAATGGTTGGGAATGGACCTCAAAGACAAGCACACACCCTTTAAGAACAAGTCAGATGGAAATGTGGATTCAATGCAGCACTTCACAACTCAGAGCTTGTATAACAGAATTACTGACCTTACTTTTGCTTTTGATGGCTTCCAAAAAAGTTAATTTATGATGAGAATGCCAGTACCGGCTGGTGATGTTTTGCAGTTTCTTAGTCCAGGAAATGTTCATAGACGTTATGTCCAAAAATAGTCCAGTTCCTCCAAGCAGAAACACATGAAAAACCACAAAAACTAAACTACTGACAGAGACAAACACAAACAGCCAGCCAGATTGTACTTAGGTAATAAATATCTAGTTGTAATAAAAAGAGGCAAGATAAACACCTGACTATAAGCCAGAATGTATCTAGAAATTATGGGCTGTATTTTAAAAAGGGTGATGTCATACCCATTTTTTGGCGCAGCTATGGCAAACACATTTGTTACAACAGTTTCTACATTTTATGGCATCTTGCACCAAATATTTGGTGCAAGCCCTATAAAAATGGTCAATGGAATGGCACAAGTTAGACCTGGGGGAGCTGGTTTAAATTGCGCCATTTGTTGCCTGGGAGTGAGAATCTCAATCAGCGCCAGGACAATACCGCAAGCACCGTGCACCATATAATTGGCACATCAGGGCTTTGCAGCATTCCCTGAGCTTTTCATAATTAAGCACTATGGGCTGGATATTCAAACTGCGCCATTCTGAGGCGTAAGCCCTTGCGCTGCGCAAAATAGTTGCGCAGGGGTGTGGCCCTGGCGATATTCAAAGGAGTTGCACTATTGAGCAACTCCTTTGAATATCACCCCCCAGCCACAGCCACTGTGCATGGCGCAGTGAAACTTGCACCACCACAAGTTGTCAGAGTGGAGCATTCAACTTGCGGTTGCCAAGTACCATTGCGCCATGCGCAAAATCAAGATATTCAAAAGGTGACATGCAAATGGGGCCATAATTCATGCAAGGTGCAGGGGGGGCCATTTGCATCTGATTATGGCCCCATTTGCATGCCATTAGCATGTAGGTGCGCCGATCCCCGAGGACTTGCGCCTGGCCGCCCTGCCAGGCAGCAGCCATTGGGACCGACGCACCCTGCAGCCCGATCACAGGCAGCAATGTGGCTCCCCACCTCCTCCCGTACATCTCCCTGGTGGTCCAGTGGACCGTAATGCCCGATCGTGGGCAGAAAGTAAAATGAACCAACCCCGAACATCTCCCTAATGCCCGATCGCGGGCAGAAAGTAAAATGAACCAACCCCAGACATCTCCCTGGTGGTCCAGTGGACCGTAATGCTCGCGCGGGCAGAAAGTAAAATGAACCCCCAACATCTCCCTGGTGGTCCAGTGGACGTAATGCCCGATCGCAGGCAGAATGTAAAAGAACCCTCCCACCCGAACATCTCCCTGGTGGCTAGTGTCCCCCACCCCCCCACCCATGAAGCCCACCACCCTGCTCCCCGGCAGCTGGCGGGCAGCAGCATCCCACCGCCTGCGCCCGCTGCCCGCCGACTGACTGCCCGGTAGGGCTGCAGGCCCGATGGTGCAGAGCAAGAACAATGGGCCTGCAGCCCATACACCACTATGACAGTCAAATTTGTAAATAGATCATTCTACAAATCTGGACTGTCATGTACAGTATAGCTCTGCGCCCATTGGCTCTTGCTCTGCACCACTGGGCGCAGCCCTACCGGCAGTCAGTCAGCGGGCGCGGGTCAGCAGGTGGGTGGGAGGCTGCCGCCCGCCGCCTGCCGGGGAGCGGGTGGTGGGGCTTCATGGTGGGTGAGGTGGGGGGACACTAGCCACCAGGGAGATGTTTGGGTGGAGGGGTTCATTTACATTCTGCCCGCGATCGGGCATTAGGGAGATGTTCGGGGTTGGTTCATTTTACATTCTGCCTGCGATCGGACATTAGGGAGATGTTCGGGGTTGGTTCATTTTACTTTCTGCCCGCGATCGGGCATTAGGGAGATGTTCAGGGGGTTGGTTCATTTTACTTTCTGCCCGCGATTGGGCATTAGGAGATGTTCGGGGAGGTTGGTTCATTTTACTTTCTGCCTGCGATCGGGCATTTCGGTCCACTGGACCACCAGGGATGTGAACGGGAGGGGGGCCACATTGATGCCCGTCGATCGGGCTGGTGGGAGGAGTACACTATGCCCGCGATCAGGCTGGGGGGGCACAGGGACTGAGTTGGGGGCCAGCCACAGGTGGCAGCTGCTGTGTTGCGCCCTGCAATACAGCAGCTCACCTGTGGGTGGCCCTCGACTTAAGCCTTTTTTTTTTGGCTCAAGGTCCTGCAGGCTCAGGTTGGGGGTTGCGCCTGCACAACTCTGCACAGCCCGGCTGAATATCAGGCTGTGCAGTTTATGCATGGTTCCTCCCCCTTCTGTTGAGCATGCATTCATTTGCATTGCGCTGTTGCTCAGCCTGTTTTCAGTTGCGCAACTGCCTCCTGCTGAATATCGCAGAATGGCACAATGTAGGACTTGAGCATGCACAACCCTGTTGCGCATGGTGCAACCCTTTTGAATATCTGGCCCTATGTGTTTACCATGCTCAGTTTCACTGGCAGGATTTTCCTCTCCTAACATACTGTATACACAAACACACAACAATTGAGACAGTAGACTCTTGAAGTGGGAAAACAAGAGAGATTTAACTAGGTTAACAGGGCTTTTACTTTCTTACTAGGTTAACAGGGCTTTTACTTTCTTAATTTTGCTTGGTTACTTAACAATAGTTAGTTATCAAACTTTGTTGTAAATTCAGATGTTACTCATGCTGTGAGACAACTAACTGGCATCACTTTTAACCTTAACCCACAAGCAAAACACTGCTCCATCCCTACCCAGGGTGTGACTGGTGCTGCATGCTGCAGCACCTTCCCCATCAGCCTTGTCTCAGTAAACCAGTTCACTGAGTTCACACCTGAACTGAGCTCACTGGCACAGTAAGGCAATGTGTTCCCCACAGGTGCAACGGACATCCCTGCAAACAATGCAACTTAATAAATTTTTTGTTTTTAAATGTTTTGACCCCAAACTTTCAACATATTCTTCTTATGACCCCACCTCATAAACTCCACAGGTGAAAATGTTCAAATCCATGCTGAAATGCCATGCCACAGGTGCAAAAACACGTTTTGGACATAATGTGAAAAATTACAGCTGTACTGTTCATGAGCTGGTGTGAAAAAGGGGTATGTTGAAAATCTGAAGTCCAAATATTGTAAAGTACCAAAGTTATGTGCCTGCATAGAAAATTTTCTACGCAGTATGTACACTCGTAGCTCTGCCATTTTTTTTGAATTTTGACACCAAATTTCCAGCGTGCGCTTTTTGGACTCCACCTCATAAACACTGTCACTGTTGTTTTGTTAATGAGTCCTGAAAGGTGATTTAGCCCAGCAACCACACCATTCTGAGCCACAGGTGCAAAAACACATTACAGGCTGGATGTGAGAAATGACAGCTGTACTGTTCATGGGGTGGTGTGACAAAATGGGTATGTTGAAATTCTGGAATCAAAATGTTGTAAATTGCCAAAGTTATGCACCAGCGTAGAAACTGTGCAATTCAAGTTCATAATGTAGCTATTTTTTGGATTTTTTTCACCAAATTTTCAACATGGGCTTTATGGGACCACACCTCATGAACACTGGCACTGTCATTTCATAAATCGGTCCCGAAACATGATTCCACACAGTGACCACAAAATCACCTTCCAGGCCTGATTAATGAAATGACAGTGGCAATGTTCATGATGGGGTCCCAAAAAGACCATGCTGAAAATTTGGTGAAACAATTCCAAAAAGTGGTGAAGACAACAAGATAAGTTCAAAACACCACTGAAATACATTATACGGCATTTACCTGTATTCCTCAGTTTGCAGTTTGGCTTTGAAGAGTGCAAACATGTCCAGGTCCACAGAAGATAACAACACCCAACCTCCAGTGGTAAGTTTAGGGCAGAAGGGGTGCAGGGTGGTTGTTGCTTAGTGGAGGGTGGGGATGGGGGTGGTGGACCATGGGGACAATGAGGGACCATTTTCTTTTTTTCCAGGCTAAAAAAAAAAGACGTCACTGGACTTTTTTTTTTTTTCAGGGAAAATGATATACTGAAAGGATTTAAGGACACTGGGGGGTGGGTTCCATTCCACACTGATGTGGGGGTGTAAAAGCCAACATGGGGATTGGGCACCCCAATGTCAGCACTTGCATAACACAAGAGGGCTGGAAGAGGGAGGGGCCATCAGACATAAATAAAATTTAATAAATGAATAAATAAACTGCCACCAGGAATTAGGGCCCACAGTTTGCAGAAAACAGCTTAGTGACTGTCAGGCTGGCAGGGCTACAATGACAGTAGTCCTGTCCCTGACCTAGTGTGCCAACCACAGGCAGCACCAGCCTGCACTATATGGCACAGCTGTCTTTAATAAATGACAGCTGTGTTGTATAGTGCAAGTACTATACGACACAGTTGTCATTTTATTAAAGACAGCTGTGTCATATAGTACTCGGACTATACAACACAGTTGTCATTTATTAAAGACAGCTGTGACATATAGTACTCGCACTATATGACACAGTTGTCATTTATTAGAAACAGCTGTATTGTATAGTACTTGCACTATATGACACAGCTGTCTTTATTAAAGACAGCTGTGTCGTATGTGTCTCAGTCCCCAGAGGTAAGTAAAAGGTAATGGGTGGGGACTCAGTTGGAGTGGAGGAGAGGGGCTAGGGAGATGGCAAGGATGATGAGAGACCATCTTCTTTTTTTCAAGTAAAAAAAGATGTCGCAGGACTTCTTTTTCTTTTCAGGGAAATTGAACACTGTTGGAGGGGTAAATGCCAACATGAGGCTTGCCCCCCCCCCCCATTGTCAGCATTGTCAATAAATCAATGGCTGAACAGGGAAGAAGCATCCGACACCAGGGGTGGGCATCTCAGTGTCGGCTAAGAACAAGAAACAAAACATTTATAAACAAGCAAATAAATAAATACACTGCCACCGGGGACTGAGGCCCCCCGCTGTGCAGATAACAGTTACATTAAGGCACAGTCAGGCTGGTGGGGCTACAATGACAGTAACCCCCTCCCTTACCTATGAGTTGTGGCAGCAGCAGGAGTTGCACTACAGGACACCGTTGTTGTATAATAAAGACAGCTGTGTCATATAGTGTGAACTGCTGCTTTCGCAAAAATTTAGTTACGACTAGAACGTTGATTCTTTGAACTGCGTATGCTCAGAAATGGAACATTTTTATTAAATAATTTAAAAACTACTTAACAGCATGACCTAAAAACCACAAAATCACATACCTTAGACCAGCCTCTATCAAACCTGAAAGTTTCAGGTTTCAAGGCTTCCTATTTTTTTAATTATCGGGTTTCAAAAAAAAGTCTTAACTATTTTCAGAAACCAAGATTTTGGGGGTTTTTTGCACCTCTGTTAGTTTGCCTCACCTGCATCAATCTACATGCAATTTACAGGATCAAGAGATCCTGGCACAGAGGCAGGGCTTTCCAAATTTCATGTAAATCAGTTAAAAGTGGGCAAAGTTATTAAGGTGTAAAATTTGAGTTTAACATAAAAGTGCTTACTCAACCCTAATTTACAGGCACTATATGTGTATATATATATATATATATATATATATATATATATATATATATATATATAAATATCTGTATATATAGATATATATATATCTATATATATTGATTGATTGCAAAAGCTACGTTAATGCACAGATTAGGGGTGAAAAAATGCAAAGCGTACAAAGATGGGAAATGAAGAGACATTAGGGATTTGGGTCTCTGGAGTACTGGCGAATCAGTGGTGGGGTCTTACTTGGGGTTGTCAGCCCTAATACCCACCACCCCCAGCCCATAGCCTTCTGTCCTCCACAGCACAAGTTACAGCTCTTACGAAGTACATCATAGTGATACAGTATGGTCAACAATCTATCAGAGCTTTCTTCACGCAGGGCCATAAGGGCCCTGCATGAAGACATCACATTTGACATCATCTGATCCAGGGTAGGAGTAGTGCCATGGTGGGGGGTGGGCATTAGGGTTGACAACCCCAAATAAGACACCACCACCACTGATTCATTAATATTCTGGAGACCCAAATCCCCAATGTATTTTCATTTCCTGTCTTTGTACGCTTTGCATTTTTTCAACCCTAATCTCTGCATTAACATACTTTTTGCTATTCATTTTCTGTCTTTTTGTAATAGTGGACCTGTATCCTCATTTGCTCAGGTCCTTTCAGGACCTGTGCAAAATGAGCTAAATACAATATTGGAGACAGTCATGATGCAAGGCATAGGGCCAGCAGACCCTGGCACACCTCTCGATACCATGTGAGTGAGGTTCCCTGATCCAACACAGGGTGTGGAGATGTCTGTGCCAAAGCACTGCTCCACCACTACCCAGCCCGTGGCTGGTGCTACATGCTGCAGCACCTTCCATATTAGCCTTGTACCAGTAAACCAACTCACTGAATTCACACGTGAACTCAGCACATTGGCACTGTAAGGCAGAGGGTTTCCCCAGAGGTGCTACAGCCATTCCTGCAATCAATGTTAAATAATAAATTATTTTTTTTTAATATTTTGACCCCAAACATTCAACATATTCTTCTTATGACCCCACCTCAAAAACCCCACAGTTGAACATTTTCAAATCAGTGCTGAAATGCCACAGGTGCGAAAACACATTTTGGGCAGGATGTGAAAAATCACACTTGTACTGTTTATGAGGGGATATGAAAAAATGGGTATACTGAAAATCTGGAGTCAAAATATTGACAATTACCTAAGGTCTGCACCTACACAGAAAATGTGAAACACATACTCATAATGCGTCCTTGTTTTAGAATTTTTCCACCAAATTTTCAACATGGGCTTTCTGGGACCCAATCTCATGAACACTGTCACTGTCATTTCATTAATCAGTCCGGAAAGGTGATTCTATGAAGCAACCGGGCCATTCTGTGACACGGGTGTGCAAACCCATTTTGGGCAGTATATGAGAAATGACAGCTGTACTGTTCATGAGGTGATGTGAAAAAAGGCTACACTGAAAACCTAAAGTCAAAATGTTGTAAATTACTAAAGTTATGCACCTGCATAGAAACTGCACAATGCGGACTCGTAACCTGGCCATTTTTGGGACTTTTTTCACCAAATTTTCAACATGGGCTTTTTGGGACCCTACCTCTTGAACACTTGCTCTGTCATTTCATTAATCGGTCCCAAAAGGTGATTCCACTCAGCGACTACGAAATCACCTTCTGGGCCTGAATAACAAAATGATAGTGACAGTGTTCATGAGGTGTGATCCCAAAAAGCCCATGTTGAAAATTTAGTGTAAAAATTCAAAAAAATGGCAAAGATATCAACATCAATTCAAATGCCATTGAAATACATTATACGACATTTACCTGTATTCCTCAGTTCGCGGTTTGGTTTTGAAGAGTGCAGACATGTCCCAGTCCACAGAAGATGACAGTGTCAGACCTCTGGTGGTAAGTATAGGGTAAGGGGGGGTGCCAGGAGGTGGGTGCACAGAGGGTGGGTCGGGATGGGGGAGGCGGGTTGGAGGGACGGTGAGAGACTGTTTTCTTTTTTCCAGGTTAAAAAAAAAAGACATTGCTGGAATTTTTTTTTTACAGGAAAAAAGATGGGCTGCATTCCACACTGCTGGGGAGGGGTGTGTAAAAACTGACATGGGGATTGGGCATCCCGATGTCAGCAGTGATTAACAAGGAGAACAAGGAGGGGCTATAAAGGATGGGGGCCATCAAATTTAAAATAAATAAATAAGTAAGTGAATAAATTAATAAACTGCTGGCAGGGATTGGGGCCCCCGATGAGCAGGAAACAGCTCACTGACTGTCAGGCTGGTGGAGCTATGATGACAGTAGCGCTGTCTCTGATCTAGTGTGCCAACCTCCAGCAAGCACCCGCCTGCACTATATGACACAGCTGTCTTTAATGATCAAAGCCTGTGCTGTCTGGTCTGAAGTACTATGTTGCAGTTATCATTTTCTTAAGACAACTGTGTCGTATAGTACTTGCACTATATTGCAAGTTGTCGTTTATTAAAGACAGCTGTATCATATAGTACTTGCACTATGTGACAAGTTGTCATTTGTTAAAGACAGCTGTGTTGTATAGTACTTGCACTATACAGTACTAAGGTTCTTACTAAGGAGTAAGGAGCAAAAAAGGCTATTACAGTCCATAGACCGCTCCTGTCAATTCACCCACAGTACATCAACTTATGTCCCTCTAAAACATAGGAATCAAGTCTTTGTTTAAACTAGGATTTATTTTTGGAGCAAATAATATGTTCAGGAAGTTTATTTCATGGGACCACCACTCTCTGTGTAAAAATGCCATCCTTCTGTTAGTATTAAATTTAACGTGCCTCAGCTGAAGTGGATAGCCCCTAGTACATTTTTCATGACTTCTGAATTCAAGGTTTAATTAATTGAGAAGATAATTATCTTGCATTATGTCACAAGCATAATAGTAGATTCCCCTAATCTTTCTTCTCTCCAGGGTCATTAGTTGCAATTTGTTTAACCTTTCTCCGTTTATGTCAATGAAAATATCAAATCTACAGAAACTCTGAATACACATCAGGAGCCAGAAGAACTGTGGGTCACCCTGGAAACAGGAAATGGGACAGCCATATGAACTGCGGTTGTCTACAGGTCTCCAGACCATGGGGAGGACCTAGATACATTACTGTTAGAAGATATTCAAAAAATAACAGCTAATAGGGAGGTTCTGCTAATGGGAGACTTCAACATACCAAATACAGATTGGTCAATACCAGCAGGAACATCTATCAGAACTAGGCACATAGTGGATTCTCTGCAGGGGGAGAGCCTCAAACAATTGGTACAACAACCCACAAGAGACAGGGCTATCCTGGATCTAGTACTGACTAACAGGGAAAGGATCACAGATCTCCAGGTAGAAGGTCACCTGGGGGCCAGTGACCATCACATGTTATGGTTCAATTTGGCCACTAGAACTAAATCATCCCATTCCAAGGCAACAATATTGAACTTCAGAGGAGCTGACTTTGATAAGATGGCCAACAGAGTTAAGCTAGTCCTGGCAGGAAGAAACACAGGTGAGGGTGGTACAAGCAAAGTGGGTAAACATTAAGGATGCAATACTTGAAGCAATATCCCATTGTGTTAGGGAGAAAAGCAAGAGCAAAAGAAGGAGGAAACTACTTTGGTTCTCAAAAACAGCAGAAAAGGTTAGAGCCAAAAGGTTGGCCTTCAGGAAATATAAGGGAATGCAGCGGGACAAAGATAGGGAGGCATACCAAACTTCCCTAACAGAAGCAGGGAAGGTGGTAAGGCAGGCAACGGCCCAAACTGAGGAAACACTAGCACAGACAGTAAAAGGAGGGGATAAGACTTTCTATAGATACATTAGTGAAAGGAGAAAGTCCAGATGGGGTATTGCTAAGATCAAAGGAGATAATGGGGAGTGTGTGGAGAAGGACCAAGGAAAAGCATCTATCCTAAATAGATACTTCTGCTCAGTATATACTGAGGAGAAGGTAGGGTAGGGCCCATAGCTCAGCAACATGGCCACGGGGGGGGGGAGGGTGGTGTGCACAAGTCCCTTTACAAAAGAAAGGGTCCTACAAGAGCTTGCTAAGCTCAGGGTGGACAAGGCAATGGAACCTGATAGCATACATCCCAGAGTAATACAGGAGCTAAAGGTGGAACTATCAGAGCCATTAGCAGAACTGTTTAGTGAGTCTCCGAGCACAGGAGAGGTTCCAGAAGACTGGAGAAGGGCTCACGTGATCCTACTCCACAAGAGTGGCAGTAGGGAGGAGGCAGAGAACTACAGATCAGTCAGTCTTATCTCAGTAGTGGGCAAGATTATGGAGGCACTCCTTAAGGAAAGGATAGAGCAACACCTGGAATCCATAGGGGCACAGGATCCAAGACAGTATGGGTTTACAACAGGAAGGTCCTGTTAGACTAATCTCATAGATTTCTTTGACTGGGTAACCAGAGTGGTGGACCAAGGGGGTGCAGTTGATGTCATCTACCTTGACTTCAGCAAAGCTTTTGATACTTTTCCACACAGAAGATTGATTAATAAGTTGGGTAGGCTTGGTGTGGGTCAGAAATTGATCAACTTGATGGCAAACTGGTTGGAAGGCAGAAAATAGAGAGTGGTGGTAAACAGTATGCAGACAGAAGAGATGCAAGTTACAAGTGAGGTACCTCAGGGATCAGTCCTGGGGACAGTCCTCTTCAATGTCTTCATCAGTGACATTGCAGATGGACTGGAGGGTAAGGTTTGTAAGGTTTGCCTGTTTGCAGATGACACCAAGATCTGCAACAGAGTAGATGATCCAGATGGGGTGGGCAGAATGAGAAGAGATCTGGAAAAACTGGCAAAATGGTCTGAAGAGTGGCAGCTGGGGTTTAATGCAAAGAACTGCAAGATCATGCACATAGGGAAAAGAAACCCTGAAGCTACCTATAGGTTGGATGGGGAGTGCTAGAAATCACAAGAGAAGAAAGAGACTTGGGCATCATCATCACAGATGACCTGAAATCATCCAAGCAGACTACTAAAGCAGTAGGGAAGGCTAGAGAGATGTTGGGGTGTATTAGTAGGGGTATCACAAGTCGTAAGAGGGTCGTAATAATCCCTCTTTACAAGACACTGGTTAGGACCCATCTGGAGTACTGCATGCAGGACTGGAGGCTGCACCTGCACAAGGACATTAACAAAATGGAGGCAGTCCAGAGAAGGGCAACCAAAATGGTACAGGGACTGCATCAGAAAACATATGAGGACAGATTAACAGAGCCCAATATGTATACCCTAGAGCAAAGGAGGGAGAGAGGTGATATGATTGAAACATTCCAGCATCTTAAGGGCATTAACAAGGTGAAAGAGTCTAACATGTTTCAATATAAGAAAAATAGCAGGACAAGAGGACACAGCATGAGATTAGAGGGAGACTGATAAAGGGGTAATATGAGGAAGTTCTTTTTCACAGAAAGGGTGGTGGATGCATAGAACGGCCTACCTCAGGAAGTGGTGGATATGAATACAGTGCAGGGCTTCAAACAGGCATGGGATAGGCATAAGGGAGCAATACAGATGAATATGAATAAATAGGCCTTTGACAGAGTAAAGGCCTATGGCACATTCATAAAGTAGAAAAAATGGGCAGGCTGGATGGGCCTTGCGGTCCTTATCTGCCATCAACATCTATGTTTCTATGTTTGTACATAAGTGTCATTTTTCATGTCATGAATTAATTTGGTTGTCTGTCTCTGTATCGCCTCAATTTTTTCCCCACCCCTCTTACTACATTTACTTACATTTCTGTGTACGCTCTGTACCTGGGTCGCACCTGGAAACAAGCTTTGGCTCAGTGTGCCTATCCCGGTTATCAATTTTTAATAAATAATGGGTCCCCACACAGGGGCTCCATAATCCAACAATGGTCTGACATATGTCCTAAAGAGTAGCATGATTACCTTTTGGCTCCAACTTTTAAAGTTTCTCTTTATGTTCCACAGTACCCTTTTTTCTTTTAGAAACTGTTTGTTAGAGTGAGATTTATATGTACGTTTATGATCCACAAGTATTCCTAAGTCTTTCTCCTCCTTGGATTTCCAGAGGGGGGTACTGTTCGTATAGTAATTAGTTTTACTATTTTTGCTACCCAGGTGAATCACACAGCACTTGTCAATGTTAAAGCTCATACCCCTTGCAGTGGCCCATTTGTAGTTGCAATCCAAGTCTGCCTGTATTCTGGCAGCCCCATCATTGTCAGAGACAATACCTGCTAGTTTAGTGTCATTCATATATTTACTTATCCTATTTTGCATTCCTCTGCCTATCTCTGACATGAACACTATACAACACAGTTGTCTGAAATGAAACAATAAACAGACAAATGAATACACTGCCACCAGGAACTGTGGCCCCCGCTGTGCAGATAAGAGATACACTGAAGCACAGTCAGGCTGGCAGGGCTACAATAACAGTAGCCCTCTCCCTGATCTATGAGTGGCAACAGTAGCACAGGTTGCATTATATGACACAACTGTCAGATATTAAGGACAGCCGTGTCATATAATGCAAAAGCAAAAATTCAGTTATAAATAGAACATTGACATTTTATATTTTAAAAATACTCAACTGAGGGACCTAAAAACCACAAAAGCACACACCTTGGGCCAACCTGTTTCAAATCTGAGTGTTTCAGATTTCAAAGGCTCCTACTTTTTAAGTTATCGGGTGGCAAAAAAGTCTTAAAATTTAAGAAGACATTGATTTTTTGCGGGGGGGGGTGCACCTCTATAACTTTGCCTCCCCTCAGTCCATTTATATGAAATCGACTGAATCAAGAGATCCTGGCACAGGGGCTGTACTTTCCAACATTCCTGTTAATTGGTTGAATGGGGACAAAGTTATTAAGGTGTAAATATTTGGGTTTAACATAGAAGTGCTTGCGCAACCCTAATATACAGGCTCAACCATGCCTGTATAATTTATATTTGTACACAAGTTGGAGGGGGGACAGTCACTATCAGTTATGCTCTCATTAAATAAAAAAAATACAACTACGAATGCTGCCAAAGGCCAAAAGCTCAATAGTAAATGAGAGGGAAGGACTATTTTATCATAAATTCATTAAATGACATAATATTTTCATAGATAAACCTATTTATCTAGTTTTAGAAATGCTTTTAAAAAATGTAGACCATTTTATAAGCTCAAGAAGACACTCTGGAAGTCTGCATGGAATAGATTTTACCACAGTCCTAGGGGCTGAAGGCACTCAGCCTGTGGCCTTGTGCCTCACTATGCCCTTAGGCATGCGGTAAACTCTGTTCCTTGCACACCCCATTGTGTCTTATTGCTTACTTATGAAACGGGCATCAGAATTTAGACCCGCTGATTGGTCCATACCTGTGTGATATTCCGTCTAACGCACAGGAAAAAGGACCAGCAGTGCCCTGTGGGCACTGATCATAGTAAAATGCCAATTAAAATGTTGGCAAATCTGAAATCAGCCATCTTGTTTGTGCCAGAAGTGGTGCCAGCTGAACTGTTAGAAATAAAATAAATACCTCTGACACCTCTTCACTTTGCCTCACTGTTTCAGTAAATAGATTTTTTTTAATCCATTTGCCCATTTCCTCATGAATGCAGCATGAAAGGAACAGCCATTCTCTCTCTCAGCCCACCCGCTCCCTCATGTAAAAAAAAAAAAAAAAAAGACAGCCACAACCTCTTCACCGGCCCAGCCGCTCGCTCTTTAAACTCAATTATTTTAATTTTAACAGAAAAAGAAACGAACAACCCGGACGCTCCATCTGCAAAAAAAAAAAAAAATGGAACAACTGCGATCTCTGTCCCAGCCCGCCCAGTCGCTGTCTCTATCAGCCGACTTGCGATCTCTGTACCAGCCCTCACAGTCACTGTCTCTATCAGCCCACCTGCTCACTAGACTTATTGTTTTTAATAAAAAAAAAAAGAAAGAAACAGCTGCAATCTATCTTATTTCTCTCCAGCAGCATGGGGGGGAGCAACTGCTATGACAACCAGACCTACTAAAGTACAGAAGCCTTTCTAGGACAAAATTACTTCAGTGCAAACAAAAACACACACAGCACACTTAGGTGGAGGAATTATTTTATTAACAGTGAAACAAACATACATGTTTTTTCCTACTTAAAATTGGAAATTTAACCTACCAAATGCAGTTGAACGAAAGATGGCCATTTCATAAGCGCAATAAACCACTCCAGGCATAGACAGTTTAACACGGCCAGAGGGTTGGACGCACTCGGCCGCTGCCTCGAGCCTCACTACGCCTCCTAGCCGTGTGTTAAACTGTCTAACGCACACCCTGTCGTGGCTTATTGCTTACATAACAGCATGCCTGGGGGGTGTTGAAGCATGAGACCAAAGGCTGAGTGCTTCTACCACCCAAGAAGTGCCGCAATCCCACCACAAAGCACACCATAGTTTGCCTTATTGCAATGATGAAATAGGTTCTTTTGGATTAGTAAAAAAATAATAAAAAAAAAATGTAATGGGGAAAATGACAAATGGAGAAAAATGAAAAAAGTAGTCCTAACGAGCCATTGTAATTTTGCTGCTTGGGCAGTAGATGGCAGATGCTACTTTTTTAAATACAAGTAAGTGAATGGAGGTGTATTGATACAGCTGTGCCTCCTTAATCTAAACAGGTCAGTTACTGTATGTTATGGGACTGTTTCCAGTGCTGTTGTGCTGGTATATCAGCACTGGGTTCCAAGTTCCTGTCTGTCTATCAGGTTTCTGGATTTTTTAGACACATTTCACGATTGCATTTTTGGTACTGTATGAAACCTTAGCTCAACACACTGATCCCATTGAATACTTAGATTTTGTGGTTGCTACTGGAAACTTTGTTGTAGTTTGCAGTGTTCAAAGTTTTTTTTTTTAAATACGTATTATAAAATGGGTAGAGACTTTTCTTCAACTTGATTGGTTAGGACCCATGTCCTTATAGGGCAACAGCCCTGAAGGTTGCAATAGTTTGGACAAACTGGGTGCAACACAGCCCACATATCCATGTCCACTAGAAACTTAAAAACAAAAAAAAAATTCTGACAGCTATGTTATTACGGAAAACACCCATTACTTGGCCTAACTCAGCTACATATTTACTAGTCTTAAAATTCAACCAGCTGCAAAAAACACCCAACAAAACAGTTCACCTTTATAAAAAAAAAAAAAGAACTTATAAACCATAAACTAACCTTTTTACTCTTTTTTTCTATATTTGTTTCATTTCAGGCCTGCAATCCTCACCATATATTGCTGTTACCAGGGGTGTCGGCAGGTATATGCACTGTACTCAGCAGAGTACAGTAAACAAAATCACGCAAGGGCAGCAAAAAGAGGAAAGCAAGGACATTGTGAGTCACATTGTGTCTGTGTTGCACTGAGCCCTTTTGCCTTTGTTGTTCACTACAGGGCACTGACGCCACCAGTTAAATACACAAACAAGAACAACTTACCAGGCAGGCAGAAAAACAAAGGAAGGAGGATTACAGGAAGAAACTGATTACTTGAACTTAGACATGGCAAATGGGGGGGGGGCTATTGTTGGTGTGGTGTGGCAGCACATATTTTGGTTTATGTTTACATAAGGGGGGGCAAAAGTGCATCAGCTTTGAGTACAAGTTTAACATTTCTGGCAATACTCCTGGCTGTTACTGCCTCCCACTCATGTCTCCATCCCACGCTTCTACCCACCCACCTGCACATGAGTCCACCTAACAACTGACACATGATCTTTCTTCCACCCGCTGCTGCCATCATCACAACTAGTCTGTCACCCCCTATGCATGACTGCATTTCCTGACACTGCTGCAGTACGGACTAAGGCAAATGGTTTTTCTCACTGTCCATCAAGATGTGAGTACCGATAATGATAGAAGAAACCAGACGTCAACTGAAATCACCAAAAAAGCTGCACTGCCATGCAGCTCTGTATACAATTTTAACTCCTGCTCTTTGCAACCCAAACAACGGGCAGAGGGTGGTTAAACTGAGCTAATCATTATGTAACATGCAAGCTTCTGAATATATAACTAATGCAAGCTACTAAATGCACTACTACAACTCACTCTCTACAGGCAGCCCATCACTTCTTCATTACTAATTACTAAATGCTTTTCAAGAACTATTTTACTAAAGGTATCCTGGATGTGCTTTTAAAATATTTATTACTCTTTTTATTATATTTACTTTATCTTTTTAAAGGAAATTACTTGTGGAATTCATTTTATAAGTGCAATAGGACACTTGTTGTCTAATGAGAGCACTGCCCAGGTGCTGATCACACTTGTCACAAGCACCTCATACCTCACTACGTACCTGGGGTGTGCTTTTATCAGGCAACAACCCACTCCATATAGTGTCTTATTGCTTACATAGTGTTCACTGCTAAAGGAATCATTTATCAAGTTATATTTTATTTTCAATACGCCTTTAAATTTAAAAGTCCCAATGATCGAAAATAAAACTTTTGGCATGAATAATCATGCAGTAAGGTGCACCGATCCAGTCATAGAAAGTTAAGAAATAATACCTTTCATTTGACTAGCTGAGTAAGAACACATTGTACGTCATGTTCTACAATACTGTAGGATCACTCTAACAATAAAAAGTTATTTAAAAGAGTTAATTAAAGATCCCTAATGTTACTCAATTATTATAGTGACATTAGATGTGTCTATGTGGAACCTAAAGGTCTTTTCATACATATTTTTAGCTTTTTATATGTGCTCTTTAAAGATCTGATGACATGTCCAAAAGAACTTTGACAAACATAATATTTAGGCACTGTCCAGCTTGTATTTCCCATTAGTTCTGTATTCATCCTCCCCATTATTTAGTGGTGAGGTCATTTACATGAAAACAGGATCTTTGGTCCTGAAGAGGTCATCTATTTCTGCTGCTTTTTCCCTACCTGAAGTCATAGAGCACTGCTTGTGACCTCACAGTTACTCCTTACGGCAACAGATTATGATGTCACAACAGAGGATTATGAGTTGAAGTAAGGAGTAAGCTATAGAGGCAGATTATTTATTTATTATTAATTTCAATTATGACCTCAAAATGAATTATAAGGGAAAACAATCATATAGTCATACACATTTCTTTAGTATGAACATACGAACATGTGAATCTGCCAGTAGAAACAGGCCTTATGGTCTATCAAGTTAGTCTGCTCGAATGCGCAGCTATCACCCTTATATATTGCAGCTGCCCCACCCTCCTCTGCCCTCTCACCTTTACCCCACCTCACACCCTGTCCTGTAACCTTTTAAAACTACCCACCATCCTACAGGATACCACCTCCTTGGGAAGAGTGTTCCATTTCTCCACCACTCTTTCTGTGAAAAAATGCCTCCTCATCTCTGTCCGATATCTTCCACCCTCCAGCCTGAGACCATGCCTTCTCATGTTCCAACCTCTCCTCAGCTTAAATATCCCTTCTGTGCTAATCCCCTTCAGATATTTGAAGGTCTCAATCATATCCACCGATTTCTTCTCACCTCCAGGGTGTACATATTCAACTCAGTCAGCCTGTCCTCTTAGGTTTTGCCTTCCAGCCCCTGGATCATTTCAGTTGCCCTGCACTGCACCCCCTCCAGCAATCTGATATCCTTCTTCAGAAAGGGACACCAGTACTGCACGCAGTACTCCAAATGTGTCCTGACTAGTGACCTGTACAGTGGCAGGATCACACCCCTATTTCTGGATGAGATTCCTCTCCCAATGCACCCCAGCATCTTGTTGGTCTTAGCTGCTGCCTTCCTACACTGAGCTGAGTTGTTCATGTTACCTGTTATGATCACCCCTAGGTCCTTCTCCTCCTTGGTGACCTCTATCTGAATCCCTCCCAGCTGGTAGCCCCCTCCCTGGGTTCCTTGCTCTGAAGTGCATAACTTTGCACTTCTTCACATTGAAGCTCAATTGCCACTTTTCTGACCACTCCTCCAGTTTGGTCAGGTTCTCCTGTAGCCCCTGCCACCTCTCTATCCACCATTGCCCTATCTTCTGCTTCCTTGTTAATCAGAGGTTATGGCATCAAATCCTCTGTGGGGTAAAAACACTGGGTGTTTCAATGCCTCAGTTTTACCCCAGCCGCACGGGTTGCCCTAGCCAAAGGGGTTCTCCTACCCACACTCTGCTATGGGCTCGTATCCTTTGCCTCAGTCCCGAAATCAAGTCTCATGAAGTGGGACAATGCATACAACATTATATGCCGCTTTGCACTCTCGGCACCTCACCACACACATCGCTGTGATCTATACTCGCAACTGGAGTGGCTCACCCCTGAAAAGCACTGCACTTTTGTACTTGGCTATTTCATCGACAACATAGTAAGAACAGCTACCTCTTCTACACTTGCCCTTCCCCTCAAACATGGAACCCCAGCCTACCACTTAAGATCCAGTGCTGCGCATGACCGCCTGGTTCCCAGGACCCATACCCTTGCTGGGGACCAAGCCTTCTCTGTCCACACACCCAGGATGTGGAACTCCCTTCCTGTATCAACTCACTCTTCTCCCTCCCATCCCTGCTTTAAAGCTTCCCTATGGAACTTCCTTAAATGGGCCTCTGCCTGTCTATGTGCCATATAGACCCCAGTTGAGGCACTCTCTTCCCTAACCGACTGTAGGGGGTGACACTCCTGCAAGCCTGGTGCCAGAACTTGGTGCCATAATATGCTGAAAATTGCCCCAGGCACTTATCCCTGCCTACCTGTTCCTGAATGGGGTCCCATGTGGCTTACCACATATTGTTAGCCTTGTTGACATTGTCTGTATTTTGTTGTTTGCTCTACCTGGCAATATGTTATGTATCTTGTTGCTGTCTTCCTAACAACCTGTTATGCCTGTAATCCCACATACTGTTATCTACCTATCTACTTTTTATGCTGGATGATCCTGTATGTTACCTTGACTGTGCTTGTTGCTTTGTATGTGCCTTGTATCCTCCTGGGTCACACCTGAAAATAGGTACTTGGCTGTCTAGTGTGCTTACCTGATTAACAAAGGCAAATAAATAAATAAAATCTGGTATCATCTATGAACAAACTGATCTGCTCCTAACACCATGTGAGATATCCGATATGAATAACTCAAACAACACTGTAATAAATTAAGTAGTAATAAATTACAAGAAAGAAAAATACATAAAATATAAATGGAATGCAAGCAGTATTGTACCTTTTTCCTTCTTTTCAGCACATCAGGCTAAATAAAATAGCAACAGTTATTGGAACCCTACCTTCTATTTTATGGCTGATACTAATTAATTCATGTTGTAGTATAATAAACCTCATCATTCAGTACATGACAAATAAAAGAATGTGTCTGTAGAATACAGTTTCAGAAGGTGATCTGCTGGTGGGGAAAGGTGATAAGAAAATATTACTTGCAATAGTAATGTTGTTTCAGGGGTACAGGATGGTGGCACAATGCACTTGATCACAGGCTAAGCAGCACAAGAAGGCTGCTCCTCTCCCAACATGCCCTCTACATGGAGATTGCTATCCTCCAGCTGTGTTAATCTGAACAGACAACTTTGTTGGGTTGGTATGCCAGTAGAATTACAGTAGTTGAATAAATATTTTAGGTCCCTCTACTAAAAAAAAAAAAAAAATGAAAAAAAAGTACTTGCAGATACTAAAACGCTAGCGGTCAGGCAAGTATTATGCTTGGAATTGGTCCGGAAGGTTGCTGAACAAGAAATTCGCTAGTGATATGTAAGTTAAAAAGATGCCTGTCTTTATCAAGCATGAAGATAGAGTCTTCTCTTTTTCATGCAACAGTCTTAATGTGGTATTAGTGGTCCGGTCAACTGGATAAACTGGAATTGGTCCAAAAGGTGGCATCTTAATTTCTTATTACTAACCACAGTTCTTGTCAGAATAGACCAAAAAAAGGACATCAGACCCTGTGAAGAACAGAAGCTTGAAAGAAGTGGCTTAAGAAATTTATCCAGATATCAAGTGAAGCACATTTCTTTAGCTAACATATAAGCAACACAGTAAGATTCAAGTGCCTTGGTTTGTAAACTTCTATAGTTCTTGCTGTCTCCAAAGCCCCAGTTGGGGATAAACGTATATTTGAAGCAATTGTTCCAGCACATGTCAAAAGAAGAATGGTATATTGATTTGACCCAAAAAAGATTTTCTAAACTATTCCAAAATTCAGCCATTAAGCAAAAATCACTGGGAAAAAAAAAGAGTCAAAACAGCTTCAGGTCATCTAAAAAAAGGCCACCTGAAGCAGGAAGAAGGAAATTAAGGCAGCTTCAATTACCTTTTAAAAATTGATGCTCTGCTTCAGAAGCAAATGTAACCAAAATGGGACCAAAAGTACAAACAGATCCTTATAGAAAAAAGGAAAAAAGGAAAAGCAGGGTAAAGTTCAAACAAAACTATTTAAAGAGAGTCATAAATGAATAATACAAAGGGAGCTAATGTTATGACAGAAGCTTCACTGGCTTCTCCAAATTTATTATGCCAGTCAGATGAAGAAACAGATCCAAACAACAAACACAAGGAAGAAACTGGAGGAAAAAAAAGAAAATGTGGGAACAAGCCAAAAAGAGACTAATACAGATACCCCACCTGAATGGGCACTACAACTAATTAAAAACTTTTCAATATTACAAACAAGCCACTCGAGAGGGAGCAATCTTAGACCTGGTTCTCTCAAATGGAGATGGAGAGAGGATCACAGATGTAGAAATGGGTAGCCATCTGGGAACTAGTGACCATCAAACAGTATGGTTCACAATAAACACAGCAATAGAGTCAAGCCATACAAAGGCAAAGTACTGGACTTCAGGAGGGCTGACTTTGCCAAAATGGATAAGTGCCTAAGGAATGCACTAGCAAATGGGTAGGAAGGAGGGGTGGAAGAACAATGGGGAATAATAAAAACTGCCATCACAGAGGTAACAAGCCTTTGTGTGAAGCAAATAAACAAAACAAAATGATGTAAGAAACCACTATGGTTCTCAAAAGAGGTGGCAGTGAAGGTTCAAGAGAAAAAGAAAGCATTCAGAAAGTACAAGGAATGACAGAAGGAGCAGGACAGATAATTGTATCAGTTAAAGCAAAAGGAAGCTGGGAAGGCAGTCAGAACAGCAAAGGCCTGAACTAAGGAAAAGATAGCCAACTCAGTTAAGAAGGGGGATAAAACCTTTTTTAGGTACATCAGGGAGTGAAGGAAGACTAAGGGAGGGATAGTGAGGCTTAATAAAGGGAGGGGTGGGCAGAGGGTGACTGTGAAAAGGCAGAGACACTAAACAAATATTTTTGCTCAGTATTTACAAATGAAGAGGGGGAAGTACCTAAAACAAACAATAGAAACACTCTGGATACAGAAGTTGATACCAGCCCATTTACGGAAGAAAGGGTTCTGAAAGAACTCTTAAAACTGAAGGTGGACAAAGCAATGGGGCCTGATAGGATTCATCCCAGTCTTCTAAAAGAACTAAGGGTAGAACTAGTGACACCACTGACTACCCGCTTTAACAAATCATGGAAGGATGGGGTAGTACCTGAGGACTGGAGGAGGGCCAATGTGATTCCCCTTCACAAAAGTGGGAGCAGGACAGAAGCGGGAAACTACAGACCAGTTAGTTTAACCTCAATGATAGGGAAAATGATGAAATCACTTCTGAAGGAAAGAATTGTCAAGTACCTAGATGCCAGAGGTGCACAGGACCCAAGGCAGCATGGATTCACAGCAGGAAGGTCTTGCCAGATGAATCTAATAGATTTCTTTGACCGGGTGACCAAGGTAGTAGATCAGGGAGGGGCCGTGGACATGGCCTACCTAGACTTTAGCAAGACATTTGACTCAGTTCCACATAAAAGATTAATATACAAGTTAGCCAGCCTGGAAGTGGGTCCCAGGATGATAGCCTGGGTAAAGAATTGGCTGGAGAATAGGACACAGAGGGTAATAGTAAATGGAGTCCACTCTAAAGAAAGGGGGGTTACTAGTGGGGTGCCGCAGGGTTCAGTATTAGGACCGGTCCTCTTCAATGTCTTTGTAAGCGACATTGCAGAGGGACTGGAAGGAAAAGTATGTCTCTTTGCAGATGACACAAAGATCTGCAACAGAGTTGATGCACAAGGTGGGGTGGAAAGGATGAGAAGGGACTTGGCAAGGTTAGAGGAATGGTCAAATGTATGGCAGCTTAGATTTAATGCTAAGAAATGCAAGGTAATGCACCTGGGAAACAAAAACCCAGGGGAAGAGTACACAATGGGGGGGTGAGATACTAACAACAACAAAAATGGAAAGGGACCTGGGGGTAGTCATATCAGATGACTTAAAGGTGGGCAAGCAATGTGAGAGGGCAGTAAGGAGGGCTGGTGGGATACTGGGATGCATAGGGAGAGGCATCACCAGTAGAAAACAGGAAGTTGTTATCCCTCTGTGCAGACAGCTGGTGAGACCCCATCTGAGTACTGTGTGCAGTTCTGAGACCCAATCTCTGCTAGGACATAGACAAGATGGAAGCTGTCCAGAGAGAGGCAACTAAAATGGTGCAGGGTCTGCACTGGAAGACATATGAAGAGAGACTAAAGGAGCTTAATATGTATAGCCTTGAGGAAAGGAGGGAGAGGGGACTGATAGAAACTTCAAGTACCTCAAGGAATCAACAAAGTCAAGAGGTAGCATCTTTCAAAAAAGGTGTGCAAGAAAAAGGGTAAATTTGAAGATAGAGTGAAGGCAGCTCAAGGTAATTTAAGGAAGTATTTTTTCCAGAGGATTGTGGATGCATGTGAAGCGGCCTTCGGAGAAGGTTGTGGAGTCAAAAACAATGATTGAATTTAAGCATGCATGGGGCAGCCATAAGGCAATTCTGGGGGGGGGGGGTAGAAAGAAGTAGGCTGCTGGTTAACTAGGATCTGCAGCTTATCCATTAGGTAGGGAAATGGGCAGACTGGGTGGGCCAAGCGGTCCTTATCTGCCGTCAAATTCTATGTAATCTATGTTTCTATGTTTCATCCATTGATAAACTCCAACAACTCCTTGACCCCCTGAGGAAATTGTCAAAGACCATTTCCAGACTTGGAAACAAGACACTCAGGACTGGAAAATCTAGTCATCCCACTAATACAGGAAGTCACATTTTTGAAAAAACAGTAGGACTCTATTAAAATAAAAATAGATGACCAAGAAAACTGAGCACAGAGAAAAAAATATTAGAATCTTTGGGATGTTACCTGAGTGGGAAAAAGACAGGACACTGAAAAAAGAGGTAGTAACATATTTTCCAAAGTACTTGGGACTAAAACAGAACTACCAATAATAGACAGAGTACATTGGTTGGGGTAAGGAAGGGACAGAGGGGCAGGGAGGGCAAAACCAGCAATATCCAAATTAATAACGTCACGGGGAAAAAACAGAATAATGCAAGCCTTTTACAGAACTAAGAACTTTACATATAGGGCACACACATATATTTAAAGCATGATTTTTCAAAGGTACTGTGGGAACAAAGAAAATAGTTTGGAGGAGTACAGCAAAGACTATGGAAAAAGAATATCAAGACTTATGTGATTTTTTTCCATCCAGGTTGAAAGCATTACTTAACAGTTAGGTGTTATTTTTCAATTCAGTAAGTGAAGCAGTACAAGATTTAAAAATCCTTGTGCCTGAATTTTTTTTTACTTTTGAATAAGGTTAAGTCAGTAGAAGGAGAAAATGGTAAAGGGAAGGATTAATGGAAAATATATTTCAAAGGAATGAAAAATAACTAAGGTTTAATTATTACATGGATGGGCTGGAGGGGGCTACCTGTGATCAATCAGTTGTCTCCAAGAGAAATAAGTGGGTATGCCAGACCAGGTCTTTGGCATTAGGAGGCGGAAGGTACAGGAGGATGAGGAGGAGGAGGGGTATAGTTAATAAAATTAAAAACTGGATAAGTTATATGATCCAAAAAAAAAGTAAATTTAAAAAAGATGGTGTTGAGTGTACTGGAACAAAAAGATGGGAATTCTTAAAGAGGCAACCTGGAATGTGAATGGTATAAATTCACGAATAAAAAGAGTGAGAATCCTGTCCAGAATTAAAAGATTTCATTTAGATTTGATAATGCTCCAGGAGACCTTTCTAAACAAAAAGAAACAGACCAACTAAGGAAAAAATGGTCAGGACAACTTTACCATTCACAAAGTCTAAATAAGAAAAGTTCCGGGGTGGACCTTTTATTTGTCCAGAATTTTCGAGGGAAAATAGTGGACTCGGTTACAGACAAAATGGGCAGAATGCTGCTAGTGAAAACAGTACTGGAAGATTGGAACATTATTTTTGGATCAGTTTATGCACTCTTTAGAGGCTATGGAAGCTTTCTAGCCAAAATCATCAGTTTACTTTACAGTATAGATGGAATTGTGAGAATATAGTTTTGGGAGGAGATTTAAATTGCACATTAAATATTGACTTAGATAAAACATCATTAGGTTCAAAATGGGGCAACTACAAAGCAAGGATGTTGCAAGGGTTTTTAGAAACACATAATATGGTGGATTTATGGAGAGATCTACATGGAAATGAGAAGGACTATATGTTTTACTCTGCCAGACACAAGATGTACTCCAGGCTGGACTACATCTTTGTGTCAAGAGAACTATTAATATATATTAGGGTTGCACAGCTAAAATAGAGGCTCTTCTAATTTCAGATCATAACCCTGTCAGTTTCAGTACAATACTGGATTCAGAAAACAAAAAGGAGAATACATGAAGATTTAACAACAACTTATTAAGGGACACTAATTTTAAACAGAAAGTTTTATTTGGCAATAGAGAATTTTATAACAGACAATTCTGTCTCACAGGAAAACATTATAGAGTACTGGGATGCTTTTAAAGCCTTACAAGGGCATATAATTTCAGAAGCTTCATGGAAAAATAAACAATGGGAGGTGACAAAAAGGAAAATAGAAGAACAACTTAAATCACTAGAGACTGCAGTTAAGAATGGGGGGGAGATGAAGGAACAGGAATTAATCGAACTTTAAAAATTAACAAAAATGACAGACATTATAGAAATAAAAAAGAACTGGGCTAGCTATAACCAAAATTGGAAAACAAATAGTGAAGTAGTAGGAAAAATGTTAGCAAACAGAATACAAGCCCTAGAAGAAGAACTAATAGAAAATACTGCCATCAAAAATACTAATGGGCACATAGTGACTGAACAAAAAGTAATATTAAAAGCATGTGTAGATTTTTATTTGACTCACTATACTACTGAATGTTTTTCTGTAGAGGAAAACATCAAATATTATGAGCAACATAAATAAAATAACTAGGTAAGAGGCAGACAAAAATGATCAGTCCAATCATGTCTCTAGAAATCCAAGACACACTTCAGGGTATAGTAAAAGCTAAATGTACAGGATTAGATGGATACACCTTAGAATTTTTTTAAGCATTTGAGACCAATTTGGTTACTTTATTAGAAAAATTAAATAATCAAATAAAAACAAATCATAAAATGCCTGACTTCTTTTATATGGCTTATATTTCCTTATTAGCCAAACAGAAAAAGATAAAAGCAAAGCTGAGAATGATAGACCAGTGGCAATAGTTAATGGCCCAGATATTCAGACTGCACCGGGCAGTGGTGCAAGCCTGGGTGCAGTTCAACTGGGCTGCGCTGGGACCAGGACCAGGTGATATTTAATGGTGATGTGCCATGGTGCAGCACCGTTGAATATGGCAAGGTCGGCGC
Organism: Neoceratodus forsteri; assembly: GCA_016271365.2. Lineage (NCBI taxonomy): Eukaryota > Metazoa > Chordata > Ceratodontiformes > Ceratodontidae > Neoceratodus > Neoceratodus forsteri. The sequence goes on from CM057458.1 coordinate 521,622,356, forward strand.
ACATACTGAGCATGGTGCAGTGGAACTGTGCCAGTTCAAGCCACAGAGAGGGAGCACGGGGATGTGCAAGTGCAGTTGTGCTAGGCACCTCACCTGTGATATTCAGCCGGGGCATGCAAATGAATCCATTATATATGCAAGGCGCAAATGGGGCCATTTGCATGTCATTATGGCTCCATTTGTATGCCTTGTGCAGGGCAACCCAGCAAAATGCACCTGGTGCCTTGCACAGACTGACGTGTGCACAGTAGGGGTCCCGGGCCATCCCCTGCCCTGTAGCTATGATCATGGCACAATGCCATAAGACAAGTCCCCAGTAGTCTAGTGGTACCCCCTCCCTCCCATGTCCTCGATCACCCATACAGGATAGCAGTAAACCCTCTGGTAGTCTAGTGGTACCCCCTCCCTCCTGTTGCCATGATTGCTGGTGAATACCATACGACATCCCTGGTAGTCCAGTGGTTCCCCCCCAGCCCTGATCACGGTACAGTGCTGTCTGTGGGACGGAGGGGTGGGGGTACTACTGGATCACCAGGGAATTACACTGTGGAGCGGTACCATGATTGCGGCAATGGGTGGGGGTGGGGACCACTACACTACCAGGGCATCTACAGACGGCACTGTACCGCGATCAGGGCTAGGAGCAGGGAGGTACCACTGGACTACCAGGGATGTCATACGGTATTAATCGACAATCGCAGCAACAGGAGAGGGGGGGGTGCCACTAGACTACCAGGGATTTTAAAACTGTCCTGTATGGATGATCGGGGACACAGTAGGGAGGGGGGATAAGGTAAGGTAAAAAATGTATTTAAAGACACCAATTCCCAGAGACTATGGGTGCCGTTCAGATAAATAAACACATATTCACAGTGCATCAATAAGATATAAAAAAGTAGTTGTAAACACATACATATTTCATAAAAACAAAACATCAGCCATACTACTCAGATCAGAAATCACAGGTCAATAACTTTATCAAAAAATGCCTGGGTGAATAGGAGGGCTTTAAAGTGGGTCTTGAAAACCTCCAAGGTGGGGGCTTCCTTAACTCAAGAGGGAAGCGAGTTCCATAGGATGGGGCAGCGATACTTAATGCCCTATCGCCAGCCTATCTCAACTTCAACCTGGGAACCACTAGGAGGCATCCACAGAAAGAACAGAGGGAGCAAACTGAGATAGCATGGACCAGGAGGTCTAACAGGTACCCAGGGCCCTGACTGTGTAGGGCCTTATAGGTGAGAAGCCCCACCTTAAAGAGGATCCTCCACCTGGTGTAATATGGCAAAACTTTGGCTGCCTAGTAAGTAACCGGACAGCTGTGTTCTGCACTAGCTGCAGTCTGCGGAGAGATCTTCCCGTGACCCCGAGATAGAGCGCATTACAGTAGTCAAGCCTTGATGTAACCAAGACATGCATCAAAGTGGGGAGGTCCAGAGGTGGAACAAAGGGCTTTATCCTGGTGATATTTCTAAGATGGAAAAAATAGGAACTGACAACAGAGGAAATCTGAGCCTTCATAGTCAAACTCCTATCAAGAACAACGCCAAGATTTCGCACCTTTGAGGAGGCCTTCAATGAGACAGAGCCCAGAACAAGTCCAGTCTCTGAGTCAGAGGCCAACCTATCAAACACTCTGTTTGACTCCACCACCAATTCCTCTGTCTTATCGGGGTTCAGTCGCAACTAGCTGGATGCCATCCAATCATTTATCTTAGCAAGGCAGCTGTTTAACACATCCACCATGCTGAATGTTTCTGGGGCAAAGGATAAGTGTAGCTGGGTATAATCAGCATGGCAATGAAAACCCAAGCCATACTTCCTAATGACCTTCAAGCAGCATATACACTGCAAACAACATTGGGGCCAAAACTGAACCCTGAGGCACTCCGCAAGAAAGGAGGCTAGGAGAGGAGGAGAAATTCCCCAAGCACAAACCGTTGCCTCCTATTGGTTAAGAAGGACTCAAATCAACAAATGACAGTGCCAGTGAGCCCACAGAGTTCCCTGAGATGGTCAAGCAAAACACAACGGCCTACAGTGTCAAAAGCTGAAGAGAGGTCAAGGAGAACAAGAATTTTCCTTTTTCATCGATCTCTAGCCCTGAGGAGGTCATTCTGCACCCAAATAAGCACGGTTTCCATGCTATGCCTTGCTCAAAACCCTGACTGGAACTGTTCATACAGCTCATGAATCATGAGGTGCTCCTCCAACTGAAGCACCACTACCTTCTCCACAACCTTTGCTAAAAAGGGAAGATTGGAGATAGGTCGGTAATTTGCCCTGACCTCCTGGTCCAAAGATGGTTTCTTTAAGAGTGGTCTCACCAATGCCTCCTTCAAGGCATCTAGAAAGACCCCCTCAGACAAGGAACACTGGACAATCAGAGCAAACACCGAGCCAAAGGTGTCGATGCATCTCATCAAGAAATGTGTCAGCACCGGATCCAGTTCACAGAAAGTGTACTTCAGATTGGTCACCACCTTAATAACGTCACTTGCATCCACTGGTTTAAACTCCCCCCAACCAGGTGGAACACACTTAACACCCCTCTGGTGATCACTGCCAGCTATAACATTGCTGACTGGAGAAATTCCCTGCCGAATATTGGACACTCCGTCCAAGAAGAACCAAGCAAACTCTTCACATTTGGAATTTGAAAAAAACCTTCCTCAGCTGCAGACAGGCAGGATGGAGTAGCCTGTCCATAGTCTGAAAAAGTATTGTTGGTTGGTTCTTCCCAGCAGCTATCTCCCGGGAGAGAAACACTGCCTTCTTATGGTTGATTGCCACTTGGTATGCATTATAATGCACACGCAGGGCCAGTTTGCCCACATCCAAGCCAGACTTCCTCCAGCAGTACTCTAAACTCTGACCCTTTCTCTTCATTGCTCTCAGGTCCCCATCAAACCAAGGGGACCTGAGGTGTGAAGATGTGGGCCGTACATGCATGCATTGGTGACGCACATGGAGACGATGCGAGTGGAGACAGGTGTGCATCTCTGTGTGTTTAGGCAATGGGAACTGCAGTCTGCAGACTATTGCCTAGCAACAGAGCCAAGGGTTCCTAGGACCTGTAATGCCTGGAAAGCCCCAGGAACTACAATGTGGAGTAGTTCATTTAAAGCAGGATTGTCATTAATAATATTTTAGTTAGGGCCATGTAGCCCTGAGTTTTACAGTCCTGCAAAGAGCCTTTTTTAGTATTTTAAACCTATATATTTGAGTGTTTGTGCAGACTTTGCTGCATGACCCGTGAAAGCACATCTGGATCATGGACCATATATTCTCACTCCTCTGTGAGCAGGGTGAGCATGTGTTAGCAATGCCCACGGAGACGACGTGCAGAGACAGGTGCGCCTGTGTGTGTGTGTGTGTGTGTGTGTGTGTGTGTGTGTGTGTGTGTGTGTGTCTGCCAGTGTCAGCCTGCAGATGGGGCAGAAGGCCAGAAATTTAACTTCAGTTAGAGACTCAGGTCAGTACTTCTACCATGGATCACTGCTAAGACACTATTTTAATTGTATTCAGAGCTTAAATTATCATGTGAGTAAGACACTTACGTAAAACATTATTGCTTTGATATAGGGGCAGATTAATAGGCCTGGAAGCATATACAGTGCAGCACCTAAGAGGTTTATGTTGGTCAAAAAGGCTGCTGAGCATATTCTTAGCCCGTCAGCCCAGTTTATTCATTATTGCAGTGCCCTTAGGACCCTGGATAGTGGAACTGAGAGTTGGGCTGATTAATATAAACAATTTTGTAGATATTGGGGTTTCTATGTCTACTATGTAAATTACGAAGAAAGACTAAAGGAGCTTAATATGTATACCCTTAAGGAAAGAAGGGAGAGAGGGGACATGATAGAAACTTTCAAGTACTTTAAGGGAATCAACAAAGTCCAAGAGGGTAGCATCTTTCAGAAAAAGAGATGTACAAGAACAAGGTTGCACAATTTGAAGATAGAAGGGGGATGGCTCAGAGGCAATGTGAGGAAGTATTTTTCCATGGAGAGGGTTGTGGATGCATGGAACAGCCTCCCTGAGGAGGTTGTGGAGTCAAGAACAGTGGGGGAATTTCAGAAATGCATGGGACAGACATAAGGCAGTCCTAGTGGGGGGTAGGAGGAAGTAAGCTGTTGGTTAAGTAGGATCTGCAGCTTATCTGTTAGGTAGGAAAATGGGCAGAATAGGTGGGCCTAGCGGTCCTTATCTGCCATCAAATTCTATGTTTCTATGTTACTAGCTAGCTAGATCCAAACTGTGTGTTCAAAAAGAGGTAGGCTCAAAGCCATTCTTTTCATACAGCCATTAGTGGCAACACTGGGCCTCCAGCCACCTGTGTAGGGGGTTGGGGAAAAGAAAAAAAGAGAGATAGAGCACCTACACATTAAGGATTTTAACACTGTGTGCCATAAGAATCAAGTCTCATTATAGTACTGATAGATTCTTCAGGCAATAAAATGGGAGAAGATATAAATTGTGGGGGATCATCTCTGCGGCACTTCACAGTCACTACATCATGGGAGAAGATATAAATTATTGTCAGTCCTGTAATGTTTGTTAAGGGTGAAGGTACTCCAAACTTTGTGTGCAATAAATGCATGCTGATTAAGGTCTTGCAGGACAAAATAAATCAATTAAAGAAGTGCTTGGACGTTCATAATTAGATTTTCTTATTAGAAAAATTCATTGATATTACAGTTTTACTGCTTAAACAAGCGGAATCAGGTGACACAGATGTAAGCTTGCCACTTGATGGTGATAGCATTATGACAAATGGTGCAAGAGAAAGCGGAATGCAATAGGTGAACATAATGAAGTTTAGGGGGTCAGGAGTAGAAGAATGGAGTATAGTACAAGGTGGTGCTAAGCATAGAAGGAGGCAAACTTTAAGGGAGGTCCCACTTGATGTTCAAAATAGATACACTGCACTTGATGAGGATGAGGTACAGTACATTTATCACTATAAAACTCCAGCCCCAAACAATACAGATCTATTACCCCAGCCATCCAATGTAGCATCAGATGAAGTGTTAGCTAATCATGTCAGGATTAGTGAAGGCAGTGGCAGAAATTAAAGAAGAAAGTGAAAAAGAAAAGCGCAGCATACATTTGGGCTAATATGAGTAAGGCTATTAGTGAGTGGGAGAGACATAATGTGATCCTCAAGGACTATAAAAAGATTACTAGAAGGGCAAAGCATTATTACAAGCTGGGTCTGGATGTAAAAGTTAGACAACTATAAATCTATTTATAGTCACATAAATTACAAACATGGTGGTAAAGTATGTGCGGGTCCATTGGAGGATATAAATGGGGATCTGGTTACGGAAGATGAACTTATAGCCCAGATGTTCAATTAGTATTTTAGCTCAGTGTTCAATGATAAGTCAGATAGCATCATGCTGGATCATATAGAGAATAAAGATAGGTCACTTATATTGGAGATTCAGGACATCAGATATAGACTACTCCTGATAAATCCTTACAATGCCCCAGGACCAGATGGAGCACATCCCCAGGGTGGTCAAGGAATTGGCCAACAAATTGGCAGGGCCACTTACTAAAATATTGCAAACATTGTTAGATAAAGGCACTGTGGCGGAAAGTTGGAGGAAGGTCACTGTGATACCATTCATAAACAAACTCTAAAGAGCTTTTGGGATGCTTTTACCAATTATTTCTAATGAATTGCACAATGCAGATCTGTGGAGAGGCAGTTTCACTGTGATCTTCCTTTTACACATTTTTACAATTTGTTTTCCTGGAATATGCCTGCTGATTGCTACATATTTAGCCTGGATAGTTCACAGAAGAAATTGCATCTTATTTTCAGTGGGGCTGTACATCTACACAATATTATGTTGCATTGTGTAAAATCAGAATGTACTAAAAACAATATTTTACATCTGGGGGGATATATTAAGTGACGGATCGATGCATGAGCAGAAAGATGTGTTGCACAAAGAGGGTGTGCCGGTCGGCACTGATACAATATTCAAAGAGAATGTGCCACCAGTTCAGGGTGTGCATACAGTGAAGCCCACCAGGATAAAGTGCAGCACTGCAGAATTCTGCAGTAGAGTTACTGCAGCAAACAATGCAGTTTCAAAGGGAGTTAATCCTTTTTGTCATGCAGTAAACTTGTTACACTGCACTTCATCCTGGTGGGCTTTGTCGTTGCTGTTGAAAATGTGACCCTGGATGGGAGTCACAGTGCAGGCAGCCACCAAGTCAGGTGCATCCAGGGTGACCCTGACTGAATACCTTCCAGGGGGAATGTGTGGCACATACCGGTATGCACCACAGCCCCTACTTGGTTTACTTGGTTCGCAAGGACAAAAGAAGGCTATTGCCCATCGAGATTGTCCCCCACCATCATGGTGGGAAAATTAAACCCTAAAATAGTTAGACTCCAACTAAAGATCCAATCCCCTTTTGAAAGATGAAATTGAATCACATTCCACCAGATCTTGTGGTAATAAATTTCAAACTCTCGGTGTTCTAACTGTAAAATAATTTAACCTTTTGTTAGTTTTAGAACTTGTAACATCAATTTGTTTATTATGAAACTGAGGGCTAATTCTTCTACTAGACAAATTCAGACCACATTGATGCATTAAGTCCTGAGAATTGAGGATTTTGTATAATAATAGCAGATCACCTCTAATACGTCTTAATTGAAGTGAGTGTAACCCAGTTATCTGAAGTCTGTCACAATAGTCCAATTTGGCCAAATAAGGAACCATTTTGGTGGTCCTTCTCTCAATTTTTTCTATTCTATCCCTGTCTTGCCTTAAATAAGGACTCCTGAAAGGAGACCCATAATCGGAGTGGGGCCTCGCATAGGCTCTAAACAAGGGAATAATACATTCCTGAGTCCTTGACACAAAAGATCGTTGAACACGGGTAAGCATGGCATTGGATATATTGGCTATCCTAATACAGTGATCTGTTGAGGACAATTTGTTATTTACAAGAATTCCAAGATCGCGCTCTACTAATGACACCTGAAGGGGAATATTATTTAAAAAATAGGTTTGTTTAGGATTATTCCTTCCAAAATGTAAGACATGACACTTATCTAAGTTAAGTATCATCCTATTGGAGTCTGCCCAGTCCTCAATAATTTTTAAGTTATTAGTAATAGAATCCCTGTTTAGTGATGAATTAACAGACCCTCCCAACTTAGTGTCATCAGCAAATTTTGAAAGAAGATTGTCAGAACTAACCTGTAGATCGCTAATGAAAATATTAAACAGCGTTGGTCCAAGAACTGAACCCTGCGGAACTCCACTGGTCACTTTCTGAATTTGGGAGAGAGAACCATTTATTCTAACCTGTTGTTGTCTATTATTTAACCAGTCTGATACCCAATTAATTAAAAACTGTGAAAATCCAATGTTCAACATTTTATCCAACAATACATCATGAGGAACTTTATCAAAAGCTCTACTATAGTCAAGGAGAAGAACACCCCCATAGGTGATATTCAGCCCAGGAATGCAAATGAACTAATTGAGCATGCAGGGTGCAAAGGGCCTTATGCATGCTCATTACCAGCCCATTTGCATGTTGGCATGGGGATGAATGTCCCAGAGCAGCTCTTGCACCAAGCCCTGACCCTGATCGCTGCCATGTGGGACAGGCCCTGAAGTCTCTGTTGGTATAGTGTCACCCCCCCAGCTATTCCATCAGCCCCGACTGTACCAGAGTTCAGGCTCTACCGGTTCCATATTGTAGGGACCCCAATGCTATCCCTAATTACACCTGAATACACCTACAGTCTATGTCCATAGTGTAGTGGCCTCTGCTCCCCCTCAATGGTACACAGACACCCCCCTTCCTGCCCCCATCCCATCCCATTGCAACGACTGGCTCCGTAATGGGATCATGCCACTCTATTGGTGGGTAGCAGAGCACTCACAGTAGAATGCTGGAATGTGTTATACATAGGCACGAGCTGTGTGTGGGTGATAACACCCAGTGGCAATACTTCTCAGGCACTGGCATGTGGATCCATTATCCCAGTGCCATTGCACTGCTCAGTCTGGGTGATGGCCGATGCTTTACCCACTCACACAGGTCCCAAAACAGGCATGTTACAGCTGACCTCCCATTTGTTTGTAAAAATTTGGGAACTGCGGATGAACTATCTATAGCCTGAAGCATAAACTGCAAATGGAATTACAGGATCCCGCACCACACGGCACCTGGAATACTTCAGCAGTCTGGATGGTGTCATGTTACACAGGAAACAGGGGAGAGTGTGGACTTGCAGCAGTGTATGACAGCAGGATGATACAGTATTGGCAAGGCATGCAGTGGAGGTGTGTAAATTCCCTCTTCAGTTTGCCAGGGAGGTACACATGGCTGTATACACTGGTGGATCCATAGCTGGCATGGTGCCCCAGTTCATGGTACAGCCAGTTGGGTCATTCCTGAGTGCATGTCCCCAGCCTGGATTCAGTGCAGCCAATGGCTGGCCATGGCAGGGTGTTGACGGCAGTGCCAGTCTTTGCAACAGGTTGGGTATGGGGGGGAGTGAGGGTGTCTATGTACAGGGGCAGTGGATGGGAGTCCTCTAGACTATGGATATGGACCTTGGTTTCCTCTGGTGCAATTGGATCTGGGGGGGACCCTACACTATGGAGCTCTTCAGGGATGGAGTTGACTTGTTAGGGGATGGAAAGGGGGTACTTCTAGTCCAACAGGGCTGCCAGGCTCCTGTGCCCCTGGGTGCACATCTGCAGCCTGCCTGTGGCTGATGGCCAGGTTAGGCCAACTATTCATGGCCTAAGTGTGGGCAGCAGTGCTCTGGACTATGAGGGGCACATTCCCACAGAATATGCTGCAGCACAGCATATGCATGGGATTGCCCTCTTGACTTGAATGGCATACCATTTGTGTGTGCCCTGGCATATTCCCTTGTGGCCAGCGCATCCTGCACGTTTGAATATCGTGCTGTTGCGCATTGTTGGAGTTGTGTGGCACATCTCCCTTTTCCACTGGGGTACACAGCATATCTCCTTTGAATATGGGGACCCTGGACTAGGTAGCCTGAATAAATACATTATAAAAATGGTAAAATCATGACCCCACTGAAAAAAAGATATTGCATCTTATCTGGGACAGCCTGAGTAAATACAGCACAAAAATGTGTAAATGAACATCCCTGTAACAATGAGATGCAGCATCTCCCCTGCTCTATCCAGGATACAAAATATAAGATAAGAAATATTCAGTGCGCCCAGATCCAAAATTGCTCTGTAAGAAACTTTCCTTTTCCCTGTGTTTTCCCCACAAAGGCAGAATCAAATCCCTGTATAAATCCCTGTAGATTTTTCCATAAGCCACTGGTTTCTTATTTATGACTTTGTTCTTTATTATATCAGCAGTCTTTTATTAGGAAAAAAACTCTGATTTGCTGCTCAGTGTTAATATTATATGTCACGATGGCCTTGGAAGGATTTGGATTTATATGCTTTGCATAAGGCATAATAGGGGTCTATATGAAATAACAAACATCAAGCTCATTATTTCATGAACTATACTCAAAATTAGTAATCGCAAGTCAGGCAATCTTTCAAAAGATACTAGTAATGTCAGTCAACAAAAGTATTGCAAATATAGACTATACATATATATAAGTTATATATATATATATATATATATATATATATATATATATATATATATATATATATATATATATATATATATATATATATACACATTGTCAGTGTCAGTGGCTTAGGTAGCCACGCCTCTGAGGCCGGAAGATCAGAAGGCTGTGGATCTTTCCCCACATCAGGCACTTGGTTAATATCCCAGTACTGACACTGTAGTGCAGCATGAGTGGGTGCTGCACTCCTGAGGTGCTGTCTTTCAGATGAGACGTTAAACCGAGGTCCCATCTGCCTGTTCTGGTGGCAGTTCAGGTGGATGTTAAAGATCCCATGGCACTTCTCAAAAAAGTGTAGGGGAAGTTGCCCCGGTGTCCTGGTCAAATTTTCCTCATTCACTAAAAATACCAACAACAGCTTAATCTGGTTCAAGGTCAGTTGGCATTTATCTGTATCCCCCTCCCCCAGGTCATGCCTGAAAATAGGAAGAATATGCCTAGAGCACTTACCCGGTCAACAAAAACTATATATATATATATATATATATATACACACACACACACACACACACATGCTGTTGACAAATTCTTATAGACTTTTTTCTGTCCACCTGATGGAATCTTGAATGAGTTAAGTAAATGTTATTATATTCTCAAGGCCCTGATCCAGCAACTCAGTAAATACACACTCAGTATATCATATTATAAAATGACAAAAAAACAGTCCTCTGTTTGCAGCTGTTTGATCAGAAATTTTATAAATGGTCTAAGTTATTTTTGTCACATCTGTGTTGGTCCAATAAAAGGTATCAAATCATTTGCTTCTGTATCACTCATGGTTTGTCAGCAGTTAATTCATTAGATGAGGTCTCCCTTGCCAGAGTCTGACTGTTTCTTCCCCCAACTCACACACACACACACACACACACACACAGACCCTCTTACTATAAGAGATCTCAGTAGCTCTTATCTGTTATGTTTGGGAAGCAGGCTGCAGCCCTTTCTGTAAAATATATATATCTATCTATACTGTACATATATATATATGGGATACATGATGGGTAAGAGTGTGATATGACAAAATATGCTCAATCCTGCAAAATCAGCTATGGATACTCACAAGTGCCGGATGCAGGAGTGAGCATATTTTGTCATATCACACTATCTGCTCACCATGTGTGCAGTTTATACAAAGGGGGTGGGAGCTCTTCTTTGATTTCTTTATGTGATTTTCATGCTTTGTGCTGGTTTGTGTTGGTAGTCCGAGTGAATAGCTATGAATAGATTTTGTATGAGGGTTATTATTGGTGGTTTTGTATGTGTGTGAATGTTGATTGGTTGTTGCTTGTGTGAACATGGTGCATAATTGCCTGTAGTGTCTGAGAGGGTGGGAGTTTGTGTGGAAACTTGGGAGAGAGGGTGAGTGAATCAGCTGAGTTGTTTTGTTTGTTTACGTGTTTGCAATGATTTGGCCATTTCTTTGCCTTGTGTAAGGGGTGAGTGTTCTTGTTAAGGTAGCGTATGTTTCAGTTTGTGATTGTGTGCTTCAGTTTCTGTCAGCATTGTGTGCAGTATCCGCTGATAGCACTTGTAAATGGCTTTGTTTTTTGAGAGAGATCAGAGACACGGTGTTCATGTCAGAGTTTCAGGCAGCAGTCTCGGGGGGGGGAGTACGAGAGAGAGCAGATGGAGATTTGCGATGCATTTTATTTGAGTATCAGGAGATGTAGAAATTGGGTTGTAGAAAGTAGATTAGAGAATGAGGTTTACAGGACATCTATGGAGAGTAGTGGGCAGAGTAAATATAATAGAAGCTGACATGAGAGGGGTATGTATAAATGGAAAATATTTTAACTCCATTGACGTCAGCTTCAGATATCTCACTTCGGTGGAAATAACAGATTTTATTGTCACTGTGGAGCGCCCAGCCCCATTGTATATATATATATATATATATATATATATATATATATATATATATATATATGACATTATTCCCCTTAAACTTACACAGACCTTTACTTTAAAGGATGAGCATAAATACTTTAGTTCTTCAGCTAGCCTCTGATTTTGTTAGTTTTTGGTTATCTACATGTTGGCTTCTCACCTTAGCACTGTGTGAACGTGTATATGTGTGTGTGTGTGTGTGTGTGTGTGTGTGTGTGTGTGTACATACACATGTATGTGTGCGGGGAGTGTGGCAGGGAGCAATTTTATGTGGGTGTTGGGGTGTTTTTTGTGGGTATAGTGGGTGTGGTTATTGTTGTGATATTGAGGTAGGCTTTTATTCAGGCAGATGACATAATGGCATTACAGTGCCTAGGACTCTTAGTTCTCATATATAGTGAATATTTACTTCCTTTTACTAGTTGTCAGTGGTTGGATTACATACTGTTACATTTTTAAATCTGTTCATATTAAGATGCATATCTGATTTACTTGGGGTTCATGAAAGATTTAATTCCTTTGGGTAAATATTGCAAAGATTGGTGTGAATGATGATGTATTAGGACTCTTGTACATATATCTCATTCCTACTGGTTATCTTTCCCAGATAAAGGAGGGGGGTTATTCCTAGGAGTTTTTATTTAGATTCCTCAGACTAATGATTCTGTACATGTTTGATATACACTGACACTCTGTTGAAATCTGTACATATCAGGGTTATGGTTTCATTTTCTTGGGGGTCCTTGACAAGTAGTTTTGTGTTTTGTTTTTTTATTTGGTACTTATACTTACAATTGATATGATAAATAGATAGATAGATAGATAGATAGATAGATAGATAGATAGATAGATATTTTATTTATAATGCATCCATTTCCATAAACTCTGGGCACTGCACAAACAATTCAATAGCACAATTTATACAGGCAGCAGCTTAAACACAAACTAAAATTCTATCCATCCCTTTAAAACCAATCAGTCATTAAAAGCCTGCTGAAACAGATAATTTTTTTAATGCTTTCATAAAGCCTTCTACCTAGGGGGCCTCCCTTAAATAATCAGGAAGGGAGTTCCACACAGTGGGTGTGGCCACTGAAAATGCCATATCTCCAGAATGCAGCAGCCTCACTCTGGGAACCCCAAGGAGGCCCCCCCCCCCCGGCAGAACAGAGTGCCCGAGGCGGACAGTAGGGGACAAGAAAATCTTGCAGATAAACGGATCCCATTTCATGTAGGGATTTGTAGGTCAGGAGCCCTACCTTGAAGACAATCCTTCACCTGACTGGTAGCCAGTGCAGACCACAGAGGACCGGGGTGATATGATCACTTCGTCTCACCCCAGTCAGTAATCTTGCCGCCACATTCTGTACCAGATGCAGCCTGCGGAGGTTGCTCCCAGATAGCCCTAGGTACAGGGCAATACAGTAGGCCAGCCTGGAAGTGACAAAAGCATGCACAAGTGTGGTCAGATCCTCCGGGCAGAATCAGAGCTCAGATTTGGGCAATGTTCCTTAGATGATAAAATCCACTCCTGATGACGGCCAACACCTGAGCATCAAGCATCAAACCATCATCAAGGATCACACCCAAATCCTTCACCTGATTAGATGGAGTAAGGGAAACAAACCCAAACACAAGGTCAGGGGATAACCCCTCACAGCGCCCTCCACCCTGGAAAACTGGATCCACAAGTACCTCTGTCTTGTCTGGGTTGAGCCTAAGCCAGTTTTGAGTCATCCAAGCCTGGATCTCATCCAGACAGCTGTTAAATACAGAGTCCGACACCTGGGTATTGGGCACACAGGACAGGTACAGCTGGGTGTCATCTGCATAGCAGTGAAAACCCAGCCCGTACCACCTGATAATATCCCCCAGTGGCAGTATGTACACTGTGAACAACAAGGGTAACAAGACCAAGCCTTGTGGTACCTCACAGCACAGAGGGTTTGGGTTGGATGAGGCTAACCCCCATCATCACCTTCTGCACTCTGCCTGTCAGGTATGACCTGAACCAATTGATGACAATACCAGACAGGCCACACCAATACCGTAGGTGGTCAAGCAATACCTCATGGTCTATGGTGTCAAACACTGTAGAGAGGTCCAGGAGGACCAAGATGATCTGGTCTCTCCTGTCCCTCAATACCAGGAGATTATTATGCACCCTCACCAGGGCGGTCTCTGTACTATGTCCCACACAAAACCCAGACTGGTAAGGCTCATAGCTGGAGGAAGAGGCAAGATGTCACTCAAGCTGCATGGCCACCACTTTTTCAATAACCTTCCCTAAAAATGGTAGGTTTGAGACCAGCCTGTAATTGTTGAGGCAGTCCAGGTCCAGGGAGGGTTTTTTCAAAAGGGGTCTCACCAAGGCCTCTTTCAAGGCCACTGGGAAGACCCCACTCCTCAAGGAACTCCAGACAACCCCAGCAATTACAGGCCCAACCAAGTCGAAACCACCAACCAACAGTTGGGTCGGACCAGGGTCCAGTTCACACTGGGTTGGCCGCAACTTCAGGATTATTTGGATTATTATGATTTAAATCCTGTTACAACACTGAAGGCTTTAGGGTTTATGCAATGTTTTAACTGGATGAGAGTATAGTTGGGAAAATGTCTCAAGTTAAGTTCTATATTACATACTGTGTGAAACATTTGCTCACTTTGAGTAAACTTCACTTTAAACCTTCTGTATGTCATATATGTATGTGTGTGTATGTGTATGTGTATGAATTTATACACATATGTGTGTGTTTGTGTGTGTGTGTATTTATATATATATATGTAGATATGTGTGTTTATGTATGTGTATATATGTGTGTGTGTGTGTGTGTGTGTGTGTGTGTATGTATGCATGTGTATATGTGTGTATGTGTGTATGTTTAATTTGGGGCTTGTTTTCAACTTGCAATTATGTCTCATTTCAGCATTTTGTCTTTCAGTGACTGTTCTTTAAAACACAAGGACACTTGCAATAAAAGTTGTAAGGTCATCTTACATGTATTAGGGAGAATAGTATTCCAAGGTTTTGTTATCAGTAGAATGCCTCCTTGAAAGGTACTGAGACATTTTAAAATTTATGTGAGAAGAAATGTGCTTGCTGATATTTCTTGATAACCTTTGACCTTCATGGCTTCTCAGCTAAATCAGACTGGTGTTAATTAGCTTCTCTGAAGTAATCTTTTGTTATGTTTAATTGTATATGTTAAACCAATGAGAATTATTTCAGGTTTTTATGCATTACTTGGGTGCTAATAGTATGGGATTTTCTAAATAACAGTCATAAAGCTTCTGAAGAAGGACCTGGTTGGTCCAAAAAGCTAGAGCACTTTGTTGTTATTCGTCTAATATCTACAGTATGTTGGTCCAAAAAAAAGTATCAAATCATTTGCTTCTGGGTCTTTTCTGTTAAAAATAAATGTATGTATTTAGTCTGTGTAGTTCACTGAAGACCTGGCATTTTATCACATAGGTCTTGAGGGGTGAAAAACAGTGTAAATATTTACAACATTTGCTGGGAAAGGGTAACATTTATGAGGTATGAATCTTTCTTGAAAGATATTCATCTGCAACTGAAGTTAGTAGTAAAAAAATGTTTAAATGCTAATCATTTAAATGTGCAAGCTGTTGCATTTTGAAGGGGGTAAGCAAATCTCCAGTTTAATAGGCATGCAATATTTGACAAGCTGTTTCAGTTTCCTAATGGGCATTAGATAAGCATCTTGGAGTTATGTCTCTAACATTCTAAACAGAAAGAAGGGTTTATTTTATTTTAGTTGTCATAGTGATTTGTAGATGTGAAAGAATACATTGAAAAGTCCAAATAAAATGTGTTCCGCGAAACTCCATTTTCAAGCTACAGATAGCAAAATGGCTATAGGCTCCGCCCACAGCCATAAAAAGGAAGTAGGGAGGACTGTAAAAATTATAGGCCAGTGAGCCTAACATCTGTTTTAGGGAAGATCCTGGAAGGAATAATTAAGGATGACATAAAAAGATTTGTCAAGGAGTTTGCTATGAATGACAAAATGCAACATGGTTTTACCAGGAGGTGTTCATGTCAGATAAACCTGTTGGAATTTTATGGCAAGGCCAGTACAGCTTTGGAACATGGTTCCCCAGAGGATGTGATATTTTTTTATTTCACTAAGGCTTTTGATACAGTGTCACACAAGAAAGTAATAGATGCTTTAAGGGACATGGGATTGGCTAGTAACATAGTAAATTGGATTAACTCCTGGTTTACGTACAGTATAGGAGACAGCAAGTGAGTCTGAGGGGTGTCACCTCCAGGTGGGCTAAAGTGACTTGTGGAGTCCTGCAGGGATGTGTTCTTGGACCATGCTTTTTCAATCTATACAGTAAGTAGCTTCAATGCTATGTGATGAAGGTATATGGATTTCTAAATTTTCAGATGATACTAGAATTAGTACTGCATTTAAAAATTCAGAGGACATTGCAAATCTGCAGAGAGCTTTATCAAGTCTGGAACAATGGGCTATAACACATAGGTTGGAATTTAACATGAAAAATGCTCAGTACTGTATTTAGGCATGAAGAACATCAAAGCAAATTATTTATTAAGGGGTTAGATTTTGAAAGAAGTGATAGAAGAAAGAGATATGGGCATAACTGTAACCTAGGACCTTAGCTATAGTAAACATTGCCATACAATACCTAAGAGGGTTAATGGAATCTTGACCAGCATTGGCCGTCACTTCACAAGTAGAGACAGTTAAGCTGTAGTTCCCCTATGTGTCTTTGGTTAGGCTGCACTTGGAGTATTATGCTCAGTTCTGGGCATCCCGTACAAAAACTGAGACCAGAATTCTCGAGGGGATCCAGCAGAGGACTACCAGGATGATAAGGGATCTTAAAAGCCTGAATTATAGGGAAAGATTAATTTGGGGATCTTCTCTCTGGAATATTGAAGACTGCGGGTAGATTTACATTTACTATAGAAGTGCTTTTACAAATCATGACCTTTGGGATTGTCTGGGTTTAGATTTGAGAAATCAGCAATGTAATACCAGAACTAATGTTTTACAACTAAAAGGAGATTTACGTCATACAAGAAAGAGAGCATTTTTGGTATAACCAAAGTGTGGTGACAATGTGGAATTTGCTCCCTTTGGAAGCAGTATGTAGCATTAGCATGTGAATGTAAGGTATAATTAGATGATTTTTGTGTTAGACATAAAATACCAAGGTATTTTCTTTGTTTAATGGCAAGTGTAATGGACAGCTTGTCTCCTCTGCTCATAACTAACCTATGTAACATACTGTATGCAACCTGCTTGCTGAGGAAAGCTTTGTTGTTTAATCTGCTACAGACAAAAAAAAGCACTGGTTCCATCGGAAGCCTTCTGTTGTGTGATAGTGGGAGAGAACATTCTGCTAGTAAAACTAAATTCTTGTATTCAGTACATAGTAAACATTCTATCTCTTGAATGTAGGAAAGACTGAAAATAATATAGGGAAAAGGGAAGGGATAATATAAAGAAAAAAGAAAGGTGAGGAAATGGGTAAATGGGGACAGGTTGAGGAAACTAGAGGGTTAAAGAGCTAATTAAAAACACATTTATTTTGCTGTGCATAATATTTGAACCTGAGATGGCATGTCAGTGCAGGGACTATTTTGTTGAGGCGGATGAACTTTTTGCTAAAAGAAAAAATCATAAAATGTTCCTTTTTTGATTGTGGTGCATTTTTTTGCTGCCCCCCCCCAAACAAAAATCTTGGACCCAATTTATAATTGCAATAACGCACTCCAGGATGTTCTATGTGAGGGGATAACAGCACTTCTCAGGTGGTTGAAGGCACTTAACGATGCCTAGTGCCTCACAACACACCCAAGGTGTGCCATTATCTAGCTACAATGCACACCCTGTCATATCTTATTGCTTAAATACTATACAGGCTACAACAGAACATGTGCTTCTAGAACCAGCAGCTCAAAACCATTTTTAAACACTAGTGGTGATAAATGTGCCCTTATAACTTTATTTAAAGGCTTTTTTTCCTGTGTGTGAATTTAGTGCTTATAAAAGGTGCTGGATTGACAGCACTGGAACATGAAGTCCTCTGCCTAGCTGCATGACAGGTACAACATGGGTAATCACAGTACAAGGTTCTCCATGCTGCCCCACCAATGTGCAACCCTCCCACGGACTGACCACCACTTATGTGATAGAATAGTTCAGACTCCATGCCCATTCAATCTTTTGGCTCTCATGTGAGACTGCCAACAATGCTGCTAATTAGTGCCAGTTGTGTTGATGTTTTTTTTATATGGATATCTGCCCACTGGGAACTGGACTGAGACCACCATAACTCATTTCACATGGGCCGCCGAATAATCTTCAGGTGATAAGGACTCTTGGCCACTACTGACTTGTGCTGGATTTGAACCAGTGACCTAAATGTAAAATGATCCTTTACCCACTATCAATCCACTGAGCCATCCAGCTCCTGCTGCCTTTATACATTTATTTATGAAGTGCCATTATGCATCTGTTTGTACAGATAAATGATGCCATGTTTGGTTATGATAGGGCAACCAAGAGAATAAGCAGGTCATTCCCTCTGTTGCTTGTCAGCATCATTTATTTTCACGTTGACTTGCCATCGGCATTTATTCTCTCAGTTGACCTAACATAACTTATAAAGACAATCCAGAAACCCAGCTGGATCTAGATTTGTAACCAGCCATTCAAACACTCACAAGATGAATCTAAACATTATATATCAACATTCTGACAGTGCCTTGCAACAAAGACTAGTGATAAATAATGGATCAATATGCAGAAAATGTACAGTACTGAAGTGCAAATAGTACAGTACAAACATTATACTACAAAATAAAAAATATATAGCTCTTTATAAAGTATGTAGATGCACCAGTAAAGAAACAGTAAAAAAATGAAGGTCATGGCATAAATTGCATATAAAGGGCGTCATATTCAAATGTGCCTGGATGCACAGTGCAAGTGAATAATACATCGCACATTGACCTGTGCCAGTACAAAAGAAAGGGATGTTCAGAAAGTGTGCCAGGAAATGCAATCCAGCAAACATGTTTGAATATCCTGATTATGCACGATCACACTGTAGGAGATGCACGGAACATCAGGTGACCTGTGACCAGCATGGAGCATATGGAACTGTATGATGTGAAGCCACTTGCATGGTGCACAGAGTAGTAATATTCTGCCAGGCTATGCAAATAGCCTCATTGCACAGTTGGTGACAAACTGCACATTTGCATCACATTACTGGAACGTATTCTGACCATTTGCATTAAAGGAGATTTATACCATACAACAAAGAGAGAATTTTTGGTATGACCAAAGGGTGGTGGCATTGTGGAATTCACTCCCTTTGGAAGTAGTATGTAGTACGAACATAAGTGAATTTAAGGTAAAATTAGATGATTTTTGTATTAGAAATAAAATACCAAGGTATTTTAATTTATAAATGATGAGCGTAATGGACATTTTGTGTCCTCTGCTCGTAATGGGAGGGCTTAGCCCATGGTTCAATGTGGGGAATAACTCCTCCCACAACCTCTACTTAAGCCCTCCACTAAACCCACTTCCCTTGCTTAGGGAGTGTTTTTCCTGAGCTCCCTGCATGGCTTATGTGGCTGTTCTCTGTGCTACCTGCTTCCTGGTTCGTCTTTTCTGAGCTCCCCTCTCATCTCTCCTCACCTCCTTGTGTCCTGTGCTTCCCCTTTGTGCTGTGTTCCAGCCAGTCTCCTCAGCTGCCTCCCCACTCCTTCCACCCCTCCTTTGTTGATTTGGGTTTTCCCATTCCCTTCTTCCATCGTTTCTTTTTGGGCATTCTCATAGCTCACAGCCAACACTTTTATGTGTTCACACTCTGCTCCCCTTGCCCCTTATGCTCTTGTCCCATGCTTGCTTTCCCTTCCTGTTCCCATATGCATCGCAGGGATTTCACCGGCAGTACGGACCATTGCTGACTTGGTACACCTATAGTTTCACGGAATCGTACGCTCAGCTTCTTCTGGAAAACCCTGGATACTGCTTCACTTCTCCACTGCATTTTCACCGCTCCATTTGGAACCTGGCCTTCTACAACCCCTACATACCTGTCGCTCCTTCTCCTGCTCCGAACCTCTGATTACTCAGGCCTACCTTTTCACTCATTTTCTGCCTAATCCATGGAGAAGACGGGGATTCTACTTCTGCTTTAACAACACCCCACCAGTAAGTACTTTACAATTTCATTTTCTCTCTACTCAGAAGTCATCAAATTCCCTGGCTTCTTTTTCACTACTCACTCTCTCACCTCACCATGGATTAGCTTCTACCGACAGTCTCACTCCAGTGCAGTCCCACTCGTCAATACTTATCACAATTGCCTGACAGCCTTGCTAACTACTCCCCCAATGAGCTACTCATTCTCCCACCACACTCATTATCAGAATTTTGTCTCACCTACTACAGTACCCCATCCTATCATCTGGGGTATAACGGGGGGGGGGGGTAGGCCTACTTAATCATTTAGCGGAAATGTACCCAAAATGAGAACTCAGACCTGATGCAGCAACTGTTTATGCTGTTACCAAAAGAGAAGCAGAACTACATCCACAGCCCTTGCTGTACCCTACAGTAACTACTTAGCTCTATCATCAGGTCAAAGGAAAAGTTCGACTAGGGCTGCTGCTCCAATGCTGCAAAATGAGAGTCTGTCACAGTAGCCTTCTCCAGTTTCACCCTACCTCTGGGGATTCGGGAACTTGCCATGGCTGCATTTTCCATGACAGACCTCCACTTAACAAATTGCCACTACCTTACGGTACAGATCCTTCTCCTTATCCTGCTACCTTAGTCGTTCACTGTTCTCCAGTTTTCTCTTCAGTGTCTGCTCTGGAGCACTTACCCTACCTACTACTGCTGCTGTCTCTGGTTACCATACCCACCATGATATGTGTATCTCAGTCCTTCTACTGTGAGCTGCTATACCTACAATTTCAAATGCTATCCACTAACTCGTCCTATACCTGCTTCATGTACTACATCTCCTCTCTCTCTTCAGCAGTGTTGTGCTTTAGCCAGCCCATATCAACAGTATTCCGGACTCCATCCCTAACTTATGCCTTCTGAGGTGCTGAGCAAAGGTAGGCTTCCCCTGTCTACTGGGAATAGAATTCTGTTACATTCACTACTACTACTACTTACCAACCTGACATCCTCCATCCCTAACTCTGCTGACAGCATCAAGTGAAGGTTAGTTTGCTCTGACTACCAGGGATGGGAGCCATGTCTACAACCTATTGAATCATACCATGCCATCTCTACCTCACATCAGTTGCTGCTTCCCTTCGGGAATGGAACTCTGCACCTCATGCCCTCTCTATGCCTCAAATTGAGATAATTCCATCTCATCCATCACGTGGATGTACAAATCTACAATTATTTGCTTCAGGCTTACGCATTCTCAATCTGCTACCCGGATGCTCCTTCCCTTCCAGAACATGATTTTGCCTGACTTGCCTCCTCAATCATATCTAGTCTGAGGACTAGAACTTTGTTTAACTATGTACTCTATCACCCTACTCCTCCTCGTTGCATCCAGTTCAAATCATCTCGACTTCACCGTCATGGATGGATGCCTTGCCTTTTCATTCCACTGCTTCACACGTATCCATTTTCTACCTGTTACCAGATGTCACAACCCTTCTGGAACTTGACCTTTTCCTACTCACATTCTCCATTCTTTCCTGCCTTCAGCCTCCCCTCAGGTCTTACCGCACTGACTTCCATAATCAAGAGCCTGAGCCTGCCTCACTGTTTCCACCTTATGCATCCTCTACCTATTATGAGTCACCACTTCCCTTCGGGAATGGGACAACCCACTCCAATTGCCTTCCACCTCATGTCCCTGAGTGACGTCATTGACTGTTAATGTTATCACCACCTACCAGAAGTAGCAGCCTGTTGGCAGGTCCATCGGTTCACTGCTTCCTTTATCTCATGCCTGATTGCAGCTTCCCATCTGAATGAGGACCTCACTGACTTGTTTGCCTCTATCCTTTAACCTTTGTTGAGTGGTAATGGATGCTAGTTATTTCTCCTCGATTACCAGGCTTAGATGCTTATTTCTACAATCAACTGTTTCAGTCATATTTGCTCTCTACCGGATCATCACCTGCTGATCCCTCCTGGGCTTGGATGTGTTCCAATCATGACTTCACCCTCAACCAGATTGTTCTGCTTGTCAGCTCCCCTCACCTACCTAGTCAAGAGCCTACTTCTGCATTTGCTGATCCTTCCTTATGTAAACTTCATTCCTTACCTGACTATCACTTCCCTCCTGACTCATGACCCATTTTCTTCAACTACCTTACAGCCATCCACTCCACTTACCATCTCTCCTTTCCTTGGTCCATCATACTCAAACCCCTTAGCCTCCTTCCCCTTTTGTGCCAGTGCTCCATTCTGCTTGAAACTGTTGTGAAGTGATAATTCCATCTCCCGATTACCGAAACTGTTGAAACACTGAACAGCCGAGGTGGTGGTAACCATGGCAACCACAAGCTTCAGAAAGGAGGGGCAGACCAGAATAAATTGCTCGCGTTGCTACTGTGTAGGCGCAGTGGCATGAGCGTGAGTGGTGTGAGCACCACTTGGTAATAAAAATTAAAAATGAAAATAGTTGTTTAGAACTGTAGAAATACGAGCCTATTGAGAGCAATGTATTACTGGTAACTATATATTAAGATGATTATACAGTAATTGTCTGTATTTGTAACAAAAATCAAAGTTTAGGTAGCAGGGTCTATCTTGTTTTTGTTTTAAATTTTACAAATTAGTTTTTAAATTGAGTAGTTGTGATGTCTAAGGGATTGTTTTTAAATGTACTTATAACTGTGGTATTTTTAACAGTGGTACATTTTCTAAATGCTCCGTGGTGTACTAAACAGCTTACAGGGAGAACATCAGCACACTATGATAAAGGATTGGGCATTGCTGATGCACATCAAATTAGACAAAAGTATAGACCCAGGAATCCATTTCATTTAATTAGAATGAAGACTCAAAAAGTGTTAATTTTAACTAGTCCTTAAAGGAAAATGACAGTTCAGCAAGCATTATGGCTTACTCTTATTCTCTGTGGTGATGTTGAGATGAACCCAGGACCTGAAGGAGATTCCATTAAGATAATGCATAACAATGCAAGAAGCTTGATTAAAAAAATGGACTCCTTCAGGGCCTGGATTATGTCAGAAATCCCAGACATAATGCTATTAACAGAAACTTGGTTACATAAGGGAATTTATCAGGAAGAAATCAACTTAGATGATTATTATTCCCACAGTCAAGATAGGGAGGCGGGGGAGGGGGAGTTTAATGTATTTCAGGCTAGCACTGGGACACTCTGAGGTCATGTTTTCAGGGCAAATTGAAGGTATAGAATGTACCTTGGTAAAATTACAAATCCAGGATTTAGTCTTGGGGGCTGTTTATTGTCCTCCTAAAATGAAAATGTATCATTTTGATAAATTTTGTCATGAAGTTGGAAAATATATTGGAAACAGGAAAACAATTATCATAGGGGATTTTAATGCTGCCTGGGGGAAGGGGTTCTAGAGGACAGAAATTAGAAGGGTATATGCAGAGTTTACAGCTAACTCAGATGATTAAATCGCCTACAAGGAAAAGTTCACTTGACAGTTGTGGTATCATATTGGATTTGATATTTATTTCTCCAACTATGCAAATAGGTGATGTTCAGGTTTGCTGTCCAAATCTGGGAGATCATGTTATTCAGTGTAAAATACAGATGGATCTAGACCACAAGGCTTTGCCTAGGAATACTGTAGTTTATGGGAGGCGTTATGCTAAATTTAATAACCTGCAGTTTAGAAATTATTTAGCCACCATGTCCTAGTATAGGATATTTTTAATTCCAGACTTTGACATGACTGAGGAGTTCACAAAAATGTTTCTGGAAGTTAGCGATACATTTGCCCCCTTAAAAAAAGGATTAAGTAAACTAAAAATAATTTACCCTGGGTAACAACTAATATTAGCAATTTAACTCGATGGAAGAAACAGTTTTGGAAAAAAGTCTATAAAACATTGGACCCAGAAACATGGATAAAATTTAACAAAATCAGAAACAGGGTCAGGACTGAGATTAGGAATTCAAAGGCCTATTATTATAAACAAAAAATAAAAGAAACAGGTGACCCTAAAAACTATTGGTCTCTGATTAAAAGTCTTACAAATCTGACTAAACAACACTTGAAAATTCAGATCAAAGTAAATGGGTGT
Organism: Neoceratodus forsteri; assembly: GCA_016271365.2. Lineage (NCBI taxonomy): Eukaryota > Metazoa > Chordata > Ceratodontiformes > Ceratodontidae > Neoceratodus > Neoceratodus forsteri. The sequence continues at coordinate 521,646,230 of CM057458.1, forward strand.
TACTACAAACAGATGTATCTACAAATTTACTAAATAGTTACTTTGTTAATTTGCCTGATTTAACTATTCCACAAACTGATGATAAAAACAAGAAATAAGGGTAACAACAGAAGAAAAGCAAAATAAAAACATACCAGAGTTTAGGTTTCGTAAGGCTACTGTAACTGAAATCTTTGAGATTTTAAAGAACCTTCAGGTAAAAAAAGGCCAGTGGTATAGATGGCATTGCAAATAGGCTATTGAGAGAATCAGCATTAGAAATTTCCCCAGTAGTCCAGCGTATTGTAAATTATGTGTGTAATGGAATTTTTCCCCAAAGTTGGAAAATAGCTAAAGTTATACCAATTGCAAAACGTGGAGATCCTACAGATCCCATTATCGACCTATAGCTTTCCTTTCAACTGTTTCAAAGGTTTTGGAGAAAATAGTGCATAGTCAGCTGATAGGATATTTAGAAAAGTATGAAAAGTTAACAACTTATCAGTACGGTTTCAGGAGGGGCAGGTCCACAGCTACATGCTAGCAGACTTCCTGGATACAGTGGCTACCCCTTTGGGATTGGCAAGGTCCACTGGCATGATGTACATGGACCTGTCAAAAGCCTTCGATTTGGAAGACCATAACATTTTGATGGGCAAGTTAAGGAATATAGGTTTAACAAGTGAAACTTGCCAGTGGTTTAATTTGTATTTAAATGGCAAAACACAGGAAGTGGCAGTAAATGGATTTGAGTCAAATACATTATCGTTTACCCGTGGTGTGCCCCAGGGCTCAATCCTGGAGCCACTTTTGTTTATTATTTGTATAAATGATCTCCTGGATTTTGTGAGGCACTCCTGTATTCGCCTTTATGCGGATGATACAGTGCTTGTGGCTGAGGGGGGCAGTCCCAGTGAAGAGGAATCTAAATTGTAGCAAAGTTTCTTGACAGTGCAGGTGTGCTTTACATCTCTGGGTTTGATCACAAATCATAAAAAAACACAAACTATGTTATTTGGAACTGAGCAATCTAGAATAAACAAACAGGGTTTACAAATAATAACTTTGGAGGAGAAATGTCTGACTCAGACTGCAACTTATAAATGCCTGGGTGTTTATATAGATCATCATTTGAGTTTTGATTACCATATTTCAAATTTGGTAAAAAGAATAAATGGTCATATGGGGCAGCAAGAAGGTTCTCGATGAGTACAACTAAATCTGTATGTTTGACAATTGCAAATAAGCTTATTTTGCTAATAATTGACTATGGAAGTCATATTTAAAGACACTAATAAGCAGCAGTTAGAAAAACTTTACCATCTTTACAATAGATTGGCAAGATATGTATTGAGGTGCAGTTATAACACCCACCACTGTACAATGTACAGTAAGTTGAATTGGAAATCACTTGATTTGAAGTGTAATTATATTTGGACTAACTTAATTTGGACTATGCTTAGAAAGAATACTCCCCAGCATTTGGCACATAAGATTCAAAGACCTACATGTGGCTTAAATTTAAGGAAAAATGGGGCTAGGGAATTGTCACAGCTTAGGATAACAAACAGTTTGGGTAATATGACCTATAAATATAGTGTAGCTAGCACATGGAATGCATTGCCCCCAGATTTAAGAAATTTAGAACTTTCAAAATTTAGTTTTAAAACAAAGATTGAACAGTACTTTGGTCTTAGATGTGAGCGCAATTGAACTATTTGTAAAAACGTTATCATTTTTGGTAATATTTATTTCATGTGTCATAATTGTGTGTTTGTATTATTGATTGTATGACTTAAAAAGTATGTTCCTAAATTTATTGTAATCTGTGGAAACTTGAAACTTGTACAAAATGTTTGCTGCACTGGTGCACCTTGTAAATAGGGCATAACAAGTCCTAATGGTGTGATACTGTATAAATAAATGTTTTGACTTACTTACTTACTACTCATGCGTTGGATCTTACCAGCTGGTCTGGTACCTTTCTTGATCTAGTTTGACTGCCTCTGGGACTGCCTTGCTACAGGATACCCATCCAGTTGATGTCCGAGTTTGTTTTTTCCTTCAGATGTGGGAACTTATCCTTCTTTGCTGCAGCATGTCCACCCCTTCACTAGTTGATTGAATCCTTCATCAGATGTAGGACCTACATACCTTAACCCTGTTTCTCTTGGTACTTCGCTTTGCTCCTTGGCCCTTCGTGGATCATCTTCTAGTGCTTGCTACAGCCTTCCCGCATTCTGCTGCTGTTCCCTGAGGAGCTGACCTGGTCCTGTTCCTTCCTGCATTGTACATCATCTGGCTACATTCACCTCGACACCTTCCTGGATCAGTACTTCAGTCCATCGGGATTTACTACAATCTTTCCTTCCATCTTCAGATAGCAACCTTTCCATCTCTGCCTTGCTGGATCTGGGCTTTGTCCCATTTGTTGTGGCTCCTTTGGGCATCCTACCATATTTGGTCAGTATTCCTACCAAGTCAACTACTACTCCAGCCTATCTATCTTATACTCCTACTCTGGCCATTTTAGCAGCTCCCATCTGCTACTCGTTGAATCACTGTACATTTCACTTGAGGACACTACTTTTAACATGCATCCTTTGAATGACATGCCTCAGAATCTCTTACATACCATAGAGTTTTCAATACTACCCAATCAGCTCCCTTAGATCATTTCAGGATGTCATTCGACTGGACACTAGAAAGATTCCCACCTCTTTTTACCAGATACTCCATACAAACCTTGTCTATTCAATCTCTGTGGACTTCTCCATCTACAATGCCTCACAGGACACAGGATATCCTCTTGCATGGAAAGGACTTCAGTTCTTCTGTCACACTCTGAATTAACCTCCATTATTGTTGTTTCAGATACCAGAACTAGAAAGATACCTCACGCCTCCTCGTACATTATCCATTCACCTTCTGCAACCTCTCCTACCATCACTGACTTCATTGACTGTATTACTTGACTCCTATTTCCTCAACAGATGTTGCTTGTCCTACTACCTTCCAGCTGCCATCCAGAACATTCATCATTGGATCTCTGCCCCAAGCTGTTTATGAACACCACACCAACAAAACCATCATTTTTGGCTCCTGGATGTCACCATTCATCATATAAACTTCTGCATCTCTTCATCTAGTACCTTCAGTTGAGTTAATCACCCTTCCAGTTGGACCCTCCAGCCTCTCCTTCATGAACTATCTACATTAATCTCTCCAGTAAAGACTACCACCGGGAACAGGCTCTTCCTAGTTCCATCAGGAAATCCACAACTGTTAAGCCTACAGACTCTTAAATATATCTGCCTCCAAGCTTCTCTCAAGGACCTAGACATCAGATCACCTGTAAAATCTAACCAACCATGAGCCACTGCAGTGCATCCCATGGATAATCATGTTGCAGAAATACTCGTATTTACTTCAGCCGGTGTACCGGTCGAGCTTATACAAGCATAGTTACAACATCATGCTCAGATATGTTATGCATTCCTTAAACCAAATTTCTAATCAGTCTCTGTACACATTCGATTGCCATGAGGACTGCATCTGCAAATCTTCCCCTATTTTGTCTACTAATCATTTAAGACAGTCCTCCTATCAGGCATGCACAGACTCTCCTTTACTCATTTCTATTGTATGGTTGTGCTCCCCCCTCACTGCCCCAGCCTTGTCCTCACACTTAACTTCTCCTTGGTCCCCCTGGGCCTACTGTGTATCTTGTTCCTACCCTCATCTCCCTTTTCATCCTCTTTCTCCCTCCTACTTAGCTAACACCACTCCGTGCTGCCCCTCACCCCTAATTCTAGACAATGCCTAGTCAGGCAGCTCTTGTTATTGACATGCTGTTTTTCTGAATACCTTGGAGTTCTAGTGATGATCACATGGTTTCAACTGTAGCTCTCTCTTCTCTGACATTGCAAATGTACCTGTTGTCTCAGTGTGCCAGCACTTGAATTGTTATGCTACAACCCTAGTCGCTGCAAGAAATATCCTCACTGTACCTCCTACTATGACAATTTTGTAACTCATTGTTCATTATTATTTCTCAGTTTCACCTGTTGTATTACTCATGCTCCTAATTATGTTCACTGTTCCTATTTAATTAATCATGTTCCTAAATTTTGACATGAAACTTTTGAAAAAGGGCATTGTGCTCAAAGGTTATCTCCAAAGAATGAAATAAAGTATGTCTGCCTACTTAGCTACTCATTGCTCACTGCTGCATTCTTTGCCTTCAGACTTTACCTTGACAGTCAAACCTTAAACAAGTGGATCATTCACCTATGACTGTGCAAATCATGGCAATTCCCACCATTCATTGTCTGGTAGCATATCAATCAAAATTATGCTCTCCCAGGTCATTAGACCCCTGCAATCCTCTTGGACATGCATCGGTCATCCCCTTGGAAATCTGGACTCCATTTTCCCCTCTTCAACTGGATCTGCTCCACACAGGATTCTACTGTTCCTTCAGAAAAGATCTACTCTTCATCCTCAGGATCATCAGTAAATCTGCATCGCCTATGGATCAAGGATGGACCATCATCTCCAAGGCACTCAAAGACTCTCTTCTACTCATTTTTCACTTCACAGAAGCTTCTTAGCAACTCCTCACTCATTACTGAATTCTTTGCCTCCGGATCCTACTGTAAAAGTCAAACCTTACTCAAGTTCAATCATTCACCCATGACTTCTCATATCATAGCATGCCCACCCTCCACTGTCTAGTAATTTTTCAATCAATTCATGCTCTCTCTGCTCATGTCCATGCAACCCCTTAGGTACAAGTATCCTTCATCACCTCAGAAATCTGGACTTCATTCACCCTTCTTCAACTGAATCTGCTTCACAATTAGGATTCAACCACTCCCACAGAAAAGACTGACTCTCCAACCTCAGGATCATCATTCAATTGGCATCATCCATGGATCAAGGATGAACCATCATCTCTCCAAGAAGATTGCCTTCCTTAAATTAGCTACAGTTACTAGAACCTAGGATCTTCTCCTTTAGCATGTCCAGAGGATGAGTAGGCCACCAACCATGAGTCCTGAGAGGTTTCCTCCACCTGGGTTTTTTCCTCTCCTGAGTGCCAGGGGGTCATACTATCTGTGAGTTGGAGGAGGTATCTTTTTGGGCCTTCTATTCCCTACAAATTAGTACCTACATACCTACTACTCAAGGGTGGAAATAGAGTTAAGTCACAAAAAGTACTAAAAGTTACACAAGCACTATATACCCATTACTATTACACAAACATTGAATGGGAGGGCTTAGCCTGTGGTTCAATGTGGGGAATAGCTCCTCCCACAACTTCTACTTAAGCCCTCCACTAATAGCACTTCCCTATCTTAGAAAATGTTTTTTGTCCACCATCATTCCCTCCTCCTCCTCCTCCTCCTCTGTCTCCAGTGCTCTTCTCATCCTTATTCCTGAGCCTTCTATTACCTACAAATTCCTACCTACATGCCTACTACTCAAGGGTGGGAATAGAGTTAAGCCACAAAAAGTACTACAAGTTACATAAGCACTATATACCCTATTGCTATTCCACAAACATTGAACTAATCTATGTAACCTACTTACTGGGAAAAGCTTTGTTTAACCAGCTACTGATAAAAAACAAGCATTTGTCAATGCTGAAGGACTGATGCTTTGCACCAGTACATCCTCAGATGCTACATGGGCACTTGGGCTGCAAGTGCAAGGAATGTTGAGTATGGCAAACAACTCTTCTACAGGATGCTATGGACAACACTGAGTGCGTAAGATTCACTTTGGGAAAAAAATCCATTTTGTTTTTTTGCGCCTAGACAGATTTCAAGGGTACTGAATAGACAAGGCATTTAGGAGAATAATAACTGTCTTGAGGCTAGTAGAGAGCTTGTGCAGAAGACCACCATGGACAGAAGGCAAATACTGGGATCGCTGCAGGAAGGATGGCAAGGAAAACAGTTGTGCACAAGAAAAAAGAGAATAAATGTAGGGATCTCCCAGGTATTCTTTTATTGAGTTTCAATTTATGTAATATCATAACCATGTTACGATCTGTGCATCACCCAGATCATGTCTGGACTTGGTATATATGCAAGAGCTAAAAAGGAAGAGGTAGGGGTAGCATACAGGGGAGGGGTATGGATGGCTAAGGCATGGGAAGGGAACCATAAGAATTAAGGGAGGAGGGATGGTGAAAAAGGTAATAAGGGGGGAGGGGGCAAGAGAAGATTGCAAAAGTTGGTGACATCCGTATACTCACAGTTCTATAAGTGTGGGTTCACTTTTCAAATGGCATTCATGTAATACAGACACAAAAACGTTTAGAATGAATATGTGTCTTTGTCTAGGTTAACATTGTTTGCAATACACATTTGATGGTGGAAAGAAACAGAGGTATGTTATTATTTTTACCTATATTTAATAGTTGCCACAGAAAGGAGACTAACTTCAATACTACAGAGAGGCTGTTACGGGTTAATTTTTTTTAAGGAGATTTGCTAGTTTAGGGGGAAAAAAGGCTGTAATTTGAGACATCATGGCCAGTTTCAAACTGCATACAAACTAGGCAGAAGAGTCAGGAAAACCTTTAACAGCAATAAAATAATAAATACTGGCACAACACAGTTCAAACTTTCTGTAGATCTCCCCTCAATTTTCTGATGTAGTCTGGTCAGCTTGTCACTGCTGATAATTTTAATGACAGCCTTCTGATTTTGACAACTCATCAGCTGTTTGTTGAATAGCTTTATTCACATCAAAGGACTGAAGCCCTCTAATTTATTGGTTTGGTTCCTTTGAAGTGTATTCAGATGAAGAAGAGGGGTGTCAAAGTTAAAGTGCATGGTTATTGGTCTAGACTGCTTCATGCCTACAGTTTTAACTGCAATAGGCTCACAGACAACACACACCTAAAATCCCCTTCCATTCATAACAAAGGGTTTGTTGCACATGTGTATCAGACCTAAAAAGCACTGGTTCTATCTGAGGCCTTCTGTTGTGCGATAGTGGGGGTGAACATTCTGCTACTAGAACTGAGCAGAGATTTGAATTCTTCTATTCAGTACATAGTTAACATTCTATCTCTCGAATGTAGAAAAGACAGAAAATAAGACAGGGAAAAGAGAATAATGTAAAGAAAAAGAGAAAGATGAGGAAATGGGTAAATGGGAGTAGGTTGGGGAAACTAGAAGGTTTAAGACCTAATTAAAAACATGTATTTTTCTGTGCATAATATAAGAACCTGAGATGGCATGCCAGTGCTGGGATTACTTTGTTGAGGCGGATGAACATTTTAAAAAAAAAATCATAAAAATGTTTCTTTTTTTATTGTGGAGCATTTTTTCTCTCCCCCAAGAAAACCCTGGAAAATTTGAATTGCAATAACACACTCCAGGATGTACTATGTGATAGGATAACAGCACTTCTCAGGTGGTTGAAGGCACTCGGTGATGCCTCATGCCTCACAACACACCAAAGGCGTGCCACTATCCAATCGCAATGCAGATCCTGTAATGTCTTATTGCTTAAATATTATAAAGGCTACAACAGAACATGTGCTTCTAGAACCAGCAGCTCAAAACTACTTTTAAACACCAGTGGTGAACATATTTGCTCTTATTACTTTTTTAAAAGATTTTTTTTCCTGTGTAGGAATTTTGTGCTTGTGAAAGGTACTGGATTGGCAGCACTGGAACATGAAATCCTCTGCCTATCCGCATGACAGATACAGCATGGGCAACCACAGTACAAGGTTCTCCACACTGCCCCACCAATGTGCAACCCTCCCATGAATTGACCACCACCTAGGTGATAGGATAGTTCAGACTCCATGCCCATTCGATATTTTGGGTCTCATATGAGACTGTCAACAAAGGTCCTACTTAGAGCCAGTTGTGTTGATATTTTTTTTATGTGCATACCTACCCACTGGGAACTGGACTGGGACCACCACAACTCACGTCACATGGGCAACTGAATAGTCCGCTGATGATAATGACTTTTGGCCACTACTGACCTGTGCTGGATTTGAACCAGTGACCTAAAGGTAAATTGATCCTTTACCCACAAACAATCCACTGAGCCATCCAGCTCCTGCTACCTTTATAAATTTATTTATGAAATGCCATTATGCATCTGTTTGTCCAGATAAATGATGCCATGTTTGCTAATGATAGGGCAACTAAGACAATAAGCAGGTTGTTCTCTCTGTTGTTTTGTCAGTGCCATTTATTTTCACGTTGAGCTGCCATCAGCATTTATTCTCTCGGTTGACCTAACATAACCTGTAAAAACAATCCAGAAACCCAACTGGATCTAGATTTGAAACCTGCTATTCAAACACTCCCAGGATGATCCTGAACATTATATGTCAACATTCTGACAGTGCCATGCAACCAGGACCAGTGATAAATAATGGATCAATGGGCCGAAAATGAAGTACAGTACTGAAGTGCAAATAGTACAGTATAAACATTATTCTACAAAATAACAAATATATAGCTCTTCCTAAAGTAAGTAAATGCACCAGTAAAGAAGCAGTTAAAAATGAGAGTCATGGCATAAATTGCACATAAAGGGCCCCATATTCAAAAGTGTCTGGGTGAGCTGTGCAATTGAATGCACTGCACTGCACATTGACCTGTGCCAGCACAAAAGAATGGTATATTCAGAAAGTGCGCCAGGAAATGCAATCCCACAAACACATCTGAATCTCCCGATTATGCAAGATCACGCAGTGGGAGATGCGAGGACCTTCTGGTGACCTGTGACCAGTGTGGAGTATATGGAACTACACAATGTGAAGCCACTTGCACGGTGCACAGAGCTGTAATATTCAGCCAGGATATGCAAATAGTGTCATTGCACAGTCGGTGCCCAAACAGCACATTTGCATCTCATTACTGGAATGTATTCAGGCCATTTGCATGAAAGGAGATTTATGCCAGACAACAAAGAGAGCATTTTTGGTTTAGCCAAAGGAAGCGGCATTGTGGAATTCACTCTCTTTGGAAGTAGTATGTAGTATGAACAACAGTGAATTTAAGGTAAAATTAGATGATTTTTGTGTTAGAAATAAAATACCAAGGTATTCTCATTGATTAATTTCAAGCATAATGGACATCTTGTCAGCCCTGCCCGTAACTAACCTATGTAACCTGCTTACTGGGGAAAGCTTTGTTGTTTAACCTGCTACAGACAAAAAACAAGCATTTGTCAATGCCAAAGGTCTGATGCTTTGCACAAGTACATCCTCAGATGTTACACAGGCACTTGGGCTGCAGGTGCAAGGAATGCTGGGTACAGCAAACAGCTCTCTTACAGGATGCTATGGACAACATTGAGTGTGCAAGGTTCACTTTGGGAAAAAATCCATGTTGTTTATTACACCTAGACAGATATCAAGGGTACTGAATAGACAGGATATTTAGGAAAATAATAACAGTCTTGATGCTAGGAGGGAGCTGGTGCAGAGTATCACCATGGATAAAGGCAAATACTGGGATCACTGCAGGAAGGATGGCAAGGAACACAGTTGTGCACAAGGAAAAAGAGAATACATGTATGGATCTGCCAGTTATTCTTTTTATTGAATTTCAATGTATGGAATATCATAACCATGCTAAGATCTATGCATCACTCAGATCATGGCAGGTCTTAGTATATATGCAATAGCTAAAAAGGGAGGGGCAAGAGTAGCATACAGGTGAGGGGTATAGATGACAAAGGCATGGGGAAGGGAACATAAGAGATATGGGAGGAGGGGTGGTGAAACAGAAAATAAGGGGGAAGGGGTAGGAGAGGATTGCAAAAGTTGGTGATGTCCATATACCTACAGTTCTATTAGTGTGGGTTCACCTTTGAAATAGCATTCATGTAATATAGACACAAAAACATTTAGAATGAATATGTGTCTTTCCCTAGGTTAACTTTGTTTCCAATATACATGTTTTGCTGGAGATAAATGGAGGTATATTTTTATTTTTTCGAATATTTAAAAGTTGCCACTGTAAGGAGACTAACTTCCAAACTACAGAGAGGCAGGCAAGGGTTAATTTTTCTTTAGGAGACTTGATAATTTAGGAGAAAGAAAAGGCTGTAATTTGAGACATCATGGCCAGTTTCATACTACCTACAGACTAGGCAGAAGAAGTAGGACAACTTTTAACAGTAATAAAATAATAAAGACTGGAACAACACAGTTTAAACTTTCTGTAGATCTCCCCTCAATTTTTTGATGTAGTCTGGTAAGCTTGTCACTGCTGCTGATTTTAATGACAAACCAAAATCCAAGAACACTCTGCACTCAAGTGCCAGTGAAGTTCCAAATAAACACCAATGCTGAAACTTTTCTTTTCCAAAAAACAGTGATTTTTTTATTGTATGGTGCCTGGATTCACAATTTACACTTTCTTGCTCCTTCAAAATCAGTTTATAGCCAATATAAGTGCATCCAACAAAAGCATTATATCCCAGTGCTTCGACCACATGTGTGGTCTTCCTCAGGGGGTCCCCTACAGATTTTAACTGTAATAGGCTCACAGGGAAGCACCATATGTCAGAGGCAGACACACAATTGACACCCCCCACAGCGACACTCGAAGAATGCTGCACAGCAACCCGATGGACTGTACAGCAACGCAGCACCCACCACAGACCTCTCATCAGATACTATCATGTCTGACCACTGCACACCACACAACCGACCGACATCACCTTGATTGACCCGATGCAGGAGTGCCTCCCCATGGCAGGTGATACCACTGGGCAGTGGGTCGGTACATGGGGGAGTAGGTAGACAGACAGACCCCGAAGACACAGAAGCAAGCAGGGCATGGTTTGTGGCATACAGAACAGGAACACGCACACTGCAGTGTACAGCCAACACCAGTGACAGCACAAAGGCACATGCCAGGCATGCGGACACCAGGTTCCATGGACTGCTCAGGATGCACTGTGATGGTAGATGCACGACACAAGTGGCAGCCATGGGGGGGTTACACAGTGGGTTGCATACAGTGCCCCCGCACCTCAAAGCTGAAGCCTGGAGGCTGCTGTTCAATGCCAGGCCCAGCAGAGCTGATGCTGTGGTGGCGAGTTGCTCTGTTGCTGTTTTTGCTGCTGCGGCTGTTGGGCTGCTCTGCGTCGGGATTGTGGTGTTGCTGTGGGGGTCTCACTCTGACACTGTGCTTCCACTCATAGAGACACACCTCTGAAATCCCCTTCCACTCATAACAAAAGGTTTGCTGCACACGTGCATCAAACCTAAAAAGCACTGGTTCTATCTGAGGCCTTCCGTTCTGTGATAGTGGGGGTGAACATTCTGCTAGAAGAACTGAGCATAAATTTTAATTCTTGCATTCAGTACATAGTAAACATTATATCTCTTGAATGTAGGAAAGACAGACAATAAGATAAGCAAAAGTGATGGAATAATATAAAGAAAAAAAAGAAAGGTGAGGAAATGGGTAAATGGGAGTAAGCTGGGGAAACTAGAGGGTTTAAGAGCTAATTAAAAATACATATATATTGATGTGCATAATATTAGAACCAGTGCTGGGACTACTTTGTTGAGGCGGACGAACCTTTTGTTAAAGTCATACAAATGTTTCTTTTTTTATTGTGATGCATTTTTTCACCCCCCCCCAAAAAAAAAAGTATCTTGGACTCATTTAATAATTGCAATAACACACTCCAGGATGTACTATGTGATGGTATAACAGCACTTCTCAGGTGGTTGGAGGCACCTGGCGATGCCTCATGCCTCACAACACACCAAACGCATGTCGTTATCCAATCGCAATGCACACCCTGTAATGTCTTATTTCTGAAATATTATATAGGCTACAACAGAACATGTGCTTCTAGAACCACCAGCTCAAAACCATTTTTAAACACCAGTGGTGAGATATTTGCCTTTATAAATTTTTTAAAAGATTTTACTTTCCTGTGTAGGAATTTAGTGCTTGCAAAAGGTGCTGGATTGACAGCACTGGAACATGAAGTCCTCTGCCTATCCACAAGACAGATACAGCATGGGCAATTACAATACAAGGTTATCCACACTGCCCCACCAATGTGCAACCCACCCAAGAATTGACAGACTCCATGCCCATTCAATATTTTGGCTGTCATGTGAGACTGCCAACAAAGGTGCTACTTAGAGCCAGTTGTGTTGAATTTTTGTTTATGTAGATACCTGCCCACTGGGAACTAGACTGAGACCACCACAACTCATTTCACATGGGTCACTGAATAGTTCTCAGATGATGATGACTTTTGGCCGCTACTGACCTAGAAACATAGAACATAGAATCTGATGGCAGATAAGGACCGCTTGGCCCACCTAGTCTGCCAATTTCCCTACCTGATGGATAAGTTACAGATTCTAGTTAACCAACAGCTTACTTCTTCCTACCCCCCACAAGAATAGACTTATGTCTGTGCCATGCATTCTTGAATTCTCCCACTGTTCTTGAACCCACAACATCCTCAGGAAGGCTGTTTCATGCATCCACAGCCCTCTCCATGAAAAAATACTTTCTAACATTACCTCTGAGCCGTCCCCCCAAGATACTTTTTTTTTGGGGGGGGGGGTTAAAAACTATTTATGGGATCTGGCCTGTCTGGATGATTAATGGTAATTATTTTTAAATATTTGTGGATTGTATGGTTGATCGTATGGTCTGTTTTAACTGAGTGATGTTTTAATGAATTTATTTTATATGTTTAAAATTGATACTGTATATTGTGTTTTGATGTAAAGCACCTTGATATTTCTGAAAGGCACTTTAAAAATAAAGTTATTATTATTATTATCTTCAAAGTGTGCCCCTTTGTTCTTGCACATCTCTTTTTCTGGGACTTTAATTCCCTTGAGGTACTTGAAAGTTTCTATCATGTCCCCCCTCTCCCTCCTTTCCTCGAGGGTATATATATATATTAAGCTGCTTTAGTCTCTTTTCATATGACTTTTGGTACAGACCCTGCACCATTTTGGCTTACCTCCTCTGAACAGCCTCCACTCTGTCTATGTCTTTGCGGAGATGGGGTCTCCAGAACTGCACGCAGTACTCCAGATGTGGTCTCAACAACTGTGTACAGAGGGATAGCAACTTCCTGTTTTCTACTGTTGATGCCTCTCCCTATGCATCCTAGTATGTCCCCAGTCCTCCTTACTGCCTTCTCACATTGCTTGCCCACCTTTAGGTCATCTGATATAATTACTCCCAGGTCCCTTTCAATTTTTGTTGTTAGTATCTCACTTCCCATTGTGTACTCTTCCCCTGAGTATTTGTTTCCCAGATGCATTACCTTGCACTTCTTTGCATTCGATCTGAGCTGCCATACTTTTGACCATTCCTCCAACCTTGCCAAGTAACTTTTTATCCTTTCCACTCCACCTTGTGTATCAACCCTGTTGCAGATCTTTGTATCATCTGCAAAGAAACATACTTTTCCTTACAGGTGCTCTCCAATTGCACTTCTAAAGACATCAAAGAGGACCAGTCCCAGTATTGACCCCTGTCAGTCTACCACCTTAGGATCCACTCCAAGGCTGGCTAACTTGTATATTAATTTTTCGAGGGGACAGTGTCAAATGCCTTGCTAAAATCTAGGTAGGCCATATCCACAGTCCCTCCCTGATCTACTACTTTGGTCACCCAGTCAAAGAAATCTATTAGATTCGTCTGACACAACCTTCCCGCTGTGAACCCATGCTGCCCTGGGTCCTGTGCCCCGCTGGCCTCTAGGTATTCAACAGTTCTTTCCTTCAGAAGTGATTCCATCTTTTCCCTACCACTGAGGTCACACTAACTGGTCTGTAGTTTCCTGCCTCTGCCCTACTCCCACTTTTGTGAAATGGAATCACATCCACCCTCCTCCAGTCCTCAGGTACCACCCCATCCTCCCATGATTTGTTAAAGAGAGTAGTCAGTAGGGTCACTAGTTCTACTCTTAGTTCTTTTAGAATTATGGAGTGAATCCCATCAGGCCCCATTGCTTTGTCCACCCTCAGTTTCAAGAGTTCTTTCAAAACCCTTTCTTCTGTGAATGAATTGGTATCAACTCCATTATCCAGTTTCTCTTGTTTGTTTTAGGTACCTCCCCTTCCTATTCCGTTGTGAATACTGAGCAGAAATATTCGTTCAGTATCCTTGCTTTTTCACTATCACCCTCTGCCCACATTCCCTCCCTTTTATTAAGTCTCTGTATCCCTCTCTTGGTCTTTCTTTGCTCCCCAATATACCTATAAAAGGTTTTATTCCCTTTGTAACAGAATTTGCTATCATTTCCTCTGTTTGGTCCTTTACTATTCTGACTGCCTTCTCTGGCTCCTTCTGCTTTAACTGATAATGCTCTCTTTCCTGCTCCTTCTGTGTTTTCTTATATTTCCTGAATGCTATCCTTTTCTCCTTAACCTTCCCTGGCACCTCTTTTGAGAACCATAGTGGTTTTTTCCTTCGATTTGTTTTATTGATTTGTTTCACACAAAGACTTGTTGCCTTTGTGATGGCTGTTTTGATTATTCCTCATTGTTTCTCCACCCCTCCTTCTTGCCTGTTTGCTTGTGCTTTTCTGAGGCACTCTCTCATTTTCCCAAAGTCAGCCCTCCTAAAGTCCAATACTCTTGTGTTTGTATGGCTTGACTCTATGGCTGTGTTTATTGTGAACCACACTGTTTGGTGGTCGCTTGTTCTCAGATGGCTACCCACTTCTAAATCCAAGATCCTTTTTCCATCCCCATTTGAGAGTAATAGGTCTAGGATTGCTTTCTCCTGATTGGGTTCCAACACTAGCTTTCTGAAGCATGCCCCCTGTAGGACATCAAGAATGAACCTGCTCCTGGATGTGCCTGCAGCAAAGGTGCTCCAGTTAACATCTGGCATATTCAGATCCCCATTAACAATATCTCCCCTTTTTCTGCCATTTTAATGATGCCTTCTGTCATTTCCTTGTCCATTCCCTCCCCCTGAAATGGGTGTCTGTACACAACTCCCATGCGGATTGTGGTGCCATTTCCTGTCTCCAGGGTGACCCAGTGTGATTCATCTACTTCATGTTTACTCTTCAGTTCTGTTGCTTTAATCCCTTCCCTTACATAGTGAGCTACTCCTCCTCCTCTTTTACCCGCCATGTCCCTCCTGTAGGTTGTGTATCCTGGTATGTTGACATCCCAGTCATGGTTCTCTGTATACCATGTTTCAGTGACTGCCACAATATCCAGGCATCCCTCTTCCATCAAGGCCACTAGTTCAGGGAGCTTGTTACACAGACTATGGGCATTGGCAGTCATCACCCTCATTTTTTGATTGCCTTACCCCTTTTAGCCCCATCTCTGTCCTTACTGCATTTGCCTTTTTTGCATTTACCCTGTCCTGCTCCCAAATGACCTCTCTACCTTGGTGTTCACCTCGCTAATTACTGTGTTTTGTGGGGGGAGGCTGGGATTTCTCTGCTCCTTTTCAGTGCCTCCCCCTTGGCTAGTTTAAATGCTTGCCAATGAAGCATTTAAACTTATCACCTTGGATCCTGGTTCCCCCCGGACATATAGAGACCATCACACCAGCATAGACCTGCGTCCCTCCAGGTGGTTCCCCAGTCCCCAATGAAGCCAAAACCCTGAGCTCCACACCAGTTTTTCAACCATTCATTGAATCCCATGGTGTGGAGTACCCTACCATCATCCTTGCCATAGACAGGCAGCACCTCCTAGAAGGTTACCATACGTGCTACTCGTCTAAGGTTCCTCCTCAACTCTACAAACTCCTCTTTCACTGATTTGATCTAATTTCCATCCAGGTCATTTGTCCCTATGTGGACAATGACATCTAGCTCTCTCCCTTATGCAGTTGCTCCCACAATCCTGAGGATTCACTTCCTGTCCCTCTTAGCCATGGCACCAGGGAGGCACCTTACCTCCCTCTCTTCCCCCATTTCTTCCCTCGTAATGACTGAGTCCCCCACCTGGAATTGTTTTCTTCCCCTGTGGGGTCTCGTGCCACCCACCTGTGGGTCTCCCTTGTGGAGGTTCCCAGCATTCTCCTTGGTCTCTGCTGTGGGTGCCTCCATAGAGGAACCACTCTTCGCAAGAACAGCATATGAATTGAGGAGAGGTACAACTGGGGGGATGCACCTCTGTTCCATCACCTGGGCAGGTTTTGTGTGGGATTTGAACCAGTGACCTAAAGCTAAAATGATCCTTTACCCCCTATCAATCCACTGAGCCATTTGGCTCCTGCTGCCCTTATAAATTTATTTATGAAATGCCATGATGCATCTGTTTGTCCAGATAAATGATGCCATGTTTGGTAATGATAGGACAACTGAGACAATAAGCAGGTTTTTCTCTCTGTTGTCTTGTCAGCACCATTTATTTTCACGTTGAGCTGCATTTATTCTCTCAGCTGACCTAACATAACCTGTAAAAACAATCCCAAAACCCACCTAGATCTAGATTTGCAACCTGCTATTCAAACACTCACAAGATGATCCTGAACATTATATGTCAACATTCTGACAGTGCCATGCAACTAGGACAAGTGATAAATAATGGATCAATGGGCAGAAAATGAAGTACAGTACTGAAGTGCAAATAGTACAGTATAAACATTATACTACAAAATAAAAAATATATAGCTCTTCATGAAGTATGTAGATGCACCAGTAAAGATGCAGTAAAAAATGAAGGTCATGGCATAAATTGCACATAAAGGACCCCATATTCAAAAGTGGCTGGGTGTGCTGTGCAATTGAATGCACTGCACATTAACCTGTGCCAGCACAAAAGAACGAGACATTTATAAAGTGTGCCAGGAAATGCAATCCCGCAAACACGTCTGAATATCCCGATTATGCGCGATCATGCAGTGGGAGATGCGAGGACCTTCTGGTGACCTGTGACCAGTGTGAAACATTTTGAACTACACAATGTGAAGACACTTGCACAGTGCACAGAGCTGTAATATTCAGCCAGGATATGCAAATAGCGTCACTGCACAGTTGGTGCCCAAACAGCACATTTGCATCTCATTATTGGAATGTATTCATGCCATTTGCATGAAAGGAGATTTATGCCAGACAACAAAGAGAGTATTTGTGGTTTAACCAAAGGGTGGTGGCATTGTGGAATTCACTTTCTTTGGAAGTAGTATGTAATATGAACAACAGTGAATTTAAGGTAAAATTAGATGATTTTTGTGTTAGAAATAAAATACCAAGGTATTCTCATTGATTAATTTCAAGCATAATGGACATCTTGTCAGCCCTGCCCGTAACTAACCTATGTAACCTGCTTACTGGGGTAATCTTTGTTGTTTAACCTGCTACGGACAAAAAATAAGCATTTGTCAATGCCGAAGGTCTGATGCTTTGCACAAGTACATCCTCAGATGCTACACAAGCACTTGGGCTGCAGGTGCAAGGAATGCTGGGTACAGCAAACAGCTCTCTTACAGGATGCTATGGACAACATTGAGTGTGCAAGATTCACTTTGGGAAAAAATCCATGTTGTTTATTACACCTAGACAGATATCAAGGGTACTGAATAGACAGGATATTTAGGAAAATAATAACAGTCTTGATGCTAGGAGGGAGCTGGTGCAGAGTATCACCATGGATAAAAGGCAAATACTGGGATCACTGCAGGAAGGATGGCAAGGAACACAGTTGTGCACAAGGAAAAAGAGAATACATGTATGGATCTGCCAGTTATTCTTTTTATTGAATTTCAATGTATGGAATACATAACCATGCTAAGATCTATGCATCACTCAGATCATGGCAGGTCTTGGTATATATGCAAGAGCTAAAAAGGGAGGGGCAAGAGTAGCATACAGGTGAGGGGTATAGATGACAAGGGCATGGGGAAGGGAACATAATAGATATGGGAGGAGGGGTGGCGAAAAAGGAAATAATGGGGAAGGGGCAGGAGAGGATTGCAAAAGTCGGTGACATCCACATAGCTACATTTCTATAAGTGTCAGTTCACCTTTGAAATGGCATTCATGTAATATAGACCGAAACAAGTTTAGAATGAATATGTGTCTTTCCCTAGGTTAACACTGTTTTTAATATACACATGTTTCTGGAGAGAAATGAAGGTATATTATTATTTTTTCTAATATTTAAAAGTTTCCACAGTAAGGAGACTAACTCCCAAACTACAGAGAGGCAGGCAAAGGTTAATGTGTCTTTAGGAGACTTGCTAGTTTAGGAGAAAAAAGACTAATTTGAGACATCATGGCCAGTTTCATACTACCTACACATTATGCAGAAGAAGTAGGAAAACCTTTAACAGTAATAAAATAATAAAGATTGGCACAACACAGTTCAAACTTTCTGTAGATCTCCCCTCAATTTTCTGATGTAGTCTGGTCAGCTTGTCGCTGTTGCTGATTTTAATGACAGCCTGCTGGTGTTGACAGCCCATCAGCTGTTTGTTGAATAGCTTCACTCACATCAAAGGACTGAAGCCCTCTAATTTATTGGCTTGGTTCTTTTGAAGTGCATTCAGTGGAAGAAGAATGGTGTCACAGATAAGGTGCATGGTTATTGGTCTAGATTGCTTCACCCCTACAGCTTTTAACTGCGATAGGCTCACAGAGACACACCTCTGAAATCCCCTTCCACTCATAACAAAAGGTTTGTTGCACATGAGCATCAAACCTAAAAAGCACTGGTTCTATCTGAGACCTTCTGTTGTGCTATAGTAGGGGAGAACATTCTGCTAGTTATCTTCTCTCCTAGCATCAATATCTTCATCAGTGACATTGCAGATTGACTGGAGGGTAAGGTTTGTCTGTTTGCAGAAGACGCCAAGATCTGCAACAGAGTAGATGATCCAGATGGGGTGGACAGAATGAGAAGAGATCTGGATAAACTAGCAAATTGGTCAGAAGAGTGGCAACTAGGGTTTAATGCAAAGAAGTGCATAATCATGTACATAGGGAAGACAAACCCTGAAGCCACCTATAGAATGGGAGAGGAGTTGCTGGCAGTCACAAGGGAAGAAAGAGACTTGGGTATCATCATCACCGATGACCTGAAATCATCCAAGCAGACTACTAAAGCAGTAGGTAAGGCTAGGGGTATGTTAGGGTGTATTAGTAGAGATATCATAAGTCATAAAAGGGAGGTAATAATCCCTCTTTACAAGACACTGGTTAGGCCCCTTCTGGAGTACTGCATGCAGTACTGGAGGCACATCTTCACAAGGATATTAACCAAATTGAGGCAGTCCAGAGAAGGGCAACCAAAATGGTGCAGGGACTGCATCAGAAAGCATATGAGGACAGATTAATGGAGCTCAATATGTATACCCTAGAGCAAAGGAGGGATAGAGGTGACATGATCGAAACATTCAAACACCTGAAGGGCATTCACAAGGTGAAAGAGTCTAACATGTTTCAATATAAGAAACATAGCAGGACAAGGGCCAATTAAGGGGTAATGTGAGGAAGTTCTTTTTCACAGAAAGGGTGGTGGATGCATAGAACGGCCTACCTCAGGAAGTGGTGGATATGAATACAGTGGAGGGCTTCAAACAGGCATGGGATAGGCTTAAGGGAGCAATGCAGATGAGTATGAACAGCTAGACCATTGACAGAGCAAAGGCCGATGGCACATTTATAAGGCAGAAAAAGAAATGGGCAGACTGGATGGGCCTTGCGGTCCTTATCTGCCGTCAACTTCTATGTTTCTGTGTTTCAAAAATTTGAATTCTTGTATTCAGTACATAGTAAAAATTCTAGCTCTTGAACGTAGGAAAGACAGACAATAAGATAGAAAAAGTGATGGAATAATATAAAGAAAAAAAGAAAGGTGAGGAAATGGGTAAATGGGGATAGACTGGGGAAACTAGAGGGTTTAAGAGCTAATTAAAAACACAAGTTCAAACTCCGCATTTTGTGGAGTTCTTTTTCTAGTGTCTAGTGCCGCCCCCCACCAATTGCTGCCCCACATACAATTAAATTCCCAGGTGTCTAGTGCATCCCCACCCCACCGATCATTGCGCGATATTAAATAAAGTTTTTCCCTGGTGTGCCCCCCCATTCACTAGTCGCCTGCCTGATATTAAATAAATGTTCCTGGTCCCTGGTGGATAGTGGTCCCTCCCACCACCTGAATCTATTCCCTGTAGTGTAAAAATTTTTCCCTGGTATCTAGTGGCACCCTTTGCTGATCACCAGCACGGTATAAAATAACGTTTCTCTGTCCCTGGGGGCTAGCAATCCCTGGCCCCCAACTTGAACCCATGCCCCGTAGTGAAAAAAGTATTCTTTGGTGTCTAGTGGACCCCCCTTCACCGATCACCTGCCTGATACTAAATAAAGTTTCCCAATCCCTGGTAGCTAGTGGTCTCCCCCCACCCAAACCCATGCCCTTAGTGTAAAAAAAGTATTCCCTGTGTCTAGTGCCCCCCATTGATCGTCTGCCCGATATTAAATAATGTTCCCCAATCCCTGGTGACTAACGGTCCCTCCCCACCGAATCCATGCCCTGTAGTGTAAAAAGTATTCCTTGTTGCCCAGTGGACCCTTCCTTTGCTGATCGCTGCTACGATATAAAATAAAGTTTCCCATTCCTGGTCACTAGCGGTCCCTCCCCACCCAAACCCATGCCCGTAGGTATAAAGATATTTCCTAATGTCTACTGGACCCCACCCCCCCACTCCATCAGGTAGTGCCCCACCACTCTGCTCCTCTCCACCCCGACCTTGAGTGGGCGATCAGCACAGCCCACCACTCTCCACCATGGCTCTCCCTCGATTGAGCTGGAATGAATGAGAGCATGCTTGTACAAGAATGTACTCAGTCATTGACAGCCAGTCCAGGTCATGCTTATTCATCTAGCTCTTCTGGGGGTGCAGACAAGAGTAGAGGGCTTTTCTGGTCATCTGCAAGGGGTTGGTATTGGGGGGAACAGCTTTGTGGACCCCTCCAGGAGTTCACAGCACCATTCCCCCTCCATCCCAATCCCCCACTGGTGACCAGAACAGCCCTCCACTCTAGTCTGCACCCCAAAAGAGCTCAATGAATGAGTGCAAGCTGGCCTGGCTGTCAGTGAATGAGTGCGTGCTTATACAAGTACATGTTCATTCATTGACAGCTGTTGGGCAGCTGGTTATGGTGGAGAGTGGAGGACTATGCCAGCCGCCTGCTCGGGGTCAGGGAAGAGGGGAGTGGGGTGGTGGGGCACTACCTCCCGGGGTTGGAGGGGGGTCCACTAGACACCAGGGAATACTTTTGTACACTACCAGGCATGGATTTGGGTGGGGGAGGGACCGCTAGCCACCAAGGATTGGGAAAATTTATTTTAAATCGTGCCGGTGATTGGTGAAGGGGGGGCCACTAGACACTAGAGAATACTTTTTATGCTATGGGGCATGAGTTCGGGTGGGGGGAGGGACCATTAGCCACCAAGGATTTGGGAAACTTTATTTTATATTGGGCAGGTGTTCAGCAAAGTGGGGGGCACTAAACACCAGGGAAAAAAACTTTAATATTTGGCAGGCGATCGGCGAAATAGGGTACCACTAGACACCAGGGAAAAACTTTAGCAGCGATCGGAGCAATGGGTGAGGGGGGGCACTAGACACCAGGGAGTAGGACCCAGGCTGGTGATCAGAGAATTCGCCATTTGGAAACTTTGCCTTGCTTTTGGGTTTTTTAAGTGCAATTTGCACTTAAAAAAAACCCACAAAAGCAAGGTGAAGTCACTTACGACAAATTTCCAATCAAACAGGAACCTTCACTAAATGATCCACAGGGTAGATTTGGCAAAATTGAGGAAAATTTTCCCACAAATCTAATTTTCGCTGTACCAGGAGGAGGCATCTGTAGTTAGAAGTACTTTGGGTAACTGTTGGAGGAAGAGCACACCCTCCCTGAGGTTGCTTTCTTCTTTCCACCAGTCCAGTGCCCTTAAAAGAGACTTTGACACAGGCACCAGCCTTGATAGACAATCTCATCTTTGGGACCAGTGGGCCCTTAGGTGGCTTGGATGTCTCTCATGTTGGAACCTGTCACCACTGCTGTGAATAAGGTCATGTGGCCTAATAGCTGCTGGCCTGGGTTGGCCTAATTTGAAGGACTTCGCTAGCTGTGCCAGGTTTTGTACTCTCTCCTGAGGCAGGAAGGCCCTCTCTTGGAGGGATCCAATTCTGTACTTATAAAGTCCACTGCCGGCACTGGCTCTGTCTGGGACTTTTGAGCAATTATTATGACACCCAGCTCCTCCAAGGTGCACTCAATAAGAAGGAGGGAGGCCTTGGCCTTCTGGTGGAACTTCCTTGCAACTACCAAGTCATCCAAATAAGGGAAGACCACCACTCTCAGCCTTCGTACATGTGCTGCCAACACAGCCAAGCACTTTGTGAATACTCTGGCAGCTGAAGATAGTCCAGAAGGTACAGCTGTAAAATGGTAGTGACCACTCCCTACCCTGAACCTTAGGTATTTTCTGTGTCAAGGCCTGATTTGAAAATGAAAATAGGCATCTTTTAGGTCCAGAGATACCAGCCAGTCCCCTTGTTGCAGGGAAGGAATTACTGTTCCTAGTGTTACCATCTTGAACTTTTCTTTTTCTAGGTGTTTGTTCAGGTCAGATCTAAAATGGGTCACCATGCCCAATTTTTCTTTTGGGTCAGGAAGTATCTTGAGTAAAGACCATTTCCTCACTGTGAGGGAGGGACGTTTCCTGCTACATTTGCTTGCAGTAACTAGCTTACCTCCAACTCCAACAGAAGTTTCTCTGTTGAGGAGGGATGTGCAAAGTTTTTGTGAACCTGTAGTCTTGGAAACCTTTGAACTGCAGGGTCAATCCCTGACTCACTATTTCCAGGATTCACCTGTTTGTGGTAATGTTTTTCCACTCCTGGAAATAGTGAGTCAGCCTTCCTCCCACTGGCAATGGACAGGTGACCTGGATCAACTTGTAAGGGGTTTTGCTTAGCCTGGCCCTTGGGTGCTAGGGTTGTTTCAGCACATTTAGGGCCCCTTCTGCCTTTGCTGCTGAAGAAACCCCTTAGCTGGGAGTATTCATAGTTGAGGAAACCATGGGGAAAGTATGCCCTACCTCTACCTCCCCATCCTTAAAGCCTGTTGGAAGTGGAGGCCTTTTACTTCTCAGTATTGCTCTTGTAGATGGCTTTGTACACCTCCACCTTTTTCATTTTGCCTCTGTCTTGTCACCAAACATGGAATTTCCCTCATAGTGGTAGTCCATTGCTTTCACCTGAGTGTCCTGGGAGAGGCTGGTAGTTCTGAACCATGCAAACCTCCTCAGGGACACTGCACAAGCCATAACTCTTGAGGCAGTGTCATTAGTGACCACTGCCATGTGAAACTAATACTTGGTGGCATCTATTGCAGTTTTCACAGTGTCTGCTAGATTCTGTGCCAAATCACCAATTGCTTTATCACTCATAGCCAAAATGGAACTCCACAGGGCCTTTTGGTACTGAGCTGTGTAGGCCAGTTAAGCTGCCTGTCTTAATAGTAGGGAGGCTGAAGTATAAACTTTATTTTCCATGCCATCTAGTCTCCTGGAGTCTTTGCCTGGAGGCTAGGAAGACAGGTGAATTTTAGCCTTATCACAGGCCACCACCTGAATTACTCCCTCGTGGTGAGGATGAGAATATAGGTACTAAGTACCCTGCTTATCCACCTGGTATTTCTTTCTATCATTTTATTAATACTAGCGGTAGATATGGGAGTTGCCAGGAGCTTGTAGGTTACCTTTTTGAGGGATTTATAAATGAGTAAAAGTAACCTCTTGGTAAGGGTTAACCCCATCATATCCAAAAATTCCACAACACTTTCATCCTCAGCTGTTTCCTGGATAGTGATGTTAAGGGTATTGACCATTTCCCTCACAAAGGAATAAAGTGAGGGAAGGTCATACAGAGCACGAGGATGGGAGCTGAATTCCTGCTCAGGGGAATGGTCAGGCTCTATGGGTTCTTCCCCCTCCTCTTTTTCATAGAAGAACTCAGCCCCTTCCTCCTCAGGTACCAGGATAGGATAGGATAACCTAATGGGGGGGGCAGGCATGCCCAGGAGAGATCCCATAGCCTGAAGGCCTGGAAAAACTGACATGCCCTCTACTGAGGGCATTTTATTGTTGTCCACTGATGTCTCCTTTCCTTCTTCAAAAGAAAGGGCAGCAACGTGTTTTTCTTTTTGGTTTTTCTTTGCAGGCACAGTTTCCAGTGCCTGTTCAGAAGCTCTTTATGTTTACTGGTTTCAGGGTTCCCTGGTTCAGACACCCTGGTTTCTGATCCATGTTTAGGAGACTTGTCCTTCTGCTTACTTTGGCAGTCTGGGACCTCATCCGAGCCTTTTGGTGATGTGCAGGCAGACTGAGAAGCCATAAGGTCTTCTAACCCTTTTCTTAATGGTTTTAGTGCAAAACTTAACGCAAAGTTCACAATTTGAAAAGTCGTGATCTGTATCTAGATACCTCAAACACAACTCATGACAGTCTGCCTTAGCCAGGAGTTTAAAGCAAATTTTACAATTTTTGAAGCCTGTGGATCCTGTTCTCTTTTTCGGTCTGTCAGTCATGCCAATCTAGACAGCCCAAAAACAGCTTGGTTCCCAAAAATAAGAAATCTCGGTTTTTGAATTGATTCCTTTTAAAAGACAGAACCGCTAATTTTTTGTTTAATAGAAAAGATGTCAGTCACACCTCAGTTCCCACAGAAAAAGGAACCTGGACATAAACAACATGCACACAGCAGTAAAGTAAAAATAGAACTAAACTTTAATGATAATTTCGTGCCAAAAACAAGCGGTTTGCTAAAGCAGGAAACCGCAGTGCAAAGTCCTTTTCTGATCCCAGGGAACCGATCAGGAACTGAAAAATAGTGCAAAAAGTGCAAAAAAATATAAGCTAACTAATGCAGAGGATTGTTAACTAAATAAAAACTTGGAAACTTGAAGTATTGAAAAACAATAAACTATAAACAGCACTGAAGGCTTGAGAGTTGTCTTCAGGGTTACTTCTTCCTTAGGCAGAAAACAAATCTGACATTATAGGGTAGAGTGGAGTGTGGCCACACAGCAGAGATTCAAATTTCTTTCTAAAATTCCATAATTAGCATAAAAGTCATTCTCTGGGGCTGCACAATCCAGTGGACTGATGCAGTTATTAAGCACAGTGAGGGATTCCTGAAGTTTAGTACTGTTGTTTCTTTCAAAGGGATCCCTCACTATGCTTAACAAGTGCATCATTCCCCTGGAATGGGCCACCCTGAAGCTTTTAGAATTTTATGCTAATTATGGAACTTAGAATAAAATTCAAACTCTGCTTTGTGGTCATGCTCACCTCAGCACTTTAATGTCAGATTTATTTCTAAAGCTAGTGTGAGGAGTCACCACTAAAACTAGATAAATGACTACCAAAAATACAAAAATGTATTTCAAATAGTTTGTGAAAACTGTTTAAACATGGCAGAACAATTTTTTATGTTATGAAAAATGTATTTAACTGAGACCACTGAATAGCAATTTTAAAGGCACTGTAACAAGTAATGTTCAAGCAAATAGAAATAACTGGTTCCTGTTTGAACCTTTTACCAGGTTCTGGAAGGGAAGGTAGGAATTAAGGATTGTTAAGCATAGTGAAGGATCCCTATGGAAGAAACAACATTACTACTGTGAGTAATTTGTTCTTCAAACCCCAGAAATCCCTCACTTATGCTCAACAACCACAGATTCCATAGCAGTATTTTGGGAGCATACATCACCTACATAGGGAAACGGTAAAGACAGCAGTTCCAAAGCTAGAATCCCTTCTGGACTGTATTTCCAGACAGTAGTGTTTTTTGAAAGTGTGTACTATTTTCCACATAGCTGCTTTACAGGTTTCCTGTGGGGAAACTCCTCTTGAGGTTGCCACAGACGCAGAGGTACCCCTTGTGAAATGGGCCCTAAGGCCTTCAGGTGGCAACTTGCCAGCTTTGTCATAACAGAACTGTATGCAAGAAGCTATCCAATGAGAAATGGTTCTCTTGGATGCTGGATTCCCATTCCCCATTTCACCTTTGGTGACAAACAGCTGAGTGTTAGTGGACCTTACATGCTTTGTGTAGTCCCAGTAGTAGCTCAGAGCTCTCTTAGCATCTAGACTATGTAGCCTCTGTTCTCCTGAGCTGGAGTTTGCAGTAAAGAAAACTAAAAGTGCAATTGACTGATTCAGATGAAATTTGGACACCACTTTGGGGAGGAATTTTCTGTTAGTTCTTAGGCCAGCCTTGTCTCTGTGAAACATGATGTAGTTAGGATCTGTACAAGGGGTTGCAGCTCACTCACACTTCTGGCAGATGTCACGGCCACCAGAAAAACTGCTTTCCAGGTGACGTACTTTGAGGCATACTGTAAGTTTTCCTTGTTGGTTTCCTGGGAACCTTAAGCACTTCCATAATCTTTTTAGCAAGATTTAGTCCAGAGAACTCTAGCTTTTCTAGAACCATGTCCTGAGATGCAGAATTATTGGATCTGGATATGATCCTGCCTTGAGACAATGTCAGTAGACTACATCTTATGGCCAGGTTGATAGGATGTCTGTTGGAGAGGGACATGAGAAGAGAGTACCAAATCTGTCTGGCCCAGTCTAGAGCTATAAGGATCACTCTTGCTGATTCACCTCTCAGTTTGAGCAGTACTCTCAGCAAAAGTGGAAAAGGTGAAACAGCATATAGAAACTTCCTTGACCAGTTGAGGACTAGAACATCCTCTGGGACTGTACCCATTGATGGTGGTCTGCAACAAGACAGTGGGAGCTGATTGCTCTCCCAGATTGCAAAGAGGTCTATTTCTGGGGTACCCCATCATCTGAACACTGTTGCCAGCACCTGCTGGTTCAGTGTCTATTTGTGATTTCCCCTGACTGATTCTGCTCAGGGAGTCTGACAGCACATTGGCCTTCCCTGGCAGGTGAACTGCTGACAGCTGAACTTTCAGGGATTATTCTAGGTTCCAGATGTTCATTGCTTCAGTGTACAGCTTTAAAGATTTTGTTCCTCCCTGCTTGTTTAACTAACACATTGTTATGGTGCTGTCTGTTCTGACGTGGGCAGACTGACCCCTGATCTGGGAGGGAAAAAGCATGCATTGTCATATGAACTGACCTGAGCTCCAGGAGAGTTATGTGCTCCTGAGTCTCCTGTGTATTCCAAGTACCACTAACAGTGAGGTCCTCGGGTGGGCACCCTAGCCTAGAAGAAAAAAATACTCACCTTTGTAATTATGTTTCTTCTAATGGAGTCTTGCTGTATTCTGACAATCTACAGTTAGATCCTGCCTTTGAACTGCCCCGGAGTGTAGAGGGTTAATTTTCTATGCAGTGCATAGAACGTTGAGCTTGAGCTCAGTTGAGGTCTCTGTCTGCAGCTCTTTGAAACCCAACCATCAGATTTTTACGAGCAAACACTCACTGACTAACTATGTGGAAACTGTAACATTTTTTAACTAGCCAACTGGCAACAGAAAGTTTTGGATTCCCAAAGGAAGACTCAAGTCAGGAAACCCAAAACCAAAACCTATCCAAAAATAAAAGATTATAATACAAAGCACCCAGATAAAGTGGAAGGTGTGCTTGAAGCACCCCTGGGGTGCAACACTGTGCCTGTCCACCCACTTACCAAAAACAGGTTCTGAGAGGGGAGGCAGGGAGGGTGGTCAGAATACAGCAAGACTTCATTTGAAGAAACATAATTACTAAGGTGAGTAATTTTTTTCTTCAAACAACATTAAGTCTTGCTGTATTCTGACAAGTGCAGACTACCAAGCAGTACCTCCATGGAGGAGGGACAGCAACTACTTTGGGAATAGGCCCTGAAGTACTGCTGTGCCAAACCAAGCATCACTCCTAGCCTGGATATGCAGAGAGTAATGCTTGGTAAAGGTATGGACTGTTTTCCAGGTGGCTGCTTGACAAATTTCTAACAGAGGGATATCCCTGACAGCAGCCAGGGAAGCAGCTGTACCTCTTGTGGAATGAGCCCTCGGGCATGAGGGTGGAATTTTTCCCAGTTTCTCATAGCAGAATTGTATGCAAGAAACAATCCACCTGGCAATAGTTCTCTTGGTGGCAGGTTTGCCCTTTCCCACTTCCCCATAAGTGAGGAACAACTGGAGGGAATCAAACCTGTGACCCTTCGTACGCTCTATGTAGTAGCTAAGAGCTCTTTTAACATCTAAACTGTGTAGCCTCCTCTCCCCTGAGGAAGAATGATCAGTAAGAAAACAGGAGAGACATAGACTGATTCAAATGGAAGTCTGAAACCACTTTGGGCAAGAACCTCCTATTGGTTCTAAGGACCACTTTATCTCTATGAAAGGAGATAAAATCAGGTTCCACTGACAGGGCTTGCAATTCACTGATATGTCTGGCAGAGGTAATGGCTACCAAAAACACAGTTTTCCAAGTCAAGTACTTAAGCTCTGCTGAGGACATAGGCTCAAATGGGGGTTGCATAAGTTGAGCAATACAAACATTTAAATCCCAGGCAGGGGCAGGATCCCTAAAGGGAGGATTGGTATGAAGCAATCCCTTGAAAAATTTACAGAATACAGGGTGAGATGACAGTGAGGAAGGCTTTCCACTGACAGAAAAAGCAGAAACAGCTGACAAGTGTACCTTGAGAGTAGCTGGTCTGAGGCCTAGGCCATTAAGATGGACCATATAATCCAGAACTGTAGGCAATTCAGCAGTGTCTGAGATATATGCTTCTTGGAACACCAAATGCTAAATCTTTTCCATTTGGAGTCATAAGTCTTTCTGGTGGCAGGCTTTCGAGAGGCTTTGAGAATATCCAGAACCCCTTGGGACAGATGCAAATCTTCATACTCTAACTCTTCAAGAGCCATGCCTTGAGATTGAGAGACCAAAGATTGGGGTACCAAATCCTCCCCTGAGAGGATGTTAACAGGTTGTACTTCCTGGGACGAGACAAGGGAAGATGGACTGCTAGGGACAGTAAGAGTGGGTACCAGGGCTGCCTGGCCCAATCTGGAGCAATCAGAATCCCTTTGCAGGGTTGTGACCTTACCTTGACCAGAACCTTGAACAGTAGAGGAAAGGGAGGAAAGGCATAGAGAAATATCCCTTCCCAGTTCAACATCAGAGCATCCAGAGGGACTGAGCCCAAGACTGGGGGTCTGCAACAAAACAGAGGAAGTTGGTGATTATCTGGGGCTGCAAAGAGATCTATCTCTGGAGTGCCCCACCTTGAAAAAATCACTTTCAACCCCAGAGGGTCCAGGGACCATTCATGATGGCCATGGGAGATCCTGCTCAGTGCATCTGCTAGTACATTGTCCTTCCCTGGAAGGTGGACTGCTATCAGAGAGGTCTGCAGAGAATAAGCCAAGGACCACAATTTCATGGCTTCTGTGCACAAGGCCATGGACTGAGTGCCTCCCTGCTTGTTGATGTACCACATGGTGGTGGTGTTGTCTGTTCTGACCTGAACCACCCTGTTTTGCACAGACTGAGAGAAAACTTGAAGGGCCCAAAAAACTGCCCTGAGTTCCAGGAGATTGATATGAAGAAGGGATTCCTGAGGGGACCATAGTCCCTGGACTGTGAGAGCCCCCAGAAGGGCTCCCCACCCCAAAAGGAAAGCATCCATGGTAAGGACCACTGAATGAGACTGAGTGACAAATGGGACCCCTTGCCTTAAATTGTCCTGATCCTGCCACCATTGAAGAGCTTGGATCAGTGTCTGAGTCACTGGAATCAGTTTGGTAAGAGGAGCCTTCCGTTGGGACCAAAAGGCCCTCAGATGGAACTGAATGTCCCGCATCTGGAATCTTGCCCCTTGGACCACCGCTGAAGAAGCTGCCATGTGGCCCAAGAGCTGAAGGAAGTGCCTTGCTGGTCGGGACACCAGAAGGCTGAAGGAAGAAGCCAGTTCTATAAGAACTCTTGTCCTTTCCAAGGGAAGAAAGGCTCTTGCTTTGACAGTATCTAGCTCTGCACCTATAAAGGTAAGAAGCTGCACCGGTTCGAGAGCTGACTTGGGGAGGTTGAGAAGAAATCCCAGGGAAGTGAGCATTTGCTGAGTCACTTGCAGGTCTGACTTGACTTGGTCTGGAGACTGACCCATTATGAGCCAGTCATCCAGATATGGAAAAATGGAAATTTCTTGCCTTCTTAGAAAGGCAACTACTACTACTGCCAGGCACTTTGTGAAAACCCTTGGAGCTGATGTTAGACCAAAGGGCATTGCTTTGAACTGATAACCGACTGAGGGCAACTTGAACCTGAGGTACTTTCTGTGGGAGCACCTGGTGGAGATGTGAAAGTAGGCATCTTTGAGGTCCAGGGAGGCAAGCCAGTCCCCTGGTCTTAGGGATGGAAGAATTATTCCCAGAGTCACCATCCTGAACCTTGGTTTTAAAAGATGTTTGTCAGGTATCTTAGATCTAGGATAGGTCACCACTCCCCTGTCTTTTTTGGGGTAAGAAAGTACCTGGAGTACAGACATTTGCCCCGGTGTAGGGTAGGAACTCTCTCTATGGCTCTTAAGGCCAGAAGAGATGAAACCTCTACCTCTAGGGCAAGGGTTTCAGAGAGACTTGCACGTGGAAAAGATCTGGCTCTCATCTTCGGAAATTTTTTGAAGCTGAGAACCAGTCCTTGGCTTACTACTTCCAGGACCCTCTTGTCTGAAGTAACAGACATCCAGTCCTGGACAAAGTAAGCCAGTCTGCCCTCTATAGGGATAGGAGAGTCGACCCGGGCAGACCCATCAGGGTGTCTGCTTGGCAGGGGCCTTAGACAGAGGAGTGGATGTAGCGCTGCTCATCCTCCTTCTGCTCCTCCCTCTGAAGAACCCACTGTGTGAAAAGGGAGAAGAGGCCTTGCTTGGTAGAAAGGCCTATGAAAAGGCCTGCCCCTGCTCCTAGATTGCTGCCTTTGAGGAGTTGCCTGCCTCTCCTTCGCCTGTGCACTCCTATAAGTGGTCCTATATTCCTCCATCTTTTTCATGTAATTCTCTGTCTGCTCCCCAAACAGAGAATTACCTTCCACAGTGAAATCCATGGCCTTAGCCTGGGTGTCCTGTGAGAGGCTAGTACATCTGAGCCAAGCCATTCTCTGAAGAGCCACAGATGTAGCCATGACTCTTGATGACACATCATTGGAGTCCACAGCAGCATGAAACTGTACCTTAGATCCCTCAATCCCGTCAGCAGACACCTCCTCCAGCTCCTTGGCCAGCTGGGGGGAGGCCTGTTTAACCAGTGCCAGTACAGTATCCCACCTGGACTTCTGGTATCTGGCTGCATAGGCCGTATAATTAGCCTGCCTGAGTCCCAAAGAGGATGCTATGTACTGTTTCTTTGCCAAGGCATCCACCCTCCTGGAGTCTTTATCTGGGGGGATGTGAAGCCAAGGGAACATTAGCCCTGTCACAGGCTGCAGCCTGCATGACCCCAACATGGCTGCATTGCTGATAGAAAAACTCTGTGTCTGAGCCTGATAAGGTATACCTCTTGTCCATTCTTCTATCAACAGGAGGTACAGAATTTGGAGACTTTAACATTTTTTGTGTCTGTTTCCCAAACGATTTGTGTAGAGGAATAGACAGCCTCCTGGACTCTGGGATGTCCATCATTTCAACAAAATCAGGCTTCTCTTGATCCTCTGTAGCCTTCTCCATAGGCAGCTGGAGGGTTTCAGTCACTTTTCTGTAGAACTGATAGTGGGGAAGGGACTCAGAGAGCCTAGGAGGGGAAACACAAGAAGGTCTGTCTGGGGAGATGTCCGGTTCAATGGGCACATCCAGACTTTCTGCTGCATCATAATCATCATCTTGCTCATAATCCCCCCCCCCTTCAAATTCTGGTTCATAAAAATCTTCAGGGGCATAATCCTGAACCGGAGGAACCGACTGAACTGAACCCCTAGCTAATGGAGCCAGATCGGAAGGAACCAGGCAAAGAGATTCAACAATCCGAATCGCTCAGGCAATCTCATCAGCGGTCAGAACACGAACCTCTGGAACTGAACCAGCTGATTTTTCTTTACGTTTCCTTTTTGTAGGAACAGATCCCTCATGATCGGCTCTCCTCTTGCCCGAAGAAGTATCGCCCTGGTCAGAGAGCACTCCTTCTGGTTCGGTCGGAACCGAACCAGGCTGGCCATCTGGGTCAGTGGATTTCTCGGCCTCCTTTTCTCTAAGTCTACCTAATCTTTTTTCCAGGGTAGACTTAGGAAAGTTTTTACATATTTGGCAGTCTGTATTGAGGTGGTCAAACCCCAGACAATAAACACAGGAGGTGTGGGGATCGGCCTTAGCATAGACCTCCCCACACTCACTGCAGTGTTGAAACCCAGTGGGCCCGTTTTTTTTCTTGGGTTTCTCATACATGGCCAACCTAACCAAACTTACCCTTTTTTCGGCAACCGCCAGGCAAGACTCCCTTATCGGTTTCTAACCATGTTACGGGTATTGGAAAAAACTGTTAAACCACTTTTTTTTATAACCGATAAGGACCGTTAACCACACACTAAAGGAAAACACACAGATTTCAAATATGTTGGATCGGTTCAGCCGAACCGATCGAGAAAAGTTTTTACAATTTCCACAAATAACCCAGAACTACTACCTAAAGTACTTACTGTACCGCAGACAGAGCCCTGAACCGTAATACTACGGAAGTTGAGCAGAAAAACAAACACTTTACCGACTTTGAACCGAGTAGAAGGAGAAATCTCCGGAGCGACTGTTCAGAGAGGCAGAGTAAAGAATCTGATGGTTGGGTTTCAAAGTTCTGCAGACAGAGACCTCAACCGAGCTCAAGCTCAACGTTCTATGCACTGCATAGAAAATTAACACTCTACACTCTGGGGCAGTTCAAAGGCTGGAGCTAACTGCATTGTCAGAATACAGCAAGACTTCATGTTGTTTGAAGGGAGGCATCTGTTGTGAATACAACTATAGGTGGTTTTTGAAGGAAAGGGATTCATTTTCTGAAGTTGCATTCTTCCTTCCACCATTCCAGGGCTCTCAGCAAAGGCTTTGTGATTGGCATTGATTTGGACAGTGGATCCCAACCCTGGAACCAGTGGTCCTCTTGGTGATACTGGACATCTCTCCTTTGGAATACAGCCCCTAATACCACTGCAGTGGATAAGGCCATGTGCCAAATCAGGGCCCCAAGAATCCCCTAGAATTCTGCAGCTGCAGAATTTTGTGCAGAACTTGTAGCCTACTGCAGAACATCTGCTATGCAGAAGAATTCACTGTTTCTGGTGATTCTTTATTAATATTTATAGTTTTTCCTGGTTCCCTTCCCCCTCCTTTTATGTTCAAAACCCCTCTGTGCTCACCATGTGATGTTATCACTGCTATCACATCATACATCAGATAATGGCAGGGCTGCATTCTGTCTCAGAAATGAATAGTCATTTATCTACCACTGCTACCACTTCCTGAGGAAGTGGCACAGCATATCAAGTACTGTGATATTTGCATAACCTGTACTATAGCCTGATAACATTTTCAGTCTTAAGTTATTACAGTGAGGCCAACTTAAACAAATTACTTGACAATAGTTCAGACCTGTTAACTGAATACCTTGCATTATACAGATTTATTTGTGCCTTTAAGGTATAGGGAAGCCATCTGAAAGGAATAACTGGTAAAATGAATTAACCTGTCTTTAAAAAAGAAGAAGAAGAAGAATAATTATGCCAAGAAAGGCAGAATCTGATAATGTCTAGACCTGTTGAAAGAATAGACCTGTTAAATGAACAAGCATTTGTCAATGCCGAATGTTTGCTTGCTGGCACTGGCATTGGTAGTGTAGAAGTTACAGAGCTGCATAATAGGAATGGCAGCGAAGTATTGAACTGAAGCCAACCCCACCACCACCCTGCAGAGAGTGGCAGGCATTGGGGTGTGCCTTTGGTTCATCAGGCATAATGACCACGCCATTTCACCACACCCTACCCTGCAGACACTGACAAGTGTCACGGTGTGCCTTGGGGTCTTTGGCCCTTATGCACACCCCATTCCATCAGGAAATACAGTGAGATGGGTGCGGTATAGGAGAATGGGGTGAAGTTTGGGTTCGAAAGTCCGAGGCACACCTGATGCCTCCTCACTGGTTGCAGGGGTGTGGGTGGGGGTGGAATGGTATGAGCATGACAGGCAAGAATCCCAAGTCACACCCCTGATGCCTGTCATACTCTACAGGGTGGGGCGTTATGGTCGGAAACCCTAACGCCTCAGGCATTCGTTGGTATTTTCACTCCAAATTTTCAACATGGTTTTTTTGTGACCCCACCTCATGAACAGTGGCAATATCAGTTTGTTAGCCGAAAACTGCTTTTGCACAGCGACTATGGCATTTGGCACCACAGGTGCAAAACACATTCGAACAGGATGTGAAAATGACAGTGGTACTGTTCATGGGAGAGGTGTAAAAAGGCAATGTTGAAAATCTGCATAATCTTAAAAAACTGGTGAAGTCATGGCGTGCGTGAGAAACTATGCAACGCACACCCGTAATGTAACTAGTTTGGGATTTTTACAGTAGATTGTTAACACAGGCATTTTGGGACCTCGATCATGAACAGTGTCAGTGTGATTTTCTTTATCTGTCCGAACAATGATTTCCCCAGCGACCACGCATCTCTGCACTGAAAGTGTGAAAACACATTTCGGCCATGTTGTGAAAATGACAGCTGTACTGTTCATAAGGAGGTGTGGAAAAATGCCACTGGTGAAAATCTGGACTGAAAATATTACAAATTCATGAACCTACAAAGTGCGTTGAAACTGCTAATGCTCACTTGTAACACAGTCATTTATGGAGTTTTGTCACCAAATTTTCAACATAGACATTTTAAGACCTCTGCTTATGACCAGTGTCACTGTGATTTTCTTAATCTGTCCCAAACATTGTTTTACAAACCAGACTGTACCATTATGCGCTACGTAATGCGGAAAACACATTTTGTGAGATGTGAAAAATGGTAGCTGCACTGCTCATTAGGAAGTGCAGTAAAATGGCACTTTTGAAAATCTGGTGTGCAAATTTTACAAATTCGCAAACTTGCCAGCGTGCGTAGGAACTGCGCAACGTGCGCTCCTAAAACAGTCATTTTTGGGAATTTTTTCACCAAATTTTCAACATAGCCATTTTAACACCTCTGTTCATGACCAGTGTCACTATGATTTTCTTAACTTGTCCCATACATTGATTTCGAACACCGACTGCGCTATTGAGCGCTACATGGGCAGAAACACGTTGTGGGCGAGATGTGAAAAATGACAACTGTACTGCTCATAAGGAGGTGTGGTAAAATGGCAATGTTGAAAATCTGGAGTGAAAATATTGAAAATTTGCGAACTTACGAGCGTGCAAAGGAACTCTACAACTCACACTCGTAAAACAGTCATTTTTAGTAATTTTTTCACCAAATTTTCAAAATAGCAATTTTAAAACCACTGCTCATGAACAGAATCACTGTGATTTTCTTAATGTGTCCCATACGTTGATTTCGCACACCAACTGCGCCATTGTGCACTACATGGGTGGAAACACATTTTGGGTGAGATGTGAAAAATGACAGCTGTATTGCTCATAAGGAGGTGTGGTAAAATGGCAATGTTGAAAATCTGGAGTGAAAATATTGAAAATTCGTGAACTTACGAGTGTGCGTAGGAACTGTGCAATGCACGCTCGTAAAACAGTCATTTGTAGGAATTTTTCCACCAAATTTTCAAAATAGGCTTTTGAGAACCCACCTTATGAACACTGGCAGTGTTGTTTCATTAATCGTTCAGAAAGGTGATTTGCACAGTGGCTCGCGAAATCACCGCCAGACTGAAATAACGCATGACAGTGCAAGAATTCATGAGGAGGGTCCCAAAAACCCCATGTTGAAAATTTGGTGCAAAATTCAAAAATGTCTGAGATATACAACAAAGTTGAAAAACCCTATCTATCAATTATACAGCTTACCGGCATTTCCTCAGTTTGCAGTCGGCTTTGAAGAGTGCAGGCGTGTTCCCAGTCCACTGAAGATCGTCGTGCGGACTCCAGAGGTAAGTATAGGGTGGGGGTGTGGGAGGCAGGAGTGAGCAGTGGGTGGAGTGCGGGTTGTGGGGGGCAGGGAGACTGCGAGGACCTTTTTTCTTTACAGGTTTTTTTTTTGAAAAAGCGTCGGGATGTTTGCCATGCTGGGGTAGGCTTCCAGTGTGGCAGAAGGGCTGGGGAGGCGTGGAAGCCAGCAGGGATTAGGCACCCCGTTGGCCATATCTGTTGCCATGGAGGGTGGGCTCCAAGCGTGGCACCCTGTACTCGGGGAGACAGTGAAACCGACGGGGATCGGGCACCCCGTTGGTGACAACATGGGGGAGAGTGGAGCCGGCGGGGAGTGGGCACCCCGTCGACCATTATCCATTTTTGCCACGCTGGGTGGGCTCCCAGCGTGGCACCTGGGCTCTTTGGGCGTGGAGCTGGCGGGATTGGGCACCCCATCAGCCGCCACAGTGTGGAGGGGAGGGTAAGGCGCGCCCAGGCACGCGTGTGCGTGCGTGTGTGTGGGGGGGAGAGCTCTGCTCACTCAAGCGGAGCTCTCCCTTTCAACTGTATGCCACTGCATTTTCAGCTGTCATAGACAGCTGGAGCAGTGATTGGTGCTCTGCGACAGCGCCTGCAAATACACTGACTGAATTGGAAGAGGCTGACACACCTCTGGAAAACTCGTATGATGGCACTATGTTTCTTGCACATGCGTGCAAGCAAACATAATAATTGTGCTATACACATTTTTGCCAGGGTTACTGATTACTTGTTATTACAGTATGGGTTGACAAAATTACCTAAAAGTTACAAAGAAACATTGTGTGCGGGGCCAGCCCTTGGTCCAGTAGGTAATATGTTGTGCTCCTATTCCAGCAGCTCAAGTTTGGGGACAAGCTCACGGAGCTGGCTGGGCAGCATGATGCTGGGGGGGGACCAGTGCTGTCACACACCACCTCTCCGAGCCTGGGAAGGTATGGCACAGTGTTCTGTTGCATGGGCAACACCTTGTGATGGGCTGGGATCCTTCCCTCGCAAGGGGTTCACGTGCATGCCATGGCCTGATGTGGCAATGCAGTGTGTCAGGAGAAGTGGGTTGGCATAAAAATGAGTCATGAAATATCTCTACTACTCTGTTTATTCCATTTCCAAACAGACCTATACCTATACAAATGAAGATACAATTTCATGATAACTAAATGGGAAATTTCTTCTTTTTAAACTTTGTTACATATTGCATATAAATAGTAAGTGATACACAGTGGGGACCTTAAGAGTGGCGTAAACAGCATGAGTATAGATAAATAATGTATTACAAAAGATCCCCTTTGCATATTTTATTTATGTAATAGGATAGGACCTTAAGTCACATTTTTTTAAAAACTTTTTAGAAAAAATATTATTTCTAAAAGTCTGTGGGTTTATTTTTTCAACTAGTGGTTCCCCAATCCTGTTTGTCATAGCCATTGCCATGGATGTGGTGTCAGGATGACAAGCTGACACTGTGACATGGCAGTTCACTGGTGCCACAGAACTTCTGAAGAAATTACAAACTACCATCACAGAAGTTCTGTGGCAAACAATAATCCTGCCGCAGAACTTCATCCCAAAGTGCTGCAGAAAAATCAGGGCCTTGGCTTCAGTAAATGGAGAAAATCTTTTGCAGGTCTTGGCTGACCTGCCTTGAAGGATACTACAGTTGCAATCAGTCTTGCTGCCCTTGCTTCAGGAAGGAATGTCTTCCCTTGCAGGGTATCCAGCTCTATACCTATAAAGTCCAAAACTTGAACTCGTTCTGTTTGTGGCTTTTGAACATTTCTGAGAAGCCCAAGTTCTTCAATGAGCCTTGTGTTAGTAGTAGGGAGGACTTAGCTTCCTGTTGTGAGACTAGCCAGTCATCCAGATTGGGAAAAAACAACACCCTTTTCCTCCTTAAATGTGTTGCCACCATGGCCATGTATCTCAACTGCTATGAATTTTGCACAGCACTCTGATTTTTACACTCAAATTTACCCTTCCTCTGGGAACGTTTACTGATGTTCCTCATCATGTTATAGGTGTTTCTGGACACACAGACTATTAAAACATTGAACTAAAATTGATAGAAGCATTCCTTAACACAGAAAACATTGGACTCACTATTTGACATATTACCCAGGCAAATTGATAAATCATCAATCATGATTTTTGAAGGTTACTCATGACTGATTATTGTTAATCATCAGATGTTACCATGAGATCATCAAAGGAGATTGTGATCTAAGATCATCATCTAGATCATGATTTAATCATCAAACATGAACTTTCAAATCATCAACTGATGATTATTGATTATTTTTGTAAGCTTAAATCAGCATGATGGTTGTTGATCTGTAGATGATCAAGTGATGATCATTAATGATTACATTAGTTCAGTATTATAAGATTGCAAGTCACAGAAGTAATACTTAATGTTTTAATCATTGATTATGAAAATATGAATGTCACATTTCAGCAGACAAATTAATTATGAATTATAATGTAGATCATGTGAATTTAAGTTTTAATCCCATTAGGAAGAGTACATGCAGGGTCAGATATTCAAAAGGGGTTGCACGTGGCACAACTGAGCTGTGCCAATGCAGCCCCAGTAATGTGCGCCGGGATGATATTCAAAAGGGGAACTTGCGCAGCGCAAGTCCCGATGCACCAGGGTGCATTGGTAATGTATGTAGTGCATCTGAAGGGGGCATGCCAATACATATGTGGCACATCCCGATATTCAGCCCGGGATGTGCCGCACATATGCTGGCACAACCCCTAGATGTGCTGCATACTGGGACACAAAGCTGAGCCAGAAAAAAACAGTTCAAAATCTGGCCACCCACAGGTGGGTGGCTGTATTGCAGGGCACAACTCAGCAACCACCCGCCGTGGGTGGCCACCCTCCCACCCAGAACACCGTCCACAAGCACCCAAATGGTCCCTGATGGTCTAGTGGTACCCCTTCCATCCTGTAACCCTGATTGTGGGTAACAGTAAAATAAAACAATCCCTGGTAGTCTAGTGGAACCCCCCTCCCTCCCCGTAGCCTGATCACTGAAAATGACAGATGTCACAAGCCCTGGTGATCTAGTGGTACCCCCCCACCCCTACCAATGCTCTGATTGCTGTACAAAAAATATTGTCCCTTCCCTGGTAGTCTACTGGTCCTCCCACCCCACCCAATGCCCCGATCGTTGCTTCATATTGAAATATATCCCTGGCGGTCAAGTGGCACCCCCCACTCCCCACCCTCCTGAAGACCCCTTGCCCACCCAGCTCCCCATCATCAGTGGAGCTGCTGCCACACACATACCACCTCTGCCGCCAAATGACAGCTTACAGTATGAGCTTTAAGCCCATTGGTCCACACTGTGAACCAATGAGCATGCAGGAGCATACTGTATGAGACCAGTCACAAATATATGAATGGACTTCATTCACATATTTGTGACTGTATTGATATGCCCTGCAAGCCCTTTTATAGCTGTCGTCGGCTGAAACAGCTGGGTGGTATCGAGTGGTAACCGCTTCTCCCTGTAATGGCGGGGCTAGACAAAGAAGTCATGAGGTGAAATGAGAAGTACCACTGGACCCTGCAGATATATTTCAATATAGGCCCCTGTGACTCGGTGCATTAGGTAGAAGGGCACTAGATTACCAGGAAGGGGTGTCAGCCCTGTCTGATGATCAGGCATCGGGAAGGTAGGGGCTCAATTGATCACCAGGGCTTGAAACATCTGTCGACCCCAGCAGTGGACTACGGGAGGGAAGACTCCCCAGACTACTAGAGTTGTTTTATTTTACTATTACCCTTGATTGGGGTTACAGGATGGTGGGGGGGGTACCACCAGACTACCAGGGAGTGTTTACACCTATTTCTACTGCAATCACGGCTACGTGGTGGGGGTTGCCCCAGGACCCCCTCAGTCCGTACCACATGCTGTGCAGGGCACCAGGTGCATTTTGCTGGGCTGCCCTGCTCAGTTCATGCAAATGGGGTCATAATGACATGCAAATGGCCCCATTTGCACCTTGCATACATTATGGCCCCATTTGCATGTCCAAGTCTGAATATCTCGGAAATGCACCCAGCGCAACTACAGTTGCAGTGGAGCATTCCCAGTTTTCCCTGTCTGGGGAATGTGCAAGTGCATTGTAAATTGTGCTATATTCAAAGGTGATGCACCATAGCACATCACCTCTGAATATCCCCCGGTCTGGCTCCAGCGCATCTCGGTTGTGCTGCTCCTCCACTTACACCATTGCCTGGCGCTGTCTGAATATCTGGCCCACAGTGTCTGGTATAGGATACATATTTGCATGCCTAATTTTCATATTTCAGCAGCATAGGCTATGGAACAAAACAATGGTAATCTCTATTTTTAAATTAATTTTGCATTGACAGTATTAGTTTGCAGACTATAAGGAAAGGTTTTGCTCACAAACCAAGTACTTTTAGGAACTCACCACAACCATAAAAGGAACCACATAATGGGGATATATAAACCAATATGATTTTTTTTGACTCCAGGAAGATGTGCGGTATCAGCGTAAACATAACTAAAAGTAAGTAGCTTTTAAAGAAAAGGTACCATAATCTGATTATTCTAATAAAAATGTCTAAATACAAAATGAATTCCAAAAGTATACAGAAAAGATAAATTGAAATAATAACTGGTGACCCTCCCATATTAATCCATTTCTGAGACCTGTAAAAAGTCATATCAACCTCCAAGTTGATACAGCAAGGTCATATCACCCTGCGAGTTGATATGGCTTTTAATGTCTCACACTAGGTTGTGTGTACCACGCTAAGGTACTAGCAGACTTGGAAAATTAGACCTTTCACAGTTTTTTTTTTATTTTAAACAATGGAGAAGCTGTTGACCCTTCACCTTGTCATCATAGCAACCAGCACACCGTGGAGCCCATACAGAGGTTGAATCAGCAATGCAGGAAGCATGTAATGCTAAGACTCTGAGCTTTGTTTACTTACTTAGCACCAGTTATTATAAAAAATAACACATATGAAGGTGTGTGATCTGTAGTTTTTTACACACCCTTGGTGTGTGACAATATATAAACCTCTCGAGCTTTGCCCTTGAAGTTTACATATTATCACACACCATGGGTGTGTGAAACAACTGCATATCACACACCTACACATGTATTATTCTCTGTTTCTTAAATTTATTTCTGTAATCTTGACCATGGGCAATCATGAACAATCATGATGATATGAGATCATCGTTAATCATAATCATTATCTCCATAACTTCATGATTTTTGATTGGCAGACATTTAACATTGATGGTTAATTATTGTTAATGATGATTGCAATGATGGTTTTTGAAACTTAAATATAATCTCTGAACATAACTGGATAATTATCATTCATGATACATCATTAAAAAATCATCATATTCTTGACTGGGCATTACCTAAAATATGAAAGTGCAACACATTCTGGCAATTTTTTTAATTTTATTTATATATTTATTTGACAGGAGAAGGCTGCTTGGCCAGCAGAAAGGTGAAGGTGAGGGATGGAGAAGATGCAGGAATCCCTGTACTGAAGTGAGTAGGAGGAGCTGCGAGCAGGAGAAAGCAGGGAAGACAGAGAGAGAGAGAGAGAGAGAGAGATAGGAGTGAAGGGACCCAAACCAGTATTTGGCGATAAAGGCGGGACAGTGGGCCTGGTGATGTGATGGCAGGGGGGATGGAGAAGGAAGTGTAGAGGGAACAGTGGTGGATATGAAATGGAAAGTTTGTGATGAAACAGCAAAAGGGGTTGCACAGAGTATCCATTCTGGCAAGAGAGGAGGGGGGTAACACCAAAGACTATATCTGCATAATCAAAAACTGAGAGCAAGATGGCCTGGTGGTGCAGAGGGCTGAGGTGCTGGCACCTTACCTCAAACCATGCTGATGACCTGGGTTCGGGAATGGAGTCGGGATGCCGGGGGCTGGCAGTGGAAGGAGAGGATCGAGCATCCATAGGACCGCTGTCTTCTCCTGGGGTGGGTAGTGGGATGGCGTCATGCTGCAGCAGCCTCTGATGGAGACTGGGAGCAATGCAGATGCAGGCAGGAGGGAACAACACCAGAAAAGTGGAAATACTGCTCCATGTTCAACCAGATGATGGCTGCCGGCTCTCTGATGCCATCCATGTCCCTGCTGAGCCTTCCATCTCAGCAGCACCCTCGGGCCAAGTGTTGAGCTGGTCTGCCCCCCCCTTGGCTGGCGCCTTCCCCCTCAGAGCAGGGGGACCCATCCGGTGAAGGGTTACACCAGGTTACCCTGGGGATGGCTGCTATATGAGAATGGAGGCTCGGAGGGGCAGATGGATTGGAGGAGGCCTTGGCAAAGCCTGAAGTAGTGGCTGATGTGGCAGCACGTAGGAGAAAAAAGAAATAATAAAAAAAAATGAGAGCATCATTTTTGTTACTAGTTCCTTGTGGACTTGCAGGAGGAGGCAGTCGTTGTTTTGGAATAAGGCATCCAGGATGGGGTGGAGTTTGGAGTGGATGGCATCTGTATGGATGGAGTAATTAAGTTTGCTGTCCAACCAAACTCCTAGGTATTTAAACACAGGGACCACCTCTAAGGGGGCACCATCAAGAGTGGTGAAAACAGTGGGGGACAACAGCCTGGCCAGTTTCTGGGAGGAGCCAAAATTCATGGTCACTGTCTTTTTGGTGTTGACCTTGAGCTGGTTTTCTTGGAACCACTGTAGGACATTGTGGAAGTCCCGTTAGAGTGGTCCAGTCACAGCAGAAGCCATAGGACCAGACACATAGATAATGGTGTCCTCCGTGTACATATGGATGTTTGAGGAGACACACATGGAAGGGAGGCCATTGAAGAAAATGGAAAAAAGAACTGGCCCTAATATGGAGCTCTGTGGGACTCCAGCAAGGATGGGGAGAAAGGGGGACAGAACACCTCCCACCTGTACTGACAGTTGCCAGCCTGAGAGGTATGATCAGAACCAATTGACAGTTTTGGCTGAAAGGCCAGTGGAGCAGAGTTTGTTAAGGAGGAGGGGGTGAGACACCAAGTCAAAAGCTTTGGCCAGATTGAAGAAAATAGCTGAGGTGATGTAGCCCTGGTCCATCCCTGTAAGGCTGGATTCAGTAACCTGCAGTAGGAAGGATATGGTACAGTAGTGCTTTCTAAAGCCAGACTGGAAAGGTGAGAAGAAGTCTGAGGAGTGTATGAAGTTGGCAAGTCTGGAGTAGACGAGGGATTCCTGGAGCTTAGCAAGGTAGAGATTTGACATATACACAGGTTTCTTAAACTAAGTAATGGGGAGATGGTAACAGCACACACCATGGTGACCAGTGTGCAGGACACCATTTCCCAAATATAAAAAAAAAGCACAAAATTAATGCGGAAAAGCAACAGAAAACTAGAGCTGACAGCACACACCACAGCGACCGATGTGCAGGACACCACTTCCCAAACATCAAAAAAGTACAAAATT
Organism: Neoceratodus forsteri; assembly: GCA_016271365.2. Lineage (NCBI taxonomy): Eukaryota > Metazoa > Chordata > Ceratodontiformes > Ceratodontidae > Neoceratodus > Neoceratodus forsteri. The sequence continues at coordinate 521,689,776 of CM057458.1, forward strand.
AATGCTGAGAAGCAACAGAAAACTAGAGCACTAAATAAACAGTAAACATCACCATACAGGGGAGGGGGTGTCGTATATGGAGGGCGATGGTTTCAAATGCTAGGAGTCTAACAAACAAACTTCCAGACCTCATGGCCACAATGGCAAAGGAGAACCTAGACTAGGTAGCTGTGGCAGAGATCTAGTATACAGATAACCACAGCTGGCACATGGCAATCCCAGGGTACAACCTATACAGGAAGGACAGGAAAGAGAAAAGGGGGGGAGGGGTGGTGATATACATCAGGGAGGGAATAAAAACCGCAGAGGTACTGGGGTCTCCTAGAGAGACATTCTTCCAGTGACCAGGTGAGCATACAAGGGTGACTGAGGTAACATGAAAAAAACTTCTTCCAACAAATACTTGTAAGACTGCTTGTTTCTTGCACGGTATACAGATTTTTATTTTTTTTATTTTTTATCTCTGTATACAATCATGTGCCTCAGTTATACATAAAGTGCATATGAGTACATAAACATGTAGGCTACCTTTAACAACAAAATAAAAACTTGATTCACTTGCCCTAGTCCATGCACCAGCCACCACTTACCCCTTCGCTTCACCAACAAGGCTTCCTGAGGGGTCTCCTAGCAAGACCAAAGCCCTGTGGTTAATGGCTGACACAGTGAATAGGGCAAACATCAGCATCGGAGTGATATACAGGCTCCCAACATTGCAGGAAACGGGGGGATAAGGAACTACTTTAAAAAAGAACCTAAAATGATGGATAAAGGCAAGATGATATCGGTGGGGGATTTTTAACCTACTTGACATAAATTGGGAAACACATACAGCAGCAACAACAAGAAGCAGGGACTTTCTAATGGTCTTAATGGGAGCAAGTCTGAGGCAGCTTGTAAATGTACCAACTAGTGGAAAAGCAGTCCTGGACCTGGTTCTCACCAACAGCGAAAGGGTAAGGGGGATTGAAGTTGGATGCCATCTGGAAAATAGTGCCCACCATATGGTTGGAGTCAAGGTGAACATGGCAGAGGACACAAGCCACTCAAAAATTGGGGTCCTAGATTTTAGGAAAGCTGACTTCCAGAAAATGAGAGAAAGCCTGCTGAGGGTCTTAAAAATTACAGAGGGGATGGGGTGGAGGAAATGTAGGAAAGCCTTAAAGTAGCTATTCAAAAAGTCATAGACCAATGCGCCAGAAGGGTAATTAAGGCAAAAAAGAAAAGAAACCCTCCCTGGTTCTCAAAAGAGGCATCGGCTATAGTGAAAGAAAAAAAGGATGTCTATAGCCCATCCAATTATACACCAATCAGTCTTACATGCTTACTATGCAAAATTATGGAGTCCATAATTAAAAATAAACTGGAAGCAGGCTTGAAAAACAAGAATATTGTAGACATCAAGCAACATGGTTTCAAAAAGATTAGATTGTGTACAACTAATCTGTTAGTATTTTATGAAAAAGTAAGTCAGGCACTCTCAAGAAACCAACCAGTGGATGCTATATTTTTGGATTTTGAGAAAGCGTTCGACAAAGTGCCACATTCAATACTAATAGATAAACTATATGCACTTAACATAGATCAAGCATTAGTTTATTGGTTATCCAGCTGGCTAGATAACAGAACTCAGGCAGTCCATATCAGAAGTAGTCATTCAGAGATAAGGGAAGTGACAAGTGGGGTCCCGCAGGGCTCAGTGTCGGTGCATGTTCTGTTCAGCATATTTATCTCAGACCTCGATAAAGTTATCACAAACTGGACAGCTAAATTTGCCAATGACTCAAAATTAGGGGCTGTAGTGCAAAACACAAACCAAATAGATAAATTAAGAAAAGACTTACTGACTATAGAAAAATGGGCAAAAAACAATAACATGAGCTTCAGCTTCGACAAGTGCATGACATTGCATATGGGAAAAACAAAAACTATGCAAGTTACAACCTTATGGGGAAAACATTGAAAACAGTAGACAGAGAAAATGACTTGGGGGTCTTAATTAGCAAAGAATTTCATTTTGGGGACATTGTGCAAAAGTAGTAAGGAAAACAAACTTAATTCTGCAATATATCAAGAATGCTTTTGTATCTAGAGATAGGAACTGTATAAGAACACTTTACACAGCATACATAAGCCCTCACTTGGACTACTGTTCTGTAATCTGAAGCCCCCATTTAAAAAGAGATATTTCCAACATAGAGAGGACACAGCATAGGGTAACCAAGATGGTGGCTGGACTGAGGAATAAAACATACGAAAGTAGAATTAGAGAGCTGGGTCTGTACACACTTGAGATGAGGAGAAGGAGAGGAGACATGCTTCAAATGTTCAAAATTGTTAGAGACCAAAAACTAATGGATAGCCTGGTGATGAGTCTGTACCAAAATAAAGACAATCTGAGATGCCATAGCCAGCAAGTTCGTGCCTACCACTATACTAATAATACCAGCAGAGTTTTTTTTCTCCTTCAGACCAGTACAGTGTTGAATCTCTCCCAAGAGAACTGGTATCAGCACCCATGTTAGAGATATTTAAAACTAGGCTGGATATGTACCTTATGAGTAAAGGGTAACGAAGCCCTGCCTAGGCGGGAGACAGGCCGGATGGGCTAACACATTCTCCTGTCTCAACAACCCAGTACAGAAATCAGTACACAGGACATACAAAGCATAAAATTAAGAAGAGGATAAGGAAACATATAAAGAGAAACTGAGGGAGGCAAGTACAGTAAGGTGATAAAAAAGGCTAAAGCCCAGATTGAGGTGAAGATTGAAGAAGGGGCACAGTGAGGGGATAAAGCTTTCTTTAGGTACATAAGGTAAAAAAGGAAAACTAAGGGGTGAATAGTTAGACTAGCAATGGAGGAAGGGAACCTAGTAGAGGAAGATGGAGAAAAGGCAGAAGTCCTAAACAGGTACTTCTGCTCAGTGTTTACAAAGGAGGAGGAGGGCAATGGATCAGGGCCAATTAGTAACTACACCACTGGACTAGCAGTCAATACAAGCCCCTTCACAGCAGACCAAGTCATGGAGGCACTAAACAAATTAAAGGTGGATAAGGCCATGGGACCAGATGATATACACCCCAGAATCCTGAGAGAACTGGGGAGGGAACTGGCAGAACCCCTGGTGGGCCTGTTTACTAAATCACTTATGAGCGGAGAGGTTCCAGAAAACTGGAAGAGGGCATCAGTAGTCCCACTTCATAAATCTGGAAACAGGGAGGAGGCAGAGAACTACCACCCAGTAAGTCTCACTTCAGTCGTAGGAAATTTATGGAATCCTTACTCAAGCAGAGAATATTAACATTCCAGGAATCCAGCGGTCAACAGGATCATAAACAACACAGGTTCACGGTGGGAAGGTCTTGCCAAACAAACCTGGTCAAGTTCTTTGACTGGGTTACTAAGGTGGTTGATAATGGAGGAGCAGTTGATGTGGCCTACCTAGACTTTACCAAAGACTCTGACTCTTTTATGCACAGAAGGTTGGTAAAGAAGCTAGACTGCACAGGGGCGGGACAGGAGGTGGTAAACTGGGTGAAAAATTGGCTGCATGTTAGAACACAAAGAGTGTAGGTAAATGGCACATTATCAAAAGTGGGGGAGGTAACCAGCGGGGTGTCCCAGGGCTTAGTGCTGGGGCCCCCTGCTATTCAATGTATTCACAGCCAACATAGCAAATGGGCTCGATGGGAAAGTGTGTCTGTTTGCGGATGACACCAAGATTTACAACAGGGTGGACTCCCCAGAGGGAGTAAAGAAAATGGAATCAGACCTAAAGAAATTGGAGGAGTGGTCCAGAGCATGGCAGCTGAAATTCAATACCAAAAAATGCAAAATCATGCACCTAGGAAAAAGCAAGCCAAAAATGGAGTACTGCTTGGGGGGAGAAAGACTAACTGCAACCAACCAAGAACAAAATCTGGAGATCATGATACCAGATGTCTTGAAAGTAGGTAGACAGTGTGAGAAGGCAGCACTAAAGGCTAGTGGCATGCTGGGATGCATTTGGGAGGTGAATCACAAGCAGAAGGAGGAAAGTGATATTGCCACTGTACAAGGCACTTGCCACATGGAATACTGCATGCAGTTTTGGAGACCACACCTTAGAAAAGACATTGATAGGTGCTGGCCCAGTGGTGCTGAGGGTTGAGGTGCTGGACGCCACACCTCGTGCCATGCCAGTGATACGGGTTCAAGAACAGACTCGGGTCACTCGGGGGCCAGTGGGGGAGGTAAGGATTGAGTGCCATAGCTCTCCTTCCTAGGAGTGGGGCGGTCTGTGCTGTGAATGGCACAGCTGGGGAGCTCGCCCATGTCCAGGGTGCTTGGTTGACTCCATGGAGGTGGAGACTGCTGCTGCACCCATTGCATGGTGTGCGGGTGCAAAGGGGCGAAAAGGAGAAAAATCCCCTGTGGCAGGATGACGCCTGACTCCCCACAGGCACCGCTCCTGGGCTGGGCATAAGGTAAGCCCTGGTAATTCTGGGGAACAGAGTTGGAGGGGCAGGCAGAAGGGGGCTGTTAAGGGGGGTGTAGAAACAGCAGTTGTGTTAAAAAAGAAAAATCATTGATAGGATGCAGACAGTTCAATGAAGGGAGACAAAAAGGATACAGGGGTTACACCACATGACGTGAAAATAGGTTAAGGGAATTAAACATGTACACCCTGAAACAGAGGAGGGAAGGGAGACATGATCAAGACCTTCAAGTACATCAAGGGTATAAATAAGGTGCAGACGCAGAAACTATTTCATATCAAGAAAATAGTAGAACAAGGGGGCATAATCTGAGGCTGAAAGGGGGGATGATCAGGACCAATAGTAGGAAGTTCTTCTTCACTGAGAGGGTGGTGGACACCTGGAACAGCCTACCTCCAGAGGCCATGGGTGCAAAAATGGTTGAGGGGTTCAAGAGAACTTGAGACACAAAAGTATCATTCACCAGGGGAGAAGGGGAAAATGGGAGTGTAGATAGTATAAACCTTGGGCACACTAGATGGACCTTGCGATCTCCTTCTGCTATCATCTTTTATGTTTCTATGAGGGAGGAGGGAGATAGGCTGGTGGAGGGGTCAACACCTTTATGTAGGAGTACCTCAGCAATTTTCCCAGCCTGGGGGACTGTTCAGTGGGAGAATGAGAGGTTCATGATATAAGCTGGGGGGGGGGGCAATGGCTGGGGCCAAGATATGTAGGAGTTTAGAGTCCAACCCATTGGGACTGGACTTGCAGGGGTTGAGAGAGGTGAGGGCAAGGAACATTTTGTGGGGGGTAACAGGAGGGAAGTGGTAGCCATGGGCCGATGGTGCAGGAGCAGTAGTAAAGAGGGACTGGGGAAGGGTGCTAGAGGTGGAGGGTAGGTCACAAGTGGTGAAGAAATGATTGAGATGCCAAGCAACTGAGTAGGTGTCAGAGACTAAAGAGCCATTCACCAGGAGGATGGCGGCGAGGGGGAGGATTGGACAGGGGGGTCCAAAATGGAGCGGGGCACTTACCAGAGTTTATCAGGGGAATTAAGGTTGCTTTTGAAGTATAGGGCCTTGGCAACTTGAGTAGCCTTGGTGCATGAGTTTCTAACCGATCTATAGGGCAGATGGTCGGGTGGGGATTTTAAGGATTTGAAACAGGCCCAGGTCTCATCCTGGCATGTGTACAGGGCAATAAGGTCAGGTATGATCCACAGGTGGCTGGCATGTTTGACCCTCAATTTTCTTAGGGGGTATGTGAGTTCCAGTGTGACAGAGAATTGCTAGGAAGTGGGATAGGGCAGTACTGACATCAAGGGTGAAGTAGACAGGAGTCCAGTCTGAGGTAGTAAGGTTGTAGAGCACACCCTGAGTGTTGAGCAGTCTGAGGGATCCAGTCTAGTTCCTCTGAATTTGGAAGACCAGTGCTATACATTTTAATGCTGAGAGGTTGAGAGGAATGACCATGGCTAGGCACTTTGAGAACACTCCTGTTGCTGATGACAGACCAAAAGGAAGTGATGTGTACTGGTAGTGGCAGTTCTCCATCCTGAACCTGAGGTACTTTCTGTGACTGGGACTGACTAAACATTTGAAAGTGGACATCTTTGAGATCCAGTGACCCCAGCCAGTCTACTTTTTGCAGAAATATGATGGCACTTGGTCAAAATGCTACATTCAATTGCAGCGTAGTCAACAACCATGCAGTAAAAATGTTGCTGACAAAAACAGCCCACAAGCAAATATGTAACAATAGCGCCAATGGTGGTGGTCCAAAAATACATGGAGGACTGCTGCCATTGCGAAGTAACAAAAGGAAATTTGTGTTTTGCATGTACTTTACCCCCCCCTACCCCGGCGTTGGGGATTCACACTCAAAAAAAAAGATATATAATCAACTTGTGGGGTGAAACTGGGGATGCAGAGAACCTTGGGGGGTGGAATTAGGTAACACAACAGTCTAGGGAAAAAAAACACTTGGGGGTGGAAAACACAGGCAAAATGAAAAATCTCCAAATCAGGAGACTAGGAACAGAACCCAGATCTCCTCTGCTCCGGGAAGCTATTGCCTTAGCCTCTCCACCACAGGAGCAGCTTGAACAGGCACCTGGCTTCCAGCTACATGACTCCTTCCTATCTGCCTAGACAGCTATGGGGTAGCGGTAACTGACTTACACTATTCTACCCCTGTTGCTGTCAAGGCAGACACAGGTTTTGAAGCACTGTTTTGACAGCGCTTTTCTTGAAACGCTGTTTTAACCGGTTACTAATGTGATCACTGAGCCCAGTGTTACTAGCTTGAATTTTTCTTTGTTTAGGTGTTTGCTCATATATCTGAGGTCTAACATGTGTTGCCATGCCTCATTTTTTTGTGAGTTTGGAAGTACCTGGTAGAAAGTCCCTTGCCCCACTGTGAGGAAGGTATTTTTCCACTGCAGTTGCTTGCAGCATTTGTTTGTGGCACTTTCTGTAAAGTGTTGTGGTTGTCACTCATGGAAATACATTTGTTTTTGTTTTTAAGCTTATGGCAGTTTATGGCTTTTAACAGTTCTTATATTGCAAAAATGTCCGCCAGAAATTATTTTAAAGATCATTTCTGGTAGGCATTGATACATAGGTGCACTGTGTCCTGGATGCTAGAAGGTTTCCCTACTCGGTGGTTGTCACCCCTTAAGATGCTGGGTTGCGAACCCTCTTGGCGAATCAGAACTCAGAAAATTCCCTACCCATTTTATAAAGAGTACTAAGGCAGAGGTAAGAGGAGTCATTAGGTAGAGGTTGTTTTGATCCAAAAAGTATGACCATAGTCTTCTTTCTCTTGAACAGCAGGTGACGCCTTTGGGAAAACTTAAAAAAATGTAATATTTAGGCACAATTCAGCTTGTATTTCATACATCTCATATAGATTGCTCCTCTCCATTATTTATTACTGAAGACATTTCTTTAAAAAAATATATTTATCCCTCTGAGTTTATGTACCTCTATACCTTAAACTGTATTGGAAATTCTAAAGCTCTGTTGTGACATCGCAGGCTATTGCCATGGGAAAAACTGTAGTGTCACAAGCACAGTTTTGTGACATCACCGGGGTCTGCACTGGAAGACATATGAAGAGACACTTAAGGAGCTTAATATGTATAGCCTCGAGGAAAGGAGGGAGAGGGGGGACATGATAGAAACGTTCGAGTACCTCAAGGGAATCAACAAAGTCCAACAGGGTAGCATCTTTCAAAAAAAGAGGTGTGCAAGAACAAGAGGGCACAATTTGAAGATAGAGGAGGGCAGCTCAGAGGTAATTTAAGGAAGTATTTTTTCACAGAGAGGGTTGTGGATGCATGGAACGGCCTTCCGGAGGAGGTTGTGGAGTCAAAATCAGTGGTGGAATTCAAGCATGCATGGGACAGTCATAAGGCAATTCTAGGGGGTGGGGGTAGGAAGAAGTAGGCTGCTGGTTAACTAGGATCTGCAGCTTATCCAGTAGGTAGGGAAATGGGCAGACTGGGTGGGCCAAGCGGTCCTTATCTGCCATCAAATTCTACGTTTCTATGTTTCTATATCAGGTTGGGAAGAAGTAATAGGGGCTGATTAACCACCAAGGAACAACTGTCCTGTTTTCATGCATATGACCTCAATAATAAACAAGCATTTGTCAATGCCAAATGTTGTCTTGCTGGTGTTGACATTGGTAGTGCAGGAGTTAGAGAGATGCATAATAAGAATGGCAGTGAAGTATGGAACCAATGTCAACCCTACACCACCCTGCAGAGACTGACAGGCATTAGGGTGTGCCTTTGGGTCGTCGGCAATAACGCTCATGCCATTTCACCTCACCCTACCCTGCAAACACCAACAAGTGTTGAGGTGTGCCTTGGGGTGTTCGAGCTTTACACGCACCCCTTTCCATAAGGAAATATGCTGAAAGGGGTGCAGTATAGCAGAATGGGGTAAATTTGGGGGCTGAAGAGTCCAAGGCACACCTCGATGCCTGTCACTGGCTGTAGGGTGGGGTGGAATGGTGTGAGCATTACTGTCGACAATCCCAAGTCACATCCCTGACACCTGTCAGTCCCTACAGGGAAGGGAGTTATGGTGGGAAAGCCTAAGACCCTGGGCATTTCTTGGTATTTTCACTCCAAGTTTTCAACATGGGCTTTTTGTGACCCCAGCGCATGAACAGTGACACTATCAGTTCATTAGCTGAAAGATTATTTTGCACGACTATGCCATTTTGTGCCACAGGTGCGAAAACACATTTTGAACAGGATGTGAAAAATGACAGCTGCACTGTTCATGAGGAGGTGTAAAAAATGGTAATGTTAAAAACGTGGAGTGAAAATTTAACAAAATTAGTGAAATCATGAGCGTGCGTAGAAATTGTGCAATGTTCACCCATAATGCAATTATTTGGGGGATTTCTTACACCAGATTTCCAACCTAGGAATTTGGGGACCTCTGCTCATGAACAGTGGCATTACGATTTTCTTAAACTGTCCCAAATGTTGATTTCGCACAGCGACCATGTCCATTGTGTGCCACAGCTGTGAAAGCATGTTTCAGGCAGCATGTGAAAAATGACAGCTGTACCATTCATCAGGCAGTGTGCAAAAATGACAATTTTGAGAATCTGGAGTAAAAATGCAAGAAATTGGCGAAGTTATGAGCGTGCGTAGAAACTGCGCAAAGCACGCTAGTAACACAGTCATTTTTGGGAATTTTTTCATGAAATTTGCAACATGAACTTTTTGGGATCTCTCCTTATGAACACTGTCACTGTGATTTTCTTAATCTGTCCCAAACATTGATTTTGCGCGGTAACCGCGCCATTGTGCACCACATGTGCGAAAATACATTTTGGGCCAGACATGAAAAGTGACAGCTATACTGTTCATAAGGGGATGTGGAAAAATGGCAATGTTGAAAATCTGGAGTGAAAATATTAAAAATTCTTGAAATTATGAGCATGCATGAGAACTGCATTACGCACGCCTGTAAAACTGTAATTTTTGGGAATTTGTTCACCAAATTTGCAACATAGCCTTTTGAGGAGCCTACCTCATAAACCGTGGCACTGTCATTTCATGAATCAGTCCCAAAACGTAATTCCACGCAGTGACCGTGAAATCAGCTTTCGGGACCGATTAATGAAACGACAGTGACTGAGTTCATGAGGTGGGGTCCCCAGAATTCCATGTTGAAACTTTGATGCAAAAATTCACGAAAATGGCTGAGATATCCACATAAGTTGAAAAAAAAACAAACATTTATGCCATTATACAGCTTACCGACATTTTTTCAGTTCGTGGTCGGCTTTGAAGAGTGCAGACGTGTTTCCGCTCCACCGAAGATTGTCATGCCTGGCTCCGGAGGTAAGTATCGGGTGAGGGGAGGTTGTGTGGGGAGGTGGGTGCACATAGGGTGGCTGCAGGTTAGAGGAGGGGGCACTGAACTCAACGAGGGACCATTTTTAATTTTACAGGTTTAAAAAAAAAAAAAACACAGCAATGTTTTCTATTTTTGCAGGTACTTTTGCACATTGGGGTGGGCTCCCAGCATGCCACCTGAGTGTTTTTTGGGGGGAGTCCATAGCTGATGGGGCTTGGGCACCCCCATCGGCACATACAGAGTGTGGGTGCATGAGCCGAGGGGGAATTGGGCACCCCCCTTGGCACACAAGAAATAGGGGGGCATTATGCTGTCGGGGATTGGGCACCCCATCAGCAAATTAATTTGGGAGGGGGCATGACAACAGGGGGATTGAGCACCCCCATCGGCTTTCAGGGGCACTGTGAGAGGTGGCGGCTGTCCGTCAGCTTCCATGAGGACTGTGAGAAGCGACTGGGAAGACACCACCATCTTTCTTGTAAGGGATACCCAGACAAGGCAAGCAGTAATTCACTGCTGCAATCAGGGAACGCCCTGGGGCACTCCCTGATAGCAGTGGTTAATTTCTTTCAAGTTGGTGGCACACTTCTCAGCTGCTGTCATAGACAGCATGCTGTGCCATTGGTGCCACAGAGCCCCATCAGAAAAAACAGTGGCGCCATTGGCTGCAGCAGGACCGCACCTCCAAAACCTGCTTCTCCACTCAAGCAACCACAATATGTTGTCTGCGCTGCACGCACAAGACAACATACAAGTGGTATTAAGAAATACAGAGCTAATAAGAAATAAAAGTTGCCTTTGTTTTTAAGTATTAGTCATCATCCGAAAAACACCCCATGTATCTTCAGAAGGTCATGTTGCAGATTGGACTCCACTTTTGTGGAGCTAGGTTCTCTGATGTAGAGTACCATATTGTACTGTATGCTCACATGTGGCTAGAGGAAGACTTGTAAATGCTGGAAAGGCCATTCAAGAAAATGCAGAAAAGCAAGGAACTCCAGTATCAAATTCTATTGCTAAGTCAATGAAAACTACTCCTAGCAGGTGCCCTTTGTTCATTCCATTGCGCTTAGTATTTGTCAGCTAAGAAGGGATGTGACTGGAAAGAGTTAAAGAAGCCTGAACTGCTTAGGAACTCTGTCAGGTGTCTTGACTTTGAGGTTATGACTGTTGATAAACAACACTTTTGTAAGGGCGGAAGCACCACTTGTGCTCGTCAGCGAGATTCCCAATGTCACAGTGGCACAATACCGACACGGTATTGTGCCGTCTAAAATAATGTTTTTGTGGGGTTTATAATCAATTCCAGGTTGGAGTTGTTTCAGGGAAGGGGCAGAACACCAGGAGAAGCCATGTCACTGAAAACAGACCATTACAGTGACTGTCGCTGTAATAGTCTGTTTTCGGTTTTCGCTCTCCTGATGTCACTCATAAGTGGGCCACCATGTGAGAGCTACAACAATGTGTAACTTTTTCTTGATTAGGGATGCTCATATGGTAGATTGTCCACCCTGTTGGACTATGGCTGAACAACATTACTATCCACTAAATCTGACCCCTTAGGCCATATAACTACTATATAGGTTGCATAGTTTCAGAATTCAGTCTAATTATCTTTTCTGTATATCTACTTTGCTCTACCATATTATAAACTGTCCAGTCATAAAAAAAAGTACTGTACTGCAAAATTATATTCTTTTGCTAGGACAACTGGGATTAGTAAAATTACTGTATGTGGATGATCTGCTGTCCAAAAAATAAGAAGTCATATTTCCAAAGCCCCTAACCCTCAAAAAAATCATTATAAGTTGATAGATTTGGGCAACACTTTCTCCACCAGTAGTTTTTGTGGTGCACACACAGTAGTTAACTTCCAGAAAGCTCCAAACTTGAAATGGTTTTAGACCATTCACAACCATTTGCAGGAAATATTCCCATAAACTGCCAACAGAGAGCACCACTGATAGACATAAACTAGTCTACCATCTGAAAATGCCATAGATTCTTTACAATACACAACATAGATACAACATTATGTACCGTAGTTTCATGTTGCACCACCATTTATGTTTTTGAAAAACTGGGGTATCTGGTGCCCAATACAGCCAACATGGCCTTAGAAAGGGGTCACTCTGCCTAATAAACAACCTCATCTTCTCTAGGAAGTTGGCAGCAAATGTGTGTGACAGCAGTATGTAGGATATAATATACTGGAATTTACAAAAAGTCTATGATTATGTTCCACGTGAAATCTGCAAATGCATTCTCATGTTCAAAATAAAAAATATTGTACTGAAGGCCATTTGTGAATGAATACAGCACTGACTGAAAATTGTAACACAGGATATTCTATAATTTCCTAGACCATGGAAGGTACAGTACAATGTTTTGCTGGCAAAATTATTTAGCTTATTCACAAGGAAGATTATGGATCTAAAGGTTTTTCACAGGTCAGATTCATTCATTCTGCTAAAGTGTGTATGTTCCCAATCTGGATTGTGTGCTTTTGGGAGATACTCCAATCTACAATGTGATTTCACTAGGGTTGCTCGGAATCCACCGAACAGAATAAAGATTCGTCAGATTCCTATCTGATTTTCAGATTCAGGGTTTTCACATTTGCAGTCTGAAAATCTTAAATCCTAAATTGAATCCTAAAGCCTATTTTTCATAGGCAACATAGGCATTTAGGATTTCAAATCTGAATCCTAATTTTTATTTTTAGGACCTTTTAGGATTTTAAACAGATTTGGATTAGGATTTGTAAATTCCTAAAATCGGATCAGAATCAGTTGATTCCAAGCATTCCTAGATTTCATATATCCTCTTTGCAGATTTTCTAAACAGATTAAGTCTTGTATTATGCTGTAGGTCCCAAGTGCCACACTAGGCAAGCATACTCTTACACTGGTACTATTAAGGTTTTATATACAGTTAACTTATGTGTTCTCAGACTTGCTCTCTTCAGTACCATGACAAAGTTTATACTCTAGTTAGCCCTGGCAATCATACTGCATGGTCAATAAAAATGTTCCTTTTCAAATCATTGGCTATAAGTACCTGCAGCAACTTTTTCATTGGCACTGTTCAAATGCCAACCAATTCACTTGGTACCTATGCTGCCCTTTCCCTTAGGGCAATTTACTTTCTGAACCTGAGGGTGTTTTTTTTTTTATTTATCATCATATTTTTTCCTTTGTAGATGCTGCTACTAGAGATGCAATAAATTTAAACTTCTCTGGCATAGTTGCCATGAAGTGGGAAAGATCGCCTTTGTGAAGTTTTCAAATTTCCCACTGGGGAGACCAACTTCGCACTTCACCAGTTTTGCAAAGTTTTCAATGCAACACAGCTCCATTTCTCTGAAGCAGTTTGTAAAGTGGCCACTTCACAAGAAAACTGTGGTCAATTTGTAGTGAAAAGGTCCAATTTGCCTAATTAAAACTTTGAGAATTCACAAATTCACAATTTGAAAATTTTGCAAACTTCACACATTTTGTCCACTTCACCTGTCTCTAACTGCCACCAACTGCAACCATATTTTTAGATGCACATTTTCAGTTTTTTTAGCTTTCATAAATCCTGACACTGTCCATGTAAGAATATTATTGTTCATTTCCTTCTGTCTCATTTTGTTTCTCATGATATACCAAAACAAAAGACATTGAGGTGGTTGAGGTTTGTGGCACTGGGTCAGCAATGTAATATGGGGTGTGGGGCACAAAAGCTATGTGGAGAAAACTTTGAACCTTAACATGATCAAGTCACTTTGAAGAAAAGGAGAATGAGAGGAGACGTGATCTCAATGATTCACATACCCAAGAATATCAACAAGACTCAACAGAGATGTTTCATTTTTATGTCCTCCAGCAGGGTGCACAGACATACCCTGAATCTAAGAGGTGGCAAATTCAGGGCTAATGTTAGGAGGCACTTGTTCTCCCAGAAGGTTGTAAATATTTGGAACAGCCTATCAGAGGAATCAGTGGCAATGAAGACAGTACTATAAGTAACAGTGTTTGTGAGATGTCCCTTGGCTAATCAAGCACATCATCTCATGACTTCTTAGTGTTTGAGAACTGCGAAGTGAAGCTGAGCGGTTCTGGAACACTAAGAAGTTAGGAGATGATGCTCTTAAAAAGCCAAAAGATACCTCATAAACACCAATTATTTTTTTACTAAGCATTTTTTCTTCAACATTTATTTGACATTAACTCCCATCTCCCACATCACACAAAAGCTCTACCAAAGTGATTTGTCTATTTGAGAATCCTTCAACTAAAAAATGTCCTTAAAGATGGTGCTGGAGAGAGTTCAAGTGCAGTGGGATTCGGAAAGGCAAAGAAACACATCAACCAGGGCTAGGCTCTCTGACCTGGGGCTAACGCAACCCCCCCCCGCCCTGTCACCCCAGAGTGAATTTCCACCCCACAGCCAAGAGACTGAGTTGGCAGAAAAGAAGAATATAGAGGCTAATACCAACAGGGGTTATTCTTAACCTCATGGGGCAAGGAAATGGCTCAGAGAGAATTATTGTGCAGCATGACATAAACAAGAGAGGTCTCTGTCCTTTGTTTTTTTTCTGTCCCTAATAAATGGAGGAATTATTTGTACAGCATGCTCAGATACAATCACCCCTGCTTTCCTGATATTTTCTATTTCTGTGCTATTTCTCGTTCTGCTGGTGCTGTCTGTGCCAGTGAACAGGCAAGCTTCTAAACTGAATGATGTTTTGTTGTGTTGTGCTGCAGGTTTTTTTTTATCACGATACTCTTCATCTCCTCCTCTGCAGAGCGAGCATGCCGATTGTCCGGCCGCTGGCACTCACACTGCTGCCACTCGCACCCCCAGGCCTGGGGTCTGGTCTGAAAATTGCGTTCCTCCATGCAGGCTGGCCAGCATCTGTGGGGTACACCTCTCTAGGTCCCAAGGGTACAGCTCACAGTCATCAGTCACCATGACTGCCTCACAGTTTTCCACCTGGTTTTCCCCCTTGGAGCCGGAGATGCAATGACGTCAGTGCACTGACGTGCTGACGTCCACTGACCTCCAGCCCTCTGCTGCACACCACTCCTGCAGTGCCCCCAACTTCCATCAGGTGCCACTGCAGGAGTGACGTGAACCCCTGCACCCACCCTAGAGAGAGAGGAGAGCAGTCATGGGATGCTCCATCCTCTAACTCCCCTGCTGACCCATGGTGGCAAAGGTCCATTCCTGAACCTGGGTCACCAGTGTAGCACGAGGTGTGGCATCCAGTGCCTCAACCCTCAGCGCCACTGGATTGGCAGTGTGCTGCAGTTTAATGGCTGTTTTCAAATGATCTTAGAATTAAGAATTTGGAATGCAGGTACACTAAGAAGCTGAAGCACATGAAGACCTCTTGGCTGTACAAGAGGTTTTCATATGCTGATGTCTCTCCCATTCATAATGGAATAAAAAAAAAAACAGAAATTCTTTATAAAGGATTTCAAAGTAAGCCTGGAAATATTTCTGCTTACCAATGTAACCACTCTCCCTTAAACCAGACAATGCACCATAGTAGCTCATTGATGCCAATTGCATTTCATTTAAAATCTCATACCTTTTATGTCATTTACTGTTAGCTGCAGAAACATCAGCAAATAGGGATCAATGAGGGTCCTCTTGATAATCATTTCAATGTCAGTCTCTTCAGGGTGGAGCATTCCCTCTGTTGCCACCCCGAAAGCGATAATCCACACCACCAGGACTAGAATATAATTGTGGACATCTTTCATCTGAAAACAAGCAGACACTTTTAATTTCTATATGTACTAATAACAGGATTGTGTGGGAGTAGGAAAAAAATAAGTGTAGATGTCTTACTGTAGCAAGCACTATGTTTGACTTGCTTCTTTAATACATATCTAATTTCATGCTTGTGGCATGCCCACAAGAACTTTTGTAATAGTTCTAGAGAACACTGCCAAAATGAAGAAATTTTTATCTTTTGAAATTTCTTAAGATTATTTTTGTGATGTTTTACTGCATAAATGTTTCTGTAACATTTGTATTAGCTCATATACTGTACTGTACTCTTGTTTATACCTTGGAAGATATGAATAACATGAAGGAATCAAAGTGGCTATTTGAGCATTTATCTACCTACAGGGTGAATAAAATGTTTTTCTTCTTAGAAACCACATTAATTTCCATCTAATCTCATCACAATGGCATTTAGTGTTCCATGTAAGCAATAATACCCGACAGGGCGGGCATTATTGGGAAATACCGGACTGCCCAAGGATGTAATGAGGCCCAACACCACAGGCAGAGGGCCTTATAGCCCCTAGAAGGTCTGGTATTTCCCAGTAATGCCCACCCAAGAGGGTATTACTGTGCTTAGAAAATGGTTTTCTTAGTAAGTTTTAATCAAGTGGTAAAAGAAGAGAGGAAATGAGTATAAAAATGAATAGAATTAGTAGAGAAAAAAAACTTACTGAAAAAGTAGTCCACATTTTTTAAGGTTGTTCCAGCTCCTCTACACAAAGCCATCATCCCCAACACACACACACACACACACACACACACACACAGACGCACACACAAACACATCCACCTGAACAACAACATTTGTGTGCAGTAAAAATTCCCCTAGCAGTCCCTGGGCATTGTTTTTAAGTTATGTCCCCTTTTTGCAAGGTCTTTTTTTTTATTTGTTTGCAGTTGGAAGTTGCGTTTGGTAAGTGCGCAATCTGAAAGAAAGTGGATAACAAGTGTATCTGACATGAGCATCAGCCCCGAGGTAAATGATTTATTTTAAATCGGTAGATTGATTAACTCTGGGGGCATTGTGCTGTGAGGGAGGTTTGGCATCTGTGGAAGCAAAGTGGTAGTGTTTTTTAAAATTGTGTTTCTCACTAAGAAGCTGTTTGGAGGGATGGCTTCATTTTACTTACTGTTATACGCAGTACTGTGAGACCACGGTCAGGAAAGGTGCAGCTGTGAGAAAAAGCCTATTTTGCCATTCTTCCTGACCGCAGAATAACTGGAGTGTGTGTTTTTATTTTTTAGTAAGAGGGAGCTGATACTGAAGTAACGAGTGTTGGGGGAAGGGGGACCAGTAGTTCTCGCTAAGTGAGAGAAAAACATGGTGGAGATTTCAAATTTAATCAAGTGCTTTCAGCTAGTGACAAACCAGGCTGGGCACCCCTGTACAAGGGTATGTGGTGAGGTGGCACTTGGGTTGGTACTTGTTTTTAGTTAGGCATCTATTGAGAAATAAATGCCCAGCTTGGAGGCCGTGTCACCCAATTAGGATTGAGAATTCATTCTTGCCATTTTCTAAGATATAAATAATACATAGCATAAGGCATCTAGAAATAAGCTTTTTATTCACTCTGGAATATTGCAAACAATGCTGACCTAGAACACTTTGCTTCACCATTTGTTTTTACGCAGCACTGTTAGCAATGTTCCAGAGTGAATAAAAAGTGTATTTCTGCATGCCCCATGGAATATCACCTATTTATAAAATGGTAGTTTCCTGTGTTGTGATTGGCTAGGAACTGTGTATATAGGAGTTTAATAACTGGGTATTGTTTTTTCCATTGGGAAATTCAGTTACAATTCATAATTATAACCAGATGGTTATAACAGTGAACATGTGGTGGATTTCTCTAAGAGACAGCTGTGCGCCAGGCTTCTTCATTAAGGCTGTTTGTTTTTGGCTTTTTTCACTTTTTTTTTCACTTTTCATACCTATGTCTTAGACGTCAAAGGAGCCAGATTACTCTTCTTTTGAGATGTTCCACTTCCCTATCACACAAAACCAAAAGTAAATCTAAATATATGGCTGTGAAACCACAGTTCAGCCGACCATTGTTTTCAGCAGTGCTACCATGTACCTCCCCTCCCCAAACACTTGGGCTGCCATATTTAAAAAAAATAGTGACAAGGCAAACCACAAAGATTGGGGGAGGGGGGCAGCAACAACAACAAAAATCAGCCACAACACTCAAACACTAAATAGCAGCACCATCTACTGGCCACACTGTTCTACAGTCTTTCCTACTTAAATATTAGAGGCTAGAAAACAATACCCAGCCTTTATATAAAATAACACATGAGTAGATGTACAAAAAAATTCCAATTTACACACACACCCTCAGTGTGGGATTCTTCTATAAACCCTCAAGCTTTGATCTTGGAATCTTTGTAACATCCCACACCTCAGGTGTGTATAAAATTCTCACTGTGCACACCTATCTATGTATTATTGTGTATATAATCCTGTCCCCCAGGACACATCTGGAAATCGGCTGATAATAGCTCAGTATGTCTTTCCTGGTAAAACGTTTTTGAAATAAATAAAAAAAAAATAATGCACTGTAAACAAAACAAAAAAAGGTCCTTCCAGCCTTCAGTACCATAAAATAATCAACGTGCCTGAATTAAGAACTTTTATTTCCACACTTTTGATTGGTCACTGAACACTCCTTGCTCTGTCTGAACAATAGCTTACAAAAGTAATCACATATCTGGCTGGCTAATTCTAAAATAAATGAATACTTTACACTTGCTCATCACGAGTTGTCCATAAACTGTTACACTGGATAGTAATGACTGACAAGCTCCACTCGATCATCTGATCCACCCATGCAGCCAATCTAGAGAAACACCAGCACTACCTTTTGGAATACCACTACTGCTGATGATAGCATACTATGTCCAAGATCGCCAAGCAATCGCTGTCTTGTTATGGTCTTACCACATAGCCACTTCCTAGCATTATTGGTCACCCCTTTGGTTTTAGAAAACACCAAAAATTATTGTTTCTTGTTGTTTTGATACTCAAAACAACTCTCTAGGTAGTCTTCAAGTAAACTATGGGTGGGATATTCAAAAGGGTTGCACCATTGCGCAACCCACCAATGCGCCTCTGCGCGATATTCAAACGGGGCGGGTTGCTTTTCGCGCAACTCGATGTGCTGGGACACACCTGTAATGTATATTTTGTAAGTGCAGTGGTGTACCACATATGCAGCACATCCCTATGTTTAGCCCACGCGTATCACACATATGCAGGCACAACCCTGCCTTGCGCCGGGCCAGGGGGCGCAAAGTTGTGCCCAGACAAACAGGGAACAAGTCAGGGATACCCACAGGTGGGCTGCCGTATTGCTGGGTGCCACCTGTTGTGGGTGACACCTGACTTCCCAAAACACTGACCCCAATCCCCGGGCCCAGGGGGTGACGTGCCACCCCCCTTGCCTGATCGCAGGCATGAGCAATTACATCCCTGGTGGTCCAGTGGACTGCAGCCAATGCCCGATGGTGGGCATAAGTGACAAACCCATTGGTGGTCCAGTGGACCGAACCCCATCACCCGATCGCAGGCATGGGATAAAACCCCCTGGTGGTCCAGTGGAAACCCCCCTCCCAGCACCCAATCATGGGTGAGATTATCCAATGACACCCTGGTGGTCCAGTGGTACCTCCCCTCTCCAGCCGCCGAATGAGTCCCCCACCACCCTGCACCTCCCAGTCAGTGGTGGTGGCAGCTCTCATCTGCCAAGCCACCTGGCCACCCGCTGACTGACAGCATACTGTAGAGTTGTCGCCCATTAGCGCCAGCATGGGCCAATAGGTGCAGACCACAACAGTACTACAAGTCTCGAATTGTGTAGTACAGCATGGTCTGCACGCCCTGGGCCCATGCTGACCAACAGGTGTGCCAGCCCTCACTGCACGCTGTCAATGGTGGGCAGCCAGGTGGCTTGCAGGCAGGGAGCTGCCGCCCACTGACTGGGGTGCAGGTGGTGGGGACCCAGTTGGTGGGTGGGGAAGGGGTACACTGGACCACCAGGGTGTCATTTGATTATCTCGCCTATGATCAGGCGCTTGGGGGTTCCACTGACCACCAGGGAGTTTCTCTCAAGCCTGCAATTGGACACTAGTTAGCGGTCCACTGGACCACCAGGGATAACGTGTACGGATGCCCATGATCGGGCAATTGTTAGCGGCTCACTGAACCACCAGGGCTGTAATTGACATATGCCACGATTGGGCATTGGGATTCAGTCCTCTGGACCACCAGGGATTCACATTCCACATGCCCACGCTCGGGTGACTGGGAGCGGGGCCTACTGAGGGGTAGGGGGGCATCGGTCCCAGATGGCTGCAGCCTGGCAGGCCGCCAGGCGCAAGTTGCCGGGGATCGGTGCACCGCATGCAAATGGGGCCATAATGACATGAAAATTGCCCCATTTGCACCTTGCATGCATAATGGCCTCATTTGTGTGCCCAGTGCTGAATATCACGGTTGATTTACCTAGCGCAACTGCACATGTGCTGGAACATCCCCCTGCTCCCCTCCTGCCACTTGCGCTGATGCAGTGCTACTGCGCCATAGCAGTGCATGCGCCCTCAGTGCCATATGCAATGGTGCTGAGCCATGGTGCAGCACTGTTGAATATCACCTGGTACATGCCCTGGCTTATCCCGATCATGCTGCGCCCAGGCTTGCGCCCCTGCCTTGCACAGTCTGAATATCCCACCCTATGTGTAAAAAAATTGTCATGATGCCTTTCACCGCAACAACTGCATGCCTCTTTCTCTACAACAACTCTTTTCTTTGTTGCTTGCCACTTGCCCCCTACTGTATGTAACATCCACACCCCCAAAAAATGGAAGAAAATCAACACCACCTCAAAGCAGTATGTAGTGTGGTGGGTGAGAAAGTCAAGAGAATGACTGCTCTTTCCCTTTCTGCTATCCCACTCAATCCTGTGTAATGGTTCAAACAAACCTCAGCAGTGAAGGACGGGGTGGGGGGGGCATGATCAAACAAAGCAGCACAAAACAAATGAAAGTAACACCTAAAAATGAAAGAGGAAAGGTGCCAGCAGGTCAAACACCTGCCAGACTACCACCTATTGACATGAACATGCCTGTTGGTATCCACTGGTGAAGGGACTATTTGGTGTTTTTCTCTAACCAGTTTTCATAACTGTGTTGTGTTTTTCATATACATTTCCCTATTTTTTTATTTGTCTAGATGCCTATCTTTGCCTGCTAAATACACATATTTGCCTAAATACCCATTTTGTAAGCACATTAAGACACTCTGGGTACTGCATTGCACTGTGAAAACTACACTCCCAAGGGCATTGCTGTCAGTATTCCTGAGTGAATAAAATAGAGGATAATGTATGGTGTGCTATACACAGCAAGCATGTATAGCCATTGAGAGGTTTCCATGGAGACCTTTTAAACCTCAAGAGCAAAGCTCGAGAGGTTTAATTGGTCACCATGGTAACCTCGAGATGGCTACTCATGCTTGTTGTGTATAGTACAACATATTATGTCTTTTATTGTGTATGGTCCCCCACACAACAAACATGAGTCTTTAATGATGTAAAACACTCAATTTTATTTGTAAAATGTTTAATTGCCATCAATACATTTGATGCTGCCAAACCTGTTAACATGCACTGCTTTGAAAGTTATTACGATTTTCCTGCTCCTGCACAACTATTTCCCAAGTGCTTAGTTGTTTGGCAAATATTGTGGCTGTCATTATTAGATATGCTGGCACTGTGTGAGCTGTCAAACTGTCAGTTTCACTCACACAGTGCTAGCAATTGCAGTCACGGCTCCAGTGGGTATGGTGCAAGAATGTAGTCCATGTTGTTGTACTGCAGTAACTACATATCTAGTGCAGGACAACAAAAAAATGATATATCTGCTGCAGCACAACAATGTTATTCTAGGTATGGATTTCTGCCTAGAATAACATTCTGCCATACACTATAAGCTTATTCTACATGCCCTTTTTGAATATCCCATATTTTTACCATTGGAGGTACAGTATGAATAAAATTGGGAATAAAAAGTGTTATTTAAGCATGTTATTTCCTTCCCTTTTATTTCCCCTGCAGCTGTTAATTACAGCATGTAAGCACTCACAATGGTGCTATTAAAAACAAGCATTTGTCAATGCCGAATGTTTGCTTGCTGGCATTAGCAGTGGAAGTGCAGGGGTTAGACAGATGCAATATAGGAATGGCATTGAAGTATTGAACTGATGCCAACTCCACCCTCACTTTGCAGAGCTGAACAGGCATTGGGGTGTGCCTTTGGGTCATCGCCCATGACAGTCACAACCTTTCACCTCACCCTACCCTTCAGACACTAACAGGTGTCGAGGTGTGCCTTGGGGTGTTTGGGCTTTACATTCACCTCATTCCATAAGGAAATACGCTGAAATGGGCGCAGTATAGGAGAATGGGATAAACTCTGGGGGCAAAGGGTCCAAGGTGCACCTCAATACCTGTCACTGACTGCAGGGTGGTGGTGGGGGTGGAATGGCATGAGTATTACCATCAACAATCCCAAGTCATACCTCTGATGCCTGTCAGTCCCTACAGGGTAGGGCGGTTTCATCAAAAACCCTAATGCCCTGGGCGTTTCTTGGTATTTTTACTCCAAATTTTCCACATGAGCTGTTCATGACCCCACCACATGAACAGTGACACTATCAGTTTGTTAGGTGAAAGGTGATTTTGCACAGCGACTGTGCCATTTGGCGCCACAGGTGCGAAAACACATTTCGAACAGGATGTGAAAAACGACAGGTATACTGTTCATGAGGATGTGTAAATAATGGTATTGTTGAAAACCTGGAGTGAAAATATACAAAAACTGGTGCAGTCATGAGCGTGTGTAAAACTGCACAATGTACACCCATACTGTAATTAGTCTGGTGATTTTTTACAGCAGATTTTCAACATAGTTATTTTGGGACCTCCACTCATGAACAGTGTCACTGTGATTTTCGTAATCTGTCCCGAACACTAATTTCTCACAGTGACTGCTAGTCTGCACCGGAAGTGTGAAAACACATTTCAGCCAGGGTGTGAAAAATGACAGCTGTACTGTTCATAAGGAGGTGTGGAAAAATGTCAATCTTGAAAATCTGGACTGCAAATATTACAAATTCGTGAACTTACAAGGGTACATAGAAATTGCGTAACGTATGCTCGTAACAGAGTCATTTTATGGACTTTTGTCACCAAATGTTCAACATAGCCATTTTAACACCTCTTCTTATGAACAGTGTCACTATGATTTTCTTAATGTGTCCAGAACATTGATTTCGCACACCGACTCCGTCAATGTGTGCTACATGTGCGAAAACACATTTTGGGCGAGATATGAAAAATGACAGCTGTACTGTTCATAAGGAGGTATTGTAAAATCTCAATGTTGAAAATCTGGAGTGAAAATATTAAACATTCTCAAAGTTATGAGGGTGCGTAGGAACTGCGCAACGCACACTCGTAAAAGTCATTTTTGGGATTTTTTCACAAAATTTTCAACATAGGGTTTTTTGGGGCCTACCTCATGGACTGTGCATGAACTGTGACACTGTCATTTCGTTACTCGGTCCCGAAAGGTGGTTCCGTGCAGTGACCACGAAATCACCTTTCCGGACCAAATAACAAAATGACAGTGACTTGAGTTCATGAGGTGGGGCCCCAAGAACCCCATGTTGAAAATTTGGTAAAAAAATTCCCAAAAATGGCCAAGATATGCACTAAAGTTGAAAAAAAAAATATTTATGCCATTATACAGCTTACCGTCATTTCTTCAGTTCACGGTTGGCTTTGAAGAGTGCAGACGTGTCCCCGGTCCAATCAAGATGCCATGCTGGGCTCTGGAGGTAAGTGTGGGATGGGGGTGGGGGGAGGTGGGAGCGCAGAAGGTGGGCATTGGTTGGGGGAAGGGGGAAGACAGTCAACGAGGGACCGTTTTTTGTTTTCAGGTGTTTTTTTTCTTTTTAGAAGACGATGCAGGACTTTTGCAATGCTGGGGTGGGCTCCCAGCATGGCAGCTGGAAGTTTTTTTTGGGGGGCCAATGGAGCCGAGGGGGGATTGGGCACCCCAGTCTGCCATACAGACGTTTGCCATGCTGGGATAGGCTCCTAGCATGGCAACTGGAAGCCTGTTTGTTTTTTTGGAGGGGTTACAGTCGAGCCGACGGGGGATTGGGCACCCAATTGCCATACTGACTTTTGCCACACTGGGGTGGTCTCCATCAGTGGCACCAGGGGGGAACTAGAAAACAAAGGAGCTGTCTACGACAGCTGTGTTCAGTTGCAGTGCTGAGTGTAGGCACTTTGCATCCTGCTGACGGCATTATGTAAATTGCCTACACGTTACTGTCACTGATTGTTTTTTCTTTATTTATTAAGATCTAGGATTCAACACCTTTGAGCTGAGAGCTCTTTTACAAGGTTCCACGTCAGTGGGAGGGAAGACAGTCTAACAAAGGATTAAACAATATAGAGTATCAGATGTACAATAATTACAGTCGTTTATACAAGCAGGTTATACATACAAGTCAAATCAATAGAGGGTAGGTACCCTCGGTTTGAGTATAGAATAAGATAGCGGAGCAGATAGTTGAGGGGAGGGAGAAAGCTAGAGGAGAGAATAGTTAGTGGAGAGAATAGAAGGAGGTAGGGAAAAGAGGGCCAAAAAGGATGGTGGGGGGAGGCGGAAGGTGAGAGAGAGAGTTGCAGCAGTCATCGATCTTGTCTAGGGAGTAGGGAGGAGGGGGTGGATGGAGGCGGCGAGTAGCCAAACCAGAGTTATGAGCCACCTTGTGGAGAGAGGGAGTGTAGGGGAGGGTATAGGTGGCACGGGACCATGCCATTACTGGGAGCCACAAAGAGGTAGGTCAGCATCAAATGGCAGGGGGACTAGTGGAAACAGTCACAGGTGCTGGATGCTGAAAGCTGCTGGCGTAGTAGTCTCTTGAAGGAGCCCAGAGTAGATTGAGTGGAGATGGCCTGGCTGAGGGCATTAAACCAGAGGGGTGCTCTGTAGCCAAAGGAACATTGACCCTGAGTCGTTCCAAGATGAGGAACATGAAAGAGGTGAGTGCTGGCACTTCTTGTCCTTTGTGAGTTGCTGCTGTGCGGATGAAGTAGGTTTGCTGTGCCATGGGGAAGAACACCAAGTAACGCCTTTTTGGCCAGCAAGCAGGTTTGGTAGTGTAACCTCCCACTGAGTTGCAGCCAGCCCATTTGAGCATAGAGGTCACAGGCATGGTCTCAGCTCCTGTGAGCAGCCTGCAGGCTTTGTTCAGTGCAGCCGATATTCTGCAGAGGGTGGTGGGGCTAGCAGCACCATAGATGACCAAGCTGTAGTCTATGACAGAAAGGACGGAGCTGTTGATGGCTAGTCTGAGAGCGTCCGAAGTGAGACAGTGCTTGGGCCTGTGAAGGAGACCGATTTTGTAGTTGACAGTCCTAGCCACATTGCTGATGTGCTGATCGTAAGCCAGACTGCTGTCAAGTGTGACCCCAAGATATTTAAAGTGCTGGGTATGTTCAAGCAGAGCTCCAGATCGGGTACTGATGTTGAGAGCCTTTGACTTGTACTTGCTTCGAATGCTACAGAACATCATAGTTTTGGTCTTTTTGCTGTTTAGGATAAGTTTGTGGTTTTGGAACCATTCCTCAACAATCCCGAAGCTATGTTGCAGCTCGCACTCAAGTTTGTCTAGGTCAGGGCAGCTTGAGAAGATTACTGCATCATCTGCATAGAGTAGCATCTGCTGTGGGCAGCTGCATGGTAGATTGTTGAGAAAGATGCTGAAAAGGAGCGGTCCCAGTATGGAGCCTTGGGGGACCCCGAATTTTACAGGCAGATGTTCAGAGAGGACATTGTTGATTTTCACTCTTTGTGTTTGTTGTCCTAGGTAGCTTTTGAACCAGAGGGTAGATTTTGCAGAGAGGCCGATGGAGGTTAATTGGTTTAAGAGTAGGGAGTGGTGGACAGTATCAAAGGCCTTTGAGAGGTCAATGAATACTGCCCCTGCTAGAGTCCCTTGGTCCAGAGACTGGTGAATAAACCCAGTGAGTTCAAGCAGTGCTGTGGAGATACTATGGCCTTTATGGAAGCCATGCTGCTCTGGGCATTGGATAGAATATTTTACAAGGTATTCGACCAGTTGGTCAGCCACTATGCATTCTAGCGCTTTGGAGAGCGGTGGCAGAATTGAGATAGGTTGGTAGTTTGACAGCGATGCTCTGTCTCCATTTTTGTACACAGGAATCATGATGGCCGATTTCCACAGCTGTGGGAATTGTGAGTGGCAGAGTGACATGTTCAGGATCTTGGTTATGGGAAGGAGAACTTCCTCAATAGTGAGGGCAACAAGTTTAAGGTCCAGTGTGTCTGCACTTTGTCGCGATTTCCTGAGCACTTTGAGAAGGTATTTTCTGACTAGTGAGGGGGTAAGTTTCTTGAAGTAAAAGGGAGGGCAGAGTAATAATAATAATATAATAAAATTAATTTGATTAAGTGCCTTGCAAAGTTTTCAAAGCGCTGTACATCAAGAAAGACACAGACATATTCAATACATACAATAAAACAACTCTAAACGAATATTACAAAACTAAAATATACAATTACAACAAAGCAAAAAATGCCTTCTCCCATAAAAAAGTCTTTAGTGCCTGTTTGAAACTCCCCACCGTCGTGCTGTCC
Organism: Neoceratodus forsteri; assembly: GCA_016271365.2. NCBI lineage: Eukaryota > Metazoa > Chordata > Ceratodontiformes > Ceratodontidae > Neoceratodus > Neoceratodus forsteri. The sequence goes on from CM057458.1 coordinate 521,716,148, forward strand.
CGGAGCTGATGGGGCAGAGAATTCCAGAGGGTAGGAGCAGCAAATCCAAAAGCACAAGCTCCAGAAGACTTCAAATTTACCCTCGGAATCTCCAGCAACTCCTTATCAGCCGAGCGGAGCTGTCTCAGAGGGGTGTAGGGCACCAGGAGCTATTTCAAATAGTCAGGACCTAGACCGTGTAGGGCTTTGTAGGTCAAAAGACCCACTTTGAAGGTGATCCGCACTGTATTGGCAACCAGTGCAGAGTGCGCAGCACAGGGGTAATATGAGAACTTCTGGATGCCCCAGTCAACAAACATGCTGCTGCATTCTGCACTAGCTGCAAGCGGCAGATATCAACTCCAGGAAGTCCTAGGTAAAGGGAGTTACAGTAATCAAGGCGAGATGTCACAAAGGCGTGGATCAAAACCGACAGGTCGCTAGGTGGAACCAGGTGTCTAATCCTGGCAATGTTCCTAAGATGAAAAAATGCAGTCTTGACAACTGCAGACACCTGATAACGGAGGGTCAGACCAGTGTCAAGTTCCACTCCCAGGTTATGCACCCGTTCAGAGGTGAGGATCTGGTCCACCCCCAGGATTAATCCAGAGGGGAGCCCAGTCCTCAAACCCTCAACCCTGCGACCCGGGTCCACCACCATAACCTCAGTCTTTCCCGGGTTCAACTTTAGACCGCTGGTGTTCATCCAGTCTTGGATATCAGTGAGGCAGTTGTTCAGTACTGAGATAGCACTAACCTGGTTGGGTGCAAAAGACAGGTAGAGCTGGGTATCATCAGCATAGCAGTGAAACCTCAGCTCATACCGTCTTACAATGTCTCCGAGGGGTGGCATATATACTGTGAATAACATGGGGGAAAGCACCGAGCCCTGAGGTACCCCACAAGGCAGAGAGAAGGCCCCAGATGAATACAAACCCGAGACCACTCTCTGCGTTCTCCCTTCGAGGAAAGATGAAAACCGTCTGAGGACCGTACTCGATAGGCCACAAACGGACCTCAGGCGTTCGAGCAAAACCCTATGATCCACAGTATCAAAAGCTGATGACAGATCAAGGAGAACCAAAATAGAATGGTGTCTCTGATCTCTTGCCATCAGGAGATCATTGAGCACCCGAACCAGAGCAGTCTCAGTACTATGCCTCTTACGAAAACCAGACTGGAGAGGTTCGGATAAACTATGAAGGGTCAAATGGTTATCCAGTTGGACCGACACAACTTTCTCAATAACCTTCCCCACAAAGGAGGTTAGAGATTGGTCTGTAGTTTGCTAGGTCATCCGGGTCTAAAGAAGCTTTCTTCAGAAGGGGAGTCACCAACCCTTCCTTCAGAGAGCTAGGGAAAACTCCCGTATCTAAAGAACACCGGATAATCCGAGCTAGGGCTGGGCCAATGATCTCACTACAACCCATAATCAGGGAAGTAGCACCGGGATCTAAACTACAGCATGTTGGATGCATCTCATGGACAATCCTCATAGCGTCTACGAAATCCGGCAAGTCAAAGGTACTCCAGGAAATTCCGGGATCTGCGACAGGACACTGATCAACTGCAACAACCTTGGAGTGAGGTTGGAGGCACTGTCTCCTGATGTCTTCAACCTTATTCGCAAAGAATCGAGTGATCTCTTCGCAATCAGTTTGCGTAAAAGCTCAACGGATCTGCTGACAGGCTGGGTTGCACAGTCTGTCAACAGTTCTGAAGAGCTGAGCCGGTCGATTCCATGCAACAGAAATTTTCCTGGACAGGAATTCTACCTTCTTATGGGAAATTGCTGTTTGGTAGAGTTTATAATGCTCTAGCAAAACAAGATGGTCGGCATCAGAGGCAGTCTTCCTCCAACGACGCTCCAACCTACGCCCCAACCTCCGCAGCCCTCTCAAAGCCCCATCAAACCATGGGGCAATGGGATGACACGGGAGGGGGCGAACACAGACTGGTGCAATCTGATCAAGTGCCGCTGATATGGCCCTATTATAGGACACTACCAGCTGCTCAGGATCAGTGCAAAACTCGTCAAACAACGAGAGGTCAATAACCGCCATCAGGTCTTCAGGGACAACGTCCCGCAATGGGCGGTACCTGACCAACTCCACAGGGGCCGACCTACCCAGAGGGGCCTCAAACTTGAACCCAACTGAGTAATGATCAGACCAACCGACTGGTTCCACCACCAAATCGGAAGCCTCGATCCCCAGGAGGAAGACCAGGTCAAGAGAGTGACCTCCCTTGTGTGTAGCTGCAGAAACAACCTGTGTAAAGCCCATAGATGTCATCACCTGGAGGAAATGTTGACCAAAAAGCGAAGATTCATCATCGACCCAAGCACTGAAGTCGCCCAGAACCATCAATCTGGATGACTCCAAGGCCATGTCGGCCGTAAAATCTGCTATTTCCTGCAGGAAAAGCTTCTCATCACCTGGTGGACGATAAATGAGAGCAATCCTGCACCCCACACCAGCTACCACAGTACACTCAAATGATCTGGCCTCCTCAACTGGTATACCAGTTAGGCCCAATTCCGTCTTGAAACAGACCGCCACCCCCCTCCTGTGATTCAGTCTCGGGCGGTGTATAACCGAGTACCCGGTGGGAACAGCGGCCTCTAAAAAGGGGGCTGCATTCCCATCCAACCAGGTCTTGGTAATGCAAGCCAGATCTGCCCTTGCAACAAAATCTGCAATAAGACCAGTCTTGTTGCAGACAGATCTGGCATTGCACAACAACGTCCGAGTTGGACGAGGTTGGCGAGTTGTCCCAACTACTTGTCCTCCAAAACTGGAGGTGCCCTTGTGTATAGGAACCAGAATGGAACTACCACACTCCAGAAGCCATTTCGCCCTGTGGCATCTTCTAGGCCTAACCACCCCTATGGGAAAGCACTGCTCACTCCGCTGTCCACAACCCCCCAACCCCCTGTTCCCCTTCCCCCTTCGAGCAATCCCTAGTGCCTGACACCGATGGTAGATATGAGCGGGCAGGGGGGGCCAAGAGAATGGGTGGAGAGCATGAAGAGCGGAGGCCGAATAACACAAGACAGGCGGGGCAGGGAGACACATCAAGCTGCTCAAAATTAAAACAATAAATATAATAAAACAACCCGCAATCTACCTACAACTAAAAACTAACTAAAATAAAAAATTAATCTTAACCAACACTCTAACACAAAACCTGATTAATTATTTTATCCCACAAGCCCTCTCACGGCCTGGGGGACAACCAAAACTTAACCAACACAATTCTAAATTATTATTCCCAGGTCCACTCACTACCTGGTACTTAGAACAACACAAAAAAAAAATAATAAAATCATAAAACTAATAATAAAATAATAAATAGATAAATAGAGGGAATAATTTAAAAACCACCCTCCGGGACTCTCTCACCGAACCAGATACAGGTGGAATAAAAGATGTAATAAAGCACTCTCACTGCTTAAATTGTTCCCTCAAATGAAATAACTACAAACAATAAACATCCTATCTATATACAACGAAATATAAATATAATGTAACCCGACCAACATCAACAAGTATAATTCAGTTTCCGAAAATCCAAGGTTTCAGAGTCCACATCAGTTTGGCTCAAAAAAAAGGCCACCAGCGGGCCACAGGATCTGGCCAGCCCAGAAGATCAGTGGCCCACTACTTCCACTCCAAGAGAGGACAGCCCCCTGGCCGGCCACCCCAGGAGTGTAGAGGAAGGGGAGATTAAGGACAGGTCCTCCAGCCTACCCCGCTCCCCTCCTCTGTGTGTAACACCGACCCAGGGCCCACCAGAACACTGCAAGCCCAACTAATAGGCCAAGTAAAGTCAATTTCTCAGAATAACATTTAAACAATCAAAAATGTCAATAAAAGTTTCAAAGTCACTTATCTTGCAGGCTCTTCGGGACAGCTCCGTCAAGTCACTAATCCCCACAATCCAACTGACCAGAAATAGGTCCAGAAATAGACAAGGAACACAGCCACATAGATAAAATCCATAAATCCAGGTTATTAGTTCGGAGCAGAGCTTAAAATGAGCCGAATGGCCACAAATCAAACAGTCCTCTCCTAGTGCAAATAAATAGTTCAAACCACACAGGAGGACACAGTCAAAATCCTTCAAGAAAAAATGAACGACGACTCCGGGACATTTGCTGAGTAATACCAGGATTCATTCAGAACTCCCCGAAACACACCACAAGACTCTCCAGGTCTTCACCCTCGGAGCATCAAGCCTCTTCCCAGAAGCCAAAAGTCCATTTCGTTAAAATGAGACCTGACTCGTGTTGTTCAGCATTAAAGCTCTGAGCACACCGGGTCTCACTAAGTCCTCAGCGCCAAAACACCACGGCTCATCCCGGGTTTCCACAATCCAACCCCGAACAAGGTCCCGACCCGTAAAATGGAACACAAAATGGGCCAAACTGAAACGGAGGAAAACGTGTAAATGGACCAGGTCTGTTAACGTGAAACAAGGCGGGCAAACAAAGTCGGTAGAAACAAAAAAATAAAATAATGCCGCAGCGAAATTTAAAAGAGCAGCGAAAATACAAACGAATAAGATAGAGTAGGCAAAGCAAAGCAAACAAACGAAGCGGAGCAGTTCAGAAGTGGCTAGCCCAGCGTGACCGCCATCTTCCCTCATGAAGGTGAGCATAAGTAGTAGAGGTGTTGGAGTGTGGCGGGTCCTCAAAGAAGTCTGGGGGGAGTGTCCCATAGAGGTCTAAGAATGCTTCATTGAAGGCGTTGGCTAACGTTAGTGGGTCCTGGGTAGAGGTACCCTGTATATGTTTGTTTGTTGTTTGTTGATTGTTGTTGATCCGGTAAGCCCACTGGGCCTAGAAGTCCCTTTTTCAGTGGCGACTGGGGGGATGATACAGATGGTAAGTAATTGAATTTGAACCAGATCTGTTGGTGGTATTTTTAGTGAATGAGGGAAATTTGGCCAGGACACCGGGGAAATTCCCTACCCTTTTCGATAAGTGCCATGGGATCTTTAACATCCACCTGAACTACCACCAATCCAAGCAGATGGGACCTTGGTTTAAAGTCTCATCCGAAAGACGGCACCTCAGAAGTGCAGCACCCCTCTCATGCTGCACTACAGTGTCAGTATTGGGATATTAACCCAAGTGCCAGATGTGGGAACTGAACCCACAGCGCTCTGATCTCCCTGCCTCAGAGGCGAGTGTGCTACCTACTGAGCCACTGACACAATATTGATTAGGTTCGGTGCTGATTTCACATCCTTCCCTAAGACTTCCTTCAAGTTGGTCCAAAATTTTTTTCCATCACCCCAGGAGGCAGTAAGTGACTCCTTGTGGTGTTTTGATTTAGCCTGGTGTATTTCCCGGGTGCAGGCATTTCTGGCTTGCTTGTAGGCTAGTATGGTTGAGAGTTTCCCGACTCTCTGGCAAGGTGCCAAAGGTGATCGCGCTTTTTCAGTTTGCTTATGAGGTCAGATGATAACCATGGGTTAACTGACCCCCATGCTTTGACCTTTTTGTGGGGCTCATGCACGTCACAGACTTTTGTGAACTGAGTTATAAAATAATCCAAGGCAGTATTGACATCAGTAGCGCGATCAATTTGTGACCAGTTGGTGCTGGCAAGGTCATGTTTCAGGGACTCAAGATGCCCAGGCTTTAATACCCTACTAAAGATGAAGCGGGGAGGTGGCTTGAGGAATTTGTTTGACCAGATACAAGAGTCTGGGGAGTGGTCACTAATAGCATCTGGGTGCACTGTCACATTGGTGAGTCATTCTGGATTGCTTGAGAGTATCCAGTCTAGGAGGGTGCGGGTGCCTGTTTTGTAATTAACCCTGGTAGGGGAGGAGACAAGCTGGGTGAGGTGTACTGCAGAGATATCATCCCTGTATGTGCCTGCATCGGGTGAAAGCCGGTTGACATTAAAGTCACCTAGTAAGATGGTCTCAGAGTTAGAGGGCAGGTTTCAGATGAAGTCCATGATACCCTTGAAACCCCTTTTGTGTTCATTAGGGGGAACGTAGACAGAGACAATAGTTAGGGTTTTGTTGTGTGCCCCAAGTAAGGCTTTAATTGCTAGTGCCTGGGCATAGGGTCCAAGATCTGCCTGGGGGAGGACGTGCCCTTTGATAGTGTCCTTGATGTAGATAGCACAGCTACCTCCTCTCTTAGTAGCCCTGTCAAGCCTGAAGACGTTAAAGCCAGGGAGGGCAACTTCATTGTCAGAGATCTTGGGTGAGACCCAGGTTTCAACTACCAACAGAAAGTCGGGGTTGTGCTGTGCTGTCCAGGCTTGATGTTGATCCAGCTTGCTGGGGAGGCTCCAGATGTTTAATGATGTTATTTTGATTGTTCCATGTGTTGGGTGTTTTAGGGGGTGAAGTGGACTTGATGGGCCAGGGTTGGGTGCACATCCCCAGCCCTAAGCAATAGGAGCGTAGAATTTTGTTGGGGCATAGGTTGCAGGTCCCCAGTGTCAGCCACCATTGTGATGGAAGTAGGAGCCAGTGAGCGGACCAGGCTCCCTTAGCAATCAGGAAATAGTGCTCAGTGACACAGTAGGGTTCATGGTGGATATGTGTGCCAGGGTACATTGATAGCTGGGGAGCCTGATGACATCTTAAAAATGGACATGGCATAGGATTGCTAAGAGGATGAGCTGCTGTAGCAGGGTGCAGAGACTGGTCATGTTTTACAGCCTAAGTAGCCAGATAACATGAGTCACTTGGCAGTGTATTTGTGTATGCCAAAGAGATCTGGCAGTGGGAGTAAACAGTTTCAGAGCCCCTAGTGGTGGTATGGTATAGACTGCAGATGGAGAAGTCGATACTTAGTAATTTACAAGACCTCATGATCTCTGCCCTATAAAGCAAAGTGTTGAGCTAGGGTGGAGGGTGGGGAGTGGTGGGGAGCCAGCACGCAGCGCCGAAGTGTTACACTTGGCTGGCTGCAGGAGCTGTACCTTGTTGGCCCTGGATCCGGGCTAGTGGTCTTGGGCGGTGGTCTGAGAGGTACCGGCCGTCCGGGGAGACGCAGCGGAGCTGGGGGAGCCCTGTGGAGGGGGTCCCAGCTGCTGAAAAACAGAGAGAGGGTGCAGATTAAATGCTGGCCACAGGACAAAGGGACAGACAGCACAGCAGGGGACAGATTTAGCAGACAAAGAGAGCAGTTAGTTTGAGCACCAAGTCTGGCTCCCAAGAAAGGAAAGATTCAAGAAAGGCTATAACACTTTAAAATTAGGCAGGTAACACAGTATTACAAGTGTAATTGTAGCTGTGTTTCGCTTTCAACTGTATGCCACTGCATCTGAACTGCTGTCATAGATAGCTCTGACATTTATTGGTACGGTGAGACAGTGCCTGCAAGAAGCAGGGCATTGGAAGCTGAGTGGCACACCTATGAAAATTCGTATAGTGGCACTATGTTTCTTGCACATGCGTGCAAGCAAACATAAAAATTACTCACCGTAGTAATGTTGTTTTTTCCTAAGGGTGTCCTCACTATGCTTGATAAGTGCAATCATTCCCCTGTAATGAGCTGCACCAAAGCCTAGAATTTCATGCTAATTAGAGAACTTAGAACAAAATTAGAAACTCTGCTGGGGTCACACTCCCCCACCCTCTATCAGCAGACTTGTTTCACAAACTGTGGGAGAGCAATCATGACCACCAAATCTAGTTAAGTGACTACCAACAAATTCTATCCTGAAAAAAACACACTTTCTTAAAAAAAAAGGAAAAATAAATGAGGAAAAAACTCCCAAAAGTTTCAGTTGTGAGCCGAAAGCAAAAGGACATTCTTAATTCCACTAAAAGCAGGCTGTTGAGGGAACCTTTTCCAGGTGTTGGAAAGGAAGGTAGGGAAGGGATTGTCAAGCATAGTGATGGATACCTTAGGAAGAAACAACATTACAATAGTGAATCATTTTTTTTTCAAACCCCAAGAATTGCTCACTGTTGCTTGATAAGTGCAGACTCCATATCAGTACCTTGGGAGGCCGAGCACAGAGCCTATTTAGGGAAAAGGTTCTGCAAGACAGCAATGCCAAAACTGGCATCCCTTCTGGACTGTATGTCCAGACAAGAGTGCTTTGTAAAGTTGCATATTGTTTTCCATGTAGCTGCTTTACAAATGGAGGCACCTCTAGATGCTGCCACAGAGGCAGAAGTGCCCCTTGTGGAGTGGGCCCTAAGGCCTTCAGGTGAATGTTTGCTGGCTTTCCCATTGCAGAACTGTATGTATGCAAATACCACTATCCAGTGAGCAGAGGTCCTCCTGGATGCTGGCTTGCCTTCACCTACATCCCCGTAGGTAACAAACAGATGTGTTGAAGTGGACCTGACATCCTTAGTGCGGTTCAAGTAGTAGCCAAAAGCTGCTTTAACATCCAGAAAATGGAGCATCTGCTCCCCTTGTGTTGATTTTTCAGTCAAAAACACAGGGAGTGTCATAGATTGGTTGAGGTGAAACTCTGAAGTCACTCTAAGGAGAAATGTTCTGTTGGTCCTCAAAACTACTTTATCTCTGTGAGATAATATAGATGGAATCTGTGCACAGAGATTGGAGTTCACTCATTTTCATAGCAGAGGTGAGGGCCAAAAGGAAAATGGTTTTCCAGGTAACATATTTTAGAGCAGCATTTGTCATAGGCTTCAAGGGAGCACCCATGAGCTGGGCAATTAATTGATTTACTGTAAGTCCCAGGAAGGGCTGGGATCTTTAAGGAGGGCTAAAATGGGTCAGACCCTTAAAAAACCTTTTGAAAATAGCAGAGGAAGCTATTGTTCTTTCCCTAGCAGCCAATTCATAGGTTGAGACTGCTGCCAGGTGCACCTTAAGGGTAGAAGGGCGAAGACCTGAAGATAGCAGGTGTGCCAGGTAGTCCAGTATGCAGGACAGACTGGCTTGGAGAGGACTGATATGCATGGAAGAACACCACAGGGGAAACCATTTCCACTTTGAGGCACATGTTTTCCTGGTGGCTGGCTTTCTGGAAACTTTTAATACATTCAGAACCTCTTTCAAGAGGATTAACCCAGAGTGTTCTAACTCTTCAAGTATCAGGCCCTGAGGTGCAGAGTGCTGGGGTCTGGAAATGTTATCCTGCCCTGAGGCAAGGTCAGTAGGTTGTACCGCAGCGGAAGAGTGATGGGAGGTTTGCTGGACGGGGCCAGGAGTAGAGAATACTAGGTTTGCCTGGCCCAGTCAGGAGCAATCAGAATCATCTCCTACGAAAGTAGCCAGATAGAACTATACTCACCTCCCTTCTATGAGGACCCTCTGGCTATTAAGGCATCAATAATCCAAAGCAGGACATGACTCCAGTCACCAATGCTCCATATATAAAGCCTTTATTATATCCACACAGTGCCTAAAAATAGTGCAGCAAATGCAAAATCAAATGCTATTCACAGTTAATCAGACTAATCATTGCAGGCTCCCCTTCTGAGCTTTAATAACACCCTAGGAAGGAGAAGCAAAGGATGAAATGTATAAAGGAATCTCCCTGTTCAACAGAAGACCAGGGCATCCTTTGGGACTGTCCCCACTGACAGAGGCCTGCAGCAAAAGATGGGCAGCTGGTAGTTTTGCCTAGAGGTGAACGGGTCCACCTCTGGCGTGCACCACCTCCTGAACACTGTTACAAGCACTTGCGTGTTCAGGGTCCATTCATGGACATGGGTTGCCTTGGCTAATGCTGCTGAAGGAATCTGCAAGGACATTGTCCTTTACTAGTAGGTGCACTGTGGCATCTGCACCACTAGCTCACATGCTAGGATCCAGATCTTCATTACCTCTGTGCATAGCTTTGAAGATCTTGTTCCTCCCTATTTGTTGATGTAGTACATGGTGGTGTTATTGTCTGTCCTGATCTGGACAGGTTGACCCTTGATGTGGGAGAAATAGCCTGCATTGTCAAATATACAGCCCCAAGTTCCAGGAGGTTTATATGCTCCTGAGACTCTAGGGGGGTCCACATACCACTTACAGTGAGGTCCTCCAGATGGGTGCCTTATTCCAGGAGGGAGGCATCTGTGGTGAGCACCACTGTGGGTGATTGCTGGAGGAAGGGGATTCCCTCTCTGACATTCTCCTCCTCCTTCCACCAGTCCGGTGCCCTTAGAAGGTGCTTTGTAACTAATATGAACTTTGACAGAGGGTCCCTCCTTTGGGACCAGTGGGACCCTAAGTGGTACCAAATGTTATTCAAAATCCGTTGCCTGGCACCACAGCTGTTAAGGTGGCCATGTGTTCCAGCAGCTACAGAAAAACCCTTCTTGGTCTGGGTTGCCCAGCTTTGAAAGACTTTGCTAGTTCTGTGAGGCTTACCAGCATCTTCTGAGGAAGGAAAGCTTTTCCCTGTAGCGTGTCCAGCTCCACTCTTATGAAGTCCATCACCTGCACAGGTTCTGTCTGAACTTTAGGATGTTTATCAGGATCCTCCAGGGTTGACTGGGTGAGTTTGAGGGAGGCCTTGGCCTCCTGATATGAAACCCCTGAGACTAGCCAGTTGTCCAGGTAAGGGAAGATCACCACACCTTGTCTTTGCAAGTGAGCTGTGACCATTGACAGGCACTTTGTGAAGACCCTTGGTGCTGGGGCTAGGATGAAGGGTAGGACCACTGATAGTGGCAGATTCCTACCCAGAACCTGAGGTACTTTCTGTGGGAAGGTCTTACTTGGATATGAAAGTAGACATCCTTCAGATCCAAAGACCCCAACCAATGCCCCTGCTGCAGAGATGGGATCACTGTGGACAGTGTCACTATCTTGAACTTTTCTTTTTTCAAATGTTTGTTCAGAAATCTTAGGTCTAAAATGGATTGCCACTATCCATTTTTCTTGTGGGCGAGGAACTTCCTGGAGTAGAGGCCTGTGCCACACTGAGTAGGGGGAACTTGTTCCACTCTGTTGACCTGCAGCAGCTTTTTGACCTCCAACTCAAGCAGTAGTTTTTCTGTTGGGGTGTGTGGTGGGAAGTCCCTTTGTGCCTGCAGTTTTGTAAACTTTCTGAACTGCAGGAGGAGACCTTGACTCATTATTTCCAGGACCCCCTTGTCTGTGGTAATGTTTTTCCACATCTGGAAACAGTGAGCCAACCTTCCTCCCACTGGAAATAGCTGGGTGACCTATACAAACCTGCCTGGGGTTCTGCTTTGCTTGCACCTTGGGAGCTGTGGTGGCTGCAGCCTGCTTTTGCACCCCTCTTACTTCTGCCCCTGAAGAAACCTCTCTGAGGAGGGTAGTCTTAACTCACGTAAGTGCGGGGCACATAACCCCTGCCCCTACCTCCCCTTCCATAAGGTCTATGGAAGTGGAAGTTTTCTCTTTTTCAGTGTTCCCTTTATAGGTGGCCTTATATGCATCCATTTTTTTCATGTAGGCCTCAGTTTTGTCACCAAACAAGGAATATACCTCACAGGGTAAATTCATGGCCTTAGTTTAAGTATCCTTAGAGAGGTTCATAGTTCTGAGCCAAGCAAACCTCCTGAGGGACACTGCATGAGCCATGACCCCACAGGTAGTGTCATTGGCATCTACAGCCATGTGAAATTGGTATTTGGTGGCATCCAAAGCAGCCATTGCTGTGTTGGCCAGGTCCTGAGCTAGGTCACAAGCAGCCTTGTCACTCATGGACACTACAGAGGTCCAGAGGGCCTTCTGGTACTGAGTTGTGTAGGAGATATAGACTGCCAGTCTCAGTAAAAAAGGAGGCTGTGGTGTAAATGTTTTTGCCCATGCTCTCTAATTTCCTGGAATTCCTCTCTGGGGGTTGAGAGGAACATGGAACTTTGGCCTTGCTGCAGGCAACGGTTTGTTCAATTCCTTCATGGTCAGGGTGAGAGTAATGGTATGCAGCACCCTACCTATCCAACTGGTATTTCTTTTCTATTTTCTTGTCTATACTAGCTGCCAAAGTGAGGCCACTAGGATTGACCTGGCCTTCTTCAAAGATTTATGAATGGGCAGCAACACCCTCTTTGTGGGAGTTAGGCCCATCATGTCCAATAATTCCACCTCAACCTCTGCCATCTTCTGAGGAGAAGGACTGAGGGTGCTTGTCATCTGCCTCACAGAGGAACAGTGTGAGGAGAACTCTTCTGAGGACCTGGGAGGGGAACCAAATTCCTGAACTGTGGAGCCATCATGTTCTATGGGGTCATCTTCTTCCTTCTCCTCTTCATAAAATATGTCAGCCTCCTCCACCACAGGCTTTGCTATAGGCTGTGGAGCCTGGAGGGAGGGGCTTGTATGGCCATAAATGCTCCAATACTCTAGAAAGCCTGGAAGAATTGCCAGGCCTTAGCCATGTCTTCAGCCAAGGGCATCTGTTTCTGTCAACTGGCGTCTCCTTTGCTTCTTCAGCTGGAAGGGCAGTGACATGTTTTTCTTTCTGTTTTTTCTTGTCAGAAACTGGTTCTGATGCATGCTCAGCAGATATTTTTGTTTTGGTAGACTCAGAAGTCTCCCTGTCCAACTACCTGACCTCTGATTTCCCTTTAGCAGCCTTCTCCTTCTGCTTCTGTTTTGCAACCTGACTCTTCCCAGACCCAGGTTGTGAAGAAGTGGCAGACAGGGAAGCCATGATTTCCTCATGTTTTTTGACCTTTTTTATGTTTTAGGGCAAAACCTGATGCAAATCTCACAGATGGAAAAATCGTGATCAGGACCCAAATGGGAAAAACACAACTCGTGGCAGTCTGCCTTAGCCAGGCATTTAAAACACCAGGTACAATTTTTTAAAACCTGTTGTTCCTGTCCTTTTCTTGGGCTTGTCAGACATGCCAATTACTGACAGCCCAGAGAAAAAAATGGAGGTACAGATCATAGGGTTAGCAGTTCGGCTCCCACCAAGGATCAGAACAGTAACTAAGTTGTCTTTTTTTATTTTTTTATTTAAAAAGCCCAATGTTCAAACAAAAAACAGTACTAAAAATAAGCAAAAAGTTACTGCTTTGGTTCCCCACCAGGAACCGAGAGGAGAAAAACAAGGGTTGCCAAGCAGTAACTTTAAGACATCAGTACTGCTGTAAAATAATGGGCAAAACACTAAAGGAGAAGAAAAATGCTTTTTAAAAAAAGGGTTTATATTGTGGGTTCCACAAAAGCAGGAACCATGCTTATACAAGCAGTTCTCAGTTCCCTGGAACCACAAGGGACCAAGAGAAAACACGCAATACAGAATAAAAGACCTTAACTTACAGACTGTCAAAAAATAACTAGAATAAACACACACACTGAAATAAACAAAAGTAATACACCAGAAACAACAGCACTTTGGAGAGCAACTTTGGGGCCATACTTCCTCTCAGAAAGATAAATAAATTTGCTGTTAGGGAAAGGGAACATTATTTAACCAGGAGTAGCACACTAAGCTGAAGCTTGTTTCGAGATGCAACCTGGGAGCACAAGGAAGTTAAGTGATTTGCTTATGATCACACAATATGCACCTAAGCAGCTGGGGGATTCAAACCCAGGTCTCCAGATATACAGTTCAGAGCCTTAACGAACTACGCTATACTGCCCCCTAGAGGCAAAGAGTAGGGGAGAGCATGACCACAGCAGAGTTTCAAATTTCATTATAAAGTTCTCTAATTTGCATAAAATTCTAGATTCCGAGGCAGCTCAGTCCAGGGGGATGATTGCATTTGTCAAGCAATAATGAGGGTTTCCTGGGATTTGAATCTATGGAACTATTTGTTAAATCTTAATTCCACTGTCTTCTCTACCTGCAGTGGTGCTGAAGCTGCTTTCTTTCTGACACTCTGTCCTCCAAAGCATGCAGCACTGTGCAGCTTAGCCTGCATCTTTCCCTCTCAAATGGTAAGATCATAGACAGATTTCAGCTGCCAGTGGAACACGGATATACTGTAGATTTTGGAGTCCAGTGGTATCAATAAAATATCCCATATGACACACCAGAATAATCTGTTTATACGGGGCAGGACTCGCTACCTGTTGCATTTACTTACTGATTGAGGAATAGTGACACTTCCTTTCTAGGAAGTTCCCCAGCACGAGTCTCTGGGTGGGTACATGTTCAGCTGAAAAGTATATCAAAGAAAACCCATTTGGATGTCAAGAACTAAGAACACAATAAGTAAGACAAATAATACGTTTGATGAACTGCAGGCATTTTGGTCAGTGGGGGGCAACATTGGATTCTGTTTAATCTGCTTGAATTGGCCACACACCAGAAGAGACCCTTGAAAATGTATTAAACTGTAAGAAATATAATTATAACTTTGTGATTGAGCAGGGCAGGACTTTCCATCTCTTGAATTTGAATAAGCTTGTTATACACTCTAAATGCTGCTATAGCGCTTAGGGCTTTGCTTCGTTCAGCTCCTTGTTGCTAACAGCATTGTTGGCAACATTCAGTGTTCTTCATGAATAAAACTTACTCCTATGTGTCCTATGGAATATCCTCTGTATATTTACTGGTCAGTACTGTTTATCACTTGCCAACAGTGGCTGGCAGACTCCATTATTCACACATGTTAACAACAAACTGTGAATAATGGAGTTTGCCCAAGCGCCAACCTTCCCAATGCTACCTGAGCACCTCCCCAACTCCATTCCCTCGCGCTGCCAATCCACTCACACCGCACCAGAAAACTGCCAAACTGCAGACAACTTCCTCCTCAGGCACCACACACCAAGCGACAAAAAATACTTTTAGTAAATCTTTTTTAAATAAACACAAAAAATGGCAATCTGCTCCCGCTTTACACCAGGCACTTAATCCAGCCACCTGAAGTTCATTAAAGACCAGGAGAACAAAAATATGCTAGGGAAAAAAAAACAAAGGTGACATCCAGCTGTTTTCAAAGTTCCTAACAGCGACCGGTAAGTCATTGGAATTCCTTAGCATTCCAATGGGGGAACTGGACACAAAAAAATGTTAATTTCATCTTTTCAATTCTCCAGTAATAATAAAAAATAAAGAATGGGGAAGTCTGTTAATTTGAATTTCATGCACATCCTTGGTGTGTGATGCCAAGACAAACCCCGAGGGCTTCGCCCTCGGGGTTTATGGGGCATCATACACCTCAGGTGTGCATAAAATCTTCATTAACCACACTTCCCCATACATTATTCTATATTTATCAGTACAGCAGTGTGTCAACACCAGCACTGTGCCCATCTGTGCCGTAGCTGGCCTGTGGACTGACTTTAGTTTCCAGGCTTGTCATCAGTCTCTTTTAACGGCATTAAATTCAGGACACAATTCTGACAGGAAAAAAGATGTTGCAGCTTTGTTTTGTATAGGACAGCACATGTACTGTAGGTGACCTTGATACTTACCATCTGCTGCAATATATATGCCTGAGGTCCTAGGTTTTTGGTTACTGAAAATATGTGGAACAGTCTAAATGAAAAAGCCATATATGCAGTGCTGATAGCGAGCCTCCCAAGTTGTGACCATGGGATGAACTTTCTAAGAGAGAAAAAAATAAGAAGCTGTAATGATTCTGACATTCAGAAGTTTTGTACAACACAGCATGATTGCATTTATATATACGCCACTTCAAAATGCAACAGCCTACATTCCTGGAAGCAAAAATCTGTAGAATTTGTTATAAAAGTCTTACCTGAAAGCAACAGCTGATGCAAAAAGTGCCAGTGAGAGTGCATCCAATCGGTTCCAGAAATCATTAACATATAGCCTGAATTTTTGATTCAGATGTGTAGCTGAGACATCCATCAAAGCCTTAAAACAAAGTTAAATTAGACTTGTCAGAATAACATTCACTTCATTATTCTAAATTGTACAACAGATACTGTATATATTGTAAGCCTATCAGAACCGATGAAAACTCATTTAATACCTAGCAAACTACTACATCCACACTGTTAATGGATTATTCACATTGTAGACATGCCTATGATCGTTTATTTGTATTTAAGACATGACTACTGTAGTTTATCCACATCTAGTTCACAGAAACAAGGGGAAAAAGGCATCACCAACAGTCCATTTTAAGTGCCACAGAGCTTTCAACATCCAGGTTTCAAAACTTCTTGCTAGAAAATAGAAATAACATTCAGTTGGCTGGAGTATACTCAGCAAAAACTAGCTTTTACGGATTAAATGCCTTGGCCGTCAGCCTCAGATGTTTAATCAATCACACTGGAGCGATATCCTGTGATGTGGGCTATCCACAAGTGAGCACCTACCAAAATGGTGACCCACTTGTGGCACAGAAAGAACACGGTGAGGGTGTGAGAAAGGCAACAGGATGGGGGAGGCTTGTGCATATAACGACAGGACATTGCTATATGTATACGCGTGCAGGGGTAGTGAACATGATGGAAGGGAGGGAGGGTTGGCCTGGTATGGTTGGCATGGGGCTGCCAAGCTGGCCCCATAGTGTGGTGGGTGGGTGGCAGTCTAAAGCTGTGAAGGTTCTGGGTTTGGGTCTGGATGCGCCTACATTTTTGTGTGCCCAGCCCGAAATTTTTTTCCCCAAATTTGCACCCCCCCAACATGAACCCCCCTGGAGTTAAGAATCCTTTGGTGGGGGGGGGTGGAGCCCCCCGCATTAACATTTAAAATCTAAGTCCCCAGCACCATTTTCCTGTGTGCTGGGAGTGTACATCAGCAAAACTGATTTTCTGTGATGTACTCTCGCCATAATGATGGTCGCCTTTCGGCAATCACCATTATGACATAGAACCACACCAGACAGTTATTCCTTTGTATATGTCGGCTAACAGAATGCTATGACTTAAGTCATTAGAAAGAGGTCTTTGAGACACATTTCATGGCAGACGATACCCATGGTGAGAAAATCTCTAAAGCTTAGTACAATACATGGGAGAAAAAAAAACTATACCCTCTGTATACCCTCTGTATACTATAGTGTACAAAAATTATGTTGATGGGGAGCAACAGAGGGGCTCTGCACTTACAGCACTCACCCAGATTTCACCTCCCACTGGGGCTAGCCTATCTTTAGGTCACCTTTTTTGTGAGTCATGAGGTAGGAATGAGAATAAAATACTAAAACTGTGGATCTGCAGTGTAGCAATGGGTATGCCCTCGGTAAAGTGACACTATTACAGTGAACATGTCGATGCCAACAACACCAACAGTTCACTGTAATAGGCTGCCCAAGACCCCGGCACTCTTTCCCCTGGTCCTGCACCCCCTCCGTGAATCAACTCCAACTCAGAGTTGATAATCCATAAGTTTGGGGGGTGCGGTGGTAGAAAAGAAACTGGGTCTCCTGCGGATTTATGTCAACTGCAACTTGCAGTTGACATAAATCCATCGCTGTGATGTCAGTTGACAAGAAAGTTGTCGAACCAACATTGTAGATCCATAGCAATGTACTTGAAAATTGTTTACTGGAACTGGGGATTTTGTGCCTCAGGCAGGGGTTAAATGGAGCAGAACTCACAAGAACTTAGATCTACCACCTATTACAAAATTGTGTGAGAGTTCCTGCATCTTTGTCATCTCTCACCATTGAATAATATAGAAGAGTTCCATTACCAGGAGAAGACAATTTTCCACCTAAAAATATAGAGGTTAGAGATCCCCCACCTAAATATTTTCCTGTTTAACATTGAAAGGTGAAGTGAAAAGCAGTCCAAGGTCCATCTAGTTTGCCTATGTGCTGCAAATTGACAAACCACTTGCTAGCACTCCTGCGCAGTGTCATTTCTCTTGCCCTTTATGTACATCCCATGCTCTCTAAAAACTTGTGATTGTTTTGGGCCTCACGACTTCTCCTGGAAGGCTGTTACTGGGGTCTACCATTTGTTGGGTGAAGAAGTACTTCCTCAACTCCCTCCTGGAGTAGCTCCAAGTATTTTACATTTATATCCCTGGTATGACTGCAGCTCTCATAAAGATGTGCATGATCCTGATACCTTGTTTACCCCTTTCACTTACTTAAAGGTTTCACTGCTGTCTTCTCTTTCCCTCTTCTTCTTCAGCAAGTACTTATTCAGGCTGGCTTACCTCTTCTCATATGACCTTCCCTGCTGATCAGTGATCATTTTTGTGGCCCTTCAATGAACAGACACAAGGCAGCTTACAGTGGGACCTGCCAGGGTGCAGTGCAGTACCGCAGCATTCTGCAGCAAAGTTACTGCAGGAAACAAGCCAGTTTCATTGGCAATTAACACATAGGCTGTCTACAGTATTAGAATGCATAGGAATTCTGGACTGATATATCAGTCCTTGGCACATCAAGGGTTAATACCTTTTGTCAAGCAGTAACCTAGGACACTACAAGGCATCTTGTGGGGCTCCAAGATAAGTATTTTTTGAGATACAGGCTCCAGAACTGGATGCAGTGTTGCAGGTGAGGTCTTAAAATGACCTGTAGACAGGCAGAACCACTTCCTTTCTTTTGCTGACAAAGTTAGTCACAAAGAATGTTTTACACAAGACAGGCAGTACTGTACAGAGATTAGTTATTAGGGTTCAGTGTTTTTAGGATCTCTATTTTTGAAGACAGGTGTCATGTTTAACAGACATGAAAGAAGCACTTGACTTCCGTAGCCTTTTCAGAGGGTCCCTGAGTAAAATAAGCGAAATGGGAAGTAAAGAGTGAGGAAGGATGTGACTAAGGAGTTTAATAGGTGGTTGAAGGAATGGTGTCAGGAGGAGGGGTGCCACTTTGTGGGAGACTAGAGGGATTCTGGGACATAAAGGCTCTTCAAGGGTGATGGACTTCAACCAATAAGAGAGAGGATCAGTGTGCTGGGGCAGAAGTTTGGTGTCTACATTGGTGGACAGACAAATTAACTGTGGGGGAGGCTGAGGCTAAGTATACCACGGAGAAGTATTGCAAAGTGGGGAACCTGTCTAGGACTCCCCTGAACTGTGCACTAGAAGGACTGCTGGAAACAGCAAGGCATAAGGGTAGACAGTGATTCCAGGGAATAGGGACTCAAGAAGCATGCAAAAAATGTGAAAACAAGAAATTAAGAAGGCTAGAGAAAGATGAAGGGGAGGCCATGCAAAAAGTGAAATGGGTGTGGGCACAAGATAGAAGGCAGTACTGGGAGAAAGTATCAAATTCTGATTTTGTGGAATTTTCATAAAATTCCATGAAATTTTGTAAAATTTGTTGGAAATTTTCTGACATTCTTTTAATTGGTCATATCATGGTCATTATAACAGGTAGAGATCTGAAATGTGGCATGTGTATTGGTTTGGAGATGCCCTAAAAGGCTGCCAAGTTTGATGACATTTGCATTAGGGGGAAGGGAAGTTACAGTGGTTCAACATCTGGCAATTTATATTTGTCTAAAAATTTCGAAAAATATTTCTATGCTTACAACTTAGCCACCTTTGGAGCTAGATAATGGAAAATTTATATTCATACTTTCTTGGAAGAGTCATAGAAAATGCTAAATAGTGATGTAATTAGTTATGTAAATTGTAAGTTACAATTTCCATAATTGTGAAATGTAATTTTAAAATTTCCAAATGTTTCGAAGCTTATAACTCAGTCACCTTTAAAGATATAGATCTTAAACTTAGTACACATACAGTATGTATAGGCC
This sequence comes from Neoceratodus forsteri, assembly GCA_016271365.2. NCBI lineage: Eukaryota > Metazoa > Chordata > Ceratodontiformes > Ceratodontidae > Neoceratodus > Neoceratodus forsteri. Next base: position 521,735,652 of record CM057458.1, read on the forward strand.
TTGTTAAAGTCTGCATAATACATGTGGTGCAATGTGGACAAACAATTTAGAAATTCAACAGTTTATGTAATTGTGACTTGTAATTTTAAAATTTCTGAATGTTTGGAGGCTTATAACTCAGTCACTTTTCAAGACAGAAATCTGAAACTTGGTACACAATGGTATGGACCTTGTCAGCATAAACAATGTGGTGCAGTTAGGACTAAACATTTTGAAATTCTGTAGTTCACATAATTGCAACATGTAATTTTTGAATTTTTGAATGTTTGGAGGATTATAACTCAGTCACCTTTCATGACAGAGATATGAAACTTGGTATGCATCTGTACGGGGATTGTTAAATGTTGCATGACACATACAGTGCAATTTAGACTAGACCATTTTAAATTACATGGAAATAAATAAAATCACAATTTTGACAAAATTTCATGAAATCTTTACAGAAATTTCACAATATTTTGTGGAAGCAAAATAAGCATTTCACTATACTTTCACTGGTGGAAGATAAATTGTGTCCAGCCCTAATGGAAGGTGGTCTGCCTTAATGTTAAGTTCTTGGAAAACAAATCAGTGATGGAAGCAGACAATGGACTGGATCTCATAGCCATTATAGAAACTTGGGCCACAGAGCACAATGGCTGGGACATGATTGTCACACACTGTACCATGTATATGCAAGATAGAAGGAAAGGTAAAGGAAGAGTGATAGCCCTCTATATCAGGGAAGAAATCAAGGCAATGGAGGATGGATCCATAAGGGGAGGAAATGGAGTAGTAGATTCGCTGTGGGTTCATCTCATGGAGGCATCAGGGAAGAAACTGCACATGGAGGTGGTCTACAGACCAACAGAATGGGGACAACAGGGATAGGGAAGTATGGGCAGAAGTAAAGAAGAGTCAGCAAAGAGGCAGATGACAGTAGTGGGGGATCTCAACCTGCCAGACACTGATTTGGACATTTCAGCAGCTAGGAGCATCAAAAGCTGTACCATGTTAAATTCATTGGAGGACTGCATGCTTGTGCAGCTGGTCAAGAAACCCACAGGGTAGCCAGCCCAGTGGTGTAGATGGTCGAGGCACTAGACACCACACCTCCCCTCATGCTGGCAACCTAAGTTCAGAAATAGACTTGGGCTGCTGAGGGTTATCCCAGGGGAAGAGAATTGAACATTCACCTGACAGTTTAGGACAAGAGTAAAAGAGACCAATTTGGTTCTCTCAATGGGTCAGGGAGGTGGTGAGGGCTAAAAGGAGGGCCTTTATAAATTACAAAGAAAAGCAGGGTGATAACAAATGAGATGAGTACCAGGAGAAGACTAAATAGGCCAAGTTGGCAAAGGTAGACACAGAGCTTCATATTGCAGAGGGAATCAAGGGAGAGGGAAACAGCTCTTTAAATATATGAGAAAAAAAAGATGGGAGGAGCTGTTTTAAGGCTAATGGAGGGAGCTGGGTAACAGAGGAGGATGGGCAGAAAGCAACAGTGCAAAATGACTACTTCTGTTCAGTATTCTCTAGGGACAATAGCAGGCCTGTGTCAGAGAGTGGCATAAAGGCAGCTGACAGAGGGGTCCTGAAAATAAAACTTCAGAAATTTACTGATGAAAGAGTTGAAAATGGGGCTAGCAACCCTAAAGGTAAGGGTAAACAAGGCCCTGGGACAGGATGGGATGCATCCAAAGGTATTTAGGGAACTGGCATCTGTGTTAACTAAACCACAGGTGATAACTCTATGCAACAATGGGTAGTTGCCAGGAACTGAAAGAATACACTCATGGCTCTTCTGCACAGGGGAAGGGACAATAAGCAACCGGGAAACTAAAGACCTGTCAGCATTACATCCATGGAAGGGAAACTGATGGAGAAGCAGGTCAAAGAAGACCTAGTGAAATATCTGGAGAAAAACTTCAGGATAATAAGCATAATGGATTTATGGCAGTAAGGTCTTGTCAGATAAACCTAATAGTATTCTTTGATTGGGTGATGAAGGTAGTTAATAAGGGCCATGCTGTAGATACACTCTACTTCGACTTAAGCAAGGCATTCTAGTTGGTGCCACATCAAAGGCTGCTGAGGAAGATGTAGGATATGGGAACAGCAAAGGAAATAGTAAGATGTATAGGGAGTTTGTTGGAGGGGAGACAGAAGGCAGTTGAAGTAAATAGGGTCAGATCAGAGGGAAGAGATGTCACTAGTGGAGCACCACAAGAACCTGTTCTGGGCTTACTCTAGTTCAATATGTTCATCAGCACATGGAAGAGGGAAACCCTAGCAGATTGTGTCTACTGCAGATGACACTAAATTCTGTTGTAGGGATGACAATGTGGAAGGCACTTGCAGAGACACCTGTAAAGGCTGGAAAACTGGCCCAAAGTCTGGCAGCTGAAACTCAATGCCTAAAAGTTCAAAGTTATGAAATTAGAGAACAAAATCCTCAGAACAGAGTACTGGATTGGTAAGAGGGTCTGCTGCACAGAACATCAGATAAAAAAGAACTAGGAGTCATCATTAGTGACTCCTTTAAACAAACTAGCCCATGTAACAAGGTCTTCAGCAAGGCTAACAGAATGCTGAAGTGCATTGGGACTGTGTTTAACAGTAGAAGGCAGGAGGTACTGTCACCACCTTATAGATCACTGGTGAGGCCACATCTGGAGTACTGTGCCCAGTTCTGGAATTCACACCTAACAAAGGTAAGAGACAGGCTAGAGAAGGTACAATGTAGGATAATCAAGATGACTCAGGGCCAGTAGGGAAGCTCCTATGAGGTTTGCTAAAGAAAGTGAACATGTATGCACTGGAAACCAGAAGAGAAGGTGGGGGGGGTATGAGGTAAGTGGTTAGAATAGCATTTCCAGAATAGTGAAGTCTAAAACAGTGTATTAAATACTGCATGTATCTTTACAGCGAAGGGGTAGGATAACACACGAAAGTTACCGTTACCCCTGTAACTCTGAAGGCATATAGGAGAGTCAAGAAGCTAGAAGCAAGGTACCTGGCTGAGCCACTCATGTAGAGGAGAGGCTAGGGCACTCACATCTAAAGCAGAGTAGACCCAGAAACCTAGGTTCTGTTCCTGGGTCATGGGTTTACAATTTTCTGTCCCACTTGATTTTTGTAAATTTTTGTTTGTCCCCCCACAAGTATTATTTTTTTTTCCAATTGTTGGTTGTACTTGATCCCCCCCACAATGGTTCTCCCCACCCCTGAGATACACCCCTCCACGGAGTTGATTATATAAAGATGGGGGGGAAAAGCCCCCCCATCTGGGGGTGCGGGACAGAGTCCTGCAAAAACACAAATTTCATGTTTTACTTCACCATGGTAGCAGTCCTCCATATGTTTTTGGACAGCTACCATTGGCCACCCGTGGTTCCCAATGTTTAATTTTTTTTATTTTAATATGAAAGGGGACTGGGTGGCCCACTCCTGGTACCACTTCTCATGACCCACCTCCCCTCTAGTTCATCTCCACTTCCCACTACATACAAAGCAGCACCAGGGTAGCCATCCCTGGTGCTGCTGATTAGTAACCTGACACTGGGGTGCCCAATCCCTAATGTCAGAATGCATGTCACTAGCCCTCTTTTTTTTTTGTTACCTGCAAAAAACAGAAAATGGTCCCTCGCTGATCTGACCCCCCTTTCCCAACCTCCTACTCAGTACCCACCTCCGCACAGCCCCCATACACCCTCACTCACCTGAACATGTCCCATGGTGAAGATCAACTCTGTAATCAAAGGCATGTCTCGCTGCTGGAACCAGCGACTGCAATATGAGAAACTTAGGTAAATGTGGATTCATGTATTTCAATGAGGTTTGTCATTATGTGGACAGACTAAAATGCTTGTGTGCACATTCCTAAGTGCAAATCTATTTCTTCCTTCTAGATCTTGGTAACTGGTAATGACAATTATTACTAGCCTTATACAGTAGTATAATTTACACTATCAATACATTTGTGCTGACCAGAGATTAGCTCATACATATACTAAAAGGAGAATCGCCTTTTAAGTTAATGTTTGTACTTGTCTTGGACCAATCATAGACAACCATAGAAACTAATAATACTGTCTTCCACTATATAAGCAAGCCAGAATACACTGTTAGTTTGAAGAATGAAGAATGAAGGCTGTACCACATGTAATCTCTCGCTGTGATTATTGTTATAATCATTAAATTCTTCCACCATCAGCCTCATCTCCGTTTGTCTCCTTTCTAAGTATTTGTAATAGATAATTTACTAACTGTAATTTTTTGCCCACCGCTACATTTGGTGCCGTGACTCGGATCGCTGGTGCTGCATGCTGAGGAGGCTGCCTAACTACTGGTTGGTTAGTCTGCGGGCCCAAATAAGAAGGTGATGACGCTCAGAGACGTGGTGCTGATGGCTTAAAGTTAGAGAAAATGGTGCACACAGACAGTTTAGCCACTTGCTAATCAGGTGAGGTATGCTTTCCAATTTCTTTAAATAAAAGTAGTGCTTAACTCTGTAGGAACTCATGGGGCAGAGTAGGTAAGTGAAGGTGCTGGGACTTGCAAGCCGGACCTCACAGGGGAGCCATAAGACATAGCCAGACAGACTGGGGCACCAGTGCACGGGTGGACCCGGCAGTGAAGGCTAGGCAGGCAAGAAAAAGATATGAAAAATGAGTATGGAAACATTAATAGGTGGTTTCTTAGGGAAACACCTAAAGGGGGAGCATACAAACCATGATCAACAGGCACAGCAGTATTTTAATTAAAATAAAAAAAGAGAAACTTGCAAATACTATACAAAGTCTGTGATAATATAGCCAGGTGGTAATTCGTTAACACATGAGACTTTAAAAAAAAGAGGAAAGCTGCATGAGCAGTAAGATGTAATAATCCAACTACAGTCAAAAATAGTTTAGAAATGCAAATAAGTCAAGAGCCAAAATCCCTGCAAGAAAAAAGACACAACTAAAGTTATAGTTAGTAAAGGTACAGGGAGACCTTTGTTTTTTTAGATAGGGATAATTCTCTTTTATTGATTGCAATATAAACTATAACACAGCTTCTGTAGCACATTTGTAATATGTAAATGTCTTAAAATCTAAAAACAGATACTTTACAGTGTGCTAACTCCTGTATAGGAGCAGTTAAAATGTAGGAGTAAAAAGTCAGGTATTGGCAAGTCATACTAACTTAATGCCCAAAGACCTTGCCTTTTCTAATGTTAAAGAGTTTGATTCTAAATACTCTCAGTATGCTGTGGGGTGGACTAGAAAAAAGACTAGCCACTTGTTCTTTTGTGATTGATACCATAACCAAACAAACCACCCGGAGTTGTTTGGCATGATTAATAATGTTGTCAGTAACACTAGCGTTTCTGAAGGACAAAAGATTCTCATTAAAAATGATGTTGGCATACTTTTAAATATGGTATTCAAGTGTCCTTGGATAAAAAATGTTTAAGTTAATTACATGAAAAGTTGTTTTCATTTCCTGTGTAATGTAACATTAAGATATTTTTAATATCAGTAGTGTTCAAGGCCACTACAAAAATAACTGGGTATGAGCGACCCTTGCATGCACACTATGTGACCTTTTGCATTTTATTTGACCTTCTTGTGTTGCAGCCAACACAGTCAATCAACATTTAACTGTAAGCAAAACTTCTTTTATAAGCTCAGCTGATATTTTGTCATGCTTAAGATAAGAAAACCTAGGGACGCTTGGCTTCTTTTATCCTATGGAAATAATCTTGTTTTAAAGTAATTGAGCTGTCTCTTCCGCCAGTAGAAGCTCGGGGGGGGAGGGGGTAAGCTACCCTTCCTTCCTTCCAGTATAATGTCCACAAAGGTTGCAAGGTAGATTGCTATCTTCCCATAGGGGTAAATACTAAAAAATGTGTATTTGATTCTTCTTCAAAAAACATATGCTTCAAGAATCAGTTAAGCTGGAGTGGGAGTTGTGTATGTATTTCCACATATTCATTCTTTTGATCGTCTTTTCAGCTTTCTTAGCCCATTTACAAGCTATATTTGTTTCGTGTTTAAAATGTATTTTCAATACTAAAATTGTACTATTGCATAAATCAAGTCATTATTACCTCTGCAAGTGTAATGTTTTAGCAAAATTACATCTATTTGTACAACTTTAAATCAACTGAAAAGGTCTAGTCAGTTTAAACTCTACTATCAAGCTTATTGTTTCTACTTACTATGAAGTTAAGTCTGGGGTAGGGGCAATCCCCTAACTTCAGCAAGAAGATTCTTCTTCAATTGATCTTCAAGCAAGACATCCATCTTCTTCACTGCTGTTTATTCCAAACATGGCTGATACTTTATGCAGAACTATTGCTTTTTTATGGACTGTTAATCTGTGTGCCAGGGTGTAATCAACTCCCACAACACAAATGCCATGCCAGTGTGTGTGGCTGCTCCATTATAAGGACTCAATGCACAATCTAATGCACCCCTGGCCAGTGCAGTGTGTCTGCTAATCAGCTAGCCAGCAATATGAACACTGACTTTTCTAAATTGGTGTGTGGACATACTTAACAGCTGGTCTAGCAGCTGTGCCTCAAAGCTCAAGATCACAGCAAAGCTACATGGACTAAAAACAGAAAAAAATGTGTTTCTTGTTATAAACAGAGCCACACCAAAGGACAATGATGTTTATGTGTTAACTCTGTCCTACTGTTTTTGGGGTAATAATAGTGTTTGTAACTATGCTGGTGTAAGCAACTCATTATGTTTTGTAGTCTCAAATGCCATATACTTAACTGTAACACCAACTAAATGGCCAAATGTGACAAAAGGGCCAGAGAGTGGATTTAATCAACACTTATTGATCAAATGCTTGTGAATAATGTAAAGTACAGTAGAGTACATATAAATCTAGATTTCTTTGGTTGGAATATAAATGTTAACAGTAGTTGTGCATACACTGGTGTGTCAAAGTTTTATGCCACTATGTTAATTGACATGTTAAGTGTCATCATTTGGAGCTGTGATACCTCTCCTGTTTCTTAATGTACAGTCATTTTTAAATCGAAAAGATACTCATTTGATATAAATTCATAAGGCACAAGTAGTTGTAAATGAATTGCTCAGTGAGAGTGATAATGAGCACTTAGGGGGACCCTTAGGAGTCCTGTCTTTTAAAGTTTTACTTGTGTTGCAAAGTGATCTTAGTGTTTTTGGTAATTATAGTCCTGTGCTTAAGACTTACTATTCGTGAAGTACATAGTGAGATGTACATGCTCCGAGGAGCTGCATTGTTGCACATATAATAATTAGGCAATATTGGGCCAAGGGGCGCTTGTAACAAGGTATAAAGAAATGTGTCCCAATATTTCAGCCTAAACCTCATTTTGGTCTAAAACATAATGTATCTGTGTAACAAATAATGGCCTATATAATTGATCATATTAAAACTTGTAAAGCTACAAGTTTAACTAAACCACAAGTCATAATATTAAAGTGTCTTTTGATATTTGTACTGACCATGTGAGTAATATCAAACAGTTGCTTTATGTGTTTGAAAAGCAGAAACACAGAATAGTGTTCAAGTTACCCTTCAGACTATCTTTAGTGTTTGTCATTATGTGGACAGACTAAAATGCTTGTGTGCACATTCTTAAGTGCAAATCTATTTCTTCCTTCTAGATCTTGGTAACTGGTAATGACAATTATTACTAGCCTTATATAGTAGTATAATTTACACTATCAATACATTTGTGCTGACCAGAGATTAGCTCATACATATACTAAAAGGAGAATTGCCTTTCAAGTTAATGTTTGTACTTGTCTTGGACCAATCATAGATAAACATAGAAACTAATAATACTGTCTTCCACTATATAAGCAAGCCAGAATACACTGTTAGTTTGAAGAATGAAGAATGAAGGATGTACCACATGTAATCTCTCGCTGTGATTATTGTTATAATCATTAAATTCTTCCACCATCAGCCTCATCTCCGTTCATCTTCTTTCTAAGTATTTGTAATAGATAATTTACTAACTGTAATTTTTTGCCCACCGCTACACCACCAAATATGTTAAACGCGTACTAGAGAAGACAAGGATGGGGGGCAACCTTGTTGACATGAAGCTGGTGGCACTTACAGTAAATGAGCTGATGGATCCACATACTAAAGTTTTTAATGACTCACTAAGGTCAGAAGTGTTCCCTGACAAGTGGAAGAAGGCGCATGTCACCCCCGTCTTCAAAGCAGGGGATGCCACCAATCTGTCTAACTACAGGCCCATCTCCATCCCCCCAAGTCTAAAGCCCTCAAATGAATTGTCTCAGACCAGCTCACAGATTACCTTTTGAAATACAACCTTCTCCATGCCCAGCAACACGGGTTCCATAAAGACCATTCCATGATCACTGCCCTGGTTGACTTTGCCTCCAAAATTTACAATACCTTTGATGATGGTCTGGCAGTGGGGTTTATTTTTATACCCCTCACAAAGGTATTTGATACCATCAACCAGCAGCTCCTCCTGCAATACCTTATCTCAATAGGCCTGTCCATAGACATAGTTACATGGTTCTAGGGCTACCTCTCGGGCAGGACTCAATGTGTCAAAATCAAAGGCACTCTATCAGAGCCAAGAGAGGTGAGTCTTGGAGTCCCATAAGGCTCAATACTGGGGTCGCTTCTCTTCAGCCTCTTCATAAACCCCCTGCCCTCAGTGTGCCCAGCTCACATCGTGCTATATGCTGATGATGCGGTATTCTCAATGAGTGGAAAAAAAACTACCCTCTATCACCCATGAACTGGAAGCAAAGCAAATTTGTACAGGCTTGAGACATGGTTCTCTAATAATAAATTGCTGCTCAATTATAAAAAACACAAAAGCATGCTTTTTATGGTTCCACAGAACTGAAAGAAATTTGGGAAACTGTAGGTACGGAGTAGAAAGGGTGTTATACTGGAGCAGGTTGACACCTTTAAATATCTTGGGGTTCACATGGACAATGCCCTCTCATTCACAATCCATGTAGACCATGTAGTCAAAACAGCCAATGCAAAACTAGGAGTTCTCTGTCGACACCGTTGGCCATTTTGGAACACCACCTCATGAACAATGTTGGTGGGATTATGCAAATCCATCTGGAAAGGCAATTTCATATTCACTTTGTGAAATCACCTTTCAGGTGGGATTTGAACATTTTCAACACCTTTGTTCATTAGGTGGGGTCATAAGAAGTCTATGTTGAAACTGTTGGATCAAAATATGTAAAAATGACAAAGTTATGTGCATGCATTGAAATTTTGCTGTGTTCCCTTGTACAGTAACTTTGGCAATTTTGAATATTTTGACTCAAAAAGTTCAACATGAACACCTTTTTACACCACCTCATGAATGACAGCTGTCATTTTTCAAAATCTGGCTAAACTGTATTTTCACACCTCTGGTGCATAGTGGTGTTGCAGTGGCATGGAATCACATTTTGGTGGGGATTTCAAAATGTTCGTTAATGGGTTCATGATGTGGGCTAATAAGAAGGCGAGACTGACAATTTCACTCCTGTTTTACTACACATGCAAGAGGGCCCTGCGCTTCCACAGTAACATATATTTATACATCTAAGGAAGGATGGGAGCACAGGGCCCTCCCACAGACAATTGAGGATACAATTATACTATCTCAAAAAGTAAGGAAATTATTTGCAAAAACTTTGTTAATACACTAGTTAAGGCTGAAGCAACATAATTAGGAAAATGTGGCATTAGGGTTTCCAACCCTAACACCCCACTCCTACCCTGCAGCAGCAACAGGCATGGGGTATGACTTGGGGTTGTCAACCCTAATGCTCACCCCATTACATGAGAAAATAAGCTGAGATGGGACAGTGAATGAGAATGTGGTAAGTGTTAGGGTTGACAGCCTCAAGCTACACCCCATGCCTGTTGCTGCCTGCAGTGTGGAGGTCAGGGTGGGGAGTTAGGCTTGGAAACCCTAACACTACATTTCCCTGCTTTTGTCACTTCAACCCTAACTAGTGCGTTGATACAAAGAGTGACCCAAATCCAAATCCCATTATAAAAAACATCATTTATTTCTCCATACACAACACCACTCAAAGTAACATATGCTGGCAACTAAACTCAAATACCACAGCAATGAAACTCATATACTACAACTGAAAACCTTATCAAACACAGAAACATTACATACAAAAAATATAAAATGCCTATTTCTAATCAGCACCAGTTAACCAAAACCATTAACCAACTAATCCCTATATAAGACCCCAATACCCAAACTAGCTTAGATTGGTTGCAAACTGGGTGCAAAATGGCTAAATGTAACACTGTTCAAGAATGCTTGGAATTTATAAAACAGCAAGACAATTAACATACAGTAAAAAATGTTGACATCCAAATAATTACAACCTACCTTGCAAATCACAGAGAAAAGACAACAACTTCAAAAGACAACATGACAGATTTCCTTCTTACCTGTAATGGTTGTTGGGCTGTTTAAGGCTAAGAACCTTTTCCTTAGTTGCTGTATACTCTCCTCTTAGTGAGATTCACTCAGCTTTTTCTCCTCCAGTTCAGAACTCAGCTTTGAGATCCTTCTACTTCACAATCAAGAGACACTTTTCTTAAACAAAGCTGCCTCTGAGGCAGCCCTTGCTTGCCCTGCCTTGGAGGCAGTGCTGCCTCTGAGATAAGTCTGTACCTGAAGCAGACATTATAGATAGGGATGCCTCCCAAGGAGGTCTTTAAGCTGTAGGGCTTAAGAGCTGAGCTGCATTGCTGTGCCAGCTTTGTGGTGTAGTGGAAAGGTCTACTGCCTGATAAACAAGAGGTTAAGAGTTTGAATCCACACATGGACCTTTACTTCCCTTTTGTCAGAATTTCACTTGAGTGCTGGTCCATGGCAGCATGGTATTTGAATAATAAATATAAAAGAGAAGGGACTTAGTGTAAGAAAGAGTAAGTGCAAAAAAACTAAGTTTTACATTGGAACGAGGTCTGCCTCCAAGGCAGGGCTGCCTCTCTACTTCACCCATCAACTTTACACTGTCTCTCTCCCTCCCTCTCTCTCTCTCGCTCTGGAACTTCTCTGGAACTGATCTGATCTAATCGAACTCTCTAGGGCTCCCTTTTTTACCATCCCCAGGGGTCAGGTGTTCTGCCTTGTTGTATCTAATTAACATCATTAGTACATGTTGTTACTTTTATAGAGGTATTCTCTTAAGCAAACATATAAAAATGTAATACATAAACAACAGTAAGATCACACACGTCCACACCTAAAAACATCCTCCCTACCACCAGTGTTGAGATAACTGTTTACAAATATGTCTCTTTGAGCTCCTCACACTTTAGTACCCTCCCTAAATCAGCCTTCAATTATTCCAGGTCTGTGGCTGACCATCGCCATGGCAACAACACCAGCTGCAGGTGAGTGAGGTGAAATTGCAGAAGCCATGCACTGAAAATGTCTTACATTTCATTTGCCTTTAGTTACCCCTTCTCTTTTGAAAGAGTCTTGGGGGAACCAGACCATTCATTTGCTTCAAATTGTGAGCTAACAGTGTAACATAAAACATTTTGACTGTTCTTTTGTAGCTGTTTCCAAGTTAGTTTTAATTCAGGCTAAAACTAAAGGGAGGTTAATGTGTGCAAACTGCAGGTGTACTGAAATGAGGCACATTCAAACTAGACTAGCAATCTCTTTCTTTATTTCTGATTCTCTTTTTGTATGCTTATATGTTCAGGGAGAAATATGGAAAGGAAAAGTGGATTAAAGTTACAGGGAAGGAAAATAAAAGCAGCATGAATAGATGGGGTTGGGGCACAGTCTGACCTTCAGGGTGATCAAATTCTGGATCATAGAAAATACTGTTGCAACAGCCTGGATAGAAAAGTAAAAGGATAGCTAGATATAGAGAGATGTTTATATTTATTTCTTAGAGCATAATTTTCCTGGCATTCCCATGGCCAGTATCATGACAGGGCTCACCCTGTCAGATATATGTCAGACATCCTTATGTATTATATAAAACACATGCTAGGAAAGTGTAGTATATGAGGATATACAGTCACAGTCATGATATGGTCAGATATTTCCGGATATTTGGGGATATATCTAAAAAGATATTCTCTGGTGGCCCATAGTGGTACTGCTGGCAGGCAGGACGTTTCTCCAGAGATAGCACAGTAATGTTATGAAATATCTGGCCATGAATATGGTTGCCACTGTAATGCCATCTCTGGGGCAAATTAGCTCAATAAACCCATTTACCCTTCTGCCTCATGAGTAATTGGCTAATTAGCCCCCTCAATGACATTATAGCCTCATATACCACACTTTCCTAGCATTTATTATCTCTCTCTCTCTGTTTATACAGATACTGTAATTAAGAAACATTGCATGTAGTGCCAGTCTTCACCCCAGCGGGTATGCTTTGTCATTCTGTGCCAGTGATCTGAGTTTGGGGGTGAGCTCAATGACCCAGCTGGATGGAGTGAGGGTGGGGGATGGCACTGTTATGTGACACACTCCCAGCCAGTGAATGAAAGCTACAGGCTTGTCTGCATGTACCCAGTTACCATATAGTGAAAACAACTGTCCTCTTGGCATAGGGCTCTGCACCTCTACACCTGTGGGTGGCAGAGGGTCCTTTGCATTGGCTGACAGATGGACTCTGCCCAATGCATCTATATCTGCAGTCACATGGAAGCACAGGGAAGAGAGACCCTGCATTTCAGCATCCCACCAGACAGCCCCATGAATTCCTTACAGCCATTGCTGCATGGAAGCAGGGCTTGCAGAGGCCCTGCACTTCTGTAGGTGGATGAATCTATCCAAAGGGACCTGCATGAATGAGTATACAATTCTATTATCTCAAAACAAAGGACATTCTTTGCAAAAAAACTTCATTAATGCACCAGTTATAAGTTTAATTTAATGTCACAAAAGTAGGGACATGTAGTATTAGGGTTTCCTACCCTAACTCCCATATCACACTCCAAGAAGCAAAAGGAAAACACATTAGGGTTTGGGGTCTCCAGAGTCTTGGTGAATCACTGGTGGGGTCTTTCTTGGAGTTGTCAACCCTAATGTCCACCCTGTTCCCTCAACAAACAATGTTAGACATCTTTTGGGCCTGCATGAAGAAAGCTACAACAGATTTTGTTGGCAACATGTTGTTAGACATACCTCTCTACTTTTGAAGAGTGTATCAGTATGAGGCATTGACTTGCAGCTGTATCTTTGTGCTTTGCACAGGAGGCTACGTGCTGGCAGGGGAGGAGGGGGGCATTTGGGTTGACAACCCCAAGGAAGACACCACCAGTGGTACACCAGGACTCTGGTGACCCAAAACCCTATTTTTTCCCTTTTGCTGCTTGGGGGTGGGGAGGGGATTTAGGGTTGGAAACCCTAATGCCACAATCCCCTACTTTTGTGGCATTAATTTGAACCCTAACTAGTGCATTAATGATGTTTTTTTGCAAATAATAACAAAATAAACAGCTCTTCATCAGCTCCTTGTGAGTGCCCATTTCCATTTTTTTTGTTTTTGTCTTATCCCCTGCAGTAGTATGCATCCCTCTACTACAGTGCTACATTATGTCCTAGTATTCACAGTATGATTGCCTTTCCACTTTCCCTCATGCTACCTTTGTCTTTTCTATCCCTTCCAATTAAAATAAATGTTAATTGTTTGTTATATGGTTCTGTTGTGGTAATTACTCTAGAGTATAAGAACTGTGGGGTGAAATTGTACAGAAGGTGGGTGGCGATACAGGTTTATTTTATTTTTTTATTTAAACATGTGGTGACCGTGAAAGTCACACTGAGCTAAGGCTCATCTCCAGGTGCAACCTGGGGGACAGGAAGCATTGGAATTACAGTATATAGTACTATGCATTCAATACAACATTTCACAATAGTAAGCATAATAAAATATTTCAATGAATACAATACAGTAAAACAGGCTACACAGAGAGACAACTGTACAATGGAATGGAATAGCAAAGATCAGAGTAGTTACAATAACGGACAAACATTTCAAGTGCAATAAGACAACTGTAAATGGCATGGAGCAACTTAAAATCAGTGTTGTTACAACAGGGGTCAAACATTTCAAGTGATGAGAGGTGTTATGGGAGCAAGTAGGGAAAGGTAGGAGACGGAGCAGTGATTCGACAGAGGAGTGAGAGGAAGAGCTGTGTAAGAGAGTAGACTGAGTGTTCCACAGAGAGGGGAGATGATAGTGGAAAGCAGATTTGCCAATGTTTGATGATGGAGTAGGGAGTGAGAAAGAGCATGAGTCCTTAGAACCTAGGGAGTATGTTGAGGCTGGGGCAGGGGAGAGGAGGGAAGAGATGTATGTGGGGAGCAGATTGAACCAGAATTTGAAAATTAAGGATATGGAGTGGATAAGATGCCTGTGTATGAATGGAGGGAGGTTCAGAGAAGATAGTAGAGAACAGTGGTGGGATCTGTATGGAGAGTTAGAGGCAAAATGATAGAAGGCATAGTAGATAGAATCAAGTTGAGAGAATGATGTGGAGAGTGCAGTGCAGTAAACAATGTCAGCATAATTTCAGCATAATCAAAGACTGGCATAATCATTTTTTTTTTAAAAGTTCCCTATGTGCGGGGAAAGGAAGAGAGTCTTTATTACGGTATAGTATACCAAGCTTAGGGCAGAGTTTAGTGGCCGTGTAATCAATGTGGACAGTGAAATTTAACAGTGGGTCCAGTCAGACTCCTAGATACTTGTATGAGGGAATGCTCTTTAGAGGGGTGCCATCGAGAGAGGTGATTGGAGGGGCATTGATAGCTTTGGCTAATCTTTGAGCAGTTCCAAAAGTCATAGAGATTGTTTTGGAAGTGTTGGGCTTGAGTTGTTTTGAATAGAACCAGGATTTAACTGAGTGGAAGTCATGTTGCAGCACAGAGTGGATGGTGACTGGGTTAGGTGCGGAGGCATACAGAATGGCATCATCCACATACATATGTATGAGGGATGAGGAACAGGCAGATGGGAGATTGTTTATAAATATAAAAAGTAGGATGGGACCGAGTACTGAGCCTTAAGGATAGCTAACTAGGATAGGAAGAGGAGGAGTTTGCAATTTTTACTGCTTGATGTCAGTCGGTATAAGATCTGAACCATTGTATGGTAGGAGAGGCAAGCCCTGCATCTTATAGAGTTCCAGAAGAAGAAGGTGGAATACTGAGTTGAATGCTTTTGCCAGGTCAAGGAAGACCGCAGCAGTGAGGTGGCCTTTATCAGCAGCAGATTGAATGTGACCTTTAACACAGAGAAGGGATGATATGGTGGATTGTTTTTTTCTGAAACCTAACTAATAGGGGGATAGGAAGTTGGTGGTAGAGAGGAATTCAGTCAGCCTGGAATGCACAAGACATTCTTGGAGTTTTTCTAGAGCAGGGAGCAGGGAGACTGGGAGGTAGTTCCAGGGTAAGGTGGGGTCACCTCCTTTGTGGAGAGGGATAACACATGCAGATTTCCAGGCTTTTCAAACAATGCCCAAGAAGAAGGATTTGTTTATAATGAAGGTAAGAGGGACTGTGATGGCAGGTGCAGAAAGGCATAGGAGACTAGGATGTAGACCTTCTGGACTGGGTTTAGACGTGTTGAGGGATAGGAGGCCAAGCAGTACTTTGTTGGTGGAGGCAGGGGCTAAAAGGAAGTTGTGTCTAGGCATGTGATGTGGGGAAGGTTTGAAGGCAGGCAGTGTAGTCAATGCGGTTGGGTCAGGGGAGGCACAAGTGGTGAAAAAGGAGCTGTGGGTGTCTGCAACCTGGATTGGGTCCGTAACTTCAATACCATTGTGTTTAAGGATAGGGGTGGTAGACTGAGGAGGTGGATTGATGATGGAATGTACAATATTCTAAAAGGAGGATGCGTGTGCAGTTATAAGGCGATCTTTAAAGTAATCCACCTTAGCTTTACAAATGGCCTTAGTACAAGCATTTCTGGCTGTGTTGTACACTTGTCTTGAACTTGTGGATTGGGAGGACTTAAAGGCAGACCAGACTCTGTCTCGGGCTTTGCACATGGCAGTTATAGGGGCAGTAATTCATGGGTGGTGGCGCTGCCTGACCCTGGCTCTTTTGAGGGGGGTATTGTAGTCCTAGACACAGTTGAAAATATTAATGAACTGGGCTAGGGCAGTATCAGCTGTGGCTGCAGAATAAACTGGTGCCCAACTGGCATTGTGTAAGTCTGATAGGAGGGAGTTAGTGTCAAGTGAGGTTAGTGGGCAAGTTTCAATGTACGTTGGGGCAGATTTGGGAAGATGTGTTTTTCTATTGCAATAAGTGATGCAGTGGTCACTTAAGGCAGGTTCGAGGACACCCACTGAGGATATACAGTGAGGGTGGGAAGAGAGAACTCAATCAATTGGGGCGTGATTAGAGGATCAGGAGTTGTAGCGGGTAGGGTCTGTGATCAGCTGAGTGAGGCTGAAGGATTCTAACTTGGAGGTTGTGGTCTTAAATAAAGGGGACAGCCAGTCAAGGTTGTAATCCCCTAGGAGAATTAGTTCACCAAATTGATCCAGTGGTGGGAGAGCAGAGATGCATGCTGTCAGAACCTCTTGACTGAGCTGAGGGGGAAGCATAGACTACCCCGACAAAAGTGGGGAGAGTATGGGGAAGGGAGAAATTAGCTAGTATTAGTTCGTGGGATCCTAGGCAGGATTCCTTTTTCATTAACGAATAAAAGAGGTGCTGTCTTATAATCATGGCTACTCTACCTCCTCTTTTGCCATGGTCCTGCTTTAGGATTTGGTAGCCGGGGATGGAGATGGACGAATCTGGTGTTTTGGCAGAAAGTCAGGTTTCGGAGATGTATAGGATGTCTGCGGTATTTAGAGCTATCCAACAGTTCAGTGTCCAATTTTGGGAGGAGACTCCTAATGTTTATGTACATGATCTTTAAGTCTTTGTGGGTGGGTTGTTGTTGTGGAGATGTAGGTGGGCTAGGGTTCCTTTCAATGTCTCCTGCTTGTTGTTTACTGTGTAGTATAGGTCTGTGTGTTTTCCCAAGTCTCTGTATAACTACCCCAGGTAAAGGCACCATGTCAGTTTAAATCTAAATCAACCACTAGGCATTCACAGCTTGAACCCAGTCTGGACCCTCTAAATGGCAACAGGTAAGAAGAGGAGGAGTATCCAAGAGCCTTGGGGTGTAAAACAGCCTGCCACAATGAGACGCATACCACAGCTTTGAGACACCTCTGGGAATCAACTCTACTCCATTCCCCATATTTGTTTTGCAGCCTCACACAACATGCTTGGAAAAACATGTCACAACAATCATTGGATTGGTATGAAGGTGAAGGTGATGGACTGAACCCCAGCAATGCTTTTGAAGTACATAGGATACCCTAGGGAATGTAAAAAGACTTACAGTACCTAGGCGGCTCTTAAGTACTTCAGGCTACTGGTATTCAGTTTTGCGTTGCACATTCTTGAACAAATACAGACATCAATATATGCTGCAGAATTTTGCCATTTTCTACATATTCCACAGTCATGAAATTCTGCAAAATTCCCATGTATGTGGAATTCACAGATTTGCCCACTTCTGTTCTTCTTGTCAAGCAGGATTCTAAAAAATGTCTGTCAAAACTTTTGTAATCTTAGGAACCTGCACAGTAGCGGCTTTGCTGCTGACCTGTGAGACAACCTTTTTGGTCGTGAGACAGGCTCCAACAACTTTCCTTATATTTTGCACCTTGTAATGGTTTTTTAAACAATTTGTCTGCACTGTTATCGAGGGACTGTATTTATCTCCACAGCAAGAGGAGATTTACAGGCAGTAGGAAGGAGGTGTACTTGTGGAGCGTTTCTCCTCGGACTACACTTTATGCTGAATTTGGGTTTTTATTACTCCAGGCATTTCTTTGACAATACCCTCCCTAGTCCTTGTGGAGTTCTCAGCACAAACAACGTTTTTTAAACTCAAAACTGAGCGCTAAACTGTCTGTGGGGCTGACTGACCTCAGAAGGTACTTCTGGGTCAGGTGCTATAAAATTATTTGCTCACTGTGAGCGGGGCAAGCAGAAGCAGGCAAGCATGCTGCTCTGCATGCGTTGAAACTCACGTGGTCTTTGCACAAGTCCAGCATGTCAGGCAGTGCATAGGGCCCAGTCATTATGAACATCTTTTTCCCAGGTGAGCAACTATTGAGTGATCAGTTCTGTTAAGAAACTATTTTTGGATTGACCTCCCAATATCTTTCGAGGGGCATTGCTATATTTTGATTAGCTGGAGGTACCCACTCAGTTTAACTTTATTTGTAGGTGTTATAGTGTTTGTTTTTAAAACTACCTTTTACCAGTAAAAGCTCTTCCACAAACAGCCCTTACAGCACAGATGACTTAATAAAATGGCTGATGGCATAAACTTAGGGCTGCATGAATACAGCTTTGAGAATCTTGTAAAACAAAAAGCACTTTTACTTTGTACTTCATGTGGTATGTTTGCAGAAAATAAAAACTATGAGTTACATAGTAGTAAATATATGTGCACTAAATGTGAGTTGTTGAGTTTGTTCCAAACTGAAAATGATGAATTGAAGGCAAAAATTAAGGAATTACAAGATATTATTAAAGTACAAGAGTTTATGCAAGATGTCGATAAAGAGACAGACTGGATATCAAAGGGTACAATGAGGACATGAAACTGAAATGATAGTCCTGAGCATCTATTTGAGCAAGCACCCAAACCCAAGAAACTCAAAGAGATACAATATGAGGTAGATACAAAACAAAACTCCCAGGTCACAGTAAGAAAAAAGGCACCCCAAAAAGCAAATGTACTATAGCTATATCAAATAGATTTCTGGGTCTTGAGGTGGAGGAAACCAAGGTCAGTAACCCCCCCCCCCCAGTCCAGGGAGATATTATCAAAAATACTATAGACTCTGTTACTGACATTTCCAACCAGTATGTACATCAAGAAAATGGAGACAAATATTTCAAATTTGTATTTGGAGACTCTATCATCAGACATTGTGATACCTATATGTGTGGTGATAAAAAGGAACAGGTAATGGTTTCTTCCTACTCTGGGGCTAGAATATATGACATAGCCAGGTGTGTACCCACAGTAACAATACCTCATAAGTTTATTATCACCCTACATGTAGGGACAAATGATGTTGGTAAATCCCATGAGAAAGATATATGCCATGATCTGATTGACCTAGCAATGTCCCTAAAAAATCAAGGCCATACAGTCATTGTGTCAAATATATTGCCTATCCCAAGGGCACACAGTGAGAAAAATCATACCATTCAGCGTATCAATGCCAGGCTAGGCAGTATGTGTAAAGAAAGGGATTTGTTACTGATAGATAATTGGCCAGTCTTTATAAACAAGAAAGAACTTTTTTTCTGTGGATGGGTTACATTTGAATAGACAGGGTATTATAAGATTGGCTGCAAATATAAATCAAGTCATGGGAACTGGACTTTTAAACTACTAGTTGAGGGGGTGGGTAGACAGAAAACACAACATACTTCAAACATTAAAAATAAACATTGTAGGAAACAAAATGATAAACTAAAGGTGTTTTATTTCAATGCAAGAAGCCTAAACAACAAAATGGATGATCTCCTAGCTTCCATTACTTTGAAATCTCCAGATGTAGTTACTGTTACTGCGACTTGGAGTAAGAATGAGGAGGATGTCTGGGGAAAACATATCTCTGGGTACACTCTTTTCGAAAATGCTAGAAGTGGCAGAAGAGGGGGAGGAGTAGCCCTTTATATAAAAAACAGTTTGATCTCTGTAAATATCTCAGCTAAAATTAAAAATTGATACAGTACTTGAATCTGTCTGGGTGAGACTTCAAGGTAGTGTTAGCAAATCTGTAATCTTCTGATGTGTATATCACCCCCCCCCCCGACAGTGCAATAGAAATAACTCAACAAATTATGGCTGAGATTGCTAGAGTTGGTACAAAAGGTGATCTACTTATCATGGATGATAGTAACACCATAGGAATAAACTGGAAAAATGTAACCTCTAAAACAAATCTAAGCTCCATGCTCATTAACACTTGCAGTGAACTTAATCGTATATAGCATGTTCAGGAACTGACCATAGGACAGGAACTGTTGGACCTTGTATTAGTTACATCTAGCATTTTTATTAAAGATTGTACCACAGACTCACCAATATCAAATAGTGACCACAATACAATCTGGTATACTGTAGATTATACTCATATACCCAGAAATAGCTGTACATCTATATTTCTGCTAAATAAAGCTGACAAAATAGGCACTGAAACAAATCTGAAGGAGATACTTTGGGGGATCTTTTAAAGGGAAAATCATTAGATGATGCTTGGAGTGTTATTAAAATCATAATACTAAAGGTCTCTATAGATAATATACTGCAAATTAAAAAAATCTATCAAATATTTATTTATTTATTTAGGAAATCAGAATTACAACCCTTTGAGTATTAGACTCGTTTCCATAGGCTCCACGTCACATACATAGAATAAATGTGGGTGAGCAATCCCTCATTGGCTAAATCAAAATATCAGGAAACTAATTAAAAAGAAGTCAAGACTATACAAGAAGTATTTAAAACATGGAAGTATTAGAACATATGAGGCCTACAAGTACATACAAAAAAGTACAAAACAAAAATCAGGCAAGCAAACAAATATGTAGAGATAAAACTTGCCATGGAAGCAAACAAATCTAATATAAAACAGCTCTATTCATATATTAATTCATTAAAAAAACTCCAAGAATGAAATTGGTCCAATAATGAGAGATAATGGTATAATAACTGATAAACAAATAGCTGAAATATTTAATAAATATTATTGTAGTGTTTATAACATAGGCTATGACTGCTCTCGAACAACGTAAATAATATATAGCCATGAAAATCAAATTCAGGATATAACTGAATTGAAAATCGATCAAAAAATACAAAATTTTAAAAGAGAGTCATCTCCTAGACCAGACAGGATATCTGCAGGGATTCTACAACTTATGTCTAAATGCATTCCATATCCCCGGAAACTACTGTTTAATCAATCACTCAAGCAATCCAACGTCACAACTGACTGGATGTTAGCTCACATTATACCAATCTTTAAAAAGGGGGAATGGGAATTAAAGCAAAATTACCACCCAATTAGCCTCACCAGTGTGACTGGTAAAGTGATGGAAAGCATTATTAAGGATAGAATAACTGAACAAATAAAAGACATTGATCAGGAATAACATGGTTTTGTAAAAGGTACTGTAAAGATTGTACATCTAATCTACTAGTTTTTTTTATGAACAAATTGATGCATATTTTCATAGCAACACACAATGTGATATAATGTATTTAGACTTCTCCAAAGCTTTTGGCCGTGTGCCTCACTGGGCAGTAATAGACAAAATGTCAAGGACTGGTATAACTGCACTTGCTGTTAACTACAGTAGGTAGCTGACTTGTTGTCTGAAAGGAGACAATGTGTCTCAATAAATGGGCATGTATCTGATGAAGGGACTATTACCAGTGGAGTTCCCCAGGGCTCCGTCTTGGGCCCAACACTGTTTAATGTTTTCACCTCAGACATGACGTACAATCTGCAGCGTATAACTATAAAATATGCGGATGATATAAAGTTAGGTGCCCTTGTTGTACTGTAAATGAAGTAAACAGTCTTCAGCAGGATTTAAACAATATTTTCCTGTGGACCCGTGAATGGGACATGAAACTAAACAATGAAAAATGCAAAGTAATGCACTTGGGAAGACTCAACAACAAATATAGTTATTATCTGGATGGTGTACCACTTAGCAAAACTGATGATGAAAAGGACCTAGGTATCTACATAGGGAATAATCTAGTACACAACAACAAGTTAGTGAGGCCACAAACAGGGCCAACAGGATAATATGGTCCATTAAGAGAAATATTATATCAAGATCCAGTAGTGTTCTTATCCCCCTATATAGGTCATATGTTCAACCACATCTGGCGTATTCGTCCCAGGTTAGGAATCCTTATAATATCTCAGAGAGAAAAAACTAGAACAAATGCAGCATCACTTTACAAAAATAGTGGATGAATATAGTAATACATCTTACGACAATAGAATACAATCCTTACGACTTATGTCTTTGGAAACACGTAGAGCACATGGTGATATTCTCTTTCTGTATAATATGTTACAAGATCCTAGGCTCATGTGTGATCTAGATATAACTTTTAAAGACAATAACATTGAAACCAAGGGACATCCACTACAAATCAAAAGGAAAAGGATTAAAACAAATGTTAGAAAATATTCATATACTGTTAGAGTGGTAAATCTGTGGAACTCGTTGCCATTAGATATAATATTGGCTGAAACTAAGTACGTATTTAAAACTAGACTAGACAAATACATACTTAGTGGTGCCAATTTACGGTATTACAAGTAAGACTGGAACACAAATGGGCTTTTAGCCTTCTTGTTCCTATCTTCACCTTAGTATGAACCTTAGTAGTATTAGCGGTAACTTGCTTTTGAGGGATGTTTCCTGGAAATGCTGCCTAATATAACAAAACCGAGGACAACACAATTAATACTTGAAAAGCTTTTAGCCTGGTGTTCAATGGGGGAGCTTCTCTCCCATCCCCTACTTAAACAGCAGGCCGCCTCTTGCTCTGCTTTGAGCATTTTGGCAGTGCTGGGGTTCCTGGGCGGCTTGGCTGGTGTGGTTTTCTCCTTGTCTGCTCTCGTCTCCTTCCTCCCCCCGTCTCCTCATTTCTGCCCCATCTCATTCCCCTTAGTCCTTCCTTGCCTGTTTCCAGTTTGTCCACCCTGCCTTGGGCTCTCGTTGTTTGTGCACCCCCCCCATTTCCCCATACCTCCTCTGTGCCTTCTTTGTGGTTCTTTCCCATTCTGTACCTCTTGCTGCCTGCAGCCGCTCGGGCCTCCATTGCTGGTGTATTGCCTGCATTCGCCATTTGCTTCCCTTGCCACTGTTCTTCTCTCACTCCTGGCCTGCTGGTGCCCCCGCTCCTCATGGATTTCTCTGTTCTGTTCACCTCCCCCGCTGCTCTGTTGGTGCCCTTGCCCCCGGGCTCCTTTCCGGTTGCTGTGTTTGTTTTCTTTGGAGCTTTACAGTCCTGGCAACCTCCTACCCAGTCAGTGCTACTGCAGTCGCTCATCCATGCTACTTCTGGATACATCTCCATTTTTTAAACTCTGGGAAAGCAGCACCATCTCACCTCACCGTGTAGTCCTTAGTGTTTTTTTCTGATGCCTCTGTTGGCCAGCTACTACCCTAAAGAATGCTACCGTTCCACACAACTAACTGGAGGGGAGACATAGCTGGTTCTTCTCAGCTGCAGAACATCCATCATTTTTAAAGGGATAGCAGCAGCTCTGTATTCTGCCATTTTCCTGCAAGCCCACTCTTACCATGTGCCTCATAAAACAAAGGTTGACATCTACTTCTCTCTTCAGTGAGTTTGAAGGAACAGCAATCAGCACCAAAGTTCATATATTGACTAGTTACGGTGCCAGAAGGAATAACTTTTGTCATAAGTGTCCCTAATTCTTGTCCCAGCTACAGCATTCGTCTGAAACACCTTATGTGCCATATATGTATGCCCCTATCCATGTATTGAAAGCCTGCAATGTCTATCTACCTCATTTTCCTCAAGAGACTCTCCTTCTACATGGACCATGCTTACTATTTCAATATTTTAACCCGTTATCCCGTACATTCTCCACTCTATACTACAGCAATGGTGGACCACGTGGGGTCCCACCATCCCAAACACACATCCCAATGAGGAAGCATCTAATTATTGCTCAAATTAATTCCAATTATGTACGTGGATTTACTTGGATCTACATGTGACTATTCCTTACTATGGTGACGGTGGACTACGTGGGGTCTCGCCATCCCAAACATACGCTACTAGTCTTGCATTCCCAGTCAAGCTCTACTCTGTGGTATGGCGATGGTGGACCATGCCATCTCTACCACACACTACTCAGTGGAACTCATAGCATTACTCAGATACAGCGATGGCAGACCACGTGGGGTCCTGCCATCCCTATCATGCACTATTGCTTACTATGGTGAAGGTGAACCATGTGGGGTCTCACCTTCCCAATCTTGCACTACTCAGTGGTATGGTGATGGCAGACCACATGGGGTCCCACCATCCCTATCATGCACTATTGCTTATCATCGCCTACTCAGTTAATACAGTGATAGCAGACCACATGGGGTCCCACTATCCCTATCCTGCACTACTCAATGGGACATGGGGTCCTGCCTTTCAGTTCATGCACAATTCCTGCAATGGTGATGGTGGACTATGGAGTGTCCCGCCATTCCACTCAAACATCTAGTCACGGGATTAAACTTATTGCTCCATCAAGTCCCCTTTATTGCAGAATGGCTTACTTTTGATCTCGTCCTCCTTACTTGGGACTATGCTACTACCGTGACAATAGACTGCGGGAGTCCTGCAACTGTACCTTATTCAGGCTATTCTACGGAGATGGTGGACCATGTGGGGTCCCGCCATCCTGCATATACTCTATGCCGTACCATGGTGATGGCAAAACACGTGGGGTCTCACCATCCCAATCATGTACTACTCAGTGGTACGGTGATGAGGGAACATGTGGGGTCCCACCATCCCAAACATAGATGCCCTGTGAAAGGGCTCTACCATAGCTTAAAAGTATTTCCTAACCACTTCAGGAGTACATACGCGGGGTATTGCCTTCTTTACCTTGGACGGTGATAGATTCTCACTCACAAGGGTACCCCCTTAGCACCTGGATCGTTATATACTATGGCGATGGTGGACCACGTGGACCACATGGGGTCCCACCATCCCTCTTTTACATGCCCTTCAAAAACCTTTCTCTCGTATTCCTTGTCTTCCAGTCCAACATCCATGACCTTCACTTTACCTTGAACTATGCAATAGGACAGCGATTATGGACTTATCTCGGACTTTTATTCAGCATTTGAGGACATGCAGGTACATCCCACTATCCCTTCACAGCATGCCCTCACAGGGCCTTCCTTCCTCAACTGCATCCATCATATTCTGTTTTCAGTGGACTTTCGCTCCCTCACCTCAGAGTCATCACCCTATGGCTACGGTGAACCCACGTGGGGGTATCATCATCCCAGCCATTCATATTGCCCCTCAAAAAAGGGGGTCATCCTCTCTACTCAAGTGTACTTCTATTGCACTATGGCAGACCCTTGTTGGGGTCTCGCCTTCTCACTATTGGCCACCTGAGACTTTCCGTCGTTCAAACATGACTACTACATGCATCGGACCTCCATGGGAATCACATTCCCCCACTAGCGTCCCTCTGAGCCTACTATTATCATCAATAGATTAATTTCTTATGTTACAATCCACCATCTTCAATTCCAGTTTCAATGCCTAACATCTCTGTGGTGATGGTGGGTCCTCGGAGGTTTGCCCAAGGGTTTTTTTCCTCTCGTGCATGCTAATGATCACACTGTCTGGAGTTGGAGGAGGTAGTCACTTTGCTATATCTTTTTGGGCCTTAAGTCTACACCTACCCACTATCCTACAGAGGGTGGGATGCAGAGAAGTGCCAAAGTTCATGTCATAAATATCAAGCATACACCAGTCAGCTCATAAGTATGCACAAGCACCAAGCTATGTACCACACATTGAACTGAAACCTGTCTGTATGACTCTGCTTTAACAAATAACAATTTCCAGATTACTGGGTGCTACAGTGACAAAGTCTTAAAGAGCAAAATTCCCAACAACAAGACATTCATAGTCCTTCAATTTATTACTGTTTGACTCATATAAAATAATGTATATACATACATAATTTTAGAAGAACGTGCTCAACCATAACATCAACAACAACAACATGTTTTGTTTAAGCCCGATTTGTGACCCAGTTTCCATTGACTTCTGCTATAAAATTGCAAGAAGCAATCTGGTAATTTAAATGGTTGCAAGAGGTCAGCTGACTGGACATTAAGGGCCGGATTCACAAAAGGGATGCACCCAGCGCATCCGAGATGCACCAGCGCATTCCTGACTTGCACACTAATGCAATTCTGGAAGGTGACCAATGCACTGACGCATCGCAGATGCACCGCATACTGCCTATAATTATATGCGGCACATCTGGAGGGGCTATGCAGGGGGTATGCCCATGCTTATAGTGTGCAGCCCCATTCACAGCCCAACATGGAGGCGCATCTCATGGGAAAGTCCAGAAATGCACCTACCAAAGATAAGTCTACATCAAGTAGACATAAGTAGATGGCCACCCACAGGCAGGCTGTCACACTGCAGACAGCAGCACGGCAGTCTACCCACCCTGGCAGTCCAGTGTGCCCCCCCGCCCAAAACTCCTGCTGCTCTATGCATGCCACTCCCTGCGGTGGTACAGTCACCATGACAGAACACCTCCCCTCCTGCCCAAACCCCCATTTGGTATGCTGCACCCTGCAGCAGTACAGTCACTATGACAGAACACTCCCCTCCTGCCCGAACTTCTGTTTGATATGCCGCACACTGCAGAGGTAGGCATGTAAACCCAGATCTCCCCCTCCCCACCCTGACCCGATCGCAATGCAGACCCAAAGTCCATGCCCACCCCAGTGGTCCACTGGACCCCCACCCACCAGGTACCCTCTCCCACCCCACTTTCCCCTGTCCCAAGAGGTCCCAAAGTTCGTCAGGCAGCATAACCCACCCACACACCACCACAGCTGCTCGCCAACAAAGCTGTCTGTGAATGACAGCTACTGTACACTCTGCAGCCCATTGGTGGACTCAGCCAACCAATGGGCTTGCAGTGTGTACTGTATTCTGTCACCAGCAGACACTGGCAATTGCCATTCCTGCTGTTGGGGAGGAGGGACTTGCTGCCTAGTTGTTCTCTAACCAGAACACATTTGCAATGATTGCAAGTGATTTACTGGAAGTGAGGTCGTGATCTCCAAAAAGACTAGTTAGTGTAGCAGTGTAAGACAATGGGGAAGAACAGCAAGAAAAAAGCACTAAAACAAAGTCAGACATTAAGGATTCCACACTGGCAGCAGAACTTGAGCTCACAGCACCATCTGCTGGAGTAATCCAGTGCAGAATGGGATTATTTATTTTAAATTACTTTTCTCTTTGAAAACATATTGAAAATGGATTTACTTCTTTAAAACAATTTAATTTTTAAAAGTCCACATAGACAATGAAGCTCCACAGAGAGTATTGATTAATGGTCATCTTTCTGAATTGGGTCATATTAATAGTGGTGTCCCACAGGGTTCCGTTTTGGGTCCCTGCCTTTTTCAGGCCTTTATATCTGACATGACAAGGAATTGTATTTCTGCTTCTATTAAATATGCTGATGATGTTAAAATCGGTGGTCCTCGTGCCAATATAGACCAAGCAGTAACTATTCAACAAGATCTGGATAAAATCTCTGCATGGGTTTTCAAATGGGGCATGACGTTAAACACAAGCAAATGTAAAGTTGTGCACTTAAGTATACGCAATCTCAGTGTTTCATATGTTTTAAGGGGTAACACTCTGGCTACAACTTGTGATGAAAGGGACTTAGGGATTATTGTCTCAAATGACTTGGAGCCTTCGAAATAAATCAATGAAGCAATAAATAAAACTAATAGGGTGATTTGGTCGATTAAACGTAACATTAAATCCTGGGTTCCTAAGGTTAAGATGGCCTGATTCAGAGCATATAATAGACCTCATCTTGATTATGCTTCCCAGTTGTGGTGCTCTTTTAGAAAATCTGTTGTCTTATAGGGAAAGTCCAGCGGAATTATACAAAATACATACAGTATATGGTTTATACAATCTGCCATATGAAAATAGACTAGCTTCCTTGAATTTAATGACATTGGAGATGCACTGTTTAAGGGCGATCTGCTTTTTCTGTTTGACATTGTTCATGACCCTTGCCTAATGACTGAATTTAGGCTTGAGTTTAAAAACAATGCATATGACAGTACTGTAGGTCACCCTCTTCAACTTGCAGACAAACATTTTAACTATATAAGCAGAAAGTTCTCTTTACTCTTAGAGCTTTAATTCTTGGAATACGTTATTTTTAGTTATAAAATGGCAAATCATGGAATCTGATTGGCTGTTATTTATGTGTAAAATATGGTTTACACATGGCTAAAAAAGGGACTGCAAAGAGTCTGGAAACCAGATCAATGGGCATTTGGAACACAGGCATTTCAGATAGCCCCCCTACAGCCAGAACTGATCTTCCACCACAAACATGGCTGCTACCTTTACACTGTAAAAAAACTTAATATGGGCCCTAAAAATAAAACTACCTTAAATAAAAAACAAAATAAATTAATTAACTGTAGTTTCCTTGATTATCACACTTTCCTTATGTACATAAACAAATTAGAAACAATAAATATTGTTTATAGTTTTCACTACAACTGTTTCTTTGCTGACAGTGAAAAATTCCCCTTCTGTCTTTACCTGATCATCAGGGAACTGTCTTCTTCTTGCCCTGACAGTGAGATAATTGAGTCTCTGGCTGTAACAAAGGCCTTTGCTGTCTGTGTGTACAGAGTGTTAGGAGAGAAACATTCTGCCAATGGAACTGAGCAGAATTTTGAATCCATGTGTTCCATGGTAAACATTCTATGATAAACATTCCATATCTTTAATGTGGAGGAAAAAACAGGAAGAAGAAAGTAGGCAATAATACAATGATATCATCATCATTGACATCATTTGTAGTGGGTGGGTGGAAGGACTATTTTATCATAAATGTACACAAGTAAATCTATTGCTTCTATATATAAACGTGCTTTTCCCAACTGTAAAACGTTTTAAAAAAATTAGCCCATTTTATAAGTGTAACAGCAGCACTTGAGCTTCCACTGCACGGCTAGTGGCTAAAGCCACTCAGCCTTCAGCCTCGTGCCTCATTACGCCCCTGGCCGTGCGGTAAAATGTGTTCCACGCACACCCCATCATGCCTTATTGCTTACATATAATTATCAGTAAAACCAAGGCAGAATTTAAGAAATGACTAGATATCTTATTGCTATCTAGGCAGACTTTAAACTATTATCCATTATATTAGTATAGGAGCATTTATGGGCTATATCAGCTTCCTAGCTACTTATCCTCCTTATTTAGCATGCTTAAGTGTGATAAGCTACTCCAGAGAGTGCCTTAAAGGAATTTAATGTACTTTGAAGGGGTTTATGATCACTTGGCCTTCAGTCTTGTGCCTTACTATGTCCCAGGGGCATGCGTTAAAATCTTTTGATGCACACCTTGTCTTGGATCGTTGCTTACTTAATGCAAGGTTAATACCAGGTTGCATAGTAAATATTTAATATATTGTGCATTTTTCATGTATTTGTATTATGTAGCAGAAACAAAAATACCTGGTTCTGTTCATTGTGAGGATAACAGTGTTAATGTATGCTGTATATGTGGTCAGAAACTGCAG
Source organism: Neoceratodus forsteri (assembly GCA_016271365.2). Lineage (NCBI taxonomy): Eukaryota > Metazoa > Chordata > Ceratodontiformes > Ceratodontidae > Neoceratodus > Neoceratodus forsteri. Next base: position 521,765,139 of record CM057458.1, read on the forward strand.
ATTGCAAAATACAGACTAAATAAATTTGTTCCTTTGAACCACGATGGAACTGCTAAGATTAGGCAAACTACTGAAATACACTAAACTTAACACGTAACTATAAGAGGCAGAGTATAACTAAATTTATGAGCAAAAAATACTACATTTGCAACAAATTTAACAGTCTTGCAGCAAGGTTGCTGTGAGTCTTGAGGGAAAGTCCTGCATACTAGACGTAAAATTTGAATCTGAATTGTAAATATTTGATATAATATATTGTGCATGTGTTTGTATTATGTAACAAAAACAAAAATACCTGGTTCTATTCAGTTTGAGGATAGCAGTGTTAACATATGGATGTGGTCAGAAACCACAGATCGCAATATACAGACTAAATAAATTGATTCCTGTGAACCGCGATGGAATAACTAAGACTAGGCAAACTACTGAAATACACCAAACTTAGCAAATAACTGTAAAAGGCAGAGTATAATTAAAATTATGAGAAAAAATGCCACTTTTGCAACAGATTAAACAGACTTGCAACAAGATTGCTGTGCAGTCTTGGGGGAGTCCTGCTTACTAGACATAAAATTTGAATCTGACAGGGAGTAAGAGGCTGCAGTTTTTGAATGTGGCATTCCAAATTATATTCATTTGCATAACATTCCAAAATGAAAGCCCCAGGGGCAATCAGCAGATCTAGACTGACTGCTATTCTGTCTAGTACTACTAGAAGATCCCTGGGTCTTGAATCTTTGATTTTAAACAGCAAGACATGCTTGGAAACTTACTTAGCTAAGTGCAAAATAATGTTAAGTTGAAATGTTCTTACCTGCCTTACTTCCTCACATCCTAATGAAAACACCCAGAAATATATTACATAATTATGGATAGTGTTGTGGGGGTTTTCATACTGCTGCAGCATAAAAAAGATAAAGTAGCAGAGAAACATAAAATATGCCAGTACATAGCACATAAAAACTGTGCGTGGAGCTTTGAAAAAGTCAACGAATAAGTTCATCTTGTTGGGTTTTGGAGGGAGCAGATTCTGGATTTCTACTGGCAATCTATAGAAAAAACAAATGAGAAATGGTTATCTTTCTTTGATAGAAACATACTGTAGAAACATAGAATCTGATGGCAAATAAGGATCGCTTGACCCACCTAGTCTGCCCATTTCTCTACCTAACGGATAAGCTGCAGATCCTAGTTAACTAACAGCCTACTTCCTCCTACTCCCCACTAGAATTGCCTGATGTCTGTCCTATGCATTCTTAAATTCCCCCACTGTTTTTGACTCTATGATCTCCTCAGGAAGGCTGTTCCATGCATCTATAACCCTCTCCATGAAGAAATACTTCCTTACATTACTTCTGAGCTGTCCCCCCTCTATCTTCAAATTGTGCCCCCTTGTTCTTGCTCATCTCTTTTTCTGAAAGATGCTACCCTCGTGGACTTTGTTGATTCCCTTGAGGTATTTGAAAGTTTCTGTCATGTCCCCCCTCTCCCTCCTTTCCTCGAGGCTATACATCTTAAGCTCCTTTAGTCTTTCTTCATAAGTCTTCTGGTGCAGACTCTGCACCATTTTGGTTGCCCTCCTCTGGACAGCCTTCACCCTGTCTATGTCTTTGCAGAGATGGGGTCTTCAGAACCGTACACAGTACTCCAGATGTGATCTTACCAACTGTCTGTACAGAGGGCCAACAACTTCCTGTTTTCTACTGGTGATGCCTCTCCCTATGCATCCCAGTATCCCCCCAGCCCTCTTTACTGCCTTCTCACATTGCTGGCCCACCTTTAGGTCATCTGATATGACTACCCCCAGGTCCCTTTCCATTTTTGTTGTTGTCAGTATCTCACCCCCCATTGTGTACTCTTCCCCTGGGTTTTTGTTTCCCAGGTGCATTACTTTGCACTTCTTTGCATTGAATCTAAGCTGCCACACATTTGACGATTCCTCCAACCTTGCAAAGTCCCTTTTCATCCTTTCCACCCCACCTTGCGTATCAACCCTGTTGCAGATCTTTGTGTCATCTGCAAAGAGACATACTTTTCCTTCCAGTCCCTCTGCAATGTCCCTTATAAAGACATTAAAAAGGACCGGCCCCGGTAGTGAACCCTGCGGTACCCAACTAGTAACCCCCCCTTTCTTCACTGTGGACTCCATTTACTATTACCCTCTGTGTCCTGTTGTCCAGCCCGTGTTTTACCCAGGATACCACCCTGGGACCCACTCCCAGGCTGGCTAATGTGTTTATTAATCTTTTGTGTGGGAGTGTGTCAAATGCCTTGCTAAAGTCTAGGCAGGCCATGTCCACAGCCCCTCCCTGGTCTACTACTTTGGTCACCCAGTCAAAGAAATCAATTAGATTTGTCTGACATGACCTTCCTGCTGTGAATCCATGCTGCCTTGGGTCCCAGCCCACTAGCCTCTAGGTACTCAACAATTCTTTCCTTCAGAAGTGATTCCATCATTTTCCCTACCACTGAGGTCAAACTGACAGGTCCGTAGTTTCCTGCCTCTGTCTTGCTCCCACTTTTGAGAAGGGGAATTACATCTGCCCTCCTCCAGTCCTCAGGTACCACACCATCCTCCCATGATTTATTAAAAAGGGCAGTTAGTGGTGTTACTAGTTCTTCCCTTAGTTCTTTTAGAATTCTGGGGTGAATCCCATCATGCCCCATTGCTTTATCCACCTTCAGTTTTAAGAGTTTTTTCAGAACCCTTTCTTCTGTGAAAGGACCAATATATGAACCCCACTATCCAGAGTGCTTCTATTGACTGGATTAGGTATCTCCCCCTGCTCTTCCATTGTGAATACTGAGCAGAAGTATTCATTCAGTATCCCTGCTTTTTCACTGTCGCTGTCTGCCCAACCATCTTCCTCTTTATTCAGCCTCAGTATCCCTGCCTTAGTCTTTCTTTGCTCCCTAATGTACCTATAAAAGGTTTTATCCCCCTTCTTCACAGAGTTGGCTATCTTTTCGGTTTGAGCCTTTGCTATTCTGACTGCCTTACCTGCTTCCTTCTACTTCAGCTGGTACAGTTCTCTGTCCTGCTCCTTCTGTGTTTCCTTATACTTCTTGAATGCTATCTTTTTCTCCCTAACCTTCCCCACCACTTCTTATGAGAACCATAGTTTTTTTCTTTCATTTTGATTTGTTTATTTGCTTCACACAATGGCTTGTTGCCTCTGTGATGGCGGTTTTGATGTTTCCCCATTGTTGCTCCACTCCACCTTCTTGCCTGTTTGCCATTGCTTTTCTGAGGCACTCTCCCATTTTGACAAAATCAGCCCTCCTGAAGTCCAATACCTTCACTTTTGTATGACTTGACTCTACAGCTAAGTTTATCATGGACCATGCTGTTTGGTGGTCACTTGTTCCCAGATGGCTACCCACTTCAAGATCGGAGATCCTCTCTCCATCCCCATTTGAGAGTACCAGGTCTAAGATTGATCCCTCCCAAGTGGGTTCCAAAACTAGCTGTCTGAGGCATGCCCCCTGTAGGGCATCAAGAATGGCCCTGCTCTTGGATGTCCTGAGGTCATTCCCAGACCCGAGTCACCGGCAAAACATGAAGTAAGGCGCCCAGCACCTCAGCCCTCAGCACCACTGGTCTGGCATATCAGGGAATATGTTTCTGTACATCAGGTGAGAATATGTTTCTGTACATTGGGTGAGGGATCAGGCAGGGGGAGGGACCACTGGAAACCAGGAAATATGTTTTCATACATCAGAGAAGGGGCCTGGCAGGGGAAAGGAACACTGGACACTAGGGAAAACTTTTATTTATACAAACAGACAGGTACTTGGTGAGAAGGGGTCACTGGACACCAGGGAAAACTTTCATTTTTACATTTGGGTTGCTGTTTAGCAAACATGGAGGGGGGAACCACTAGCACCAGTGGTATATTGTAAAACTAGTTATTTTCACACAAAGTAATTTTAGGGAATGGCCCTTTATGACAATGAAAATATCAAAGCTACAGAAATTCAGAATACACATAAGGAGCCAGAAGAACTGTGGGTTACCCAGGAAACAGGAAATTGGACAGCCATACGAACTGAGGTTGTCTAAAGGCCTCTAGACGAGGGGGAGAACATTGGCACATTACTGTTAGAAGATATACAAAACACAGAAACATAGAAGTTGATGGTAGATAAGGACCACAAGGCCCATCCAGTCTGTCCATTTTTTCTACCTTATGAATGTGCCATTGGCCTTTACTGTGCCAATGGCCTATCTATTCATACTCATCTGTATTTCTACCTCATGCCTGTTTGAAGCCCTGCACTGTATTCATATCCACCACTTCCTGAGGTAGACCATTCATGCATCCACCACTGGGGGCCAGTGACCATCACATGATATGGTTCAATCTGGCCACTAGAAATAAATCATCCCATTCCAAGGCAAAAATATGGGACTTCAGAGGAGATGACTTTGATAAGATGATGAACAGAGTTAAGCTGGCCCTGGGAAGAAGAAATACAGGTGAGGGGGTATAGGCAAAGTGGGCAAGCATTAAGGATGCAATACTTGAAGCAACATCCCACTGTGTTAGGGAAAAAGGCAAGAGCAAAAGAAGGAGGAAACCACTTTGGTTCTCAAAAACAGTAACAGAAAAGGTCAGAGCCAAAAGGCTGGCCTTCAGGAAATATAAGGGAACGCAGCAGGATAAAGATAGGGAGGCATACCAAACTTCCCTAAGGGAAGCAGGGAAGGCAATAAGGCAGGCAAAGACCAAAACTGTGGAAACAATAGCATGAACAGTAAAAGAAGGGGACATGACTTTCTATAGATACATTAGTGAAAGGAGAAAGCCCAAACGGGGTATTGCGAAGAGCAAAGGGGATAAGGGGAGTGTGTGGAGAAGGCTCAAGGAAAAGCATCTATCTTAAATAGATACTTCTGCTCAGTATTTACTGAGGAGAAGGTAGGGCAGGGCCCACAACTCAGCATCATGGACACAGGGGGAAGGGAAGGGTGCACAAGTCCCTTCACAAAAGAAAGGGCCCTACAAGAGTTCGCTAAACTCAGGGTGAACAAGACAATGGGACCTGATGGCATACATCACAGGGTACTAAAGGAGCTAAGGGTGGAACTAGAAGAGCCATTAGCAGAACTGTTAAGTGAGTCCCTGAGCACAGAAGAGGTCCCAGAAGACTGGAGAAGGGCTCTTGTGATCCCGCTTCACAAGAGTGGTAGCAGGGAGAAGGCAAGGAACTACAAACCAGTCAGTCTTACCTCAGTAATGGGCTAGATTATGGAGGCACTCCTTAAAGAAAAGATAGTGCAACACCTGGAATCCATAGGAGCACAGGATCCAAGACAGCATGCGTTTACAGCAGGAAGGTCCTGTCAAACTAATCTCATAGATTTCTTTTACTGGGTAACCAGAGTGGTGGACCAAGGGAGTGCAGTTGATGTTGCCTACCTTGACTTCAGCAAAGCATTAGATACTGTTCCACATAGAAGATTGATTAATAAGCTGGGTAGGCTCTGGGTGGGTTAGAAGTTGGTCATCTGGGTGGCAAACTGGTTGGTGGGCAGAAAACAGAGAGTTGTGGTAAATGGTATACAGTCAGAAGAGATGCAAGTCACAAGTGGGGTACCTCAGGGATCAGTCCTGGGGCCAGTACTCTTCAATATCATAATCAGAGACATTGCAGATAGACTGGAGGGTAATGTTTGTCTGTTTGCAGATGACACCAAGATCTGCAACAGAGTAGATGATCCAGATGGGCTGGGCAGAATAAGAAGAGATCTTGATAAACTGGCAAAATGGTCGGAAGAGTGGCAACTGGGGTTTAACACAAAGAAGTGCAAGATCATGCACATAGGGAAGAGAAACCCTGAAGCCACCTATAGGTTGAGAGGGGAGTTGCTGGCAATCACAAGGGAAGGAAGAGACTTGGGCATCATCATCACAGATGACCTGAAATCATCCAAGCAGACCACTAAAGCAGTAGGTAAGGCTAGAGGATGTTGAGTGCATTAGTAGGGGTATCACAAGTTGTAAGAGGGAGGTAATAATCCCTCTTTACAAGACATTGGTTAGGCCCCATCTGGAGTACTGCGTGCAGTACTGGAGGCCGCACCTGCACAAGGACATTAACAAAATGGAGGCAGTCCAGAGAAGGGCAACCAAAATGGTGCAGGGACTGCATCAGAAAACATATGAGGACAGATTAACGCAGCTCAATATGTATACCCTACAGCAAAGGAGGGAGAGAGGTGATATGATGGAAACATTCAAACATCTTAAGGGCATTAACAAGGTGAAAGAGTCTAACATGTTTCAATATAGGAAAAATAGCAGGACAAGAAGTCACAGCATGAGATCAGAGGAAGGCCGATTAAGGGGTAATGTGAGAAAGTTCTTTTTCACAGAAAGAGGGGTGCATGCATGGATTGACCTACCTCAGGAAGTGGTGAATATGAATACAGTGCAGGGCTTCAAACAGGCATATGATAAGCATAAGGGAACAATACAGATGAGCATGAATAGATAGGTCATTGACAGAGTTCAGGCCTATGGCACATAAATAAGATAGAAAAAATGGGCAGACTGGATGGGCCCTGCGGTCTTTATCTACTGTCAACTTCTATGTTTCTATGTAGTGCAAACACAAATGCATCCATAATTGCATAAATTAAATTTAGTGTTAAGCCACTAGCACCACATTCACAATAATGGGGAAAAAGTGCTATTAACACTGATTAGCACAAATTTATTTTAGCACAAATTATTGCTTCAGCAAAAATAGTGAAAATGATTTGACATTGAAAACCTCAAGTTTTACAGTACTTTATTCTTGGAGGCATGTGACGGCCGGCTGAACAAGACGCTTTCCTCCAAGCTCCCAACCTGCTCTCGATTAAAACTACTATTTCTGTGTCAACCTGTTGTTTAAACATTCAACCTGGCTCTGGCTTTTCAAGGAGAGTCTCCAGAACATCACTGGGCAAAAGATTTGTGGGAATGGAGGCAGAAGTGTGTGAAAGCCTGCCCCGCCACATTCCATCAAACATCCTGACTTGCGACAAGAACACAAAGCTAGCTAAGGCATCTCAGAGCGAGGGTGTGACAGGCGTGAGCTCCCAGGCCGCACTCACTGAAGAAAAATTCCTGGAAGGGCTTTCACCAATAAAAGCAACGCTAGAAATGTTAGCGACCTCTGTGCAAACCCTTACCTCTTCACTAGCTCCTCTGTTGCAATGTACTGGGGATAACGAGGTTTGCATTTCCTCCCTAGATGACTGGAAGGTGAGGACAGATCCAGAACTAAGTCAACTACGCCAATGCCTCAAGTCATTAGAGAGCAATATGGAGGACCTGGAAGGAAGATCCCGATGCAACAACCTTGTTATCCTGGGTCTCCCAGAAAGGGAGGAAGGGTCCTCTCCCATTTTGTTTGTTCAGAAGCTGTGCAACAAACTAGCAGGACCCTCTCCTAATGGCCCTGATTATATAATTGAAAGGGCCCACCGATCTCTGCGCCCCTCACCCCTTCCTGTGGCTCCTCCACAACCCCTGCTATTTCGCCTGCTAAACTTCATCAACAAACAACATATCCTCAGTAAAATCAGAGAAATAAGTGAAGTGCAATGGGAGGGTCAGAGAATCTGAATTGCCCAGGATCTCCCTAAATCGGTAAGGCAGAAGAGAACAGAAATGCATCCTAAAGTCACTAAGCTTATTGCGGCTTTTGCGGCTGGGGTCTGTCCAGTTTAGATTAGACATGAGGTATCCCCTTACCAGATACTGCCTGTGGACTTATGACTTGCCCCTACTTCTATCAGAAACCCCAGTTCCTTTTGCTTTATTATGTGGGGCCTTGACTGTACTGGAGACTGTTTTCCTTTTTCACGATGCAAGGATTCTATTTGTTTTCTTTTTGTTACTGTTGAAAGCATGAACTTCTCCTGGTAGGCACACGACTGAGTAGTCAGCAGACCTGACAGTCGTAGTTTGCCCAGAAATGCTGTTCTTTTTGGGCCTGCTGCCTTTATCGGGCTATTAATTTACTTTGCGAGGGTTCATGCATTGTTTACATATATAGCTGGTTACTTTAATGAGCAACACAGTTCTGTATTTTAAGGATGCAATATTTAGTCCTGCTTCATGTTTTTCACAGGGATATGCATCAAAATGTTAGATTAGTTCTTTGTTTAATGGAACATTGGGACACCAAGGTCATTTCATACCTGGACAATGTACAAGCATATAGCTTAGTGCAGAGGATTATTTTCTTCTCCTTTTTTTTTCCTATTTTTGTTTTCATTGATTGTTTCTTAGTGACTCAGTGGAAGAGAGCGGGTGGGGAGGGAAGGGGGAATCTGGAAATGTTTGGGGGACAATTGTGTAATTATGGTCCGGATAGTGTGAGGAGAACAGAGGTAATTTAAGGAAGTATTTTTTCACAGAGAGGGTTGTGGATGCATGGAACGGTCTTCTGGAGGAGGTTGTGGAGTCAAAAACAGTGGTGGAATTCAAGCATGCATGGGAAAGTCATAAGGCAATTCTAGGGGGTGGGGGTAGGAAGAAGTAGGCTGCTGGTTAACTAGGATCTGCAGCTTATCCATTAGGTAGGGAAATGGGCAGACTGGGTGGGCCAAGCAGTCCTTATCTGCCGACAAATTCTATGTTTCTATGTTTCTATAACAGTCTGTGGGACTTGTCATTGCTTGTAGAAAAATGCAGGGTTTATTAAGAGAGGGAGGGAGGAGGAGGAGAAATGGGGAGGACAGAGAGTTTGATTTAACTGGGGATAATAGGGCTAAGGAGGGGAAGGGAGGGCACAGCACCATATTCGTATTCTAGTCAGCACCTGCTATATAGCACTGCTACTGTAATTTACTATCTATAGTATAACGATGACAAAATATATATCATGGAATGTTAAAGGGGCACGTACCAGAGTAAAATGGCACCAGATCTTAGAGCACCTACAGGTATTGCACTGCCAGATTGCATTCCTTCAGGAAACTCACCTGCTGGCATTGGAAAACCTTTTCTTCCAGTGCCAGCAGATGGGGCAGGTATACGTAGTGAGGGATTCCACCAACCAAAGGGGTGTCACTATCCTTATCAACTGGGGGGTTAACTTTCAATTACTCAAGGAGACAGGAGACATGAAGGGTAGATATGTTCTATTGCACTGTATTCTAGATCACACAGAAATGCTATTAGGCTCCTTCCGTGGCCCTAACACTCAACCTCCTGAATTTTTTTCAGATGTGGTTAACCTGATAGCTCCATACGCACATCTTCCCTTGCTCTTAGCTGGGGATTGGACCACTACTATCACTACAGACCTTGATAGATGTATGGGACGCTCCCCCACACTCTCTCCCACTCAACAGGCATTGTGAGAACTCATAGATATTGGAGGCCTCTGAGACACATGAAGGGTGCTCCACCCGGGTGAAAAACTATTTATCTTTTATTCCCCACTGCACAAATCATCTTTGAGAATTGACTATTTTCTCATTAGTACCTTGGCTCTGCCAGGGATACCGGATAGTGGCATATCTCCAAGAATCCTGTCGAACCACTCCCCAATGTGGCTTGTCCATAATACCCACCCCCTTTTTAAAAAGGACAAAATTGGGAAACTCAATGCACAGCTACTGAAAAACCCCTGGGTATTAACTAAAATAAAATCTATAATTGTGGAGTACTGGAATTGTAATAAAGACTCCACTGCAGACACTGATAAAATTTGGGCTGCCCTGAAATGTGTGCTGCGTGACAAGTTCATCCACCTGGCTTCCAACAAACGTAAGAAGAGAGAGGCCGCATTGCAATCCCTACTTAACCAGATTACAGCCCTTGAATACAGGACAGGTCTTGCTTTTCCCTGAGGCAGAGCAGATATCATTAACCACATTAAGACACCAATATGCTGACCTGCTCAGAGGAAAAACAGAATATGCCCTCTTAAAGACACAGGCCTCCTACGTCGACCAAGGTGATAAGGCAGGGCATCTGTTGGCATTGCGACTTCGTCAGCAGGAATCCTTTAGACTAGTGTGCTCCATAGTACCTCAAGATGGTGCAGCACCTAAAACTTTCCCAGTGAAAATTACCCAAGAATTTGCTAAATTGTATTCCCATCTTTACAGTCTCCCGGCTAACCCTCCAACAGATATAGAGATCAGGACTTACTTAGAATCCATCCCACTTCCTGCACTATCCTCTGTTCAACAAGAGCTTCTCACCTACCTTGTCTCTGCTTAAGAAATTCTTATGGCCCTGGGCTCCCTATCCATAGATAAATCAGCAGGACCTGATGGCCTTCCCTCTAATTTTTATAAAACCTTTGCAGAGGAACTAGCCCCTATCTTGTCTCAATTGTTTTCCTATCTCTGTGACAAGGGTCTATCAGACTTCTCCTAACTAGAAACTCATATTATAGTCCTACCTAAGCCCAACAAGCCCGAGGACAGGATCACCAATTATCATCCCATCTCCCTTATGAACAGTGATATGAAGCTCTTTGCCAAAATTCTGCCCACCAGAATCATGCATGTTTGGGATCACTTGATTAGGCCAGAACAGATGGATTTTATGTGAGGTAGATCCTCTGCTGACCATCTCCAGGAATTAGACCATATTTTCTCCATGTCCAGGGAGTCTAAGGACCCTGTGGTTTTGGTATCCCTGGATGAGGAGAAAGACTCTGATAGGGTTCATCGGGATTTTCTATTTTTGACTATGGGGAGATTTGGATTCCCATCTAAATTTGTCCAGTGGGTACAAATATTATACACTAACCCAAGTACTAAAGTATATGGCAACTGGATACTTTCTAAAAGTTTTCCTCTTCAATCGGGAACCCATCAGGGCTGCCTCTGTCCCCTCTCCTTTTTAACCTCTACTTGAAACCTCTGATTAGGATGCTGAAGGCATCCCCTCAGCTCCAGGGCATCCCAGCGAATCCCTTTAAACTTAAGATCTCAGCATACGCGGACGATATCCTGCTGCATGTATCGCACCCAGTGACATCCATACCAGAGGCCCTAAATATCATCTTTCAGTTTGGTACTTATTCTAATTATAAGCTGAACATAGATAAAACTATAGTCATGCCCTTAAACCATTTCACTCTTCCCTCAGACTCTGTGGGCTTGGGCCTACTCTGGGAATCAAAATTCACATACTTAGGCATCACCTTGTCCCAAAAACAGTCCCTTAGTAAGAAACTCAATCTGGAGAAAGTATTGAACCCTTCATGCAAGAATTACATAGATGGACCTTGCTCCCACTCTCACTACAAGTCTGAATCAGGGTGATCAAAATGAATATTCTCCCACATATATTCTACCCTCTCAATATGCTCAATATTTTCCTCCCTCAAGTCTGGTTTATTAAATTACACTCAATCATTTCCCATTTTCTTTGGAAAGGCAAACCTCCCCATAGCGCATTCTACCACCTGATAGCTCCGAAATATTTGGGAGGCCTCAAAGTTCCCAACTTTTACCTTTATTATTTGGCCATTCACACATCTAAATATGCCCGGTGGATTATCTCTGATGGACAGGCTGTAGCTCCAGGCTATCTACCCACAATGGTAAGCATAGAGAGACACTTAATTTCAACTGCTGGGATCTCTCCACACAGCCTTTTATATACCACACCCAATAAGATAGCCATGAACCTTAAAGGAACAGTAGTGTACATGTCTATGAAAGTGCATACTCAACTATGTCTATCCATACACTACAAGAACACACATGACACTTCTCAATTCTTATGTTACAATCTCAACTTTAAAATAATTAGAAAGGTCCTCTCCCACCAATGGCTCCCAGGACTCCTGGACATAAATGTACAGTACAAGTCACATTAAACTGTTCCTCCAATGAGTTGTTTTAGCATTTCTGATTGAGTTGCATAAGTGTTGCTGGATCCAGTACAAAGCCCTACACAAACTGTTTCTTTAAATTTAAAACTTCAGTTTTGCATTGCATTGTGACTGGACTGCCAATGTACTTGAATTGAGTGGCAAAAGCATTTTACAAACATTGCTCTTGAGCTGGTTAAACATTGAAAAGCAATTCAATATGAGTTGCCAATGCACTGCCAGCTTTAAAAAACAATGCTAAACCAACTCATTGGTGAAAGAGTTTAATGTGATTTGTACTGTATCTGTCTTGATACTGAATGGGAAGCAACTTGAGTGTCATGTGCTATTGGCACTTCTCAGGCTGCCCAACACACACATTTTTAAAATCTACCAACTTCAACACATCCTAATCAAGTGATTTGGGAACAAGGATTAGAGTGTTAATAATGAAAACTTTCTCTCACTTCTCCAATCTCACTCCTGTCAGCCCCATGCTGTGTCGGGGTTGGTATCCCTTCTCTTTTCTCAGATATATCCCTAAGTAAATGGGCACTCGCCTTACTGGGAGAAGGCACTACCCTCTCTATCTCTGAACTGGGAGCGAGCATGGTTGGAAATTTACCATTACCTTTCCAGGGTTTAAAATAATTGATTAGCAGTTTTTTTCTTGGGACAATGCTAACTGTACATAAAGTATTTATATAGGTTTTTTAGAAGTGTTATGTTTGTTAAACACAGTGAGGCAAGTGCTATGCATTTTCACAGTGTTTTAACACATTTATGAGCAAAACGCTAATCAATTTTTGGAGTTAAATAAATCCCTGCTTTCTAATGATAGATTGCACCTCACACAATTTCATATTATACATGCCATATATTTTACCCCAATTCATCCATACAAAATGGGCAAACTACAACAACAACATGCTCCAGATGTCTGAAAGCAGAAGGCTCTCTGAAGCATGTTCTGTGGGAATGTGCTAAGGTAACCCCTATTTGGGACAGGCTTAAGATGACGCTGGACCCTTGTTGGGCCTTGCTGAATATTTTATCCCAGAAATTTGCATGTTGGGCAATGTCTCTCTAATTTCGGTAAAAGAAAGAAGATTTCATATGTCTTTAATATCTTTGACGGTCAAAAGAATAGTCTTACGTCACTGGTAAGACCAGGACACTATCTTCTACACAGAATGGTTCAATGATATTCTGTATAACCTGAGAATAGAGAAAGCATTAGCCAGCCTGAAAAGCTATATGGGTGCCTTTAACAAAAAGGGAGGCAAGCTGGAAACTCTATTGTTGTTACAGCCCCCTCACTCACTTTTAATTAACATGTATTTCCTAATAACTGTATTGGCTAAACTACAAATATGTCTTCTATCATGGACAGTGTATGTTACTCTGTAATTGGTGCTGAGGGTGAGGAGGAGGGGCTGAGTTGGGGTGATAAGGGGGATAGGTACAGTACAAGTCACATTAAACTGTTCCTTCAATGAGTTGCTTTAGCATTTCTGACTGAGTTGCATAAGTGTTGCTGGATCCAGCACAATACCTTGCACAAACTGTTTCTTAAGAGTTAAAATGCAGCTCTATATTGCACTGTGACTAGACTGCAGATTTATTCCAACTGAGTTGCAAAAATATTTTATAGACATTGCTTCTCAGCTGGTTAAGCATTGAAAAATAATGTAATATGAGTTGCCAGTGCATTGCCAACTCAAAAAAACAATGCTAGACAGAACTCATTGATGAAACAGTTTAATGTGACTTGTACTGTATATATGACTGTAGTCTTTTAATGCTATGTATTGTTTGGCTGTATGCATGATCATTCTGAAAACTAATAAAGCATTTTAAATTTAAATAGGTGTAACCCCCTACAAATGGGGTTCCCAAAAAGTCTTCCTTGAGCTTGTCTAAATACTCACTGCCAGGCTGGTGTCCTGCATTTTAGCAGTTTAAATGTGATTGCCAGAGAGTGCCTGTATAGCCTCTGTGTACTGTCTCTTTAAGAACTGTCCGGATTGCAGTCATAAGTAATCTGAAAGGGAGCTCTGTTGAAAGATGTAACTATTTGCTGAAAATCATTTAGAGTGATTATGATAATGTAGTTTGTCTAACCTGCCTTCTTTGCAGCAGGGACTGTTTTGTTTATCCCCACCATTTCGCCCGGACTGCAAATTGGACCAATCAGTACTGGTGGGACCTAAAATGGAGCCAGACTACAGGAGCTGTCTGGAGTCAAAATCTGTAGGAATTGTAGTTTTGGGCTTTTGGCGCCTTTTTGCACCTGAAGTGGGAGCCTTTGTTGTGACTGACAGAGATATCAGCCAACCGAACCTTTTGGATTCTGAGGGAAATCCCCAATGTTGCTGGCAGTTGAGTCAGATCTAAGTTGGGAGCTGAAGTAGCACACAGCTCAACTGACTTTGAGCAGCAATCCTGAGTGGATTCGCATGGGAGAACTGTGGAAGGGCCTGAATTGTGGCCTGCATATCTGCCTGCTGTCCCTGAGAGGGAGAGAAGAGAATTATTTCCGATTAAATCCAAGTTTGTGAGAACGAAGTTAGCCACTAAGTTTTTACCAGACTCATACCTGAAGAAGATCAAAGATTTTGCTGAATGCGATTGGCCTGTCAGGATAGCCTGCTGCTTTTGAATCCCCGGTTTGTGCAGAGACTCTGCGATCGTGACAGGAGAGTGGTTTGCCTGGTACAGTAGAATTTCCTTACATGTAAATGTGCTGTGAGTTGTTAGTGGGTCGTGATTTGGTTCCCCACTGTATGAACTGTGTTCTGCTTGCTGGAAGCTGTATCCAGCCCAAAACAGACTGTATCCGAATCTGTCTCCATTTGGCAGGGGCCTTGCCACACTGGCCCAGCTAGACTACCCGCTGCACAGAGAAAGCCCTCGACAAGAGACCTGCCTGGGGATCATCCCCCTGCTCCACGCTTGAACAGGAATGATGCCTCGGCAAATCGTGTGGGCTCTGCTTCTCCTAGCACTCCAGATCAACCACCTGCAGTCTCAATTTTCATCCAGCCTGTGTCCAGTCTTGGGTATTGTGAGTAATCATCAGGGTAGTTCCCTGCAACGACAACCTAATCTAAAAGTGTGTCATCTGATTGTCTTGTTTTCTTTTCACGAACTGAGCCCTCCTGCTCCCGATTACAATTATGTGTGTGGTGCATGTTGTTTTCTTCCATCACAGGGCCCCAACCAGCTGCAATGTTCCTGACTAACCCACCTTTCTCCATCTAGGTACCCAGAGTGTGTGACTGTTTATAGACCCTGAAGTGCATGCATAAGTGGTGGAATGATAGAGTCTTTAAGCAAATTAACCTGATTACCCTCCTCCTTTGTTCAAGTCCCTTAAATAAATCAGATCTAACTCTTTTTTGCATTTACCCTGACTGTGGTTCCAATTTGTGCAGGAGTACTGTACTGCTGTTATTTGCTGTGTATAGCCTTGTTTTACAGGGGGTCCCCAGGGCCGAGCCAGAGGAAAGCCCTGGTGGTAAGTGCAAACAGTGTGGGTACTTTGAGGTGTATTGGGGTATTGTGAAAGTGATTATTGTGTATGGTTCCGGCCACTAGTAAGGAAAGAGGGGAGTTACAGTGTCCCAGAGGGCTGTGCCCAGGTTAGCTTGACCTCTACCAACCCTGACCTCCGGGTGGAGGCACCCATTTCAGAACTCAGGCCCCTTAACCTGCTACTAGCCAAGCAGGCAGGGGTAGTAGCCCTTGGGATAGTGCCACCTAGGGGTTACATAAGTACTGAATTCTTCTTACCTATTGGGGTGGTGATCGCAGGGAGGGACCACTGGCACCAGGGAAACCTTATTGTTTTACACGCCAGCAGGCAATCGGGTGGGAGGGAGGGCTGTCAGAGTACCTCCCCCAACCACTAGGGTAGTGTGGGTTTAAAGCAAGGTCCTGATTGGTGGTATTTGTTTCATGCAAAGGAACCCCACAAAACATCCTTATGCAGAACAAATGCTTTGTGTATCATACTGCACCAATATGCATTTCCCCTCACCCTCATTTGCATTGTGGCCCCCTCCACACTATGTCCCAGTGCAAACCCAGTCTGAGCCCGCAAAGTGGGCTTTTGTGAATACCAGTTTGGCGTAAAACCCAGTTTGCTCATGCAAAACTGGGTTTGCACTGGGGCATAGTTTTGTGAATCTAGCCCCTGTTGTTTCTAAATGACAGAGGTGGTTGTGGCAGTGATAGTTTAGGTTTTTATGACAAAACAAACAGCACCATCTCTTTCTTCATCTGTTACAGGTGATGAGAATGATACAGAAGATTACGAAGATTAAGGTCTTAGTGGCAGAAGAAGGCCATGTAGTCTAGCTGGACTGTCCTCCGCAAATCATTAGTACAGCTAAAGCAAATAAAATGCCTGGGTGCATTGCCAGAGGGATAACCTCAAGGAGACGGTAGGTGCTTCTCCCACTGTATAACAGCCTGGTTAGACCACACATAGAGTACTGCATGCAGTTTGGGCACCCGTACTTAAAACGGGACATTGCATGTCTGGAGAGGGTCCAGAGGAGGGCAACCAGGATGATACAGGGTCTGGGGGAAAGATCCTCTGGAGAAGAGACTTGAGGAGCTCAACTTGTACTCCCTGGAGGAAAGGAGGGATAGAGGGGCTATGATCAAGGTCTTTAAATATCATAAGGAAATAAACAGGGTCAGCCCAAATAGGGTGTTTCAGCTGAGGGAGGAGGGGGGCACTCCATGAGGCTGGCTGGTGGGAGGCTCAGGGGGGAACTAGGAGATGCTATTCTACCAAGAGGGTGGTGGGCCCTTGGAATGCACTGCATGCTGAACTAGTGGCTGTTAGTACAGTGGAGGCATTCAAGAGGGGTTGGGACAGGTATAACGGGAAGGTAAACCTGAGTAATGCCAGATCTGGAGGTGTAACTCTTGTGGGAGAGGGGATTGGGGGGAGTTACAGAGGAGGTGGGGGGGCAGCGACGGTGTCCTGATGGGGTGCTGATTTTTGAGCAGACTCAATAGACCACTAGGCCTACTCTTCTGGCATCTTAGTATGTTAGCACATCAGTAGTATCACTTCATGTCCCTCTGTTTCATGTAAATATCCAACTTCTTTTTAAACTCAACTTTGGTTTCTGGTTCTACCATGTAATTCGGCAAATCATCCTATATCACTACCACTCTTTGTATGTAAAAGTAGTTCCTTTTTTCACTGTTAAATTTTGAATAATGAAGTTGCATATTATGTCCTCAGGTATTATCTGCATTCTGCTTTTGGGATCAGGTACGGCTGGGACAGAGTAAAGAGCTTAATAGTTGCTCAGTGGGATAGCAGTAAGGGCCCACACCTCATCTAGACAATAGATCACAGGGTAGAGTAGGGAAACACTGGGCATGAGTATGTTCTTTTTTTTTCCTTTCTATTATTTATTTCTCCTCCAGAGCCCTGGCAGACAGCTATGGCCTTCCGACGGAGGGATTGTCTCTCCGGTCCTGCCACTCCCATGCTAGGCTGCCCCTGGTTGTTCCCCCATGGATTGTGACCCAAGGCGGGGCCAGAAGGAGGAGGTTTCCCAGCTTCTCCCCCCTCCCAGAGACCCAATCCAGAATCTGGGGACAGATCCCGGGAGTGGTGGACCATCATCAAGCCTGCCAGGCTAATTTCCTCTGTTTGTTTGCCCATCCCCCCCCCTCCCTTCTGGTGTGAGGATGTCGGATCAAGCCTCCTGACTTGTACTGCCCTCCAGCCACTGACAGACGGCAGTCAACGAGTGGGACAACAAGTCTCTCTTCCCCCAAGAGAGGAGAGCAGTCCTCTGGATGCTCAATCCTCTCTTCTCCCCTGCCGACCCCTGATGGCCTGGGCTCGTTCCCAAACCCAGGTCGCTGGCATGGCGCGAGGTGTGGCATCCAGGGCCTCAACCCTCACTGCCACCAGGCTGGCCACATGTGTATGTTTATATGTGTTGTACAGACCCCATGATTTAGATTTCTTTTTTTGTTAAAGAAAAGTCAGACAAAATTTGAAATCTTCTGAGAAGCTGCATATTTCTAAACTTTCCACTTATTATATTTTATTTGAAAATTGTATTTTTGTAATTATTATTAAGCATTTCCTTTTTTTGTTTGTCACAGGAATCAATGTAAGTGGTTGTATTGTGTGAGGACCTCTTGTCCTAGTATCACAATGTCACCTTAGTCATATAACAAAAGCATTTAACTGACAGGAATGGAGCATGAATGAGTAGAGTGGTAGTTTTTTATTTAAAATTTGTTAACTAGGTTAACTCCATGAGCATGAAATGCCCATTTTCATGGATGACCTAGACATAAACCACATGAAGAACAATACAGTTAATAGAGTACAACAATTTAAAAAAAAACATTAGGTACAAGTACCAGACGATGTTTACAAACTTTATTTTTATTACTTTGTTTTTAAAAGGCAAGTAGGACTTTGCTTGATATAAGTAAGCAGGCAAATTATTCCATTCAGAAATCACATTGTAAATAAATGACCTCTGAGCAGATGTTGTTTTGAAAAAAGAAAGCTTAATAGTAGTAACAGTTTGAGATGTAGTAAAATAAATTGAATTCTTCTGTATATCTTGTTCTTTAAAATAAAACAAAACAGGATCCTTCCAAAATGCCAAAAAGAAATAAGTTAAATGTAGGAATTATAAGGTACTCATCTACAAGGATATATGCTTTGGGGAAGCGGACACTGCCCTATTTACAGAACCTTCAGGCAGCTCCATGCTCAGTTGGCAGCAGCTAGGAAGGAAACATTCCAGCTGTGACTCCAACTAAACTTGTGCCCAACTCCTCTGAACCCCCCACTTCCTCAAAGGCCCACTGACCCGGGGAGGGAGGGGAGGGTCATGGGAAGGGGAGGAAACTGGGTGGCAGGGATGGTCACACAACAGTCAGCTCTTCCCGTGAAGGACCAATGGTGAACTGTTATCTCTGTTTCCTGACATGAGGATCAGGGCTGTCATGGCTTCACTCTTCCTCCAGCTGAGAGGGCATTCAATGGACTTCACATCTGTCACCATCAGACACAGTGGCAATAAATCAAGAGGAGGGGTGCATCATTCCCTTATAAAGCAATAGAAAACTCTATGTTGAACTATTCTTACTTTTGTGGAGCTGATGAAATATCTTCTTCCTCTTCATCCTGGTTCACCGCTTGCAATTTCGGTAAGATTGAAATTAAATTATCATCAGTGCTATTCCCCATCTTCAGCAGGTCAATGATGTCTGTGTACTCTGCTTTAATATGTCTAATATTTAACACAGAAAGGATTATTGAGCCGCACTCAAGACTTTCACTTTACACCTTACAGTGGTGCTTGTTGTCAGGTTCTTTATTGTCTAGTCATGTTTCGTCTACAGCTGCGTGAATGCGGAATTCTGCCAGAGGAATTCATACGGAATGGCAATTTCTCTTCCAAAATGCTTTTAAGAATTTCATTTTTAATTCTGTAGAATGTCAAAAAGTACTTCTATGTAAACCACAGAATAATATTCTAAAGATTACATAATCTGCTGTATATTATTCCATGGTTTGCGGATGGTAAGTCTAACGTTTACATGATTTGCGTAATACAATTCCATGGTTAACATTCCACTTTTAATATTTGAGAAGTCCAGTTCTGAAGGAAGTCAGTGAAATTTGGTGAGAATTTCCAAAATTCCACAGAATTCTGGCAGGCGGAGTGGAAATTGAAAATTTGGCACAGCTCTAGTTTTGACACCATTGTCAGGATGCCCTGAGTGATGGCTAGACAATAATGATTGGAAACACATAGCAATTAAGCAGTTAGCAGGGACGACTCTGTCCATTCTTGCTGGTTCATGTCTGAAGGTGCTGACTGACATGACTAGACAAGAATGGCACCTGACATTGAGCACCACTGTAGTTCACTTTTTAATTTACCGAAAGTCAGCAGTGAAATGAGTTTGGAGGCTTTATCTCAGCTTCTAATGAACAGATCTAGGCGGAAAGCAAAAGAGAGAGGCTACATAGTTCATTAAATATCTTCAAATTTGGCTGGATCTAAAGTTTCAAACTAAGCAAATCTTCCACCCTACCTCCTTAAAATCAGTTCAAATAGTTACAAATTTAAAAACTTGTAGAATGTTAGAAGATAAAACCCAGGCAAAAATGCTGATTCCCAAAGAAATCCATGAAGCATTTATAACATATTTAGAACCCCCACACACATACCTCATACATACACCATTTCATTTTGCTCACCTAACATTCCTAACATGCTTGTAGCTGTAATACTTGAGGTCAATCACAGTAACTTATATACAGTGGCCCAGATATTCAAACTGTGCCAGGCTGTGGCGCAAGCTTGGGTGCAGCTCAACTTGGCTGTGCAGGGATGTGGACTGGGCGATATTCAACGGAGCTGCGCCATGGCTCAGCAGCATTGAATATCACACACTGGCCACCCTCAGTGTGCATGGTGCAGTGGCACTACACCAGCACAAGTGGCCAGAGTGGAGCATGGGGATGTGCTAGCGCAAGTTCTATTGCACTATGCACAGCAACCGCGATATTCAAAACTTGACATGCAAGTGGGGCCATAATGTATGCAAGGCACAAATGGTGCCATTTGCATGTCATTATGGCCCCATTTGCATGCAGGTGCGCCGATCCCTGACGACTTGCGCTGGCACTCCCTGCCAGCAGCAGCCATCGTGACCCATGCCCCCGCAGCCGGCAATGCTCCACAGCCCGATCGCGGGCATTTATATAAAAAAAAAAATACTTCCAATATCCCTGGTGGTCCAGTGGACCGCTGTCTGCCTGATCGCGGGCATTTGAGTTAAAAAATAAATAAGTCCAACATCCCTGGTGGTCCAGTGGACCACTGTCTGCCCGATCACGGGCATTTGTGTAAACAAATAAATAAGTCCAATATCCCTGGTGGTCCAGTGGACTGCTGTCTGCCTGATCGTGGGCATTTGTGTAAAGAAATGAATAATTCCTATATCCCTGGTGGTCCAGTGGACCACTGTCTGCCCAATCACGGGCATTTGTATAAAAAAATAATTAAAACCAATATCCCTGGTGGTCCAGTGGTACCCTCCCACCCACCCACTGAGCCCACAGCCCCGCTCCCCGGTCAGCCAGTGGTGGCAGCACCCCACCTGCCTGCCACCCCGCCGCCCGCCAACTGACACCGTCGGTAGGGCTGCACGCCCATTGGTCCACAGCGTGAGCCGATGGGCACGCAGCCCGTACCATACTACACATTCCAGATATGTGAATGAATCACATGGGCCGAGGCACTAAATTGGGGGTGGCTGTCTCAGGTGACCACAGCCAGGTGGGACATCGAGGGGGACACCGGCCGGGGTGCAGCATGATCCCGAAGAGTTCTTGATGTATTCCCTAGCTGGGTATTTGATTGGCCTTCATCTGGGGGACCCCAGAATTGCCTGGTTTGTGGGCTCTGTGACTGTAGCCCCTTGGAGGTGTTTATTCGGCCTGGAGCCTGTAGTGTGTGGAGTAAGGAGGAAGATGTGCAGTGGAGGCAAAGATCAGTGACACATTCTTTCTAGACATTGGACTGATGGCACCCATTTAGTTGCAGGACCTGGTAGTCAGACTAAGGGGAGGGACTGAGAGTACCTCTGTGGATTATTGCATGGCTACTTTAATTCTGCTGTTGTTGGATTGTGAGGAGTGCAACTTTGGCATTTGATTATATGGACTGGGTGAGGGCGAGAGCCTCATCTATCCCAGGACTTCATTCGGAGGCTGTGGCATGCTTCCTTTTTCAATAGTGAGTTCTCATTTACCATAAAACTGGACTTTTATGGACCAAACTGGTTGGGATTTTTAGTTTAATATTGATGTGGGGGGATTATTTGATTATTTAGGTTGGTTTTAGTTGGATGATGTGGGTGTTTATAATTTGTAGGGTGGCTATTCTAGGTTGCTGGAGATTATGTGCTGGCAGGTGGCTCTCCGGGTCAGGCGCTACTCCCCCTTGGAGCTCCAAGGCCTCTGTCCCTTCAATTGTCCCCCACTGCCTGCTGATGTATATGATCATTGTTGGGCATTGGAAATTGTTGGAAGGAGGTGTGGGGGCCCTTGACCTCGGGGGGAGCTGAGTGGCTGTATTGGGGTCATAGAGCTGAGGAGATGCCCTGGGGAAAATGGAGAAGGGAGACGGTTCCTCCTTTTCTGGTTTCCATACCCAAGGGCTCCATCTTGAGTGGGCAGTTGTCCTGGTCAGCCTCAGAGTCTCATCCTACCTGAGTGGTGTTATGCAATGCCAGGTCCATTTAAAACAAGATGTCAATAATTGCTGAGCTTGTTGGGTCATCGGACCTGGCATGCATTGCTGAGACCTGGCTGGATGACAATGCTGCCCCAGTTCTTGAGTCAGCCATTCCAGCTGGGCTCTAGGTGATGCATCGCAGAAGGATGGATTGTAGGGGTGGGGGTGTAGCCATCTGTTTTAGAACAGGATTGAACCTGGTAGATGTGACAGTGGGGGAGACCAGATCATTTGAATGTATCCTGGGCGCAGGTGTGGGGTGCAAAATTCTTCTCATCTACTGTCTACCCAGGGATGGGAAGCAATTTTTGCAGAAAGTCACGGACTTCTTTGCCGACATGGTGTCCCCCAGAGTGATGGTCGTGGGTGACTTCAATGCCTGAATCGACAACTTCTCACATTTTGGTCAGAACTTCCTCCAACTAATGCTTCACACAGGTGGTTACCTCTGTGACCCATAATTCTGGTCATTCTCTGGATCTGGTCTTCCTACTGGGAATGGAGACCTCTGAAATGGTGGTGGAACTGGTCTTTTGGTATGATCATTACACTATCAGGTTCATTTTCCAGGCTCCCCTTTTTAGGTCTGCCCCTTTGGAGATGATCCAGTACCACTCATTAAGGGGCATGACCCCAGATGTCCTGATGATGGTACTGGATCTATTGGAACTTCTGACTGCAAGTAAGGATCCAGACAACCTACGACAAGCCTATAACAAGGCAGTGGTGGTGGATCTGGATTCCATTGCTCCTGTCTGTGTTCGCCCCCTCACCCTTCACCCTTGGTAACCTTGTGTTTGATGGGACTTTGAGGGAGATGAGGAAAGAGGGGTGAAGGATGGAGTGTCACTGGAGGAAATCTGGCCTTGATGCCAACAGACTTAGATTGATGGCCCATTATACAGACTATCAATCGATGATCTCCCCTAAGAAGGCAGCGTTCCTGCCCAGGGAGATTACTGCTGCATGGAACTGACCACCTCAGCTTTTTTGAACTGTGGACAGATTGTGCAATCCAGCCTGTCTGCAGGTTTGGAAAGCCTTGTCACAGGATAAGTGTGATGATTTTTCTCACTTTGCAGATAAGGTTGCCGACATTAGGTCAGAGATCGGCATAGCCCGTTCCAATGGGTGATGATTGGTGGTAGGTTGCAGAGCCTCTGTTTTGTTGGTCGGTTTTTGATCAGGTGGTGATCATGGATGTCATGAGGATCATCCAGAGTATGCGGCCAGCCTGCTGTAGTTTTGGACCCAGGCCCAACTCGCCTCCTTGTGGGGTGCATTGAGGTCATTGGCCCAGTCCTGGCAGAGATAGTCTGGTGTTCGCTTGAGACAGGTGAGTTCCCTGACTCCCTGAAGGAGGCAGTGGTGACTCCCCTTCTTAAGAAATCTTCTCTCGACCTGGACTGCTTTGCCAACTACAGAATGTCTCTAACCTGCCCTTTGTGGGTAAGGTTATTGAGAAGGTGGTTGCGCCATAGCTGGATGACCATCTTACCATCCAAGACATCTATAATCCTCTCCAGTCAGGATTCAGGAAGAGGCACAGCACTGAGACTGCCCTGGTCTGGGTGATCAATGATCTCTTGATAGCCAGAGATCATCGGAGTCGCTCCATCTTAGTCCTCCTTGATCTCTCTGCGGTATTTGACACCATGGATCATGGTGTATTGCTGGAGCACCTGTGGGTAATCTGTGGACTGTCAGGGACAGTCCTCAGATGGTTCAATTCTTTCCTCACTGGTAGGTTTCAGAGAGTAGTGTCAAGAATGTATTCCTCAGATGCATTCTCCCTGCCATGTGTGGTTTCCCAGGCATTTGTGCTTTCACCTATGTTATTCACGGTGTATATGCTGCCATTGGGAGACATTGTACGGCAGTATAGTCTGAGTTTTCACTGCTATGCAGATGATACTCAGCCATACATGTCCTTTGTATCTGACTGGGATGATGCAGTCTCTGTGTTTAACTGCCTCTCCGAGATCCAGGACTGCATGAGTGCCAACTGGTTAAAGCTGAATCCTGACAAAACTGAGGGTTTGGTGGTGGACCCGGGTCGTTGGGTAGATGGGTCTTTGTTAAGGACAGACCTTAGGGCTTTTGCTTGGCGGTAGCCAGCTGATGACATCTGAATGGTTGCGGAGTCTGGGCATTATTTTTGAAGAGGGGTTGATGCTGAAATCTCAGGTGTCATCTGTCATCAAGACCTCATTTTATCATCTGAGGAATATCACCTGGATTAAGCACCTGGTTCTGCCTGGTGACCTTCCAACACTGGCCCATGCCTTTGTGACCTCCCACCTTGATTACTGCAATGCCTTGTACCTAGGGCTACCAGGGGTTGATATCCGCCGCCTACAGCTGGTGCAGAACATGGCGGCCAGGTTTCTGACTGGGCTTTCTCAATCTAGCCTTGTCACTCCTGTGCTGTGCAGTCTTCACTGGCTGCCAGTTCAGCGGAAGATAACCTTCAAGACCAGCTTGCTGACCTATAAAGCTCTACACGGACAGGGACCAAGCTACCTGCAAGAGCTTCTGCATCCCTATTGCCCCCGGTGACCACTCTGTCAATGAGGGATTGCTGGAGAGTCCCAGGATTTGTTTGAAGACCTCTGGAGCTCGAGCATTTGCATTTGTGGCTCCTACCCTGTGGAATTCTCTATCCCATTGGGTAAGGGGGTGTCTGACTGTGGAGGGCTTTAAATCGGCACTTAAAACACATTTATTCTCGCTTGCCTTTTCTGACATTTGATTCACGGAAGTCTGTTTATGCTGGATTTTTAAATATTTACTGTTTTAAGACTTTTAAATTTTTCTAAAAGTGCTTTGAAACATGTTGAATTGTGCTTGATATAAATAAAGATTATTAGTATTACTATTATCTAAGTATGGATAGACTGTCATGCCATCCATTTGAAGTGCTGCTGCTACTGTAGCCATACACTTTGTGAAGACTCTTGAGTTAGCGGTCAGTCCAAAAGGCCTTGCCCTGTATTTGTACTGATGTAACTACCCTTATGCATAGTATTTTCTGTGGCTTGCTTTCTTTGGAAATCCTGAAGATCCAATGATAATAGGGCATAGCCAGTCCCATTGATGTGAATTTGGAATCACTGTTTGCAAGATAACCATTTTGAATCATTTCCTTTTTATGAGTCTGTTTAGATACTTTAGGTTGAGTATTGGTCATCATACCCTCGATGTTTTCTTTGTAAAAAGTACCATAAGAAAAAACTTCCCAGTTCTTTCACTTGTACTTTCTCCACAGCATTCAATGCTTGCAGATTTTGAACTTCCAGTTTTAATTGCCGTATTTCCTCTGAGGAATTTGGTTTCAAATATCTGAAACCTTTCTTTTGGGAATAAAACAAAAGATGAAGTGAGATCCCTCTCACTCTCTACAGTACCTATTTGTCTGTTATGACAGACTGCCATTGCTTAAGGTGGTGAGAGAGGCCCCCACTGGGATCTGTGGTGTGGTGACCTGTAACTTGTCAGGGGTATGTTTTTGATGTGAGCTAGCACTGATGTCTGCCTCTTGCCCCTGCCATCTTTGTTCTTTTTGAGCCCTTGGGTACACTATACTGTATGGTTGGTGTTGGTGCTGCCTGTGATAGTATCCCCGTCCCACATCTCCTCTATGATAGGGTCTGAAGTATCCTCGGGACTTTGATCTTTCTCTGCTGGGCTACATAAAGTGGTTTGGTTCCTAAAAGAGGTTTGGTGTTTTTTTTATCTACCTTATTCATGTAACTCTCTATCTGATCTCCAAAGAGTTATACTTTTTTGTTTTCAGATATGTTTTTATTGTAAAGACAACAGTAGAACTACAGGTACAAAGTACAATATAACCTGTGAAGCTGAATTCAAATGACATACAGTAGATACAGAAAGTATGAATCCTAAGGTATCTGACCATCCAAACTCCTTAACACGGGTAGCTGTACATTTACTTATGATGTAATACTTATTTTAGAATATACTAGACAGTGAATGTGAATGGTATACCGTTATAACAACAACTGAAAGTGGGCGACTCGAATATGAGGGACTCACTTTCAGCACCTCTTATGTGGGCTACCCTGCAAGGCTAGCAACGGTTATGTGAGCTACCCTGCAAGGGTAGTGATCGGAAGAACAGGGTGACAGGAAGAAGGGGAGGGGTACAAGAAGAGGAGGGAGGGAGGGTATGTAAGGGGTAGTGCAGCAAGCAGCTATCAAGCTGGTGGCTTGGTGGAGTGGTGAGGGTGGTTGGCTACAGTAGAGAGGGTGCAGAGTTTGGGGCTGGACAGCGAATACAGATTTTTGCAGTTTTGTTTACCGCACTATTTTTTTTATTTTTTGGAGTTTCACCCCCTCCCTAACATGCACCCCCCCCCGAGTTAGTAATCTTTATTTAGGGAGGATGAGGTGGGCACAGACCCCCGGCACCCCCACAGAACAACCTTTTTCCTTGCCACAAATTTTTCACTGCAGGGCATATAGCCTTTTGTTTTTTTCAGTGATGTGCACTCACCATAATGGCGATCACTATTCTGCGATTGCCATTATCACATGGAACCCAGGGAATCTGTTATGGTTAGCAAGTGACTACCATTATATTCTTTTACAAAATGAGAACGTTATCTCTCTCTAACACAATATATTTCTTTATTGTTACCGATATTTTTATGATCCCAGCTTTTACACCTCATATGGGAAACTACGGTGCCCACTGGAAAGCTAATTATTCTATCTCATAGGGCAAAATCTGTCATGGAGTTTATCATGTGTATGAGCCATCCCTACCAGAGATGGTTAAATAAATTTAAAAATTGTCTGACTGTGCATCAGTTTTTCCATTTTATAAACTTGCCTCATTAGAGTTTTCCAATGTTCAACTGCAGGAAGGAGGGGCTGCAACCATTGATTAGCTATAGCCTTTTTGGCTGCTGTGAGTTCTATACTAAAAAATATTTCTGGTGATTGTTAAATTTCCATGTTGGGAATTGTAAAAATAAAGCTAGAGCTGGGGTTAAGCTGGGAAAATCAGTGAAAAATTGCTGCAGTTTACTTTCTACCCCTTTTTAGTATTGTCTAATGGCTGGACAAAGCCAAAATATATGTGCATGTGTTGCTGCTACCTCTCTGCATGCCCTCTACCATGCTGCTGTGTGCCTGGTTCCAATTTGTGCTACAATTACTTGGGTTCTAAAGAACCTAATCAAGGTTTGTCATGCAAATTTTTGCCACTGCAGTAACAAGTAAGTTGAGAGATGTACTTTTAATAGGGAAATCAGTCACTTTATTATGAAGGTTCACAGATAAACCTATGGTTCTCAGCCATGCATACCTTCTGGTAAATATTGCATTTGTTGAGGCTTTGTTATTGTATTATGAATGTCGACTGCCAATTTCAGATGGTGCTTGGCTGTATCCAAGCCTACTTTAACATGACATGCTGCATAAACTCTGCCCTTTCCTCAGAGGCAGGCTTTCATGAAAGGGTAGCACAGCATTCCAGAATGCTTCCTGGTAATGTGCTGTGTAACACAGAACTGCTACCTCCCTCCTGATGAGGGAGGTAGAAGAACAGGATTTCTTCCCAGGTGTATTAGTTTTCCTGGAAGCCTTGTCAGCAGATGCTGTGGATAAGGCTGTTCTTGCCTCTTTACAAGCAGCAGCCTGTATTAAACCATAAGGGAGATGATAAAGATATTTGGAACCAGTCTTGATCACCCCTTTTTTTATTTTCCACATGCTAAGCAATTTATATTATAGATGCAGGAAGTTGTAAAATCCTTTTACTCATTCTCTTAAAATGGCCATGGATGGGGACTCTGACCCTTTAAGCAGAGGTCAGTACAGGCATGCTCAGGAACTCTGACTCTCCAGCTTCAGAAACAGTTTCAACTGTAGGTTTATTTATTACTGCTGCCATGCCCCTAAGGAAGGCAGAGTACGAGGAGCAATCCTCCAGAGAACATGGGAATGAGCCTTTCTCTTCCTTACTTGTGATCTTAGGAGTAATAGGGCCGTCTTGCTCTTCAAAAAAGCATTCATCCTCCATATCACTAGGTGGAACTGAGGAAGGGATTTTTGAAGTCTGCTCTTGTGTGGTTTGGAAGATTTGCCAAATTTGTTTGAATTCCTCCATGGAGGACATCTGGTCATCACCAGTAGGCTGGAAACTGGCTCATTTGGCATTTCTTTTTCTGGCTCTAATTTTTTTTTTCTTTTTTAGACTTTTTAAGGTTAGTGTGAGAAAATAACTTCTCTGCCTTCTGCTTTCTTGGAGTCATTTTTGTCTGAGCATTCTCAGTTGCAGATCCATGCTCTTTAGCGGACTTCCTGGTGGGCTCTGCTTTAGACTGGTCCTTTTGGGAAGTTGATCCAGCTGACATTTTTAAAGAGTTATTCTCAACCTTTTTAATAGGGAAGCACTCTTTGGAGCTAGGCAGTGAGGTGGGAGCCAAGAGTGATTGCCTCTTCGCATATCTCGTTTTCTGTGTCTTAGGGCAAAATATTTTACACAGATCATGCTAAGTCACTGTGATATATGCCCAAACATTTGTAGCAGCCTGAATGCATCTCTGCCTCAGACAAACAGTGGTTGCACATTTGGCACTTTTTAAGTCTATTTTTTAGGCTTTTGCTTTTATTCTGACTCACATATGAGACTGGAAAAGGGAACCACAGTACAGTTCCAATCTCAGTTATTGAGAGCTGGAAAAATTACATCAACCACAGTCACTGTGAGCTGACTAATCAAATGTATTCAACCACAACCACCATGAGCCAAAACCCAGCTGAACAATGCTGTAAACCAGGTAGACGCACTTAAGAACTGACCACAGATATTGTGAGCGGATTAATATTTACTCTTGTCAGTCATTGTGAGCTAAGAAAAAAATCAGTTCAAATTTGTTGAAAAAGAAAATTACTTTGGGCTCCTTTTCATTTAAAGTTGTACCATTAAAATGGAACTTCAAACTGACAACACTGAACCACAGAACCCACCACAGTCATTGTGAGAAGAGTGCTGTTATGGCCTAAACCATGGCCCCCAAACCATTAGGAACCATGTGCAATATACTGTAGAAAAAAAAGATAATCTATTAAAAGACAGATCACAGGAAAAGGAAAGATGTACAATAGATATATATATATCGGGTATAATTTCAGATTCTTGGAGGGGAAACAATAATCATTCCACTATTTAAGAAAGGCAATAAACAAGATCCCGTATGCTACCGACCAATCAGTTTAATCGATTCAAATCAAAAAGTTTTCACTAGAATGTTGAATAGTCATATTGTAGAGTGGATTCAAGATAGTAACAAAATGAATGAAGCCCAGACAGGTTTTATGTACAAACATTCCACGTTAGATCAATGTTTTGGGTTGACAAACGTAATACATATCGTAAATACACAAAAATAAAGAGGGCAAAAATCTTTTTGCATATTTATCGATTTAAAGGCAACTTTTGACAGTATCAGTAGACAATTATTATGGGATTCACTGAAAGAAATTGGTCTGGAAAGGGTATTATTGGGAATCTTAAAAGCACTCTATAAAAATTGTCAAGAATGCACCAGGGCTTCTCATATTAATAATGTGGAAAAAACAAAACAATGGTATTTGGGAAAAATAGCAAAAAATGATGTACTCTACAAATAGGGATGGTAAAGATAGAACAAGTAAAGGAGTTTTGATACTTGGGGATAACTTTTATTAGTGAGTTTTCTTGGAATAGGCATATTAAGGACCTGGAGATAAAATCCAAAAATCTGTTACCTTCCGTTTTCAGCTTTGCACACAAGTATGGTGGGAGCTCAGTTAAAAGCATTTTAAAACTAAGTGATGCTAAAATCAGATCCCAATTGTTATATGGGGCCGAAATCTGGGGATTAAATAGTTTTAATAAGGTGGAAAAAACACTGAACATCTACTATAAATGTTTATTGGGATTACCACAAGGAGTCCCTTACTTCTTGGTGAGAGCTGAACTGGGACAGCTCCCCTTGGAATGTGTAATCCAAGAAAGCATTATATTGTATTGATTAAACATCTATAGCATGCAGAATTTAAGACTGCCATGGATCTGTCTTGTAGAAGAATTAAAGTTTAAAGATAATCAATTTACATTCCCAATGATTAGGGTAGTGGAAGAATGGGTTAAGCCATATCACCTTCTGCAGAGCATGCCAGATGCCCCAAGAAGACCATTTAGCGACATCCAATATTTAGTTAAAAACAGAGTAAGAGATATTTTTCATCAGAAGGAACTGGAATCTTGTTCTGAATACAAGGTCAGTAAATGGATGGCCAAAAACAATCAAGAATTTAAATTGGAAAAATGTCTTCAGATCAATAAACAGCCAAAATGTAGAAAAGTAGTTACCAGATTCAGATTTGAATATTATAAGTGTGAATGTTTGAAAGCATTATTCAACAAAAAATATTTGAGTTCCAGTGGTAGATGCTGCTGTGGGTAGGGTGCGGATGATATTGCACATTTATTGATCATTTGCCCACTATATAACAAACACAGAGAAAAAATACTAAGGGATATAATAAAACCACTTAAACAAGATCCAGAGGGAATGAGGGAGACACTTCTAAATTGCATGTCCCTCAAACTACTTGAAAGAACTGTTTCCTTCTTAAAAATTGTAGATATACAAAAGTTGCACACGGAAGTGAGAGAGCATAATAAACCCTTGGGAACTAATGGGAGGGCTGCAAACTCGAGGTTCAATGTGGAGGAAAAGCTCCTCCTGCATCTTATTCATAAACCCTCTTCTCACAGCAGTTCGTGCTTAGAATCAAGAACTCACTTTGGTGGCATTCCCCCTGAGCTCCTGCATGGTGTGTGCTTTTTAAGTCCGCCGCACAACTGTGCTGCAGACTTATTGCTATGAGTAGCGTATGCTAAAACTTCAAAAGAATGAGATGTCGAACAGCTGATTGCTGTTCGATCATGGAACAAATATGTGTGGAATGCAGCTGATTCCGTACATGCGCAGTAGCACAACTGCTTCTGTGCAAGTGCGAAAATGAACAATGTGGGGATGCACTCCATGGATTTTATTTGCTCAGTGTGACTTTCCTGGTGAAACATTTCAAGAAATAAATACGACGGCCTGTGCGGCTTTCCACCTGCCATAGACTCCCCAGAAAAGCCAACATCGGGGTGCCCAGTCCTCATGTCAGCATGTATACCCCTCACATTGTGGCACACTGGGAGCCCACCCCAGTGTGCCCAGACAATTTTCATAATTTACTTTCCCGACACCGAGATGCCAACTCCCAGTGTCAGATGCCCCCCAAGCTCAATTTATTTGCTAATGGGAGTGCCAAATCCCCGTTGGCATCATGTTTTCCCTCCCCCTAAACTCACTTTCTTTGCTGACGGGGTGCCCAATCCCCATCGGCATCATGTCCCCCCCAAACTCATGTGGCACACTGGAAGCCCACCCCAGTGTGCCAAAAATATTTTTTTTAACCTGTAAATAAAAAACGGTCCCGAGTCTTGATTTTTAACATGCAAAAGAAAATGGTCCTTCATCATTTTGCTCATTCCCCTTCCCCATCCCGAACCTTTCTCTGCGCACCCACCTCTCCACGCCCCCTCACCCCATACTAACCTCCAGAGGTCGGGAGCAGTGATCCTCTGTGGACTGGGATGCATCTGCACTCTTCAAAGCCAATGTGTAAACTGAGGAATTGGGTAAGCGCTGTATAATGGGAGTCAGTGGGGGGGACAACTTAGGTTGATATCTCAGCCATTTTCAGGACTTTTGGACCCAAATTTTCAACATGGGGTTCTTGGGACCCCACCTAAAAAACACTGGAACTGTCATTTCATTTCTCAGTACTGAAAGGTGATTTTGCGGTCACTGTGTGAAATCACCTTTCAGGACCGATTAATGAAATGACAGTGCCACTGTTCATAAGGGGAGGTCCCAAAAAGCCCATGTTGCAAATTTAATGAAAAAATTCCAAAAAATTACTGCGTTACAAGTGTGTGTTGCACAGTCTCTATGCACGCTCATAACTTTGCCAATTTTTTCATATATTCACTCCACATTTTCAACATTGCCATTTCTTCACACCTACTTATGAACAGTACGGCTGTCATTTTTGGAATCCTGCCCAAAACATGTTTTCACACCTGTAGCGTACAATGGTGCAGTCGCTGTTAGAAATCATCTTTTGGGACAGATTAACAAAATCACAGTGCCACTGTTCATGAGGAGAGGTCCAAAAATGACCATGTTGAAAATTGGGTGAAGAAATTCCAAAACATGATTGTGTTACAGGCGTGTGTTGCACAGTTTCTACACACTCTCATAACTTCGCCAATTATTCATATTTTCACTCCAGATTTTCAACAGTGCCATTTTTTTCACACCACCTCATGAACAGTATAGCTGTCATTTTTCACATCCTGCCCAAAATGGTTTTTCACACCTGTAGCGCTAAGTAACGCAGTCACTGTGCAAAATCACATTTGGGATTGAGTAACGAAATGATAGTGCCAGTGTTCATGAGATGGGGTCACAAAAAGCCCATGTTGAAAATTTGGAGCAAAAGTACCAACAAACACCTGGGCATTAGGGTTTATAACCAAAACACCCTACTCTGTAGAGACTGACAGGCGTCGGAGGTGTGACTTGGGATCGTCAGACGTAATGCTCACACTATTCCACCCCCACCCTGCAGCCAGTGACAGGCATCGAGGTGTGCCTTGGGGTCTTTGACCTCCAACATTCACCCCATTCTACTATACTGCACCTGTCTCAATGTATTTCCCTATGGAATAGGGTGAACATAAGGCCTGAAGACCCCAAAGCACATCACAACACCTGCATGTACCAAGAGACCATCGCCTGCTGCTCCTCTCTCAGGTAATGCTTGTTCTGTTTTTTTCATTTTGTTTTCTCCCATCTCCCTGCATGTCTACTGTTGAGTCACCAGCTGGTCCCCCCACCCCATTTACTTTCTCCGGCCTGGGTCAGCATTTGGTAGCCATTAGTCCTCCGGCTTGTTTCTACCTCTATCCTGCGTTCCCCTTCTGAGTTTGCTGCCCCCAATTGTCCTCCCTATTGGGCTGGCAGTGTGGCTTCCATTACTGTCCCAGCTCATCGTCCTGTCAAGTTTAGATTGTCGTCATGAACCAACCTTGCCTGGAGACTGAAGTATCCTGTGGGAGAACGCTAAGCCTGCTTCCACATTTCCAGGGCTCCATCCCATCACCCGCTGCCTCCATTTCCCCACCTCCCCTTCATGCACCCATCCCTGAGTGGCTCTGCTGCTGTTTCAGTCTCTCGCTCAATCTGACTATCACTCTCTTTTCACTGTTGCATTTTTCCCCACACCGTAGCTCCCATTCTCACCTCTCCTGTTCCATAGCACCTCAGTGCAGTCTGCATCCAATGGACCTCGCCTCATATAGCACTCCTGAATGCACTGCAGCAGTCCTCCCTGGGTAGCTCCCTTAAGTCTTCATCACTCTTTCAGGCCATCTCCATTTCTTGCTCCTCCTTGCCTCTATTTTTTCTGCTAGAGCATCAGCTCCCCTGTTTCTTGCCCAACAGTTTCCAAGCCAGACAGACTTGGTCTCCTACTATGATTCATCCACATTGTCCTTCTCCTCATATCTTCTCACTCATTTTCTGGTTTTCATTTTCTGAATCCCTCTATGCTATTGCACTGTTGATTTACAGTTGGGGAGTTGGTACTGGGAAACTGCATATTGACCTGGGGCTCCTTTCCGGGCATATCCTGGTGGGAACAGTGGTACTAGCAGCTGTGTGCTCATGGAGATAGCTCCATGCTAACTCATGCTGCAAAATCCAGCATCATGACCAAACTCTTCAGTGGATATCATCAGTTCAGCATCGATTCCACTATGACAATGCTTTCACATTGTGGTCTGACCAGCCAGTTCCAGCTGCCTGCTCAACTCCAACCATATGACCTGACAACCGGTTTGTAGTATCACAGCCCTACCATTCCACCATCCTGATGCACTCTTCCTCGAATGGCACTCTGTCCTAGCAACTGATGGCTGTTAGGTAGTCAGCTATGGCCCTCACTGCAGCCTCTTGAAACTCCTGACCTCAGTCTCGTATGGGCAGACTGCCTTCCCTGAACTTCAGTGTAGATGGCACCTACTCAATTTAATTCCCCTGCGGTGGCCTCATGCTCCCTTGGCTGTTTTACCACCACCGTCCCTCTGCTGGCCATTGCTCCCCACAGTATCCACTTCATCAGTCTGCCGTGCAGCCCTTTCCTTCTCCCTCCTCCCAGTCTCTGTGTTTTTCCTTTTCCTCCAGCTCTCCCCTTCCCTGGCTCCCTTCTGGTGCCCCGCCTTTCTGCTGTTCTTTTCCGATGCCCTCCTTCCTCTACATCTACCTCTCTGCTCCTTTCACCCTATTAACTCACCTGGTTTCCTTTCAGGTCTCTCTCCCTCTTGTTCACTCATTGCCCCTTCGGACCTCACCTCGAGACTTCTGGGACATGAGTCTGCTTCCCACTACCTTTCTCTGTACCTGGATACCATCTTCCAGTGGTGAGCTCACATTCCCTCATTCTGTTCTCTCCCATTGTCTCCCCCCCCTCTTTTCCCTGCATTCCTTCTGCCCCCTCATCCCCTCTTGTTCCTCTCTTCTCTCTTGATTCTTCCTCCCTGCCTTCCTTATTCTCCCCCTTTCTTCCATATCCTCCTTCCCTTCCTTGACAGATGCCCGCATCTTGTAGCTACATCTCAGTTTAACATTGCCTCTTGTCTCCTGCTTATGATTATATCCTCGCCATGGTGACCATCTACTCTCCCTCCATTGAAGACTCTTTGCTGGATCCACCTCCTTCGGCAGCTCCCATCAGCCACAAATGCACGTGCAAGTCTCTTCATTCCATCAAGGACATGACTGTACCTTGCCTCATGTCTGAACTTTCCCGGCAGGGATTTCCTATTCTGCTACAGCACGGAAACAGGATCTCTATGAATTATTCCTTGCCTCCATCTCTAGCCAGGGGTACCACCCCGGCCCCAGCCATCCAGTTCCTCCACCTGACTGCTCTCAGTTTTCTGAAATTCGGGACTTTATTGCTCAAATTACTGCTTCCCTTTCTGATATCCAGTTTTGACTCTTATCCCTTGAAGCCTGTAATCCCGTTCAGCCACCGTCTTCTCCTGCTCCATCTCTTCCAGTAGCCGAGCCTTCCATGAGCAACATTCCTCCACTCGCCGTCATCACTCCTCTGGCCATGGTGCCTTCTCCATTACTACCGCCTGCTCTCCCTCAAGGTACGTCTCCCCTTTCTCAGCCTCCATTCATCTCACCTGTTCATCTTGTGCCAGCCCACCTTCACAAGGACATTCTAGACAGGAAGGATATCAATTTAGTGTCCCTGCTCATTTCATCCCATGACGTCCTGGAAAATTGCATTGTTTCCTGTAACAATGTGTCTGTCATTCTGAAATCGAAAGACTCCCTCCTCCTGCATAAGATGACATGTCAGAATTCATCTTGGCATTTAGCCTGTTCCAAGACATCATCTGTTCTGATTTTCCAGCTCACCGTGAAGAATTGGACACGTATCTTTACCGCCTCATTGACTTCAGTGTGCGCTACGGTGGGATGCGCTTCTACAACTACTATCGCTCCTTTTCAGCCAAAGCAGTGTCCACCTTAGCACACTATAATATGAAGTTGAACTGGGCCATCTTGGAAAATTAGCTGTTTTGTCAGCATTTTGCCGGTCAATAGGCATATTCTTGTTCCCTTTGTGGTTTCAAATCATTTTGCTCCACTGTGTCCATTGACTATGATGTCTCCCTGTTCCTCCTCATTTCCATCCAGGCCTTCTTGTCCTTCAGAATCTTCCTCTCCATCCAGCCTGACTCGCACTAGATTCAATCCTCATGCTCATCTGGATAAGCATGGTCACCCCTTCAAGAACACTGGGGGCAAATCCATGTGCAACAATTTCAATGATCAAGGTTGTTCCACTCCTGGCTGTGCCTTTCTGCATTTGTGCAGTTTTTGCGGTGATGCACATGCTCACTACATTTTCCCCAAAGCTAAGAAACCGTCCAAGTGACATTCAGTCCATCCCTCTACTCCCATCAGTGTGCCTGTCCTGGCCCACCTCTTGGCTGCCTATCCTTCTCCTGCCTTGGTGCTTCATCTCCTGCTGGACTTCACCCATGGTTTCCACATTGGTATCTCTGTTCTCCCTACTTTCTCCTTTCTCTGTGCCAACTTGCACTCTGACATCATGGACCCAGATGTTGTTCACTGCCTTCTACAGAAGGAACTCCTGAAGCACTTCATTCTGGAGCCTTTCCTCAACCCACCTTTCTCCATTTACTACATCAGTCCCATTGGAATCACAAACCAGAAATTTTCAGGCAAGAAAAGGCTTATCATTGATCTATCCATGCCCCATGGCTCTCCTACAGCATCAACTCGCTCATTCCTGCTGATGAATTTTCCTTGTCTTATGCCCGTATCGACAATGCCATCACCATCATAAAATGATTGGGCCGAGGCTCTTGTTTTTCGAAGGCCGATATCACCGATGCCTTCAAGCTTTTACCTATCTATCCTTCCCTCTGGCACCTCTACAGCATGTCCTAGGACAATCAATTTTATTTTGCTGTCCACCTAACCTTTGGCTGCTGTAGCAGCACTAAACTATTTGACTTATTTGCAGAGATTCTTTGCTGGTCCCTGCATAATGTTTGTCATCATCCAGCAGTACTTCACTTGCTCGATGATTTCCTTTTCATAGATCCCCCTAATTCTCCTCCAGTGGCTGGCATGACTGCTTTCCTTCAGCTGTTTGATGAACTGTCAATCCCTCTAGCTGCAGAGAAAACACTTGGGCCATCCACATCCCTCGAATTCCTGAGTATCATCATGGAACCTGACCGCATGGAGGCCTATCTACCTCAGGATAAGCTCTCTTGGATACAAGAGCTGGTATCTTCCTTCTCTACCACATCCCCTTGCACCAAACATGACTTGCTGTCTCTTTTGGGATACATCACTTTTGCCATGAGGATTATTCCTCAAGGTCATTCATTCATTTCTTAGCTCCTAATCCAAACATCATCTGTCTCTGAGCTTCACCATCATGTCCAGATCACAGCATCAGCAAAATCTGACCTTGCCATGTGGTCCCTTTTTCTCACCAGCCAGAATGGATGTTCAATGTTCCACAAAGATATATCTCCAGACTTCCATCCCTGAATATTCACGGATACCTCTCCAACCCATGGATACACAGTTATCTTTTCCCAATCCTGGATCGCTGCCACATGGCCTCCTGATATATCTTCACTGAGTGATTTTTTCCACGTCTCTTTTATTCAGCTGTACCCCATCGTGGCTGCGGCATTTCTTTGGGGGCATCTTTGGTCCCACCAGTCCATATCCATATTTTCTGAGAATCAATTCACTCTAGCAATCTTTAACAAAGGTCATTCCTCCTCACCTTCCATTATGTTGTTCATGTGGAGGCTAACCTGGCTTTCACTCATCCATGACTTTACTGTTACATGTTATCATATTCCTGGTGTCAAAACCAAAACCACTGATGCTCTCTCTCAATTTCATTTTAAGGAATTCCATCACCTTTACCCTTCAGCGGATCCTGTCATGATGCCTCCACCATCCTTCTATGATCTCATCATGACATAAGC
Organism: Neoceratodus forsteri; assembly: GCA_016271365.2. NCBI lineage: Eukaryota > Metazoa > Chordata > Ceratodontiformes > Ceratodontidae > Neoceratodus > Neoceratodus forsteri. The sequence goes on from CM057458.1 coordinate 521,802,999, forward strand.
TACTATCGTCAACAGACATCTTCCATTATGTGGACCACATTTGCTACTTCTACCAGAGTTGCTTACCTGACTGCCTGGAATAAGTATGTCTTCTTTTGTGCCTCATCTTCCTTCTGCTCCACTGTCATGTCAGTCAACCTGGTGCTAGCATTTCTGACCTTCTGCCATCAAGCCTTGCTTCTTTCCTATCATACCATCAAGCAGTAATTATCCTGGATTCAGTTTTTCATTTCCCAGTACTCTCCATCTTCACGCTCCTTGTTCTACAATCCATCCATCAAACTGCTGTTATTGGGCTTTCAGTGATCATCAATTCCTCAAACTCCTCATTGCCTTCCAGTTGAAGGCACTCTATTACATCATATGCTGGAGTTAATGGACTCAAATCCATTCAACCCTACTTCCACTCTCATGGTTTCTTCAGCTACTAGCCTCACTTTCTAGGGAATTCTCCTCCCAGGAGAATTCACCACATCATCATCTCACTCTTCCACTTTTCTCAAGATCTCCAACCTTCAGAATCAAAGCAACAGTTACATTTTGACTCTGCCTTCCCTGAAAACTGATTCCAGAGTTTCCATAACTTACTATCCTACATCAAACAATCGGTGCCCAGTTGCAAGGTTAGCAAAGCTCATGCTTTTTCATGTAAAGTCAAAACCTTCTTCTCCTTTGTTAACTTCTGACATCAGTTCACCTATGGCAACAAAATGGTTCCTTGACAATGTAAGAATCCTCATCCAGAGACTCTGACTTAATCCACTCCCTTATTTGGGTCATTCCTTTAGAAACGGAGCTGCTACCTCAGCATCCCGACATAACATTCCTGTGCATATCATCAAAAGACTCGAAAGGTGGAAATCATTGGCATTTGAAGCATACATCCCTAATCCAACCTCAGAACTTAAAAATGCTTTTTTAATTATCTCCTCTTAGTTTGTTCAGAGGAAGAGCAGGTCAGTAGCCATGGGTCCTCAGAGGTTTCCCCCCCAAGGGATTTTTTCCCTGTCCTGAGTGCTCCTGGTCACACTCTCCTGAGTTGGAGGAGGTAATTCTTTTTGGGCCACTATTTCCTACAGCTACCCAGCTCTTCTACCAAGGGTGGGAAAAGAAGAAAGCCACATTAATAAATATTTACTGAATTCACAGTATCCATAAGCACTACATATTTCATCAGCATTGATTGGGAGGGCTGCAAGCCCAAGATTCAGTGTGGGGGAATAGCTCTTCCCACATCTCATTCATAAAACCTCTCTTCACAGCACTTTGTGCTTAGAAGCAGGAACTCACCCACCATCCACCACATTGACCTTCTTCTTCTCCGGCAGTCTACCCACCCTTGTGCTGAGCCTCTATTCCCTACAGCTACCCAGCTCTTCTATCAAGGGTGTTAATAGAGGAAAGTCACATTAATAAATATTTACCAAATTCACAGTATCCATAAGCACTACATATTTCACCAAAATTGAGCTAAGGCATATCTGCAGAATGGCACTAATTGCACTGCATCTATACATTTAACCCAAGCATTGGGTTTGTGATATGGGTGATGAATTTTTACAAACAGATAATGAATTGTCTAGTGCATAATTGTTTTATGTTACTATATTTCTTCTATAAATGCTATTGTAATGACAAAACTTGTCAAACAATAAAATGAACTGCTACTACTACAATAGTGACCAAATTAATTTAAAAATGTGTATACACAATAAATCTTCAGACTAAGCCATCATATTAGCTATGAGCAGTGTCCTGAGCACTCACTTTCTTCTACAGAAACTAAAGATCTAGCAATAGAATGCTGGGTGGCACAGTAGAAGAGAGCATCTTTGAAAAATAGTATAAGTTCTGGAGCACCGTTCCTCATACAGAGATAGTATACAAGATTAGCTCAGCTGTTCCAATTCATATAGCAGAATAAGTATTTTATATTGCAGAGACTTTACTAAAATGGGAATTGATGGAGCAGTGATCCAGGGTGACCACTCTCTTTAGCAGAAACTAAATATCTGCAACAGGAGGGCTGGGGGACTCACAGCCAGTGCAGTGCAGAGGGTATTCCTTGAAGATCACTTAAATTCTGAAGCATCACACAGGCACAGAGGTGAAACACTAGTTTAAGTACTGTAGGCAATAAAACAAAACAAGGCATTGGTTGTCTTGGGTTAATGCATACCCAGGTGCAAAGTGAGGCACAAGGTTTTTGTGCCATAGAAACATAGAAACATAGACTTTGACGGCAGATAAGGACCGCTAGGCCCATCTACTCTGCCCATTTCCCTACCTACAGGATAGGCCGCAGATCCTAGTTAACCAACAGCCTATTTCTTCCTACCCCCCACAAGAATTGCCTTATGTCTGTCCCATGCATTCTTGAATTCTCCCACAGTTTTAGACCCCACAACCTCCTCAGGAAGGCTGTTCCATGCATCCACTACCCTCTCTGTGAAATAATACTTCCTCACATTGCCCCTGAACCACCCTTCTTCTATCTTTAAATTGTGTGCCTTGTTCTTGCACGTCTCTTTTTCTGAAAGATGCTACCCTCTTGGACTTTGTTGATTCCACTGAGGTACTTAAAAGTTTCTATCGTGTCCCCCCTCTCCCTTCTTTCCTCAAGGGTATACATATTAAGCTCCTTTAGTCTCTCCTCATATGGCTTCTCTTGCAGACCCTGCACCATTTTAGTTGCCCTCCTCTGGACTGCCTCTATCCTGTCTATGTCCTTGCGGAGATGGGGTCTCCAGAACTGGACACAGTACTCCAGATGGGGTCTCACCAACTGTCTTGCAGAGGGATAACAACTTCCTGTTTTCTGCTGATGATGCCTCTCCCTATACATCCCAGTATACCCCCAGCCCTCCCTACTGCCTTCTCACATTGCTTGCTAACCTTAAGGTCATCTGATATGATTAACCCCAGGTCCCTTTCCATTTTTGTTGTTGTTACTACCTCCCCACCCATTGTGTAATCTTCCCCTGGGTTTTTGTTTCCCAGGTGCATTATTTTGCACTTCTTTGCATTGAATCCAAGTTGCCATACTTCTGACCATTCCTCCAACCTTGCCAAATCCCTTTTCATCCTTTCCACACTCCTTGTGTATCAACCCTGTTGCAGATCTTTGTGTCATCTGCAAAAGGCATACTTTTCCTTCAGTCCCTCTGCAATGTCACTGATAAGACATTAAAAGGACTGGACCATACTGAACCCTGCAGTACCCACTAGTAACCCCCTTTCTTCAGAGTGGACTCCATTTTACAATTACCTTCTGTGTCCTGTTGTCCAGCCAATGTTTTACCCAGGCTACCACCCTGGGACCCACTCCCAGGCTGGTTAATTTGACTATTAATCTTTTGTGTGGGACTGTGTCAAATGCCTTGCTAAAGTCTAGGTAGGCCATGTCCACAGCCCCTCCCTGGTCTACTACTTTGGTCACCCAGTCAAAGAAATCTATTAGATTCATCTGACATGACCTTCCCGCTGTGAACCCATGCTGCCTTAGGTCCTGTGCTCCACTGGCCTCTAGGTACTCAACTATTCTTTCCTTCAGAAGTGACTCCATCACTTTCCCTACCAGAGAGGTCAGACTGACAGGTCTGTAGTTTCCTGCCTCTGTCTTGGTCCCACTTTTGTGAAGAGGAATCACATCCGCCTTCCTCCAGTCCTCGGGTACCACACCATCCTCCCATGATTTATTAAAAAGAGTAGCCAGTGGTTTCACTAGTTCCTCCCTTAATTCTTTTAGAATTCTGGGGTGAATTCCATCAGGACCCATTGCTTTGTCCACCTTCAGTTTTAGGAGTTCTTGCAGAACCCTTTCTTCTGTGAAAGGACTGGAATCGACCCCCCTATCAAGAGTGCTTCTGTTAATTGGATTAGGCACTTCCCCCTCCTCTTTTGTGAATACTGAGCAGAAATATTCATTCAGTATTCCTGCTTTTTCACTGTCCCCCTCTGCCCACCCACTGTTCATTCTATTCAGCCTCACTATCCTTCTCTTTGTCTTTCTACGCTTGCTGATGTACCTATAAAAGGTTTTATCCCCTTCTTAACTGAGTTGGCTATCTTTTCCTCAGTTTGGGCCTTTGCTATTCTGACTTCCCTCCCTGCTTCCTTCTGCCTTAACTGGTACAGCTGTCTGTCCTGCTCCTTCTGTGTTTCCTTATACTTCCGAATGCTATCTTTTTCTTCCTGACTTTCACAGCCACCTCTTTTGAGAACCATAGTGGCTTTTTCTTTCATTTTGATTTGTTTATTTGCTTCACACAAAGGCTTGTTGCCTCTGTGATGGCAGTTTTGATAATTCCCCATTGTTGCTCCACACCTCCTTCTATCCTGTTTGCTAGTGCTTTTCTGAGGCACTCTCCCATCTTGCCAAAGTCAGCCCTCCTAAAGTCCAGTACCCTCACTTTTGTATGGCTTGACTCTGTAGCTGAGTTTAACATGAACCACACTGTTTGATGGTCACTTGTCCCCAGATGGCAACCCACTTCTAGATCTGAGATCCTCTCACTGCCTCCATTTGAGAGTGCCTTTAGCACTTGGAAGTGCATTAAACCAAATCAACCAATGACCTAGATTGTCTTATTGTGCTTACAAAAGTGATATGAGAAGCAATTTAAAAAAACTAAAAAAAAATGGCAACTTTTTATTAGTCAGGTATTTTCTTTTGTTAAAAGTAACTAGTAAAATGGAATCCCTCCCCACCTGATAATTATTTGTCATTCTAAACATTCAATAAATTATAATGAAATCCAGGAATTCAAACTTCTGCAGAATTCATTTGGCAGAATGTTTATGTGTTCACTCACAACTGTATGCTTTATACAGAGCCATAGTCTCAATGTTATCTGTGTCAAGGTAAGCAGTAGAGATTGCTCTGGTAGATTAGTAAGGATAGGAAAATGATTGTTCATGGGCAACAAAGAAACACCAAGAATTAGATATGTGGACAGTAATTCATTTTTTTTACTTGTTTATGTATGTAAGATGGGGACCATGAAAGGAAAGAATGTTTATTTTTTTAATTGTTTTATGAAAGAAAAGAAAACGTTGATTTTTTTATTTTATTATTTCTTTTTATTCAAGGAAGTTTTACTTTTTAGGGCATCATCGAAGGTTTTCAGTGAGTAATGGTCGCTGTTATGTTTGTGATGGCAATTAGGGAGGAATGAAAGTGGGTCATGAATTCGATATGTGATTTTCCTACATTCCAACTCCTACTGCCTGAATTTGTCCCGACCTGTACATTTCTGGGAGAGTACCCTATCAGTCTTGGAATTTGTTTAGCCAATTAGGAAGCAGGAAACTTTTAACCCATTTTAAAACATAACACATCCAATTCATGTTGTTAGAATGTACCTGGTAACATGCCTACAGCTGTCCTTGACCTGGACTCATAGTCAAGGTAACATCAACATATGGATCATATAAATTCTGATTACATAGAAACATAGAAACTTTGAAGTAAGATAAGAAGAGACTAAGTTTATTGAGTCTGCCTTTGTACTCATCCAACTTTACACCAATTCACAGTACTACACTTCTCTACCTCAATACCTTTGGGATTTTATAGAGGAATAAAAAGTCAAGAGTGCTAAATCAAAATAGAATTTAAGTACCTGAACTGGGGAAGCCCAGCAAACACTAAAGGAGGGATTAAAATACAAGGATAATATCTCCACCATGCACATCGCACCTGGATCCTTCCCCACCAAATGTTGTCTATCACCTCCTAAACAAAGGCAGAGATAATTAACAGAAAGCAATGGTACCTATCTTCAAAATAAGGACCAGGATATATACTGTATAATTTTATTATCTAAAGAATCGTTTTACTTTGTAAACAGTTGCTGCAAATTGAGTTTCCTTGTCTGGTTCTGAATGGACTAAGGAAGCAATTTATTATTTCTTTAACATGTACTCACACACTGCTGATGGTGGGAATTCATTTTCTCTGCAGGAAACATGGAAGAGGTATCCCTAGTATTAAGTTTAATTGGTGCAGCTACCCTCCACAAATTACATCAAAACCCCCATTCTTCTTGATCAGTATCATTAATTCGGGGTACAAAATTAAAAAAAATAAAATTAAACCAGAATCTTTATAAAACTCTAATGTTACTGAAGCAGCTATGTATTGTGATATCTAATAAATGAAATACATGAGCTAGGGCATGATATTCAAATCTGGCAAAGCAAAGAGCAAAACTTTGCACTACCCCTTGCAGTTGGCCAGGTGTCCAAAACTGCTTTATTCAGTGGAATAGCCCATTGTCACTATTCGACTGACTATAGGGTCACTGAGACACAGCACTAAGCAATCTAGTGCTGGGCAGACATGGCTCCCAAAACAGGGAAGCACAATGGCTTGCACCTCTGCTGAACTCCCCATATTCAATCAGACCGATGCAAATGATTCCATTGGGCATGCAAGGCACTAAGGAGCCATTTGCATGGCCATTATGGGCTCATTTGTATAGGGAGCAAGGTTGTACTGCACAGCGCTGCCCTCAATTGCCTGTTTCCTGAAAGCTATCCCTGGTGCTAGTAGCACCTATCCCTAGCCACCAGTGAGGTTTACTAATGTACAGAAGGATAATGAGCAGTGGGGGGAGGGACCACTAGACCACCAGGGAAGTTTACTACTGTACATGGGGATGACAATGGGTGGGGGAGGGACCACCATCCAACAGGGAGGTTTACTAATGTACATGGGGACAGCAATCGGCAGGGGGAGGGACCACTGGTCCACCACAGAAGTTTATTACTATACATGGGGAGGGCAATTGGCTGGTGGAGGGAACACTAGCCACCACAGAAGTATAATAATGTACATGGGGATAGTGATCAACAGGAGGAGGGACCACTAGACCACAATGGAAGTTTATTACTGTACATGGGTATGGTGATCAGTGGGAAGAGGGACCACTAGCCACCAGGGAAGTTTAATAATCTACATGGAGATGGCAATTGGTGGGTGGAGGGACTACTAGTCACCAAGGAAGTTTAATAATGTACATGGTGATGGCAATCAGTGGTGGTGCACTGGACACCAGAGACTACTGTGTTGGGGTCAGGGGGGCTGCCACACTTCTTCCACCAACTGCTAGGGTTGCAGGGGAGTACATCAGGGTTTCAGTCAGCTTTATGTGCACCACACAAGGGGACTAGGCAGAACAAACTTGCGTGGCTCACATACTCTGAATATTAGACCACCAATATTCATGTTCCTGGCCCTTAATTTCCATTGTGCCCCCCCTTGCAGCTTGCCCAGGTGCAAATCTTGTTTGCCCATGCTAGCCATCCCTTTCAAGGGCCCAGTGGCATTGAGGGTTAAGGCACAAGATGCCTCACCTTGTGCCACACTGGTGACCCGGGTTCGGGAACAAGCCTGGTCATTGGGGGTCAGCAGAGGTGGGAAGGGATTGAGCATCTGATGGACAGCTCTCCCTTCCTGGGGAGGGTGTAGGGCATAGTGTCACTACTGAGCAACATCTGGCATTGGTCAGGGCAGCCTGGAACTTGTGTTGCTGCCATATGGCACTGGGGTGGAGCTCGGTAGGTGCTAGCCATAATTGCACATCTGAGCTCCATGGGAGGGAGGAGGGTGGGGAGAAAAACAAGCAGTAAAACCCTCCTCTCCACTGACAGGTGAAGGCAGATCCAGTAGCAGTGGCCCCACACCCAATGCTGGGCTTTTGGGAAGTGCTCTCCGGTTCCTCCTCATAAGCAGTGCATCCACCAGCATTCTAGATAGAGCACTGGTAGGAGTGGTGGTCCTTCCTTAGGGGACTCAGAGCTGATGGGTTAGGGCAGCACTGCAGAGAGGAGGAGGCTGGCACCCAGAGAGTACAACTGAAGCTTCAGGCGGTCAGGTAGAGCCAACGCTGACAGACCACACCAGAGAGAAGGTCAATGGAAGAGGAGAGATAAAGAAGAGTTAAAAAAAATTCCTTTTAATGTTGCACATCTGTGCAAAGCCTGGTTTGTGTGGGCAAACTTGGATTTACACCTGGGCAGTCTTTTGAATATTGGGTCCCCGATGTCCAATTAAACTTTTAATAGGCTCTGAGGATTTAACATTGGACTTTCTACTCTTCATTTCCCCTTAATTTTAAAGGAGGATACATTTAACAACAATCTCTTCTGAGAAACACAGTATTACACATACTCCCCAAATGTAAGGCATTATGGGTAATAAATGCAAATTTGCATGAAGGTATTTAGGCTGGCTGTGCTTTGATCAGGATTTTAATCTGCCAAAAGGCATCATTTATAGTCTGCAATGGCTTAAAAAACACAAACTCTGGTCAGAGCCGATATGACTGCACAAAGCTCTTACCTGCATGGTGGTGGCAGTATGGGTATCAGTGCAGCTGTGGTGGTACTAGGGCAGTGGCAGCAGTGAATGGCTATTGGAGTGGTGGTGGTTTCATAGTGGATGGCACAGTTATCGGAGCAGCAATGGTGTGTCATTCATAAGATGGCAGCAATGGAACTGCTCATGTGCGATACTTGAGCATGCGCAGTGTTCACGGAAGTGCATTCACTAAGTAATGCACCCGTGGAGGGGGGTGGCCATGATGCAGAGGAGAGCTTCGTCCATGGAGCACAACGTTAATGAAGTCAGTGCTGTCCAGACATTGCAGTATCACTATAGGAGAACACAGGGTCGCCTTCTGGATGCAGACCCCTTGTTCTCCTACAGTGATGGCAAAATGTCTGCTGAGCTCTACCCATGCAGCTGAAAAAAGTACCCACTGTATTGTTTCTTCTCAGGGATCCCTCACTACATTTTACACTTCAAGCATCCTCTTCCTGGGTGAGAGTGATGCTCCAAAGAGAGAATGTTACGCTAATTAGATAATTTAAAATGAAGATTTAAACTCTGCACTGTGGTTATGCTCCACTGTAATGGTAGATTTATTTCAATAGCTAGAGGAGGCTGTGACTACCAAAACTAGTTAAATGGTTAACAATATATTTTTAAAAGCTTTTTTAAAGGACTTTTGAAAATTACCAAACAAGTTTAAGGCATGTGCAATGAGGAAAACTACTTAACAACAATGAAAAATGTTAATAGACCACATTTTACAATGGCCATGGAACCGCAACAGTAATGCTCAAGCAACCTCAATCAAAAGATCTTCCATACCTCAGAACTGTACTTGATTATGAGGGACATCCATCATTTTACCCTTTAAAATTGCCCTGTCCCTCATTCATCCCTCATGAAAAAGGTGGTGCCCACACAGGGAATGTAATGTAAATTCAGACTTTAAAGCAGAAATTCATGACATTATAAAATGCTAAATCAAAAATAAACATAAGAACTGATTTTTTTGTGAACCTATTTTCAGATTCTGGAAAGGGTGGCAGGCTTAGGGAGTGTAAATATAGTAAAGGATCCCTGAAAAGAAACATCATTACTATGATGAGTGGTTGTCTTGCTTCTAACCCCAGGAAACCTTCAATTAGTATTTACACTTTAAGTAGACCGCATAGCAGTGCCTTGGGAAGCTTAGTCCAGAGCCTACTTAGAAAAAAATTGTCCTACAAAACAGTTGTTCCAAAGCTGGCATCCCTTCTGAACTGTTTGTCCAGATAACAGTGCTTTGTGAAGGTGTACATTGTTTTCCAGGTAGCGGTAGAGGTACCCCTTGTGGAATGTGTCCTCAAGCTTCTGGGTGGGGGAGTATTTTTATGTATTTATCTTCTCATTTCTTGGAAACCATACCTTTGAGCTATGAGCTCATTTACAAAGGTTCCACGTTGAGGAGAACAAAGCAAAGTACACCATGAACAATAAGAAATAATACAACAAGAGCAATTATGTGCAATAATATAAGGTAGGGAAGGGAGTGATTAAACAACTAGGTGGATGAACAATGAAAACATATCAACAGGAACAGTTAAGTGCATTAAGGTAATGTAACTACAGGAGTCATTAGATCATTTCATTTTTTTTTGCACTTGAGTGTTGCAGCTAATTGACTAGGCATTGTCTGTGGTTACCAAAGTATTGGTGGGAGGGGAGTGGAAGGAGGGGGCCAGAGGGGAAGATAATTGAGGAAGTAAGGGGGAAGAGGAGGACAGGGAAGGAGGCATGGTTGAATGGATGTTGGGGACAAAAAGGGGGGGGAGTAAGGGGGTAGGATAGTTTTCCAGGCTTTTCATACCAAACTGTATGCATATAACTATTCATTTAGAGATAGTCCTCTTTGTTGTTGATTTACCTTTGCCCATCTCACCATAAGTAACAAAAAACTGAGAGACTTAAGAACTTACATCCTTTGTCGGGTCCAGATAAAGGCTCAGTACTCACTTCATATCCAAGTTATGTAATTTCTGCTCACTTGGGCTGAAAAACGTAGGGTACAGTACAGGAAGGGCAACTGACTGGTTCGGGTGGAATTCTGAAACCACCTTAGGTAGGAGCTCCCTGTTGGTTCTAAAGACTACTTTGTCCATGTGGAAGATTATGTAGTTTGGTTTTGTACAGAAGGCTTGCAGCATGTTACCCTCCTAGATGATGTCATGGCAATCAGGAAAATAGTTTTCCATTTGACATATTTTAGGTCAGCAGTAGCCATAGGCTCAAACAGGGCCTCCATTAGCTGGGCAAGGCAGATATTCAAGTCCCATAGGGGACTGGGTCCCTCACAGGTGGGTACATGTGGCTGAGACCCTAAAAAAAACTTTTAAAAAGCTGTTCCGGTGGGCTGGGGCACTGTAGTGCCTTACTTCTTACCATGCTAGCAACCCAAGTTTGGAAACAAGCTTGTGCCATCAGGAGATGACAGTGGGGAGGGCCAGAAGAGGATCAAGTGGGTGCTTGGCAGTGCTCCTCACCTGGACTGAGAAGGTGTATTATCCTGACTCTTAATTGCCACCTGGTGGAGGCCTGATGGAAGCCCAAAGCTTAGAGAGGCAGACTTAGGTCACGGGGGGGGGGGATGGAACTGTGGTTCCTAAATGCATGCATGCCTCCACACACACACATGCATCTTCTGTGCTGCTGCTGGTTCAGAAATGAAGAAAAGTGGAAAATGGTCAGCCCAGGCACCATGACATCCTGGGATCCCCTGTTCTGCACTTCTATTTGGCCGGGCCCAGCATCTGGACGTGGGTCTCCAGGTGGTGGTCAGTCCATGGGGCCAACAGATCCTGGCTGGGTTGAGGCAGGAAGTCAAGCAGGAGGGGAAGGTATGGGACCAATAAACCCTCTTGAGCAGACCATGGAGAAAAAGATTGATAGGAAAAAAAAAACCTTTCAAAATGGGTTGAGAGGCCAGTGACTTGCCCTTGCCCTTACCTGCTGATGTGTAGGCCGACACTGCTGCTAGGTGTGCTTTTAGTGTTAGTGGCCTCAGGCCTAAGGACTGCAAGTGCACTAGGTAATCAGAACTGTGGGCTAATTAGTGGGCATTGGGATTATTCTTCTGGAGGCATACCACTCTTCCACTTAGAGACGTATGCTTTCCTCGTTGCTGGTTTACTGAGAACGTTGAGCATCCTCAGGACCTCTTCTGATAGATCCAATCCAGAATATTCTAGCTGTTCAAGAACCATGCTATTAGGCAAAGGTCCTGCATTCCAAGAATGTTATCCTTCCCTGAGATAGGGTCAGCAGTTGTAACTCAGTTGCAGGCTGACTGGATTCTTGCTTGACAGGGCCAGTAGTATTGAGTATCAGTCCCAGGCTACTAGGATCACTGTTGCAGGCTCTGTCATGAGCTTGAGGAGCACTCTGTATGAGTGGGAATGCTGGGAAGGCATACAGAAACCTCATTGTCCACATCAAGGGCAGGACATCCTCTGGGACAGTGCACCTGGCTGGTGGTCTACAACAAAACTGTGGGATATAATTGTTCTCCCTGGATGCAAACAGTTCTATTTTCCTGAGTACCCCACCTTCTGAGAACCATGCCAGAACCTGTTGGTTCAGGGTTCATTCATGGTTTCCTAGGCTGATTCTGCTTAGGGAGTCTACCAGAACATTGTCATTGCCTGACAAATATACTGCAGAGTGCTTTGAAGCTATGGAGTTGGCCAGGTCCAAGATCCTCATTGCTTCTGTGCACAATCTCTGAAGTTTTCTTCCTTCCACCACTCTAGTGACCTTACCCATGCCTTTGTTACTGGCATTAGTTTTGAGAGGGAGTCCCATCCTTGAGACCAGTGGTCTTTTAGGTGATACTGAATGTCTCTCATCTGAAACCTGGCCCATGGGACCACAGCTGTGGATGCACCCATGCGGCCCAATAGTTGTATGAAAACCATTGAAGGCCTTGGCTGGACCACAGTGAAGGATTTTGCTGTGCAAACAGAGTTGCTACACTCTCCTGAGGTAGGAAGGCTTTCACCTGCAGGGTATCCAGTTCTGTGCTTATCAAGTTCAACTCCTGAACAGGTTCTGTTGGGGACTTGCAGATTTTTCAGGAACCTCAGCTTTTCCAGGTAGTTTTTTACCTTCTGGATAAAGCACAGTGTCTTTTTCTGTTTTTTGCTGAGACTAGCCAGTCATCTAGGTAGAGAAAAAACATCACACCTTGCCTTCTCATGTGTGCTGTCACCATGACTAACCACTTTGTGAAGACCCCTGATGTTGATGTGAGGCTGAAGGGGAAGGGATAGAAACTGATATTGGACATTTCCTAACCTGAACCTGAAATACTTTCTATGGATAGTTCCAACTAGGATATGAAAATAGGTGTCTTTCATATCCAGAGACCCTATCCACTGCACTGACTGTAAGGATGATATCACTGTGCCCAGTGTGACATAGAAAATTAAAATGACAGCAGAAAAAGACCATTGGTCCATCCAGTCTGCCATAAAACCCTAACAAACCCAGGAACAATTGTTCATACAAGATTCTAACCCACACTATCTATCCCCATGCTCCATGCCCTACTGCTACCACCCAGGGACTTTGAGCAACCACTAAGCCCTTTATTCTGTCCCAGCTGTGTTTGAAACTACTGAAATTTTTGGCACCCACTACAGACTGGCAGATTGTTTCACGGCTCCACCACTGTTTCTGTAAAATACCCTCTTGAACCGCCTCACTAAAGTTTACACTTGTGCCCTCATGTTCTTGATCAACTATTTGTGCTAAATAGTTCCTCACAGTTGACCTTGTTCATTCCTTTCAGGAACCCGTAGGTCTCTATCATATCTCCCCTCTCTCATCTAGCCTCCAGTGAGTACATGTTCAGTGCCTTTATCCGATCCTAGTAAGATCTACCCTGCTGGCTCTGAATCATTTGGTCACCCACTGTCTCAAGCTTGACCTTATCCTTCCTTAAGTGAGGACTCCAGAAATGGACACAGTACTCCAGGTCGGACCTCACCAGTGATCTATGGAGAGATAGTAATACCTTCTTCTTTCTGCTGTCAATACTCATTCCTATACACCCAAGCATCCTGTTCACCTCTGAAGATCTTGTTACACTTGCCTGATTATGTTAGGAAGTCACTGGTGATGATCCCTACTCTCTAGCTCTCGTTTATCAGAGATAATGCAAGCTTTACTCTCCCATCCAGTACTCTGTCCTGGGGTTCTTGATCCCTATATACATCACCTTGCACTTTTTTGGTATTCAATTTGGTATCATGTGAAAATAGCGAATAAATAATCGCAAGGTCAAAATAGCGATTTTAAAACGGTGAAAACAGTAATAGCGAGTGTATATATATATATATATAGCTATGTCACAAATAGTGAATGTTGTCAGTGTCAAAATAATGTAGATGTAGAACGTGAGACAATAAGCCAAGAAAGAGAGAACAGTATGGAATACAAGTAGCAGAATGTAGGAGAATTTCTAAATGATTCCTAAATGAATAAACGAATTGGACAACAGACTCACTAACATGAGTTACAACCATATTGCAATACACTAATAAACAAGATGTCAAAATAGCGAATTTTTAATGTAAAAAAAAATGGCAGATGCCAGTAATCCTTTGTGTCGGCTGAATCCTTTATTCCACTACGGCTGTCTTCAATTTCAGTAATCAGGCTTCTGTAACTCTCTTGTCAATTTCACACTTGAAATTGAAAGTTATATGCAAGTCCTCACAAATATTCGTAGGTTGTCTGATTCCCATAATCATTCACAATTTTTACAATTCTCTCATTCTGGTCTTTGTATTTTCATTTTTTCCCTGCAGTACATGATCCAGCAATTAACTGTTCAAGCTTCATCTTAGTGAGACACTGTTCTTCCCTGAGACACTCAATCAGTCTCCATATGCTGGGATGACATGAGCCGAGCCTTGAGTTAAATCCTCGGTGCCATCTCTCCACAGCATTATTGGTTCTTGCAACACCAATTATTGTAGCTTCATGGCAGTTCCATTGAGGCACAGGAAAAACAGCATGCCTTCTGCCTGAGTGACCTTTAGGTCTGCCTAACCGTGTGTCTTTGAAATAATTAGGACAGGCTGTAGTATGTCCTCATTGTTAGCAAAGAAGTCAATCTCTTATAGCTCCTCAAAAGTGCTTACTACGTCACTTGGTGGCATGAATGCCAATGACAACAACATATGTAAATGTAAGGCGAAGTCGGGATCACTACAATACTTTTCCACCTCAGGGCATGTCGGTATCTTTCTCTATACTGCCTGAGCAAAGTGGAAAAAGTATCTCTGTATGTGTGTGGTAGGGTAAACACTTGGTAATCCCTTCCATGCTGCCCTTTCAAAGTCCATGATTGCATTAGCAGGACTGACATCACCACACATTGCCTTAAGCTTTGAGAACACACGCTCATAGGATGAAGATTTATGGGAGCACATCAAGATGTACACTGCAGTAAGCACTTGTACAGACTTCATTGCATGTATGCTATAAAGTTAATTGAATAGCGATGGACAAGATTTAAAAGTGCCATCAAGTATCCAGTCAGGACAGTCCTTCAGAAATGTAATGTTAGCCTCTGTTCCAAAAATTAATATCTTGTCCTTTTCGCTTCCACTGTCAAACATTAGAAATCACTCACCAGAGTCCAGTACTGCAAATTCGGATGGCATTATAAGATCCTCAACACATGATGGTGTTACAGGACCTCCACGCTCATGCTGGCGAATGCGCTGAATGATTCACTTCATGAGCCGTAGTTCAGGTAGTCTTCCACTTACTGCTTCAGGTATTGAAGCGATAGATGTTACCAAGACCTGTGAGGCACTTTTGACAGTACTCCTGGCATGGTCCTGAATTTCAGCCATTACTTTTCTGGCTGCAACGTCCCCAGAATCATTATCTGTGCTGATACCCTGTCTGCAATTGTGTGGAGCCTAGCCAAACACTTAAACCTGTGTGCCTCTGCACACCGCCAATAAACTTTAGATGGTGTTTCTTTATCTTTTCTGTACAAATAGCCCTCGTACAGAACAAGTGGCTTACTCTTCTGGCTCGTTATGAACTCTAACACCATTACTGTGGTGCTGCTACAGTCCTGAGTCAAGAGTAGAATCACTTGAATCAGCAGGATAAACAGGAATTCTCTAAATCACCTGGTCATGAACTTAGAACAACAAGTAAAAGTGAGCAGTGAATGCTCATTTCTTATGCAGCTGTATGAATACTGTTTGAGTTGGGCTGGTTGCTAAAAAACAGGTAGAAGACAGGAACAGGAAGTGAAAAAACTAAAAACAAAAACAAAGATTGAAGATACGTGAAGTGAGACCATGAGTTAAATTGTTCCCCTTTTAATTTTCGCTTTGCTATACTTCACTAACTGCTATTTTGCAATTCGCTCTTTTTTTGATTTGCTATTGATGCTCGCAGTGTTATATCCTCGCTATTCTGCCAATCGCAATATTATTTTCGTGATTTTTTATAGAACCTTTAATTTAAACTGTCAAATCTTTGACCACCTCTCTAGCCTTTGCAAGTCTCTTTGCACATCCCTATCCTGCCCCACACTATCTACACTGCCACACAGCTTAGTATTGTCTGTGAAGAGACACATCTTGCCCTGGATTCTGTCTCCCATGTCGCTGATGAACATATTGTAAAGGACTGGAATCAGGACTGATTCTTGAAGCACCCCTCTGGTGATTTCCCTCTCTTCTGATTTGACTCCAATAACCACAGCCCTCTTCTGTCTCCCTTACAACCAGTTTCTCACTCATCTGTGTTCCTCACTGCATCCAGATCTTCTAGCCTCTTCAACAACCTTCTGTGAGGCACTGAGTCGAAAGCTTTGCTGAAATAGAAGTAAAGTAAATCCACAGCATGGCCCTTATCCACTACCCTTGTTAGCCAGTCAAAGCATACTATCAGGTTGGTCTGACAAAAACTCCCTGCCTAAACCTGAGTTGTTTCCTATCCTGGAGTCTATTGCTCTTCAAGTAGTCCACAAGGTTACCTTTGACTAGTGTCTCCATCAGTTTGCCCACAAGAGAAGTAAGTCAGAAGGTCTGTAGTTACCTGATTGCTCCTTTGCCTCCCCCCCCTTTATGGAGCAGGACTATCTCCACTTCACTCCAGTCTTTTGGAACTACCCATGTCTCAACTGAGCTATTAAACAGACCTACCAGGGGTTCATTTATTTCTGTTGCCAATTGCTTGAGCACTCTTGGATGCATCCCATCTGGCCCAGGGCATTATTTATTTTTAGGGCTGCTAGTCCTTTCCAAATCCTTTCACTGGTAAATGCTTGCTGCATCATCTCAGGGACCCCCTTTACAGCTTCCTTAATGCTGCTTTGTGGCAGATGCCCTCTGTCTTCCCTTGTAAATACAGAGCTGAAGTAGTCATTAAGAATGGTTGCTTTCTGCCCAGCCTCCTCAATTACTCTTCCTCCCTCTGTTAGCCTGACAATTCCTCCTCCCTTCTTTCTTTTTTCTCTAATATATCTAAAGAACTGTTTTTTCCCTCTGCAATATATAGCTTTGTTTCTGCTTTTGCTTCTCTGACCACCCTCTTGGTTTCCCTAGGTCTCATTTGGTACTCTCCCCAATTTTCCTTCCCTTGTTTTTCCTTGTACTTAGTGATGGCCTTCTCTTTGGCTCTCACTGCTTTCCTAACCATTCCAGAAAATCATGTTGGTCACTTGTACCTGTTTCAATTGATTACCATTCTCATGCAAGGCTTTGTTACCTCAAGAATGGCCTTCTTGATTGCCCCAATCTCTCCTCCACATGCCTGAAGCTGTCCACTCTGACTAAACTTGTCCCAGACCAGCTCCCTCATCTGGTTGAAGTCTTTCCTTCTGAAAGCAAGGCCTTTGGCCTTTGAAGAAGGCTTACTTATCCCAAGTGCCAGGTGGAACCATATAGAGTTATGGTCATTGGACCCTAGTAGCTCCTCTACACTCACTCACTCATCCAACCACTTCCAAGTTGGTGAGCACCACATCAGGAATGGCAGCCTGCCTGGTGGGGTCTGAAACCAGCTGCACCAGCAGGCAGTCTTCCAATGTATCCAGCAGGGCCTGACTTCTAGAGCTTCTGGCTGCTGGAATGACCCAATCAATATCTGGCAGATTTAAATCTCCATCCACCTCCACCCCTTCCTTTGCTACCTCCCTTCCAGTTCTGCCCTAGCTCCTTATCTCTCACTTTCCTCTGTCCTGGAGGTCTGTAAATCACTCTATCACTATGTTTTTGCCTGATGTTGGTGGAAGCTGAACCCACAGTGATTCTGTTTCCCCATTACCGACCCTGATATTTTTATCCCCCACTGCCTCTATACCTTCCTTGACATATAGGGCTAGGCTTCCTCCTTTACCTTTTCCTCTGTCATGTCTAAACATGGTATAGCCTGGAACTGTCAGGCCACATTCATTATTCTCTGTGGCCCAAGTTTCTGTGGTGGCTACTAGTCCATTGCCGTGTCTGCCACCATTGTTTGGTGCTCACTAGTTTTATTTCCCAGACTCCTGGCATTAAGGCAAACCCATTTCCATATTTTTCCTGGTCCCCTTCTGGTTTTCCTATTCCTTCTGTAGTATTCTTCCCTAGTCACTTTACTTTTTTATTTTTCATGCTGAATGTAGGCTTTGTTAGCTCTACCTCACTGATCTCTTCCCTTAACCTAATTTGAACTTCAGTCTTGCTATTAACCACTTTGCTGCTCTAGTCCCCTGTTCAGGGGAAGCTCTAGCTACGTTCTCCACCTGCTCTCCCTTCTCAGTGGTTCTCCTAGCCTCCGTCTCCCCCACAGTGAGTTTTACTGTCCAGTATAGATGACAAACCTCTGCCCCAGAGCACTGGCCCCCTTTCTTGTCAGGCGAAGGCTGTCACCTTTGAAAAGCCTCCTGTCTCACAAGCCCCCCAGCCTCCCACATAGTGGTTTTCCTCCTCCTAACACCATTCCTTTAGCCACCCGTTAACTTCCATAATCTTTTCCATCCTTACTCAATAATTCACATTCCCCCATTCCACACTGGGAGGACCTCAGATATCAATTGTAACCTTCAATATATCAATTATAACCAACCTAACATTTAAGATACCACATCTTGAGGTTAGCCACAAAGATATGTGTTATCTTGTCATTTTTATCTCTACCTGCTTGAACCTCTCTTTTTTGATGCGTTTGTTCAGGTATCGGAGTTGTAAAATGGGTTGGCACTCCCCATTTTGTTGTGGGTCAGGAAGAACCTTGAACACAAGCCCTTGCCTCACTGTGAGGCAGGGACCTTTTACAATGCTTTTGCTTGTAGCAGTTTGTTTACTTCCAGTTCAAGCAGAATTCATTTTGTGGGTGAGTGAGCTGGTAAACCCTTGTGTTTATGCAGTTTTAGAAAGTTTTTGAACTGTAGAGACAACTTCTGGGCCACTAAATCTAGGACCAACTTGTCTGTTGTAATGTTTACCCATTCCTGCAAGTAGTGGGCCAGCCCCCCACACCTATCCACACTCACAATGGTTGAGTGACCTGGGCAGAATTGTCAGGGGTTTTGTTTTGGCTGAGGCTTGGGGTATTGTGCTTCTGCAGCACACTTGGAACCCTCCTACCCTGCCCCTATAGTAACCTTTTTTTTTCCCAACTCTTTTTTTCTCCCCTGGAACCAGGCATCCTTCAGGAGTGCCTGCTCAGCTGTGCCTCTCACTCTCAGCCTGAATCCTCGCATCTCCCAGGTTCTCCCCCCAGATGACTGGTTAGGTCCAGCTCCCCAGATCACCCTCTGGGAGAGGACCCACCCTCCCTTGGCAGCACTTTCTGTAATTAGAGTTATCCACCAGTCATTGGGTGGCCCATAGAGAGTCCTGGGTGCATTGGACCAGTGATGGGATGTAGGCACACTCCTGAGGCCTCCGCTATCTCACCAGCTCCAGAGGTTTTTTTTCTCTTATAGGTTACTGTCCCCATGCAGAGCGCAGCCATCAAGGCATCACTGTGCTGCAGCTCCACCCCCTTACGTATGTGGTGTCACTACGTCGTGCACCTCCAACCTTTGCCAGAGGTCGCTGTAAGAGTGATTGCTTCCCCTTAGCCCTCCCCAGGGAGAGAGAGCAGTCCCTCGGGCACTCAATCTCTTCCCTCCCCTGCCATCACCCGATGACCCGGGCTCGTTCCTGAACCCAGGTCACTGGTGTGGCATGAGGTGTGGCATCCTGGACCTCAACCCTCAGCGCCACCAGGCTGGCTTCCCCTATAGTAACCTACTTGGGGTGGTACTCATTGGAGGTATAGGCAGCATAGGTTCTTGGAAAGTAGTCCCTCTCCCTGTCTCCCCTAACATAAGGCCTGTAGGAAGTACAGGGCTTTTCTTTCTCAGCGTTGTTTTTGTAAGTGGTTTTGTACTTCCCTGATTTTCTTTTTATGTATACCTCTGTTTTGTCAACAAACAGTGAACTCCCTTCAAACTGGAAATCAATGGCCTTGGTCTGAGAGTCCTGGGAAAAGATTGTTGACCTCAGTCAGTAGTATCGCCTCAATGACACTGCATGAACTAGGACTTTTGAGGCAGTGTCTTTAGTGTCCACTGCAGTGTGGAAGTGATATTGCTTTATGAAAATGAAATGTATTTTTAAATGTATTATTAATAATGTATCAACATATATGGAAATATATTCCAATCTACTTGTTTTATAATATATTGTAATGTATTGGAAATTCAATTTATTTCTATATATTTTAAAATGAGAAAATATATTACAATGTATTTTAAATATACAACTGCCACTTTAGCATACTACATATATTGCAAAATATATTTTAAATTCCAAATATGTTGAAATAAGAACAGTAAATATATGTTATCGATGTATTGCCAATATATGTATAAATGTATTTTTTTTACATTTCAAATGATGATTCGTATATTTACAAATATATGTAATATACATGTGTAATAGATATTAATATAAATATTAACCAGACAAAAAACAAAGAGAATTATTTATGATTTAATGTACCCTTATCTGTACAACCAGAGTTCATCTTGTTAAAGACCATGGAGATATTTACATTGGCTGGCCTTCTCAGAGGTGATACCAGTACCAAGGGCCAGCACAACCAGGAAAAGAAGAATAGAGGATTTTAATGCCTCGCTGAGAAAATGGTGCAGGGAGGAGATGTACTGGGGACTGGGAGGAGACCTGGTCAAACAAAGCACTCATCACCAGACAGGTTACACCTCAGTAGGGAGGGTTTGAGAGTACTTAAGGAAAAACTGGGGGAATACATAACCACTAAATTAATTTATACTACTGAAGGGGGAGGCAGGAGGTGTTCAGGTCAACAGATTCTGAGAGGAGGTCAGTGAACCTCCCCCCACAGTGATGGAAGAGGTCTGGAGGGAGGAGGTGGAAGGAGTGAGAACACACTTAGCAAAGGGTGGAGGGGTTGAGGAACACATAACAAGGGTATGTGGAGGAGTGCACACAGAGGGGTTAAATGTGAATAGAAGAACAGAGGGAAGAGAAGGATAGTGAGATTCTAGGTGGAGGGTGGTGTCTCTGAATGCGCGGAGTCTTGGAATCAAGATGGACGACCTGCAGTCACTATTAGCAGACAGGAGGATGGACATAGCTGCAGAAATCGAGACTTGGCCAACATTACACAATGACTGGGGCCTTGTAATCCCTGGATATAAACTATACAGGAGGGACATGATATTTGGGAAGGGGGAAGGGGTGGCAGTTTATATCAGGGAAGGAATAACTTGCACAAGGGAGGAGTCAGAGGAAGGGGAGGTGGAGGAATTATGGGTTCAATTAAAGCCCAATAGAGGGAGAAAGGTGAGGTTGGGGATGGTTTACAGACTACCAAATCAGGATGAGGAGAGGGACAGGGAACTGAGCTCACAAATATTGGAATCTGTGGGGAAAGGAGAGGCTGTAGTTGTGGGGGACTTCAACCTGCCCAAGTTTACCTGGAGCATAGCATCCACAACATGTGCCAGGAGACAGGTGATCCTGGAGGGACTGCAGAGTGGGTTCCTGACTCAGGGCATCACAGAACCAACAAGAGCTGAGGCAATTCTTGACTTGGTGCTCACAAATGGGGAGCATGTACAGGAAGTAATGGTCAGGGAGCCACTGGGTGGAAGTGACCATTGCACAGTGTGGTTCCAGTTTGATATAGGCAGGGAAATGATCCTGACTAAGACCAAATATTGGACTTCAGGAGGGAAGACTTCAGGAAAATTGGTGAAGAAAGTGCAAAGGAGCCACCTGGTGGGCATCAGAGTAGATATGGGAGTAGACCAAAGGTTGTCCATCATAAAGGATGGAATACTGATTGCCACAGATGAGTGCATTAGGCTCAAGGAAAAGAACAAAATGGCCAAAGTGCCCAGCTGGTTCAGTTCTGGGGTTGCCCAGGCAGTAAGGGAAAAGAGGTTGGCCTATAGAAAATTCAGAAAGACCAAGAGAGAGGTGAATAGGGAAAATTACCTAAGGTTGGCTAGTGAGGCAAGTAAGGAAGTTCAGCAAGCAAAGGCACAGAAGAAACTGCAGATAGCTAAAGGAATTAAGGGGAGAAGGCTTTCCTTCTCTATATATGTGAGAAAATGGACATGAAGGAAGGGATTGTTAGGCTTAAGGGAGGAGTGGGTGGAGGATAATGGGGGAAAAGCAGAGATACTAAATGAATACTTCTGTTCTGTCTTCACCAGGGAGAAGGACGGACCAGTGCCTTCAGGAGGGAAAAGTGGAGTGGGGGGAAGGGAACACAGATGTAGTGATAGAGGAGGAGGATAGAGTCAGGGAGGGACTGCTGGCATTGAAGGTGGAAAAAGCACCAGGCCCAGATAGAGTATATCCAAAGGTGCTAAAGGAACTGGCTGAGGAGTTGGCAGAGCCACTGACAGACCTATTTAATAGTTCACTAGAGTCAGGCATGGTACTGCAGGGCTAGAGAATGGCACATGTAGTGCCCCTCTGCAAAAACGGTCCCAAGGATGACACAGGGGAATTACAGACCAGTCAGTCTGACCTCCATTGTGGGCAAGCTCATGGAGACCATACTAAAGGAAAGATTGGTGGAATATCTAGAGGAGCATGGTTTCCAGGATACGAGGCAACATGGGTTCATGAGGGGAGATCGTGTCAAACAAATCTGATTGACTTGTTTGACTGTGTCTCTAAGACAGTAGACAGGGGCCAAGTGGTAGACATACTCTACCTTGATTTCAGCAAGGCCTTTGACTCTGTGCCCCATAAAAGGCTGATCAGGAAATTGGTGGATCTCAGAATTGGGGGAAAAGATGGCCAGATAGGTGGAAAACTGGCTGAGGGACAGAACCTAGAGAGTGGTTGTGGGAGGAGAGTTATCTGGCACTAGCAAAGTAATCAGTGGGGTCCCACAGGACTCAGTTCTGGAGCCAGTGTTGTTCAGTGTCCTAATCATTGACATTGTGGATGGTATTAAGGGCAAAATGTGCCTATTCATGGATGACACCAAGCTCTGCAGGACAGTGAACACAGCTGAAGGGATACAGGACCTACAGGATGATCTGGAAAAGCTGAGGAGGTTGTCAAGAATCTGGTAGCTTGGCTTCAATGCCAAGAAATGCAAGGTTCTGCATACTGGAGTCAAGAATCCCAGTACAGAGTACTACCTGGGTGGAGTCCAAATATCTGCATCAGAGGAGGAGAAGAACCTGGGAGTGATGATCACTAAAGACCTGAAGAACTCCATGCAGTGCAAGAAAGCAGCAGCAAAGGCAAACAAGATGCTGGGATGCATATCAAGAGGGATCAGTAGTAGGAGAGAGGAGGTTATATTGCACTTGTACAGGTCCCTTGTAAGGCCTCATCTAGAGTATGGAGATTAGTACTGGTGCCCCCACCTCAAAGAGGACATTAACCTGCTGGAGAAGGTCCAGAGGAGGGCTACAAAGATGATAGTGGGTCAGCAGGGTAAAGCATATAAGTAGAGGTTGAGGACACTGAACTTGTACTCCCTGGAAGACAGGATAGAGAGACAGAGAAAAAGAGGGGACATGATTGGGACCTGTAAGTACTTGAAAGGGATAAATAAAGTGGATAAAGAGAGTCTCTTTAAGCTGAGTGGCAACCACGACATGAGGGGGCACAATCTTAAGCTGGAGGGTGGGAGGTTTAGGAGAGAAGTCAGAAAGCACTTCTTCATAAAGAGGGTGGTGGACACTTGAAATGCACTGCTGGAAGAGGCGATCTCATTGAGGACACTAGGCAGCTTTAAGAGAGGCTGGGGTAGGCATAGGGGAAAGTAAGGATCATGGGTAGCGAGGAGTGGGGAGGGAAGGAGGGCACGAACAATAGCTCAAGCTGTGGACTCTGCAATACGAGCAGACTAGATAGACCAAATGGCCTTCTTCTGCTGGTTTCTTTGTATGTAATTATTGTTTTATAGTGCATCTGTAACTCAAACATACATTTTAAACATTTATATTTACACCTAGAACTTACTTCACAAACTCATGCTTATTAAGGGCTCAGATCAGTATTTATACCACACCACTTGCTTTCCCTTTAAAGTCAGGGTGAGATCCTACATGTACTTGCTTCATACCTTGTACCTTTCCTGTGAGTCTGTAAGCTAATGTTTTCAATTCAAAATAATTTTAAAACAGAAATCATCAGGATTTGGGCTGATAAACTATGTTGTTGAAATATGCAAAGTAGTTATGCAAATGTACACTGGGGACCATAGTAAGCATTTACAAAAATGTATGTAACATATATAAAAAATATATATATATATATAACATACAAAGAATACAGAATATATTTTGAAATATACTATGATAGATTTCAGACAATGTATTACTTCTGTAAATAGATTGATATGCTTTCAAGCAAGGCAGAAATACATTATGATTATATATTTCTGAAATATATTGTTTAATATATTTCATCAATTCAATGTATTGGCATACTTAACATAATTTCCAGTATATTGAACTATATTTCATTTTCATAATAAAATACATTATTTCAATATATTTAACATGAATTACATCATTTACAATGTTTTTAATTAATAATATGTTGTTTCAGTATATGCTGAAATATGCTGTTTATTATATTTCATCAAGTCAATGTAGTTCTCAATATAGTACGATATATTTTTGCATACTATGATTTAGAAATATATTATGTCAGTATATTTAAAACTACTTATACTTAAAAATGTATTTTGTAATATATTATATAATATATTACATTGGGACAATGTATTTCTCAATGTACTGAGGCACATTAATGTATATTTTGCAGTATATACAGTATTGCAATATATTCTGTTTTTGTAAGGGTTTGGTGGCATCCAGCTTTGACTTTGCTGTGGCAGTCAGGTTCTGTGCCAGTTCACCATCTGCCTTATCAGCCAGTGCCGCCGTAATATTCCACAATACCTTCTGGCACTGGGCTATGTGAGCTGAGTAAGTTTTCTGCCTGATGACTAGGAAATCTGATGTATAAACTTTCTTAGGCCATTGTATCCAATTTTCTGGAGTCCCTCTCAGGGGGTTGTGTAGAGAAGGGGAACTTAGCCCTCTCACAGGCAGCTGCTTGGGCTACACCTTGATGATCAGGGTAAGCATACAGTATTTTCCCCCTATCTGTCCACCTTATACTTTTTTCAATCTTTTTATCTATAGCTGCAGCTGAAGTAGGTGTAGACATGATTTCTGAGGTGGCTTTTTGTAATGATTTGTGAATACAGACCACCAATCTCCTTGTAGGAGCTAACGCCATCATATCCACGAATATGATGATTAATCCTCTGTAGGCCTTGGAAGAGAGCCACATTCCTGCTCAGGTGAACTATATGGTTGAATAGGTTCACCTTCCTTCTCCTCTTCATAGTACAAATCTTCTTCTTCTTGCTCCACAGGGAGGTACAGTAGGTGAGACCTGAGTGTAGTGTGGGGGTGGGGGGCAGGCAGGCATATTCATTAAATTTCCCATGACCTGGATGGCCTGAAAAAATTGTCACTTTTTTTGTTATTTCCTCTATTAAGGGCATTTGTCTTTGGTCCAAAGTCTGCTCCTTTCTTTTTTTCAGAAGTGTAAAGGCATTCTTTTCTTTCTGTTTTTTCTTGGCAGAAACTGTTTCCAGTTTTATTATTGCAGTCACTGTACTCAGGGTTCCCCCTTTCAGACACCATAGTATTGTGTCCATCTTTGCCATTCTTATCCAATGGCTGAGTGGCTGTATCTTTTTTCTCTGTCCCCTCTGACAGGGACTACTGCTGTAGTTGACAAGATGAACCCTCTGATGTGAGCTTTCCACCATGATTAGGAAGTACCTCAGAGCCTTTATTATTTTTTGGTGACAAGAAGGTAGACTGAGAAGTCATAAATGCTACTCTTTTTTAGCCCTCTTCTTTTGGGGCTTAGGGCAAAATTTTATATAGACAACTGTGGCAAGATATCCCACTGCCTGTCCTTATTTGTATATAATATTGTTTTATATATATATATATATATATGTATATATTTCTTTTTAATGAAATTTCTGCTTATGGAACATGGCAGTGTCAGCAAGGCCATAGAAAAAGACTGATTTTTTTTTTAAAGAAACCGGCCTGACCTTTTGACCCAAAGGCAGCTGGATGCTAGAACTGAGATGGCTAAACATTTTTTTTTATTTTTAACATAGATCTGCCAAAATCCCTGTGAATGTTATAAAAACCATGTTCTCGGGAAGCCAAGACTTTGATCACTGGAAGCTGTTTTATTATGCTACACTTTTTGGGGTAACAGGAGGAAAACTGCTTCCTAGTAACTCTATGTAAAATTTTACCAGGACGTGTGAATTAACTTACAGGATGGAATACTGGTACATCAAAGTTTTAACTATAGCAGGAGGCTGTGAAATTCGCCTACCAGCTGTGACTCTGAAAACATTAAAGTTTTAAATGTGACACTAGTCATGATATTGGTTAATTATGCAGGATGAGAGTTACCTCACAGCCAGCATCATGAACAAGCTATGTGACATCACAGGATGGGTGGAACATTTTTTTTTCTCTCATATTGTTAAGTCTTGCTGAGGGGATACTGGAACACACTTTTTTGGGGGAATCTGATGAATCAACCAGGCACAACTGCAGACTGAACAAACGTCATGCTTGTAAGGTAGAACTTTAGTTAACCAGTTTCAAGGTGTTTTCCTGCATACTTGTCCATTTCATTTTCTGACTGTAACCTAAATTTGTATATGTTCTCTTTTTCTTGTAACTGCATTTATTTAATTATTTTAGCAAAGACTTATGTTTTCTAAAGAAATCTGCCTGTGTGAGAGTCATTATATTGTATGCATGACTGTAGAAGTTTTAGTACAAATCTGTGACAACTGTTTATGTTTAGAAGGGTCACCAAATAGCAACCAAATTGAAAAGGGTCAGTGGGGACATCTGGATGGATTTTGGGAGAATATCAGAGTCTCATACAAGTCTGCAGGGATTGTGAACTGGGCTATTGCATGTCCTGTAGGGCGAAGACCAAATCAGGTGCTTGCGCTGCTACCCTGAAGACAGCATAATTATCTGGGCCATCCTCCTGTGTGTAATAACCATGAAAAGGGTTCATATTTTGCCACAAAACTTGAGACTGGTATTGTACCCTGATTCAAAGTATAGAGGGATACTCTGGGACCTCGTGGAAAGTATTCAGTTGTAAATCCAGCAAGCACTTTGGGCATACACAAGGAAGGTATCCCTGTCCCCCACCCCCCCATCATAGATTGCACTTAGGAGTGGGCACTGTGAGCTCACTGATCTGACCCTCATGAGTGGGTTCATGACAGACCTCACCATTGGTCAAATTGTAATCTGGACCCAGGCACCTTAAACAAAGCTTGTGACAGTCTGACCTTACCAGGAGCTGGAAACACTTTTTCCCATTTTTTAAGCCTGTTGGTTGTGTTTCCTTTTTCTTAGGTCTAAGAGAAGTGTTGGTTTCTAAAGACCTACAGTATCTGATATTTGGTTCCAAACCTGTTGTAGCAGTGTGATTCTGAGAGAAAAACTTTTAAATTCCAGTACCCTCTTTCAGAAGCCAGGTATAGTAGTGTAGAAAAAAAATGGAAAAATGACAATTTAGAGTGTTTCTTGTAAAAAGAAAGCTGTGAGTAAAAAGAAAAGTGTGACAATATAGTTATGCAGTTCAGTTTCTTGAAAGTGATACCACAACTAGAAAAAAATGCTAAGCCTTTTATTCAAAAAGCAGTTTTAAAAACTATTTTAAAATAAACAATAAATAAGAAAACTGCGTGGTCCCCTTAGGAAACCGTGTTGTGTTACGGCCTTCTCCGGTTCCTGGGAACTGATCAGTAACCACAGAAACCACATAACTGTGCAAAACAAATTAAAACAGTAATCAATATCCCCAAATAACCAAGAGTAAGTGAACAGTGACTAAAGGCCTGTTTACAGGACCAGGGTCAGGATTCACAAAACCTTGCCCGAGAGCAATCCCTGGCTTGCATGAGCAAACTGGGTTTTGTGCTGAGTTGCCATTCACAAAAGCCTGGTCTGTGTGCTTGAACTGGGTTTGCCCTTGAACAAAGTGTGGAGGGGGCTGCAATGCAAGTGAGGGAAGGGACCTGAATATCGATGCTGTCTGATTCACAAAACATTTGCTCCATGCAAGGGCCTCTAGCATGGTTCCCTTGTGCAGAGCAAATACCGCTGATCGAGACCTTGCCTTATCCCGTACAACCCTAGTGGTTGGCGGAGGTACTACAGTGCTCCTCCCAGATCACCAGTCCAATACCACAAATATGAATTCACTGATGCTAGTGGTCCCCCACACTGATCACTGGCCCAATACCATATATAGCACTTTTCCTGGTGTCCTGTAGTCCCTCCCCCCACACGCACCCATGCCTGTTGTAATCATTAGTCCTTAGCGTCCTGTGATCCCTCCCCTCACCTGATGCCCACATGATAGAAATTAAATGTTTCCCTGGTGTTTAGTGGTCCCTCCCCCTACCCCATGCCTGCTTAATAGAAAAACAATGTTTTCCCTGGTGTCCGGTGGATCCATCCCTCACCGTATCCCTCACCTGACATTCTATCATGCTTCTTTTCCCCTTCATGTTGGTAGAAAATGATGATGACTGCAATTGAGTGCTTTCAAAAAGGGCAACTCAATCACAGTGCCTGTGCACAAGGCTACCAGGCAGGGAGGGCGACCGGATGGGGATTCAGCGAATATAGCAACAGGACATCACTACGTATACACACATGTGGGGAGGTGGAAAGGGACCATGCCATGTGATGGGCAGAAGGGGAGGAAGGGTTTGCGGTGTGTAGTGTGGCAGTGGGATGCCGAGCTGGCTGTGTGGCATGGTGGGTTGGTGGCAGGCTGGGGTTAGGAGGGTGCTGGGTTTGGTTCTGGGCATGCTGTTTTTCTGTGCTTGGTCTGGGTTTTTTTTTATTATTTTGCACACACCCCTGACATGTACCCCCATGGAGCTGAGAATCTTTTAGTAGGGGGATGTGGGGGGGCACAGCCCCCCCACATAAAATGTAAACAACAGTCATGCACCCTCATGTATCATATCTTGCCTATCTGTTTGTCTGAAAGCCATCTGCAAACTGATCAGACTGACTGAGAACCTGCAAACATCGGTAACAAAGAAGGGAATTATTTATGTTTTTTTATTGCTGTTAGCAAAAACTGAAATTATTTCTGGGACGTGATATCCATCTAGAGAAGTGACAAACCAG
Source organism: Neoceratodus forsteri (assembly GCA_016271365.2). Lineage (NCBI taxonomy): Eukaryota > Metazoa > Chordata > Ceratodontiformes > Ceratodontidae > Neoceratodus > Neoceratodus forsteri. The sequence goes on from CM057458.1 coordinate 521,832,137, forward strand.
ATTTACTGCATTGGTGAACTTTTCGCTGAAGCCTGTTAGGTATTAGGGAGCTGTCATATACTGTATCAGCCCTATTGAGAACAGACCCCCCCCCAACTGAGTTGGAAAGAGAGTCGCAACTCAGGAAATGTAGTCCGATATCGGAACTGATGACATGCAACAATCCACATGCTGCTGCATGTAAACACTGGGCAAACAGCATTTCAGGAGTAGTTGGGAGCATTGTAGACAGGAGTGCCATGAGTGAGGTCAGTGTAAACACACCTTAAAATAACTGTTTCCAATAAAACAACAAATGTCTGTAGACCAGAGGTACTGGAGCTGACATCAGGGTGACTGCTCTCTTCAGGCAGAGAAAGAAGTATGCCCCTGATGTCTAGAGTGGAGCATGACCACAGTGTAGTGTTTAAACCTTTATTCTAAATTCTTAGCATAAGGTTTCATCTTTGGGGCATCGCGTAACGCAAGAAGATGATGCTTACAACGTGAACACTAATTGAGACATTTCAGGGGTTAGAACAGCAAACCACAGACAAAGTGTTTCATCATTGTTTAGATTTATCATTGTGATATTGCCCTATTGCCTCATCACTGGACAAGAAGCCAGTCAGCCCTGATGAGCCCAAGGCAGGAACATAATTTAAAAGTTAAAAACATAAATGCAAAAGCCAAAAACAAGGGTTATGCAAAGAGTACACAGGCAACAAAGCAACATTAATAAAACTACTCCAGTTATACAGGGCATCATATGTAATATATGCAAATCACCATGAAGGAATTTAGCCTGCATTGAACCCGCAGTGTAAGTATTTTTTTCTGTAGAAGCATTTATTTAAAATGTTGTTATTCTTACATCTTCAATGGCCTTTTTGTAAACTTTTACTCAGTATTACTCAGTTTTTAAAGAGTAGAAAGAGGTGCTAGGCCCACCAAGACCACTTACCATACCAGTGGGGTGAATTACAGGTATGTATTTAGCCCTAGTAAGTTTGTCCAATTCCTTTTTAAACCTCTGAAAGCTGGTAATATTCATTAACTGCTGTGGTAAAGCATTCCACAAAGTAATAGCCCTACCAGTAAAAAGGTGCTTCTGTTTGTTTGTAGACAACCTAGGGATAATAATCTGCCTGTTATGGCACCGCAGATTTATGAGTTTTTCAGCAAATTTAATGTTACATTCTTTCATGAATGGATTACCATTTAATATAGTAAATAATAAAAATAAATCCCCACGGTCCCTCCTGAGCTGTAAATCATAAAGTCCCAGGGCAGTTAGCCTGTCTTCATAAGGTACATTTTTAACCCCTGGTATCAGCTTAGTGATCCTTCTCTGCATACTTTCAATTATTTTTACATATTTTTGTAGATATGGTGCCCAGAAACAGACTGCGTAATCTGTGTGTGGTCTAATGAAGGATTTATAACGTTGAATAATGCAATTTTTATTCCTTGTTATAAAAGAGTATTTAATAGCAGCTATGGTTCGATTCCCTACCTGTGCAACTTTTCTACAACGCTTTCTCTGAGAGAATATTTTGTTGCTAGTAATTCCTATATCTTTTTCAGATTGCTCACTTCTACCTCCCCTTCGCTCCCTCTTAACCATATCTACCCTCTCATGCTATCCTGTCCACCCTCCCAGCTCTATATCAACTCGCTGGTGGTGACCCCCCCCTCCTGTCCTCCACTCCTGACACTGTTGTGAACCAGTGCATTTAGATTCTGGTCCTAGATACAGCATCCTGCTTGACAATGCCTCTGGCTGCGCCATTTTACAATCTTGTGCAACTCAAATGTGTTAAAAAAAAATGTGTTTCACCTTCATGCTGTTGTATATACAATTTTTTTTTGTTATGACTGTACAATTTTGCTACCTGTATGTTTGTATAATCCCTAACTTTTTGTACTATACCCTATCCCCCTCAGATGTCTTTGATGTGGAACCTATGTAAAAGAGCCTTTGGCTCAAAGGTGTTAATCTGAAATAAATAAATAAATAATGGGAATATTATTTAGTGTATAGTTAATATTTGGGTTTCTCAGCCCCAAATGTATAAACGGAGCTTTTCTCTAAATTGAAACTCATTCCATTTACTGATGCCCAGTTTTCAATCAGGAAATTCATCCTCCCTATATGATATATTAAAAACTATTTTTAAGGGGGCCAATAGTTAATTTAACATAGAAACATAGAAGCTGATGGCAGATAAGGACCGCAAGGCCCATCCAGTCTGCCCATTTCTTTTTCTACCTTATGAATGTGCCATAGGCCTTTGCTCTGTCAATGGCCTATCTATTCATACTCATCTGTATTGCTCCCTTATGCCTCTCCCATGCCTGTTTGAAGCCTTGCGCTGTATTCATATCCACCACTTCCTGAGGTAGGCCATTCCATGCATCCACCACCCTTTCTGTGAAAAAGAACTTCCTCACATTACCCCTTAATCAGCCTCCCTCTAATCTCATGCTATGTCCTCTTGTCCTGCTATTTTTTTTTTATATTGAAACATGTTAGACTCTTTCACCTTGCTAATGCCCTTAAAGTGTTTGAATGCTTCAATCATATCACCTCTCTCCCTCCTTTGCTCTAGGGTATACATATTGAGTTCAGTTAATCTGTCCTCATATGTTTTCTGATGCAGTCCCTGCACCATTTTGGTTGCCCTTCTCTGGACTGCCTCAATTTGGTTAATGTCCTTGTGAAGGTGTGGCCTCCAGTACTGCATGCAGTACTCCAGATGGGGCCTAACCAGTGTCTTGTAAAGAGGGATTATTACCTCCCTCTTCCAACTTATGGTACCCCTACTAATACACCCCAGCATCCCTCTAGCCTTACCTACTGCTTTAGAGGTCTGCTTGGATGATTTCTAGTCATCGGTGATGATGATGCCCAAGTCTCTTTCTTCCCTTGTGACTGCCAGCAACTCCCTCCCAGCCTATAGGTGGCTTCAGGGTTTCTCTTCCCTATGTGCATGATCTTGCACTTCTTTGCATTAAACCCCAGTTGCCACTCTTCTGACCATTTTGCTAGTTTATCCAGATCTCTTCTCATTCTGTCCACACCATCTGCATCATCTACTCTGTTGCAGATCTTGGTATCATCTGCAAACAGACAAACCTGACCCTCCAGTCCATCTGCAGTGTCACTGATGAAGATATTGAAGAGTACTGACCCTAGGACAGATCTCTGAGGTACCCCACTTGTGACTTGCATCTCTTCTGACTGTATACCATTTACCACCACTCTCTGTTTTCTGCTCGACAACCAGTTTGCCACCCAGTTGACCAATGTCTGACACACCCCGAGCCTACCCAGCTTATTAATCAATCTTCTATGTGGAACAATATCAAAAGCTTTGCTGAAGTCAAGGTAGGCAACATCAACTGTTCCCCCTTGGTCCACCACTCTGGTTACTCAGTAAAAGAAATCTATGAGATTAGTTTGACAGGACCTTCCTTTTGTAAACCCATGCTGTCTTGGATCATGTGCTCCTATGGATACCAGGTGTTGCACTATCCTTTCCTTAAGGAGTGTCTCCATAATCATGCCCACTACTGAGGTAAGACTGATTGGTCTGTAGTTCCCTACCTCCTCCCTGCTACCACTCTTGTAGGCGGGATCACATAAGCCCTTCTCCAGTCTTCTGGGACCTCTCCTGTGCTCAGAGACTCACTAAACAATTCTGATAATGGCTCTGTTAGTTCCACCCTTAACTCCTTTAGTACCCTGGGATGTATGCCGTCAGGTCCCATTGCCTTTTCCACCCTGAGATTATCAAGCTTTTGTACGACCCTTTCTTTTGTGAAGGGACTAGTGCACACCTCTCTCCCCCCCTGTGTCCATGGTGCAGAGCTGTGGGCCCTACCCTACCTTCTCTTCAGTAAATACTGAGCAGAAGTATCTATCTAGGATAGATGCTTTTACATGGTCCTCCTCCTCACATGCTCCCTTATCCCCTTTGATCTTAAGGTCTGTTTAATAAAATGCATATTAAGTTATCAGGGCCTGGGGATGAATTATTTTTAAGGGATAGAATAGCTGTTTTAATTGCACCTGGTGTTATGTCATCAAATTATGAATGTGGGGGATAATGCAACATACAACATCTTTATCAGAGAATACAGTATTAAAGTATTCATTAACTGCATTACACATTTCATTTCTGTTATTAATTTCTACCCCATTCTTGGTGATTGCTGTAATTGTATGATCACAGTCTTTGTTAGAGTTTATGTATGAGTAAAATGCTTTTGAATTACCCTTGGATACAGAGAGTTTGAATTCAATGTTCCTTCTTTCTTTTTTAACGAGTTCGTTTTAGTTATTTTTTATATACAGCTCTGTTTTCCTCAGTTTGTGAGTTTTTAAGTTTTTTAAATGCCCTTTCTTTTATTCTTATTTGTTTTATGACTTTAAGTGCTAGCCGTGGTAGTATTTTCCCCTTTGTATTTTTAGTTTTTTAGTGGGATATAAAGTTGTTCTAAGTTTGGATGGTATTTTTTAACAGATTCCAACAGTCATTAGTTGGAAGATCATAGAACAGTGTTTTCCAGTAATATGTATTTAGAACTTTTTTGATATTTATGTAGTCCCCTTTATTGTAGTTAAGTTTGTAAACAATGTGCTTTATGTTGGATCTTAGCTTATTGATAGAAAAAAGAACTGTATTATGGCCATTATTCCCTGTAGGCTCTGCTATTTCAACATTAGCTATATCAACTGGAAGGTTTGTTAGGACAGGTCCAATATATTTTTATGCCTAGTGGGTTCTGAGTAAGGATTAAGCCACAAGAAAGCATGGGTCTACTGTGGTATTAATCCATGGTTGGGGGGGTTCAACCAACCAACCATGGATTAATTCCACTGTAGGCCCATCCTTATAAGTGGCTAATCCGCTTGTAACATGGCAATGAGTGTATAACTAATAGTCTTTTGAATAAATGAGTACAATCACACTGATTTACTTTCAGAATATTATAAATTGAGCTATTAAACATGATGTACATATACTTGAAAACAGTTGGAACACACCTATTGGAAATATCGTGGCCGCTATTTCACTTTTGTTAAAATAACTTTCAATACAAGCTTTAAGCTTTAACATCAAAACATATTTTACAACTTTTCAAAAACTTGCAATTCACCTTCTATTCTAGGTGCTTTGATTTTCCTCTCTATGTATTAGAAGATATGGGCTGCACTGCATGATGGGAGTGTGCTATGGTACATTTTAGTTTTCTTTCTCCAGCTCCTTTGCAGACCAATAGGTGGCTGTCACACAATCCTAGTAGCACAAGCACCTTTTCTCCAAATGTACTGAACTAAGCCAATCTGAAAAACACTTTATTTAACAACTACTATTTTGTGGAATATTATTTTCACTTTTTTTCCCTCTAAACTACCTAACTCAGCAGGACATAGAACAACATAATGTTTGCTGCTTTCATCTTTCAAATACTTGTTTTGAGTACTATTGTTAGTCTGTTTCTTTGATTTCTTTTTGTTTCTCTCAATTTATTTTTCTTTTCACCCACAGAAGTATTCTCTCTCTTTAATTTTGCTTTGTTTATCTCAGTGTCTGTTATTTTTGCTTTCGGTTATAGAAACTGCATGCTCATCTTTACCACTGTGTATTCACCAAGACAAGGCTAGGCCAGATAATGTTATTCAGTCATCCACAATGCATTGCACCCACAGTTGCTTAGAAAGCAGTAGATCAGAAGGGATGGTGACAGTATGTAACTGTCCACTTCTACAGAAATATTGCTGCAGCATAATTAACAGTATATGTGGAGTTTAAATGTACAATCTTTAGTAACTCAGGAACTTCTGTTGTAGTTACAATATAGAACAATCTTGAAAAAGTCAAAAATCCTGTGCCAGGAAAATTCTTAATAAATACAACTTGGGACAATTATACACTGCAAGCTATTTGCATATTGCTTTCACTTGTATACTGCTTCTTACCTGTAGTGGATTGCCAAGGTATTACAATACAAACCGTGATCTACTATGGTATTAGACCAAGGTCTCTACTGTACCACATGGTGTGTTTGCACCTATCTGAGTGCTTCATTTCATTTTTCCTTTTTATGCCATGTTACAAAACCATTTGTACCAAGCCAAGGGCAAGGAATGTATCCAAATACATTAGATCATTATGTGATGTAGCTGTTAAATTATACCATTCAATACTGGGTAAGTTAAAACACCCTCTTAATACAACATCTGATTTTTCAGAAAGCTCAGTAATGATTTTGGGTAATTTATGATTGTAGGAGTTGTTGGCAGATGGAGGTCTGTAAAAATTGGCCAGGATTAGTTTCTTTCCTACTTAACTGATATTTCTGAATTTCACATTAGAGGTGAGTAACATTTTAGAATTGCATGCTGTAGCCTATAGTAGTACATCCCTTTCAACACCAGAGTTCTACAGTAGATGAACTGTGACATCTGTAAAGCAAGCCACTGAAAAGTGTTTTATTCTTTCTAGGACTCATCAGTGTAATCACTTTGTACCTCTGTAACACTTGTCATTATTGCTTAGTCAGTTTTTGAATAACCCTTGCGTCAGTGTTTTTGCAATATGGTTTTTATCTCAATTGTAAAAAGTAAATCTAAGCATAACATTATTTTTGGTACCAAGCGTGGCAATGATTAAAAGTGTAGAGAAACACAATATGCTGCCTATCTGCCACTAGGTATCCCCATGACCCTGGTTTGGGAGCCACGTAAATAGGCTGGCATCAGGCAACCAGGGCAGAGAAAACACTGCTGCTGGCCATGTCTCCCTGCCCACAGTGGTGGGGGGGGCACTGCCACTGCAAGCCCTGAGGTGATCTGTTATGCTTACTCCTCCACAGGGTGATGCAGTGTGAATCTATATGGCAACTCAACTGTGCTGGCAGGAGAATCAGTGATAACGCAGGATGAAAGGCAGAAGAACAACAATTCCAGCCAGCAGGGTAAAGACTCTGCACTGGCAGTACTTGCATCCCCACTGTATCCCCTGCAACCATGATGAAGTGAAATAGGGTACTGGGGCTGGGAGATGGCCCATCTGTGGGGGGAAGGGGTGCATTGATAAGAAATTTTAAAACCTGCATAAAAAATGTGGGGTAAACATGGTAACATATTTATTGTGAATTAACTGATCCAGCTTTTTAGAGAAAAATTCAAAATCTTATTTTAGTAACTTTTCATAGTTCATTGCAGGCCACCACATGTTAATCCCAATGTTTTAATGCATTAAAAAGCAATGTTTTTCAAGGGAAGTGGTCCTTAAAGGTAGACATATAACAGTGTTCAGGATTACAAGTTTCACTGTGCATTAGTTCATTACTTTTAGTAACGAAGTGTAATCGTGAAAGTTATGTCAAAATAAAATTGACCAAAATTTGTATTCGAATGTTTTTTACCTTATTTTGAACAGATTGAAAGACTTAAGAAAGCCTTCCTGGTGTAATCACAAAACATGCAGAGTGTACTCTGTGGGAGCACTCTTTTCTTACCAACAGGCAGACATGGCTATTCTAATGTACTGTATAAGGTTCGGCATGCCCAGGCTATCAGATTAAAAGTGACTTGAGACTTTCAAGCAGTTCAAATTAAAGTAAAAGCATCTGAATACAATTTTGGGGCAATGTTGTTTTGATGTAACATTGTCAGTTACATTTTGTAGCTAAATGTGATGAACTAATGCACTATGAAATGTGTGATATTGAATACTATATACTGTAGGTTTACCTTTAGGACCACTTCCCCTGAAAAAGCTACTATTCAATTTTATTTATTTATTTATGTCTTTGGTGACCAAGTAGGTGCACTGATCCAGAGGACCATTTTCAGGCATGACCCGGGCCACTATAGTGGCAGAGAAACAGCACATATACAAATAGTTCATACAATAGGTAGTACAACAATGCTCACCCCAATCGGGGGTGGCAGAAAACACAAGATTGCATGGTTTAGGACAGTATAAACAAGTGATGAGCATACAATATGATAGTTTATACAGATGACACATATAAACAGTCTATAAGATGCATTAGTACCAGTAACTTATAGTTTGTGCAGCTATACATGTAAACACATAATATATGTATCTAAATTACAGGGGCTCCTGCAAAAGTAGTAACTGTAACAATCCATAGTGGCAACAAACAGTACAACACCTTCACAGAGACATTAGTTGTAGAAAGGGGGGCAGGGCTAGTAAAAAGGGGGTTGGGATGGGGAGGACAGGAAGGACGATGTGCAATGTGGCATCAGGTAGATCAGTACGTTTATTGTGCAAAAGAGATTAGGGGATCTGGTTATGGTGTCAAAAAAAGGAGAGGGGGCAGGGGGTAATAGGAGTCTTTGGCCTGATAGGGAAAGAGGACATGGTGAGGAGGTGTGCAAAACAGGCATATTGAGAGGAGGAAAGTGACATAAGGTAGTAACAGCAATAGCTGGAGGTAGCTTTTAATGCCCTTGCAAGGAGCAGGAACAGGTTGCAGCCATGATGAGACAGTCCTTTAGGTTTTGTTTAAAAGCATGGTGGGTGGCAGATGAGCAGACAGTGGGAACTTGTTCCACAGGGAAGGGGCTACAATTGAGAAAGCTTGAATTCCCATGGTAGTGAAGACATGAGGTACTTTGAGTGGGGGGATAGATGAGATCCTGAGGTTCCTAGAGACCACTCTGTCTGTCAGTTGGGATGAATAGGTGGATAGGTGCTGGTTGTGGAGAGTGCTGTCCACCAGATAGCCTATGGCATAGTCAAATCAGCCCTATAAGGGGAGCCATCCTAGGGTCAGGTAGAGGGAGCAGTAAGGAGCAAGGAGGACAAAACAACATATGGAATTGTAGGTTATGTTTAGCTGAGAGGGAAGGGTAGAGAATAGGTGTGAGTAGACTGGGGAGCAGTAGTCAAGGAGGGGCAGAAGGTTTCCACGAGCAATGGCAAGTCATGCTTCCTCAGAGAGGTAACGTTTATGTCAATAGGCCACACCCAGCTTTTGGGGGATCATTTATGTGGTTAGGTTAACATGCTTGGAGAGAGAGAGAGAGAGAGAGAGGGATCAAGGATGGGTGACTCCTAAGTATTTAAAGGGGGTGACATTTTCAAGTGGAGGACCAGCTGGGGTGAGCACTCGGAGGAAGGATTTGGCTTTGGCAGTCTATGTGAGGAAGGGTTTAGAAACAAAAAACATAGACTTTGTCATTTTTTCATTTCCCAGTAGTTTGTTGGAGACAAACCAGTTGTGGATGGAGCAGTAGTCGCATGTGAGGGCAGAGGAGATGGAGTCGACTACAGTAAATTGTTACTGTGATATATGACTAGATCATCAGCATACATAAGAGCATTGCAACTAAGGCTGTCCTTGGGGAGCAAGTTTATAAACATGTAGAAGAGCAGGGGACCAAGTATGGAGACCTGGGGGACCACAGTGGTATCAGGGAAGGGGGCAGAGTATGCTTTCCCGATGATGACCGATTGAGTTCTGTTAGATACGTAGCTGCAGAAGCATGCAGTAGGTCCTTGGGCGCAGGCAAATCATTGCAGGGTTGAGCAGAGGAGGTGGTGGTTGACCAAGTCAAATGCTTTTGACAGATCAACAGAAACTGTGCCCATGGGTTTGCCCTGGTCCATGTTAATCAGAACATGGTTTGTGAAGATGGCTAGAGCAGATGAGGTGCAATGTTGCTTGCAGAAGCCGTATTGGAGGGGGCAGAGGAGGTTGTGTTTTTCCAGATGTTCTGACAGTTGAGTGTGTGCGATTTTTTCCAGTAGCTTGCTCAGGTGGGAGAAGAGGGAGATGGGCTTGTAGTTATCTGGAGAGAGTGAGTCACCAGCTTTAAAGACAGGTACTACATTGGCATGCTTCCATGAGTTGGGTACCAAAGCTGTGGTGAGGGCAAAATTGAAGATGTATGTAATGGGTTTAACGGTTGCAGATGAGACAAGTCTTAGGAAAGTAGGATATAGCTCATCACTGCCAGGACTTCCTTTCGCTCATAGGGACTTTAGCAACTTGATGGTGTCAGTGTGGTTGATGGCCCTGAAGTGGAAAGGAGGGGCTTGGCAGGCAGGGGGGGGTTGGCTGGGGTTATGGGAAGTGGAAGCCCTGGGGGGGGGTAACTTGCTGAGGTAGGGGAAGAGGTCGATGAATTTTACATTGAATGCATTAGCGATATCGGTAGGGTCTGAGATGTGACCAGAGGGGGATGCAAGCTCAGTGATTTGTTTACTATTTTGGGGGTTTAGAAGGGACCTAATGGCAGACCAGAAGGTGCATGGCTTGCCAAGTTTGCTGTTTTGTCAAGTAAGATAAAATTGGTGCTTAAGCATCTTGGCAGTCTGTTTACAGGTATGGTGAAATATTAGGATTAACATGTGGTGGCCTGCAATGAACTATGAAAAGTTAATAAAAGAAGATTTTGAAGTTTTACAAACTATTTCTATTGCCTCTATGTGGTATTCAGTGACCCTACTATGATTTTGCAATTGACTTACTCCACGGACCCAGACTCTGATTTGGCACTTAAACAGACTTTTTTCTGGAGACTGATGGTAGTTGTAACCTAGAAAATGTGAAAACAGTATGACTCATTTTATGAATAATCTCTATTTGCAGATCTAGTTGTTTAAAAGGTTGCTGTGATTACAGAAGAACTATGTAAATGTGGCACAGTACATATTTGACAAAATATGTCAAATTCAACCAAAGTTGCCATATACCAAACTGAAGGAAATATAAACTAGACAGATGCTACCTGAATACATTCATTGCTGAAAAACTTTCTCGCTTTGGCCATGTAAGCTAGGTGCAAACAAGTCACATTTCCCAAGGATCGTGTGTTACGTGTCAGAATTTTGAAGGTTCGAATATGGTTTTCTCTGTAGCATTCAGTTAAAACATCTGTAAACCAAATAAAAAATCATGTAACATGATAAACATATGATTGCGTAATTTTTTTCCTAGTCAACTCCATTTTTAATAGTTATCATCATTCAAAGATTTTTTTATAAATACACATACAAATTAATTCTTTGCCTTTTTTGTTGATGACACAAACATCTAAGCATGGTCAAAAGTCAATATCAGCATGCAGATGTATGCAAATGTGACCCAGTTTGTATTGTATGAAAACGTATGATGTCCTCCATCTCAGTCTAAATGTGAATCTCTCTACTGTAGGTTAAAAGATCATAGGTTTCTGACCTTTTGTGGTGATAAAATAAAAGCTTTCTTATCAGCTGCTAAGTTTCTTCTAAGGGTTATATTATCTGGGTCACACTTCTGTACTTAGCCCACACTGCCTGGTGCCCTGGACCCATGTAATTATTTAAATCACCTTAAACACTGTGCCGTGAGATCATACTCTCTGACTTTCTAACTGTCAGGTCTTAAAGAGAAGAGCAGAGAAGGAAAATATATATAGTATACAGTATATTTTAAAAATACAGTCATTACAAATTCCAACCCGAGCTTCTATTTTACATATGTCATCAGATTTGAAGACTAAAATAATAAAATTCCATCTGTAAAGTTTAATTAAAGACTCTTTAAATGCTTAATCAATGAGATTAAATAAATTAAGCTACACTGAAGAATCCTAAATCTGTCCTAAAAGGTGAGGCAGGGAAGGGTAGTGTGAAAAGAAGACTTGCTATCACACCTACTGTAACCTTTTGCATCTGTTACAGTAGTTTCAGAATTGTAACTAATACACCAGCTGGGTCCCATGTCTACAGACTCCTCTAGCAGTGCCAGCAAGAATAGTATTTGTACGATTCGTATAGAGAAGTTCTGTATGACAGAAGCTCTAAATCTTGCATTCTTTCTATTCTGCACATCAATACTGTACAATAATGTGAGTTGAAAATGTGTTGATATCCAAGTAGCTTTCCTAAGCACTTCATATAGATGCAGCTGCCAAAGAGGTGTCTGTATTCCATTTAGAATATGACTTTTATACACCGGCTTGCTGTTTCACAACCAGTGTACAGTACAGCAGTGAGCAATGCAAGTTACTATCCACTCAGAAAGGTTTTTTTTCTTCATATGGTTACTATGAGCCACTTCTCCACATGTGGTAAACAATTGTTTTAAACTACCCATTATATTTAAGCAATAAGGCACACAAGTTGAAATTGAGTGCCTTACACAACTGAGAAGTAGTGTTATCTCACAATTATGTATACCTTGTAGTGCCTTATAGTGCTCATACAATGGCTTCCTGATTTTTTTATTTTAAAACTGAGTAATGAGGTTCAGATTGTTAAGTATTTCTGACCTAAACTGTTGTGCTCGAATAATGCATGGTCATGTGATCACATTTGCCCAATCACATACTGGGTTTCTTCCATATACCGACCTCACAGCAATATGCATACAGCAAAACCCACACAACACCCAGACAGCGACAGACATTGTGGTGAAGGGTGTTGCACAGTGACTGACTTTGCGGTGACAGGGGACATTCATCTAACTTCACAGTCTGTGCGGCGTAGAGTTAGGTATCTAAAGCGTGGAGGGGGCACGGGGGCGCAGTCCCCCCGCATTGCTGCATACAAGTGTGTCGGTCAGTGTCACCATGTTGCCACTCATCATTGGGATGCATTGGTGTCGGAGATGTCGCTGTGGTTCCATCGCTGTGAGGGACGTCGATGTAGGGGATGTTACTGCAGTTTGGTAGATCCGGTTTCTCCTACTTAGTTTATGATTTCTGTTCTATCTTTGTAGAAACTGGGTGTGTATTTTGAAGTGTACATAAATGTTATTTCCCTTGGTTAGAATGAGACATAAGGGAGAAGACAGGTACAATAATGAACTCTTTCTCTCAATAGAAGTAACCACTTTAGGAAGAAACATAAAATAAGTTCTAGGAGCAACTTTTTCTTTATGAAATACCATGAAATCAGGATCTATATTAAGAGCTTGATATTCACTAACTCTTTTTTTTTTTTTTTTTTTTGAAATTTTGTTTTTATTGTTTCATTGTACCTTTTAACAGATACAGGCTTCATATTTAGGACATACCAACATAGTTAATACATAGTCACATAAGGGAAACTTATCCCCCATTTAATCCTAGGATTAGTGATTCCCAAATATTTTGATACAGCATGTAGGGGTATTTCCATTAAAACGTTTACAGTTATATATTCAAAAATAAAGCTGTGTAAGGTGAGCCCAAGAGCAGTGTGGCTAATATGTTTAAGAACTTAAGTTAAAACATTATCTGCCCAACTGTATGCCCCAAGTTAGGGGTTATCTTGCCACACTATAGGTCTAAAAGTCCAAGTCCTCCTGTAAAAGAAATATAGGCAGCACCCAGCAGTCCCCTCCTATAGAAAGCCTGCCATTTTCCGGATTAGGAATGGGAAAAAAAAAACTACCACTGGTATACTCGTGGTCAGTCCAAGACCTAGAAGGAGGAGTAATAAAGAAAACTGCTGTATTTCTAAATTTCAATATGGGCCCATTTCAGAGAGAGCAATATGAGGGGCAGAACAAACTCTTAACTTTTAGCTAACACAGTATTTGAAAAGAGTCAGTTAAATAAGAGCACAGTAAGTGTTTGCGAGTCTGGCCTGCTCGTTCCTCAAGTGTCTTCCGGTCCTCCGACCCTCAGTCTGCACCTCGATCTCTTCGCGTTTTCTGCTGGATTCTGCAAATCTTGAGGCCCACTTACTGGCTTCTAGGGATCTGAAAAGACCCAGACCTTTCCTCCAGATACAATCCTCAATCAGGCTGGAAATACCAGAGCATGGGACATGTTGCTTGTTTTAACCTTGCCCTGATGCATCAAATCTCTTCCTCTTAAGGAGTGGCGTAACTAATATCTGGGAAGAAATGGATCACTCGGTCATCCTGTAGGATAGGCCCCATCTGTCTCTCACATCGTAAGATACGATCCCTAGTGCCTACACCATCGGTTACTAATAAGAGAGTCCGAGGGGTTTCGTTGTCCTCACGGTATCCTCTGGGTGTAATCCTGTAAGTTTTCTGTAGAGAAAATTCAATGCTGTGGTCCTCCGGGGTCAACTTTTCGGCCAACCACTCCCTGAAAAACATTAGAGGATGGTCCCCTTCGATCCCCTCCGGGAGGCCTAGCACCCGGACATGCGAGGCGCGGGCCTGGTTCTCTAGTGTTTCGAGCCTGGCTCTGAGATGCGTATTCTCTTTCACCAACTGTGCTGTTGCGGATGATGCGGCCTCCATTTTCTTTTTAATGGTTTCCGACTCTTGTTTTATTTCCTCCAAAGTAGTTTCAACAACCGCGACTCTCGAGCCGAAGGCATCGATCTTGCTATTCAGGTCAGCCATAGAAGAGAGTATTCTGTTCAGTTTTAATCCCAGGGAGGTCATAGTTTCCTCAGGCTCCCTCTGACTCACGGCCTGCACCTCGATGGGGTTTCTCAACTGCTGCGACGTGTCTGGCAACCTAGCCCCCGATCCTCCTCCCCTATCTTTCCGAGGATTTCCCATTTTATGTTTAGAGGGATCCTCTTTCGAATGGCAGAGTTATTTTGGGTCTCTTTGTGAGCAATTGAGGGTTTTTTGGATATTTTAGAAAATTTGAGCTGGAGCTGTTGTTGAGTGCTGCTGTCTTGCTCGGGCTCCATAGCGCCCCCCCACTAACTCTTTTGACAGATGTTTGTGACCCCACCCCCCCAGTTGATGGCGTGACCAGGTTCATACCTCTGCCTGGTGATTGTAAAGAGGTACACCTGGTTGAGGAGGTATGGTTCATTTGTTCTTCTGCAGTAGGGAGGTTTGCCCCAAAATAAGAAACAGCACAGGGTCTCCACCCAGAGAGAAAATGTGGGCCAGATGTTGTGTAGTACCACCCTCTGTGATGCAGTACTTACCCACTTCCCTATGCTGGACAAGACCACCCCTGGGGACCACCAACAATGAGCACGTTTGACAATAAACAATTCAGATACAGACTGCACAGATTGAAGGCACACACCAGGGTGAAATTCAAACAATTAACAATGCTTTTATTTGATAACTCAGGCCTGCATAACTGGAGAAGAAAAAAATAGGCTGAGCAATTGCAAGACATTAGTCAACACTTCTCCCATATACAGTATCAGTACACGATAAGCCAAGTGTACCACCCCCCCCCCAGCAAGGGGCCTACTGAGATGAACCAAATTACACATGATGCGGTATACTCTTTAACTGGTACTAGTAGTCAAACTATACAGTCAACTATAGCACAACAATCAAATAGATTCTGGGTACCCAAGAGTTATATTAAAGACCCGGTGCAGGCCTGGATGTCACATTGTCTGGGTTTTTTCAGTGGGGCACTTGAGGAATGTTAGCAAGCTTGCATTTTAATGCACCCCCAACAGGCAATAGTGTGCTAGCACAATTTAACAAAAATTATTTTTTTCTGTTCTGTTCTCCAGGGAGAAGGATGAATCAGTCCCTTCAGGAAGGAGAAGAGGAGCAGGGTGGGGAAGGGAGGGGAACACAGATGTAATGATAGAGGAGGATAGAGTGAGGGAAGGGATGCTGTCATTGAAGGTGGAAAAATCACCAGGCCCGGATGGAGTACATCCAAGGGTACTAAAGGAACTGGCTGAGGAGCCAGCAGGGCCAGTGGCAAACCTATTTAATAGGTCACTAGAGGCAGGCGTAGTACCGCAGGACTGGAGAACAGTGCATGTAGTGCCGCTCCACAAAAGCAGTCCCAAGGATGACCCAGGGAATTACAGATCAGTCAGTCTGACCTCCATTGTGGGCAAGCTCATGGAGACCATACCAAAGGAAGGATTGTTGGAATATCTAGAGGAGCATGGTCTCCAGGATGCAAGGCAGCATGGGTTCATGGGGGGGGGACGATCATGTCAAATAATCTGATTGACTTCTTTGTGTCACTAAGACAGTAGACAGGGGCCAAGCGGTAGACATCCTCTGTCTTGATTTCAGCAAGGCCTTTGACTCTGTGCCCCACAAAAGGTTGATCAGGAAGTTGGTGGATCTCTGGGTTGGGGAAAAGATGGCCAGATAGGTGGCAAACTGGCTGATGGACAGAATCCAGAGGGTGGTTGTGGGGGGAGAGTTATCTGGCACAAGACAGGTAGCCAGTGGGGTCCCGCAGGGCTCAGTGCTGGGGCCGGTGATGTTCAATGTCTTCACGGATGACATTGGAGATGGCATTAAGGGCAAAATGTGCCTATTCACAGATAACACCAAGCTCTGAGGGAGAGTGGATACAGCTGAAGGGATACAGGATCTACAGGAAGATCTGGAAAAGATAGGGAGGTGGTCCGGGATCTGGCAGCTTGGCTTCAATGCCAAGACATGCAAAATTATGCATATTGGAGCCAAGAATCCCAGGACAGAGTACTACCTGGGTGGAGTCTGAGTATCTGCATCAGAGGAGGAGAAGGACCTGGGAGTGATGATCACTAGTGACCTGAAGCATTCCATGCAGTACAAGAAAGCAGCAGCAAAGGTAAACAAGATGCTAAGATGCATATCTAGGGGGATCAGTAGTAGGAGAGAGGAGGTTATACTGCCCTTGTACAGGTCACTGGTAAAGCCGCAGAGTATGGAGTTCAGTACTGGTGCCCACACCTCAAAAAGGACATTACCTGCTGGAGAAGGTCCAGAGGAGGGCCACAAAAATGATAACTGGTCAGCATGGTAAGCCATACGAGGAGAGGTTGAGGGCACTGAACATGTATTCCCTGGAAGACAGGAGAGAGAAAGGGGACTTGATTGGGACCTTCAAGTACTTGAAAGAGATAAATAAGGTTGATAAGGAGAGTCTTTTTAAGCTGAGTAGCAACCATAACACGAGCGGCCAGTCTTAAGCTGGAGGGTGGGAGGTTTAGGAGGGAGGTCGTGAAGCACTTCTTCACAGAGAGGGTGGAGGACACTTGGAATGTGCTGCCAGAAGAGATAATCTCATTGAAGGCAGTGGGCAGCTTTAAGAGAGGCTGGGACAGGTATAGGGGGAGGGTAAGAATCATGGTTAGGAAGGATGGGAGGAGTGGGGAGAGGGGGCAGGGACAGAAGCTCAAGCTGCGGACCCTGCGGCACGAGCAGACTTGATAGACCAAATGGCCTTCTTATGCTGGCTTCTTCGTATGTTCATATGTAAAAACTTGAGATTCCAAAAGACTCGCTTGAATTCCTGAAAGGCTTGAAACCCCGGTTGTAATCCAAACAGAGAGGAATGCAAAACTCAAGCCAGCAATGCCAGCACTCACGCAACCCCTGGATGCAGCAGTTCAGACAAGGCGGGGAGCAGCACACAGGAGCAGGATCCACAGTAATCGGGTTCTTTGGATTTTTTCAATCAGGCAACAACAGTCCAGCCCTTTTGGCTTACATGTCTCTGGAACAGCCCCTCTGGCTCAACACTCAGGCTGCAGGAGCACTACACAGTGACTTTTCAGTTCCCAAGGAGCCCAGACCCCGGAAGTGATGCCACAGTCCAACTCCCCAATGGATCAAGAGTGCACCCATACTCAGGCACATGCTTGTGACTCCCTGTTCCTCAATCCACCCCACTGGGTAAAGACTAGCAGACCCTTTAGTAAATAAAATTAAGGCCAGCACTCAGAATGAAAGTGAAGAATTTTTTACTGTGTAAATTTCAGCATAAGTTATAAGTACAATACCTCACAAAGTGCAAAATAATAATCAGGTCCAGACCTAGCATCTGACCAGCCCAGTGCTTTGAAGTACTATACCTCATCGTCACTCGGCATAGACTTCTGGTGCTGTCCCCTCAAGTTCTTTCATATCAGCTAGATAGACAGGGCCACACCCGTCATAGTCGGTATGATTATAGATGGTGAGCCATGACAGCATTGCAGCAAATGCTTCTAGGTGCAGATTCCAGTTGCCATCTCTTGCAGCCCTGATGGAGTGCATCAGGATCTCCACCATTCTCATGTACATCGTCCACAACATGAAGTTTGGGTTTTCACTGTTTTGTTCACCAAAGTCCTCCATAAGGTCTTGGACTTTCTCATTGCCGAAAACATGTGCTACTGTAGAACTATATATTACTGTATAAACATTTGATCTCGAGTTCACTTTTACTTTCCAGACTGCACCAATAAACCACCGCACTCTGCCACTGGCTTAGAACTCTCAGCTGTCATATTTAAATACAGTGGCAGAGTGCAGCTCAGTTTGTCAGTTTCTCACTTAGTTACTGTACTTCCAATCTGAAGTACAAGATGTCCTTTGTTACAGTGGCTCAACACACCTCCAAAAAAGCCAGCTAAGTGTGACTTTTCAGCACTGCAAACAGCTGATATTGATGCCGAAATTCTTTCTGTCATGGCTGGTGTTTCACGGCTTATGGCTGAAAATGTGTCAGAACAGCTGACAACTGCATTGCCACCTCCAAAGAAACAATGCATTACTTATACTGTGTATGCCCCAGATGTGAGATATGAAATAGGCGAATATGTCTGCCAACAGCACGGGGTTATTATGTCACAAGACATAATGCCGCATGGCACAATCACGCTGTGCGATTAATGCCATGAGGCATTATGTCATTGTTCTGTGGGGGGCTTCGCCCCCCACACCCACCGGACCCCTGGCACTAAAGATTCTGAACTCCGGGGGGGGGTCCAACTCGGGGAGCGCACGGGTCCGGGTTCACCATAATGCCGTACGCTATTAAGCACGCAACATTATGACCCGGTACGTCTGCGAACATGGGGTGATGAATTCTCTCTGATTCTATGAGGGGAAGTACAAAACTAAAATCAATGAAAGTACTGTATGTACCTTCAAACGGGACCACCTAATAAAACTCAAAGAGACTCCTAACCCTGAAAACCTTAAAAAAAACATTGCCAATAAAATCTCGAGGTTATCCTCCATTATTGATGGGGGGTAAATCTAATACCCTGTTCTCAATGGACCATCGACGCAGTAGGCAAAAAACAGATTGAGGTCTCCTGTCTCGGAGACAAGCAACAGGTCACAGTCGTTTTGTGCTGTTTATTATCTGGGCACTACCTGCCTTTCAGGTCATTTACCAAGGCAAGACTGATCAGTGTCAGAGACAGAATCTGAACAAGATCAAGAGATAGTACATGAACGAGAGCCAGTACCTGCAGAGCCTGTACCTGCACCAGGGAAAGAACAAGAACAAGTGACAATACCTGTGCCTGAGCCTGAAGCTGCCTGCTCATTCATCAACAGACGGTCACAACGAAAATCAGTTTGCCTTAGAAGCCGGGTTATACCCGATAAAGTGGATTAATTTATTACTGTATTATAGTACTTTTTTTTGTAATACACTTGAATAAATGTTTGCATGTCGCACCAGCATTAAAAAAAAACTTCCGTGTTGTTCTTTGCTCACTCGCTCGGTAGCCACGTACACGCCTGATTCCTCCCAACATTCCTTTTCTTTCTGAATGAATGAACAGTGGCTTTAATATTACAGGCCATGTGTAGCAGGTAAAACAATCACTTTTTACACAAAAGTGGGGTGTTTGAATGAGAGGAATGAATGAATGAGACGATTTGCTCAGTCACCATGTAGCCAATACCACATGGCATGTTAGTACTCCGACATGCCAGATTGCTCCCGCACGTACTGAATGAATGAGAATGAATGAGAAGGTTGCTTTTGCTGAACTACAGCACTGTTACTGTTTACCAGGTGAAAACAAATGCTCTTTTGCTGCTGTAAAGAAATATCACGTTATGAATGTAACACTGTAAAATTAGTATTGCGCTTTAGAGGTCTAGCGTGATGACAGTGATTATTTTGTTACAGTGAATAATTCTAGTTCTACAGTATCTTCTCCACTGCACTGCAGAGTTTCACTCAATTGGCTTCACTTCTCTGCTGACTTCCAGGCTCTTTACCTGGCTCCAAAGCAGGATAAGCAGGAATGCAGGTATCTGTCTCCATTCGGATCAGCTCAGAAGCTCTTGGATACAGCAGTGTCCCACTGGTTCACACTTTCAACAATTTCTCCCACACATAGCTCTCTGGAACAGTCTCTGACTTTGATGAACCCAGGGAAAGGCTCACAAGTGGTTTATTGATCAAACCCTGGAGAGGCTCACAGGAGTCATTGGCCTGGCTAGACCCCTTGCTTTCTCTCACCAGCAACAGGTCTGCACCCTTCTCACTCTCTCTCTCGGACTGCCCTTTGCTCCTCCAAAGCCCAGTCATCTCTTTCCCTCCATTCAGTCTCTAATTGAGCAAACTGGGCAATCAGTACTACTCCTCAGCCTTGCCCTCTGATTAGCTCAAAAAACCACCAGTCCATTTTGGAGGGTCCTAGGGCATCATCCTCCCACAAGCCATTGCTTTGGCTAGCTGCTGCGATCCCTGACCCCCGATTGGCTGGCAGCAAGGTCAGGGGTTGACAAAATGGTGGTTGTCTTTACATTAACCAGAGCTTCCATTTTATAATTTTTTATGCCATTTTCCAGCTTTGTATTTATACTGGCCACATATTTCTAGTAGGCACCACCATGCCTAACAGTCCAGTGGTGGAGTGGGGTGGATCTGATCTTCGTGCTCCCCATCAGGAGCTCTGTTCTCTGCTTCCAACATCACACAGGCAATCTCCATGCAACTGGCAAACCATTCATTTTCTTAAAATGTAGCGCCAAAGTTGTCCAGTCCAATTTTTTTCTTCTCCCCCTCCTAGTGCCTCCAAGTCCCCTGATGATTACTGGTGTTCCTGGGGCTGGCGCGTACTAGGAGAGGTGCTGTGGCAGGCCACCTATGTGGCTATCAAGACTGCAGGCTGGTGGGTGCTTTCAGTGCCAGAAACATTCAGGCTGCTGAGCCAGCTTCATGCGTTGTAGTAGGCAGCTGCTTGAATCGTGCCGCATTCCCTGCATGAAATGTGCAGTGGTCTTTCTGACTTCTCAGGTCCCCTTTGCATTGGACCCCCTCCAGCCATTTAACATCTTTCTTTAAAGGAGATCTGCGCTGAACCTGAAGGTAATTTTTCCTAGTAGAAGCAGTTTTTTTAAAAAAACTTGTTCAAATTATGTTATTGTTCCAACTATACTTGCCTATTAGTGACCTTGGTGGTTGTTTCTGATTAACAGTCTGGTGTTGAGTGCCATTTTAGAATTGAATGATGTAGCTTATGTCCCTCTCCAACCAGAGTTCTATAGTAGAATATGGATGCATTGTTTCAACAATGCAACAGCTGAACAAGGCACATAGACTACATCATACAGTTCCAAAATGGCACTTACTATCTGTGTGTAAATCAGAAACACCCAATAGGATTACTAAAAAACCTGTAGAGCTAAACAGTAACAACAATTGAACTAGTACTTAAAAATCTACTTCTATAGTGAACATGACTTACACATTCAGTGCAGTTCTCGTTTAAGTAGGGTCTCCAGAACTGCATGCAGTACTCCAGATGTGGCCTCACCAGTGATTTGTACAGTGACAGGATAACCTCCCCTCTCCTAGACGTGATTCCTCTGGCAATACAATTCATTAAATAAGTGTTTTGTTCACTAAATTTAAAGAATAGTTTTACACTTTAGAATGTACTTTCATTAACAAAAAGTTCCAGCTGTTACAATTTACTCAAAAAACCTTTTTTTTTCAGTTTTCAAATTTCCTTTCTAGGGTTTATAATGCATCCTGAGTAGCATTCCTGAGCTTGCGCCTGATTGGTCGCTGCCTTACAGATCCTCCTGTGATTGAACTGTGGTTATTGCTTTGCTTTCTTTGGCTCTTTTCTTTCTTTTACGGCTTTTTCTCCATGGTACTTGAGCCTCCTATTAATTTGTCCTACACCACCCGCCCCAACCCCGGCCTCTATTAAATACTATCCTAACCCCGCCCTATCCCCTCTCCTTTGGCTGCTGTTGCCCTGTATTGATGTTATCAACTTACCAGCGGTAAAATCCTCCTTCCTGTAGGTATACTCCCCCTCTGTACTTTATCCTACTGACAGCAAACTCCCTAAATCTTTCCAGTCTCCCTTATTTGTGTACTGACTTGCCCTTGAATTTCCTGAACGAGTGCTTTTTCCTTACTAGCTGTCCCTCCCTCCCTCTAGATCTGCTCTTCTGCTTACCAGCTCTGCCTGTCTCTGTGTACTATAGTTCTTGGTTTTCACCTCTACCTGCTGTCCTAGTATGGCTTCTCTACCAACCCACTGTCCTTGCTGTCCTTACTCTAGCTTTTGCCTCTCTGCCCCTACCCCCCCCCCAGCCCTGTACTTCTCTTTTCTGACTCCCCTGCCCTATTGGCTAATACATTTGTTTTTTGGAATCCTGCCTCTCCTTCCAATTGTCTAATAATTTTAATTTCTGAAGTTTCTCTCCATAGTAATTCTTGTGGCCCATCCCATACATACCCCTTCTATTCTTTCTTAGTTCTCCCCTCTTTGGTTGCTACCATGGGTTGCCTAAGCTGGCTAATCTTGCTGGCCTGCCTTCTTCCTTGTTGCTGGGCTGATCAATTCATTGTTGTATCAATACATTATCCTCCACTTAACAGTAACCCCCATGTCGCATCTGGTCGGAATCCCCTTGTGCGCTTTTATACATCCCTTGTCTTCTTAAGATTGACACTGTTCTTCTCAGGCACTGGCTTCATAAATGTTTTTGTGTATCCTATGGCACAGCTGCCCTTGAGATGATTTCATCCCATGTCTCGTCTTGGGTTCACTTATCTGTACTCCTCCTTCTGACCCATGCTGGGGACATTGAGCTTAATCCTGGGCCCCATTGCTCTACCCCTGTCCACACCTCCCTCTCTAATATCCTACACCTGCTGAAAGTCCTGAAAGTGGCACACATGAATATTCTTAGCCTCCACCCTAAATTGGCAGAACTTGAGGCGTGGACCCTGCAGATGACACCTGATATATTGTGTATATCTGAATCCTGATTCAAGCCATTTATTAAGCAGTATGAGGTGGCACTTCCAGGTTAGAATTGCTTCAGAAAAGATAGGGTGGTTAAGAGGGGTGGAGGTGTCCTGATCTACTCTTGTTCTGATCTGGACGTCATTGAGCTTCCTGATCCTAGCACTGGTTTGACTCCTGTGGAGTCCCTATTCCTTTCCATTACTCTTGGTAATGTCAAGAAACTTACCACTGGCTGTGCCTATCTACCCCCAAACAAGGTTTCCCTAGGTCTTCAATCCTTTCTAACCTCCCTAGCAAATCTGCTTCACTATGACCTTATACTTTGTGGTGACTTTAATATAGACTGGCTTCACCCTGATGCTGACCAAGTGCGTGCATATCTCGCTGACTCCAACCTGTGCAACTCATTCAGGATCCAATACATATCAATACCAAATAAGCAGTTTCAGTGGCTCAGCAAGTAGCATACTCACCTCTGAGGCCAGGAGATCTGAAAGTTGTGGGTTCTAGCCCCAAACCAGGCACTTGGGTTAATATCCCAATATTGACACTGCAGTGCAGCATGAGGGGGTGCTGCATTCCTGAGGTGCTGTCTTTCAGACGAGACATTAAACTGAGGTCCCATCTGCCTGTTCTGATGGTAGTTCAGGTGACTGTTAAAGATTCCAAGGCACTTCTCGAAAAGAGTAGGGGAATTTTTATCTGATCTTCAACAATAACAGACTGTGTTAACTTCACACAAATTAATCCATAAATCATAAAAAAATGGAAATCAAATAAGTATTACATACATACGGTATCTAGTTTGCTTTCAACCAGTTCTTAGATCACCAAAAATCAATCCTAAACTGAAATAACCCCCTTTCCAATCCCCCACTAAAGGAGTAGAGGAAGTTTTATTAGCTGTTCATCACCAAATAATAAACTTGTGTCAACAACACACAAAATAATCAAGAAATCAGAAAACAAGAGAAATCAAATAAATATTACATTCCCGGTGTCTAGTTTACTTTAAACATAGTTTGTAGACCCCCCAAAAAATATCTCCCTACCCACCCCCACCCCCATCCCCTACTGAAAGAGCAGGGGAATTTTTAGTACACATCAGCAACTAATAATAACAGACAGTGTTAAATTCACACAAATCCACACACAAATTATAAACAGGAAAACTCAAATAAGTATTATATTCATACATTGATTGGTCAACTGCCAATTAGGCCCCATTAGATCAACCAATCAATACTGCTCCACCATGTTTGAAAAACTGTGGGGGGAACCGTAACGGATTCTTGCAGTTTCAATTTATTAACCGTATTTTCAACCATAAAAAACAGCTCAGTTGAAGTATAGTAAAAGTGCTGAATTGTCAATCTGCCTATGACATACCATATATGGAACTTAAAACAGACTAAAACTAACCACAAGGTCATTCTATCATGTTTAGTCCATAAAAACGGCAAAATACCTAGACATAAAGATTTTCAAAGCCATATTAAAAAAAGTCGATGTTGGCCAATTCTGTCCACCAAAAGTCCTGTACAAAGGGATAGTCTAGGAACAGGTGTTCCATGGTTTGCACCGTGTCTACACACGTACCCCTAGGACAATACCTGTCCTCCACTTGTTTATGCTTCAAATTACCTCGCACATTCAGTCTTCCGTGCAAGGAAAGCCATAAGATATCCCACATATAACATGGTATATGGGGGGATTCGAGCATTCTACCAATCAATACCTTATCCTGTACAGGATACATATCAAAATGTGCCATTTCTTGAAAAGATTTCTGAACAAGAAACTGATACACGTCCTTCCTACTGTACCTAGTAATGTGGTCCTGTGCAAGGCCCCATAATTTAATCTTCCCAAAACATACGTTAAAAGTGTCAGGCAGACCCTTCAGTGAATGCTGTCTTGGTAAATTAGCATGCAAAGGCCAGACATAAAAAAGTCCAACACCCAGGGAACCCAAGCAGTCATACTATGGGACAATATGGGTCTCAAGTTAGAGTAAACAAACATGGTAAAGAAAAATATTATAGGTTGTATCATTTTCAAACCACCATCCTTTTTGTCCCTAAACAGATTGGATTCAGCCTAGTACCCCATATACAGGAAAAGAAACAGCTGTAAAGTTTAGTTTCCAATTGAAGAGGCTGACAAAAAAGTGTACTTAAATAAAGAAACATGGGAAGCAGCAAGGTCTTAACCGTCTGTACCCTTTTAAGTTTAGACAAACGCCATTTATTCCATAGGTTCACTTTATCTTGTGCTGACTGAAGCTTAGAGGACCAATTCAGAAGGGCCAGCTCTCCTGCACCAAAAGTAAACCTAAAATGGTGCAGGGCTCCCACACCACTGGGATTCCTATAATCAGTGAATCTAACAATTCATCCTTCCTTATCTGAATACATTTACACTTCCCAAAATGTACCTGTGCACCTGTGTGTTCTATAAAGTCCTGAAAAACTAGCCCAAGTTTCATTGCTGAAGGCAAATCCCCCACCGTAAAGCAGACGTCATCCACATAAGCCATACATTTTATCTCTGGATCTGAACTAGAAAGGGAGACTCCCATCATTTCTACCATGTCAGAACACGACGTATGAGAGGGTCCAAAGTAAATATATATAAAAGTGGGCTCTTGGGGCAGCCTTGTCTAACCCCTCTTTTAATTACACATTTCTGGCCCAACCATCCATTACAGTATGTTTGAGCGGTGGCAGATACATAACAAGACTGAATCCACTTAACAAAGGTGGGAGAAATCCCATAGTGTGTCAAACAGTCCCAAAGATAGACATGGTTTATTCTGTCAAAAGCTTTTGCTTAGTCAAGGTTAAAAATTAAGCCAGTAAGTTCCCCCGAGTCACCCCTGTGCAGAATTTCCCGGAGGAGGATGAGGCCATCCATTATTTTCCTTTCCGGTATCGTACAGATCTGTGAGATGTGAATTAACTGGGAAGCACACAATATTAATCTATTATTAAGTAATTTAGTGAATATTTTAAAGTCAGCATTCAATAGGGTAATTGGGCACCAATTGTGTAAATCTGCCCTGTCCCCTTTTTATATATAAAAAGTACCAACCCCTCAGTCATACCATAAAGTAACACCCCACAAACCACAATATCCTGCAAAACTTCCTTGAACTCTAGTAATAATACCCAAAAAATAAGTGTATATAACTCATAAGGGATTCCATCCTACCCCAGAGCCATACCAAATTTAGTCTGGGCCAGTGCTGCTGTCACCTCTCGGGTGGTAATAGGAGAAACCAACACCTCATTATCAGATTGTAAAACCTGTGGTAAGGTGCAATCCTTTGGCTACAGCGTATGTTTCCCAAGGGAAGATTCAGTCAGGCAAAACAATGTATGTATGTATGTGATCATCCACAGCCTGAACTATATCTGTTTTAGTAGTGAGGAGAGCCCCATGGTTGTCCCGCACTTATGCTATGTATTTTTGTTGTCTTTGTTGGGCACACAACTGATATGAGTTCATAAAATCCTTATTACCCTGTGTACCGAACCGTCTTTCTTGATCTAATGATTTCAGTCTGCTATACTGTACATCGTCAAGATGATGTCAGACTCGTGCTAGTTCAGGAACAGCAAGCCTATTTCCTTGGGCCACCGGGGAAAGAAGGTCCTGAAAATGCTCACAATGTACGAGGTATGTGTCCCTCTTATGTTTCCCATTAATTCTCCCAATCGTCTAAAAATAGGATTGAATCTCCTTTTTTGTGTCCTCCCACCACTCCTGGGATGTGTGTCATATAAAAATTTACCTGACTTCCTAGCAGAAAGTAAGGCCAGCAAGCCTTCTTCTACAGTCGGGAGAGCCAGTAATCCCAAATTCAACCTCCAGTACCCTGGGCCCTGATGCATGTGTTTAAGGCTAGATACTGTGACTTCTATAATCACATGATCAGATGGTGCTACCGGTTGTGTATTAGTGTGTACAACCCCCAATGTGGAAGATAGAAACCAGAAATCAATTCTGGTAGCATGCATTCCGTGAAAAAATGTTTTCCTGGGAGTACCTGATAATACTAGAACATCAGCCAGTCCTGTCTGTGAAATAAGATTGTTCAGACAATTAGCATCACAAAACATCTTCCTAGTCTTCAGACCCCTGTCAGTAAGATATCGGCTACAGTTAAAATCTCCGACATACTCAGAGGTAAAAAGATATGGTTGTAAAGCTCGAAACAGATCAACTCTTGTAGCCTTAGCCTGTGGTGCATATACATTGATGAATCGACATTGCAAATTGCATAGAACAAGGTCTAACAACGGGGCTTGACCCGGAACAATGTCAATAAGTTGTATCAACTGGTCAGAAGGGTTATTGACACAAATGCCTATCCCACAGCATGGTTCTTCCCCAACTCACCAATAGGCCATTCCCCATTTCCAACTCAGAGAGGCCTGTTCCATATCTAATCTAGTATGCAAATGTGTATCCTATAAAAATACCACATCCTGCAATCCCCTTTCAAATAAGGAACAAATCAGAAGCCTCTTCCTTTCTGACTGGAAACTATTAACATTCTAAGATGCCACAGTAATCTTATATATACCAGACATTAAAGCCAGGGGGGAAAAAAACAGACTATATCCCAACAAGGAGATCTAGACAAGCCTAGTAATAAAAGGCTAGTTTTTCTTAATCCCTTTCTGCGAACCCTTTCGAGATGTCTTCTTTAATATTGTCTCTGAGTCTTCCATAGGTAGTTCTGTATCAGAAGCCCCTTCTGCCTGAGATAATTGGACCGAAGTCAAGTCTGATTCTGTCCCTGCATCAGGCGCTTCATCTTGTAAAGCTGTATAGGGGTTCTGCAGGGGAAGCTGGGGATCATCCACAGGTGGTTTTCCTATGTTCCTGCTCCGAAGACTCCAACATCTATTAGAAACCACCGTAAAAGGCTCATCCAGTGGTAGAGGGGGAGGCATGGAGGTAGTAATAGGAGCAGGTACCTCAGTCAAGGTGTTTGAGGTATCAGGGGAAGGATCCCCAGTATGCACACTGTGGTCCTGGGTTGGTGGAGGTGGTTCAGCAGAAGGCGGTTGTACCAAACTCACTACGACCATACCACGGTCTCATCCAAAAGGAGGTGGGGGCCTTTGTCTCTGAGCGACCTTAACAGCCGTGTTGATATAAAAATCCTAAATGCAGAAATCCCCATTTGTAGTATTATGAGTTGCCCAGAGGCACTCTGTGAAGAAGTGAACCTCTTCACAGAGAGAACATTTGGCAGGATGATGGCAGTCAGTCATAATGTGCCCCAGTGCCCCACACTGAGCACATTTCAAAGTGTCACATGTTCTGCTAAGGTGTTTACTGGAGCCACATTTATAGCAGTGGCAGGATTGTCCCGGATAAAATATAAAGCCTTTGTCCCTGCCTAAATAAAAACAACTAGGTAGATATAAAAACCCTGTATCAGGCTGAATCAAATTCACTTTATAGCGCCAGCCCCTATTCCAGAACCCCTCTGAATCCAGGGTAGGTTCGGAACTCCCTTGTATAGTGCATTTTTTTCTACAGCCAGTAGGAGATATCCACCACGTTCACCCCTTCATTCTGGAAGAGGATCTTAATCACCTTGAAAGATTGTTTAGTAAGGGATATGGCCTGAAAGTGGGACCAGGCCAGGTTAGTTTTCAGTAGGGCATATTTCATCCAGAATCTGTCAAGAATCTCAGGGGTCCGGAAGCTGACATCGTAAGTAATGTCCCCAGGTGTATGGATCAGGGCGTATACTTCTCCTGGGAAGAACTCCAGCAATTGTTTAATCAGAACCTTCCCAACAAAGAAATGGTCAGGCATATTATCAGTAGGAACCAGGAAACGCAATC
Source organism: Neoceratodus forsteri (assembly GCA_016271365.2). Lineage (NCBI taxonomy): Eukaryota > Metazoa > Chordata > Ceratodontiformes > Ceratodontidae > Neoceratodus > Neoceratodus forsteri. The sequence goes on from CM057458.1 coordinate 521,860,875, forward strand.
TCACAGCATTTCAATGCTTAGCCAGAGATACTGGCTTGTGGAACAAGCTTGCATATGTGGGAGCAGGTTCAGTAAGGGTGGGAGGATCATCCTCGGCCGGGAGGGGTAGGAACCTGGAATCCCTTGGCCTGTATAGGTACAGAATCGGCCCCTGGAGTGGGGCCCTCCAGGAATATCTCCGGAGACAACCCTTCCACCGGGGAACCAGAAACAGGACTAACCAAGACTGGGTCTGCCTGGTGCTGTACTGACCCTAGGGAGCCATCCTGGAGTTGTTGCTGTGTAATAGTATCTACAAAGTCTCGAGAATCAATAGAAAACCTGCCAGACTGAAGCCCTTGTATGTCAATAGAATCAGAGGTCAATTTGGCCTGAGGCCCGGCCACATGATTGACCTGCAACCCTTCACCAGAAGATCCCAGAAGTGGGATATTGGGGTCTGCGACCCATTGTCCAGATTCATTCTGTATCCAGCCCGCCCTTTCCAGAGCTGTTTTTGGAGACCATTGGGCCTGTATGTCACGCTGGTGTGGAGTAGGAGAATGAAATATAGGCAATTCAGCTTCAGCCCCAGTATTTGTTGCATACATGAAAATTTTAGCACCAGTACCTGGAGTTGCCGAAGATGAATCCACCTCTGGTAATTTCATTTTAGTTGATTCATCCTCTTCAGCCGCCAAGAGCTGCGCAGGTTTATAATCTTCTGCCGCTCACTCCATAATGCGCCGTTTCTCTGCAAGGATGCTATCTGCATCAGTGGGGGAAGCCCCGTTCCTCTGAACCCTGTCCTCCGTCCAGTAGTCTGCATTTGTCAGGGCTTCTGACGTCCACTGTCTGCCGATTCCTACACCACCATCGGACATCGTGCCCTGGTGCGAGGAATGGGGTACGCTCTGCTGGCCACCACACGGGTGCATCCCAGCCGTACCATTCCCCTCACTATGTGCTCGCTGTGGGCTACCTGTCACCTGACCTCCTCCACTGTCTTCCTCCATCTGAACCGGCACTCTCTCTACTCCTCAGTGCCCCTATCAATAGAGTAGGGGAACTTCCCCAGTGTCCTGGAAAAATTTCCCCTATTCACTAAAAATGCCACCAACAGCTTAATCTGGTTCAGTTTCAGTTGGTTACCGTCTGTATCTCCTCTCCCCTCAGTCGCCCCTGAAAAAGGGACTTCTAGTCTCAGTGGGCCTACTGGGTCAACAGAATTCAATAAATAAAATGGTAAACACACTCTACTTGGCTTGATGGCCACTAATTGCCCTGAGGTTGTTCTCTCAGACTGTATAAGTGGCCATTCCCCAATGTTCTGTGTTGGAGAAATGATTGTCCCAACCCCCCTCCCAAGATCTCTCTGATTCAGGACATGTCAAAGTTTGATGTTAACAGGTTCCTAACCTCTATCAATAACACTGACTGGTGCCCTATCAAGCCTTTACCTGATATAAATCAAGCCTTGGACTTCTTAATTACCTCCCTCACTAAAATTATCGATCACCCTGCCCCATTGAAAAAATGTAGGTCCAAGGGAGTCAGAGCTCCTTGGCTTACAAAGGAAATTAGGGTACATATATCACATCGTGAAAAGGCCTGGTGGACTTTTAAAAAAATTGGACTGCCTTCTGACTGGCAAGTATATAGACAATTCAGAAATAAGTGCAAGAATTCCCTCCATAAAGCCAAATGTCCCCATTTCAAATCTCTGCAAACCAAGCACCTTTGCTACCCAAAGGAATTCTGTAGACAGATCAATTCTCTAGTGAAAGGAAAGGCTGTGGAAGTCCCGAACGCTACCACCACCAGTGGTACTACCCTTGCTGACCCCTCGTCCATTGCGTCTGGGTTTGATGATTTCTTTGCGGATCTTCACAAATGCACTTCATTGTTCAGCAACTCACCCTCTCCCCCCTCTGACTCATCCCCTTTGAGCACCCCTGGGGCTTGGCCTGCTTTTCACTTAAAACTGGCTTCCCTTAAAGAGGTCCAAAGGCTTCTTGCTAATTTAAAAGCGGAGAGCTCCCCTGGTCATGACTCCCTTGAGCCTAAATTTCTTAAGCTGGGTGCTCCGGCCCTTGCTCACCCTGTCCGTGATCTATTCAGCCATTCATTTCTCTTGGGTACCGTCCTGGACAAATGGAAGGTGGCAGTAGTCATTCCTGTGCATAAGGGTGGACCCAATACAATTGTTGATGACTTTCAACCCATGTCCATCCTCTGCCCTTTGGCTAAAATCCAAGAGCAAATTGTGTACAATCACCTTCAAGACTACCTGGAACTTCACAATCTGCTGTCCGCTTATCAACATGGTTTCAATAGGAATCACAATACCCTTACTGCCTTGATAAAAGTGACCTCAGACATATTCCAGGCAGTGGACCAAGGTTCTACCACTGGTGCCATCTTTGTCGACCTTACAAAAGCATTCGACCTGGTAAATCATGGTCTTCTGCTTCATCAGCTTTATGTCCTTGGTCTTGACTCTAGTGCATTGTCCTGGGTCAAAAGTTACCTGTTCTGCCATTCTCAAAGAGTCAAATGGGCTAGCTCTGTCTCTAATCTCAAACCCATAACTCATGGTGTTCCTCAAGGCTCCATCTTGGGTCCATTGCTATTCTCACTATTCATTAATGACCTACCTAGCTTCTGTGGTGGGGCATCCGTACACCTATATGCAGATGATTCAATCATCTATCGCTCCTCTCCTGATATTGATTTGATTAACTGAGAACTTGCTTACGAATTCTCTTCCCTTGAGGGTTGGTTCAGGTGCAATCATCTTGTTCTGAATACAAAAAAGACTAAAAGTATGCTATTTACCCTCCTCCCTGCGCACTCTCTCGCCTCTTAATATTACCTCTCTCAATGGTGATATCCTTGAGTGTGTCCATTCCTTTAAGTATCTGGGTATCACATTGGACTCCTCTCTCTCTCTCTCTCTCTCTCTCTCTCTCTCTCTCAAAACACGTCTCCAACTTTTTTTAAATCTCTGAACCAGTGACTATGCTTCCTGTATCGGATTCATCCCTTCCTATCCTCTGTCTCCTGCCTTAAGATTGCCTCATCTTCCCTAATACCTCTCCTAACCTATGGTGCACCTTTACTGTTCTCTATGAATTCCTCGACCCTATCTCTCATCTCCCAGGCCTACCTTATGGTGGGAAGGTTTGCTCTGGGGGGTTAATGCCTGCTATCATCACTGCAATGTCCTCTCCTCGCTTGGCTGGCTACCCTACATATCTAAGTTGAGGTATTCTTCCCTTAGCCTCTTGTTTAAGCTGGTTCACAAATTCACTCCTCCTTGCCTCCGTGAGATAATACTTCTTAGACAAGCTCCTCGTGCCCTCAGATCTGCCTCCCTCCCCTACTCATTAAGTCTAAAATGCACCTTGCCATTGCCCACAAGTCTTTCTCCTTTGCGGCAGTATCTGACTGGAACTCCCTTCCTCCCTCCGTCCTGTCCTGCTCCTCTTTCCCCAAGTTCCAAGCTACTCTGTATGCCTCATTCTCAGCCTTGGTAGCTTGCTCCTGCTTCTGTTGATGTCTCATCTATACTACTTGCCTCCCTCACGCCCCACCCCCTTCTCCCTCCTTCCCCTTGAACCCTGTCCCCTTTCCCCTACATAGCTTTAAGTCATTTGACTGTAGCTTCAATTGTCTAATTGCCTTGTAAGAAAAAATGTTTGTATTAGGAAATGTTTATCTCACCTGCTTAGCCTTATGTTATGTATAATATGCTTTGATGTTCAGTATGCCTATTTCACTGCTATCTTGTTTTTGCACTCTGTTTTATTGCACTCTATTGTATTGCTTATTGTAACCCCCGGGTCAACCCTGAAAAGGGGACTGCAGTTGTCTCAGTGGACTTACCCGGTCACCAAAACTCAAATAAATAAACAAATAATCTTGGTGGCCAGTCAAAAAAGTCTTATAAAAACATCTGAGTGTTCCAAGGTGACCTTATAGTGTCATTTTATGACATCGTAGAGCATTTTATAACAGACTGTGATGTCACAAACATCAGTTGTGAGCACAATCACAGAATGTTGACTTCTTTTCAAAAAATGCAGTGAAATAACTATGATAATGCATGATCTCAAATATTTAGTAAACCAATTACAAGAGAGAATAAAAAACAGAAAAACACTACAATTAAAGATAACTGTTGAAAATATAAAAGTTTTAAGTCTAACAGTTTTGTAGCTATCTGCTCTGTAGATTCCATGAAGGGACTAGTTTCTTTACAGAAGGGTACATATTACTTATTTAACCCTTTAAAGCCTTGATAAAATTAGACTGGAGATGAGGTACTGTATCATAGCCAGGTCTTAGACATAAAGGCACTACTTTATGATGTGAGGCCTTTAGCTTTTCTTTGTTAAGTATTTTATGATATGAGAAGTATTAACAGTGTCTGGACTCAGGAACTTGCTTTAACAACAGAATGAAACTATTTCCCAGTAAGAAAAAAAATATGTTTTTTTCTATTTGCAGGTATTATGGAAATCTTTGGAACTTCTATGAAATGCTCTAAATGGTATAGTTCAAGTAGTTTTACTGCACATAACCAGACTTTCAAATACAGAGATAACTGGCCTAAGTGATTGCAGTTGACTGAGAGATTGACAGCAGATCCTGCCTAAGAGGTAATAAGATGGGAGCGTTCACTGAGAGGCTTATCATTAGCAATGAGCTGCAGTGCGCGGAACATCTTGAGAACTACAACTAAGTTGGGGGACCATTTTATTGTTATTTGGCTTTATTGCTGTGTTTTTAGAGTGTCAGAATAACGCATGAGTGATTCTCGCCCAAGTTTTAAGTATATTTAAAGCAGTTTGTGTGATTATACAGCCTGTGACCTCTCTACCACTTCTGGGTCATGGACTGTGCATACAAACTAGCCCATGGGTAAGCAAGGTGAGCGCGCAGTGACACACACACGAAGATGCGTGCAAAGACATGCATGTCCCAGCGTGTGTTTTGCCTGCTTGGCATGTTTGAATTAGCGGAGAAATAAAGCAGCCCTCCTCCAAGCAGGCAGCTTGAGGTGAGACTCAGTCTAACAATAAATTGTGATATGTTCTGATAATGTAAGTCTGGGGTTGTACTGTGTGGTGCATCAGTGCCACATCTAATCAGCAGCATCCAAATACAACTAACTTGGGCTGGTGTACACAATAGTATAATTTCATTTTAACTTCCAACATGTAGGACCAAAACACTTGCCTTCCTGTAGCCTTAACTAGACCACCTTGTAACTCCATCTCCACCATCATGACCTTAGATGGTGAGCTAGGGATTAAACGCACTACCTGCAGCATGTATTAAATGGTGCCAATTCCCCCGACTCTTCAGCAGATATTTACGTGTGAAAAATGCCTAGCAAATGCTGCACTGAAGAAAGAGATTGAATCCTTCTATGCTAGATTATCAGTCTTAGAATCTAGTCAAGCAGCCATGGTAAAGCGCTTTAACACACAACACAGTTCCACTACTAGCCTAGAGTCCTCCTCTGTTACAAACAACTTTAGCCCACAAACTACCCATGTAGCTCTCACTACAATGCGTGATAACCATGGGACAACATCAGGAAACTGTACACTAAAAAAAAGGGGGAGAGAGGACGACGAAGAAATAACTGAGCCAATCTCTGATTGGGCAACAGTACTGAGCTCAAGGGCCTGTAAAAAGGGTTGCAAAGCAGAATGCATTAGTCTCACAATTTTCAACAGCTTTAGTTAACTTCTGGCTGATTGGGGGAGCAACACTTCTGACTCTATGGTAACTGATGATACAGAAACCCATTTAAGTATGAATGAAGTTGGTGCAAATGGCGTTCCACCCCTTAGTAACATAAATGCAACAAATAGTACTGAATGCACTGCTGCATCTACTTCATCAGGTAAACAGCACATTAGTTATTCCCAGGATCTCAGTACACACATCAGAGCACTGCCAACCTACCAGCACCACAAAATCAACAACCTCAGGACATTAATGAATTGGGGAGCTTAGGGAGAACCAGTACTTAGCACAATCCCCCTGCTGATATTGCAATGGACCCTAATGTAAACACAGTGCCCCATGAATAACATTGTCATGTCTTTGTGCTTGGTGACTCTATTAAACATCTTGATAGAGCCATCTGCAATCCTGACAAGGCCAATAGGACTTGTTCAAGTTTCAGAGGGGGCTAAAGTTTCTGATATTTCATCAGTGGTTACCAACATACTAACAAATGCAGGTCCTAACCCTCTGGTTATTAGTCATGCTAGCACTAACGATATAAATCGTAGCAACCTCCAATAACTCAAACAAGATTATGTAGCACTAAATAACCTACTGGTTGAAAAAGGTTGCACCACATGCTCCTCAGAAATCCTGCCTGTACCCAGAGCCTCCGATTCAATTACCTGTAAGATTAAATCAACTAACAAATGGCTAAGGAAGTGGTGCTACAAGCAGAATATTCAATGTATCACTCACTGGAAAAAATTCTGCGACAGGGAGTCTCTCTTCTGCTGGGATGACCTACACCTCAGCACAAGGGATAGTGCCCTCCTTGGTAAAACTCTTAAGTCAGTTATAAATAACCATTTAAACTAAAAAATAAGGGGGAGAAAGGGAATGCTCACAGTTCTCTAAAGGAGGGTACTACCCAACACCATACACATTTTTGCAAAATACCTTCATTTAATGCAAGATATCTTAACAATATTAAGATGTCTGAACTTGAAGCAAAATTCAGACGACTAATACATCTCAGTATCATTGCAGTAATGGAAACATGGTGGGACGCATCCTCCTCATAGATTAGGGAGATCCCTACTTATAAACTATACTATAAAGCTAGAACAGGTAGAATTGATGATGGTGTTTGCCTATATGTGAGAAATGATATCCTCTCATATGAACACATTGTACAAACACTAACCGAGAGTATTTGGGTCACCCTGCAACTGAAAGGACACACCAAAATTACATTAGGTAATTGCTATGGGCCCCCCTCAGCAGACATTGAATATATCAATAACCTAATTCAAGACATTACAAATATGGCCAACAAGGGAGATATTCTCATCTTAGGGGACTACAACATGCCCAGTATTAACTATGACACAGTTGGAACTGATAGGATTTAGTTACCTGGCTTGAAAGCTGAGAAGGGTGACTTTTTCTGATATTTGGCATGTCTGAGAAACCCAAAAGGAAAACCAGTCCCACTGGGTTTCAGCACTGTACCGAGTGTGGGGAGGCCCTTGCTAAGGCTGATCCCCATCTCGTATGTGTTTATTGTCTGGGGTTTGACCAACTCAAGGTAGACTACCAAATTTATAAGAATGTTCCTAAGGCCACTCTTGAAAAATGTTTGAGTAGGCTGAAGGACAGGGAGGTCGAGAAGTCCGTGGACCCAGATGGCCAGCCCGGTTAGGTTGCTACCGAACCTGAAGAGGTGCCTGCTGACCTGGGCAATACCTCTTCAGGCAAAAGGAGAGCCAACTCTGTGGAGTTGGTTCTGTCAAAGAGAAAGAGAAAATCAGCCGGTTCGGATCCAACACTTCATGTTCTGACCACTGAGGAAATGGCGAAAGCAATCTCTACAGTGCAATCGCTTTGCCCCGTTCCGACCAAACCGACATCGGTTCAAAGGTGATCGGTTCGGTCGGAAGTTTTTGCCTCAGATGTTGATCTGGAGGCATACTATGAGGGTGATTGGGAGGAGGAAGAAGATGATGAAGAAAGCTGAGATCCGTGAGGTCCGTGATGATGAAGAAAGCTGAGATCTATGAGGTCCGTGTTGGGACCCACCCTGTTTAACATCTTTATTAGTGATCAGCAGGCTAGCCCTGAAAATGTTCTCTCAAAATTTGCTGATGACACCAAGCTGTGTGGCTCTATTCTTACATTGACAAACAGAGAAACCATGAGGAATAACTTAAAATCCTTTGAAGAATGGGCAGTTTTAAACAAAATGACACTCAACTCAGACAAGTGTCATGTTGTACACTTTGGTAAGAACAACCCTAGGCAGACTTATTTTCTGAACAGTGTGGCCCTTCATGTGTCACCATTAGAACGTGATCTCGGGGTAATCATTAACAATAAACTATCCTCTAGTGATCATTGCAGGATGATAGCTAGGAAATCTAACGCCTTGCTCACTCGAATCCAACATTCGTTTGTGTCTAGGACACAGGAATGCATAATCCCCTTGTACAGAGCTTATGTCAGGCCCCATCTGGACTATGGATCCCCCTGCTGGAGTCCCTACCTGGGGCAGGACATTGACAGGGTTGAGAGGGTGCAGAGAAGAGCCACAAAAATGGTCCCTTATTTATCCGAACTTGACTACGAGGAAAGATTAAGAGTTACAGGGTTACACTCACTATGCACAAAATGTACTAGAGGTGATCTCCTATTGTACAAAATCAAAAATTCTCAGGAGTTAATGCACCACTGTGGCTTACATTTCTCTTCCAGCTGGACTTCCCCACGGTATCATAACAGCCAGATATTTGTATCTAAAGCTAAAACAACAAAAATGTTAAACTACTTTACAGTAAGAACCCCCAAACTGTGGAATCTCCTTCCACAATACTTAGTGGACAGTGGCTCTAATATAGTCTTCAAAAAGGGGCTGGATTGTTGGCTCGAGTCTAACAACTTCAAGGTATAATTATCCCACCAATGTGGTGGGGGACAATCTCGATGGGCAGTAGCCTTCTTTTGTCCTTTGAAACCAAGTGAAGAAGGAGAGTTTGAAGGCCTAGATGAGCCAGTAGAGCCTGACATCTCCCCAGACAGGCCTTCCAATGTTCTACAAGAAGGTGGCTGAGACTCTTCAGCTTCCCATGGAAGAAGCTGATCAGGATCAGGAGGAGCCTGACTATGTGGAAATGATGGATGTTCCAGAGTCAAAGAGAGTGTCTATCCCTTTGCACAAATCCCTTGGGAAACAGACAAAGAAAATTATGCAATTTCCCACATCTATTCTACCTGTGGATAAAAGAATGAACAGGAGGTATGCTTTATTAGGCCCTGGCATGGAATTCCTTTCAGCACATTGCAGCCATGTTGGGGTAGTACAAGCTGAAGCCTGTGACAAGACTAGTATTCCCCTGGCATCTCACCCCCCAGATAAGGATTCCAGGAAAGTGGATGCCATGGCTAAGAAACAGTACTTGGCATCCTCTTTGGGGCTCAGACAATCAAATTGCATGGCATATACAGCCAGGTACCAGAAGTCTATGTGGGATAAGGGTTCTGGAACTGGCTAAGAATGCCCCTTCCCAGCTAGCCAAGGAGCTGGAGTAGGTGGCTGCAGATGGTATAGAGGCATCCAAAGTGCAATTTCATGCTGCTGTGGACTCAAATGATGTGCATTCTAGAGTCATGGCTACATCTATCTCCATGAGGAAGTTTGCTTGGCTTAGATGTATCAATCTTTCGCAGGATACCCACACTAAGGCCATGGATTTCCCTGTAATTGGTAATTATCTGTTTGGTGAGCAAACAGAGAACTACATGAAGAAGATGGATGAATATAGGACCGCCTGTAGGAGTGCTGCAGCCAAGGGAAAACAGGCCACTCCTCAGAGGCAGCAAATTACAGCTGGCAGGGGCAGGCCTTTTCACAGGCCTTTCTACCAGGCTCAGGCCTCCTCCTCTTCTTTCCAGCAGAGGGGGTTCTTTAGGGGAAGAGGATGGCATGGGATGACCAGAACCCCATCATCCATGCAGTCTGAGCCCCCTGCCAAACAGACACCCTGAGATGTCAGTCAGGGTCGCCTCCCCAATTCCATTACGGGGCAGGTTGGCTCACTACTCCCAGGCCTGGGAGTCTATTACTTCAGACAAATGGGGCCTGGAAGTAGTGAGCCAGGGACTTGCTCTCAGTTTCAAAGGGTTCCCAAAAATGAAAGCAAGGTCCTTCATTCCTCCCTCTCCCTTGGAGACAAAGGCCTTAGAGGCAGAAGTCTCCTCTCTTCTGCTTCTGCAAGCAGTAGAGAAGCTACCTCTTTGTCACAGGGGAAAAGGACTGTATTCCAGCTACTTCCTTACTCCAAAAAAGACAGGGGAGTGGCGACCCATCCTAGATTTAAGGTACCTGAACAAACACTTAACAAAACCAAGATTCAAGATGGTGACTCTGGGAATAATTCTTCCCTATCTGAGACCAGGAGACTGGCTAGCCTCTCTGGATCTCAAGGATGCCTACTTCCACATACCTGTCAGACATTCCCACAGAATGTATTTCAGGTTCGAGTTGCCCTCAGGCCATTACCAATTTAGGGCTATGCCTTTCGGCCTAACATCTGCTCCAAGGGTGTTCACCAAGTGTCTCGCAGTAGTGGTGGCATTCCTCAGGAGACAGGGTATCCTTCTCTTCCCATACCTGGACGACTTCTTCCTTGTGGGCAGTCCTCAGCCCAAGTCAAGTCAGCCTTAGAGGTCACTCAAAAACTTCTAGACTCCTTGGGTTTTATTCTGAACCTAGAAAAGTCTGTTCTGGAACCAGCCCAGCTCCTCACTTTCATAGTGGTGGAACTAGACACTATTCAGGCAAGAGCATTTGTCCCTCTCTCAAGGGTTCAGTCCCTTGTCACTCTGGCTTCCTGTTTTCATCCTCTAGTTTGTCATCCAGCCAGACACTTTCTACAGTTGCTGGGTCACATGGCAGCATCCACAGCAGTGGTCCAGGGAGCAAGGTTTCAGATGAGAGATATTCAGTTTCATCTCAGATCTTACTGATCTCAGAAAAAATACCCTCTCTCCAAATTGGTTCCAGTGTCTCAAACTCTAGTTCAGGCCCTCCAGTGGTGGCTGGAGGAGTACTATCTTTGACAAGGTGTCCCCTTTATCAGTCAGGCTCCTTCAGTGATTCTCACCACAGATGCCTCTTTATTGGGGTGGGGGGCTTACTAGATCAGCTTACAGCTCAGGGAACCTGGTCTGTTCTACACATAAACCTTCTTGAACTGAGAGCTGTCTTTCTAGCACTTTAGACATTCTCAACTGCTGTTCCAGGGAAAGTGGTGCAGATCAGGACAGACAATACCACAACCATGTGGTACATCAACAAGCAAGGAGGCACTCAGTCCTTGGCCTTGTGCACAGAGGCCATGAAAATATGGTCTCTAGCTTATTCCTTTCAGGCTTCCCTGATGGCTGTGCATCTCCCAGGGAAGGACAACATTCTAGCAGATGCTCTCAGCAGGATTTCTCAGGGTCACCATGAATGGACCCTGAACCCTCTAATTCTTCAGGTCATTTTCAAGAGGTGGGACACTCCAGAGATGGATCTCTCTGCAGCCCCGGACAGTCACCAACTCCTTTTCTTTTGCTGCAGACCACCTCTTCTGGGCCCTGTCTCTCAGGATGCTCTCTTGTTGAATTGGACAAGTAGTTTTCTCTATGCATTTCCTCCTTTTCCTCTGATATTCAGGGTCCCAATCAAGATCAGGTCTCAGCCTTGCAAGGTGATTCTAGTGACTCCAGACTGGGCCATACAGCCTTGGTACCCCCTTCTCTTGTCACTGTCAGTGACAATGCCTCTGTGTCTTCCCAGACAGTTCAATCTCCTTACCTCCTCATAGGGGAGGCTTCTTTACCCCAACCTTCAGACTCTCAGGCTCAAAGCCTGGCTCTTGAAGAGCTAGAGTATGCAAGCCTGCATCTTTCTCAATCAGTCTTGAACATTTTAAAGGTTAGCAGGAAACCTGCTACTAGAAAGACTTACGACTCCAAATGGAAAAGATTTGGGTTTTGGTGTTCCCAGAAGCATGTCCAGCCTTGAGATGGCTGATATTGCCACTGTATTGGACTACTTGGTGCATCTGAACAGTTTAGGCCTCTGGCCTGCTACTCTCAAGGTAGATTTGGCAGCTGTGTCTACCTTCCTTTCTGCTGGTAAGGGCTCTTCCCTAGCATCTCATCCAGTTTTCAAAACATTTTTCCAGAGTCTGGTACATGTTAATCTTCCCTTTTGGGAGCCTACCCATTCTTGGGACCTGACTATATATATTGCACAGCTTATGCAGCCCACTTTTGAGCCTCTATCCTCAGATGAGCTGAAGTACTTAACTTGGAAACTGTATTCCTGGTAGCCATTACCTCTGCCAGGAGAATTAGTGAATTACAGGCTTTATCAGTGGAACCTGATTTCATTTAATTTCACAGGGATAAGGTGGTCCTTCAAACCAACAGAAAGTTTCTTCCCAAGGTGGTATCAGACTTTCATTTGAATCAGTCTATGTCATTGCCTGTATTTTTCACTGACTATTCTTCCTCTGGGGAGAGAAGATTACAAAGTCTTGATGTAAAGAGGGCTCTTAGTTACTATGAAGAACACACTAAGGCCCATAGAAATGACTGTTCTCAGTTGTTTCTCACTTATGGAGAAGTGGGAAAGGGCAAACCTGCCACTAAGAGAACTATTGCCAGGTGGATTGTCTCCTGTATCCAGTTCTGCTATTCAAAGTTGGGGAAAGAGCCTCCTGCAGGCCTGAGGGCTCACTCCACCAGAGGTACAGCTGCTTCGGTCACAGCAGCTAGAGATATCCCATTAGTAGAAATCTGTAAAGCAGCCACCTGGAAAACTGTTCACACTTTTACCAAGCATTGCTCTCTGGACATTCAGTCAAGAAGTGATGTTAGGTTTGGCACAGCTGTGCTGCACAGCCTGTTCCCAAAATAGGTTCTGTGACTCCCTCCTCCAAGGGGGTACTGCTTGGTAGTCTGCATATAGTCAGAATACAGCAAGACTTCATGTTGTTTGAAGAAAAATTACTCACCATAGTAATGTTGTTTCTTCTAATGGAGTCTTGCTGTATTCTGACCTCCCTCCCTCCCTGCCTCCCCTCCTGGAATCTAGCAATTTGGGGATGTGGTCTGGCAGGCACAGTGCTGCACCCAAGAGGTGTACTTGGCATGCTTTTATCTTATTACGGGTTTTTCTGGTTTTTATTATAAATGTTTTGGTTGTTTCACTACCTGCTTATATTCTTTTTGGGATTCTCGACTTGAGTCTTTTTGACCCTAAAAATCTGTTTAGTGCCTTTTGGCATAAAAATTTTAGAAACAATTTTTAACCATTGAGTTAGTTAGTTTAGTGCTCATAAGAATCTGACAGTTACACTTCAGAGTACCACAGACAGAGGTTTGAAAACCAAGCTCGAGCTCAATGTTCTATGCCTTGGCATAGAGTTAACCCTTTAACCTTCGGAGCAGTTCAACTGCTTGGGCAAACTGCATATAGTCAGAATACAGCAAGACTCCATTAGAAGAAACAGCATTACTACGGTGAGTAATTTTTTGTTTTGTGTCAGGTAAACAATGGATAGTTCGGACTTCATATGGAGCTATTGAAGGTAATGAGTTAACAAATCAGAACACTGTTTGATCCCCTTATACAGGGCATAAATTAGACCTTACACTGATTATGGTTCTCCATATTGGAGTCTGTACCTTAAGGGTGATATTTACCATATCGAGCAGGTTCAAAGATGAATCACCAAGATGATTCTGAGGCTAGCTTAAAAAGATTACCCACTGAGGTTAAAAGAAACTTGTCTTCACTTGTTATATAACAGAAGATGTAGGGGTGACATTCTCTTTACATTTAAAATACTACAATTGCCAGAGTTAATGCACCAATGTGGACTCAAATATGTTAATAAACAAACAGTCACTAGACTACATAATAGGCAGTTGGTTGTTGATTGGACAAATACAAATAAACGTGATAATTTCTTTACTATTAGAGCATCTAAACAGTGGAACCTACTCTCACAAGACCTCGTGGACTCATGTAACTTCAATCTTTTTAAAAAGAAGCTTAATAACTGGCTTAATTTCACTTCAGTAAACGACTAGTGCCCCACATAGTGTGGGGGACAATCTTGATGGGCCTTGAGCCTTCTTTTGTCCAAAATAACTCAGTAAACTCAGTAAATACCATTGTTGTTTTGCCCAGTATAGGGCAATTAGAATTATAATCCCCCTCCAAATTTCAGATATTGTTTTCAATTAGTGGACTGGTGGTGGCATAAACAAATCTGAACTTTCCATTTCGTGGACAGCAGTCCACTAAAACACTACATGGAGAGAGATCTGCTACAAAATGGAAGTATTTTTTTCTTCACCCATAAGGAAAGAAAAATCTAACTCTGGAGTGCGCCATCTTCTGAATATGGAAAGTATTACCTCCTTGTTCATGGGTCACTCATGATTGGTGTGATTCATGTGTCTGGGGGAGACTGCTAGTACACTATTTTACCTGAAAGATGTACTATAGTCCGCATTTCTGCAGTCGCAGAATTTTCAGCAGAATTTGCATCATGCCACAGAATACATATACTGCCACAGCATTCGTTGTTCTTGGTGAATTTTCATTCAAACATATAGTTTTTCTATAGTGCCCGGCTCCCTGCTCCATCTTATTTATCCTAAAACCCCTCCTCTATGCTCGGCATGTGATATAATTGATGACATCACATCATATTTTAGCCAATGACAGGACTGCATTCTGCCAAAGAAATGAATAAATCATGCCGCAGTAATAAAAAATGCTGCCGAAGAAACCTAGGAGCCCTGACGCAAAAAGCTGGGCAAAGTGCCACAGAACACTAGGTGCCCTGACTATAGTTATTCTAATCTGTAATGTGAATGCTAGCTTCTGGATTTTCAGTCTCTTTGCATAATTCTGAAGATCTCTAATGTAGTAGTCATTAGGAGCACCATACTGTACATATGGAGTAAGTATCACACTAGGAGTATTGTGTCTTAAAGAAGCCAAGCTATATCAGTAGCGCTAATGCTCATGATGCCGGCAACCCAGGTTTGAGAAGAACCTGGGTCACCAGGGGGCCAGCAGGGGAGAAAAGGCTTGAGCATCTCTGGGGATGCTCTTCTCCTACAGGGAAGGGAGGATTGTCATGCTGCTGTGACACTGCCACCTGTGGATGCACGGGCATCAGGCACGGATAGCAGTGTAGGGAGGAGGAGGATGCCATAAGACACTTGGCTGAGATGTGTGTCAGCACATCACCAGCCTGTACATTAGTCCTTCATGCCATCATCCTCAGGGGGAGGAAGAGCAAGGGGGAAACTAAGGGGTAAATAGGGTTGCCACCTGTCAGGTTTTTTACCTGGTGATCAGGTTTTCAGGGTCCCTATCAGGTAATCCGGTTTTGCTCTGTGCTGGTCAGGTTTTTGAGCCATTTTGAGACTTCACTTACTTTTGAAACAAATTGATTCATTGTTTCAGCTACATACCAGGTTACAAACAAGTTCTGTTGTCAATGTAGCCTTTTATTTGTGAATGCAGTCACCCTGGCAGGTGTAAAAGTATGGCTATTAACACCATAAGCACCTACTTAGCCTAATCTTCCACTGCATCTTAAAGTGGCATAGCAGCACAGCTGCCCCACCTTTGTAACAGTAACAGAGGCAGTTGTTCTCCATTTTCATTTGCTGGTAAACATTTTAATCTCTAACTGAATTTAGGCATTTTAAATGTTTTAAATTATTGTTTCCATAAAGAAAAAAGTATGGTCACTTCTTTGGCTTTGAAATAATACTTTGGACAAGAACAGGAAATGGAACAGAAAAAGATATAAAGTATGAATACTATTGTATGCTAGTTACAGTATTTTCCTTGTCTCCCCCAGAGATTTATTTTATCTCTGTATGTTTATTTGGTTAACCAATGCCAATAAATACATAAGTAAATAAATAATTAGGAAGAACCTAGGAAAGTAACTTTAACAGGCACAGTACAGCATCTTAACATTTTTATTTAACTGCTGCATTGTTCTTTTTTATTGATAAAACAAATGGACTTCTAGGAGGAACAATGCACGATGAGTCATGAAAAGGGGTGGGGCTAGGGGCGGAGCTTAGGATCCGGTTTTTGCCTCATCCAAAGGTGGCAACCCTAGGGGTAAATCCCCCAGCACTGATCCCAATGATGGTCCCTAGCCACTGGGACCAGATAGGGAGGTATAGCTGTCACCAGCACTGGCAATGGGAGCCAAAAAATATATTAAGAAAAAAAAGAAACTGCACTAGAGAACCCATAGATAAGGGAGAGATGCTGTGCTTATGCACTAAGGGCATGGTATGTCCATAGTGAGTGAGGCACTTGGAGAAAAAAGGCTGTTGTCCGAATCTGAATTAAGGAGAATAAAAGTTAATTCTTTTGGTTGATAAGCACAGGAAAGGCCAAGGAAAGTCCTAAGAAAATGGTCACTAGAGGATATTTTTCTGCTCCTCTGAAAGATGAAACAGATATATTCATAGAGCTCTCCTTTTCTAAATAGACCAATAATTTATGAAAAACAAATATGCAGGATCTGTTCTGAGTGCTCACAATGCACCAACTCTCCCTGATGAGGCTTTTGCTGATGGAAACAAAGTTTCCCAATCGAAAGATCTAGTTCTACCGAAGCCATTGGTTCAGATGAAGAACACCATAAGAACTAGGTTTAAAATCTCATGGAGGAGCTGCTTTTTTTAAATGGGAGGAGAATAATCAGTCAGAGAGATACTGGTCTTTAAGAGCTGCTGACACCTACAGGAGAATTTTGAAAAACATAATATCTGGATACCATTTGGTTTATAATTTACATTTCTCTATATTTCTCCTCCTTATAATTTGACACTGAGGTTATATGCATGAAAACAGGATTTTTTTTATGAAAGTTCATCAGCTCCTATTGCTTATTCTCCACCTTATGCCATAATACTCTTTGCTTGTGACATGACAATTATGTTGATGGCAACTGACTGTAATGTCACGACAAAGGATTATTACAGTACTGTACTTCAAGTTGGGAATTAGCTGTAGGGGCAAAGGAATTGTAGGATATGAAGAGCCTGGTTTTGTGCAGATTTCCTCAGTTATAAAAGGGGTGGGAGCTATGAAATATAATGTATATAAAAACAAGCTGAATTGTGTCCAAATAATAGGTTTGCCAACGTTTTATCAAAGGTGACAGCAGCTGTTTAAATACTGAAAAATAGACAATGAACTTTTAGTGTACATTGTCTGAGACATATAGATTGCAAATATTCAAGGTATTCTAAGCCAACAGCAATATCTGCATTGTCTGTGATTTCCAATTCCCATGATACCACATACTGTAGGAAAATTCATCTTCCTTGTAGAATAAATAATTACTCTGTGTAGTAATGATGTTTCTCCCAAAGGATCCAACAATAAGTCATACAAAATTGCATCTTTATCAAGAGGTGTTGCCCTGGAGATAGAACTGGATACTAATAGAATTTATAATTCTGTTCAAACTCTGCCCTGTGGTCTGTCTCCCTATGCTGCTCTAACATCAGCTTTGTTTTGGAAGGTAAGGGGAGCAGTGGCCATCAATAACTATTTAACAATACCATAACAATAAATTAAATTAAAAATAGAAGTCTGTTTTTAATTCAGAAGATAATACATGGATTGCCATATACAACTGGCAATTGCCGGCATTGAGAGGTTTCTATGGCAACCAGAAACCTTGAGAGCACGCTCGAGAGGTCCCCTGGTTGCTATAGAAACCTAGAGGTAAAGACACAGGCTTAACCCATTATCTTTTACTGTGCATGGGCATTCATTCCCATTCCAGAGACTCCACTTCCTTTCAGTGAACTGGTAGTTGATGGAGGCATTTGAGGGTTGTTGGAGGGCTAAGATTACTGATTGTCATCTGTTTGCACCCTTTGCAGATTGTGTGAGAGGTATTTTGGCACCATGCAGTCCTGCTTAAAGCAGAACCAGCCTAAACTGTCATGGTGATTTGCATATACATCCCATAATGCTTTGCATTATGGAGTTATGTGTGATTTTGTATTTCTTTGAAACCTGGCTTTGTTACCAGTGCCCTTTTGGGTAACCCTTGCCTCAGTGCTTTTGCACTGAAGGTCTTTGTCTTTTGGCTTCTTTTCTTATTTTGTGCCCACCATAAAACAAACCCATAAGATCAACTTAGGGGTGGGTCATTTCCCCTGGGGTTTGATACAGACAAGGCACACTGATGAGTTCTGTGTAGGAAAAAAACCATATCTGTGTTTTCTGTTTGCACCTTTTTGCAACTTGTGTGTGAGGCCCTTTGGCAACATGCATTCCTGCTTACAGCAAACCAACCTAACATGTCATGGCAACTTGCATATGTATCCCATGATGCTTTGCATTATGACAGTATGTGTGATTTTGTGTTTCTTTAAAATTACCGATTGAGCATGTGACTAGGTACAACTGTTTCTGTAGGTTTTAAAATCAATAAAATATTAAAAAAAAGTTTCCAGCTCATTTGGCTAGAGGCAAGCATCTGAGTGATGGCATTCTAAGTTGTTGTACTGACAGAGACTGTTGGCTGCTCTCTTTTTGTTAGTTTTAGAGCACAAAATTTTGCAGAGATCACAATTCTCAGAATCATCTTCCAGGCTTAAACAGCTGAAGTAGAGCTCATGGCAATCTGCCTTTGCCAAGATCCTCTCACCAAACCTACACTTTTTAAATCCTGTTAAGGCTGTCAAAAAGGGGATATGATTTGTTTTAGATATGTAAGTGAGAAAAGAAAAGCATAGGAAGAGATAGTGAGGATTAGAAAGTCAGAAGGGGGGAGTCTGTGCAGATGGGGTCCAAGAAAAGGCTGACATTTTAAACAGGTATTTCTATTTGATCTTCATAATGGAGGGAGGAAGGGATGGGCACCAGATAGAAGTAAGAATAGGAGAAGGTGGGGGAGTACAAAAGTCCATTTTCATAGGAAGGAGTCCTGAAAGGACTCACAGTCTTGAAGCTGAATAAGGTTACAGGACTAGATATGATACACCCCAGCGTACTGAAAGAGCTCAGGAAAGTGCTAGCTACCCCACTGACAGCATACTTCACCAGCTTACAGGAAACAGGAGTTGGTCTGGAGGACTGGAAAATGTCTGATGTAGACTATCTACATAACAGCTGCAGCAGGGAGAAAACTAACAATTACAGACCAGTCAGCCTAACTTCAGTGGTGGGGAAACTGATGGAAACCCTACTGAAAGAGAGGTTGGTTAAGCTAGAATCCAATGGGCTGCAGGACTACAGGCAGCATGTATTCATGAGAAGAAGGTCATGCCAAGTGAATCTGATAGATTTCAATCAATCAATCAGTTTATTGGTGAAAAGGAAAAGAAATACCATGCACTCAAAAATGCCAACACAGCACAGATATGCTTTAGTGCTGCATATTTATTTTCAAGCAAAATGAAAAAAAAAAAAAAAAAATTCTGGTCAGAGCCTCTATGGCTGCTAATACATTAACTTGATAAGGGTGTTTCATGGCCTGAAACAAAAAGTTGAATTGCTATAGTTATTTCTGTGTGTAAATATAATGTTTGCTTAAGTTAGATCATTTATCTGGTTGATCCTGTGTTTCCCATGTGTTTAAAATGTGAGTGGTAAGTGCATGTTATACTATATTTGGAAGCAGAGGGAGATCCGCACCAAGGCCATTGAGTAATGGTAGAAGGAATGGTGCAGGAAAGAGAGGTACAGTATGTCTACACTGGGAACTGGGGACCAACCTGGTAGGATAAGAACCTATACCGAGGTGATGGCCTGCTTTCATCCAGGAGGCAACCATAGTCCTCAGTGGATGATTCAAATGTTACTGTTATGGACAATTAATGTAGCTGAGGGGAGTGATGGAAGAAATATGGGTGGCAGAAAGTGTGCCACCATAAGCTGAGATAGAGAGTAGGGAGATCCCATAGGGAGAGAGAGTCCCACCAGGATGCAAGTTATTCAAAGAAGCAGGGGGTTAGCAAAGGAAGAAGGGAGAAAAGAGCAGTCAAAGGAGAAAGGTGTGGAAGGGGGAACAGTTGGAAAAAGGAGAAAGCAGCAAGAAGAGAGGTGAGGGCTGTCAAAATGGTGCAAGGTCTGCATCAGAAGCCCTATGAAGAGAGACTGAAAGTGTTCAGTATGTACACCCTGGAGGAGAGGAGGGAGAGTAGGGCTAGTATGCAGACCTCCAAAATATCTCTTGGGGGTTAATAAGGTACAGTAGGGAGATATGTTTCAGAGAAAAAGGTGCTGTAGAACAAGGGATCTTGATATGAAGCTAGAAGGAGGTAGATGGGAGGAAGTACTTCTTCACAGAGACGGTCATGGATTCATGGAACAGCCTTCCATGGTAGGCAGCGGGGGTGAAACCAGAGGTGGGTTTCAAAAATGCCTGGGATAGATACAAAAGAATACTAGGAGGAAGGAGTTGGGTGGAAGAGACAGTGCTATACGGCAAGCTGGGTCTGCAACAAAAGTGATCATAATTAAATATGGGCAGACTAGATGGGCCCAGTGGTCATTATATTACATCAGTTTCAATGTTTATGTAACACCCCCTTTGGGAGATAACTAGTTCTATTAGACCCTCCCTGGGTTTTTGTGGCCTAATTCGGCCCAGTAGAAAAAAGGGTTATTTCTTCTCAGCACTCGGGTGGAGTCTCCCACTGGTCAGGAGGTCACCATGGGTGAGTGGGGAGATGAAGACCTTCAATTTGGGTGGGAGGGAGAGTTGCAGTCAGAGGAGTAAGCGGTGAGGGAGTGAGAGTGACACTGGGCTGGGCGAGGTCGATTGCCCGCTTTGGCCCCTGGCTAGTGGCACTTGGGGGGACACAGAGGAAGAAGTTGGAGCCAATAGCCACAAGCTGCATAGTATCTTGGAGGGCAGCTAAAGTGGAGAGGGGAGCCAGCAGCCGCAAGTCACAGAGTGCCCTGGCAGCCTGCGCTGGTTAGTGTAGGGATCCTTTGGACAACAATGTGGCAGGGAGTGTAGTGTCTAGACAGTGAGCTGATTTGGAGCTCCATGGGACATGTCCTCCTTCTCAATTTGGGGACAGTTGCTGCCAGTCTTGGGAAATGATGCAGGAGTCATGAGGGAGCCCACAAATCTCCAAGCCATGAGAATTGCATGTTCCGAGGGAGACCCGCTGAGTTAGTATGAAGAGAGAGCAAGAGAAGGGGATCATTGAGAGTTTGGGTGCCTGTGAAGAATAATGGCCTGTTAGGCACTGTGAACTGTTCTTTGACTTGTGCTGTTTTAAAGCTTTTGTTATCATAGCGGTCCCAAGTTAATGCTGCCCTAAAGACTGTGTGACCTCATCGGTCCAGGTAAAAACTGCTATTATGGCCATACTGGCCGTGTAAAAGCAGAGTGTGTTTCCCACTGACTAACTGATGCTCCCCAGAGCTATGTGTGAATATGTTTAATGAATCTGGCATCCCTGTTTTTTTTTTCCAAGTTCTGTGTGGACATTCTGTTATTGAAAGGAACTGTTTAATATGTATTACCTGTTGTTTTCATCCAGCACCAGCGAGGAAAAGGGACTCTGTGTGACATCTGGGCCAGGATAACATGGCCACTGGAAGTGTTTCTGCTGCTGTGGGTGCCCCCTTCCCACAGACATATTCCATCCATACCCCTAGACATGGACTAGAGGGCTACATTTCTATGTATGACAGGTTATGGGATTCAAATGGATAAGGCACACAGCTGTTCCAGTTTTGCACTCACGCTGTTGATTTACAGAGCAATTTGAGATACAAATGTGTGTGTTGGTTGTTAGGGGGAGGGATAAGGAGATGCGGGCTTGAGGATCAAACAAAAAAAACAAAACAAATTTAATACCTGGGCCATATAATACTATGCATGCCATCAAGCTCAGCAGTGATGAACATTACATACATATTCTGTAGGTTACAGTCAATGATTTCAGAAATAATATTTCTTTATCCAAGCCATCAGCCTCCATTCTGTTTACATAGTAAGCTTTATTTGTAAAAGGCTGGGAAATAATTTAAAAGTTTAAGTTAACAAAAAAGTCACGTAAGTTTTCACATTTGGTCAGCTTCACTTTTCAGCATTTCCCAATATAAATCTGGTTCCTAAAGAGAGAGACAGAGAAAAACAGAGAGAGAAGAGGAATGGTGCAGCATGGTTGCCCATCCATTGTTCTCTATGTACAGTGCACCACACACACACAATTGGGAGACAGAGAGAGAGAAGTGCAATTTAGAAGTGTGGGGTCTTCATGAACTACAATTTTCCCAACCCCCAACAGGCCGGGGGTCTGAAGCTATCAGGGTTTACATGCATTTTGGTGCATTTTGAAGGTCATTTTGACACTACTCGGCTGCTTTTAAAGCCTTCTTTGACTTGTTACAACCAACCAATGTCATTATGAAAATAACTACTTTTTATTTTCTTAAAAAAAAGTGTCAAAACTAAAGCAAAAAATCCCACCCCAGCCACCCACTAAACACCCAGTTATATACCGCTTCTTTTGAGTACAGCCAGCTATCACTGCAGAAGGCATTGCATTTGTTACCTTGAAACCTGAACAGCAGACGCTACCCCCTCACCCCAAACAGTGCACCACACAGTCAGACTTACAAGGCAAAAGGGCACACAAAACACCAGCCTGGATGTGCATGTGTCTGTCACATAGCAGACACTTACACAAACCATCCAAGCCAGAGAATGGAACTGATACACAGGACCCACTGGAGGGTACCTCAAGGCCCAACAATGACACAGGATGTATAGCAGGTCATGACTACTTTATCTGTATGTACCCTGAACTGAGACAGTTGGAGCAGGAAGGGTAAGGCTCAGCAGGGACAGCTGCATGAAATACAGGGCACATGCAGTGACATCACAGCCCACAGACTTGACATACAGCAAGGCTTCCGCAACCTGTGTGAGACCTCAGACAATGGCATGACTATAACTGTCACTGCTCTACAGCAGGATGATGTTTCCCATTCATATCCAGTATATGGCAACCAATATGGTGGCCAACCCCCTAATCTCCATATGTCATACACTGGAACCACAACACCATCAAACACTCCAGCACAACCCACTCATGACAGCCAACCTGCAGGGGTGCACAGCCAGTTGTAACAGATGGTGACTTAATTCCAGGCACATTCTGTGCCATGAAGACAGCCTAATCAAGGGCAGGGGCAATGCCGGCAGTAGGTTCATCCCACCCTAAACATCCACTCAGAAGTCATCTTAGACACCAAAGCCAAAAAACAATTACCTAATGCTTCATCTGAATGCAGCACAGGCTTTAATGCTGAAGAATTGCCATCCGGCATTAGATGCTTGTGGACTTTACTTCATGAGTTCCATGCTTGCTCACAGTGGGGGGGATGGGAGGCTGGCAGCAAGGGGCAAGCTGGGAGGAAAGAGATCTCTCGAGTCACTGGATGCAGCCCAGCCCCTTACCATCAGATAAGACCATCCAATACAAACAAAATTATTAATACAAAACAGCACACTTACCTCACTGCTCCTTTTATGATAAATTCAGGCTGGTTATTAATTCATATTGTTTTGTTGGCACCGACCCGTCTAACTCACTCAGTCCCAGCCAAGTCCTGACTCCATATCTGTGAGAATTAATCTCTCACAGGCTCACATGGTGTGACTAGTCGACTGCTCTCCACTCGCACTCCGCATCGTACCAGCAGCACCTCCAGTCACACAGGTACAGCTTGCTGCTCGTTGGGTTAGAGGATTTCTGCAGAACATTTCCTAGATTGCAGATCTATCTTTTACATGAACAAAAAGTATGAACTTCAAGATGAGAACAAAGCTATCACTGCCAGGTTATTAAGTTACTAATCCTTCATGGAGAAGACATTTAAACACGCAACTACTGCTTTGCCACATTAAATAAGTTAATTAAATAAATAAGTCCACTATTCTATTCTATCATTGAAAAATACTTAGTAAAAGCTGGACCCCACTGAATATGAGAAATTGCCTCTCACTTGAGCTACCCTGGGTAATTGCATTATAAAAATGGGTAAAACGAGGACCCCCATTGAAAAAATGATCTTGAATCTCTGCTGTACTATCCTGGGTAAATATATTGTAAAAACCTGGTCAAACACAACCCCGATACAAACATGATATCACAACTCAGTCCTCATTCAGAAGTAGAAAGCTGCACAAGGTTGGGGTGCAGGGACAAAGTAACATAAGTTCAGCATAGAATCCCGCACTCATCACCACCATGTAGAATGGAATACTGCTCACAGCATCTCCATTAAAGTGCCATCTTTATTGAGGTACCAGTGCAGAACACACCACACCACATGCCTTGATGCATTTTGGACCAAAAATCCTTTTTCAAATGACATGTCTTTTGAAAAAGGATTTTTGGACCGAATCACATCATAGCATGTGATGTGGTGTGGTGTTCCCTGAATTGGCACCTCAATAAAGATTGCACTTTAACGGAGATGTTGTGAGCAGCATTCTTTTCTACATGGTGGTGGTGAGTGTGTGATTCTGTGCTGAACTTAAATCACAACTCAGCTGGGCTATCCTGCATAAAAATATTGCAAAATGGTAAAAGCAGGGCACTACAGCAGAACCCTACTGAAAAGCAGATGTTGAGTATAAGCTGATCTCTCCTGGAAAAATACATTGTAGAAGCATCCAGATCACCCATCTTGTAGCTGTCTGGCATATTCTTGGTGGACTTGTGGTCTCTCCAATAAGGCATTTGACCTCCTTCCAACTCACTCTCTCAGGCACCTCATTAGCACTGGTCACATAATGCAAACTACGAAAATAGTGATAACTGGCACAGCCCTTTGCTCACCACCTCAACTGGTATCCATCTGACGGTCTCTGAGCAATCACAAGTATTATACAAACACCTGCTTCTACTGTACTCATGATCACTCACAGACAATCAGATGGTAACAGGCTAAGGTGGTGAGCAGAGGGCTGTGCAGGTCACTGTCACTATTTCTGTACTTAGGCTTAGGTGACTTGAGTGGGAGGGGGGTTGTGGGGAAGAGAGTCCTGAGCAGGTGGGTTGACAGAGGATCAGATGTCCTTATGGGTGTGAGGAGACCACTTGACTACCAGGAATATTCAAGACAGCTACAATACAGTCGATTGAGGGTGTAGGAACCTGAGTAGGGGTGTGCAGACAGTTCTTATTTAAATCAGACCCCCCCATTATGCCTGGGTCCCACACCATCTACTGACCTATGTGTTCATACCATAAGTAACCTTGTTTATTTTCACTGTGATGTTGCTGTATTGCACTAACATATAGAAATAGGTATCCATCGTACAAGCATGGGTGCTAGGACTGTACTTGCCACTGATATTTGCTGCTGTATATTATGATTACATCATTTTATGGTTTTATACATGTTTTATGTGTATTACACCTGACATGCATCTCTTTTATTGTAATGTGTTTACCTAGGTTACGTGTGTTCCTTTTATGTTCTGATATAGTCATAAAATCATGTGTAATTTGTGTTTTATACCAAAGTATCATGCCCTGTGCATTTCTGCTTATGCTGCATTCTCTTTGTTCATAACATATAGCTGACAATGCATTTTCTTTGTTCAGAGATTCTTGTTTACTTTGCAACTTCATTTCCTATGTAATTGCCCAAGGGAGCCGCCTTGTCTACATGCCTTATCCAATGCTGAATGTTTATCATATCTGTAACTGCACTCTTATCAGTCATATATAATCATATGCACACCAGCTCCTCTGAGAGAAAGAGACCATACTTGAGGAATGGTGGGAAATCAGCTCCCTTGTGATTGCTTTGTCAAGTGTCTGACGTGAGTATTTGTAATAAAACTGCTTTTTATTACATACTGCTTGTGGTATAATCTTTGGATAGCCAGTCCAACATGCAAGAATCTGATGGTAAGCTGGACTTACTGTAACACCCCCCAGATCCAGTCCTTACCCCAGACCTCAGATAAATAAGGACTCAGCTGCAGGAGTCAGGTTTCAAGTCCTTATTTATTTATTTTACTTTTATTTTACAATTTTTTTGGCCAGGAAAGACACATTGAGTGGAACTTCATTTTCAGGTCATCCTGGGAGCACTATGAAGTTAAGTGACTCACTCAGTGCAGGGTCACACAGTATACAAATGGTGGCTGTGGGATTCAAACCCATGACTCCAGGTTTCTCCAGAAGTCCTTTAATGAGAGCATAGAAACTGTAGCCAGGAATTCCTTTACATAACATCCCTCCTAGGTTTTAAATTTCACACACATACACACACACACATTCGTGCACGCACACACACACACACACACACACACACCCCCCACCGCCGTGTTTTTTTCTATAAAAGCCACAGCTCTTGGAGGACTCTATTATACCCAGTCCCTACAAGGCCAGGACTTTGATGCTCATCCATACCTAAAAATGTTGAATTAGTTATAACCCATGGATGCTTTTTTGTCAAAACTTTCATTTTCAGTAAATGCTTTAGGCTCATTCACATAGCACCTTGCTGCAGCGGCCACTTTTAAATCGTTCAAAAAAATTTAAAGGAAACGTTATGGAGTCGCGTTCACATGGCACTGGTGTTTTCGGTGCCCTTTTCCTTTCCAGCAATTTATATATGGTTCTGGTCACTGTTGGGTTGGTGGGGACTTATAGTGATGCAGGTGGTTTGCCTGTTCAGACTGCACAGGAAACCACCTACACCACTCCACAATCCCAGAAAAAGAGGGATCATGGCAGCGACACCACGCAACAGAAAATTGCCAAAACGGGAACGTCGGCAGGAGCACCAATCTGGCCACTGTGAGCCACTGACAACGGCTCATAGTCGGTCGTGTGAATAAACCTTTTGTTTCTGAGTTGTAGTGTGTGTTATTCATCATTCTCTGACTTGACCAGTCAAGTCAATCCATGCGTATCAAAGAGGGAAGATGTCCATTAGAGTCAGGCAATAAAGTCTGTGAAGCAATTCAGCAGAGAGCTATAAAACACAGCTCCTTTACACCTCTGGTTCAAAGATTGTTAAGTTGCTGATTTAACTGTGCTGCTTGGAGAACTAAATACAAAAACAAGCATACCGCCTTGCCAATATGGCACTGTTTAGATAAAAATATGTAAAAAGAGGGTTTAGGTGTCCTTTAAGACTAAAACAAGCTGTCTGTGCTGTTTAAAGTGAGCATATCCATTGATTGTAATTTGATCTGGCATGAGAATGCTACATATAGGACGGGAACTCTCTCCCCCCCCCCCCCGGGAAGGATTGTGGTTCAACTCTGACATTGTGCTTTAGAAGGAGTCTGAAGTCCCCTTTTTCCAAAGTAACACCAAAATGTCTGCAGGGCTCTGCCCACACAGCCATAAAAAAGACCACTAGCTCAGTGTGGGTGTCAGAGATCCATTGTAGTCGATGCAGGACAAAAGGATCCAGCACTCAACTCTAATCAAAAAACATATACACTCTTAATGTGCTTAGTGTCTCAAGTGCAGCTACAAGTGCAAAACTGCTCTGGGATCTATCTTTCAGCCTTTGGTACCTGCAGACACAAAAATAGAACCATTGGCCCCTATTCTCAAAGAACCATGCAAGAGGCATGTATCGGAGCATGCAGCGCCACACCCGAGAGATTTCCACGCTGGTGCTACAATCACGAACACTGGCCCCCTTCCAGCCCCCTTATGTGACCCTGCCCCCTGATGCACAGGTCCATGGGGGCAGGCAGGTGCGGAGTGGCAGAACCTGGTGGGCAGCCAAATGGCTGCCCAGGCAGGGACCCTTGCGCACAATGGGCACCATGTTTCTGGCTGGTGCACAGAGCACTGACCATTCCGGTGTGGGGGTGCACTCCATCCACTTGACCCCAGCATCCTGAAGATCCCTGATGGCAGGGGCAGCATTGTTGGGGGGGCCAATGCCCCAGGCCATGTCTGTTGCGTCTGAAGGCAGCTTCCCCCGGGGAGCACATAGATGGCCCCAGTGGTTTATGGCTGCCTTCAGGATATGAAGCCAGCAGCCCCTGCACACAGCACTCCGCAGGATAGTAACTGTGCCGAGTACTGGCTTGCCCCCACGCACCCCCCCAGGCATGCCCCCGCATGGAGCTCTGCATTCGGCAGGGAATCAGGTGTGTAGGGGGCGCATATCCCCTTTGTGCATTGGGCAGAGGGGGAGCAGTGGGCGCAGGTGGCTACACGGTGGCTATGTAACCAACTTACATGGTGCGTAGCCACTGAATCCATTAGTGAATAGGGCCCTATATCAGTAAATCACAAGAGTTGTCCCAGTTCTACCTGGTCATTCAGTCTTGGCCAACTAAGTGATATTGGCTCTGTTTTTATGTCCATAGGTACCAATGATTGAACGATGGACCCCAGAGCAATTAAGCACAGAGATTGATAATACTTATATAATTCTATTTCTATAATATATATTCATAATATCTTACTCTGATTAAGGAATTAAGACTATCCATATTTAAGATTAGCTATGGGAGGTTAAGCTGACGTTTTATCTGTGTACATTAATAATTGAATGATTTAAACATAACTTAATCTTTAAGTCTTATGGTCAGTTCTGTGATGCCCAACTTTTATTTATTTATGTACTTATTTATTTTTATTTATTGAAAACTAGGAGTACACCTTTGAATCAGAGTTTTTTTTACAAAGGTTCCACTTTGGGAAAATGTGGTACAAAACCAGGGAACAAACAAGTAGGTTACAATAGCAGCAATTACAGATTTATAAACAGTAGCCTGGCTGGAGGTTACAATCACAATGGGTATAATGTTTCAACTGCAACAGCCACATGAAAATGAGTAGACAGTCAGAATAGGACTTTGTCAGAGCAAGTGCAATGAGTGGGGAAAAGTGCTAATGTAAAGGGGGTAGGAGTGCAAAACATGGAAGGGGGGAAAAACGGAATAGGGGCTGAGTGGGACTAGTTTACGGGGGAGAGGTGGATAAAAGGGAGACAGGGAGGAGGGAGGATGAGAGGTAGAGAGGAGGGTGGAGAGGCTGGCAGTAGGGGAGTAGGAGGGGCAGGCAGCTGGAAGGGGAAGAACAACTGTTAGGGAGCAGCAAGGAGGTAGGGGGTTAGGATGGAACGGGTGAGGGTGGGAGAGAGGTGAGTGAGGGAGAAATTGTATGAGGAGGACGTGGGGAGAGAGGGAGAGAGAGAGAGAGAGAGAGAGAGAGAGGAGAGTCAGGGAGAATGAAGGGGAAGGTGGTGGATTATGACAGAAGAAGGAGGAGGCTGGTGAAAAAGGTGCATATGATGATTGGATCAATGGAAGAAGGAAAGGCCAGTGGGGAAGAGGAAGAGCAGAGAGGAGGAGAGAGAGGGAGGGGAGTTATGGAGAGGGGGAAAGTGGATGAGGGGGTGGCGGAGCATAGAGTATGTGAGCTAGGTTCCACAGTCGCACCGACTTAGGGTGAAAAGGGTGAGAAGGTGCTGACAAAGCTTAATTTGAAGGTGCTTAATTTAGATTCAGCTGCAGTATTAGAGGGGAGACTGTTAAGAAGAGTGGGAGCCTTATATGCAAAGGTACACTTTACTTAGGAGGTTCTGAAGAAAGGGACATGGTAGGAAGGCCTAGAGGAGCTCCATGTACCCCTGGTATTTTGCTTTCGCATGATTAGGGTCTCAGTGCCAGGAGACAAAAGGCATAGGCCGATCTTTTTTGCAAGTAGTCCCATGTGACATGAGGCCCAAGCCTTGAGGGGGAGCCAACAGGTTCTTTCATAAAGTTCACAAGTATGGGTCCTCTTAGCCGACCCGGAAACTGATCTGCAACTCTTGTTAAGAGCAAACATGATACGCTTTAAAGAGTAGTCTGAGGCTTCACTATAGATAACTATACCATAGTCAACTTGTGAGAACACTGTGCAAGTAACCACCAGTCTCATGGCCTCAGCAATCATGTAGTGGTGGTGCCATTAGAGGATCTTGATCTTAGTGTCAATAACCTTAGCGAGTTGGTAATATGAGGATTGAAAGGGGGAGAGCAGAGTCAAGAGTAACACCAAGGTATTTAAACTTTTGTACTTATTCTAGGGGTTGGTTTAGGTTGTTACAGATTATTAGGCTGGTGGTTTTGAGCATATTGCGCGGGTTAGAGAAGAGCATGACCCTGTTTTTTTGTAATTCATGAGCAGTTAGTGCTGTTCAAACCAGGTCTCAACTGAATTGAAATTGGACTGTATGTCAGTGGTTAGTGAGAGTGGGTCGGGGTTACAAGTAAAGAGGACCACATCATCTGCATACAGGTCCAGGTTACAGTTGCAGGCAGAGGAGAGATTATTAATAAATAAGCTAAAAAGAAGGGGGCTGAGAATGGAGCCCAGTGGAACTCCAGAGCAAACAGGAAGGCTGTTTGAAAGAGTGGTGCAGATCTTAACTTGCTGGGATCTGCCACTCAGGTAGCTTTCAAACCTGTGGGAGACTTCTGTGGATAACCCGAGAGAAGTGGGAATGTGGAGCAGGAGGGAGTGGTTAATGGATTCAAATGCCTTTCTTAGATCAATATTAATTGACCCAACTAGGTGGCCATCATCGAGAGCCTCATGTATATAATTGGTGTAGGCAAGCAGGGCGGTGGTAGTACTGTGTGATTTTCTGAAGCCATGCTGTTGTGGGCACTGTAGATATATTGCAAGGTATTCCATGAGTTGGTCAGTGACAATGCACTCGAGGGCTTTGGAGAGGGGAGGAAAGATGGATATAGAACGATAGCTATTACCAAGAGTCCTGTCACCAGATTTGTTGTACTTAAGATTATCTGCATTGTTTTGTAAATTTTTAATCTTTTTATACTTGTTTTGGTGGTCACTCTGTACTTTATTTAAAAATGTAATACTACGTTTAAATGCCTGCTATTTAAGAAGTGGGCAAGAGGGGCCACACAACCTTGACAAAGCACCGGGAGTATGAAGCGCAAAATATTGGACTCCTGCGAGTCCTCCTGTGGGCTCTACAATCTGTTTTGTACTTGTAACTGCACTTTAAAAATAAAAGTTACTATAGTATATAGGACACCAAGTGCATGAAGAGTGTATTTACTCTTTTGTTTATAGCTGAGTGTCTGGATCCTTTTGTCCTGCAATATTCATTTTCAGCATACAGTACAAATGCAGGAACAGAAACAGTTTCCTGGGATCTGATCAGGAACTGGAGGAATCACAGATCTTGACAAAAATATAAACTTCTTGAACAACACCCTAACTAATGCAGAGTTGTGGAAAACTAGCTACTATCATGAACTTTCACATATAAAAGCAATTAAACACTCTGGAGACCAGCAATACTGGAGCTGACTTCAGGGCAACTGCTCTCTTCAGGTGAGGAAACAAATCAGACAGTAGGGCTAGATTGGGAGCATGACCACAGTGCAGAGTTTGAACTTTAAGTTCTAAATTCTATAATTTGTATAAGGTTCTATATCCAGGGAATCACTCTCTGCCTGGAGGATGATGCTTGTTGTAATGCACCAGTGAGGGGTTCCTGGTGTTAGGAAAACTCAAAGTTTCGTTCCTAAGAGCACTTTGTCAAGAATGAAAGGTGCCATCTAATAGTATAAATATACAGTATAATGTGTCCTTAATGAGCTGCTGACACCTCTGGGAAAACTTTAGAAAACACAATATTTAGACAAAATTCAGCTTGGGATTTCATTTACCTTCTATAGAGTTCTCCTCTTTTTATTAATTACTGAGGAAATTCCCACAAAAATAGGATCTTTATCCTGTAGAGTTCATCTGTCCCTACAGCATGTTCCCTACTTGAAATCATAATGCTCTGTTGCGCCATCGCAGTTTGTTGCCATGGGAATAACTGCGATGTCACAAGCAGAGTGTTATGATATTAGCTTGGGAATAAGCAATAGGAGCTGATGAACCCTCAAGGAACAAAAACCCTTTTTTCATGTATGTTATCTCAGTAATAAATTCTGGTCAGAGCCCGAAATGGCTGTGGAGAGCTTTTGGGGTGCTTCTACCCATTATTTCTAATGAATTTGCACAATGCAGATTTGCTGAGAGGTAATTTCAATGTGTTCTTCCTTTTACACATTTTTGCAATGTGTTTTCCTAGACTATGCCTGCTGATTGCTATATATTTAGCCTGGATAGTTCACAGAAGAAATGGCATCTCATTTTCAGTGGGGCTCTACATCTACAAAATATTATGCTGTATTGAGTAAAATCAGAACATACTGAAAACAACATTTTACATCTGGACTAGGCTACCCTGAATAAATACATTATAAAAATGATAAATCATGACCCCACTGAAAACAAGATATTGCATCTAATCTGGGCCATCCTGAGTAAATATAGTTCAAAAATGTGTAACTGAAGATCCTATGACAATGAGATATATCATCTCCCCTGCACTATCCAGGACACAAAATATAGGATGAGAAATACTAAAGGAAATCTACTGTAAACTGAACTTCACTGTGTTCAATAACATAAACAGTTTTTTTATTGTTTTATAACATATTAGACTGCCGTATTTATTTTGAATATTGTAGCCATGAAAATGGTGTATACAGTGTGTGTGTGTGTGTGTGTTTGTTTGTTGTAGCTCAATGTATTTGTTTCCCAAAAAGGATAGTAAAAAATGCCTGCTGATTGCTCTATATTTCCTGGATAGTTCACACAAGACCTGACATATGTCTGAGACAGTGCTTATCAGATAGTGTCGTAAGAGGTTAAAAAACTGTAAATCCTTTTAGATTTGCTGGGAAAGGGTGACATTTATGAGGTATGAATCTTTCTTGAAAGACAATACCTGCCCAATTGAAGCTTGTAGCAAGAAAATGCTTAAATGCTAAGTATTTGAATATGCAAGTTGTTGCATTTCAAAGGGGGTAAACAAATCTCCAGTTTAATAGGCAACCAATATTTAACAAGCTGTTTCAGTTTCCTAATGACCATCTGATAAGCAGCTTGGAGTCATGTCTCCAACATTCTAAATAGAAAGAAGGGAGTATTTTATTTCAGTTGGCATAGTGATTTGTGGATGTGGAAGGATACATTGAAAACTCCAAAATATGTGTTCCACGATACACCATTTTTCCAGCTACAGACAGCAAGATGGCTGTAGGCTCCACCCAAAGCCATAAAAATGTCAAGAAGGACTACTGAGGCCATGAGAAATAAAAGCTGCTTTGTGTCTAAATATTATGTTTTTCAAAGTTCTCCTGGATGTATTGGTAGCTCCTTAAACTGACAGTACATTTAATCACAAGTGTAGTAACTGAAAAAAGTGCTCAGAAGTTCAGTGCAACAGAATATACAAGAAATGAGAATCTCTGAACACCAACTAATTTAAAAGATAGGATGTTATTAATTCAATTTCTAATTATAACACATAGAGATAGCATATAGCTGAAAATTCCTGCCCTATAATTACTCCTGCAAGTCCTGTGCTAGATTAATAATTGTATTATACAGAAATAAAATTCAGAATGACTTTACAAAAAAAGGCACTAACTCATCTTTATTGTTTAAACCAGAATATAAAGTAGCTTTACATTTGAAGATCCAAAAGGTTTCTCTTTTTGCAAGGGTCAGCTCAGAATTACTACCTCTCAGGCCCAAGAAAGCTTTCTCAATGCCCATAAACTCACTTGGTGGGTCTCAGGCCTGGGTGAGGAGAGAATATGGTTAGCCAAACTGTATTCCATGTTGCCAGCCATAATGCCTCACATGTGGTCCCCTTTAGGGCTGTGTGAATACCTTTTTCTGACTATTCTGGATTCAGGCCCCAGGTATTCAGTATTCGTTATTTTGGTATTCGGCCACGAAAGGTGTTTTTTTTAAGAATAGCTTAAAAAGTACTTAAACAACACCATTAATCCCCCTTCAAACCTGGTGTGCCATTTACTCCTCATTGTCACTTCAATGACCAACATAGAGCTGTCACTAATGTAACACAAGACATGTGGCACACTCATTCTACCATACCACACACATAGCACTGCGAAAACAATATCAGGTACTGTATTAGGTCCACACTGTAGGGTGTTCACGGTCACAGTCACATGGGTAGAAGATTCTTTGGCCATGGACATAGGAATAGTGGTAACAGGGCTGAAGTGGTAGTAACAGCTGAAATGGTGGCTGCTGCAAGAATGGTATTGGTGGTGGTGGTGGGAGTCACACTGGCTGTGGATGTAGCAGCCTTAGTGGTAGCAGTGAGAACATTGCTGGTGGTATCTGCTGCTTCCTGCACAAGGCATGTAAGTTCTAATGCCCTCCTACTACTGGCATAGAAGGATGTGACAGTGAAAGTGCAGATGGAACAGGTGGTGACACTAGTAGCAGCAGCATACTGTCTGTCGCCACTGTATGAATTAATCTTATGATGTTTTGTAATCTTGATGAAGCGTTTCATCCTTGGGTTACATTAGGATTGTTTTATTAGAGGAGTATCTCTGTCTCATTTCTTATAACGTCACTTATTTATGTTGTGTGTTTCTTTAAAGGTTTAATATTCATAGTGGGACCGATTTTCAAACCCAGTTGGAAAGCCACAAGGGACTTGCAGATGGGAGTTTGACGTAAGTGATGACTTGTGTCAAACACCAGGGAGTTTGCAATTTTTGGTCATCAGCATCCACAACTTCTGGATGAAAGCCCCTTGCAGCAGCTCCCCCCTGTGATAACTTTGCATCCATGGGCAACCTCTGCAATGGGACTTGCAGCACAGATTGGGCGCAATGTGCTGTAAATAGGGTCGACTGTTGCAAACTGCACAACACCTTGTAAAATTGGACTGCGCTGCATCCAAGGTGTGTGGCGCATCCACGACCACTGTTGCATTGGATGCAGGGTTTGCCGAAAGCCCTCCATCCACCTTTGAAAATCAGCCCAGCTTGTTTGTATGTTACCAAGATGCCCCTGACAAAGACCAGATTCTGGTCAAAGCCACAGGACTTTATTGTCATCCTCCAGCCTCCACACAAATAAATGTCTTGGCAACTTTATGCTCTGCTCTTAACTGTGTTAGGCAGCCCAGGGTCACACCGGCAGTAATCTCCTCGATGTGCTGTACTTTTGTGTGTTTATCATCCTGTCACTCACCACTTGGGACCAACGGTGCAGATGCATTGCTGGGGCTGGACCAAGCATATTTGCAAGGTTGCTAAGACATGACGGCTCAGGTGACTAGTGGTTACTGCGTAAAACACAAACTACTGTTAGTGTCTGTGTGTGTGATGCTTTGCTTAGTGCTTGTGGAACTACAGTAATACTCATGGCAACCCTAGCAGTTACACTGTACGACAAAAAGCAGCAGCAAATAAAAAAACACTGCCACTAAGAAGGGGGAAAGAGGGCAACCCCTTTAGTAGAACATGGAACCGAGCAAGGAACTGACAGCTGACACACACTCAACTCAGTGAGTAAATCCTGCCCACTAAGAATTGCAACAGTTTAATAAAAACAAAAACTCACATGCACATAGCCATGCACAGGCACACCAGGGTGGGACAAATCAGTTTAGTGCTGGTTGACAGTTTGGCCATCATTATTTTTAGTGGTTATCATTTTTAAGGGGTTGCACCAAGCCCTGTACCAAGACACTTTGTGAGCAGGTAACCTGATGACCAGTAAATTTAAAAATCTAGTATCCAATCCAATTTTTTAGTGGCCTTTGGCCACCTGGCTAACTTTCTGTTTGTCCTACCCTGGCATAATCTTGGAGTTGCAGTTGCACGACAGTTTGCATGATTTATGGCAGCTTCGCCGTCTGGTGCAACTCTGTAAAAAAAACATATGATTGCTGCAAGTTAGACCAGAAGAATCTGGGCTATCTTGTGGTAACTGCCACATGGGATAGAAAATCCCGATAGATTGCCGCAAGCCCCATGCACCTTATTGCTGGTGCATCTGGGGTTTGCGGCAATCTAGGTCATTTGAAAATTCTGCCCATAGAGTTTTCTTTGCCCCCTTTTTTCCAACTTCAGAATTGCTGAAAATAATAAACGAAAAGGCACCTCAAACTGAAGAAAGATGGTGATGCAGTTAGAAATGGCAACAGAAGGCACTGTGCTGCTCCCACAGTGTTGCCGTGATGACAGGAAGAACAGACCTGAGGTGCATGAGGGAGCCGGCAACAATTATTGGCAGGTATGCGCAGCACCACTTGAGATGTGTAGGTGCCATCAGTACCTGATGTCTTCTCCCTCTTAGCAAAATCTTGCTCTGTCTGGGTCCAAGTGCCTCTGGTCCCAGATGCATCAGTGGGAATCAGTGGAGAAGACTGATTCCTGGAAGATCCATGGCTATCTTGCCCAGTTTGGTGTCACAAGAATTATTGTAGGTGACTGTTTCCTCATTTTCCAGAGAACTCTGGGAATTAGAGATAACGGAGGGAATGCAAAGAGGAACTTTCCCATTTAGTTTACACAGAAACATAGAAGCTGATGGCAGAAAAGCACCGCAAGGCCCATCCAGTCTGCCCATTATTAGAGTTTAGAGTCAGAGTATCCAGGAGTAGAGTCCCCTGTGGGGTGGCCAGCAACAGAACAGTGGCACCTTGTAATTGCCCCATGAGGCAAATAAGTTCACCTCTGGTACATCCCATCTCCTGAATAAGGTTTGCATGATTGGGTGTTCTAGTGACCACTCAAGGTTTCCCTGACGTATTCTGCTTAGTGAATCTGCCAGGACTTTGCTCTTTCCTGGTAGAGCTGGTAAATGTACAGCAGTGATTTATGTATTTAGGGAGCATGCCAGATTTCAAATCCTCATTGCCTCTCTGCATAGTTTTGTGGATCTGATGACACATTTCTTTTTTGTGTAGTACATAGTGGTGGTACTGTCTGTTCTGACCAGAACTGATTGGTCATGGACCAGGTCTGAGAAGTGCTGTAGAGACAGGAGTACAGCCCTGAACTCCAGCATGTTTATGTCCTCCTGCTACTCTTATTAAGACCAGACTCCACTTTAGTGTGATTGCCCAGATGCCCTCCCCATCCTGGTAGGGAGGCATCTGTTGTCAGAGTGAGTGCTGTGGACACTTTTTGGAAAGGGACTTCTTCCATGACAGTATCCACTTCCTTACACTACCCTAAAGCCCTGGCAAGACTTGCTGTGAATGGTACAAGTTGGCTTAGTGGGACTGACTTGTGATGCCAGTGCCTTCTTAAGTGGTACTGAACATTTCTCATCTATAAGCAAGACCCAAGGCACCAAAGCTGTTACTGCTGATATGAGCCCTGGCAGGTGAAAGAAGTCCCTTGCTGGCCTTAGCTTAGTTGGCTTGTAAGATCTTGCACAGAACAACAGGCTCTGCACTCCTTCCTGTGACAAGATTGCTTTCCCCTGAGTAGTGTCCAACTCTGCTTCTATAAAAGCCAGCACTTAGCTGGGTTCCAGCTGTGACTTTTCTATGTTTAGTAGAATGTCCAGGCATTGCCAACCACAAATTGATGTTGTTTCAAGAAGCCAGCACTCTTTAGAAATGGTCTTCGGTATATGTATTTAAATATCTGCAGATTCCCCATATGTTAATGAAGCACTTTGGTACAGGGCCTTGGTCCAGTACTCTGTCATCTATACTAAAGCCATACATTGTATCTCTTCCGACTTCCCATTTAATAGCATATGCATATGCTTTTTTGCAGACCACACTGGCTCAGTTAGAATACCAAAGATGTTATTGGTGGAACCAGTTACAGCCGGCAACTACGTATTCTAGAAGTTGGACGAGAATCTGGAAACATTTACATAGATATATTAAATGGGATAGGTATAGATTTATGCAGTTTCAAATAAATCACAATTTGTTTTACACTCCGGTTAAGTTAAACCGGATAGGCGCCCTTACTTCTGAGCTCTGTACCAGATGTGCAAAACTCCTGGAGACCTGCTACACATGTTGTGGATATGTGAGAGAATTTCTCCATTCTAGAACAACATCAAATCCCGCTTGGACCGGCTGTTATCTCTGTCAGATAAGTTTAGTCTGGAGGTATGTATCCTAGGAGATTATGCCACCCTTCAGGGCCGATCTCAGCGATCATATATGGCACTAATCTCAGCATGTGCCAAAAAAATAATACTCTGGCACTGGAAAGATGCAATCACCCCCTCTTATACTGAATGGTATCGAGAAATAATGTTTGCTGTACAAGCAGAGCGGGTTGTAGTGGGAGTGTCTAATAATATGGAAAAATTCAAACAGATCTGGGACCCCTTACTAAGTTTGTTGTTGATCCGGAGCGAATAGGGCAAATCTAACATTGGAGCTCCTTAATATCCGGTGACAGTTTAAGAGTTCTTGAGGCATATTATATGTGATATAAGAAAAACAGTATTACCTATTGGCAGTCGAGGTGGGTTGGAGGTACAGGCATCTGTTTATCCTGTTGTACCTTACTCAACTGGCAATAATACTAAGAGGTAAATTTTTTCTTTCCTCTTTCTTTATGTAAATGCTTGTAATGTATGTAGACTATAATGTACGTTGGATGCCTGTAACATTGTGGTGGGAAAAAAAAAAAGAAAAACCTAATAAAATATATTCAATAAAAAAAAAAGAAAAAAAAAGAATGTCCAGGCATTCCAGGGTGTTTTACACCACTGCAGTTGAGCACAGTGCCTCTTGCTTTGTCCTTCCTGTGACTAGCCAGTCATCCAGGTAAGAATACAATGTTAACCCTTTTCTTCTCATTAATGCAGCTACTGCTGCTAGGCATTTTTTGAACACCCTTGGAGCTGAGGTTAGGCCAAAAGGCAGTGTGGCAAACTGATACTGCGCTTTTCCTAATCTGAGTCTTAGGTATTTTCTGTGGGAGTGTCTCAGAGGGATATGAAAGAGAGCATCTTTCAAATCCATTGATCCATGCAACTCCACTTTTGCAGGGTTCATAACAGTTCTGTTTTATCATTTTGAATTTTTCAATTTTTATGTGCCTGTTCTGGACTCATAAATCCAGAATTTGCCACCAATCACCATTTTTACGGCTGCATAGCACATGTTAATATGTTGTGAACTGGAGTAGGAGAGAGAAAAAAGTGTGTCTGGGGGTGTGACCAGATACCGAATACATCACATAACATGATGTTTGCTTTACGCTCAGCCCAGTGGAATTGAAGCATAAAGAGTATGCATGAATCAGTTTCTCTCTCTCTCTCTCTCTCTCTCTCTCTCTCTCTCTCTCTCTCTCTCTCTCTCTCTCTCTCTCTCCCCTGCACTTCTTCTCTATCTCTTTCTCAGTCTGTCATTCTCCCCTCCACTTCTTTTCTTTCCTCTGATACTGTTCCAATTCCATTTGGTCCTGGCCTGATGCATCCCAGTCCAAATTGCAACTCTCCTGCCCCCACAACCCTGCACTCCACGCTCTTTTCCTCGCACAGCACCTGCACAGGTTGCAGTTCTGACCCCCTTACTCAGCCTTCATCCCTAGTGCCTCTCTCTCTCTATCCCCCCTTGCATGTCCTCTCTGTCTCTGTAGTAGTCTGTTTTTCCCCAG
Source organism: Neoceratodus forsteri (assembly GCA_016271365.2). Taxonomy (NCBI): domain Eukaryota; kingdom Metazoa; phylum Chordata; order Ceratodontiformes; family Ceratodontidae; genus Neoceratodus; species Neoceratodus forsteri. Next base: position 521,900,198 of record CM057458.1, read on the forward strand.
CACCACTTCTTTTCATCGCTCTGCAGTCCTTCCGGTTCCTTACACTCCTGGCCTAATGCATCCCAGTTTGATTGCAGCTCCCTTGCCTCCTGCAACACTGCAGCTCACTCTCTCTCCCTCCTCACAAGGAGCTGGACTCAGGTTCCAGTTCCAACCCCCTTGCTCATTCCCCCTCCCAAGTGACCACCACAGCAGCTGCTGAAGCATTTGATTGAGGGAGCTGGGACTGTGGGCACCGAGTTGCAGGTAAAAGAGCCAGTGAAGGGGAAACTGAATCCCCAGCCAGCAGCAACATCAAGTAAAGAGCACAGCTGAGCAGAAGCCCGGTCAACCAATAATTCCTTAGACTGTGTCTGGTTTGACATATTTGGGTTGTATACTGAGGGGGAGATATTCAGAGGAGTTGTGCAATGCACAACAGGGTTGCGCATGGTAATCACAGACATGCACCTCGGAGTCATATTCAATGAACGTGACTGTGCAGCACAAAACGCACTGTGCAGCAGTGCAAGAGTAATGCACACAGCACAAGTACAAGTGGGTGTAACCATGAATAAGCAACGCAATGGCATATTCAGCAGTACAGTATGGCGCAAGTCAGGAGCAACAGAGAATGTGCTGCATAGAATTGAGCCTATAAAAGCAGGCTCAAACACACACATAGCAGATGCGCAAGGTACAGAGCCAAGTGTAACATGGATGCTGAGACATTCATCATGGAGGCAGTGATGAGGGGTGTGAGGAGGCAGGAGGAGGAACAGCAACATGGCCGAGGAAGGGCCTATCGGTGGTATGCCACACACAGACAGTACCGTGCTCGCCTCACCTTTGAGGACTTTGGGGATGCAGAGAGTGTGGCACAGTATCGGCTGAACAGGGCAATTCTGAGGCAGATCTGTAAGCTGTGCCATGATGAGGTCCCGGCACCCACCAGGAGGAGCCATGCAATGACAGTGGAGACCAAGGTGACAGCAGCAATGTGCTTGCTCACCACAGACATCTTCCAGAAACCAACAGGGGCAACCACAGGCATCCCCCATTCTGCCACGTCCCACCTCCTCATACAGTTCCTCAACACTCTGCTGCCACATGCTTCAAAGTTCATCCAATTCCCATGCACACAGGCAGAGCATACAGCAAACATGCAGGGCTTCCACAGGGTGGCAAGCATGCCAGGTGTGATCGGGGTGATAGACTGCACCGACTTGGCCATATGCACACCACCTGGCCCAGAGGGCACAGCTTATGCCAACCAGGAGGGCTACCCATCAGTCAACTGCCAGGTGGTGTGCAATGCCATGGGGTGCATCACCAATGTCTGTGCCACACACCCTGGAAGTTCACATAATGCATTCATCTGGCACAGCTCCATGCTGTGCCAGCAATTTGAGTATGGAGAGATCCCCACAGGCCACCTGGTAGGTGAATATGGGATGTGATGGGGAGTCTGGGAGGATGCACATGGAACAGAGGCCCAGGCCACATGCAGTAGGTGCTGACAGCATGGCTGAAGGGGGCATGGGGGGGTGACAATCATGGCAACGTGCTAACCTGTACACCGTACCCACACAGGAGAAAGCATATACCACCTGCAACCCTGGTTGCTCATCCCCATCTGGCTCCCATCAAACCCCGCTGATGAACGATATAACAAGGCCCACATTGCAACATGCAACATCATAGAGCAAGTCTTTGGCATGCTCAAGATGAAGTTCTGTTTCCTAGACAGGGCCGCTGGTGCCCCACAGTATAGCCCTGTGAAAAACTGTGGACTATTCCTGTCCTGCTGCATGCTGCACAACATGGCCATTGACAATGACATAGCCATACAGGTGGATGAGGACAACAGCAGTGATGACAATGGGGATGATGACCCGGGGGGAGCAGCCAACCATGCAACGGAGAGGCCCGAGGATTGCCACAAGGGCCAGGATGCACAGGGCAACCACCATACAGTAGCACTTTAGGATCTGCAGATGAGTAGGAGAAATGACAGTCACCCAGGCATGGAGCAGACACACACACACACACACACTCACACACACGGAGGTACATGACCACACAGGGAGGCATGCAAGGCCACCGGCACACACACAGCCAGTACAGGGACAGCACTGACACACAGCCACACACACACACACTGCACAGCACACAGGCATGGGCGCATGCGTGCACACACGCGGGCACAGTGCTGGACAATGGTCAGCTGTAACATGATGGGCACAGGCAGCAACAGCGGCACACCAGGCATACAGCGGGCCATGGTGTGCTGTGCAGATGGCGCATCTGGAAATGGCAGCTGTGGTGGCAGGCCAAGCAAACATGTGGGCTGCAGACAGTGCCATGGATCAGACAGATGGCACCGGCACACTGGCAAGGCCAGCACCATGCTGCCCTCATCACGCCCATGCCACATGGCCCTGCAGTACAGCATGCACACAGGGAGGTCATGCTGCATGCCACAGACACGTGCCACCACACACACACAGGCATGCACAGAGGAACATGCACAAGGCCACAGCGGCAGGCAGCGGGATGAGACAGCACAACCAGCAGGCCTACCAGGTGGAAGCACGGCCACCACAGCCACATGGGCAGCTACACCCTTGCTGGGTGGCAGCCACAGGCTGCTGAACAGCCACTGGAGGTGTACTCAACACACTCATGGGGGTGGAGGTGCAGGAACATGACCAGGTCCCCACAGGCATGAACAGGCTGGCAAACAGAGACCCGCCGGAGGTGTCAGGGATGAGCATGTCAGAGCCCGGCATCAGCCGTGCTGGGGTCATCAGACGCCAATTCTGCGGAGTGGATGCCACACTACAGAGAGTCCTACACACCCTGCTACATCCACTGGATACCAGCAATGCAAGTCCGGAGGTGATGGCTCAGGCAATGTGGTCCAGCAAGGTGATCATGGCCTCTCACAGCTGCTGGATCACACCCATCAGCTGTGCATGTCCAATGTCTGCACGCTCAGATTGGTGGTGTAGCTCCACCCACAGTGCATGCAACTGTGCCCTGAGCATTGCCTGGTTGTCCACAGAGGCCTGCAGCAACCCGGTGTACATGGCCAGCCTGTCAGCAATGTGTGAGTTGTGGGGCCGGTGCTGACCAGCTGGGGGAGTGGCAGCATGCCCAGCGACATCCCCTTTTGGGGGCTGCCACATGGGTTCCACACAGGTGGAGGTAGTAGAGGGCATGCCCCATCAGTGGTCACTGTGGTGTGCTGCATGGTAGCCACCACTGCCCAGTGCCACTGTCCTGCTACCTGCTGCACATTCCCCATGGCCTCAGTGTCCATGGCACCTGCCCCACCATGGCCTGCGTCAGTGGCATTGCCACCCACCACCACGGGGCCATAAACAGGGGGTGCCTGCATGGGTGCTGTACCGCCGCCACTGGTGACAGCTGCCAGTGTGCAGGACTGTACCCTGGTGGCGTCCCCAGTCCTGTGCCACCCATACTCACTGCCAGGTCATCATCTGTGTCAGACCAACCACTCATCTGCGTGTCCGGTATGAGGACAGGCAGCTCCTCCATGAGCAGTAGGTCCAACTGGGGGTCATCGTTGTCCAGGCCTAAGAAGGCTAGCAGCCCCACACTGCCATGTCACTGCTGGTCCATGGCCCTGATGCTGGATGATGTTGATGGCTCATCCTCAGTGGGTCCAGCATCAGCAGGTGCATTGTGCATCCCATCCCTGAGGCATGATGGTGCTGAAACACACAACAATGGAACACATGAGTAGGATGACAGTGTGCACTCTGCACCACAATTGATGGGGGAGGCATGAGTGCACATGCGTAACAACTATGGGACAGGGCATGCATGCTGCACAATACAGCGGGCTGGGCCCACCATGCATGGGGCACATGCAGGGCCGGCCATGCGCGGAGGACAGAGCACATGGCACAGCACCACATACTGGGTGGCATGTCATGGCTGCACACCGCCATTGGCCACTCCGTCTGTTGCATGCCGTGTGTCCATCCATGCCCCTGTGGGCCATGCCATGCCCTGTGGTCACCAGGCATGTGCCCCTGTGGTGCTGGCCAGTCATGCTGTACACCCTGGGGCCAGGGTCATGGTGGCTGCAGCACCGCACACAGGCAGTCCCGGTCATGCACAGTGGCATCCTGTGCAGCATGTGCTACAGCTGGCAGAACATGCATAGGGCCCACAGCATGGCTGCACACATGCCTACATGCCGCCATGCAGCACACACACTCCAGCACACCCCCCATGGCACACAGTGACTCACAGTGCTGTGAGGGGCTGCCACCCATCTGGAACCCGGCACCCGGTACGCCATCAATGGCTGTGTAGCTGATAGTCACTGCCACCATCTCCTCTCCTGCTGTGAGGACAGGGGTGGCTCCAGGGCTCCTGCCGGTCCTATTGCAGGATGCCTTGATGGTGGCCACCTTCTGTTTGATATGCTGCCTGTCTGTCCCCATCTTCTTTTTGCACTCTTGTGCACTACGCTGATGTTGTCCGTGGGCATTCAGGTACGTTGCCACCTCTTCCCTCTCTGTGGCACACTCCTGTGGCATGCCCGTGACTCCACTGAGCAGCTCCTCCCTGTTGATGTAGGCCTCGAACAGGGCCTGCTGCTCATTTTTGGTAAAGTTGGGCCTGTGCCTACGTCTAGATCCCTGCTCTTCTGCTCCCTCATTCTCCGACCTGATGCTTCTTGTGGGCGGAAAACATTGGCACAATCAGTGGACTGTCAGACTAGCCTGGAACACTGCAGCACAGATGGCAAACACAGTACTATCCCAATGTATGTAGCCCCATACTAATATGGCTGTAATACCTGTCAGTGCCTAGTGCTGTGGTGTCACACTTTTATGGCTCATCTCATGCAAATGAGCAGTTATGCAATGACTGCGTCATGCATAGGCTCAGTAGGCTATTTGCATACCGTGGTTGACTATCGCTGTGTTGTGCTATGTACATTCAGAATGCACCGGGGAGGGTCGCTGGTGCATGTCCTGCACATGCGCGGTGGGCGGCAGTGCTTCTGTCATGCACATTGGGCTGCCACGTGTGGCCTATGGTGCACCAGTGCATGTAGCACAGTGTGCCCCCATTGTGCATGCACTCACGTGTGCAGGTCACACACGCTGCTTCCCTGCACTGTCTGGCCCTATTGCACACTGTTGCTGCATGTGCCATACCCCGTACCATGCAGTAGATGCTGCTACACACATGTGTGCATGGGCAAACCACCATCTGTGGTCATGCTGTGTGTCTGTGGGTTCATGGCCCTGACCCCTGACTCCCTCCCGGCAGGGCTGCACTGCACATGTGCGTAGATGCACGATTGGCAGTGGCTGTGCATCCCAATTGAGCAATCCATGCTGCGCAGCCATGATACTGGCATTGCATGACTCCACATGCTGGCAGAGCAGGCATACACAGTCAGACAGTGCATCGGTCAGCAGCTATGGCAGTCCCAGGGCAGTGTGGTCTTAGAGCGGTGAACTGATCTGACATGGAGCTGGCCAACCTAGTGGCCCTTGTCCTGCCCATTGAGGACTGCCTCTTCGGCATGGCAGAGCTGCAGGAGTCACACGCTGTGGTGTGGCAGGGTGTGGCGACTGGTCTGGAGTGGCAGACAGGGGTGCCACACACCTCAGAGCAGTGCAGGCACTGGTATAGTGACCTGCACAGGTGGGATCCTGGACGCCTCTGATGGCTACAGGAGCAGGCGTGCAGGGGATCAGTGCCCCAGTCAGGTAGGTGTCACATTGTTCTATGCATGCATCTGCTCTTCACATCCATCGCTGTGCTGCGCACCACGTGTGCAGCTGCTGGGTGGGGGGCCTGCACTTGTGGCTGGTGCACATCCTCCATTGCTGCACTGCATGCCTCTGCAGTGCATGGCAACGGTGAGCCATACACCATGCCCAGGAGATGGATCTGTGTGCATGCCCATGCCTTGCCAGCACTGTGCACTGTGTTGGTGGTGGGTGGCTGTAATCTTGGCACGGCACTCATGCCCATTGTCTCTCTCTCTCTCTCTCTCTTTATCTCTGTGTTCCTTCCACAGGTCTGGAGGAACATAGGAGGGCCAGGATGGCTGCAGATCAGGATAGGCAGTGCAGTGATGGTGGTGGTGTGGCTGCGCTGGTGCCTGTGCAGGCAGGTGAGTGTGTGTGGCATGGTGTGTGGGGGCATTGTTGGCAGTGGGGTAGCTGAGAGTTATTGCACAGGGCAGTGCGACCGTGCATACCTGTGGGAGAATTCCCTCCCTAGCTCTTGTAGGTCTGCCTAGTAGGGGGTTTCCTTGGTGTATCCCTGCTAAATGTATGTCTTTTCTGTTTTGATTTATGTTAAAATGTTTGTCCTACATGGATTGGCCACCCACGTGCTGCGTTTGTGTCAGTCTGTCCTATTAGTCTCCCGGCAGAGGCTTGCTAAAATTAAATATTACACCAGCATTGAAATACATTGAGCTTATAAGGTATATATGATGCTTAATAAAAGTGTATGATTCATCTCAAGTAATGAGAAAAGGGTTTGTGTCACTATTGTATTGGAAATGAAAAATAAATGGTAATCTGATTGTATACATTTTTAAACCAATACCCTTTAGCAACCCTTCATTTAAAAATAGAATTTCTTGCAGTGGTGATACAGACAATCAGATAATTGTCTGTATATTTTCAGGGTTTTCAAATAGAGAAATGCCTTTCCTTATGAGCTCCAAGCTCCATTTGTCTGAATGTGCCCTTGTGAGCATTACGATGCTGCTCGACTGTGTGAACGATCGCGGTGGATTTCAAGCCGCCGTCTTTTGTGCTACGAGCTTCAGACTAAAAATAGGAGCTCTCTCTTTTTTTGTTTTCTTTCCAAAACACTGTAAATTCAATAAAGGAGCACTCAAAAGCCATCCTGACTGACTGAAAGTCCTATGAAAGGACTGGGAGTTAACTCTAGTTTTGTTTTAATCAAACATTAAAAGGTACCTGAACAAATAAGAGCTCTGGGAGTCTGTGTGTTGTCCTCACTGCAGCTAGTGCTCTAAGAGCTGGCCAGCCCTGATTTCTCCATATTTATGCTGAACCTAACTGTAGAAGGGACAAACAGACTGCTTCCCCAGTTATCTTTGTTATTCCAGAATTAAAACTGGTTCTGTTCACACATTATACTTGGTATCAATAAATGTGATGTAATACAGTTTATGTTATAAAATTATTCTCCAGTTAAATAAAGTAAAAAGTGTGTATTATGCAATGTATCCTGATTGACAGGTACTATGAGTCAATCCTAAGCTCTGACAGGCTATATATGGGTCATTTCAAGCCTAGTCAGATCAGATTTGGTTGGAATGTTGAAGGGACAACCCTCAGTGGGACTAGTGCTTGCTGGTCATAAGGAAGATTTTTGTTTTCTTCATCTGGAAATCATTTTGGTGCTGAAGTTAAGGCTTATTTAAGTTGTTATTTATTTTTTTATTTTGATGAAACCAGTCCGCTTAATTTTTGTTCTGTAAAATAAAAGATTTTTTTTGTTGAAACTTCATTTTGGCTGATGTGTCCATCTGTATCCACTTTGAATCTTTCACAATACCCACTGCGATGGGTGGTAGCCGGCACCACTGCATGTGCCGTGCTGTGCCTGGGGCGGGGCTTGCACATCCCGGGGTAGGGTGTGGGTGTGCATACGTCCCATGGTGTGCATCTGCTGCATGGGGCATACTGTATTGACTGAGGGGCTCTTGCACCAGGTCTGTGTGGTCCACTGCTCGGGTATTGGGGCAGGTCTGTCACAGACATCCATGCAGTCTGCCCTTGGGGCATGGTGATGTCGGCTGCTGCTGTCCACTGTGAATGTGCCTGGTCCAGTTCTATCCACCCGTGGATGCAGCAGCTGTCCCGTGCACATCTGTGGCTGGGGAAGGGCTACTTGGACTCCATAACTCATTGTCTGTCTTGTTTCCCCTCCTGTAGGTCAGGCCAGGCTACAAGGACAGCGCCATCAGCAGGCCATTGGTGTGGGAATCCATGTGCTGTGTGGTGTGGTGCAGCTAGACAACCTCCTCTGCATCAGCTGCAGGAGCTGCGTGCCACCCAGGCACTCATCAGAGAGGTACACCAGCTGCGGGAGGCACAGGGATGGGCTCGCTGCTGAGGCTGTCCTTGCACATCACTGTGCCTTGGACTTTTACCCCCTCCTGCTTTGCTTTCCCCTGCCTGTTCCTGCTACCTTGCTTCCAACCCCATTCCCTTGTTGCCATCCATTCTCACCCTTCCTCATCACATCCAGTTCTGTTGTTGTTCTACACTGTTGGCTCACCCCTGTTGTTGTTTTAAAGTAAAGTGTTTTGTTTCTAAACCTCTGTGTCAGATTCTTCTTTGCCAGCACAGTGCTGCACTGTGCCTCCATTGTTCTGTGCTGCTCTTGGGTGTGCCCATTGTGTTCTACGGCTGTTCCCTTTCTGGTGTGTTCCAATGTGCAGTGGCTGCTGTGTGCCACTTGCCACTGTGGCTCAGGCCATTGGTCCATGGGTGTGCTTCTGGCCTATCTGCGGTCCAGTGCAGCACATCCCTGTTTGGCGGTGCTGCCCTGCTCTTCACCTGCACCATTGCCCTTGCCGGTGCTGGTGTACGGTGCAGTGCTGGGCCATGTGTGGCTGCTTGGTGGCGTGGCGTGGTGTGGCGGTGCACCACCAGGAAATGGCATACCAAACCCTGCTGCCACCGGATGAAGCTGCGTGCCCTAGCATACACTGTGCAGCCAGGCCACACATCCTGAACCCCCACACCAGCAACCCATGGAATCGGAAGCCCCACTGTGCCCCAGAAAGCAATGTGCACATGCATGCACACCGCCCAAGCAAACCAGCAGCACGGTATGGTGACACAAGACAGCCTTTAATCCAATGCTGCCATGGCTTCTGGTGGCAATAACACAAGTAAACAATGTGCAGCGGCAGCATGGCCATGCATTGGACCATGTGCATTGCTGCGTAACACTACATATCCCCAATTGAAACTGACACTAGCAAGTGAATGAACAATGCAATACACAATGCCGGGGCCGCCATATGGGCGGCGGTGTACATCAACATATAAAGGAACCTACATGTGGGTCACTGTACTGTTACCCGAACCAAAGAAAAACATAACCATGCACAGGTGGTTCCCTAACCCAGGCACCCGTGTGGCCATACTGTATCGAAACCCCTGACACAACATGTTGCAGAGACGCCACGCAACAGTGCATGCGACCCAGGAATTGCACTGTGCAACTGAGTGCCACAGTCAGCACATACCTCTGTGCCAACATGAACCAGGCACTGTTGTCACTGGGTGGACCCCAGTGGCATCCCCAATGTAGGAGGGAAATCAAACAGGGAGTCTCGGGTGGCAACTGGCGGGACGCACCGGTCAGCCAGCCCCTGCATGCTGCATGGGTAATCACAGGGTGGTCCACTGGAACCCGTCACTGTACAGGTCCTGTGTGAAGCTGGGCATGCCTGCTGTGGGATACAAGGGGGTAGCACTGTGCAGAGCAGCAGCACCATGCATTGGGGGTTGGGGGCTGTGTGCAGGCCACTGGTGGCTGGCATGACACCTGTGGGGTACTGCTGTGCTATGCTGTCACCAGCCGGTGGTGCCTGGGACATGGGTGGCAGGGTGGTGGGGCAATGACATCACCCATGTACACAGCACCCTGTAGTGGGGTGTCATGCCTGCGGGGTGCTGGCATAGCCGGGGGATGCATCCTGGTGGCGGCTGGCTGTGCCACGCAGCCGTGCCTCACCAGCGTGGACAGGTGCATGATGGTGGTCGCCATGCCACTGAGGGTCTCAGAGGCCATTGGCATGGTGGCACACCCACGGGGAACAGGGCACAGGGGGCTGGGGCTGCGGTGGTGTGTGCCATGGGGGTGGCACCCGACCATTGCGGTGCGGCTGCAGGGGGTGGCTGCTGGCATTGCATGGCCAGTAACTGGACCATCTGTGTGAAGAACTGCTGTGTCTGCTCTGCCTCCTGTCTCCGTAACCACTCCTCCAATGCCCTCTCCTCCTGTGCCCGCTCCCTCTCCAGGTCCATCAGCTCCCTGTGGTGCTCCTGCATCATTCTACGCATTGGTTCCAGCACTGCCCCAAGTACATCTGCCATCCATGCTGTCTTCGACTTTCTCTTCCTGAGGTTCACCAGGGGTAACTGGTCACCCTGCTGCTTCGCATGGCTGCCTCCTCCCCACAGTGGATCCATCACTGGAGGTTCCTGGCATCACATCCTGCAGGACCAAGGACACTGGGGAGGCCTCCGCTGTGTCGGTGTCCATCAATGTCCCCTCACCAGGGTCTTGCCCTGGAATGGCAGAACACACCTGTCACCATTACACACATGTGGGTACCCCACCCCCACTCCCCCATGGCCAAAGCCAGCCCCATGCCCCTTTCACCCATGCACCTGTGTGCCTACGTACACCACAGGTGCCACATGCAAACTCCCTTGAGTGCACCTGTGCCACCACCCATGCCATGCCTATCACCATGTGCCGCATGCCCAGGATACACCTCCACCGGCATGCCATATCCCAGCATACACATTGCACAATGCACGTACCTGTGTCGGGGCACTCCCACTGCACACCATCATTGTCCTCATTTCCCAGGTGCGGGCATGCATCCCCGGTGGTGTCCCCATCATCCTCCATGTCCAGTTCAGGGCTGGCCACCTGTGAGCTCTCCAGGATGAACGCTGGTTTGGTGGTAGGCTGTGTTCCAAGTATGGTATCCAATGTGTCATAGAAGAAGCATGCCACACGTGCACCCCCCCCGAGCATCTGTTGCTGTCCCTGGTTTTATGGTACTGCACCTTCAGTTGCTTGATCTTGTCACAGCATTGCTTTGCTGTCCGCTCCACCCCATTCCCGAACAGGTAGTCCGATACCTTTTGATAGACCTTTGTGTTGTGCTTTGCACTGGCTAGCTCTGCCAGCACCTTCTCCTGGGTCCAGAACTCCACCAGGAGTTTTATGGCCTCATCTGACCAGGTGGTGCTGCAATCTGAAATGGTCCTGCTGGTGGTCAGGGTGGCATGCAGCTGTGGTCACTGCTTGGCACAGGCCTGTCTAATCTCCACCAGTCACAGGCAGTGCTTGTGGGATGGGGTCACTCTGCAGTGGTGCTGGGGTGGTGTGCTCTGGCACTGCTGTCCTCTGGGGGCTGGTCGTGTGTTGTGGCAGCTGTTGGGACCCCCTTCACACCTCTGGCACACAGTGCTGGCATCTGTTGCTGCCTCCCTATGGCATGTGCCCACTGTTTGCCCTGGGCACCAGTGCTCTTCCCCCCCCTCGCAGTTCATGTACTGCTGATGCAGGCAGCACCCCCTACTGGCACACTGTGCCTCCAGGCTGCACCTCTTTCAGGTGTGTGCACCCAGCAGATCTGGGCTATGTGCCTCTGACGTTGTGCAGACACTGCCCTGCACCGTTTTCACCTCACTGCAGTGGTTCCAGACCTCACGTGCCTCTCTGCCTTCCAGGTGCTTCCTTGTTCATTTGCCTCCCATGTGCCCCTCTGTGGTGTACTGCCTGCTGGTCTAGCAGCTGACTGGGGGCTACATGGTCATGCGTTTAGACAGCCGGTGGTAACGTTACAGCCCTGCGACCGTTTCTGTAACCATTGTAGAAACCACCTCCTGGCAGGTTTCTATAACGGTTGAGAAAACGCCTGCTGTAATGTTACCAGTGTAAATGCACGCCATTATGGATGTGGTTTACACCCTCTGTAATGTTACAGAAGGGTTTTCAGGCTGCAGTGTGGACAGGGCCATTGTGAGGTGGTTTCAACACTGGTTTCTGTAATGGTTTCAGAGCTCTGTTTAACCCTGTCCACACTACACAAGTAAAATCCTGTAATGTTTTCAAAATGTTTTCAGTGGTAGTGTGGATGCACTGTAACATTTTCAGTCTGTACCAGTTTCAAAACATTACAGATTTTCAGTGCAGTGTAGACAGGGCCAAAGAGTATGAATTAATCAGCTTGCTTCCTCTCTCTATCTCTCTCTCTCTCTCGCACTCTTACTCTCTATCCCTCCACCCCTTCTTCTTTATCTCTGTCTCAGACTGTCTCCCCACCCCAACACTTCTTCTTCCCTCAGCAGTTCTCCTCTGGACTAATAAGTCCCAGTCTGATCACAATGCTCCTGTCTCTTGACAACTCCACAGCTTCCTTTCGTTCTCCCTCTTCATGCAGAGCTGGCTCAGGTTGCAGTTCTGACCCACTCACTCAATTTCTACCACAAGCCTCTCCTATCCCCACACACACACACGCTCCCAGCTCTCTCTTAGGCCCTGTCACACTACACCGCTCTGATTCAATCTGTTATGGCGAGGCGGTGCAGTATGCCCACACCCAGCGGCCGATTGTCGTTACAAGTTTGGCACCCGGCGGTCCACCTTTCGAGGAGCGGGTGACCATTATGGCAGCACCGATCCCACAATGCAGCTCGTGCTGCATTTTGTGCCCTGTAGGACTGTTACAGCCTGTCCACACTACTGCCGGTATCGCTACCAAGGCGGGACCGGTTTCATAACCCTTGTTGAAACCACCTCATATGTGGTTTCAACAACAGTTATGAAAACACCTTCTGTAATGTTACAGGTATAAACGCAAACCATTGCGGTAATGGTTTGGGCACTCTGTAACATTACAGAGGCGTAGTGTGGACAGGGCCTTAGGCTGTCTTCCCCTCACACTTCTTTTCTTCACTCTGCAGCACTCCCAATTCTGTCTGCTCCTGGCCTAATGTGCCCTGGTTCGATTTCAGCCCTCCCATTCCCTGCAACCTCTCAGCCCACTCTCTCTCCCTCTCATGCCATGGAGCTGAGCTAAGGTTGCAGTTCCAATTCCCTCATTCAGCCTCCACTCCCAGCAACCACCAAAACAACCATTGCAGCATTAGGCTAAGTGAGCCAGGAATTTGGGCACTCAGCTGCAGGTAATAGAGCTGGTGAAGGGGACACTGAATCCCTGAAGGTGGAAGGTAGCAAGTAAGGAAGCCAGGGATGCAGGTTCCACACCCCTAAATGAGGGAGACAGATGGGTTGCAGCATGGGAGTGAGGAGGGATTAACAGTTTAATAACTTCCCAGTTGCTTTCTTGCTGTGGTTGCCATGCATGTACTTGTGGGTTGCTTGCACACAATCTTGTTTTTAAATTAGGAGGAAAATGCTCAGATGTTACAAAAGTGGATGCTTTCTCCAAACCTGCTCCCAACTTTCAGGTCCAGAAAAAAAACACTTTTTAAGATACCTCATTTTAGACTGAGTTCGACATTCATGTATTGACCCCATGGGCTTCTAAAATCTTTTTTTCTTGGATGTACAATAATAAAGGAATAATGCTCGACAAGGTGGGTGTTATGCTGGGATAACATTCCACCTCAGGTAGTTGGTCCCAGGGCCACAGGCCAAGGGCATCCAACACCCGAGATGGGATGTTATCCCAGCATAACACCCACCCTGGAGGGCATTATTCCTATTATACAATGGCTATCCTTTAAATAGAAGAATACAAATAAATATTTGTTAAAGTTTTTTCACTTTTTTTATGTTTTGGAAGAATATTTATTTATTAAGAAGTTCATTTTCCCTGTTTATCCTATAGGTGGAGCTGTGTGGCCAATACTTGCATTTTTTCTGTAGTTCTGTATCTGCTTGGTTGTTTTACAGTAGATGTGACTTCACTTCTTTTCCCTTCGTTCCTCCCTCCCATGCTGTGTTTTGTAGTTCGGGTTCTCCTGGTAGAGTTTTGTATGGGGAGATTTCTAAAGTCGGCTGATATTTTGCCACTAACAGCAAGCACCGTTTCAGCCTCTCCTGTCGGGCGCCTGCCACCTGCTCGCGCCGTGCTGTGAGCACATCAAAAAGGACAGAAAAGGTGGATGATTTTACTGGTTTGTTTATGTGGCTGAGTTAAAAAAAGAGAACTGGGGGAGCTGGGGTGGTGGGAGGGCCTTACAGCAGCAACGGGGTTAGATTAGTTGTGTTATACACCTGGAGTGCAGGGCCGAATATAGCATCCTTAGAAGTTATTGGTGGATGGCCAAGGGGGTGACTTTTGCAACATGGAACGTCAAGGAGATCAGGAAAAAATCTAAACGATACCAGGTTCTCAAACACTTAAGTCTTTTACGCACTCAGGTTACTTTTCTGCAGGAATTGCACCTATTAGAAACAGAAGCCTTACAAGTGAGGAGGCAACAAGTGGGGATGGTCTATGAGGCGCAAGGCTCCTCAAATAGCTGTGGGGTTATGATCATTTTAAACAGGGGCATTCCCTTCATCTCAACTCATACTATCAGGGATCCCGAGGGCAGGTTCGTTTTAGTTATAGGTACTCTCTGGTCAATACCTCTGCTATTGGGCAGCATATATGGTCCTAATGCTGATGACCCCGCCTATTTCATGAGACTCATAAATTTAATCCTGCCCTTCCTTCCCACAAGGATTATCCTGGGGGGTGACTTTAATCAAGTTGTAGATTCAAACCTTGACAGGTCTGGTGGTGCGTCGGGGGGGGGGTCTCCCCAGGTCAGAGGGCTTTTAGAGAACTATTGGATCAATGCAGGTTCTGTGATGTCTGGCGTGTCCTGAACCCTGATTTCAAGGAGTTCACATTCAGGTCTTTGGTACACAGCTTACAGTCCCGTATCGACTACATACTCATTTCTCAGACTCTCTTGCCTAGGGTTAGGTCCTCGTCGATTCAGCCTGGCCCTATTTCCGATCATTCTTTGGTGCTGTGTGATCTGACAATTCAGGATGTGTCAAAGAGAGAAACAAGATGGAAGCTTAATAACCAATTGCTTAAAGATTCTAATTATTGCAATACCATAAGGGAGCATATTGAGGCCTTTTTTAAGTCTAACCCTTTAAACAGTGCAAAACCAGCTATTATATGGGAGGCTATCAAAGCTTATATGAGAGGCTTATTAGCCTCTCGGTAGCCAGGAAAAGAGTTAGGGAGAGAGAATTACTGTCCTTGTTATCTCAAATTCGGGCCCTCGAATCCAATGTCTCGGTCAACTCTTCAGATGACGACAAGGCGAGGCTCCTAGGGTTGAGAGACAAATATTTTGAACTAATCCAGGAAAAGGCGGAGTTAGCTATTATAAATACTAAAGCTAGTTATTGACCAAGGCGAGAAGGCAGGGTGCCTTTTGGCACTTCGTATTAAACAACAAGAGTCAGTGAGATTCATCCCTTTTGTCAAGGCTTCTGTTGATGGGTCTCTGAAAACATCTCCCACTGAGATAGTTCAAGAGTTCGCAGCATATTACAAATCGCTTTACGGGGATATGGAGCATCCCCCTAGTCCAGTAAGCATGGAGAATTACCTGATGCATTCACATCTACCCTCCCTCCCAGTACATTACATAGATTCTCTAGTATCTCCTATAACTCAGGAGGAAATCGCAGAGGCTATCAGTGGTTTGCCCTCGGATAAATCTCCTGGGCCAGATGGATTCTCTTCCCTTTTCTATAAAATTTTTGAGAACTTTTACTGCCAATACTTAATAGTTTATTTCAGCATATCCTATCCAGGACAGAGGCTGATTCCCATCTCTTTGAAGCCTTGATAGTGCTTCTTTCCAAGCCAGATAAGGATCATCAGCTCGTTCAGAGCTATAGGCCTATATCCCTCCTAAATCAGGATATCAAGATTCTCTCAAAGATTCTAGCTAATAGGTTATCCGTGGTGCTCCCCGAGTTAATAGGTATGAATCAGGTAGGTTTCATGAAGGGACGCTCCTCAGCAGATCATTTGCGTACGTTATCCCATGTCTTCTCGCCTTCCAGAGATGCTGACTTTCCTGCAGGTTTGGTCTCTTTGGACGCCAAGAAGGCGTTCGACTGGGTGAATTGGAGTTTTCTCTTCAAGGTATTGAATGCCTTTAAATTTCCTCCTGTATTCATTTCCTGGGTTGCCGCATTATATAAATCCCCCATAGCAAGAATCTCAGCTAATGGAGCCTTTTCAAATTATTTCTCACTTCATTCAGGTACCAGGCAGGGTTGCCCCCTATCGCCTCTCTTGTTCAATTTTTATCTGGAACCTCTCATCCAAAACATTCTCCAAAATACCTCTATATAAGGTATCAGAGTTGGGCGTCATGAGATTAAACTTACTGCACACGCAGATGATCTGCTGATACAGCTCTCCCATCCGGTTTCTTCAATACCACCCTTACTGAACGAAATAGCCAAGTTCAGTGTGCTATCTAACTATAAGTTGAATGCTAGTAAATCCCTGTTTTTCCCATTAAACCATAAAGTATTTAAAGATGATATTTGCCCTCTAGGTTTAGGTTGGACTCCTAGAACAATTAAATATCTGGGTATAAAGCTATCCCATAACCCCTTAGTGTGGGTCAAAGATAATCTGGACTCTCTCTCACAGGTTATTATTCACGATCTCGACAGATGGTCTAAGCTTCCAATATCATTATGGGGCAGGATAAATATTATTAAGATGAACGTATTTCCTAGAATTTACTACCCTTTATTCCTTCTCAATTCTTTTGTTCCCATACGCTGGTTTAAGAAACTGCACAGTACATTTACCAGATTTATCTGGGCAGATAAATATCCTCGGTTGGCCTACCATAAACTAGCTGCCCCAAAACTTGAGGGGGGGCTGAGGATTCCCCATATGGCATTATATTACTGGGCTAGTCATCTAGCAAAATGTCCGAGATGGATATCCCCAGGCCCTGTAATGGCACAACCAGTATGGCTTAAGATTGAGTTAGACGCAATCAAAGCCAAACGCCTGGATCCCTCAAACTTATTCTACCTCAAGCTGTCCCATGTAAGGATGTCTGACTGCACCACAATAAGCATCTCTTTAAGAGTTTATACACAATTATGTTTATTTCTTCATTATTCCCCTCAGACTGATTTAGCTCAGTCTATTTGGAATTCCCCATCTTTTACTTTTAATGGTAAGTGGATTCCCCTCAACTGGCTGCCTCAATTAGGCGATGGAAAACTGCTTTCCTTGGTGGACGGGGAAGGGCACTGATTGTCCCCACGTGGAATTATTGACAAATTCCTTATCCTGGTCTCATCTCACTTTAAAGTCATGCAGTTAAGACACCTTCTCACTGTAGCCCTGGGGAATACTCCCCCCTCTCAGATGGTATCAACTCTGATTCCTGAAATATCCCTTTTGTCTAGATCACCAGGCACGGTTTCTAAGCTATACAGGGTGTTATACTATAAAAAATATGGGGACACCTTTGGATCTACTGGTTTCTGGAACTTGCTCCTCCCTCAATACCAGTTGGACTGGCAATCCCTATGGAGATCCTGTCATAAGTATGTTTCCCAATATAGATTGCGTCTCATGCAATATCAGATTTTACACAACATGTATTGCACAACCATTAAATTAAAAAAAATGGGGCTTCTTGAACTCTAGTACATTTACCAAGTGCTTGCAAGAAGAGGGTACCCTGCTGCATATGTTCTAGTCCTGTCCCAAAGTTTCCTCCTTATGGAATTCAATTAAGATGTCTATTGATCCGCTACTGGGCTTACAGGAGTATTTTATTCTGGAGGTGTGCCTTCTAGGGGATATGTCCCTGGTCAGTGTTAGAATTAGGAAATACCATATTTCTATGGTTGCGCTCTCAGTTAAGAAACTTATACTATGTCATTGGAAGGAACAATCAGCTCCTTCCTTCCAGGAATGGTTACATGAAATTATTGCTAATCTTCGAACAGAGAAGGCTATTGCAAGTCTTCATAATAGACTAGCAGCATATAGTAAGATATGGGATCCCCTTCATTCCTTACTCTTGTTACCTCACTGAGGATATTTCACATTATGGTATTACCCATGCGTTCATCAGAATTGCGCACTGCACGTTAGGGTGATTATGTTTTGTTGCTGCTGTAAGGGGGGTGGGATGGGCAGTTTCCCTGTTCAAGTGCTACGGTACACCCTGACTTGCTGTATCTGCCCTTTGTAATGGAAATGTATTAATGAAGTTTGAATTAAAAAAAAAGGGAGAACTGATACAAAAATTCAGTTGAAGAGAAAGCGAGCATTAAAGAGAAATGTATGTGGTGACTGTTTAAAGGCTCACTTGCTGGTTCAGTCTATCGGTGCGCTACTTCCGTGAACACTACTCTTAGGTGTTTTTTTAAATAAGAAGATATTTGGGGAATTTGGGGAGAATGTGCCACGGTTGTTTATTTTTTTTTATGTTGGTTTTTCTGTTGTGGGACTAAGGATTTGCAGTGGTATGGAGCGGTGGAAATTCAGATTTTTATTCAGATGTGAGCAAGGAGCAATGTAGACGACTGAGGGGATGGCTGTGGAGTGGTTTGTAACATCTAATGTGGTCATTAGTGTGCTGGGACTAGAGCCTGGATGTTATGCTGGGATAACATCCTGGGTCCAGCCCAGACTGACTAATCCAGCATTCTTTCTTGCCATTGTATAATGTAATTGCAAAAAACATATTTATTTCGCAAAAAGATTATATATTACAGAGGCATGGTCGTGCCTCTATAGTTAGGATTGAGTAGCCTGTTTAATGTTAAACCTCAAATTTTGCATTTTAATACCTTTGCAACCCATCAATGGATTTGCACAAAATTTGGTATGTGCTGTTCCGTGGGGTAGTTCTCTTGACGTGGCACGTTTCACTCTGGTTGGATGTATGGGTTCTGAGATCCGGATCATGGAAAAACCTTAAAAGCCACCATTTTATGCAGTTTTTTCCTCATCACCTTGAGATGGCGTGGAATTTTGATGTGATTTTGTTATGGTAAAAACAGCTTGTGTAACAGAAATGCCATATGTTTCTTTGGTAAAAAAAAATATTAATCTGTTGAAAAGTTATTCTGTTTTTTTAGTTCCCATTGTTTTCAATGGAAAGATCATGTTTCAGGGTAGAGGGAGAAAGTTCAGCAAAGGATTTGGCCTCACAAAAAAAAGGATCCTTTTTGTGAGAGGCCAATCCTTTTTCGCAACAAAAATTTTTTTTTGTGAACCATCTAGTTTTTTTTTTTTCTACTAACTTAAAAGCATGGAAAATGCATAAAAATTGTGTAATTTTAAAAATCAAACACCAGAACCTAGCTAAATGGGCCCCATTTAGCTAGATTCTGGTATTTGATTTTCACTATTAGAGCCAGAAATACTTTTTCTGGGCACCCAAACAACAACGGGTGGTTTGCTTTTGGAATTCACAACCAGGGGAAGTGGTAGAAAGTTCCACCATGAATGAGTTTACAATAAGGCTTGACGATTTTTGCAAGAAAAATAAAGCAATATGGACAAAAGTTTTCTTGCTCTGGAATTACCTATGTTACCCCACCCTCCCAAACCAGGCAAGAGAGCAGGTGTGGGGTGTGCCTTGGGCTTCTCAAGCCTAACGCTCACCCCATTCTCATAAAATCTACACCTCTAACCTTATTTACAGATGGAATGGAGTGAGCATTAGGCTTGAGAAGCCCAAGGCACACCCCACATCTGCTCTCCTACCTGGTTTGGGAGGGTGGGGTGTTAGGGAAACCCTAAAGCCTCATTTCCCAACTTTTGTTGCTTTGACCCTAACTGGAATATTAACAAAGTTTGTTGCACCTTATAATTTATATAGTGAGAGTGAGAGTGAGAGAGAGAGAGAGAGACAGAGACAGAGAGAGAGAGAGCGAGAAAGAGAAAGAGAGAGAGAGAGGAAGCACACTGATTCATGCATACTCATTATTTGCTTCAGTTTCACCTCATGGAGCATTATGTAATGCATTTGGTATGCAGCCACACCCTTCCAGCCCCCTTATAGTCTCTCCTCCTCCATTAGCAATAAGTCAACATAGCTCTTGTATGTTGCTAATGGAAAAGTAGAGAACACAGGGGGTCTGGAAGGGCATGACTGGATGCTGAACGTATCACATGCAGTGGAATAAAGACACATAATGAGTTTGCATGAATCACTGCTCTTCTCTCTCTCGCTCTTCCTTTCTGTCTCCTTTCCTTTGTCCTCCTCCCCCTTTTTGCCACTTACCCCCACCTCTCATTGCCAATTATACTACCATCACTCCTTCTCCATCCATGAATATCCCCCTCCCACCTGACCTAGCAACAAAAAAATCCCTTTCCTGCCTGATCCGGCTGATCACTAGCACTCCCATCTCCTTTTACATAGGTACAGCCCTGGTATCTTACTCTTTCTCATGGGACTTTTTTTTGTGTTTTTGGCAGCCATAATGATGTGAAAGCAGGTTAGTGCCATGGACTCTGTCTGTGAACTGCCACTTTGCCTGTGGCTAGTCAGACTGGTTCCCAATGTCTAAGCTAGTGGAGGTGTAGAAACCTAAGTAGAAGCAAGGAATCATTAAAAATGTACATGTAGTATGAAGTTTGCTGCTTCTGCTGCTGCTGCTCAGGGGTTCTCCACACGTGCTCACTCCTTGTCTCAGCTGGATGCATACAAGTGCCCCATGGGAGAGCTGCTGCTCTCTTCTGTGGTCATATGAGTCTCAGCCTGGTAAGGAGTCTCTATCAGTGCTGCAGTAGTGTAATTTTTGATTGTCATCCCACTATTCAACTGGTCTCTTTCTAAGCAGCAGGTGTCAACTGCTGGGGGAGACAGTCCTCCTCTCATCTGGATACGGTGGAGAGGATCCTCCTCTCAGATGGATATGGGGGATGGGTCCTCCTCTTGGCTGGATACAACTGATACCATCTTTGGGAGCTGCTTTTGAGTCTTATTGTGGCAAGGGTGCACTCTGGCCTTCTGTCTAGAGCTGCTGCTTCATAGCTAGATGCAAGATCTTCCTTCCATTTCACTCAGATCTGTGTCTCTTTTGAGCAGGTGCAGGTGTGGTGCAGGAGCAACACAAAGTGGAAAATCAGTGGTGCTTTAAGGATTAATGCCCAGCTGGCAGCTGCCTGCTCCACTGCTGGAGAAGGGGATTGAGCCCAGCTGTCTGCTGCCTCCTGCACTAGTGGCCTCATGCTGCCTTGCTGAGGCTTGCAATTGGGATGCACATCTCACCTGGATCTGCACTTCTGTTTGTGAAGTTATCATATAGTATGGCTGGCAGTGATGGTGTTACCCAAGGGGTTACATGGATGTAGCAGTCATTTATATTTTTTAATCCTGCTTCATCCATGTTTGTGGCTGGTGCCTCTTCTGTTTGTAAAAACACAACAATAATACTATTCAATAATCATAGTTTTATTTGATGAAAAGACACAACTGTCCCCAAGTTGCAGTCTGAGTTCCATGAAATAATGCACTGTATGGTTAACTTTGAGCCACATTTCTGCTATAACCCTATGGTTAAATGGTTGCTGGAAAATGATGAATTGTACACCACAGAATAGTGAAACATGTTTACATTTGTATCTTTCTACAGTGCCTAGGCACTTTTACTCTGCAACATCCTTTTGGTTACTAAGGGCTTTTTACGGCTGCATAGTGAGGGCTATGCTGACATATTGCTAGTGGATTAGGAGCAAATACAGAGGGTGTGGAAGGGTGCTACCAGATACCAAATGCATAACATAATGTTTGCTCCATGCAGTGGAGCTGAAGCACATAATGAGTAAGCATGAATCAGTGCCCTTCCTCTCTCTCTATCCCACCCCCCCTCATGCTCCCTCTCTGTCTCCTTTTCTCTGTCTCCCTTCCCCATTTTGGCACATTTTTCCCATTAAATGTCATGCCAATCATACTCCCCCCTTCATTCTCTAATCCCCACCATCCCCCTCACATCCAATTCAGCAATAAAAGACTCCCTCTCAGAGCTCCCTCCTGCCCAACCCAGTTGATCACCGGTGCTGCCAAACCACCCACTTCCTATCTCATCTCTCCCTGGCTGTGCACAAGAAACATCCTTCCCCACTCAGCCCCAATCTAATCTCCCTGCTAGTGGCACAGAGGAACCCCTTTGCTATTGAATCTGCCTGCTAACTGCACACAAGCCCTCCTACCATACTATTAACTTTTACAGATACTGTAAATGCTGGGTAGGTACCAAACCCACCCGCCATCCATTTGGTCTCTCCCTTGCATGGCCATACACAAGAAAAAAGACCCTTCCCCCTGCTGTTGAACATGCTACCCTCCCAATTGACATCCTTGCTAGCTGCACAGAAGAACCCCATCCTGCTGCAAATGTTGCCTGTTAACTGCAGACAATGTAACACCTACCTACCCCCTGCTACTGAACTTGCCCACCCCCATCCAATCTCACTGTTGTCACACAATACTTCTTGAGGCAGGAAGTTTGGAAGCACCACCCCTTCCCCGGTACTGCAGAACTTGCCTGCCTCTCTAGCCATACAATGTGGCAGCACAATTAGAAACATAGAAACATAAACTTTGACGGCAGATAAGGACTGCTTGCCTCATCTAGTCTGCCCATTTCCCTACCTACAGGATAGGCCGCAGATCCTAAATAACCAACAGCCTATTTCTTCCTACCCCCCACAAGAATTGCCTTATGTCTGTCCCATGCATTCTTGAATTCTCCCACAGTTTTAAACCCCACAACCTCCTCAGGAAGGCTGTTCCAGCCATCCACTACCTCTCTGTGAAAAATACTTCCTCACATTGCCCTGAACCGCCCCCCATCTTTTAAATTGTGTTCCTTGTTCTCGCGCTGTCTCTTTTTCTGAAAGATGCTACCCTCTTGGACTTTGTTGATTCCACTGAGGTACTTAAAAGTTTCTATCATGTCCCCCCTCTCCCTTCTTTCCTCAAGGGTATACATATTAAGCTCCTTAAGTCTCTCCTTGTACGGCTTCTCTTGCAGACCCAGCACCATTTTAGTTGCCCTCATCTGGACTGCCTCTATCCTGTCTATGTCCTTGAGGAGATGGGGTCTCCAGAACTGGACGCAGTACTCCAGATGGGGTCTCACCAACTGTCTGTACAGTGGGATAAAACTTTCTGTTTTCTGCTGGTGATGCCTCTCCCTATGCATCCCAGTATACCCCCAGCCCTCTCTACTGCCTTCTCCCATTGCTTACTAACCTTAAGGTCATCTGATATGATTACCACCAGGTCTCTTTCCTTTTTTTGTTGTTGTTACTACCTCCCCCCCCATTGTGTATTCTTCCCCTGGGTTCTTGTTTCCCAGGTGCACTATTTTGCACTTCTTTGCATTGAATCCTAGCTGCCATACTTCTGACCATTCCTCCAACCTTGCCAAGTCCCTTCTCATCCTTTCCACGCCTCCTTGTGTATCAACCCTGTTGCAGATCTTTGTGTCATCTTGCAAAGAGGCATACTTTTCCTTCCAGTCCCTCTGCAATGTCACTTATAAAGACATTAAAAAGGACTGGACCCAGCACTGAACCCTATGGTACCCCACTAGTAACCCCTCTTTCTTCAGAGTGGACTCCATTTACAATTCCCTTCTGTGTCCTTTTGTCCAGCCAATGTTTTACCTAGGCTACCACCCTGGGACCCACTCCCAGACTGGTTAATTTGACTATTAATCTTTTGTGTGGGACTGTGTCAAATGCCTTGCTAAAGTCTAGGTAGGCCATGTCCAGAGCCCATCCCTGGTCTACTACTTTGGTCACCCAATCAAAGAAATCTATTAGATTTGTCTCACATGACCTTCCTGCTGTGAACCCATACTGCCTTGGGTCCTGTGCCCCATTGGCCTGTAGGTACTCAACAATTCTTTCCTTCAGAAGTGCCTCCATCACTTTCCCTACCACAGAGGTCAAACTTACAGGTTTGTAGTTTCCTGACTCTGTCTTGGTCCCACTTTTGTGAAGAGGAATCACATCCGCCTTCCTCCAGTCCTCGGGTACCACACCATCCTCCCATGATTTATTAAAAAGTGTAACCAATGGTTTCACTAGTTCCCCCTTAATTCTTTTAGAATTCTGGGGTGAATTCCATCAGGCCCCATTGCTTTGTCCGCCTTCAGTTTTAGGAGTTCTTGCAGAACCCTTTCTTCTGTGAAAGGACTGGGATCGACCTACTATCAAGAGTGCTTCTGTTAATTGGATTAGGCACTTCCTCCTCCTCTTTTGTGAATACTGAGCAGAAATATTCATTCAGTATCCCTGCTTTTTCACTGTTCCCCTCTGCCCACCCACCGTTCATTCTATTCAGCCTCACTATCCCTCCCTTTGTCTTTCTACGCTCGCTGATGTACCTATAAAAGGTTTTATCCCCTTCTTAACCAAGTTGGCTATCTTTTCCTCAGTTTGGGCCTTTGCTATTCTGACTTCCCTCCCTGCTTCCTTCCGCCTTAACTGGTACAGCTGTCTGTCCTACTCCTTCTGTGTTTCCTTATACTTCCAGAATGCTATCTTTTTCTCCCTGACTTTCCCAGCCACCTCTTTTGACAACCATAGTGGCTTTTTCTTTCCTTTTGATTTGTTTACTTGCTTCACACAAAGGCTTGTTGCCTCTGTGATGGCAGTTTTGATGATTCCCTGTTGTTGCTCCACCCTCCTTCTAGCCTGTTTGCTAGTGCTTTTCTGAGGCACTCTCCCATCTTGCCAAAGTCAGCCCTCCTGAAGTCCAGTGCTCTCACTTTTGTATGGCTTGACTCTGTAGCTGAGTTTAACGTGAACCACACTGTTCGATGGTCACTTGTTCCCAGATGGCAACCCACTTCTAGATCTGAGATCCTCTCATTGCCCCATTTGAGAGTATGAGATCTAAGATTGCTCCCTCACGAGTGGGTTCCAAAACTAGCTGTCTGAGGCCTGCCACCTGTAGGGCATCGAGAAGTGCCCTGCTCTTGGATGTGGCTCAGCAAATGTGCTCTAGTTAACATCTGGCATATTCAGGTCTCCCATCAACAGTATCTCCCCTTTCTCTGCCATCCTAAGAATGCCTTCTATCATATCCTTGTCCATTTCCTCCCCTGACATGGGGGTCTGTACACAACCCCTGTGCAGACTGCGGTGCCCTTTCCAGTCTCCAAGGTGACCACAGTGCCTCCTTTCCTCCCTGTTTACTCTTTTGTTCAGTTGCTTTTATCCCTTCCTTTACAGAGAGCTGCTCCTCCCCTCTTCTCCCCTGCCTGTCTCTCCTGTAGGTTATGTACCCTGGTATGTTAGCATCCCAGTCATGGTTCTCTGTGTACCAAGTTTCTGTGACTGCTATGATATCCAGGCATCCCTCTTCCATCAAGGCCACCAGCTCAGGGAGCTTGTTGCCCAGACTACAGGTATTGGTACTCATTACCCTCCATTTCCTGATGGCCTCACTCCTTTTTGCCCCATCCCTGTCCTTCTTGCCTTTGTCACTTTCCTTATTTACCCCTGCCCTTCTCCCTATCGACACCTCTATGTTGGTGTTTACCGCATTTACTACCATGATTTTTTGAGTGGGGGGCTAGGATTTCCCTGCTCCTTTCCAGTGCCTTCCCCCTTGGCTAGTTTAAATGCTTGCCAATGAAGCATTTAAACCTATCACCTAGGATCCTGGTTCCCCTCCTGGACAGATGCAGCCCATCATGCCAGTATAGGCTTGCATCACTCCAGGTGGACCCCCAGTCCCCAATGAAGCCAAATCCCTGAGTTCTGCACCAGTTTTTCAACCACTGATTGAATCCCATGTTGCGGAACACCCTAACCTCTCCTACGCCATAGATGGGCATCACCTCCGAGAAGGTTACAGTACATGCTACTTGTCTAAGGCCCCTCCCCAATTCCACAAACTCTTTCTGTACTTCTCTAATCTCTTTCTTAGCCAGGTCATTTGTCCCTAGGTGGACAATGACATCCGGCTCCCTCCCCTGTGCAGCTGCTCCGGCAATCCTGAGGATTCGCTCCCTGTCTCTCCAAGCCATGGCGTCAGGCAGGCACCTTACCTCCCTCTCACCTTCCTCCCCCAGTTCTACCTTCCTAACAATGGAGTCCCCCACTAGGAGTTGTTTCCTTCCCCTGTGGAGTCCACTGCCACCCTCCTGTGGGCCTCCTTTGTAGAGGTTCCCAGCATCCTCCTTGGTCTCCACTGTGGGTGCCTCCATAGAGGAACCACTCTTTGCCAGAATGGCATAGGAATTGTGGAGAGGTACAGCTGGAGGGATGTGCCTCTGTTCCACCACTCTCACCATCCCTGAGCCCACTGTGGTCCAACCGCTCCTCTTTCTTGTCAACCTCTGAGGCAACGGCAGTGGCACTGGTGGTCCCTGGATGGAAGAGGAAGTCCCACAAATCCTGGCCAACTCAGCCTGAAGATGAGCAACCTCCTCCCTCAGCCCAGAGAGGTGTCTGCAGATGGGACAACACCGCATCCTCCAGAACGTCTCCCGGAAGACAGCTGCTCCACAGCCACTGCACTGCACCACTCCCATCATGTCTTATTTCTGGCCCCTTAACTGTTTGGAATCCTTACTCTTTCCTCTGTTTTTTTTTTCTCTTCTCTCTCTACTTACTTTCTGCCTGTGTGCCCTTTAAGCTCCTGATTGTCCTGTCCTGAGACAAGAATATCCTATATTTCTCAGTAGACCCCTTACTTGCTCAGAGGCAGACCTCCAGCAGCTAAAGGGGACCAGAGTTTGTTGTTTCTTGTGAGAAAATACCTTGAGAAGTGGCCTCTTGGAGCTGCTCTGGGAAATGGCAGTCAGGTCTGAATCACAGCACACTAAGCTTTTGAACATGTGCATGCACAGTACTTCAATACTATTCCAGTAGCAGCCACTGTGGCTCTGACCAGAGTTTGTTGTTTCTTGTGAGAAAATACCTTGAGAAGTGGCCTCTTCTCCACTGTGAGGGAGTGGCCTTTTATACTGCCTTTATCTTTAGCAATTTCTTTACCTCTAGCTCTAACTAGGGATGTCATGATAACACGATATGCTGCTATATCATGATAATTACCACTGACGATAATTTATTGTTGTAAAAAAACAACATCGCTCTAGTCTCAACACAATATACTGCGATATACAGTGAAGATATGCAGTGCTGGCAATGTCGCATGGAGTTTTGAGGGCCTGGGCACCTCACCTTTTGCCATGCTAGTAAACCAGGTTCAGGAATAGACATGGGTCACTCGAGGGCTGACAGCACGAAGGAGAACTGAGCATCCATTGATGGCTGTCCTTCTTTGAGGAAGGGGGACAGCGCAAGCTGCCGCTTGTTTGCCACCTAGCGGAGGCTGGATGATGCAGCAGTATCTGCCTTCTGACTACCTGGGTGCAGGGGCCGAGTACGTGTGACATCTTTATGTCACACACTCACACCATCGCACATGTGCCAGCCCAAGGGATGGGAAAAATAAATGGGGGGAAGGTATGTGCACTACTCGACTTACACAGAAACATAGAAACTGATGGAAGATAAGGACTGCTTGGCCCACCTTGTCTGCCCATTTCTCCTACTTACTGTAATATCTCTGTCCCTACTTGGTCTCTGGCTTTACCATCCCTTTCCTAACCAGTAAGGTTCCCTTATGCCTATCCTATGCATTCTTGAATCCTATCACAGTTTTTGCCCTGACCATCTCCGCTGGGAGACTTTTCCAGGTAGTCACCACTCTTTCTGTGATGAAGTACTTCCTCACATTTCCCCTGAATCTACTCCCCTCCAGCATCACAGCATGACCCCTTTTCCTTGAGCACATTTCTTTCTGAAAAATGCTTCCCTCCTGTATCCTATTTATACCTGTGAGGTACAGTATTTGAAAGTCTCTGTCATATTCCCACCTCCCTCCTTTTCTCCGGGGTGTACATATTGAGGTCCTTTAGCCTCTTCTCATAGGGCTTTTGATGAAGGCCTTGCACATTTTTAGTTGCCCTCCTCTGGAATGCCTCTACTCTGTCTATGTCTTTCTGGAGATGAGGTCTCCAGAACTGGACATAGCGCTCTAGGTGAAGTCTCACCAATGATTTACGGTATCACCACCTCCCTTTTTCTACTGGTGATACCCCTCCCTATGCACCTTAGCATCCCAATAGCTCTCCCCACCACCTTGGCACACTGTTTGGCCACCTTTAGGTTGTCAGACACAATTACCCTAGGTCTCTTTTCTGCTTGGTGGTTATCAGTACCACTCCCCCATCTTGTACTCCACCCTGGGTTTCTTTGCCCCAAGTGCATGATTTTGCACTTCTTAGCATAGAATCTTAGTAGCCACACTTTTGACCACTCCTCAAGCTTTCTTCGATCTCTATTCATTTTATCCACACACTCACACCCCTCCCCTGGAGTGTCTACCCTTCTGCAAATCTTTGTGTCATCTGCAAAAATGCATACATTCCCTTCTAGGCCATCTGCAATGTTGTTAATAAAAGAGATGACCATCTCCAGTACTGATCCTTGTTGTACCCTGCTGGTCACCCACTCTTCCTCAGAGTGAGCTCTGTCGTCTATTCCCCCAACCAATTTCTTATCCAGTTTACTACCTTTGGACCCACTCCCAGGCTGCTCAGCTTGTTAATGAGTCTCCTATATGGAATGGTGTTGGAGGCCTTACTGAAATCTAGGCAGGCTACATCCAAGGATCCACCCTGATCTAACAAAAGTAACAAGGATCATGTTACTTGAATATTAACTCTAATCTGTACTACAAGTTGGGTTAAAATCATAAAAATAAGTTTTAAAATGCCATCCCATAGACTTGCATGGAGCACGTACCCATGCTAGACATATAATGACCACACAAAACAAGGAAGTGCGGGGACGGTGTTGGCGATCAGGAAGTGGAAGGGATCAAGTGGCTAACACCCCTTGGGGGGAAAATATGATCCCTTGCCTTCCTTAGGGGGCTAAGGAGAACATTTTTCAACTACTATGGAGGAACTCCAGTCAGGTAAGGGAATCTCCTGATGATTTTGCAGGCAAAAAGAAAAGTCCAGGAAAGGTGCTCTTTAAACAAGCAATTAAAAAAAAATTGCTCATTGACATTTTAAAATGTATTCTACTCTGTGTGTATAACACATGTATTGATTGTGTATTTGAATTTTTTTGAGAAAAAATTCAAGTGATTTTATAAAGTTCAGAGATTTTAATGTAAAAAAAATATTTTTTAAGTATTTTACTCTTTGCATTATTTTACAACAAAGCCTTCAACATAATGTGCATAAATGCACAGCATTGCTTGAGAAAGAGACAAATATGTAAATTATGTTAAAAAGTTTAATTTAAATGCTTTTTCTAACATTGTTGCACAAGTGGCAAAATTATCTCAATAACAAGGTAATCGCAATAATTTCATCATAGTTATCATATCATCAACATTTTATTATCGTGACTCCACTAACAGGATTTTTTTTTGAAGTTGGAGCAAAGAAAAAGCCTTTGCCCTCTTTAGTTTTAGGAACCTTACAAACTGAAGGGCTAATCCCTGACTCACCACTTTCAGCACCCACTTGTCTGTGGTGATGGTTTTCCACTCCCAAGTAACAAGACGGGTGGCCTCCAAAGGCAGCCAAGACAGAGTCAGAGATTTTGCTTTTTTGTGGCTAAGGAGCTGGTGCTTGCTTCTGCCTTTCATCTCTCCTGCCTCTGCCTCCTAGGCCACCCATCTGAAGGGGCTAGTCATAGCCGGAGTAAGGCCTTTGATAGTAGGCCTTGCCCTACTTCCCTTTCTATATGGCCTGAAGGAAGTAGAAGCTCTCTCCTTATAAGTCAAATTCTTATACGTGTTCTTTTGTTCAGCAACCTTTTTCATGTGCTCTTCTGTTTTACCACCAAAGAGGGAGTGGCCCTTGAATGGGAAGTCTATAGACTTTGTTTTTGTGTCCTCTGATTAGACGGTTGTCTTGAGCCAGACAAATCTCTGCAGAGCTACTGCATGTGCTAATACCCTTGAGGCTGTGTATGGAATTGATATTTGGTAGCTTCCAATGTATCTTTTGCAGTTTCTACTAGATCACTGCCAAGTTCACCTCCTACCTTTTCACTTAGGACTTGCACTGTACTCCAAATGGCTTTTTGGTACTGTTCAGTATATGCCATGTAAGCAGCCTTAACTGCAGGGTGGCTGAAGTTTATATTTTCCTTGCCATATAGTCCATCTTTCTGGAATCCATTTCTGGAGGCATGGAAGCTGGTGACACTTTAGATGTTTCACATGCAGCTGCCTGCACAACTCCGTCATGATTAGGGTGGGGATATAAAAATTCTATCCCTTGCCACTCTACTTGATATTTCTTTTTCACTTTTTTATCTGTGCCAGGAGCTTAATCTGGATGCTCAAAAATCTTGCTAGTGGCTTTTTTGAGGAATTTGTGAATGAATACTGTGAGCCTTTGGATGAGGTCAGTTCTAGCATGCCCATAAATCTGCCTCTTCTATATCCTTCTCAGTCTAGGTAGAGGGGCTATCTAGAGTCTCAACCATATGCATTACGAAAGAGGAATATGAGGTAACATCCACATTAGCCCTATTTACATTGGTCATTTCTACACCAGTTTAAATGGTTTGGACTGCAAAACCAGTGTACATTTGCATGTGTAAACTGTACAGGCATCCAACCAGTGTGGCTTTTCTGCTCCTCTCCCAGACAGAGGAGCTGAACTGGTGTAGCTCGTTTCAAGTGCATTGTAAATGGTGACCACTATTCACCTCACTGCCTGAGAATAATTGTGCATCACAACACACAGGGAACAACTTATAGGATGGGTCTCATAATGCAGTTCTCAAGACACCAGTGTGACCAATGTGTGGAAGCCAATTTCCTTAAATAATGTGACCACTGGCTTCATAAACAACCAGGTACAGGACTTTCACCAGTGTGAGCCACACCAATGTATAACAGCTTGGTCAGTGCAAATGTGTTTTTTGACTTTGGGTGCTGAATCAAAGTTTGTTCAGGGTTGTCTCCAGTTCTGTCAGTTCCCCCATCATCCTCTTCCTCCTCCTCCAGCTCAGGTTGAAGAAATGCCTGAGGGGGGGGGGCTTAAAAAAAACCTGGAAAAACTGCCACAGTTTTATTATGTTCCCTGGTGAGGTGCAGTGAAATGCTTTGCTTTTTTGTTTTTTCTTGACTAATGTTGATGACACCTCATCCTTAGCATCAAGGTTCCCCATATTGGACAGGCAGCTGTTTCTGCCTCTTTGATCAGAGACTGCTGCTTTTCTTTCACCTTAGATTTATTTTGAGGTATCTGAAGATGCTTGTTTCTACCTTATGATGTACTTTTCTCCATTTTTCTTTTAAGAAAGCTGCAGTCACTTCACTGCCAGTTTAACATTGCTTGTAAAGCATTTTGGGATACACTGTGTATGAAAAGTGCTATATAAGTCCTGATTCTTCTTCTGCTAGCTGACTCAGTGGCAGACTGTGACTCTCTGAGTTTTGCCCTTTTATTTTGTGTTTTAGGAAAAAAAAGTTTACACAACCCACAATTTATTTTTTTCCATTAAAAATCTTTATTAGATTAAATAAGAACAATCCATCTATACAAGCATACAGGAAATCATCAGCAGTAAAACTTATATAGACATCTCATAAAATCTTTACAGAAAGCTAAAATAACCTGTATGACCTTAAAGACACAGGATATAGAAGGTTGAGTACAAAATCAATAGAAATTCATAAGTTACTCTGACTTTATAAACTCAAAAAAATGGTCTCCAAATATCATTAAATTTGTCTTATCTTATTTAGAATTATATAACTAATATGCTCTTTACTGGCAATATTTCCTAAGGAATCTAACTCACACACTGTAATTACTGCTATTGCTATTGAATGACTTAACCTATTTTATTCTGTATGTGTATATATATATATATATATTTTACCTATTACGGCTTACTGTAGAATATCTATGTTCACCTGGCTCTTTTGTTACTCTGCACATTCCCCTCTTGTTATGTACCTTGTTTGAACCTTTATTTTTCATTGTACTCTCCCAGGTTGTACCTGAAAATAGGCATATAACTTGTCTAGTGTACCTACCTGGTCAACAAAAGCTAAATAAATAAATAAATAATAGATCTCTCAAACCAGGAAGTCTCTGAGTCCTCCAATGCTGAAGTAACAATCTTTTAAAAGAAAAGGCCACATTAAATAACCAACGTTGTTTTAATCTGGACAAGTATTTTAACATAGAATTACCCCCAAAATATAAACAAGAGGAGAAACAGGTATATTTAATTTCAGGATCTTTTGGCAAAATGAGTGAATCTCCCTCCATTTTTGTAACACCTTTGGACAAAGCCAAAACATGTGACCCAGAGAAGCCTGAGAAGTTCCACATTTCCAACATCCCACCTGTTTAGATTTAACAATTTTATTCAATCTTTGAAGAGAATATGAAGTATCCTGAACTGGGTAAGCCTTCCATTAACTTCTCTACTACATTTATAATCATTTTCCCACAATTCTTTCCAACAATGTTCCGAAATAGTTTGTTTTAGATCCACTTCCCATGCCTCCTTGGCTGTAGAGGAAATATTACTGTCAGGATCTGATTACATTTTATATAATAAGTTTGATTCCTTCCTCATACTCGGCAACTTCAAAATTTGTGGCTAGTTAGAATCCTTCAGAAAGAGAGAATTAGTTTTGCTAATTTCTTTATTAATTACCTCTCTTAACTGTAGATATAACCAGAAATGAATTCTGGATATGTGAAACCTCTCTCTTAAATCTTTAAAGGAGTAAAAAATACCGGTTTCTGGATCTATTAAATCTCCCACCTGGGAGATCCCTGCTCCCTTCCATTCCAGATTCTTAAATTGCATTCTATTAAAGGAAAGATTTGGATTGTCTCAAATTGGTGTCAATTCCAATGGGAAACTACCCAATCGATGTTTCTCTTCTAGTGATTTAAATAGCCATTTGGTAACTGTTAGAGTGGGGTGAGTTCTAAGCTGGACAGGAATAGGTCTAAATAAGAGGTCTGACAATTTATTAGGTTGAACTATTTCTTTTTCAATTAAAAGCCATAGTGGCATTTTTTCACTGTTATCTTTACATAACCACAGTGCTGATTTCCTTAATAAAAAAGCCCAATGATATATTTGCCACCAGGGGTAGTTAAGTCTGCCTACTTGCCAAGGTGGTCTCAATTTAAATATATTCAATCTAGGAGGTTTATTGTCCCAAATGAATCTAGAGACAATTTGGTTTAATTTCTTATGCCATTCTGACTCTAACTTTGTTTGTAAGTTATTAAAAACATAAAATATTCTTGGTGCCAGTATCATTTGAATCAAGTTGATCTTATCCCATAAGGAGAGAGATAACTTGGACCATTCCTCAAGGTCTAATTATATGTTCCCTATCAGTCAAGACATGTTGACTCAAATTATCTGTGAAATTGAATTACATATTTGCATTTCCAGATATCTAATTCCTTTAACACTCCAAGAGACATCAAATTGACTAGCTGAATGAATTTTCTCCTGATTAAATGACTAAAGAATAATTCCTTCTGATTTACCCCAGTTTACACATAATCCAGATAATGAGGCAAATTTATCTAACAGAGAATCTAAAGCCTATACAGACTCTTTTGGATTAGAGAGAGAGTGACTAACAAATCATCTGCGAAGGCACATGATTTATGGACTGTCTTCCCAGTTTTAATTTCTTGAATTTGTGTTGTAAGATTTATATATCTCAAAAGGGGCTCAAATGCTAAAAGAAAAAGAAATGGGGATAACGGACATCCTTGACAAGTACCCCTAAATAACTGAAAAGGTTTGGAGATGAGTCCATTAGAAATAATAGAAGCTTTCAGATTAGAATATATCATTGAAATCCAGTTTTTAAAAGTGGAACCAAAATTAAAATAATCTAATACTTTTTGTAAGTATGACCAATCAAGAGAATCAAATGCCTTCCCAATATCTAAGGAAATGGCTATAGAGGGAGAAGTAGAATGTTTAGCTGGCCAAATTACTGAAAATAAATCTTCTAAGGTTATTTGATGCCTGGTGCCCACTAACAAAACATACCTGCTCTTTGCTTATTAAAGATTTTATAACATCTTTCAGTCTGTTTGCCAATGCTTTAGTCAGAATCTTATAATCAAAATTTAAAATGGATATAGGACTATAGTTTGCTTGGTCTAAAGGATCTTTATCTTTTTTTCCAAGTAAACAGATAAACGCATCATTCATAGTGCCTGACATCTTTTTCTGACCTAAACATTCTAAAAATGATTTCTCTAAATAGTCTATAATGATTGGATTATTATTTGTATAAAATTCACTGGAAACTCCATCTGGACCTGGAGGTTTTTGTAGACTAGTCATTTGAATTATCTGTGAAATTTCTTGTTTGGAAATACAGTAGGTTTGTCCAATGTTTCCTTCTCCAATTCTGACAAACTAGGAAGAGTAACCCTTTCTAAAAATGTATTCAAGTTTAATGAAGTATCTGGGATAAAGGGCTTATTTAGTTTCTCATAATAATCTTGAAAACAATAATTTATGTCTTTAATATCATAAGTAATATTATTGTTGCCCATCCTAATCTTAGGTATCATATTTTGACTTTGTTGTTTTTTTAAATGACAAGCTAATAGATTCCCTTGTTTCTCCCCAGATTCCCAATATTGTTGTTTGGTACAAAACAAAGCATATTCTGATTTACTAGAGTATAACTTATTAACCTCATATTTTAGTTGAATCAGTCAATACATGAGCTCCTGGTTATTATTTGGATCTTGTTTTATCTTATCTTCTTTCTGTTTAATAAAGTTTTCTTTTCTCTCCAACTCTTCTTCCTTTTTTTCTTCCTTATGGATGCATGTCTAATAATACCTCCTCTAATAAAGGCATCATATGCATCCCATAATGTTAAATATGAAGTCTCATTGTTATCATTGATGTCAAAATGCAATTTTGTTTCTTTAGATAACCATTCTTTAAACTCTAGTTCCTGTACTAAGAATGTATTAAATCACCACCTAAACTGCTTCTGTGGTGAGTCCTCCATTACACAAATTGTTTTAAGGAGACCGTGATCTGAAATAATGATGGAGTCATAACAAGAATGTGTAACTAAGTTGCAAAGGGATAGGGGTATAAAAAGATAGTCTATTCTGCTATGACCATTATGTCTTGCAGAAAAAAAGAAAAATCTTTACCATTAGGGTTAACCATCCTCCAAACATCCAGTAATCCCAGATCTGATGCTAGTTCTTTTTAAATAATTATTGGTTTTAATCTGTTTTATCTGGTTTTTGGGGGTAGATCTATCTAACAATGGATCTAAAACATTGTTAAAGTCTCCCTGAATATAAGTTCAAAGTCTTTAAATGGCAACAGAGAGCCTAATAATTCTTGAAAGAAAGGGCCTGTCTCACTGTTTGGAGCACAAATGTTACAAAAAGCCATGTTTCTGCATTGCAGAGATCCTGATAAAATTTGTATTCTATCTTCCAGGTCTGTGACATGTTCTTTTTTAATGAATGGAATTGTCTTGTAAATTAAAGTAGCCAAACCCCTTTTTATGTTGCTTGCACGCATGTGCAAGAAACATAGTGCCATCATTAGAGATTTCGGAGGTGTGTCACCTCCTCCTCCAATTCAGGCAGTGTCCTGGCAGGCATGGCCCCTGTAAGCCAATGCATTTTGGAGCTGTCTATGACACACTCCAAAATGCAGTGGCATCCAGTTGAAAGGAGAGCTAAGCAGGTGAGCAGCGATAAGAAGCTGCTCACGCGGCTTTCCCGCAGGCGTCTTGTGACCCCGCATGCACTGTATAGCCGATGGGGTGCCCAATCCGTCGGCTGAGCATCATCTTCCCCAGTAGTTGGTGCCACACTGGGAGCCCACCCAAGCGTGATCCAGATCTTTGCCGGCGAAGGGGTGCCCAATCCCCGTCGGCTGAACGCCCCCCAAAGTCCTTGTGCCACACTGGGAGCCCACCCCAGCATGGAAAACGGTCCCACGATGTCTTTTTGTTTTATTACCTATAAGACAAAAACGGTCCCATGGTGCGCCTCGACCCCCTCCCACAACCCGCACCCACCCACTATGCACCCAGCCTCCCCACACCCCCCCTCACCCCATATTACCTCTGGACTCCAGTGCGATGATCTTCAGTGGACCGGGAACACATCTGCACTCTTCAAAGCCGACCGCCGAACTGAGAAATGCTGGTAAGCTGTATAATGGGCTAGATAGGGGTTTCAACTTATTGCATATCTCAGCTATTTTGGGAATTTTTACCAAATTTTCAACATGGGGTTTTGGGACCCCTTCTCATGAATGATGTCACCGTCATGGCGTTATTCGGGCCGAAAGGTGATTTCGGCGCAGGTGACTGCGCGGTGACTGTGAAATTACCGCTGGGCCTGAACACCACCATGACAGTGACATCATTCATGAGAAAGCTAAAACATGTTGAAATTTAGTGCAAAACCAAAAAATGACTGTTGTTCTGATGTAGTTGCGCAGTTCTCACAGGCTTATAAGTTCGCGCAATTTCAATATTTTCACTCCAGATTTTCAACATTGCCATTTTACCACACCTTCTTATGAGTAGTATAGCTGTCATTTTTCATGTCTCACCCAAAATGTGTTTCCGCCCATGCAGCGCAGAATGGCGCAGTTGGTGTGCGAAATCAATGTATGGGACAAATTAAGAAAATCATAGTGACACTGTTCATGAGCAGAGGTCTTAAAATGGCTATGTTGAAAATTTGGTGAAAAAATTCCTAAAAATGACTGTTTTACGAGTGTGCGTTGCGCAGTTCCTATGCACACTCGTAGGTTTGCAAATTTTCAATATTTCCACTCCAGATTTTCAACATTGCCATTTTTCCACATCTTCTTATGAGTAGTATAGCTGTCATTTTTCACATCTCACCCAAAACATGTTTCTGCCCATGTAGCGCACAATGGCGCAGTCGTTGTGCGAACTCAGTGTATGGGACACATTAACAAAATCACAGTGACACTGTTCATGACTAGAGGTCTTAAAATGGCTGTGTTGAAAATTTGGTGAAAAAAATCCTAAAAATGACTGTTTTACGCGCGTGCGTTGCGCAGTTCCTATGCACGCTCGTAGGTTTGCAAATTTTCAATATTTCCACTCCAGATTTTCAACATTGCCATTTTTCCACATCTTCTTATGAGTAGTATAGCTGTCATTTTTCACATCTCACCCAAAACATGTTTCTGCCCATGTAGCGCACAATGGCGCAGTCGTTGTGCGAACTCAGTGTATGGGACACATTAACAAAATCACAGTGACACTGTTCATGACTAGAGGTCTTAAAATGGCTATGTTGAAAATTTGGTGAAAAAAATCCTAAAAATGACTGTTTTACGAGCGTGCGTTGCGCAGTTCCTATGCATGCTCGTAAGTTCGCAAATTTTCAATATTTACTCTCCAATGACTTCCAAATACCTAAACAGCACATAGAAGCAAGCAACATTCGGCATTGACAAATGCTTGTTTTTTGTTGAATAGCAATTATGTGCTATTTGACCCACCCATTGCCTCTGTAATTTATCTGCTTCTTCTGGCGTAAGATGAGTTTCCTGTAAAAAGACTGTATCACTTTTTTTTTAAATAAGTTAGAACTTTTTTCCTCTTGATTGGAGAGCCAAGACCATTAATGTTCCAAGTTACAATATTTAAAACAGACATCTTACTAAATCCTTAGAATCTAATCTAACAATCAGGTTACAAGTAATACTTAGTTTGGTACTAAAATCTAAAAATGACTAAAGAAAAACTAAATTAAACAAGGAACCTCTAAAAGGTTCAAAACACTTCAGTTATAAGGTCAAAAAATCTGTAACAGTTTATACTTGCTAGTATTACTTAAACTATATTTAGCTCGAAGTGAACAAAAGAAAAAGGATGTAAAATTGTATTTATAAAATATAGTCTTAAACTAGTTTTCTTAGACTCAAGAACTAGTATCAAAAGGAAAAATGAATCCTCTGGGAAGAGCCAATAGAGAGCATAGCAGGTACTAACCACAAGGTAGTGCAACTGGTTCTGAACCAGATGAAACCAAGTGTTCCAATGCTATATATTCCTATGATAATAAACTGTAAAATGTTTAAGAACGCTGAGTAGTACTATGTTAAAGAAATTATTGTAGTCCAAGAAGACCCCTGTAAGGAAGTACCAGGTAAAAAATCACATAATACCTTCTCTAAATTTGCCATAGGATGAGGTGGAACATGGTCAAAACATGGGTGAGTATCCCAAAATATAGGCTTATTTATAATGTCAACTTCAGAAAGAGTATTAAAACAAGGTAGATGTTACAAAAAATGAAACCATCTTCAAGTGCCCTTTATAACTAACAGATAAAGAAAACAAGGAAAGTCTTTATACCCCACTAAATGACCACACAAAATGCATTGACCAATGCAGCCCCGGCAGCTCCATCAGCATGTGTCCATTCAAAAATGATTCACTGGCTTACTGTGCTCTGTTTAATAATATTATCAACAAAGCAACTATTTGTTCAATGAGCTTCTCACCCCATTGAGTGTTTCCCCAATGAATATTCCTATCCATTGAGAAAAAAACACCCCAGGGGTCCTAGCTAGTAGTTCTGATTGCCAGAGATAACTTTGTCCCTATTAGTACAGAATTAATATACAGAGGCTTATCAGGACACATAATTGCTGACCACAGCTAATATGGGACACTTAAAAAAAGGGAATATTCCTGTAAGAACCATTTTTTTTAACAGATGAATAATGAGGTCTATAGATCTTTGAAACAGCATTTCTTACCTCCCTCCCATAGAATATCATCCCATGGAAAACTGATACTAGAATATGTCCTTACCTGGCATCCTTTTATGAAAGGGCATCATCAAACTAAAAGTCTCCTCAGTTTAGAATTTCCTTGCTTTTAGCCTCTTTAAATACACTATGTCAAGAAAAATCAATACATAATAAAGAAAATATAGACATCTCACAGTATTAGATTTGTATCCCAGTATATTGTAATGTTAATGTAAGCCACTAGATGCCACCAGAGCTATACTGATCTCTAATACTAAAGAAATCAATTGTTTACCCACCCATTCATTTTAATTTTGAATTCAATAGAAATAATTCCTAACATTACTACAGTGTTAAACATATCCAACAAAGGTTTCTTAAGAATAATAAGAAAACATTAGTTTAGAAAGTTTCCAGGTTAAAGCAAGCTGGAAAGTGTTTCTTTAAGGTTGAAACCATGTGACCATCTTGAACCCCTCGGGAATCTACTTCCTTAAGAAATGGTTGCTTACTTGACTTCTAGAGAAGCTGTACTGCTCCTCCAGACACCCTAAGAATAACCTTACAACAGCAGAATATACAAGTAAAGAATTCCTAATCTGGATCCAAATCAGTCTTCTTGCAGGTAAGGGGAACTCGGCTGTGAAAGTCATTCATCAAAGACATGAGAGATACCTTGAGATTCTGTAATGATGGATAAGCTTTTCTCTTCTCCTGTGTTGTGATCTGTCGCACCACATTTCCTCTGAAGTTCTAAGTTTTTTGAAGAACCTTCCAGTGATCTGTATCTGGTTTTGGAAATGGAAATTGTCTTATAGAATGATTTTGCAGACCAAGCCATGGATTTAGAGAGAGGTTTTGCATTTAGTGGCACTATAGTTGAAGCTTTAGAGGAAAGCGTGTGTGAGTCAAGAATGGAGCTATTGCTGCTTAGATTATGCTGAGCTAGATCATGCACAGTGTTGTCCAGAGACCGGGGTTTGCAAGGATGTTTTTCACCTGAGGTTCGAGCTGAAAATCGATGAGTGTCTCTCTGCTTTTGTAAACCCTTCTGACTGGAACTTTCTGACCTCTGTTTTTTAATAAAGGACCAAGCTTTCTCTACATTTGTAAAAGAATGTGACTCTTCCCCTTGTTGAACCACTAGAACAGCAGGATATTTCACAAAATATTTAACACTGAGTTTCTGAAGAACAGCTCTGACTGGGTGCAAATATTTTTCTTTTTTTCTATGACTTCAGCAGAGAAATCTTGAAATATGTACACTCTCTCCCCATTCCAGCACAAGGATTTCCTTTCCCTTGCTATTCTGAAAATCTCTTCTTTAACTGTAAACCTTAAAAAGTTAACAATGAAGGGTCTCAGACGTTGTCCTGATTTGGGTCTAGGCGACAATGCCCTATGTACCCTTTCTATTTCTAACTGCCAGTTCCATTGATAGTTTAACAAAGCTGGGATAAAGTCCTGGAGGAATCTAATCATGGCAGGGCCTTCCAACCCTTACGGAATCCCTACTGCTTTTACATTATTCCGTCTCCCTCTATTCTCCAAATCATCTAATTTCTCAGAAACTTTAATCAGTTGTCTTGTTTCCCCTTCCACAAAATCCTCCAATTTAATAAGAGATTCTTCTAAAAAAGACAGCCATTCTTCAAAAGCGTCTATTCAATTAGTAACTTCAGACAGCTTTTTTGTTGTGGTAGTGTCATTCAGCTTTAACCCTGTAATATCCTCTTTTATTGACAACAGCATGTCTTTAATAAAACTCATGTCATTTTACCTGCTTTGTTCACATTTCAGATTTCACCTGAGATTGGGTGTTTTTCTGAAGATAGCCCTGTAGCAGAATTTGAGTATGCCCCATTGTGACCATTAGTGTAGCCTGAGCTCTGTTTACTATTGTTGGGCTCCTGTGAGGCGAACATCCCAGTCACGTTCCTGACAAGACTAAATTAAATATACCAGGCCTACAGGAATAATATTTTGATAGTGAGGACTAGTAAATTGATCTCTAATACTTTAACAATTCTGCGCATATAAGAAATAAGAAATAAAATATCAATTAGATGGATTTCGATCTGGCATCAGAGCCCTTCGGTTAAGCTGGCTTCCTTGTCGGCATGCACGCACAAGTCAGTCTTCCACAAACCACAACTTAAATAGTCATGGTAAGAGCCCAAACAAACAAAACACTGATCATGGTGGTATACCTTCACAAAGATCTTGAGACAGGATTCACAATTTTTAAATCTCGTAGTCCTTGTCTTTTTCTTATGCTTTTCATTCATACCAATCTACTGATTATAGCCAGAAAGTACGGTCAGTTCCTTAAACAATAAAATTCATAAAACGCTAAACAAAATTTGTATAATAAGTGTTTCTTTATATTTTTAACCAAAATAACTGTTGTTGGGTTATTGCGTTTAAGCAGGAACTGTGAAATGTACAGTATTTTCCTTTGGTTCCTGGAACCTATCAGGAGCCAGAGAATACTGCTAAAATACCAAAGTTAGATAAAATAACATCTCTCTCGAGAACTAAATAAGAATAATGGCTTTTTTTATAAATTGAAATAAATAATGGACTTGGAGAAAACTTTGGGGAGCCTGTTCTCTTTAACAGAGAAAACAAATCTAACATTAGAGCACTAGAGGGAGAACACACAGCAACATTGTAATAGAGTTCTGATTCCACTACACCATTCTAAATTTTGAGGCAACATCTCAGCGTGGAGATGAAGCAGTTTTCGTATATGGCATTGCTGTTGGAATCATGCTGTTAGAAACCGTGTTTGGACCTATATGCTGTGTAGTGCTCCTGTTGCTGAAGAAGCTGAGGAGGAAAAGGAACACTGCATCATAATATACAATGAGCTAACACAAAGCAAGTAGTGTATGGCCACTGTTAACAGGGCCAGCAGAATGATGGGGTATATAAAAAGGGGTGGCCAACAGAGGAGGGGAAGTAATTCTTTCACTTTAAAAGGCCTTGGTCAGGACCTATACGTATGGCATACAATGTTGGTTTCTCTATACAAAAAGAACAATGCGGCAGTTGAAAGGATGCAACACAGGGCCACTAAAATGAACAGCGGCATGGGGGCAAAAGACAGGAGGAGAGTCTGCCAGCCTATAACATGTTCATCCCCCTAGAGGAAAGGAAACTGATAGGAGGCTTGATCTCAGTCTTTCGCACACTTGAAGGAATCAACAAAACAGAGAAATTTAATCTGATGTCTGGCAGCAAGAAATGAGGACACACCCTGAAGCTCAGAGGAGGTACAGTAAATTTGGGGGTAGTGTTAGGATGCATGTCTTCCAGATGATGATGAACCTATGGAACATATTACCAACAGAAACAGGGGGCATGAAGAAAGCTCAGGCCTTTAAGGTAAGCACTTACAAATTTCCACTTACTAGGGTACCCTGGGTGGTAATGTGAGTAGGAAAATCCCACTAAATCTGTACACATTTACACAGCATAGTTATTCACCCCCACTTTTGAAGTGGAGGGAGGGGTTGGGTAGATATAATAGACCAAGACACCCGTCCAATCTTAACTTGCTGTTATGAGATTTCTCTTACCCATGCATGGCTGCTGAACTGTATACAAGAGGTAAGCGTACTTCAATGAGTAAAGTATTGTAGGTAATCTGAAATTTACTATTGACCATTTAAAGCTACTGTCGTATAGTGCTAGCCAGTGGCAAGATTCACTGTACGTTGTATATTGATATGTTAGAAAATATTACAGGAAATCTGAAATGGGTCACTGACTATTATTGTGAATAGACTTGTTCTAACTTCAAACAGAACTCACTTGATGCTTTTTTCTCATATTCCAGTGCAGTCCTTTCAAAAACTTCAGCAAGGTGCTTTTCAACACCAAATGTAATCATCTCACGATAGATTTTACATGCTGCCAGAGCTGTTGTAATTGGATTTTCACACTAAAAGAAATGCAAAACAAAAATGGTGAATCCTTTTTTTTTTTTTTTTTTAAGTTTGGGATGACTCTCACATATTGCTTTAAAAAGTCTTATTTTCCTTTTTAATTATTTAAATGCATTTAATATATTAATGTATAGATGACTCCTCTGGAACAACTTTAAAAAACATAAAGTTTAGACAAAATTTAGCTTGTATTTCATATATTTTCTATATGTTTCTCATCTCCATTTTTTACTACTAAGAAGGTGTCCACAAACACGGGTAGTGGGATTCACAAAACTCACCCAAATCCCACAGCTGTGAGAAAAACTCGGAGCAAGTGGGTTGCTGCTTGCTGAGCTATAGTTTTCCCACAGCTGCAGGTATTCACGAAGGTGGAGATGGATTATGACTGGCTCCACAATTTACGGAAGCTTGCAAATGGTGTTGCCAGGGAAATCCCTGCAGCTGTGGAAAACTGTTATGGCCGGTGAGATCAGCTATAACATCTTCTGTGGCTGCTGAGGCTGTGAAGTGCAATCTCCACAGCTGCGGAGATTTCAGCCCACAATTGGAGTTGTGGTGTGGGACTTAGTTTCAAAACGCCTTGTGAATCCTGTGCAGGATCTTTATCCCTTAGATAACAGAATAGAACCATTAATGTAAAAGTGTGCCAGTATAATGTAAACATGTCTGACTCCAAGCGTTCATTAAAAAATAGGAGAACTCTCATTTTCAGGACTTCTTAATGTCTGAAAACCCATAAAAGCTAATTTGAGTGAGCTATTGTGCTTACCTGCGAGTCTTAGCACTGCAGATTTATTCACTGTAAATCAGCCTGTAATTATGAGCCGGGGCAGCCATGTGTTTTAGGCTTCTGACAGTCAATAATGTCACTACATTCTTGGCCTCACTTTGACTGCAGATAATCCAATAGAATGCTGGTATTGTTATATTAGAAAATCTCATTCACTCCAAAGTATTTCAGTAAGAAACTTATTCTTTTAACTTTATCAAAAGAAGTAAAATACTCTTTTTTTAATAACACATTTCAAGTTATGCATGTTTTAACACTGTTGTCCACCCATGTCATCATCATCATCAAAGTTTCTTGATCAACATCGTCATTATAAAAATAATATATTAAATACAACAAAAGGAAAATCACTATACAAATATATATTAACATTTCAAGCCTACTGTGCTTCTCCTTATTACAACTTTTACATTTACATTAAAGCATTTGAATCAAGGAATAAAAGACTGACGAGCATTAATAAATTATGAAAAGTTTAGGAGGAAAAGGTCCTTATCAAATCTTGTATAATTACAGGATAAAATGGGACTTGCCTGGGTTCGGGTCTGGTTACCTACAACCCCCATCTGAGACACTGTGGTCCATAA
This sequence comes from Neoceratodus forsteri, assembly GCA_016271365.2. Taxonomy (NCBI): domain Eukaryota; kingdom Metazoa; phylum Chordata; order Ceratodontiformes; family Ceratodontidae; genus Neoceratodus; species Neoceratodus forsteri. Next base: position 521,944,172 of record CM057458.1, read on the forward strand.
TCCCATAAGTTCTAAAAATATAGAAAAAAAAGTGTAATAAATAGCAATAATAATAATAATGATGATGATGAAAAGAAAAATAATATTTAGAACAAGATGTCAATAAAGTCAAGAAAGGACATTTCCTTCATGAATTTTCCAAGTAGAATATAATTGCCTAATACAAGCAGCAAGCTTTGTTTGATCCATTGTACATACAGTATATTGATCAAGAGTTTGACATCATTATGGGCTGGCAGTATAGCCTAGAGGTTAGAGGAACGAGGTGTGAACGAGCTTGATACATCCAGCAGACCAGACCTGAATTTGATTCTCACAACCTCCAGTTGCATACTGTGTGACTCTGAGCAAGTCACTTAACTGCCCAGTGCTCCCAGGTCACCCCTGAAAACAGGCACTTGTGCCTAGTGGGCCTTACCTGGTTACCAAAGACTAAAATTAAAAAAAAAAAAAAATTGAAGTCTTATAAGTTGAGACTATGCAAAAATTTAGAGAAAATACAATATTGTCATGTCAGAGGAACTGAACAAAATTTTACTATTTGATCAATGGGGAGACAGATGCAGGCCAGAATTGGTCCATTCTAAAAAGCGTTTCTACTGTGATACAAGGGATGTGCTGTAGAAGTACAGCATGCTTTAGATCATCATGTACTCCTATCCCACATTTACAAAACTCCCCTGAAGTTACCCTGTCTATTTTGTGTGGGGAGGCAGTATAGAGCAGTGGTTTAAGGCTCTAAGCTGCAAATTTGGAGACCTGGGTTTGAATCCTACAGCCCCCACCTGCATACTGTGTGACCCTGAGCAAGTCACTTAACTTCCCTGTGCTCCCAGGTTGCACCTGTAAACAAGCTTTCAGCTTAGTGTGTCTCACCTGATTAAACAATTGGAAAAAATAAAATATGCATTATTTTTTTTATATAACTCCATCCTAAATCTGCTTATTATATTATGGGGACGTGGATTTGATAGATGCGATAAATAAAATTCCAAACCACTTTGAATCTTAAGAAACTTATACCATTTATATAATTTCAGGGTTCCAGTTTTAGACAAATCCTGGTTAACTGCAATATCCCTATTTTTACCCTTAACTTCTCTAGTAATCTCCTATGACAGACCAATGAGCATGTACTATATATACTGTATGCGCTTTGGTACAGTTCAGTCAGCAGCTGGCCATGGCAGGGTGAGGACGGCTGTGCCAGTCACCAGCTCAGGTCAGGATGGGAGATGTGGAGTGGTGGGTCTTTGCCTACAGTGGTGAGGGGGTGGAGAACCACTAGACTACCATGGAACTGGTCTTTTTTTTATTTTACAGGGATCAGTGCTTGGGTGGGAATCACTGGACTACTGGGGGAAGGGATCTTTACTGTCAGATAAATGGGCAACTGGTGCTCAGGGCAGGGGGGACCACTGGACTACATAGGAAAAGGGTCTTTACCTTCAGATAAATGTGTGATTGGTGCCCAGGGGAGGGGGGAACAGTAGTATACCAGGGGAAGGGGTGTTTACATTATGATAAATAGGAGATCAGTGCTCAGGGGAGGGGGGCCACTACACTATCAGGGGGTTGGGGATTTGAATGCATCATACACTGGTGATCAGGGCTTGTGGGGGGCACTAGACCACCAGGATCATGAACCTCTCTTTTTGAGTAAAGTGATTGGAGATCATGGTGGGGGGAACCACTAGACTACCAGGGATGTGGGATGTTGTGCTTTACACTGATTGGGACTCGAGGGAGGGGTCACTCAACACATTCTACCTGGTGCAGCAATGCAGATGAACTCATAATAGGAATGCAAATGGCCCCATTGGCTGTGCATGCCCAATGGGCTCATCTGCATATTTGGGCTGAATACCACCGATGGGGGTTATGGTGCATATAGGTATGCACCACACATTCCCCTATGAGCATTCTTCAGCCCCACACCCTGGATGCACCATACCATACATGGTGACCACTTGCTGTGTGCTGTGCATCTAGGGTCCAATATTCAAACAAATTGCATGGTCTGCTCCAATCATGCATTCTGTTTCAATATTGCACCACAGCCAACAGGCCCAACTTATTTGCATGGCACACCATTATGTGTGCACATCCAGCCAGCTCTTAATATGGGGTACCAAGAGGATAATGTATGGGCTACTATCAACAAAAAGCATGTATAGCCACTGAGAGGTAGCCATGGAAAACTGCTTAAACCCCAAGAGCTAACCTCAAGAGGTTTTGGTTTCCATGGCTACCTCAAGATGGCTACAAATGGGTGTTGTTGATAGTGGACCATACATTGTCTTTTATAGTGTATGTTTCACTCACAACAGTTAAATGAGCCTCTTTTTGTCTAAATATAGCTGTAAAGTCCTTACTTTTGTGTTCACTTTTTCGCTGCCGCTCTTTTCCGGGTACAGTTCTCACCGCTACGGCCATTCAGTTGAAAGTCGAGTTAGCTATGCACACATGCACAAACAAATTCCATGCTGTTGTGCTAGTACAGCACAAGAAACTAGCTAACATAACTACTGCAGCACAACAATGTTGTTCGAGGGATCGATTTCCATCCTCAACAATGTTCCTCCATACACTATAATACCAGAATTCTATTGGATTATTTTTACTAGCAGTTTGAAATGTAAAGGTGATAACTCACTGGTTTTATTGCACATACAAAACAATTATTATAACTGTAGAAAGTAGTGTAATAACACCTTAAAATGCACTTAATAAAATAGCCAGCTTCCTATTTAACCTATTGCATTATCTGTAGTCTAAGCAGGGCCAAAACTGTAGTGACATCATTGCCTGTCAGAGCCTAAAACACATGACTGCCTTCAGCCCTTAATTACAGGCTGATTTACATATGAATAACTCTGGACTGCCAAGACTTACAGGTGAGCACAATGGTTCACTGAAAGTAGCTTTTTATGGGCTTACAGACATTCAGAAATCCTGAAGATGAGAATTCCCCTTTAAAAATAAGATTTAATCCATACAGTTACAAAGTTTGCCCTTTCTAAAGATTATTTCTTCAAATATAATATAACTTTAGAACCTTTTGCTACAAACATATTTTTTTTTAAATGAAAGCTTGTAGTCAGGACAGTGTAATTCCATCATAATAACAAGCAAAGACAGACAGAAAGAAGATACACATTACTTACCACAGTAATGTTATTTCTTCCCAGGGATCCCTCACTATGTTTAGTAACTGCATCAGCTCCACTGATCTGTGTGCCATGGAGATTTTGAATTGTAAGCAAATGATTAAATGTTTCTGTGGGCTTGGAATGGAATTCAAACCATGCTGTGTGGTCACAATTCACTCTAGCAACCAACATCAGATTTGTTTCTAGAGCTAGAGGAGATATTGGCACTGAAACTAGATAAATGGCTACCAAAATACATTTTGGAAAACATCAAATGAATTATAACATACTCCAAAATTGCTGACAAACAGTATGAAATCATAACAGAAATAATTATTTTGAAGAACAACTGTAATAAGAATGCTCTAGTAAATTAAATGATTGATTCTTGTCTGAAACTGTTTCTAGGTTCTGGAAGGGGAGAAAGGGATTAACGATTCTTAAGCATAGTGAGGGATCCCCTGGAAGAAACAACATTACTATGATGTGTAATTTTTTCTTCGATTTCCAGGAATCCCTCAGTTATGTTTAAGAACTGCAGATTCCATAGCAGTACTTTGGGAGGCTGCATACAGAAGCTATCTGGGAAAGAGATTCTGCAAGACAGCAGTGCCAAATATGGCATCCCTTCTAGACTGAATGTCTAGACAATAATGCATTGTCCTGGATTCCCCCCTTTTCCCCCACAAAAGACAAAGCCATTGTATGTTGTTGTGCTCAGATTGGCAATTAATTTATTATATATCATAATTCCATTTATAATTCCTTCATCATTTATTATTGTCTCTTTCACAATTGTACTTTCTTACATCCATCTATCAGTCTCTGATCATCCCTCTTTCTTCCGCTTCTCGCTCCCCCAGGTGAAAACCTGGATGCCTTCTTCTTCTTTTTCTGTTAGGTAACGGTGAGAACCGAGACCGTTTTTTCTCCTTCAGCTTCTTCATCTTTTATCCTATTCCTTTTTCCCTCCCTCCTCCCTCCTTCCCCCCTTTTTCCCATTAGCCAGTCTCCAGCTTGCGTTGGACGACTGGCTTTCCCCCGAATTTAGGATATTGTTCCCTCTCCTTTTAGGGACCATCCTCCTTTCTCCTTTTCTTTTTTTTTTTTTTTTTTTTTTCCGGTCTGTCTCTTCCATGCTTCTATAAAATTAATTGTTTCCGTATTAAACATATCTATGGTTAGATCTGACAGGTTCACTCCATCTGACATGTAGAACTCCTCTACCACTCTTTCACACACTGTAAGATCACATGCCCCCCCCCCAATTTTCTTATCAGTGTTCCTACTCTTCTATTCATCTTCATCCTGGCACTATCCAAGGGCCTATGACGGTGTTAATGTCACCATACCCTTCTCGGTATCATGTCTGACCAGACGAGGCATACCTTTGGCCACCACTGTTAAATTTTCTCTAAGTCCATTTTTACCTGCATGTATGTGTCCACCCATTGCTTCCCCCCAATGTCGTTACCCCCTAGATGTAAAATGATTAAGTCTGGAATGGGTCACTGCTCTTTCATTTCTTTCAGGGTAGGAAGCAGCTCTGCCCATCTCATCCCTCAGATGCCACGCCACACCAGTCTACATTTTCTCACATCCTGGTACAGCTGTTTTCCCCCAGCCTTTTTCTCTGCTCTCTTTTCCGCCCAATAAACGTAGGCGTGACAGCAGATCCATACTTCTGTGATCCTCCCTCTACAATACCCTAGCTCCTCTCTATGCCTCCCCATGTGGTTCTGTATCTGCAAGACAAAACACAGGTGGTAGTTAATCTCCATAATTCAATACTCAAATGTATCTCTTGTAACTGGCAGACTGCCAGCACCCCTTCTCCAACATATTAGTCACCATTTCCCCTGCTGCTGCCGCCCACTGTGAAGCAGACCCTATTCGGAGGGAGTGGGATGAGTAATTACCAGTAACCTCCTCTAGGAATCGCATGCCTTTTTGGTGCATGGCCGTGACTTGATAACTGGTGACCTTTTTCCCATCTCCATGCACAAATAATCTGCCTGTCCTACACCTGCACTCTGCGGCATAAGCCCACAAAGCCTTTACTGGGCACGCTGAGCCATCTGCCTGGGCCTTTATGGTTACAGTACAACCTTGACCCTCTTGATCAATCTTTGACTTCCTGATCATGATTTGCATCTCCTTTATCCCCCAGTTTATATCTTCCCACTCCAACCCCCCTTCATTGTTTTTGCTGCCATGTCCCACAGCCTCGCTCACACTCATAGCCCCTGCAAACATTACCAGATAGACCATATGGAACAGCTGGGCCTCATCTTTTGATCTGCAGATTGCCGGTAATACCTCTTTTAGTTTTTTAAGCCACACTTCACCTAGCAGTCGTCTATTATCTGGAGCTCTTTGTTTTAACCTTCCCCACCCTTGCATCATTCTTGTAATTAACATTGACTTTGTTGGGTCCTTCCAAAACTTCAAGCTGCAAACTAAACTGATCCCTGCTAGGTATACCCCCATAATGGTGTGGGCTGTTCCCCTCTGCCATTGCTCTACTATGAACTTCCCTAACTGTTCCTCTGTAAGTGGCCTACTTACCTCCATGTGGTATGTTGCCCTGAATGTTTGAAACACCTGCCAGGCCCCCTCGTAAGACTTCAGAGTCCATGGTGCCCATGAGTTGCGAAACAACAGCTCTGCTCCCTCCTGCCAACGTCCCAGATGTCCATTGGTATAGACATTTTTTGTTCCTCTGCTGTCGGTGCCAGCCTCCAGAAGTGATCCAGCTGCAGACGGGAAAGGCTATCAGCTAGGATATTGTGTACCCCGTCTATGTGTTTGGCTCTGAATGACATGTTCAGTTTTAAGGTCCTTAGCATCAACTGTCACAAGACCTGCATGACTGTCTCTGATCTGGCTCCTCTGTTGTTTAGCACATCTACCTCTGCCCTGTTGTCACACCAGAATGTCACCTTCTGATTCCGCAGCTCTTCCCCCCACACTAGGGTGCAGGCCAAAATAGGCATGATCTCCAACAGTGTTATGTCCTTCACTTTCCCGTCTCTCACCTAGTCTGTAGGCCATGGTTCTGTGAACCATCTGCCCCTCAAATAACCCCCCATGCCCAGGCCCCCTGCTGCATCTATGTATAGATCAAGGTCTGTGTTATAGACCCAATCCTCTTGCCAAAAGGAGCAGACATTGTAGGTGCTAAGAAACTCCTGCCACACTTTGAAATCTTCCTTAACTCCTTTTCTCATGTCAACCCAGTGGTGTGGTCTGAATATCCTGGCTGTGGCCCTTGCTAGCCTTTTTGTGAAAACCCTCCCTGGCCCAATTGCCCTGCATGCAAAGTTTACGTGTCCCAATACCTGCTGTGCCTGTTTCAATTGTACTCTTCTTCTACTTGTGTGGAATTGAATCATCTCCTTCAGTTTTAACACTTTTTTATCTGGCAACCTGAAAACCTCACTACAGACGTCTATCTCAATACCCAGGAATTCTAGAACCTTACTGGGCCCTTCTGTTTTTTCTGGTGCCAATGGAACCCCTAAATCTCTGCTCAGACCTTGGAAACTGACCAACATTTTATCTGTCTCTCTTCTCCCACTGCCTATTAGAAGGAAATCATCCATATAGTGAATGACCACCCTGTAACCAGTTCTCTCCCGGAATATCCATTGTAAACAAGTGCTGAATGTTTCGAAGGTGGCACAGGCCACTGAACATCCCATGGGCATGGCTTTATCAAAATAGTATTGGTCCCCCACCTTGAAACCCAATTGGTCCCAGTCTTCCTTCCTTACTGGAAGCAACCGGAAAGTGGACTCTATATCCAACTTGGCCATCCAAGCATCGGGGGTTGCTCTTATAATCTGTACTGCTTCCTCTAAAGTGACATAGGAAACTTTAATGTGCTCCTTCCTTATGAAATCATTCACTGACTCCCCTTTCGGATATGACAGATGGTGAATCACCCTTATTCTCCTTTTTGCTTCTTAGGAACCAGGCCCAATGGAGAAATTCTCATGTTCCATAATGGGGGAGTTGGAAATGGCCCCTCTACCCTGCCCTCCATCTTCTCTTTTTCTATCTTTTTTCTCAAAATGTCCTCTTTCCATTTTATTGACCCTAAATTGTTCACCTCTCATGACTTCCTGGGGCCCTCACAGTGTAGTGTGAAACCTGTTTTAAACCCCTTGTTTAGCACTTCTTACCCTTGTTTGTCTGGATACTTTTGCAACCCCTTCTTCCATGCCTCTATCCTTATGGGGGTTCTCGCATTTTGAAATTGTTCCATTTTCCACTTCCCCCCAGCCCGCTCCCTTTTTGGCTCCTTTCTTTTTGCCCTCTTTTTTCAGTATGCCTGGCCCCCCCTGCCATGCCCTCTTCCTTTCGAACCTCTGTACCATGATTGCCCTCTGTACCCCTGTCCCTCCTGAAAAAGCTGATGCCCTGTCCCTTGACTCCCCCCCACCTGAGCCCCTGAGGCCCAAGTTGCCCTGCATCTGCTAGCCAGGTGGGTACCCCTGCATTTTGAGCATGCATGTCAGAAGCGGCATTGGAACCATGAACAAGGGGCCCTACTGTATCCCCAGCAACACTTCTGGGGTACCGTCGCCTTCTTTCCTATTTCCCCTTTAGGTGTGGATTGACCAGTCACATAGTCTGTCCATAAATCTAACTGTTTAGTATCCCATCTCACATCCTTATGTGTTGCCATTCTTTGTAGAAAAAACTCATTGTAGTATATCCACCCTACTCCCCCCTTTTGCCTTGGCCCTCCTTATCATCAATGAATATGTAATAAGTGGGATCCCCACCTCTGGTTTTTCTCCAATACTATTGCTGAATATGTTGCGAAACCCACGAACCACCCATCCCACATTTTTCCTTTTGTAAACGTGTCCTCTTCTTTCTTCCCTAGCAGGACTACCACGGCCGCCATCTCACTTTTTCCAATACTTTCTAACTCTTCATATTTTGCAACTGCTTCCCTACTCACTAAAGCGAATATGTCTACGTACTCCCCTTTCCAGATCTTTTCTTTTGTAACTAGTGGTACATGTTCCCCTATTCTCATCCCTGGGGATCCAATATCTCTTGTTCCCTTTCCAACACTGTCAGCCGCCTTTTCCGTCTCCCCCGTTGTGTCTCTTTCTGACCTGATTTCTGCCAAGGAGATTCCATTGGCCCCAACCCAACCTGTACCGAGGGCAGCAATAATTTGACCTATACAGTCTTTGATGCTTTCATCTATTCTGCCTAATACTTTACCTGTGGCGTTCTCTCTCTCCCTTGGGGTCTGTCATCCTGGGGCTGCACAGGTCTGGTCTCTTGTGGCGGGGTGCTTGGTTGTGGTGAAGAAACTAGTGGGCATACGGGACCTGACCTGGGTTCCTGTAGCGGGACTACCACCTGTTCCTGCAAAGGTACTGGTGGTTCTGGTACAGGTTGTAACAGTGGGACAGGGCTGGCTGTTCAGGCCGGCACCACCTTATGTGGCTGCACCCTTTCTGGGCTGCATACCCTCCCCGCTGGCCTCTTACCTTTCCCTTTTCCCACTTTTCTCTTTTCCCCAGCCCTCTCTGGTTCCTCCCCTTCCACCAACTGCCACATCTTGTTGGCCTTTTACACCAACTCCATGATCACTTTGTATGCATCCTCTTTAGTTGGTTTCTTTCATTTTGGAGCCCTCTCTCTCTGGGAACCTGTATACTCACTGTGGAGAGAACTGAAAATACATTCCTCATTTTTGCATATTGAAACTGTTTCATGTCTTGCTTACTCCACGCCACCTTGCCCCCCCCCACTCTATTAGGGCCTTGTGCCCCAGTGATACTAATAGGTATCGCCGTAATGCTGCTGCTGTCATTTGCAGTGAATAAAAAACCCTTTTTATTGCTGCATTAGCTGAAGGACAACATAATGGAGGGAAACTAAAACCTTTGGGGCTTCACTGCTTGGCAATCTTCCGTGCATGTCACCAGTGATAAAACATACATAAAATTGGTGTACTGCTAGGTCCGAGTGAATGCCTGGACTCTCCCCCTTCTCTGCTGATCCTTCCCTGGGGAAGGAACTGTTCCTGTTCCCTATTTCTTGTTTCTTCACCCCCGCTTCTTACCCCCTTCTCCTGAGTGCATGCGAGGTATCCTCGCTCCCCCAAGGGCTTCTATCCTCTCTTCCCACCTCAAGTAGTGCCAGACAGCTTCTCTGGCCTTTGCTTTCCCTCCCAATGGCTTCCCACATCTCAGGCGGCCCCGCCGCAGCGTCTGACGTCATGCCGCGTGGCCTTGGCGTGCTCATTCCTTGTTGAAGAAACTCAGAAAACAAAAACCCCTTCTGGGATCATTGTAGGCATCGTACCCTGACTCTAAAGTCTCTTTCCGCACTCCCAACAATGAAAGAACACCCCCCCACTGAGTCTCAGTGGCGTGGTTCCCAAAATGCAGTGAGGGCCCAAACGCGGTATCCAAAACCATGCCATGTGGCTGTACATCCTCCTCTGGGAAATGGTCAAGAAAGGGCCTGTTCATGGCTCTCTTTTTACCCAAATGGGGCTTGCACTTAAACCCTTCCCAGGTGTACTCGAAGACCCCGCCCGCACAGTCATCGTTCTTCTTTTTCTTTTTTTTTCTATTATTCCCCTTCTCTCTGCGCTATCCATGCACTGAACCTGCTTTTCTTTAAGAGGAAGCCCAGAGTGCTGTATCATTTCCATTTCTACCCCCTTCTGTCCCCGCTTGTGTTACTCCAGTAAACTGTAAGGCTGCATCTCAGCATCTGCCATTGCGCCATGCAGTCTTTGCCTCTTCTCCGGTAAAGGTGCTTTTAACACTAGCTCTATTCCTTAAAGAAATCCCCCCTGTCCAAACAGCAGCCTCCTTGCAATGAACCACCAAAATATCAATTTCTTTGCATCCTGCATCATTTCTGCTGCTATCCCTTTTCTGTCCCTGTTTTTATTACTCCAGCCACTGTAAGGCCCCCTTTCAGCATCTGACACCGCACCCTGCAGTCTTTTCGATCTTCAATGATACATGGCACTTCCACAGACTAGCTCTATTCATCTTTGAAAACAGCAACTGCATCGCAACCAAAAACCCCCAAAACTATCAGCTTCTTTTAACACATGGCCTGGTGTCCTGTCTCATTTTTTGCTGCTACCCCCTTTTGTCCCCGCTTGTATTACTCCAGCATAAACTGTAATGCCACTTCTTGGCGTCTGACATCACGCCATGCAGTCTTCACCTTCTCGCTTCTATTCCCCAGCTCTATTCATCTCAAAAACAATAACCTTCTCTTAACAAACCACCCAGACTATTAGCTTCTTTTCACACATGCTTTCTGCTCCAAAACCTTCTGCTCTGCCATCGCAAAACATTTTAAAAACAAAAATGCTCTCAAAATCCTTTTTTTTTTAATATGGCAAACACCTTCAATTCAAATAAAACCTTCTTCTGCTTGTTGTCTTGTCCTTACCTCTCCGTATGCTTTGCAACAAACCTTTAGTCCTTTCTCTTGATGCCAATCTGATGTGCTATAGTCTTGTTGTATATAATGATCAAAACTTCAGCAAAAGTGGCTGAACCACCACTGTGCTGACCATTATGTACCTCCTTTAGCCCCTCCCCTTCCTGTTTCCTGCCTATTGTTCTGTCTTTCCGTCCCTCCCTTTCCCTTCCCCCTTCCCACTCTAAGCACACCATCTCAGGTAAAGGGGAGGGGTGCACCAGGACAACTTGGTCTGCCCCTTAAAGGGCAAACTCCATTGTAAAAGGGTGAACTGTTTTCCAGGTAACTGCTTTACAGATGTCTTGCAAGGGAATGCCCCTTGATGCTGCCACAGAGGCTGAGATGCTTTTGTGGAATGTGCCTTTAGATCTCTGGGTGGAACTTTACCAGCTTTCTCATAGCAGAATTGCATGCAGGAGACTCTTCATCTTGATATAGTTCTCATAAACACAAAGAATGGTATTATTCTAGATCTCTTATTTGTCTCATCTACAATGGGAGTAGAAGAGTCAGGAGTTCTTTTCCCACATCTGGGAGACCATAACCCAATATGGGGAACTACAGTAACATTGCAAGTACAGGGATTGTTTGATTACACTAACTATACTTGGGGAAGTGACTTAAATTTATCAGAGGGTAAATTTATAGTAAGCATATGAAAAGAAAAATGGGACAGAAGTACACTTCTACCAGATCTAGATCTGTCTGTAAAGTATTTCACTGAAACATTAAACAACATTTGTGACTTACATGTCCCAAAAAGAAAGAAGAAAACAAAACAAACCAGATTCCCCTGGATAAATGAAAAAATTATGAGAGTTATAAGGGCTAAAAACAGACTTTGGCAAAAGGCCAAAAGAACCAGGCAAGAAATGGACTGGGTTATTTTTAAAAGTAAGAGAAATAAATGTAGACAGCAAATAAGGAAGGCTAAAGCCCTATGTTATAAAAACAAAATGCATTGCAATAATGATCCTCGTAAGTTTTGGCAGAATATTAATATTTTACTAAACCTGGGATAAAATGACCTGACTAAGAAATTTAACCTAAGAGTAGAAGGTGAATTAGTTGAAGAATCCAAAGTAGCTAAAGTATTAAATAATTTTTTTTGTGGATTTACCAGGCTATAATAGTGTAATGAGACACACTCTGCAGGACAACTGGAGGAACAATTAAATAAGGAGAATATGGACAGCCATCCACCATTTAGATTTAGAATATTATGCATATCTGAGGTATGTAAGCAGCTAAAGAACACGAACATACAAAAAGTCTGCAGGATTAGATGGTTTAGAGGGTAGATTTTTTAAGGATGGTAGCAAACCAAATAGCCTTGGTTATTACCCAGATTTTTAATCTGAGCCTGCAAAAGGGTTATTTCCCGACATATGTGGAAAGAAAACAAAACAGTTCCAGTTTTTAAAGAGGGAGCTACTTTGGATGTAAACAATTACAGACTGGTAGCACTATTATCTATTTTTATCTAAATGTTTAGAAAGACATGTCCATACCCAAATTATGGAGTATCTGGTACAAATTGATTACATCATTCCAATCCAGATTTCATAAGAAGTACTCAGTAACCTCAGCCTTATTGGAGTTTAGTAATTTGATTAGCATATCTCTGGCATTCTGACCTAGAAACTGCAGCAATCTTTATTGATTTATCAAAGACATTCTACCTGGTGAACCACACCCTCCCTCTGCAGAAAGCAGAAGCCATGGGAATAATAGATGGACCATGGCACTGGCTGCAGTCTTACTTGGGTGGCCGCACTGAAAAGGTCTCTGTCTCCGGATATATATCATCCAGTAGAGAAATTAACAGAGGAGTGTCTCAGGGGTCCATTTTGGGACCCCTGTTGTTCCTATTGTTTAATAGCAACTTGCTACAGGTGGTGCAGTACTCCCAGGTGAGACTGTATGCAGATGACACTGCCCTTATTGTGACTAGACATAGTGTTTAGGAATTTCAGACAAAGATGCAGGCTGACTTTGATAGCTTAAAGGAGTAGTTCACCAGTTTGAGACTTATTATAAATGCTAAGAAAACAAAATTGCTGCATTTTACTTCCCCAAAAAAATTATGTTCAAATTAAAATAAAAATAGATAATGACTGTTTGGAACAGGTCCATAAATATTTTTATCTAGCCATCATTTTTGACCCCCATGTGTCCGTTAGTGAACATATACAGTAGGTTCACTGATAGAAAGGATAAATAAAAGAATAGGTGCTTTGCGCTGAACAATTAAAATGCCTGACCAGGCATAACCGGAAAAAAGTGACTAAACTAATCATACCTGTTCTAACAGATGGAGAGCTTATATACTGAGCTGTGAATAAACAACTGACAAATAAATTAGGTAAGGTACACTATAAATTAGCTAGGTACGTATTACAATGCAATGTAAGAACTCACCACTGTACTTTGCTGTCCTCATTGCAAAGGCAGTCCCTAGAAAATAATTATATAAGATCATAGCAAAAAAAAGTATTTATAGATATCATTCTTTCTATCCAAATCAGTATATTAATGAAATATTATTTGATAGGGACAGGGTGTTCCATGAGGACACCAAAAGAATGGTTCATAGAAATAAAATGTATCTTTCTATTATCAGAAATAAACATGGTGAGAGCAACACTGAGTTTTCAAGCAGCCAGACATTAGAATATCTTACCTTATTCAGCTCGGACATCGTTATCATTTGAATTATTTGTACAGAAAATAAATGTTTCAGATCAATTTAGATGCCAATGTAACTAGGATGCTACATTCTCAATATTGCACTACTTGGACATCATGTGTAATGTTTGTTTTGTTCCAGGATGTTACTAACAATTTTGGAACTATCTTGCATCATGGCATGTTATAGTTATGTCTTGTATGTATTATGTGATATGTGTTTGTTATAAGTCTATGTATAATAACTTAGATACAAACAGGACTGTGTTGTAAACTGGGTTGCATAACCTAAATGGCACATTTTCCTGTATAAAAATAAAGTTTTTACTACTACTACTACGGGTTGCTGGTTTCTCTTTACCTACCTCACCAAAGGTGAGGAAAAGCTAACTGTGGCTTGGCTTTTGAATTAAAAGGAGTGCCTTCTGGCTCTTTGATATAACGTCCTTGTTCAGTCTCATGTACACGGCTTTTCCCGAGACCTCCATAGACTGGCAGTCTTTCCAAGTCATCCACTAATTGGGCCAGGTTAGGAGTGACAACACAGAGGGTTGGAAGAGTGACTCTGCGTTATGATCTAGACCACCTGCCACAATTATCTTATCTGACTCTTGACTGACTGAGACTATTTGATCCCAGTCCAGGAAGGTGCTATGTTTATTAAAGTCTAATGTTCCCTTATAGGCATGTTTACTTGTCAGTGGACAATGCGTCCTTCCTAGTCCTTCACATATTCTTATATTTACTTTAAAGTCATCTGTCAGTCTGTGCCTGGGACAGTCATATATTTCACACCAGTGTCTTTTACTTGCTGCATTATGACAAAGGTCTCGATGAAAGCTGTGTACATGAGACTGAGCAAGGCAGTTATATCGGAGAGCCGGATGGCACTACGTTTAACTCAGATGATGACCCCAGACATGCAGATAGTAATCCTGCCACTTCAGGTGGTAAAACCCCAAAGTACAAATAACATTCCTCAATATTCACACAGTAAATATTCACACAATGACCCTCAATATTCACGATAACCCCTCATGTGCATATTACTATTATTATTTTATGTTAGTATAACCAACCCAGGTTAAAACAGGAAGGAGGCAGTATAGCACAGTGGTTTCAGGTTCTAAGTTGTAAACCTAAAGACCTGGGTTTAAATCCCACAGCCCCCACTTATGTACTGTGCAACCTTGAGCAAGCCACTTAACTTCCTTTTGCTCCCAGGTTGCACCTATAAACAAGCTTTCAGATTAATGTATTTCTCCTGGTATAAAAAATCCATATAGCAGTCATTAGCAAATCTTAGTTACAAAAAATTTACTCAATATATAACTCACATTTCTATAACAAATCCCACATATTATATTATTACATCATAAATTAATGCCTGTCAATTTCATAGTTATTCTCCCACCGTATCACAACAAAACAAGTTCATCTCTTATTATGCAGGATCATTTTGTTGTGCAATAGTTATCTTTTCTAAATCACTTAAATCTTTGTTACTTGTTCTTCAAACTCTTATGCAAGCACCCTCTTTATAGCATGCACTGTGTATCTTCATGTGTGTAAAAATCCACATACTATAGCCTTGGTTGCAATTCCCCCAACATGCACATACACAAACACGCTCCACCAAAAGGGTTTGTCCTGCAATGCATTGATTGTGCAGTGCTTCATTATCAGTAATCTTCAATCTACAAAGCCAAAATTCATACCCTGGTTTTATCTGTCTACAATATATCTTACCTGGTATAAGTCCTGCATCCACCAATTTCAACTGCTCTCTGGCAACAGCACTAACATAACGGTATCAAGTTTCACAGCCCATTATTTGTGTTCCACAACCCACAAACACCTCGATCCTACAGTGGTGTTGGCCATTCCAAGGTTTCAACAATGTGTATTTCCCATATAACATGCTACCAGACAATACACTATTAGACAGCAAAACTATTGGCAACTTAGACACCCCTATTCTTATTTTGGGTTACATCTGGAAAGATATCACAGACTTTTCCATTATGTACTATAATTGCACTGCTGAACAGTTATCAGTTTCTCTGTTGCTACAAGTTTACAAATACACCAGCTCACAGCAAAAATTAATTCAACACACAATATCTAGGCCGAACACAGTACTTGGCACCATGCAATTCCTCAGGTTCACTCTACATGATAGACAAGCACTGTTTAGGGATGAACTAAACCTTGAACACACAATACACACTATGCAGGAAGACATAAGGGTGATAAAACATGATAAAATTATGATAAAGAATGACATACGCTCAATTAATAAAATAATCAAAATAATGCAAGGGGACATAAAAATTTTTCAAGAACAAGTGGTGGAACTTAAATTAGACCAGTCGGAAACGGAATTTTCCAACTGGAAGTGTAAATTCACTCATGCCCTTCAATCGATATTTGGGGGCATGACTGAAGAGGGAGCATGGGATTGTCTAAATCCAGTTAATTACTGTAGGACAAATCACTGTTGGGTTGGCTGACATCACCATTTCACACCATATTAGTAATTTTAGGAATTACTGCTGTCATTTTGTTGCTCTGATGTAGCCGACGATAAATTGGGCCTTTACTTTCACAAGTTTTTTTTGATTTTCAGATGGCTAGTTCGGTGAAGCAGCATCACTATTTTAAGACTGCTCTGTCCTGTCTGAGACACCATGAGATAAAAGCTTCCTTTGACAAGAGCAAACAAATAATTTTGGCTTCAGCCTTGTTCATCCAACCCTACCTCAAAGACAAAGCCCAGTGTACCCTTAGTGATCAGACATACCACAGTGCCAGTCACTGGCGTATAGCAACGCCTTTAAGAAAGCATATATTGACCAAACATTCAGACCTATACAACTGTATGACACTTAAATGTAATGCAAAAGACTGCTTCTTCATTGATCTACTGACCATTTACGGATTGTGTGAGCCTTTAAATCCTCTTTTCTATCCTCCAATGCATTTTTGTGAAGGGAATGGACTTTACATCCTTTTTTGTGGTTGAGGTAATAGTTTGGAACTCTTTTTACATCCATGCTATTTAGTTTATGTTCGCCTGCACTGGAATGCTCAGGAAAAAGTATTGGAAGAGTCACCAACTGGTTCAAGTGAAACTCAAACACTACCTTGGGTAAAAATCTTTTATTAGTACTGAGGACTACCTTCTCTGTGGAAGATTATGTAGTTTAAATCTGTACAGAGTGCTTGCAGTTTGTATACCCTCCTGGCAGACATAAGGAAAACTGTTTACAAGTGACATACTTTAGGTGAGCAGTAGCCATTGTTTTGAAGGGAGTCTCCATCAGCTGTGTAAGGTATATATTTATATTCCTGGGAGGGTAAGTGTCCCTCAAAAGAGGGTATAAGTGGTTGAGGTCCTTAGAGGGCCTTTTAAAACATGGCTGTGAGGCCAGAGGTTTGGGCTTGCCAGCTGATGTGTAATCTGAAACTGCTGCAAAATGCACTTTCAGGGTGGAGGGCCCGAAACCCAAAGATTACAAGTGCAGCAGGTAACCCATGACTACAAGCAATCCTGGGCTGGATTTTCAAAAGGCGTGGGAACTAAGCCCCATACCACAGCCCCAGCCATAGGACGAAATCTCCACACCTGCAGAGTTTCATATTTTCATCCAGCACAGCTGTGGGGGATATTAAGCCTAGTCCCACCAGGCATAACTTTCACTGCAGCTGCCCCAAAAAATGGGTTTAAGCTGCCTTAAATCATGGAGCCAGTCACAGACTGGCTCTATGTTTGAAAAATACTGCACCTGTGGGAAAAATTACATCTGTGCAAGTGGAGACCCACTTGTACCTGTTATTTTCCCACAGCTGTGAGATTTTCAAGGGCTTTAAAAATGTAGCCCTCTATCTGTAAAGACATTACCTTTCTGGTGGCACACCAGTATCAAAACCTTTTCAGTTTTGAGAAATACATTTTTTTTTCCTTTTGATGATATTCTGGAGACCTTTAAGTCCCTTATTACCTCCTCTAACAAATTTAGGTAAGAGAATTTTAGCTCTTCAAGAACCATGCCGGAAGATGTATTGTCCTCAGGTCTTAGAATGTTACCCTACCCTGAGCCAGTGTAAGGATCTTGTGTCTCAGTGGCAGGTTGACTGGAGTCTGACTGGACAGGGACAAAAGCATAGAGTACCAAACCTGTCTGGCTTAGTCTGGAGCTATTAGTATCATTATTACAGGTTCCCTTTTCAGCTTTATAAACACTCTCTATATGAATGGGAAAGGTGGGAAGGCATATCACAACTTCCCTGTCCACTCTGGAGTTAGGTGAAAACAAAAGAAAATGAAACAAAAGAAAGCCTGTGGGTCCCCATCGACTTTCTTTTGTTTTTGTTTAATGGACTATGTAATGTAGCGGGCATTACATATAGGTGGACAGACTTCTGAACTTTTGGAAAGGGACCAAAGGAAGAGAAAAATCTCTGCTGGACATTGACTAACACATTTAATCTGATGAAGCACTTTTTCACTCATGATACTATTGTGTGACTATTTCTTGTAATCAATATTGTTTTTATCACAGTAGCAATATATACAAGGTGACTGTGTTATTGTGGCTAGTTGTGTTGTGATGGATAGTTTTGCAGAAATAAGTACTAGCCTGGACACTAGACAAATAACGTTTAGCATCTCTGAAGCAGAACAAAAAAGTTATATTCAGCTATAGGAGTAGGCAGGAATCTAGAGGTAGGCTCTAATGATAAACAGCTATAATATAAACTGGAAAAGCTTAAGAAAACAGATAATAGATTAGAGTGGCATGGCATGACCCTAAAAGAATATCTGCATTACAAAAGGATACCTTGTGGTTTAAGAATACTGATAGACCCCAACCTAGGTGTGGAATCCAAAGCCCCTAGATGAAGGGTGGGAGGGCATCAGAAACAGATGCTCAACAGATTTCATGTATGCTCTGATTGAGGCATCTATTAAAGGTAGAAGCCAGTTTGCTGAAGAAATTAACAAAGTGCAGGATTTGCTGAAATGAAAACAGAGGAAGAACAGTTCAAAAATGTTTTAGAGGAAGTGAAGAAAAGGTTAAACACTTTTGAAGAAGAACTTAAGGAAACCAAAATAAAGAAATTCAAAAGAGACACCAATGATTACAACTTAAATAGGGTATATAATTGGAAAATAACATCAAAATACAGAGGACATAGGGAGGAGACAGACTCTGACAGTTTGAGTAGTTACACCACCAGGTCTGACAGAATCCCATATAACACTTATGAAAAAGAAAACTTTTTTAGAGCATGAGAACCCAGATGAGGGGTCATCGAACTTACCACCAGAAAACAGACCACCCAAATACCATACCAGAGTGCAGGGCCCAGTACGGGAAGATACTTATCGATATCAGAATCCAAGAGGTGGAGAGAAATGAGGCAGAGAGAGAATGGAGAGCTGGAGGGAAGGGGAGGTAACAGTGGTTACCAGAGCAAGAGAAGTTAGTGGTATTTAACTTAAGCAACTGAGAACTCATAGAAGTGGAAATGTTGGTATTGAGCAAATGCCTATCCTTCTCACCATGCCAACATCCAAATCACTTTGTCAAGGCAAGGGCAAGGCAAATTTTATTTTTCAGGTGCCCAGTCCCAGAGGCTCTGGGTGCCATACAATTAAAACATACTAATAATATAATTAAATTAATATAAAGAAGGCAATAAAAATGGCAGCTTAAATAAATGCTTTGAACTTCTGTCAGATTTACTAATTTTTTTTAGAAATGTTAGAATCAAGGAATGATTTTATCTAGAAGCACTACAAGATCCCCAAGTCCGGAATATCAGAACTGCCATAAAATACAAATCACAGTATAACCCACTGAAAGGAAGAAACCATAGTGTAGAGGCATTTGTCACCTCTGTCACCATGGACATGGAGGATCTCTTCAGAAACAGAGAACACCATGAGCCCTCTTACAATCTTACCAGACAGGAATCTGAGGCCCCTAAAAAATTAGAAAGGGATACTACTATAATCATAAAGGAAGCAGATAAAGGGGTGGAATAGTGATTATGTCAAGGGATAAATACACCAATATATGCAATGTGTTACTTTCAGTGCAGGAAAACTATGAATTATTGCCAGGGGTCCCAACTTGCTGGATTAAAGCCAGCATAAGAGAAATACTGGATGGGACAGTGGGCCTGAATCACCTTAAACAATGGCAAAAACAACTATTAGAAGTGTAACACCCCAAAGTACCAGTATTTAATATGATTCCTAAAATGCACAAGGATGCAGAAACCCCACTGGGGAGACCAATTGTCTCTGGAAATGATTCTGTCTTGGAACCACTTTCAGGTTTTTAAACCATTTTGCACAATCTATCCCTACCATGAAGAGCAATATCAAGGACACAGGAGATGTCCTAAGATTAATCCAACAAATCAGTAATGAAGAGAATGACACCATGAGGGAGGGACAAGATAGCCTTGGGGTTGGACTACAAAGAAGTGTAACAGAGGGCATGCCTCCTATTAGCACTACATGAACTGGCAGGAATAGTTCTTTATGAGAACTTTTTTAGATTCAATGGCAAATATTTCAGGCAGAAAAAAGAAACAGTGATGGGCAGTTTACTAGTACCAACATGTGCAAACCTGTATATGGACCGCTTTGAAGTACAGTATATCCTTTATCCGATGTATAATCTATTCTACAGACACCTTAAACATTACAAACATTTTATAGATGACATTTTGATTTTCTGGGTGGGAACTGTAGAGCAACTAAAGGAATTTCATTGTTACCTGAACACACTAACAGAGAACCTTTAATTCATCATGCTTGCAAGTAGGGAGGAAGTTGTTTACTTAGACTTGATGATTTATAAACATAACGGCAAACTGGACACAAAAATGTATAGAAAAGAGATGGATAGAAACACTTTGCTCCATGCTCACATCTTTCATTCGGAAAGTCTAATTGAAAGTATTCCTCACTCACAGATGTTGCAAGTGAACAGCAACTACAGCCAAAATGAAAAATGAGAACATGAATATACTACATTGACCAACAGATTTAGATCCAGAGGGCATAACAATAGAGTAGTTCAGAAAGCCAAAAGCAAAGCAAGACATGCAGGAGAGACAAGAACAAGCAGAAACACAAAAAATGAATAGGATGGTATGTACCTTAGGATATTCTAATCTGACCAGATCTATCAGAAATTTCATACAATATCACATTGGGAAATACTACAGCCTACAGGAATACCAGAATTTAAAGAATTGTTCATAATTGCAGCTAAAAAGGCTCACACATGAGGGTAAACTGGTACACTCAGAACTAGCATCTATGACACCACCAAGGGAATACCAGCTTCTACTAGGGACCTTAGAACTAGGTATGTTCCAGTGTGGGCTCTGCGCACACTGTGGAAATACCTCCCAAAAGAATGGAAATTTCCCACCCTAGTGGCAACTACAAACACCAGATTTGAGCACATATCACCTGCGACATAGACCATGTTATCTACATATTAACCTGTCCATGCTCAAAAATCTATGTAGGCAAAACCACCAGACCCCTCAAACAGAGGATCAGCGAGCATAAGAGCAGAATATGTAATAGATATGATAGCAGTCAGGTGGCAGTGCATTTTGCCACTGCCAATCACACAGCGGCATCTCTAAAATTCTTGGGGTATAGAAAAGTTGACAAATCCTTGAGAGGAGGTGACTGAAACAACATGCTTGAAAGAAAGGAAATGTATTAAATATTTACACCGGATGCTACTGCAGAGACTTGGTATAAATTAAGATGAAAACTGGGCAGCATGCTGGTGAAATTACGATAATCTAATACTGAATTCAAGAAAACAAATGAAAACAATGATAATAATGATAATGAAAACAAAACCTTAGGATACTATTCTCATTAATTTCATTTAAGATGAGGAGCTTACAATTTTGAAGGAGAAATCTTTTAATAATTGAATAAAACAAGCTTTCATTTCAGCACCTGGATATTCCATTGCCTTGTGAAATGTAGTCTGTAATAAGTTGATGCCTTCCACTCCTACTCTGGTCCCCGAAAATGTGATCTTACTCATAAAAGGTGTGTTTTGTGTTTACTCTGATGCAATGCCCATGCCATCTTGAAAGCTGTACCTGTGCAGTAGTTTGCTTTCCACTCAAGTTACACATCATCACCACAATAGGGTGGTTGAAGTCCCATTTATGCGGCACTGATATACTATTTGCGGGTAGGTAAGCGCGGTGCACAAATTACTGAAAAATGTATTGAGCAATACAATATTAAATAACTACAGTAAACAGAAGTCTGTATTCTGGTAGTTCCTTTGTGATTACTCACCCGATTGTCACAGATGTTATATTGTGTGGATATATTTTGTGACAGAGGGGGGGCTGTTCACATGGGTCACACTTCAGACTTGATTCCTTGAATTTCACTCATTCCCATTTAGTGAAAATGAATTTGTATTTTAAAATTGTACAGCATTCAAGCTGATGTAAGTAAAAGGGACTGTCACAGTCACTAGTAGCCTATAAAAAATGTTCCCTAATTTTTTGTGCAACCATGAGTCATGCCTAGCGGTGTAAATAGCCTCAGGCACCAGTGTCCTCACATCTAAAGATGCCATCCATTGTGTGTCATAAATCAATTTTACTGCCTTCCAAGCAGACATCCTTAGCCCCTCTATTCATTTCAAATGGTACAGTGGGTTTAAAAACCTTCTTGAGCTACTTTCCATTTCTGCTACAGATGTCAAGCTGAGCTGCTGAATAACTACGGACATTCTGTCAGAGCTCCCAGAAATAAAGTTGATAAAAAGGGTCATCCTAAGTTTATTGCATATGTGCATGTGCAAATGTCTATATATGCCATTTGTTTGTTATTGTTTAAAAACCACAGTCTTTCCTGAAAAATTCCTGGCCAGTGAGTGAGTGATTACATGTCCGTGGTTCAGATATCAGTGAGCTAATATGTTTTATTCTGGCAGTAGTGCATGCTTCAGTGCAAATACATCTGTCCTTGTTACCCAAATTCCCAAAATGTACTGTAATTCAATGTTTGTATTGCTCAGACATTTAAAGCAATCATTGTGTGCCCCTATTTTGAGTGCTGTCACATCACCTGTTGTGACCCCATCCAGAAAGCACATATTGTTTTGAAGTGGCTGTTTCAGCAGTCAGATTTGTAATTTCAAACAAAAGATATGCTCTTGTTAGCAATCCTAACAAAAAGTTCTTGGTTAGCTGTCATGCATTCTTTCAATTCTTCAGCACACCAATCAGGGGGTCTGGCCAGTCATAATCCATTGTGGGTTGCAGGTATACTATGGCACCTGAGTGGATTAGACAAGCAAAACCATGAATACACTGTGGGTGATAGGGCAAAACCTGGATCCATGCGGGGTGCAGTCAGGTCTGTATGTGACACATATAACAGAGTAGACCCATACCTGACCCACTCATGCAGTGTTAGTGCTGCTACTTCTTACCACAGCCAGCCAGAATCTATTGTGGGTGGCAGGTAGACCATTGCCCTCTAGGTTGATGAGACAGACCAAAGCATGGATACACTGTGTGGGGAGGGCCAGACCTGGATCCATGCTAAGCATGACCCATGTAGGTGTACTTTTAGTTTAATTTATTGTTGATCGGTTTATGTAAATCATTACAGCACAAAACATTAAAAATCTATAAATATCATACATTAAATCATACAATTATTAATTAGTTAAATTATAACAACATTGGAGCATTAGAAATCCGTAAATGCATTAGGTCATACTATATTATTATAATCCATCAGCAATATATATTAAACATTATAAGATCATTCCAAATGCCTAAATTCAATGTTAATAATGAGATTATATAAAATAAGCTACTGATCGCACTTTCTATATATTATAATTTATAAAAACTCTTTACACCTTCTTTCTCTCAATTTTCTTTTGTTGTTTAATTCACTCTTAATCCCAATATGATCAACAGCAGCATTTTATAGGAGACAGATTTCCCAAGTTTCCCCTGACAGTTACCTGCCATTTACAGTTGTGTCTTCCTCATTCAGTGGACCTTCACAATGCCATGTAGTAGAGAAATTTGTGTCCTAGCTACTTAGCCTTGCTCTGAAATCTGTCAGCATTAGAAACTATTTTAAGTCATGTAGGATTTACTGGGTTGTTGTCCCAGGACCTGGTTAGCTCCCACCTGTACTGCTGGCATGGTCCCAACCCCAGGTTCCATTGGGCATACCCCACAGTGAATGCTGCCCTGTATGCCTCTTATATGGATCTCAGATTGTGCACCTTTTGCCTAGCTGTGCTATGTGCTGCAATTACCAAGTCAAAGATCTGGACCCACAGTTACATACTGAATTATTTTATTACCCATGCTGCACCGGAATTCCGAGGTCAGCCCTAGTAGATTAACTCAAATATCATCTCCCTGCAAAGTGGCTCATAATGGCCTCTTACTATAGGAATTCTCAACCTTATCTTAACAGGCTACTTTAGATACCTGGGTGACCTCTCCAAATTCGCCACAAGTAGAACATTGGGGTAGTAAAATACTTGGGAGCACTATTACAAACCCTTCTATGAAATCCCTACTCCTATTGTGATATAACATATTCCTTTAAAAGCTACATAGTCATCAACCCTTGTTATATTCTAATGTATTTATGCTATCAATATCAGATGGATTTGTGTAGTAAATTACCAGCCTGTACCATATTTTATGTATTTCTAGATTGCACTCTACATGAAATCTAAAATCAACTTCTTAAAGCCTTTCTAATGTCTGTGGCTACTTCCTACATCCTAAAAAAATCATTTTACTAACATTAAATCCCTTAAGTTCCACACATACAATAAACAAACACAAAGATACAACAAACTAAAATTGCAGACAGAGCAAATCAATTTTCATATACTAATTGGGGAGTGCACAGTTCAAACCCCTTTTTAAATCAAATAGGATCGAGTAGGATCAACATCCAGCCTCTTGTTCAGGTATTGCCATAATGAGTTGCAATTATATTGAAAAATTGTACAGAGAGTAAAGCAGTTTCTAAGTTACCTTGTCCTTTCAACTTTTGGTCCACAATTTGAATCACTTCTCAAGCAGACTGTTAAGAATAGGTTCTCGATATAAAAAATCTCCATGGCCATCCCTGAAACCAGGTATTGTTTATTGGCCTCTCATTGTACTTTACCCTTAGTGGCCAGTTTACTTCCTCGAGAATAAGAGCTTTGCCAATATTTCTAACCAGTCTATTTACTCTGGAGTCCTACTGGCGTTACATTGGGCCTCTTCCCAATTCAGGGACTCGTCCTACAGACCTCCCTTTCATTTTCTCCATTTCTGTCTCCAGCAATATATGCTCCTTGTAAAATCAAAGCAGAAAAGGCAGTCCACTAAGCACAGCAATCTGGGTTATCAGGTGACAAAATTACAACCCCAAACCCCCGGGGCAACAATGGCATACCTTTTTTAAAGACCAAACAAATCTATCAGTACGACCTGTGCTATTGTATTATCAGGCATTCTCCTCTGTTTGCAGATGCTCTCAATATGGCTCAATATGGCTCTGCCGGTGTCCTTCACTCTTATCCGGCACAAAAAACGGTACGTCCAGAAAGCAGGAATCAAGCAACATCACCATTCAAGCAAATACAACTTTTTTTTAACTTCTGGTCTCAAAGCACATACCAAAGTGGTATAAGTTTAATTTATCAATAATCCATTGAGTGGCTCATAAGCAAACAAAACAAAAATAAATTTCTACAATATGAATGCTCGAGAAGCTGGTTAGCAGCGTCCTTACAGCCGAAAAACCCGAGAACACAGAGCATTTCTGCTTTGGTGTAATAAGCCAAATACAGATTAATTGTAAGTTTCATTCATTCTTTGATTTTAAAACAGAGGTACTGCAAGTTTTAACAAAAAGTTACAAACGCAGAGCTGGTTCAAAATTGCTGTGAGGAGCGGGGCAGCATTGCGGCCATCTTGCCACCCCACCCCTTCGATTTGCTAGGTATTGCACAAAACCTTCAAAATGTCAGTCTCTGTGAAACTTTCTTCCTTTAGGCAAGGCAAGGGCATAACAGAGCAGACATGTGCAGTGTTAGGCAGGTCATAATATTGGGAGGTCGGGTATTTCATAGTTTCCTGTCACAAACATGGCATAAGCCTTTACTGATATATAAATAAGCATTTATCAATGCCAAAAGTTTGCTGTTGGTATTGCTCTTGTACATGCCTCCCATATTTTTCTGTGTATATTCCTCTGCCTTGCATTTTAAAGGTGGACGTTACGGTTGGAAACCCTAATGATCCATGCGTTTGTTGGTATTTTTGCTCCAAATTTTCAACATGGGCTTTTTGCGACCCCATCTCATGAACAGTGGCAGTATCATTCTGTTACTCAATCCCAAAAGGTGATTTCACACAGCGAGTGTGCCATTCAATGCCACAGGTGCAAAGACACATTTTGGGAAGAATGCAAAAAATGACAGCTGTACTGCTCATAAGGGTGTGTGAAAAATGGCAATGTTAGAAATTTGGAGTGAAAATCTTAAAAATTGATGATGTTACTAGAGTGCATAAACACTGCGCAATGGACACTCATTACTTAGTCAGTTTTGGGAGTTTTTTCACCCAATTTGCAACAAGGGCTTTTTGGGACCCAACCTCATGAACGGTGGAACTGTTGTTTCAGTAATTGGTCCCAACAGGTGATTCCATGCAGTGACTGTGAAATCACCTTTCAGGACTGAGAAACAAAATTACAGTGACTGTGTTCATGAGATGGGGTCCCAAGAACCCCATGTTGAACATTTGGGACCAAATCTCCCAAAAATGGCTAAGATATCAACCTAAATTAAATCCCCCTATTGCCTGCCATTATATAGCTTACCAGCATTTCTTCAGTTCAAAGTTCAGCTTGGAAGAGTGCAGACGTGTTCATGGTCCACCAAAGATTTCTGTTCCCAACCTCCGGATGTAAGTATGGGTGAGGGGGGGTGCAGGTAGGTGGGGTGTGCAGAGGAAGGGGGCAGGTTGGGAAAGGTGGGCTGGTGGGAATAACGAGGGACAGTTTTCTTCTTTTTCAGGTTTAAAAAAAAAGACGTTGAGGGTCTGTTTTCTTTTTTAAAGGTAAACTATGTGGATTTTGGTACATTGGGGTGGGCTCCCAGTGTGCCAGTGTACTGGGGGATCAAAGGGGGATCAATGCCAACCCAGGGATAGGGTATCACGAGGTCGAAGAATATAGGGGTGTGGGGGGTGCATCCAACACCAGAAGTGGGCATCCCAGCATCAGAAACACCACATGCAGTTTTTAGCACACTGGGGTGGGCTCCCAGTGTGCCACATTAAAGGATGAGGGGGGGATACATGCTGACATGGGGATTGAGCACCCTGATGTTAGCAGGTGGAGGATTTGCTAGCGTGATCAATTGCACTTAGAGTAAAATTGCCTTTGGGCACTGAATACTTCCAGCCTGTATGGAGCTTAGACTGTGGCCTGCTCCACACGGGTAGGTGAAAATACAGCAACAGAGACAGCGGGACGAGTAGGAGGCAGGCAAGGAATGCATCTTATCCCACCTTTCAGGCAGGGACTGGTGGGGTGGCAAGGGGGGGGAGGTGGAGACGTCACGATGCAAACAGCTGTTTGCATTGTGGTGACCTGCAGATGAAAGGAAAAAGCCACCACATGACTGGTGTAGCTTTTTCTTTTCAAGTGCAGACCATTTCAGGCAAACAGCATCAGGACCAGTCTGGCTGATGATTGGTGCGATACTGTCGAGCCATTTGCAGAGCAACTCTGCATTAGACAGACAGTGTCACACCCCTCAGAGTCACTATTCCTAGGAGTTTGCAGCACATGCGCAAACTCAAAAAAGTTTAACCGGGCCATAAAAATAACAGTCCATTAAAAGAAAAAAACTTAAGTAAATAATTTCATGTTATTTACACTCATAAGCCCTCCTTACTCATATACACAAATTTCACAAATCATGTACTATTTCGATTTTCCATTGGCGGTGTTTCTTTGACGACCATACAACTTTGACAGAGAACTCCATTCACTCTACCAGGCAACAGATATAATTGAGCTCCTGGTGACACTGCATGTCTGTGTGTGTGTGTCTTTGTATGTCAGTTGTGCCCTGAAGAATGTTAAATTCATGTATGTCTATCAATGATTTTTTTTAATTCTAGAAAAAAAATGGTCCATTGCCAATCACTTCTGCACCCCCCGTGCACCCACCTCACCACACACACCCCCGTACCCTCCCATACCATCACTTACCTGAACAGGTCCCAGGTTCAAGATCTGCCATCTCGATCAAAGACATGTCTTGCTGATGGAACCAATGACTACAGTATGAGATCTAAAGTAAATGTGGTTCAATGTATTAAATGGAGGTTTCAACTTTGGTGCATAACCCTGTCATTTTTTGAGATATTGACCACAAATTTTCAACATAGCCTTCTGGGGAACCAGCCCCATGAACAATATAACTGTCACTACACAACTCCTGCCTGAAAGGTGAGTTCTCAGTCACTTGGTGAATTTACCTTTCAAGCAGGATTTGTGTAATGACAGTCACATTGTTCATGAAGTGGTGTCATAAGAAGACTATACTGAAAATTTTGGGTCAAAATATGAAAAAATGGCAGTTATGATCATTCATTGCAATTTCGCTATGCACCCTCATAACTTTGGAATTTTCAAATATTTTGACCCCATATTTTCAACATAGCCTTCTTATTACATCACCTCATGTATGTCACAGCTGTTATCTTTCAAATCCTGGCCAAAATGTGTTTTTGCACCTGTGGTGCAGAATGGCATTGCAGTTGCGCAGAATTTTATTAATATATACAATAATAAGTAATACTTATATGATTTCAAGTAAAAATACCCATTTTAGAAAACTGCTAATCAAAATCGGCTGATTGCTAATCATTTTTTATTTTGATTAACAAAGGCCGCTAATCAACTCTCCGACACTAATTTATGCCTTGAGATATGATTGCTTGCAAGGTAGTTTCATTTGCAACTATATGCAACTATATGCAGATGCATGGAGGCAGTATATTGCAGTGGTTTAAGGCTCTGAGCTGCAAGCCTGAAGACCTGGGCTTGAATCCCACAGCATCCACTTGCATACTGTGTGACCCTAAGCAAGTCACTTAACTTCCTTGTGCTCCCAGGTCACACCTGGAAACAAGCTTCAGCCTAGTGTGCCACTCCTGGTTAAACATTATTCTCTTCCCTTTCCCTTCTCTATATGTAATTGAGGTCCTGTACTTCATTTCCTCATGCGCACCCCCCAACCCCCAAGTAGTAATCAGTAACCACATTTCATTTTACTACCCTG
This sequence comes from Neoceratodus forsteri, assembly GCA_016271365.2. Classification (NCBI taxonomy): domain Eukaryota; kingdom Metazoa; phylum Chordata; order Ceratodontiformes; family Ceratodontidae; genus Neoceratodus; species Neoceratodus forsteri. The sequence continues at coordinate 521,972,919 of CM057458.1, forward strand.
TCCTGTCCATAATTTGACCCTCATTGATAGGGTGCAGCACACACAGAAAATGGTCTGTAAATTCAGATTCTAAAGCATGGATACGAAAATGTTGTGCAAGTAAACACATTGGTGTCCACACTCCATTGTTGATAACATGCTGTTCACACATTTAATGTGCTGTAAATTCAAAGCACATCTAGAAAATGCTGTGAAAGTAAAGTAAGCACAAAGGTATCCATAACATTCTGAACTTGCATCTCAATGTATGAGGATGTGTCCCTAATTTTTAGTGTGCATGCTACCCATGGTCCCTCATTTAGGGTATCCAAACGTGCACATGAATTAAAATATGCACCCCCCAGGCTTGACTGTGTAAGTACACTCAGCAATATCCTGACATACTATGTCATGTGGTGTCTATGTCCATCATGGAACAATATTTGTAGCATCAGAAATGGTTTATAGGTATCCCCCAACCTGTGTCACAAATGGCTGCAATGTGATACACACCAAACCTGGATTGAATGGCTATTTTGTAAAAATGCGATAACCCAAACCAGCCCGTGGGTATGTCAGGGCATTAATGAACTTCCCACCTGGTTGAACTCACTTGGGCAAACACTAGTGCCTCACAATGCACCCAGGACATGTATTACTCCACCCATACACCCATGGGCTATTGTGGATTATGTTGTACTGGATCAGCATGGATTCACAGTTATAAAGTAATGTCAGTGTGATTTGTTAGACTGAGTCTCTAAGTTTTTTGACCATTGTGGAGCATTGGATGTGGTCTACCTCAATGGCAGTAATGCCTTTGATATCATTCAACATAGATGTGGCAATATGCATAACAGCTCACCCAAATCACAATTCCCCCCACTAAATTTCTGCCCCTTATCACCAAGGCTTTCCATCCATGGCAGGTGTTGGCATCTAGTTGTAAGTATCTATTATGTACTGCCACAGTCAACATATGTTGAGCTGCTCACATTGTGAACACAGGTTGCCAATGGTGCAGGAGGTAAGGCATGTCATCAGCCCCCCATGCCAATAGACCAGATCATATAGAAGACTTTTGAAGAAGCTGCACTCCCTGGGTATGGCTAACAAGGTGTTTAAAGAGCAGGTGCACACTGTCATGTTGTCAACCTCCCCCAAACATATATGATCACCGACCTGCTACGGTGTTGGTGGGTATTATAAGTTCCATGCTGTTAAGTCCTGTGCAAAATGTCATAGCACTCATAATATAAACCCCTGAAAAATAGAGAAGCTTCCTGAACCTGCCGACATGCTCCCGACCAGCACCCCCAAGATTCATTTTGTGACATCAGAAAATTAATGCTGAGTATGCACTCCACTGACCTGTGTGGGTGACATCTTTCTATAGCTGTCAGTATTATTTATAGCTGTGATTTTGAAAAATCAATGCCACCGCTTCAGTAACAGGGACTGTTAATCCATTATTCACTTTGATTTGTTTATATCGCAACTCTAAATAGTAATATAAGCTATATAAAAATCACAGGTTCAGGAAGCAGCTTTGTTTTTCTGAGTTTAAATATTAGGAGTACTATAAATTTTGTTCTTGAATGAACCGCATGGAACTATTAATACCCCCAACACCGGAGCAAGTCAGCTATCAAATATTTTTGGTGGAATCTGACAACATGACAGTGTGCACCTGTTCTTTCACTAGTTGAGAGATGGAAGACCGTAATTTTTTTAAGTGGTGCTCTATCTGAGGACAGCAGCATGACCATTGGTGTGCTATGGGGATCCATCTTGTGCACGTTCCTGATTAATGACTTTATAAGTACCATTGTGGATGTGCTTTAGTGGAATGTTGGCCTGTTTGCCAGTGACCTGAAGATCTGCAACATGGTGTACACTGTGTTAGTGTTTGAAAAATTAGGGTGACCACAGGTAAAAAAAAATTGCAAAATCTTGCAACTGTTGCACAAGAAACCAGAGTATGATTGCTGGATGAGGTGTCAGAAACATATATAGTACACTTCTCCATCAAAGTTAAATGCAGCAACATCCAGCATGTAAGTTATAATGGTGGGGGAGGTGCACCTGCACACCTCTAAAACCCAAATATGTATGCTACTGGTGTGTCTTCCTCTGTGACTGCAAGCAACTCCACCCCCAACCACCCTGCCCCCTTATTTTGTAGCTCTACCCAAGGTTCTTTTGTCCCAAGTGTATAATTTGTACTTCTGTCAATTGAACTTCCCTTGACATAACTCAGACATTTCTTTTTCCAAGTTTCTTCAGCTCTTTCTTCATTATTTCCAGCAAGAATGAAGTGTACACTTTTTAGAAGATATTAGGCTTGTACACAAACAGGCAGACATTACATCCTGCACGTGTGCAGGATCACCAATGAAGATATTGAACCTGAATGGCACAATCACTTAATTGTGATACCATATCAGTTTTCTATTTACAACAACCCTCTGCTCTATGTCATCCAATCAGTTCTTGACCCACTCCAGCATCCTCTTTCCCATTGCCTGGTTTCCCATCTTGCTTAGCAACCTCCCATGTGGCACTGAATCAAATGTCTTGCGGAAGTACAAGTACAGGACATCCACTGCCTGGCCATCCCTGATTGCCCTTGTTACCCAGTTGGAGCAATCCATCATGTTCACCTGGCAGGATGTACCAGAGACAAACACATTCTGCCAGTTGCCATGGAGGCCATTCTCCTCCAGAAATGCTACCAGCATCGCCTTGATGATGTACAACATGAGCTTCCCCATGATGGAAGTGATGCTAGCTGGTCTATAGTTCCATGGCTCATCCTTGGGACCAATGTTATGGATGGGTACCACATGTGCAATTCTCCAGTTCTGGGTAATGCAATCAGTCCCCAGGGAGGTTATGAATCAGTCTGCCAGTATTAATGCCAGAACCTCCCCCATCTCCTTTAGCACTCTGGGGTGTGTGCTGTATGGACCTGGTGCCTTAGACCTGGCAACGCTCTGCTCTTTTGGATTACCCCATCTGTAATCTTTGCCTCCCACTGTGTCCAATGCTCCCTTCCCCTGTGTGATTGGCACCAGTTTCTCTCTGGTAAACACAGAAGTACTCATTTAGTGTTTCTGCAATTTTCACCCACTTCTATGCCAATGCTCTTTCAGCTTTTATCCTGACAATCTGTTCATCACAGATTCCTCTCTCTCTCTTTCTCTCCCTCTCCTTTTCCCTGTTGCAACCCATTCTTGTTGGATGCCTTGTCTGCTCTGACTGATCAGGTCCCCCCTCTTGATTTGTTTGCATAGTCTTCCCTGTACTCCTCCTGCTTGGATTTCATGTATATAGGTCCCCATTTTAGTAAATTCATGCCTTTTGAAATCAAGAACTTTATACTTTGTGTGACTTTACTGCGTCACCGTTCCCCTATGAAAGCACACTGTGTGGTGCTCGCTGGACCTCAGTTGCCCTTGTACCAGCAAATATGTGATTCTGTCCCTGTTGGTGAGTACTACATTCATAATCTCACTGTGTATGGTTGTCTTGATCGAACTCTGTGTGATACCTACCCAGGTACTGCACTGTATGTAGATGCCTCTGCTTCTGTCTGAAACAGTTGTATTGGTTGGCAGGTCCATGCATGGAATGTTGAAATGATATAGCATTACAACTTCAGCCGTAGTTGTCATCACATGCATTTCATACACCAGATCCCTCTCCACTATCTCTCCTTGTGCCAGAGGTGTGCAGATCACTGCTGTGTGTATTTCTGTGCCACTGAGAGATTGAAGGTGACACCCTGTGCATTGGCTTTCACTGGTATAATCTTCACCGCTCTAGCCTTTCTGCCCTCTTTAATATAATGGATCATCACCCTTCTTTTTTACTGCCCCGATCTTTACTGAAAAGATCATAATCTGGTATGTATATGTCACACTCATGATTTATGGTATGATGTATGGGATTTTATTTTACCAGATGTGTGCATTACTTACCACGCACTGCTATGTTCTGCATGCCATCTTCCCTCCGTTACGTAGATTCCCACCTTCCATCACTTATCTTTCATATGTTGCCATTATCCCCTTTCCTCCTTCCCTCCCCTTGTTTCTGTTTCTAATTTCATGAACAACAAACTATGACTGTAGGGGGCATTACCCAGTTATGCATCCTGCAGTCATAATTTGTTATTCTCATGGGTGCCCATTTAGCACTGGCATGGTTCACTCACTTGCTTAGAAAGCCACTGTGCAAGCGGATGTGGTGGGACTTTAACCTAGGTGTGAAAAACCATATGCCTAGAGGGCATAACACAGTCAAAAATAATACAGGCAATGAAAAATTGTTCATTACGAGGGGCCTGTGTTTGAGCACCACCACATCCACTTGTACACTGACTGTCTGAGCAAGTGAGTCAACCATGCCAATGTGCCATGTAGGGCAAGCTGTGTAAAAGGGCTGAGTGAGCACACCTAGGTTAGAGTCCCACCACTTCCACTTGCACACTGACTTTCTGAACAAGTGAGTGAATCATGCCAGTGCTACATGTGCACCAATGAGAACAACTAATTATGACTGCAGGGTGCATTACCCAGTTATGCCATACAAAGCAGTCTAAATTATTAAGCTTGTGTTTTGGAGGGAAATGTACATCTTGGAGGGAACATGTTTAACATTTTGGTACACAGGGCCAATAACATCACACAATGATTACACATCAATGAAAGAAATTACCAATATAATAGGACATTGCACTTGTTACTTCCCTTCATTATGTGCCTTAATGTAATCCAAACTCTCCCTCCCTCCTCCTCCCTCCCTTCCTCCCTCCCTCCCCTCTCCTTCCTTCCTTCCTTCCTTCCTCCTCCATCAAACTCCTCTTCCCCACCACCCCGTCTTTCTCCTACTATCCTCTGTCATCTGTCTTCAGCTCCAACCCCCAAACAAAAAGCTTCGACAAAGCCTTCCTGGGCTGATGCTTCCCCACTCTTGAGTGAGTGTTGGCTGCCCTGGACTGCTGGAACCCCTGAACATAGCCCTCCATCCTGACAACTCAATCTGCTACAGTACCTCCCTCTGCCTTACAGGCACCCCCCCAGTGTGAATTGTCTTCTCTTCCTTAAACTGCCTTAACCCTCTCACAAACGTTTGGTACTTATAATAACCTGTTGACTTAGTCTGTTTGTATATGTTTATATTAATACTTAGTCTCATACTTGTTATTAGCCTGCACTTACAGATCTATTGTATACCCATATGTTTTTTTTTTCTTTTTTAATCACTGTTAATGTAATTCTGATGTGGAACCTACGTAATGAGCTTATTCTTAAAGGTGTTAATCTGAGATCACAATAAATAAATAAATAATAAACATTACAATCACTGTAGCAATGAAAATACAAACCAGAACATTTTGCTGCACACCAGGCAAAAAAGACAGACACAGTACTTAAAAGTTGGAAAGTATACTTTTTTTATATCCCTAACATGTTTATTCTTTGAAAATAATAGGTAAACCACTTAGTGCCTCACATTGACTATGCTGCATTATCTGGATCGTGCTCTAAAGCATGCGGGCGTCACCAAAAGTGTTCCCATTCATAAATGGGAACCAGTGTTTCTCAGATATCAGGGCTGTGGAATAAGGGGAAGTGTGTGGAGAAGGACCAAGGAAAAGCATCTATCCTAAATATATACTTCTGCTCCAGTATTTACTGAGGAGAAGGTAGGGCAGGGCCCACAGCTCAGCACCATGGACACAGGAGGGAGGGAGGTGTGCATAAGTCCCTTCACAAAAGAAAAGGTCCTACATGGGCTCGCTAAGCTCAGGGTGGACAAGGCAATAGGATCTGATGGCCTACATCCCTGGGTACTAAAGGAGCTAAGGGTGGAACTAGCAGAGCCATTATTAGAACTGTTTATTGAGTCTCTGAGCACAGGAGAGGTTCCAGAAGACTGGAGAAGGGCTCATGTGATCCTGATCTACAACAGTTGTAGCAGGGAGGAGGCAGGGAACTACAGACCAGTCAGTCTTACCTCAATAGTGGGCAGGATTATGGAGGCACTCCTTAAGGAAAGGATAGTATGACACCTTGAATCCATAGGAGCACAGGATGCAAGACAGCATGGGTTTACAACAGGAAGGTCCTGTCAAACTAATCTCATAGATTTCTTTGATTGGGTAGCCAGAGTGGTGGACCAAGGGGTGCAGTTGATGTTGCCTACCTTGACTTCAGCAAAGCTTTCGATACTGTTCCACATAGAAGATTGATTAATAAGCTGAGTAGGCTTGGGGTGGGACAGAGGTTGGTCAACTGGGTGGCAAACTGGTTGGCAGGCAGAAAACAGAGAGTGGTGGCTAATGGTATACAGTCAGAAGAGATGTAAGTCACAAGTGGAGTACCTCAGGGATCAGTCCTGGGGCCAGTACTCTTCAATATCTTCATCAGTGACATTGCAGATGGACTGCAGGGTAAGGTTTGTCTGTTTGTAGATGACACCAAGACCTGCAACAGAATAGATAACCCAGGTGGGGTGGGCAGAATGGGAAGAAATCTGGATAAGCTAGCAAAATGGTCAGAAGAGTGCACTTGGGTTTAACGCAAAGAAGTGCAAGATCATGCACATAGACAAGAGAAATCCTGAAGCTACCTGTAGGTTGGGAGGGGACCTGCTGGCAGTCACAAGGGAAGAAAGAGACTTGGGCATCATCATCACAGATGACCTGAAATCATCCAAGCAGACCACTAAAGCAGTATGTAAGGCTAGAGGGATGTTGTGGTGTATTAATAGGGGTATCATAAGTTGTAAGAGGGAGGTAATAATCCCTCTTTACAAGATACTGGTTAGGCCCCATCTGGAGTACTGCATGCAGTACAAAAGGCTGCATCTGCACAAGGACATTAACAAAATGGAGGCAGTCCAGAGTTGGGCAACCAAAATGGTGCAGGGACTGCATCAGAAAACATATGAGGACATATTAATGGAGCTCAATATGTATACCCTAGGGCAAAGGAGGGAGAGAGGTGATATAATCAAAACATTCAAACATCTTAAGGGTATTAACAAGGTGAAAAATTCTAACATGTTTCAATATAAGAAAAATAGCAGGACAAGAGGACACAGCATGAGATTAGAGGAAGGTTGCTTAAGGGGTAATGTGAGGAAGTTCTTTTTCTCAGAAAGGGTGATGGATGCATGGAATGGCCTGCCTCAGGAAGTGGTGGATATAAATACAGTGCAGGGTTTCAAACAGGTATGGGAAAGGCATAAGGGAGCAATACAGATGAGTATGAATAGATAGGCCATTGACAGAGTAAAGGCCTATGGCACATTCATAAGGTAGAAAAAATGGGCAGACTGGATGGTCCTTTGGGGTCCTTCTTTGCCATCAACTTCTATGTTTCTGTGTTTCTAGATGTGGTTTCATGGGTGACAATAATTAACACAACACCGCGTTTGGCCGTTGCGGCGATGACGCATTCCGTGATGGTCTAAACACATAAAATGGAGGAGAAAGGCCCCAATTACTTGTTTAAGTGAAAAACAACTATTTTTAAACATCAGTTTTGGGTAAAAATGGCATGGTCAACATCGGAGATCCTGCAGAACAGATGCACATGTGCAGGTAGGACAAAAGTGAACTGAAGCTACAAAAGCCTTCTCCTTTAATTACAAGTGTCCTTGTGTGTTAAAGAACACGATCAATGGCTGGGGGCTGTGGACACCCAGTTTGCTTAGTCTGACTTTGGACGGCCTGAATTCGTGGGCATTGTGAGGATCATCCAGACTTTTCGGCCAATCTGCTGTAGTTTGGACCCGAGCCCAATGCACTTTCTTGTTGTGTGTGTTGATGAGATTAGCCCTGTCCTAGCTGAGTTAGTCTGGACTTCATTGGAGAGGGGGTCTTTCCAGATCCCCTAAAGGAGACGGTTGTACGACTTCTCCTTAAGAAATCCTCCCTTGACCAGGACTGTTTGGCTAACTACAGACTTGTCTCAAATATGTCCTTCGTGGGCAAGGTTATTGAGAAAGTGGTTGTTCTGCAGCTGGATGTTCATTTATCTACCCACAATGTATATGATTCTCTCCAGTCAGTCTTTAGGAAGAAACATAGTACCAAGACAGCCCTTGTCCAGATGCTAAATTATCTCGTGATGGTGAGAGATCGGAGGACTTGTTCCATCTTGGTCCTCCTTGATCTCTCTCTCTGCAGCATTCAACACTGTGGACCATGTTGTACTTCTGGAGTGCCTGCAGCTCATCTGTGGACTGTCTGGTATGGTCTCAGATGGTTTCGATCTTTCCTTGAGTGTAGGACTCAGAGAATGGTGTCTGGGATTCATTTCTCAGCCCCTCTTCACCTACCCTGCAGGGTACCGCAGGGCTCCATTTGTCACCCATGTTGTTCACAGTGTATATGCTGCCATTGAAGATATCATTAGGTGGTACGGGCAGTTTTCACTGCTACACAGATGATACTCAGCTATACATGTTCTTTGTGCCCAAGCAAGATGGTTTCCTGTTGGTTTTTAACAATTGTCTCTCTGAGATCCAGGACTGGATGAGTGCCAGCTGTCTGCTGTTGAACCCCCGATAAGACTGAGGTGTTGGTTGAGGGCCCAGATCATCGAGAGGCAGGTTTATCGGCAGGGCAGCCCTCTGGACTTTGGCTTTGGGGTGTTCTGCTGATTACCTCAGACCAGGTGCAGAACTTGGTCATTATTTTTGACAGTGGCCTGACCCTTAGATCTCAGGTGTCAGCCATTGTTAAAACCTAATTTCTCCATCTGAGAAAAATTGCCCCGGTGAAGCACCTGGTTTGTCATGATGATCTTCCAATGCTGGTCCATGCCTTCGTGACCTCCCATCTTGACTACTGCAACGTCCTTCACCTAGGGCTACCAGGGGTTGATATCTGCTGCTTGCAGCTACCGCAGAATGCTGTGGCCAGGCTTTTGACTGGTACTTCTAGGACCAGTCATATTACGCCTGAGCTGAGAAGACTGCACTGGCTGCCAGTACAGTGGCTGATCACCTCCAAGGTGGGGTTACTGGCCTACAAAGCCCTACACAAACAGGGACCCCACTACCTACAAGATCTCCTTTGACCTTACTGCCTCCTCTGCCCACTTCGCTCTGCCAAAGAGGGATTGCTAGAGATCCCCAGGGTGTGTTTAAAGACATCTTGGGCTCGGTCTTTTGCTTTTGTAGCCCCTACCCTGTGGAATTCTCTACGTCATTGGGTTCAAGAGTGCCTGACCATCCAGAGCTTCAAAATACTGTAGCCTTAAAACACATTTGTTTAGTCTAGCGTTTCCGGATATTGGTATATGATCTTGTTTGTGTCGTATGATTTAAGTCTGTCATTGATTAATAGTTTTTTTTTTTTCAAATTAAGTAAGCTTTATTGAGTTTTTCTTTTACAATCAGAAAAAACATCCTGAACATATTCAGTTGTAGAGGAGAGGATAAGAAATCAAAAGACAAGACAAAGATAAAATAGAAAATTGCCAACATTGTCAACATCAAGTGTGTTAAACTTCACCATCATAAATCCACATTTTTTTGATATCCAGGAATAAAAGCGAGGAAAAAGTATAAAAAAAAAACAGCTTAATACAATGGCACATTTTGTAACACAGCTATCCTTATCTACTCTTTCCTCCCCATCCCTCCCCTCCCCTTCCCCACATAACCCCCTCCCTCCCCAGGTACACCTTAACTGTCAAAATTAATGCAGAAATGTCATCTTCTCTCTCAACTACCCCTATTATGTAAGTATTTAAATTGTTAGCAAAGTATGCAGAGGGGCCCAGACCTCATTATAATAGTGTAATCTATCTGACATCTGGGCTATAATTTTTTCAGCAATAAGGCAAAAAGAATTTCTTTAATCCATTCAGTCCTGGAAGGTATTGCCTGGTCGAGCCAATGTCGAAAAATAACTTTTTTTTGCACACAGATATATCATAGCTATGTGTTTACATTGTTTCCCAAGTAATACTGATCCATAATTACCTAAAATACAAATTTCAGGTGTAAACGCTTCGGAAAGACCCAACAGTGAATCCAATTTATCTTTAATACCTGCCCAAAAGGGTACTATCATATTACATTCCCATAATATATGTAATAAATTAGCAGGCATTACCCCACACCTGGAGCATAGATTTGAAGCAAGTAGCCCCATTTTACATAATTTCACCGGGGTGTAGTATAAGTCATGAATAACAAAACATTGTAGTAATCTATATCTATCCCACTTCACATCTCAATATAAATGCTGCCAGATCTTTTCCCAAGACCTCTCCTCGGGAGCAGAGATAGGCATTACTTGGTCCCACACGTACCATGGATGGCATTTGTGTAACTCCAGATGGTCTCTCAAAAGATGATAAAAATGAGATATGAGTTTTGATGTAGGTGGTGATGAGATAGATTGTAATACAGGCCCAGCTAGATACTGATTCCAAGGCCCCAACCCAAAGTATGAGTGGCGCATATGGGACAACTGAAAATATTTAAAAACAAATTCAGCCGGTATTTGATATTTATTCTTTACCTCCTGAAATGTCAATAAGTGTTGATCACTTAATAGATCAATCACTTTAGTTTTATGATTAAAAGGCCAGACTTTTTTATTTAAAGGTTTACCACCAATTTTAAAATTGGGGTTTCTGAGAATTGGTTGTGAGATGTCTTTCTCCACAGATATTTGGAGTTTGGCATTTATCCTATTAAAGACCTGAAGAGTGATCACAATAGTTGTGCCATATAAAGTTCTTAGGATATTCTTAGAGTTTTCATAGATAAGGGTACCTATATCTATTCCCTGGGAGGCACACAATGCATTTTCAGTTTGAAGCCATTGTGGAGCATAGCTGTGATGGTCCTCTATCCACATCCCTCAACTCCATTTTTATATTTCCGAACATATGATTGCATAATAATAAAGAAGAATATCCGGTAACTGCAGCCCACCATTTACTCTACTACACTGGAGTTTTTCTATTGCTCTTCTTGGCTTTCTTTTACCCCAAATAAAATTTGCTATTATACGATTCGCCTGGGAAAACCAATATTTAGGGAGGAACAAATTGCTCATATAAAGGGGATATAATAACCGGGGAAGTACATTCATTTTTATTACATTAATCTTTCCCCACAAAGAAAGAGGGAGTGTAATCCAGCAATTAAGATCCATATTAATTTCAGACAGAGTTGTATCTAAATTATTTTGTTTCATTCGTGAACTATCTGTAGAGAGATATATTCCCAAATATTTCATATTATCTTTAACTCATCTTAAACCTAATTGGGACACCTCCGATGAGTAAATATATTTATTTAAAGGCATCACCTCCATTTTAGGTATATCAAGCTTATAATTTGAAAATTTGCCAAATTACTCAATAACAGTCAAAACCACTTTTATTGAAGAAGAGGAGTGTAAAATATGAAGAAGGATGTCATTCACATAGACTGACAGTTTATATTGATGAGATCCAACCATGATACCTTGTATTGAAGGGGAGATATTAATGTAACAAATGAGTGGTTCTAAATAAAGATTAAATAAGAAGGGGGAAAGGGGACAACCTTGTCTAGTACCTTGATTCAGAACTATAGTATTAGAGAGCATTCCATTACAGAGAACACAAGCTCTCGGTCGGGTGTATAAAACCTTCACCCATTGAATAAATTGTTGATAAATACCATATTTAGGCATGAGGTAATACAAATATTCCCACGATACCTGATCAAAAGCCTTTTCTGCATCCAGGGACACCAGGGCAGCAGACACTGAAGAGTCCCTGGATGCAGAAATAAGATGGCTCAACTTCCGCATATGGTCCGCTGAATGTCTATCAGCCACAAATCCTACCTGTTCTGAACTTATTAAACATTGCCACACTTTCGCCAATCTATTGGCTAGAATCTTTGCCAGTATTTTTAGATCAACATTTATCAAAGAAACAGGTTGGTAATTAGTAATAAAAAGAGGATTTTCCCTGGCTTAGGGAGAACTACCACTATGGTCTCTGTAAGGGAATAATCTGAAACACCATGTTTATAAATATAAGTATCTAGAAGAATAGGGACTAATTGAGTTTTATAGGCTTAGTAGAATTCTGCAGTATATCCATCTGGTCCCGGAGTTTTGTTCAGTGGCAATGCATCAATAGCTGAGCTTATTTCTGATGCCAATAGAGGAGCTTTTAGATATTCCACCTGATGATTATCTAGAGAAGGAAGTGCTATATTTTGTAGAAAATGATCCACATCTAGAGAATTAAATGGGGTACTGGATCGGGAATACAGACCGGAGTTATACTGCTGGAAACAACAAAGAATATCCTGTGGGGAGGTAACTAAGGAACTGGATGTGTTGTAAATAGAAGGAATTATTCTATCTGCAGCTTGAGCCCTTAAGCGAAGAGCAAGTAATTTGCTCACTTTGTCTCCCTGATCGAAGTATCAGACCTTAGATCTTTGCTAAAGGTATTCAGCTTTATCTGTCAAAAGAGAATTATAGTGATCTCTAAGAATTTCCAAATTGGTAAGGAGGATTTGTGCTGGGGAGGGGGGAAGTGATAATTCCACTGATCTTATCTCTTGGAGAAGATGGGACGATACTTGTGCAGTTATTCTCTTTCTAATGATAGCTAATCTAATTATCTCATCCCTTAGAGTACACTTTAATGCTCCTCATAGAATATCTAGTTTAGGCATAGATAGCCCATTATCCTTAATAAGTATTGAGAAGAAATTTTGGAGGTGAGATTGAAGTTTTTTGGTTTTTAACAACTGATGATTAAACCTCCATACTTTATTACAAACTGTGTTAGGGCCTGGACCCCAGTGTAGCAAAACAGGATGGTGATCTGAAATAACCTTGGCAAGACACAAGCAAAATATAACCAAGGAAAGATGCCCAATATCCACCAAAAAATAATCTATCCTAGAAAACGAATTATGTGGGATTGAATGAAAAGAATATTCTCTCTTAGAGGGAAAAAGAGCTCTCTGAGGATCAATTAGACTGAGAGTATCCATCAGTTCCCGGATAGCTATTTGTGCCTGTGAAAGGGTGGATGCAAGTGTTTCATATGCATCAGGATATTTGAAAATTGGTTGCAACCATACCGACACATTTGTAGGGTTGCAGCACGTGCATCCCCACTTTTGAAAATTCTGACCATACTCAAGATCTTAATACAGATTTATATTTTGTACTAATTGGTATACCACCTAAATAATGTATTTAAAACTGGCATACAGATATTTTTTTCCAAAGATAAAATCAGTCACAAAAAACTTAATATAGATAAGTATATGTCAGTACATAACTGCATGAAAATCATAATGCACCACAATGCACATGTTCAAATGGTTAGAACTTGTATTTTCTCAGTCTGTTTCCTCATCTCACTTCACCTCACCTCCTTCTGCTTGTACCAACACTCCAGCTGCCCCTATTACACAACTATAAACAGATCCTCTCATGTTACTCCAGCCCTGTGGCTTGTTTGTGGTGGGAACCTCCCAATCTAGCAGATGCTTAGATACCAGGGTGAGTATTTTTTGCATACAGCTAACCATGGAGATAAGAGGAGAGACCCAGTCTGTTCAATGGCTTGAGGTGGGCAGGCACTTGACATCATAAATTAAGGGCAGGCATTTTTTAGCTTTTTTGTGTGGTCCCTCCCACCACTCTATGACCAAACTGAGTCCCCCATTGAGGAATTCCTATAGGTGGGGTATGAAAGATATTGCTTCATTACCAGCAAAATAAATGCCATCACCAACCTTGCCATAGGAGTCATTCAAGTAGTGCAGAAGCCTCCACCTGGCCCTCAGGACCAGTGCACAATGTCTCCATATTGCATCATGGCCCTTCTGACCCAGCTGGTGTGGGGGAGTCAGACTGAGACTTGATCCAGGGTCTCCCCACCAGCTGGCACCACCAGGCTTACTTTTACTTATTTTTAACAAAATCTAAAAATAATTAAAATTTAAGTCCTTTCACAGGATTTATTTATTAATTATGTTTTTTATGAAATGAGCTCTGCTTTTTGAGCAACCTGATAAGTTAGCCATGCACTGAAAGTGCCTAGCGCATGGCTACCAACTAGTCCTGGTAGCCTGATCTATACTGGTACCTCATATTAATGCCATCATAGAACATTAGCATTCTCAGTAGCTGCCATTGTTGCCAACCACTGTAACTCATTAAAACCCCACAACATAACTAATTTGCCATGTCACAAAATATCTATGCCCAATATTGACCTGTGCCTCACAGAGGATGACTCCCTCCACTTCCAATATTAAAAAAAAACAACCAAGACAAGAGTGAGAAACAGAAGCTGCAGTGCCAATGAAAACACCAGAAATGACTGCTTTCCCACCCACCCACTCGGTCGCTTGCTCTTTCACTCGCACAGACACACACACACACACACACTCTGCTTAACTCCCCCACCTCGCACTTAAATATATATAAAAAATCAGAAGAAACCAGCATCTCGATAACTGGAGAGTTCAATCTACAGTTTCTAGCTGCCACTTTCACATCATGCACTCCGACTCCCTGCCAGTTGGTGCTGTGCCGGTTCCCATGCTTGCTCACTCCTTACCTTGCCAATCCAACATAGAATAAGAAAAAAAAGCATAGAAAATGGAATAAAATAAAAATATTGCTTACAGAAATAAAACAGAGGTGTGTGTGTGTTGTGTGCTATATGTGTGTGTGTGCCTTTGCACATGTGTGAGTGTAGGAAACAATGACAACCACCACTAAAAAAAATTACAATTTCAGAAGCTACAGTAGGACAAAAGTCCTCCAGTCAAAAAAAAAAACACACACATCATACCCAGGCGGATGAACTGTTTTATTTAAAATGAAGACAAAAATGTAACTGTCTCATTACTCAATCCTTATCATTTTAATTCTGACATGCATTATGGGGTACAGTTGCAACCCTATAGTTTAAGTTAAATCTTCACTTCTATGTTAAACTGAAATTTTTTGGCTTTAATAACTTCACGACCATTTGAGTGATTTGCATGAAATTTGACATGCTCCTTCATGGCCCAAAGATCTCTTGATATGGTAGGTTTTATTCCAGTTGGAAGTGCAGGTGCAGAGATATGGATTCACAAAATGTATAAATTCCCATATTTTTGGACAAATTCTTTTGTCACCACATTGCAAAAAAAATGTGTGGAATTTGGGGCTGAAATTTTTAGGGTATATAGGTCTTGGGTCACAGTGGTGCCTTTTGAAGGTTTGGTGAAAGAAAGATTAATCCATCCCAAAGTTATTACATTTCAAAGTTTCCCATTATTTTATATGGGACCAGTTAGATGTGAGCCTTGAAAAAGGATTCTTGATTGCAAATGTGGAATCCTTTTTTGTGAACAATCATCCTCTGTGCAACTGCGCTGCTGCACATACAGCGCTATACCACGCTAATGGTAAGTTTTGACCGATTACCACTGTATTGTGTAAAAATCTGTGTACAGCAGTAATCACACTATTGCTCAGCCATGCGAACCACACTATACACCCTACTGGTCGACTTTGCACTATTACCACTTTATTTCAATGGAGTTTTCTGCCTTGATGTATAACTTTGCCATTTTTGCGTATTTTTACACCAAACTTTCAACTTTGCCTTTTTGAGACACCACCTCATGAACAATCATGCTATAATTATGCATATCCTGCCCAAAAGGCAATTTCACTGTTGTTCGGGAAAATCAATTTTCAGGCAGGATTTGAAAATGTTCACTGCCCTTGTTCATGAGGTGGAGTCATAAAAAGAGTATGTTGATAATTTTGAGGTCAATATATGTAAAAATGGGAAAGTTGTGCACATCCATTGAAATTTTGCTACTTATTTGTAACTTAGGTAATTTTAAATATTTTAACACCAGATTTTCAACATAGCCAGTTTTTAAACCACCTCATGAACATGACAGCTGTCATTTTTCAAATCCCACCAAAACTGTCTTTTCACACCTGTGGCATGGAATGATGCTGCAGTGGTGCAGAATCACATTTTGCCATGTATTTGGAATGCTTCACTATCATGTACCTGAGATGGGGTAATAAGAAGTCTATGCTTACATCCTGTTGTCATACAAAAGGAAGTGCAAGGCCTGGAGAGCTATGCCCTTCCACTGCAACATACATATACATATCTATGGAGGGATGGGAGCACAGAGCCCAGAGGGGCCCTGTGTTCCCACATGCAAATACAGATGTAACCCCCCCACTGTCCTCCCTTGTTTAACTAGCAGTGCTGCTCCTCTCACCATAGGCGTCTAGGGGCAAATGAGAGGGGTGGGGGTTTACATAAGTGAATACGATTTGGAAAACAGAAAAATGGCCACCATTAGACTAGGTGACCTGACTGTTACACTAGAACAGTCAAACCCAAGTGTGGCTACATGACACACACCTGGGGGGACCAATTACCATGGCCAGCAATCCAGGTCCCTGAGAGAGATTGTTTGCTCACAGTTATGCTAGGTTTGCACTTCTAGACGGGGCAACCAAGTAAATTCAGACACACGGAAGCAATAACAATACTGTCCAAACCAGGCTGGGATTCTAGAGTGTGGCTTTATTCATGTAACAAAGTAGGAATAATAACAAAGTGAAGATGGTCCCCCGTAGGGCTACACATACTGGTATTGCAGATTCTCCAGGGTATAGAAATTCTTGACATTCCCATTTAGCATGGGCTGAAGTAACATAAAACAGTGAACTCTCTGGTTCTGAAATGGAGATTGTCACACACGGCCAGAACCGGTACATTTCCCATCGACTAGGTGCACACGGCCAGCACTAGGACACTTTCCCATATTTCATGAGGCATGAAGGTGGTACACATACCACAAAAGAGCACATACAGAATCAGGAACTTTCAGAACCCACCATACTAGGGTAAACTGAGAGAAAACAACCTACGTCCAGGGGTAACTACTTCCATTAGACTCTGGCCAGATGCACTAAATGAAAAAGTAATGGTGCCAAAACTGAACCCAGAGAGGTAAACAGGGTCATTCCAGATGAGGGGTCTCCCACCTTTTGCTTCCAAGTTTATACTCAGCCATTCATCTGGTTAAAAACACCACACAACTGTATAAAACTGTAGATGCTGTCTTGAAATGTATTTTACACTTAACATACTACACACACATATACACCTCAGAGGTGTCAGAAGTTAAAAGTTCTGTACTTGGATGGTCACATACTGGACTCCAATGTAGGCAGACACTTTTAAAACACAGAAATTCTAGGTGACGGAGTCCTTTTGTCAGAGAAATTCACCCCTAGGTATTGCAGGTGCCCCTCCTGGGCTTACACAGAAGAAAAGTTGTACTCACAACAAAGGAAGATGTCCAAGACAGATTCACCAGACAGAATGGATTAAGGGGACTGCCCCGTACCCTGAAGATCACACCATCCCTCCTGGGATGGGGCAAAGGAAAACCCACTTAGCAAGGTCTCCATCACTTCAGACACTGTCTTCTATGTTCTTCTTCTAGGGTGAGAACAAACTACCCAAAACAAAAGCGGTAGCTCTCTGTCAGAGCTAAATGAGGAGCTGCACAGCAAGCTGCAGCCTTCTCTGGAAGACTCACTCACAGACTACTGATCATTCTACTCTAGCTGACAACTGCTTGCTAGAGTGTGGCTTATGCCGCTACGAGAGTTCTAAGATTACATCATCACTCCAGCTCAGCTGAGGCTGAAAACAGAGTGTGACACTGTGAAACCCATTTACCTGGCATTTCACAAGCTGCTTTCCCTGCCTGCCACTGATTCTAACTGGGATTTGAGTAACCCCTGGGAACAAGGGGGTTACACTCACCCTTAGCCAGGAAAATGACTGTCCCCAGTTATTACCTACCTGGCACCAGGCCATCCTACCCTATGTGCTACCTACAGAGAGAGGTGATCAGGCCCTCTTCTAACATGTGCCAGACACAGGCAGGCAACACAAAGAGCCCAGAGGCCATTAGCTGATGTATCAGCCCCTACACTATGATCTTAGTATGGAAAACCAGTGGCTCTGGAAGAACTGTCCAGAGCATAGCCTGACAGACCACAGTTGTGACCCCTACTGCAGATCAGAACCACAACCTGTCTATTCCCCCAGCCCTCTAGGAAAAACCTGTCTAAGCACAAACTTACTCAAAGGGAGGACCTCCCCACAGACCAGGACACCTGCAAACCAAAAACACAGTGCTAACACTATACCTAAGCATTACACTCCTACTATCCCTAACGCACTAACACCTGTGGAAGGAAAACTGTTAACACCTGTTAACCATACAATTCTACAAAACACTCTACAAAAGCAGTGGAACTCAGATGAGTTCCCACATCCTCTTCAGGTCTTCTCTTCATTCTTCTTTAACAGAAATCACCTGAAAGGGAAAAAGAGACAAAACACACCCCAAATCTGCAAAATGCACAGTATTACAACCATATCCCCTACCATCAAAAACACTGGAGAATCCCAAAAAATATATTTTAGAAAAGTAGAAAACAGTAGAAAACATCTAACTTTATGTACAGTACACCTTTTGGGGGGATGGAATGCCCTAAATGTCCAAACTAGTGACAAACAGTTATGCCCGAAGGTAGGGTCCATAAAAGTCTCTCCTGGGCCAGAGCCCACTGAAGCATAGCTCCTGAAGTACTGTAGTCCCAATGGGGAGAGTCTTTGTGGACAGTTCAACAGTCTGTAGTCTGCCAGGTGTAGGATGTGTATTGCAATGTCAATAAAGTAAGAAAGACTGGACTTACCAGTCCCTTGAAGAATGAAAAAATGGACATCACCTACTTCTCCGGCCAAAGACTCTCCCTGGAAGCATTTTTCAGATAAAGCTGGGTGGAAATCTTCCGGAAAAGAGGATGATGAACTGGAAACTGTTGGGCTGATGTCATCTAGGAGATGGAACCTTGGAACAGGAAAGGAACAGCTGGGGTTATGTCATCCAAAATCCCAGGCAATGAAGCAGGAAAACAGCTGGGTTGATGTCATCTTGCAATCTGAAAGACCAGGTGATGAAACTGGAAAGGCACACGGTAGAGGCTGATGAATCTGGATGCACCTTGGATCCTGGAACACCAGACTGGTGGAACAACATAGGTACAGCAATGACTAGATGGCAGACACTTGTTACCACTGCTCTGCTTTCCTCTGGGTAGTCACAGGCATATTCTCAGGACATGGTATACTTGAGGGTAGTACCAATTTGGATCTGGTGCAAATATTGTGACTCTGTCTGGGCATATATAATTCACATTATGGAAAGTCTCTTTTCCTTTAGGGTCCACATATCCTATAGTGTCTATGAACAATGTCCTGCCCAACTTCAGAAACCGCAGTTTGTCTCTTATCACTTTATTTCTGACATAGGAAGTTGTACTTGGATCAATATCTTGAGTGGCCTCTTCCACTAGCCAGGATCTCCTGTTTTGCTCAGTCTCCTCCCAAACTCTCTGAGGAAAGTTAGGAAAGGTCCATTCATAGATGTCATTAGCCTTCCTATGAGCCAGTCTTTCCTTCTTACTGCTCTTGATCAGTTTGTGACCCTAGGTCTGGCTTGGGGGCAGCCAGTCCTGGTTCTGCCAGTGTTGCATACTCAAAGAAACATAGAAGTTGTACCTGACCCCTCCTTCTGAGGGCAGGGCTGTGGAGTCACCAACTTCTTCTTCTGGCTCCACTGAGTCAAGAGCTTGAGGCCGCAGACTGGGATCCTCAACAGGAAGATACATTTCTTCCTCCTCCTCTTCCTCACTCAAAACTTGGGCCCAGGAACGAGTAGTCATCCTCACTCTTGATACAGTGCACTCTTCACTGGGCGTGGAGGTAGACACCTCCCATTTTAGAGTCTTTTAAACCTCATCCTCTCCAGTGAGGCTAGGGCTAGGACCCTCTCTCCATGGATCCACCAATTCTTCCTCCGCACTGTCCATCTGTGACACAGGCATGGAGACATCATGGGGAATCTGGTCTGGCAGTACATCTACATGCTCTTCCTTTGTGCCACACTCTGCTGGGCCTCCCTCAGCAGGTTCAACCTGGTTCTGTGTGCTGCTACATGCAGGGTCTTCTACTTTCATCCAAGTGGAAGTCAAATGAATTTGGGATATTCCAGTCAGACCCTCTTCTCTAAACACCCGGAACAGTGAGGAATCAAGAATACGTCCCTTCCAGCATTGAGGCACATTATGAGTACACTTACAGGGTAGCTGGGCATCTCAACATGAGGAGGCAAATTTCCACTATAGAAACATTGCTTTTTTCTTTAATCTTGGCAACCTCCTCAGCTATCATAGCTCGGGCATGATCCAGGTAGCGGGATGGTCCCGAAGCCATGTTTGAAAATAAACACACAAAAGTTCACTGTTACTACTGAGTCCACTATACTTGGAACAGTCTCTCAGAATGGCTCCCTTCTGTTGTGTTTACATTACTGCCCCACCGGTAATGGCAGCGGCAGCACTCCTGATACATCAACAAATCTGTATCTGACTCAAGGCACTGTGTATCTGATTTACTGCTACTGAAAATTTTCTCACACTGTAACGATTGCACTGCTCTTACTTTCCTCAGCACATCTATATGATTTTTGGACTTTATGATTAGCTTTCAATCAATTTTCTTGCTTAAAGTTACTAAAGTCACAGTATTTCTAAGAGCAGGATTGTCTGCTTGTTGCAACCTCTCCTACAACTCACAGTCTCTCTTTTGCTCAGAAAATTATACATTTGCTGAACCCATAACACATGCTCACAGTCTATTACTCAGAATTCTTGCTTGTTTTGATTTCACATTACAGTCCTTCTTTGCAAAAACGAGCACACAGTTTGCACACAGATTCAGCTGGCTTTTGAAAATCACAACACAGTTTGAGCTCAGTTTTGCTGAACGGTACTCACTGAATCAGTAGCTGGCTTGCTCCATTGGAAAATCTCAGTCTAAAGCCAATCCTTGAAGGCCTCTCAGTTAAAACAAGCTGGCGATCCCGCCGATTCTCACTACTGACACCTCACTTACTTCCCAATTGGTCGGATACCGAGTTACATAGAAACATAGAAACATAGAATTTGATAAGGACCACTTGGCCCAACCATTCTGCCCATTTCCCTACCTGATGGATAAGCTGCAGGTCCTAGTTAACCAGCAGCTTACTTCTTCCTACCCCCACCCCCTAGAATTGCCTTATGACTGTCCCATGCATGCTTGAATTCCACCACTGTATTTGACTCCACAACCTCCTCTGGAAGGCCGTTCCATACATCCACAACCCTCTCTGTGAAAAAATACTTCCTTAAATTACCTCTGAGCCGCCCCCCTTCTATCTTCAAATTATGCCCCCTTGTTCTTGCACACCTCTTTTTTTGAAAGATGCTACCCTCTTGGACGTTGTTGATTCCCTTGAGGTACTTGAAAGTTTCTATCATGTCTCCCCTCTCCCTCCTTTCCTCGAGGCTATACATATTAAGCTCCTTAAGTTGAGCCCAATTTTGCACAGAAACAGTCTGTATTTTTCAGAATTTAGAACATTTACAGTCTCCGCAACAATTCTCCTGCTACCAACTCGCACACCACTTGCTCTCACCCTCTCGAACACTAGGCAGCACTCTGAAGCTGGCTATGGGTGGGACTGATTGCAGTCTCACCAATCACTCGATGCCATTCAAATGAGCTTCTCTCTCTCCCCTCTCATGTTCTTCCTCCACAGCGATCATCGAGCAGGCAAAAGTTTAACTGCAAGCTGAACTTTTTTCCTCGGCTGAAATTTCACGGTGGAAGCATCATTTTTGACCATTTCTTTACTCAGAACTTGGCTATTTCTTTAGCGACTTCCCCATTTCACACAATAAGAAAATGAAACCTTCAGGGCACAATTGTCTCTTTGTTTCCTAAAGTCCGCAATACTTTTTGTCACAGAAAACTTGAGAATTAAAGTGTGCAAGCACTCTCTCTTGATGCAGGACAAGGGGCACACATAATTTGGCTTTACAGCTCCTTGGTAAATGATGGCACAACACACAGCAGCACATGAATTGCAAGCACACAGCGACACATATGGATGGCACTACTCTGGGTAAATCCTTCTCTGCAAAGCTTCCAGTTTTGGGCTACCAACTGCCAGATAGACAAAACGCTAGCCACAATCTGAGCAAACCTCTCTTGTTTTCTCCCCAAATTCATAACACATCATTGAACGAGCCCCCATTTTTGTAAACCCCCCAACGGCCCCCCCTTGTTTAGCTTGCAGGGCTGCTTCTCTCACCACAGACGTCTAAGGGCAAACAAGAAGGGTGGGGGTTTACATAAGTGAATACATATTTGGAAAACAGATAAATGGCCACCATTTGACTAGGAGATCCAACTGTTACACTAGAACAGTCAAACCCAAGTTTGGGTATATGGCACACAACTGGAGGGACCAATTACCATGGCCAGCAACCCAGGTCCCTGACAGAAAATATTTGCTCACAATTATGCTAGGTTTTCACTTCTGGACAGGGGCACTCAAGTAAATCCAGATACAAGGAAGCAATAACAATGCTGTCCAAGCCAGGTTGGGATTCTAGAGTGTGTCGTTTATTCATGTAACAAAGTAGGAATAATCACAAAGCGAAGATGGACCCCCATAGGGCTGCACATACTGGTATTGCAGATACTCTAGGGTACAGAAATTCTTGACATTCCCATTTAGCATAGGTTGAAGTAACACAAAACAGCGAAAACTCTGGTTCTGAAATGGAGATTGGCACATACGGCCAGAACTGGTACATTTCCCATCGACTAGGCACATATGGTCAGTACTAGGACACTTTCCCATATTTCATGAGGAATAAAGGTGGTACACATGACCACAAAGGAGCACATCCAGACCCAGGAACTTTCAGAACCCACCATACTAGAGTAGACTGAGAGAAAACAACCCATGTTCAGGGGTAAAACTACTTCCATTAGGCACTGGCCAGATGCATTAAATGAAAAAGTAATGGTGCCCAAACTGAACCCAGAGAGGAAAACAGGGTCACTTTAGGGGGGTCTCCCACCTTTTGCTTCTAAGTTTATACTCTGCAATTCATCTGGTTAAAAACACCACACAACTGTAGAAAACTGTAGATGCTGTCTTGAAATTTATTTCCCACTTAATACAACACACACACACACACACACACACACACACACACCCATCAGAGGCATCAGAAGTTAAAAGTTCTGTACTTGGATGGTCACATACTGGACTCCAATGTAGGCAGACACTTTTAAAACACAGAAAGTCTAGGTGACATTGTCCCTTTGTCAGAGGAAATCACCCCTACTTATTGCAGGTGCCCCTCCTGGGCTTACACAGAAGAAAAGTAGTACTCACAACAAAGGATGATGTCCAAGGCAGCTTCACCAGACAGAATGGATTGAGGGGATTGCCCCATACCCTGAAGATTGCCCTATCCCTCCTGGGATGGGGCAAAGGAAACTCCACTTAGCAAGGTCTCCAGCACTTCAGACACTGTCTTCTATGTTCTTCTTCTAGGTAGAGAACAAACTACCCAAAACAAAAGCGGTAGCTCTCTGTCAGAGCTAAATGAGGAGCTTCACAGCAAGCTGCAGTCTCCTCCTGGAAGACTCACTCGCAGACTACCGAACATTCTACTCTAGCTGACAACTGCTTGCCAGAGTGTGGCTTATGCCGCTGCAAGAGTTCTAAGATTACATCATCACTCCAGCTCGGCTGAGGCTGAAAACAGAGTTTGACATTGTGAAACCCATTTACCTGGCATTTCACAAGCTGCCTTCCCTGCCTGCCACTGATTCTAACTGGGATTCTAGTAACCCCTGGGAACAAGGGGGTTACACAGACACTATTATGGACTGATGGGAGTGCAGGGCCCCTATGGCCCTGTGCTTCCTCGGGGAAATAAGAATATGATTATATCTAAAAAATTATTGATGGATGGGAGTGTAGGGCCTGCAAATAAGGATGCGATTATACTATCTCAGAAAGTTAGGAAAGTCTTTACAAAAACTTCATTAATGCACTAGTTAGGGTTAAAGTGACAAAAGTAAGGAAATAAGGCATTAGGGTTTCCAACCTTAAAACCCCACCCTCACCCTGCAGGCAGCAACAGGTGTAAGGTGTGCCTTGTGGTTGTCAGCCCTAACACTCACCCTATTTTCATATACTGTACCCATCTCAGTTTATTCACTAATGGAATTGGGTGACCATTAGGGTTGACAACCCCAAGGCACACCTCATATCTGTTGCTGCCTACATGGTGTTAGGGTTGGAAACCCTAATGCCACATTTCCGTACTTTGATTGCTTTAACCCTAACTAGTGCATTAATCATGTTTTTTGCAAAGAGTCTATAATATACATGACCATTTCATAAGCACAATAAGACACTGCAAGAATGGGCGCTAGACACTTCAAACAACATGAAGTCTTGCTATATTATGACAATTGCAGTGAGTCCCCATCTTCGAACTGCTCCGGAGGTGAAATAGTTAACTTTCCATGCAGGCATGGAACTCTGAGCACGAGCTCGGTTGGAAACTCTGTCTGTTGTTCTTCAAACAGAAACTGTCAGATTCTTTACTCCGTCTCACTGAACAGTCGCTCCGGAGATTTCTCCTTCTGCTCGGTTCATTTTGTCAGTTAAAGTATTATTTTATCGTTTTTTTGACCGAAATTAAACCGCAACCGGTCGGTTCAAGCTCTGTCTGTGGTATTGTAAGTAATAGATAGGTTTTACATTCTTTTTCTGTGTGGAACTTGTAGCGGTTATCGGTTCGGTTTGAACCGATCAGGTTGTCTTAAAACTTACTAGTCTACTTCTTTAGAGTGCGGTTCCGGTTCTTATCGGTTCTAAAAAGCGGATTTCATTATGTTTTCCACGACCCGTGACACGGTTGGGAACCGATAAAGAGTTCTTGGCGGATTGCCATAAACGGGCAAGTTTGGTTAGGCTGGCACTATGTCTGAGAAACCAAAAGAAAACCGGACCACTGGGTTTCAACACTGTGGTGTCTGTGGGAAGCCTTTGCTAAGGCTGACCCACACACCACCTGTGTTTATTGTCTGGGGTTTGACCACCTCAATGCAGACTGCCAGATTTGTAAAATTTTCCTGCTGCCACCATAGAGAAGAGGTTGGTAGGCTCAGGAAAGGGAGGCCAAAAAGTCCGCTGACCGGATGGCCAGCCGGTTCGGTCCCAACCCGAACCGGAGGGAGTACCCTCTGACCAGGCGTGCTTCCTCGGCAACGAAGAGCCAGCTCTAAGGAGCGGTTCCAATGAAAAGAACTAGGAAGTCAGCTAGTGTGGAGCCAAAGTTATCTCTCAACCGCTGAGGAAATAGCTAAAGCAATTCAAATTGTCCAGTCACTTTCCCCGGTTCCGACCGAACCGACACCATCGGGAAGTGCTCGGTTCGGCCGTTTCACCGGTTCAAGATTATGATTTTGAGGATTTTTATGAACCGGAGGAGAGGGAAGAGGATTATGAGGAGAGTGAATGTGAATTTGAAGGTCTGGATGTGCCCATTGAACGGACATCTCTCCAGACAGACCATCAGGGTTTCTCCTCCCAGGCTCTCTGAGTCCCTTCTCATTTAAGTTCTATAAAAGTTGCTGAAACTCTCCAGCTCCCTGTTGAGGAAGCTGTTGGTGACCAAGAGGAGCCTGATTATGTAGAAATGATGGATATTCCAGAGTCTAGGAGACTGTTTATTCCTTTGCATAAATCTTTTCAGAAACAGACAGTAAAGATTTTAAAAACTCCTCACACTATACCTCCTGTTGATAAAAGGATGGACAAGAGGTATACATTATCAGGCTCTGATACGGAATTCCTCACACAACAATGCAGCCATGTGGGGGCAGTGCAGGCTGCAGCCTGTGACAAGGCAAACATTCCCTTAGCTTCACCCCGAAAAGGTTCAGGAGGATTGATGCCATGGCAAAGAAACAATACATGGCAGCATCTTTGGGACTCAGACAGGCAAATTATATGGCTTATGCTGCTAGGTACCAGAAATCCAGATAGGATACTGTGCTGGCTCTAGTAAAACAGGCCCCTGACCGCTGGCCAGGAGCTGGAACAGGTGGCTGCAGATGGTATTGAGGCATCTAAGGTGCAATTTCATGCTGCAGTAGACTCTAATGATGTATCATCAAGGGTCATGGCTACATCTGTGGCACTTCGCAGAATGGCTTGGCTCAGATGTACTACCCTGTCTGGGATACCCAGTCTAAGGCCATGGATTTTCCTGTTGTGGGCAATTCTCTGTTTGGGGAGCAGACAGAGAATTACATGAAGAAAATGGATGAATATAGGACCACCTACAAGTCATGAGGCCAAGGAAAGGCACCCTCCTCAAAGGCAGCTTCCTAGGGGCAGGGCAGGCCTTTTTCATGGCCTTTTACCAACCCCAGGCCTCCTCTTCTGCTTATTCCCAGAGGGGTTCTTTAGAGGGAGGCAGATGGGGTACAAGCAAGCCTGCTTCCACCCCTCAGCCCAAAGCCCCTGCCAAGCAGGCACCCTGATGGGGTTGCCAGGGCCGGTTCTCCTCTACCCGTAGGGGGCAGGCTGGCTTACTTTGTCCAGGGCTGGAAGTCTCTAACATCAGACAAGTGGGTCCTGGAAGTGGTAAGCCAGGGACTGGTTCTCAGCTTCAAAAAGTTTCCAAAGATGAGAACCAGATCCTTTCCACCTGCAAATCCTTCAGAGGCACTTGCCCTAGAGGCAGAAGTCTCTTCCCTCCTGGCTCTCAGAGCCGTGGAAAGGGTTCCACCCCTACATCAGGTCAAGGGTTTGTACTCCAGGTACTTCCTAACCCCAAAAAAGACAGGAGAATGGCGGCCCATCCTGGATCTCAGATACCTAAACAAGCACCTTTTAAAACCAAAATTCAAAATGGTGACTCTGGGCATTATTTTACCCTCTCTAAGGCCAGGGGACTGGCTAGCGTCCCTGGACCTCAAGGATGCCTACTTCCATATTCTCATCAGAAGCTCCCATCGAAAGTACCTCAGGTTCGAGCTACCCTCAGGCCATAACCAGTTCAGAGCAATGCCCTTTGGCCTCACGTCTGCTCCAAGGGTATTCACAAAATGCCTGGCAGTAGCAGTTGCCTACCTAAGGAGGCAAAAAATTGCCATCTTTCCCTACCTGGATGACTGGCTCATAGTAGGCCAGTCCCTAGACCAAGTCAAGTTACAGCTTCAGATAACCCAGCAACTGCTTACCTCCCTAGGTTTCATTCTGAATCTTCCAAAGTCAGTTCTAGAGCCTGTCCAGCTCCTCACTTTCATAGGCGCAGAACTGAACACAGAGGAAGCCAGAGCTTTCCTTCCCTTGGACAGGGCAAGGATCCTGGTGTCTCTGGCCTCCTCATTCACCCTGCAGGTCTCTCGTCCAGCAAGGCATTTTCTGCAGCTCCTGGGACACATGGCTGCTTCTACAGCAGTGGTGCAAGGAGCCAGATTTCAAATGAGGGACATCCAGTTCCATTTGAGAGCCTTTTGGTCTCAAAGAAAGGACCCGCTAACCAAGTTGATCCCAGTAACTCGAACCCTGATCCAAGTCCTACAGTGGTGGCAGGATCAGAGCAACCTGAGACAAGGGGTTCCCTTTGTCACTCAGTTTCACTCTTTAATCCTTACTACAGATGCATCCCTCTTAGGGTGGGGAGCTCACATGGGTGAACTCACTAGCCAGGGACTGTGGTCCCCTCAGGAATCTCTGCTCCACATCAATCTGTTGGAGCTCAGAGTAGTTTTTCTAGCACTTCAAGCTTTTTCCAAATCTGTTCAGAACAATGTTGTACAGGTCAGAACAGACAACACCACTATAATGTGGTACATCAACAAGCAAGGAGGCACTCGGTCTACGGCCTTGTGCACCGAAGCAATGAAGTTGTGGTCTCTGGCTTACACCCTGAACACCTCCCTTATGGCAGTTCACCTCCCAGGCAAGGACAATGTCCTGGCAGATGCTCTCAGCAGGATTTCCCAGGGCCATCATGAATGGTCACTGGACCCCCTGAGTTCTGGGGTAATATTTGCAGATGAAGCACCCGCAGATAGATCTTTTGCAGCCCCAGACAATCACCAACTTCCCTTTTTGCTGCAGGCCTCCAGTGTTGGGCTCAGTCCCTCTGGACGCCTTAATTCTCAACTGGGAAGGGAAGTTCCTTTATGCCTTTCCCTCCTTCCCTCTCCTGCTCAAAGTGTTAGTCAAAATCAGATCTCAACCCTGCAAAGTGATTCTGATTGCTCCAGATTGGGCCAGACAGCCCTGGTATCCACTTCTACTGTCCTTAGCAGTCCATCTTCCCCTGTGTCTTCCCAGGAATCACAATCTGTTAACCTGTGCTCAGGGAAGGATTTGGTGCCCGAACCTCAACTCTCTCAGTCTCAAGGCCTGGTTCTTGAAGAGTTAGAGTTTGCTGATTTACACCTCTCCTAAGGTGTAATGGATATTTTAAGGGCTTCTAGGAAGCCTTCCACCAGGGCTACTTACAATTCTAAATGGAAAAGGTTTTCCATATGGTGCTCTGAGGAGCATATTTCCCCAGATTCGGCTGATTTACCCACAGTCCTGGACTATATGGTCCATTTTAACACTTTAGGGCTGAGACCAACTACACTAAAGGTGCATTTGGCAGCCGTGTCTGCTTTTATTTTGGCAGGTAAACCCTCTCCTCTTTCAGCTCATCCTGTATTTTCCAAGTTTTTTAAGGGATTGCTTCACTCCAACCCTCCATTCAGGGACCCTGCCCCTGCCTGGGATCTTAATGTTTGCATTGCTCAGCTCATGCAACCCCTCCTTTGAGCCCTTGTCTTCAGTAGAGCTGAAGTACTTGACTTGGAAGACTGTGTTTCTGGTAGCCATCACTTCTGCCAGACGCATAAGTGAATTACAAGCTTTGTCAGTGGAGCCTGATTTTATCTCCTTTCATAGAGACAAGGTGGTACTCAGGACTAACAGAAAGTTTTTGCCTAAGGTGGTTTCAGATTTCCACCTTAACCAATCTATATCTCTTCCAGTGTACTTCACTGACCATTCCTCCTCTGGCGAGAGGAGGTTACACAGTCTAGATGTGAAGAGAGCCCTTAGCTACTACATTGACCGTACCAAGGGTCACAGGTTTGACTCCCTCCAACTATTCCTCACTTATGGTGAGGTCGGTAAAGGGAAACCTGCCACTAAAAGATCCATTGCCAGGTGGATTGTCTCTTGTATCCAATTTTGTTATGAGAAACTGGGTAAGGTTCCTCCCTCAGGCCTGAGGGCTCACTCTACCAGAGGTACTGCTGCTTCCCTGGCTGCTGCCACTGACATCCCTATTCTAGAGATATGTCAAGCAGCTACCTGGAAAACAGTTCACACTTTTACCATGCATTACTCCCTGGACATCCAGGCTAGGAGTGATGCTCGGTTTGGCACAGCTGTGCTTCAGAGCCTATTCCCTAAGTAGATTCTGTCCCTCCTCCATGGAGGTACTGCTGTGTAGTCTGCAATTGTCATAATATAGCAAGACTTCATGTTGTTTGAAGAAAAAATTACTCACCTTAGTAATGTTGTTTCTTCTAATGGAGTCTTGCTATATTATGACCTCCCTCCCTGCCTGCCCCTCTCAGAACCTCTGTTTTTGGGACGTGGGTGGGAAGTACAGTGTTGGCACTTATTTGATGCCCACCTTGTTGTTTTTCACCCCTCCCTTTTTTGGGGTGAATTGGTGTTGTGTTTCATTTTTTGGGTCTCCTGACTTGAGTCTTTGCTTTGGGACCAAAAAATGTGCGTTTATGTTAGTAGCCAGTTGGCTAGTGTAGGTTTACAGCTTCCACACAGAGCCTTAGTGAGTTTTTGCTTGTAAAGATCTGACAGTTTCTGTTTGAAGAACAACAGACAGAGTTTCCAACCGAGCTCGTGCTCAGAGTTCCATGCCTGCATGGAAAGTTAACTATTTCACCTCCGGAGCAGTTCAAAGATGGGGACTCACTGCAATTGTCATAATATAGCAAGACTCCATTAGAAGAAACAACATTACTAAGGTGAGTAATTTTTTCTTTTAGCGCATGACCAGGAGCCGAAGGCACTTGGCCTGTGGCCTCATGCCTTACTATGCCCCTGGCCATGTGCTAGAAGTGTCCTATTGCTTACATAGCAACCATCTGTTAATGAACTTGCCAGTGTTAATTGCCTATGATGGCACCATACAGAAATATCAAATCTTCAGGAAAAGACTTATTTTGAAATCAAACCAGATTTCAACAGAAAACACCTCGGTACCAAGAAAAACAGGAATCCCAGTTTCCTGAAACTGACAAGGGAAATGAGAAAAAAAGACACAAAAAAGAATGGAATTGCTGTAACACAATGCAGTAACAGTGAAACTGTTAAAACGTCAAAATCATAACATTTACAATAATAGACTTTTAGCCAAAAACAGAAATGCAGCTGATGTCCAGTGCAACCACTCTTTTTGGTAAAGGAAAAGATCAGCCTTTGGAATGCCAGGGGGTGCATGGCCAGCACTGTGCAAAGAGCATACTGTAGTTTAAAAATACCTACATTCTCCAAGGTACCAAACAGGTGTGAACTTGATGCAAATTAGTGTGACATCATACCGTATACCTTATTTCTGTTGTTAGAACAGTTCTTAGTCACAGGGGGAAGGAGTCTTCCTGGTGACACAGTCACAATACAACTCAGCTGTAAAGATAGACACAACACAGAAAATGTCATCAGAGAAAGACCATTGGTCCATCAAGTCCCACTAACCTGAGTGCAAGTCATATACCGTTGCCGAAAGGCACAATGCCAGTTGTGAGCCTGCACTGCCAAAAAAGCGTTTGGCAGTGCAGTACAAAATCTGTCCCCATCCACTCCTCCTTACAGTTTGGCTTCTTAAGGCCATCAGATCTGTCATTTTGTCAGGTCCCCTGGCCAATTGCTGGTAGTGCAGCGGCACTATAGCCAGTCCCTTTGTTGTAAATTATCCCAAGCATCTAGTGGATTTCACCTCCCGAGCGCACTTGTCATTTTATTGTGGTCTGACAGATTTCATCCCTAGCCTTAACTTGTCACGGTTGTTCCTAGTCATAGCTTTGTGTGTGACTTGCTTAACTTGTGCTAGCAAAATTTAAAAAATGGGAGGGTGGGGTTTGTGAAGGGTCCCATAATTCCATGATTGGGTTAGCATGGGTTGACATGACTCAGAAACGGCCCTGAATGCCATTTGAATTGTTGCCCTCCTCTATGCCCCTGCATGGTAGCAAACTGCTCAGCATAGGAGGACTTAACTCACTGAGCCCCATAGCGCATATATGCATCATCAGGAAAATTCCTCTAGTCCCCATAGTCAGGTATTCACTTCATCTCAGCTCCAGCACGCATATGTGCATCCTGAACTTCTTATGCACTTTCTGGATCAACCAATCAGGGATAAGGTTATTGGAAAGTGTAGGTCAGTAGGAAACATTCCTACCTACTAGAATACCGACTTTATATTGGACACATTTGCTACATTTCAGAATTTTTTTAGGTTTTAATTTGGGTTATAAAAGTGAAGAAAATGCTATTTTTCTCCATTGCAGGTACTGTTAACAAAACTGTAAATGCTAGAAACGTGTTATCTGATTTGAAATCTCTTTTCATTGCAAAAAATTAGTATGCTGGTGTCTGAGAGCTAGGAGGTGTACTTTTTTTTTAGTTTTTGGGGGATAAAAAAAGTGTAAAAATGTGATTTTCCTCCATTTCAGGTAATGTAAAAAAAAATGTAAATGCTAGAAATGTGTGTGACCCATCATTTGAAAGGTCTCTTTAATGTGGACAATTATCATGCTGGTGTCTGGGGTCTAGGAGGTGTACTTTTTATGATGTAGGTTTTTATTTGGGAACAAAATGTAAAACAATTTTCTTTTTTATCATTTCAGGAACTGTAAAAAAATATCTGCAAATGCCACTAACATGAGTGACCCATCATTTTAAAGCTCTTGTTATTATGAACATTTTTCATGCAGGTGTCTATGGGCTAGGAGACATACTTTTTTAGTTATTGTGGTTTGTGCATCATGTGGGCAGTTGTGCAGAGCATTTTTCCAAATTCAGTCGATTTACTGGTGTTATTGTGTTAGCACATGCCTTACTTTATGGTCTGTTGTATTATGTAAAACCGCTCTAAACTGTGGCAGTGTAATGCACAGATGTTGGTGTGATAGAAAACCATCATACAACAGACATTTGCCACTTCTAAGGTGTTTTTTTTTTAGTTTTGTTGTTTAAAAAAGAAAAAAAATTTAATTTTCATTGTTATGTGCTCTGTAAAAAAAAAGGTTAATGCTGCTAACATGTGTGACCCTTCATTTTAAATATTTGTTTTATTGTGAGCAAACTTTGTGCTGTAAGTTTTGTGACAGGAGTTATACTTTTTTAGTTATTTATACTCCCAAGTTGGAGTGTTACCATTTTAGTTCTGAACATTCTAACTGCTCAGGAAAACAGCCATTTTTAAACAGGAATATAGCACTCACTCAAGATTTCATTCTAGAGCTGAGTGAATTAAACCTAGGCTCTGCATTGCACACCAGGGTCACAAAGTCATGACTTTCACTGAGCAGCCACAGAGACCACATAGTAATAGTCCCTGTGACTGTAAATAGGACCCTTAGTCTAGCAAAGCCATTTTGGGCTCAGACACACCCTTCCCTACCAGCCTGTGGTTAAAAAAACAACAACAAATGGAATTGTATCAAAATGTTCAGGCTTGTGACCTGTAATTTATTTTATAAAATGGGTGTAAAAATCAAAGAACTTTAATTGGTTAAAACCAGTCAGGTGGCCATTTAATATTAGATCATATTGCATAGTCATCCTGGTCCTAATCCACATCACACAATGTGAAAATCAGTCCTCCTACAACCAAAACTATCTTCCATTAGTCCCTCTACAACCAGAATTGATCTTCCATCACAAACATGGGCCCTAAAAATAAAACTATCTTAAATTAAAAATAAAACAAATTAATTATTGTTTCCCCTATCATCACACACTACTTGCACACATAAACAAATTAGAAACATTACATATTGTTCATAGTTTCATTACAACTGTTTCTTTGCTGATAAGGAAAAATCCTCCTTCTGTCTTTAACTGCTCATCAGGGAAATCCCTTTTGCTTTCCATGACAGTGAGATAATTGAGTCTGTGGCTCTACAAGAGGACTTTGTTGCGTGAATGTACAGTATGTTAGGTAGAATTGAGCAGAATTTTGAATCCCTGTATTCCATGGTAAACATTCCATATCTTGAATGTGGGTTATAAAATGGCAAGGTAAAATCCAGTAATCTAATTGACTCTTATTTATGTGTAAAATATGGGTTGCACATGGTTAAAAAAAAGGACTGCTCAGCAGTAAAGAGTCTGGAACCCAGATCAATGGGCATTTGGAACACATGCATTTCAGTTAGCCCCCTACAACCAGAACTGATCTTCCACCACAAACATGGCTGCTACCTTTACACTATAAAAAACTTCTACTGGGTGCTAAAAATAAAACTGCCTTAAATAAAACAAATTATTAAATGTTGTTCCCCTGATTATCACACTCTCCTTACATACCTAAACAAATTAGAAATAAAAAGTATTGTTTCCAGTTTTCACTACAAATATTTCCTTGCTGACAGTGAAAAATCCCTCTTCTGTCTTTACCTGCCCATTAGGGAACTCTTTTCTTCTTGCCCTGTCAGAGAGATAATTGAGTCTTCAGCTGTAACAAAGGCCTTTGTTGTCTGGGGCCCAGCTATTCAAAGGAGTTGCACATGGCGCAACCCCCCAATGCGCCCAGGCACAATATTCAAAGGGGCAAATTAAGCTGTGCAAATCCCGATGCACCAGGGTGCATTGGTAATGTATGCAGTGCAAATGCAGGGGGCGTGCCCATGCATATGTGGCAAATCCCGATATTCAGCCTGGGATGTGTGGTGCATATGCTGGCACAACCCTGATGTGTGCCACATATGGGGATGCAATGTTGAGCCTGTGAAAAGAAGGAACAAATCCTGGCCACCCACAGGTGGGCTGCCGCAGTGCAGGGTGCAACGCAGCACCCGCCAGTCGTGGGTGGCCACCCGCCCAGCAGGAACACTATCCAGTAGCACACACACCCTCCCCATTGCCCAATGTGACCCTCCCCCCCAGTGTGCCTGATTGTGGGCTATTGTACAAGCAATTACAACCTGGTGGTCTAGTGGTCCCCCCACCGTCATGACTGATCACGGTCATCAGTATAGGACCACTAGACCACCAGGTCGGATATTAAGTCACTGATGCCCACAATTGGGCATGACAGGGGGACCACTAGACCACCAGGTTATAACGTATTTTACATAAGCCCACAAACGGGCATACAGGAGGGGGTACATTATCCAACCAGGGAAACTACCTGCTGCAAGCAGCTATGCAGGGTGCCAGGCGCATTTCACTGGGTTGCCCTGTGCAACACATGAAAATGGGACCTTAATGACATGCTAATGGCCCCATTTGTACCATGCATATATTATGGCCCCAATTGCATGCCCCCTTCTGATATGGTAAGCAGCTGTGCAATTGCATTTGCGCTTAGCACATCCTCAGACTTCTATCTGTGCCTGTACACCAGCATATTGTCACTGCACCATGCTCAGTCCATGCCATATTCAATGGTGCTGTGCCATGGTGCATCACCATTGAATATCACCTGGTATTGGTCCTGGCCCCAGCACATCCCAGATGCACTGCACCCACGCTTGTGTAATTGCCACATGTAGTCTGTGTGTACAGTGTGTTATGAAAAACAGTCCACCAATGGAACTGAGCAGAATTTTGAAATCCATGTATTCCATGGTAAACATTCCATGATAAACATTCCATATCTTGAATGTGGAGAAAAATAGAGAAAAAAAACAGGGAGAAGAAAGTAGGCAATGATACAACAG
This sequence comes from Neoceratodus forsteri, assembly GCA_016271365.2. Lineage (NCBI taxonomy): Eukaryota > Metazoa > Chordata > Ceratodontiformes > Ceratodontidae > Neoceratodus > Neoceratodus forsteri. The sequence goes on from CM057458.1 coordinate 522,007,928, forward strand.
ACTTCTAGAAAAACAAAGTGAACTTACAAGCTCAAATGGGCAGACTGGGTGGGCCTTAGGCCCTTATATGCCGACAGTGTCTATGTATTTATTTATCGATGTATTTATGTAATGACATCATCAATGACATCACTTGCAGTGGGCAGAAAGACTATTTTATTACAAATGCACACAAGTAAATCTATGGCATCTACATATAAACATGCTTTTCCCAACAGTAAACAGTAAAAAAAGGAGCCAATTTTATAAGTGCAATAAGGCACTCAGGAATGTGTGTAAAACATATTTTAGAGCACATACAGTGGCTGAAGTCACTCGACCTTTGGCCTTATGCCTTACTACACCCCTGGCCATGCTGTAAAATATGTTTTAGACGCACCCCTTTGTGCCTTATTGCTTAAGAAACAGAGAGAAAAAAAAAGAATGGAGAAAGTAGGCAAGAATACTTCATAAGCAAAGAGAAAAGGTCAGAAAACACAGTTACTGTACAAAGTCAGAGGCAGATCCAAAGCTGAAATACATTACTAAAGTTTATAAAAGCAAACACATTTGAATCATACATGTGTAAGCCCTCTACAAATTGGGGTTTGCTATAATGCCTTCCTGGGCTCCTTAATGCCCACTGTCAGGCTGGTGTCCTGTCCTAAGTAGTCCTGTTTGTCTGTATGAGAGTGCCCTAGTGAGCCTCCACACCTGTCCCTTTAAGAGAATAGCTGAACTGTGTTAAGGGAATGGTCTGTGCTGGGTCCAAGTGATTTAGGGCTTGCGACCAGCCAGACAGTGATTTGTTTTGCTCCATTCTGCAGTCACTACTTGCGAAGAGGGAGCCCATGTAGGAACTGTGTTTATTTACTATTTGTGCTTTATTATAATAGAGATGGAGAAGTTTGTCTAACCTGCTTTGATGGCAGCTCGATCATTTGGATGGGAGTCACCATGTTAGGTCTGGGACTTCCAGTAATTGGACCAATTAGACTCCAGGGGCCTAAAATGGATCCTGCCCCAGGGGTCTTGTGGGAAGGAAAACTGTAGTTTTTGTAGTTTTACTGTTGTCGCCTAAATTGGCCATGAGGGGGAGCCCAAACTGTGACTGACAGCTCCTTCTGCCAACTGAACCTTTGGATTGACTACAGATATGCCATGTGCCAAGAGACAGTGGATCAGTTAGAGTTGGAGGCTGAAGTGTGAACAGCTCGAGCTTTCGAGCAACTGATCCCAGAAGGAGCATAGGGGAATCGGCAGGAAGAGGCGCAACGTCCCTTCTGCCACTTTCTCCTGCATTGAACTGCCTAATTGCAGAAGTTGGACCTGTCCGACTCTCATCTGGAACTGCGACAGAAGAAAAGAAGAAGTTTGTTAGTGCAACTGGTAATTTGGACCGAAGACTTGCTCCTGAAGCGATCAGCCCAGCTTGTGTGCAACATATGCTCGGATCGAAAGGTTTGTGCAGTAAAGTTGTTGATTTGCAACCGGACTGAATACAAACTGTTGTCAGAAGTAGATATTGGTTTAAATGTGCTGAATGTGTTTCGTGGGTTGAGATTGGTTCCCCACGAACTAATCTGTTACACCAGCTGGAAGCTTCACCAGCAGAAGACCATGAACTTTGCCAGACTGCTCCTCCTGCCTGGGCCCTGCCATTTTGGCCTAGGACACTGCTCCACCACCAGAGACTGTCATGGCGAGAGACTGGCTCAGGGATCCAGCCTCTGCACAGCGCTAACACACAGGTTGTGGCCACCTAGAGGAAAGGCTGTGAAGAAGAGGTGTGTTGTGTCATCCCTGTTTCCCCCAAGCTTCCCTGTCATCACCACAAGGTCTCCGTATTGCCTGCTCTACTGCAAAGTCCTGGTAGCGTGAGTACAAATCAGGGTAGCTCCCTGCAACAAAAGCTTAAATCACTGTGGTACCATCTAATTGTCTTCATTCATTAGGTTTTGCAAAGGACTGAGCCAACCGGCTGGGATTACAAATAATCTGAGTGTTTTGCATGTTAACTACTTTTCTTTCCATCAAGGGCCCCAATGTCAGCTGCAATGCCGGCCACCCCCGGGCAATGCCTCTGACTAGCCAGACTTACAATCATGGGAACCTAGTGTTGTGTGACTGTTAGGTGGGGACTAAGAGTGCATGCAATCACTAAACTAAATCAGATAACTAATCGTTTGCCTAGATTTACACCCCTTTCTTGTTCACTGCCCCCAAATAAACCTGATTGTCTTGTTTTATGTTTAACCTCGCTAGTGTACATATTATTAGTTGGGTTACAGTACTGAGATTGTACCGCTGCATTGCTAACCTTATTTTCCAAGGGGTCTCTGGGGACAACTGCTGCAAGTCCAGCTCTGGTGATAAGTGTGAAGGGTGTGAGTATATTGTTATTGCTGTCTATTGATTGTGAATTTACCGCTGTGTTATTTATTAGGCCACTAGGAGGGTTGGTGGGTAGTTATAGCTTCCTTTTTGGCAGATGAAGATCTTGACATAGCAGCAATAACAGAGGCATGGTACTCTGCAAATCACGGCTGGGAAGTCAATGTAACAGGCTATACATTGTTCAGGAGGGACAGGGAGGGTAAATAGGGTGGAGGAGTGGTCCTGTACATCAGAGATGGTTTAAAGGCTACAGAAGTTCAAGGAAGACAGGGGGAAGCCGAGGTAATGTGGGTCCCCCTGGAGCCAGAGAATGGAACAGCGATATGCACTGGGGTGATCTATAGACCTCCAGCACAGAAGGAGGAAGCAGACAGGGAACTAGTGGAGAACATACACGACATGGCAACTAAGGGTGAAATCCTGCTACGGGGGGATTTCAGCATGCCAGATGTGGATGGGGCCACCCAGATGGCTGTTTCAGCCTAAAGCACAGCCATCCTAGAATCCCTGCAGGGGGCTGGATTCAGGCAGCTGATGCATGAGCCAACCAGGGACAAGTCAGTTCTGGTCTGGACCTGTTATGGACCAATGGGTACAGAGTAAAAGAAATACTGGTGGAAGGGCAGTTGTGGTCCAGTGACCACTGCATGGTCTGGTTCAGCATGTAGACATGGACTCAATCAAGCCATACAAGGGCAAGAGTATTAGATTTCAGGAGGGCAGATTTCACTGAAGTCGGTAGATGTATACAAGCAGTCCTGGGGAAGGGAGAGATAGTAGAGGGGGTGAAAAAACAATGGAAGAAATTGAAAGGAGCCATAGTGGATATAACAAACCAATTTGTTAGGATAGTGACCAAAGGGAAAAGAAGAAGGAAACCACTATGTTTCTCCAAAGAGGTGAGGGACAAAGTCAGAGCTAAAAAGCAGAGTTTCAGGAAATGTAAGGGGAGCCAAAGGGCGGAAGACAGGGAGGTGTACCTTCAATGTCTAAGGGAAGCAGGGAAGGCTGTTAGGAGGGCGAAGGCGCAAATAGAAGAGAGCTTAGCACAGTCTATAAACAAAGGGGGATAAGGCATTTTATAGGTACATTAGTGAAAGAAGAAAAACCGGGGGGGGGGGATTGTGAGACTCAAAGGGGAGGAGGGAGAGTGTAAGGAGGGGGATCTGGACAAGGCAGAAATACTGAACAAATACTTCTGCTCAGTATTCACTAAGGAGGGGGCAGATCAAGGACCACAGTTGGGGTGCAGAGGCAATGGGGGCAGAATTGAACACCAGTCCATTCATAGTGGAGAGAGCTCTGGAAGAACTCACAAAGCTGAAGGTGGATAAGACCATGGGGCTAGACGGCATCCACCCGAGGATATTAAAGGAGCTGCGAAAGGAACTAGCAGTGCCTCTGGCTGCCCTGTTTATAGAGTCACTCAACATGGGTGTCGTTCCAGAGGACTGGAGGAGGGCACTTGTAATCCCACTGCACAAAAGTAGCAGTAGGGAGAAGGCGTGGAACTACAGGCCAGCCAGCCTCACCTCAATGGAGTGAAAGATCATGGAAATACTGCTGAAAGAAAGGATAGTGGCACATTTGGAATCCAGTGGTGCACAGGATCTGAGGTAACATGAATTCACAGCAGGAAGGTAATGTCAAACGAATCTAATAGTTTTTTTTTGATTGAGTGACAAGGGAACTTAATCAGGGAGGGGCAGTAGACGTCGCCTACCTGGATTTCATCAAAGCCTTTGACACTGTCCCGCATAGAAGGCTGATTAACAAGATGAGTAGTCTGGGCATGGTAGACAAGGTGGTGAACTGGGTTAGGAACTGTTTAACTGACAGGAGACAGAGGGTGGTGGTAAACGGGGTACAATCTGGGGAGAGGGGTGTGGCCAGTGGGGTACCTCAGGGATCAGTACTAGGACCAGTTCTGTTCAATGTCTTCGTTAGTGACATTGCAGAGGGACTGGAAGGAAAGGTCTGCCTGTTTGCAGAAGACATCAGGATCTGCAACAGGGTGAGGTGCAGAAAATGTAGATGGACCTGGAGAAGGCTGTAAGATGGTCAGAGATGTGGCAACTGAGGTTTAATGTAAAGAAGTGCAAAATAATGCACCCAGGTAGAGGGAACCCTTGGGAGAGCTACAGGTTGGGGTAGAGGAGCTGACTGTCACCAAGGAGGAAAGGGACCTAGGGGTTATCATCTCTGATGACCTTAAGGTATCAAAGCAGTGTACAAAGGCAGCATGGACGGCCAGTGGTATGCTGAGGTGCATACACAGAGGTATCACTAGCAGGAGGTGGGAGGTGGTGATGCCATTGTATAAAACATTGGTAAGGCCTCACCTGGAGTACTGCGTGCAGTTCTGGAAACCACACCTGCGCAAGGACATAGATAAGATGAAGACTATCCAGAGAAGGGCAACAAAGATGGTGCAAGGCTTACACCACAAAACATATGAGGAGAAACTAAGGGACATATGAACATACGGACATACGAAATTTGCCAGCAGATAAAGGCCTAGAGGTCTATCAAGTCTGCATGAATGTGCAGCTAGCATCCCTTATTCTGCAGCTGCCCCTCCCTTCCACCCGTCTCTTTCATTAACCTTCCCCCTTGTCCTGGCCCATCCCCTTTTGAAGCAGTCCACTGTTCTACTGGATACCACTTCTGCAGGTAACGCATTCCACCCAGCCACCACCCTCTCTGTAAAAAAGGGTCTCCTCATCTCCCTCCTGAACCTTCCTCCCTCCAGTCTCATATCATGGCCCCTGGTGTCTCTCCCCTCCCTTACTTTGAACAGCCCCTCTGTACATATCTTGTTTATTCCTTTCATGTACTTAAAGGTTTCAATCATGTCCCTCCTCTCCTCCAGTGAGTACATGTTCAACTCCCTCAGCCTCCTCTTGTATGATAAGTCCCCCAGCCCCTTGATCATCTTTGTCGCCCTGCGCTGCACCTCTTCCAGTAACTTAATGTCCCTCTTCAGATATGGGCGCCAGTACTGCACGCAGTACTCCAGGTGCGGTCTAACTAATGACCTATACAGTGGCAGAATCACCTCCTCCCTCCTCGAGGATATACCCCTTGCAATACAACCCAGCATTTTGTTGGCTTTTGCTGCTACCTTCCTACATTGTGCGGAGTTGTTCATTCACCCTGTAATGAGCACCCCCAGATCCTTCTCCTCCTCTGTCTGGGCTAGCTGCACTCTCCCAGCTGGTAACTTCTCCTTGGGTCCTTCATCCCAAAATGCAGCACCTTGCACTTTTTGGCATTAAACCCCAGTTGCCAGGTGTCTGACCAGGTTTCAAGCTTTGCCAGATCATCCTGCAACCCCTGCCATCCCCCTAGGTCATCCACCACCGCTCCAACCTTGGTATCATCAGCAAACAGACTGATCTTGCTCTTGATGTCCCATGATACGTCCGCAATGAATATCCCATGCAACACTGGCTCAACACCGAGTCCTGTGGAACACCGCTTGTCACTACCTTTGGGTGTGAGAGCTCCCCACCCAGCACCACCACCATCTGTTGCCTTCCCTGAAGCCAGTTTCCTACCCATCTCACCAGCTTTGCACCCACCCCTGTGCCTACTAACTTACTTTCCAGACTTCCATATGGCACCGAGTTGAATGCCTTACTGAAGTCCAGATATAGGACATCCACTGCATGGCCCCTATCCAGTTGCCTAGTTACCCAGTCATAGAACTCCACCTGGTTGGTTTGGCAGGATCTGCCATGTAGAAACCATGCTGTCTGCTGTCCTGTAGTCCTTTGGCCTCTAGGAGGACCACCAGCCTCTCCTTCAGGATAGTCTCCATTAGCTTACCCACGGTGGATGTGAGGCTCACTGGTCTGTAGTTTCCTGGTTCATCCTTGGGGCCACTCTTGTGGAGGGGCACCACATGAGCCATCCTCCAGTCCTGAGGTACACACCCTGAACGTAGTGAGGCATTAAATAGGTCTGCCAAAGATCCTGCAAGGACCTCTGCCACCTCCTTCGATACCCTGGGGCGGATGCCATCTGGGCCTGGCGCCTTGTCCACCTTCAGTGCCTTCAAACCCTCCTGAACTCCACCCTCCATAATTTTCCCAACTGTCACCCCTGCACCCCTCCTGTTTCTGCCATTTCTCCCTCCTTGGGTGTCACCCCCCCTCTTCTCTTTAGTAAATACTGAGCAGTAGTACTCATTTAGTGCTTCTGCCTTATCGCACCCTGCTTCCACCGAACCCCGCTCCTTCCTAAACCTTACTATGTAGTCCTTACAGCTCCTTTTCTCCCTGATGTACCTAAAGAAGTCCTTCTCCCCATTCTTAATGCCTTGTGCCAGCCTGAGTTCCGTAGATGATTTGGCTCCCCTTACTGCCCTTGTCACCTCTTTTGATTCTGTCAAGTACTCCTCCCTGTCCTCCCCCTCCCTGTTTTCTTGTACTTCCTAAAGGCAGCTCTTTTCCTCCTTACCTTTTCCATAGCCTCCTTGCTCAACCAGCTCGGTTTCTTAGCCCTAGCCTTCTTGCTCTGGGCCTTGCAGCAGGTTTTGGTTGCCTCCACTATCCCCAGCTTTATGAGCTCCCACCTCTGGTTAGTGTCCATACTAGATTGAATTCTGGCCAGGTACCCTTTTACCACTTTCCCCATCCTCCCAAAGTCAGCCCTCCTGAAGTCCAGCACTCTTGTGCCAGATTCCACTCCTTCCTTGCCCATATCCAATGTGAGCCATACTGAGTGGTGGTAACTCCCTGACAGCAGTTCCTCCACTGTAAGTTCTCTCACAAAGTCCCCATTTGCAAGCGCAAGGTTAAGTGTATTCCCTAACCTGGTTGGTTCACTGACCATTTGCAGCAGGAAGCTGTCCTGGAAGGCATCCTGCAGTACCTGTTCCCTTCTGTTCCTGGTTGTTGGGGTACTCCAGTCCACTCATGCCATGTTGAAGTCCCCCACAGTCACCACACTACCCTTCTCAGAGGTTCTCCTGATCTGTCCCGCTAGTTCCCTGTCTAACTCCTCCATCTGAGATAGTGGCCTGTACACCACTCCCATTCTAAGAATCCTATTCTTGGAATCCTGGATTTGCATCCAAAATGACTCCGTACTACCTTCCTCCCTTACACACTTCAGTCCTTCCTTCACATATAGTGCCACACCCCCTCCTTTCCCAATCACTCTGTCCCTAAGAAATAACCGCTGGTGCACACAGGTCCCAGTCATTGTATTGGGTGGCCCATGTTTCTATGATGGCTGCAATGTCCACCTCTCCCTCTGCCATGAACACCTGTAATGCTGCAGTTTTCCTCCCAAGGCTCCTAGCATTAAGGGTATCCACCTTCCACCCTCCCACCCCATCCTGCCCTTCTTTACTAGCATCACCAATAGTACTTGCCACTTGTCCTTTGTCACTGTTATGGGGGGTTAGCTCATATGGTTTCTCAACCTGTGGTCTCTGCATATCTCTTGCCCAATTGCCACCCCCCACTCCTAGTTTAAATTCCCAACTTCCTCTATGTACTCCTCCATCCTCTGTTTCAACACTTTTTCCCTCCTCACTCAGTGTAGTCTGTCCTTGGCATGGAGACTACTGTCCTCCTAGGTCCCTCCCACCCCCAACAGCCCATACCTTTAGCACAACACCAGGTTCTTAGCCATCCATTAAATCCCTCTATTCTCAGCTTTCTTGTTTTGCTTGCCTTGGGCACTGGAAGTATCTCTGAAAAAGATACTGACCTCAATATGTACTCACTGGAAGAGAGGAGAAAGCGGGGGGGATGTGATTGAAATGTTCAAGTACCTTAAGGGCATGCTATTATAGAGGAACTTGTGTGAAAGGTTAAGTGTCTGGGGAAGGTGTCAGTATGAGGGCAAAACTCAGACCTGTTTGAGCAGTCTCTAATGGCCCTTATCTCATGTAGCCTCCCTATAGACCCCCTTACATCACAAGCCCTGATCAGGCTCTCGAGCAGCAGCGGCTCCCTCACCACCAATGGCAACGCTCCCCCAACCTGCCCAAAGGAACAGATCACAAGCCCTGCTTGGGCTCTCGAGTGGCAACAGCTCCCTCACCGCCGATGGCAATGCCCCCCCAACCTGCCTGAAGGAACAGATCACAAGTCCTAATCGGGATCTCCAGTGGCAGCAGCTCCTTTGCCACTGATGGCAATGCTCCCCCAATCTGCCTGATGGAACCAATTACAAGTCCTGATTGGGCTTTCCAACGGCTGTGGCTCCGTCGCTGCTGACTGCAACGCTCCCCCAACCCGCCCGAAGGAACAGATCACAAGCCCTGATCAGGCTTTCCAGAGGCAGCAGCTCCCTCACCACCAACAGCAATGTCATATTGTGTCATCTGAAGGGATTCAAACAGATCCAAGTAAAGAAGCGGCATTGGCCACCTGGCCACAGCCTAGCAATCTTAAGGAACTGCAAAGATTCTTGGTGTTCTGTGGCTATTATTGCTGATTCATGAAGGATTATATTAAAGTCATCCGACCTCTGCTTAACTTGACTGAAGGTTATCCACCAACAAATAGAAAATACAAAATGAGTGCTGTTAAAGAGGAAGAGAAAGTCTACTTTCAAACAAATGAACCTTTTGGTACAAGTTGAACTCAAGAGTGTGAGGTGGCCTTTAATGACATTATTTACAAACTTACCCATGCCCCTGATCTCGCTTATGCAGATCCCACCAAGCCTTATGTGTATACATACCGATCCCAGCTTAAAGAGACTTGGTGCTGTACTCTACCAAGAGTATGAGGAAGGGCTACGCCAAGTGGCATTTGCCATCAGGAGCCTGACCCATCTGTAAAGAACTACCCTACACACAAACTTGAGTTCCTCACACTAAAATGGGCCATTCTAGATCAATTTCATGAACATCTGTATGGTGCAAAAATCCTGGTAAAAACTGACAACAACCCTCTTATCTATGTTCAGACCTCAGCAAAGTTAGATGCTACTGGTCATTGTTGGCTATCAGTCTTCACTACCTACGATTATTCAGTAGAGTATTGACTTGGCTTAAATCACATTGATGCTGACACCCTCTCGAAGAGACCTGGCACCAACTCCAAGCTGGTGAGAATGTCGGAACAATCTGTTAAGGCTCTTTATCAAAAGTTTGATAAAGATGAACATCCATCCTCTGAAACCACTGATTGCCTGGTGGACTGTTTGGACCCTCCTGATACTTGTGTTCTGCTGCCTACTACCATCTTGCAGCCTTGGATCTCAGCACTTTGCCTTAACAGACTCCTGACAATATACAGTGGGCTCAGTCCCAAGATCCTATGACTAGGTTTGTGTTGGATGCTATTCATGGTGGCAAAAATGTGTCCAAACTTCATTCTCAAGACCCCAGGATTGCCCTGCTGTTTAGAGAGGGGCCCAGACTGAAGTTGCATAACAAACTGTTCTACAGAGCAACCACCAATAGACAATTTAAAATTGTCAAGTAACAGTTAGTGTTAACTACAGTTTTTAAATCTATGGTTCTAGGTGCCTTTCATGACCAGATGGGGCATTTAAGCTATGATTGAACTACTGATCTGGCTCATGCTCGATTCTACTGGGCAAAAATGGGGACTGACAATCACATCTGAACCTGTAGTGGCTGCCTGCAGAGAAAAGCTCAGTCCCAGAGGGCTGCACCCCAAATTAATATTTCTTTATTTATTACCGAATCAGAGAGTACCTTTGAGTCACAGACTCATTTGCAAAGGTTCCATGTCACATAGGTTATAAACAGACATTACAGTGATTACTGCGAACAGATCACAGGGAAAGATACAGCGTGGTTACAGGGAGTCAGCTAGTCTAACATTCAAATTACTAGGATTACTTAACGGGGTAACTTGTACAGTACACATTGTAAAGTAGGAGTGAATCAGGATGGACACTATGGAGAGGAGGCATATTTCCACCAGTGCTCCCATGGAGCTTGTATGCATTGATTGATTGTGTCTAGAACCAGATCAGAATAATACTGGTAATGTACTAGTGGTTACTGATCATTTTACATGCTATGCCTAGGCCTATCCAGCCAAGGACCAGAAGGCATCAACTGTGGTGAAAGCCTTAATAGAAAAATTTTGTGTCCATTATGGTGCCCCCCAGAGAATCCACTCTGATCAAGGGGGAGACCTCAAAAGCTGCCTGATTAAAGAAATGCTTTCACTCTGGGGGGTGCGAAAGTTCAGAACTACCTCCTATCACCCTCAGGGGGATTCACAGCCTGAAGGGTTCAATCAGACATTACTACACATGCTGGTCACCCTTCATCCCAGAGACAAGTCAAAATGGAGCCAGCAGATGAGCACATTCATTCATGCCTATAACTGCACTAAGAGTGATGCAACTGGATTCTCCCCCTATCACTTGATGTTTGATCAGGTAACGGGGCTATCAGTAGACATCTGTTTTCTGTTTTTGACTCCCTGATGGAGTCAAAGCAGAAAATTTACTTCAGTATGTCCAGAAACTAAAAGCTCAGTTAAACCATGTCTACCATTTGGTTCAAACCATGGTGCCAAAAGAAACTTAGCAAACAAAGAAAGGCACGACAGACATGTCAAGGCCCAAGAACTACAACCTGGAGATAGAGTTTTGTTAAGAAATGTGTGATTGCATGGAAATCACAAGATAGCTGACAGGTGGACTCACACCCCATACATTGCTGTCAGCAAGCTGGAGGACCTGCCAGTTTACGAAGTGCATCTAGAGAATGACCCACAAGCTGTAAAGACAATGCACAGAAACCATTTACTACCAACTGGGCAAATCATCATCAACTCTGCACCCCAAGACACTGCCCCTACTGGGCCTGTAACCAGAGCTGCAGCTAAAAAGAAACAGGTAGCTTCTTCTCTGGCTGCAAAAGATTCAAGGCCTTCTCTCAGGCAGGCTCTCAAAGAAATTGACTGCCAGTTTGAATCTGTGGATAGTGAGTGTGAAACCTCTTACTGTCCATCTTATGAACTGAGTCAGTTGTTTCAAGGAAACCCCCTATGTAATATGGGAGATGAAGCTGGACCCTCAGAACTGTCTGACCTTCCAATCTTTTCCACAGCACCTGTGTCCCCTGAACGTGAGGTGCAAAGTATGACTTCTAATGTAGCTAACTCTCTGTGTCTTGTGGAACTGACTGAGCCTCAAGAGGCAGAAAAAGACCTAGGAAAAAGCAACTGGTGACATTCTAGATAATCCAGAACTACTTGCCACCAGTGATTCTGGCAATATTATGGACAAAAATGTTAATGAAGCTAATGACGTTGAAAGTATCAGTGATGTGTTATGTAATTTAAGTTTCATGGAATTTCCTCTTGATGACGAACCTGGAATTTCAGAGCCAAGTGATAAAAATAATTCTGCTGAACCAGACATAACAGAACCAGAAACTGAAAGTGCTTGCAGTCCAGACCCCTTTCTTCAGGAACAGACTTACTGACAAGCAATGAGCTGGGACTGATCAACCCAAATGCCACTGTCAAAAGAACCGAGCCTATGCCTGCCACTCCCAGAAAGTCTGGAAGAGCCACAAAGCCTGTAATATGCCTCAGTTATGACTCCTCAGGAAGGCCTGTAGACCTCCGATTACATCTAGTTCACAAAGGAGTGTACATTTCTGAAAACGCTCTTCCAAAACTGGACTATTCTGCCACCTCAAAGCTAATAGTGAAGCCCTTCAATCAGTATGCTAATACCCTTGCCCCATGCAGCCCCAGTGTAGCTGATAGGGATAGACCCCAAGCAATGTGGGTTAGTGTACAGGAGGTAGTACAAACCAGAGTTGTAAGAGTAATGTGTTTAACTACTTGAATCTGTTAACCTGTTTATGAAAAATGTTAGGAAAACGTGTGCTTATGAAAAATTCATGTCAAATGAAGAAGTGTAGTAGTACTGTTGTCATGACTAATTATCTTACTGATGCATCAGATCTTATTTTGTGGTATACCAATGAAACATGCATGTATTTCGTATAACGCTTTTATATAGAATTTTATAGTACGTGTAGACTTGATGCGAACATCCAGTGTTTCCAGGCAGGGAAGAGTGCAACCCCCCATACAAATTGGGGTTTGCTATTATGTCTTCCTGGGCTCCTTAATGCCCACTGTCAGGCTGGTGTCCTGTCTTAAGTAGTTTTCTTTGTTTGTGTGAGAGTGCCCTAGTGAGTGTCCGCACCTGCCCCTTTAAGAGAATAGCTGAACTGTGTTAAGGGAATGGTCTGTGCTGGGTATGAGTGATTTAGGGCTGGCAACTGGTCAGACAGTGATTTGTTTTGCTCCAGTATGTAGTCACTACTTGCGAAGAGGGAGCCAATGTAGGAACTGTGTTTATTTACTATTTGTGCTTTATTATATTAGAGATAGAGAAGTTTGTCTAACCTGCTTTGTTTGCAGCTTGATCATTTGGATGGGAGTCACCATGTTAGGTCTAGGACTTCCAGTAATTGGACCAATTAGACTCCAGGGGCCTAAAATGGATCCTGCCCCAGGGGTCTTGTGGGAAGGAAAACTGTAGTTTTTGTAATTTTACTGTTGGCACCTAAATTGGCCATGAGGGGGAGCCCAAACTGTGACTGACAGCTCCTTCTGCCAACTGAACCTTTGGATTGACTACAGATATGCCGTGTGCCAAGAGACAGTGGATCAGTTAGAGTTGGAGGCTGAAGTGTGAACAGCTCAAGCTTTCGAGCAACTGCTTCCAGAAGGAGCATATGGGAATCGGCAGGAAGAGGCGCAACTTCCCTCCTGCCACTTTCTCCTGCATTGAACTGCCTAATTGCAGAAGTCAGACCTGTCTGACTCTCATCTGGAACTGCGGCAGAAAAAAATAAGAAGTTTGTTAGTGCAATTGGTAATTTGGACCAAAGACTTGCTCCTGAAGTGATCAGCCCAGCTTGTGTGCGACATATACTCAGATCGAAAGGTTTGCACAGTAAAGCTGTTGATATGCAACTGGACTGAATCCAAACTGTTGTCAGAAGTAAATATTGGTTTAAATGTGTTGAATGTGTTTCGTGGGTGGAGATTGGTTCCCCAAAAACAAATCTGTTACGCCAGCTGGAGGCTTTGCCAGTGGAAGACCACGAACTTTGCCAGACTGCTCATCCTGCCTGGGCCCTGCCATTTCAGCCTAGGACACTGCCCCACCCTCAACCTGTGTATAGTCATACATGCAGTGGTAGTAGCCCTTAGAATAGTGCTGACTGGGGGTTATACCTGGGTATTTTCAGGTGAAATCTGTCTCTCCCACACACACACACACCAAAAAAAGGGAACCTGGCAGGTTTAAAGTTTTGAACACATTTCCATTAAGAAACAGTACTTGAATTGACTTAGAATGTAAAGTAACATTTTTGTTCTTATAAAAATATGTGACACACATAGTTTTCATTATGTTTTATGCTTTTGACTAGCCCCACAGTTACCAGAATAGGGACTATGTTTTGTTTTCAGAGTTAAAATGGAAGCATATTTCAATGAAAGGTCCATTTTTTTTCCTTTTAAAATACTTACTTCTTATTTTCATTCATTTTAAGTCATATATTTGATTGCCATTTTATAAGTGCAAAAACACTCTCCAGGATTGTGCCATTACTGTGAAATAACCACACTTCTCAGGTGCATTTAATGGCACCGGTTGTGCCTCTTGCTAAACAACGCACCTGAGGCATGCGATTATTTCACCATAATGCACACTTTGTCATGTCTTATTGCTTTCATAATTTATATTTATGTAAGGCAAAACATTTTAAATGAGTGTAGCAGTTACTTGCAGATTCATTGTAGGCAGTAGCACATTTCAAGGTGTGTGGTTATACTCTGATATACACACATTAAGGAAGTGGGGATTGTTCAGTATGAGGCATAATTTTTTTGACAGACATATATCTCGCAGCATCAGTTCACAGCCTCTGCCAATCCCTCGCTAAGATCTTGGCCTTGAGACTTGAAACCAAGCCCTCTAAGTGAATGGCAGATGTGCTTACTACTGGGCCTCTGAGGTCAGTTTTAAGAATAATTTTTTATCACAGAAGTAATTTACCACACTCCAAAAGCAATCAGCTGTTTCCTTGCGCTCCAAAAGAATTGACCACAGGAAAAGATCTCTCTCTGGGTAGTCCAAAGGCATTGATTGTATATTCCTCTCCAGCTGTTGCAAAGCTTCTAACTCAGCCTTGTTGGGTTTAGAACGCAGCTACAGTAAAGGAGAATAAAGGAAAAATAAATATTTTACATCCTAGGTAAACACTGTTTTTCAGGGTTTGACAATTGGTACCATTTTACTTATTACACTGCTGAAACACTTTCACCTAACTGATAATTATCAGACAGTTTCACTGCTCCAAGCAGCGGGGAATATCTGGAATGGAAAGTCTTGGGTTTATGCCCTAAGCCAGGGATGTCAGCAGCAGACCAGCAGGAAGAGACATGACTTCTGATTGGACACACCTCCTGCGGGATGCATGGCAGTCAGATCACATCAACAGACTGATCCTGATAGAGAGGGCAGTGGAAGCAGAGGACCCCAAGAGGTGTAGCAGAATGCTAGAGAGGGACATCACTATGGTGTTTGGAAGGCAGGAATGTTTTCCTTGGGTGCTTCCATTTAGTGAAACTTAGGAAAGGAGGAAAAGTAAAATTCATGTGACCCCAGGTAGATGTAGGCTGTGGCCCCTTTGTCTACATATGGCCACACTATTGCCCTACTGGATCCTGCACCATCTTTCCCGAGCTCTGCTTGTACTCCCAGGAGACTTGGTAACCTTTAGTATCCCACCTCAGGGGTAAAGCAGTGGGACATTATGGGGATGAGGATAAGCAGTGGACCAGGAAGGACTAGGGCTCGGTAGGTTTCTCGCATGGTACTGGGGATACAGAGTGGCATGAAGGTGGGTCTTAAACAAAGCATTTTACACATAATTGTTTATAAAACAGGATGACTGGAAATAATCACATTCTCAAAAGTTGAGAAATGAAAAAGGAACTTTAGTATAACACATTGGAATGGCCTGCCACCTGATATTTTCAACAATGATTTTTAGCTTCCATCTCTTTGTCATGCCAGATAAAGAGGGTAGCCATAAGAAATTGCAAATGCATAAATACTTTTCATGCCTTGGGTGATCTAAGTGTGCATCAGCTCATTTCAACACATTTGGTACCACTAGAGTGTTGCAAAGTTAAGTACCAACTGCTTCAATGTGCCTTTAGTGTAAATAATTGGCCAAGATATGTCAGTTATCAGTTGCACATTGGGTAATGTGACATTATGGTCAAGAAGTCTGAACCCTAAATACATTGATGGGTTTCAGTGTAAGTTCACTAAAAATGCCACCAACAGCTTAATCTGGTTCAATTTCAGTTGGTTACGATCTGTATCCCCTCCCCGGTTGCCCATGAAAAAGGGACTTCTAGTCTCAGTGGGCCTACCGAGTCAGCAAAATTCAAAAAATAAATAAATAAAGTTGACACACATCATTGCATATGGCACTCTGAGACACATTCTATTTGTGAGCCATGTTTGGACATGTTTTAGATTTTCATAATGTTGGTATCTTTTGTTGCTTTTTATGCAGTTGTTTGATGGGGTTTTTTGTTTGTTTTTGTTTAATGGGTGTATGCCACCACAGTATGGAGTAATGCATGTGCAATGTGTTGCTAGCCAAAGGCTAATTGTATGGTTGTATGCTGACTATCATTTGTAGTTACTGTGGTCATTCACTCACTCTGACCCCTGAGGGACTACCACCATCTCAGGGTACTGGGAAGGTAGATTCCATCCTAGAGGTGTCACCAGAACATGATTCCTTTTGCAAAAGGTACCTTAGAAAGGAGCCCAAGGAGAGAAGTGAGCTACTGGATTAGGAGTGCTCGATGGTGGTAGCAAGAAAAAGGAGCTTACAAATAAGTCTGAAGGTAGCTGGTTTACATTAGCCCAGGAAGGCGGTGTGACTGGTTGCTCCCACCCATTAAACCACAGGCAAGCCTTTGCATTTAATGGTCATATGCAACCACAATGTGGAGCAATGCCTGTGCAATGTGTTGGCAGCTGGGGACTAGTTGCATGGTTGGATGCTGACTGTGTTTTGTAGTTACTGTGGCTATTTGCACTCTCTGTCTCCTCAGGGACTATCACTCTGTCAGGGTACAGAGAAGACAAAGGAACCAGCTTGAGTAGGGTTCTAGAGGTGCCACAAGAATGTGATTCATTTGGCTAAAGGTACCTTAGGAAGGAGACCAAAAGATCTGTACATCAGGAGCTACAAACGCAGAAGAGAAATGTGAGGACAGACACAGATGATCGCTGGTAATGAGGGAAAGCAGATTCAGTTGTGACTTCCAAAGGTGAGAGAGGGAATGGCTAGCTTTCAGGAGAAGGCTGGCCACCATCTGATCCCAACTCACAGCAGAAATTCTAATACTGGCTAAATGGCACTACATGACTACTTAATGGCCTTTGGCACTCAGGAGAACCCCCCCCCCCCATAGAGGAAATCTCTGTGGATTCATCCTTCTTGGCATGGGTACTATTACTATGGCTCACTGTGCTAATTTGGAATTCCAGTTCAGGGGAAACTTTTGAGAGATACATCTTGCTGTATCCCTTAAAGGGATAGCACTGTGGGAGAGCCCCATGTAGATCTTCAAGCCAAGGAAGGCACCTCAGGGAAAGAGCCCCCTCCAAAATACAGACTAAGGAGAGAGTGACTGCCTCTAGACTGTGATCAACAGCCTAGGAGTTTGATTCTGTAACCAGGAACATGCATCTTGATGCTGTAGTTATGGCTCTCATGGGGGTAGAATGTCCTGAGCAGTGTTGTGGTTCAATATTGGAACCAACTAAGGAAGCTCCTTAAATGGGTAATGAACTTTGAAGTAGTCATGACTGTCTTCTTCTCTGTTTGTAGTAGTAGTATGGCTGTAGACCTAGAAGAATGATAGGCTGTTCAGTAATCCAAGATGTAGTTGGAACACCACTGGTTGTAGGAAGGTTAAGGTTTGTTATGAATGTCTTGAGATCAGGTCCATTTTGCAGGTTTGAGAAGCAAAACATAGGCGCATTTAGATTTCCATGTGCTGGCTGTTGAGAGTTATTGCTGAGGTGAGAATGTTATTGAAGCAGGGAAAAAGGTCACAGAGGCATAAAATTGCATAAAATGCTAACAAATGCTAAAGTCATTGCAGCTTGCAGCAACCTGTCTGTGATAAGAGTAGAAAGTCAGAGTGAATAAATGAGTTTCTGGAAGAAGTCTACTGTATGTCTCTTGACTTGACTTCAGTTTGGTTTGTGAAAGCACTTGTCTTGAGACTATGAAGGAACAGCTTATGGATAGACAGGAGAGACATGGTGGACTATTTGGTACACACAGTAACAACTGAACATGACTGCCTGAATCATAACATTGAGGGAGAGTTTGATAACCATTTGGAATGTTTATAAACATAAGAGACCAATCCCAAGAGGTGATCGGTTAGTTGCAGTACAGAGCCATTGGGAGGGCAACATACTGATCATTGCAGTATGAAGCCATCGAAGGCAAAAGCATATTGGACCTCTTAGAAACACAGAGTGGGCAGATACTCAGTTATTGGAGGGTATGTACCCATACATTGTTGGGCCTGTGCCCATTGATGGTTGGTGTGGTATTTGCCTAAAAACTACAGATAGAGTAGGAATGGTATATGTGTTTATGTCAGTTGCCTTGTAATAGCCTTGCATCCAGGTGAAGTGAACCCAGTTGTGTTGAGTAACTTCAGTGAAGTGACAGGGCCGATGGTTTTTGTCAGGAGCCATAGTTATGTGAAGTGTGTTGATTAACTCTGTGTGACTCAGTCTACTGACTGCTGGAGTGAGTGTGGGAGAATCAACCAGAAGAATGTCATCGAACAGATGAAGCACATAAAGACATATGTATTTTCTCAGCAGGATCCAGCAGAGTGATTAGAGAACAGAGCAAACAACTAAAGCTGCTCTTACAACCAAAGATTGGAAGGACAGCAAGATAAAAATGCACTCCAACAGGTGCAGACAAATGCTAGAGAGACAGGGGTGTACAGGAAGTAAGTGAAAGGCATCTGAAATGCCATTTTTATGCAAGCTATGCTCCCCTCCTGCAAGGTGGATGCAGCAAATAGCATCACTGAACCTTCTGAAAGCCAAGGAAGGGTACTGAGAGTATGAGCAAGGTGATATTGGGTATGGCAGATGACTGAAAAGCAAGTAAATAATGGATGATTAATCTTTTGTTTCCAGTGCTGTTCCAAATGGTGTCTACAATTGGGCTGCTGTGAAAAGCCAATAACAGTAATTGCAGAAAAGGACATATAATGAATCCTTGTCCACTTTCTTTTACAGGAGAACGTCCACAGCTTCAGGACCATGGGGAGAAGATAGATGGTTTTGCAAATAAAGAACAATATACAGTAGGAGGTACTAGGATACCAGTGTCTAAACTGATTGTTAGACTAATAAGTTGAAAGCCAACTTGGAAGGAGAAGGATGTTGTGATAGCACCTGCTGGAAAAAATCCATGGTGATGGGAGTTGAAGGATGCTGTACTAGTCTTTTGGATGCAGATGAAGAAGTATGGATGCCATCATGGATGGTAGAGGCTGTGAAGGGAGAAGCAAAGGGCTTGGGTTCGGTATAAGAAGGCCCACACGGGTTAGTACAGTAGGAGGTAGACTGGAACAGGTTGAGGCAGAAACTCTGGAATTAGAATCAATATAAGTGGCTGAATAACTCCTCTTGGTGGACTGAAGGTACAGAAGGCCTGGGAAAAGTTGGATCAGAAGGAAGATAAGCTTTAGTGATTACTTTCTTCAAATAAGGCAAGTGGGCAACAGAGTTCATTTGGCTTATTAGATCTTAGTTCATCTAAAGCATATGGTCTACAATAGCCTGAAACTGAGTAGCTGGTACAAGAGGATCCAACTTGGGATTGGCAGAAGAAGTAGAAGTGCTGACAGTTATGTAGAGGCCATAGTATTCCCACTTTCAGCAAAGGCAGAGAACTGAACATCCATGTCTTGAGAGCAGGCACCTGTTTAGTAATAATCCATTGTCATATAGTATGACAGATCTTAAAAATAGGTTTGGATGTCTTGTGGCTGGAATCTGAGTAGAATGAAGAAATTGATCCCATAGCTTCATATTTAGCAGTGGAGGGTTGCCATGCTATAACAGACCAGGAGGCAGCCATGTTTATGAGAAAGTTCAGTGGACATGTACATGTACAGAAGGGCTGCTTGCCTACAGTAGCATAGTAGAGGAAGTGGATTGCATGGTATGGATAGCTACCTTTCTTGGGTTCCACTAGACTGGAATGCCCCTGGAGTCCCAAGCATGGCTCAGGGGAAGGAATCCTGTTTACAGAGCAGCTGAAGGTTGGTACCTAATATGATGGCTTGTCCTTAGTATCGGTACCACCAATATGGCTAGGACTCCATGGCCACTGAGTTGGAGATGGAGGATGCCAACTAAGGGGGCCAACAGCTCTTAGGAGTGATGAAATGACATGGAGCAGGAATTGGACTTTATCTATCTGGGTCCGGCCACCTTGAAACCCACTATGCAAGGAAAACTCACTTGGAGAAGGACTAGGGCTTGTTCACTTCATCTGGGCATGTGAGAGAAAAGGGGATTGAAAAGACAATGCAGATGGTTATGGACATCTGGATACTGAAAATTCTGAGTCAAAGGCTAAGGTGGAGCTGAAAGCAAACCAGCAGCAGTTTAGATCATATGCATGGACACAGATTGCTGGTGCTGAATACATAGATCTCTCCAAAGCATTTGACACTGTCCACCACTCACTTCTCTTGACCACCCTAATCCAATTAGGTTTTTCTCAGGATGCCTCCTCTTGGTTCTTAAACTACCTGTCTGGCAGAACCCAGAGAGTCAGACTAGCACAAACCCAGTCGTTCCCCCTTCAGGTAACGTTGGGGGTCCCTCAAGGCTCAATCCTCGGCCCACTACTTTGCACTCTATTTCTTAACTCCCTGCCCAAGGCCTGCTCTGGGAGTCTACTATTGTATCCGGATGATGCAGTATTATTCCACACCCACACCAACTCTGCTGCCCTTCAAGTAGCCCTCCAAAGGTCTTTTAGCGAGGCTGAATCCTGGTTTGTTGACCATAGGCTTGTCCTAAACTATAAAAAAACTAAGTCCATGCTGTTTACCCATGCCCCAAACACATTTAGCAGCCAACCCCTGCTCATCCAAAACTCCCAAAATGAATCCTGGAACAAGTATCTACTTTTAAATTCTTGGGTGTTACCCTGGACTCCGGGCTCACCTGCCACGAACACATTCACCGACTTAGTACGGCGGTAAACGTGCGTATTGGTCTGCTCCACCGCTATAAACACTGTCTCCCTCCTGAAGCCCTACAGCTAGCCATCTCCTCCTCTGTCCTGTCTCTCATAGATTATGGGATTATTATCTGTGGTGCTGCCAACAGCACCTCCCTTAACAAAATCAGGGTTTCCTTGAATAAAGCCTTTAGGCTGGCCACTGGATGTGACTGGCTCACGCACACCTGCATGCCCTATACCAGTACACATTGGTTAAACTTCAATGATCACCTAAAATATCAGACCTGTCTTCTTGCCAAGAAGACCACAGCTGGCCTCACCCCCCACCGCCCTTTTGGTACTGCTCCCTCCTCCTCTCAGCACCAGGCTCACACTTCACACTGAGAACGCACTCTACCAGGTTCCCCACTGTAAAACCTCCAGGGGTCAGAGAACTTTCAGGTACTGCACCCCCAGTTGGCTGAATTCACTCCCCAGGCCAGTCCTCTCGGCTCCTACCCTGGGTCTGTTCAAATCCCTTCTCCGAAGCCACATCTCGCAGGACTCAACCTGTGACTGTACCTGACTTACCCCCATCCAAAACTGTGCCACAACAATGAACCCTCTTGGTCCTGCCTCCAGACAGCTTGTTTATTGTTTATTGTTTATTGTAAAATCTAGGAATTAATACCTTTGAGCCAAGGCTCTTTTACAAAGGTTCCACGTCAAAACATATACATTTACAGTACAGACTAAGGTACAGAGTTGCACAAATAGTTAAAAAATAGTTAAAAATATTGATATAGCTGTACAGCAGATAATAACTAAAGCACTTTCATCAGTATAGAGGTCACATGAGCTCAATCCTCCCTCCCCTGTGGCTAGAAAGGAAAGATATGAGAGGGAGGTGATAGGCAGCATAGGAATTACAAGCGGAGTAAGGAAGAAAAGAAAAAAGAGAGAAAAATAAGGGGGTGGAGGGTGAGGAGGACAGGAGCAGACCTTAGTAGGGGATGAGGACCCATGACTAGGCCATTGTCAAGTAGAAAGGCAAGGATGAGGGGAGAGCATAGATTATGAGATTATCAGATACAGTCACAGGAGTTTGTGGTGGTTAGGTGAGAGAATAGTCTGGATTTAAAAACTGCTAAAGAGCAAGAGGCAGTAATAGAGGTGCTGAGGGTATTTAGCCAGTTGAGGGCACGATAGGCAAAAGATCGTTGAGTACTGTGGTCCGACAGTGGGGACCGCAGAAGCTGGGTTTCTGATCTTCTCGTGGATCGTACACTAGGGTTCTGACATAGCAGGCCTTGTATGCAGGGAGGGGTGAGGCCCATGATGGATTTCTTGGCCATTAGGCAGGTGAGGAACTTGAACCGGTTTGATAGCTGTAGCCACCCAGTATCAGCATAGAGTTCACAGGTATGAGTAAGTCGATGAGCACCAGTGAGCAGCCGACATGCCTTGTTTAGGGAGGTTGTGACCCGTTTCAATGTACTTGAGGGGGGCGGACCCATAAATAACTAAACCATAGTCGATGACTGAGATGATCGAGGATTGAATAGCTAGCTTCAGCGCTGGATGGGAGAAAAATTGTCTGTTACGGTAGAGTATTCCGAGCCGCTGATTAATAGTTTTGGAGATACCATCAATATGTGATGAAAAGACAAGACCTTGATCAAATGTGACTCCAAGATATTTAAAGATAGCCACTTGTTCAAGAGCAATTCCCAGTGAGGTGTTGATAGTAAGTGGTGCCTGCTTGTTTTTGTTCTGCGGACTAGCGAACAGCATAGATTTTGTTTTTTTTTGGTTAAGGACTAGCTTGTGTCTAACAAACCACTCCTCAACACTGATAAACGCCTGTTGTAGATTGTGGCGTTAAGCAGTTAGGGTCTCTGTGAGAGGATAGAATCACAGCATCATCAGCATAGAGTATGATTTTTTCCAGGCAGGATTTAGGTAGGGAGTTTAGAAAAAGGCTGAAAAGTAGTGGGCCTAGAATTGATCCTTGAGGAACTCCTGAGAGGACAGGTTTAGGGTCTGAGAGGATTCCAGATATTTTTACCACCTGGGTGCGTTGTGCAAGGTAGCTTTTTATCCAGGCACCAGTGCCTATGGAGAGCCCAAGCGAATGTAGCTGATTGACTAGTAGGCCATGGTGGACAGTGTCAAATGCCTTTGTTAGATCTATAAACACAGTTCCGGTGAGGAGTCCTTTATCCAGGGCCTTGTGGATTACTTCTGAGAATTTGAGCAGGGCAGTGGTGGTGCTATGCCTTTGTCTGAATCCATGTTGCTGGTCACAGAGAATGTTATATTTCTCCAGGTAGTCTGTAAGCTGGTCAGCTACCATACGTTCAAAGGCCTTTGATAATGGGGGTAGTATTGAAATTGGTCTGTAGTTGCCAGGCGCAGAGACTTATGTCTACTTTTGTGTACTGGGATGATTATGGCGGCCTTCCATATTCCAGGGAATTTGCTAGAACAGAGGGAGAGATTGAATATTCTGGTGAGGGGGAGTAGTACTATATCCAGGGTGAGGGATAGAATTTTAAGGTCAAGAGAGTCACTGCTTGCCCTTGTATTAGATATAGCCTTCTTTACGTATTTGTAAACTTTGTGTGCTTTCACTATTTTTAGGTGGAATGGTGGAGTGTTTGTGGAGGTAGTGGGGATGTAGAGATATAGGGTCTGCAGGCTAAGAAATCAGATGCAATGACTCCACTGAGGTCGGTAAAGGTTTCATTTAAAGAGTTTGCTATGATCATAGGGTCAAGGGTGGTAGTGCCTGCCACATTCATTGTGTAGAGAGAGATTTGGACTGATTACCCGTGATATTTCTTAGATAGTCCCAGAAAGGTTTTCCTTTACCCCAGGTATTAGAAAGAGCTGTTTTGAAGTAGTCGCTCTTGACTCGACTGGTCTCTTTGGTGCAGAAGTTTCGGGCTTGTTTATATTTGAGAGTGTCGGCCGAAGAGCCAGAGTCTCTTGCTATAGCCCAGAGGTGGTCCCTTCCTTTGTGTAGTGCCATTAGCTTAGCAGTAAGCCATGGAATTGAGTGTGCTTTCACTTTGCGCTTTTTTATTGGAGCATATAAGTCACAGGCAGCATTGAAGGTGTAGATAAAGTAGTTTAGTGCCTCATCGACGTCTTGCATAGCGTAGATGGGAGACCAGTCTTTTTGTCTAAGATTTTTCTTGAGTGGAGTAAGGTTTCCAAATGGTAGTACTCTGCTAGTGATGGTTCTAGGAGGTGGTTTTCTAAATTTGTTTGACCAGATACATATTACAGGAGAGTGGTCGCTAAGTGAATCTGGAAGAACAGCAATGTTATTTATTCGGGTTGGGTGATTGGTGAGGATCCAGTCTATTAATGTACTTTTCCCAGATTTATAATTTTTCCTAGTGGGCGAGTTGACCAGCTGAGTTAGGTTTGCTGCTAGGATTGAATCTTTAGTCGTCCCTGTGTCTGGGGCAAGCCAGTTGATATTGAAGTCATCTAGAAGGAGAAGTTCTGCATCAGGAGGCTGGGATCTGATGAAATCTAGTACTGACTGTAGGCCCGGACCCAGGATCTTTAGGTGGGATGTAGATAGCAGCAACCGTGAGGACTTTGTTATGGGCACCAAGCAGAAGTTTGATAGGGAGGAGCTGTAAGGCAGAGTTAGTGGTGGTATGGGTAATGGTGAGGCAGTTGAGATATTCCTTTATGTAGATGGCACAGCCGCCACCCCTTTGTCGTCCTGTCCAGCCGGAAAATCTTGTAGCCTTTGCAGACAAATAGCATGGTCAGGGGTGTTCTGTGTCAGCCAGGTTTCAACAATGGCTAGAATATCAGGGTTATGCTGACTGACAAATGTTTGTAGTGAGGCTAGTTTAGGTAGAAGACTACAAATATTTAAGGTGACAAAAGTGAGTCCCCCATTCGTTTTGGCAGGCTTGTTTGTATTGTATGCAATTGGGCCAGGATTAGGGTGGACACTTCCAGATATTAGGAGGAGGAGGAGTAAGAGTTTGAGGGTCCATTGTCGTATTTCATAGTAGGTGGTAGGCATCCTAGTGATCTTATGGGTTCTAGACCAGCGCAGGCACCTTACATCCCAATGTAATGAATCTATCAGGAATAGGTGCAAGGTTGCCCCCTTGTAGTCATCACACTTGATCATAATTAAACAGTCCATAACTAACTGGCACCATTTATGCTTAGGGTGGGGGGTTGCCAACGTGCCAGATATCGGATAATTAGCCAGGAGGACCAGCTTAGTGGGTAGTGAGGGATAGGAGGAGGTGGGTAGGTGGGTTAAGGTGGCAGCACGGACAGAACTAGAAAGGAGAGAAAGACACAAGTGGAATGAGGCATGGTAGCTAGAAAGGGAGAGCAGGAGGAGGGGGGGGAACCAGGAGGTCTATAGAGCTAGAGGAAGAAAACAGAGGTGACATCGAGTGGTGCAGTTTGCAGAGATCTCTGAGGGTAGCAGCAGCACAGCGAGCTCAGGAGAGAGTGGATTGGGCTACTGGTACAGAATAGGATCGAGGCAGTGGGCGGGTATTAGAGCAGGGGCGGTGTCAAGCAGACTATTTAATAAAGGAGGGAGGGGTGAGGGGGCGGGCGTAAAATCTCGGCACTTAGCACTGAAAGTCAATGGGCTCCCAGCCCAGCTAAGCACCAAAGTCAGCCAGACCAATCCGAAACGATGTCTGGAGCCGGCGGCCAATCAGAGCGCAGCACAGAGCTCCGTCGGCCAATCGCTGTGTATCTCAGCTTCCCCAGGCTAGGAGAGTCCTTACCGGTAGTCTTGTGTCGGGAGGCGGCTAGAGGCGGCGACGTTGGGCTGCAGTGAGAGCCAGGACCCTTCCTCGTTAGCCACTTGGTCCCCAGCTAGCCCTCACGGGGTGAAGGGCAGCAGCTAGAAGAGAGAAAAAGATGACGGTGAGTGTGAAATTAAATAGCGGTGACAGCAGGCATGTGACACAGCTTAAAACAGGTGGAGAGAGGGAGGGGGGAGATCAGGTAATAGACTGTGAGGCAAGAGGGAAGGAATCCAGGGAAAAACAAAAGAAAGAGAGTGCGTGACAGGCAACTGTAGGAAGGGGAGGGGGATCGTTGCCAGAAACGATTACTGTGAAGCGGATTGCTGGCGCCTAGCGGGAAAGACGGAGGGGGGGGAGTGGTAGCAGGAGGAATAAATAAAAAAAAGGAAAAAAAAGGTTACTGAAAATTTGGGCTACCGAAGTTGTCTCTAAACTATAGGCTTGCTGAGACACTATTAGAGGCAGGGGACAGGGGCTAAAGCTGCAGAGTCAGAAGGGAGAACACAGGGATTTAATAAGGGGGGGTGTAAGAGGTAGCAGAGATGGGAGCGCCTCAAGAGACAGGAGGATTCACATGATGATACCCTCAGGAGGCTCGGTGGAGGAGGGGGATGGGTGAGAGAGATAAAGTTAGATGGTTAGGGAGACAGAGCAAGCCCTAGCAAATCCGTTAACTGAGCTGTAATACTTTGGTAAACCTCAAACAACAGGCATGGGGACGAGTTAAAAACAGTTAAAACATGAAGGAAAGAGCATTTGTCAGTTCAATTAACACAGGCTATCAGCTAAGCAGGAGTCCCTTAGTTCAGTTTGAATGTAGGAAAGCTTGTCCTTGGTCTCTGTCTGACCGAGGCCTTTGACTAGCAGTCAGTCACTGGTCTGCACTGCATGCATTTGCATGTCGCAAAATTATCTACAACTGCTTTATTGCATGATCACCTCTGTAGATACTGTACAATGTATTTTGCCTCTGTACTTCATTTGTCTCTGACTGTTGTAAATATCCTGTACCACATTTGCCTGTTTGTCCTATACTCTGTATCAATTTTTGAACTGTAATGTCTGACACTGTATGCTCTATATTGTTTTTCTATGACGTGGAGCCTTTGTAAAGGAGTCTCTGACTCAAAGGTATTAATTCCAATATGTCTCAATAAATAAAAAAAAAAAAGAAAAGAAAAAATCATTATCTCTTTAGGAGTCTAGGAGGCTTAGCAGTTTAGCAGCAATGGCAGGCTGGCTTACTATGGGAATATGCTAGCAGCCAGTCGATGCAAGAAGCTTGGCTCAATAGCTGGACATGCGAGGAACACAAGAACAGAATGCCATGTGGATGAGTTATGGATGGCTGCAGACTGAAAAACTCCTTAGGCTTGGTGGTGCTGGAGTAAGAATGTCACTGTAGACACTTCATGAATCACTGGGAACAGCAGAAACTATGAGATCCATATGTTTGGTGGTGCTGGTTTCAGAAAGCATAGCAGTACAGAGTATACTGCATGTATGCAAGGAAGACTGCTGCTTTAAGTCATGCAGAGCCAGAGAACAGTGTAGAAGCCAGACTGAGTTAAGTGGTTGTGGCTGTTGAGTAAATGAATGCATAGCATGCAGAAGAACTGCAGTGAAAAGGTTGCAATTGCTGGTTGTAACAGCAGGTAAATAGTGAAAAGGTTGCAAGTATTTGGATATGAAAAACAGGTGAAACATTGTGAAAACAGACAAGAAATACTGCAACAAAACAGAGGAAGGACCTAAAGTTGAGTAGGCACACTAAAAACACAGTGCAGGTAAACAGTGAGTTGAATGAGAAGAAAAAGCAGTAGAGTGGTGGCTACCCTAACACATTGGGCAGAGCACTGCAGACCTCTTGCTATGAGAAAAGGACTCCCACATTCTTTGCAACCGAACAACATGTTGAGGTGAAGACACAGTTGCTGCCGTGGCTCACTATAGGCAGTGCACAATTTTTTTATTTTCGGCGGTCACAGCAGACTGTGATGTCTTCCACCATGACCGCTGATTTGTTTTGTTTAAAAATTAAACACACACCCTGCCCTCCCTCTCAGCACCAACAACCACGCCCCCAGAAACATAATAGTGACACTAGAGTTGCCCAATCCCTGGCGTCGATCACAAATCCTCTGACTGCCCCGTCCACTACCGGCGCGTACATAGTTAGGTATTTTTTGTTTTAAACATTTATCATTTCCTCCCCACCCGACCCTCCTTTTCAGCACCCACCACCCCACAACCCCCAAAGAAGCATAATAGTGACATTGGGGTGCCCAATCCGCAGTGTCTCGATCACAAATCATCTAATTGCCCCCCTCCTCCATCCACTACCACTCATGTGTGGTTATTTGTGTGTGTTTTTTTTTTTTTTTACATTTATAAGTTTCTTCCCCCACCCGATCCTCCCTCTCAGCACAAGCTCTGACTTAGTGTACCTTTCCTGGTTGAACAATGTCCCCTGTCCCCTTGTTAGAGTTTAATTTTTTGTGGGCGCCTTTTCAAGTTGCATTCATTTGTTTTTCTCTTAGAAATGGAAAAGTATTGGCTCTGTTTAAAAACGTATACTGTATGGGCCCGTTTCTCAAAGGTGGATGCTCGGCTTGAGTCAAGCTTGCATCCATCCTGGCGCTGCACCTACCACTTTGGTGCCCCGTGCACCCAATTTACGAAGGTTGAACGCATTTGTGTCACTTCACCGCATTTATGGCAGCTTGCGCCAGGCATGTGGAGCAAACCCCGTAATAAGGGTGGCAGTGGTAGACCAGTGAAAAGCTGGTCTAACATCAGGCAGGGGGTGCACCAGCTGTGAATCCCAACATTCAGCCAGGGTCTGTCGAAAGCCCCATGTGCCCTGTGTTTGGGGCACCCGGGGTTGCGCCGGTCAAAATGTTTTGTGAATTGGGTCCCATATGTTTAAATTATATGATTCCAAGCTCAGTAAAATATATATAGTGTATGGTGGAACGCTGCTGAGCATGGAAATCCATACTCAGAACAGTATTGTTGTGCTGCCTTGACTATGTCACGATGTTGTTATGCTACACTGAGTGCATCACCAGTGAAGCATAACAACATTGAACGTAGTCGCGCATGCGTGATGAAGGGGCTGCGGCGGTGATCGCTGGATGTGAAGTGAACGGCACCTCCAGAACTGCACCTCAGTAAGTTTATTTTCTGCTTTCTGAGGGACATTGGAGGCATCCTGTGACTACCCATACACTATTAAAGATTGTGTATGGGTAATCATACACAAACAAGGCAGTTTTGGGAGCTTGAGGTTTCCATGGTAACGAACCTCACGAGCTTCGCTCTTGACGTCATAGGTTACCACAGAAACCTATCAATCTCACAACAGCCTTGTTGTGTATTCTTAACCATACACAATCCTCTATATTTTCATTTTACTCAAAACTAAATTAAAACCATGTACTTGATTTTGAGGTGCCAACTAGGATAAGAAATGTTATCTTTGATGCTCGCAACCTTAAATCCCGACTAAAAAAATACTTTGACTTGTTTCATCTGTTTATAATCTAGTAAATAAGCATAGGATTATGTGCTTCTTGATGAGTTGCCTTTTATGGTTACTGTATATGCAGTTACTACTGAGATAACACTATAGATCTTAAAGATACCCAATGAAGAATTGTATTGGGCTGGCAGTATAGCCTAGAGGTTAGAGTAACGAGCTGTGAACGAGCTTGGTACATCCAGCAGACCAGACCTTGATTTGACTCTCACAACATCCACTTGAATACTGTGTGACTCTAAGCAAGTCACTTAACCGCCCAGTGCTCTCAGGTCGTCCCTGAAAACAGGCACTTGTGCCTAGTGGGCCTTACCTGGTTTCCAAAGACTGAAAAAAAAAAAAATAATTAACCCTAATGCTCAAGTCCAGTCCCCCAAGATTCTTCACTTCTCTAACAAAAGCATAGGAGAAAGAAAAGCATGGTGAAGAAAGGAAAATATTACTCACTATGTAAATGTTCTCCTAGAACTCAATAAATAAAATAAATAAATAAAATATTCTATGGGATCCAGCAATAAACCAGATTAGTACAGGTATTATTGTTGGATTCCAGTTGTTAGATGCATGCACATTCAGTTCTCTCTGCTCTGGCTACAACCGTAATAGAGCATTCTGTGTTGAGATTTCAGTTTACTGCCTGTCAGACGGCAGTAATCACCATTAAATTAAGTTGAGTTTCTGCAGTGTTCTGCAAGGTGTCACAGCAGAAACCGTAATAAGAACTCCTGAACCTGGTGAGCGACACTGTGCCCAAATCTTCTACTTAACCCACTGCCCTCCCAAAGTTACTAAGCAATGGCTGCAAACCAAAACCTACTTTCATTTCCTTCTTCTCATACATGTCTTCATGTTTGGAAATCGCTTCATAGAGGGGATCATTGATGTGCTGGAAAAGTTTTTGCAGGACTTTGTCAATGTACTTCAAGGTGCAGTTCGGCTCCATGGCAAAATAGCCTTTCAAGAGTGCTTGTTCTTTGAACCTTGCTGCTTGCTTACCAGGAAGGACAGTTTGGAGGATACTCTGAGTGACACCCCAGATCGGAATGGTTGAGTAGAGCTCTTCTAAACGCTGCACAGTGAGAAAGCGTCGGATGGAAAACCTGTTATCCAGAAACAGTTTCACAAAATCAGCCTTATCTTCATCTAGTGCCGCCAACATGATCTTGTCTAACTCTGTTTGCTAGGGGAAGAGAGAAAAAAAATAAACACTGCGTACATTCTTTGCCCTGACTTAAAGAGCTGAAAGGGTTACTCACTGTAATAACTGTGTTTCTTCTAACAGATGAGATGTATGTCACAATTAAAGAGAGCACTGTAATACTTAAAGCATGAGCACTCCTTATGGCAATAGCAAATTTAAAGGGTCTTAACTTAGGCCATATAAAGTTTCTTCTACTCATTGCAATCGGACATCTTTACCTCGACTGCAATTCTATTTTACTGTGAAATCCAAGGGTTTTCCCTACAAACCTTTGACCACTTCAAATGTTTGAAATTTGCTTTCAGTTATGCTACTGAGAGCCACAGGTAGCTGGCGGGGAAGGCACTTCATCAGGCATGTATACCTAACGTGTGCACCACAATCAGTTGATGCTTTAGCAGCCTGAAATCATGCCTTTCTCAGAGTGGATGTGTGTGCATTAACTGTCCTTTTATGTACTCCTCCAGGCTTATGAGGGCCAATCAGTGTGTGTTCCAGCAGTATACAGTACTCCAGACAGTCACTATCCCCAAAGAAAAATAATTGCATTCCTGCCCTTACTGTGGATCCTGACCCTAACTTTGGATGAGAATATAACAGAAACATAGAATATGACGGCAGATATGGGCCACTGGGGTCGCCAGTCTGACCCCATTTTTTTTTACCTTTATTTATTGCTGCAGACCCTACTTGATCTATGGTGTAATCTATCCACCCCCCACTCCACGTCCTTAGCCCTATGATTCTCTTTTGCCAATCCCAGGCATTTTTAAACACCACCACTGTTTTTGCCTCCCACTACTTCTGCTGGAAGGCTGTTCCAGATGTCCACCCTCCTTTCTGTGCAGAAGCACTTCTTCACATCCCTCTTGAACTTACCCCCTCCAGTTTCATAGCATTCTCCCTTATTCTACTGCACTATTTTTCTCTGAAAGATGCCCATTAGAACCTTATTAACCTTTGTGAGGTATTTAAAGGTTTCTATCATATCCCCTCTCTCCCTCCTGTCCTCCAAGGTATACATATTTAGCTCCTTTAGCCTTTCCTTGTAGGTCATTTGATGCAGACCCTGCGCCACTTAGGTAACCCTCCCCTAGACCACCTCCACTCTGCCTGTGTCCTTCCTGAAATGTGGTCTCCAGAACTGAATGCAGTACTCAAGGTGGGGGGTCTTACCAATTATCTGTATTGGGACAGCACCATCTCCCTCTTCTTGATGGTGATACACCTTCCTATGCACCCCAGCATCCCACTAGCCTTTCCAACTGCCTTGTCATACTGCCTGATCTCTTTTATGTACTCTAATATGATTATCCATAGGTCGCTTTCCTATTTGATCTTTGTCAATGTCACTCTGCCCATTTTGTACTCCACTTCTGGGTTTCTAAGGCCCAGGTGCTTTTTGCACTTTTTTGCAATAAAACCCAGCTGCCATACCCTTGACCACTCTTCCAGTCTTTTCAGATCCCTGCATATCCTTTCTACCCCCTTCAGTGTCCACATTTTTGCTGATCTTGGTGTCTTTTGCAAAGAGGTAGACCCTCCTTTCCAATTCCTATACTATGTGACTTATAAAGACATCGAAGAGGACCTGTCCCAAGGTACCCCTCTGGTTACCCTCTCTTCCTTGGAGGGTACTCTGTTTACCTCGACCATCTGTGTCCTATCAGCCAACCAGTTTCTTACTCAGGTTACCACCTTAATACCCACCACCAAGTTACCCAGCTTGTTTACCAGTCTCCAGTGTGGAACAGTGTTGAAAGCCTTCATGAAATCCAGGTAGGCCACATTCACTACTACTCCCTGATCCAGTTCCTTGATTACCCAGTCCAAGAAATCTATCAGATTTGTTTGCCATGACATTCTCTCTTTGAAACCATGCTCTCGTGGGTCCTGTAATCTGACGGATACAAGGTATTCCACAATCCTTTCCTTTAGCAGCAATTCCATTATCTTACCTATCACTGATGACAGGCTGACAGGCCTATAATTGCCTGCCTCTTCCTTGCTACTACTTTTGTAAAGCGGGAATACATCTGACCTTCTACAGTCCTCTGGGACCATGCCAATCTCCAGTGATCTGTTAAAAATATTTGAGATGCATATTGGTACCTCCCTTAACTCCCTTAGCACCCTTGCACCCTTGGATGTACCACGTCTAGCCCCACTGCTTTATCTAACTGCAGGTTAGCAACTGCTTTCCAAACTCTCTCCACAGAAAATGGACTAGTGTCTTTTTCCCTTCTATCAAAGCTCCTGGTGCCTTTTCATGGTCCCTCCCCTTCTTGTTATCTGTTTTATTGGAATTCACCTAAAGTTATCGAGTTTGTTCGGAGCTAAATTTGATCGTTTTGTGGCCATATGGAAATCTCACGTAAGAGTTTAAATCCACGATGTGAATAAGATTGGTCTGTGGATTTAAAAATGTGTGAAGTCGTTTGGTTAATCCATCGAAGTAACTGTCTGCTTTAAGAGGATCTATAAGAGGACTTGCAAGGAAGAATTATTCAACTGCGTATCGCTTGTTGCTGAAGCATTTGCCTGCCTTGCTTTAAGAGAACTTGTAAGGAGGAGGACTTGTAAGGAAAGTTTTCCAACAGAGTACTGTTATTCCAGCTGCTATATAAAGATTTTGGTTGTCCTGTTAGTGATTTTAAGGACTCTGGTGGATCTATATGTGAAATTGCTGTTGAGAAGTGTTAGCTGCCTCTCGGTTTCCGATCGGGCAGGAGTTGCCCAGCTTGCTCCCTGGGAAGCTGGGGGACCTGGGGCTTCTCCTAGACCACCCTGGGATTTGGCTGTTTGGGCTGACTCATGGGACGTTTGTAGCTGCGGGTCGCTAGCCGGGTAAGGTTGCTATAGAAGCAGTGGTTACCTCTCTGGCTCCGACCGGGCAGGAGTTGCCCATTTACCCCTAGGAAGCTGGGGGGACTAGGGCTTCTTCTAGACCTTCCCAGGATTCGACTGTTTGGGCTGACTTGTGGGATGGTTATAGCCGCGGGTCATTGACCAGGTAAGGCTGCTATTACTGCTGTTTCAGGTATCACATTGATCTACCTGTTTCCTGGTAAATTGACTGTTTGGAGCGTGGTCCTTGAAGTACAAGCTGCTGCTGGATTTGTGGACTCCTTCAGATCTCTTTGTTAGGTTGAGTTTGATTCAGATCCCTACCACTGGATTTTTGTGTGCAATATTATTTATTTGGACTTATTTGATTTCTATTTGCTCTGAACACTCTGAAAACGTCCCCTGCTATGTGAGAGATAGTTTTGGGAGATCTTATAATATCTATTGCACTATTGCACATGAGAGGTGCTTTAGTGTTTAAAAATACAAAACTATTCTAAGTTTTATATTTAATGATATTTTATTGTTTAGGGTTAGTTTTGAGTAAGGATTTATTTTAATTTTATGTATATTTTTGCCTCCTCTTTGTGAGAGAAAGAGGAGCTTATTTGTTAGGTGTGTTTATTTGAATTAATTTATTAGATAATTGTTATTAAAGATGTGTTTGGGGTTTACAACGGTCAGGCGCTACTCTCCCACTCTGCTCTGGGACCTCCGCCCCTTTTATTGTCCTCGGTTGTCCAATGATGTTCTTAATAACTGCCGCATAGCGGATATAATGAGAAGGCGCTTAAGGGATGGGTGGGCCGGACAGAGTGGGAGATTGGAGGGGGTGGCAGATAGGGATAGTTGGGTCAAGGAGACGCCCTGGGGCAAAATGGGATCAGAAGATGGGTCCTCCTTGCCTGATTCCCATACCCAAGGGCTCCACAGATTGTGGGCAGGTGCCGCATTCCTCTCCAAAAACCCATCCAACTCGGGCAGTGCTATGTAATGCCAGGTCTATTAGGAACAAGACTGCTATTATCACAGATCTTGTTACAACATCTGACCTGGCATGTATCACCGAGACCTGGCTGGATGAGAATGCAGGTCCTATTTTAGACTCTGCTGCTCCGGCTGGGTTCTCGGTGATGCACCGTCCGAGATTGGATCGTAGGGGCGGGGGAGTGGCCATCTTTTTTAGATCAGATCTGAGTCTTGTGGAGGTGCCAGTTGGTAATACCAGGTCTTTTGAGTGTATCCTGGCAGCAGGTGCAGAGATTAGGATTCTCCTCATCTACCGTCCACCCGGCGATGGTGGAGAATTCCTGAAGGAATTCGAGGACTTCATCGTGGACATGGCATTGGAGTTGCCCAGATGGTTAATACTGGGTGACTTCAATGCCTGGGTCGACAATGAACTCTCGCATTTTGGAAAGGATTTCCTCCAACTCATGTCTATGTTGGGCCTGTCACAGGTAGTTACCTCTGCTACCCATATAGGGGGGACACTCTTTAGACCTGGTGTTCACACTGGATTTGGATGTTACGCATCTGGGGGTGGAACCAAATGTGTGGACAGACCATCACACCATAAGATTCAGTTTTGGGGCACCCCTTAATAGGCCTGCCTCTACGGAGATGGTCCAGTATAGCCCTTTAAGGGGAGTAAACCCAGAGGCCCTATTAGCGGTACTGGACCTATCGGGTGTTTTGGGTGAGAGCATGAGTCCAGGAGACCTTGTTCTTGCCTATAATAAGGCAGTGAGCAGGGCCTTGGACCAAATTGCTCCTGTTCATGTTCGCCCACTCACCCAGCATCCAAAGACTCCATGGTTTGATGAGTCTTTGAAAGAACTGAGGAGAGTAGGGCAAAGGCTAGAGAGGGCCTGGCGGAAATCTTGCCTGGATGCTGGCAAAATTAGATTGATGGGTCATTATGTTATCTATCAATCGGCAATAACCTGTAAGAAGGCAGAATTCCTGTCCAGGGAGATTGCTGCTGCGCGGAACCGACCAGCTCAACTCTTTCGGACTGTTGACAGACTGTGCAATCCACTCTGTCTACAGTCTGGAAGAGATTTTTTCACAAATAAAGTGTGATGAGCTTGCTCGGTTTTTCGCTGATAAGATTGCCAGCATTGGGATGGATATCGGCCAGGCTCAGTCTTCAAGGGCTTGCAGTGATCGGCAGGGGGAAACAAACACCTGTGTTGCCTGGTTTGACTTTGGTAGGCCGGAGTTCATGGATATTGTGAGGATTGTCCAGATTGTACGTCCAACCAGCTGTAGTTTGGATACGGGCCCTACGCCTCTATTATTAAGTTGCGTAGATACTATCTGTCCCGACCATTGCTGAAATTGTTTGGAAATCTCTGGAGCAGGGATCTTTCCTGATCCCCTAAAGGAGGCGATCGTTCGACCACTCCTAAAAAAACCTTCATTGAACCCGAACTGCCCAGCTAACTACAGACCTGTCTCTAACCTACCCTTTTTGGGTAAGGTTATTGAAAAGGTGGTTGCACTGCAACTGGACGACCATATCACAAATCACAATGTCTATGACACTCTCCAATTGGGATTTAGGAAAAGACATAGTACTGAGACTGTCCTTGTCCGGGTTCTAAATGATCTCCTGATAGCGAGAGATCGAAAGGCGTGTACTATTTTAGTCCTTCTTTATCTCTCTGCAGCATTCAACACTGTGGACCATGGTGTGCTTTTGGAACGCCTGCGGTTCTACTGCTGACTGTCTGGTACAGTTCTGCAGTGGTTTCAATCTTTTCTCACGGGGCGGAGACAGAGGGTTATCACCGGAATTTATTCCTCCTGATACCTTCTCTCTGCCCTGTGGGGTTCGAAGGCTTCCATTTTAGCGCCTATGTTGTTCGCTGTCTATATGCTGCCATTGGAGACATTATTAGGCAATAAAGCTTGCTTCACTGCTATGCAGATGATACGCAGCATGTATTTGTCTTTTTAGTCCCGGACAGGAAGATGCAGTTCTATACTTAACAGCTGTCTATCCGAGATCAAGGATTGATGAGTGCCAGCTGGCTAAGGTTAAACCCGGATAAGACTGAGGTGTTGGTAGTGGACCCAGGTCGCCTTGAGGCGGGTTGTAGGGCTGGGCTTCCTTCGGGCATATGGATCGATGGTGCCCAGCTCTCAACCTCAGACCGGGTGCGTAACCTGGGCGTTATTATCAACGATGGTTTGACCCTGAAGTTTCAGGTGTCATCCGTTGTCAAATCTTCCTTTTATCATCTTAGGAATATCGCTCGGGTGAAACACCTGGTTCCTCCGGCTGACCTTCCGGTATTGGTCCATGCCTTTGTTACTTCTCGCCTTGATTACTGCAATGCCCTGTACCTAGGGCTACCAGGGGTTGATATCCGCCGCTTGCAGCTGGTGCAGAACGAGCAGCCAGGCTTTGACTGGGACATCTATGAGAAGTCATACGCCCAGCGCGCGAACTGCACTGGCTGCCGGTTCAGTGGCGGATCACCTTTAAGGTCGGGTTACTGACCTATAAAGCCCTACACGAACAGGGACTGCGGTATCTTCAAGATCTTCTTGTTCCCTACTGTCCCTCTCGCTCGCTCCACTCCACTGACGAGGGATTGCTAGAGGTTCCCAGGGCCCGTTTAAAAACCTCTGGAGCTGGGGCATTTTCTTATGCTGCCCCTACCCTGTGGAATTCTCTACCTCGTCGGATACGAGGCTGCCTGACCGTTGAGAGTTTTAAGTTAGAATTGAAAACTTATTTATTTAAACAGGCATATGGAGAGTGATTTTATTGTAATCATATTGTTATTTTTGTTGTATGTTATATGTATGTATTTTAATTGTTTTATTTGTACAGCACTTTAGCTTTGAAAAGCGCTTAAAAAATAAATTTTACTTTGACTTACTTACTTACTTCCCCTTCTACTGTGAACACTGATCAGAAGTATTACTTCAAGATGTTTGCTTTTTCTTGATCCCCCTCCATACAGCCATCCCTCCATCTTTAACCGTACAATTTTCCTTCATTTTCTTTTTTCCGCTAACATACGTAAACAATGTCTTGTCTCCTTTTGATACTCTGTGAACTATTCTTTCCTGTTTTTGCCTTTGCTCTCCTTACTGCTTTGCTTGCCTCTCTACATTCTCCCTGATACATCTCTCTATCCTCTTTCCTCTGGTTCTCTTATACCTTCTAAATGCCCCTCTTTTAACCTTTACCTTTTCTTTCAAGAACTATAGGGGTCTCCTTTTTCTTTTACTTTTGCTTACTTGCTTGACACAGAAGTTTGTTGCCTTCACTATGCCTTCTTTTAGCTTGGCCCCCTTTTCCTGCACCCTACCAGGTCATTCCTGAGGCATTTATCCAACTTAATAAAACCAGCCCTTCTGACATCCAAGACACTAGCCATTGTGTGGTTAGATTCTGCAGCTCTTCTTGTGCTGAATCACACTGTATGATGATCACTGGTCCCCAGTTGGCTTCCCACCCTAACATCTGCAACCCTGTCCCTGTTAGTAAGCACCAGATCGGTATTGCCCCATCACAAGTAAGTTCAGTGGCTAGTTGCCTGAAGAACAGCCCCTGAGTAGAGTTCAGGGTGTCCCTACTTTTAGCTGAAGCTAGGAAGCTCCAATCTACATCCAGCAGATTGAAGTCTCAAACCAGCAACACCACCCCCTTTTCCACCATTCTGCCGGTTGCTTCTAACATTGTCGTCAAGGCCCCTACTTTTCTGTGGCACATTGGGACCAAGTTCTGCGGCAAGATTACCATTTGCCACAGAACTTCTGCGGTAGTGGTTTGTAATTTCTGCAGAAATTCTGCGGCACTAACGAACTATCACATCACGGTGTCAGCTTGTCATCCTGACTTCACTTCCATGGCAATGGTTATAGCAGTCAGGATGGGGGAAAGCACAGTAACACTAGTTCAAAAAATAACAGACTTACAGAAATAATTTTAGGTAAAAAAAAGGCAAAAAAAAAAATCTGTCCCTTAAGGTCCTAGCCTATTGCATAAATGAAATACGTAGAGGGGACCTTTTATGATAAATAAGGTATCTCTATGCTCATGCTGTCTATACCACTCATGAGGTCCCCACTGTGTATCACTTATATATTTATATGCAATCTGTAACATACATATAAATGTGTGTGTGTGTGTGTGTGTCTATATATATATATTGAGTGAGATATTGTGTGTATATAAATACTGTATATACACACACATATATATATATATATATATATATATATATATATATATATATATAAAATTTTTGTAATTTCCATAAAATTGTATCCTCATTTATACAGGTCCCTTTGGAAATGGAATAAACAGAATAGAGGATATATTGCAAAATTCATATTTCATGCCAACCTTCTTCCCCTGACTCACTACGTAACACCATCAGGCCATGACATACATGCGAACCCATTGTGAGATAAAGCTCTCCAGCCCATCACAATGTGTCCCCTGTGTGACAGAACACTGTGCCATGCATTCCCAGGCTCAGAGCAGTGGTATCCTCCCCGCAATCCTTGTGCTGCCTAGCCAGCTCCCAGATCTCATCTCTGAGCCTGAGTTACTGGCATGGAAACACAACATTCTGCCTTCTGGCCCAACAGCTGGCCCTGCACCCAACATTTCTCCATAACTTTTAGATGATTTAGCCAACCAATGACAAGTCAATATGTAATCAATAACCCTGGCAAAAATTTATACAGCGTAAATATTTATTTGACAGTTCTGTTCTTTCAACAGGTCTACACATTATTATATTCCCCCTTTTCTGAGCATAATTATTTTTCTTCAAAATGACAGGCTAATTCATTTTACCAGTTATTCATTTCAGATGGAATCTCTATACCTTAAAAGCACAAATACATTTGTTCAAAGTAAGGTATGGACTTAACAGGTCTATGCTATTGTCAAGGTTTTGTTTAAGTTGGCCCTTGTGTAATAACAAAAGACTGAAAATTGTATTAGGCTGTAGTGCAGGTTGAGCAAATATCACCATACCTGATGTGCTGTGGCACCGCCTCTGGCAGTGGAAGCTGTGGTAGAAAAGTGACTATTCATTTCTGTGGTAGAATACAGCCATTTCATTAGCTAATGTATGATGTTATGGCAATGATAACATCACATTCTGAGAATAGAGAGGTTTTGGATATAAAAGAGAAGAAGAGAACCAGGTTCTATGGATAAACGGAAATATTAATAAAGAATCACCAAGAACAGTGAATTATGCTGCATTGCAGAAGTTCTGTGGTAGGTTGCAAGTTCTGCGCAAATTTCTACGACCACAGAATTCTAGGGGCCTTGATTGTCATATTTAAGTCCTCCCTCTGTGCTGGAGGCCTGTAGATCACACCTGTTTGCATAATGGCTTAGTTTCCCAACTCAAGAGTGACCCACAACACCTCAGCCCCCTCAAAATCTCTGTATTTCTGTTGCTGTTATGTTTTCCTTCACATAAAGAACCACTCCCCTTCCAATCCTTTCTACCCTGTCCCTTCTGAACATCGTGTAGCCTGGTATGACCATGTCCCAGTTACGGTTGTCAGTACACCATGACTCAATAATGGCCACAATATGCAGGTCAGCCTCCGCCATGATGGCCGCTAGGTCTGGGATCTTATTTCCCAGACTCCTAGCATTAGAACACATGCCTTCCAGAGTTTGTTAGCTTTTGCTTTTCACTTCCACCTTTTTCCTTTTGGTTCCCTTTCCTCCCTGTACTCTTCTGACTGATTCATCCCCCATTCCGCCTTTGCTAACCCCCTACTTCCTGATTAACGTGCTCTGTTGTGGAACTCTTGCCCTTCAGTATTTTCCTGCACTCCATCTAAGCCTGTGGGAATTCTGCTTTCTCTTTTTCTTCCACCACCTCCCTCAGCTAGTTTAAGCATTCATTTAAGTAACATTTAAAGCGTCCACTTTGAACTGTGGTTCCCCTCCTGTATGGATGCAGGCCATCACCTCGGAATAAACTCTTATCCTTCCAGATGGGCCCCCATTCCCCAAGGTAGCCATACCCCTCCTCTCTGCACCAGTCCTTCAACCATGAGTTGAAAGCCTTGGTATGGAGCTCCCTTTCCTTCCCCCTGTCATAGACAGGCAGCACCTCTGCAAAAGCTACAGTGCATGCTAACTGTCTAAGACTTACTCCCTAAACTCCCCCTTCGTAGTTCCTGCCCCATCCCTAGCCTTGTTATTTGTCCTCAGGTGGACAATGACATCATGCTCCTCCAATCTTCCTACTCCCCTAGTAATCCATAGAATCTACCTCCCATCCCTCCGGGCTGTGGTGTCAGGTAGGCACCTGACCTCCCTCTCCACCCCTTTTCCTATTCTCAATCCCCCTGACAATAGAGTCCCCCACCAGAAGTTGATTCCTCCTTCTCTGGTGTCATCTTTCACTCTCCGTGGGGCTTCCACTTGGGAGATCGACCACATCCTCCCTACCCACTACAATGGGTGCCTCCTCTTGGCAATCCTGCTCCACCAAAGCAGCATAGAAATTCTGTAGTGGGAGCGGTTGCAGCTGAGGAATGTGCCAGCACACTCCCAACCTTCCAGATCCCACTATCCCCCCTCCTCGAGCCCACCATAGTCCAGCAGCTCATCCTATCTGTCATCCTTTGAGGTAACAGTGTCAGATTTGGTGGCCCCAGGTGGGAAAAAAGGTCACCCAACTCTTAGTTATCACAGCCCCGAGTCTAGTGACCCCATCCTGATTTGTAAGCAATTCAGCTTCGAGTCTAGAGACCTCCTTCACCAACCATGAGAGGTGAATACAGATGGCGTAGCACTACTGTCTCCAGAAGGTCTCCCTAAAGACTTCTGCCCCACAATCACTGTACTGCACCCCTCCTCTCCTCACATTTTCTATTCCTGCTTTCCTTGTGCTTCCAGTCTTCCATTACCAGAACACATAAGTCTAAGCTGTCAGTAGTACAAGTAGGTAAACTACGCACACGTACAAACATAAGAACATATGAAGAAGTCAGCAGAAGAAGACCACTTGGTCTAGCAAGTCTGCTCGTGTTGCAGGGTTCACAGCTTGAGCTACTGACCCTGACCCCTCTCCCCACTCCTCCCATCCCCCCTACCCATGACCCTTACCCTCCCCGTATACCTGTCCCAGCCTCTCTTAAAACTGCCCACTGTCTTCAACAACATTACCTCTTCTGGCAGCACATTCCAAGTGTCAACCACCCTCTCTGTGAAGAAGTGCTTCCTGACATCCCTCCTAAACCTCCCACCCTCCAGCTTAAGACTGTGCAGAACAGAGCTCCACTCTCCAAGAAAGCTGGAAATTGTTATGCTGATCATTGTTGAAGTCTACAAACCAAGAGTACCCAGGACCTGCTTCTTGAATTCTGAAAAAAGGATGTGTGATTCTAAATTGAAATATTTTCTCAATCTTCCAGGGCCCCAACAGCTGTCCAACCCTCAGCAACGTCCAGGCCTACACCACGTGGTACCATAGGGACTTCTTAGGGTAAACACTGGTACTAGTGGGGGTGGGCAGCTGGGGGTAGAATGGCCTGTGGGCCTCTATGGTTAATGTTTCACTATTTGTCACTAACTTTCCTTTTATTTCCACAGCCACTCCTCATCCAGGCACCCCTCTCCTAGCTCTTACCGCCAATAAAGCTGCGAGTGTGATTGTTGAAGCTGCTATGTCAAGAGAGGTTCTTTACATTTTACTTTCTAACTGATTTATGGCATTTGGTGGGAGAGAGTTATTTGGGATCTTGTGTACAGGGTGGCTGGTTGAGGAGGTGGGTAGGTACAGTATCCCAGGGGGCTGTATCATTCAGTCACCTGACCCACTTACAACTTACTCTGGGTGGAGGCACTGCACTATTATTCATAACTTTGGGAAAGAACCCCCAACTGTCACTATAGCAGGACCTAGGCTCCTTAACCTCTACCAAGGTCAACAGGCAAGGGTAGTAGCCCACTGGCACACGTCAAATGAGCTATATCTTTGGAGGCACTGCTGGGATCTCCTGTTCACCAGTCATTCCTACCATGGAGAACCAGAATGGTGAGACCCCTGTTAGGTCCCCGGTACCCAAGTCCATTCCACCCAGGCCCCAATTCAAGCCTAGGGAAGTGGACAAAATGAGGTTGGTGTAATGGATTCTGGGCATGATGATGGACTCACGGAAGTCCTTTCTCATGCTTGGAGTTTCCCAAGAGATGGATGAGGGGAACTTAGAGAAATATGTGTCCACTATATCTAGATTGGGAATACTGAAGGTACAAGGGAAAATGCTGGACTCGACTGAAGGTACACTGACTGTGTTGATGGAGAGTTGTAAAGTGATTGAAGCTGGCTGGATGCCTGAGACATTAGTGGCAGAGGGGCTGTCTGAGGCTCTGCCCATTGTGACCTCTTTTAGTGTAATTTCCCCGCAGGAGGGGGATGGAGAGTGGGGCCCACGCCAAAACGTCCCAAGACTGAGGGACCCCACCTGAGTCATATGCCCATAGCTTTTCATTCCTACCTAAAACTAAGAATGTTCTCAGAAGTAAGCCTACCCCGAATAGCGAGGACAAATTGGAGGCCTGGATGGATTTTGTGCAGGACTGCAATGTTCCGAGATTGAGAAATGTAAGCGTCAAGTAGAGAGCCTCCATGGTCCTGCCTTAGAGATCATCTATTATTTGTGAGCCACAGACCCTAATGCCCCCACCCAGGTATACCTGACTGCTCTGGAGAGTGTATTTGGTAGCCCAGAGTCCTGTGAGGACCTCATGTGGAAATTCAAAACCACAAGCCAGTGGGAGGGGAAACCTTTGTCTGCTTTCCTCATTTGGGTGGAGAGAGAGCCTTGAAAAGGGAGTTTAGGAAAGGGGGAGTGGCAG
Organism: Neoceratodus forsteri; assembly: GCA_016271365.2. NCBI lineage: Eukaryota > Metazoa > Chordata > Ceratodontiformes > Ceratodontidae > Neoceratodus > Neoceratodus forsteri. The sequence continues at coordinate 522,050,885 of CM057458.1, forward strand.
CTCAGGATCTAAACAAGGTGACATTAGATCGTGTGGTCAAATCTGCCTGCCACTCCCCCCTACTGGTGTTACAACTTCATCTAGTGGATAGGAAGAATGATACCCCCCCCCCCACACCCAGTAAGGGGGGTATCACTCTTCCTATTAGCTAGATGAAATTGTAACACTAGCAAGGGGGAATGTCAGGCAGATTTTACCACATGCTCTAACCTCACTTGGTTTAACTCCTGAGCTGCCACTCCACCTTTCCTAAACACCCTCTGCAAGGCTCTCTCACCTGAATGAGGAAAGTGAGGGAGGTCAGGGAAGCGGAAGAAGAGCAAGAGCAATGGGGCAAGCAGAGGGTTACTATGGCTGCTGCTCAGGTAAGAAGGAAAGTGCCCACAGGTGAGTTGCAGAAATTGAGGGCCTTATTGAAGGAGTGTAAGGATGTGGTCCCTTTGGTCAAATTGACCGTGAACCCGGGATTAGATGAGCCACAAGGAAACATAGAAAAATAGACTTTGACAGCAGAAAAGGACCGCTTGGCCCACCCAGTCTGCCCATTTCCCTACCTATTGGATAAGCTGCAGATCCTAGTTAACCAACAGCCTACTTCTTCCTACCCCCCCACCAGAATTGCATTATATCTGTCCTATGCATTCTTGAATTTCTCCACTGTTTTTGACCCCACTACCTCCTTAGGAAGACCGTTCCATGCGTCCACCGCCCTCTCCATGAAAAAATACTTCCTCACATTGCCCCAGAGCCACCCCCCCATCTTCAAATTGTGCCCCCTTGTTCTTGTACATCTCTTTTTCTAAATAACGGTACCCTCCTGGACATTGTTTTTTTTTTATCTCCAGTCTGTTTCTCCTAGTGCCATGCAGCCCCCATCTGACCGGCTCCCCCAGCTCCATCCCCCGGAATTACCAGGGCTTATCTTACACCCAGTCCAGGAGCTGTGCCTGTGGAGAGTCAGTCGCCATCCTGCCACTGGTTGCTTTTTCCGATTTACTCCCCTTTTTACCCGAGGACCCCAGGAGAAGGACGCATGCGTGTGGAGGCATGCATGTGCCTTACAACCCCAGTAATGGCCCTCTCCTGCCCGCCCCTATTGGCCTATCACCGGCACCCTCACTTGCACAGCGCCTCTGCCTCCACCAGGGGGTAGCCAAGAGCGAGGGATGTCACCACACCTCCCTTGAGAGGAGAGCTGCCTTGCGGCTACTCCATCCTGCTCCACCCACCCCCCCATGCCGACCTCCGATGACCCAGGCTCGCCTCCGAACCCCAGTCGCCAGCATGCCGCGAGATGAGATGTCCAGCGCCTCAGCCCTCTGTGCCACCGGGCCGGCCCCCCTCATGGACATTGTTGATTCCCTTGAGGTATTTGAAAGTTTCTATCATGTCCCCGCTCTCCCTCCTTTCCTCAAGGGTATACATATTAAGTTATTTTAGTCTCACTTCATATGGCCTCCAGTGCAGAACCTGCACCATTTTAGTTGCCCTCCTCTGGACTGCCTCCATCCTGTCTATGTCCTTGCGAAGATGGGTTCTCCAGAACTGCACTAGTACTCCAGATGGGGTCTCACCAACTGTCTGTACAGAGGGATAACAACTTCCTGTTTTTGTTTTCTATTGGTGATGCCACTTCCTATATATCCCAGTATCCCCCCAGCCATCTATCCGGCCTTGTCACATTGCTTGCTGTCCTTTAGGTCCTCTGATACGACTACCCCAGGTCCCTTTCCATTTTTGTTGTTGTTAGTACCTCCCCCATTGTGTACTCTTCCCCTGGGTTTTTGTTTCCCAGGTACAAGGGGTGAGTAGGACAATACCTAGCACAGGCCCCTCTACTTTTGGCACCAAACTCCCATGCAGGTGCCTCCCACTGAGGCTGGACTTAGGGTACAAATGGATGAGTTGATCCAGAGAGTAGCTGATCTAGAGAACAGGATGTGCCAGTTATTGCCCAGGGGGCTGACAGGGTTGTGGAGTGGGACCCGTAGAACAGAGTGCGCCAGTGGGAGTGTCAAGTACCCACCCTGTGGCACCAGATAGGCTGCAGCCTTTGGAGCCCATTATATGTCATTGGTGTGGGGTAAGGGCCATATAAGGAAGTGGTGAAGGATGCTGCTGAACTGTACCCCTGTTAGAGACAGGACACCTGCAAACTTGACCCCGAATCAAGGAAACTATGGAGTGGCCCAGTAAAGAAGCGCACCAGTGCCTCTGGCAGGTTCAGCTCCATGGTACCGTAAAAGCCTCAGCCACCAGAACCAACACATCAGCTCTAGTTGACATGTGCAAGCTAGTGGAACCATCAACTGAGACCACCATTGCCATTAATGGAATTTCCACCTGGGCTGTTCTTGATAGTGGCTCCCAAGTCACCATTATTATCAAATCCTGGTACGATCAGCACTTGTCAGCTGTTGAATAAGAACCACTTGAGGGACTGCACATGTGGGGACTTTATGAAAAGTCATACTCCTACATTAGCTATATCAAGGTATTGATGACCTTTCCAACTAAAATTACTGGAGTAGGGGAGGTTGTAGAGACCCAGGCTTTGATCTGCCCCGAGTCCGGAATATGCGACAGAGTGCCTGTGCTAGTGGGCATGAATGCCCATGTGTTCTGACATCTGACCCAACTGTGCCAAGCTCAAGAGGATGAGAGGGATGGTAGAGAGCAGCCACTGCACCCCCTGGTTAAAGAGGCTTACAGAAGGAAAGGGAAGACCCCTGTCAAAGAGTCGAATTACTCTATAGGAATCGTGTGGAGAAGAGATGGGAATGAAATTGTGTTGTCGCCAAATGCAGAGTGTAACATTACCAGAGTAGTAAGGCGGAAGAAAGATGTGACAAATCAGTTGCTGATGTTGGATGCCCCAGAAGAACATGAGTTGCCATTGGGACTGTTGGTGAAGCCCAGCATTCTGCCAGCCAGAACACATGCTTATGTCCGAAAGGATATTATACAAGTGAAGAATGCCACAATTGGTGGTACGGAAAGGTCGAACTTTGGCAACAGTTTACTGCACTGATATGACAATGCAACTCACTGCAGTGGATAGAGGTTCCCCCCGGGGATGGAACCTGTATTATTTAACTTGTATGACTCCCCCATCCCGGAGGACTGGAAAAAGAGAGTGCAAAAGAAATTGACTGCCTGGGTGAAAGTGTTTTCTCTACACAAATGGGATGTGAGGTGCGTGAGCGGAGAGCAGCATCACATATGTCTTACTGATGAGAGGACATTCCGGGAAAGATCCCAGCGGCTTGCCTCAGCTGACATCGACAATGTCAAATGGCACCTTCAGGAGATGATGGCTGCTGAAATTATTCAAGAATCAAGGAGTCCATATGCCTGCCCTGTTGTTGTAGTGAGGAAAGAGTGGGGCCATCTGAATGTGTGTCGATTATCGTACATTAAACACAAGAACTGTGCCAGGCCAGTAACCTATGCCCAGAGTATAGGATGCCCTGGATTGTTTAAATGGTAGCCAGTGATTCTTGGTCTTGGATCTGCAGAGTGGTTATTAGATCATGATGGCCACCCAGGACCGGGAGAAGATGGCCTTTGTCTGTCCCCTCAGATTTTACGAGTTTCTCAGGATGCCACAGGGGATCTCAGGCACCCCAGCCACCTTCCAGCACCTAATGGAGAAGGCTGTAGGTGATATGAATTAGCTGGAGTGTTTGGTCTACCTAGATGACATCACTGTATTTGGAAAGACCCTAGAAGAACACAAGGCCCAGTTGCTCTAGGTGTTGGATCGCCTGGAGAAGTTTGGACTGAAATTGTCAATTGATAAATGTCAGTTCTTTCAGATTTCGGTTAAATATGTTGGTCACATAGTTTCTGCACAGGGCATCCAGACCAACTTGAACAACACAGAAGCCTTCACCACTTGGCCAAAGACCCGGACATTGAAAGAACACCAGCATCTGCTTGGTTTCTGTGGATACTATTTATTATTTATTTTATTTATTGAATTTTGATGACCGGGTAGGGCCACTAGGCCCCAGAGGTCCCTTTTTCAGGGGTGACCCAGGAGTTATAGGAACTAGTGGAATACAAAATTAGTACAGATGTAGATTATAGCATGTAACAGGTGGCTATCTATATATGGCATTGACATATTACATAGCGGTTTACAATGAATTAGCAAAGTGAGACAAAGGCGGAGAGCCAGATCAACCCCTGGGACACAATTACCCGAGTAGAGTATTTTTGGAGGAGAGACCGTAGAGAAGGGTTCGTGAAGGATAACACCTGGATAGTTCAGCCCCTACTGAATCTGCTACAGGGGTATCCACCCACCAACAAAAGCAAGAAAGCCATTTCACCCGGGCCCCAAGTGAATCAAACCAGCTATTTTCAGCTATCATAATCTTTTGGCTACTGGTGGGATGAGGAGTGTGACCAGGCATTTGAAGATATCATCTATTGGTTGACACACACCCCGGTGCTTTCATATGCAGATCTGCAGAAATCCTACGTCTTTCATATCAATGCCAGTTTTAGTGGCCTGGGAGCACTGTTGTATCTAGAGTACCCAGAGGGCTTGTGCCCAGTAGCTTTCACAAGTCAGAGTCTGAACCCATCCAAGCGGAGGTACCTGATCTACAAGCTGGAGTTTTGGGCATTAAAGTGAGCTATTGTGGACCAGTTCCACAAATACCTGTACGAGGCCAAGATCTCCATGAAGATGGACAACAATCCCCTCACCTATGTGCAGACCACGGCTAAATCCTACCAGATCAATATGCTGTGCGCTTAATAGAGCATGACATTCCCGCGCAACACAAACAGTGTAGTATGAAAGCGAGAGGGTGCAAAACTGCGTATATGTGTGCGCGGTACTGCACCCTCTCACTCTTCTCAGGTAGAGGTTAAGACCACTGCTGGGAAGAAGGTCCACTGACCAGCTGCTGTGGCTCGAGGGGATGAGCCACAGGCAGTGAGAATAGCAGGAAGGTAGTGCGTCTGTGGACCGGGTTTCAATTCCAGGTCACAGACATTTTTTTATTTTTATTGCACTTTGTGCAATATGAAGTGTCACCACCCACCCCCCCACCCCGGAGATTGTTATTTTAGTTGGGGGTTCGGAGGGGGGAGTGCAGTCCCCTGTAATGGGGGGTGCTGGGGTGAAGCTCCCCACAATAGTAACAGTTATGCCACCGCAACAATATCACGCTGTTCTGGCAGTGCAGTATGTTGCGGCAGCATAATGTCTTGTGACATTATGACCCCGTGCCTGGCTAAGTTGGTTGCAGCTGCTCATAGGTGGCTATCAGCTTTGATCACCTATGACTACTGCATGGAGTATTGTCCTGGTCTGAATCATGTGGATGCTGATGCCCTGTCATGACGCCCCTGGTGTACACCAATGAGCACTCTAGCTGGGCAAAAATATCAGAGAAAGCAGTGAAAGACCTATGTAAGAAGCATGACAGCAAATAAACCTTCCTAGTAGAGGATACTCCATGCCTGGTGGAATGCTAGGGAGCCACAGGAAGTTGTCTCCCAATTGTCTATTGCCATCTGGCCACCTTGAATGTGAGATCTCCTCCCAAGCTGAGCACTCAGGACATGAAAAGAGAACAAAGAGCCAGTCATGTCACCGGGGAGATAATTTGAGTGCTTCAACACAGTGAGGATCAGACTCAAGTGGACACTATTTATCACCCTGCCAAGCTTCTGTTACGAGAATGGCCCAATCTATGGTTGAAGAAGGGACTGCTATATTGAAAGACACAAGACCAGCAGGGGGCACACCGTGAACAGTTGGTGTTACCAGAGTAGCATATAAAGACTGTGATAAAGGCATTGCCTGATGATATAGGGCACCTAGGTGCTGAGCGCACACTTGAGCTGGTCAGGAGCAGGTTCTACTGGTCAAAGATGAGAGCAGATGTGGAGAACTATTGTAAAAACTGCAGGAGATGTATACAGATGAAAGAGCTTCCCCAAAAGGCAACACCCTTGGTCAATATCTGAACCAGTGGTCCCATGGAATTGGTATGCATCGACTTCTTCATGTTGCAGCCAGACTCATGTACATCTCAAACATACTGGTGGTCACTGATCATTGTACGAGATATGCCTGTAACCCCTAGGTGGTGCTATCCCAAGGGCTACTACCCCGCCTGCTTGGCTAGTAGCAGGTTAAGGGGCCTGAGTTCTGAAACAGGTGCCTCCATCCGGAGGTCAGGGTTGGTAGTGGTCAAGCTAACCTGGGCACAGTCCTCCGGGACACTGTAACCCCCCTCTTTCCTTACTAGTGGCCAGAGCAATACACAATAATCACTTTTACAAGCATCCACACTGTTTGCACTTACCACCAGGCTTTCCTCTGGCCCAGTCTTGGGGGCCCCCTGTAAAACAAGGTTATACACAGCAAATAACAGCAGTACAGTACTCTTGCACAAACTGGAACCACAGTCAGGGTAAATGCATTAGATCTGATTTATTTAAGTGGCTTGAACAAGGGAGGGGCATAATCAGGTTAATTTGCTTAAAGGCTCTAGCAATCAAACAGTTATGCATGCACTTCAGGGTCTATAAACAGTCACACACTCTGGGCACCCAGATGGAGAACGGTGGGCTAGCCAGGAACATTGCAGCTGGTTTGGGCCCTGTGATGGAAGAAAACAACATGCACAACACATACTATTTGTAATCCGGAGCTGGAGGGCTCAGTTCGTGAAAAGAAAACAACAAGACAATCAGATGACACACTTTTAGATTAGGCTGTTGTTGCAGGGAGCTACCCTGATGATTACTCACGATACCCAAGACTGGACACAGGCTGGACGAAAATCGAGACAGCAGGTAGTTAATCTGGAGTGCCAGAAGAAGGAGGGCCCACACGATTTGCCGAGGCATCATTCCTGTTCAAGTGTGGAGCAGGGGGCTGATCCCCAGGCAGGTCTCTCGTCGGTGGCTTTCTCTGTGCAGTGGGGTAGTCTGGCAGGGCCAGCATGGCATGGCCCAGGCCGAATGGAGATGAACGCAGATTCAGTCCGATTAGGCTGGATAAAGCTTCTAGCAAGCAGAACACAGTTCACACAGTGGGGAACCAAATCACGACCCACTTTCAATACACATCACATTTACATGTAAGGAAATTGTACTGTACCAGGCAAACTGCTCTCCGGTCATGATCGTAAAGTCTCTGCACAAACCAGGGATTCAAAAGCAGCTGGAAATTCTGACAGGCTGATCACATTCAGCAAATCTTCGGCCTTCTTCAGGTTAAAGCCAGGTCACAGTCCAGTGGCTTAAATAGTCAACACAACTCAGATTCAGTCCAAATAAACTCTATTTTCCCTCTCAGGGACAGCAGGCAGACAGGCAGGCCAAAACTCAGCCCTTTCACAGTTCTCCTATGCAAAACTACACAGAACTGCTGCTCAAAATCACTTGAGCTGTTACTTCTTCACTGCTCAGTCAAAACTGAAACCAGCTGCAGCAGCCTGGGAAATTCCCCAAGATCCAATAGGTTCGGTTGGCTGATCCTCCTGTCAGTCACAACAAAGGCTCCCCCTCAGGAACAAAAAGGCGCCAAAAGCCCCAAACTACAATTCCTACAGATTTTGACTCCAGACAGCTCCTGTAGTCTGGCTCCATTTTAGGTCCCACCAGAACTAATTGGTCCAATTCGCAGTCCAGGACCAAGATAGTGGAGATAAACAAAACAGTCCTTGCTGCAAAGAAGGCAGGTTAGACAAACTACATTATCATTATCACTCTAAATAATTTTCAGCAAATAGTTACATCTTTCAACAGAGCTCCCTCTCAGATTACTTATGACTGCAATCCAGGCAGCTCTTAAAGAGACAGTACACAGAGGCTATACAGGCACTCTCTGGCAATCACAGTTAAACTGCTAAAACACAGGACACCAGCCTGGCAGTGAGCATTTAGACAAGCTTGAGGAAGACTTTTTGGGAACCTCCATTTGTAGGGGGGTTACACCCTTCCCTGCCTGGAAAAAACTTGGTGTCCGCGTCAAGTCTGTACCATCATGCATCAGTTGACATAAACTTATTACTTTACTATACATATTCACTACACTTCATGATACTATAGCCATTCTGACAACACATTGTGCATATTTCACACAGGTAAATTGAACATTACTATACTGAATCAGGTAATAACTTCTTGTACCTTAAACAATGCAAGAGGGGGCCCTTTCCTATCAGCTAACTTGGGGCTAGAAGGGGCAGGGCCACCATGGTGAGAGGGAAAGACAAGTAACCTGGAATTGGTTGTCAAGCTCAATTTAGGTTGTGAGCTTGGTGAGACATAAACACCTTTATGCACCACATTGAGAGGCAAATCCACTGGTCTCCCAGGAGAATCATAACTGAGGCGTACTACTGGCTTGACAGCTTGGTCAGTCTTTCTGAGGGGGGCAACTACAGTCTCTGTACTCTCAGCACTGGTCTGGGAACTCTTGTCACTTGTGAAGGGTACCTCTGCCTGGTTGGGAACGTCCAAACTTGGGACACTGTTGACTCCTTGCTCTGCAGGCTCTGTTTCTACAACACTTGACTCATTTTGCAAAGGCAAAGGCACAAACAAGCTTTGAAGCACTGAAGGGGGGTTGTTAGCACTCTCGTAGTGTTCTTCAAGTTCTGGTATGTCACCAGAAAGATTCAAACCCTCAGCCCCTTCTTCAGGCAAATCATACAGTTCCACAATACACAGAGACTCAACATCTTCAGACATGATACTTTGCACTTCACTTGCTGGGAGCATTGGCTCCAAGGACGAAGCTGGGGGGGTAAGGCAGTCCAGAAGGCCCAGCTTCATCCCCACAATTTATCAGGGGGTTACCTTGAAACAGCTGACTCAGTTCATAAGAGGGGTAATAGGCATGGTGTAATTCACTTTCGTCAGAAGTGGACTGACAGTCACTATCATTCTGGGCCTGCTGCAGAGGAAACCATAAATCTGTGACCAATAGGGTAAGTTGACTCTGTCTCTTTCTTGCAGCACCACGAGTCACCTGCCCAGGGGGCTCAATTTCTGGAGGTTTAGCCTCAATCAAGACTTGGCTGATAGGAAGCAAGTGGTTACGGTGCATGGTCTTGACAGCTTTGGAGTTGTTCTCTGAGTGCACCTTGTACACAGGTAAATCATCCAACTTTCCAACTACTACATGGGGAAGATGGTGCCACTGATCAGCAATTTTGTGTTTACCATGCAGTCCCAAATTGCATAACAACACGTGGTCTCCAGGTTGAAGCTCTTGAGCCTTTACTTTTTTATCATGCCTCTCTTTGTTGGCTAGACTTCTCTTGGCGGCCATTGTCTGGGCCAGTTGATAGGAATGGTTCAATTGAGCTTTCAGTTTTTGAACATATTGCAAGTAGTTTTTGGCTTGGACCCCATCTGGAGAGACCCCAAAACAGACATCAACTGGCAGCCGGGCCTCTCTCCCGAACATGAGGCAGTAAGGGGAGAACCCAGTAGCATCATTTTTCATGCAATTGTATGCGTGTACCAAGGTGCTAATCTGCTGGCTCCATTTATGCTTGTCTTTTGGGTGGAGGGTGCCCAGCATGTCTAGAAGGGTGCAGTTAAAATGTTCTGGTTGAGGGTCTCCCATTGAGTGACAGAGGGTGGTTCTTGACTTTCGCGCCCCCCATAGAGAGAGCATTTCTTTGATTAGCCAACTCTCAAAGTCTCTGCCTTGATCAGAATGAATCCACTGGGGGGCACCATAGTGGGCGAAGAAATTTTCCACTAGTACCTTGGCCACGATAGATGCTTTTTGATCTTTGGTGGGAAAAGCTTGTGCATACCATGTGAAATGATCCATAACCACTAACACATTGCCAATGTTCTGCTGATCAGGTTCTAAACACAAGAAGTCAATGCAGACCAGTTCCATGGGGGCACTGGTAGTAATACTAACAAGGGGGCAGCCCTCTGAGGCAGGGATTTTCTTTGCAGACAGCGACTACAAGTCTTTACATGGTGCTCAACATCGGCCCCCATTTTGGGCCAGTGGAAGTGAGATCGTACCAGGTCAAGGGTTCTGTCAAAACAGAGGTGCCCCATGTGAATGTGGAGGGACCTCAGTACCAAATCTTTAAAGGCTGTGGGCAGGACCAATTGTTGCTTGTCTACTTTGCCACTATGATCTACTGTCTCTCTATATAACAACTGATTGAGCAACTTCAATCTGGGGCCTTCGTTAAACAACAAAGCAGTTCAGAAGTCAGTGGAACGTAACTTAGACACATCTTTCCCCGCATGCAGGGCATCAAGTGCTGGCTGAATCATAGGATCTTGGGATTGAGCCCACTGAATGCTGTCATTGTCAAATTGAGGAAGTGCACTAATATCTAGAGCAGAGAAGTGGCAATAGGAAGCTGGTATGCAGGTGTCAGAAAGGCCCAAGCAATCTACTAAACAGTCCACTGTGTCTGCAGACACCTGTTCATCTCTATCAAACTTTTGGCACAATGCTTGAATGTCAGGTTCAGACAGCCTGACCCAATCACTCTTGAAAGTGGGCCTTCGTGATAGGGCATCAGCATCAATGTGGTTCAGGCCCAGTCTGTATTAGACAGCATAATCATAGGTTGATAATGCAGAAAACCACCAGTGCCCAGTGGCGTCTAATTTAGCTGAAGTCTGTACATAGGTCAATGGGTTATTGTCAATCTTCACCAGTATCTTTGCCCCATAGAGATATTCATGAAACTGGTCAACGATGGCCCATTTTAGCACAAGGAACTCCAACTTATGCACAGGGTAGTTTTGTTCGGATGGGGTCAAGCTCCTACAGGTGAAAGCTACTGGCCTCAGGCCATCCTCATGGTCTTGATACAGCATAGATCCTAGACCCTGCAGATTAGCATCTGCATGCAGCACAAAGGGTTTGGTGGGGTCAGCATAGGCAAGGATAGGGGCATGGGTGAGTTGGTATATGATCTCATGGAAGGCTGCTTCACAGTCAGGCATCCAGCGGGGCCCGAAGAGTTCACCTGGGTGAAAGTATACTTTTTCTGGTTCTTTAATGGCCACTTTTTTTTATTTACAATTGGAAAGAGGGTAACCCTGGGTAAGGTTCAAGAGTGGGCGAATCACGTTGGAATAGTCTTTTATGAACCTGCGCTAGTAGCCACAGAACCCCAGGAAATGTTGTAGTTCTTTCAGATTATGGGGCTGGAGCCAAGAAGTCAGTGCTTCAGCCTTACTGGGATCAGTCTCTATCCCTTTTGTAGATACTATGCACCCCACATACTTCACGGAGGTTTGGAAAAACTGGCACTTGTCAATGGACAGCTTGAGGCTGAAGTCTTCCAGGCGGTCTAAGATTTTAAACAGTCAGTTCTCATGTTCCTCTAAGGTGCCCCAAACACAATGTCATTGTCCAAGTACACTAGGCATTCCAGAAAATTCATATATCCCACCGCACGTTCCATCAGTCGCTGAAAGGTGGCCAGGGCACCCGATATCCCCTGTGGCATCCTCAGAAACTCATAGAACCCCAATGGACAGATGAAGGCAGTTTTCTCATGGTCTTCCAGGGCCATCGGGATCTGGTAGTATCCACTGTGAAGATACAACACCGAGAACCATTTGCTCCCATTCAAGCAGTCCAGGGCATCTTGTATACGAGGCATAGTGTATTGGTCTGGGATGGTCAGCCAGTTCAGGGTTCGATAATCAACTCGCATCCTCACAGACCTATTCTTCTTATGCACAGCCACAATGGGAGAGGTGTATGGGCTCCTGGATTCTTGTATCATGCCAGCAGCAAGCATTTCCTGCAGGTGTAATCTCACATCATCTATGTCTGCTGGGGCTAGGCGTCAGGACCTCTCTCGAAATGGCAGTTCATCGTGCAGGTTTATGTGATGCTCCACACCCTGGACACATCCTACATCCCATTCCTTCAATGAAAACACTTGGTCTCTCTGAGATAGTCTCTTGCTAATTCTAGCCTTCCATTCAGCTGGCAATGGGGTGTCATGAAAGTCAAACAAGTCTGGGGTCACTCTCTCCTTCTCACCAGGGTGCTTGTTGCTGGGCAATACTGCAGTGTCTGCGCAGTGTACCATAGCTAGGGTGCACCCTCTGTTCACCCGGATCTCCCAATCTGACACATTGTGAATCTGGACCACCACTCATCGTGCATAGACATGGGCATGAGCAGGCAAGATGCTGGGCTTGACCAATAATCCTTCTGGCAATTTTGCATCACCTGGCACATCCAACATCAGTATTTTGTTCTTGACATCTTTCCAAAGGTGGACCTCCCCTTAAATGGTACACTGGGCGTTCGGGGCCAGTACCATTGAATTGGGATCCTTCTTCCACATGATCCCCACCGGTTTATCCTGGTCTACTTCCTTGGGTTTCTGTTGCAAATCATAGGCCCTCTTGATCAGACCCGGAATTCTCAGGGCCCTCCCAGTCCGTCGCCCTTGTTTCTCATGACAGAGTTGCACCAGTCTCCCAAACATATGGGCATTTGTCCCAATTAACAGGGGGCCCCATCATGCAGTCCGGTGGGGGGGACACACAAGGGTCAATGTCTCTACTCGCTCCTCTACACCCGTTACAGTTGCAGGAAAAGACAACCAGAGGCGGACATACCCTAGGTGGGGATAAGACTTGTCGCTCTGGCCCCACACATGTAGGTCTTCCAGGGATCACAAAGACACATCAGATAAGTGTTTGTCATACCAGTCCTGGAATACAATGGTCACTTGCGACCCACTGTCAAGAATAGCCCGAGTATGAATACCATTCACAGTCACCATAGTCTCCATTGAAGGGCTCACTATTTTGGACCAGTCTGGAGAGGCAGTTGCAGAGGCCTGGACATACAATTTAGCCACAAAGTAATTTGAGTTAGAGTTTCTCGAACCTTCACTACGGTCATTTCAGGTACCCTTTAACCATTGATTTGCTTTTCGGAGCTCCCCTTGGAGTCTGTTTACTACTCTTTCTAAGTCCTTCTGACACCAACATTCTCTTTTCATGTGGCCATCCTTTCCACAGTTGTGAAAAATGATAGACTCCTGGGTCATCCTGGGAGAGAACATCGTATGATGAACTGAAGCAGTAGTAAGAGATTGAGATCTAGTATCTGCTTGCAGTGGTGAGAGTGGTGGAATGTGTCTTAACAGTTCCTTTAGAGTGGCAGTCTATCTGGTGATCTCAGCCTTGGAGGCACCCTCAGTAGTGGATGCCTGAGGGTGCAACCCCACCCCCATGGTAGTCACATCCTGAAAGGGACCAAAATCTTGTTTCATAGGGGAAACCCTTGCAGAGGCACCCATCTTCAACTCTCAGACTTCCTTTAGTAGCTCGTCTTTCCAATGCTGGGTCCAAGATGGGAAGTCCTTTGCATTCTCAGAGTGCTCGTTAAGTGCCAACTTTTGCCCCTAAGCCTCACTTGGCTGATCACTCTCTGTCACTTGCGCAGCCACAGCAGAAATGGGTGCAATTTCCCCACAGGGTCGCCTTTGCTCAACCCCCTGAATTTCTTTCATTAGCTCATCATAGGAGGGGGGCGATTCCAGTCGGGTGGCAAGGCACAACTGAAGCAGTAACAATTCTGAAAACGGAGCAGACTTAATGATCTGGTCCAGCCTAGTTCGATCCTATTCATTTGATGGCAAACTACCCTTTCTGAGGCACTCTTGTAGCAGCTTTTCAAGCCGAGGTACTTACCAGACAATGGCTCCCCTGGGTACTGCTGAGCGTTTCTTACTCTCCACCACAGATCCTCATCTGAATCCGGGCTCCCATACACATTTTCCAATGCATCAAGATAGCCCTGTGCAGTTACTTCGGGGTTATTGGCCCGCTTGGCATGGATGGTAGCCAGGGCAGGACTTCAGAGGCTGTCACTTAACTTCTTTCATTTCTCTGCTTCTGAGCATTGCCATTCAAGTACTTGAGGGGCAACATAGTCTATCCAGGTCTCCCAGTCATCCTCCCCCTGGTGGGGTGGGGAAGGTGCCCGAGAAGATTCTCAGCCTTTGGTAGGAGTATTGACTAATGGCAGGTACAGCTATAGGGGCCAGCATTAGCATGGGCACAGAAGGTGGGGCAGTAACAGGTGCTGGAGTGGGAGGGGTGTTGGGGAAAGAACACTCCCAGGTGGCATGAATAGTTTCTTAAAGTCCTCTACGTTTTTTCCTTCCTCCAGCAACAACTTAGCAAATTTCTCCTCAAAAGTCTCAGATTATGGTAGGAGCTCATCCTCCCCAGGATCTTTACTGTCTTTTGTTATCACTCTCCAGACAGCTGGAACCCCTTCTGGGGCAATAGTCTGTGGCACTTTAGAGCTGTCCACGAGGTCACTACACTCTACCAAGGCTATGAAAGTTTAGGCGATCAAATCAGCCTGTCGACCCACCACCACAGGGTTTTTTAAACATTCAACTTTGGAGAGTGCTCCCTCTACAGTGTCTTTACTGGTACCCAGGGTGATAGCCAGTATAAGTAGTGCATTTTGGGGGTCAATCTCCTGCCCAGTACACCACCACACCAACTGGTGTACAGCCGTTTCTACTGGGGTAGCCATTAATCTTTAACAATAATTCGTAATTTTTGGCCACTAGAAGGCACAAAATCCTAGTGATAAGCCCACAAAATGTAACCCCTAGGTGGCACTATCCCAAGGGCTACTACCCCTGCCTGCTTGGCTAGTAGCAGGTTAAGAAGCCTAAGTTCTGAAACGGGTGCTTCCACCTGGAGGTCAGGGTTGGTAGTGGTCAAGATTACCTGGGCACAACCCTCTGTAACACTGTAACCCCCTCTCTTTCCTTACTAGTAGCCAGAACAATACACAATAATCACTTTCACAATACGAGAAGCAGGGCCCACACAATTCGCTGAGGCGTCGTTCCTGTTCAAGCATGGGGCAGGGGGCTGATCCCCAGGCAGGTCTCTTATCAGTGGCTTTCTCTGTGCAGTGGGGTAGTCTGGCAGGGCCAGCGTGGCATGGCCCAGGCCGAATGGAGATGAACGCGGATTCAGTCCGATTAGGCTGGATAAAGCTTACAGCAAACAGAACACAGTTCACACAGTAGAGAACCAAATCATGACCCACTTTCAATACACAGCACATTTACATGTAAAGGATTCTATGGTACCAGCAAGCAGAACACAGTTCACACAGTGAGGAACCAAATCAAAACCCTGTTTCAATACCACAGCACATTTACATGTAAGGAAATTCTACTGTACCAGGCAAACTGCTCTCCGGTCACGATCGCAAAGTCTCTGCACAAACCGGGGATTGAAAAGCAGCTGGAAGTCCTGACAGGCCCATCGCATTTAGCAAATCTTTGGTCTTCTTCAGGTTAAAGCCTGGTCACGGTCCAGTGGCTTAAATAGTCCTCACAACTTGGATTCAGTCCGAAAAAACTCTATTTTCCCTCTCAGGGACAGCAGGCAGACAGAAAGGCCAAAACTCAGCCCTTTCACAGTTCTCCTATGCAAAACTACACAGAACTGCTGCTCAAAATCACTTGAGCTGTTATGTCTTCACTTCTCTGCTCAAAATTGAAAGTAGCTGCAGCAGCCTGGGAAATTCCCCAAGATCCAAAAGATTCGGTTGGTTGATCCTCTTTCAGTCGCAATAAAGGCTCCCCCTCAGGTGCAAAAAGGCACCAAAAGCCCAAAACAACAATTCCTACAGATTTTGACTCCAGACAGCTCCTGTAGTCCAGCTCCATTTTAGGTCCCACCAGAACTGATTGGTCCAATTCACAGTTCAGATCCAAGATAGTGGAGATAGACAAAACAGTCCTTGCTGCAAAGATGGCAGGTTAGACAAACTACATTATCATTATCACTCTAAATGATTTTCGGCAAATAGTTACATCTTTCAACAGAGCTCCCTCTCAGATTACTTATGACTGCAATCCGGGCAGCTCTTAAAGAGACAGTACACAGAGGTTATACAGGCACTCTCTGGCAATCACAGTTAAACTGCTAAAACGCAGGATGCCAGCCTGGCAGTGGGCATTTAGGCAAGCTTGAGGAAGACTTTTCGGGAACCCCCAATTGTAGGGGGGTTACATGCCCAAGCTTACCCCATCAAGGACCAGTGAGCTCCCACAGTAGCTAGAGTATTAGTGGAGAAATTCTTGGAGCACTATGGTGCCCCCGTGACTCCATTTAGACCAGGGCCATGACTTAGATAGTTGACTTATCAAAGAACTCTTGTCACTGTGGGGCATCAGAAAGTCTCATACCACCCCATACCATCCCCAAGGTGATCCCCAGCCTGAGAGATTCAATTGGACCTTGCTAGACATGCTGGGCACCTTGATCCCTGAGACAAGTGCACTTGGAGTCAGCGGGTGAGTGCCCAAGTCCACACCTACAGCTGCACCGGAATGATGCTATGGGGTTCTCTCCCTACCAGCTCATGTTCAGGAGAGAAGCCTAGTTGCCTGTGGATCTTTACTTCAGAGTCTCCACTGATGGTCTTGTGGCAGGGGACTAGCTGCAGAATGTGAGGAAGTTAAAACAGCAACTGGACGATGCCCATCACCTTGCTTCAGAAATGGCCACCAAGAGGAACCAAGCCAATAGATCGTTATGACAAGAAAGTGGGATTTCAGGATCTGGAGGCCAGTGACAGAGTATTGTTATGATGTCTGGGCATAGCAGGAAAGCACAAGATCACAGACAGATGAAGAAGCATGCCGTATGTCATTCTGTAAAAGCTGGAAGGCCTTCTGGTATATAAGACTCGGCATGAGGGAGAGACTCGAGATCACAAAGTCATACATTGAAACCATCTGCTGCTCATTGGTGACCAAATAGTGGACACAGATAGCTCAATGGAAGATCCTCCTCCTTCACCCCCCACCACTCAATCTGCTGCACACAGGAGACAGAGGCATGAAAGTAGTGATACCATGGGGGCTGTGCCTGCCCAGAGTTGTGGGGGTCTCAGATGGAAAAAGTACAGATGATGAAACCAAAGAAAAAGGGGATAGAACCCCTGTAGTTTTTACCCTACCCCAGAGTTAGCCAGACTATTTCATGGATCGCCCCTGATGTTGGTGGACACGACTGTATCCAAGAAACAAGATGAAGACAGTGAGGCTGCTCCTGCTCTGCCTCTGGCAGGGACTGCTCAGGACTTCAATACCAGTCCACTGAGCCCTGTGAGTGGAACCAGAGCAGCTCCCCTGCAGAGATGTCTTTTGGAGGATCCATCGAGGACTTGAATACTAGTCAGCCTGGATCCTCTGAATGGCCACAGGATAGCCCTGAGGAACAGATAGGGGAGGATGTGGATGTGCCTTTTGGAGGGCCCACATTGGAACTGAACGCTGGTCCGACTGTGTCCTCTGAAGAGCCACAGGATAGTCCTATTAGACAAGTGAGTGAGGATGCGGAGATACTGGAGAGCGTTGCCCCAACAGCTGAGGGAGAAACAGTGCAGGATGCTTGTGACAGTGATGTGGACTCTGCCTCTGAGCAAGAGGTGGTTACTAGTCCTGGGGTTCAGGAGACCCCGAGGAGGTCAGGGAGGATGGTATGGCCCATCCACAAGTTAACCGTTAGGCTGTCAACAGAATTGGAACATATAGGAATTTTGGACTGATGTATCAGTCCGCAGCTCTGCAAGAGTTAACTTACGATGTCCCAGGAGTTCCATCTGATTTACCCTTATTTGTAGTATACAAGGAAGTACATATTAGCCCTAGGTCCCTCCAGAAATAGTTACATGTCCTGCTGATGCTAAACCCGCTAGGCCTGAGGAAAAAGTGACCAGGAGAAGGAAAGGGAACTGAATGGGTACCTAGGAGGTTTGAGGGAAAGGTGTACTATGTTGGTTTTCAGTATCCTATAACTGATAGACTAAACATATGGGTGTCATTTCCCATGGGGTTAGGGGCTCATAATAGGAAATCTATTTACTGAAGTGTACATCATGTTTTGTTTGAATGTTTATTGTTCTAAAAAAGGGTTACGATATAATAGATAGGATTCAGGAGTATAGTTAGAAATGTTATTGAATGTTGGTGTTTAAACTGTTTAGTTTACTGTGTCCATGATATTTGTTCATAAGCTTGGCGTGGGAGCCAAGCATTCAAGGGGGGAGTGTAATCCCCCTCTGGGGGGGCTTACCTGAAGTTTCCCCATCTCTCGACAGCTGCTGTTGGCCCCTGTAGTTTTTCCGGTGCAGACCAGGTCCATGTTGAGTCTCCTGAGTTTTCTGCTGTCACAGATCCCCCTAAAAGTAGTTCTGAATTTTGTTTTAGCCCCGTTTGTGCTTCAGTCTTTACTCACAAGTCACTGGGGTTTGTTAAAGTTGCCGGTGACCATGCATGCGCGATGGTGCTCTTTGTTGTGCGGACGGCCATTGCAGTCAATAACGGGGAGTTGTTCTGTGGTTTCAGTGCCCCTCCTGAGCATTGAGATTCTTTGTCTATAGCTTGTTTTGTTTTTTATCTTTTTGGGCCCCCACTACCCAAGCAAATGGGGCCTGCATAGGGGTGGTGGCTACATCTCAACTATTGAATTGGATCAGAGATCCGTGTCAGTAGGTGCTGGCTAAGTGCAGAGAAAGGACATTCATAGTCTGTTGCTGCAAACTGATATACTGAAGAAGAAATATGCCATTGCAGAAGGTTATTTCTTGTATTTTGAATAAACATCACACAGAGATTGTGTGTTGAACCTGAAGTTCGGTGTCTGGTCCATCTGTTATCCCACAACCCTTCCACATTGACATCAGGGTGCCCAATCCCCATGTCAGCATTATGAACCCCCCAACTCATGTGGCATACTGGAAGCCCCCCCAGTGTTCCCAAATTTATGATCCCCTTGATGGCATCAGGGTGCCCAATCCCTGTGTCTGCATTGTGTACCCACCCCCCACTCATATGGCACACTGGGAGCCCACTCCAGGGTACCCAAATGTATGTTTTGTTTCTTTTTTCTCCCGCGATGACATCAGGGTGCCCAATCCTCATGTTGGCATCATGTACCCACCCAACTCATGTGGCATACAGGCAGCCCACCCCAGTGTGCCCAAATGAATGCTTTTTTTCCTGTACATAAAGAAAACCTCCCTCCAACGTGTTTTTTTAACCTGTAAAAAAGAAAATGGTCCCTCATCATTACCCCAGTCCCCATTCCTCATCTCCACCCTCCCACTGAGCACTCACCTCCCCGCATCCCCCACACCCCATACTTACCTCTGGAGGTCAGTGCTGTCATCTTCTCTGGACTGGAACACATCTGCACTCTTCAAAGCCGAACTGCAAACTAAAGAATCAAAGGTAAGCCTGCTATAATGGCAGTCAATGGGGTTTTCAACTTATGTTGATAAAGCAGCCATTTTGTGGAAGTTTGGCCCCATATTTTCAACATAGGGTTCTTGGGACCCCACCTCATGAACACTGTCAATGTCATTTTGTTTCTCAGTCCTGAAAGGTGATTTTGTGGTTGCTGCGTGGAATTATCTTTCAGGACCAATTAATGAAAAGACAGTGCCACTATTCATGAGGCGGGGTCCCAAAAAGCTCATGTTGCAAATTTGGTGAAACAATTCCAAAAATTGACTACATCAAGAGCGTGCATTGCAGTTTCTATGCATGCTCCTAACTTTGCCAATTTTTAATATTTTCACTCCAGATTTTCAACATTGCCATTTTTGCTCACCTCCTTATTAACAGTGCAGCTGTCATTTTTCACATCCTGCCTGAAACATGTTTTCACATCTGTGGTACAGAATGACATGGTCACTCTACAAAATCATCTTTTTGGGACATGATAGTGGCGCTCTTTGTGAAGTGGGGTCCCAAAAAGGCCATGTTGAAAATTTGGTGCAACAACTCAAAAAAAATGGGCAAGTTATACCTGGGTATTCAAAATTTTCTACGCACATGTGTAACTTTGGTCATTTGGCAGCTCGTCACAGCCGTATCAGTTCTGTCTAGAGTTTGTTATGTATTGGTATGACTGTTGCCTTTTTCTAATCATCCAGTACCTCTCCAGTCTCAATTGATGTGTTAAATAAGGAAGCCAGAGTTGCTGCTATCCATTCTTTCATCTCATTCATCAGCCTTGGCTGAAGCTGATCTGGTCCTGATGATTTGTTTATATTATTCTTTTCAAGTTGTAATTTGACTTCAGCTATATGAATTTTAGTATTGATCTTAGTTTCCTGATTATTACTTCTAAAATCGCTAAGCTCATCTTCGGGCTTCTAGCTGTATGAAGTTTTCTAAGCTCATAATCTGACTTCTAGCTGTATGAAGTTTTCATATGGGGAATCCTTTTTCATGAGGTTTTTCGTATGCTGCCATTTTGTCTATGATTTAAAAAAAATGGAAAACGCACTAAAATGGAATTGTAGACACAGAGCAACAGATGTTTGCTACTCATCTGGACCCCTAAGGTGAATTCCACCATTCAATGTTGGAAAAATGATGGCCAAATGTGTCTTTTCTTTCTTTTTTATCTTTTTTCATGACTCACTTCCATCATTTTTCATGAAACAATGATGCTTCTTGCTGTACTTTTGTCATCGCCTTGTGCTCAGATGGTTTGGACTTTTGCTCTGAAATGTTCATGATAAAGAGGGCTTGGCCCATAGATATGCCTTTGGCCGGTTTTGTGAAAAAATTGGTAAGACGTTCCAGAGTTATTACATTTGAAAAATTCAGCTTCTGAACATGCTCAGTAAGCATTTAAAACAGCTGTATAAATACTTGTATGACCCTCTGATCCCCAAACCCATAAGGAAAGGGAATATTGTTTAACCAGAAGTAGCACACTAAGCTGAAGCTTGTTTCCACATGCAACCTGGGAGCACAAGGAAGTTAAGTGACTTGTTCAGGATCAAACAGTATGCATCTAGGTGGCTGTGGTATTCAAACCCAGGTCTTCAGATCTGCAGCTCAGAGCCTTAACCCACTGCGCTATATTGTCTCCTATACTGCCTCCATAACTACAGTGGAACCTCAATTTAATGAACCCAAATGTACCGATCTAACCTTTCTAACAAACTTTTTTTTCAGGACCTGAGATTTCCTCTTGATCAGGTGTTCCTGAGAGGGACTGATGTAATTACCCAATCAGCTGTAGATCAGCTGTGTTTGCTGTCAGTTTGCTGTCACTCACTATGATTCCATGATGTCCAATCAGGTAGCATCCTCACTCTTTCAAAAGGTAACCTGGTTACGTTAACCTTAGTTTGAGTTGCAAAGAAGCCAGAAAACCCAGTAGCCCATGATGTACTGTAGGTGCTAGGGAAAGGGTACCTACAATAATGGGGACCCCTTCCCCAGTGCATTTCAGGGATGGTTAGGTAGGGTAGGGTAGGGCAGCCGGATAAGGGAGTGGGCGAGTATAGAGACTTCCCGACACTATATGTGTGCACACAGGGGAGAGCGAGCAAGCACAGGAGGGGGACATGAGAGGTTGTGCCACGGTAGTTGCTGAGCCAACCCTGTGGTGAGGTGGGTGGGTTGCCAGTGCTGGTCAGCAGGGTACGGGGTTCGGGTCCGTGCACTGGTGTGTTTTTGTTGCGCCTGGCCCAAACCTTGTTTTTTAATGTTTTCACCCCCCAACATGCACCCCCTGGAGTTGAGAACTTTAGTAGAGGGTGGGGGTGAAGCCCCAACAGAAAACATTATAAGCAAGTCCGTGCTGTTTTTCAGTATCGGGGTGTCACAATGCCAAAAGAAATTTTTAGGCATTAGATTCTTAAGTGATAACGGTTATGACAATTAGGCTTTCGCCATTATCACATAGAACTGAAAACCCGGTTATGGACAACAAGGCAATTGAGGTATTCATGATGTGTTTGACATGAAAATCAAGCTGAATGCAACCCTCTCCACCACCTAGTGCTAAGAAATCTTAGGAGTCAAACTGTGTAAAGCAGAGCAGGAAAGCTACAACAGAAGTTGATGAAAGACTTCTTCTAAAACAGTGCTAAAAAATGTTTAGATTTTCCCTAATGCAATGAATGGTGGCCACAATCCTGTAATACACAATTACTATTAACAATGTAAAGCACTAAGCATGAGAAAAACAAATATCATCACTTAGAACGTAAATCATCTGCCAATTGAAATGAATGGTGGCCCATATCTGGTAATGCACAAGCACTCTTACTACAATGTAAGCACTAAGCATAGAGAAACAACACTTAGAATCACTTAGCTTCACTCACTGTAGCTTGGAGAATCCAGTTTACTACAGTACAGCATTTAAATCATTAAAATTGCAAACATAAATCAATGTACAGTAAATGAACCACACGCATTGAAATAAATGGTGGCCCCAATCTAATGAATGCCTGATTATCCAAACTATTCAGCAGCCACACAAATGGTTCTAATAATTGGGGTTCTACTATATACATTTCTCTGGTGCCTAGTGGCACCCCCTCACCCTCCGATTGCCATCTCCATATTTTGAGTGTATTTTACTGGTGTCTAGGGGCACTCCCCACCCTCTGATTGCCGTCCCTGTATTTCAAGTGTATTTCCCTGATGTCTAGTGGCTCCCCTCACCCTCTGATTGCCATCCCTGTAATTAAATTATATTTTCCTGGTGTCTACAGGCACCCCCACCCTCTGATTGCCTTTCCCATATTTCACTTGTATTTCCCTGGTGTCTAGTCACACCCCTGCCCTCTGATCACCATCCCAATTTGCATTTTTTTGTTTCCCTGGTGTCTAGTGCCACCCCTCACCCTACGATTGCCATCCTACCTGTCATAAAGAAAACAGTCCCTTGATGTATTTTTTGCCTTTTTAAACCTTTATAAAAGAAAACGATCCTTTGCTTTTCTGACCCCCCAACCCCAACCTCCCACTGAGCACCCACCACCCCACACTCCCACACACCATCACTCACTTGAACAGGTCCCTTAGTGAAGATACATTCTTTGATCGAAGACATGTCTTGCTGCTGAAACCACCGTCTGCTATATAACAAAGTAATGTAAGTGAGCTTTAATGTATTTCAAAGGGATTTTAAACTTCAGTGCATAACTTTGTCATTTTTTTGCATTCTTTTACAGCAAATTTTCAGCTTGGCCCTTTTGAGACCCCATCTCATGAACAATGTCAATGGAATTATGCAAATGCAGCCCGAAAGGCGATTTTGCAGTTGACTGGCGAAAACACATTTCAGTCGAGATTTGAAAATTTTCACCACCCTTGTTCATAAGGTGGGGGTCATAAAAAGGTATATTGAGAATTTGGGGTCAAAATATGTTAAAATGCAAAGTTATGTTCATCCGTTGACATTTACCTATGCTCCCTCTTAACTTTCGTAACTTTAAATATTTTTGTCCCAAAATTTCAGCATAGCCATTTCATTACACCACCTCATGAACTTGACAGCTAGTCATGTTTCAAATCTTCACCAAAATGTGTTTTTGCTTCTTTGCTACAGAATGATGTTGCAGTGGCATGTAATGATGTTTTGGCAGGGGATTTTAACAATTTTAGTAACAGGTTCATGAGGTGGGATATTAAGAAGGCTATGCTGAAGTTTGGTTGCTGATGTCCTACAAATGGAAGTACAGAGTCAAAAGGGCCCTGCGCTCCCACAGGCAAAGAAGGACATATTAATACTATCTCAAACAGTAAGGAAATTCTTTGCAAAAAACTGCATTAATGCAACATTTAGGGTTCAAGCTAAAGTGACAAAGTAGGGAAATGTGGCTTCAGGGGTGCAGTCTTCCTTGGGGTTGTCAACCCTAAAGCTCACCCCATAGAAACATAGAAACATAGAAACTGTTGGCAAATAAGGACCACTAGGCCCATCGTGTCTGCCTGTAGGTCCATTTTTTTGTTTCCCTGGTGTCTAGTGCCACCCCCACCCTTCGATTGCCATCCTACCTGTCATAAAGAAACATAGCCTACTTTGTCACTTTAGCCTGAACCCTTTTTCGATACACTCCAGAAAAATATGTACCTAATAGGGTGAGCTTTAGGGTTGACATCCCCAAGGAAGAATGCACCCCTGCTTTGTTGTAGGTGTGGGGGTGGGGTTTTAGGGTTGAAAATCCTAAAGCTACATTCCTCTACTTTTGTTGCCTGAGCCTGAACCCTAAATGTTATATTATTGCAGTGTTTTTGCAAAGAATATATACATATATAAGAATTGCACTTCTGCAGGTTAATCAGTTTTAGACAGATATAACAGAACAGTGTGCACATCCATATCAACTCTGAGGAAGGCATGGCACCCACCCACTAAAAACAGCTGTTCGACAGTGCACATCAGGGCATGCATATCCATTCCAATGCACACTCTGACAAATACCTAAGGCATTTGGGAGCAAAACAGAAACTAGAAGCTAAAAGTTTAAAGTGGAACACAGTTTATTCAGGATTAAAGCTTGGATTTCACTGTAAAACAGACTTGTAGTCCATGTAAACATGACAGATTGGCAACCAGCAGAACAAACTTCATATCATTTACAGTAAGAGACTGTTTGAATTTACTGTTACCATAAGCAGTGCTCATGCTACGAGTACCTGCTGTCGGAACTCTGCATAATGTGAACACACTGTTAAAGCTGATGGTTCAATATTTTTGAATGAGAGCCCAGTGTACCCATGTGTTTTGGATGTGATATATGGACACACTCTTTGCATTATGTCTGTGCTTGTGTGATATATCATAGAAACATAGAATTTGTTGACAGAAAAAGGCAGTTTGGCTCACCCTGTGTGCCCAAGTTTCCCTTCCTATTCTATGTCTGCAGACCCTAACTGTTCTCTGGCAACCATCCTCCTTCCCTGTCTCTGCTGTAATGTACCACTATGTTTGTCCCATGCCTTCTTGAAACATCCCCACCACCACCATTTTAACCTACACCACTTCTACTGGCAGTCTGTTCCAGGCATCTACCACCCTTTCAGTGATGAAATGTTTCCTTACATCTCTCCTGCACTTCCCTCCCCTTCCCTCCTGCTTCTTCGCATGTCTCCTGGTCCTGGTTCTCATTCTCATATGAAAGAGGCTCCTCTCTAGTACCTTGTTCACCCCTGTAAAGGATCAGTACTTGTAGGGCTCAATCATGTCACCTCCCTCATTCCTTTCTTTCAGAGTGCACATGTTGAAATCCCTAACTTTTATCTTGTAGAACATTCCTTGCAATTCCTGCACAATTTTAGTTGTCTCCTCTGGACTGCCTCCACCCTGTCTATGTCCTTTCTGAGGTACTGTCTCCAAAACTGGACACAGCACTTCAGGTAGGGACGTACTGGGGAGCTATATGGTGGCATCACCACCTCCTTCTCCTACTAGAGATACTGATCCTCCCACACACCAGCATCCAGTTAGCCCTACTCATGGCCTTATCACACTGCACTGCCAACCTGAAGTCCTCTGATATAACACCAAGGTCCCTGTTCCATCTGATGACTGTCAGTACCCAACAAATCTATACTTAGCACCGGGGTTCCAATACCATAGGTGCATGATTTTACACTTTTTGGCACTGAACCCCAACTGCCGTGTCTTTGACCTCTCCTCAGGTTTCCCAAGTCCCTCTGCATTCTCTCCACCACTTCCTGTGTGTCCACCATATTGCAGATTTTGGTGTCATCTGCAGAAAGGCATCTTTCCCTTCAGCTCTTCTGCAATGTCCACTATGAAGACATTGATAAGGATTGGTCCTAGTGCCAAAGCCCTTGGTAGACAGCTGGTCACTTTTCCATCCTTAGAGTGAGTGTCATTAACCTCCACCCTGTCTCCTGTCTGCTAGCCAGTTTCAAAACCAGTTTACTAGTTTGGACCCCACACTTAAGCTGGTCAACTTTCCAATCAGCCTCCTATATGGCATAGTGTTGAAGGCCTTGCTGAAGCTCAGGTAGACTATATCCATTGCCCTCCCTGATCTAATTTCCTGGTCACCCAAACAAAGAAATCTTTTAGATTTGTTTGGCATAACCTTCCCTCATGAATCTGTGCTGCCTGTGATTCTATAGCCGTAAGATTCTAGGTGTTCAACCAGCCATTCTTTCAGTAGGGTTTCCATTAATTTTACCAAGACTGAAGTTAGGCTGACTGGCATACACCATATAATTGCTAGTCTCCTTGCTGCTGCCACTCTTACAGTATATAACTTCGTTGGACTCAAAAGGTCACTGCACTGATCACCAAGTAGCATCCCAACCCAAACATTGAAACCACAAGTCTTCAGCTGAAGACACTGAAGGCCATATCTAATGACAAATATGTAATTATAATAAAATACATGCAAATAAACAACCAATGGGTTTATTTTGGGGTTGAAGAACAAGATAGGGGACAAGGGAAACAAAGGTAAAAATAAACAGACAGCACTTTGCATTCATCCATACCATAAGGCATGTCTCAGCAGCTATCTCCCCTATGGTGCACTGGTTAACCCCACAGTCCCTTTGGGAGCTCCCAATTACAGTTCGAGTATGAACACAGATGCAGAGTTGCAGGCTCGTGATGCTTGGACCTTGGCGTGGTACCATGTAAATTCAGTTGTTGGCTGCAGCTGCTGACTAGCAAATTACACAATTGGATGGACAGTAAAACACTGGTTCCTGGCTGTAAGCTATAGCTGTGGGCTTGATACTAAGGTTGTGCAGTAATGCCCAGAAAGTATCTAGCTATCTATCTAGGTAAACAATAGGAAAGATAAGTTCTGGGGCTAAAACCCAGTACTCATGACCTTCAGATGACAGACTGGTGCTGTTTCTGTGGGAACGTCTTCCCTGATTCTTTTCTGTAAGCTAGATAGAGGTGTGGTGGACCCAATATGCTTCCAGTGGTGAGGGGGTGTGGGTTTTCATGCTCCAGACAAAGATGATCCTATTTGCCCCACAGATGGACTTGTCTTCACCCACCCTAACAGACAGGCAATCACTCGGGACCTCAGCTGGTTCAATCCCCAGATGCAGAGAAGGTTTCAAGGCAACCCCTGCTCTAATTCAGTGATAGATCCCATGATTGACACTCTAACTGCATCAGTACCCTTTTCAAGGGGTCTCAAGTCTGTTTTGGACAAACATTTTAGTCAGACAGGAATAGCAAACGAGAGCTATTTACAAATGCTCTCCTCTCCTCTTCACATAAGTTCTGTTCCAGACAAATCTGTTCTTTTTGCCTATGTCTCTTCCTTGTATAGAAATCTGGGGATTAAATATCAGTGGTCAGCATCTTACATAGTATTCATTATGCTAAACCCCTGGCTCTTAGTAGCTGTAAGTTCCAGTGGAAAAGCATGCACATAAGTCCTAACCCAACTTTCAATTCAAAGCAATTTTACAGAGCTGAGCTCCAGATGTACATCAGTTTCACAGGGACTGAATGTTCTGATTCAGTTATTTTGTACAGCTGAACTAGTCTACATATTGATGTCAGTTTCCCAGGGCAGACTACACTAATTTAGTTGTTTTGAGAGCTGCTTGAAACTGAGCAACCTCCTTGCTGTGGGCTCCCCAACCCTGAAAGCAGTCTAGGGGCCAGTTGTGAAGAGAGGTGGTGGTGTGCTGACCATGGTGAGAAGGACACTGAACAAGTCTGCAGAACAAATGAGAGTATCCACTCCAGCCCTGGGTCACATAGCTGCAGTCTGGACCAAGGTAAAGGAACAGTATAGAGGACAGTGGCAGCAGTGCTCCAGAGAGAGCCAAAGGCAAGCCCCTTTCATAAGGGTGCTACATCAGTGATTTGAAAAAGGATTTATTTCTATTTTTTTAATTGTTTTATTTGTAATGTTTGAACAGGAAAGGCACACAAAGCCATAGTGACATGTTCCCATGTGTATCCTAGGAGGTGGGTTGCATGGACCTCCTTTATTGACATGGGGAATGTTGGCCATGACACAGAGGAAACACCCTGGTACGTGATTAGATGAGCGCTACTAGAATAGTGCCACAATTCACAGTGCTAGTCTAGTAAGTGCTACCGAGGAAAGTGAGAGGGGATTTACAGCGCTTTCAGTAAGCTCTCACCTAGTCGCTGTCTGTGGTACTTAAAGCACAAAAGAGCACCAGAAGCCAGGAGGCTAGCTGAGTTGCTCCTGTGGTGTGGAGGGCTGGGGTATTGAGCAGCTCAACCAGCGGCATTGGAGACCAGGGTTCTAATCCTGGTTTCCAACATTTTTTTGTGCACTCTAGACTTAATTTTTTTCCATGTGGCTGTGGAAACAGAATTCCATGGCACCACGAGTTTTAACTTTCCCCATGATCTGCCCCCCCCCCCCGAGAGAGATCCTTCAGTCCGGGCGGGGTGGGAGTGCGGGGGGCTAACAAAATTGACACTGTTATTGCCGCACAGTTCTTGTTCATGCTATTCTTGTAGGCACTCACCTGACCCCTACTCTTCCTCTGTAAGTGCCATGGGCTCTTTTACTTCAACAACTGCCTTACTTGCAACACTAGCCATCTACAGGCAATCCTCCCTGTCTTCTTCCGTCTAAGTTTTCCTGAATTTCTTGTAGGTTGACCTCTTATCCCTTACTGCCTGGGCAACCTTAGTGCTAAACTAGCTGAGTACTTTGGCCCTTTAAGTGCTTCCCTTTGAGCCTAATGCATTCCCTTGTGGCAACCATTATTCCTTACATAATGATGGACCACCTTTGGCCCACCCCCATATCCACTCAAATGCTTGCCAGGTGACACTTTAGCAGCTTGCCCATCTTTCTTTTTTTTTTTTTTTTAGATTTTTTGCTTAAGTTTATTCCTTTCCCATGAAAGAATGAGAGAAAAAAAAACTAATAAAATGCATAACATGACATCTGTGGCTTGCTGGCTGCTAGCTCGCTTCTTTTTTCAACCTAAAGACACTCACAAGCTCATTGGCTCTTCTGTTTCCTCTGCAGGAAGAGAGCAATTTACAAATTTTGAACCACATACGTGTGCGGTATTTGAATATTTCTATTATGTCCCCATTTTCCCTACTTTCATTTAGAGAGTACCTATTTAGTTCCTTAAGTCTTTACTTGTAGGGCTTTTGATGCAGGCCCTGCACCATTTTGGTAGCGCCCCTCTGTACCCACTCCACCCTGTTTATGTCCTACAGAGCTTTGGATTGCTTTCCCGCTAGTCGACCTGCCTGAACAGAACAGATGATGCACACATTTAAAAAACGGAAATCAAAGTCAATTTCTTTCAGTGAAAGACAGAGTGAGAAGAAGCTTTTCACACTGAGGAGAGCGGAAGGATCGGGGAGATCTCACAATCTGTATGTGAGAGAGAGAGAGCAACCTTTTACAACTTACAGAGAGAGAGAGAGAGGGAGCTTTTCCATTTAAGAGAGTGGGTTGGCTGGAGAGATCTCACATCAAAGAGAGTGAGGGGACATCAGTGGGTTGTCAGGCAGGTTAGTGAGATTTCACAGCAAAAGAGAGGGCTACCCCTCAAAGAGAGCAAGGGGACATCAACTGCGAATTGGCAAGAACTGATTTTGTTTTTTAAAGGTGGGAAACAGTTGTTCTGCTTGGGTGGACCAGTGAGATCTCACAGTGAGAGAAAGCTACCCATTCAAAAGAGTGAGGGGATATCAGCTACAGGCCATCAGGAATTGTTTTTTAAATGTGGCATTATCTGTTTTTTTCAAGCAGGTCAGAGAGTAAGGTTACAAGTAGGTGGTAAGTGGCCTCTGTTGTGACTAGTGTGGTTAGTGGAACCACCTTGCCAGGCAGTTTAGCAGGTTAAGCACATGAGAACAAGTAGCAGAGTGTGGTTATAGGGACAGAATCATCCCAATGAAATGGCGACCCCATCACGTTTAAGCAGCAGTGAGTTTCATAGGAAAGAATGGCCACTTAATTGTTGCCCAGCAAGATGTCCCAATAAAGCGGACATCTTGATTATCTGCATCCCGATTAAGTGGCTTGTTCTGTATCAGGAGGATGGGGAACTCACAGTCAGACTCACATTCATGTAGCCTACATTCAGTAAATGAATGAAACTTATTTAACTTTAGACCACTTTCCGAAATAATCTTCAAAGTAGCTAGTCAATGTTAGCAACAACTGTCATGGGGAGGAAGATGGGGGATTGTTATTTAAAAAAATAAATAAAAGCCTGGGCAGGCAGGAGAGAGAGAGACAGAAAAAAGCAGAGAGTTCAGTTTGCAGTCAGGAGGGAGTGGGTTGTTTGGCATTGGGCAGTTATTTTTTTTATTCTACGTGGAGCTGGTGGGTCTGGGATGGAGAATTGGTGGGGTGGGAGTGAGAGAGAGAGAGAGATAAAGAAGCAGTGATAAAGACATGGGGACAGAGAGGTACAGAGAGAGAGAAGACTTATTCATGCATACTACTAGTTATGTGCTTCAACTCTAGTGCCTGTGAAGCAAGCATTACTGCAATTATGTTAGCAGTGGGCATTTTTTGTTTTGTTTTGTTTTTATGTGGAGCTAGTGAGTCCAGTATTAAGAACTGGTGTGTGGTGGTTGAGTGAAAAAGAAAGAGAAACAGACAGAGAAGCAATGATAGAGGTGTGTGTTTGGGGATGGAGAGAAAACTGATCCATACATGCTAAAGATGATTTGTTTCAACTCTACTGCCAGCAGTTATGTGATGTGTTCAGTATCCCGTCACCTCCCTTCCAGAGTCTCTTCTCTTTCCTCCTACATCAGCATGCTTCTGCAATGCAGCCATAAAAACAATATTTTTTACAGAGCTGGATGTCACTCAGCAACAAATAAAGGAAATGATAGGGACCAGGTGTTCACAGTTAAGATTCAAATGCAAGAAACCAACATAAATCAGGTACTCACCATCTTCAAAATGACATCAAATATGCTAAAATGTTTTAAAATGTGCAGTACTGCAGCTTTTATTAAAGTATCTGAACAAAATGCCTGACACATTTCTGTTTATATGATTATTTTTCAAAGGTATAACTGTGGGAGCACAGCAGTCTTGAGTATAAAATATTTGAAGAAACAGGGACTATTTTCAGATAGTGGCTCATCTAGAATAAAGTGTCAAAAAGATCAGTGTGAGGGGATGGAGCAGTGTCATTTCCTTTGGACCAGGCAGCTCTTGATGGAAACTGTGACAAACCACTGGGGGAGCTAGTTCTGCCTATTAAAAAGATAATAGGAATTAGTCTTTCTGACAGTGGGAGCCATGACTGGCAAGGGGAGGGAGAGGGCTGATTTTTTTTCCATAAGAGTCAGAGCAGTATGGAGAGAAAGAAACAGGCAGAGAACCAAGCAAGTGAGTTTGCGATAGGGAGGGGGCATGTCTTTTGGCAATTTTTTTTAATTTTATATCGAGCCAGTGGGTCAAGGATGGAGAACTGGAAAGAGGGATGTGTGAAAGAGAGAGACATAGACAGCAATCAGTGGGAGAGAAGTGGGATCTTTTTTAAAATAAGCGTAACTTGGCAGGAGAGGGAGAAACAGGCCAACAGCCAAGTGAGTTTGTGATCAGGATAGGGCAGATTCTCAGTGTGCAGGTTTCTGTACTTTATGTCAAGTTAGTGGGTCTGGGATAAAGAACGGGTGTGGGGGAAGGGCAAGATTGCCCATCTTTCTGAAGTCCACCTTTCTAAAATTTTTATTTTTAGTCTTAGTGGGGTGCCTTTTCCCAACTGGCACCACACTGTGTGATGGTCACTCCCATGCAGGGGCTCCTTGACTTTCTATCCTGCAAGTGTTCCCTGTTTATCAGCATCAGATGAAGAACTGATCTCTCCCTGGTGGGTTCTGTGACACCCTGTGTCAGGAACCCACTTTGCAGTGCATCACCTGACTCCTAATACAGGTCATGACAGGTACCCTGCAATCCTGCTTAGGCAGGTTGAAGTCTCCCACAGTTACTACCTCTCCCTTCCCTGCTGGTTGGGTGATCTGTAAACAATCCCAAACCTTACCTTCCTCCCTCTATTAGACAGTAACTGAATTCACATTGCTTCCACCCCCTTCCTCTGACTCCTCCCTTGTACAAGTTATGCCATCCCTGATATCCAATTGTTTAAGCAGGAGTAGCACACTAAGCTGAAGCTTGTTTACAGGTGTGACCTGGGAGCACAGGGAAGTTAAGTGGCTTGCTCAGGGTCACACAGTATTCAAGTGGTGGCTGTGGGATTCAAACCCAGGTTTCCAGATTTGCAGATCAGAGCTTAAACCACTGAGCTAAACTGCCACCCTCCCCTTTTCATACCTCCCTGTCCCTTCTGTATAATTTAAACCCAGGAACTAAGAGGTCCCAGTAATGGTTTGGTGTGGCCCATGTCTCAATGACTGCTGCAATATCCACTCCACTCTCAGCCAACAATGCCTTCAAGCCATCCATCTTGTGTCCAAGACTTTGTGTATTCAGGGTCACCACCTTCTACCTAGAACCTAAGCCTCCTTCATTTCTCTCCCATCTGCTTTTATCGTTTTTTCTCATTACCTGTGCCCCACCCCCCTCTACTAACCCCCTCGCTCCACCTCCACACTCCAATCCCCCTGTAAGGTATGGGGGAGAGGTCTGCTGGCCTCCTCATCCCAGAGACCCAGTGCATGCAGGCCATTTAGCTCCCCCCTTAGTAACTTAAATTAAATTTTTGCTTCATGTGCTCCACAGCTTGTCCTTAAGGACTATTGACTCCCCAGTACTGAGGAGTAATCTGTCTGGTACAAAAAGTGTTTCATCTTACCAGGTCTCCTCCCCAGCCTCCAGTACAGTTGTGCTCTTCCTCCTTGCACCACTTCCTCAGTCAGGCATTGAACTATTCTATCCTTTTCTTCCTGATTGTGCTGGCTCTTGGTACTGACGACACCTCCAAGAATGCAAGCGATCTGGCTACCTCTCTGCAGGTCTTCCCTACCACACATAATCTTTTCTGTACCACCCCACCTCCTCCCCAGCTAGCTTGTTGGTACCTACTGTAAGTGTATATCTGTAAATGGTTCCACCCCCAACTCACCTTACCAAAATCCAAATTTTTGGGCACATGCTCTCTGCTGTCAACCCCAGAATGAAAATCACCCTCCTATCCACATTTTGGTCCCACTTTCTTCCCCAGCAAATATTCTTAACTATGGAGTCCCTGAGGATTACCACCCTTCTACCCCCCTCCCATTTCTGACTCCTTCTTTCCCTTCTTTGACTGCCTTACAAACTCCCCCCCCCCAGCTGCTTCCCCTCCATCATGGTTACCACATCACCCTTACCTTCCCAAAGCCCTGCTTGCCTGACACCCCCAAAGCCTATACTTGCACCTTTATCTGTCATCCCACCACCTCCCTTTTGGCCACCTACACACACCCTCTCTTTCCCCCTACTCCTGTCACCTTACTCCCTCCCTCCCCCCACCTCTTACTCGACTCTCCATGTTCTCTCTTCCCTGTCCAGCATGATTACTTTGTACTGTCTCCCCCCTTCTCCTGTCCTACTCCACAAACCCCATTGTTTTAACCCAGCCTCTGTTCTCATCTTCTGTTTCCCTCTTCACTTCCAGACAGTGGTTGAAATCAGTTCCTTAAAGGCACCACTTTGAATATCCCCACTCCTGTTGCATTTCTCACAGTCCCACCTCTCCTCCCCCACCACCACTTGCCATTCCCTGTCACTAGGATCCCTTGCCCTCTGAGATGGGGGTACCCCCAGAACTTGGGTGATCCCCTCTATACCTATCTCCTGCCTGCCAACCTCACTCCCCTAGGCATCTCCATCTGTCTTTCTCTCCCCTGCCCAACTCCTTCTATGCTCCACACCAGCCTCCTCAGTTCCCATCTGAACTGCCTTACTACTGTTCTTAGGTAATCCAGGCACTTGTATACAGACAGCCCCGTTACCCACATTGTCCCCCAAAATATTGCTGCCCACAACCATTACAGTGCACCACCCACCTCCCACTATCCTGATGCCTGTATATGTTCCTGTTCCACTACATCCAGAGATTTCAATCACGACCTAAGTAAATATGATCTCACCAGTGTACCTCCACACACATCTCCCTCTAAGGTAGATAGAACACATTGACTTTTCAGGCAGAAGGGTGTTAATTCAACTAACTTACACTGCTATCTCTCTAATGCAAGGAGTCTCCAGGGCAAACTAGATGAGCTTAAAGCAATCTTGAGTAATTATAATATTGATGAGGTATTCATCACTGAAACCTGATGGAGCAATAATGATGTTTAGAGTAGAAAAATTAGTGAGTATCAATCATAGCATCTGGACAGAATCAATAAAAAAGGGGGAAGTATAGCAGCATTTATATCAAGCAAAATAAATTCTGTTGATATCTCTGATAAGATCAAAAGGAATAATAATACTGCAACACTATGGATTAAAATAAATATTTGTAACAAACCCAATAACATCACTGGTTTATGTTACAGACCCCTGGTACAAATTTGGAGACCACAGAGCTAATTAATAATGAACTGGAATTAGCTTGTCAGTTAGGACGGGTAACTTTTCAAGGTGACCTAAATTATAATGATATTCATTGGGGAACAGAACAGGCCACAAGTCACCAAAGCATCAGATTCCTTAGATTAACTAAGGAATTAGGTCTTATACAACATGTGGACCAACCAATAAGAGATAAAAATTTCCTTGATATTGTTTTATCATCTGGTGATACTGAAGTGCCTAAATGGGAGATTAAGGAGCCTCTTGTGAATAGTGATCATGATAGCGTCCATTTTATTATTCAGGACAACATCACCTGGCTAGCTGCACAACTACTTATAATTTATGATCGGCAAATGAGGAATTTCTTGAGAAATAATTATTACATTTAGACTGGAACAATACATTGCAGGACAAATCTGTTTCACAAATGTGGGAAATAATAACATTTGAAATATTACAAATATGCAATAAATATATTAAACTAGTAAAAAAGTATGATAACAAGGGTGTTAAGCCAAAGTGGCTTAATAACAAATAAAAAAAAACTACTGAAGAAGTAAAGAAAGCTATATAAAGACTTCAAAAATAATAATATGCAGGATAATTGGTGTCAATATAAATTTCTTCAAAAGAAATGCAAAAGATTGATACATAAAAGAAAGCACAGGATGGAACTAAATCTAGCTAGCACAGCTAGCAAGGATAACTTAAAACATGTTTGGGGATATGTCAACTCATTAATAAATAACAATCAAGGAATTATCACAATAAAACATAATAATGTAGAGGTGAAGGAGCCACAGCAAATTGCTGGCATATTCAATTTGTATCTTAGCACTGTGTTTACACCCAAAACAGAATTTACTGATGCAATCCCTAATGGTAAACCACATAAAATAGACATCACCCCTGAAATAATTAACAACAAAATAGGAAATTTAAAGGATTCAAACTCCACTAGCCTGGACAATATATCAGCAGCTATATTAAAAGTATTTGCTCCTCATATTGCTACTCTCTTGGTCACATTGTTTAAGAAATCTTTATCATAGGGAGAAACACCATCTGATTGGTTAAATGCTGTGATTTATACCTATACATAAAAAGGGTAGTAGAGCTGATTGTTGTAATTACAGACCAATCAGTCTAACATCAATACCAAGTAAGATCTTAGAATCTATTATTAAAGAGGCTATATATAATGACATTAGGGACAGAAGTCGTATAGACACAATGCAGCATGATTTTACGCCAGGAAGATTGTGCATCACTAACCAATCTTCCTTCTATGAAAACATTTCTGCAGCCTTGGATCAAGGGAAACCTGTGGATTGTATCTGTATAGACATGGCTAAGGCCTTTGACAAGGTACCACATAAATATATTGTGCAAACTTTAATTGACCACGAAATAGATCATAGAGTCATAGGCTGGCTACAATGCTGGCTCCCAAAATAGATCCCAGTCAGTTAGCATTAATGGTTATCATTCCTCCCTGACCTTGGTTACCAGTGGGGTTCCCCAGGGATCAGTCTTGGGACCCTTACTATTTCAATTATTTATATCCAGTTTGGGTAACAATGAATCAGTGTGGATTAGTAAATGTGCGGATGATACCAAAATAGCTAGCCTTGTATGCAATGAAACTGATTATAATAACTGGTGATCCTTGCTATCAACCAGTTTTCAAGTACTGTAAAAAGTCATATCAACCCGCAGGTTGATACGAAAAAAGTCGTATCAACCCGCGGTTTGATACGACTTTTACAGCCTCGCGCCAAGAAGCCTGCAGCACTCGCATTCCACAGTAAACAGATTCAAAGCACTCGTAAAAAGCACCATGGAGACCCATGGGCAAAACGCTTCTACTTCCTTACTGTTAGGCACACCACTACACTAGCACGTTATGTGATGTCAGCGTGGTGGCGTGCCTACTAGTAAGGAAGTAGGAGCGTTTTGGCCTCGGGTCTCCTCGTAGTGGAAATTGTAAGAATTTTTTTTTGTACCAGTTATTATATAAAATAAAACATATGTAGGGGTAGAAATGGAGTTTTTTTACACACCCTCGTTGTGTGATAATATTAAAACACATATTATCACACAACTTGGGTGTGTAAAAAAACTCCATATCAACTCCCTACATATGTATTATTCTCTATATAATAGTCTTCAAGTCACACTGGACAATACTATGCTCTGGGCCAGCTCTTTTTGTATGTCTTTCAATACAGACAAATGCAGCGTTATGCATTTTGGGGTCTATAATAGGAAACTGGAATATAACCTTGGTGACCTTTCACTAAAAAAAAGCTAATCAGGAAAAAAAATTAGGAATACTTATTTCAAACAAACTGACTTTTGAAATACACACTAACACACAGGTACCTAAAGCAAAAAAATCCTCTGGACAATAAAAAGGAATTTTAAAAGTAGGGAAGCTGAAGTTATCATGCCTCTGTACAGATCCTATATACTGTAAGACCATTGTTGGTCTATGGATCTCATCTATGGGGGCCAATAAAAGGTGGTATTAAGGATAATGTGGAAAAGATACAGAGGAAAGCCATGAAGATTATCTATGAATGTAAAAATCACTCTTATGAGGACTGCTCAAGTAGGTTAAATTTAATATCACTTCATACCAGAAGAATAAGAGATCTGTTAATGTGCCACACATTAATCCAAGATGGAGCTCTTTTAAAGAGCTAAATTTCAAACAAAAAAAAAACATAATAAAGGTACCAGAGGACACAATTTACAGCTTATGCCATGCAAATTTCATACCGAAAAAAGATCTTTTTTTACCCAGCGTGTAATCAATCCTTGGAATAGTCTCCCTGAAAATATAATTAATAGCAAAACTAAAGATGATTTAAAATTAAAACTGGATAGATACATCTTAAATGGTAATTCCATTTCATATTATACCCAGATAATGAGTGCATATGGGCTCACTGTCTTGCTTAGTTCCTAATGCCACAGCATGAACCATAGTAGTATCCTCCAGACCCCTGGCCCATCCACACTCCAGACAGGAACCTACAATATGTATATGATCCAGTTGGGAATGGCTGCAAAAGCCATTATTCCCTGTTGAATCCCAGTTGAATCTCAGGTTCAAGGCTTACAGTATGGGCATGGGCAAGACACTGATGTCAGAAATTGGAATTATCAGTATTTTGTTCTCTTATTATTAAAATTGTCTTTTTTTTTTTTGCTTTATTTTTCTATGGTCCCCATACCCCCCAGCTGGTCACTCCATCAGGCCTTGCCTAGGGACCCAAGTCACCCACTAGGCCATCCTTCTCGGCCATCTGTACCATCCCCCCATGTGCCGTGTCCAGGCTGATGGACGTATCCCTTCGACGGCAACCACCCCGCCCAGAGCCAAATGGGAGGGGAGATTTCTGCTACACCAGGCACAAGGCAAGGGATTGGTTTAGAAGTGCTCACCCAGGCTGCGTGGCTTGAGGGCACCTGGCAACTGTAATCCGGTTGGCCGAGCAGGCATTTTCTGTTTTCTCCTGCAACCCACCCACCTCCCACATTGTGGCCCCAAGCAGGTGGCAGCCTGGGGTGATGCACTTGTGGTGCATGCTCACCCATGCCGTAAAGTGAGCTGCCACTACAGGGCACCAGGATCTACTTGTTAACTGGTGCAGGCTTCCTCCCTCCCCCCAGGGAGGAGAGTGTCCAATAGATGCCCCTAACCCTTCCCACCAGTGTCTGTTCCTATCGTCCTGGGTGTGGGTGCGAACCCATGTCACCAGCATGCCGAGTGATCCCCTATCCCTTGGTGTCACTGAGCCAGCAATCTAAATTCTCTTTTTATAACATTAACCTGTCTCACCCAAAATACTGTATTTCTGGGATTTATTTGAGATGCCAGATACTGAATGCTGGGCATCACATACTAACACACTGGGTGAAGTGCCATCAGTGAACATGGCACAGATGACAACACCACACAGGAGTAACAGAAACTTTTAAATGAATTCAAGATTTTTGTTTCCTTCCCACTCTCCCAAAATATTTCTGGCATTTAGTTGATATGCCACAGACCGACTGCTGGGCAGCACATGCGCACACACTGTGTACAGTGCAGTCAAAGTGAACAAAGAACAGATGACAAGATCACACAGAAGTAATTTTCTGTTTTCTCCTGCAACCCGCCCACCTCTCACATTGTGGCCCCAAGCAGGTGGCAGCCTGGGGTGATGCACTTGTGGTGCATGCTCACCCATGCCGTAAAGTGAGCTGCCACTACAGGGCACCAGGATCTGCTTAAGTGGTGCAGGCTTCCTCCCTCCCCCCAGGGAGGAGAGTTTCCAATAGATGCTCCTAACCCTCCCCACCAGTGTGTGCTCCTGTCATCCTGGGTGTGGGCGCAAACCCATGTCACCATCGTGCTGAGTGATCCCCTATTCCCTCGGTGTCATTGAGCCAGCATTCGAAATTCTCTTTTTATATCTTTAGCCTGTCTCACCCAAAATATTTCTGGCATTTAGTTGATATGCCACAGACCGACTGCTGGGCAGCACATGTGCACATATTGTGTACAGTGCAGTCAAAGTGAACAAAGAACAGATGGCAAGACCACGCAGGAGTCACAGATACTTTTTTTTGCCATAAAGGTTTTTGTACTCCTGGTCCAGGGGCAGCTGTTCAGCCTTGTCCCTGTTCTCTTGAGCCACACAGTACCTCCCCTGGGACCTACATCGGTCTTGGGTTCTCCCAGAAATATTCCTTTGTGGTGAGTCAGAAGTGAGGAGGGCCACCCCCCCCCCAAGTACAATAATCCAGATTGGACCAACGTATGGTCCCAGGTGGTGGTGCAGACCCATGTTGAAGAGAAAGGCTTCATTAAGCCCCTGACATCTGTTTCCCTCTTTTTGTCCTGCCCCTGCCACAGCACATCTAGTGTGTGCATCGGGATACATACGCAGGATGTTCCCACAGCTCCATCCCTTAGTGCCACCTGCACTGCACTACTAGCAGGCCTCCACCTGGTGGCAGTCTAAATCTGAGCACTCAATTCTGTCCTGCCCCAGCCAACCCCCTGCAGCCCAAGCTAGCTCCTGAACTCTGGTTGCCTGTGTGGCAAGAGGTTAGGTTCTAGTGCCTGAGCCCGCTATGCCACTGGGCTGGCTAATCACAGATACTTTTCTTAATGAAGTAAGGATTTTCTCTTCTCCCCTTTCACCCAAAATATTTCTGTGATTTATTTGAAATGCCATGTGCAGACTGTCAGGCAGCACATGTGCACACATTGTGTACAGTGCAGTACAGCACATCATAGTACAGATGGCAACCCCTCGCAGGAGTCACAGATACTTTTAAATGAACAAAGTCTTCTCCCATCTCACCCAAAATATTTCTGGGATTTATTTGAAATGCCTCACACTGACTGCGGCACATGTTCACACACACTGGTTACAGTGCAGTTACAGTGAGCACAGCACAGATGGACTGGTAATGCCACACATGAGTCACAGATACTTTTAAATAAATAAAGGAATTTTCTGCCCTCTCACACAAAATATTTGTGGTGTATTTTCACACCAAGACAGGAGAGGAGGCTGGCCCGGTGGCGTTGAGGGTTGAGGCGCTGGACGCCACACCTCGCACCACGCCAGCGACCCGGGTTCGGGAGCAAGCTCTGGTCATCGGGGGTTGGCCGGTGGGAGACAGGCTGGAGCGTCCGGGGACAGCTCGCCTTCTCCGGGGGGAGGGAGGGACTTCCATACCGGCAAGTGGCGACCCCTGGTGGAGACTGGGGAGATCGACGGCAAGCTGAGTCTCAGAGTCTCAGGGGGTACGATTGGTCACGGGCGGAAGCCAGCAGCCAATCAACCCCAGAGGCTGCTCCTTCGCGGAAGGAGGGGGGGTGACGTTGCGGGACGCCAGAGGATGCCCTGACGCTAGGGCACTCCAGTCCCATGGGGAACATGGAGAAAAAAGTACCTCCATGGAGCCTGGATGAAGGAGCACCCAGCCGATGTCCTAATGTGCCAGCACCCACCAGCAACCCAGGACCTGATAAGTACCCAAGATTTGGGGATCCCCAGACCCAACCCCACCCAGGGGGTGTTCCGTGGTGCAATGATGGGACTGAGGGAGCAGAGGGGTGCTGCAGGGGCAGGGCTTCATGGGTGCTTCTGAAGGATTGGCTTGGTTGGGGAGGAAAAATAGAAATTTAAAAAAAAAAAAAAAAAAAGAGAGAGGAGAGGAGACAGTGACCCTGCCCCACTCGGAATTTTATAAAACCTTTATGGAGAATTTGGCTCCTGCTTTGGAGGTTTCATATAATGAAATGCTGCGAGAGGCCCAGTTAGCAAAAACTATGAATCAGGCTACTGTATATTGATTTTACTATTCAAAAAAGGAGCAAGGGAAGACCTGAAAAACTGGAGGCTACTGAGACTTTTAAAGACAGATCTGAAGAAATTAAGCAGGATTTTACTAAATTAGCTATTTAAGTTAGCAGGTAAGTTAATAAGCCCTCTTCAGACTTGTGCCATACCAAATAGGTATCAGCATGATAACCTCATTTTGCTTCAGGAGACATTTCAGAAAGCCAGTAATAGGGAATTACAGGGGTGAGTATTGGGTATTGACCAAGAGATGGCTTTTGACAGAGTCTTACATGAGTTTTTGTTTTTAGCTCTTAGAGCATAAGGAGTGCCGTATAACTTTATAGGTTGGTTGAGGTGCATGTATAATAAGGCCACTGTCATCCCTAAAATAAATGGCTGGTTTAGGAAAGAAATTAGGTTTAGGAGAGGAGTTAGACAGGTTACTGCTTTAGCCTTTGCTTTACACCTTTAGCACTGACGTACTAGTGAGATACATAGCTCAAAATAACCAGATTCATGGGCTCAAAATAGCTACAGGCGACCGCGAGGTAAGAGCACTCACATATGCAGATAATTTAGTTCTGTGTTTAGCTCCCACCACAAATGAATATGATTCATAAAAAGTTTTGGAGGCATAGTCTAAGCAGTCAGGACCCAAGATAAATTATAATAAAAGCTCAGGCACCACTATAGGTGATACCCCGCTTCTGGATGGCACAAAGTTTGTGAAGTACCTATGTCTCAAAACAATATAGTAGCTCTAGGGATTGAATTTGGACTATGGACATGGCAAAACATAACTGGGAGAAAGGGTTACAAAGAGCAAATAGGCTGGTTTCCTCCCGGAAATGGCAGCAGATTACCAAAAAGAAAAGAGTTCTTCTGGTGAAAACTTTACTGATTCTTGTCTTTTTATGCATTAGTTTTGTTTCCCCTCCACAGTCAGTATATACTGCATTATATAGTGTGTTTTTCCAGGATCTATTGGGAGCAGATTGAATCCCATAAAAAGAGAATTTACGTATAGAAAAATACAGGAAGGGGGACTGGGCATGATAAATCCTGTGGCTTTTTTCAGTAGTATATTTTTAACAAGTAACATAGGGCCAGCATTAAAACCTGGAGATAAGATTTGGAAACCATATGTGCAAGAATGGTTAGATACATATGTAGGTTTTGGGGCACAAAGGAAAACTGGACTACTGAGCAAAATGTTAAAGGTGCCAAGATACAGGTTAGACCAAGTTAAAGATGCAATAAGATGAGATGTTACAGCTCTTCAAATACAGACTACTGCCAGAAAGACATTGTACACACATATTCTTCAGGTGGAATATAGAGAAGTTATATTATTCCCAGACTGACCCCTGAATAGGATGTCACTTATACTGAGCCGACTCTCTTGTAGGAAGCTCCCAGAGTTTATTTGGGACTCTGTATGGTTAGGTAACTATGGCAGTTTGAGTGTTTGAAGTAATAATAAACACAAGCAGCTTGATGAGAGATACCGCCTGAGGAATACTTGCATTCTGAATTTAGAACCCAATCACATTTATTTCTGGAATGCCCCTATGTAAGTGCTTTTTGGATGGCACTATCAAGAGAGTGGAGAGAACCCTTGTTTCAGTCTTTGACATAATGTACGGGGAATACACAGGAGGTTGGGGAAAATATCATTCAAAGACATTATACATCATTTTAGCTGTAATCAGATACTATATTTGGCAGTCAGAGTATGTCTGGGTTACTCAACAGAGGTTAATACACTGTGCTGAAATTATTAAGAATGTTCGGATTTCCCTACATGAAAGATGTAAGAGTTTATAGACCTGCGAAAGTCAAACTACTATGGTTAAATTGTGAAAGATGGATTAATTCTGAGTGAGATGTTGAACTATGCTATAATGAGACTATATATAAAAGTGCATAAGATGTAATGAATTGTATACATTTTGTGCATGGCTCGTGATGTAGCACTTATTCTCAATAAAAATGCCCCTACTCTTTTTGAGAAGTGCCATAGGATCTGTAACATCCACCTGAACTACCACTAGAACAGGCAGATGGGACCTTGTTTTTAACATCTCATCCGAAAGATGCACCTCAGGAGTGCAGCACCCTCTCATGCTGCACTACAGTGTCAGTATTGGGATTTAACCCAAGTGCCTGGTGTGGGGATAGAACCCGCAGCCTTCTGATCTCTCAGCCTCAGAGGTGAGTGTGCTTCCTGCTGAGCCACTGACACTGCATATACATAGATGTTGCTTGTTGTTTTATTTTCTTCATTTCATAGTAAACATGAAATGCATGCTAATGGTATAATTATACTATCCCTTATTTTTTCCAAATCCTGACCGACTAATATTGCATACTTTCTGAACATTAAGAACACCTCCAAACAAGGCAGCTATGTAAGCATTGTTGATGAGAGAAGTTATGTATGAATTAATGCATGGTTAGTTGGGATGCACAAGGCCAAAGGCCGAGTGCTCCAAACCACTCAACCATGCATTAATTCCTTGTAAATACCTCCTTTCAAGTGGCTTAATGCACTTGTAACATGGCTAACATGCCTAGTAATTCCTACATATTGATGGAAACAAAATACCACAGACACTATATCTTGTTCATGTTCTTTATGTGAATAAACCTGTATTTAGTAAACAGGACGTTTGTTTTCTGAACCATACTTATTTATATTGTTATTTGTACAATCATTCTTTTCTCAAAATA
Source organism: Neoceratodus forsteri (assembly GCA_016271365.2). Lineage (NCBI taxonomy): Eukaryota > Metazoa > Chordata > Ceratodontiformes > Ceratodontidae > Neoceratodus > Neoceratodus forsteri. The sequence continues at coordinate 522,094,304 of CM057458.1, forward strand.
CTGTGGTTTCATTTGTTACACTGTTTATTAACTACAGCAATCTCTAGAAATTTTTAACAACGTGTGCCTAACTTTGCACTTCACTCATTAACAAGTCTTAAACATTAGCTATGCATTATGGGACAGATTACTGATTTGCATTCTGTGTCCCTTTCATTACAAACACATAAATTTGCAACAATTAACTTTCACAACTGTTGTTTGGGTTTTTTGTGTATGATTCATTCTTGATTCATTATTTGTTTTCTTGCCTGCTGTATTACAGATATCAGTCTCCCGACTGCACTCTGGAACTCATTCTCCGGAAATTACTGATCAGGGATGCGTGGTACTGAAAATTAATGGGGCTGTTTATTGTACATCTCGACATTTGGAATGGATTACTGCAATAAATTTCATTGGGGGATTCATTTTCTCACTGTTTCCATTGTCAGCCTTGCTCAGATTCTCATGTGCTTTACTGTGTTCCCTACTGCTCTGGGACTGTGACATGTTGGGGTTGGTAAGTTGTGGTGTGGCTGAGCTGCTTTTAACACCTTCATTTGTTAATTCTTCTACTTTTGTGGGACTACTACCATTTGCCAGATCTAACACTGTGGGGTGAATATCTGACACTATGTTAGAAAATTTTTTATTACATAACTTTGGCACTTTATTACTGGGTTTTAGAACAATCGCACAGAGATCTACTGTGTCCACTGGGTGGTGGGTGGGTACTGCATAGTTTTACATTTATTTCTATGTCATGTGGCTATTGTTGGTACTGCACAACCGTGCTCATCTAAGGAATTAACGCACAGTTGAAACATGCACATGTGATCTCTTTTGACCAATTAATTCTCTTTCTCACTGTTATTTATTATTGCCATGTTACAATAATGATTTAAGGGTTTTAGAACATTGTATGGTTTTAACTGCTGTAAAAGTGCTTTGATATGTTTGAATTGTGCTTCATATAAATGAAGAGTATTATTATTATTATAAGTGGCTACACTGTTGGTAGTGTTCCCAAGTCAAGGAAAGATGCAGTAGGAGTTGATCGAGAACTGTTAACAAACTCATTTTTGTGTGGTAACATCAGTATGGTGGGCAGTCTGTTTTTCACTTTTAAACAGGAAAAAGGAATCAGGATCAAACTATCAGCTACACCAGCAATCTCTACAAAATGTGGCCAATCATAACATTTGTTTTTAAACTAGAGACACTTTAGGACCTAAGGGACATTGCAGCATCCCTTTAAGGTTTTTTTTTTTTTGTACTTTTCTGTTACTTTTATTTTCACTTGGAAATTGTGTTCTATGGTATGTGAAGAAAAAAGACAGAGGGCCCCACATTGAAATAATCAGTGCAACACTATCTGAGTTAATGCTGCACTAACCATGATTAGCACTTGTGATCTGGGAGGGAAGCATATTCAGAGACCCCAGTGCACCACACTAACATGCAAGCATCACTGCACAGAATGTGCCACTGCGCCTATGCAGATGAGGAATCCCTCATGTATAATGGGCACAGTGTTTTAATCAAAGGTTTCAGCAGTGCTAAAAATTTTCTGTTACAACACTCTTTAATGCTGCTGAAAATCTGCTCTTAAAATGGCTCAATGACTGTGCCCTCCCACCCCCATTCATCCATTCTATTCCCATAATCCTATTCCCTAGTAGTCTAGTGAACCTCCCCCGATCACCTGTTCTGTTCACATACTTATATCCCCTGGTTGTCTAGTGGACCCACACCCCTAATTTCCCATTCTGTATATATATATAATATATATATATATATATATATATATATATATTATATTTAATTATGTTGTATTGATTTGTATTTATACCTTACAGAGAGGCTGACATCTTCAGGTCAAGTTAAATAAAACATAATATTTAGACACAGTCCAGTTTGTATTGCACATTGGTTCTGCATTTCTCCTCCCATAATTTTTTTACTGAGGTCATCTGCATGAAAACAGGATCTTTACTCCTGAAGAGTTCATCAGTTCCTGTTGCTTGCTTCCTGCCTGAGGTCATAATGTACTGCTTGTAACATCACAGTTACTCCCATGGCAACAGATTGTGATGTCACAACAGAGGATTATGGCTTGAGATAAGGAATAAGCCATGGGGCAGATAAACTCTGAGGGATAAGAATCATGCATTCATGCAAATTTTCTCAGTAATAAATAATGGAGAGTAGAAATCTAGAGAATATATAGGGGAATGCAGGATGAATTGTACCTAATTATTATGTTTTTCAAAGTTTTCTGTAAGGCATCAGAAGCTCTTTAACAAATATTCCCTAACATATTCCCTGATAGTTTAGTGGATCACCCATTAATTAATGTTCAGCCAACCCCCTGATCTGTCCACTCCACACCCTCTACCCGGCACTATACCGCACCCCAGAAACCAAGTAGAACTGTGCACCACTTTGACCAACTGCCATCTGACATTCACAGAGCAAGCACTGTACTAGTGATCGCTTGGTGAACATCAGTTTGTGGCCAGATGAACTGGTAAATGGATGGCTGTACTGGCTGCCATATGATTTACCTGTAGCAGTGCTGCTGGAGAGGAAAAAAGGGAGGGAGGATGCTGATGGCAACCAACTCAGCATGCTCAGCGTGTCGGAGCTTGCACGTGCCCTAACATTGGCTTCCAGGGGAGAAAAATGGAGGAAATGACAGAGATACTAAATTAAAGATCTGACTCCTTGCAGACTTCACACTGGAGATGTGGCCCACCTTGAGAAGTGGAACTTGTGCACAGCAGGTGAGAGGGTGACCTGCCAACCCCACCACTGGTGGTAAGGCATAGGGTGGAAAGAGCTGTGATGGTAAGTCTAAGGCAAGCTAGGCGATAGAGCTGCAGGGGTTGGACCAGAGGCACAGCCTCCCCAACAGAAGGAGGGAAAGAAAAGAAAACAATGTGTTCATTGAGTTCCTCCCTAAATGTTAAGCTACCATTAAGAGATATTATGTACATTCCTGTTGGGCCAGTTGGTGTCCCATTCCCTATTTGCAGTATTCATAATTACGTAGAGGTCTATTGGTGATCCCCAATTATTATCCAACCTCCTGGCAGTAGAGAGAAAATTACCATTGCCTTAATATTTTAAAACTGTGGGATGATATGAGCGGGAAAGGCTGGAAGAAAGTAAGTGGGGACACATTTACCTTCCATTCAACTTCTCTGCTGAAAATTTCTCGTTGGGCTATATCTGCTCTGTTCCAGGACAGAGTAAGTTTTAGTTGTTTGATATAGTCCGTTCCTCCATCAGGGTTTCGACAAACTATAAGAAAAGAAAGCTCCAGTCATTAACATTTTATTAAAAAGACGTGCATGTACAGGATACCAAATTGAATGCAAAGAAGTAATTGCTCACTGTAGTAATGATGTTTCCTCTAAGAAATACAACAGTAAGTTATACAAAACTGCATCATCTCCATCCAGAGGGATTACCCTGGAGACAGAGCTGGATGCTAATAGTTTTAGAATTCTTTGCAAACTCTGAACTATGGTTACTCTCCCTATGCTCTTCTAACATCAGATTTGTTCTAAAAAGCAAGGTGATCAGTGACCACCAATAAATATTCTAAAAAAGGAAAATAGCAATTGATTCACTTAAACAATAGCAGTCTATTTTTATAACAACTTAGCCACCAATTTTTAAAACATTATAAATACCAAAGGGCTTAAACAATAAATACTCGAGTATAAAATAAATCAGACTGATTCTTGTGAGAATCCTTTTTTCAGGTTCTTGAAAGTGATGCAGTGTCAAGGAGTGTATAACTTGTTGGATCCATTGGAAGAAACATCACTACTACTGGGAGTAATTATTTTTTCTAATAACAGGGATCCACCAATGATGTCATACAGAACTAATGACTAACTAGCAGTACCATGGGAGGCTGAGTCTAGAACCCATTTAGGGAAATGATTCTGCAAGAAAGCAGTCCCAAACTTGGCATTCCTTCTGTATTGGATATTCAGACAATACTGATTACCAAAGGTGTGGACTGCAGACCAAGTAACTGCTTTACAAATCATTAAGAGAGGGATTCCCCTTGTAGCTGCCACAAAGGCAGATGTAGCGCTGGCAGATTGCACCCTTAAAGGGAACAGGAATTGATTACTTATGTGCAGCTGTTTGAAATTCTCTATTTTCATAAATTATATTCATACCTCTGAAGGACCCCTATTTAACTGTGCCTAAATAAAAGCTGAAGCTGTCAGTAGTGTTTTGTATTGTTTTCATTGTATGGACAACATTCTGTGTAGTTCCTTTCATAGAACCAAGAATTTGGAGTTTAGACTATATCACTTCATGGTTTCAGAAATGTGAGCATGAACTTATCAGTACAGTGCCCATGGTTCCGAAACCATGAAGTGACATAGTCAAAACTCCAAATTCTTGCTTCCATGAAAGGAACTGTATAGAATGTTGTCCATACAAAGTAAACAATACAAAACACATCTGACAGCTTTAGTTTTTATTCAGACACAGTTAAATAGGGATCCTTTAGAGGTATGAATATTACAGGTGTGTGAAAAAAAATTCTGCCAGAGGAATTTCCTCAAAAGTTCAGAACTCGTTTTTACAACTTTTGCTGAAATTTTACCTTAAAACTGCAGAATAAATATACAGACTGTGGGTTAATTTATTAAACTGTGGGAAAAAATATGCAGAATGGATCACTGCCAGTGGTCAGTTCTGAGGCTTTTTTTAATTGCAGTTTAATTCTTTAATCCAACCCCCCCAACCCCCGCTAATCAGGGTCCCAGTAAATAAATAAATTAAAAACTCTGATCCCTCCCTCGGACCTCCTGGTGTCTAGTGGCCCCCCATCCACTGATTGTGGATCCAGCAAAAAACCACTAATCCCTGGTGTTTAGTGGTTCCTACCCACCACCTGGGGATCATGGTCGGTGGGTCCATGTAAAGAAAAAAAAACTCAGATCCCTCCCTGGTGTCTAGTGCCCCCCTCCCACCCACCAACTGTGGACACCAAAATGTTTTATTTCTGTGGTGTCTAGCAAATGCCTCTCCCTATCATGGATTTTCTTAATCCACAAAAAAACAGCCAGCAGTCCACCAACTCATCCCCCTCTCTTCCCAGTATTCCCTGGTGTCTAGTGGACCCCCTTGCCGATCCTTATAAAAATAGTAATCCCAATTCCCTGGTATCTAAAGGACCCCCACCCTGACAGTTCATCTGCCACCACCCCGCTACCCCCCACCCTTCCCATGAGTGGGCCACCGGTGCAGCCCTCCTCTCTCCTCCACTACTGGTGGCCCACTGAAAGGTCAATGAATGACCTTGTGGTTGTACAAGCACACGTTCATTCATCAATAGTTCATTAAACTGTGGATAGAATTGATTCTGCAGTTTATACGCATTATTCTGCAGTTCACAAAAAAGTCCATGGGACCTGGTGAAAATCCATTGAAAATCCCAGTTTCGCCAATGATGAAAGTTCAGAAATTTCTGTGAAATTTCTGAAATTTTATAGAAGTTCCACAAAAGCAGAATTCACAACTTTTGCCCACCCCTAAAATATGAAATAGAGACATTTTAAACAGCTGCACATAAGTAATCAATTCTTGTCCCCTTTAAGCCTCTAAATGTTTAGTACTAGCTTTCTCATAGCAAAAAATAATACAGGAGACTATCAAATGAGAAAGAGTCTTTCTGGCTACTGGTTCACCATTACCTACCTCACCATAAGTAACAAACCACAGTGTGCTGTCATTTCTGGTGACTCTGATTATGTCAAGATAATAGCTCAGTGCCCTCTTCATAGTTTTAACTTTTGGTACCCATCAGAGGCTTGCTAGACTTACTCCTCTCTCTTACAGTTTAACACCCTTGATGGTTCCAAGATTGACAATGTTTCCTCCTTTAAGTACCTCATTGATTTCTCAATGCATATCATTGCAATTCACCATAAACTACACCCTAAGTTTGGTGCTTTGTAAGGAATGAAGCAAGTATTCTGCTTCCTACCTGCCAAGAAATCGTAGTGGTGCTTGTCAAGAAATGTGGTGTCATCAACTTTGAGAATGTGGCAGAAATATGCACTTCAAAATGCAGGAAACACATACTGTAATTGTGGCATGTGGAAATCAGCTTCACAATGTGTCATGGATTTGTAGTTTTAGCATATGGTGGTGATGCACAGTTTCAGAATGTGGTGGGAATGCTTGATTTCAGATTAACTTGGATTACATAGACAAAGTAGGCCTCAAAGCCCATTTAATTTCCTCCCACACAAAAGTGTGGGTATTGCTGGAAACAGTTATCTTAGAATGGCATCTGATCCAGTTTTAAAGGCCTCTAATGTTGATGCCTTGACCAAATTGCTAGGTAATCAGTTCCATAGTCTAGTAGATCTAACAGTGAAATAATGGTATCTCTTGACTGTGTTTGCCCTTGGAACAAAAAGTTGCCTATTATGGGATTTAAGTATATTTGGTCTTGCATTGAACTTTAGACCACACTGTCTCATAAGCTCATGGTCCTATAAAATTTTGTGCAATAAAAGCAAGTCCCCTCTTTTCATTCTTGTTTCTAGAGAAAATAAGTAGGGGAATCATTAAACACTGATATAAATGTTATTGAAACACTGGGCTGTATCTCTGTTATCTGAAATAATTACTCCATCCCTTGCTACCATGATTATTTTATTAAGGGATTGCTTGTTATTGTTGATGTAAGAGAAAACGTTTTTATTATCTTTATCATGCGCAATCCAGAATTCAAATTTTTTTAGATTGTTCTTGTTTGTAAGCAAGCTTGTTGCCACTTAATGGGTTCCTTTCATTTCTTTTAAATGCTTTCACTTTTCTATGAATTTGATTTCTAATATAATTGTTAAACCATAAGGGAAGAGATCCATTTTTATTTTACTTTTTTTCACATTGGCACATAAAGGGACACAGATTCTTCAATTTTAGTTTGTAATACATTTATTTAAGTGTTTAACCAGGAAGGCATGCTGAGCAGGCTACTGCTCGATTCCAGATGTGTCCAGGGGGAAGGGGGTATACATACACAGTTGAATGACAAGCATAATACAAGTGTGATTCATAATGGGGATCACTACACATTAGGTCCTGATATAAAGACAAAATAGATCGAGAGAACAATAGATACAGGCACAGTTTAAATACATTACCATAAATATAGTCAGATAAGTAGAACATATATTAATATATTCACAGAATGGTTAAACAGTCCTGCCACTCTGTGACACATGAGCAGGTAGAGGAGAAATGAGCTTGGAGCATGGAGTTAAGATGCGGGGGGAAGAGACGTGACAAATGTTTGCGGGGAAGGAGTTCCACAACTTTGGTATATGGTAGCTGAATGCTGCCTGGCCAGCAGCAGTGGACCTATGTGGGACAGCTAAGGACCGTAAGTCAATGTTTCTGAGGGAATATGCTAGGGTGATGGGGTTGGCTAGGGCAGTGGCGAGGAAAGAGATGAGCAACTGGGACCAGTACTTGGCTAGAATCTTGGCTCAGTGGGACTGTCTATGGTTATCTAGAGAGGTGAGGTTCATTGATTGGTAGAGGGCACAGTGGTGTGTGGAGTACAGACAGTTCAGGACAAACCAACAGAAAGAGTGGAAAAGGAGGTCCAGTCTGGCTAAGGTGGACTTGGGACCGTCACTGTAGACTACATTCCCCATAGTCGAAGATGGGGATGATCATTTTCTGCACAATGGCCCTATATGCAGATACTGGGATGCTGTCTCAGTTGTGATAAAGTGCACCAAGCCTGGGGTGCAGCTTCTTGAGTATGGAGTCAACATGTGCAGAAAAGTTGAGGTGCTGGTCAAGCCAGACCCCAAGGTATCTGAAGGAGTTACAGGCATCCAGGGTCGTCCCATCCAGGGTGTGGAATGTGATCAGGGAGGGGAAGGGAGCCTCGAAAGTCTCTGCCTTGTGCCAAAGGTTACTGAGCTGTTTCTTGGCATTGAGGAAGAGTTTATTGGAGTGAAGCCAGTGCTGGACTGTAATAAAGTCCAGCTGCAATCTGGTCGTAACCTCTGAGGCTGAGGGGCCAGATGTATACAGCACAGTGTTGTCCGCATACGTGTGGATTAAGGTGTGTGGGCAGGCAGAAGGCAGGTCATTTAGAAAGATGGAGAACAAGAGCGGGCCTAGGACTGAGCCTTGAGGTACCCCTGGGGTGACAGGGAGTGCCACAGAGGTGGAAGAACTGATTCTGATGGATTGGAACCTGCCTGCAAAGTACGAGTGGAACCAACTGGTGGCCCAGCTGGACAGACCAGCATTGGCGAGTTTGGTTAGGAGGAGTGAGTAGGAGACAGTGTCAAATGCCTTAGCCAGGTCGATGAAAATAAGGGAGGTAGTAGTGGAGTGGGATTTCCTAAAGCCAGACTGGTAGGGAGTGAATACATGTCATATTTGTTCAGTTTCAGGTTTATTGAAAAGGTAATATCAGAGGACCTCCCCTAGCTCTTTTTTTAATTTTTGCCAGTTCGCCTTTTTATAATTTGGAACCTTAACTTGGTTAATAACTTTGTATCTACAGATTTTAAGAGTGCATTCTATCATATTATGATCACACATGCCTAAATGGGTGGTAATGCTTGGATTTTTAACTATAGTAGTAGAATTAGTCGTTATCAAATCCAAAATGTTAGTTTCTCTAGTTGGTTCCTGTATAAGCTGTGGTGGACAGCATGCAGTTTACAATGTCGTGTCAACATGGAATCTCACAATGTAGCGTGGACACACAATTTCAAAACACGGTGTTCACGTGCAATTTCAGAATGTGGCAGGGATGCACATTTATGGAATGTATTGGGGGTGTAATTTTGTAGTGTGGCAAGGAAATGCATTTTTAGAATGTGATGAGTGTGTACAATTTTGGAATGTGGCAAGGATGCACTGTTTCAGAATGTGGCAGGGATATGCAATTTTGGAATATGACTTGGGCATGCAGTTTCAAACTGGGTCAGTGATACTCATTTTCAGAAAGTAGTGGGGATGTGCAGTTTTGAAATATGGTAAGAATGTGTATTTTCAGAATATGATAAACATAGGCAATTTTGGAATGTGGCAGTGGCACACACTTTTGGAATGTGGCAAGAAGGTACAATTTCAGAATGCAGTTGGGGCACACACTTTTAGAATATGGTGGGCACACTTAGTTTTGGAATGTGGCTAGGAAATGCAATTTCAGAATTTGGCAAAAATGCATAATTTTAGAATGTGGTGAGGAGGAACAAGTTTTGGAATGTGATGGGGATCCCCAATTTTGGAATGTAGTGATGACACAATTTCAGAATGTGGTAGGGAAGCACAATTTTCAAAATGTGGTTGGAACACACAATTTTAAAATGTGGTAGATTTTAATTTTGCAATGTGGAGGTAATGCACAAATTCAGAATGTGGCAGGGATGCACAATTTTAGAATGTGACATGGACATGCTTTTTCGGAATGTAGCAGTGACACTGATTTTCAGAATGTTGTGGGAATGAACAATCTTGGAATACAGTGAGAATGTGCATTTTAGGAATGTAACAAAGATGGGCTATTTTGGAATGTGGCAGTGACACATCATTTCAGAAACTGGCGGGAAGATACACTTTCAGAATGTGGCTAGGGCAAACAATTTTAGGATGTTGGGGGGACACACTGTTTTGGAATGCGGCTGTGAAACACAATTTCAGAATGTGGCAGAAACACATAATTTGGGAATGTGGTGAGGATTAGCATTTTTGGAATGTGACAAAGGTACACAATTTTGGAATGTACTAGTGACACAATTTTAGAATGCAGCAGGGATGCACATTTCAAAATGTGACCGGAACATACAATTTCAAGATGGATAACAAATCCTGAGGTGTTGGCAGACTGACTCTTTATTAGACAATGTAGGCAATCTTTGAATTAGTGTGAACTGTGACTGTCTGCAGCTATTATGATCATGGTTGCTTGTTGCCTCCTTAGCTTTAGAAGAACTTTCTGAATCAGAGCAACATGGGAATGTGTTTCTCCATGAAACAATGAAAGCATTTTCCAGGTCTGTTCCCAGAGATGGGGCTCTGCAACAACATAGAGGTAATTTGATTTCATGTGTAACTCCTGCCTTCAAGAACTGATACAGCCAGGTATATGTTACAGTAAAGCTAATGCCTTTACACTTTGGGTAGCTGTCCCAAGAACCAAGACAGGTACTGTATGTGAAGTCTGATAGGATCATATCTGAATGACATGGTGCATCCATCTGATGGGTTATTTCCAATACTAAGGTACCAGGGTACTGCCCACCAGGAAATAAACACTAATACCATCCACCTCCACTCTTAACAGATTAACAGCAACTGCATGCAAGAACTCCCAAATAACATACACTTTTCACATAGTAATGCAAATTGGCACCAATGAACATTGCAACAAGGACTGAGCGGTCTTCCAGGCAGTGCATCTGATAAAAGGTTAAAGACTGTGAATACATACTCCCTGGAGACTGGGAGAAAGAAAGGGGGTATGATAGAAACATACATGTTTCTACGCAGGGTGATCAGGATGGAAATGACAAAGCTGTTTACGACAAAAGGGACTACAGTCACACAGGGTTAGAACTATAAGGTGGCAGGGGATAAGTAAAGGGAAAACATGCAGGGTGGGATATTCAAAAGGGTTGCGCCATGCGCAATAGGGTTGCGCCTACGCAAGACCAAAAGTGCGCCATTCTGCGATATTCAGCAGGAGGCAGTTGCGCCACCGAAAACATGCTGAGCAACAGCGTAATGCAAAGTAAGGCATGCGTAACCGACAGGGGTGGATCCATGCATAAAGAGCACAATGCAATATTCAAAGACTCGCACAGTGCGCAAGAGCGGAACTGCCGGAAATTGCACACCAGCGGAAATGAGCCAAAATAAAAAGGCTCAAGGAAGCGGTGCAAGAACGCTACAAGGATGCCAAGTGGGGCAGAGAGAGACAGACAGACAGACAGTGACAGGCTAGGGCAGGCAAGGCAAGCATTGTGGGCCATAGGCTGCAGAGGCCAGCGGGGGTGCCCGGTGCAGTGGAAGTAGCAGTCAGGACAGTGGGGTAACACAGCAACACCAGCCAGAGGGGTCAGAAGCCAGGGAGATGGACAGTGCCAGCTTCCACATGGAAGCTGTAATGAGGGGGGTGAGAATGCAAGCTGCAGGGGGACGAGGCCGTGGAAGGGCCCATCGGCGGTACACCCCCAACAGGCAGTACCGTGCCCGCATCAGCTATGAGCTGTATACAGATGTAGAGATCGTGGGCCGGTACCGCCTGAACAGGGCAATACTGAGGCGGCTCTGTGAGCTGTGCAGTGATGTGATGCAGGCACCCTCACGACGGAGTCACGCTCTGTCAGTGGAGGCCAAGGTGACAGCCTGCATGTGCCTGCTCACCACGGGCACCTTCCAGAGGCCGACAGGGGACACCACAGGCATCACACAGTCGGCCACATCACGCATCCTCACCCAATTCCTCAGCGCACTGCTGCCACATGCTGCGGAGCACATCTATTTCCCCAGCACTGCAGCAGAGCGTACAGCAAATATGCGGGAGTTCCACAGGGTAGCACGTATGCCTGGCGTGCTAGGGGCCATAGACTGCACCCATGTGGCCATTCGCACGCCACCTGGCCCCGATGAGGCAGCGTATAGGAACCGAAAGGGCTACTCCAGTGTCAACTGCCAGGTGGTGTGTGATGCCACTGGGTGTATAATCAATGTCTGTGCCACACACCCTGGTGGAGCACATGATGCCTTCATATGGCATCAGTCCGCACTGTGCCATCGATTCGAGAGTGGGGACATCCCCACAGGACATCTAGTGGGTGAGTACGCATGTATGGAATGCAAACTTGGGGCAAGGGTGGGAATGCCACAGGTGCCATGGTAGTGGCACACAGGGATATGAGCAAAATGGACCTGAACATGACACTGATCTCCACTATCTCCACACAGGTGACAGCGGGTACCCACTCCATCCCTGGCTGCTCACACAGTACCGGCGCCCCATGACCCCATCGCAGCAACGCTATAATGAGGCACATGCTGCCACACACAACATCATAGAGCGGGTGTTTGGGATGCTCAAGGCACGCTTCCGATGCCTAGACACCTCTGGCGGTGCCCTACAGTACAGCCCCCCAAAGGCCTGTGGGATATTCCTGGCCTGTTGCATCCTGCACAACATGGCCAAAGACTGTGGGATAGCCCTACAGGTTGAAGAGGGGGACAGTGATGGGGACGCCAGTGGCGCTGGTGTTGATGATGATGAGCAGCCCCCCCTAGGACGGCGGGACCCCCGACTGATCCAGCAGGCCCAGCTGCACAGGGACACCATCACAGATGAGCACTATGCACGACACAGGTAAGTCAAGGGGCAATGTGCAACCAACACTGTCCATGCGCAAACCACAGGCACACAGGGTAACACACCAGGGATGCATGACGGCCAGGGGAGTGGAAGGGTCCAGACATACAAACACACCATCAGGGAGGGGTGAACACTCATATGGACACACACACACCAGGCACAGAACGTACATGGGCAGATGCACAGCACAGCAGAACCGACATTGCTAACACACAGAACCACCGACCACCCCCACCACCTGTACTGTCCAAGTACGTGTGTCAGATGCTGGGCACCCTTCCACCTTGGTGTACAGTATAATGCAGGCATCATCATGCACACGCACCTGTGGACAGCAGTTGGGAGGGTGTGCAGGTCCGTGTTGGCGTGTTGAGCAGAGCACCCAGCAGTGCACTGCCCACCATGACACACACATTGCACACAGGGCAGCACCAGACAGGGCCCGCACTGGGAGACAGGTCAGTCATGTAGCATTGTCCCGGTCCACCGCGGATGCGTGGGTGGCCCGCCGTGACCCAACAGCACTGGCAGGCTGAGCAGGGGCCACATGGGGTGGCACTGTTGGACCACCAGGGGTCCCACTGCGCGAACGCGACCTTGCCCGCACAGAGGTCTGCAGCATGCCGCACATACCTGCACCAGGGGTGCTCGGGATGCCCACAGCAGAACCCGGCATCGACAGGCCTGGTGTCGCACGACGCTGGGAACGGGGAGTGGAGAGTGAACTGTGTGGGGTGTGCAGTACAGGGGCACCTGACTGTGTGCCCAATGCGTCCATGACAGAGACCACTGCCTGGGTCAGCCTGTCAATGGTGGCGGTCACATCCATCCTCATGTGGACCATCTCTGCACAGTCCAGAGCACACTCCCTGCTGTGCCGCTCCACAGCCACAGACAGTGCCTCCACGGACATTGCAACCCGCCTCTGCTGCTGTACTGATTCCCGCAGCAGGCGGGTGTGCTCATCCAATGGGTACTGTGCCACAATGGCATCCTGTCCCCCAGGGTGTGGAAGGTCCTGATGCACAACACCCCTTGAGGGTGGGCGCTGTTCGTCAGGACCAGGAATGGGTGTATCAAAGGGCGGCGGGCATGTGCCACCGCTGGACACTGTACCCCCAGACCTGGTGGGTGACTGCTGCTGCTGCCCCTCCAACCGCTGTGCCCCAGGGTCCACTTGTTCCACCGCTGTGGCTGCAACAGTGCCAGACACCTGCACAGCCACTGGTGCTGCCCCACCGGTGCTGACAGGCACAGCCTGGGACTGTGCCGACATGCTGGCACACAAGTTGGAACCAGCAAGGCCCAGGGGCACATGCTGGCCTGCTGTGTGTCCGTCATGGGACACACACATGTCACTGCCCATTGCAGTCCTTGCATCATCAATGGTGCATTTACGTGCTACAGCCACAGTCACAACGTGCTGGCATGCTTGCATGCCAGACTGCTGAGACACAGGCTGTGCACCCCCCACACCTGAATCACCGACACCAGAGTTGGCAGCACAGCGTGCATGCTGGTGCAGTGCATGCTGGCTGGTGACAGAGGTGGATGGACCCTCCTCCATGTCCAGCAGGTCATCCTCACTGCCTGGACTCACCACCACCATCTCCTGAAGATGAACAGGATCTGTAACAGAAAGAGAGGACATGTGAGTGCATGTGAACAACCTCCCCCCCCCAACACCACCACCATGTCATACCGTGCAGTGATGGGCTTCCACCTGTCTGGAATCCACCTCCTGGTACGCCCTCAATAGCATTGCGCTGCATAGTTGTAGCCAGTCGGTCCTCAGCTGGGGTCAGCTCCACCACCGCTGGCTGGCCCCCGCCTGTGCCAGCACGTGCCGCCCTGAGGGCTGCCACCTTCTCCTTCACCCTCCTGCGGTCTGTCCCAATCTTCTTTTTGCATTCCTGCACAGAGCACTGGTGGCTTCCGTGCAGGTTCATTGCCCGGGCTACCCCCTCCCATGCAGCTGCACGGGCCTGAGGGGTGCCCCGGCTTCCACTCAGTAGTGTCTCATCCTCCAGGTAGGCCTGGAAGAGGGCCTCAGTCTCTGCCGTGGTGAAGTTGGGCCTCCTCCTTCGCCCACCATCCTCAACCTCACCTTGTCTCTGCTCGGTCATGGTGATCTGTATGGGTGGAAGTGGACACCTGTCACTGTGCAGTCTACAGCATTATCCCATGCCCATTGTCCAGAACATCCCACAGCATGCAACTCACCTCTTACCTGCAGTAACCAAATCTGTCCAGCGCAGCCCACTGTCGCACTTTTATAGCGCAATGCATGTAAATTAGGAGTGGAGCAACTGTAATGAGATGCAAATCATGCCACTGCGCCTTTGAATGGCTGATCAGATGATTTGCATGTGTCGGCTGAATATCGCGCCATTGCGCTTGTCGCAAGACGGTTGAGCCTGCTGAGCCAATAGCACAGATCTGTGACTGTGCGGTACACTGCATTGTGCATGCCCAGGTAGCTTATGCAGGCATCTGCCGTGCTGATGACGTGCTGTGCGCGATCGGCAATTCAGGCCATGGCCACCATTGTGCCAGTGGCACTACAGCACTGGGCACTATATGTTGCTGTGGCACTACTGCGCAATAGTCCACTGTGGCACTGTCACGCAGGTGGTCGGTCTGCAGTGATGCATAGACGCCAGATGGCGCTCTGCGTGGCCTTGCGTCATAGACCCCTGACCTGGTGTCCAACCTTTGCCCCCTGGCGCTGTTCGGCTGCCATGTGTACGGCCCTATTGCTCTGTCTGGTGACAGCGCTATGTGGACTAACGGCGCTGTATGAACAGTACGATTGGAACCTATGGTGGTCTATTGCGCAACATTTCCATCGGGTTGTTGCCGCGGGTGCCATATTGCCTGCTGTAAACTTGGAAGCATGGCACACAGGAGGGCAGTGCAATGGAGCCCGGTGGAGGTGGCCAACTTGGTGGCCCTGGTAGAGCCCCACTATGGGGCACTGTATGGTGAGGAGCCCCTCACCATGGCTAGAATCCAGGTCTGGCTGCAAGTGGCCAATGACCTGGTGGGGATCACTGGGCAGCGCCGGTCTGCTGAGCAGTGCCGGCACAGGTACAGTGACCTCCGCAGGAGGGAGCCTGACCTGCATGAGCGGCTACGGTCACGTGCCAGGAGGGGTGTGGTGCCTAGGCCAGGTGGGTGTACCATCTATGCACCTGTATTCTCTGTAGGGGTGTGAGTGTGTTTTGGTGGCTGTGCATAGATGATGGCTCTGACATGGTTGGCTGTGTTAGTGTGTGCAGGATTGAGATGCATGGGTCTGGCTGTGTGGGCAGGCACTCTCACTGGGGCAGGCGGCAGTCTGCTTTGGAGTCACACTGATGTTTTTCTCAACATTTGTCTCCCACAGGCCGGGCAGAGAGGATGCAGGCACGGGGTGAGGAGGGCCATGGCAGGGCCCCGGTGCCGGATTCCCTTTCCCACTTCACCAATCCCTCCCACCCTGCCTTCCCTCTCCAAGTTGTTCATCCCTACCCCTTGCCCACCCCTACCTTGTACCCCTACTCCCCCTTGTAAATAGTTATGTTGTTGTTGATTTTGTAATTTACATTTTTCTAATACATTTATATTTTGATATGAATACTGTGTTGGTCTCTGATTTGCAGCTGGCTATGGTTGCTCAGTTGCAGTGGTGTGCATGCCATCTGGGGTGGTATGGTCCTGGGTATGTGTGTGTGTGTGTGTGTGTGTGTGTGTGTGTGTGTGTGTGTGTGCACGCGTGTGTGTGCATTGGGAGGTGTCTCCAGCATGGCAGTGACTTTCTGTTGGTCTTGCCATCTGCTGCCACCCACTGCTGGGTGCACAGGGTGGGTCTGGCTTGTATGCTTCTCTGCTACACGGGGTTGACGTGTGCCAGGGGGGATGCATGGTGTTTCCTGCAGTGACAGTCACTGCACATGGGTGGTGTCTTGGGGTCACGGTGCAGGGTGTGCTGTGCACGGGGACTGATGTGCACTGTGGTTGTCAACCCCTGTGTGTGGCAGTCTCAGCCCTGCCAGTGGTTGTGCTGGGCATCATAGCCCTGCTGTGCTTTGTTGGCTTGTCCCCAGGGCCAGTAGATCATCCATCCCACCCCAGTGATGCTGTGCTTGGGGTGCAGGTGTCTTGTTGGTTCTGAAGTGTGTTCCTGTGCCCATGTGTGGCATGGCTGGTGGTGGGCCCCAGCCTGCCTCCCTGGTTGTGCAGTTCCATTGCTCTGCTGGGGGTCTCCGCTTGAGCTATGGCACCTCTGGACTGCTCAGCTGGGCTGCCCTTGTTCTTGCTATAGGCGCAACCTTTCTGCTCAACTTCCTTTTTCCTGTTGGGCGCGCTATGGCGAGTTTGTGCTATATTCAGATTGGTTGCTTGCGAATTTGTTCTGCTCCATGTTTGAATATCGCATCTGTTGCTCATATGCGCAATTGATTTGTGCTTGCTCCTGCTGTTGCGCACATTTTGAGCGCAGTTTGAATATCTGGGCCGCAGGCTTTTTTTTCCACAGAGTGGGTGGCGGAGGGCTGAAAAAGTTTGCTCAGTGAAGTGGTAAATGCTCACAGTGTGGTAGGGTTCAGAGTGGGATGGAACAGATTTGGTTGGGGCAGTATTGTGAGGTTCATGGAAGTCTGACCTGGAGTAGCTGGCTGGTGACTTTGGATCAAGTAGGTAGGGAAGGACAGATTGAATAGGCCATGGCATGGGCCCTTTTTCTGTCCTCTGCATTCTGTGTTTCTATGAGGTTTATTAGGGGAAAACAGAAACATTCCTGTTTGTTAAAAAAAAGACACAGTAACAGTTTTAGATGCAACTTTTTATGGTGTTGCAGTTACCAATTTCACAGCTATATGAAAGCACTCCCTGAAGTTTCATAAAAGTGGTTTAACAATTTACATTAAAAAATTATCTTACCTGACAGCAAAGACTTAACGAGGATCTGTGCTGTGTTGGATGGGTCCTCACGTTCTAAATCAAGCACTGTGATCATGTTGGCATGCTGCAGAATTGTGTCCATCTATAGCAAAAATGAATTACAGTTGATGTGACAAAAAACATTCATAGTAATCATCATTGTGATTTTTTTTCTTGTTCTTAATTCTTTTGACATAAATGGAAAAGCACATTTTTTTTCCTTCTTATTACTGATTCCACAAAATTGTTAGAATGTTAGAATCATACTATAAAAATTATCCTGACTGCCACATCGAAATCTACGGAGAGGCGTTAGAATTTTTTTTCAAAATGAGACTTTGCTGGTGTTTTTCACACTTACAGCAATTGACATTGTCAGGCAGTTCTAGATATTTTGCAATATTTTTAAAGAGCTGCTGATGCCTTCAGAAGAACTTTACCAAAACATAATATTTAGATGCAGTCCAGCTTCTATTTCACATTAATTCTGTGTTCCTCCTCCCCATTATTTATTACTGAGGTCACCTGTATGAAAACAGGATCGTAGCTCCTGAAGAGTTCATCTGTTCCTTTTGCTGTCTCCCTACCCGAGGTCATAATGCATGCATTGTGACATCTCAGTTACTCCCATGACAACAGACTGTGATGTCACAACAGAGGATTATAACTTGAAGTAGGGAGTCAGCTAAAGAAGCATATGAACCCTGAGGGATAAAGATCACGCATGCATGCAAATGCCCTTAGTAATAAATACTGGGGAGGAAGAATCTTTAGAATATATATGGAATGGAAGCTGACTTGTACCTAATTATTATGTTTTTCAAAGCTTTTTTAAGGCATTAGCATCTCATTAAAGGGATGCTCTTTGGTGGTCCTACAGTGGTACTGCAGGCAGGCAGGACATTTCTCTATGAGTTTCACAGAAATTTCAGGATTTTTTTTTTTTACTTTGTGTTTATTGAGCTTTAAAAATAAAACTATACAACCATTGCTGGTGTATTATTATACAATTGATAGTAAAGAAAAAAGATGAGCGTCATCAATTATTTAAGCAATATGCATGCCAGTGTAACCTCGCTAAGAGCCGTGATTGGACTGGATTACAACCAATTAATAGTGTATGGTGGAACATTGTATTTAGTAGAAATCTAGCATTTAGAAGCGTTATTGTACCATTGATGTGATGCCCAGCTGCTGTTATACCATCAGTGTCACATCACATCGATGGTACAACTTGGAATTAGATTGCGCGGCCACCAGCCAGTGTCCATGAATGTTTCAACTGCTGCACAGCAGTCTGAATAAGCGCAAGGAATAGCAGGCAGTACCAGTGACTGAAACATTATAAAATAAAACAAAAGAAGTGTTCCGATGTTGATTTACTGGTGTCCATACACTATAAAACACAGTGGATGGGTAACAGTAAACAACAACACTGTTTTCACTTCTCAAGGTTTCATGACAACCATAAACCTCTCAAGCTTCACTCTCGAGGTTTTCAAGGTTGTCATGACAACCTCTCGAAGTGAACAACAGTGTTGTTGTTCACTGTTGCCTATCCACTATCCTCTATATAGGCCAAATGCCACCAAGGAACAGACTAAATTAAACTGAACAGTCATAAAAAAACTACTTTATCTGACCATGTCAATTGTTGCATCTGTAAGAACACTTATTCTTTTTTTTCATTCTCAAAGAGTCAGCAGACTATGCCCTAGATCAGTGGTGTCACTCCGGTATGATATTGCTAGAGTCTTTTCCCCTCCAGAGCACTTCAAGATAACTGCAGCAGCAGATGTGTGGTTTTGTTTTGTCTTCTACATTACTTTTTTATTTTGTATGTTGTTTTTTACTGACAGATTACGGATATTTTTCCAACCAGCTCATCTAACTGCTGAACTTCAACTTGGCTTATTCTGAAGTCTGGATCTGCTTCTCTGCCACTTTACTTTATATATTCAGTGGACATCTGAAATCTACAGCAGGGAATGAGCTTCAATTCCTAAGAATGTCACAGTATCCCAGCCTTCATCACTGCAGGGGGCATCTAGGAGCCCAAACAGATAGTACCCCAAACTGATAAGGGGACTATGGGAATCCTGGTGGTCCCACGGACAGACTTGTTGAACAACTTTCTGGAATCAGGAGTGGTCCCAGAGGACTGGAGAAGGCAGGATGCTGTCCTTTACACAGGAACAGCAGCAGGGAAGAGTCAGGGAATTGCAGGCCAGTTGGCCTATTCTCTGTGGTTGTGACACTAAAGGAGACCCTGTTTAAAGAGAGATTAGTAGAATTCCTGGAATCTAACTGATTACAAATCAGTAAGCAAATGGGTTCAGAAAGGGGAAGTCATGCCTGCTGAATCTAATAGAAATGTGTGCCTGGGTTACTAGGGAGGTGGACAGGGCAAGCTGTCAATGTGGCTCACTAGGACTTCAGTAAAACCTTTGACACAGTACTTCATGGAAGGTTACCACAAAAGTTAAGAGGCCTAGGGGCGTGGACAAAATATCCCAGTGGATGGAAAATTGGTTAAGGAACAAAATCCAGAAGACAGTACTACATGGGGAATTCTCAGAGGAGACGGTGGTCATGAGCAGAGTACCCCAGGGGTTGATACTGGGTCCCATACTCTTTAATATATTCATAAAGTACATGGGGTGGGATAAAAGAAAATGTATGTGTTAAAGACTGGTTCTCTACCAGAAATCAGTCTGGAATACTAACAGTTTTCACAACCCTTCAGACACCTTGAAGTGTTAATTTGGTACCCTGCCATCACTCAGTGTGATTGTCACTCAAGGTGTCTCTAGGTCTGAATACCAGTACTGCCACTGCTCACAGAGTACAGGGCTCTTCCCAAAGGTCAAATGCCCACCCATTTTGTCACAGCTGAGACAGTGTAGCCTAACTCTTTGGAAGCAGATCACAGAATTACAAATTTACTCCTGGGGGTATGGTTACTAACTACTAGTGTTACTAGCAGTTTCCTTCAGGTTTCAGTGCTAGGCCCAGTTCGGTTGCAGACATTTATAGCTGATTTGAAAAAAGATGTTACTTGCTGGGCCTCCAAATTTGCAAATAATACTAAAACAGGTGATCCCTGTAATAACCCTATAGAGGTTGAAAACCTCCAACGTGACATTGATTGGATATCTCAATGGGTAACAATATGGGAAATTAGGATGAACAGGGATAAATGCAGGGTAATGCACCTGGGAAAATATAACCCCATGAACACATATATTTTGGATGGGTCTCCAATATTAGATTCAACCAGTGAAAAAATCTGGGGATTCATGTGTCTAATAACCTGAGTACTTCCATGCAATCTAATGATGCAATAACAAAATCAAATGGTATTACACATATATGGTCCATAAAAAGAAACATTGTCTCAAGGGACAGAAATGTCCTGCTACCTCTTTATAGATCATATGTGAGGCCTCACATGGAATATGCATCCTAGTTATGGTATTCATCCAGAAAAGGAGAAGGAGATAGATTGGAAAAAGTACAATGATGATTTACAAAAAATCTTGATAGATTTGAAGGAAAAGGGTATAGTAGAGAGACTAAAACTATTACATTTAATGTCATCTGAGACTAAATGCATTCAAGGGGATTGGCTTTTTTGTTCAATGTAATGCAAGATCCTGAGTGGAACTCTTTTCCTGTTGAGATAATTGTTAGCAAAACTAAGGATGAATTTAAGAGTAGTCTGGACAAATATATTACATCTGGAGCAGTTTTGAGCTACTACCCATATTAATGATAGGCTCTATGATGCTGGCTCAGCAAATATTTTGTCGACTCACATTACAGCAATGGATTTATGTCAACTGCAATTTGCAGTTGACATAAATCGGTAGGAGAATCAGTTGCTGTTCATCAGGGGGCTTTGCCCCCGAACATCCCATGTGGGGGGCTCTGCACCCTGCACCCCCCGGACTTATGGAAAATCAACTCTGAGTCAAAGTTGATTCATGGAGGGGGTGCAGGACTGGGGGAAAGAGTGCCAGGATCCCTGGCAGACTTTTACAGCGAACTATCAATGTTATCGGCATCGGCATGTTTGCTTTAAAAGTTTTGCTGTGAGGAGGGCATACCTTAATGATGGAGCATATATGGGCAATTTATTTAGCTTTTATTAACCAGGTAAGTGCACTAGATAATAATATGCCTATTTTCAGGAGTGACCCAGGAGGTTACAAGGAAGGTTACAAACAGGAACAGATATTACAGATATTCAGAGTAAAACAATAGTCAGGCATGGCATTTGACAGTCAGGTGTGGAACATCATATAACAGGATAACATTGGACAACAAAGATTATTAATTCATAAACACACCCATCACAAGAAGATGATAGGACAGAACAATAAAGTGCAGTACAGTGCAAAAGAGATGTAATACCTTAGGTACTGCAACAGTTCGTGGCAAGTTTCAGGAGGTCCAAATAGGAATTTTTGAAGCAGGCATGGGAGGAGAATGTACAAACAGGGGCAGGGAGTGCATTTCATAGCCTGGGCTCACAGATGGCAAATGCCCAATCCCGGGTTTTTGGAATATGGAATACATGGGTGCCATTGGACCTCAATAGATAGGTAGGGTTTGTAGGCTTAAAGAGCTCAGCTAGTACCGAGAGAGTGGCTGTTCTGACGACATTGTCAATGAAGTTACCCATTACAAAACATGTCTGTTATACAGCTCACAGTGGTGAGTAAGACATGGGGCAGAGAGAGCAAAGTGACATATTAGAGGTCATTAGTTGGACTTGGTGTTCCTCCTAGGGATGGAGATATCTGATTTGGTGGTGGAACCAGTCAGGTGGTCCAACCATCATACCATTGGGTTCAGTAGGCCGGCCCCTACAGAGATAGTCCAGTACCACCCTTTGAAGGGTGTTTCCCCGGATGGCCTATTGACGGCACTGGACCTATCGGATTTACCAAGTGAATACATGGATCCTGGAGACCTGGTACTTGCCTATAACAAGGCAGTAGTGGCAGCCCTGGATTCCATTGCTCCTGTTCGTGTTCATCCCCCTCACTCTTTGCCCAAGGTCTCCTTGGTTTGATAAGACCTTGAGGGTGTTGAGGAGAGTGGGACGAAGGCTAGAGAGGAGATGGAGGAAGTCAGGCCTGGAGTGTGACAGACTTAGATTGATGGACTATTATGAGGTCTATCAATCAGCAATTACCCGTAAGAAGGCAGAATTCCTGTCCAAGAAAATTGCTGCTGTGCAGAATCGACCAGCCCATCTCTTCCAGACTGTGGACAGATTATGCAATCCAATCTGTCTCCAGCCCAGGATTGCCTTTTCACAAGAATGGTGTGTAGAGTTTGCTCGATTTTTCGCAGATAAGATTGCCACAATCAGGTCCAGGGTTCATTTGACCCCCCTATAATGGGAGTTGCAGCGGTCAGCAGGAGCTGTCAGGCACCCAGTTTGCCTGGTGTGACTTTTGTCTGCCCACAATCAGTGACATTGTGATGGTCATCCAGTTACTGTGACCAACCAACTGTAGTTTGGATCCAGGCCCTACATGCCTCTTAGTAGGCTGTGTGGATAAAATTGGCCCAGTTCTTGCCGAGATAGTCTGGAGGTCTTTGTAGAGGGGGGGTCTTTCCAGATCCCCTGATGGAGACCATGGTTCAGCCACTCTTTAAAAAGCCCTCCTTGGACCTGGAATGCTTGGCAAATTACAGGCCTGACTCTAACCTACCCTTTGTGGGTAAGGTTATTGAGAAGGTGGTTGCGTCAAAGCTGGATGATCATTTGACCAGCCACAATATCTATGATTCTCTCCAGTCTGGATTTAGAAAGAGACACAGTACCGAGACAGCCCTTGTCCGGGTACTAAATAACCTCCTAATATCGAGAGATTGAAGGACCCATTCCATCTTGGTCCTTTTAGATCTCTCTGCAGCATTTGACACTGCAGACCATGGTGCTCTGTTGAAGTGCCTGAGGTTCATCTGTGGACCGTCTGGTATGGTCCTTTGGGTGGTTTCGATCATTCCTTGAGAGCAGGACTCAGAGAGTGGTGTATGGGATTTTTTTCTTAGCACCACTCCCCCTATCCTGAGCGGTGCCACATGGCTCCATCTTGTCACCCATGCTGTTTGCAGTGTATATGCTGCCATTGGGAGTGATCATTAGATGGTATGGCTTGAGTTTTCACTGCTATGCAGATGACACTCAGCTATACATGTCTCTTGTGCCCGGTCAAGATGATGCAGTCTCGGTCTTTAACAACTGTCTTGCTGAGATCCAAGAATGGATGAATGTGAGTTGGCTACGGTTAAACCCAGATAAAACTGAGATGTTGGTTTTGGACCCAGTTCTTCGGGAGGTGGGCTTGTTGACAGGACTACCCTAAGGCTTGGGGATGTACAGCTAGCTGCCTCAGACCGGGTGTGGAACCTGGGCGTTATTTTTGATGACTGTTTGACCCTTAAATCTC
Organism: Neoceratodus forsteri; assembly: GCA_016271365.2. Classification (NCBI taxonomy): domain Eukaryota; kingdom Metazoa; phylum Chordata; order Ceratodontiformes; family Ceratodontidae; genus Neoceratodus; species Neoceratodus forsteri. Next base: position 522,118,106 of record CM057458.1, read on the forward strand.
AGGTGTCAGCAGTTGTCAAAACCTCTTTTTACCATCTGAGGAATATCACCCAGGTGAAACATCTGGTTCCTCCAGATGATCTCCCAACATTGGTCCACACCTTTGTTACCTCCCGCCTTGACTACTACAACGCCCCTTACCTAGGGCTACTGGGGGTTGATATCCACCATCTTCAGCTTGTGCAGAACGTGGCTGCTAGGCTATTGACTGGTACCTCTAGGTCCAGTCATATAATGCCTGAAGCTCCATGGACTGCATTGTCTGCCAGTACAGTGGCAGATCACCTTCAAAGTCGGTTTGCTGACCTATAAGGCCCTACACGATCAGGGACCTGGTTACCTGCAAGATCTCCTTCACCCCCACTGTCCCTCCCACTCTATCCAATCCACCGATGAGGGATTGCTAGAGATTCCCAGGGTCCGTCTGAAGACATCTGGGGCCTGGTCATTTAGTTTTATGGTCCTAACCCTGCGGAATTCTCTACCTCGTCGGGTATGATATTGCCTGGCCGTCCAGAGTTTTAAAGTTGCTCTTAAAACCTATTTATTTGGCCTAGCTTAATCTGATTATTAATGCCGCTGGTCTATTTACTGAATTTTAAACTGATGTATTTATTGATTATTGATATGTTTTATTTATTATATTGTACAAGTGCCTTGATTGTTAGAAAGGCGCTTTTTACAAATAAAGTTTGCTTTACTTTGCATATATTATTATATGCCACGTTCCATTTAGTTAGGATGGATTTTGAGGCATAAACAAAGGACACAAGCTCATAGCAAAGCGCGAGGAGGAGAACACCCTTAGCCAAAGCGAGACATGCTGCTGGAGTAAGGCTATTTTTTGCTCTGTATGCGAGGCCCATCGTGCTGTTTGCAGTCCTGCATGTATTACGTATGTGCAGGGAGAAGTCAAGCTGAGGATCAAGGGTAACACCCAAGTATTTAAGGGAGTCAGCAACCCTCACAAAGGAACCATCAGTTCCAGCAACTCTCAGGGGTAGAGGACAAGCTTTGGATTTGGCCAGGGATCCAAAAAGCATGGCCTGTGTTTTTTTCAGGTTGATGGCAAGCTTGTGGGCAATGGAATTTACTGGTTTATAGATTTGTGACCCAGTCATTACCAGATTTTCTTTTGAAGACAATTGCAATTAGACAAAAACAAATGTATGGCTTGAGATCTCTGGATCGAATATGTTTTCATGTACCTCAGTGTAGAACTAGTTTTGGGAAGAAAAACATTGTCAAGTTTGGTACCAAAAATATGGGAAAGGTTGTCAAAGCAAATGAATGTTATTGTATTAAAATCTTTTGATCGTTTTAGGTCATTTTTGAACACTCTTGATGACATACATTGTAATTCTTTTGGATGAAATTTGCACCTTATCTACACTATTTTGCCTATCTTGACTAATTATGTGTTATGTTTTATATGAAATAATTGTGTATGTTTGTAAGCCAGTGATTTTTATGTTATGTGATGGATTCAACTGGAAAAGATATTTTTATCTCAATTTAATATCCAAAAAAGTTGAAGCAAGTCTGCATCTAGTTGAGAGTTGATAACACTGATGTCCTGGGAGTGGGTTAGGATTACAAGGTCATCAGCATACACTGTAGCACTAGTATGAACTGGAACCAAGGGCAGGTCATTCACAAAAAGGGAGAATAGAATGAGCCCTAGGACCTACCCCTGAGGAACCCCAGTTTTGACAGAGGTGAGCTCCGAGTAGACCTTATTAAACTTTATGGGTTGCTGCCTCCCTTGCAGGTAATTAGTAAACCAAGATAGAACAGGGGAGATAGACCAAGGGACTGGAGTGCAGAACACAGGTGAATGTGATCAACCAGATCAAAGGCTTTGGAGAGATCAATGAAGATTGCTCCATTTAAGCTGCCTTGATCAATAGCAACCCTAATCTCAGAGGTAACCTTGGCCAGGGCAGTGGAGATATGGCCCTTTCGGAAACCATGTTGCACTGAGCTAAGAAAAGGTCATAGTTTTGGATATAGGTCATGAGCTGAGTAGCAACCACCTTTTCAAGCAGCTTGCTGATGCTGATAGGGTTGCTATTGGGTGGTAATTCTCAAGGTTTTTTGAATCTCCTTGTTTGAATACTGGGACAATTCTAGCCATCTTCCATATATTATGGATGGATCCAGTAATAACAGATGAAATGAAGATGTGGGTGACAGGTAGGGCAAGAAAAGGGGACCCAAGGCTGATAAGTTTGGGCTTCATAGTGTTGTGGCCAGTGCTAGTGTGGGGTGAGAGGCCAGCTAGGAGTCTGTGAATATCACAGGTTAATTCTGCCTTGAAATAAAAAGGGGGAGGGGAGACCAACCCGGTCTGAGGACCGCAGGATTGACCAGGTTTCATGTGGTCAAGGAACTGGGAGGTGTAGAAAGACAGGTCAGAGAACTTAGAGTTAAAAGCATTTGCAATTGTCACCCACAAGCATATCAGTGAGACAGGCTTTGGAGGAGCCACTAACAATACTCCTGATGTTTCTCCAAAAGTTTCTCGGGTCACTGGCTGAGGATAGCAGGACAGATTTGTAAAATTCACTCTTGGCAGAATGGATGGCTTTTATGCAAGTGTTTCTGAGTTGTCTATATTCTTAGAAGGCTGACATATCATGAGAGATCTTAAATTTAGCCCAGCATGTGTCTTTAGCCTTCATGAAGGAAAATAACCCTCATTTGAGACATTTGGTACTCGTGTTCCTCACTCTCCTTTTTGTAAGGGGGGCATGTTTATCTTGCAGGGATGAGACTATATCAAGAAAGTTGTCAAGGGCAACAGAGGTGTCATTTGTCAATAAATAAATAAGTAAAATTTGCGGCTAGGACAGGGAACCAGTTGGTATATTTTAAATCCATATGGTGGGATTCTAAATTAGACTTGGAAAAATCCTCATTTGGATGACCTTGCTGGGAATTTTGGGCAGGGAGACTCTCCAGACACAATAGGTAGGGCTGTGGTCAGAGACTGAATCAGGGAAAGAACCAGATAAGATGATCTGCTCAGGGCTATTGGTTAGAATCCAGTCAAGGAGAGTACCTTTCCCCCCAGTAGGTGAAAGCCTGGTAGACTCCGCAATGTGCTGAGTTAGAGCAAGGCCCACCAACAGGGGTTCATACTGTTTGACATTACAATCTGTCCAATTTAGGTTGAAGTTACTGAAAACTAGTAATTCATTGGTACACACTTTAGGACTTACAGTGTCAAGAAAGTAGGAAAGCCCTTGTACGCCCATTTTAGGAGGGTTATACACACAGTCTAGATGCAACTTTTTTGTGTTACCCAATAGGAAGAGGGCATGGAAGAATTCACAAGTAGGAGATGACAGGGGCAGGTGTAGTATGATAGACACATTGAGGTGACTCTTGTAATAAAGCTTCAGGCCATCCCCCACGCTTATTCCCACTACGATTCTGCCTCACCATGTTACTTACGGAAGGGCACGCACAGAATCTGGGGTAACAGGCTTTAGGCATGCTTCCATGACCCCCAGTATGTCTGTATTGTAGTGAGCAGGCCAGGCCGAGAGCTCAGCGAGGTTAGGCAGGAGGCTCTGGACATTCAAGTGGGCAAGTTTTATGCCTTTTGAAATAAGCCATGCAGGATGGGAAATGGTCTGAAAGGTAGTTGAGGAAGTAGCGGTCCCAGGGTTGAGTTCAGTATCTCCAGCCAGGACGATAAGCAGAAGCAGAACTAAAACAAGGTAAGGCAGGACATTTTGTTTCTTATTGAGCTTCAGTTTAAGAGTGGGGCATTTGATTAGGCTGATAGTATAGGAGAGATTCTTAGATTCTTATATTTCAGACACCAAGTAGGGCAAAGGCTCAGCTGCTTAGCATCTATCAGATGACTTATTGCTCATCGGGCACCTTTGTATTTACAGTACATATTGTCTTTTGCCTCAGATTGTACTCGTACTCTATATGTTTTGTCTCTTGCATCCAGTTGTACAGTGTATCATATTACTATTTCATGGAATGTCTCTATTCCCCAGCTCGCCCCTGAAAAAGGGGCATGACTGTCTCAGTAGACCTACCTAGTCATCAAAATTCAAATAAATCAATAAATAAATAAATGTACCAGAGGAAAGGCATGGAAATCCTTTGCAGGTCTGGGCTGACCTGCCTTAAAGAACTGAACTTTGCAGTTGCAATCAGATTTGCTACCATTGCCTGGGGAAGGAATGCTTTCCTTTACAGGGTATCCAGCTCAACACCGATAAAGTCTAGAACCTAACTGGTTCTGTTTGTGACTTTTATACATTTATAAGGAAGCCCAGGTCCTCCAGGGTGATTTGTGTCAGAAGGAGGGAGGATTTGGCCACCTGATGTGATTTTCCTGAGACTAACTAGTCATCCAGATAGGGAAAAACTACCACCCCGCCTCCTCAAATGTGTAGCTACTTAGCTACTACAAACAGGTACATGTGAACACTGGGTGCTGAGGATAGGCCAAAGGGAGGGGCTGTGAACTGGTAGTGGCAATTCTCTATCCTGAACCTGAGGTACTTTCTGTGGCTAGACCTGACTAGTATGTGCAAAAAGACATCGCTGAGGTCCAGTGAAACATAGAAACTGGTGGTAGATAAGGGCTGCTGGGCCCACCCAGACTGCCCATATTTTATTGTCTTCATTTCTGCTGCAGACACAACTTGGTCTATAATGCTGTCTCTACCCTCCTCCTTAACTCAATGATTCCCTTGTGCCTATCCCAGGCATTTTTGAACCCCACCACTGTTTTCACACTTCACTACCTCCGCTGGCAGGTTGTTGCAGGAATCCACTGCCCTTGCTGAGAAGAAGTACTTCCTTACATCTCTTCTGAATGTACATTGCTCCAGCTTCATAGCATGTCCCCTTGTTCTAGAACATCTTTTTCTCTGACAATTACCCCCCCATGCCTTATTAACCTCCATGATGTATTTAAAGGTATCTATCATATCCCTCCTCTCCTCCAGGGTGTACATATTGACCTCCTTTAGCCTCTTCTGTTAGGGCTTTTTGTGCAGACCCTGCACCATTTCAGTAGCCCTTTTCTAGACCACTTCCACTCTGTCTATGTCTTTCTGGAGATGTGGTTTCCACAACTGGACACAGTACTCTAGTTGGAAGGTCATACCAGCAATCTATATAGGTGCAACACCACCTCCCTCATCCTATTGGTGTTAAACATCCCTATGCTTCCTAGAGTCCCACTAACTCTCCCAACTGCCTTGTAACACTGCCTGGTCTCTTCCCTGCTTGGTCATTGTCAATATCACACCCCACATTGTGTACTCTGCCCCCTACCCAGGTTTCTATGGCCCAAGTGCATTATTTTGCACCCATCTGCCTTACCCTTGACCACTCCTCCTGTTTTTTTCCAAGTCCCCTCTTATATGCACTTTAGTCCACCCTGTCATCCCTGTTTGCTTCGAAAACCATGTTCTGCCTGCATCTCTCCGTAAATTGGGCTGGCAGTATAGCCTAGAGGTTAGAGGAACAAGGTGTGAATGAGCTTGGTACATCCAGTAGACCTGAACCTGAGTTTGATCTCACAGCCTCCACTTGCATACTGTGCGACTCTGAGCAAGTCACTTAACTGCCCAGTGCTTCCAGGTCGTCCCTGAAAACAGGCACTTGTGCTTAGTGGGCCTTACCCAGTTACCAAAAGACTAAAAAAAAAAACATTACTTTTCCCTTCTTCCATTCTGCCCTGCACAATTTTTCATTTCCTCCTTCCATTTTTCCCTCTCTTTGCTCCAGTCACTGTAAAATCTTGAATATCTGTGTTACACTAATGGCTACCAAATACTGTTGTGTCACCTCACCATCTAGTGCTACATACTGTTGCCAAGTTATATATGTTCCAGTGTTATCAACTGTCACCAACTTATGCCAATCTACTATGTGTGTCTTCATATCTATTATACTTAACTGTTGCATTGTTAGCCAATGTGATCTATCTGTAATCCCTCCTGCTCTCATTGTATGCAAGTAAGGAAACTGTATTCCCAACATTGTAACATTTCTCTGTATTCTGTCCCATTGTTCCCTACTTCCCTGATCATACCAGGAGACGAGCAACTTGTTGCTCAGCATGCCTTCTTGGTGAAACATTTCAATAAATAAATAAATAAAATTCCTGCCCATTCTTTCCACACACAACCCCGGAAGCATCTATTTTGTTGTAGATCTTGGTGTCATTGGCAAAGAGGTCGACCTTCCCTTCCCTCTCCTCTACCATGTCACATATAAAGACATTAAAGAGGACTGGTCCTAGCCCTGACCTATGATGTACCTCGCTGGTCACCCTCCCATCCTTGGAGTGAACTCCATTTACCAGTACCCTCTGGCTCCTATCCCTAACCAGTTTCTTACCCAGGTTACCACCTTATTGCCTACCCCCCAAGCTACTGAACTTGCTTACCAGTCTCCTATGTGGAATGGTGCCAAAGGCCTTGCTGAAATCCAGGTAAGTCATGTCCATCGCTCCTCCCTGATTTAGCTCCTTGGTCACCCAGTCAAAGAAATCTATCAGATTTGTTTGGCATGACCTCCCCCCTTTGAACCCATGCTGCTTCAGTTCCTGTAACCCACTGGATTCCAGTCATTCTGCAATCTTTTCCTTCAGTAGTGTTTCCATTAACTTGCCCACTACAGAGGTCGGGCTGACAGGCCTGTACTTGTCCACCTCTTCCTTGCTACCACTTTTGTGAAGTGGGACTACATCTGCCCTTCTCCAGTCCTCCAGGAACACTTCAGTCTGTAGTGATCTGTTAAACAGGGCCATCAGTGGTGCAGCTAGTACCTCCTGAGCTCTCTCAGTGCCCCTGGATGCACCCCATCTGGCCCCATAGCTTTGTCTACCTTCAGTGACCCTAGCTAGCTTCCTTCTTGCAGAGATAATCACTGAGCTTAGTATTGCCAACTTGAATTTTGCTTTTTTAAAGGAAATAGGAAACAAAAACGCTTAAAAATGTGTAAATAACATTGTCCGATGGCACTGTCCACTTTAATGTTGTGAAATAAACAGAGTTTTGTCAAAAAACTCTCTTTTTAATAATTTCTGCACTTTGTTATTATGCCATTACGTTCTATCCCTTGACAGTTTCTAATCTTGTTAGTGTGTGCTTGCCAACTAACAGTGATGTCAGAGTCCCCAATTTCTTATTGCATCTTGTCCACAGTACTACAAATGGTGGATTCTTTACCTAGTAAGCAGCAGATCTAAGAAGAGTGCAGCTACTTTACAGAGTCAGAAAGTGATGACAACGAGGCGATCTGTATGTGTTTCTATGCTACCAGTGTCTTCCCCAGAGAGTGTTCCTGTTCATGTTGGGTGGGAAATTGAGGTGTGCAAGGGGACACTGCAGCACTTTCAATTTAGATGTTCCCAATACCCACCCCCATCTATCTCTCTCTCTCTCTCTTCCTCTCTGTGCCACTTCCGTCGCTCTCTGCACCGTGGCTCTGTCTTGCTCTCTCTCTATTTCTCCACTCGCTGTTCTGTGGGTACCGCTCCCAGTGAGTGCTGCAAGGGGGACCGACCAACCAGTGATCCTTTTGGGGGGGTGACCACAGCATCAAGTGGCACAGCTGACACTGTGAGACAGAGACCCAGCGAGAGAGAGAGTACTCTGTTAAGTGACACAGGTGACAACAGGCAGAACAGGCATAGAAACAGGGCTTACTTCACAGAACAAAACAATCAAAACAAGGTTACCTGCCGGGCCTGCCCACATTGTCTATCGCCCGCACCTCACTACCGTTGACTGCTGTCACTGCACCATCTGACTTAAGTTCAGTCACTCATTGCAGCTCTTTGTGTAACCCTCAGTCGGCGCTAAACTGAGAGGGCTACTACCCCTTCCTGTGTGGCTAGTGAACAGGTTGAGGGGCATGGGCCCTATGACGTGGTGCCTCCATTTTTATAAGCTGAAAATTTGGGGAGAAAGGTGTCACTCGGCATGGTGATTAGGTTTGACCACTCTGCGCGGGACACCCAAAGTAATCCAGAGACTAGAAGCAATAACATAATGTCCAATACCAGGAGATGGGATTCTAAAGTGTGGCATTATTCAACAACATTGAATGAAAAGCATAGATGGACCCCCAAGGGGCTACACTCCTTGTAATTCGGATAAGGTGATGACACAGACACAATCCATTCTTGGATCCTAAACTTCCATATGTCATGGACTCTTCAACTAGTCGCACACTACCACCCTCTACTCCATCCCAATGTCTGGGCACCCTCTTCAGGCACTGGCCAATACCTGACAGAAAGGTGACTGGTTTCTCAAAGCGAATCCGTATAGGTGAGCCCTGTTATGCCAGGTAGGGGGGTCTCCCACCTTTTGTTCAATAGACCCATACCCGGCCATTCCTTTGCTTACACACACACATCCTTGGCTACTGTAGTGCAGACTGTTCATGGCTTTGTAATGCAGTAACTGTCTTTCTCTGAAGACCCCCCACATACATCAGTCATTACATCTCACTGTTCCATAAGCCTCTTCCTTGGCTACTGTAGTGCAGACTGTACATGGCTTTGTAATGCAGAAACTGTCTTTCTCTTGAAGACCCCCCACATACAACAGTCATTACATTTCACTGTTCCATAAGCCCTGGACTTGGCATCCTGACTGACTCACAGCCCCAGAGACTTATTTACTCACTGTTTTGGTGAATGACACTGGCCTTTTGTCAAAGCTTCATCACCGTCATTGTTGCAGATGTTCAAAACTCTGAAAGAATCTCTATTACACAAAAACTGTAGTGCCCCAGCACTCTCCATCAGGCAGCTTCTTCTTTTTCTCAGGCCAGGGGGTTGCCCCTGGGATTTGGTTCCATGTGCCTCTCTTATGGTGGATGCATACATCCTAAGGTAGCTCTGTGTCAGAGCTGAGAGCAGGGGCGCCTGCCCCTGCAGGGCACCCCCTTCCTCCTCTGCACTAAAGGAACTACATCCTTCCTTTTCTTGTGCCCACTTCAGACCGCAAACAAAAACTAGACTGCTGACTTCAAGGATCAACTCTAGATTGACTTTGAAATTCCCCAACGTTCTACCTGACTTCCAACTGCAGCATTCCATTGTGGCTTATGCTGCTGCAGAATTCTAAATGATGCCATAGCCCCAGCTCAGCAGAGACTGAAAACAGAGCAAGACAAAGTGAAATCCATTTAACTGGAGTTTCACTAGCTGTCTGTCCCTGCCTGCCACTAGATCTAACTAGGGTTCTAGTAACCCCAGGTAACAGGGGGGTTATACTCACCCTGAGCCAGGAAAATGACTGTCCCCAGTCATTAACACCCGGCTTAGGCCATCCTATCCTCTGTGGTACCTACAGAAAGGGGTGATCAGGCCCTCTCCTACCATGTGCCGGGCACAGGCAGGTAACACTAAGGGCCCAGAGGCCATCCGCCAATGCATCAGTCTCTACTCTACCCACTGACTATGGGTACCTAGTTGCTCTGGTAGAATTGTCCAAAGCATAGACCTAATAGATCAGTACTGCAGCCCCTACTGAAGGTCAGAACCACAGCCTGTCTATCCCCCCATGCCCTCTAGAGAAATCCTATCTGCCTTTTTACCCAAACAAAAACACTAAAGGGGACCTCCCCCCAACCCTGTACACTTGCAACCACACACCTGTGGAAGAAACAAGTTAAAACATCATTAACTTCTTACAATACTTTAATTACTACAAACTAAAGCAAAACTGAACTCCGATGAGTTCCAATCCACTTCTTGTCTTTCCTTCATTGCTTTTCCTACAGTACCTGCAAGACAAAAAGAAAAACATCCTCCCTAATCTGCAATTACTGTCCTGTCTAACTAAGACATAAACAAACCAACAAGCCCCATCCATCCGACACTGGAGAATCCCAAAAAAGCATTTTTTTTGGAAAAGGTAGAAAATATAAACAGTATATACAGAAAATTTGCAATACACATTTAGCAGTTCTTTGGGGATGGAAGGCCCTACAAAGTCCCAACTAGTGACTAAATACAGGCTCAAAGGCAAGTCCAATAAAGAGTCTTTCCTGGGCTGGAGCCCGGTGAAGCAAAGTTCTGCAGGCAAATGTCCCGTAGGGGAGAGTCTTTGAGGACAGTCACAATGAATGTCTGCTGGTGTAGGATGTGCACTGCAAATGTCAGAAAAATTGAAAAAGTCTAGACTCACCAGTCCCTTGAAGAATGGAAAACATACGACACCTGTGTCCTCAACGAAGACTGTCCCTGGCAGCATTCTTCTGATACAGCTGGGCAGACATCTTCCGAAACACGACAGAATGATGCCTCTGGGAAACAGCTGGGCCGATGTCATCTAGGAGATGGTACCTTTGGACAGGAAAAAGAAGATGAAACACACAGCTGGACTGAAGTCATCCAATCTGGCAACAGCTGGGCTGGTGTCCTCTCTGGAGTTGACATCTTCTGGAATAGCCAGTTCATAACTTTATGTACATGGGAGTTTACTGCATTTACTGAAGAATTGGGGCACCTTGGTCCTGGACATCCAGACTGGCAGAACAACAGAGGTATGGCAACTGCTGGAATGGCAGCACTGGCTACCACTGCTCTGCTCTTCATTTGGTAGGCATGGGCACATTCACAGAAAGGTCTTTGCATTGTGGGAAATAGCACAATGGGTCAGGTGCATGAATTATTACCCCGTCTGGGCACTCATAATTCACATCGTGAAAGGATTCTTGTCCCTTGCCATCCACGATCCGAACAGTGTCAATAAACAGAGTCCTGCCCACCTTCCATTGCTTGAACTTTTCTTGCAAGATCTGATCTCTGTCAAATTTACTTGTCCCAGGATGCACATGTTTGATGGCCTCTTCCATAATCCAGGATTTCCTGCACCTCTCTATTTCTTCCCAGACTTTTCTAGGAAAGGTAGGAAATGAAATTCTGAAGAGCTCATTCGCTTTCCTATGAACCAGTCTTTCCTATTTGCTAGATTTGATCAATTTGAGACCTCTGGCCTGGCTTGGGGGTGGCCAGTCCTGGTTCTGCCAGCCTCTCATACTTAGTGATACACAAAATGGATCCCTGGCTCCTTCTTGCTCAGCCAGGGCTGTGGAAACACCACTCTCTTCCATGCGTCCCTCTAAACCAGGAACTTGAGGCTGTGAACCCACACCTTCTTCTTCAGGCCAAATGGGTTCCCCCTCATCATCTTGGCTGAGAATCTGTGCCCTGGAGTGAGCAGTCATCCTCACTCCTGAAACTGTCCACTCCTCACTAGGTGTGGAGGTCGAGACCTCCCACTCAAAGGCCTCTCTCAGTTCATCCTCTCCCATGAGACTTGGACTAAGCCCCTCTATTCATGGGTCAGCTGATGCTCCCTCTCCACTATCTCTTAGTGGCTCAGACGCGGAGTCATCAGTTGTCTGTGCTGCCTGTACATCTGCACCCTCTAGGTTTTTGCCACACTCCTCTGAACCTCCCATTTCAGGCTCTCCCTGGTGCTGAGTGCTGTCAACTGCAGGCTCTTTTAATTTAGTCCATGGAGGAGCCAAACGAATCTTGGGGGCAGCTGTCAATCCATACTTTTCCAGGCACCCAGAGCAGTAAGGAACCACAAAGACATCTCTTCCAGCCCTTAAGCACATCACATGCACTCTGACTGGATAACCAGGAATCATCTCAAGAGGAGACATTCTTCCCCCATAGTGGTTCTTCTCAATGTTTCTCAGTTTGTTGACTTCTTCAACTATCATAACCCGGGCATGATCTGGGTAGCGGTCTGGTCCCGAAGCCATGACTGCAGAGAAAACAAACAATATGCTTGGCTATTTCAAGTCCCAACATTGATCAGAAACTTTCTATAAAATGGCTTCTTTGCTGCTTGTGTTTACATGCCTGCCCCACCCTATCATGGTGGTGGCAGCACTCCTGATGCATCAACTCTCTGTAATTGGGTCCAGCCACTGCACATCCGATTTACACACACTACTGATAACTTCTGCTCAAACTGCACAAACTTGCACTGTTCTCTTTTCTAGCACATTTATATGATTTACATTGGACCTTTCACTCGCCGAAGACATTGCTCTAGCTTTCAGTCCCTTAAAGCCTCAGTATTTCAAGCACAGGATTGCCTGCATTTACGCTGCATCTCTCATACAACTAACAGTTTCTCACTTGGCTTTGAAAATTATTCTGACGCTGAACCTATCATTATGCTCACAGTCAGTTGCTTAGAATTCTTGCTTTTAGCTGGTTAAACTGGCACAGTCCTTCATTACTAAGCAATTACACTGCTACACATAGATTCAGTTGGCTTTTATTGTAAACACACCAGTTTGAGCAATATTTTGGTTGGTACTCACTGGTAGCAGTAGCTGTTTGCTGCGATGGAAAAAAACGGCCTACAGCTGATCGTGGAGGCCTCTGGAAGGAAGCAGGTTGGCAGTCCTGCCGATTGTCCCTCTGAACACCATACTCATAGTCCAGTCGATTGAGATGTGGGTTGAGCCTGAATTTGAACAGAAAAGTAAATTTTTAAAAGTTCAACAGTGTTTTCAATCACCACGACGCTCCTCCTGGTAAGCCAGTTCGCACACTCCACTCCCTCTCCCTCTCGAATGCTGTGCAGTTGCTCTAGAGCTGGCCTGGGGCGGGACTGATTGCAATCTCACCAATCACTCGATGCCATGCAAATCAGCCTCTTTCCTCTCATGCTCTTCTCCTCATAGCAATCATCAAGCAGGCAAAATTTAAACTGCAAAACCACACTTTTTTTTTTCTTCAATGACTCCTCGGCAAGAGCCCATTTTAACCATTATCATGGCATTTTACTAAGCGACTCCCCCAGTTCATAAAGCAAGCACTTCAAAGTTCTAGGGCACAAGTCTCTTTTTGTTACCCACAGTTTTCCACACTTCTTTTTACACAGTATAATACAAAAGCTGGCGAACAATGTACTTTTTTGATGCAGGACAAGGGCATACTCACTCAGGCTTTACTGCGCCTCGGTAAACAGTTGGCATTTTAATAGCAGCACATGGATAACAGCACACAGCGGCACATTAGATAAATGTTGCTTCACATTTTTTTGGCTACCCACTGCCAGATAGCCAAATTGCTAGCCACCATCCAAGCAACCTTTCTTGTTCCTTCTCCCAAATTTCAACAGAATCCCAGGGGTAGCCTCCAAGATGTAACCCCCAGTCGGCACTAAACTGACAGGGCTACTGCCCCTGCCTGTGTGGCTGGTGAACAGGTTGAGGGTCCTGGGTCCTATGATGTGGTGCCTCCATTTTTATAAGCTGAAAATTTGGAGAGAAAGGTGTCACTCGGCATGGTGATTAGGTTTGACCACTCTGCACAGGGGCACCCAAAGTAATCCAGAGACTAGAAGCAATAACATAATGTCCAATACCAGGAGATGAGATTCTAAAGTGTGGCTTTATTCAACAACACTGAATGAAAAGCATAGATGGACCCCTCAAGGGGTACACTCCTTGTAATGTGGATAAGGTGATGACACAGACACAATCCTTTCTTGGATCCTAAACTTCCATATGTCCTGGACTCTTTAACTAGTCGCACACTACCACCCTCTATTCCATCCCAACGTCTGGGCACCCTCTTCAGGCACCGGACAATACCTGACAGAAAGGTGACTGGTGTCTCAAAGTGAAGCCGTAGAGGTGAGCCCTGTTATGCCAGGTGGGGGGGTCTCCTACCTTTTGTTCCATAGACCCATACCCAGCCATTCCTTTGCTTACACACACACACATCCTTGGCTACTGTAGTGCAGACTGTACATGGCTTTGTAATGCAGTAACTGTCTTTCTCTGAAGACCCCCCCACATACATCAGTCATTACATCTCACTGTTCCATAAGCCTCTTCTTTGGCTACTATAGTGCAGACTGTACATGGCTTTGAAATGCAGAAACTGTCTTTCCCTTGAAGACCCCCCACATACAACAGTCATTATATCTCACTGTTCTATAAGCCCTGGACTTGGCATCCTGACTGACCCACAGCCTCAGAGACTTATTTACTCACTGTTTTGGTGAATGACACTGGCCTTTTGTCAAAGTTTCATCACCTTCATTGTTGCAGATGTCCAAAACTCTGAAGGAATCTCTATTCCACAAAAACTGTTGTGCCCCAGCACTCTCCATCAGGCAGCTTCTTCTTTTTCCCAGGCCAGGGGGTTACCTCTAGGAGTGGGTTCCTTGTGCCTCTCTCATGGTGGAAGCACACACCCTAAGGTAGCTCTGTGTTAGAGCTGAGGGCAGGGGGGCTGCCCCTGCAGGGCACCCCCTCCCCCCACTGTACTGAAGGAACTACATCCTTCCTTTTCTTGTGCCCACTTCAGACCGCAAACAAAAACTAGACTGCTGACTTTAAGAATCAACTCTAGACTGACTTTGAAATTCCCTAACATTCTACCTGACCCCCAACTGCAACATTCCATTGTGGCTTATGCTGCTGCAGAATTCTAAATGTTGTCATAGCCCCAGCTCAGCAGAGACTGAAAACAGAGCAAGACATAGTGAAATCCATTTAACTGGAGTTTCACTAGCTGCCTGTCCCTGCCTGCCACTATCTCTAACTAGGGTTCTAGTAACCTCGGGTAACAGGCGGGTTACACTTGTATGCTGCAGAGACAGACAGGCACACATGAAGAGAGAGACAGTGAAATTTCAGCTGCAGCACATCTCATGCTCCTTCAGTGCATAGCAAAACTTTGGCTCTGCAGTAAGCTTCTGGCATGATGCCTCTTTACTTCTACAGTGGCTCCCCCATTCCCGCATGTCAACCATTGAAAGTGAAAAGATTACCATATGGTAATTACATCAGAGGGAAAGCAGAACACAGTGGTGCGCGCTGTGGTCAGGGGCTATGGGGATGAAAACAGTAAAACATTTTTCCAATAGCATGATATATCCCTAGGACCAGACAGTGCAACAAGTCAGACACGAGAGAGAGAGAGAGAGAGAGAGAGAGAGAGAGAGACAGACACTGACATGCTGCTCTCCTGTCTTTCAGTATGTGGCTACAGCATGTCTCCCCCCCATAGTGAAGCAACCACTGAACGAAGGGAACATTGTGTTGGGGAAACTGCTAATTACTGTTGTACTCTGCACCAACACAGAGAGAGAGAAACAGAGACACAGACACACCAAGTAAGAGGACATTGCAGCACCCACCTCTCTCTCTCTCTCTGTCTCTCTCTCTCTCTCTCTCAGAATGGCACACTGCTATTCTTAAATTCTCCCACAATCACTGTGACAGCCACGGTGCACCCTTGTCTGTGTCACACATGTCAAAGAAAATGCACTGATTGCAGTTATCTCCATTGCTAACTCCTTCTTACTGCCACGGGACGGCTATGTCTGCTAACTGTGGGATACAAGTGTTGAGACACTGAAGTGGGTGACAGTAGGAAAATTAACATCTCAAGTAAACCTGCTTCTCTCCCTACTGTCTGCCTGCAATGCACTCAACAATATCATTGGGGGGGTGTATAGATGACACTCTGTGCGCAGCACTGGGAGATGAGTGGTGAGTGAACTGTGTGGTTGCCACAGCTCACAAAGGGAACAAGAGATAACATATTTCTGACACAGTGGTAATGGACATTCCTTGCTAGAGTCAAATTACACCAATTCATAGTGTGCTAGCAAACACATTTATAAAATGGCAAGAAAAAATCTAGAAATCTCATTGACCAAGAGACATCAGCTGACTGTACATTAAATCTCTACATACACACAATCATCCTGGTCCTAAACTGCATCACACAATGAGCAAATCAGTCCTCCTACATCTAGAACTATTTTCTACCAGTCCCCCTGTAACCAGAACTGATCTTCCATCACAAACATGGCTGCTTCCTATACACTGTAAAAACATTTAGCTGGACCCTAAAAATAAAACTAACTCAAATAAAAAATAAAACAAATGAATTAAATGTTTACCTGATCATCACACTCTCCTTACACACATAAACAAATTAGAAACATTAAGTATTGTTTATAGTTTTCATTACAAACTGTTTCTTTACTGACTGTGAAAAATCCCTCTTCTATCTTTACCTGCTCATCAGGGAAATCTCTTCTGCTTGCCCTGACATGGAGATAATTGAGTCTATTGCTCTAAAACAGGCCTTTGTTGTCTGTGTGTACAGTATGTTAGGAGAGTAACATTCTACTAGTAGAACTGAGCAGAATTTTGAATCCCTGTATTCCATGGTAAGCATTCTATGATAAACATTCTATGTCTTGAATGTGGGGAAAACAGAAAAAAAAAATGGGATGAAGAAAGTAGACAATATAGTAATACTTTATAGTGTGTGGTGGAACGTTGTTCCTGTTATAAATCACACCATACTGAAACACTGTTCATCTACAGAGTAAAAAATGAATGGAACACTGTACTGACCATACGTGCAGAACAGCATTCCATTCATTTGGAATGACAGACTCGAGCAGCTAAAGTAAGCCACGTAGAACAAGGAACTGCCACAAATCATAACATTTAAAAAATATAAACATGGCCGCAGCAGTTTTTTCAAAACAAATGAGAGAAAGTGAGCAGTTTATACTAGAAAACGAGGGCAGTATAATGCGGTAGGGTTCATGACACTGTTAGCGTAGCATACAAAAAGGTCAAATCTAACAGCAGTCAAAGTGCATGTGGGCAAGGGAAAATGATCATGGAAAATCAGGTTCAGCTAAAATCTTTAATTTCTGTCATTTTAACTGCAGGTAGTCTGTGCTCACCAGAAGGCAGGAGCTAGAATGAAAATATTGTTTCGGAGAGTGGACTGAAAACAAGAAATCTTCACTGACATATGATAGTTGTTTGTTGAAATGTAAACAAAATGCTTTTATTTTGTGTTGCCGTCTTCTGAGTTCAATAGCACTTGTATCTGTGTTTTGAACTGTGATAGTTAATAACAGTTTAATACCGAAGCAGCCTGTGTCTTTTCTTATTGCCCCCACAGTGAGCCACCATACATTATAAAAAATACTGCCTTCGCAATCTTGCTGAACCAGTGTGTTTTCAGCCACCTCGGGGTTTATGATTCCAGTGGACCTCTCAAGCTTCACTCTCGAAGTCACCTAGAATCATAAACCCCTTTGTGGCAGAACACACTGGTTCAGCACGATTGCACAGCCAGTATTCTCTATATAAACAAAGAAAAAAGGTGGGAAAACACAGTAACACAGGCAGAGGCAAATCCAAACTGCTCACTGCTGATGTTTATAAAAGCACATACATTTTAATCATACATAGGTGTTTTCAGGTGACATTATGGCCCCCATTGGTAACAGTGACCGCAATTCTATATATTTTTAATATTCCTCTACTTATTCTTAAAATTAACAATAACAATAAATTTAAGGACTATAATAAAGCTAATTTCACACAGATTAATTTAGAATTAAACAGAATTAATTGGGCAGAAATGTTTTGGGGCTAAAACATTAACGAAATTTATGAATGTCTGATTAATACTATATACCATCTAGAAAACATCTATATTCCTTTAAAACCAAAATATAATAATAAGGGTAAAATTCCTGTTAGGTACAATAAAATTATTGATAAACAAATAAAATCTAAGGAGCATTTATTTAAGAAATTAAAAAAAAATATTAGTCCATCTCTGAGACTTAAATATAAAACTGCCTTGTCTACAGTAAAAAAGTTAATCAAAACTGCTAAGCTCAAATTTGAGTTTAAACTTGCTCACTCTAAAACTAACCAAAAATCCTTATATTCTTACATCAGTGGCAGCAGGGGAAATAACAGAAAAATAGGACCACTTTGTGACAACGGGATTGTTATAACTTCAAATAAGGAGATGGCTGATCTTTTTAACAGATATTTTTGTTCTGTTTTTGATCAACCTATTAATCCCTCAATTTCTGTCAATAGTAATGACTCTTCCATTCCTTTATTTCATTTATCTGAAATTAGGAATACGTTATCTAATATCAAAAGATCTACCAGCTGTGGTCCAGATAAAAGAAATGCTATATTTCTTTTAGAAATGCTAGATTCAATTGCAATTCCACTTCAACTCCTATTTAATAAATCATTATTAGTGAAATACCTGATGCTTGGCATACTGCCATAGTCACTCCTATTTATAAGAAGGGGATAAAGTCCAATATCCAGAACTATCGACCAATTAGTCTGACTTCCATCTTAGGAAAAGCTGTGGAATGTCTAATTAAATGTAGACTGGAGAATACATTGGAACAACTTGATATTCATGACAACTCTCAACATGGTTTTAAGTCTGGCTTTTCGTTACTACTAATCTAATATCTTTCTATAATAAGATTACTAAATTAATGGATAACAATATTCCAGCAGATGTACTATTGTTTGATTTCAGTAAGGCATTTGATCATGTGTCACACTCT
Organism: Neoceratodus forsteri; assembly: GCA_016271365.2. Lineage (NCBI taxonomy): Eukaryota > Metazoa > Chordata > Ceratodontiformes > Ceratodontidae > Neoceratodus > Neoceratodus forsteri. Next base: position 522,136,527 of record CM057458.1, read on the forward strand.
TTGCTAATCAATAAACTTCACAACTTGAGAATTTCTTCTTGATTAGTTAATTGGATATCCCAATGGTTATTCAATCGTACACAGTTTGTCAGAATTCATGGGGTAGTTTCTTTTTCTGGTAGGGTTACAAGTGTAGTCCCTCAGGGGTCCGTGTTGGGACCTGTCCTGTTTAATCTCTTCATTTATGATATGGACATTAACTCTAATAATTACCTTTCAAAGTTTGCAGATGACACAAAACTTGGTGGTAGAGTTGATACTCTAGTCAATATTAAACTTCTTGAGCAAGATTTATTCTCCATTGAGCAATGGGCCAAAAAAAAAAACTTAATGTTCTTTAACATCGATAAATGTAACATTTTACACTTTGGTAGGAACAACTCTTCTCACAAATACTACTTAAACAGTCAAGAACTTGAATCATCTAACTGTGACACAGATCTTGGTATTTTGATCAATAATAAACTGTTATCTAGCGACCACTGTAGCAAAGTAGTCTGAACAGCTAACATAATTATGAGACAGATCAAAAAAATCTTTATAAGCAAATCTGAACATTTTTTAGTACCTTTGTATAGAGTTATATCAGACCGCATTTGGACCGGTGATGAAAGTAAAAAGGAACGTACAGGAACTCTATTCCTGTACCTTTTTTGCAGCAGGAATTGAGTTCCTGTACTTCTTCCCACTGACACTGGAACTGAAATTCTTAAATCAACAACATAATGACAGTTTCTGGCCCTGTGACCTAAAATCAGGGTTTCCATAACAACATTTGACTTGAACAACAGTGCAATTTTGCTAGAAATACTTCAATATCTCTAACTGAATCTATTAGTGTCTAAACAGATAGACGTGTCTTCACACAGCTATCCTTCAGATTGAAGATTTTCATTCTGCATTTCATATTTGACAGTGCCCGAGTTCCTGTACTTCTTGTCTACCACTTGCACCACTGATTTGGACTATGGCTCTCCTTTCTGGAGCCCCTATCTTAAAGCTGATATAAATCGTCTTGAGCAAGTTCAAAGGAGGTTTATCAAATTCATCCCCAGATTAATAAATAAATGCTACGATACCAGATTTAGGGAGACAAAGCCTTATTCATTATTAGTGAGAAGGCAAAGGGGTGATCTGCTACTTATGTACAAGCTAGTACATAATCCCATGCTGCTCAACATATGTGGGCTATCATTAGCCAACAAGAGAATTGTGGGAAGACTACACGCTAAGCAACTAAAAATTGAGTGGGCTAATAGTAAAACATATGATAATTTCTTCAACATAAGAGCAGCAAAATGCTAGAACTCTCTGCCTCAGACTATTGTAGAGGCAGCTAGCTTCGATTCCTTTAAACTTAGACTTGATTCCTGGCTACTTGCTCAATAATTTGTTTAATATCCCACTGTTGAGGGAGGACAATCTTGATGGGCCTTGTGCCTTCTTTTGTCCTGTTTTCATCCAGTAAATCCAGTAAATGTACACCCCCCACCTCCACCAAAAAAAAGGCAACTTGGCAGGTTTAAAGTTTTTTTCTTACTAACCTTTCACCTCAATCCTATAGCAGTTTTCCTTTTATGTACTAGACCACAACACATAAGTAAAAAACCAAAATAAAGAGAAGGTTGCATTCAATGAAATTATATCACTACAGTGTAGGAAAATTAAGTTTTAAACACTACTTATGTTTTACAAATTTACAGATGTTGCAGTGCATTTATATGATAATTTACATGTTAAAGAGAAAATATTTATTTTCAACCAACTCTACTAATAAATACCTTTACTGCAAAGTACTGTACTAGTTAACCTACTGCTGAGATATGCTATTTTATTCATTAATAGGGACTACTTTTTTTAGATTTTAGATGTTGTAGAGATAATGTATTGTACACTGTTTTGAAAATAGTAAATATGTTTTAATCCATACCAGAGTAAATCAAACTAATTCTTTTATGATAGTGGCCCATTTTATAAGTGTGATAAGCCACTCCAGGGTGTGCATTAACAGATTTTAATACACTTCCCAGGGGTGTGAGGACACTCAGCCTTTGGCCTCATGCCTTAGCACACTCCTGGGGCATGCATTAAAATCCTTTAATGCACACCATGTCATGGCTTATTACTTACTTCAACTTTATCAGAAGTTCATGACAGTCAAACAGGTAACCAGAGGGTATAACATTATCTTGCATACAAACCAATACAGTAAACTAACAGAATTTAAATATGTATGTCTAACCTAGAGAGCAAAGATTGTACGTGCTGATCATAGAAAATGGAAAGACTGCCTGACAACAGTGTGTTTAGGAGTCTGATGCGTCACGGCAGAACTGTTAGCACGAGGAGGTTACATTCAAGAGTAAAAAGTCGGCTACGGCTTCGAATAAAATAGTAGACTGTGGGCTACACTCGCAGCTGAGCCAAACACTGTTAAATTAGCCAAAATATATATAAAAAAATACCACTCACAGGCCAAACAATGTTTGCTATCTGTATTAAAAACTGAATTAAATGCAAAATAATTGTTTTCCATCACCTTTAAGTGTTTTTCAGATATATCAGATGTAAAATGGGTCACCACTCCTTACTTTTCTTGTGGGTCAGAAAGTATTTTGAGTAAAGTCCTTTTCCCCATTGCCAAGGACATACTATTTCCTCCGCATTTATTTGCAACACTTTTTTTTCCTCCATCTCCAACAGGATTATTTCCGCTGGTGTATGAGGATGGTAGCTTTTGTGGTTCTGCAGTCTTGGGAATTTCTAAACTGCAGGGATGAACCCTGACTTATTTTTTCCAGGATCCATGGAAGTCTCTATGGTTCTACAGTCTTGGGAATTTTCTGAACTGCAAGTCAAAACCTTACTCACTATTTCCATGACCCACCTGTCTGTGGTTATTCTTGTCCATTCCTGAAAATAGTGAGCCAAATAGTGAGGGAGTAATTGGCAGTTTGGCAGGTAAGATGGCCACCAGGCTGGGTATCTGTCTTTCACTGCTCTTAGTAGCACTGATCCTTTTATCATTTTTACCTCCAAAATACTCTAATATGCAACTTTTTGGAGACATTAAGAGAATCCTCTGATAGCTGTCACCTCCCAGACGCTTTTTGGGAGGAGATATGTTTTAAATTTGCAGGTTGTTAATGTTGTGTTAAGGTAGGGCTTTTAGTTTTAGACAAGGGTTTAGTGAGTTAGCACAGGAGTTGTAGTTTAGTTATTTTATTTCCCACTGACTCCAGTCTGGAGAGCTGTGCTGAAATTTCATATCTACTGACTGCAATGGCCTCCGGCTTGAAAGAGGGACCCTGTACGCCAAATGGGGGAAGCTGTTGGACGGAAAGTAGGAGCAAGGGAATACCAGCAGGAAGGAGACATTTGGCAAAAGATCTGGAATGGTGTTTCCTCTTACCTTGGTACTGGAGTGACTGACTACCTTGCCTGGGGAGTGAAAACAGAGGAATTAGCATGAGTTCACTACCAGTCGGCTGAGACCCAGGAAACAAGAGGAGCTGCCGCTGAAAGAGTGAATTATGTGGCAGCATGTGGTCTGTACTATTCTGAAGTAGATCTGTTGTCTGTGGAATAATATCTCCTTCGGCATCAGCTTTTCTACTAGCCAGTGGGTGCAGGATGAATTTACCACATGTTGGTGATAGTAACTTCTTGGAGTGTCCAAGTGAGTACTGTACTGGTCCCTCGACTTTGAGTGGTGAGAGCACCCATTTAATTGCCTGGCTAACCCCACCCCCCTGAGAAAAAGTCTTCTTTGTGAAGTTTGCCTCTGTTACATCCATTTGGGAGAGCAGTAAGAGTGCTCCCCTTAACCCTACTGCAACTTCATAAGCATTGTAAGAACATTGCAATTTTCCTAATGCTTATATATCTTGGACTAGAACCTATTGCTGTTGGCCTTTTTCATCTATAAAATTGGCAAAAGACCCTTTCTTCGGCCCTGCATACCTTTCTAGCCCGAGACTCTGTGTTAAATTCTGGACTGAATTTCCACTTACTTACTACTGTGTTTCTGGATTATTTGCCCCTGGACATGAGCTATTGAGGTTTCTCTATTGATTTGTTAATTTTCTGGTTTGTTTTAATTTACTTTGGGTTGGTTGGGGTGGGATTATTTTAGTTAGTATTGAGTGTGGTTTGTGTGTATTTAGGAAAGTTTCTCATTAGGTGTGAATAATGAGCGCATGTTTAGGGATAGGCTTTTGAAAATTTGTTTTGAGTTGTTTTATTAAATGTTATTGGTTGGAAGTAAAGTTTTTAGTGTTTTTAAATATATAGCATAATAGGGTAGTGGTTAGTTCTTGGAGTGTGTAGGAGCCATGGACCCTCTGGATTGTCTACCCTGCATCTCAGCTGCATGATCTCTGCACCTTCACTGACCTCCCTATCTCAACAACAGCAGTGAGGCACTGTAGGGAGGTGGGAATTACTAGGGATTGTGCAGGCTGGTGGCAGGTCGCAGTGGGCATAGTGGAGGTGACCAGTATCAGAGTGGTTAGGAGCAGGAGACTCCCTGGGGCAAAATGGAACCAGGAGAGAGGCCCGGCATGTTTGGTGTCCATTCCCAGGGTTCTCACCAGACCGAGTGGGCAGGCAGTCAAGCGGCCTGCAGCCTCAACCAGTGCCCTCTGGGCTGTGCTATGTAATGCCAAATCAATGAAGAACAAGACCACTATTACGGAGGACTTGATTTCATCAGTTGATCTGCTTGCATAATGGAGACCTGGCTGGGAGATGACGCTGGGCCAGTTTTTGAGATGGTCATCCATGCTGGGTACTCGAGAGTGCACTGGCTGAAGAGGGAATGCAAAGTGGGAGTGTGGTCATCAGTTTTAGATCTGGCTTGAACTTCACTGTGCACCCTGTGGCTTCTGCCTTATCCTTTGAATGTGTGGCTGTGCATGGGGGTCCAGGTATAGGTTGCAGGATTCTCCTCATTTACCACCCTCCTGGGCCAAGGGGAGATTTTCTGCAGGAGGTTGCAGATTCTTCATCAAGGGGGTGTTGGAGCCCCCCAGATGGTTATTTCTGGGGGACTTCAGCATTGGATTGATGACTAATTCTCACAGTTTAGTCACAGTCTCCTCCACCTGATGTCATCACTGTACCTTACACAAGCAGTTGCTTCTGCAACCCATCACCATGTTCCCTGTAGTGGTCTGTATGGCACCTAGACCCTCCAGGATTAGGTGCCTTATAAATGAAGATGACTTTGACTTTGACCATGGCCTCACATTGGGCTTGGTTTTCTCTCTGGGGCTTGAGGTCATGAACCTCAAGACTGATTGGGTCATTTGGTCTGATCATCGCATGGTGGAGTTCTCATTTGAGGCATCTCCTGAGAGTTCCTCTCCTGTTGAGATGGTCAGCTATAGCCTTTTAAGGGGATTGTTCCCAGAGGGTCCTTTGGCAGTGATTAATTTATCTGGTGTGAGTGCTGCATGTGCAACTCGCATGGACGAGGTGGTGGCTGCCTATAATTAGGCTGTCTCTGAAGCACTTGATGCCATTGCACTGGTCCGTATATGACCCAGATCTTCTCGCTTGAGACCCTGATTGTTTGATGGGGATCTCAAGGCGGTGAAGATGATGGGTCAGAAGTTGGAGCATTGTTGGTGGAGGACCTATTTTGGGGAGGACAATCTGGCCTTACGCAATGACTATCATGTGTTCCAAGGGGCAATCAACCATCAGAAGGCATAATTCTTTGCCAGGGAGACTGCTGCAGGGAAGAACAGACCAGCCCAGCTTTTTCAGACTATGGAGAGATTATTCCATCCAAAAACAATATTACAAGGATGCACTTACCCAGTCCTGGAGTGACGGTAAAATATTTCTGGCTAACCTCAAGGAGGTCACAGTAAAAGTTAACAAGCCAGCCCCTATGATGCTTAACGTTGATGGCGTACCTGCTACTGACCTGGAAACTATTGCTAACTCACTTAACAAAGCATTTACCGATCTCTCTGGAGTGCTTTCCTTGGATGTTGTTAACCCCTCAACTCCTCTGTTACAATGCAAACAATGAACCAACCGTCTGCTAACCCTCATTTTCAGTTCAGATCCATCTCCTTAAATGAAGTCAGGAAATACCTTCTAAAGGTCCTAGGAAAATCACGCTACAGTGGAGACTCCCTTGATTTTAAATTTGTAGCCCTATCCCTGGAAGTCATCTTGAAGCCTCTAACCTACATAATCAACACCTCACTAAGATTCTCTCAGTTCTTGCAGCAATGGAAGGTGGCATTAGTGACCCCAGTCTTCAGGACAGGTGATTGATCCATGCTAGGAAACTACAGACCCATTTCGGTTTTCCCTTCCCTATCCAAGGCACTGGAGAGGATTGCCACTGATCAATTAGTGGAATATCTGGAAAAATATAACATTCAATGTCCTAAACAACATGGCTTCCATAAAGCACACAGCACCGCCACAGTGCTTGAGTTCGTAGGCTTTATTCACAACTCACTTGAGCACAGCGAGCTGGTTGGTGCAACGTTTATCGATTTGTCAAAAGTATTTGACACGGTTAATCACGACCTCCTCACTGAGCAACTAGATGCTATTGGTCTTTCAGACTATACTGTAAGATGGTTCAAATCCTACCTCTTGGGCTGATCCCAGCAAGTTAGGATAGACAATGTCTACTCTGATAGCAGACCAGTTCACCCGGGTGTTCCACAGTTCTCCATCTTGGGTCCCCTAATGTTCAGCTTATTTCTAAATCAGCTTCCTAATTTCTGTCCTAGCAAAATTCTGCTCTACGAGGATGATTCTGTCCTCTTCTCCAAAGGTGCAGACCCCAGGTCATTGGAGCTCACCCTACAAGACAGCTTCTCCTCAGTGTAAAAATGGTTAAAAGCATACAAACTTGCCATGAATTATAAAAAAACATAGGCAATGATGTTCTCCAGCTTGCAGAATCGACATCGATTGCACCCACTTACCAATACCAATGATGAAGGTGCATCACTTGAACAGGTACAACACTTTAAGTACAGTACTTGGGGATTACACTTGACAGTACCATGCCGTTTGTATACCATATAGACAGCATAGTAAAATCACTCAATATATGTATCGGCCTCCTACACAGGCATAAGCACAGCCTCACCCATGAAGCACTAAACCTTGCCATCCGCAGCTCAGTCATCTGTCTTGTGGAGTATGGTACTGCAATCTATGGATCTGTAATAGACACAGCCCTCCACCATATCAAAATGACCTTAAATAAGGCATGCCACCTCTCCACCGGTTCAGAACGTCAAACCCACACCTGTGACCTTTATATCAGCACCAACTGGTTCCAGTTCAGTAGCAGACTTTAGTACCAGACCTGCCTGCTGGCCATAAAACAAGTCCAGGCATGCTAACCATATGAGTCCAGAAGCTCCTCACTCCCTTTGAATGCAGTCACACTGCAAAAAGCTCTGGGAGCATGATCTTCAAGATTCCAAGATGTCGCACCACTCTAGGACAAAGGGTCTTTGCCCACTAGGCACCTAAATGAACTAACAACCTGCCGCAAAGCCTCTTTGCTTTTTCAACATAGGGCCCTTTCAAATGTGGGCTACAATTGTATCTGGTTACCAAAGTAAGTGCGACTGTTTCCACTAAGACCTCCAGCCCCTGCTAGTTTGTTAACCTAAGTACCACCTGGCACCGTGTAACCCCCCCATTTCTTCCCTCACTAAATTTTGCCACCCTCCTTACCTTCACTTATACCCCCACACCTCTGGGGGTGCCTCTCCACCCCCCTACTACTTCTCTCCGTAATCGGTCCAACCTCCTCCCCACACCTTCTACCCTTCCTCCCCTCATCCCCTCCTCACCACTTCTTTCTGCTCCCATTCCCTCTTCCCCTTCTTATTCTGACATCCTGCTCTGATCCTGCACTGCCCGCTCACCTGACACCCTTTGTTAACACTTCCTGCTACTGACACTGCCAGTATGCTTAGTATAAGCCTCCCTCACCAGTGACAAGGTCCACCTTCTGGGTTGATTTTCAGTACATATTCTCTCTCCAGTTTGTCTTCTCACTATTAACCCTCTCTTTCTGAGCCAGCCCCTTCCCTTGTTCATGCTCGCTCCCTCCCTTTTTTTGTATTTCAGTCACACATGTAACCTCTTACATAATTTGCCTTAATTGTTGTTGTCCTCTTATGGCTTCCTGTAAGCTGTAGTTTTGTTTGCTACTGTAATGACCCTGATGTGGAACCTATGTAATGAGCCTGTACTCAGAGGTTAATCTGAAATCTTAATAAATAAAATAAATATAAATAAATAAATAAAATACAGAGTGGCTTGATTTTATGAGTGCCCGTAGCACTGCAGCAAAACAGAAATGTTATATGGTCCTTAGGGACCTTAAAGCCCTTGCTGAAGTTAATCCCTGTCCTGCTGGCTAGCGTTACATCTGGCAAGCAACACCAGAATAACCCTGTCTCATCCATGTTGTACACTTGATCAGGACTGAACCCTCCAGCTGAGAGACTCTTTTTTTTTTTTTAACTGCGGCAGGAATTCAAGATCAGCAGCATCGTCACAGGTCCTTTGTTCTCCTGTCACTGTGACTCGGCAAATGCTGTGCTGCTTCTGAAATCGCCACAGACATCCTGTAGATCACTGACATTTTGAAGACTACCCATAAATTTCTTCGGTAACCTGATTTTCCTTTTGTCTGACTATGCTGCCAGAAACAGGGATGCCACTTGATTGCTGCTGTGAGAACCACAGCTGAGTGGCTTTGTCGATTTCTGCTTCATCAGCCCTTCTGAGCTTTTTCCACTTCAGAGCATCTGCTTCTTCAGACTCCTGCACAAAATCACATAAGGATTACTCCTGCTTCCTCCAGGTGCAAATTGTTGATTTGCTATAACCAGTCTCTGATGCTATTTTGGCCAGACTTTCATCAGCCTGTAGCCGATCTAGGATAGCAAGCTTGGTGGAAACAGAGTAACCGGAACACTTAATTGTTGTTGGCATCTACAGGTCTGTAAAAGTATGAGCTTTTATAGCACCACATAGTGGAGTGAAAAAATGGGAGCCAGAGATCTCATTTGTTATAGCCAATATTCGCTATAACATGGTTCGTTATAGTGAGGGGCGACTGTAGAACACTCAGGGAAAAATAGGGTGAAGCAAGGGACAAAGCACAAGGAGGGAACAAAAAGATGTCGCATTTAATGGAAGGTCATGCACACAAATGCCAGCAGTCTGGGGAACAAGATTCCAGACCTGGTGGCTGCAACGACAGAGGCTGATCTGGGCATAGTGATGATAACCGAAACATAGTTCACCAGCAACCACAGCTGGGGTAGAGATGCAGCAAAAATGTATTTCACTGTCAAAATTCTGGTGAAATCGCCTGTTTTGCCCTGCAAAACATTCCACGTAATTATGGCCTTTCAGTGAAATTTCACTGCCCAATTTCACCTTGAATTTCGTCTTGTGCTTATATAAGGTGAAATTAAGCAGCCTTGGGCTTTTCTCTCTGCTGGTGGTCACATGATTGAGTCTAAATAGCAGGAAATAAGTGATTCGTTTCCTGTGCTTCATGTCTCTAGAGCAAGCAGACAGTATCTAGACACAGAGTCAGAGCCCACCTCACGGACCTCAAAATAAAGCTTCTGGCACCATTTACCAGTGATTACATGCCTAATCTTAGTGCCTCCACTGCCGAACATGCCCCAGAAGTCAAAAATATTTCCCAAAAAGTGTCCAAGTAAATTGAGACTGAAATCTGGTGTCAGTCATTCTGTTATATGGTTCACATCCACCACCAGTACCGATATCTGCTGTTTTCTGCACCGTTTACAAGTTTTCAGGCCTAATCTTGGTGCTGCCTCTGCCAAATATGCCCAATAAGTCCAGAAATGTTTCCCAAAAAATGTTCAAGTAAACTGAGACAGAAATCTGGTGTCAGTGATGCTGTTATATGGTGTCACCCTATTTCATAGACCTCAAAATGAATATTCTGCCACCTTTTATCAAGGATTACAGGCCTAATCTTGGTGCTACTATAGCCGAACATGCCCCAGAAGTCCAGAAATGTTTCCCAAAAAATGCTCAAGTAAATTGAGACCAAACTCCTGTGTCAGTCATGCTGTTATATGGTTAACATCCACCACCATGACCAAAATGTGCTTTTTTCTGTATGTTTACAATGGTTTTCAGGCCTAATCTTGGTGCTGCCACTGCCAAACGTGCCCCAAAAGTCCAGAAACGTTTCCCAAAACATGTTCAAGTAAATTGAGGCAGAAATCTGGTGTCAGTCATGCTGTCATATGGTGTCCCTCCACCTCATGGACCTCAACTCGAGGGAGTGGCAGCTCCACTGCTACTATGCCCACTGCTCGAGGGAGAAAAAGATTGCTCACACTTCTCCTTCACTGACCCATTCAGTCCTCCCTTCTTCTGCTCTATTGCACTGCTGTCACTAACATTAGGCTCGACAAGGGACGTCCCATCAACAGCTCTGGTATCTTTCTGGTGTTGGTGCCAGCGTAATGGGTGCTTGTTTTTCAAGTGGGCATGCTGGCCACTGGTGCCTATGTAGCTTCCCTTTTTTCCATGACTGACACATGCTTAACACAGCTGACATATAGCTACAGTCTCATCAGCTGCATCAAGCATGAAAAAATCCCAAACTAGGGACTCTGCACCTCTAGATTTGACATGGTACTGGGACTTGGACAGCAGAGCCAAAGGTGTGGAAATTTTTGCTTTGGGGGCCACTTGCATGACTTCCTCCATGCTAGGTTTGGGAAGGGAGTTACAGGACTGCATGTTGTAGGCTTACTGATAGCCTCACCTTCAGGCTTGGCATCTAAATGGGCTACATCATTAAGACTTTAGCTGGACAGAATCACCCTCACCACCATTAGCTCCACCTTGAGAAGGAACAACGGACACACTGACAACTTTTTACACCTCCCCGTTCTTGATCTCTGTGCCTTCACTGGTGTGTGTGTGTCTCCCTTATTCTCAGTATCATCCCCAACAAGCATGCTAGCTACAGATTGGGCAGGAAAAATCTGAGTGAAAGACTTGAAGCCACTTCTGACTTCAATTTTGCTGGCACTGGCTGCCACAGCAGCAGCACCGGAGCCCACAGAAGGCACTGATTAAGAAATAGGTTTGGTTACTGAAAGTGGAACTGTATTTTAACTTTTTCCAACAGACTTCTTTGAGCCACCTCCCACCCGGGCACCATTCTCTGAACTGGAACATCTCTTGGCAGGCATATATATATTCTTGTTCTGTTTGCCTTCCTCCAGAAGTATATAATTATGTATTTCTCTTGAATAAGTGTGATTTAACGCCTGCAGTACTAACTGCAAAGGGCAAACAGAAATCAGAACAGATAGCAGCACTATAGTCTATACAACTACCTACAACTGCTACTGTAGCCTATTCAAGTGTTAAAACACTATTTTATTTTTTTAATTACAAAAACTTGAATTAAGTAACATGGGATAACAGGAGGACAGAAGTAAGAGACGTTAAATACCAAACCGACAGAGAACACCACCACAGGGATGTGCAGTAATGCTGAAAAAATACTTAAGTAGTTCTTAATAAAATATCAGTTTTTAAATAGAATGGTTATTACACAACTTGATAATAACTGGGTAGGTACAGGAGGGTTCATGCAAACTAAATTATAAATCAACTGCACAGAACACCTCACAGTCAAAATACAACCTACGATCCAGACAAGTGGTGTCTGGAGAAGACAAGTACTACAATGTGCTAGTACTTACCAAATACAATTTTGACTTAAAGATATATCAGATGAAAAGGACAACAAGTTTTGAAATGAACAAACGCGCCTCCAACAGTCATGCAGGGACCACCACTCTCTGGAAAACTATGTAGTTTTTTATATAGTATGGGTCAGGTAGTAAATACCAGTGGTGTAACAGGGAGGCAAGGGTTAATATGGTAAGCAAATTAAACAAAAAACAGGAACACTGCAATTCAGAGGCTAGATCACAATATTAATTTCTGTGAGCAATTCAGCAATGCAGTGTACCTGGATATGAAGTGTTCAACGTACACGAATACTTCCCATACAAAAACAAAGTGGAAAAGTGATTAAGCAAAGGGGAAACAGGAACAGAACTATTCAGAATGAGTAAGTGCTCAGACAAAGTTACCCAAAAAATGGTTAATATGGAAGAAAAATATAACAAATAAACAGCACACCAACAAAATATTAAGACTTAAAAGAAATTACAGAAACACACTCTCTACTTGTGATAAATCTGTCAAATATTAGGAACTAGCCTGCTCTGCTTTCACACACATATATATATATATGTATATGTAATAGATATACCACTCTGAGGTGTGCGATCGCGCTCTGATACACGCACACCTTGGTGTGCGTTGTACGCACGAGGCCGCACACCTCAGAGTGGTTTATGTATCTTATTAAATGTCAAAATTGTTTTGAGGGGGTAAAGTGCAGGTGCGGTCACGCCTGATATATGCATGGTCATGTGATGCTCATCATCCAATAAAAGAACAATTTCCCTACCCATTTTATAAATATATATACTGTATATATATATATATATACATATGCACACATACACACACACACACACACACACACACACAACACAGTTGACCCTCCACCACTCAACCCCTCACAGACACAGACACAGAGAAAACTCAAAACACTAAATATGTTTAACTAAGTATTATCCAAAGAGACCAAAACAAAAAAAAATTTCACTACAGCACTAGGAACTAAATTTAGATTTTGGGAGCAATTAACTCTCAAAAATCACAAATAAAGAGGTTTTTGAAGGGTTTATTGCCTGTTATGCACCACACTGAACTGCTCTCTGACTCAACAGACAATAAACTGTGCAGGACAAAGCCTGCACGTGATTTTCAGCTATTTGCCCACAATGCCTTGCAAATTTGCATGCAAAATTGAAAACATTGGCAAAATTGGCGAAATCTGACAAAATATGGCCTTACGTGAAAGCAAAATCAGAGGCAAAATAACATTTTGCCTAGGCAAAAAATCTCACGTAATGCAGAAATTAAGTGAAATATTTCACTAGGTGAAATTTTCCAGTTTCACACATCTCTACAGCTGGGACATAAGTGTACCATGTTATGCCCTGTTCAGAAAACATAGGGAGAGTAAAAGGAAAGAGAGCATAAAGATGACTGAAATATAAAACAGGCATGAGCAAATGGAGGAAGTTTAGGTCACCCTTGAGCCAGGCAATAGAACAGCCATTCGCACAGGGGTCATTTACAGACCCCCCAGCTCAGGAAGAGGAAATTGACAAGCAGCTGCTAGAAAACATGCATGAAATGGCAGCAAAGGGGGAGGTACTGCTAATAGGAGACTTTAACATACCAGAGGTAGACTGGTCCATCCCAGCAGGAGCCTCAACTAGGACACAGGACTTTGTGGACTCCCTTGAGAGAGCTGGCCTTAGGCAATTGGTTCAGGAACCTACCAGACACTGGATGAACCTGGATCTGGTGCTGACCAATGGGGACAGGGTAACAGATCTTAGGGTGGGAAGTCAGTTAGGGTCCAGCGACCACAATATGATGTGGTTCAAAGTGGACACAGGGATCCAGTCAACCCATACGAAGACAAGAGTCTTAGATTTTAGAAGGGCAGACTTTACCAGTATGGGACTACAGGTTAAAGAAACCCTGGAAAAGAGGGGGATAGGCAGGGAGAGAAATGGGCATACATCAAGGAGGCTATAGCAGAGGTAAGTCAATAGACAAGAATAAAAGAAGAAGAAAACCACTTTGGTTCTCGGGGGGGGGGGTAGCCTTCAGGAACTATAAGGAGACACAAAGGAATGAGGACAAGAAAATGTACCAGAAGTGTCTGAGAGACGCAGGAAAGGCAGTGAGGAGCACTAAAACCCAAATGAAGGAGAGACTAGCTGAATCAGTTAAAAAAAAAAGATAAGACATTCTTCAGGTACGTTAGTGAGAGAAGGAAGGCAAAGAGGGAATAGCAAAGCTTAGAGGGGCTAGGGTAGAGATAGTGGAGGGAGACAGGGGGAAAAAAGCAGCGATCCTGTATGACTATTTCTATTTAGTCTTCACTGTGGTAGGGGATGGGCAGGGCCCACAGCTGGACTTCAGAGGAGCTAAGGATAAGGAGGTAAACACCAGTCTATTCACAGAGGAGAGGGTCCTAGAAGAACTAGCGAAGTTAAAGGTGGAAAACATCATGGGTCCAAATGGCATACATCCCAGGGTCCTAAAGGGACTGAGGACTGAACTGGAAGCCTCTCTGGCAGCCCTGTTCCTTGAATTCTTAGACACTGGAGTGGTCCCAGAGGACTGGAGAAAGGCAAGCATTCTCTCTCTCTTCACAAGAGTGATAGTAAAGAAGAAGCAGAGTTCTACAGGCCAGTTAGTTTAACCTCAGTGATCATAAAGATAATAGAGTGACTCCTTAAGGAAAGAACAGTAGAACACCTGGAAGCAAATTAACTGGTGCATCCCAAGCAACATGGGTTCTGTGCAGGGCAATCCTATCAAACTAATCTGATAGATTTCTTTGACTGTGTGACAAAGGCAGTAGACCGGTGGGGGGTAGATATTGCCTACTATGATTTCAGCAAAGCCTTTGATACAGTCTCCCAAGCTAGGCAGCCTGGGGTTGGGACGCAAGGTGGTGAACTGGACTGGAAATTGGTTATGTCACAGAAAAATGAAAATTACGTACCTACCTTAACTCTTAATCTTCTCTTGTATCTTCACCATTCATTACTGTGGGTGTAAGCCAGAGGCACGCACCCGCTACAGGATTTTTTTTTTTGAGGGAGTAGTTGGTGCCAACGGCACCGCCCACGAGAGCGACGCACTATGTGGTGTGCGAGGGGCGACCATTAGGCGCCGCAGACTCCTCCTCCATCCCAGTTCTGTAAGCCAGAGAGGTGAAATAAGGATTAAGAAAAAGAGGGCAAGGCAAGAGAGCCAAGGGATAGGCAAAGGGAAGGAAACAAACTGAAAAAGGAATTAGCCAATAGAGGACAGGAAAAAGGAGAACTCTACCCTAAGGGACCGCTGGGCCTCACTCTTAGGGCGGCTCCGAAGGGGGAACAGGTAAGGAACGGGAAGAAAGAAGGAAGAAGAAGAAGAGGGGGATGTTGGAAGGAGGGAAAAATCCTGCCAAGTTGTGAGTTAAATTGGCTTAAAGGCTTATCAGCTTGGAACCAAAGGCAAGGGAGCAAAGATCCCATCAACAAACACTGGCTTAGGAAGGTTCAACTGAACCTTTTACACAGCTTGATACACAAAAGGCAGACTTTCTACACCTCCGCTATCCCCAACCCCTTACCCAAACTGAAAGCTCACAGATTGTCAAGGCACATAATCTGTTCCTGAGGGAGAGCGCCCAACTATGGTAGGGGAGAAAGGACCCCACTAGCACATTGCTGTATGCCAATACTGGAGTAGGGGAGATTTGGAACTCTAATGAGGGCACCCCTTTGGGAAGGCAGACAAAGATAGAGTAGGAAACTCATTCTGACTCCCCAGGAGGAAGAGATAAAAATCAGATCACCAGTTCCAAAAGGCAATTTGAAAAATGCTAGAATAGAGTTTGACTATCACAGACTGGCGAAGACAGGACAAAATCCAGAGATGCCAATGGGATCCTGGACCAAGGAACAGGACCGTTTAAGAGTAGCCTTGTTAACTGGTGATTGAGCAAATATGGCCTAAGATAGGGTCCACAGGGTATCTTCAAGGGTAATCAGAAAGAGTTCCCTCAGGAGAAAGACAAAATCCTACTCGTTCTCCTCCCTTTCCAGAGTTATGCTACCAGTTCTGAGAGAAGAACGGAAGGCTCAAGTTTCGGGATTAGGCCCTAAGGCCATGAGGAGAAGGGGAGGAAGAATGAGCAGGGTGGAAGGGTCACCAAGAAGGAGGCCCATAAGGGGAAGGTGGGCTGGATTCAGTAATGAATGGTGAAAATACAAGAGAAGATCAAGAATTACGGTGGGTACGAAATTTTCATATCTTCCCTTGTCAATGTTCACCATTCATTACTGCTGGGTGAGTACCATGCGCTCCCCGGAGGGGGACTAGAGTAACCCTGAGTTAACAAGACCCTCAACCTCCTGCTGGTGAGAAACAGGAAGAAGAGACCCTGGCCATACTAGACTGGAAGCCTAAGGCCGAGGAGAGCTAGGAGGTGTACCCTGAAGATGAGGGGATGGAGGAAGCCCCTGCAGAAGCCTCCTAGCCCTGGAAGAAAAGAGGCAGATCCCTCGTAAGGCAGAGCGAATCACCCTACGCCAAGCCAGGGGTGACAATCTTGATAAATGAAGCCATGCCATCCGCCTAATGCAGATCGCTGTCCCCGCAAGCCTGGAAGCCACCTCATTGACACGTAGGATGCCCTTGCTTGGTGTCTTGCCAGTTCTAGGCCTATAGCAGAGAGGGCAATGGCCTGTCTAGATTGCTCCGTATCAGGCATTGATGCTAGAAGCTGGGATAGCATTGACCATAAATGCCTGTTATAGGCAGCATGGTGCGCCTGATTTGATGTAATGCAGAGCATCGCACAAGAGGAAGAGAACACTGTTCGCCCCCACCGGTCAAACTATAGAGAATCTGAGCCTGGTGGTCAGTTGTGCAACAGGCGGCAGCACCTGGAAGGAGTCTCTAGGGATGGCAAACCTGAGGCCGGGTTGGGGAGAGAACCTAAGGACTCAGATGGGGCACAATACCTCCTCCTGCAGTCTGCCGGGGCTGGGATAGGGTCGGCTGGAGACTGCCAGGTGCAGATAGACACCTCCTGGAAGGGAATTGGCCAGGATGGCATCACCAAATGCTGGGCACTGAATTCGCTGAGGAATTCACACATTTCCTGCTCAGCATTGTCACATCTGACATAGGAGATATGGAGATCCATAGCAGTCCTCAATAGGAAGAGCTGATATTCAGTGAAATCATCGTCAGATGAAAGGTGAGTAGAGGGTTCCTCTCCCTCCGAGGAGGGAGTCAAGGAGGATGGGGAACTCGAATGTCCAGAAGACTCCTGCAGCAGTAGGGAGAGGCAAAAAAACCCTCATGCATATATCTAACATAAGATGGGAAGGTCACCGCAGTGCCTCTGAAAGTCTCCCAGGATAACAGCCCCGTAGGCCCGACATGGCCAGGAAGAGAGGGGGTGGCTGCAGAGGAATGGGAGAGGGGCACCTACGAGGAGGCAACTGTCCTCTGCTAAGGCTCTGAAATCCAGGGAGCAGAGCCCGAGCTGGCAGGATCCCAGAGATCAAACCAGGTCACAAGACGGAACCCTGGGGATGCGAACTCTGGAAAAGCCTAGAAGGGGAATCTCCCCTGTGATGCTCCCAGGGCTGCATGGATCCAGAAGGGCAACCCACGGCAATGCCACTGAAAGGGTCCCTTGAGCATAAGAGGGAGAGGTGGGGCTCAGTGCTATGGCTCCTCCCCGCACCCCGAGCATTGGCAAGGGGGCACCGATGCCCCTCACCCCGGCCCCTCAGCCCCTTAGACTCTGAGGACACCCTCCTCCTTGACCCCAGCAACAAGGTCCATTGATTTTGAGGCCTCCCAAGGAGGCCCCCCAAAGACAGGACCCTCAGTCCACCCTGAGAAGGTGCAGCAGCACCAGAATCGGTGGCTGTCACATCCCCCTCTGGGAGGACAGTCCCCTTCCTGACCCCCAAGCCACCCTCCCCCATGGACTCCAGACCACCCCCAGTCTGGGAGTCCTCAGAGGAAGACTGCTGTGGAGATTCAGGAATAGGGGCACTGGGCTGCCTGACACCACGTTCCACAGAAGACTCTGATTCTGAAAAATCAGGGACCCAGGCTGGGTCAACCTCTGAATCGTCCACTTCTGAAGAAGAGTCGACCAGAAGGACCTCAATGTAAGTCACCCCAAGAGTTTCCTGAGAAACAGCACTGCGAACGGCATTGGTGTCACCCGCGACACCGGGCCACACCCGGCGCACCGCCCACAGCTCCAGAACCTGGCCCCAACCCACTGTTGGCTCTAGTCAAGTCCCCAGCATCGCCTGTAGCACTGGAACTCAACACAGCGCTGCCAATGGAGTTGACCAGGTCCGCGCAGTGCCGAGAACCAAAATGACACTGCATGCAGCACCGCCCCAATCACCGGTGCAGCAAATGGCGCCAGGATCCTAGATGGCGCCAGAAGATAGCATCGAGGGTCCACCAGTGCTGGACCCAGAAACCATGGGCTGTGACACTGGGGGAGCCTGCACCTCCGAAGAGGTGACTGCTGAGGCGGTGTTCCCGACATGACCACAGGAGGGGCCAAGGCATTCCCCCGACACCACAAAAGAGGCTCCTCCTCAGCAAGGCTTGAAGATGAGGAGACCTCCTCCTCACCAGACTGTATAGGCCTGAGAGGGGACCCAGAGGAATGGTCTAAAGATCTGACCTGGGAAGCCTGAGAATGACGCTATCCTCCAAAAGTTGGCAGGGCCTTGCCAATTTTGAATGCACGGACTTCGAGAACACGGTGGTCCATCGAGAAACAGGCATCGCATTTATCCATATCATGGTTGGGTCCCAGGCAATGAAGGCAGACATCATGCTGGTCCATCACGGAAAAATGCAGGCCACAGGAGCACCGACACATGGGGGCATGGCCCGCTTTCGACTTACATTCAGCTCCCGAACCAGACATGATGTGAAAATAATAATAAACAGTAAAGCTCCCGGCACAGTCAAAATATAGAAAAAGAATGGTCTTACTGGTGTCAATGGCGTCGGGAAAAATCGAACTGGGATGAAGGTAGAAGCTTCAAGCAGAATCGAAGGTCTAATGGCCTAGAAAACTAACCCTCTCGTGCAGCAGGTGTAGCCTCAATGGCAGGAGAAACAGAACTGGGATAGAGGAGGAGTCTGCGGCACCTAACAGCCGCCCCTTGCGTATCACTTGGTGCATCGCTCTCGAGGGCGGCACCATCGGTGCCGACTCCTCCCTCAAAAAAAAAAAACTCTCGTATTGGGTGCATGCCTCTCACTTACACCCAGCAGTAATGAATGGTGAAGATTGACAAGGGAAGATCGGATTGTAGTGGTGAATGGAACCCAGTCAGATAAAAGGGAAGTGACCAGTGGGGTACCTCAAGGGTCAGTTCTGGGGGCCAGTCCTCTTCAATGTCTTCATCAGTGACATTGCAGATGGGCTGGAGGGAAAGATTTGCCTGTTTGCAGATGACACCAAGATCTGCAACAGGGTGGGTACTCCAGAGGGGTTGGACAGGATGAGAAAAGATCTGGAACTGCTGGAGAGATGGGTCAGGGGCATGGCAGCTAAGGTTTAATGCAAAGAAGTGCAAAATCATGCATGTGGGGAGCAGGAACCCTGGTGCAAGCTAAAGGTTGGGGGGTGCTGCTGGCAGTAACTAAGGAGGAGAGGGGCTTAGGGGTCATAATCACAGATGATGTGAAGGATGCTAGGCAGATGGCAAAAGGGGTAGAAAAGGCCAGTGGGATGTTGGGGCGTATTGGAGGGGGAATTACAAGCTGAATGAGAAAGGTAATAGTTCCACTGTACAAGACCGTGGTGAGACCTCACCTTGAATACTGTGTACAGTTCTGAAGACCACACCTTTGAAAGGATATTGACAAAATAAAGATGGTGCAGAGGAGGGTGATCAAATTTGTGAAGGAGTTACATTACAAGCCTTATGAGGAGAGAGTGAGGGACCTCAACTTTACATGCTGGAAGAAAGGAGAGAGACAGGTGACATGATAGAAACATTTAAGTACCTCAAGGGCATTAACAAGGTGGAAGGGGACAACAAATTCCAGATTAATAGTAGTGCCAGGACAAGAGGGTACAACATGAGACTGAGGGGTGGCCGTGTAAGGGGAAATGTCAGGAAGTTCTTTTTTATGGAAAGTGTAGTGGATGCATAGAATAGCCTGCCCCAGGAGGTGGTGGCAGCCCATACAGTGGTGGGCTTCAAACATGCATGGGACAGAAACATAGAAATAATAGAGATAGGAAGAAAAAGATAAAGCCAATGACCAAACAGAGTCACTGGATGCTTCATTAGGCAGCTTAAACAGGCAGACTGGATGGACCTAGCAGTCCTTATCTGCCGACAGCATCTATGCATCTATGTCCCTATCAAGCCTGTATGAAGGCAAGTGTCTTAGACTTTAGAAGGGCAGACTTTACCTGTATGGGACTACTAATAAAAAAAAAAAACTTTGAAAAGAAGGTGATAGGTGGGGGCACTGAGGTGAAATGGGCACACATTAAGGAGGTTATAGTGGAGGTAACAAAACAATACCTTAGGTCAATAGACAAGAGCAAAAGGAGAAGAAAACCAGTTTGTTTCTTGGGGGGAGGCAGAAAAGGTAATGGCCAAGAGGCTAGACTTCAGGAACTATAAGGAGGCACAAAGGAATGAGGACAAGGAAATGCAACAGAAGTGTCTGAGAGGTAGAAAAGGCAGTGAGGAGCGCTAAAGCACAAATGAAGGAGAGAATAGCTCAATCAGTTAAAAAAGATAATGAGATATTCTTCAGGTACATTAGTGAGAGAAGGAAGGCAAAGGGGGAGTAGCAAAGCTTAGAGGGGCTATATATATAGGAGATAGTGGAGGGAGTCAGGGGAAAAGGCAGCGATCCTGTATGACTATTTCTGTTCAGTCTTCACTGTGGAAGGGGATGGGCAGGGCCCACAGCTGGACTTCAGAGGAGCTAAGGATAAGGAGGCAAACACCAGTCCATTAGTAGAGGCGAGGGTCCCAGAAGAACTTGTGAAGCTAAAGGTTGAAAAAGTAATGGGTCCAAATGGCACCCATCCCAGGGTCCTAAAGGAACTGAGGACTGAACTGGCAGCACCTTTGGCAGCCCTTTTCAGTGAGTTTGTAGACACTGGATTGGTCCCAGAAGACTAGAGAAGGGCACACGTTGTCCCTCTTCACAAGTGCAGTAGTAAAGAAGAAGCGGGGAACTATAAGCCAATTAGTCTAACCTCTGTAGTCATAAAGATAATGGACTCACTCCTTAAGGAAAGAATAGTGGAACACCTGGAAGCAAATAGACTGATGGATCCCAGGCAACATGGGTTCTCTGCAGGATGATCCCGTCAAACGAATCTGATAGATTTCTTTGGGTGACAAAGGCAGTAGACTATGGGGGGGGGGGGATTAGTAGATATTGCCTACCTTGATTTCGCAAAGCCTTTGATACGGTCCTATATAGGAGACTGGTCAGCCAGCTAGGCAGCCTGGGGTTGGGAAGCAAGGTGGTGAACTGGTTTGGAAACTGGTTAAGGGACAGAAAACAGAGGGTAGTGGTGAATGGAACCCAATCAGATGCAAGGGAAATGACCAGTGGGGTACCTCAAGGGTCAGTTCTGAGGCCAGTCCCCTTCAATGTCTTAATCAGTGACATTGCAGATGGGCTGGAGGGAAAGGTTTGCCTGTTTGCAGATGACACCAAGATCTGCAACAGGGTGGCTACTCCAGAGGGGTTGGAGAGGATGAGAAAAGACCTGGAACTGCTGAAGACATGGTCAGGGGCATGGCAGTTAAGGTTTAATACAAAGAAGTGCAAAATCATGCATGTGGGGAGCAGAAACCCTGGGGAGAGCTACAGGTGGGGGGGCTGCTTGCAGTAACTGAGGAGGAGAGGGACTTGGGGGTCATAATCACAGATGACTTGAAGGCCGATAGGCAGATGCAAAGGGGGTTGGAAAGGCCACTGCAATGTTGGGGTGTATTGGAAGGGGAATCACAAGCCAAATGAAGGAGGTAATAGTTCCACTGCATAAAACCTTGGTGAGACCTCACCTTGAATACTGTGTACAGTTCTGTAGATCGCACCTTCAAAAGGACATTGACAAAATAGACACAATGCAGAGATGGGAAACCAAAACGGTGAAGAAATTACATCACAAGCCTTACAAGGAGAGAGTGAGGGACCTCAATTTATACATGCTGGAAGAAAGGAGGGGGAGAGAGGTGACATGATGGAAACATTCAAGTACCTCAAGGGCATTAACAAGGTGGAAGAGGACAACATATTGAAGATTAATAATAGTGCCAGGACCAGAGGACATGACATGAGATTGTGGGGTGGTTGCATAAGTGCAAATGCCAGGAAGTTCTTTTTTATGGAAAGGGTGGTGGATGCATGGAATAACCTCTCTCAGGAGGTAGTGGCAGCCCATATAGTGGCAGGCTTCAAACATGCATGGGACATAAACAAAGGAATAATGGAGATAGGAAGAAATACCTAAAGCCAATGACCAGGAAGGGTCATTGGACTGTTTGTTAGGCAGCTTAAACAGGCAGACTGGATATGCCTAGCAGTCCATCTCTGTCATCAGCATCTATAGATCTATGAATGTACAATATATGAAGTTCCTTGAAGCCTGTGGGCTACAGGCCCAGAGAAAGTAGGTGACCACGTCAAGGAGGTCCTGTCAACCCAACCTGATTAATATCTTTGACTAGGTAATGACAGCGACAAACAAGAGCAAATTAAACAGGTGAGTGGCCAATTGGCTCAGTGGTAGAAGTTAGAGGGTAGTATTGGAGGGGATTTCAGGTACAAGGGAAGTTACAAATGGTGCCCCACAGGGACCAGTGCTCAGTCCAGTGCTGTTTAATGTGTTCACTAACAACATTGTTGACAGCATTAATGGCAATATCTGCCTCTTTGCAGATATTAGAAGAACCCAAGGGCAGAGTACAGTCTAAAGGGGATCATGAGCTCTGAATCAGAGGAGGAGAAGGACGTAGGTATAGCCATCAACAGCAACCTTAAACAGGCCAAACACTGTAGAAGGGCTGCAGGGCAGTGGCCAAAGCAAATAGAGTGCTGGACTGCATTCTAGAAGGGTCAGAAGCAGAAGGGAGGAGGTTTTAATGTGGCTGTACAAATCTTTAGTGCAACCACATTTGGAGGTTGGCATGCAATACTAGGGCCCCTACCTGAAAAAGGATATCAATCAGCTCAAGGCAGTTTAGAGGAGAGTGCCAAAGATGGGTTAGGGACAGGAGTGCATATGAGGACAAGCTGAGTGAGCTCAACATGTACTCACTAGAGAAAAGGAGGGAGAGAGAGGACATGATCAAAACTTTCAAGTACCTGAAAAGTATAAACAAGGTGGATATTAGGGAACTTTTCAGTCTCAGTGATAACATGATTAGTAGGAGGCAGTCTTAAGCTGCCAGCAGGAAAGATTCACGAAGTAGATCAGAAGACACTTCTTTACAGAGTGGATAGTGTCAGGGTGCAATGGACTCCCATCTGAGATAGTCACTAAAAAGACAGTGTGGGTGTTCAAGAGGGCAGCATAGGGCGAGAGGGAGGGTCAGGGTTGACAGGGAGGGTGGGCCTCTGTAGCCTCTGGATCAGGGACACCTCAATTGAGCCTACTCGATAGACCATAAAGTCTTCTTTCAACACCTGGATGGATGATAAACTCTCGCCTTTTGATCAGAACTTCCTCCAACTGATGATCTCACTGGGCTTCACACAGGTTGTTACCACTGTGACCCATAATCAGGGTCATTCTCTGGACCTGGTGTTCCTTCTGGAGATAGAGGTCTCTGACCTGATGGTGGAACCAGTAGGGTGGTCAGAACATCATACTGTAGGGTTCAGTTTCATGGCTCCCTCAATAGACTTGCCCCTTTGGAGATGGTCTGGTACTGCCCTTTAAGAGGTGTAACCCCGAGGGTCTAATGGGAGTGCTGGACTTACCAAGTTGGCCATTGGAATGCCCTGATCCAGGGGATCTGGTATTGTACTATAACAGTGCGGTATCGGGGGCCCTGGATTCCATAGCTCCTGCCCAGGTTCACCCACTCACTCTTCATCCTCAGTCCTTTTGGTTTGATGGGACTTTGAAGGAGATGAGGCGAGTGGGGTGAAGGTTGGAATGGTGTTGGCAGAAATATGGCTGAGAGGATTAGACTGAATACCCATTATTTGGACCATCAGTCAGCAGGAAGGCAGAGTTCCTGTCCAGAGAGATTGCAGCAGCAGGGAATTGACCCGGCTCAGCTCTTCTGGACTGTTGACAGGTTGTGCAATCCAGCCTGTCTTCAGAATTGGAGAGCTTTTTCACAATCTAAGTGTGATGAGTTTGTTCAATTCTTTGCAGATAAGAGTGCCACTGTTCAGTCGGAGATCCATCTGACTCATTCAAATGAGTGCTATAGAGGTCAGTGGGAGATCACAGGCACCCAGTCTGTCTGAATGAACTTTGACCAGCTGGCAATCATGGATATCATGAAGATCGTCCAGGGCTTGCAATGACTTGCCATAGTGTGGACCCTGGTCCAGCCCACCTCCTTGTGGAGTTCCTGGAGGTCATCGGGCCAGTCCTGGTGGAGATTGTCTGGTGCACACTGGAGAAGGGTGTGTTTCTGAGCCCCTTGAAGGAGGCAGTGGTGACACCCCTTTTGAAGAAATCTTCCTGCAACCCAGACTGTCTCACAAACTACAGACCAGTCTCTAACCTGCCTTTTCTGGGCAAATGTTATTGAGAAGGTGGTCATGTTGCAGCTCGAAGACTTTCTTACGACCCACGAGGTCCATGATCCTCTCCAGTCTGGTTTCAGGAAGAGGCATCGTACCAAGATCACCCTTGTTTGGGTACTTAATAATACCCTGATAGCGAGAGATCAGAGGAGCCATTTAATCTTGATTCTTCTTGATCTCTCTGCATCATTTGACACTGTGGACCTTGGGGTATTGCTGGAGTGTCTGCAGCTGTTCTGATGACTGTCTGGGACAGTCCTCAGATGGTTCCATCCTTTCCTCACGGGCAGGGCTCAGAGAGTGGTGTTGGGGAATTTTTCCTCGGGCCCCTCCCCCTGCCCTGCGGGTGCCACAGGGTTCCTTGTTGTCACCCTTCTTGTTCACAGAGTACATACTGCCATTGGCAGACATTATAAGGTGGTACGGGCCGAGTTTTCACCGCTATGCAGATGATACTCAGCTGTACATGTCCTTTGTACCCGAACAGGATGATGCCCTCTCAGTCTTTATAAACTGCCTAGCCGAGATTCAGGACTGGATGAGTGCCAGCTGGTTGAGGCTGAATCCAGATAAGACCAAGATGTTGGTGGTGGACCCAGGTCATTGAGTAGAGAGGTTATCTCCTGGTCAGCCATCCAGTCTTATGCTGGGGGGCAAGCAGTTAAGATCCTCTAAACAGGTGCAGAATCTGGGCGTTGTGCTTGATGGCAAACTGACTCTTAAATTTCAGGTGTCAGCAGTCATCAAGTCATCTTTTTACCATCTGAGGAACATCACCCGGATAAAGTGCCTTGTTCCACCTGATGATCTTCCAGCACTGGTCCACGCCTTTGTGACCTCCCCCCTTAACTACTGCAATGCTCTATATCTAGGGCTACCTGGGGTGGACATCCATCGCCTGCAGCTGGTGCAGAATGTGGCAGCCAGGTTGCTAATGGGTTTGTTGAGATTTAGCCATGTCTCACCTGTGCTCTGCAATCTGCACTGGTTGTCTGTGCATTGGAGGATCACCTTTAAGGTCACTTTGCTGATCTATAAGGCCCAGGGACAGGGTTATTTGCAAGTCCTCCTCCAACCCTACTGCCCCCTTTGGCCCACTCTGTTCCTCTGATGAGGGATTGCTAGAAATTCCCGGGGTCCGTTTACAGACCTCTGGGGCCACAACCTTTTCTTTTGTGGTCCTGACACTGTGGAATTCTCTACCTCATCGGATTAGAGAGTACCTGTCCACTGAGACTTTTAAGTCCGCATTGAAAACTTATTTATTTGACCTAAGTTTTGTAGATACTGTTTAACTGATAAGTTATTGCTCTGCCTGTTTTAATTTATATGTTTTTAATTGTGTGCGTTTATGTTTTTATTATGTACAAGTGCTTTGGCATTTAAAAAGCACTTTTTATGTTGGTCCAATGAAAGGTATAGAAACATAGAAACATAGATTTTGACGGCAGATAAGGACCGCTTGGCCCACCCAGTCTGCCCATTTCCCTAAATATTGGATAAGCTGCAGATCCTAGTTAACCAGCAGCCTACTTCTTCCTACCCCACCCCCTAGAATTGCCTTGTGACTGTCCCATGCATGCTTGAATTCCACCACTGTTTTTGACTCCACAACCTCCATGCAATTTGCAGAGGCCATTCCATGCATCCACAACCCTCTCTGTGAAAAAATACTTCCTTAAATTACCTCTGAGCCGCCCCCCTTCTATCTTCAAATTGTGCCCCCTTGTTCTTGCACACCTCTTTTTTTGAAAGATGCTACCCTCTTGGACTTTGTTGATTCCCTTGAGATACTTGAAAGTTTCTATCATGTCCCCCCTCTCTCTCCTTTCCTCGAGGCTATACATATTCAGCTCCTTAACTCTCTCTTCATATGTCTTCCGGTGCAGGCCCTGCACCATTTTAGTTGCCCTCCTCTGGACAGCCTCCATCCTGTCTATATCCTTGCGGAGATTGGGTCTCCAGAACTGCACGCATTACTCCAGATGGGGTCTCACCAACTGTCTGTACAGAGGGATAATAACTTCCTGTTTTCTGCTGGTGATGCCTCTCCCTATGCATCCCAGTATCCCCCAGCCCTCCTTGCTGCCCTCTCACATTGCTTGCCCACCTTTAGGTCATCTGATATGACTACCCCAGGTCCCTTTCCATTTTTGTTGTTGTTAGTATCTCACCCCCCATTGTGTACTCTTCCCCTGGGTTTTTGTTTCCCAGGCGCATTACCTTGCACTTCTTAGCATTGAATCTAAGCTGCCATACATTTGACCATTCCTCTAACCTTGCCAAGTCCCTTCTCATCCTTTCCACCCCACCTTGTGCATCAACTCTGTTGCAGATCTTTGTGTCATCTGCAAAGAGACATACTTTTCCTTCCAGTCCCTCTGCAATATCGCTTATAAAGACATTGAAGAGGACCGGTCCTAATACTGAACCCTGTGGTACCCCACTAGTAACCCCCCTTTCTTCAGAGTGGACTCCATTTACTATTACTCTCTGTGTCCTATTCTCCAGCCAATTCTTTACCCAGGCTGTCATCTTGGGACCCACTCCCAGGCTGGCTAACTTGTATATTAATCTTTTGTGTGGGACTGTGTCAAATGCCTTGCTAAAGTCTAGGTAGGCCATGTCACAGCCCCTCCCTGATCTACTACTTTGGTCACCCAGTCAAAGAAATCTATCAGATTTGTCTGGTGACCTTCCTGCCAGAATCCATGCTGCCTTGGGTCCTGAGCCCCTCTGGCCTCTAGATACTCAACAATTCTTTCCTTCAGAAGTGATTCCATCATTTTCCTACCACTGAGGTTAAACTAACAGGTCTGTAGTTTTCTGCTTCTGCCTTGCTCCCACTTTCGTGAAGGGAATCACATCTGCCCTTCTCCAGTCCTCGGTACCACCCCATCCTCCCATGATTTGTTAAAGAGGGTAGTCAGTGGTGTCACTAGTTCTACCCTTGTTCTTTTAGAATTCTGGGATGAATCCCATCAGGCCCCATTGCTTTGTCCACCTTCAGTTTTAAGAGTTCTTTCAGAACCCTTTCTTCTGTAAATGGGCTGGTATCAACTTCTGTATCCAGAGTGTTTCTACTGTTTGTTTTAGGTACCTCCCCCACTTCCTTTGTAAATACTGAGCAAAAATATTTGTTTAGTATCTCTGCCTTTTCACAGTCACCCTCTGCCCACCCTCCCTCCTCTTTATTAAGCCTCACTAGCCCTCCCTTGGTCTATCAAATCATTTGCTTCTGGATCTGTTCTTACAAGGACCAATACAGCAAATACCTAATCTAGATTTTAAAAATAAAGTCTGACTTGACTTCTTCTGCTAGCTATTTCATATGTTCATATCAGATGCACTCTCCCCCGTCCATACAAGTGAGTTCCAGTACTTTAAGTATATCCAGTGCTGTCCAAGGAAACAGTGGACCTTGCTTTCAGTGTCTAGTGTGGAACTCACTATCTCACCTGTACCATTAGTTGTTGAGCCCACCATTCCATCTACTGTACTGTCCATTAATTTCCTCCTATTGGGTCACTGGGCTGTCTTCAGCTGGTAATCTCCCCGGCTGTTCACGTACCATGGCTCTCAAGTAGTGCATATCCACAGCTGCAGCCTTGAGTTCAGCTTGCAACACTTGATCCCTCCTACAACTGAGGCACTGGCCAAAATCACCCTCTGTTTTATTCCTGCCCTACAGCCTCTACATTCCACACTCTCCACCAGCAGTGTAACATCAGAATGTTTTTAGTGCATGTGATGTTGTTTAGGATCTTGCTACGATTATTTACCATTTAAGCCCCGCCACTCAGATGCACCACAGACTGGGATTTGGCCACCTTCAGAAAAAAAACACAAGTGTACACTGCTCAAACATTGAAGTACTGAAATCCAGAATGTGTTGGCAGATGGGGTCCATGGGGACCATCTAGTCTGCCCATGTATACTCCCCCCCCTCCCATTCAGGCTGCTGTGTTAAGTTTTCACACGGTGTCTGTCCCATGCCAGTTAGAATTCTCTGACCATCTTTGACCCCACCACGTGTGGGGGGAGGCCAATTCAAGGCTCCACTACCCTTTTTGAAAAGAACTTCCTAGTGTTGCCTCTGAACCTGCCCACCTTTAGGAGCCTGTCATGACCTCTGGCTCGGGTGCAGTTCTTTACCTGAAGGAGATCCTGTGCCTGTATCTTGTTGAAACCCTTCAGGTATTTAAACATCTCTATCATGTCCCCACTATCCCTTCTTTGTTCTAGTGAGTACATGCTGATCTGTGTTAGCCTTGCATCATATGGCTCATGATGCAGACCTTGCGCCATCTTTGTTGCCCTTATTTGATTATCAGATCCAAACTACAGCAAGTTGGCTATAATTTCTGGACAATCCGCATGATGTCCCCTATCTCCGGCCAGTTGAAAGATATCCAAGAAGACCAAGGAGAAGTGACCATACACCGACCACCACTAACCCCCATTGCATCACTATCTCTTCATCGGGAAGGTGATTGAGAAAATGATTGCGCTGCAACCGGAAAACTATCTCACCATCCACGATGTCTTTGATCCTCTCCAGTCAGGTTTCTGGAGGAGACATAGTACCAAGACCACTCTGGTTCGGGTGCTCAATGATCTCCTGATGGCAGGAGACCAGAAGTGCCGCTCCATCTTGGTGCTTCTGGATCTCTCCTCAGGGTTTGACACTGTGGACCATGGGATTCTGCTCAAGCACCTGAGGGATATCTATGGACTGGCTGGTCCAGTTCTCAGATGGTTCCATTCTTTCCTAGCTGGCAGGTTTCAGAGGGTGGTGTCGGGATTTTTTCCTCTGAGCCATTCTCTCTGCCGTGCGGTGTCCCTCAGGGCTTGATGCTGTCCTCCATGTTGTTCGCAATTGATTTGCTGCCCCTCAGAGACATTGTAAGATGATATGGGCTGAGGTTTCACTGCTATGCAGATGGTACACAGCTCTATCTGTCTTTTGCACCCGACCAGGATAGTGCAGTCTCAGTGTTTAACAGCTGTCTGGTGGAAATCCATGACTGGATGAAGTCCAGCTGGTTGAAATTTAATTCCAGGAAGACTGAGGTGCTGGTTGTGGACCCAGGGTACCGAATAGAGAGGTTAGTGGTGGAGTTACCTTTCGGACTCTGGCTCGATGGTGTACAGCTGCCCACCTCTGAACGGGTGCGTAACCTGGGGGTGGTATTTGATGATGGACTGACACTGTGGGTGCAGGTGTCGACAGTCGTCAAATCTTCCTTTCACCATCTTAGGAATGTCACCAGAATTAAGCACCTTGTTCCGTCTGATGATTTGCCCATGTTGATCCATGCATTTGTGACCTCGCGCCTTGACTACTGCAACTCCCTATACCTGGGTGTTCAGGGGGTTGATGTCCACCACTTGCAGCTGGTGCAGAATGCTGCGGCATAATTATTAACTGGGACTTCACGTACCAGTCAAATTACTCCCATGCTGCGCGATCTGCACTGGCTGCCTATACAGTGGCGGACCACCTTCAAGGTCGGTCTTCTGACCTACAAAGCCCTACAAGGATTGTGACCGAGTTACCTGCAAGAACTTCTGGTTCCTTACAGCCCTGGCTGGCCTCTCCGCTCAACTGACATAGGGTTGTTAGAGGTTCTCAGGGTGCGGCTGAAGACATGTGGCACCAGGGCCTTTATGTTCATGGCGCTATCTCTGTGGAACTCTCTACCTCATCAGATTAGAGAGTGCAGGACTGTGGAGAGCTTCAAGACCAGTTTAAAAACTCATCTATTTGAAGAGACTTTTAATATTTGAAGTTTTAGGAATTGTGAGAATTTTAATTGAAGTTGATGTATTTATGTCATTTTATTGAACTGTTTTATGATGTTTTGTATGTAAAGTGCTTTGATGTCTGAATTGCATTATACAAATAAAAATATTATTAAAAAAAATTATTATTATTTTTTTGCATTGAACTACAACTGCCAATTCCCTGACCATTCTTCCAAATTCCTAAGGTCTGACTCCATCTTTTGAGTCCCTTCAGCTGAGCCCACCCTATTGCAGTACTTTGTGTCATCCGCAAATAGGCATGCTTTCCCATTTAGGTCATCAGCTATGTCACTGATGAATACATTGAAAAGTATTGGCCCCTGCAATGAACCCTGTGGAACACCACTTGTAACTCTACCCTTCTCTGATAGTGTGCCATTTACCAATACCTTCTGGGTCCTCCCATTGAGCCATGAGCCAGAAACAGACGTCAGTGAAGCCCTACATCATCTATGGATCAGCTATGGATGTGTGCAGTTATAGCAAAAGTTCTTAAATAGCAACACCTTACAAAAACACCAACAATACCTCAGTCCACATAGTGATCAGGCTACCTTAAATAAAAACACTATTGTACCCTGTTGTTAACCTGAATCAGTCTAACAGAAGGTGCCTGTATTAGTTACAGAAATTGAAATAAGAGGCTATTTTAAAGACAAAATAAGTGTAGTAGGTTATGGGGAAACTGGTTTGAATTATTGTCTGTATGGTAAATAGGAAGTTTGCAGTGTATAAAGGCTCCACATCTGCAGTGTCCCTATGCATGAGTGTCCCAGAGTGTGAGTGTCCTGGATTAGAAGTGCAGCAACAGCATTTAAACCAGTTGTTCACAGCAAAACACAGCAGTATGCAGGAGACCTTGACAGTAAGACAATCTGGGGTAGGGGTACATTAATTGCCGCCTCCCAGTCTGAGGTAGGGCTATATAAACTCTGTTAAGGGCTCTGTGATAAAGAGTTTATATAGCAGACAGCTAAGTCTCAATCCGGCGAAGGGCATAGAACAACTAATATGAAAGATTAGTAATATATGTACATTAAAAACTAAAAAACACATAATCATCCAGGTTGGATATCACTAGATGGAGTGGGTGGATTGCAGGAGCCATAGGGAAGTCATAACTCAGAGAGTGCTCTGGATCTATGGCTAGTGCCTCAGAGGAAGCAGGGAGCAGTTGTTAGGAGCTAAACTCGAGGTGGCAAGGCAATAAATCAAGGCCAGTGGTCACCAATTGAGGCTATAGTCTCCATTGCCACAGAGGGCCTAAAAGTCCAATAAGGGCAAATGGACTCGAGTTGGGAGGGAGGAAATGATGAGATGGGAGGGGGTACTTGATGTACAAGGTGTACCCACCTCTAGCACGTATCAACCTTTGCTGGATAAAGCTACCCTGGAATCCCATGAAAATGTTGTAGGAACCAGCACTCCTGGGAAAGGGGTTCCAGCCATTGTGCATGAGCCAGGGAAGAATGGGAACCCCAAATTGGAAGGAAAAGAGCAATGGTACTGGGGAACTCAGCCATCAGGAGCACAGGCAAGATGGTGTATCCCACAATGAAAATCAAGGGGAAGGTCCATTGTTTCAAAAGGGCAATGGGGGCTACTTGCCAAAAGAAAGTTCTGTAACTCACCAGGAAGGGCAGAAAGGAAAGCCACATATGATAGTGCACATACATACAGTACAAATGATCTGAACAGCGAGACAGGTGTAGATGAGATAAACAAAATTACCATAGTAATGTAATGATATGTGTATTTATTTATGGCAGCTGTTTGTTCATCCTCTCTTGGGTCACCATTATAAATTAGCTCCGCTCAATGGTTACAAGCCTTAATAAAAATGAAATGAAATGAAAGTAATGTTGTTTCTTTTATGGGATCTGTCAGTGAGCCAATACAAAGTGCATCATCTTGTGCCAGAGTGATGAACTTAGAATGCAGTTCAATCTCCGAAGTGTCTACACATTCCCCCTACTGGTTTAACTCCAGATTTTTGTCTAAAGCCAGGGGAGCAGCGACCACCAAATCCAACTAATATCTACTATAAAATTAAATATTTTGGTTTAAAAAATGTTTAAAAAATTCAGATAGAAAATTTAGCATACAGAAAGTACAGTTGCGTAAGAACTTACCATAACAGTAGAGCTTCAACAATATCTCTTGGAGCAGGTCATGACACAGGGGGATATCAGCCACAAGCATAATTTTCTCTAGATGACTTCTCAGCAGTCGACCCTGGAATCTCCCTCTAACATTGCCATGTGGTGTTTGTATGGTACGTATAAAAAGGGGAGGTCCCAGCTACTCCTCAGTTCTTTTCCATCCTAGTGACTGAATGAGAAACAATTTCTCAGGCCTCCAATAGGAACTGGGGAAGGAAATAATGCAGCAGTTCATTGAGTCATGAAAGGACAGGAGCAAGGAATTCTTATAAAGTAACAGCAAGGGTGAAGGTGGGTGGAGCTGCATGACCTGCTGCAAGAGATACTCCTGAAGATCTACTGTTACGGTAAGTTCTTACGCAACTGTACTATTTTCTTCAAGACAAACTCTTGCAGTAGGTCATAACACATGGGATGATTTCCAAGCAGTTAACATGCCCAGGGAAGGAGGAAGTGAACCATTAGGACTTAGGACTGGAGACCTTGTAGAACCACCAATCCAAAATTGGTCCTCTTCTTGGAAGCGATGTCTAGACTGTAGTGTTTTGTAAATGTATGTACAGTAGACCATGTGGTGATGGCACAAATCTCTAAGGCAGAGATGCCCTGGAAACATGCCATAGAGGCAGCCATGCCTCTGGTTGAATGGGATTTCACAACCCTTCTAAGAGTTTTGTGTATTTGGTATAGATACACGAAATGCAGTTGGCCAACCATGTGGACAAGCACTGCTGTGAAACCTGAACACTCTGTTTTTCAGGGGTGAAAAAAATGAAAAGTTGCTCAGTTTGTCACAACTGTGAGGTGTGGAGCAGACAATGTCACAATGTTCTATGCGCATCGAGAGTATAAAGCAGAGATTCCACTGGATTTGCAGGCTCCGCAAAGTACACTGGCAAGTGGATAGCTTGATTTAAAATAAAATCAGAAACAACCTTTGTCAAAAACAACGGGTTTTTACATAAAGACACCCTATCGTTATGAAATTGCAGGTAGAGAGGTTAGCACATTAGTGCCTGTAAATCTGAGATACATCTGCTCGACGTAACAGCAACTAAAAATATAGATTTCCAAGAAATATAATGGAGTTCACTGGAGTCAGCAGGCTCATAATGACTCATAGTCAATGTTTCAAGCACAAAATTCAAATCCCACCCCAGGATTTGATCCCAGATGGAGGGAGGAAGGTGCATAATACCTTTTAAAAAGGTTTGAATTGAAGGTAACTGGAACAATGGTTTGTTGCCCACAGGTAAATGAAATGTGGCAATGTCCAGAAGGTAGACTGTCACAGGGGAATATTTCAGTTCACCCTCCAACAAGGAGAGCAAATAGTCTAAGGTGCTCTGAGGGGAACACTCATAATGATCTAAGTCCCGTGTAGATGCTCAAATGGAGAAGTGCTTTCCCTTTATAGAATAGGAAGATCATGTAGAAAGCTTCCTAGCAGCCCTTAGGAATTCTGCCACCTATGGGGATGCGCTGAAGCACGTGAGGACTATGTCTTCAGTAGCCAGGCATGTAGATGTAGTGAGTGATGGGCCGGGTGTAGCAAGGAGCCTTATGCCAGGGACAACAGAGCCCAGCAAATTGGCAGAGGTGGGGGATCCAGTTCCAAGAGCTGTAGATTCAGTGGGAACCAAATCTGTCTTGGCCCGAACGGTGCTATGAGAATCATAGATGCCCCATCCCAGACCAGTTTGAATAGTATTCTCTGAACGAGAGGAAAGGATGGAAAGGCATAAAAAAAATCTTCCTGTTCAGGAAAAAGATAACGCATCCCACCACATAATTCCAGGATCTCACTTGAGAGAGCAGGAAAGGCAGTTTTATATCATGCAGAGAGGCAAAAGGTCCAACTCCAGGTAGCCCCATAGATAGAAGATGTTGTTTTGGATGTCTGGTACAATTTTTACTACTCATGGGCCAGGGCAGTGGTTCTGATTAGAGCACCTGCCAGGGTGTTGGACATTCTGGGGATGTGGACTACCAGAAGATGGATAAGTCCCTGGCTCACCCAGTACCAAACCCCCATCGATTATCTGTAGAGAGGGCATGAATGTGGGGATTAACAACATATTAACAGACATCGGATGCCAAATAGCTTTTTCAGAGATACGTCAGTCCCTAAGGCCACCCAGTACATTAATGATAAGATTAAATACCTGAATAACTGGCTGCATTCTTGGTGTCTTAAGCAAGACATAATGTGTATAACCCACTGGGGGTAGAGTTTGCAAACAGAAGAGAATTAATATGCAGGGACAGCATACATCCAGGTAAAGAGGGTTCTAGACTTCTTGGACTACACATTAATGACTACATAAGCAAAACTTTAAATGGAGAAGTGGGGGGGAGTGGAAAATTCAAACCAATCTACACATATACCTGTAGCTACTCAAATTACCTTCCCCTTGAATAATACTGATATTGGAACTCATATTATCAGGGTAAAATATGACAAAACAGGTTATACAACTAAAAACATCATTCCAAAGATACCAAGTACTGAACTGAAATTCTTACTCGTTAATGCCAGAAGTCTAAACAATAAAATGGATGAACTAAAACATAAGGGCCTGGATATTAAAACTGCGCCAGGCTGTGGTGCAGGCCTGGGTGCAGCTCAACTTTGTTGCGAAGGTGTGTGGCCTGGGTGATAGTCAATGGAGCTGCGCTATGGCGCAGCAGCTTTGAATATCGCACCCTGGCCACCCCCACTGTGCATGGCACAGTGGCACTGCACCAGCGCAAGTGGCCAGAGTGGAGCATGGAGATGCGCTAGCACAAGTGCCATTGCGCCATGCACAGCACCTGTGATATTCAAAAGGGGACATGCAAATGGGGCCATAATTTATACAAGGTGCACAGGGGGCCATTTGCATCTCATCATGGCCCCATTAGCATGCCATTAGCATGTAGGTGCACCGTTCGAGACTTAGCCTGGTGCCTACCAGGCAGCAGCCATCGAGGACCGGCTCGGCAGCCTAATCGTGGGTATTTGTGTAAAAAAAAAAAAGTCCTAGATCCCTGGTGGTCCAGTGGACCTCTATGTGCCCGATTGTGAGCATTCATTCTGAAGATTAAGCCCCCCAAGTCCAATATCCCTGGTGGTCCAGTGGACCGCACTGAGCCCGATCGCAGGCATCGGTAATAGAACCCCCCCCAAGTCCAATATCCCTTGTGGTCGAGTGGACCGATTGCTGCCCGATCATGGGCATCAGTACCTCATCAAATACCCCTACTACCCTGGTGGTCTAGTGTACCTCCCCACCCACCCACTGAGTCCCACCACCCCACTCCCCCCTTCAGCCAGCGGGCGGCAGCACCCCATCTGCCTACCGCCCCGCCTCCCACCGACTGACAGCTCAGTAGGGCTGCACTCCCATTGTTCACAGCATGAGCCAATGGGCGTGCAGCCCATATTCACTCAGTCCAGATATGTGAATGAATTCATTCACATATCTGACTGAGTAGTATGGATGGTGCTGCCCATTGGCTCATGCTGTGAACCAACGGGCGTGCAGCCCTACCGAGCTGTCAGTCGGCGGGCGGCGGGTGGCAGGTGGTGGATGCTGCCGCCCGCTGGCTGACGGGGGAGCAGGGCTGTGGGGCTCAGTGGCATGGGGGGTACACTAGACCACCAGGGTAGTAGGGGTATCTGATGAGGTACTGATGCTCGCGACAGCAGCAATCGCCCACTGGACCACCAGGGATATTGACAGGGGATTAAGAACACAGATGCCCGCGATGGGGCATGAGGGTGTCACAGGTGCGGTAGGAACTTGGTGGCCACCCACAGATGGCAGCTGCTGTTTGGCGCCCGCAATGCAGCAGCTCACCTGTGGGTGGCCATCACTTGTTCCTTCTTTTGGCTTAACTTTGTGCAGGCGCAGGTAGGGTTAGCATGCATAACTCGCACATCTCGGGCTGAATATCGGACTGTGCAGGTTATGCATGGGCACGCCCCCTGTGCCTGCATACATTACTGATGCACTCGGCGCGCGCCGAGTTGTCACGGC
Organism: Neoceratodus forsteri; assembly: GCA_016271365.2. Taxonomy (NCBI): domain Eukaryota; kingdom Metazoa; phylum Chordata; order Ceratodontiformes; family Ceratodontidae; genus Neoceratodus; species Neoceratodus forsteri. The sequence continues at coordinate 522,173,065 of CM057458.1, forward strand.
GCGCACTGCTGAATATCATGCAGGCGCATCAGTGGGTTGCGCATGGTGCAACACTGTTGCGCCATGCGCAACCCTTTTGAATATCTGGGCCACACTATGCAAAGATAAAATTGATATTTGTAGAATCACAGAAACCTGGTTCACAGACTCTGATTGGGGTCTTGATATCCCTGGTTATATTGTTATCACCAAAAATAGGGTAAAAGCCAAAGTGGGAGGAGTAGCACTGTACATAAGTCGAAACTTGATTAGCTACAAAATAAAAAATTGTGTCAGCTCATGTGTAGTTCCTGAAATTATATGGGCAAAAATAAAAAACAGCAATAGATGTCTAACAATTGGCTTATGCTACAGATCACCTAGTCTGGATGTTACTAGCAATGATGTATTTATGACAGAAATTGAGAATATGGAAGATTATGATGACTTAATATTAATGGGAGATTTCAATCTACTCAACAAATGCTGGCAACTATTAACTGGGAAAAACACCTTGGATAATAGATTTCTCAATACTGTATTACAGCATGATCTTGAACAATTGGTATTAGAACCAACAAGGAAAAACAATGTTCTGGATCTCATTCTCACAAATATTAAAGACTCAGGGAATATACCTATAGTAATTGAGTCCCTTGGGGATAGTGATCACAACATGGTTTCATGGAATATTAAATATACCAATAACTTTTCCCGGGATTTCACTAAAACAAGGAATTACTATAAAGCTGATTATGTGTCAGTTAAAAAACATTTGTCTAACTGGAATTGGGAGGCTGAACTTAAACACCTTGGCCCCAATTCTAGAAGGGTGGTGCAAGTCACCGCCAAAGGCAACCTGCGCCACCTGCAACTGCGACATTGACCCTGCGCCCTATTCTAGAAGGGGCAGGGTCATCGTAGCTAAGTCCTGCGACTTACGACATGTGGCCAGGTATTCTGAACTGTGGATGCACCTGGCGAGCATGTCACAAGCCACAACAGCAGTAAGCGCCTCACGGCACTCAGTCGGCGGCTGGCTATGGAGGTGAGAGGTGGGCTGTGCAAGTCACCAGCTGGGGATGGGTGGGGGTGCTGGGTGGACTGGCATGGTTGGGTGGGGCTACTTAGACTACCAGGGAATTGAGGACGTTATATATTTTATGTTGATCAGGGGCTGCTAGACTACCAGGGATTCAGTGATCTTTACTTATTTTATGTTGATCGGGGGCCGCTAGACTACCAGGGATTAGGAGATCTTTATTAATTTTATACCGATCGGGAGGCTGCTAGACTACCAGGGATTCAGTGATCTTTATTTATTTCATGTTGATCGGGGGGAGCCGCTAGACTACCAGGGATTAGGAGATCTTTATTTATTTTATACTGATGGGGGGGCTACTAGACTACCAGGGAAGGGTAATTGCCTCGTGCTTCAACCCACCTCAGGAGTGACGTTATTACATGATAACAGACACCTTGTCATGCCTTATTGCTTAAATATCAACTGGGAGGATAAAGCCACGGTTATCCGTGGATAAAAAATGAGGACCATTAATTAAAATTTAATTATCTGTTCAGCACCAGGTTGTGTATTACAGAAAGAGTAAGGTCATTCTGGGAGTCCTAGGTTTCCAGTTGACTTGGCAGCCCAGCTAGTAGCACAACTGGAATGGTATTCTGGGTGATCTGGTTTAAAATCTCAGCTAAGGTGCTTATTTTTCTTTCCTTCTTCTGTTCATTTGGGTTCCATATACAGTATGTGCACATCTCATCCTTGAGAATGAAAATAGTTATTTTACATTTGAAGTTGTATTCTCTTGTATGCCAAACCACAACAGAGAAAAGGAAAAAATGCTCACTGTAGCGAAGTAGTTTCTTCTCAGGGATCCCGCTCTATGGTTTCACTCTATGCATCATTCTCCAGAGAGAAATATGCCCCAGAGACAAACCCTATTCTAACAAATTCTGGTCAGAGCTGATATGGCTGTGGAGAGCATTTAAGGTGCTTTTACCCATTATTTCTAATGAATTTGCACAATACAGATCTCTGGAGATGCAGTTTTAATGTGGTCTTCCTTTTACACATTTTTACAATGTGTTTTCCTGGAATATCTTATTTTCAGTGGGGTTCTACATCTACCCAATATTATGCTGCATTGTGTAAAATCAGAACTCGCTAAAAACAATATTTTACATCTGGGGGAATATATTAAGTGCCGGATCAATACACGAGCAGAAGATGCATTGCACAAAGAGGGTGCGCCGGTCGACACTGATACAATATTCAAAGAGAATGCGCCACCGGTACAGGGTGTGCATACAGTGAAACCCACCAGGATGAAGCGCAGCACTGCAGAATTCTGCAGTAGAGTTACTGCAGCAAACAATCTAGATTTAGTAGTTGCCGTATTGGTACTTGCAAGAATAGATCCAGCAGCAAATGATTTGATACCTTTTTAATGGACCAACATAGATGTAACAACAAGAACAAAGTGCTCTAGCTTTTGGACCAACCAGTCCTTCTTCAGAAGCTCATGGCAGTTGTTTAGAAAATACAATACTTATAACAGCTAGATAATGCAAAAAAAAATTGAAAAAACAGAAAAAAAACATTGGTTTAAAATACTCATAAAAAAAAAAAAAAAACAGAAGATGATGTCAGAGAAGTTTAACAGTACCATACTGCCTTCAGCCAGGAGGAACCCTGGATCAAAGGTGCTTGATGGAACACACATACAAAGAATCCTACTGCATATAAATTTAATTGACATAAGATAACACTGCTGAAGCAGATAACTCCTAAATCAAGCTATGAGTGTCACAGTTTGTATAAGGATGTGATTACTGAAAGGCAACCTCCACCCAGATTAAAGACAAACTAAGATTGTTATAGGGCTCATGAAGTATCAATGTCTGCATTATAGACAAGAATTTACCAGTAAAGTTGTCTTAAAAACATCAGTGCACACAGTGTGATGTGTAAAACCTAGCTGGACCTGTCACCCAGCTGTACTCTCAAGCTACATATAAGGCCCAAGAAATTTCAAAAACCTCTAGTGTAGTGACAGGACTATATAAATGATAATTTAAATATAAATTGACAATATTAGTGTCAAACAAAAAACTCTAGCCGAGGAACCTCAAGAAATTAAGACCATGTAGCATGATATGTACTGATGTCAATATACACTGAGAATGTAACAACTTGATGTACCACAAGTGTCAAAGGACTCTGAAAAAGAGATAAAAATGTAATTTCTCTCCTCCTCTTCATACAAACAATACACCCTAACCCACCCCACATCACCAAAATGTGGGTGGGGGAGATACATAGCTTTAAGGAGATGTTGTCTCTCTCTCTCTCTCTCTCTCACCCCTTTTTTTTGCAGCAAACAATGCAATTTCAAAGAGAGTTAATCCCTTTTGTCATGCAGTAATCCTTCATCCTGGTGGGCTTCATCATTCCTGTTGAAAATGTGACCCTGGACAGGAATCACAGTGAAGGCTGCTCCCAAGTAGGTGCATCCAGGGTGACCCCGACTGAATACCTTCCAGGGGGAATGCGTGGTGCATACCTGCATGCACTGTAGCCCCCATGGGCGATATTCAACCAGAATGCAAAATGAACAACGAGCATGCAAGGTGCAAAGGGGCCTTATGCATGCACATTACCAGCCCATTTGCATGTTGGTATAGGGATGAATGCGCTGGAGCAGCTCTTGCCCCCAAGCCCCGACCCCAATCACTCCCATGAGGAACAGATCCTGAAGTCTTTGGTGGTATAGTGGCCCCCCCCACCCATTCCAGCAGCTCTGATCGCACTGGAGTCCAGTCTCTATTGGTTCCATATTGTAGGGACCCCAATGCCATCCATAATTGCACCTGAATACACCTATACATGTCCATAGTGTAGTGGCCCCCGCTCCCCATCAACAGTGCACAGAGACCCCCTCCGCCTCCCCAGCCCATCCCATTGCTACAACTGGCTCTGTGATGGGATCATACCACTATAACAGTGAGTGGCGCAGCACTAGCAGTAGGATGCTGGAATGTGTTATACATAGGCACAAGCTGTGTGTGGGTGATAACACCCAGTGGCCATACTCCTCAGGCACTCACATGTGGATCCATCATCCTGGTGCCATTGCACTGCTCAGTGTGGGTGATGGCTGATGCTGTACCCACTCTCACAGGTCCCAAAACAGGCCTGTTACAGCCAACTTCCCATTCATTCTTACAACTGGGGAACTACAGATGAACTGTCTATAGCCTGAAGCATACACTGCAAAAGGCATTACAGGATACCACACCCCATGGCACCCAGACACTTCAGCAGTCCAGAGGGTGGGGTGGGATGTTATGCAGGGGAACAGGTGAGAGTGTGGATTTGCAGTGGTGTATGACAGCAGGAAGATACAGCGTCAGCAAGGCATGCATTGGAGGTATGTAAATTCCCTCTTCAGTTTGCCAGGGACGTACACATGGCTGTATACACTGGTGGATCCACAGCTGGCATGGTGCCCCAATGCTCGGTACAGCCAGTTGGGTCATTCCAGAGTGCAGGTCCCCAGCCCAATTCAGTGCAGTCAATGGCTGGCCATGGCATGGTGTGGCAGGCAGCGCCAGTCTTTGCAACAGGTTGGGTGTGAGAGAAGTGAGGGTATCCATGTACAGGGGCAGTGGATGGGACTCCTCTAGACTATGGATATGGACCATGGTTTCCTCTGGTGCAATCAGGTCGGGGGGTCCTACACTATGGAGCTCTTCACGGATGGAGTTGGCTAGATTGGGGATGGAAAGGGGGTACCTCTAGTCCACCAGGGTTTCCAGGCTGCTCTGCACCTGGGTGCACATCTGAAGCCTGCCTGTGGGTGGCTGGCAGGGTTAGGCCAGCTATTCGTGGCCTAACTATGGGCCGCAGTGCTGTGGACTGCGAAGGGCACATTCTCACTGAATATGCTGCAATGCTGCATATGCATGGGATTGCCCCCTAGACTTGAATGGCATACCATTTGTGTGTGCCCTAGCCCATTCCCTAGAGGCCGGTGCATCCTGCACATTTGAATATCACGCTGCTGCACATTGTTGGAGTTATGTGTCACATCTCCCTTTTCCACCAGGATGCGTTGCGTATCTCCTTTGAATACAGGAGCCCTGGACTAGGTAGCATGAATAAATATATTATAAAAATGGTAAAATCATGACCCCCACTGAAAACAAGATATTGCATCTAATCTGGGACAGCCTGAGTAAATACAGTGCAAAAATGTGTAAATTAACATGCCTGTGACAATGAGATATAGCATCTCCCCTGCCCTAGCCAGGATATAAAATATAGGACAAGAAATATTCAGTGCTCCAGGATCCAAATAACCATTACTCCGTAAGAAGCCCTCATTTTCCCTGTGTTTTCCCCCACAAAGGCAGAATCAAATCCCTGTATAAATCCCTGTAGATTTTTCCATAAGTCACTGGTTCCCTATTTATGATTTTGTTCTTTATTTATTAGCAGCCTTTTATTAGGAAAAGAGCTCTGATTTGCTGCTCGGTATTAATATTATATGTCATGATGGCCTTGGAATAATTTGGATTTATATGCTATGCATAAGGCATAATGGGGGACTATATGAAATAACAAATATTAAGCCCACTATTTCATGAACTATACTCAAAATTAGTAATCACAAGTCAGACAGTCTTTCAAAAGATAGTAGTTATGCCTGTAAACAAATGTATTGCAAATAGAGACATTTCCATACCTATATATACAAATGCTATTTTTGCATCTTATACTTGTTAGTTTTCAGACAAATTCTCAGACTTTTTTCTCTCTACCTGATGGAATCTTGAATGAGTTAAGTAAATGTTATTATGTTATCAAGGCCCTGATCCAGCAACTCAGTAAATACACACTCAGTATATCATATTATAAAATGACAAAAACAGTCTTCTGTTCGCAGTTGTTTGATCATTAATTTTATAAACGGTGTAAGCTGTTGTTGTTACAGCTATGTTGGTCTAATAAAAGGTATCAAATTATTTGCTTCTGTATCACTCATGGTTTGTCAGCAGTTAATTCATTAGATGAGGTCTCCCTTGCCAGTTTGACTGTTTCTCCACCCCTTCCCCAAATACACACACACGCACGCATGCATGCACGCACGCACACATACACACATACACACTCTCTGTCTCTCTCTCTTACTATAAGAGATCTCAGTAGCTCTTATCTGTTATGTTTGGGAAGCAGGCTACAGTCTTTTGTCAAAAATAAATGTATGTATTTAGTCTGGGTAGTTCACTGAAGACCTGGCATTTTATCAGATAGGTCTTGAGAGGTTAAAAGCAGTATAAATCTTTACAAAATTTGCTGGGAAAGGGTAACATTTATGAGGTATGAATCTTTCTTGAAAGATATTCATCCTCAACTGAAGTTAGTAGCAAAAAATGTTTAAATGCTAAGTATTTAAATGTGCAAGCTGCTGCATTTTGAATAGGTTAAACAAATCTCCAGTTTAATAGGCAACCAATATTTAACAAGCTGTTTCAGTTTCCTAATGGCCATTAATTAAGCAGCTTGGAGCTATGTCTCCAACATTCTAAACAGAAAGAAGGGATTATTTTAGTTGTCATAGCGATTTGTAGATGTGGCAGGATACATTGAAAAGTCCAAAAAATGTGTTCCACAAAACTCCATTTTCAAGCTACAGATAGCAAAATGGCTGCAGGCTCTGCCCACAGCCATAAAAATGGAACTTGGAATTTAGAATGGGTGTTTGAAAACCATCCTGAAGTCACCTTCTGCCCTGGCAGTTGTCAGATTTGTTTCTATAGCTAAAATGGAAGCTGGCTACTGAATCTAGCTAACAGGCTACCAAAATACAAGCAAAATTCACATTTTGTAAAACATAACAATTAATGAAAGCAAACATGTAAATGGAAAATGTAAATATTAAGAGGCAACACAACTTACAATAGTAAAGAAAAAATGTTAATGGTAATGATCAAGCAGCCTAAGTAAAACTAATTGATTATTGTGAGAACCTATTTTCAGGTTCTGGAAGGGGAGGCAGTGTAGGAGAGTGAAACCATAGATCCCTGAGAAGAAACAGCATTAATATGGTGAGTAATTTTTCCTTCTAACCCCAGGAATCTTTCACTTATGGTTTCACTTTATGCAGACTATACAGCGGTACTTCGAGAGGCTGGGTCCAGAACCTACTTTAGAAAAAGGTTTTGCAATACAGCATTTCCAAAGTTGGCATTATTTCTGGACTGTATCTCCAGACTACAGTGCTTTATGAAGGTGTGTACTGTTTTCCAGGTAGATGCATTGCAAATGTCTAATAAAGGGATCCCCCCTTGAGGATGCCACAGAGGCAGAGGTGCCCCTTGTGGAGTACACCTTTAAGCCTTTAGGTGGTATTTTCCCTGCTTTTCATAGCAGAACTGAATGCAGGAGACTATCCAGCAAGAGTTAGACCCCTTGGGAGCTGGTTTGCCTTTGTCAACCTCACCATAGGTAACAAAAAGCAGAGTGTTTTCGGATGTGACATCTTATGCCTTGTCCATTTAAATATTCAGAACTCATTTCAAGTCAAGGCTGTGCAATGTTTGCTCACCTGGACTGGAAAGTTCTGGGTAAAGCACAGGAAGCATTACTTACTGGTTCAGATGAAATTCTGTCACCACCTTAGGTAGGAATTTCCTGTTGAACATTAATACGGTTATAGGAAAGTGGGATACCTCTACACCCGCCCTGCTGTGCTGTGAAGGGTCTACTATACAAGACCCCAGAACTATCGCTGACATTTTCAATAAAGCCTTTACGAACCTCAGTGCTGTTCTCCCTCCAAACATTCACAGCTCCGCATGCAACAACCCACTAAACCCTCAAAGAACGCTGCCAGTAAATCATGCCCCTTCTACCTTAAGGTGATTTCCAAGGCGGAAGTGAAAAAATACCTCTCCAAAGTCCCGGATAAATCTAGGCACAGTGCTGAGGGCCTTGATCTAAAACTGATCGCCCTTGCACTTGAAGAACTGCTAACTCCCCTAACTAGAATCATTAACTTGTCCCTCACAACTGGGACAGTCACGAAACTCTGGAAAGCCACAGTTGTAACCCTTGTCCACAAAGCTGATACCATGATGGACCACGCCAAGTACCATCTGATACCAATACTCCCCCCTCTGTCTAAAGCTCTAGAGTGAATAGTCTACAACCAACTGGTCAACCACCTTGAAAAGTATCAGCTCCAATGCCATCAGCAGCATGGTTTCTGAAAACTCCACAGCTCTACTACTACTAGCTGTTGGAGTTCTGGGATTCATTCACAATGCCTTTGACCAAGGGCAGTTGGCGGGTGCAACCTTCATTGACCTCATCAAGGCCTTTGACACAGTCAACCATGACCTCCTCCTAGCCCAACTGGATGCAACAGGGCTCTCAGCCCATTCCCTGGGTTGGTTCCAGAGCTACCTCACAGATCGTGAATAAAGGGTAAAAATAAGTAACACACTCTCTGGCCCCCTGCTAGTTTCCTCTGGGGTTCCCCAAGGCTCCATACTGGGACCCCTCCTCTTTAGCCTCTTTCTAAACAACCTTCCGAAAGCATGTCAACATAAGATACTCCTCTATGCAGATGATGCAGTTATCTACTCCAGCCACACTGACCCAGCCACCCTAGAACAACGTCTGCAAGAGGACTTTAGTGAAGTAGAGGACTGGTTTACTGATGCCAAGCTACTAGTTAACCACAAAAAAAACAAGTCCATGCTCTTTGCCCCAGCCCATAGCCGCCACAAGTCGTTCACTATAAATATCCATACTAATTAAAACGCAGCCATTGAAATGGTCCCTAACTTCAAGTACCTAGGGCTCACATTAGACAGCTCTCTCTCCTTCTCCTCTCATGTTGACCACGTCACCACATCGGCTATCATAAAGATAGGTCTACTGTACAAACACCGAAACTGCCTCACCAATCAAGCCCTTTGGCTCGCCATCACCAGCTCAGTCTTCTCAACCATCGTTTATGGGCTTGTCATCTACAGCGCCGCACCAGACAACACCCTCAAGCGGCTGGCCACCACACTTAACAAAGCCTGCAGACTACCCCTAGGAGCTCCAAGTCACACCCATACCTGCAATCTCTATTCACAAACAGGTTGGCTAAGACTAAGTGATAGGGCCCAGTACCAAGTCTGTCTTCTTGCCAAAAAAGCGGTCCTGGGACTGCTGCCCCATGTCACCAGTTCCTTCCTCCAGCAGGTCAAACCTGCCAGGTCTACAAGGGCATCTAACAAACCCTCTGTCAAGGTGCCTTTCCGTCGTACCTCCCAAGGGCAGCGTTCCTTCGAATACTGAGCTTCACTCTGGCTGAACTCTCTCCCAACGGAGATAGCCTCCATTACCAAATTAGGCCCTTTAAAATCCTTGCTTAAAACTCACGTGTCTAGCCAATCACAATGCTCCTGCCACCTCTGATCACTGCCTCCCGAAGCACATCCTGCGTAACCCAACTATGCCCTCCTTTATGACCCCACAATCTACTTCCACCCTTTCATTCTTCCCTCTCACCCCTTTCTCTCCTCCCCCTCTCCCCTCACTATTCTAGACACTATTACCACCCTCCCCCATTTTCCTACTTTAGCCAACCCCCCCAACCTACTGACAAGGTTTCCTCGAGCCCGAGGAAAGGCTACCTCCCACCTCCTGACCACCTATCCTGGCCTACCGCCACCTACATCCCCCACATTACTACACCGCACCAGCTCTGCTTAGTAGCTGCTAAACCTGTATATCCCTTAGTACCTGATTTACAATCTGTTAGCTAGGGTTCAGTTATGTCAGTGGCTGCTAACACCTGTATATGCCTGTGTTTCTTTGTGACTTTAAATTGCTCTACTTTGTTTCTGTGTCTTGACGTGGAACCTTTGTAAATGAGCTGGTAGCTCAAAGGTTGTAATCTGAGAACTTAATAAATAAATAAAAAATTCTAAGGACTACCTTATCCTTGTGTAATAATATGTAATTTGGCTCTGTACAGAGGCCTTGCAGCTCACTCACCCTCCTAGCAGATGCCATGGCTATCAGGAATATAGCTGTCCATTTGACATAATTTACATCAGCAGTGTCCATAGGTTTGAATAGAGCCTACATGAGCTAGGCAAGGCAGACATTGAGATCCCATGGTAGGACTGGGTCACTTACTAGGGGGTACAAATGACTAAGGCCTTTAAAAAATCTTTTGAAAATGGGTTGAGAGGCCAGTGACTTTCCTTTGTCTGCTGATATGTAGGATGACACTGCTGACAAGAGCACATTTTTTAGTGTTGATGGCCTTAGGCCTAATGACTGCTGGCATACCAACTATTCCAAAACTGTAGGCAACCCTGACTCTATTGGGATTATACTTTTGAGGCACACCAGTGGGAAAATCTTTTCCATTTAGAGGAGTGTATTTCCCTGGTTGCTGCTTTCCTTGAACCTCGAAGCACCTACACAACTTCCTCCAGGAGGTTTAAACCAGAGTATTCTAGCTCCTCAAGAACCATGCCCTCACGTGTAGTGTTGTGAGGCTTGGTAATGCTAACCTGCCCTAAGATGTGGTCAGACAGATTGCAACTCAGTGGCAGGTTGATTGGTGGTTTGCTGGACAGGGTCAACATAATTGAATACCAGGTCTTTCTGGCCCAGTCTGGGACTATAAGAATCACTGTTGCACATTCCCTCCTGACTTTTGGGAGAAAACCACTAGAGGTCATGCACTCAAGCTGGAAGGGGGCAGATACTGGGGGGATGTAAGGGGATGTTACTTCTCAGAAAGGGTTGTAGGCCCATGGAACAGGTTGCCATAATGAGTGGTGGAGGTGGAGATGGTGGAGAAATTCAAAAGAGCATGGGATAATTACATGGGACTAAGCATAACAGGAGAGGGAAGGCAGAGGTGTGGGGGTTAAAAGGTGGGAGGGGGTGGCCTATCTATTTCAGGCAGACTGGATGGGCTGAGGGGTCCTTTTCTGCTGGCAGGATTCTATGATTCTATAACACTTTTGATGAGTGGAAATGGAGGGAAGGCATACAGGAACTTCTCTGTCCAGTCTAAGACTAAGGCATCCTCTGAGACTGTCCTGCTAGCTGGTGGTCTGTAGCAAAAATGCTGAAGCCCATTGTGTTCCCAAGAAACAAACAGGTCAACATTGGGAGTGCCCCACCTTCTGAGCACTGTGGCCAGAACTTGTCTGTTCAAGGCCAAGTTGTGATTTCCCTCACTGATTCTGTTTAAAGAATCTACCAGGACATTATCTTTGCCTGGCAAGTGTACTGCATGAACGCCTGCTTCTAAGGTGTATGCCTGGGTCCCAGATCCTCATTGCTACTGTACACAGTTCTGAGGTTCTTTCCCCTCCTTAGTTGTTTATGTAATACATTTTTATGGTGTAGTCTGTTCTGATTTGGACAGACTGACCCTATAGCTGGGAGAAGAAACACTGCATTGCTAGTAGCACTGCTCTGAGCCCTAGGAGGTTGACATATTCAAATGACTTCTATGGGCTCCATGTGCTACTCAGTGTAAGGTCCTGAATGTGGGCGTCCCACCCCAGGTGTACAGCATCTGTAGTAAGAATATTTGTTGGTGATTGCTAAAGAACGTGAATATCCTGTCTGAGGTTTCTTTCTTCCTTTAACATCTCTAGAGGCTTTACTGGTGTCTTTGTCACTGGCACAAGCCTTGAGAGTGGATCCCACCTTTGAGACTAGTTGTCTCTTATGTTTACTGGATATCTTTCATTTGGAACCTGGCTCATCAAACCGCAGACATGGATGTGGCCATGTGTCCTATTAATTACAGGATGTGCATCGGAGGTCTTGTCTGACCTGTCATGAAGAACTCTGCTGCTGCTACTGCTGCTGCTATCAGAGATGTGACTCTAGCCTGCTAGAAGAATGCTCTCCCTGGTAAGGCGTTTAGTTCTGCTCCTACAAAGTCCAGTACATAAACAGGTTTTAGTTAGGACTTTTGCAGGTTTATGATGAATCCTACGGACTCCTTGGTGCATTTTACAGTCTGTAGAGAGCATTTTGTTTCACGTTCTGTTTTCCTTAAACTATCCAGTTGTCCAGGTAGGAAAACACTATCACCCATTTTCTTCTCCGGTGTAATGCTGTCACTGCCAAACATTTTGTGAATACCCTTGGTGCTGAGGTGAGGCCAAAGAGAATAGTTCTGAATTGGTATTTTCAGTTTTTGAGCTTGAACCTGAGATACACTCTGTGTAATCACCTGACTGGGATATAAAAACAGGCATCTTCCAGATTCAGTGATTTCAGCCAGTGTCCTGAATGCAGAGATGGTATCACTGTTCTCAGTGTGACCATCTTGAATTTCTTTTTCTTTATATGATTGTTCAGAGGAAATGGTATTTAGTGATATCCAGGGGTGATCTTGCAGTGGCAACCATGTCTTGTGCCAGATGACTATCTACTCTACCAGCAAGTGCCAGAATTGTGCTCTGCAATGCTTTCTAGTACTGTGCTAAATATGCTAAATAAGTTGTCTGCCTAATGAGAATGAAAGCTGTAGTATAAACTTTTTTGGCCATAGCATCCAATTTTTTTTAGTCCTTTTCTGGAGGCTGTGCAGAGAGAATAACATTTGTTTTCTTACAAGCAGCAATCTGCGGTGCTGTAATATAAGCCAGTCTCTATGGATTGTTTTATGACCTCTAGCAGAAACTACCAGAGGAACATCCTGTAAATAAACTAGTTGCCATTTTACCTTCTACCTGTGTGCAGTATGGTTACTAACAGCACACGTGACATGGTGTCAGAAGTGAATAGAATCCGCACCTATCTGAAATCCAGGGTTCCACCACAGGACATTGACAACAACATTGTCAACATCCTGCACATCGATGGGAACAATGCCAACAGTCAGCATTGTTCCTGATGAACCAAAATGTTTTTCTGTGGGAGGCTGAGCCCCCTGCACCCTCCCATCTCTAATTAACCAACTCCGAGTTGGAGATGGTTTAGGATGGGGATGCAAACTATGAGAATTGCTCTGTCAGCTAATAGCGAACCACCACATTGAAAGATTTCCACTTGATGAGATCTATCACTGTGGTGATATTTCACTTCCATAGAACAATTTGTGACTGGGGAGTCAGTAGGTGTGGCCAGGAGTGTGCTGCAGCATGTTTTAGTATTTTTATAAAGAAAAAAAAGCCAGAGTCTGCTTGAGTGGGTAGATCGTAGTCCAGAGTGAGAGCTGAGTCATCAACAGAAAGGCTGAGTGAGAACCAGAGCATGAATCTTCCTCCAGGACCAAAGACAGTACAGCAGCAGAAGCAGCACCAGAGAAAAAGCAAGAATTTGTCAATGCCGGATGTTCACTGCTGGTATTGCTGTTGTACCGGATCTAAGGTGCAGATCTCTGTGTTGGAAGACTCATATGGGCTGGGCTTGGGGGGGCAGTTACAGCGAGGCAGCAACAGACATTGATGCACATTTTTCTTTTTATAGCCTTTATGTTTTAAAAATTAAACTACAAGTGAGGGTTTCTTTATTTCAGGTGGAGAAACTGGTGGATTGGGCACCCCCATTGTCAGTGCTATGAGCAGCCGTCAGAAGCTCAGGGGTTTTAGATGCTCATGGTACATTTTAAGGCTTACATGGATGATAAAGCGAAGTTCTGTTAGATCTCCCCCCACCCCTGACTCTGAGGGAAAAATTTAATTCTATGGGTGGCCTCAGATACCTAGAGACTGCCACTGGGCCTGGCTGAGAGCAGGACCATTTTCATGATTTTACCAGAGGATCTGTTTTTTTTTTTTGTTTTTTTTTTTTTCCCTTTTTAGCAGAGAATATGGGAGTCCTCCCCAATAAATTGTTTAAATGGTAAGTGTTCAGATTTGCAAGTCATTAAACTTTGAAGGGGTAAACTAAACTCCGGTTTTGTAGGTAACCATTATTTAAAAATCAATGCCTGCCATAGTTTATTTCATTGTTTAATCTACCCTCTATTACTGTGAACTGGTCACTTATTTACTTCCCTAGTAGCCAAGTGACCATTAATGTACTTAAATGTTCCATTTTCCACTCTATCAGCAGCCTACTACTACAGCATGTGTAACCTGGCATGTGTGTGTGTGTGTCTGTCTGTCTGAATTCCAGGGGGAGAGAGAGAGAGAGAGAGACATACACACACATTAACAAAGTGAGCAGTTTCAGCTTTCAGTTTCAGTCCCTGGAATATTACATGAAAGATAAAGCATAGTTCTGTTATATCTCAGCAAACCCTGATTTCAAGGAAAAATATACTTATAAAGGCTGACCTCAGGTACCTAGAGACTGCAGATGGACCTGTATAACCAGACTGCTGTGTGAGTGTGTGTGCAGTCTGAGAGCACATGATAAGATCAACTGTGCTTGCTGAAAGAACTGATTTATGAATGTGTCTGTCAGCACATTGTTTTGAAGTCCAAGCACTATAATGCCTGAACAGTGTCATCATGAGGCTTGCCATTTATTGGTCAAGCCCCTTGTAGACTGTACTGCATTGGACAACCATGACACCTCTCAAAACCCCATACATAGCAAAATGTCCGACTTGCACTAGCGCGCATGGCGAACATAACAAAGAAGAAGCAGAACTGAAGCCCAGCCAGCTGGTAAGGCCATTCCATTATTGTTCTATTTAACTACCATGGGAAGAGTGCAGTAAATCCACCTTGGGTTCAACCTTCCTTCCTCCACCCCAGTAGTCAGTTGGGAGTCCAAGGTATAGAACAGGCAGGCTGTTTGAAAAGAAAAAAAAGTAAAGTAACTTCTCTTACAATGAGCAAAGAGAAAATTAAACTGTGCTTCATAGAAGCAGGCTTGCAAAATGAAAGTGCTTGGAGATCTGGAAATTTTAAAGAGACAGTCATCAATTTTGCTTAAGTGTACAATACAGCTTAAAGTGACTTTATTCAGTGCAATTTGGTGACTAAGTAATGGCAATAGCAGTGACTTATCAAATCCAGCCACCTAAACCTTTTGATTTTCATGCCAACCCAGATGATGTTCCAAAATTGCTCGGACGCTTAGAAAGATTTTGTATAGTCAGTATCCTATCGGAGTCATTAGAGGAGAACCAAGTAAATACCCTGATATACTAAATGGGGGGACAAAGCAGATTACATCCTCAGGTGAATGATGTTAACAGATTCATAAAAGAAAAAGCATAATGTAGTGCATGAAAAATTAAGTACATATTTCTCAGGCCACAGAAATGTTATCTAATAAAGGGCCACATTTTACATATCCAGGCAGGAAGCAGGGGAGCCCAATGATGGCTTCATTTACAGCATTGTGTCCTCTAGCTGAGCACTGTAATTACAGAGACCCACAAGATGAACTAGTCCAGGACTGGATTGCTGTGGGGCTCCAAGACAGATGATTAGCTGAATGCATGCAACTTGACAACAACATCACTTTAGAAAAGGCTGTCAAAATGGTCCAACAGAGTGAAGTCATATGAAAATGACAGTCCAACCTCCATCCAGGAGCAGGCCAAGGCATAGAACAAAGCACACCACACATGGACGCCATGGAGAGCAGAAATGTTTCCATTGAGAGGAGTGAGAAGAAGTTCAATGCAGCTCTGAAAGTGATGCTGGATCAGCAGAACAAATGGACACCCCACAAAAGGAAGGATGCACAGAAGCTATGCAGGAAGTGCAGGAACAAGCCATCACATCCAGGAGCTCAATAACCAGCAAATAATACAACCTGCCATCTGTGTCACAAGACAGGCCATTATAAGAGCATACAGAATGTCAATCAAAAGCAACAGTGCACGAAGTTCAAGAAATCCCAGAGTATGACACAGTGTATGCTTTTTGTGATCAGTTCAGGCCAAAGCAACTAGCTGGAAAATGACAGTGCTCATCAATTAGATACCAACAGAGTTCAAGATAGAAACAGGTGCTGATATCACAGCTGTGCCAGAAAACTTTTAAAAGGCACTGTGGGGCAAAATCCACATACCATTGCTGGCCACAGACAAAGTCCTGATGGGGCCAGGAAGATACACCCTGGATGCATGTGATGCTTTCACTGCCACTGTAACTTAAGGCAAAAATGCAAGTCAAGAGGACATTTATGTTGTGAAGAACCTCCATACTTCATTGTAGGGCAGACAAACAATCAAGAAATGTCATCTTCTTATCAGGATCAATAGTGTGGAACAAAGCAAGTGGAGCGAGGAGTCCCTAACATTATTTAAGGCCTAGGACAACTCAAAGAAGATGACCATATTCTGTTTACCCCAGAGGCCACACCATTTTAACTGACAGCATGCAAAAGGATCCCAGTTCCACTGAAGTCCAAAGTCAAACAGGAAGTTTCCAGAATGAAGAATTTGGGTGTGATCACCAAGATCAAGGGACCAGCAGATTGTTGTGCCAGAATGGTAGTGATCTCAAAGCCAGATGACATCATAAGGATCTGTGTTGATTCAACCAAGCTGAACAAGTTGGTCAAACAGGAGAAATTCATCCTACCCTCAGTGGAGCAGATGCCAGAGATAACAAGAGAAGCAATTATCTTCACCAAGCCTTATGCCAATGTAGGATATTGGCAGGTACATCTGTCAAAGGCATCAGAGAAACTGACCACTTTCATTATGCCCTTTGGATGCTATTGCTTTCAAAGATTGCCTTTTGGCATCTTGTCCACCCCATAGCACTTCCAACACAGAATGTGTTGAGTCCTGGAAGGCTTGGAGGGGGTTTGTGTGACGCATGGATGATATCTTTGTCTTTGGTCACAACTGAGATAAGCATGATCAGAGTCTATACAGCCCTAAGAAATGTACAGAGTGCAGGGCTCACACTAAATGCCAAGAAATGTGAGTTTGGGAAAACAAAAGGTTAGGTTAGCAGTGTCAGTGGTTCAGTAGGTAGTACACTCACCTCTGAGGCTGGGAGATCAGAGAGCTGTGGGTTCAGTTCCCACATCTGGCACTTGGGTTAATATCCCAGTACTGACACTGTAATGCAGCATGAGAGGGGTGCTGCATTTCTGAGGTGCCGTCTTTTGGATGAGACGTTAAACCGAGGTCCCATCTGCCTGGATTGGTGGTAGTTCAGGTGGATGTTAAAGATCCCATGACACTTATCGAAAAGAGTAGGTGAATTTCCCGTGCCCTGGCCAAATTTCCCTCATTCGCTAAAAAAAATACCACCAACAGCTTAATCTGGTTCAAGGTCAGTTGGCATTCATCTGTATCCCCCTTCCCCGGGTCGTGCCTGAAAATAGGCAGGATTTGTCTAGTGCACTTACCCGGTCAACAAAAGCTAAATAAATAAATAAATAAATAAATAAATAAATAGGTTCTTTGGCATATCATCCCAGACAAAGGTGTACAACCTGACCCAGAGAAGTTGGAATACAAATAGATGATGATGAGAACCCCCAAATGTGTCCAGTGTTTGAGGTTTCCTGGGAATGGTTAACCAACTGGGGAATTTCATACCCGCCTTTGCAGAGAAAACAAAAGCCTATGGGAACTTTCATCACAGGCAAACCAGTGAGTCTGTGGTTCAGCTCAAGAGCAAGGGTTCACAGCTTTCAAAGCTGAACTTGTGGCACTGTGTGCTCTAGCCTTGGTCAATCCCAACAAAGAAAGAAAAGCAACAGCAGATGCATCACCCTTTAGACTAGGTGGTATCCTGATACAAAAATATGAAATCCACTGGAAACCTATCAGGTATGCCTTCAGATCACTGATGCCAACAGAACAGCATGATGTGCAAACGGGAAAATACACACTCACCTTAGTGTGGGCATGTAAATGCTTTAGGTGTTACCTTAAGAGAGTACACTTCATTCTACAGAGAGATTGCAAACCTCTCATAAGTCTGTTGGGCACCAGAAGCCTAGATGACCTTCCTCTGAGGATACAAAAGTTCCACATGTGATTGATGAGATACTCCTACACCATCGTTCATGTTCCAGGCAAGTTTTTCCTTACCTCAGATGTCCTGCCAGGAATGCCTCTCAAAGGACAGCTTACAGAAGGAGATGGAAACCTCATGGAAGAAACAAATATCTATCTCGCTCAAATATGAGACACCCTTCCAGCATCAGACAGCAATCTTGAGCAAATTGGACAACTACAGAAAGATCATGTACAGTGAAGCCTACCAGGATAAAGCGCAACACTGCAAAATTCTGCTGTAGAGTAACTGCAGCAAACAATGCAATTTCAATAGGAGTTAATCCCTTTTCTCATGCAGTAAACCTGTGACACTGTGCTTCATCCTGACGGGCATCACTGTATGTCAGCAAGCCATGAAATTTGCCAACACAGTTGCCCACTAAAGGTTCAAGGCCCAGATGCTATCAAACTGCTCTGGCATGAACGACACACCTTGGCAGTTCAAGACAGATTACTTCAGAAGGAAACCAGACTTGTGATTCCTCAGTCTCTATAGGATGCTACCCTAAAACTACTCCATGAAGGATACCATGGCATAGAAAAATATTGCAGGAGAGCACAGTAGACTGTGTCCTGGCCAGGGCTTGGTAAAGAACTAACAACCCTGATAAACAAGTGTGAAATCTGTGCCAAACTCCACAGCAATCTAGTAGAACCATTGCATCCATCTAAATTTCCAAACAGACCACAGAAAAAAGTTGCTACAGATCTCTTTGGCCTGAAAAGTCAGCAGTCCCTTATAACTGGGGACTATCATTTGAGGAATGTTGAAGCTGTTCATTTAAACATTACCACTGCAAGTCATGTTATGTCACTTGTAAGCAATTTGTTCTCACCACGGAGTGCCTGAGACTCTAGTATTGGACAACAGTCCTCAGTTCAGTTCAGCCTTTCTCAGGTTTGCAAGCAGTCCAAGACATACACAGGTAAATAAGAAGCCAAAAGAGCAGTACACACAGTAAAGAGACTTCTCATAAAAACTAATGATCTGTTCAAAGCTGAGCCATACCACTTGCCAACAGCTACAGTCTGGCAGAAATGCTGATGGGTTGGGAAATGAGAATGACCATTCCTCTTTTGCCATCTATTTTGAATCCAACATTTCTAGACCGAGGAAAAATCCAAGACAATGAGCAGTTTTCCAATTTCAAAGGCAAACAATTATACAACTTAAAACACACAGCTCATACTTTGACACAGCTTCAACCTAGAGAACAAGGCTGGATTCCGGACATGAAGATTTTAGCACAGGTCACAGAACAGTTGTCACTTCATTCTTATCTTCTGAAGAGTCCATTGAAACAGTTGAGATGCAGCAAGCACCACTTTGTTCACCTTCGCTCTGGAGAGAGAGAAGGACAGGGATCGGAAGATGGACTTTTACCACCTCTATGGGACCCACCAGATGATACACCAAAAGGTCAGGTAGAAGGGGTACAACTTGTACCACTAAAAAATCCTGTAACATTACTGAGACAACAGCAGAGGCTTTTCAAAGACACCAGTGGCAGAACAAACAGCCATAAGATGCAGTGTTATGACTCAATCAGGATGGGTGTCGGTACAACCTCAAAGACTGGACTTGAAACTAAAAAGGACTGAATGTGCTAAAATAATTTCATGGCAAGTAATCTGGAGGAAGAATAATCCTCTCACTGGGCTGGAAGTGTTCAGGCAGTCTACACTACGTTTCCTTGATAGCCAACAGTAACAATAACAGAAAAGTTTAAACATAGTTTAAAAAGTTAAAGTACAATTGAAATTTGTAAGTATTAGACAGCTGAACTTCTGTAGAAAGGTGTATCTATCCTGAAAGAGGAGATGTGGTGATAGGTGGCACTGTAACTAAGCCAGACTACCTAGTTTACTGCATGACCTCTAGGAGGAACTACCCAGAAGAACTTCCAGTAAATAAACTAGTTGCCATCTTACTTTCAATCCGTGTATAGCATGGTTATTAACAGCACACATGACAATCTGGACTACACCTTGGTGATCAAGGTGCTCATACAGATATTCTACCTCCTGTCTTTCCACCTGGTATTTTTCTTAACAATTGTTTTGTCAATGGCTGCAGCTGAAGTAGGAGCAGCCATCACTTTTGATATGGCCTTCTTAAGGAACGTGTATATGGGGACTAGCAACCACCTTGAGAGAGTCATATACATCATGTCCATAAATTCAGCATCCTATTCATCCTCCTAGGGTTCCTGAGGGTGGATGTTTAGAGTAACAAGCATATATCTGACAAATGAGGAAAATGATGTCTAGTCCTCAGTATACCCTGGAGGGGAGACAAATGTTTTCTCAGATGGACCCTCTGATTCCATGACATTACCTTCTTCCTCTTGTACATAGTATTCTTCTTCCTCCTCCTCCTCCTCTGCAGGCAGATAAACTGGGACTTGAGCCTGGGGAGGGGTGTGGCATTCATATTATTAAAATTTCATATAGCCTGGATGGTTTCAAAAAATTACTACATTTCTGATATGTCCTTAAGGACATTTTTTTCTTTATTGTGTGTCTGCTCCTTTATCCATTCAGGGGAAGTAGCAGTAACATTTTTTATTTAAATTTCTTTTTGGCAGACACTATGTCCAGTGTCTGCTCAGGGCTCTTTTATTTATATTTTTGCCGTCGGTGGATTCAGGGTTTTCCCATTTTGTCACCCTGCTGTTTGATCCATCTTTACCATGCCTTTCAGAATTCTGAGCAGCTCTCTCATTTTCCTTGTCACCCTTTACATATTTTGTTGCTGCTATTGAACATGAGGTGACAGAACCGTCTGCTGAGTACTTTCCACCATCACTGGGAACTCCCTCCAAGACATATTATTATTTTTTGGTAACAAGGAGGCAGACTGAAAAGTCATAATGACTCCTAATTTATTTGCCCCTTTATTTTGTGGTTTAGAAGAAAAACAATGCAGAATTTATAGAAGGAACAAAGTTGTTATCGGACCACAGGCAATCTAATTTATATTCTTGGCAGTCTGCTTTTGCCAAGGACTGAACAGTGACTTTAAAAAATCTTTTTAGCCAGAGAATGTACAAGGACGCTGTGTTATACCAGTTTAGAGACACCCCTACAAATAAATGAATAATGATTCCATAAAAAGCAAAAATAGCTTTAAAGTAAGAGCCCAGTAGTAAACAACATCTCTCACAATGAAAAACTGTGCCAAAGTCAAATTGTGACTTCCTGTACAGGAAGCAATTCATTAAGGTGAAAGGGCACAGACTGAAATGGAAAGTGAAAGCGCTTCCATTTCTCAGCAGCTCGGCTCAACAAAAATTAACCAGCTACTCAGAAAATATGATGAGCATTAAAAATAGTAAAAAAAGAAATGAAAAGAGTTAGCCAAAAAAAGTCTCTGGTTCCCAGGAGTCTAAACAGGAGCCAAAAGTAACTGTGTTGTACACAAAAATACCCTAACTAATGCAGAGTAGTTGTAAAATTGCAATACTCAATTTGCTGACTAATTTTTTTTTTTATCCTTATTAGGCACAAGTGATTGTTTTCAGGGGCAATTTGGGAGCACTAGCAAGGTTAAGTGACTTGCTCAGAGTCATATAGAGTGGCTCTATGATGCCAGTTCGACAAATTTTTTGTCAACTGACATTACAGCGACAGATTTATGTTGACCATAATTTGCAGTTGAAATAAATCCATCAGGAGAAACAGTTGCTGTTCTTCAGGGGGCTTTGCCTCAGCAACCCCCCAACATAGGGATTAGCAATTCGAGTTGAAGTTGATTCAGGGAAGTGGTGCAGGACCAGGAGAAAGAGTGCCAGGTTCCCAGGCAGACTTTTACAGTAAAATGTTGATGTTGTCGGCATCAACATGTTCACCATAAAAGTTTTGCTGAGTGGAGGGTATACCATAGAGAGGGCTACAGTATGCAAGTGAAGGTTGCAGGAGTCAAACCCATGTCTGCTAGATGTACCAAGTTCATTCACAGCTCATTACTCTAACCTCTAGGGTATACTGCCAGCCCAAATGAACTGTTTAATTATCTGTTTTAAAATAATAAAATGATTGGAGACCAAGTTGTACCTGGGGCTATACTTGGGAGACCTTTCTCTCGAGACAGAGAAACAAATCTGACAACTTCCAGGATAGACGGTGGTTGCAGAGTTTTCAAACACCCATCCTAAATTCTAAGTTCCATTCTTAGAATAGGGTTTGTCTCTGGGGCATCTGTCTCCATGGAGAATGATGCACAGAGTGAAACCATACATGAGAGATAGAAACATAGACTTTGATGACAGATAAGGACCGCTTGGCCCACCTAGTCTGCCCATTTCCCTACCTATTAGATAAGCTGCACATCCTAGTTAACCAACAGCCTATTTCTTCCTAACCCCACAAGAATTGCCTTATGTCTGTCCCATGCATTCTTGAATTCCCCCACTGTTTTGACCCACAATAACTCCTCTGAAGGCTGTTCCATGTTCACTGCCCTCTCTGTGAAAAAATACTCTACGCTGTCTCTGAGCCATCCCCCTCTATCTTCAAATTGTGCCCCCTTGTTCTTGCACATCTCTTTTTGAAAGATGCTACCCTCTTGGACTTTGTTGATTCCCTTGAGGTACTTGAAAGTTTCTATCATGTCCCCCCTCTCCCTCCTTTCCTCAAGGGTATACATATTAAGCTCCTTTAGTCTCTCTTCATATGGATTCTGTTGCAGACCCTGCAGCATTTTAGTTGCCCTCCTCTGTACTGCCTCCATCCTGTCTATGTCCTTGTGGAGATGGGGTCTCCAGAACTGCACACAGTACTCCAGAGGGTCTCACCAACTGTCTGTACAGAGGGATAATAACTTCCTGTTTCCTACTGGTGGTGCCTTTCCCTATACATCCCAGTATCCCCCCATCCATCCCTACTGCATTCTCACATTGCTTGTTAACCTTTAGGTCATCTGATGAACCATTGGTTTCCACTGAAAACAGGAACCTCAAAATCAGCAACAGAAGCTGATTGCAGTCATGTCCCAGGACAATCAAATCTAAATAAAAATCCTAAAACACCAATCAGAGAAGAGGAACAAAGTACTGTACAAGTTAAATAGGACTCTTAAAACTATTTTTACTCACAAAACCAAGGATTACCCAGTGCAAATTCTGGGTCATCAAGTTTTTACAGTAGTTGACAATTATCTGGCAGTTGAGGACCAGGGGACATGCAATCAGTACTGAATTGTTTCAAAGTACTCTGATTTTTAGGAGAAAAAGGCATGTGCAAGTTATATGCTTATAGTCTAGGCAGATGAAAGCAACGATGTTGTTAGAATACTTCAGAAAGAACAGTTACCTACAGAAACAGTAAATCTTCAACAGAATCTCCTCCACTGAGCCACAACTTGGAACTGTAAACCATCACAATCAGGACCACCTAGAAACTTTTGCTCATTGGGCCACCCACGTCAGCATGCATTGTTGCCACCTTTACAGTATAACATGAGCAGGCACATCATACTAACATACTAAGATGCCAGCAGATTAGGCCAAATGTTCTACTTGAGATGCAGCTCAAAGTTACAACTCTGTAGCTGCCCCTCTCCCCCACTGGTTTCCACCTTAGTTCCACACTGGACACAAGCCCAGAGGCACATTGGGCTGCAGGGACCAAAGCAATCAGTGCCAAACCAGGCACACAGGAGAGGATATGGAAATCTGAGTATTATGATACCATAATCGGATATGAAGAGGAGAACCAGCATGCAAGAGCAGGCAGGATAACCATCAACCACAACAAAGGAGGAGGGAGGACTATAGGTCAAAGGAGTAGATTCTCTTGAAAATCCACTGTTACCAAAAGTAACTATTCTATCTTCTTTAACGACTTCTCTTTCCATTGAGTCACAACATGGAACAATTCCCAAGCAGCACTACAGCACCAAGGAAGGAAGGAAGGATTTAAATATCCTGAGTAAAAAGGGTCTTTCAGGACAGTAAGGTCAATTGCAGGACACCTACAAGAGATAATGTCCAGACTGTAATGTTTAGTGATTGTGTGAACAGTACTGCAAGTTGCAGCAGCAGAAATTTCAGCAGTGGATACACTGTGAAAACAAATCACAGAAATAGCCATTTCACTGGTGGAGTGAGCACAGACAGGAACAGGAAGCTGCTTACTGCCCTTCTGGTAACAGAAACTAATGCAGCAACAAGTTCTTTGGAAAGGCCTTGATTAGTAACAGGGTATCCTACCCTCCTGGGAATGAAAGCCACAAATAGCTGAGAAGATTTCCTATAAACAGTATGATCAAGGTACCACCACATCATCCAAAGGATGTCACATGTGTGCTGTTGATGTTCCCTTCTATATGTGGGAGTCAAAAAGTAAACTGGAATTTTGATAGTCTGATTTAGACTATGCTCAGAAATAACCTTCAGCAGAAAATGAGGATTTATACACAGGGTAACTCAGTCCTTGTTGAAAAAGGATAAGGGGGCTCCGCAACCAGAACTTGCAGTTCAGAAATATGCCTAGCAGATGTCATAATTATGAGGAGCAATGTTTTCCAAGAGAGGAAGCACAGCTCACAGTTAGCATCAGGCTTAAATGGAGGTGCATTAAAGGTCTCCAAGGCCTTATTAAACTTCCACACCAGAACTGGATGTGGGGCTGGGGGTGCAGAAGCAGAATACTGCTGAGGAACCTGTGATGAACCTCAAGCTGGGCCACTGTTTTGCCATCAGTGAGTGTGTGAAATGCTGAAACTTTAGCCAAGTGAACCTTTATGAAGGAATACCCAAGGCCTGCATCCGTAAGGGACAGGAGATCATTAATAACTTGACTGATTGAACACATAAAGGAGTCCAGCTGATGGGTTGTGCACCAAATCATAAAACATTAGCATTTTAGCGATCAGGCATATCTAGTAAACTGTTTATGAGCCTCCAATAGAACAACTGCAACCACTGGGGACCCCACAAAAGCAAGAGAGTTCTACATCCTCAAGAGCCTGTTGATGTAATATATGGATGGAATGTTATCTGTTTTGGATCAACAGCTGGTGATCCTGAGCGAAGGCAGTGAAGACCTGCAGGCCAGGCAGAGCAGCCCTTGTCTCCAGAGTGTTGCTGAGTAGAACTGTGTCTAAGGGAGGACACTGACCCTTAGTCTGAAAGGGGCCCAGATGGGCACCCTACCCTGAACCAGAGGCATCCATCATCATCACTAGAAGAGGAGAAGGATGAAGGAAGAGGGATGCTGTATTCACATGGGAACAGTCCAACAACTACAGTAGAGCAGAGAGCGGTGAGGAGGAGTCATCTGTATGAGGTACTCCAGTTCATCAGAATGCTGAACCCACTGGGCATGGAGGAACCATTGTGAAATCCAGTGAGAACAGCAGCAGCCATGAGGCTTATCAATCACAGTTGACAGCATCCTGAGATGTAGTCACTGCAAAAGACTAGCTAAGCCTAGTCAGCCAATACCATAGACCAATCTGAGGGAATAAATGCCCAGACCACCCTGTGTCCAGAACTGTCCCTGTGTGTTGGCGATGCTGGTATAGAGTGAGCATTGACTTTGGCTCATCTACCAGATCGCTCACCTGCTCAAAGAGCTGTCAGGTATGAAATAGTGTGTGAATGATCACCTCCTTTGACGGGACCTTCAGAAGTTAATTGTCAAGGTACTGTACAGGAAAACATAAAGACCCTCAATTCTAAGGGCAGCTGCAGTCACTACAAAGCATTTGGTAAAGACATGCAGTGCAGAGGGTACAAGGGAGGGCAACACACAAAACTGATAGTGAAAGCCCTGGAAAATAATCTGCAGGTACTTTCTTTGAGATTTGCAGATCTTGATATGGAGGTAAGAGTCCTTCATATCCAGAGCACATAGCCAGCCATCTAGCAGCAGTGGGGGACCAAAGACTGTAGAGAGACCATGCAAACATTTCCTATTCTGTAAACAGGCTGATACCCTGTTGAGCTGGTGAGCTTCCTCCTTCACCATAGTTAAAAGGGGGGAAGGGCCTGAGACAAAACATCCAACAGTCTGTGTTTAGTAATAATGTGCCTTATTTGTAGATATCTAAAAATGTCTGAATTAGGTACTGTAGATGAAACTTCAATTGCAGTTATTGAAGGAAAGAATATTTCCTTCCTCTACAACTTGTTGAATTAAAGACAGCCCCTTTCATGCCCAAAGCCTAAATCCCAGATTGTATTTTCCAGTAATAAATCATGGATCCCACTAAACTGGGATCCACAATAACTGCTAAAGGGGGGTAGAAATGGTTCTTTTTATGGAGAGCCACTTACTTAACATGTGCTAGGTCCACCGGTTTGAAAACTGGGTCAGATCAGAAGGCCTACTAATTAACCTGGGTTGCATACTCAACAGCCTAGCCAAGACAGATTCAATTTGTAACCAGGAAAGGTCTGATGATTGTTGAATTATATTTACCATGTGAGTGAATTGAAATGATTGCTGAGTTATGTCTACTGTGTGGGTGTGTTGAGCTGCTTTAAAACAGTGTTTAAGGTTAGAACGACCGTAACCTCCATTCTGTTTACGGTGCTGCAATAGCCCACAGCTAACTCATGGCCATTTATGGAAACTCTTACCGCTCACTTACAGCCTCAAACTGAGAAATGTCATTCTCAGTGGTACCCTTTTGCATCATAGTGAAGGACGTGGAGGATACTTTTGTGTTGGACCAGCTGGTGGCTTGAGATGATGGGTGATGGCCTGGGGAGGACACCAGGAACATTTTAGGTACCTTTGTTGACTGCCAGTCACACTTCATGATTTATAGCTTTAGATGCTTCTGTATCCTAGGTTCATTCCTTTATAGGGGAGAACAACATTGTTTTAGCTATAGTTTTCTTTTTTAGGTTACTAGTTGTAAATATAAAAATAACAAACAGTTTCTTTCTAATGTTCCATAGTTAAAACGGACTCTGTTTGTCCTGTGTTGAACCCTCTGTAACTGCTACTGATCCAGTATGTTTGACCGATATTTAATTTCTTAGAATTGTATCAGTCTTGTTTTGCATGTACTGGCAGATATTTCTTCTTCTGTGAAATTCTGTGCATGCCTATGTCATATATTAATATCTCCTAGATGCTTGAAGTATATTCAATATTTGTGCTAAAACTTCTACATAAAAAAAAACAAAAAAACAGGTTGATGCCCTGAAGGTCCAGGATGGAACGTAAAATCAGTGTCTACTTTGATATAAAGAAGTACCAGGAATAGTATCTCTGATTCATTTCTGCAATCAGAGTGGGCTCTATAGCCCTCTTATGGCAGAGAGCTTGAACCACCTCCAGCAGGAGGATGAGATGTCCTGGGGGAATAATGGTTTGGCAAGGGAGGATGAACAGGAGGGACAGAGAGGAGTTCTAGGGCATGTCCAGGCTGAATTATTTCCAGCACCCAAACATCTGTTCTCTGTGGTTCATAGCTCAGTGCTTGTGCTATGTACAGTAGAGCTGAATGATGCAGGTTATGATGGATACATAGGCCGGACCAGTAAGTAGAACAATGCCTGCAAGGTACATGAGTTATATTAAATGATTAGTGTTCAGATACTTCAGCATAGATATGAGCAAGTCAGTGATTGTACTGTAGTAGACATGAACTGGATTTTATGTGCATAGTGCTTAGGTGCTGGAACTGATGAATAACAACTTGTTAGGACTTGATGTTTTGGCCCTTCTCTGTATCCCACCTTAGAAAGGATGCTTAGTCGAGTAGGATGAGACCCACCAAAAAGACATAGTGATTGCAGGTACGATTATCTCTTCCAACTCTGGAGAGTGTGGCCAGTAGCATGCAGGAGAGGAAACCCCCCTTGGTGGAAAACCTCTGAGGACCCATGACTACTGACCTGCCCATCCTTCTGAGCATACTAAAGGAGAGTAATCCTAAATCAGCAATATATACATATTATCGGCTAGTCTGAAATCCCAATAGAGGAAGACCAGAAGGTCGGGAAGAGCAAACAGAATCCAGAACTGACGTTGAATGTCCAGTGAGCAGATGGTAGCAGATTCTGAGCAATTTCTCATCTGAGATGTCGATGTCCAGGGCAAAATATTGATTGAAGGTTATTTGGAATCCAGCTGAATGCAGACTCGATTGCGAAGAGTTGGTCCAAGTTCCGATATGCGAGTGCATGGAAGCATAGAGTCTTGAAGGTGAGGTGAGTAAGCTGGATGCAAGTTGTGAAGCTGAAGAAGGTGGAGCAAATGAACCCCTGGTCCTGAGTGGGTGAAGCAGTCATTCGACATGAGGCCAACCCACCCGGTGAAGCAAGTACAGTAAGGAACAGAACCTCCATGTCCCAAGCTGGGTGAGGCAGGTGTAGAGTAAAAATAGTCGAACCTCCAGGCCCCAATGCTGGGTGAGGCAGATATAGACTTGGAATATTAGGACCTCCAGGCCCTGATGCTGGGTGAGGCAGGTGTTGGGTAAAAACAGTCGAACCTCCAGGCCCTGATGCTGAGCAAGGCAAGTGTAGAGTAGAAATATTCGAACCTGCAAGCCCCGATGCTGGGCGAGGCAGGTGTAGACTAAAGACAGACTTATGAGAGCAGTAAGATGGTCCTGTAGAAATGTCGTGTTGGCAACTTGACCAGATTTATTAAGCCTCATGGCACTGGAGTAGGTTAATGTCTGAGGCCTAAGCCTGGAGATAGGAATGGCACTATGGAATAGAGCTCGGCTGAGAGTCCTGGCAGGAAACGGTAGTAGTAGGGAATCCAAACGAACTGAAGCAGCAGGGCAAGAAACATCCAAAGAATTGATTGCAAATATCTTGAGATGTAGTTGAGATGTAAATCCACAGTAGAGTGAATAAGGATATCCTTGATGAGTAGAGGCAAGTGTGAGTAGGCAAGATGAGGGCTGCAGCGTTCAGAATTTGAGTAATAGACTGAAGGCGAGATGTCCTGACAGTGCATTCAATCCTGATGGAAAAGTTGGAGATGATCAAATGAGATGGAATGAATGCTACTGACTGATGGAGATCTGATGAAAATGTCCAAAGGATGAGACTGTTCGAATAGGCAGGCAAGGGAGAAGCAGGAGCAGACAGGTCCAGGCCGGGAAGAAGAAGACCCCGCAGATGCACAGGGACAATGAAGGCAGAACAATGAAGGTCCAAGCACAGTCCAGATCTAGAGTGCAGGCAAACAGTAGGGAGACATCACTGAAGCAGAAAATCCGTGGAGGGGATCCAACAAGCCGCAAGGATGGAAGGAATGAACCAGCTGATCTGGTTGGAGAAAAGCTGCATGGGAAGGATGCTTGCATGGAGCCGAAGCAAGTATCAGGGAAAGCACAAGGCCAGAGAAATAATCTTCCAGAGCCAGGAATGGAGAACCACAAGAATGTCTCGGCAGAGACCAATGCTGGAGGGACACTGGAAGCAGCACAAAAGATGCAATAGATAAGCTCAGGTGATGGTAAGCAGGAAGGATCCAGAGCAGGGTGCTGAACACTATGATAGAGCGCATGGATGGAGTGCATAGCAGGAGTCCAAAGGCAGAAGGCAATGAACCAGCTAGACCCGTACGTGGGGCAGGATGAGTGGCTGGATCACATGTAGGTCAGCCGGAGGAAGGAGGAGAGAAGAAGCTAGGCCCCACAAAGGCTAGCAGACCACAACCCTCATGCAGGGCAGCAAAGGAGCAGTGAAACTTGCCAGGTGAGGCCCCCGCATGGCCAATGGTATAGCCAGACCCCACATAGGCCAGGCGGAAAGGGGAGAGAGTGCGTCAAGCCAGACCTCTGGAGAGGCTAGGCATGGCAGAACACCACCACAGAGGGCCACCCGATGCAGCAAACATCCAAGAGGCTGAAGCCAAGGGAGTGGTAGCAGGCATGCTGCAAAGCTTGCGTAGCAAGAGGGGACCTGTACATAGGCAATAACAGAATAACAATAAGCAGTCCTCCACGTAGTTCTGCCAAGCACAGTAGCAAAGAAGCAGGAGAGGAGCAGACGGCAGCAAAGCAGTCAGGTCAGATCATGGAGTGGATGCTAGGAGGAGCCGCAGGAGAAGCAGGCATATTAGAGTAGCAGTCAAGAACTGAGTGACCACCAAAGCTTGCATGAGGCAATACCGGAAGGGGGATCTATGGTCTGGCTGTGGAGGAGTCCAGTAGAGAGGGCAATGTAACGGAACAGAATTTGTTAGTGTAAACAGTCAGGTACACAAGAGTAAAACCATTGTCTGCCATTGATCAGAACAATGGAATATCCATATACGGTTCAAACAAATTGATGAATCTGCTTGAGGTCCTGCTGGTCTGAGCTCGTAGGGGTGGTTCTAAGATGCCAATGGAAAAACCAGGAGTCAGGGCAGGACAAGCAGAACTGCAGTAGGCAATATGGGGTAACAAGCAGCACCAGCAAGAAGAAGGTTGAGCAGCTCCAATGCAGCGTAGAAAGATGCAGAATGCAAGAGGGCACAGTGAGGCATATCCAGAAAGGAAGTCCCGGGGCAGTGCAAGCCTAGAGGTATCCAAGGAGGCAGGCAGCAGAGGACGAACAGGAAGCACCAATGCAGTACTACCTCCCATAGGAGCTGGAGCACTGAGAGCTGCAGCCACAAACTAATATGTCCAGGAGTGGAGCGAGGTGCAGAAGAAGCACTGCAGGAGGAGCAGACAGAATCACTGGCTGCAGGACAGGCTCCGGAATAGATCATAAGGAGGAGTGATGATTGCAGCAAGGCAGGCTAGATAAGCAGTACTGGAGTCAAGCGTTCAATGGCATGCAACCAGGAAACAGCGAGGAGAAGTTGAGTGGTAGTGGTCCTATGGTGATGTACACGGAGCGGCTGCATGGAGCAGCAGCTCATAAAAGGGGGGACAGAAGCCAAGGGAGCACAAGCTAGCAGCGTAAAGAGCAAGGCAACAGAGAAGAGCAGAGACAGTGGAACGAAGACAAAGCACCAGCTGCCACATGTAGGAACAGGATGCCAGTGGAAGAGAGCATGAGAAGCCCCAAGAGAAAACCAGAGGTAAGGGGAAAAAAAACAGAAGGGAGGGAGGGGGAGACAAAGAACCAACAGAGAAACAGCAGAAACAAAGGGGAATGAAGCAGAGTGGAAGGGGCGGGCAAAGGTGGACGAAACAAAGAGAGCAGCCATGGACCAGCAGAACTCTAGCGAGTGCAGCTAGTGTGACTCACTCTAAGCAGAGCAGCAGTAGCTTGATCACTTAAGTAGGATGTGGGGGAAGAGCTCTTCCCCCACAGAACTACAGGCATGCACCTTACCATTGTGCTCTCCCTCCACTTTAGGAGAAAGACGGAGATACTGCCACCCACAATGATCCCAGATCTGCAGGGGCTGGGAGGGAGTCAGAAGATTCCAGTGGTGCCTGGCATGCCACCAGCACCTGCACCTTCAGTGACCCTGGCATGGGCATTTGAAGGCAAAGTGGCCTGAAGGGAGGCCTGGAGTCAATGTGAGCCATGGCCAGGCCATCTGGAATAGCCTCTACCAGGGTGTGCATAGGGTTATGAACGGAACCGTTACTCCATCCCCTAGGCTTTGGACTGAGGATAAGAAGGGACCTCAAGGTTATTTTAGACATCTGCTGGTCCCTTAAAGCAGACTCCACATCAGGACCAAAATAGTGCTTCACTCTAAAGGGAGCATTCAGAACCAACTGCTGAATGTCCATAGCAAAGTCAGCCATGCGTAACCATGAATGGCAGTAGAGGCAAATGCCAGAAGTAACTGCTTGAGCTGCAGCATCAGAGGCATCATAAGTTGACTTTAAGAGGTCTCCAGACCATGGGCAATCAACTGATGGATTTCGGTTTTAGCTGGTCCATCAGGTATCTTGTTGGGCATGATATCCATAGACTTCCAGAACCTATTCTAATATTTAGTCATAAAAGCCTGATAATTGGCAATCCTGAGGCCAAAGGATGCAGAAACATATGCCCTTTTGCCCATGACATCCAACTTCCTTGATTCTTTGTCAGGAGGAAGAAAACTCAAGTGTTTTGGAGCTTTAGAATGGTCATGTGCAGTCATAACTGGGCCATACACAAAACGACGTGCATGAGGTGCAGATCCAAGCATGTAGCTCTGCACCGTAGGGATTTCCACGCAGGGGGAGCATTCACGAACACTGGCCCCACTTGGCTTCCATACGCAGTCCCTCCCCCCTGTGTGCAGGTCCGTGGGGGGCAAGCGGGTAGAGAGTGGCAGATCCAGGTGGGTAGCCAATCAGCTGCCCAGGCAGGGACCCGCAGTGGATTCCTTGTGCCCTTGGGGCACCATGTTGTTGGCCAGCGTGCAGAGCACCGACTGTACTGATGTGGGGGGTACCTCATTCACCCAACTCCTGTCCTCTCGGTGTGCCCCGATGGCAGGGGCAACATTTTTGGGGGGGTTATTGCCCCTCGCCATGTCTGCCACATCCATCAGCAGCTCCTCTGGTGGTCGCGTAACCAACCCTGATGGTTTACGGTTGTCTTCCAGATGCGGAGCTGGCAGCCCCCATGCACAGCACTCCACAATGCTGTGAATGTGTGGAGTGTTGGTTCGCCCCCCCTCACCACCCCAGGCCCACCCCCATGCAGAGCTCAATGATCGACATGGGGAAAGGGTGCGTGGGGGGGCCTAAACCCGTCCCCCATAGGGTGGAGGGCATGCAGTGAGCTCAGGCAGCCACAGGGTGGCTAAGCACCTGAGTTATACAGTGCATAGCCACCAAAATCTTTTCTGAATAGGGCCCAATAAGCACAGAATCCATTTCAGGTTGTATGGAATGAAAAGGCTTATCCGGGTGTGCAGTATTTTGTTTATCAGCCTTATATGATATGGCAGAGACAGAGCAATGGGCCTGTGCCAAACAGCCATAGTGGCATCCTCCAAAGCTGAATAGATAGGAGGAACAATAACTACAGGTGGTGTAGGAACCTCTAAGAATTCAAAGAAGCTCTTGTATTAAGAATTGTCCTCCTCAGGACTCAAGTTCAGCTTGGACTGGTGGTGGGTTGATGCAGGAGGAGGCCACGCTGGAGAAACCATCAATCGACAAGGTGTTAATATGGGAAGCTCCAGGCTAGGTATAATAACCTGCACAAGGAGTGCCAGCAGTGTCAACAAAGTCGATGGCACTGGACTTGGTGACAGCAACAAGTTTGCGTCAACAGTGGAGCCTAGACAGAAGCCTTTGAAATGGTTCAGACATAATCTTAAACAGAATTTGCATGTTGACAGGCCCATATGGTGCCATTGATGATTGAGTCATCAATGGGACAGTGCAAAATGGCAGGATTGGCTGCAAATTCCCCAATGGGGGAACAAACCCAATGCCAGACCCTGAACTTGCTGTCTTAAAGATGGTGGGGGGTAACAGAACCTGAGGACTTAGCCTGGGTCCTGTCTGTTTCAACAAACTTACCTCTTTTAAGAGGAGGATGATACCTGGTAGGAGAGGCATTCTTTTTATGTTACCACTGCTTGTCCTTATTAACATGACAGTGTTTTTCTGCCAGCTTAGCAGCTTTCTCCTTGCTGCCTTTTTTTTGATGAATCTGCAGGAGGCCCTGTTGAGTGAGGAAAGCCGCGGGTCAATAGTGAGCCATGAGGAGATGATGACAATGGTGATATGATCTGTGATACAAGCTGTTTGTCTTCCATAGCCTTAAGTTTCAAATACATCTTTAAGGCTTTTTTTTCTACCTCTCCATGTAGCCTGGTTAAAAGCCTAGACAATGCAGCAGGCTTTCACGCTGTGAGATGCCTAGACAGGGGATGCACAATGTCCTGAGTATCTTCCTTATAAATCTTTACTGCAATGACAGCAGTAGAACAGTGGTACCTTTTCTTTTGTCAGTAGCATAAAAGTTAATTATAATTAAAACAAAAAAAATGGATAGACATAGGGGAGTATCAGTAAACAGGCAGGGAGGAGGGATGGTCGCTGGAGACTATTTAGGGTCTGTGGTGACAGACTTGGTAAAGACTATCTAGGCAGACTGGATGGGCCAAGCAGTCTTTTTCTACTGACAGATTCTATGTCTACATCTCTAATGAATTACGTTAGCAGAAGTGAAATTTGTAAAGTGTGACAGCATTCTTCAGCAGCAGTAGACCGATGAGTTGTTAATGGCAGGATAATGAACTGAGGCATAATGCGTTCACCCACATTTTATGGGTGGCACTGATGCAGGTTGACATGGGTAGCCCCAGCTAGCAAAGGTTCTTGTGCAATCCTGACACCTGCAGATTACAGATGACTCAATGGATGGAGAGATCCTCAAAAAAGGTTTTACTTGTAGCCCTCAGATGAAACCAAAACATTAATTGATTAGACAGTGGAGGGGCAGAAGGAGAGTGGAAGGAGTACAGAGGAAATATACTAAGATGATTGGAAATTTAAATAGATATGAATATAGTGAAAGATTAAAAAGGACAGGATTATTTACATTGGAACAAAGAAGGGAAAGAGGAGATTTAATGATGATATTTAGAATAATAAATGACAATGAACTGACAAATGAAATGGGGGTGAAAATGCAGGAGAAGCCAAAAGGGTTGAGAAGTCATGAAAAGCAGATTAAATTGAAATTGTTACAAAGAATGGTATATACTATTCATTTGTAAATAGAGCAGGGAGAGTGTGGAATACTCTGCCTGCAGAAGTGGTGGATAGTAAAACGTTAAAGGAATTTAAGGGAAAGATTGATAAATATATCTTGGCGAATAGGTCTATGTGTACCCACTGAGGTGGGAAACAGTTTATATGGACCAAAGGTCTTCTACTGTTCTATACCAAGTATAAATACCAAGTATAAATCTATTTTAAGAGTACAGTATGTGGCCATTCAAAATGGCTCAAAGGCCAGACTCCCCTATGAGTAAATTGGGCAAGTAAATAAGAACCCTGAAAACTGGATGTTCTGGTTCATGTTAAAACATTCATACTAACACAACCTTGCCATAGATACTAACTGTAAAATATGTGTTCGCTGCAGTGTCATTTTTTATTTTTTCAGTCACAGAGCACATTCCTGAGCTGGACAAACCCACATACAAAGTGAGTAAGCTTATAATTAAGTTGCACAGGTGAAAAAATACAAACCAGTTATTATACAAAATAAAACATGGGTAGCCAGTTTAAAACTCAGATTTTACAACCCCCCTCAGGTGGGATGTCTTTATAAACCCCTCGAGCTTCGCTCTCAGGGTTTATCTGACATCCCACCCCTCGGAGGGGTTGTAAAATCCTCCTTAAAACTGGCTACCCATTCATTATTCTCTATATTATTAACAAAAATTATGTGTGTTCTTATGTTCCTTCAGAGCTCTTGCAGTTGTACCAAGTGACAACAAGGACAGAAGTCTAGGAGGGAGCTGAACAAATTAACTTGTCACAGTTTAAAATTTAACAGGGATGTATCAGCTCCAGGACTCTGATAATTGTTCTAAAGAAAATCTATGTATTTATTGATTGTGGTACAAGTTATGCAGACACTTAAAACAATTCAAAATGGTGTGTATAGAACAGAGCTAGGGTAGATATTTGTAGTGAATAAATTTGGAGAAATCTATAATCACATGGACAAACTGATTAATAAGAGTCACCCACACAGTTGGCTCTGTCATTGCCATGAGGTGGATGTACACCAGTTTTAATAGGGAGTAGGTATTTAAGCTAAGCTGGAAATACAGATTAAATCTCTTTGAATAAGCTCTGTTTACCAGAGTGAAATGTTCTTGATCACATTTTCTGGTCACTGCAGGAGGCTGACTTTTAGTAATACTAATACTGTTATGCAGCCATTGAATGTTTTACAATATTGCCAATATGTAATAAATTAAGACTTTTTGAACCTGAAAATCTAGCTTGTTGAGTCCTAACTACCATGGAGGCTGGGAAGTGGGTGCACCATATTTACAGCATGTAAGAACAGAATTTTTTATGGTAGCACCACCACAGCTATTAGTGGAGTGGCTGTACCTTAGCTTATGGGAAGGAGGAAATGCCACTGGAACTTTTGCTCTCTCACATGCAGCAGCTGCACTACCACATTGTGACTGGGAGGGTGTAACAGGTACCCTGAAATCCAATACCATTTCTTCACCTTTTTATTAATGGCAAAGGCAAAGTGGTGTTGCTACCACTCGGCAGTGGCCTTCTTTAATGACTTACACACGCAGACTGAAATTCTCTATAAAGATGTCTTTCCTAACATAGTCATGAACTCTGCCTTTTCTATATCCACTTCTGTTTCAGTGACTGACAGGTTCAAAGTGTTTGTCATCTGGGACATGAAGGCAGAGTAACAGGAAAAATCTTCATTCACTCTTGGAGGGGAACTGAAGTCCTGTTCAGGGCATACCTAGACTCTATCAATTCCTCCTCTTCTCCATCTCTGGTGCAGGTACCTCTTGTGGACACAGGACCTTGGGAGGGGCAGCAGTCAGGTTTCCCCTAGCCTACATGGCTCAGAAGAGCTACCTAATTGAATTTATTCCCTCAGAGAGGGCACATACTTTTGCTTCACTGGTTTCTCTATCTCTTTCCCTGGAAGAAAAACTGTGATGTGTTTCTCATTATATACTGTTTATAAAAACATAGAAACGTAGACAGTGATGGCAGAAAAAGACCAAAGGCCCAACTAGTATGCCTGACATTCCCTATCTGCTCAGGACCTATTATCTGTATGGGGTTTTGCCCTTTTGGGTCAACCCTTGCTCCTCTTCTTACTGCTGCTGACCTCAGCAACCATCAAACCCTTCACTCTGATCAAGTCATGCTTGAAGCCAGTTGCAGTCTTGGCACCCACTACCTCTGCTGGCAGACTACCTCATGGCTCCACTACTATTTTTATTAAACATAACTTCCTCAGAAGCCTATTTATTTGTTTGTTTGTTTATTTATTTATTTATTTGAATGTTGATGACTGAGTAAGCCCTCTGAGACAAGAAGTCCCTTTTTCAGGGGCGACCCGGAATTAGTTATATACAGTGATGGACATAAATGTACAGTACAGTAAAAAAACAGTGTTGAGTTTCATACAAGATAATATATACAAATATAGTAGTACAATCTTTATTTTTCCACAGGAAAGAATGACATACACATTGGGACAAGTCCCATTTACTATGTGCTCCTGGATATCAAATTAATCAAAAGTTTTCAGTTCCATGACATTTAGACAATTATAGCAATACAATAAGAACATTAGAACAGCACATTCATAGGACAGGGTATATAAAACATTTCATGTGTACATGTGCAAAATGATAACTCAATCAAAACAACAGCATCTGGTAGTCAGTTCTTGCCTCAGGGAGGTATTAAATCTATTTTTGTTTTCATACAGGTTTTTAGTTTGCAAAGTTAGTTCATTCCAATGTTTCATGGATGAATATAAAAATGACATAACTCTGTATTTTGTAGGAGGGATCCTGATATTTATATCTCTCAATTGTCCTCTTGCCCTGAGATTATGTCTATGACTTGACTTTTGTAATCTTCTAGCTAGGTAAATCAGTTTTCCTATTACCATTGTGTTTCTTAATTGGTTTATCAAAGATCTTTTTAATTTTTCCTAGCTATAAACCAGTTTACCCCACTTATTAAATCACAGTGATGTTGGAAGTGAAACTCTGCAGAGGGAGGCAGGCTGAGGCAGCTGGAGCTAGAAGATAAGAATTTTCCTAGTGCTGTTTCTTTTCTTTTAGGACTCTGGTAGCATTTAATGAGATTGCAATATGTACTGTGTAATTTCAACAGTATAACTACAAAACAAATGATTTTATCTTGGCTGGCAGGATGGGGCATTTAACTAAGTGAGGGAGAGGTTGGGAAATACACAGGAGGGAGAGGGGTGGTCACTCAGACCTGCCAATAGAGGGGCTGGGATCCATTTATATTTCAATGGGGACCAAGCGACCCTGAAGTGTGAGAGACCATGAAGCTTTAGTGCCACTAAGCAGGAGTGTAGCATCTTGAGTAGTGTCTGCAGGGCATCAGCAGGCAGCAGGCCATGCTGGTAGACAGGGAAGAACCTAAATGGGAGGGTCACATATTTTCTGTACAGACATGGGGAGTCCAAGGTGCGGGAAGGATTCCATGGAGGGGGGTAGAACCAGGATAAGGGAGGAAAGGATATGCAGGAGCAGTCAGAAAGGGTGGGAGATGGGAAGGGTTGTTTGTTGCCAAGGATGTGGAGCAGCCACATTCCTGGGAGTGACTTGAAGGGCAGGGGGCTGTAGGGTGTGTTGGCAAGTGGGCCAGCTCAGGCAGGAAATAGGGCGGTTGAGAAAAGAACTGGAGACATGGCGGAGGCAGAATTGAGGGGAACACGGGCAGTAGGGGAAACTAATGAGGTATCCAAAAGAGCTCAAAACAGACAAAAATAAGGGGGAACTTGGAGGGACAGCAGGAGGGTCACACAGGTGGGTGCAGCCAAGGGAAGGAGATGATGACTGGAGGAGAGTCAGGCACAGGAGCACGACTAAGACTCAGTCAGAGCAAAGATATCAGCTTGTGGGAAGGGAGACTGGATTCATTCAAGGAAAGGAGAGTAGCACTGCAAACAGATTCTCAGTGTTGGTTAGTCCAGAAGACCAGGTAGCAGAGAGGAGAGGAGAGGAGGGGAGCTACAGAGAAGGAGCAGGGAGAGGACACTACAGGGGATAAGATATACAGCAGGGAGGCAGTAGGCAGTACACCAAGAAGACAAATTGGCAAGGGGGGGGGCAGTGAGGTGATGATGATGAAGTCTCTCCAGAGGGAAAAAAGGAGCAAGGAGACAGGAGGAAGGGAGAAATGGCAGGCAGCCTGGGGAAGGCTAAGGATATTGAGAGGAGGGGAGTCCAAGTGGAGGAGGGTCACATTTTAGGGAAGACACGAGGAAGTAATAGTAGAGGAGGTGGTAGCACATGGACAGAGCAACAAGTCAGTCCAAAAGGGAGGTTCCACAGATGGAAAATAGCTCAGAGGTGGAGGTCAGTAGCCCAGTCATAGTTGCGAGCAGGGACAGGACAGGGCAAGGGTTAGGGGAAGCAAAGATGGGTCAAGAAGGGGGGGGTGAGAGGGCCCCACAAGTTGGAGGGTGAGGGAGTGGAGGGCAACAAGAGGGTGAAAAGGAAAAGCATCAGAGTCATAATTCTAGGGGATTCTATACTAAAGGGTATAAGGTGGGGGGGGAAGGGGTGCCAGAAAAAGTAACATCTGGGTAGAGTGCATGCCAGGCATGACAGCTAGTAGAGTGGGGCAGCATATGGGCAGATATGTGGGGAAGGTGGGGAGGAAGCCTCCAGCCTTCCCTCTAACCAGGTTGAAAGGGTGCTGCCTCTCTCCTATGGCAATTCCCAGCATTTCAGCTGCTACCTATCCCCCCCCAGGACCTTCAGCCACATCCTCTGGACCCCAGCCTTCACTCTGACCAGGTAAAAAGGGTGCTGACTCTCTCCTGTGGTACTCCCCAGCATTTCAGCTGCTCCCACCCCCAGGACCTTCAGCCACATCCTCAGGACCCCAGGTACATCAAAGCTCCTCCACTATGTCAGAACACCAGTAGAGCTTTCCTTACTTTGAATTAAGGGTGATTCTGAGGCTTAAATCTGATGGCTTGATTGGCACTTTCTCTCTATGCCCTGTACTCTGTAGCTTGCCAAAAATGTACCTTTTCTGTGAGCTTATTTTAATGGGAAAGGCTGCTCAACTCAATTTTTTTTAACGTGACTGAAGTAAGAAGATATTTCTCAGTCAACTCCCTCTGAGATTGCTTTGTAGTTACATGCTCAGCTCTTTGTCCAACTGTTCTCTGAGTACGGCCTTTGAATCTCAGTGTGGTGCGGTTATTCCATCTTCTTCACATTCCCTTCTTATATTAGTCCCCCAAAATCGGGCCCCTGTAGTAATGCAGATCCCTCTCTCCTCCCTTCCCCTTTTTCTATTTCTATCCCTCTCTCTACTAACCTGTCTTGCTCACAACACACCAATGCAAGATAACTCAACAACCCGCTATATCCCCCTCATCAAATCCCCCACTTATATCCTCACTATTACTTCCTGTCCCCCATCTGAACTATGGTCTCAGTTCTCTATGATTTCTCATGCGTTACTACTTTCTGTGCCATCAATCCTTGCTGTTCTTCATCTACTGCTCCCTTACTCTATCCCTCCATTCCCCTTCAAGCACTTGGCCTCCTCGGATTCTCCTTACAAATGCCAAAAGCTCCACTTCCTCATCCTCACTCTACTCCTGTGCTCCTCTGGAGACATCCATCCCAACCCTGGCCCTGTTGCCTCCAGCACTTCTGGCACTTCCACAGCTGCTGCCCCCTCCTGTGCTCCGACAGCCCTACCAAGGGGCTTCAAGATCCTACATCTAAATATCTGTAGCCTAGTACTAAAAATTGACCTCCTACAATCCATGGTGGTGTCTTTAAAAACAGACATCCTAATCATTACAGAAACATGGTTAAAGAGCACGATTCCTGACCACTCGGTCTCCATTCCTGGATAGTCCCTCCTAAGGCAAAACTGAGCTGGCAGGGATGGCAGTGTTGCCATGTACATCCTCATCCCCTTCCAGTACTCCATAATTTACTCATCTTCCAACCCAACAACCCACGATGCTCTAGCTATTCATGTTACCATTCCCTTTACTCTTCCTGTCTTTATAGCTGGTATCTATTGCTGCCCAAATGTCCAGCCCTCTACTGCTCTTGACCTTCTAACTTCCGCCACTGCCCTCTCTCTCACTCTGGGTAGCCGTACATC
Organism: Neoceratodus forsteri; assembly: GCA_016271365.2. Lineage (NCBI taxonomy): Eukaryota > Metazoa > Chordata > Ceratodontiformes > Ceratodontidae > Neoceratodus > Neoceratodus forsteri. The sequence goes on from CM057458.1 coordinate 522,213,784, forward strand.
CTAGGTGACTTCAATTTACACTGGCCATCACCAAAAACAACCAAAATACACAATGAAATCTGTGCCCGTAACCTCACACAGCTAATATCAGAACCCACCCATCCCAACCACAAGACAGAAAATCACTCTCTATTTGACTGGGCTCTTACCTCCCACCCCCACAGAGTCATCATCTCTGGTATTCTTCCTGATGCACTCAGTGACCATAATCCAGTATTCATAGTTAGGAAAGTTCACAGACCCAAATCCCCACATAAAACCTTGCAACTCTGCTCTTTTAAATCCTTACAATTAGAACCTCTCTTGCGCAACCTAGTCCTCTCCGACTGATCTCCCCTAGCCAACATCCCATCGGTTGATAAGGCCCTTGCATATTTTAGAGATATATTCCTAGAGAATTGGAATACCTTTGCCCCATTTAAACAAACTAAGGTTAGGGGAACCACTTACCTTGGATTACTCCAGAACTATTGGCCTGTCTCAGAGCTAGAGATCGCGCCTGGAAACATCATAAAGCAACCCAGCTTCCTAGTGATCTCATGACTTACTGCAAGCTTTGAAATGCCTGTACCAGGGAAACAAGGCTAGCAAAGTCCAAATACTTTAATACCACCTTCTTCACAAAAATAAATTCACCTTCCAAGTTCTGGAAGGTGGTTCATGCCCTCTTTTCTCCCATATCCCGCCCACCTCCCCGTGTGCTTAAAATAAATGACACCCTTGTGGCTGACCCGGGTGCCGTAGCTGCTGAATTTAACTCCTACTATACCACCTGTGCCACTGAGCTACTGTAATCACTCCCTTCCTACCCTCACTCCTCTCTTCTCTCCTATGGTACCTCTCCTCCTCCTCCTCCCTCCTGCCACCCCCTCTTCTCCTTCGATACAGTCTCCCCAAATGACACACTCCAAGCCCTCCTCGTTATCAACCCTTCAAAAGGCTCCTCCCCAGATGGCCTAGACCCTAAACACCTCTCTCTGTCTCTATCTCTCTCTCTCTGCCTCGGCCATTGCCTACCCCCTTTCTATAATTCTAAACCTCTAATTTTCTACTGCCTCAGTCCCTACCCTATGAAAACATGCTGTGTTCCTCCCTCTTCCCAAAGGCGGTGACCCATCTTCCCCTGGAAATCACCACCCTATCTCTCTCCTCCCTACCCTAGCTAAATTACAAGAACATCTTGTCCTCTCCCAGCTTGCCTCATTTCTAACTGACACCTACTACTTCACCCCTTTCCAATCTGGCTTCAGTAAAAATAATTCTACAGCTACCTCCCTACTTCGGTTCGCTGACTATCCTTACCGTGATGGACAATGGCCAAATCACTTCAGTCATCTTTGTTGACCTCACCAAGGCTTTCAACACTGTTTCTCACTCCCTTCTCCTTGATTTCCTCTCAACAGGTGGACTACCTCCTTCATCCATTAGTTGGTTCAAGGCCTACCTCACTGGTAGAACCCAATCAGTCAGGATCTCTGATGTCATTTCCCCTCCCCTCCAGATTAATGCTTGAGTCCCTCAGGGCTCAATGCTAGGACCCCTATTATCCTCCATCTTCCTAAATGACTTTCCATTTGTCTGCGCCTCCACTACCGTCATACACATGTATGCCGACAATACGGTCCTGTATGCATCTGGCTCTTGCCCAGCTGAGGTTACATCTTACTTGCAGCAAGACTTTGACAAGTTTCACCTCTGGTTTGCTAACCATCAACTTTTTCGCAACACCAAGAAGACTGTCGCCATGACCTTTGGCACAAGGCAGAGACTCTCTAGGCTTCCCGCCCTGCCCACTTTCCACACATTTGATGGGACTTTACTTGAGGACACCTCCTCCTTCAGGTACCTAGGAATTTAGCTGGATCAACACCTAAACTTTTCCAGACATATTGACACCATCCCAAAAAAATTGCGCCCAAGCTTGGTGCCCTATTCAGGAGCAATAGTTGTATCCCCTCTACGGTTAGGTATGAACTTCTCCTGCCCATCTTCGACTACTGTGATGTAGTCTACGGTGCTGCTCCCAAGTCCTCCCTGGCCAAATTGGATACCCTCTTCAATTCCTTTGGCTGTTTTGCCCTTGATGCTCCCTCTCACACCCACCACAGTGATCTCTATCGTACCCTATCCTTCCCCTCTCTTGCAAACAAACAACTCTCCCACTGAGATAAATTTAGCTCCAAACACTGGCTGGGTGAACTCCCTTTCTACCTCTCCCCCTCATTTATAACACCCTCACTCCCTCTCACTCCCTTAGATCATCCGACTGCCATACTCTGGCAGTCTCCCGCAGAGCCACCCTCATCGGCCATTCCGGTTACTCTCACCACCTCCCAAAAATGCGGAATTCCCTCCCCCCTCAAATTCATCACTCATCCTCCTACTACTCCATCAGCACTGCCCTTAAAAACTTCCTTGCACCTAGCTGTTCATGCTACAACCCTCCCTAACTACCCCTATAACTACTGACAAACCCTACCCCTCTCCAGTACCCATGCAATGCCCCTGCTGCAGCTCCACCCCACCATCCACCTAAAAACCAGCATTCCTTCCCTTCCCCCAATTCCTTCCCTTCAGACCTTCCATTGTTCTCTTACTGTGATTTCTCATTCATCCAAAGTTGTACCAAGGGGCAGTCCCTACCCTATCCTTACATCATTAACCCAACTCTTCCCTCCACGTCTCCACATCCTGAAGGGCTGGGATTTGGCCTCTTTTTTCTCTCTCTCACCTTCACCCTCTCTTCTGTTCTTCCAAAGCTTATTGTCCCTCACTGCCTACAACCTGCTTCCCTCCTATCATAGTCTACCTCTGGCTGCCACAACCTGCTTCCTTCCTATCATGCTTGACCCCTGCCTTGTGCAGGCAGGGTCCTTAGCATACTGGAGGGGTCATGCCCTAACTGACCTTTCTCCTCCTACCTCTTCCTTCACCTCCTCATTCCATCCACTTCCACCATCCTCCCCACTTCCCTGCCTACCAACATACCTACCCCTCTCACCTTCCCTTCTCCCCCTTACATAGCCCTAGCTATGGCTGACCCCTACTCTCTACTGCACTTGTAGTTAACTTGCACTTCTGTTATACCTTATTCGACCTGTTCTGCCTATCTTTAGTCCTCACTAACTTCCCTAGATCAAACTACAACAATTCTATTCTGCCATTTTCTAGCTACACAGTCATGTGTCATTTAGTTTATGCCTAAATGTTATTTTGTGTTATTGTATCTATCTAGTCCAAAAGTGTTGGCCTAGTATCTATCTAGTTCAAAATGGTTAGCATCCCACTATTTCATTACTCCTATACAGTCTGCTCAAATTATTTCAATGTAATGTACTATAAATTTATATTGTGTAACAAATCTCTGTAAACTATCTTCATGTTGCCTACCTTCGTCACATCGGAGATGAGTAACTTGTTGCTCAGTGTGCCTTCCTGGTGAAACATTTCAATAAATAAATAAAAAGCCACACATTGTGGTGCACCTAGGAACAAATGATCTGGAAGGGAGAAGGATAGAGGAGGTACAAGACAGCTTCAGGGAAGTGGAAAAACTATACAGCAAAGAGGAAACAACAGTAGCTTCTCAGAAGTTCTGCCAGTGCCAAGGGCCAGTACAGACAGGAAGAGAAGAATCAGTGACTTCAACAAGTGGCTGACGGAATGGTGTGGAACCAAGGGGTATGGATTGGTGGGTGACTGGGGCAGCACATGGGATAACATAGATCTTTATGCAGGGGATAGATTACACCTCAGCAGTGCAGGTTCACAGGTGTTGAAGCAGAAGCTGGGGGATTTCATCAATGAAAGGTATCATTTAAACTAGGTTGGGGGGGAGGCATTGGAGCTGGAAATCACCAGGAGAGGGATAGATATGACCTTAGGTGAAATAGGGGTTGGAGTGAAGGGTAAGGAAGCAGGAAGGATAGATGCAGCATGGAGAATGGTTTCACTAAATGCTGGGAGCTGGGGAACAAGTTGGCAGAGTTGCAGGCATTGATGGCAGAGGGAGAGGTGGACATAGCTGCCATTACTGAGATGTGGGCAACCAAGCACCATGACTGGGATCTAACCATCTCAGGGTACAAACTTTTCTGGAGGGATAGAGGTAAAGGGAAGGCTGAGGGGGTTGCCATTTACGTAAGGGAAGAGATCAGGTGTAATAGGGAGGAAGGGGCAGGTTGGAAGTAATCTGGCTGCAACTACACAGCCAGAAAGGGACCAAGATCTATCTGGGGTTGTTTATAGATGGAAGGAGGACATTGACAGAGAACTGAGGGAGCAGATATGGAGGCATAGTGGCAAAGGAAGCACAGTGGTGGTTAGGGACTTTAATCTACCAGGGATGGATTGCAGCATCCCAGCAACCAATTGTACCAGGGAGTAGATCCTCCTGGAAGCATTCCAGGATGACTTCCTTACCCAGGGGGTAATTGATCCAACTAGGTAGAAGAATATACTAGTCCTGGTACTGGAAGATGGGGAACAGGTCAGAGATGTAAGGGTGGAGGAACCTCTGGCAAGCACTGACCACTGCACAGTGTGGTTTTCAATCAACCTGGGTAGCTAAGTAGCCACTACAAAAACTAGGAGGACCCTTCAAAAGGGTGGACTTTGGCAGGATGGGAAACATACTGGAAAGTCATATGGCAAGCATCCGCCCAGAAATTGACACAGAACAAAAATGGGCAATCATCAAGACAGGACTGGCTAAAGCCACTAAAACTTGTGTCAAGAGAAACAGCAAGAAAGCCAGGACCAAGAAACGTAGTTGGATGAGTAGAAAGGTAGTGAAGGAGGTGAAGGAAAAGAGGAATGCATTTTGGACACACAAGCAATCCAACAAGGCAGAAGACAAGGAATATGTGAAGAAATCCAGAGAAGTGAGCAGAGTGGTAAGGGCAGCTAAGGGGGATAGGGGACAGAGGTTAATGCAGGGGATTAAAGGATGGGAAAAGGATTTCTTCAGATATATCAGAGAGAAGAAGAAGAGCAAGGATCAACTTGTTAGGATCAGGAAAGTAAGTGTGTGGGAAGAAAAGGGGTCTGAGCAGACAGAAGTACTTAATGAATACTTCTGTTCAGTCTTCACCAAGGAGAGGGATGGGCCCATACCTGAGAGGAAGGGTGAGGTGGGAGAAGGTGGTGGAGAAGCAACCATGGATGGGGAAATCACAGTGGAAAGGGTGAGGGAGAGCCTTAAGTCCCTTAAGGTGGACAATGCACCTGGCCCAGATGGAGTCCACCCTGGGGTGCTGAGAGAGTTGGCAGAGGTTCTGGCAGTGCCACTGATGGACTGGCTCAATACCTCTCTGAACTCAGGATTCATGCCCAGGGACTGGAGAAAGCACATGTGGTACCTCTCCATAAGAATGGGCCCAAGGATGAACTGGGGAACTACTGACTGGTGAGCCTTATTGTAGTTGTAGAAAAAATGATGGAAACAATCCTCAAGAAAAGGCTGGTACAATTTCTTGAGGATAACAACTTCCAGGACAGCAGGCAGCATGGGTTTGTCTCAAGCAGTTCATATCCTTAAAGGCACAGCACACTGAATAGGGGGTAGAGACACTCATGAGCTTGCACACACTAAAACAAGAACAAAAAACTAAAAAGCATCTGTAACTGGAAGGGATACAGATGTGTGGGGAGTGGTGCAATGCACAGGCTGTGGAGCAGTAGTCTTCCGGGAGACATTCTGGAAACTGTGTTGCTGCCCTATTTGCAGGCATCTCTCTGGTCTGAGGGAGGAGGTTATTCATCTCCATGCTGAGCTGGTAAGGATTCAGAAAACCTGATCCCCCACCCAGGGACCACCCAGGCCTCTGCCACTACCTTAGAGGTTGCCAAGAAAGTGGAGTGGTTGGACTACGGTGGGCTCAGGGAAGGTGAGAGTGGTGGAACAGAGGTGCATCCCTCCAGTGGTGCCTCTTCACAATTCATTCGCCACTCTGGCAAAGCATGGTTCCTCTATGGAGGCACCTGCAGTGGAGACCAAAGAAGATGCTGGGAACCTCCACAATGGAGACCCACAGAGGTGTGGCCCGGGACCCACAGGGAAGGAAACAACTCCTGGTGGGGGACTCAATTGTTAGCGGGTAGAACTGGGGGAGGGAGGGGAAAGGGAGGTCAGGTGCCTGCCTGGCACCAAGGTTTGGAAGGACAGGAAACAAATCCTCAGGACCATGTGAGCAGCGGCAAGGGGGAGGAAGCTGGATGTCATTATCCACCTAGGGATGAATTACCTGGCTGAGAATGGGATCAGAGCAGTGCAACAGGAGTTTGTGGAGTTAGGCAGGGGCCTTAGACAAGTAGCACGCACGGTAACTTTCTCGGAAGTGCTACCTGTCTATGGCATGGATGAGGCTAGGGCACTCTGCACCATGGGATTCAATGACTGGTTGAAAAGCTAGTGCAGAGCTCAGGGATTTGGCTTCATTGGGGACTGGGGCTCCACCTGGAGGGATGCAGGCCTATACAGGTGTGATGGTCTATATCTATCCTGGAGGGGAACCAGGATCCTAGGTGATAGGTTTAAATGCTTCAGTGGCAAGCATTTAAACAAGCTAAGGGGGGAGGCACCGAAGAGGAGAAGGGGAAATCCTAGCCCCCCCAAAAATCAGGGTAATTAGTGAGATAAACACTAAAATAGAGCAGTCAATAGGGAGAAGGGCAGGGGTAAATGGAGAAAAAGACAAAGGCAGTAGGGACAGGGATGGGGCAAAAAGAAATAAAGCCATAAAAAAATGGAGGGTAATGAGTACCAATGCCCGTAGTCTAGGTAAAAAGCTCCCTGAAATGGTGGCCTTGATGGAAGAAGAATGCCTGGATATTGTGGCAGTCACAGAAACATGGTACACAGAGAACCATGACTGAGATGCCAACATACCAGGGTACACAATCTACAGGAGGGACAATGAGGGAAGAAGAGGAGGAGGAGGAGCTCTCTATGTAAGGGAAGGGATAAAAGCAACAGAACTAAAGGGTAAACAGGGAGAAGTGGAGGCACTGTGGGTTGTATACAGACCCCCATCTCAAGGGGAGGAAATGGACAAGGAAATGATAGAAGGCATCCTTGGGATGGCAGAGAAAGTGGAGATATTGCTGATGAGGGACCTGAATATGCGAGATGTTGACTGGAGCACCTTTGCTGCAGCCACATCCAAGAGCAGGGCCATTCTCGATGCCCTACAGGGGGCAAGCCTCAGACAGCTAGTTTTGGAACCCACTCAGGAGAGAGAACTCTTAGACTTGGTACTCTCAAATGGGGATAGAGAGAGGATCTCTGATCTTGAAGTGGGTAGCCATCTGGGAACAAGCAACCACCAAACAGTGTGGTTCACAATAAACTTAGCTGTAGAGTCAAGCCACACAAAAATGAAGTTACTGGACTTCAGGAGGGCTGATTTTGACAAAATGGGAGAGTGCCTCAGAAAAACACTAGCAAACAGGCAAGAAGGTGGGGTGGAGCAACAAAGGGAAACATCAGAACCGCCATCACAGAAGCAACAAGTCTTGTGTGAAGCAACTAACAAATCAAAATGAAAGAAAAACCACTATGATTCTCAAAAGAAGTGACGGGGAAGGTAAGGGAAAAAAAGATAGCATTCAGGAAGTATAAGGAAACACAGAAGGAGCAGGACAGAGAACTGTACCAGTTAAAGCAGAAAGAAGCGGGTAAGGCAGTCAGAATACCAAAGGCCCAAACCGAGAAAAAGACAGCCAACTCAGTTAAGAAGGGGGATAAAACCTTTTATAGGTACATTAGGGAGCAAAGAAAAACTAAGGCAGGGATATTGAGGCTGAACAAAGAGGTTGGGCAGAGAGCGACAGTGAAAAAGCAGAGATACTGAGCGAATACTTCTGCTTAGTATTCACAATGGAAAAGCAAGGAGAAATACCTAATCTGGTCAACAGAAGCATTCTGGATAGGGGGGTTGATATTTGTCCTTTCACAGAAGAAAGGGTTCTGAAACAACTCTTAAAACTGAAGGTGGATAAAGCAATGGGGCCTGATGGAATTCACCCCAGAATTTTAAAAGAACTAAGAGAAGAACTAGTAACACCACTGACTACCCTTTTTTAATAAATCATGGGAGGATGGGGCGGTACCTGAGGAGTGGAGGAGGGCGGATGTGATTCCCCTTCACAAAAGTGGGAGCAAGACAGAAGCAGGAAACTACAGACCTGTCAGTTTGACTTCAGTGGTAGAAAATGATGGAATCACTTCTCTAAAGGAAAGAATTGTTGAGTACCTAGAGGTCAGTGGGGCACAGGACCCAAGGCAGCATGGATTCACAGTGGGAAGGTTATGTCAGATAAATCTAATTGATTTCTTTGACTGGGTGACCAAAGCAGTAGACCAGGGAGGGGCTGTGGACATGGCCTACCTAGACTTTAGCAAGGCATTTGACACAGTCCCACACAAAAGATTAATAAACAAATTAGCCAGCCTGAGAGTGGGTCCTAGGGTGGTAGTCTGGGTAAAACACTGGTTGGACAACAGGACACAGCGGGTAATAGTAAACGGAGTCCACAGTGAAGAAAGGAGGGTTACTAGTGGGGTGCTGCAGGGTTCAGTACTGGGGCAGGTCCTTTTTAATGTCTTGATAAGTGGCATTGCAGAGGTACTGGAAGGGAAAGTATGTCTCTTTGCAGATGACACAAAGATCTGCTACAGGGTTGATACACAAGGTGGGGTGGAAAGGATGAAAAGGGACTTGGCAAGGTTGGAAGAATGGTCAAATGTATGGCAGCTTAGATTCTTAGATTCAATGCAAAGAAGTGCAAAGTAATGCACCTGGAAAACAGAAACCCAAGGGAAGAGTACACAATGGTGGGTGAGATACTGACAACAACAAAAGTGGAAAGGGACCTGGGGGTAGTCATATCAGATGACCTAAAGGTGGGCCAGCAATGTGAGAAGGCAGTAAGGAGGGCTGGGGGGATACTGGGATGCATAGGGAGAGGCATCACCAGTAGAAAACAGGAAGTTGTTGGCCCTCTGTACAGACAGTTGGTAAGACCACATCTGGAGTACTGTGTACAGTTCTGGAGACCCCATCTCCGCAAAGATATAGACAGGGTGGAGGCTGTCCAGAGGAGGGCAACCAAAATGATGCAGGGTCTGCATCAGAAGACATATGAAGAAAGACTAAAGGAACTAAAGATGTATAGCCCCAGAAAAGGGGGGAGAGGGGGACATGATAGAAACTTTCAAATACCTCAAGGAATCAACAAAGTCCAAGAGGGTAGCATCTTTCAGAAAAGTGATGTGCAAAACAAGGCACAATTTGAAGATAGAGGGGGACGACTCAGAGGTAATGTGAGGAAGTATTTCTTCACGGAGAGGGTTGTGGATACATGTCACAGCCTTCCTGAGGAGGTCGTAGTGTCAAAAACAGTGGGGGAATTCAAGAATGCATGGAACAGACATAAGGCAATTCTAGTGGGGGGTAGGAGGAAGTAGGCTGTTGGTTAACTAGGATCTGCAGCTTATCCGTTAGGTAGGGAAATGGGCAGACTAGGTGGGCCAAGCAGTCCTTATCTGCTGTCAGATTCTATGTTTCTATGTAAGCAGATCCTGTCAGATGAACTTGGTTGGTTTTTACAACTGGGTTACCAGGGTACTGGACAAGGGACATGTGGTGGATGTCCTCCACCTGGATTTCAGCAAGGCCTTTGACTTGGTGCCACACAGTAGACTGACCTGCAAGCTGAAGAGTCTGGGAGCAGGTAAGAAACTGGTCAGATGGGTTGAGAACTGGATGCAGGGTAGACAGCAGAAGGTAGTAGTGAGGGAGGAGGCATCTGAACCCAGGGCAGTAATAGGTGGTGTACCACAGGGCTTGGTGCTGGGACCAGTCCTGTTTAATATTTTCATAGCTGACACTGCAGTAGGGATTAAGAGCAAGATCAGTCTCTTCACAGATGACACAAAGATTTGTGCCAAGGTAGATGATACGGAGGGAGCAAAAGTACTTCAAGAGGATTTGGCAAAACTGGAAGAATGGTCTCACACTTGGCAGCTTGGTTCCAATGCCAAGAAGTGCAAAGTGATGCATTTAGGAGACAAGAACCCTGGACACAATTACTGGCTGGAGGGTGTCTCGTTAACAAAATCCAAGGAGGAGAAGAATCTGGGAGTGCTGGTAACTGGGGAGATAAACCACTCTGCTCAGTGCAGGAAGGCAGCAGTGAAGGCAAACAGGATGCTAGGTTGCATAGCAAGGGGGATTACTTCCAGGAGTGGGGAGGTCATCTTGCCCCTGTACAGGTCCCTGGTGAGACTGCGCCTAGAGTACTGCATGCAATTCTGGTGCCCCTACTTGAAAAGGGACATAAAACTACTGGAGGGGGTACAGCACAAGGCAACAAAAATGATCCTGGGTTTGGGGAAAGACCATATGAGAAGAGACTGATAGAGCTCAATATGTATACCATGGAGGTAAGAAGGGAGAGAAGAGTATATGATTGAGACCTTCAAGTACCTGAAGAGTTTGAACAGAGTAGACACCAGGTGTATGTTCAGTCTGAAGGGCAGAAGGGAAACCACGGGACACTCTATGAAGTTGGAAGGGAGCAGGTTCAAGAGAGAATAGAGGAGGCACTATTTCACAGAAAGGGTGGTGACAGGGTGGAATGCTCTGCCAGAGTAAGTCGTATCACTGCAGAGTGTTGGGGGCTTCAAGAGGGGGTGGGACAGATTCAAGGGGAGGGTACAAACCGGGAGAGAGTGCAAGATGGGGGGAGAGCATATGTGGGGGCAGCTGCAGTCTAATAGACTGAAGTGCTGCACCCTCAAGCAGACTAGAGAGACCAAATGGCCTGTATCTGCTGGCAATTATGTATGCTTGTATGATCTTCTATCCGCAGACAGTATGAAGCATGCATGTTTATTATATAAAACTTCTACTTTTTTATTTGTGACTTGGTTGCATGACCATAAATATGATTTCCATAATCAATTATTGGAATAAACATTTGGTCCACTATTATTTGTCTAATTGGTATGGTCCGTGCAATGTTTAGTCCGTCTTAATGCACCTAGTCTGGAGCTAACTGTTTTGATCAAAACATCGATACGGTGGTGAAATTTTAAGTTACTGCCTATCCATAGACCTAAATCTTTGTATTCTGTAATCTGCTGTAAAAGTTATCCAGCTGTGTTTTTTACAACCAGTGCGGGTGGAGATTTCTTGCTCTTATACTGGTTTGAGAACAGCATTACTTTTGACTTTTTGCCATTCAAGACCAGGTTTGATATCTGAAACCACTCCCGGATGGCCAAAAAGTAATTTTGCATATTTGTATTGATCTCTTGCAGGTCTGTTCCCATAGAAAGAAGTACCATGTCATCTGCATATGGCCAAATTATAGATTTCTTAACAGCAGTAGAGACCTGGTTAGTGTAAATTAGAAAGAGCAAGGGACCTAATATTGATCCCTGTGGTACGCCTTGTTTCACCTTAAGCTGATTTGAAGCTGCTCCTCCTACTATACGTTTTTGTTTTCTTCCAGTCAAGTATGACTTGAACAATTTACATGTTTCTTTCTAGACCCCAATGCCCGTTAGTCTGTGTAACAGGATCAAATGATTTACAGTGTCAAATGCTTTTGACAAGTCCACAAGCACCACGCCCACAGACTCTCCCTGATCCACAGCCACTGCTACAAGATCAACGAGGTCCATGAGCATGGTGCCCCTGGAGTGCCCTTTTCTAAAACCTGATTGGTAGTTGACCAGCAACTCATGCTTTTCCAAGTATTCATAAAGCTGACCGTGCACCAAGCATTCCAAAGTTTTGGACCCTACTGATAACAGATCAATGGGTCTATAAATGGATGGATTTGTTATTTTTCCTCACTTAAAAATAGGAATTACTTTGGCCTCTTTCCATATTGCCAGAATTTCAGACATATAGACATGTTTAAATTAATTACATGATATTTAAATAAATTACACAATATTTATATTAGTTACACGATATCTTAAACCTTCTCCTGCCAGTTTCCACTCATGACCTTGGGTTCTTGACTCTGTACTCTTGTTAAATAGTTTCCTGCAGTTTATCTTGTTTATTATCCTCAGGAACTGAAATATCTATATCATATCCCCACTCTCTCTGGTATGCTGTTGGAGCAGCAACACCCTGTTGGTGAAGCAAGGAGAGGAAACCATGGCAGCGACGTGCCTTTTAGCGAGGTGTGTAGAATAGTGGCAGGTGAAGCACGACGAGCTGCGCTATGCCTTCAGGGGAATATGGCAACCCAACATGTTAGAAAGCAGACACCTGCACCATTAAGGCATGCCAATGAACCTACCTTTCAGCGAGATGTGGATAATGGCAGCAGGTGAAGTACAGCGAGCTACGCTGTGCCAGCAGGGGAATATGGTGACTGGACATGTTGGAAAGCAGACACCTACACCATAAAGGCATGCCAATGAACCTGCCTGTCAGTTAGGTGAGTAGAATGGTGGCAGGTGAAGCACAGCAAGCTGCGCTACTCTGGTAGGGGAATATGGTGACCCAACGTGTTGGAAAGCAGACATCTGTGCAGTAAAGGCATGCCGATGAACTTGAGATGCATGGTGTGGAATACTGCTGTAACAGCGAAAGCCCAATGATGAGGTGAGCTGTGTTGACCTGCAGCAGATGTGTTATATCATGCTGCACTTTGTTGACAGGTGATGCAGGTTGACTCCACATTTAAATACTCCAGGTGGTCCACATCAAATGCCAACAAGTACATGAGTCAGTAAGATGGGGTGCTGACACACTTGTGATATGCAAGATGGAGAGCCATGCCATTAGAGTTTGCCAGAAGCACTTATGGCAACAGGCTGCTGGTGTTCCACAGTTTCCTTTACTAGAAGGAGCAGACCCAGGAAGGCTCAACATACTAGAAGTGCATCAAGTACCACTCAGGGAAGTGTCTTGGTCAGGTGAAGACTGTCGATGGCATGGACGATGTGTCGTCATCCAGGTGAAACAACCATGTGCCTTACAGTGCCAGTGTGACCATGTGGTGAGTCCAAGAGGAGGTAAAGAAGAGAGAGTGGAGACCACAGAGACCAGCCAGCAGGTGGTAGTGGCATGCTGCAGTGGGCTGTCCGATGCGGTTGGGGGACATCTTTCACCCATCAGCCACCTGTAGAGGACCATACAGAGGGCCTGGAGCAGTGCATACAAGGCCCCGGTGGAACCCACAGTGCTGTCTGGGCTGCGCATCCCCGATGAGTACCGAGTGACAAATACAAGAAAACAGTTTCTCCTGCATGATTTGGGTGGTAGTGAGACACAATTCATGCTATTTAGCACTACACAAAACCTTGAGTATCTGTCAAAGAGTATTGTCTGGTACACAGATGGCACCTTTAAATGCAGCTCCTGACTATTTTGTCAAATACACAGCCTGCATGGCATGAAGATGTCCACGGTGCTACTGTCAGTGTATGTGTGCATGGCCAGTAGGTCAGTGGGGTGCTATATGGGAGTTTTCAAGAAGCAGCTGGAGCTATGTCCCAGACTGGAGCTCATCTCCATAATGATCGACTATGAGCCTGCTGCATACAAGGCACTGCATGTAGTGTTCCCACATGCCCAGCTATACGGCTGCTTCTTCCATTTTTCACTGTCTATGGAGGAAACTGCAGCAGAATGGAAATCTCATGCAGCTGAATATGTCAAATGATGAATTCCCACTGCACTTCTGTATGCGAGCTGCCCTAGCCTTTGTCCCCCCGCTGATGTGTGCAGTGCATTTGATAAGTTGCAGAGCTGAGAGTTCTATGAGACATATGAGGAGAAACTCTCCCCATACCATGATTATTATGAGGAAACTTGGCTGCAACACACCATTTGGAATGGGGTTCGGTGGTGTCCCAGCTTTCCACTGGACTTCTGGAACTGCTATGTGGCTGCCAGGGAAGGGCTACCCCAGACCACCAATGTGACTGAGGGCTGGGACAGGCGATTCAACTCTCATCTGGGGACAACACATTACACAGTGTGGACATTCATGGATGTGCTTAGGGGAGCAGCGGCTTACAGATCTTAGGATGCAGCAGCTGCTGCATGACACAGAGATCAGTGGGTCCAAAGAAGAAGGCTAGGGACTGTACTGAATGGCTAATGGACATTGTCAAGCAGTACGAGTTACGGAGCTTGCAGGACTATTGGATGGGAATTGCCCTTGACATACAGCTGCAGGTGTAGTCACCATGTTGGGGTCAGGGTATGGTGCGTGCCTCGGAATTGTCTGCACTGCACTGGGTGGTTGTGGTGGTGGGGTGGGAGTGAAATAATAATGTCCTACTAGTTTTTACCATAGCACACTGTTAAACATTACTGTTGCATCTCCCCTGTCTGTGTCCTGTTTGTCCATGGTGTCTGCGCTGTGGTGTCTGTGCCTTGCTTTCCTGGCAGTGAGGGGCTCAAGAGGTGAGGTTCACAGGGGGATGGGGCATGGCAACAACCACCTGCATGGGAGGTATGAAGGGAAGGCCTCCCACATTGCATTTCTTGCGTGATCCAGTCATGGTTGGGGCTGTCGTGGTTGCCATTGTCAGGGTTCTGTCTGTGGCATGGTTGTGTTAGTGGAATTCATGTTGCTGTAAGTGCCATCAGTGTTTGTGTTGATAAGCTGGTATCATAGATCACGCTCTCACCTGGTCTTCCAGTGAGTAGATGTTCAGTGCCTTGAGACAATCTTTGTAAAATCTGCTCTGTTGGCCCTGAATCATCTTGGTCACCCTACGTTGCACCATCTCCAGCCTGGCCCTATCCTTCCTTATGTGAGGACTAGAAGGGAGCATATTATTCCAGGTGCAGCTTCATCAGCAGCCTATATAGAGGTAGTGGCACCTCATTTTTCCTGTTGTCAGTACCCCTTCCAATACACCCCAGCATCCTCTTAGCCTTTCTGTAGGCTATGTTACACTAGGTTGATTGTTTGAGGGAGTCCCAGATCCCTTTCCTTTTCCACAGTGCTCAGTTTTAACCCTCCCATCCAGTGATCTGTCCTGTTTTTTTTTTCCCCTAGGTGCACAACCTTGCATGGTTTAGGATTGAATTTCATCTGCCATACCATAGGCCACCTCTTTAGCCTTTGTAGATCCCTCTGCATCTCCCTGATCCCTTTGTTACTATCTACCCTACCACAGAGCTTCATGTCATCTGGGAAGAGACACAGCTTGGCCCGGATACCCTCTCCAATGTCACTAATGAACGTATTAAAGAGGACAGGATCCAGGAGAGATTCCTGTGGCACCCCACTGGTGACATCCCTATCTTCCAATATGACCATGGTCAGCACCACCCTCTGCTGCCTCTCCTTCAACCAGTTTCCTACCCATCTAGCTAAGTCCTAGCCATGCCCAGGTACTTCAGCTTCTTCTGCAATCTTCTATGTGGCATTGAGTCAAAAGCCTTGCTGAAATTAAAGTAGAGTAAATCCACGGTGTGTCCCTTATCTAATACTTTTGTTACTCAGAAAAAAGAAAACTATCTGGTTAGTCTGTGCCACAAACCCATGCTATTTACTATCCCGTAGACCAGTGGTGGGCAACCTGTGGCCCGAGAGCCGCATGCGGCCAGCGCATCCATTCCATAACATAACTTTTAATGCTATTTATAACTTTTAATCCTGTTTCCATTCCTTTAAATAAAGTATATTTGCTTCATAACTTATGTAACCCCCTTGTTACCCGGGGTTACTAGAATCCCAGTAAGACCTAGTGGTAGGCAGGTAAGGCAGCTTGTGAAACTCCAGTTAAATGGATTTCACACTGTCTCACTCTGTTCTCAGTCTCAGCTGAGACTGAGGGATGACATCACCATAGAACTATCGCAGCTGCATGAGCCACAATGGAATCTGCAGAAGGGAGTTAGAGTAGAATGTTGGGAGGTTTGAACAGTCAGTCTGAGGCAGTTGGAGTTTGGAGATCGTTGCGAGAAGAGCACAGCAGCTCTGTGCTCAGGCTCTTGGAGCCTCAGCCCTGAAATAGGGCTACAATTAGGGAAAGGTGTGTGTTTCCGCCAAAAGGGAGACACAATAAGCTGTTTTTTCAGTGGTGGAGACCGCTGATTCGGGTATCTGTGCAGGAAGGTTTGCCTGCTATTCCAGGGGCAACCCCCTGGCTACTGCTGGAGAAGGAAGCTGCCTTATTTTGTCCACGTGTGTGGGGTACAAGAAGATTTCGTGATTCGCCTGTGGGGTACCTGCAACCAAAGGGCGAGTTCTGCTCTTTCTAAAGGGCCCATGTTTCATCCTGAACTGTGTTAAAGTGGGGATTGGACTGCTGAAGTAGTGGAAGGCCTAGAGTAATAGGCTTAGCCAAAAGTAAAAGTATGTTCAAGTCCAGCACAAGTGGAAAGTCAAGACATGTAGAGGAGATGTGATATACATCTACCCTGTAATCTACATAGCCAAGCTTTCAAAAAGAGTTGTTTAGTGTCCAGAGAAATGGCCGGGTATGGATTGTGGGAGCTGGAGGTGGGAGACCCCCCCTCTTTAGTAACCAGGTCCACCTCTACGGATTTGCTCTGTGGATTTCTACTTTGCCTCATGCACTTGGCCACTGATGAGGGAAGTACCCAGATGTGGGATGGAAGGAAAATTCCCTCTAGGAGTCAAAGGCTCTAAGGTGGTTTGGGGAGCCACCAACAGGAAAACTGGTTCATTCCCATAATGGACTGCGGATCGAGTGGCCGGCGGGAGAGCTGAGCCATGGGGAAAACCCAAGTAGTGAACAAGTCGGGCTGTGTACCCAAAGCTGCGTGCAAGTCCGGGCTGTGTGCCTGGTGGGTCCAGAGCCTGAGGGCTGAAATGTGAAGAAGTGTTCTGTTGTCTATAATCTGCATTACCAGGAATGTAGCCCCGTAGGGGTCCATCTATGCTTTGTTTGTTCAGTTTGGATATGAATAAAAGCCACATTGTAGAATTCTATTCCTGGTTTTGGACATTACAGTTATTGCTTCCTGTGTTTGGATTTACTTGGGTGCCCCTGTACAGAGTAGCCAAACCTAGGCCCCCTGTGCCGAGTAACCTAGTCCTCCCCGAACTCAGTCCTCACCAGGTACTGCTGTCAGCTTCAACAGCATGCCACTTGTCGTTTTGCAAAAAGGCAGGGGTCTGGGGGGTTACACTTATAACTTAATGCTGTTTATAACTTTTAATGCTGTTTCCAGTCCTTTAAATAAAATTTATTGTATTCTAATGTATAATTTCTGCCTGATACTGAAGTAAAGGGGGTCTTGTGGGGGTCTTGCTGCACTCAGGAGTGTTTGAAGGCCACACTTGTGGCCCTCTGTTTCTTAGGTTGCCCAGCACTACCGTAGATTGCTGCTCTCTAGATGGTCCACAAGGAACTATTTGAAACATAGGAACATAGAAATTGTCAGCAGATAATGACCGCCTGGCCCATCTAGTCTGCTCATAAGCCCTTGTACTGGATTACTGCTTCCAACCCACCTGCTACTGTACCTCTACGGTTCCCCATGCCTGTCCCAAGCATGCTTGAATCCATCCACAGAGCTTGCTCCTACCATCTCCTGAGGCAGACTATTCCATGCATCCACCACCCTCTCTGTGAAGAACTTCCTCACATTACCTCTTAACCTCTCACCTTCTAATTTCATGTCATGCCCCCCCTTGTTCTTATACTCCTCCTCCTCCTGTATTGGAAAATGTCTCCTCTCTGCACCTTGTTTATATCCTTGAGATACTTGAATGTTTTTATCATGTCCCCTCTTTCCCTCCTCTCTTCCAGCAAGTACATATTGAGGTCCCTTAGTCGTTCCTCATAAGACTTGTATGCAAGCCCTGTACCATCTTAGTCACCCTTCTCTGGACCTTCTCTAGCCTGTTAATGTCCTTATGAAACTGTGACTTGCAGAACTGCACACAGTACTCCATGTGAGGCCTGACCATGGTTTTATATAGTGGCATCATTACCTCCCTCCTTCGGATGGTGATACCTCTTCCTATGCACCCCAGCATGCCACTGGCCCTCCCAGCTGCTACAGCACTCTATTTTGATATTTTTAGGTTGTCTGAAATAATAATTCCCTTGTCCTTTTCCTCCTTTGTGACTGTCAGCAGCTCCCCTCATCCTGTAGCTTTCCCCAAGGTTTCTGTGTCCAAGGTGCACAATTTTGCACTTTTTTGAAATAAACGTTAGTTGCCAGTCCTCAGACCATTTTTCAAGCTTCCTGAGGACCCTCCTCATTTTCTCCACCCCTCTGGGGTAGCCACTCTGTTACAGATCTAGGTGTCACCTGCAAACAGGCAGACCTTTCCCTCTAGCCCTGCTACAATGCCGCTAATGAAGGCATTGAACAGGACTGGCCCCAGGACCAATCCCTGAGGCACCCCACTGGTCACCCCACTTTCCTCCGACTATACCCCATTTACCACCACCCTCTGCCTCCTGTCTGTTAGCCAGTTTGTAACCCAGTTTACCACCCTGTCCCCCATGCCCAGCCTACCCAGCCTGCTTATACGCCTCCTATGTGGAACGGTGTCAAGAGTTTTGCTGAAATCAAGTTAGGTGACATCCACTGCCCCACCCTGATTTACTTCCTTTCTCACCCAGTCAAAGAAATCAACCAGATTTGTCTGACATGACCTCCCCGCTATAAATCTGTGTTGCCTATGGTTCTGGGCTTCTATGGCATCTACATGGCCCGCTATCCTTTCTTTAAGCAATGTTTCCATTAACTTCCCCACTACTGAGGTGAGGCTGACCAGCCTATAGTTCCCTGCCTCCTCCCTGCTGCTGGATTTGTGTAGAGGGAATACATCTACCCTCCTTCAATCCTCTGGTACTACCCCTGTGTTGAATGACTCAGTGAACATAGCTGCCAGAGGTTCTGCTATCTCCCTTTGCAGTTCTCTTAATATCCTTGGGTTTTTGCCATTTGGGCCCATTGTTTTGTCCACCTTCAATTTAGTGAGCTCCTGCAGGTCTTTTTCTCCTGTGAATGAACTATTGTTCACCTCTTCACCCCCTTGGCAACTGCTGTACTGCTGTGGCCCCTGTCCCTCCCCATCTTCTGTGAATACTGAACATAAATATTTAGTCAGTATTTCTGCCTTTTCCATGAAACCCTCCTTGCATTCCCCTCCCTCTCCCTTGAGCCTTGCAATCACCCCTTGTTTTTCCTCCTTGAACCTGAAGAATGTCTTGTCCCCTTTCTTAACTAACTGTGCTAAACCTTCCTCTGCTCTTCTTACTGCCTTTCTGACTTCCCTTAGACACTCTAGGTACTCCTTCCTGTCCTCCTCCCTTTTGGTCTCCCTCGATGGTTCATCCTACTCAGGCGGTGTTATGCAATGCCAGGTCTATTAAAAACAAGACTGCTATAATAGCAGATCTTGTTGGGACATCTGATCAGGTGTGAATCACCGAGACCTGGCTGGATGAGAATGTTAGCCCTATATTGGCTTCAGCTGTTCTGGCAGGGTACTTGATGATACACCACCCGAGGCTGGATCGTAGGGATGGGGGTATAGCCATTTGTTTTTTTCAACTTGAATTTTTATTAAATATCTTGTGATACAGTCTCTTCAAATTACAGGTAAGTTTATCTTTTACTATCAAGTTCTCTCTCTCCAGCAGTACATTACTCCATTCATCTATTACTAACAAATCCATCTTTACTATTATATCTTAATCATGTCTCTTTTTTTTTTACAGACCTCTACTGTTCCGGAGATATTGGCAGATGTGGAAACTATAAGTCTCTTCGCCTCATCTCGTGCTCCTTCATATAGTCCCAATAGCCTTGAATAATTCTCTGCTTTGTTTACTGTTGAAATACCTGTAAATCCTTTGAAAACTCTCCAATTACTGTATCTTGACAGTAAATGATTTATACATCAATATATCTGTCCAAGATTCATAACTCATAGTAATAAAAACAAAAACAATTTTCAACTTTTACAAACTAAGCGAGACGTGTTTACTTCACAATTGATAATTTCCTCTTGTATGTTTTCCTCTTTCCTCCCCCTTAAAGAGAACAGCTTTCATATACCCACTTTCATAATCTGATATGTAGCCTTTTCCAAATTCCCATTCCCATATGAGTCCCATCATTCCATTAGATATCACCTCTCCTTTTTCTTATTTCTTCTCATTTCATATATTGGTCTAGAATGAGGATTTGCGTTTTATCTTGAATATATTCATAATTCGGCAGCCATCTGGCATTAAATCTATCTACCCTGAGTTGAAGTCTTGCTGCTATAGCCTCTGTATGTTTAATTATTTTCATATTTTTTTCCCAAGCCTCAAATGGTGGAGGGCTTAGTGCCAGCCAGTTCTGAGTAATGCCCTTGTTAGCAGCTGCTACACAAAAGTAGAAAAGATATTTAGAATCTTTCCCTTTAAGCTCCACCGGTGGGAGGCCTAAGATTAAGTGTTCAAATTGTAGGGTTAAGTGCAGGTTAAATATTTGTGCAACTATTTCTTGAATTTGGGACCAATATTTATGAATCCTCAGGCACCGCCAGAAAATGTGATAATGAGAGCCAGACTCATTACATCCTCTCCAGCATCTATCTGAATTTTGTCTCCTGAAGTGTTTTGTAATCAATGGAACTCTAACAAATCGGGCTCTAATCTTCCATCTGAATTCTCTCCATGTTTGCAAACTGGAAGTTTTGTGAATTCCCTCCCATATATTCACCCATCTCTGAGGAGGGATTGTGTATCCCAACTCCTTTTCCCAGTTCGCCTGTATCTTTTCTATATATATTTGGCCTTCCCCTTGACATATCATAGTATACATCTGTGAGACTATGCATTTGGTGTCAGTAAGAAGCAATCTGTTCTGTAGCATAATTACCTCTTCTGTTAGGGGGCGATTAACCTCTGTTAGCCCTATGTCTGAGGTTAATATATGTCTACATTGAAAAAATCTGAATAAATCTGTGGCCTGCAGGTGGAATTCCTGTTGCAGTTTTTCAAAAGGTTTGATTGTCCCCCCTACGTCCAATAATTGAGCAAGTGAGTGGAATCCTTTCTTTGTCCATGACTGAAGAGAGATAAGCTCTTTCTTACCTAATATTATTGGCACATATTGAAGTGGGATCTTCTGCCATATGGGCGTGGGCAGTTCCCATTTTTGCCTGATCTGGATCCAGACATCGAGGGTATGTCTAGTCCATCTATTCATGATGTCTTTTAGACCCGATTTTGTTAAGACCCATGGGAGCGCCTGTATTGGGAGCCATAAATGGGCTCTTTTCTCCATGTCTACCCAACTTGGTGTATCCTCCTGCATCATCATTTTTAGAAGCGGCATTGTCTGTGCCACTTGGTAATACCTCTGGAGGTAAAGCATACCCCACCCTCCTTCTTTCTTAGGTGTCTTAAGTACCTGTTTCCAGATCCGGGGTTTTCTGCCTGCCCATATAAAGTTAGCTAGTTCTTTGTCTATATCCTGCCATTCTTTATAGGGTATGTCAATTGGGAGAGTGTTAAAAAGAAATAACCAACGTGGGAGAACATTCATTCTAATGGTATCTAGTTTCTAGGTGAAGCTTAAAGGTATAAGTTTCCATCTATTTAAATCTTCAGTAATTTGGGTTCTCAAAGCCCCATGATTTATTTTATATAAGTCTCCTATATGCTGTGGAATTTTTATTCCTAAATATCTAATCGGTTTGGTCTTACCTTTAAAGGGTAAAGTCTTCTTTAATTCCTGAGTCCATTTGCCAGAGATCAGTCGCATCTCTGTCTTCTCTTGATTAATTTTATAACCCGAGATCTCCCAACATTTTTGTGTCAGAGCCAGCAGGGGAGGTAAGGACAGTATCAGGTTAGACACATAGGGCCGGATATTCAAAAGGGTTGCGCCATGCGCAATAGGGTTGCACATGCGCAAGTCCAAAAGTGCGCCATTCTGCAATATTCAGCAGGAGGCAGTTGCGCCACCGAAAACAGGCTGAGCAACAGCGCAATGCAAATGAAGGCATGCGCAACCAAAGGGGGTGGATCCCTGCATAAAGAGCGCAATGCGATATTCAAAGGGTTGTGCAATGCGCAATAGCGGAACAGCCGGAAGTTGCGCCACTGCGGAAATGAGCCAAAATAAAAGGCTCAAGGAAGAGGCGCAAGAACGCTACAGGGATGCCAAGTGAGACAGACAGAGGAGACAGACAGTGACAGTCCAGAACAGGGCAGGCAAGGGAAGTTGTGTGGGCCATAGGCTGCAGAGGCCAGCGGGGGTACCCGGTGCAGTGGAAGTAGCAGTCAGGACAGCGGGGGTAACAGATCAACATCAGCCAAGGGGGGTCACAAGCCAGGAGATGGACAGTGCCAGCTTCCACATGGAAGCTGTAATGAGGGGGGTGAGAATGTATGCTGCAGGGGGACGGCAGTGGAAGGGCCTCGTCGGAGACGCGCCTCAACAGGCAATACGTGCCTGCATCAGCTTTGAGCTGTACACAGATGTAGAGATCGTGGGCCGGTATCACCTGAACAGGGCAATACTGAGATGGCTCTGTGAGCTGTGCAGTGATGTGATGCAGGCACCCTCACGACGGAGCCACGCTCTGTCGGTGGAGACCAAGGTGACAGCCTGCATGTGCCTGCTCGCCACGGGCACCTTCCAGAGGCCGACAGGGGATACCAAAGGCATCACACAGTCGGCCACGTCATGCATCCTCACCTAATTCCTCAGCGCACTGCTGCCACATGCTGCGGAGCACATCCATTTCCCCAGCACCGCGGCAGGCGTAACAAACATGCAGGAGTTCCACAGGGTAGCATTTATGCCTGGCATGCTAGGGGCCATAGACTGCACCCATGTGGCCATTCGCACATCACCTGGCCCTGATGGGGCTGCATATAGGAACAGGAAGGGCTATTCTAGTGTCAACTGCCAGGTGGTGTGTGATGCCACTGGGCGCATAATCAATGTCTGTGCCACACACCCTGGTGGAGCACATGATGCCTGTATATGGTATCAGTCTGCACTGTGCCATCGATTCGAGAGTGGGGACATCCCCACAGGCCATCTAGTGGGTGAGTATGCATGTAGGAATTGCAAACGTGGGGCAAGGGTGGGAATGCCACAGGTGCTATGGTAGTGGCACACAGGGATATTGGCAATATGGACCTGAACATGATACTCATCCCCACCATCTCCACACAGGTGACAGCGGATACCCACTCCGTCCCTGGCTGCTCACACCATACCAGCGCCCCATGACCCCATCGCAGCAACGCTATAATGAGGCGCATGCTGCCACATGCAACATCATCGAGCGGGTGTTTGGGATGCTCAAGGCATGCTTCTGATGCCTAGACACCTCCGGCGGTGCCCTACAGTACAGCCCCTCAAAGGCCTGTGGGATATTCCTGGCTTGTTGTATCCTGCACAACATGGCCAAAGACTGTGGGATAGCCATTCAGGTCGAGGAGGGGGACAGTGATGGGGATGCCAGCGGCGCCAGTGATGATGGTGATGAGCAGCCCCCCCTTGGACGGGACGGGACCCCAAACTGATCCGCAGGCCCAGCGCTGCACCGGACACCATCACGGAGGAGCATTATACACGACACAGGTAAGTCAAGGGCCATGTGCAACCAACACTGTCCTGGCGCAACCCACAGGCACACAGAGTAACACACCAGGGTGCATGACGCAGGGGAGTGGAAGGGACCAGGCACACAAACACACCATCAGGGAGGGGTGAACAGTCATATGGACACACACACACACACACACACACACAGGCACAAAGCGTACATGGGCAGGTGCACAGCAGAGCAGGAACAGACATGGCAAACACACAGATCCACAGACCACACCCACCACCTGTACTGTCCAAGTATCGTGTGTCAGATGCTGGGCACCTTGCACCTTGGTGTACAGTACAATGCAGGCATCATCATGCACACGCACCTGTGGACAGCAGTCGGGATGGTGTGCAGGTGGTCCGATATATCGGCGTGATGGGCAGGGACCCACCAGTGCACTGCCCACCATGACGCACATTGCACACAGGGCAGCACCAGACAGGGCCGCACTGGGAGACAGGTCAGTCATGTTGCACTGTTCCACGGCCACCGCGGATGCGTGGGCGGCCCCGCCGTGACCCAACAGCTCTGGCAGGGTGAGCAGGGGCCACATGGGGTGGCACCGATGGACCACCAGGGGTCCCACTGCGTCATCGCGACCTTGTCCGCACTGGGGTCTGTAGTATGCCAAACATACCTGCACCAGGGGTGCTCGGGATGCCCACAGCAGAACCCGGCATCGACAGGCTGGGTGTCACATGATGCTGGGAATGGGGAGTGGAGAGCGTACTGTGTGGGGTGCGCGGTACAGGGGCACCTGCTTGTGTGCCCAATGCAGCCATGACAGCGACCAATGCCTGGGTCTGCCTGTCAATGGCGCGGTCACATCCATCCGCATATGTACCATCTCTGCAAGGATCAGAGCACAGTCCCTGCTGTGCCACTCCACAGCCACGCACAGTGCCTCCACGGACGTTGCAACCCACCTTGCTGCTGTACTGATTCCGCAGCAGGTGGGTGTGCTCTTCAAATGGGTACTGTGCCACAGCAGCATCCTGTCCCCAGGGTATGGAAGGTCTGATGCTCAACACCCTTGAGGGTGGGCGCTGTTCACCAGGACCAGGAATGGGCATATCAAAGGGCGGTGGGCATGTGCCACCACTGGACACTGTACCCCCAGACCTGGTGGGTGACTGCTGCTGCTGCCCCTCCAACCACTGTGCCCCAGGGACCACTCGTTCCACTGCTGTGGCCACAACAGTGCCAGACACCTGCACAGCCACTGGTGCTGCCCCACTGGTGCTGACAGGCACAGCCTGGGACTGTGCCGACATACTGGCACACACGTTGGAACCAGCTAGGCCCAGGGGCACGTGCTGGCCTGCTGTGTGTCTGTCATGGGACACACACATGTCACTGCCCATTGCAGTCCTTGCATCATCAATGGTGCAGGTACGTGCTACAGCCACAGTCATAGCGTGCTGGCATGCTTGCATGCCAGACTGCTGAGACACAGGCTGTGCACCCCCCCACACCTGACTCATCTACAACAGAGTTGGCAGCCAGGCGTGCATGCTGGTGCAGTGCATGCTGGCTGATGACAGAGGTGGATGGACCCTCCTCCAACTCCAGCAGGTCTTCCTCACTGCCTGGACCCACCACCACCGTCCCCTGAAGACGAACAGGATCTGTAACAGAAAGTGAGGACATGTGGAGTGCATGTGAATAACCTTCCCCAACACCACCACCATGTCATACCGTGCAGTGATGGGCTTCCACCTGTCTTGAATCCACCTCCTGGTACGCCCTCAATAGCACTCCACTGCATTGATGCAGCCAGTCGGTCCTCAGCCAGGGTCAGCTCCGCCACCGCTGGCTGGCCCCCGCCTGTACCAGCACGTGCCGCCCTGAGGGCTGCCACCTTCTCCTTCACCCTCCTGCGGTCTGTCCCCATCTTCTTTTTGCATTCCTGCACGGAGCACTGATGGCTGCCGTGCAGGTTCACTGCCAGAGCTACCCCCTCCCATGCAGCCACATGGGCCTGAGGGGTGCCCCGCCATCCACTCAGTAGTGGCTCCTCCTCCAGGTAGGTCTGGAAGAGGGCCTCTGTCTCCACCATGGTGAAGTTGGGCCTCCTCCTCCTCCACCCACCATCCTCACCCTCACCTTGGCTCTGCTCGGTCATGTCGATCTGTATGGGTGGAAGTGGACACCTGTCACTGTGCAGTCTACAGTGTTATCCCATGACCATTGTCCAGAACATCACACAGCATGCAACCCACCTCTCACCTGCAGTAACCGAATCTGGCCAGCGCAGCCCAATGTCGCACATTTATAGCACAATGCATGCAAATTAGGAGTGGAGCAACTGTAATAAGATGCAAATCGCGCCACTGCGCCTTTGAATGGCTGATCAGATGATTTGCATGTGTCGGCTGAATATCGCGCCGTTGCTCTTTGCGCAATATGGTTGAGCCGGCTGAGCCAATGGCACATTTCTGTGACTGTGTGGTACACTGCATTGCGCATGCCCAGGTAGCTTACGCAGGTGTCTGCCGCGCTGATGACGTGCTGTGCGCGATCAGCAATTCAGGCCATGGCCACCATTGTGCCAATGGTGCTATAGTGCTGGTCACCATATGACGCTGTGGCAGTATTGCGCAATAGTCCACTGTAGCACTGGCACGCAGGTGTCCGATCGCCCAGGATGTGTGGACGTCCGATGGCGCTGTGCGTGGCCTTGTGCCACTGACCCATAACCTTGTGCCCGACCTTTGCCCCCTGGCACTGTACATCTGGCATGTGTACGGCTCTATCGCACTGTTCGGTGACAGCGCAATGTGGACCGATGGCGCTGTCCGAACAGCGCGATAGGCAGTGTTGGAGTTGTATTGTGCAACATTTCCACGTGGGGCTGCCGCGCTGCAGAGCACCATATTGCCACTGTACTTTTTGAAAATGGCACACAGGAGAGCACCACAATGGGGGGCTTTGGTGATAGCTAACCTGGTGGCTGTGGTGGAGCCTCACTATGGCTCACTGTTTGAGGGAGTGCCCCTGCAGGTGCCACGCACCCATGTGTGGCAGCAGGTCACCGCTGCCCTGGAGCAGGCCACTGGGTGGAGGAGGACCCCGGAGCAGTGCAGGCACCGCTACGGCGACCTGCAGAGGAGGGAGCGTGCTCTGCTTGCGCGCCTCAGGTCGCATGCCAGGAGGGGCATTGTGCCCAGGCCAGGTGGGTGTGCTGTGTATGCACCGGTATTGTCTGCATGGGTGACTGTGTCATGTAATCTGCGCATGGGGGTGGGTTGGGCTGTGGTTTGCTGTGAGGGTGTTTGCAGGTGTATGCTGTTTGGGTCTGGTTGTGTGGGCAGGCACACTCAATGGGGCAAGGGGCTGTCTGCTTTGGGATCTCACTGATGTGTTTCTCTTCCTTTGTCTCCCACAGGCATGGAGGAGCGGAGGCGGGCACAGGCTGAGGCCTGGGATGGCGGTGCCAGGGTGGCAGGCGGAGGAGGTGTGGACCAGCCACAGCCACAGCAGCAGCAACAGCAGCAGCCGGAGCTGCAGCAGCAGCAACAGCAGCAGCAGCCGCAGCTGCAGCAGCACCTGCTGCAGCGGCTTGATGAGGGTGAGTGTCATTACATCATGGATGCTATTGCATGCTGGGGGGAGGCACGGACACCTTCCAGGGACAACACTACCATGCATGCAACATGTGACAGACATCACTGTCCAGTGGCACTGCATGTGTGTGTGCGCATCACTGGTGGTCCATGCATGCAACGGGCACATGGCTGTGGCACTAGCATCCCACCATGTAGCCACGCCACTGGGCAGCCTTGGTTGTGCTGTGCTGGACATGGGCGGTGTGTGTGTGCAGTGGTACACATGGCCATTGCTGGCTGGTTGGGCTTGTCTTGTGCACGTTCACTGTGGGTGGGTGCATACCATCACAGGTGCAGGGCACTGGCTATATGCCTTGCATGATGGGTGGGGTTCAGGGATATGGACAGTCACAGCCATTGACTCTGTTCCTTGTCCTAGGTATCAAATCATCGGCGGCGGAGCGTTCCTACAGCGGGTGGCCAGGTGTGGGTGCCACGCTTGACACTCTCATGGAGATGCAGCGCCATGGCGTGAGGCGCTGTGAGGAGGCCCTGGGACCAGCAATGGGCAGCAGGAGGGCAGCCTGCCAGGCGCTAGCTGCGCATCACGTACCCACTTCACCCATCCCTCACACCCTGCCTTCCCTCTCCCAGCTGTTCACCCCTACCCCTTGCCCACCCCTACCTTGTACCCCTACCCCCCCTTGTATTGTAAATAGTTCTGTTTGTTCCTTTTGGTGTTTTACATTTATTGGTTTGAATATATATATATATTTTGATATGAATACTGTGGTGGTCTCTGATTTGCAGCTGGCTATGGGTGCTCAGTTGCAGTGGTGTGCATGGCATCTGGGGTGGTCTTGTCCTGGGTGTGTGTGTGTGTGTGTGTATGCATGGGGAGGTGTCTCCGGTGTAGGAGTGGCTTTCAGTCAGTCTTGCCATCTGCTGCCACCCACTGCTGGGTGCTCTTGGTGGGTCTGGCTTATATGGTTTGTGGTACACAAGGTTGCAGTGTGCGGGGGATGCATGGGATTCCTGCAGTGACAGTCACTGCACATGGGTGGTGTCTTGGGGTCACAGTGCAGGTGTGCTATGCACAAGGGGCTGCTGTGCACTGTGGTTGTCGACCCCTATGTGTGGCAGTCTCAGCCTGCCAGTGGGTGTGCTGGGGCAACATGGCCCAGCTGTGCTTTGTTGGCTTGTCCCCATGGGCGGTGGATATTCCATCCTCCCCAGTGATGCTGTACTTAGGGTGTGAGGTGTATTGTTAGTTCTGCATTGTGTTCCTGTGCCCGTCTGTGGCATGGGTGGTGGGCGACCTACCTCCTGGTTGTGCAGTTCCATTGCTCTGCTGCTGGGGGTCTCTGCTTGCGCTGTGGCACCTCTGGACTGCTCAGCTGGGCTGGCCTTGTTGCGCTATGGCGCATCATATCTGCTCAGCTTCCCTTCCTGGTTGCGCTATATCGCAGGTTGTGCGATATTCAGGCGTTGGCTGGATCGCTTAGTTGTCTTCTCCATGTTTGACTATCGCATGTGTTGCACATGTGCGCAATTGACTTGCGCTTGCTCCTGCTGTTGCGCACTTTTTGGGCGCAGTTTGAATATCTGGCCCATACAGTATAGTAATGCATCATCTGCATATAGGGAGATTTTATTGGGGATCCCTTCTGTGGTAATGCCTAGAATTCCGGGGTGTTGTCTTATTGCCTGGGCCAGAGGTTCTATGCTTAAAGCAAATAGCAATGGTGACAGGGGGCATCCCTGTCTGGTCCCCCTCTGTATCTGAAATCGTTTGGACAATATTCCATTCACTTTAAGCTGTGCGAATGGTTTATTATATAGTAGTTTTATCCACCCTAAGAAGTCCTCCCCCAGACCCATCTCCCCCAGAACCGCCATCAAATACTGCCAATTTAGGCGATCGAACACCTTCTCTGCGTCTATAAAAATTGCTATTTCTGGTACCTCTAACCCCCACAGACGATAAATAATATTCAGTGCTCTCCGTATATTGTCCGCAATATGCCTTCCAGGGATAAAACCCGTTTGATCTATATGAATCAATTTACCTATTACCTTTTGTAATCTGCTCGCCAGTATCTTGGTCAGGATCTTAACATCCTGATTCAAGAGGGAGATAGACCTGTAGGAGGCGCATCTATCTCTTGGTTTTCCCTCCTTCAGTATCACTGTTATGATAGCTGAATACCAGGATGGGGGGAGAGCCTGTTATTCTATACAATTATTAAAAACTTCTGCCAAGATAGGTGGTATTGTTTTAATACATTTCAAATAGAATTCACTACTGAATCCATGCAGTCCTGGAGTTTTTCCATGTTTTAATCCCTTAATAATCTGAATGATTTCCCCCTGGGTTATCCTGGCTCCCAAACTGTCTCTTTCCTCTTGACTTAATTTTGGTAGATCTAGGTCTGCAAGGAATTTCTTTGTTTCCTCTCTAACCTGAGTTGGCTCTGCTATTTCTGTGTATAATTCTTGATAATAATTCCTGAAGGCTTGCGTGATATCTTCTAGTTTTCACCAGCTGTCCCCCATTGCCCCTTCTTTTAATATTTTAGTGACTGCTCGGTTCGCCTCTTGCTGTTTCAGTCTGAGTGATAGCATGTGCGTGGCTCTATGTCCCATTTCATTATATTTATATCCTAAAAGCCTGATCAATCCCTCTGCTTTTTTCTCTTCATATTCCTTCAGCTTTACTCGAGCTTGCTCTAATTGAAGTAAGCATTCGATGTCACTCGGGTTTTTCTTTTGCTCCCCTGCCTTTATTCTAACAGCCTGTAGGAGTCTTTCTTGTGTTAGCTGAGCTAATTTCTTATTTCTGGAGGCCGCTTTGATCAATTCCCCCCTTACTACTACTTTAACTGCGTCCCACCTTATTATGGGTTGGCATTCCCTATTTACTTCCATATTAAATACCTCTTTAATTCTTCTTTCAACTCCCTCCAGTAAGATTTTGTCTGCCAACAGGGAGTTCGGTCTCCATAAGAACTGTCTAACCACTTGCTCCAATGACAACCTCACTGCTACCGGTGCATGGGCTGAATTTGTGATTGGATGGATCTGGGAGGGAGAGGTAGTGTATAAGAAAGTCTTTTGGGTTAGGAACATATCTATCCAAGAATAAGATTTTTGGGCATATAAAAAATAAGTATAGTCCTTTGCTTCTGGGTGATGTGAGCACCAAACATCTGTCAATCCTAATGTTCTCACCAGGTATCTTAGTGTTTTTGTAGCTCCTCTATTTGTGCAGCTACAGCCTGAAGATCTATCTCTAAAAGTGCAAAAAACACAATTAAAATCTCTTCCTATGAGAACTTGCCCCGATGGTAAATCTATCAATTTGCCCAAAATCATTTTAAAGAAAGCCCCTGCTTTGACATTTGGTGCATACAGATTGATACGGTGAATTGAGACATCTAAGAATGTACCTGAGATTCTAAGATATCTACCCTCACCATCTGTCTTTTTATGATTAACCACCAGAGGGCAACCTCTTTTCACTAATGTCGCTACTCCAGATTTCCTGCCTTTATCACTGGCTGAGGCAAACACTTCTCCCACCCAAGATCTTCTTAATTTTAAGTGTTCTCCTTCCTTTAAGTGGGTCTACTGAATAAAGGCTACATCACAGCCTATGCGTTTTAGGTCGGCTAGGATTTTGGTGCGCTTTACCGGAGACTGCATCCCCTTAATGTTGTATGTGACTATATGTATTTCAACCATTATCCTGCTGTTCCCATTTCCACACTACCATACCAGTTCCTTTTTTATTGACCAAACAACATCTCGCTATCTTATATAACTCAATAAAACATTCAACATTTAACTTAATAACAAACAAGTAAATGATATCAATCCAACTCTCAATTAATATCAGCTGCATCTCAGAGCTGACCTCGCAGTGTGAATCTCCTAGGTGGTCTTTCTTGCCTGGGCTGTCTTCTCCCTGCTACGACAGCCTTAATGGGTGGGTACTTAAGACCACTGCCCCAGCCCCCCCATAGGGTGGACTACCCAGTGTAACAAAAGCAAGACGTATGCAGTCCCCTAGTTCCCTCCCTTCCAGCCAATTCCTAGCTGGTGTCGAGCTGGCAACAGGACAGGTATCAGCCCCCCCCTGCCCTTCTTTATAATCCAATTTCATCCCCCCTTTATTCCTTTGGACTCCCACGGGCACTCAGCCTCCCAGAGATGAAAGAAAGGAAGAAAGATAGAGAAAATCACAAAAAAGAAAAGGACCCCTCCTTAAAATCTATCCACTTTCCCTCCTCCGCCTTCCTCCCCTCAGTGGGCTAGAAAGCCCCAACCTGATCACTGCATTGGGTAATGTTCCCCCGGTTATCTCTCAAGTAAGGGAGAAGGCATACACATTTCTTCATTTTTCTCTTTGCTTCCTCCTCTTTTACCCCCTTCCTTTTATTATATTTACCCCCGTGAATCCTTCAGTGTTCATGTCTGATGCTTCCATCCTCAAACAAAGCACCCAGTATCTGTGACATTTAGTTTAGAGTCCCGTATTCTTTTCACTTTCAGCCGCTGGATCCCTTCAGTCTTCCGGTGTCTTCCCTTCGGAGTAGTCGTTAGCTGCATTAATCAGTTTTGTTAGGTCCGGGATCAGATTTTTTGCCCAGGACCAAGCTGGTCCACGTTTCTTCCCTTGGTTTACAAGGCTCCAGGCACTTTCAATCAGCTTATGTTCCAGTAGGTCTGCGTCTAGACTAGGTACCACAATGTGTCGCTCCTTCAAGAATGGGACCTCATCCACCAGTGTAGGGCAAATTTTTACTGATGACCCGGTAAATACTTTCAGCTTTGCGGGGTAATTGAGTTGGGCTCTGATTTGGTGCTTCTCCTTTAAATCCCGTATGACTGCTCGGACTTGATTTCACCGATACTGCAGCTCATTTGAAAAATCCTGGTCCAGGAAGATCTGCTTGCCTGCAAACATTATGTCTTTTATGCACCAAGCTTCCTTCAGGATGTAGTCCTTCTCTTGAAAGTTTAACATTCTGACCACCCATGAGCATGGTCTGGCATCTGGTTCTGTCGGCCTTGGACCCAGGACCCAGTGTGCCCTCTCAATTATCATCGAGAAGTCGGAAGGGATCATCATCGTGGATTTCAGTATGTGTTTAATAAAATCAGCCCCCGTGGGGTATCCCTCTTCTTCTCCTTCCTTAATTCCATATATGTGAAAACTATTTCGCCGGGCACTATTTTCCGAGTCCTCGAGCCAGACGTGGGCCAGTCGCTCATGGTGCAACAAATATATGAGGATTCTTTCTGTTGCGTCTTGTCTTTCAGTTACCAGGGATATTTGTTTTACAGCTCCCTCTGCCTTCTTGTTTACATTCCTCATATCCATCCTTAAATCTGCCACCGAGGATTCGATTTTATGTACCGATTTCAATTTCTTATTAACAGCAGTTTCCATCAGGATTGACTCTTGGCTTTCATCTTCTTCTAAGTCGAGTGAGAAGACCGTCGGAGAGTGGGATCTTGCTGAGGCTGCAAGGCCTTCCATGCCAGCATGGAGCGTAAGTTGTTTAAACTTATTACCCTTGGTGTCTTGCTTCGCTTTCTTGGTCCTGTTTTGTTTCACAGACATTGAAACAAACCGGAGCAACTGGTTATATGAAGTTTAGTAATGGGGGGGTGTAAATTTTCCATTAATTAAGGCAGGGGTATCTCGAGCTCAACCATCTATACTGCTGTCATCTAGGTGACGTCACCAGAAGTCTAGCCATTTATTTTAAAACTGAACTGGGCCTTGTGGATGTGCCAGTGGGGTCCACTAAATCCTTTGAATGTATCATGGGTGCAGATGTGGGGTGTAGGATTCTGCTCATCTATCATCCACCCAGAGATGAGAAAGAATTCTTACAGGAGATTGCGGACTTCATTGTTGATACAGTGTTGGGATCCCCCAGATGGTTAATTCTGGGGGATTTCAATGCCTGGGTTGACGATGAACTCTCACATTTTGGTCAAGAATCCTCCGGCTAATGACTACTCTGGGCCTCACACAGGTTATTTCCTCCGCAACTCACATTGGTGGTCATTCGTTGGACCTAGTGTTCCTCCTGGGAATGGAGATCTCTGATTTGGTGGTGGAACCAGTCAGTTGGTCTGACCATCACACCATAAGGTTTAGTTTCAGGGCTCCCCCTAAATGGCCTGCCCCTACGGAGATGGTCCAGTACTGCCCTTTAAGGGGGGTGACCCCAGAGGGTCTAATGGCAGTGCTAGACCTATTGGGCTTATCGAGTGAATGCATGGATCCAGGGGCTCTTGTGCTTGCCTATAATAGGGCAGTAACATTTGACCTGGATTCCATTGCTCCTACTTGTGTTCGACCACTTATCCTTCACCCAAGGTCCCCATGGTTTGATGGGGCCTTGAAGGAGTTGAGGAGAGTGGGTCGAAGGTTACAGAAGGTTTTGTGGAAGTCTGGCCTGGAGGTTGACAGGCTTAGATTGATGGATCATTATGCTGTCTGTCAATCGACAATCACCCATAAGAAGGCAGAATTCCTGTCCAGGGAGATTGCCGCTGTGCAAAGTAGACCAGCTCAGCTCTTCCAGACTGTAGACAGACTGTGCAATCCAACCTGTCTGCAGTCTGGTAGAGCACTGTCACAAGAAAGATGTGACAAGTTTACTTGATTTTTCACTGATAAGGTTGTCACCATCAGGTCTGGTATCCATCCAGCCCCCTCTATGGAGTGTGGCGGAGGTCGGTGGGAGGTTGCGAGCTCCCAGCTTGTCTGGTCTGACTTTGGCCGACTGGACATCATGGATATTATGAGTATCATTCAGACTCTGTGGCCAATCAGCTGTAGTTTGTACCCGGGCTCAATGCATCTCCTTGTGGGATGCATTGAGGAAATCGACCCGGTCCAGGCTGAGATAGTCTGGCAATCATTGGAGAGGGGGATCTTTTTTAGATCCCCTAAAGGAGGTGGTTGTATGACCGCTCCTGAATAAACCCTCCCTTGATCCAGATAATCTTGCCAACAACAGACCGGTCTCTAACCTGCCCTTTGTGGGTAAGGTTATTGAGAAGGTAGTTGCGCAGCAGCTGGATGATAATTTGTCCATCCACAATGTCTATGATTCTCTCCAGTCTGGATTTAGGAAGAGGAATAGCACTGAGACAGCTCTGATTCGGGTGCTTAATGATCTCCTAATAGCGAGAGATTGGAGGACTCATTCCATCTTGGTCCTCCCTGATCTATCGGCAGCATTTGCCACCGTGGACCATGGTGTGCTATTGGAGTACCTGCGGTTCATCTGCAGACTGTTGGGTACCATCCTCAGGTGATTTCAATCTTACCTGAAGGGTAGGACACAGAGAGTGGTCTCAGGAATTTATTCCTCTGACCTCTCTCCCTATCTTGTGGGATGCCACAGGGCTCCATTTTGGCACCCATGTTGTTTGCTGTTTATATGCTGCCATTGGGGGACATTATTAGGTGGTACAGTCTGAATTTTCACTGCTATGCAGATGATACTTAGCTGTACCTGTCCTTTGTACCTGAATGGGGAGATGCTCTCTCAGTGTTTAACAACTGTCTATCCGACATCCAAGACTGGATGAGCGCTAGTTGACTGAGGTTGAACCCAGATAAGACTGAGGTGTTGGTGGTGGATCCTGATCAACAGAAGGCGGGTTTGTTGGCAGGACAACCCTCTGGTCTTTGGCTCGGGGCTGTCCAACTTACCACCTCAGACCAGGTGCGGAACCTGGGTGTTATTTTTGATGATGGTCTGACTCAAAAGTCACTGGTGTCAGCTGTTGTCAAGACCTCTTTTTATCACCTGAGGAATATCACCCGGGTGAAACACCTGGTTCCTTCTGATGATCTTTCTACATTTGTCCACGCCTTCGTGACCACTTTCCTTGAATACTGCAATGCCCTGTACTAGGGCTACCGGGAGCTGATATCTGTCACCTGCAGCTTGTGCAGAATGCGGCTGCCAGACTTTTGACTGGTATATCTAGGATCACTCATATAACACCTGTGCTCTGCGGACTGCATTGGCTGCCAGTGCAATGTTGTATCACCTTCAAGGTCAGTTTGCTGACCTTCAAGGCCCTACACGATCAGGGACCCTATTACCTGCAAGAACTCCTTTCTCCCTATTGCCCTTCCTGACCACTCCGATCCACCAACAAGGGATTGCTAGAGATTCCCAGGGTGCAATTTCAAA
This sequence comes from Neoceratodus forsteri, assembly GCA_016271365.2. Taxonomy (NCBI): domain Eukaryota; kingdom Metazoa; phylum Chordata; order Ceratodontiformes; family Ceratodontidae; genus Neoceratodus; species Neoceratodus forsteri. The sequence continues at coordinate 522,249,161 of CM057458.1, forward strand.
CATCTGCGGCCCGTTCCTTTGCATTTATGGCCCCGACCCTGTGGAATTCTCTGCCTCATCAGACAAGGGACTGCCTGACTGTCCAAAGTTTTAAGATGGAACTCAAAACATATCTTTTTAGTCTAGCATTTTCAGAAGTTTAATATTAGTGTGAACCTTCATTTGTTTATGGATTAACTATTATTTTAAATTGTAATAGTTTTAGTGTGTTAAATGTTGATGGATTATAAATTATGTATAGGCGCCTTAATCACAGGAAAGGCACCTTTTAAACAAATAAAGATTGATTTGATTTGATTGATATTTCCTGAACCCTTTCCTTTTTGCCGTGACCTTTTCTATCACCTCTCTTGAGAACCACAGTGGCTTTCTCCTTCTCTTGCCCTTGGATATCAATCTGATGCATTCATTTGTTACTTCCAGTAAGGCTTCCTTTAGATGCTTCTACTGTTCTTACACTCCCCTCTTGCCCCTGGTCTCTTCCGGGCTCTTTTGAGACCCCTCCCCATTTCAGCAAAGTCAACATTTTTGAAATCCTAAACCTTTGTTCTAGTATGACTTGAGTGAGTCTCTGTCCCTATGCTGAACCACACAATGTTGTGATCGCTGGATCCCAGTTGCCCTTTTACTTGGACATCTGCAATTCAATCCCTGTTGGTCATTACCAGATCCAGAATTGCCCCATCTGTGGTGGTATCAAGCACAAGCTGCCTGAGTCTAGCCTCCTGGAGTGAATCAAGGATGCCTCTGCTTCTGGCTGAAGCAGCTACACTGGTGTTCCAATCCATGTCTGGCATATTGAAATCCCCCATCAGTAGAATTTCACTTTTCATTGCCATCTCATATATTTCCTCCACTAGCTCACTGTCCAGTTCCTCTTCCTGTCCTGGAGGCCTGTTTATCACCCTGTGCGTATTGCTGTACCATTTTCAGGCTGAAGGGTGACACAGAGTGCCTTGGCCTCCCCCTGTCTACCCTGTACCTGTGTTGCCATTATACCCTCTCTGACATACAGGGCTACTCCCCCCCTTCCTTTTTGTCCTCCCTGTCCTTCCCAAATTGAAAATACCCTTGTGCATTTGTTTCCCGCTCATTATTAGTTGTGTACCAGGTTTTAGTTATTGCTGCTACTGCAGAATAGAAAATATTCACTGTACATAAATTTTCACTATATTCGCTGAAGTGCTCAGAGGCATGAAAATTAAATTATGCTAATTAGCACTTTTTCCATTAAGGTGAATGCAAGGCTTTTAGTTACATAGAAACATAGACTTTGATGGCAGATAAGGACCACTTGGCCCACCTAGTCTGCCCATTTCCCTACCTACAGGATAAGCTGCAGATCCTAGTTAACCAACAGCCATTTCTTCCTACCCCCCACAAAAATTGCCTTATGTCTGTCCCATGCATTCTTGAATTCTCAGTTTAGAGTAAAATTTAATTTACACAAGTATGTGCAGGTTTCCTTCAGTTATTAAGGCCTCCATGTCTAGGACTTTATTTCCCAGGCTGCGTGCATTTGCCACCATGACCTTCCAAGTTTTGCTACCTGACCTCTCTCTCTCTTTCTGTTTTTGGTCCCCTGCATCTTGTCCCCTTTCATGATATCTTTCTCTTGTGTTCTCGATTCCTTTCCTGCCTGTCCTGATGACATTGATATCAACTCCTTTTCCTGCTCCATTGTTCTGCTTCCTTTACCATGTTGGGGTGGGCTGCCTGAGTATCCTTGCTCCAGTTGCCCTATCCCTGGCTAATTTAAATGCTCCTTAGCTAAGCATTTAAACCATCCATCGAGGGCTGTCTTCACCTTGCTGGACAGATGCAGTCCATCCCCACTTTACAGGGCTGCATCACTCCAGGGGGGTTCCCAGTCCCCATTAAAGCTGTACCCCTTCTCATTGCACTGGCCTTTCAACCATGTGTTGAAGTCATTAATGCAGAGATTCCTCCCACCCCCACCATAGACTGGCAGCACCTCTGAAAATCTTCCCCAGACACCCTCACAACACTGTAAAGTCCTCCTTCACCTGTTCTAAGTTTGCCTTATCCTTGAATAGGTAATTTGGCCCCAAGTGGATATGACCTTGAGCTCTCCCCTCCTTGCCACAACTTCAGCGATCCTCTGGATGCGCTCCCCCTCCTTCCGAGCTGTGCCTCCTGGAAGGCACTTTACCTCCCTTTCCTCTCTACTATCTGTGCCCAAATCCATTCCCCAGACAACTGAGTCCCCCAAAAGGAGTAACTTTCTCTTCCTCTGGGGTTCTCTTACTCCTGCCACTGGGTCGCCCTGCTGGAGGACCCTCACCTCCTCTCTGGCCTCAGCCTCAGGTTCCTTCGCAGGGCTGTCCCATTTCTCAAACACTGTTTAGGGGTTCATCAGCTGGACTGGATGGGGGCTGTGTCTCTGCCCCCCTTCCCTGAACCTTCATGAGACCACTGTAGACCATCCCGCCATCTGCCTAGGTGACCGTTGTGGCATTACCCGGGGACTTGGTGGCCTCTAGGTGGGAGCACAGGTCCCTAGTATTCCTGCCAGCTCTGCCTGGAGACTGCCCTCAGCCCAGAAAGGTGCCTGTAAATGGGGCAGCACCACATGATCAGTAAATCCATCAGTTTACCCAGTACAGAGGTATGGCTGACAGGTCTGTAATTTCCCAGTTGCTCCTTGTCTCCTCCCCCACCCACCTTGTGTAGTGGCACTATGTCTGATATCCTCCAGTCTTTCAAAACTTCCCATCTGAACTGAGCTATTGAACAGCCCTATGAAGGATTCAGCCAGTTCAGCAAATTCCACATCCAATTCCTTGAAGACCCTTGAGTGCATTCTATCTGGTCCTGGGACTTTTTCTACCTTTTGGGTTTCAAGGCCCTTCTGGAAAGCTTTATTCTTCTCGGACATCAAGGGCAATGGCTGATCAAAAGTTCTTACATGTCTTTTGCTATCATTGGCATCAGTGTTCCGCCTATCAGATGCTCAATGCTTTTTTCCTTCTCCAAGGATGGCTTGAAGTTTTGTCTGTATTGTGTTGCAGAGATGACTGGTTGCAACATATTTAAGTCTTATTTGAAGTCAGGAAGTGCTGTAACACTGAGACATGCTGGCGTGTGCTTTCACTAGTAGAGATAACTACCTCAATGACTGGGCTTTTATTTGGAGAACACTGAACTAACACAGAAGCAGACGCGGAACTGAATAGAACTTCAAAGCAACCCTCTTTTATTTTAGTTTCAGTAAAAAAAAATCTTTACTAGAATTGCAGTTTTTAAATCATGGTCTGGGTCTAAAAGCTTAAAAGCAAAGCTCATAAGAGTCTGCCTTCATCAGAAGCTTGGCACAGGGTTTGTAGTTTTTAAATCCTGCACTCATTTTTTAGGCTTGTTAGTCATGCCAATTTGATTGAAAAGTCAATAAAAGCCTTTTTAACATTCTTGCATATTAAAATGCAAATCACTAAAAATATTTAATGAAATTCAAGTTGATAAGCAAATTTTTCAGGTTCCCATATCATTAGGCACGAGCATTTTCTCCAATTCCGGGAGTCAACAGGAAACCAGAGAAAAGAAAAAATGACTTACCATAGTAATATTGTTTCTTCCAGGGGCTCTCCCAATAGGATTAGACATATACAGTCAGCTCAAAATCTCTGACTGCCCCGGAGCTGTGATGTAATGTGGAATGTATGCAAATCATGGAACTCAGAATGATACATTCAAACTACTGCCTCTAGGTGGACTGTGTCCCATCTAACTTCCAGATTCATTTTTGCAGATGAAAAAACACTAGTCTATCCAACCTAAATAATTATAATTTCAAATAGTAACAGTAATACCCTCCCCCTGGTAAAGAGGACAGGTTCCAAACATATTAAAAAAGAACACAAAAAGGAGTACTAGATGCCCTAGTCATACCTGTGTGCATCAAAAACGTTAAGTTTGGCCAATGATTAATGTTAACATTAAGAACTCCTGTGGAAATATTGCTGAACCTGATTCAGGTTATGTAAGGGGAAGTAGGGATGAGCAGTCTAATCCTACTGGGAGATCCCCTGGAAAAAATGATATTATTATGGTAAGTAATTTTTTCTTCAAACCCCAGGAATCTCCTAGTAGTTCTAGACATACAGTATGCAGACTACCAAGCAGTGCCTTAGAAGATGGATATAGAACCTATTTAGGAAAAAGGTTCTGCAGTACTGCAGTACCAAACCTAGCATAACTCCTGGACTGGACGTCCAGGCAATAGTGCTTTGTGAAGGTGTGGACTGAACTCCAGGTATTTACTTTATAGATTTCCAGCAAAGGAATATCCCTTGCAGCTGGTACAGAGGCAGCTGTTCCACAAGTGGAATGTGCCCAGAGGCCCTGTAGTGGCTGCTTGTCAGCCTAACTGTAGCAGAACTGGAAGCAGGATACTATCCAACATGCAACTGACATCTTTGAGTCAGGCCTGCCTTTTCCCACTTCACAACAGGTAAGGAACAATTGCAAGTGGGAATCCCTGAGGTGCTTAGTATGAGTTATGTAATAGATGAGAGACCTTTTTACATCCAAACTATGAATCTTCAGTTCTCCTGAACTGAACTTGGCTGTGAAAAATACAGGAAGGGTGATGGACTGGTTCAAATGAAACTCAGATACCACCTCCGGAAGGATTTTCCTTCCAAATCTTCCTGAGGACCACTTTGTCCTTATAGAAAATAATGTAATTAGGATCAGTGCAAAGAACTTGGAGCTCACACACTCTTCTTGCTGAAGTAATTGCCACCAGCAAAACAGTTTTGCATGTGACATCAGCTGTAGCCACTGGCTCAAAGGTAGGTTCCATGAGTTTGGCTGTGCACAAATCCAGATCCCAAGGAGGGACTGGTTTCCTAACGGAGGAAGCATATGTGCCAAGCCATTGAAAAATGTTCAAAAAAATAGGGTGTGAAGCTATTGTTCTCTGAGCATCTGCAGACAAATAAACAGATACTGCTGCTAAGTGAACCCTGAGGCTTACAGACCTGAGGCATAAAGCCTGCAGATGCACCAGATAATCAAGCAATGTAGATAAGCGTTCCATATGGGGACTGATTTGCTTAGACATGCACCAGATGGAAAATATTTTCCATTTTGAAGCATAAGTCCTTCTGGAAGAAGTTTTCCTGGAAACTGTCAAGACCCTAAGGACCTCTTCTGACAAGTTAAATTCAGAAAATTCTAACTCCTCAAGAACCAGACCTTTAGGTGAAGGCTCTAGAGGTTGCTGGCAGTATAGCCTAGAGGTTAGAGTGACGAGTTGAAAATGAACTGGGTACATCCAGCAGACAAACCTCCACTTGCACACAGTGTGACTCTGAGCAAGTCACTCAACCTCCCCCATGCTCCCGGGTCACCCCTGAAAATGGGCACCTGTGCCTAGTGGGGCTTACTCGATTAGCAAAGAATAAAATAAATAAATAAAATAAAAGGTTCAGAAAAACTACCTTACCTTAAATAGCTGTTAGGAGACTGTAAGTCTGGGGAAGAAGAATTGGTTGATTGGTGGACAGTGTGCGCAATAGTGGGTACCATGGCTGCCTGGCCCAGTCTGGAGCCACCAGTATCATGGTTTCAGACAGACTGCTGAGTTTGAGAAGGGCTCTCAATATCAGTAGAACTGGAGGGAATGCATACAGGAATTTCCCTGTCCAGTCCAGGGCTAATGCCTCCAAGGGCATCGTGCGCAAAGAGGGGTGCTTGCAGAGGTCCCATGTCATAACAGTGACTGCAAAACAGGGATCACTGTTACAGCAAGTCTACATTGCTGAAAAGCAAATCAGCGATATACATTAGTGGGCAACAGCACATCTGTACAGTTAAAATAGTGTTTATGTGGGGGGCTGCACCCCTCTGACTAAATGTAACCAGTTCCAAGGGGGTGCATGTTGGGGAGGGGGAGACAGTTTGAAATAAAAAAAACGGCAGTGGAAACATTTCCTTCAGTTCCCAGCCCCAAACCCAGTACCTGCTGCACCGAAGCTAGCCACCCTCACCACCACACCACATGGCTAACTTGGTAGCAGCATGACACACTACCCCACACAAACCCTCTTCTGTATACCTCCCCTTCCAGTCATCCTCCCTCACTTATCCCTGCTATCGCCATCACATTCCTTTTGCTACCCTTACAGGGTATCCCAAAAGGATAGCACTGTAAATGAGTCACTATTTTGATGCTCACTCATTTATAGTCGCTATCATCACTGGATACCACTTGCAGCAATAAAGAGGAAGCTGATTTTTTTTTTTTTTGTGGCAAACAGATCTATTTCTGGAGTGCCCCAGCATCTGAAAACTGTGTCCAAAACTTGCTTGTTTAAAGCCCATTCATGAGGATCCTAATTGAGTCTGCTGAGTGAATCTGCCAGTGTACTCTCCTTCCCTGGGAGATGAATGGCGGACAGATTCACCTCCAAGGAATATGCTAGGGATCAAATCTTCATGGCTTCTGTGCACAGCCTTGAGGATCTTGTACCCCCTTGCTTGTTGATGTACCACATGCTGCTTGTGTTGTCTATCCTGACTTGGATAGACTGACCACTCAAATGAGGAGCAAAGACCTTTTTGGGCAAGGAGTACTGCTCTCAGCTCTAAAAGGTTGATACGCAGCTTGGATTCCTAGGGTGACCAAATCCCGCTGATTTAAAGGTTGCCTGTGTGAGCCCCCCACTCTATAAGGGAAGAATCTGTTGGTAGGACAACAGTGTAGAGATGTTGCTGAAAAGGGATGCCCTGCCTGAAGTTGTCCCTTTCTTTCCAACACTGCAGAGCCAGTAGCAGAGGTCTTGTAACTGGCACAAATGGGATCCCTTCTTTGGGACCAGTAGGATCTCAGGTGATATTAAATATCTCTCATCTAAAACCTGGATACTGATACTACTGCAGTACTTGAGGCCATGTGTCCTAGTGATGCTAGGAACTGTCTTGCAGTTCTGGGCTGACCCAAGGCAAAGAAATTCACTAGAATTAGTAGATTTGTCACTGTCTCCTGGGGGAGAAATGCCTTGCCCTGGACAGTGTTCAGTTCTGCTCTAATGAATTCTAGTGACTGAACTCATTCTATCTGAGACTTTTGAGCACTGATGAGGAAGCTCAGAGACTTCAGGGTACTTTGGATGACCCTGATGGAGTCCTTTACCTGCTGGTATGACTCCCCTATGATTAGCCAGTCATCTTGGTAAGGGAATACAATGATTCCTTGCCTCCTGAGGTAAGCTGCCACCACTGAGAGACACTTTGTGAATACTCTTGGGGCAGAAGTGAGCCCGAAGGGAAGTGCTAAGAACTGGTAATGCCCTGAAGGTAGAGTGAACCTCGAGTACTTTCTGTGGCAAGTCCTGATTGAAATGTGAAAGTAGGCATCTTTCAAATCCAGAAATGCCAACCAGTTTTCTTTCTTTAGAGAAGGAATTACAATGGCAAGTGTTACCATTTAGTTTTTTTTGGTTTTAATCTCCATTCTTTATTAAGAATTGCAAGTATAGTACCATATACAACGAACAATACAATCCAAGAAATGCCAGTATTTGAGAATATGTGTAACAAATACCATCAAAATTTAAAAAGTAAACCCCTAATATACCCTCACCCCCTTCCCCTCTTACCCTCCCTCCCCAACTCCCCTCCCCTTGCAAGAATAAGTCTGAAGGTAAAAAAAAGCATTACCCAAAGACCATCAGGTACAAAATAAAGGTAAGGCCTGTAAACACAAATAAAATGAATAAAGGCTACCAACTTACAGAGACTAGGATAGACAATAAATTTTAAGAATTCTAAGGGATGCATTCGCTAGGAAATTTAAATTTGTAATTTAGTATCAAGAACTGACTTAGCCCAAAGACTCTTCCACCATTTGGAAAAAGAGATGTGTTTATCATAAAAGTAGGAAATGGTCTGAAGTGCATTTAAAGTATGTCTAAGTTGTGCCTTCCATTCCACAAAAACAGGAATAGATTTTACTGCCCAGTGTTTAAGTAACAATTGAGTAGTAGTGATTCCTGTAAGGGCTATTATGTATTTATCAGTAAATGACAAATCAGGTTTGAAGTCACCTAGTAATTGGATATGTTAAACTCATAGGATTGGGTTAGTTTTTCCAAAATGTTATATTTTACTTCTTTCCACAATTGTTGAGTATAGTGGCAGGACCAAAGCAAATGATCTAGGGTTCCAATATCTTTATTGCATTTATGACACAAATTAGAGTGACTAATGCCCATTTGGCATAATCTCGATGGAGTTAAATATGTGTTATGTAAGGTTTTATAACATGTGATTCTTAGGTTATCTAGGGGTATAAACTTATAAATAGTATTCTATAATTGTGACCAGTTCAAAGCTTGGGACAAGGAATATCTAACCCAAACAGGATTCCGGAAAGGGGTGTCAGAAATTTTAATTTCAATAGTAATTTATAGGAATTCGAGATTGGGTGAGGTTTGGCAGCCATAGACATCAATTCTGATACAACCATTAAGTCATCTTTGAGGGATAAATGGGTGCCAAAATACACTTGTAATAACATTTTTAATATAAAATTAACTATATGTTTTTTAGTCCAATGAAAATCTTTGGAAATTTTGGAGAAGTAACGGAAAACCCCTTGATCTAAGAAAGCATTCACTTTTGGGTTAACCTAGCTAGGTAAAAATTTCGAGGTCAGTATTTTCCCACATAGTCAGACATTTGGGTTGTAAAGAACAGGTTGAGATGTACTCTGTAATATGTAGGCTTGGCAGTTTTCAATAAAAATTGAATACCATTGATTACTGTCAAAATTTGCAAAAGTCCAACTTTCGACATAAAATAGTATGCATTGATTAACATCGTATAATTACTATAACTGTGTGAGCTGTTTCTGTTAGCAGCCTCTCCTGTCTGTCATGTTGTGGTCAATAGACTTTAACTGAATACACCAATTAGTGTCTATTAGCACCTACTTAGAAGGTACTGCATTCCTGTGAGCTATCCTGGGAGCACTTCACAGCTCTTAATAGCCCAATTAAACACATACCCAATGTATATCTTGTTAGCTTAGCTTCACTCCAGTAACTTGCTAATCCTGACAAGCTCACTGTTGTGCAGTGTTTCATTATGGGTCACACAAGAAAGTGTGCCAACGAGTACTGTAGCGAGTTCCCAAATCTTGAATTAAAGACAGTGAAAAAGAATGGTATGGGGGAAACGACTGATATTTTGAGATGCAAGCTTTGTAAAACTGGAGTTTCTGTGTATATGTGTGTGTGTCTTTGTCCATGTCATTTAAACATTACTCTAAATGTAGCATTTTAATTGGAATTTGACGAATTAAACACCTTTTTTATATTTTTTTCTGCCTGGTTTAATATACATCAAAATTAATTGAAGATGATCTCAAAAAATAAAAATTGATTTTTACATCGATTTTGCCAAAAAATAAAAATCGAAAACTGCCAAGTCTAGTAATGTGTTAATGTTAAGAAATTGACAGCATTCATTGTGAATCCTAAAAGAAGTGCCACAACTGTATTTGTTAATCCTTTAGAAATATTTTTCAACGAGGTATATAGTATAGCTTCTGGGCAGATATTGTGTTGTTTAAGAAGTTCTTTTTTTCTAGAAATATCCATGTGGGAACACATTGGAAGTTTTGGTTATTATATATAAGCCACTTTAAATATTTATTCAAGTGTGAGGCCATGTAATACAGTATAACGTTTGGTATCTTTTGTCCACCTAGATTTCTAGGAAGCATTAGTTTGTGTAAAGCAATCTTAGGTATGCTCTTTAACCACAAAAATCTATTAATAGCGTGAAATTTATAAAACCAATTTAAGGGGAGGAACACATTAAGCATATTAATAGGGAAGAATAGTCTGGGAAAAATATTAATTTTTATAATACTAATTCTACCCCGAATAATTGGGAAATTAGCCCATCTAGTTAAATTCTAAGTGATCTTTTGTAAAGGTATATCCAAATTTAATTTTATTATCTGAGAATCTTCTTTGGATAATATTATACCTAGATATTTGATCCCCGAAGAGTTTCATGAGAGGCCTACTTTACCAATTTCTTCTTTACAAAACCTTTTTGATATAGGCATTACTTCTGTTTTGTCTCTATTAAGTTTATAGTTAGAGACTTTGCTATAATCATCAATGGTTTTCAAAGCTGCTTTAACTGAATTCAATGGGTCTGACACATGAAATAATATATCATCAGCAAAGGTTCATAATTTTAAGTGATATTTGAAAAGGAGGATACCTTTAATAGCCATGTTTGAATTTAAAAAATAAATAAGAGGTTCTAAATAAAAATTGAAAAGAATAGGTGAAAGAGGACAACCCTGTCTAGTACTTTGAGACATTCTAAAGGGGGAAGACAACAAATTGTTACAACTAATTTTAGCTGTAGCATTAAAATACAAAATTTTTAATCCAATCAATAAATGTTGAATGAAAGCCAGATTTGAGGAGAGTAACATATAGGAAGTTATGATGTACTCTATCAAAAGCTTTTTCTGCATCTAGTGACACCAACGCTAAAGACTGGTGTCCCTGGATGCGGAAAGAACATGTGACATCTTTCTGAAATGATCCGATGCTTGTCCATTGGACATAAAACCTGCTTGATCAGGGCCAATCAAACTTTGCCAAACCTTTTTAACTCTTTGCGCTAGAATGTGGGGTAAGATTTTTATATCACAATTGATTAGTGAGATGGGACAATAGTTTGCAATGTTTTGTTTGGATTTATTGGGTTTGGGGAGAAGAACTGTTTGGGCTTCTAGTAATGTTTTATCTGAAATACCTTCTTTTAAGATAAAATGAAACAGCTGTTTTAAAATAGGATTGAGGGACTGATTAAATGTTTTATAAAAATTTGAGGCAAGACCATCTGGTCCGAGGGCCTTATTAATCTTTTGATCTTAAGGTTAGTAATAGCTTCCTCAATTTCTTCTTTTTCTTTTTTTTTTTGGTTTGATCTATTTCTCTGTGTCCCAGTCAGCATACATCCTTCAGCCAGGTCCCAGTCAGCATACCCCCTCTTCCTCCATGGTTTACCCTCCATGGCAGGGTGGTGAGGAGTCCCATCCCTAGCTCAACTCATCTCGACCAGGATCCAGTTTGGGGAGTGCCATTCAGAGTCCAGGCCTGCGGTGGGTGGCTGCTTCATCCTGCATGACCAGAGACCAGTTTTTCCATTTTTCTCCCCTTGTGTTGACGGGGTGTGCAATGACGTTGGCAGAGAGAGCATGCACATGTCCATGTGTGCTCCTCCAGGTGTCTGCCCCATCTCCACCTGTCTTCTAAAGCATCAGCACACTGCCCCACATCCTCCACTAGGGGCCAGTCAAGCACTGGTCACTGATGCCCCCCCCTCCAGAGAAGGAGAACAGTTTCTCGGATGCTCGATCCTTCTCCTCCCCTGCCAACCCCCAGCGGCCCATGCTCATTCCTGAACACAGGATGCTGGTGTAGCATGAAGTAAGGCATCCAGTACCTCAGCCCTCAGTGCCACTGGGACAGCTATCCTCAATTTCTTCTGAGGTAATCAGAGCTATTAATTTGGGGGCTTCAGCCTGATTAATACAGGAGCAAGTAAAATTCAATAGAAAGTTGTCTATGTTTCTAAGGGGGGGTGGGGATTGGTCCATACAGTTTAGAGTAATAATTATAAAATTCATCGAGAATATCCTTATATTCTGTTAAAACTTTATTTGAATTTTCTGAAATGATGGATTCAACATGTCTTAATTATTCCATCTTTTTAATCCTTTGTGTGAGTAACTTGTTAAATTTTTCCCCTAAATCAGCATAGGACACCTTTGTCCTAATAATTAAAAGTTCTGCTTAGAAATAAATTGTATTTCATCTTTAAACTTCTGAACTTCCTGTATCTCCCGAGATGACAGAGTGTGTTACCATTTTTACTTAGGCTTTGTCAAGTGTTTGTTCAGAAATCTGAGGTCCAGGTTTGGCCACCAATCTCCATTCTTTTTGGTCAGGAAGTATCTGGACTACATGACCTTCCCCCTTTGGGTAAGAGGGACTGGCTGTATTGCTTTGGCTTACAGAAGCTTTTTTATCACCTCCAGTTCCAGCAAAATTATCTCTGCAGGGGGTTGAAGGCCAGAAAACTCGGCAGTACTGGAGTTTTAGAAACTGTTTGAACTGTAGACAGAGACCCTTACTCACCACCTCCAGAACACACCTGTCTGTGGTAATGAATTCCCAGTGCTAGAAATAGTGAGCCAGCCTGCCCCTCTACTGGAAGAAGGGTGGTCGCCTGTTTTGTGCAGCCAAAGATTCTGTCTGGATTGAGGTGTAGGAGTCAGAGATGGACCAGCTCATCTAGAAGACCACTTGCCTCTGCCCCTTTAGTAACCTCTGGTCTGTATATATTCTATAGGTATAGAGAATGGGGCATAAGTCCTGGGGTAGTACACTCTATTCCTACCTCCCCTTCCTGTGGATCTAAAAGAATTGGAAGTTCTCTCTTTTGTGGAGTTACTCCTATAGGTGGTTTTGTACTCTTCCACCTTTTTCATGCATGCTGCAGTCTTGTCACCAAAAAGGGAATTGTTTTGGCAAGGAAAATCCATGGTGTTTAACTGGGTGTCTGGTGTAAGACTGGTTGCCCTGAGCCAGGCAAACTTTCTTAAAGAAACTGATAGGGCCAACATGCTGGATGCAGTATCATTTGCATCCACAGCCATTTGGAATTGGTACTTTGTGGCATCCTATGCCGTCCTGGCAATGTCTGCCATATCATGTGCCACCTCGTCTGGGACTCTATCCATTAAAGCTAACATAGAGTTCCAGAGGGCCTTCTGGTATTGCACAGTATATGTCATATAAAGTGCTTTTCTGAGCTGAAGTGAGGAGGCTAAATAGTCCTTCTTCCCCATAGTGTCAATTTTTCTGGAATCCTAATCTGGAGGATGTGATGCTGGGGGGACTTTACATTTATCACAGGCAGCAGCCTGTATCACACCCTCATGATCTGGATGAGTATACAAATAATCAGCTGCAGACCTATCCAGCTTGTGAGGGGAGGCCCAAAGTGTTACCCATCTGCCTGATGAATTAAAAATTACCAGACTCCTGATCTGGGGATACCTCTGGCTCAAAGGGTTCCACTAGATTCGGATCCTCCTCTTCCTTCTCAATGTAAATCTCTTGGCCTTGGTCCATGGAAACTAGTGGTGGAACTTGAACCGGTGAACCCAGGATGGAACCTACAGTCTGTATGCCTGAATGACCTACAGGGCTTTAGCAATGTCCTCCGCAGAGGGCATTTTATCTTTGACTACTAGTCACTCCTGATAGGTTCTAGAAGTTGCTCTTATCTGGCGTAAGTCAGTGATATAGCATTGATTTCCACTAGCTTACCAGGTATCAAAAGGTTAATGCAAGAATTTCAGAAAGAATGTGAAGATGTGGAGCTTGACATAAATTATAATAAAACAAAATATATGATCAAGAACAAAAACCCAATAAAATCAGAGAAAGACTTAGAATTAGTTTGTAATAAGCATAAGTTAGAGAGAGTAAAGGAATTATGTTATCTAGGGATTTATTTCTCCTATAACCTAAAGTGGAATCAACTCAAAAAAATAATTAGACAAAAAATAAAGAGTTTTACCCCTGTGATGGAGGGCTTTGCTGATAAATTTGGGGGATAGTCCATTATTGGGTGTATAAGAACTTTAAATGCAAAAACCAAAAATCAGATTCTATATGCGTCGATATTTGGGGCTTCAAAGGTTCTGATGAACTGGACTCGACTTTGAATACATTTTATAGGAAGATATTAAAATGCCCACCTGGGGCCTCTTCATGCATGGCTAGGCTACAGCTTGGGCAACTTCCTCTTAAATGTAGTATGGAACAAAGGCAGGCACTCTATTTCATTAAAACTTATAATCAAGGAGAAACAAGACTCCCAAGAGCATGTATAGACAAGATGATTGAATATGTAGAGAGAGGGTTCTCCTTCCCATACTTTGAGATAGTTAATAAGATCTTAAAACCCTATGGTTTACTGAATTGCCTAACAGAATGTTTTATAAACCCAACAGACCAAGTCCAAACCAAAGTTAAGGCAAGAATAAAGGAGATCTCAATGCAAAGAGAAATGGAGCTTGGCAAAAACTGCAAGATAAGTAATTGGCTAACAATGAATAAAAGAGACGTTATAATGGCCACATACTTATCTATAATAACAAGCATTTGCCAATGCCAAATGTTGTCTCGCTGGCATTGGCTTTGGTAGTGGCAGAGGTAAAGATGCATAATAGGAATGGAAGTGAAGTGTTGAAGTGATGCCAACCCACCCTCACCCTGTAGAAGCGACAGGCATTGGGAGGTGTTCTGTGCATGCAAACTGCACAACGCACACTTGGAAAACACTCATTTTATGGACTTTTTTCACCAAATTTTCAACATAGGCATTTTAGGACTTCTGCTAATGAACAGTGTCACTGTCATTTTCATAATGTGTCTCGAACATGTATTTCCCACAGCGACCACGCTATTCTGCACCGGAACTTGAAAATACATTTTGGCCAGGATGTGAAAAATGACAGCTATACTGTTCATAAGGAGAATGCAGAACAATGGCAATCTTGAAAATCTGGGTATGCAATAAGTGGCGAGAACTTACGGCGGCGTGGTGCAAACGCTGCACAATATGCGCTTCCGTAACAGTCATTTAAGGAGTATCATCACCAAATTTTCAACATAGGCATTTTAGGACCTCTGCTCATGAACAGTGTCACTGTCATTTTTATAATAAGTCCCAAACACTGATTTCCCACAGTGACCTGGCTATTCTGCGCCAGAAGTGCGAAAACACATTTCGGCCAGGATGTGAAACATTACAGCTATACTGTTCACAAGGAGGTGTGTAAAAATGGCAATGTTAAAAATCTTGCATGAAAATATTGCAAATTCGCAAAGTTATGAGCGTGCGTAGCAATTGCGCAACTCACGCTTGTAAAACAGTCATTTATTGGATTTTTTCCACCAAATTTGCAACATAGGCTTTTTGAGAGCCCACCTCATGAACTCTGGCACTGTCAGTTCGTTAATCAGTCCTGAAAGGTGATTCCGTGCAGTGACTGCGAAATCACCTTTCGGGGCCGAATAACACCATGACAGTGACAGAATTCATGAGAAGAGGTCCCCAAAACCCCATGTTGAAAATTTGGTGCCAAAATTCTGAAAAATGCCCCAGATATGCATCAAAGTTGAAAAACCCCTATTCATTCCATCATACAGCTTACCGGCATTTTCTCAGTTCACGGTCGGCTTTGAAGAGTGCAGACGTGTTCCGGTTCACGAAGATCATCGTACCAGACTCCGGAGTAAGTATGGGGTAAGGGGTGTGAGAAGACAGAGTGCGCAGTGGGTGGTTGCAGGTTGCATGGAGGGGTAGGGAGACTGCCAAGGGACCGTTTTGGTTTACAGGTTGTTTTTTTAAAAACATCAGGGATGGTTTCCATTTTCAGGTGGGATTGCTGCGCTGGCGTGGGCTCCCAGCATGCCACCTCAGTGTTTGTGAGTGGAAGTGCTTTAGCCGATGAGAATTGGGCACCCCATCGGCTACATAACAAATGGGGAGAGTGCATGATGCCAAGGGGATTGGGCACCCTCCTCGGCAATCAACAAAAGGGGGGGAAACATTATGCTGATGGGGAGTGGGCTCCCCCGTCGGCAGTGTGACAGGCAGCAGTGGTGGCAGTCACTGCTGCCATGTTGCCTGCACCGAAGGAGGCATGTAATGGTCACGCTGCATGAGAGCCTCGCTCTCATTGCAGCAGACCTTTTCTTTGTTGTGGTGGCCACATTAGACATGCATGAGGTCAATGCCTCCTGCTGCCCCATTGGGGAATGAGGGACACACCTTCTGATGCGTGTCCTGCATTCGCCCAACAGTGACCGCATCTCCAAATCTGCTACTACCACAATATGTTGGCTGCGCAAGCATGAGCCAACATAAAAATAGATCTAAAAGAAGAATTATGTCTAAATTTTGATTTGGCTATTATGCAAGCCAAAGATTGAATGCCTATCTATGACAAAGAGACCCCTCAACTATATAAATGTCAGTATGGGAAGGATGACCAACTCTAGTTATTATTATTATTGTGTCCAATGTATGAGAAAGAAAGACTCTTTTGGGTCAGTTTCTAGAACGTATGAATATGGAACCAAAATACCAGCTAAATGTATTATTGAACTCTGTTTGTCTTGATGTACTGAAGGGAGTTATTCAGATGTGCAATATTATTGAGAAAACAAAGAAGTATACTGTTTAGAGATATACAAAGAAAATAATGAAGTATAAGGGGGGGTCCTCAGAATAGTGTAGTATTGATTAGGTACTCTAGAGAAAGGTTGTGCAGTATTGAAATAGATAGCTTGACATAGATAGTGTAAGGGTTGATTTTCAATGTATAAATTATTCGAAGAAAATTTGATCATTACGTGACATGTGCAATTAAATCTGTATGACTGTGTTTTGTATTGTAATGACAATTTTAATTTGTCCATCAATAAGTTCTAAACTGAAACTGCTGGGAGCTCCCTTGCTTTTTCAGCAGGAGGCACAGTGACATGCTTTTCTTTATATTTCTTTTTGGCAGGCACAGACTCGGGACCCTGCTCAGTGGGTCTTTTGTGTTTAGTATGTTCAGAACCCTGCTCAGTACTTTTGGGGTCTGAAAAATCTCAACAGGGTCTCTCCTTAGTTTTAGAGTGGGAGGAAGAAGGAACCTCTTTGGGTTGCTAAGGTGGGGGCCAAAACCATTTCTTCCAATCTTTTTGCCCTTTTCCTAGTGATCTTAGGGCATAAAGTACAGCACATTTCACAAACTGAAAAAATATTACTGGGACCCAAGCACTCCAAACATAAATCATGGTAATCAGCGTTAGCAAATATCTGAAAACACTTAATGCAGTTTTTTTAAGCCTGTAGGTCCCGTCCTCTTTTTAGGTGTTTCTGACATGCCAAATCCCAGAGAGCCAAAATAAATTCCCAGTAAAGGGAACAAAACACAGACCACGGTCAGCTCTCTTATGGAACAAGGAACTGCGATTAAACCAAGACTTTTTTTACTGTTAAACCAAAGGTGGTCGGTTCCCAACTGAAAAAAGGAACCAAATGCAAATAAAATAAATTGCTTCAAAAGGAAGAGAAAATACTCCACAAAACCAACAAAACAAATAAAGTATGTAATGGTTAAAACTGCTAACACCAGTGCTTAAACTTAAATAATCTCAGTTCCCGAGAACCGTGGGGGAACCTCTAAGAATGAGCAAAAACCCAAAAGTATATATTTAAAATAAAAACTACTACAGGCAGAGTTATAGTAAAAATAGTAAGGAGAGGTCACTTTTTGAAAGAAAATAATGATCTTGCAGAGAAGCTGCTGTGGAGCTTTTCAGGGCTAGTCTAGCTATCTGAATGGAGAAAATTATTCCGGTAGTTAAATGGAATACAGTCCACCTAGAGGCAGCAGTTTGAATGTAACATTTTAAGTTCCATGATTTGTATACATTCCATATTACATCACAGCTCCCGGGCAGTCAGAGATTCTGAGCTGACCGCACGTTTAATACTACTGCGAGATTCCTGGGGTTTGAAGAGGTGACTTTAACAAAATTACAGAATTAAGCCCCAAACTGTTGAGGTTCATCAAAAATCTAATTAAGTTACAGAGTTAACTTGTTTTATAAAATAAAATAACAAAGTTAACCAGTCAGTCAGACAGTCAGGATGTTTTATGTCAGGACTGAAACTGGACTCTGTGACATCTGAACTCTTCAGCAATGTAACAAATCTGCTATTGGAATGCTAAAGGGTGCATGGCCACAGTACAGAGTTTGAATTTGCATGCATTCCAAATTCTGTCTCCAGAGCAACAACTCAGGCATAAGATGATCACAGACTTGTATGACATCATAGTAAACTCCTGTTAGAAAACTTATTATTGATTTGAACTGGTAACGGGACCTAAATCTAGTAGAAAACAAAGTGGGTTATAGGTTTGACCATTAAGAAAAGAGAAAGGTTCACTCTGCCTTCTGTTGTTTGTGTTGTGTTGTGCTGTATTTGTAACTCCCATGCTGAAACTGGGGGGGTTACCAAAGTGATGTCCTGCTGGCAACAAGAGGTGCATGCACTACAAGGCCAGGGGCGAGGCTTAGGCAGCACACAAGCAGTTTTTAAGCACCAACTGGGGCGGGGTGGGGGGAAGCCGTTAGCAGACGGAGGACAGTCATCATAGGAGTGGACATGCCAACTCTTGGGCCTGAGGGGAGGCCTCCAGTCGGGGCTGGAGAGGCCCAGGGCTGGGGTTGGGAGATTGTCCCCTGGTCCCAAAGGAGAAGTTTGGGCCCCCACATTCCTGCAGTGTGGCAGCAGATCCAGAGAGAGCAGCAGCCAGGGAGAAAGTTGCAAGGAGCCTGCCAAGCTCCCAAAGTCAGTCAGAGATGTGGCTGCCATGGAGGGCCTGAGAGGCAGAGGTGGCAGTGACGTCTTCGGTGGGGTTCTCCAGGTGGCAGATGGGACCCCTTTGCTAATCCATGTCCAACCATGGTAGGAGCTGCTAGCCAGAGATGAGGCCCGCTGGAGCTGCAGGAAGAGCTTGGCCCTGCACTGTGCGAACCCTGCCAGAGGATCAACAGGTGCAGGTGCCACAAAGGCAAGGACTGTGCCCTGTTATTACAACAACTCCTCCCCCTTGCTGAGGAAAGATTCACAAGGGTTAGAGAAAAATGCACTCTGCTCCCGCTCCAACTGGCGGGGATTCTTTAAATGGTGACCAGACTGGGGACAAAAAGGTGCCCAAAAGAGAATTGGACCCCAGCCAAGGGAGAGGGACGAGCAGCGGGTCCGGTTCAAATCCGGGTCCCCCAAGAGTCTGTGCCACAGCGCTGAGCTGTAGAAAAATGGGAACTGTAGCAAATTATTTTGAGCACCCTCAATGGAATCTTTGTGTGTCAGCTTGAGCTTTCTGGACTAAATAAAAACGCCTGATTGAATCCAGTTCTGTTTTGGACTAAATCATTTGGGAGTCCTGATCTGCTATGCTGTGCTTTTGCCTAACCAACTGTTTCCCTAGAAAACCAACCAATCATGTGCTACCAGTCATGAAGGGAGAAGCAATTCCATCCAGCCTGCACCTCAATGGAAATCTGGCCATCACCAGTGGAATCCCATTCTACAACAATAAGGTACTGTGTTGAAACTCCACTATTTTGCTGCCAGTCGAGATAGTGCCCTCCCCCTTTCCCAGAGACTGTATTCCACCAAACCCCTAGACAGGGAGGGGAGGGGGTAGCTGTCTGAGGTATTCGATCACTGCATGAGACCAAAAGCTGCTGCCTGCTCAAATGTAACCACCTGACCCCTCGAGCAGGAGCGAGTACCAGCCAAAAAATTTTTTTTTCTCATAAGCAGCCAGAAGCGGAAGGAAGGAAACATATTCAATTCAGTGCTTTAGAGTAACTGGTAATTGCTATTTTTCTTTTAAACTTAGATTGTGGGCTTTTAGTGACATTATACTTTCTTTGTTGTCTTTACTTATAATTGTTTTTGGGCTGTTGAAAATTTAAAACATAGTGGTGGTGTAATTCTGTGCTGTCTTTAATTGCTGCAAATTTTATCTTGACTTGTCTGACTGCCCTGTAGTTGGGTGAAGGGTGTAAATTGTCTGGCCTCTGACCTCAGCTACGTGATAACTGGAGGTGGGGCTTATCAAGTTGAAGTAGCAAGTAGAGTTTATTTTCTCAGAAGAAGCCAGAAGGGGAAGGAAGGAAACATATTCAATTCAGTGCTTTAGAGTAACTGGTAATTGCTATTTTCTTTTAAACTTAGATTGTGGGCTTTTAGTGACACTATACTTTCTTTGTTGTCTTTACTTATAATTGTTTTTGGGCTGTTGAAAATTTAAAACATAGTGGTGGTGTAATTCTGTGCTGTCTTTAATTGCTGCAAATTTTATCTTGGCTTGTCTGACTGCCCTGTAGTTGGGTGAAGGGTGTAAATTGTCTGGCCTCTGACCTCAGCTACGTGATAACTGGAGGTGGGGCTTAGTCAGAGTTGAAGTAGCAAGTAGAGTTTATTTTCTCAGAAGAAGCCAGAAGGGGAAGGAAGGAAACATATTCAATTCAGTGCTTTAGAATAACTGGTAATTGCTATTTTTCTTTTAAACTTAGATTGTGGGCTTTTAGTGACATTATACTTTCTTTGTTGTCTTTACTTATAATTGTTTTTGGGCTGTTGAAAATTTAAAACATAGTGGTGGTGTAATTCTGTGCTGTCTTTAATTGCTGCAAATTTCATCTTGGCTTGTCTGACTGCCCTGTAGTTGAGTGAAGGGTGTAAATTGTCTGGCCTCTGACCTCAGCTACGTGATAACTGGAGGTGGGGCTTAGTCAGAGTTGAAGTAGCAAGTAGAGTTTATTTTCTCAGAAGAAGCCAGAAGGGAAGGAAGGAAACATATTCAATTCAGTGCTTTAGAGTAACTGGTAATTGCTATTTTTCTTTTAAACTTAGATTGTGGGCTTTTAGTGACACTATACTTTCTTTGTTGTCTTTACTTATAATTGTTTTTGGGCTGTTGAAAATTTAAAACATAGTGGTCGTGTAATTCTGTGCTGTCTTTAATTGCTGCAAATTTTCCCCTCTCCTCCCCTTCCCCCAACTCTTAATTATATGCCCTGTTAAATCTGATTGACAGGAGCTAAACACAGAGTATAGTAATGGGTGTGAAGTAGGAGGGGCATAAGAGGAAGAAGCCCACCCTCAGCATGACAAGTGTTTTGATTCATTTATTTATTTATTGGTTTCTTTTTCTTTAAAAAAATAAAATTATCTGAGGATCAGTGGCAGGATTTTTAGGACAGTAAATTAATAAAAAGGGAACTAGGAGAGCTTCAGTAGCAGACAAGTAGTGGAACTGCAGTATAATGGGGGAGTGGTGCAATGCAGTGGCTGTGGGGCAGCCATATTCAGGCAGACCTTCTGGACACTGAGGCTGCCTATCTGCATGCATCTCTCTGGACTGCGGGAGGAGGTAGCCAGACTCAGAGGCGGAAGTAAACTGGGTCAGGAGTACCATCACCCTATCCAGGGACCACCAGTCCAATGCAACTGCCTCAAAGGATGCCGAGAACAAGGAGCACTTGGATGACAGTGGGCTCAGGGAGGTTAAGCGGTCAGGCAGAGGCACATCCCAGATCCTATTCCACTCAAGAACTCATATGCCACACTGGCAAATGAGGACAACCAAATAAGTACCCAGAGAAGTGGAAGGAAAGGATGTGGAGGTTAGCCAAGGAGGTGAGCTCAGCGGGGAAGCAGTGGACCCCAGAGGAGGAGAGTGAATCCTGGTGGGGACTCCATCATAAGAGGATCCAGCTAGGAACACAGGAGGGGAGGACAGGAGTTGAGGTGCCTACCAGGTGCCACGGCATGGAGGGATGGAAGGAAGATCCTGGGGATCACTGGGAAGGCAAGGCAGGAGGGTGAGCTGGATGTCATTATCCACCTAGGTACTAATGACCTGGCAAATGAGGAGCCAAAGGAAGTTCAGGAAGAGTTTAAGAAACTGGGAGGGGTCTCAAGTAGGTAGCTACTTCTGTCACTTTCTCAGGAGTACTACCTGTGAGAGCAAGGAGAGCATAGGAGTGCATGCCAGGAACTTTAACTCATGGTTGAAGAATTGGTGCTGTGAGGAAGGTTTGGATTCATTGGTGACTGGGGACCCACCTGGAGGGATGGAGGTTTGTTCAACCTGACGGCCTGCATCCATCCTGGAGAATCAAGCACTCAATGGTAAGTTTAAATGCTACATTGACAAGCATTTAAACTAGAAAGAGAGGTGGCAGGCCAGCAAGGAGGGTACCTGCCTCACCCCCACAGCTAGCAGTGGAACCAGTGAACCAGAGGGTGGCTATCTCTGCCAAGCAGTGTGCAAAATATGGAGATTAGTGCCCAAGAGGTGGATAAGCAGAAAAGGGCAAAATGCAGCAGAAGGGCAGACAGCAAGGAGAACCAGGGATAAATGACAACCAAGGAAGGGGCTGAGTAGAACAGTGAAACAGTCTAGGAGGTCAAATCATGGAAAGCCATGTGTGCAAATGCCAGGAGCCTTAGCAACAAGATGGAAGATCTGGAGGCTGTCATGGTGCAGTCAGACCTGGACATTGTGGCCATCACTGAAACCTGGTGTAATGATAACCACGACTGGGAGATGGCCATACCTGGCTACAACATATTCAGAAGAGACAGAGCAGGCAGGAAGGGAGGAGGAGTGGCACTGTATGTGAAAAATGACATAAGGGCCACAGAGATCCAGGAAGAACAAAATGGGGGAGATACTGTGGGTTAAGCTGGAAAGGAAAATGGGGACAGCCATCCGCCAGGTGTGGTCTATAGACCACCAGCCCAGGAGGAAGAAACAGATAGGGAGCTGATGCTAGCCATCCAAAGGATGGCAGACAAGGTGAGTAGTACTGGTTGGAGACTTCAATATTCCAGACATGGACTGGAGCAACCCAGCAGCAGCATCAACTAGAACAGATTTATCCTGGACTCCCTTCAAGTGCCTTCTCAAGCAACTGGTCATGGAACCAACTCGCAGAAGGCAATACTGGACCTTGTGCTCACAAACAGGGACAGTGTGATGGGGGTAACAGTGGGGGAGCACCTGGGAAACAGTGACCACCAGTCATTGTGGTTTGAAATCACAGAAAAAGCAGAACCAAACCACACAAAAACACGTATCCTGGATTTTAGGGGGGCAGACTTTGGGAAAATGGGGAGATACTTGAAAGAGGCATTAAAGAGAATGGGACAGGAATCAGGGGTTGAGGAACAGTGGGCAGTATTTAAAATGGGGATTACAAGAACAACAGAATTATGCATTAAGCAGGTTAGCAAGAGGGAAAGGAAGAGGAGACCATTATGGTTTCAAGAGGTAGCAAAGAAAGTAAAGCCAAAACGTTGCATTCAGGCAATACAAAAGACACAGGCAGAAGGGGATAGGGAGAAGTACCAGGAGAAGCAAAGGGAGGCAGGGAGGTCAGTAAGGAAGCCAAAGCTCAGACAGAAGAACACATTGCAAAATCAGTGGGTAGAGGGGACAAAACCTTTTACAGGTACATAAGTGAAAAAAGAAAGACAAAGGGAGGGATAGTGAGACTGAAGGGGGAGGATGGGGGCTGCGTGGAGGATGACAACAGTAAAGCTGACATATTGAACAGGTATTTCTGCTCAGCCTTTACTGAGGAAAGGAGGTAATGGGTCTGAAGGGAGTACAAGGGGTGAGAATGGTGCAGAAATGGACATAAGTCCCTTTACGAGAAAGGTCCTGAAGGAACTGGAAGTAATAAGAGTTGATAAAGCAATGGGGCCAGATGGGGTGCACCCCAGGTCCTTAAAGAACTAAGAGAGGTGGTGGCTGAACCTCTGGCTATCCTGTTTAGCCGATCACTGGAAACAGGGGAGGTACCCAAAGACTGGAGGACAGCAGATGTAGTCCCCTTATACAAAAGTGGGAACAAAGAGGAAGCAGGGAACTACAGACCAGTCAACCTCACCTCGGTAGTGGGAAGATCATGGAAGCACTACTGAAGGAGAGATTGGTGGAACATCTGGTTGTCAATGGACTACAAGACCAAGGCAGCATGGTTTCACCAGGGAGGTCATGTCAGACCAACCTCGTTGAATTTTTGACTGGGTGACTAGGGAGGTGGATCAGGGAGGGCAGTGGATATGGCCTATCTGGACTTCAGCAAGGCCTTTGACACTGTGCCACATAGAAGACTATTACACAAACTGGGGAATATGGGTGTGGGCAGGACAGTAGTGTGGTGGGTAGGTAACTGGCTGGGTGGCAGGACACAGAGGGTGGTGGTAAATGGCTGTCACTCCACAGAGGGAAGAGTGACCAGTGGGGTACCACAGGGATCAGTGCTGGGACCGGTCCTATTCAACATCTTCATCAGTGACATTGCCCAGGACCTAGAAGGCAGAATTTCACTGTTCGCTGATGACACAAAGCTCTGTAACAGAGTAGACACACCAGAGGGTGTAGACAGAATGAGAAGCGACCTGCAGAAACTTGAAGAATGAATGGTCAGGGTTTGGCAGTTGAAATTCAATGCAAAGAAGTGCAAGATAATGCATATGGGGCACAAAACCCTGGCACAATATATCAGTTGGGGGTGAGGATATAGCATGCACCAAGCAGGAAAGGGATCTTGGGGTTATCATCTCTGATGACCTCAAGGTAGGAAACAGTGTGACAAGGCAGCAGGTAAAAACAAATAGGATGCTGGGATGTATAGGCAGGGCATCACCAGCAGGAAAAGGGAGGTCATAATTCCACTATACAAGACACTAGTGAGGCCCCACCTGGAGTACAGTGTACAGTTCTGGAGACCATACCTACGTAAGGACATAGACAGGGTAGAGAAAGTTCAGAGGAGGGCAACAAAGATGGTGCATGGATTGCATCACAAGTCCTATGAAGACAGGTTGAAGGAACTGAACATGTACTCCCTGGAGGAGAGGAGGGAGAGAGGGGATATGATAGAGACATACAAGTATCTTACAGGGAGGAACAGGGTGCAGGAATACACTATTTTTAAGCGAAAAAGATGTTCCAGGACTAGAGGGCATGGGATGAAGTTGGAGGGAGGATGATTCAGAGGAAACATGAGAAAGAATTTCTTCACAGAACGGGTGGTGGACAAGTGGAACACCCTGCCAGAGGAAGTGGTGGGGGCTGAAACAATCACGGTATTTAAGAATGCATGGGATAGACATAAAGGAATTCTGGAGGTCAGGGGTAAGGGGCAACAGACTTCTAGGAAAACAAACTGAACTTACAAGCTCAAATGGGCAGACTGGGTGGGCCATAGGCCCTTATCTGCCGACACTGTCTATGTATCTATGTATCTATGTAAAAACTGTCTAGTTTGAAAGGAAATTCTGTTCGCATAAATAGGGGCAGAGGAGGTTACATATTGCTTTATGTTATGTTGCTTTATGTTGTTTTGTCTGAGGTCATTTTGTGGGGTTTGGTTTGTGTTTTCTATGTTATGTTATGTTATGTTATGTTATGTTATGTTATGTTATGTTATGTTATGTTATGTTATGTTATTACAAACATACAAATCTGCCAGCAGAAACAGGCCTCATGGTTTATCTAGTCTGCTCAAGTACACAGCTAGAGCCCCTCATTTACAGTTGCCCCACCCTCCTCCTGCCTTCTCTCCCCTGGATGTTTCTCAACACTACCTACCCAGACCCTCCCTCGTGCCCTGTCCCATGCCCTTTTGAAACTTCCCACTGTCTTACATGATATCATCTCCTCTGATAGGGTGTTCCATTTTGACACCACCCTTTCCGTCAAATAATGCCTCCTCATCTCCCTCCTAAATCTGCCCCCCTCCAATCTTAGCCCATGCCCCCTCATATCCCTTCCCTGCCTCAGCCTGAATAACCCGTCATAGCCACATCTGTTGATTCCCTTCAAATACATGAATGTTTCAGTCATATCTCCCCTGTCCCTCTTCTCCTCCAGGGGGTACAAATTCAGTTTCCTCAGCCTGTCCTCATAAGCTTTGCCTTCCATCCCCAGAATCATTTTTGTCATCCTGTGCTGCACCTCCTCCAGCAGTCTGATATACTCCTTAAGATACGGTCAACAGTACTGCATGCAGTACTCCAAGTGCAACCTGACTATGGACCTATAGAGGGGCAGGATCACCTCCCTATGTCTGGAGAAGAATCCCCTTGCTATACACCCCAACATCTTGTTGGCCTTAGCTGCAGCTTTCCTGCATTAAGCAGAGTTGTTCATGCTCTCCGTTACCATCACCCCTAAGTCCTTCTCTTCCTCGTGACCCCCACCCCCCCACTACCAGTATTTTCTCCTCGGGTTCCTCACCCTAAGTGCATAACCTTGCACTGTTTTGCATTAAAGTCCAGTTGCCACTCACCAACCACTCCTTCAGTTTGGCTAGGTCACCCTGTAGCCTCTGCCACCCCTTCACATCATCCAATACCGCCCCCATCTTTGTATCATCTGCAGACAGACTGATATTGCTCCCAATTCCTTGAAAGATATCCGAGATGAGGTATACCATGACATTGGCAACCGCAATTGAGTGACCTGTGAAAGGGTGACTCAATTGAGCCATATGTCAGAGCGGCAACCTGGGAGCTACAGCGACCGGATGGGGTGGGTTGACGACCTGAGCAACAGGAAGCTACTACAGGTACATGCATGGGGGGTGGAAGTGAGCACACCGCTACAGGTACGCACATGGGGGGTGTGGGAATGAGCACCGTCGGTGAGGGGTGGGAGGAGATTTGAGGGGTGGTGCTGCCATAGGCTGCCAAGCTGGTCCTGTGGTGTAGCAGATCAACTCATGGCTTTGCTGTGTAGGGTGCTGGGTTCAGATCCAGGTGCAGGTTAGTTTTTGTTGTGCCCAGCCCAAATTTAATTTTTATGTTTGCCCCTAGCGTGCACCCCCTGGGTTGAGAAACCTTAAGTAGAGTGGGAGAGGTAATGCCCCTTTGGGGGTGTGGGGCACAGCCCCTGCATAAAGGTAAAAAAAATACAAGTCCTCAGCACCATTTTGTTGTGCACCAGGAAGTCAGAGCGCCGAAACTGATTTTCAGCGCTCTGACTTCACCATAACAGCGATCACCCTTTGGCGGTCGCCATTATCACATAGAACCCTGAGATGAATAGCTCAAACAGCACAGATCCCTGTGGTACTCCACCTGTCACTGGCCTAGGGGTTAAGAGTTCTCCCATCACCATCACCTGGCGATACCTCCCCCTCAGCTAATTCATGATCCAGTTTTCTAACTTTACCCCTGCCCTCCACAGATTTTAGTCCCCCCAACCACCTGTGAGGCACTGAATTGAAGGCCTTGCTAAAGTCCAAATACAGGATGTCCACTGCATCGCCCCTATCCAGTTCTCTTGTCATCCAATCATAATACTTTATTAGATTGGTCTGGCAAGATTTCTCTGAGACAAACCGATGCTACCACCCATCCTGGAGGCCATTAGTTTCAACAAACATCACCAGTCTCTCCTTCAGTATCACTTCCATGAGTTTACCCACTACAGAAGTGAGACTCACGGGTCTATAGCTGCCTAACTCATCCCGTGGGCTGCTCTTGTGTATGGGCACCACATGGGTCATCCTCCAGTCCTGTAGCATGCATCACAAGTCCAAGGAGGTGTAGAACAGGTCCACCAGTGGCCCAGCCAGCACTTCCGCCATCTCCATCAGCACTCTGGGGTGAATGCCATCAAGACCCGGTGCCTTGTCCCCTCTTAGTGCCATTCCCACCTTCCCAGTCCACAACGGTATTGGACCAGCCTCCTCCTGCATAAACACTGAGCAGACATACTCATTCAGTGTTTCCATCTGCTCCACTCCCAATTCTGCCCACTCCCTGTGCCTCCTGATCCACATTATTTGGTCCCTGCAACTCCTTTTTTTCCTCACATATCTAAAAAAGTCCATCTCCCCTCCCTTAATGCCCTGAGCTAACCTCAGCTCCCTGGATGCCTTGGCCTCTTTCACCAGCTTGGTCACCTCCTTGGACCATCTCTCATATGCTTCCCTGTCCTCCCCCCTCCTGGTCCTCTTGAATCTTGGAAATGCTGCTGTCTTGGCCCTCACCCCCCTCCACACCCTCCTGTATAGCCAACAAGGCTGCTTAGCCCTGCTTTTCTTGCTCAGGGTCCTGGTGCAAGCCTCAGCAGCCTCTTTCAGCCCAAGTTTAATGATATCACACTTTTGTTGTGTAGCCATCTCCAGCCTGATCCCCTCAAGTCTTCCTTTCAGGATTTTCCTCACCATCCCAAATTCCACCCTTCTGAAGTCCACCACTTTAGTTACTGAACATATAGCCTCCCTGCTCGAACTTGAGCGTGAACCACACTGACTGGTGGTCACTCCCCACCAGTGGGTCCTCCACCCTTACTTCAGTCCAGTGTCTTTTCCAGCCTAGTCAGCACATTGACTAGCTGTGCTAGGTGACTAGCCTGGAACTCATCCTAAAGTACCTTCTCCTGGACACAAGAGGTGACTGGGGTACTCCAATCCACTCCCGGCAGATTAAAGTCCCCCACGATTACCACATTCCCCCTTCTAAATACCCTCCTAATCTGTTCTGCTAGTTCCCTATCCAACTTCTCAGACTGAGCTAGGGGTCCACAGTATATACCATGCCTAGTCTCAGCATTCTTCCCCTAGAGTCCAGCAACTGCATCCATATCGCTTCTGTCCTTCCTTCCTCCCCCTCATCTCTTGTGCATCTAATCCCATCCTTTACATAAACTGCCACCCCTCCCACCTTCCCCACCCCCTGTCCTTCCAGTAAATTCTGTAACCCGGGATTACCAGATCCCAGTCCTAGTGTTGGGTGGCCCAAGTCTCCGAGACGGCCGCCACGTCCATCATCCCCTTAGCTATAAGTGCCTGGAGCTCAGCAGTTTTGTTCCCCAGGCACCTCATATTCAGAGAGACCACCTTCCACCCTTTTCATTCTTCACTCCACCGCATGCACCCCCGGCCTGACTGCCCCCTCCCCCGTGACCCACCCCCATTATTGCTATGGGTGGTCAGCCCGTATGGCTCACCTTACTGGCAGCCCTGCTTACCAGCTGCACACTCACCACTCCCCCTTCCTAGTTTAAAAAACCCTTTGATTCTAAGTATTCCTCCAGCCTATGTTTCAATACACCCTGCCCCGCTCTACTCAAATGTAATCTGTCCTTAATGTATAGAATGCCGTTGCCCCATGTGTTCCCCCATTCCCCCACCAGCTCATACCCATGAGAGTTACACCACCCACCCTCCACTATCCTTTCCTTCCTCACTCTGCTTGCCCTGGGAACCAGTAGCGCCTCCAACAAGGCCATCAAGCTCCCTACCTATGTACACAGCTTCCCCAGCTCTTCAAATCTCTTACTAACCGACGCCACCATAAAGCCCGCCCCCCCAGGTTATTAGTGCCTATGTGAATCACCACATGGGGTTTCTGCCTTCCCCTCCTAACACACCTAATCTGTCTGCTGTCAAGCCTGGTACAGCTTCCACCCATGTCCAGCTATATGTTGTTCACCCCTCCCTCCTCCCCATCTTATCCCTTTCAGGATAGACTCTCCTATCACTATGATTCCCCCCCTTGGCACTATGTACTTGCTATCCCTGCTCCCCCATGCATGTCAACTCTATTCTGCCTACTAGCTCCGGACCCCCACCCTCTTGTCCCCCTCCATTTCCCTTCCAGTCTGGTTCCTTCCAATGCTAGCCACTCTTCCTTTGGTAGCTGTTCTGCCCCTTCGACAAACCTCACCTTCCTGTGTACTCCTTCACCCCTTCCTGCGTTGCAACCCCTCACAGATTCCCCTGCTCTCCCTCCCCTTCCCTCTCCCCAATCCTCCTCCTACCCACAATACCTTCCCTTCCCAGTGTCCTGTTACCCATCCCCTCTGGACGTTTGCCCCTGCATTCCTCCTACCCTTGTGCCCCCCTGCCCCAGTTCTGGGGGTACCACCATCCTCGCCTGTTTCTGCCACCAATACCACATACCTGTTTCTTGAAGCTGCCCCCACCACCAGTTGTAGCCCCCACTGTTATGAAGCAATTTCATATTGCTATGTGGTTTCCTCATCTGCTCTTTAGGGCCCACTATCTCAGCATCCCTATATGCCCGAGGGGTGCCCGGACTTCCCCCACACTTTCCCCTCCCTCCTCTCATCCTCCTTAACTCCCTTTCCAGCTTCTGGTCCTCTGCCCACAGATCCCCCAGCCTGTCGTATATGGGAGATTCCCTTAGCCTCCATAATGTGGCCATCCAGACTGCCGTCCTACAGCCATCGTAGCTTACTCTTCTGTCCCCCTGAATACCCTCCTGCCCCAGACCCCTGTACCAGCCACTCCTGCCCTGGAACTGGCACCAACCCTCCTTCTCATAATCCCAAGTCCTTACCTGCCCCCCCAGAACTCCCTCATCCCCATTTTCTCCCTGATGGATTGATCTCTCCCCCTACCTCCCCTACACAGCCCCTGAGAACCTACTTTACGCAGTGTGCCTGCAAATCCCCCTCAGTCCATGTCTCTAGACCCTGCCATACTGCCTAGTTATATCATTCACAAGAACTAACCATTAGGTAGAAACAATCCCCCCAATCAAGATAGTTGTGTTCAGCCCAGCAATAGATTGTCCCTTATACCAGGGAGTTATCCCCTTGACCTCACTGACCACAGATACAGTGAGCCTGACACCGTTGCTTCAGTTCACAGAAACTTTCCCTAGGACCAATGCCCTATTCCTCTTCAGTAATGCTCACACACCCATAGGCACGATGTGAGACATTCACAGTCACTGCTATCATATAGGGTGCACAGTACATTGAGCAATAAAGTCATCACAGTACCTGAAGATCCATGCATCCCAGTCCTCTACTTCCAGTGTTCACTTTACGCCCCTTTGAATCAGCCGATACATCAGACTTCCAGACTGAGCTCTGACGAATCCACCTCAGTTCCTCCCCCTTCAAAGTTCTCCTGCCCTGCTTGCTCCCCTCCTTGGATCACTCTTATCGGTGTGGTTCCACCATTTAGTAAAGGTGGTGGGATGGGGTGGGAGAGTGGGCCAAAAATCTCATAGCTGGGAGTCCCCTCTCCTGCCTTATTGGCTCCCAACTGCTGCCTCGTGATGCTCGCTGCCAGTTCCTAAGCCGCCGATGGGGCTGTTCCTCTGCCTCTGGCTGTTTCTACCCCAGTGCCACTGATGTGGCTCTTCTTTCTTCTCTGGTGCCACTGATATGGCCCCTTTCCCAAGCAGCCCCCTAATGGCAGCCCCTCTGCCTTAGCTGGATGCCGCAGGTGCAGCTCGCAATTGAACTACAGCTCTCCTTGGCATGGCTGAGCCTGGGCTCTTTAAAGCTCTTCTGCAGCTCAAACAGCCAACCTCCTCTGGCGACTGGTCAAAAATCTCATAGCTGGGAGCCTCTACTCCTTCCTTATTGGCTCCCAACTGCTGCATACCGAAGCTCGCTGCCAGTTCTTAAGTCACCTATGTGGCTGTTCCTCCACCTCCAGCTGTTTCTGCCCCATTGCCACCGATGCAGCTCCTCTTTCTCCTCTGGTGTGGTTGATGCAGCCCCTTTCCCCAGCAGCCCCCAACTGGCAGCCCCTTCACCTTAGCTGGATGCCGCAGGTGCAGCTTGCAATTGAACTACAGCTTATGTTTGAAGACTGAGCCATTTCCCTTTGATTTCAAGTGCTGACTTCAGTGTTGCACTAGACAATTGTGAAGTCATCAGCATTGTACCAGCTACTATCTGATTGGTTCACTACTCCAGTTATGTTGTGTTATGTCATGTCATGTCATGTCAGTCCCACTGGAGTTCACAAGATAGTCCTGCTTTTTTTTAGTTGAATAGCGTTTACCAAACTAGGGATAAAATGAATGAATAAAGATGAATCAATGAAAATGGTCTCCTCTAAATAGCACTAAAACACACATTATGCTAATTTCCTACAAAATGACTTAAAGCAATTCACTAAAAATTATTCTGCAACCTGGCCTACACCTAGAAAATCTATAAAGCTTCAAGAGCCTTGGGTTATGACTGGTTCCTAATTTACCCTTCTGTGGACATATCGCTAAGACAGTACTATGTGTACACCAAAAACTTGGCCTATTGTATCACAACCACAGTTGCTTAGATGTCAATATCAGAACATTTTACTCCACTAATCCCCCTTGCTCACTTTGAAACATAGGAATGAAGTAAACAGGTTTGTAAGTGCTTCATTGTTACTTAAAGCTGAAGTTGCATTCAACGTGGTATGCAGATTTACACAAGGATATAAAGGATTATACAATGGCTACTAAAATCCAACAATCTGATTGGTTCCCTATCAGGATTTACAATGTGTAAATCCTGATAGTACCCCACGAGAAAAAGTGCCAGCTGAACTGCCCTTCATGCGCGTAATACTTGAGCACCCAACTGGCATCTTTGTAACCCTTGCTACGTGAAGCCGTGAACTGAACTTAAAACAGAATTCAAACGGCAAGGAAACCCGCCAAAACCATGTAGCCCCAAAAAACCTCTTTGCCCCATAAAAGCTTGAATTCTTAGCCTTATGAATGTACAATCCAGTCACAGCCCCAGCCACACCGCTGCCGTTCACTCACCTACCAGCATTAAACCACCTACTGTACGTCCTCGCACTATTTCCATAAACAAAACCAGCTCCAACTACTGAACGCTGTCCCAGCTGTACCTTGGCAAATAAAAAACACAAAACATAAATTAAAAATGTGCTTTTTTTCTGTAAGAAAAAAAAGGGACATTGCATAATTGCAATATACCCCTCGAGGGTGTGGGTGATGCCAGGATTTACCCACACTGGTGTGTTGCTGGTCACTCGGTTGTGCCTCGTGACCGAACAACACAATAGGCATGAGTAAATCTTGGCATCACCCGCACCCTCTCATGGTATATTGCTTAACTAACCCACCACTGCACTCTGTTCCACTGCCTTGGCCTTCTGCCCTCTGATAGGAGATAGGAAATAGGAGATTAAGTGGGCCTCTTTAATTTACAAAGGCATATATGGACTACACGCTCATTACACTGGCAACCAGTCAACAAGGCATAGCCAAACATACCTTCTCAGGTCCTTTTTTAATTCTTGTGCCACGATTTAATAAAGATGTTGGCCTCAAAGAGATTGCAGTTACAGCTGTGGTCAATTCAAACACCCTAACATACAGTACTTAAGAATCTTTATTTGCTCACCTACAGAGCTCATGTGCCTGTGAACTACTGTGCATAATCTAGGTGGCATTATCACTCACTGCTCAAGCACTACCTTACTCTTGCATTCATTACCCTAACTACTTTCTAACTTCCAAAATTATATTTCTGCTGTTTGAAGACTGAACTGTTTCCCATTTATTTCAAGTGCTGGCTTCACTGTTGCACTAGGCAATCATAAAGTCAACAGCATTGTAAAAGCTTCTATCTGATTGATTCAGTACTCCATTGTGATGATCCTAACCTCTGAGACATTAATTATGATGAAACAAACAAAAAGATTTCATGAAATCTTGAGGCTAACAATAAAGATATGACTTGTTATCTTGCCATTTTTGTCTCCACTGATGTTCAATAATGGGTACATCGTGATTAAAATTTATGAGCTTCAATTCATTTTTTCTACACAATGTATATATAATATCTCTGCTGTTGTAGTCTCTCCTCAGATCCTCTTGAAAACTGTACATTAAATTAATTATTCATGAGCCTAGTGAGGCTCTTGGTTGGCTACTGGATCTGCTATTCTTGGAGGCACTATAGCACAGTGGATTAAGGCTCTGAGCTGCAGATCTGGAAACCTGAGTTTGAATCCTACAGTCACCTAGGTGCAAACTGTGTGATCCTGAGCAAGTCACTTAACTTCCTTGTGCTCCCAGGTCACAGCTGGAAACAAGCTTCAGCTTAGTGTGCTACTCCTGGTTAAACAATGTTCCCTTCCCTCATTAACATCTTAGAAATGACCGGTCCAGCTGCCAATTGACGCTGTGTGGCACTTATGGCATGCACTGCACGGCTAAACCTAAATGTAATTACAAAACAAAAATGGCAAAAATGAACGTTGTTATTGCAGTTAGACTTATAATCACAAAAACAACCTCAAGGCCAGTCATTTCTTTGAATTAATGACCGGCTGGAGGGAGGTGGCCCTCATTTGCACCTCAGGTGATCCATACCCCAACCAGCCATTAATATTTGGGAAATGACTGACTTCTCAGTCATTATTACTTAAATAGGTGCTGTGCCTACTGTAAATGAGGCAATTCTGGGATAAATAAAATTATGGTCCAGTCAAAGGGATCTGTGCCATTTCTCATTTGGTTTTAGTTGAAGGGAACTGTGTGGTCATTGATATACTGTATGAACTTACCAATGTGCTCCATTCTGCAATATCTTCAGTTTGAAAAGACTGTGCATTATCTGGAAAGTACTCCTCCAAATGTTTAGCAAAGACAGAGGTGGAGAACTGCAACATGGTTGACAGTACAACCGCCACAAGATCAGACAAACCCCCAGTTCCTGAGACCACAAGACAAGGGTGACCATTCAGCAGGGCCTCGCAGAGTGACTATTTCAGAACAAAAATACAGAGAGAAAAAAAGAACAAAAGGGGAAAATTAATATGGCACAACATTTATTAACTTTATTCTATTTATGTATTTAAAATGTGTTGACCAGGAGATGCACAATGAGTTGGACATTGTTTCCTGTTGTGACCTGGGGTGGGGCTATTACAAGATGTGAAAGTGCAAAAACAATAAAGAGATAAATGCAATGTATAAAGCAATATATCAGAGAGGTGCAGAATGCAAAATATACAAAAAAATCACAAAACATTTACACTGGTATTAGGAAATAACTCATATTAAAACAATGTGTGGTGTGCAGAGCTGGCATAAGCCATCAATAAGTAGCGTGTGTATGGCTAATGACAGGAGCAAGGTTTGGGGAGATGTGCCAAAAGGAGCACTTTAAGATAAGAATGCTAGGATAGGAGGTGAATAGAGAGAGAGAGAGAGAGAGAAATTACTCCAGAGAGTTGGGTGGCACATAGAAAAGGTATAGAGACCAGTGGAGGTTTTAAAGCAAGGGAAGTTGAAAGGCTAGCAAAGAAAGTAGAACAGTGAAATAGACGGGTTGAAAAGAAGGGGAGGTAGGAGCAAATAGTGGCAAGACAGTATTCCGCTAGGAAAGAGGAGCAGCAGGAGAGTCACAGTAGTTGTAATGTTTAGTATAGTTCCCTTCCCCGGAGACTCAGGGCACTTTACAAAAACATGGAGCAAAGAGCACAGTAAAACACAATACTTACAATAAATATCAACAAATGCAGATAAACTAGCTACCTGCAGCAGATATGAGAAATGTTCCGGGAATCATTCATGAGGTACAAAATGGTAGTATAGTACAGTGGTTTAAGGCTCTGAGCTGCAAATCTGGAGACCTGGGTTTGAATCCCACAGCCCCCACTTGCATATACTGTGTGACCCTGAGCAAGTCACTTAACTTCCCTGTGCTCCCAGGTCGCACCTGTAAACAAGCTTTCAGCTTAGTGTGCTATTCCTGGTTAAACAACTGAAAAAAAAATGTTAGACTCCTCTTAAAGGCCTCAATTGATGGGACCTCTCTCTTGGGAGAGGGTTCCAAATCACTGGGGCAGCTTTGTCGAAAGCCCAGTCACCCCCTGACTTCAACCTGGTCCTCAGAATATCCAGCAGACCCACATCAGTGGAGTGGAGTGAGTGGGAGGATGATAAAAGAGACAGGAGATCATCTAATGGGCCTGAAGGGAGAGAAGATAGAGGTTAAGATAAAGGGAGCAGGGATGGATATAGGTGCAGAGTTAAGGGCAAAGATCTCATCATATCTTGATGCAATTTAAGTTTACAAGTTAGAAGATTTTAGTTTGAGACATAATTGTTAGGTCCTTAAACATACAACAAAATAAAATTAAAATATAAACTGAAAATGTTTACCTTCAGCAAATTAGGCTCTCCTTGAACTAGCAATATTAAAACAGGAACTGGAATATCTTCAGAATCTAATAAAATAAAATCACACATTAGCACATAGGAATCAAAGACCATTGGTACTGAGATGTGTCACACTGTCACAAGCAGAAGCAGGCCTTCTCTGAAAATTAAATGTGACATCTGAGCTGGGCTATAGCAAAGGATCTAGGGGCAACAGTCCAAAAGAGAGCCACTGTAAGCAGCAAGCTTGTGTAATCACTGCCAGTCCAATAAAGGGCCATTACAATGCAGCTCCATGCACTCATTCCTTTAAAAAGGTAGCCAGTCCACTATAGACCACTGCATGAGATACCAGTTACTGTTAGACACAACAGAGCAGAGAAGTTGTTTTTGGAAGAAGAGTAGCACGTTGGAAGCATAAATTATACAAGAAGACAAATCCCTGCCAGTGACTCACATTTGATCCTCTAGTCAAGGTCATCAGAAGGTTGGCTGGGGTGGATGGAAGACTGAGAAACTGAGTGACGGCTCTCTTTCTCCAGGGTAGGGGGTGGTGTGGCATCCAGTGTTAGCCTGGCTCCTAGCAATGGCTAGGGGGCAGAATGCCAGGACCACAACTTAGGAGGAAGAGAAGCAATAGCCTTTCAGTGTATTATGTAGAGGTGCACGTGTAGAGATGACATTGACGGCACTGCACAATGCTCTTCTACAAGGGAGGAAATTGGGAGAAAAATAACCCTGACTGGCAGGATGATTCCCTAACTCCTCTAAGGCCCCACGCTGATGACCTTGGCATGGCTCTACTGGATCCTTGAAGGTCGAGTCAAATGAGGCTCTCCATCTACCCATCATAGATGGTAAGTCATGGGGGAAATGAAGCCAACATGTCCAGGAGATATCAGGTGATGAGGCTTGGGGAGATAGGGGTCAGCCTGGGAGTGGAGGAAAAAAAAAGAAGACAAATTACTTCCAGTTTGTTTGGTGTTTGTAAATATGTTCAAGCCACACACATACTTTTGGAAGCCAAAAACCCAGTGCAGAGCATCATGGTTATGCAAAACCTCCTGGTATGACCGTAGTGTCAACTTGTTTAATTAACAACAGCCCAACAGAGCTCCATAATGAGCAATCAGTTCATGTATTCACTTCCAACCCCACAAAGGACCACGGCAATAATGCAGCACAGTACAATCGCTGCTTCACTAAACTAGCCAGTCTACTGCAGACCAACGTATGAGGCACTCCCTGCAGTCAGATGTAGCATACTCAGTAGCCAGCATAAAAGAGAGCCAATTTTGAAGAAGAGTAGTATGTAGGGTGTGTAAATATTGCAAAAAGATCACATTCAGTATGTCTGGAATTTATAAATCTCTGACAAAATTGGTGTAAAAAACCCTACTCATCAGTTTCAATTTAAAGTATTTTACTATACAAAGAGCTATGTGTTCAAACATTATCCAAATCCAATCAAATATTAGGTGATCTCAAACTGATCACTTCGTCAGGGAAACACTATTTACATAATAAGATCCAAAAATCTGTCTAATTTTTTTAGTTCATTTACACATCATTAAAACTGAAGAAGCAAGTGCAGTTTCTGCCGGATGGGAAAATGCTGTATGAGATTCTAAGACGATGATGTGAACAGAGCAGCTGAACATATCAGAGGGTTGTGCCCCCCCCGACCACCACAGTGGATTGGATAGTTTAAGGGGGCAAAGCCCCTTCCCCACTTGCCACCAAATCCTCCACTCCTACCACTAATATACTACTACAGCGACTACTAATAGTCGAAGTGCTGATGAGATTGCAGACATTATCAGTCGACACTTTGTTATGACACGGAAATCTCATCGGATGACATCAAAATCTCATCTGCCATTTTGCATCCGATAGAAACTTCACCAGTGCCAAATTAAAAACAGACCAATTTACTATTTAAAGTTCAACAATTGTTGAGGACTTGCAATAAGTAATGCTCAAGCAACCTAAAGATAAGAACTGATTCCTGTGTGAACCTTTTTTCAGGTTCAAGAAGGGGACAGAGTCAGAGTTTGTAAGGATCATTAATGGATCCCTGAGAAAAAACAGCATTACTATGCTAATCTTTTCTTCTAACAAAAGGAATCCACCGATGAAATGCCTTACAAATGGCAGACTCAGTAACAGTACCTTGGGAGGATGGGTCTAGAACCCATTTAGGAAAAAGGTTCTGCAAGACGGCAGTTCCAAAACTGGCATCCATCTGGACTCTATCTCCAAACAGTGGCGCTTTGTGAAGGTGTGTACTGTTTTCAAGGTAGCTACTTTATAGATTTCTTGAAGGAGGATGCTCCTTGTTGCTGCCACGGTGGCAGAGGTGCCCTTTGTAGAATGTACTCCTAGGACCCTGGGGGTACATTGCCAGCTTTTTCATAACAGAAATGTATGCTGTAGACTACCCAGTGAGAGATAGTTTGCTGCAGGCTTACCTTTGACAGCCTCTCTATGGGAAATAAAACGCTGTGTGCTTTGTGACCTGGCATCCCTTGTCTCATCTAGGTAGTGACCTGGTGCCTGTTTTACATCCAGACAGTGCAATTTTTGCTCACCTGTACTGTAATGTTCAAGACAGAGTATGGGAAAGGTTACTGACTGGTTTAAGTGGAACTGAGACACCACCATAGGTAGGAATTTCTTATTGGTCCTAATGACTATGTTATCCATGTGAAAAATTATGCAGACTAGATCTGTCCAAAGAGCTTGTAGTTCATTTTCTCTCATGGCAGATGCCATGGCTATCAGAAAAATTGTTTTCCATTTGACATATTTTAAATAAGCATTAGCCATATGCTCAAAAGCAGATTCCATCAGCTGGACAAGACTATATTTAAGTCCCATGGATGGCCTGGCTCCCTTACAGAGGGATACAGGTGATTGAGGCTCTTAAAGCACCTTTTTAAAACAGGTTGTGAGGCCAATGATGTGTTGCTTGCTGATGTATAGGCTGACACAACTGCCAGGTGTATCTTTAGGGTTGAAGGTACACCTGGCAGGTCCTAGACCTAAGGACAGTAAGTGTACCAGGTAGTTCCACACTGTAGGCAGCCCTGCCTGCATTGGGATTATCTTCCTGAGGGTACAGTAGTGTGAAAATCACCTCCACATAGAGAAGCATGCTTTCCTTGTTGCTAGTTCTCTGGAAACCTTCAGCACCCTCAGCACCTTTTCTGACTGACTTAAACTGAATAATTCTAGCTCTTCTAGAGCCATGTCCTCAGAGGTAGTGTTTTGAAGTCTGGCAATGGAAGTCCGTCCTGAGATAGAGTCAGCAGGTTGTATCTCAATGACAGACTGACGGGAATTCTCCTGGACTGGGTCAGATGCACTGAGTAATAAATCTGTCTGATTCAGTCTAGGACTATTAGGATTATTTTTGCTGGCTCTCTCCTGAGCTTTATCAGCACTTTCTGAATGCAAGGGGATGGTGAGAAGGCATACAAGAACCTCCTTGTCCAGTTCAGAGCTTGTGCATCCTCTCAGACGATGTACCTTGTTGGTGGCCTGTAAAAAAACTTTGGGAGCTGATTGTTCTTCAAAGAAGTAAACAGATCTATTTCTGGATAACCTTGTCATCTTCTAAGGATTAAAGCCAGCACTTACTTGTTCAAGGTTCACTCATGATTTTATTGGCTGATTCTGCTTAGGGAGTCTGCTAGGGCATTGTCCATGCCTGGCAGATGTACTGCAAAAATCTTTGAGTCCAGAGAATAACCCACATCCCAGATTCTCATAGCTTATATGCACAATTTTGAGTATGTTGCTCTCCCAACACACACACACACACACTTTTTAATGTAGAACATTGTTGTAGCCTTATCTGTCCAGATTTGGACAGACTGATCCTGTAGTAGGAAGGAAAAAGACTGCATTGCCAGCAGTACTGCCCTGAGCTTGAGGAGATGTATGTGCTCCTGGTCTCCTGATGCTCTAGATGCCACTCACTGTGAGATCTTCCAGTTGAACATCATTGCAAAGAAGTTATTGTGAGGACTGCTGTAGTGGATTGCTGGATGAAGGGGTTTTCCTCCTTCCTTTACTTTAGCGCTTGCACAAATGCTTTTGTGACTAGCACCAGCTGAGACAGTGCGTCTGACCACTGGGACCAGTGATCTCTTAGATGTACTGAATGTCCCTCATCTGAAATCTGCCTCATGGCACCACAGTATGTGGCCAGGGCACAGGGTCATAATGTTCCAAGACAAAAAGCCATTTTTATATGCCACACTGCCAAAACACCATGATATACTACTGTAAATATGGCATAATTCTTTTGCTGGGGGTTCCGTACCATGCAATCCCATAACAGAGGGCTGTGCCCTGAACCCTCCCCCCCAACTAATATAATTAACTCCGTGGGGCACACTTAGGATCACACGAAGTGTTAAAAAGAAATGTTTTCCATGTGTCTGGGACCGGGAATCGAAACCCGGTCCTAAATGCACTGCTTACATCCCTTGCTGCCCATGGCTCATGCCATCGAGCCACAGCAGCTGCTCAGCAGACCCCTCTCCCAGCAGAAATCTTATCCTGCACTGGTAAGATTGAGAGGGTGCACTACTGAACATCCTTTCTTTCGTGGTTTTGCACCCTCTCACTCTTACCTACCGTGCTGTTCCTACCTCGTGGTCATGTCGTGCGCTGTAGAGCATGCGACATTATGACCCAGTAGGTGTAGGGGGCAGTAGCTGCAGAAAATACCTTGCATAGCTTGGGTGGCCCACTGTGAAGGATTCTGCACTGGCAATCAGGTCTGAAATCCTTTACTGTGGTAGAAAAGCCTTCTCCTGCAGGCTATTCAGCTCTGCACCTAGGAAGTCCAGCACCTGACCTAGCTCTGTCCGAGACTTTTGCAGCTTTATTATTCATCCCACTCACCTAGTGTGTGGAGAACCAGCCTCTTGTTCTGTTTTCCCTGAGATGATCTAGTCATCTATGCAGGAAGAAAACACCACACCTTGTTTTCATAGGTGAGTTGCCACCATGGTAGGAGCTTTGTGAATACCTTGTTACTGAGGTGAGACCTTAGTGAAGACCTGTAAACTGATACTGGCAAGTTCCCAGCCAAAGCCTGAAATATTTTCTGTGGCTGGATCTGATTTGGGATGTGGAAATATGCGTCCTTCAGATCCAGTGATCCTAACCATTCTCCTGATTGTAGAGATGGTATCAATGTGCCCAGAGTGGGTGTGTGACCATCTTGAACTTTTTTTTATATACTTATTTATCTATTTATTTATTTGGTTTTTGGTAACTGGGTAAGTACACTAGAGAACTGAATGTTATTCAGATATCTCAAGTCTAGAATGGGTCACCACTGCTTGTTTTTTTCTTGTGGATCAAGAAGCACCCTGAAAACAGGCCCTTGCCCCACTGTGGGGCAGGAACTGTTTCTACTGCTTTGCTTCCAGTTCCAG
Source organism: Neoceratodus forsteri (assembly GCA_016271365.2). Taxonomy (NCBI): domain Eukaryota; kingdom Metazoa; phylum Chordata; order Ceratodontiformes; family Ceratodontidae; genus Neoceratodus; species Neoceratodus forsteri. Next base: position 522,290,263 of record CM057458.1, read on the forward strand.
CAAACTTTTTTCTATTGGTGAACAAACTGGAATATGTTTTGGTCTCTGCCGTTTTGAAACCCTTTTGAATTGCAGAAACAATAGCCAACCCATTACTTCCAGGACACACTTGTCTGTGGTCATTCTTACCCATTCCTGAAAGTAGTAATCTGCCGTCCCTCCATTGGCCATGGTTGACTGTTGGCTGCAGCATGCCTTAAGCGCCCCCCCCCGCCTCTGCCTCTGTAGTAACCTCTTTTTGGTTGGACTCTTAGACAGTGCAAAGTCTTGGATAGTAACCCATGTCCCTGTCTTTCCTTCCACATGGCCTTTAGGAAGTGGAGGCATTTTCTTTCTCAGTGTTACTTTTAAAAGTGGACTTGTTTTCATCTACTTTTTTTCTTATACACCTGTGGTTTGTCATCAAATAGGGAATTTCCCTCAAAGGGGAAGTTAATTGCTTCAGCCCAAATATCCTGGGTAAGATTGTAGCACTTAGCCAGACAAACCTCCTCAGTGCCACTGAAGCAGAATCATCACAATTTACAGGCATATGGAACTGGTATTTAGTGGCATCTACTGCGGACTTTGCAGTGTTAGCCAGATCCTATGCCACTTCACCATTCACCTTATCACTCAGTGCTAGCACTGCATTTTACAATGTTTTCTAATAAGGATGGATGGACCCAAAAAGGTCCTGACCCTTTTTATCAGGACCAGGATCCATGTCAGAGTCATGATAAGTTCTGATTGATCCTGATTCAAATCAGAACCTTAAGAAAATTAATAGTAATACTTGACAACAGCACTGAAAAATAGGAAATAAAGTAATTTTTCCTACCGGAGTGTGTTGGCCTGTTTCTGACTCCATTCTGAGCCCCCGTCTGCTGGTTATATGTTAGTCACTTGTGCTTCTTGCCCTCTGTGTGAGCCATTGGTATGGTATCACTCCCCCATTCTAACCCAGTAATTCTGGGTATCCCCAACCTGTCCCATCTGATGCCCTCTCTATATGCAGTACACCCTTAATTCCCCCTCCTATTTATTTATTTATTTAGCTTTTGTTGACCGGGTAAGTGCACTAGACAAATCCTGCCTATTTTCAGGCACAACCCGGGGGAAGGGGATACAGATGAATGCCAACTGACTTTGAACCAGATTAAGCTGTTGGTGGTATTTTTACTGAATGAGGGAAATTTAGCCAGGACACTGGGGAAATTCCCCTACTCTGCTGGCGTTGGGAAGCCAGTAGGGGCGTGCAAGGGTCAGTAATGGCCACTGCATGGCAGATGGAGGAGGAGGAGGAGGAGGTGTTGGAGGAGGTCTCCGTAGAGAGACGGTCGGTATTGAATACAGAGCAGTCGGAGGTCCCGTTAGTAGCGGAATTGAGCGCCACTTTTTCTAAACATATTGCATCGAAGCGGTACTGAAAATGCTGATTTACAGACCTGTGGGACTCCTGCTTTTGGCAGCGAAGACTGGTATTGCAGTAGTTTCTGAAATCTCCAGTAGCGCCTTTAATTTCAGCCTTGGAACGATTTGCAGCGGTTCAGAGGAAGATGCACTGTGGAACCAGGAAATGCGTAATACGGCTCTCTCATCTGGCGTTAGTAGCGGTGGAAGCGGCAGGAATCGCCCGGAGGAGCACGACAGCTCTCATCATGGCGGCAGAGAATACTGCACGGCGAGCAGACGGGGAAGGAGACGGAGGACAGTGCAACATTTGGCGTTCTTGCTCAAAGAAAGGGGGTAAGCCACAGCCCCCCTTTAGTTTTGGATTTTCATAAACAGACTTCTCCTACTATTTCAAACAAGGCTTTTCCTACATTTACCTTACATAAGGAAGCAGGATTTGTATTTAAACCTCAGGTGAACACTTTTGAGTCCCGGGACAATAGCAATATAACTTATCAGACAACAGGCTCGCAAGAGGGGGTCACAGAATTCTTCTTTACTGACACTGAGAAAACCCCTGAAATGAAGATTGTAGCCCAAAATAAAGTTTCCTCAAGTCTGCCTTCACTTTCCTTGGGCAAACATGATATAAATTGGACACCTCAAGCAGCCTTAACAGCTGCAGGGTGGAAACCTTTGGGGAAAGGGATCTGGTCTCCTGATACTGAGTGGGACAGTTCTCTTGATATTAATAAACATGTTTCTACATGGTGTCCTGGTAATTCTGAGGTAAAAACTCTACCTAGTTCTGAGTTACATGTGAATCAGGAGGGGGGGGTACAGAAGAGGATGGTTCAGCTCCTACTGTATGTTCAGATACTAAGAGACAGGAGGAAAAAGTGGAAACAGTTGCAGATAAACCTCTTATGTCAAGTTTGTTTTCTCAAAGCAAAGGGAAGCTGCACCCAGGAGGAATGCATGCATCAGGTATAAGGTGGGTTAAAGGACAAACCAGACAGATATTACGTTGGAAATTGTTATTAAAGGATTCTTTAAAGTTTCTACCTAGAGATGTTTTTATGCTTATCCACATTTCGGGGAAGACAATTTCGATGTTAGTTCTTGATCCCCAGCTTTATTAGATCTCTTTTGGGACAGGTACAATCAGGTCAAGTTTTCTCCCTTGGTCCCCTTTCTGGTAATTCCACTGTCTAAACCCCTAACTAAGTTCACATTGTTATGTTCAGAAATGAGAGTGTGCATGTTGAGGATATCACCTTTGGCTAGCACAAAATGTGAAATCCAAAGTGACCCAGAACCTATCTTGGATGCCGAACAGTTTTGGACAGGGGTGGAAATTAAGTTAAATTAAGTGCCAGACAGCTTCAGGTATTGAACACATGCCCAATTCCTTCTTGTTAGGTAGGGATAGGGGTGGTGTTTTATAGCGGTCAGCCAAGAGCATGCTACAGGTGTGGGGCTAAAATCATCTATCAAGTACGTGTGACCAGCCCAAATGTGATACCTGTGGGGAAATAGGGCATGTTACTATGTTTTGTAATAACCCAATCAAATGTGATCTTTGTGAAGAACCAAACCATGCCTTTAGGGACTGTCCTTGGGCAGCACAAAACAAAAACAATTTGGAAGGGAAATCAGACTTTTTATAAAAATCCCAAAATGATATGAGTCATCAAATCCCAGAACAACTTGTTATACCCCCCCAAATCCTCAGAGTCCTAAGGCCTCTTTACCCAAGAAGGTTCAACCAGTGTGTACTGCGCATCAGGTAGGGCAAAAAGAGAACATTAGGGAAAAAACATTCCGATTTCCTTGCAGCCGGTCTGTTATATAGACTCGAAAGAAGGTCCCGGGGACAGAGAGGAAGTGGTTTCAAAGCCTCCACCAGTTCTCAGAAGATCGAGTAGAACTCAAAAAACTTTAGTGATTCCTGATTCTGAAGGAATGGAAACCAAAAACTCATACGAGGCTTTGAGTTGGGGGGATTCTGAGATAGACATGATGACACAGATTCACAAGTTTCATTACAAGATAACTTGGGGACAATGAGGATGATTATAAAGGAAAAAAGAAAAGGAGAAAAATGATTCCAGCTGTTTATTTTTCCTTGACCTAAATCTTAAAGCATGGAATGCAACTTTTCTTGGGCTTCCTAAATACACATAGTCTGTTAAAATCAAAAAAATATACTCTTTTCATATGCTACATGATCTCAACTGTTCAATTATATTTCTTCAAGAAACATGGATGTGTAATAAAATGCAGTGCTCTGCTTTTGCCAGGATTGGCCTTTGGGGCCCATCTTATTGGTCCTTCGGGAAGATAAGCAGACGGTGTTGGCATTCTTTTAATTCTTTCAACTTTATTCTATATAAACTAATGATTTATGCCCTGGAAGAATATTGATAATAGAAGGACTTGGTTCTCCTATACTCTTCGACTAATTAATATTTATAATCCCCAGACAAAATCTGGTAGGGTTGCCTGCATGAAACAAATTCAACCCTTTTGGTGACTACTGTCCCTATCTTTTGGGCGGAGACTTTAATTGTGGAATAACATTTAAAAGGAAAACTGATAGCTCTAAAAAAGTGTATTGCGACACTATATGCTTGTTAGATATTATCAAAAGTGCGGATTTAATTTCTTGCATGAATAAACAGGCCTCGGGCCCAATCGGTACTTTTTTTAAAAGTGGGGTCGGTTATACTATCGATCATCTCTTTGTAACCAAACAAACTTCATTTCACCATTCTCAAATCATCCCAGTAGAATTTTCAGACCATGCTCTTTTAATGACCCACATAGGCCTTTCGAGTTCTATTCAGAAGCAAAAACCGAGATGGAAACTTAACACTTCCATGTTACAAGAACCTTTGGTTTTAAATTCCATTACATTAATCTTACAAGCCAGACTATCTGTTTGTTTTTTATATCAAGATTTGGGGATTTGGTGGCTGGAGACGAAAAATGACTGCATTAATTGGTTCAAAAAACAAGGTAAAATCCGTCAAAAGGAAAATTGTTTTCGCTATCTCCAACTTAGGACCCAATTACAAAGATTATTATCCAGAGCCACCTCTTCCAGAGAGAATTTTTCTTCACAAATTGCAGAAATTAAATCACAGATGAAAATCTTTCAGTATTATCGAGCAGGGACCCTGCAAGCAGTCATTTCCAATCATTTAAGGAAATCAGTTTTTGGAGACCCTTTTGAATTATGTAAAGAGGTCAAAGAGCATGGATTTTTATCCTTCTTAACTGATGGTGATAAGACCGTTACTTCAATTACAGAACTAGAAGACCTAATTCATAAACATTTTAAGGATCTTGAGCCCCTTCAAAATCCCTCCCAAACCCAAATTAATAAAGTATTAGGATTCCCTATAACAAAGGCCTTAACACCAGAATTAGTTTCACTCTCACAACCCTTTCAGAAAGAGAGATTCTGAAGGCTTTAAATTCTTTAAAGCCCAATGTAGCTCCAGGTCTAGATAGTCTCTAACTCCTTTTATAAAACCTTTTCTAGAGAACTTTGTTCTATTCTGGTATTTGTTTATAATTTTTTTATGGATCAGGGAGTTAGTATAGCATCTTTTTCTGATAGTATACAAACTTACATTCATAAATCAGGGAATAAGGGGTTATTTCAGAATTGGAGACCGATCACTTTATTAAATTCTGACTATAAAATTTTGATGTCAGTAATTAATAACAGACTTAGAGATTTGGCTAAATATAGTTTTTCTCCAATTCAACATTGTGGCATCCCTAATCGTAGCATTCAGGCTATGTTATGTTCAATTAGAGACTCTATTGAAAAATCTAATGAGTTGGGAGATAGTGATTTCCTTGTTTCTCTAGATTTAGAAAAGGAATTTGATAGAGTAAACCATTCTTTCTTATTTGCGACATTAGATTTTTTTAAAGCCCCTTTTCATTTACGGAATTTAATCAAAAACCTTTATAGCTCAGGTAAAGTATTCCTTTCATTAATGGGAAACTAGGGAATGGATTCTGGTCAATTGTGGAGTAAGACTGGGCTGCCCTCAAGCCCCTGTTATATAATTTTCTTAGAACCTCTTCTACGGTCAATTAGTATATCCCCTTATGGCAAGGGATAAAATCCCAGACTCGATACATCTCTAACTATCCAGGCTTATGCAGATGATATCTGTTTATTCTTTACACACATTAACCAGCTTGAATCCTTTTTTACCAGTTTTCAGGAATACGTGTTGTAGCTAACACTAAGATTAATCTACTTAAACAAAAGGCTTACTTATAGGTGGTTTTTCCTCAAGCGCCATTTGTCTTGCATTCAATCACATTTACAACAGAACCTATAACTATTTTAGGGATCCAATTTGGCCCACAAATCGCCCAGCAGACAATTGAAGCTTGTCCTAGACAAAATTGGAAAAAAGTTCTCAGATGGAAATGATATAGGTTTAACAAGGAGAAAAGAATACAGGTTTTAAAACAGTTTATTTTACCTTGTTTACAACATACGGCTGCAATATTTCCTATTCCAGGCAACCTGGAAACTAGGTTATATAGTATCTGTTTCCAGTTACTCTGGGGAAACAGACTGAACCCAGTTAAAAGATGCTATACATACCTTGAGAAAAAAAAGGGAGGCCTAGGAATGGTTGACCCTGTTTTATTTTGCTTCACTATTTTCTTCTCCAATTCTTTAAAAAGTTGTTTAGAAGGAGCTAATAGACAGGAATTATTTTTCTTCCATAGCTTATTGAGAAGATATCTTACAGCATGGTTACATTGTGCTCCTAAACCTTCTATTTACCTAGCCCTACCACTTTATTTTAAATCTGCAGCACAGAAACTGTTCAAATGGTGGGTTACAAAACAGCAAATATTACGATGTTCCTCGAAAACATTGTATAAAGAATTATTGGTTTCTATATTTCCAAGCACTCCAGAATTTAGGAATTGTCCAAAAAATCGTAATGAGGATGTTCTTAGCCAACTGAATAATACAAGATTACCGACTTTCATGTGGAATCCAATGGCTTACCTTATATGGTAAACTAAATGTAAGGGCACGGCTAAATATAAGGCCAAACAGAAAGGATGTGTCCATATTTAGGCTGTATAGACCAAGAAGAAACCATGGAACATTTTTCTCCATTGTTCAATAGCACGAAAATATGGGATCATTTAGCTATAGTTTGGAATTTTCCTTGGCTAGCCTACTCCTACGACATTTTAGTAATTGGGTCTTTTTCGGTATCTTTTCAGTCTTTTCATACAGGAACTTTGCAGATTTTTTTTGCCTGTTTAAGATATTGTTTATGGCAAACAAGATGCCAATGGGTCCTATATCAAAAGAAACCATCCATCCAAGTTTTTAGGGCTTATGTTACCAATGTGTTGAACAATATTGTTATTTCAGATGTTCAACAGTTTAATGTCACAAAAGTTAGAATGTGGTGGAAAGGTTTTTCTCATATTATTAAATTTAAATAAGGATATTGGATATTTACAGTAATAGTTAATCCCTATATTTGCTCTGAAATCTCTTTGTTTTCCTCTTAGAATTATTAGGAGTTTAAGAGTATGGTTCATTGCTGTGTTTGTTTTTCCTTTTTTTTCTCTTAGTTTTATATCCGAGCATATATGTCATCTTCAGTATATATTGTTAAACTAGTGTTGCATTTGTTCCCCTTTTGTTTCCTTTTTTCCCATTGTTTACTAATTTTCTTGTTCATTTACCATTCAATATGTTTGACATGTGTTTATTTTCAATAAAATTACCCCTACTCTTTTCGATAAGTGCCATGGGATCTTTAACATCCACCTGAACTACCACCAATCCAGGCAGATGGGACCTCGGTTTAACGTCTCATCCGAAAGACGGCACCTCAGAAGTGCAGCACCCCTCTCATGCTGCACTACAGTGTCAGTACTGGGATATTAACCCAAGTGCCAGATGTGGGAACTGAACCCGCAGCGCTCTGATCTCCCAGCCTCAGAGGCGAGTGTGCTACCTACTGAGCCACTGTCACTGCACTATCTGCTTGACATCCACACTTCTCCATTATATACATTGTGCGCTCGCCATCTGCCAGCAACCACCCTGCCCCAGTATGCAGACCCCTGCTCCTTCATTTGCTGCTACCCACCCAGCCCTGTGAATACCCCTTCTCCCATTTGGTTTATATCCACCATGCACTTGAATGAATACTTTCCCACCCTGCTGTCCTGCAATAGATACATCTGCTTTCTGCCCTGTCCTAGTATCAAATACCAGAGGCCCTTCCATCTCCACCATGTACCATTATTATTATCACTGTTCCCTCCTCCTATTTGTGGTACCCACCCTGTTACAGAATAAATATGCCTACCCCCACCTTCCATCTGCTGATGCCCATCTTCTCCCACAGTGAACACCCTTTCCCTCCTCCTGTCTACTGATATCTGTGACGCTTGGCCAGGTGGTTATGATTACTGTATGATATTGGTATTATAAATAAATGGTCAGTGTATGAAATGTCAGTCTGTGAGATTTGGTCCTTTAAATTACAAGGTGACAGCAGCTGAAACCGCCAGATGTAATTAAAACTGATAAGGGAACCAGTTAATTAACTACCTTCCTTCTAGTGGGCATTTAAATTTTATTATATTTTATGACATGCCTAGGCTTTTTGAAGTTGAAAACCAAATGAGACTTTATGAGTCTGCCAGAGGATGAGCCTAATAAGCTTTTATGATGTCTTAAGAGGAGCAGGCCATTTGATACCAACGTGGTGTGAAAAGTTGTAAACCCTTTGGTGTTCCTTGGGAAAACAGGAATCAGCCACCAGTTCAAAGGAAATGCTTTGTGTTCTGTGCTGGGAAGGGTTCTGTATCAGTTTACTTTGCTAAACCAGTAGGAGGAGAGAGAGCTTAATTGGGGGTGTGGCTTAGACACTATAAAAGCAGGTGACTCAAATTACAACTTCCTGTTGCTAGCCTTTTTTCTTACTAATTGCCTCCATCCCACCCCTCCACCCACCCACCCACCTAAGCCAGTTCTACTTTTATAGCCACTGGATTTGACTGTCAACAGGAACTTCCTGTTTGGCAGTAGGAAGGAAGGATCATAGAGAAACATTGGTTTTGTCAACCCTAAAGGAAAAAGTAGCTCACTCATCCCCCAGCTGCTGGTGGTCTGACACTGAGCAAGGAAGAAGGAGGCTACTGAAGAATATAGGAAGTTACTGTCCCAGAACAGGAAGGGTGAGAGCTGTAAGGAGAGGAGAGGTAAGCATACAGAGAAACAGGAGGGGACACAAAATAAGACATGATAGGAGTGGTGCAGTGCAGTGGCTGTGGGGGCGGCAGTGTTCCGGGAGAGACATTCTGGAGGCTGCGATGCTGCCCTATTTGCAGGCACTCTCTGGTCTGAGGGAGGAGGTTGCCCATCTCAGGCTGACCTGGCTAGGATTCGTGAAACCTCCTCCCCCACCCAGGGACCACCAGGGCCAATGCAACTACCTCAGAGGTTGCCAAGAAAGAGGAGAGGCTGGACCAGGGTGGGCTAAGGGAGGGAGGGAGAGGGTGGTGGAACAGAGTTGCATCCCTCCAGCTGTACCGCTCCACAATTCATTTGTTCTTCTGGTGGATAGTGGTTCCTCCACAGAGGCACCTGCAGTGGAGACCAAGGAGGATGCTGGGAACCTTCACAAAGAAGACCCACAGGAGGGTGGCATGAGAGCTCACAGGGGAAGAAAACAACTCCTGGTGGGGGACTCAATCATTAGGGGGTAGAAATGGATGAGGAAGGGGAGAGGGAGGTAAGGTGCCTGCCTGGCGCCACGGCTTGGAGGGACAGGAAACAAATCCTCAAGATCGTGGGAGCAGCTGCACAAGGGAAGGAGCTGGATGTCATTGTCCACCTAGGGACAAATGACCTGGCTAGGAATGGGATCAGAGCAGTGCAAGAGGAGTTTGTAGAGTTGGGGAGGGGCCTTAGACAAGTAGTGCATACAGTAACCTTCTCAGAGGTGCTGCCTGTCTATGGCAAGGGTGATGCCAGGGTGCTCCTCACCAGGGAATTCAATGAATTGTTGAAAAACTGGTGTGGAGCTCAGGGTTTTGGCTTCATTTGGGACTGTGGAGCCACCTGGAGGGATGCAGACCTATACTGGTGCGATGGTCTGCATCTGTCCAGGGGGAACCAGGATCCTAGGTGAGAGGTTTAAATGCTTCATTGGCAAGCATTTAAACTAGCCAAAGGAGGAGGCACTGAAAAGGGGCAGGGAAATACCAGCCTCCCCCCACAAACAACAGTAATTAGTGAGGTAAACACCAAGGTAGAGAAGTCATTAGGGAGCAGGACAGAAGTAAATGTAAAAAAAAAGGCAAAGGCAGTAAGGACAGGAATGGGGCTAAAAGGGGTAAGGCCATCAAAAAGTGTAGGGTGATGAGTACCAATGCCCATAGTCTGTGTAACAAGCTCGCTGAACTAGTGGCCTTGATGGAAGAGGGTTGCCTGGATATTGTGGCAGTCACAGAAACATGGTACACAGAGAAGCATGACTGGGATGTCACCATACCAGGATACACAATCTGCAGGAGGGACCGGGAGGGTAAAAGAGGAGGAGGAGGAGTAGCTCTTTATGTAAAGCAAGGGATCAAAGCAATGGAACTAAAGAGTAAACAGGGAGCAGATGAGACACTGTGGGTCACCCTGGGACAGGAAATGGCACCACAATCTGCATGGGGGTTGTATACAGACCCCCATCTCTGGGGGAGGGAATGGACAAGGAAATGATAGAAGGCTTCCTTAGAATGGCAGAAAAAGGAGATAATGTTGATGGGGACCTAAATATGCCAGATGTTAACTGGAGCACCTTTGCTGCAGGCACATCCAAGAGCAGGGTCATTCTTGATGCCCTGCAGGGCAAGCCTCAGACAGCTAGTATTGGAACCCACCGAGGAGCAATCTTAGACCTGGTATTCTCAAATGAGGACGGAGAAAGAATCTCAGATTTAGAAGTGGGTAGCCATCTGGGAACAAGCGACCACCAAACAGTGTGGTTCACGATAAACACAGCCACACAATCAAGCCATACAAAAGCAAGAGCACTGGACTTTAGGAGGGCAGACTTTGGGAAAATGAGAGAGTGCCTCGGAAAAGCACTAGCAAACAGGCAAGAAGGAGGGGTGGAGGAACAATGGGGAGTAATCAACACAGCCATCACAGAGGCAACAAGCCTTTCTGTAAAGCAAATCAACAAAACACAACAAAGGAAAAAAATGCAATGGTTCTCAAACGAGGTGGCAGGGAAGGTTAAGGAGAAAAGGATAGCATTCAGGAAATATAAGGAAACACAGAAGGAGAAGGATAGAGAACTTTATCAGTTAAAGTAGAAAAAGGCTGGGAAGGCAGTCAGAATAGCAAAGGCCCAAACCGAGGAAAGGATAGCCAACTCTGTTAAGAAGTGGGATAAGACCTTTTATAGGTACATTAGGGAGTGAAGAAAGACCAAAGGAGGGATACTGAGGCTTAATAAAGGGAAGGGAATGTGGGTAGAGGGTGACAATGACAAAGCAGGGATACTGAACAAATATTTCTGCTCAGTATTCACAAAGGAAGAGGAGGGGGAGGTACCTAAACCAAACAAGAGAAACACTGTGAAAATGGGGGTCGATACCAGTCCATTTACAGAAGGAAGGGTTCTGAAAGAACTAGTAAAGTTGAAGATGGACAAAGCAATGGGGCCTGATGGGATTCACCCAAGAATTCTAAAAGAACTAAGGGTAGAACTAATGACACCACTGACTACTCTCTTCAACAAATCGTGGGAGGATGGGGTGTTACCTGAGGACTGGAGAAGGGCGGATGTGATTCCTCTTCACAAAAGTGGGAGCAGGAGAGAGGTAGGAAACTACAGACTAGTTAGTTTGACCTCAGTGGTAGAGAAAATGATGGAATCACTTCTGAAGGAAAGAATTGTTGAGTACCTAGAGGCCAGTGGGGCACAGAACCCAAGGCAGCATGGATTCACAATTGGAAGGTCATGTCAGACGAATCTAATAGATTTCTTTGATTGGGTGACCAAAGTAGTAGACCAGGGAAGGGCTGTGAACATGGCTTACCTAGATTTTAGCAAGGCATTTGATATAGTCCCACACAAAAGATTAATACACAAGTTAGCCAGCCTTGGAGGGTCCCAAGGTGGTAGACTGGATAAAAATTGGCTAGACAACAGGACGTAAAGGGTAGTAGTAAATGGAGTCCACAGTGAAGAAAGGAGGGTTACTAGCGGGCACGTGAGGGTTCAGTACTGGGACCGGTCCTTTAATGTCTTTACAAGTGACAGAGGAACTGGAAGGAAAAGTATGTCTCTTTGCAGATGACACAAAGATCTGCAACAGGGTTGATACACCAGATGGAGTGGAAAGGATGAGAAGGGACTTGGCAAGGTTGGAGGAATGGTCAAATGTATGGCAGCTCAGATTCAATGCAAAGAAGTGCAAGGTAATGCACCTGGGAAACAAAAACCCAGGGCAAGAGCACACAATGGGGGATGAGATACTGACAACAGTAAAAATGGAAAGGGACCTGGGGGTAATTATATCAGATGACCTTAAGGTGGGTAAGCAATGTGAGAAGGCAGTAAGGAAGGCTGGGGAGATACTGGGATGCATAGGGAGAGGCATCAATAGTAGAAAACAGGAAGTTGTTATCCCTCTGTACAGACAGTTGGTGTGACCCCATCTGGAGTACTGTGAGCAGTTCTGGAGACCCCATCTCCGCAAAGACATAGACAGAGTGGAGGCTGTCCAGAGGAGGGCATCAAAATGGTGCAGGTCTGCACCAGAAGACATATGAAGAAAGACTAAAGGAGCTTAATATGTATGCCCTTGAGGAAAGGAGGAGAGAGGGACATGATAGAAACTTTCAAGTACCTCAAAGGAATCAACAAAGTCCAAGAGGGTGGCATCTTTCAGAAAAAGAGATGTGCAAGAACAAGGGGGCACAATTTGAAGATAGAGGGGGGACAGCTCAGAAGTAATGTGAGGAAGTATTTTTTCACAGAGAGGCTTGTGGATGCATGGAACAGCCTTCCTGAGGGGGTCATGGAGTCAAGAACAGTGGGGGAATTCAAGAATGCATGGGGCAGACATAAGGCAGTCCTAGTGGTGGGTAGGAGGAAGTAAGCTGTTGGTTAATTAGAATCTGCAGCTTATCTGTTAGGTAGGAAAATGGGAAGACTAGGTGGGTCAAGCGGTCCTTATCTGCCGTCACATTCTGTTTCTATGTTTCTATGCTTGATTAAAGACTGTCATAATTTAGGAAATGTTTTTTTTCTTCTGATGTCACCTTATTTAAAATACCTCCTGGTAGGAAATCATGGTCAGTGAACCAACCAGGTTAGGGAATACCCTTGACCTTGTGCTGGCAAATGGGGACTTTGTGAGAGAGCTTACAGTGGAGGAACCGCTGTCAGGGAGTGACCACCACTCAGTATGGCTCACATTGGATATGGGCAAGGAAGAAGTGGAATCTGGCACAGTAGTGCTGGACTTCAGGAGGGCCGACTTTGGGAGGATGGGGGAAGTGGTAAAAGGGTACCTGGCCAGAATTCAGTCTAGTATGGACACTAACCAGAGGTGGGAGCTCATAAAGCTGGGGATAGTGGAGGCAACCAAAACCTGCTGCAAAGCCCAGAGCAAGAAGGCTAGGGCTAAGAAACCAATCTGGTTGAGCAAGGAGGTAATGGAAAAGGTAAGGAGGAAAAGAGCTGCCTTTAGGAAGTAGAAGAAACAGGAGGGGGAGGACAGGAGGAGTACTTGACAGAATCAAGGAGGTGACAGGGCAGTAAGGGAGCCAAAGCATCTACGGAACTCAGGCTGGCACAAGGCATTAAGAAGGGGGAGAAGGACTTCTTTAAGTACATCAGGGAGAAAAGGAGCTGTAAGGACCACATAGTAAGGATTAGGAAGGAGGGGGTTGGGTGGAAGCAGGGTGCGATAAGGCGGAAGCACTAAATGAGTACTTCTGCTCAGTATTTACTAAAGAAAAGAGGGGGGTGACACCCAAGGTGGGAGAAATGGCAGAATCAGGGTGGAAGTGGTGACAGATGGGGAAATCATGGAGAGCAGAGTTCAAGAGGGTTTGAAGACACTGAGGGTGGACAAGGCGCCAGGCCCAGATGGCATCCACCCAGGGTACTGAAGGGAGGGCAGAGGTCCTTGCAGGACCTTTGGCAGACCTATTTAATGCCTCACTACATTCGGGGTGTACCTCAGGACTGGAGGATGGCTCATGTGGTGCCCCTCCACAAGAGTGGCCCCAAGGATGAACTGGGAAACTCCAGACCAGTGAGCCTCACATCCATCGTGGGTAAGCTAATGGAGACTATCCTGAAGGAGAGGCTGGTGGCCCTCCTAGAGGCCAAAGGACTACAGGACAGCAGACAGCATGGCTTCATACGTGGCAGATCCTGCCAAACCAACCTGGTCGAGTTCTATGACTGGTTAACTCAGGCAACTGGACAGGGTCATGCAGTGGATGTCCTGTATCTGGACTTCAGTAAGGCATTCGACTCAGTGCCACATGGAAGGCTGGGAAGGAAGTTAGTAGGCACAGGGGCGGTAAATCTGGTGAGATGGGTAGGAAACTGGCTGCAGGGAAGGCAACAGAGGGTGGTGGTGGGTGGGAGCTCTCACACCCAAGGGCAGTGACAGGGTGTTCCACAGGGCACGTGTGTTGGGACCAGTGTTGTTTGGGATATTCATTGCAGACATATCATGGGACATCAAGAGCAAGATCGGTCTGTTTGCTGATGATACCAAGGTAGACGCGGTGGTGGATGACCTAGGGGATGGCAGGGGTTGCAGGATGATCTGGCAAAGCTTGAAACCTGATCAGACACCTGGCAACTGGGCTTTAATGCCAAAAGTGCAAGGTGCTGCATTTTGGGATGAAGAACCCAAGGAGGAGTTACCAGCTAGGGGAGTGCAGCTAGCCCAGACAGAGGAGGAGAAGGATCTGGGTGTGCTCATTGCAGGGTCAATGAACAACTCGGCACAATGTAGGAAGGCAGCTGCAAAGGCCAACAAAATGCTGGGTTGTATTACACGGGGTATATCCTCGAGGAGGGAGGAGGTGATTCTGCCACTGTCTAGGTCATTAGTTAGACCACACCTGGAGTACTGCGTGCAGTACTGGCGCCTGTATCTGAAGAGGGACATTAAGTTACTGGAGGGTGCAGAGAGTGACAAAGATGATCAAGGGGCTGGGGACTTATCATGAGAGGAGGTTGAAGGAGTTGAACATGTACTCACTGGAGGAGAGGAGAGACAGGGGTGACATGATTGAAACCTTTAAATACATGAAAGGAATAAACAAGACAGGTACAGAGGGCTGTTCAAAGTAAGGGAGGAGGGACACGGGGCCATGATATGAGACTGGAGCGAGGAAGGCTCAGGAAGGAGATGAGAGACACTTTTTACAGAGAGGGTGGTGGCTGGGTGGAATGTGTTACCTGCTGAAGTGGTATGCAGTAGAACAGTGGACTGCTTCAAACGAGGATGGGACAGGACAAGGGGGAGGGTTAATGAAGGGGAAGGGTGGAAGGGAAGGGCAGCTGCAGAATAAGGGGTGCTAGCTGCACATTCGAGCAGACTTGATAAACCTCTAGGCCTTTATCTGCTGGCAAATTTCATATGTTCGTATGTTTGTAATTTTATATTCAAAAAGGAGGAGCTAGATGACTCACAGAATAGGTGTGGAGACACAGAGTTTAAACTGATACTTGTGTCTGAAATGTAGGTCATATCTTTTTGGGCGCTTAAGAAACAAATATCTCTAATTTAACTGCTCTTACAGAGCTAATACATTTGAAAGAAAATATCTAAATGTACTGAGGTAGGAGTTTGTTCTGTAGTTCTGTAGTTCTTGTTTTTTTCCTTTTTGGTATTGTGATGCTCTTTGATATTTGTTCTGTATTTTATTTTACTGTTTTTATCTATTTTTAGTAAACATATTCTTGTAGATTCTTCCTGGGTCTCCTCCATTATTTTTGCATGTGGAGTGCCTGTATTTTTAAGTCTAACAACTGTTCAAGGGCTTGATGGTGTTACTAAGCTTGGTAAAAGGTAAGAATATACCTAAGGTCTGTTATAGAGTTTTAAGGGTTCATTTTGGATACCTGGTTAGGTGCCCTTATGCGAAAGATATACTGCATCCCCCCGAAGAGAACATTATCTGAGCCTGTACATTTGGGTATGCTAGCATATGGTTCACAGTTTAAATCCCCCCAGAACTTGAAACTAAAGGTGACCTAGACCCAAAAGCAGACAGGAGGGTTACCCTGTCTGTTACCTGTTCATACTACTGCACTTAGAGTTAGCACTGTGGAAGCAGTGGGCTTGACCTGCAGAGTGCCTTTGTGACTCTATCCACCCACCCTATCGCAGCATAACATGAATGCCCACTCCCACCTGTTGATTCCCACCCACCGTGTCCTAGTAGCAGTGAGACCCAGACACCCACTGATGCACAAGCCATGGTTCAGACAGCACAAATACAGAAATGTCTGAATTACAGGTACCGGCAGACTATTTGACAGCTGATTCCCACCCATCCTGTCCTAGAAGTAGTGAGACCCAGGTACCCACTGATGCACAAGTCATTGTTCAGACAGCACAAGCACAGAAATACCTGAATTATAGGTACTGACAGACTATTCAACAGCTGATTCCCACCTACCCTGTTCTAGAAGTAGTGAGACACACGCATCCACTGACACACAAGCCATTGTTCGGACCACACAAACACAGAAATGCCTGAATTAGGTACTTACTGACAGACTATTTGATAAACTTCATCTGATGAGCTAAAGCTCCTGAACTCATCCAGAGCAGATACAGAACAGGAGAACATGCGTATGCCATTAATGAAGGATGATCTAATGTAGAATGAATATATCAGCTTCCATTTAAGTTAATTGTTGAAATTCTGTACTGTGAAGCTTACCAAATAAATTTACACCAAACACTTATGGAAGAACCAAACGTGCCTCATGTATTTGTTTTAGGTGTTTACATATTTCAAATGTAACCCCCTACCCCTGCTGGGGACTTACTGTACCTGTTTGCCTTCTCACTGCCCGACTTAGGAAGCCTGACTGTGAAATGATCACCCCGGCCCTGGGACTGCAGCCTGTGGTAGGACTGGAGAAGCAAGGAACTCTGAGATGCTGTCATCTTGCACACTCCTTTTTTGTACTCCATGTACCTGCCCCATCCCAGAACTGAATATCACCACTACAACTTCAGCCCACACCAAAAACACCCCACCTTAAGTGTGATCTGGTCCCAAACAGTTTCCATGCTTCATCTTTCGTGTGCAACAACATTCGCATGCACACTTGAATACCAGCCAGCATGGGAACAATCTTCCGAGAGTGTGTGACTGAAAGCAATATGCAGGAAGAAAAAATAAAAGAAAAATTATTTTTTTTTGTCACTGTGGGATCCAGGGCGGTGGTGTTTGTCTGATGGGAGGGGGACTGTGTTTTATTTTATATAAACAGAAGATAGATTTTTGTAGTGAAAGCACTGTCAGGCAGACCCAGAACACCTCCAGCCTGAGTTTGGATCTACCCAAGTCTGACGGACATTGAAAAATCCGGGGGGGGGGGCCTATATTTTGTTCGGACCGGTTCGCCCATCCCTACTTTCTAGTTATGGGCTGTGTATACCAAATAGGCTGCCTGACTCAAGAGCAGGGAAGCCATTGTCTCCATGTGTTTTGGCCATAATATCCAGTTTCCTAAAATCCTTTTCAGGAGGCTGTGTGAAGAGAGGCACCTTGGCCTTCTTACCAGCAGCTGTCTATACTACTCCTCATGATTAGGGTGGGTACAGAGGTTTTCTACCCCCCGTCGGTTCACCTGATACTTGTTTCAACTTTTTTTATCAATGCCAGAAGCTGAACTGGGTACTGACATGATTGGTGTTACAATCTTTGGAGTGACTTGTGGAAGGGGACTAGCAGCCTCCTTGTGGGGGCTAGCTCTATCACATCTGTAAAATCAATTTTCTCTTCATCCTCCTCTGTTTCATGAAAGGGGACATTGAGGGTGTTCACCATCTATTTGATGAAAGTGAAGCAAGAGGTGTAATCCTCTGTGGGTCTAGAAGGACAACCAAATTATTGATCAGGGGAGTCATCAGGTTCTATGAGTTCGCCTTCCCTCTCCTCTTTGTAACACACATCATCTTCTTCTACAGGCAAGTGGTCTGGAATCAGAGTCAGGGCACAGGTAAAATAAACAAATTTCCCATAGCTTGCAAAAACTGCTATACCTTAGTAATGCCCTCTGTTGAGGTTATTTGTTTCTGATCCACAGCCAGCTTTTCCTTTGCAGGAAGATTGGCATGGGCATGATTTTCTTTTTTTTTTTTTTTTTTTTTGTTTGTTTGTTTTCTTGGGAGGACCTGGTTCCAGTACCTGCTCTAAGGCTCCTTTATTTGTAGTTTTTGCCATGACTGGGAGCAGGGTTCCCCCTTTTGGACACCTTGTTATCGTTTCCATCTTTACCGTGCTTATCCGACATCTGAGCAGCTTTATCGGTTTTATCTACTCCCTTTGACAGGGACTGCTGGTTACGAGAAGAAGACCCCTCTGATGTGTGCTTTCTATCATCATTAGAAACTTGCTCTGATCTTTTATTGTGCATTGGTGACACAGAGGTAGACTAAGAAGTCATACATTCTTCCCTTTTTAAAGCCCTTTTCTGTTGAGTTCTAGGGCAAAGCGTTTTACAACATTCACAACTAATAAAATTATGATCTGGATCCAGGCACTTTATGCAAAGCTTGTGGTAGTCTGCATTTGCCAGGAGCTGAAAGCTGTGTATACAGTTTTTAAAACCTGTGGATCCTGTTCTTTTTTTAGACCTATCAGTCATGCTGGACACTGATAAGACCTAAAAAATAAAGTATTTGGTTCTCAGTCACAAATGTCAAAAAAATAAAATGTCTTTGTCTGAAAATATGTGAAAAAACACTTAAAGCAAATAAAATGTAAGTGATTTAAAGTTTTTAGACAAAATGCAGTCAGTTCCAATCAGGCTGGAACTGCTTAATAAAAGGGCCTTCTCCAGTTCCTGGGAACTGGGAAAAACACAAAAATTGCTAAGGTCTTAAACAAAACACCCTAACTAATGCAGAGTAATTGATAACTAAGTTTAAATAACAATTGACAAAACAAAAACATAAAGTAGAGAAGAGCAGAAGACTGGACCTGAGTTTGAGGTGACTGCTCTCTTCATCAAAGAAATAAATCTGACCTTGAAACAGCAGGGGGAGTGTGACCACAGTGGACGTATTCTACTCTAGCCTGCCCACTGGCAGAGCGGTAGCACTACTGTTTGCAATGCCAGCAACCCAGAATTGAGGATGATCTTGTGTCATGAGGGGCCAGCCGGGGGGGGGGGTCATGAGAGGCCGAGGGAGGGGAAGGAGGATTGAGCATCCCAGAGTACACTCTCCTCCTCCAGGGAAGGAGGGACATTCACTACGCTGTGTTACCGCCAGTTAGGTGACCATAGGTGGAGGTACAAGCACAGCCCTGAACTGTGAGGGGAGAATGCATGTGTGCTCACATCACTACATTCCTCACCCATGAAGTGCCCAGAGGGAAGAGAGAACAAAGAAAAAGACTGCTAGCAGAGGCAGTATGATGCATCATCGTCCCGCAGGCCCTGCACCACCTACTGGGCTTCCCGCCTACCATATCTAAGACAACCTTTCCCCGAGGTTTGGTGAACATTGGGGAGCTCAGCCATTTTGGGGGGGGGGGTAAACTGTGCTGTATCTGGAAGGTGCATAACAGCCACAAAGGGCAAATGACAAGACAGGGAACAACGCTACAGATGGGGGCCAGCCAAGCAGAGAAAGCAGCATAAAAAACCTTGGGTTCAATTCTCAATGGATTTTGAAGGCCCCAAGCCTGAGTGCATCAAACACATGGCACACGGGGTTTGCGGCATTCCCAAGCCAGCAATCAGGATTCTCAATCCCCTAGCTCCCCCCCCCCCCCGCACCACATGCCAGAAGTTAGACCAGCTTTTGCTGGTCTAACTTCACAGACCTTTTTACAGGGTTTGTGTCAAATATTTGGTGCAAGCTACCATAAGGGTAAAGTGTTGCAAATGTGCATGACCTTCTAGAATCAGGTGCAAGGTGCTCCAATGCGGTTGGTGCAGGGTTTGATGCAGGACTTGTGCAAGCCCTGCATTAACCTATGTGAATCGAGCCCCTTGTGTTCTAAATTCTATAATTAGCATAACGTTCTGTCTCCTTTGCACCACACTCCTGTGGACAAATGCTGTTCCATAGATAATCCAGGAATAAGGTTTGAATAAAAATTGATATTCAACTCTGGGATTATATTTTATTTTCCCTGCAGCCTATGTTATGTTTTCTCTAGTCTCATCACAATGGCATTCAGTGTTCCATGGTGTAACTAAGACATTCTGTATGGCATCCAGAAATAAGCTTTTTATTCTCTCTGGAATTTTGCAGACAGTGCTGACTTAGAACTTAGGGCTCTGCTTTGCTTTGCCACTTGTTGCTTGGAAACTGTTGACAATATACTAGAGTGAATAAAAAATGTATTTCTGCATCCCTATGGAATATCCACTATTTAGAAATTGGGCTTAGAAAATACTAAGTTCTGATTGGCCAGTTCTCTACCCAGAGCCTTGGTCTATCAGATAATAGAGCCCAGAGAAAAAACATGTTCCAATTCGGGGTGCCCCATTACCTATGGTATCATTGGGCACCCCAAATTTCAATCTGAGCAGCAGACATTTTGTTCTCTCATTTAGTGGGTGACTTGGCAGCATGCCAGACACACACACACACACACACACACACACACACACACACATACACACACACACCCTGTCAGTTTCTCTTATTTGCATTTAAATAAATTAACAAGAAGTCACACATAAAAACAAGCATTTGTCAATGCTAAATGTTTGCTTGCTGGTATTAGCATTGGAAATGCAGGAGTTAGACAGATGCAGAATAGGAATGGCAGTGAAGTATTGAACTTCACACCAACCCCACCTCTACCCTGCAGAGATGGACAGGCATTGGGGTATGTGTTTGGGTCATTGCCCATAACGTTCATGCCATTTCACCTCACCCTATCCTGCAGACACTGACATGAATTGAGGTGTGCCTTGGGGTGTTCAGCTTTACAGTCACCCCATTACATAAGAACATACACTGTAATGGGTGCAGTATAGGAAAATGGGGTGAACTCTGGGGCCGAAGAATCCAAGGCACACCTCGATGTATGTCACTGGCTGGGGGGTAGGGGTGGTATGGCATGAGCATTACAGTCGGCAACCCAAAGTCACACCCCTGATGCTTGTCAGTCTGTACAGGGTGGGATGTTAAGGTTAGAAACCCTAACACCCTGAGCATTTGTTGGTATTTGTATTACAAATTTTCAACATGGCCTTTTTGAGACCCCACCTCATGAAAGCATTTGGGACCTCTTCTCATGAACAGTGGCAGTGTGATTTTGTTAATGCATCCCAAACATTGAGTTCCCACAGTGACCATGCCATTCTGCGCCAGATGTACGAAAACACAGATCGGGCAGGATGTGAAGAATGACAGCTGTACCATTCATAGGGAGGTGTGAAGAGATGGCAATGTTGAAAATCTGTAGTGAAACTGTTAAAAATGTTTGAACTTCCGAGCGTACATGGAAACTGCACAACACATGTGCGTAACAGTCATTTAGTGGAATTATTTCACCAAATTTTCAACATGGGCATTTTGTGACCTCTGCTCATGGACACTGTCGCTATGATCTTCTTAATCTGTCCCGAACATTGATTTCCCACAGCGACCGTATTATTCTGCACCAGATGTGTAAACACATATTTGGGGCAGGATATGAAAAATGGCAGCTGTACTGTTCATAAGGAGGTGTGAAAAAATGCTAATGTTGAAAATCTGGAGTGAAAATATTATAAATGCGCGAAATTACGAGGGTGCATGGAAACTGCACAATGTATGCTCGTAACACAATTGTTTTATGGACTTTTTGGCTCTGATCATGAACAATGTCACTGTGATTTTTTTTTAATCTGTCCCAAACACTGACTATCCACAGTGACTGCACTGTTGTGTGCCGGAAGTGCAAAAACACATTTCGGCCAGGATGTGAAAAGTGACAGCTGTGCTGTTCATAAGGGGGTGTGAAAAATGCCAATGTTGAAAATCTGGAGTGAAAATATTACAGATTTGTGAAGTTACAGGGGTGCACGGAAACTGCGCAACGCATGCTCATAACACAGTCATTTTATGGACTTTCATCACCAAATTTTCAACATAGGCATTTTAGGACCTCTGCTCATGAACAATGTCACTGTGATTTTCTTAATGTGTTCTGAACACTGATTTCCCACAGCAAACGTGCTCTTCCGCGCAGGAAGTGCAAAAACTCATTTCAGCCAGAGTGTGAAAAATGACAGCTATATTGCTCATAAGGAGGTGTGGAAAAATGCCAATGTTGAAAATCTGGAGTGAAAATATTATAAATTCGCGAGATTACGAGTGTGGTGGCAACTCACGCAATGCATGCTCAGAAAACAGTCATTTTTATATTTTTCTCTAAATTTGCAACACAGGCTTTTTGAGAGCCCACCCTTAGGAATAGTGGCACGCTGCATTTATGAATCGTCCTGAAAGGCGATTCCATGCAAAGACAGTGAAATCACCTTTCAGGACCGAATAACACCATGACAGTGACTGAATTCATGAGGAGGGGTCCCAATTTTGAAAATGTGGTGCCAAAAGTCCAAAACATGGCTGAGATATCCACATAAGTTAGAAAAAACATATTTATGCCATTATACAACTTACTGGCATTTCTTCAGTTCGCAATCAGCTTTGAAAAGCATAGACGTGTTCCCCGTCCACCAAAGATCGTTGCAACGGACTCTGGAGGTAAGTATGGGGTGTGGGGGTGTGGGGAGGTGGGGTGCACAGAGGGTGAACACGGATTCAGAGAAGGTGTAAGAGAGACCGCGAGGAACCATTTTCTTTGTTTCAGGGACACAGCTTAAATAAAAGACATTGCAGGAAGGCTTTTTATTTGCAGGCTTTCTACGTGCACACTGGGATGGGCTCCCAGTGTGCCACCTGCATTTTGGGGGTGGGGGGACTGAAGCTGATGGGGATTGGGCCCACCATTGGCACAGAAATGTGTGTGGGGGCGCATGATGCTGAAGGGGATTGGGCAACCCCCATAGCACACAACAAATGGGAGAGGCATTATGCCAACAGAAAGTGGTCTCCCCGTCGGCAAATGAAGTGGGCCAGGGGCATGCCAACAGGGGGATTGGACACCCAGTCAGTTGGCTTTCATGAGCTCTGAGATGGTGGCTATGCCACCGCCATGTTTAGGGAAATGCTACACCAGGTAAGGTACCGCCCTGCAATGACAGGTTGTTCCCTCATTGCAGCGGAGTGGCTGATGCTGCAATGACGAGGCGGCCCCTCATTGCAGAGGCCAAATTGTTTCAAGTTGGTGGCACTTCTGCAAAACCAGTGTCACCAGGACACTGGGCCTACATTAGGTGAACAGTGCCAAGCCCACAAATGCAGTGCCGGCATTGGCTGACACAGTGCCGCACCTCCACAACCCACTTCTCTCCTTAGCTGCAACAAAATGTTTCTTGTGCATGCATGCAGGCAAACATAAAAAAGAATGAAGGAAAAGGAAGCCATCATTCCAACTGATTACCATGCAAATGGCTCATAACTGGCACTGGGCAGTGCATGTCTACCATGCGAAGACTCCATGCCTGTTCCACTCACCTAACAGTGAAGATGACCATAATTGCCACACAAACAAAAGAAGCACAAAAAATAAACAACGATGGGCAAAGCAGTTTTTTAAAAGTACAGTGCGAGCCTCTCCATAGCAGTCAAATATCGTATGCTGTTTACCATCCACTGGTGCCTCAAACACAGTATGCTACTAGTCCCTGCACTGCTTGACCACTCTGCTTGTCATCTACTGGTGCCTCCAGAAGTACCTTAAGTTGCTACACCCAACTACATCCACAGAAAACATTAAGTCAAGCACGGTAGCTATTACATCGATTGCTGAGGTGGCACTCCAGAGATAGAAAGCAGCACACTGACACAGACACAGCTACCAGATGTATCCCCATGTCTGTACAAATCATGTTTCTGATAAAACAAAGTGGCACCATGATCGCCAATGGGGCACACCAGAGCTATAAAGCAGCACACTATCTGTCACACACAAATCTACAGATGTTATTATATCCCACATCACATTTATACAACAGCATTCTAGAGGTATGGGTGAAGGTTGGCAATCTGTAGGTTAGCCTGGGAAGGAGTAGGCTGCATGTAATATTCATACGTGCAGATGAGGAGAGGTTAGGGCTAGCCCTGTAGACAGTACCAAAGCTAGAGCTGACTGACTTGCATACAGAGGAAATATGAAGGGAGAATTCAAGGAAAGGATTGAGCATAACACCTAGACACTTAAAGGCAGTGACAACACCTAAAGGGGAGCCATTGTTTTTGAGCACCGATAATGGGGTGTATGAGTTTTTTAGCTGGTAGGTGGTTCCAAAGATCATAGCTTGAGATTTGATGTTTAATTAGAAGCTTTTTTCCTGTACTTTAAACCAGGATTTGATGGCCATGAGAACAGAGGTAAGGGTACTATTGATGTCAGGTACCTCATGGGTATTGCTGTAAAACACTAGGTTGTCGGCATATAGAAGAGGGGTGCTGTTATTGAAGCAGTGATGGATAGAATTAACATGCAAGGAAAAGTGTAATGGCCCAAGTATGGGCCCTTGAAGGACATCGAATATGGAGGGAAGATAGTCAGAGAAACAGGAATCAATCTTTACTCGCTGTTGCCAATTAGAAAAGTACTGTAGCTGGTAAGCCAAGGTAGATCATGATTGGAAATCCCAAGGGTTGATAGCTTGTTGAGAAGAATGGAATGGTTGACCACGTTGAAAGCTTTTGTGAGATCAATAAATACAGCTCCAGTGTATTCACTTTTCTCAAAGGAGGTGTATATACTCTCTGTTAGGGTGAGCAGTGCGGTATTTGTACTGTGACATTTTTGGAATTCATACTGGGCAGGGCAGAGGAGGTTGTATTTATTAAGGTAAGAGTTTAGTTGGGCAGCAATGATTTTTGCAAGTATTTTGCTCAGAAAAAGGTGGCAACAGGCCTATAATTAGATATGAGTTGCATTTTCCTTCATGAAGACTGGCACAATATTTACCATTTTCCAGACAAGCAGAACTACGTTGTGGGAGAGGGAGAGGTTAAAGTGGGTTTAAAAGTGGTGAAAGTAGATCCCATCTTTGAGACCAGTTGTCTCTTAACCCTTCACACCTGAATTACATAGAACTCAATGCAAGGTGAGCCACAAAAGTGGAGCGTAGGTGTAAGGGGGTGGTGCTGGATAGCTTTCATTTGGAACCTGGCCCATGGGACCACAGCTATGGATGCAGCCATGTGCCCTAGTAACTATAGGAAGTCTCTTCCAGGTCTTGACTAACTTGTTGTGAAAGATTCTGCTGTTGCTATCAAAGCTGTTACTCTGGCCTGCAGGAGAAAAGCTTTTCCTTGAAGGAAATTTAGCTCTGCTCCTATGAAGTCTAGCACTTAAACAGTCTCTAGCTGGGATTCCTTCAAGTTTATCAAGTATCTTACATTCTCTGAAGTGCTTTTTACTAGGGCTGTGCAGGGGCTGAATGTTACCTTATTTCCTGAATACCACAAAAAGTAGAGCTCCCAAATTCTCACAAGCTCTTCCTGAATAGGGGCGTAATCATATTCGGGAAATTATTCAGTCTCCTACAAAAAAAAAAAATAAACAGTCCTCTCCCTTTCCCCCAACCCCAAACCAGATAAAATGTAACCCACATCCCCCACCCCCTATCAAAAACACAGTCCCACTCTCCCCCCAGCACCCACAAATTATTTTATACATTTAAATAAGTACAGTAGATCCACTGATGGATGACCGGCTCACCCCGCCCGCCTCCATGGTGAGCCATCATCTTAATGTAAAGTGCTTGTTTGTGCTTAACAAAATGTAATTTATGCCTCCCCCAGGCACAACATCCCAACCTACTCCCACCCACTAGCATTCAGTTCTCAGTAGAAGTCGAGAGGGTTACCGGCTCTATTCTTCCTCCTCCATGGCCGGCCACCTTCTTATGAAAGCACTCATGTGCTTGCTATAGTAAAACTAGCTGATCATGTGATCAGCTGGTTTTACTATATCGAGCGCAAGAGCACTACCATTCATGAGAAGGTGGCCAGCAGTGGAGAACGGAGGGCTGATCCAGTCACCTTCTCAACTTCTATTGAGAGTTGGATGCTAATGGGTGTGAGTGGGGTCAGGTGCTGTTTTGGAGGGGCATACATTTTATTTTTTAAGTACAAAAGATCTTGTTACATTAGTATGGTGGCCAACCATGAAGGTGGGTGGGTTCTGCCAGTTGCCCATTGGGTGATCTATTGTACTTATTTAAATGTATAAAAACAACTTGTGGGTGCTGGGTGGAAGGTGGGGTTGTGCATTTGATAGGGTTCACTCCATCCATGGTAATGCAACATGAATCTGGTTGCTGTAAATAAGAGCACCAGAAACATGTTGCCTGCAATGACCACTGCCCCACATGCTGCCACAACACATCTCAGCTGCCAATGGACAGCAGTGGAGAAGAGTTAATTTTTGTGACGGGCTTTGCCCCCCGCACCTCCCAACACTAATTATAATCACCTCTGCATCTGGGCATGAGTGGAAGGGAGGAAAACAGTGTGGTCAGTGAAAACGTTGTTAATGCTTGGTGCTGTGAAATTCAGAATGCCACTGTCATTCACAACTTTTTTCCATCACCCTAATTGTAGCGCCCTAATTGTGGCACCCACCCAACAGCATACCTCTTGATAGAGGGTGGGCACATTAATGCGCATGCCCAAAAGCATGACTTCAACTTTAAAAAATAAAAATAACACGGGATAGAGTGCTCATTTTACTGTGGCAGTCACATTGAACAGATCACTGGAATTTGCAGTATGATATTTACCGGTTTACTGTACTGCAACCCCAAATTACCAGTTCATTCATGCACAAGATTACTCACAGCCAGCTCCATTCCTACTTGTGGAAGCGTGTTGCAGGAATTTCAAGCAAACTGTCAGTAAGGTACTTTTTGGTAAAAATACTCAATATCCTTACATTGTTTAGAAAACACTGGCCATCGGTGTATTCTGTGATGACCCTGCTTCATACTAACACATGCAGGGTGGATGGGATAAAATCGGCATCGGAACCTGACAGTGTCCCTTTAAATAAAGCTTGTGACAGCCTGTCCTTGCCAGGAGCTGAAAACAATTTTTATAATTTTTTGAAACCGAAGGTTCACAAGGTTTCTCTGATGTACCAGTTTGAGAGAACCCTAAATTTACTGAAAGCAGTTCCCCAAAACAATGCAGCACAACAGCATAATAGCAAAAAAAAATGGCTTTTGTACTGAGGAAACTGTGTACAGTTCTTTTGTGCTGAACTGACTATTTCAACTTGCAGTGCTTCCTTTCACTTTGAGAGCCCTGATTAAATAAGGTGAAAGAGCACAGACAGAAAAACAGAGGGGACATTTTCAAAGGACACATACCGGCACATCTGAGATGTGCCAGTGCATCTCAAGAAATGTGACACAGCGCGATATTGAAAGAGCAGGGATGTGCCATGCAAATCCGGATG
The DNA here is from genome assembly GCA_016271365.2 of Neoceratodus forsteri. NCBI lineage: Eukaryota > Metazoa > Chordata > Ceratodontiformes > Ceratodontidae > Neoceratodus > Neoceratodus forsteri. The sequence goes on from CM057458.1 coordinate 522,317,495, forward strand.
CGCCTCAATGCAACTATAATGTGTGAGGCACATCTGGAGGGGGCATTGCCATGAATGCGCCGCACATCTTTATATACAACCCAATGGGCAGCCCATGTGTGGCACATCTCCAAAGATGTGCCCCCCAAAGATAGACATAAAACGAGGTGGCCTAAGTGCAAGCCACCCACAGGCAGCCAGCAGAACAGCAGTAGATAAACAATGGATGGGTCAGCATTCCTCTTAGTGGAGGTAATGAAGGGTGTGAGGAGATGGGCAGAACAGCACAATGGCTGTGGAAGGGCCTGTAGGCGGTATGCCCAACAGAGACGGTATGGTGCCCATGTCACCAATGAACAGTTGAAAGACACAGAGATTGTGGGCTGGTACCGACTCAACAGGGATATTCTGAGACAGCTCTGTGAGCTGTGCCATGATGAACTGCAGGCACCACCAGAAGGAGCCATGCCATGTCGGTGGAGACAAAGGTGATAACAGCAATGTGCTTGCTCGCCACAGGCACCTTCGAGATACTAGTGGGTGACACCACTGGGATCACATAGTCTGCCACATTCCATCTCCTCACACAGTTCCTCACTGCTCTGCTGTCACACGCTTCGGAGTTCATCCAGTTCCCTAGCACACAGGCAGAGAGGACAGAAACCACGCAGCAATTCCACAGGGTGGTACACCTACTGAGCATGATAGGGGCCATTGACTGCACCCATGATGCCAGCAGGGTACCATCTGGCCCAGGTGGTGTAGCATACATGAACCAGAAGGGCTACCATTCCATCAACTGACAGGTGGTGTGCAATGCCACGGGGTGCATCACCAATGTCTGTGCCATGCACGCTGGGAGCACACATGACGCCTTCATCTGGCACCATTTGGCCTTGTGCCAACAGTTCACTGGTGGGCACATCTGCACTGGCCAACTAGTGGGTGAGTTGGGCAACACCCCATGCCCACAACTTGTACTCCATGGCACAACACACAGCTGGTGGTAGTGTGGGGGGTGGGGGAAGAGTGACAGGGACAGTGCAATGGCAAACAGCCATGTTGAACCATGAAGCCTGGGGTCCTGCCAGATCAGGACACACAGATACAGAGACAGTTGTGTGTATGGCCACAGGGTGAGCAGGGTAGGGGTGCTGCACAGCAGGCACATGTGGCAGTGCGAGAAGCAACAGATGCCCCCAGCCATTACCCCTGTCCAGGACAAAGACGAGCACAATGGTTGGACAGGACAGTGGCACAGTGCCCATACAAGCAGGGATGGAGCCCACAGGTCTCAGGAGAGGCTGGTCCTGCTGTGCCCAGCCAGGTTACAAGCAGGACATAAATGTGGGGTCACGCAGTGGTGGTACAGGGGCTGCACAGGTGGGGATGTGTGAATGGCACCCAGGTGGACAGGCAGTGGCAGCTTAGACAGGCAAGGGGGGGTGATGGTTGTGTCAGGCCATGCACACATGAGTGAAACTAACACTGCCTCTGTCCCCCCAGGTGACAGTGCGTACTGCATGTGGCCATAGCTGCTCACCACCATATGACAGCCTAGTAGTGAGGCCGAGGAATGCTACAATGATGCACACACCGTAACACACATCATCCAGCATGTGTTTAGCATGCTGAAAAAGCGGTTCAGATGCCTTAACAGGTACAGCGGTGCCCTACAATACAGCCCTGAAAAGGCCTTTGGCATGTTTCTGGCCTGTTGCATGCCACACAACATGGCCATGGAACATGGAATACTTGTCCAGGCACAGGACGGTGACAGTACAGATGAAGATGAACCCCTGGGTGGGGTGGACTACATGGACTGTGGGTGCAGGTGCAGGATGAACCCTGGAGAGGAGGGGCACACGATTGGCCGCAAGGGCACAGTGGTATAGGGACACCATTGTGGAGGAGCACTTTGGCAACCTGTGGTGAGTAACCCAGGAAGAACCAACTGGGCAGCCAGTCACACACACACACACACACACACACACACTGACACAGGGTGGGGTGGAGGAAGGACACACCGACACACCCATGCAGGTAGCAGACACTGCACAACAGCTGCAGAGTGCACACAACCATGCAATGGCATCCAGTACAGTGCCACCAAGGACAGGGGGCACACAGTGTCAATGTGGAGATTGGCATGTAACAGAGGGTATCTGCCGGCACACACATACATGGCAGACACAATACTGCACTCATCACTCCCATGCCACACAGCACAATACCACTGCCCCCACACATGGCCATTTCCACACACAGACAGCAAAGACAGGCATAACACCAGGGGCATGCATGTGCCACAGCACGTGGCTCTGGCCACTGCCAGCCTGGTGTATGGTCAGCAATGGCAGCAGGGTACCAGTGACATGCCAACTGCACTCAGCAGGACTAAGCATGAGCCAGTATGGCTGCTGCAGCCACACCTTAGCTGGGCTGATGCCACAGGCAGGTCACCAACCACAGAAGGTGAAGATTCCACCCTGGCAGGGGCTGACTCAAGAGACCATGACCAGGTGCTCATGGGTGTTGCAGTCCTGAAGTCCAGATGGAATCAGGGGGTGCTGGGGATGACGTTGACCCGGGACAGTGTCAGCATCAATGGGGCCACCTGGTGCCGTGACTTTGGGGTGCTCATGGTACTGCACGGGGTATGGTGGGAACTCCTGTGACCACAAGATGCCAGGGAAGCAAAGCCCACCACAATGGCCTGTGCAATCCTGTCCAGCACAGCGATCATGGCCACCCGCAGTTGGGGTAACTCACCAAGCAGCTGCATGTGCCTCATGGCACCATGCTCATCCATGTGCCCCACCTGCATCCACAGTCCACGTAGCTCCTCCCTGAGCACCGTCTGGCCTTACACAGTTTCCCACAGGAGCAGGGTGTGCTTGTTAAGCCTGTCAGTGGGTGATGCATTGGGGGTTGGGGGCTGATGGGCAGGGGGATCCTGACCTACTGTGCCACATCCCTCATCTGGGAATGCTACACAGGAGGCCGCTGTTTGGGTGAGGACTGTGCACAAGCATGCACAGCCAGTCCTGGGGCAGGCTGGACATGGTTTCCTACCAGCCTTGCAGCACTGCAGCACCCTGCTGGACAGTGCAGGCAGTCCCAGGTCCCACAGTAGTGCCACTTCCCTGGCTACCCCCTTGCTGCTGCAGCAGCTGGTGGTGGGGAGATGCTTACTGGGGAGGTGCATGTGTGGGCACAGGACCACCCACACTGCCTGTTGCTGCCCGTGTGTGTACTGAGCCAGTGGTAGGGTGGGTACCACCTGTGTGCCCTCCTATCTGTGTGGCAGCATCACAGTCATCATCATCATCCTCCTCCGTGGCCAGTGCAAGCAAGGTGATGCCATCCTCCAACAGAAGATTGGACAAGGGGTCATCATTAGTAAACCCCAGCAGGTTCAACAACATGTGCGTTGAACCATGGTCTTCAGCACCAATCATGGCTCCAGAGGACGCTGACAGCATGGCCTCATCCTCCACTAATGCCATGGGATAGGCACCAGACTATGAAGCACTACAGAGGGGTGACAGAGCTGAAAGGTAGAAAAGAAAGCATGGTGAGCTACACATGGCTGTAATGCAGGTAGGCGTGGGGGTGGGGATGCATGTGAACTACAGGTGTCACTGTGCCACTACACATTCCTGGGACTACCATTGTGGCCTGTGCAACACAAACACACTGGCAGTGTGAGACATGCATGTGTGCTGGGGTGCACACCCACGGCAGCGTGTGGCACAGAGCCACAACGGACTGGCTACGGCCAGGCCAATGCTCCCCCAGCCCTACCACAGACATTGTCACCCTACTGTGGACCACCTGACTACTGTAGCCAAATAGTACAGGGGCCCACTGTGGATGGCTGGGTGGCACCACACATCACATGGAGACACCCATGTTCATGCACAGCCACCTGTGGCCTGTGTTACTGGGCCACCCCACCCTAAGTCCTGCGGCATGCCACTGGTGATGCACAATGGCACACAGGGCAGCATGTGGATCCACGATATGGCTGTGCACTGCCAGCAGCCCTGCATGGTGCACTCTGGACATGGTTCTGGACGCTTTGTGGCATACCAGGTACACCTGTTGCTGGCACATGCCGCCCCCCCCAGCGGGTGACACATTCATACTCACAGTGCTGCAACAGGCTCGCCCCAGCCTGAACTCCCCCCACCCCGAGACACCCTCCACAGATGCCTGCCTCAGAGAGGCCTGTATGGCAGCCAGTTTCTCCTTGGTACTCCTCTTGTCACTGATCATTCTGCATCATGCACTCCTGGGGAGTGTGGTTATACTTCCCATGGGCATTGACGTACACAGCCACCTCCTCCCAGCCCTTCAACCTGTCCTGCGGGGTGCCTGTCTTGCTCATGAGCAGCGTCTTCCTTTGGAAGTGGGCCTCCACCAGGGCACGCTGTTCATCATGTGTGAAATTAGGCTCTTGCCTCTTCTGCTGCTCTTTCTCAGCATCAGACATCCGGTTGCCTGCGGGCAGGAATGGGACAAGCATGAACATATGTCCAGCATGATCTGTAGTTGAGCAAAGTCCCACAAAATACAAAGCAAAAGAGGCTGTAGCAAGAGGAATGTAAACAAACTTACCTTCCAGGCTGCAGTTCCTGTGTATTACCTGTGGTGGAGGGTGGCGCTTTAATGTTCCATCTCATGCAAATGAGGTGTGGAGCAGCCTGTAATGAGATGCTAATCAGTTGCCATAGGCCTGGATTAGATAATGAGGTGATTAGCATATCCTGGCTGAATATTGTAAATTTGCTCCAGGCCTATCTCATTTTGGGCAGCGCATCTGAAATGTGCTGAGCATCTCTGCATGGTGCATTTCCCACGCATTCGTGATACGCCATACCATAGCTGACATGCATGGTGGAGCATGTCCAACATTACTTGCTGTGTATCATGCTTCTCCCTGTGCTGCACCATTGCCCTCTATTGCACATGTCTGCAGACATGCACCATGTAGTTGGCTGCAACTGTGGCAATGTTCACCCTCAACAAAATGATGTTTGCGCTCAGATACGTGGGTGGGGTCACTGGGTCATGACCTCATTCTCCTGCCCGGCCTTTCGCTAGTGCACATGCGTGGTGCTGCACAATTGGTATCAACGGCGCATCCCTACTGCGCATGTGCGAGTCACACGATAGAGTGCATAGCAGGCCTATCACACAACAGGTGTGGCCCAGCCACACATTGTGCAGACTGCCACAGTGAGGGATTGAACATTTCTGCTGCCTGAACACTGTGGAGATCGCATGTGCAACTGAGGGCAAGCCCAGGGCACTAAACAGGAGTAAGGTGGAGGTGGCCAATCTGGTGGCACTTGTTGCCCCCCTGGAAGGGTAATTGTTTAGTGGGGAGGAGCTGCAGGAGGCATGGGCTCAGGTGTGGGCCTATGTGGCACCCCGACTGGAGCACAAGACTGGCATCCTCAGAACTGGGGAGCAGTGTCGCCACCGGTATGGGGACCTCAGACGATGTGATACAGAGAGGCTCCGGAGACTGCGTGAACATGCCTGCATGGGGCTGTGCCACACCCAGGCATGTATGTGCTATGTGCATGGTTTCTTTGCTTGCTGTTAGGGGTTTGTGGGTGTGTGGCAGGTGCATGTGTCCCTGCACACATGGTCACCATGGCCCTGGTTGCAGGGATGGGTTATTGCTGCCATGCATTCTATGGGTTGCCCTGTGTGGACTGGTGGTCCACTGTGCTGTTGCTATGTCACTGTGCCTCCACATTGTCTATTGCACCTCAGCAGGGCACACATCATGCTGCACCATGCTGCATCATGTCACTGTTTGGGGGGGTATATGTTCCGCATGCTGCTCATGGTGCTGTTCCATTGTGTTTCCCTTGCAAGGCAGGAGGAGCATCAGCAGGCCAGGGCAGGAGCTGAGAGGAGGTCAGGAGCCACTGGATGGGGCACACCAGTTCATGGCCATGGGCGTTTGGCAGGTAAGTGTACTGCATGTGCTGCCTCTGTGTGTACATGGGGTTTTAGGGGGTTGCATTGTTCACAGTGGGCCATTGCCTGCTTTTTGTGCTTGTTCATGTGGTGGCAGTCATGCACACATGGATCATTGTGTCGGCAGCATGTGGTAGTCCCGCTGTGCCCATGGCACCTTTGTGTTTGACCCCAGTTGCCATCTCTGGTCCTGGCTGTGGGCACCCACCAGTGCTCACATGGGGTCATCTCAGGGCCTGCGTGATTGGTGCACATGGATGACAGGTTCCCACACTGTGGGGGCCATGGCCACATGTCCCTTGGTGACATCCTGTACCTGTTCACTGTGCCACTTACCATTTACTATGTGGCTGTTTCCCAGCATGTTGCTAGTGTGTGCTGTGCATGGTGGGTTGATGGCCCTCTGCAGTGGCCATCCAGCATCAGGCATGCATGTCTAGCCCACTGGGGGGCTGTACCTGTGTGGGCTGTGGCACTGGGTACATGTCCTCTATTTCCCCACCATAGGTCGTTGGGATGCCAGTGGAGCCCAGCGAAGAAGGGGTCGTATGGTGGTGAGAGACTGGCTGATTTCCAACCAGGATGTCCTCATTGCCATCTTCTCATGTCAGGGGCAATTTTGAGGGTGGCCCATGAGATTCTGGTTGAGTTGAGGAGGAGCAGCCAGCAGAGACAGGGACAGGCGGACCATTGCCAGAGGCACTAGGCCTCTGGCATTATGGACTTGTCATTTTGTAAATGGCCCCATTTAGCCCATCCCTACACCCACATTTCTCTTTGTACATAGTTCTACCCCTGCATTCCCTGTTCCCCCTTCCATCCTTCTCCACACCCCTGTTACTGTAAATAGTGTTTTACTTACTGCCGTTTTTACTGTTGTTTTATTGTTATTCTTGTTGGTTGTTTTGTTGTCATTCAGGTTGGTTGTTATTAAATAATTTTTGCTGCTTGCAGCCTGTGTCTGTGGTCATCACTGAACTGTTGTTACATTCACCTGTTGTGTTGCGTGGTTGGCACAATGCTTCTTGCTTCCCAATGCCCATTTGTGTCTGTACCTTGGCACAACCGTACACCCTGTCCACCTTGTTTTACCCCTACTGTGTTTGTCATGCTGTCCCCTGGGCCACCTCTGGGGTGTTCATCAGTGCTGCTCACATTGCCACTTGCACATAGCCTCTGGTCTGGTGCTGTGCATGCCTCTGCTGTTTTCCTGGTCCCCCTGCTGCTGTGCTGCACTGTCTGCAGTCCTGTGTGCCTGTGGGCATGTGCAACCAGTGCAGCCTACAGCCACCAGCCTGGGTGCCATTCTTCCTCTGGACCATTGTGCCTGTGCTGTGGCTACCATGACTGCCATGCTTGGTTCCTCTGTACTGTTGTCATGGTGCATGGCTGGGCCATACTGTCCATTGTGCCATGCCCATTGTGCCTCTTTGGCCCCTGGGTTAGTGGTGTATGTGTGGTGACTTGTACTGTCCCCATGGTGGCTGGGTCTGTGTCCATTGTTCACTTTGGCAGTGCCTTACTCCATCCCTTTTGCCTTGGGATGCTTTCCTCCCTGTTTCAGCTGTTCTGCCTCACACATTTCCCATTTCACGTCCTTCCCTGTTACTCCACTGTCCCATGCCGGGTTGTTCCTTTTCCTATATTCAGTCCTAACCCAGATGCTCTGGGGCATTTCCAGGTGAGCTGCATATTTCAGGATGCGCTATAGTGTATCTTTGGTATATTCAGCCTGAGATATGCTGGCGCATCTCACCATGCATCTTCTGAATATTGCAATTGTAACCTCCCCCCCTTCCTGCCCCATCTAAGAGCATACTTTTTTCTCGCAGTTCTTCCAGGCAGGAAAAAGGGAGCACTCAAAAGCATCACCATTCAAGACCTTTTGCACACACTGAAACATGGAAAAACAGTTGTCTCCTACTCACTTGCTGTCTTCAAGCTATGCACTTTACCTCCTAAATCTCAGCATTGGATCTCCTCCCCAAGCTGACCACCAGACCAAGACATCCCTCTTCTCTTACGGAGGTCTCACAGAAGCCCTTGCAGCCCAAACAGTCTGGATTCTGCCCCTTGAATGTAACTCGTAACAAATTAATTAAACTGCAAATCTGAGGGGAAAACAGGACTTCATTTCATTAACCTCCTCCTTACAGTCAAATAAGGCACAAGCCACTGTTTCTCCCCAACTGACTTTTATTTTCACCTGCATGGCAAATGATTCCAGCAATACAGGGGTCACCATTCTTCTCTAATAAATAAATAATCAGCTCCATTGGGCTACAACTTTGTACACTTCAGCTGGACCTGTTAGACAGCAGAACCACAGATTTATCAGATACAAGAAGGATTCTCATTTCCTACCCTTCCACTCTCAGGTGATCTACCCAAGACTCTGGAACCCAGATCCCTGCAATTTCCTGGCATATAAGGATCCAGTAAGCCAAGCCTTCCTTTTATTTTCCTCTAAGTGGGTCCCTTTTACTCTGGTGCTGGTCGTCCCCCTTTCCTTGGCATGGGAGAGCAGGCTGCCATTCCTACATGGACCCCTAGGCACTGACCCAAATCACAAGGGCATCCAGGATCTTTTTCTGACAACCCAGGCCCTGACACAGCTTTCAAATGGCTGGCACAGATGTAACAGGGCTGAGGCCACTTCTACAATGATCACTTGCCTCTGCCTCAGCCCTTCATGGCTCCCAATTTACTCCGGGGTTTTCTGCTGTTATCTACTTCCTACAGGGAGTCCCTGCCAGGCCCCCATCCCTACTAATGGTTCCTGGGCTTGACTTAAGTTCCAGCATGAGGACCACCCTCCAAGGTCTACCATTTCTTTAGTCTTTGACCCACCCAGACTTTATAGACTGGCATCCCAGAACCTGTCTCTCCAAACAGGCCCCACGATTTGGGTGAAAGGCTCCCTGGCTCCCTCAACCCCCCAGGCCACCCTGCCACACCAGGAATGAGAAGAACCTCTGCCACAACCCTCCTAGCCCTGGCAACCTGGGTATAGTCCAATGGGCTTCCTAAGGGCTCCTACATGTCTCAGCTGGGCTTACTAAAGCCTTCTAATGCCATAGCCCCATACAATGCAGAAATGGAGATCCATACCCCCACTCCTCATCAGCCACAGCACATAAAACCATCCTGATTGCACTCTTTTGGGGGGTTTCCCCATTGGTCTCCTGGACTGCTGAGCTCTCTCACTTGCTCACTTATTCTGGTCCTGCTTCTACTCTTCCAGCCTCCCCCCTCCAGCCCCAGGCCTAATGCTCAGATTGGAAAGGCCCCGCTACTTCCTGTCAGTCTCTTTTATACCCTTTTTCTACTCTCTGCTGCCACTGGAGTCCACAGCAATATCCCCCAGAGCACTAAACCCATTTTCTAGCTCTTGGGGGGTAGGAGGGAGAATCGGATACCTAAACAGTGGGAATATAAGCCTCGCATGTGCAGGAGGCTTACACAATATTTTGCAATGGTGCATCTCAGATGCACGGAGCAAGCACTTGCACCTTTTCCAGTGCACTTTTGAAAAATGGGGCCAGAAAGTGTAAACTCTACTGTGATGAAAATCCCACACCAGGGACTTTTAGTTCACTGCCAACACCAGGTTTTTACCAGAACAGGAACCGGAAACCTGCTTCTCACCTCCTCCTTGCACAAGATCAGAAAGGTCTGCACAATTTTATCTAATTATTTATTGAGAACAATTGGACATACCTTTAAGTCAGGGACTCTTTTACAAAGGTTCCATGTCACAGAACAAATAAACAGGCAAGTATGGGACAGAACTGTGCAGCAGTAGGTATCAGAACAAAATAATACATCACAGGTTGCTTACAGAAATCAAGCAAAATCTGAACATTATGTAGGAATACAAGACACAGGGAGTGCAGAATACAGTAAGAATAAGTTAACAGAGTAGATTACAAAGCAGACAAAATTAATTTCAAACATATGCTATAAACTAAAAGCTGTCTATGGGTAAAAAGTCTGAGGCAGGAGAAAGATCCTTTGTCATGAGGAGAAAAGGGTGGGGGGACACAATCAAGAGGGCAGGAGGAGAATACCTTGTCAGAAAGAAGGTGGGAGGGAGGGTGGGAAGTGGTGGGGGTAGTAAGGTTAGAAGCAGTCACAGGGGTTGAAGGATACCAGGTGGGACTTGTGGGCAGCTTAGCTAGTAGCAGTCACAGGTACTGGAAAATACAAGGTGTGACCAGAGGAGAGATTTGAAACACTAACTTGTAGGGTTGTCAGAACTAGTTCTTCAAAGATTCGAACCCTCCTCGAACCTCTTGTGTTCGAACTCTCGAACACTAAAAGGTTATCAAAGGTTTGAATCACCGCAAGACGCGAGACGTTGTCTGTTTGCGCTATGTGTTGAGTACCTACGTACGGGTCAGGTGGGGGTCGAGTAAGCTGCGCGAGCGCAGGGATCTGTGAGGGTATTTAGGCAAATGTGCCGCGAGGAGGAGCGCCATTTGCTGAGGAATGGAGTGGAGGCAGCAGCAGCCTAGCTAAACTGTACTACTAGCGTTAGCGGTTAGCGTACCGCTACTCTTGTCCAATACTGGCCACTAAAATTCCATCGTCCATTTTCCTGTGAGACCAAGAATGAGAGAAAGGCTGAAAAAAGGCTCAAAATTGGTTGGGAGTGGGACTAGGGGCAGGTTCAGGACAGGTGGAGGGATTAATCAAGAATTGGGAAGGGACTGGGGAATAGGGAGGGATCGAGACCGAGATCAATCAATATCAGGAGGAGGACTCAGGAGGACTCGGAGAGAGAATAAAAAAAATAAGAAGAAGTGAAGAACCTGTGTGAAATGTGATTATTTGAAACTGCAGCACTGCTCAGTCAGTGGTGCACACTGCACACTCAGCAGCTGCCAGCAACAAGCATACAAGGGGGCAAAAAGGCAAATAAATCTGAACCCTTCCCAGTGTAGTGTGTGTGTCACAGAGAAAGCCCAGTGTGTGCCCTTGACTGCACTGTACCCTACCCAGTGTGTGTTACAGAGAGAAGCCCAGTGGCCAGTTGTGTGGTGGCATTAACCTTACATGACAGAAACATAGAAATATAATTCTATTTCCTGGGTTGTGATGTGATTCCGTCTCCTGTGGTCAGCCCATCACCCTGCTGCTGTGTGCCCTTGACTGCACTGTACCCTACCCAGTGTGTGTGTTAGAGAGAAGCCCAGTGGCTAGTTGTGTGGTGGCATTAACTTACATGACAGAAACGTAGAAATATAATTCTCATTCCCTGAGTTGTTGGTTATGTATGACTCGACTCTCTGTGGTCAGCCCATCACCCTGCTGCTGTGTGCCCCTTGACTGTACTGTACCCTACCCAGTGTGTGTTACAGAGAGAAGCCCAGTGGCCAGTTGTGTGGTGGCATTAACCTTACATGACAGAAATGTAGAAATATAATTCTCATTCCCTGGTTGGTGTGTGACTCGTCTCCTGTGGTCAGCCCATCACCCTGCTGCTATGCCCTTGATTGCTATGTGTATGCCTATGCCCAGCAGCCCAATCATTCTGTAAGCCTTGAACCTGGGATCCTTTCGTTGCAAACTGTCATATTCTTTTCAATTACTTTCAGTCCATGGTATCACAGTGTCACACAACCAAAATAAAATTTTGGTTGTAGCAGCGATCACAGATCACATTGCTTTGTTACACAGGAATTGTTTGGGTGTGGGTGTGTTCACCGCAGTATACTGGTAGTACTGGTACTTACTGTCTGTTATGCTGACACCAACATAGATGAAGCATCTAGTGCTGGTGTTGGAGCAGGTGTTGGTGGTAGTGGTAATCCTGGTGCTAGCAGAAATAACCAAAATGTTTCACATGATAAAAATTCAACAAACAGCAAAAGAGCAACAGTGAAGTGTGGTAAAGGGGGACCTTTTAAGAAAACCTGTACAGCTGCTGGGGTCACACGGAGAGGCACCACAAGGTATGCCATTCATGCTATTAAGATCCCTGTGACTAGCAGCAATAATGCAAGTGACAGTGAGTCTCTCTCTGACTCAGACAGTAGCTCTTTGTCTCAGTCCGACACTGTTGTGTCTCACGCTAATCATTACTTCCTCAACAAAGTGAAATGAGCAAGTCTGCTGACAATGAATCAGGTAGTGCACTTACAAATACATCCAGCACTGTTGGCAATGAAAAGGACATATCCATTGAATCCACCACTTGTGTTGGCCAGCAATGAAAATCCATCAGAGTCTTCTGCCCACTCTTCTAGCACCAAGGAGCATGTCCCAGGTTCTGTTAGGACAGGTGAAAAGACACAAACAGTCTTTAGCTATCTTCCTAGCACTGAACAAAATCTGTCACATCTGAGGTGTGGAATTATTTCTCTGTCAGTAAACTGATCCATGCAGAGCAATTTGTTCCCTGTGTAAACAGAGTGTAAGCCGTGGTAAAGTTGTGTCATGCCTTGGCACTACAGCTCTTAAACGCCATCTGAAAAGCATTCGGTTTTGCTTGATCATCCAAAACCCATGTCCTCCATCTTCCAGACCGCACGTGAGAAGGGTCAGGAATCTGAAATGGATACTGAATTGTCTGAACTTGATGCGGCAGAACCACTGCCAGCCCTAGGGATCACTGTTACCACCAATGCCAGCACCATTAGTATTAGTTGCACATCCAGTGATGGCACTGAATGTATAAGTCCTAGTCCACCATCTCTGCGCCCATCTGCCCATCAAGCACGGTGTATAATAGACCAGCAGGGACATTTTGCAAACAGCTAACACTGTCTCAGGCATTTGAAAGGAAGAATACCTTTACTAGAAATCATCCAAAGACACTTCATCTTAATCACCGAATTGGTGAACTGTTAGCTGGAGCCCTTCTCCCATACTCTTTGGTAGATCATGAGGATTTTAGGGAGCTCATGACATTAGCAGAGCCTTGTTACAATGTTCCTCATCGAAGGTACTTTTCCTATGTTGAAATACCAAACATTTATCAGGCTTTAAAAGTGACAGTGATGCTTGCACTTAAAACTGCGGAGGGTGGGGTTATTCATGTCACAACAGATATGTGGACCAGCACTCAAAACATAGATTACATGTCCCTTACCACTCATTGGGTCACGTTTTCTTGTGCTTCTTCAAAACAAAGACACCCCAAAAGATGGTGCTGCTGCATATAAAGAAGTTTGGGCAAAGTCATACTGCTGCAAACATCTTGCAGGAACTAAATGACCTCCTTGACGAACGGGTTTATTCTCACGGTCTAAAATGTGGCTTCATAGTAAGTGACAATGGAGCCAACATCTTGAAAGCAGTACAGGATGGAGGATTTCTGCATGCTTCTTGCTTTGCACATTGCTTACACTTAATTGTCACGGGATTTCTCAGCAACGAAACACAAGTGGATGGTATGATTGCTGTTTGCAAAAAAATTGTGACTCACTTTTCACATTCAACCAAGGCTATACGGACATTGTCCGAACTGCAAAAAAAACCACAAGCTGCCCCAGCAAAAGCTGATTCAAAATGTTTCCACTCATTGGAACTCAATGCTTTATATGCTGCAGCGCCTCTTGAGCAAAAAGCAAGCTGTACATGAGTACTGCTCCAGTTACATTATTGGAGATGGCATTATGCTGTCTGTGCTGCAGTGGAAATTAATGGAGACAGTGTGCTGTATCCTAGCTCCTTTTGAGACAGCTACAAGGGACATGTCTTCTGAAGGTGCATCTGTGAGTCAGGTTATCCCACTCATAATGCTCATTTCACATCATCTTAGTGTTCTAAATCTAGAAATAGAAAAAGACAGATCTGAAGCGCAGACAACATGTCACCTGTATCATGGGAATCTCGTAAAGAGAATGAGCGAGCACTTCAAAACCAATGACAAATTAGTTGCAATGACAAAATCAAAACACTACATCCTTGCAACTCTCTTAGATCCCAGGTTCAAGGCTATACATCTTCCAAAAACAGATGATATAGAGCAGTACAAATGTATGTTGCTAGATGAGCTGCAGCACTCACAGGAGTCAAACACAGACACGCACAGTACCCTCAGGTTGTCATCCCCACAACATGCAGGTTCATCTTCACAAAGGGATACAGAACTGGAAAAGTCACCAAACATTAACAGTAGTTGTTCCACAACTGCCACTTCTTCAACCCTTAGTAGCAAGCTAAATTTGTGGCAAAACCTTTCCCAAATTGCTGCCATACCAGCTTCTGCTGATTCCTCTTCTGAGCAGTCTCTGTCCATCATGGTAAACAGTTACCTGCAAGAACTGCCTATTCCTATTGATGCATGCCCTTTTTGAATACTGGAGATCAAAAAAAGTCAATTTGGACAGAGCTGTATGATGAAGCCTGTAAATATCTTGGTTGTCCTGCAACAAGTGTCTCTTCAGAACACATGTTTAGTACAGCTGGCAATATTGTGACAGACACCAGAAATAGGTTGCTGCCAGAAAATGTACACACGTTAACTTTTATTAAAGTTAATAAGTCAAGATTTTCATATCCCTACAAGAGTATACAAACTGATCCTGAAGTGATTGATGTTGTGGATGTTGATGGTGATGACAACTCAGATGGTGGTGGCTGGTAAATACTGTGTCGGACAGAGTCTCTCTGCACCAAAAAGGAAACTTTTACAGACTGTGATGACTTTGGTTGTCGTCTCTCTCCTTTCTCGATCTACTACCTTGGACTATATACTCCCCAAAACTTTCACCATTTCATGGCAAACTGCTTTGTAGCTAGGGTCTAAACTAAAGTCAACAAGTTTTATATACAGGGCAATTTTAACATCAGTGGGAACAAGCCCAAATTTGGCATAAAAGGGACACTGTCACGTCAATCCTTTCCGTATCATGTTATTTATAGTTAAAGTGCAAACATATATTTTTGGATTTACCTTCTGTGACTTTGTGGTGCATCAGTATGGGCTGGGACAGGAGACGGTCTATTTTTCAATTTTAAAGAGGACAAAACAATGAATTCTAATTGGTAGCTGTTTATTATTTTTTCAATTACAGAAATGTTAGCCATAAATGAAAAATGGATGCTAGTACATGGGTGAGGGTTGTGGGTTGGTTTTAACATGGGTGTAAGGGTGGCATGGGTGCTACTGCACAGATGAGAGTGGTAGAAGAAAAGTGGAATGGGTGATGGGGTGAAAGGTGGGTGTTGTTTTAGTTCTTTCATTTACAGATTTGTGATCAGCTGGGGATGGTGAGGAAAAAAATGATGACAGACCGAACCTACTGTACACATAATTTATATTCTTATTAAACACATTGCAAACTGCTGCCACCTAGCACAATTGTCCTGTCCCCTTTAAAAAAAGAATAAAGGAATCAGAAATAAAAGAAAATCTGCATCAGCAGTTTTCACAGAATGTGACTTATCATAAAGTGTTTTTGCTTTACAAGTAGTGATAATTTGATACATAATGGGGTTGACAGACGCTGTCCCTTAAACATCACATGCCAACTGCTGCAGCTACATTAAATGTTCCTTAGTATGTGGTGGGGAAACCACTTTTTTTATTTATGTGACTGAAATACAGATTTTATTGAAGTATCAGCTGCAAAAATGTATCATCTTAGAAAGTTGTATGTATTACTTCAATTTGCCAACAAAAATGTTGGTATATGTATGCATTACCTTAGAAAATTGCATGCATTTTTTGCCAGCAACAATGACTGGCATATTTTTTTTATTCAAATGTCTTGACTGACTACGTTATGACATAATGGCCCAGATATTCAAAAGGGTTGCTCCATGTGCAACAGGGTTGCGCATGCGCAAGTCCTACATTGCGCCATTCTGCGATATTCAGCAGGAGGCAGTTGCTCCACTGGCAACAGGTTGCGCAAAAGAGCAATGCATGCTCAACAGGAGGGGGAGGAACCATGCATAACCTGCGCAACCTGATATTCAGTCGGGTTGTGCAGAGTTGTGCATGCGCAACCCCCAACCTGCGTCTGCACAACCTTGAGCCAAAAAAAAGGATCAAGTTGAGGGCCACCCACAGGTGAGCTGCTGTATTGCAGGGCGCAACACAGCAGCTGCCACCACTGGCTGGCCCCCAACTCGGTCCCTGTGCCCCCCCACCAGCCCGATCGCGGGCAGTACAGGTACATGCCCCCACACACATCTCCCACAGCCCGATCGCGGGCAGTACACGTACATGACCCCCACACACACATCTCCCACAGCCCGATCGCGGGCAGAACCTGTATGAACCCCCAGTGCCCGATCGCGGGCAGAATGTAACCCTCCCCAACTCGAATAACTCCCTGGTGGTCCAGTGGACCGTAAAGCCCGATCGCGGGCAGAATGTCACATCACAACCCCCAAACATCTCCCTGGTGTCTAGTGTCCCCCCCACCCACCAAAGCCCCTCCACCCCGCTCCCCGCGGCCGGCGGCGACAGCATCCACCCGCCTGCCGCCCGCCGCCCGCCTGATTCACAAATCTGACTGTCATGTACGGTAGGCTGCACGCCATTGGCTGTAGCTCTGCACCACTGGGCGGCAGCCCTACCGGACAGTCAGTCGGCGGGCGGGCGGCAGGCGTGGTGGATGTTGTCGCTCACCGCCGCGTGGGGAGCGGGTGGAGGGGCTTCGTGGTGGGTGGGGGACACTAGACACCAGGAGATGTTTGGGGTTGTGCTGGACATTCTGCCCGCGATCGGGCTTTACGTCCACTGACCACCAGGGAGTTATTCGGTTGGGGGAGGGTTACATTCTGCCCGCGATCGGGCACTGGGGGTCATACAGGCTCTGCCCGCGATCGGGCTGTGGGAGATGTGTGTGGGGTGACATGTATTTGTTCTGCCCGCGATCGGGCTGTGGGAGATGTGTGGGGGTGTCATGTAACTGTGATGCTCTGCTGATTGGGTTGCATTGGCGGCCGGTCCTCGACGGCTGCTGCCTGGCAGGGTGGCCAGGAGCAAGTCCTCGATCGGCGCACCTACATGCAAATGGCATGCAAATGGGACTATAGATAGATGCAAATGGCCCCTGCACCTTGTATAAATTATGGCCCCATTTGCATGTCACCTTTTGAATATCGGAAATTTACAAAGATGGTGTAATGGTACTTTGGCGCCAATCGGCAAGTTTAATGTTTAACTCTGGCAACTTGCGGTAGCGCAAGTTCCACTGCACCATGCGCAAGTGCTGTGGCTCCGGGGTGATATTCAAAGGAGTTGCTCAACAGCGCAACTCCTTTGAATATCACCCCGGCCACACCCCTGCGCAACTATTTTGAGCGGCGCAGGGGCTTGCGCCTCAGACTGGCGCAGTTTGAATATCTGGGTCCATATGTTTTGCAACAGTTCCACATGCTGCTGCTGTAGTACTTGGCTTGACTTTGTTATAAAAGCTTTCTTTTAAACATAGCAACTTTTGATTTACTCATTTAAAACAGAAAGCAGCAAATAGCTGAAATTAGGTAATATCAGTTATTTTTTCTCATAATTCATGACGATGAGTATATATAACTGAGTACATAAATGGCTAATGTGCCTCTTTCTTTCACTAAGGAACTATGATGCAGCTGCAGCAGGAAAACTTTTAACATATGGGTGGGTGTGTGGGCCTGTTACGTATTAAGTTGCTGGCTTTAGCAAACAGAAGAAACCATAGATAAACCTAGTTGTATTCCTATCAATGTCACACATGATAATTTCTCTCCCCCTTATATTGAACAGTTTTTCCTTTACATGTATTTTATTACTATCTTCGTTACTGGCAGCACAATAAAAAAATAGGGTTCGAGTTCTAAAAAGTTCTAAAAAAGATTAGAACCCTAGAACTTTTTCAAAAGTTCTAGACTAGAACTAGAACCCAGAACTTCAGAGGGTTCTGACAACCCTACTAACTTGGTTGAGTGCCCTTCAGAGATGGACTGCAAACACAGTCCAGCAGATATAATAAAATTACCTTTTTAAAATAAACAGGCAATTATTGGACTTAAAACAGATTATTTACTAGAGAACTACAGGTATTTACAACAGGATATACTGTATTTACAGTCGGACAAAATGATTACCAGTTTACTAAGAAATATAAAATAAATGAAATTACATAAACAGTTGACAGATAGAAAAATTGACCGTCCTTCACTCTTCCAATCTATTTACCTACTGCTAGCTACATAGACACTTTCCCTAGACTTATCTCTACTCAGCATTCAGCTCACGTCCAATGGCAGGGCTCTGGTCTTTAGATGTTGCAGGTCAAAGAGAAGGAGCTGAACCTGTACTCCCTAATTTCTACCCTTTGACTGTGGGAAGGGGGTCTCTCCACTTTGAGTGACAGTTCCCCACTGTCCACATGATGAATGACATCATCCAAGCCAACTGGCTGTGAGGACTAATCTCATCCCTTTGAGTAATAGTTTCCCTCTGTCCACATGGTGAATGACATCATCCGAGCCAATGGGCTATTTCGCTCCCCAACAGCCTTTGTCCCAGTTTACAATCCTGTTTTGCAGGATGTCTGAGGTGTGCAACCCCATGCCGCTGCCTCTCAGGATGTCTGAGTTGTTCAACATTGCACTATCTCATCTGCCTTTTAGGATCTGTAACTAATTACCACAAGAAAGTTATACTGAGAATTTGGGCTTGCTAATATTTCCCACAAAACCTGCCTGGACATGGGAAGCACCACAGAATGCTGACAGACATTTCACCAACATTCCTCACAGTGATGGCATAATGCCGACACTTGGCATGAGACCATCAATGTTTCAAGTGTTTTTGCAAGGGGTTGCACCCCCCTGCACCTCCTGCATTTAAATATAATCCACTCCAGGTCGGAGTTGTTTCAGGGAGGGGGCAGAACACTGGGAGAAACCGCATTGGTGAAACCCAAACCTTTACTGCGATTGTCACTGTAATGGTCCTTTTTCAGGTTTTGCTGTCTGGGTGTCGATCTACTGTGGGCCATTGCTGGACATGTGACCCTGAAAGCTATGTTTCTGTCCCCTTGCAAACAGCAGAACATATAAGAAAAGCGTAACTACACTAACAAAAGAAATAAAAAAAAAAGAAATTAATAAATCAGTCTGGTTACATGTCCATTACAGCTCCACTTACTGTAATTTGTACAGCCACAAAATACTAAACTACTGCTGATTTAAATAAAATGTGGTAAGTAGCAGAAAATAGACAAAAAGTTAAATGTTAGCCAGTTAGGATAGTCACCAGTTCCTAGAAATCAATCTGGACCCGGATAAACCATAAATAACTGAAAAAAACTAGCTAATGCAGAGTAATCGAAAAACTAAGATTACAGTTTTAAATAAACTATAAAATAAAATAACCTGACTAGCGAACTAGCCATTACCAGAGTTCTTTAGAGGGTGAGTGCTCTCTTCTGGAGGACAAACAGATCTGAACAAAGGCCAGTGTGGAGCAAGGATGCAGAGTGTGAACCTACATTCCAAATTCCAAAAATCTGCATAGGTTCTTTCTAGGGTTTTGGTCTCAGCCGAGATGATTGCATATAATGTAACCACAAAATGAGTATTTCCTGAGATCAGAAGGTTGTAATAGTCATGCCATTTTTTTAATTAATAAAGAATAATCAGTTGTCTGGTGCAGTCATGGAAAGTTATAACAGGTAAAAAAACATATAAATGCACCAAAATTTAGACTTCAGTTTTGCTCATCAATAACTTAAAAACAGTTTGGCCCAAGTTACTATCTGTCATATTTTTTATCTTTTTGGGCTAAGCTGCTTTGAACTGTTTGCAACTCCCCTGTGGGGGCTTATCTTATGTGCCCATTTCTCCCACTTGCCTCCTGTTTGTCTGGTGTTTTCCTCAATTTTTCCCTTTGATGCACTGTCACTTTGGCCTGAGTCCCGATGTGCCCCTGGGCCCCCAAATGGCCCCTGTATTTAATTTGCCCACAATGGGCCATAGGAACCATTGTGACCCATCGCCATTCCTCCCATACATTTCACAGCAGGTAGATGACTCGTGCATGCACAGAAGTGCAAATTAATTTTCTTACTGCCATAGTGGTAAACCGAGGGGCTATCTGGTGGTCCCGGCACCCGTTTGGAGGAGGTCAGGGCCAGTGACCAGAACAAGGTGCATGAGAAAGTGCTTAGCTTTTTTAATAAAGAGGGCCAATCACGTTGTGTGTTGATTCTGGCCTCATGCACATTAATGAGGCATTGTAAAAATTGATGAGCTGCCTGTCTGCTGCCTGGGAACTGCACATTTTGGCAACTCAGGGCTGCAATTACATGTTAAACATAGGCAGAGCTTATCAGGGCACAGTGACTGCTATTGGAACAGTGGGACTTTTGAAAATAAAAAGTATTTTTATTGACTGCACCAAAAATGTTAAAGGAAGACATTGTTGGACTGCTTGGGGACTGTTTTAAAATGCAACCATATTTGCAGTCTTTGACCTTGCAGCAGCCAATAAGAAAGCTAGAATGTTGGGCAAAGACTTTTGGGACTGTGCCAAGGTTAGTAGGGGAAAAAGCAGGGACAACTGTTGGTGCCTAAACAAGGAGCCTATCAGGCATCGAGGGAGCTTGATGAATATTCATTTTTAAGAGAGATAGTTGAATCAGCCAATCAGAAGCTGCCAAGAACTCCCCAAACCACAGAGACTTTTCTGTCTGAAGTCAGTTCGGCATCAGCCACTCCACAGGAAGGGGAGCTCTGGCCCCTTCCCAAAGAGAATGGACCTGTAGTCGGTTCAGCAGAAGCCCTTCCATGGGGAGGGGTCTCTGGCCCCTGCTAAGATAAATGTGGTTGCCAGGAACTGGAGTCGCTAGCCTGGGGGGGTGCCAGATATTTGTACCCCAGGGCTGGCATTTGCCTTCCCACATTTGAGAAGATGTCATGGAAGAATTCTGAATTTAATTTCAACTGTACACAAATTTCTGCTTGCAGCTGTGAGAACTGCAAGAACGCTTCTGCCTCAGCAGTGAGAGTGCTGATGAATCCTGTGACTTCAGTTAACAGAAAGCTGCATGCTAATCCTGAGTGAGTAAAATTCTACTTAATGTACAAGTAACTCATCTGTTCACACCCTGCATTTGATCAGCTCCAAGGATAGGGTGGACATGTGTTTGAAAGACCGTGGATGGTCTGGAGACTAGAAATTCCTGCTGTAACTGTTCAAGTGTGCCTACAGGGATGGAAGGGAAGCACCCTGAGGTCGGAGCTTTGCCCAAAGTTGCTTGTAAGGACTTTGTAAAGTTCAATTGGAGCTGCCAAACTGTCAGCTAGCTAAAAGGAACTGTGTTGCTGTGATTATGCTTGTGAGAAGGTACTGTAAAGTGAATTTCTGCAATGTGAAACATTTATCTTGATAGGGAGCCATGCTCTAAGCTCTGTCATCTGTTTGGTGGAGAGTCATACCTTAAGCTCTTTTTCTGCAAAAATTTGTCTACTGTAATGAACTGAACAAGATCTGGGTCCTCCTTAGCCCAGGGGGATGCACCCACGTTTAAAGACTATCCTATGTGTTGAAAGGACCATGTCTGCTGTGACAGCAACTGAATGCCTAACTTTCAACAAGAGACTGTTCTTGATCGGTTTGGGAGTCAGCTTGGTAGTGTGCCAGCCAAGGCACTGCCATATGCACTTCCCCCTGAGGGGCATAGCCTAGACATGGGGGTCTGGTCCCAGCCTGGTTTGTTTCCAGAATATTCCAGAATGTGCCTTCAGCCTATATAGATGGGCAACTGCAAAAAGAAGCTAAGAGACATTTCCAGCCTATCAAAGCTGCAAGAGCCTGCAGTCAGTAAGGGGGGGGGGGGTTCTGACTGCACACTTTTGCCATGCATCTCAGTACAAAGAATCAAAGCTGACAAGTTGTGACTGCCTTGAATCTACCTTGTAAAGCCTGACTTTGACTTTGCCTAACTAATGATGGCTACAGAACTGTGAGTACACAGACTAACTCTGCATTCCTGGATAGAACTGTAAATAGTTATTTCAAGTTCTGCCAAGTACAGAAGTAAAGTCTAAGAATGTTAAAGATTAAAGTTTGCTCTTCCAAGATCTGCCAGAATTATTAAAAGTAACCTAAAGAAGAGTAAAGGTTGATTCTACTTTGATTTAAGAGTCCCAACGCCGGCCAACTAGCTGCAACTTTATCAGGCCTGCAACTTAATATTTAGTACTGGGTACCCAGAGGTTTGGAATTGCAGGGTTCTATTACAGAATGGGGACTGGTACCAGTGTGGGCATACAGTATGTGTTTAACATCTATGCAGCTAGATAGCAAGACTGTAATCCAAGTCCCGAATCCATCAGAAGGTTTTTGGGTGGCCAATGCAATAGTTATCAAAATCTAAAATGCAAAATGATTGTTTGGATGCCAACGATGATAATGCCAATCAATGGAACTGTTACTTAACCTCTGTTTCCAGTTTTCCCAATCCTAACCCTCACCCCCATTGTAAATAAATGTTGATTAATGTTTTTTTATAAATCTGGTGTGCGAGCATATTATTAGAGTGACTCTTTAATTCAAAAATATATGTTTGGGGGTATGCTATCTCTTAATCCATGTGTGGGATGACACTGTGGTATTCTGGGTGGGTACAGCATCCCAGTTGTACCAGATTACTATTCACCCACATAACATATACTCTGGGTGGAGGCACTGCACAATAATGTTATCTATGCGGAAAAAAACAACTTCAGTATCTGAAATAGGAACCCAGGCCCCTCAACCTTGCTTATGGACCCACAAGGCAGGAGTAAGTAGCCCTTAGATACCCGATGCCAGTGTTATAAAAGATGTAACACAGGTGCCACCTCCCAACAGGCTACTACTACTCCTGCCTGCTGCCCAGGATGCAGGTTGAGGGGCCTGGGTTCTAATCTGGCTGATAACAGGGGCTTATTACCAACAGTAATGTTATTTATGCGGTGCTTTCACCCAGAGTGACTTTCAAGTGGGTTTGATGTCAAGTTAGCACAACCTTCTGGGATATTGTACCTACCCACTGCCACAACCAGTGGTCCCACACATGGAATAGCATAAAACACTTCACTTTGCATTCAATGGTACAATTAGTGGTGAGCGCTAATAATATACTCATGGTAACCACACTTACTGACAGAAAATGGACTTCTCAAATACACTCTGCACCTGTAAAGAATAATTTTCAGCAACAACAATGTACCTTTTACTGTAGTTTTCCTTTTTAACCGAGCACTTAGTAATAATATGTTCATGGACCACAGTAGCATACAAACAATAAAACTGATTTACTTGGGGATGTTGAACGAGGGGAGGGGGATGTAAATCAATATTTAATATAAGACAATTTGTTTGACTTTTATAACTCATTCAAATCCCTCATTTATTGCCCAGGACAGTCCCACTAATACTACTGGGCACCCAGTGATTGATCGGTTGCAGGCCTGAAGCATTGCAGCTGGTTGGCTGGCATGGAAGCGGGTCATCACCATTTAATAAAGAATTTGTTGTTGATTCTTTTACCCTTTGCTGTAGCAACATAAATGGAAACTTTTTAACACACAGAAAATTGCAATCCTCAGGCCCGATGAACTTAAAAGGCAAATCAGATGGCAAAGACACTTTTCATTTTATGTTGCAGGGACAAGCCCTGTGATTATTCAGTGAATCAGGACCTCTGGATCTGAAGTGGTTGCCAGGCTAGTTCCTCTCAGGGAGTGTTTCTTGACTGCAGGCTGCAGGTTTTGTCCTTCGTGGCAAGGACCAGGATACAGTGACCAGTGCTAACACAAGACACCCCCCTCCCTTACCTGCTTGCAATCTGCAGTCTCTGGTGTGTAAGCTGGCAGAACTGACATTCAGGTCTCCCCCTTTGGCAAATGGGCTAGCAGCAATTCCAGTAGCCCCAAGCTTCAGTTTCAGGCCACAGTCTCAGTCACAGGGAAATTAACTTATATTAAATATTGATTTACATCCCCTTCCCCTTGTTCAACATTACCAAGTAAATCAGTGTTATTGTTTGAATGCTACTGTGGTCTTTGAGCATATAGTAATTGGAACAAACTCCAAAGAAAGGGGGATTACTAGTGGAGTACCTCAGGGTTTAGTACTAGGTCCAGTCCTCTTTAATGTCTTTAGAGGTGACATTGCAGAGGGTCTGAAAGGAAAAATATGCCTCTTTGCAGATGACACAAAGATCTGTAATAGAGTTGATACACAAGGGGGGGGTGGAAATGATAAGAAGGGACTTGGCAAGGTTGTAGGAATGGTCTGACATATGGCAACTTAGATTCAATGCAAAGAAGTGCAAAGTAATGCACCTGGGAAACAAAAACCCAGGAGAAGAGTACACAATGGTGGGGGAGGTACTAACAACAACAAAAATGGAACAGGACTTGGGGGTAGTCATATCAGATGATCTAAAGGTTGGTAAGCAATGTGAGAAGTCAGTAAGGAAAGCCAGGGGGATACTGGGATGCATAGGAGAGGCATCACAAGTAGAAAGAGAAGTGGTTATCCCTGTACAGACAGTGGTGAGACCCCATCTGAGTTACTAGTACAGTTTTGGAGACCCCATCTCCACAAGGACATAGACAGTATGGAGGCAGTCAGAGGAGGGCAACTAAAATGGTGTAGGGTCTGCATCAGAAACCGTATGAAAGAGACTGAGAGAGCTTAATATGTATACCCTTGATGAAAGGAGGGACGGGGGACATGATAGAAACTTTCAAGTATCTCAAGGGAATCAACAAAGTCCAGCAGGGTAGCATCTTTCAGAAAAAGAGATGTGCAAGAACAAGGAACAATTCAAAGCTAGAGGGTGGTGGCTCAGGGGCAGCGTGAAGAAATATTTTTCACGGAGAGGTATGAACCCATGGAACCGCCTTCCTGAGGAGATTGTGGGGTCTAAAACAGTGAGGGAATTCAAACATGCATGGGACAGACATAAGGCAATTATAGTGGGGGGTAGGAAGAAGTAGGCTGTTTGTTAACTAGAATCTGCAGTTTATCCAATAGGTAGGGAAATGGGCAAACTGGGTGGGCCAAGCAGTCCTTATCTGCCGTCAAAGTCTATGTCTCTAGGTTTCTATGTTTCAAACAAGTCTGTCACTGAGATAAAGATTAGCAGTGGTTAGACTCATTGAAACCCTTCAGGCAGAAATCTCAGCTCAGCAGAAATCATTTCTTTTCTCTCCCTTTTGGAGATTTCTAAAGTTATCTACAGCATTTGGCAGTTGCAAACAATCCAGCAGGATTTCAGACCATGGGAAGATAAACAGGCCTCTCCCCAAAAATCTCTGAGCTGAGCAGAGAGGCTCCTCACAAGCTAGAAGCTCTAGCCAGACTAACTGTTCAGTGTCTAATTCAATGGAAGGAAAAGGAATTCAGTAATCCGGTTGGCTGCCCAGGC
The DNA here is from genome assembly GCA_016271365.2 of Neoceratodus forsteri. NCBI lineage: Eukaryota > Metazoa > Chordata > Ceratodontiformes > Ceratodontidae > Neoceratodus > Neoceratodus forsteri. The sequence goes on from CM057458.1 coordinate 522,342,850, forward strand.
TGTCGGTCACAGTTCCAGTGTACCGATTGGTTAAAATAGGTGCCAAGCATACAGTTCACAGTTTCTCCCAGCAACCATAATAAAAGGACCCATAGGACCCCTTGAGTTCTAATTGACTCACAAGCAGGGTCAAAGTATCAACATGGTCGCTGGCTGACAGAAAGTAAACAGTCCCAAATGGTAAAGTCCGTTTCAAGCATTGTTGTTTAAATTTTGAAATAAGCATTTACAGGGTTCCATAGTGCTTCATTAATACTTGTAAGTGATTGTACAGCGGACAATGCAATGACTGTAATGCAAAGAAGTGCAAGATCATGCACATAGGGAAGAGAAACCCTGAAACCACCGGTAGGCTGGGATGGGAGTTGCTGGCAGTCACAAGAGAAGAAAGAGACTTGGGCATCATCATCACTGATGACCTGAAATTATCCAAGCAGACCACGAAAGCAGTAGGTAAGGCTAGGGGAATGTTGGGGTGTATTAGTAGGGGTATCACAAGTTGGAAGAGGGAGGTAATAATCCCTCTTTACAAGACACTGGTTAGGCCCCATCTGGAGTATTGCGTGCAGTACTGGAGGCCACACCGTCACAAGGACATTAACAGAATTGAGCCAGTCCAGAGAAGGGCAACCAAAATGGTGCAGGGACTGCAACAGAAAACATAAGAGGACAGATTAACGGAGCTCAATATGTATACCCTAGAGCAAAGAAGGGAGAGAGGTGATATGATCAAAACATTCAAACACCTTAAGGGCATTAACAAGGTGGAAGAGTCTAACATGTTTCAATATAAGAAAAATAGCAGGACAAGAGGGCACATCATGAGATTAGAGGGAGGCCAATTAAGGGGTAATGTGAGGAAGTTATTTTTCACAGAAAGTGTGGTGGATGCATGGAATGGCCTACCTGCATGGAAGTTAACTCTTTCACCTCCGGAGCAGTTCTAAGGCTGGGACAAACTACATATGTCATAATATAGCAAGACTTCATGTTGTTTGAAGAGTATGAATAGATAAGCCATTGACAGAAAAAAGGCCAATGGCACATTTATAAGGTAGAAAAGAAATGGGCAGACTGGATGGTCTTTGTAGTCCTTATCTGCCGTCAACTTCTATGTTTCTATGTTTAAACCATGGGAGTGCTGTCTGGTCAGTTGTGAGCTTCATTTTACTCAAGTCAGACACAGCATTGGCTATTCACGGCATACACAGGATGAACCTCTTAAAGGCATAGCAACTGCATTAATTCGCACATTTGCACTGAGGCTATGGACACAGCAACACTTTACATTTGGATTTATACCTTCAGCATTGGACACTAGCCAGGTTCAAGAAGCAGAACAGAGGCTGGACTCTTTGCCAGGCAGATGGCAACACAGTACCAAGGGAGATGACCCAACGTAAGCCCACATTCAGGAGGGGTTACACTGTCTCCTGCCCAGGAAACCTGGTGTCCATGCTAAGTCCATAAAAGGACTGGCAATATCTACATGGGCATTTCACTATGTACAAGACTGGACAACATAATACTACATACAGTATATGCTCAGGTATAAATTAACTATTTACAATATATCATGCTATCAAATTGAATTTTACCTTAGTCATTAGGATATCCCACAATACTTAAAGACATTGACATGTCACTTTAAACTTAGCTGTCAATCAATAATCATTTCTTTAAAATCCCATGGAGTTAAATTGACATTTCAAAGTTAGAACTGCCAAACCATTTAACATATTTTACCAGTGTACTTCATATAATCCCCTTCATTCTATTTGAATAGCTCCTTTTATACTGTATGAAGGTTTTGATTTTGGTGGATGCAGTGAACACTATTCTGGGCAAGAAGTTTGCTGTAACATACACTCCTTTGTGCACAACATTCATGGGCAAATCAACAGGCTTTCCTGGAGTGTCATATGTGAGCCTTAATACAGGTTTGATAGTTCTTTCTAAGCGATGTGGCAAACTTGGCATTGGCACTTGCACTTCTGCTTCAGCATTCGGGGTCATGACTCCCAGTTCATTGTCCACCAGTGAAACAGCTTCTGAAGACGTAAGTACCACTGCACTTTCTTGATGGTCATTATTATTTTCAGGCCCTTGGTCTTGAACATCACTATCACTCTCAGGCTCTTTAGGCTCATCCTTATCAGTGAGGGGTATGTTGACAAAGTTGGAATCATCCAGACCATAGTTGCCAGTCTCAAGGACAGCAACACTTGCTTTTGAATGAAAGAGTTAATTTTAACCCATACAAAGCAGTTGTACTTTCTGTTTCATTATGTTGTTCACTGGGTTTAGCAATTGATTTGGTTAACTCCATCAGACAAAGAGAATCTTGAATTTCCAAACTTATACTGCTGACATCGTTATCTGATGGTTCAGGCACAACAGACAAATTAGAGTCATTAGAAACTACTGGCCATTCAGGGAATTGCTCTGAGTCGAAGGAAGGAAACCCTGGAACAATCTTGCAAATTCAGGTGAGGGATAATAGGCAACGCAAAACTCCTCATCATCACTTTCAGAACTAACATGATGGACATTGTCTGCATCAATTGCTGGAGCAGGGGACTGCATAACAGGAGTTGGTTGACAGGAAGGCTTTTTACATGTAGCAGACCTGGTTACAGGGCATCTATGAACACCAGATTCTTGAATGTCATTCAACACTATTTGATCAATAGGCAGAAGGTGATTTCTGTGAATTGTTTTAGTAACATGAGTGTCCCCTTCTGGATGCACTTTATACACTGGGAAATCATCCAACTTGACAATTACAATGCAGGGTGTGTGTTAAACAACCTTGTATCACAGCATACTTGAAATCAATAGAATCTGAACATACCCTAGAAGGAGAGGAGACTGAGAGTTTCTATAGAAGAGGTAGGAAACAGGATACAGAATTAACAACAATGTGATCCTTGAGTTGGAGGAATCAGCTGCTTCTGACTCATTATTAACAAAGGAGGAGACGACCTGTGAGGGTAGTACTACTACAATGAGTTCCATGGATAGTAGAATAGAAAGTTTGGATGAAACCAATTGACTGGAAGGTCATAACAACCAGCTATGTATGTTAACTTAGAATATAGCAGATCTCAAGGAAAAACATGAAGATAGAGCTTGCCCGGAATGGATGTCAAGTTTTACAATATTATTTTTACAAGAAACATGGATGGGGAAATCAGATGATCTGTGGATGAGAGGGTGTAAGTCTTGGGGAGCCCCAGCCTACAAAAACTGTAAATATGGTAGCTATAAAGGTGGCTTAGCTATTTTTATTGATATAACGTTGGACTTCATAAATCTAGAAGTTAGTATATATAATACATTTTATATGTATGTAGTAATTGCTGGAAATGCACAAATTGTGGCATTATTTGATATTTATATCCCACTGGCCCTGAAGCAGAAGGATTTTAATGATATCTTAAAAAGAATAGGAAACTATATAGAGTCATTTAGGTCCAGCTTTCCTGGAGCATGTATATTTTTATCTGGTGATTGTAATGTCCACGTAGGTACCAGTATTGAGGAGCTTTCTTCAGAATGGGGTATTGATGATACTCTTAACATCCCCCTAAGGCACTCAAAAGCTAAGAATCTGAACAAGACTGGGAAGATATTTTTACAATTTTTGAGTAAGTTTGGACGTAGACTCTTTAAAGGACACTCAAAGGGTGACTGGGAAGGGGAAGTGACATTTCCTACAGCTGATGGGGGCAGTGTCCTGGATTTATGCATAATTGATGCCTTGGAATAACCTAGAGGTATGCTATTTTAGAGTCCACAAGTTATCGAATAGTGATCACTTTCCTGTGAATTATGTTTTGAATTCTCCTTTTTAAGCAGATTACTAAAAACTTGAAGCAAGAATTTAATGCTAATCAAAACATGTGTATGAAATATGGGAAAAAAATTAGCTGGAATGAACATACAGAGGAAACAGCTGATGAGATTATTCATAATTATAGAATCATGGATTTGCCAAGTAGTCCAAACTGTATCAGTACAATTGAGGTAAATTATAAATTATGAAAATTTGAAGAGTATATGAAATTAGTAGAAGAGGCACTATGCACAAGGAAAACTACTCAAGCAGAAGTTAAAATTGGCTTTTATAAAGCATGGTTCAACAGAGATTGTGATAGGTTGAGACTGGCGATAAAGAACCTAGGTAAGCTAAGAATAAAGACAACTACTCCTACTATATTAACTGCCTTAAAAAATCTTAAGTCAGAATATAAGAATTTAATTTATAAAAGGAAAAAAGATTATAAAAATATTTTATGGGGATTTTTGCAAGAGGCTACAGTATATGGCAAAAAGACTCCCAAGCCTTCTGGACCCAAATGGCATATGGGTGTGATGAAAATAATGTGCAGTATAACATGCTATAAATGACAGAAGAATTGTGGATATCACATTTTAATAACAGTTTTTACAACTATACTGCAGAGTTAGAGACACCTCAGAATTATGAAAGTAAAAAAATAAAAATGTCAGACTTACTTGTTTTTTCAACAAATGAGGTAAAGGTTGCTATACAAGTGTAAAAAAGAAACAAGGTGGCTGGTGTGGATGGTGTCCCAGCCAAAGTCTTTTTGCATAATACTGATTGCTGGGCAGAGGTTTTGATCCCAATATTTTTGTTAATAAACCAGTATCAAGTTATCACTAATAATTGGAATAAATGAGTTATCGTCCCCCTCTTTAAGAAAGGTCAATGGCAAGACTCAAACTGTTACATATAGGATAGTGCCTGGGGAACGGTTGACAACAGGGCTATTCTTTCACCGAGTTGGCACTATGACTATGGATTACCTCGAGAGCACAGCTCGAGAGGTAATCCGTTGTCATAAGTGTAGTGAAAGATACCCTGTTGTCAACTGTTCCCATGCACTTTCTTTATAGTGTATGCAGGGAACGCCGCTTTTGGGGAAAAACAGTTACTAGAAGGAAAAAATTATTTACATTGTGAACGTTTTCACGCTAACCATTAGTACTGCCCCCGATATTGCTGCTTTCACCATGTGTCCTGTCTATGGAGTGAGCCCTAACTGCCAAATGCTGCTTGAGGACACAGTGTGACGTTCACAGTACAGTAGAAAACATCATTCTGTTGTACTGCGAACGTCACTAGTGTGTGACTACAAGGTTTCGAAAACTATCGATTTCGGTGGAGAACGAGGTTCCACCATACACTATAGACCAATAACCCTCTTGCCAGTAGTCCAAAACATGTATACAAGATTACTTTTAAATAGACTCACAACCCGAGTAGAGGAAAATAATCTGGTTTCAAAATTCTAGTGTGGTTTCAGGAGGCATTTTAGTACCATGGACCTAATTTTTGCAATGAACTACTTGGTTGACATTTATGTTACATGGAAAAATGGCACCTTATATGTTTGCATCATAGACACAACGGCTGCCCTTGACTCTGTAAACAGGAACAAGCTGTGGGAGATTCTGGAAGGTCTAGAAATAAATAAGCAACTTTTGGCCATGCTACAAGCATTACATTATAACACAACAACCCAAATAAGATATACCAAGGATGGAGCCCTTTCAAAGGAAGTAAAAATGAAGGAAGGTGTAAAACAGGGGGCTTATTAGTACTCATGTTATTCAATCTATACATTGAGACCCTGATAAGGGATATTAGAGAAATAGATACCTTTGCCCCTGCAATTAATGCTGAAAAAATTAAACTTTTGCTATATACAGATGATGCTATTGTCATCTCTCAAACCCCCTTTGGTTTAAGAAGAGTTGTCACAAGTTTAATGAATTCTTTTGAAAAGCTGGATTTAAAAATGAATGTGGAAAAAACAAAAATTATGTCCAACAGTTGTAAAAACATACTAAAAAGCATTGGGTGATAAATGGTTTCAAATCTGATGAGGTAAAGGAGTATAGATACCTCGCGGTCATTTCTGATAACAGTATGTCCTGGAATCCCCATGTCTCTGATGTAAAAAATAAATCTTACAGCTCCATGAGTACTATTGGTGCTTTTGCAAATAAATTTGCTAATAATTCCTTCACTGCCCTTAAAGTGACCTTTGAAGTGAAAACAGTGTGTCAGACTTTCTATGGTGGTGAAGTCTGGGGTATACAGTATATGTGAACAAAACAAAATTGGAAACTATAAAAAACTCTTTCATAAGAAACACTTTCAATTTACCTAGGGACTGTCCTACACAGCCTTATGAGATTAAAGTCTGACCTGAGACCTCTCTCAGCAGGAATTAAAGTAAGAGCAGCTAAATTTTGGAAAAAAGTAAAGGAAATGCCTAATGACAGGCTTCCGAAAATGTGCTGGTTAGACCATCTGCAGGAAAAAATTACTCACCTTAGTAATGTTGTTTCTTCTAATGGAGTCTTGCTATATTATGACATATGCAGTGAGTCCCAACCTTTGAACTGCTCCGGAGGTGAAAGAGTTAACTTTCCATGCCAGGCATGGAACGCATGAGCTTGAGCTCGGTTGAAAACTCTGTCTGTTGTTCTTCAAACTCAAACTGTCAGATCTTTATGAGCTAAACTCACTAAGGTCCTGTGTGGAAGCTGTAAACCTACACTAGCCAACTGGCTACTAGACATAAGAACACATTTTTGGTCCCAAAACAAAGACTCAAGTCAGAGACCCAAAAATAGAAAAACACAACACAAGTCACCCCAAAAAGGTGGTGAAAATAACTAGGTGGGCATCTACTAAGTGCCAACACTGCACTGCCACCCACATCCCAAAAACAGAGGTTCTGAGAGGGGTAGGCGGAGGTCATAATATAGCAAGACTCCATTAGAAGAAACAACATTACTAAGGTGAGTAATCTTTCTTCAAACAACATGAAGTCTTGCTATATTACTTCTATATGTCTGACTTACTACAGCAGTACCTCCATGGAGGAGGACAGAACCTGCTTTGAAATAGGCTTTGAAGCACAGTTGTGCCAAACGAGCATCACTCCTAGCCTGGATGTTCAGGGAGTAATGCTTGGTAAAAGTGTGAACTGTTTTCCAGGTAGCTGCTTGACAAATCTCTAGAATGGGGATGTCCCTGGCAGCAGCCAGGGAAACGCTGTACCTCTGGTAGAGTGAGCCCTCAGGCCTGAGAGAGGACCTTACCCAGCTTTTCATAACAGAATTGGATGCAGAGACAATCCACCTGGCAATGGATCTTTTAGTAGCGGTTTTCCCTTTACCAACCTCACCATAAGTGAGGAACAGTTGGAGAGAGTCAAACCTGTGACCCTTGGTACGCTCTATGTAGTAACTAAGGGCTCTCTTCACATCTAAGCTGCACAGCCTCCTCTCGCCAGAGGAGAAATGGTCAGTGAAGTACACTGGAAGTGATATAGATTGACTAAGGTGGAAATCTGAAACCACCTTAGGCAAGAACTTCCTGTTAGTCCTGAGGACCACCTTATCTCTATGAAAGGAGATAAAATCTGGCTCCACTGACAAAGCTTGTAATTCACTTATGCGTCTGGCAGAAGTGATGGCTACCAGAAACACAGTCTTACAAGTCAAGTACTTAAGCTCTGCTGAAGACAAGGGCTCAAAGGGAGGTTGCATAAGCTGAGCAATGCAAACATTAAGATCCCAGGCAGGGGCAGGGTCCCTGAATGGAGAGTTGGTGTGAAGCAATCCCTTAAAAAACTTAGAGAATACAGGATGAGCTGAAAGAGAAGAGGGTTTACCTGCTGAAATAAAAGCAGACACAGCTGCCAAATGTACCTTTAGGGTAACTGGTCTCAGCTCCAAAGTATTTAAATGGATCATATAATCCAGGACTGTGGGTAAATCAGCAGATTCTGGGGAAATATGCTTCCCAGAGCACCATATGGAAAACCTCTTCCATTTGGAATTGTAAGTAGCCCTGGTGGAAGGTTTCCTAGAAGCCTTCAATATATCCATTACACCTTGTGAGAGGTGTAGATCAGCAAACTCTAACTTTGCAAGAGCCAGGTCTTGAGATTGAGAGATTTGAGGTTCGGGTACCAAACCCTTCCCTGAGCACAGGTTAACAGATTGTGATTCCTGGGAAGACACAGGGGAAGATGGACTGCTAAGGACAGTAGGAGTGGATACCAGGGTTGCCTGGCCCAATCTGGAGCAATCAGAATCACTTTGCAGGACTGAGATCTGATTTTGACTAACACTTTGAACAGGAGAGGGAAAGGGGGAAAAGCATAGAAACTTCCTTCCCAACTGAGAACTAAGGCATCCAGAGGACTGAGCCCAACACTGGGGTCTGCAGCAAAAAGAGTCAGTGATTGTCTGGGTCTGCAAAAGATCTATCTGCAGGTGCCCATCTGGTAAATATTACCTCCAGGACCAGGGGATCCAGTGACCATTCGTGATGGCCCTGGGAAATCCTGCTGAGAGCATCTGCCAGGACATTGTCCTTGCCTGGGAGGTGAACTGCTGTAAGGGAGGTGTTCAGGGAGTAAGCCAGAGACCACAACGTCATTGCTTCGGTGCACAAGGCCGTAGACCAAGTGCCTCCTTGCTTGTTGATGTACCACATTGTGGTGGTATTGTCTGTTCTGACCTGTACAACTTTGTTCTGAATAGATTTGGAAAAAACTTGAAGTGCTAGAAAAACTGCTCTGAGCTCCAACAGACTGATGTGGAGCAGAGATTCCTGAGGGGACCACAATCCCTGGGTAGTAGAGTCGCCCATGTGAGCTCCCACCCCAAGAGGATGCATCTGTAGTAAGGATTAAAGAGTGAGACTGAGTGACAAAGGGAACCCCTTGTCTCAGATTGCTCTGATCCTGCCACCACTGTAGGGCTTGGATCAGGGTTCGAGTTACTGGGATCAACTTCGTTAGAAGGTCTTTCCTTTGAGACCAAAAGGCTCTCAAATGGAACTGGATGTCCCTCATCTGAAATCTTGCTCCTTGCACTACTGCTGTAGAAGCAGCCATGTGCCCCAGGAGCTGTAGAAAATGCCTTGCTGGTCGAGAGACCTGGAGGAGGAATGAGGAGGCCAGAGAGACCAGGGTCCTTGCCCTGTCCAAAGGAAGGAAGGCTCTGGCTTCCTCTGTGTTCAGCTCTGCGCCTATGAAGGTGAGGAGCTGGACAGGCTCTAGAACTGACTTTGAAAGATTCATAAGGAAACCTAGAGAGGTAAGCAGTTGCTGAGTTATCTGTAGATGTAACTTGACTTGGTCTGGAGACTGGCCTACTATGAGCCAGTCGTCCAGGTAAGGGAAGGTGGCAATTTTTTGCCTTCTTAGGGAAGCAACTGCTACTGCCAGGCATTTTGTGAATACCCTTGGAGCAGAGGTGAGGCCAAAGGGCATTGCTCTGAACTGGTAATGGCCTGAGGGCAGCTCAAACCTGAGGTACTTTAAATGGGAGCTTCTGATGAGAATATGGAAGTAGGCATCCTTGAGGTCCAGGGACGCTAGCCAGTCCCCTGGCCTTAGAGAGAGTAGAATAATTCCCAGAGTCACCATTTGAATTTTGGTTTTAAAAGGTGCTTGTTTAAGTATCTGAGATCCAGGATGAGCTGCCATTCTCCTGTCTTTTTTGGGGTAAGGAAGTACCTGGAGTACAATCCTTTGCCCTGGTGTAGGGGTGGAACCCTTTCCACGGCTCTGAGAGCCAGGAGGGAAGAGACTTCTGCCTCTAGGGCAAGTGCCTCTAGTGGATTTGCAGGTGGAAAGGATCTGGTTCTCATCTTTGGAAATTTTTTGAAGCTGAGAACCAGTCCCTGACTTACTACTTCCAGGACCCACTTGTCTGATGTCAGAGACTTCCAGTCCTGGACAAAGTAAGCCAGCCTGCCCCCTACAGGTAGTTGAGAATCAGCCCTGGCAACCCCATCAGGGTGCCTGCTTGGCAGGGCTTTAGGCTGAGGGGTGGAAGCAGGCCTGCTTGTGCCCGTCTGCCTCTCCCTCTAAAGAACCCCTCTGGGCGTAAGCAGAAGAGGAGGCCTGGGCTTGGTAAAAAGGCCTATGAAAAGGCCTGCCCCTGCCCCTGGAAGGCTGCCTCTGAGGAGTGACCTGCCTTTCCTTGGCCTGTGCACTCCTATAGGTGGTCCTATACTCATCCATTTTCTTCATGTAATTCTCTGTCTGCTCCCCAAACAGAGAATTACCCACAACAGGAAAATCCATGGCCCTAGTCTGGGTATCCTGTGACAAGCTAGTACATTTGAGCCAAGCCATTCTGCGAAGTGCCACAGATGTAGCCATGACTCTTGATGACACATCATTAGAGTCCACTGCAGCATGGAATTGCACCTTAGATGCCTCAATACCATCAGCAGCCACCTGCTACAGCTCTTTGGCAAGCTGGCCAGGGACCTGTTTTGCTAGAGCCATAACAGTATCCCATCTGGATTTCTGGTATCTAGCAACATAAGCCATATAATTTGCCTGTCTGAGTCCCAAGGATGCTGCCATGTACTGTTTCTTTGCCATGCATCAATCCTCCTGGAGTCCTTGTCAGGGGGGTGTGAAGCCAAATGAATATTTGCCTTGTCACAGGCTGCAGCCTGCACTGCCCCCACATGGCTGCATTGTTGTATAGGAACTCCATATCAGAGCCTGACAATGTGTACCTCTTGTCCATTCTCTTATCCACAGGAGGTATAGTGTGAGGAGTTTTTAGAATTTTTATTGTCTGTTTCCCAAACGATTTATGCAAAGGAATAGACAGTCTCCTAGACTCTGGGATATCCATCATTTCCACATAGTCAGGCTCCTCTTGATCATCCACAGCTTCCTCCATAGGGAGCTGGAGGGGTTCAGCCACTTTTTTATAAAACATAAAATGAGAAGGGACTTAGAAAGCCTAGGAGGACACTCCTGAAGGTCTGTCTGGGAGATGTCGGTTCAATGGGCACATCCAGACTTTCAAATCCACATTCACTCTCCTCATACTCCTCTTCCCCCTCCTCCGGTTCATAAAATTCTTCTAAATCATACTCTTGAACCGGTGGAACCGGCCGAACCGTACACTTACCTGATGGTGCCGGTTCGGTCGGAACCGGGGAAAGCGACTGGACAATTTTAATCGCTTTGGCTATTTCTTCAGTGGTTGGAGAGGAAAGTTTTGGCTCCACACCAGCTGATTTCCTAGTCCTTTTTGCTGGAACCGACTCCTCAGAGTCGGCTCTCCTTTTGCCTGAGGAAGTCTCGCCCTGGTCAGAGGGCACTCCCTCCGGTTCGGTTGGAACCGAACCGGGCTAGCCATCCGGTTCAGCGGACTTTTTGGCCTCCCTTTCCCTGAGCCTACCAACTCTCTTTTCCAGGGTAGCTGCAGGAACATTTTTGCAAATCTGGCAGTCTGCATTGAGGTGGTCAAACCCCAGACAATAAACACAGGTGGTGTGGGGGTCAGCCTTAGCAAAGACTTCCCCACAGACACTGCAGTGTTGAAACCCAGTGGGCCCGGTTTTTCTTTTGGGTTTCTCAGACATAATGCCAGCCTAACCAAACTTACCCATTTATGGCTATCTGCCAGGTAAGACCGTCTTATTGGTTCCCAACCGTGTCACGGGTCGTGGAAAAAAACGTAATAAAATCTGTTTTTTTTAGAACCGATAAGAACCGGTAACCACACTCTAAATGTTTTTACAGATTAATATATTTTAAACAACCTGATCGGTTCAAACCGAACCGATAAACCGTTTACAAGTTCCACACAGAATAGAAATTAATGTAAAACCTATCTAGTACTCACAATACCACAGACAGGGTCTGAACTGACCGGTTGCGGAAAACCGAGAAAAACAATACTTTAACCGACAAAATGAACCTAGCAGAAGGAGAAATCTCCGGAGCGACTGTTCAGTGAGGCGGAGTAAAGAATCTGACAGTTTGAGGTTGAAGAACAACAGAGTTTTCAACCGAGCTCGAGCTCAGTGTTCCATGCCTGGCATGGAAAGTTAACTCTTTCACCTCTGGAGCAGTTCGAAGGTTGGGACTCACTGCATATGTCATAATATAGCAAGACTTCATGTTGTTTGAAAGGTTACATTCTGGAGCAAGTCCAGTAAACTGGTTTACTACTTTAAATATGATTGCAAAGAAAGCTGGTATGGAAGACCTCCGGTTTATTAAAGCCAATATAAACATGAACCATTCTGTAGAAGGAATCATACAAAGGGTATATGATATTGAACTGCAGAATGATTTTGAGAAAATTCATAACCTAGATATATGTGGCCTTTATTCTAATACAAAGCAAACCTGGGGCACAGAATATTACTTATTACATTGTGAAAACAAATGGCACAGAAATAATTTGTGTAGGATGTGACTGGAAAGCTTGGGAATTGTTACCTTCCGGAGAGAGAAGAGCTGGGGGAAGGGAAATAAACCCATATGTAGTTGTAAATATGTAAAAACTCCAAATATAATTCATGCCCTGCTGGGCTGCGATGCTCTAACATCAGAAAGGAAGAGATGGATTATGTCACTTCTTCATAAGTATAATTAGTGGAAGGAGTTTGGATAAAACAAATGTTATTTATGGGGTTGCAACATTTTTAAATGCCTGTTATGTATATGTAAGGGGCTTACCAGAGATTTTATATGGATATGGTGTTTTATTTATGAATGGATTATTGTAAAACTGATATTTTGTATAATTGTTTTTGATTTAATGATCTTAAAATTTTGAGATTTAACAAATGCTATGTAATTTTATACATCTGTTAATAAACTTAACCTTGAACCTTGAACCTTGATGTAGGGTGTATGTCCCCAACGGTCAGCTATTTTAGACTTGCCTTGAAATCCGAGATTTAGCATTAGCACATGGTCACCTGGCTGGAGTTCCTGTGCTTTGACTCATTTGTCATGGAGAACTTTATTGGCTAAATTTCTTTTTGCAGCCACTGTGTTTACTAGCTGGTATGCATGATTCAACTGTTCTTTTAGTTCTTTGACATACTGAAGGTAACTCTCAGACGTGGTACCATCAGGAGAAAAACCGAAACATGTATCTATGGGAAGGCGAGCTTCTCTGCCACACATAAGGCTATATGGCGAGAAACTAGTAGCGTAATTTTTTGTACAATTATATGCATTAACCAAAGCACTAATCTGCTGAATCCACTTGCTTTTGTCTATTGGATCAGGTGTGCCCAGCATATCAAGCGAGGTGTGATTAAATCTCTCTGTCTGGGGATCTCCTTCTGGATGGCATGGAGTAGTTCGGGATTTTCAGACACCCCAGAGGGATAACAGTTCTTTGATTAGTCTGCTCTCAAAATGTCTGCCCTGGTCAGAATGTATGTGTTGAGGCGCATCATAATATACAAAGAATGTCTCCATCAAAACTTTAGCAACTTTAGAGGCCTTTTGGTCCTTTGTGGAACAGGCTTCAGCAAGTCTTGTAAAATGGTCAGTGACCACCAGAACATTTGAAATGTTTTTTGAATCTGGCTCCCAGCTAAGAAACTCTATGAAAACAAGTTCCATTGGAGCAATTGTCACTATGTTGACCAATGGGGCTGCTCTTTGCAGTTGGGTCTTTCTTTATATGAATCTGCTGCAGGCTTTGCAATATTACTCAACATCTGGGCCCATTTTAGGCCAGTAAAAATGTGACTGGACCAAATCCAGAGTTCTCTCACTCCCCAAATGTCCCATGCCATTGTGCAAGACTTTTAACACAACAGTTTTAAACTTTGATGGCAAGACTAGTTGTCTTTTAACAAGTTCGCCTTGGTTATTGGTTACTTCTCTATACAACAATTGTTCATGCAACTTGAGGCTGGGCCATTCATGCAATAACAAACTAGTATTAGGATCAGTGGATCACATGGTAACTTTTTTTAAGACATAAAATGACTTTCCTTCTCATATGGTCACAGCTCTGTTCTCTCTGCAAGTCAGCAAAAGCAGTCTTCACCCCATCTTCAGGGGCCATTGGGATTTGATAGTACCCAATACTTAAATTGAGAACAGAAAACCTCTTGCTCCCATTCAAAAAATCCAGGACATCTAGTATGTGTGACATAGTGTACTGATCTGGGATAGTTCTTTTATTTAAGATTCTGTTATCTACATACATTCTTACTGTGTTATTTTTCTTTTGTACCACCATAACTGGAGATGCATAGAGACTCCGAGATTCCTATATGATTTCTGCAACTAGCATTTCTTGCAGGTGATGCCTTATATCATCTGTGTTGGCAGGTACTAATCTTCTGGATCTCTGTCGGAAAAGACATTCATCGTGCAGGCAGATATGTTATTTAGCACCAGTGACACATCCTACATTCCACTCTTTGAGGGAGAACACTTTAGTTCTTTGAGCCAGCTTCCTGTTGATCCAGGTTTTCCATCCATCTGGAATAGGTGAATCTCCAAAATTAAACGTAACTGCAGACACCTCACACTCTTCTTCGTTCCTCCTAGAAGGCAGTACTGCAGTGTCAGCACAGTAGACTTTGGCCACGGTGCATCCTCTATAAACCTTAATGTCTCTGTTGGTGACATTCTGCACCGGGACAGCTACATGCCAGGCATAAATATGGGCTCATACGGGGAGTACACCAGGCATGACCAATAACCCTTCAGGCAGCTTACCATCTTCAGAAGCATCTAGCATGAGTATAGAAACATAGACTTTGATGGCAAATAAGGACCGCTTGGCCCACCTAGTCTGCCCATTTCCCTACCTACAGGATAAGCTGCAGATCCTAGTTAGCCAACAGCTACTTCTTCCTACCCTCCACAAGAATTTCCTAATGTCTGTCCCATGCATTCTTGAATTCCCTCACTGTTTTTGACCCCACAACCTCCTTAGGAAGGCTGTTCATGCACCACCACCCTCTCTGTGAAAAATTCTTCTTCACATTGCCCCTGAGCCGTCCCCCTTCTATCTTCAAATTGTGTCCCCTTGTTCTTGCATGTCTGTTTTTCTGAAAGATGCTACCCTCTTGGACTTTGTTGATTCCCTTGAGGTACTTAAAAGTTTCTATCATGTCCCCCCTCTCCCTCCTTTCCTCAAGGGTATACATATTAAGCTCCTTTAGTCTCTCTTCATATGACTTCTGTTGCAGACCCTGCACCATTTTAGTTGCCCTCCTGTGGACTGCCTCCATCCTGTCTATGTCCTTGCAGAGATGGGGGGCCTGATTCTCAAAGGGAGCTGCATTCAGCGCAAGCTGCGGCAAACAGCAGCTTGTGCCAAAGCCCCATGTGCCACAGACCCTGCACCAGATTCTGGTACAGGAGGGGTGCTGGTGCCTAAGTCCCAATGCTTGTGGCAACCTCAGCCATGTGGCAAATGCATGGCGCATGGGAGGGTTCACCGCAAGCCTCTTGGACCATCGGCTGCATGATCCGTTTGAATAGGAACCAGCCATGGAGGTGTGTGGAGGGCTGTGCCGGTCCCCTGCTCTGTCCAGGGATGGCGGGACACTACCTGCATGGGTGGGGGGGCACGGGGCACCAGTGGGAGGGCTGGTGGCATTTGTCCAGGTACCAACTGAGACACCGGGATCTGGAGGGGGGCACTATCAACATGCTGAGGGGCACATCAAGGATCAGGTGGGTGCTCCTGCCCTGGATGCCCTATGGGGGCACAACGTGGATGGAGGGTCCACTATGTGGCACTTGTGGGGCACGGTGGGGGTGGGGAGGTGGGACATGCTGCACTACCCATAGGACAGCTAACCCAGGGGAGCGATGTCTAAGTCCCCTTATGCCAGCCCTGGCTGGTCTAAGGGGACTTAGAATTTCTCCCACTGGGTGCTGTCTGTGAATAGCAAGCTGCAGCTTGTGTCAGCGCAGTCCACCTAGTGCCATGTCACAGGGCAGGGCAGGGCGCAGGGCTGGTGCAAGCCCTGTTTGGGGTAGGCAGCCTGCAGTCAATGCAGGCGACCTTTGTGAATTGCGTGGAGGCAGCCCTGGATGCAAGGTGCACCTTGCACCATATCGGTTTGGTGCAAGCACCTTGCGTCAGATGCAGGGCTTTGAAAATTGGGCCCGGGGTCTCCAGAGCTGCACACAGTACTTCAGATGGGGTCTCTCCAACTGTCTGTACAGAGGGATAACAACGTCTTGTTTTCTACTGGTGATGCCTCTCCCTATATAGCCCAGTAGCCCCTGTCTCCCTACTGCCTTCTCACATTGCTTACTTACCTTTAGGTCATCTGATATGACTACCTGTTCCTTTCCATTTTGCTGTTATACATCCCCCAAATTGTGTACTGTTCCCTGGGTTTTTGCTTCCCAGGTACATTACTTTGCACTTTTTTGCATTGACTCTAAGCTGCCATATTTTTGACCATTCCTACAACCTTGCCAAGTCCCTTCTCATCCTTTCCACCCCCCTTGTGTATCAACCCTGTTGCAGAGCTTTGTGTCATCTGCAAAGAGGCATACTTTTCCTTCCAGTCCCTCCTGCAATGTCACTTATAAAGATATTAAAAAGGACCAGACCCAATACTGAACCCTGTGATACCCCACTAGTAACCCCACTTTCTTCGGAGTGGACTCTGTTTACTATTATCCTCTGTGTCCTGTTGTCCAGACAATGTTTTAACCAGGCTACCACTCTGTGACCCACTCCCAGGCTGGCTAATTTGTTTATTAATCTTTTGTGTGGGACTGTGTCAAATGCCTTGCTGAAGTCTAGTTAGGCCATGTCCACAACCCTTCCCTGGTCTACTACTTTGGTCACCCAGTCAAAGAAATCTATTAAATTCATCTGACATGACCTTCCCACTGTGAATCCATGGTGCTTTGGATCCTGTGCCCTGCTGGCCTCTAGGTACTCAACAATTCTTTCTTTCAGAAGTGATGACATCTTTTTCCCTACCACTGAGGTCAAGCTAACAGGTCCGTAGTTTCCTGCCTCTGCTTTGCTCCCACTTTTGTGAAGGGGAATCACATCCACCCTCCTGCAGTCCTTAGGTAACTGTATCTGGTTAGTCACATCTCTCTTCAACTGCACAGTTCCACTGATACTACACTCAGCATTTGGAGGACGCACAATAGCAGAGGGTTCTTTTTTCATACGATGCCCACAGGCTCATCTTTATCTTCCTCTTTAGGTTGCATCTGTAACTTGTAGGCCTTCTTCACCATAGCGTGGATGTGCAATGCTCTACCAGTTCTTTTATGCTGTCTCTCTTGGCACAACTGGGAAAGACAACCAAACGTGGGCATTAGTGCCAATTAACACAGATATGCCATCATACTGTCCAGAGGGAGGGCACACCAGAGCTAACATCTCTACAGGCTCTCCCACACCTGCAATACAGGATGGAAAAGAAAGCCACACTTTGAGATAACCAAGATATGGGTATGATTTATCACTCAGTCCCCACACATGTAGTCCATCAAGTGGTTGCAATGGGTAACTAAACAAGTGCTAGTCATATCAGTCTTTGAAAATTACAGTTACTTGACACTCACTGTCTAGTACGGCCCTGGCAGATTCCTTCAACGTGAACAATAGTCTCCACAGAGGGACCTACCAGCTCCACCCAGTTTGGCGAGGTATTAGCAGAAGACTTAACTGCAGATTTAGCAATGTAAGGCTTGTAGGAGGACTTGCCTGCAGGCTCTGTATTGCTTTGTCTGACTTGGTTTAGCAGCTTAGTATTCACATTTCTTAAGTCTTTGTGGGACATGCGTGTTCTTTTTGTATGACCATCTTCCTCACAGTGGTAGCAGAAAATATCTGGCCTAGGAGGACAAGAACTAATAGTTTCCTCACCAGGATTGGCACTGACTGACTGACTGGTAAGGCGTGGAGTCATCTGGCTGCTTATAGTTATGGTTATACCCACCAGACCTTTTCCAAAGCAGAGGCTGGTTAGTGGGCCGAGCAAGGTCACTTACAAGGGATCTCTACTCCCTCATTTCTCTTAACGTGTCACTAATGGGTTCTCCACTAGGGCTAGGGGATTGTGAAGAATACGTACTCGAAACTCAGGTAGAAGCACTGACAGCAGTGGGTCCTTGTTCAGTCTCCCTCCCTCTTTACCAAGCTGGAGGCTGCACACTACACCCCACCACTTCCTTTACCAGGTCAGAAAACTCATTGATTCAGGTCTCTATACTGCCATGCACAAGGGGTGCCTGGGCGTGCACTCCCACTCCCATGGCATGCAGGTTCTGATGGGTATCTTTGACCGTTACCCGGGGTATCCTTAATGGTCTCACTAGTTTTCAGTTCTCGAATTTAAGTATCTCTTGGAGTCCAGGAACATCAGGGGCATGCCCTCTTCCAGGGGTAGGAATTACAGTTGCCACAGCAGCACAGGGGTACCATGAGTCTTCTTTTTCCTCAGCTTCTCATACTTCCTTTACCAATACATAAAAGAATGAGGGATTAGCTTTTCAGTCATGCAGCCCCAATTTAAGAAATATCCAACTGGAGTGGCGATCAGACTTGAGTATCTGATCCAGTCTCACTTGGTTCAGCTCACTGGAGGACACATCTCCTTTCCTGAAGATTTTCTATAACAATTTCTGTAATCTGATTAAGCAAGCAGATAAGGGCCCCCCTATCCTTTACCTAGCAGCTATAACTTCCACATCAAATCTTCAGCAGAGTTGATACTCCCAAATACATACTCCAGAGTGGTCAAATGCTCCTGAAAACTGGCATCTGGATTTGTGGCCCTCAATGAATAAATGACATCTAGGGCAGGCCCCCGGAGGTTTTCTCCTAGGCATTTTCTTTTCTCAGCCTTGGAGCATTGCCAGTCATGCACCAACACAGAATACATCCAAGTTTCTAGGTCATCTTCCCCCGTAGGGGTGGGCCTGACCCCAGAAAACATCCGTAACCTCCTATATACCTTCCCTTAGTTTAGCCCACTGTTCCTCCATCCCACCCAGGTCATCCCCCTCCCCCCACTAGGTTGTCTCTCAGGCATTTATATTTTTTTAAAATCTACCCTCTTGAAGTCCAGGACCTTTATCATTACGTGATTTGCTTCCACCACAGTCCTTATCTTGAACCATCCTGTATGGTGACCACAGGTCTCCAGGTGGCCTGCCACCTTGATGTCTGCAATACTGTCACTGTTAGTGAGCACACGATCCAGTATTGCCCCATCACAAGTGGACTCATTGACTAGTTACCTGAGAAATGCCCCCTGCAGCGAGTCCACAATGTATCTGCTTCTAGCTGAAGCTGCAGCTGGAAGGCTTCAGTTTACATCTGGCATATTGACGTTCTCCACTAGTAGCACATCCCCTTTTTCTGCCATTGTTTCAATGGCTTCCCTCAGTGCTTTATCTAAATTCTCACCCTGTGTTGGAAGTCTGTAGATCATGCCAGTGTGAATAGTGGCTCTGTTTCCCATCTCCAGGGTGACCCACAGTACCTCTGACCACTTCATTCACTCCTGGATTCCCTGTGTCACCATCACTTTGATAACCTCCCTTACATACAGCACTACCCTGTCTCCTTTCCTTCCTACCGTCTTTCCTGAACTGAGTATAGCCTGCAATCTCCATGTCCCAATCACGGTTTCCTGTGCAGTAAGACTCAGTAATGGCCATGATATCTGGGTCAGCCTCTCAGATGGCCTTTAGGTCTGGAATTTTACTGTCTAGACTTCTTGTGTTTGCACACATGACCTTCCACATTTTGTTACCTCCCTGCCTGCTAACCCCATTTCCTGATTGCTCACCAGTTTTATCCTCTCTTTTTACAGCTCATGTTCCTATCCCCTTTCATTTCAACCACTCTGCCTTTTTCTTTATTTTGCACCCTGGGGGATCTACCTCCGCTGGGTCCTCCCTTATGTCTGTTTTAGTCTGGGGGGCAGTTTATGCCTCCCTGACTTCTTCAGCCACCCCCTCAACTAGTCTAAAAGTTTAGCAAAGTAACATTTAAACTGTCCACTTAGGACTACAATTCCCGTCATAGACAGATGCAGCTCATCACCCCTGTATCTGTCCTTATCCATACAGATGGCTCACCAGTCCCCAATGTTATTGAACCTCTTCTCTCTACACCATTCCTTCAACCATGATTTGAAGCTCCTAGTGTGGAGATCCCTATCCCCACCCCTTCTGTAGACAGGGAGCATCTCAGTAAAAGGCAGTGACCATAAAACCTGCCTGAGACTCCTTCCCAGCTCCCTAAAATCCCCTGCTCAGTCTCAGCCCTGAACCTAGCCAGGTCCTTTTTCCCCAGGTGCACGGTGACATAAAGCATGCCCTGCCTCTCTACTAGTTCCCAAATGTTACTGCCTGTGCCTGGTAACAGGATGGTGCACACAGGAAAGGGGACACCTCCTAAGGAAGGCTTAACAGTCAAAGCACTGGGATAATGTAAGGAGGTGAGTGAATAACTCTCTAGTTTGGAATACAAGATTTTGATTTGATTTACATCAGACCTTTTGAATTTTCCTTTGTGGTGGAGTGAGTGAGTATTGCCAGACTCTTGAACTATGTTGTTTCTGCCACTCTACCGATGCCTAGGATCCGCTCTCCATCCCTCTGACCTGAATCGCCATGTGGGCAAACCACATCACTCTTTCCCTTCCTTCTTGTTCCCAAATCTACCCACCTGACATTCAAGGTCCCAATCAGAAATTGCTTTCTTCTCTACTAGGGTCCTCTCCCTCCCACCTTGAGTCCTCCTTTAAGGAGGACTCCCACATCCTCCCTGGCCACTATCACAGGTGCCTCCTCCCAGTGGTCCCATCCTGCCAGAGCAGCAAAGTGGTTTTGTTTGGTGAAAAAGCATCTGTCTTGGGGGGGCGGGGGTAACCATGCACTTGCTTGCATGCTGCTTCAGATGGTTTTGTTTCCAACAAAAATGTGGCCATTCAGAAAGATTAGGGCCAACCACATAAGCACTTTCATGCAAGCGTGCATCTGTGCTGATGTGCTCACAATGAGTAACACTAGAGATCACATGAAACTATTACATAAAACCAGTGCTGGGTTCTCAGTCCCACTACTGGTATTCCCCCCTCTTGCCCAACCCAGCTTTTGGAAACAGAATTGGTGATAGGTGCTTAATCCCAATGCCGGTATCCCCCCCTCCTTCTTGGCTTGACTCTAGGAAAAAAAACATCAGCAGGTGTTCAATCCTACCACCAATATCACCCCCCCAACTACACTGCAACACTGGGTGGCAGTTAACCCACCAGACAGTGTGTGACATCAAGGTACCCCTCCCTGGTGATAACAGGAAACACACCGACACTGTGATGAAGAGTCACTCAGGACTGGAAATACAGAATACTGTCCCTTATTTTTTCTTTTTTTCAAATTTCACCCTGTAAAAAAGAAAATGGTTCAAAGATGTCTTCTGCCCCCAGACCCTCTGACCCACGCACCCCAACCTCGCTTTCAGCACCCACTACACAATCCCATCCCTTATTACGAATTACCTACATTTTCAACATTACCTTTTTTACACCACTTTATAAACAATGTAGTGTAATGTTTCAAATCACCACCTGAAAGAAAGGGACATTCTCTGGGAGAAGGCCAGAAACACAGGTAGCAAGCATGACTACCAGTGCTACAGAACAGCCAGGAACCGCTACACCAAGCTAATCCGGCTCGCCAAACCAACTATCATAAGGCCCAACTTTGCAATTCCTGGTGTGATGGGAAAAGATTCTGGGATAACATCAAAGGCATCTTTGGAAAGGAGGACAAGAAGCACCCTCAGCTGCTCAGTATCAGCAACGTCCCCACTACAGACCCTCTAGCTATTGCAGAAGCCTTCAATAAAGCCTTCACCGATCTTACCCCAGTGCTACCACCTGCCTATTTTCAACCTGATTTAAACCACTCTAACGACGTATCTACTGAGTGTTCTCACCCGGCCTTCTACTTTAAAAGGGTGACAGTGAAGGAGGCCCTTACTATGGTCAAGAAAATACTAGGTAAGACCAGACTGGGCAGTGACGGGGTACACATGAAACTTCTATCCCTCACCCTGGACATTCTTATAGTACCCATTACCATGCTGTACAATAAGTCCCTGGCCCTGGCCCAATTCCTGGCTGTTTGGAAGCAGGCCCTAGTTACTCCAGTGCATAAAGGAAATGACAGGTCTCCGGTAGCCAACTACAGACCCATCTCGATCCTCTCCCCCCCTGTCCAAGGCACTGGAAATGATTGTGGTGGGTCAACTCATTGACTACCTCAATAAGTATAATCTACTATGCCCCAACCAGCATGACTTCAGACAAAATCACAGTACCACCACTGCCCTGCTGGACTACATGAGCTCTGCTTGTATGGCCCTGGATGAAGGCAAACTGGTGGGGTCTGTCTTTATTGACCTCACCAAAGCCTTTGATACAGTCAACCACCCCCTGTTACTGATCCAACTGCAAAATATGGGTGTGGCACCCAATGCCCTTTTATGGAGAAATCAATGTGTCAAAATTGGGCAAACAGTATCCAGCGCAAGAGAGGTATCATTAGGGGTACCCCAGGGATCAATATTGGGGCCCCTACTCTTCAGCCTCTTCTTAAATGACCTTCCCACAGCTTGTGACACCAAACTCATACTATATGCAGATGATGCTGTGCTCCTGAGCAGCAGCACGCCTCAGGCTGCTCTACAATCTGAGCTGCAGAACTCCTTCTCCAAACTTAAGGACTGGTTCTGTAGTCATAAGTTGCTACTAAACTACAAGAAGACCAAGGCTGTGCTTATGTCCAGCCCACACAACAAAAATAAGCACTACCCTCTCATTATGTCCAACTCATGCAGTGAGCCGCTGGAACAAGTTCACTTATTCAAGTATCTGGGGGTCATAATAGATGATACCCTCACATTTGCACGCCATATTGACTCTTTGGTCAAGACAGTCAATACCAAGATTGGTGTCCTGTACAGGCACAGGCAACACCTCTCTCCGGGGAACCTCTACCTCTCAGTCCACAGTTCAATTATATCTACTATTGACTATGGACTAGTGGTCTATGGGGCAGCAATGGCAACAGCACTCAAGAGGGTTCAGACTCACCCTGGATGCTGAGTGTGGCACTCACACCTGTACTCTGTACGAACGCGCAAATTGGCTGTCATTAAGAAACAGAGTCAAATTCCAGGCTTGCATCCTAGGGAAGAAGGCTGTATTGGGTAAAATACCACCTTGTGTAGGCAATTTTATCAAGGTGGCCAACTTGTTACAGGTCACCAGAGGGAGGACTAGAGGGGCCTTGGCTATCCCCTTCCATCGCACCTCACTTTGGCATCATGCATTTGCTTCCGGGCCCCCCTGTGGATGAATGAACTCCCTGGGCACCTCTTGGCCCACCAATTGTCTGGCACAATTCAAAACTGACCTCAAACAGCACCTAATAACACTCTCTAAGTGCACCTGCCCCGAGTCCAGCCACAACTGCTCTCTCTGCCCCCAGCAAGCACTAGGTGCGCCTCAAGGTACCCCCTCCCTCTGTCCCTTCTCATGACTTGCCTCAGCAATCAGTCTGCATCATGATCCTTCAGTACCCACCACCCCACCAACTCACAGTCCCGTGAGTTTCCTTAATAGTCACTACTAATGCAGGCTGCCTGACCATGCCCCCTCACACCCCACCATTTACTTTAGCATGTCATCCCCACTCAGCCTCCCTTCACCCCACTATTTATCCCTATACTTCATCACCCTTCTTCCCCCACCCTTCACCGCCACCGTATTACATACATCTCTCTCTCATACCTCCTTTCTTCACCCCACTGCCAGCTATCCCCATCCCTCTGAACTACTGACAAGGCACTCTGTGGCTGCTTATCCCCCACCCTCATAAAGTGTTTTTCTTTTTATTTTAACTTGTAGCTATGGTTTGAGTTATTCTGTAAGTTCTGAATCCAAGCCATATAGTCTAGGACGTGGAACCTTTGTAAAAGAGCTTGCGCTCAAAGGTCTTTTCCGAATCACTAAATAAATAAAATAAATGAAACATGTTTCCACAGTCACTCCATGAAATCATCTTTCAGGCAGGATTTAAAAAATTCCACCTGTCTTCATCATCAGGTGGGGTCACAGAAACACTCTGTTGAAGGCCCCTATGCTAATCCATACAGACCATGTTGGTGGTGCTCGGCACAAAGGGACTTGCGCATCCTGGCATAAATCTAGTGGGTGTCCTTCATAGTAAAGGGCCCTATGAGAAGCAAGTTTGGACTTACAGTAGCTTTTGACTGACACAAGACCCAGAACCTACACAGTTTTCTTCATGCTGAAACCTTGGACCTAAATGCAGAAATTGCAGACTATTGCACCTTTAAAGATGCTGTTCTTAAGCATGGGGACTTTCAGTGTTTAAATGTAGCAAATAGTCCAAAATCAATGCAAGCTATGCCTTCTCAGCTCAGTGGAAATTGTTCCAGTGCCATACTGATAATTTCTTCTTTTCTAATGTGTAAGTTTTCCTTGTGGATGTCTTTGTGGCCACCTTTAAGAGATAGTGGAACCATAAATAGCAGACAGGAAAATGTTACAAATGTTAAGAAGCAGTCAGTTGTAACTTTTTATTTCTGAAGTATTTTTCTTTTTCATTTTTCCCATTAGAAACTTATCTATCTAATATTGTTATGCTGAACATGTGGAATAGCACTCTGCCTGGTAGCTGATATATTTAGTACTATTCCCTCCACTACATCATCAGCACTGTGACTTCACTGACTGTGACATCACAGGCAATTGACCTGGCAGCTACTGAGTGGCACTTCCAGAGCAGCTCACAGTCAGTGAGATCACAATGCTGATGGTGTAGTGGAAGGAAAAGAACTAGACATGTCAGCTACCGGGCAGAGTGCATTTCCACTCATCACACCTACTAACATAAGGTAAACAATCTTCTAATTAACCAGATGGAAAAGAAAAGGTGCCTCAGCTATAAAAAGGTAGTAGATGACAGGTTTAAAAAATGAATGTTAGTCCTAGTCAGTGCATTAGTTCTTTAAGGGCATTTCTAACCCAGGTAGTGAGAGATACAGATCTAAAAGCTCTATCCCTTCAAGAACCATGCCCTCGGGTGAAGGGATTCCAAGTTTGGATGGATCACCTGCCCTTTTGAGACTGTCAGAAGATCTCAGCATGTGGTTCCTTCTGGTCATTTGGAGAAACAGGGAATAACATGACTGTCTGGACCAATCTAGTACTAACAGAATCATAGTTGCCTGTTCCACTCTTGCTTTCAGAAGCACTTCATCTATTAGAGAAAATGGTGGGAAAGCATAAAGGAACAATTTCCCCAGTACATGCAGAAAGCATTCTTTGGGACTGTTTCCAGTCCCGGAGCACTGCAACAGAAGAGTCCACTTCTCATTCTCCCAAGAGGTGAAAAGATCCATCTCTGGATCAACCCATTTCCTGAAAATGGACCATAGCACAATTTGTTTCAAGTCTTTTCTGTATTGATATCAGGACAGTCTGGGGATACCTGCGGTGACACCAGTATTCTTTCAGGTACCATTGTACGCCTCTCATGTGCTACCTTGCCCATGGTACCACAGAATTTGTGGCCAACATGAAACCAAACAGCCTGAGGAAATCTTGTGCAGTCCTTCTTGTCCCCACGTTGGAGAATGTTGCATATTGTACCAGTGTCTGTACCCCTTCCTGTGAGAGAAAGTCCTTTGCCTCCACTGTGTCCAGTTCTGCTCCAGTGAAATGCAGGTTCTATGTGAGTTCCATACTGGATTTTTCTAAATTCAGGATGACCCCCAGTTTTTCAATCAAGAGGATTGTTTGAACAACTTTCATTTTTATGTGTCCATTCACACACCTTTGGTTGAGTATTGGTCATCACTCTCCTGCTTTTTCTTTGTTAGAACACACCTTAAGAAAAAGCTTTTACCATTTCTTTTATTGTACCCTTTCCACAGCATTGAGCGATTGTATCTTTAAAATGTTGAGTTTTAATTGCTGCGTCTCTGTTAGTAAATTTAACTTGAACATTTTGAATGTCTCTGTATTGGAGTTGTTGCAGAAACGAAGGCCTTCTGTCATAATCTCCAGCACCCATGTGTCTGTTGTCACAGACTGCCATTGCTGGAAGTGGTCACAGATGTGCCTCCCTGTAGCAGTGTTATAGCGAGCCAAGACATTTGGAGGAACCCTCAGAACAAAAAAAAAACAACCTCCAGGCAATGTTTTATTTATTTATTTAAACTTTTTGAAGACCAGGAAAAGCACACTGAGCCGAAGCTCATTTCCAGGTGTGACCCGGGGGTGTAATAAAGGTAACAAAGGTACAGAAGTGAGGAACAAGGCAAATACAGAACTTAAGACAACAGTGACCAACAATTGATGGAATTTTTGACAGCAGTTCAAATGATTATGCATGAGATAACAATACAAATAAGTGCAATTTTAGGGATAATATAAGTGCACTGTTTATATACAACTAGCATCATTCAAGCCTGAGAGATAAAGCAGGAAGTGCAAGAGGAGACTCCTAGGTGGAGGAGAGACAGGTTCAGGGGAGAGCTGGGAGGTGGTGTAGAAGTTTTTTGAGCAAGAGGTAGGTAGAGCAGTTACAAAGTTCTGTGGAGAGATAATTCCATAAGAGGGGTAGGCGATAGGAGAAGGCAGTCTGACCAGCCATTGTTCTGGAGTGGGGGATGGAGAAGGAGTGGAGATCCCAGGAGTGAAGAGAGTATGGGGGGGGTGGCAGGGCTGACACAAGAGGAGAGGTAAGGGGAAGGAGGCTGAACCAAAATTTGGCTATGAAGGTCGTAACGTGAAAGTACTTCCTATGTGAGAGTGGAGCAATGGAGAGGGAGGGATAAAGGGAGCAGTAGTGTGTGCGAGGCCAAGAATTTGAAGCAAATCTGCAGAAGGAATTTAGTGTAGTATCTAGTTTCGAGAAGCAAGTGGCAGGGGCAGTGCAGTATATTTTGTCAGCATAGTCAAGGGTGGAATCATCTTAGAGACAAGCTCATGCTGAACGGGGAGAGAGAAAGAGTCTTTAATGCGGTAGCAGAAACCCAGTTTTGGACAGTGCTTGGAGACTAGAGTGCCAATATGGGTGGAGATGTTTAGGTGTTGATCCAGCCATACTCCCAGGTATTTGAAGGCCTGAACATTTTCTTGGGGGGGAGTTGTCTTGGGAGTGAAATACTGGTAGGGACTGAAGCCTGGGCAACTGTTGAATTGAACTGAATGTCACTGAGACTGTCTTCTTCTGGTTCGCCTTGAGATCACTGGCCTTGAACCAGGCCAAGACATTGTTGAAGTCTTGTTGGAGGAGTGGTTGAACTTCGGTTGTGGAGGGACCCAAGGTGAAGATGATGATGTCATCTGCATACCTATGGATTATGATGGGCCTAAAGGGTCCTTTTCTGTCTTCACATTTCTATGATTCTATGGAGTAGGAGCAGGTGGAGGGGAGCTCATTAATAAAAACTGAGAAGAGTTTAAGCCTGAGTATCGAGCCCTGGGGGATGTTTGCCAAAATGGGTGGGGGGGTGGAGGTGGAGTTGCCAATTCATATAGCTTGCTATCTACCAATTAGATATGAGGTAAACCAGTGAACGGAGGGGGGCTGCTAGCCCAATGGAGTGAAGTTTATTCAGGAGGATTTTATGTGAGACAGAGTCAAAGGTCTTTGCAAGGTCTATGTAAATGGCTGATGTAATATAGCCTTTGTCCATGGCAGAGTGGTTAGCATTAGTTACTCACAGTAGGAAGGAGACTGTGGAATGATGTTTGCAAAAACTGGATTGGTAAGGGGAGAGAATGTTTGAAGAGGTGATGAAGTCTAGTAGTCTGGAGTATATTAGTGACTTCTGTAGTCTGGCTAGTGAGGGGCTAAGGGAGATGGGCCGGTAGTTTCCAGGTGACAATGAATCACCTCCTTTATGGAGGGGAATAATGTAGGCCAATTTCCACAGGGTGGGAACAGTACTGGTAGTGATAGATAGATTAAAGATGTGTGCAAGAGGTGCAGCAATGGCTGCTGCCGACCGATAAATCAGTTTAGGATGAAGCCCATCTGGGCTAGCTTTATTGGGGTGCATCAAGCATAAGGCCTTGAGGACTTCTTGAGTGGTGATTTGGGGGAAGTGGTAGCCGTTGTTAGATGGAGGGATGGCCTGGGGGTATTGGGGCAGAGTATGCCAGAGCAGGGCACAGGTAGTGAAGAAGCGATTGAAGGTTTCTGCCACAGAAGATGGATCAGAGATGGGGTTACCATTTACTATGAGGGAAGGGGTGAGGCTGTGATTGGTAGGAGTGTACAGTGTTCAGAAAGGAGGAGGGGTTGCTGGAGTTTTTGTTAATGTGTTTTTTGAAATAGGATGATATGACAAGTCGGTTGCCTTTGTGCAATTATTCCTGATAATTTTATAGGCAAGGAGATTTATTTGGGATTGAGAGGACTTATAGTGAGCCCAGGCCTGGTCTTGGGATTTGCAAAGAGAAATTAGTTGAGGTGATATCCACGGGTGATGAGATTTCTTCACTTGTGTATTTTCATCGGGATGTGGAGGTCCCAAACTTGGTGAAACGTTGACAGGAAATGATTAAGGGTTGTGTCTAAGTTGGAAGCGGAGTAGACGGGGGACCAGTCGGCAAAAGTGAGATTGTGTAGAAGGGTGTTTGCATGTTGAGGGATCGAGTAGGACAGATATTGATGTATTTTGGGGCAGAGCAGGGAAGGTGGATCTTTCTCATGCAGTAGATTATGCAGTGGTCACTTAGTGCATCTGGGAGGATGCCGCCAGTACAGATGCAGTGAGGGTGAGAAGTGAGGACCCAGTCTATCAGAGAGTGGTTGTGCGTGTGGAGGTTGTATCTGGTGGATTCTGTTATTACCCGTGAGAGGCTTATTGATTCGATTTTTGAGGCAGAGATCTTGGATGAAGGAGTGAGCCAATCCAGATTAAAATCACCCATTACTATACTCTCATCATCACTGATGAGGGAGGTGATGGAGGAGATGCATTTTATGAGTACATCTGTGGTGATTTTGGTTGTGGCGTAGGTGACTGTGACATAGATGGGAAGGGAGATGGGGAGGATTAGGTGTGATATTAAGTACTCAAGAGTGTTAGGGCTGAAATTCTGTGAGGTAGTGGAGCAGGTGAGAAAGTCATGGATGTACAGGGTGACACCTCCGCTACGCTTTCCCTGGTCCTGGATATGCAGTGAGAAGCTGGGGATGGCAAGTAATGGGTCAGAGATCCTGGAAGGCAGCCAAGTTTCCAAAACACAAAGGATATGTGGGGAGTCTTGGGACATCCAGACTATAAGACTATCCAGTTTCAGGAGTAGACTTCTGGCATTTAAGTGGAAAATGCGGAGACTTTTGGGGGAGGGGGAATTGGCATTGTGGGCTGGTCCAGGATTAAGTTCCACATCGCCTGACAGGAATAGGAAAAGGAAAATGCAAAAGAAGATAGCAGCGTATTTCCTTATTTTAGGGTAGCAGAGAATGAGGTTGGAAGACATGCATAGCGGGGAGTAAATGGAGCAGTAGAGATGGGGTCTGATGAGAATAATGTGGAGGGAGGGCAAGAAGGAGGAATTTGGTGGCCACGGGTAGCGTGGTGCAGCAGATAGGCAGAAGGGAGAAGTGAGAGTCGAAGAAGGTATTGGTGGTGGATCAGGGGGAGAGTTGCTAGTAAGATGGGAGGGGAAGGAGGATGGAGGTAGTGCTATAGGTTTTATGAAGAGTGGATGGACAGTGATGAGAGTGAGGAGCATATTTACTTGTTAGTTATTGTTTTAAGTTAGTGGGAGGGGATAGTAAATAATAACTAGCTACTGCAAGGCACACGGCTTAATTTAAATCTACACAGCAAGTCAGCAATTACCACTTGGAATGGTTGAGGATTGGTAGCTACAAAGAAAACCAATATTCTGGGTGGGAGGTGAATCGTACCAGCTCCTTAGAAATTGTAGGGGTGCTGAGTCCACTGATTGGTTGGGGAGGGCTACTTAATTAAAACTAGCTTAGGATGGGTGGGTGGCTGGGGAGGGAGGGAGGCAATAACGCTAACACAGGCACCTATTGTGCTGTCTGCCAGCTGCTATGTCTGCTAGCTGCATGGCATCGGTGGAGAGTCATTAAAATGGCACCCACATGCAGGGGAAAGGAACTGTACCTGTGAGGGGAAGCAGAGGGCCATGGTCCCGGTGCGTAGCGATGCTCAGCACAGTCTGGGTGATGGCAGCACACACACTGAGGAAGAAGGGAGAAAGACAAAGAGGAAAGTATAGGGCAGTTTTGAGAGGAGCTGCAGTGGAAGTGCTGCAGGTGTAACCTGATCCAGGGAGTGAGGAATTCGCAACGGGAGGCAGGAAGCGAGGAGCCATCTTGGAGCAGACTGCACTCACAAGCATTGATCCCCTTTAGTTCACTTCAAACAGCCATAATGGCAATTAAACAGAAATAGTCACTTTACCCCTTACTGTAGGTCTCTGTACTCAGTCCTAAGGGCATTAAACAGAAATAAAAGGCACTTTTCCCCTTAGTGCTCTGCACACAGCCCTAAGGACATTGTACAGAAATACAAATCACTCTACCCCCTTAGAACACTGCACACAGCCCTACAGACACTATACACAAATGTACAATGCAGACCTGCATAAACACTAGAGCAGTACACAATACACCAGAACAGCCTAGCAGACCAGATATGCTGGGCTGCAAAACAGAGCAGTGTAGAGAGCATACCAGGACTGAGCAAAACAGGTGGTAAAACAGTTGATTACATTTCATTCACATGCTAGCTACAAATACATTGGAGGCTGACTAAGCTGGCAATTAAAGCAACTGAAAGAACACAGGATTAAGAATGCTCATGAATTCAGGTGAATGCGGTAGACTGGAAATTACATTGAAAATGTGCCTAAGCAGCCCACTGATTTTTAATCAGAATTGTTCTGCCGACACACATTCAGGTACCCTTAAGGCACCTGTTCTGCTGTCTGCTAGCTGTTATGTCTGCTGGCTGTGTGGCGTCAGTGGAGAGTCTTATTAAAATGGCACCCACACCCTGAGGAAAGGAACTGTATATGTGTGGGGGAGGGGAGGTCCATGGTCCTGGTGCGTAGCAATGTTCAGCAAGGCCTGGGCAACGGCAGCACATACACTATGTGGACGAGGGGAGGTCCACAGTCCTGCTGCGTAGCAATGTTCTACAGGGTCAGGGCGACGACAGCACATACACTGGGGGTGGGGAGATCCACAGTCCCGGTGCATAGCGATGCTCAGCAGGGTCAGGGCAATGGCAGTTCAATAAAACAATAAAGTTGCTTTAAATTAGCACCAAATAAGGCTTCAAAGCAGCTGACTTTGACCAAATACAAAACAAAATTATTTTTAGCTTCATTCAACTCTCCAGTTCACAGCAGCCCTGCTGTTTCTCTCAAGCCCCCAAATCCTCCATCTTGTTCTGTCAGGTTTCCTTATTATGCCTCCCAAGTAAGGCTTATTTGTGCCTTTCACTCACAGGGATTTTGAAGCCTGCATACAGCCAGTGCATATGGCCTTTAAAGAGCCAGGCCAGAAATCAGCAGAACTAGCTCTCACTTCACCCTATTCTCCTTCTAGTATCTTAGTTGAAAGGTAGTCCCAAGTGAACGTTGTATAGACTCCTTCACACTCCCTCACTGGAGGTTGAAATGTGATGACCTGTGACTTGTCAGAAGTTAATCTAAGTTTGTGGTGAATCAGCTTGGACCGATGCTCGCCTCTTCTACTGCTACCTCTGTTTGAACCCTTAGATGCACTATATGGTTGGTGGTATTGTCTATGGTAGTACCCCATTCTCCCTACTTTCTACTTCAGCCTGTGGAGGGGGCAGTTACTGCCTTCCTGATTTCTTCTGCCACTTCCTTTGACTAGTTTAACTGTTTGTCAAGGTAACACCTAACCCATACAGTAACATACTGTACTGTAGTAGCTAAGAGCAGATAAGGACTGCTAGGCTCACCTAATCTGCCCATATTCCCTACCTGCATCAGTGGACGCTGACCCTACTTTGTCATTGGCTTTTGCATCTCTTCCACGCATCTAGGGTTCCCTTATGGCTATCCCATTCATGTTTGAACCGCCCCACTGTGTTAGCACCCACTATTTCCTGAGGTAGGCTATTCCGAGTATCTACCACCCTTTCTGTGAAGATAAACTTCCTCACATTTCCCCTAATCCTGCCTCCCTCCAATCTCATATCATGCCCCCCTGTCCTTGTACAGCTCTTGTACCTAAATATGTCACCTGCCTGCACTTTGTTCAAGCCTTTAAGATACTCGATGGTCTCTGTCATATCCCTCCATTCCCTCCTCTCTTCAAGAGTATACATACGGAGGACCTTTAATCTGTCCTCATATGTTTTCTGATGCAAGCCCTGCACCATCTTGGTCACCCTTCTCTGGGCCGCCTCCTCCCTGTCTATGTCCTTGCAAAGATGCGGCCTCCAAAACTGAATACTATATTCTAGAGGCCTGAACTGCGTTTTGTACAATGGCATCACCACCTCACTTCTTCTGCTGATGATACCTCTTCCTTTGCACCCCAACATCCCACGGGCACTCCCAACAGTCTTGTTACACTATTTGCCCAACATTAGGTCATCTGAGATGATTATCCCTAAATTTCTCTCTTCTCTGGTGGCTGTCAGCAATCCCCCTCACCCTCCCATCCTTTAGTTCTCTGCAGGGTTTCTTCACCCCAGGTCTATGATTTTGCACTTCTTTGCATTAAATCTGAATTGCCACACTTGTGACCATTTTTCCAGTTTTCCCAGATCTCTCCTCATTCTTTTGACATCCTCTGGAGTGTCTACTTTGTTGCAGATCATGGTATCATCCGCAAACAGGCAATTCTTCCCCTCCAGCCCTTCAGCAATGTCACTGATGAAGACATTAAAAAGGACTGGCACCAGAACTGATCCCTGAGGTACCCCACTGGTCACCCTTCTTTCCTCAGGCTTGATCCCATTTACTACCACCCTCTGCTTCCTGTTCCTCAACCAGTTTCTAACCCAGTTTCAACCACTTTGTGGCCCACCCTCAGGCTACCTAGCTTGTTCACCAGTCTTCTGTGGGGTACAGTGTCGGAAGGCATTGCTGAAATCGAGGTACTGTAGGTGAGATCCACTGCTCCTTCCTGATTGGTTACACCATGCTGTGGCAACACGGAGCACAGTGACCATCAGTACAGCGATGGCACAACACTGCCAATTGATGTGGTGCTGTCGCTGGAGTAAACTGTGTTTTCTGTGGGGGCTTTGCCCCCCACACCCCCCATGCAGGGGGCTCTGCCCCCGCCCAGCCTCGGCCTGGACATAAAATAACCAACTCCAAGTCGGAGCTGGTTCAGGGAGGGGGCAAACACACCAGAGGCAGCAGTGTCGGGAACCCAGCAGACCACCACAGCGAACTGTCAGAAATATCACTGTGATGGTCTTCACTGTATTACCGTTACTGTTGCAATGTGATACCTTCCTGATCCACCACCTTTGTCACCTAGTCAAAAAAAGTCAATCAGATTTGTTTGACATGACTTTCCTGCTGTGAATCCATGCTGCCTTGGATCCTGTGCTCCTATGGTTACCAAATGTTTCACAATCCTTTCCATAAACAGCGCCTCCATAATCTTACCCACTACTGAGGTAAGGCTGACCAGCCTATAGTTTTCTGCCTCCTCCCTGATACCACTCTTGTGGAGAGGGACTACTTTTGCCCCTTCCAGTCCTCTGAAACTAACTACCCCTGTATTGAGTGACTCACTAAACAGAAACACCAGAAGTGCTGCTAGCACCATTCATAATTCCTTTAATATCCTGGTGTGTATGTCATCTGGTCCCATCACTTTGTCCATCCTCAGTTTTGTGAGTTCCTACAGGACTTGTGTTTACCTCTCTCTCCCAATTACTCTTGCTGCCTAGTCATGGTCTATGTCTCTGCCTCTCTATCTTGAATACCGAACAGAAGTTTTCATTCAGTATCGATGCTTTTTCTTGGTCCCTGTCTACCAACACCCTTTCCTCCCCTTCGAGCCTTGCAATCCCTCCCCTGGCCTTCCTTCTATCGCTAATGTACTGTATGTATAAAAAGTATTAGCCCCCTCTTTACCATCTGAGCTAATCTCTGTTCTGTTTGTGCCTTTGCACTCCTAACTGCTTTCCCCACCTCCCTCTGTCTTTCTAGGTGCACCGCCATATTCTGCTTCCTCTGAGTCTCCTTGTATTTTCTGAATGTCCCATTTTTTTCCCTCACTTGCTCTGCCACCTTCTTTGTGAACCATAGTGATTTGTTCCTTCTTTTTCCTTTGTTTGACAGCCTAATGCACTGATTTGTCTCCTCCACTATGGCTGCTTTTAGGCATGCCCACTGCTCCTCAACCCCTCCCACTAGCCCCCTTCTTTCCAGGGCTTCTTTGATTCCTCACCCCATCTTAACAAAGTTTGCCCTCCTAAAATCCATGACCCATGTCTTTTTGTGGCTGTCCTGTGATCTGTGCTGATGCTGAATCACATTGTATGGTGGTCATTGGACCCTACGTGCCCATCCACCCTGACTTCCTTGATCCTGTTTCCACTGGTCAGCACAAGGTTTAAGATTGCCTTGTCCCTGGTGAGCTCCAGAACCAACTCCCTGAGACCTGCCCCCTGCAAGGATTTTATGATGTCTTGGCTCCTGGCTGAGGCAGCTGGATGGTCCAGTCCACATCTGGCATGTTAAAATCACCCAGCAGCAGTACTTCCCCCTTAGCTACCAGCTCATGTATTTCCTCCACTATTGCTCTATCAACCTCCTCCCCCTGTGCTGGAGGCCTGTAGATCACTCCTGTGTGAACTGCTGTTCCACTTCCTGGCTCAAGTGTGACCCACAGTGCCTTGGCCTCCTCCTGTCTACCCTGCATTAATGTTGCTTTAATACCTTCTGTGAGGTAGAGGGCCACTCCAACCCCATTTTTACTCTCCCTGTCCCTCCCGTGCAAGTATACCCTGGTACATTTAACTCCCAGTCATGATTTTTTGCGTACCGTGTCTCAGTAATTGACATCCAACTCAGCCTTCAAGTCTGCCAGGTCTGGGATTTTGTTTCCCAGATTGCAGGCATTTGTATACATGGCTGTACATGTTTTGCAGCCTGTACCCTTTGCATTTCTACATTTGCCTTTTCACTCCCACCTTCAAACCCTCTTTTTTTCTCCTGCTGCCTGTTTACCTCTGACTTATCTTTTGCAATGAGCCCAGGCATATCTGTTCATGTTTCCCAGCCTGTCACCCTTGTACGTCTAAACTTGCCCTCCTGTTTCCCCCTTTCCAACCCTGGTTTCTTTATCTTGCTGCCTCCCTACCTCTGCCTTACCCCTTGTAGTGAGCTTGGGAATATCTGTCCTCAACATCTCCTCCTGATCCACCTGCTGGCTACTCTTACTTGTGGGGATGGGCTGCCTTGATGAAATCAAGGTAGGTTCCATTCCCCTCCAGGATGGATGCAGGCCATCACCCTGTAATGGCCCTTATCTCTCCAGGTAGATCTCCAGTCCCCTTCACCATTCCTTCAACCATGAGTTGAAGGTCTTGGTCTGGAGATCCCTGTCCTCCCCCCATTGTAGACAAACAACACCTCAGCAAAAGTCACTGAGCATGCTACCAAAAACCCATCCCCAGCTCCTTAAACTGCTCCTGCACTGTACCATCCCTATCCCTAGCCAGGTAATTAGTCGCATGCTGGACAATAACATCCAGCTCTGCCTCACAACCTGCTGCCCTAGTGATCCTCTGGATCTGCTTCCCATCCTTCCAGGCAATAGCACCAAGTAGGCACGTAACCTCCCACCCCATTTCTATTCTCAGACCTCTCCCATTCACAATAGAGTCCCCCACCAGAAGTTGCTTTCTCCTCCTCTGGGGCAGGGATCAGAGGGAGGGAGGGCACCATTACCACCAGTGATATTAACATTTGTGTTGGGGCTAGCATCAGAGACAGGGAGTGTACTATTACCACCAGGGATATAAATGTTTACATGGTGCTGGGATCGGAGGGAGGAAGGGCACTGCTACCACCAGGGAATTTATTTCTACTTATGGGGCTAGGGATCGGGGGGATCATTAGCACCAGGGATATGTATAGGTAATGTGGGGCTAGGTACTAGGGAGGGGATACCACTACCACAAGGGATGTCACTATATACGGTGGGACTGGTGATCCATTGGGGACACCGCTAGGTGTGAGGGACACAATGTAACTGTATAGTGGTCTGTCGATCAGTGAGGGGGTGCCAGGGACCACAGAAGGTGGTTGTGCTCCCCCAGCAGCC
This sequence comes from Neoceratodus forsteri, assembly GCA_016271365.2. Classification (NCBI taxonomy): domain Eukaryota; kingdom Metazoa; phylum Chordata; order Ceratodontiformes; family Ceratodontidae; genus Neoceratodus; species Neoceratodus forsteri. Next base: position 522,379,080 of record CM057458.1, read on the forward strand.
AACTGGCTTGGTGGCTACATTACCTCTAGCAGCTGTAAGGACTGCCTGGAGTTAAGTCGTGGTTTTGTTAGGTGGTATTTGTGCTGCACAAAAGGACCACATTAAACCCTATTGCACAGCACAATGCTGCTGAACATGGGGCAGCACACATATTCATGGCCATGCCCCTCCTGTTGCCTACACACATACATTATGTTTTGAACGGGCACTAACCCTCTTTGTCTACACAATATCTCCTTTTGAACATGGGTCTCCAGTGCAAACCCCGGTTTACGCAGGCAAAGTCCCATTAGCACCTGTGCAAACTTTTGAATATTGGGCCCCTGTTGTCCAAGAGGTGTGATCAGGATCATTTATGACAGATACAGTTTTTGTCAGCTGTGAGGCTTAGCAAGCCATGATTGTAGATCCAATACAGAGGGTCTGCATAGTTCATTAGCTTCCCTATATCACATGTAATCCCTGTAAGCCTCCTTTGAGGTTACAATTAGTGTGCTATTATGGCATTTCAGGCTTAAGCGTCTGAAGGCTTCCCTTGCTGATGTAAGATTGCAGGCACCAGTATTGTAAAATAACTCTCTGCAGCACCATAGGCCACTTTGGAACATCAGGTGCACCACGCAGTGACATTCCAGACAAGCAGTTGTTGTTGCTGAAGATGGGCATTTTCAGCCAGATGTAACAAAGTGTGTACGCATGAAAGTGGCTGAGATTTTTGCATGGGTGTGAAAGTTAGTACCTGAACTGGTTCGAGAACTGACTTTGGTAAATTCAGCAGGAATCCCAGGGAAGTGAGAAGCTGCTGGGTGACTTGCAAGTGGGATTTTACCTGATCTGGGGACTGACCCACTATGAGCCAGTCGTCCAGGTAGGGAAACACAGCAATCCCTTGCCTTCTTAAATGAGCCACTACCACAGCTAGACATTTCGTGAATACCCTTGGTGCAGAGGTAAGGCCAAAGGGCATTGCCCTGAACTGGTAGTGGCCTGAGGTTATTCGAACCTGAGGTACTTTCGGTGAGAAGGCCTGATCATTTTGGTACAGAAGAAAAAATTACTCACCTTAGTAATTGCTTTTCTTCTCATGGAGTCTTGCTATATTATGACTATATGCAGTCAGCCACTGCAGCTGAACTGGCCCGGAGAGGAAAGAGTTAACTCCAGAGAGTCTGGAGTTCCACAGCGCGAGGGCGCTATACCAAAGCTCTATCTGGCCAGTTTCAAATGAAACTGTCAGATCTTTATGAAGCTAACACTAAGCAACAAGTCTATGTGGAAAGCTCTACACTAGCCAAGTGGCTACCTACTAGTAGGAATAACAACAATATAAACAACAATATAAACAGCAATAATAATAATAACAATGAATAATAGTATTATTAGTTTCTCCCTAACAAGCACTATTAGACCCCCTTCCCCAAGACTCGTCCAGGAAGGGGGCCAACATATTACTTAAAACAGAAATACCTAATTCTCTAACCCTAAATAAAGGGGTGAAGGAAGAACTAAAATGGCATGACACAGTGCTTCACTAATTTGCCAGCCCTACCCAAGTAGAAGTTCTGAGAGGGCAGGGAGGGTGGTCATTATAGCAAGACTCCATGAGAAGAAAAGCAATTACTAAGGTGAGTAATTTTTTCTTCAAACACCATGAAGTCTTGCTATATTATGACTATATGCAGATTACACAGCAGTACCTCCATGGAGGAGGGTCAGAACCTACTTAGGAAATAGGCTCTGAAGCACAGCTGTGCCAAAATGAGCATCTCTCCTGGACTGAATATCCAGGGAATAATGCTTGGTAAAAGTGTGAACTGTTTTCCAAGTAGCAGCTTGACAGATTTCCAGAATGGGAATATCTCTAGCAGCCGCTAGAGATGCAGCTGTACCCCTGGTGGAGTGAGCCCTCAGTCCTGAGGGGGTTCTCTACCTAGTTTTTGATAACAAAATTGGATACAAGAGACAATCCACCTTGCAATTGTCCTCTTAGTGGCAGGTTTCCCTTTGCCAACCTCGCCATAGGTAAGGAATAGTTGGAGGATTCAAACTCTGTGACCCTTGGTGCTGCCCAATAGTAGCTTAAGGCTCTTTTGACGCCCAAGCTGTGCAGACTCCTCTCACCTGAGGAAGAATGCTCAGTGAAAAATACTGGAAGAGAGATGGATTGGTTCAGGTGGAAATCTGAAACCACTTTAGGCAAAAACTTTCTGTTAGTCCTGAGGACTACCTTATCTCTGTGGAAAGAGATAAAATCTTCTTCCGCTGACAGGGCCTGTAGTTCACTTATGCATCTGGCAGAAGTGATAGCCACTAGGAAAACAGTTTTCTAAGTCAGAAACTTGAGATCTGCTGAGGACAGAGGCTCAAAGGGGGGTTGCATTAACTGAGCAATGCAAACATTCAGGTCCCAAGCGGGAGCTGGTTCTCGAAAAGGAGGGTTGGTGTGAAGTAACCCTTTAAAAAACTTGGAAAGCACAGGGTGAGAAGAAAAGGAAGCAGGCTTCCCTGCTGACAGAAAAGCAAAGACAGCTGCCAGATGAACCTTTAAGGTAGCTGGCCTAAGGCCTAAGGAATTTAAATGGACCAAATAGTCCAATAAAATGGGCAGATCAGCAGATTCTGGGATAATCTGCTTCTCAGAGCACCAGATGGAAAACCTTTTCCACTTAGAATTGTAAGTGGCCCTAGTGGAAGGCTTCCTTGAAGCCTTTAAAATATCCAAAACACCTTGAGAAAAGTGTAAGTCAGCAAATTCTAACTCCTCAAGAGCCATGCCTTGAGATGGAGGGATTTGAGGTCCGGATACCACACTCTCCCCTGTGCACAGGCCAGTAAGTCGTGGACACTCTGGGCAAGCTCAGGGCAGGGTGGACTGTCAAGGACAGAAGCAGTGGGTACCAGGGCTGTCTGGCCCAATCTGGAGCAATCAGAATCACCTTGCAGGGCTGAGATCTGATTTTTACTAGTACCCTGAAAAGAAGGGGAAAGGGGGGAAGGCATACATGAACTTCCTTTCCAATCCAACTGAAAGGCATCCAGGGGACTGATCCCAGCACTGGAGGCCTGCAACAAACAGAGGAAGTTGGTGGTTGTCTGGGGCTGCGAAAGATCTATCTGAGGGGTGCCCCATCTGGCAAAGACTGACCCCAGCACCTGAGGATTCAGAGCCCATTCGTGATGGCCCTGAGAAATCCTGCTGAGGGCATCCGCCAGGACATTGTCCTTCCCTGGAAGGTGAACTGCTATCAGGGAGGTGTTCAGGAGTGCCTATAGACCACAACTTCATTGCTTCGTGCACAAGGCTGATGACCGAGTGCCCCTTGCTTGTTGATGTACCACATTGTTGTGGTGTTGTCTGTCCTGACTTGAACTACTTTGTTCTGGACAGAAGCTGAAAACACCTGAAGAGCTAAAAGGACAGCTCTGAGTTCCAAAAGATTGATGTGGAGCAGAGATTCCTGGGGAGACCACAATCCCTGAGTGGACAGGTCACCCAAGTGAGCTCCCCACCCTGACAGGGAAGCATCCGTGGTGAGGGTGAGGGAGTGGGAAACAGGAATGAAAGGAACCCCTTGTTTTAGATTGCTTTGATCCTGCCACCAGTGTAAGGCCAGGATCAGGGTTTTGGTCACTGGAACCAATTTGGAAAGGGGTCCCTCCTTGAGACCAATAGGCCCTCAAATGGAACTGAATGTCCCTCATCTGGAATCTTGCTCCTTGCACTACAGCTGTGGAAGCAGCCATGTGCCCTAGGAGTTGCAGAAAATGCCTTGCTGGTCAAGAGACCTGCAGGGTAAAGGAGGATGCCAGGGCAATGAGTCTGTCTACCCTTTCCGAGGGAGAAATGCCTGGCTAACTTTTTGTGTTCAGTTCTGCACCTATGAAAGTTAGTACCTGAACTGGTTCGAGAACTGACTTTGGTAAATTCAGCAGGAATCCCAGGGAAGTGAGAAGCTGCTGGGTGACTTGCAAGTGGATTTTACCTGATCTGGGACTGACCCACTATGAGCCAGTCGTCCAGGTAGGGAAACACAGCAATCCTTGCCTCTTAAATGAGCCACTACCACAGCTAGACATTTCGTGAATACCCTTGGCGCAGAGGTAAGGCCGAAGGGCATTGCCCTGAACTGGTAGTGGCCTGAGGGTAGTTCGAACCTGAGGTACTTTCGGTGAGAAGGTCTGATCAGAACATGAAAATAGGCATCCTTGAGGTCCAGGGAAGCTAACCAGTCCCCTGGCCTCAGGGAGGGCAAAATCATTGTCAGAGTTAACATTTTGAACTTTGGTTTCAAAAGATGCTTGTTCAGGTACCTTAAATCTAAAATGGGCCGCCATTCTCCTGTCTTTTTTGGGGTAAGAAAGTATCTTGAGTACAGCCCCTTGCCCTGATGGCAAGGAGGGACCCTTTCTACTGCTTTGCAGTCCAAAAGAGAAGAAACCTCTGCTTCCAAAGCAAGGGCTTCTGAAGGATTTGCAGGTGGAAAATGTCTGGCTCTCATCTTCGGAAACTGTTTGAAGCTGAGAACCAGACCCTGGCCTATTACCTCCAGAACCCACCTGTCCGAAGTTAGGGACACCCAGTTCTGGCTGAAATAAACCAACCTGCCCCCCACTGGTACAGGAGATGGCCCTGGGCACCCCATCAGGGTGCCTGCTTGGCAGTAGCCTTAGGCTGAGGGGAGGGGGACGGTTTACTTGTGCCCCATCTACCTCTGCCTCTAAAGAAACCCCTCTGTGCAAATGCAGAGGAGGCCTGAATTGGTAAAAGGCCTGTGGAAAGGCCTGCCCTACCTCTGGGAGCGTGCCTCTGTGGAGTGGCATGCCTCTCCTTAGCCTGGGCACTTTGTAGGTAGTTCTGTAGTCATCCATCTTTTTCATATAGTTTTCTGTTTGTTCCCCAAACAGAGAATTACCCACAACAGGAAAATCCATAGCCTTTGACTGAGTATCTTGGGACAGATTAGTGCATCTGAGCCATGCCAACCTACGGAAAGCTACAGAAGTGGCCATGACCCTAGAGGAAACATCATTAACATCAACAGCAGTATGAAATTGAACTTTAGAGGCTTCAATGCCCTCAGCAGCCACCTGTTCCAACTCACTAGCCAGCTGGCCATGGGCCTGCTTGGCTAACTGCAATACTGTGTCCCACCTAGATTTCTGATATCTAGCCACATAAGCCATATAATTTGCCTGCCTGAGTCCCAAAGAAGCTGCCATATACTGTTTTTCGCCATGGCATCAATCTTCCTGAATCCTTATCAGGAGGATGTGAGGCCAGAGGAATATTAGCCTTGTCACAGGCTGCAGCTTGTACCACACCTACATGACTACACTGCTCAGTGAGGAAGTCTGTATCAGAGCCTGACAAGGTATATCTTCGGTCCATTTTTTATCTACAGGAGGGACAGAATGAGGAATTTTTTTAAATCTTTGTTGTTTGCTTCCTAAATGACTTATGCAAAGGAATAGACAACCTCCTAGACTCTGGTATATCCATCATTTCTACATAATCAGGCTCCTCTTGCTCATCCACAGCTTCCTCTAAAGGAAGCTGGAGGGTTTCTGCAACCTTTTTGTAAAACATAAAATGAGAAGGGGACTCAGACAGAATAGGAGGAGATTCTAAAGGTCTGTCTGGAGAAATGTCCGGTTCAATGGGCACGTCCAGACCCTCCCAGCCACACATGTAATGATCAAATTCATCCTCCCTCTCCTGCGGTTCATAAAATTCCTCAACATCATACTCCTGAACCACTGGCACTGGATGAACCAACCTTTTACCAACTGTAGGTGGTCTCGCAGGACCCTGAGACAGTGACTGGACAATCTGTATGGCTTTAGCTATTTCTGCAGCAGTTGGAGAGACAATTTTGGACTCCAAACCTACTGATTTCTTTGTCTTTTCACTGAGACTGGTTCCCCTGAACCAGCCTTCCTTTTGCCCGAGGAAGTCTCGCCCTGGTCAGAGGGCACTCCCTCTGGTCCAGTGGGTACTGGACCGGGCTGGCCATCCGGGTCAGCGGACTTCTTGGCCTCTCGTTCCCTGAGCCGGCCCAATCTCTTTCCAGGGTGGCTGCAGGAAATTTTACACACCTGGCAGTCTGACAGGAGGTGGTCAGCCCCCAGACAATCAAACAGTGATGTGTGGTCAGCCTTGGCAAAGGCTTCCCCACAGACATCACAGTGTTGAAACCCAGTGGGCCCGGTTTTTCTTTTGGGTTTCTCAGACATAATGCCAGCCTAACCAAAAATTTGCCCTTTTGATGGCAGTGCCAGGCAAGACACCCTTATCGGTTCCTAACCGTGTCACGGGTATTTGAAAAAACCTATTTTAAAAGCAAGGTTTTTTTAGAACCATAAGAACTGGGAACCGCACTCTAAAAGCCCAACCACACTTTAAAACGTTAAATTAAGCAAACCGATCGGTTCAAAACCGAACCGATAATTGAATTTCACACAGACTTTAAATTTTCTACTACGGTTTACCAGATAGAGCTTTTAACGAAATGCGGTAAAAATATATTTTTGCCGGTTCAAATGAACGAAAATACTCGCTTGAACCGAGAAATGAACCGATGTGAAGGAGCTGATCTCCGGAGCGACTGTTCAGTGAAGCGGAGTAAAGAATCTGGCAGTTTCATTTGAAACTGGCCAGATAGAGCTTTGGTATAACGCCCTCGCGCTGTGGAACTCCAGACTCTCTGGAGTTAACTCTTTCCTCTCCGGGGCAGTTCAGCTGCAGTGGCTGACTGCATATAGTCATAATATAGCAAGACTTCATGGTGTTTGAAACACTTTAGTTGGTGGATGGTGCCATTTTTCTTTCTGTTGGCTGTTGTAGTGTAAGACATGGCACATCAGTACTGGAGCGGCTGTCCTTTGGTCTCAGCAGTGACATTTCAGACAGGCAGTTTGTAAAGAGCTCTCTGAGAATGGGGATGCTGCTGACTTTCTGTAGTCCTATTGGACTTGTTGCTGAAGATGGACATTTACAGCCAGGTGTGAAGTGGAGGTGGCCATTGAACCAGATTCCCTCACAGGGAATTAGGAGAGTCAGTGGAGAAATGTACCACTCAGAGACTATGTAAATAGTTTAGAGATACCATAGGTATCTATTTGTGAGAAGGAGAAATTACTGTGAGCCACAAAGTGCCAAGCCTTGCATAGTTGATGCCCATGACAGAAACAGCAGCAACAATTTTCTCAGTGCATGAGGAAAACGCAAGAGAAAAAAAGAAAAACGTTCTGGGATGACAAGATGCCGAAAGGTGCACCCCATAAACTTTCACTGAAACAGAAATCTGCATTTTGATGGCCTTGAGGAATTTTGAAGGTCTTTTGGAGCTTCCCTAATTGGATCTCCAGTTAGCCAACTCTCAAGGGGAGTAGTGGACCACAGCAAAAGAAGATAGTGTAGTGTGTATAAAGTGTGGCTATTAGAGTGCCAGTACAAAGAGCTGAAGAAATGCAAATATTTAGAGACAATGTAAATAATGTATGCTGCTGTGAGGAATGGCTCCTGTCTGTTGGAATTTTGCAAAGTAATACATTTTGCCTTGTGCTTGACGTTATTATTGGGATGAACATTCCAATTCTTTGAGAATGACTGTATTAAAAGTTGCCTCTCTGATCCCTTAAATGTGGTCTCGGACCACATATTGTTTCATTGAACCCTGTACCAGCCCTCACACCAAGACTGAGGCTCAAAAGCACCCTGCCAATGTGAGTTAAATCTGACCTGCACATACAAAACAGGTACTATAGTAGAACACCACTAATGGGTACTCAAAGAGTGACCTACTGTAAGTAACTATCTCTGTCAAACACTTCAGTCAGCTGAGTTTACAAGACTTTTTTACCTCCTTTCCCTGTTTTCAGCCTGGAAAGGTACTTTTCAAACTGTGCTCTCAGTTCTTTGCCACTTTCAAAAGAGAGTTGTCTACCATCATCAACCAGAATGAAGTGAGAGTGATCAGGGTCTAGACAAGCTAGGCCTTTTACTCCATCTTTTATGGAATAAAGAGCTGGCAAGTTATCCTAAAAGATAAAAAGGTATTTGTTAGATTTTCAGAGGAACCATATACTGTAGCTTTATTCACATGTCCAAAAGTAGATGCCATTCACATAACTTTTAGAATGCAACAGAAGAACCCCCCCTCCCCCTGCCAACTGGAGATAGAGTGATACCTTCTTTAGTATGGAAGGTTAACATTTTCTCCACTTGTGATATTGAATATTCTAAATAACTTATCAGGCATGAGATGAACAAGCATCACTTGTACTGTAAGTGGGGTACGAATCAACTATCATGTTTGATTTAGTGGATAACAGAGCTGATAATTCATCATAAATTCTTTGTTTAGAAGTTACCTAATATATGTTAGGTACCAGAAAATATGTGGTTGTCCCAGGAGACTCCTTGGAACAAAATGACAGTAAAAGGAAGGAAAGAAGGAAGGAAGGAAGGAAGGTTGGATGGATGGATGGATGGAAGTAAGTTTTTACAAGTACCTGAATGTTTATTAAAGCATCCTTGTTATATATAGCACCCCACGGAGCGATCCCTAATGCTGTAACATGTTCTTCTTGGGAAGAGGTGCTGAAATAATGTTGAAGAATAGCTTTACCAATGTGCTTGGAAATGCCATGGTGCAATCCACTAGTTATTATCCATGTTCCTGAAAGAGAGGATCAAATATGTTAGATTTAAGGAGTATGTATAACTATAAAATGTTGCATATACACGTACAAGTCACATTAAACTGTTCCTCCAATGAGTTGCTTTAGCATTTTTGACTGAGTTGCATAAGTGTTGCTGGGTCCAGCACAAAGCCCTGCCCAAGCTTTTTCTTAAGAGTTAAAATGCAGCATCGCTTTGCACTGTGACTTGACTGCAGATGTATTCCAACTGAGATGCAAAAACATTTTACAAACAATACTCTTCAGCTGGTTAAGCATTGAACAATAATGTAATATGAGTTGCCAATGAATTGCCAACTCAGAACAAGCATTTGTCAATGCAGAATGTTGATTGCTTATATGTGTTGTTTAAGTATTTGAAAGTGAAAGTACCATGCCTAAGAACTGTCATGTGCACCCCCCCAAAAAAAAACATCCACTGTGTCTTTCTGTTCACTATTCACAGAAGAGAGGAAGAGGCAAGGGCCACAGCAGGTACAGCAGTTGCAAAGGCATGAAGAGGTGGTCAATAGTCCATTAAGAGGCAGAAGAATCCTGCAGAAGGTGAGTAAATTGAAGATGGACAAAGTGATGGGACCAGATGGCATACACCCAAGGATATTAAAAGAACTGTGAAGGGAAATAGCAGTACCTGTGGCAGCCATGTTCCCTGAGTCATTCAACACTGGGGTGGTACCAGAGAATTGGAGGAGGGCACATGTGGTCCTTCTATTCAAATCCAGCAGTAGGGAGGAGGCACGGAACTATAGGCTGGCCAGCCTCACTTCAGTAGTGGGGAAGATCATGGAGACATTGGTTAAAGAAAGGATAGTGGGGCATCTAGAAGCCATTGGAGCCCAGGACCATAGGCAACACGGATTCACAGTGGGGAGGTCATATTGGACAAATCTGGTTGATCTCTTTGACTGGGTGACAAAGGAAGTAAATCAGAGTGGGGCAGTGGACAATGTTTACTTTGATGTAAGCAAAGCCTTTGACACCGTCCCACATAGGAGGCTGATAAACTAGCTGAGTAGGCTAGACATGGGGGAAAGGGTGGTAAACTGGGTTAGAAACTGGGTAAGAGACAGGAGGCAGAGAGTGGTGGTAAATGGGATGCAGTCTGGGGAGAGGGGGTGACCAGTGAGGTGCCGCAGGGATTGGTCCTGGGGCCAGTCCTGTTCAATGTCTTCATTAGTGTCATTGCAGAAGGGCTGAAGGGAAAGGACTGCCTGTTTGCAGATGATACCAAGATCTGTAACACAGTGGATACCCCAGAGGGGGTGGAGAAAATTAAATGCAACCTAGGGAAGCTTGAGAAATGGTCTGAGGACTGGCAACTGAAGTTTAATTCAAAAAGGTGCAAAATGATGCACCTGGGAAACAGAAACCCTGGGGAAAGGTACAGGATGGGGGAGGCGGAGAGAGTTGCTGACAGTCACAAAGAAGGAAAGGGACCTGGGAGTTCTTATTTCAGATGGCCTAAAAATGTCAAAGTGGTAAGGCAGCTGGGAGGGCCAGTGACATGCTAGAGTGCATAGGCAGGGGTATCACCAGCATAGGGAGGGAGGGAGGTAGTGATGCCATAATATAAAACCATGGTCAGACTTCACATGGAGAACTGTGTGCAGTTCTGGAGGTCGCACCTTCGTAAGGATATTGACAGGCTGGAGATGGTCCAGAGAAGGGCAAATGAGATGGTACAGAGCTTGCAACACAAGACTTATGAGGAGACATTAAGGGACCTCAATATATACTCATTGGAACAGAGGAGGGAAAGAGGGGATATGATAGAAACATTCAAGTATCTCAAGGGTATAAATATAACTACTGAGAAGCAGGAGACAGCTGCTATAGGCATATGTGCCAGCTTCTATGTGATATTCTTTTGTTCATATAAATCTGTAATCTCCGGTATTTCAGCAACCACATGACCACACTGCCTTCTTTAGACAATTTTATGCTGGTTGATGCCTGGTGTCAGATGGCAGACAGAGGGCTCACCAGATTGTGTTGCCATTTGAAAAACTTCATAGAGTGTTCTTTTACTGGTAAGCATTTTGGAAAGCTGGTGAAGGTCTCACAATTTTTGTCATGATTTTCTCTCCTTGTGTCTGTTCCCTTTGGCCCCCCAATCACCACACCCAAACAGTCATCAGTGGCCACTGCTGCAGCCTTTTTCTTGCTCAGATCGTGGGTGAGAAAGATAGAATTTGATGGCAGATAAGGACCGCTTGGCCCACCAAGTCTGCCCATTTCCCTACCTGATGCATAAGCTGCAGATTCTAGTTAATCAACAGCTTACTTGCTCCTACCCCCCCCCCCAGTAAATTTGCCTTATGTCTATCCATGAGCAGCTGCCATCACAGTCTGTGAAGTCTGAGGTCTTTCAGTGGCGCTTATTGGCCATTTTCCAACACAGGCGAGGTGCTGCCAGCCCAAAACTAACTCAGGACAAGCAGGTTTCAAAGTGGGGAAGAATCAAGTACTCATTCAGATGCAAATCGATTTTAAGATCAGCATACTGGTGTGGACACTGCAAATAGAACACCAGCTCTTTAAGCAGCCTTATGAAAAGTAAAGGCTTCTCGAAACACTGGGGTTCTGTTTATTGTACTGTAAGTGGGCTGCATCTAATTCGGTAATTTACTGTACCTTACATCTGAATGTATGGTAGGCCCAACTTTAAATAAACACTGCACCTGAATTAACACATGGTGCCATAGAAACACAGAATTTGTCAGCAGAAAAGGACCGCTCAGCCCACCCAGTCTGCACAAGTGTTCTCTACCTACTTGTAACTCCTGCCTGTGTATGTTACTGCATGTCTTATTCTGCCTGCATCCATCAGGACTCCTTGTGAATGACCTTGCTTAATGGATTTTTCCTGCAATGAACTTGAACCTACAACACTTCCATAGCCTTATTGATTTCCATTTACCCCCTCCTTCCCCTTTTTCTAATATACTGCTATGTTTATCCCATACATGCTTCATGCCCCCTACCATTTTAGCTTCCACCACTTCTCCTGGCAGTCTGATCAAGGGGTCTACCACCCTTTCAGTAAATAAATATTTCTTTACATCTATCCTGAATGCCCCCCCAGCTTCATTGTATGTCCCTTGGTTTGGATGCTCATCCTCATTTGAAGGAAACTCCACAATTGTACCCTCTTTATCCCTGTGAGGTACTTTGTAGGTCTTGATCATGTCACCTTTTGCCTTCCTCTCTTCCAGAGTGTACATGTTCAGATTCTTCAGCCTTTTGTTGTAGGGATTCCTGTGAAAATTCTGAACCACTTTAGTTGCCCTCCTCTGGAAAACCTCCACCTTATGTCCTTTATGAAGTGTGGACTCTAAAACTGGACACAGTACTCCAGCTGGGGGTATACCAGGGAGTGATACAATGGCAGCACAACATCCCTCCTCCTCCTACTGGAGATGCCACTCCTTATGCACCCCAGAATCCAATTTGCCCTGCCCATAGCCTTGTCACACTGTACTGCCATCTTGAGGTCCTCTGATATAATAACCTCAAGGACCCTTTCATGTCTGGCGAGAATCAGTACCTCCCCCCATCCTATACCCAGCATCGGGGTTCCTATGCCCTAGGTACATGATTTTACACTTGTTGGCATTGAACTCCAAGTAAGTAAGAAAACGGAATTGATTTGAATGAATTGCAGTCTTTTAAGCAGCTTTTTGGGGAGTGTGTATGTGTGTGTGTGTGGGGGGGGGGCTCTGCTACTACAACTATTTGCTTTTGATTTGGTATAGTGTGCGAACAGACTAACCCTGATGCCCACTCCATGTACTATATCAGAGATAAGGAGCCCAAATAGCATTGGGCCAAGCACTGAGCCCTGTGGCACCCCACTTGTCATTGCTCTGGGTGCCAAGAGCTACCCCACCACCACCACCCTCTGAACCCTCCTCTGTAACCAGTTCACTATCCATTTAGTCAGACCACCTTCCACCCATTCCCTTCCTTCTCCTCACTCTTCTCTTCCTTGGCCTGTGTGCCTCCTCCCGGTAGTCCGCACCCTTTCTCCTCCTTATTCTTACCAGGTGGTGGTGCCTTCTGTATTACACTATGACCACTCTGCCCGCCCCTTCCAGTGTTACTACGCCTCCACTTATACCTATATCAAGGGCAGTGAGCTCATCAGGCTCCCCTGTCCAGACCTTTCTACCAACCTCAGTCTTTTGGCCACCACACCCCATTTGTTTAAATCCACCTTAGTAGAGATATACCCCTCTAATCCTGCCTTTTTTTTTTTTACATATTTTCTCACTGGGCTACGGTCAGCTTGGTCATCCCGAATGACCTCCCCTAGCCCTGCCCCCGACATCAGACCAACCTGCTCACCTCCACAGATTACCCCCATGGTGGGGTGGTGAGGAGCTTCCCAGGTTGACCCACCGGAGCAGGATCTGGTTGAAGAGGCACCATTCGGGGAGGGTCAAAAGCTCATGCTGCTTCACCGTAGCCCATTTTCCACTTTTCTCCCCTTTACAGAGTGCGGTTGTGCAATGACGCTTAGGCACAGTGTGCCAAAGTCTGCCACACCCCGCCACCCTTTACTACACTGCTGTAGTAGTGCCCACAGTCATCACCAGGGACTGCTACAGGGCTGTGGGTCCCTGGATCCCACCCTGGGATAGGAAAGCAGTCCTCTGGATGCTCAATCCTATCCCTCCCTTGCCAACCCCTGGTGGCCCAGGCTTGCGTCCGAACCCAGGTCGCCAGCACGGCGTGAGGTGTGGCATTCAGCGCCTCAACCCTCAGCACCAGTGGCCCAGCAGCAATGTTGCCTTTAATATTCCCTTCCCCTTCCTGCTCCAGTGTACCCTGTCCCCCACGTACAAGTCACTATTTCCCCAGACCCTACCCCAGTTAGTCACTAACCCATAATGTTTTGTGTGGCACCAATCCCTCAGCCACTTGAACTGCTGAAGCCTACCCTTCCTCCCTATGTTTGCACATGGTACCAGCAGTACCTCCAAGAATGCTACCGACTTCCCCACCCCCTCACACTGCCTGCCCAAGTACTCAAACCTCCCCCTCACTACTTCCACAGTGTCCCCAGCCAAGTCGTTTGTACCCACAAGCAACAGTAAATGAGGTTTCTTCCTCCCCCTCGCTGCACACTTGAGCAGTGCCTGCCCGCCCCTCCTGCAGTCAACCTGGGAACAGCTTCAACCCAAATATGACTGTGCCTTTCCCCATTTCAGTATAGAATCTCCCAGGATGAGTACCCCCCTGCCCCTTACCCCCTTTCCCTTCTAATGCCCCTTCCACCAACCCAGTATTCATTCTTCCCTGTCCCTTACTCCCCCCAACTGCACCCTCTGTGACTTCTGTATCTGTATCCCCTACTTCTGCCTCACCCCTTTTCTCTGCCATATTCTTCCCATCCCCCTTGAACCCATTGCCAGCCTGACTACTTCCTACTGGGCTTCCCATGTCGACCTTCCCTCCTCCCCTGCTGATTTTCAACCCCTTTTCTATCACCGCAGTTGTCGATTTAGGGACCCCATTCCCTTCTACCCCGATAGTGATGCTCCTCCCATCCTTCCCCCTTCCTGTAGCCTTCTCTCTCCTTCAGTCACTACCTCTCCTTCCTTACTAGCCCCTTTCTACCCTTTAGTCCACACTGTCTCTTCCCCTACCTGTTGCCATCCCTCTCACGCCCCGCTTGTCCTCCACTTTTCAGTATGTTCCTGCTCCCCCTCTCAGTCCCATAGCAGAGGTTTGAAAATATTCATAGTCGATACCTGTCCTACATCTCTTCCCCTTATTGGTTCCCCCCTCCTACTTGTTCCCCTCCGTGCCACCCCTGGTCCCTCCCTACTTGCAGCCATCTGATCTCTTCCCCTGGTACTCTTTGGGGTCTCTTCCTCCCCTATCAGGAGGCCCCCACCCATGCCTCAGCATCCTCAACCTTCTCCTTTCTTTTATGCTAGTGCCTCTGATACTGGGGTCGGTTCGGTCCCTAGTTATTCTTCCTCTGTCCCCCTTTGCCATCATCTATTCCCCCCCCTCAGGATGCCTACCATAGTCATCTACCCTGCCACTTACACTTCTCCCTAACCTCCACAGTTCCTCCCTCAAACTAGCCAGTCATCTACAGACCATAAACCCCCCCCATCCTTCAAGCCCAGTCCAGGATCATGGCAGACCCACACCCTGTACACCCCTCCACCTTTCCAAAGATGCCCGACCTATTGACATGTGGCACCGGCCCCATTTTGGCCCCATCTTATGTTATGGGCTCTTACTCCCAGGTTCTGTACCCTACTACAACTGTTATGCCCCTATTTACTCAAATTCCTGTCCCTGCCCCCACACTAGTCCCCCCACTGACCCCTTTGCCGATCGGGGTAATTCAGTCTAAAATCTCATCCGTTAGATGCTGTATTACTGTAGCAATCCTAAAGCCTCCTTGTCTTTTTTCACCCCTAAGCTACCATACTTTTTGTTCTCGGCTTTCATATAGTTTCACTTAGCCCAGTTAGAAATCCTATTGCACTCCAAGTATTACTCAGCTCAGTTAGAGAAATAAACAGAACAAATAAATATGTATTGTTACAGCAATTATAACAGTATAGCTCAGTACTTAGCTCAGTTAGAGAAAGAAACAGAACAACTAAATCTGTTTTATTACAGCAAATCTAAAGTATCCAATCATTGCTTTGTTTCCACTCCAGAGACCCTGCTGTAATATAGGACCACAGAGGACCCTGGGTGGGAGTGTGGGCAACTGTAAAGTCCCGGCAGAGCTCCACTGAGCTCACTCACTCCCTCCCCCTCCCTCACTTGCTCATTCTATTTCTCCCAACACTGCAGGCTGCCCTTATGTACTGGAATCCTGCTTGCATTGGTGCCTTTTTCTGCCCATAAAGAAATCCGCAGCAGTTCCGACACAGCTCGGTTGAGCTCGCTCACTCACCCTCTCTCACTCACTCACTCACTCATTCTGTTTCTCTTGACGCTGCAGGCTGCCCTTTTGTACTGGGCTCCTGCCTGCATTGGTAACTTTTTCTGCCCACATAGAAATCTGCAGCAGTTCCAACAGAGCTCCATTGAGCTCGCTCACTCCTCCTCCCTCACTCGCTCTCTCTCATTCTGTTTCTCCTGGTGCTGCAGGCTGCCCTTTTGTACTGGGCTTCTGCCTTCATTGGGGCCTTTTTCAGCCCACAAAGAAATCCGCAGCAGTCCTGACAGAACTCAGTTGAGCTTGGTCACTCCCCCTTTCTCACTCGCTTGATCCTAATCTGTCCCAAACACTAATTTCCTAAAGTGACTGCGCTATTCTGCGCCGGAAGCATGAAAACACATTTCAGCCAGGATGTGAAAAATGACAGCTGTACTGTTCATAAGGAGGTGTGAAAAAATGTCAATGTTGAAAATCTGGCATGAAAATATTACTAATTTGCAAAGTTACAAGGGTGCATGGAAACTGCACAGTGCACGCTCATAACACAGTCTTTTTATGGACTTTCATCACAAAATTTTCAATATAGGCATTTTAGGACCTCTGCTCATGAACAGTGTCACTGTGGTTTTCTTAATGTGTCCTGAACACTGATTTCCCACAGCAACCGTGCTATTCTATGACAGAAGTGCGAAAATACATTTCAGCCAGGATATGAAAAATGACAACTGTACTTTTCAAAAGGAGGTGTGGAAAAATGCCAATGTTGAAAATCTGGAGTGAAAATATTGCAAATTCGTGAAGTTAAGAGCGTGCGTAGCAACTGCACAATGCACGCTCGTAAAACAGTCATTTTTTTGATTTTTTTCTACTAAATTTATTACTCAGCTCAGTTAGAGAAATAAACAGAACAAATAAATACTGTATGTTTTATTACAGCAATTATAACAGTATAGCTCAGTACTTAGCTCAGTTATAGAAATAAACAGAACAAATTAATCTGTATTATTACAGCAATCCTAAAAGTATCCAATCATTGCTTTGTCTCCACTCCGGAGACCTTGCTGTAATATAGGACCACAGAGGACCCTGGGCAGGAGGGTGGGCAACTCTAAAGTCCCGGCAGAGCTCCACTGAGCTCACCCACTCCACCTCTCCCACTCGCTCATTCTATTTCTCCCAATGCTGCAGGCTGCCCTTTTGTACTGGGCTCCTGCTGGCATTGGCGCCTTTTTCTGCCCACAAAGAAATCCGCAGCAGTCCTGACACAGCTCTGTTGAGCTTGCTCACTCCCCCTCTCTCACTCGCTCCTTCTGTTTGTCCTGGTGCTGCAGGCTGCCCTTTTGTACTGGGCCCCTGCCTGCACTGACGCCTTTTTCTGCCCACAAAGAAGTTCACAGATATTCGGACAGAACTCCGTTGAGGTCGCTCGCTCCCCCTCTCTCACTCACTCATTCTGTTTCTCCTGGTGTTACTGGCTGCCCTTTTGTACTGGGCTTCTGCCTGCATTGGCGCCTTTTTCTGCCAACAAAGAAATCCACAGCAGTCCTGACAGAGCTCCGTTGAGCTTGCTCACTCCCCTTCCCTCACTCGCTCTCTTGTTCTGTTTCTCCCGGCGCTGCAGGCTGTCCTTTTGTACTGGGCTCCTGCCTACATTGGGGCCTTTTTCTGCCCACAAAGAAATCCACAGCAGTCCCAGAAGAGCTCATTTGAGCTCAGCCACTCCCCCCTCTAACTCGCTTGATCTTAATCTGTCCCAAACACTGATTTCCCACAGCGACTGTGCTATTCTGCGCCAGAAGTGCAAAAAACATATTTTGGCCAGGATGCGAAAAATGACAGCTGTATTGTTCATAAGGAGGTGTGAAAAAATGCCAGTGTTGAAAATGTGGCGTGAAAATATTACAAATTTGTGAAGTTACAAGGGTGAGTGGAAACTACACAACACACACTTGTAACACAGTCATTTGATGGACTATCGTCACCAAATTTTCAACATATGCATTTTAGGACCTCTGTTCATGAACATTGTCACTGTCATTTTCTTAATCTGTCCCAAACACTGATTTCCCACAGCGACCCCACTATTCCGCCCCTGAAGTATGAAAACACATTTCGGCCAGGATGGGGAAAATGACAGCTGTACTGTTCATAAGGAGGTGTGAAAAATGCCAATGTTGAAAATCTGGCATGAAAATATTGCAGATTTGCTAAGTTACAAGCATGCATAGCAACTGAGCAATGCACGCTCGTAAAACAGTCATTTTTTTAATTTTTTTCCACCAAATTTGCAACATAGGCTTTTGACAGCCCACCTCATGAACACTGGCACTGTCATTTCGTTACTCAGTCCTGAAAGGTGATTCCACACAGTGACTGCAAAATCACCTTTTGGGACCAAATAACGCCATGAATTCATGAGTAGGGATCCCAATAACCCCATGTTGAAAATTTAGTGCCAAAATTCCCAAAAATGCCTGAGATATGCAGCAAAGTTTAAAAAACCCTATTTATGCCATTATACAGCTTACCGGCATTTCTTCAATTCGCATTCAGCTTTGAAGAGTGCAGACGTGTTCCCAGTCCACCGAAGATCATTGCGCCAGGCTCCAGAGGTAAGTATGGGGTGAGGGGGTGTGGGAGGTGGGGTACACAGGTGGGCATGAGTTAGGGAGGAGGCGAGGACAGTGAGGGACCATTTTTCTTTACAGGGTTAAAAATAGACATCATGGGACAGTTTTCCCTTTAGCAAGTACTTTTGGCGACACTGGGGTGGGCTCCCAGCATGCCACCTGTGTGTTTGGGATGGGGGACTGGAGCAGACGGGGATTGAGCACCCCTGTTGGCACATACTGGGGGGGTCTCATGAGCTGAGGGGGATTGGGCACACCCCCTCGGCACACAAGAAATGGGGGGGCATGCCAATGGGGATTGGGCACCCCTGTCAGCAAAGAAACAGGGGGAGGGGACATGATACCAAGGGGGATTGGGCACCCCATTGGCAGACAACAGAAACCGACAGAAACTGGGCTCCCCATCAGCAAACTGGTTTAGGGGAATGCAAGGAACCACCCTGCAATGATGGGTCACTCCCTCATTGCAGCGGAATGGCTGACACTGCAATGATGAGGTGACCCCTGATTGCAGTGGCTAAAACGTTTGAAGGTGGTGGCACACTGGCTGAACTAGTGTCAGCAGCAGCATGCCACCCCATTGGGGAAAGTGGGTCAAGCCTCAAAAATTGGCCACAACAATGCCGCACCTCCACAACCTGCTTCTGCAGCAAGCCACCTCAACATGTTTCTTGCGCATGTGCGCAATCAACATAAAAACAATGCTAAACCAACTCATTGATGGAACAGCTTAATATGACTTGTATTGTACATGGGTGGGTGGGTGTAACCAGAATTTTGCACACATCTGAGGTGGTAGGTGCTACATAAACCCCGATGACAAAGGCCGAGGGGTCTACAAATACATGGGTGGGTGTGTGTAACCAGAATTTTACACACATCTGAACTGGTAGATGCTACATAAACCCCGATGATGAAGCCCAAGGAGTTCATAAAATTATCCCACACAGAGGGTGCTTGCAAAATTCTGGTTTTACACACACTCACCCATGTATTATTTTATTTAATTACTGGTCCTTATTTTTTCTGTGACAGAGAGACAGTGAGAGTGACACACTCACACAAAGACAGACATGCACACATACAGACTGCCTGTGTCTCTTTCTAATAAAGATAGTCATTTACATTAGAGCTGTGCAGAATTGGAACATTCTGAATTTACAGAATGTTGATGTAATTTCATGAAATACTGCAAAATGTTGTGGAAGTGTGATGAAATTTCATCAAATTCCACAAGGATGGAAATGAGAGGCCTACTGGGATTCGAACCTCAGATCTCTGAAATGCCGTTCCAGCACTCTAACCATTAAGCTACAGGCTCACTGATCAAAGCATCTGAGGAATTTCCTTACAGCCACTGAGAGAAAGTGGTATTTCTAACATTGGTTCCTAGTTGCATAATTGCGCAACACTAGAGAAAGGAATGTGTGTGTGGCTGTAAGGAAATTCCTTAGATGCTTTGATCAGTGAGCCTGTAGCTTAATGGTTAGAGCGCTAGGCGTATACCAGAGATCTGAGGTTCGAATCCCAGTAGGCCACACTTTTCCTTTCTCATTTCCATCCTTGATTTAAAAATATGTATACCTTGCAGGGGTTAAACTGCACTGAGAGAAAGTGGTATTTCTAACAAAATTTAACAGAATTTTGTGAAAGTTTTTAAATTTAGTAATTTACTTATAACTCAGCAGTATCCAGTGCTAAGGATGCTCGCCATAGAGTGCTCACAAAAAGTGTGACTAAATAGCAGTGCCTGATCAGTGGGTTACTGGATGGGGGGGCAACTGTGGGTATAGTGACATCCTGTAGCTATATGTACACACACATGTGGAGATTGGGACCGAAGCGCCTCAGAAGTGGAGGGAGGGTTTATGTGGTGTGTGGTAGTGATGGGCTGCTGAGCTGGCCCTGTGGCATGGTGGGCGGGTGTCAGGCTAGAGCTGTGAGGGTGCTGGGTTCGGGTCCAGGCGCGTGTACATTTTGTTGTGGCCAGCCTAAAGTCTTTTTTAATTTGCACCCCCCCCCAACATGCACACCCCCCCGGAGTTGAGCATCCTTTAGTAGGGGAACGCAGCCCACCACATAAGTCCCCGGTACCCTTTTACCATGCGTCGGGGTGTACATTGGCGAAATTGATTTTCATCGAGGTACATTCGCTGTAGCGTTTGCCGTTATCACATGGAACCTAACTCAGCTACTGTTTAAGCTAGAGCTCTGATATCTGGCACACACACCCTGTGGGTGGAGGGCCAATAATGTTTCAAATATCATGACATTCAGAAGAATAGTTTAAAAATTATAGGTGCTCTCAGGAAGAGAGTCATTCTGAGGTGGTGCTCCACAGAACTGAACAAAAGATTTTGTCTTAAAAAAAATTTCAAAGGGATTAAAATAGTAGAAACATAAACGAAGACTACCAAAGTAGGCATAAAGACAAATCTAACTAAACTGCATTCCTTGGCTGAAACCCAAGAATACATTTAAGTGAAAGTATGAATACTTGTTTCTACTTATGAAAAACAGTACAGGAACACTCTAATGTTAAGTAACTAAACTGGGCATTCCCTGAAGAAGGAGTGCTTACTCTGAAACATAGGAATTTTATGCACAACAGTTTTACTCTGACATAAGAATAAAAACATATCATCATCTATCTATTAGGGTGAGTTGGCCCATTTGTTTCAATCTGTTGACCAGATGTTCTAATAATGTGGCAGACTTCATGACAATATGATGCATCACATCAAAATGATATGTGCTCAAAATCTGTCATCTTATTTTTTGCAGGAAATTTAATGAAAACATTTCATCTGCATATAACCCGGGAACTTTTGGTGCTAGACATGTGTACATTAGCATGAATATCCTTTTTGTAATGCTTAGAGAATGATCTAAATATAGAGAGAATTGGATTAAAGATGTTTAAGCTACAGGGGTTCAAATCTTCACTATGTAATTCTTTGCAAAGTTTTGTGCAAACTCTCAAAAATGTGGAAGTTTGTAACTTCTGTGCTCTTGCAGGCATAGACTTAACATTTAACATGGATATCCATGGTCAGTGTATCCTGGTGTCTAACACAACTGAATAAATTGGTTTAGCAGTTTTAAACTTGCAGTAGAAAAAAAATATTAGTAACATTTTCTCACATATTTATAGTAGCACATAGACAAACCATCCAGAAGTCTTTTTGCAGAATTTAACATTAACAATGTACATATCACTTCTTCATTTGATAAGCTGGGTTGAGCTTTTTGCAGTCCTGTTGTTCCTCTCTGGGTGATTATCCCCCTCTTCTCTTTTGGCAAAGCCAGATTGGTTAAATAGAACTGCTGATTCCATTGATATCTAGGGATGGGTGAAGTGCTCAAACTATGCTACACGTAATGTTATGTGAATTTGAGCCACATCACATAATTTTTTGCAGAGGCGTAATGCGAAATTGCACCTGCGGAAAGGCAAAATTTCATCTGCAGAAAGGCAACATTTTGTTTCTAGAGGTGGAATGTGCCTTTTAGATGTGAAATGTCACCTTCCAAGGCAAAATTTTGCCTTTCTGCAGGTGTAATTTCACCTTGCTAAAAATGGGCAAAAATGGCCAAAATTCACATAGCATTACGTGGCACAAAATTGGCCACTTCGTCGTGATTTCACTGGTGAATTTTAAATTCACTGCATCTCTTCTGATAGCCTCTTTACTCTTTACAGTGACAAACTCCCTTAAAACATGAGTCACCTACTCCTTTTCTTATTGATCTACCCTGTTGGAACAGCCAGCATTCTTCCTTCCTGCTGACCCGGACATTGTCTTCCCCCATTACATTTTTCGAGTACATCTAAGTCCCAGACTTGCATGTACATCAGGCTCCTTGGATTATAAATTTACTGTATGTGATCCATAAATATCCTGCATTCACGTTGGAATTGTTGGCACTATGTGCTTTCTTGCTCCAACCTGGGGGTCTACGACTGTTGTGCTGCCCAGCTCAGCTGTCCATTTCTTGGTAACACTGTGCATCTAACTCCTGAACCTGGTGACCTCCTTCACTACTTGCCTCTCACATTCCTATCTTTTAATTAAAACCCTCCAGATAAGGCAGAGTGAAATTAGCAAATTCCAGTTTTATGGAATGTTTCATGAAATTCTACAATTTTTACAAAGACTCATGGGATTTGACGTTAAGAACAGATGTTATTTTGTACAGCTGTGTGAACACCTTTTTCTGAATATTCAGTTGAAGATTCAGTATTTGGGTCCCAGATATTCGTTATTCAATATTCAGTATTCGGTATTCAACCAGAAAAGTTACTTTATTAGAGAATTGCTACAGTAGTCCTTAAAATGGCTTCGGGGGGAGGAGGAGCGGTCCTAGCACTTTGGCTTGTACACTGGTGCCAGAGGTTGTCTTGTGCTGCTGGTGCTATTCTGCGCCGGACGTGCGAAAACACATTTCGGGCAGGATATGTAATATGACAGCTGTACTGTTCATCAGGAGGTGTGGAAAAATGCAACTGGTGAAAATCCAGAGTGAAAATATTACAAATGCAATTATGAGCATGCAAACATTCATAGCCTTGCGGCTAAATAACACAATCATTTATTAGTGTTGTCACTGAAATTTTCAACATAGGCATTTTAAGACCTCTGCTTATGAACAGTGTCACTGTCATTTTCATAATCTGCCCTGAACACTGATTTCCCACAGCGACTGTGCTATTGTGTGCTGGAAGTGTGGAAACATATTTTGGCCAGGATGTGAAAAATGACAGCTATACTGTTCACAAGGAGGTGTAGAAAAATGACAATGTTGAAAATCTTGTGTGAAAATATTGTGAATTTGCAAAGTTACAAGCGTGCCACTGTCCTTGCGTTAATCAGTCCCGAAAGGTGATTCGACGCAGTGACTGCAAAATCACTTTTTAGGATGGATTAACATAATAACAGTGACAGAATTCATGAGGAGGGGCACCAAAAACACCATGTTGAAAATTTGGTGCAAAAATTCCAAAAAATGCCTGAGATGTGCATCAAAGTTGAAAAAACCCTATGTATTCTCTTATACAGCTTACCGGCATTTCTTCAGTTTGCGGTCAGCTTTGAAGAGTGCAGACATGTTTCCGGTCCACCGAAGATCATCGTGCTGGACTCTGGAGGTAAGTATGGGGTGAGGGGGTGTGGGGAGGCAAGGAGAGGAGAGGGGGGACACATTATGCTGACAGGGAGTGGGCTCCCCTGTCGGCACATTCAAGAGGTGCAGGGTAAGCCGACTGGGGGATTGGGCACACCCGAAGTTGGCAGTTTAGCAGCCACTGTGCCACCATGTTTGATGCTGGGCAAGCACGTAGGAAGGTCTGCTGCATGTGACAAGCTTTGCTCGCATTGCAGCGGACCTTTCCTTAGATGTGCTCACCTGGGTGGTGTGGCACCAGCATGCATGTTGATTGGGGAATGGTGCATGCCCTGTATTCGCCCAATAGCGACCGCACCTCCAAATCTCCACTACCACAATATGTTGGCTGCACATGCACGCCAACATAAAAAGCAAGTAACAAAACATAATGATTCCCATAGGATAACACTGAATTTTTAATAGGCCATAACTCCATTAATATTTGGAGTTAAGGCACAATCTCCATAAGGTCTCAAGAGGTACTAAAAGAATAACACATGCCACACCCTTAAATAATTGTGGCCATTAAAAAAATCAAGTAAGAAAATGTACTGATTACCACAGGATAACACTGGAACTTCAACAGGCCAAAACGCCATCAATATTTGGAGTTAAGTGACAATCTGTATGGTCACAAAGGTCTCAATGGGGTACTATAATATTATACAATGGGAGCTGAGAATTCTGTAACCTGATTGGCTGACTGTCACCTTTTACCTGTGGTAAATCCTACGATATACCAATGGAAAAGGTGTCAGTCAGCCACATCTAAAAACAAATCCATCTGACCTGAACCAAAACTTGTGAAACCGCCATATTATCTCACCCGCTAAATGAGACAGTAAAGTGTGAGTTTCAAACATGAAGGAGAAACTGCTCCTTCAAAAGAACCAGCCTGCAAAATAATAGAGTTAGACATAAAAGAAACTTTTTTTTAGTAGCATGCACCTGCATCACTATTCTCAGTTGTGGTCAGCTACAGAAAAAAAAAAAAACACACTTCAGCCTGAAATTCAAAACATCGAGATATAGAAAGTGATGGCAGAAGGGGGCCATGTGGCCATCTTGTCTGCCCATAATCCCACCCCTTCCCTTAACTGCTTTTCAGTTTTATGGTGCCCTTGTATCTACTGCACACCTTCTTGAAAGTTTCCACCATTTTTTTGCCTCCACTGCCTCCTGTGGAAGGCAGTTCCATGATTCAACCATTCTCTCAGTGGAGAAGAGCGTGTGTGTGTTGCCTCTGAATCTGCTCCCCCTAGCTTCATGTTGTGCCCTCTGGTTCTTGAGTGATTTTTTAAAATGAAACAGGACCTGGACCTGCACATTGTTTATTTCTTTTAGGAATTTGAAGATCACGATCATGTCTCTTCTGTTCATCTGCTGCTCCACGGAGTACAGGTTTAATTCACACAGCCTCTCCTCAAATTACTTGTCATGCAATCCATGAATCATTTTAGTAGCCTTCCTCTGCACTGTTTCCAGCTTGGTAATATCCAGGCAGTATAGCGTAGTGGTTTAAGGCTCTAAGCTGCAAACCTGGAGACCTGGGTTTGAATCCCATAGCCCCCACTTACATACTGTGTGACCCTGACCAAGTCACTTAACTTTCTTGTGCTCCCAGGTCGCACCTGGAAACAAGCTTCTGCTTAGTGTGCCTTTCCTGGTTAAACAATTTCCCCTTTCCTTTTCCCTATCCTTCTTGAGGTGTGGTCTCCAGAACTGTACACTGTACTCCAGGTGTGGCCTCACCATTGATCTATAGAGTGGAAAGATGAGCTCCTTTTTCCTGCTGGTAATCCCCCTGCTTATGCATCCCAACATACCATTTGCCCTCAGTGCTGCTTTCTCGCATTGCTTGGTCATTTTTAGTTCATCTGTTATAATTATTCCCAGATCCCTCTCCTGTTTAGAGGCTTCCAGTTTTTCACGCCCTAGATGATAATCTACTCCTGGGTTAGTCCTTTTGAGGTGCATGATTTTGCAATTTTTAGTATTGAAGTTTGGTTGCCACGTTTCTGACCACTTTTCTAGAGATTCCAGGTCAGCCCGCACCTTCTCCACTCCTCCTGGCGTGTCCATCCTTTTTTCTATCTTTGTGTCATCTGCAAACAAACTCACCTTGCCCTCCAGTCCATCAGAAATGTCACTAATGAAGATGTTGAATAGCACTGGGCCAAGCACTGAACCCTGTGGTGTTCCACTAGCTATGTCTAGTGCCTAGAACTGCTGGTAAACCCCAATCTGATCACAGCCACTGAACTGGTTGCAAGCGACCAGGACAAACAAAAAGTAAATTGCCTCCAGAAACAACTCGCTGAAGAAGTATGAAACACAATATTATGGTTGCTCCTTCTTGCCTCTGGCTCCTGTCACACTCGCTCCCTCTCTTCAGCCTCTGTAGCAATCACCCCACACTCCTCCATAACTCTATCATTACCTCCCCAGTTTGCATGCCAGTCCCAGTGTAACATCGTTACATACAAATGAAATAAAAAAAACAATAAATACAATGGAGACAGTTCCATTCCCAGTACAGTTTGTTACTCACATGGCATGCTGCTGTGCATGCACAGAGCGGCCAAAAAAAACAAACAGTGCTTTGAATGAGTGAGTGTGAGAGAGAGGCACCACCAAGTGAGGAACATCGAGTAAGGGAGCACTTTTCAACAAGGTACCTAGGGTGGGCAGAAGAGGTGAGCAGGGCTAACAAACACAGAAAGAGAAACCTGGGGGTGCATCCTGTAACAAGAAGAATGCTGGGACTGGTGCAGGATAACAACCCGCAGCATGCTTACTCATACTCTTACTCATCAAGCACGAGAATAAAATAACAACAATAGCCAATAATTCTGTTTGAGAATACTGTACACCAAGTGCACTACTGTGTAAATTCTAAATCTACAGTGGCTTCATCAAAACCTGTCCTAAAAACAGAAATGGAAGCTCATGTTCAGGTTGTTACTCTAACCTCTAGGCTATACTGCCCCTTAGTAACACCGAATTGTTTTTCTGGTGCATCAACAAAGTCACTAAAAATCATACAAAATGAGGGAGAAAAACTTTGTATTTTGTTTTTCACAAAAAAGGGGGCCATTTCTTAATTGCAATAAACCACTTCTGGGTGTAGGTTGTGCTGGGATTTACCCATGGCTGACCAGGTTTGACCACTCGGCCTGCGGCTCCATGGCCAAACCACAACAGCCATGGGTAAATCCCAGCATAAGCCTCGCCCTGCAGTGGTTTATTGCTTAAATAACTTATGCTGCACCCTTAAATAATTGTTGCCATTAAAAAAGGCAAGTAATAAAACATAACGATTCCCATAGGGTAACACTGGAACTTCAACAGGCTATAACTCCATCAATATTTGGAGTTAAGTGACAATCTCTGCATGGTCACAAAGGTCTTAGGGGGTACTACAGGAATAACATATGCCGTTCTTGTAAATAATTGTGACCATTAATAAAACCAAGTTATAAAACATAACGGTTCCTATAGGATAACACATGAACGTCAATAGGCCGCAACTCCATTAATACTTGGAGTTAAGTGACAATCTCTATTTGGTCACAAAGGTCTGAAGGGGTATTACAATAAATTATGGTGCTGAAAATGTAGTAGATAGATAGATAGATAGTGGCACCAGTACACTGTTCCGAAAGCAGTCGAGTAACAGACTGCTTATACAAGCAAAGAACAAATGAGCAGACCTTGTCTTTGTCACCACAATGTGCAACCACTTCATCATTTATCTGCTATAAATGGTGCTTCTTACCCAAGAGGATCAGCAGATTGGTGTCAGAACAGTGTGTTGGTGCAACTCGTTAAGTTTCAAGAAGGGTTCCTGCTATTCTGCCAGCACCTCAGTCCTCCTCTAATATGGCCAACGCACAGCTTCAACTGAGCCATTGGAGTCTGCACACTAGTCTGTCTAGATATTGCACTCTATGCTACACATTCAGAGTTAGGAGATCATATGGTGTTCCTGGCTGTGAGTTCCAAAAACAGCCTCCGATTAGCCAGCAAAGCTCTGTGAGATTTTGAAATTTAACCCACCCAATAGTACATCCAAAATAGTGGCCAAATAGTGAACTATTCAGAACGTCCATCTGAATATTCAGCAAGCTTACTATTCATGGTATTCAGGAAATAATATCTGGTCCATGCACAGCCAAATTATTTTGCAATTTCTAGCAGAAAACAATTAATAAAACTGACATTCGCAGTCTCCTTGTAAGGCCTAAGAATCCGTTAAATTTCATGGTATAACATTCTCTGGTTTTAAAGTTTCAGCGGCTTAAGTTTATAGTTAACATTCTTACAAAATGTAATTTTTAAATGTTGTGAAAGTCTGAATACTGTTAATTCAATACCATTTAAAGCTGCAAATATGAACTTTTTCAGAAATGACCTTGTGGTATAGTATTTTAAATGTGTATGCTTCAACTCTGGTTAAATTTGGATATGGTGTTTTACAATTAGAGGGAAGTAACTAAAATTAAAATTTTGGCAACATGTTTTGCAGGCTAAAACTCAGTCCCATTTGAAGCTAGAATCTGAAACTATGCACATATACAAATGTAGTGATAACCTGTTACATGTCATATTTTACAAAATTTCAATGAATACTATCAAAATTATACTAAAATTACAGAAATCTAAATTTTGGCAAAATGTTTGGCTACTTATCACTCAGCTCCCATTGAAACTTGAAACTTAAAACATGGTGTATATACCCATATTGGGCACATCCCGAAATCCAGACATTGTGGAGAAATTTGGATAAGAAATTGTAAAGTTATCTCAAAATAACTGAAAATGCAATTTTAATTAAATGATTGGCCACCCATACCTCCGCCCCTTTCAATCTATGATTCTGAAATTTTGGCACACATTTGTATGTCATTGTGTTCTGTTTATATTCCAAATTTGGTGTTATTTGAACATGTATGTTTAAAATTATAGTGAAATAACTGAAATTTAACATTTAGCAGAATTCCGCTGAATTTTCACGAAGATTCAGCAAAATTACATGGAATCAGAATGGTCATTCTGTGTACATTACATGGGTGGAATTTTATAATCTGCACAACTCTAATTTACTTCTTTTTTTTTTTTATTTCCGTTGCGAATTTCAGTATTGCAAACAGCCATGGTGTGGCTTATCCCACCACACTTAATGCTGCCTTCCTCCGCTCTCACTCTCTCTAACTCTCTAACCCCCCTGCTGGCTTTTTACTGGTGGCTTCTACCACCTCTCACTACAGCAGTGGTTCAGGAAGGTGGGGGGGCAGCACTTCCAAGGGCAGGTTCAACTAGATATGTATGAAAAAAATCTTACAATTCATACTTTTTATTGGTGTAAGGGAAATGATGAGTGTGGTGCTCTGTATTGGAGCAATGGAGCTGCCATGATGACTGAGATATTCGGCCCACCTACACAAAGCCTAATTGCCAATGAGGTTTCTGAAGTGTAAATTTGATTGACAGGCACTTATTACAACTGCCCAGCTGTAATGCAAATTATCAACTGGGTATTTGTAATGTGATTTAAAAGCCTGGTTATCCAGACATACAAAATAAGGACCAGCAATTAAAATATGTTGATCAATCTCTTGTATGCCTAATGTCTGGTAACAAAAGGGCTTCTTTGTTTACCTGTATAAATCTGTTTTAAAGAGAGAATACATGAACATATATTTTTCCACAACTGGAGAAAAATACATAAAAATGAAGGAAAACTTACTCACCCTAGTAATTGATTTTCTTCTAATGGTATTAGAACAGCCAATACTACTTATGCATCACTTCTGTTTGAGAAATGGTGTCCCAGAACCTAGAATATTTTTCACAGATGCTCTCTCCTCTGTACCGGTCTTGAGCCTCCTAGCATTCTTTCACCAGATCATTGAACTGAATAGTCCAGAAATATCAAGACCTATTTAAAAAAATATTCCAATGATAGTAATTAATTCAGTTTACAAAGAAAAAACAATGTTAATAACACAGATTAAGTTAAGCAATCATTAAAACTCAGCTGATTCTGAAGAACCTAATTACCTTATTCCAACAAGGGGGGCAGAGAAGAAAAGTAGTGTTGGATGTTCTAATACCATCAGAAGAAAGCTGTTACTTTGGTGAGTAACTTATCCTTCTAACTATATGGATTAGAACAGCCTGTTCAGTGTATTCAGACTCCAAACAGTATCCATAACTGGAAGGTTTAAGGAGATGGTGACATGTTCAGGAGAACTTTAACAAAACCTGATATTTAGATGGAGTCCAGCTTGTATTTTCCATTACTGCTGTATTCCTCTTCCCCATTATTTATTACTGAGGTCATCTGTATGAAATCAGGATCTTTGCTTCTGAAGAGTTTGTCTATTCCTGCTGCTTTCTCCCTACCCAAAGTCACACAGCACTGCTTGTCCTATCACAGTTACTCCTATGGCAACAGATTGTGATGTCACAACAGAGGATTATGACTTGAAGTAGGGAGTAAGCTATAGAGGCAGATGTACTAAAGAAACTCTAAGAGATAAAGATCATATATTCATGCAAATTTCCTTAGTAATAAATAATGAGGAGGAGAAATGTATAAACTATAAGTGGAATGCAGGCAGAATTGTACCTAATTGTTATGTTTTTTAAAGTTTTCTTTGAGGTGTCATTAGCTCTTTAAAGTGATGTTGTGAAAATCTTAGTGTGGAGTAACACTTATATTGTTTAGAAGCCTATGTCAGCAAAATTCTGTTTAGGTGCATTTCGCATTTTAAATCCACTCCTGCATGACAATAGAAGGGATCGTAATTTGGCCCCAGAAAGGTGGCCTATTGATCCCTTTACTTCCCAGTTGCTAAGATCCACCCCCATGCTCAGGCATATAACGACATGTGACCAGGGAGAGCATGACCCTAATAAAGTCAATGAGGGTCACTTTTACTTCCGTTTTTTTCACATGACAGTGGCCAGTTTGAGATTAATGAAAGGCACCATTCAAGTAAGACAGCCTTTGTTAGTCAGACAGTGCCTACCATTAATCTCAGACTGGCCATTGTTATGTGAAAAAAGGGATTTAAAAGTGACCCCCATTAACTTTAATGTGGTACGTCCCCATGCTCTCCCTGGTCACATGCCATTATGTGTTTGAGCATGGGGTCAGATCTCAGCAACCAGGAAGTGAAGGGATTGGCTGGCTACCTTTCTGGTGCAAAATTACCATCCCTTCTATTTTCATACAGGAGTGGATTTAAAATATAAAATTAACCTGAATAGAATTTCTCTGACATAGGCTTCAAAACAGTGTAAGGCACTACAAAATCTCACAACACTACTTTATGTTTTACCTTGGCAATAGGTTCTGAAGTATTAGAATCCCAAAGATGGTGTCTTCTCTTTTCTGTGTATCCAGCCAACAGTGAGATGTAAAGGTGTGAACTGTGGACCAGGTAGCAGTTCAGCCAGTTTCTGTCAGAGGCACATTCCTTCTTGCTGCCACTGATGCTGCTGTACACCTAGTGGAGTGTGCCCATCTGTGTGTATTTTCCCTGCCATAGTAAGCTGAAACTTATTGTGCACACTATCCACCACAAAATAGTTTATAGTATATGGTTTGGGCTTATTATGTATGGCATTCGGTGACAGCTCAAATGTTGTGCACTGTGCACTGGAGCACCCCACCTAGAGTACTGCATACAGTTCTGGAGGCTGCACCTTAGGAAGGACATCAGTACGATCAAGATGGTGCAGAGGAGATCCACAAAAATGATTCAGGGTCTGCATCAAATGGCATATGAGGATAGGCTTAGGGAGCTCAACATGTACCCCCTGGAGCAGAGGAGGGAGAGGGGGAACATGATTGAGACATTCAAGTATATCAAGGGTATAAATAAGGTAAGAGTACAGGAGCTCTTTCAGGAGAAGAAAAGCATCAGAACTAGAGGACATGATATGAGGCTCAAGGGTGGGCAATTCAGGAGCAATATTAGAGAGTTCTTTTTCACTGAGAGGGTGGCTGACCCATGGAATTGCCTGCCCTGGGAAGAGGTGGAGGTGAATATGGTGAGAGGGTTAAAAAATGTCTGGAACAGGCACTAAGGTATCATTACACAGAATGGATGAGTGGGGTAGTTACCCATACTGGGCAGACTATGGATTTTGAGGTCCCCTTCTGCTGTCAGTTTCCATGTTTCTATGTTTCTATGTACGTTCTAAAAGTTGTGCACATTCCAAAAGTTATTGTGCACATTCTGTAATCAATATTCATGAGTCTCTGATTAATATTAATGACCCATGCACTTTCCGCCACCTGATTGGTTGAAACAGCTCTGGTTAAACAAAATGGCGGCACCACTTAGTGAGTGACTCACTGAGATGGTTCAGACACGGACTGCCACAGTCAGCTCCACATTTCGAAACCATACAGATTTAACTTTTTTTTGTTCATAAACTGTTGCCCAAATGGTAGCAGGTGCAGGAATGGAATGGGATCTCACCAATGGACTCTGCCTGACAAACTGATCTGCTGACAGCAACCATGAGCACAAACACATGGTATGAAACCTTGTAAAACATAAATGTTGAAACTTCTTTTTCAGCATCTGGAGGAATGATATAATATAAAAAAGTAAAATATGGGCAGGCCTACAAAACTCACCTCATGTTTCCATCTTGGGGTTGAGATATCATCGTGGACCTCTCTAGCTTTGCTCTCAAGGGCAATATGCTGGTATCTCAACCCCTTGTTGGAAACACAGGCTTGTTGCGTATGTTCACCCATATTTAATTCCTTATGTTTAGAAGCTAGGTGTCCTTGTGACACCTCTCCATTAGTGATAAACAGCTGTTACTACTGTACCTCTGATACCCTTTGTTTTACATTTGTAGAAACTTAGGGCCCTTCTAACATCCAGTGCCCTCATTTTTTTTTTTCCTCACCTATTGGCATGAGACCTTGGGAAATAGACCGGCAAGTTAAAATACTTGTTCAAATGGAATTTTGACAACCCTTTAAGAAGGAATGTTATACTTGTCCTTAATACTATCTTTTTTCTTGTGGAAAAAACAAATATGAAGGATAAGTGCAAAGGGCTTGCAACTCATTAACCCTTCATGCTGATGTGACAGCCACTAGGAATAATGTTTTCCAGGTGATACATTTTAACTCAGTTGTTGCCATTGGTTCAAAAGGAGGGGACATTGACTGAAAAAGGACCAGATTTAGGTTCCATGCTGGTATGGGTACCCTCACAGGATGGCACATACAGTTGCAGCCATTGCTATGGTCAGATATTTCTGGAAATTTCTGTGACAGC
The DNA here is from genome assembly GCA_016271365.2 of Neoceratodus forsteri. Taxonomy (NCBI): domain Eukaryota; kingdom Metazoa; phylum Chordata; order Ceratodontiformes; family Ceratodontidae; genus Neoceratodus; species Neoceratodus forsteri. The sequence continues at coordinate 522,411,815 of CM057458.1, forward strand.
TCTAGAGAAATTCTTGCCTACCTGCAGTACTGCTTTAGGGTTATCAGAGAGAATCTCCTTAGAAATATCACAAAATATCTGGAAATATCCAATAATGTCAGTGGCTGCAACTGTATGTGACAGTCCCTTAATGAATCTATTTAACAGTGGATGTGTAAACAGGGACTCTGCTGAGGTTTTGGACCTGTAAACAGAAATTGTTGACAAATGAAGCTTTAGAGATGTTGATCTAAAACCCAGAGACTTTATCTGCAGCGGGTAGTCCAGAATTAATGTAATATCTGCATCGTCTGCTGAATAAAAGCTGTTCCCACATGAGATGGAGAACCTTTTCCATTTTGCAGCAAATGTTTTTCCAGTTAATAGCTTCCTAACCACCTTGAGAACTTCATGACCTGGGTTAAGAGTTTCAATTCTGAAAACACGAACCCATCCAAAAGCCCCTACAGTCAAGTGGTTTTCTGCGTTAGATATTTATGATGACTTTTGGTCTATTCCCTTGCATCTAGAATGCCAATATAAGTTTGCTTTTATGTTTCAGGGACAACAATACACTTGGACTTGACTGCCTCAGGATTTTCATACCTCACTCTCCGTGTTTCATATACATATGAAGGAGGCATTGTGAGACTTCTCTAAACCGGAGTGCCTCTTCCAATATGTTGATGATTAGTTGCTAGCCATCCAATATGTTGATGATTTGTTGCTAGCCATCCAATATGTGCTTTTTGCTATCTACATAAACCAATTAGACAGTGGCCTACAGTCAGTGAATATACACCTCTTTGCTGCCGGCACAGTGCTCTACATAGACAGACCAACACTGGAGTCTGCCTGTGTGGACTTCCAAAGTGAATTTGAAGTCCTTCAGAAAAACCTGCTTGACCTGAAACTCTTACTAAATGCAAAAAAAGTATTTTCTGCAAACAACAATCTAGCTGACCCAAACCTCCAAATAAGTACCTTCCTGGGTGAAAAACTGGAGTTTGTGGGAAAAATTCAAATACTTGGGGGTATGGATTGACTCCAAGCTGTCCTTTCTAGACCAGTTAAATGAGCTTGCCAAGGAATTGAGACAAAGACTTGGTATCTTCTTCCGCATCAAATACTCATTGACTCTGGAGGCTAGAAAACTCCTTGTCCAGGCTACTTTTATGCCTGTATTTATATAATGATGCCTGTAACTCTGCGTGTGTATTTATGTATCTCACCTGTATGTAACCACTGTCCTAAACCTCCTTAATTGTTGTCTCCCCCCCCCATGACGAGGTACCTTTGTAAACGAGTCCCTGACTCAAAGGTTGTAAAACTGATTATTTCAATAAATAAATAAATAAAAATGCCACTACTGGACTATGCGGATTTCTTGTATAGCCACAGTACTAACTCGGCTCTCTCCAAGCTTGACACCATTTACCACAGAGCCCTGATGTGTATCTCTGATACGCCTTACTCCACTCACCACTGCGCCCTTTATGCTTTCATAGGTTGAAGCTCACTTAGCTTGAGGAGGCAAAAAAATGCTGTAATCTGGACCTACAAGGCCATCACGCATAAGCTTCCTCAGTACCTCATAGGCTGCCTGCCCACCTGCCCCTCCAGTATTTATCCCCTTTGAAATCTCACCTACATATCCCTTGTTATTCCCAAAGTTGGAACGTGCTTTGGTAGAGCCTCCATAAGCTACACTCTTCCAGTGCTCTGGAACAAGATACAAAAATCCCTAAGGCTCACTCACCCTGTAACACTCTCCTGATTCAAAGCCATGCTCCTAAAGACCTTCTCTGAGGTCTGCCACTGTTTCAAATAAGGGAAGTAGTATTCCTATGGCTAACCTGCCTTTTATATTGCTTATACTTCAGCAGGCTCTGTCCACTAGGATATCGACCTATGAGATACTGTTTCTGACTAGCATGCCACCTACTGACAACCTTCATCCCCCATCTGCTACATTCTTTTCATACCTCCCTCTTGTCTTGTCACTACTACATCTGGACTGCTCACACCTGGCTCCATACCCTATCCTTTTCCTTCAGCACTCTAGCATGCCTGGTCACTCGGTCCTCCTAACTCAATCATGAGCAGGCCGTACTCTCCAGCATGCTGCACTTAGGTCATATAGACCCTGTCACTCTACAGTTGCGCAAAATGAGTACATCTCTAAACTGAATCCATGTAATCTTTACTTAATGTGTTTAAAATGTATTTAAATGCATTGAATTATTGTCCTTCATAAGCGTTTACATGTATAGCTTGTTAGTGACTCTCAGCCTGCCGCATATTCCATGTACTCCCTCGCCTTGTATATGCCTTGTATGATTATTTTGTCATTATATATGCTTTCTATATGCTTAGCTTATGACCTGTCTGGCTATTGTGTTGTTTCCAGGTCCATCTTGTAAATGAGCTTGTCTCAGTGGTGTTCCGCCTGGCAAAATAAAGATGTTGATTGATTGATATGTTGAAGAGTTGTTGCTAGCCATCCAATATGTTGGTGATTTGTTGCTAGCCATCCAATATGTTGATGATTTGTTGCTAGCCACTTCTTTGCAATCAGAACATGTGGATTTGCTGAAAGAGCTTCTCATGATTTTGATGCAGAAAGGACTAAAGATAAAACTTAGAAAAGTTTAGCTGATGAAACAACAGATTACCTCTCTGGGTCTTACCCTAGGAAAGGAGGGGCACACTCCTGATCAACAGAACATCAAGGTAACCAGGTACTTGGCCCTACCTACATCATAAAAAAACATTTAGGGCATTTGTGGGCCTTGCAGGACACTCTTGGGATTTTATTCCCCATTGTGCTGATCTTGCTAAGCCATTGGGAGTACAGTGGAAATGGACACTGGCACATACAGAGGCAGTACAAGCCTTGAAATAGTCCTTAACAAAGGCCCAGGCCTTGGTATACTCAGACCAGGCTTTACCCTTCTATCTTGAGGTAGCTGCATTGGAGCACTCAGTTTCTGCTGTCCTTGCAAATGAACATCATGGGAAACTGTTGCCTATAGCAGATGCATCTCAAATGTTGACTGGTGTAGAGAGGAATTATACACAGTGTGAGGAAAACTTGTTAGCCATTTTCTGGGTGGTGAAACACTTACTTATACTGTGGGCTCGCATCCTCTTATCCTAATACTTGTTTCACTCCCACTCAGTATTTATTGTCAGGCAGAGTTAAGGATGGCGCAGTTTCAAATGCATGCTTAACCCACTGTGCATTGCTGCTACACGATAGGGATATAGCTATTAAGCATCAGAATACTCCATCTATGTTAGCCCATTCCGTCCTGTGTGAAGTAGAACCCCATGAATGTCCCAGAGTAGATTACAGGCCAGAGGCTCAATCTGTGTTTAAGGTATTACCAAAAGGGCACTCCATTATGGAAGAACTTCAGACCTGTGTAGAAGGTTCAAGTTATTATGAGGATAGAAAGACCTATACCAGCTTTGGAGTGTGTCTGATACAAGGTGATGAAGAGAAAGAATTTTCCTTCTGGTGTACCTCACACTCAGTACAGTGTGCTGCACTCGCTATGGCATGGGTTTTGTAGCAGTGTACAAATGTGCCTCAAGGACAGCTTCTGTTTTTTGAGTCTGTCTGGGTTTGTAATGCTTTTACTGAATTTTTACCAGTGTGGGAACAAAGTGACTTCAGGTCATCTGATGATAAACCATTAGTATATCACAAGTTACTGCATTACATTAACATAAAAGCTAAATAACATGTGGGATCGTTGTTTGCCCGAAAGGTAAAAGTACATTCCAAACCTGCACCTTATACCTCTGCAAATAAGAGAGCAGACAATCTGGCTAAATCAGGCACCATAACCAGAGACTGTTTTCTCTGGGGAACTTGTTTGTCCTCAATAAATTATAGTTTTTGGAACTTCCATGTGCATCGCTTCATTACTTGTGTTTTCTGCCATGAACAGAGACACTTGGAGTTATCCAGATGTGGCAGTTCCTGAGTTTTCTGCAGCTGCTATGTTCCTCACCCCAAGTTTGATTGACCTCCATGCCCTGCAACAGCAGGATCCCAAACTGAAAATTATTATATCTCAACTACAGGCCTCCCAACCGATCACTCATCCTGCCTATGCCAAACACAGTGCTAATCTTATATTGTCCCCTGATAATCCTGTATGTGGGTTCCAAGTATCCTATTTGGGTCACCCCATAAAATTTAAGATCTCAATTCCTGTACATTGTACATGATGCCACCACTGGAGGGCACCAAAGAGCTAAAAATACTTTGGTACATTTGGAAACTGTTGACTGTGGCCTACCATGAAGCACAACACTGATGTATATTGTGACAATTGTCTGATCTGTGCTCAGGATAATCCAGTTTGAAAGCAAAAGAAGGCCCCTCCTCAGGGGCCATAGGATGAGGGGACTGTGGATTCAACTCCAAGTAGACTACATAGGAGCCCTCCCCATTACTGCTAGGGGCCACAGATACCTTCTGGTTGTCACTGGCTTATTTTCTAAATGGTTTGAGGCCTTCCCAACCGAGAATGAGACTGCAAAGGATACTGCACGAGTATTAGGGGAAAAATTGTTTCCCGGGGAAGCTGCTCTTAAGCATAGATTCTAATAAGGAACTGTCTTTTATAGGAGTTGTTATGCCACAGACAATGCATTTGATAGAGTTAAAGAAATATTTTACATTGCCTTCCACCCACAGTCATCAAGTCAGATGGAAGAGCAAACAGAAGCATTAAACTATGATGGGGAAATTTGTGGCTGATAATGCCAGAAACTAGGTTGTCTTAGTACCATTACTTTTGATGGCCCTAAGGGCCACTCCTGCAAGAAGTACTTCTCTGACACCATTTGAAATTATGACTGGCAGGAAAATGAGGCTTTGTGAACATTTGCTATATGATCTGAACACATGTATGAAGGACACAGCCCAAGTGGACAAATATGAGGAACAGGTGAAAGAAAACTTATAACAGGTTTATCTAAAAGCTGCACAAAGCCTGAGCAAGCATAGGGCTCCAGCAGCTAAGTATTTTAACCAAGGTGTGTCAGTGACAGAGTGGCAGATGGGTCAGAAAGTCATGATACGGTTTTACGGCACACAAGACCACCTACTGAGACACAAATTGGAAGAGCCATATTAAATCATTGACAAATGCAGCCCATCAGTATATATGGAAAGAATTACCAAGAAAAAGAAGCCAGTGGATAAATGGCTCCATATCAGCCAGCTGAAATTATTTAAGGGAACCTAAAGGGTCTCCCCTCTAACCTCCACCTCTGTTATGGGGGTGATACCTTTAGTTATGTGTGCTTTGTCATTTCAGAATGCTGACAGTTGCTGTTATCACCTTTTGCCTGACTGAATGTACAATTAATGGATATAGAGCATGGATGGAACAAGTGCCACCAGTACATAGCAAGAAAGGTAATACTATCCTCCTTTCTGTCAAAGTTATTGAGGGCACTGTAAGAATGGTGACATGGAGGGGTCCTGTTGACATCCATCACAATGCCTGGCGAAAATGGACAGCCAGGCTCTTCTTGATGGTATAAGGACAGTGTCACTGGGTATGAAAATGGGTCCCTCTTGGTGGAGAATATTAGGAGGCAGGATCAAGGGACCTGAAACACCACATTTATAATCTTGCACAGAGTGACTGCACAGACACATTACATATGAGTATTTGGCAAAGTGGAACTAAAAGTGGCTTCAACCACAACTCCTCTCCCTACTGTGGACAAAAGTAAAATTTCTGAACCTGAACACACCTTTGAGACTGGGAGCCCAGTTTTAGAAGGTTGACACAGGGCTTGCTTGACACAGCTGCACCAAACTCCTATGATGCAACACAGCCCGACTTTAGAAGTTTTGGTGAAGTTGTGACATTTTCCACATTTTACGGCAGCTTGCGCCAAAGCTAAGGCGCAAGCTCCATAAAATTGGTCCCTACATGGTACAAAGTTATACCGGGTGGAGCTGGTCTAACTTGCATCTTTGGCACAAGGGACTTGCATCAGGGGTTGCAGCAGGCTGCTTTCCAAATTTGCGATTGCCACACTGTTTGATGCAAGTTGCCCCTTGCATCACACTCCTTGATACAAGTCCCTTGTGTTGATCCAAACCCTTTTTAAAACTGGGCCCTGAGACTTTACAATGCCATGTGATGGAACCAGGTCTGCCTAGTGGGCTTACTGCAACTCTGATCCTGGGGACTTTATTAAATAATGTACAGTTTATGCATATACCTGTAGTGTTTAATCTTTCTCACTGGTGCATAATGGAATATGGGCCTTGTGTGGGAACAAGTGTATCACTGTTTTATGCCTGTTTGCTGTTAGATGCATTAGCTACATACCAAGCCAAAGTGCAGGACCCCATAGCAGGCTATGAAGATGCCTGGAAAAGCAGCTCCTACCATTTCAAAAAGTTACAGAGTCTGCATGGCTTGGTAGGGATTTTTTCAGGGCTGTTTGGCTCTGATATGTCAATATAGAGTAGGGAAGACATAGAAACAATAAGGAAGAGAGTCAGCTACAGTTGATTCCACTTGTGTGCTGTTAATTCTGGTTGTCTGCACACATTCAGCTGGTCCAGATTCCATTTCTGTTTGTACAATGTTAAAACAATTGGTTGTGTGCACTTTAAATTTTGGTTGTGTACATAATTCTAGCACCACTTAGCTGTCAGTAGTTGCATTTCTATGAGGTGTGAATTGCTGTTGACCACAATTAAACGTATGCTGTTGTAAAGCACTTATGTGCCCTGAGCTGTCTGATTCCACAGTTATGTGTTAATCACCTGGATAATCGCTCTCAGGTGCGATTAGTGGAGGTGGGGGGTTGAAAGCTCACACCTCACAGGTTCTGGTTCAGATTGTTTGTTAAGCCCCCAACCGCCAGCATATGAACAAGTTAAAAAGAAATGTGCTTAAACTAGAGCAGAAGGTAAAGCTTTTAAATAAAGCTCTGTTATCCGGTATCTCACACAAGGAGCTTGCTGTCGACTTTGGAGCTGATGTTTTGTGTGTTGGCAGTGTTACCTTGTGCTGCTTAGGAACAAACTCTTCAGTCAGTACTTCTGTCAGTGATTTTAGCTAAACTGTAGCTTTTTGATGTCTAACTGTGTTTTAACATGTGTGTACTGCTCAGGAAAAACACCTTTATGAGCACGTCTATCAGTGATTTTAGCAATACAGTACTGTAGCTTTAAGAATTTACAGCACATTTACTGCTACATTCATTATCATATATTAAAGTGCTTAACTACCGTATTTTCTTACAATATTTAACTAAGTAGAGTGTTTCTAAGTGTATAATAAACTGATTGCATGATTTTACCCCAACCGCATATCAGACCCGTTTGTAATACCCGGCATTTTTGTTTTAGTACATTTTCAGTTTGTGCACAAGTTCGTCATGTCCCAACTTCATGTATACAAGTGAAATTGACTGTATTTTGAACATCAGTCTTCTGAGCCTGTCCTGAGCCCTGCATTACAGGGTATTGAGAGTCTAGCCACAGAAGAAAAGTACGTTATCTATAATATGTACAACATAGCAAGATTGTTTACTAAAACACAGGACAAACTTAATAAGTTAGCTGCAAGTAATAATAATGAGGCTAATTATAAACATATAGGCAGGAAAGAAAAAAATACTTATCATAGTAATATTGTTTCTTACAAGGGATCTCCTAGTATGATTAGACAGAATAGCAGTCAGTGTAGATCTGCTCACATCCCCTGGAACTTTCATTTTGGAATGTTATGCAAATTAGTAGAATCTGGAACACCACATTCAAAAATTGCTGCCTCTTACTCCCTGTCAGATTCAGCTTTATATATGAAACAGTAGGCTAATCACTAGTTAAAACTAAACACCCTTAGCACTAATGTCCTCCACTTGTTAGAGAGAACTGGATCCAACAGGATAAGAAAATCACAAAAAAGAGAGTTAGTGATCCTAGCCGCTAAAAAAACAACAGAACCAGGTACTCATCACCACCAATAAACTGACTGCTGCAGTATAACAAAATTATTAATTTATTAAACAGAATACATGCCTGACGTGTTTCTGGTCACAATGGCTCTTTATCAAAGGCTGAAACACAATAAAAGTCACATCCATTTATACATACATCATTCTGATGTCAAAATTAGGACTTGAAAAAATCAAAACACAGGAACAAAAACATATAATTATCTACAAAGATTAACTATATCATCTTAAAGACATAGCACTCTAAAAATCTTACTAATACAAGCAGTGAATACTAGAAACAGTACATCAATTCAGTGCATAACAGGAACACAAACAATAATAAAAGGGGAAGGGAACGGATTAATTTTAATTATTTACATTATTATAGCAGATTCAAAAATATTAATAATAAATTATCTGTAAACCAAAAATGGCTTAATATCAATACAATAGCTGAGTCCTGGACTAATATTAGCTTTAAGATTAATAATCCAGAATGTTATGCATTGAATTTTTATTATGTTTCAGCCTTTGATAAAGGGTTATTGTGACCAGAAACACGTCAGGCATGTAGTCTGTTTAATAAATTAATAATTTTTTATACTGCAGCAGTCAGTTTATTGGTGGTGATGAGTGCCTGGTTCTGTTGTTTTTTAATGTATTAATTTACCAAGTGCACCTCAGCCAAGTGCGAGTCCTTTGATGTTTGATCCCAGCCATTATTGTGTGCATAAACTATTATAAAAAAGTTAGGCCAATGATTAATGGCAACGTTTGATGCCCCCCCCCCCAAAAAAAAGTATTGCTGAACCTATTCAGGTTATGGAAGGGGAGGTAGGGATGGGAGGTCTAATTCTACTAGGAGATCCCTTGTAAGAAACAATATAAGTAAGCAATTTTTTCTTCAAGATCCAGGAATCTCCAAGTATTAGACAGAACAACAGATTTAGGGGAAAGGTTCTGCAATACTGCAGTGCCAAACCTAGCATCAGTCCTGGACTGAACGCCTAGGCAATAGTGCTTTGTGAAGGTGTGGACTGTACTCTGGGTAGCCACTTTACAGATGTTCAGCAAGGGGATATGCCTTGCAGTTGCCACAGAGGCAGCAGCTCCATGAGTAGAATGTGCCCTGAGGCCCTGTGGTGGCATCTTATCAGCCTCACTATAGCAGAATTGTAGGCAGAATACAATTCATCATGCAATTGACCTCTTTGAAACTGGCCTGCCTTTTCCCACCTGACCATAAGTAATAAACATCTGTGAGTAGGAATACCTGAGGTCCTTAGTATGTGTAATGTAATAACTGAGGGACCTTTTTACATCCAAGCTATGGAGCTTTTGTTCACCTGAAATGAATTTGGCTGTGAAAAATACTGGTAGGGTGATGGACTGATTTAAGTGGAGCTCAATTACCACCTTTGTAAGGAACTTTCTATTGGATCTAAGGGCTACCTTGTTCCTATGGAAGATAATGTAATTGGGATCATTGCAAAGAGCTTGGAATTCACACTCTTCTTGCCGAAGTAATTGCAACAAGAAAAACAGCTTTCCATGGGACACATTTTAGCCCAGCCATAGCCATTGGCTCAATAGGAGGTTCCATGAGTTTGGGTATGCACAAATTCAGGTCCCAAGGATGGACTGATTCCCTAATAGGAGGGAACATACAGTATGTGCCAAACCTTTGAAAAAACATTTAAAAATAATGTGTGACGCTATTGTTCTCCGAACACCAGCAAATACATATATGCAGATACTGCTGCTAAGTGAACTTTAAGTATTGCAGACCTGAGACCTACTGTAGAGACTGCAAGTGCACCAGGTGATTGAGCATTGTGGGAAAACCTGCCCTGAGGGGGTTGATATTCTTAGGCTTGCACTAAATAGTAAATATTTTCCACTTTGAAGCATAAGTCTTCCTTGTAGAGGCTTTCTGAGACACTTTTAGTACTTTGAGTACCTCTTCTGACAAGTTAAGCTGAGAAAATTCTATCTCTTCAAGAACCAAGACTTCACGTGAAGGCTCTCAAGGTTTGGAAGAACTATAGTATCTGGCCCAGAGAGCTGTTAGGAGATTGAATGTGTGGAGCAGACACATGGGTTGTTTGGTGGACAGACTGAGCATCATAGGATACCAAGGCTGTCTGGCCCAGGCTTGGGCAACCAGTATCATGGTTGCAGGCTGACTTTTCAGTCTGAGAAGAACTCTTGACACCAGCTGAATAGGAGGAAAAGCATAGAGAAACCTCCCTGTCCAATCCAGGGCTAGTGCATCAATGGACACTACGCCCAAGGATGGTGGCCTGGAACAATACAATGGAAGCTGATGATTGTCCTTTGAGGCAAACAGATCAATTTTTGGGCTGCCCCACTACCTGAAAATCATCTCCAACACTTGTCTGTTCAGAGCCCATTCATGGTGGTCCTGGCTGATTCTGCTGTGTGAATCTGCCAGTGCATTGTCCTGCCCTGGAAGATGAATGGCAACCAGATGCCCCTCCAGGGAATAAGCTAGGGACCAAATATTCATAGCTTCTGTGCACAGACTTGAAGATCTGGTACCCTCCTGCTTGTTGTTGTGCCACATGGTGGTTATGTTGTCTGTCCTGACTTGGACTGACTGACCCCTCAATTAGGTGGCAAAGGCCTTTAGGACAAGAAGAACTGCTCTCAACTCCAAAAGACTGATGTGCAGTTTGGACTCCTGAGGTGACCAAACTCTGCTGATTTTGAGGTTGCCTGTGTGTGCCTCCCCACCCTAGAAGGGAGGCATCTGTTGTTAAGACCACTGTGTGGTGCTGCTGCTGAAAAGGGACTCCCTGCTGAAGAGTCTCCCTTTCTTTCCACCATTGCAGGGCCAGTAGCAGAGTTTTTGTAACTGGCACTAGCTTTGAAATGGATCTCTTCTTTGGGACCAGTGTGAACTGAGGTGATACTGGATATCTCTCATTTCAAACTTTGAGCCTGACACTACTGCTCTAGTTGGGACCATGTGTCCTAGCAATGCTAGGAACTGTCTTGCAGTTCTGGACATGTCCTACAGCAAAGGAATTTGCTAGTGCCAGTCAGTTGGACACCCTCTTCTGAGGAAGAAAAGCCTTTCCTTGGACAGTGTTTGGTTCTGCTCCAATTAAGTCCAGTGAATGAATTGGTTCTAATTGAGATTTTTGATTATAGATAAGGAAACCCAGTGACTCAAGGGGAATTTGGATCACCCTGATGGAATCTTCTCCTGATGATATGACTTTTCTGCAACTAGCCAGTCATCCAGGTAAGGGAATACACTGATTCCCTGCCTTCTGAGATAAGCTGCCACCACTGACAGACACTTTGTGAAAATCTATGGGGCAGAAGTGAGCTCAAAGGGAAGTGCTGTAAATTGGTAATGACCTGAGGGGGGGAGAGAGAACCTAAGGTACTTTCTATGGTAAGGTCTGACTAGAATGAGAAAATAGGTGTCTTTCAGCTCCAGGGATGCCAGCCAGTATCCTTTTCTTAGAGCAGGAATAACTACTGCCAGTGTTACCATTTTGAACCTGGGCTTTGCAAGATGTCTGTTTAGGTATCTGAGATCCAAGATTGGATGCCAATCCCCCTTTTCCTTTCTGGTCAAAAAGTATCTTGAGTACAGACCCCTTCTACTCTGGGTATGGTGAGCTGGCCTGCAGGAGTTTTTTTTATTTCTAACTCCAGCAGAATGGTCTCTGTTGGGGTTGAAGGCTGGAAAACCTTGTGGCCCTGAAGTTTTGTAAATTGCTTGAATTGCAGGCAAATACACTGACTTACTACCTCCAATACCCTGTTGTCTGTGGTAATATTTTCCCGAAGTTCAAAAAAGAGTGACAACCTGCCCCCTACTGGAGGAGGGATTGCAGCTTGATCTGTGCAGTCAGGGATTCTGTCTGGATTGTGGTATGGGGGTTGGAGCTGTGCTGGCACACCTAGCAGACCTCATGCCCCAGCCCCTGAAATACCCTCTAGCCTGCATGTACTCTATAGGCATAGGGTATGGGGCAAAAGGTCTAGGGTAGTACCCTCATCACTACCTCTCCTCCCTGTGGATCTATAAGAAGTGGATGTCCTTTTTCTCGAGGAGTTACTCCTGTAAGTGGTTTTATACCTCTCTATCTTTTTCATCTATGCCTCAGTTTTGTCACCAAAAAGGGAATTATTTTCACATGGAAAATCCATAGCCTTTAGTTGGGTGTCTGATGTAAGATTGGTTGCTCTGAGACAAACAAACCTTAATGAAACTGACAAGGCCAACATTCTGGATGCAGTGTAATTTGCATCCACTGCCATGTGAAACTGGTACTTTGTGACATCCAGAGCTGTCTTGGGAATATTTGCCATATCGTGTGCCACATCTCCTGAAACCTTATCAATTTAAGCCGTCATGAGCTCCATAGTACTATATGGTACTGTGCAGCATAGGCCATGTAAGCTGCTTGCCTGAGAAGTAAGGAAGATCCCAAATAACCTTTCTTCCCCATTGTGTCAGTTTTTTCTGGAATCTTTGTCCAGAGGGTGAGATGCCAGAGGAACATTTGTTTTATCACAGGCAACAGCCTGTATAACAACCTCATGATCTGAATGGATATACAGATAATCAGTAGAAACCTTATGCAGATGGCATTTTTTCCACCTTTTTGTCTATTTCAGGGAGAGAGGAAGGTGTCTGCAGTATTTTAAAAGTAGCCTTCCTTAGGGAATTATGGTTAGGAAGGATTACATTTTTTGTGGGAATGATACCCATTATATCCAGAAAATCTGCCTCTTCTTCATCATTCATGGATTCTTGTGAGGTGAGGCCCAGGGTGTCAGCTATTTGACAAAGGAGGACTGGGATAAAAAATCATCCTGCCCATGTAGAGGAGAACCAAACTCCTGGTCTGTGGGTACCGCTGGTTCAATGGGTTCCCCTAGATCTGGTTCCTCCTCCTCCTCAATACACACTTGGAGTCTTTGTTCCATGGGAACCGGTGGTGAGATTTGAACCAGTGAACCCAGTATGGAACCTGCATCATGTAGAGCCTGGATGATTTGCAGAGCTCTGGCAATGTCCTATGCTGAGGGAGTTTGATTTTTGTCTGTTGGGAACTCCTTCGCTTTTTCAGCAGGAGACGCAATGACATTTTTCTCTTTATATTTTTTTGCAGGCACATCATCAGGTGTCTGCTCACTTGTTCTTATTTGTTTAATGTGCTCAATCCCCGTTTCATTAATTTTGGGGACTGAGGTATCCTTAGAAGGTCTCTCCTTTGTCTTGGAGTGAGATGAAGAAGGACCCACTTCACTTTGCTTCAGTGATACTGAGGATGGAATAGAAGCCATCTGCTCCATTTTTTTTGGCTCTTTTCTAAATACTTGTTGTACAAAAAGCACTACAGACTTCACAGTTTGACACAAAATGACTGGGACCAAACATTCTATGCACAAATCATGGTGATCATCCTTAGCAAAGGTTTGAAAGCACCTTATACAATTCTTAAAACATGTGGGTCCCGTCCCATCCCGTCCTTTTTTTTTGGGTCTGTCTGACATGCCAAACTGTCAACAGACTGAGTAAAATGTACAGGAACTAAATTTAGAGCAATCACACAGTCAGTTCCATAAGTTTAAAAGGAGCCATGATTAAAACCAACTTGTATGGTGTTATTCAAAAAAGCGATTGGTTCCTAAATGAAAAGGGAACCGACTGCTATTCAGTAAATGGATGTACAGCTGTGTATACTAGAGAAAATGTGACTGGTTCCTAAGAGCAAACAGCAACCAATCGCGATTAAGACAAAGTATTTTAAATATTAACAGTAAGATAAAGTAAAGAAACTAAACAGCTAGTGGTCAGAATCCGCAGATTACTATGTACAGACTAAATAAATTGGTTCCTGTGAACCACGATGGAACCGCCAAGACTAGGCAAACTACTGAAATACACTAAACTTACCAAATAACTTTAAGAGGTAAAGTATAATTAAAATTATTAGGAAAAAATACCACTTTTTTACAACAAATTTAATAGTCTTGCAGCAATGTTGCTGTGCAGTCTTGATGGAAAAAATGAATCTGACAGTTAGGGAGTAAGAGGCAGCAGTTTTTGAATGTGGCGTTCCAAATTCTATTAATTTGCATAACATTCCAAACTGAAAGTTCCGGGGGCAGTCAGCAGATCTAGACTGACTGCTATTCTGTCTAACACTACAAGGAGATTCCTGGGTCTTGAAGTAATATGCAAAGTATATAGGAATTATGTCCTCACAATGATTGCTAGTTTAATTAGGAATGTAGAGCCAAGGTGTTTTCCTGACCGTATTACAGATAGCTATTTGACCAAATGGTATTGCCCTGCATATATTGTTAAGACTTATAATATCCATGAGGGCTGTTTAAAAGCTAGGGCTGAGCGGACTGTTCCACCCAAAATCCAAATCTCAGGATCGAACCCTCCAACCACGGACTCAGATAAATATGGACTTCACTCCAGAAGTCCAGTTCCAGGTCCATGGCAAGCCACAGAACCTGTGTCTCCCCCAATTTGTTAACTGCTGCCATGGGGATGCTGTTGGCACACTCACTTCACATACAGGTGGCCAGCGGCATCCAATCAGGCAACAGTCATATGATGCTGGCAGAGAAAAGTCACGTGATGCACTCACTAACGTTATAAAACCATGTTGAGTGTTCAATGTGGCCCAGAGGTGCAGCAGGTGCAGGTGCAGACGAAGAAGGAGTGGAGATTGAGGAGTGTGTCTGAGCAGTGTGCTACTAACTGTATTGGGAGCTGTAGGGGAGGGATTTTTTTATGCTGTTGCTGACTTTGCTTGGGTGGCTGACTGTGGTTGGCGACAACTTTTCCCAGAGGGCAGAAAAAAAAGGCAGAGTCAGAGACAAAAACAAAGAAACCTACTGGGGTGGGACAGAGAGAAAGTGATTGGGGAAGGGAGAGGAGAGGAATCTGATGGAGAGAAAGAGTGGGTGTGGGGGCCAATTAGAGGCAAGGAAATTAAAAAAATTACAGATACAAAGTACATCATCTTTTTGGCCTGACTGTGGAAACTTTGACTTTTGTGTTCCACCATAACTTATCCACTCCAGACTACAGGAGAAAAAGAGACTACTGGGGGCCAAATAGAAATTAGTCACAGAAATCACAAATTCTTCTTGGCTTCAGTGTGGCTGTATGTAGAGGGTAGGCTGGCAAAATAAATCTTTGACTTTTTCCATTCAGAGGAGAAAGAAGCAGAGACTACTGGGGACCAAAGAGAAATTACAGTCACAGAAATCACAAATAAAGTTTATCTTGGCCTCATGTGGCTGTGTACAGGCAGGGCAGGCTGGCAATAAATCTTTGACTTTACCTGTTGTTCCATCCAGAGGAGAACGGCTGAGAGAGACCAAGACTGCGGGGGTGGGGGGAGGCAAATAATCCAGTCACAGAAATCACAAATAAAGAAATAGAATACATCTTTTTGGCTTCATTGTGTACAGGGCAGGCAGGCAAAATAAACTTTGACTTTATATGTTCCAACCAGAGGAGAAAGGAACAGAGAGAAAGATTACTTGGGACCAAAATAAAATTACAGTCACAGAAATCCCAATTAAAGAAATTAATCTTGGCCTCAGTGTGGCTATGCACTGTACACTGTACAGAGCAGGCAGGCAGGCAAAGTACATTTTTGACTTTATTCTTGTTCCATCCAGAGGACTCACCAGACAGAGAGAGAGAGAGAGAGAGAGAGAGAGAGAGAGTACTGTGGGTCAAATACAATTACAGTCACAGCAATTATGAATAAAATGCATCTGTATTTTTCTTGTTGTTCCATCAGGAGAGAGACTTACAGAGGGCCATAGATTATCATAAATAAAATAAATTTGTTTCCTTGTTGTTCCATTCACTTCCATCAAGAGGAGTCGCTCACGACTCTGAGAGAGACAGAGAGAGAGAGAGAGAGAGACAGAAAGAGAGAGACTTGCTGGGGGCCATAAAAAATAAATATAATAACTGGCCTTGCCTTTTTCCCATAGGGAAACCGTGGCGTAATTTGTCATTATAAAGGAGCATTTATAACGGCAAACATGCGCACGGTTTCCCTCACTCTGCTCATGCCCCGCTGCAGCTCTTCTCAGACCGCGGCCTCATGTTTTGTTTGTTCTGCAGAGATCCAACTGCCATTCGGACTCTGTGGTAAGTACATTTTAGAACAGAAAATGTACCACGACGGGGAAAACTTATCTTCTTGCTGCTGACTGAAAAAGTTTTAAAATAAAATCAAAAACGACTGCATACTGAAAGCAAATGGGACTGTGGAGCGCTCCGCAACCTGCATTCATTTTGTATGGTTGCTGTGGTGAAAAAGGCAAACCCAGCAATTATATAAAATAAAATATGGGGTGATTGGTTTAAACTTGAAGTTTACACATACCCTCGTGGTTAGATGCTAACATAAACCCCTCAAGGTTCGCTCTCGGGGTTTATGAGCATCTAACCACTCAGGTGTGTGTAAACTTCCCGTTACACACATCACCCTATACTCAGGAGTGTAGCCAGAATTTTCCATTTTGTACACAGTCTCCAATAGTTACACCTCCCCATTAAAAATGTACACATCCTTTCCAAATGGCACCCCTTCCAAACAAGTCAGATTGTTGTCAGATGATTCCTCTACTCTCTAAAGAGGTTATACATGTATTGGACAGACCTCAGAGGCCTACACTAACCCAAATACTACAGATTAGAATGATAATATTAACAGAGTGGCTTATGATTTGTGACAGGCACTCGACAAAACTATACACAAATGTGTACCGTGAGTATGCCTGTCTACACCCTTGCCTATACTTTATTCTCTATAGTATTATTCTAAGCCAAAGGCTGACCCTGTTGCAGGGCAGTCACACTGTTGTTGCCTGGGGTGGCCCTGTGGAGGGCAAAGTGACAGACTGGTACTGCTGGGTGTCAGAGAGTCTGGGAACTGTCTGCTGTGGGCCATCATGATCATATTAACTTCATGTATAAAAGAAAAAATGCTTTTCTGATAAAAACAGACAAGTTGCTGCACCTGTGTTGCTGGCTGTAGGGGGCCAAGGGGACATTGTGAATTTGTGACTCATAGCAGTCTATTTTGTTTATTTTTTATTTAACTCAGAGAACGAGAAAACAAAACCACAAGATGTTTCCATTCATTAATTCAGTGCGACTAAGTAGACACAACAACACAAGTACACAAGTGTCATCATCACTCATTCCATCCACTATTCCTCCTTATCCTTCTTATTTTTATTGTATAACAACCATTAACCAAACACAGTGTGCGGCTGTGTTTGCACCAGATGTGTCTGCATCACCAATTTAAATTCAGAGGCTGTGGGACACGGTTGAGTAAAAGTTGCTGAATACAGTTGGTCACTGAACAGTAAAAGTAGAAGTCACTCAGTGAGCTAAGCTTGGAAGGAAGTGGTGGTGGACTAGTGTTGGTGTGCTATGTACAATAAATTTGGCCCTGGCCTGTAGGTGTGGGAGTCATCAGAGGACATTGGGTAGAGAGATCTTTTACAGGTTAGAATTAGAAATAAGAAAAAATGAATCAAAGTGTTGAGGCACATTATCAGGTTGGCAGTGGCACTTCAGTGGACAGCAGTCAGCCTGCAAGGGACAACAAAATCAAACCCAAACAAGCATTTGTCAATGCTGAATGTTGTCTTGCTGGCATTGGCATTGGCAAGGCCACTGATTTACAGTGAATAAAACAATGACATTCCATTTTCAAGACTTCAGATTCCGGAATTGCACCGGTGATCGTTACTCTAATTTCCGGATTTTACCAGGATTCTGCTATCATTCTTTTAGTATGTGCATAAAGGATCAGAATTAAAGAAAGCTTAATACATAGAGCCTTAAATAAAGCAAACTGAAACTAGTACAGGAAGGAATTATAAGAAAAATACAAGTTTTGTAGATTTACTGATCTGATATAAAATGCCAGATTCCATGAAATCTTTATTTTTACCGGTTTTCAGGCAGCCCTAATTCTGGAATTTTACCAGGTTTTCCGGTAAAAACTGAAAAACAGTGGCCTTGGGCATTGGTAGTGCAGAAGTTTGAGAGATGCATAATAGGAATGTCAGTGAAGTATTCAACTGACGCCAACTCCACCCCCACCCTGCAGAGACTGACAGGCATTGGGGTGTGCCTTTGGATCATCGGCCATAATGCTCACACCATTTCACCTCACCCTACCCTGCAGACACTGATAAATGTTGCAATCTGCCTTGGGGTCTTTGGGCCTTATGCTCACCCCAATCCATAAGGAAATATGCTGAAATGGGTGCTGGATTGGAGAATGATGTAAATTTTGGGGCCAAAGAGACCAAGGCACACCTCGATGGCTGTCAGGGGCTGCAGGGTGGGGGTGGAATGGCATAAGCATTACAGCCGACAATCCCAAGTCACACCCCTGACACCTGTCAGTCTCTACAGTGTGGGGGGTTATGGTTGGAAACCCTAATGCCCCAGGCTTTTTTTGGTATTTTCACTCCAAAGTTTCAACATGGGCTTTTTGTGACCCCACCTCATGAACACTGGCACTATCAGTTTGTTAGCTGAAAGGTAATTTTGCACAGCGACTGTGCCATTTGGTTCCACAGGTGTGAAAACAGATTTGGGGTAGGATGTGAAAAATGACAGCTGTACTGTTCATGAGGAGGTGTAAAAAAATGGCATTGTTGAAAGTCTGGAGTGGAAATAAGAAACAATGGCGAAGTCATGAGTGTGTGTAGAAACTGTGCAATGCACACCTGTAATGCACCTATTTTTGGGATCTTTTAACCAAATTTTCAACATAGGCATTTTGAGACTTCCTCTTATGAACAGTGGCACTGTAATTTTGTTAATCAGAACCAAAAGTTAATTTCCCACAGCGACTGTGCCATTGTGTGCAAAATGCGCAAAAACACATTTCAGGCAGGATGTGGAAAATGACAACTGTACTGTTCATAAGGAGGAGTGAAAAAATGGCAATGCTGAAAATCTGGAGTGAAAATATGAGAAATTGCTGAAGTTACAAGTGTGTGTGGAAACTGCACAATGCATGCTCATAACACAATTATTTGGGGAATTTTTTAATCAAATTTTTAACATAGGCATTTTGGGACCTCTGCTCATGAACAGTGGCACTGTGATTTTGTTACTCTGTCCCGAAAGTTGATTTCCCACAGCGACCATGCCATTGTGCGCCAGATGTGTGAAAACACATTTTGGGCAGGATATGAAAAATGACAGCCATACTGTTCATAAGGAGGTGTGAAAAATGGCAATGTTGAAAATCTGGAGTGAAAATATTAAAATTTGTTGCAGTTATGAGTGTGCATGGAAACTACACAATGCACGCTCATAATATGGTCATTTTTTGAATGTTTTCACCAAATTTACAACATGGGCTTTTTGGGACCCCACCTCATGAACAGTGGCACTGCCATTATGTTAATCAGTCCCAAAAGGTGATTCCGCACAGTGAACACAAAATCAACTTTTGGTACTGAATAACGAAATGACAGTGCATGTTTGCATGAGGTGGGTTCCCAAGAATCCATGTTGAACATTTGGAGCCAAAATTCCAAAAAATGGGTGAGATGTCCACTTAAGTTGAACCCCTCTCCCCTATTGATGCCATTATACAGCTTACTGTGATTTTCTTCAGTTCACAGTCGGCTTTTGAAGAGATCAGACGTGTCCGACTCCACTGAAATCACTGCGGGACCTCTGGAGGTAAGTATGGGGGGGGGTGGGAAGGTGGTGTGCAGAGGGTGGGTGCCGGTGGGGGTGTCCTGATGATGAGGAACCATTTTCTGTTTTACAGGGACATTAAAAAAAAACAGATGTCGAGTGAATGCTTTTTTATTTACATTTTTTTTTTCAAAATACATTTGGGTATACTGGGGTGGGCTCCCAGTGTACCACATGAGTTTGGGGGGGATGCAGCTGATGGGAGTTGGGCAACCCTGTTGGCAATGAAAGTGTGAGGGAGAGGGGGACATGATACTGACGGGATTGGGCATCCCCATCAGCAAAGAAAGTGTGTGGGGGAAACATGATGCCGATGGGGGGCTAAAAATCCCTGTTGGCAAAACAAATTGTGAAGTGGGGTGCATTATGCCAATAGATTGGGTACCCTGCTGGCAAACACATTAGGCATGGGGGGGATACATTATGCCGACAGGGATTGGGCACCCTGTTGGCAAACAAATTAAACTGGGGGGGCATGCCAACAGGAGGATTGGGCCACCAAAGTTGACTTTCTGGGGATTGTGTGATGGACAGCAGGAGCCGCAGCCATGTTTATTGAAATGTTTCATCAGGAAAGGCACATATGAGAGGCGTTTCATCTGTGCCGCTGCATGACGAGCTTGTCTCCAATTGCAGCGGCAAATTTATTTCAAGCTGGTGGAACTTTGCATATGCTTGTGTCAGTGCTAGAAAGCTGGCTAATTGGAGAATGAAAGATGCACCTTCTAAAGGGTGCCTGCATTCACCAACACTCACACCTCTCCATTTCTCCTACTACCACAAAATGTTGCTTGCGCAAGAGCAAGACAACATGAAAAGTGCTTTTATATCAAAAGTTTTGTCTTCCAAGCTAATGCTTGAATCCAAAAAAGTGCATCTGTCAGATCAATCCCAAGTAAAAAAAAAAAAAAAGTTATGTAGTTAAAACCAAAGGATTGGCGGGTACCACCCACAGAGGCACCCCAAGGTATGGAACAATTGCATACTATGCTACTACCAGTCCCTCACAGTCATCCAGTTCTTCTAAGGTTGAAAACAACGAGGGCAATGAAGATGAAGATGATGAAGAGAATGATCAGGCAGCACAAGATTTACTGTAGGGGATAAAAATCACAGATGAGGAAGAAATGTTTTGGTTGAGGAGGCGAGCAGTGGGAATAAATTACAAGAGGAACAGGCCCAAGAAATATCCAGGGAAGAAAAAAACCTAAAAAGGTGACTGTGGTACAGTGCCTTCCTGGGAAAAAAAACTAAAAAAAATATCATCTTTTGATTGGTCATACTTCATTAGTACTTCTAAAGAGTTGGTGGCTGGCAGACAAAAAAAAATCTGAGTAAGATGGTGATTATAAATTTAAATAAAATGTGAAGGGAGTACAAGGAATTTCTCTGTCAGAAAAAAAGAGAATTTACTGAAAAACAATGGGGTGTTATGTACCGAGTTATTAAGGAGGGTGATATTAAGCTTTTTTGGGCTTTGGTGTCCAAGGGGACAGCTGATCAGAATTATAGACCTCCCATATATATCCCCAAGGAAACTTGGATATCTTATTATACTCTACTATTTAATAGACATTCTACCAACGATGATAATGTGATAGAAAATTTTAACATTGAGGGGGAATACACATCGTTAGTGTTTTCATTTGGAGAGGTGGAAGAAGCCATTGTGAATTTATCAAATAATAAAGCACCTGGACCCGATTTGATACCGGGAGAAATTTACAAGGGGCACTTGAATTATTGGGTAGTTTTTTTTTACTAATTTTTTCAATATCTGTTTAAAAGAGAGAGTTATTCCATTATCTTGGACAAGAAATATAATAGTTACAATCCATAAAAAGGGCCAACTTAATTTGCCATCTAATTATCATCCAATCAGTCTTATTGACATTAGTGGAAATATCTTTGCTAAAATAATATTATATAAATTACAAGATTGGATAACTGCAAACTCTCCTTTATCGATGTTTCAAGCAGGTTTTCGTAAGGATTGTTCTACAATAGATAATATTTACATCTTAGCCCAGCTGATAGAAAAATATAGATCATTTCGTAAAATGAAGCTGTATGCTGTGTTTGTAGACTTTTCTGCAGCATTTGACTCAGTTAATAGAGCCAAGTTATGGGAGATATTATTAAATAGACACGTACCATTAAATTTATTAGCTCCCATTATTAGATTATATTCTCACACAACATCGGCTATTAGATATGATATTAAGGGCAACATTTATGACTATTTCAGTACAACTTCGGGAGTAAAACAGGGATGTCCTTTGGCCCCACTTCTTTTTAATTTGTATATTGATGCCCTTCTGACTTATAAAGATATAGATATTCTTGATTCCCCAAAAATTAAGAATATCCTAGTACATTGTCTGGCCTATGCAGATGATTTGATTATTTTTGCTTTATCTGCTCAAGGTTTACAAAATAAAATAAATCAATTTTGCTCTAAATGTAAACATTTGGACTTATTAATAAATATGAAAAAAACTAAGCTGCTGATCTTTGCACCCTTACAGGGACATCAAATTAAACCAAGGATTTATTTAAATAACAAATGTATTGAAGTGGTATCCTCTTATATATATTTGGGGGTGAAGTTTGCTTCGAATGGAAATTGGATAGAGCACTGGAGAGGACAAGTGATAAGGGCAAAATTGATTGTTAGGGCTCTCTTACATTTTGCTAGGAAATATGCAGGATATTTGGTCTCGTCGGCATTGATAGTCAAGTAGGCCAAAATTAATCCTATTCTTTGTACTGCGAGAGGTCTGGAACAACAATGTCCCTTCATGGTTGGAGATCCCACTTTCTCTCTACTATAGATCTTTATTGCAGGTTCCACTTGCCACTTCTAATGTTATAGCTAGGCTGAATTGGTAGAGTACCTATTGTTACAATAATTGATAAACGTCTCATGAGTTATTGATCAAAATTATCAAGATTAATATTATGCCTCTACTATGCCTTAGAGAAAATTATCTTGGCACAAACAGAATTTTAGGTCTCCTTGGGTCAAAAATATTCAACGATTTTGGGCAGTGTGTATTATGCTCTCTTTGGACAGATTGGGAGAAATCAATATCAATATCAATATCAATATCTTATGTGTTTAAGGAGTATGTCAAAAAGAAAATACTTAGGCTTGCCTATGATAAGCAAATGGAGCTCCTCAGAGCTCAACGTCAGGCCAGATGGTTAGCTCAAAATAAAATTGATGTATTTACAGAGAAATATCTTACTCTTGGGCTGACCCTGTTAGAAAGAAAAATGATTACTTGGGCAAGACTGGGAATCATCTGTTCTAAATATGCTTCTTTTAATAAGACGACTCCACCCAATTTAGGTTTGGAGTTTTGCAGATGTAACAAGGGTTTTCAAGAAGATCTTTATCATATTATGATACAGTGCCCTTTATATAAAATCCCGTGGTTTAATCTGTTAAATGATTTCCTTATTAAATATGTGAATGCAAAATATGATATTTTATTCATACTTCTTCACCCTCAGACATTGGAGGAGGCTAAGATGGTTTCAAGTTTTTTTTATCAGGTGTTGAAACACAAAGAAAAACGTCTCTCTGCCTATGACAATTAATTTGTTCATGGATTTTTATGTGTTAAAATTTTAAATGTAATATTAGATTTAATATTTTTCTTTCTTTCTTTCTCTTTTTTTGTATATAATTTGATGTGCTTAGTATGTTGTAAAGGCTTGATTGCTGAACAATAAAAACATTGAAACCTGAAGAGTTGGTGGCAACATGTGCTATTTGTAAATGGCCAATCAGCAGGGATAAAAAGAAAGGAACATTGGGAACTTCAGCACTGAATGGGGCACCTAGGCAGATGTCATAACATTACTGAGAACTCCAGTCATGACACTTGAAGAGAAAGTGACAGTGATAGCTCACTATACTCAATGATAACTCCGATAGATGAAAGCAGTGACAGACCATTCAGAACTATAGAGAAATCCCACCACTTCCTCCCATTTGAAGGACTCCTACTGTTACTGAAAGTGATCATGTGTTCAAAAGTCCCCATCCTTCAAGGAGACAGCTTACCATCTCCAAAACATATGAATATAAAGCCAAATATGCTTCTACCCACCCTGTTGCTGTTGCAATAACCAAGAAAATTTCAGAAATTATAGTTGTTGGTTTGCTACCATATACCATGATTGAACATGTAGGATTCAGGTGGCTGCTTGAGTAACTCTAACCTTGATATAGTATACCATCGAGAAAATACTTCTCAACAATGATTCCAGAACTCCATGATGTTGTATGTAAAAAATTGAGATGAGTTTTGTGCAGTGCTGTTGGTAGGGTGGTGCATCTTACAACAGATATCTGGACAAGCTGTCAGCCTGAACCCTTCATGTCTGTCACTGCACATTGGACATGTTTTGATAACTCTTGTGGGGACAGTGAAATGTAGTTTGCTACTCTAAGAATGTTTTCCATCTGAACATACTTCATACATCAATGAAGAGCTCCAAAAACCAATACATCAATGGCACACTTCACAGGGACTGTCAGTTAGCTTTGTAGTTGCAGATAATGGGGCCAACATAATGAAGGCCTTGGAGGAAGTGGGCTTTGTTCACATCCATTGCTTTGCACATTGCTTAAAGAGATCCACCAAGTTAATCTGGAATACCGTACCTGCAACCATCAGATGTACCCCATCCCATCCCATCTTTAAGAACTCCCTCTGGTTGCACCCAAAGTCTGCCTCAGACTGTAACTGTTCCAAGGCTGTTTGATATGCCCTACCTCTGCTTGGACCCTGTTGTGCACCCCTCCACATCCCTGGTTCCCCTACCCCCTCTGAGTTCCAGTAAGGGGAATTATCTACCCTGCATGCCTGTCATCTCAGCAAAATGGGACAAATTGCACTTGTATTATTTTCACAAAATGTAACTATTGTTTGTTTGTCCTTACTCTTGATGTATATGCTTATTTGTTCATCCTGCACCTGTTTATTTGTATCACCCTGCCTATTGCTTGTATTCCACATTGTTGTATTTCCCTTGTACTGTTCTGTAAAACATGCTTTTGTAATCTCCTGGGTCATACCTCAAAATAGGCATTCTAGTTGTTCTAGCATTGTCTAGTGTGTTTACCTGACAAACAAAAGCTAATAAATAAATAAAATGGAACACGCACCTGCTGGATCAGTGCCTTATCTCTTCCAGATGATATTGATGCAGAGATTATGAAAAATAATCCAAAAGATAAAACATAGTAGCCCTTGTAAAATTAGCCCCACTGGGTCACAAGGACATCCCAGTTTCTAGAGCCACCCACAGTCTGTCCCCATTCTCAGAAAAGTTGTAATGTGATCTTAGGGAGTGCACGGGGATGCGCTCTATTATAGTCTATGGGGGGGCAGCTTTTAAATCATTTTTATGGCTGCAGTGGGCATACCCCTGCAGATGTTCTGCTTTGAAAAAAGGACTCCCTGCATGAATTACCTTCTAAACAACATGGCAGAGTGTTAAAAATAGTGTCCTCCGCTGAAGCCTCATTACTACACTGCCTGTGTGTGTATGGGATCTGGAGAGCACTATTTTTCCTCTAGCTCATGTTTCTTCCCTGCAAGGCATCAAAAGAAGCAGGACTTTGTCTAGGGGCATGACCGGGACACCTGGATGGACAGGTTTGGTGGAAGAGGGCAAGCAGGTGCTACCCACTAGGGGCAGGCAGTGTTCCCAGGACAGAGAGAACTTGCATCCAGGGATAGGGAGGAGATGCCTCATCATTTCTACCTTTCCTAGGTTGCAAGAACAGCATCAGAGGGAACATAAAGGTTTTTGTCAAAGAAGATATCTTAAGGGAACAGCAGAAAGTAGATCTTGTTAATCCTGGAACATTTTGGTAATACTCTTTTTGCTTTTAAACTTCAGCTGGCATAGCATGATGAATGATCCTTCCTGTACTGCACCTGTCTGCATCATAATGTGATATAAAAATAAGTTTGGTGTTCACTGTAACCAGTTTAATGTTCCCCTTTCAATAATGCTGTACTAAAGTATCACCTTACTTTGTCATTTATGAATTTCTGAATTATCTGAACTTCTTATCCTAAAATATTGTCTTTACAATACAGAAAAATGCTGCATTCAGATTATAAAAAGAGAAAGAAGCAATCTGCTTTGCATTTTAAATGCAGTTTGCCAAAATTGTAATTATGAAAAAAAAATATTTTTCACTTCAGTTAGGCATCCAGTGTCAAAACAAATATTTTTAGCATGTTACCATATATTGTAGTATGGTCAACTACTTTAGGCATCCACTGTCAAAATGAATATTTTTAGCATCTTGCCATATATTGTAGTAAGGTCAACTACTGACAACAAGGTGCAGCACAGGACAGTTGGGTGTGCAAAATTAGCACTGTGTTTCATGCCACATGAAATGGGGGTGTAAAAAAATGCTGAAATAAATGAAAAAATCTAACAAGGGTGATGGTTTTCTCAAATAACAGTAAAAGCACAGTTACTGACACAAGCAGTATTATGTATTTGTAGGGGCCATTGCAAATGGCAGCATGAAAATCAAAAGGAAAAAAAAATATACCTGTATCACTTCAGTTAGGGAATATAGGGAGAGAACAACTGACGTATTCTTTTGACTAGAAAGGCATTATTACTTAAAAGATCATTTTTTGCAGAAATCAAAAAACTGATGCAGAACAGATGTATTTGCGAAAACATCAAGCCCTGTTTGTAAGGATATATAGTTCCCTGTTGCAATATACATACATATACACACACACACACACACACACACACACACACACACACATATAGGCAGAAATACAGGACACCAGTTGCAGTAAAAAAATGTCGGCATGTTGCTATCTTGCAAACCAGGAGTATGAAAAGAAAAAGCAAAGTAAATAATTTTCACTTCAGTTAGGGAATATAGGGAGAGAACAACTAAGATATTGATTGGACTATAAAGGACTTATTACTTGAAACAAAATGTTTTGCAGAAATAAAAAAAACTGATGCAGTACGGACAGTCGCTGTTAGTAATGATATATATATATATATATATATATATATATATATATATATATATATGATTCCATCCTTAGTGTGAATATTTTCAGCGTTGGCAGGCTACACATGTAAAATTAACTATTTATTGCATGCAATATAGAAACATATACTTTGATGGCAGATACTGTAAAGACCGATTGGCCCGCCTAGTCTGCCCAACATGTATTCTGAAATTCCTGCATTACAAAATAGAGAAATACATTTAAAAAAATCTAACAAGAACAATGTTTTCCCAAGTAAAATTAATCAGCAGAGTTTGGCACACAGACATTATCATATATCTGCAGGGACCATGGCAAATGCCAATATGAAAACAAATAGAAAAGCAATTAAATGTTTTCATGTAAAATAAACAATGTACTGCACGTGACATGCATTAGAAAATTTCCAGTTTACAAAATATAGAAATAAATAAAAAGAAAAATAAATCTAACAAGACAGAGCGTTTTTCCAAGTAACATTAAACAGTACAGTTCCCAACAGAAAGAGTATCATGTATGTGCAGGAGCCATAGCAAATGCCGATATAAAGGAAAAAGAAAAACAATGAAACTGTTTCATGTAAAAGCAGCAATGTGCTGCATGCCAAATGCATTAGGAAATTTCTGGGTTACCAAATACAAAAATAAACTGCTAAAAAAAAACTAACAAGGGTGATGTTTTTTCCATTATTACTAAAAAGGAAAATTGTGTTTTGGATAACAAATACTGATGCAGTACAGACCTATTTGCAAAACCAGTGAGTCCTGTTAGCAATGATAAATCCAGTTCAACAGCATGATTCCAACTTCAACTTGAACCCTACAGAAATAGAATCATGTATTTCAGGGGCCATGGCAAATGACAGTATAAAAGAAAAATTATTGGAATAGTGCTTGTAACATCAATGATGTGCTGTGTGCCACATGCAGTAGGAAATTTCAAGGTTGCAAAATACAGAAATAAATTTGAAACAAAATTAAAAAGGATAATGGTTTTTTCATTATTACTAAAAAGAAAAATTGAGTTTTGGATAACAAATACTGATGACCGCTTTTAGCATGTTGCTATATTTTTTGGTATGGGCAGTGTAGCTTAGGGATGTTAGGCTGTGAGCTGCAAACCCAGAGATCTGAGTTTAAATTCCATAGCCCTCACTTGCATACTGTGTGACTCTGGGCAAGTCACTTAACATCTGTTTGCTTCATGAGGCGGTGTGTGTGTGTGTGTGTGTGTGTGTGTGTGTGATGGGGCATGACTTGCAAACACTAAAGTAACAGATGTTAAGTTAAATAAATAATGTAGAAATATATGTCATACATCAACAGGGTGAAAAAAGTCTGCAGGTCAAAGGAAAGGAAAGGGGAAATTGTTTAACCAGGAAAGGCACAGTAAACTGAAGCTTTTCTCCAGGTGTGACCAGGGAGCACAAAAGTGACTTGCTCAGGATCACACAGCATGCAAGTGGGGGCTGTGGGATTAAAACCCAGGTCTACAGGTTTGCAACACCACTGTTCAACAAGTGCTCGTTTTTTTCTTTACAAATGACAGGAGCACTTAATTATAACTTGCTGTGCAGGATTACATGTTTGTTGCCACATGGATATTAAAATGTGCACTTCGGCACTGTGCTCCCAGTGGGCACATGTTCTTGGTGCATTCTCAGCTCGGATCTGCTTCCAGTGGGCAAGGGGACTGACATCAATGCAAAAATGAAAAATTCCAAAAAAAAGATTTCTTTTTGTTTTCTGAAGGGAGATTCTACAGAATCCTTTGGATACGAATGTGCCTAGAGACCTACTAATAAAAAATGAAAGAAAACCAAGGGGCAAAGCAGACAGTGACCCTTTAGTATGTGTCTTATTGTTACAAATGTACAAAATACTGAATGGAAGCAATATCTAAGGCTCTGTTTATGTACAGTAATGCTGTAGAAAACTGCAGGGATAAAACTTGCAATGTTGCAAAATAAGTTGTGTCCTAGTAATGGATGGAGACATTAATTTTCTAATATCTGTGTGAGATTTAAACAGAAAACATAATAAAAGCAATGCACTGTCTTTATGTCTGGATTAGGTTCTGTCCACATTTTTGTAATGGTGTTGTTTTACACTGTTGTTGGTGTTATGTTTTCCTTCTTTAAATTTGGTCGAGAGAACCTATTCCACTTTTAGCAGTAAACAACACTTATTTCTTATGTATTTGTTTAAATGTTGTTACAGTCTCCACAACATTATTGTTTAGTAGCACAATAAATACAAGCTGATGTGTTCAGGTGAAATGTAACAAAATGTAATAGACACAGTGCAGGATATATTTCAAATTGATTCTGTATTCTTTTCCCCATTATGGTGTAGTGATATAAACTGCAGGAAAACAGGATCTTTGCTTCTGAAGAGTTAACGTTTTCCTGTTGGTTTCTCCACTGAAGTCATAAGGGCCTGCTTGTGACATCACAGTTACTCCCATGACAACAGACCATGATGTTTTAACAGAGGATTATGAGGGGAGGTGGGGAGTAAGGTATAGCGCCAAATGAACTATGTGGTGTAAAGATTATGTATGCATGCAAATGTGTCAGGAATAAAGAATGTTGAGGATAAGTCTAAATAATATATATGAAATGGAAGCTGAAATTAACATAAATATTACTGATATGTATTTCAAAGTTTTCTTTGAAGAGTACGCATCTACATGATATTGAATCTCTGAATATAAGGATCAGAGTTACGGTTTGCATCATTTGCTATCTGTTCCTCTCTTTTTGTCTCTACTTATATTATTCCCTATTGCTCTCTACACATCAGCATTATTTACCAAACGGCAGCATAATTTATCCACCATCTGCTGTGTTGCACCCACAATGAGCACATGCATTTTTTTCAGTACAGTAATGTAAGCTAGAGTGGTACTCAGTTCATAGAATGATATTTGCAGTGAAGGTGGGACTGAAGTGCAGCAAAACATCAAAATATGCACATCTTAAGAGAATGAAAAAGACATCATATAATAGTAATGCAACGTGAAGGGAGAAATAGCTGCACAATAAAAATTTAAAATTGCACGGTCTGGTATTTAGGGGCACTTAAGTGACTGATTGTGATGTGCACCTGCATGTGGTTGAGAAGTATTTTAAAATGTATTAATTAAGCAGCTCAACATGAGGATTCAGATATCTTTATTACAGGCACTGTATCGGTGATAAACTGTGCAGAAAAATGATACCATGTTTATGCGTATCAATATGTGAGTGTAACAAATCAGCAACACACATAATAGAAAGTATGTGTCAGGCTCACTTTAGATACACTAGTGTGTAACAGCACTGCAGGGATAGAAGTTTCAAAACTTTGAAAGCATCAATGTTAGTAATGCATTTAGAAATACATTTTTAAATATCTTTACAGTTAGAAATGCAGTTTCATGTGAGGGCAATTTTTTTGGGGGGTCAAATTATTTTAATCATGGGCACAGTACTTGGTGAACAGAGACTTTTGATGATAAAGTGTATTTTTTTAAGTTTGAGAAATATGTAATATATGTAAGTGTAGCAGTGTTGTAAATGAGACAGGGGAATGAGTAATGGTTGATTAAGTGCCTAGGGGCAAGATTCCAAGATGGCATATGCTGGTGCAAGCCGAGTTACACCAAACCCCATGGCATAACTTGTGACTTGCACCATGCGTTACACTGTTCCCTATTCCAAAAGGTGCCTTGTGCCATTTTTTGGCTGTGGGCTAAGCCAGCCATGGGATACACCACCCACTACACTGCAATCCGCAATGACATGGCACAAGGGTGGGTTACAGCAGCAACTGTGCCTTATTCCAGAAGGGTGGCTGCCGTAACCCAGTACCGCAATTCCAGGAGCTACACTGGTGGAGCTTACTTAGAACATCTCAGAGATGCTCTAAGGAGCATCCATCAGTGCCATCTGATGGATGCCCACTCACAGTGCCATGGCAAAGGTCCCATTGTGCTCCCCATGAACACAATCAAGCCCCCACCCCAAATGTTGGGGATCCCAGGGGTCCATTCTCTACTGTGCCCCTCAGACTCCTGTGCCACCTGTCCAGCCCCCATGTCCCCTGGTGTGTGTGCCATGGTGTTCTGGGGTGGGAGGGGCTCTGGGGAGCAGTCTGCAGTGGGCTGTGACTTGCGACATGCAGGGCTATTATGCCATGCCAGTGGTATTAGCCTACACATGTCGCAAGTTGCACATCATAAGTGCCGGGACCCTAACGCTCTTACAATATGGCACAGGGCCCCCAGCATAGTGGTGAATGTCACAACTCACATGTGCCTGCGAGTTGCAACATTCATCCTGGAATCAGCCCCCAGAATTTTTTTTAATATAATTAAGTTTATAAGTGGCTAGTAGGTAGGGGACAGTTTTTTGAATGTAACAGTAGAACAGATTTGTTAGGATAAATACAGTATATGCTGTCTTGCAAATAAGAAAAATTTGTATGGGATACATTTTCAAAACAGTGATATTTATATATTGTTAAAATCAAGTCTGCTTTTAGGGTAATTCAACAGACAAAGATGTAGTGGAAAGGAACTGAATTTCTAAATACAGCTCTCAGACTATTAGTCTCCAAGGAGAAGTACTTTACAGTCTCTTCGGGAACTTTTGATCTCAGAAGTGAAATGCAAATGGCAAGTGGAAGATATCAAGTAATGACGAAACATGGGTTTTTCTTTCATGTGTTGCTGGAAGAAATAGAAATCAATCAGTGGTGTTGGAGAAGAGAAAACAGGACATAGTTTTGTACAGGGATAAAAAAATGTAAAGTGTTGATTTCATATGCATTAAAATGTTTACATTCATAAAGATGATGGAAGATGCACAATGTTGTAGAGAAACTGAATATATCTGTTTCCACTTGTAAATTTTGTATTAGCAATAAGTGATCTGTATTATAGAGTTAGAGTTGATTTTTTGTTTATTTCCATTTTTTAGGTGTAACATACATGTCATGCATGGGAACACTGTCTATGTAAAAAGTATATCACATTTGTAAAAATCTGGCAATGCAGCTTTCAGGCTGTTTTACTAAAGAAAATGTATAGCATTTGGTAATAACTGTCAGTTATGTACACAGTAAAGCAAGGTTTTATGAGTGTATAGTACTGCTTATTATATGAAGCATAGAAAGCACAAGGACTCTGTACTCAGCAGTTTTATAAATAATGCTCCTTTTAAGTAACTTAAGTAAATCAAAAATAGAAGTAATATCATTATAGCACAGTGTGTTTTATATGTATCACAGTAATGCAAATGAGGAGCCCATATCTACATGACAGAAATGTGCTATGAATTTAAGAGCATGTGGATAATAAATAGTTAGAGATGTTGTTTTCATAATATAACATGTTAGGAAATATGAGTTAAAGTCTGCCTCTGTTATTACTGAGGAAGCAGCTTTACTTAATAAGATACTAGTATGTCAAAGGCAGTTGCATCTTAATTTCATGGAGGTCTTGTTATCAGGAATATGTGTAAGCTGAAGTCAGGCTTTTGACTGGCAAGTGGGATCCTTAAAAGAAGAGGTTGTAATGGAGTGGTCCAATAAAGTTTATAAAGGAATACAGCAGTTTTGCAAAAGCAAATTTGTTGACATAAGTAGTACTGTGTTAGGGGAAAGCAATGAATTATTTGATAGGTTTGGTACAAAGTAGGGGTTTTGTATGATGGATATCTGACATATTAAAGTTGTAATGTAGCAAATACCAGATGTAGGAGATGACTGGTTGGTGCAGCTTTGAGGAAAGAAAGTCAGAACCAGATCAAAAACTGGCATAAAATAGACAGACTGCAGAAATGTAAGGAAAGGGGATAAACTGGTTAAAGATAAAAAGGAAAAATGGAGCTGTACATAGAGCCTTCAAAAATGTGGAAAAAGGGGTTAATGTGGAGATCCTGAAACACTGTAGGAGCTGTAACTTAGTGTAACACTCCTGGTTAAACAAATAAAAAAAAGAAACACAGGCAATTGGCTGCATTCCCATTCCTGACCCCCAACCCCCTTCTAGAAACAGTTGCATGTCATATTAGTTGAGTTATGTGAGGGGTAAAGCTGTCAGGTAACACTCATTTTCAAGATGGACCTGGGCATAGGTACAAATTAACAACCATAAAATAAACGATAACATAAAGCAACAACAGCATGAACTATATCGCATAAGATACACTGTAATATACATAAAGTAACAGCAGCAAAGAACACCAACATTTGTCTGAGTTAAAATGACAGTTTACAAGGCTATAGATTTGCAATAGGGAGGTTAGGTGTAGGCAGAAATTGAAGCATAATAAGAATAAAACATTGCAAAATGCAGGGTTTGTGTTAAGAGCAGATAGGGGAGTCATTATAATGTGCAGATGTTTTCATGGAGAAGTGTGATAAAGCTTGTAAAACAATCAGCTCAAAATGAATATCTAGTAATCTTTATTAAAGCCATCTAATTTTAGTGAAGTGTGCTGAAAACCGATAGTGTTTCAGAGTTTCAATATGTTTCTTATTGATACAGATGTACAAAACACAGTATGGAAACAATGTTTCAGGCTCAGTTTACATAATGTAGAACACTGCAGAGATAAAACTTTTAATCCTGTGAAATAAGTTGTGCCCTAGTAATGGATGTAGGCATTAATTTTCTAATATCTGTGAGACATATAACCAGAAAACATAACAGGAGCAATGCACTGTCTGTATGTCTTTAGTAGGTTCTGCCCACATTTTTGTAAGGGTGTTAATTGTTTTCCAGTATTGTTGGTGTATTTTTTCAGTGTCCAAATGTGACAGAGTGAACATGTTCCAGTCTTAGCAGCATCCAACACTAATTTGTTTTGTGTTTGTTAATTTTAATTTTTTTATTTATTTTTTTACAATCTGCCTAACATCATTATTTTTTAGCACAATAAAGACAAGGTGAAGGATTCCGGAGAAATGTAACAAAACATAACATCTAGACACAGTGCAGCATATTTTGCTTATTAGTGCTATATTTTTCCCCATTATTTTTCAGTGATATAAAGTGCAGGAAAATAGGATATTTGCTTCTAAAGAGGTAATTTTTTCCTGTTTCTTCTCCATACCTGAAGTCATAATGGGTTGCTTATGACATCACAGTTACTCTCATGGCAACAGAATGTAATGTTTCAACAGAGGATTATGAGTTAAAGTGGGACATAAGCTATAGAGACAAATGAAATATGAAGCATAAAGATCATGTATGCATACAAATGTTTCAGTAATAAATACTGTGCAGGAGAAATATATAATATATATGAAAAGGAAGCTGAAATAAACTGAAGTATTATATATTTCAAAATTGTCTTTGAGGGGTACTCAGCTCTATAATATTGAATTTCTGAGTATCAGGATCAGCAGCATTTGCTATTTGTTTCTTTCTGTTTGTCTCCACTTATTTTGTTCCATATTGCTCTCCACACATCAGCATTATTTACCAAAATTTTGTTTTCATTTATTCATCTCTCTTTATAATGATCGCCAGGGCTACAACTTCAGTCTGACTCTTTCATTTGCAGTGTTTGTATCTGTACTATATCCAGCTTGGGGTACATGAAAGAAATAATTAAGCATTATTATGTTAAAGTGGCTGGCAGCATAGGAGGATTGAGCATAACGGTGCATCATTGCATTCCAGCCTCATGCCAGTGCCATTAGCCAACAGGAAGACAATGTCTTGCAATAAAGAAGGTAGTACAGTGTAGTGGGTAATTGCACTGAGTTGCAAATGTGAAAACTTGGGTTGTCTCATATTAAGTCCCACTTGCAAACATTGTGACCTTAAGGAAGTCACTTAACTTCCTTGTGATTTCAGATCGCAAAGGGAAACACGATTTGAGGTAGTGTGAGAGATCTTTTGAAAAGTTCCCTCCTCACTTTAATAAGTTATGGACCCCTGAAACTTTGTGATACAGAAGACAAAAATAAATCCATTGGTTAACCTTACATGGCAGCAAATATGTTAGAAAAATGGCAGCGATAACTTGGAATGACAAGGTAGTTGTTTTAGGGGAAATTATTTTAATCATGGGCACAGTACTTGGTCCACTGTGAAAGTTGATGATAAAGTGATTTTTTTTTAAGTTTAGGAAGTCACAGTTGATGGAAGTGGATGTTGTAAATCTCAGTGCTTAATGAGTAAATATTGTAACGCTTATAATTGTTATACTTAGGTATGTTTGTTGCTGTGATGGAAACATAAAATACACGTCATGCATGAGAATGCTGCCTATCTGGAAAAAAAGGTTTATGTCTCTGATATTGCTGCTCCCTGGCTGTTTGTTTCATTGCAGGAAAGGTGTAGCTTTGGGCAACACCTGTAAGTTATGTACACAAGAGAACAAGCTATATGGGATTCAATCGATCAATCAATCTTTATTTTTATAGCACCTTTCAAAGTCAAGGCGCTGTACAAATTATAAATTACAGTATAAAAACAGACAATAAATATTTAAAATCAATTAATTAATTAATCCGGGAAGACCAAAGAGAATAAATACGTTTCCAGCATAGATTTAAAACTGTTGATGGTCAGGCATTTTCTTAACTGATGAGGTAGAGAATTCCACAGGGTCAGTGCTGCAAATGAAAAAGCATGAGCTCCAGATGTTTTAAGACGAACCCTGGGAATCTCTAGCAATCCCTCATTGGCAGATTGGAGAGGGCGATTGGGGGAGTGGGGAGCCAGGAGATCTTTAAGGTAGTCAGGTCCCTGTTCATGTAGGGCTTTGAAGGTAAGCAAGCCTACCTTATAGGTGATCTGCCACTGAACTGCCAGCTAGTGCAGTTTGCACAGAACAGGTGTAATGTGACTGGTCCTAGAGGTACCAGTCAACAGCCTGGCTGCGGTATTCTGCACCAGCTTCAAGTGGTGGATATCAACCCCAGACAGCCCTAGGTAGAGGGCATTTCAGTAGTCAAGACGGGTAGTAATGAAAGCATGGACCAATGTTGGAAGGTTGCTGGGGGAAATCAGGTGTTTCACCCAGGCAATATTCCTCAGATGATAAAATGAGGATTCGACCACAGATTATAATATGGCTTTTTATATGTGTCATAGAAAATATAATTACCCTTTATCCAGTAATTTTGTAAATCCTGCTCCTTTTGTACAATACAAGTAAAGTATAGATAGAAGTAAAACCATTATAACACTGTGAATAAAGGAATACTGCCCAACAGGGTGGGTGTTATGCTGGGATAACATCCCGCCTCAGATGGCTGAGCCTGAGGCCACCAGCCAAGGGCATCCAACACCCAAGAAGGGATGTTATCTCAGCATAACACCCACCCTGGAGGGCATTATTCCTATTATACAATGGCTTGTTACAGAATTAAAAATAAATAAATTAAAGAATGTTTTTGTTAGTGTGTAAAAATATGTTTGTTTCTTAAGAGAAGATGCCAACTCTCATGCTGCTAACAATGATGTTGGAGAGGATCATGCTGATCATGCTGCACACAGTCAGCTGGGATATTACGCCAGGATAACATCCCTGCTGTGATGGCCAACTGACTAATCAGAAGTCAGGATTCTTTCTTGTCATTGTATATTTATAGATATCTCACAGCAAAGCAAAATGAATGGCCTATACCCACATAGCAGAAATGTGCTGTACATGGAAGGGCATGTGGATAACAAATAGTAAGAAATGTTGTTTAAAATGACACTGTCAGCTTTGCCTCTCTGTTTCGGAAAACCTGTTTGGAGTGTGCCTCTAGGCACATACATGTGAATCATTTACTCTAAAATTCCCCTGTGTATCAAGAAAGTGATCTAGTTACCTTTTTCTGGTAATATTTTCATTATTTTCTTTATGGTCTGTCCATAGTTAAAGTTGCCACCAACCGGAAGCATATTCACCCTGAGTACGCACATCTGCCAGCAAGCGTTGTCCCAAAGTGCAACTTTTTACATGCACATTCTAAAAATGTAATGCAGTAAATGTTCTTAGTCCAAAATCATCCTCGGTGTCTCTAAACCAAAACCGAGTGCTAGTACTGCCGTAAAATACATTTTAAAATTGGGGCCAAAATCACGCACAAGCGTGGAAGCTTCCATAGTAAAGATCTTGCACATGTTCATTCATTCATTTCATTTATTAGTTTAACCAGGAAAGTGGATTGGGCCCAGAACGACTCTTTTTCAACCACATCTGGGAAGGGGAATAATACAAAGGATGCATAAACACAATACAATAGACACAATAAATTGACAATTATACAAACAACATTCAATTATAAAATAAAAATCATACACCATGTACAATACACTATTCACAGTATCTCAAAGTGCAAATAACATTGTGTAAGCCCAACACATTTGCAGCCAGAAACACTTTATAAGTAATCTTCCAAAGTTCTTTTAAATACACCTCTTGTTTTTTTGTATTTTTGTATATTTAGGTTAAATAGAGGTAATTTATTTATTAATTTTGGACCATAATTATGCAAAGAACACTCAGCAATTTTAGTATTTATTTTTCATTCTATGAGCAATTTTGTTGATGATTCCCTAAGCACTCTAACTGAAATTGTACATCGTAAATGTTCTGCTAATACAGAGGGAGTATGTGTATGAAAAATAAGTAAGCAATGCAATGTGCAAAAGTGTGACAATCTTGTGCATGTGTGCGATTTTGGCCCCAATTTTTAAATGTATTTTATGGCACTGCCAGCACTCAGTTTTGGTTTAAAGACACCTTGGACAATTTGGACTAAAAACATCTACTGCATTAATAAGTTTTTAGAATGTGCATGTAAAACATTGTGTTTTGGGACAGCGCTTGCTGGCAGACATGAGTACTCAGGGTGGATATGCTTCTGGTTGACAGCCACATTAACTGTGGACCAACCATAAAGAAAATAATGAAAATATTACCAGAAAAAGGTAACTAGATCACTTTCTTGATACACGGCAGCATTTTAGAGTAAATGATTCACACATATGTGCCTAGAGGCACTCTCCAAACAGGTGTACCAAAACAGAAGGACAATGCTGACAGTGCTCCTTTAAGTAACATAACATGTTGTTAAACATGAATCAAGGTAATTCTTTGTTATCCCTGAGCTGGCAGCTTTATTTATTAAGATGGCAGTATGTCAGTGGTAGTAGCATTGTAATGTCATGGAGATCCTGTTATCAGGAATATGTGTAATCTTATTTTAGGCTCTGTATTAACAAGCAGAATCCTTAAAGAAAGTATTTGTAATAGGAAGTTCCCATGAATTATGACAGGGAGTACAGGATAGTTGCAAAATCACAGTTATGTAAATATGCTGTACTGTCTTTAGAAAATATGAATTATTTGATAGGTTTGTCAACAAGTAGTGTTATGAAGCAAATCTGACAAATAGTTGTATTGTAGCAAATATTGCATGTAGAAGTTGACAGTATAGTGCAATTGTTATGAATGAAATGAGAAGCAGAAGAAGAAACATCAGAGTATAGGCAGTTTGCAGAAAAGTAATGAAAATTGCTAAACTAGATTAAAAGAAAAATAAACATAAATAGCACTTTATAGAGAGGCTAGAAAATTTGGAAAAAGGGTACGCACTGGAAGATTCAAAAAGATTTTAAGAAAAAATAGAAAATGATGTAACAATAAATGAAGTGCATGAACTGGAGAGAAGCAGTGAAGTAATGAATTGTTATAAAAAGCAGTGAATTATAAGAAAACAACCTCTGCACTTGGTGATGCAGGTTATTTTTATTGTCTGCTCATAAATGTACCTTTGCTCAAGTGATGTACTGTAGGTGCCTGTTGAACATCCCAATGCATAATAAGTAAATATTATATTGATTATAATTGGTAAGCTCAGTTATGTATCTTGTTTGGGAAGCAAAAATTAAGGTAGCTAGGGTGTTCAATGTATTTGTGGGATGAAGAAAAAGTCCAAGCATGTGAACAGTACTTAGTACACAGTGTTACTTGTTAATACTGAATTTCATGTAATATGGTACTTCTATGTTGAAGTAAACAGTAGTACATGTTAGGTTTGTTGGGTTACTGTTCATAATGTGCTCTGGTGGGGTATACAGCTAATCATCTGATTCTGTAAACTCCTCAGCCACAATAACTGAAGATGTCATTGGAAAGAAGAAAATGTTGAATTTAAGATTTCAAATTGATTATATTATTTTTATGATTCCAACTGCAAAGACTCAGCCTAGCATGAGATGACAAATATTACAGTTAGGGAGACCTAAAGGAAATTGAGATGATGTTCCGTAAATAAGGCAAGGTTGCAAGTAAATGAAGCATTTCCTATCAGAGAACATTCAGTGCTTTGTAATCCTGAGTAACATAGAAACATAGAAACATAGAATTTGACGGCAGATAAGGACCACTTGGCCCACCCAGTCTGCCCATTTCCCTACCTAATGGATAAGCTGCAGATCCTAGTTAACCAGCAGCCTACTTCTTTCTACCCCAACCCCCTAGAATTGCCTTATGGCTGTCCCATGCATGCTTGAATTCAATCACTGTTTTTGACTCCACAACCTCCTCTGGAAGGCCGTTCCATGCATCCACAACCCTCTCTGTGAAAAAATACTTCCTTTCATTACCTCTGAGACACCCCCATCTTCAGATTGTGCCCCCTTGTTCTTGCACACCTCTTTTTTTGAAAGATGCTACCCTCTTGGACTTTGTTGATTCCCTTGAGGTACTTGAAAGTTTCTATCATGTCCCCCCCTCTCCCTTCTTTCCTCAAGGCTATACATATTAAGCTCCTTTAGTCTCTCTTCATATGTCTTCCGGTGCAGACCCTGCATCATTTTAGTTGCCCTCCTCAGGACAACTTCCATCTTGTCTATGTCCTTGCGGAGATTGGGTCTCCAGAACTGCACGCAGTACTCCAGATGGGGTCTCACCAGCTGTCTGTACAGAGAGATAACAACTTCCTGTTTTCTACTGGTGATGCCTCTTCCTATGCATCCCAGTATCCCCCCAGCCCTCCTTACTGCCCTCTCACATTGCTTTCCCACCTTTAAGTCATCTGATATGACTACCCCCAGGTCCCTTTCCATTTTTGTTGTTGTTAGTATCTCACCCCCCATTGTGTACTCTTCCCCTGGGTTTTTGTTTCCCAGGTGCATTACCTTCCACTTCTTAGCATTAAATCTAAGCTGCCATACATTTGACCATTCCTCTAACCTTGCCAAGTCCCTTCTCATCCTTTCCACCCCACCTTGTGCATCAACTCTGTTGCAGATCTTTGTGTCATCTGCAAAGAGACATACTTTCCTTCCAGTCCCTCTGCAATGTCGCTACAAAGATATTGAAGAGGACCGGTCTAATACTGAACCCTCACGGCACCCACTAGTAACCCTTTCTTCAGAGTGGACTCCATTTACTATTACCCTCTGTGTCCTATTCTACAGCCAATTCTTTACAAAGGCTATCATCTTGGGACCCACTCCCAGGCTGGCTAACTTGTATATTAATCTTTTGTGTGGGACTGAGTCAAATGCCTTGCTAAAGTCTAGGTAGGCCATGTCCACAGCCCCTCCCTGATCTACTACTTTGGTCACCCAGTCAAAGAAATCTATTAGATTCATCTGGCATGACCTTCCTGCTGTGAATCCATGCTGCTTTGGATCCTGTGCCCCTCTGGCCTCTAAGTACTCAACAATTCTTTCCTTCAGAATGGATTCCATCATTTTCCCTATCACTGAGGTTAAACTAACTGGTCTGTAGTTTCCCGCTTCTGCCCTGCTCCCACTTTTGTGAAGGGGAATCACATCGGCCCTCCTCCAGTCCTCAGGTACCACCCCATCCTCCCATGATTTGTTAAAAAGGGTAGTCAGTGGTGTCACTAGTTCTACCCATAGTTATTTTAGAATTCTGGGATGAATCCCATCAGGCCCCATTGCTTTGTCCACCTTCAGT
The DNA here is from genome assembly GCA_016271365.2 of Neoceratodus forsteri. Lineage (NCBI taxonomy): Eukaryota > Metazoa > Chordata > Ceratodontiformes > Ceratodontidae > Neoceratodus > Neoceratodus forsteri. Next base: position 522,452,565 of record CM057458.1, read on the forward strand.
TTTAAGAGTTCTTTCAGGATCCTTTCTTCTGTAAATGGGCTGGTATCAACTTCTGTATCCAGAGTGTTTCTATTGTATGTTTTAGGTACCTCCCCCTCTTCGTTTGTAAATACTGAGCAAAAATATTTGTTTAGTATCTCTACCTTTTCACAGTCACCCTCTGCCCACCTCCTTCCCCTTTATTAAGCCTCACTATCCCTCCCTTAGTCTTCCTTCACTCCCTGGTGTACCTAAAAAAGGTTTTCTCCCCCTTCTTAACTGAGTTGGCTATCTTTTCCTCAGTCCGGGTCTTTGCTGTTCTGACTGCCTTCCCAGCTTCCTTTTGCTTCAACTGATACACTTCTCTGTCCTGTTCCTTCTGTGATTCTTTGTACTTTCTGAATGCTTTCTTTTTCTCTTGAACCTTCACTGCCACCTCCTTTGAGAACCATAGTGGTTTCTTACATCATTTTGTTTTGTTTATTTGCTTCACACAGAGCTTGTTACCTCTGTGATGGCAGTTTTATTATTCCCATTGTTCTTCCACCCTCCTTCCTGCCCATTTGCTAGTGCATTCCTTAGGCACTCACCCATTTTGGCAAAGTCAGCTCTCCTGAAGACCAGTACTTTTGCCTTTGTATGGCTTGACTCTATTGCTGTGTTTATTATGAACCATACTGTTCGGTGGTCACTAGTTCCCAGATGGCTACCCACTTCTACATCTGTGATCCTCTCTCCATCTCCATTTGAGAGGACCAGGTCTAAGATTGCTCCCTCTTGAGTGGGTTCCAATACTAGTTGTCTAAGGCATGCCCCCTGTAAGGCATCTAGAATAACCCCACTCTTAGAAGTGGCTGCTGCAACTGCACTCCAGTTAACGTCAGTATGTTATATTAAGCAAGCAAGGGTAGTTAGTATGTTGTAATACATGAGGCTGTGCCCCCCCACACCCCCACAAATAAAGTTTCCTAACTCCAGGGGGCCCCTGAAAAAAATTAAGTCCGGGAGCAGCAGGCAGTGGCAAAATTTACACCCTCCTGTTCCCAGCCCCGAACCCAGTACGTGCTATGCCACAGCCAGCCTCCCTCACCACCACACAGCTGGCTCAGCAGCAGCAGATGCACTCCCTCCCAATAACCCTCTTCCCTTTCCTTCCTGTTCCCTGCACCAATCCCCTGTTCCGGTTGCCCACCTCTACTGTCGCAGTAGACCTAGTCACCATCCTTGCAGATAGCCCTTCCCAATAGCACCAAATATGGAGTTGCCATTTTGATGGGCACCCATATTCAGTCACTATGATCACTTGATACCATTCCAAAGGATGCTAGAACAAAAAAAAGCTGTCCGACCATACACCTTGGAAAATAAAATTGGTGATACAGATGTCTATATTACTCCACCACAGTGGGCTATGCTTGAGTTTCTAATTTCACTCCTCCAGCCTTTTGAGGAAATCACCAGAGAGGTGAGTGCAAATATAGCAACTCTGTGCCAGGCGATACGACTAATAAAAATGTTTAAATTCAGGTTGAATCTGATTAGGGAAAAGTTAAAGAACCAAGACAGTTCTATCAGGCAGGCTACCAGTAGTTCTGGTGACATGTACAGATTGCCCCCCAGAATACAATAAGATCAAACAAGACGTATGATCAAAAAAATTGCTGAATTTGTTAAACCATGTAAAATGCATAATTCTGAGTACAACAGTAAAGCAACTATCTTGGACCCACAATACAAATCAAAGCAACTATTGAATGATAATGACACTCCTTTTGAGATAAACAAATAATTAATGAGGTGTATGTCATCATGGAACAGAGTACAACAGCAGCACATTCAGAATCTTCTTCACAACACAGTCCAGCATCAGGTTGCCCATCACCTAGTGTTGCAGCATTCTCTCCTTCTTCCTTCTTGGGCGCTGCAGCAAGATCTCCTTTTTCACCACCATCCAAACATAACACTGTCCCATAGTCACTTGATTCAGCTTCATGTCTCTGGAGTCACTTACAAGATGTAACTGTAACATCTTCATCATCTACTTCTTCTAACACAGCCTCAGCACTGACCATTGTTGAAATGTACCTGGCAGAGCCCAATATCAACTGGAATGCTGATCCTTTGTAATACTGGAAAGCCAAAGTATGTGGCCCGCTTTAGTAAACATTACAATGAAGTACACAAATTGCCCTCCGACTAATGTCTGTTCAAATTGATTGTTTAGTTCAGCTGATAACATCATTACTGACACATAGTCTTGTTTGACACCAGAAAATGCTGAGTGTTTGACATTTCTGAAAGTAGGCATTCCTCACTTTAATTTCAAATATGATACTTGAATGAAATGGGCACTGACTTGTCTGTGTGGGCCCTATTCACAAGACACTTTCAAGAAGGTGTGTCTATGGTGAAAATCTTTTGTGAATGAGGTCTACTACATGAGTCAGCAATTAATTGCAACAAGTCAGGTCAGGAGGATGGAATAGGCCAGTCTGGAATTATTTGAATGATCACAATAAGCACAGATATAGGAAAAATAATATCAGTGGGTCCAGAGTCCAAATGCAGCAAGCTGCTGCATTTCATGTTACAAATTTACTTGGTAATAGTAGGTACCACTCTGATCTGAAAGGTAGGGTACTGCTGTCTACTACTACTACTTGTCACTTTTTGTCCTCACTACTACTGTTACTACTTGTCACTTTTTTGTTCTCAGCAACTGATAAAAAATATTATTTTACCACTGACCTGACTGTACTATAGTATTACTGTTTTAATTTTCATACAATGGATGGCTTAGCAGAAGCCTGAACCCTGAAACTGAATGCTGTTCGTATAGTATATTTCTCATGTGCCCTATATTTGGCTGCAATTACTTCACAGAGAAAAATTTTACTAAATTCATTTCTTTATTGTGTGTGTGGTATGCTAGCATGGCTTTAACACTACATCTCACTTACAGTAACTGGTCTGAGATTATTGTATTTTAATTTTTACATATGTACATTTCTTGGCACTGGCTGGCAGCAATTGTGGAACTAGGAAGGATGTAACTGTGTGTCATCAGGTCTTCAGGATGCAGTGGCAACCTTTATTTTATGACTGCACTGCACTTGACAGATGTGATGTGACTGCCTGCATAGGTGGTGATCATTTCATTTCTTGTTTAATAAATGTATTGCCTGTTGAGTAGTAGAAGTAGTCATAGAAAACATTACCACCTGTTGGACCAGGTAGTGTACCAAACCACAGTACACCAGGACATGCAATGCAGTTGCATCATTTGCATGAATAGGGTGGGTGAGCTCCTACTGCTGCTCATTTTGTTCATTCATTATATCCATTTCTTTGGCCTGGTTTGCTCTGAATGTAACAGCCATCATAATAATAGCCACACAGCAGCATTAATAAAAAATATATTAGCTGCCCACGTTGCTTTGTTTTGCTTTGTGGTATGATATAGGTACTTGTATCTGTCTGTCCTCTCTCTCTCTCTCTCTCTCTCTCTCTCTCTCCCAGCACAGTCATATCACGGGCCCGAGCAGGATATGCCACCAGTACAGGCCAGCCATGAAGGAGCTAGTAGTGATTGCTTTTTAGCAGTTTTACTTTAATTGTAATACGAATAATGCATTAAATTATTTCCTTTGAGCCTCTGGGTTAAATATGAATGACATTGGCCACTTCTACAGTATGCATTTTATCACATTTTTCAAACATTTATAAATAATCATAACTGATCAGAACCCCACAATGTTCTGGTTCTTATTTAAAATGGTCAGAACTTCACCAAGTTCTTCAGCCCTATTAAAAGTCTGTTGGAAGTTTTTATTTGTGACTACCAGGAATTTGGGCACATTACCTTGCATCCTAATCAAGGTCAGTATTACACCAGAAAATCTTGCTCTGTTCAGGATACCCTGTATATCTCTTTCACTGTTTTCCTATCAGTATTTGAGCCTAACCAGGCTGTTTTTGACAAACTGGCCATGGTCCATTCTGTAGGTTACTTGAAAAGCCACATATATAAGGAGAGGGTGGACACACCTTCCCTAGTAGTGTATAACCCTATTATAGCCATATGGCAGGTCCCACACACAGCTTGCTGCTCAGTAAGGGGACACTGGTACGTATGCCATTGTGATGTCCTTGATGTGGTAACACCTGTGTACAGTCTGGATGGAGGTATACAGCAGGACATCAGCATCCTAGTCCTGCAAAATGGCATCTGTCCAGCGCAACTAACCAAATTGTGCCTTCCGATGGTTAAAGTCACCTAAAATATGGATGATCAGTATTGCAAAGCTACCAACCACAAATCCTTAGCATAGGAGGAACTTACATGTCCAATAACTGCCCCAAACTTCTGCTTTACACCCACTGCTTGCACTGTCATTGGTCAAATGGTTATTCTGTCAGATTTCAAACCTTTAATGCCTCCTTACACACCTTTGAGGATTTTGAACCACCATATTTGTTTATGTAATATATTGTTGTGTGTAGTCTGTTCTGATCTTCAGGATTTGCCTCCTGCCTAGCTCTGAAAAGGACCACAGGCATACCTCTCGACTTCCTGACTTACAAATCAGAGACAAGGCTTGGAAACATCAGTGGCAAATTACAGCAAGCATTGATCAATGTTGAATGTTTGTTTGCTTGTTATTGATTCTAAATAGGCTCCACTGCTCCATTCCTCCTTCCATATCAGTACAGCATCTGTCCTCATAACTAGTACTGAAATGTGGTTGCCCAGGAGGAGGGGGGAGTATCACAGTACTAACTAGCTGTCTGAACATTATGGGATACAGATGAGATTGTCATGGTGACCAAAGTAGACATCACAGTCAGGGCATTTACTTCTTTATTTATTTCAAAAGTGTTACCACAAAAGACATACTGAGCTGATAATGACTCATTTCCAGATGCATCCTGGGAATACACCCATTTGTGTTCCATTTTATCATCTCTCATTTTAATTTGTAGGATGAGGGATTTAGGCAGCGCAGGAAAAGAGTGAGCAAGGAGGGATTTCTTTCCCTTAACAAATAAGAAGGTAGTCATCTCTCTCACCAAAATGGCACTCTCTTTACTATGCACACCAGACTCTTTTTTTTTTTTGTCCATGGACATCCCAGCCAAAAGTCCTCTGGCACTGGAAGAGTTAAGGTTGGAGGCTGTGAAGATGCATTTTTTTTACTCCTCAAGTTTGTGAAAGACTTCAGCCAGATGGGAAAAAGGAGATACAAGGGCCTCTGGGAAAAAATGACTGCAAAGCACTGGAAGAGTTGGAGAATGAAGAGGAGCACATGCTTCCAGATAGGGAGACAATATTTTTCTTTTTTCTCATGAGTCTTAGGATCCTGGTTCAACTTGCCCTGCTGAACTCAGACACAGGAAGGGAAGCCCAGGCTCAGTCTGCATCTCCTGGCTGGAGACAACTTGGTGGCTTGTCAGAGGTTAACATGCCCCCACCCGTGATCATAGCTCGAGTATCGGTCAATATGGAGAAATGCAGTTTTTTTCAAAGATTGTTTCCCAGATTTAAGTTTTGGTACACAGAGGAGCTTCAGAGTGGGAAGATGGTTTATGGTTACAGACCCTCTCCGCACTGCTGGAGGGGGCATCCTGTCCTATGTGCCCTTCAGACTTTTGTGTGAGAAGTGATTGGTCCCCATCAGACTAAAAGTTGCTGATGATGCTAATGTGATGCTCTTAACAACATGCATCTTTTTTTAATACCACTGCCCTCCACTTCAGCTGTGACTCTCAGTAAAAAAGATAGCATATAAGAATACCTCTCATATCTATTGGCAATTATTATGGTATTTCAAGTATGCAGAACTCAGGTGCTCCACAGTAGATTTGAAATGGTCTCCCATCGTTAATACAGTGTCTCATGGTTCACTACAAAATACCCCCCTTTGCATTCCAGATCACAGTCCTGCCCTGTACACACTACCAATCAAATCCTGCTCCAACCCTGGCTGATGTTCTGGCTTGCCCAGTAGATGTGGTTTTAGTTGTTTCTTCAGTTTAAAAAAAAAAAAAGGTTCTTGCATTTGCAATTCATTCCAGCTCAAACCCTGGCTCCAGTTCTCAGTCCCAGTGGGGAGGGGGGTTCTTAGTAGCACACAGACATTGGATATTCAATACCTGGTAAAGTCAGTGGGGATGATCACTGCAACCAAATGTCCCAGTAGAAGCTGGCTAGCTGCAGCAGTCACAGCAAGGACTATAACAAGCTGCAGAGTGAGTGAGGGTGAGTAAACACCAATTCTCATCCTAATGTCTGAAGCATGCTGCAATCACACATACTGTATGGGTACCTCTTTCACTGCATTTACATGCTGCAAAAATTTAAAACTCAAATAGCATGTACAGGTTGTGACTAACTGTAAAGTAGTTTAGCTTAGTGCCTGTTAGAGCTGTGCTTTTGGGTGGGGAGCATAAAAGAGGGGGACACTGACCTAAGACTATCTTTCTGGAAATTCAAGTACATTAATCCTGAGGACCCAATAGTGATATCTGTGCCTGAAGTGTGTTCCACCATCCTCCTCAGACACTCATCAGAGTCTTCTGCCTGACCAAGGTGAGTTAGGGGGCCTGGTGGCACAAGTAGGGACCCAGCAGCGAAGACAAGGTCACAGTTCAGGGCATCAGGAACAAAGAAAGTGACAAATGACTTAAATCATGTAGTCTTTTAGCATGTAACAAGTGATCTGTTAAAAAAATTCTAACCTTCATCTGGAGTGTGACAAAGTGCTATGTTGGTGTTCACCATTGTAAAGACAGTAATTTATACTGTTTTCCCATGAGCAGGATGTTAACTCATTCAGCTGCATGGGGTTCAAACTGAGAAGGAGGTTCATTGAAGTGCTGATCAATGAAATCTGGCTGAGAAAGAATTCTAATTTACATTGCTAAGGTTTCCAATTGCTTAAAAAGATGTCTTGAAAGAATCACAGTTTTGGATTTTCTGTCAGTGCTGTGGAGGCCAGGTTTTGCTTACAATCTGCTCGGTTTTGAGTTGGAGAAGGATTCCTATTGCACAGTGATGTTCTCAAACAAAGAATCTGTGCCTTTAATTTTCTGTCAGCAAGCCACCAGAGTCACTGGGCAAAGACCAGGGTCCCCTTGCATTCTTCTCACAGTTTTGAGTTGGCTGTAGTGGAGACATGTGAATGGCTTGCAGGAGGGAGCATGAAAGCAGTGGGCAGTGGTGTGTCTGTGTCATTTTTAATATGGTCCTGTATTGTTCACACAGTTACATCTGTGAGGGACTGACACACAGGCTGGTTACGTTTGTTGGGGGGGGCAAGAAGCAGACTGAGCATGACAGCACTCAGCAGGCTGGTTGGCGGAACCTTGTAAATGAAAGGATAGTGGCACACTATGATAGATGCAGCTTAATTCATTCAACTACACAAAGCTTCTGCCCATCAGCCACGCTGAACACTGTCACTGTCGGCCTGCTCCTCATTGGCTGTTACTGGACAGCCTCCTGCAGGCTAAGCCTTAGATTCTACTGACACACCTTTACAACCCCTACTCTCCTGAGTAGCCACAGCATGTTTGTTTTGTACCACACATGCAAGCAACAAAATTATGGGCAAATCTTAAAAAATGGTATCATCAGCACAGGAAACCTGCTGTATTGCACGGTGCAGAGTATAACATATTTTCTGAAGAAGATCTAGACTAGAAATTTAATTTATTTCATTATTTTATGCTTCAAAGACCATATTCTTTAATGCCAAAATTGCCAGATTTAGGAGGGGACCAGAGAAATTCCTGAGGTAAAATCAGGGACATCCTGAAAATCAAAGACATTTTAGAGGTATGATTCAGGGCCAGAAGAAAACAAAATTCCCCCCATAGTAATAATGTTTCTTCTAGAGGCTATATTGCTGATTTATGCATATTACATCATCTCAGCAATCAGTTGTTGCTCCAGAGAAAGAACTTCAGAATTTTTCAGTTTTAAACTCTGCTCTGTGGTAATCCCCCATCCCCACAGAATTCTAATGGCAGAAACATACTGTAGCTAAAGACCAGAATAAAGCTATGTCCACCTATCTAATCAGTGCCAAGTATTTTATCTAATGTAAATAGGAATGCAAAAAACACACACATGAAAACTGAAAAAACTGCTAATTTCACACTAATGAAATTCTCAGGCAAAACAATGTTTTTATTCTGAAGAACCATTTCTTACCGTGGTTCTAAAAGGAAGGTGGGGAAGGGTTTGTATGAATCATTAATAAACCCTCTACAAGAAATGTCATTTCTACAGTATTTTTTTTCTTCTTGCAACAACAGTTCATTACTGATGTCATAGAAATTGTAGACTCCAGGCAGTACCTTGGGAAACAGGGTCTAAAATCTACTTAGGAAAAAGGTTCTGAAGTACTAAAGTACCAAACCATGCATCCCTCTAGTCTGGAGATCCAGGTAAAAATGAGAAGTAAAGATCTTCTTTGAGGATATCTCCCTCCATTACGTCACATCATTAAACTGTAAGACGTTCATGTCAGGACCACCCAGAAATGTTTGCTAGCTATGGCCACCCAAGTCACTGTGCGCCCATATAATGAGGGTGGCCCCATCAAGCCTCACTTCTTCCTCAGGCTGTCAATCTCTCTTCAGTCCACCACTGCTGAAGAACACCATCAAACTTTGCAAGTATCACTAATGCTTCTACTTCTCTGTTTATTATTTAAAGTTACTTAAATGTTATTTAAACATTTATGCCACTAATGAAAGAAAGGGAACCACTGTTCCTTTATTGTTGTTCCAGCAAAGCTAAGATCTACAAAGACAACAGCCACTCCATATGAATTTGTTGCTTGGGTCTTGTTTACACTGTAAAGGCCTGCAGCATTTGCCAGGGTTTTAATCAAGAATTAATCTGCTGTTTAAGGACACTTCGATATTGCTGCAGGGAGACAGTCAGGCTCCTTTCCTGGATATTACTACCCTTTACTGGAATTTTTGAGACTTGCCCCTGCTGACCACCTCCTCTGGTGGAAGGTATTGTGCTGTTGGTGGTGGGCGAGGCCAGCATTTTGGCTCCATAGCAGCTTTCAAATCTGGATGCATTCTAAATAGTATTGCTGTTTAGGGATGTTTCTGTGTTGCTACAGCAAGCCAGTTGGGCTCCTTTCCTGGATATTATTGCCCTTTACTGGTCTTTTTGGGACTTGTCTCTGCTGACCTACTCCAGTTGGAGGTACTATGCTGTTGTTGGTCAGCAGGGCTTTCAGTGCTCTATTTAAGGATGGCTTCCTCCACTGTGGTCCGATTGCTTAAAGACCATAGCATAAGGCCATCATGGAGTCTGCCTGGAGTCAGCTGTGAGGAAGCTGTTTGGCCAGCCATGCTGCTCCTGTAAAGTTCAGTATGCTAATCCCTGGTAACTATCAATGCCTAATGATCTCCAAAGATCTACTCTGTGTATTTGATTATAATTGTCTTGCAGTGCTGTGTAAGTGTTCTCTGTGGCCTATTCTTACTATATTACTGTCTTCTGTAAATTTGCTACATCTGCATGTATCTTCTAGTTGTAACTAGTACCTGCAACTAAGGTCTATCTTATTCTATTGTATATTTGTACCTTGTACAGTAAGTATTATCAGTTGTCTTCTCTATTTGCTAGTTAGATTTATCTTTAATAATACCCAGGCTTTAATTGTTAGCTACCGTGCCCCGAGTTTATAATTTGGAATTAGTTTTTATATTTGTGCTAGTGGCTTTAGCATGTTATAATTTACCTATCTTTTATACTGTTTGTTAGCTAATTCTATTCTGTATTTGTTTTTAAAGTTATTTACTGCTTACTGGTCTTAGCTTGCAGTTTACCTATTCTTAATTTAGTTTTAATTGTAACTTAAATTATTAAATAAGGTTTTCAATCTAACTTTACCCTTCCTCTGTTCTCTAGCCTTTATTTACTACTATTATCCTGTAATTCTTTTGTTTCTGTCTCTCATTTGACTTTTACCTTCTAATAGTTTTTTTGTGCTTTCTCCTTCTGTTGCTGTTGTCTTCTCCACTGTGCTGTTTATTTCTGTGGTGTTTTTCTCCCTCCTCTCTCCCTTTATCACTTTTCCACAATCTACTTTGCACTCCTCCTTTTCCTTTTATAGCTGTCCCAACCCCTCCTTCCCCTACTTTCCCCTCTTCCTCTCTTCCTACTGTCCACCATTTCCCTTTGCATCCTTGGTGCCTAATTCTCCCTGCTCCTTGGCTACACCTTTAATCTCTCTGGCACTTTTTAATGCTTCTCTCCCCATGTTCTCTGTCCTTTACTTCCTTCCTATCCTCCTCCTCTAAGCATAATCCTAGTTCTTTTAAACTCTTTCACTTTGCTGCTACTGCTGGAAGGTGACATTGAACTTAATCCTGGCCGCTTCACTACTTCATTCTTACAACTTTCAAAGGATTAAAAGCTGCCCATTTAAACATCCACAACCTCCTAAAAGTTGACCACCTACAGCCTATCATACTTAATATACAGCCAGATGCTATAGTCGTATTTGAATCCTGGCTCTCCTCCAAGGCTCAGGATTCTGCTATAACAATACCTGGCTATGCTATATCTAGGCAAGATTGCTCAAAGTGGAGTGGTGGTGTTGCAGTTTACATTTCCACCAGTATCCAGTTTATGACTGCTCTTGCTATTACTGTTGACATTGTATTTCCCCTGACTTACTTACTCAGCTTCTTTCAACTCTCTGTTACAACTCTTCAAGAGGTGAGCTATATATTCTTGGGGACTTTAATATAAATTGTCTCTCCCCTAGCACAAATAAAATTGTTCAAATTGTAAAGTCCCTTCATTTGACTCAATTGATTTCTGAACCACGGTCATCTAAATTTTAAATCTTTAGATCACTCCCTGATAGACCAGATAATTTCATCTCACCCATATCGTGCTGTAGTTGCAGGAATCCTTCCTGATGCCTTCAGTGACCATCATATGGTTTACTGTGTGTGTAAGAGTCATCGTCCTTAGGACCTCGCTTAATTTATCCATTTTAGGTCCTTTAGGTCTCTGGATTTGTCCTCTCTCCTAGCCAGCCTTATGGCTATTGACTGGACCCAGATCTTAACAGCTGATAATATTAATTCTGCCTTACAAATATTCTCATTCCAAATTTACGGTTGCATGGGATTTTCATGCTCTCTTAAGACAATTCCAAGTACAAGGCTTTCTTATTCCTTGGATTACAGGTGTGATGATGACTTGCCTTCATTTTAGAGACCTTACCTGGTGTTCTTTTAAGATCACTGGCTCCCCAACTGCTTTCACACACTACCATTCCCTTCATAATACCTGCATCAAAGCCATAAGACTAGCTAAGTCTAAGTACTTTGCTTCCACCCTTGAGAGCAATTTTTTTTATCACAACTCTATTTTTACCTCCTCTCTTATGGAACGGTCCCAGCGCTCGTCCAGCCACCGGCACCCAGATCAGATCTGGCACACGATATACATTCTCCCTTCACAGCAGGGCCAGAACACAGGTTCCCCCCTCCATGGGGACCTGGAGCACAGACACCCAGGAGTGCACCTCTCATGTCCAGGGGTGCAGGATGCGGCCATCAGCCACCACAATTGCCCCACAATTTCTGCCACCATTTTCTCCCCTAGGAGCTGGAAGTGCAATGGTGTCAGTGCACAACCGTGCAGATGCCCATCGTGCTCCACCCCCCCAAGTGTGTATGCACCTGTAGTGCACCTGGCTTCCACTAGTTGCCACTGCAGAGTGATGTGATTCATCCCACCCACCACAGAGGGGGGAGAGCAGTCATGGGATGCTCAATCTTTCCTCTCCCCTGCAAGCCCACAGTGAACCAAGTCCATTGCCAGACCCAGGTTGCCGGTGTGGTGCAAAGTGTGGCGTCCAACACCTCAGACCTCAGTGCCACTGGGCCGGACCCTTGAGAGCAACTTTAATCATGCCTCCAAGTTTTGGAAGGTTATCCACTCTCTTTCCTCCACCCTGACCCAGTCTCCCCTCCCTATTCTCAAGGTGGGGGACTCCCTCATCTCTGATCCTTCTATTTTTGCCTCTTCTTTTAACTTCTGTTTGCTACCTGTGCCCTTTGTCTGATTTCTTCCTCTCCCTTTTCCCTTTCTCCCCAATCTCTGCATCCTCCCCCTTTTAATAACTCTTTTTTCTTCTCTTCTATCTCTACCTGTACTACCCTTAAGCTCTTGCTTGCCCTTCATCCTCATAAAGGTGGTAGAGCCGATAGCCTTGATCCTAAATGTCTTCTTCCTCTACCCCTGCTATCGCTTTGCATATTACCCTTTTCCTCAATCTTTCTTTTTCTTCTGCTACTGTACCTGATGCCTGGAAGCAGACTACTGTCATTCCTATCCCTAAAGGTGGTGATCTCTCTTCTCCTGGTAACTACCATCCTATCTCTCTTGTTCCTGTCCTAGCTAAGTTACAGGAATACCTTGTTCTGTCTCAACTCTCTTCCTTTCTTGACTCCTCCTCTTTCTTCACCCCCTTTCAGTCTGGTTTTAGAAAATCTCACTCCACCTCTACCTCCCTTCTTCAGCTCACAGACTCGATACTCTCAAGCATGGATCAGGGTCTGATCATGTCTGACATTTTTATTGATCTTGCAAAGCTTTTGACACAGTGGCACACCCCCTTCTTCTGGACAAGCTTAAAGCAGTGGATCATTCTGACTCTACAGTCAGCTGATTCCATTCTTACCTTGTGGGTAGGTTGCAAGCTGTCTGGACAGGTAGCTCAATTTCATCTCCACTCCCTATCTGCTCGAGTGTCCCTCAAGGGCTGTCTTGGGTTCTATTCTGGCTTGCTTTAAAACACACAAAATCCAGTGACAGTTCTATGTGTAGGAGTTAACTATGTAGGCAAGAGAAATCTCACTGAGATACAACAGGAATTTGAGCTAGTAGGGGAAGTGCTCATAACCAAAGGATGTGAAGTGATCATCTTTGGCATATTACCAGTTCCCCAGGCTGGTCGGTACCAAAACGAGGACATTAGACATTTGAATGGGTGGCTCAAACAATGGTGTTCTAGGGAAGGGTTTAACTATATGAATCATTGGGAGGATTTTCAGGCACCTAGTAGTTTTGAACAGGTTGGATTACACTTGAATAGGCCGGGAAAATGGGTTTTTGCCAGCAAACTAAAACAGTTTATTGACACCTATTTAAACTTGAAGTAAGGGGGAATGTGGGGGCCTTAAAAAAGAATACAGTACACTACTTAGAGTCCACTTGGAACTTCTTTGTCCTTAATGCTAGAAGCCTAAATAACAAAATGGATGAACTAAAGTTGAAATTATATAATTCAAACATCCATATATGTGCCATTACAGAGACTTGGCAGAAGATACTTGGGACAAACAAATCTCGAGGTACACCTTATATAATAGGGATAGGCCTCATACCAAGGGAGGAGGGATGGCACTATATGTTTTAGAAGGTACAGCATCAGAAAATATTGATTGTACTGCTTGGGGAAATTCTGAGATTTTATGGATCAAAGTTACCCCCCATGTGCACCTAAGATCAGTCTAAGAGTGGTATATAGACCACCAGCTAACTCTGCCCAGAATGATAGCCTTTTATTACATTTCATCAAACACATTACACAGGAGGATAATGTTATCCTAATGGGAGATTTTAATCTCCCAGGTATAAAATGGGACACATTACAAATGGACTCCCTGGTAGAGACTAGTTTTTTAGAGGCCTTTCTGTTAGCAGGATTAGAACAACAGTTCGGAAAAGCACTAGGGGTAATCATGTTCTGGACTTGATACTGATTAATATGGTGGATAATATCCAGAATTGTAAGGTGGAGGTTTCCCTGAGTACCAGTGATCACCCTATGGTATGTTTCAAGTATACAGGGGTCAGGGAAATCAGCACTGGAAGTACTGTAATTCACAACTAAAATAATATGGCAGACTTTAGTACACTAAAAGAGGAATTGGATAGCTGGAACTAGGTAAAAGAATTTGGAAACCTAACATTACACAATCTGTGGGACAAGTTTAGTACCAAACTTAATGAACTGATTCAAACTTATATACCAGTTAGCAGTAAACATCATAGGTCCAGGAGAGACCTTCCTGCATGGCTGACTCCTGCAGTTAAAAAGTAATTAAAAAGAAGAATAGGGCATATAACAGGGCCAAATTAAGTGGAGAAGATAAATCATGGGAAGCATATAAACATAGCCTGAAAGAGGCAAAGAGAGCCATTGCCAATGCAAAAAGTAAATACGAGTACAAGCTGGCCACAAAAGCACAGGACAATTATAAGTCATTCTATGCGTACATTAATAACAAAAAGGGAATTAGTAGAATGGTTGGCCCATTAAAAAACAATACTGATAAACTAATAACTGGAAATAAGGACATGGCAGATCAGTTCAATAGTTATTTTTCCTCAGTCTTTAATTTAGGCCAAACAGCTCCAGTCTCAAATAAACAATTGCAAGGGACTTTATGCCCAAGAATAGAGGTTGAAGATGTAAAAAAAAGGTTAAAAAAATCTGAATCAAAACAAGGCACAGGGCCCGGACGGTTTACACCTTAGACTTCTTAAAGAACTGGCAGATAGCTTGGCAGGGCCTATTACATACAGTACCTATTAATCCTTGGAGACAGGCCAGGTCATCAAGGTATGGAGACAGGCAGTGGTAATTCCAGTACACAAAAAGGGTTCAAGACAGGAGGTTGGCAACTACAGGTCAATTAGCCTGACCTCTGTCTTCAGGAAAAAACTTGAGGGCATAATCAAAGACATGATTATGAGGAACATCGAGATAGTGGGTGCCATGGATGAGATACAGCACGGATTTACAAAGGATAGATCATGCCTAACCAACCTACTTGAATTTTATAATAGGGTTAGTAAAGTACTAGATGAAGGCAGTTCGATAGATGTCGTATTTCTGGACTTCACCAAGGCTTTTGATAAAGTCCCTCATGAGCAGCTGATTGAAACCCTCATTAAATTAGGTGTACAGCCAATAATAGTCAATTGGATTAGGAATTGGCTGTTGGGGAGGAAGCAAAGGGTATGTGTACTGGGCGAATTGTCAAACTAGGCAGATGTAACCAGCGGGGTCCCCCAGGGATCAGTACTGGGACCCTGCCTTTTCAATTTATATATCTCAAAAAATTAGGACAAAAGCTGACATCTGGCTCTCCAGATTTGCAGATGCTATGCATCTGGGTTTCCCAGTAAATAGCCAATCTGATGTGACAAAACTACAGGAAGCATTGGGGGAATTGGAGACTTGGGCACAGGAAAACAAGGCTACATTCAACATCGACAAGTGCACAGTGATGCACCTGGGGAAAAAAAAACTCTGAAGTAGATTATACACTGGCCAGGCAGGTGCTCAGATTGGTGCATGATGAATGGGATCTGGGGATCATGGTTAGAAATAACCTCAAATTCCAGCTGCATTGTAACCAGGTGGTTAAAAGGACTAGTGGTATCCAGAGCTGTATACATAGACACATTAAGAGCAGGAGTAGGGAGGTTTTGCTCCTTCTTTAATACCTCTTTGGTGCTGCTGCACACTGAGTACTGAGCGCAGTTTTGGTCCCCCGGGAATAGGGACGATATTATAGCCCTGGAGAAAGTACAGAGAAGGGCAACAAGAAGAATTAAAGAAGAGCAGGGGTTAGATTATGAAGAAAGTCTAAACAAACTTGACCTGTATACCTTAGAATATTGCAGATTAAGGGGGGATATGTGCCTGATCTATCCAGCCTTGTCAGACCAACTACTGTGGGAACAGCTGAGCCTCAACTTTAGAGACCAGATTTACAACACGAGAGCCCACCCCCTACAGCTTAAAGGTGACAGATATAATACACTGGTACGTAAACATTGATTTTCAGTAAGAATAGTTAACATTTGGAATGATCTGCCAATTGAAGTGGTAGGAAGTGGAACAATGGAGGTATTCAAGAGTTCCTGGACTGCTATATGAATAGCAAAAACATCACGGGGTATTAGTAGACATTGATGGTGAGCTATAATGGACCCTGGTTTTTATAAAGCACAGTTAAACCTATGAAACCTATTCTCTTTTCCATATTCTTAAATGACCTTCCCTCCATCTGTTCTTCTGCTTTCATTCATATGTATGCTGATGATATAGTATGTTTTACATCTGGCTCCTCTTCCTGTGATCTCACCTCACAATTGCAGCTGGATTTTGACAGCCTTCACTGCTGGTTTCAGTCTAACCAGTTAACCCTCAATGCCATAAAAAAAAACTATCTATAACTTTTGGTACCCATCAGAGGCTTTCCAGACACACTCCTCTCCGCGTATTTCAAACCCTGAATGGTGCTGTGATTGAGAATGTTTCCTTTTTTTAAGTACCTCAGAGCTTAACTTGACCATCATCTTGATTTTTCAGCTCATATTGATGCCATTCAACAAAAGCTCCACCCAGAACATGGTGTGCTACACAGGAACAAACTGAGTATTCCACTTCCTGTGTGCAGGGAGATTGCTTTAAAGATGATTCTCCCAATCTTTGACTATAGTGACTTGGTCTATAGTGGTTCACCCAATTTCTTCCTTGCCAGACTGGAACCACTTTTTTACTCTTTCTGTCATTTCGCTTTATACGGCTTCCCTCGTACCCACCATTGTTCACTCTACCCTGCCCTTTCCTCTCCCATCTCTTGATGCCAGGCACATTTCCCTTGTGTTTCCTTTATTTCTAAATTCTGGTTTGGTGCTTTTGCCTCCTACTGTACTTTTCTCTTATCCTCTCTTCCTGTTTTCAGCTACCCTCTCTGCAGTAGTACTTCACATTCCCTCCTTATTCCTACTAGAAAAACCACTGCAGGTCAGTCTGCTTTCTCTTATCATTTCCCTAAGATCTGGTTATCTCTTTTCCTGTCAGTTTGCTCTGCTTCTTCTGCTTTTCCTTTAAAGTTTCTTCTTCATTACTTTTTTCTTCATCTTGAACTGTCATTGACCATCTTCTCTACATTGCTCTTCATAGTCCCCCCCCCACAATAATTAGGCTTTTCTATTGCACTGTTCATTACTTGTTATGTAGTAACCTTGCCACTAAGTCTCAATTTATATCTGATCTGTAGATCTTTATACTGATGTTTTTGCTTCTGTCATATTGTTTTGTTCATGATTCTTCCACTTCTCCTTTTCCTCAGTATGCATCTGGAAACGAGCTGTTATCGGCTCAGTATGTCTTTCCTGGTGACACTTTTGAAATAAATAAATAACCAGGCAATTTAGAGACATCAGAAGGACTTGACATTTGATTGAAAAATCAAGGCAATGCATGAGAAACAGTGTGTGTCACAGGCAGCTTCACCATTGTCTCTCACTCCCTCTTTCTTGGGCTTACCATCGACCCACCAGTCTCCACAGTCAATAGCATTGAACACTGATTCTACAAAGAACAAGAACAAATCCACTAAATCATTGGACAAACACTAACATGCAGAAAAGGACAAACAGAAGCACAGAGGTAGGTAGGTAGGTAGGTAGGTAACATTTATTTATATGGCGCCCAATCCTGGAGGCTCTGGGCGCCTTACATAAAAAAGGCAGGGGGATGCAAACAAAATAAATTAGAAAAATAAACATATTCAAATATATCACGCATATATAATACAGATTTGAAATCAATAAATACAATTAGGGACATAAAACAGCTCTGGTTAGTCAGGGTAAGCCACCTTAAAAATATGAATTTTTCGACCCCTTTTAAAAGCTTTTTAAAAACTCCTGGTTAAAACCACTGGAAAAAAAAAGCCTCCTTTATCGGACCTCTCTAACAAAAATGGGAAGTGAGTTCCAAAGGACTGGTGTGGTGACCTCAAAAGCTTGATCACCAGATGTAATTAACCTAGCCCTTAGAACCTCAAGGAGGCCCCTGATGGAGGAATGGAGGGAATGGACCGAGGTGTCAGGTGTCAGGAGATCAGTCAAATAGCCAGGGCCCAGTCCGTATAGAGCCTTATAGGTGAGCAAGCTCACCTTGAAGATGATCCTCCACCTGACAGGCAGTCAGTGGAGAGTTCGCAGGACCGGAGTCACACGACATGACCTAGATAGGCCTGTCGGTAACCTGGCCACCATGTTCTGCACCAGCTGCAGCCAGCGGAGGGTTTCTCCACTGAACCAGAAGTACAGAGCATTACAGTAATCAAGCCAGGATGTGACAAAGGCGTGTACCAGTGATTGCAGGTTTTTGTGGGGAACTAATAGTTTAATCCTGGCAACATTCCTTAAGTGGTAGAAACCACTTTGGACTACAGATGACACCTGAACATCAAGTGTTAATCTATCATCCAGGAAGATACCAAGATTTCTCACCTTAGTGGAAGCCATCAACTGAGTGCATCCCAGGACCAATCCTGTCACCACCCTGGAGCCACTCCCATCATATACTTTTGGATCACTTATGCTGCATCTGCCTGCATTTTTATCTTGGATTAATGCTGCTGAGATCTGCCTGTATTTTTTTTGCCTTGATCTGAAACTTTTTTCTAGTGGATGACTGTGTAGCCAGAGCTCCTTGCTTGTAAGTAGATTCTTGTACTTCACTCTGACACCAGTTTGCATGCATGTTGAGCCGCATATTGTTGCCTTAGCACTCCCATCATGTCCGCGACCTGGCACAATCACTAAGACCTTTGTCTTGTCTGGATTCAGTCGCAACCAGTTGGAGGACATCGTCATTAATCTCAGCCATGCAGTTGTTTACCACTTCTACAGCATCCTGTGTTCTAGGGCCAAAGGACATATACAGCTGGGTATCATCTGCATAGCAGTGAAAACCCAAACTGTGACACCTAATGAGCTCACCTAGGGGGAACATTTACACTGCGAATAATACTGACAACAAGATCGAGCCTTGAGGAACTCCACACGGCAGGAGCTTCTGGGAGGAGGAGAGATTCCCCTTCACCACCCATTGCTTCCTGCCCAAGAGATAGGACTCAAACCAGTTGATGACCAGTCCTGCTGCCCTCTTAACAGAGGTAAGTCCACAAACAAAGACAGCTCCCAGGCAAAGGCCTCATGTTCTGCTGCTTCCTCGACCTTCTTTTAAACATCAAGGTCAAGGTCTAACACTACCTCTAATCACCCACTGGGGGTATTTGCAGCCAGTTCTGCAGTTGGGCACTGTTTCATCAATGGTTCATTCCAGATGTCTGAGCTGTTTCAAAGGCTTATGCTGCCACCTCCATTGTTGACGCTGTCTGGACTGCTACCACTAACTTCATCGATGATGCAGGAGTTCACTCTTCCAGTCATTTTTTCCTGGCAAGGTCCATCCTCCATTGAGGCTTAGCCAGTCAATGTTTCCTTCTTCACTGCCTCTTCCTGATGTTGACTAGCTGCCAGTGACAGCCAATAATATTGAGGAGCTGGAATACAATCCAGAGTATATGGAGGAAAAATATGAACAGCCTGAAGATCTGAGCCCCCTTGATGTTGTGGGCTCCAGTTCCACATTATCATCCTGTAGTGAGGAGAGCATACACAAGACTCCTAGTTCCCCTACTGAAAATGTCTCCTTTCAGGCTTTCCTCTGACAGGTCCAGTCTAAATGGGGGTTTGTTGCAGAGGAGGAAGATTCCCCTAAGAGAAATCTTTATCAGTTCTTGGAAGTGTCTACCTCCCCTACTGTGATTATCCCTCCTATCCATTTGGCTCTAGAGGACACCTCCCTGGCTGCTTGGCATAGACCTTGTGCTGAGTTGGCTGTCCCCAGGAAGGGGAACAAACTTTATCCTACACCTTTGGGGAAGCCATATTATTCCACTCAACCAGAGACAGATTCAGTATTTATCATAGCTGCTCATTACAGGTCAAAAGCCCCAAAACATATGAGCTCTCGTCTCCAGATAAAGAATAGAGGATACAAGATGTCATAAGTAAAAGGACTCCATATCGCCAATTAGCAGGCTTATGTGATCAAATATCAGAACTGCCTGTGGAAGTCTTTGGCTGCAATGGCTGACAAGCTACCAGATGACCCTGAAAAACAGTGATCCACTAGACTGTTGCCAATGGTTTGGAGGCTGGTAAGCACCTGTTACAGTCCATTTATTATGTCTCAGATGTGGCTGCTTGTACAGCTGCTTCTGGTATTTGCCTGTACTGCTACTTTTGGTTGTGTGTTGCCAGCTTTTTCTCAGATGTACAACAACCAGTCCTTAATGCTCCCTTTAAAGGAAAGCAACATTTTGGCAACAATGTTGAATCTACCCTGAGGGACCTCCAAACATCAAAAATAACCCTGAGGTCCTTTCATATCCTAAATCCAAAGCCCAAGGGAAGGGGCCGAAATTCCTTCTGAAGGTCCTATGCCCACCCCAGGGTTACTTTAGGAGTCATGGCCATGGCTCTAAATGGTCCCAGGCCTCCCTTCAGGCCAATTTACTATACAGTGCTCATGCCAGGCTCACCAAATGTGCAAGGATTGGAGGCACTCCTTCTGTCCCCAGTGCCTTCTTACTCCCCTTCTTCCTCTGTCTCCTGCAGATCAGGATGTCCTGGTGAGGGGCCAGATCTCCATCTTCCAGCCAAAATGGAGAAAGAGTTCTAAGAAAAAATTACTCACTACAGTAATCTTGTTTCTTACAAGGGAATTTTACTGTATTCTGACTTATGCAGTATGGTCTCACCATAGGACTGTCCTGGAGCTGAAATGGTTAATAGAACCTATGCAAATGATGGAATGCTAGGCTCGAGCTTGGTTTTCAAACTGCTGTCCCTGGTAAACAGTTCTCAACCATCAGATTCTTATGAAGCATGCACAAGAAACTGTCTAACTAAGCTACTACTACTACTAACAAGTAATCCCTCCCTGTTATGAATTATCATTTTCCCCCAAAATGATTCAGATTGGCATCACTAAGACTCAAGTCACAGATGCCCAAGAGAAAAAACATACCCACAGGTTTGCAACATCCTTAGTACAGCTGGAGTGCAGAGACCATATGTTCTTAGTAGGGGAGGAAGGGAGGGAGCTCAGAATACAGTAAGATTCCCTTGGAAGAAACAAGATTACTATGGTGAGTAATTTTTTCTTCAAACCCCAGGAAATCTTATTGTATTCTGACTTATGTAGACTACCCAAGCTGTACCTTTGGAGGTGGGCATCAAACCTACTTAGGAAACAGGCTCTGCGGGACTGCTGTGCCAAACCTGGCATCCCCTCTGGCCTGGACATCCAAACAATAATGCTTGGTGAATGTGTGGACTGTCTTACAGGTAGCTGCCTTACAGATATCTTCCAGGAGAATATCCCTAGCAGCTGCTAAAGAGGCTGCTGTACCCCTGGTCGAATGGGCCCTGAGGCCTGTAGGTGGCTGCTTACCCACCTTGTTGTAGCAGAACTGAATGCAAGCCACTATCCATCTTGCTATAGACCTTTTTGTAGCTGGCTTCCCTTTCCCCACCTCTCCACAGGTGAGGAAGAGCTGAGTTTGATCCTGCCTATGACTTTTAGTGTGTCAAGGTAGTAGCTGATTGCCCTTTTTACATCTAGGCTGTGCAGCCTGCGTTCACCTGAGGTGGAATGATCAGTAAAAAAGACAGGCAGTATAATGGACTGGTTAAGATGGAATTCTGATACCACCTTGGATAGGAATTTTCTTGTTAGTCCTCAGGATGAAAATAAAAATGAAAAACCACTCCAGGTTCTACACATAACACTTTTAAATGTATTGAAATGGACACTGACAGCAACAAGCGACACTATCCCTCTACCGGTTTTGCACTGGCAGGTGCGTCATCAGGATGATCTTGTCTCAATGGACAGTAACATAGCCAGGCTCTGTAGACAAGGCCTGAAGCTCATTAATCTTTCTAGCAGAAGTCATGGCCACCAGGAATACTGTTTTCCAAGTCACATACTTGAGGTCTGCCGAAGACATGGGTTCAAAAGGGGGCTGCATGAGCTGGGCAATGCAGATTTTCAGGTCCCACATAGGAGCTGGTTCTCTATGTGGAGGGTGCAAATGTAGCAAACCCTTAAAAAACTTTTTAAATACTGGGTTTGAGGCTACAGACAACCTCTTACCCACAAATACATAAGCTGAGACAGCTGCCAGGTGCACTCTCAGAGTAGAGGTCCTTAAACCTGTAGAGTGGAGTTGGGTTAGGTAGTCCAGGACTGTTGACAAACTGGCCTAGTTGTGGTCCACATTCCTGCCCTGGCACCAGACAGAAAATCTCTTCCATTTGGAAGAATAGGTTTTCCTAGTGGATGGCTTTCTGGATACCCTAAGTATTTCCATAGCCCCTTCTGACAAATGCAGATCTGCATATTCTAAGTCCACAAGAGCCAGGCCTTGAGCCTGAGAGATTGCAGGTTGGGGTACACGATGCTGCCCTGAGAGGATCACAGTAAGTTGTGCCTCTTGGGTAGACTGATTGGTTTGGTTACTGACATTGATAAAATCACGGAGTACCAAGGTTGTCTGGCCCAGTTTGGGGCAATGAGAATCATTGTTGCTGGCTGGGCTCTGAGCTTGTTCAGTACCCTTAGGAGCAGGGGGAAAGGAGGGAATGCATACAGAAATCTCCCTGTCCAATCCAGCAGAAGTGAGTCCAGTGGGATTGTGCCCTTGATAGGGGGTCTGCAGCAGAACTGTGGTAGCTGATGATTGCCTGGAGCTGCAAACAAATCCAGTTCTGGGGTGCCCCATCTCCTGAAGATGGCCTGTAGGACCTGCTTATTCAGTGACCACTCATGGTGGTTTTGGTTGATCCTTCTGAGAGCATCCGCCAGAACATTGTCCTTTCCTGAAAGATGGACAGCTGAGAGGGAAACCTCCAGGGAGTATGCCTAGGTCCAAATTTTCATTGCCTCTGTGCACAGGGGAGAAGACATTGTGCCCCCTTGTTTGTTTATGTAATACATGGTGGTTGTATTGTCTTTATTCACCTGGACCACTTTACCTTTTACTTGACTGGTGAATGATTGGATGCCCAGAAGAACTGCCCTGAGCTCCAACAGGTTTATATGCAGGAGTGATTCCTGCTTTGTCCATATGCCATGTGCTGTGTGACTCCCCAGATGTGCCCCCCACCCTAGGAGGGATGCATCTGTGGTCAGTATCAGTGAAGGGGCTTGCTACAAGAATGGCACCCCTTGCCTTAAGTTGGCCTTGTCCTGCCACTACTGCAGAGCTTGGAGAAATGTCTCTGTGACCAGTATTAGCTTTGACAGGGGGTCCCTTTTTTGAAGCCAATGAATTCTCAGGTGGAACTGAATGTCCCTCATTTGGAACCTGACTCCTGACATAGCTGCTGTGGAGGCTGCCATGTGGCCTAGCAGCTGCAGGAAATGCCTTGTTGGCCTTGGAACATGTAGCTTGAAGGAGATGGCTACCTGTATCAGGTTGTCTGCCTTGTCTAAAGGGAGGAAGGCCCTTCCCTTTTTTGTGTCCAACTCTGCTCCTATGAATTTGAGTAGTTGTACTGGTTCCAGCACAGACCTTTTGGGGGGTTCACCAGGAACCCTAGTGAATGCAGTGTATCCTGTATAAGTGCCAATGCCTCTTTCACTTGCTGATATAACTGACCTACCATCAGCCAGTCTTCCAGGTAAGGGAACACTGATATCCTTTGTCTTCTTAGGTGTGCCATGATCACAGCTAGACATTTTGTGAATACCCTTGGAGCAGAGGTCAACCCAAAGGGCATTGCTTTGCATTGGTAATGACCCAATGGCAGTCTGAACCTGAGATATTTTCTGTGTGACTGCCTTATAGGGATGTGGAAGTAAGCATCCTTTAGGTCTAGGGAAGCTAGCCAGTCTCCCTGCTTTAGGATTGGTAGGCTAGTAGTCAGAGTCACCATTTTGAATTTTGGCTTTGATAAATGTTTGTTTAGGTGTCTGAGACCCAAAATGGGTCGCTACTCCTCTGTTTTTTTCATTGTGAGGAAGTACCTTGAATACAAACCCTTTCCCGTCTGATCTGAGGAGACTGGCTCCATAGCCCTTTGCACCAGGAGGCTTGAAACTTCTTCCTCTAGTAATGTTTCTGATGGGGAAGAGGGTTTGAAGGCCCTTTACCTCAACTTTGGCATGGTTTTGAAGTTGAGGACAAGACCCTGGCCCACTACCTCCAGGACCTACTGGTCTGTGGTGATATTTTTCCACTCCTGGAGGTAGTAGGCCAGCCTGCCCCCTACTGGGACTGGGGAGGCGACCTGAGCAGACATCTCAGGGTGTCTGCTTTGTCTAGGCTGCTGGCAGAGAACCGGGGCTAGTTCGGCCACCACCTCTTCTGCTTCTGCCTCTAAAGTATCCCCTCTGCTGTTGGTACTGGGGAAAAGCTTGAGGCTGAAAAAAAGGCCTTTAATGAGCTCTGCCTCTACCACCTCTGACCTGGTGTTTTTGGGGTGTAGATGTTCTCTCCTTTGCTGCTGCACTCTTATAGGCAGCCTTATACTCATCCATCTTTTTCATATATGCCTGTGTTTGCTCTCCAAACAGAGACAAAGGGTCACAAGGAAAGTCCATGGCTTTGGTTTGTGTGTCCTGCATCAGGTTTGTAGCCCTGAATCAGACAAACCTCCTAAGGGACACTGATGCTTCTATTTGCCTGGAAATAGTATCATTGGAATCCACTGCCGTTCTAAACTGCATTTTAGCAGCCTCAGTTCCTCTTTTTGCAGCCTCTTCCGGGTCGGCTGCCATGGGAGAAGGAACTGCCTTTGAAATCTCTAGAACAATATACTAGAGATTCTTTTGATATCTGGCCACATATGACATATGTGTGGCCTGTCTTATAGCCAGGGATGACCCCAGGTACACTTTTTTTGCTACTGAATCCACCCTCCTAGAATCTTTATCTGGAGGGTGGGAGGCCATGGGGATGCCAGCTTTGTCACAAGCTGCAGCCTGCATTACCTCCTCATGACTAGGATGGCCAAAAGGAACTCAGCACCATTTTTGGCTACCCAGTACTTCTTATCCGCCCTTCTTATCTGTAGGGGATACTGAAGTGGGTGTCTGCAAAAGTTTAAAAGTTTGCTTTTTGAGGGATTTGTGGAGTGGCAGCAGCAACCTTTTTGATGCTGGCACATCCATCATTTCCCTATAATCTTCTTTCTCCTCATCTTCAGTGGATTCCTGAGCAGGGAGGTTGAAGGTCTGGGCTATTTGTTTCATAAATGAATAAGGTAAAATCCCCTGTTCCCCTGTCAGAGGAATCTGGCTTGTGAGGATTAGGAGAAATATCTGTAACAATGGGACCTCCAAAATCTTCTTCCTCTTCTTTATTTTCCTCTTCCTCAAACCGGTCCCCACCAAGGCCTGATGAACCAGAGATCTGAGTTGAACTGGGAGTCTGGACCATGATAGATAACGGTTGCTTGCCAACTGGAACCGGGGTCTGAAGAGAATAATTCTGATCGCATTAGCGATTTCTTCTGCTGAAGGATCCACTGTTTTTTCCGGTTGCAGTTCCTAATGTTTTTCTTTTCTCTTCTTTTTAACTGCAATGGCCAATTCAGCAGCCGTGTCTGTGGTTTGCTTTTTGCTAGAAGAGCTATTGCCCCTTTCAGAGGGCAGCATCTCCAGTTCTTTTTAAAGAGAAACCAATTTGTCAATAGCTGGGTCAGCAGCCCTGTCAGACATCCTTTCCTGCAGTCTCTTTAAACATCTCTCAACTGTAGACTGTGGAAAGCTTTTGCAGATCTCACAATCTGTCTCAAGGTGATCAAACCCCAGACAAAAAAGATAGATTAAATGTGGGTCAGCCTTAGCAAAAGGTTCCCCACACTCAGTACAGTGCTGGAAACTGGGAGGTCCCGTTCTCTTCTTCGTTTTCTGTGACATAACCCAGAAGAAAAAAACCCACAATAAAGCTACATTATAACTAGATATAGTAAAATTTAGAAAAGTTTTTTTTTCTGTCACACTAACCAATAATGAACCAGGAATTACCCCGGTGAAGAAATTACCCAAAAACTGATTGTACCTTAGTAAGTACAAAGTAATTTAATAAGGTTACCAAATTCTAACTTTATAATAAAACTAAAGAAGAAGATGCCGGTTTCCTCCCGGTTAGGGAACTGAGGAGAAAACCGGGTTACTAACCCCACGAACACTAAATTCTAAACAATTACTACCTGAAAACAAAGGACAGTGCTTTAAACACCAAATAAACTAAATTAGAACTTAGTAAAACTAAGAAAAAGAAAGATTTTGAAGCGATGAAGGAGAGCTCTCTGGAGACGTCTTACTGAGGCAAGCGGAGTAAAGAATCTGATGGTTGAGAACTGTTTACCAGGGACAGTGGTTTGAAAACCGAGCTCAAGCCTAGCATTCCACCATTTTCATAGGTTCTATTAACCATTTTGGCTCTGAGGCAGTCCTATGGAGAGACCATACTGCTTAAGTCAGAATACAGTAAGATTTCCTGGGGTTTGAAGGATGCTTGGGTGCTGGAGGTGGTTCAGTGAGGGCATGTCTTAGAAGTCCCCTCTGTCCCTCCACTGCACCCTTCCCCTGCTGAACTATTATCCTCGAGGAGATCTCACCCTCCTGTTGGAAGAGGTTCAAACCCTCCTCAGCAAGAGGGCCATAGAACCTGTTCTGATTGCAGAAATTAAACTAGGCTATTATTCCCCATTCTTCCTGGTACCAAAATGGACTAAGGATGTAAGGCCTCTCCAAGACCACGTAGGCCTCAACCTGTTCATAGAATGCATGTCGTCTCAAATGGTCTTTCTGCAGGCCCTCCACCCCCTGCTCCAGTCCTGGGATTGAATGGTTGGGTTGCCCTGGATATGAAAGATGTTTACCTCCATATCAAAATCCTCAAATCTCACACGAAGTACTTGCGGTTTATACTCCAGGGCTTACACTATCAGTTTCATGTCTTTACCTTTGGTTTATCAGTACTGAGTGTCTTTACCAAATGCTTTGCATCAGTTGCTGCCTCTCTCAGAAGGGAGGGCCTCTATGTCTTCCCACACATTGAAGGTTAGCTCCTGAAGGTCCCATTACACTATTCTGCACCAGAAAACTATTCAAACAGTTGGGGATTCTGGTGAATGAGTCAAAGTCAGTTCTTACGCCATGCCAACATCTCCAGTACATAGGAGCTGTTCTGGACACAAGGTTGGGTCAGGCTTCCTACCCTCAGACTGTGCTATGGCACTGGTTGTCTAGGCTCAATCAATCTCTTCCAGTGACTATGTTTAGGACAGACGTCTCTTACAACTGACAGGCCTTATGGCTGCTGCCATTCTGACTGTCCTGCTGGTGTGTCTGCATATGTGGATTCTGCAATGGTTTCTCCATACCCAGTGAGCTCAGCATTCTGATGCGCTGAAATGTCTCACAGAAGTGACCCATTCACTCTTTTTCTCCCTGCTCTAGTAGTTGGGACACTAAGGCTAAGATAAAAAGCACCCGCTGTAACAGACCTGTCCAGGATAGATGAGACAGAAGTCAATATTCCTTCTCATTCCTTTTTTAGTGTAGTAGAAGTGCAAAATAGCAACAGCAGCAGCACTTACAGCATACGGCAAGCTGCTGAGCCACAAAGGTACAACTGACGTTTCACTTGGCTAACTGCCACACTTTCTCAGAGTAATCTATCAGTGCAGTGAAAGTGTCCATTATTTATAGTGCTCATTGGTGATCTTTAAAAAGTTAGCAATCAATCACAGAGCTTGACGTAGGGAGACAGATACCATTTCACCTAAAAAATCAGTATAACTGACTATACTGGTTTCATGTGTGTGCAACAAACATATGGCAAAGTTGTTTCTATTTATATTACATAATCCTAATAGATATAAACATAGAAAAAAAAATTGTATTATATAAATGATGCCAAATGGCCATTAATTTGACCTAGTTGTACAACAACACAGGCACTAGAAACATAGAAACAGAGACTATAGAAACATAGACTTTGACGGCAGATAAGGACTGCGTGGCCCACCTAGACTGCCCATTTCCCTATCTACAGGATAAGCTGCAGATCCTAGTTAACCAGCAGCCTATTTCTTCCTACCCCCCACAAGAATTGCCTTATGTCTTTCCCATGCATTCTTGAATTCTCCCACAGTTTTAGACCCAACCTCCTCATGAAGGCTGTTCCATGCATCCACCACCCTCTCTGTGAAAAAATGCTTCTTCACATTGCCCTGAGCGGTCCCCCTCTATCTTCAAATTGTGTCCCCTTGTTCTTGCACATCTCTTTTCTGAAAGATGCTACCCTCTTGGACTTTGTTGATTCCACTGAGGTACTTGAAAGTTTCTATCATGTCCCCCCTCTCCCTCCTTTCCTCAAGGGTATACATATTAAGCTCCTTTAGTCTCTCTTCGGATGGTTTCTGTTGCAGACCCTGCACCATTTTAGTTGCCCTCCTGTGGACTGCCTCCATCCTGTCCTAGGTCTTTGCAGAGATGGGGTCTCCAGAACTGCACACAGTACTCCAGATGGGGTCTCACCAACTGTCTGTACATAGGGATAGTAACTTCCTGTTTTCTACTGGTGATGCCTCTCCCTATACATCCCAGTATCCCTCCAGCCCTCCCTACTGCCTTCTCACATTGCTTGCTAACCTTAAGGTCATCTGATATGACTATCCCCGGGTCCCTTTCCATTTTTGTTGTTGTTACTATCCCCCACCCCATTGTGTAATCTTTCCCTGGGTTTTTGTTTTCCAGGTGCATTATTTGGCACTTCTTTGCATTGAATCCAAGCTACCATACTTCTGACCATTCCTCCAACCTTGCCAAGTCCCTTCTCATGCTTTCCATGCCTCGTGTATCAACCCTGTTGCAGATCTTTGTGTCATCTGCAAAGAGGCATACATTTCCTTCCAGTCCCTCTGCAATGTCACTTACAAAGACATTAAAAAGGACTGGACCCTGTACTGAACCCTGCGGTATCCCACTAGTAACCCCTCTTTCTTCAGAGTGGACTCCATTTACAATTACCTTCTGTGTCCTGTTATCCAGCCAATGTTTTACCAGGCTACCACCCTGGGTCCACTCCCCAGGCCAGGTTAATTTAATTATTAATCTTTTGTGTGGGACTGTGTCAAATGCCTTGCTAAAGTCTAGGTTGGCCATGTCCACAGCCCCTCCCTGGTCTACTACTTTGGTCACCCAGTCAAAGAAATTAATTAGATTCATCTGACATGACCCTCTGCTGTGAACTCATGCTGCCTTGGGTCCTGTGCCCCACTGGCCTCTAGGTACTCAACAATTCTTTCCTTCAGAAGTGATTCCATCACTTTCCCTACCACAGAGGTCAAACTGACAGGTCTGTAGTTTCCTGCCTTTATCTTGCTTCCGCTTTAGTGAAAATGTACTTCAAATATCACATGGTTATACATATTTTCTCCATTAGAGCATTTGTATCCCCACCAGCTACTGTATACATTCAAGCTATTTTAGCATATTCAGCAACTAAATTTTTTAAGGAAAGCAGCTAGGTCAATACTATCATTCATTCCAAGTGACTTTCTAGCATTCGGCTCATAAATCCAAAAGCTTTCCCTCTGGCCGATCAATTTTTTCAAGTCACCTCCTCTAGATCCTACAGACACAATTGCAATACCTATAGTAGAAATCATACATTATGTTCCATTCCTAAGTTGTCATTTATGTGTTTAGCAATAGCATAAGAATCATCACCCCTCTGAATGGCCCTAATGTGTTCCTCTGTCTTGATTTTAAAAGATCGAGTAGTCCTACTTATATAGTAGGACCCACAGCTGCATTGTAGTAGGTATACCAGCCCCTTGCTATCACAAGTGATAAAAGGCCTGGCTATTCAAAGGTCTGCACCACATGCAAACAGTTTGTGCCCGGACAGTGCAGGGTTAGTGCAGGTGTGCAATACTCAAACTGGCACATAGTGCCGGCACAACGTGTTAGCGCTGGCGCAAAACATTAATGTATGCAAGGGGCAAAGTGATGGGGCATGAACCTGCATACAGGCGCAATGGCATATTCAAAGGTGTAGAAGCATGCAAGGCCACTTTGCATGACACATAGCTCGGTGCTAGTTACTGCCTATAAAAGGCAGGTCTTACCCCAGGGCAATCCACAGAGGTGGTGTGTGGTCAGTACAGGAAGCTAACATGGCATTTGTTAGCAATGCTGTGCTGATGCACCTCATGGAAGAGGTAGAACAGGAGGGGGAGAGGGACCAGGCCCACCATGGCCCACACTACAAGCCAAGTAGGAGATATGCTGCACACAGGTTGTATCAGCCCAGAGTCTCCTTCAAGACCCTGCCTGATGACAACATCATTGGCTGGTACAGGATGAACAGGGACATGTTGAGGCAGATATGGAACTCCTGCATGAGCAGCTGCAACCCAATACCAGATGTAGCCATGCCATGACAGTGGAGGAGAAGGTGATGGCAGCAACGTGTTTCCTAGCCACAGGGACTTTCCAAACCCCAGTGGGTGATGTCATTGGTGTATTGCAGTCTTCCACCTCATGTCTCCTCACCCAGTTCCTAGATGCTTTCTTGCCACATGCTACTGAATTCATAGTATTCCCCAGCACAGCAGCTGAGCGCAGAGAAACCATGCAGCAAGTCTATCGAGTTGCGCACCTGCCAGCTGTACTTGGTGCCATTGACTGCACTCATGTTGCCATCCATGCACCGCCTAGTGATGGCAGTGACATAGATGTAAACAGGAAGGCATTCCACTCCATCAATTGCCAGGTGGTGCGCAATGCAACAGGGCTCATCACCAATGTCTTTGCACAGTAAGCCAGCAATGCCCATGATGCCTTCATATGCACCAGTCAAGGCTGTGCCAGGCCTTTGATGAGGGCAGAATACCCAGTGAGCACCTTGTCAATAAGTATATGCAGCCACGACAGGCAAACTCCACAGTGGGCAACAGTGCCAGGGAACCATAGACAGGGTGGAGGGGGGGCAGGGGGCAATGGGACAGCAACACATGTGACATACATAGGTAATGGCTAGACAGCAGGACACTGCAGCTAACATGTACATATATGTTCACAGGGGACAGTGCCTATCCCTTGAGACCCTGGCTACTCATACCAGTACTGCAGCCAGTAACAGTGGCCGAGGAGAGGTATAATGAGGCACTCGCCGCCACAAGGAACATCATAGAGAGGGTCTTCAGCATGCTGAAGATGTGTTTCCACTGCCTTGACCATTCAGGTGGTGCCTACAGTACAGCCCTCAGAAGGTATGCCGTATATTCCTAGCATGTTGCATGCTGCACAACATGGCACTAAACCATGGTATACGTGCACCCAAACCTGAAGTACAGTCAGACAGTGACCCAGAGCCAGAGGTCCAGAGGATAGTAGAGCAACTCAAGAGGAGAGACCCACGAATGGCCCACAGAGCCCTGGAGCACCGGAGCAGCATAGTGGACACACTAGCCCAGATGGAAAGGTGAGTAAACAAAACACAGACAGACAACAAGTCATGAACAGTGCCTTTAATATATATGCAATATATGTACAGGGCAGAACAGTGACAACAGTTCAAACACCAGGAGTTCCATGCAGTGTAACAGTGCACATGTGATGTGTGTGTGTGTGGCAGTGTGCAGTGCACGGCGCACATGGGTGGATGGCTGAAGAGTGTGGAGTGTGCAGGGTGTGGGACTGTGGAGTTGGACAGGCAGGTGGGGTGCTGTGGGTGTTGTGTGTCTGTGAGTGGGTGAGTGACATTGTGTGTGTGTGTAACCCAATGGGCCACTGTGCATGCTAGCCAAGTCTATCACCAGCACCTACCACCACGCACATTGCATGACCCATATCTGTGGGACACAGAGGTCGATGTGCTCTGTGCTGGGGACACAGGTGGTGAGGACTGCGGGGAAGTTCAGCCAGCAGCATGCCTGTGAGCATCACTGGACGCTGAACCAGCCATGGAGTGTGGGTGAGTGGCCATGATGCCATGTCTGGCCTGTGGAGGACTGGGACGCAGGGGTGGAGGACCCAGTACCTACACCCCGTGTGCAGGATGCACACCGAGGAATAGCACTGGACCTCCTGCACTGTATAGTGTCAGCACTCTGCTGACCAGCCATGATAGCGGCCCGCATCACCTCCGTATGTGCCTGCACCACTGCTGTGAGGTCCTCAAAGCCTCGCTCGACAGTGGCAGGGATCCTCATCATTCACTCCTCTGCCAGTTGCTCAACATGGAGCATGACTAATCCAACTGTTTCCCACAACTGGGCCAGTTCATGGTGCATCTCCCTGCAGAAGTCGTGCAGGTCCTGCTGTACAGCATACTGGGACTCGAGTGCAATCTGGAGCATAGGCTGTGAACCCTGGCCCTCCTGGCCCTTAGGGGACATACTGCCTCTGCCTGCGGGTGGTGGGGGTGTTAGCTGTTGGGGATGATGGGGCTGCTGACAGGTCTGTTGCTGCTGTTTTGCTGATGCTGATGCTGATGCTGTTGCTGCTGCTGCTGCTGCAGTGGCCTAACACAGGTCAGTGTCTGCACCAGGGCCTGTGCTGCACCCTGTGGCCGGCAGCACAAGTCCACTGGTGCTTGCTGGACATCTGCATGCTCAACATCAAGCTACAGTCCACTGTCACCATGGGCCTGTGCACCACCCACTCACCCTGCAACCATATGTGTGGGCTCTGCAAGTTCCAGCCCACTGCCCCCATCCACAGTGCTTCCCACTGGCAGCTCATCCTCAGTTCCAGAGTCAACCCAGCCATTGTCACTGGAGACAGTAAAGGAGATCACGGGTCCACAGGTGATATCCTTGACCTGTGCATCCCCCAAGCAAATGGCATTGTCGACATCATCATCATCATCCTCATCATCATCCCCATAGGCGACAATGGGGTATACCTCCTGACGTGTACCATGGCCACATGCACCTCGCCATTGCTCCACCACAGATGGTCCATGGGCGACCCCCAGGCCCAATGTTGAAGGCGCTGCCTGTGATGCGTCCTCCACATCCGCTGCCCATGCTTCCCCCTTATAATGGCTGAATGACCGCTGTGCTCTGTGAAGCAAATGGAACTGTGTCAGAAGTAATGTTCAGTACACTGTACGCCAGGTCCACCACCATGACATGTAAAACCCAACAATGTAGATCCTGCCAAATGCCCATGTCCCCCCCATGCAGACTATGTGTATGAGCAACCAGCCCCGATGCACATGTCCCTGACCTGTGCCCACACCAAATATTGCATCTGTAAACCAGTGACTACTGTGCAATGCCAACAAATGCACACTGCTGTGT
This sequence comes from Neoceratodus forsteri, assembly GCA_016271365.2. Classification (NCBI taxonomy): domain Eukaryota; kingdom Metazoa; phylum Chordata; order Ceratodontiformes; family Ceratodontidae; genus Neoceratodus; species Neoceratodus forsteri. The sequence continues at coordinate 522,485,824 of CM057458.1, forward strand.
CACCGTGCACCAACCAACACAAACCACCGCCCTATAGGTGTGTCTGGCAGATGCTGCTGGGCCATGACAGTAGAAAGAATCAACCCCCCCTGCAGGTGTCATGCCACCAATGTTGTAATCATGACATGTACATGCCTGCCTTGGGTGGTGTCAGCTGCATCTCACAACCACCACCTTCAATGTCCTCCACTGCCACTGGCCTCAGAGTCGAGGCAACCAATGCCAGGATCGGGTCCCAGTCACGCTGCTCCAAAGTCTGTGGCCCACCACCTGTCTGCAGCTGTTCATGCAACCTTTGGGCCTCCTCCTCCTCCTCCTCATTAGCCCTATGCAGCAGGTCATTCCACTGCTTACATACTGCATCAGCGCTGCAACCACGGCCCCCCACTGTGTTGACCTCAGCAAGTATCTCGTCCTGCACCTGTCATACTATGGCATCTGTGGGCTTGTTGCACCTCATCACCCTCTCTCTCTCTCCCTCCTTAAATGCATGTACCAGTGCCCTCATCTCCTCTCCAGTAAACCTGTGGGCACGGATCTGGTCCTAGCTGGCAGCATCACCTGTATGGGACAGATGGAATGCTACTGGTTAGACACAGTGGTGAACATTGTTTGCATGACCGTTGATGCACCTGAAGAACATGTCAACATACTCACCCAGCATGGCATGACAGGCTCTGTGTGCCTCAAGCACTGGACTGCAAAGCCACACACTGTAACACATAGTACAAACATGCCCACAGTGCACCCCAGCAATCACCCCCCTTGCCCATGCCTGTGCACCAGATGGCAACATTGGCACACAATCCACGCTTGTGCAGTACTGAACTCACATGACACCATGTATCCAAACAGCCATGGGTGTCACATAGCACACAGTGGCCATGTCTGAGCACAGTGTGTTTGCCCCATGCTGGCCCTGTGTCTGCCATGTTGGGCTTATGCACAGTGCTGGGGAACTGTGGCATGGTGCATGATGTAGCAGCCTGTCCGCTTGGCACAGCAAGTGGCTTGTGTCACACACACCCCTGCAGGTGTCCCCCCCAGCTGTGCTGCCACATTGTATATGCAACACACACACAGGCCACCCTGTTGGGTGTACACCAGTGACAGTGGCACGTCGACCTGACATCCCACAATGCAGCTGTGCATGCCACACGCCAGCAGCCGTGTCTGTCACACCATGCCAGGTGACAGTTCACTGTCCAGTATAGTGCAGTGCAGTTGCATGTCTACTATCTCCAGTGCAGCTCAAAGGTCACTGGGCCCACCACCAGCCCAACCCTACACACACCTCACTGCAACGGATATGTTGGCAGTGTACATGCAGCCATGTCCCACTGTGTGTTGTCACTGGTGCACCCACAATGCCACATGGCAGTCCCACTGTGAACTGTGCAGAATATGTCACTACTGGCCATGATGCTGTCCAGCATCAGTGTGGCCTGCAGTGCAGTGAACATACACAGATGGCACAGCATCAGCCCACAAATGTCCATTGCATGCCGAGTACCATCCATCCATCCTCTGTGTTGCCAGGCATATCAGAAGAATGGCCTGCTTTGTGTACGTACCTGCATTTTCCTGCTGCATCTCCTGGGACATCCTGCAGTCACTGTTTCCAAACACCGTCTGCATATAGCACTGCAATTCCTATAAGCCACACAGGTGGAGCACTGTTTGCCCTTAAATAGCCCGGCCAGGCAATCCACCTTGCTAGGGATGCAAATTAGTCCATAATGATATGCTAATGTGTGTATTTGTCCTGCGCATACACGATGAGTCTGATTTGCATTCAGTCTTTGACTATCCCAACAGTTAGCGCCGGACAAATGTTTAGCGCCGGGCTAATCAGATGGTATAGAGGGCTGTGCTATTGTGTTAGAGCTGCACTAATGGTCATTGTGCAACGTCATAGCACATGTGCACCTAGGTTGAGCTTGCATATGCACTGAGCTGGTGCACTCCCACTGCGCTGTGCTATCTCAATAGCACTGCACAATGAAACATTTGCGCTACAGGTTGCGCATGCATGCAGCAATATCATAGGGGTCACTGTGGGGTCATGCATGCACAGAATCTTCACTTCCTGGTTGCACAACACTATCACGATAGCGCAGCCTACGTCCACTGTAGCGCAGCACAACACATTTAGCCCAGTGCAGGTCCAGGGCCCAGTGCAGGGGGTGCCACTGTTTACTATTTTAGGGGTGCCCATCACTGCTATTAAAGGCATGTCTGCCAGGAGATGGCTGAGGATGGGTCTATGTGATAACGGCGAATGCCTAAAGGCGATCACCATGATCGCTCAGTCAGAGTGCCAAACTTATTTTCGGCACTCTGACAATCCGTGCACCAGCACAGCGAGCGCTAGGACATTTTACTGATTTCTGTGGGGGGCTGTTTCTTCCGCCCGCACCCCCTACTTAAGGATTCTCTAACTCCAGGTGGGTGCATGTCGGGGCGGAAAGTAGTAAAAATAAAAGGTTCGGCCAGGTGCAATAGAAACATAGAAACATAGAAACATAGAATTTGTCGGCAGATAAGGACCGCTTGGCCCACCCAGTCTGCCCATTTCCCTACCTACTGGATAAGCTGCAGATCCTAGTTAACCAGCAGCCTACTTCTTCTTACCCCCACACCCTAGAATTGCCTTATGACTGTCCCATGCATGCTTGAATTCCACCACTGATTTTGACTCCACAACCTCCTCCAGAAGGCCGTTCCATGCATCCACAACCCTCTCTGTGAAAAATACTTCCTTAAATTACCTCTGAGCCGCCCCTCTATCTTCAAATTGTGCCCTCTTGTTCTTGCACACCTCTTTTTTGAAAGATGCTACCCTCTTGGACTTTGTTGATTCCCTTGAGGTACTTGAAAGTTTCTATCATGTCCCCCCTCTCCCTCCTTTCCTCGAGGCTATACATATTAAGCTCCTTAAGTGTCTCTTCATATGTCTTCTGGTGCAGACCCTGCACCATTTTAGTTGCCCTCCTCTGGACAGCTTCCATCCTGTCTATGTCTTTGTGGAGATAATAAAAATCACACAAGCGCCCGGACTCGAACCCGATACCTCAGTCACCCCAGCCATTAGCAAATCCCCGACACCATGACTCGGTTCGACCAGCAACCACAGCTCCACTCCCGACAACCTCTCCACCCCCTCCCAGCCCACACTCACCGTGCTCGCTCTCACCCCCCGCCGCGCACGTACGTATAGTGACATCCTGTCATCTAGTTCGCCCACCCCCTCATCCAGTCACCCTACCTGTCCATCACTATGAGTGGATTGCGTGGGGAAGGTGTCGCTGTAATGGACGGCACCCTTCCTCATGCGCCCACTTCATGGGTTACCACTGAGGACTGTTGTCCACAGGGACAGGAGATGGGGGAGGTGGAGACCGCCAACTTAGTGGAGCTTGCGATGCAGAGGCACAAGAGACTGTTTGGGGAGGTGAGGGAGGGGAACCTGCCCCATAGACAGGTGTGGGCATCCATTGTCCAGCACCTGACAAACAGAACAGGGATACCCAGAGATGGGGGAAAAGTGCCGCCATCGGTATGTGGATTTGCAGTGGAGGCAACATTGGCAGCTGGAGTGCTACAAGCACATGGTACGTGATGGAACAGTGCCAGTGTCAGGTAGGTGGCATGTGATGCAGCAGAAAGGCTTCTGGGGTGTGTGTGTGTGTGTCTGTGTGTGTGGATCTGCTGTCACGTGTGTCTATGTGTTGCGGTGTGTGTCTGTGCGTGTGACTGTATCCCACCACATGTGAATGCCACTGCTGTGTGTGTCCTGACAATGGTTGCCTGCATGTGTCCACATTCTACTACACTATTGGCATGCCGCCCTGGCCTGTGTGTACAGTCACTGCACAATAGGGCATTGTGGCTGTACATGTCCAGAGATGTGCATACCGCAGATGACCCAGTGTGCCTGCACATGGGGGGGGGGCATGCGCTTGCACCGTGACATGCCACATGTGGCAGGGGGGGCCTATGGTGTGGGGTACTTGTGTACCATGGGCATTGCTGGGGCATACCATGGCAGCTAACCATGTCCTTACAGTCATGTACCCTATTCTCCCAACAGAGCATAGAGAGAGGCCCAGGGATGGCAACGGGGCCCAGGAGGGTTCCCCAGGGACCAGAAGCCCACACGATGGCAGGAGGGTGCCAGCCATGCCACAGCAGGTGGAAGAGAACAGTGATGGCCAGCATGACATATTGCGTGAGTACTCTGTTTGGATAAGCACTGCCTGGCGTGTACAATGGGTGAGTGGGTAGGTCCATGGGCTGACACTGTTGTTCCTGCCATGCACACGGCTGTATAACTGGTACACTGTCATGTGACATGAGTTACAGTACTGGCCACTCCATTGGCATGCTGTACTATGTGTCTGGCTGGGCAGCTGCATTACGTTTTTCCTGCCGGGGGGTGTGGGTCTGTTTGGGGTCTCTGTCATGTGCAGACTTGTGTTGCTGTGTCCATTGTGTATGCATATGGTTTATTGCTTGGGGGTGTGGGCCCCATGTTCATGTCCCAACTGGCATTACCATGTCCGTACAGTGGCTGGTGCTTGTAAACCTGTCGTGCCAGGGGGGTGGATGGTGCTGTGCTATTGTACTGGCATTTTGTACAGTGGGTCAGCCCTTGTGGTTGGTGTGGTGACTTCCTTCGGGGGGGGGCTGCCATACCATGCAGGCATGTGCAACCTGGCATGTGTGTGGCCTACTGCTGTCCTGCTGCTGGTGGGACATGGCCAGCGTCCCTTTGTTACATGGTGTTTACCATACATTTCAGCAGTGGGTGTGCTGCTGCTGTGGGTGTTGGCACCACCACATGCCTTGCTCCTCAACAGTACAGGCTGCATGCCATCATTCTGTGTTGTGACTGTGGCCATTCCACAGGTGGGTGTGCTCTGCATTGTATCTCATAGTTCTGTTCCTATGGGCAGCATGTCCCAATATGTGTCACCCCATGCATTTGTCGTGCCATGTCCCCCTGTGGTTGTCATCTTAGGAACTGGCTGTCTGATTGCACTGTGTCACTGTGTGTGCTGCTGGGTTGTGTGGTGTGCACTGTGTTGTAGTGTTGACAGCAGCATTCCGGACCTGTCTGTGTACATTGGGATGGTGGTTGCTGCCTGTGTCATCCTGCCTCATCATGCAGGCACGTGTCAGGTATGCATTACGTTATGTGTTGTATCACCACACGGGAATGGTTGTTGAGACATGCTGTCCACCCCTGGGTTGCTGCCTGGAGTTTGCATTGTACCTCCTTGTCAGTGTACCATCCTGACATGGTCCCCCTTACTCCTGTAGGTCCATGTTGTTGCTCACTGTGGACCACATGGCCGGAGGAGTCGAAGGGGAGAGATGACCTACTGCATTGGATTGTTCACCAGCAATGCACTCTTATTGAATAGCAGGCTGTGATAATTGCAGAGACCCTGCGGGTGGCTGCTATACTTGAGGCATGGCTGCTGGACCCATTTCACTCGCAGTCCTAAGAGTGGTCCCTTTTCTGTTGGACTTCATACCCCACCTTACTGGACTGATGGTTGTTTAATTCCTTATGTCCCTCTATTGCTGTTTGTGTCCACTTCCCCTTCCTCTCCGTTATCACTGCCATCCTGTAAATATGTTGATATTGTACATAGGTTCTGCATTTCATTGTTTTGACAGTAGTTATAGCTGCTCTGTTAGTCATTCACATAGTTGTAGTGTTTGTGGTAGCAATGTTTCTTGTAGTTTAGTTTTTACAGTTCCAATTCATGCTGTAGTGTTAGCAGTTGTAGTTTTTGTAGTTTTCATTTAGTTGCAATAGTGTCAGTAGTAGCCGTTGTTGAGCACATATTGGTGTTGGTTGTTGCTTTTGTGTTCCTGCTGTTGCAGTTTGTTATGTCTCATGATGTAGTTACTGTACTGTTATTCTTGCTTTTGTGTTGCTTTTGTCACTTTATAAATACCACTTTCTTCAGTTCCCTGTGTCCTGTGACATTTTTGGGTGCTTGGGTATTTTGGACCATTTGTACCGTTATTTGGTTGTCACACGCGGGTCCTGGGTGTTACTTGGCATTCACTTGGCCATGTGTGTCTTATTCTGGGTTCTGCATTGCTGTTTGCTCTTGGAATTGCATTCAAGGCTGTGTTTCTTTGCATGTGCTCCAGGGCAGGGCAGTCTCACCTCTGCACTGTGTTTCTGTGGGTGTTTGCACTGCCTGGCTCGGTGCTGTATTCAGTGCAGTCTTATTTGCTATATTCAGAGCTGTCTTATTCCCGGGCTATTTTTGCCCTACACTCCCAGCCCAGTTTGCCCGGCTTCCTTAGCATACTATATTCAGCAGATTTAGCATTGGGCCATTCCTTTTGAATATAGTGAGCTATTTGATCTAGGCTAATTTTGCACACCGGCAGTGCTAATTTTGCCCCAGGGCAACGTTTTGAATATCTGGCCCAACGTGTTTAATCCCAATCTGTTTATTAGTACACGGGTACATAAAAAATTTGCAGGTATGCACATACTTGCAATACATGCATTTCCCACACTTGTGTGTGCTGGGGCGGGGGGGGAGTAGGAAGATCCAGTTCCAGTGGTATGCTGCTGACCACCATATCTTTGATATATCCACATTTTTAAAAACTACCTTTGGGCCATTCTCTACAAGGTTCTGGAGTTTGGGCTCAAACTGCAAAATAGACCAGTTACTGGCAATGATTTCTCTAATTTCATTCGCTCGTTTTGAATATGTAAAAGACACTGAGGTGAGGTTTCCCTACATGGACCCGTATAGTTTAATGTGGCTGCCCAGTCCGTAGTTCCAACTTCCTGTATGGCTGTGGCTATGCTATGGGCACTATATCCCCTTTCTTTAAATCTCCTAACTTGGATACTACATTTTGTCTCAAATTCAGTTCTTTCAGTACAGTTTCTTAGTGTGCGTACTAGCTGACTCTTAGGTATGTGGAACTTTATATGGTGTGGGTGGCAGCTCTCATATCTTAAAAAAAATTACTTTTGTCTGTAGGCTTTTGAAACAATGTCATACCTCCCCTCAACGTTCTTATAAATGTTCAAATCTAAGTAGGTAATCTCACTAGGGTGTATAGTGTACTTGTACCATAAACAACTGCTGGTATCCTCCATTCAGTAAACAGAGGACTCAAATTCACTTATGGTACCCTTCTGTATAACAAGTACTGTATATCATCAATACAGCACTGCCACAAATCCACCTGATGAAAGAATGGATTTGTGGTGGCATTGTAAAGGTGGTCCACCTCCCACTTTCCAACACACAAGTGGCAAACTAGGTGCCATAGTTGCCCCCATGGCCATGACCCTAATTTGCAAGTATGTTTTATTTGCAAACATAAATGCATTTTTTGTCAAAACCTCCTCGGCCATTTGAAGCAAGAACTCAGTGGGTACTGCCACTAATTCATCTTCGGGTCTTTGGTCAAGAAAAAAAAACATGGCCTCCAAGTCCTCCTTGTGTGGGTTAAGTGTGTATAAGGAATTAACATTTAACGTGGCAAAATACCATTCCAACTGTATATCAAGGTTTTCCACAATATTCACAATTTCAGTTGAGTCCCGTGCAAAGGAACTTAAACCCCCTGACCAATGGCTGAAGAAACTGGTCAATGAAAAGGGAGAGAGATTCAGTAACCCAACCCCTCCCAGAAATTATAGGGCGACCCGATGGGTGGCCCAGTCCTTTGTGAATTTTTGGTAAAATATAAATCATTGGTAGAACTGGACAAGACACTTGATTAAACATGATATCAGAAATGTACCCCTTTACAAATCCTCTACTCGAAAGGTTATCAACCTGTTCCTTAAATGTTGCTACTTGTGAGTTAGAAATTTTAATATAAAACCTATTAATAACTAGCTGTCTCTCTACTTCAGCTAAGTAGTCAGTTCTGTTCATAACTACTATGGCTCCGCCTTTATCAGCTGGTTTTACAACAATCTTTTTAATATTTCTAAGATCTTTTAGGGCCTCCATTTCTTCTCTGCTGCAATTCAAGAAGGAACTGTTAGTGGGACTATTTTCAAAATATCTAAGCCCAACTCATAGTTCCTTACAACGGTGGACACCACCGGGTTGTAGAGGGGACAAAATTCTAAACAAGGTTTAAAATTAACAATTGACTCAGAAGCAGTGGCATTATTTGACTCTTGATGGCTTTTATTATCAGAATGCATGCATTTAAGCATGAGATTATGGGCAAATTTATGCAAATCTAAACATACTGAGAAAAAGTTTATATCAGTGTTGAGGCAAAATGATAAACCTTTACTTAAAACATTTGTTTCAGCTGCTGTTAAATTATAATCAGAAAGGTTCACAATAGGAACCAAGTCTCTAGAGTTATCTTCAGGGGGTTGGGGGTCAGAGGCATCCATATAATTCTGAATCAATAGGCACTCCTGCCTCTTCCTCCACGCTGCTCCCCCACTTCAGCTTCCTCCTTCTAGATGGTATGATATCTGAAATTGTGTTTTGCACTAATAGCACCTGGTTCCCCGAGAATACACGGGGAAATGTATCTGGGGGAATTCCCCTGAATCGGCTTCCATCTGGGGTTCCGACTCAGACCTAAGCAACGTACCCAAACAAAAAAAAAAACAAGCAATAGCACCCTATTAGACCTTATTTTAGTAAATAGAGCTCATCTATTTACCCATTCTAGTGTCTTCACTGACACCAGCGACCACTGTTAGATTGCCTGTGTGCAAGCCATAACAAAACCAATTTCCACCTCCAAATATACCTTATTTATTTATTTAGGGATTCAGATCATACCTTTGAGCTCAGAGCTCTTTTACAAAGGTTCCATGTCAAACAGTGACAATGACAACAATAACAAACAGTTTATATACAATACTCGAATAGTAGGAAGCTAGTATACAATAAGGTTACAATGCCATTCATAGTACCAATGGTGTTAGTACAGCATCAAGAGCATTCAAGTAGGGTAAAGGACAGTGTTTGTATGTAGTGAAGGAGATAAAGAGGTGTGACACCTAGTGTGAGAGTCCGAGGAGGAGTCAAGGTGAGGGGAGGAGAGACTGGGGTGGGGAGAGTGGGCAGCCAAAAGAAGTGGCTTTGTCTAGGAGGTTGGGAGGTAGTGGTAGTAGGTTGGTTATAAGGTTGATCCAGTGGGGGAAAAGGCACAGAGGGAGAGGAAGACAGAGGGATAGGGCAAGGGGGAAGAGTGGGGGGAAAGGAAGGGGAAGGAGAGTGTGGGTGAGTGGGCATTATGGGTGTTAGAGTCCTAGTGGCAGTCACAAACTGTCCTAGTAAGAAGGTGTTGCCTTATGCCATTTTTGAATTGCGAGTTGCATTGGGAGTTTAGAATGTGCACTGGGATTTCATTGAGCCATTGGGGGGCCCTATAACTGAAAGCACGCTGTCCCTGCACAGTTCGACAGAAAGGTGTTGATAGGGCCCCCCTCATCCTGCCTCTGGTGGTATAGCTGGTAGCACTTGATATTAGGATGCTAGAAATGCATGGGGGGTTTTACCCATTAGCACCTTTTTTCCAAGGAGGCATGTTTGGAATATAATCCTGTTCTTTAGTGGCAGCCAATTGGTATGCTCGTATAAGGAGCAGGTGTGGATATTTTGATCTGCAGCCATTGTGAATCTACATGTCTTGTTGAGGGTAATGTGAATCCTTTTTAGTGCAGTGTCTGTTGCTGCACTGTAGACATCCATAGTCAATGGTAGAAAGGATGGAGCTGGAGACTGAGAGACGGAGGGCCTCTGAAGTGAGATAGTTTTTATACCTATAGAGTACACCCAGCTTGGTATTCACTGCCTTTATCACCATGTCGATGTGTTGGGTGAAGGTGAGGGAGTCATCAATGGTGACCTCCAGGTACTTGAAGGAGTGAACTTGTGCTAACGGTTCACTGACTTTATTGGAGATGATGAGGGGAGGGAGCTTCTTTTTGTGTTGTGGGCTGGCTGTGAGCATCACCTTGGTCTTTTTGTAGTTTAATAGAGTTTATGGCAACAGTACCAGTCTTCCAGCTTGTAGAAGGATGCCTGCAGCTCGGAGTGGAGGGTGACTATTGATGAACTGCTGGTGAGAAGTACAGCATCGTCTGCGTAAAGTATCAGTTTAGTGTCACAGGCTTCAGGAAGATTATTTAGGAAAAGGCTGAATAGTAAGGGCCCCAGTATTGACCCCTGTGGGACCCCTAAAGATACCTCGTTGGAGCTAGATACTGTGTACCCAATTTTTACACATTGGCTTCTGTGTTTTAGGTAGTTCTTGAACCAGCAGACAGCAGTGGTTGCAACCCCCAGGTTCTGTAGCTGAGTCAGGAGGAGAGAGTAATTGACAGTGTCGAAGGCTTTAGTGAGGTCCATGAAGACTGACCCCACCAGTTTTGCTTCATCTAGTACCTTATGCAAGAAGTCAGTGTAGTCCAGCAAGGCAGTGGAGGTACTATGATTCTGCCTGAAGCCATGTTGGTTTGGTCATAATAGGTTGTATTTGTTGAGGTAATCTGTGAGTTGGGTGGCCACAATCTTTTCCAGGACTTTAGATAAGGGAGAGAGGATGGATATTGGCCTGTAATTGGTGGTGCATGTCATATCACCGTTCTTGTGCACTGGCGTCACAAGAGCCTGTTTCCAGATCCCGGGGAATTGTGAAAGAGCCAGTGATTTAGTAAATAGTTTTGTAACTGGCACGATGATGACATCCAGTGCTAGCAATAGGAGTTTCATATCGACTCCATCACTCCCCATTCTGGTATTGCCTAGTATTTTTTTATGTGTTTGTAAGCCTCCTTCACTGACACTTTTTTGAAGTAGAAGACAGGGGTTGAGCCCCCTTGAGGCATGCAGTTAGTTTGTTCCCCAGCAGGGTGCAGGTATTTGGGGGAGTAGCACTCCAGTCAGGTCAGTAAACGCTGTGTTGAGAGAACCCGCGATGTGCCATGGGTCAGTAATTGTGGCGTTGTTGATGTTGAGCGAGTGGGGGATCTTTTTCTCATCCTTCCCAAGAAGGTTTTTAATGTTCTCCCAAAAACTCTTCCCATTGCCCCAAGTTTTATTAAGCTGCTCCTTGTGGAAGTTGGCCTTTACTTGGCGGATAAGATTGGTGTAGTGGTTTCTTGCAGCTCTATAGGATTGGAAGTTGTGTTTGCTGTGAGAGGACCTGGCTTTTTCCCAGAGGTTGTCCCTTTCCTTCATCTGGGCGAGGAGATCCCCTGTGATCCAGCCATTAACTTGACCCCAAATGTTTCTTTTCCTCAGTGATGCACAGATATCACAAATATTGTTGAAGCCCTCTATAAAGAAACTTAGGGCTTGGTCAATATTAGGTGCATGATCGATGGGGGACCATTCAAGCTAGGAGAGGGCCCCAAGCTTGCCCTTCCCCAAGACCCTACTATTAATTATGATAGGTGGGGACTTGCTCAATTTGTTTGACTGTGTGAAAGTGACTGGGGATTGATCACTTAAGATGTCAGCAGTACTTTAATCTCAGAGATCCAAGAAGGGGAACTAGAGAGGAGCCAATCGAGGAGGGTGTCTTTTCCTGTTTTGTGGTTCTGCCTTGTTGGGCTGTCTATGAGTTGGGTCGGGTTGGAAGTAGTGACCATGTCCTTGAAAGGCGTGGATTCCCTGCCCTCCCAGGTGATGTGAAAGTCACCTGTTATGAGAAGCTCTGTGCCCTTAGAAAGGGTAGCAATTGTATCCAGTATTCTTGGGAGGCCATTCCTGGCTTTAGTGGGTGGAAGTTAAACTGAGGCTAAGATTAGAGATTTGCCGTGCCGTCCAACCTATGCTTTTATTGCTAGTAGTTCATGGTCATCCTCGACCCTGGTAACAGGGAGGACCGAGCAGCGTAGGTAATCCCTGGCATAGATAAGGACTCCTCTGCCTCTCTTGCCACACCTGTCTTTCCTAAATGTTTGCTATCCTGGGAGCATCACTTCATTGTCTTTTATCTTGCTTCACAGCCAGGTCTCTGTCAGACAGAGAATGTCAGGCTCATGGTAGGACATCCACGCCTGAAGTAGGTCAAACTTTGCTTTGAGGCTGAAGATGTCCAGTGCAGCTATTTTCAGGCCTTTACTCATGTTTCCCCCTGCGTATGACACTGGTGGTGGGCCCGGATTGGTATGGATGTTACCTGATAGAAGAAGAAGTATGAATATTATTTTCCTGGCTGAGAGGTTTATGCTAATGGTGGAGCGTATCTTATACCTCCAGCTCTTGCAATGGGGGAGGAGAGCGTTCACCAGGGTCCTTCAAGAGTAATCGCTAAAATCTGGACCCCCTTTCATTTCTTTTTGACTTGCAGAACTCATTTAAGTGGCAGCATTTCTATTTAGCCAAAACAGTGTATGCTGCTTATGATATCTCCCAGGAAATTGTCCTTGGGGTAATTGATAAGCATGCACCCCTGATTAAAAGCTGAACAAAGAAAAAGTCCTGTACTTGGTTTATAGCAGAGTTGAAGGCTGCATTGCTTTATAGAGATTCACTATGGGAAAAAAAACTCAGAGAACCAAAACTTCGGCAGACTGGACAGCATTTAGGACGGTTAGAAACTGTTGTACAAAGATGGTCCAAGAGGTTAAAACAAATTATTTCCACACTGAACTGGACTGTTCCCTCAGATGTTCTACCAAATTCTGGAAAATGCTTAAGGATATAGAAGGTCATGCATCTTCTAACTGTCTGCCATGTGTAACCCCCCCTACAAATGGGGGTTCCCAAAAAGTCTTCCTGGAACTTGCCTAAATGCTCACTGCCAGGCTGGTGTCCTGCATTTTAGCAGTTTAAATGTGATTACCAGAGCTTGTATAGCCTTGGTGTACTGTCTCTTTAAGAGCTGCCTAATTGCAGCATGAGTAATCTGAGAGGCAGCTCTGTTGAAAGATGTAACTATTTGCTGAAAATCATTTACAGTGATAATGATAATGTAGTTTGTCTAACATGCTTTCTTTGTAGCAAGGAGTGTTTTGTTTGTCTCCACTATCTTTGTCCTGGACTGCAAGTTGGACCAAACAGTTCTGGTGGGACCTAAAATGTAGCCGGACTACAGGAGCTGTCTGAATTCAATATCTTAGGAACTGTGGTTTGAGTTTTTTGCACCATTTTTGCAACTGAAGGGGGAGCTCTAGCTTTGACTGACAGCCAAATCAGCCAACCAATTCTTTTGGATCTTGGGGAAGTCCCACGCTGCATGCAGTTTTTCAGTTAGAACTAAGCTGGAAGCTGAGCAAGAAGGAGCAGAAGTGTTTCTGAGCAGCAATCGTGAGTGGATTTGCATGGGAGAACTCTGAAAAGACTAAGTTTTTGGCCTGCATGCCGGTGTGCTACTCCTGAGAGTGAGAGAAGAGTATTATTTTGGACTAAATCCACGTTTGTGTGACTAAAGTAAGCTACTGAAGTGGGCCAGGCTCAACCTGAAGACCACCAAATATTTTTGCTGAATGCGATCGGCCTGTCAGGAGTTCCAACTACCCCTAAGCTCCCGGTGTGTGCAGAGACATTGCGATTGTGCCTGGGGAGCGCTTTGCCTGGTACAGTAGAATTCCCATACATGTAAATGTGGTATGAGCTGCTAGTGGGTTGTGAATTAATTCCCCACTGTGTGAACTGTGTTCTGCTTGCTGGAAGCTGTATCCAGCCCAAAACAGACTGCTTCTGAACTTGTCTCCATGCAGTCTGGGCTTTGCCAGACTGGCCCAGCCAAACTACCCACTGCACAGAGAAGCCATTGACGAGAGACCTGCCTGGGGATCAGCCCCCTGCTCCACGCTTGAACAGGAACAATGCCTCTGCGACTTGTGTGGGCCCTGCTTCTCCTGGCATTCCAGATCAACCACCTGCAGTCTTGATTTTCGTCCAGCCTGTGCCCAGTCTTGGGTATCGTGAGTAAATACCAGGGTAGCTCCCTACAACAACAGCTTAATCTGAGTGTGTCATCTGATTGTCTTGTTGTTTCCTTTCCTTTACGAACTGAGCCCTCTGGCTCTGGATTACAAATATTGTGTACTGTGCATGTTGTGTTTTCCATCACAGGGCCCCAAACAGCTGCAACCCTGGGCAACTGTCCTGGCTGGCCCATCTCTTCTCTACCTGGGTACCCAGAGGTGGTCTGTGTGGGGGGACTCAAAGCTCATGCATAACTGCTTGACTGATACAACGTTTAAGCTAATTAACCTGATTGTGCCCCTCCCTTGTTCAAGTCTCCTGAATAAATCAGATCTAACTTTTTCTGCATGTAATCTGACTGTGGTTCCAGTTTATGCTCAAAATACTGTACTGTTGCTATTTGCTGTGCTTAACCTTGTTTTACAGGGGGTCCCCAGGGTCGAGCCAGAGGAACCAGCCCTGGTGGTAAGTGCAAACAGTGTGGGTACTTGTGTGGTGTACCAGGGGTACTGTGAAAGTAATTATTGTACAGTGTTCAGGCCACTAGAGGGGAAAGAGGGTGGTTACAGTGTCCCAGAGGGCTGTGCCCAGGTTAGCTTGACCACTACCAACCCTGACCTCCAGGTGGAAGCACCCATTTCAGAACTCAGGCCCCTTAACCTACTACTAGCCAAGGAGGCAGGGGTAGTAGCCCTTGGGATAGTGCCACCTAGGGGTTACACATGTAAAATCACTTCTGGCTCCATCACAGTGACCAATAAACATACAATCCTTGACCTTCTCAATAACCACTTCGCCATTGCAAGCCTTGCATTTGATACTTCCCCGTCCAGTAACCTCTGCTCTCAACTTGGTCTACAGGATCCAGCAAAACTGGACACTAACATTTCAGTGAACGCCACAGCCTTTGCCTTTCAGCCTGTATCTCTGAAAGAAGTGGAGGATGTAATTTTACAGCTGGATTGTAGGAAGAGTGCGGTTGCAGACTTAATTGACCCATACTTCCTAAAACTTAGTCACCACGTCCTGGCTGTGCCAATTACACACCTCTTCAACCTATCACTTATGCAAGGTAATAGCCTACATATTTGGAAAACTGCCCATGTGATCCCTCTCTACAAATCTGGTGATCCAGGTGATCTGAATAGCTATAGACCCATTCCCCCTACTCCCTATCCTTTCTATAATGTTAGAGAAAATAGTACACAGTTTAGGAAGTTCCTGGACTCCTCAAATCTGCTTAATCCTCTGCAATCAGGATTTAGGCCACAACATAGTACACTTTTGGCCCTTGCAAAACTGACTAATGACTGGCAGGGCGCCCTTGATAACAAAAACTTTGTATGTGCAGTATCTCTGGACTTAAGCAAGGTGTTCAACACAGTCAACCATGACCTGCTTTTACACGGGTACATGACAACTCGCTCGCGTCAATTCACTCCCGACATCTCGCTCCCGCAAAGCTCGCACCCATTCTAACTAGCTCCTTCACCAATTCACTTCTGCTCCCGCTGTGACAGTCCATGCATTACATGCAACCTAAGCAGACATACATAATCTATGTAATTGCTTAATTGTTTGAGCTTCGTTCAGTAATCTGACAGCTACTGCAGCACTGTACAAAACTGCAATGTTCCCAATCAACTGTAATGGAAATCCTAATAATAACATAATTTTCATTCATTTCATTTTGTTCACAGTTGCTGGTGCTACTAATATCCCACTGCTGGTGATTTAATTTAATTTTTTTGCTGATGGTATGGTTCGTTTAGTTTAGTTTTCAGCTGCTGGCACTGAACACACAACGGGGAGCATATTAAACAGGAGCGTTATTTTATTAGTTTATTTTCATTCGTTTCATTTAGTTTTCAGCTGCTGGTACTGATTTAATTTGTATTAGGCATATTAGACAGGAGGGTATACTTTACTGCTGGTGCTGATTCATTCGTTTCTGGTACTGAACTGATCATTCAGAACTGTTATTTTTCATTCATTTAGTTTAGTTTTCAGCTGCTGGTACTGAACACACATTGGGGAGCATATTAGACAGGAGCATATGCTTTGGTGCTGATTTATTTTATTAGTTTATTTTCATTCGTTTTGTTTAGTTTTCAGCTGCTGGTACTGATTTAATTTGTATTAGGCTGGTGCTGATTCATTCATTTCTGGTACTGAACTGAACACACAACAGGGAGCATATTAGGCAGTAGTGGGTTGTTAATGGAGCGAATTGACTTGGGTATGAACTGTCGGGATCGAATTATCAGGGAGCGTATTGTCGTGCTCCCCTTTTACACACATACTCTCCGTACGACTGGCCTTGACCCCCCCCTGCCATAAGATGGTTCTCAAACTACCTCATAGGTTGTCTTCAGCAGGTAAAAGCAGAAGGGGAATTCTTGCCACTGAAACCCTTGCTCACGGGTGTCCCACAAGGCTCCATATTGGGACCACTGCTCTTCACACTCTACATTAATAGTATCAACTCAGGAATAAAATCTGCAAATATTCATCTTTTCACAAATGATACAATCCTTTACATTAGCAGACCTACCCCCGAAGCAGCCTGCTCTGACTTACGGCAGGAATTCAAGCAGCTCCAATTAAATCTACTGAACAAGAAGCTTCTTTTGAATGCTAAAAAAACTAAGGCGAAGCTTCTCTCTCCCCTAATCTATACCCCTAATCCTGCTACCCTAGGATTCGTACCAAAGTTTACTACTCTCCTAGGTAAATTATTAGACTTCGTACCCAGTTTCAAGTATCTGGGGGTCTGGATTGACCATAATCTCTCCTTCCCTCTTCATATCGAGGAAATAATAAAAAAGCTTAAGCAGAGACTTGGCCTATTTTATAGGATAAAACACCTGCTGACTCAGGATGCTAAAAAAAGGCTGGTCCAACCCACCTTCCTATCGATTCTGGACTATGGTGACTTCCTTTATGGCCAGACTCCTACATCTGCATTAGCCAAACTTGATGTGCTGTACCATAGAGCCATAAGATTTGTCTCTGCTGCACTGTATTCTACGCATCACTGCTCTCACTACACCTTAGTTGGCTGGTCATCTCTCACTTTCAGAAGGCAAAGAAATACTGCCTTCTGGATTTATAGAGTAATGACAAAGAAGTTGCCTAATGTACATAGCTGACTGTCTACTCCAAGTACAATAAGCAAGTATACATTGAGAAGAAAATACAAAATCACACATGCCCACACAATGCAAAGCATCATGGGCTGCATAAGCAAATCACCACAGAATGTCACGCTGGTTCAACTTTAAGCAGAATTGCATGGTGCCGAAAGGCCTCTCACACAGTTTGCAAAGGGTGCTAACAAATGACATAGACACATGTTTAGTCCTACCAGGACTCATCAGTATGCCTCATCTGTTTGACACCCCAGTGGAATGAACCAGCTACCCTAAGACAGTCTGTCTGGGTTATGTTGTAGTGAACCCATTAAAATAAAAAACTATATAAAAGACAAAGAACCTCTGTGCGCAAACACTGAGGCAAGGGTTACCCTAAAGGGCATTTGGCTGGGAAGCCAAGTTTCAAGAAAATACAAAATCACACATGCCCATACAATGCAAAGCATCATGGGCTGCATATGCAAATCACCACAGAATGTTATGCTGGTTCAACTTTAAGCAGAATTGCATGGTGCCGAAAGGCCTCTCACACAGTTTGCAAAGGGTGCTAACAGATGACATAGCCCATGATGCTTTGCATTGTATGGGCATGTGTGATTTTGTATTTTCTTGAAACTTGGCTTCCCAGCCAAATGCCCTTTGGGGTAACCCTTGCCTCAGTGTTTCACACAGAGGTTCTTTGTCTTTTAAATAGTTTTTTATTTCAATGGGTTTATCACAACATAACCCAGACAGACCATCTTAGGGTAGCTGGTTCATTCCACTGGGGTGTCAAACAGATGAGGCATACTAATGAGTCCTGGTAGGATGAAACACGTGTCTATGTCATCTGTTAGCATCCTTTGCAAACTGCGTGACAGGCCTTTCGGCACCAGAGGGCATTTGGCTGGGAAGCCAAGTTTCAAGAAAATACAAAATCACACATGCCCACACAATGCAAAGCATCATGGGCTGCATATGCAAATCACCACAGAATGTTATGCTGGTTCAATTTTAAGCAGAATTGTATGGTGCCGAAAGGCCTCTCACGCAGTTTGCAAAGGGTGCTAACAGATGACATAGACATGTGTTTCGTCCTACCAGGACTCATCAGTATGCCTTATCTGTTTGACACCCCAGTGGAATGAACCAGCTACCCTAAGACGGTCTGTCTGGTTATGTTGTGGTGAACCCATTAAAATAAAAAACTATTTAAAAGACAAAGAACCTCTATGTGCAAACACTGAGGCAAGGAGTTACCCAAAGGGCATTTGGCTGGGAAGCCAAGTTTCAAGAAAATACAAAATCACACATGCCCACACAATGCAAAGCATCATGGGCTGTGTCATCTGTTAGCACCTTTGCAAACTGTGTGAGAGGCCTTCGCACCATGCAATTCTGCTTAAAGTTGAACCAGCATAACATTCTGTGGTGATTTGCATATGCAGCCCATGATGCTTTGCATTGTGTGGGCATGTGTGATTTTGTATTTTCTTGAAACTTGGCTTTTCAGCCAAATGCCTTTTAGGGTAACCCTTGCCTCAGTGTTTGCACACAGAGGTTCTTTGTCTTTATGCATTGAGAAGCTCCACTTATATCACCTTATCCATACCTAATGTCAAATCAAGATTCGGTAGGTCCTCAATAAGTTTCACTCTACCCCAACTGTGGAATAAATTGCAAAAAACTCTTAAGGTGGCCCACCCTATCTCCCTGGCCTCATTCAAGACACTTTATTGACGATCTATCAAGGAGACATGTAAATACTTCCCCTGATTGTGGCCTGGTATTTCCTGCCTGCAGTTGTCTCCCTTGTGCACATGACACCATCCTCACTAAGTAAAGTTGGTGCCTCTCATCGCTTTGTATCTCCTCCTTCCTCCTGTCTCCTCTTGCACCCTGCTCTTTCCTCCTCCCTCCCACTTTGCATAATGTCCACACTTCCTCTTCCCTTCCCATATGAGAGGTGCTCAATGGGTAACCTAGTATTTATTTACTTGTTGCCTCAGGATACTCTTATAGTACTGCCTGCAGGCATTTGTACATATTGTAAACTACAAGATCCTTGTACATATTATTTATAGACTTTTTTGCCTTCTCAGACTATTGTTCTCCAAACTTCTCTATTGAATAAGCCTCACATTGTTACGTATTCATCCTGTGTACACATATTCTGTAGTATGTATATTGTTTTCTTATTGTACCTTATATTTATCTTAACTTCCCAGGTCCACCTTGAAAATGAGTTTACTCAGTGGTGTCTCGCAAGGTAAAATAAAGGTTGATTGATTGATTGACCTGTCTGTGTCCGAGGGTCCTGTGGTATAATCAAGGACTGTATGAATGTTATCAACACCACTTGTGAAATTAACAGGTTTCTTTAATATAGATTTTAAACCCCCTTGATTAGTCCCTCCTAATTTTCTGCTCCAGTCAAACGCTGTTATTCTTATAATCATTTTTGTCCCTCAAAATTTTTTGCTGTTTTTGTTTCTTCAAATTAACATCATATCTGGTAACTTTATCAAACAGAAGTTTGTTGTATTTTTGAAATTCATCCTCACTAGTTTTTTGCTTTCAGAAGAATCTCAGCATTGACAATGTCCAAGGTTAATTGGTCACAGACTGGTTGCGCATATTCCAGTATCAATTTAATATTTTTGATAGAGGCTTCATTCATATTAGCATGTCATTTAGCCATAAATTCAAGATTATCAGTTCTGTGGGAAGGTTTTTGTAGTATGCGCAAACCCCGCAGCACTCTGTCAACCTCGAGATAAGCCTCCAAAGTAGTCTTATGCCAATACATTCTCCTACTTTAAGCACAAGCTTCTCCAGGTTCCTGAACACAGATTTGGCCTCTGGCTCATGTGTTGTTGCAGTGAGTCCAGTTTCCAAATTTAATAGGGGATTCACATCGCTGGTCATGGAGAAAATCAAGTTGGCAAAGCTGCTGACCTGTACGCTGAAACTCGCAGTCACATCAGACTCTTTTTCCTAATTGGCCAATTTGCAGGAAATACTTCGCTCAATTTTTTCAAATGTTATATATGCACTAGTACGGCACAAAGAGGGAAACTGTGATGAGTTAATTGTTCTTAAATTGCGCTGTGATGCACAAATACACTCAGTAGCTGAGTGAACTCAACCCACTACCGACAGAAGGCAAAATCCGTTTTTTACACCCCTCCATATTTCAGGGTAAAAGGCCCTTGTTAGTCGATCAATGCCCTTGATTAATCACCATGGGCCTTATGCATGAATGGGAAGGAACTACGAGCCGGAGGCACGTATCCCACCCATGTAGATCAACACCTGCGGACACGTGCAAACCCAGGGGCATGCACCACGGAAGTGCACCTGTCCACAACCCTGCCCCCTGGCACATAGGACTTTTCAGGGCAGCTGGGGGTAGGGTTGTGGTCCCAGGTGGGCATCCAATCAGATGCCTGTCATGGGCTGAAAGTGGATCACATGTGCGCTGTGGCACAGGTCTGGGTGCATAAATGCCTACAGCAGGCACCGGGACCTGCGTGTCCATACACCACTGTGCTGCCATCTCCATAACCCCCCCTGCCACAGTACAGGGCTCCATTCTATGTCAGCTGCCACTCCCCCACCTGCCCCGGATCAGCAGCAGCCCTTGCACCACTCTTCACAGGCATGTGGTGACCATCATGGCTCACAGTCGCCACAGCCATATAGCTTCCCAGTGCCCCCTCATGGCACCAAAACCCCTCAGCCCTATACCTGCATGCCAGTACCACTCCATGGGATGGTTGGCAGAACAGCCCTCCACATATCTCAATGGCCACCAGCCATCTGATACATGTGGATGTGCATCAGCTGCTTGCACCTGCATAAGTCAGATGGTTGACAGCCATGGTGATGTGTGGAGGGCTATACCACTGGCTGTCCCATTGAGCAGCACTGGCATGCATGTACGGAGCTGGAGGGGGTGGTGTCTGTGCCATGGGGGGGCCAGGGCACATCTGTGTTGGGGGGCATCAGGGCACACAGCGGTGCAGGAGCAGCCTTGTCAGTGGGAGGGGAGTGGTACTGCCGTGGGGCAAGGGCACTGTCAGATGGGGGGCTGCTGAGATGCTGCCAGGATGGGGGTGGCTCGGTGTGCCAGGAGGTGGGCAGCTCTCTTGCTGCTGAGGCTGGGGGGGCCCTGTGGATGCGTGGGCTTGGCCATGTACTGCAGTTATGACAGGGTCCCCCATGGTGTAGCTGACAGTCCACTATGCTCCCCTATGGATACACTACACTCTGCTGTGCATGGTGCATAGTGCCACCATACCTCATGCCCACCCCCGCATATTGTGGTATGCGCGGTCCATGAGTCAGGTGCATTGGTGGCTGCACACCCCATTCCATGCATCCCGCTTGGGGGTGCAATGGGTGCAGAGTGGTTACGCACCGCACTTGCACAGCTCATAGCCACTCCATGGGATAGTGCATAGGGCCCCATATGACCATTATTGTATATAAAAACAGTTCTAAAGCTGCCTTCCATAGACTTTAATGGGGCACATTCCCACGCTTTCCCTGGACACAAGTCATTATGCATCTGAGCATGGGGGCAGATCTTAGGCAGTTCCAGACACCGGGAAGTGGAAGGGTTTGGTTGGGGACAAATTTATGATCCCTCCTACTTGTTAATAATAGAACAAAATGATATCAGATATATCCAGAAGGCATGTGGCAGAGGTAAGGCACACAATATCAGGTGCAAATCCCATTTAAAATAACTTGGGGAATCTCTTTAAAATAACTGACCATATTAAGAAGTACTAGGTCCAGATTTTCAGAGCAGCAGAATTGCTGCAAGCCCTGGATGCACCAAATATATGATGCACCAGGCCTAAGGCAATTGGATCTAATATCCCGTGTGCAATTGACACAAGTTAGACTACTTTTTTGTGGTCTAGCTTGTATCAATCTTGGGAACTGTGGTGGAGTTCCCCCCCTTTTTAGTTTTAACCGTTCAATATAGTCCAGAACCTGAAGTCCTTGTCTTTGCCTTCTGTTAGCCTTTTCTTTGTTGTTTCTTTGTTGTTCTAAGTCTGTTGCACAACAGCATCGTTTGTTTGTCTCTTTTTTCCTGTCTTCACTTTGTCTTCCACTTTCTATAGTCCTATTGTGGGGTGTTGACCGCTCGCTATAATGGGACACTTTTCTAAGTGACTTCAGTCCTTTTGGTACTATAGGGTACGATTGAAATAAAGTGCAGACCATGGATGCATGTTAGTACCCTTAGGGGACCGCTTTAGTGCTTTAAATGTAGTGTTCTGCTTTATCCCTGATATTGGACCAGCGGTCCATGTGGAAGCATACAAACCCCCATTCTTGTTTTCTTGTATTTGCCTTGCACAGGTGTCTGCAGGTTATTCCCGATGGCTAGGTGGCAGCAATTTCAGACAGCTGCTAGTTCATGGGATGTGACCTGTGTACTCCCCATTTCCCCACAAGACCTTATTGTGGAGCAAGTCCTGTAACCCCCGCTCCAGTTACAGTACAAGTGAAGGCTGAGTCAGCCACTCAGTATGCTGAAACAGTTGTGGCACTTCCATGTAGTGTCAGGTCCATTTGTGAACCTTTCTTTCCCTCGGCTTGCTCTTTCGCTGCAGGGATAAGAACTGGTACCCCTAGACTCTAAACAAATACAAATGCAGCAGGGAAATGGGTGAAATTAAAATATGCTCCTTACTTTAGTTTGCCGCTTTCTAGATAGAGGGTGTGGTCTGTTAGCCAGAGAGGAATGCCCATGCTAACTGAAAGGTGTGTCTGTATAGGGAGTGAGCGGTATAATGTGTGCTGATTTTATGCTTTTAGTGAAGCGCTTCTCCTGTATGACTGGGCGGAGTTTCAGATAATACAGCCCACATTTTAGATACCGCATGAAAATTAAGCTACACAAATTGTTGGAACATGACTAAAATATCCTAGTACTGATTATTCTCATGGAGGAACAAGAAGTGATATTTATGATGTGAAATGTCTAAAGCTATGTATATAATAACGATGCATTTGTCTAACTGCTGGGAGGGATTTCAGTTTAGGGGAGGGGTCATAGACCTATATGAGGGCTAAGCTGAGACTCCCAGGTTAGATGTTCATTGGGAGAGGACCTGTTTGGTTCTCCCAGGGAGATCTCTGTTAGAGGTCAGGCACAGACTGATGTTGGCGGATAGTCCTCATGTTCTAGCTAAGCTGTGCTTTTTGATTTATTTTCCTTTACATGTTTATGCAAAGTGATTCGTTTGTCTTCTATTCTTTTCATTTATTGTTTTATTTTCAATAAAAATCATACCTGCCAGGTGTGTTGTACCCTATATACTGTCTCTCGTGAAAGTCATTTTATAACACCCACGACTGGGACCCTTTTCATAGTGCTTGTGCCCGAGATTTGTGCAAGCTGCCATAAATCAGGTAAACTGTTGCAAATGCATCCAACCTTAGAAAATTAGGTGCAGTTATCAGTGGCGGCTCTACACCAGAGCCTGCCAGGGCACGTGCCCTGGTAAAAAAATGCCATGCCTCAGTTGGTGCCCCATATGGTGAAGAGCTTTCCCCATAGTAACCATATATCAGTGCCCTGGCTGCCATCTGTTGTGCCCCAGCTGTGCCCTGGTAACCATTTGTGGCTAGAGCCGCTAGTGGCAGTTATATGAAATGGGATTGTCATAGCAGCAATTTCAAAGTGTTGTGACTCAGGACTTGATGTAAGCCCTGCACCACCCTTCGAAAATCTGGCCCCAAGTCTCCATCTGATGCTTGTGGTTGGCTATCTTGTTTTGTAATGAGATTCTTGATTACTTGACTGCTAAGTTTCAAGTTTATTTGCAGGAGATCTCCATTAAGTGCGATCATTTAAAAGGAGGTCCTGGTAGGACAGTTCAGTACATAGGTACAGTACAACAAAATAGTAAATACAAAGCAAGAGACAGGTAATTACAGTACAATATTTGGCATAAGTACATAATAAGAGACAGATAATTACCGTACAGTGTTATACATAACAATTTCTGTAGTGAGAGGATGACAGTACATTGAGAGAGCAGGGGTTATCATTTTCCTTTTCAAGGTCATTTTTTTTTTTTTTAGCAGGAGATACGCCATTGAAAGTCTCATTTACAAGGTGGTCCTGGAAGAACACCACAAGGTTTTACAAGACCACAACAGAGATTATACATTTCAGAGTAGGCAATACAATTACACAGTGAGAGTTATCTATAAAATTGCTAAAACCACCCAAGGTATAATTAAAATACAGAACAAGGGGTAGGTGGGGAAAAGTAAGGCATAGTGTTTAGGGAGGGAGGGTAGGCAACAAGAAAGAAAGATTAGACATAGCGAAGGAGTAAAGAGAGGGGAGGGAGGGAGGAGGAGGAAGAAAGGGCTGATGAAAAGGAGGGAAGGAGAGTAACAAACAAACAAAAAAAATAGCATTTAAAAAAGATACATGATACAATAAAACATAGAAAATCCCGTTAGACTGCTGCAAGTCCAATTCACCATCTGTTTTGTGCACGCAAGGCATGCAGCAATTCTGTGGCTCTGAAAATCTTGCCCCCTGGACTTCTTAATGTAGTCAATTATTTCAATATTTTTGTCAAAAAAAAAGTAAATTTTCATATATTTGCTGAGATATAGGATTAAGGCAAATTTGTTTTTTGGCATATACCTCAAGTGACAGGTTTTTCAGATGAGTACAACTGCAAAAACAACAGTCTGCCGGGGTTCAAGCAGCCAAAAAGGATCTAAGTAAAGAGAATTTATCAATACTAAATGCAGAATGTAAAAAATATAATGACACACTATTAATGGAAAATAAAAAAAATTCAAGATAATCTGTGGCCTGGACTGTTTGAAGCAATAAGTGAGCAGGACTCTACTACATTTTGCAAATTGGTTGCTAAAGAAACAAATAACTTTGATCCCTGTCTAGCAGATTCTAGGGAGGGAGAAGCCAGTACCAGAACCACAACTACAGGAGCTTATTAGTCCAAGATGGCGACTAGGCTGAGTTAACCATCAAGAGCTCTGTGTTAATGCTACCTCGTTTTTCCCTGTTTTAGTATTTTTCTTTTGCCCCTATTTTATGTCATTTTATGTGTGTTTAGGTAAGTTCTATCGACTGTTATAGTTTCACCTTGTTGTATTTCCATTTGCCTAAGTGTTTTCGAGGGAAGAGTCCATTTGAGAATTTGGACCTTTTCTTCTGGATGTTTCAGACCGTTATCGGTTGGTTATCATTTTTAGGAGCTGGGCATTATGGATTATTATCACTGGAAACACTGCTGTTCATGAGAGCTGCTTTTGGCTGGCAACTTTGGAAATAATAAATAAATCTGTGGATTAAGGGAAGATTCGTTTGGAGTCTAGCATTAGACCTGATTGGAGGCTTGGAATTATCGTGTCTTTTGGAGTACTTTTTGCTGCTAATTGAGTGGACTTTTGTACGGGTCTCCTGATATTGAGTGTCAGAGCTTATGAGAGGAATAAGGAAGGAGCCCCCTACTCTGCTGGGATCCTGAGTAGGAGCTACCGTGCCTGTAAAACTGGTTTAAATTTTTCGACATTAGAATCAGTTTGTCTGGGTGCAGTGTGCGGGGGGGGGACCTCCCCTATACGCCCTGAGCTGTAGGTTGTTGGACCCCTTGCTCTCCATGACCAAATGGGAGTCACCTTTTGAGCACTGGGGAGCTGGTGACTAGCCTTGGCTTTTTCCTAAGTTCCCCACAGGGTGCCCATGGGGGTTGTGCTTTGGGGGACTGTAGTTGCAGGGTGCGGGGAGGCTGGGGTAGTTGTGAGTCAGGTGCATTGGTGGAAGGGGGAGACCCTCCCGAAATGATTAGTTTTGGCATGCCCCAGTCACTGTTATATTTTCTGATCAGAAGAATATGGTTGAAGACTATCGTATTGGTCTGAATTTTTCCCTGGTTATTGAAGAACTGCCTGTGCGGTAGATCCAACCTTTCTGCTTGGGTGGATTAGGTTATGCTATCTGGAAGCTGAAGCTGTCTTGAACTGTGGTTTATGGTTCTAAGAGTGATGGATTGTTCGGGGGTTACTGAGTGATTAATAACTTTAATTCTTATTTTTCTTTTCTGCTGGTTTTCCAAATCCAACTGTGTGAGAGACAGTGGGGGTGACTTTCATGATATTGAACTGGAGTGGTGAGAGGACTCTAGTCTACTACATTTTCTTTCTTCTCTGTGTGAGAAGCAGCGGAGGTGACTGTTTGGACAATTAACACTGGAGTTGTGAGAGAATCCCAACAGATCATATCTGGTTCACCTTTAATTTTATTCTATATATTACATAAAGTTTTCTTTTTTTGGAATTGTTATTTAATTGTTAATTATTTTGTGGTTAGTTGGAAGAGTTTGGAAAGGTGGGAATTTTATGAGGTGGGGGCAATATAGGGTATTGTTGATAGAAGATGTTCTGGTCTGTTGCTCTCCGGGTCATGCACTACTCCCCTGTCGAACTCCGGGACACTAGGCCCTATTATTCCCCTCTTTTGCCTGCAGATGTTTATAACTGATGCAGGGCTTTAGGTATTGTTAGGAGAGGGGAAGGGTGGACTGGGGACTCTGGACTTCGTATGGGGGGGAGAGCGGGGTGGCCACATCAGGGTTGTATGGTCCAGGAGATGCCTGGGGCGAAATGGTCTCTAGATCGTGGCACTTCATGTCTGGTTACTATTCCGAAGGGTCCTGTAATTCTGGGCAGATAATTTGGCCAGCCCCGAAAACCTCGCTGACTCAAGTAGTGTTATGTAATGCCAGGTCTATTAGAAACAAGACGGCTATTATTGCTGATCTTGTTGGGACAGCAGACCTGGCTTGCATCACCGAAACCTGGCTTGATGACAACGTGGGCCCCATCTTGGAAGCGGTGGTCCCAGTCTGTTTTCAGGTGATATACCACTTGAGATCTGACTGCAGGGGTGGGGGTGTGGTTATTTGTTTTAGATCATATTTGGGTCTTACTGATGTACCAGTAGAGGTGGCCAGATCATTTGAGTTTACCATAGTAGCAGGTGTGGGCTGCAGGATTATTCTCAACTACTGCCTACCCGGGGATGGGAGATTGTTCCTGCAGGAAATGGTGGACTTCTTCATTGATGCGGCATTGGAGTCACCCAGGCTGATGGTCCTGGGCAACTTCAATGCCTGGGTCAATGATGAACTTTCACAGTTTGATCAAGACTTCCTCCAACTTATGTTGTCGTTGGGGTTCACACAGGTAGTTGCCTCTGCCACTCATAATCAGGGTCACTCACTTGATCTGATCTTCCTCTTGGGGATCGAGTCCTTCAATTTGGTGGTGGAGCCAGTCGTATGTTCCGATCACTACACAGTAAGGTTCAAATTCCAGCCCCCCCTTGTAGGCCTGCACCTGCGGAGATGGTCAGATACCGCACATTGAGGGGTGTTACCCCAGAGGGTATCTTGGCAGTTTTAGACCCATTGGGAGTTTCAAAGGTGGGTAAAGATCCAGAGAATCTAGTTTCAGCCTATAATAAGGCTATTACTGAGGCTGTGGATGTTATTGCCCCAATCCATGTTCATCCCCTCTCTTCACTCTCGGGCCCCCGGTTTGATGGAACCTTGAGGAAGTTGAGATGGGTGGGATGAAGGCTAGAGCGTCGCTGGAGGAAAACAGCCCATGATACCCACCACCTTAGATTGATAGACCATTATCAAAGCTATCAATCAGCAATCTCACGTAAGAAGGCAGAGTTCCTGTCCAGTGAGATAGCTGCTGCTCAGAACCGACTGGCTCAGCTCTTTCGAACCGTGGACAGACTGTGCAACCCAGCCTGTCTACAGGTTCAAGGAGCATTTTCACAAAATAAGTGTGATGAGTTTGCTCATTTCTTTGCAGATAGGGTGGCTGACATCAGGGCTGGAATTGGCTCAGCACCCTCTAGGGGGTTAGTGGTGGTCGGTACAGGGTCACTTCCCCACGGTCTTCCTGGAAATTTCTTGACCGGCCAGAGATAGGGGACATCATGCAGATTGTCCAGAAATTGCGGCCAACTTGCTGTAGTTTGGATCTGGGCCCTACATGCCTATTATTAGGGTGTATGGAGTCCATCAACACGGTCCTTGCAGAGATTGTTTGGTGGTCTTTAGATTTGGGAGAGCTCCCTAGCTCCCTGAAAGAGGCGGTGGTGACACTGTTTCTTAAGAAAGCTTCTTTAGACCCAAGCGTCTGTACAAACTACAGACCTATCTCTAACCTTCCCTTTGTTGTTAAGGTAATTGAGAACATTGTTGCGCTGCAACTGGAGAACCACCTTACCATCCATGATGTCTTTGATCCTCTCCAGTTAGGTTTCCGGAAGAGACATAGTACCGAGACTGCTCTGGTTTGGGTGCTCAATGATCTCCTGATAGCAAGAGACCAGAAGCACCGTTCCATCTTGGTGCTACTGGATCTCTCCCAGCATTCGACACTGTGGAACATGGGGTTCTGCTCGAGTGTCTGAGGGTCAACTGTGGACTAGTTGGTCCACTGTTAAGATGGTTCCAGACTTTCCTAGCTGGCAGGTCACAGAGGGTGGTGTTGAGGATTTTTTCCTCTGAGCCATTCTCTCTGCCATGCTGGGTGCCTCAGGGCTCGGTGCTGTCCCCTATGTTGTTTGCAGTGTATTTGCTGCCCGTCAGAGACATTGTAATATGATATGTGCTGAGTTTTCACCATTATGCAGATGGTACACATCTCTGTCTGTCTTTTGCACCCGACCAGGGTAGTGCGGTCTCAATGTTTAACAGCTGTCTGGCGGAAATCCATGGCTGGATGAAGTCCAGCTGGTTGAAATTGAACTCCAGGAAGACTGAAATGTTGGTGGTGGATTTGGGATGCTGGATAGAAATACCAGTGGTGGGGTTACTGTCTGGGCTTTGGCTCGATGGTGTACAGCTACCCACCTCTGAACGGGTGCATAATCTGGGGGTGGTATTTGACGATGGGCTGACACTGTGGGCACAGGTGTCGGCAGTCATCAAATCCTCCTTTTACCATCTTAGGAACATCATCAGAATTAATTACCTTGTTCCGTCCGATGATTTGCCTACGTTGATCCACGCCTTTGTGACCTCACGCCTTGATTACTGCAACTCCTTGTACCTAGGGCTTCCGGGGGTTGACGTCCACCACTTGCTGCTGGTGCAGAATGCAGCAGCATGATTACTGACTGGGACCTCTCAATCCAGTCATATTACTCCTGTGCTGTGTGATCTGCACTGGCTGCCTATACAGTGGTGGACCACCTTCAACGTTGGTCTTATGACCTATAAAACCCTACATGAACTGGAAATGGGTTATCTGCTCCTGGTTCCCTACAGCCCTGGCCATCCTCTCTGCTCATCTGATGAGGTGTTGCTAGAGGTTCATAGGGTGCGGTTGAAGACGTCTGGCGCAGGGGCTTTTATGTTCATGGCACCATCCCTGTGGAACTTTCTACCTCGTTGGATTAGAGAGAGCGAAACCGTGAAGAGTTTTAAGACCAGTTTAAAAATGTATTTATTCAAACAGGCTTTTAATACTTAGTATTAGGAATGCAGAGGATTTTAAATTGAAGCTGCTGTGTTATGTTTTATGTGATTTTATTGTGTTGTTTTTAAGATGTATATAAAGCGCTTTGATATTTGAATTGCTTTATATAAATAAAAATATTATTATTATTTCTATCCTGGCAGACAGATGGGTTTCATATTTTAGTAACATTTTTTATTATCTCCTCATACGAGAAGATTTCTTTTATAACTATTAACACTATCTCTGAAAATAAACCTCCACAACTTACTTCATTAGATGTGGAGGATGCTATGAATTTCTATAAATTAAACAAAGCCTGTCATTTTAGATGGCATCCCTGCTGACACATGTAAGTTACACTTAAATAGTTGGGTTCTAGAGCCGGCCCAAAGGCAAAGAAGGCTGAGACATCATGCATGCCTTACCTCTTCCTATGCCAGCAACCCAAGTTCAGGAATGGACTTGTGTCATCGAGGGTCGACTGGGATGGGAAAGTATCAAGTGTCTGAGGGACTGCTCTCCTCTCCCAGGTGGGGAGGCTTTTTTGCCCAGACTAGGCTACCCCCAGGTGGATGCCTGGAGGCAGAGCAGTGTCAGGGTGGCACGTAAAGGGAGGGGACTGTGGGGAACACTGGATGGGTGTGCCTACATGCACAAGTCTGATGGCTCACAGCGAGGAAGGGAGAACAATGGAAATAGAACACCAGGGGGCTTCATGAAGCCCAGCACAGCTCATTCTGGGCCTGCACCACCACTCAGTCACCTAACCAGATCTGCCTCAGATTTGATGTACTGGGGAAGGATGGCCCTCCTTCCCCTGCCCGGCCACAAACAAGGAACTCATGGACATCCAACCAGACCAGGTATATTTACTAAGGGAGGCGGAGTACTTGGTATGGGGAGCTGGGGATCGGGTTGGGCAGCTGCCCTCTGGACAAAAAAAAAATGCATATGAAAAAAAATGTGGGTTCCAGCTCTAACAAAACCTTTTTTAACAAATGTCTTAGGTATAAATTTATTCTGGACAATGGAAAAGGGGACTCGAAGGACCCTAAAATGTCAGACCTATGAGTCTCCTAGAAAATATCTCTAAAATCTATGTTAAAATCTTATGAAATGAACCCTAGGCCTAGGCAGACAATAAAGCTTTTATTGCTACCAAATCTACAGGTTGGGTTCAGGTACCATTTCTCTGCCACTGAGTATATTTTTGTCCTAGCCCATTGAATAGAAAAATATAGTTTTTCTGAAAAAAAAAAAAAAAGAAAATTTCTGCATTGTTCATAGACTTTAGTGCTGTATTTGATTCCAGAGACCATTCCATTATATGGTGAAAACTAGCTGCATACATTATTGATGATTACTTGCTTTTTCCCATTTCTCAGCTCTGCTCTAATACTAAAACATGTATCAGATTTGGTCTTCATGGATCCATCACAGTTCTCTTCACATCTAACAAGGGTGTCAAACAAGGATGTCTCTTAGCCCCACTACTTTTCACTCTGTATGTGAATGACTTTCTTTTGAATATGGACTCTCCCAACATTCATTCCACCAATATTTGTGGTAACCCATGACTTGTCCTAGTATATGCAAGCAACATGGTTCTTTTTACCCTATATCAAATAGGTAAACAATAAAAATTGCAGCACATTTCTGAATTATGCAATGCCCACAAGATGCAACTTAATTATGATAAAACAATGGTTTTATTTTTTGGAGGAAGAAGAAAAAATTACTCACTATAGTAATGTTATTTTCTTCTCAGGGATCCCTCACTGTGCTTACACTATGTGCATCATCATCTCCTAGGAGAAAGATGCCCCGAAGACTCTATGTTGTACTCTGTGGAATAGAGAAGGCTTAGAGGTGATCTCTGTCTCAGTTATAGGACCAAGAATGATCCATCTCTGAGGGGAAACAGTAGGATTAAAATTATATACAGGTGTAATATCCACTAGATCTCATCAATATAAGCTACATGGTGACAATAACAAAACAGTTAAGAGAAGTACATTTTTTTACACAAAGAGTGGTGAATAAATGGAATGAACTACCGAAGGAAATTGTAGAAAGTACAAATATTGCAGGTTTTTAAAGAGCATCTGGATGGATACATGGGTGATAAGAAATTTGAATACCACCACTGAACAGGTGGTAAGTTCATAAAAGGGCCTCGGCTCACTGAACTTGAATCCCCTCCTATGAACCTATGAACCTTACTCTGTTTAACAGAATCTAGAATACTGATTCAAAATTCCTGCAGCCATGCTCCACTCCATCAGTTGTCAGATGTGTTTCTATAGCCAGAGTGCAGCACTGTCTAGTAGATCTAGTTAAGAGGATACCAAAAATTATACAAATTGCACATACCACAATAATGGGAAGCACATGCTAATGCCCATGACTTAATTTGGACTGGCTCAACTTTAAGCAGCATTGCATAGTGTCAGAAGGCCTCACAATACAATCAGCAAAGGCTGAGAACAACAGACACAGACACGTGTTTCATCCTCATTTGGACTCATCAGTGTGCCATATCTATATCTCTGCCCAGGGAGAGGGAGCCAGCCACCCTATAGGGGATATTATCTGTTTGGGTCATGGGCAGCCCAAAGTAGAGAAAGAAGAGAACTAAAAAGAACCCCAGAGCAAATGCATCAGGGCATAGGTCATCCTGGAGGATATTGACCAAACAGCCAACTTTTAAAGAATGCTTTGCATTATTGGGGTATGTGCAATTTGTATTTTCTTTAAAATGTGGCTGTTTGGCCAATATCCTGTGGGATAACCAATGCCACAATGCATTTGCTCTGGGTTTCTTTTGTAGTACCAAAAATTATGCATAGAAACATAGAAACATAGAAGTTGACGGCAGATAAGGACCGCAAGGCCCATCCAGTCTGCCCATTTCTTTTTCTACCTTATAAATGTGCCATCGGCCTTTGCTCTGTCAGTGACCTATCTATTCATAGTCATTTGTATTGCTCCCTTATGCCTATCCCATGCCTGTTTGAAGCCCTGCACTGTATTCATAGCCACCACTTCTTGTGGTAAGCCATTCCATGCATCTACCACCCTTTCTGTGAAAAAGAATTTCCTCACATTCCCCCTTAATCGGCCTCCCTCTAATCTCATGCTGTGTCCTCTTGTCCTGCTATTTTTCTTATATTTAAACATGTTAGACTCTTTCACCTTGTTTATGCCCTTAAGGTGTTTAAATGTCTCGATCATATCACCTCTCTAATTTCAAAAATTTTTGAAAAACAGTCAATTTGAAGCAGCCATACAAATGCAAAAATGCATAGAAATACTAAAAAAAAGTGTTTGAATTTGTGGCCCCCACCCCTGTGGAATTCTCTACCTCGTCAGATAAGAGAGTACATGACAGTGGAGAGTTTTAAATCTACTCTTAAAAAATACCTGTTCAATCTTGCTTTCTCTGATGCTGTGTAATTTTGGTGTTGATATTAATTAATTATTGATGGAGTTTTTAGCTGCGATTTTATCATTTATTGTAGTTAATCTTTTTATTATTCAAAAGAAAACATTTTTTATAGACATACAAACAGACTTCCTTATGCAAAAAGGTTGTAGCATAAATACAAAAAACAGAAGTTTAGTACAAATCAAGAAAGCTTAGAAAATATCACATGTCACCCCATGGTATGATAAAGATTAAAATATATGGGTTGACTTATGCAACATAACTAAGATTGCATATAGAGTATTAAAGTGAAAATTACACCGTACAGTGAAATTGTAAACTTAAGGATCAGTATAGACTACATAACTTTAAATACTTAATTATCTTCTTGCTGAGTGAAGTGTAGGAAGAAAAAACAAAACCTTGAGTAGCACTAACAGACAAGAGAGATTAACACTACATATATAAAGAGAAGAAAGACAGAAACCTACCTAAAGAGAGACAACACTTCTGAAACATAATAATATAGTAAAAGCATTCAGAATAGATTATACAGTTTAACAATGTTCTTTGGTTATGTGTTCAAAGAATTCAAATAGTTGAAATAGTCCTGCCAATAATCCCCATATTCATTAAGTCGGTCATAAGCAGCATAAGTAATACATTCAAAAGAAGCATATTGTGAGAGGTTTTTAAGGACATCAGAGATTTTGGGCATATTAGTAGTTCTCCAAGACATCAATATAAGATGCTTAACTTGAAGAAAGAGTAGATTTAACTACCTAAGTTAAGCTTGGGAAAAGGAGACATTAGAGTTGGTAACTAGGCCTAGCAAAAAAAATTTAGGGTCGAATATGATATTGTGACCAACCACTTTAGCTGCAAACTGGTGGACCTTGGAGCAGAGCTTAAGTATGGGATCACAATTCCATAGGATATGAAGTAAGCCTCCATTGGACGAGTTGCTTCGCCAGCAGTTATTAGTATTAGTTAGGCCCATACGGTGTAGTACCGATGGCATCCTGTACCATAGGTGAAGAATTTTAGTTTGGATAAGGCAGCTATGAGTGCCCTTAAAAGTTTTATAACAAAGAAGCCAGCATTTGCACCACTGTGGAGAAGTAATGTTGTAATTTAGGAGAAGACTCAATTTGTATTTGGATTTAGCTATCAGAGATTGATCCGGTACTCTATTTCTGATGTCTTTATAGATGATACTAGTTAAGTTGGATGTGATATTCAATCAATCAATCAAACTTTATTTGACCAGGCATGTACATCTTTGAGCAAGCTCATTTGCAAGATTGTCCTGGATGCCCTGGAAGGTTTCCTCAGGGGGAAAAAGAGAGCAGGGAGGAGGGAAGTCATGCAAAGAGGAGGTCAGCCACAGAGGGAATAGGTAGCCAACGTGTTTCACAAGCAGGCTGATGTCCAACTAAAACATCCAAAATTAGCTGAAGCAGTCACACACATGGTCTTCAGGGACTGGTAAAGCAACTGTCTGAATACATGGGGACTGGGCAGGTGGGGGCATTTGAGTACTTTCTGAATGTTATTCCAGAGTGATGGGAGGAAAGAGCTGATGGCAGTTGAGCCAAGGCGTGTCCTCATCCTTGGTATGTTGAAGAGGACAAAAGTGGAGTTCCGTAGGCCATGGGTACCAAAAGATTGTTCAAGCATGTTACCAATGTAGGGTGGAAGATTGTCTGAGAGTGCCCTAAAGAGCCAAATCAGGGCATTTCTTTGCCTCCTCTAGGAGAGGGATGGTCAGTCCAATGCCTGATAAAGCTGGCAATGATGAGTCCACAAGGGCATATCAAGTATGAACCTCAAGGCACGATGGTAGAGTGTATCAAGCTTTTGGAGTGCATACTGGGGGCTGTGACTATATAGAAAGTCAGTGTAGTAGAGTAGAGGCAGAAAGGTTGTTTGGACCAGCCTTTTCCTAGCTTTGAATTTTAATTTAGAATTGATCCATGAGAAGACATGATGGTCATGCAAAACATGCATATGAAGATGCTGGAGAAAAATATTGCATGCGGTACGTAATTGTAAATATTTCCAAAAGTCTTGTTTGGGCAAACCCCACTGTACACAAAGATCTGTGAAAAGTTTTAATCTAAGGGAGGTTTTTTTTTTCTAAAATATCACCCAAAACAAGAATACCTTTATTTTTCCACGTGCGACAGAAAATGGGTTGTTTTTCGAGAGAGATATCCCGATTACCCCATATAGGAGTGTAATAAAGGGGGATTGGATTAGAGTTTAATCATTTATGAGTCCGTTTCCAGTAGTATACGGAGGGGGTAATAGTAGGGTGAGATATTAAAACAGGGGGAAGGAGGTTATACATGAAAGTGGTGGGACAATAGCTTGGACTAAGAGGAGGATTCCATATCTACCCATAATGGTGATTTGGGAGATGGTTTACAAAACCATCTAGTAGTTTGTGCAGCATGAAAGGCCCATAAATAAGCTGTAAACCAGGGGAGTCTGAAGCCACCTATAGACCAATGTGAACAAAGTTTAGTGCAGCTGAACCTAGGGATTTTCCCATCCCAGATAAAGTTGCCAATTAATTAATCAAGTTTAATTAGGAAACTAGAAGGGAGAACTAGAGGGATATTAGCAAAAAGGTAAAGTATTTTAGATGATATCGACATTTTGATGGCCGCTATTTTCCCTGTAAAGGAGAGATTAAGTAACCTCCACCTATCTAATATGGTCTTAATGTTGGCTACTAGAGGGGTAAAGTTGGATTCCCAAACTTTCCCTAGATTAGGAGTGATTTTGATACCGAGATATGTGAGACCCTGGGGGACTCAACAAAATCCCAGAGGAGTATTCATAGAAGATTTGTAAAATAAGTCTAGGGGAAGTGTTTCTGATTTATTATAATTTAGGGCTAGGCCAGAGAGCATAGTGAATTCACTGAGTATATTTACTAATGGTTGTCCAGCCTCTTCAAGATTTTCTAATAGGATTAAGAGGTCATCTGCATATGATAAAGAGGTATACTGGCAGTTACCAATGGGGATCCCTTTAATTGAATTAGATTTGTACAGGTGGGCAGTGAGTGGCTCCATAGCTAGGATAAATAGGGAAGGCAATAGAGGACAGCCTTGCCTGGTACCTCTAGCAAGGGAAAAAGGAGATGAAAGTGTAGAATTAGTCAGGATTCTAGCCGAGGGGAAAGTATATAGCAGTTTAATCCAGGAATAAAAATTACTCATAATACCTAAGTGTAGTAAAATCTGCTATAGATAATCCCAGTTTAAAGAATCAAAGGCTTTTTCAAAATCAATCACAATAGCTGCCACGGGGGATTTAAGAGATTTAGCTCTATGCATTAGATTGAAAAATGAGTGTAGATGATCAGCACCTGTTCTGTTTTTAATGAAACCGGCTTGGGATCTATGTGTTAACTTGGAGACTAGTGGTTCTATATGAGAAGTTAAAAGCTTAGCAAAGATTTTACCATCCGTATTTAGTAAGGAAATTGGTCTATAGCTAGAAGGGAGAGAGGGGTCTTTGTCTCTTTTGGGGAGTATGGTAATGATGGCCTCAGTCATTGTGGGAGGAAGTTTGCCAGTTTGTGTGGCTTCTTGAAATACATTAAAGATCAAGGGGCATAGAGTATCAGAGAGAGCTTTATAAAAGTCAACCGGGAAGCCGTCTCCTCCTGGAGATTTACCAGATTTTAAAGATGAGAGGGCAGTCTGGATTTCTTGTAGGGTAAATGGTTTATCTAAGGCCTTCTTATCTTGGTCTGAAAGATGGGGAAGTTGTATCTTATCTAAGAAAAGTTGTAAATGTGTATTAGAGATAGATTTGAGTTGGTTATATAAATTTGTATAAAAGGACTTCATAATATGATTAATAGAGGGGCCATCTGTTTGGATTTGATCTAGATGGCCTTTAAGTCCTGCTATGTGCCTTTCCATCTGTTGATTTTTAACTTGGTAAGCAAGTAATTTGCCACATTTGTCACCTTGTTCCTAATATTTATGTTTGAGTTTGAATAAGGCTAATTCAGTTTTACAGGATAGAAGCTCATTGATTTTTATTCTAAGTTGTAATATTTCTAGGTGCAGAGGGGAGTTGGGGTTGGAGTTAGTATTTTTAAAATATTGGGTTTCTTTATCTTTTAGTTATTTTTCCATGTCTGCAAGATGTTGTTCTCTTAATTTCTTCCGATCTGATAGGTTGCAAAACTTATAATTTCCCACAGATTGTAACTTTTAAAGCTTGCCATAATGTACTCGTGGAGGTGTCTGAGGGTTTATTGAAGGAAAGGAAATCTTGTATTTGCAGTTTAATCCTTGAGAGAAATTCTGGATCTTTAATTAATAATGGGTCCAAATGCCACAAGGGAGATTTAGGCATCAGGGGACCCCAAAGTAGATGAATACTAACTGGTGAGTGATCTGATATAACCATCGGAAGGATGGAAGCCTCAAGAACTTTTTCAGTTAAAGAAGGCAAAGCAAACCAGTAATCAATTCTACTGTAAGATTTGTGAAGTGAGGAGTAAAAGGTATAATCCCAATCACAGGGGTGAAAAGGTCTCCAGAGATCTGTAAGGCCAAAATCTCTCATAAGTAAAGATAATGCATTATAACCTCTGGGTTGAGCATCTACAGAGATATTACTTGTGCCTAAGTGAGCGTCCAATGCGAGGTTGAAACTCCCTCCCATTAGAATAGGTGAATTATTTAAGTTATTAGTCATAATTTGTTGAGCTAGAGTGTAAAAGAATTCAGGAGCATCAGAGTTGGGGGCATATACATTAACCAAAGTTAAAGGACGAGAGGGGGTGTTATACATAGCTATTATCCATCTGCCTTCTGTATCACTAACTGTTTTTTTTTAAGAGTCCAATTTAGTTTTTTTTATGAACCAATATTGCCACCCCTCACTTCTTAGATGAGAAAGAAGAGGCATGTACCTGACCAACCCAATCCCGTTTAAGCTTGTCAGTGTCCTCTGCCAATAGTTTAGTCTCCTGTAAGAATGCAATCTTTACTTTGTGTTTTTTGAGGTGTGAAAAATGAGTTTACGCTTACAAGGAGAGTTGAGTCCCTTAACATTCCATGTATATAGAATTAGATCAGCCATAGCACTTAATAAGGAAATTATGAGATCTGACCAGAAGAAGGGACTCAAAAGGGACCTTGGTAAAGGACATCACAGGGTAAACAGAATCAGTCAGCCAAATAGTAAAAGGGATTGAGTATGGAGCAGTGAGCAGGACCATAAAACCAAGATATATAATATAGGAAGTAATTTTAAACAGGTATAACTATTGTGTCTCTCTATAACATACACAGTGGAAAGAGACATTAACATACTGTATTAATCAAAAATGATGTAACAGCAATACCATATGCAACATCAAATCACCTTAAGTTGTGCAGCAAGATATGAGTCAGAGCAATCACACTAAGAGACTCTCTTATAGCACAACTGGGTGGGATGTAAATAAGCAGTAATTCCAAGGGAGTTACCATCAATACCGAGTGATCTAATTATGTAAAAATATTAGACAAACCAGATGTATTAGCTGGAACTTGATTCTGACTATATCAAGATTGTAACCAATACTAATACCAATGAGGCACCAGTATCAAACCTCATCTACGAAGGACAAGTAAATATATTTAGATCAAAAATAAGACCAATGCCAAGCCAGTCAGGAATAGGAGTAAATAAAAGGATGATTAGATATGCCAACTTGTGTATCATCCACCAAACAAAGATGAAGCTCCCATATGAATAAACATAGTTAAAATTGTTAGATAGTTCAAATTATGCAAAATCTGCATAATATTATGAGAGAATTAAGTTAGAGGCACTCCTAAAAAATATAGATATAACCTTTCTTATTGACATTCCAGAGTATTATTTGGGGAGTGGACTGGCCAAAGTGATTCCTGACGAAGGTCTCAACCAGAATGTAATTAGTAACCATGGTTTTGACAATCAGCTGTAAATTAATAAGAGTAGTATACAGGCTTCGAGGGTAATGGTGCAATAACCATATTTTACATAAAGATGTAAAGTAGACTTTAAATACTCGAAAATTGCCTGCATGGGATTGTATTGAGGAGTGACTGGGTCTATGAGCTTGGCCCTGTGAGCCCCTACATAGAGGAGAACTACAATCTGAATTAAGAAAAGTTGTAGCTCCTAGGCTTTGAGCAGAGGCTGTACTTAATTAGACTGAAATTGAACTGCCCATGCTATAAAAATGTTTTGTTAAATTGTAAAATATGGGCACCAAATAGCCTCAAAAGGCCTGTCATAGCTGAGGCAGAATTTTTATATAAGGAGGGCAAAAAGGGGGAGAAAAGTTAAGAGTGAGAGATATGGTATAGAGGCCAGTACCTGAAATACCATAGGTATTATAAATCAAGCAAACATGGAGAGAAGACCAAAAATATATGCCATAATTTGCATATTGTCAAAAAGAAAAAGCGTTGTATGTACCAAATGTAATAGATTGTCTGGGGCTTCAATAAAAAGTAATTCAGAGATGTAAAGGTAAACATGAGTTAGATAACCTTAGCCAAATAATGGGGAATTGTTGACAGGAATTTAGTAATTAGCGCCTAATAAAATGTAGATGGAGTTTGTGGAACGAGGAAGCTCCATATACTTAACTTACATAAGAGTACAGTGGTCATAGGATTTACAGGTGGAACACGATGTACAGCCTGTGATTTCAATACCTGCTGAGTGCAACAGTCGTGGTGTCACTCAAAAGATGTACAAAAGCTCAGACAAAGGAAGATGATGCAGGACCCTACATATAGTCTGAGGCATTTGGTTATTGTGGGAATTGCAATTTGTGAGCTGAAATAACAGCCAGGGCAAAATCAGATTAAATTAACTCTGTGAGCAGTCGTAGAGGAGGAGGGAGTCATGTTTTTAGTTTTACTTTTCTGTTTTTTCCTTAGGAGGTTCAAGGGATTTTAAAGGAGAGCTGGCGACGACTTCTGCCCATGAGGAATCCACGGAAAAAACACCAGGCTCTGGGTTACTGGCGGTGGCAGGTTGCGATGCAAAGTCCTCCTGTGAGAGGTCCTCTTCTGAAGAAAGAAAAGTCTCGCAGAGGAGCAAACATATTGCTGAGAGGAATAGGCGAGTCAAGACAGGGGACCTCTCTTGAAGCAGCTGCAGGTATGACCCTGTTCTCATCATCGCAGCAAAGAGGGTTTTGCAGGTTTAGAGCCAGAAACTTTCTTTTCTAGTATTCATGCTGATTGTTTGGGCTGAGAGATTGCCAATACGACACTGATAACTTCAGAGCAAGCGGGGAGGATTGCTGTTGCCCGATCGATGCGGACACCATTTAGAGAGGGAGCAGAAACTGTGTCTGGGTAAGCAGATCCCGAGATTTCAGACATATATTGATCTTGATTTAAAGCCTCGACAAAGGCTGACAGTGCTTCAGGGGAGCTGAAATCCCTGACAGAGTTACCAAGGTAGAGTCTCATAGTTGCAGGAAATCTCAAAGCAAATGGTATACCTCATTGGTATAGGCTTTGTTTGATGGGGCCAAAAGCGTGCCTTTTAATGGGTAAGTCTTTGGAGAAATCCCTGTGGATTGATATTCTGTATTCCTGCCACATCAGAACCCCAATTTCCATTGCCTTTTTTTAAAATTATTTCTGTATGTGCAAAGTTGAGAAAACGTGCTATTATCGGCCTTGGTTTTTGATCAGGGCCTAGTCTGGGTCTCAAGGAGTGGTGAGAGAGCTCAATAGTGATATTTAGGTTGGGAGGTAAACGCAGCATGGCTGGAAGGACGTGTAGAAGGAACGCGGTCGTATCACCTAGTTCAGAACCCTCAGAAAAGCCACAAAAGTGCAGATTATTCCTGCAATTCCTTTTTTCAATGTTGTCTATCTTTGTTTGAAGATTTTTGATGACCCAATCTTGTTCTCTGATTGTTGCTTTCAGATCCTGGAGTGAGTTTTCATTTTGCACAGCTTTAGTCTCAGTAGTTAAAAGACGAGAGTCTAATGCTTGTAAAGTAGCAGCATTTTGCTGAGAAGTAATTTTTAGATCTTTCATATCCTAGATTAGCTTTTGGAACATGGATTCAACTCTAGATAGTGAGGAAAGCTGAATTTCAGGATCACTCATGATGTTAGGCCCTTGGGTAACCTGAAGAACAGTACAATAAAAAGGCCAGATAATGATATAATGAAAGAAATAGCTCACAGAGGCTGTAGATGACTAAGATGTAGATAGTTAAGTATTTCGCAGATGGCTTACGTCATTGGTCTGGAATGATGCAGATGTCGGTAGATAGCTGGTATCTCTTTGGAGTAAGAGGAGTTAAGCTGCCATCTTGAGCTGAGCCAGGCACCCCCGGATTTTATCATTTATTGTGCTAGTGTTATGGTCCTTGGGTGAATAGCGCTATTTTATAAATAAAGTTGCTTTGCTTTGCACTGTATGCAGACTCTATAGCAGTACCCTGGGAGGCTGTGACCAGAACCTACACAGGAAAGAGGTTCTGCAAGTCAGCAATTCCAAAGCTGGCATCCCTCCTGGACTGTATGCCCAGGCGGTAATGCTTTGAAAAGGTGTGCACTGTTTTCCAGGTTGCTGCTTTGCAAATGTCTAACAAAGGGATGCCAGTCATGGATGCCACAGAGGCAGAGGTGCCCTTTGTGGCATGTGCACTTAAGCCTCTGGGTGGCATTTTCCCAGCTTCTTCATAGCAGAACTGGATGAAAGACACTATCCATTGAGAGATATACCTCTTTCTTTCTGTTTTACCTTTGCAAGCCTCACCATAGGTTAAAAAAAGCAGTGTTTTATTTTTACCTGATTTCTTTTTTCTAGTCCGTGTAGATACCCAGAACTCTTTTCGGGTCAAAGTTATGTAAATTTTTGCTCACCTTCACTAGAATGTTCTGAATAGAGCACTGGAGGTGTTACAGACTGGTTCAGATGGAATTCAGACACTCCCTTAGGTAGGAACAACCTGTTGGTTCTAAGGACTACTGTACCTTATCCCTATGAAATATTTATGTGCTTTGGCTCGATGCAGAGGGCTTGTAGTTCACTTACCCTCTTAACAGAGGTCATGGTAATCAGTAATATAGTTTTCCATCTGACCTACTTCAGGTCACCAGTGTCCATAAGCTCAAATGGAACCCTCATGAGGTGGACAATGCAACCACTGAGACCCCAGGGAGGGACTGGATCCCTTACTGGTGGGTACAGGGGCTGTAGCCTTTAAAAAACTTGAAAATGAATTACAGGGCCAGTGACTTTCCCTTGCTTGCTGATATGTAGGCTGACACTGCTGCTAAATGTATCTTTAGTGTTAAAAGCCTTAGGCCTAGAGACTGGAGCTGTACCAGGTATTCCAAGACTACAGGCTACCCTGCTTCCAGTGGGATTATTCTTCTGAGGGTACACCAGTAAGAATATCTCTTCCATTTAGAGGAGTATGTTTCCTGGTTGCTGGTTTCCTTGAAACTCTAAGCACTTTCAGGACGTCCACTGAGAGATTCAATCTAAAGTATTCTAACTCTTCAAGAACCATGCCTTCAGGCATAATGTACTGGGCTTTGGGAATGTTATCCTCCCCTGGGATAAAGTCAGCAGATTGTGGCTCAGTGGCAGGCTGACTGTAGACCTTCTGAAAAGGGCCAGGAGAGTTGAATATCAGGTCTGCCTGGCCCAGTCTGGAGCTTTAGTATCATTGTTGTAGGTTCCTTGTCCAATTCAAGACTAGGGCACCCTCTGGTACTGTCCCTTTGGCTGGTGGCTGCAACAAAATTGTGGGAGCTGACTGTGTTCCCAAGAAGCAAACGGGTATATTTTGTGATTGCCCCACGTTCTGAACACTGTGGCCAGAACCTGTCTGTTCAAGGCCCATTCATGATTTCCCTGGCTGATTCTGCTTAAGGAATCTGCCAACATATTGACTGTGCCTGGCTGGTGCACCACATAAACGTTTACTTCTAAGGTATATGCCAGGTCCCAGATCCTCATTGCTTCTGTATACTGTTTTTGAGGATCTTGTCCCTCCCTGCTTGTTTTTGTAGTGCATTGTTTTGGTGTTTTGTTCAGATTTGGACAGACAGACCCTGTAGTTTGGAGGAGAAAGACTGCATTGCTAGTAGCCCTGCCCTGAGCTCCAGGATGTTTATATGCTCCATGTGCTCCACTGTGAGGTCCTGTTGGTGGGTGCCCCACCCCAGGAGTGAGGCATCTATAGTGAGTATACTTGTTGGTGATTGCAGAAGGAAAGGAATGCCTTCTCTGAAGTTGCTTTCTTTCTTACACTGCTCTAGTGACTTTACCAGTGC
The DNA here is from genome assembly GCA_016271365.2 of Neoceratodus forsteri. Classification (NCBI taxonomy): domain Eukaryota; kingdom Metazoa; phylum Chordata; order Ceratodontiformes; family Ceratodontidae; genus Neoceratodus; species Neoceratodus forsteri. Next base: position 522,529,208 of record CM057458.1, read on the forward strand.
TTTTGTCACTGGCACTAGCTTTGAGAGTGGATCCCATCTTTGACAGCAGTTGTCTCTTAAGTGGTACTGGATATCTTTCATTTGAACCTGGACCATGGAACCACAGCTATGGATGTGGCTATGTGTCCCAATAATTGCAAGAATTCCCTTGCAGGTCTTGGGTGACCTGTTGTAATGTACTCTGCTGTTGCTATCAAAGCTACAGTTCACCTGAGACAGGAAGGCTTTCCCTTGCAGGGTGTTTAGTTCTGCTCATATGAAGCCCAGTACTTGAGCAGGTTCTTGCTGGGACTTCGGCAGGCTTATCAAGAATCCCAGAGACTCCAAGGTACTTTTTACAGTCTGAAGTGAGTACTTTGTATCTTTTTCTGTTTTTCCTGAGACTAGCCAGTCATCTAGGTAAGGGAAAACCACCATACCATGCCTTCTCAAGTGTGCTACCACCACAGCCAAGCACTTTGTGAATACCCTTTGTGCTGATGTGAGGCCAAAGGGAAGAGTGGTGAACTGGTATTGGCAGTTCCCTAGCTTGAATATGAGATATTTTCTCTGTGTGGCCTGACCAGGATATGAAAATAGACATCTTTCAGGTCCAGTGATCCCAACCACTGTCCTGACTGCACGGATAGTATCACTGTTCTCAGTGTGACCATCTTGAGCGTCTCTTTCTTTATATGCTTATTCAGATACTGTAAATGAGATCTAAAATTGGTCACCACTCCCCATTTTTCTTGTGGGTCAGGAAGTACCTTGAGAATAGGTCCTTGCCTCACTCAGAGACAGGGGCCTTTTCTACAGCTTTCGCTGTCAGCAATTTCTTTACTTCCAATTCCAGTGCAGTTCTTTCTGTGGGACAGAGTGCTAGAAAGTTTTTGTGTTTCTGCAGCCTTGAGAACTTTTTGAACTACAGAGACAATCCCTGGCCTGCTTGCCTGAGGTAATGTTTACTCACGCCTGACAGCATTGAGTTAATCTTGTCCCCACTGGCAATGGTTGGGTGACCTGGAAAGAATTGTCAGGGGTTTTGCTTTGGCTGGGGCTTGGGCAGTGGTGCTACAACTACAGCACACTTTATGTCCCTTCTGCCCCTGCCTGTGTAGTAGCCTTTTTGTGACTGATATGGGTAAGGGCATGTGGAGTATAGATTCTTGGGAAGTAACCTGTGCCTCTGCCTCCCTTTCCATAGGGCCTGTAGGAGATAGAGACCTTTTTTTTTCTCATGGCTACTCTTGTAAGAGGTTTTGCATTCATCCTCTTTTTTCATGTATGGCTCAGTTTTGTCACCACAAAGAAAGCTTTCCTCAATGGAGAAATCCATAGTTTTTGTTTGGGTATTCTGGAAAGAGATGGTAATTCTTAACCAGAAAAATCTTCTTAAGGAAACTGTTCCTTGTTTTTCCCCTAGTCTTTTAATGTAGCTCGCTCTACTTTAAATGAAACCACATAGTGATCACCGTCCCCCAATGGCTCCCTGATTTTACTGTTATTTATTCCATCAACAGGATCAGTCAACACTATGTCCAAGATGTTTTTTTTCCTCTTGTATTTTCATTTACTGTATATGCTGGAATAAGTTTAGGTTCCTTATTCTGCCTGCAAGGTTCCATTTCTGGGTGTTACCCCATCCTTGTTGTTCCAGGCTATACTTGGTAGGTTGAGAACTCCCATGAGTATGATATTATATTTGCTCATATAGTAGTCTATTTCTTAAATAAGTTCCTCATCAATGCCTTCTGATTGGGTGGTCTATAACATAGGCCTACTATTATATGCTGCTGCAAATTCACTCTGCTGTGACCCAAACTGTTACGTCCTCATCCATCATCCTTGTGTTTGTTTCTTCTGTCCATAATACAGTATATCTGATATGTAGAGTACAACTAGACCTCCCTTCTTACCAATTCTGTCTCTTCCGAACAAGTTGTAGCCATCAATACCTTTATTCCATGCATCAAAGCTGGACCACCAGGTTTCAGATATATCTATCATAGCTGTTTTTTCTGTACTTACTAATGATTCTAGTTCACCATATTTATTGTTTAGGTTCCTTTCATTTGCTAAGATACACTTCCATCTTCACTGCATCTGGATTCCGTTCTAGCTGGTCTAGGGCTACTTTTGTGGAGATTGGTATTTTCAGTGGTAATATGTTTTGGGGTCCTGTTAAAGCATTTTTATAGCCCCCACCCCATTCCCTTCCTTTATTAGTTTAAATGATTTGTATATATTTATTTAGCCTATCCCCCAGTACCCTTGTTCAAAGTTTATTTAGGTGCAGACCATCTCTCCTATAAAGGTCATTTTGGTTAATGAAAGTATTCCATTCCTAAATTAATTCAAAACCCTACTTCTTAGTCTAGTTTTCAAGCCAGATGTTGATTTTTTTAATTACTCTAGTCCTTTCAACTCCTGCCCTGGGCACCGCTAGGATTTCTGATATTAAAACCTTACGGTTTTTCCTTCATACTGTAGTCTTTTCCTCACCTCCTCAAAGTCATATTGCATATGTTCATCTGGCCTATATCCAATGTCATTAGTACCTATGTGCAGCATTACAGTCAGTCTTAACCCTGCATCATGTAACAGGCCCTCTGTGTTGTTCTTCACATCTTTAACTTTAGCCCCTAGTAGGCAATTGACCATGTCCTAGTCTTTCTGACCTTTACAAATAATGGTGTCTGTATTTCTCATAATAGAGTCCCCAATTATTGGAAGGCTATGCCTGTAGTTCAATGGAGTGAGCAACCAGTCACACCCCTTTCCTGAGCTATATAAGTAGTTCCTCCCAGCCTCCTTCTGAATCACTTTTCCTTTGTGGCTAGAGGCTCTGTCTGTCTCTGCCTTCTTCCCTGGACCTGCTAGGGCTTAATTTTCCCTCCCCCTCCCCAGTGTTTGCTTCCCTCCTTTTTTGTGCTTGGGCTCTGCGTGGATCATGCTGGACTTCTGTTTGTTGTATTTCTGCTGCTTTTGGTTAGTATTGCTTTGCCTCCGGCTGCTGCATGCTTCTTTGTGTGCTTGTTTTCTTCCTACTCCTGTACTTGTGTGTGCTTTTGTTTGCTTCTTTTGAGCTTTTCTAGTGTCCTAGCACTCTGTATATACATTGCTTATTTGTGCTTCTGGTTACGTATTGTTGTTTCCTTACCCTGAGCTGCCCTGTGCCTGTGCATTCAGGCTCCCATTTACTCATCAGATTTTGCAAGCCTTTAGTCAACTGTATTGCTGTTGTATACTTCAGCTCACACTGCTGTTTCCCTGCCTGCTGTCTCCCCAAATTCTGGTTGCCGGCATCGTAGGAAGTAAGACATATAGTGCCTCAGGCATCTGTGCCACTGGGCCGTTTTTTTGCCTGTCCCCTTTTTTTGTGTTTTAGGACAAAATGCTCTGTGTAGCTCATGGTTTTTCCAATCATGAGCAGTGCCCAAACACTTGTAACACTTTGTATGCCTCTCTGCCTTAGGCAAACTGGTGTTGCACTGAGTACACATTTTGAAACCAGTTGGCCCCATTCTTTTATTTTGGCTTTCCTGATGCTGGCAAGAGATCAGCTGGTCACCACTGAAATTTGTCTGACTTCAGTCCTTGACAGCCTGTTCAGATGTCAACCACAGTCATTGTGAGCCAACTTATAAATTACGCTTCGACAGCGAGACTGAGTGTTTTAAATGTTGGCAGAGCACTTAGTAACCAACCACAGACATTGTGAGCTGGTGACAGTTTCCTCACTACGCCTCAAAATAAAAGGTTGAAACGCATGTAAAATGTTAAGAATTTTAGGGTGGTCCTTCTGGAAAATATTTTCTCTGGACAGGTAGACCTGAAAAGGGGATCGGAATGATTTTTTAAAAATATGTTTTACTACTAAACTGGCACAGTCTTTGTGAGCAGAGTAAAATGCATATTCTCTTGGTCCCCAGGAACTAGGAGGGAACCAAGAAAATAGCATTTCTTAATAAAAGATAGCCCTAAAACATTGAAATGAGAGAGAAATAACCATAATAAAATTAAGTAAATACATTAATTATTACATTAAACTATGTCACTTAACCATCGAATAGTAGTAGCACCATCCAGGGCGACCACTTTCTTAAGTGGAAAACAAAGATATGTTAGGGGAAGGCTGCTAATGTGAGACCAGCACAAAGAGAGATTGTTTTCTTTTAAGGCATATTCTAAAGTTATGGGGCACCATTCCACAAGTGGAGATGCTGCAATCAATCAATCAATCAATCAATCAAACTTTATTCAACCAAGCAGATTACATCATTGAGCAAGATGATTTTCAAGATGGTCCTGGACAAGAAGTCACTTTTGCTTACAGTAAACAACACTTCATACAAAAGTAGACATTGGTACAGGCATTTATAAGGTTGTAGATTATAGTGTACAAGTGAAGAGAGGAAGGAGAGACATAGAGAAGGGCAGTGGGAAGAAAGGGTATCAGACACATATTAGAGAGGGAAAATAGGACAGCCTAAAATAATGAGGCCCCCTGCAAAGCTAATTTTTTTTTTTGAATTGTTTAACCAAGTGAGACACACTAAGCTGAAAGTTTGTTTACAGGTACAATCTAGGAGCACAGGGAAGTTAAGTGACTTGCTCAGGGTCACACAGTGTGCAAGTGGGGGCTGTGGGATTCAAACCCAGGTCTCCAGATTTGTAGCTCAGAGCCTTAAACCACTGCACTACACTGCCTGATGAAAGGGGGGAGGTGGGGGGGATGGTTGCCCTAAAGGGATGCTGGCCGACACGGGAAATAGGCAGCCCAGGATTACAGAGGTTAAAGGACTCAGTTGAGTGGGGTAATGCTTTACCTGAAACAATCACATGCTGTTTTCAGGCCTCTATAGAGCAGCTCCCTTAATATTAAATGACTTGGCAGCAGGGATATTTTATGTAATTTCTGCATGTTATTCCAAAGCGCTGGTAAAAACGAGCTGATGGAAGTTGAGCCAAGACATGTCCTTGTTCGTGGTAGCTTAAGGAGGACAAAGGAGGAGTTCCTTAGTCCATAGGCACCCTTTGAAAGTTCAAACAGGTCACAGATATAGGGAGGTAGTTTATTGTACAAAGCCTGGAATAGCCACATGAGGGCGTTTATTTGCCTCCTCGTGGAGAGGGATGGCCAATCTAATGCTTGGTACAATGAGCAGTGATGAGTCTGCAAGGGCAAGTCAAGAACAAATCTCAATGCACGATGATAGAGTGTATCCAGCTTTTGGAGCACATACTGGGAGCAATGGTTGTATAGTGTCCTGGCCAAATTTCCCTCATTCACTAAAAATACCACCAACAGCTTAATCTGGTTCAAGGTCAGTTGGCATTCATCTGTATCCCCCTCCCCCGGGTCATGCCTGAAAATAGGCAGGATTTGTCTAGTGCACTTACCCGGTCAACAAAAGCTAAATAAAAAAATAAATAAATATAGGAAGTCAGCATAGTCAATCAGGGTAAGAAAGGTTGTTTGAACCAGCTGCTTTCTAGCTTCCAGGGTGAGTAGACGTTTAGCAAGAGTTGGACTAGCTGTTCTAAGCTATTGTTGTAGAAGGGTCTCAATCCATTTTTAAATGCAGCTGAGTTTAGTCTCTAGATGAGTCATATTCCAGGACCAAAAATGTTTCAAGTTTAACACATAGATATTTATAAGACCACAAAACTTATTTTAACCCTCAATTATGCCTTAATAAATTCAGTCTCTTATGTAATATTGTTAGATATTTCTTTTCAAATACCAGATTCTATTTACTTATGGTGGTGTTAGCTGGTTGGTAGGGTGTAACCATAGTAAGGAGTTGGGCAGGTATAGCATCCCAGTTGCATCAACAGACCCACTTAAATCTTTCTCTGGGTGAAGGCGATGCACATTTCCTTCTGTACTGGATAGGAACCTCCCATTCTCATGACTGAGAGGGGCAAGAAGCCAGCGAGCCACCAAAAACATTTATGCGTCCCACTAGTAGTGTAAGGTACGGGTATCTTGCTTCTGGAGCCACCTGTGGAGCATGCCTGTTTTACAGAGGCCATACATGTAGAAATATTGAAAATATTCCTTCTTTGTGTTACAAAATGACACATGTAAGTCAATTTTAACAAAAAAAAAATAATTCCCAGAGCCTGTGAACCAAGAAAAATGCAAACCATAATTTCCACGTAACTGTCTGGGGAACATGGTGAAGATGATATAAATAGCTTAAAATAAATAAAAACACATGGCAGGAAACTAGAAATAAAGTACCCCATTAAATAATTGTACATCATGAACTTCTAACCCAAATTAAAACTTAGCTATGGCCTTGGGGTAACTGACATCCAGGGCAACCACCTTTCTTCAGCAGAGTAAAAGATCTGCCACTGAGAGGTCAAGCAGTGCTTGAGAAGCAAAGTGCAAATGACATCATTTGAAATAATCAACATTCTCCAGGGCACCGTGCAGACATGGCCTACAGTACATGCAATAAGTGTTACCTCATAAACTACAGCACTGTCATTAGAATGGCACAATCTTCTCGAAGGATTTAACAGACTGCCACTGTTGCACAACTGCTTAAAATTCTCTACTGAAAGCCTATCTCTGTTTGCTGGTTAAGACAGATCGTCTAAGGTCTGCAAAGGGAGTTTAGACACTGGTGGCCCATTCTCAGAGCTGGCTTTTAGTACCACAAGCCCCTTAGCATTGCATGAAAATTCAGCACACTGCCAATATGGAGGTCCTAGTCAGACGAGCAGTGCACTCCAGCCAGTGCGTACTGCCTGTCTGAATATCAAAGCTGTGGGAGCGTAGTGCATAGTGACTATGCACTGCAGTATCACAGCCCCCTGCAGGATAGTGACTCACAAAGACAAAGGGGGATAGTGTTTCCAAGATGGAATAGCGCCTTTGACCCTTTGAGCCATTTTCAGCTGTCACCATGCTAATAAGCCCTTATGGCATGCAAGGCACTAAGAGTCCATTTGCATGCCATTGTGGGCTCATTAGCACCACTGCATAGTGCCACTATGCACAATTTGGTAATGTTGTGCATGTGCAACTGTGAACTTTGGCTTATGCTCTCTCTCTTTCTCTGCTATGGGGACTACCACCCTGTTGGGGTATCACAAGGATGTGTAATTCCAACCCCTAGAGGTGTCGTATGGATGGGGTCACAGGACCAAAGGCACCTTAGGAAAGCAGGCCCAAAAGCAGAATGGAAAACAGATGGAGCACATTCTTCCCAAGGAAAGAGATGTAGCCAGAGTGAGACCTGGACCTGGAAAACCACCAACCAACTCCAACTCTTGCAGAAACTTCCTAACTTTTTATGATCTTTGGCATGGAGAAAAGGAAAAAACCCTATGAAGGAGAAATTTTAGCCATGTAAATCAACTCAGTAGCACCTGTTGATGTAGCATTTAAGACTTCAACTGCTGAAAAGTGGGGCTTCTCAGTCTTCAGGGGCTCATTTAGCTGTGCAGACCACATCAGCAGCTCCTTTGAAAGCTAGTCTCAAAGGTGCGTCATCAACTGCTCAAATCTCTGTCCCTCAAGATCTCAACTCCATGCCTTGTCCCACAAGGGCTTGGTTTCCCCTTAGGAGAAACTGTGATTCAAGGCCTAGGTCACCTTCCCTCCATGCTGAGGATAGAATTAGTGATGGTTTGATTACTGCCATTTAGAAAACAGTTCAAGAGAGTATTTTAGAGGAATGGCTGTCGCTCTGCCCTTCTAACGCAATGACGGTGCTGCAAGCTGATCTCTGCAGCTAAAGGCTAAAAGAGGTTCCCCAAGAAGGAGGCCCACTCCCCCCCCAGGTGGGAAGGAGGAGAGTAATGTTCACTAAAAGGCACTCACCTGGTCTCCAACCAAAGGGAGGTCTTGGGGGAAGCTGAGCCCTTGAGAGGCAGAGTATGGAGGTGAGATCTTGAGGATCAGAGATTTGAGTAGTTGATGATCTTCACCCTTGAGACTAGCTTTCAAAGGATTGCTGATGTGGTCTGCACAACTAAATGAGCCCCTGAGGACTAAGAAGCCCCACCCTTCAGCAGCTGAAGTCTTAAGTGCAACGTCAACAGGTGCTGCTGAGTTGATCTGCACGGCTAGAATGTCCCCACTGGAGCTAAGGACATTCTGTCACCCAAAGGGCAGAAAGGACCCCACCAGAAATGAGAGACTCACCCTCAAGATACAGGCCATGAGGAAACAGAGAAAAAACATCAGCTTCTAGTGCAGGGGAGCTCTGGAAGCCTGAATATGGTCATGGCTGGCAAGCATCCAGTGAAGAAAAGTGGTAGGAAGCCAATGGCAAAGCCTGACAGCTGTGGGAGTACAAGAAGTGTAGAGCTGAACAGGGCATGACTGAACAACAGACTGAAGGCATGATAGCTGAATGAATGACAGACCAAATGCATGATAACCAACTGAGAATGAACTAGGATTGAAGAAAAATAATAAAATAATTGTGAATGCATGCCAACCAATTCCAAGGAATGTACAATGAACCACTGTGCTGCATTTGTTGGTGCAGTAGGTACTGGACTGAGGAACTGTAACATATTATAGAATGTGGCACAGGTCTGCTGCAAATAGAAGGCAGTCTAAGTTAAAATAGAGGTGCACTAGGACCCTGTGGATAGAAGTATGATGGCTGAAGCAGTACCAGAAGAAGAGTACTAGGACCCTGGGGCAGTAGCCAGTTGCAGCCACTGGAGTGTAATGGAACAGCCTGCATGAGCCAGAAATGCACCAAAGTTAACATTTTATCTGCTGCTGAATGAGTGATGTACCTCGGGTTACCATCGCCAACCCAGGAGAGCATGGCATGGAGAACTTGCCAAGTCCAGCAAAGGATCAGGAGTGGAAGAAAAGAGGATTTGAAGGGGGAAAGACAAAAAACACAAAGGAGGCAGACAGGTGGAGCAGAAGGATGTGGACAGAGAAGGGAGGCGGGACACTAGGAGGAAGCCAGCTGCGTGGTGGCACAGGTACAGAAGTGGCGAGAAAGGGAGTGAACAGGCTACTTCCCAGCAAGAGCAACAAAAAAATCTGGGGTTCCAGTAAGCTTGGCTTCCCAGTCTCTGTTCCACAGTAAGTTAACACATGAACACTGTGTCAGGATAATCCATTTATTTCAATAAACAGTACCAGCAGTGAGGTTCACTACGCACCCTTCCTTCAAAACTAGCCAAATGTTGAGTCTTGAGAAAGCATGTATTTCACGTGAAAACGTTTGACTGGTTTTGAGGGAGGGTGCATGGTGAACCTCACTGCTGGTACTGTTTATTGAAATAAATGGGTTATCCTGACATAGCATTCGTGTGTTAACTTACTGTGGAACAGACACGGGAATCCAAGCTTACTGGAACCCATGAGTACTGTCTCTTTGATTTTGGCTCCAGTCCTTTGCTGTGTTTGTAGCCGCTTGTTTGACTTTTTGTTGTTTCTTGAACAAAAAAATTCTAAGCATCTGAGGGATGCTTAAACATGCACTGCTTTAACCGCATAGAGGAGGTGAGGCATGTGTCACCTGCTGCCCCTCTAAACTAGAGGCTAAGCCTTTTAATTATCAATTAAAGAAAAAACCATTAAAATGAATAAGATCTATTTATTTCAGTGCAGTCAGTAGAGAGGGGAGCAGCACTTTGAGGGACACTGATGATTCAGTATTGAGGACAGAGTAGTCGCAACCAGTGGCGGAGGAACAGAAAGATGGGCCCCAGTGCAGGTTTTTATGTGGGCCCCCTCACACTCCCTCAAATTTTCTACTGCCATGAGCAAAACAAGCAGACGGACAAGACACCGGCAACAATACTTCATTATCAGCCCTCCTCCCACTTAGGAACATAAGTTTGTTAGCTAAAAGAAAATCAGATGTAGGTTTATAAAAAGCTATACAGAAAAAGAGCCTCAGCAAGGTTTGGGTGCCTAGTGACATTAACAACAGTTCAGTAATCAGTCATTTCACTAATAGTAAAGAGAAGTTAGGAAACAAACTTTCCAAAGCTTATTATCTCACCATAAGAGTTAAAGCCAAAGATCTGGTGAAACATTAGGAGCTACCTGATGCTGATTTCTGTACCTGTACCAGGAAAGGCTGTACACTCTTATGGTGGCATAATAAACATTGGAAAGTTTGTTTAAAAATACCCGAGACTTCCTTTGTTCTTTTACTGTGTGGGGAGTGCTGTGACTGATTTGCTGTACTGTTTTAAAAGAGCTCCAAGACAAAGCATGGGAGGAGAGGGACAGTAGCTCAAGCTTTGGATCCCTGCAATATGAGCAGACTAGATAGACCAAATGGCCTTCTTCTTCTGGCTTCTTTGTATGTTCATATGTAAATCCTGTGTGGTTACAGTAGATGCAAGTCCAAGCAATCTCTCTCAGCAAGTGAAAATAGAGCAAATTAATAACTTTTCTTTTGTGCAGTGGTTCTCATGTCTGGCAATGACTGTATGCTGTTGCCTTCAAGTGTCAATAAACTGTAACAGAACAACTATAATCAGCCTTTACTTTCTGAAATCTACTGTACTGTACAGCCAGATGTTACTGTAGTGTTGCCTGCTGAGGGGATGTAAACCAAACTACTGTACATCCGATTGTCCTTCCTGGTTACTGCTGCCTCTCAGGCAAAACTCTACAAAGCATCCTGCAGCTCAGCTTCTCCCTCATTCTCCACCATAAAGCTTTTGCCACAACAGAAATGTTACAATATTTAAAAGGGGGAACCAGCAGACAGTTGATGGGAATGAAACAGAAATAGCATACACAGCCAAGGAAAAGCAGATTCATGACTGGGCGGGGGACCCCACTGTAGGGAGACCCCTTGTAGAGGAGCCTAAACAGACAGGAGGGTCACGCCCAGGGTCACAAATGCATCCCTATCTGGAAAGCTTAAACAGAATCACAGAGGAACTATGACTCAACAATCAGAACACCTAAAAGGTATTCAGAACTAACCATAGCATGTGCAGAAAGATGCAAGATGAAAAGAATGAATGTAACTGCATAATGATTAATATGTAAAACTATGTTGAATTGTCTCAAAAAGATAAAATACAAAAAATAAATTGTACACTATTAGTTTGCCATATATTTCAGTTGTCTTCAAGTTCTCCTTCTCCTTTCTAGTGCTAACCAGTAACCAACCACAAGCCAAGGAACCTAATCATTGGGAATTGTTCTCGCTCTCCCACCAGATAGTATCAAAAACTGATTCATATTAATACCTTACAGAAATCTCAGATTCTGAAAAAGGGGATGTATTATGCTAATGGTGGGAGATTTTAATCTCCTGGAAATAGACTGGGAAAAACATGAAGCTGTGGGATGATTAGTAAAGGGTTATATTTTTCCATTTCAGATATCATCAAAAGAAAGATGCAGCTTAACACACGTAATTAAACAGCCAGCAAGAGGTAGAGGTTTAAATGTACTTCATTTGGTACTGACTGGTGTTTTCCATCCTCCTCCAGACCTCCAGTCCCACTCATTTCAGAGGCCGAGTGCAGACTCAGTGTGTCACCACCCGCCATGCAGCCGCCGCCAACAGCAGAGCCGTTCTGTTGCACATTGACCTTTTGTCTGTCACTGCCCGTCTCCTGCTCTAGTGTTCTCGAACTCGGACTGACCAGACATATGATGGAATTTAATATTTTTTTTAAATTTTAGAACCAGTTGGTCTTGCTGTCGGCCGACATTGCTCAAGAACCTCCCGTCTCTTGCCAACTCTAGACTCAGGTCTCACTACCGCCAAAACTCCCAACTGCTACTGCTCTTACGAAGCACCATACGCTGTCACTCTGCACTCTGATTGGGCTCAAACAGAAATCAGCTGTGATGTGCTTCCTTGGTGCTTGTGAGTGCGGAACGCCGGGTGAACAGTTTGCATTTTCCCTGTGATGCTGCCCCTATTGGTGGGTGGCTGGGCTGCGGGCAGGCACCAGTTGTGTATTGCAGGGTTCGACTCCACACGCCACCACTGAGAGAAGGTGGAGGGCCATGCAAATGAACACATGATTAAATATTTTGAGTATGTATGTTGTCAGGCGGCTCGGGCCCTCTAAGTGTGCGGGCCCCTGTGCAACTGCACCGGCTGCACAGGCTATTCCTCCACCCCTGGTCGCAACAAGGGACAGAGGTGGGTGCCGGGGGTAGTGGGTGGTAGGATGCACAAAGGGTATGAGATGGTGGGGGTTTATTTCTTGTTTAAACCACTTGGGAGAGGGGGATACATATGCGGACTTTGATGGAGGGAGTCAGTAGGGTTCACCAGCAGTGGAGTTTGGCAACCGACTGCTGGATGTTTGAAGGAGGGGAGACCATAGTGTTCACTGGCTGCAAACCACTGGACATTCGGGGAGGAGACAGTAATGGTCACTGGCTATGGGGTTGGGCACTTAGCAACTGGACTTTAAGGGGGGGACAGCAAGGTGGCAGTGCAGTTGGTTATCTGACTGATGGACTATCAGGGGTTGGCACTTGACAGCTGGACTTTTGTGGGGAAGACAGTAGTGTTCACTAGTGGCAGGGCTGGGTACCCAACCACCATATTTCAGGAGGGGAGAAACAGCAGTTTTCACCAGCAGCGAGGCTGGACACCTGACTGTCAGACTTAAATGGAAGGTGGAGTGGGAAAAGCAGGAAGTTGGGTCTGACCCAAAAGAGCGACCAGCAAGGAAGGCAGACCGACAGAATAAGAGTGACTGCAGCCATAGCCTTGTAAGGGCAATGCACTACATGGCTACAAGCCAGCAGGTGACACCCATGCAGCCATGCACCCAAGAGGTGAGAACCACTGACATCCTGCCACGAAAAGGTGCCTGCTGCGATGGCGCCCCCAGGAAGGCAGCCACAGGAAAGGCGAGGCTAGGCTGCAAGGGTCCCGGGATGGTGAAGGTCTCTGGCACCTGGGAGACACAAGGGAAACAGGAGGCACAGGATGGGCCAGGCCACATGCAAAGCGGCATGGCAGCACAGTGGCCCCTCAACCCCCCCCAGAATGTACGGTGCAGCATCCACCCCAACAGCATGATAGCCACAGAACAGCACACAGGACAGCCAGCAGGGCAGAGCAGCTGACCCCCCACGCAAAGGCACAGTGGAGACATACACAGCGGGCAGAGACCCCCCAGGCACATGACACACAAACAGAGGCATACTCACCCGCAGCAGGGCACCACCCTGCTGGTGGTCCTCGGCGGTCATGCACCATGGCATGGACACTTGGATGGAGGAGCATTGGCAACACAGACAAGGGGGAAAGGGGTGTGGAACGGCACAGGCACATATAGGCTGCAAGGCAGAAGGGGGCATGTGCAAGCACAACCAGAGTGGGGCCACCCCCAGCTATATCAGTGGCACTGGTGACCGCGGCTGCAGTACTGGAACACTGCACACAGGATGTCAGTGCAGTTCATACAGAGCCAAAAAAGAAAGTCTCTGGATATCCACAATGCTTATGTGTACAGAAGGGACAAGGCTGGTCTGGAGAAGGTGCACTGGTGGTGCACGAAGGCCCGCAGGTACTGATGTCTTGCCCATCTCCACACTGTGGTGGACACAGCCATGGCCACCATCTGTGACCACAACCATGCCCCCAATGTGGCTGATGTGGGCATGCATCACTTTCTTGGGACACTGCGGCACAGGGCACTCCGGATGCTGGACAGTGCATTGCAGGTCGTCATAGCGAGTACAGCTGGGATACCTGCAGCCATGGTGGATGACTGCCAGGAGTGCGGCTGATGCATCAGACCATCCAGCGGTGTGGCATATGGCACGGTGGCCCACAACACACCTAACAGTCATTGACCTCTGCATCCCTGATGAGTTCACTGTTGCCAGCAACAGAGCAGAGTTCCTGCTGTTTGACAGCGGAAGGGAGCGGGATAGTCTCCTGGTCTGTGCCAATGACCATGGCCTGCAGCAGCTGGTGAACTGCCGAGACTGGTTTATGGACAGGACATGACATTCAGGGCATGCCCCCCCCATTTGATCAGCTATACACCGTCCACACAGTCCAGTCTAGTGCAGTCCTGCCTGCCATAAAAGCCCTCATGTGCACTAGGAGGGCACAGACATATGTGCGGCTGTTGGGCCAATTAAAGATACACCACCCAGACCTGGACCCCGTAATGGTCCTGCTCAATTTCAAGCATGCCAGCTGGCACATTGTGGCAACCATGTTCCCTGATGCACGTATCTGAGGATGCTTCTTCCACTACTTGCAGGCCCTGTGGTGCAAGGTCCAATGGTGCCCAGAGATCCTGGAGAGGTACACAGGTGACCCAGACTTCACCCTGCATCTGTGAATGCTGCTGGCACTGGCCTGCGTACCAGCAGTGTTCAAGGAGATACATGAGTAGGAGTACCTGGCTGAGAACAAAGAGGTCCTCCAGCCCATACTAGACTATGTGGAGGATACCTGGGTCAGTTGCCACACTGGGTGATTGGGACAACTTTGTGCCATCTTCCCCATCGACCAGTGGAACTGCCATGGTGTGACCATCCAGGTACTGGCCAGGATGAACAACACTGTAGAGGGGTAGCACAGTGCCTTCAACACCTGGGTCGGAGCTTGCCACCCCAGCATATGGCGCCTCCTCGAGTGCCTCAGGGAGGAGAAGCATCTGACTGGCAGTTGGGCTGAACAGCTGATCTCTGAGGCAGAGACAACACAGGCCAGGTAGCGCTACTGTGACCTCAAAGCCAGTATCGTTGCAGTCATGGCTAAATACAGCACCCATCGTCACTATGACTACCTCCGCTGTCTTGCCCACAATTTCATGTTCCACGTGTGAGCTTGCACATGGAGGTCTGTGGTGTACCCTTTTGGCACATCCTGCGACTGTTGTGCCTGTTACTGATCCCTGGCAGGACTCACCCTGGCTGACCGTGCCTGTTGCCAGTGCAGGACATCACGGCATGGGCACATGCCCGGTGCACAGCAGCACACCTAGCAGCCCGTCAGTGTAGTTGTGCCACCCTGTCATGGGCACCCACTCATTTTCTGCATCATCAGCAGTCACTCATATGACCCATGCATCTGGCGGGCCACCCATGTGGTGTTCACGGCTCTTGAACTGGACCCCCAGTGCCACGCTTCACTTCACCTATGCCAGTCCATTGCGCATTGTGCCTTGCCCCACACACACCTCACCTGCTGTACCAGTGGGCAGTGCACCATACACCACATGGTGCCATATCCCCATGAGTGTGTGGCAACTGCTCCATGTCACTGGGCATGGTGGCCATGGTGGTATGTCATGTTCTGCATGTCCACCCCTGCAGGGGTTGGGGGAGCAATGCGGACTATTGGGATTGTGTGTCTGGACCTCCACTATTGTTCAGTGCTTGCGTTGTGCATGGTGGGTGGGCAGGGGGTCTCCGTCCATGCTCCGTCTGTGGATGCACACTCCATAGGTGCACTGCATGCCCCCATTGCAGGACCTACATCACACTGATCCGGTTATGGTGAGGCGATGGGGTGGCATGGATGGCCTCACCATGGTGGACACGGTTATGTTGTCTTTCTGTTCGGGGTTGGCGGGGGGGCCCTCCTGTGTGCTGCAGGTCGGTGGGTGTTCACAGCAGGCCATGTGATGGCACAATGTTAGTCGATGAGGGGACGCTGCCCTGTGGCGCTTGCTGCTTTACCATCATCCACAGACAGTTGCTCTTCGTATGCCACCCCGTGGCATGTGCCTCACTCCTATCGCCCTTACCCTGTTGCCGTTGTAACGTCATCCTGTGCTGCCCCCACCCTGCTGCAGTCACCATTGTTGCATTGCCCATGGTTCCTCTGCCTGCTGCTGGTGCTCGCCCCACCAGTCACCCTCAGTGGCTCACAGCTTGACACACCTCTAGAACCTTTTTTTCTCCACTAAAGCTATAATATTATAGTTGATTTGCATGTCAGTGTCAGTGGCTCAGTAGGTAGCACACTCGCCTCTGAAACCAGGAGATCAGAGGGCTTTGGGTTCAGTTCCACATCTGGCACTTGGGTTAATATCCCAATACTGACATTGTAGTGCAGCATGAGAGGGGTGCTGCACTTCTGAGGTGCTGTCTTTCAGATGAGATGTTAAACCAAGGTCCCATCTGCCTGGATTGGTGGTAGTTCAGGTGGATGTTAAAGATCCCATGGCACTGATTGAAAAGAGTAGGGGAAAGTTTTATTCAGAAACAAAATCAGTAAAAACCATAATCATACAGGACAATACAGGAAATGAAAGCAACAAAGAAAAGAAACAAACATGTGAAACGAGCAAAAGAAATCCAGGCTAAACAAAACAGTGTGTCCAATAAGCAAACTTAAGTAATTGCTGAAGTAGTAATCCATGGTAAATGTTTCCATAGTTCCAAAAGTTCCCTTCTGGACAAGATTACTCTTTCTGAGAGATAAATCTTAGTCATATCGCTAACTATCTTATTCAACATTTCAAGATATGTACTGTCTTTTTGTTGAAGAGCAAAGAGACTTCTAGCCATCCAAATATTCCATTTAATAACTACGAACAAAAGACACAATGTATTCTCATTCCATTTAGACCAAGAGGGCAAAATATGACCATAAATCAACATTGGATAGGTAATTGTTGAAAACAAAGGCTCATTCCAATGATGGCCGAGGAATATCCAAAAATCTTTGATTAAAGAACAGTAAAAAATAAGTGGGGGATAGTTTCCAGTATATTAACACAACAGGGATGACTACGCATTCTGTCCTGCAACTGTTTATGTTTCTGATTTCACTTAACATTTCATTTTTCGTGGCATAATAGCCAATGCATGTCCCACATATGGGCTGGAATCCGAGCATTTTGCAAAAGGTTACAGAGAGAGGCCAAATAAGGGTCTGGGCACTTATCAAAAGGGTTTTGTACTCCACAGAGCACTGATCGAACAGCAGTATAAAGGGTTTTATGCGATGAACTGATCACCATATGTGTAGTAATTCTCCACTGTTTAAGTCGAAGAAAAACATCTTTAACATAAGGAGGGATACCCGGTGTGATTTGTAGAGCATGCGGGGTATTGGTGTCTCATGCATGAAACCACTGATGGCACACCATATAGAACCAGGTTTCCCAACCAGTTTGTTAGTTAATCAATAAAGGTTTGAACTTGTCTATAATAAAAATACTACTAAAAAACAATAGAGGATTAATCACTTTAAGACCTCTGTCTTTAGTGGGAAGGTAAGTAATATTACATTTGATTGGATTTAGACAGCTCCCTCATACAGCCTGAAAGAACACACTAAATAAAGACGTTTCCAATCGTTTTGGTACAGGAAAAACAGAACTAATGTATAAAAAACCGGAATCAAAAAAGCCTTGATTAAAAAAACTCTTTTCTTTTTCCCAAATTTCCAACAGTTCCAGACTGCCACCTTCTGGCATCCAAAGGCCAGCTTATCCTCCCAGTTCAACATAACCATATCAAAGAAACTGTACTGAACCCGTAAAATTTTGATCGGGTCTGATTGAATCTGAATTTGGCCAACAGCAGAGGTAGTCCTTTAGGAGTGCCCCAACAGAAACCCCATACATTTACCAAAGTTAAGGGCTGCTCCAGAAACAAGTCTGAAATTCGAAATTAAGGTCAAAGAGGCTCAGACAGACTCCTCATCGGCTACCAAAAGACTCATATCCTCGGCATAAGTGATAACCGAATGAGGTACCACCAGGCGTTCGCAAGAAATGTGAGAGATGGAACGTAAGGTGTTTATTTTCTGTAAAAGTGGATCTAGAAAAAAGATGTACAGCAAGGGGCTAAGGGGGCAGCTTTGCTGCACCCCTCTTTTAATGGGAATCAAGGGGCCTTTCCAACCATTAACTAATGGAAATGCTGTGGCCGTCCTATAAACGGATTGCACCCAGTTGATCAAGTGCTGTGGGACATTATAATGGTGAAGAGTTGCCCAAAGAAAATCATGACAGACTGAATCAAAAGCTGTTTTTTGATCTAGGGAGACAACAAAGTCAGAAACCTCTCCTGAATGTCCCCATTCCATAACCTCGCGTAATAAGAGAAGATGGTCAGTAATCTTTTGATTTGGAACAGAACAAGATTGTGCCAGAGAAATCACTAGTTCTGCTATTAGTTTCAATCGTTTTATTAGTATCTTAGCTAGAAGCTTAAAGTCGGTGTTCAACATGCAGAACGACCTCCAGTTTTGCAAGGATGACCTATCACCCTTCTTATAAAGGCAGATTAATATCCCCATGTTAAAAGTGAATGGGACTTCACCAGTCATACACAAAGTATTAAAAACTTGTGCCAATTCCATAGAGAAATGCTCCCCCAAACGTTTAAAAATTTCAGTGGGAAGGCCATCTGGTCCCGGCGTAATATTAGATTTCAAAGAGTATAAAGCATCTAGTACCTCCTGGACCGTAATATTAGCTTCTAACCTAGCAACCAAGTCCGAAGGAACTTCAGGAACCGTAACATCCGAAAAATAATCAGAAAAGGCAGACCAATCTGTATGAAGTTAATCAAACAATTGAAAAGAGTAGTTTGTAACCCCCATAAGGATATCAGCCTGGGAGTTAAGGGTACTGCCAGACTGATCTAAAATAGTGGAATTTCTTTTTTACCTACCCTATGAAAATTATGCTCAAAAGGGCAGACAGTCTCCATGTTACCTTGCGTACCAAATTTAAGCTGGTGGGACAACTGTTTAGATTTGTGGTCATGAAATGTCCTCATCTCTTTCTGCAGCAGACAGATTTGGTGACTGACATCCTGATTTGTAACGCTAGCCAAGGACATCAGATTCTGTAAACATTGCCTCTGCTGTAGATAGAGCAAGTAGGCTGCATTAGTCCTTCATACACTATACTGTTTTAAAAAGTGTCACAAATCACATTTAGTGTCCTCCCACCATAAAACAATGTCAGTGTAATAGATCACCACTGATTTTCTGGCCACAAGAAAGAGATCCAAGTGTTCCACAAAATCTTTTTCTATCAGTAGGGATGAATTAAATTTCCAGACACCCGGACCTTTACAAAGAGGAGGAGTCTTCCCTATCGTAAGGGACACCATGTGATGGTCTGAAAATTCTAGGGGTAAAGTACTGGCTTTATGTACAGGGATAGTTTGAGAATGATAGATAAAAATCAATCCTAGTTGCCAATTGTCCTTTATGAAAAGTGGCAGTATGTTGTCACGTTGTATCAAAATAACCATCCTTCAATCGAGCAGTACGAATAAGTTGCTGCAAAACATACAAATCACAAAATAGTTTGTGCATAGTAATGTGACTTTTATCTTGGAGACTCAACCCACAATTAAAATCCCCCGAAAATACCACATGCATTGAAGTATGTAAATATGGATGGATTAAATGGAGGAGATCAATCCGGCTCGTTTTTGTTTGTGAGGCATAAAGGTTTATTAGTCTAAAGGATCTGCTTTGAACAAGAACATCTAGGATAAGAACCCTGCCAGGAACAAAATCATATAATTTAAGTAATTTAAAGTCTGGCAAGTGAATCAGAATCCCAACCCCACAACAGGTGTCTTGTCCCATAGACCAATAAGATGGGCCTGCCAACCAATCTCTTTGAGCCTGGCGAATTTCATAAGTGATAAAAAATCTAACATCTTGAAGAAAGCAGATACCTAAACCCAGGTCCTTCAAAAATGAGAAAACAAGATGTCGTTTTGCAGTCCGCTTAATACTGTTTACATTTAATGTGGAACAAGTAAAATCAGCACTCATCAGGACAGACAAAAACAAGCCTAATCTGAAAACTCTACAGGTCATGATTTCTTCCCAGAAGTACCCTTTCATTTTAATTTTGCCCTTGATTTCTGTTTCTGTTGTATGGGACCCCCTAGTTGTATTTCAGAGTCAGAATTCCCTTCAATATGGGAAGAGGCAAGCAAAGAGGAGTCTGTATCCCCTCCCGAATCACCAGACAGGTCACCTAATATATCATACCTATTGGAAGTCAGGAGATCCGATGTTTTAGGGGTCTTGGAAGGAGGAGGGGTACAAGTTTGCCGAGATCTAGCAGACCATCTCAGGGTACTGTGAAAAGGTCTGGGGAGGCATGTCAGAGGTCAAAATAGGGGAGAGCCCTAGCAAAGATATAGAAGAAGAAGTAGAAGGGAGAGGATGTATTGGGTCTGGGGGTGCCACAGGATCAGAAATAGCAGGGGGGTGTAAAGAGGGCAGGCCTAGGGTCAGCCTGGAGGGGGGTATGGGATCTGGGGGAAGAGATTTGGACTTAATCTTGGCCTTCTGAGCATTAGTGATCAATAACAACTGATCAGCCCCATCATTATCAGTAGTGTTATGTGCAGCTTTAGTACAATTCTGAAAAGTATGCCCAGTTCCATCGCAGAGGCTACATTGACTTTCATTCAAACAATTCAAAGCAGTGTGTCCCAATTCACCACAAATTGTGCATTTGAGTTTGTCACAAACATTACTCAGATGAGTCGGATCCCCACATTTATAGCAGGCTTCCGGCTGGCCTGAGTAAAACAAAACACCCCTGTCCCTACCCAAAAAAAAAAGAATTTGGAAGGTGTTCTATGCCTGCTTCAGTCATTTTCAACATCACCTTGACCCTCTAACCCCCAGTCTAAATGTACTTAGAATCCAAAATAGCTTCTGGATCCTCAAGTACAGTACAACGCAGCTTCAACCAATAGACCATATTGGCCTTATTGACCCCTTCATTCCGAAAAAGAATCTTTATAAACTATAAACTATAAGCAGGCTTAGACAAAGGAATAGCTAGAAAGGGAGACCAGAGAGCAGTACTTTTGAGAGAGTTATATTTAGTCCAAAATCGTTCCAGTCCTCGGGTTGTCTTGAAACTAATATCAAAGACCGTTTCCCCCGAAACATGGATTAAGGCATATATTTCATGGGAGAAGAACTTCATGGAATCTTTAAGAAGGGTTCATGCCACAAATAAACAGTCAGGAGGGTCCAGCATACCACCAATGTAGGAAAGCCGCACCGCATTATGATGCTTTGCAGGAAGAATCGGGGTCTTAAAAAAAGATGCATACGGCTGTTTTGGAATGGAAGCCCTGGAGTTTAAAGGGGCATCAGGCCACTCAGGCAGGGTATTGTTCAGGTGAAGGAATTGAGGGGAGAGTCAAAACAGGGTCCTGAGTAAGGGGTAGGGCATCAGAAACACATAAAAGTTCTTCAACAGCAAGGATACCCGTAGCCCCTTGGATTTGTGTAGAAATATCAACTGGTGTAGGCATTCTAATGGGAAAGGAGCCGGAGACCCATTGCTTGGTTGATGGACTCTGTTCCCAGCCTGTGCCTTCCAGAACTTGAGCAACTGACCAGGCAGGAGAAAGCGGCTCTCCCTCCAGTTTAACAGCTTGCACGGTGCCAGAATCATGTGGAACAGACAAAGGTGCAGTATTCACAGAACCCCGAGATGTAGTTGCAGCATCCAACTGAAGCCTGTACAGTCTCGTTCCCATGTTTGGAAGCTTCAGGCAGCAGAGTAGAAGGCCCGACAGCAGTAGGTAGCGAGAGAGCAGTCACCTTCCCGGTCATGCTGTCAGACCAAAGTTCCCAAAGATGCTTAAGCATGGACATCTTTTTAAAAAGAAATTTACATTCCTCAGTATCCAAAAATTTCTGCAATCGTCTGGTCTCTTCCGTGTCATGGTCAGGCAAGGTTTGCAGTGAGTCACAATCCTTCAAGACGTCTCGACCACTATCAGTATGATCAGAAGTCATACTTGCAGAATGCTGAAAGTCCGGCTGTAGATGAGAGCATGAATCTTGATTACCTGGTAAGATCACTCATTCGTTAGTATCCATGTCAGTAACAATATCTAATTCCACACTCAATACAGTGGCAACCTCTTGTAGAAGCAGGACAGGGAAGGAGACTAGCTCCCCTGCCCGCATGTCAGTACCTTCCTCTCCAGTCTCCACCAAAGCGGCCATCTTGGTTGACAGCCAGCAACTCCCCAGTGGTGAGTAGGGGAGTTTTTATTAAGATAAATACATTCAGTATAATTCAATAAATAATACAGGAATTCAGAAACTCATTTACAGAACTTAAGCCTTCAAAATTCTAAACATTCTTTGATAATCCCTACTAATCCATACAAATAATTTTTATGTGTACTTAATGATGTGTGAAAATCCCTTCCACCATTTTAGAACTTTACATGCATTATACATTTGTACATCTTTAAAATATGCTTTTTGTAATTCATTTATTACTAGTTGACTATACCCCTCGTATGAAATTCTTTTCTGATAGATAACCCATTGACTCTGAGACTGCCATAAATGGTATCTAATACATCCAAAAAACACTCCAAGGGTACTGTGATTAAAGTGCATAAGACATTGGGGATAAATACCTATTACTAATATATCATAGTTCAGGCTGGTAAACCAAGAGAAATTCCATTTTTTTGCTAAAAATACCCATAGCTGTTTCACATAAGAGCAATGTAATAGAAAATGTTCCATAGTCTCTTCTAAATTGATACAATCCAGATATGGACAATTTCTTTCCTCTTTTGCTTTTTATTTTGCTGTACCTCTCACATTAATCCTGCCATACATGATTAGCCATTGTGTTTCCCACATAAAAGCGGGAAGTCTTGAATTATTTAGTTGTTTTAGAATGTAGGTGTTATGGGTCATTGGACAATTCTTAAAACTAGGTTCTGTAGGGTAAATTGTTTTTAAAATTTCCTTATATAAAGTTTTTACTGAATGGGAAACAATAGACTGTTTAGATATCTGCCATTTATATAGCTTTTGTACTGCAGGTTTAAAATATACAGGGGTATGTATATGGGGATTTAGTTTTGGAGCTAAATTCTGCCATGCTTTAAAGTACTGACCCAACACTATATCCATCCAGATTTCTTCTGTGCTTTCTGGTCTCAAAAGCAGACTTTTGATGGATTGTGTGAAAAAGAGGCAGTAAACAAAAACAATGGGGTCACTCATACCCAATCCTCCTTTTGCAGTTTCTAGGTAAGTATAGTGTCTTTTGATGGGGTTCAGCCCGTTACCCCACAACAACTGAAAAAAACAACTGTATAATCTGGTCTCAAATTTAGTTGATAGCGTAAAAATCATCGCTACATATTGTAAGATTGGGCAATGAATTGTTTTAGAATTAGAATGTGTTTAACTTTAGAAAATTTATAGTGTTTCCACCTAGAGATTTTATTTTCAGCTCTGGTCAATACAGATTCCCAATTACTTTCTGGTAAATTTTGTGGACTGAAGGTAATACCGAGAATGTGTAAGGGATCAGAAAAGATTCTAATTTTTGGAAAAATTATCTCAGACTGACTACCAGCTCCTATAATTAAACCCTTGGTTTTTAAGAAATTGAGTTTAGCATTTGAAACTGCCGCAAAATGACCAAATTCACTTAAAAATATCTGCATTTGCTCATAATTACTAAAAAACAGACACACATTATCTGCATATGCTTGAATGCATAGATGGGAATCAGAATGAGTGCTTTTAATTCCTTTCCACTTAGGGCTTATTACCAAGGTTCTAATTAAAGGTTATAAGGTAAAAACATACAAAAGGGAACTTAAAGGTTCCCTGATGAACACCAGCTTGTATATGCAAGCCTTCAGTTTGAACCCCTTTAATAAAAGGATACACAGTAGCCGAGGAATATAAAAATTTAGTGATATTGATAATTTTCTGAAGAATTCCAAAATATTGTAACACCTGAAATAGGTAGACATGATCTACTCTATCGAAGGCTTTTTCTAGATCTGCTGTTATTAAATAACCTGTTTTCTCTTCTAATGCTAAATGTTCTATTACATCTCTGAGAATCATTAGTGCTGATTGTATTTTCTGATTTGGTAAACTACAGTATTGATAAGGAGATATAATTTTTCCTGCATATATTTTCATTCTATTATTTAATAACATTGTAAATATTTTATAATTAGTATTCAGGAGTGTTATAGGTCTCCAGTTTTTAATGTCACCTTTATCTCCAGCTTTATAGATGTGTATTATTAGTCCACCTAGGAAAGTTGTGGGCATCTCCCCGCCCATCATAATATGTTGAAACACTAAAAACAAACAAGCTGAGAGTTCTGCTTTAAAAGCTTGCTATAATGCATTTGGAAGTCCATCCAGTCCTGGAGAAACTCCTTCTTTTAAATTCTGAATCATATTTTCAATGTCTAATTTCGAAAATGGACCTAATAATTCCCTGGCCTCTTTTAGGGTTGGAGGAGAAGAAATCGTATCTAGATATTCTTCCACCTGAGCTTGTTGTATAGGGGCTATAGGATACAGAGATTCATAGTGAGATTTTATAATGAAACTCATGTCCTTCTCAGGTACCACTTTCTTACCATTCGACTCTAAATAATCCATTAAGGTTGATTCTTTAAATGATCTACAGATTTCAAAAGGGTCCCCCAATTTTGTTTTTTGAGTTTGATTTGTGAACAAGGCTTGTAATGTTTTCGCACTATCATATCGGACAAGTTTCATACGATTTTTAATAGTCTCAATTTGATCTGATAAGTCAAGCCAAGAGGTATTTGCAATAGAAACTAATTTCTGTAAGTGTAGTCTTAGTTTTAGGTAAGTGAAAAAATTGTTGTTTCTCTGCTGCAAACCATATTTCCGAAACCATCTGCTCAGATCTGTTTTAGTTTCTGCCCGCCAAATCCCCAAATCAGTATATAGAAAGGCAACTGATAACCTTGCCTTCAAAATATTAACCACCACATTTTTTACATATGCATCACAAAGAATGGAAGTGTTTAGTTTCCATCGCAATTTTCTTTTAGGTACTGCTATTGGAGACCCAAAGGAATAAATTAAAAATGAATGATCATAAAATTCTATGGGAACTATATGAAATTGCCCTTTAGGTACATTAGAGGAGATAAACAAATAATCAATAGTTGAGCATAGTTTACCTTTCATAAAGGTGAATCTGGGCCTTATACTGCTATACTCAAAACAGTTTATGAGACCTGCTGATTTAATTATTGTGTCAAAAGCATTAGAATCACAATAGATTTTCTTTGTAGTGTGTCCTTTTAAAAACAGACTACAATTAAAGTCACCTCCCCAAAAAATCTGATAAGATGTCACTAAGCAGGGTTGTACTGCTTTCATGCAATTTATACGTTCTGCCTTGGTTTGTGGATTATATATATCAATAAATCTACATACCATATTATTCCATTTCCCATCTAATATTAGGACTCTTCCTAGGATCAGGTCTATTAGTTTATCCAGCGTAAAGGAAAAAGAATTAAATAAAATACCCACTCCATCCACCCTATCTTTACCAAATGACCAATATGAAGGACCCCAAGGCCAATCTCTTTTGAAATAAGTGATTTGTTCTATGGAATACATCTAAGTTTCCTGCAAAAAACATACAGAAATATCATCATTGTGAACCATCTGAAAATAGCTTGTCTTTTAATAGAGTTCAGAATACTGTGCGTATTCAATGATCCCCATTTTATATTACTTCTACCTGGTGTCCTATTTTTTTCCTCTTTTTTTTTGTTTTTCCCTTTATATTCTTCAGCAGTTAACCCCGTAGGGTCTTGTACTGAAGTCTGAGGATCAGTATCCATCATGTCCATTTCAGAGTCACCCCAGTTAATGAATAATGCAGCATAGGAATTCTGAGTCTCAATACTTGTGTTAGAGGGGGAAGCTTTAACTCTGATTTCGAGATGATCTTCTTGGAGGTAAACGAGATAGGGGGGCTTTATTCACTCGTTATTTTTCTGAATCATCATCTATATCCCTATAGCATACAGGCCCCAAAGGAACTGGGGTAAAAGGATTTTCCTCTATAGCCTCTTGTTTATCCAAGTTGCCATCACATGATTTAGAACCTGTATCCACAAGCTCTTCTTCTGTGAGGAGCATGTGGGGAGGGTTAGAAGGCAGCTGTTCGGCTTCAGCCTCCTTTTGTGGTGGGGCATTTTTTTCTGTAGGGGTATTCTCTTTTTTATTAGAAGAGGCATCCTGGGCTTGCTGTATCAATAACTCTGGACTGGTACATGAGGCTTTATTCTTCACAGCCAAGGGGCATTCCCTAAAAACATGACCATAACTCTCACACAGATCACATCATGAATGATTAGCACACTGCATTGTAATGTGCCCTACTTCTCCACAATCGTCACATCTTGGCTGATCGCAGACACTGGATAAATGAGTTTTGGATCCACGTTTGTAACAGGCCCTGGGTTGACCCCCATAAAAACAAACACCCCTGTCCCTCCCTAAAAGAAACAAATTTGGGATGTGTTCCATCCCTGTTTCTGATTGTCTTAATTTAACCTTATACTTCCATCCACTCATCCAAAATTGCTCAGTATCTAAAATAGGGTCTGGGACACTTAGTACTTCACATTTCTGAGCTAACCAGTAGGTTATATCTTCCACATGTACTCCCTCATTCCTGAACATAACTATACCAAATTTGATTAAGGGTTTAGTGAGAGGAGTTACTAGAAAGGGAGTCCATGTGAGAGAAAACTTTACTTGGTTATATCGCTCCCAAAACAAATCTAATGCATAGAGTGTTCTAAAACTGATATAGTAATTATCTTCTCCAGATACTGTATGTTGATAAAAGCATATACATCCCTTGGAGAAAAATGCAAAGATTTCTTTATCAAACATTTTCCCACATAATATCTATCTGGGCATTCTGCTAAACCTCCTTTATAGCGTATACACACAGCGTTATGTCTTGGAGCGGCCTCTCTTTTGGATTGTGAAAAAAGCTCTGACATTAATGTTTTTTTGTGACCCAAAGAGGTAGACTCACTTTCTTTATCATTAGAGTCTTTTAAATTATCAAGAGAACCACTGTCCAGATCTGTATTCTGGATTTTAGAGGACTGCAAATGCTCTGCAGAATTTATAGACTTAGCCATCCCCCCTTTATTACTCATAGTTGTCTTGTCACCCCCCATACTGCTAAGAATAGTCCCCACGGTAATATTAGGTTTCCACATTGGAGTGGAGTTTTTTAAGTGAAAATAAGAGTCCCACAAAGGATCAGGTGTCCAAGATCCTGTGACTGTCTTCTCCCAGCCGGCCTCTAGGAGCGCTCTATGTGGTGACCAATGTTCATCATGACTTGTCAGTTTTGGTGTTGAACGTCCTCTATCAAGTGAAGATCCTGCTCCACCAGTCTTTTCAAGAGGCAACTGAGCCATTTCACTAGTTTCCTGTAAAACTTTAGGTAAAGTTTTATTCAAGCGCTGAGTGAAGCAGAACTCCATGGCTCCTGTTTGAATATCACAATCTTTCTGAAAAATAACCATAGTAGTGTATTTTTTAGGCAGTTCTTGATTCCCTGGTAGTTTAAACATGAACCCCTTGTCTTTTGACAGATTCTTTTGCAGGCCAAATGTAGTATTAGTACCATTAGTGTTTGTAACCTTCTCAGCCATATTGCTGTCATTATTGGAAGCAGACACTCTAACATTTAAGTCAGCTGTAGAAATGTCTAGTATGGGCTTTTGGTACTCGCTTTCAATTGTGATAGTCCTATCAGCCGAGCTACAAGACTCCGTACCTTGAACTTTGATAATGTCATGACAGTCCCCTTTAGCAGACTCACCTTTAGATCTTAAACACAATACCTGTGTTGCTTTCCCGATGCTTCCATCAGTTTCTTCTTCTGTTTTTTTTTTTAAACCACAGCCATCTTCTCAGGTGTTTGCAGGGATAGTCCTTTCTCAGACATCTTATCAGTACATTTTGCTTTTAAGGCTCCTTCACTGCATTGCTGCACATTACTATTAAAGATTTGATGCTCACATATTTGGAAAAAATCATCCGTAGTACCAATTGCTTCATGAAAAACATCCTTCGATTCCAAATCAAATTCACTGGCCTGCAAAGCTTCCATTTGTACTGCAGTGGAAGGTGAGGCCTTCCCCTCCATCGAGCCTACATCCTCCTCCAACGATGACTCTCCCAAAGTGACCATCTTGCTCACAGAGAGCCCATCCACCTACAGGAGAGTAGGGAATGTTTTTATTTAAGAAACAACTGAAAAATATAACAAGTCAAAACATAAGAAACATACGAATCATGTAACAGGAAAATCAGAGTCAGTAATCCATGTCATCTGTTTCCACAATTCTATTAAAGATACATGTGGCAAAAGTTTCAACTCAGAAACATAAATATCTTTCAAATCCCGTTCAATCCCCTGAACTAGTGTAACAAGAGGCACATCCTGTTGTTGTAGAGTAAACAGGCATCGAGCATTCCATATATGCCATTTGATAATTACAAAAAGAAGATTCAAGGTACCCACATTCCAATGCTGCCAAGAATTTGGAAAGGAGTCATATATTAACATTTCATAAGTAGCTGTAGAAAACAAAGGTTCTTGCCATCGTGCAGCCAACAAAGTCCAAAAATTAGTTATGTAGGAACAGGAAAAGAAAAGGTGTGTTATGGATTCTTCTTGCCGTTGACATCCTGGTCTAGAACAAAACCTCTCCTGCAGTTGTTTGTGTTTATGATTGCTTTTAACATTGATACGTTCATGGCAACTAAGCCAGTGTAAATCCCACATTTTTGGGGGAATTCTGGAATTTTGTAACAGGGCATATAGATCACTGAGGCACTGACTTGGATGTTTAGGAAAAGCTACAATATCTAAACAGATACGATCTACTAGGTATCTGTATAAGGCTTTCCTAGAAGTAGCTACCATCATATGGCTAGTAACATGCCATTGTTTGAGACGAAAAAAGGTGTCTCTAACATAAGCAGAAGCCTGGGGAAAAGGTTTCAAAGTATTCAGTTCCCATTGGCAAAACCAAGGACCACAGGAATCAAGAAACCAAGGTTCCCACCCTCTATTGGTATTGACTAGCAGGGGCCTAATATTAGACATAAAAAAATAATAATGTAAAAATAAAGAGGTTGGATCTTGGCAAGGCCACCATCCTGGATGGGCAGATATGTAACACGACATTTAATGCGATTGAGAGGACTATCCCATAATACCTGAAAGAAAATACTCAACAGTTTTGTCTCAAGGAGTCGGTGGGGGAAGACATATGGTAAAAAAAGGAATATGGGGAGCAAAAAGGTCTTTATCATATAAATCCTTTTTTTCTTGCACATTTTCCAGGTGTTCCAATGGGGAACCATGGTCTGAGCATATTCTAGTTTTGGAGTCCAGTTAAGGATGTTCAAAGGACCGTCTCCATATAAAATACCCAAAATTTTTATCGGCTCAGTACTAATTGTGAGGTCAATGTTATCCTGTTCAGTTGCTGTTGGGATACCCAATCTGTGACCTATGCATTTATCCAAATTAAGTGTTGCACCAGAAACTGCCCCAAAAGTAATACAACGTTGGACAGCAGAGCATACAGAGGTGACATCTGTCACCATCAGACTCATAACATCTGCATAAACAATTATAGAATGGAGGGTAGAGGGAAGCGGTATGATAGTTTGTGCCATTTTAATTGAATGGAGTAAGGGATCTAAAAAGAAAACATATAAAAGTGGGCTGAGAGGGCATCCTTGTCTAACCCCTCTATGTAGAGGTAGCAAAGGATCCTTCTAGCCATTAACCAAAGGGACTATGGTTGCAGTTTTATAAAGTAGTTGAAGTCTGGAGAGGGTACATTCAGGGGCTCCATAATGTCATAATGTATGCCATAAAAAGTCATGATGTACTGAATTGAAAGCTCATTGCTGATCCAGAGAAAATATAAAACCTTGTAATGCATTGGAATTCCCATGTTCAATCAGTTCCCTAAGTAAAATAATATGGTGCTGTATACACCTCCCCGGGACACTACTTGATTGAGCAGAAGGTATCACAAGGGGGGCTATCTTGGAAAGCGGAATTGCCAACATTTTAGTCAAAATCTTAAAATCAGTATTCAGGAGGCATAAAGGTCTCCAATTGGAGAGTAGCCTTCTGTCCCCTTTTTTATATAAATAAAACAGACAACCCATATTGAAGTCCAAAGGGAGATTATCATCTTTTAGAATTGAATTATACACTGTTGCCAATTCAGTACATAAGCCGGCAGAGATTATTTTATAGAGTTCATTAGGGAGACCATCCAGGCCTGTTGTTACCCCTGGGCATAGAGATTTGATCACTGCATCTATTTCCTGGGCATGTATATCACTATCTAGCATTTCTAAAATAGAAGTTGGGACTGCAGGAATTTGAATAAGGGAAAAATAGTCTGCTATATTAACAGAGGAAGTAGGCATAGGGCCAAACAACCTTTCTGTATAACAGGCAACCTGATGTCTGATGTCCGAAATAGTTGTAAGTTCACAGGAGTCATCATTTAAAAGCACATCAAACATTTTGCAATCAACCCTTTTTCTAAGAGTGGCGTATGGACAAATAACATCACTGGGGCCAGTGATCCCGAAATGCTGCTGGTGCTGTATGGAAGAAGCTTTTGAGAGGTGATGTTCCATTAAAGAGTGTCTTAAATTGCTAATCTGGTCAGAAAAGTTATGACCAACAGTGTAAGATAATGTGAGAAGTTTTTGCAGAAGGAGCCTAGTTTTTTGGTAATGAAAGTATAAAGATTCATGGTGAGCTTTATTATAATGTTTGAATAAAGTTTGAAAACCAAGTTTCGTGCCATGCCACCAATTCCAAGGAGTATCATATAAGAAAAAAACAGATTTCCTATTTTGTATATAATCAAGTAACTGAGGAAGAGGAGGGTAATGGGTCTGAAGGGAGCACAAGGGGTGAGAATGGTGCAGAAATGGACACAAGTCCCTTTACACAAGAAAGGGTCCTGAAGGAACTGGAAGTAATAAGAGTTGATAAAGCAATGGGGCCAGATGGGGTGCACCCCAGGGTCCTTAAAGAACCAAGAGAGGTGGTGGCTGAACCTCTGGCTATCATGTTTAGCCGATCACTGGAAACAGGGGAGGTACCCAAAGACTGGAGGATAGCAGATGTAGTCCCCTTATACAAAAGTGGGAACAAAGAGGAAGCAGGGAATTACAGACCAGTCAGCCTCACCTCGGTAGTGGGGAAGATCATGGAAGCACTACTGAAGGAGATTGGTGGAACATCTGGTTGTCAATGGACTACAGGACCCAAGGCAGCATGGTTTCACCAGGGGGAGGTCATGTCAGACCAACCTCATTGAATTTTTTGACTGGGTGACTAGGGAGGTGGATCAGGGGAGGGCAGTGGACATGTCCTATCTGTATTTCAGCAAGGCCTTTGACACTGTGCCACATAGAAGACTATTACACAAACTGGGGAATATGGGTGTGGGCAGGACAGTAGTGTGGTGGGTAGGTAACTGGCTGGGCAGCAGGACACAGAGGGTGGTGGTAAATGGCTGTCACTCCACAGAGGGAAGAGTGACCAGTGGGGTACCACAGGGATCAGTGCTGGGACGGTCCTATTCAACATCTTCATCAGTGACATTCATGGGACCTAGAAGGCAGAATTTCACTGTTACGCTGATGACACAAAGCTCTGTAACAGAGTTGACACACCAGAGTGTGTAGACAGAATGAGAAGGGACCTGCAGAAACTTGAAGAATGGTCAGGGGTTTGGCAGTTGAAATTCAATGCAAAGAAGTGCAAGATAATGCATATGGGCACAAAAACCCTGGCACAATATATCAGTTGGGGTGAGGATATAGCATGCACCAAGCAGGAGCAGGATCTTGGGGTTATCATCTCTGATGACCTCAAGGTAGGGAAACAGTGTGACAAGGCAGCAGGTAAAGCAAATAGGATGCTGGAATGCATAGGCAGAGGCATCACCAGCAGGAAAAGGGAGGTCATAATTCCACTATACAAGACACTAGTGAGGCCCCACCTGGAGTACAGTGTACAGTTCTGGAGATCTTACCTATGTAAGGACATAGACAGGGTAGAGAAGGTTCAGAGGAGGGCAACAAAGATGGTGCATGGATTGCATCACAAATCCTATGAGGACAGGTTGAAGGAACTGAACATGTGCTCCCTGGAGAAGAGGAGGGAGAGAGGGGATATGATAGAGACATACACGTATCTTACAGGGAGGAACAGGGTGCAGGAATACACTATTTTTAAGTGAAAAAGATGTTCCAGGACTAGAGGGCATGAGATGAAGTTGGAGGGAGGACAATTCAGAGGAAACGTGAGGAAGAATTCTTCACAGAACGGGTGGTGGACAAGTGGAACACCCTGCCAGAGGAAGTGGTGGGGCTGAAACAATCACGGGATTTAAGAATGCATGGGATAGATATAAAAGAATTCTGGAGGTCAGGGGTAAGGGGCAACAGACTTCTAGGAAAACATAAACTGAACTTACAAGCTCAAATGGGCAGACTGGGTGGGCCATAGGCCCTTATCTGCTGATACTGTCTATGTATTTATGTATCTATGTAACTGAGACAAGAGTTGTGAATCTTTTAAAAAAGAAGTGTTCAACTTCCAGGTACCAGGATCAAAATTCTTAGTAATGGAAGGGCCTAGGGAAATAGACAATAAATTATGGTCTGAAAATTCTGCAACCTGAACTACAGCAGCATAGAGTTGTAAATGTGAAGAAATGAAGAAAAAATCTATATGGGTCACTAGGGGTCCTTTATGAAAAGTGGGAGTGTGCTGACCAGTAACGGAGAAATATGCATCCTGTAATTTTGCAGAATGAATCAATTGCTTCAGATCTCGTTTAAGCTATGTATCTCCCCCACCCACATTATTGTGATGTGGGGTGGGTTAGGTTGTACTGTTTGTATGAGCAGGAGGAGATAAATTACTTTTTTATCTCTTTTTCAGATTCCCTAGACACTTGTGGTACATGTAGTTGCTACATTCTCAGTATATATTGACATCAGTACATATCAGGATGCATGGTCTGAATTCTTTGAGGTTCCTCTACTAGAGTTTTTGTTTAACACTAATATTATCAATTTATATTTATATTATCATTTATTTAGTCCTGAGGTTTTTGTAATTTCTTGGGCCTTTTATTTAGCTTGAGAATACAGCTGGGTGACATGTCTAGCTAGGTTTTACATCACACAGTGTGCACTGATGTTTTTAGACAACTTTACTGGTATTCTTGTCTTTAATGCATACATTGTAATTTCATGAGCCCTATAACTATCTTAGTTTGTCTTTAAGCTGGGTGGGGTTGCCTTTCAGTAATCACATCCTTATACTGACTGTGACACTCATGGCTTGATTTGGGAGTTATCTGCTTCAGCAGTGTTATCTTATGTCAATTAAATTTATGTGCAGTAAGATTCTTTATGTTTGTTGCACCAAGCACATCTTAACCAAGGTTCATTCGGACTGAGGGCAGTATTGTACTGTTTAACTTCTCTGACATCATCTTCTGTTTTTTTTTTTTTTTTTTTTCAAATGAGTATTTTAAACCAATGGGGATTTTTTCTGTTTTTCTCTGCATTATCTAGCTGTTATAAGTATTGTATTTTCTAAACAACTGCCATGAGCTTCTGAAGAAGGACTGGTTGGTCCGAAAGCTAGAGCACTTTGTTCTTGTTGTTACATCTATGTTGGTCCATTAAAAGGTATCAAATCATTTGCTTCTGGATCTATTCTTGCAAGGACCAATACGGCAACTACTAAATCAAGATTTCAATTGCTTCAGGAAATTCGTATCACAAAATAATTTTGTGGTTTTAGAGGAAGAAGACCTAGCTTTGGTGGATAAGCCACAATTAAAATCACCTCAAAAAATTATATTCATAGACATGTATAAGTATGGTTGAATGGGCTTCAATAACTCAATCCTGTGAGATTTAATTTGGGGAGCGTATATATTTATTATTCAAAATGGGATAGAAGAAATCAAAAAATCTAATAAGAAAAGTAGTCCAGGGTATAACTCTAACATTTTAATAATGGTGACATTCGGTATACTAAACAGTACACCTAAACCTGAACAGGGTTCTGGCCCAAAGGACCAATAAGAAGGTCCAGAGAACCAAGCTTTTTGGGCTTTGTAAATATCTGGAAGGGTGTGGAATCTTGCATCCTGCAAAAGGATGATTCCTATAGTCAGGCCAGACAAAAAGGAAAAAACTGCATCTCTTTTAGATTGTTTTTTAATACTGTTTACATTAACAGTATGTACAGAAAAAGCAGAAGCCATCAGAAGCAAAAGGAAAAATGAACCAAGTCTGTTGGTGTGAACAGAAATCACCTGGGTCTACCTTTCCAAGGAATACCTTCCCTGTGTTTCAATTTCACTTTCACCTTTCTTTTCTGAGATCCCATATTATCAACAGCTACTTCTGTGTCTGTAGTCACCTCAGGATGGGATGATAAAATCGAAGAAGTGTCGGAGTCTGTGTTGTCCTGAGGGTGTCGTAGCAACTCATAATTATTTGCTTGAACTATATCGGTGGATTTCAGAACCTTTGAGGAAGGTGAACTACCTCTTTTGGACTTCTTGTGACTCTAATGAAGGGTTCTGGGGGGAGGAGGTTCCATAGAAGTGTGTGATATGCTAGGAGATGGAATAACAGGGGGTACCGTCTGCATGGAGTTGGTGTGTGCAACCAAAGGAGAAGGGTGTGCTATACCATGCGTAGGCGGCTCAAGGACCTGAGCAGGAGTGGGCTGTTCTGCATCTAGAGAAGGGCCATGAACTTCAGGAGCAGTAGTCGGAGGAGGGGGAGGAACATGTTGGGGCACAAAAGATGTGTTAGTAAGTCTAGAACGTTGTGCAACTGTAATGAGCAGTCTTTGTTCCTCTCCATCTGCGAGAGTCAGGGAGTTGTGGGCTGCCCAGGTACAAGACTGAAAAATATGTCCTAAGGTATCACAAAGGACACAGAGGGGTTCCTCCAAGCACTGTGAACCCGTATATCTAATGCTTCCACAGACAGAGCATTTTACCCTATCACAATTACTGCTAATATGGTTAGGGGAGCCACATTTGTAGCAGGACTTCGGCCAGGGTAAAAAAGTATGCCTCTATCTTTTCCAAGCATAAAACTATTGGGTGAATGCTGAATCCCATTATCTGAAGTCCAAAGCATAACCCTCGCTTTCCACCCTCCAGTCAACAAGTTTTCTGAATCAAAAATAGCCTCAGCATCAGACAGTAAATTACATCTTTGTTTCAACCATACAGTAATGTCATTAAGACTCACACTTTCATTACGAAATAACATTGTGACAGTTTTCAGTGTGGGTTTGGTCAAAGGAATAGCAGTAAAAGGAGCCCATAAAGGGGAAGTTTTTAACTCATGGTATTTTCTCCAAAACTTTTCTAAACCAGCTAAGGTCTTTAAGCTTACATCAAAATGTGTTTCCGAAGAAACATGAATCAAAGCATGTATATCATAGGCAGCAGACTTCATCGAGTCCTTTAGTAAAGTGCATCCTACAAAAAAACAATCAGGCAGTTCAGATAATCCCCCAAATACTGTAGTCGTACCGTATTATGTCGTTTTGCTTGCTGCACTGGAACTTGAAAACAAGAAGTGTACGATTTGGAAGTATGTGCAGATGAAAAAGAAGCAGACGCAACAGGTGGAGGGCGAGACCTTGAGCCTTGGGAGGTTTGACTAGAAGAATAATCAGTAATCAAAAGTCCAAAATGTAGAGCAGGATTTTGAGTGAGTTGCAGTTCAGCAGGTAGAGACAGGATGAAGGAATCGTTTGGTTGTGCTGTGCCATGGGAATCTGTAAGGTCCGCTTTCTCCGGGAACTGCATTCGAATAGGGGAGGAACCAGAATGCCAAGTCCCAGCGGCCAGATCCTTCTCCAACCCCGCCATCTCCAGGGCTGAATCAACAGACCATGCCTTCATCTCTGGTGCAACAGACACAGTTTGCAAAGGTAAAGAGTCAGGTAAAGTTGGAACTGAAAAGTTACCCGAGGGAATTAGAGCGGGAGGTTCTGTCCATGCAAGTGTCTGTAAGCAGGGAGGAGTTGCAGGGACTGCTGTGGAATGCGGAAGTGTCAAATTCAGCAAGGAATCATCAGAAGCCACAGTACTGAACGATGAGTCAGTAGGAGATTTCACAGGTGGAGAATCCAGCTGATGTTTGAGGGACAATAAACTCTGTCTAGTAGCAAGGTAATGTTGTTCTTCAAAATGGAGAAGCATATCCACATCAGTAGAAGGAGAAATCTCAGAAACAGTACCAGAAGCAGGGTCATTAGATAATTTTACCATAGCAAGGGGAGCAGAGGAGGTATCCTGAACTGAACTCTTCTTGCATTGATCCACAGAAACAGTAGGGGATATAGTCAATTCCACAGAAGAAATCCTTTCAGCAGGTAACAGGATAGGACTTTCAGCAGTTGTGGCCTCTCTCAGGACAGAGACAGGGGAGAAGACCATCTCCCCTGCCTCTAGCACTTCCATATCCACCTCTGCAGCTCCAGAGACCGTCATCTTGGCAGCAAAGCCAGGATGTAAGGGGACCCCCACAGGAGAGTAGGGGAATTTTTATTGAGAAGACATACAGACAAATAAAACATACTGATATTTACATATTTACAGAATTAGTACATGTAGATTTAAACATTAAAAGGTACATATACAGAGGCCAAAATTCAACAGTCATAGCATCCAAGCCTTCAAGGTGGATTAGCACAATGTTCGCAATTAATCCCTAATAGCATACATTTTCCCTCAGCATATCTCTTTGTGTCCAAATCCTTCAGTTTTTGCAGAGAGATGCCAATATTTCTTCCCATTTCTACATAGGATACCATTTTCTCCTGAGTTGCCCATAAACACCGGGATTGCCATATATAATACCTTATAATTGACAATGTTACATACAATGTTTCAGGGTGATACTTCCTCATGCCCCCTAACACATGTCCATAAATCAGTGCAAAATATGATAACTGGGAAAATAACGGCTCATTCCAAACTTTGGCTAGATAGTCCCAAAAATGTGAGGCATATTCACACTCCAAAAACAAATGTTTTGGTGATTCCAATTGCTGAACACACGACTGCCTTAGGCAGTATCTATCCTGGACCTGTTTATGTTAATTATTATTACACACCCCTAATTTCCCATGAAGGCTGAGCCATATTGCATCCCATGCAAAATCTGGTATACGTTTAGAAGTGAGCACAGTCAAATTAAATTGCAAAAAAGAATCAGGACATTCCCCCAAGGATAGACAGTCCCTATCTTCCACAGCTAGGATATGGGAATATAGGTCTTTTCTACTCTTTACCAGAATAATATCTTTAGTGATATCCCATTTTATTAATATTTTTAACAATTCTATTCCATATTGTGGGAGATCTGAAATTGTGTGTAAAGAAATAGTTTTCTTTTGAGACCATTCTAAGGCACCAAGATTGATAGTGCACAACAATTGTTCTTTCCAAATTTGATATCCAAGTTTAAAGGCCCACCCTAGATTGTATGACACAAACATACTATAAAAAAAGCAATAGGATGAATCATGCCTAGACCTCCTTCTGCTATCTTTCTATAGGTTATTGCTCTTTTCACAGGATTAAGCCTGTTCCCCCATAAAGCCTGAAAAAAAATGCTATATATAGTAACCCATCTAGACTGAGGAGGAGGAAAAACATAGCTAACATACAAAAAAATTGGAATTAACAAGGTTTTTATCAGGAGAATTCTCTTTTTCTTCCCTATTGCCTGGCCCTTCCAACTATTCACCAAGTGTTGTGCAATCTGTTTTTTTGTGTCCCAGTTCTGATTGGCCATATCTGTGCCCCCAAATACTACCCCTAATATAGGGATAGTACTTTTCTCAATGTTAAACCCAGAAAATGAGTAGTTCTCCAGAACCGGGGTATCACCCAATACTATCCCTAAACTTTTATGGAGTTTTATCTTAGAACCAGAAATATCAGAAAAAGACTGATAATGTTCAATAAGAACATCTTCAATTGTAGCAGGGTCTATACATAAAACTAAATCATCAGCATATGCTAGTGTTTTTATCCTGGGTAAAGTAGGACTTAATTCTATCCCTTGAATTCTAACAGCTTGCTCTATATTCCTAAGAAAAACATTAATACAAAAGACATATAGCAAGGGGCTCAAGTGGCACCCTTGTCTTACACCCCTTTTAACACTAATGCCTTTCCCAATCCACCCGTTTATATCGGGGGTCAACATGGCATGTTTATATAGAACTTTCACCCATCCAATAAATTTTTCAGGAATCCCATAAGCTGTTAGGACATTAAACATATACTGATGTGATATCTTATCAAAAGCCTTCTCCTGGTCAATTTCTATTATGTAGCTTTTCAATTTATATTTTTCAGCTCGATAAAAAATCTCTCTTAGTGCAATTAAATTATCTGTTTGTTTTCTATTAGGAATTGCACATGCCTGGGTGGGACTAATTAGTTCATCTGCAACAGATACCAGTCTGTTCATTAAAAGTTTACTTAATATTTTGAAATCCACATTCAGAAGACTAAGAGGTCTCCAGTTTTTCAACTCTTCTCTATCCCCTTTTTTAAAAAGCAGAATTAGTGATGCCTGGTACATGGAACTAGCAAGACAACCTTCCTGTAGCATGCTATTATATATTGCTGTCATGGCTGGTATCAAATCTTCACAAAACATGTTATAAAATTCAGCCCCTATTCCATCTGGCCCAGGGGCTGAGTCACTCTTCAGACTTTTTATAACATTCCTTATCTCTTCTCCCTGTATCGGGGCAATTAAATGACTTTTAGAGGGTGACTGTGAAAAGGCAGAGATACTAAACAAATATTTTTGCTCAGTATTTACAAAGGAAGTGGGGGAGGTACCTAAAACAAACAGTAGAAACACTCTGGATACAGAAGTTGATACCAGCCCATTTACAGAAGAAAGGGTTCTGAAAGAACTCTTAAAACTGAAGGTGGACAAAGCAATGGGGCCTGATGGGATTCATCCCAGAATTCTAAAAGAACTAAGGGTAGAACTAGTGACACCACTGACTACCCTTTTAACAAATCATGGGAGGATGGGGTGGTACCCAAGGACTGGAGAAGGGCAGATGTGATTCCCCTTCACAAAAGTGGGAGCAAGGCAGAAGCAGAAAACTACAGAACTGTTAGTTTAACCTCAGTGGTAGGGAAAATGATGGAATCACTTCTGAAGGAAAGAATTGTTGAGTATCTAGAGGCTGGAGGGCTCAGGACCCAAGGCAGCATGGATTCACAGCGGAAGGTCATGCCAGACAAATCTGATAGATTTCTTTGACTGGGTGACCAAAGTAGTAGATCAGGGAGGGGCTGTGGACATGTCCTACGAGACTTTAGCAGGCATTTGACACAGTCCCACACAAAAGATTAATATACAAGTTAGCCAGCCTGGGAGTGGGTCCCAAGATGACAGCCTGGGTAAAGAATTGGCTGGAGAATAGGACACAGACAGTAATTGTAAATGGAGTCCACTCTGAAGAAAGGGGATTACTAGTGGGGTACAGCAGGGTTCAATATTAGGACCGGTACTCTTCAATGTCTTTATAAGCAACATTGCAGAGGGACTGGAAGGAAAGTATGTCTCTTTGCAGATGACATAAAGATCTGCAACAGAGTTGATGCACAAGGTGAGGTGGAAAGGATGAGAAGGACTTGGCAAGGTTAGAGGAATGGTCAAATGTATGGCAGCTTAGATTCAATGCTAAGAAGTGCAAGGTAATGCACCTGGGAAACAAACCCAGGGAAGTACACAATGGGGGGTGAGATACTAACAACAACAAAATGGAAAGGGACCTGGGGGTAGTCATATCAGATGACCTAAAGGTGGGCAAGCAATGTGAGAGGGGCAGCAAGGAGGGTTGGGGATACTGGGATGCATAGGAGAGGCATCACCAGTAGAAAACAGGAAGTTATTATCCCTCTGTACAGACAGTTGGTGAGACCCCATCTGGAGTACTGCGTGCTGTTCTGAGACCCAATCTCCGCAAGGACATAGACAGGATGGAGGCTGTCCAGAGGAGGGCAACTAAAATGGTGCAGGGTCTGCACTTGGAAGACATATGAAGAGAGACTTAAGGAGCTGAATATGTATAGCCTCGAGGAAAGGAGGAGAGGGGGACATGAGAGAAACTTTCAGTATCTCAAGGGAATCAACAAAGTCCAAGAGGTAGCATCTTTCAAAGAGTGTGCAAGAACAAGGGGCACAATTTGAAGATAGAAGGGGGTGGCTCAGAGGTAATTTAAGGAAGTATTTTTTCACAGAGAGGGTTAGTAGATGCATGGAATGGCCTTCTGGAGGAGGTTGTGGAGTCAAAACAGTGGTGGAATTCAAGCATGCATGGGACAGTCATAAGGCAATTCTAGGGGGTGGGGGTAGGAAGAAGTAGGCTGCTGGTTAACTAGGATCTGCAGCTTATCCATTAGGTAGGGAAATGGGCAGACTGGGTGGGCCAAGCGGTCCTTATCTGCCGTCAAAATCTATGTTTCTATGTTTCTATGTTTTTTCATTGTCCACAAGTCAAGGTACATTCTGGAATATGTTCTTATTATCAGATATGTGTAGTTCAGAACCAAATGTCTCTAAAAAATGTGCATGGACCAAATTCAATATTTCTTTAGGAGAAGCAGTAGATTGTCCTGAATGTAACCTTAGTTTATTTAGGAACCTATGTTCTCTATTTTTTGAGTCTTTAAAGGGATCTAATGCTCCTTTTTTAATGTTAGTGCCAAATCTTAATTCCTGCTCCTAGGTTTTGGCTCTGTCATACTGCCATGAGCACATTTGTTTTTTAATGTCTAGTATTTGGTTATCTAGGTTTTGTTTTAATGTTTCCGATTTTGAAATTAGTGCTTGCAGTTTTGCTCCTAGATGTAAGTATGTCAAATACCAATTGTTTGTACTCTCTCTTGTAAGTGTCTGGAAAAACTGTTTCCAGGATACTTTCGTATCTTCCCACCAGAAGGCAGCACTATCATACATTGCAAACACAGATACCCTAGCTTCCCATTCCTGTCTCCAGGCTTTCTGCACTTGTTCATCTGTTAAAATTGAATTGTTCAACCTCCACGAGTTCTTCTTAGTTCTAGGAGTATCTTTTCAAGTAACCTTTATTGTTAATGATTTATGATCTGAAAATTCTCTCCCCAAAAGATTAGCATTCAAAATCACTAAGATTTCAGAAACAAAAACAAAATCAATTCTGGTGGATAAATGTCCTTTAAAAAAAGTGTTTCCACCATTTTGAAACTTTGCCCTATAGGAATCTATTAATTTTGCATTTAAAATGATTTTGTTAAGGGCTGTAGAATCACAAAACATTTTGTCAGTTTTCAGTCCTCTATCTGTTGTCTTAAGGCCACAATTAAAATCACCAGCCCAAACTAATAATCTAGAGGTATGTAGGTATGGCTGAACTTTTTGAAATAGACAAACCCTAAGAGCTTTAGTCTGTGGTGCATAAGTATTGATTATCCGGAATCTTTCAGAATATAAAGAGATGTCTAGCATTAATGCTCTCCCTGGGTCAATTTCTACTAGTTTAGTTACTTTGATGCCAGGATTATTTATTAAAATCCCTACCCCATCACATCTCTCTTGGCCTACTGACCAGAAGGAAGGCCCTTTAACCCAAAGTTTTGTAACTGCTTGTAGCTCTGTGTGTGTCTTAAGCCTGGTGTCCTGCAAACAAACAATATCATCATTCTCTTGAGCTAAAGAGTTTAAAACTACAATCATCTTAACAGTCCCTTTAGTGCCATTTACATCTGTAGATGTTAAAGCAAGGGAGTCCATGTGTTAAAGGCTAAAAAGGAAATGCTATCCACATCAAGACGTTTTGCAATGTCTCCATCTCCTTGTCCTTTAGGCAATATGTGTATCCCATCCCCCATCATTCACATCAGAAATAACCTCCATAGAGCCAGTGTTTGTAGAAGAGGTATCTGATAACTCTACCTCTGAATCTTCATCTGATTTATCTAGGGCAAGAACCTCATAACTATTTCCTTTTCTCCAAGATTTTGTCCCAGAGGCTGTGCCTAGTTTCTCTTCGTTGCTTTTACATTTAAGAGTTTTGCCTGACCTATTCCTTTTAGTGGCTGTTTTCCTTTGTTTTGTCTCTTGGTTGGGTGGTGGAGGTGGGGGTGGGGGCATGTTTTCTACTTCAGCAACATCAGCTATTCTAGTCTGTGGTTTGTCAGAGATTTTGCTAGTGCTAGGAGAAGTTTCTGAAAATTCCTCAGAGGGACCTTTACTTGTGTCTGTTTTAGCAGCAACACTAGGGGGAGAGGGGTCCAGAACACTAGGTCCCTGAGTTGCTGCAGCGGCAACTTTTTGGGCCTGTAATTGTTGTGCTCTATTTATAAAGCCATCCTGGGGGGCAATCTTCATGATTATGGGAGGCCCAAGGGCACTTCTCATAACCATGTCCTGTGTTCTCACATAAATTGCATTTAGAAAGATTTACACATGCTGAGGAATTGTGCCCGTAATCTAAACAATGGTTACATCCGGGGGTGTCGCAGGCATTACTCAAATGAGTATGTGAACCACATTTAAAACATGATTTTGGTTGCCCCATGTAGAATAAAACACCCCTGTCCCTTCCCAGATAAAATGTACTAGGCAGATGCACAGGCCCATTATGTGTGGAAAATAATTTAACCTTTATTTTCCAGCCACCATTCCATATTTGTTCAGTATCTAAATTAGGAACAGGCTTATCTAGAATTTCACACCTTTGTCTCAACCAGAATAAGATGTCCTCTACATGGACACCCTCATTACGAAACATGACAGTGATGTATTTAACTGCTGGTTTAGTAAGAGGGATGGCCATGTAGGGAATCCATAAAGGGCTATTTTTCAGAGACTGAAATTGAGACAAGAACCTATCTAAACTCAAGACAGACTTGAAACTAACATCATAATTTCCGTTACCTAAATGAATCAGAGCAAAAATTTTGGAAGAGAAAAAATGCATTGTACCCTTTAATAGCTGTTTAGCAATATAAAGCCTATCTGGAGGATCCTCCATACCACCCTTAAAAATAAGTCTCACAGCATTTTTCCTCAGGGCTGGTCCCCCCTTATTCTGATATAAATCCGCCAGTTTAAACATGGGGTCCTACCAAGCTTTTTTATTTGGATCCCTCAAAATATGTTCTGCAGGCCCCATTCTAGGAGGAAGTTCCTCTTTGTGAACTGGTGCTTAAGATTCTTGCTCTGTAACCATGGCCATGTTACTTTTGTTACTTGCCTCGTTGGGGCCCATTTCAGGTGAATAATGACTAGTAGTAGTAGGAAGGCAGGGTTTGCACACATTATCCAGCTTTTTAGTATCAAAAACATCTCCAGACGAAGCTTCAGTCCTGTATTTAATAACAGTTTTGTCCTCTGAATCCGCTTCCCAGGTACCCGAAGCATTCTGCAACCAACCCGCACTGTCCAGCACACGGGCAGGGGACCAATTATTTTGTAAAGCTATCAGTTCAGCATTTGTCTCTGTATGTCTCAACGGGGAATGCACTGCACATGCAGGATTTACAGTGGGTGTTTGAACTGGGACTTCCTTCACTGGAGTAGCCTTTGATTGTGGGGCTCCATGAATATTCAAAAGACCCAGTCTGCATTTTGCAGGGAGAGAAGGCTTTACTGGCTCTTGGAACACAACTTTCTGCTGCTTACTACTGCTAGCCAAAGAGGTCTCAAGTCCAGGGGAAAAAGTTACAGAACCTGCAGGGAGATCATTCTTTGCCACATCATCAC
This sequence comes from Neoceratodus forsteri, assembly GCA_016271365.2. Lineage (NCBI taxonomy): Eukaryota > Metazoa > Chordata > Ceratodontiformes > Ceratodontidae > Neoceratodus > Neoceratodus forsteri. Next base: position 522,572,887 of record CM057458.1, read on the forward strand.
ACAGCTGATTCCTATGTGAGTCACCACACAGAACTATCTGAGAACTTTCAGGCAAATTTGACAGTTCTTTTTGCAGCACTTCACGTTGTGATTTAAACTGCCCTTCTTTTCTTAGCAGCTCTAAAACTAATTTCTCTTTATCTAACACAGTCTTAACATTATCAGGCAAGGTGTACGGTACCTGGGTTTTTTCTTCAGCATCCTCCATGATCTGAGACCAATCCATGTTATCTTCAAAGAAACATACCGGCACATCATTCTCCTCCATTGATGTACTTAAGTCTTTCTCACTTGCTGAAACTGCAGCCTCCAAAACGATAGCTTTCTGACCCTCCTCTCCCGTTTGCAAGTTTGTAGGCCTTGAAACCAGGCCTTCTCCTTGCAGCACATCCTGCTCCCCTGCCACATCAGCACATCCTCCTCCTCCTCCTCCTCCTCCTGTGTCCAGCTGCAAACTGAGCCCCTCCATCCTGTCCACAGGAAGTGACAGCACCCCTGCAGGCAGAGTAGGGGAATTTCCCCGGTGTCCTGACCAAATTTTCCTCATTCACTAAAAATACCACCAACAGCTTAATCTGGTTCAATTTTAGTTGCTTACCATCTGTATCCCCCTCCCCCGCAGTCGCCCTTAAAAAAGGGACTTCTAGGCCCAGTGGGCTTACCAGGTCAACAAAATTCAACAAACAAACAAGCATTCTGCAATCAAACATAAAAAGAAGACAGATTCAATGAAAACCTTGTAGACATGGCCATAGAAACACAGAACTTAACAGGCAGAAAAAGACCTGCAGTCCGTCGAGTCTGTTCGGTCTTTACCTTGGGCCCAGTACTGTATCAATTGTCACACCACATCTTTTATTCTCCTGATGCTAGTTTCTAGCACAAATGAGTGATAAGGAGATTTGAGCCATTACACATATCTGTTAATATGTCTCAGAAATCTGCAGACTTGCACGAAAGTGCAAACTCTCAGAGGTAAAGGAGACAAGAATGAATAAAATGGTCAGATTCCCGGGGCTTGCCATCTTGGCTCAGTATACTGCATTAGTGAAATTCTGAGATCATTTATACACATTACTTTTTCTCTTTGAGTTCAGCACTTTCAATTAACTAGCAATTTTCTGACAGAGACTGTCATGTATCTGACCAAACTTCTGAGTCCTTAGTACCACATGTATGTTAAAATACAACCAGGCTTCCTCACCTGGGCCTGCCACAGCCCCGATCAGCCCCTTGCAAAAAAAATCCTTGATCCTTGCTGTGATATGAAACTGTCGACTGTTCCCCAGCACGGATATGATAAGGTTAGGAGGGGTCACTCTCCAGTGCTTGGTGAGCAATTGATAAAGCACATCCATACTGGTATTGTTCGAGGCTCGGACATACTGTAGAGATAAACAAAAATGTGACATTAGAAAAAGTTGCTCACCTCAGTAACTATGTTTCTTCTAAGAGATGTGATGTATACTGGTGTTTTTTGTATATAGGTCTTCAGTCATGCTATGCAGAATGTGGAATTCCGCAAGCAAAATTAGCACAAAATGACCTTTCCACTGGCAGAATTTCTGCTGGAATTTCGCTGGTTCTTCTGTGGAATTCTTCCTGCTGCGATTCACAGAATAATATTCCATGGAACAGCATTTTTTTTCCATGGAAAATCCTTCTGCAACCATTTCCATAGAAAATACTGAAATCTGCAGAATAATATTCAGCAGAACAGCATTCCATCCACAGAAAATCATTCCACAACCATTTCCACAGAAAATATTGAGATTTGCTGAATACAATTCCACACAAAATATTGAGAAAGAACTCATTCTCCATGTGTCTGTTGTGGAATTCTGCATTCCGTTTCTGGTGAAATTTGGTGGAATTTTAGAAATTCTGTGAAATTTCATTCTGCTGGAATTAGAAAATTACGTGCAGCACTAGTCTTCAGCACCTGAGCAGGCTACTCAGTTTCAGCGTGACCTCAAAAACCTCTAAAACTGGTTCTGTGCTCCTCTATGCCAAGAAAACAGTTTTTACAACCTTTGGCACAGGGCTGCAGCTGGAAAAACTCCAGTCCCCTATGGTGTTCGTATCCCTGGATGACCCCCAACTTGAGGAACTCTCCTCCTTTAAATACCTGGGTTCCTGATGGACAGTCATTTTAATTTCTCCTGTCACATTGATGCATTGATGCTACCTCCAAAAACCTTGTCCCTAAACGTGATGTGTTATACAAAAACAAAGCTTGTATCTCCACCCCCCTGCCCTGTCCACTGAGAGATTGTCATGAAAATGATTCCTCCGAATTTAACTATGAAGATATGGGCCCAGATATTCAGAGCACTTGCGCAAGGCACAACCGAGATGTGCAGGCGCAACTACACACTTGTGCACCGCAGCCATATTCAACCAATGCGAGTGTGCAGAGCCGCAATAGAATTGTATGCGGCACAAGTACAAAGGGGTGTTCTCATGAATAAGCAGCGCAATGGCATATCCAGCCAAAAAACACGGTGCAAGTCAGGAGGAACACACAGAATGCGACAGACAAACTTGAGCATATAAAAGGAGGCTCAAACACACACACAGCAGATGCACAACACTGAGACAGGCAGTGATGGATGCAGGGCCATTCCATATGGATGCAGTAATAAGGGGTGTGAGAAGAAGGGAGAAAGAGCAATGTGGCTGAGGAAGAGCCTGGCAGTGGCATGCCCAACACAGACAGTACCGTGCCCACCTCACCTTCGAGGACTATGGGGATGTTGAGATAGTGGGCCAGTACTGGCTGAACAGGGCAATTCAGGGGCAGCTCTGTAAGCTTTGCCATGATGAGTTGCAGGCACCCACCAGAAGGAGTCATACCATGTCTGTGGAGACCAAAGTGACAGCAGCGATGTGTCTGCTCACCACGGGCACCTTCCAGAAACCAACAGGGGCAACCACTGGGATCACCCAGTTGACCACGTCCTGCTTCCTCACACAGTTCCTCAGTGCTCTGCTGCCACATGCTTTGGAGTTCATACAATTCCCAAGCACACAGGCAGCGCAAACAGCAAACATGCAAGACTTCCACAGGGTGGCATTCATGCCAGGTGTGATAGGGGCCATAGACTGCACCCACGTGGCCATTCGCACACCACCTGTCCTGGAGGGGGCCGCCTAGATGAATAGGAAGGGGTACCTCTCGGTCAACTGCCAGGTGGTGTGCAGTGTCAGGGGGTGCATCACCAATTTCTGCACCACACACCCTGGGAGTGCAAATGACGCATTCATCTGGCACAGCTCCAGCCTGTGCCAGAGAATCGAGCATGGGGAGATCCCCATGGGGCACCTGCTAGGTGAGCATGGCATGGTGAGGGATGTGGCTGCAGCCATGTCATGCGTATAGGCCCAAGACACACAATGCAGGAGTGGGTAGGGTGGCAGCAGATGGCTGGGGTGAGGGGACTACCAACCAGTGCAGAGTGATAACTGTATTCTCGTCCCTCACAGGTGATAGTGCCTACCCCCTGAGGCCCTGGTTGTTCACCCTCTACAGGTGCCCATCCACAGCTGCAGAGGAGAGATATAACAAGGCACACAATGCTACATGCAGTGTCATTGAGCATGTGTTCGGCATACTCAACATGCGTTTCCATTGCCTAGACAGGTCAGGTGGTGCCCTACAGTACAGCCCTACAAAAACCTGTGGCCTATTCCTGGCCTGCTGCATGCTGCACAACATGGCCATCGATCATGGGATAGCTGTCCAGGTGGATGAGGGTGACAGCAGAGAAGAGGATGGAGAGGACATAACAGAAGGGAGCATGCAGCTATCCATGGGAAAGAGGGACCCCAGACTTGCAGGCCTTGCCAGAAAACACTCGGCCACCATCACACAGGAACACTATGGGGACCAGAGGTAAGTGAATAGACATGCCTGCCATGCATGCATGGACCACCACCCCATCCACCCACCCACAGGGGCACAAGGGCAGTCAAGGGCGTATGCACTGACACTGGCACACACACACAGCATGCACAGGGACTGCACAACCACACAGCCACATGCACACAGCACAGTGCAGAGATGTGGGCACACACACACACTCACACACAAGCGGCAAGACAAGGCATGGATCTGAGTGAAGACACTGGCACACAGGCAGGGCCAGCATGGTGCTGCCATCATCAAGCCCAAGCCACAAGGCCCAGCAGCACAGCATGCACACACTGAGGACATGCCACATGCCACACATGCATACTGCTACATGCACAGGGCATCACTCACACATGTGTGCACTAGACAACAGCAGCAGTCAGCAAAATAGGACAGCACACCCAGCAGACCTACCAGGTGGTGCCACGGCCACATGGGTGGCCCCGCCTTGGCTATGTGACAGCCACTGGCTGTGTAACAGCAACGGGGGTGTGTCCAACACACTTGCAGGAGGTGAAGGCCTGAGAACGTGACCGGGTCCTTGCTGGGATGAAAAGGCTGGCAAAGAGATCAGCACTGGGGATGTCCGGAATGGCCATGTCGGAGCCCAGCATCAGCCATGCAGGGGTTACCAGACGTTGTGTCTATGGTGTGGATGTGCCACTGTGGGGAGTCCTAAGCACATGGCTGTGCCCAGTGGACACCAGAAATGCAAATCCAGTGGCGATGCCACTGGCGATGTGGTACATCAATGTGGTCATGGCCTCCCGCAACTGCCAGAGATCACCAATGAGCTGTGCACATTCACTCTCCTGATGCTTGACCAACTGATGCACCTCAACCTGCAGTGCACGTATCCCGGCCCCGAGCACTTCCTGGTGCACCACTGATGCCCACAGCAGTCTGGTGTGCTCATCCAGATGGTCAGCACCCTGCACAGCCTGGGGAGGATGCTGACCTGCTGGGGGTATCGCAGCATGCTGGTCAACACCCCACTCAGGTGGACGCTGCTCAGAAGCCCTCACAAGGGGTAGTGTATGTGTGGGAGCACTGGTGGCAGCCCCGTGGTACGCTGCATGGTGGTCAATGCATTCCACAGCCACTGCCCAGCTGGCTGCTGGTTCATCCGCATGGCACCAGCGTCTGCACCAGTGCCCCCCCGCTGGTAACAGTGGTGGTGCCACATGCCACTGTGTAGCCAGGGTCAGGGTGTGGCTGTGCTTTTGCCGTCACACCACTGGTGCCCATCGCCACCTGTGCCTGGCTGTCTACCCTGGGCAGCACCACCTGGTATGTGCTATCCAGTCTCAGTATCATGTCATGATCTGAGTCGGACGCACCACCCAGCTGTGTGGCCGGGACCAGCATGGACAGGCCCTTGCTGAGCAGTATGTCCAACAGTGTGTTATTGTCAAGGCACAATAGGTTCAGTAGCCCTACACTGTCCAAATGCAGATGGTCCCTGTCCCAGATGCCCGTGGACATGGATGGCAACTCCTCCTCTGGTTCAATGTCTGTGTTGGCATCCTGCAATGTACCCTGGAGGCGTGATGGTGCTGGAAGACAAAAAGGCATTATCAGTGGTGGGAATGTCACTGTGCAGGCTGGGCCCTAGTCCCAGCGACAGTGCCCATGTGGCCCACCCATGCCGGCATGCAGTGGTTTACACCCGGGCAGCAGCGTTCAGCAGGCCAGACATGGCACCAACATTGCCCATGACAGGCCAGCAGTGCTGGACAGTGGGGGTGCATGGTGCACCCACAGCACATGGCTGACAACTGGGGCACCCCACACAGCGCTGTCAAAGGTGGAGTGGAGTGCTGTAGAGGGTGCCTCAGTGTACCGTGCAGTGCCACTGGCACGCTGGGCATACAGCGCCATGCAGCTGTGTGGCCACACAACACACCCTGGAGCATGTCCTCCAGCTACAGTAAAGTGGCTGTGCATTCATCCCACTGACCCAGGGTGTACAATGCCATGTACAGCAGCCCCATGTGAAACATGCACTGTCACATGCCACACACCACACATGGACCATGCAGCACAGTAGCTGACATGCCTGCATGGTGCAGGCCATTTTCACCCACCCTGGATGCCACACAGTGACTCACAGTGCAGTAAGGGGCTGCCACCCATCTGGAATCCTCCACTGGGGACACCCACAATGGCAGCATGGCTGATGGTCACCACCACCAGCTCCTCTGTCTCCAACAGTGCAGGGGCATCGCTGGGTCCCCCGCCCATCCTGCTGCAGGATGCCCTGATGGCCACCACCTTCTCCTTGATGAAACATCTGTCAGTCCCCACCTTCTTCTTGCACTCCTATGCAGACCTCTGATGCCTACTGTGGGCATTTACATAGGTGGCCACTGCATCCCACTCGGCCGACCATTCTGGTGGGGTGCCCATGGCACCACTCAGCTGGCCTCCCTGTCAAGGTAGGCCTCAAACAGGGCCTGCTGCTTCTCCTTCATGAAATTGGGCCTGCATAGAACTCCTCTGCTCCCTCAGCCTCAGACATGATGCTACCTGTGGACAGTGAAGGGCCCTTGAAAGCCCATACAGGAGCTGTGATGCTCTGTCACCAAGGCCATCCCATTCCCTGCATGTGCATCCTCTTAACTGAATGGCTGCAATACCTGTCGGTGGCCTGTGCTGTGGCATGGTGCTTTTAAGGTGCAAGGCATGCAAATAAGCTGTGGCACAACCATAATGCCATGCAAATGAGCCCAAGCATGTCTGGTGCATGCGCAGCATGCAGCCACGTGGTGCGCATGTGCGCCATTGGCAGGCCCATGTCCAGTGGCCTATCATGTGGCCGTGTGTGTTGCACAATGCTCCACCATTGCACTGTGCACCTACCATGCATCCGGGCACACTGCTCCACCAGGGCCATTGCGCAGCGGCACCATTTGTGCCGTGACGCCAACAGCATATGGCCGGAGCCTGTGCACCATTGTGCAGGGTCACACATGGCACCTACAGGGTCATGGACATGAGCCCCATGCCCCCGCCAGGCCATAGTGCAGTGTGCATGTGCAGTGCTGCACAAGAGGTCACCACTGTGCACATCTATCATGCATCCATGTGCTGCGTGGTCGTGTATATTAGCCAGCTGTTGCACACAGTAAACGAGCATTATCATGTGTATGCAGTGTAGGCCGCAAACCTCACTTCATGACAGATAGAATCAGTGCATTATGGTGGGTTCAGGAAGTCATGCACGCTGTGCTGTGAACCGGTCGGAGGTGGAAATGTGCAACCTCATTGTGCTGGTGGATCCATATGCGCCCCAGCTGTTCGTGAATGCAGATCTGCAGGTGCACGGTCCCAAGTGTGGGACAGGGTGGTGGCGGGCCTTGAGCACTGCATGGGCATGCCACGCACAGGACAGCAGTGTGGGCACTGTTATGGTGACCTGTGGCGGAGGGATTCAGGATTTCTACACAGGCTCCAGGCGAGGACACAACGGGGAGCCGTGCCACAGCCAGGTATGTGTCCACGCCCACTGTACATGCCTGTAGAGACCTTGTACTGTGCTGCCAGGTGCACTGCATGTGCAGCTTCCCTAGGGGAGGCACTGTGCTGGTGGGTGCTGCATGTCCTGCGTGACTGCCATGCATGTTTCTGTTGTCCAGGTGCCTGGGCCCACTGCCGGGTGGTGTACCATCCTGTGCCATGCCAATGGTGTGCATGGGGTTGGGTGGTGCATGACATACCACTAATGTCCGTGTCTGTCTCTCTCTCTTCCATGCATAGGTCCAGAACACTGCAGGAGGGCCAGGGTGGCCATGGATGTGGCCAGGCAGCAGCATGATGGGGTTGCTCCTGGTGCACCAGAGCAGGGGCAGCCAGGTAAGCATGTGCTGCATGTTGTACTGTGCATCTATGGGGCTCTGTAGGGCATTGGGGTCCAGCCATGGGCGTTGCCACCATGCTTGGCTAATGCATGGATGGGTTTCAACCCCTGCAGCCAGTGCTGTGCTGCACTGTGTGTGTGGGTACCATGCATGTGTCCTCTGTGTGGTGGTGCAACAATGCCACCCTGTTGAGGTGAGGCAGTGTGCGTGCACCCCATGGTGTGTGATGGCTGCAGAGTGTTTGCAGGCTGCCTCGTGTGGCATGCACCTGCATAGTGGTGTCCACTGCATTGCTGTGTGTGCATGTCACCCGGGGTAGCCTGGCCATCCCGCTGTGGGTGCACCGTAGTCAGCAGTTGCAGTCCTCCATGCTCATGCCCTTGGGGGTCCATCCACCAGTGGGTGTAATCACTGTCTGGTGCACATGGGTGGGTGGGCCTGGCCCCCTCATGGCATTTCAGTTATCACCTGTTCTGTTCCTTCTCCTAGATCTGGCCAGGTCTCAGGCCAAGACACATCATCCATCCCCACTGGTGGGGGCCTTCCATGTCATTCCCAGACTGCTGCACCAGAACAATGGACTGACGTCCATGCTGCTGCATGTGGGGTGGCACTAGCTGGAAGCTATAGAGGCACTAAGACATGAGGTGCAGAGGCTGTGAGCAATGCTGACAGTCCAGAGGTGCTGATCCATGTGCACAGCTTCCCTGTCCTCCCCCTGTTTGCTGGGCCATCCTTCCACACCACTTTAACTTCACCCAGTCCCTGTCCCCTGCTTCCACTGTTGCCTCCCCCTGTGTTTCTCCAGTTGCAGTTCCCAGGTGCCCTGTTGGCACACCCTTGATTTTGTTTGCCCATTAAGCTATTTTGTGAATGCAGATCTGCAGGTGCCACAGTCCCCGGTGTGGGACAGGGTGGTGGCAGGCCTTGAGCGCTGCATGGGCATGCCACGCATAGGACAGCATTAAAGTTCTGTTATTATTCTACAATGACTGTGTCTGTGTTTCCTTTGCAGGTGGCATGTTGCACTGTGCTGCAGGAGTCTAGTCATGTCCATGAGCATATCCCCTGCTGTCCCACTGCAGTGTTCCCTGCATGGTGCCCCTGTGTGCGCGCTGGGCCTGTTTGCCATGTCGCTGTCTCCTGCATGGCCATGGGCAGTGGGTCACACCCTACCCTGCGTGCTGTTCTGCGCTGCTTGTCCCTGTCTGCCTGTGCTGCCCTTCCATCCGAATGCTGTGCTGTCTGTGCCAGTGTGCCCTGTGGTGCGGTGCCCTTGTCCTTGTCATGTTGCAGGCCATCTGCCCCTGGTTTCCCTGTGCCTCCCTCTCCTCCCTTTTCTGCTGTCCTCTGTGCATGTGTGGTGTCCTGACATCATGGTTGTGCCACTGTCCACCGCATTCCCGCCTGTCGGGGTTGTGTTGCTGGTGCACTGACAGTGACCTGTCCATGGGCATGCCTTTGGGGCAGGTGGGATGGTATGCCTTGTGCCTTGTGTTGCTGTTGGCAGCCTGACATCCTGTATGGGCCATTGCCCAGTACCCCTGTGGTGCGTTCCGATCAGTGTGCTCCTGTGGTTTGTGTCTGGCTGTGCTGGTGTGGCACTCTGCTCCTGTGCAGCCTTGCCTGTGCTCCCCTATTACCTGTTGTGCTTGCTCAGTCTGCTGGCTTCTGCACCCTTGCTTGCTCCTGCACACTCCTGGGTGTGCCAGCACATATCTGGTTGTGAGGCAGCACAATATTGCTTTTTTCAGTGTGCTTTGCACCAGCGCATGTCAGTGGCACATCATCTGAATATGGCATCCGTTTATCCCTAGTGCATCTGCATTGTGCTGCGCATTCCAGTGCACACCTCCTGGGCACATGTCTGAATATCTGTACCATGGAGTGTAACACTGCCTCCTAACCTACTATAGCCTGACAGGGCCCTCTTTTTCGCTCCTGCCACTTTGCCCTTGACTGCCCTCCCTGAACCCTAAGCATTAAAAGCAGAGCACCTGAGAGATTGCAGTTAATAATTTGTTGACATAAACACTGTACTGAAAAAAGGGTATAAAAAATTTAAAGAAAGTTGTGAGCACTGCTAAAGCTCCAGTGTTAAATGTATCATGCACACTTTCTCAAAAGGTACACCTTGAGAAAACATAATTATCATTAAAAACGTCGGAGAGTTTTAGCGGTGCGTACAAGTTTTGTGTATCTTTTTTCAATGCAGCATTTGGGTCAACAAATTATCAACTGCAACTCCTCAAATGTGCTTCCTTCTGTGCTTTTGGAGCTCATGTTTCACCACTACAGTACCAGCTGTGCCTCCGTCTTTGTGCCCCCCCACCCCAATGCACCCATCACTGTTCTTTTCCTACTCATCGCTTTCTGTCTCTCAGGGATAGATAGCTATCTGATTGTGTCTCTCTCATCTCCAAATTCAGCTTTGGATCCACCTCCTGAAACCTCAGCTCCATCTTCTACTGTCCCTTCCCCTCCTATTACTACCTTAGAAACTAACTCTTGGGGCCAGATTCACAAAACTGTGCCCTGACACAAACCGAGTTTTGCATTGAGTTGGTATTCACAAAAGCCTGGTTTGTACGCAGAAACTGGGTTTGCACCGGGTCAAAGTTTGGAGGGGGGCTGAAATGCAAATGAGGGGGAGGGGACATGAATTTCAGCACTGTCCGATTCACAAAGTATTTGGTCTGTGCAAGGGCCTTTTGCGGGCCCCCTTGTGCAGAGCAAATACCGCTGACCAAGACCTTGCTTTAATTGCCCACAACCCTAGTGGCTGGCAGAGATACTGCAGCGGCCACCCCCCTCACCTGTTGATCACTGTCCCAACAGTAAAATAGCTGACCTTCCCCGGTGGCTTGTGGTCCCACTCCCAACCCGATCCCAGAACCAAACCAAAATACAAAGGTAGTTATACATTCATTGGTGGTAAGTGACCAACCCTCCCTGCCAATCACCTGCCCTAGACAAAAAAAAGAATAGTCCCTGGTGCCAGTGGTCCCCCCCCCACAAACACTGATTGCTGGCCAAAGTAGAATATAAAAGTATCCCTGGTGGCTAGTGGTCCCTCCCCCACCCGATCACCCATCCGATCACCCACCCAATACAGAAATATATTTTCCCTGGTGTTCAGCACAGCCCTCCTCTCTCCACCATGGCTGGCCACCAACTGAGCTGTCACTGAGCACCTACTGTATGTATACTGCACACATTGAGTGACATCACACTCGGAGAGAGGAGCAGTAAGCTGGTTGCCGCCAGGATCAGGATAGGGGGAGTGGTGGTGGGTCACTACCTGGCAGGGTGGGGGGTGGGAGTCCACTAGACCATGAGAAAGGGTTACCTTCACTATACAGGGACTGGGGATAGGGAGGGGTCCACTAGACCAGCAGGGAAATGTTTCAATGTCCTATACAGGGGATAGGGATGAGGGAACACTGGACACCAGGGAATATTTATTTATGTATCAGTCAGGTGATCAGGTGGAGGGAGAGACCACCAGACACCAGGGAAAATATATTTCTGTATTAGGCGGGTGACCAGGTGGGAGGAGGGACCAGTGGAAACCAAGGAAAACATATTTCTGTATTGGGCGGTTGTTCGGGTGGGAGGAGGGACCTCTGGAAACCAAGGAAAACATATTTCTGTATTCGGCAGGTGATCAGGTGGAAGGAGGGACCACTGGACACCAAGGAAAGCATATATACTGTATGTATCGGGCGGGTGATCAGGTGGGAGAAGGGACCACTGGACACCAAAGAAAACATATTTATGTATCAGGTGGGTGATCAGGTTGAGGGAGGGACCACTGGACAACAAGGAAAATATACTTATGTATCAGGTGGGTCATCAAGTGGAAGGAGCGACTGCTAGCCACCAGGAAATATTTATTTATATATTGGGTAAGGGATCGGGAGGGTGGAGGTACCTCTAGCCACCAGGGAAAGTCAACTATTTGACTGTTGGGCAAGCGATCGGCGGTGAGGGTACAGTGCAAACCTCCATTGCAGTCCATGTAAATGGGCCCATAATGGGCATGAAAATAGCCACATAGCATTTTGCATGCCCAACGGGCTCATTTGCATGGCTACTTTTGTGAATTCCCACTAGTGAACCTGTGATATTCATTGCAAGGGCCTTCTCCAGGATACTTGTCAGGGCACTGCTAGTGGGGGTTAGAGGTAGTGGTATGGGTGTTAGCACTGCATCTTCTTGGTTCTGTTCACAGTCAACTAGCATGGTGTGCTATCCAACTGTGAACAGCATTTTTGGACACCTGAGCAATCGCAAACGCAACACAAAATTTTGCACTGCCTTTGAGATTTTTGGGGGAATTTAGCCCCTGCTCTTTTCTTCTGTCCTGTACAAAAACCACTGTGGAACAGATTACTCTTCCTAGAAACTCTGAATCTTCAGCTGTAGCCTCCTCATCCTCCTACATTGACTTGAAATTTTAGTTTCATGATGACACCTCCCATGTCTATTTCTACCCCTGGCCTCTTCATACCTCTGTCTCCATCCCGGTGCCATTCTCATCTCGTATCTTTCTGTATGAACCAGTAATTATTCCCTCATTCACATTTTGGAACCCTTCTTTTTATTTATTTTCTCTGTCTGTTGTTACTCAGGTGTGCTTCTTTACTGATGTATTTATAGTATATATTTGTAATCTATTCTTCTGTACCTTATACAGTTTTACCAGTGATCCCTATTTGTGCTGTCTTTTATCTCCACATGCTTAAATTGTACTGTTACTCTAGTGTCTAGTGTTAGTTCCTTCTTGTCTAGTCATGCCAGTCAGGATCTTCAGCGATGAACTGGCAAGAATAGACAGAGAAAGCACTTGCTAATTGCTTAACTGCCTGAAACTGCCTTGTATATCAAAACATTATGACACATCAAGCATCACAGAGGACACTGTGACATTAGTGTCATGAGATATTTAAACATATGTGAACCTGACATGGGCACCACTGTATGGCAAGCCGTTAGGGACATAATTCCTAATCTGTGGCTGTATAGTAAAACACATACACTATATGGTGAAATACATACATTATATAGTGAAATATATACATTATATAGTGAAATACATACAGTATCTACTGAACTATATACATCATCTACTGAAATATATATACAGTATACTGAAGTACATCTATTATATAGTGAAATACATATGCTAGTGAAATTCTTACATTGTATAGTGAAATACATACAGTATCTATTGAAATCCACATACTGAGTACTGAAAATCCACATACACTATATACTGAAACAAATGTACTATGTACCGAATCATATACACTACCTATTTAGATACATACACTTCAGACTGAAACATCCACATAAACTATCTACTGAAACAAATACTCTATAGATTGTAACACATACACTATATATTGAAAAAATCTTCATACATTATATACTGAAACAAATACTCTATATTGAAATACATACACTATCTATTGAAATGCATATACTACACACTGAAAAAAGCACATACACTATATACTGAAACAAATACACTATATATTGAAACATCTACACTTTATATTGAAATACATACACTATCTATTGAAATAAATACACTATGCACTGAAAAATCTGCATACACTATATACTGAACCAAATATACTATATATTGAAATACATACACTATCTATTGAAATGCATACACTACACACTGAAAAATCACATACACTATATACTGAAACAAACAGACTATATATTGAAATACATACACTATCTATTGAAATGCATACACTACACACTGAAAAAACACATACACTATATACTGAAACAAATACACTATATACTGAAACATCTACACTTTATATTGAAATACATGCACTATCTAGTGAAATAAATACACTATGCACTGAAAAATCTGCATACACTATATACTGAAACAAATACACTACATGGTGAAACACATACACTATGTATTGAAACACATACACTGTAGACTGAAAAATTCACATACACTATATACTGAAACAAATAAACTATATACTGAAATGGACTATGTTCTGAAACTACCCATCTCCCTGTCCCTCCCCCTTGAATGGCCTGCAACTGAACTGTTTATCTGCTGCATTCAGTTAGCTGCTGGCTTGATGAGAGGATATTTTTGAAACTGCAGAGCAGATAAACAAAACTTTGCTATCTCTTATTCTACTTCTTTATGGGATTTTACATCTTGTTTTGCTTGCACACCTTTAATCAAATTTCAGAACATTGTGATGTGACAAGAAACTTTTAGAACTAATTTAAATGCTATAGTACATTATTTTAAATAAGGCTGCCTTTCATTTACTGTTAGACACTTTTGTATAGGAGTTACTGCTTAGATATTCCTAATACTACCTCATACCATATAAACACAGGGAACTGCATGCATTTTTCTAAGTTAAAATTATGGATTAGATTTTATGTAATAAATTACTGTGTTGGTCAAGCAACTTATCTGAGCTGAATGCTTGGGAAGTGTATTGCAGGAGCTGTGAAAGTGTAAGTCAAATGCTTTCGTAGTTTGTACTCTACTGAGTTAGTTTTGATTTAGTTTTTGTTTTTATTTGAATGTTTTGTTTAATAAAGGTTCTTGGTTAAGAAAAAAAATATATATATATTGCAGCAATTACAGGGCCCAATTCTCATCAGGAGCTCAGCTGGCATATGCATAATTTGCACTTTCTGTTCTGAATAACTTCACTGTGATGCCTCACTGGTGGCTCTCACATCTCCTAACCTCCTCATTACATATCTGCAGAGCATTGCAAGGTGAACAGAACTTTGACAGGCACTTGGTCTCCACTAATAAACCTGCCCTGATCTAGCCTCATAGCGCATAATTACGCTGTTTATGTGGTATGACTCTGTTATTGAGTCTGAGATTCCCAAACTGTGTTTTATTTCTTTTTCAAATAAGATGTTTATCTTCTAGGTCAACCACTGACCCCCTTATGCACTGGCCTGTCCATCCACATCACCCAAAATCAGCAGGACTTACCTGCTCTGAGAGCTCCCATGACCTCCCCTCCATGGCTGGGCCAGGAGGGAGAGGGCCATTCACAAGCAGCCACATATTCAGGAGCAGAGCCTGGTTAGTAGTGCAAAGCCTGTGGCAGGTTGGTGGATTATTTTGCCATTGGAGGTTTTCTACCTTTGGCTTATCCCCTGGGCAGTCAAGCATGCAATGATGCCAATCCAATTAAAGGCAAGTACTGCTTTGTACCTGCCTGAGCCCTGTCAGTGTTCCTCACCTAGGTGGCTGTTAAAGAGCAGGGTGATCAGACTCCCCCTCCCGGACAGGAGAGCAGTCCCAGAGATGCTCAGTCATCTCTCCTGTCAGCTAACCCCTGTTTGACCCAGGTCCTCCCCCAAAACTGGGTCACTGGCATGGGAGGCAGTACAGTTACCACTAAGCCTAAACTAAACAACTAAACCAGACTGTATTTTTATAAGTAAATAAAAACAGCATTCGGATGAAAGAAGAAATTGTATTTTAGTTACAGTTGTTATAAATATTTAAGATACATCACAATGTTTTGAAACTTATTAAAGGTTGTCCAAGGAAAATAACATAAAATAATACATAAAGATGTAGAATAAGATAATCCATTTTTGTTTACTTTCTGCATCTTAAGAGGCATCGGCAGGGAATTTTTAGTCAATTAGGGTCCCATTTTCAGAAGGCTAGTGGAATGATAAACATCTAAGCACTGTGCCATGTGGGAGAACAGCATGGCTGAACAGGTACCATATATTTAGAAGCCCCAGATACTAACCTGATCATGTGCATATGTACTACTAAAGCCTTGCAAATGAGGGATCCCCTCCTGCATACAAAGCATAGTGCTATATAAAAGGTTTTGAAAGTGCTTAACAACTGAAATTGCAATACTGTTTACTGCTCCCAAAAATCCTACCCTCATTTGAGCACACAGTGGTGCATATTGTCACCCTACCTGTGGTCACCATTATGATGCTCCCAAGTAGTAAACCAAAATTATCCTTGGCATGTAAAGGTTCTACACCCCTGATCACAGTTTAAATGGCTCCAGTTATTATAGTAAAATGATCCTTGGTGTCTAGTGACCCCCACCCAGGCATACTAAGCTGAGAGCTCATTTCTAGATGTATTCTGGGGGAAGGGGAACTTGTGCAATTGGGCCTTAGGTAGCACAAAATTTCAAAATACATAACATACATGGAGCAGAATGGTACACAACCACAAATTACATTGGGAATAATACATGCAAGACATGAGAACTTGAGTGATAAATAAACAATCGACAATGCATATACAGTGCAGTCAGGAGCCACAAATATATGCTGGCAATCAAATACAGAGCAGTTTAAATCAACGCTGGCTACAAACTTTTGTGCATAATGTCTAAAGTGGAAGCATAAGGGCCAAATTATAGCTGTACCTAAACTGGAAACAAGTCATAGGCGAGCAAGAGGGAAACTAGAGCAAGTGCAAGAGGGAGAGGTGAGATCTCTGAAGTGGTTTGAAAGAACCCTTGAGAGAGAGATTGATGAATGGCTGGAGCGAGGAAGTTCCAGATTTTAGGGAAGCGGTGGCTGAACGTGGCTTTGCCAATGGTTGTGGAAACTGAAGGGACTGCTAGGGTTTGAATATTTCAGCTTCAGATGGTATGGCTGTGGGGGGACGTCAGACAGATAGGAAGGTAGGGAAACAAACCAGATTTTCCCACAAAGTTGGCACAGTGGGCATGGTGTCTGTGCACAAAAAAAGAAAAGGAGATAGATTTATAAATAGAACAGTGGTGAGTCCAAGAAGGATAGTCGAGAGTGTAATGGCAGAATTGTTGAAGAGTGTGTCCAGTCTGGCAAGGGTAAGGTGACTGGGGCTATGCTGTAGACCACATCACCATAGTCAGAGATTTGGAGGATCATTCTCTGGATAATAGCACAGTATGCTGGAGGTAGGATACAGTCACAGTTCCTGTAAAGTGCATCAAATTGGGGTGCAGCTTTTTGACTATAGCATCCACTTGTTCAGAAAAGTTTAGGTGCTGGTCTAGCCAGATACCAAGATAACTAAAGATGGTAACATCCTCCACGGGGAAGCCATCCAGGGTATGGAAAGTAGGAAGGGGAGGAAGCCTAGAGAGTCTGTGCCTTGTGCCAAAGGACATGGAGACAGTCTTCTTGGCATTGAGAAAAAGCTGATTTATGTGTGGTCAGGGCTGAACTTGATCAAAGTCCAGCTGGAGTCTGTGGGCCTGCTGTGAAGAGGACAGTGTTATCCGTGTACATATGAATGGATGCAGACAAGCATATGGAGGGGAGATCATTAAGGAAAATGGAGAAAAGTAGTTGGCCTAACATATATCCTTGTGGGACCCAAGTGGATACAGGCAGGGAGGAGAGAGGGGGGCTCACTAATATTGACTGCTTGGGACCTACCCCTGTGGTAGGAGTGGAACAGTTGATGGCTAAGTCAGAGAGGCCTGCTGTCTGGAGTGTGGCTAATAATTGGGTTGGTAGACAGGGTTGAATGCTTTGGCTAGATCAACAAAGATAGCAGAGGCTGTGATCCATACCATTATGGATGGATTTGGTGAGCCTGAGCAGGGGGATGGTGGTAGAGTGATTTTTGCAGATGCCAGACTTGTATTGAGTGAAGAAGGAAGAACAGTCCAGAAAGGGAGAAAGTTCTGACAAGATAATTTGTTCCTGTATTTTGGAGGGAGGAGAGAAATGAGTCGGTAGCTGTTAGTACCAGATGGGTCACCACCTTTTGAAGGAGGAGTAACAGTGGCAGTCTTCCAGTCAGCAGGGATGGAGGAACACCAAAAAGAGAAGTTAAGGAGGTCAGCCAATGGGGAGGAGATTGCAGAAGCAGACAGATGGAGGAGCTTGCTATCCAGGCCATCTGGGCTCTTACCCTTGGAAGGATTAAGGGCAGGAAATGTGTCAGTGATAAATGATGGAGTTACTAGACAGAAAAAAAAACAATAGGGGGAAGGAAGGATATGACAATCATGCAGGCTGGTAGGGGTGAGAGGGAGGAGAGGAGAGAGGAGGTGCAGGTGATGAAAATGAATTGCATCTCTATGCTGATGTAGGAGAGGTTAGAGATAGGAGTGTCACTGACTTTGAGGACAGGCAAAGGAGTGAGAGGGGAGTAGAGATTGTGACAGCCTTCCAAAATTTAGACAGGTAACCAATGTTGGTACAGTGTTGGTTAGATGTAAAATACTCACCTTTGGCAAGTTTATTGCTGTGGTACAGGTGCTGAGAAGTTGATCATACCTCTGGAAGCCATGGGGGATGGGTTACATTTATTTTCTGACCAGGTCAAATCATGCACTTGCAAGTAAGCTATGAGCTCAGCCATGATGTAGGGGAGTTGGGGTACCTTTTCTCATGTCCTGCTTTGGGGGGGGGCATGATAGTCCCATATTTTGAGGAATTTTGTTTTGAAATATGTTAGCATGGAGTCAGTGGAGCAGACCAATGAGATAGGGGACCAATCAGAGCGGCTTAGGTCATGGCACAAGGTGGTGAGGTCCAGGGATTTGAAGGAAAATATAAGTAGTGTTTTAGTGGGGCTGAGGGGGTTTTAGTTGAATGAAAGGCAGCAGAAGGTTGTGATTATGGTGTCAAATCAGAAGAGATGGAAGTCAAGAGTGGAATGCCACAGGGATCCATCCTGACTCTTGTATGCTCATTAACAATGTTTGAGAATGAATCTGGGTTTGTTTCTCTTTGAAGATGACACCAAGCTCATGGGAGAGTAGTGATGGGGGAAGTAGGAAACTGCAGAGTGACATGTAAAGATTAGAGAGGTCTAAGGTTTGGCAGTTGAAATTCAATGCCAAAAAGTGCAAGGTGATTCACTTAGGGACAAGAACTCCAAGACAGATACCGGATAGGAGGTGAGAGCTGACCCACTACAGCTGAGGAAAGGGACCTAGTATTCATCAATTGTGACTCCTTAAACAATCAAGTTATAGGTAGAAGGCATCTAGTAAGGCAAATAGGATACTAGGATGCACCAGATGAGTTTCTGATAGTAGAAGAAAAGAGGTTTACTGCCTCTTTATTGATCATTGGTGAGGCTGCACCTGGTCTACTGTTCAGAGTTCTGAACTTCTGAAGACCTCAATTCAGAAAATATAAGGACAAAGGGTGACCAGGATGATTGGGAGCTGACAGGACAGATCATATGAGGATCTGATCAAGGCACTGAACATGTCTTCACTGGAGACCAGACAAGAGAGGAATGATATGATAGATACCTTCAAGTTCCTGTAAAGAATAAACAAGGTGAATGGAGAAGAACTACTTAACATGAGTAACAGTTCAAGGGCATGGGGGCACAAGTAGAAACTGATGGGAGGGAGGTTCAAGAGGGATATTGGAAAATTTTATTTTCCAGAAATGGTGGTGGAAATGTGGAATAGTCTGCCAACTGAGATGGCAGGCACCAAAACCATAAATGGTTTCAAGCATGGCTGTGAAAAGGTGAAGGGTATAATGGTTACTCAGGCTGATAGTAGTAGGGAGGTGAACAAGGGAGTGGATAGTGAAGGCTAGTACCCTGTATGGACAGTAGATTCTGAGGTTTAATAGGGGAAATAGGGGCAGACAGGATGTACCAATTTTTTTCTGCCATTGTCTATGTTTCTGTGTTTCTATTTTTCCATGATCCCTGACATCTAATAGCCCCACCTGCCAGTCACAAATCTGAGCCCCCTCCCAAAGCCATCCAGTCAGGTCCCTCCACCCCTTCACCATTGGCCCCCCATTTACCCAAGGTTGCAGCCACTTCCCTGTGACTGTGATCGGTACAGCATCTTAGCTCATTACCTTGGCTGATCACTGTCTGAGTGAAAGAGAGCAAGTGCGTGCCTATTGTAGAACATCTGTTTCTATAGTAGGTGTGTGCTCACTTTGTGTCACTCAGAAAGTGGCCAACTGAGGTGGTAAGCAGAGGGGTTGGACCTGTCACTGTTGCAGTGGGAGGGATTGGCAGCTGGGGTAATTTATGAGCCACCATGGGGAGAGGGGTGGAAGGACCTTAATGCATGGAATTGAGAGGGCTTACACTTGCAATCAGGGTGATCTCTATGCCAGGGATCCTCTTAATATACTAATCAGGCGCATCTGAATGATGATTGGGGTTGGGGAAATTCTAGATGCCAGGGATCATTTTATTATATCAGGGGCATCTGAATTGTGATGAGGAGGTGGGGGCTGTCACTGCTCTGTATAATTCCTCCATGCAGTCATGCACAGAGGCATTGTGTGGAAATGTTAGTTAGCTCATATGGGCTGGCAAATGTCCCACTATCACCTTTCCTGCCCTATGGACTTAGCATGCTGAGAGCTGAAAATGACTCATGGAGTAAAGGTGCTATCCTATTTGGGACATGCTTTCTCCATTTTTTCCTCTGAATCTCTGACTTGCTGGAGGCTGTGATAGTGCCTAGTCATGCCATAGTGGGCTATCCAGTGGGAACCAGTAATGACTGTATGGTGTGGTTCAATATTATGATGGGTGCAGAGGCAAGCCACAAAAAGACGATGGTCCTGGACTTCAGTAGGTTGGATTTTAAAGAAACCGGAGACTTCTTCAGAAGCAGCCTAGCAGGGGAGGATTGTCAGAGAGGGGTAGAGGAACAGTGGAGAAATTAAGTAAAGGAATAGGGAAGGCAACCAGCATCTGCAAGAAGGAAGTGAGCAAAAGCAGGAGAAAACAAGCATTTGTCAATGCAGAATGTTGTACTGCTGGCATTGGCATTGGTAGTGCAGGAGTTAGAGAGATGCATAATAAGAATGGCAGTGAAGTATGGAAGTGACGCCAACCCCACACCACCCTGCAGAGACTGACAGGCATTGAGGTGTGCCTTTGGATCATCGACCATAAAGCTCATGCCATTTTACCTCATCCTACCCTACAGACTCCGAGAACTCTCACATTGTGCCTTGGGGCCATCAGGCCTTATGCTCACCCCATTCCATAACAAAATATATTGAGATGGGTGCAGTATAGGAGAATGGGGTGAACTTTGGGGCCAAAAAGTCCAAGGCACACCTTGATGCCTATCACTGGCTGAAGGGTGGGAGTGGGGTGGAATGGTGTGACCACTACAGCCGACAATCCAAAGTCACCCCCTTGATACCTGTCAGTCTATACAAGGTGGGATATTATGGTTAGAAGCCTTACTGCCCCAGGTGTTTTTTGGTATTTGCACTCCAAATTTTCAACATGGGCGTTTTGTGACCCCACCTCATGAAGGCATTTGGGACCTCTGCCCATGAACAGTGGCACTGTGATTTTGTTAATATGTCCTGAACGTTGATTTCCCATAGCAACTGTGGCATTCTGCACCAGATGTGAGGAAACACATTTTGGATAGGATGTGAAAAATGACAGCTCTACTGTTCATAAGGATGTGTGAAGAAATGGCAATACTGGAAAAATCTGGAGTGAAAATATTAAAAGTTCTCAAAGTTACGAGTGTGCATGGAAACTGCACAAGGCACACTCTATAACAGTTTATTTTGTGGATCTTTGTTTCAAATTTTCATCTTAGGCATTTTGGGAACCCATCTTAGGAACAGTGACACTGTCATTTCATTAATCTGTCCCAAAAGGTGATTCTGCTCAGTGACCATGAAATCACCTTTCAGGATCGAATAATGAAATGACAGTAACTGTGTTCATGAGGTAGGGTCCCAAGAATCCCATGTTGAAAATTTGGAGCCAAAAGTCACAAGAGTGGATGAGATATCCACGTAAGTTGACCCCCCACACCATTGATGACATTCTACAGCTTACCAGCATTTCTTCAGTTTGTGGTCGGTTTTGAAGAGTGCAGACGTGTTCCTGCTCCACCGAAGATCACAGTGCTGGACTCTGGAGGTAAGTATGGGGGGGGATTGGGGTGTGGGGTGTGCAGAAGGTGGGTGCAGGTTGGGGAAGGGGACCCAATGGCAAAGGACCATTTTCTTTGTTTCAGGTTATAATAAAAATAAAAGAAGGAACACTGAGGACCATTTTCTTTTTTTTTTTTTTTTTACAGGTGTAAGGAAAATTTTGGCAACTGGGGTGGGTTCCTAGTGTGTCCCATGAGTGTGTGGTGTGATGTTAGCCACACTGTGGTGGGCAGGGGCAAATGCTGACGCAATCAGCTTTTGAACACTGAGGCACACTGGGGTGGGCTCCCAGTGTGCCACACAATATTGGGGGTTTAACTATGCCAATAGGGGGGAGTGGGCACCCCAAAGTCAGCTTGCTGGGGATTATGAGAGGCAGATGGCAACAGCCTCAACCATGTTCTTTGAAATGTTACACCAGGCAAGGCATGCCCTGCAATGATGGGGAGCACCCTCATTGCAGCAGCAAAATTGTTTCAAGTTGGTGGCATGCTTTTGCAGTGCTGTCATAGACACAGCATTTGTGCCACAAAGCCCAGCCCAAAAAAGCAGTGGTGCCTTTGGCCACAACACAACCACACCTCCAAAACCTGCCATCACTATACGTTGTCTGCGCTGTGTGCACAAGACAACATAAAAAGGACCATTATGGTACTGTAGGGAAGTTGCCATGAAGGTGTCGGAAGGACATCCCCAACCAGTCTGGTTAAGCAATTCCTACACTGTTTTAGAGGAGTGGGCTAGCCCCACAATGGCACCCACAGCTGAGACTAAGGTGGAGGGGCAGGTCCTCAGTGATGCAGCACCAGGAAAGGGGGAAAGAAAATCCCAGAGGAGGAGGAAGCTTCTCTTGGTGGGGGACTCAGTTACCCAAGGAGTGAAGTTAAGAGAACCCAGCAGGAAGGACAGGGAGGTAAAGTGCAATTCAGAAGGCACTGCATGGTGGGATGAGAAGGTGGATCAATAGGATCACAAGGGTAATGGCAAGGATGGAGGAACTGGATGTTATCATCCACCTGGGGATGAATGACTTGGCAGGAGACAAAGTAGAAGTAGTTAGAATCCAAAAGGATTTTAGGAAGTTGGGGGAGTCTGAAGCATGTAGAACACTTCAACGAGGCAGTGTAGCACAGTGGTTTAAGATTCTGAGCTGCAAACCAAGAGACCTGGGTTTGAATTCCACAGCCCCGTTTGCATACTGTGTGACCCTGAGCAAGTCACTTAACTTCCTTGTGCTTCCAGGTCACACCTGTAAACAAGCTTCAGCTTAGAGTGTCTCTCCTGGTAAAAACAAAACAAAACACTCCATCTCCTTCTCGGATGTGCCATCTGTCCATGGCAGGGGAAAGGCTAGGGCACTCCACATCCAGTAATTCAACTCCTGGTTGAAGGAATGGCATGGAATGGAGGCTTATGGCTTCATGGGGGACTGGGGCCCCACCTGGACGAACGCGAGCCTGTATAAAGATAATGGCCTGCATCCATCAGGGAACGTGACCTGAGTAAGAAGTGTGAATGCTTCAGTGACAAGCATTTAAAATGGCCGGGGGGTAGTCAGGAAGGTCAGGCAACTTAGTATCACCCCGCTGGGCACATGCAGGAAAATTACTTGAAGTCTGGAACACTGAGAGCAGAAGCAGAATGGGAAGCAGTGAATTCTAGGCCACATAAGAAAGACAACTGGGAAGGGGGATGAAACAGAGATGGGGAGGGGGGGAAGGAAGCAGGAGAGCAGCAGCAAAAAGAAGGAGGGGGATAAGATGCAAAACATGGAAGGCATGGTAACAAATGCCCGCAGCCAGGGAAATAAAATCCCAGATCTGGAGGCATTGATAGTAGAGGCAGACCTGGACATAGTAGCAATATCTGAGAAATGGTACACTGTTAATCATGGGACATTAATGTACCAGGTTATGCTCTGTTCAGGACGGATGGAGGGTAAAAAAGGAGGGAGTGTGGCCCTGTACGACAGAGAGGCTATAAAGCAGACAGAGGTACAGGGTAGACTGGGGAGGCTGAGGCACTGTAAGTCATCCTTTAACCTGGCAAAGGCTCAGCAATATGAACAGGGGTGATCTTCAGGCCTTCAGCACAGGGGGAAGAAGTGGACAGGGAGCTTGCGGATGGAATACACAATATGGCAACAAAAAGTGAAGTCCTGCTGCTGGGGGATTTCAGTATGCCAGATGTGGATTAGTCCACCCAGGCAGCTGCTTCAGCCAGAGGCAGAAGCATCCTGGATTCCCTACAGGGGGCAGGTCTAAGGCAGCTTGTGTTTGACCCAGATAAAAGGCCATTCTTGACCTGATACTGACCAATGGGGACACAATTCAGATATCTGTGTGGAGGGACAACTGGGATCCAGCAACCTCAACATGGTGTAGTTTAGCATGGAACCCAGGACCCTGTACAGTCACACAACGGCAAACATTTTGGATTTCAAGAAGGCAGACTCCACTGACATGGGGAGATACATCTGAATAGCCTTCTTTAGAAGCTTGTAAAAGGGTGGCATTCAGGAGGTATGATGAAACACATAAGAATGAGAATAGAGAGTTGTATCAGGTAAAACAGGGAAGCAGGTAAGGTAATGAAGGGATCAATGGCTCAGATAGAAAAAAGCATAGCCAAAGGGTATCAAAAGAAGACTAGACTTTCTTCAGGTACATAAGCAAGGAGAAAAAGGCAAGGGAAGGGATTCTGAGGATAAGGAGGATGACAAAGGGAGACTGCACAGAGGGGATTAGCAAAAAGTGTACGTCCTGAACAGGTACTTCTACAGTTTTCAGAGGAGAGAGACAGGGACAGTTCACCAAGCAGCAGCATGAACACTGTAGAGAGAAGTGGACACAAGTCCATTTTCAAAGGAAAGAGTATTATTGAAGGGACTTCAAATTTTAGGGTGGACAAGGCCATAAGACCGGATGGAAACACCTAAGGGTATTAAGGGAACTAGGCAGGGAGGTGCTTGTTGTTCTACTCATGGCCTTATTCAGCAACTCACTGGAAACGGGAGTGGTTCCAGAGGACTAGAGGAGAGCAGACATAGTTCCATTTTGTAAGAGCATCAGCAGGGAGCAGGCTAGCAAATATAGCCTAGTCTGTCTTATTTGAATTATGGGGAAATTAATGGAATCCATACTAAAAGAGAGACTGTTAAGAGTATCTTGAATCCAGTGGGCTGCAAGACCACAGACATCACAGATTCACAGGGGAAAGGTCATGCCAAATGAATCTGGTAGATTTATTTGACTGGATGACCAAGGAAATAGATAATGGAAGAGCAGTGGACATGATTGAGCCAGAGTTTAGCTAGGCCTTCAGCACTGTGCCATACAGGAGGCTGATAAAGAAACTGAATGGCCTAGGGGTGGGATCCAAAATGGTTAATTGGGTTCAGTGTGCCTGTGCAGCTGGTTTTGTGCTTGTGTAACATAGATAATCTTTGGCTGTTCACCTCTCTATCCATGGGATATACCACGCTGTATGGGTATGAAGGGTAGGAACCCTAGAGGAGGGTTCCACCCCTTGAGGTGCCACAGGAGTGATTCCCTTGGCTAATGGTACCTTAAGAAGAAGCCCATGGGAAAGAACGGCATGCTGCTGGAGAAGGAGGGGTGGATGGAGGGGCAAGAAAAAAATATTTGTGTATGGAGTGAGGAGAGCAGCCCATAAACGGGCTGAATGGGAATGTGTCCGGTTGCACCGCCCCGTTAAACTACAGACTGTAGCCTTCCAATTAGTACAGTAGCTAGTAAATGGATAAGAAACAGAGGGTGATGGTTAACAGCACTCACTCTAATGATGGGAGAGTGATCAGTGGGGTACCACAGGGCTCAGTACTTGGACCAGTCCTTCTGAACGTAGGGACACTGCAGAAGAACTGAAGGGAAGGTATGCCTTTTTGAAGATTATATCAACACTTGCAATAGGAGTGGTGAAGAGAATGATCAGGGATCGTGTGACTTTTGAGGAGTGGTAAAAAGCATGGCAGTTGGATTCAATGCCAAAAAGTGCAAAATCATGTACCTAGGGCATAGGAACCAAGAGCTGAGTATAGGATGGGGGGGTTATTGACAGTCATTAAACTGGAAAGGGATCTTTGGGTTTTTATGTCTGAGGACCTCAAGGTGGCACTGTTTCAAAGCAGTGAGTAGGGCTAGTGGGATGCTGTGGTGTGCAGGGAGGGTATCTCTATCAGGAGGATGGAGGTGGTGTTGCCAAACCCCACCTGGAGTGCAATGTAATTTTGGAGAACAAACCTCATAAAAAACATAGACAGGGTGGAGGAAGTCCACAGGAGGGCAACTAAAATGGTGCAAGATTTACATGAGAAACCCTAAGAGGAGAGACAGAGGGATCTCAGCATGTACACCCTAGAAGAGAGGAAAGAGAAAAGTGACATAATACAGGCCTACAGGTATCTTGCAGGAGTGAACAGGGTCCGGGGAGCCACTTTCAAATGTGAAAGAGCACCAGGACCGGGGGAATGCAATGAAGCCGGGGGGGGGCAAGAGAGAGATGTGAGAAAATATTGGTAGATGCCTGAAACAGATTACCAGCTGACGTGGAGGAGGCTAAAACAGTAGGAGACTTCAAGCATGTGTGGCGTAGACATAGCGGTATATTAGAGAAGAGGTGGGAGGGTCAATAGAGATCAGACAGCATGTGAGGAGGAAGATGAGGCAGGAAATATATAGGCAGACTAGGTAGGCCATGTGGTCCTTTTCTGATGACAAGTTCAGTGTTTTTATGTTTATGATTTCACACCTACTATAGAAACAGCTTTTACTACAGTAGGCATCTGATTATGAACTGTCATTCAGTTGGTGGCTGCTTTGGATGCAAGTGGAGGGTCTGTGCTGGTCGCCATACACCATAGGTTGGGGGCAAGTGGGGGCAGTTGTAGTGGTACTGGGTGGGCTGGTCGGGGGGTAGATATACTTATGGGGCAGGAGAATCACTCAACACCAAGGATCTGGTAATGAAGAATTACAGCTCTTGCCAGACTACTAATTGGGACACGTGGGGAACCCTGGTCTGGATATCAGGCAAATGGTACCGAGGAATAACTGATCTTATCAAGTGTCTGATTGTGGCCCAGTTGATCAGTGGTGGGGCATCTGCTGTCTGCTGGACACATGGGACAGATGTTTTATTACACAGGGATGCAATTTGGGGGGTGGGGCACTGGACACTGGGACAGTTATGCCATGTACCAGTGGAGGGACCAGGGCTAGTGGTAGCCTGACATGTTCAGGTGTTGGGAGTGTAGGAATGCACAGTCCATAATACCTGGTTTGGGGAACCAGTAACTAGTGTTGCACTAATGGACAGCTACACCTCCCCAACCCTCCCAGCATGCCGATGTGCCTATGCTCAAGATGCTGTCAGCTGTTTTACACAGGTGCACAAGGATAGATTAGGGCCACTTACAAATGGGCTAGTGACTTGGTAACCAAGCAATCATATGACTCTGTGCAGTACTATCCTGCTTTAGAGGTGCAAATTGGGATTAGCAAGTTGATAACCTGTCTAACACTCACAAAAAAGCTTGAATATTCTGCCTTAGGACTTTTTAAAACCATTGTAACTCTGTTAAATGAACAAGGAAACATCCCAGAGTTGTGGTTGGTGACAGTGCACCTTGGCATCATACCCACTGCCGGACCCCACCCACTTGGGTCCCAATCCTCTGCGTGCCTCCTCTGCCTGGATGATACTGGATGTCTTGGGTGCCAGAAGAAGTGGTAGTCCCACCCTATGGATAAGCCAGGGAGGTCTCTCACCAGGCGGAGGTAGGCATTAGCGGAGCCTCGGAAGGGGACCCAGAGTGTGGGCATGGGGCAGGTTGGGTGGGAGAGAACTGGGGATGATGCCTGAGAAAGGACACATATCCAGTGATCAGAGGAAAAAGAGTTGGCAAAAAAAGAAAAAAAACATTTCCCAAACAGCATTCGTCCTTTTGATTTGAACCCAAATCACCTTTTGATAATGCAGCCATCAAACTACCTGACCATCTAACTGCAACAAGTATTACCAAACCCAAACCCACTGGTATCAGTTCAAAAAAGACACCCTGAATTTTGTCCCCGAATACCTAAATACCAAGAAGCAGGCCTGAGGTGCAGCTGGTTGGTTGGCGTTGGTACACCCACCTGAACCAAACAACCCACCAACATGCTTCCCTTGATGTCTTTAAATCTTGAACTGGCTTTCGGCGCCAGTGGACTTGAACACAGATTATATATATATATATATATATATATATATATATATATATATATACAGTATATATATATATATATATATATATACACATACTGTATGTATATATCTTTCCCAGGTGCAGGGCAATTACTGCTCTCACTGACAGCTCTGCTGTATTAGTCCTAGGATGGCACACATGACTGAAGTCCTGGGGAGAATGGATCAGTAGACGCAGAATCAGGACTGATGCTTAACACTTGAAGGTATGGAAGCTGCAGCTTGGATCTTTAGTGTGACCCAAGGTCTTGCAGCCCTGCCACCCCGGCCCAAAGAGGCCCACTGCAGGGCATCACACAAGACCCACCAGCCACAAGGAACCCAGACATGGGAGCGTGCCCATGGTCTGGCTCCCCCACAGGTCAGAGCACCCCAGCACCCGGGCACAAACCCACAATCCCTTACCGCCAGCAGCCCCACTTGATAGGGGTCAGTGAGCTCCCCACCTAGCACATTTAGGATTGATTCTTCAGATCATTTCCATTCTTTCCTCAGTTACCTGCTACTCTGTGTAGTCAAGCAGTCTCAGCTACCTTCTCGAATATCAGGCTCTGGGGACACTGTGCAGACTCTGAAATTCCAGAGATTTAACACAACAGTCTCCCATCTTACTGCATCTCAGGAGCAGACAGCAGGCACCCACCCAGACAGCACCCACTCATCCCCCTGCCCCCACAGTCTTTCAACTCCAACACAGTGGCCACTCTTGTGCTCTGGCTCACACACAAGTTCAGCAACTCTTTTTCAAAAATACAACATGAAAGTCCCATTTCTCACCATGCAGGTGCTAGTCAACTCCAGACAGAAGAGGCTGTCTTGTCAGTTTCTTAAAACCTGGGTTCAAGTCCAGTTTTCATGTCCATTTTCTACAATCCATTTTTTCTCTCAAAAAACAGTCCTTTAATCTTATCTTTCCCTTTTCCTGTTGACGGTTTGTCATTGCCAAGGTCAGACAGAACCTTTTACACTTTTTCTTCTCTCATCAAAAATCTTTGATCATCCATGTCTCACTGATGTGGCACAGATAAAACTGAAGAGGCTTTCTCCCCATCCTCTTGACGCAAATCCTTTTTCTCAATCCATTTAACCTGTATTCTGAACAATTTCATCGCTGTGGTGCAACTTCTGTGGCAGCAACAAAATACTGCAGATCTCCCTCTCTGCAGAGCTGCCTGCAAAATCCTCTCTTTTCTCTCTAGATGGGGAAAGGCACAACCAGCTCTGGGGGACACATGGATGGCAGCCCCCCTCACAGCCCCACAACCCCACCTTCTCCCTTGTGGCTGGAGACCCCTTCCCTGTGGAGGGGCTCCCATCAAACTGAACTTTGAAATCAAAGTTCTTCCCCTTGGGAGCTTTCTGGCAGCTCCCCATTGGCAGGAGCAATTGTCAACCAAAATTAACATGTACAAGGTTCCCTCGACACCTCACTGGTTGCTGAAAAAGGCGCACAGACTGTCCCCAGTATTTTCCCCCAAGAGTCTTCACTGAAGTTCTACTCTTTAGTAGCATCTTCCCTCTGATGGCCCAACAAACAGTTTAGCATTTTACTTATTTTCCAGCAAGTCGCTAACGCTGAAACTTGTTTTCGCCAGCACCAGACAGGCTGAGAAATATGTGTAGTTTAACAACAGCAGGAATGAGGAATAAATGTTCCAGCTCTACCTGGATTAGCTGAGTGGGGGACTACCAGACTACCAAAGAATTATTTTTTTATTGTGTCCAGAACTGACAATGTGTGTATGTGTGTGAGGGGGTAGCTGGCAGGCTGCATTTGTGCAGTTAAAACATAATTCCCAGAATCATTAACTAGCACTAACCACGCAGTGTGTTAGCACTTCAAGAAAGCATTTAATATACCTGTACACCTTATATGCATTAGAGTAACCCCCGGATGTATGAGCACCTGGTGGCAATTAGTAATCCTGTACAAAAAAAAATATATAGTGACACAATAACAGGTTAGCACTGCACAGAAGAATGCTTTTTAAAATAGTACTAGCCATGCTTATCACAATGCAGTGCTAATTCTGTTACAGTGGTATGTGGGCCCCCATTTTCAGATTTGTGTTGTGCATGCCTAAGTGCTGCACCTGAGATAGAGCACAGCCACAGAAGGTGGTGGTATATGGTACTCACTCCAGTGAGGAGAGAGTGACCAGTAGGGTGCCGGAGGGCTCAGTAATGGGACACGTCCTCTTTAGTGTCTTTATAAGTGGCATAACAGAAGAACTGGAAGGGAAGATGTGCCTTTTTGCAGATGACACCACAGTCTGTAATAGCGTTGATAGGTGCAGATGGAGAGAATGAGTGGGGACCTTAGAAAACTTAGAGTGCTATGGACATGGCAGCTCGGGTTCAAAGCCAAAAAGTGCAAAATCAAGCATCTAGGGACTAGAAGCCTAGAGGCTGAGTATAAAATGTAGGGGGAGGTACTTATGGTCACTAAGGGAAACCTTTTATACAGCACTGTGCTCTGTATGCAGGAGAGGATTACTCATTTGCATGGCCGTAGTAGTACATATGCACATACACATGATCAGGGTAGCATCAGGTGATGCTGAATATGACACCGATCCAACCATGCTGTTCCCACAGTGTAATGTTTAGCTCTGCACGCTAACCTTCTGAAAATGGGGCCCTAATTGACTAAAAATCCTGGCTGATGCCTTTTAAGATGCAGAAGGTAAACACTAAAGGGTTATCTTATCTATCTGTTTATGTATTGTTTTATTATATTTTGCTTGCAAAACCTTTATCCGATTTCAAAACATTGTGATGTGACTTAAAATGTTTATAACAGACTAGTTAAAATATAGTTTTTTTTCTTCTTTTACCTATATGCTGTCTTTATTTATTTATAAAAACACAGTCTGGTGGGATGGCCTAGCAGCTTGGTGGTGATTGCACTGCCTCCCATGCCAGTGGCCCAGTTTTGGGGGTGGACCTGGGTTGTACAGGGGTTAGCTGGGGGAAGATATGATTGAGCATCTCAGGGAATGCTCTCCTCTAAGTGAGGGGAAATCTGACCACCCCGCTCTTCAACATCCACCTAGCTGAGGAGGGCTGGCAGGGCAGTGGAGTTGCATAAGTGGGAGGGCTCAGGCAGGCACAAAGCAAGCATGTGTCTTTATATGCAATTGCATCATTTCATGCTTAACTGCTCAGGGGATGAAACCAAAGGTAGAAACCCCTCAATGGCAGAATGATCCAACAACCTGATGCAGATTCTGCACTGCTAACCAGGCTCTGCTCCTGTCTTAATATGTGTCTCCTTGTCAGTGGCCCTGGCCCTCCCCTTCCTGGCCCCAACACAGGAGATGTGTGTGTGGGGGGGGATCTCAGATTAAGTATGTCCTGTGGATGGTAAGTGATTGGGCTGGAGATGTCAGTGGGCAAAGGGGTAGCAGGGTGACTAAGGAGATAAAAATCTCTATGGGAAAAAAAAAAGAAATAAAACACAGTTTGAGAAGCACAGACCCCAAAACAGACTGCGCATGCCCCCAGTGAGGCATCACAGTAAAGTTATTTAGTAAAACAATGCAAATTATATGCATATGCCAGCTAAACTCCTGATAAGAACTGAATACTGAGGGATAGCAGCAAAAATTGTTTCTTAACCAAGAAACGTTTATTAAACAAAACATTAAAATAAAAAACTTAATCAAAACATAGTCCATAGAGTACAAACTAGCAATGTTTTTGGCTTACACTTTCACAGCTCCTCAAGTGCTTCCCAAGCATTCAGCTCAGATGAGTTGCTGGAATTACACAGCAATTAATTACACATAAAACCAATCAACAATTTAACTTGGAAAAATGCATGCAGCCCCCTATGTATACAGGCATGTTAGGAATATCCTGTATTAGCTTCCTATACAAATGTGTTGTCTAACAGTAAATGAAGGCAGCACTTATTTAAAAGAATAAACTAGAGCATTTTAAATTAGTTCTAAGAGTGTCTTGTCCCATCACAATATTCTGAAATTTGATTAAAGGTATGCAAGCAAAACAAGATGTAAAATCCCATAAAGAAGTAGAATAAGAGACAGTCCTGTTTTGTTTACCTGCTCTGCAGTTTCAAAAAACATGCTCTCATCAAGCCCAGGGTTGTAGCCAGAAATTTTCATTTTGTACACATTATCTCCAACAGTTACACCCCCCCCCCATTAAAAAATGTACACATCCTCTCCAAATGGTACCCCATTCCAAACAAAAATAAAGAGGTTATACATGTATCTGTCTCCTAAACAACAGAAGTTTAAACAGAGACACTCCTCAGTGGCCTACACTAACCCAAATATTACAGATTAGAATGAAAATGTTAACAGAAGGGTATGGTTTGTGACAGGCACTCAACAAAACTGTACACAAATGTGTACAGTGAGTATGCCTGCCTACACCCTTGATCAAGCCAGCAGCTAACTGAATGCAGCAGATAAGCAGTTTGGCTACAGGCCATTCAAGGGGGAGGGGCAGGGGGGATGGGTAGTTTCAGAACATAGCCCATTTCAGTATATAGTTTATTTGTTTCAGTATATAGTGTATATGAATTTTTCGGTCTACAGTGTACGTGTTTCAATACATAGTGTATGTGTTTCACCATGTAGTTTATTTGTTTCAGTATATAGTGTTTGCAGAATTTTCAGTGCACAGTGTATTTATTTTAATAGACAATGTATGTATTTCAGTATAAAGTGTAGATGTTTAAATACACAGTGTCTTTGTTTCAGTATATAGTGTATGTGCTTTTTTCAGTATGTAGTGTATGCATTTCAATAGATAGTGTATGTATTTCAATATATAGTGTATTTGTTTCAGTATATAATGTATGAACATTTTTTTCAACATATATTGTATGTGTTACAATCTATAGAGTATTTGTTTCAGTAGATAGTTTATGTGGATGTTACAGTCTAGTGTATGTATCTCAATAGGTAGTGTATATGTTTCAGTACATAGTACATTTCTTTCAGTATATAGTGTATGTGGATTTTCAGTACTCAGTATGTGGATTTCAGTAGATAGTGTATGTATTTCACTATACAATGTAAGCATTTCACGATATAGCATATGTGATTCACTATATAATATATGTATTTCAGTATACAGTATATGTATTTCATTATATGATGCATATATTTCAGTAGATACTTATGTGGTTCACTACATTGTGTATGTATTTCACTATATAATGTATATATATTTCACTATATGATGTATGTATTTCGCCATATAGTATATGTGTTTTACTATACAGCCACAGATTATGAATTATGTCCCTAATGGCTCGCCATACCACTGTACCACTGTTTCCCTTTTGGAACAGCCTCGTTTACACACACATTTAGTACCACTTTGTAGAAATTGCTTAGATTGTATTCTTTATTCTGCTTCTTTTTGTACCTTTGCACACATACTGTACTTTGTTCTTTTTTGTACTTAATTTTCTCTGGATTATTTTTTGCACTTTCCTTTTGTATCTTGTTGTACTGCTCCCTTGTCTGCTATCCCAAGGATATAACTCTAAATGAGCTGCTTACTGCTCAGTATATTATTCTGGTGACATCAGTAATAAAGAAAAAAATCAAATAAACAATCACACTAGTTGCAGCTAGTCCACACCTATATGGTGCCATGGTATTTTTAAAGTGTGCCCTTTGTTTCTGTTTTTCTAGCCACTTTCAATACCTCTGTAGCCTGATGCAAGAGCTTCAATTCAAAAAATATATACCTCTTCAAGAACCATGCTGTCAAGTGTAGTGATCTCAGATTTGAGTGAAAAGCCCTGCACTGACATATTGGAGGAAGGTCCTGCCTCAGGGAAAGGTTGCTTAAAATGTTCTAAGACAAGATCAGAATCAGTGGTTAAGTGTGACAACTAAAGAAAATTAGTGCTTCTGCATGGGATTTTGTCCTTTGCACTTTTTTAAATACTTTTCATTCCCCCCTCAGGTGAGGTGCCAAGAGATGGACACTAAGCTAAAAGAATTAAGAAGCCATGAAGGGGAACAGTGCACTAGAGGAGGAGGAAAGAAGAAAGAGGAGCAACCCAACTAAGGCAGTGTTGTCTGGGACGGGCGCTAACCTTTAATGCAGGAAGTGGAAGGAGCTGACTTCAGCTGTTCCATTAAACCAAAAGGGATAGCCTTAGCATTCAGTGCAACAGTTTAACATGATTAGTACATGTGTATGTAATTTTGGTCTTTGCTCTCTTTAATTAGCTTTTTATTCCACACTTGGAAGAGGTAACAAAAAAAAAGACTCTGCGTTAAAGGAATTAATGACTGAGATGCCAGAAACTACAAGGATTCCATCATTTCCTACTGACAGTAGTGAAGATCCAAACTTTGGATAGATTAGGAAAAACATCATATGCAGGAAACCTCAGATAACCCATGTTAAGGACTGTCCCTTCCTGTGAGTTTATTCAGGAAGTTAACTTAACATAAGCTTGGTGAATCATTGCCTTTGGATCTGTAATACATAACTGGTAACATGGCGATGACTATCGGCCTCTGCACATTGATTTAATAATATGGGCTGGAATGTCCTTTATGGATGCTAAATTAGCAATTCCAATAGCAAATGTAGAAGGCTTCCTACGTAATGCACAGTAAGTATGGCCGATATGGCAAAACAAAGATATTATCCACAGCTTACAGTACAATTCCTCCTTCTGCCTTTCTAAGCAATGCAATGGCAGTGCACAGATATAACCTATTGGATGCATAATGGTGTACCCAATATGACACTAGGCAAAATCCTTGAGTTTTATGCACCACATTTAATGATAAGTCAATGGATGCACAAGGAACATCGTATGTTAGCATAATAAAGAGTTTAACTTTCCTTCCAGAATTATGAGGTCCAACAGACTCATCTTTAATGCCAAGCACACTGTCATCGGTAGGCCCTGCATCCAGCACAGAGGTATCTTGAAAAGATCCAGGATCCTCAATCTCCTGTTCAGCTACTTAATCTAGACTTCCACCTTCCACCTCACTGTGGTCATTGTCAAGTTCAACCCTAAAATTGGGTGTAAATATGGTTCTTCCTCGGGGCTTGGGTCCATATGTGTTGAGGTTTTTAACAGCACTCCCCTCAGGGCTAATGGCTGAAACTCCAAAGTTGGGCATTTGTGCATGCATATTTAAATGTATATTGCAAGCAGGTGCTTGTTTTTATTTTTATTATCAATGTATGTTGTTGTTTGTAATCTGTTTGACTTGGACACCTCTGAAAAAGGGCTGCCAAGCTGAAAGGTTTTCTGAGCACAATAAATAAATAAAATGTGGGACAGAGGGTGCTTCTGTGTCTAAACAGTGCCTGGTCAAATGATTGACTAAATGTATTTTTCTGTTATGGGAAGTACAGCAAGGAATTTCCTGGTGATATGTGTGGCCACTCTATGCATGGTATGGCCACTTCTGTCACTTGCTTCAGAGTGTTTTGGTAGCTGACATATATGCTGCTGTAACAAGGAGCACTGTGCATATTTTCACTACACGGTATAGTCTAGAACATCATCTCACGCAGGTGTGGTGGCTTTGGTCTCACTATTGTTTTACAAGACCTTCTGTCCTGATTTCATATAAGACTTTGACAGCCTCCCTGTGTACATTGTATTGTTTAGAAATAGTTCCAAAGGTGTGGCCCAATGGAGGAAATGTCATTAATGAAAACAGAATATTTACTTATCTTCAAGTAGAGGAGTAATGGGGCTGCCCACAATTATATGGGGACTGACATCACACATCATCATTGCTCCTCAGTTCTCCACCAGATATAAGCTCAGAGGGCCATAGTCCTTGAACAGCCAGGAGGCCAATCCAGTGGTAGGCACACATTGAGAGGCATGGGTCTGGAATGTAGCACCCTAAACTATAGATGGCTGTCCTCAAACCCAGCAGGAAATAAGAAACAGCTGGTCAGTGGTACTGAAAAGTGAAAAGGATGGTGGGTGTGCCATAGCCCAATAGAGGAGATTCTCTTGAAGATCTACTGTATATAAAAATAGATGTCCTTCAGTCTGTACTTCAGTAAGGCATTCGACTCAGTGCCACATGGAAGGCTGGGAAGGAAGTTAGTAGGCACAGGGGTGGGTGCAAAGCTGGTGAAATGGGTAGGAAACTGGCTGCAGGGAAGACAACAGAGGGTGGTGGTGGGTGGGGAGCTCTCATACCCAAGGGCAGTGACGAGCGGTGTTCCACAGGGCTCAGTGTTGGGACCAGTGTTGTTTGGGATATTCATTGCAGACATATCATGGGACATCAAGAGCAAGATCAGTCTGTTTGCTGATGATACCAAGGTAGGCGCGGTGGTGGATGGCCTAGGGGGATGGCAGGGGTTGCAGGATGATCTGGCAAAGCTTGAAACCTGGTCAGACACCTGGCAACTGGGCTTTAATGCCAAAAAGTGCAAGGTGCTGCATTTTGGGATGAAGAACCCAAGGAGGAGTTACCAGCTGGGGAGTGCAGCTAGCCCAGACAGAGGAGGAGAAGGACCTGGGTGTGCTCATTACAGGGTCAATGAACAACTCGGCACAATGTAGGAAGGCAGCTGCAAAGGCCAACAAAATGCTGGGTTGTATTGCAAAGGGTATATCCTCGAGGAGGGAGGAGGTGATTCTGCCACTGTATAGGTCATTAGTTAGACCACACCTGGAGTACTGCGTGCAGTACTGGCATCCGTATCTGAAGAGGGACATTAAGTTACTGGAGGGGGGTGCAGCGCAGAGTGACAAAGATGATCAAGGGGCTGGGGGACTTATCATACGAGAGGAGGTTGAAGGAGTTGAACATGTACTCACTGGAGGAGAGGAGAGACGGGGTGACATGATTGAAACCTTTAAATACATGAAAGGAATAAACAAGACGGGTACAGAGGGGCTGTTCAAAGTAAGGGAGGGGAGGGCCACCAGGGGCCATGATATGAGACTGGAGCGAGGAAGGTTCAGGAGGGAGATGAGGAGACACTTTTTTACATAGAGGGTGGTGGCTGGGTGGAATGCGTTACCTGCTGAAGTGGTATGCAGTAGAACAGTGGACTGCTTCAAACGAGGATGGGACAGGACAAGGGGGAGGGTTAATGAAGGGGAAGGGTGGATGGGAGGGGCAGCTGCAGAATAAGGGGTGCTAGCTGCACATTCAAGCAGACTTGATAGACCTCTAGGCCTTTATCTGCTGGCAAATTTCGTATGTTCATATGTTCCTTGTCTGAGCTATTGTTGATGACATCAGGGTTTGTTACTGGGCTAGCAACAGGTGTTCCAGGTTAGGTCTGGCTGGTGAGAAGAGTACTTGGTCCTCAGTCTCAGGTAACAGTCAGTTTGTTTGATCGGTAAGAGATAGTTATGGAGCAGGGTATTTACAACATTGTGACCCTTTCCAGATGCAACTGGTAAAGTGGCAGATTGGATAACTGGTCAACAATCTCATAGGGGGAACTGGTCTCTAATGATCTGCAATGTTATGTTTGCTGCAGACTTCAAAGTTTCTTATTAACATTCAGTCTCCTGGCTGTAGAGCTTGCTCTTGTACTCTCTTGTTATATATGACATTGTTAGACAGCTTATTCTTTCCAGTGGCTTCTTACACCAAACAGCACGCTTTCTTGAGCAGTTGCCTTAGCTGTCTAGTGTATTCCAGGTATGTTTCAGGATCAGGACTGTCTGTGAACATGCCAAAGCACCAGTTCTTTGAAAGTCTGACGTCTCTCCCAAAAGTAGGGTAGTAGGGAGAAAATAAGAATGACTTACCATAGTAATGATGTTTCTTTTAGATGGTTTACAAGTCTTCATACAATCTGCAACAATTTCAGCCCTGTGTACTGTAGTTGTCCCACAGATGGAATATGGAATATTTTTATTTAAACTCTGTACTGTGGTCATGCTCCCCCCTAGTATTCCAATGCCAAATGTATAGCTAAAAACAAGATGAGAACTGTGACCACTTATGTAATCTGTGCTAAGTATTCTTATCTAATCTAATGTAAATAAGAATGTAAGAACTGCACATGAAACTTGTCAAAACTGCAAAGTTGCAGTCAATTAAATGCTAACATAGTAAAATAAATTTATGATTTAGTCTGAATAACCCTTTTTTAGTAATTTTGTAGAAGATGAAGTAGGGAAGGGTTTGTAATAATCACTAGTAAGCCCTCTAGAAGAAACATCATTACTATAGCGAGTAACTTTTCATTCTAGCTACCACCGTTTACTGCTGATCTCATACAATCTACAGACTCCAAAAAGTATCTTGGGAGGAAGTGTCTAGAACCTATGTTGTAAAAAGGTTCTGAAGTACTGAAATACCAGATCTGGCATCCTTTCTTATAAAAAAAGAATGGGAAGTAAAGGTGTGTATTGCAGACCAGGTAGCTGCTTTGCAAATCCCCAAGGGGGTGTACCCCTTGCTGCTGCCACAGTGGCAGATGTAGCTGTAGTGGAGTGTGCCCAAAGGCGTTTTGATGGCTTCTTGTCAGCCTTTCCATAGCAAAACTGTATGCAAGAGACTATTCAATGAAAAATAGTCCTGTTAGTTGTTGATTTGCTTTTACCTACCTTGCCATAGGTGACAAACTGCTATGTGCTGTCTGGTTTAGACGACTTGGTTCCATCAACAAAGTAACTCAAGACCCTCTTTACCTCTAAGCTATGCAGTTTCTCCTCACCTGAGTCTGAGTGAGACTTTGAGAAATAAATAAGCAAAGCCAAAGACAGGTTCATGTGAAATTCCGTAACCACTTTTGGTAGAAATTTTATATGTGGCCTAAGTACCACATTATCCTTGTGGTAGACCATAACATTAGGATCTGTACAGATCACCTGCGATTCACCAACACTTTGTGGAAGAAGTAATACTATAGCTTCCTGAAACACTGTTTCCAAGTCACATGTTTGAGCTCTGCTGAAAACATTGGCTCAAAGGGTGGCTCCATTAGTTGTGCTAAAACCAGGTTCAAATCCCAAGGGGGAGCTGGGTCCCTCACAGGGTGATTTATGGTGTTTTAAACATTTGAAAAAGGTTTTGAACACTGGCTATGAAGCAAAAGTTTTGGTTTTTATTTACTGATGACTTAAAAGCTGAAACAGCTGCTAAGTGCACCTTTAAAGCGGAAGGCATCAGATCATGAAACTGCAAGTGGCCTAAGCAATATAGTACTACTGACAAGTCTCCAGTCATAGCCTTGAAGTGCACCAAATATTGAACCATTTCCACTTTGACATATATTTATGAACTGTAGTACAACAGCAGTGATATACAGTGTGAGGTGTGGGTAACAATAAGGAGGATGTCTTTTCACAGTAAAAGGTGCTTCAAAAGATTTATTTACAGGTACAAAATAAAATAAAGCCGAATTTCAGGTGAAACAGAAAAGAAATAAAATTGCAATACACAATGCTGAACACAAACACCAGAATTCCACTAGTGTATTTGCACACTGTGAGGTCAGGACAGTTCTGCACTTCACCAGACTATCTGCCTAAATGAGGAAAATGAATTTGTACATAGGCTTTCAACCATGTGACACAAAAGCCCCCCCCTTGATTAACTTATACATATTTGTTTATAAATAAGCAATATTTTTGTAACACAACAATTTAACATTGCAGTTTTTGCATTATAAAGCATAACACTGGACCAAACTCTAAATAAAATGGGATAATTTTAATAATGTGACCTAAGGTGTCCCAACAGAACTCCACCCCCTAGGCTGTACCTTTAAATATAGAAAGAATCCGGCTGGCCAGCTCTAAAGGAAGGGCTAGCTTAACAACTCAAACTTCACAATTGGAGGGACCAGAAAAAGGTAAACCTAAACTGAAATAAGTAAACTTTATAATAACACTGCTTAGAGAGATAAAAGAATTGGGTTTAAATTAAAGAGAGGGCTCCAGTTTTCATTAATTACAACTTTGCACCAAGAGATAAAACTAACTTTAAACTGTAAGCATTCTGAGGGAGCCCAAGGCGCTTAAACTTGCTACCACAAAAAAAAATTATTATGCACTCATTAGCATTCTGCAAAGGTGTTATTTTAAATAACAACAGAAAAAATGCAGTGTTTCAGAAGGAGAGCTGAACATTAACACCCAACAGAACGGCAAAATTGTTTATAGAGGAATGCCAGCAGTAACTTAAAATGGACGAAAAAGGGGGAGCAGAGCAGTTGCGATTTAGAAACTTAAGTCCTGCTTTTTAAAATAGGCTGCAGGTATTCTATACTTGTGAAGAAGGTACAAGCTTCAGAATTCTACTGAGATTTTAGAAAGAATACAAATTGTAACTGCAACTGCAAAAGGGGGGGGTGACTGCTCGCATGAATGCAAGGAGTGTTCGCACGTTCGAGCAGTGAAACAACCTCCCGAAATTAAAGCGTCAACCTGAAAGTGTGCTTTACATATACAGAGGAGCTTTTTTAGCAAACGCCTTTCACAAAGAGGATTTTAATAACTTCATGAAAAATGAAGAAAACGATAGCTAGAACTACTCTAGCGTGGAGGGGTTTTACCAACATTTGGCATTAAAGGGGGTTTCTTTTAGTCTTTTGAAATTTATTCACCACCTTATTTGTTTGGGAAAAACTGAACCAAAACTGGAGGGGGGGGAGCTTCATTTACCAGAATTGAAAAAAGGAAGAGAGACTTAAGAGGTAAATTACATAGGTGGCCAGCCTATATAACTATAGAAAGGATAGAAAGCAGAGACAAACAAAGAGTGCTGTTGCAACAGACTTAGAAGAACAATAAAAAAAAAAATTTAATTCTGGTAGATGGAACTTTTCCCTACATACAGTATATCCTTAGTTGCCCATGTGGCTACCTATATGTCTGTCAGATCAAATGTGCACTAAAAGTACATATAGGGGAACACAAAACTGCAATCCAAACAAACAACACCCAATACACAATGGCAAAACACTTTATGAAGTCTAGACATGGATCAATTGGCTGATGAAGTTTATTGGAATTGATAAAATTTTACTTGGGGCATGGGGTGGTGACCTTGTGCACAGACTCATCCAATGGGAGACATTCTGGATATCTACTCACAATACTGTTATGCCTAATGGACTCAGTGATGTGCTTCTACTGAATTCTTACTTGTGATGCTTGACCTTTGACATTGACTGAGTGGATTTTTCATATCGGGCTTTGCCCTTTGTGGTATTCTGTCTTTGCACTAACTTGCATTTCTCTCCACTACAGGTCTGGTTTTGCTGTTCAGTTTTGGTTATATGAATGCATTTTTTTTTCTAATTGATTTTTAGGTTTAAGATACTTGGAACTTTTGATGTTTTGGTATGGTTTTAGGATTCTCTTACACTTCTATTTCAGATGTTTCTCTTAACAGGAAAAATGCAGGAAAAGTGGCTCAGGACCTTACTGAGGAGCCAAGTACAATTCCAGTGTACAAACAAAAGGTAAAATTCCGGCTACACCTCCAGAATTGAAAAAACTTCCAATGCTAGGAAACTATTAAAACTTTCAGTATGGATTTGAAAAAGTGTCAGAGCCACAGTGAAACATTGATGCACGGTTTGAGCGGATGCTATTTTTCAATAGACTACTATGCTTTAATAGTTTCCTAGCATTGGAAGTTTTTTCAGTTCTGGAGGTGTAGCTGGGGTTTTGCCTTTTGTTTTGGATATTTGTCTTACACTTCTATTTCAGATATTTATGGTAATTTATTGCACTGCCCTATTTATTCTAATTATTGTACTTCTTCACTGTGTGTCATTTGTCTTTTCCATTTTGTTCTGGTGGACGTTTTCAAATCACCTTGGTTCATCTTTACATAGCTGCCTTGACAATGTTTTGTGCCTTTTGTCTCTTCATGTTATATGTTGGGGTACTGTGTATTTAAATGTTGGTCCTATTTAAGTAAGTATTCTGTTATGTGCATGCCACCTTTGAAGAAATCAGGTGATGACAGTGAAACATTAGGGCATGTCTTCAGCATGTAATATCTAGCAAGCATGGTCCATAACCAAGCTAGCTGGAGCTAGTCAAATGCAGCAGGAGTTGTGCTCTTGCAGCCTTAACTGCACAGCAAGTTGATTCTAAAGTATTTTAGTGATGGTTCTTTTGTGCGAGTTGGAAATACTTCATTCTCTCTCTCCTGCATGGGAGACCAACCTTTGAGCTTCTATTGCACTTTATGAAATGCACACTGATTACTGGATGTCGTCTGAGAAAAAACATTTATGAAATTAAGTAAAAAAAGCCTTTTTTGCATATTCCTACCTGATTTGCACTGAATCTTTGGGAATAACTGCTACCAATTTCAGAAGGTTTGCTGCAGTGCAACCCTAGTGTTTCCACTTAACTGCCCATGGTATTGTGCACATTCCCTTTGTATTTTGAGCTGCTGCAGTGTGGTTTTGACATGAACTGTCTCTTTGGTTTGTCACAGGGGCCACTTCAAGGGAAGGAGTAAGGGTGTCTCTCAATGGTCAAGATGAGCTGCACTGAGTAGAACTCCCAACCAAGAGATCACATGACTGCAGAGGTTTGAGCTTGTAGCAGAACGTGGCAGCCTCAGCTAGTAGATATTTTGCATGGCAGTACACGATATGATGTGTAGAACACCATTTTACATGTAGGCTGATATACCTAGTACTATTGCTCTTTATAACTAATCCATATTGCAGCCTTGATCACAGTGATACTACAATCATTGAAGTTACTGTGGGGATGTCTGTTCGCTTGACTACTGATGTCACAAACAACACAGTCACAGCACTAGTGAGATATCAAATGGAATAGCGCTAAATGTCCCCATCCAGGTGGAGTACATTCTACCTACCACAACATTTAAAATATTACATAGTAACATAATATTTTATGGTTGAAAGACACCCAAAGTCCATCATCCCCAACCCCCACTTCACAAGCAGGGATACATAAATATGTTATGCAAACATGTACTAATTTATAGGGATCTCCCCACTACCCCACAGTATCCTGTGATTCCCTTCATAAACCCCACATTTGCCCAGGCATACATATTCTTTTCATATTCACTGTCCCCTCTGAATCATTGTTCCAGAGGTTAAAACTCCTCTGAGAGATGAAGTGCCTTTCATCATTCTAATCATTATCTTCTAACAAACAAAATAAAAAGAAACGTACAAATATAAAAAATCTTACAAATATAAATGTGAAAAAAATAGTGCACAAAAGATTTATACTATTTTAGCCTGACACTTCAGGGTCCACTAACTCTTTAAGCAATTTTTCAGGAAATGTCAACCTGTTACAGAAAGCTACCCAACCTGTCACAGTTTTCTTGCACTGGGTACAGAAAGAGGTACATAACCAATTGGGATTATTTACTTTGGCATCTTTCTGGCCTGGTCCAATAAACTCCACATCTCCATAAGCATCCGTGCCAAACTCTTGGGTGTGAGTCTGTGGTGTCCACTCTCCATTCTTCTGTGACTTCTGAGCTGCCGCTGAGTGTAGGCGGACTAACTGCCCACAGCTGCATAAGGCTTGTCTGTTAAGACATGAAGCAGTTTTAAAGAGTATGTTAGTAATACACTTTGTTGTACAGTATTCATTTCAGCATTTTCAGATTTCTAGAACATGTTTTGTTGGAAACTAAAGATGCTGGTTTAATTTAACATTAGCCAATACAACATCTACAGTACTGATACACAGCTTGAAAACAAAAAACATTTAGCACAGAAAATAGCCTTACTGTAATTGCTGTGGCTTATTACACTTTAGTTTGGTCCTCCAGTGACTTATATGACAACAGCAAACTTGGAAAATGCTTTTTACTTATACAGTACTTTATTCGGTATTATGCAGGCTTTTTCTTTTGATTTAATTTAATAAATCATCTGTCCATTCTACTCAGAAGGAAATTAATGCATTTTCTTTCGTGCCCAGTTTTGCCAGGTTGCTTACCCCAAGTCTACTGGTGTACTCTATAGACTCCCCAACCCATGGAGGAGGAAATGGGAGTCAAACTCATGGTCAGCAGCCAATTTCTGGCTCTATATCTGGACCACAACTTCAGCAAAAGCAAGCCAGCAGCACCTAATCGGGCACTGAGATGATGTGCACCTGCACTCCCCACTATAGTTGAGATTCCTTGAACAAGGTATTGATGGTGGCAAACTTTTACAGACTTGATGATAATATCTGGAAATATGATACATGGCAATGCTTCACAGGGACAATAACTAGTTGGAATGCAAATGGACTTAGACTTTGGTGTGCGGCAACACTGGCAACAGCCTAGCAAGCAGTGAGGCTCTGTGGTGCCTCTAAAACCATCAGACCCATTGACCACCATCACCAAACCTGTGAAGTATGATGAAAGATCCCTAACATTAGTAAACAGAACTCTAAACTTTTATGACTGACACTGTGG
Organism: Neoceratodus forsteri; assembly: GCA_016271365.2. Lineage (NCBI taxonomy): Eukaryota > Metazoa > Chordata > Ceratodontiformes > Ceratodontidae > Neoceratodus > Neoceratodus forsteri. Next base: position 522,617,244 of record CM057458.1, read on the forward strand.
CTTCCCAGCCTTCTGCAGGAGTGCAAAGACATAGAAAACTTTGGCCATCTGAAAAAAATGCAGAGTGAGGCCTCATCTGGCAACAGTAGTGAGGCATATGATAAGGTGAAAAGCAGTGCAGAGTATATGTGTAGTAAAGGTGCTTGAATTCTCTGGAATCAGTTCCATCGTAAATCCAGTGGATTCTGATCCAAATCTCATTGTAGCGTACAAACAGAATCGGAATTTCCACTTCCATATCCGAACTACCTCCAAAATAAAACTTCCCCCAAGCCAAGTACACAAAACAATACAATACATTTCCACCTTGCTTCTGCCCTCCTCTCTTCGCCCACCCTTGTGTCCCCAACTCTCTCTGAGTCGCTGTCTCCTCCACCTTACCTTTTGACAGCCAGCCTGGAGGGGTCCCTCCTCCATGTGTTTCTTAGAGGTCCTCCTGTCATGGTGGTCACAATGGTGGCATCAGGTTCTGACTCAGGTAGCTAATCTTAACAGAAGGTTAGTCCCTGGGGAGTCCCATGTCTTTTCATCCCCCCACTGCCTGCCACTACTGTTCAATCACCCATCCCATCTAGACTGACATTACACATTTCCATGATGAGTCATGACTTCTTCCCATCCCAGTGAGCAGACAACATGCAGTGCCAGCCCATTGTCTACTATATAATTTTAGGAAAGGCCAGGTCAGGTTGGGCTGGCCATCACATCCTCCTCTGAGATGAATCAAGAGCTCTTGGTGTCTGCTGGGTAACAGGGGTAGTAAACATACACCTGTGCTTACCCACACAGTCAGCAGTACACCTTTCTCCCTGCTCAACAAAGGCTAACCCTGAGGGATTGTGTTGGTTGACTTGACTCCCACCAATGATGTATTATTATATTAATTAAAGGAGGACTCATGGGTTGACTGGGGGTTGGAGTTGTGGTGGGAGTGATTGGATCAGGGCAGCTAAAGGCAACAAAAAATGTTTTTGTTTACCATTACTATACATCTGCTCTTTAATTTCTGTAGTTATGTAATGGAGGAGATGATAAGGAAAGAAAAAAATATTCACCACTGTAATGATGTTTCTTTTAGAATGTTTACTAGTAATTTATACAATTCTCTTAGCCCAGAGTTGTAGCTCTACAGACGGGATTTGTCATGTTTCAGATTTAAACTCTGCACTGTGGTCATGCTCCCCTTAATGTTCTAACATCAGATTATAGCTACAGACCAGAAGAGAACAGTAACCACCTATCTAGTCTGTAATAAATATGCTTATCTATAGTAATTACAAGAAGAATTCTAAAACCAACTATTGAAATGATACAAACATGCACAAGTACAGCGTTAAAATGTTCAAGCAATAACTAATATCTATTTATTCTGAAGAACCCCTTATTACTGAGGTTCTAGAAAGAGAAGTAGGAAAAGGCTTCATAGCTAAACCCTCTAAAAGAAACATCATTACTACAGCGAGTAATTTACAAAAGTTTACGAGTGATGTCATACAATTATGCAAACTCCAAGTAGTACTGTACTTTGAGAGGCAGGGTCTAAAACGTCTTTAGGAAAAAAGGTTCTGAAGAACTGGAGCTCAGACCTGGCATACCATCTAGACTGAATGCCCAGGCAATAATGGAGTAATAATGGAGTAAATGTGTATACTCTAGAGCAGGTATAGTAGCTGCTTCACAAAATTATTGGAGGAATACTCCCCTTAGTGCTACCACTGTGGTACTTATCTCCAACTCTCTTTTCAGAATACTGCATGCAACACAGCCTCTGTAAGTATCTGTAACTCTTGTGGAATGTGCCCTGAGGTCTTTAGGTGACTCTTTCGCAGCCTTTTCATAGTAAACTGCATGCACAAGATATTCAGCTTGAGGCAGTCTTTTTAGCAGTTGGTTTTCCTTCATCTATAGTGGAGAGAGCCAGGATGCAATGCTGTACCTTGCAGTAAATGACTTGTCACACCATACTATATGACGAAAGGGCTTAATTGCCATTGGATTACATTGTTCCCTGCCAGCATTCTGCAGCACTTTACAGTCATACTGTAAGGTATTGTGTTGCATCCTGGCTGGCGCCACTGTACCGCACCTCATCATAAGTAAACAACTGACTGCTGTTAGCTGTTAGCTCCTTAGTTCTACACATGCTGAAAATGAGACCTCTCTTCACATCCAATCTGCATAATTGCCTCTGACCGGTCTGTGTGTGGACTGGAGAAATACACAGGTAAAGTCATAGACTGATTCAAGTGAAATTCAGAAACCACTTTTGGAAGGAATTTTACATGAGTTCTTAAGATTACCTTATTCCTATGGAAGACCACAAAGTTTGTGTCTGCACAAAGAACTTCCATCTCACTTATTCTCCCGACAGATATTATAGCCACCAAGAATACTGTCTTCTATATTACTCTGCTGAAGATATAATCTTTAATGGTGGTTCTAGTAGATATAGTAATACTAGGTTCAAATTACATGGAGGAATAGGATTCCTCAACGGAGGAAGTACATGGTTTAACCATTTGAAAAATGTTCACAACACTGGTTTTGAAGCAAACGATTGTTCTTTCCCTGCTGACTTCTATCCTGAAATTGCTTCTACATGAACTTTAAAGCAAGAGGATTTTAGTCCTTGGGATTTCAGGTGAATCAGGTGAACCAAGTAGTCTAAAAACACTGGCAAATATGCCCTCATTGTAGTGGTTTACTTGCTCTGTACCAAATAGAAAACATATTACATTTTGAAAAGCAGATTGCTCTTGTTGCTGGCTTTCCAGACATTTTACAACTTCTAATTGCTGAATAGATTTCAATTTTGTCTTCCAGAACCACACCCTCATTCCAAGAGTCCTCCGATCTAGGTGAGTCACTCTGCTCTGGGACAGAGTTAGAAGATACAGCCTCAGTGGCAGAGTTATGGTAATTTTTTTTTTACATTTTCAGCAAGATATAGTACCTTGTCTGCCTGGTTCAGTCTGGTACCATAATATCACTGTTGCTGATTTCTCCCTCAGTTTCAACAGTACCCTTTTGATCAGTGGGAATGGAGGGAATGTATACTGGACTTTTCCCCTTCCAGGAAAGTGAAAGAGCATCCCAAGTGATAGTTCCCTTGGCCATGAGCCTGCAACTGAAATGTGGGAGTTTCTTGTTCTCCCAGAAGGCAAAAAGATCTACTTCTGGGACCCAACATTTGTGAAAACTGAATTCAACAGTTGATTCTGAGACGATTTGTGAGTTCCTGATTCATTCTGCTTAGACAGTTAGTCAGTACCTTGCCTTTGCTGCCAGGTTTACAGCAGATATTTTCACATTCAGGGAATATGCCAGGTTCCCTATGTTCATTGCCTCTGATCAGATCTTTGAAGATCTGGAACCTCCATGTTTGTTTATATAGAATGTTGTAGTTATCTTGTATGTCTTGCTTAGGACTGTTTGACCCTGCAGTAGGGGCGAGGAGAAGGATTCCATGGATAGGAACTCTACCATGAGTCCCAGGAGGTCCATGTGTTCCTTTTTACTCTCTGAGTTCCAAACTTCATTCATTGTTTTTTCCTCCAGATCCCCTGCTCATCCCATATGAGGGGCATCTGTTGGTAGCATTTTTGTTGAAGAGGACTGGAGAAAGGGAATGCCTTCTCAGAGGTTGTTTACCTCTTTCCACCACCTCAATTACTGAACCACTTTTTGGTGACTGGCACTAGCAGTTATAAAGGGTCACATCTTTGGTATCAGTATCTTATCAAATGGTACTGGGCATAGATCATTTGAAGCCATGCCCATGGCACCACTAGCAACTTAGAGTTCATAAGGCCTAGCAACAGTATGAATTCCTGAGCAGTCTTTTTGTGGCCTGCATGAAATGTGTCTGAACACTGAATGAGGGTTTCTGCCCTTAAGGAGCGTAGTATGCCCTCTCTTGTATTGTGTTCAACTCTGTTCCTATGAATTCCAGAACATGACTGGGTTCTACTATAAGTGAGCTTTTTCCACGTTCGAGAATAACCCCAGGGCTTGCAGTGTCTATTATATTTTCTCAGCAAGCAAAACACACACAAACCACCTCTCAGCAAGAACTGGTCAAACAATGGAATATAGAGAAAAACTGGCTTGCCATTTATTAGATGAGCTGTGTGCTACAACAACATGAGAGCTCACACCATTGCCATGTACTTGTAACATACTGGCAGTGACTGATAACATCACACAGTGAGATGAAACACTAATGCATCTTCTAGCAACTGGTAGGCTTCGTCATAATGAAAGTACCACGCTCATCAGTGGCCTTTTATAGGTCACAATTAAAGGCATACTGCCCCTTATGTGCAAATGTGCAGTTAACATAAAAACGTTTTTTAAATGAAAACATGTATCATGAGAACAACTTGCACTTATCATATATTGAGAGGCACAATACTTAAACACATTCAGCCCTTTGAGATGGTCCAGATCTGTGGAAATAATATGTCAGTACTTTGAAGTAGTCTTTAATATGCTAGAAGCTTCAAGAATTTCTTGCCATAAGAAGCCAAAATGTGAGAAAGACAAATATATGTATGAGACAAAGAACCTCTGTGCGCAAGCACTGAGGCAATGGTTACCTCAAAGCCAAGTTTCAAAGAAATACAAAATCACACATGCCCCCACAATGCAAAGCATCATGGGCTGCATATGCAAATCACCACAGAATATTATGCTGGTTCAACTTTAAGCAGAAATGCATGGTGTTGCAAGGCCTCTCACACTGTTTGCAAAGGGTGTCAGCAGAAGACATAGATACATGCTTCGTCCTACCAGGACTCATCAGTATGCCTCGTCTGTTTGACACCCCAGTGGAATGAACCAGATACCCTAAGATGGTCTATCTGGGTTATGTTGTGGTGAACCCAATTAAAACAAAAAAAATTTAAAAGAGAAAGAACCTCTATGCACAAGCACTGAGGCAATGGTTACCCCAAAGGGCATTTGGCTGGGAAGCCAAGTTTCAAAAAAATACAAAATCACACATGCCCCCACAATGCAAAGTGCGGTCCTCCTGTGAACGGTAGAACAGTAACAGCCATCACAAATATGTAAAAAGTTATATAAATCATTGAGGCATTCATTGTAGTAGTTGCCTGCAAAATTTCTGAAATGACACATATGTATGTAAGAGCACATGATGTTAACGTGTGAAAGTACAGTAAACTTTACTTTCTTATTTATTTATTTATTTGTACATCAGTTTACAACCTTTGAGTCAGAGGATCATTTCCAATGGTACCTCATCACATTGAGGACAAATACATTACAAACTTTTTGTTACATCATAAGGGTTACAAAGTTTAGCAATCACATGTAGTTACAATCATTTGTACAGAGAAAACCAGTTTAGTTACAACGGCACATTCTTGCACCAGGGAACGTGCAGAAACAGCATGGTGATAACAGTTCAATGGGCAACGGGCGAGGTTGAGTGTAGTGAGGTGAGGTGCCGCTCAGCGAGCTTTGTCAGTGCACAGTGAGCTATGCCTCATTTAGACACAGGTGCAGCTACGTGTATTAAATAGTTGGCTCCGAAGTGCAGTTTTGAAGTTGGAGATCATGGGAGCATCACAGATGTGGGTAGGGAGCGTGTTATACCAGGAAGGAGCTCTATAGCAGAAGGACCTCTGTCCATGGGTGGTCCTGGATCTTGGGATCAGTAGAGTGGCCTTGCAGGAGGTTCGAGTACAAACCAAGGGTTGGGCTTGGTGGATGGAGGCTGTCAGTCCGGGAGGAGATAGCCCGAGAAGAGATTTTTTCATTAAGAGGCAGGTTTGGTATTGAAGTCGTTTGTCTAGATTAAGTAGCATTGCCTTGTCATAGAGCTGGCATGTATGAGTGAGCCTGGGGGACCCTGTAATTAGCCTACAAGCCTTATTCAGGGCGAGGCAAATTTTATTGAGGGCGGTCGAGTCTGCAGCACCATATACTAGTAGGCCATGGTCCACAAGGGACAGTATTGAGAATGTAACCGCTAGTCGGAGGGCAACGGGGGGAGACAATTTTTATAGTGGTACAGGATACCTAGCCGCACATTGGTAGCTGAAGCAAGCGCATCAATATGGATGTGGTAAGTGAAGGCTGGGTCGAAGGAAACCCCAAGGTACTTGTAAGAACGGATTTGTTCAAGAGGTTGTTTGGAGCTAGGGAGGATGTGAAGTGAGAAGTTGCTGGCTTTGTTTTGGGGGTGGGCAAAGAGCATGTTTTTGTTTTTTTGAGATTAATGACAAGTCTGTGCTCTTTAAACCAGGTTTCGGCATCGTTAAAGGATAGTTGTAGGGTGTTCTGAAGGGAGATGGGGTTGCGATGGGTGGCAAAGATGACGGCATCATCTGCATACAGCAGAATTTTACCAGTGCATGCAATGGGCAGGGTGTTAAGGTAGAGCGAGAAGAGTAGTGGTCCCAGGATGGAGCCCGGGGGAACACCTGAGCGGATGGGATGAGTTTTGAAAAGTGTCCCATTGATGTTGACACATTGGGAGTGGGTAGATAGGTAGCTAGTGCACCAGGAGAGTGGCCCAGTAGAGAAGCCAGTGTGGCAGAGGGCATCCAGCAGGAGGGGGTGGGAGACAGTGTCGAAGGCCTTTGAGAGATCAATGAACAGAGTCCAGGGAGGAGTGTAGGAAATTTGAAAACTCAATTAGTGCAGTGCCAGTACTGTGTCCTGCATGGAAACCATGCTGTTCTGGGCAGAGGATGTTGTATTTGGTCAGGTAATCAGTAATTTGAGTGGCCACCAGTTTTTCTAGGGCTTTGGAGAGGGGTGAGAGGATGGAGATAGGTCGGTAGTTCCCGGCAGAGGACCTGTCACCTCCTTTGTGTATGGGCATAACTATGGCAGTTTTCCAGGCAGATGGGAATTGCCCCAGGCAAAGGGATTTGTTGAGAAGGCTGGTGAGCGGAGCAAGGACCTGATCCAGCACCCGACTGAGAATGCTGGGGTCCAGGGAGTCACTGCCGGGACTATTGCTCTTTAATGCTTTGATCAGGTGGGGTGTGGCTTCCTGGGCAGTTACCCTACGTAGGTGGAAACTAGGGAGTTGGATGACTGGGGCAGGTAGGGAGGGGGTGGGTCAAAGAAATTGCTAGGGAGGACCAAACTAAGGTCCATAAAGGATGTGTTTAGGAAGTTAGCTATGCAGGCAGGGTCGGTAGAGGTAGAGCCATCTATGGTGATCTGGAATGGGGAAGGGGAGCATGCGCTCCCATTTAATTGTTTAATGTTGTCCCAGAATGTTCATGCACAACCCCAGGAGGAGGTGAGTGTGGCCTGGTAGTGATCAGCCTTTGCTTTATGGATGGCCCAAGTGCACTTGTTCTGCACAGCATTGTAGGCCTGTCTGTCAGCCATCTGGCCTGTTTCTGTGGCAAGGTGCCATTGGTTATCCCTGCACTTGAGCAATTGTAGTAGGGTAGGGATAACCCAGGGTGCATTATGCTTTTTGGTTCAGACTCCTGTGAGGGGTACAACGAGGTCACAGGCTTTGTTAAAGGTATGGGAAAAAGGTAAGGGCAGTATCTATGTCAGGAGAATGGTGTATGGGTGACCAGTTTATCTGGGCAAGAAGTTGCTTGAGACTTTTCAGCCCACCCAGTCTGAGGTGCTGGCAGAGTGTGGACTGGGCTGTGAGTTGGGTCATGGGGGTCACCCAACGGAATAGGATAGGGGAATGGTCACTAAGTGAGTCAGGAAGGACCTGGATAACCTGGATTTTTAAGGGGCGGTTGGTGATGATTACATCTAGAAGGGTGTTGATACCTCTCTTTGTGTTTACTCTAGTGGGTTGGGAAATGAGTTGTGTCAGATCTAAAGCCATGAAAGAGTCCCGGGTCCGGGTGGTGGAGGAGGAGGCGCTGAGCCAGTTCACGTTCAGGTCCCCCACGAGAATTTGGTCAGCCTTGTGATGGAGGGTTGCAAGATAATCTGTTAAGGATAACAGTGCCAGGTTTTGGTTCTTTGGGAGAATGTAGGCAGTGGTGTGATATAGGGGGCCCCTGGAGGGGTCCGGAGTAGGTTTGAGGGCAAGGGCCTGTGCCCCATTTACGAGAGCTGGGGCAGGGAGAGCTTGTCCAGTGAGTGAGTCCCTGGTATGGATTGTACAGCCACCCCCACATTTGCCTACACGATCCTCCCAGTATAGGGTGTAACCAGGGAGGGAGACAAAGAAGTCGGGGTGGACTTTGATAGCCAGGTTTCCACCAGTGCTATGACATCTGGTTTATGCAGTGTGATCCAGCATTGGAGGGAATCAAATTTTTTCAATATGCAGCATATATTTATGGAGGCTATGCAGAGACCGAGGGACCCAGCTGGTGGGCTAGTATGGGCAGGGCCTGGGTTGGGATGTATATTGCCTGTTAAGAGTAATAGGAGGACCACAGCTCTAGCCAGGTGGTGGTGATGAGCAAGCTTTCAATGGGTATGTAGGGATGGGGAGACCACCTTCAGGGAACAGGGGATGGGCAGGGTTTGCCAGGTCTGGAGGGCGAGAGCGATTAGCCACCAAAGGGAGTCAGGGTAGGCAGCGGGGAGGTAACCAGGGGATGGGTGCTGTGGGCCAGGGCACATGGTGAGTGTAGGGTGGGATTGTACTATGTCTGGGAGAATTGTGGGTGCTAGTGTCAGTGTGCCAGGGGGGCTGCCTGGTTGATGGGATGTGGGTACCAGAGTATAGATGAGGGGGAGGCATTTTAGGAGGAGGTGGACTAACATAGTGTTTGCGGTAGCAGCAGGGCAGAAAGGTAGAAGTATCTTGGTTGACCTCCAGAAAACATAGATACCACTTTGGAACACTGGTAGTGACACAGACTCTGGTGGACAGGGTACCAGGTTCAAGACTCTCCCAGGGCAGCTGGAAAAGGGACCTGGGTGAGAGCTGAGCTCCACATTGTAGGGGCTTGAGGCAAGCTGGGTTGGGGTTAGAAACAGGGTGAGAAATATCGACTCCTAGCGGTCACTGGGTGTAGGCTTGGTGGTGTGGCTAGGGGTCAGGAAGTAGGGCTAGCTATGAGGCTGGGTGCTGGGAGACATGTGGGCAGAGGTAGATGTAAGTTGTAGAGGAGAGAAGTGGCACAGGTAGTTAGAAGGGTTCCAGGAAGTGGGGGGAGGAGGAAGTCTGCCAGAGGTACCTGAAGTGGGAAAGTGGGGACTTAGTATTCCAGTAGGCAGGAAGTGATGTCATGAGGGAGGGCCAATTAATTAAGGACACCCTCGGTGGGTGGGTGGCTGGAAGCGGAGGCGGGGCAGACAATGCATAGCATTGTGCGGCTAAGCTACACGAGGTAGCAGACAGCTAGAAGAGGTATCCTTTACCTTTTAGGTGCCTGTTGAGTTCTGCTCCAGGAGAGGAGCTTCTGTGCATCGGGTCACTGCTGCAAGTTGCAGTGAGCAGGGAGGGGGGTCTGTGAGGCCTAAATGAGGAAAGCAGACAAAGGGGCAAATTAGTATGCAGCGGGAGGACTTCAGGAGCTCAGACCCTTACTGCACATCGTGAGAGCTGTTGGGCTATGTCCCAACTCCTGTCTGCATGTCTTGTGAGAAGCTCCAACATGGCGACATCCAGGACTATCAGGTAGGCACTGAATCAGAATTACTAAACTTTACAGTACAGAAAACCCAGAATGTAGTAGATTAATCAGTAGCTGAGTATACACAGTCACTAAAATGTCCCAACATGTAGTAAGGTAGCTAAGCAGAGAACTATAAAATGATTTACAAACACAGCCACTGAACAGCAGGTAGCCTAGCGTCTAAAAGTAACCCCCACGATACAGCAGACAGCAGGGTAGTAGTGCAGTATTGCAGTCCCAGGTAAAACAATCAGTAGCTCTGTGGGGACAAAAAAGTTCTTAAGGTCCCTGGAGAAACACCCTACACAGGTAGCAGACAGCTAGAAGAGGTATCCTTTACTTCTTAGGTGCGCGAGTTGAGTCCTGCTCCAGGAGAGAGCTTCTATGCATCAGGTCACTGCTGCGAGTTGCAGTGAGCAGGAAGGGGGGTCTGTGAGACCTCTTAGGCGCTCGAGTTAAGTCCTGCTCCAGGAGGGAGCTTCTGTGCTTCGGGTCATGGCTGCGAGTTGCAGTGAGCAGGAAGGGGGGTCTGTGAGGCCTCTTAGGCACTTGAGTTGAGTCCTGTTCCAGGAGGGAGCTTCTGTGTATCGGGTCACTGCTGCAAGTTGCAGTGAGCAGGGAGGGGGGAGTCTGTGAGGCCTCTTAGGCGCTCGAGTTGAGTCCTGCTCCAGGAGGGAGCTTCTGTGCGTAGGGTCACTGCTGTGAGTTGCAGTATTGCAATGCTGTCAACATCTGATTCCTCCCCCAGCAGTACACAGCTATGTATGACACTAGCAATGCTGAGATCATGTTACAGCGCGTAATCCATGCAGCGGTGGCATCTAATGGGACTATTGGATGGTTGCCTCAGGCACCGCCTGCAGCCTCGTGCCAATGGTCCCAACCATGCATTAATTCCCCATTAGATGCCACCTTCGTTGTGGATTAATGCTTTCATGGTACTGAGTGGAGGCCACGCTGAGCCTGAGATATTTTCTGTGACTTAATCTCACAGGTATGCAGAAGTTAACATCCTTCAGATACAGTGACTCAGCAAATTTCCCTGTTTTAGGGATAGTATTACTGTCTGAAGTGTTACCATACAGAATTTTTCTATCTTCAGATACTTGTTGAGGAACTTTAAGTCCAAAATGGGTCACCATTCTTCATTTTTCTTAATGGTGAGAAAATACCTTGAAAGAAGTCCTTTTCCCCACAGTGAGAGAGGGACTTTTTCCATAGTATTTATATACAGGGGTTTTGTCACCTTCAAGTCCACCAGGATCATTTTTCTCTGAACTGAGAGCTGAAACACTCTGGTCTTTGAAATTCTTTTTGGAAATTGAACAAACTGTGGGATCAGACCATTTCACATTATCTATAGAACCCATTTGTCTGTGGTGATTTCATCACATTCCTGGAGACAGTGATGCAAGTACTCTTGCTGCCTGTGGCATGATGACCTGGGCAGAATTGTCAGAGTTGGGCTTTGCCTGAGCTGTAGGAGCTGAGGCAGATTTCTGCCTTGATCCTCCCCTATCTCTGCTTCTCCCAGTGCCTCTTCAGGTAGGATACTCATAGCGTACATAGGGTCTGGGATAGCAAGCCTTCCAATACCTCCCCTTCTATAAGGTCTGTAAACGGAGGAAGACTGCTTTTTTCCTCAGTCAAATTTTCATAAAATGATGTTTCCTCATCAGTTTTGTTCACGTGGCCATATGTTTGTTCTTTAAATAAGGATGACCCTTCAAATAGGAAATCCATAGGCTTCTCATGTGTGCTGTGTTACTGTACATTGGTTGTTCTCAGTCAAGCAAGCTTTTGGAAACTACAGCATTTGCCAAAGCTATTTATGCTTGGTACTGAACATCTGCAGCCATCTGAAACTGACACGTGGAAGTTTCCAAACCGTTCCTTATGGTTTATTCCAGATCAGCTGTTCCTCACATGGCAATCTTCACACTAATTGGCATGGCTGCATTCCACAATGTCTACTGATAATTGACATTATAATATGGCTATAAAAAATATAATAATCGGATTGGTTGAGGAGCTCGGAACCCAGTGCTGCTATCCCATGACGACAGCACTGGAAGAAGGTCCAGTGGACTCTTCACAATAAAATCAATAGTACCAGCCATTCCTGACTGCCATCACAAATGTGGCTGTCACGTTTACTTACTAAAAACCTTAAATTAGGCCCTAAAATAAAACTGTATGAAATTTATAAACATAAGCATTAAATGTTATTTATCTTCATAATACTCTTATTACACACACATACATAACTTAAAAAAATAAGTATTACAATACTTAAACTTACAATTTATAGTGTTTCTTTGTTGACCATGAAAAATGCCCCTCCTGTCCTCACCTGCTTACTAGGGAAATCTGTGTTGTGTAAGCTGTTACAGATATAACAAAAGCCCTGGTTCCATCTGAGGCCTTCTGTTGTGTGCTAGTGGGAGTAAACTTTCTGCCAGTAGAACTGAACAGAGGTTTGAATTCTTGCATTCTGTTTGTAGTAAACATTCCATCTCTTGAATGTTGGCAAGATAGAAAATAAGAAGGAAAAATGGGAGGGAATATTATAAAGAAGAAGAAAGAAAGGTGAGGGAATGGGTAAAAGAGGGTGGGTTGGGGGAAACTAGAAGGATTAAGAGCTAATTAAAAATACATGAATGTTGCTGTATATAATATTTAAAATTGAGATGACATGTCAGTGCCAGGATGTGCTGGGACTGTTTTAAAAAAGTCAGAAAAATGTTTCTTTTTTTAATTTGATGCATTTCTTGCCCCCAAAAAAAACATGTTGGACCCATTTTATAATCACGGTAAGACATTCTAGGGTGTACATTGTGGTGGGGTAATGGTATTTCTTGGGTGGTTGAAGTGAAGGTACTCGGGGATGCCTCGTGCCCCACCCCAGGTGTGCCACCATCCAACCACAACACATATCCGTGTTATACCATATTGCTTAATAGTTTTTTTCTGTTTGTTATGACAATCATTACTCCCATTAAAAAAAGGAAACACAGAAAATAACTATATGAATGCCTCTGCCACAGCACAATGGATCTGTATAGGGACACCAAACTGGACTGTCAATATTAATATGTTCAATTCTGCAAAGTAAAAAATGAGATAAAAACAAAGAGTATAAAAAATACTGCTAAGCTCAAAGTGATAAAATCTGCTCTAAAAAGGTCAGTGTAAGCAAAATGGACGGATGCAGTAAAGCTCTTGAAGGGACTATTTTATATCTATTTTATGTCTAAATTAATTATAATAAAGTCATAACTTCTGATTTGTTTCTTAAGTCTATTGCGTCATCATTAAAGTCTTGTTGGATGTTTTATAGCCATATTGTAATTGCAATAAGTCATTCCAGGGTGTGAATCCTCCATGAATAACATCACACCTAGGGTAACGGAAGCATTCGCCCTGTGCCCTTGTGCTTTGACCCAACGTAGGTGTGATGTTGTTCAGTGACAATGCACACCCTGTCATGCCTTATTGCTTAAGTATAGCTCAGACATGCAGCCTGTCTCAATTATATATTTTTTAATATGAAATATTTTATTGAAGCTTTTTTGTTTGGCATATAAATGCAAGATCATAAACAATAAGAAACGTATACTACTAGTATATGCTTTTCTGCTCATATGGTCCAGTGTTCTGGAATCCTTTTCTGGGGAACTGATATCAGAGGCGACTGTTTTCTCACAGGCTTAAGTCTGTACCACCACATTATGGTCAGGATGGGCATACTAGTATTTTGATCCCTCCTTGCCCACCTGATTTCTCTTCTCTGTTGTTTTATCAAGGCCAAATCAGTTTGTGGTGTGCTCAGCACATTGGCAGTTGTCTTTCTCATGGATCTATGGACTGGAAGTGAGACCCTCTTGGACAATGTTAGTCCTAATGTACTCATGAACTTTACTTCCTCAAAATCCACTTTTATTTCAGTGGATACTTTTATTTCAGAGAATTTAAGTTTCAGAGTTGTTGCTATCTGGTATGCCCTCCCTAGCAGATCTGTTTAACACCTCTCTAGAGACAGGGTGTGTGCCTCAGGACTGGAGTATGGCTCATGTGGTATCACTCCACAAGAGTGGTCCCAGAGATGAATCTGGTAACTACAGATCAGTCAGTCTAACATCCATTGTAGGCAAATAATGGAGACCATTCTGAAAGAAAGGCTGATAAACGTTCTGCAGCTTAACTGTCTCCAGGGCAATAGGCAGCGTGGGTTTGTCATGGAGAGATGCTGCCAGACGAACATGACAGAATTTTTCAACTGGGTCACAAGATCATTAGACAAGTGCCAGGCAGTAGATGTACAATACCTGGACTTCAGTAAGGCCTTTGACTCCATGCCGCATGGAAGATTGCTTAACAAACTGAGTGATCTGGGAGTCAGGGACAAGCTGCTGGTGTGGGACAGGAGCTGACTGTAAGAAAGGAAATGGAGAGTGATGGTAGGGGGTAAACTATGCAAGCCTAGACCTGTAACCAGTGGGGTTCCACAGGGATCACCACTCAGTCCAGTGATATTCAACATCTTTATTGGTGACATAGCAGTAGGGGTCAAAAGTAAAGTCTGCCTTTTTGCAGATGGCTGTCCCCCCAAATACCTGACAAAGCCATTGCCCTACCCAGATATACTATTTTCAGGCTAGACAGGTCATCCAAACATGGTGGCAACTGCACCATCTATCTAAAAAACTCACTAAAGGGCCTGGCCTTGCCTGTGACCGACCTAGGTTGTCCCACCCAGGTGCTTGCAATTAAGTTACTACTGGGTGCCAATAACAAAACGCTCACAGTCTTATCAGTTTACTTTCCCCCTAAAGACTTAACCTCTGGTTTCCTCAGCATTCTGGACCATCTCCTTGACCAAATCCACCTCACTGAGACAATACTAATGGGTGATGTCAATACAAACTGGCTATTACCAACCATCGGCCCCATAAAGGTTGCTTTGACAGCTCTACACCTATCTCAACTTGTCAACACACCAACCAGAATTAACTATAAGACTGGGAGAAGCACAACCCTGGACTGGATAATCTCCGATCACCCAGATCGCACCTCCAATGTAACCGTACACCCTGACTCCCTTAGCAACCACTCCCCCATTACTTGCAGCTGGTCCAACAAATTTCACACAGCAGCACCCTAAACTATCTACAGCAGACTACTAAAATGGAGTCACCTTGATCTCTTAAAACAACTACGTAACCATAACTGGGCGCTGCTTGACTCCACTGGTGACATCAACAAAGCATTAGAGCACTTCATTACAGTCTTTAATGCTGCCTGTGACATACATGTCCCACTAAAAAAAGATGAAAATCCATGGCACGTTGCACTCCCAGATAACTCCAGAGCTCATAAACAGTATGAAATGATGGGACAATCTCTGGCACTGTGCTAAAGCCTCAGGGAAATAATGGGATATACAAGTCTATAAAGCAGCTAGAAATGCATGCACGCAGGCTATTTGTCAGGAGAAAAGTAGATACCATAAAGTAACGCTGTCTAACACGTGAAGGGACAGTGTGAAATGTTAGTCTAATGTCAAAGATATCACTGTTAGGATCCAAAAGTGTCACCCACAATGCTAAACCTTGATGAAGCCCCACCATGGACCCTATTACAATTGAGAACACTTTTAATGAAGCTTTCACTAACCTGAGCAGTGTGCTACCTCATGACTTATTTGGTGATACTGCTACAATGTCTGCCAGCCATTACGAAGACAAAATCCCTGGACTCCCCCCATTCTATTCTAAGAAAATCTCGGTGGACCAGGTTAGAAAATTCATGAATAAAGTGTTGGAGAAATCTAGGCACAGTGGGGATTCACTAGACCTCAAACTTATCACACTTACCCTTGAGGAAGTACTCTTATCCATTACAAAGATCCATAACCTCTCGTTAACCCTGTCACAATTCCCGTGTGTCTGGAAAACTGCCCTGGTGACTCCAGTACATAAATCTGGTGATGTTGCCCTGTATAACAACTATAGGCCAATATTGATCCTCCCTCCTCTATCCAAAGTTCTGGAACACATTGTCGTTAATCAGCTTGTGGATTACCTTGAAAAATATTCCAGCCAATGCCCACAACAACATGGGTTTAGAAAATGGCACAGCACTACCACAGCACTTCTGGAATTCACGCAGCTTCATTCAGCAATCATTCGACCAAGGCAATCTGGTAGGGGCAGCCTTCATAGATTTAGCAAAGGCCTTTGACATGGTTAATCACTCACTTCTCCTCCATCAACTAGCCACAATAGGTCTTTCCCATGACACAATACATTGGTTCAGTAGCTACCTTAAAGATAGATTTCAGAGGGTGAAAATAGCCAATGTCACCTCTGAACTGTGGGTTATCCAATCTGGAGTACCACAAGGATCAATTCTTGGCCCTCTCCTATGTAGTATCTTTCTAAACAGCCTGCCGGCCTTCTGCTAACAGATTCTCCTATATGTAGACGACACTGTTATTTTCACATCTCACTCTGATCCCAATCTTCTAGAAAGCAAATTACAACTCGGTTTCAAGGAAGTTGAGGGATGGTTTAGGACCCACAAATTGGTCCTAAACTATAAGAAAATGAAAGTTTTGTTATTCACCTCTTCTTGAAATAAGTACAGGAACCATGCTCTTACCATTACAAATAACCTAGGTGCTCCACTTGAACAAATCCAGCACTTTAAGTACCTTGGTGTAACCTTTGATTGCCATTTCTCCTATGTGCTTCACAGTGAGAATGTTGCCAAAGCTGTCAACATTAGGATCAGGCTCCTATATAGGCACAGGTGGAATTTGACACCAGAAGCTCTCAAGCTTGCTATCCACAGTTCGGTACTGTCTATCATCGATTATGGGCTGGTCATATACAGGTCTGCCACTGCACTTAAAAGGCTCACTGTCACTTTAAACAAAGTGTGTAGACTTCTCACAGGTGCTGCATGTCTCACACACATGTGAGCTATATGCTCAAACTGGGTGGCTTCAGTTAAGCAGTAGGTTCAAATACCAAATGTGCCTACTAACTAAAAAAGTGCTGCTTGGACTCCTGCCTCCAGGCATGGGAAACCTTCTTTGCCAATCTCAAAGGACCCAAAGTACTCGCACTTCTACCACCCAACACCTCCTGGTTCCTAGGTGCTGAACAACTCAAGGCCAGCGTTCTTTTGCCTTTAGAGCTCCACTCTGGTTCAATGGATTGAACAGTGTATTAACTAATCTACCCAGAACTGACTATTTCAAGTACATGCTCCAGCAGTATCTCATATCTGAAAGCTTCTGTGATTGTGCCACCTAAGCAAAGGTATGACTGTCCCACAATTTACACCACCTCACTACTCCTTGCCCCCCCCAATTACATAGTGTGAAAACTGACTAGGCCCCTGGCTGCTACCCCTTTCCATTGTTCTTCAATTCCTTCTCCCTCTTCTCCGTTTTCTCACCCTTCACTCCTGCCTTCTCCCACAGTACTTTGACAATGCTTCTGGCTGCTACCCATCTCCTTTGGTCCTTAAACCCTATTCACCTCTCTTCTTCTCCTTCTTACCTTCACTCCTTCTATTATTCCACATGGTGTCAATTTTTATGATAGTTAGTTAGTTAGTTAGTTTTTGTTGACTGGGTAAGTACACTAGACAAATCCTGCCTATTTTCAGGCACGACCTGGGGAAGGGGGATACAGATGAATGACAACTGACCTTGAATCAGATTAAGCTGTTGGTGGTATTTTTAGTGAATGAGGGAAATGTGGCCAGGACACCAGGGAAATTCCCCTACTCTGGAAGGGGGCGTTGTCCCATACGTGGCGACTATGGAGGATGACAGTTTGCTGTCGGCAATGGAGGAGGATGGACGCGTACTGGAAGTAGGAGCGGCGGAGGTTGCTACCACACAGAACGTTCCATTACAACAGCTAGATTCCAATTTACACTCTTTTGATGTTCTTGATAAGTTGGAAAGAGTGGAAGACGGTATTGAAGAAGGTACAGTTACAGCAATGATACTGCAAAGAGACGTTCTGAAAAATCAATTGATACAAATGGAGTTGGCTCTTACCTCGGCAAGGGCTGAATTATTGGAGAGAAAAAAAAGAAAACGCCTGTTAGGAGTTTCTCCTGATGCTATTCACAGGACTTTCAAACTTGGTCCTGGAACAAATGATGACGTAGTTTCCCCTGCGCCGGCGTCTGTCTTGGCTGCTCTACCTACGAATGATCCAGTGGAACGAATGGTGGAAGAACCTTGGTCCCCAGAAACAGCACTTTCGAAGGAGGGATGGACACAGTTTGCTGACTGCTCATGGGTCGCTGATCCAGCTGCACAGATGGATATATTAGCCTATTCTACTGAAACTGCCCTTGAAACAGTCGTCTCTCACGGAAGACGGACATTAGACCCTGTTGTGACTACTATGCCACTGACTGCTGAGTCAAGTAGTACTTTTTATGACAAACTTAATAAGAACACTATAGGCATAGAGGTGGAGGCCCCGGTTGTTTCCACTGATCCCTTACTTGAACCTCCTAAAACTAACTATGCTGACTTCTTTGCCAAACCTTTGGAACAAGCCAAATGACATAATGCTATAAGACTATGTTACTTAGGAGGGATGGCTGAACTTCCTGATCGATTTTATGTGGGCAAAGTGTTAATAAAACAATCCTTAGGCTTCACGCCTTCAGATATATATGCTCTTATTCATGCCCCAGGAGAGAACTCGTTTGATATTAGTTTCAGGACTCCTGCAAATTTAGAAACTTTTTGGTTGAAGTATACTTCTTTGAAAACTAACCCTTTATGGTCCCATTTTCAAGTAATTCCACTAACAAAACAACCTTTCAGAGTAGCAACTGTTTTATTTCATAATGAAGGGGTGAATTTGGTTGATATTCTTTATTGGTTGGAAAAGAGATGTGAAGTTCAGGGCACGCCAGATCCCATTTTAGATGGGGAGGGTTTTGGAATGGGGGATGGAGGATTAAACTTAAACTCCATAGTGTTCATGATGAATATGTTCATCACCCCAATTGTTTTTTTATAGGGTGTGATAAAGGTTTCTTATTTTATCCTGGTCAGCCCAGACGATGTTATAAATGTGGTTCTTCATGACATATCAGTACATCTTGTGAAAAAATTTACTGTTTTCAATGTGGGGAGGGTGGACATTCAGGTTATCAGTGTGAGAACTCTGTGAAATGTAATTTTTGTGACTAGTTAGGGCATCTCTTTCCAGATTGTCCGTGAGCAGCCCATAACACTGAGGAATCTGATTATGCTACACAGGATTTAATCATTTTTAAAGCAGCTAGGAATCTTTTGGATGGTATTAGGCCAAGTACCTCCCTAGGCCCAAAGTCATATTTTGCTGTTTTAGCGACTAAGCCCACAATAGTTCCTTCTAACCCACTTAGACATGTTCCCCCTCAGACTCTTGTTCGACCGGAATTGTCAAGTCAGACTGATTCAACCCATAAGATTAGTATACCCTCTTTGGGGGTTTCAGATAGTTCACCAGTGGTGCCTTCTACGGTTAAGAACGTAGTTGAAGACATTGTCTCCCTACCCCCGATTCAGAAAGAAGTTGAATGACATTAAGTACTGGATTGGGCTCAGTCTCCAGCCCCAGTATTGGTGTCCAATAAATTTGAAATTTTGGCCTCTGTAGGTACTGAGGACCGGGACTCTGATACGATTTCTCAGAATCCTTCACAAGTGGAAATAACTTCAGACCAAGAAGCTATTATACAGTAGATCCAAGGGTGGGGGCAAAATGTAAATTTAAAAAGTCTAGTCAAATTGGATTACGTAAAAGTAATAGGAAGCTACATTCTAATACTTGATTTACTTCTCGAACTCTATATTCTTGATATGACATTTCCCTGGCTAGCCTTAATACGAATAGTATTAGATCGTTGTATAAAAAAGGGTCACTTTTGCTATATTTGCTGATTTACATCATGTTATTATATTTTTTAAGGCTACTAGGTTATACACGATTCAAGATTTTTCTGTTGCTACTGATTTATGGGGATGGGGTCCTTGTTATTGGCCAGGGGGACTGACTTATGTTCAGGAATTGGGATCTGTTTCACTTCACATGCAATTAAAGTTACGGATGTAGTACATATTGCCCCTGGGGGGGTATTACTGTTAGATGTAAGTATAAATGCAATCCCATTTAGATTGATTAACATTTATGCCCCACAAAATAAATGGGATCGTATTTAGTTATTGCACCTCATTCGGCCTCACTTATTTACTAGTAGAAATGTTTTATTTGGTGGTGATTTTAATATCTCATGGACCACCAAATCTGTTACCTCTAAGACTTATTGTGATATGAATTGTCTGAATGACTTAATAAGAGTGACAGGACTACGTGATGTTTTTGAAGAAGTTCCCTCTTTCACCTATTTACAAGGAAATAGAAAATCAAGAATAGATTATTGGTTTATCTCTTCCTCCCTTCAAATTTTCACCCCACAAGTTAATTTAGTTGCCACGTCAGATCATAGCCTTCTCAGTTTTTCACTTTCCAATTATAGTCAGACTTCCAAGGGACCAGGGTATTGGAAGTTGAATCTATCTCTCTTAGATATTCCTGAAGTTATGGAGGGGTTTATGGAAGTTTTGAAAGTGCATGAATCTGTGTTTTTTTTATATGAGTCTCACCAAGATTGGTGGGAGGATTCTAAAAGCACTTTTAAGGAATATTTTACAGAAGTTGGTAATTTATTAGGTGCTTCGCGTAAATCTTACAACGACATCTTCAAAACTTACTGACAAACTTTTATTCTCAAATAAATATGGGAATTAAAGTGGATTTTCAAAACGTAAATAGGGTAAAGGTTCAATTAACACAATTGCACAACTCCAAACAAATGCAGTTAGAAAGAGAACGAAGATTTGTTACCCAGGGTTCATCAGCATGTACTAATCCTTACGATGATAATATGACACACTGGAAAAAGAAGGATATGCACAGTTTGATAAATTCCAAAGGTATTAGGGTTACTACTCGACATGACATTTTTCAAATCATAGATGTTCATGTTCACTCTTTATTTAAGGAGGATTTGAACATTACACAGCAATCAATTGATGAATAGTTTTCATACAGCTCATTGATACAAATCCCAGACAATTTTTTGATCTCCCTGTTAGCCCCTATTACACTACTTGAAATACAAACAGTTATTAAGAATCTTCAGAAGAGAAAAGCCCCTGGTAAAGACGGCCTTCTTAATGAAGTTTATAGTTTCATTGGTAAGGTTCTGGATCATCACCTGGTTACTATGTTCAATAGTTGTCTCTCTCAAGGTGTTTTTCCTAATAGTATGAATGAAGGGCTTTTGATCTTTCTTCATAAGTCAGGAGATAGAGAAGATTTACATAATTGGCATCCAATTACGCTTTTAAATTCTGATTGAAAAATCTTTACTAAAATTTGAATTTGCAAATTTCATGTCTTTTGGATGACATCATTTCTCCAACACAGTTTTGCTCAGTGCAAGATCACGTGATGCGCTTAGCGGGCTAGCCACAGCTCCTCTAAGCTCCTGTTCCACCTCCGTAAATTCAGCTAATTTAACTACTTTTAAGCCAAACTACGCTGAGTTTACCTGATTAATAATAACCATAACTGGTCTGGAAACTCCCTGGAGAGATTTGAGATCGCTGCTGACAAATACGAGTTGGAATATGGAATCAGAGATGAAGGCGGCCTTCCCCAAACATACACCACCGGTGTTGCCGGACAAACAGGCCAAGAAAGCGAAACAGCACCAGCAGACATCCTCAGCTAAACAATTAAGTGCCCTCTCTGCACCAACTCCACTCTCGGAGGAGCGTTTTTTGGAAGAAATGCAACCTTTCAAGGAGTCACTATCCGAGCAAATGTCGGAACTAAAGAATCTTCGTAGTGAGATATCCAGCATAAAACAAAGAATGACAGACAACGAGGCATGCACTCATTCAATGGAATCATGGCGAGACAAAACTGAGCCAGAATTGGTCAAACTGAGGCAGCAAGTTACCAAACTGCAGCAGAAAACTGAAGACCTAGAAGGCCGTAGCAGGCGAAATAATATTTAAATTCTCGGCCTCCCGGAAGGAACAGAAGGCTCTTCCCCCATCACCTTCATACAGTTGCTGCTCATTAAGATTGTGGGATCTTCACTGCATAATCCCATATACATAATCGAAAGGGCGCACAGATCATTGCGACTAAGGCCAGAGGCACCAGCCCCCCCCGACCCATAATTATACGAATGCTGAATTATTTAGAGCGGCAGCACATACTGCTAAAAGTGAAGGAACTGCAATCTATTACCTGGGAAGGGAAAAAGTTACATATTACCCAGGATTTACCACTTGAAACCCGCCAACGGAGAGCCACCTTTCACCCCGTGGTCAGTAAATTGATAGCTGCGGGCATTAAATTCAAAATGACCTACCCTGCACATCTCCACATCTTGCTGGAAGGAAAGTGGCACTCATATGATGCAGTTTCCCATGCCCAGGAAGACTTGGATCAGGAGCTACCTTCTCTGTTTAAAACCCCCTGAGGCAATATCAATGGAGGGTTTAATGATGACACAAGCTTGAGATCCATGTGGAAATCCTTGCCTGCATTACTTGAGGTGTTGCTGCACTGTCACACAGATCACTCCCCTGCTTCTTTTTGTGACTTAGTACCGATTACCTGATCTCTGGGGGAAAAGAAGATAATCCCATACTGCCTGCTCTGGTTGCTTCAGCGTGACCGATACTGATGGGGCCGGTAGGAGTACAGTGCGCCTAGTCTTGGAGGGCATCAAATTGTCTTCGAGGGAGGAACCCGTTGTCAATGTTGCAGGTTTCCGAGAGGACTGATACTCTGTCACGTCACCATGCTGCCAGTCCATTAATGTATCGGGTCCCCAGGGAAACACCTAGCTTTAGTCGAAATGGCCTACTCGTCCTACATTAATTCGAATGTATGATCCCAAAAAAGGTTAAACTGACACAACAAGCTCCCAGAACCGAAACACGAACATGGCAAAGATGAGTTCCACTTTAACTCACAGCTGACTGAACAAAGCTAAAACGAACCATCAAATTTCTCTCCCCGATTGGGGAAGATGAAGGAGGGCTGTGGGGTTCCCCTCTTTTTTTTTTTCTTCTCTTCTACGTTTAAAGGCTGATACCAACGGAGGGTTCGGGGTTGGAGCGGGAGGGGGGATGGAATGGGGCTGATCGCGTCTAACCACACGCACTGGAAAGAAGTGGGGTTCTCCTAGCTTATCTCATAGACATATCTATATCTACTAGCATAGTGAAATTAGAAATTGAGCCCTCTAAAAGTTATCGTGGGACAGATACCATGGTGCAGCAAAACCATGACAACTCTAATTTGTGTAATGCTGGCCGACCTGGTTCAAACATGTCTATGAGGGGGGAATATGCTAGGATACCAAAATAAATAGCTGCAGATGAAATTAACATGAAGAATTTACTACGGGGGATTAAGAGCAGTGTGTTTATTGTACATAGTTGTAAGTGGGTTAAACTAGAGGGAGGAAAAGAGGGAAAAATGGCCTGGATTCACTCCAAGATGTGTAGCAGTTTCTCTTGCGAGAGATCTCCAGGATGAGATGTATGTTTATTGTTTGGGGTGTTTGTTAACTAACTACGAGATATGGATGAGTACCAGCAATATGTTACGGAAGAGATATGAATATGGTGGGGTGCTGTGGTGAATACCTTGGGGTTAATTAGGATGGAGGCTATGCAGACTATGTTAGGAATGGATGACATACAATCTTAAAAAATTTGTTACATGGAATGTGAGAGGAGCCCGCACACCCACTAAGAGAGCACAAATACTCAAACATTTAGCCCTGCTACAAGCAAAAATCTCTTTTATCCAAGAGACCCATCTCCTACCAAAGGAAGCTACTAGCCTGCGTAAAAAAGAAGTTGGACAAGTCTTTGCTTCGGGGGTATCATCTGCTACAGGGGGAACAGCTATTCTCATTCATCGTTCAATAGCATTTCAAGCCAAAACTATCATTACAGATCCAGCAGGGAGATATATGATAGTACACAGTCTTCTGGATCACACTGAAGTAGTACTAGGGAGTATATATGGTCCTATTGGGGGGGAACCCAGATTTCTTTATAAACTTACTAGATAAGCTACAGGTGTTTATGTCCACACCAATGATACTTGGTGGAGACTGGAACTTGCCCCCTACACAAGACCTAGATAGATCCAACTCCACATTTAGGCCCCTCTCTACCGCTCAAAAAGCACTTTCAGACTTTATGGACTCAATCGGGTTATGTGACCCACGGAGATTGCAGAACCCAGTAGCCCACATTTTCACCTTCCAATCCATGGTACACTCCACATGGTCCAGACTGGACTATATATTACTTAGCAATTCTCTTTTGCATGGCATGTGTAACTCTGATATAGAACCTATAGTTATATCGGATCACGCAGTAGTATGGGTGGCCATGGTATTAGACAAAAACTCTCATAGAGACCCGGTCTGGCGAACTAAATAACCAACTTTTGAAAGATGACTATATGGTCACTAGAATATCGGATCTGATTCAAACCTTCTTTAACCACAACCAAGGTTCAGTCGCACGGGTAGACTACGAGTGGTGCGTGCTGAAGTGCTATCTGAGAGGGGAATTTATCAAATTAGCTTCCACACATAAAAAGAAGAATGAGGCCATAGCCACCACACTCCTGGCTCAAATCAAAGCACCCAAGCACTCCCCTCCCTCCTCTTCCTCACCGGATGCCCTGAAAACACTTGTGCATCTAAGGAACCAATACTCTCTTTTACTCCAAGAAAAAGTCGAGTTTGCTATTTTGAGAACCCGTGCAAAACACATTGAACAGGGCAAAAGGGCAAGTCATCTTTTAGCCTTACGGCTAAGAAAACTAGAGACTTCTAGACTAATAAACTCAATTGAAGACTCCACTGGGGAAGTTAAAACTCATCCTAGAGATGTGGTTTTGGCACTTAGGCACTACTTCTCCTCACTATACAACAAAACCACCCCAACCCCCTCCTCAAGTGAGATGCTGAACTACCTAGCATCAGTTCCCTTGCCGTCTCTTTCTCCTGGGCAAAGACTATTGTTAACTGCCCCCATCTCCATTCAGGAGACACTGTCAGCTATTAAAGACCTAGCGCCAGACAAAGCCCCTGGTCCCGACGGCCTATCCTCAAACTTTTATAAGCGGTTTGCTAAAGACCTAGCACCAGGTTTGCTCCATCTATATCAATACCTGCTTTCAGGGAGCATACAAGATCCGACACTTTCAGAAGCCCTTACCATCCTCCTCCTCAAACCAGGCAAGCCTGCACACCTTCCAACAAGTTACCGTCCCATTTCCTTATTAAACTGCGATATTAAAATCCTAGCCAAAATATTTGCTAAAAGGGTGGAGCAAGTCTGGACCTCTCTACTTAGCCCTGAACAAATAGGCTTTGTTGCCGGCAGAACCCCGGCAGACCATCATTGCAAACTCCAGTACATTATTAATACAGCAAAATTGTCCCCCGTTCCAATGGCCCTAATTTCCCTAGACTTAGAAAAAGCGTTTGACAGGGTAGACTGGACTTTCCTCTGGGCAACATTGCAAACCATGGGCTTCCCTAGTTTATTTATAAAATGGATTCAAGCGCTGTATTCTTTTCCTAGAGCTAGGTTATATTGCAATGGAATCCTATCCAATTTCTTCCCCCTTACTTCAGGCACACGACAATGCTGTCCACTCTCCCCCTTCCTATTTAACTTGTATCTTGAGCCCCTTCTCAGGCGTTTAAACTTATCTCCATTAATTGTCGGCATTCCCATAGTCAATAATACTGCCAAAATTTCAGTCTATGCTGACGACATACTCCTTCATCTTTCAAATCCAGTTTCCTCACTAGAAGAAGCTTTGACAATAATCAAAGACTTTAGTAAGTACTCGAACTATAAACTCAGCATTAATAAAACTGAAATCTTCCCTCTCAATCATTTTACACACAGCTCAAACTTCACCCAATTTGGTATGAAATGGGCTTCATGTTCCATAAAATACTTAGAGATTTATATTACCCTAAGCCCATCTCTATCACGGAAGCTAAATCTAGAGGACTTATGGCATGGCATTTAACAAGACTTAACAAGATGGAACAAACTCCCATTATCGTTCTGGGGCAGAATTAACACCATTAAGATGAATGTACTGCCCAGACTCTTCTATCCCCTGAACATGCTGGACATATGGCTACTAACATCTTATTTTCAATGTATTCACTCAGGAATTAACCTATTTATATGGAATAACAAATCTACCAGAAAATCCTATCACAAGTTATCCCAATCTAAGGATTTTGGTGGGCTCCGTCTCCCCAATTTCCTATTATATTATTGGGCCTCACATTTATATAAATGTGGAAAATGGTTATCCTTACCCAACCCCCTCGCCCATCATGGATATAGCCCAATATGGCTGCAGGCGGAACTAGAGCTCTTGAAAACTCACAACATAGCTCCAGCGTCCCTCTTTTATATATCTAAAAGAAACACACCCAAAACTTTTCAGTCTCTACTGCTCGGGACTTCCCTCAGGGTTATCTCCCAGTTTTTTAGACATCTCAAGATCTCCCCAATTTTAGATTTCTCCCAACCCATTTGTGCAAACCCATATCTGCAGATAGGTAATTCTATCATAGTCAGAGGATGGTTACCAGCTGTTTCCGAATGCAAGGTGGCGGATTTCTACTTATCAGACCGCATTTTAACCACAGAAGAAATTCTAACAAAGTTCGGGTGGCCGGCACTGGCTACTTTTTAAATTACCCAGCTGAAACACCTTTTAAGCAAAACATTTGGGTGCAGAACCAAAGCTTCCCAATTCGCTGATTTTTTCTACCAAATCTCCATAATAGTTAATAAACCGCATGGCATTTCAAAATTGTATAGCCTGCTCCACACATTTCCAGAAACCCCATCAGCCGCTGGCTCCAAAATCTGGCAAAGTCTCTATCCGAATAAAGACATCAACTGGCAAAGTATATGGAGAGACCTATACACTTATCACACCCAGGATAGATATAGGATAACACAGTATTGTATCCTGAATAACCTGTATTATACCCCTATTAAACTAGTGCAAATGAAATGTATATCTTCTGCAACATGCTCCAGATGTAACAAGGAGGAGGGTACTTTGCTACACATTCTGTGGTCATGCGATTTAGTATCCCCCTTATGGAAACAAATAGAATCAACTCTAGATCCATTGTTGGGGTTGCATGGACTATTTTCCCCCAAAACTTGTATCTTTGGAGACTATTCTGAAATTCAGGTAAAGGAAAAAAGATACCACCTGGCTTTAATATCAGTGGCAGTTAAAAAACTGGTACTCAGACATTGGAAAGACCAAATCACATTATCATACACGGAGTGGTTGCATGAGCTGTCTTTTGCACTCCGTGTTGAGCATCTAATAGCACAAGTGAACCACCGTCAGCCCTCCTTTATGAAAAAATGGGGAAAATTATATGCTCTCTACTTGAATTAATATTCAGATATAAGCTGGGCTGCGGGTTCCTCTATGCTGTTATTTTCTTCGAATTGCTCCTTCCTACACTACCTTAAGTAGGAAGAGAATCTCACTGTAAAAATTGGGTCTTTCTTCTTTCTTTCTCTTCTATTTTCCTTCCTACATATGGCCTATTGTGTTCTTTTATTTGAATAATAGCATAGCCACATGAACAGACGTTAGTACACATCACAGCGAGGGGGGGTGGGAGGATAAGGGAGGGTGGTTGTGTATAAATTGTTAAATTCAATTTTTCAGATTGTTTAACTCATCTGGTTTGTTGATTTTTTAGTTCTCTCTCTTCCTACTTTACTAGTATCTAAGATGTCATACTTTTAAATATTGTCAACTTTATTGCTTTGTCTCAATAATGTTATGACTTTATTAAGTAATAAAACATTAAATAAAAAAAAAGTTTTGCTCAGTGCCTGGTCGTACTATTACAGATGCCCTAATTCCTATTAGGGAAATCATTGAAAGGGGTAATAGGGATGAACTGGCAGGAATTTGTGTTACTTTAGACCAAGCGAAAGCTTTTGATAAGGTGTCTCATCTTTATCTTTGGAACTGTATGAAGGGAATGGGTTTTCCACCTGGTTTTATTAATTGGTTGAAACAGAATTATTTACAGGCAGAAGTTATTCCATACATAAATGGTTGGTTAGGTTCTAAACAGAAATGTGGCAATGGTGTGCGACAAGGGTGTTCACTAAGCCCTATTCTTTATATTTTATCTTTGGAACCATTACTTTCTGCTATCTCTGGTATGGATGATATCAGAGGTCCCTCTTTAGGTTCAGAAGATATGGAAATTAAAGTCATGGCTTATGCGGATGACTTATGTTTTTTTTTAGCAGATATTCCTTCTTGTGCCGCTACGGAAGCTTTGACTATGGCATACACGAAAGGAACTGGAGCCTCCTTTAATTTATCCAAAAGTAAGTGTTGCTTTTTTGGTAACCATTATTCCACACATACTGTAATCATGGGGATTCCTGTTACTACTCAGGTTTGTAGAATTCTGGGAATTTATTTTTTTTGTGGGATGGACACAGCTACATACAATTGGGACAAACTTATTCAAACTGCAAACTGGAAAATAACACTTTGGAACAAATGGAAAATGTCTAAAAAGAAAATAATATATATGATTAATACATTTCTTATGGGTTTATTTTTACATTTAAGTGCAGTTTATGCATTACCAACTTCTAAAGAAACAGCACTGTACAGTACTTTTTATCGGACAATATGGGGTAGTCGGTTGAACCCCATAAGACGGAATATATTATACAATCCAGTCAGGAAAGGTGGATTAAATATGATCAATCCCATTTTATTTTTTTCAGTATATTTCTATATAAAAATATTTCTCCAATCATACTTGGCAAAACTTAAAACTGGACTTTATGGCTTTCACATCATATTTCACTGTGGTTGGATGGTTGGTCTAAAGACAGGGTCATCCATAAACAAACGCCTATTTCTCAGTTACCTGACTATTTTCATTCTTGTTTTGGTAAAATAAAAAAATGGAATACATCTTATGCATCCATTACTCAGTATTCCAGGAAATGTATGTATTATTCTTTATTAGATCAATATTTTTTAGAGCACTCTGTGTTTCGGGATATGTCGGACTCAGATTTACTTCAAGTTTCTTCCATGCTTACCTCAGCTAGCATTCCGAATTATATGTGGGATGTTACCTGGCTTATGGCACATGGTAAATTGAATGTTAAGGGTAACTTAAAACATAAGGGTAAAGAGGAGAGGTACTGTCCGAGAACTATTACCTGCATGACTCATATTGAAACAATGTCTCATTTGTTTTTTGAATGTCCTTATATTTTACAATTTTGGTCAATTTTTTACGTCAAATGGGCTCATTTTAAATTTCTGATTATAGGAACACACTGTTTATTTTTTGGAGTTTTGTCTTCAGACTGGAATTCATTTAATTCAGATACTATAAGAATGATTTTAGGGGGCATTAAATATCATGTTTGGCAGGTAAGGTGCACTTGGTCCTTGCGGGCTTTATTTATTTTGCCTGACCAATTGTTTTGGAGAATTCATGATTGGCTATTAGAAATTTGGAACAAGGATTCTCGTACTTTGTCGACACGGACTCTTCATAAAAAATGGAAAGCGATACAGTGGTTAGACACTGGATGATTCTATCCCCCTTCCGGTGGGGATCTGGTGCCTCATTTTACTTTGCATTTGAAAACCTATTTTTTTTCTTCTCTCTCTACTTTTGTAGTGGAGAAGGAAAAGGGAGGACTATGACATTTTTTCTTTTCTGTTCTTTGTTTAGTATATGGAATTATTTTAGTTTAGATTTTGCTTTTTATTTCTCTCTTTTTATGACTCTGTATAATGTGTCACTGAATTTGTATTTCTTTTATTGTTATTTTGTTATGTTTCTTTACTTTTCATAAAAGTTCCCCTGCTATTATAATAAAGCTGGATTGGGGCTTATATGTAACTTCAGATTATTATAATTCTAGTTTATATTTGTTGTACTATTTATTCCTGGTCTAGATTTCTTTTATTGATGCAATATCTTTCCTGTCTGATGTAATCTTTATGTTTTTGATTTTTTCTTATGATTTTTTCTACAGTACTATAATTTTGTTGATTTGTTTGTATTTTGAATGTAACCTTCCCCTACTCTTTAGTAGAGATGGAATGGGGGTTCTGCACAACTAAGGATTATTATGTGGAAATTTTATGTATGTTGAACTACTCTCTTATGTTATTTCTGTTCTGATTCATATGAAGTGCTACATTTTTGTATATTTTGTTTGCAGTTTTGAATAAAAAATTCCCCTACTCTGCTGCATTGCTGCCAGTAGGGGGACCCTTGGCCATCAGCGTTGCTATGGCCAGTCTGCCTAGGATGTTGGAGGAGATGGATGCATCTAGTGCAGGGGAGCTGGCCTCCTCTCCTGTACTGTCTGATCCAGAGGCTGTTGTTGCTGCTTGTGATGTGGCTGAGGTTGTCGACCTCAGTATTCTACCCTCTCTTGATACTTCTGCTGTGCCTCGTTCTGCTTGTGAATTTGTGCCTCCTTTGCCTAAGGATAAGTCTGGTCTGCTTGCTGCACGTTCACAACTACTGCTGCAAATGGACTTACTTGACCTAGAACTTGCTGTTTTTTTGGATGTTGCTGGATCCTCTGCGCTGATGTCTTCTGTTTCCAGTCGGACGACTTCTGCGGCTGGACCGGAGGAAAGTGGTGTTTCACTGAATGCGGTCGTTCCGATGCTTCCTATGGAATGTTCTCCTGATTCTCAGGCTGGCAGTTCGTCAGGTTCAGTACCCATGTGCCTAAAGCCCCTTCTGCCTGTTTCCTCTGTGCATGTTGATGGTGCCCCTGTTCCCCTTTTACCGGCTCCAGGGGTGACTTTTGCTGGACAGACATTTTCCTTTACCTCCCGAGTTCAGAGACCTGGCTGGAGCAAACTGCCTGGAGTTCCTTCTGCTCCTGGTTCTGAGGGGACTAGTACTTTGAAACTGGCAATCTTGCCAATGGAAACTTCTTGGTCTCCTGATCGGGCATTACGGGTGGCTGGCTGGGAACAATTGGAAGGGGGGTCCTGGTCACCAGACTCACAAGATCCTTCCTATATTAGGATGCTGAAAAACGCTGTTGCATCGGTGGACAGTGTCTTCTGACCCTCTGAGCTCCAACTTGCCCTGGGGTAATTCATCTTCTCCTTGTGGTTTGGACTCTGAGTCTGTTAATGATGCTGTTGTGAGGGATATTGATGTACTGGGGGATATTGTTGTTACTGAAGTTCCTGTTTCTGGTATTGATGCACATGCCTCTGATTCTTGGTGTCCCACCTCGAGCTTGGTTTCTCCAGCTTCCGAGGCACCAGGAGGCTCGACTCACACAATGCTGTCAGGTTTTTATATAAAGGGGGGGGATAGATACTCCCCCTGACAGGTTGTATGTTGCTAAATCTTTGATTAAAGGGTCTATGCATTTCTTTTCAACAGAAATTTTTGCCTTGATTAGTTTAGGGAGTTACAATTTTGATGTGAGCTTTAAACATGTTTCTCATTTGGATTATTTTTGGGTCCAGTATGCTAAATTTAAAACTTCCCCCCTTTGGGCTCCCTTTCATGTTCTCCCTTTAACGAAACCTACTGTTAAGACCATCACTATTATGTTTAAAAATGAAGGGGTCAATGTTGAGGACATTTTATTTTGGCTCCGACAGAGATGTGAGGTTTTGAATAAACCTACCCCAACTTTAGATAGTGAACAGATTTGGGACGGTGGGTGGAGGGTTAGGGTTGAGCTGTTTTCCTTTGACTCTGGTCCAGCTCACTTGCCTAATTTTTTTTTCTTGGAAAGATAAGGGGTTGATTTTTTATGCAGGGCAACCTAGGTCTTGCTTTAAATGTGGATCTCATGCCCATTTTAGCTCTGCTTGTGACACACTTAAAGGTAGCCATTGTTTAGATTTTGGCCATTCCTCTAGTGTTTGTTTGAACCTTTTTAAGTGTAACCTCTGTGAAAACACTGGTCATGCTTATGGTCGTTGTCCTTGGGCTTCTCATAACCAGGATGATTGTCCTTCCCATGTGGGCCTCATTAACTTTGCTCAACAGCAGCAGGCACAAAAATCTGCTGAGAGTCTTTCTTGTGTTGGCATTGTGGCTTCTCCCCTTCCCCCTTCTTCCCCGTTTGCTCCTATAATGGAGCCTGAAGTTGGGGTGGCTCCTGCTTCGGCCCCTCAGAATGATGTTCTGCTTCTTGAGCCTGCTTCTATTGTGTCTCTGGATGGCCTTCCTTTGCTTATCCCTGACTCTGCTACACTTATGGTTATGCCTCCCCCTCCCCCTCTTTTGCCTCAGACTTTGCCTGTTTCGGAGCAGGCTACCCCTTTTACTGTTCTTAAAAAAAGGACCAGGAAAGGGCTGACTGTTTCTGGTAAGGGTAAGGCTCCTGGGTCCCAGTCCTGGGCTTCTGGTAATAAATTTGTGATTTTAGCTCCTGAAGTTGCAGATAGGGATTCTGGGGATGATGATACGGATACCTCCTCCCTTATGTCTAATACTGATACGGAAGGGGGAGGGGATGTTGACCCAGACGAGACAGTGTCGACGTGGTAAATCACCCTAATCTTAGCTATGGATTCCTTGTCCATTCTCTCTTTTAATGTTAACAGTATTAAGGGAGATAAAAAGCTTGGTGGTGTTCTGCTCTCTGTATGAGAGATGCATTGTGACATCGCTTGTTTAGTGGATACTCATTTAAAAACTAATAAAGAACTTCAGCAAGCTTCTCGGGTTTGGTCTCAAGGCCCTTCTTTTTGGTCCTCTGGGGTGGATTAGTGTGATGGGGTAGGTATTTTGTTTTCTAATCCTGCCCCTCGGGTATCTAGATTGGTGGATATTTTCCCAGGTCATGCACTGCTACTTGACTCCACCTTCCACACTGAACAATTTCGGTTAATTGCGGTATATACCCCTCAGACCAAAGCATTGCGGTCTGCTCTTTTTCAAACTATTCAACCATTTTTGCATACTTCTAGACTGATCATTTGGGCTGGGGATTTTAATTGTGGTCTTCATCAGTCTGATAGAGGACTTCAGACAACCAAATTGTTTAGTGACTCTATGACTCTGAAGAATGTTCTGTCAACAGCTAAATTTCAGGATGCCTATAGGGTTCTGCACCCTAGGGGTGGTTATACTTATTTTCGGGGTGCTTGTCACACTAGGATTGATTTTTTATTTCTTTCCCATATGCTTACTGTTCGTGACTGTCGGACTATTGGTAGTGAGTTCTCGGATCATGTGGCCTTAAGGGTTGTATTGTCCTGGTCTGACGTTCCCTGGTGTAAAAAGAACAGATGGAGACTCAATGATTCCATTCTTGATGATCCCAAAATCCAAAAGTTGTGGAGGTGAGACTGGACAGCATGGTTATCTGTTGCTGACATTTAAGAGGATATTTTAGAATGGTGGGAGGACACTAAGGCTAGTTGGAGGAAGGTTTTCCAACAGAAAGCAGCTGCGGTTCATACCTGCCAATATAAAAAGTACCTGGCCTTACGTCAACAATTGCAGAATTTGATTTCTCTGTCCGATGAGAATCATTATGATTATAGCTCACAGATTTCTGTTTTGCGTGATCAGATGAAGGCTTTGCAGTATGACAGGGCTAAATCCTTGGGCTATGAAGCTCGCTTTGGGACTAAAGTTACCAAAGGGGGCTTCGACTCTTTCAAAGACTGTCAGGATAGGGTGGACTCTCTGGTTATTTATAACCTGGTATCCCCCTCGGGAGATCTGGTTAGTTCCCCGGAGTCCCTGGTTCAGGTTATTGAACATTTTGTTTTGGGCATGTTTGGGACTGAATCTCCCATCGCTGATGATGATGATGGTTTTTTTACTCATTATCTTTGCCCTCCCTCACTTCAGCAGAATGTGAGATGCTTTCTGCTGCTATTACTGAGGAGGAAGTATTACAGGCCATTGTTGGTTTGAAACGGGATTCTGCTCCTGTCTCTGATGGCCTCATGGCAGGATTCTATTCTACTTTTCGCACTGATTTGGCTCCTGCTTTAACTCTTTTGTTTAATGAAATGTTGTCAAAGGCATCATTTTCGAAGTCTATGAAAGAGGCAATCTTGGTCCTCATTCATAAGAAGGGGGAGGCTTTGGATATCAATAACTGGAGGCCTTTGAGTTTACTTAATATGGACAGCAAACTTGTGGCAAAAATTTTGATTTGCCAGACTTGTTCGGGTAGCTCGGCTACTTAATCCTGTCCAGACGTGCAGCATCCCTGGTAGGTGCCAATCTGACAATCTGATTTTATTACGTGAACTATTTGCCCTAGGGGACCTGAATCACATTCAGGGTTGGGTGCTGGCAATCGATCAAAAGAAAGCCTTTGATAGAGTTTCCCGTACATATTTGTTCTCGGTTTTAGCTGCATTTGGATTTCCCTCCAAATTTATAGATTGGATTCGAGCTCTTTATTTTCAGGCAGTACTTCTCCCTAATGTTAATGGTTGGTTGGGACATCCTGTTTTAGTTAAATGAGGGGGTGCATCAGGGGTGCCCTTTGAGTCCCCTTTTATATGCCTTTGGAATTGATATTTTGATTAGGACAATTCTTCATTGCCCTAGGATCCTTGGGTTACAAGGGCCACCTGGCCTCCCTCCTATCAAAGTACTGGCTTATGCAGATGACTTGGTTTTGACTGTGGCATCCCGTTTGGATGAGCAGGCTGTACTTGATGTGTTCCAACAGTATTCCTTAGTGGCAGGATCCCGGATTCATTTTTTGAAGAATTCCCGCTAGAATCCCCCACTCCTCCTGAGTCCGGTTCCTTTGCTGGCGTCCAGCTCTCTTCAGAACCCACTAGGATTCTCGGTCTATGGTTTGGGCCTGGAGATTTACCGCTGTTGAACTGGACTGGGGCATTAGGGAGGGCTGATAGGCTTTTAGCTGGGTGGTGGCAGAAGCAGATTGGGAAGAAAAAACGGGTTTATTTACTCAAAACCTTGATGGTCCCTATTTTTTTGTACCTTTGCAATGTTCCCCCTACCATGTCTTTATTTACAAGACTATATAGTGTTTTCTTTCAGGGTCTTTGGGGTTCTCGGTTGAATCCTATCAAGCGATGTTTCACTTATCGGCCTCCCGGTGAGGGTGGGGTAGGGATGGTACATCCTGTAGTCTTTTTTTTATAGTTTTTTTTTGTTATAATTTGGGTTGGGCCTTGAAACCTGGTAATAAGGACTGGAAACCTTTTCTTTGTTCGTGGCTTCGGCCTTGTCTTATTCCCTGGGAACAAGGCAAAAGGGGGTCTGCGGCTAAACTTTCTGACCTCCCGTCTTTTGGTTTGGAGGTCGTGAAACTGACCATGACTTGGGGTTTAAAGCCCGGTAATTTTTGTACACTGAGTAGGAAGTCAGTATATGATCACATTTGGAGACAAGAGGTTCAGGATCTTGTTGCATTTCCATCCTGTCCGCCTGATCGTCTGTCTTGGATATTGAAGCAACTTTTGAATCCTAGACTCCCTCTTTATGTGTGGGACATGGTCTGGCTCAGTAATTATGGTAGACTTAGTGTTAAGGGGAATCACAAACATAAAGTGGTAATTGATAGATACTGTCCTAGGGATTCCTGCCTTTCGATTATAGAATCTCAGGCTCATTTATTCCTTGACTGTCCATTTGCTTCTGATTTTTGGTCTACTATTGCTGTTATGTGGGATGAACCTCTTTTTACTAAGCTGTCTTATGCTGATATTATGTTTGGGACTCATTCTGCTTTACATACTAAATATCATGCACAAACTATATATATTGTTCTATGTTTTATGCGTTATTTTTTATGGCAAGCTAGATGTCTGTTAGTTTTGCACCAGAAATGGATCCCTATTTTGGAAATTGTACAGCATGTTAGGAATCCTGTATTTACCTTGAAAAAGTTTGATATTTCTAGATATTCCAGACCGCAATTTTGTCATTTTTGGATTAACTGTGATTCTTGGAATGAATTTGACTTGATTTTTTGTATCCTCTTTTTTTGTTTTTGCTGTTTTTCTTGGTCTTTTTTTACCTTAGTCATTTATATCCTTTGAATGTTTGTTGTAATGAAGCCCACTTCTTCTCAATAAAATTCCCCTACTCTTTTCAATAAGTACCATGGGATCTTTAACATCCACCTGAACTACCTCTAATCCAGGTAGATGAGACCTCTGTTTAACGTCTCATCCGAAAGACGGCACCTCAAAAGTGCAGCACCCCTCTCATGCTGCACTACAGTGTCAGTACTGGGATATTAACCCAAGTGCCAGATGTGGAAACTGAACCCACAGCCCTCTGTAATTACCTCTGTCTCTGTATTTATGTAATTCAATTGTTAGTCCTTCTGATGTCTGTTTGTTACCCTCCCCACTGATGTGGAACCTTTGTAAATGAGCTACTTGTGCTCAGAAGTATTTTTTTGTAATCAGAGACTGAATAAATAAATAAATAAATAAATAAATACTAAGCTCTGTGGGAAGATTGACATAAAGGAGAGGAGGAAGGAACTCAGGGAGGATCTGGCCAGACTAAAGAAGTGGTTTGGCATCTGGCAGTTGGGGTTCATCACCAAGGAATGCAAGGTCATGCACCTGGGAGCTAGGAACCCAGGGGACAGCTACTGGCTGGAGGTGTACAGGTGTCCAACTCAAAGGAGGAAAAGGATCTAGGGGTGATCGTCTGGGGTGACATAAAACACTCTGCACAGTGCTGTGAGGTGGCAGCCAAAGCAAATATTATGCTGGGATGCATTGCCAGAAGAATCACTTCCATGAGGGAGGAAGTCATTCTGCCTTTGTACAGGTCTTTGGTTAGAACACACTTGGAGTACTGTGTGTAGTTCTGGTGCCCTTATTTGAAGAAGGACATCAAACTACTGGAGGGGATCAGTGAAGGGTGATCAAGATGATCCAGGACATAGGGGACAAACCATATGATGAGAGGTTAAGGGAGCTCAGTTTGTATTCCTTGGAAGTCAGAAGAGAAAGGGACACATGACAGAAACCTTCAAGTACCTAAAGGGTATAAACAAGGTTGGAGTGGAAGGCATTTTCAATTTAAAAAAGGAGAGGACCACAAGGGGGCCACAGTCTGAAACTTATGGGGGATAGATTTAAAAAAGGAAATGAGGAGGCACTTTTTTGCTGAAAGGGTAGTGTTAAAGTGGAGTGAACTGCCCGAGGAGGTGATATCATTGAAAACAGTGGGAAGATTTAAAGGGGTGGAACAGAGTAAAAAGGAAAGTGGCAGTGGTAGGGAGGAAGAGGATGGGGAAGAGAGGGGGAGGATCACTCGGGGGAGGCAAGGGGGCGCAGCTCCAGTGAAACAGACTGAGCTGCACACTCGAGTAGACTCAACAGATCACTAAGGCCCATTTCTGCTGGCAATTTTGTATGTACATATGTTCATAAATAAGGAGTAGGAAGAGAAATCCTCATTCCCTCTGGGAGTAGAAGCAATACCCTGTTCAGGGGAACTTCAGGTTCTAGTGGTTTTTTATCTTCCTACTCTGCTTCTTCTTCTTCTTCCTCTCCCATCACCTGTTTAAGGTACAGGGGCTGGGGGAGAGAGACAGCAGCAGGATTTTGCCATGGGTGGCATTGCCTAAAATAATGAAAATTACGTGCTTATCATAATTGTTGATCTTCCAGAATACCTTCACTATAGATTACCACTTATGGGCCTCTGGCTGGAGCCACTAGGAACCTGAGAAGCACATCTTTTTCCAGACAAGGAGCCAGCCACAGCTACTGAGCATGGTGCCTGCACACTTCCACGTGGTGTTGCGTGCAAGGCAATAACTTTGCCGGCTGTCTCAGTTACCTGACTTCTGTTCACCAGGAGGGAAAAAAAAGCAAGGAAAAGGGGAGACAGAGAAGGCTAAGACGTTTCCTAGCCCAAAGAGATAGGAAAAGGATATAAGCATATAAATAAACAATAAAATAAAAACTGGACTACCAACCTTTAGATAGAGAAACTAGCCACACAAGGTAGCACAAAGGGGTAACTCCCAATACTAACATTGTGGTGCAGCATAAGGGGGGAAGGAAAATTTATATCAAAAGTGGTTTCACCTGAAATGTGAATTAGTGCATAAATTTCATTTGCAAAAAAAATGCATTGAGTCCTTGAGTAACATTTTTACAACAAAAACCCTTTGTACAATAATCTTACGGCATTATGTCTCTTTGCTGGTAGTATAGGAGCATAACAAAGATAAGCATAAGGTCTCAAGTTCCTTCTATTTCTAATATTTAAGGGTGCTTCAGGTGTATTTTTTTCAGTATGCCTTATACCTTCTGTATCCATGTTTTCAACTGTAACAGTCTGACTATTATTATTATTTGTCAGAGCTCTGTTAAGTAATGGGCATAACATGGGGTTTTCTGTGAGTTCCAGCTCCTTTGGTAGATTTAATGGGGACCCCAGTGCAGTATTTTCATTGTATGTAAAGCTGCAAATTCATTACTTTAGTTCGTTCTGCTATGCACAGCTGTGGAGGAGTCGGGCCCGATATCAGAGTTCCTGTTTCTGGTGACTGCGTCCATCCTGCATCCAGGAGTGCTTTCTCAGACGTCCATTCTTCCATATGCTCAGCATCTCATGCAGCCGGAGGGCATCTTAGGCCAGGGGTTGGAACCCCTGCATTTGCCATGCCTGGCACTTCTTCAGTTTGCATTCCATCTATGTTAGTTCCTCCTTGTGTTATCGCCTTTGTCACCTTGGTTTCTGCCACATCAGCACAGGCAGCCTCAGGTCCAGGCATTGCTGCAGGAGCCTCAGCCTGAATTCTGTTGCCGTTTCCAGTTTCTTTTGGAGCCAGAAGTTTGGACCATCCAGACGCAAGCAGGCTTCTATCGGGCGTCCAACAGGTAAGCTTTGTGAGTAGAGTCATAGGCTATTTAGCAGCCTGTGAATGTTGATGCTGCATTCTTTCCTGTTGCTTTACACTGTTGTGAGCCACAAAGGAAAACACTGTGGCTTCTCTTTGGTCCTGCCCATTCATTTGGAAGAAAGTTGGCTCAATAGTTGTAAGCTTTTCTGTTATGGGTGCTGCCCTGGGTGTTACAGTCTCAGTTATTTTACCTTGCAAATTGTTCTGCGTGCTGTCATTGTTCTGTTGTTCCACACCTGAAGCGGCATTCTTTGTTCCTTCTGCTTTTTGAAGTTTATGCAATGCTGCCTTAATTTCTTTTTGTTTGGCCAAAAGTTTTTTTTTCCTTTTTGTAGCATTACTTGCAACTGTTTTTCAGAAATATTATTAGCATTCAACAATCGCTTTTGTCCATTGCCATTGGGTCAGTTATTTCTTTTAATACCTCAATTTCTATTTCTGGTAGCATTCTCACTGGATCTTCAGTCTCTGCATCGAAAAAATGTTCATCAGTCTTACATGTTGCCAAAGCTGGGGTAGAGACCTGTCCCCCAGCTTCCTCCGTATTCATCCTTTCTGGCTCCACACCTGGGCTGACCATTCTGTAAAACAACCGGCAGCTCCCCCTACAGCAGAGTTGGGGAGTTTCCAGGTGTCCTGGCCAAATTTCCCCAATTTGCTAAAAATACAGTCAACAGCTTAATCTGGCTCAATGTCAGTTGGCATCCATCTGTATCCCCTTCCCCCGGAATGAGGCTGAAAATAGGTAGAATTGTCTAGTCCTCCTTTCCCAGCCAATAAAAACTAAATAAATAAACTAGGTATAAAGCTACAGCCTAACACCATTAGCCTGTGGCTCTATACCTAGTTTTCAGCCTCATCCCGGGGGAGGGGGGTACAAATGGATGCCAACTGACATTGATCTTTAAGGCAGCAGTCCTGAAGCATGTGGCTCTGGCAGAAGACAAAAAGTGGGATGCCTAGAATTGGGACACACTTGTTTACTGAAACTCTATAATGTGCCAGAACAGGAATGAGACTCATGGACTCCTGGGTAAAAAAACAACCCATGCTACCAGATAGAGGACACTGACTGAATAATCAGTTAATATGTCACTTTTCATCCTTGCTAGAGAAGAAAAGGCAATTTCTACATGCATGAAGAGTTGTTGGACTAAAACATCAATTGAATCAAGATGTGCTCATCTTCCCAGGCATTCTGAGGGCAGATGTCCCCTTGTTCTTGAGCACTTTTTTAAAATATTTTCCTCCTGTGCTTTATTTACCTCTAAACTAATACATCCATGCCAGAAGCATCCTGCTGCAAATACATCACGGTACAGGTACTCTTGGGAGTACAAACCTCTTGTCAATATGCTGTGTCTATAAGCGATAGTCCACCATCTGCTGTGTAGTCAAGCTTCTCTGACCTCTCAACAAGCCTACCCAGCTTGAACATCAGTGAGACTCGGGTTCTAAGCAATTGTTATATATACAGGACTGAGGGCAGGACTGAGGACCTAGACAGAAACATTCAGTCGAACTTCAGTTCCTTGAACTTGCTTCAAGTTACTATATCTCTGAGCCAACCCAGTTAAATAACAAAACCAGTAATCCCACCTTACTCAACTGGATATTTGTAAGCAGAATTGACAGGGTTCTTGCTGCAAGCCTATTTAAAGGTGCCCTGAATGGCCATTCTACTGTCTTCTTAAAGTAGATAGGAAATGATTTTACACTGAAACCTGCCCTTCAATCTTCCTTTCTGTGCCAGCTATGTATTCTGATCCTCTTTGATTATTTTTTGACACATAATCTAGTTTTGGGGTGCCATCAGATCTATAGTACATAGAGTTCCACTCTCCTCACCAGCTACTGCTCTTGATTTCCATATTTCTAAGTCATTCTGTGACATCAATAACTCCCATTTCATGCTGTTCATCTGAATGGCCTGGAATTCATGTTACTGATGTCATAGAATGTTCAGGCAGTATGAAAAGAGAGAGCACAAACTGCTGAGGAGAGAGGAATTCATGGTGGTTACAAAGGCAATAAAATTAGATTATTAATTTAAACAAAAAAGGTAAAAAACATCAGAATACTGGGTCGTCAATGAAAGAACAACTGGAGGGCATCTAGGGGTGTAAAAATGTTCCCATCACCTTTAAGGCCTACAGTAAGGCAAGTAGGATGCTGGAGTATATAGGATGGGGTATTAATGGCAGAAAGAAGGAGGTACTACTACCTCTAAATAGATCACTGGTGAGGCCCCGCCTGGAGTACTATGCCCAGTTCTGGAGTCCTCACCTAAGGAAAGATATGGACAGGCTAGAAGCAATACAATGTAGGGTGATCAAAATGATTCAGGGCCAGCAGGGCAGATCTTCTGAGGATTTGCTCAAGGCACTGAACATGCACTCTCTGGAGGCCAGATGAGTGAGGGGAGATATGATAGAGACCTTCCAGATCCTGAAAAGAATGAACAAGATCAATTGCAAGGAACTAATTAGCAGCAGTGGATCAAGAACAAGTGTGCACAAGAGGAAGCTGACTGGGAGAGGATCAAGAGGGAAAAGAGAAAGCTTCAATATACAGAAAGGGTTGTGGAGCTGTGGAACAATTTGGCAGATGATTTGGCGGGTACCAAAACTATCAATGGTTTCAAACATGGTTGGGACAGGATAAAGGGCTTAGCAGTTGCTCAAGGTGGTAGTAGTAGCATGAGGAGCATATGGGTGGATAGCGTAGGTTAGAACCCTGTATGGACAATAGGCCCTGGGTTTGTTAAGGTTCTATGGGCAGACTGGATGGGCCAGTGGTCCTTTTATGCCATAACGTTCTATGTTTCTATGTTTCTATGTTTCTGTATCATATCTAATCAGCTTGCCAAAGTTCTACCAAAAATCACCCACATTCGAGACTATTCCGAACTACAGGTACAACATTTTCTCTCGGCTCTAGCCTCTGTCAACTGAACTTCTATAAAACATTATAAAAACACATTAGTATAAATCATGCACTAGAATTCTTCTGCAGCTACTTTAAGCAGGTATTAAACAGGCACATCCCAAGTGTTACAGGAAGAATTAGGGGCACTTCTCTAAGCTGGATAACTAAGGATATCCAGAAACAAATGAAACTTAGGAATAAATCATGGTTCCTCTTTAAACTTTTGGGACTACACCAGGACTGAATAACCTACAGGTAGCCGAGAAACAAACGTAAGTCTGAACTCAAAAAAATCTAAAACACTGTTCCTCAGGAATTTATGACAAAACAACCTTATTGACCCCGAAAACTCTGGTCCCAAATAAATACCCTACTCAAAGACCAAAGAATCCAACATTCTGCATAGTACAATTAGATGCCAAAGCACCTTGGGCTTACTAAAAACCAGATAAGAAATGCTTTTAACCAGATATTCACTGACCATAAAAAATTTGGATGTCAGCAATGAACTTCACAACACCCTCATCTTACTACTGCCACCCACAGAGGTGACTCTCCAGAATTCCACCTCAAATCAATGACTTTTGTAGAGGATCTGCTTCAATTAAATAACATAACATTAGCAATATCAACAGAGTTTGAAATGTCTTGATCCAAAATTTCTCAAAACAGCTGCCCTGGTCATAGCGGCTCCACCGCAGGAATATAAAATATGTTCTTCACAGACTGTGCAGTGCCAGAGAATTGGAAAATGACCTTTGTAACTCCAGTCCATAAAAGTGGGCCACACAAACTGATTAGTAACTACAGATCAATCTAGATACTCAGCACCCTGGGTAAAATTCAGGAAAAACTAATATACTACCCAGGTGGCTACTTATGTCAAGAACCATATCTACTCTCCTCTGCTCAACATGACTTTCACAAACATCATAGCTTTGGCACAGCCTTAATTAGTCTCACCAATGACATTTCTTGTATTACTGATATGAGACAAGTTATTTCCACAATTTAAAGGAACCTAACTAAGGCCTTTGATCTGGTCGATCACACCTTACTGCTGGAAAAACAAGGCAAGAAGGTCAGTCAAAGCACCCAGCACTCACCAAATTTAAAGGATGAAGTAACTTATTCCACACCAGTTATCCCTATATTTCTTCTTTATTGAAGTGAAGATAAAGTGCAAAGATACAAGCAGCTTGAAACACACAAAGTTTCTGCAGTTTTTGTACTTCCAGCTGCTTGTATCTTTGCACTGCTGCAATCCGACTCACTGAATGCAGCCCCTGGAGCGGACGTGAGGGCAAGGTTGTGTCACCCTCCCCCTGAGCTGCAATCCAACTCACTGAATGCAGTTATGCCATGTACACAGAACGAAATGGAGGATCTTTTTGAACTTCAGAGTGTGGAAGTTTTTGGCGCAATTTTTAAACTGGGACTGCCTATTTCTATCGGCAGAGCAATACTGATAGATTTTTATTTAGTATTTTATCCAATCTTTAGTAGTTCTCTGCTTGTTTCTACCTGTACTTTAATTCATTTGTGACTTCAGTCTCTTTATTTTAATTAGTTTTGCCTGTTTTAAGAGAGTACTCGATTTATGTCCTCTAGCCTGTGTAACTCGCATTTACTGTGTGCTCCAGTCTGATTTAATTACTTTAGCTCATATTTAATATGTGCATTTTAGTGCTGATTTAATTTTTACTTTAGCCTGACTTAGTGCCTCATTTTGCTGTGTGGCTCATATTAATTCTGCTCCAGTCTGATTTAATTTACTTTAGCTCGCATTTACTATGTGTTCTTCAGTGCAGATTTAATTTTTACTTTAGCCTGGCTTAGTGCCTCGTTTTGCTATGTGGCTCATATTAATTCTGCGCTCAATGTATACCGAAATTCTGAAAGCAAATTCTGATTTAATTTACTTCAGCAAGGTCTTTAATTCTGAGCTCTTTGTAAACTTAAATCGGAAGGCAGCACACTGTGTAAAACTCCGTTTCTGCAGGCTTCGCTCTGTTCAAACGTAATTTCTGAGAGCAGTCACAATTTTAAGCTGGTACTGCAACTTGCAATTCCCCACAGATCTAATTAATTTCAACTGAGCACTTCTCTCTGTAGGGCCCAGCCAGACCACTGCCTTTCTTAACTTAGCTCCTCCCTCCCTCCTTCTTACTGGAATAAATCTCTTTCTCTTCTCTGCTTCCTTCCACAGCCCCTGGAGCAGTCGTGAGGGCAAGGTTGTGTTGTCCTCCCCGCAAGTTGCAATCCAACTCACTGAATGCAAGTACAGCATGTACACAAAAAGAAACAGAGGATCTTTTTGAACTTTGGGGTGTGGAAGGCCCGACCGCCCCCACCACCACCTTTGGTGAACTCCCTGTTATATATTTATGCACATGTGACGAAAAAAAAACAGTCAGCCACCTTCCCCATCTCCAGATAATCAACATCAACCACTAGCAGCCGCTACTAACCTAATCTCTCTCCTCTACACAAGTATACCCAGAATGCCGCCTCTCTACCTAGCAGTAATCTCACTACTTGCCCCCTTGCTGTCCCTCCCATCCTCCTCCTGCCATGAGCTGCAGCCTGCCAGCTGGTGGTTTGTACCTCGGCTATTCTAGCAACCTCCTTCCACACTGAGAGGCCTCCTGCTGTTCACTAACCATATCTGGTATCTGGCCCAGCTGTCCTTCCACCTTCCTTCCATGGTGGCCTAACAGTCTTCAATTTCCCTGCACATGGCATCTCTGCACCATCCATGTAGTCACCCAAAGCACATTGCAAGCCT
Organism: Neoceratodus forsteri; assembly: GCA_016271365.2. Lineage (NCBI taxonomy): Eukaryota > Metazoa > Chordata > Ceratodontiformes > Ceratodontidae > Neoceratodus > Neoceratodus forsteri. Next base: position 522,661,648 of record CM057458.1, read on the forward strand.
ACACGGGCCGAGCCCAAAACCAAACTTCTGCTATCGCTTCTATTCATCCTGTCCAGTGACTGAGACAAACCCCAGACCTAGCCCCCCACCCAGACAAAAGACCACTCCACCTCTCCAACTCCCAAGGGGCCTTAAACTTGCCCACCTGAATATCTGTAGCCTCCTACAAAAACTAGCCTTGCTGCAACCTATTGTTCTTTCCCTTAGACCAGATATAATGATTATTTCTTAGACCTGGTTGAAACCACACAACAAAGATGCTGAATTCTCAATTCCTGGCTACACTCTTCTTCGACATGATCATCTGGGTAACAAAAGAGGAGATGGCCTAGCTATGTACATCAAGGCCTCACTCCATTTCACCCCAATCCCTCTACCATTGTCCACACAAACCATCGATACATTACTAATTAAACTCTCCTTCCCCCACACTCACCCAATATTCATTGCTGGATCCTACTGTTCACCAAACTCCACCTTGCCCTCCATCATAGAACACCTGGGTGTCCTGTTTTCTCAGGCCTCCTGGGGCAAGCGTTATATCCTTGGTAATTTTAATTAAAACTGGCTCTCCAATACTAGTGCCAAATTACGCAGTCAGGTGACCACCCTCAATCTATGACAACTGATCACAGACCCCACATGCCTCAATTACAAATCCCAAAACCACTCCCTCCTGAACTGGTCCCTCACCTCTCACCCTCATCGAATACTTGCCTCTAGCCTCTTACTGGACTCATTAAGTGATCATCACACGAGCTACTCAGTGAGAAAAATATTCAGGCCCAAGGCACCACCCCCTAGGATTCTACTGACTAGATCTTTTAAATCCCTAGACCCTGCATCTCTCCTACATGGCCTAGCAAGCACAGACTGGTCATTCATCCTCAGACCACCTCTATAGACTCCGCACTGGAGTACTTCAAATCCAGGTTTTTCATGGTCTGAAACTTGCATGCCCCACTCAGACGAGTCTGGGTGCAGGGTGCCCACTTGCCATGGATCACAGCAGACATCATGGCCCTCCTTAGAGCCAGGGATCAAGCATGGAAGTCCCTCAAGGCATCCGGTTCACCTGCAGATCAACAAAAGTATAGAACCCTATATAGCTCCTGTACAAGGCAAATCCGCCAGGCAAAATCCAAATACTTCAAAGACACCTTCCACATAAATCTAAACCACCCTGCTAAATTTTGGAAAGTAGTCAATTCATTATTCTCCCCTCCCTCGCAGCAGCCCACCCCGGTCCTAAATGTAGGATGTTCCTCAGTCACCAACCCTCTCTCGGTGGCCACTGAATTAAACAACTTTTTTACTAACTGTATTTCATCTCTGCTGGCCACTCTCTCTCTGGCCCCACACACCCCACTTCTCCCACCCACTCTGTTCTAGACCCTCCCACTGCTCCTTCTTTCATCTTCCGCCATATCTCCCTGACCAAAGTTTACAACACATTGCTCTCTTTAAACCCCTCCAAGGGCAAATGCCCTACCAGCCTGGACTCCAAAATGCTCTACCTATCTTCCCCTGCCATTGCCATTCCTCTAGCCTCACCCTATAACCTCTCTTCTCTCTTGCCTCTATCCCCACAAAGTGGAGGCACACCACAGTTATCCCCCTCCCTAAAGGTGGCGATCCTTCTGTTTCTGGGAATTACTGCTCTATCTCCTTCCGCCCTATCCTCGCAAAACTTCAGGAACAGTTTGTCCTTTTTCAACTCTCTGCCTTTCTCGACTCCTCCTCCTTTTTCACTCCTTACCAGTCTGGTTTTAGGAAGCCGCAGTCCACCACTTCATCTCTCCTTAGACTAACTAACACCATCCTCACTGGCATGGATATAGGCCACATTACCTCAGCCATGTTTGTCGACCTGGCAAAAGCCTTCGACACTGTCTCCGACTCCATCCCTCCTCCTTTCTAAGCTCTCTCTCGCAGGACTCTCTAGTACAGTCACTAGCTGTTCCACTCCTACTTGGTAGGCAGATTCCAATCTGTCTGAATTAGCAACTCCACCTCTGCCTCCCTCCCCGTTACCTCTGATGTACCCCAAGGCTCAGTACTTGGCCTGCTATTGTTCTCCATTTTCCTGAACGATCTGCCCACTGCCTGCCCACACACGTCCATTCACATGTATGCAGATGACACGGTACTGTATACTTCCGGCCACTCATCCGCTGATGTTGCGACCAGACTTCAACAGTACTTCAATAATGTTCAGCTCTGGTTTTGCTCAAATCAGCTCTTTCTCAATGCCAAAAAAACTGTCTCCATGACCTTTGGCACTAGGCAGAGACTTTCTCGGCTCCCTGTTACCCCCACCTTCCACACTCTGGATGGGACTTTGCTGGAGGCTTGCACCTACTTCAGATATCTCGGGACCTGGCTTGACCAGCATCTCGATTTCTCTGTATATATTGATGCAGTCCACAAAAAGCTTCACCCCAAGCTGGGTGCCTTGTACTGCAATCGTGGTTGCATCCCTCTGCCAGCTCACCATGCAATTGTGCAAAAAATGATACTCCCTATTTTCAACTACAGGGATGTAGTCTACAGTATAGTGTCACCCCTAAGTCCACCCTAGCCAGATTGGACCTGCTCTTCCATTCTTTCTGTCGCTTTGCCCTTGACTGTCTTTCCAGCACCCATCATTGTGCCCTCTACCGGGCACTGGACCTCCCATCGCTTCAGGACTGGCATCACTCCCATTGCTCAAGATTCATGGCCAAATTCTGTGCCCAATCATTCTCCCCTTATCTCACCTCTGTCCTATCAGCCCCTGCCGTCCCGATGTACTCACTCAGGAACAATGATTCTCTCTTGCTGTCGGTACCACTAATGTCCACTATGGCAGGGCAGGCAGCATTTAGATAGCGCATGCCTAAATTATGGAACTCCCTTCCTGCGTCCATTCGGTCCGCCTCCTCAAGTAGGCACCTCAACTCCTTTCTCAAATCACACTTCTCCTCCAACTGCTCGTGTGTCCATATTAGTTCCAGTACCAAGGTCTAGTCACTGAATTTCTAGAAGTTCTTCTCAGGATTGCCTGTTTATGACTGGTTTATATCTTTTCCCATGCTTATTTCGCTGCTATGTGCCTCGCACTTTGCCCCTGTGCACAATTCATTTTGCAGTACCCGCACAATGGTTTCCTTGTACACTGTTAAACCTTTCTGGTCTCTGTATATTGCGTATATTTTGCTGCATGTATTCATGTTTATTGACTTTGTACATGGTGCACATTTGTGTACATTGATACGTGTATTATGCTGTATCCCTACTCCCTTCTCCCCAGCACACAGTATGCCTTCCTGATAAAACTTTTAAATAAATAAATAAATAAAACTTTAGCTCCACATCAATAAAGGCAAAAAAAACGTGGCCAGCTCATGTGGAATCAGTTACTTCATCCTTTAAACACTGGGGGTGAGAGCTATGACTGACTGTCTTGCCTTACTGCTGTATACAGATTTTTCGGTTGACACTAAGCACTTTGAACAAATTGGTTGTTTCTCAAGTACTAGAAAAGCAACAAAACCTTAACTTTGACAGTCACTCCACTGTAAGCAAAGTGTGAAGATCAAAGGTATGCTTTCCTCACCCGGACCCATTTCTGAAGGAATCCAACAAGGCTCAGTTCTCAGACCCCTTCTATTCTCTGTCTCAGGCCCAAATTGGGTGCTGCCTCCAGCATGAATATTATCTCTGCTGCCTCCCGAAGCCTTGCCCAGTTGGTTGGCTCTGAGCCTCCACCTGCGCTGCTCAGCAGGAATGCCCGGAAGAAAGCTCCTCTACCCTGTAAAGGTACTACAGGACTCAGCCATCAGGTTCAATTTTTGGTGCGTTCCACCTCCACATCCTGATTGGACACTGCCCTCTGTTGCTGCATCTCGAGTGGCTTTTCCCCTGGCTAATTCTTCCTGATGCCACAATTGCTCCTTATACTTAAAATGACTGTTTTCTGTTGTTTTTTTTTGTTTTTGTTTTGTTTTTTTTAGTTTTCCATTAGCAGGTTATACAGATCTACCACTAGAGGGATCTTGTTCTTTCATTTAAAAAAGTTTACTCTCTTAAAGTCACTTTCACTCTCAGCTCTCTTTTCACTACCTCTCCCTGCCTGTTTCTTTTTTTTCTTTTCCTTCGCCCTACATCAGCTATGAGTTCCTTCCCCCACTGCTCCTTCCCCTTCTCTCCCTCCTTGTCCTTCCTCCCTTGTTCTCTCTCCCAGGACCCTGCCACCCCCACCCTGTACCCACTATTTACTTAATACCAGCAGCACCTAGGGAACGCTCCACTTCTCAACCAGTCCTCCCCATGGGCCTCCACTTGGAAATATCTGGCTGCTTCTTAACACCACTAAGATTGGTCTTAGTGCCAGCCTATCTCTACTGTACCACATTGCATATCATCGGGTCTGTCATATGGACTCTACCTACTGCCCATACGCTAAAAGGAAACACAAATGATCACTACTGGACCTGCGCCTCTGTTCAATGAAACTCCTCCTACTTCTCCTACTGATCTTGGGCAATGTCCATCCGAACCCTGGCCCGAGCTGTTCAAGCATTCTGAAAAAGACATGGGCCCTCATCATCGCAACCATTAACATTTGCAGCCTGTTACCAAAGCTTGATGCACTCCAAGCCTTTATCAGCCAACATAATCCTGACATGCTTGCTGTAGTTGAAACATGGATGACACCAAAAGTTCCTGATCTGGCAATTACCTTACAGGGCTACTTGGTGATTTCAATATAAACTGGCTCCCATCTGATGTCTACACTCATAAGAATGCCTTTGCAGCTACCAGCCTCTCACAATTGGTCACCACACCAACTCGGATAAATTACAAAACTGGCACCAATACCCTGCTGGACTGGGTGCTCACCACTCATCCTACCAGGATCTCTCGTACCTCTGTTCTCCCAGACTCTCTTAGTGACCACTACCTGGTTACATGTGAATGGTCTAATACATTTCTAAAGTCACCCCCTATAATCATTAACAGCAGAGTCCTCCCCCGTGGTCATCTCAGACAGTACCTATCTTTGCAAGACTGGCTGCCCATCTATAAGGCAACGGATGTTAACCTAGCCGTCGGCTACTTCATCACCACCTTCAATAAGGCCTGTGACCCCTTCGCTCCTTCAAAAAAATGGAAAATGAAACCCCTCTGTAACCCTTGGATAACTGCAGAGCTCCTTTCCCAGCTGAAATCTAGGGACCACCTGTGGGCAGTGGCTAAAGCCACAGGCAAACAATCTGACATCCAAAAATACAAACATGTTCATAATGCCTGCACAAAATCCATTTGTCTCATGAAAAGCTCATATTATAAGGATGTCCTCACCAACACCTGGGGAAATGGTAGTGCTTTCTCGGACAATATCAAGGACATTACCGGGAAACAATCAAAGTCCCCTCCAGCCATGTTAACCCTTGTGGGGCTGTGGACTGATATATCAGTCCAGAATTCCTATACGTTCCAATTCTGTCAGTGGCCTAAGGGTTAATTGTTGAAAGGTCCACTACCCTTGAGCCCATGGTCATTGCAAATACCTTTAACATGGCTTTTACTGACCTCAGTACCGTCCTACCACCTGATTTCTTCACAGTCAGTCACCCCCCCAACACACCCTGCACTCTGTCAAACCACCCTCATTTTTACTTCAGGGAGATTAAGATGAATGAAGCTTGCCACCACATCACCTCAGCCATCTCCACTTCCAGAATCAGCAGTGACACCCTGGGCCTTAAGCTGCTATCACTTACACTTGACGAGGTCCTCAGTCCCGTAACTAAAATTCTTAACCTCTGTCTCCACACCAGTACATTCCCTGAAAAATGGAAAACTGCCACTGTAACCCTGGTCCACAAAAGTGGGGATAAGACCTGCCACTCTAACTACTGCCCGATCTCCATATTGCCACCACTGTCCAAGGCCCTAGAGCGTATTGTTGCAGACCAGCTCACTGATTATTTGGACAAATATAATATTCTGTGCACACAACAGCATGGTTTTAGAAAAGGGCATAGTACCACTACTGCCCTGCTTGAATTTACTGGAGCAGTGCATAGTTCCCTTGATAAAAGTCTTCTTACTGGGGCTGTCTTCATCAACCTCTCAAAGGCATTTGACACAGTCCATTATCGGCTGCTGTATGACCAACTACTCCTTGCTGGCCTTGCACCAGACTCAGCGAGCTGGTTCAGAAGCTACCTTCACAACCGCTCTCAAAGAGTAAAAATTGCCAGTGATAGCTCAGACACCTTGCCTGTCCACTCCGGAGTCCCTCAGGGGTCCATACTGGGCCCTCTCCTTTTCAGCCTGTTTTTAAACTCCCTACCACAATCCTGCTCGGAACAAATCATCCTGTATGCGGATGATGCTGTTGTCTTTTCTACACATAAGGACCTCTTGCCACTACAACACAGCCTCCAACTCAGATTCAGTGCCGTTGAAACATGGTTCTCCAGTCATAAACTAGTCCTCAATCACAAAAAAGACAAGTCATTGCTATTCTGCAGTTCACATAACCGTTACAAGCAACACCCCCTTGCCATCTCCACCAAGCAGGGGACTGTCCATGAACGAGTTTACTCATTCAAATACCTAGGGATTCTGCTTGACCCCAATCTCTCCTATATGGCTCACATTGACAGCGTGGCTAAAGCTGCCAGCACACGCCTTGGATTACTCTACAAGCACAGGCAGCACCTCGCCCCATAGGCTCTGCGGTCCAGAGCTCTGTGGTGTCAATTATTGATTATGGCCTCATTATCTATGGCTCCGCCATGATGTCCACCCTCCGACGTATAACAACTGCACTTAACAAAGCATGCCGACTCACAACTGGTGCCCACCACCTTACCCACACCTGTGTCCTTTATGAACAATCTGGATGATTCCAACTCTCCAACCGTATAAAGTATCTCACATGTGCTATGGCGGGAAAAATCAACCTTGGCCTCACACCCCCAGTGTTACTGCTTTGTTACATCAAAACACCAACTGACAGAACACCAGGAGCTCAACAACCCAGATTCTACAAGTTCCTCACTGTCAAACTATGCAGGGACAATGCTCCTTCGCCTATAGGGCTCCTCTATGGATGATTGGTTTCAGCCACACCATCTCCTCTGCCTCAACACTAGGTCTATTCAAAACCAGGCTCCGGGCCCATCTCATTGCCTCTAGCTCATATGATTGCCTCTCCTAGCTGATGACCTACACAGCTTTAATCCTAACTTATATACTGCTTAACCCCAAGCCGCCCCAGGCCCCCTTTTCCCAGCTCCTGAGGCACCACTTCAAATCTCAGGTCTTCATACCACCTCATTAGTCTCTCCTTGCCACATTATAGCATTTATCCCCCCACCCTGCCCCCTTTTTCTCTTATATCACTTCTTCCCATTTATTTTTTGACAAATTTCCTCTGGCTGCATCTTCATCCTCCCCCTTTCCTCTCATCCCTGTTTCTCTGCCACCCCCGGGCGCCTGACCCTACCCATTCCTTGTGGGCACATGCATCTTAGCTGTGTTCACCATTTTACTATAGCTGCCTCTGTTAACTACCTACACTTCTCCTCCTCCTCTACACCTTACTCTTCCTATAATTGACCCCTTTCAATAGCACTGTTGTACATGAATTGTTTACTGTTATTTCACTGTTACTTCCTTGTTGTTTGTTATTTCTGATGTGGAACCTTTGTAAAAGAGCCTTGGCTCAAAGGTACGTGTAATCCTAGAATAAATAAAATAAAAAAAAATAAAAATTTGTCAACAGCTTCCCTAACAACTATGATGTTGCTAAAGCTGTACTGTATGCAGATGATGATGTGCTATACAATAGCACCAGTGATATCCACACCATTAATGGCCTCCTAAAAAATGATTTTTCTCAACTGCAGCATTGGTTCACATCTGACAACCTCAATCTCAGCTTTCTCAGGGTTGTCACCTCTATAAGATCTCCTTTAAAAACTGCTGGCACCTTCAAATACATAGGCTTGAACTTGGTCTCTACCCTATCATACAAAACATGCATAGATGCTATCACATAAGCTCTAAATCAAAAACTGAGGCTTCTTGCAGACTAAAGCCTACCTAACAAAATAATCTTTTCTGACTATAGCCAACATCCCACCTTGACCTATGGTGTAGCTATATTCTAGTCAGCTAGAGAAACTGAGATGGTTAGACTCAGTGGGCCAGATTCTCAAAGGTCAGCACTAGCTGTGCCAATGGAAGTCAGTGTGCCAGGGACCTGCACCTGATTCTCTATCGGGTAGAGTCCAGCAGCAAAATCCCATGACTTGTGACAACCATGGTGCAACAAACAGACAGCAAATCTGGACAGTTTGCTGCAACTTGCAGGCAGCCATGCAGCAATGTAACAAAGCATTCCCTAGTGGTCTAGCGACCCCCAGCCCCGATCCCCTGTTATTATTATTAATCCCATCCCTGGTGGTCTATCAGACCTCCCAGCCCTGATTCCTGTGTTAATATAATGTAATACGTCCCTGGTGGTGTAGCAGCCACCCAGCCCCAACCCTTTTTTATGATAATGAATAAACATCCCTGGTGGTCAAGCTGACCCCCAGCCCTCATCCCCGTGTTACATACTAACATACTAAGATGCCAGCAGAGTAGGCCCAAAGGTCTATCAAGTCTGATCAAGAATCAGCACCCGGTCAGGACACAGTTACTGAACCCCCCCACCATAAATCCCCCTGACCCCCATGCCTGTCAGAGTTTCCCATCCAGTTCTGGCATTCCTCACCTTCACCTTCCACTTATACCTGACCCAGACCCTCTGAGTCTCCCGCCAACCAGCTTCATGGAATGCCCCGTGGTGGCCCCTTCCTCCCTCATCTAGAACCCCCTATTTAGGTGGACTTACTCCCTTCAGATATTTAAAGACCTCAATCATGTCCCCCCTCCCTCTTCTCCTCCAGGGAGTACATGTTCAGCTCATCGAGTCTCTCTTCATAGGATCTTTCCCCCAACTCCTGTATCATCCTGGTCACCCTCCTCTGGACTCTTTCAAGAAGTGCAATGTCCTTCATCAAGTACAGGCATCAAAACTGCACACAGTACTGGAGGTGTGGTCTAACTAGGCAGTTGTACAGAGGGAGAAGTACTTCACATCTCCTCGAGGTTATCCCCCTGGCAATGCACCTAAACATTCTATTTGCTTTAGCCACAGCCCTCCTACTCTGCTCAAAGTTATTCATTTTGGCATCCATGACTACCCCAAGATCCTCCCACCCCCTAAACCTGCAGTTTCTCCCCACACAACAAGTACTCTTGATCAGGGTTCCTGAGTCCCAAATGAGGAACACTGCATTTCCTGGCATTAAACTTTAGTTTCCAAGGCAAGGCAAGGCAAATTTTAATTTTCTGGCACCCAGTCCCAGAGGCTCTGGGTGCCGTACAAACATATAAAAAGTTTAAAAAAATATCAGCTCACAATATAATAAATAATTACACATCAAAATGGGCAATATTCTGCAAATAAATAATAATCCTATTTACTTTAATAGGGCTGATAGTCTGTTCTCACCCATTGTCCACCTGGGAACAGAAGTAGGACGCTGTTCAGAACAGAGGTTTGGTTTTATCTTCTGTTTTAACTGAAATATTTTAATAGTTTTGTACATGAAATTAGTTCTGTGTGCTAAAAATTATAACTTTTCTAAAATATGACAATACCAAGGATCTACATCAGCCAGTAGTTGGTAATCCCAATATGAAGTTGGATAATAAACCTATATCCCCTATTTGGCTTCTCTCTATAAAATATTCCTTATTAAAAGATTTCATTACATCTGATAGACAATGGAGTCCTTCTGTGGAAATTTTACATAAGTTCAAGATTCCTGTTACAAGTATTTTCAAGATATACCAACTACGGCACTGTATGCTGAAGGTATTTGGAGCTATTTTTCCTTTTCAGGCACAGCCTAATTTCCAGGCCTCACTTCTCGAGTTTGCTGGAATGCCCCTTGCTGTCTCGAAAATATACAGTACTTTATTTGCTTGGGCATATCCCGATAATTTCGCTCCTGTTTCTTATTGGTCTTCCCTTTTCCCAGACAAGGAATTTGACTGGTCTCTTATCTGGAACACCTGTCATAAATTCCTATCCCAAGACAGGCTCAGATTGATGCAATTTAAAATTTTGCACAATATATATTATACCCCATTAAAAATGGCCAAGATAGGAGCAGTGCCTACTCCACTCTGTACCAGATGCGGGCTGCTGCTGGGTGACTCTCTCCATATCTTTTGGGAGTGCTCCAAGGTCGCCCCCCTCTGGACTGCCATAAAGCAAAAAGCTGACCCACTTTTAGGCCTCTCAGAGTTATTTATACACCTGAAATTTGTCTCTTTGGGTGACTTTTCTTCTATTTCAGTAAGGTGTAGGAAATTTTATATGGCATTAATCTCCATGTCTGTCAAAAGGTTGTCCTTAGGCAGTGGAAAGACTCTGATAATTTGTCTTACCTAGAATGGCTTCAAGAGCTCCTTGCAAATCTCAGAACTGAGAGAACCATTGCAAGTCTTTCCAACAAACTTAACAAATTTAATAAAACATGGGGTTCTCTACAAACTCTATATTTGTTACAAGTGTGAAACATCATCTTGTGAACTATATGAAGTCAATTGTATGTAAACTGCTGCACAGAACAGGGTGGGAGGGACGGGGGTGGGAGGAGAGTGTATCAACCCAATGGGTATGGCATTCATATCTCATTACATCATATGTTCTTTGTGATTCACTCTCTATATTGTAAAACTCAATAAACACTGAATGGAAAAAAAAATTATAACTTTGAGTTAGAACTGTTACTTGGGCTGTGATATTGTAACTGTTGGGGCTTGGGAACACTTGTTTGGCAGTGATAATTAGAGTGAAATTTAAATGTGATGTTTGCCTGGTGGTGGTAGAGCCCTCCCACCGACCCTGTTTTGTAGGCTTTCTTAAATACTGAAAAGCCACTGGGGATTGCGATTGAAGGGCTGTATATTTCTGTTTGTGACTGAAATTTGAAGCAACAGGAACTGGTGGACCTGTGACATCATACGGTACCTGATGTCTGCATACACACACTGTTAGTGTGACTGGACTGTATGTGTTTGTGAGACTTGGGAACTTTATTGGTGGGGTTGAAATTGGGTCTGTAACTAACTGCAGTCAGTATACAGAGAGACTGTATTCCAGGGGGAAGGGATAAAGAAAAGGGGTGTGTGCCATTATAAACAGAGAGGGACAAACAGGGTGGCCATATTCCACCATGGCAGGCATCTTCAGAAGGGTTGTAGGCTGCACAGGCTGTGGGATGGCAATAATTCTCAATTGGGCCTGGAGAGAGGGAGGCTGCCCACTCTGTAGACAGCTATCTAGTATCAGGAGTGAAGTATATTGGCTAAGGAGTAAGCTGGGGGAGTTGGTTGGGTGTCCAAGGATAAGGGGTGTGGATATGGGCAGCAGAAGGGTGGGGCTGAGGGGAGGCTGGGGCAATGCTCAGAAATTACAGGACATTATGTTACAGCAAGCAGGAGGGGGATATTAGGGACAGAGGACCCTTAGATAGGGATGTTGACACTAAGGGGAAAGCGTACGGGGTAAACATTCCGAATATAAAGAGAGTGGAGGTGGAAGAGTCAGGAGGGGCTGTTGTGGGGAAGCCTAGAAGAGCAGACATTGGGAAGGGAGGGGCTGTTGTGGGGAAGCCTAAAAGAGCAGACTGTGGGAAGGGAACTCCTAAGGAGAACAGGGCAAGAGGAGAGGAAGAGGGGCAGTCGGGGGAAACCTGGGTTACTTGATGGAGGCTGGCATAGAGTGTTACAATAAATTTGAGCTACTAAGCAACCTAGGGGGAGAGGAAGGGGTTGGTGGAAATGAGGAAACTGATAAAGAGGCCAGAGGGAGGGAGTGGGATACCCATAGGGCATCACAGACCGGCAATGGAAAGGATAGAAATAGTCCCAGAGGGAGAAGGGGAAACATAAATGTTAAGCAGATGGGGGAGATGCAACATATTGCAGACATGAGGGAGGAGAGCACGACTGGAGAGAAACTGGGAGACAAGGAGGTGGGGAGGGGCCCCCCTTCAGCAGGGGTGTCTGTACCAAGGACGGGGCCCTAGGTAAAGGGAACCTACAGAGGGCTTCTGGAGGTAGGGGTACTATTACAAGGGGGAGGAAGGTGGTGTGGGGGAAGGGGAAACCATTAGGACCCAGATAAATGGTTCAGATAAGAGAGGGTTAAAGGGAACACCTATTCGGGGGGTCTGAGTTAAGTGGGCAAAATAACAAGGGAGACAGAAAGGGGAGGGTGACAAGGGGGTCTCTAATAAGGCAGGAAGACTCCCATGGAATTGAGATCACGAATAAAGGGGGGATGGGGGGCTGAAAGTGCATAGCGGAGGTAACCATAAGGATGATGGTGGTGTTAAGGTTCTGTTATTGGGAGACTCGATGATTAGGAGTATCCAGTGGGAGGGACAGTGGGGTGGATGCCATAGCCAGGTGAAGGTAGTGAGTATCTCTGGGCTGACAGTGCACAGAGCAAAGTTCATGGTGTACAAACTGGTTAGGGATTGTGGAGGGAAACCGGATTTCCTGGTGCATTTGGGAACTAACAATCTAGATGGAAATAATGTTTTGGAAATCCAAGCAAGGTTCCAAGAACTTGCCAGAGTCTGTCAGGATAATGGATGCAACATTTCCTTTTCGGAGATATTGCCAGTACCAAAGGCCTCAGTGGAGAAAAAAATGAAGATCACAGAGGTCAATGACTGGCTCAGGAAGTGGGGTGAAGAGAGTGGGTTGGAGGTGTTAGGGAACTGGAAAGGAGTTTGGGAGGATAAGGGACTGTATGCCAAAGACAGGCCTCATCTTGCCCCGTTAGGGAAGGAAGTCCTTAAACAGGGATGGCTGTCTACATTCAAGAAAGTTGGGGTTTAAACTTGTCGGGGAGGGATAAGGAGGGCTGACCAGAAGCCCTCCTCCAGATGAGGGAGTAGTCTTCAAACCCAAGGGGAGGGGAAACAGACTGTGGGTGGAGGTTTCAGGAGGAGCAGAGGGAGGATGGAAGTATAAGGAACCTGGGTGGGTTCGACAAAGGGATCAGGGATAAGGGGTGGGGGTGGTGTTAGTAAATGCCAGGAGCTTGGGAAACAAGTTACCAGAGTTCCATGCCATGCTCTTTGGGGTGGCTGTGGTGGCGGTCATGGAAACATGGGCCAACAAAAACCATGACTGGGACCTAAACGTGCGGGGGTACACTATGCTTAGGAAGGATAGAAAGGAGGGCAGAGGGGGTGGAGTAGCTATGTTCATTAGAGATGACATAGAAATCACTAGGGTAGAAGAGGCAGAGGGAAATGTGGAGGCCTTACGGGTCACCTTACGAACCCCAGCAAGTGGTAAGGTCAAGCTGGGTGTAGTATATAGGCCCCCTGGGATGGGTGATGTTCTGGAGGATGGTTTGCTGGACAACATCATTACCCAGTGTGGACCAAAAGGGGAAAGAGTGGTGTTGATGGGGAACCTTACTATGCCAGGTACAAACTGGGGAACCATGTCCTCTAAGGTGGCCAAGGAGCAGAGGTTGCTGGACGGCTTCCAGGATGTGTTCTTAACACAGCATGTGATGGAGCCCAAAAGTGAGGGGCATGTCCTGGACATGGTTCTTGCAGATGGGGATCTGGTAAGGGACCTGGTTGTAGAGAATCCCCTGACTGGGAGCGACCACAATACTGTCTGGTTTTAAATAAGCACGGGGGGAGGGGGGAGATCTAGGACACTGGTAGTGGACTTCAGGGGGGCTGACTTTGAGAGCATGGGAAATATTTTCAAGGATCACTTGAAGGGGATTACATCAATGACAAATGTGGAAAAGAGATGGGAGGTCATAAAATGGGGACTTCATGAGGCAGTCAGGACCTGCGCTAAGGTGAAACATAAGGGAGCAAGGTCACATAAACCATGCTGGTGGTCCAGTGAGGTTCAGGCAGTGGTCAGAGAAAAGAAGGCAGCCTACAAAAAATATAAAATAACAAGAGGGGATAGGGATAAGGAAATGTACCATCTTGCATCTAGAAAAGTCACCCGGATGGTGAGGGGGCAAAGTCCAGTAAAGAGCAGTGGCTGGCACAGGGGATGCATGGAGGGGAAAAGGGGTTCTTCCAGTAAATTGGGGAGCAGAGAAAAACTAAGGCCATATCAGCAGATTCAGATCAGGAGGAGGGTGGGTGGAAGAGGCAAGGGACCAGGCAGATGTATTAAACAAGTACTTCGCCTCTGTGTTCACTAGGGAGGGGGATGGGATATCTACAAAGCAAGGCACGATGGGGATAGAAGTGGCAGTGAATGGGATCAGGGGAGCAACAAAAATGGAGCAAGAGGGAGGGAGAGGTACCCCAGGGGTGTCACATCAGGATAAGGATAAAAAGGCCAGTAAGGTGGAGGGGACGGATGATGCTATCTCCACCAAAGGGGTGTGGTTAGCCCTCAAGGCCCTAAAGAAAGACAAATCTCCTGGGCCGGATGGCATTCATTCGAGAGTACTATGGGAATTGGCGGACATACTGGCTGCACCCCTGGTGGAGCTCTTCAACAGGTCGCTTGAGAGAGGGAGGGTACCTAGGGATTGGTAAGAGGCACATGTGGTGCTAATCCATAAAAGGGGGTCAAGGGAAGTACCAGGTAACTATAGACCCATCAGTTTGACCTCGGTGGTGGGAAAATTAATGGAGAGTATACTAAAGGAACGATTGGGGGTGTACTTGGAGGAGGTGGGAGGTCTGGATAGTCGGCAACATGGGTTTGTGCCAGGTAGATTATGTCAAACCAATCTTGTGGAGTTCTAGGAATGGGTAACATCAGAACTGGACAGGGGAAAGCCTGTGGATGTATTATTCTTGGACTTCAGCAAGGCGTTTGACTCTGTCCCCCACAATGGTCTGGTGGAGAAACTGATGGGGTTGGGAGTAGGCCCTTTGATGGTCAGATGGATTGAAAACTGGCTAGCTGGATGCACCCAGAGAGTAGTGGTCGGTGGGGAGCTCTCGAGCCCTAGAGAGGTCGGTAGTGGAGTATGACAGGGCTCGGGTCCTGGGTCCGATCCTGTTTAATGGCTACATATCGGACATCAGGAGGGTATAGGTGAAATGAGTCTCTTTGTTGATGACTCAAAATGAGAGCAGTAGTTGAGGGGGAAGAGGGGAGGTTGGCCTTGCAAGGGGACCTGGACACCCTGGAAAGCTGAGCTCACACATGGAAATTAAATTTCAACATCACCAAGTGTAAGGTGTTACATCTTGGGTGGGGAAACCCTAAACGCAGGTACACCCTGGGAGGGGAGGCACTGGAGGCCTCAATAGGGGAAACAGACCTAGGGGTTATGGTGGATGCATGTATGAATAACTCTGAGCAGTGCAGGAGAGCGGCTAGCAAGGCAAACAGGATGTTGGGATGCATCATAAGAGGGATCACCTCTAGGAGCAGGGAAGTGATTCTGCCGCTGTACAATGGACTGGTTAGACTACATCTTGAGTACTGTGTACAGTACTGGAGACCACACTTGAAGAGGAACATACAGTTCCTGGGGAGGGTACAGAGGAGGGCAACTAAGATGATACGAGGACTAGGGGATTTGATGTATGAGGACAGACTTGAGGAGCTCTGCCTGTTTTCATTGGAGGAGAAGAGAGACGGGGGGGACTTGATTGAGGTCTTCAAGTACCTCAAGGGACTAAATATGGTAAACATGGAGGTGATCTTTAGACTAAAGCAGGGAGGTATCACCAGAGGGCATGGTTTGAAGTTGAAAGGTGGAAGGGTGAGGGGGGAAAAGAGGAGGAGGTTTTTCACTGAGAGGGTGGTGGACCCTTGGAATGCACTGCCTGGCGAGCTGGTTCAGAGAGCCAAAGTGGAGGGCTTCAAGAGAGGGTGGGATAGACACAGAAAGTGGATGTATCAGATGATGGCCTGGCCCAGGGGGGTGGGGATGGATGATAGGGGTTTCTGGAACACAAAGAGGGGAGAGGGCCTCAGCACCCAACTAGGGATCTGAGGTTCGAGCAGACTCAATAGACCGTAAGGCCTAATCTTCTGGCAATTAGTATGTTAGTATCTGAGAATGCCTGGCTAAACAGATGGTACTTAAGGCAAGCTTTGAATGCCTCCACAGAAGGGGCCTTCCTCACTGATGGCGGAAGTGAATTCCACAGGATGGGGCCGGCAATTCTAAAAGCTCTGTTGCCGGCAGTTTTCAACCTCGTCCTGGGACTCGCCAGGAGGACCCTCAAGGAGGATCGAAGGGAGTGGACTGAGGCAACGGGTGTAAGAAGGTCCACCAGGTAGCAAGGACCCAGTCTATGTAGGGTCTTAAGGGTAAGCAAGCCCACCTTGAAGAGCACCGTCCATCTAACTGGCAGCTAGTGCAGTTCACGCAACACCGGGGTGATGTGACAGTATTTCAACTGCCCAGTCAACAGCCTGGCAGCTGCATTCTGCACCAGCTGCAGTCAATGGAGGCTGCTTCCAGAGACCCCAAGGTAGAGCACATTACAGTAGTCAAGCCTAGATGTTACAAAAGCATGCACCAAGGTGGGGAGGTCCAAGGGTGGAAGCAGGTGTTTGATCCTGGCAATGTTTCTGAGATGGAAAAAACTAACCCTAACAACAGATGACACTTGATGTTCCATTGTCAGACCACTGTCCAGAACCACGCCAAGATTGCACACCCTAGAGAATGCCATCAATGGGACAGAGCCTAGAACTAGTCCAGTATCTGCACCAGAGGCCATCCTATCATGCCTCCTATTCGACTCCACCACCAGTACCTCCATCTTATAGGGGTTCAGTCACAGTCAACTAGAGGCCATGCAGTCATTGATCTCGGCAGGATAGTTGTTTAATACTTCCACTGCATTGGATGTCCTGAGGCAAAGGATAAGTACAGCTGAGTATCATAACAACGAAACCCCAAGCTGTACTTCCTAATGATCTCACCCAGGGGTAGCATATACATGGCAAACAACAGTGACAAAACTGAACCCTGAGGTACCCCACAAGATGGAATCCTAGGGGAGGAGAAGAAATTTCCCATCACCACCCTTTGCCTTCTGTTTGTCAAAAAGGACTCAAACCAGCTGATGACAGTGCCGGTGAGTCTACAAAAGTCCCTCAGGCAATCAAGTAACAACGATGGTCCACCATGTCAAAAGCTGAGGAGAGATAGAGTAGAATGGGAATTGTCCCCTTTCCTCGATCCCTCGCCCTGAGAGACCATTGTGCACCCAAACTAATGTGGTTTCTGTAGAATGTCCTGCACGAAAACCTGACTGGAGCAGCTTATAGATATCAAATGCCACAAGGTGTTTTACCAGCTGTTGCACCATAATCTTCTCCACAACCTTTCCCAAAAATGGCAGGTTGGAGGCCGGTCAATAATTCCCCTTGATGTCCGGGTCCAATGATGGCTTCTTCAGAAGGGGTCCCACCAGCACCTCCTTCAAGGTATCTGGGAAGACTCCCTCCAACAAGGAACACTGGACAATCAAGGCAAACATAGGGCCAACAGTGTCAACACATCCCATTAAGAAACGAGTTGGCACTGGGTCCAGCTCACAATAGGTGTGCTTCAGCTTTGAGGCCACCTCAGTGACATCGACCACCTCCACTGGTTTAAAGTCCCCCCAACCAGGCGGAGTGCCTAGTCGACAATCCAGGCGACCACTGTTGGCGATAACACGGCACACTGGCGGAATTCCCTGCCTGATGTTGGACACCCTGTCTGAGAAGAGCTGAGCAAACTCATTGCACAAGGCCTCAGAAGCTGCTTTTTTGGGGCTGTAGACAGGCTGGATGTAGAAGCCTATCCACAGTCTGAAAAAGTATAGCTGGTCGGTTTCTCCCAGCAGCAATCTCCCTGGACAGGAATACTGCCTTCTTATGGTTGATTGCCCCCGCTACACATTATAGTGTGTATGCAGGGCCAGTTTGTCCACGTCCAACATGGTCCTCTGCCAGCAGCACTCCAACCTCTGATCATTGATCTTCAATGCCTTGAGCTCCCCATCAAACCATGGGGACCTCAAGTGAGAAGATCTCGGTCATACACAGACTGGTGCAAGGGAGTCGAGTGCCTCAATCTTCGACCTATTATAGGTGACAACTGCTTCACCCCCACGTCCCCTGCATGCACTGTCCACACTAGATAAGTCTACTTCCACCAAAAAACCCTCCTGGGGTCAAACCCCTTAAAGGGTGGTAGCTTACCATCTCTGCAGGGGAGGGATCTCGAGGGGGGGCCCTGAGCAAGAGCTCCACCATGCAGTGATCAGACCAAATGACCCTATCAGGCCTGAGATTCTCAGTCTCAAGCCCCAGCGAGAAGACCAGGTCCAGCATGTGGCCACCCTGGTGGGTCACGGTAGTAACTACTTGTGACAGGCCCAGAGATATCATCATCTGGAGGAAGTGATAACCCAACCTAAATGACTCATCCTCAGCCTCATCATCAGCCCAAACATTGAAGTCCCCCAGGACCAAACACCAAGTGCGTGACCACCTCTCCAGAGTCTCCAGGTCCACCTGTAGGGTTCTTCTGCTCTTCTCCCCGTCCACCACCATCCCAACTTCAAGTCATTAGCAAAAAGGCTCATCTCAGTCCTGATACCATCCCTGATGACTGAGATGTAAGCATTAAACAGGAGTGGGCCCAACACTGACCCCTGTGGGACCCCGCTAATGACCCTCCTTGGAGATGATACCTCCTCCCCAACCACCACCCTCTGAAACTGCCTAGTTAGCCAACTCCCTATCCACCTCATTATCCTTTCCCCAACCCCCATTCTCCCCAGCTTGTCCAACAATCCTGAGTGTGGCACAGCGTCAAACACCTTGCTGAAGTCCAGAAAGAAGACATTCACTGGCCTTCCCTGGTCCAGTGCCTTTGTCACCCAATCATAGAACTCCACAAGGTTTGTCTGACATGATCTGCCCTGAACAAAGCCATGTTGGTGATCATCTAGATGGCCCTGTGCCCTCAGAAATGCCTCCAGTCTCTCTTTCAAGATGGCCTCCATCATCTTGCCCACCCCTGACATCAGGCTGACAGGCCTGTAGTTCCCGGCTCTTCCCGCGAACCACTTTTATGGATAGGCATGATATGAGCCATCCTTCAATTCTGAGGCACCCAGCCTGTTTGAAGGGAGGAGATAAAAACGTCCACCAAAGGTGCAGCAAGGACATCTGTCCTCTCCTTCAGCACTCTGGGATGAATGCCATCCAGACCCAGCTCTTTATCCATTCTCAGGGACTTAAGAGCCTCCCTTACCCTACCAACAGGGATTTCAATGTCAGAGAGCTCCCCCTATTCCTCATTCCCAGGAAGCTTCCCCCATGTGGTGTTTGCCTTCCATCGTCCCTTGTGAAGACTGAAGCAAAGTATTCATTAAGTACCTCCGCCTGCTCTCTGGCCTCCTCAGCCCACCCACTCCCTGACCTCAGTCTGCTAATCTGCCCCTTCACTTTCCTCCGTTCCCTGATATACTTAAAGAACCCGTTTTCTCCATTTCTGATCCCCTATGCCAACCTCTGCTCTGTCATCGCCTTGGCTGATCTCACCACCCTGATCACCTTTTTGGATATCCAATCATATTCTCCCCTGTCCGCATCCCCTTGCAAGTGCTTATATTGCCTATAAGCCGCCCTTTTCTCCCACACCACTTCCTGAACCTGCCTGGTCCACCAGCTCGGCTTTCTGTCCATACCTAACTTACGTCAGACCTTCATGCAGGCCTTAGTGGTTTCCAGGAGTCCTCTTTTAATAATTTTACACCTGCACTCTGTGTCCATGTCCTGTCTGATCCCCTCAAAAGCCTCTTTAGAATCACTGCCAGTGCCATACCCTCAAAGTTCGCTCCCCTGAAGTCAACAACTACTATATTTGTGCAATTTCCCCCTCCCCCAAGGTCCAAGGAAAAGCAAACCATAGTGTGATCACTCCCTGCCAGTGGGTTCCCTACAACTAGATTCCTAACTAAATCACACTCAGCCAGAACCACATCCAGAATGTGACCATCCCTTGTTGGGTCAGCCACCAGCTGAGAGAGGAATGCATCCTGGAAGATGTCCTGCAAGCACTGCTTCCCAGATGATGTGGATGCCATAGTGCCCCAATCAATCCCTGGCATGTTTTGGTCACTCAGGACCAGAGTTCTACCCCCATCCTGACCACAGTGCTCCCTTAGATTCACCAGGCCCTCCTCAAGTTCCTCAGCCAGGGTGGGCAGCCTATAAACCACCCCCAGGTTGACCTTCTTTTCCCCAGGACCCTGCAAGTTAACCCAAAGTGCCTCTACATGTCACTCTGCCTCCTCCATCCTGCATATATCAGTGCTGTTTCTAATGATGAGTGCCACCCCACCTCCCCTGCCCACATCCTGTCCTTCCTGAACACATTGTATCATTGTAATGAAGAAAGGTGTATGTTAATATAATAAACATACAAACATATGAAATACATCCCTAGTGGACTAGCAGACTCCCCAGCCCCAGTCCCCCTTTATGATACTAAACAAACATCCCTGATGGTCTAACAAACCCCTCCCCACCCTGATCCTCATCTTAAAATAATTAAATTTGCCCCTAGAGATCTAGCGGACCCCCCCAGTCCTGATCTACCCATATAGGAATAGTTATCATTCCATGATGGTCTAGTGGACCCCCGCCCCAGCAGGCAATGTCCCACCACCCTGCTCCCCATCCCGAATCACAGCAGGTGACTGGCACAGCCCTCCACTCTCCACCATGGCCAGTCATCCAACTGATTTGTCACTGTTCACATACTGTATACAGTATCATGGAGGCTTCCAAAAGTGGCACAAGTGCAGTAACCCGCCCACAGCGTGAAATCCTAAGTAGCCTTAGACCAGCCCTGAGTGGTGTAAGGGTACTTAAAATTTCACCCTCTGAGAGAGTTTACAGAATCCTGCATTAGGGGACATGACAGCGTATGGCTGCCACGTGCCCCCTAGCTCCATGCCGCAGCTCTTTTTGTGAGCCCATTGAGAATCACTCGCAGAACATCTTTTGGTGCATGCAGCACTTTGCGCCATTCCTTGTGGTGCAAGCTCCTTGCACCATTCTGGTAGCTGTGAGAATCAGGCCCAGAGTCTTGTACAGTAGAACTAGTCATTTTGCCCTAGATACCCACCTCAAGGACCATCATTGTAATGTACTTAAGGAGATAAAAAGGCCCACACTTATAGGATGGATGCATATTGCCCTGAAAAGCCTCACCTACAAACTCCTTAAGATAAGTTCTCCTCCCTGTTTGCATCTGATCTTGGAAATGCAGACCTTCAACAGAAATCTGAGGTTTTTGTCCCATGACCCTCTTGAAGTTCCAAATATGAAAACAAGCACAGAGCAGAGATCTTTCTCAGACAGGATCTAGCTCCATCATTTTGGAACTCCCTCCACCCTTCCATCAAAGACTGTCAACTCAATGGCACCTTCAAACTTGCCCTTAAAGAGCATCTAATTTCATTAGTCAGTTGTAACTGCTGAAACTCCATTGTTTGATTTTAGGTTCTGCACTTTAACCTATCCCTATTCTGCCTGACCTAGTAATAGTGTGGCTGTCTGTTTGTCTCTGTAAGTAGTTTACTTTTTGTGGTTTTTCATGTGTTTCTTCTTGGAGGAACTGGACCATTCTTGGACATAACATCTATGAACATTTCCTGGACTAAGGAACTACAAAACATCACCACCAGGTATTGGCATTCTCATCATAAATCAACTTTTTTGGAAGACATCAAAAAGCAAAAGTGAGGTCAGTAAATCTTTTATACAAGCTTCTGGGTTGTGGAGTGCAGCAGTGAATCCACATTTCCGTCTGACTTTCTTAAAGGATGTGTGCTTGTCTTTGAGGTCTATTCACAACTGTTTTGGAGAACAAAGGGAAATATTCTAACAAAGGATTTTTTACATCCTGCATATGCCCTAGGCCAATGTTCATCACCTTTAGGAATTTAACACTTTCTGGGTCTTTGATCTACAGTAACAATCAGTTTTCTGGTCCACAGTAGCTCACAATGAGTCACTCAGGAACACTCACCCTTGCTACAATAAACATGTGCAGTCTCCTGCCAAAACTGGCAACTCATAGATTGGGAGGACAAATCCTGCTTCTGATACTGCTATTATGCTTACATGGGGTATCTACTTCTGTTCCAATCAATAACCACCATGGAGAGAATACCTCACAAAACAATGACTTTACTTTCTCCAACCAAATTGCCAAAACACAACATGTGCATGCCTGCACCACCCTTATCCTTCTGAAGGGTTATACCTACAACTCATTTCGTATGCTCAGAAAATACAAAATGACACAACTGGTTCATCTCCCATTCCACACTATTAAACTGTGGTTTCTCTTACTCTTCATCATCCTATTGTCAGGGGATGTAGAACTTAACCCTGGCCCTTCTGTCCACCGCTCTTCCACTGACCTATCGTCTGTCTCAGGAAAAGGACTTCTCATTACCCATATGAATATTAGGAGCATTACCATGCACTTTGCTGATCTCGAGGCATGGACGAAAGTGTACAATCTTGACCTACTCTGCCTATCTGAAACATGGCTCAAGCCTCACATTCCAGACTCCTTATGTTCCTTGCCCAATTACTCCCTGATGCGGAGAGATAGGCCTTCCCCAAAACATGGAGGAGCGTCATTCTCCTCTATAAAAACCATCTTGATGTTACGGTCTGCCCACCCACTGGCTCACCCTCAGTCTGTGAGTCCTACACACAACCATTGCCCTTGGCACAAAAAAAACGCCACATTATCTGTGCCTACAACCCACCCACTGGAGGTATCACAGGTCTTCAGGATTTACTTAATTAAACCGTCACAAATGACAAGCAAAATGAGGTCATAATCTTTGGTGACTTTAACCTAAACTGGTTGGGACCAACTCACAACACACTGCTGACACTAATGCAGAGTTATAACCTGCACCAGATCTTAACTGAACCCACTAGAACCACCCCTTCTCTAACTACCTCCACCCTTATAGACTGGGTACTGGTGAATTGCCTTGATCATGTGCAAACTGCAGGCATCTTGGCAGATGCTATCACAGACCACTCCCCCACTTTTTGTGTATGGAGCCCAGAGACTGCTCCCCCACCCCCTCCACGCTACATCACAATTACCAACTTTGCCAAACTGGACGTGGAAGCTTTCCTCTATGATGTATCCTGTATCAACTGGTCTGACATCTATCACTCCCATGATGTTCAAATAGCCCTTGATATCTTCATTGATGATTTCACAGCACTTCAGGATAAACATACCCCAAAGATTACCAGAAGGGTCAGGGGTAAACAAACAAGATGGCTACACAATGACCTGCTGGCTAACCTGCGCACACGGGACAAACTCTGGAAGAAGTATAAAGTGTCCAGACTACCGGAGGATTACAATACCTACAAGGCCTCTCGGAGTGCCTGTAAAAAACAAATCAGAACAGCAAAGAGCATCTACTGCAAGGAACTGCTCACAAACTCTGCTGGTGACCCTAGAAAATTCTGGACACGCATCAAGACCTTTCTTGGGGCTACCCAGTCATCGACCCCAGGGGATATGATCCTAAATGGTGTGCATTGCAACGACTCAAACACTATAGCGAATGCCTTTAACAGATTATTCACGGACCTGTCTCAGTACACCTCGTCCTTTGCTTCACCTCCCACAGCATCTCAGCCTTACTGCACACCCCAGAGATCTGCATCTGGTGCTGACCACTGCCAACTAACTACTACCCCCCCCTTTCCACTTTAAAGCTATATCTAGATCTGAGGGCCAAAGGCTATTGCAAAACATATCCGACAACACTAGCCCTGGCTCAGATTCACTTGAGCTACGACTCCTGAAGCTAGAGGCACCATTGATTGCCTCGCCACTGGCCAAGATTTTCACTCTGTCGCTCTCTCTTGGTGTTGTCCCAGATCTCTGGAAGATTGCCCGAGTTATGCCTAACCTTAAAAAAGGAGACCCAAAGGATATTAACTACAGGCCCATAGCCATCCTCTCTGTGCCAAGCAAGCTACTGGAGAAGCTTGTTGCAACCCAAACCATTGACTATCCCACAAAGAACAACCTTCTCTCAGACACTCAGCATGGTTTCAGAAAAGGGCACAGTATCTCAACTGCTCTTCTCAAATTCTCCACCGAAGTACTCTGCAATATGGACAAAAGCCTACTCACTGGAGCAGTATTTATCAATCTTACCAAAGCTTTCAATCTTGTTGATTATCCCCTGCTTCTCTCAACCCTGCATAGACTTAACTTCTCATCCTCAGTAGTTGATTGGTTTAACAACTACCTATCAAACAGATTACAACTTGTTAAATTCAACTCCGCTCTCTCAGATGTGGCCAGCGCTGACATCGGAGTACCACAGGGCTCCATCTTGGGACCCCTTCTTTTCTCGCTACACATCAACAATGTAGATTATGCCATACTCTCCTGCTCTGCTATCCTATACGCTGATGATCTCATCCTCTACTCCAGCACTGACAAAGTTAATATCATTATCAAAAAACTCTCCTCGGATTTCAGGAATGTGCAAACATGGCTAAATGCTAATAAGCTCATCCTCAACACAAAAAAGACCCAAGCCATGCTATTTGGCACTGCTCCCAAACTCAGGGCCTGTAAGGAACCCCTCCTAGTCCATGACTCTGGGGGGACTCTCATCGACTGTGTCACATCCTTCAAATATCTGGGAGTCCTCCTTGATAAATCCCTTGATTTCAGTCTGCACATCCAGTCAACCTGTAAAGCAACAAATGCCAAACTTGGAATCACCTATAAGACTTGTCATCTGCTAACACCATCTGCCAAATTGGCAATTGCTAAGGGTATTCTGCTTCCAGCACTGACATATGGCGTCTCCACTTTTGCTAATGCCCATAAGACTGCTCTCCATAAATGGGATGTCACGTATAACAACATATGTCAGTATACCTCCTCTTCCCATCGCCTCAAGCACCACTGCACACTGTATAGTGACCTCTGATGGTCTCCCCAACTGCCTACCGACTATACTCCCTAGGGACCCTCACAGACTCTGTAATCTGTAACCAAACCCTCTCCTCCCTTGCAGCTCTACTTGTACCACAGACACCTGCCCACAGACTACACTCGGCAAACAAATTTCTACATATCATACCCAGGTGTCTTACTTCAAAAGGCTCTGGAGCATTTCACTGCACTGCCCCAGCCACCTGGAACTCCCTCCCTCCTGCCCTGAGGCAGGCTAACTCCCACCCAATCTTCAAAAAAGAACTATATTGCCACCTATCCTGGGGCCCCTGCACATGCTTTGATCCCACTTAATGCCTCACAGCTAACCACTCTATTTCGCCCAAGACACTGCTGAATTTCTAAACAAGCTTTGCTATAAAATGTCTTTATTGCTGCCACTTAGCCTAGTTTCAGTTATTTGCATGTACTAATGTCACTTTTGTCATCTCTGCATAGCTATATGTATTATCTCGAGTACTGTCATACTTGATCTGTAGTCTAACCTACCTGTACTGTATACTATGTACCTGTACTATATACTATGTATTGTATAACCTCATCTCATTGTATGTATGTATTCTCCCGGGTCGTGCCTGAAAATAGTCAACTTTGACTAGCGCACCTAACCCAGTTAACAAAAACTAAATAAATAAAATAGTATGTCCTAGACTGTCCTCACCTAGTGGAATTCTACTCATACTCTCTTGTTCCATTGTAAATTACATTTCATGATTAATGTTGTTATAAATTACTTAGCCTGCAAGTCTTTGTCTATTGTTATAACAATTTTCACAAATGCCATATATAAGTCAGTTTTGAAGTTTGTTTCTCTGTGTTTGAATCCTGATTGTATCTGGTTGTAAATAATTCTGGATCATCCATGAAAACAGGAATTCCAGTTCCAGGAGGCATATACAGTTACCAAAAACAAATAAATAAAGCATCAGTACTTACCTTCAATCAACCACCAAACATGAAGTTAAAAACTAATGCAACGCAAACTTCCCATAGCGTTCCAGTAAAGAAAAAAAATGTACAAAAACCATATAAAACACTTCATTGCAGTGGGAGACAATTTAATGGGCTTTGGCCTACTTTATCTAATCACACCAAGTTATACCAAGTTATTGCAAATTATGCACACACACCCCTCCTGAGACTTCCATCTCTCACACAGGAACTAATTCGAAATCCAAAGCTCATACACATGTTCTCACAGCAATGTGGTATATACAATATGATACAGTGTACACAATCTTTTAACAGAAATTTGACTTCTACATGGGCCATCATTAAAAGTAAATGGCAGGGAGCAGCTGGAAATACCCTTTAAGATGAAGGGACAGGGTGAACCTAGAAGTGATTCCCCCCAAAATGCAAAAAGGAATAGGTGGTGCTAGTAGTGGCAAGGGCAAGGAACAAGGAAAAGACAGATATGGGTGGAGTGGAACGAGTGTGGCAGTTGGTAACAGAGAAACAGATAAGGGTAAGTAAATAAAATTGGTGCCTGAAAGGTAGTCTGTCTAAATACTAGAAGCCTGAATGACAAGATCAGTGAACTACAGGTGATGGTGGCAATGGCTAAGTTAGGTCTGATGGTCATCACGGAGACCTGGGCCTCTGTGAACAATGATTGGAATCTAGCAGTTCCAGAATACACATTGTTCAGGAAAAATAGGGGCAAGGGTAACGAGAGAGGAGTAGTTCTCTCTATAGGAGAGGGAACAGAGGCTACAGAGGAAAGGACCATCAAGAAGGAATGGGAGGGTGGAGTCAGTCTGGGTTCAGATGACTACGGCCGTTGGAAAGAAGGTTAGACTGGGGGTGGTCTACAGGGCAATAAATGTGGCATAAGGAAGATGAAAAGGGAATTTAGTGTTGGTGAGGGACCTGAGCCTGCTAGAGTCAGGCTCTGAGTGTGGCATATAACAATATTTGTCATTTTATACTTTCTGTTCCATCAGTGAGTCATCACTGTACTTTATATTCCTGTTTGGGTTGGCTATCTCCGAAGTTAAAATTAATTTATTCTTTGTGTTGTTTGGCTCCTCAAGCAATATATTCCCAAAGCTCTTTTCCATTGTCGATTTAGTTGTAATTAGAGAATGATCGGTTAATTTGAGATCTAATGGGGATATTGTTTTAGAAGCCAATCCAGTTAAAAATAAGTTTGGTTCTCGCTTGTTTGTTTCTGTAGCTCCAAACTTATGGAATTACCTGCCATTGTCAGTACAATCAATTACCTTAGTTTTAAAGCAGAATTCAAAACTTATTTACTGTCTTTGGATATATGTAATTGTTATATGTGATATTGTAAGTGCTTGTTTCTTTTTTGTTGTTTGTTTTGCTTATTGTCCTGGTCGGTCCTGATAAAGGGCTTTTGCCCAGTGTCCTTACCTGGTTAACAAATTTAAAATAAATAAATATAAAATGGGATACCCCTGCAACCAAGATCATAAGGAGTTAGGTAATGCTGATGTAACCCCTAGGTGGCGCTATCCCTTGGGCTACTATCCCTGCCTGTTTGGCTAGTAACAGGTTTAGGGGCCTAGGTTCGGAGACGGGTGCCTCCACCCAAAGGTCTGGGTTGGTATTAGTCTGAATAACCAGGCCACAGCCCTCTGAGACACTGAGACCCCCCCTTGTCTCCTACTAGTGGCCCACACAGTACACCATGTACACCTTCCCAATACCGTTGACCAGTCTGGCACAAGCACATATGCTGAGCACTTACCCCGAGGACTGATTACTTCAGCTTGGCTCCAGGGACCCCCGGTAAAACAAGGTGATGCAATACCAAAGAAACAATGCAATATATTCAACATAAACTGACACCACAGTCAATGTAAACTGCAGAAAAGAGTAGATCTGATTTATTCAGGGGGCTGTAACAAGGATTGGGTCAATCAGGTTAATTGGCTTAATCACACTAAAAATCACACTGCTGTGCATGTACTCAAAGTCCCAATCTGTCACACTCTCTGGGTACCCAGGATGGAAAAAAGGGCTAGGCAGGACCCTGTTGGGTAGGCTATTAGAGTTTGTTGGGGCTCTGGGAAGAAAGAAACATGCACACCTCCCAATTGTAATATGGAGCCGAAGGGCTCAGTTAATGGAAACAACACAATAATCAGATGACACACTTTTGATTTAAAAGATATGTTGCAGGGAGCTACCCTGTGTACTGTTCACAATACCCAATGCTGAGAGCAAGATGGATGATGGTTGTTCTGGATTGCCAGAAGAAGCAGGGTATGGAGACAAGACTCTCGTGGCAGGGCCTAACAGTATGTGAAAACAAGCGGATTCAGTCCGATGAAGCAGGGAACAGCTTCCAGCCTTCAACACACAGCTTAGTTCATGGAGGGGAACCAGGCAGCGACCCCCCTCCAGCTTGCAGCACATTTATATATAAAGAAAATTTACTGTACCAGACCAGCGACTCCTTAGTCCTGATCGCAAAATCACTACTAAACTGGGAGCACTACAGTACCTAAAGTTTCTGACAGGCCAATTGCTTTTAGCAAAATCTTCGGTCTTCTTCAGGTGAGCCTGGTATTCTTCCACTGCTTACTTCTCCACACACTAAACGGATCACTGTCTGACTATTTTTCTCTCGGCTCCTCTCTCTCTCTCATCAGTAGAATGGCAACAGTTTGAGTTTTGGGCCTTAAACGGTTCTCCCACATGAATTACTGTGCAATACGGCTGCTCGATTATGCAAGCTCTTTCCTCTTCAACTTCCAACTTGAATCTGGCTTGCCAGCAGACAGCTCAAGAGATTTCCCTTAAATCCATGGGTGTAGCCAGAAATTTCCATTTTGTACACAGTCTCCAACAGTTACACCCCTCCAATTAAAAAATGTACACATCCTTTCCAAATGGCACCCCCTTCCAAATGAGTCAGATTGTCGTCAGATGATTCCTCTAATGTCTAAAGAGGTTATACATTTATCTGTCTCCTAAACAACAGAAGTTTAGACAGAGACACTCCTCAGTGACCTACACCAACCCAAATATTACAGAGTAGAATGAAAATGTTAACAGAAAGTCATATGGTTTGTGACAGGCACTCAACAAAATTGCACACAAATGTGTACAGTGAGTATGCCTGTCTACACCCTTGCTTAGATCCAAAAGGTTCGGTTGGGCAGTTTAGCTGTTAATCACAGTAAGAGCTCCCCTTTCTATTGCAAAAAGGCGCCAACAGTCTAAAACTACAGATCCTAACTGGTAATCCATACAGTTCCATTTCAGCAGGCTCCATTTTAGAGTCCCCCAGTACTGATTGGCCCAATTTGGCAGTTTGTACCAAAATGGTGGAGCTAAACTGAAAAGTCCTTGCTTCAAAAAGGCAGGTTAGAACAACTTACATTATCATCAATATTCTAAATAATTACCAGCACTTAGTTACATCTTTCAACAGGGCTCCCTCTGCAAAGGCGCTCATTGACAATCAACATTTAAACGGCTTAGACGCCAAACACCAACCAGACTGTGAGCAATTAGGCAAGCTCTGGGAAGACTTTTCAGGAACCCCCATTTGTAGAGGGTTACGCTGAACACATTGCTGGACTGTTTGTTGGTGTAGATGGTCAGGGATCCCACATGGGAAGATACCATTATCAATTTGGTATTTGCCAACTCAGAAATTGGTGGAGGAAGTGGCAATCAGGGCAACTTTGGAATCCAGTTTCTACAGTTCTGTGTTATTTGATCTGGCAGTCTGGAACACTTGTTAGTGGGGTTCAGCTGGAATGTACTGAGGAGGAGAAGGATCTAGGGGTGCTCATAACATGGAGTATAAACAACTTGGCTCAGTGCAGGAAGTCGGTAGCAAAAGCTAACAGAAAACTGGGGTGCACAGCGAGGGGAATCTCCTCTAGAAATAGGGAGGTGATCCTGCCCCTCTACCAGTTGTTGGTCAGGCCACACCTGGAGTTCTGGTGCCCATTCCTGAAGAAGGACATCAAATTGTTGGAGGGTGTACAGTGTAGGGTCATGAAGATGATCCAGGGATTAGAGGGATATTCCTATGAGGAGAGGCTGGGTGAGCTGAACATGTAGTCCCTGTTGGAGAGGAGGGATGGGGGGGGGGACATGATCGAAACCTTCAAATACCTAAAGGGGATAACAAGACTAGTACATAAGGGATTTTCCAGCTCAGAAGGGGGAGGGTCACGAGGGGGCACCAGCTGAGATTGGAGGGAGAATGATTCAGGAGGGAAATCAGGAGACAGTATTTCACAGAGAGGGTGATAGACAAGCGGAATACTCTGCCTGAGGAGGTAGTAGCCTGTAGCATGGTAGACGGCTTTAAGAGGGGTGGGGACAGAGCAAGAGGGGGGTAATTATGAAGAGGGAAGGGTTGGGGCAGCTGCAAGGTGAGGGGCTAGATACACAATCGAGCAGACTTGACAAACCATGAGGCCTGTATCTGCTGGTGTTTTCATATGTTTGTATGTTCATACTTGTTCTCCCCTTGACCACAGTAATTCTCAATCTCAAAAAAAGCAGATTTTCATCAGATGTGAGAATGAGTCAAGAAAAGCATAGTGGGTGTAGACTTGACTGAGGTAGTAGAGGAAAAGTGGTTGAAGATCAAGGGCCAATTCTGCAGGTGACTGACTCTTGTGCTAGGAAGGTCACCAAAAAGAACAAGTACTAGAAGTCTATCTGGTTATCAGAGGAAGTGAGGGAGGCCGTGAAGACGAACAACGTAACCATCAAACAGTGCAAGAGAAACAGGAGAAATGAAGAATGGCAGGAATACCAAATCAAACTTAAAGAGACAAGGGGGCAGTCAGGAAGACAAAGGCAGACACAGAGCTGCAGATTGCTAAGGGTATGGAGAAAAATAATTTTTTAATTAAATTTAATTCTTACATTAGAAAAAAAAGGAAAACTTGGGAGGGGTTTTCAGAGTACCAGAGGT
This sequence comes from Neoceratodus forsteri, assembly GCA_016271365.2. Taxonomy (NCBI): domain Eukaryota; kingdom Metazoa; phylum Chordata; order Ceratodontiformes; family Ceratodontidae; genus Neoceratodus; species Neoceratodus forsteri. The sequence continues at coordinate 522,692,706 of CM057458.1, forward strand.
TGGGAAGGGGAGGATAGTGGAAGAAAATTAACAGAAGGCAAATGTACTGAACAATTTGTTCTTGTCAGTATTCGCAGTTAATAATAATAATAATATCTTTATTTATAAAGCGCCTTTCGGTTATCAAGGTGCTGAACAGTAGGAATAAATAAAACATTAAAATCCACAGTTCAGAAAAATAAGTACAAATATAAAATCAGTTTTGGTAAGCTTGGTGCCATAGGTGAGTCTTTAGGGCTTTCTTAAAGCCCTCCATGGTCATGCACTCCCATAACTGACGGGGTAGAGAATTCCACAGGGCTGGGGCCACATACATAAATGTACAGGCCCCCAATGTCTTCAAAGATACTCTGGGAATCTACAGCAACCCCTCATCAGCTGAGTGAAGCAGTCGCCCAAGGCAGTAGGGAGACAGGAACACTTTCAGATAGTCTGGGCCTTGTCTGTGTAGGGCTTTGTAGGTCAGAAGCCGGACCTTGAAGGTGATCCACCACTGAATAGGCAGCCAGTGCAGTTTGCACAGCACCGGTGTGATGTGACACACCCAAGGGGACCCCATCAACAACCGGGCCGCAGCGTTCTGCACTAGCTGCAAGAAGTGGATAGCAATTCCCGGAGACCCTAGCTACAGGGAGTTGCAGTAATCAAGGGGCGAGGTCACAAAGGCGTGGATCAATGTAGAAAGATCACCAGATGGAACTACTGTAGGTGCTTGACCCTGGCGATGTTCCTCAGATGGGAAAAAGAGGACTTGATGACTGCCAACACCTGAGGCCGTAGTGTCAGCCCATCATTAAGAATCACCCCCAGGTCCCCCACCCAGAGCAAAGAAGCTGGGAGCCTCCCAGGCAAAGTCCGGAAGGCTGACTAACCCCTGACCCCTCTGTCTGGCAGCCCGGATCCACAACCATCACCTCAGTCTTTTCTGAGCTCAACTTCAACCAGCTGGAATTCATCCAGTCCTGGATTTCAGTGAGGCAGTTGTTAAATACCAAGTGCGCACTATCCTGGTCAGGTGCAAAAAGACAGGTAGAGCTGGGTATCATCAGCATAGCAGTGAAACCTCAGCCCATACCATCTTACAATGTCTCTGAGGGGCAGCATGTACACCACAAACAACATGGGGGGCAACACCAAGCCCTGAGGGACCCCACATGGCAGACAGAACGGGTCGGAGGAAAAAAATCCCCGACACCACCCTCTGACTTCTGCCATTGAGGAAGGACTTAAACCACCTGAGAACTGTACCAGACAGGCCACAGATGAACCTCAGGCACTCGAGGAGCACCCCATGGTCCACCGTGTCAAAGGCTGAGAGGAGATCAAGAAGTACCAAGATAGAACAGCGCTTCTGATCTCTGCTTTCAAGAGATCATTGAGCACCTGAACCAGAGCAGTTTTGGTACTATGCCTCTTACAAAAACCAGATTGGAGAGGTTCATAACTATCGTGGATGGTCAAATGGTTCTCCAGTTGTAGCCCCACAACCTTCTCAATCACCATCCCAACAAAGGGGAGGTTAGAGATCGGTCTGTAGTTCGCAAGGCAGCCTGGGTCCAAAGCAGCTTTCTTCAGGAGATGTGTCATCACCGACTCCTTCAGGGAGCTAGAAAACTTACAAAACTATCCTTGCAAGGACCGGGCCAACGATGTCACAACAACCCGTAATCAGGGAGGTTGGGCCCAGATCCAAACTAGCACATTGGTCGCATACTCTGGACAATCCGTACAACATCCATGAACTCCAGCCAGTTGAAGGAACTCCAGACAAAATGAGGAGGAGTGACCATACACCAACCACTAGCAGCTCCCACAGAGTGTGCCGTTTGGATCTCTACCCTGATGCTGGCCACCTTATCCACAAAGAACCAAGCAAGCTCATCACACTCAATCTGTGAAGAAGCTTTTTGAGACTGAAGACAGGCTGGGTTGCACAGCCTGTCCACGGTTAAAAAGAGCTCAGCCATTCAGTTCTGAGCAGCAGCAATCTCTCCAGACAGGAACTCTGTCTTCTTACAGGTGATTGCTGATTGGTAGACTTGATAGTGTTTCATCAATCTAAGGTGGTCAGCCCCTAAGGTGAATTTCCACCAGCAGCGTTCTAACCTTTGACCGAGTCACCGAAATGCCCTCAAGGACTCATCATACCATGGGGACCGAGGGCGAAGGGAGAGAGAGAATGAACTCAGACAGGAGAGATAGAATCCAGAGCCATAGTAATGGCCTTGTTATAGGCCTGAACCAGGCTCTCTGGACTCCCACTTGCCTCCAGAATTACCAATAGGTCAAGTACCGCCACTAGACCATCAGGACTCACATCCAGTAAATGGTGGTATCTAATCATCTTCATAGGTGCTGGCCTATGAAGGGGGTGCAAAAACTGAACCCCACAGTGTGATGATCCAACCATCTGACCAGTTCCACCACCAAGTTGGAGGTTTCGATCCCCAGGATGAAAACCTAGTCAAGGGAGTGACCGTGCTTATGGGTAGCAGAGGTAACTGCCTGTATAAAGCCCAGTGATATTATCAACTGGTGGAAGTCCTGTACAAATCACGAGAGTTCATCATTGACCCAGGCTTTAAAGTTGCCCAAGACCATCAACCTGAACGAATCAAATGCCATGTCGACTATGAAGTCTGCTTCTTCCTAGAGGAATCACTTCTCATCCCTGGTGGATGGTAGATGTGAGCGATCCTACAGCCTACACCTGTTACCATGGTGCACTTGAATGAGTTGGTCTCCTCAACTGGCACATTTGTGAGGTCAGGTTCAGTCTTGAAACAAATCGCTACCCCCCCCATGGTCTGATCTCGAGCAGTGTATCACCGAATACCCAGCCGGAACCGCAGCCTCCAGAATGGGGCCAACATTCTTGTCCAGCCAGATCTCGGTGATGCAAGCCAGATCTGCTGTCCTGACAAGGTCTGCAATTATTGCAGTCTTGTTTTTAAAAGATCTGGCATTGCATAACACCGCTCGAGTCATATGGGATTCCGGGGCTGCCCGAGCTACCTGCCCACCAATGATGGAGCCCTTGGGTATGGAAACCAGACATGGAGGACCACGTTCCAGAATCCATTTCACCCCAGAGCATCTCCTGGACCTAACTACCCCAATGCGAGAACCCCACTCATTCATCCTCTGCTGTTCACAGCCCCCCGACATACACCCAAACACAAGCACCCAACAAATACAATACCACGAAATGAACAAATAAAAACAAAATTCCCCAAAACAATTAAAACAAGTCCTACTCTCTCTCACAGAGAAGAGACAGCTTTAAAGAAATAATAACCCAAAATAAAATACCTCCCCCCAAAAAAAATAAACAACCACAGCAGAACTTAATATATGTCAATTCAATTCACCACCCTCTCTCACTGGGTGGGGAATCAAATTAAATAAAAGAGGTCAAAGAAAACACAAAAAAAACACCTCTTCTAAAAACTTAAGTAATTACTCCTTCTCTCTCTCTCTCTCTCTCTCTCTCTCTCACACAGAGAGGACAGAAGTTAAAAAGAAAAATTTAAAGTGGTAGTAAACAAAAGCAATAATATTAAAATAACACAAACTCTTCACTCCCCACTCCCACCCTTACAATGCCCTTCACTATACTTCAGTAATTAGAGGCAAAATTATTAGTTTTGCAGCTCACAGGAAAAAGCTAAGAGAGCAACAATTAGCAAATTTAGAGAAATCCCTTAAAGAGAAAGAAACTCAGTATTATAAAACTAAAAACCCCAATCATAACTCACAACTACATCTTGAAATTCTTCAGTTGAGAATTAAAATTAACGAATTAATGTCCAGGAAAGCTGAACTTGCCCTTTTAAGGCTTAAACACCGCTATTGGTAACAAAGAGATAGATGTGGGAAATTGCTTTCATATCAGCTTAAGACTCAACAGATGGAGAGATATAGTGCTGGCTTGAAAGACCCATCAGGCCAAATTTATACAGATAACCCTACAATCAATCACATTATGTGATCTTGCTACCAGCAACTATATTCTCATCAAAATCCCAGTTCTTCCAACCAAATACATAGATTTCTTGAAAAACTGCAGCTACTCCACCTCTCTCATCAAGACATGGCAATACTGGATGAACCCTTTACCCTACAAGAGATCCAAACAGCGCTATCATCCTTAAAAACTGTAAATCTCCTGGGAGTGATGGTTTCCCTGTTGACTTCTATAAATCCTTATCCGGTACTCTTTGCCCCTTACTTCTTAATGTCTACCTGGAAGCATCCTCGAATGGTAAGCTATCCCACACTATGACTGAGGCCATTATTACTGTTTTACCAAAAAAAGATAAAAACCCTTCTTTTCCCTCAAATTACAGACCGATATCACTGCTTAATACAGATGGCAAAATCTTTGCTAAATTATTTACCCTTCGTTTAGATTCATTAATTTCAAAACTCATCCATACTTCTCAAGCTGGATTTATCAAGCATAGAACTGGTTCTGATCATCTTCGTTCTTTACTTAACTTAATTTACAAAGCAAAAACTCTTAAATCACCAGAAGCGGCCATCATCATTGATTTTGAGAAAGCATTTGACTCCTTTAATTTGAACTATTTATACCAAGTTTTATTGTATTTTGGTATCACTAATAATTTTTATGCATGTATCAAATTACTGTATACTCTCCTTTCTGCTCGAATTCTCACTAACTCCACTCTATCCCCCTTCTTTCATCTTGCAAGAGACACCAGACAAGGATGCCTCCTATCACCATATTTGTTTATACTTGCCATGGAGCTTCTCTCTGCAGCTCTTTGTCAATCCTGCATAATTAAAGGCATCCCTATCGGTAATTCTCGTTATACTTCACTCTCTTATGCAGATGATCTTCTTATTTTACTAGAAAATCTCCAATCTTCAGGGCAACCTCTAGTTAAACTCCGTAATGAATTCACCTCTATCTCAGGACTTGCTCTAAATCTTAATAAATCTGAAACGCTACCATTTGATATCCGCTGCAAGCCCTATATGAATAATCATTTGGGCTTCTGTTGGGCTCCCCAAGGTATCTCATATCTAGGCATCCAGATCACCCCATCATTGGATAAAGTATGGGATGCTAATCTCTCTCCTCTGCTAACTAACATTAAAAATACACTTGACAGATGGAAATTGCTTAATCTTACCTTTAATGGGAAAATTTCTGCTATTAAAATGACAATAACTCCTAAAATATGATATATTTTTCTAATATCCCATTAAAACTTCCCTCTTGTTTCCTCATCAAAATAGACAAAATAAATGGTAATTTTATTTGGGACGGCAAAATCCCCCGATTTAGCTGCAACAAACTTAGATCCCATTGGTCAAGAGGTGGATTTGACCTCCCTTGGTTTCAAGCCTACTTTTGGGCTTTCCGCACAGCCCAAACTATCAAATGGTTTATTCAACCTGACACTAATACACCATTATGGGTTAATATGGAAGCCTCCCTTTCTGCAAACAATATTGCTACCTCCTTCATTTATAACTCCTTCCCCCCCAATTTAAAATCTCACCCCACCATAACATCATCTACGCTCTATTGGAAAACAATTCATAAACACCTCAAATCAAACCCAACCCCTCTTGCTTATGCTCCTATTTGGGGAAATTGTCAAATATCTCTTGAAAATCATCCAATCTTCTGTCAAACCTGGAAAAATAGAGGCATACTCTTCTTGAGAGACATACTTGAACCCCATATTTTAAGATTAAAATCCTATTTTGATCTATGCACTCAATGGAATCTTCTCCGCCAGGATTTTTGGAAATAACTACAGCTTCGTACAGCATGCACCTCTTATTTCCCACTTATTACGAATCAGTCCTTATATGATCAGCACGTCTCCAAATGGATAAAAACAACATCTAAACTGAACAGTGCTATCTACAAATATATTAGAGACTCACTACCTGACCAGTCCATTAGTGCAAAAAATAAATGGAGCAATCTGTTACATTATAACATTACCAATGAATGATGGCATAGGTGTTTGCTTTCCTGCCACAAATCTTTTCATGATAAATGTAGCTCACTTATTCAGACTAAAACCTTTCACTTATGGTACAGGACCCCAATTGTATTGCATAAAATGGGATTAATGGATAATAATAACTGCTGGTGCTGTAACTCTCCCAATGGCAATTTACTTCATATTTTATGGGATTGTCCCCTCATACAAAAGCTTTGGCATCATATTCATATATTTGCAATGAAAGTGACCAGTCAATCCTTTGTATTGGATCCCAAACACTGTATACTTGGTACTTTTGACTTTTGTTCCTATAATATCTCCCAATCTCTGAACAGATGGTTAACCATACTTTTCCTTCTAATTAAACGTAGTATACCTATGCATTGGAGATCTAATATAATCCCCACTTTCTCTGACATTCTTAAACATTTATCTCAGTATGCCTCCCTAGATCATATGACACATATCTCTTTTAACCAACTTACTATGTATAATAAATGTTGGCAGAACTATTTTAAATATTTGGATTCATCTAGCTCTTCTGGTGCTTATTGTATGGATTGAAATATTTTACATTCTTTCTTTTTCTCTCCTCCTATTGATATTTTTTTTTCAAGTCTCAGGTTATGGTCTCGCTCTTTCTCTCCTCACTTTATACTTTCCCTTTCCTCTCTCTTTCTTTCTTTTTTTTTCTATTTTCCTTCTCTTTTGATTACTCTTTCAGATGATCTTTCTTTTCCCTTTGTTATTCTATAATTCCTTCTATATAGGTTTTAGCAACTTTCTAACAATGTCATATATAGAGAATAACGGATGGGGAAGGGTTTGATATGAGAATTTAATGCACACCCGAGTTGTGGGATGCTACATAAACCCCGAGGGCGAAGCCCGAGGGGTTTATCAAAGCATCCCACAACAAGGGTGTGCATTAAATTCTCATATGAAACACACTCTCCATCTTTTATTTTTTATAATAACAGACCAGCAATTTTTCTCCAGCAGTTTGTGAAACTGTTTGGCCCCGCCCACATACAGAATGTTGGCCAATGAGGCAGCAGCATAGTTTGACTGGAATGGCTCATGAATGTCATAACAACCAGCTGGTTGTTATGGAAAATATCAAAATGGTCAGTACATTGAGAGAAATTGCTGCCCAGTTATTATATCACAATAATGTACAACTATGACTATTCATACCTCCTTTCTCAATTTCTACCCTTCCTACTTTCATTCTATAGTATGCAGTGTTAAGCCTTCCTTTAATACATAATTGTAATTGTCTAGCTTAGATCTGTAACCCAAAACTCATTATACTACTACTGAATAGTCTTTGTTTCTGTTAGATAATATGGTGCTTGGTTCATTATATGTAATCGTATATAGTATTGTTATAGAGTATACTTGTTCATTTGTTTATCTTATAAATACTTCAATGAAAAGATTAACTGGAAAAAAAAATAATTTCCCACTACCAGTAAGAACCAATATAAGAGGATATATTAGCCACAACCAGGCAATAACTTAGGTTAAAACTGTAGAGCCAATCACCAAATGTCTCTTGTATGGGTGATTCAGTTCAGTGAGCTCATACCTCCACAAATATCCAAATAAGGTATATGTGCACCACCTCTCCCATAGATACACTAGATCCAGAAAAGTTGTTAATGATGAGGAGTTAGCCAGGCACTCTCACTGCTTGAGAGATTATGAAAATTAGCCAGGCACTCTCACTGTCTGAGAAATTACAAAGAAAATGTCAAGTAATATAGGAAAAAGAGGAAGTCTGACCGTGTCAGGAGTCGAGTCCATGCTAAGTTCGTAAGATAGTTCTTCTTCTTCTAGAGATCAGTCCACCTGGAAACTGTCAGGAGCCTGAAAAACTCTGCCCTTGTAGACCACAGCCAGAGATGTTCCACTGCTGTGACTTCAGACCATAGTTAGTGTCGGCCCACCAGCCAACCCCCTCCCCCGGAGGGCTGGGAGAACCTAGGGCTCGTCAGTCAGCTCTCCAGCTGACTCAAAGCCCAGACTCCTGTACAGCAGCAAATCCAGTGACCAGTCCTCAGGACAAGGTCAGGCCCTCCCACCACACCAGCAACTGACCCCACAAGTGCTCAGTCCCAGGGCAACAGCGTCTCCAGTTCCACACAGAAAAAAATGCAGCCAGATCCTAGTAACAATACTGGCAGCAACAGACTCAGTCTTCCAGAGTCAGCTCCAAAACCCACACGGCAGACAGAAACTTCCTTCCAACAAATCCCAGTCTGGGTCATCAACAGTGCCTCCTCTGGGTTCATCCCAGCTCTCTCACTCTCTCTCTCTCTCCTCATCACTCTCACACCGCACAAAGAGCAGGGCAACGGAGAATGGTACATCTGTTCATAAAACAGAAGATAATGACAAAGATATTGCAGTGAGAGGGCCAGTTAAGAAACATGGGTCTCTTTCAGAGAGCAGGATCAAAGTAGCCACACAGGTGCAGGAAATGGGGAGGGTAGTGACCATGGGCATGGCTGAAAGGGTGAGAAAATGGTTGGAAGTCCTCAGGGAGGATAAGGCACTGAGCCCCAGACAGCATATGCCTGAGGATACCTAAGGAACTGGTCACAGAACTGGCAGAACCCTTGACCATACTTTTCAATGATTCACTAGAGTGTGGAGTAGTGCCAGGGGATAGGATTGTGCAGGGGTCGTGGGCTAACAGATGGACCAGACACCAAACTTCAAGTTCAACACACAATCTCTGTGTGATGTTTATTCAAAATGTAGGAGATAACCTTCAGCAAGGTAGTGTCAGTGGCTCAGTAGGTAGCACACTCACCTCTGAGGCTGGGAGATCAGAGGGCTGTGAGTTCAATTCCCACACCTTGCACTAGGGTTAATATCCCAATACTGACATTGTAGTGCAGCATGAGGGAGGGTGCTGCAGTTCTGAGGTGCTGTCTTTTGGATGAAACGTTAAATCAAGGTCCCATCTGCTTGGATTGGAGGTAGCTCAGGTGGATGTTAAAGATCCCATGGCACTTATCGGAAAGAGTAGGGGAATTTTTTTTATTATAGGTGGACTTCATTATCATACAGTCAAAGTATAACAGTTTGAGATGCAAACTTTAAATATCACAAATAAAGCAAAAAAATGACAAAAACTATGCATACTTCGGCATAACAATAAAGAAACTTTTCCAACAAATACCCACATGAAAACATTTAGTATTCTAGTTAATACTCTAGTCACACCAGAAAAATATATTTCCCTAAGTTACCCATTTCACACAGTTTAACCATAAATGTTGGGATTTCTCCCAAGGGTATCTCTTAATATCTGCCTTCTGTATGCTCTGCAGAGAAAGACATATATTGTTTAACAATTCCTGATATGAGATATGTTTTTGTTGCAGAACTAGCATACACCTTGATTGCCACAAAATGTACCTGATTACTACCAAGGGAATATACACTGTGTCTCTATGATATTTACCCAACTTATTTCCCTCAGGTCCATACATGATTGCCTGATATGTCAGATGTTTTAGCCCTGGCTCTTCCCAAGATTGAGATAGATTCATCCAAAAGCAAGAGGCATAAGGGCATGCCAGAAAAAGGTGTTGCTGTGTCTCTGTTATCTGGGTACAAGTGTACCAAGGACAGTACCTTTCAGATAACTGTTTGTGCCTGCTAGTCCCATTTACCCCAGCCTGCCATAATTACCTAACCAAGTAACATCTCGAGCATATGCAGGAATCCTATCATTGCTCAACTGTTTCATAACATATGGCAATTTAGCCCTCTGCCATCCTGGGAATTCTACCTCTGAGGTATCTTCAGCCATTAAGATGGCTGTATATATATATAGTTTTCCTATCCCAGTTAACCATGTGTGTAGGCATAATTCCCCATCTGATGGCATTCTTAACACAATCCTTCCCATACCCTGGGGTTCTTGAGGGAAGAGACCTTGCTTTCTTATTCTCCCATGCTAGCAAATGGGGGGAGGAGCCACTCCTTGACCAAGGGCACCCAATATCTTATATTGGGCTGCTATGCAGAACCAATGTTATAGGCAATAAACAGACTAAAGTAGAAGGTGATGTGGTGCATCCATCTTCTTTAACCAGAAGATATGTGAATTATCTTTTAATAGGGTTCAGTCTCAAGCCCCAAAAGGAGTGAAAAAATACTCCATAGAGAAAGAGTTATTGCAGAAAAAGTCAATACAATGTCTAAAAATAAAAATAAATACCAAAAAAATCCAAAAAAACAGTCAATAATGCAGAAAATAGAACAAAAAAGAAAAAGAAAAATCCCCCAAAACTGAAACAAACACAAGCAGTAGATCAAAAGAATGCAAACAATATCATTCTTGATACTATGGATGTGATTATACAAAATTACCTTTCTTTTACTGCCCATTGTGATCAAACTATAAAAAACGCTAATAGGGCTCTTAACTGTATATTGAGACATACAGTAAGTAGAAGTAGAGAGGTTTTGATCCCTCTGTATGGATCGTTGGTTAGAGCCCACTTAGAGTACTGTTCCCAGGATTGGTCCCCTTACACTAAGGATGAGATAGCGAGAGTGGAGAGAGTGCAGCGAAGGGCTACCCGATCAATAATGGGACTTACAAATATGACATATGAGGAGAGGTTGGACAATTTGGATCTGTATTCCTTGGCTTATAGGAGATGGAGGGGTGCTGTGATTTTAGTCTATAGGTCATTTCAAGATAATATCCTCAGAGAAGATTTAGGACTTGAATTATTTGTCAGAAATTACAATACAAAAGCTCATTGCAGACAAATTCAACAACAAAAGTGGAAATCACAAAAAAGAAAACAGTGGTTTAGTCAGAGGGTCATTTCAAAGTGGAATTCTCTCCCCTATGATATAATTTGTAGTCCAACTTTAGATATTTTTAAAATAAGATTGGATGATTATAGTAGAACCAAGTCCTTAGTTTATTAATCCATTCACTGGTTGATAATACAATTTTATACAAGCAGACAAGGATGAAAGTCTATATATGCTTTGTGCCAACTGTGATACTATGATACTATGATTCAGAAAATCCTATTAATCCTCCCCTCACCAGTACATAACAACCAATGCAAAACTGTCAAAAAACATAGCGATCTAAGATGAAGGAGGTGTTAAAACCCCTTCCAGATAGCCATCACAGTGGGCCTGGGGTATGATAATGAGTCTTTAAAAAAAAACTCTAGAAAAGCAGCTTCACACAATTTCCCCACAGATAAATAAGGCATTCTCTGTTGCCGAAAAACATATTTACTCCTTGCCTGCCATAAATAAAATTTTAGAACAGCAAATACCACCTCCAGGGTAGTACGATCATAATGAAGCAATCTACCTGCATAAATGCCCAAAATAGACTGGTCATAAGTTAAATTCATGATCCAAGGCAACTGCCATCTCTGCGCCAAAAATTCCCAAAAGTGAACTGTATAAGTACACTCAAAGAAAAAGTGAGGCATAGACTCTACAGGGGCCAAACATTCCAAATAAGGGCAGAATCTGTCCTCAACAGGCTTGTGCTTCAAGTTGCCTCTCACATTCACTCTGCCATAGGTGCACAACCATACTACATCCCACATTCGAAGGGGTAACCTCAAATTATTCAGTTGGTGAATGGCAATAGGAATCCACTCTGCTCTACACTCAGGCAAGGCAGGAGCTGAAGGACCTATAGGACCCAAAACTAAACAATATAATCGCTGCCTGTTTAAGGTCAGAATATCCGGTTTAGTCACCTTCCATAGGTGAAGCTTCTTCAATGAAGATTTATACCACCCAGGTAAACCCATTCAGGGTATCAATTTTGGTTATTCAATGTCCCATTTTAAAAAACAAGGTCCAAGGACACACCAAATCCATTTCTTACAGAGGGATGAGGCTTCTTGTACCTCAATCTTAAGAGTCCCTACACAAAACAAGGTATGGAAAAACACCAATGGATGCAACATAGCAAGACCCCTCCTGTTTCCTCGTCAAATAGGTAAACTCTCTCTTAATAGGGTTCAAGTGACTACCCCATACCATCTGGAAAAAACAGGCTGTATACTCTAGTGCCACAGTAAGAGGGAATGGGAAATATCCATGCAATATATAAAAGAATAGACACTAAAAATTGTTTTATCATGAAAATACATTTAAATTTAGATAATTACCACCCTCTCCAGTGGCCAACTAAAGCCTCACATCTACCAAGGGAGGTATCCCAGTTCCTGTCTGCTGCATCTTCCCCTCCAAAAGAACCCCCTAAAATTTTAATAGGGTCAGGACTAATCCGAATATTGGCAATTTGGGTTACAGGACCTGGGATGCCAATGTAAATGGCAGAACTTTTATCTGTATTGATGCAGGCTCCGGACACTGCAGAAAATGCAGATAATTCTTCCATAGCACATAGTGCACTGCCCTCACCTTTACAAAATAATATCAAATCGTCCGCATAAGCAAGGGACTTAAGATCCAAGTTTCCATTGGGGTTTAATAGGCCATGTATATTAGGGTTACTCCCAATCCGCTTAATACAGGCATCTAAAAAGAAAACATATAAAACTGGACTAAGACGGCACCCTTGTCATACCCCACTACAAAGTGTAATCCTTGCACCAATATAACTTCCAATCAGAGGAGCAACAGCTGCAGAACTGTACAAAAGTTGAGTCCAAGTGATCAGAGGGTGAGGCAGGCCATACTGTAGTAGTAAGTGAAATAAAAAAGAATGTGATACCCTGTCAAAAGCCTTGTTTTGGTCAATAGAGAGAAAAAACCCAGCCTGATTAGTATTTTTATAATATTCAAGACACTCCCTTACAATACATATATTGTCCTGAATACGTCTCCCTGGGACTGAACAGGTTTGGGAGAAATGAATCAAAGAGCTAAGGGGTTTTTGTAATCTAAGGTGCAAAACCGACATAAAGATTTTCCAGTTGGAATTACGGAGACAAATAGGTCTCCAATTTCGCAGGGATGTCCTAGCTCCTTTTTTAAAGAGAAACCGCAAAAGACCACTAGAGAATTTCGGATGCACAGAAAGTTGCTCTGTGATCTCTTGAAATAAAACAAATAAAAATGGGGTAATTTCAGCAGAGAAGGCCTGATAGAACTCTCCAGGCAGTCCATCCCACCCAGGAGATATGTTCTTTTTCATTTTAGAAATAGCCAACTCTATCTTAGACAAGGAAATAAGGGCATGTAATGCCAACCAATCCTCCTGTGAGAGGGAGGTAGCCAAACCATCAAAATATAAATCCCGTTCATGGATGTCACCTATCTGGGTATTATCAAAAGCCTGAAAATATAGTCTAATGGTCTTTTCTAGATCCAAAATGTCAGTACAATTGTCTACCAGCATCATTGGTTAATGTTGAAAAAGTGGTAGAATGTACTTTCGATTTACAGGCAGCACAGGGGTCATCCCCAGGCGTTTTCCTAGTGGCAAAACTTTTTCAGCCTTCAAAGTTGCTGCCCGGTCGTATTGGTACAGCTTTATTTGTTGTTTCACCTGGGTAATCTGGGCTGAATAATCTGTGCCAAACTGAGCTGTGGAGGAGTATAGCAGTTGTAACTGCTGTTTAAATGCCAAATATTTCAAACATTTTCCTGATTGTGTCCTAGCACCATATTTTTGTAGCCATATTCTAACCATTACTTTAGAGTCCTCCCACTATTCACCAACAGAGTCATATAGACTGTGGACTGACCACCGTGCCTGGAGTACGGAAAAGATGCCTGATTTCACCTGGCTGTGGTGAAAAGTAGAGACATTAGTCCTCCATCAGCTGCGAGAGCTGGGAACAGAAGTTTTCAGCTGCACACTAATCTGAAAGAGTGCGTGATCTGAAAATTCCCAAGGCATAGTACCTAGGTCCAACACTTTCAGACTCAGGGGAAGAAAAAATAAATCAATATGGGTTGCTAAGTGTCCCCGATAATAGATGCTTTCAGGTGCTTTACCCTTCAATTAGTAAGCATCCTGGAGGCCTGCTGTGGAAAGACATTGAATGAGAGCATGAGTGTCACAATATACCTTCTTCCCAGCATTTATCCCATCTGTAATTTCAATGGAACAGTTAAAATCCCCTCCTAAGAACACCGTTCTAGCAATGATCAGATAAGGTTGAAGTTGTTCTAGAAGGTCCACTCTATCAGCTTTTACCAGAGGGGCATAGACAGTTATAAATCAACAAGGTTTCATGTCCCATAACCCTTCTAAAATAAGGACTCAACCAGGAAGTAAATCTATCAACCTGTGCAGTTTGAATGCATGCCCAGTAAACAGAATTCCTACCCCATCTGCCCTATCAAGGCCAAACAACCAACATGACGGACCCCAAATCCATTCCTTTTTAGATTGATTGAGATTACAGGAATCTGCCATCCACGTTTACTGTAAAAAGATAGCATCAAAATTCAATTGCTTTAAAGCTGAGAAAACTGTAAACCTTTTACTAGCATTCTTTATGCTGCATACATTAAGAGTGGCACAATGTAACTAAGGCATGGAAATATGGTAGGGTTGACAGAATCACACCCAAACAAACAGGGAAGAAGTTATTAAAAGGGAAAGTCAGTTCCTTCAGCATGCTTTTTCTTTCTCCTCTTCTTCCTACCATCCAGATTGTCCGGTAAAGGCAAAGAATGTGAAGAAGCATCCGATTCCATTGCTTCACAATCAGAGTCCCCCCAGTTCTTAGAATGTGCAAAGACCTCAAATCTATTCATAGTAGCAACAGGTAGGGTTTTCAAAGCCTGGAGTCTGGCACTCTTTCTTGTTGAATGAACAGACCAGTCCATAGCAGGTGGCGGCATAGTGGTACAAGAGGAAGTAGCCTCAGTCTGTATATCAGGCATAACACTGGGCAAAGAGTCAATAGGTAAGTCAGACTGAGAACCCTGAGAAGCAGGCTCAGTAGTTGCAGATGTTACAGTATCCCTATTGCCCATGTCAGGGGATGATTCCTGGGGTGGAACCTCAGTACTGTCTGCCTGATGTGCAGGTGAGGATCGGGGGGATGGGTGGGTATTATGTTGTGTATCTGAGGCAGTCACCGCCTTACGCTGTGCCTCTCTAATCAAAGCATCCTGGTTTATCCCATAAGTATGATTATGAGCAGCCCTGGGGCATTTGTGAAAGAAATATCCCCGGGCATCACACAAATTGCACTTAGCTGCATTCCGGCAGGCAGTGTTAACATAATTGTATTCCCTGCACAGAATACAGTGCAGTTTATCACAGGTACTGGCAAGATGCATGCATTTACCACACCTATGGCAAGCTTTAGGCTGTCCTGCATAAAAACAGACCCCTCAATCCTTTCCAATGAAAAAGCTGTTTGGAACATGTGTTATCCCTTGGGCAGTCTGACGAAGCTTTACTCTAAAATGCCACCCCCCATTTCAGAACTGCTCAGAATCGATGATAGGTTCAGGTGCACCAAGAACATCACATAATTTCAGCAACCAGTGGTGAACTTCACCCACACTGACACCCTCTGTTCTGAACATCACTGTAACTCAATTAGTGACTTAGTCAGGAGGATCACCATAAATGGGGTCCAGAGAGGGGAAAACTTGACCTGGTTGTGTTTAAACCAGAAACGTTCTAACCCCGAGGAGAGGTAAAGCTAATGTCAAAATTGTCCTCTCCTGAGATGTGAATAAACGCATGCACATCACCAGGGGAAAATTTTAGTCTTTAATAAGGACCTTGCCCACATATTCCCTATCAAAGTGCTGGTCCAGGCCTCCTCTGTAACACAGATGGTCTGCGTTCCTGTGGGGTTTTTGAGCAGATCTGTCAAATAAAAGAAGCGTTGCTGCCGAGGGGGGGCAGGTCGTTCATCCTGTGTCTCTTCCCCACTAGAACTAACCACACAGGGCAGAGGATCAGCATCTTCAGCAGACTCCCTGTGCACCTCGGGGGGGCAGGGGTGTCAACAGAAATAGTTGTCTCAGGTATCCCTACAGCCTCTGTAGGGAGCAAAACAGGTATATCAGGTAAATCAGTTTTGTCACTTGGATTCTCCAGCCCCATAGATGGTTCAGATACAGTGAAACAGATAGGTGAATCCACAGCACTCACTTGCAAAGCACAAGCACCCATTATAATAAGTCTCAGATGGCACAATCACAAGCTGTGACACCTGAATGTGGGGAAGAGAAGGAGAACTTACCCCACCAGGAGTCATAGAGAGAGAGCTGTATCCAAAACTGGGACTGAAGCCTGCTGCGGTCCCATAGTTGTAGTGTTAAGATTAAGTGCATCATCAAGTTGTAAGTCGCTTTCCACCACATCAAAGGCTGGGTCTGGTAACCAAATTCCCTGTGAGTCCAGCATCTATCTGGCTTTGGACAATGCAGATTCAGGCATCCAAGTAGAAGTCTCAGTCTCCGGGGTAGAAACATTAAAGACAGTCTTAATCGCATCTCGGGCTGAAGGCCCACACCTCCTGTGGGAAGGCCCAGCCTGAGAGGCCCTCCATTTAGGCAAAGAACCAGAAGATTTCTCCCATTTACGGTGTTTTGCCTCCTTTTTGAGCAAGTCCTTTGGCTTCTGCTGTAAACTTATATCCGCAAGCTCCATATCCTCAGTAAGTTGATCATTAATTGTCATCATATTATGATCCAAAAGAGCCTCTGCAGGGCTCACATCTCCAGTAGAAACATCCAGTATCGCAACCTGTTGTGCAGGAGTCTCTATATCCATCAAGGGATCTGCAATAGCAACTGTTGCCAAAGTCACATTCTGGGTAGAAATATCCATTACAACTCCATTTTGTTCTGGGGAGATAACCTCCTCTTCCTCCATCACTGTACACCAGCCAGCTCCCCAACCTGAGAGTCCACCCATGAAATGGGTCCCCTCTGCTCAAGGGAAGCAAGACCCCCTGCAGGAAGAGTTGGAGAATTTCCTTGGTGTCCTGGCCAAATTTTCCCCATTCACTAGAAATGCTACAAACAGCTTAATCTGGCTCAGTCTCACTGGGTATTCATCTGTGTGTGGGGTAATTGTGAAGAGGGAGGGGCAGCTGCAAAGTGGGGTTCTAGCTGCACACTCAAGTGGACTTGATAGACTATGTGGTCTGTATCTGCTGGCAAGTAGTAAGTAAGTAAGTAAGCAATGGCATGTCCCTTCTTCAGTACATCAGTTTGTATTAATAGACTATGCAAGTCTTTCCTCTACACTTAGCCAGCACCTACTGACTCACTGATCTCTGATCTAACTTATCTGTTGAGATTTAGCCTCCCCTATGCGGGCCTTGTTTGCTTGGGTGGCGAGGGCTCAATTAAAAAAAAAAACAAGCTACTGTAAAGACAAAGAACCTTAGTGCAAAAGCACTGAAACAAGGGTTACTCCAACGGCATTGACAATACGTAAAATTTCAAAGAAACACAACATCACACATACTTCCACAATGCAAAGCATCATGGGATATATGAAAATCACCATGACATTTCAGACTTGTTCAGTTTACAGTAATTTACATGCATTTTAAATAGCACAACTAACTTAATGTTTATCATATGGTCCCCTAGTAATTTTTTTACCTTTTTCAAAAACACCTAGTGCCATGGTATTTTCAACATTTTATGACATAGTGCCATTGCATACTAAATCCAACAATGAGGAACACAGTGGAACACAGCCTGTTGTTTTACATCAACTCGGAGGTCACAACAATAACCTCCCTGTATGAGGACCTGAGAGGGAAAAGGTAAATTAAAGCGGACACTATAGCATAGTCAAGAAAGGGAAGGGGGTGCCCATAGTTGGCCAACCTTATGGACTATAAATTGTAAAGAATAGATTAGGCTAAGAAATAGAAGAACTGTTGCAACAGATTTAAGAATAGGTCGGTCTTCAAGAGTGGCATGAGCTCCCTGTCACATATCCCCCACCTTAAGAGGGAAGCAGTTATTGCAGACTGCTTACCACCTTTCTGTCCCAAGAAGGGATGGCGCTTCCACCCATCCATCTTCAGAAGCTCTGTCTCAGGGTCCCTATTAACGATAAACATTCTATCATAAACATAGTGAATATCGTCATTCTTTACCCTAAGGCATTAACACATTTCTCAACGGAGACTAACGGTACCTTCCCTGAACTATCTCCTTTTAGGGAAAGTACATCATATTTTACTGACATCAATTCCTGCAACATATCTAGACATGAAATCATGTTTTCTGGGGTTCTCCCTGCCCTGTGGGACACAGTAAATCGATAAGGCTGAAGAGACAAGTACCACCACATTATACAGGGATTGTTGTTTCTCTCATTTGGTGCAACCAGCAGAGGAGGTTGTGATCAGTTACAACCTTAAATTCAGCCCCCACGTGTTATATTTCAGAGACTCAATAGCCCACTTCAGAGCTCAGCATTCTTTCTCTATGGTAGCATATCTTCTGTCCCTCTCATGTAGCTTCCCGCTGATATACATGATCAGATGTTCTTCCCCCTCTATTTTCTGAGATAAGACTGCCCCAATACCATTCTTTGATGCATCGGTTTGAACCTCAAACACCTGGTTGAAGTCAGGGCTTTTCAATACAGGAGCTGTACATAGAATTGCCTTGATATTCCTAAAAGCCTCATCACAAATAGGGTTCCACTGAACCTTATTCGGGCATCTCATTTTAGTGAGATCAGTCAAAGGACTAGCAATGGCGGGAAATTTGGAATAAATCTCCGGTAATAACCAGCCAAGCCTAGGAAAGATCTCACATGCTTTTTTGTGGTAGGTATTGGGCTGTTTGCTACTACTGTAACCTTCTTTACCTCGGGCTTCACTTGTCTGTTTCCTAAAATGAACCCTAGATATCTTGTCTTGGTCTTTGCTAGGGCACTCTTAGCAGGGTTAATGGTCACTCCTGACTCCTTTATTGCTTGCAAACCTGGGACAGGTGTCTAACATGGGTTTCCCAGCCAGGACTGAATATAACTACATCATCCAAATAAGTTGCACAGTACTTAGTGTGTGGTCTTAGTATGTGGTCCATAAAATGCTGAAAAGTGGCTGGGGCCCCATGTAGTCCAAATGGCATTGTGACAAAGTGGTATAAACTGAATGGGGTGCTATCTTGTGAATCATGAGATGAGGGGTTTTGCCACTATCCCTTAATAGGGTCCAGGGTGGAGATACACTGTGCACTGCTTAACCTGTCAATGATGTCATCTATTCAGGGCATTGGATAGCCATCAAATAGTGACACATTGTTAAGTTTTCTAAAATCTAGGCATAGACATATCCCACCCTCTTTCTTGTCCACTGTGATCATGGGTGAAGACCATGCACTCTTTGAGGCACAGTTATGCCTAACTGCTCCATTTTTTTGACTTCCTGAATCACCTCATCCCTCACCTTCATGGGCAATCTATAGGGTTTTTGGTGTATGGGCTTATCTTATGTGGCAGTTATGGTGTGCACAATTCCTTTGGCCCACCCCGGGACATTTGTGAATATGGGCTCAAATTCTTGTAATACCCCCTGCAAATCTTTCTGTTGCTGAGGCTCCAATTCAGGGTTTATCTGAATCTCCTAAAATGGTCCTGACTGCTCTAGCCTTTTATAGGCAACCTCCAGCTATGACTCCCTAACTTCAGGATGGATATAAAGGGAGGAGTTAAGCTTCTCATGCCATTTCCTAAGGATGGTCACATGGTAAAATTTCTGGATGCATCCCTTTATCCACAGATTCCTTGAGGGTCAAAAAGTTAAACTTAGAGGACCTAGTGGTTACAATTCAGCAGGATCTCCGTAGATGGGAGTCCCTTCCACTATCTTTATGGGGATGAATCAATATTGTTAAAATGAACATCCTCCCCAGACTTTTTTATCCCTTTAATATGTTGAACAGGTGGCTTCCTCTCTCTTTTTTCCAACATATACACTATTATCTCTAATTTCATTTGGTTAAACAAACATCCTAGACGTACTTTACTTAAGTTAAATCTTCCTAAAGAGTTTGGTGGCCTTCATCTTCCCAACTTTCTTCTATACTATTGGGTCAGCCACTTTTTGAGGTCTGGCAGATGGCTATCTAATCCCAAAGATGATTATGTACCAATTTGGCTCCAATTAGAAAACCAACTCTTACGTTTGCATAACTTAGATGCCTCAACCATCTTTTATTCTTCATGGAAAGCTCTTCCAATGCCACTACATCATTTGGTGATGGATACTTCACTGAAGGTTTTCTCTCAGTGCTGTTCTTTTTTCAAGATCTCCCCACAGCAAGATTTTGCCCAACTCATTGTCCTTAATCCCAATATCAAAATAGGTGGTATATGCATTGCCCCAGGCTGGCTACCTCAGCTACAGAAACCCATAGTGGCTGATCTATATTCTCAGGACTCCCTCCTCTCTTCCCCTGATATCCTCCTGAAATATAACTTGACTCAGACACACATCTTCAAGATCTTCCAGTTGAGACATCTGGTGGGTCATTTATTTGTTACCACCCCTCAGTTATCCAGAATAGGGCCCATTATAGCCCAGTTGCAGGACCTGTCCTCAAAACCCCATTGTATCTCCTTGTTATATGCCTGTCTCTTAGCTATTGATCACCCAGATCCTGTTCCAGGATCTAAGGTCTGGACCTCCTTGCTGCCGGATATACCCCTTAAGAGGAAACAAATCTGGAAAGATCTATACCCTTATAACACTCAAGACAGGCTTAGACTTATCCAATATCATATATTAAATGGCATGTACTACACACCAGTTAAACTAACTAAAATAGGTTGTCCTCCTGACCCTACCTGCTGCAGGTGTGGTAAATCAGAAGGGAATCTGCTGCATATATTCTGGCAATGTGAAAAATTTGCTCCCTTATGGCAACTCATTCAATCTAGGATCCTCTGCTGGGTCTGAAGGGGCTTTTTACTGTAGAAATCTGTCTTTTGGGTATTTACAATAACATCAGGGTTAAGGAATGTAGATTCCGTATAGTTTTAATCTCAATGGTTATCAAAAAGCTTGTGCTTAAACACTGGCTAGATCAGCGTCTTATATCCTATAGTGAATGGTTAAATGAGCTTTCAACATAATTTCACAACTGAACACTTGATCGCAGGGTCCCGTAATAGGCTCAAGCTTTTTGACAAAAAATGGGGCAAGTTATATGTATTATATTTGCATTAGTGGTGCATGTCTTTGCTAATTCTCCAGAAGACGATTCTAATGCCTTGTTCTTCTTGTTCCTTGCAATGGGCACACCCTGGGGTGGGATGGGAGGGTGGGGAGGGAGGATGGGCATTTAGCTTTATGTTACATTAGCCAGGGTCATTTCCTGCCTACTGTGCTTGTATTGATTTGTTATGATAAAATCAATAAAGATTTTTGAATTTCAAAAAAAAAGATTTCTGGTCGGGTCTTTTTCCAGGCATGCTAAACTCATAGTTCACTGCTCCTGTTTGCCTCAAAATGGTGAAGGGGCCCTGCCATTTCATGAGTATTTTGTTCTCTGTGGAAGGAAGGAGTAACAACACTTTGTCCCCTGACTGAAATGTTTTGGTCTTCAAACCCTGGCCGTATCTTTCTTTCTGCAAGTCTTGCTTCTGTTCTGAGCTCTGGTGTGCCAAGTTGATATATCTCACCAGGCATTTGTGTAACTGAGTCATGTACTCTATGACATTAAGATGTCTCACTCCTTCCCTTCTTCCCAATGCTCTTTAACCACATCCAGTTGCCCCCTCAGGTTCCTCCCATACAGTAATGAAAAAGGCGAGAAACCAGTGGATGCTTCAGGGATTTCTCTGTAAGCAAAAAGTAAATAAGGGAGGTACCTCTCCCAATCTTTACCTTCTTCTTTTACATATTTCCTCAACATTCTCTTTAATGTCTGAGTAAACCTCTTTATGAGTCCATCAGTCTGTGGGTGGTATGGGGAAGTAAGCACTGCTAACACTCCCAGCAGACAGTACAGTTCTTTTAGCAGGTGTGCATTAAAATTACTCCCCTGATCAGTATTTCCTGGGGGATTCCCATGCTGCTAAATACCTTTGCTAGCTCCTCTGCTATCTTTGGGGCAGTGACAGTTCTCATGCGGATAGCTTCTGGGTAGCAGGTAACATAATCACATATGACCAGTACAAATCTGTTACCTTTGGAGCTCTTTTCCAGGGGGCCCACTACATCCATGGCTATCCTGTCAAAGGGGTTAGTCACAATGGGGATGTGGATGGGTTGTAGTGGTACTCTATCTCTTTTTCCTGCCTGAGCTACCTTCTGACACTCAGCACATACTTTACAGTACTCAGCTATGTTCTTGTTGATAGAGGGCCAATAAAACCTGGGTAATATTCTATTCAGGGTGCTAGCTCTGCCCGCATGGCCTGCTAAAGGGATGTCATGCACCAGGTACATGATTTGGAAGCAGAATTTTTCTGAACCATTAGTTGGTCTACTACCTCTCCAGTTCTGGGGTTAGTGTATTCTCTATACAGTATTCCCAGTTTTACAGTAAACTGAGGGGCACCTTTTTCCACTCCCTTCCCCACTTGCAAAAAAAAGGGTTAAGTGAAGGGTTTACTTTTTGCTCATGCTGCATGTCACATTTAAAAGTATGTCCCAAGTCTGGCTGTACACCAGCATGAGTATTAATCCAGTCCTTCTTTAGCTTCCTCTCCACCTTAGTTTTATGGTCCTTGTCAGGATCTTCAAAAGCATCATCATCAAATGGGAACACAGATTGTAAATGCTCCTTCTTCAATTGAGCCCTGGTGGTTACAGCAACTACAGCAGAGTCCTGAGTGGCATGGCAATGTATAAATGAAGCAAAGTCTGGGTGGTCATGCCCGATAACAACTGAAACAGGTAGGTGAGGTACCAACCCCACTTCTACCTCATGCGTCTTTTCTCGAATAGTCATTTGTATGGTGGCTGTAGGGTAGCGATGGGTATCACCATGCACACAGATGACTGCTGTATTTGGCCCTTTATTATTCCCAGTCACCAACTCTGCTCACACAAAAGTCTGGCAGCTCCCTGAATCAATCAATACCATCATCTGCTGTGATCCAGTCTGCACAGTAGCCATAAAGTGCCTCCAGTTCACTAAGACTAGGTGAGCTGTCTCTTTCTTTATGTTAAGACAGTTTCTTACACAATGTCCCTTCTTTTGGCACCCATGACATACAATCTCAGCTATTGGAATGTGCCCCCTCTCTCTGCTCTCCAATCTTGTTTCTCTGGGGTTGGATTTGACAGTTTATAAGTAAAAGGGTTCCTTACCAGATTGCTGGTGGTCACAGCTACTGATGTCCTTTGGAATCCTCTGGGTCTGGATGGTCAGGCTGCCAGAAAGTCTTCCACCAATGTTATGGCTTTATCAGCGGAATCTGGCTTATGCTCCCGAACCCAAAGTTGTACATCCAGGGGTAAAACTTTAATAAACTGTTCAATAATCACTGCCTCCAGAAGTTGGTCCTTGCTCTTGTTCTCCTGTTGTAACCATTTGTAGCAGAGCTCCTTGAGATGGGCAAAAGTCTCTTGGAGGATATCCAGTGACTGCATTCTAAGAAACCTAAACCTCTGGTGATAGGTTTCAGTGTTTATGTCATAGCGCCTGAGGATCTCCTGCTTTACACAGTCATAGTCCTCTGCCTCTCGGGAGTCCATGTGGCCATAAACCAATTGGGCACTGCCTGTCAGGTGTGGTGCCAGTTGAACAACCCACTGTTCCCTTGACCATGTGCACGTTCGAGCAATCTTCTCAAACATTGTGAGGAAGGCCTCGGTGTCATCACTGTCCAAATGATTAGACAGTTTAATGTCTTTTGGGCTACTGGCTCTTTCTGTTTGCCCTACATTGATGGCACGCAAGACCCTCATAGTATCCACCCATTTGGCATCTTGACTTCTCCGCTCAATGTCACTGTCTGTCCTCTCAGTGTCTCTATCTTTCTGCTCAATCTCTCTATCTCTTTCCATCTGTACCTGTTTTATGCAGAGCTATTTCAACAGCTCCCGTACGTCCTCAGGTAGAACATCTTCAGGAGAAGGCAGTTCCCTTGATTTTTCCTCGTCCTTTTGCATCTCTTCATCATCTTCAGGCCTGGCCTTTCTCAGAGCTCCCAGGTCCAGACTAAGCAGCAGCATTTCTCCCAGTCCATCAGCCATGGTTCTGGACAGAACTCCATGGACTTTCTTCTCTGGGTTCTCCTCTGGCAACTCCTGGTGCATCGGACCACCTGGAATATCTGGGTGATATCCACCAGAAAACATCCTCTTCGGCCAGTCCTGATGCTTCCAGCAAGTTATCCCACTGCTAACACCAAGTATGTGGAGGGGTTGTGGGATAACAGATGGACCAGACACCGAACTTCAAGTTCAACACACAATCTCTGTGTGATGTTTATTCAGAATGTAGGAGATAACCTTCAGCAATAGCATATCCCTTCTTCAGTACATCAGTTTGTAGCAACAGACTATGCAAGTCTTTCCTCTATATTTAGCGAGCACCTACCGGCTCACTGATCTCTGATCTAAATTATCTAATGAGATTTAGCCTCCCCTATGCAGATCTTGTTTGCTTGGGTGGTGAGGGCTCAAATAAAAAAAAAAACAAGTTAAATACAAAGAACCTCAGTGCAGAAGCACTGAAACAAGGGTTACCCCAAAAGGGCTTTGACAATTAGCCAAGTTTCAAACAAACACAACATCACACATACTTCCATAATGCAAAGCATCATTGGATATATGCAAATTACCATGAAATGTCAGACTTTTTCAGTTTACAGCAATTTACATGCATTTTAAATAGCACGACTAACTTAAGTTTTATCATACCGTGCCCTAGAAACTTTCGACCTTTTTCAAAAACACCTAGTGCCATGGTATTTTCACCATTTACAGGTTTTAGACACATAAGGTATATACATTAAAGTATTTTATGACATAGTGCCATTGCATACTAAATCCAACAAAGAGGAACACAGCAGAACACAGCCTGTTGTTTTACATCAGCTCTGAGATCACAACAATAACCTCCCTGTATGTGTGCCTGAGAGGGAAAAGGAAAATTAAAGAGGACACTATAGCATAGTCAAGAAACGGAAGGGAGTGCCCATAGGTGACCAACCTTATGGACTAGAAATTGTAAAGAATGGATTAGGCTAAGAATTAAAAGAACTGTTGCAACAGATTTAAGAAAAGGTCGGTCTTCAAGAGTGACAGGAGTTCCTTGTCACAAGGAGGTTTGTGGACATAATCCTACTACATAAGGGGGGAGGGGACAGGAAGGACCCCAAAGAACTACAGGCTAGTCAGTTGTACCATCACAGTGGGTAAGCTGATAGAGTACCCTTATCAGGGAAAATCTAGTAGCCTACTTAGAGAACAGTTAGCTGCAAGATGGCAAGCAATACGGGTTTTCAGGGAGGTCATGCCAGCCTAGCCTGATACTGTTTTTTGACTGGGCTACTAGGGCAGTACCTAGAGAGCAGGTGGTGGATTTGCCCTACTTGACTTCAGCAAAGCCTTTAATCCAGTACCACACAGAAGGCTGCTGAAAAAACTGGAGGACTTAGGAGTAGAGAAAGGTTTAGTCATGTGGGTAGGGAACTGGCTATGAGGGAAGCAACAGAGGGTAGTATTAAACAGGGCTGAATCAGGTGACAGGGATGTCATAAGTGGGGTGCATGAGGAGTGGTCCTAGGACCTGTACTATTCAATATGTTGATTATTAACATAAGGAATGGCATCCTGGTTATGTTGTGTCTCTTCACTGATGACACAAAGTTATGCAGGAGGGTAGATAGTGTGGAAGGGTAAGGGAAAGTCAGAAAGACCTAGAGAAGCTGGAGAGATAGTCAAAGAACTGTCAGTTGAGATTTAATGCCAAGAAGGGTAATGTGATAAACCTAGGGAAAAGGATCCCACACAGAATACTGGATGGGAAAGGTTAGACTAACAACTATAACAGAGGTAAGGGATATGGGGGCCATATTAGTTACTGTTGGTTTGAAATGTGATTACTGGGTAGGAGCAACTGAACCAAAAGTCTTCTTCAGGCTTGACCAGGGCCAAAAACATGGCTAGCATAAAATGCATACAATTTCTTTTTTGCAGTTAAATTGTTTATTAAAGAAGCATTTATGCTGTCCCGGTGGCACTGAGGGTTGAGGCACTGGACACCACACCTCACGCCACAACGGCACCCAGGTTCGGGAATGAGCCCGGGTAGCCAGGGGTTGGTGGGGGGGAGAGATTGAGCATCCGGAGGACTGCTTTCTCTTCCCTGGGGAGGGTTGGGGAAATGACCGGTCAAAGAGCAACCTTTGGTGGAGGCTGGAGGTGGCCAATAGTAGAGTTGTGGCATATGCCAGGGAGGTGGAGCCATGGCAGTACGTTGCCTTGGAGCCAGGCTCCACGGGGTGAAAACTAAGAAAATACCTCCCACCGATAGGTGAAGGCACCTCTCACTCAAGGACCACACTCCCAGAAGTCGGGCATGGCTGTCTCCTCACCCCGTCTCCCCCCCAGCTTGGTTTTAACCCTATAAGAAAGAGCACCCTGGGCTGGGGTGGCCCTTCCCTGGAGGGTAGAGCTGGGGGATTCCCAGTGCTGGGGGGAGAGGAGATACATTGGGGTCACACAGGGAGGTAGAGTCCAGGTCTGGACGGTTGCCAGAGAGAGTTCGGCAGGGCTAAAGAAGGAAGGAAAAAATAGAGTTAAAAAAAAAAGAAGCATTTACATATTTTTGAAAATACAGTACAGGTGAAGTATACAAATAAAAGGATGCATTATATAATATGTAGTACAGGCATTATATGGTTAACACATGGTAACAGCAATTAAATGTTACGATCACTGTAAGACCTCCAATCAGAAACATACTTTGCATATATGATTAAATCCATGTATAGTTCAATGCCTTGTACTATAGAAAAAAAGAAAGACAAAAAGAAATCTAGTCTAAGGTAACCATAAAAAGCACTATAAATGAAAAAGAGCTGCATAAGAAGGTTATTATGCAAGATAGGGTTATATCTATGAGGTAAAATGAAGGTAAGGAATCTGATAGCGCGTTTCACCTAGATGTTTGAAGATAATTTAAATAGTCCTGCCAACAAAGATTAAATTCATTCAGTCAGTCCTGTGTCAAGTATGAGAGCCATTCCAAGGAGGCAGTATGGGTTAAACTGTTCAAGATGTCAATCAGAGCAGGTGTTAACTAAGATTTCCAGCACATTAAAACCAATCTTTTAATTTGCATGAATAAAATATGTAACCATCTATGCTTGATGTTTTGATAATTTTATATCTTTGTTTACAACAGCTAGTAAACAGTATTTGGGTTCAAATGGAATAGATCTTCCAATAATATTGGAGGCTAAGCTGTGGATAGATTGTGATAGTTTAGAGATCGGGTTACACGACCAGAGTATATGTAGAAGATCTCCATTTGATGAGTTGCAGTGCCAGCAATTATTATTGGGTAGTAAATCCATTTTGTATTAAAGAGATGGGGTTCTGTACCAAAGATGTAAAATTTTATACTGAATAGGCATGCTACGTACATCTTTAAAGGTACTATGGCAAAGTTTCCAGCTTTCATCCCATTGAGAATCCATTATATTGTCATTTAAAGAGAGATTATAATTATTTCTAGCTGAGAGGAATTGATTCAGTAATGTGTCCCTAATTTGTTTGTAAATTCTGCTGATTAAACCAGAAGAGACCTTGGTCAATATGTTGATGTATGAAGAGGCCAAGATTAACCTACTAGTTTGCTGTATGATAGTGTGGGTAGCAGAGCGAACCTGTAAATACTTCCAGAATTCTTGACTGGGAATGTTCCATTTTGCTTGTAGGGTACTAAAAGAGTTTAGTGTATTACCATTATCAGTTAAGATATCATTCAGGAAAAATATATTACTATGTTTCCATGAGATACAAAATAATGGTTTGCCCTCTAAAGTAATTTCCAGGTTTCTTCAGATAGGAATATGAGACATAGGAGTAGGACTGGTTTTGAGCCACTTGTGCATTTTAAACCAGTAGT
The DNA here is from genome assembly GCA_016271365.2 of Neoceratodus forsteri. Classification (NCBI taxonomy): domain Eukaryota; kingdom Metazoa; phylum Chordata; order Ceratodontiformes; family Ceratodontidae; genus Neoceratodus; species Neoceratodus forsteri. The sequence goes on from CM057458.1 coordinate 522,720,734, forward strand.
GGGTAGATGAGGCAACTGTGGGATGTTTCCTTAATTTGGGAGTTGGGATTAAATATATAAAGATAGTAGGGGTCTGTCCTGGGATCATAGAGGCTTCCTTGTCGAGCCATAATGGAGAGTTAGAATTAGGTTTGGAGAACCATTTACTAGTTTGTGAGGCTCTGAACGCCCAGAGATAAGCCAGAAATCAGGGTACACTGAAACCGCCATGAGACCAATGAGAACGTAATTTAATATAGTTGAACCTCGGGATACGGCCTTCCCATAGAAAGTCTCCTATAATTTTGTCAATTTTAGTAAGAGGAAAAGGGATTTTAAGTGGAATATTAGCAAACAGACAGAGAACCTTCAGTGTGACATTCATTTTTATGGCAGCTATTTTACCCAAAAGAGACAGGTTTAGAGTTTTCCACTTAGCTAGGTTAATTTTGATGTCTACCAGTAAGGGAGGAAGATTTATTTCCCAGATTTTATCGAGATTGGGTGACATTTTTTATCCTTAAGTAGGTACTACCTTCTGGGGCCCAGAGAAAGCCCAGGAGGTTGTTTGTGGAAAGATTACATTGCTTATTTAGTGGTAATACCTCAGTTTTGTTTGGTAATTAACTGTTAATCCAGAAAGTTTGGAGAACATATTACGTATATGAGTAAGTGGTTGTGCAGCCGAATCTAAGTTTTCTAATGAAATGAGCATATCGTCAGCATATGACAGCAAGGTATAGTGTGTATGACCAAGAGATATACCTTTAATTTCTTTGTTTTGCCTTAAAGCAGCAGCCAGAGGTTCGAGGGCTAAGATGATAAGAGATGGAGATAATGGGCATCCTTGCCTGGTGCCCCTAGCTAATTTAAATGGTTTGGATAATGTGGAGGTAAGCTCCCTGGCTTGGGGGGAAGTAGAAAGAAGTTTAATCCAAGAACAAAAAAGGCTACTAAAGCCAAAATGAGAGAGCACAAGGTAAAGAAAATTGCAATTTAAAGAATCTAAAGCTTTTTCTAAATCCACAGCAATAGTTGCTGCAGGAGAATTAAGAGTTTTGGCTTTGTACATTAAGTTAATTAGGGAGCAAATATGATCAGAGCCCATCCTCCTTTAACAAAACCCACCTGAGAGCAATGAACTAATTTGGGGATAAATAATTCTATGCGGGTTGCCAAAATCTTGGCAAAGATTTTGCCATCCGTATTAAGTTGGGAGATAGGACAATAATTAGATGGATGGGTGGTGTCCTTGTCTTTCTTTGGAAGAATTGTAATAATTGCATCTGTCATAGTTTGAGGTAGATTACCTGCCTTAGAAGATTCATGAAATACATTACATAACAAGGGGCATAGTTGTTCAGCCAAAAGTTTATAAAATTCAACTGAAAAACCATCTCCACTGGGGGAACACCCAGATTTAAGGGAGAAAAGTGCCTGTTTTACTTCCTCCGTAGTGAAGGGTTTGTCTAGTGAGCATACCATGTCCTGAGAGAGATGGGGAAGAGTTAAATTGTCAAGAAAAAGAGTTGATATTCAGGGGTGATGTCGAGGAGGAAGACGAGTATAAATTACTGTAAAAGGCTGTCCTGATTGTGTTGATGGAGGGATTATCTGTCCAAATTTTCCCTGATGGGTCCTTTAAAGGGGCAATGCGTCTTTCCATTTGTTGCATTCTGAGTCGGTAAGCTAGTGTTTTGCTCCCCTTTTCCCCTTCTTCCCAATACTTCTGCTTAATTCTTAATAATGCTATTTCTGTTTTTTGAGAAATTAACTCATTGATTTGCATACGTAATTGAAGGCTTTCGTAATGTAAGGGGAGGAAGGGTCAGAATGGGGGTTGGCTAAATACTGTGCTTGTTTAATTTTAAGTACATTCTCAAGATTGTTAAGTTGTTGTTCCCTCATTTTCCTCCTATGAGCTGGAAAACTAATGATTTTACCACAGAGGGTGGCTCTAAGAGCTTCCCAGGTTATACCCATGGAGTTATTTTTGGGATCGGTGTGTACCATAAAATCATCTATTTGTGTTTTGATCCAGGGTAAAAATTCCAGATCCTTGAGTAGTAAAGGGTCTAATCATCAGGAGGGAGATTTTAGGGAGGAGGAATCCCAAGTCAGTAGAAGTTTAACAGGGGAATGATTGGAAATAAGTAAAGGAAGAATGGTTGAGTCTATTACATTGGCCGTAACTGAGGGGAAAACTAACCAAAAGTCTATTCCACTATAAGTACGATGGTGGGGAGAATAAAATGTATAGTCCCTGTGTCTAGGATGAAGAATCCTCCAGATATCTGACAGGCCCAGATCTTTCATTAAAAGGGACAGTGCAGCTATACTTTTTGGGTGTGCCTCTTGTGAAGCACAGCTTCTGTCCAGATAGGCATCGAGAGAAGGCTAAAATCCCCTTGATAAGTAAAGGTGAATAGATCAGGTTCTGTGAGATTAAGAACAGAGTCATTGTGTGAAAAAAATTGAGGGTCATCAGAGTTTGGGGCATATATATTGACCAGAGATAATGGACCAGAAGAGGTGTCAAAGGTTGTGATAAGCCATCTACCATCAGGGTCCCTTAAAATATTAGAAAGTTTCCATTCCAGATTCCTATGAATTAAAATAGCTACACCTCTTTTCTTGGAAGGGGCAGAAGCTGCGTATACTTGACCGACCAATCATGCTAATCTTTCATTATCTGCATCCAATAATTTAGTTTCTTGCAAAAAGGCAATTTGTGCCTTATGTTTTTTAAGATGGTTAAGAACTTGTTTATGCTTGCTTGGCGCATTTAGTCCCTTGACATTCCAAGTATAAAGTATTAAATTAGCCACCAGACCTTAAATTACCCATTCTATGATAAGATAAATGTGGAATCAAGGGACTCCATTTGCCAAGTTCAATTAGTAAAGATATGCAGATCAGATTAACATATTTGGTGATCATAAGATGATTGAAGGCAGAACTATTTAAAATATTCTAAGAAAAATAGCACATAAACATTTTTAGATTCCTTTTCCTGCAGCTCTGTACTGATATTGCAACTACAATGATTATAAACATCCAGACTATAAAAAAATATAACACTAAGGTCATCTAAGATGAGCAGAGAACAAAAGGTCAGTCCAAAAAAGAAAAAAATGGACCACAACCACTTCTCTGTTCTCTGGGACACAGATTAGAAACCCAAGGAAATTGGGTAACACTATGAGTATTAGTTCAATATTCCTGAATAATAATTTGTCTAACAAGAACTATATATCAGCATTGAAATATTTATAATCAGCCAATAACTTATTATAGAGCAGAGAGAACAACATTTGTGATTATTGCACTGTTATTGATCTGGAGTTTAATTAAATAACAGATATCATTAGATAATCTACCATCATCTTTATTATTAAGGAACCAATAAACATATTCAGGATATAAAACTACAGCGAGGAACAAAAGAGAGAACTTTATCCAGTCTACGCATATAATATGGAGCGATCTTATAATAGAAAATTTCAATGAAGTAAGCTAAGGTAAGCACAACCGCTACTATTATCTCTATGAAGTAATACCCTTTAAGTTAGTAGCCTACAATTACTATGGTAAATGGTATGTGGAGGAAATGATAAGGCTGCTGTGCATTGGAATTGTTATGCCTGTATTGAATTAGTTATGGAAATTGTGTCAGGCTTAAGCGAACAGTGCATAAAAAGATTAACTTGTACCAATCAATAAAGTGTATCTATGCTGGAATTAGGTCCATCTGGAAAGGGAGAACTCAAATAATAGGATACAGATAGCCCTAATGTACATTAGGCATAGCAGGAAAATGTGAACACATAATCTTACAATTTAATCCCTGATGGCTAGCAGTTAGTTGGCATTACTTTGTCCTGCAGGGGGGTACCTCCACTAGGTTATTCATATAAGAACCTCATAGAGCAGAAAGACTGAAGCCCAATGTTTTAAAGGCCACAAATATTACTCTAGTTACAGGCGACTATCACTGTCTCTTAAAATGGTGTAAAGGTAAGATTAAACAGTTTGTCTATCTCAAAATAATTGGCTCACTGTGACTGTGAACACTAGATATGATAAGCCAGGTAATTATTTATAGCTGCAGCCTGCAGTGCGCATATACCATTCCACCCCGGATAACCAGTTATGTGATCTGCCATTAGATTATACTTGTATACTTTGGTCAATAGCAGTCTGAAATACAGGAGAGTGCATGGTATAATGCGATATTGTCTAGCAGGTATTAATTAAACCCAGCCACCAAGCTTCACACAACGCTGGAACTCGTAGCTTTTATTAATTAGAAAACCAGAAGCTCCCAAGCCTCCCTGCTGTATATTGGTAGCTACTGAGTCCCAGTGGCATGAAAATGGCCTGCAGGAATGAGCGTTTAAGATGACAAATTGGCTTTAATTATGCAACCAAATGGAGTCACTTTCAAAGGATGCAGTCCTACCTTTGTTACAGAGCAGCAATGGCCAGCTGATCGCCCAAAGACCATAGTCGAAAGGTTTCATTCTGCGTTAACTAAGCATAAAAAAGTATACTCTACAATAATATACTTAGTTGTGGATTAAACATTGGTACGTATCAGGAACTTGCTTAAAAAGGCTGCCAGTTAAGGTAGGAAAGCTAGGCACTTGTCGCAGAGGTTATGAAAGGTTACAGGAAGTCACCAGGAGTGTTTTAAAGGCATAGTGTCCCCTTTATTTTTCCCCTTGCTGCAGCACTTCTTTTTCAGGGGCTTATTAATTTTGTAGGGCGAGCCTGTGACAATATCAGCCCAAGAAGAGTCAGCTGGAGTACAATTATCTTGGATCCCATGAGGGTATTCACTTCTGCAGAGGGATCCTAGCCAGGGCTATGAGAGGAAGGTAGGTCTTGCAGTAGTGCATATTTATTGTGCACAGGAATATTGGTGATAATTTGGTCAGCACTGATCAGTTTAGGAGCATTTCCAGGTGTGTCTTTGGGACTACAGCACCGGAGTTTGGCATATCATGAGCCAGAGGATAATCTTTCCTGTACACGATTTGACTGCCTTCTCGGTTGCACAATAAGGGAGTTGGAGGTAGCAGATTCCACCACAAGGACTGGGGTAGAAGAAGGCACATCAGTACCCATGCCAGCCACAATTGGGGATGCAAATGCAGAGTGACCCATTTGGGCAGCTGAATCTCTGGGGTGAGTTGTGACATAATTATGTAGGAAGGACATTAGAGACTCCGGTGTGTTAAAGTCCTTATGGGAGCCTCCAATAAAGACCCTCATAGTCATGGGGTATCTAAGTGAGAACCATAGGCCTCACTGATGTATCAGCTGTCTAGCTGGAGTAAAAGCCTTTCTTTTTGCAGATAGTTCCTTAGAAAAGTCACAATAGATATAGATCTTATGCTCCTGGCTGAAAAGTTGACTGAGCTCTCTTGATTTTTACAGAATAAGCTCTGTATCAGCATAGTTAAGGAATTTAGCTATAATTGGTCTTGGCCTTTGTCCAGGAGGTGGCTTAGGGCCTAACGAGTGGTAAGAATGCTCTATAATTAGGCTTTTGTCCATCTGAAGACTTAGAACTTGCGGTAGGTCATGCAATAAAAATGCAGTTGTATCTCTGACTTCTATATCCTCAGGGAAGCCAAATATCTGAAGATCATTTCTCTGATACCTGTTCTCTACATCATCCACTTTATTTTGCAAAACTTTGATGGTACGATCTTGTTGTCTGATCATAGCTTTTAACTTCTCTATTGATTCTTCATTAAGACAAACTTTATTCTCTGTAGAAGCAAGCTGGGAGTCGATGGATCTCATTGTCAAAGTATTTTGCTGGGTGGCATTTTTTAGATAATTCATGTCAGTAGATAGCTTAGTAAACATTGTCTCTATTTTGTCAAGAAGGTTCAGCTGCTTATCAGAGCTAGCCATGATGCAGGGCCTGCAGTCAGAGTCCCAAGAATTTAGAAACAGCACAGTAGGCAATAAAGATGATCTAAGACTAAAACAGCCTTATAAAATTGCTGTAGTGTATCTCATCTATGTAGTCATATTGGTAAAACCACCTGATCTGACTTAGATGGCTGCAGATGATGTTAGATTGTAGTAGTTGGTGATGAACTCTAAAATCAGATGTCCCTGTTGCTCAGTGCCAGGCCACACCCCCAATGCAAACAATTTCAATAAATAGAATACAATACAAAACATATCATACACAGTTACAATCATTTTGGGACATCAAATATTGAGCAAGCATTTTTTTTAATATGTAGTATCATAAGAAGATGACTAACAAATGATCTCAGGTAGATTGTTCCATGAGTTAGAGCAGCCATAGAGAAGGCACAAAATCCCATTTCAGTTTTACAAAATCAAGTTTGCAAAGACATTGCCTTAGATTAACGCAGATTTTTAGAATCATTTAAAGAAAAATATTCAATACAAAAAAATGTTGTATATATATTACACCAAAAAGAGTTCATTTGAACAGCTGGAGAAAGCCAGCCTAAATTAGCATATAAGTAACAGTGATGGGTATGAGATGGAGCAAGCAAAACAAAATGGCAGATGTTATTGTAAGCAATTGTTAAATGCTGAAGCTCTTTCAAATTTCAGGTCATAAAAAAGGTATGAAATATAATCAAAAAACAGCAACAATGACCCAGTTGTGATAGATGTACAAGTCTGAAAAGAAAAAAAAAAATAAGAAAAAAATTGGATTTCAGTTTATAAAGAACACCAAGTTTTTGGTTTATATTTCTGCAAACCAATTAGACATGATTTGAAAAAGGCAATGTAGGATCTAACAAAATACCAAATATTTCAGCTGTTGAACTTGCTAAATGATGTATCCCATAGCATCACATAGTTGAAGAGTTTGACTACATTCATCAAAGTTTTAGACCCAAAAAGTATAGACTCCTTTTGCATTAAGGACCAAAGAATTATAACTAAACCAGTTACATACAGAATAGAAATCCTTCATTAAATGACAAGAAATCTCCCAACATCCCTCAACCTACAATATGCTATCAAATCATCTGCAAAAAGCAAGGTACATATCACTTATCGGAGTTAGATTAGAAATAGGGTGAAAGGCATTAAGTGATGATGAATTAGGGACTTTAAGCACAGGAAATGCCTGCCCACAGTTCCAACCAGTTGGAAATTCTTGGGTCACAAAAGACAAACTGAAAATTCCACTGAGCGGATAAGATATCTGAGGAGCAATCATTTTTAAAATCTAACATCAAGACCATCACCGATATTACCGGTTCTAATAGGAGCAGAGTCAATAAGTTTAAATACATCCTTAGCTGAAACCTTCTTAAAAAGAAATTGAGGACAAGGTATGGGAAATATATCTACACCAACAAAATTAAGATCAGATGGAGAAATATTTCCATTTGAAAAATCAAAATCAGAAAGATCAGTAAACTTTAAATTTAAGAATTCTGCCATTTCTTTAGGATCAGCTATAGTGGAGTCATCAATTATCCAATTTTCTATAGTACTATTAGATTCAGGTCTAGTCAGGGCCTTAACATTTGCCCCAAAATGATACGTATATGCCCAACAATCGTCAGTCTGTCTTTTTATAACATTTAGATTTAGTGGACCTAATCAGATACCTACACACATTTCCAATATGATGGAATTTGGCTAGGGATGTATTTGTTGAGACCTTTTATATTGCAACCATGCTCTTTCATTTCTTAATAATTTCCTTAATCTCTGGGGAAAACCATCTATTATTAGTACCCCTTAATTGTTTCTATATAGAGAAAAAAAGTTCTCCTGTAGGAGGAGTAATTGGGCATAAAAATCCAAAGCATGGTCAACGGTGGTGATAGCACGCAAGTAAGATCAATCAACAATACTAGCCTGTTTCCACACTATACCAGGATCAACACCCCCCCCCCCCACCGCCCAGCCTCCAAGCTGAAGTAATATGGAAAGGCATTTTAGGTAGTTTAAAAGTAAAAACACAGAAAGCTAGAAGATGCTCACTTAAGAGTTCCCCCTAAGGTGAAGGAAGTGACTCTGTCTGCTCTGTTTGTAATAAACCAGTCTAAGAGAGTGGTTAACCCCAGACATATTTAAGTGTGTGGAGGAATGAATTAGCTGGGACAAATTATACAATGATAACAGTGCTGTATAATTTATTCCACAGCCTTCTCACCAATTTAAACTTATATCACCCATAGCAATTAAATCTTGGTTTTTAATAAGAGGCTCAATGTAACTTAGATAATCAGAAAGGCCACCTAAACCATGTTATAGTTATAAATACAACTAATTAGAACCTACATGCATCCCCCTAACACCATACATAGCAATATCCATTCATTAATGCAATTGCCTAGACTATTACTTGCAACCACACCAACAAGGAAATGGTTTTAAAATAAATAGTAACAACTCCATCTTTTTTCTTTCCCACTCATCCAGATGGGCAATGTTATAAGCAGGTAAAGAATACATTTCATCTGAGACTACTGGCTTTAACACAGGTCTCAGATAGCCCAATAATGTCATGGTGATAGCCGTCAACAATCATCCCAATTTCAGCAATTTAGGATAAGGATTTGCCATATAAATGTAAACATTTTAACCCATTAAACATTTTCAATTTAAGAACAACTTTGGATGGAGAAGAAGATGGTCTTGGATTAATCTCTATGTCTCCAGACAGCAACAGCAAAGAAAAATTTAAACAAGTAGAAATATTAATCTTACAAAAAAGCTGTTGAGGACAGGAGACATAGACATCAAATAAACTAAGGCCCAAACATTTTATTTTATTTTACCTATCAAACACCACATAATGAGAAAGCCCACACACAGGCTGACAATCCACTATTACCTCATCAGTCATCATCAGTGAATCCCTCAAGCAAACCGATCAAAGTAGCAAATCACACAGCAAGGCAGCAAAACATGAAATAAGAATGTTGTGGTTTACGGGAGGGGTTTTACTATTAGAAAAAGTGAAGTGGCACTATCCCTATACGGATTGCTGGTGAGGCCTCATCTGAAATACTGTGTCCAGTTCTGGATCCCTCCTGAGAAAGGACATAGGCTGGAGGCAGTGAAGAGCAGGATCACCAACAGTATCCAAGGCTGGTGTCCCTGAATATGTACTGGCTGGAGGCCAGACATGAGAGGGGGACATGATAGAAACATATAAGTTTCTGCGGGGTACAAACAGGATAAATGGTGAAGGCCTGTTAGTTAGAAATAGGGACACTGTCACAAGAGAGCACAATTGGAGATTGATGGGGAGGTACATTCAGGTGAGGGATCAGGAAGTTCTACTTCACTAAGAAGGTTGTGGATCCCTAGAAATGATTACCAGTGGAAGTGATGGGGGCAGATACCCTAAATGGGATCACACACAGCTGGACAGAGCAACAGGACTCAGAGTCCCTAGGATGAGTACCAAGGGGGGGTTAAGAAAGGAGGGGCAGAAGAGGATAACCCACGATGGTACTATGTCAGGGAGTTGAGGTAGTATAACATGGACTATCAATCCCTTTCTCCCAACAAATTCTATGTTTTACTGTTCCTACGTGATGATGACTGTTACCCTGGTGAAACTGGACACAATCTCAAAATAAAAATCTCCACAGATTTACAGTCACCCACAAAGATAAAAATAAAGCAGTAAGGCAACACTTTCTTAATACCAGGCCACTCCACTACTGCACTTCAGATATTAAGAAGTTATTTCAAAAGCAGTCAGAAATGATGGACATTTGAACTAAAAGTGAGCCATTTGTTTGGCAGTAGAGAAAAATGTAATAAAGATGTTGACTTTTTGGCACATTACTGAAGATAAATTCATATTCAGCCACAAAAAAAAACATTTAAAATAAAACAAAACACTTGGATATTTGTTTTACTTTGCCTTACAGCCTCAAACCACTTCATCAGCACCCTACCCCCTAGACATGAGAATTATTACTTTAATCCTGATAGCTGTTTCTGTAGATCAGATGCATCTTCTGTAATGACAACAGGGTGTTCTGCAACATTTCTGCCTGTTTTCCTAAATAATTAAAAAAGATTCAGAAGTGATTTAATGTTTAAACATGCTATACCATGTCTCATTTGAATCGGCATGCAACCTGCACACAGTATCTGGCATGTATTGTAATTCAACTCTGCTTCCATTGACCTGATGAAGGGAATTTAAGTCTCAGAAGCTAGTCTCTCAACAACAATGTTGTTAGTCCAACAAAAGGTATCACCTACAACATGCAGTATTCGTTGCTTTTCATTTTCCTGCATCATCGTCTGGACTAACACGGCTACTATATTTCTCTGTAAACAACGGTAACTACAGACACCGACAGAAATGAAATACAGCACCTCATGAGCTATTCAGCTACCTGGATAATTGCAAATTTAAAAAAAAAAATTTTAAAGAAAGAAAGTCCTTTGATGTCAACTTGATAATCAGAACTCCATAGTTTGCTAATACAGTCAGAGTAACAGACAACCATTGGATAACATAAACATAGTTTAAAATAGCCATCAGAGTTTAACTGTAGTATTTCTATAATGCATTTTTCTATTATGAATTACAACTGAGTACAGCAGATAAATAGCAGAAATGTCATTATTAACCCCATTAATGTTGTGACTACTATTCTGATGCACACTGTATTTAAACATTTTTATGTAATTTTTCTGGTGCCCAATCATAATAATTCAATAAACAAAATAATGACTTTAAAAAAAGTGCAAACTCATTACTTTATATGAGGCATACATTAGTGTACTAGAGAGTGAATGATTAGTTCTAGTTGGTGGAAATGTTGATGCTTTGATATTTTCACCCATTTATATTCAGAGAGAACACAAAACAGTTTCTCACCATCATTTTTCACCTAAAAATTTTCACTTTCTAAATTTGGTGAAAATTATCTTGATTTTGCCATTTTGGTACATACAGTGACAGCCATCACTATCAGTAGTAATAGTAGAAGCCATGGCATGCATGCTGTGATTCGATATCGAACATTATTATGCTACAGTGTGTAACTTAATGCTTTGCTAGTGATAGTTTCCAATATCAGTATTAGTGCAGGAAGCACGATGGCACGGTCTCACTCTAAATGGTGCTGGCTACCACTGCATTAGCCATTTTTTGTAAAATAATTTTCTTCTTGTGGTGGACGCTCTGCAGTTTTGTTATTTTTGTTGTAAGTATTCACTTGCAATTTGAATTTACCATCCATACTCCTATTCACTGATCACCCCCATATGCCTTCCATGGTGGTGATCCCCCAGCTCCAATACCTCATGCCCAGCCACCCCTTTAATTCCCCATGGCTTGCCCTCCATGATAGGGCAGTCATGGGGCAGGGACAGAGACCCATCTCGAAATGCAGTCAAGTCTTTGGGCCCTTAAAATGGATGAGCAGAAGCCAGACCAGTGGCACTGGGGGTTGAGGTGCTAGACACCATACCTTGCACCATGTCAGAGACCCGTGTTCAGGAATAAGCATGGGCCATCGGGGGTCAGCAGGGGAGGGAGAGAACTGAGCATCTGGAGGACAGCTCTCCTCTCCCGGGGAGGGAAGACTGGCACTCCCGCCAAATGACTACCCCCAGGTGGAGGCCAGAGGGTAGTGCAAGTTAGAGGGGCCAGACTTAGGGAGGGTGCTGTGGGACTACTGCAGACACACGCATGCATCCACATGCATATGTCCTGCGTGCATGCCCCATCAATGTGGAAAGGGAGAAAAAGCAGAAAATCACCTCTAGCTGCAGGATGATGACCAAACTCCTGCATGCTCCACACCCGGTGATCGGGCAGGGGTAAGTCCCGGTGATACTGGGGTGATGGGGCTGGGATGGTCAGTCAGAAGGGGGCAGCTGGGGGTCGAAGGAAGATAAAGAGTATATAGAAAAAAAATGGATGAGCAGAGCACAAGAAGGCTGTGGCCATCAATCTAAATAGTATGGCCATTTCCTTGTTTTCTTCCTAGTGGGTGCTGCCATATAAAGGTTTAACATGTGCACAGGGCAGCATACTGCTACAGAACAGGCCAATCCACCCTTCTACTGCTCCACAGCTTGCCAGCTGCACCACCATCTTCAGTCACCCTGGTGTCAGTAATGTAGCAGGTCCTTGATCCCTGCTTCCCTTTGGAAGAAAAGAACATCCTCTAGGATGCTCAAACCTACTCCCATCAATAAATCTGGGACACCACTGCCACAAGTGGCAGCAATGCTGTTGCAGTACTGGCCAGCCCTCAACTTTCATGTACATGAACACTTTGCAAAATTAGTAAAATGTTTGGGTTCCATCACAGAAATTTCAAGGAGTGAACAATTAAGCAATAAGGCATGACAGGGTGTGGTATATCATAGGATTTGTCATGCCTCAGGTGGTTGGGCACGGAGGCCGCATGCCGAGTACGTCCAACAACCGGAGAAGTGACGATATCCCATGATATATCACATCCTGGAGTGTCTTATTGCTATTATGAACTGAGTTTGAAGTTTTATAAATAAAAAAAACTAAAGAAACAGGTTTTAAAATGTTTCATGAATGAGTTTTTAGGTTGTGTAGGAGTGCATTTTGAAAAACTAGTTCTCAGACAGTCAGGGCTTCAGATAATTATTTTTTGGGTGGAAGTCAAATACTTCCATGGGTTGAAATTTGGAAGTCATTTCAGTTTCACTGGAGTCAAAATACTCCAGCCGTCAGCGTTTTGGAAGTCAAAATAATTCCAGTCGACAAATTCTGGTAGTCAAAATATTCTAAGTCCTATAGTTTTAGAAGTCAACTAATTGGTCTTATGAATATATCACTTCTTTTTGGATTCTAAGTGGCACACACACGGCACTGTCTGTCAGGCACTCTTTAATGGCATACTAGAATTTGTCAGTGGTACCCTTTGGAATTAAATTACAGTATCAGTAAATACTGTATATAATAATGTTAATTACAGCACTTTGTGGGACACTAGAGTGTGAACATACTGTACATCCCCTGTCTGCCCCCTTTCCCATGTAGTCAGAAGGCACCTCCAAAAGCAAAGTCGCACACGCTGTTTGCAAAGCTAAGTCAGCATGGTCACCTCACAGCATTTAAAAAGAAAAGACATATGTTTCTGAGATGAAACCAGAATGAGCAACACATATCACTGGAGAATACAAATGCATTTTTTATCCAGTTTATTTCAATGAAGGGACATTTTAAAATAAAATATGTCAAATAAGTTCATGGGGTAATATATTTAAATCACTCCAAGGATCCTGTCAAACACATTTGCAGTCCCTTTTACAATTTTAAGATCAAGGGGAGTCAGTGATCAATGCCTGCTAACAGAGAATGTAAAGCTCACTGTAATAGGATGTATGCTGCATTAAGAGGCAAGGGGTCAATACTGTGGACAGTCGCATCACAGGGCAGTCACAAATTTAATGCAGAGCAGAGCAGACGTGGTGGTGTGTCTAATAAAAAAAAAGTAGATTGTCCTTGTCAGATAACCCCGATCAGCCGCTCTCATTCCAGTCCTCGAGGCTCTCTCTAGTCTCTGCACTCCTCCAGTCCTGCAACAAGACTGCAGCCTGCAACTTGCACTGTGCAACTTGAGGAGCTTTCTTTAGGGAGCCCAACAACAGTGCCAGTCAGCTGCACAGGTTTGTTTTTTCACACCTCAAGACCAGCTCTTTTACCTCCCTCTTCCAGACGATGCCTCTTCCAGCCCTCCACTCCTCAACAGGCACTATGCAGCAGGCAGCACACACAATCCTCATCTTGGACTCAATGCCATACTATGCAGTCAGGTCCACAGAGTCCACTCCACTGGGCCGGCACCTTCCGACTGATGCAACGAAGCAGCAGGCTCCAGTAGTCCTTAGGCTCCCTCCAGCGCTGCCGCAGGGTTTTTGTGGGCCCTGGGCAATGCACCTCTAGTGGGCCCTCCTCAGATTCGTCCATGTTGTAAACAAAAAAACAAATAAACAGCAAACTACAATCAAATCAGCCCTAGCACTGGCTTGGCAGAGAGATGCAGGCAGCCCCCCCCCCAAACCCCAAGCTGTCATCACTGTCTCATACCTGGATTGTAATTTAGGCAATAGGCTCCCTACAGAACAATTCAGCATGTGGCATGCAGTTTTACTTGAAGGGTGAATGTCCCACCCAATTTACAGGTGCTCAGGCTGCTCATCAGTAATGAACATAACATTACTGCCCCCCCCCACAATGGCCGGAGTGGCTTGCCCAGCCAGCCCAGAGATGGTCCCCCTACTGCCAAAGATTTTTCTGTTACATTGTGCAGTGCAGATTATTTTGTGATTATCATTATTAGACAGGCATCAATCATGACCCAGCCTTGCTTCTTGCCTTGCCAAAATTCTAACATATACAAGTCGGAAGTAAGTCAGTATCTGAGAGACTAACCTGCTGCTGCTGCTGCAACTCCAGATGCTCCAGTCCTCTGACTGTCCCATTCCTCATGCTGTGCCTGTTTTGGCTGCTGCCTCTGACTGGGCTAGAGCTACAGCCATGATTCGCTGTGTTGCTGCTGCTGGTGCCAACCCACAACCTGACCGACACATCGCCAGACCATTTCAGAGCTCCCCGAGTCCTCTCCCCACAACAAACATGCCATTACACCAATGGATTCACTCAGTGACTGACTCCTCTCATGACCTCCTTGATGATGACTCAGACTCATCCACTTTACTACTGTCTCGGCCCGGAGCAGACAGTGACCTTCACCATGCTGCCGATCCAACGTTCGACCTAACCGTCCAGGCAGATCAGGCCCTCCCCTCCACCACACTCTCCCCAGCCATTGGCTGCCACTGTACATCGACACCCCATCCCATAGGCAGAAAATGCTCCCTAGTTGGATCGGGGCACGGTTGCCAGTCAATCAGGGCTGGCATTCTCCATCAGGGCCCGGGGGAATCTTGCAGTCATGATATTTATTTACACCGGAACACTCAGCATCTGTAGGCTTAGACTTTGTTGTTTGTAAGATTTAAATGTACCAGCTGCAGACATGGAAGGAGGCAGAGAAGAGCCCAAGCAGGCAGAAAAAAATGCCAGAATTTTGAAAAAACTTAAAGATGTGACGTCCACACAATAAAAACAAGACATCAGTCTTAAGCAAGGGAAACATTACTGGATGTCAATGACTCCAGAGGGCTCATTTGTGGATGTTTTGAGCTAATTCATGGACGTAAAATATGTCCAAAATAGACTTATCTGAAGGGCTGCAGACAGTAGAGAGCAAGGAGGCTGGTGGCACCGGCGCTTTTTTGAAGCCATGATGATATAGCCCAATATCATCATGGCTTCGAAGAGCTCTCGGCCAATCAGATTCCTCTATTTACGATCCTCAGTTCATAATTTAGGTTTTGAACAGCTCTATAAATATAATTCATTAAACAGTTACATAGTATGAATATAAAAAAACTTTAGAATGGATCAGATTGGATGTTTGCTGTCTAGTATGAATTTAAAAAAGAAACTTTAGACTGGATCAGATCAGATCAGTGCTCTACTTACCCTCCAGCAGGTGGTGCACCTGGTTGGGGTACCACAGATATGCATTCCCTCTTATTAATATTTCTTGGTATCCAGTCCTGTTTTAGAGGAAACATACAGTGTTAGACATGATCTTCTTCCTTGGGTTCTAAAGCTGTGTTACAGACTGCTTACCATATTTGAAAGGTGTTTTATAAATAAAGTTATTATTATTATATATCTTATAGCTCTACAGCAGTAATGTGATTACAAAGTCAGGCTGATAGGTGACAGGTACGTGTTATGTATAGTAGCAGTATAATGTAGTAATTTAAGGTCATGCAGGACTCAAGGTCCACAATGTCACCCCCACTTTATAAGCAGGGATGGCTAAAGTCAGTGCCACGCACCAGGATGAAGCACTCTGTAAAAAAAATGTCAGAATGTACTCGGTGTCAAACTGGAGTAATTGCCTTTGCAGTACATTGTTTTCCTTCAGGATAATGCACAATATCACTGACAGAAACTGTGATGAGAACACAACATCCTGGGGGGTGACACTGTTAGCTATGTTAACACATACCAATTTATAAGGATACCCTACTCACTCTACTAGATCAGAGTGGAGAGGTGGATGTGGCCTACCTAGACTTCAGTAAGGCTTTCAACACCATTCCACAAAGGAGACTAGTAAGCAAGCTGGGTAGTTTAGGAGTAGGTCCAAATGTGGTAAACTGAGTAAGAAACTGGTTAGTGGAGAGGAGACAGAGGATGGTGGTAAATGGAGTTCACTGCAAGGAAGGGAGGGTGACCACCAGGGTGCCTCAGAGATCAGTGCTGGGACCAGTCCTCTTTAATGTCTTTATAAGTGGCGTTGCAGAGGAGCTGGAAGGGAAGGTCTGCCTCTTTGAGAATGACACCAAAATCAGCAATAGGGTGGACACTACGGGGTGTGTGGAAAAGATGAGAAGAGACCTGATTGAGTGGTTAGGGGTATGGCAGCTGGGTAAATAAGGTGGAGGATGAAAGTATTTTCTGAAGAAGATGTGCTCAAGAACAAGGAGGCATGATGCAAAGCTGGAGGGGCTAGATTCAGGACAGATGTGAGGAAGTACTTCTTCACAGAAAGAATGGTGGGTTTCTGCAACAGCCTTCCAATGGAAGTGATGGGGGCAAAAACAGTGGTGGGGTTCAAGAATGCATGGGATAAACAAAAGGGAATCATAGTGGAATGGAAGAAGGGAGAGAGAAAGAGTTGTAGATCAGGCATGGTCTGTGATAATAGCGTGGGCAGGGAGAAATGGGCAGACTGGATGGGCCAAGTGGTCCTTAGCTGCTGCCAAATTCTATGTTTTTGTGTTACTAACAAGAACACCCTGTGATTCTCCTGTAAAGAAGAAATATGTCCAGATTTACCTGGAAGGTTTGTACTATCATCATGTCTAAAGTATCTGATGGTAGGCTGTTCCATATGTTCACCACCCTCTGGAGAAGTGCCTCCTAACATTAGCCATGAATGTATCACCTCTGAGTTACAGGGTGTGTACCCAAGTCCAGGTGGAAGGCATCAGTATCTCAATCTGTTTCATCTTGTCAGTTCCCTTGAGTATGTGAAATGTCCTCTTTCACCTTCCTTATCTGCATGGTAAACATGTTAAGGGCTACCAGCCTTTGTCCCCAACCTCCTGCCCATCTTAGCAACCCTGCATTGCAACCTTTTGACTTCCACATTGTTTTTTATTTTGTGTAGCCCATAACTACATATAGTACTCCAGATGGTTTGACATGGGCCTTGTAAAGAGGCAGCTTCCCTTCCTTTGTCCTGCTGTTCCCCCCTTTTGATGCACCCCAGAATTCAAATAGCCCTTTTACCAGTGGTTGCACACTGCTTGTCATGCTTCAGCCCATCATCGATTAAGACCCCCTGGTCCATTTTCTACTGTGGCCCTGAAGTGCAAAATACAAACAAAAAAATGGTTTGCATTCAGACATGTACAGCAACAACCAAAAAATGAAATTCAAACAAAAAAAAACAAATAATTGAAAAAATGAAATGCAAGCAAACAGCTACAGCATAACTATAAAATGAATGCAAACAAAAATTAACAAAATATTTAGCAAACCTAAAAATGCAAATTGCAATCAAGTACTGCACAACTAAGTAACGAAAAAAAGCAGTATTAAACATGAATTCAAACAAGAAAGCAAGTCAAATATAAATGCAGACCAAAATAAAAATATAAAGCAACTGCAAAAAATAAGTCTAACTAAATGACAAAAAGATGAGGGGTACAATTTACGAAAGCAACTAACTAGATGAAGCACCAAATAAAACAGTTAAACAACCAAAACAAGAAACTGCATGCCCCCAAAAAACACAGTTGAACATCAAAAATGCTAAACAAGCAAAAACCAGTTGACAAAGAGAAAAAAAAAACATGCAAAAACAAACTGCAAACGGAAGTTGGTTCCACAACAGAAATTAAATTTAACACAACCACATGGAAAGGACGGCATGCAAAAAAACTGAAAATGGAAGTTGGTTCCACAATGGAAATGAAATCTGGAAGGAGGGGAGGATAGACCTTTTTTCCAGTTTTTTATTCCTGCTGAAATCTTTATTTTATTAAGGCAGCCTCCTGTTTTGCATCCATGCTTTGGGGGTAGGCAACCCATCAGAATGCCTTTTTTTAACACATCCGAGCCTTTATGAGTCAACTTTTCTGATTGCCTGCCCTGTTTGGGCACTTTAAAACTTAGCCGCTGTACCGTTTTAATTGATGCTACCCACCCCCTCCGAACCTGTATCTAAACTTCACCAGGGCTATTTAACTAGAAGCCATGGTGGGGCTTAGCTGCCAAGTGCACCTTCCACTCCTGACTGGGAGTTTTTAAAGCAGCAGCATATGATCATAAAAATTACCATCTATTACATTTCCAATGTAGTTTCTGTTTATTTTGTAAAGTTCTGTTTTGCTTTTTCTGATTGTTTGTTTTTTCATTTTAGTGTTTTATACTTTACCATTCAACATACAATTTTACCAAGTGTGCGCCAAGCACGTTAAAAGGTGTGCAACAGATAGGTCAATAAAGGAGTTTGGGCAAAGCAATGTCAGCTTTAAAAAACATTTATTATAGCCACATAACATTAAATAAGCTGCACAAACAGTGCAAAAAACAGCAGTATAGATCACAGCACAATCTCTTCGATCTTACCTCAGTCCAACAGCCAGCTACAAATTAACTCCAATGCTTTGCCACCAGGCTTCCCCTGAGGAAGCCTGGTGGCAGTGCTAAAATTGCTTTGCCAAAATTCCTTTATTGACCTACCTGTTGCACACCTTTTAATGTTCTTGACACATACTTGGTAAAGTTTTTAGTTTAAACAAGCCACAGCCAGGCTGTCTGTGGGTGTTGCCCCGCATAATTTCAAAGCTCAGGTTTTCTCCATTTCGATCATTCAACAGACAACGTCGCCCAGTCCACAATTATGCTTTGATGAAGACAGGAGGTGTGATCAGTTTTGGGTATCACACATGATTGTCTACAATTGGATTCTGTTATTTGATCATGTGTGTGTGTGTGTGTGTGTTCGTGACCCTGGATGCCTAAGAAATGAGTAACCATGGAGACTGACAGCTGTTCATCTAACTATGTCAGCTGAGTGGCTTTTGGCTGTGCCTCCTCTTCCTCGCTCTCTCTTGCTTCTCCCTCAGAGCATGTGAGTGCCCCTTCCCCCACCACTGTCCCTGATGTTTTTTTTCAGACAGGTATTCTCTCAGAAATCTCTGCATTCTGCTCCTCTGTAGCTCAGGTACAGAGTATGTTACCCCCCCCATCCCCGTCCCCATCCCCGATGTTTGTTTCCAAAGAAGATAGATATTCTCTCAAAATCTCCAAGTTGTGTTCCTCTGTAGCTCACGTATAGAGCAGGTCAGATATGGAGCATGTCCCCTCCGCCCATCCACAATGCTTGTTTCCAAAGTAGACAGCATGTCTTTGCCCCCTTCCCTGTCGTCCCCGTTGTTTGTTTCCAAACTAGACAGGTATTCTTCTCTCTTTTATTTTAACTTCCTTATTGATGTTGTCTTGAAATTTATGTGTCCTGCTCCTCTGCAGCTCAGATGCAGACAAGTCCACACTGCCCCCCACCCCCATGCGATGTTTCTTTCAATGTAGACAGGCATTTTTCACCTCAGTGGAGATGCATCACTTGATCTGATCCCAGAGAAACTCTGACCCCGGCCCCTGACTGATCCTCCCCATCCAGCTCACATCACAGCCAGCCTAGTCCCCGCAGTTCCTTGTCTTGCTCTCTAATACTGCACTCTATTTGCCAAATAACTATTACCCACCCTCTTCCCCCAAAGCCAACTAAACCTCTAGCTGTCCAAACTAAATGCTTGTGAGGCTGTGCATACACTGCATCAATGAAACACTTGCAACTGTGCAAAAATGTCATAAAAAAACTCATGTACAATTGTGCAAAAATAGCATTAAAATAAACATCTATGCTGTGCAACTCTGCATAAATTACACAATTTCACACATGTGTAAATCTATATCAGTCTCAGTACCTGGGTGAGTTAGTGGATTACAGTAACCTCAATGCACAGCTAAGTAAATGTACATTAACCCCATTTAGATGCGTCAAGTATGTGTGATTCTAATTAATACACAGTGCTGCAAGTGCACATTTATCTCAATACACACCTGTGGAATGTCCTCTTAGTACAAGCCTATGGAATCTGCATTGAATTAGGAAATATTTGTGTCTGTGTACATCTAAGCACCCGCATGTGTCTATAAGTGCCTGCAGCAAGTATCAGTAAGTGTGCATAAACCTGAATTATTGTGTTAATTTATTACTAAAGACCAGTGTGAGGTTGCATGCAACTTACTCAAACATGCATGTGCATAAAACTCTTTGATAAATTCTGTGCAGTGACCAAATTGGGGGATGCAAGACATTGAGAGACAAGCATGAAGCAAATAAGATAGGTGTCCTGTACATATACATAGAGAATAAAGTACGGGGTGGTGTGTTTAACAAGAGTTTATGCATACCCGAGGGGTTAGATGCTTCATAAACCCCGAGAAGCTCGAGGTTTTGTGAAAGCATCGGTCCTCAAGGTGTGTGTGTAAACCTCGAGTTTAAACACATTCGACTTCATATTTATTTTATATAATTGATGGCTCTTCCTTTTGGCTACAGCAATTATATAAAATAAAATCAGCAGTTTCAGTGTGGCTACGTAGTATGCCGACTTTATTTTTAATCCAAGTTGTTGCATTTTCGTTTCCGGGGGCTTCACTTCTTATTTTTTAACAATGCTGAAAGTCCCTCATCTGTAAAAGCAGTGCTCTTTTTTATTTTTTTTTAAATTTACTCACCACCATGTTTCTTCGGCGGCTCCGTTGAAGGAAGCGCAAGCCAGGAAGCGAGACGCTGGTGTAGGTGCATGCGCAGAAGGAGGAGAATCGTGCACGTGTTTGCCATTGTAAACGCCCCTTTATAACGGCAAATTACACCACGGTCTCTCAATGGCAAAAGGGGAGAGCCATTAATTATAGTAGAATAAAGTATGGGGTGGTGTACGTAAATTCAAAGTTTACACACACCCGAGGGATTAGATGCTACATAAACCCTAAGAGTGAAGTTCGAGGGTTCTGTGCAAGCAGCTAACCCCGAGGGTGTGTGTAAACTTCAAATTTACACATACCACCCATATTTTATTTTATATAATTGCTGTATTTTCCTTTTTCACCGCAGCAATTATATAAAATAAAAAGGTGTTCCTATGCTGCCATGGTCTGGTTAGGTTATGTGGGCGGTCTGTGGTCGCTTTTATTTTCTTTATTTAAACTTTTTTTTGCATTTGCTTCTTTGGGATGGCAGCTGAAATTTTGTTTTTTTTATTTCATGCTACTTGATTTTCTTTTTTAAGATTACTTACTACCGAGTTCAAATGGTGGTTATGTTTCCAGGAGAAAGAGAAGTCGGCCATTGGTTTGAGAGGAAGATCTGGGCTGGACGCATGCACAGGGGAATGGAAATCAGGTGTGTGTTTGCCATTATAAGTGCTCCTTTATAACAGCAAATTATGCCACAGTTTCCATATGGGAAAAAGGAAGAGTCAGTTCAATGTCCTGCGCAGCCAGTATAGTGTTATGCTTGTGCAACTCTGTTAGTTTGATTTTGGCTGTTCGCACTCTCTATTCCAAAGGAATTACCACCCTGTAGTGGTATGAAAGGCAAGGAACACTCAGAGAGGGTGCCACCCCTAGAGGTGCCATGGGACGATTCCCTTGGTGAAAGGTACCTTAGGAATCCCTCTAAGAAGAGAAGTGCTGATGCTGGAGGAGGAGGAAGAGGAGGGGAGGATGGTGGGGCAAAGAAAAAGTGCTTCACAATGAGGCTGAGAGTAACTGCTTATATAGCTCAGGAAGTGGAAGTGGCTAGCTGCTTGTTCATTGAACTACAGGTCTAGCCTTCCAGTTCAATGTCCTGCACAGCCAGTATAGTGTTATGCTTGTGCAACTGTGTTAGTTTGGTTTTGGCCATTTGCACTCTCTATTCCAGAGGAATTACCACCCTGTAGGGGTGCGAAAGGCAAGGAACCCCCAGAGAGGGTTCCACTCCGGAGGTGCCACGGGACGATTCCTGTGGTTAAAGGGACCTTAGGAATCCCCAAAAGAAATGTAGTACAAACATGCCCCAAAAGAAGGAGGCAACATGAAGCACATGAGCAAGCAGTAACTGTGATGTAGTAGCAGTAACTGTGACATAGTAGTAGCGAAGCATAGACAGTTTGATAACGTAATGAGATGCTCAGTTTGATAATGTAATGAAATGCCCAAGTTTGCATAGCATGATACTAATGGTTTGCATTGAGAATTAGGGGATCCTCTAAGGACAGAGGGAATGGCAGGACATCCACCACCTCCATCCAGCAGCGGAACCTACCTAAAGAAACTAGGGGACACTACTATGCTATCGAACAGTTATGACCTGAGGCAATGGAGGACAGAAAAAACAACCCTATGAGGAGGAAATCTCTGGGGAACCAAGGCCTAGGTCACCTTCCCTCCAGGCTTGGGATGGTTTATATAGTGACGGCTCTGCAGCTGCAATTTGGAAAACCCAATTAAAGGGAGGTGGAAAATATTCCAATTTGGAGGAAGGCTCTCACTCAAACCCTCTAGCAGGAACACCGTGGAAGGTTACGAGAAAACTCTGCAACAATACGTGCATCCAAGGCGCAGGAGGAGAGCAAAAAATGCTGAGGCACTCATCTGGCCTACCTGCCTAAACTCAAACCAGGTGAACCAGAGGCAGTCGTAGGGAGAATGCGGTGAAGGTGCCTTGCTAGGGAAATCACTAAAGTCAATGGCTAACCGTTATAGTGGAACACTAGAGCCAAAGGAGGTAACTTTTTCCATCCTTAACCTCTAGTCTTAAATTCTACACCAGGAGCTGCTGTCATGTAGCAGGCAGCTAAAGCCAAGCCCGGGGCAAGGACATCCCCAGCTATGGGCCAGATGAGAAGGATCCCACCCCAAGTTAGACATGCTCAATATGCTGACTAAATGCAGAGCAAGACTGCCAGTGGCAGGAACCCTGCACCAGAATAGAATGGCTGGCATGCCCCAAAATTGATTGAGAGCTTAAAAGCTGGTGAGCTGAATGAGCACGGCATGCTGAGATCGAAATGAGCATTGAGTGCTGAGACGTAGCAAGGCCGAATGCAGAATTGAGTGCAGCAGAATCCCAAAGGCTAAAGCCCAGGGGATGGCAGTAGGCATGAAGCAATGATCTGCGTAAGCTATGAGCAATGATAGCGTAAGCAAGCATGGACCTGTACATAGGTCAATAAACAGTAGTAGTGATAGGTGGACCTGCACGGAGGTCTGCATAACATGTAGCAATGAAACAGCACTGAATGGGGGCAAGCCAGGCAGACATGAATAGCCAAATCAAGGTGACAAATACTCTGAATATTTTCAGCAGTGAGGCAAGATTTAATAATAATAAAGCTATATTAACAGCCTCAGCAGGAGCTTAGTTGGCTGACCTCAGAGTTGTAACTGCAATAAGACATGGAGACAATGCTCTGCAAACAGGTGTAGTGAGGCAGTGCAATGAAGCTGCAAGTAGAATGAAAGCATGAATGAGCAGCACAGCTAGGGTCAGAGTAAACTTGTGTCAGATGAAAAGAATTGAGTATGCAACATGGAGCAGCTATGGTTGAGCTGAAACCCACAGATAATGATTGCAGTTGCATTGCAATAGTTTGAGTATGGTGAGCAACAGTGTAAAAACTCAAGCACTGGGTACAATAGTATTTGGAGTAAACAGCAGCAGTGGCTACAGTTGTAGGTAACTGAAAGCAGTAGTATGAGCTCTAAGTAGCAGTATGTTAGGAACTTAGAAACAAAGCCCCCAAAAAAGATAAAACCAAAACACAGCAAGCAGAAAATACGGAACAAGGCCCAAAAACAAGAGACACAAAACACAGGGAAGCATACAGCCAGAGGAAAGATACAAACTAGAAGCAGGAAAACAAACACCGAAGTATAGCAGAGACACACAGAAACAGCAGGCGGGGGGGGGTAGGCCCCAGCCAGATCAGAGGACAAACCAACAGAGCCTCCAGATGCAAAGAAAACGTGCTTCACAATGAGGCTGAGAGGAACTGCTTATATAGCTCAGGAAGTGGGAGTGGCTGGCTGCTTGTTCATTGAACTACAGGCCTAGTCTTCCAATTATTAAGTTAGATCTGCCGGTGCATTCTACTACCACATCTGCCATCTGCCTCGCACTGCAAAATGTTGCGAGCCTCAGGAGAACAGCCAGGATCCGTAACAAAACAGTACTGTTTGGGAATGAGGCAATATGTAATCTCAAGGTCACATATTAAAGGGACACTGTCAACCGTTTTTGCACCATACTATTTCTAGTTAAAACCCACATTTTATGATTGCTTACCTTGTCTGAAATTCATTGAAGATGCTGCTTTTTTTTCTGACTTCTTTTTTAGTAGAATGGGAGGGCTAAAGCCTGAGGTTCAATGTGGGGGAATAGCTCCTCCCATATCCCTTTGCTTCTCCCCACTCCCTCCTTCTTCCCCTTCCTTGTGTTTGTCTCCCCTCCTCATTCCTTCTTCTGTGTCCCGTTTTCACTCCGGTGCTGTTTTTCCCTGTTTATAGAAACATAGACTTTGACGGCAAATAAGGATTGCTTGGCTCACCTAGTCTGCCCATTTCCCTACCTAGAGGATAAGCTGCAGATCCTATTTAACCAACAGCCTATTTCTTCCTACCCCCCCCACAAAAATTGCCCTATGTCTGTCCCATGCATTCTTGAATTCTCCCACAGTTTTAGATCCCACAACCTCCTCAGGAAGGCTGTTCCATGCGTCCACCACCCTCTCTGTGAAAAAATACTTCCTCACATTGCCCCTGAGCTGTCTCCCCTCTATCTTCAAATTGTGTCCCCTTGTTCTTGCACATCTCTTTTTCTGAAAGAAGCTATCCTCTTGGACTTTGTTGATTCCACTGAGGTACTTAAACATTTCTATCCTGTCCCCCCTCTCCCTCCTTTCCTCAAGGGTATACATATTAAGCTCCTTTAGTATCTCCTCGTATGTCTTCTCTTGCAGACCCTCCACCATTTTAGTTGCCCTCCTCTGAACTGCCTCTATCCTATCTATGTCCTTGCAGAGATGGGGTCTCCAGAACTGAATGCAGTACTCCAGATGGGGTCTCACCAACTGTCTGTACAGGGGGATAACAACTTCCTGTTTCCTGTTGGTGATGCCTCTCCCTATGCATCCCAGTATCCCCCCAGCCCTCCTTGCTGCCCTCTCACATTGCTTGCCCACCTTTAGGTCATTTGATATGATTACCCCCAGGTCCCTTTCCATTTTTGTTGTTGTTACTACCTCCTCCCCATTGTGTACTCTTCCCCTGGGTTTTTGTTTCCCAGGTGCATTACTTTGCACTTCTTTGCATTGAATCCAAGCTGCCATACTTCTGACCGTTCCTCCAACCTTGCCAAGTCCCTTCTCATCCTTTCCACACTCCTTGTGTATCAACCCTGTTGCAGATCTTGTGTCATCTGCAAAGAGGCATATTTTCCTTCAGTCCCTCCTGCAATGTCATTATAAAGACATTAAAAGGACTGGACCCAATTACTGAACCTTCGGTACCCACTAGTAACCCCTCTTTCTTCAGAGTGGACTCCATTTACAATTACCTTCTGTGTCCTGTTGTTCAGCTAATGTTTTACCCAGGCTACCACCCTGGGACCCACTCCCAGGCTGGTTAATTTGACTACTAGTCTTTTGTGTGGGACTGTGTCAAATGCCTTGCTAAAGTCTAGGTAGGCCATGTCCACAGCCCCTCCCTGGTCTAATACTTTGGTCACCCAGTCAAAGAAATAAATTAGATTCGTCTGACATGACCTTCTCACTGTGAACCCATGCTGCCTTGGGTCCTGTGCCCCACTAGCTTCCTAGGTACTCAACAATTCTTTCCTTCAGAGTGATTCCATCATTTTCCCTACAAGAGGTCAAACTGACAGGTCTGTAGTTTCCTGCCTCTGTCTTGGTCCCACTTTTGTGAAGGGAATCACAGCCTTCTTCCAGTCCTCAGGTACCACCATCCTCCCATGATTTGTTAAAAAGGGTAGTCAGTGGTGTCACTAGTTCTCTACTTAATTCTTTTAGAATTCTGGGGTGAATTCCATCTGGCCCCATAGCTTTGTCCACCTTCAGTTTTAGGAGTTCTTTCAGAACCCTTTCTTCTGTGAAAGAAGTTGGGATCGAGCCCCCTCCAGAGTGCTTCTGTTAATTGGATTAGGCACCTCCCCACTTCCTCTTTTGTGAATACTGAACAGAAGTATTCATTCAGTATCCCTGCTTTTTCACTGTCACTCTCTGCCCACCCACCATCCATTCTATTCAGCTTCACTATCCCTCCCTTTGTCTTTCTATGCTCCCTGATATACCTATAAAAGGTTTTATCCCCCTTCTTAACCGATTTGGCTATCTTTTCCTCAGTTTGTGCCTTTGCTATTCTGACTACCCTCCCTGCTTCCATCTGCCTTAACTGGTACAGTTCTCTGTCCTGCTCCTGTGTTTCCTTATACCTCCTAAATGGTATATTTTTCTCCCAAACCTTCACCACCACCTCTTTTGAGAACCATAGTGGCTTTTTCTTTTGTTTTGATTTGTTTATTTGGATCACACAAAGGTTTGTTGCCTCTGTGCTGGCAGTTTTGATATTTCCCTATTGTTGCTCCACCCCTCCTTCTAACCTGTTTGCTAGTGCTTTTCTAAGGCATTCTCCCATCTTGCCAAAGTCAGCCCTCCTGAAGTCCAGAACCCTCACTTTTGTATGGCTTGACTCTGTAGCTGAGTTTATCGTGAACCACACTGTTTGGTGGTCACTTGTTCCCAAATGACTACCACTTCTAGATCTGAGATCCTCACTGTCCCCATTTGAGAGGTATGAGGTCTAAGATTGCTCCCTCACGAGTAGGTTCCAAAACTAGCTGTCTGAGGCATGCCACCTGAAGGGCATCAAGAATGGCCCTGCTTTTGGATGTGGCTGCAGCAAAGGTGCTCCAGTTAACATCTGGCATATTAAGGTTCCCCATCAATAGTATCTCCCCTTTCTCTGCCATCCTAAGTATGCCTTCTATCATATCCTTGTCCATTCCCTCCCTCTGACATGGGGGTATGTATACAACCCCTGTGAGGATTGTGGTGCCATTTCCAGTCTCTAAGGTGACCCACAGTGCCTCCTCTCCTCCCTGTTTACTCTTTTGTTCAGTTGCTTTTATCCCTTCCCTTACATAGAGAGCTACTCCCCCCGTTCTGCCCTCCCTGTCTGTCCTGTAGGTTGTGTACCCTGGTATGTTAACACCCCAGTCATGGTTCTCTGTATACCATGTTTCTGGGACTGCTACAATATCCAGGCATTCCTCTTCCATCAAGGCCACTAGTTCAGGGAGCTTGTTGCCCTGACTACGGGCATTGGTACTCATTACCCTCCATTTCTTGATGGCCTCACCCCTTTTTGCCCCATCCCTGTTCTTATTGCATTTGTCACTTTCTCCATTTACCCCAGCGCTTCTCCCTATCGACATCTCTATGTTGGTGTCTACCTTTTTGTTTTCTGTTCCCCTCTCCCTACCCCCTTTCTCATCCTCCTACCTTGTCTCCCTGCTCCATTTGTTCTTGTGTCATTCATTTGCTTGCTGTATTTTGGCCCTTGGTCTCTCTCCCCTTGGAGCTACCGTTCCATCTATGCCTTCCCCCTTCCTGACCGTGCTCCTGTAGTGCTCCTCCTCTCTCCTCCATCCCATGGGGCTTCCCCTCCTGCAGCCCTCATCCTTCCATCGGCCAGTCTGCTTACCCCGACGAGCCTCTTTGCTTTCTCATATTCCACGCATGTTAAGACTCCATGTTTATTCCTCTGCATACTACCTTCTGCTGCTTAATTTCTCCCTATGCTCCTGGATTCCCTTCCCTTGTTCTGCATTGACTCTCTCCTCTCATTCCTGCCACTAGGACTCCCATTGCAGCTCCTCTGCATTGCTCTCCATTTTGGTCTTGCTCCACTGCTTCCTCTGCTGGGTTCCTGACCTGCCCACACACTAATCTAGCCATTCCAGTTACTATTATGTTGTGCCCGTAGCAGACACAATAACACTCCATGTCACCATATCGTATGGTCCCTGAGAGTGCCCTGCTCACCTAGACCTGGATTCTTAGAGCTTCCGACACCCGTTTGCCATTTACGTGTGCTGTAGCATTATGGAGGAGCAAAGCTTTGGTATTGCACTGTGGGACTGCAGTTCCTTATGTAAGCTACCCCTTTATGTTCTCTGTGCTCTCGTTTTAACTTCAACTGCTTTGGTTACCAGGGGTGTCACAGCTCCTTTTATATCCTACCATTACCACAACCGATAAAAAAAATGTCTGGCTCCCTGTTCTGCGTGCTCTTGCCTGCCTCCCTCATGGACCCCCTATCTCCTTGCCTTCCCAGTCACTGGCCTCCCACCTGGCCTGTTTGTATTTTTCTTTTCTGTGCTCCCTTGAGTGTGTACCTTCCCATTTCCCTTCTCAGTCCCTCCCTGGGGTGCATTCCTCGAGCATGTTTTCTTGAGCTTCTTGTTCTGCCCTGCATGTTTTTCTTCCATTTCCTTGCCCTGCTGCTCTTTGCATGGTTCTCTACCCTTGTCTCCATCACCTTACACTGTTTGTAATTTCACTATTCCACTCATTCAACCCACTCTCCCTCCAACCCCCCCTCCACCTGCTGTTCCCCCTTCCTTGTTTGGAGCTCTGTGCCTTGTTCTCTGTTTGCACTTTACCTCTGCCCCTGGCTTGCCACCTCACCTTTCCCCCGATTTGCTGCTCATGTCTGTCCTACTGGGGCCCTCTAGGGCTCTTGTGGTCTACTGGTGTCCCCCCTTACCTCCTCTTCTGTCCCCCCATCCCTCGTTCTTGCCCATGGTCTCTCCCCCCCCCATTCTTTCTTTTGGGCTTTCTTGACCCTCATGCTGGCACTCTGTCTCCATCGCTGTTCCTTCCTATTTTAACAGCCCCATGCCATACTTTACCTGGTCTGGTGCCTGCAATTCCTCAGCAGCTATTGCATTCAGGCATCTATCCCACACAACGTCCCCTGCAGTTTTGTCTGTCACCACTGCTACCCATGCCTTTATACCATTCTTAACATTTCCTGGTCTTAGAGCCCATATACCCTGCACAGCCTGTAGTTTCTAACTTTAACTCATTATACCCATAGTAATTCCTACCCTGCCAGCCCTCATAAATACCTGCCTACTCCACCAGTGCTGATTGGGATCATGTACAATCCTACCTCCCCTCCAGATCCCGCATAACATTTCCTTTTTCCATTCTCTATTGTTGTTCCTTCACTTTCCTCCCTGTAATATGTGGTGTTGCCCACTATTTACAATTCATTTAATCTGTTTCATGTTCCCCTTATGCCCATCCTCCTTCTGTTCCCTACCTACATTCCCTTTGTCCTGTTCCCTTTAGTTTATTCCCCTGTTACCTAACCGCAGTTGGCTGAGGCCGGGCAAACTGGTCTGGGAGTGCAGGGAAAACTTAGCCCTAGAATAAGACAGCTCCAAATATAGCAACCAGGAAGTGCAACCCACAAAAGCAGCACAGTGCACAGTGACATGAAGGTAGGTAGAGGTGAACTATGTGACCAATGTGCATGCCAGCAAATGTGTGGACCCGGTACAGCTGTAGGCAGCAATGCATATGAAAGTACATTGTGCAAAACTGCATAATATTGCCTGAACCGTTTGCATGGTGCTATCACGTTTGCACGGGTTTAGCGTGGAGTTAAGCTGTTTGCCCAGTGCAAACACGTTTGACTGGCGCTAAACTTTGCCATATTCAAAAGTGACATGCAAATGAGCCTACTTAGGTAGTCTCTGGGCAAACATACAGATTAGCATCTCATTATGCCCTGATTTGCATGCAGTTTATCCAGCGTTACTGCATGGTCCCACAGCGCCACCTGTAGGTCAGTCTGGAAGTACAGGGACTGGCCAGATCTTCCCACTGCTCCACCTGTAGATCAGTCTGGCAGTGCATGATGGTAGCTGCAGGCTACATGTATAAAGTACAGTACGGCATATTGTGCCCCAGGGGGCAACACAACATAGGCACAGGTGATGGTGGTGCTGGATGCAACCTGTTGCACTGTAGGTCATGCTACAGTGCACAACAGACACTACAGTAGCAAGGGGGCCTGTATTGTGAGGGACACAGCAATGCCTATGGTGTGTAGGGCAGTGATGACCACTGCACTGTACACAGTGACAGGCCCACCTTGCAGGTGTTTACTGACAGTGAACATTACTGTTAAGCTGTTGTGTGACCCACAGATGCTGCACCTGCGGCATGGGATGCTCACAGTGACATATACATGGCTGGCTATGTGTGCTGTGGTGTTTATACAGCTATGAGGTATGTTGCTGGGGGGGCACATGTGATCAGACAGGCACACTGGTGTTGGAGTATTCCCAACACTTCCCCATGTGCACTGCATGATGTGTCCCAGCCTTGTGGCCACATCTTGTCTGTTGGGCAGCCTGGCCACCCATACACCTTCCCCTCAACATCCTCCATGCCCACAGTGCTGCATGTGTGTGCTGGCATCTGTTGGTGTCCACAGAAGAGTGGTCTGCAGATGTATACTATATGGCCACACTGCCATGGTATCCACAGGCGGCAGGGTCACCACTTGCTGTCTGGCATGGCTGGGACTGGTGGCAGATGATGGCATCATTGTGATGCCATCAGTGAGCAGCATGTTTTCTCTATGTCTGGCTTTGTCTATGTGTCATATTTATTTGTTAGGGTCATGCAAAGCCATGCAAACGCCGTGCAAAGCCAAAATGTCATGCAAAGCTGATTGCCCAGGGTTAAGACTACCTTTTCCTGGGTGGTAATTTGCACTGTGCTAAGTGTCACGCTAAGTCACACAGAACCACTTTGCACGGTGCTAGTCGCTGAATATAGCATTGCACCTGTTTTCTTGTACACCCCTCAGTATGCCTCTTGCATACATTATGATTTTGCCCAGTGCTAATGCAGTTTGCGCTCGCTATTTGGCCTTTTGAATATAGCAAACCCACACTAATCCTGCGCTAAACCTGTGCAAACGATTTGTGCCCAGCATCTACAGCAGAAGAATGTGCCCAGTTAAACTGAAGCAGCCCCAGAATGTTGTGACTGTGGCTGCATGATAAAGATAAGGGCCAAAATTAAATGTAGCCCGACGGCTGATATTTCAGCCATCAGCTTTACAAAGTACATACCAACTGTTGTTAAGGATTTGGTAAAGCATCCAGAGCTCACCAAAAGAAGAAGAAGAAGAATCAGCATTTATATAGTGCTTTTCATAAACAGTATCCCAAATCGCTTGACAAGCAATGCTAGACTGGTAGTGAAGTGACTGAATGTGTGGTGGCAGCCATATGACACATCATCACCCACACACAGCCTGGATAATTGCATGAACCAGTTTATGGGAAGGGGAATGTTGGCCAGGACACCGGGAATGTTCCCTGCTCTTTGCAAAGAGTGCCCTGGGTTCTTTTACTTCCACCTGGACACCCACCAGGACAACACCAGGAATGGCAGAAGGGACCTCGGTTTTTAACGTCTCATCCGAAGGACAGCACACCCCAGCAGTAAAGCACCCCCCAATACTGCACTTGGATGGCAGCGATTTTGAGGTGCAAGTCCAATCCCAAGGCAGATGTGCTACCAACTGAGCCACGCTGACACCTAAGCACCTTAATTTAGTACAGTATGTTGGTGCAGCAAGGTGAGGGCCAAAGAAGAAATGCCCTTACAGAAATTAAAATAAAGAAAACTTTGTTGAAATCATTTTATTTTCTTATCTAACATACTGCCTGGTATCCTGAAGTAGGCAAGGGAAAGAAGATAAGAAGTGTGCCCTTATTCTTCTATTCTCTTGACCAGTTTAGGAATACCTATGTTATTAACTTAATTACTAGAAGGTACAGAGTAGTTATTACCTGGGTATGCAGTCAGGACTTTCTATAGGGCTGGCAGCCCAAGAAATGGCTGCTTTTATAGAAGCCTAGGAAGTGAGGTCACTCCTGATGGGAGGAGCATATGACCATCATTATGAAATTCCTTATAATTAAGGCTATTTACTGGTCCTATAGCCCCAATACTTGTAAGAAGTGAATAGCAAATGAAAGTTTCCGGAGAGAATAACTCTGTACCCGACTGCTGGGGGTCTAACTAAAATGTAACCCGAGTGATAAGCGTATATGTGTTATTAGGGAATTTCATGACTGTGATGTCACTCCGAGTTCTTCTATATAAACTCACCACTAGGGGGCTAAGTTTAGATAGGTGTGTCAGTAGTTGACTGAACACAGTGAGAGGAGGACTTGAGTGTGCAAACTTACACACTGATTCAAAACTGTTGGATCACAAAAGTAAGTTTCAGGAGTTTATAAAAGAAAGTATTTCCCGTATGGTGTGGTGTGAAGAACTAACACCCATTTTCCTTTTTGTAAATATTTTTTTTTTTTTATTATTTTTGTCAAAAATAAATTGACAAATGCAAGTTTGCATTTTTTATGCGCTTTATTGCTGTCCTGTGTGTATGTTATTATACCCACGCTTCTACAATGCCATTATATATTTTCTGAACTGGATGCTTTTTTGTTATTATTTTTCCTCATTTCCCTGTCAGGAGGGGCTCCTCTCTTTCCGGCCTTCTATAGGTCCATACACCTGCCCACTGGGCTCACTGCTGACTCCCAGTGTTATCCTTGGTCAGGGTATATTCCTTCCTGGGGGCCCCCAATCCCTCTGTGGCACCAAAGATACAGGAGATGCTTCTTGAGTTCTGTGAGACCAGGGCTGGTGAGCATGTGCATTGCCAAGCTGGTTCTAGTGGCTTGGGTCAGTCATCTAGAAGAGTTGAGCCAGCCATTTTCCCACCTTATTGTGACACTGCCTTCCACACCAAGACACATCTACCATGGTACCCTTGGGTGGGAGTGTGCTCAATGTATGGTGACTCAGATCATGCACACTACCTTATGCAACCAGCAGGAGTCACTTCAAGAGCGGACAGCACTATGATCCCTGGAAGGAGAACGACTGCATAGATGCTATGTCACTCTCCCTGCTGGCATCCGCTTCTGATGTCCTGGGTTTGGGTGCAAACTAAACACCACAGACTGCTTGGCTCAGGGTGGGGTGAGGAAGGACGTGGCATTGGAAACTATGGTGTTCAGAGTTACAGGTATGCCATGGATTATTGCTGGGAACCAGAAGTTGTTGGACCACTGGCGGTAGCTGACCAAGGCAGATCTTCTTGGCCAGAAGGCAGGATTGATATTTTAGTTGGCCATTGAGCATGAGACAGTGTGCCCTGGCATAGAGATCTCAGGTGTGAGTCAGTCAGTGCGCACCTAAAGTGAGCCGGCAGGCTTTGTTAAGTGCAGTTTCTATGCGCTGAAGAGCAGTATATGTGGCAGAACCATATATATGCAGCCCGTAGTCCACCAGGGAACCCCCAGAACTGTGAACAGCTATGCTGAGGGCTTCAGGGGAGAGGCTATGCATGTGACAATAAAGTAGCCCTATGCGCTTGTTGATAGCTTTGGTCATGTTGTCAATGTGGAAAGTTCAGGAGAGTGAGTTGTCAATAGTGATACCGAGGTATTTAAAGTGTTGAACAAGTTCAAGAGAAACCCCACCACTACTGCATATTGATAGTGGGTAGTTTTTGTGTTTGTTTAGAGAGCTGGAAAACAGCATGGTTTTTGTTTTCTTGTAGTTCATTATCAATTTATGATCTTTGAACCACGTCTCTACACTGGTGAAGTCGCTCTGTAGTTGCTGCTCAAGGGCACTGGGGTCTGATCCTTTTGAGAAGACAACCACATCATCTGCATAAAGGAGGATGCAGCCTTTACTGGCTTGGGGGAGGCAATTCAAGAATAAGCTGAATAGGAGGGGACCCAGTATTGACCCCAGCGAAACACCTGAGCAGACAGGTTTTTGCTGTCTGAGAAGACAGAACCTATCCTGACTTGCTGGGAGTGGCAGTGCAGGTAACTGTGGAACCATGCAACCGCCTCAGGGGCAAGGCCTGTAGCAGTGAGTTGGTCAACTAGGAGGGCATGACTGACCATATTGAAGGCCTTTGTTAGAGCAATATAGATTGCCCCAGCAAGCTGTCCAAGATCGAGAGATTTATGGATGAAGCCCATGAATTCCAAGAGGGCTGTAGTGGTGCTGTGCCCTGCCCTAAAGCCATGCTGCTCAGGGCATAGGAGCTTATGTTTGTCCAGATATTCGACAAGTTGGTCTGCGACGATTTGTTCCAGGGCCTTTCAGAGTGGTGGAAGTATAGAGATGGGTCTACAGTTCTACTCTTGTACACAGGGGTAACTACTGCAGCTTTCCATTTTTGAGGGAATACTGCGAACTGGAGCGCTAGGTTGAGGATAAGGGTATGGGGAGACAGGATTTCTTCCAGAGAGAGCGAGATTAGTTTCAGATCGAGGTGAAGGTGTTGGCTATAGATTTAGGATCAAGGTTGGGGGATCCATCAGCGCTGAGCATGGTGGGGGCCATTTTGGGCTCACATCCAGTGACTTATTTTAGGTTTGCCCAGAATTTACAACCATCATTCCAGTTCTTGGCTAGGGCCTCCTTGTAGTATAAGTTTTTGGCTATTTGGATGGTCCTGGTACAGATATTCCTGGCCCATTTGTTATTCAGGATGTTGGACTGCTTCCCTGTGGCCCTGGCTACATGCCAAAGATGGTCTCTATTTTTCATAAGTTCAAGGGTGTCTGGGCTCATCCAGGGATTGAAATGGCCTTTGATTTTATGCTTTTTGAATGGTGTGTGAGTGTCGCAGATCCTATTGAATAGGAGGATGAAATGATCAAGTGCACTATTAGTGTCAGAAGTCCTAAATACTGCTGACCTGTCAGGATTGAGGAGATCAGCTTTAAAGTGGTCCATGTGACCAGGCTTGAGGACCCTGTTGGCGTCTGTTCTTGCAGGGGGTTTGGTGAAATTATTAGTCCAACTGAACATGACAGGGAAGTAGTCACTGTTGTCGTCCGGCAGGACAGAGGCATTGGACATATGCTCAGGGTGGTTCATGAGTACCCAGTAAAGCAGAGTACTAGTGCCATTCTGTAATTGGTCCAAGAGGGGGCTTCAATGAGCTGTGTAAAGTGGACAGCCTGAATTTCATCTTTGAAGTGGTTAGTTAGCTTCAGGGGAAAGCCAATGAATATTGAAATCAGCAAGAAGTATAATTTTGGAGCTTAGGGTCAGGCTTCTATGGCAGTCTATGAAGGCTTGGAGACCTTGGGCCAAGTTCTTTGGTGGTATGTAGACTGATAACAGTGTAATTGTTTTGTTATGGGTCCCAAGAAGGACCTTAATGGCAAGGGCCTGGGAGAATGACCCTAGGCTGGTTAAATATAGGACTATACCCTATAAGCTATCCTTAAGGTGGAGTGCACAGCCACCACTTTTTTTAGATACTCGATCTTGCCTAAAAATTGTATAACCCGGTAGACTGATGGCACCATTGGGGATCCTGGGAGACAGCCATGTCTCGATAACTGACAACACATCAGGATTATGGAGGGCTACCCAGGCTTGTAGATTGTCAAACTTTGGTGCCAGGCTGTGGATGTTTAGGGATGCAAAGGTTAATGTGCCTGGTTTCTGAGCAATCATACCCTGAATTTGAGGGGGGGCCCAGATTGGGATGGTTGTTGCCTGAGAAAAGTAGCAACAGGAGGGCTAGTCTAACCAAATAATTTTTAAAGTGCTTGATGTTAGCTTTGTGCTGCCTTCTTGAGTTTATTCTGATGGCGTGCTTGGCGGCGAGCGAAGGCAGTCTGAGCAGGAGCGTGAGAGGAGGAAGCCATGGCTGGGCGCATTGAGTTCTGGACCAGGTATTCTTGGTATTAGGGAGTCCTTGGCAAGGGGTTGGACAAGGGAGAAGGGTGCCAATGGACATTAGAGAATGGTTGGTGCCGGATGCATTCATTTGCAATTACCCCTTTTGGGCCAGCTATTTTTTGGCACCAGCAAACTCTTGGATTTTAAGTTCTTTCCTTTTTTTCGCATTCACTTTTTTGTTTTGCTGTGCTGTTTTATTGCTTTCAACTTTTTGTTGTGCATTGCTTTTTTGTTTGCATTAATTTTTTTGTTGTGCTGTGCTTTTTTGTTTACATTCACTTTTTTGTTGTGTTGTGCTTTTTGGTGGCATTCACTTTTTATTGCATTGTGCTTTTTGTTTGCATTCACTTTTTTGTTATGTTGAGCTTTTTGTTTGCATTCACTTTTTTATTTTGATGTACTTTTTGTTTGCATTTGCATTTTTGTTGTGTTGTGTTTTTTTGTTTGCATTTACTTTTTAGTTCTGCTGTACTGTTTTGTTTGCATTCACATTTTTGTTGTGCTGTGCATTTGTTTTGCATTCACTTTTTAGTTGTGTTATGCATTTGGTTTGCATTCACTTTTTAGTTGTGTTGTGCTTTTTGTTTGCATTCACGTTTTAGTTGTGTTGCGCTTTTTTTGTTTGCATTCACTTTTTAGTTGTGTTGTGCCTTTTGTTTGCATTCACTTTTTAGTTGTGTTGTGCTTTTTGTTTGTTGTCACTTTATAGTGGTGCTAGCCTTTTTGTTTGCATTCATTCTTAAGTTCTTTACATTTCTTCTTGCTTTGTTACTTTATTTTTTGTGGCATGACACTTTGCATTTGATTTTGTTGCTTTATGGGGTTTTTTGCATTTCATTATTTGGTTGTTGCTCTACATATTTAATTGCGTTTCACTTTTTGGTATGTGTTTTGCACTTTAGGGCCATTGTAATTTCCTCCTCATTGCAGCAAGATGAGCCCTTCATAGTTTTCCCCCTAGATGTTTGTCTCCAACTTTAAGGGGGTCCACCACCTTGATCAGTTTAGTGTCATCAGCAATTAAGCAACTGCTAGAGACCCCAGCTTGTCCTCCCCTTCTGTAAGGTCTGTAGTACCCTCTACCTCTAAACTCAAACGTGGTTGACGTTTTCTTAGTCTTTAACCTTCCTCTTATACTTTTCTGTTGCATCAACAAATATACCGGTAGTAGAGATGGTCCCTCAGAGGGGAAATACAATATAATGCTTTCTGCTGAAGAGCTACAGAAGAAGGAAAAGAAGACAAAATGACTTAGTGTATAATGTTGTTTTTTTTAAGGGATCCATCAGTAATATTCACAAATAGCAATCAGTCCACTGAAGTGAGTTGCCCTGGAGATAGAACTTATTCTAATTATGGAATTTAGAATTCAAATCAAGTTCAAACTCAGCACTGTGGTCAGCCTCCCCCTAACTGCCTTTCTTCAGATTTGTTTCTAAAGCTGGGGGGGCTGTGACCACTAATGCTAATTAAATAGTTACCAAAGAAAAGTTAAATGATGCAAGCTTTTGAAGCCTGACCACCTCTTTATCAGGTATATTAAAATGTAGGCTGGTGTTCCTCACCATGTGTAGAAGCTGGGTTTTGATTAGCAGTGTGTGGAAAAAACTGCAAAGGTCTGAGTAAATTCTGAAGTGCTAATTAACATCAAAGCAGCAGGAAGAAAAAATGTACTCACTGTAGTAATGTTGGTTCTTCTCAGGAATCCCTCACTATTGTTACAATCTCAGCACCATCTCCTAGGAGACAGATGCCCTTGAGAAGAGGGCTTGATTTTCAAAGGGTGATGCAGAGCTTGGATCAAGCCCTGTTTCAACCCCATTTTTTGGCACAGCTGCGCCAAACTTTTTTGATGCAACTGCACCTGATTTTAATACTTCAGGTGCAGGTGCAACAGTTTCCTCAATTTACTACAACTTGGGCCAGTCATGAGGCACAAGCTCCGTAAAAAAGGCCCCCAAATGGCACTAGTTAGACCAGGGAAAAGCTGGTCTAACTTGCAGCATTTGGTGCTCAAGATTGAAAATCCCAATCACCAGTTGGGAGAATGCCACCAGCCCCATGTGCCAAACAATCAGTGCACTAGGAGTGTACGGCATTCACAGGGCTTTGAAAATCGAGCATAGAACCTTATTCTACAGTGGCAGTTGGCCAGATTTATTTCTATGGCCAGAATGGAGCAGTGGCTAGTAAATCTAAGAGATTACCAAAAATTATGCAAATTCAACATTTTTGAAAAACATCAATCAGATTGAGGCAGACATAAAAATACAAGAATACGTAGAAGTGTTAGGAAAACAAAACTTTACTATTGTAGAATAACAGTAATAGTAATCCTAAAACAAGCTTAATTAAGGGAACTAATTCTTGTGAGAACCTGTTTTATGCTTCTGGAAGGGGAGGCGGGGTGGAGAGTGTAACCATAATGAGGGATCCCTGAGAAGAAACAACGTTACTATGGCGAATAACGTTTTCTTCTAAGCCCAGAAATCCCTCACTTGATGGTTACACTCTAAGCAGACCATTTAGTAGAAGGAAGGCTGGTACCAGAACCTACTTGGGAAAGAGGTTCTGCAAAAGAGCAGTTCCATGGCAGCCCCCTGGACTGTATGTCCAGGCAGTAGTGCTTTGTAAAGGTGCTCACTGATTTCCAGGTAGCTGCTTTGAAAATGTCTAATGACGTAATGATTTTTGATGACCCACATGGATGCCACAGAAGAAAAAAATTACTCACCATAGTAATGTTGTTTCTTCTTATGGACCCTCACTATGGTTTCATTGTATGCATCAATCTCCATAGAAACAGATGTCCCAGAGACAAACCCTAGTCTTAAGAATGGAACTCAGAATTTAGAATGGGTGTTCAAGACACTCTGCAGTCACTTTCTACCCTAGCAGTGGTCAGATTTATTTCTATAGCCAGAGTAGAAGGTGGCTACTGAATCTAGCTAAAAGGGTAACAAAAATGTATGCAAATTTCACATTTGTGAGAAAAACACCAATTAAATTAAAGCAGACCTGCAAATGTAAAGTATAAATATGAAGAGAAAAAAACAGTTTACAATTGTGGAGAAAAACTGCACTAGTAATGCTCAAGAAATCTACAATAAGCAAAATTAGTTGATTATTGCAAGAACCTATTTTCAAGTTCTGGAAGGGGAGGTAGAGTGGGAGCGTGAAAGTAAAGTAAAGGATCCCTGAGAAGACACAACATTACTACAGTGAGTAATTTCTCCTTCTAACCCAAGAACTCCTTCACTTATGGTTTCACTTTATGCAGACTATACAGCAGCACCTTGGGAGGCTGTATCCATAACCTACTTTGGTAAAAGATTCTGCAATACAGCAATTCCAAAGCTGGCATCCTTTCTGAACTGTATTTTCAGACAGTAATGCTTTCTGAAGGTGTGCATTGTTTTCCAGGTAGCTGCTTTGCAAATATTTAATAAAGGGATGCACTTTGAGGATGCCACAGAAGCAGATGTGCCCCTTGAGGAGTGTGTCCTTAAGCTTCTAGGTAGCATTATCCCTGCTTTCTCAAAGCAAAACTGAATGCAAGAGATTACCTAGTGAAAACAGACCTCTAGGAAGCTGGTTTACATTTGTCAACCTCTCCATAGCTAACAAAAAGTTGAGTGTTTTTGGATCTGACACCTTTTGTCCAGTCCATATAGATCCTAAAAATGTATTTAAAGTCATGGCTGTGTAATTTTTGCTCACCTGGATGGGATAGTTCTGGGTAAAGCACAGGAAGTATTACTGGCTGTGTTCTAACACCACATTAGATAGGAATTTCCTATTGGCTCTAAGGACTACCTTATCCTTGTGAAAGATGATGTAATTTGGCTCTGTGCAGAGGGCTTGCTGTTCACTCACCCTCCTAGCAGAGAGAGGTCATGGCAATCAGGAATATGGTTTTCCACGTGGCATACTTTAAGTAAACAATATCCATAGGTTTGAATGGAGCCTCCATGAGCTGGGTAAGGCAAACATTGACATCCCATGGGGAGATCAGCTTCCTTATCAATTGGTACAAGTAAGTGAGGCCTTTAAAAACCTTTTAAAAATGGCTTGAGAAGCCAGTGACTTTCCCTTTCCTGCTGATATGTAGGCTGACATTGCTGCTAAGTGCACCTTTTAGTGTTGATAGCTTCAGGCTTAATGACTGCAGGTGTACCAAATACTGCAAAACAGTAGGCAACCCTGCCTCTATTGGGAGTATTCGTTTGGGGATACACCAGTAAGAAAATCTCTTCCACTAAGGCCCTGTACACAGTTGCGATCAGGTTTATAAACATTTTCAAGCACGGGTTAAGACTTACCAAGTTTGTGCCTCCACATTTGCAAGTCCTGTCATCCTAACCCGGTTTTTAAAATGGGTTAAAACATGCATCCTGTACACACTGCAAAAGCCCAGGGATCAATGTTGGCAACTATGTTTTACAACTGAGAGCTGTACATATTTTATTTTTATTTTTATTTATTTATTTAGCTTTTGGTAACCGGGTAAGTACACTAGACAAGTAGTATGCCTATTTTCAGGAACGACCCAGGAGATTACAACAATGGGGTATAGGGCACAATACATCATTACAGCTTATCACAGTACATCATTACAGCACAGCATCATGTGTAAGCACAGTGGAGAGCATCAACAGAGAGAAAAGACAGTTCATCTACAGGTAAAACAGTAATAGATCTTAAACACACAGATCTTAAACACACATTATATTGTAGCTCTATTGGATATGTTGTAGTGCAACCATTGTAGCACTACCAGAGTTGGCGGATGTGATCTGATGGGGTCCCCTGGGTCCTGGGATGAGGAGGATGGACAAGGGAAGGTCCTCACAACCCCGTAGCAGCAATGGAGCAGCAATGGCTGTTGGATTATCTGGGAAGGGGCATTAGAGTGTGTCCGATGGGGTCCTATGGGTCCTGGAGAGGGGAAGGTGGGCAGGGGAAGGCCCTCGTGATCCGGTAGCAGCAAGCATA
Organism: Neoceratodus forsteri; assembly: GCA_016271365.2. Classification (NCBI taxonomy): domain Eukaryota; kingdom Metazoa; phylum Chordata; order Ceratodontiformes; family Ceratodontidae; genus Neoceratodus; species Neoceratodus forsteri. Next base: position 522,761,756 of record CM057458.1, read on the forward strand.
GGAAGAGGAACACTGCAGTGCATACACACTTGCAAGGTAACCTGACACCGTTTTTAAAACTGGGCTAAAGACTAGGTAGCTGGGATAAACACAGTTCTTAAAATGGTTTAAGTCCAACTGCAGTGTGTCTGCAAACCACGTTAGCAACGTCTTAAACTGTGTTAAGCTCCCTAACATAGTTTAAGACATCTAGACATCCCTACCCTCAGTCCACTCCCTCCGCCCCTCCACCAGGGGCCTCCTTGTGGTTCTAAGGGCTAGGTTGAAAATGTCTGGCGATCGAGCATTTGAGGTTGCAGGCCCAGCCCTCTGGAATTCACTTTCTATCTCTGTTGCAGAGGCCCTGATGGTGGAGGCATTCAAGAGGGGTCTTAAGACTCATCTTTTCAAGCAGGCCTTTATGGACTAACTAGAGTTGTTTTATATTTTTAAGGCTGTATTTATTGACTATTTACAGTATATCTGCATTATATATTGTATTTTAATGTATTCATGTTTTTTTAGTTTTTTTCATTATTCTGTATTACCCTGTCTGTTATTATGTAAGGCGCCCAGAGTCCCTGGGATTGGGCACCATATAAATAAATGCTACCTTACCTTAGCTTACCTTACCTTTGTGTACAGGGCCTTAGAGGCATATGTTTTGCTGGTTGCTGGTTTCCTTGAAGTTCTAAGCACCTTTAGCACTTCATCTGAGAGATTTAAACCAGAATATTCTAGCTCCTCAAGAACCATGCCCTCAAATGTAGTGTTTTGAGGTTTGGGAATGCTATCCTGCCCTGAGATATGGTCAGCAGATTGTGACTCAGTGGCTGGCTGATTGTAGTTTTGCTGAACAGGGTCAAAGTGGTCAGGGACAGGCCACAAAAGAGGAGGGGGAGGTGCCAAATCCAATTAACAGAAGCACTCTTGATGGGGGGGGTTGATCCCAATCCTTTCACAGAAGAAAGGGTTCTGAAAGAACTCCTAAAACTGAAGGTGGACAAAGCAATGAGGCCTGATGGAATTCACCCCAGAAATCTAAAAGAATTAAGGGGAGAACTAGTGAAACCACTGACTACCCTTTTTAACAAATTATGGGAGGATGGTGTGGTACCCGAGGACTGGAGTAAGGCGGATGTGATCTGAAGGGGTCCCCTGGGTCCTGGGATGGGGAGGATGGACAAGGGAAGGCCCTCACAACCCTGTAGCAGCAATGGAGTAGCAGTGGCTGTTGGATTTTCTGGGAAGGGGCATTGGAGTGTGTCCAACGGGGTCCTATGGGTCTTGGAGAGGGGAAGGTGGGCAGCGGAAGGCCCTCGCGACCCGGTAGCAGCAAGCAGAGCAGCAGTGACTGTTGGATTATCTGGGGGCGTTTGAGTGTGTCCAATGGGGTTCTGTGGGTCCTGGAGTGGGAAGAATGGCAGGGGAAGGCCCTCACAACCCAGTAGTAGTAAGCAGAGCCAAAGCAGCAACAGCTGTTGGATTATCTTGGGAGGGCATTGGAGTGTGTCTGATGGGGTCCTGCAGGTCCTTGGGCGAGAAGGGTGAGCAGAAGAAGGCCCTCACGATCCAGAAGCAGCAAGTGGAGCAGCAACAGCTGTTGGATTATCTATTAGAAAACAGACAAGGAGGAAGGAGGGTCGCTGGAGACCTGTTAGGATTACAAAGACAGGTTTGGCAGGGAACATCTGGGCAGACTGAGTGGGTCAAGCAGTCCTTTTCTGGCAACAGATTCTATGTTTCTATGTAGTCTTGAGAAATTATTCTCATGGCAAAGGTCATGTGACCAAGGAGGAGAGCAATTTGTGTTTTGCTACTAAACATTTGGTTGAGAATAATGAAACCATGGCTTTAAACGTTATAATTTTTATAACATGTACTGACATGTTATTATTAAACATATGAGAAATGTATACAAAAAAAACAACAACATTCCTTTAAAACACTGAAATAAATGTAATGTGGGTGTGAAGGAGAGTCAAAGGTTATCAGTTGTTTATAGTAATATTTGTTGTTTTGTTCTAATGGCCCCACAACACACCCATCACTGTTTGTTATTTTTCTAGTTACTGTAGGTTGGTTGTCCCCTCCCTGAAGACTGGGTATTTTTCTGGATGCCAGGTTTTCGAAGCTGTCTTTTCACCTGCCCCTATGTATTGTCATTTGATTACTGTTAGGACAACACTTGTTAGTCTATGTTCATCACACAATGTCCTTTTCCAAGAGAAACTTCATAAGACAAATGTTGGAGCATGTGCTTTTTCAATTGCTGCTACCCGCTTTTGGAATATCTTACCAGACTCTCTTCACGTATCTTGCTCTTTTGATGTTTTAAAAAATTATTTTAAGCAATATCTTCACAATGTCAATTTAAATGCTTTTTGTGATGTTTGATGTTTGCAGTTAATTGCTTGATGGCTATGTTTTATTTATATAGAAATTTTATCACCCACTGCCGACGAGGGCTTGGTGTCAGCATACTGACCATTCGGGGTTCCGTCCCCCCTTGCAGGGATCACAAGGCATGGGGCAGTGGGGGCGAAGTCTTCGTGGTTACTGAAGTAGCTACAGAATCCCAGGTCCCCACCCCTGAGAATGTCAGCATGAAGGGCCACAGCCCAGACATGGAGTCATGCTGAGAACTCAGCTTCAGCCAATGCCTAACAGCATCCTCCCCTCCCCACACCACTTCCTATTGAAGTGGTGCCTGAACCCACCTCAGGAGAAGAGAGCTGCCATTAGGTGGCTCAATCCAGCTTCCACCCTCCCGCTCTAGGTCAACCCCCAATAACCCAGGCTTGTTCTCGAACCTGGGTCGCCAGCATTGTGTGAGGTGTGGTCTCCAGTGCCTCAACCTTCTGCGCCACCAGGCCGATGGCTATGTTTTATTGTAACCTGCTTCAGCCTGGGTAGAGCCTGAAAATGGACCTTTGGTCCAGTGCTTCTACCCGGTTAACAAACTAAATAAATAAAATTAATTAGAGGCAAGATTAAAATACAGAGAAAGTGAAAATTGCAGCCTAAATGTTGTATTATTTTGATGAGCAGAAAAAAATTACTCACCATAGTAATATTGTTTCTTCTTTGGGATCCATAAATGTGCCAGTATAAATAGCATCATCTCACCTGAGTGTGATGCCCCAGAGACCAGAAAGTATTCAAACATATGCAAAATGTTCTTAACCACACTCTCCACCCCTTCTGCTCCCCACCACCCCACCTCTCTGTCATGACAAAGTCTATTTCAGACTGCTCCTGCTCTCAGTTTGACATCTGTACTGTAACATGTATACAAGAACTCCTAAAACTGAAGGTGGACAAAGGAATGGGGCCTGATGGAATTCACCCCAGAATTCTAAAAGAATTAAGGGGGGGACTAGTGAAACCACTGACTACTCTTTTTAATAAAAATGGGAGGATGGTGTGGTACTCGAGGACTGGAGGAAGGCAGATGTGATTCCCCTTCACAAAAGTGGGACGAAGACAGAGGCAGGAAACTACAGACCTGTCAGTTTGACCTCTGTGGTAGGGAAAGTGATGGAGTCACTTCTGAAGGAAAGAATTGTTAAGTACATAGAGGCCAGTGGGGCACAGGACCCAAGGCAGCTTGGGTTCACAGCGGGAAGGTCATGTCAGACGAATCTAATAGATTTCTTTGACTGGGTGGCCAAAGTAGTAGACCAAGGAGGGGCTGTGGACATGGCCTACCTAGACTTTAGCAAGGCATTTGACACAGTCCCACACAAAAGATTTATAGTCAAATTAACCAGCCTGGAAGTGGGTCCCAGGGTGGTAGCCTGGGTAAAACATTGGTTGGACAACAGGACACAGAAGGTAATTGTAAATGGAGTCCACTCTGAAGAAAGAGGGGTTACTAGTGGGGTACCGCAGGGTTCAGTACTGGGTCCAGTCCTTTTTAATGTCTTTATAAGTGACATTGCAGAGAGACTGGAAGGAAAAGTATGCCTCTTTGCAGATGACACAAAGATCTGCAACAGGGTTGATACACAAGGAGGCATGGAAAGGATGAGAAGGGACTTGGCAAGGTTGGAGGAATGGTCAGAAGTATGGCAGCTTAGATTCAATGCAAAGAAGTGCAAAATAATGCACCTGGGAAACAAGAACCATGGGGAAGATTACACAATGGGGGAGGAGTAACAACAACAAAAATGGAAAGGGACCTGGGGGTAATCATATCAGATGACCTTAAGGTTAGCAAGCAATGTGAGAAGGCAGTAGGGAGGGCTGGGGTATACTGGGATGCATAGGGAGAGGCATCACCAGCAGAAAACAAGTTGTTATCCCTCTGTACAGACAGTTGGTGAGACCCCATCTGGAATACTGTGTCCAGTTCTGGAGACCCCATCTCCGCAAGGACATAGACAGGATAGAGGCAGTCCAGAGGAGGGCAACTAAAATGGTGCAGGGTCTGCAAGAGAAGCCGTACGAGGAGAGACTAAAGGAGCTTAATATGTATACCCTTGAGGAAAGAAGGGAGAGGGGGACATGATAGAAACTTTTAAGTACCTCAGTGGAATCAACAAAGTCCAAGAGGGTAGCATCTTTCAGAAAAAGAGACGTGCAAGAACAAGGAGACACAATTTAAAGATGGGGGCGGTTCGGGCAATGTGAGGAAGTATTTTTTCACAGAGATGGTAGTGGATGCATGGAACTGCCTTCCTGAGGAGGTTGTGGGGTCTAAAACTGTGGGAGAATTCAAGAATGCATGGGACAGACATAAGACAATTCTTGTGGGAGGTAGGAAGAAATAGGCTGTTGGTTAACTAGGATCTGCGGCCTATCCTGTAGGTAGGAAAATGGGCAGACTAGGTGGGTCAAGCGGTCCTTATCTGCCGTCAAAGTCTATGTTTCTATGTTTCTATACACCTGTTGTTCTCAATTTATATGTTTAAATTGTTCTCTGTATGATATTTGTACTGAAAACTGTATTTACTTGATGTTCACTATGTTGTACACAATCCTGTACCGTCTGATGTGGAACCTTTGCAAAGGAGTCTCTGATTCAAAGGTTTGTAATTCTGAGACTTCAATAAATAAATCAATTATTGACTGCAGAACAATGTTCAGCCTCTGCAGTGGGATCATGCCTCTGGGATCTGTAAATCAGAAGGTCATGGGTTCAAGCACCACACCAGGAACTTGGGGGTAATACCCATAACTGACACTGTAGTGCAGCATGAGGGGGTGCTGCACTCTTGAGGTGCCATCCTTCAGACCAGACATTAAACTGAGATTCCTTCTGCATCCGTGGTCACTGTCCAAGTGGAAGTAAAAGATCTGATGGCACTTATCAAAGAAGAGCAGGGAGTTCCCCAGTGTCATGGCCAACATTCCTCCTGTCAGTAAAACAAGACCATGCAACTCACCCCTCAGGTCGCACTTGGAAACAAGCTATAATAGCTTAGTGTCCTTTCCTGGACAAAAATTACAAATAAATAATGCTCCCCCTACTGGCATAATGTCACTTTTGTTACTAAAGTCAGGGGAGTGGTCACCATCAGAATCTAACTAATGACTACTATAATGTGTAAAATTTTCCCTAAAATGTTTAAAAACCCAAACAAAATACAGCAGACAGACTTAGCAATAAAATAACTACAAGTCTGAAATTTCTGAAAACTTCAACAAAGTAATGCTCAAGCAGATAGAAAAAAACAAGAATGGATTCTTGTGAGAGCTTGTTTTCAGGTTCTAGAAGGGGAGACAGGGTAAGGGTTTATATTGACTTGTCAGCAGGATTGGAGCAGCGTCAGGGACTCAGTAAGCACTGTTGTAACAGCGGTTTACATCCCCTTACTTACATTTGGGCATTAGGGCAGCTAGAAGCTGCACCATTAGCCAAGCAGAGATAATCACATAACTGCAGCGTGCCACTACTGCGGCTGCAGTCTTCCGGATTTAAAAAAGGAGTGTGTTTTGGCATTCTCTTTGTGCTGGGGTAGGTACAGAGTAGTATATGGGACTCAGTAAGTGTTGTTGTAACAGCAGTTTATATCTCCTTACTTGCATTTCAGTGCTGGCATTTGTATCTTGTTCTTGGGATTTATTCCTGCTGTGTTAAATTTGTGTGTGTGGGAATAGGAAGAGGGAGGACACTGAGAGGGCTAGTGAGAGTGGGAGTAAGGCAGCTGGAAGCAGCGCCATCAGCTGAGCAGGGGTAATCACATGACTGCAGCCAGCCACTAGTGTTATTGCAGTGTACTATATATTACCCAGGGGGCCAAGTGACCCCGAGTGTAAGCGACCCTGAAGTCTGAGTGCCACAAAGCTGGAGTGTGGCATCTGAATCAGTGGCATCTGGGGGCATCGGCAGGTTATCCACAAGGAGGACCATAGGCTGCAGGCCACGCTAGTCATGGGAGGAAAGGTAAGTGTAAAATGGTACATAGGAAGTACACTGGAAGAAATTGGAAACACACTGTAGGGGTTTGTCGGGGATAGCCGCCGATCCCTACCTAGGGTCAGCCTACTTTTGAGCTGAGTATCATGGAAGGGAGGGTAGGAGGTACATAGGAGGCTGGAAGTACACTGTAGGGAGTTGGAAAGGGACTGCAGCTTATCCCCATCTAGGGTCAGCCTACATTTGTACTAAGCTTCAAGGCAGCAGGCATGTTTAGGGGAATGAGGGGATTGCTGTAAACATCCCTGACCAGGTTACATACAGGGAAACATAACGGGGGTCTAGGAGAAGCTGGGGTGGGAGGATGTGAAGGACTAGGTGCATGTACAGGAGTCAGGACAGAGGGAGAAGAGTGGTAAGCTGTAATAGTTGCTGAGCAGCAGTCTTCCTGCGGACAATATAGAGTGAAGGGGGCTGTCCTGTGTGCAGGAGACTGGAGAAGCTTCAAACAAAAGTAAGGCTGCTCAGATGGAAGTTGGAAGGATAGTGTGATGCATCTGAGGAGTACAGCAGTGGGAAGAAAGGCAGATTGTAGTTACCAAGGGGGGCAAGGGCATCAGGCAGGCAAAGGGAGCAGGGGGAACCACCCTGTATCCAGGGGTATTTCTTCCTCACAGTGTCAGGGGCCCAGGGTGGAGGAATGGCAAGTGGTAGGGGAAAGGGGTGGGAATGTGAGGGTAGCAACAGAGGTGAGAACTCCTGAAGGGGTGCCTTTAACAAACAGATTTGTGCCACTGTCTGGTCGGGGAAGGGGAAATCAGGAGGTGAGGTGGGAGGTAGGGTTATTCCAGGGTCGAGGGTAGAAGAACAGGGAAGGGGAGGGGGACCAGTCAAAGTGGGCAGGGAAAAGAAGAAGACAAAGCAGAACAGCGGTTGGGGGGGAGAGAAAAGGGTAGGAAGAGGGCAGGGAAAAGTGGAAGCAATCATGGATAGCCAGAAAGGGAGAGGCAAAGATGGGAATGGAGAAACAGTTGGGGTGATAAGTAATGGATCCAACAGAAAGTTTACCAGGGCAAAGGGGGAACGGTTACGTGATGGAGCAGCTGGTACCACAGATAAGGATGGCAGGATGGGAAGCATGGATGTAGGGGAAAGAAGGGTGGTACTGCTAGGGGACTCCATAATTAAGGGTATTCACTGGTGAAGGAAGGGGGACCCAAATGCAAGAAGGAGGGTGGTTTGCATGCCAGGAATGACAGTGGGGAAAGTGGGCTCAAGAATCAGGGAAATAATAAGAGAGGTTGGAGGGAAACTAAATTTAATTATACACATTGTTACCAATGACTTAGCTGGGGAGAAGGTGGAGGTAATGCAAAGTAGATTCAGGGCGTTAGCGAAGACTTGCAGGGAGAAAGCAAGATTGCTGGCCTTCTCAGAGGCGATACCTGTAGCAAGAGCTAGCACAGCCAGTAGGAAAATGATAGAGGAATTTAATGGTTGTCTAAGGAGATGGTGAGGGGAGGAAGGGTTCATCTGTATTGGGAACTGGGGGAGAGACCTGGTCAAATAAAAACTCTTTTCATCAGACAGGCAACACCTCAGTAGAGAGCTTAAGCGTACTCAGGGACAAACTGGGGGTACATAACCAATGCACTTATAGAGTAGGGTGTTGTTGGCCCCAATCTTATGGGTGGGTTGATCGTAGGTGTGCGGTGGTGCGGAGGCCTGGGCCCTATTTCACCAGGGAGCCGGCAGCTGGGCCAGGTGGTCCTTAGGGATTCTCCATAGGATCTACTGGTTGGTGGGTTCGGACGGGGACCCATAGCAGCAGTCGTAGACCTAGGTTGGCCACCCGCTTAGATTTTTCGGGGCCCACTTCTGGCTCAGAGCGACTGATTTATGGAAGAGGACCCTTTTGGACCCCCCCCCTTCAAATTATGGTCAGACTTTTAATTTTATTTACTCTGTTTAAAAAGGCAGTGAGAATGCCATATGCTGTTTTTCAAACTTAGGCAATGAGAGTGGCTGAGGACTGTGAAGCATTTGGATTCATTTCATTAAGCCCCCTCTTCAGTGAGAGTGTTTGGGGGGCTGGAGAAATCACCAAGATATTACTATCTGTCTGTCCAGGAGGTTCAAGCTCCTGAGGGTTTTCAGTCTCTGCTGGTGGTGAGAGGTCCGTTGGGTCCTGGAAAATTGAATTTCTCCTTAGATCTCTTTTTATTTACAGTGTCAAAGACTTATCCGTTAACTTTTGACTGATTCTGCTCCATTTGTTTATTGTTTATTGTGAATTGTTCAGAAAGACCTTTGAGTCACAGACTCATTTACAAAGGTTCCACGTCATACATCACGGGACAGTATAAACATTTGATAATACATAGTAAGCAGTAACAAACAACGAAGGATTACATTATATTTCATGACAAGTGATACAGGGTAGAGCAGGGAAAAGGACTAGGTCAGTTTAGAGGAGGAGATACAGTAAAGCACAGCCATATAGTTGCAGATCAGACTGCAACTGGCTGATAGTCGGTGGAGGGTTAGGGGAGTAGTTCACCGTAACTGGGAGAATAGTTAAGGGAGTTAGCGGGACAACAAAGAGGCAGGATAGTGTCAGGAGCAGTCACATACGTTAGAGTCTTGGAGGAGTTCCCTCAGTCTAGTTTTGAAGGGACCAAGCCTCGTTTTTAATTGCTATTTGGAAAGGGAGAGAGTTAGTCAGATTAGGGGCTTGGAAGCTGAAAGTCCTTTGAAGTTGGGAGGTATGAGGGTGGGGAACCCATAGTAGCTGCTTGTTCGAGTTCCACGTGGATCTGGTTGGGTCTGCTGGATGAATAATAGAGGAGAGAGAGAAGGAGGGGCGAGTCCTAGGAGGATCTTCTTAGTTATTAGGCAAGTATGATACCTAATTCTGTTATCGAGGTTAAGCCATTTTGAGTCATTGTAAAGTGTGCAGGTGTGGGTGAGGCGATCTCAGCCTAGAATAAGGCGGCAGGCTTTGTTGAGTGCAAGACGGAGACTGTTTAGTGCTGAGTTGGGGGCAGCACAGTATATGGTAATACCATAGTCAAGGAGGGCAAGGACGGAGGAGTTGACGCTGAGTCGTCGGGCTTCCGGGCTAAGGCAATGTTTGTGTCTATATAGCACACCTAATCTCGAGTTTAGGACCGAGGCAAGGAGGAGAAGGTGTTGTTTATAGTTGAGGGCTGGGTCCAGAGTGATCCCTAGGTATTTAAAGTAGTCAACTTGCTCAAGGGGGGGTGCGTTTGACAGTGAGAAAAGTGGGGCAGTAGTTCTTCCGGGGGTTCTGTGGGTGGGAGAAGATCATGACTTTAGTTTTCTTGTAGTTGATAGTTAGCCATTGGGTGGAGAACCAATGTTCAGCTTCATGGAAGCTATGTTGGAGTGAAAGGTGGAGATTAAGAGGGTTGGTGTCGGAGGCGAAAAGAACTGCATCATCCGCATAAAGGAGCAGGTTACCGGAGATGGCCGATAGGAGGGAGTTTAGGAATGGGCTGAAAAGTAAGGGGCCTAGAACAGACCACTGCGGTACTCCAGAGTGGACTGGGAGGCAGAGGGACAGGACCATGCCTACCTTTACCTGTTGTGTTCTACCCAACAGGTAGCTGGCGAACCAGTTTAAGGTATCTTTGGAGAAGCCATTGGAGGCAAAGGTGTTAAGCAGAAGGGCGTGGTTGACAGTGTCAAAAGCTTTTGAGAAATCCAAGAAGATGGCACCTGTGAGGTGACCATGATCCAAGGAGGAGTGGACATGCAAGGTAAAAGTGAGGAGGGCAGTGGTGGTACTATGACCCTTACGGAAACCATGTTGTTGGTCGCAGAGAAGTTTATATTAAGTTAGGTGGTCAGTGATTTGGTTGGCAACAATACATTCTAAGGCTTTGGAGGGGGGGTGAATGTATATTGGACGGTAGTTGTTCGTGGAGGTGCGGTCCCCACTTTTAAAGATAGGAGTGATGTTGGCAAGCTTCCACTGGAAGGGAAATTTCCCTTGACAGAGGGAGCGATTTAGGATATGAGTGAGAGGGAGGAGGACTTCCTGGAAAGTAAGACGAAGAAGCTTCAGGTCCAGGGGGCCACTGTGATTTGTCAAGTGGCTAACAGCTTGTCCTAAGGTAGAGTTTGGCATCCATGAGGATGGGACAGAAGGCAAAGGGAGGAGTGGGGGAGGGTGTGGGCCTGGTTCGGTGGAGATCGAAGAAATTGGGGGGATATGGTTGATTAGTGAAAGCGGAGTTTAGGACTGAGGCTATGCGGATGGGATCCGTGATGCTGTCACCGCCTATTTCTAGTTGGTCTGGCGGCTGGTTTGGGGATTTGCCCCAGAGTTCCTTAATATTGTTCCAGAATTTCCATCCATCTCCCGAGGTGGAAGTTAAGGACGCTTTGTAATAGTCTGCTTTGGTGGTGCGGAGGGACCACGTGCATTTGTTACGAGCCTCCTTAAAGCGTTGCATGTCAGCTGGCCGTTTGGTTTCATTGGCAATATGCCAGAGGGAGTCACGCTGTTTCATTAGGACCAGGAGGTGATCAGAAAACCAAGGGACCTGGTAGCCTTTGGACATCTTCTTGGTAAGGGGGGCGAACTTAACACAGACCTTATTGAAAATGGAGGTAAATAGATCAAGCGCCTCATCGGGATCGGGGTGTTAACGAGGGGTGTCCAGTCCCAGCATCTAAGGAAGGCCTTGAGTTGGGCGAGTTTGCCAGGACCAAGGGTGCGTTGTAGGGTGATTTTAATTTGCTGTCTTGGACTTAGTGACTGTGATGCTATATGTTATTTATTCTACATAGTTTGTTTAATATACTTGATGTTATTGGGGGAATTTCAGTATTTGTTTTTGTTGAATTTTCTTTTAATTTATTTTATTGTTTAGTTTAATGATTTGATTGGGATTGTTTCTTGTTTTTCCTTTCCTCCATTTGTAGTGGCTTGGTGTTTATTGATATGTGAAGGAGGCCTGCCCTCAAGGTAGTGCGCTACTCATCCTCCGCCCTTCACACCCTCTGCCATTTTATCCCCCCACCCCCCACTGCAGTTTACAACTTACCAGCGTTGTAGAGCACTGGGTATTGCTTGTCGGGGGAGGGGTGTTGAGGGTGCGAACGGTGGAGGGTGAGTGAGCGGGGCCATCGCATTTGGGTAGTAAAATCCAGAAGAGGCCCTGGGACGAAATAGAACCTGGATCGTGGTTTTCCATGTCTGGTGCCTATACCCAAGAGCACTACCGATATCGGTGGGCAGGTAGTTCATGCAGCCTGGGAAGTCCATCCTACTTGGGCGGTGTTATGCAATGCCAGGTCCCTTAAAAACAAGACTGCAATTATTGCAGATCTTGTTGGGACAGTTGAACTGGCATGCATCACAGAGACCAGGCTGGACGAGAACTCTGGCCCTATATTAGAGGCCTCAGCTCCAGCTGGATACTCGGTGATACACTGCCTGAGACTGTATCGCAGGGGTGGGGGGGGGGTTCATGAATGTACCAGTTGAGGCTGGGTCATTTGAGTGCACAGTAGTAGCAGTTGTAGGCTGTAGGATCGCTCTCATTTACCGTCCACCCCGAGATGAGAAGCATTTCCTTCAGGAAGTGGCGGACTTCGTCATCGACATGGCATTTGAGTCTCCCAGGGCTGAAGGTCCTGGGGGACTTCAACGTCTGGGTCGATGACGAACTCTCACAATTTGGACAGCACTTCCTCCAGCTCATGTAATCTCTGGGCCTCACACAGATTCTTACCACTGCTACTCACAAGCATGGTCACTCCCTTGACCTAGTCTTTCTCCTGGTGATCGAGGCCTTCAACCTGGGGGTGGAACCTGTTGGATGGTCCGATCACTGCACCATGGGTTTCAGTTTTCATGCCTCCCTTCATTGGCCTACCCCTGTGGAGATGGTCAGACACCACCCTTTACAAGATATAAGCTCTGAAGGCCTGGCGGTGGTGCTTGACCTATCGGTTCTTCCTGAGGCAAACAGCGACCTGAGGCATTAGTGGTGGCCTATAATAAGGCCATTTCTGTGGCTCTGGATGTCGTCATTCCTGTCCGTGTTTGCCCTCTCTCCCTTCACTCTCAGTCCCCCTGGTTTGATGGGACCTTGACGGAGATGCAGTGAGTAGGACGAAGGTTAGCACGTTGCTGGCGGAAATCTGCCCTGGATGCCTACCACCTTAGATAGATGGATCATTATCAAGTCTATCAATCTGCAATCACCCATAAGAAGGCAGAGTTCCCATCCAGGGAGATTGCAGCAGCTGAAAACCAATCAGCTCCACTCTTTCGAACTGTAAATAGACTGTGCAACCCAGCCTGTCTGCAGATTCGAAGAGCCTTCTTGCAAGTGGTGTGTGATGAGCTTGCTCGATTTTTTGCAGCTAAGGTGGCTGACATCAGGGTGGTGCTCCTACCAACACACTCCATGGGTGTTGCTTTAGATCGGCACTCGGTCACTGCCCCTCAGTTTTCCTGGAGTGCCTTCGACCGGCCGGAGTTCACTGAGGTCATTTAGATTGCCCAGGGTATGCACCTTACGTGCTGTAGTTTGGATCTGGGACCAAATACCCTGATTATGGGTTGTAGTGATATCATGGGCCTGGTCCTAGCACAGATAGTCTGGTGCTCCTCGGAGACAGGTGAGTTTCCTAGCTTTCTAAAGGAGGTGGTGTTGACACCCCTCTTGAAGAAAGCTTCTTTGGACCCAGACTGTCCAGCTAACTACAGACCAATCTCTAACCTTCCCTTTATTGGGAAGGTGGTAGAGAAAGTAGTGGCCCTACAACTGGAAAACCACTTGCCCATCCATGATATCTATGAACCTCTCCAATTCATTTTTTGTAGGAGTCACAGTACTGAGACAACACTGGTTCAGGTGCTCAATGATCTCCTGATGGCAAGAGATCGGAAAAACCCTTCCATCCTGGTTCTTCTAGACCTATCATCAGCATTTGACACTGTGGACCATGGGGTACTTCGGTCACCTGAGGTTCATCTGTGGCCTGTCAGGTACAGTCCTCAGCTGGTTTACATCTTTCCTCACTGGCAGAACTCAGAGGGTGGTGTCAGGGATTTGTTCTTCTGACCCAGTCTCTCTGTCATGTGGGGTTCCTCAGGGTTCGGTGTTGTCCCCATGTTGTTTGCAGTGTACATGCTTCCCCTCTGAGACATTGTAAGAAGGTATGGGCTGAGGTTTCACTGCTATGTTGATGATACCCAGCTCTACCTTTATTTTGCAACTGACCAGGGTAGAGCTCTCTTGATATTTAACAACTGCCTACTTGAAATCCAGGATTGGATGAATTTGGGCTGGCTGAGGTTGAACTCGGAAAAGACTGAGGTGTTGGTTGTGGACCCAGGGCACCGGATAGAGGGGTTAGGGGCAGGTTCACCTTCGGGACTCTATCTTGGGGGTGTGCCACTCCTTACCTCCAAACGGGTGTGAAACCTGTGGGTGATTTTTGATGATGGGCTGACTCTACGATTGCAGGTGTCGGCAGTCGTCAAATCCTCTTTTTATCATCTGAGGAACATCTCCAGGGTTAAACACCTTGTTCCATCCAGCAATCTCCCTACGTTGGTCCACGCCTTTGTGTCCTCTTGCCTGGATTATTGCAATTCCCTTTATCTAGGGCTACCAGGGATTGATATCCACCACCTCCAGCTAGTGCAGAACACTGCAGCCCAGCTATTGACAGGGACTCTTCAGTTGTGTCATATTTCTCTGGTGTTGCGTGATCTGCACTGGCTGCCGTTGCAATGGCGGAGCACCTTTAAAGTCAGATTTCTGACTTATACGGCCTTATGTGGACAGGGCCTGGACTACCTGAAAGAGCTTCTGGTTCCTTACTGCCCGGGGCGATCACTCCACTCAGCTGATATGGGGTTGCTAGAGATCACAAGGGTTTCCCTAAATCATCTGGGGCCCGTGAATTTATGTACACAGCCCCAGCCCTTTGGAATTCTCTACCCCATCAACTATGGGAGTACATGACCGTGGAGGGATTTAAATGGGCTTTTAAGACCTATTTGTGGATCCGAGCCTACCCTACTTGATTTATCATGACTCTGTATGTTTTTATCTCATTTTATTATGTTTTCAATCCGTGTTTTGTATTTACTGTCCCAAGTGCTATTTTAACCCATTGTTATGCACCTTGGTTTTTGAAAGGCGCACTACAAATAAAATTATTATTATTATATTATACTACTGGGGGGTGGCAGGCTTGCAGGTCCAAAGGCTCTGGGAGGAGGAGGTCAACAGATCCTCCCCCCCCATACCAGTAGAAGAGGTCTGGATGGTGGAGGTGGAACAGTGGTGGGGAGAGCACACAGGGGAGAAATGAAAGAAAAAGAAGGGCGGGAAGGAGGCTCAGACTCTAGGTGGATGGTGGTGTCTCTGAAAGCCTGAAGTCTTGAAAAGAAGATGGATGACCTGCAGGCACTCTTAGCAGAAGGGAAGGTGGCCATAGCAGCAATAACCAAGACCGGGGCCACACCACACCATGACTGGAACCTCTTGATCCCTGTATATAAACTTTACAAGAGGGACAGGGTGCTAGGAAAGGGGGGGTGGGGTGGCAGGGACAGGGCAGCAGAAAAAGGGGGGTGGGGTGGCAGGTTATATCAGGGAGGGTATAACATGCATGAGGGAGGAGTCAGAGAAGGGGAAGCTGGAAGTATTGTGGGTTCAGCTATAGTCCAATAGAGAGAGAGAGAGAGAAAGGCGAGGCTGGGGGTGATTTACAGATCACCAAACAAAGAGAAGGAAAGGGACAGGGAACTGAGCTCAGAAATACTGGAAGCTGCAGGGAAAGAAGAAATGGTATTAGTGGGGGACTTCAACCTGCCCACGGTAGTTTGCAGCGTACCAGCCATAACATGTGCCAGGAGTCAGGTGATTCCAGAGACATTGAAGACTGGGTTCTAGACTCAGGGCATCACAGAACCCACCAGGGAGGGGGCAATCCCTGTTCTAGTGCTCACAAATGGGAAGCATGCACAAGAAATAATGGTCATGAAACCCCTGGGTGGAAGAGACTATTGCACAGTGTGGTTCCATTTGGATATGGTCAGAGAAACCGTCCGCACTAAGACCAAAATCCTGGATTTTCAGAGGGCAGGCTTCAGGAAGATGGGTGAAATGCTAAGAAGGCACCTGGCAGGCATAAGAACAGATATGGGGCAGACCAAAGGTGGTCCAATTCCCAGAGAGGAGTTCATTAGGCTCAGGGGGAAGAACTCGAAGGCCAAAGCACCTAGCTGGTTCAGTTCTGGGGTCACCCAGGCAGTAAGGAAAAAGAGGTTAGCCTATAGGAAATTCAGAAAGACCAAGAGAGATGTGGATTGGGAGAATTATCTAAGATTGGCTAGTGTGGCAAGTAAGGTAGTCCAGTGGGCCAAGGAACAGAAGGAACTGCATATAGCCAAGGGAATTAAGATGGGGAGAAGGCTTTTTTTCACCATATTAAGTGAAAAAAAGGACAAGAAGGACAGGATTGCTTGGCTTCAGAAAAGGGAAGAGTGGGTGGAGGAGAACAAGGAAAAAGCAGAGATACTGAACAAATTACTTCTGTTCCATCTTCACCAAGGAGAAAGATGGACCAGCGCCTATGGGGGGGGGTTAAGAGGAGTGGAGGGGAGCATGGATGTAGTGCTAGAGGAGGATAGAGTGAGGGGGGGACTACTAGCATTGAAGATGGACAAATCGGTAGGCCTGGACAGCATACACCCAACAATAGTGAGGGAACTGGCAGAGGAGCTTGCAGGGCCACTGGCAGGCCTGTTCAGTAGTTCACTGGAGTTGAGTGTGGTACCACAGGACTGGAGAACAGCACATGTGGTGCATCTCTGCAACAGCGGTCCCAAGGATGACCCAGGGAATTACAGATCGGTCAGTCTTACCTCAATTGTGTGCAAGTTCATGAAGACCGTACCTAAGGAAAGGTTGGTAGAGCTTCTCGAAGAGTATGGTCTCCAGAATGCGAGACAACACAGGTTTATGGGTGTGAGATCGTATCAGATGAAACTGATCAACTTCTTTGACTGGGTTACTAAGGCAGTAGACAGGGGCCAAGTGGTGGACATCTTTTATCCGGACTTCAGCAAAGCCATTGACACTGTACCCCTCAAAAAGCTGATCAGGAAGTTGTCAGATCTCGGGGCTGGGGAGAAGATGACTAGATGGGTAGAAAACTAGCTGAGGAACAGGACCCAGCAGGTGGTGGTGGGGGAAGAGTTATCTAGGACCAGGGAGGTCACCAGTGAGGTCCCGCAGGGCTCGGTGCTGAGACCAGTGCTGCTCAATGTCTTCATCAATGGCATTGGGGATGGCATTAAGAGCATAATGTGCCTCTTCACAGAGGCACCAAGCTCTGTGAGAGGTTGGACATAGCCAAAGGGATACAGGACTTACAGGATGAGCTGAAAAAGCTTGAGAGGTGGTCCAGGATTTGGCAGCATGGCTTCAATGCCAAGAAATGCAAAGTCATGCACAACAGAAAAAAATCCCAGGATGGAGTACTACCTGGGAGGGGTCCAGGTATCTGCAGTGGAGAAGGATCTCAGAGTGATAATCACTAGTGACCTGAAGCACTCCACACAGTGCAAGAAAGCAGCAGCAAGGGCAAATAGGATGTTGGGATACATAGCTAGGGGAATCAGCAGTAGGCAAGAGGAGGTTATACTGCCCTTATACAAGTCACTGGTGAGGCCATATCTAGAGTATGGAGTACAGCACTGGTACCCACACCTCAAAAAGGACATTAGATTGCTGCAGATGATCCAGAGGAGGGCAACATAGATATCAGCAGGGTAAAGCAAAGGAGGAGAGGTTGAGGGCACTGAACTTGTACTCCCTACAGGAGAGGAGGAAGAGAGGGGGACATGACTGAGACCTTCAAGTGCTTGAAAGTGATAAATAGGGTGGATATGGAGGGTCTCTTTAAACTAAGTGGCAGCTGTAACATAAGGGGACACAGTCTTAAGCTGGGGGGAGGTTTAGGAGGGAGGTTGGGAAGCACTTCTTCAAGGAGAGGGCAGTGACAAGTTGGAATGTATTACCAGATGTGGTGGTCTCATTGAAGATGGTGGGTAGCTTCAAGAGAGGCTGGGATAGACGTAAGGGGAAGGTAAGAGTCATGAGTGGGGCAGATGGAAAGGATGGGAGTAGTGGGGAGGTGTGGCAGGATAAGTATCTCAAGCTGTGAACCCTGCAATACGAGCAGACTGGATCTACCAAATGGTCTTATTCTGCTGGCTTCTTCGTATGTTTGTATGTATGTTCATTGAGATCCCAAAGAAGAAACACACAGGGAGCACACCAGTATGGAAATCTCTTCAACTTAGAGGTGCATGCTTTCTCGTAACTGGTTTTCTGGAAACTTTCAGGACTTTCACCATCTTCTGTGACAGATTAAAAGTAGGAAACACTAGCTCCTCAAGAACCATTCCCTCAGGAATACATTTTGAGGTCTGGAAAAGTTATGCTGCTCTGAGATCATCAGTAAGTTATGTTTCAGTGACAAGGCGTTTGGGGACCTGCAGGACATGGTCAGCAGCATTGAGTTACCATGCCTTCCTGGCACAGTCTGGGACTATCAAGATAATTTTTACTTTTTCCCTTCTGAGTTTCATGAGTACCCTCTGTATGAGAGGAAATGGAGGGAAGGCATACAGAAACTTCCCTGTCCATGGCAGGTATAGGGTGTCATTTAGGACTGTACCCCTGACTGTGGGTCTGCAACAAAATTTGGGTAGCTGATTATTGTCCTACAAGGTGAACAGCTCTATCTCTGGAGTGCACCACCTCCTGAAAAACTGAACCTAGTACTTGCTGGTTTAATGTCCATTCATGGTACCCCTGACTGATTCTGCTTGAGGACTCTGCCTGTACATTGCCTTTGGCTGCAAGATGCATTGCAGGCATTTTTATGTCCAGGGAGTAAGCTGGACCAAAGATCCTCATTGCTTCTGTGCAAAGTTTTCAGGATCTTGTTCCTCTCTATTTGTTTATGCATTGCATGCCTGTGGTATTGTCTGTCCATATCTGGACTGACTGATCCTGTAGCTGGGAGGAAAATACTGCATTGCTAGGAACGAGCATTGCCCTAAGCTCAAGGAGGTTTCTGTGTTCCTGTGTCCCCTGTGGGCTCCAGATGTAACTTGCCATGAAGTCTACCAGAGGCTACCCCATCCTAGGAGTGAGGCATCTGTTGTGAGAACCTTGGTGGGAGATTTTGGGGGAAGGGAATGCCATCTCTGAGGTTGTTTTCCTCTTTCAACCATTCCAGTGCTTGAATAAAGTTCTTTGTGACTGGCACTGGGTAGGACAAGAGCTCTGACCTTTGGGAACCAGTAACTTCTCAGGTAGTTATTGTATGTAATTCATCTAGAGGACTGCCCAAGGCCCAACAACTGTGGCTGAAGCCATGTGCCAAAAGACTTGAAGAAAAATCCCTTGCAAGATTTAGCTGACCAGAGATGAATGATTCTGCACTGGCAATCAAGTTTGCTACCCTGTCATGTGGAAAGAATACTCTTCCCTACACGGTATCCAGCTCTGCTCCAATGAAGTACAGAGCCTGCAGTGGTTCTGTCTTGGATTTCTGTAAATTTATCAGGAACCACAGTTTTTCCAAGGTGCCTCTTACCTGCTGGATGGAGTACATTGCTTCCTTCTCTGTTTTCCCTAAGACTAGCCAGTCAGCTAGGTAAGAGATAACAACTACACCTTGCCTTCCTAGGTGAGCTGCCACCACAGATACAAACATATGAAGATGCCAGCAGATAACGGCCTCACATTCTATTTAGTCTGCTGAAGTGTGCAGGTCCCCTTGTGTTACAGAGGGATAAGCACTTTGTGAACCTCTTGACAATGAGGTGAGGCCCGAGGGTAAGGCTGTGAACTGGAACTGACAGTTTCCCCAGCTAGAACTTTAGATATTTTCTGTGACTGTGTCAGACTGGAATGTAGAAATACACATTATTCAGATCCAGCAATTCCAGCCAATCTCCTAATTGCAGGAATGTGATTATTATGCCTAGTGTTACCAACCTGGATTTTTTTTTCTTGATGTCCTTATAAGTACCTTAAGTCTAGAATGGGTCACCATTCTCCAGTGTTTTTTTTTTTTTTTATTATTTATAATTAGTCATTTTTACAACACTAATACACTCATACATTGAAATATTGTGTAAAATAAAAGTTATCTCAATATTGCAGTTACCTACACCTTCAATACTAGACAAAAATCATGAGTTATAAAGTCCACAATGTGGAGGTACTGTAGATCCAGGAAGTTAATGAGAAATACATTATAGCTAACTTATAAGAATAAGATATAATAGAACCTGTAACTTAGAGTTATTGAAAACTATAGCAGGGTTAGCCACTAGCTTATTGTGTCTAGTTACCAATCATAATTTGTATTATTTATTCTTACTCTCTGGTTACCAAAGCCATAGAATTAATATTAGTTAATATATCAGTTGTCCAACTTCCTTATAGGTTTTTAACCCTCAGTGTTATCTTCCAAGGATGGCATTTCCTGTTCAGTACGATTTTCTCTTTTATTTAATTAATTATTTATTTATTTATTAAATTTTGATGACTGGGCAGACCCACTGAGCCCTGAAGGTCCCTTTTTCAGGAGCAACCCAGAGAGACATTATATGGAGAAGTACAGACAGAGAAGAGGTTACAGGGTATATATATAGGTAAGTTATAGGTTACAGTCATTCTTGGCATAGATACAGAGCACAATGGTGTACCATATGTAAATTGTTTTTAAAACAAAATGAAACCCTAGTACCTTGGTTAATTAGCCTGTTTAGAGGCAATCTGTACCAAGGTTGTACAAGTAAAGGGGTTGAGTGAAGAAAGAGGGGGGGCTTTCAGGTGTTCTGACAGTGGCAGGTGCTGGCATCAAGCATGTGGGCCTTGAGCCTGGTGCAGAAGTTCAGGAGAGAGGATGCTTCCTTCCTGTACCTTGGGGGGGGCTTGTTCCACAGGTAGGGGTCTGTGAAGGTGAATGACTTGCCTCCTGCATTGGTCCGGACCCTGGGGGTTTCCAGCAGCGTCCACCCTGAGGTCCTCAGAGTCCGAGGGTTATTCTTGGTGGTGATAGTAGCTGCAAGACTGAGTGGAACAGATGGGCAGAGTAGCTTGTAAGCTAGGCAGAGGAGTGGGTATTTTTTCTCCTCTTCTTCCCTTTTTTGCATTTTTGTTTCCATAATATAAATCTTCAGCTGATCAGGGTCAAAGAATAGCCTTTTTTCTTCCCTACATACAAGACTACATTTAGCTGGATACAGAACTTTCATACTTGCACCAATTTCCTTCACCTCTTCTTTATATTGTAAAAGTTGCTTCCTTCTATTAAGTGTTACTGGAGTGATATCAGGAGAGATATGACACACAACCTCTTTATAGTGAAGTGCACCCATTTTCCTTGCTGTATTTAATACAAGGTCCCAATCCGTATTGAATGCCAGTGAAAAAATAATAGTACTCTTGGGACTCGAAACATACTTGAAAACATTGCTATTGGCCTGAGCTTGAGAAAAAACAGCAGCAGAATCTGGGGAAAGAAGACTGAAACCAACATCTCGAGAGTGGGTTTTCTGTTGTACCCTGACAGGCGGTGACCTCATGGGAGTCCGAAAAGCCCTTGTAACGAATGGCAGATTGGAGTCAGGTAGTTTCAGCAAAGAAACAAAAAGGTCTTTCAAAAGATCTCTTAAGGAATTAAAGGCCTTGTCATAGGAGTTGGGAACCCCTACTAATCTTAGGTTCTTATGCCACATGGTATTTTCCATTGCCTCAGTTTTTCTCTGTCAAGCCATAATTGCTCTAAGAATAGTTGCAACAAAAGCTTCCTTTGTTAAGAGTTTTTTGTTGGACTGTGAGCACATCTTTTTGTAAAGATATTTGATTTCCTGAAGGTTTGTCATTTCAGATTTGATCTCTTTAATGTCTCTATCATCAGACCTGGTATCAACAAATTGAGTTTCTTGTCAAACGCTGCGAAGAAGGTCAATAGCCCAGAAAAGGACGTGGATGCTTCCTTTAACTTTTTAAAATCCACTTTGGCAGGCAGAGATGGAGTCGGGGAACTCATAGACCTTGAGCATTCTTGCTCCAAGATAAGACTCTGCACAGCATGTTCAGGATGACTCATCGCAGCCTCTTCCTCAATTGCCACACCGGCAAATTTTGAAATGGAAGTTTTGCTACCAATAGACATCGCTGTGTCAGCACCTTGAGAAGGATCTAAAATAACAGGACGTTCAGTGAAGCCCAATATTGACGACTCAGCAGCTGCAGCCGTCCACTGAGGTAAGGACTTTAAAGACATGGATTCTGTTAGATAATCTTGTGAGCCAGGGCAGGAAGAATTCAGTTCTTTACTTATCTCCAGGGCGGTGTGACTCTGGGCTACCTCTGAGCCCATAACACCAAGCAACAAAACTTCCCCGGGATCAGAAATGCCGGTTAAAAAGCAGTCTAAAGGTCCTTTATAGGCTGGCGTATCAAAGTCGGAGGAAGATGAATCCTTCTTCCTCTTCTGTTGGTCAGTTTTTAGAAATTCTTTAGTTTTTTTTTAAGATAAATAGCGGAGCTGTTTTTTTCATATTTAGAAGCAGAAGAAAGAGTTTTTTGTAATTGACCTGGAAGAGCTCTTTAGCGTGGCTTTTCCCCCATTGCCATCTTGGATCAACTCTCCCCAAAAAGATGACCATTCTCAAGTCTTTTTGTGGGTTAAGATGTACCTTGAAAAGAGACCTTGCTCCATTGTGATATAAGGACCTTTTCTACTGCTTTTGCATATAGTCATTCCTTTACTTCCTGTTCTAGCAGGATTTTTGGCTGTTAGCGAATGAGCTAGAAAGCTTTTTTTGTCACTGCAAGTTGGGAAACTTTTAGAACTGCAGGGATAATCCCTGACTCACTAATTTCAGGACCTACTTGTCTGTGGTGATTTTTCCCATTCCCTGAAGTGTGAGCCCCTGTGCCAAGCCATGGTGAGACTGCACCTTGAGTACCGAGACCAGTTCTGGAGGCCATACCTGCACAAAGACATAGAGATGATTGAAAGGGTTCAGAGAAGAGTGACCAGGATGCAGGGCAAGCAATATGAATAAAGATGTAGGGAATTGGGGCTTTACATATTGGAGACTAGAAGGGAGAGAGGGGACATGATAGAGACCTTTAAATATGTCAAAGGGATTAACAAAGTGTACATGGGGCTTTTATTACACAGGAAGGTAGGCACCATAACAAGAGGGCACAGTTTGAGACTACCGGGGGGCATTTCTTCACTGAGAGTGTGGTGGACACCTGGAGCAGGCTTCCAGAGGAGGTGGTGGGGACTGAGATTGTGTCAGGCTTCAAGAGAGCATGGGACAGGCACATGGGCATAGAGAGAGGAGGAGTGGGAGCTTTAAGAGGATGGCAGAAGGATTGGTGAGGAGTAGGGCAGATTAGATGGCCAAGAGGTCCTTTTCTGCAGTCAAGTTCTAAGAGTCTGTGATTCTATGAATGTTCAAAGAGGTTGTCCAGTCTCCCCCACATAATGGAGGAATAATAATAATACATAATAATTGAATGAACTCAAACAGACATGATATTAAAATGAAGAAGACTGAAAAACCAGTGGGACATTTCTCTCAGTCCAATCACTCCTTCTCTGACTTCTCTTTCCTGGTTCTCAGAGGGCATTTCAGAAATACGCAACAGAGATGAGCATTTGAGATCAAACTTATTTTCCTTCTGAATATGGTGGAGGATGACATGAATGCAGACCCAAGTTTCATGTCCCATTACATTATTTAAAGTGCTCATGCTATCTCTTGTTTTAGGTACAACACAAGGACAGATATTTGTTTTACATGTTTCTTAAATGCTTATATATAAAATGGTTCTCTTTAACCTCTATAACTGTACTGTATATTATAGGTTTGTTTTTAACTAGTTGGTGGTGATTACATGGCCTTTAGACTCATCTATGCAGAAATACTAATGTAAGTACTTAGCGCATGCACACACACACACAGTCCTCAGTTCCTCTTTGGTAAGACATTAAAAATCAGATAATTTATGGACATCTTTCTACATAACATTCCTTCTGTGACATTTGACCTACACAGAAGTATAGTTTTAAATAATGTTTTCTCATCTCTGGTTGTGTTTGCAACAGAGTTGAATATGGCTCTGTCCCAGTTGTTATGAAGAAAAAGTAAATGCAAGGATCTGTTCTATCCTCTCCTTTTCTGTCTCTTCTCTGTCGGGTTGTGCAAACAAATTTTCTCATGAGACCTAGGACGTGATCACCCTGACAGTCTTGCAATTCTCTGCCTCTCACTATTGTTCTACCCTAGCTTGCTGTTCTGTCTATTCTTCCCCCTCACATATCTGCTGGTATAAAATATATGTGAATCATTTTGTGGAAATGTCAATGATACTGGGATCTCTTTGTTTAAAACTGTATATAGTTATAATGTTGAAATGATTGCAGAAAGCTATTTGGAACTCAAGGGGTTAACCTGAAATGCAGTTTTTTAAGCCTCTTGTAGAGATGTAAACAAAAGGTCAGTTCTGGGTCACAATGTTCTTTTTGCTGAACCTGCTGAAACTGACAAGAACACTGTGTGAGAAGCAGAATGTTCTCTTAACAAGCTCCTGCAAAGACTTGTTATCAAAAGAGCTGCAAGGTTGTGCAAGAGAGACAGACAGAGTGAGATTTGAAATTGAGAAAAAAAAGGATTCTGCTTTCTATGTTTGTGCAGCCATTGTAAATAGTTATTCTGAACAATTTTTTTTATTTTACTGTTAATAATAAAACACTTATTGCGAATTTTACAACTGCTCCTGACTTTCCTATGCTTCCTGACCTGTGCCTCGATGACAGTGTTCTTATCTAATTACTTTACTAATCTGTCGCCTTCATGTGTAAAATGTTTATGCCCTGGGTATTTTAAAGTGAGCTCTTAAGAAACCTGTTATTTTCTTTCTGAAGAAGGACCTTGTAGGTTTGAAAGCTTATGTTTTTCTGTAAATCTCTGTTGGTCCAATAAAAGGTATAAAATCACCTATTTTGTGCATCTCATGGTTTTTAGAAAAGGGTCTGCAAGGCTGAACCCTTTCTTGCTTCTGCTAGTCCAGAATTGTATACCATTAGAATGCTGACTTAAAACTGTCAACTGCAATTAGAGCCCCACAAAAAGGGCGACAGTGAAAGGGGAGATCTTGAGTTTAGATCGCCCATCACTGATGCTGCCCCTTGCATCCACACTGTTACTACCTCCTCCAGGACATGCCCACCTCAGAGTTTGTTATATTAATTTTCGGTGTGTGCAGGGGGCTTTGCCCCCCCACAAAACAGGACTGTTTCCTGGGACAGGGCTTTGGCTCTACAAGTCCCAGGAGCCACAATGCCTGGTACCCTAATGGCAGGTGGTAGAATGCCTTTGTACATATTGGCATCGACAAAATGACTGTCACACCGATACGGATCAACCATCCAGGATCAAGAATCCATGGTTTTGTTCAGGCCAAGGCTCACAGGCTTCCCCAAAAGTTGTCTTTCTGGTGCCAAGAACTGATTGAGTCTGCACTCCTGCACCAAGAGCTATGCAGTGATCTATAGTTGTCATTTCTTGCACAGGCCAGCATGCATATTCCAATCAAACTTCTATTCATTAAGGCACAAAGCCTAGGAATGATGCATTTATCTCACAAGTGCAACACAGCGCCTGCCCACTTTGGGACCCCAGAATTGTTTGCCTCCCCATGATCCATCTCCCTTTTGTACAGGGCCCTGACCTACGGTTCCAACTGGTCTCTTCACTTGGATCTCAGCCTCCTCAACACCTGATAAGGGACAGCTAGCGCCAATACAATGTCCTTCCTTTACCAGGGTTCTTGGGCCCAGAAAAGTCACAAATTTGCCATTCTAATGGTTGAAAGGTTACAAGATGATAGCCTCCATAGAGTTTTTCAGTTCATTCCACAACCACCACTGCAACAGAAATCTTTCACGCAGACTGGTCCCCCATTGTACATTAGGAGTCCTGGAGGGTAGGGTTCCCACAGCAATGGTCTTAACACTGCCACGAGAGAGGATTTCAAAGGCATCTACTGTCTGGTGATCAGGAATCCTTTCAAGGCCAGTGTAAGGGGGTATATCATTAGCTGTTCATCACAACAAAACAAATTATGCAAGCAAAGCAAACCCTAGAAATGTTGACAGCAGAACTAGCAGACAATGAAAAGGTATATTACTCTGACCCAGGGCAACCCCAAGAAATCTTTCACAAAATCTTTGCTCTCAAACACTACATGAGCAGGTGGCCCGGTGGTGCTGAGGGATGAGGCACTGTATGCCACATCTTATTTCATGCCGGTGACCCGGGTTCGGGAATGGGCTTGGGTTGCTGGGGGTCAGCTGCAGAGGGAGGGTGAAGGATTGAGCTACTGTCGGCAAGCTCTTCTCTCCCGGGGTGGGATTCCTGTGCTCCTCAGCATTCCAGTGGCACCCGGCAGTGGCAGGCAGTCATTGTAGCCAGGAGCATCTCGAGAAGGGTTTGGAGGAGGCAGAGGCTTATGTAGAACGCACGGGAGCCTAGGTCCTGATGTGCAGGTTTCATTGCTCCTGGGACACTAAAATACAGAAAAATTCCCCACATATACACGCAGCATGATATCCACGACAGGCTGTCTCACCTCCATTCCAAACAAAGCCTGGCATAAGCCAGGGCGGGGGCTCTGGGGTGATGTTGGTCTCTCCCCCGTTGCCCGCTGGGGAAGCCCCTCTATGGGGGTATGCCACGGTCCTCCCCGCTCCTGCAACCGTGGCAGAGGCTGGATGGCAGGGTGTGTTGAGAGCCTGCGTACAGGGTGGATAGGGGGATTGGAGGCACCCCCTCACCATGAGTGTGGAGAATAAACAGAGTTAAAAAAATACTGCATGAGCACTATTCTGCATCATTTAGCAGAAAGAGCAACCAGTATGCTCTTTACCAACCTCAAATTCTGGAAGTCTAGGAAAAAGCTCAGGAAGCTTATGGCACACAGTGAAGCCCAACAGGGTGCAACCCAGTTCTGCAGAATTCTGCAGAAGAGTTACTGCAGGAAGCAAAAGTATTTTCAATGGGAGTTAATCCATTTCGTCATGCAGGAAACTGACACTGCCCTTCATACTGTCAGGCTCCGCATTACCATAGCATAAAAAAAATAGTCAGTTATAGCTCAAATAGTAAAAGGGGATGGGTCCATCACCTGAAATCATATTTAGATTAACAGAGCTTTTAGTACATTTCGTTCTATTTTTATTCTAGTGACCTGATAAGCAAATTAATACCTATATTCACTAGCGATCAGATACATGTGTAGAAACGTAACCATGAGATAAAATTCAAACTTTAAAAACAAGAAAACAACATTCATGTATAACATTTACAACTTGCACTTGTAGTTGAATCTTACAAGCACATCAACGCAGCCAGAAAAGAGACCTTACCAAGTACAGTAAATAAATACCTACAGGACATCCCTCTCCCCCATCTTCCATCTGAAGTCTTGACTCAATTGCAATCTCCCATCTCACTACAGGAAGTCAACACAGCACTTAAATCACTAGCCAAAGTTAAAGACCTTAGTGTAGATGGGCATAACACTTGACCTCTACCAGTCCTGAATTACTGTACCAACACTTATTGGCTGTTGCCTTAAAAATCACCAGGAAGGTAAACTGCAACCCACAATGGCTAAGATGGTCATCACAATACTTCGTAAACCTAAACTGACACCAGCAGATGTGCGAACTACTGGCCTATATCCCCCTTAAATTCTGATGTCAAAATCCTAGCCTAAGTACTTGCTAATAGGTTGGAACTAGCCATGCCTCACCTAATCCACCTTTTACAGGTGGGTTTTATGAAAGGCAGACAAGATCCAGACAATAACCACAGGCCCTTAGCCTGATTGAAATGGCATAGTTTGAAAAGAAGTCCACGTTATTAGTGGGCATTGATACTGAAAAAACTTTTAATTTGGGTAAAATAGAAATACCTGTATACTATATTAGAAAGTATAGGCACTGGAGCCAGCTTCCTCTGATTATACTCCTCTTCCAAAACCTAGGGTCTCACAAACAGTATACTGTCTACCCCATTCAATCTGGAACAGGACATCCAGCAGGGTGCCCTCTCTCATCCTTCCTTTTTCTTACTGCCATGGAGCCTATAGCAGCAAAAATGCACAACTCAAATCTCATCTCAGGTATTAATGTGCAGGAGTCAAAAATAAACACTACTATATGTGGATGATCGCTTCCTCACACTATTAAAAGGAAAGTCTCTCTCTCTCCTAGAGGCTGTCAATATCATTAAACAATTGAGAGAAGTTTCCAGTCTCCAAATCAACAGAACCAAAACAGAGCTTTTACCAATCTCACATTGCCCCCTCAACTAGCGTTCACAAATGGATATCATTTCAATGACACTCTCAGGGCATCAAATACTTGAGCACCACTCTCACGTCTAAGACTGGTGATATGGTACAAATAAACCTCTCTTCACTTATTTCTGAGCCCTCGATTGATTGCGACAGATGGCAAATACTAAATTTATCACATGCAGGGAAAATAGTGGCCTTTAAGCTTAATGCACTGCCAAAATTATTACACTGTATAGGTAATCACCCAACTAAAATAGACCCTAAACTTTGGTATGAGTATATAAGGTCATATCATCATTTCTCAGGCACAAGCTCACCCCACTCTTCAAAAGAGTCTCACTTTGAGCCAGATGTAGTTTTTTTTTGGGGGGGGTGACAGTGTTGAATAAGGCCCTGTCCCATTTGTCATGCAAAAAGAATTTAAAAGCAAGAATCTTTTCTGTCCTCTCTTTTTCTGTCTTTTGTCTGTCAGATTGCATATTCAAATTTTCATGTGAAATCTAGGACTTGATCACTCCAACAGTTTCATGTTCCCACCCCTCTATCTCCCTGCCTTTGCTTCTTCTTGTTGCTACCTTGCTTATATATGGTTATAAAAATAATGTGAATCTTTATATGAAAATGGGTTCCCTGGTATCAAATGTATATAGTACTGTATGGAGCAAACTGTAGTACAGTGTTTGTCCTTTTTGACCTCAGGCTTTTGCAAACTGCCAGCAGGGAGCCAGCTTGGTTCACAATGTGTTTTGCAGGAAGGAAACTTAAATTCTGTACAAGCAAGAGACACCTTAGGCCTGATTTTCAAATGGGGCTGCAGGGTTTGTGACCAAGCCCTGCATCCACACAAAGTTTACCACATCTGGACCAAATGTGTGCCGCAACTTGCAGCAAATGTTATAACCAGAGACGCAAGTTGTGACAGTGCCCTCATATTATGGCAGCTTGCCCCGTAACAGGGGTCCCTCATGGACGAAAAGTTAGACCAGAGAGGAGCTGGTCTAACTTTGCTGTATCACTACAAGGGACTTGCAGCAGCAGGTTAACAAGGGTTCACAAAATCGCGCTTGCCTCAAGTCGCCACTTGAAGCAAACCCTATGCCACAAGTCCCTTTCGGTGAATGCAAGCATTTGAAAATTGGGCCCCTTGTCCCAACAGGAGGTAACAATTAACCTGCTTAAAATAAAAACCTTCTACAAGAGGAGAGAGGGTTAGATACTTTAGTTTTTATGGCTATGGGCAGAGCCTATAGCCATTTTGCTTTAGCTAGAAAAATGGGATACCATGGAACACATTTTTGGACTTTTCAGTGTATCCTTCCATAACTGTAAATCACTATGGCAATTAAATGAAATACTCCCTTCTTTCCATTTAGAATGTTGGAGACAGAACTCCAGGCTGCTTTTCTCTGAAAATCCTAAGGCACTGTGCAGAATTCTTAGCAAATGTGCACACATTCCAAACAAATCTAAATATCTTGAAAACTATTCAAGGTGCACAAAAACAACCAGTGTGAAAGTTATTCAGGACAAAAAGACCTTTCACATGAGGGTAGGCACTAATCTGAATTCTTTATATTTTGTAAAATATGGTCTTCCAAACAGCCTCATTTTTTTCTCTCTCTTAGTGAACATAGCAGGAGACATGCCAAACAAATGTAAATATCTCACAGAGTAAAGTTACCAATACACAATCAACATGAAAGTTGTTCAGAACAAATCAATCTTTCAAATGAGAGTAGTCACTAATTTGAATTCATTAGATTTTTTTAAATATAGCAATCCAAAAGGTGATAATTGTGAAGAAAAATGAAAATTCAGGTAATCAGATGGCCATAGTTTAAAAAAATATAATTAGTGCAGCTTAATGAATAGGTTCATTGGAAAGATATTTTGTCCTGAACAACTTTCATACAGTTGTTTATATGTAACTCACATACTTTTAGAGATATTTACATTTGTTTGGCATAACTCTTTTTGCACTTCTAAACAGCCTCATTTTTGCTAACCACTATGCCAGGTAAATGAAATACTAGACCAGATGACCTTGTTTATCTCTTGTCACGCCTAATTTAACTCATTCAGACCCACTGTGTATTTAGAACATTGGAGACAGAACTCCAGGCTGCTTTTCTTTGAGAATCTTCCTAAGGCACTGTGCAGAATTCTTAGCAAATATGCACACATTCCAAACAAATCTAAATATCTTTAAAACTATTCAAGGTGCACAAAAACAACCAGCATGAAAATTGTTAAGGACAAAAAGACCTTTTAAATTAGGGTAGTCACTAATCTGAATTTCTTATATTTTGTAAACTTTGGTCATCTTATTACTTGTATTTCCATTTTTGATTTTACAAAATTCACATTTCTTATGGCTATTTAAAAAAAAAACTATAAAGAATTCAGATTAGTGACTGCCCTCATTTGAAAGGCTGTTTTGTCCTGAACACAAAAATGTAAACTAATGCACTTGGGGCACAGAAATCCAGGGGCAGAGTACAAAATAGGTGGTGTGGTATTGACAACATTAAGAAAGCACACATTCCAAAAAACAAGCTTTTACCTACAGTTGATTACTGTTTAACAGTAGTATACATCTATGGCTGACACTGTACATCTGATGCAAACCCATAGTCACATTTCTCACTGGAAGTGAAAGATGGAGGCCATAAATGACTCCTTGTTTTTGTTATAAAGGGGTCAGGTTTTTTTTAACAGCAAAAACAAGGAAAGGGGTCATTTCTAAAATGTGCAGACAAGCATGGGGACCACTTTTTTTCAGAGCATGCCACCACCGGCAGCTACCACTTCAAGACTGCTACTACCACACCTAATACAATCAGGGAAAACCAGAAGTAGTATACCAGCACTGAGATCAATATGGTTAAGGCACATTTACCAGAAATTACTCCTTAGAAAATAATGAGAAAGTGACATTGATGACGAGCAAGTCCCAGACCAGATCTCTAGTTTGTTAATAGACTCTTCCCAAGTCTGATTTTTATGGCTGCTTGGGCCAAGCTCCACAGATGTTATGTCATCATCAGAACTGTATAAGAGCACTGTGAAAGCACATGACTGGACTGCTGTCTGATGTGCTGCCACAATGCTCTGGCATAGTTTCAAGTGATTCTGTTTATGCAGCCCTTCCCCTCTGCAGGCTGCATAAACATACCCACTTCCTGGTGCACTACTTTTCCTTTCCACAACTGCAGAAGTGATGGCCACTGTGTGCAACATGGTGGTGCTGACTTAAACTGCGCATGCACGAGTAT
Source organism: Neoceratodus forsteri (assembly GCA_016271365.2). NCBI lineage: Eukaryota > Metazoa > Chordata > Ceratodontiformes > Ceratodontidae > Neoceratodus > Neoceratodus forsteri. The sequence continues at coordinate 522,792,853 of CM057458.1, forward strand.
CATGCATACGTAGTTATGTCAGCGTCGCTATGTTGCGCATGGCTGACTCCAGGGCAAACTATCCATGTGCAAGTATTACGCATGCACAGTACTGTAATCACTGCAGCATTAGTTATGGCTGATTCCAGTGCAGCGAGAGTATCGCATATTGTTTTCAGCATTCTTGCCACTCCTAAAAGCTCTCCACAGCCATATCGACTGTGACCAGAGTTTGTTATTTGGGGTTTTTGTTTTGAGCTCAGAAAGTGGGCTCTGTTTGGACTGCTTTTGTTTGAAACCATTCTGTACATTTTTTTTCTTCTATTGTTATTGACAGTACGCTACTTGCAGATTTTATAACTTCTCCTGGTCTGCATGTTTCCCGAGCTAACCTCAATGACAGGGTGATGGGGGGAACAAGAAATGGCAAGGCAAACTTTATTTATACAGCATACTTTCCCAAAGGCTTAGGGCATTGTACATAATTTAAAAGGACACTGTCAACCCCTTCGGTATCATATTACTTCTAGCTGAAAAACCTACATTTTATGGTTGCTTACCTTCTCTAAAACTCACTGAAGTAGTTTGTTGTCTGATCTGCTTCCTTTCTTAGGGAAACTGCAATGCATGGGAATAATGCAAGTATAACCAACCTTGTTTTGCTTCTAATCCTTGATCTACTCTTATTGCTTTGATCCTGAACATTAGGAACACCCTCCACAGTGCAGCTACTCATGATGCAATATTCTCCTCTCCTCCCACAACATTATGAATGACTAGACTGTGTCAGTGGCATTCTCAAGTCCAGGAAAGATGCAGTGGAAGTTGATCAAAGAATGTAGACAAACATATTTCTGTGTGGTAACACTAGCATGGCGTGCAGTGTTTTTTTTTAATTTTGAATAGAAAAAAAGGAGTCAGAATCAAACTACCAGCTATATCAGCAATCTCCATAGAATGTGAGCAATCATAATAATGTATTTTTTCATCTAGGGATAATTTGAGGCCAGGGGTGACATTGTCTTTTTAACTGAGTCACAAAGCATAAACAAAGCATAAATAAGACATAGCAGAATAAATAGCAGCAAATAAAATACATCAAATTCTGATCAGCTAATACAGGCTAGCTGTGGAATGGAACCATCTTGGCTGTGGGCTTACCACATACTGTAGCCTACAGGGTGAAAACAGAGCACCAGCCTCACCCCCATGGTCAGGTATTGAGCAAAATATTAGTGGTTCAGTTTTCCTCCCCTAACTACTCAATTCCATATTATCTTCTCCCTTTAGAAACAGCACCCATGAAATATGCTAGGATAACTTGGTTATTCTAGATGAAGTTAACAAGGCAAGAGGTCTAGGCACATGTTAGATCCATACAAACCTCTTTGGAACAATCCTAGATTTTTCACTGTTTGGAAACCACAGTGATACTGTTATGGCACATCTGGAAGGATTCAGGAATTACAAATGTACCCCCCTCCAGGAATAGGGGCATCATTATAGTGCATTGAGACCTGCACCAGTTGGGATAAGTGGCTGGGACATTTTTTCCCAGGTTCTGTAAGGGTTAATAGTTTTTCCTACCCCAGGGGACTTCTGGCAGCATGGGAGTACCTGGGGGGGCAGGCCCAGGCAATATAAGGGAGTGTGCAGGAACAGCGAGGAGGACACCAGGAGGGAGAGAGAGTGTGTTGGAACAGGTCGAGTGGGGCTGATTGCCCACTCAAGCAGCGTGGTAGTTTTCTTTCGGAATACTGGATAGACAGCCAACACCCTGTTTGGATGTGGCAGCGGCTACTGCAAAGGGTTCCCTGGTCAGGGAAATCAGGACAAAATCCACACCCTGTGGGAGAATGGTGGCCACAGGAATGGGGTGCGATGGAGAGCACAGTGATTGCAGACAAGATGGGGACACTTACCCAGTGATGTAGCCAACAACCCCGAAGTGAGAGGCTGCCTGCTCAAAGCATCAGAAGGTTGTCATTTGGGAGGAGAGAATGGTAATCCTGAGGTGAGAGGCTAGTGTGCCCTGCTCCAAGAATTATTTTGACCTCTTGGGACAGTAGAGCAGTGGCCCCAAGTGAGAGGTCAGCTGAGCTGAGATGATGGGAACAAGTGGGTATACAGGCCTGTGATAAAGAAAAACAGTCTTGCAGTATTTTGATTTCTGTGTTGAGTTGAACTGAGCTGCCTGCATATTTGGGGTTGTTGGATCACGCCCCATGGAACGGACTTTGTGTGAAGGGACATTGAGGACACCTGTGATTATGTGACCATGACAGTCCCATGTGATATGTTCTCCCTTGTGTATACTGTAATTAATTGCTCCACAGAGTGTCATCATGTGCCATTAAAATGGGATCCCCCTGTTTTACTTTCAAGAAAGAGTTGCCTATGTTCTTTAATAGATTGTTAATGTTACTAACCAAAGTTTTTCCTCCTAGCCCAGCACCGAGGGGCACGGGTGCACCCCACTTGTAAGGATCTGGCAAACGTAAGTCAATCTTGGGAAGTTTCTGCTGTGGTTGCCCCTCCCCACAGACAGTGACCATCAGCATACCCCTAGACACTGGGGAAGGGGTGGGTTACAACGTGGTGGCTCATCTGGGGTGTGTTTTTGGGGTACTTGTGGCCTTCCTGGACCCCAACAATGGTGCTGGAAAAAGTTGTTTGATAGTTTGGAAATTTTACTTTGAACTGTTATGCAACTAAAATTGCACTGTGAACCAAGAAAATTTGCACCTTTTGAGTAGACTGCGGGGTGCCAGAGGGTCTGCTGGATGGAGATCTAATGCTTGGCCCATGTGAGTCCCATGCAAATGGGCTGGGGTGAAACTTATAGATAGGACTGATTAACTTTTTTGGGGTGGTGCTCACATTTCCTGCTGCCTCGTGCTTGTGTTTTAGAACAAAGGACCCCTCTGCAAGTTGATGATCGCAGTGGATTTGGCTACTGTTATTGCTATCTTGGTTTTGCCTTTTGGATTGTGTGAGCTGTTTTGGACAACATAGCACAAGTTACCCTCAACATCTGCTGTCACCGTGCCTTTAGAAATGTTCAAATGGATGTGGGAGCTGGTGGAGAAGATGACTGTGCCCATGCCAAGTGCCCTGTGCCACTGTAAGGGATCTGGAGTGGCACTACTTCCTATATGTGTTGTATGTCAAGGTACCAGCTCATCTGGTTTTGGACCCAGTCAGTCCATCTCCTCCCTGACTTAAGATGACACTAGCTTGGGAGGTTTGGAGGACCTCGCTACTAGTATGAACCACACTGACATCACTTTCTTGTCCCTACTTCCACTACTTCCCCCACTTGAAGATGGCCGCCGGGCTGGGCTGGCTGTAAACACTGTTGTTCTGAATTCCGGCTGTTCGCCCGTTTTTGCGTTATTTATGCTGTATTTATTTACTTACTTTTTTGTATTTTTATAGTTTTATCTTATTTTATGGCTGTCATCCGTTGTCTCCATTTGAATCAGTGGATTTTTTATTCGACTGCGATTTGTTGCAACTCTATTGATTCCCTCCATGTATGTTGAGCGTTCGCTCAGAGGTTCGTCTGAACATTGAGAAGTCACCTGAAATATTCCGAATCGGGTAGTGGTCGGAATTGTAGTGATTGAAATTGGAGTTTGGAGTTGGAGGTGGAAAAGAAGACTCCGGGAGTTGAAAGAGCCTGGAATTGAAGGAAGGGGAGAGGATCCTGCTTGGTAGCAGTTTTCGGTAACTGGTGAGAAGAGTTTCCTGACTCCAACCTAAGCCTAGCTGTGTATTATTTCACAGTACTTTTGAATGTTTGCTAAGCAGTTGGTGGGCTACCGTGACACCAAACGGGTCTGGGAGAAGGGTTGGGGCTTTGGTGAGACTCTTTAAAAATGATTTGAAAGTCCCTAGGAAATTTAATTTTTTGGCTCGTCTTTTGGGGTGAAGAACTTGCTGAATTAGCATTTGGCTCTCTGGCTGCCTTTGTTTATGACTCTGCCCTCTCTTCTTGGTTAAACACGCAGATGATTAGAGTACGTGATTAAGATCTGCTCCCGAAGTATAACGCTGACTACTGACTTCTCTTTGACTTGTACCTGAACCTGAACCTGGGGGTATTAGGGGGATTTGAGTGAGGATTGGGCCCTGTTATCGGAGGATGGATAGAGGGCTAAGTACTCATGGGTCTTGGGGGGGGGGGAGCTGAAGAGCTTGCCCCTCACTCAGATCCGATTTACTCGGATCCCGGCTGGTGTTCCTCTCGGGGGATGGTCTGTGGTTCAATGTTGGAGAGGGTAAAGAATGTTGAATGGAGCAGTTTTTCAATGTGTAAGTCTATTGACTCTTGAGTCTGTGGAAGGAATTATTAATAAGTGAGTCGAGGAGATCTCTACAGTTTAATAAGAACATTCTTCATTTTGTTGGATGGACTGTTTTCTCTTTAAAGACAGTTCAAAGGACTTATTTTATCCCCTGCCTGGAGGATAATGTGAATTTCTCTCACAGACAGTTTAATAAGATATTGAGAACATTGAAAGTGTTTCACTTTCTTTAAATAAATTATTTATATCCCGAATTATACTACCGAAGTGAGAGTTTGGTGGGGGGATATTTATTTCTGGTTAGGTGAGAGCTCCCAGAATTTATAAATTGTTTTGAGAGAATTGTACAAATTTTTTCTTATAATTTTTTTTTTTTTTTTTAGTGGTTTTAGGGGTTTTTAGTGTGTATAATTTTGTGTGAAGATGTGTTGGGGAGTTACTCAGACAGTCAGGCATTATTCCCCCTCCCGGCTTAGGGACCTCTGCCCTTTTAATTGTCCCCCATTATCCCCGGAGGTATATAGACATTGTAGGGCTCTTGGGATTGTGAGGAGGAGGAAGGTGGGGGCCCGACCTGGAGGGGGAATGGAAAAGAGCGGACGGATTGGGACAGTGAGGACAAGAAGACGCCCTGGGGCGAAATGGGTTCAGGAAAGAGGTTTATCTTGCCTGATTCCCATACCCAAGGGCTCTACTTTTAGCAGGCAGGTAACTCGGTCTTCACTGGCAATTCATCCAACTCGGACGGTGTTATGTAATGCCAGGTCCATTAAAAACAAGACTGCTATAATAGCTGATCTTGTTGGTTCATCAGACCTGGCATGCATCACCGAGACCTGGCTGGATGAAAATGCTGGCCCTGTTTTGGCCTTAGCTATACCAGTCGGGGTACTCGTTGATACACCGTCCGAGATTGGATCGTAGAGGTGGGGGGGTGGCAATCTGTTTTAGAATGGAACTGAGTCTGATGGAGGTAGCAGTGGGAATTACCAAATCTTTTGAATGTATCCTGGGTGAGGGTGTGGGGTATAGGATTCTTCTCATTTACCATCCACCCGGTAATGGGAATGTTTTCCTGTGGAAAGTAGCAGACTTCATCGTTGACATGACATTGGGATCCTCCAGATGGCTGATCCTGGGGGATTTCAATGCCTGGGTCGACGATGAACTCTCGCAGTTTGGTTCTGACTTCTTCCAGCTAATGAATTCGCTGGGCTTCACACAGGTTATTTCCTCCTCTACCCATATTGATGGTCATTCATTGGATTTGGTATTCCCTCCTGGGGATGGAGATATCCAATTTGGTGGTGGAGCCAGTTGGATGGTCTGACCATCACACCATCGGGTTCAGTTTCCTGACCCCCCCTTGTAGGTCGGTCTCTACGGAGATGGTCTGGTACCGCCCTTTGAGGGGTGTTACCCCAGAAGACCTGATGGCGGTGCTGGATCTATCGAATTTGCCTAGTGAATGCATGGATCCTGGGGACCTGGTCCTTGCCTATAATAAGGCGGTGATAGGGGCCCTGGATTCCATTGCTCCTGAATGTGTTCGACCCCTCACCCTTCGCCCAAAGTCTCCTTAGTTTGATGAGACTTTGAGGGAGTTGAGGAGAGTGGGAAGAAGGCTCGAAAGATGTTGGCGGAAATCGGGTCTGGAGTGTGACAGGCTTAATTTGATGGACCACTATCCTGTCTATCAATCAGCAATTACCTGTAAGAAGGCAGAATTCCTGTCCAGGGAAATTGCTGCTGCACAGAATCGACCAGCCCAGCTCTTTCGGACCATGGACAGATTGTGCAATCCACTCTGTCTTCAGCCTGAGAGAGCATTTTCACAGGAACGCTGTGAGGAGTTTGCTCGATTCTTTGCAGATAAGGTTGCCACAATCGGGTCAGATCTCCTTCAAACTCTCTCAAATGGGAGTTGTAGTGGTTGGCAGGAGATGTCGGACACCCAGTTTGTGTGGTCTGACTTTGACCGGCCCACAATCAGTGACATAGTGATGATCGTCCAATCATTGCGACTGACCAACTGTAGTTTGGATCCGGGCCCCACCCACCTCTTACTAGGATGTGTGGATAAAATCGTCCCGATCCTTGCTGAGATAATCTAGTTGTCATTGGAGAAGGGGATCTTTCCTGACCCCTTGAAGGAAGCCGTGATTAGGCCCCTTCTAAAAAAACCTTCCTTAGACCCAGAATGTCTGGCTAACTACAGGCCTGTCTCTAACCTGCCTTTTGTAGGCAAGGTTATTGAGAAGGTGGTTACGTTGCAGTTGGATGATCATTTGACCAGCCACAATGTCTATGATTCTCTCCAGTCAGGATTTAGGAAAAGACATAGTACCAAGACAGCCCTTGTTAGAGTACTAAATGACCTCCTAATAGCAAGAGATCGAAAGACTCGTTCCATCTTGGTCCTTCTTGATCTCTCTGCGGCATTTGATACTGTTGATCATGGGGTTCTTTTGGAGCACCTGCAGGTTATCTGTGGGCTATCTGGGTCAGTCCTCAGGTGGTTTCGATCATTCCTCGAGGGTAGGACTCAGAGGGTGGTGTCTGGAATTTGTTCTCGACATCACTCCCCTATCCTCTGAGGGTCCCGAGGCTCTATCTTAGCACCCATGTTATTTGCGGTATTTATGCTGCCATTGGGAGTGATCATTAGGAAGTATGGCTTGAGATTTCACTGCTATGCAGATGACACTCAGCTGTACATGTCCTTTGTGCCTGGCCAGGGTGATGCTGTCTCGGTCTTTAATAACTGTCTTACCGAAATTCAGGACTGGATGACTGTGAGCTGGTTGCGGTTAAACCCTGAAAAAACTGAGGTGTTGGTTGTGGACCCAGGCCATCGAGGGGTAGGTTTGTTGACTGGGTCACCCTCGGGTCTTTGGCTTGGGGGGACCCAGCTGACAACCTCAGACCGGGTGCGGAACTTGGGCGTTACATTTGATGATTGTTTGACCCTTAAACATCAGGTGTCAACTGTTGTCAAGACCTCATTTTACCATCTGAGGAATATAGCCCGAGTGAAGCATCTGGTTCCAGTTGATGACCTTCCAACATTGGTCCACGCCTTCGTTACCTCCCACTTGGACTATTGCAATGCCCTGTTCCTAGGGCTACCGGGGGTGGATATTCGCGGTTTGCAGCTGGTGCAGAATGCGGCGGCCAGGCTTTTGACTGGTACGTCAAGGACCAGTCATATAACACCTGTCCTCTGTGGTCTGCACTGGCTGCCAATTCAATGGCGAATCACCTTCAAGGTCGGTTTGCTGACCTATAAGGCCCTACATGATCAGGGACCTAGCTACCTGCAAGATCTTCTTTGCCCTTACTGTCCCTCCCGTCGGCTCTGGTCCACCGATGAGGGATTGCTAGAGATCCCCAGGGTTCGCTTAAAGACATCAGGGGCAAGATCATTTAGTTTTATGGCCCCAACCCTGTGGAATTCTCTACCTCATCGGGTGAGAGAATGCCTGACTGTTCAAAGCTTTAAATCAGCTTTGAAGGCGTATCTGTTTAACCTAGCATTCCCTGATTTTTAAAATATATTTATGGATTGTTTTTAGGACTTAAGTTTTATGTATTGATTTATAAAAGCACCTTGGTTTTGGAAAGGCGCTTTTTAGAAATAAAGTATTCATTCATTCATTCACCAAGTCTACTGCATCGGGAGGCAAGCAAGATTCCACCACTCAGGAGAGTCAAGCATCCAGTAAAGCACTGGGCCATGGTCATGGAAGGGGCCAGTCAATTCCAGGGGATAAGCCCCAGACCAGGTTGCTGACCCTAGTAGATTTTTGCCCAGCTATGCCGAGGAGTGAAGTGGCCCAGGCTGTGCCTTCAAAGACTGTTTTAGCCCCACAGCCTGTGTCCACAGGTGAGACTACTGAAGCTGCACTATCTGGACCATTAACCAGCTCATACCCCTCGTGGAGTCCATTGGCGGAACAGCTGAGGAATGCCCAGCCTGGAGACCAGAAAGCTGGTGGGGCTGGAGGTTGAGTGGAGAGTGAGGGGTAGGCTGAATGGGACTCATAGAGGGATTCAGCATTCCCCCTATGCAATGGTGGTGATGTCGCCCCTAATGATCCTGCAGGTGATGGTGTCCCCATCCCTGGCCTAGAGATCAACAGGGGCTGGTTGATAAGCATCAGTGGCAGGAGTAGGAGTACCAAAATGGAGTATGGCTTCTCCAAGGGAAGGCCCTGAGAATGACCATTTGCAGCTAGCCAGAATGGTCACAGGCAGAGAAGCATGTGAAACATCATGTTCAGCAGTAGTTCCTCCAATATGACTAATCCTACCTGCTGGACAGTGTCTGGGACATCATAGAGGAGAAGAGGTCAGGTTGGGTGTTTCGTGGCACCCTGGGGAAGCTGTATCAAAACCCCAACCTGCATGCCAACAGCCCCACGGTTTTCTGCAGGAAGCCCAGCGGATTACAAAAGGCATCTGTGCTCAAAGTGCCTATGAAGGGCTCACACTGAGTAAAAACTATGCCCTGCTGCAGGACATTGACGATGACTGTATAAAGTACTGTCAAGGGGCAAATTATTTGTATATTTGGCCTTGCACTAAGCCCCACCCTGATTACTATTACAGCAGGAGGTAAATCATTACTGTGATGCCCCGATGAGCTGCGATACCTGACACCCTGAAGGACATCTATCAATGGGTGAAGTAAACCCTTTTTGTGACTTGGTTGCAATCTGAACTTAAGACTTTGGGGGACTGTCCACAACAGTTTCATAGTTTATTATTGCTCTGGTTATAGTTTATTATCACTCTGGTTACAAGTTATAAGGCAATATTCATGTTAATCATGTAGCTGATTGCTGAATGTTATTATCTCTTTCGGGGTTAGTGTCTCCAAATGTTTAGGGATTTCTAATATCGTGGCAAGAATGGACCCCATTCTTTAGCCAGGGCATATTCAAAACTCAAGAAATTAGTACTGTATTAATCTTTGATGTTTGCTGAGAGCGCTCTTCTCAGCACACGCAACGCAACGTCCCCAAAATGGCTTCCTTTTGAAGTTCATAAGGTGTCACACGTATTGGTAGCATATTTAAATGTGCCTGAAAGTTATTTTTGATTAGTCCCATTGCTCCAAGCACTACTGGAACAATTTTTGTGTCCTTATTCCACATCAGTTTGGTTTCTGACTGCATATCTTGGTATTTCCTGATTTTGTGTCTCTCTCTACTCGACACTGTAGTCACTAGGGTGGCTATTTCAATCAGTAATGCTACCTTTGTTCTCTTTTCTTGTATTACAATATCGGGTTTTCTTGCTTCCACTTTCTTGGCTGTAGGTATTGGGTGATCCCATGTGATCATTACTTCTTCATTCTCTGTGATTCTTTGTGGTTCATGTTTCCAGTGTCTCTCTGCTACCTGTATGTTATACTGTTTGCACAATTTCCAGTGGATCAATCTTGCTACATTGTTGTGTCTTTCAGTATAGAGGCCTTCTGCCATGAGTACTTCACATCCAGCCACAAGATGTGCAACTGTTTCTAACTCTGTACTACAGAACCTGCACTTGTCTGTTTCTCCTGTTTTTTCTATGGATTTTGTGAACCATCTTGTGCGTAGCCCACTATCTTGGGCTGCCATTATTAGTCTCTCATCTCGTGGCCTAAATTCACCTCTTCTTAACCACTCATGGGTCAGGGCTTGATCGACCTGTGGTTGCTCCAGTAGCTCCCTGTATTTTCCATTATAATTATGGGCTTTCCAATTGTTTTTTCTTTTCTGTTGGTCTTTATCCTTATACTTCTTTTTCTGATTCTTTGCATTTTCTGTTGCTGACAATTCCTTATCTACTTGTGGATTGACATCAATCTCTGCTACCCTTCTAAAGGCTTCTCCTAATTTGATGAGTGAAGTCATTTTATTATCAGTGTGCATGCTTCAATGTTGCAGTATTTTACATGTCTAGAGCCATTAGCACCCTGTGTGTCTATTCCTTTTTCCTATTAGGAAGGCAGCTGTTGGGTTTGGTACAGTTTGGAAGGAGGGAGCGTGAAAGGAAGGAGTCCTTTGCAGGCAATGGGCAGCATTTTGGGTACTAGTATTTTGGTCTTGACCAGTGTTTGGGCCTGGGATGCCTCCCTAGGCTGTAGGCAATCCATACAAAAGTCTGTTGGGTGGGTGGCCAGGGAATAGTGCTCAGGTGTGAGAGAGAGAGACAAGCTAGTAGTAGGGCCCCATGGTGCAAATCTGTATTTCCACCTTCATGGTGAGCAGCCTGAAGCTCTCCTGGGGTTTGGCAGGGGGAGAGTGTGCATATCTTGCTTGCATGGGCCCCTTTGAGGGTGGTTGCTAGCACTCAGGAGCTCACAGAGGGCATCAAGCATTTTAACTGGCGGAGAGTTGTAGCCCCCCCTTGGAATAGGGGCATCATTATAGTGCACAGGTTGGCATACGTGGGTGAGACATTTTGCCCCAGGACTTGTAAGGGTTAATAGTTTTTGTCGCCCTGGGGGAGTGCTGGCAGTGCAGGAGTACCTCGGGTGTATGCACGGGTGATATAAGAGAGTGCAAGGGAACAAAGATGAAGAAATTGACAGGGAGAGACAGGGGGTTGGCATGGGTCCAGTGGGGCCGATTGCCCATTCGAGCGGCGTGGTAGTTTTCTTTTGGGATAGTAGACAGACAGGAGACACCCTGTTTGGACATGGTGGCAGCTGCTGCAAAGGGTTCCCCTGTTGGGGAAATCAGGAAGAAATCCACACCCTGTGGGAGAAAGGCGGCTGCATGGCTGGAGGTGGCCACTGGAATGGGGAGCAAGGGAGAGCACAGTGATCACAGGCAAGATGGGGACAGTCACCCACAGTGAACTGCACGCCATGAGGCAGGATGGAGCCAGCAGCCCCAAAGTGAGAAGCTTCCCATTCAAAGCATTAGAAGGTTACCACTTGGGAGGAGGGAATGGTAGCCCTGAGGCAAGAGGCTATTGTGCCCCACTCTGAGAATTATTTTGATCTTTTGAGACAGTGGAGCAGTGGCCCCAAGGTGAGAGTCCAGCTGAGTCGAGATGATGGGAACAAGTGGGTATGCAGGCCTGTGAGGAAGAAAAACAGTCTTGCAGTATTTTGATTTCTGCATTGAGTTGAACTGAGCTACCTGAATATTCAGGGTCATCTGGATCACGCCCACGGACTGGACTTTGTGTGAAGGGACATTGAGGATTCCTGTGATTATGTGACCATAACAGTCCCATGTGATGTGTTCTCCCCATGTATAATTAACTGCTCCATGGAGTGACATCATGTTCCACTAAATTGGGATCCCCCTGTTTTACTTTGAAGAAAGAGTTGCCTCTGTTCTTTAATAGACTCTTAATGCTACTAACCACAGTTTTTCCTCCTAGCCCAGCACCAGGGAGCCCAGGTGTACAACACCTGTAAGGACCTAGCAAACGTAAGTCAGTCTTGGGAAGTTTCTGCTGTGGCTGCCTCCTCCCAACAGACAGTGACTGTCAGCATACCTCTAGACACCAGAGAGTGGGAGGGCCACACAAAAATATCCTAGCCAATATGTCCACGCACTGCTAGCTTAAAGTCATTTCAGGAACTCTGGGAAATACTTGCCCTACCCCATTAGGACACCTGGTGATATCTTCTGTTAGAAAATGGGTAAGAGAAATCCTCACCTGTGATAGGTTGACTACATTCTCTAACCATCTGTTTATCAGGCAACGCCACCAGATAATAAAAAAGAGCTGGTATGTGACACACTTCCATGTTCACAGCTTATGCTGATACTGAATGCCCTCTGCTTGCGATGCTAGCATTGTGTTGAACCCTTATTATATCACAGTTAGAAAATGGTCTGTGTTGGGACAACACAGTCCATTTTCTAAATGTGGTAAGACCCTTAAGGGTGTGGATTATTGAGGTATAGCCACACTTTCTTGGCTACAAAGACACTTTGCATGTGGTTTCGGCACCCCTGGAGTGGGCAGGTAGGCAGGTATCCCCAGACAACCAACATACTCTCAGGTCTTATCACTTACCGAACAGTTGAGACACATACCTAAATAGTAGCCCTGTATATACTAATCCAAGGTACCAGCTAACAGACACTTTAAGCCCTTGGCTAATTACTGTAGGTACTATGATCTACAACACTATACCATCAATCACTGAACCCCCACTCAACAAATGTAGACTGAAATGGGTGCAAGAACTACAAACATTACACAACAGAAATTCAAATTACGTACTTACCGTAATTATGATCTTTCTGTGTATCTTCACCATTCATCACAGATGGGTACTGGCCGGAGATCAGGACCCCGGGAGCCTTTTTTTTTTTTTTTTTTTTTTTAAAGATAGGCAGAGCCAATGAAGCATCGGCGCAGTCCTCAAGGCCGACGTACTACGTGGCACTCGAGGATTAGCCATTAGGCTGCATCGACTCCACCTGCCTACCAGTTCTGAGTCGCCGGAGAGGTAAGAGGAAGGGATGGAGGGTGGGACAAGAGAGCCCAAGGGACGGAAAAAGGAGAGAAAACTGAACTAAAAGGAGAAATAACGACTGAGAGGACAGCATATAAGAAATAAGACTAAGGGGGATTGGGTAGGGGCCCCAATCTCTGGAAGCGGAAGAAGGGAGGGAAGGGGGGGAGAGAATTTCAGGAGAGAGAGTGAGAGGTAACAGGGATCCAGGACCCTTGTCCGTCACCAGATTGTATAGGAACTGCAAGGAGTTAGCAAAGCTGTTTGCCAGAATTCAAGGCACGGAATGACTGGCAATACCCCAAAGCAGAGTCGGTTATTCTGGAGAAAGACAGGGTACAGGGATTCAGTACTCTCTCTCTAAAGAGACATTTGGTGAAAAAAAGAAAAAGGAAAATTTTTTTTTTTTTCAGATGGATAACAGAAGGAGGGCAACCACTAGCTCCTACCCCATAGGGAAGAAGATATGTAGAAGAGAGGAGTGCCACTCAAACTATACCCCTTAGGGAAGACTGTCCCCCCCGTGTGTCCCAACTAATCTCACTCAAGCAAGGTGCCGGAAGAGGGCAACAGTTGAGGGGGCTAAGGAAGAAAGGGCACTTTCCCAATACTGGTTTTAACCATACAGGAACAACAAGTGGAGCGGCTACGCCTTTCGCCCCCAGAGGTTCCGCACCTATGCAGTGAAGATAGGGAAGGCACAGAGGGAGGAGGATTCCAGAGACTAAAGCCCCAAGGGGAAGGTGAGGATTAGATGAATGGTGAAGATACAGAAAGATCACATTATGGTAAGTACGTAATTTGAGTATCTTATCTGTGTCAATCTTCACCATTCATCACAGATGGGTGAGTACCAAGCCCCCCGAAGGGGGTTGACTGATTGCACCCTAAGGGACAGTGTCCCTTAGCCCTCAGTGGGTGACACACTAAGAGGGGGAACCTTCTGGGTCTGGGGAGGCCCTAGAGAGGGGAGAGCAAGATGGGGTTCCCCCGGAGGGGGAAGGAATTTGCCCCGACAAACGCCGTCTCGCCCTATGGGAAAAGAGGTAGGTTCCCTGGTGATCGGAGCAAATCACCCTACGCCGGGCCAAGGGTGACAACCGGGAAAGGCGAAGCCATGCCGATCTTCTGGTGCAGATCGCTGTCCCTACGACCCTGGTAGCTACCTCATTGGCGTCGTAAGATGCCCTTGCTTGGTGCCTTGCTAGCTCCAGGCCACGTGCAGAGAGAGCAATGGCTTGCCTGGTTTGCTCCAAGTCAGGCAGAGCGGCTAGGAACTGACCTAGCGCTGACCACAAGTACCTGTTATAGGCAACGTAGTGGGCCTGATGCGCAGAGGTGGAGAGAAGCAGCCGTGCCGAGTAGAAAGTCCTCCTCCCCCAGAAATCAAAATCCGAGGAGTCCTGATCTGGGGGCCGGTCACGGTGGAGGGCGCGAAGCCCATCAGGAGTGTCCAGGTGCGTCAATCCAGACTGCGGATGAGGCAAGGAGCCTGGAGACTCCGGGGGAGCGCAATACCTCTAGCAGAGGTCCCTAGGGGCAGGAACTCCGGAGAAGGGCCTCTGCCAGAAACGCATGGATGCCTCCCGAAAGGGAGCGGGCCAAGGCGGCACCACGAGGGTGGCTGTCCCAAAATTGCCTAGAAAGGCGTGCGCCGCATGCTCCGGATTGCTCACAGAAGAAGGAGGAGAAAGGTGAAGGTCCTCCATCATCCTCACAAGGAAACGCTGATACTCAGAGAGATCAGCAGCAGGACAGATGTGGACAGAAGATTCCTCTCCCCCAGAAGAGGGGGATGAGGAGCTGGAGGTCACCATAGGCTCAGAGGGTGGCTGCTCGGGGGGAGGTTGAAAAACCTGGCTGTCCAAAGCCCCTAACGAAGCAGGAACTGAGCAGCCACGCTTGAACTGTTCCCAGGTGAGAGGCCCGCAGGACCAAAAATACCTGGGAACACAGGAGAAGGCGCAGAGGGGAGTGGACAGAGCCGAGAGAAGAAGTCGGGCTGACCTCGCAGGGCTAAGAGCGGACCACGGACTCTCGCTGGGGAGTCCTGAAGACCGCAGTTGACAGCTGCACAACCGCCCGGGTACTGCCTAGACTGCACCCAAAAGAATACCCAAGTGAGGCGACCGGGGCCGTGAAGGTCCAGAAGGATGGTCCCCTGCCTCGAAAGAATGGGACCCTCTCAAGGAACCCGAAGGAGAAGGGCGGAAGTCCGCACTCCGGCTCCGTCCAGGACCCGGGTAGGTCCCAGAGAAGGGCCGGCGCGCCGAACCTATATCCCTCGACCCTTCGGAGTCCAAAAGGGTCCTAGCCCTCGAAGTGGCCAGTCTAGGCAGCTCTGTACCCAGGGCCGCCTCCCGAGGGGCAATCCCGAAGGAGCACTTTCTCTCCCGTGGCCCTCTCGATAGGCCCTAAGTTGGGCGACTGAGAGAGCCACAGTAGGGGTACCACCGCAGAGGGGTCAAGGAACCCCCAAGGCTAGGGCTGCAAGGCGATGGTGGCACACACCACAGCCCGCTGGTCAGCACCACTGACCCTAGCCCCAGAGGAAACCCGACTCACCTCGAGGAGACTGGCCGGACCAAGAGGAAACCACCAGCTCGTCCTCCCTTGCAGACAACCCCGAAGGGTGTGACTGCCCATTCGACTCCGAGCTGGACTCCGACTCTGACCCCGAAGAGTCCGAGGCCCTAAGCCAAACGGTAGGGGGTCGAGGAAGGGACACCTTCCCGAGGGGCCCCAGGAGCCAAGGCAATCCCCGCCCGGTCCACAGCACCGCAAGCGGTGCCAGCAGAAGGTGGCAGCGCAGCTTGGGCCAGAAGTCCTAGGCCAGGGCCAGCTGCAGCACCATCAGGTCCACCAGTGCCAGGGGAGGCACCCGAGACGGAGACGGCGCCGTCAGCAACCCCAGTCTCGGAGCCGACGCCACCGCCAGGCCGCTCGACACCGCGTGCGGCAGCGAGGACCAAGGCGGTGTCAACGACTTTGGCGATTCTCGCTTTGACCACGGCACCGACATCGGCGCCGGAGACCGCCTGGCGCTGCAAGCGCGCCGAGAGTCCCAACGGTGCCTATGTCGGGTGCCGACGGACGACACTGAAGGCCCTAAGGCATTGTAGATTAACTCGGTGCCGAGGGACGGCACCAGGTGAGACATGGCGGATGATGGCGTTGAAGGCGGTTTCACGGCACCGCGAAGCAGTGTCGGTGCCGCGGACGCCGCAAGCCCCACGACGCCGACAGTCGGGTCGGCGCTGACGCCGACACCGACAGGACCTCGCACCACGGTATGGCACCGAACGCCTACGGCACCGAACGACAGGCCGAGGACGGCGCAACCCGGCTCAGCGGATCGCTGGAGCGACACCGAGGAGCCTTCACCCCGGACGGAGTGATTGCCGAGCGGCGCGCCCCGCCCGGGCCCCGGGGAAGGGACGGCCTCCTGGCGCCACGGAAGGAGCCTCGCCACGGCTAGGGCTAGAAGAGGCCGAGGTTCCCTCCTCCGCAGTCCATGTAGAACCGGGAGGGGACCCGGAGGAGGGGCCAAGAGAACGCGGCTTGGCCCGACGAGTGCGTGGCCTACCCCTGAAAGTCGGCGGAGCTCATCCAACCTTAAACACGCGCTGTTCCAAAACTCGGCGGTCCATCGAGAAGCAGGCGTCACACGAATCCATGTCGTGTAGCGGGCCAAGGCACGAAAGGCACCGGTCATGCTGGTCGGTGACGGAGTACTTGTGGCCGCACGGGCACCGACGCATAGGGGGCCGCCCCGTCTTCTGCGATTTTTTGCCCTCCGACCGCGACATGACCTACGGAGAAAAAAACACCAAAAAACAGACTCGACGTCACTTTAAATGTAATAAAAGGAAAGATCTTACCGGCGACGTCGAGTGGAGGCAAACACAGAACTAGTAGACCGACGACTAAAGACGCAGGCTTCAAGGCCTAAAATTTTCAAATAAGACTTCTTCAGGCTTCCCACGAGGTGACCTCGATGGCGGGAGATGAAGAACTGGTAGGCAGGTGGAGTCGATGCAGCCTAACGGCTAATCCTCGAGCGCCACGTAGTACATCGACCTCGAGGATGGCACTGATGCTGCATCTGCTCCACCTATCTTTTAAAAAAAAAAAAGGCTCCCGCGGGGTCCTGATCTCCGGCCAGTACCCATCTGTAATGAATGGTGAAGACTGACACAGATAAGATCAAACATTACACAATAGAAAACAAAATTACACATCACACTTGGTACAGGTGCTAGGCAGCTGCATATATCTTGATACCTGCTATAAAATGATTCAGAAGAAAGTTTTCAATAGCTGCCATTGAACCTCAGTGAAGCTACACTATATAGACATTATTAAAAGAGCAAAATGCTGGAGATGGTGTGAAAACTGTGGTCCCAGTTTACATAAACTGTGGACCTGTCCCATCATCTAACCTTTTTGAGATGGGTAGGAAGGGTATGTCAGCAGATACATCAGTCAGACATTCCACAGTCCCTCCTATTATTGTCTTTTTTTTTTCAACTCTTTTTCTGCTCCAGCTGACTGGGGCATCTCTCAGGTGGACTTTCTCGGCCTCGCCTCCACCACCCGCCTGAACCCATCTTCCGACCAAGGAATCGGGTGCGGTCTCCCATCTCCCACCGGCCCTCACAGGAGGAGGCAGGGACCTAGGAGGGTCAAGTCAGAGTCTGGGCTGGCATTGGATGTGTGGGCTCAGCCACTGAAGCACCACCGTCTCCTCACTCGGCAGCTGGGGAGTTTTCCTTGTACTCCCACCTCCACTGGTGCAGGACATGCAGTGCTGACCAGCACATGACGTACGCACTCCCACCCACAGGAAGGTCACCTGATGCTGTCCCCCTGTTTTTTTGCTTGTCCCATGGGTGCAGTGTGCTCAGTCTCCACTGGGCGCCACTCGTGACACGGGACATAGACCCCTCCCTCCCAGGAGAGGAGAGCAGTCCATCGGATGCTCGATCCTCTCCTACCTGGCCAACCCCTGGCTACCCAGGCTCGTTCCTGAACCTGGGTCACTGGTGTGGTGCAAGGTAAGGTGGATGTCTCAACCCTCAGCGCCACTGGGCCAGCGCTATTATTGATTTTAAGAGATCTGTCACTCCTCCCAGGAGACAAACAGGCAAATGGAAACTTTTTCACATTATTACTATGGATGCAAAAAGACAGCTTTTGCTGCATCTGAGGCAACCGATTTGTCCCCGATAAACACAACAGGTAGTGGAAAGCACTAAAGCAATAGAATTTCTGTGTACAGTATATCTTACTCAGGTAGGGGTATGCTAGTCAAATACAATAATATTTTGGGGCCCTGGGTAAATAAAACCTCACCACAGTAG
Organism: Neoceratodus forsteri; assembly: GCA_016271365.2. Classification (NCBI taxonomy): domain Eukaryota; kingdom Metazoa; phylum Chordata; order Ceratodontiformes; family Ceratodontidae; genus Neoceratodus; species Neoceratodus forsteri. The sequence continues at coordinate 522,810,981 of CM057458.1, forward strand.
ACCCCCCTCCATGGTTTGCTGGTCTTTTTTCATGACACACTCTTCCTGAGTTATATGACCATACCCTTCACATGCCAATCAGTTATGTGCTGAGAGTCCACCACCTTTCCTCCCCTTCTCTTGTTTTCACCCCTTGCTACCCCCTCGTGTATGTTCAGTTTTAGCTGTGAGCAAAAGAAAGCCTACAGAGGTGGTAACTTTTCTACATAGATCGTAGGATGATGGTAATAGTATAAATACTATACAATTTGTTGTGGTTGTGGTTATGACCTTATCCAAGAGGTTGAGTCATTGAACCAAATGGTCTGATGTAACTCCACAGTAAACATGAAGTGCTTCAGATACTCAAAGACATACATGTTCTTCTGTTTTACTTTCCTACTGGTGTAATTGCCATTATCTTTTATAGTGTATAATGTACAGCATGTCTTTGAATGTGCTGTCTATATTTTACTGCAATGAATATTTCAATAAAAATATTTAAAACAACAAAGAAAGCTTCTACTAACCATTTTTAAATCAAAATGTCCTTTACCACTGGTACGTTTCAGCTCATCCCATCCAAGTAACAGTGAAGACTTCCAGTGGAACACGGAACCTGTTGGTTTCCAAGCATCACTACATCACAGTCCATGAATCATGCTGATGACATAGTGGTAATGGAACAGTGGTCACTGATGACATCAAACAGAAGCGCCTTAGTACTTGGCTAGAACTCTCAGGGACTGACATGGAAATGACAACTGTACAAATGTGCTCATTTCCTAAATGATGTTATACAGGCAAGTGTTTCTCTATGGGTGAAACTGGACAGCAGGGATGGACCAATGATCTTTTTCTGCTAATATTTTCTGTTTCTAAGAGAAAATCATTGTCATGTAATCTGATGTCATCAGAAGTACAGTATACAGGCATTTTTATTCTATCCCTATGGATTCTTTCGTACTTAGTATAAGTTTTCGATGGCTTGCACAATCGCAAAGATACTGCGTTGTAACAGATCTTTTTCTCTACAACACCCCTTTGACCTGCCCTGCAGAATGTCGCTTCTGCCCACATGGTGGTAATATGGCCCAAGGTGACACCTGTGTCTAGGGTTATAGGATGTCACATAGCTCACTGGTGCCCCCCTTGTAAACAATTAAGCATGCATAGTCTTGTCCTCCGTTTGATTCAGAACCCAGAAACAGACAGGAAGTCTACAAATAGTCACACAGCACATCAGAGTGACAGTTCATATGCAAAACCTTTACTAAGGGGAGTATGGTTCAAAGGTCAGAAGGTTCCAGAGCTTAGAGAGGGAACTTGGGCAGATTGGATTGACCTTGATCTTTTTCTGCCATCATTGTCTATGTTTCTATGTTTCTTATATAGGCACTCACAATTCATTTAATTCTATTTAGGAGCACATGTCCCAGGGCTTATAAAGGGAACTTGGGCAGACTGGATTGACCTTGATCTTTTTCTGCCATGATTGTCTATGTTTCTACATTTTTATATACGCACTCACAATTCATTTAATTCTATTTAGGGACACATGCCACAAATTCAGTTCATAACAGATTGGTCATTTAGGGACACATGCCTCAAATTCATTTAATCACAGTTTGGCTTTATTTCACATGTACAGTAAGTACTTCTCACAAGTGACTGTCATTATACTAGGAACTTTACATGAGATTCTCCTGCCCCATACTATTAATTTCAGTGGCCTGTGAATCATCAGACTGACATGGGAGTTACCGTTGTTACCCCATTCTTGGACATGCAAATGGATACTACGCTTCATTCTGGTTTCTATTCTCGCTATAGACAGTCTTTGTTCCGTGAAGCTTCAGATCATATTTAAAGATGTTTCAAATTCCCATTTTTCTGATGCGCTTAAAAAAGTTTTCAAGATTGTTTTCTGGCACAAGTACATTCTTAAATATATGGAAGCATTATTAGAATAATGATTTATCCTATTACATCATGCCACGCTAAGAATATATACAGGATGGCAGCAAGGAAATTAGCTCCCACAATTGCAGCAGTTGGTATCATTCAAGGTGCTTTACATAAAAAGCTGTCTGTCTCTGGTTGCATTGTTTATTTTATGTTAAAGTCCTAGCCATTCTGCTTGTACTTTTAAATTGCTTGAACAGCATTCTTGCAAGTTTTAATTTTTATTGGGCTGTTTCAATTATTTTTGTCCTGAGCCATCCACCTCTGAAACTGCAACTTTGAAAGCAGATATAACCAAAAGAAGCACGACAAACACTATATTTATTTCTGTTTCTATATTCATAATTATATTCTACATTTATCAAAAACGTTTTATAAAAATGACATGGGTTTGAAATGGTTTTATGTATAAAACCATAAAAATATTTCCCCCTTTTGGGGGGAATATCAGTTCAAGCAGGTGCCATTGTATGGGTAATTTACTCCTTATTTTGCATTTGTGGAAAAAATGAAGCAAGCGTCATGGCAAATTATGTGTCCTTGTTTTGCATTTTCTTTCACACTCATGTTGACATCTAAAATATTGACGTTATAACCACATAAAACAATCTGACCCCTTGTTTTTTTCCATAAAGAGAGATTATGCCTCGGCAACGTAACTTAAAAACAAACATGGCAACCCATGTTTTTTTGTTGTGGATTTTAAATGTTTGGATGACCATCACGTACTGGACAAAAAATTATGACTTTGACATGGGGTTGCTAAAACACCAGGGAACATTCTTAACAGCTAGGACACATCCCATATTCGAAAGGTTAGTACAACACTTACCAGGTTAAGGCCACACTAACTGTGAATAGCAACCGGTGCAGTCAGGGTGGTGGCCATATTCAGAGGCCCCTGGTGTGCTGCACAAACCCTACAGTTTGGCCATGCAGAATATACCACTACACCTATGCAAACTAAGAATCCCTCATGCATAAAGGGTGCAATGGTATATTCAAAAGCTCCGGAAGTGCTAAAAAGCCACCAATGCTGTGCTGTTTAACACTGCTGAAACCCTGGGGCTAACTAGGTGCAACACTTCCTGATCAGTGCATTCAGTTGTTGTGACCTCTGTGGATTGCGAAGGTAACATTGCTGTTTCTCTGTAGTTTCACCTCTGTTTATGTTTTTTGCCGCCCCTCCTTGTACGGTGTTGTATGTGTCCACCTCTTGAAAATGTACTGTCTTCTGTTGCATTTTCGGAACAAGTTTGGAATGCTATAGATCTCCTTCTTTGGACACTTCCTCCTCCTCCTCCTGTACGTCTTCTGAGGAGTCTGTTGCTGATTCCCTGACTGACATGAAATGATCTGCCAGGATGTTAACAGCTTTCAATATTGATCTAGGTGGATGGGAAGTAGAGCATTGATCTGCTCTTCCGGCTTGGCTAGGACTTTGTTTTTTAGAGAAGTTTTTATTTCACTTGTAACTCCATTGATTGTTGTTTTTAGTACATGGCAGTTTATAAATTGTAGCGCGGCTGCTGTTGTGTATCTGGTTATGTGTACATGATCTGCCTTTTACATAGGCAGAACAAAAAGGATGTTTAAAACAATAGACAAAGAACACTTGAGCTGTATTAGAAACAGAAGCTATTAAAAATGCATTAGCAGTTCATGTTTTAGAGTTCAGAGATAAAACAGCACATCGATTAAATTTCTGTGGTATAGAGAGAGTCAGCCAGGGATCCAGAGGCAGAGATTTGGAAGCCAAACTAAAGAAAAGAGAGGCATTTTAGATTTTCATGTTGGGGGTGGGGGTAAAAAAGCCTGGTCTTAATGAGGGCACTGAGTTTTCTGTCATTCTTGATAAAAAAATAGCTTATTTGGAATTGACTCTTACCCCACTGAACATATTTAGAACAGGTTTACTAGCCTGTATAATGATATCACTGTAAATTAATTACAAAATGATTTATCAATGAATGTGAATGTATAAATCCATAGATCCTCTATACTTTATTTGCTTCCACTTTTTATAACCTGGTTTAACTACTGAAGGTTTTATGAAATTACAATTAGCCAGGATATGTATAGGGGTTGTTTGTGATGCTTATGTTTTGGCATTAAAAAAAGGTGGGGGTCAGTATATATAATCTATATACACACTTCGCATTGATGTTAACATCTATATTTATAGAAAACTTTATTATAAGTATTTATATCAACTCATTTTAGGATGTGATTTTCTATATTTATTTGTTTTTTATAGTCCTAGGATATATGGAATGTAGCACTTTGTATTTTTTTTGTGTGTACCCCTTTAAGCACCTACTTTAAATTTGTCAGTAACATGTGGTTACCACTACCTGAGGAAGCTTTGTCAGCAAAACATGGTTGGTGGTGCTGGAATTCGGTTTGTGTTGGTATTGCTCTTTTCCAAGCACACCAAAACTCTGGGGCATTGGCTCTGTTTGCTAACCCTTCTATTAAACCAGATTCAGCGGACACCTTCCACCACCTGACTGTGCCCCAGGAACACCACAGAATTCCCATGCCACCCTATGTCTGGCACCCTGTCACTGATACAGATGTGGTAGGCCACCTCCAAGCTCAAAGGGTCCGAGCCTGCATGCCAGATTGGGTACAGATGCTATCACCCCTCAAAAAACTATCTAACTCAAGGAACCACGAGGAAATAAAAGACCCACTTCCTCCCATCAAAACCTCCTTTCAATTTTCCTATCCCTAGTCGCCTTCTCACCCACTGTGGAACAAAGCAGCTGTGCACTGGTACTCAGTACTTGTTTTTTTTATCATTCTGTTTATCTGTCTTACTAACTCCATCCTCCACTCAATCAGATCCCCTCATGCCTCGCTGCATCCCCCTTAATGCCCCAGGAGTCTGCCCCCAGAGTTCAACCAGTCACTCGAGAGACCCTTAATACCCCCGGATAACCCCCCCTGGGTAGGGCGAGGGAAGACTTCCCCCTTACCTTCCTCGAACCATGGTGGAGCAGATGGCGCACATTGGAGTCTGCCTCCGAAGACAACTGGAGGATGTGCTTGTCGGCTTCCGGAGAGGTCATCACCTAGAAGTGACGGAGTCCAGTTTCCATGTTCCAGTGCCCCACAGTCACCGGCACTCAAGGAGAGCCAATTGGGGGTGTGCGTTGAAACATAATTCCTCCCAGGGCTCGTGACTGATGTCTGCCCCTCTTATTCCTTGTCCCGACTGCATTACCAAGCCCAGATTCACCCGGGAGATGGCAGTATAGCAGCGAGACTAGCACAGAACCCTCCTCAGAGAGGGAGAGCTGCCTCTGGGTGCTCAATCCCTCTCTTCCCCCTGCTGACCCTCAGTGACGGCACCCAGTACTCTGATGGACATGTAAGCAACAACCCAACCTGTTTCTAGGGGAAAGGGTGTTACATGCTCTTAACATCTAGCCGATGCAAGTGAAATAGGTATTTCTATATTTTTGTATATTTATGTATATATAATTGTTTTTTGGCATTTGGATTAACCAAAGTTAAGGAAGTTGAAAGGAAATAGGGAATTGGAAACACCCTATCTAGGGTAGGGTGCTAAAGACAGCAGTTGAAAAGGATCAAGGCAGGTAGGTATTAGTGCAGGGCAGGCTGTATTACGTCATAGGAAGGAGGTATTAAATATTGAAGGAGGGGTGACAACAGGCAGTATAAGGGAGATAGTCATCTGCAAGGACTGTGGAGCACTAATTTCCTGGGAAATGCTATGGAGGGTGAGACACTGCCCCATATGTAGTAGATTCATGGAGCTCCAGCCACAGCTGCTAGCAGCATGGAATGGGATATTTATGGTATGTCACCAGCTGGGTTGGTACCCATAGGCACACCCCACACCCTAACTCCCCCCCCCAGAAGCCCACTGGTCTGGGGAGGGACTGGAGTGTAGTGAGGAGAGACGGAGCAATGGCAGTCACAGCAAAGTCATCCAAGCTCACCAAGTTCCAACTGCAAATCATTTTGCGCCACTGGGGGAGGCACAGGTAACTGACTCCTACAAGGAGGGATCTGAGCCAGTTGGGGGAGGGGGAAGGATGACATGGTGGCACCCAGGGGAGAGAAAGGAAGAAAACAGCAATTAATGTCCTAGTAGTAGGGGACTCTAGAATTAGATGGATGGAGAAGGGGATGAGAGAAGGGGGAAGGGGAGGAAGATGGTCAGATGCTTCAAGGAGCATCAACCATTTGGGATATGGATAGGATAGGGAGGATGGTAGAGGAGGTGAGGGGGAAGCTTAGGGTGATCGTACACTTAGGTACAAATGATCTAGAAAACCAACTGACTGAGACAGTGAGGACAGACTGAGGGCACACTCAAATTCCTTTGCCTTTTCCAAGGTCCTCCCTGTGTGGGGTAGGGGGGCATGAGAAGGTGAGGGTAAGGAAGGAGGAGACTGAGGAATGTAATGGGTGTTTGAAGAGACGGTGTCAGGAGGAGGGGTACTATTTTGAGGAAGACTAGGGTCCTCAAAGACAGGAGGCTCTTCAAGAGTGACAGTCTTCACCTAAAAAGGTAGCAGACCAGTGCACTTGGACAGAAGTTTGATGTCTATGTAGGTGGGCATGGAAACTTAGAGGAGGAGAGACTGAGGCTGGAGGAGCCAAAGAAGATGGGGAATAAATGGTGAACCTAGCTAGGACTCCCCCACAAATGGTGTCTAGGAGCAGTGGAGATGAAAGCAGCAAATTAGGGGTACATAATAAGTTAAAGAGATTCAACAAGAAAAGGCACTGCACCTGACGTGTATGTGCCTTACCACCACAGAAGTCCAGCAGTGTGCAGAGATCCAAATGTAATGCAGTAGTTAAGAAATTATTTTCTCTGTAAAATTCATAAAACTGGGTCCCACAGACTTCCCGGTTATGAGTGCTGCCCCCACTCCGCCCCAGCACTCACGTACGTGATGACAAGATGCCAGTGAGAGTGTGGGGGCATGCTCCATTATAAGCAATGGGCAGTGGCTTTTCCTCTGAGTTTTTATCTTACCATGGCCACTTGGTAATAAAACGCGGGCACCGGTCAACTAACTAGGCCCTTGTTAGTCAACCAGTGCCCACGTTTTATTACCAAGTGGCCATGATAAGATAAAAACTCAAAGGAAAAGCAGCCGCCCATTGCTTATAATGGAGCACACCTCCGCGCTCTCACTGGCATCTCGTCACAACGTGACTGAGTACGGGGCCAAAGCGGGGTGGCACTCATAACCGGGAAACATAGAAATATAGAATTTGATGGCAGATAAGGACCGCTTGGCCCACCCAGTTTGCCCATTTCCCTACCTAATGGATAAGCTGCAGATCCTAGTTAACCAACAGCTTACTTCTTCCTACCCCCACCCCCCAGAATTAATTGCCTTATGACTGTTCCATGCATTCTTGAATTCCACCACTGTTTTTGACTCCACAACCTCCTCCAGAAGGCTGTTCCATGCATCCACAACCCTATCTGTGAAAAAATACTTCCTTACATTACTTCTGAGTCGCCCCCCCATCTTCAAATTGTGCCCCCTTGTTCTTGCACACCTCTTTTTCTGAAAGATGCTATCCTCTTGGACTTTGTTGATTCCCTTGAGGTACTTTAAAGTTTCTATCATGTCCCCCCTCTCCCTCCTTTCCTCAAGGCTATACATATTAAGATCCTTAAGTCTCTCTTCACATGTCTTCCGGTGCAGACCCTGCACCATTTTAGTTGCCCTCCTCTGGACTGCCTCCATCCTGTTTATGTCTTTGCGGAGACTGGGTCTCCAGAACCGCACGCAGTACTCCAGATGGGGTCTCACCAGCTGTCTGTACAAAGGGATAACAACTTCCTGTTTTCTACTGGTGATGCCTCTCCCTATGCATCCCAGTATCCCCCAGCCCTCCTTACTGCCCTCTCACATTGCTTGCCCACCTTTAGGTCATCTGATATGACTAGCCCTCCCTTCTTCCATTTTGTTGTTGTTAGTATCTCACCCCTATTGTGTACTCTTCCCGGTTTTTGTTTCCCAGGTGCATTACCTTGTACTTCTTAGCATTGAATCTAAGCTGCCATACGCTTGACCATTCCTCCAACCTTGCCAAGTCCCTTCTCATCCTGTCCACCCCACCTTGTGTATCAACTCTGTTGCAGATCTTTGTGTCATCTGCAAAGAGACATACTTTTCCTTCCAGTCCCTCTGCAATGTCGCTTATAAAGACATTGAAGAGGACCGGTCCTAGTACTGAACCCTGCGGTACCCCACTAGTAACCCCCCTTTCTTCAGAGTTGACTCCATTTATTATTACCCTCTGTGTCCTGTTCTCCAGCCAATTCTTTACCCAGGCTACCATCTTGGGACCCACTCCCAGGCTGGCTAACTTGTATATTAATCTTTTGTGTGGGACTGTGCCAAATGCCTTGCTAAAGTCTAGGTAGGCCATGTCCACAGCCCTGATCTACTGCTTTGGTCACCCAGTCAAAGAAATCTATTAGATTCATTTGACATGACCTTCCTGCTGTGAATCCATGCTGCCTTGGGTCCTGTGCCCCTCTGGCCTCTAAGTACTCTACAATTCTTTCCTTCAGAAGTAATTCCTATCACTGAGATTAAACTAACAGATCTATAGTTTCCTGCTTCTGCCCTGCTCCCACTTTTGTGAAGTGGAATCACGTCTGCCCTCCTCCAATCCTCAGGTACCACCCCATCCTTCCATGATTTGTTAAAAAGGATAGTCAGTGGTGTCACTAGTTCTACCCTTAGTTCTTTTAGAATTCTGGGATGAATCCCATCAGGCCTGATTGCTTTGTCCATCTTCAGTTTTAAGAGTTCTTTCAGAACCCTTTCTTCTGTAAATGGGCTAGTATCAACTCCTGTATCCAGAGTGTTTCTATTGTTTGGTTTAGGTACCTCCCCCTCTTCAATTGTGAATACTGAGCAAAAATATTTGTTTAGTATCTCTGCCTTTACACAGTCACCCTCTGCCCACCCCCCTCCTTTATTAAGCCTCACTATCCCTCCCTTGGTCTTCCTTCACTCCCTGATGTACCTATAAAAGGTTTTATCCCCCTTCTTAACTGAGTTGGCTATCTTTTCCTCGGTTTGGGCCTTTGCTGTTCTGACTGCCTTCCCAGCTTCCTTTTGCTTTAACTGATACAATTCTCTGTCCTGCTCCTTCTGTGATTCCTTGTACTTCCTGAATGCTTTCTTTTTCTCTTGAACCTTCCTTGCCACCTCCTTTGAGAACCATAGTGGTTTCTTACATAGTTTTGTTTTGTTTATTTGCATCACACAAAGGCGTGTTGCCTCTGTGATGGCAGTTTTGATTATTCCCCATTGTTCTTCCACTCCTCCTCCTCCTTCTTCCTGCCCATTTGCTAGTGCATTCCTTAGGCACTCACCCATTTTGGCAAAGTCAGCCCTCCTAAAGTACAGTACTTTTGCCTTTGTATGGCTTGACTCTACTGCTGTGTTTATCGTGAACCATACTGTTTGATGGTCGCTAGTTCCCAGATGGCTTCCCACTTCTACATCTGTGATCCTCTCTCCATCTCCATTTGAGAGTACCAGGTCTAAGATTGCTCCCTCTCGAGTGGGTTCCAATACTAGTTGTCTAAAGCATGCCCCCTGTAGGGCATCTAGAATAACCCCACTCTTAGAAGTGGCTGCTGCAACTGCACTCCAGTTAACATCTGGCATATTCAGATCCCCATCAGCAATATCTCCCTTTCAAACAACATGAAGTCTTGCTGTATTCTGACATATTGCAGTTAGCCCCAGCACTTGAACTGCTCCGGAGAGGAAAGAGTTAAATTCTATGCAGAGCATAGAACGTTGAGCTCGAGCTCGGTTCAAACCTGTCTGCTGCACTTTGAAGTGTAACCATCAGATTCTTTACTCTGCCTAACTGAACAGTCGCTCTGGAGATTTCTCCTCTGCTCACGGTTCTTGGTCGCTTAAAGTCATCGGTTTTACTGATAAATTCTTTGTTTTTTCGGTTCAGATCCCTGTCTGTGGTACAGTAAGTACGTAGGTAGTGAACTAGATTTGGAAAAACTTGTGGAAATTGTAAACTGTATAATTCAAGCGGTTCAGCTGAACCGGTGGTTGTGTAGAGTGTTTCTTGCAATTTAGAGTGTGTGGTACCGGTCCTTATCGGTTTTAAAAAAAATGTGGTTTTGCGTTTTTTTTCAAATACCCGTGACACGATTAGAAACCGATAAGGATGTCCTGCCTGGCTGAAGCCGAGTAAAGGGTACATTTTTTGTTTAAGTATGGCTACATCTGAGAAACCCAAAAGAAAAACCTGGCCCACTGGGTTTCAGCACTGCAGTGTCTGTGGGGAGACCTTTGCTAAGGCTGATCCCCACACCACTTGTGTTTATTGTCTGGGGTTTGACCACCTCGATTTGGACTGCCAAATTTGCAAGAAATTCCCTAAAGCCACCCTGGACAAAAGATTGGGCAGGCTTAGGGAAAAGGAGGCAGAGAAGTCTGCTGACCCAGATAGCCAGCCCGGTTCAGTTCTGACCGAACCAGAAGGAGTGCCCTTTGACCAGGCTGATACTTCTTTGGGCCAAAGGAGAGCTGATTCTGAGGGACCGGTTCCGTCAAAAAAGAAAAATCGGCCAGTTCGGATCCAGAGTCACATGTTCCAACCGCCGAGGAGATTGCCCGAGCGATTCATATTGTTGAGTCACTTCGTACGGTTCCAACCGAACCGACGCCTTCTGGCAGACATTCAGTTCGGTCGGTTCCTCCGGTTCAGGATTATACCGCTGAAGATTTTTATGAACCGGATTTGGAGGGGGATGATGATTATGAATGTGATGAGGATGATGAGGATGATGGAGTAGAAGGTCTGGATGAGCCCATTGAACCAGACATCTCCCCAGACAGACCTTCTGGTGTTTCCCCTCCCAGGCTTTCTGAGTCCCCTTTCCACTTTATGTTTTACAGAAAGGTGGCAGAAACCCTCCAGCTCCCTTTGGAAGAAGCAGTGGAGGAACAAGAGGAGCCTGATTACGTTGAAATGATGGACATCCCAGAGTCCAAAAGGTTGTCTATTCCCCTTCATAAGTCCTTTGGAAAACAAACACAAAAATTGTTGAAAACTCCTAATTCTTTACCTTCTGTTGACAGAAGGATGGACAAGTGGTACACGTTATCAGGTTCAGGTACGGAGTACTTGTACCAGCAATGCAGCCATGTTGGGGTTGTGCAGGCTGCAGCCTGTGATAAGGCTAACATACCCTTGGCATCGCACCCAACCGGATAAAGACTCCAGGAAGCTGGATGCCATGGCAAAGAAACAGTACATGGCATCCTCCTTGGGACTCAGGCAGGCAAATTACATGGCCTATACAGCTAGGTACCAGAAGTCCAGGTGGGACACTGTACTGGCACTGGCTAAGCAGGCATCTCCCCAGCTGGCCAAGGAGCTGGAGGAGGTGGCTGCTGATGGGACTGAGGCATCAAAGATCCAATTTCATGCTGCTGTGGACTCCAATGATGTGTCATCAGGAGTCATGGCTACATCTGTGGCTCTTCAGAGAATGGCTTGGCTCAGATGTACTAGCCTTTCACAGGACACCCAGGCTAAGGCCATAGATTTCCCTGTGGTGGGTAATTCTTTGTTTGGGGAGCAGACAGAGAATTACATGAAAAAGATGGATGAATACAGGGCCACCTATAGAAGTGCACAGGCCAAGGAAAGGCAGGCAACTTCTCAAAGGCAGCAAGCTAGGGGAAGGGGCAGTCCTTTCTACCAAGCACAAGCCTCCTCTCCCTTCTCTCAGAGGGGGTTCTTCAGAGGGAGAGGCAGAAGGGGGATGAGCAGGGCTGCATCTACTTCTCAGCCTAAGGCTCCTACCAAGCAGACACCCTGATGTGTCAGCCCGGGTCGACTCCCCCATTCCTGTATGAGGCAGGCTGGCTTACTACTTCCAGAACTGGAAGTCTGTTACCTCAGACAAGTGGGTCTTGGAGGTAGTAAGCCTGGGGCTGGCTCTCAGCTGCAAAAAGTTTCCAAAGTTGAGACCCAGATTTTTTACACCTGCAAACATCTCCGAAACCATTGCCCTAGAGGGAGAGGTTTCATCTCTCCTGGCCTTAAGGGCCATAGAGAGAGTTCCTACAATCCACAGGGGCAAAGGTCTGTAATCCAGGTACCTTACCCTGAAGAAAACAGGGGAGTGGCGGCCCATCCTAGACTTAAGATACCTGAACAAGCGTCTATTAAAACCAAGGTTCAAAATGGTGACTCTGGGAACAATTCTTCCCTCTCTAAGGCCAGGGGACTGGCTAGCCTCCCTGGACCTAAAAGATGCCTACTTTCACATTCCCATCAGGTGCTCCCACAGAAAATACCTCAGGTTTGAACTGCCTTCAGGCCATTATCAGTTCAAAGCAATGTCCTTCTGCCTAACATCAGCTCCAAGGGTGTTCCCAAAGTGCCTGGCAATAATAGTGGCTTTCCTAAGGAGAAAAAATATCTCCATATTCCCGTACCTGGACGATTGGCTCATAGTGGGTCAGTCTCCAGACCAAGTCAAGCCAGACCTAAAAGTGACCCAGCAAGTGCTCACTTCTCTAGCGTTTCTTCTCAGTCTTTCCAAGTCAGTTCTCGAGCCAGTACAGTTGCTGACTTTCATAGGGGTGGAACTAGACAATGTCAAAGCAAGAGCATTTCTTCCCTTAGTAAGGGTAAAGGCCATCATGGAGCTGGCTTCTTCCTTCCACCCTTTGGTCTCTCGACCAGCAAGACATTTTCTTCAGTTACTGGGCCACATGGCAGCTTCCACTGCAGTGGTCCAAGGGGCCAGATTTCAGATGAGAGACATTCAGTTTCACCTGAGGGCCTTTTGGTCTCAGAAAAAAGATCCTTTGACCAAACTGATTCCAGTGACTCAGACTCTGATCCAGGCTCTTCAATGGTGGCAGGATCAGTACAATCTCAGGCAAGGGGTCCCATTCATTTCTCAGTCTCATTCTGTGGTCCTAACCACAGACGCCTCTCTCCTGGGTTGGGGAGCCCACTTGGAGGCTCTCACAGCCCATTAAGTGTGGTCCACTCAGGAGTCTCTTCTCCACATCAACCTTCTGGAGCTCAGGGCAGTTTACCTGTCTCTGCAGGCTTTCTCAAAATCAATGAAGAACAAGGTGGTTCAAGTCAGGACAGACAACACCACCATCATTTGGTACATCAACAACCAGGGAGGCACTCTGTGTACGGCCTTGTGCATGGAAGCCATGAAAATATGGTCCCTGTCTTACTCCCTACAGGCCTCTCTGGTAGCAGTCCACCTCCCAGGAAAGGACAATGTGTTAGCAGATGCATTGAGCAGGATTTTCCAGGGCCATCACGAATGGTCCCTGGATCCCCTAGTGTTGCAAGTGATTTTTTCAAGATGGGGCACTCCAGGGATAGATCTTTGCAGCCCCAGACAATCACTAACTTCCTTTATTCTGTTGTGAACCCCCAGTATTGGGCTCAGTCCCTCTGGATGCTCTGATTCTGAACTGGGAAGGGACATTTCTGTATGCCTTCCCTTCTTTTCCTCTGCTGTTCAAGGTCCTGGTCCAAATAAGGTCACAATCGTGCAAAGTGATCCTGATTGCTCCAGATTGGGCCAGACAGCCCTGGTATCCCCTGTTGCTGTCCCTAGCAGTCCATCCTCCCCGTCTCTTCCCAGGAATCACAGTCTGTTAACCTCCTCTCAGGGGGGAATTTGGTATCCCAACCTCCGGTCTCTCAATCTCAAGGCATGGCTCTTGAAGAGTTAGAGTATGCAGGTTTGCATCTGTCCCAAGGGGTTCTGGATATTCTCAAAGCCTCTCAAAAACCTGCCACCAGAAAAACTTATAACTTTAAGTGGAAGAGATTTAGCATCTGGTGTTCCATAAAGCATATATCCTCAGACACTGCTGAATTGTCTACGGTTCTGGATTATATGGTTCACCTCAATGGCCTAGGCCTCAGACCAGCTACCCTCAAAATACTTTTGTCAGCTGTTTCTGCTTTTCTGTCAGTGGGAAAGCCTTCTTCACTGGCATCTCATCCTGTTTTCTGTAAATTTTTCAAGGGATTGCTTCATAACAATCCTCCCTTTAGGGATCCTACCCCTGCCTGAAATCTTAACATTTGCATTGCCCAGCTTATATAACCCCCTTTTGAACCTTTGTCTTCAGCAAAACTAAAGTACTTGACTTGAAGACTGTGTTCCTGGTAGCTATTATCTCTGCCAGACGTATCAGTGAGTTGCAAGCTCTGTCAGTGGAGCTTGATTTTATCTCATTCCATAGAGATAAGGTGGTTCTTAGAACCAAAAGGAGGTTCTTGCCCAAAGTGGTTTCAGATTTTCATTTGAACCAATCCATGTCTCTCCCTGTATTCTTCACTGATCATTCTTCTTCAGGAGAGAGAGAAGATTACACAGTTTGGATGTTAACAGGTCCCTTAGTTACTACATTGAACGAACTAAGGCACACAGGTTTGATTCCCTCCAAGTGTTCCTCACTTATGGGGAAGTGAGTAAGGGCAAACCTTCCACTAAGAGAACTATTGCCAGGTGGATTGTCTCTTGTATTCAATCTTGCTATGAGAAGCTAGGCAAAACACCACCCTTAGGCCTGAGGGCTCATTCGACTAGAGGTATAACTGCTTCCCTGGCTGCTGCCAGGGATATTCCTTTATTAGAGATATGCAAAGTGGCCACCTGGAAAACAGTCCATACATTCACCAAGCATTACTCTCTGGATATCCAGGCTAGGAGTGATGCTCAGTTTGGTACAGTAGTACTGCAGAGCGTATTCCCAAAACAGGTTTGAATCCCTCCTCCATGGAGGTACTGCTTGGTAGTTCGCAATATGTCAGAATACAGCAAGACTTCATGTTGTTTGAAGAAAAAATTACTCACCTTAGTAACTGTGTTTCTTCTAATGGAGTCTTGCTGTATTCTGACCTCCCTCCCTGCCTCCCCTCTCAGAACCTGTTTTTGGGAAGTGGGCTGTCAGGTGCAGTGTTGCACCCCAGAGGTGCTTTTGGGTACTCTCTCTCCTTAGAGAGGGGAAGTGGGTTATGTTTCTTTATTTCAATAATCATAAGTTGTTCACTACCTGAGTTTTGTTTTTGGATTTCTCGACTTGAGTCTTTTGGGATCCAAAATATTTGGTTGCTATTTGGCTAGTATAACTTTACAGTTTCCACATAGTGGGTTAGTTAGTTAATATTAGCTCATAAGAATCTGATGGTTACACTTCAAAGTGCAGCAGACAGAGGTTTGAACCGAGCTCAACGTTCTATGCTCTGCATAGAATTTAACTCTTTCCTCTCCGGAGCAGTTCAAGTGCTGGGGCTAACTGCAATATGTCAAAATACAGCAAGACTCCAGTAGAAGAAACACAATTACTAAGATGAGTAATGTTTTCTTTTCTGCCATTCTAAGTATACTTTCTATCATTTCCTTGTCTATTTCCTCCCTCTGGGGAGGGTCTGTATACAACCCCTGTGCAGATTGTGGTGCCATTGCCTGTCTCCAAATTGACCCACAGTGCTTCCTCTCCTCCCTGTTTACCCTTTTGTTCTGTTGCTTTGATTCCTTCCCTTATGTAGAGAGCTACTCCTCCTCTTCTTTTACCCTCCCTGTCCCTCCTGTAGATAGTGTATCCTGGTATGTTTACGTCCCAGTCATGGTTCTGTGTGTACCATGTTTCTGTGATTGCCACGATATCCAGATGTTCCTCCTCCATCAAGGCCACTAATTTGGGAAGCTTGTTACCCAGACTACAGGCATTGGTACTCATTGCTCTCCATTTTTTGATGGCTTTTGATGGCTTTACCTCTTGTAGCAACATCCCCCACTAACCTTTCTACCTTGGTCCTTCCCTCACTTAGTACCGTGTTTTGTAGGGGGAGGCTGGGAATTCCCTGCTGCTTATCAGTGCCTCCCCCCTTGACTAGTTTAAAAGCTTGCCAATGTCCGTGGGACCCAGTTTTATGAATTTTACAGAGAAAATAATTTCTTAACTTATTGATTTTATTTATTGAAATGTTTCACAAGGTCGGCACACTGAACAACAAGTTGCTCGTTTCCCGGTGCAACCTGGGGAAGGGGTACATGAAGTAACACAACAGAAAATTTTAGGGCACCATTTACAAATTGTTACATACATTGAAACAAAAATAATTGGCAGCAATAATTGGCAAGGATGGAGAAACAATTAGAGCAGCACAGGGAGGGGCCTAGTACAAAATAAAGGCTGGTGGACTGGGTAACTAAGGAAGAAGAAATTGTGAAAATTCGGGAAGGGGTACTAGGGAGGCAAGGAAGTGTATTTATAAGTGCGTTAGGTATGGGAGGTTTATTAAGTGCTGGGGGGTCAGTTTTATTAGAAAAAGAAGGCGAAGAAACGGGAGAGGAGGAAAGTACCTGGGGGAGGGCAAAAAGGTAGATGTCAGGAGGGGGAGGGGACCCCCACTGGGGGAGGGCCCACCACAGGAATAATTGGGAACCCTGTAAGTGATGAGGGAGGCTGCTGGAGATGGGGGGAGAAATAGAGGAAACAGCTGCAAGGAGATGACAGAGGTTATGGAAGAAAGGATGGGAAGGGCTGCAAGGAGATGCCAGGGGGAGGAAGGGAGGAGGAAGGAGAAGGAGGGAGAACAGAGCCCTGGGTGGCTCCCTCAGGATGTAGATGAACCCTGCTGGGGGCTAGGGGTGGCTGCAAGAGAAAAGGAGAATACAGGCCATGGATGAAGTGACTATACCAAGGTGAGTGGGTAGTTTGGGAGGGTGGCTACAAGGGATGGGGTGAAGAATGGTAGCTACAAGAGTGTGGAGGAGGGATCAATAGATAGGTGGAAGATTCAGTTTAGGAGAGATGGCAAGCATTAGGTGAGTGCATAGTTATGGAGGGTCATGACAGGTGCAGTTCGAAGTGAGATAATTTTGTAAGGCAGAGCAGAGAGAGTAGGAGGAGTGGTGGATTTCAGGAGGAAGGGGGTTCCAGATTTTGAGTAAGCGTTATAAGAAGCCAGATTGGCCGATTTGGATGGAGCGCCTAGGAATTGCCAAGGTGCGTGAGTCAGTGGATCTAAGAGAATGAGTGGGAGACAGAGGTGTGGTAAAAGAGAAAGAGAGGTAATTAGGGAGAGACCCTAACCAGTGTTTAGAAGTGAGCTTAGCGCAGTGGGATAGGAGTCTATTTGTGACAGAGGGGAGGGATAGTGCATGGTAGAGATTGCAGTGGTGTGTGTGAGAGGGGGCACCAAGGGGAAAGCGACAGAAAGAGTAAAATAGTGTGTCCAATCTGGTCAGGGATGTTTTTGGAGCAGCACCGTAAACTACATCACAGTAGTCAAAATTGGGGAGGCTCATCTTCTGGACAATTTTGCGCCAAGCTGTAAGTGGGATGCAGCTACGGTTCCTGAACAGGGCACCAAGCTTGGGGTGCAGCTTTTTCAGGATGGCATCAGTATGTCCAGAGAAGCTGAGGTGTTGGTCCAGCCAGACCCCTAAAATCTGAAGGAGGATGTGTACTCAAGAATAGTCCCATAAAGGGTGTGAAAAGAGGGGAGGTTAGTAAGCCTAGATAGTCTCTGCTTAGTGCCGAAGGTCATGGAGACTGTCTTCTTGGCACTGAAGAAAAGGTGATGGTTAGCAAACCAGAGCTGAACTTTGTTGAAATCATGCTGCAGACTGGTTGTAACCTCAGCAGGGATTGAGCCAGATGCATACAAAACCAAATCATCAGCATACATGTGGATGAAGAAGGAAGAGGAGCAGACAGACAGCAAGTCATATAGGATGTTTGAGAATAAGAAGAGACCAAGCACGAGCCCTATGGGACTCCTGTGTTGATCGGGAGGGGGGGAGAGGACACCAGAGATCTGAACTAATTGAGTTATACCAGTGAGGTAGGCCCTGAACCAGTTTGTGGCTGAGGGTGAGAGGCCTGCTGTTGAGAGAGAGTCCAGGAGTAAGGAGTGGGAGACTGTGTCAAACGCTTTGGTAAGGTCAACAGAAATGGCTGAGGTGATAAGGCCATTGTCCATTCCGGTTTGGATGGAGTTAGTAAACCTGAGCAGGAAGGTGGTGGTGTAGTGGTGTTTCCTGAAACCAGATTGGAGCGGGGTGAAAAAGGAGGAATCAGTGAGGTAGGTGGTAAGTTGGGAGAGTACCAGGTATTTTTGTAGTTTAGCAAGAGTTGAGGGAGGAAGATGGGGTGATAGTTACTAGGGGAGGTGGAGTCTGCTCCTTTGGGTAAGGGGAGAAAAAAAAATACTCACCTGTAGTAATCTTGTTTCTTCCAAAGGGATCCACTAATATTATTACTCTTGCAGTGCTCCTTTAAATCAGCACTGCCCCAGAGAAAATAGAATGCTATGTTAATCATGGAATGTTTACCTCGTGCATCTGTTTTCAAACTGCCCAGTGTCAACTGCCTACATTCTACCTAAGATTTCTTAGAAGCCTGCAAAGAGGCCATAACAACATGTGAATCACTATTTTAATAATTACAGAAAAATAATGCCCAACTGGGCAAATAACAACATTAACCAAAGGACTAGTATAAACAAATGTCCCTTTTTTTAAGTCAGATATGCCTTTAGAAAAGAACCTACAGATTAAGACATTACTAGAAGGTGCCAGCAGGTGGCATGCCACTCCAACTATATATCTTATCAGCTGTGTAGAGGAGTTTTCTTGTTACTGATTTTGAAAGGGGAGGCATGGACAGGGGGTAATAATATTAGTGGATCGCTTTGGAAGAAACAAGATTACTACAGGTAAGTCATTTTTTCTTCTAACCCCAGGAATCCACTAATATTATTACTCTTGCAGACTATGCAGTAGTACCTCAAGGAGGTAGGCCAGAATCTATTTAGGAAAAAGACTCTGCAAGACTGCTGTGCCAAATCTGGCATCACTCCTGGACTGGGTGTCCAGGCTATAATGCTTAGTGAAGGTGTGGACTGACCTCCAGGTAGCTGCTTTACATATTTCCATTAGAGGTACCTCTCAGGCAGCTGCAATAGTGGCAGCTGTGCCCCTTGTAGAGTGGGCCTTAAGACCAGAGGAAGGAACCTTGCCTGCCTTTGAGTAGCAAAACTGAATATACTGGACTATCCATCGAGAGATAGTTCTCTTTGAAGCAGGAGTACCTTTACCTACTTCCCCATGGGTGAGGAACAGTTGTTGTCTGTCCTGCCTATGTTCTTTGGTATGAGTCATATAATAACTCAGTGCTCTTTTTACATCCAAGCTGTGCAATCTATGCTCACCTGAGGTACAGTGTTCAGTAAAGAAAACTGGCAGTGTTATAGACTGTTTCAAATGGAAGTCAGAAACCACCTTGGGGAGGAACTTCCTATTAGTTCTCAACACTACTTTGTCCCTGTGGAAAGAAACATAGTCATTTTCTTCTGGCAGAAGTGATTGCTATCAGAAAAACTATCTTCCAGGTAAGAAATTTAAGCTCTGCAGATGCCATAGGCTCAAAGGGCAGAAGCATAAGCTGGGCAATGCAAATATTAAGGTTCCATGCTGGCACTGGTTCCCTGTGTGGGGGGAACAAATGAGAGAGCCCTTTAAAGACTCTTTTGAATATAGGATTTGATGCCAGGGAGGTATCCTTTCTAGCTGAAACTGAAGTCAGGTGCACCTTCAGAGCTGAGTGCTGCAACCCCAAGGAGTGCAGGTGAGACAAATAATCAAGAAGGGTTGGGATCCCGGCCTGGGCTGGGACTATACTCTTGTCATTGCACCAAATGGAAAATCTTTACCATTTTGAGGCATAGGTTTTCTTGGTGGAAGGCTTCCTGCAACACTTAAGGACTTATAAAACTGCTTCAGAAAATTGGCAATCTGCATATTTTAAGTCCTCAAGAGCCAGGCCTTGAGCTTGAGAGACCTGAGATTGGGGTACATTATCCTCCCCTGAAAGGAAGTCAGTTGATTGTACCTCTGAGGGAGGTGAATCAGTTTGCTCACAGACATTGAGAGCAGCATCGAGTACCAAGGCTGTCTTGCCCAATTCGGGGCTACCAGAATCATCGGAGCTGGTTGTGACCTGAGCTTGATGAGCACCCTGAGTATCAGAGGAAAAGGAGGAAAGGCATAGAGGTAGCTGCCTGTCCAATCCAGAATCAGGGCATCTGTTGGAGCTGTCCCCTTCACTGGGGGCCATGCAGCAATAGAGAGGTAAGTGGTGATTTTGCTGGGAAGCAAAAAGGTCTATTTCTGGGGTCCCCCACCTCCTAAACAGAGCATTCACCACTTGCTTGTTCAATGCCCATTCATGATGGGCCTGGTTTATCCTGCTCAAGGCATCTGCCAAGGTATTGTCCTTGTCTGGCAGATGAATTGACTGCAGAGAGGCATTTAGAGAGTAAGCAAGGCTCCATATCTTCATTGCCTCTGTACATAGAGGAGTGGACCTTGCCCCTCCTTGTTTGCTGATGTAATACATTGTTATGGTATTGTCTATTCTGACTTGTACCACCTTTCCCTGTATGAAATGAGAGAAAACCTGAAGAGCCAGATAAGCAGCTCATAACTCCAGCAGGTTTATGTGCAGGAGTGAGTCTGCACTTTCCCAGGTACCATGGATGGTGAGATCCCCTAAGGGAGCACCCCAACCAAGCAGGGAAGCATCACTTGTGAGAATCAGGGAGGGAGGCTCCTGCAGAAATAGAACCCCTTCCCTTAAATTTTCCAGTTCTCCCCACCATTGGAGGTGCCTGTAGTAATGTTTGTGTGACTGATACTGGCTTTGAGACGGGGTCCTGCCTTTGGCACCAGTGTGCTCTGAGGTGGAACTGAATAACTTTCATCTGAAACCTGGCACCTATGACTGTGCTTGTTGCTGCAGCCATGTGCCTAACAGTTGAAGAAACTGTTTTGCTGGCTTTGGTCTGCCCAGGGCAAATGAGCCTGCCAGAAGCTGAATGCTTTCTGCCCTCCCCTGAGGGAGAAAAGCTCTTCCCACTACTGTATTCAGTTCTGCACCTATGAACTGCAGAACCTGCACAGGGGTCAGGACTGACTTTTTGGTACTGAGAAGGAATCATAGGGACAGCAGCATATCCTGGGTTACCTGAAGGTGGTCTGACACCTGTTGGTGGGATTTCTCTATGATTAGTCAATCGCCCAGATAAGGAAAAAATGTGACACCCAGTCTTCTGAGGTGTGCCACTACTACTGCTATGCAGTTGGTAAAGACCCTTGGTGCAGAGGTAAGGCCGAAGGGAAGTGTTGAGAACTGGTAGTGGCCTGAGGGGAGTCTGAATCTGAGCTACACTCTGTGTGACTCCCTTATGGGAATATGGAAATATGTGTCCTTTAGATCCAAGGAGGCTAGCCAGTCCCCTTTTTGCAGAGTTGGCAAAATCATGGCCATTGTGACCATTTTGAACCTGGGCTTTACCAGGAACCTGTTTAGCGGTCTGAGGTTTAGTACAGGCTGACACTCTCCATTCTTTTTTGTTGTTAGAAAATATCTGTGTAATCCCCATGCAAATGGGGGTTCCCAAAAGACTTCCAGGAGCTTGCTTGAATGCTCCAAGCCTGAATGGTGTTTGGCGTTTAAGCCATTTATCAGTGAGTGTTTTTAGAGCCTCTGGTACTGTCCCTTTAAGATCTGTCTGCTTGCAGACATAATTAGTTTGTATGGGGGGACTGTGTGCTTCTCTGCTTGAGTACCACTCGAGCTGCTGCCAATTCACTCCATTTTTGCAGTCACTAGGAGTGCAAAGGGAACCTATCTGAAAGATGTAACTGTTTGCCAGAAATCATTTAGAGTAATAATGAAAATACAGTTTGTCTAACCTGCTTTCTTTGCAGTCAGAACTGTGTTTGCCTAGTTCCCCATTCTAGTTTTGAACTGCTGAACTGGACCAATCAGTGTGGGTTAAGGTAGCTCTAAAATGGTGCCTTGGACGAATCAGAACTTGAACTTCGTAATCTGAGCCAGCCACAAGAGGATTGTATGGGCAGTGACTCTGGGAGATGTAGTTTGACTTTGGCACCTTTTGGACCAACAGGGCAGTCTATTGTGAGTGACAGCCAATCCAGCCAAGAACTGGGAGGAACTCAAAGGAAGTGCCCGGTTTTGTCTGCTGGAGTTTCAGTTGAGCTCTGGCAGTGAAGAGGAAGGAGCCCTGTGCTTTTGTGTGCAGTTTTAGTCGGGAAACGTGTAAGGCCCAGAGTTCCGGTCTGCAGCTTGTGTAACTGCTTGTTAGGACTGAATCTGTCCTGGAAGAGAATCAAAGGATATCTGAAGAGTAGAAACCAGGCTCACCCTGTAGAAGACTGGAGAAATTGCTGAATTACACTGGTCTGTCAGGAACTGAATCTACTGTGTGTTCTCCGGTATTGTGCAGTATTGCGATCGGGATAGAGAAGCAGCCTGCCTGGTATAGTACTTTCTTTTTACCATATAAATGTGTGAGGAGGCTTGTGTAGCTTGAGTGAATCCTGCTGCCATTAAAGGACTTTTGCCTGCTACTGTTCACCATATAAATGTGTGAGGAGGCTTGTGTAGCTCAAGTGAATCCTGCTGCCATTAAAGGACTTTTGCCTGTTGCAGTTTGCCATATAAATGTGTGAGGAGTCTCGTGGAGCTCAAGAGTAGCCCTGCTGACATTGAAGGACCCTATCTTGTTTGGAGGTCGAGTACTAATTCAGGTCGCTACCTGTTGAATTGCCACATTGAATCCAAATGGAATTACTGTACTGCTGACTGTTTAACTAATTTTTCTTTTCTCTGTGTGAAAGGGCCCCTACCAGCTGCCACGGTTTGGACTAGCCACTAGGGCTTGGGTACCCAGGGATAGTAACTGGTAGGGATAGGCCTGTGCACAGAGCCATAGGTAGATGAGTAAAGTGATAAGCTAATTAACCTGATTTCCCCCTGTCCTTGTTATATCCCCCTAAATAAATCAGAGCTGCTTGTTTCAGCAAAGTTATACTGCCTGAGGTATTTGTCTATGTTAAAGTATTGTACTGTGATTGTTGCACTGTATCTTATTTTACAGGAGGTCCCAGTGCCTGAACCAGTCCTGGGGTAAGTGTATACTGTGAAGGTAATTCTGATATATTGTGTGGGCACTAGTGGGAAGAAAGGGGTTGCAGTGTTCCAGAGGGCTGTGACTAAGTTAGTTTAACTATTGCAAACCCTGACCTCTGGGTGGAGGCACCCCATTGGATCCAGGCCCCTCAACCTGTTAGTGGCAAATCAGGTAGGGTAGCCCTGGGATAGCGCCATCTAGGGGTTACATCTTGAGGCTCACCTCTGGGATTGTGTGTCCTCTAGTGGCCATATTTACAACCACTGTTAAGAAAAAAATGGGTACCCCGACAGAAGTGGCTGTGCACCGGCTGGTGGAGTGGTGTACTGGGGAGGAGATTGACCCCCAAAATGCTATGCTTATCCTGGACATCCCCCTGGGTATCAATACGGACACTGTACAGGGAGTACTTTCCAAGGTGGAAGGTTTACAAAACCCTGTGGTGGTGGGTCGGCATGCTAATCTGCTCACCCACACTTTCCTGGCCCTAGTAGAGTTTAAGGATCCCATAGATAGCTCCAAAGTGCCACAGACCATTACCCCAGAGGGAGCCCTCACTACCTGGAGAGTGATAACAAAGTACAGTAAAGACCCAGGGGAGAATGAGCCCCCACCACTGTCTGAAACTTTTGAGGAGAAATTTGCTAAATGGTTGCTGGGGGAAGGGAAAACTGTGGAGGACTTGAAGAAACTATTCTTGCCACCTGGGGGTGTTCCTCCCCCAACACCCTCTCCCGCTCCAGTATCCATAATGGTGGCTGAACCAATGCAGACTCCTATTTCTGCACCTGCCATTAGTCACGACTCTTACCAAGGTTGAGGATCTCTCTGGCACCCTCCCCCAAGGGAGGATGACTGGGAGACCTGGATAGACTATGTTGCCCCCCAAGTGCTAGAATGGCAATGCTCGGAAGCCTAAAAGTGAAAGAGGGTTAGTGAGACCTCCGAGGTCCTGCCCTGGCTACCATCCGTGCTAAACGGGCCAGTAACCCTGAAGTATGTGCACAGGCCTATCTTGAGGCCTTGGAGAATGTGTATGGGAGCCCAGATTCTGATGAGGATCTATGGTGGAGAGTAAGAAATGCACAACAGTACCAAGGGGAGTTGTTGTCTGTGTATGTATCTCGGCTGGAAAAATTGTTGCAAGAATGCCTCAGAAAGGGTAGTTTGCCAGCGATTGAACTGGACTGAACCAGGCTGGACAGGATCCTAAGTCTGCCCCTTCTCAGAACTGCTGTTGCTTCAGTTAGCCTGGCAAATCGACTGGAATCCCACCCTCCTATGATGAGTTAATGAGAGAAATTTGAGGAGTTGAGAAAGGAGACCTCGGGAGGACCTGCACCAATAGCTGCGGCTACGACCCGAGTGACTGAGGGTGGCCCATCAAGTGAAGTTCAGGGGCAGAGGTTGGCAGTCAATGAGTGCTCTGACAAGGAAAAGATATGCCACAATAGGGCGAACTGTTGAGAGAGATCAGGATTCAAAACAGTCCCTTTATGAAGGCCATGCCTGCAAGGACGGGCCCGACCTATATCCGACTGCATCTGCTATGGGGTGGGGTACCCACCATGTATCTCCTGCTGATAACAGCTCCAAACTCAATTCCTTGACCATGGAAGTGGAGAAACTGACGAGATGTCTCCAAATGCTTATCACGCCACAGACAGAGATGGCACCAGGGTTTCCAGTTAGTAGTACCCCCGCCCTGGCTCCCAGTGTGGCGCCTCAGCCAGCTCAAACTCCAGAAAGTATGTTTTGCTATAATTGTGGGAAGGATGGGCACATGAAGAGGGAATGCCGGTCCCCAAAAGACACTGACAAAGTTGCATATAGGCTACAAGGAGAGCTTCGGAGAACAAATCAGTGGTTAAGAGGTGCACAAAATGATCCCAGTGAGGGCACCAAAAATGCTAACTCACATCTTTTTGTGGCAAGGTCAGTTGCCCAGGCCCCCACTACCGCCTCTCCAGACTGGTCCAGAATAGTGGGTTCCTCCATGGAGACCACTGTAAAGGGCTCCCAAGTGACAATTATGTTCCAGGATTGGTATCAGAAGCATTTGTCAGATGTACCCTTACAACCATTAGAAGGACTGCATGTATGGGGGTTAAGTGAGAAGGCCTACCCCTATTCCGGGTATATCCGAATTTGGCTGTCTTTCCCCACCTCCATGGCTGGAGTGGCCGAACAAGTAGAGACCCTAGCCTTAGTGTGTCCCCCACTGGACTGTATGATGGTGTCCCTTTGTTGATTGGAACAAATGCTCATATGTTCGGAAGGCTGGCACAGTTGTGTTATGAAAACAGGGGTCAAAGACTAGTAGAGCTTTAAGAGTTCCGCTTTAATTAAGAAGGCCTATGAGGCACAGAGAGATGCTGAAAAATAGAACCAGAGGAACCGGTCGAATTGTATGGAAGAAGGATCCTGAGTCTCTGATCCTGGCGCCAAATGCCCAGTGTACCTTACAGGGAGAGGTCCGTATCAGAAAGGATGTTAAGAATAAAATATTACTGTTGGATGCACCAGGCGATGGAAAATTGCCAGAGGGACTGCTGGTCAAGCCTTTGTATTTACCCGCTAGAGCCCATGCTTATGCCAGAAGGGTAATGGTCCAAGTTCATAATGTGTCTGAAAGAGACATTCGAGTAAATAGAGGTTGCATCCTGGCTAATGTGCATTGTGCAGACACTGCAGTGCTACCCAGCAGCAAGAGTTCAAGGAAGATGACAGAGTAACGCCTGACTTGTTTGATTTGACTCCGTGCCAGCTGAATGGAAAGTGAGGATCAGTGAGAAGCTTGCCCAGCAGAGACCAGGTGTTTTCTTTAAAGGAATGGGACGTGAGATGGGTGCAAGGAGCTGAGCACAATATCCGGCTGCATGGCGAAGACCATTTAGGTGAGAGAGATCTCGAGCCTGGCACCTGCTAATATAGATTATGTGAGACGGCATCTGCAAGAGATGTTAGCTGCTGGTGTAATACAAGAATCCAGAAGCCTTATGCTTCCCCATTGTGGTAGTGAGGAAAAGAATGGGACAGTAAGGATGTGCGTGGATTATCGCACCTTAAACCGGCGGACTATCCCTGATCAGTACACAATGCCCGCATTCAGGATGCTTTGGACTGCCTAAGCAGGGGCAAGTGGTTCTCTGCTGGATCTCCGCAGATGGGTACTACTAGATCCCGATGGCCCCAGAAGGACCATGAGAAGACAGCCTTTATCTGTCCGGCTGGCTTCTATGAATTCATGAGGATGCCTCAAGGATTTCAGGTGCCCCAGCCACTTTTCAACGATTGATGGAGCGTGCAGTGGGGACATGAACTTACTAGAGTGCCTGGTATACCTAGATGATGTTATTGTGTTTGGCAGCTCACTGGAGGAACATGAGAGCAGATTATTTAAGGTATTGGACCGACTGGAGGACTTTGGCCTTAAACTGCCCATTGATAAGTGTCAATTCTTTCAAACATCAGTAAAGTATGTGGACACATAGTATCCACCGAGGAATAGAGACCGACCCAAGTAAAGTTGAGGCCTTGACCACCTGGCCACAGCCAAAAATCTAAAAGAACTGCAAAGATTCCTGGGATTCTGTGGTTATTATCGGCGTTCATCAAGGACTATTCAAGAGTGATCCGCCTTACTTAACCTTACTCAAGGGTATCCCCAACCCACAAAAATACCAAAAGTCAGCCCTCAAGACTGAAAGAGTGTATTTTCATCCGAGTGAAGTATTTGGGGCCTGCTGGACTCCTGATTGTGAGACTGCTTTTCATGAGATCATATATCAACTTACCCATGCTCCAGTGCTGGCCTATGCCAATCCAAGAAAACCTTACGTCCTGCACACTGATGCTAGCTTGCAAGGGTTGGGGGCTGTGTTGTACCAAGAGCACGAGAATGGCCTGAGACCAGTGGCCTTTGCCAGTAGAAGCCTGACCCCATCCGAAAAGAACTATCCTGTACATAAGTTAGAGTTCCTAGCTTTGAAGTGGGCTATTGTTGACCAATTCCATGAGTACTTGTATGGGGCTAAAATACTAGTAAAAACTGACAATAATCCTTTGATCTATGTGCAGACCTCAGCTAAGTTGGATGCCACTGGCCATAGGTGGCTTTCTGCATTATCTACATATGACTATGCTCTCGAATACCGAGCAGGTCTGAACCACATAGATGCTGATGCTCTCCCGAGGCCTGTTCCCCAGAATGATTAGGTCCGATTGGCAGAACCTGACATTCAGGCACTCTGCCGGAAGTTTGACAGGGAGGAACAAATGTCCACGGACGAGTGGACTGCATGGTGGATTGCTTGGGACCCTCTGAGAATTGCATACCTGCTGCTTATTGCCACTTTTCTGCAATAGACATCGGTGCACTGCCTCAGCTGGACAATGACAGTATTCGCGGGCTCAATCCCCGATCCCATGATCAAAGCAGCTTTAGAAGCCCTCTATGCAGGAAAAGATGTCCAAATTACGCCCACTGATTTGAGAACTGCACTGTTATACAAAGAAGGTCGCAAGTTGAAACTGATCAATAAACTGTTATACAGAGAAACAGTAGACAGAGAGGGACAAGTAGACAAACAACAACTAGTGCTGCCCACTGCCTTTCGAGACTCAGTACTGATGTCCTTGCACAACCACATGGGGCACCTCGGTATAGACAGAACACTTGACTTGGTGAGATCCAGATTCTATTGGCCTAAGATGGGGGCTGATGTGGAGCAACACATTCAAACTTGTAGTCGCTGCTTACAGAGGAAAGCTTTGCCCCAGAGGGCTGCCCCTTGTTAACATCACCACCAGTGCACCCATGGAGCTGGTCTGTATTGATTTTCTGAGTTTGGAGTCAGATCAAAGAAATATCAGTAATGTGCTGGTGGTCACTGACCATTTCACGAGATATGCCCAAGCTTTCCCCACCAAAGACCAGAAAGCATCCACTGTGGCCAAAGTACTTGTAGAAAACTTTTTTGTTCACTATGGGGCTCCACAAAGAATCCATTCTGATCAAGGGAGAGACTTTGAGAGTCGTCTGATCAAAGAGATGCTTTCTCTGTGGGGAGTGCGAAAGTCCAGAACCACTCCTTACCACCCCGTAGGATGTGTGCAAGGATCTGAGCACCACATCTGGCTGCATGATGAAAGGAAATTTCATGAGAGATCTCGACGCCTGGTCCCTGCTGACACAGATGATGTGAGATGGCATCTGCAAGAGATGCTAGCTGCTGGTGTAATACAAGAATCCAGAAGCCCCTATGCTTCCTCCATCGTGGTAGTGAGAAAAAAGAATGGGACAGTAAGAATGTGCGTGGATTATCGCACTTTAAACCAGCGGACTATCCCTGATCAGTATACAATGCCCTGCATTCAGGATGCTTTGGACTGCCTGAACGGTAGCAAGTGGTTCTCTGTGCTGGATCTTTGCAGTGGGTACTACCAGATCCCAATGGCCCTAGAAGACCGTGAGAAGACAGCCTTTATCTGTCCGCTTGGCTTCTATGAATTCATGAGGATGCCTCAAGGGATTTCAGGCGCCCCAGCCACTTTTCAACGATTGATACAGCTTGCATTGGGGGACATGAACTTATTAGAGTGCCTGGTATACCTAGATGATGTTATTGTGTTTGGCAGCTCACTGGAGGAACATGAGAGCAGATTATTCAAGGTGTTGGACCGACTGGAAGACTTTGGCCTAAAACTATCCATCGATAAATGTCAGTTCTTCCAAACCTCTGTAAAGTATGTGGGACACATAGTATCCACCGAGGGAATAGAGACTGACCCAAGTAAGTTGAGGCCTTGACCACCTGGCCACAGCCCCACAATCTAAAAGAACTGCAAAGATTCCTGGGATTCTGTGGCTACTATCACCGTTTCATCAAGGACTATTCAAGAGTGATCTGTCCTTTACTTAATCTTATTCAAGGTTACCCTCCTACCCACAAAAAATACAAGAGGTCGGTTTCTTCTGAGCCTGAGAGAGTGTATTTCTGTCCCAATGAAGTAGTTGGAGCCAGATAGACACCTGAGTGTGAAGTTGCTTTTCGTGAGATTATGTATCAACTTACCCACGCTCCTGTCCTTGCCTATGCAGATCCAGCGAAGCCCTATGTCTTGCACACCGATGCTAGCTTGCAAGGCTTGGGGGCTGTATTGTACCAAGAGCATGAGAATGGCCTGAGACAAGTGGCCTTTGCCAATAGAAGCCTGACCCCGTCCGAAAAGAACTATCCTGTACATAAGTTAGAGTTCCTAGCTTTGAAGTGGGCTATTGTTGACCAGTTCCATGAGTACTTGTATGGCGCTAAGATACTAGTAAAAACTGACAATAATCGTTTGACCTATGTACAGACTTCAGCTAAGTTGGATGCCACTGGCCATAGGTGGCTTTCTGCATTATCTACATATGACTATGCTGTTGAATACAGAGCAGACCTGAACCACATAGATGCTGATGCTCTCTCCCGGAGGCCTGTTCCCCGGAATGACTGGGTCAGACTGTCAGAACCTGATATTCGAGCACTCTGCCAGAAGTTTGACAGGGAGGGACAAATGTCCATGGACTCAGTGGACTGTATGGTGGATTGTTTAGGACCCTCTGAGAATTGCATACCTGCTGCTTATTGCCACTTTTCTGCAATAGACATTGGTGCACTGCCTCAGCTGGACAATGACAGTATTCAGCGGGCTCAATCCCAAGATCCCATGATCAAATCAGCTTTAGAAGCCCTCTATGCAGGGAAAGATGTGTCCAAATTACGCTCCACTGATTTGAGAACTGTATTGTTATACAAGGAAGGTCCTAAGTTGAAACTGATCAATAAACTGTTATACACAGAAACAATAGACAAAGGGGGGACAAATAGATAAACAACAACTAGTGCTGCCCACTGTCTTTCGAGACTCAGTACTGAGGTCCTTACACAACCACATGGGGCACCTTGGTATAGACAGAACACTTGACTTGGTGAGATCCAGATTCTATTGGCCTAAGATGGGGGCTGATGTTGAGCAACACATTCGAACCTGTAGTCGCTGCTTATAGAGGAAAGCTTTGCCCCAGAGGGCTGCCCCCCTTGTTAACATCACCACCAGTGCACCCATGGAGCTGGTCTGTATTGATTTTCTAAGTTTGGAGTCAGATCAAAGAAATATTAGTAATGTGCTGGTGGTCACTGACCATTTTACGAGATGTGCCCAAGCTTTCCCCACCAAGGACCAGAAGGCATCCACTGTGGCAAAAAGTGCTTGTAGAAAACTTTTTTGTTCACTATGGGGCCCCACAAAGAATCCATTCTGATCAAGGGAGATACTTTGAGAGTCATCTGATCAAAGAGACGCTTTGTCTGTGTGGAGTGCGAAAGTCCAGAACCACCCCTTACCGCCCCCAGGGGGACCCACAGCCTGAACGTTTCAACCACACTTTGCTAGATATGCTAGGCACCTTCCACCCAAAGGACAAGCCTAGATGGAGCCAACAAATTAGCACCCTGGTACTTGCCTACAACTGCACCAAAAGTGATGCTACTGGATTCTCCCCATACCGCCTGATGTTTGGAAGAGAAGCTCGACTGCCAGTAGATGTGTGTTTTGGAGTCTCTCCTGATGGGGTTCAAGCTGACAACTATTTACAGTATGTGCAAAAGTTAAAGGCCCAGCTAAATCATGCTTACCAACCGGCTCAAACCATAGCTGCCAAAAGAAATCTGGCCAACAAAGAAAGGTATGATAAAAAGGTGAAACCACAGAAACTCGAGGAGGGAGATCAGGTATTGCAAAGAAATCTGGGACTGCATGGCAAACATAAGATTGCTGACAGATGGCACCATCTCCCTCACATTGTAGTGGGCAAACTAGAAGATCTGCCTGCGTACAAAGTAAGGCCTGAGAATAATTCAAAAGATGTTAAAACAATGCATAGAAATCATTTACTGCCCATTAGACAAATCTTGATTGAGTCTGAGCCCCCAGAAAATGCCCCCTCTGGACCAGTGACTAGAGCTGCTGCTAAGAAAAAAATCAAGAAAGTCTGCACCTACAGAAGCTGAGTTAAAGTGTTCCCCTCCACAAGTCCCAGTTGAACATGATTGTCAGTCCATGTCAGAGGAAAGTGAGTATGGCTTTGAATACTACCCTTCTTACGAACTGAGTCAATTGTTTCGGGGCAATCCCCTAGTCAATTCTGGAGATGAAGCTGGGCCTTCTGGACTGTCTAAGCCCCCAGCTTTGTCCCTGGAGCCAATGCTCCAAGAAAGTGAAGTGCAAAGCATCAAGTCAGATGATATGGAATCATTGTGTATGGTTGAACTGTTTGAGCTTTCAGAGGAGGAAGATGATGGACTGGAACAGACTGGTGATATACCAGAACAAGAGTATTCTGAGAGCCCTGACAGTCCACTGCCAGTGTCCGAAAGCTCTCCATGTGAGCCAAGTGTTGTGGACTCAGAGATTGTAACTCCTGGAGCTGAAAGTGCCCCAAGTTCTAGCCTCTCTACCCCAATGGAGACTCCCCTGACAAGTGAGGACAATGCTGAAAATGAGGCTCAGAGTGTAGAGACTGTAACAGTTCCCCCTAGAAAGACTGGTCGAGCTGTAAAGCCTGTGGTGCGCCTCAGTTATAATTCCCTTGGGAGGCCTGCGGACTTGCCTCTCACTGTTGTCCATAAAGGAGTGTATGTGTCCCCAAGCTCATTGCCCAAATTGAACATCAGTGTTAACTCCAAGTTAATTGTGTTGCCCTCTAGGTATGGTGCCCCTGCTCCATCCAGCCCCAAGGTAGCTGATAGGGAAGGGTCCCCTCTCTTCAGGTTTCATGTACAGGAAGTAATAACCTGAGTTATGGTACAATGTGTGTACAATACTGTGTACAAAGTGATGCACTGAAAAGTTTCAGAAATGTGTTTCTGGTAAGGTGATATGTTGACTGATTATTACATGTATAAGCCTAATGTGATACTGATGTAAATGTTTATGGTTGTATTGAAACTTATGGGGGTACTTACTTGACGCGGACGCCAAGTTTTCCGGGCCAGGAAGGGTGTAACCCCCTTGCAAATGGGGGTTCTCAAAAGTCTTCCAGGAGCTTGCCTAAATGCTCCAAGTCTGGGCGGTGTTCAGCGTCTGAGCTGTTTAAATGTGGTTCCAAGTGAGTGCTATTTGAGCCTCCACGTACTGTCTCTTTAAGAGCTGTCTGCTTGCAGACTTAATTAGTTTGTATGGGGGGACTGTGTATTTAATGCTCGAATTCTGCCCGAGCTGCGGAGAAATCGCTCCATTTCTGCAGTCGCTAAGAGCGCAGAAGGAGCCTAAATGAAAGATGTAACTTTTTGCCTGAAACCAGTTAAGAGTGTTAAGTAAAATACAGTTTGTCTAACCTGCCTTTCTTGCAGCTGGGACTCTGTGTGTGTTACCTCTCCATTTGGGACCTAAACTGCTGTGCTGGGCCAATTGGGTTAAGGGTTCCCTAAAATGGAGCCTGTGGACGAATCAGAACTTGGACTCTTAATTTTGAGCCAGCCACAAGGAGATCGTCGGGGCAGTGACTCTGGGAAATGTAGTTTTGACCTTGGTGCCTTTTGCTACCAACAGAGGGAGTCTTATTGTGAGTGACAGCTGAATCAGCCAACAGAATAGTGTGGAGCTAAAGGAAATGCCCTACTCTGTGACTGGAAAGATCAGATCAGTTGTGGCAGTGAAGAGAGAAGGAGCTGTGTGCATATGCGGTGTATAGTTTCACACGGGAAGCACGTGTGAGGCCCTGAGTTTCGGTCTGCAGCCTTTGTGAGTGCCAGTTTGGACTGAATTTGAGTTGTGAGGAGAAAGAAGCACTTGAAATGTGGAAACCAGGATCACCCTGTAGAAGACTGGAGAAATTGTTGAATCGTGATCGGTCTGTCAGGAACTGAAGCTGCTGTGTGTGCTCCTGGGTATTTTGCAGTAATTACGATCGGGATCGAGGAGCAGCCTGCCTGGTATAGTACTTTCTTTTTACATATAAATGTGCCTAGTGCTTGTGGGGAATCGCTATTTCAAATCCCCTGTACAGTGAATTGTGTGCTGATGCTGGAATTAAACTCCCAGCTTAATTCGGACTACATCCGTTTGCTATCAACTGCAGTGGGGTCCAGTCACAAGGACCTTGTCCTCATGCCCTACTCTTCTGGAAATCCAGAGGGACATTCTCCATCCGATCCTCAGCTTGGGTGTTGTGAGTACAAATCGGTATTCCCCTGCAGCTTGTTTTCAATCACAAGTGTGTCACCTAATTCTTGTTGTTTCACTGTTTCATGGACTGAGCCCTCCGGCTCCGGATTACAATTGGGTGTTGTGCATATATTTTCTTCTACAGGGTCCTATCCATCTGCACCTGCTGGCCAACCCCGGGTAACGAACCTGGCTAGCCCCCCCCCAACCTGGGTACCCAGAGTGTGACTTTTCAGACCCTGTATGTGTGCACAGTACTGTGATTTGAATATTTCCAAACCAAATCAACCTGATTGCCTGCCTCCTTGTTACTGTCCCCTAAATAAATCAGATTTGTTGTTGTTATACTATATACTGTCTGTGGTGTTGGTACTTACGGAAACAGTATTGTGTTTTGCTGTGTATGTTGTTTAACCTTACTTTACAGGGGGCCCTCAGAGACATGCTGCAGAATCAGTCTCGAGGGTAAGTGGTATCTATATGAGTGAACAGTGTGTATACGTGGGGCATTAGGGCTGGAACTCCGGTGTACTGTGTGAGCCACTAGAGGGAATAAAAGGGGGGGTCTCAGTGTCCCAGAGGGCTGTGAGCAAGCTAGTCTAACCACTACAAACTCTGACCTCTGGGTGGAGGCACCCGCCATAGGAACTAGGCCCCTCAACCCATCCATAGTCAAACAGGCAGGGGTAGTAGCCCTTGGGATAGCACCACCTAGGGGTTACATCTAGAATTTGTAAATAGGCAAAAGGAACCTCTTTGAGGGTGTCAGCCCCAGCAGCTCCATGTATTGTGCCCCTTTTCATCCTGGATCTCTTCAGCTGTCTGGAGATCCAGGGTTTCTATCATTTTCTTGACAAAAGAAAAATGGGAAGAGAAATTCTATGAGGGTCTGGGAGGGGAGCCAAAATCCTGTTCTGGTGACACCTCAGGTTCAACTCCCTCTGCTTCCAGGTCATCCTCCTCATATGCCACTGTAGCAGTAGGCAAAAGAGGAGCAGCAACAGTTGTTTTTTCAGCAGTAGTAAGCAAAGGCTGCTGAGGTGATATTAAACCCTGCAGAGCCTGGAGAAAGGCTAAAGCCTGTGTCAAATCAGCAGGAGAAGGAGCATTTTTAGACAGCTGAGGAACCCCTTGAGGCATTTCAGCTGGGGTGACAGCGTGTTTTGTTTTCTTTAATTTCTTGGTAGGCACTGGGAAGTCAGCCAGTTGATTGCCTCTCTTGCCAGAGCCCTCACCCATGTCAGGGGTAGAATTAGAGGCTCTGGAAGGAACTGCCACAGTCTTAGAGGGGGTGGACCGGTTAGAACCCATGGACCCTCCTCTAGTTTTCTTTTAAGCCTCTCCCTGCATTTCTCTACTTTCTTAACAGGGAAAGACATACAAATATCACAGTCTTCACTGAAGTGCTGTTGCCCAAGGCAAATCAAGCAAAGATCATGCTTGTCTGCCTTGGCAAACACCTCTGCACACTTCAAGCAATTCTTGAACCCAGGGGGTCCTGTTTTCTTTTTAGGCTTGTCTGACATCATAGAAAACAGGAACCAGTAACTGACCAAAAAATAGTCTAAATTTAAATATTTACGGTCAGTTTTAATAGAAAAACGGTCAGTCCAGGAACCGATAAAATGAAAAAACTATTGGTTCTGATCAGATCCAGAACCGAGAAACCGCTAAGAAAAACAAATAAACCTCAGTTCACAAGTGGGTAAAATTAAATAAAATTAAAGAATAAAGTAACCAGAACCCCCCAAAAAGGATCTGATTAATAAAAAGAAAGGTTGGTTGCCCCTCGGTTCAAATGAACCGCGAGGAACCGATAAGTTTTAATTTAAAACTTATGAGGTATAAAACACTAAAGAACAATGTCACTAGGCAATAATGAAGAATAAAACAAAAAAAACTTAAGTTTTTTTCCTCTATGCACTACAGGAGTCTGTCTTGATTGAGAGAGATCTCCAGGGCATCTGAACTTTGCAGCAGAGAGAAGAAATCTGAGGTACAATGTAGGCAGTTGACACTGGGCAGTTTGAAAATAGATGCATGAGCTAAACATTCCATGATTAGCATAGCATTCTATTCTCTCTGGGGGCAGTGCTGATTTAAAGGATCACTGCAAGAGTAATAATATTAGTGGATTCCTGGGGTTAGAACCACTGCGTGTTTCCATAGGGTGGGGACTGAGCTAGCAGTGAAGAAGAAGTTTAGGATGGGAGAGAGAGGGTAAGCAAGGGCATGGGCTGAGAGTGAGAGGAATTTGGGGTTGAGGTCATCAGGGGAGGAGCCTTCTGAAGGGTTGATAGTGAGGAGGGCTTTTAAATTATCTTCAGGGGTGATGGTTGAGAAGGAGAAGGTAGGGTAGGGGATGAGGGGGGAGTGGCGGTGTAGAGGGGGGAGGGAGGGAATGGAAGTACCTTTAGTAGCTCAGTAGCGCAAGTGGTGTAGTAGGAGTTGAATTCAACAGCAACTGTGCTAGGGACGGCCACCAGAGATTTGTTTATTTTGAGGACCGGGGTGGAGGGTAGGATTGGAGTGTGAAAAGGGGCCCGGACCACGTTCCAGAATTTTGATGGGGTATTTATATTTGTGAGGAAGGCAGATCTTAAGTACTCAGATTTGGCTAATCTTGTGGCCTTAGTGCAGGCATTCCGTCCGGAGCATATGGTATGAGGCTGGGCCTCTAGGGCATTGGGACGATTTATGAAGCTTCAATGCATGATCTCTAGCTCTGAGGCAAGCCAGAGGTTTGGGGGTTATCCAGGGCAGGTGGCTACCCCTGACTGGTTGTTTTTAGAGGGGTGAAAGTATCCCAGATATTTAGGAATATACCTTTGAAATGGGAGAGGGACTTGTCAACCAAGGAGAAGGAGGTTAGGAGAGACCAGTCAGTGATGGATTGGTGATGTAGAAGAGGTTCAAGGTCCAGTGAGTTGAAGAAGCATATTTTTAAGGATTTGGGGGGAGGGGGGATTTTGGCCCAGGAATTTTACAGACTAAGAAGACTGGATTATGGTCACTTAGAGCATCTGGGAGGATGCCAGCTTTTATTACTCTGTGGGGGTGGCTGGTGAGTGTCCAGTCAATCAAGGAATTGTTTAGAGTCTTGTGGTTTGGATGGGAGGGTACCAGAATCAATTGCAAACTGCATTACATTTGGATATCTGCTCACTGCTGGACTCCTGTGGCGGTAAGGCACATAAATGTCAGGTGCAGTGGCTGATCCATTTATCTTGGTGGATCTCTTTAATAAGGGTGCCAGTGGAGCTCATAAAGCCAGAAGGAAGCAGGTAAACCAGGATGTTAAAAAGGGAGGGGGAGGACAAAGGGAACTAAGCTCACAACAGGGGGAATGGTATGGGCTCAAGCTGGAAGGCAGCCTGCCTAAATGCCAGAAACCTGGGAAACAAAATTAGTTCACTCCAGGCAATACGGCAGATGAAAGATTAGGTAGCCATTACAGAAACATGAGCCACCAGGATGAACAGCTGGGACATGGCAGTACCAGAGTATGCCATGTATAGGAGAGAGTAGTGTAAGGGAAAAAGGACTTGGGGTAGCCCTATATGTCAAAAAAAGCACAGAGGCAGTAGAGGATGGGTCCATTGGGGGAGGAAGTGGGCAGACAGAACCGCTGTGGGAACAGCTTATGACCACATCAAGAAAGAGGTTGCACATGGGGGTGATCATTAGACAAGCGGGACAGAAGATGAGGTGGATAGGGAACTAGGAGCAGAAATTGAGAAGGGCATCTCAAAGAGGAAGTATTGGTTGTTAGAGATCTAAATCTACCAGACATAGACTGGGATATTCTAGCAGCTAAGAGCACCGGAAGTCAGGCTGTGCTAGATAGGTCGCAGGATTTCCTGATGGTTCAGTTTGTCAAGGAACCTGCAAGACAGGCTGCTATTCTCAACGTGATACTCACCAACTCAGAAATGGTAGGTGATGTGCCAGTTGGGGAACCACTAAGGTCCAGTAACAATAACACCATATTATTTGAACTGGGAATGGGTATCAGTATACCCTCATCAGAAGCTGTGGTTCTTGATTTCAAATTAGCAGACATTAATCAGATTAGGGAATTAGTCATGAGCAAGCAACTGCAAATTAGTTGGATTGGAAGAAATCAAGAGGTGGAGAAAAGGTTGGGTGAAATTAAATGAACCATTCTCAAAGCAACCAAACAGTGCTTGAGAATGGTTACTAAAAGTAATAGACACAATAAATCAATTTGGTTCTCTAAGCAGTTCAGGGAGGCAGTGAGGGCCCAGAAGAAAAAATTACTCACCATAGTAATCTTGTTTCTTCACAGGGATCCCTCATTATGATTAAAATGAATGCAGTCAGCCTCCTGTGTTGAACTGCCCAGAGAAATGGAATTTTATGCAAATTATGGAATTCTCAATTGGCTCATGCCACTTTCAAACTGCTGCCCTAGCAACTGTTGCACTCTGAGTGCTTCAGATTCTTACGGAGCCTAACTGGGTAAAAAACCCACTAGTTAAAATTAACAACATTAAATAACATGTTTGCCCTTTCAGGTCAAAACATCCTTAACCAACAAACCTAAGAAACTTTAAGACCACCTGGACACCAACTGGTTAAATAAAGTGAGTCTCTACCTTAGCCTATATATGAGAAAAGGAAAAAACACCCTAATGCAGGGATGCAGAGCAACTTCTATAGGTTCTAGTAGGGGAGGTAGGGAGGGTTTTTAATCATAATGAGTGATCCCTTTGAAGAAACAAGATTACTATGGTGAGTAATTTTTTCTTCTAACCCCAGGAATCACTCATTATGATTAAACTTAATGCAGACTACCAAGCAGTACCTTTGGAGGTTGGGCAGAGAACCTATTTAGGAAACAGGATCTGCAGTACTGCTGTACCAAACCTAGCATCACCTCTGGCTTGTAAGTCCAGGCTATAATGCTTTGTGAAGGTGTGTACCGATTTCCATGTAGCAGCTTTGCAGATTTCCAATAGTGAAATGTCTCTTGAAGCTGCCACTGAAGCAGCTGTGCCCTTGGTGGAGAGAGCCTTCAGGCCAGCCTTCAGGCCCAGAGGAACCTGTTTTCCCACCTTACTATAACAAAACTGTATACATGCTACTATCCAGTGAGCAATTGTACATTTTGTTGCAGCTCTGCCCTTACCAACTTCACCATATGTGAGGAAGAGCTGTGATTGACTTGTCCTGTAAGACTTGGTTCTGTCAATGTAGTGGCTAAGTGTCCTTTTGACATCAAGGGAATGAAGACTCCTTTCTGGAGAACTGGAGTTGTCTGTAAAGAAGACAGGTAGAGTGATAGACTGATTCAAGTGAAAATCAGACACCACCTTGGGAAGAAATGTTCTATTAGTCCTAAGGACCACCTTGTCCCTGTGGAATGAGATGTAGTCCACATGTGTGCACAGGGCTTGTAATTCACTGATCCTTCTGGCTGAAGTAATGGCAACCAGGAAAACAGTTTTCCAAGTGACATACTTCAAATCTGCTTTTGCCATGGGTTCGAATGGTGTGTCCATGAGTTTAGCAATGCAAACATTTAGATTCCAGGCAGGAACTGGTTCCCTCAGGGGAGGGTGCAGAAGATTAAGGCCTTTAAAATATTTCCTAAATACTGGATGAGAGGCCATAGACCTCTCCTTACCAACTGACAGGTAGGTAGAGAGTGAAGCTAAGTGGACCTTGAGGGTAGAAGGCTTCAGACCTAAGGAATGTAAATGTGTAAGATAATCTAGAAGAATAGCCAAATCAGCCCTGACAAGGGTCACACCCTGTCCTGTGCACTATATAGTAAATCTTTTCCACTTAGAGGAATATGTCTTCTTAGTAGAAGGCTTCCTGGAACCCCTAAGATTTGTCAGTACCTATTCTGACAGGTTAAGGTTAGCAAATTCTAAGTCTTCAAGAGCCATGCTTTGAGTCTCAGTGATTTGAGATTGGGGTACAGGATCCTGCCCTGTGAAGGAGTTAACAGGTTGTGCCTCCTGGGCAGGTGGATAGGGGGAACCACTGACAGAGACAGTAGAAGAGAGTACTAGTGCTGTCTTGCCCAATCCAGAGCCACCAGTATCATTTTTGCTGGTTGGGACCTCAATTTCAGTAGGGTCCTGAATATCATAGGAAAGGGGGGAAATTCATACAGAAACCTCCCTATCCAATCCAGGGCCATGGCATCCAGGGGAATTGTGCCCCTTAAAGGAGGCCTGCAACAGTACATTGGAAGCTGGTGGTTTTCTGTGGAGGCGAAGAGATCCACCTCTGGAATGCCCCATTTCCTGAAAATTGTACTGAGTACCTGAGCATTCAGGCACCACTCGTGGTGGTCTTGACTTATCCTGCTGAGAGAGTCTGCCAATACACTGTCCTTCCCTGGAAGGTGTATGGCTGACAGGGATACTCCCAGTCTCATTGCTTCTGTGCACAGCAGATCTGACCTGGTACCTCCTTGCTTGTTGATGTAGTACATGGTTGTGGTATTGTCTGTTCTGACTTGCGCCACCTTGTTTTGCAGGTAAGGAGCAAATGTTTTTAGAGCCAGGTAAACAGCCCAGAGCTCCAAGAGATTTATGTGCAACAGAGACTCTTGTGGGGACCATGTGCTACTTGCTGTGTGCTCCAACATGTGTGCTCCGATCCTAGAAGTGAGGCATCTGTTGAGAGGATTACTGAGGGGTGTTCCCTTATAAAAGGTACACCCACTCTCAGGTTGTGCTCATCCAGCCACCATTGTAAAGCTTGGACTAAGCTTTTTGTGACTGGAACCAGTTTGGACATAGGATCCATCCTTTGAGACCAGTACTGTCTGAGATGGAACTGAATATCTCTCATTTGAAACCTGGAGCCCATTATCACTGCAGTGGCAGATGCCATGTGGCCCAGTAGTCTGAGAAGTTCTCTGGCTGGTTTGGGTCTCCCAGACACAAAGGATTTTACAATCTGCAGAATGCTTGTCACTCTGTCTTGTGGCAGGAAGGCTCTACCTTGTCTGGTGTTTAGTTCTGCTCCAATAAACTCCAGCACCTGGAGTGGTACCTGCTGAGATTTCTGTTCATTGATCAGAAATCCCAGATGCTAGTGTAGATTTTGTTATTGCCAGTGATTGTGCTGCATGCTGCAGGGACTGTCCTACTACTAACCAGTCATCCAGACAGGGGAAGACTGTTACACCTTGTTTTCTCAAAAACTCTACCACCACTAATAGGTGTAACCCCCCTGCAAATGGGGGTTCCCAAAAGACTTCCAGGAGCTTGCTTGAATGCTCCAAGCCTGAATGGTGTTTGGCATTTAAGCCATTTATCAGTGAGTGTTTTTAGAGCCTCTGGTACTGTCTCTTTAAGAGCTGTCTGCTTGCAGACATAATTAGTTTATATGGGGGGACTGTGTGTTTTCTGTTTGAGTACCACTCAACTGCTGCCAATTCACTCCATTTTTGCAGTCACTAGGAGTACAAAGGAACCTATCTGAAAGATGTAACTCTTGCCAGAAATCATTTAGAGTAATAATGAAATTACAGTTTGTCTAACCTGCTTTCTTTGCAGTCAGAACTGTGTCTGCCTAGTTCCCCATTCTGGTTTTGAACTGCTGAACTGGACCAATCAGTGTGGGGTAAGCTAGCTCTAAAATGGTGCCTTGGACGAATCAGAACTTGACTCATAATCTGAGCCAGCCACAAGAGGATTGTATGGGCAGTGACTCTGGGAGATGTAGTTTAGACTTGGCGCCTTTTTGGACCAACAGCAGCAGTCTATTGTGAGTGACAGCCAATCCAGTCAAGAACTGGGAGGAACTCAAAGGAAGTGCCCGTTATGTCTGTTGGAGTTTCAGTTTAGCTCTGGCAGTGAAGGGAAAGGAACCCTGTGCTCCTTCAGTGCACAGTTTTAGTCAAAAACATGTGTAAGGTCCAGAGTTCCGGTCTGCAGCTTGTAACTGCTTGTTAGGACTGAATCCATCCTGTGAAGAGAATCAAAAGATATCTGAAGAGTAGAAACCAGGCTCACCCTGTAGAAGACTGGAGGAATTATGAATTGCACTGGGTCTGTCAGGAACTGAATCTGCTGTGTGTTCTCCCGGTATTGTGCAGTAATTGCGATCGGGATACAGATGCAGCCTGCCTGGTATAGTGCTTTCTTTTACCATATAAATGTGTGAAGAGGTTTGTGTACCTCAAGTGAATCCTGCTGCCATTACGTGACTTTTGCCTGTGACTGTTTACCATATAAATGTGAGGGTCTCTTGGAGCTCAAGAGTAGCCCTGCTGACATTGAAGGACCCTATCTTGTTTGGAGGTCGTGAGTACTAATTCAGGGTCGCTCCTGTTGAATTGCTACATTAAATCCAAATGGAATTACTGTACTGCTGACTGTTTAATTTTCCTTTTCTCTGTGTGAAAGGGCCCCTACCAGCTGCCACGGTTTGGACTAGCCACTAGGGCTTGGGTACCCAGGGACAGTAACTGATAGGGATAGGCCTGTGCACAGAGCCAAGGTAGATGAGTAAAGTGATAAGCTAATTAACCTGATTTCCCTGTCCTTGTTATATTCCCCTAAATAAATCCGAGCTGCTTGTTTCAGCAAAGTTATACTGCCTGAGGTATTTGTCTATGTTAAAGTATT
The DNA here is from genome assembly GCA_016271365.2 of Neoceratodus forsteri. Classification (NCBI taxonomy): domain Eukaryota; kingdom Metazoa; phylum Chordata; order Ceratodontiformes; family Ceratodontidae; genus Neoceratodus; species Neoceratodus forsteri. The sequence goes on from CM057458.1 coordinate 522,852,818, forward strand.
GTACTGTGATTGTTGCACTGTATCTTATTTTACAGGAGGTCCCAGTGCCTGAACCAGCCCTGGGGTAAGTGTATACTGTGAAGGTAATTCTGATATATTGTGTGGGCCACTAGTGGGAAGAAAGGGGGGTTGCAGTGTCCCAGAGGGCTGTGACCAAGTAAGTTTAACTATTGCAAACCCTGACCTCTGGGTGGAGGCACCCGCCATTGGATCCAGGCCCCTCAACCTGTTAGTGGCAAATCAGGCAGGGGTAGTAGCCCCTGGGATAGCGCCATCTAGGGGTTACATAGGCACTTTGTAAAAACTCTTGGTGCCGAAGTTAGCCCAAAAGTGAGAGCCGCAAACTGATAATGGCCTGACGCCAGCCTGAATCTCAAGAATTTTCTGTGAGATGGTCTGATGGGAATGTGGAAATAAGCATCCCTTAAATCTAGGGAGGTTAGCCAGTCTCCCTTTTGCAATGAGGGAATGATTATTGCAAAAGTGACCATTTTGAACCTTGGTTTCAAAATGTACTTGTTCAGAAGTCTTAGATCCAAAATAGGTCGCCAATCCCAATTTTTCTTTCTTATGAGGAAGTACCTGGAATAAAAACCTTTGCCCCTGCTTATCAAAGGCACTACCTCTACTGCTCTGATTGCCAGTAGATGTTTTACCTCTGCCTCCAACAGAATCCTGTGTGCAGTTGTTGATGGAGCAAAGGTTCTTGTTCTCAGCTTTGGAAGTGATTTGAAACTGAATGCTAGGCCCTGGCTCATTACCTCCAACACCCACTTGTCTGTGGTGATGGAATGCCAAGCATGAAGGTAATGAGCCAGTCTGCCACCTACTGGTGGTCCTGAAATAGGGGATGCGACCTGCACTAGTCCATCAGGGGTTATGTGTGGGCTGTGCCTAAACCTGTGGTGCAGGGGCCATTCTTCTCAAGGCTCTACTGCCCCTTCCTCTAAAATAACCTCTGGCCTGCTGTTGAGGCTGAGAGGCCTGCACTTGAAAGAAAGGTCTGGGGTAAGAACCCCAACCCCTACCTCCCCTACTCTGGGGTCTGTAAAAGGTGGAAGGCTTATCTTTGGAATTGCTCCGATAGGTGGATTTATATTCCTCCACCTTCTTCATATATGCCTCTGTATTATCCCCAAACAAAGAGTTGTTTTCCAGGGGAAAATCCATTGCTTTAGTCTGTGTGTCTAAAGTCAGGTTGGTGGCTCTAAGCCAAGTGAACCTCCTAAGTGAAACAGACAAAGCCATTAACCTAGATGCAGTATCATTGGCATCCACTGCCATATGAAATTGGTATTTGGTAGCATCAAGTGCAGCCCTTGCTGTATCTTGTAAGTCTACAGCCACTTCCCCTGGAACCTTATCAGTCAAAGCTAGAACCGAGATCCACAGAGCTTTTTGGTACTGCACTGAATATGCCATGTAATTGGCCTGCCTAACTAATAAAGAGGCAGCCATGTACCCTTTCTTCCCCATAGCATCAGTTTTTCTTGAGTCTTTGTCTGGTAGATGGGTAGCCAACGGGATCCTGGCCTTGTCACAGGCAGCAGCTTGTACTACTCCCTCAGGATCAGGAAGAGTAAAAAGAAAATCAGCTGTAGCTCTGTCAAGCTGATATTTCTTGTCAGCTTTCTTATCCACACCAGGGATAGAGGTTGGAGTTTTAACGTTTAGTAGGGGTTAACCCCATCATATCCAGAAAATCTGCCTCCTCCATATCCTCGTCTGTCTCCTGAAGAGAGAGATTCAGAGTTTCCACCATGCTCTTGACAAAGGCATAGAGGGAGGAGTATTCCTCAGGGCCCCTAGGAGGGGACCCGAATTCTTTGCTCAGGGGAAACCTCTGGATCTATAGCTTCCCCTTCAAAATCTTCCTCCTTCTTCTCCTCCTCCCCAAACACTTCCAGCATTCCCTGCCTTGCTGGGAGTGTAGGAGGAACCGGGGCAGTCAGTGTAGGAACCAGGATTGCCCCCTGTAGGGCTTGTAGCATTTGATGTGCCTTAGTAATATCCTCAGCCGAGGGCATAATATGTTTGTCTGCTGGGAGCTCCTTAGCCTTCTTGGCCGGAGGTGCAGCAACATGTTTTCCTTTACACTTTTTCTTTAATGGAACAGGTTCAGAGCTTGTTCCCAAAGCCCTTTTTGCTTTACTTTGTTCAGATTTATCTGAACTCTTGTCCAGGATCCTTGGCTTTACCTCCATCCTTTTTGTGGGAAGAGGAAGACGCAGAATTGTCTATACTAGAAGCAGAAACAGAAGCCTTCTCTTCTAAAATCTTTGACCTTTTCTTTAATGTTTTAGGGCAAAAGGTCTTACAAATATCACAATTGGCAAATATATGACTTGTACCTAAACAAGAAATACACAGAGAATGTCAGTCTGCTTTTGCTATAAGTTGCCCACAAGACTCACAACATTTAAAACCTGTGGGTCCTGTGTGTTTTTTAGGTTTATCTAAATGGACCTCTGACATTGATAGACAAAAAGATTACTTCACGAAAAAAAACACTATTTAAAATACATCGGAACCAGAGGTTCTTTAAATATAACTACTGCTAACAGTTCCTGGAACCGATCGCTATTCGGTTCCCGAAGAAAAAGGAACCGATAAAATACAGAAGTTTAAACAAAAATAAAGCGGTTCAAGGAACCGATTGCTAAATGTATAAAATAAAGCAAAACTGAGGTAAAAACCTCACAAATAGACGTGGAACTCTCGGTTCCAAGGAACCGTGAGGGAACCGCGAATAAAGACAAAAAACTACTATAACACTAATAAAATATACTAAACAATGTTTCTAAGGCAGCAATTGAAAATTAAACTAAAATTTAGTACTTATCCACAGATAAACTTTATTCTGAAGACAGTTCAAGGAGAGCTCTCCAGGACATCCTTACTAGGCAGGCGGAGTAAAGAATCTGAAGCACTCAGAGTGCAACAGTTGCTAGGGCAGCAGTTTGAAAGTGGCATGAGCCAATTGAGAATTCCATAATTTGCATACAATTCAATTTCTCTGGGCAGTTCAACACAGGAGGCTGACTGCGTTAAGTTTAATCATAATGAGTGATTCCTGGGGTTAAAAAAGGGCCTTCACTGGTTATGAGGAGAAAGAGTGGCATGAGGAATTGAGCAAATACCAGGTAAAGATGAAGGAGGCCAAGAAGGCAGTCAGGGACACAAAAGCAGGCACAAAGCTGTGTATTGCTGAGGGAGTTAATGGAGAAGAAAAACAGTTGTTTAGGTACAGTAGGGAAAAAGAAAGATGAGAGGGGAATTGTTAGGCAGTAGGAGGGGAGCAGAGTAATAGAGGAGGATAAGCAGAAGGCAGCCATTCTGAATGACTGTGGCTCAGCATTCACAGTGGAGGACAGTGGGCCTCTGCCAGAAAGTGGCATAAAGGCTGCAGCAGGAGGGATCCCAGATATGGTGCAGGTGGTAATTAGAAACACAAAAACATAGAAAATAACAGCAGAAGGAGACCAAGGGTCCATCAAGTCTGCCCATGAGTTGCTGAGACCTTCTAAGGGACGCGGGACAGAGCCCCCCTTCTGATTTATGCCCTGTCCTGTTCCCAAGATTTCTATGTGTGCCATTGCTCTGTCGTACCATCACTCTTCATCAACAGCGGTTCAGGTGGGGTAAAGGGCCTCCGCTGGTGGGCCAGGGCTTTATTTCTGTCCAGCAGGAAGGAAGCAGGGAGGAGTGATTTGGGGACATTGTTGGAATTCAGGTTTGGGGCTGATTAGTCAGCCAATATCACTGTTCTTCAGTGTACTTCAAAGGGGAGGTGGGTCGGTGAGCAACGGTCAGACTGCTAGGGAAACTACTGGGTTTTATTCATTCCCAGTTGGCTGACGGGAGGGGAGGTCTACATGGGGACAGGTGCTGCTAGCGCTGGCTTGAGTAGGCCCAACAAACCACACGGCATAGTTTGGGAGGAGGGGCTGTGGTTCACCAGGTTGAAAGGTACTGGCCCAAAGAAGGGGATGATATATTTTTCCTTTGTTTTAGTGTGCTGTCTGTAGGATCACCGTACAGTTGGTAGGGGCATATAAGAACTGAATGTGTTGGTGGGACGTGTATGGCTGATTGTTTTTTTATCCACAGCTGCTGCAGAGGGAATTGTGAAGGAGGAGGAGGTAAGGGGTTAGGCAAGAAGGCAGAGGGAGAGGGATAGGGGAGTGTCCCAGATGGGCAGGTCAGAGGAAGGACCAAGACAGGAGCCTTGGAGGACCCTCAGGGCAAGGGAACACCCAAGGCACAGCAACCAAGGTGGAATGGAGGAGAGTGGAAGGTGGTGGGAGGAGGGGGAAGGAGAACGAAAGAGTCAGTCTGGAGAGGAAGGATGGGGGAGCAGGGAAATTTAGCAGGAGGCAATAGGGACAAGGGGCAAGGACCTTGAACAGGTACACAGCTTTGCAAGAACTGGATGGATAAGGGGGTGGGGGCTCAGGAAGCAGAGAAAGGCAGAGCTGAGTAAAAGGGGCCAGGGGAGAAGGAGAGGGTCACCAGGAAGGAGGGGAAACAAGGATAGGGAGGCATGAGAATCAGGTGAAGGAGAGGTCAGGAAGAACAGGAGGGCAGACATGGATAGGGAGTAGGTGAGTCATGTAGAGGAGAGGTCAAAAAGAATGAGCAGGAGGGTTGGGGAGAAGATTAACATTGGCAAGGAAAGGGCATATCTGGGGGTAGAGCAGGGAGAAACTATGAGGTGGGGGGAAACCCGGGAGAAGGAAATGGGTGATGCATTGAGAGGTGGCCATAACGGGGGGTGACAGGCTAAAGGGGGATGAGGCTGGGCCAGCTGGTGGGAGTAAGGGGATGGGGGATGTGGGTGGGGGGAGCAAAGCAGAGAATGGAGTGGCAAGAGGGAACAGGGGCATAGGAAAAAAGGACTTAGATCTGAACCATGACCAGAATAGTGGGAAACATGCAGAGGGGTGCATGAAGGAGAAAGAAGGATCATAGTTTTGAGGGACTCGATTCTGAAAGGTGTGAGATGGGGAGGCAAGAGCACCAGGAAAGGCCGTATATGGGTGGAATACATGCCAGGCATGACAGCAGGAAGGGTGGGGCAATTAGATCAGTCAGATAACCAGGACCCAGCCTGTATTGGGCCTTAAAAGTGAACAAGCCCACCTTGAAGATGACCCTCCACTGGACTGGCAGCCAGTGCAGAGAATGCAGGACAGGGGTCACATGACTTGACCTGGGCAGGACAGTCAGTAACCTTGCCGCTGTGTTCTACAACAGCTACAGCTGATGGAGGGTCTCTCCAGTGACCCTGCGGTATAGAGTTGCAATACTTAAGTCTTGAGATTACAAATGCATGCACTACTGCTGGCAGGTCTTTGGGTGGAACCAGAAGCTTAATCTTGGCAATGTTCCTCAAGTGGTAGAAACCACTCTTGACAACAGAAGACACCTGGGCCTCCAGGGTCAATCTGCTATCAAGGATCATGCAAAGATTTCACACTGTGGTGGAGGCCAGCAATGGAGCTGATCCCAAGAACAAACCTGTATCCACTCCAGCTGCACCTCCATCACACCCACAACCTGGCTCAATCACCAGAACCTCTGTTTTCTCTGGGTTCAGTCACAACCAGCTGGAGGACATCCAGTCTTTGATTTTGGCAAGGCAGCTGTTCAGCACATCCACGGCATTTGATGTTCCGCGGCAAAGGACAGATTCAACTGGGTATCATCTGCATAGCAGTGAAAACCCATGCCATACTGTCGAATGAGCTCTCCTAGGGGAAGCATGTATACTGCAAATAGCATCTGTGAAAGGATCGAGCCTTGAAGAACAACACATGACAGGAGCTTCAGGGATGAGGAGAAATTCCCCATCATCACCCATTGCATCCTGTAAGAGAGTTAGGACTCAGACCAGAGGGTGTCAGTGCCGGCGAGCCCACATAGATCTCAAAGGTGATCCAAAAGCACGCTGTGATCCACGGTATCAAATGCTGATGACAGATCGAGCAGGACAAGAATTGACCTGTCCCCTCTATATCTAGCCCTAAGGAGGTCATTTTGTATTGTAACTAAAGCTGTTTCTGTACTATGCCTTACACGGAAAGACCACCACACCGTGTCTTCTCTAGCATGCTACAGTGGCTGCCCAGCACTTTGTGAAAACTCTTGGTGCTGAGGACAGGATGAAGGGTAGGGCCATCATCTGGTAGTGGCAGTTCCCTACCTTGAATCTGAGGTACTTTCTGTGAGAGGGTCTTACTGGAATGTGGACATACTGTAAGTATCCTTTAAATCCAATGACCCCGGCCAATGTCTCTGTTGCAGTGATGGGAATCACTGTGGCCAGTGTCACCATCTTGAACTTTTCCTTTTTCAAGTGTTTGTTCAGAAATCTCAGGTCTAAAATGGGTTGCCACTCTTCATTTTTCTTGTGGATCAGGAAGTATTTTGAGTACAATCCCTTCCCATATTGGGAAAGGGGAACTAATTCCACTGCACTTGTTTACAGTAGCTTTCACACCTCCAACTCCAGCAGAAGTTTTTCTGCTAGGGTATGAGGAGGGAAGGCCCTGTGCATCTGCAGTTTTGGGAACTTCTTGAACTGCAGGAAGAGATGCTGACTCACTATCTCCATGACCCACTTGTCTGTGGTAATGTTTTTCTATGCTAGGAAATAGTGAACGATCCTTCCCCCCAATTGGCAATGGCTGAGCGACCTGGACAGTTGTATCAGGGGCTCTGCTTTACCTTAACTTTTGGGGCTGGAATGGCTTCAGCCCACTTGGCACTCTTTTTGCATTTTCCCCTGAAGAAATCTGTCTGGGGAGGGTGAACATAAGTCACATAAGCTCAGGGAAAATAACCCCATCCCCTTCTTTCCCTTCCATAAGGCCTATGGGAAGTAGAGGCCTTCCCCTTCTAAGTATTACTCTTGTAGATGGTCTTACACTCGTCCACCTTTTTCACATAATCTTCTGTTGTGTCACCAGATTAGGAGTTTTCTTCACAGGGGAAATCCCATAGCCTTAGTCTGAGTGTCCTGTGAGAGATTTGTAGTCCAGAGCCACGCAAACCTATTCATGTATACTAATCAGAGCCTCCAACATTTGACAGATGAAAATAGGTACAGTCTCTCTACCATCCACATATATATGTAAAATGACTCTCTGAGATTGCACAGCACTTCACAGTAGTAACCATCGAAGGAAAAAGCAAATTGATAGCAACAACATAACTGAAGTATGGATTGAGCACAGGCAGCATGGAGCTTGTTCTGTACTGGCAGCAGCGTAGAATGGTTCTCACACCAAACTCCAGTAATGTCCACAAACAGATACTATCTTGAAGCTCTATTTGAAAAACACGAAAAGCACTGCATAGTGACAGCATATTGACAGTGTGGACATGAGTTGGTGTGTGCACCATTACATTTTACTACAGTAGGTGAGTACCACCTACATTTGGCAGCCGCTTTTGTGATTAAACTTGTTCTGCACTTACTGCATGGTGAGCCTGCTGCAGGGCACTGTGAGTAAGCTGGGTTCTGACTGGGGACTGATGAATTGACGGACCAGACCAAATGACCTCAGATTCTGACACACGGCCATGGTTGCATCACAGCTCAGCTGACTGACTGTGACAGACACTCTCATCAGCTAGTGCCCCGGGAAAAATTCCAGGCTACAGCAGCCACTTCCAGGGGACACAGGTGAGACATTGGTACATGTCCATGGTTACCATGGGGACAGATGCTTTCCACTTGGACCTGCACGTCACTCACTATCAAATTTGGTACACACAGAGCACTTTCAGGATCTGGTACTGGCCAAATCAGTACAGTTGGAGGGTGTGCTGCATGTGCCATGACACTGGGAGGAGTGTCATTGACATCCACTGCCATATGAAGCTGGTATTTGGTGGAATCCATGCAGCCTTTGCTGTATTGGCCAGGTCTTGGACTAACTCACCAGCATACCTCTCAACCTCCTGCCTCATAAATCAGGGACAAGGCTTAAACAAATCAGGGACAAAGGACCAAAATCAAGGACACATCTTCAAACTTGATGATATCCACTCAGGAAGCTGGTTGAATATGAGGCTTAGTGCAAAATGCATTTTCTAAGGAAGAACAACACTTTAATTTTAAAGTTTGAAATTTTTTGGTGCTTCCAACTGCCACTGTTTGGTCATGGAAACACAATTTTTAGGAGGGACAGAGTAAAATTTTGAGGCAAAATCAGGGATGTCCCTGAAAATCAGGGACAGTTGAGAGGTATGCTCACCAGCTGCTTTCTCACTTATAGCCATCACAGAGCTCCAAAGAGCCTTCTGGTACTGAGCTGTGTAGGCCATAGAAGCTGCCTGCCTGAGAAACAAAGAAGCTGAAGTATACACTTTTTTGCCCGTACAAGTCAGCCTCCTGGAATCTCTTTCTGGGGGCTGTGAACAAAGGGGTACATTGGCATTGTCACAGACAGCAGTTTGTACTACCTCTTCATGGTCAGGGTGCGTATACAGGTATTCAGCACCCTGCCTATTTAGCTGGTATTTCTTTTCAACCTTTTTATCAATGACAGCTGCAGAAGTGGGGGCTGCCATAATTTTGGAGGTGGCCTTCTTAAGAGACTTATGAACAGGCAGAAACAACCTCTTTGTGGGTGTTAGATCTATCATATCTAGAAACTCCACCTCATCCTCGTCCTCTGCTGTCTCTTGTGGAGAGAGGTTGAGGGTGCACACCACCTGCCTCACAAAAGAGTAGAATGAGGTGTAATCCTAAGTCCCTAAGCTCCTGCACCTTTCAGACCACTGCATAGCTCTCCCTTTCTCCACACTACTTAATTTATCCTTCACACTTGCCACTGTTCCTGACTACTAGAAGCTTGCCACTGTCATCCTTCTTCACAAGAGTGGCAACTCCTCTAACCCTGGTGACTTTCTCCCGAGATCGCTACTCCATATCCTTGCTAAACTCCAAGAGCACTTAGCTCTGGCTCAGCTTTCTTCTTTCCTTGACTCCTCCTCCTTCTTCACCTCTTTCCTGTCTGGTTTCTGCAAGGCCCATTCCACTATGACTTTCATTCTCTGGCCCACTGAATCTATTCTCTCTCTGGCGCATTATCTCTGCCATCTTTGTCGACCTGGTCAAAGCCTTCAGTGCTGTTGCCCACTTACTTCTCTTTAACAAGCTTGCTGCTGCTGGTCTCCCCAAGCCTGCCACTTGCTGGTTCCATTCCCATATCATCAGTAGGTCCCAATCAGTCAGGACTGGCAACTCCCTCTTCCCCTTCTCCTCATAAACACAGGTGTCCCTCAAGATTCGATTCTCGGACCGATACAGTTCTCGATATTTCTAAACGAACTACCTACTGCGTGCTCAACTGCAAACATCCATATGTATGCAGACGATATTGTTTTGTTCACCTCCGGTACTTCCCCCTCTGATGTGTCAACCAGCCTCCAATTGGATTTCAGCAATGTCTAGTGCTGGTTTCATTCGAATCAACTGTCACTAAATGCCAAAAATACAGTCTCTATAACCTTTGGCACTAGGAAAAGCTTGTCAGGCTTACTGCTACCCCTACTTTCCATACCCTCGATGGTTCCAGACTAAAGGATGTTACCTTCTTCAAATACCTCGGGCTCTGACTCGACAGGAACCTCGACTTTGCTGTTATGTAGACGCTATCTACAAAAAACTTCTTCCCAAACCAGGAGCTTTCTATAGACACTGTAGCTGCCTTCCTCTGCTGACCCGCCAAGAGATTGTCCAGAAGATGATCCACCCAATCGCTGACTCTGGAGACATAGTCTTTGGTATTACCCCCAAATCCACCCTTACCAGACTGGACACTATTCAATTCCTTCTGTAGCTTTGCTCTAGCCTGTCTGCCACATACACACCACTGTGATCTATAGCTGCTAGCTTCTGCTAGTTTTTGACAGAGGAGAATCTTGCTTTCAGAGCAAGTAACAGCTGACTAGAACCACAACTTTTCTAACTGATATATCACTTATAACTCAGCAGGAGTCAGTGCCTGTTGGGATTAAGCAAACAGATACTTTATTAGAAGCAGGGGGTCTCATTTAAGTAAAAACAATAAAAAGAAAGTCACTGTGTGTTTCTCTTTTTGAGGAAGGGGGCTGTATCAACTTAATTTGCTGAGTCAGGAGCAGGACAGAAGCTAACTGGGGGTGTGGCTTGAGCAGTAGAAAAGCAGCTGTCTCCAATTACATCTTCCTGCTGCTAGTTTTTGACAGAGGAGAAGCTTGCTTTTGGAGCAAGTAACAGCTGACTAGAACTACAGCTTTTCTTACTAATTGCCCTCCTTCCCACCCTAAGCCAGTTCTACTTTTATAGCCACTGAATTTGACTGACAACAGGAACTTCCTGTTTAGCTGTAGGAAGAGAAGGATCACTGAGACACATTAGTTTCATCAACCTTGAAGGAAACTAAAAAAATAGCTCTTCCTCCCCCTCTGGCTGCTGGAGGTCTGAATCTGAGCAGGGAAGGAGGAGACTACTGAAGACTACAGCAAGTTCCTGTCCCAGAACAGGAAGGGCGAGAGTTGTAAGGGCACATAGGCAGTAGGAAAGTAGGTGTAAAAATACATAGAGGGAGGAGACAGTGAGCATACAAAGCAACAGGAGAGGGGACACAAAATAAGTCATGATGGGAGTGGTGCAGTGCAATGGCTGTGGGGCGGCAGTGTTCTGGGAGACATTCTGGAGGCTGTGATGCTGCCCTATTTGCAGGTACCTCTCTGGTCTGAGGGAGGAGATTGCCTGTCTCCAGGCTGACCTGGCTAGGATTTGTGAAACCTCTTCCCCCACCCAGGGGCTACCAGGGCCACTGCCGCTACCTCAAAGGTTGCCAAGAAAGAGGAGTGGTTGGACCAAGGTGGGCTCAGGGATGGAGAGGGTGGAGGAACAGAGGTGGATCCCTCCAGTTGTACCTCACCACAATTCATATGCTGTTCTGGTGAAGAGTGGTTCCTCTATGGAGGCACCTGCAGAGGAGATCAAGGCGGATGCTGGGAACCTCCACAAAGGAGACCCACAGGAGGGTGGCATGAGACCCCATAGGGGAAGGGAAGGGAACAACTCCTGGTGGGGGACTCAATCATTAGAGGGGTAGAAGTGGGTGAGGAAGGGGAAGGGGAGGTAAGGTGCCTGCCTGCCTGGCGCCATGGCTCAGAGGGACAGGAAGCGAATCCTCAGGATCGCGGGAGCAGCTGCATGAGGGAGGGAACTGGATGTCATTGTCCACCTAGGGACAAATAACCTGGCTGCAACTGGGATCAGAGCAGTGCAAGAGGAGTTTGTAGAGTTGTGGAGGGGCCTTAAACAGGAAGCATGTACGGTTACCTTCTCGGAGGTGCTGCCTGTCTATGGCAAGGATGGTGCTAGGGTACTCCGCACCATGGGATTCAATGAATGGTTGACAAACTGGTGTGAAGATCAGGGTTTTGGCTTCACTGGGGACTTGGGAGCCACCTGGAGAGATGCAGGCCTATACTGGCACGATGGTCCGCATCTATCCGGGGGGAAGCCAGGATCCTAGATGATAGGTTTAAATGCTTCATTGGCAAGCATTTAAGCTAGCCAAGGGGGAGGCACTGAAAAGGAGCAGGGAAATCCCAGCCTCCCCCACAAAACACAGTAGTTAGAGAGGTAAACACCAAGGTAGAGAAGTCAGTAGGGAGCAGGACATGGGTAAATGCAGAAAAAGGCAGTAAGGACAGGGATGGGGCTAAAAGGGGTAAGGCCTTCAAAAAATGGAGGGTGATTAGTACCAATGCCTGCAGTCTGTGTAACAAGCTCTTTGAACTAGTGGCATTGATGGAAGAGGGATGCCGGGATATTGTGGCAGCCACTGAAACATGGTACACAGAGAACCATGACTGGGATGTCAACATACCAGGATACACAATCTACAGGAGGGACAGGGTGGGTAAAAGAGGAGGAGGAGTAGCTCTCTATATAAGGTAAGGGATTAAAGCAAAAGAACTAAAGAGTAAACAGGAAGTTGATGAGTTACTATGGGTCACCCTGGAGACAGGAAATGGCACCACAATCCGCATGGGGGTTACATAGAAACATAGAAGTTGACGGCAGATAAGGACCTCAAGGCCCATCCAGTCTGCCCATTTCTTTTTCTACCTTATAAATGTGCCATCGGCCTTTGCTCTGTCAGTGGCCTATCTATTCATACTCATTTGTATTGCTCCCTTATGCCTATCCCATGCCTGTTTGAAGCCCTGCACTGTATTCATATACCACCATCTTGTGGTAAGCCATTCCATGCATCCACCACCCTTTCTGTGAAAAGAATTTCCTACATTCCCCTTAATCGGCCTCCTCTAATCTCATGCTGTGTCCTCTTGTCCTGTTATTTTTCTTATATTTAAACATGTTAGACTCTTTCACCTTGTTTATGCCCTTAAGGTGTTTGAATGCCTCGATCATATCACCTCTCTCCCTCCTTTGCTCAAGGGTATACATATTGAGTCTGCTAATCTGTCCTCATATGTCTTCTGATGCAGTCCCTGCATCATTTTGCTGTCCTTCTCTGGACTGCCTCAATTTGGTTAATGTCCTTGTGAAGGTGTGGCCTCAATACTGCCTGTAGTACTCCAGATGGGGCCTAACCAGTGTCTTGTACAGAGGGATTATTACTTCCCTCTTACGACTTGTGATACCCCTACTAATACACCCTAACACCCCCCTAGCCTTACCTACTGCTTTAGAGGTCTGCTTGAATGATTTTAGGTCATCACATCAGTGATGATGATGCCCAAGTCTCTTTCTTCCTTTGTGACTGCTAGCAACTCCCCTCCCAGCCTATAGGTGGCTTCAGGGTTTCTCTTCCCTATGTGCATGATTTTGCACTTCTTGCATTAAATCCCAGTTGCCACTCTTCTGACCATTTTGCTAGGTTATCCAGATCTCTTCTCATTCTGCCCACCCCATCTGGATCATCTACTCTGTTGCAGATCTTGGTGTCATCTGCAAACAGACAAGCCTTACCCTAGTCCATCTGCAAGGTCACTAATGAAGATATTGAAGAGGCCTGGCCCCAGGACTGATCCCTGAGGTACCCCACTTGTGACTTGCATCTCTTCTGACTGTATACCATTTACCACCACTCTCTGTTTTCTGCCCGCACAACCAGGTGGCAAACTGGTTGACCAACTTCTGACCCACCCCGAGCCTACCCAGCTTATTTATCAATCTTCTATGTGGAACAGTGTCAAAAGCTTTGCTGAAGTCAAGGTAGGCGACATCAACTACCCCCCCTTGGTCCACCACTCTGGTTACCCAGTCAAAGAAATCTATGAGATTAGTTTGACAGGACCTTCCTTTTGTAAACCCATGCTGTCTTGGATCCTGTGCCCCTATGGATTCCAGGTGTTGCACTATCCTTTCCTTAAGGAGTGCCTCCATAATCTTGCCCACTACTGAGGTAAGACTGACCGGTCTGTAGTTCCCGCCTCCTCCCTGCTACCACTCTTGTGGAGCGGGATCACATGAGCCCTTCTCCAGTCTTCTGGGACCTCTCCTGTGCTCAGAGACTCACTAAACAATTTGCTAATGGCTCTGCTAGTTCCTCCTTTAGCTCCTTCATACCCTGGGATGTATGCCATCAGGTCCCATTGCCTTATCCACCCTGAGCTTAGCAAGCTCTTGTAGGACCCTTTTTTGAAGGGAGTAGTGCTCACCTCCTCCCCCTGTCTCCATGATGTTGAGCTGTGGGCCCTGCCCTACCTTCTCTTCAGTAAATACTGAGCAAAAGTATCTATTTAGGATAGATGCCTTTACAGGGTCCTCCTCCTCACATGCTCCCTTTTCTCCATTAGGCTTAGCACCCTCTGGACTTTCTCCTTTCACTAATGTATCTATAGAAAGTCTTGTCACCTTCTTTACTGTTCGTGCTAGTGTTTCCTCAGTTTGGGACTTTGCCTGCCTTACTGCCTTACCTGCTTCCCTTAGGGCAGTTTGGTATGCCTCCATCTTCATCCCGCTGTGTTCCCTTATATTTCCTGAAGGCCATCCTTTGGCTCTGACCTTTCTGCTACTGTATTTGAGAACCAAAGTGGTTTCCTTCTTTGCACTTCCTTTTCTGTCTAACACAATGGGATGTTGCTTCAAGTATTGCATCCTTAATGCTTGCCCACTTTGCCTGTACCCCTCACCTGTGTTTCTTTTTGCCAGGGCTAGCTTAACTCTGTTGGCCATCTTATCAAAGTCAGCTCCTCTGAAGTCCCATATTTTTGCCTTGGAATGGGATGATTTAGATGTAGTAGCCAAATTGAACCATACCATGTGATGGTCACTGGCCCCCAGATGACCTTCTACCTGGAGATCTGTGATCCCTTCTTTGTTAGTCAGTACTAGATCTAGGATAGCCCTGTCTCTTGTGGGTTGCTGTACCAGTTGTCTGAGTTTGTGAGATTGGGTTGTGTACAGACCCCAATCTCAGGGGGAGGGAATGGACAAGGAAATGATAGAAGGCATTCTTAAAATGGCAGAAAAAGGGGAAATATTGTTGATGGGGGACCTGAATATGCCAGATGTTAACTGGAGCACCTTTGCTGCAGGCACATCCAAGAGCTGGGTCATTCTTGATGCCCTACAGGGGGCATGCCTCAGACCGCTAGTGTTGGAAACAAGTCAGGAGAGATCAATCATAGACCTAGTACTCTCAAATGGGGCTGGAGAAAGGATCTCAGATTTAGAAGTGGGTAGCCATCTGGGAACAAGTGACCACCAAACAGTGTGGTTTACAATAAACACAGCCATAGAGTCAAGCCATACATAAACAAGAGTATTGGACTTTGGGAGGGCTGACTTTGGGAAAATGAGAGAGTGCCTCAGAAAAGCACTAGCAAACGGGCAAGAAGGAGGGGTGGAGAAACAGTGGGGAATAATCAAAACAGCCATCACAGAAGCAGCAAGCCTTTGTGTGAAGCAAATCAACAAAACAAAATGAAGGAAAAAAAACACTATGGTTCTCAAAAGAGGTGGAAGGCAAGGTAAAGGAGAAAAGGACAGCATTCAGGAAATACAAGGAAACACAGAAGGAGCAGAACAGAGAACTGTACCAGTTAAAGCAGAAGGAAGCAAGGAAGGCAGTCAGAATAGCAAAGGTACAAACTGAGGAAAGGATAGCCAACTATGTTAAGAAGGGGGATAAAACCTTTTATAGGTACATTAGGGAGTGAAAAAAGACCAAGGGAAGGATAAAGAGACTTACTAAAGGGGAGGGAACGTGGGCAGAGGGTGACAGTGAAGAAGCAGGGATACTGAATGAATATTTCTGCTCAGTATTCACAGCGGAAGAGGAGGGGGAGGTACCTGAACCAAACAAGAGAAACACTCTGGATAGGGGGGATCAAAACCAGTCCAGTCACAGAAGAAAGGATTTTGAAAGAACTCTTGAAACTGAAGGTGGACAAAGCAATGGGGCCTGATGGGATTCACCCCAGAATTCTGAAAAAACTAAGGGTAGAACTAGTAACACCACTGACTACTCTCTTTAACAAATCATGGGAGGATGGTGTGGTACCTGAGGACTGGAGGAGCACCAATGTGATTCCATTTCACAAAAGTGGGAGCAGGGCAGAGACAGGAAACTACAGACCAGTTAGTTTGACCTCAGTGGCAGGGAAAATGATGGAATCACTTCTGAAGGAAAGAATTGCTGAGTACCTAGAGGCCAGTGGGGCACAGGACCCATGGCAGCATGGTTTCAAATCAGGAAGGTCATGTCAGATGAACCTAATAGATTTCTTTGACTGGGTGACCAAAGTAGTAGACCAGGGAAGGGCTGTGGATATGGCCTACCTAGATTTTAGCAAGGCATATGACAGTCTCACACAAAATATAAATATACAAGTTAGCCAGCCTTGGAGTGGGTCCCAAGGTGGTAGCCTGGATAAAAAACTGGCTGGACAACAGGACGCCAAGGGTAATAGTAAATGGAGTCCACAGTGAAGAAAGGAGGGTAACTAGTGGGGTACCGCAGGGTTCGGTACTGGGACAGGTCCTCTTTAATGTCTTTATAAGTGACCTAGAAGGAAAAGTATGTCTCTCTGCAGACTACACAAAGATCTGCAACAGGGTTGATACAAAAGGTGGGGTGGGAAGGATAAAAAGGGACTTGGCAAGGTTGGAGGAATGGTCAAATATATGGCAGCTCAGATTCAATGCAAAGAAGTGCAAGGTAATGCACCTGGGAAACAAAAACCCAGGGGAAGAGTACACAATGGGGTGGTGAGATAATAACAACAACAAAATTCGAAAGAGACCTAGGAGTAATTATATCAGATTACCTAAAGGTGGGCAAGCAATGTGAGAAGGCAGTAAGGAGGGCTGTGGGGATACTGGGATGCATAGGGAGAGGCATCAACAATAGAAAACAGGAAGTTGGTATCCCTCTGTACAGACAGTTGGTGAGGCCCCATCTGGAGTACAGCGTGCAATTCTGGATACCTCATCTCTGCAAAGACATAGACAGAGTGGAGGCTGTTCAGAGGAGGGCAACCAAAATGGTGCAGGGTCTGCACCAGAAGACATATGAGGAACGACTAAAGCAGCTTAATATGTATACCCTTGAGGAAAGGAGGAAGAGGGGGGACATGATAGAAACTTTCAAGTATCTCAAGGGAATTAACAAAGTACAAGAGGGTAGTATATTTCATAAAAAAGAGATGTGCAAGGACAAGGGGGCACAATTTGAAGATGGGGGATGGCTCAGAGGTAATGTTAGAAAGTATTTTTTCACAGAGAGGGTTGTGGATGCATGGAACAGCCTTCCTGAGGAGGTTGTGGAGTTGGGAACAGTGGGAGAATTCAAGAATGCATGGGACAGACATAAGGCAATTCTAGTGGGGGGTAGGAGGAAGTAAGCTGCTGATTAACTAGAATCTGCAGTTTATCCATCAGATAGGGAAATGGGCAGACTAAGTGGGCCAAGCGGTCCTTATCTGCTGTCATATTCTATGTTTCAATACATACTTCTCTCTCCTTCCCCTCTCTTGGGTCCAGATGCCTTGTCCATATTGCCTCATTAATTGGAAAGTTCTGGCTTGACTCTGTGCCACCATACCTTCATACCCTCCTCTCCATCCCTCCCACCTCCACATACTCCCTCTGTAACTCCCCCTATAGGATACTCTCCCTCCCTTCCTGCACCTCCATTTCAGGGAGAACAGCTTTCTCTTATCACTTCCCAAACATTTGGAACTCCTTCCCTGTAGATATCCACTCTGCCCCACCCTCTCGTTCATTGTCACATCTTCTTCAACATTACATTTCCCTTTTCTGCAATTGCACCTGACCCAACTTCCCTTCTGCATTTCTATATCTTCCCTTCCTCTATTTCATTTTCCCACCCTCAACCCCTTCTCCCTCCCCCCCCAGCATGCCGCTAGCCCTAGCACTAGCTTGGCCTACACTGAGTAGTGTTTATACCCATAGGGTTCTGCTCCTGTGGATAAGGCTTTCCTGCCCCCCTCCTCCCTACTTTTCATTTTCCTCCCCTTGCTTTCTCCTACCTTCTCCTGCCCCTCCTTTTTTATCCCAGTTACAACCCACCCTTGCCTCAACTTATCCTCTTTCACTTCTTTTGTTCAGTATTTAGTACCCCATGCTATCCCTTCTGCTCCCCCCTGCCATTTCCTCTTGTGGGGTGTACATCTAGAAGGGGTGCATGGGTGCAGGTCCATCTGGTTCTCACCACCTCCCCATTCCTGTACTCTATGTCCTTCCTGACTACCTACCATTAGTCCTCACTTACTACTGTAACCCCCCTACAAATGGGGGTTCTCAAAAAGTCTTCCTTGAGCTTGCTTAAATGCTCATTGCCAGGCTGGTGTCCTGCATTTTAATAGTTTAAATGTATTGCCAGAAAGTGCCTATATTGCCTCTGTGTACTGTCTCTTTAAGAGCTGCCTGGATTGCAGACATAATTAATCTGAGAGGGAGCTCTGTTAGAAGATCTACTTGTTTGCTGATCATTTGTTAGAGTAGTAATAATATTGCAGTTTGTTCTAACCTGCCTTCTTTGCAGCATGGACAGTTCTGTTTGTGTCCATCATCTTGGTCCTGGACTGTCAGAATGGGCCAATCAGTACATTTGGGACTCTAAAATGGAGCCTGCCTACAGGGGCTTGGTGGGGACCAAACTTGTAGGAATTGTAGTTTGGGGCTTTTGGTGCCTAAAATAACCTGGAGGGGGAGCCCTTGTTGTGACTGACAGACAGATCAGCCAACCGAACCTTTCGGATCTTGGGGAAAGTCCCACACTGCTTGCAGTTTCAGTTAGATCTGAGTTGGAAAGTGAAGATGTAACAGCTCGAGAAAGTTCGAGCAGCAATCCATAGTGGATTCGCATGGGAGAACTGTGGAAAGGACTGAGTTTGGCCTGCATGCCTGCCTGCCGTTCCTGAGAGGGAACTTTTGCTTTTTTTCGGACTGAATCCGAATTTGGAGAGCGAATTAAACCAGTGAATTCTGACCAGGCTTTAACCTGAAGAAGACCGAACATATGCTGAATGCAATTGGCCTGTCAGGACTTCCAGCTACCTCTGAACTCACGGATTGTTCAGAGACTCTGTAATTACGACCGAAGAGCCATTTGCCTGGTACAGTGGAATTTCCTTACATGTGAATGTGCTTTGTGCTTATAGTGGGTCATGATTTGGTTCCCAACCGTGTGTCTGAACTGTGTTTTGCTTGCTGGAGGCTGTATCCAGCTCCATGGACTGAATCTGTATCCATTTCCATTTGCCTGGGCCCTGCTATACTTACCCAGCCAGAATACCTGCTACGCAGAGAAAGTCATCGATGAGACACCGGCCTGAGGATCAGCCCTCTGCTCAACGCCTTGAACAGGAACAACGCCTCGGTGATTCATGTGGGCCCTGCTTCTCCGAGCACTCCAGCTCAACAGCCTGCAGTCTCAATTTTGTCCTGCCTATGTCCAGTATTGGGTATCATGAGTAAACATCAGGGTAGCTCTCTGAAACAACAGCTAAATCTAAAAGCGTTGTCATCTGATTGTCTTGTTGCCTTTTCTTTCACGAACTGAGCCTTCCGGCTCCGGATTACAAATAGTGTGTGTTGTGCATATTGCTTTCTTCCATCACAGGGCCACAACCAGCTGCAACGTTCCTGGCTAGCCCACCACTTTCCTACCTGGGTACCTGGGTACCCAGAGTGTGTGACTGTATAGGGACTGTAAACTGCATGCATAATTGTCTGATTAATATACTGTAGCTTTTAAGCAAATCAACTTGATTATGCCTCTCCCTTGTTTAAGTCCCGTGAATAAATCAGATTTAACTTTGTTTGCATTTTACCTGACTATGGTTCCAGTTTGTGCCAAAAGTATTGTACTGTTGCTATTTGCAGTGCTTAACCTTGTTTTACAGGGGGTCCTCAGGGTCAAGCTAGAGGAACCAGCCCTGGTGGTAAGTGCAAACAGCGTGGGTAATTGCCTGGTGAATAAGGGTCATTGTGAAAGTGACTATTGTGTATTGTTCAGGCCACTAGAAGGGAAAGAGGGGGGTTACAGTGTCCCGGAGGGCTGTGCCCAGGTTAGCTTGACCACTAACAACCCTGACCTCTGGGTGGAGGCACCCGTTTCATTACCCAGACCCCTTAACCTGCAACTAGCCAAGCAGGCAGAGGTAGTAGCCCTTGGGATAGCGCCACCTAGAGGTTACATCTTGGAGGCTCACTGCTGGGATTTTGTGCCTTCTAGTGGCCAAAAATTACAAATTATTGTTAAAGATTAATGGCTACCCCAGTAGAAATGGTTGTACACCAGTTGGTGGGGTGGTGTACTGGGCAGGAGATCGACCCCCAAAATGTTCTGCTTATACTGCATATTCCCCTGGGTACCAGTAAGGACACTGTAGAGGGAGCACTGTCCAAAATTTAATGTTTAAAAAACCCTGTGGTGGTGGGTCGACAGGTTGATTTGATCGCCCATACTTTCATAGCCTTGGTAGAGTGTAGTGACCTCGTGGACAGCTCTAAAGTGCCACAGACTATTGCCTCAGAAGGGGTCCTAGCCTCCTGGAGAGTGATAACAAAAGACAGTAAAGACCCTAGGGAGGATGAGCTCCCACCATTATCTGAGACTTTTGAGGAGAAATTTGCTAAGTTGTCGCTGGAGGAAGGGTAAACTGTAGAGGTCTTTTAGAAACTATTCCTGCCACCTGGGAGTGTTCCTTCCCCAAAACCCCCTCCCACTAGAGCACCTGTTACTGCCCCATCTTCTGTGCCCATGCCAGTGCTGGCCCCTATATCTGTACCCGCCATTAGTCATGACTCCTACCGAAGGCTGAGAATCTTCTCGGGCACCCTCCCCCCCAAGGGGAGGATGACTGGGAGACCTGGATCAACTATGTTGCCCCCTTGGTACCCGAGTAGCAGTGTGCAGAGACTGAGAAGTGGAAAAGAATCAGAAAGTTTGAGGGGCCCCGCCCTTCAAGTCATTACATTTTTGAGGTCCACGAACCCTGATGCATCTGCTCAGAAGTACCTATCTGTACTTGAAGGCAATTTTGGGAGCACTGAGTTAGGGGAGACTTTGATGTGGAAATTCCAAGGTACCAAGCAATGGAAGGGGAAACGTTTGTCTGTGTATGTTACTCGCCTAGAAAGAGCTCTGCAGAAAGCTTACTGGAACAGTGGGGTAGCCGCCAGTGATTTGAACCGTGTTAGATTGGGGCACATACTGCAACATGCCAAGCATTCTAAACTGCAGATCATCCAGTTAAGGCTCCAGGATAGAATAGGTAACCCACCTGACTACTGTGACTTGATAAAAGAACTCCGGGAGGTAGAAGGTGAAGAGGGAGATTGTAATTACATAGAACATAGAAACATAAACTTTGACGGCAGATAAGGACCGCTTGGCCAACCTAGTCTGCCCATTTCCCTACCTACAGGACAAGCCACAGATCCTAGTCAACCAACAGCCTATTTCTTACTACCCCCCACTAGAATTGCCTTATGTCTGTCCCATGTATTCTTGAATTCTCCCACAGTTTTAGACCCCACAACCTCCTCAGGAAGGCTGTTCCATGCATCCACTACCCTCTCTGTGAAAAAATACTTCCTCATATTGCCCCTGAAACCCCCCCCCATCTTTAAATTGTGTCCCCTTGTTCTTGCATGTCTCTTTTTCTGAAAGATGCTACCCTCTTGGACTTTATTGATTCCACTGAGGTACTTAAATGTTTTTATCATGTCCCCCCCTCTCCCTTCTTTCCTCAAGGGTATACATATTAAGCTCTTTTAGTCTCTCCTCGTATGGCTTCTCTTGCAGACTCTGCACCATTCTAGTTGCCCTCCTCTGGACTGCCTCTATCCTGTCTATGTCCTTGTGGAGATGGGGTCTCCAGAACTGGACGCAGTACTCCAGATGGGGTCTCACCAACTGTCTGTACAGAAGGATAACAACTTTCTGTTTTCTGCTGGTGATGCCTCTCCCTATGCATCCCAGTATACCCCCAGCTCTCCCTACTGCCTTCTCACATTGCTTGCTAACCTTAAGATCATCTGATATGATTACCCCCAGGTCCCTTTCCTTTTTTGTTTTTGTTACTACCCCCACCCCATTGTGTAATCTTCCTCTGGGTTTTTGCTTCCCAGGTGCATTATTTTGCACTTCTTTGCATTGAATCCAAGCTGCCATTCTTCTGACCATTCCTCCAACCTTGCCAAGTCCCTTCTCATCCTTTCCACGTCTCCATGTGTATCAACCCTGTTGCAGATCTTTGTGTCATCCGTAAAGAGGCATACTTTTCCTTCCAGTCCCTCTGCAATGTCACTTATAAAGACATTAAAAAGGAGTGGACCCAGTACTGAACCCTGCGGTACCCCATTATGGGGTGAGTGCAGCCCAAGTGATCATGGCACCGGAAGGCCCTTCCGAAATGGAGACCACTATGAGTGTCCCACCATGGGCTAAATGGTGGGGGGAGGAGTTGCTGAAGGAAGTCAGAAAAGTACAACTGGGTACGTTCGCTGAGGTATCCCCTGCTGACAGAAACCCTGTCAGGACGTGACTGTTACAGGGGTGGGGGTGCACCCTCAGGCATCTTCTATTCAGGGTGGCTTCTCGGCTGAGCTCAAGGAATTGACTGCCACCCTAAAGGAGCTCTTGAGACATAGTACACTACCAGCAGAAGTCAGATCACAATCTCCCATCAATGCTCCAGGATCCCCTGCTATGTTTTCTCCAAGGATGCCCCGAGAGCCTGTCATTTGTCACAACTGCGGCAAGGATGGCCATATGAAGAGGGAACTTTGGTCTCAGAAGTACTTAGAGAAAGTGGTGAACCGACTTCAAGGAGAGCTTAAGAAAAACGAGTCAGTGGTCAAGGGGTGCACAAAAAAAAAAAATTACTCACCTTAGTAATGTTGTCTGTTCTAATGGAGTCTTGCTGTATTCTGACTAATTGCAGTTAGCCCCAGCACTTCAACTGCCCCGGAGATGAAAGGGTTAAAGTCTATGCCAGGCATAGAACGTTCATCTCGAGCTCAGTTTTAAAACCTCTGTCCCAGGTACTCTGAAGTATAACCATCAGATTCTTACAAGCACTAAACTAATTGGCTAACAGTCCAGAAATTGTTTTAAAGTACTTGCCAAAAGGCCCTACATAAGTAAACAAGGGTATGAAGACTCAAGTTGAGACCCACAGAAAGAAATCAAGTAGGTAGACAAATAAATAATGAGAATAATAATAACCAATGCACCCCTGGGGTACAGCACTACACCTGCCCACCCACATCCCAAAACAGCTAGGTTCTAGGAGGGGAGGCAGGGAGGGAGGTCAGACTATAGCAAGACTCCATTAGAAGAAACAACATTACTAAGGTGAGTAATTTTTTCTTCAAACGACGTGGAGTCTTGCTGTATTCTGACTAATTGCAGACTACCAAGCAGTACCCCCCAAGAGGAGGGAACTACAGAACCTATTTTGGGAACCGGATCTGCAGTACTACTGTGCCAAACCTAGCATCACCTTTTGACTGGATGTCAAGGGAATAATGGTTGGTAAATGTGTGAACAGTCTTCCAGGTGGCTGCTTTACAGATTTCCACTAAGGGTATATCCCTGGCAGCTGCCACCGAGGCAGCCGTACCTCTGGTGGAGTGAGCCCTCAGGCCTAATGGAGGCTCCTTACCCAATTTTGAATAGCAGAACTGTATACAAGAGACATTCCATCGAGCAATGGTTCTCTTAGTGGCAGGTTTACCTTTACCCACCTCTCCATAAGTAAGGAACAACTGGTAACAGTCGTTTCTGTGAGGTTTAGTGGAGTCTAAGTAGTAACTCAAAACCCTTTTGACATCAAGACTGTGCAACCTCCTCTCTCCAGAAGAGGAATGGTCAGTAAAGAATACAGGCAAAGTCATAGATTGGTTTAGATGAAAATCTGACACCGCCTTGGGAAGGAACTTCCTATTTGTGCGAAGGACCACCTTATCCCTGTGAAATGCAATGAAGTCAGGTTCCACTGATAAGGCCTGTAATTCACTGATTCTCCTGGCAGATGTGATAGCCACCAGGAATACAGCTTTCCAAGTCAGGTACTTTAGTTCAGCTGAAGAAAGAGGCTCAAAAGGAGGCTGCATCAGCTGTGCAATACAAATATTCAGGTCCCACAGAGGAGTGGGGTTCCTGAAAGGAGGGTTGGTATGAATCAGCCCTTTGAAAAATCTATTAAAAACTGGATGAGAAGTGAAGGAAGAGACTTTCCCTGCTGAAATTAAAGCAGAAACAGCTGCCAAATGCACCTTGAGGGTGGCAGGCCAAAGGCCCAAACCATTAAGATGCACCATATAATCCAGAACAGTGGCAAAATCAGCTGAATCCAGTTGGATGCGCCTCTCAGCACACCAAAACCCAAACCTCTTCCATTTGGAGCTGTAAGTCTTTCTGGTGGAAGGCTTTCTACTAGCCTTAAGGATATCCAGAGCTGGCTGGGAAAGACTGAGACCTGCATACTCTAGCTCTCCAAGAGCCATGCCTTGAGCCTGAGAGAGTGAAGGTTGGGATACAGAATCCTCCCCTGAGAAGAGGTGAGGAGATTGAACCATCTGGGAAGGCACAGAGGTATTGCCACTGACAGTGACAACAGAAGAGGATACTAAGGTTTCCTGGCCCAGTCCAGGGCTACCAGGATCACTGTGCAAGGTTGAGACCTGATCTTGACCAGCACTCAATATCAGAGGAAAGGGAGGAAAAGCATAGAGAAACTTGTTGGTCCAAGTCTAACAGGACAGCATCCAGAGGAACAGACCCCAGAAGAAGGGGCTGCAGCAGAACAAGGGGAGCTGATGGTTGTCCGGAGCTGCAAAGAGATCTATCTCTGGAGTCCCCATCTCTGGAAAATGACTTGAAGAATGAGAGGGTTCAGGGACCACTCGTGGTGACCCCGAGAAATCCTGCTGAGAGCATCTGCAAGTACATTGTCATTTCCTGGGAGATGCACAGCGATCAGAGAAGCTTGCAGAGAATAAGCTAGAGACCACATTTTCATGGCCTCGGTGCACAGGGCCGAAGACCGAGTGCCCCCCGCTTGTTGATGTACCACATGGTTGTGGTATTGTCTGTCCTGATCTGCACCACTTTCCCCTGGATCATGTTCTAAAATGTCTTAATTGCTAGAAAGACAGCCCTGAGTTCGAGCAGGTTTATATGCAGAAGGGACTGCTGAGGGGACCAAGTTCCCTGAGCTGTGTGCTGATCCAGATGAGCTCCCCACCTCAGTAGGGAAGCATCTGTGGTGAGTATTACTGTGTGCACCTGACTGAGGAAGGGAACCCCTTGCCTCAAATTGTCCTCCTCCAATCACCACTGGAGGGCTTGAACCAGAGTCAGGGACACTGGAACCAACTTGGAGAGGGGGTCTTTTCTTTGAGACCAAAAAGCTCTGAGGTGAAATTGAATATCTCTCATCTGAAACCTTGCACCTTGCACTACTGCAGTGCATGCTGCCGTATGGCCCAACAGCTGTAAAAAGTGTCTGGCTGGCCGAGACACAAGTGGATGAAAAGAAGAGGCCAGACTGGTGAGAGATTGGATCCTTAGGGAAGGAAGAAAGGC
The DNA here is from genome assembly GCA_016271365.2 of Neoceratodus forsteri. Taxonomy (NCBI): domain Eukaryota; kingdom Metazoa; phylum Chordata; order Ceratodontiformes; family Ceratodontidae; genus Neoceratodus; species Neoceratodus forsteri. The sequence goes on from CM057458.1 coordinate 522,877,933, forward strand.
CTTGGCCTGCACAGTGTCCAGCTCCACGCCTATGAATGTGAGAAGCTGGGAAGGCTCCAGAACTGACTTTTCTAGATTCAGGATGAACCCTAAAGATTCCTGAAGATCTTGAGTAACCTTTAGATGTGATCTGACTTGGTCTGGGAACAGGCCTACTATTGGCCAGTCATCCAGATAAGGGAACAGCAGGATGCCTTGCTTTCTGTGGAAGGCCACCACCACTGCCAGACACTTGGTGAATGCCCTTGGAGCAGATGTCAAACCAAAAGGCATTGCTCTGAACTGGTAATGGCCTGAAGGCAGTTTGAATCTGAGGTGCTTTCTGTGGTACTGCCTGATATGTACTGTATGTAAAAATAGGCATCTTTGAGATCCAAGGATGCTAGCCAGTTTCCTGGCCTCAGAGAGGGAAAAATTAGCCCCAGAATCACCATCTTGAACTTTGGCTTTAAGATGTGTTTGTTTAGGTATCATAGATCTAGAATGGGTTGCCACTCCCCTGTCTTTTTTAGGGTAAGGAAGTACCTGGAGTACAATCCTTTTCCCCTGTGAATGAGAGGGACCTTTTCCACTGCCCACAGGAGCAGTAGAGATGAGACCTCTGTCTCTAAAGCCTGTGCTTCCTCTGAAGAGGAAGGGGGAAAGACCTTTGCCCTCAGCCTTGGGAACCTGGTGAAGCTGAGAGCAAGGCCCTGGCTCACCACTTCCAGAACCCATTTGTCTGAAGTGATAGACTTCCAGGCCTGGAAGAAGTGAGCCAGCCTGCCCCCTACAGGGATTGGGGAGGCGACCCTGGCTGACACATCAGGGTGCCTGTTTAGCAGGGGGCTTAGACTGAGAGGAGGGTGCGGTCCTTGTCATCCCCCTTCTGCCTCTTCTGCTAAAGAACCCCTCTGCTGAAATGAAGAGGAGGCTTGGGCCTGGTAAAAAGGCCTTTGAAAAGGCCTGCCCCTGTGAGACCTAGATTGTTGCCTTTGAGGAGTGGTCTGCTTCTCTTTGGCTGCAGCACTCCTGTATGTGGTCCTGTACTCGTCCATCTTTTTCATGTAAGCCTCTGTTTGTTCCCCAAACAGAGAGTTACCAGAGACAGGAAAATCCATGGCCTTAGTCTGGGTATCCTGAGACAAGTTAGTACACCTGAGCCAGGCAAATCTCCTCATGAAAACAGATGTAGCCATAACCCGAGAATGGACATCATTCGAGTCTACAGCAGCATGGAACTGTACCTTGGAAGCTTCAATGCCATCTGCAGCCACCTGATCCAGCTCACTGGCTAGCTGGGGAGAGGCATTCTTAGCCAGCTCCAGAACCATATCCTACATAGACTTCTGGTATCTGGCCGTGTGTGCCATGTAATTAGATTGTCTGAGTCCCAAAGAGGATGCCAGGTACTGCTTTTTTGCCATGGCATCCACTTTCCTGGAATCCTTATCTGGGGGATGAGATGCCAGAGGAATATTAGCCTTGTCACAGGCTGCAGCTTGCACTACCCCAACATGGCTGCAGTGAGTAGTAAGGAATTCCATACCAAGGCCTGACAAAGCATACCTCCTGTCCATCTTCTTATCCACAGGGGGTATGGATGTTGGCAATTTTAAGATCTTTTGGGTCTGTTTCCCCAGGGACTTATGCAGAGGGATAGACACTCTTTTGGACTCTGAGATGTCCATCATCTCAACATAGTCAGGCTCCTCCCGATCCTGTTCAGCATCTTCCATAGGGAGCTGAAGAGTGCCAGCCACCTTCCTGTAAAACAGGTAGTGGGTGGGGGACTCAGAAAGCCTGGGAGGAGAGATATTGGAATGCCTGTGTGGGGAGATGTCCAGTTCGATAGGCTCATCCAGGTCCTCATAATCTTCATCTTCATCATCTTCTTCTCCCTCCTATTTGCCCTCATAAAAAGCTTCAGGGTCATAATCGGAAGCTTGTAAGTCCAACCGAACCGACCGTCCTTGAGACAGTGTCAGTTCGGTCGGGACCGGGTGAAGCGACTGCACTATAGCAATCGCTTTGGCAATTTCGTCGGCAGTCGGAACATGAGAAACGGGATCCGAACCGACCAACTTACACTTTTCCTTTGTAGGAACCGATTCCACACAATAGGCTCTCCTCTTGCCCGAGGGGGTATTGCCCAGGTCAACAGGCAACCCCTCAGGTTCTGCCAAAACTGAACCGGGCTGGCCATCCGGGTCAGCGGACTTCTCGGCCTCCCTTTCCTTAAGCCTACTCAAGCGTTTTTCAGCAGCAGATTTAGGGAAATTTTTGCAAATTTGGCAATCTTCCTTGAGGTGGTTAAACCCCAGACAATAAACACAGGCGAGGTGGGGATCGGCCTTGGCAAAGGCCTCCCCACACGTTGCAGTGCCGAAACCCGTGGGTCGGCTTTCTTTTGGGTTTCTCAAACATGCCTCAGACAAAAGTCACCCTACCAGCGTTCGCTGCTTGTATTTACTCACAAAACCTACAAAACATATCGGTTCTGACCTTTGTCATGGGTTGGTTAAAAAAAAAACAGAAGTTAAACGTTTTTTGTACTACTTCGGTTCCTGACCGGACCGACCGTTGGGAACTGAAACACAGAACAATTTCTTTCAGCAATTACACAATTCTATCTACCTACAATACACTTACTGTACTGGGACAGAGATGTGAAGACCAAAAAATAAGGAAACGGTTGATAAAAAACCGACCGATTTACTGCTACCGAACCAAAGTGTAGGAGAGGGTCTCCGGAACGGCTTCTCAGTTAGGCGGAGTAAAGAATCTGGCGGTTACGCTTCAGAGTACCTGGGACAGAGGTTTGAAAACCGAGCTCAAGATGAACATTCTATGCCTGGCATAGACTTTAACCCTTACATCTCCGGGGCAGTTGAAATGCTGGGGCTAACTGTAATTAGTGAGAATACAGCAAGACTTCATGTTGTTTGAAATGACCTCAGTGAAGGCTTTGGCCATCCTAACTCAAACCCCTCTGTGGCTAAATTGTCTGTCCAGGCCCCTGCTGTTGCCCCTACAGACTGGTCCAAAATAGTGGGTCCTTCAATGAAGACTACCGTGGCTGTGAATGGTATTCCTACTCAGGCTGTGCTTGATAGTGAGTAACAAGTGACCATTGTATTTCAGGACTGGTATGACAAACACTTATCTGATGTGCCATTACAATCCCTGGAAGGCCTACATGTGTGGGAGCTAAGTGACAAGTCTTATCCCTACCTAGGATATGTCAGCCTCTGGTTGTCTTTTCCTGCAACTGTAACTGGTGTAGAGGAGCAAGTAGAGACACTGGCCTTAGTGTGTGTCCCCCCCAACGGACTGTATGATGGGGTTCCCCTGTTAATTGGAACAAACGCCCACATGTTTGGGAGACTAGCACAACTCTGCCATGAGAAACAAGGGCAACTGACTGGACGGGCCCTAAGAAGTCCAGCCTTAGAAAAAAGGGCATATGACTTACAACAGAAACCCAATAAAGAGGATCCAGATGAGCCAGTGGAGATAGTGTAGAAAAAGGAACCTGACTCCTTGGTATTGGCCCCCTACGCCCAGTGCACAATCCATGGAGAAGTCCGTCTAAAGAGGAATGTAACGAACAAAATATTAATGTTGGATGCACCAGGTGATGGAAAGTTGCCAGAAGGATTATTGGTTAAACCCAGCATCTTGCCTGCCCGTGCCCATGCCTATGCACAACGAGTGATGGTCCAGATTTGAAATGTGTCAGACCGGGAGGTCCGGGTGAACAGAGGGTGCACTCTAGCTACATTACACTGCACAGACAATGCAGTATTACCCAATAGCAAGTACTCTGGCCAAAAGGAGAGAGAGACCCCGGACTTATTTGACTTTGGTGATTCCCCGCTGCCAGCTGAATGGAAGGCTAGAATTAGCAAGAAACTCGCCTAGACAGATCAAGTGTTTTCGTTAAAAGAATGGGACATGGCGTGTGTCCAGGGTGCAGAGCATCATGTACACCTGCATGATGACTGGCCATTTCGAGAGCGATCCCGACGCTTCGCCCCAGAGGACATAGATGATGTGAGGAGACACCTGCAGGAAATGCTCGCTGCTGACGCGATACATGAATCAAGGACCCATATGCCTCTCCCATTGAGGTTGTGCGTAAGAAGAATGGGTCGGTGAGGATGTGTGTTGATTATTGAACCCTGAACGGCGGACCGTCCCAGATCAATACACCATGCCCCATATACAAGATGCCTTGGATTGCTTGAATAGGAGCAAATGGTTCTCAGTATTGGATCTTCACAGTGGATATCACCAGATTCCAATGGCCACGGAGGACCATGAGAAAACTGCCGTCATCTGTCCTTTGGGTTTCTATGAATTTCTGAGAATGTCACAGGGGATTTCAGGTGCCCCAGCCACCTTTCAGCGACTGATGGAACATGCGGTGGAAGATATGAACTTGCTGGAATGCCTAGTGTACCTAGATGATGTCATTGTGTTCAGACGCACATTAGAGGAGCATGAGACCCGACTGTTTAAAGTCCTAGACCGAGTGGAAAACTTCGGCCTCAAACTGTCCATTGACAAGTGCCAGTTTTTTCAAACCTCAGTGAAGTATGGGGGCACATAGTATCTGCACAAGGGATAGAGACTGATCCCAGTAAGGTCGAATCACTGATTACTTGGCCCCAGCCCCACAACTTGAAAGAACTACAATGTTCCCTGGGGTTCTGTGGCTACTACTGCAGATTCATAAAAGACTATTCCAAAGAGATTCACCCACTCCTGAATCTCGCCCAGGGTTACCCCTCTACCAACCACGAATACAAGAAAGTGGCTGTCAAAGAACCAGAGAAAGTATACTTCCGAACAAGTGAACCTTTTGGGCCCCACTGGACACCCGAATGTGAAGCAGCCTTCCACGAAGTCATATACCGGCACACTCACGCCCCCATCCTTGCCTATGCTGACCCTACCAAGCCCTATGTGCTGCATACGGACACTAGTCTGCAGGGCCTAGGAGCTGTGCTGTATCAAGACCATGTGGATGGTTTGAGACCAGTGGCTTTTAGAAACATAGAAACATAGAATTTGACGGCAGATAAGGACCGCTTGGCCCACCCAGTCTGCCCATTTCCCTACCTAATGGATAAGCTGCAGATCCTAGTTAACCAGCAGCCTACTTCTTCCTGCCCCCACCCCCTAGAATTGCCTTATGACTGTCCCATGCATGCTTGAATTCCACCACTGTTTTTGACTCCACAACCTCCTCCGGAAGGCCGTTCCATGCATCCACAACCCTCTCTGTGAAAAAATACTTCCTTAAATTACCTCTGAGCCCCCCCTCTATCTTCAAATTGTGCCCCTTGTTCTTGCACACCTCTTTTTTTGAAAGATGCTACCCTCTTGGACTTTGTTGATTCCCTTGAGGTACTTGAAAGTTTCTATCATGTCCCCCTCTCCCTCCTTTCCTCGAGGCTATACATATTAAGCTCCTTAAGTCTCTCTTCATATGTCTTCCGGTGCAGACCCTGCACCATTTTAGTTGCCCTCCTCTGGACAGCTTCCATCCTGTCTATGTCTTTGCGGAGATTGGTTCTCCAGAACTGCACTGCAGTACTCCAGATGGGGTCTGACCAGCTGTCTGTACAGAGGGATAATAACTTCCTGTTTTCTACTGGTGATGCCTCTCCCTATGCATCCCAGTATCCCCCCAGCCCTCCTTGCTGCCCTCTCACATTGCTTGCCCACCTTTAGGTCATCTGATATGACTACCCCTAGGTCTCTTTCCATTTTTGTTGTTGTTAGTATCTCACCCCCCATTGTGTACTCTTCCCCTGGGTTTTTGTTTCCCAGGTGCATTACCTTGCACTTCTTAGCATTGAATCTAAGCTGCCATACATTTGACCATTCCTCTAACCTTGCCAAGGTCCTTCTCATCCTTTCCACCCCACCTTGTGCATCAACTCTGTTGCAGATCTTTGTGTCATCTGCAGAGACATACTTTTCCTTCCAGTCCCTCTGCAATGTCGCTTATAAAGACATTGAAGAGGACCGGTCCTAATACTGAACCCTGCGGTGCAGGAGCTTGACCCCGTCAGAACGAAAGTATCCTGTGCACAAGCTGGATTTCCTTGCCCTAAAATGGGCCATTGTTGACCAGTTTCATGAGTACCTCTATGGGGAAAAGATATTGGTGAAGACTGACAATAACCTGTTAACCTATGTACAGACTTCAGCTAAGTTGGACACCACTGGGCACCAGTGGCTCTCTGCTTTATCAACCTATGATTATGCTGTCGAATACAAGCCAGGACTGAACCATATTGATGCTGATGACCTGTCATGAAGGCCAGTCTCCAAGAGTGATTGGGTTATGTTGTCTGAACCTGACATTCGAGCATTGTGCCAAAAGTTTGATAGAGACAAACAGATGTCTACGGACACAGTGGACTGTTTAGTAGATTGCTTGGGCCCTCCTGATACTGGAATACTGGCTGCCTATTGCCATTTCTCTGCTTTAGATATTAGTGTACTGCCTCAATTTGACAATGACAGCATCCACTGGGCTCTATCCCAAGACCCTATGATTCAGACAGCACTTGATGCCCTGCATGCGGGGGAAAGATGTGTCCCAGTTGCATTCCCCTGACTTGCAAACTGCCCTATTGTTTAAAGAAGGCCCCAGGCTGAAAGTTACACAATCAGTTGTTATATAGAGAGATGGTGGATCGCAGTGGTTGAGTAGATAGGCAGCAATTGGTCCTGCCCACGGCCTTTAAAGATTTGGTACCAAGGTCCCTCCACAATCACATGGGGCAGCTCGGTATTGACAGAACTCTTGACCTGGTGCAATCTCGATTCTACTGGCCCAAGATGGGGGCCGATGTTGAGCACCATGTAAAGACCTGCAGTCGTTGCCTGCAAAGGAAAGCCTTGCCTCAGAGGGCTGCTCCCTTGTCAATATTACTACCAGCACCCCCATGGAACTGGTCTGCACAGACCTTTTGTGTTTAGAACCTGATCAGCGGAATATTGGCAATGTGTTAGTGGTTACAGATCATTTCAAAAAGTATACACAAGCTTTTCCAACTAAAGATCAAAAGGCCTCTACCGTGGCCAAGGTGCTAGTGGAAATTTTCTTTGCCCACTATAGTGCCCCTCAGCGGATCCATTCTGACCAAAGCAGAGACTTTGAAAGTCAGATAATCAAAGAAATGCTCTCTCTGAGGGGGGTGCAGAAGTCAAGAACCACCCCCTATCACCCACAGGGGAACCCTCAACCAGAACATTTTGACCACACCCTTCTAGACATGCTGGGCACCCTCCGCCCAAAAGACAAGCATAAGTGGAGCCAGCAGATTAGCACTTTGGTACAGGTGTAGAATTGTGCCAAAAATTACGCTATTGGGTTCTCCCCCTACCACCTCATGTTTGGGAGGGAGGCCCGTCTGCCAATTGATGTCTGTTTTGGGGTCTCTCCAGATGGGGTCTGAGCTGAAAACTACCTGCAGTATGTACAGAAACTGAAAGCTCAACTGAACCATGCATATCAACTAGCCCAGACAATGGCTGCTAAAAGAAATCTCACCAACAAAGACAAGCATGACAAGAAAGTAAAGGCTCAAGAGCTACGGCCCGGAGACCATGTGTTGTTACGCAATTTGGGACTACATGGCAAGCACAAAATTGCTGATAGGTGGCATCATCTTCCTCATATAGTAGTTGGAAAGTTGGATGATCTACCAGCATACAAGGTACGCCCAGAGAATAACTCCAAAGCTGTCAAGACCATGCACCGTAACCATTTGCTACCTATTGGTCAAGTTATTATTGAAGCTGATCCAGCAGACATTGCCTCCCCTGGGCCAGTGACTCACAAAAAAGAGACAGAGTCAACCTACCCCAGTAGTTACAGAGTTAAGGTTTCCCCCGCAGCAGGCCCAGAATGATAGTGACTGTCAGTCCACTGCTGACGATAGTGAGTGTGACAATGCCTATTACCCCTTCTATGAATTGAGTCAGCTGTTTTGAGGTAACCCTATGACTAATTGTGGGGATGAACCTGGGCCTTCTGGACTGCCTAACCCCCAGCTTCGTCCTTGGAGCCAATGCTCCCTGAAAGTAAGGTGCAAAGCGACACATCTGAGGTCGTGGACTCTGTGTTTTGTGGAATTGTGTGAATTGCCCGAAGAAGGGGCTGATGGTCTGAGTCTCACTGGTGACACACCAGAACCTGAAGAACAATGTGAGAGTGTCGACAGCCCACCTTCAGTACTGCAAAGCCTAATTGTGCTAGAGACTCCTAAAAATGAGCAACCTGGGCCTTTGTCAGAGGTTAATAATGAGCAAAGTGTTGTAGAAACAGCCTACAGAGCAAGGAGCCGATGGTGCTCCCGGTTTGGATATTCCCATCCATGCAGAGGCACCCCTCACAAGTAACGAAAGCTCCAAAGTTAATGCTGAAAGTACAGAGACTGTGGCTGCTCCCCCCAGAAAGACTGGCCAAGCTGTCAAGCCAGTACTATGCTTTAGTTATGATTCCCCTGGGAGGCCAGTGGATTTGCCTCTCAATGTGGTTCACAAAGAGGTTTATGTCTCGCCAAGCTCACTGCCCAAATTGAGTTTGTCGGCCAATTACAGGTAACTTGTTTTTTCCTCTCAGAATGGTGCCCCTGCCCCATCCGGCCCCAAGTTAGCTGATAGGGAAGGGCCCCCTCTTACATTGTTTAATGTACAAGAAGTTATTACCTGAAACATAGAAACACGGAAGTTGATGGCAGATAAGGACCTCAAGGCCCATCCAGTCTGCCCATTACTTTCTCTACCTTATGAATGTGCCATTGGCCTTTTCTCTGTCAATGGCCTATCTATTCATACTCATCTGTATTGCTCCCATATGCCTATCCCATGCCTGTTTGAAGCCTATTCATATCCACCACTTCCTGAGGTAGGCTGTTCCATGCATCCACCACCCTTTCTATGAAAAAGAACTTCCTCACATTACCCCTTAATCAGCCTCCTTCTAATCTCATGCTGTGTCCTCTTGTCCTGCTATTTTTTTTACATTTAAACATGTTAGACTCTTTCACCTAGTTAATGCCCTTAAGGTGTTTGAATGTTTCAATCATATCACCTCTCTCCCTCCTGAAGCAGTATTATGATGTTACTAATGTGTTAATCATAGTGGAATCAGCATTACCTGTATGAAACATGCATAAGTATTGTCAACATGGATGTAGTAATACAAAGTATATCAAAAGGTATAGTGAGGTAACAAGCTAATGATATATGTCTTGTTTATATTGCATTTTATGTTGGCTCATAGCATGCTTTCTTGATGTAAGATTGGAGGTGCAATCACTTTGGGAGAATGCAGGGCATGCATCAATGGTGTGTCCCTCATTCCCCAATCAGCCAGCAGCAGGGGCCAACACCCTGCATATCTAATGTGGCCACAACATCTGAGAAAAGGTCCGCTGCAATGAGAGTGAAGCTTTCATGCAGCGTGACCACATCACGACTCCCGACATGCAGGCAACATGGCAGCAGTGACTGCTGCAACCTGTCACAATGCTGACAGGACAGCCCACTCCCCGTCAGCATAATTCCCCCTCTCCCATTTCCACTGTATGCTGAGGGGGTGCATAATCCCCCTCGGCATCATGCACCCACCAAAAAAACACTTTTCTTTGCTGACGGGGGCCCCAATCCCCGTCGGCTTCAGTCCCCCCCTTTCATTGACGATGGGGGCCCCAATCCCCGTCGGCTTCAGTCCCCCCCTTTCCAAGTTAGATCTGCCGATGGGGGAGCCCACTCCCTCTCGGCATGATGTCCCCCCCTTTCTTCTGTGCTGAGGAGGGTGCACAATCCACTTCGGCTCGTGTTCCCCACTCCCCTTCCGTATGTGCCAGCAGGGGAGCCCAATCCCCATCGGCTACTGCATCTCCCAAAAAACACTTGGGTGGCATGCTGAAGCCCACCCCAGTGTGCTAAATACCCTAAAAAAGCGGTCCCGCAATTTTTTTACCCCTGAAAAAAAAAGATCTTACTGAGAGGGCTTTGCAGTAGGTAATTACACAGGACTGGCGTCGGCGGGCGGCAGGACCCACTGAAACATTTCTGGCTAGCAGTCCCTGGCAGGGACCGCCCCCACATCAGGTGACCGGCATCAGACGACGTCGGTATAAAGGGGTGGTCCCGGACGCCCGCCTTCCAGTTCTTTCCCGCCGTCAGCTCGGTTCATAACGCTCAGTCCTGTTGCTTCGTCATTTTTTCCGAAAAGTATCAGTATTTTGTTTTTTCTTTGTCAGGTGAACGTCGGTATATGTCATCCCCTTCACGACCATGTGGTCGACAAGTGCCCGCACTGCCTTCATTTCAACGCAGCCACCCGCAGACGACGCCAGCAGTCTCTAGAAGCCCATCTCCTAAAAAAGAAGATATCCGCAATGGAGAAGGAGTTGAAGAAGCTTTAGCAGGCGTCAACCTCCCCTGAAGGACACAAGAAGCGGGACAAAGAAAGGCACTGGGAGAAGGCCTCCTCCTCCGTGACTCTGGCGGGCGCGGCCAAATGGAACGTCCCTCTGGGGATTGCCCGACGGCAGCCTCCAAGGCTTTGGAGGGCGTCGGCCCACCCGTCGGGTTCATGTTCAAGCCCACCGGGTGCCTCCAGGCAAAAGGAGGCTTCTGCCCCCAGTACCGCTGCAGGCTTGCGGCCTACTGGTGCGGGCGCCTCCCATAAGTCAGACGTCAGCTCCTCCGAAGTCCGCCGGGAGAAGGCCGCTAAGATGCCCGACCCTTCAGGTCGGCGTATGGCAGTGTCCCCCTCAGACCAGGCCTCTTCCCATCCTCGGCCCGCCTCCGACAAGGGACTCCCGAAGTCGGACGCCAGCTCCTCTGGCGTCCGCCGGGATTCGGCCCCTAAGTCACATGTCGGCTCCTCCGATGTGCGCCAGCCTCGAAGCCTACAGCTGACCCTGCTCCGTCTGTCGTCCCAGGTTCCCCGCAGCTTTCGCTGCCATCTGGGGAGCCCGAGTCCCCCCTGCCTGACCCCAGGGACTTTTCCCCTCCGTCCCCGGGTGAGGCTCAGGATGCTGCTCTGCCGTCAGATCCCCTTCCTACAGAGCCGGATCTGATGCGGCTCCCCAGACGCCCGGCTCGATTCGGCTCCGCCCGATACCCGGCCCGACACGGCCCCGCCCGGCGGTTCCGGCAGCAGCCCCTCCGACGCCGGCGGGGGATATTCCTCTCCCATTGGGCCCTCCACCCCACGGGCCTATCACGGTTGATCTACCTGTGGAGTTTCCTACTGGGCCGGCTGCTCCGGCAGCTCCTCCGGTACCTGGATATCCGCCATCTTATCTGCCGCCAGTTTACCCAGGTCCACAGTATCCTGCTCCGCAGTATCCAATGCCACAATACCCAGCTCTGGTATTCCCGCAGCCGGGCTATGGATACTCTCCTTACGGATTTCATCCATACAACTATCCCCCTCCTCCTCCTCCACCACCCCCTAGACCACCGGTGGATCTCCAGGAGACTCTGGCCTCCTGGTGGGCTGAGGCCAAGGCTCAGCTCACCAAGGAAGTCGAGAGCCATCTTACGGCGATGGTGCCACCTCCGGCTCCCATACACCCCAGACGGCACACTCCCTCTCCGCCTCCGGATTCCCGGGCCCTGCCCTCGGGATCTAGAGAGGGGCAGGACACGCGTCCAGGGATCCCCCCTAAGGAACCCGTTCCTCCCCCTAGATGAGCTACGGAGTCTTACTTTGCTTCAAATTCCTCTTCTTCTTCTCTCTCGGACTCCTCGGATTCCTCCGATGGTTGTTCTGAGAAAGACGACGAGCCTCGCTCTCCGTCCAAGCCCCGGTCGAGGACTCCTCCGAAGTCTCCTCCGAAGGATCCTTCCTTCACGGAGTTGCTCAGGAAGATCCAGGAAGTCCATCAGTGGCATTCCTTAGAACCAGATCCTCAGCAGGTTAAACTGGCCGAACATCTGGACTTGCCCCTAATGGCCCCTACTCTAGTGCCACCCTGGATCGAGCCTCATGCCCACCTTGTTTCCACCATTTGGAAACAACCATCGGCTTTAGCCCCACTTCCTCGGAAGTCCAACAGGCGATACCAGGCTCTGGAGGGTGTAGACTTTTTAGACTCTCACCCCCGTGCAGACTCGGTTGTGATTAGCGCCGCTCACGGCCGGTCAGCACACCCGAAACATTTGAGCTCGTCTCCCCCAGATAAGGAATCTCACCTTCTGGATCAGTATGGAAGGAAGATATGCTTCTTCCACACTGGGGATTAGGGCCCTAAACTATGTAGCACATATGGGGGATTACCAGAAGGCTGTCCTTACCCAGGCGGAATCCAAGATTGACTCCTTGCCTGACTCCCAAGTCAAGCAGGAGTTAGCCAACCTAGTCCGTTCTGCTTCGTTCAGCCAGTCGTCACATTCTGAGGGCGACCTACGACGCAGTGGACACGCGAGGATGGAGTTCTGCATTCGCGTGAAGTCTTCGGCACCACGCTGGCTCCGTGTGTCAGGTCTGGTCCCGGAGGTGCAGTCAGCAATCCAAGAAGCACCTTCAGAGGTTCTGTGCTTTTCGGTGGTGATGTCAAGGACATCATCACTGACTTCAGGAGAAGGGACGGCCCTTAAATCTGTTGATTCAATGTACCGTCCCTATCCCCGCGACGTCCTTTCAAAGACGCAGCCGGCCTCAAGCGAAACCTCAGGGAAGGCGGGCCACCAAACGTCGGGCTACTACAGCTGCCAGGCCCCCGCCGCCCAAAAAAGCAGCGGGTGCCCCAGCTGTGGCGCTGCCTCACACCACCTGACTCCTTCCCTCTCCAACCGCCTCCGGACGCCCCGGAGGAACCGGTAGAAGGGAGATTCTCCCTCCACCTTCTGGGCTGAGAGAGGATAACATCAGATTCATGGGTGCTTCAGATCATAGCAGAGGGGCACTCCATAGAGTTTCTGCAGAAACCTCCACGTCACCCCCCTCTGAACTCCTCTTACTCAAGGGACCATCTTCCTTTGGTCAAGGAAGAAATTTCTGCTATCCTCGTGAAGCAGGCCATAGAGCCCACCCCCCCAACTTCATGGGACGGGTTACTATTCCCATTTCTTCCTTGTACCAAAGAAGCCGGGAGATCTCAGACTCATTCTCAATCTCAGCTCCCTGAACCTATATGTGGAATACAAGAGGTTCAGGATGCTCTCCCTTCAAACCCTCTTGCCCCTGCTTCGGCCGGGCCAATGGCTTTGTGCACTGGATATGCAGGATGCGTACCTGCATATCCCCATTCGCCCTTCGTACCGAAAGTACCTCAGGTTTGCGTTCCAGGGGGACCACTACCAATTCTGGGCACTCCCTTTTGGCCTTTCCTCGGCTCCCCGAGTCTTTACCAAATGCCTGGCAGTGGTAGCGGCCCATCTGCGTACTTTGGGAGTTCAGGTTTTTCCCTACCTGGGCGACTGGATCCTGGCAGCCCCATCCAGGGAGGAACTCTTGCTTTTTCTCTCCCTCACCCAGCAGGTTTTCGCTGGCCTGGGTATCACCATCAACCATTCCAAGTCTCATCTGGACCCTTCCCAGAGACTCCAGTTCATCGGGGCAATCCTTGATATGACAATGTGCAGGGCCTTCCTGCCTCCGGACAGGGGGGCCTCCCTCCAGTCCCATATTTCCCTTCTATCGGAATGCAGGAGGGTTCCAGCGAGGTCGGTGCTCCGTCTCCTGGGGCTTATGGCGGCTGCCATCCCGACGGTTTCGCGCACACCTCCACATGAGGATCTCTCAGTGGACTCTCCGCTCTCAGTGGGATCAACTGGTAGATGACCTAGATCATCTGGTACTGATCTCCTCGCCAATGATAAGAGACTTGCAATGGTGGATGGTTTGAGAGAACCTATTCCGGGGGGTCCCCTTTTCTCATCCTCCCCTGCTCAGACTCTGACCACGGACGCTTCAGGCGAAGGTTGGGGAGCCCATCTGGGTCCTCACTGAACCCAGGGCTTATGGTCAAAATTGGAGTCAGTTCTCCACATCAATGTGTTCGAGCTTCGAGCAGTGCTGTATGCTCTCCAGGCCCTTCACTAATACATCCTTCCTGGTCACCTAGCTGTCCAAACAGACAACACGTGTGTAGTGTGGTACATCAACAAGTAGGGAGGGACTCAGTCCTACCCCGCTATGCAGGGAAGCGATGAGGGTTTGGGAATGGGCAACTCTTCACAACCTTCACCTCATGGCGATCCATGTTCTGGGAATCGACAATGTCCTGGCAGACAAGCTAAGTCGTTCTTCGGCTCTGCCACACAAGTGGGAACTGGACCACAAAGTCCTAAAAAGCATCTTCCAGACTTGGGGGACTCCACAGATAGACCTGTTCGCCTCCTCCAAAAATGCAAAGTTTCCAACCTATTGCTCGCTCGCTCCAGAGCGAGGCGCTTTCTGGAGCGACGCTCTGTCTCTAAACTGGAAGGACAGATTCATCTATGCTTTTCCCCCAATTCCTCTGGTCCCTCATGTGTTGTAGAAACTAGCATTGGAAGGAGCGAGAATGATTCTGATCGCTCCTTTCTGGCCCAGGCAAATCTGGTTCTCTCTTCTACAACAATACTCAGAGGTGCCTCCTCTTCCTTTATCTCGAGGATTGCTGACCCAGGATCAGGGGACCCTGGTCCATCCGGGACTCAAGTCTCTTCAACTTCATGCATGGCTCCTGCAGACCTAGCCCAATCTCGCTTTGGCATCTCTCCTAAGGTGGCCGAGATTCTGGTGGAGGCTAGAAAACCCTCCACTAGGTCCACCTATGCCATGAAATGGAAAAGATTTTCCATTTGGGCTGCTTCCAGGAATGTGGAGCCCTTCTCCTGTCCTGTAGCCATTCTGCTTGATTACCTGCGTCATCTTTTCAACCTGGGTCTCAGTCACTCCTTTTTGAAAGTCCATATGGCAGCTATTTCAGCCTACCATGTCCCTTTCACGGGTAAGGCATTTGCCCAACTGGAGGTATCCAAGACTTTTCTCAGAGGGGTCCTTCATCTCAGACCCCCTGTTCGGACTCTGGCTCCCCCCTGGGAATTGAACTTTGTTCTCGAGAAACTTACCCTTCCTCCTTTTGAGCCTGCGGCTGCCGCAGACTTGAAGTTGTTATCGTGGAAGACACTTTTCTTGGTGGCCATTACTTCTGCTCGCAGAATTTCCGAGCTCCAGGCCCTTATGTGCAAAATCCCTTATCTGATCTTTCACAAAGAAAGAGTAGCTCTTCGCACGAATCCTAAGTTTCTCCCAAAAGTGGTAGTGGAGTCTACCTTAAATCAGTCTATTGAATTACCTGCCTTTTTCACGCAGTACTCCAATCAAGGAGAATACTTTCTCCATACCATGGATGTCTACAGGATTCTGAGATACTACACCGATAGGACGAAGGATCTCAGAAAGACTGATCAGTTGTTCATCTCTTTTGCTCACAAAAGGGAAGGCAGTGCTGTCTCCAAGCAATGCCTATCCAACTGGTTGGCTCATTGCTTCACTTTCTGTTATGACAAGTACAACAAGACCCTACCGGGTCAAGTCAGAGGTCACTCCACTCAAGGAGTAGCAGCCTCTGCGGCTTGTTTCAAGAACGTGTCTGCGGCAGACATCTGTGCTGCCGCCACTTGGACTTCCATCCATACATTCACTAAACATTACAGTTTGGACATTGCCTCTCGCCGTAGAGCAGGCTTCGGGTTAGCTGTCTTGCAAGGCCTCCTATCTTGAGGTTTGCAAAGTTGTTTGCTACTTCTTGGAGTAGTTCCTCCTCCCGGTGCCTTTTCATTTGTTCCAGACTGCTTGGGATTCTGTCCTATATGTAATTACCTACTGCAAGAGCCCTCTCGAAGTAAGATAGTACAGTTACGTAAGAACTTACCGTAACAGTAGATCTTCGAGAGAGGCTCTTGCAGTAGGTAATACCTTCCCGCCCTCCATCCCCCTAGGCTTTTTCAGCTCCTTTTCCATTGAGGGAAATATCTGCTTCTCTGTCCTCCAAGCCTTCCGGGCCTGTGGCGGGAAAGAACTGGAAGGCGGGCGTCCGGGACCACCCCTTTATACCGACGTTGTCTGACGCCGGTCACCTGACATGGGGGCGGTCCCCGCCAGGGACTGCTAGCTAGAAATTTTTCCGTGGGGTCCTGCCACCTGCCAATGTCAGTTCTATATGTAATTACCTACTGCAAGAGCCTCTCTCGAAGATCTACTGTTACGGTAAGTTCTTACGTAACTGTACTTTCCCTCACCGTCTCCCTCTCCCCCCGCAACCCGTGCCCTCCCTCTGTGCACCCTGCTTCCCCACACCACTCCCTCACCCCATACTTACCTCCGGAGTCTGGCACGACGATCTTCGGTGGACCAGGAACAAGTCTGCACTCATCAAAGCCGACCGCAAACTGAGGAAATGCCGATAAGCTGTATAATGGAATGAATAGGGTTTTTTCAACTTTTATGCATATCTCAGGCATTTTTTGGAATTTTGGCACCAAATTTTCAACATGGGGTTTTTGGGACCCCTCCTCATGAATTCTGTCACTGTCATGTCGTTATTTGGCCCCAAAAGGTGATTTTGCAGTCATTGTGAGGAATCACCTTTTGGGACCGATTAACGAACTGACAGTGCCAGTGTTCATGAGGTGGGCTCTCAAAAAGCCTATGTTGCAAATTTGGTGGACAAAATCCAAAAAATGACTGTTTTACAAGCGTGCGTTGCACAGTTGCTATGCACACTCGTAACTCTGAAATATTTTCATGCCAGATTTTTAACACTGGCATTTTTACACACCTCCTTGTGAACAGTACAGCTGTCATTTTTCACATCCTGGCCGAAATGTGTTTTTGCACTTCTGGCGCAGAATAGCGCGGTCGCTGTGGAAAATCAGTGTTTGGGACAGATTACAAAAATGACAGTGACACTGTTCATGAGCAGAGGTCCTAAAATGCCTATGTTGAAAATTTGGTGGTGATACTCCATAAAATGACTGTTACAAGCGTGCATTGCGCAGTTTGTACGCACGCTCGTAAGTTCGTGAATTTATAATATTTTCACTCCAGATTTTCAAATTTGCCATTGTTCTGCACTTCCTTATGAACAGTATAGCTGTCATTTTTCACATCCTGGCCGAAATGTGTTTTCTCAGTTCCGGCGCAGAATAGCATGGTCGCTGTGGGAAATCCATGTTCAAGACACATTATGAAAATGACAGTGACACTGTTCATTAGCAGAGGTCCTAAAATGCCTATGTTGAAAATTTGGTGATGAAAGTCAAAAAAAAAAGGGTGTTTTACGAGCATGTGTTACACAGTTTCCACTCACGCTCGTAACTTCGTGAATTTGTAATATTTTCACTCCAGATTTTCAACATTGGCATTTTTCCACACCTCCTTATGAACGGTACAGCTGTCATTTTACATATCCTGGCTGAAATGTGTTTTCACATGTCCGGCGCAGAATTGCACGGTCGCTGGGCGAAATCAGTTTTCGGGACAGTTTGAGGAAATGACAGTGACACTATTCATGAGCAGAGGTCTTAAATGCCTATGTTGAAAATTTGGTGGCGAAAGTCCATTAAATGAGTGTGTTGCAAGCGTGCGTTGTGCAGTTTCCATGCACCCTTTTAACTTTACAAATTTGCAATATTTTCATGCCAGATTTTCAACACTGTCATTTTTTTCACACCTCCTTATCAACAGTTAAGCTGTCATTTTTTTTTGCAGCCTGCCCAAAATGAGTTTCCGCAGCTGTGGCGCACAATGGCGTGGTCGTTGTGAGAAATCACCTTTTGGGACACATTAACAAAATCACAATGCCACTGTTCATGAGGGGAGGTCCCAAAATACCTATGTTGAAAATGTGGCTAAAAAACTCCCACAAATAATTGGGTTACGGATGTGTGTTGTGCAGTTTCTATGCATGCTAATGATTCCACCAATTTTTCATTTTTTTCACTCCAGATTTTCAACGTTGCCATTTTTTGTACGCTTCCTCATGCAGTTGTCATGTTCCACATTCCTGCCCAAAATATGTTTTCGTCCCTGTGTTGCCAAATGGCATAGCCGCTGTGCAAAACCACCTTTCAGCTTACAAACTGATTGTGCCGCTGTTCATGAGGTGGGGTCACAAAAAGGCCATGTTGAAAATTTGGAGTGAAAATACCAACACACGACTATGGTGTTAGGGTTTCCAACTGTAACACCCATAGAGACTGAAAGGTGTCAGGGGTGTGACTTGCGATCATCAGCTGCAATGCTCATGCTATTCCACCCCCACCCCCACCCTGCAGCCAGTGACAGGCATTGTGGTGTGCCTTGCAGTGTTCAGCCACAAAGTTCATCCCATTCTCCTATACTCCACCCACCTCCACATATTTCCCTATGTAATGGGTAAGTATAATGCCAAAGACCCCAAAGCACACCACAATACTTGTCAGTGTTTACAGGGTACGGTGAGGTACAATGGCATGAGCATTATAGCTGAAACCCAAAGGCACACCCCAATGCCTGGCTGCCTCACAGGGTGGTGGGTTACGCTACCGTCATTTCACTGTCATTCTTATTACGCATCTCTAACTCCGGCACTACCAATGCCAATGCCAGCAAGACAACATTCGGCATTGACAAATGCTTGTTGATATTGTGATGGTACAGTCTTGACGTGGACGCCACGTTTTCAACAGGCAGGGATGGGTGTAACCCCCCCTACAAATGAGGGTTCCTGAAAAGTCTTCCTTGAGATTGCTTAAATGCTCACTGCCAGGCTGGTGTCCTGCGTTTTAGCAGTTTAAATGTATTGCCAGAGAGTGCCTGTATAGCCTCTGTGTACTGTCTCTTTAAGAGCTGCCTGGATTGCAGTCATAATTAATCTGAGAGAGAGCTCTGCTAGAAGATGTACTTGCTTGCTGATCATTTGTTAGAGTAGTAATAATATTGCAGTTTGTTCTAACCTGCCTTCTTTGCAGCATGGACAGTTCTGTTTGTTTCCATCATCTTGGTCCTGGACTGTCAGAATGGGCCAATCAGTACATTTGGGACTCTAAAATGGAGCCTGCCTACGGGGGATTGGTGGGGCCCAAACTTGTAGGAATTGTAGTTTGGGGCTTTTGGCGCCTAAAATAATCTGGGGGGGGGAGCCCTTGTTGTGACTGACAGACAGATCAGCCAACCAAACCTTTTGGATCTTGAGGAAAGTCCCACACTGCTTGCAGTTTCAGTTAGATCTGAGTTGGGAAGTGAAGAAGTAACTGCTCGTGATAGTTCGAGCAGCAATCCATAGTGGATTCGTGTGGGAGAACTGTGGAAAGGCCTGAGTTTGGCTGCATGCCTGCCTACTGTTCCTGAGGTTCAACTTGTGCTTTTTGTTTGGACTGAATCTGAATTTGGAGAGCAAATTAAGCCACTGAATTGTGACCAGGCTTCAACATGAAGTCTGAAGATTTGCTGTATGTGATCGGCCTGTCAGGACTTCCAGCTACCTCTGAACTCATAGATTGTGCAGAGACTCTGTAATTGTGACCAGAGAGCCATTTGCCTGGTACAGTGGAATTTCCTTACATGTGAATGTGCTATGTGCTTATAGTGGGTTGTGATTTGGTTCCCCACTCTGTGTCTGAACTGTGTTTTGCTTGCTGGAGGCTGTGTCCAGCTCCACGGACTGAATCCATGTCCACTTCCATTTGCCTGGGCCCTGCTACACTGGCCCAGCCAGAATACCTGCTACACAGAGAAAGTCTTCGACAAGAGAATGGCCTGGGGATCAGCCCCCTGCTCAACGCCTTGAACAGGAATGACGCCATGGTGACTCGTGTGGGCCCTGCTTCTCCGGGCACTCCAGCTCAACCGCCTGCAGTCTTGATTTTGTCCTGCCTGTGTCCAGTATTGGGTATCATGAGTAACCATCAAGGTAGCTCTCTGCAACAACAGCTAAATCTAAAAGTGTTATCATCTGATTGCCTTGTTGCCTTTTCTTTCACAAACTGAGCCCTCCGGCTCCGGATTACAAATAGTGTGTGTTGTGCATATTGCTTTCTTCCATCACAGGGCCCCAACCAGCTGCAACATTCCTGGCTAGCCCACCATTTACCTACCTGGGTATCCAAAGTGTGTGACTGTGTAGGGACTCTGAACTGCATGCATAACTGTCTGATTAATATAGCTTTTAAGGAAATCAACCTGACTACGCCCCTCCCTTGTTTAAGTCCCGTGAATAAATCAGATTTAACTTTGTTTGCATTTAACCTGACTGTGGTTCCAGTTTGTGCCAAAAGTATTGTACTGTTTCTATTTGCAGTGCTTAACCTTGTTTTACAGGGGTTCCCCGGGGTCAAGCTAGAGGAACCAGCCCTGGTGGTAAGTGCAAACAGTGTGGGTAATTGCCTGGTGAATAAGGGTCATTGTGAAAGTGACTATTGTGTATTGTTCAGGCCACTAGAAGGGAAAGAGGGGGGGTTACAGTGTCCTGGAGGGCTTTGCCCTAGTTAGCTTGACCACTAACAACCCTGACCTCCGGTTGGAGGCACACGTTTCATTACCCAGGCCCCTTAACCTGCTGCTAACCAAGTAGGCAGAGGTAGTTGCCCTTGGGATAGTGTCACCTAGGGGTTGCACTACCCCCACCTGTTAAATGCAAATTATATCTGTTAAAGTGTTGTGTGTATGTACTGTATATGATTATGTATTGACTGCTAAACAAGTGCGTGTTGAATGGAAAATTTGTCTGTGTACGATGTCATTCACTGGCTGCCTATCCTTCAAAATGTTTGGCTTTGCCCTATATGTTTCAGTTTTATGTACAGACTAAGCTCTATGTTTATTTTATTTGATTGTGTATTTCAGTATTGTATCCCCAATTCCCCTTTCCCCCAGGATGCATCTGGAAACAAGCTATTGTAGCTCAGTAAGCCTTTCCTGGTGAAACTTTTCAAAATAAAAAAAATAAATAAAAAATCCTCAGAGGACAGGAGAGAGAACTGAACTCCTGAACAGGGGAACCATCAGACTCTATGGGTTCACCTCCCTCCTCCTCTTCCTCATAACAGAGTTTAGCCTCTTCCACCACAGATATTGGTATTGGTACAGTAGCCTGGGGTGGCTGGCATGGACATAAAGGGTCCCATAGCCTGGAAAAACTGTCATGCTTTAGTCAT
Source organism: Neoceratodus forsteri (assembly GCA_016271365.2). Lineage (NCBI taxonomy): Eukaryota > Metazoa > Chordata > Ceratodontiformes > Ceratodontidae > Neoceratodus > Neoceratodus forsteri. The sequence continues at coordinate 522,899,089 of CM057458.1, forward strand.
GTCCTCCACAGATGGCATTCTAGATTTGTCAATTAGCATCTCCTTTGCTTCTTCAGCAGGAGGGGCAGTGACTTGCTTATGTTTCTGCTTTTTCTTAGCAGGCTCCTGTTCCGATGCCTGCTCAGTAGACCATTCTATCTTAGAGGACTCAGGAGTCTCCTTATCAGAGACCCTGACGTCTGTGTCACTCTTAGTAGACTTGTCCTTCTGCTTATTCTGAGGAACCAGACTCTCTCCAGAGCCTGGTTGTGAAGAGCAGGCAGTCTGAGAAGCCATAATTTCTTCATCTTTCTTAGCCCACTTTTTAACTGTTTTGGGGCAGAACTTGATATGGCGCTCACAACTTGTAAAATCGTGATCAGGACCCAGGACTTAAAGCACAACTTGTAGCAGTCTACCTTAGCCAGGAGTTTGTGACACTCAGTACAATTTCCAAAATCTGTGGGTCCTGTTCTTTTCTTGGGTGTGTCACACATGCCAATCACTTACCACCTCAGAGGAAAACACGGCTCCAAAATAAGTTAGTGGTTCAGTTCCCAAAAGGAATAGGAACCACAATTTAAATGTAATTCAAACACGTTTTTACAGCCAAAAGTGAAAAATATCATCTTGGTTCCCTCAAGTAGTAACCACAGCTTCCAAGAGTAAGGAACAGTAAAGCAGTTACAAAAAATGGCTACCCGCTAACAAATGAAATGAACAAAAATAACTTTTAATATGAATTTTGTGTAAAAGAAATGCAGTTCTGTTAAAGCAGGATCCGTGCCTCAAGGCCTTTCCTTGGTTCTCAGGAACTGATCGGGAACCGAAGGAAATAGTGATTTTAACCAAAACCACCCTAACTAATACAGAGTTATTGAAATCTGACAAACTAAAACTGGCACTAACAAATTAACAAAGGAGTAGACTGTAGACATCAACTGAGTGAAAAGTGACTTTGGGGTGATGCTTTCTCTCTGGCGGAGAAATAAATCTGACATTAGAAGGCAGGGGAGAACGTAACTACTCAGCAGAGTTCTGAATTTTATTCTAAGGATCTCTAATTAGCATAAACTTGTAAGCTCCAGGGCAGTTTATTCCAGGGGGATGATTGCATTTGTCATGCAATAGTGAGGGATTCCTGGGGTTTGAATGCATGAATTCAAACTTCTACAAAATTCCACTAGCATACTCTCACACAGGCACACACACATATGCCTCATATGGAAGCAGAGGCTCAATTTTATCAGAGGAGCTGCTGGAAAGGTGAATCTGGCACCTTCAAATCAAATCAGCTTTATTTTTATAGCGCCTTTCAGAACCAAGGCGCTGTACATAAAACCAAATACATCAAATATAAATAAAATTAAAAACAGGAACAATAAAAACAGATCATCCATATTTAGGGAAGGCTAATTCAAATAAATAAGTTTTAACTCCGTTTTAAATCTTCCGATGATCAGGCTTTCTCTTAACGACAAGGTAAAGAATTCCACAGAGTTGGAGCTGAAAAAGAAAAGGCACAAAATCCAGATGTCCTCAATCATACCATGGGAATCTCCTGCAATCCCTCATGGGCGGATTGGAGAGGATGGAGGAGGCAGTAGGGTACCAGGAAATCTTGCAGCTAATCAAGTAGGGTTTTAAAGGTTAGCAAGCCAACCTTAAAGGTGATCCACCACTTAACAGGCAGCCAGTGCAGCTCGCGAAGCACAGGCGTAATATGACTGGTTATAGAGGTCCCAGTCAAACACCTGGCTGCCGCATTCTGCACCAGCTGCAAGTGGCAGATATCAACCCCTGGTAGCCCTCGGTAGAAGGAATTGCAGTAATCAAGACAGCTAGTGACAAACGCATGGACCAATGTTGGAAGATCATCTGGAGGAACCAGGTGTTTCACCCGGGCGATATTCCTCAGATGGTAAAAAGAGGATTTGACAACAGTTGACACCTGAGATTTTAGAGTCAGACCATCATCAAAAATAACTCCCAGGTTACGCACCCGGTCTGATTTAATGAGCGGTATACCATCAAGCAACAAGCCTGATGGTTGTCCAGCTCCCACCCGCCCCCAGATGACCTGGGTCCACTACTAACACTTCAGTCTTGTCTGTATTCAGTCTCAAACAGCTGGAGCTCATCCAGGTTCTGATCTCAGTAAGGCAATTATTTAGCATGAAGAGTGCATCATTCTGTCCGGACAGAAAGGACATATATAGCTGAGTGTCATCTGCATAGCAGTGAAAACTCAAATTGTATCGCCTGATGATATCTCCCAATGGCAACACGTACACTGAAAACAAACATGAGCACCAGAATAGAGTCCTGTGGCACCCCACAAAGCAGGGAGTGAGCACCAGAGGAATAAATTCCAGTGGCAACTCTCTAAAAACTGCCCATGAGGTATGAATGGAACCATTTAAGGACTGTACCAGACAGCCCACAAAAGAGCCAGAGGTGCTCCAGCAGCACAACATGGTCTACAGTGTCTAATGCAGTAGAGAGATCAAGAAGGACCAGAATGGTACATGCCTTTTGATCTCTAGCCATTAGGAGGTCATTCAATACCTGGACAAGAGCCTCCATGCTATGCTTCTTCCTAAAACCAGACTGGAGAATATCATAGAGATTGTGAGTTGTAAGATGATCATCCAGTTACAACGCAACCACCTTTTCAATAACCTTAACAACAAATGGCAGGTTAGAGATAGGTTGGTAGTTGGCTAGACAGTCTGGATCCAAGGAGGATTTCTTAAGGAGTGGTCGAACGACTGCCTCCTTAAGGGCATCAGGAAAGCCCCCCTCACCAAGGACTTCCAGACAATTTCAGTAAGGATCGGGCAGATAACATCTAAATATCCCACTAAAAGGGGTGTAGGGCCTGGATCTAAACTACAACTGGTTGGGTGCAATATTTGGACGATCTTCACAATGTCCATGAATTCCAGCCCGCAGAAATCTGACCAGATAGAGCGAGTGCATGCCACTTCCTGTCAACCACTGCAATCCCTCGTAGGAGAGGTCAGACCAATGCCAGATCTGATGCTGGCAACCTTATCTGCAAAGAATTGAGCAAACTCCTTGCATCTCAGCTGAGAAAAGCTTCTCTGGGCTGGAGACAAATTGTGCAATCCAATCTGTCAACAGTCCAGAAAAGCTGAGTCAGTTGATTCTGTGCAGCAAGCATCTCTCTGGACAAGAATTCTGCCTTCTTATGGGTGATTTCTGATTGATAGCCATCATAATGTGCCATCAACCTAAGCCTGTCAGCATCATGGACAGATTTCTGCCAGGCTCTCTCCATCCTTCGGCCAACTCACCTCAACTCCTTCAAGGAGCCATCAGACCAAAGGATCCTTGGGCGAAGGGTGAGAGGTCGAACATGAACAGGAGCAGTCTTGTCCAGAGTATCTCCCACAGCCTTATTATAGGCTAGTACGAGATCATCTGGACTAATGCATTCACCCGACAAGCCCGATAGGTCCAGCACCGCAGACAGCTTACTAGGGTTAAACCCCCTTAAAGGGCGGTACTGAACCATCTCCATAGGGGAAGACCTATTGGGGGGCCCTAAAGCTGAACCTTATGGTGTAATGGTCAGACCAGCTGACTGGTTCCACCCCCAGATCAGCTATCTCCATACCCAAAAGAAAGGTCAGATCCAATGAATGGTCCCCTACATGGGTCGAGGAGGTAACTACCTGTGTAAGACCCAGCACCGTCATCAGCTGGAGGAGATTTTGACCAAAATGCAAGAGTTCATCATCGACCCAGGCACTGAAGTCCCCCAGAACTATTCATCTGGGGGACCGCCATACCATGTCAATGATGAAGTCTGCTATCTCCTGCAGGAATTCTCCTCCGTCTCCTGGTGGAAGGGAGACAAGGAGAATCCCTCAACCTACACCCTCTCCCACAATATATTCTAAGGATCTGGTACTTCCCAATGGCACATCCACAAGGCCCAGCTCAGTCTTAAACATAAAGGTCACATCCCCGCCCCTACGATCCAACCTTGGACGGTGTATCACTGAGAACCCGGTTGGAGTTGCCAAGGCCAATACAGGACCTGCATTTTCATCCAGCCAGGTCTCGGTGATGCAAGCCAGATCAGTTGTTCCAACAAGTTCAGCTATAATAGCTGTCTTGTTTTTAATAGATCTAGCATTGCATAACACCGCCATGGTAGGATGAGCTGTCGAGGAAGACCTTGGCACCTGCCCACTAACATTGGAGTCCTTGGGTATGGAGACAAGACAAGGAAGACTTCTATCCTGACTCCATTTCACCCCAGGGCATCTCCTGGACTCCACATTTCCAATCCGCCCTTCCCTTTCCTGTCCCTCACCAGGCCCAGCTCTCCCCCTTCTTTTACGCTTTCTAAGTATACCCAAAGCATGACACCTAAAATAGGTGTTGGATGACAACGGAGGACATTCAAAAGGACATAATTCCCTGAGCCTGGTGGGGGAATAGTGCTTGACCATTGCTAAACCTCCCCAACACATTATGATGCTATGTAAAATGGTAAAGAAAACCAAATAGGCTAAAATCAAGAACCGACCCCAAATGAAACAGATAAATCGAATCTTAATAACAGTACTCTTATACCCTAAGCAATAAGAGTTAATAGACAAAAAAATGAACTCAATAAAAACAGAAAAACAATCCCAACCCACCCCAAAATTTAAAACCCCAAAAACAACAATCCAAAAGATGGCCACAGCTCTAGATTAAGTTACTTATTAATGTCCAGTAAGATATATTATCAAATGTCTTTTGCCAAGTCCTTTAAAGTTTATACAACAAGGGTAGCTCTCACCCAACCCTTGTAAGAATGTCCAGGAACCTTCCCTGAATCAGGAACTCCCTTCTGGAAGAGAGCAACTGAGAAGCTGTGGCAACTGCTTCCTGAGACTCTAGCCCGGATGGGCTGGCTTGGAACCAAACATCCAGAAAGTGAAGGCATGAATCCCGAGGTTGTAGCAAACTCATCTCTGAACAGGTACTTGTTTACCCTTCAAGGTCAAGAAATGGGTGCATGCTGCCTGTTATCTTGTAACTAAGCAAAGGAGTAGGAACCCATGTTCCGATTCACCACGGAACAACTTCTACTATTCTGAGGCCCTGTCTCTCAGAGGAAGAGGGTCTGACAGAGAGGCAAGCAGACTGTGCTGCCGCCTGGGTCTGGGGAAAATCTCTGTGAAAGTGGGACAGTATTGCCCTTGAACAATCCTGATGACCCATACATCTGCTGGATTGGACTTCCGCTAGTTATAAAAACTAAAATCAAGTTCCCTCCACTACCTCCGAGAGGCATCCACCACAGACAGCTGAGGTGGGACCTGGGCCGGATCCAAGAAAATGGTACCAGGCGCTTTTGGACCCTGTGCCCTCTGCTGCAATGACAAAGGCTTCCAGTCCTCTACCTTGAAAGGACTGCCTGTTACAAGAATGATGACAGTGCCATCCCTCTGAGGGGCAGCAGGAGTCTGAGCATCCTCCAGAGCTCAATCTGAGGGCTGAACCGATAAGGACCACCCAGAAGATGTTAATCACCTGCTGCCAAGGGCAGCTGACCTAGGGGCAATGTCATAGGGGTGTATAAAAGTTTTTAGCTGATTATTGGGCTATATGCCCCTAGCAATGGAGCGGTAGAGTCTGGAATGATCTCGACCATTGAATTTAGTGTGTTCCACAGGGTGCACTCATACTGAGGAATGTAGGAACTCCAGACGTAGACATCTGCTTTGGTCCACAGATGAAGTCTGAAATATTATGGTTGACCCAAATCCCTGAGGAAAAACTGAAAAGAAGATCTTCCATTACAGGCTCTGCTGATACAGAAGGCTTGCATTCCAGCCTCTAAAATGAGTCATCCACTGTATCTTCGACAAAGTAGGACAGGGAGAGACTCATTCACATCCACTTCTACCCCAGAAGAACCTCCAAAAGGCAGGACCAGGCCAGAATCATGGGAGATGCTGCCACCCGGAACGGCATTGAGGAGTTCAGCGCCATTCATGGTGCAGGGACCACCTGCGGCGCTGGCACCACTCGCGGCATCGAGCATACTGGCCTTAGACCTGAAGAAAAAGGTGAAAAGAAAAGCGGTACCCATGCCGACCCCTGAAGAGGAAAAGGTGAAGGAGGTAGGCATGCGGGGTCGGCGTCGATGGCACTGGCACCGCAGAGGGCACAGTGCACATCCTGCCTGCCCAACTCGGCTATGGCCCAGCAGCTCTGAGGCCTGAAGGCCCACGGAACAGGGTCCACTGGCCAAGTCAACTGGGCAGATGTCATACCCCTGCTCTACAAGAGCAGCCCAGAGGTGAAACTGCTCATTAGAGCCCCATCGAGGACAGACATGGGGTCCGGTGTAGTAGACTGCGGCCATTAAGAAAGGAGCCACAGAGGACCCCACTGAAGTCGGATCAGGCCTATCGCTCACCACCACCGACGATCCCCGTGTAGACATACCAGAGAGTGACTTTGTGTGGTACCATTGCTTCTTCCACCAGCAGGAGGAAGAAGAGCTCAAGGTCGAATGGAGCCTGGTCCCTGATCAAGGTCAGGAATGGGCCTGCCGCTTTTGTACTTCAGGTGTACTGTCTTCCCTCTGAGCATTGGACTGCCCATGGTTGGACCCCCATCTGCAAATGGCAGTGGACTGGACACAGCCCCACTGCCATCATAGCTTTCAAACAAAGTCTCCCTACTGTCACCGCTACCGTCTAAAGTCAATTCTGTTGATGGCAGGCTGAGAATTTCTTCCTCTTCTTCATCTTCTTTTTTTTTTTAAATAAGAAAAGAACACTAAGTAGTAAATTAATCGAATACTGAATGGCTATAGCTGCTGTTGCATAGCCAAATACTTGATTCCCGACAGGCGAATGATGTCGACATCGAAGCACACTCGATGGCGGGAGAAAAGGAACTGAGGGGGTTGGAGGGTCGATGCCAAGATAACCTATACAGTGAGAGCTAGTCTTGTGGCGCCACACATGCATGGTCCTATCCTGGCACCGGTCCTCCTGAAGATTTTTGGCTCCCATGGGGTACGAGCACCTCCAGCATAGTCCCATTAGTGTGAATGAGTGGTGGAGACTTTTAATCCAGGAAGATGTCCCTTGCTGTCCTTAGCACACCTGGCTTATAAGATCTTGTATAGGAGAAACAGGATCTGCACTATTGCCTGTGTCAAGAATCCTTTCCCATAAGTAGTGTCCAACTCTGCGCCTATGAAGACCAGAACTTAGCTGGGAAGTTCTTGTGTCAGAATAGAAAAAAATACTCACTGTAGTAATGTTGTTTCTTCCAAAGAATCCCTTAATATGCTTGAAAAATGCAATTATTCCCCTGCAAAGAGCTACCCTGAAGCCTAGAATTTTATGCTACTTTTAGAACCTTAGAAAGAAATTTGCTGCCGGTCCGGTGGCACAGAGGGTTGAGGTGCTGGACGCCACACCTCGAACCATGCCTGGCGACCCAGGTTTGGGAATGGACTCGGGTGCCGGGGGCTGGTAGGGGGAAGGAGAGGATCGAGCATCTGAAGGACTGCTGTCCTCTCCTGGGGAGGGCTCTGGGGGTGTAGCTCCACTCTGCAGTGGCCCCTGATGGAAGCCAGGGGTACTGCAGATGCTAGCAAGAGGGACTACAGAGCGGCGAAAAGCAGCTTTGGCACCACTGGATGATGGCCGCCGTTCTCCATGCTCCCCAGAAACTGCGGGAGTTTCCTACAACACAGCAGCACCCTGGACGGAGAAAAATAGTGTGCTGAGCTTTCCTGCCACCGGTGCCTTCCTCCTCGAAGGAGGGGGACCCACCCGGTGATAGGATACGCCGAGGCAACTCGGGGGATCAGTTGCAATGTGTGTGTGTGAGGGAGAGCTCCTGAAGAGGATTGCCAGGGGCATGGAGCACTAGGCGGCCCGAAGGAGAGGTGGACGCCGGAGTAGATAGGAGGAATATAAGAAACAATTGCTCACCATAGTAATGTTGTTTCTTCTAATGGAGTCTTGCTGTATTCAGACATAATGCAGTTAGCCCCAGCACTTGAACTGCCCCGGAGAGGAAAGAGTTAACTCCATGCAGAAGCATGGAACGTTGAGCTCGAGCTTGGTTTTCAAACCTCTGTCTGTGGTACTTCCCAGTGTAACCGTCAGATTCTTATGAGCAACTAACTAACTAGGCACTAAAATATGGAAATTGTTTGAAACATATAACCAAAAGGCAAAAATAGTTTTGGGGTCCAAAAGACTCAAGTCGAGAACCCAAGAAGAAACAAGGTAGTGACAATTTAGGCTATGAACATAAGAAGAAACATAACAGCTACCCCACCAAAAGGGAGGGTACAAGGTACACCCCTGAGGTGAAACACTGTACCTGCCAGCCCACTTCCCAAAAACAGGTTCTGAGAGGGGAGGCGGGGGTGGGATCTGAATACAGCAAGACTCCATTAGAAGAAACAACATTACTATGGTGAGTAATTTTTCTTCAAACAACATGAAGTCTTGCTGTATTCAGACTATAATCTGAACTACCAAGCAGTTCCCTATGGAGGAGGGAATGCAGAACCTACTTTAGAGAACAGGCTCTGCAGTACTGCTGTGCCAAACCTAGCATCACTCCTAGCCTGGATGTCCAGGGAGTAATGCTTGGTGAATGTATGTACTGTTTTCCAGGTGGCTGCTTTACAGATCTCTAACAAGGGAATATCTCTGGCCGCAGCTAGACAGGCAGCTGTACCCCTAGTGGAGTGAGCCCTCAGGCCTGAAGGGGGTGTTCCACCCAATTTATCATAGCAGAATTGTATATTAGAAACAATCCACCTGGCAATAGATCTTTTAGTGGCAGGCTTACCTTTCCCCACATCACCATAAGTGAAAAACAATTGAAGACAGTCATTTCTGTGTGCCTTATTATGCTCTATGTAGTAGCTAAGAGCCCTTTTAACATCCAAACTGTGTAATCTTCTTTCCCCTGAAGAAGGATGGTCAGTGAAAAACACAGGGAGCAATATGGACTGGTTTAGGTGGAAATCCGATACCACTTTAGGCAAGAACTTCCTATTAGTTCTTAGGACCACTTTATCCCTATGGAAGGATATGAAGTCAGGTTCAACTGACAGGGCCTGTAATTCACTAATCCGCTTGGCAGAAGTAATAGCTACCAGAAACACAGTTTTCCATGTCAAGTACTTCAATTCAGCCAAAGCCATAGTCTCAAAGAAAAAATTACTCACCTTAGTAATGTTGTTTCTTCTAATGGAGTCTTGCTGTATTCTGACATATGCAGTGATCACCAACCTTTGAACTGCCCCGGAGAACAAAGAATTAACTTTCCATGCAGGGCATGGAACGCTGAGCTCGAGCTCGATTGAAGCCTCTGTCTGCTGTTTAAACCCCAACCGTCAGATCTTTATGAGCTATACTCACTGGGCATTCTGTTTTTGAAACTGTAAACTCACACTAGCCAACTGGCAACTAAATTTGATAAAAATTTTTTCGGTTTCAAAGCAAAGACAGGAAACCCAAAAAACAAAACACAACACACAACCAAAATAAAGGAGGGTGAGAAAAACGGGGCACCTCTAGGTGCCAACACTGCTCCTGCCCACCCATATCTCAAAAACCAGGTACTGAGAGGGGAGGCGGGGGGGAGGTCAGAATACAGCAAGACTCCATAAGAAGAAACAACATTACTACGGTGAGTAATTTTTTCTTCAAACAACATGAAGTCTTGCTGTGTTCTGACATATGCAGACTACCAAGCAGTACCTCCAAGGAGGAGGGACAGAACCTACTTTGGGAATAGGCTCTGAAGCACTGCTGTGCCAAACTGAGCATCACTCCTAGCCTGGATATCCAGAGAGTAATGCTTGGTGAATGTATGGACTGTTTTCCAGGTGGCTGCTTGACAGATTTCTAAGATAGGAATATCCCTGGCAGCAGCCAGGGAAGCAGCTGTACCTCTAGTAGAGTGAGCCCTCAGGCCTGAGGGTGGGATTCTACCCAATTTTTGTAGCAGAATTGTATACAAGAGACAATCCACATGGCAATAGATCTTTAGTGGCAGGTTTGCCCTTACCGACCTCTCCATAAGTGAGGAACAACTGGAGGGACTCAAACCTGTGACCCTTGGTGCGCTCTATGTAGTAGCTAAGGGCCCTTTTTACGTCCAGGCTGTGCAACCTCCTCTCTCCAGAGGAGGAATGGTCAGTGAAGAAAACAGGGAGAGACATAGACTGATTAAGGTGGAAATCCGAAACCACCTTAGGCAAAAACATTCTGTTAGTCCTTAGGACCACTTTATCTCTAATGGAAAGAGATGAAATCAGGCTCCACTGACAGGGCTTGCAATTCACTGATGCGCATGGCAGAGGTAATGGCTGCCAAAAACACAGTTTTCCAAGTCAAGTACTTAAGCTCTGCAGAGGACAAAGGCTCAAAGGGGGGTTGCATAAGCTGAGCAATGCAAACATTAAGGTCCCAAGCAGGAGCAGGGTCCCTGAAGGGGGGATTATGTGCAACAATCCCTTGAAGAATTTGCAAAATACAGGATGGGCTGAAAGAGAAGAGGGCTTGCCTATTGACAAAAAAGCAGAAACAGCTGCTAAATGTACTTTGAGTGTAGCTGGTCTGAGTTCCAAGCCATTGAGATGAACCATATAGTCCAGGACTGTAGGCAACCCAGCAGATTCTGGAGAAATATGCTTACCAGAGCACCAGAAAGTGAACCTTTTCCATTTGGAGTTGTAAGTCTTTCTGGTGGAAGGCTTTCGAGAAGCCTTTAGAATATTCAGAACACCTTGAGAGAGGTGCAAATCAGCAAACTCTAACTCTTCAAGAGCCAGGCCTTGAGATTGAGAGATTTGAGATTTGAATACCAAACCCTTCCCTGAGAGGATGTCAACAGGTTGTAATTCCTGGGAAGAGACAGGAGAAGGTGGACTGCTAAGGACAGCAACAGTGGGTACCAGGGCTGTCTGGCCCAGTCTGGAGCGATCAGAATCACTTTGCAGGGTTGAGATCTGATCTTGACTAGCACCTTGAACAGGAGAGTGAAGGGGGAGAAGCATACAGGAACTTCCCTTCCCAATTGAGAACCAGAGCATCCAGGGGGACTGAGCCCAATACTGGGGGTCTGCAGCAAAAGAGAAGAAGTTGGTGATTGTCTGGGGCTGCAAAAAGATCTATCTGTGGAGTGTCCCATCTGGAGAAAATCAAAAATTAAGGGATCTAGGGACCATTCGTGGTGGCCCTGAGATATCCTGCTGAGAGCATCTGCTAGGACATTGTCCTTCCCTGGGAGGTGAACTGCTGTCAGAGGAGTTTGCAGGGAATAGGCCAGATACCACAACTTCATTGCTTCTGTGCACAAGGCCATAGACCGAGTGCCCCCTTGCTTGTTGATGTACCACATTGTGGTGGTATTGTCTGTTCTGATCTGGACTACTTTGTTCTGAACAGACTTGGAAAAAGCTTGTAGTGACAGAAACACTGCTCTGAGTTCCAAGAGATTGATGTGAAGCAGAGATTCTTGAGGTGATCACAGCCCAAGTGGGCTCCCCAGCCTAAGAAGGAGGCATCTGTGGTGAGGATTAGAGAATGAGACTGAGTGACAAAAGGAACTCCCTGCCTTAAACTGTCCTGATCCTGCCACCATTGCAAAGCCTAGATCAGGGTTCGAGTCACTGGGACTAGTTTGGTAAGGGAATCCTTTCTCTGGGACCAGAAGGCCCTCAAGTGGAACTGAATGTCCCTCATCTGAAATCTTGCCCCCTGGACCACTGCTGTAGAGGCTGCCATGTGGTCCAAGAGCTGCAAGAAGTGCCTTGCTGGTCGAGACACCTGAAGGGTGAAAGAAGAGGCCAGTTCTATTAGTGTCCTTGCCCTGTCCAGGGGAAGGAAGGCCTTTGCTCTTATTGTATCCAGCTCCGCCCCTATAAAGGTGAGGAGCTGCACTGGCTCTAGAACTGACTTTAGAAGGTTTAGGAGGAATCCTAAGGAAGTGAGCAGTTGCTGAGTTATCTGAAGATGTGACGTGACTTGGTGTGGAGACTGACCCACTATGAGCCAGTCGTCCAGGTATGGAAAGTTGGTGATCTTTTTTCTCCTTAAGAAAGCAACCACTGCTGCCAGGCACATTGTGAACACCCATGGGGCTGATGTTAGACCAAAGGGCATTGCTCTGAATTGATAGTGGTCTGAGGGCAACTCGAACCTGAGGTACTTTCTATGGGAGCACCTGATGGGAATGTGAAAATAGGCATCTTTGAGGTCCAGGGAGGCTAGCCAGTCCCCTGGCCTTAGAGACGGCAGAATTATTCCCAGAGTCACCATTTTGAATTTTGGCTTTAAAAGGAGCTTGTTTAGATATCTCAGATCCAGGATGGGCTGCCATTCTCCTGTCTTTTTGGGGGTTAGGAAGTACCTGAAGTACAATCCTTTGCCCCTGTGTATTGTAGGAACCCTTTCTATGGCTCTGAGAGCCAAGAGGGAAGAAACCTCTGCCTCTAGGGCAAGGGCCTCTGAAGGATTTGCAGATGGAAAGGATCTGGTTCTCATCTTGGGAAATTTTTTGAAGCTGAGAACCAGTCCCTGGTTTACTACTTCCAGGACCCACTTGTCTGATGTTAAAGACTTCCAGTCCTGGACAAAGTAAGCCAGCCTGCCCCTACAGGTAGTGGAGAATCAGCCTGGGCAGACCCATCAGGGTGTCTGCTTGGCAGGGGCTTTAGGCTGAGGGGTGGAAGCAGGCCTGCTCATACCCCATCTGCCTCTCCCTCTAAAGAACCCCCTCTGAGCAAAAGCAGAAGAGGAGGCCTGGGCTTGGTAAAAAGGCCTAAGAAAGGGCCTGCCCCTGCCCCTGGAATGCTGCCTCTGAGGAGTGGCTTGCCTTTCTTTGGCCTGAGCAATCCTGTAGGTGGTCCTGTACTCATTCATCTTCTTCATGTAGTTCTCTGTCTGCTCCCCAAACAGAGAATTAGCAATGACAGGAAAATCCATGGCCTTATCCTGGGTATCCTGTGATAGGCTAGTACATCTGAGCCAAGCCATCCTCCGAAGGGCCACAGATGTAGCCATGACTCTAGATGAAACATCATTGGAGTCCACAGCAGCATAAAATTGCACCTTGGATGCCTCAATCCCATTGGCAGCCACCCACTCCAGCTCCTTGGCAAGCTGGTCAGGGGCCTGTTAAACTAGAGCCATCACAGTTTCCCACCTGGACTTCTGGTATCTAGCTGTGTAGGCCATATAGTTAGCCTGCCTGAGTCCCAAAGATGCTGCCATGTACTGTTTCTTTGCCATGGCATCAATCCTCCTGGAGTCCTTATCTGGGGGGTGTGAAGCCAAGGGAATATTTGCCTTATCACAGGCAGCAGCCTGCACTACCCCAACATGGCTGCATTGCTGGGAAAGGAACTCCGTGTCTCAGCCTGAAAGAGTATACCGCTTGTCCATTCTTCTGTCCACAGGAGGTATGGAATTAGGAGTTTTTAGAAATTAAAATGTCGGTTTCCCAAAAGACTTATGGAGGGGAATAGACAATCTCCTGGACTCTGGGATGTCCATCATCTCTACAAAATCAGGCTCCTCCTGGTACTCTACTGCTTCTTCCATAGTAAGCTGGAGGGTTTCAGCCACTTTTTTGTAAAACATAAAGTGGGAAGGGGACTCAGAAAGCCTAGGAGGAGAAACACCTGAAGGTCTGTCTGGGGAGATGTCCAGGTTAATAGGCACATCCAGACTTTCATAATCACCATCATCATCATTATCTTCATACTCTCCCTCCTCCTCCTCCTCCGGTTCATAAAATTCTTCTAAAGTGTAATCCGGAACCGGGGGAACCGACCGAACCGAGCCACTGACCGATGGTACCGGTTCAGCCGGAACCGAAGTTAGCGATTGAACTATCCTTATTGCTTTGGCTATCTCATCACCGGTCGGAGAAAGAACTTGTGTATCCAAACCGGATGATTAATCCCTTCTTTCTCTTCTAACCGGAACCGACTCCTCAGAATCGGTTCTCCTTTTGCCCGAAGAAGTTTCGCCCTGGTCAGAGGGCACTCTTTCTGGTTCGGTCGGAACCGAACCGGGCTGGCCATCCAGGTCAGCGGACTTCTCGGCTTCCCTTTCCCTCAGTCTACCTACTCTCTTATCCAGGGTAGCTTTGGGAAAACTTTTACAAATTTGGCAGTCTGAATTGAGGTGGTCAAACCCCAGACAATAAACACAGGTGGTGTGGGGATCAGCCTTAGCAAAGGATTCCTGACACACACTACAGTGTTGAAACCCAGTGGGCCCGGTTTTTTTCTTGGGTTTCTCAGACATTGCCAATCCTAACCAAAACTTACCCTTTTTTCGGCAATCCGCCAGGCAAGACACCCCTATCGGTTCCTGACCGTGTTACAGTCTTGGAAAAAAACGTAATGAAATACGTTTTTTTTAGAACCGATACAGACCGGTTACCACACTCTAATAAAGACAGAAGTTTTTTACACAAACCTGATCGGTTCAAACCGAACCGATCCAATGTTTACAAGTTCCACACAGAAACTAATATAGAAAAACCTATCTAGTACTCACGGTACCACAGACAGAGACTTAAACCGACAGGTTAGAAGCAGAAATTCGGTTGAAACCAAGCAAAAAAACGACACTTTAACCAACTTTTATGAACCGAGCGAAGGAGAAATCTCCGGAGCGACTGTTCAGTAAGGCAGAGTAAAGAATCTGACAGTTGGGGTTTAAACAACAGCAGACAGAGGCTTCAACTGAGCTTGAGCTCAGCGTTCCATGCCCTGCATGGAAAGTTAACTCTTTGTTCTCCGGGGCAGTTCAAAGGTTGGTGATCACTGCATATGTCAGAATACAGCAAGACTTCATGTTGTTTGAAGGGTGGTTGCATGAGCTGAGCAATGCAGACATTAAGATCCCAAGGCGGAGTAGGCTCCCTAAAGGGAGGGTTAATGTGGAGCAGACCTTTGAAAAACTTTCTGAAAACAGGATGAGATGCCAGGGAAGAGCCCTTCACTGCTGAGAGGAATGCAGAGACAGCTGCTAGATGAACCTTCAGAGTGGCAGACCTAAGGCCTAGACCATTCAGATGAACTAGATAGTCTAAGGTTGTGGAAATGTCTGCAGAATCAGGCAGGATGCCTTCTGAGAGCACCAAATACTGACCCTCTTCCATTTGGAATTGTAAGTTTTCTAGTGGAAGGTTTCCTGGAGACCTTTAGAATATCCAGAACTCCCTGAGAGAGATGAAGTGCTGCATATTCTAACTCTTCAAGAGCCAGGCCTTGAGGTTGAGGGACTGGAGATTGGGGAACCAGATCCGCCCCCAGGAGGAGGAGAGAAGATTGTATCTCCTGGGAAGACACAGGGGACATGACACAACCAAGAACAACAGACGAGGATACCAGGGCTGTCTGGCCCAATCTGGAGCCACCAAAATCACTGTGCAGGGCTGAGTTCTTATCTTGATCAGAACTCTGAACAGGAGAGGGAAAGGAGGGAAGGCATAGAGAAACCTGCCCTTACAGTACAGAATGAGGGCATCCTGGGGAACTGTCCCAAGACTGGAGGTCTTCAACAAAACAGAGGAAGTTGATGATTGTCTGGTGCTGCAAATAGATCTATCTCTGGGATGCCCCACCTGGAGAAAATAATCCTCAGAATGTGAGGATACAGGGACCATTCATGATGTCCCTGTGAAATCCTGCTCAGGGCATCTGCTAACACATTGTCTTTCCCTGGAAGATGAACCGCTACCAGGGAAGTCTGAAGGGAATAGGCCAGAGACCAAATCTTCATGGCCTCCGTGCACAAGGCCATGGACCGAGTGCCTCCCTGCTTGTTGATGTACCATATTGTGGTAGTGTTGTCCATCCTGATTTGGACCACCTTGCCCTTGACTGAATCTGAGAAGGTCTGAAGGGCTAGGAAAACTGCCCTGAGTTCCAGGATATTGATATGAAGAAAAGACTCCTGTGGGGACCAGATTCCCTGAGCTGTTAGGGCTCCCAGGTGGGCTCCCCAGCCTAGGAGATAAGCATCCATAGTCAGTACTAATCATGGAACTTGAGGGAGAAATGGAACCCCTTATCTGAGGTTATCCTGGTCCAGCCACCACTGGAGAGCTTGTACCAGAGTTCGAGTCACTGGAATCAGTTTGGAGAGAGAGTGTCCCTTCTCTGTGACCAAAAGGACCTTAGATGGAACTGAATGTCCCGCATCTGAAATCTGACTCCCTGAACCACTGCAGTGGAGGCTACCATGTGGCCCAAGAGTTGGAGGAACTGTCTCACTGGAAGAGAAACCTGAGGCTGAAAGGAGGAAGCGAGGTATACTAAGGCCTTCACCCTTGCCAGAGGAAGGAAGGAAGGAAGGCTTTTGCTTGGACAATATCCAATTCCACCCCTATGAAGGTGAGAAGCTGTACTGGTTTGAGGACTGATTTTGGCAGATTTAGAAGAAACCCCAGAGAACTGAGCAAGTCCTGGGTGGTTTGCAGAGCTGCCCTGACCTGATCTGATGACTGCCCTACCAGCAGCCAGTCATCCTGATATGGGAAAATGGTGATACCCTGTCTTCTGAGGTAAGCCACCACTACTGCAAGGCACTTTGTGAACACTCTTGGAGCTGATCTTAGGCCAAAAGGCATGGCCTTGAACTGATAGTGGCCTGAAGGCTACTTGAACCTGAGGTATTTTCTGTGGGAGCACCTTATAGGGATGTGGAAGTAGGCATCCTTGAGGTCCAGTGATGCTAGCCAATCTTCTGGCCTTAAGGAGGGAAGGATTATTCCCAGAGTTACCATTTTGAATTTGGGTTTAATATGTGTTTGTTCAAGTACCTTAGATCCAGGATGGGTCGCCACTCCCCTGTTTTCTTTGGGGTAAGGAAGTACCTGGAGTACAGGCCTTTTCCCCTGTGTTGAGTAGGAACCTTCTCTATGGCTCTGAGAGCTAGGAGAGAGGAAACCTCTGCCTCCAGGGTAAGGGTTTCTGAGATTGATGTAGGTGGAAAAGACTTGGCCCTCCTTTTTGGGTACCTTTTGAAACTGAGGGCAGTCCCTGGCTTACTACTTCCAGGACCCACTTGTCTGAGGTAACAGACTTCCAGGCTTCAAAGTAGTAAGCCAGCCTGCCTCCTACTGGGATTGGGGAGTCGACCCAGGCTGACACCTCAGGGTGTCTGCTTGGCAGGAGCCTTAGACTGGGAGGAGGAAGCAGTCCTGCTCATCCCCCTCCTGCCCCTCCCTCAGAAAAAAACCCTTTGTGGGTAAGAAGAGGAGGCCTGGGCCTGGTAAAAAGGCCTGTGAAAAGGCCTGCCCCTGCCCCTGGACTGCTGCTTTTGAGGAGTGGCTTGCCTTTCCTTGGCCTGTGCACTCCTGTAAATTGTCCTGTATTCATCCATTTTTTTCATGTAAGCCTCTGTCTGCTCCCCAAACAGAGAGTTACCAACTACAGTAAAATCCATAGCCTTAGACTGGGTGTCCTGTGATAGGCTAGTACATCTGAGTCAAGCATGCCTCCTGAGAGACATAGATGTAGCCATGACTCTGGCAGCCACATCGCTGGAGTCCACAACAGCGTGAAATTGTACTTTGGATGCCTCAATTCCATCTGCAGCCACCTCCTCCAGCTCTTTGGCTAGCTGGGGGGAGGCCTGATGAGCCAGTTTTAGAACTGTATCCCACCTGGTCTTCTGGTACCTGGCTGTACAGGCCATATAATTTGCCTGCCTGAGTCCCAAAGAGGATGCCAAGTATAGTTTTATGGCCATGGCATCAACTTTCCTGGAGTCCTTGTCTGGGGGGGGGTGTGAAGCCAAAGGAATGTTTGCCCTGTCACAGGCTGCAGCCTGCACTACCCCAACATAGCTGCAATGTGAATAAAGGAACTCCGCAGCTGAGCCTGATAACATATTCCTCCTGTCCATTCTTTTATCTACAGGAGGTAAAGAGTTAGGAGTCTGTAGAATCTTTTGTGTCTGTTTCCCCAAGGACTTATGAAGGGGAATAGACAACCTTTTGGACTCTGGGATGTCCATCATCTCCACAAAATCAGGCTCTTCTTCCTCCTCAGCAGCTTCAACCATAGGGAGCTGGAGGGTTTGGGCCACCTTCTTGTAAAACAAGAAGTGTGAAGGGGACGCAGAGAGCCTGGGAGGAGAGATATCAGAGGGTCTGTCTGGGGAGATGTCCGGTTCAGTGGGCACATCCAGACCCCCCTGGTCGTCATCAATGTCATCATCGTCGGGATAATCTTCGTCTCCTTCCCACTCCTTATAGAAAGCATCCGGATTGTAATCCGAAGGAGTTGGTTCCGACCGAACTGGGTCCGCTAAACTGGTAGCCGGTTCGACGAAACCGCTGTTTACTGGACAATATTAATCGCCATGGTCTCATCCGCTATTGAGTATGCAGTACTGATCCGAACCGAGACTTTCGCTTCTTTTGACGGAACCGATCCTCAGAGTCAGCTCCTCCTTTTGCCCAAGGAGGTATCGCCAGGTTAGCAGGCACCTCCTCCAGGTTCGGCAACAACCGAACCGGCTGGCCATCCGGATCCACGGACTTTGCCTCCCTTTCCCTCAACCTACTCAGTCTTTTTTCTAGAGTGGTTTTGGGAAAGTTTTTACAAATTTGGCAGTCTGACTAGAGGTGGTCAAACCCCAGACAATAAGCACAGATGAGGTGGGGGTCGGCCTTGGCAAAGGCCTCCCCACACTCAGTACAGTGTTGAAACCCAGTGGGACCAGTTTTCTTTTTGGGTTTCTCAGACATGGCCAACCTACCAAAATGACCCTATAGAAGCTTTCAAGCCAGGTAACACCAACCGATTGGTGACAACCGTGTCAAGGGTTTGGAAAAGAACCGAGAAAAAGCCCAGTTCTTTTGAAACTGATCGGTACCGGAACACCACATTAATCCCATAAAGATATTATTTAAAATTAGGGAATTCACAAGGTCAGTTCCTAACCGGACCAACCAAAAAGAAACCGAAGAGACAAATGATATCCACAGTTAAATAAAATAAAAACACAGTCACTACCTATCTACAACACTACCTGTACCGTAGACAGAGGCTGGAAATCCAAAAAAACAATAAAGAAATGGTTTTTAAACCGAATGCTTTACTATACCGAACCGAGCAGAGGACTCTCCAGAGTGACTTCACTGTTAGGCGGAGTAAAGAATCTGATGGTTACACTGGGAAGTACCACAGACAGAGGTTTGAAAACCGAGTTCGAGCTCAACGTTCCATGCTTCTGCATGGAGTTAACTCTTTCCTCTCCAGGGCAGTTCAAGTGCTGGGGCTAACTGCATTATGTCTGAATAGAGCAAGACTTCATGTTATTTGAAAATGATAACACAAAAAAAAAAAAAGAAAGAAATTTGAAACTCTGCAGAGTGCTCAAAATGCCACCTGCCCTCTATTGGCAGATTTATTTTTCAAGCTGTGGGAGAGCAGTGACCACTAAATCTAGCTAAATGACCATAAACAATTTAGAATAAACTTAAAACGTTGAAAAAGCTTTATCCTATAGCAGGAGACAAACACATTGAACGTGTGAGACACTGAGTATGAGTTGTGAAGTAGTGTAAGAAATAATGCTCAACAATAAAGAGGACTGTCTCTTGTGATAACCTTTTCCAGGTTCTGAAATGGGAGGTAGGGATGAGATTGTCAAGCAGTATGCAGGATCTGTTTGGAAGAAACAATATTATTATGGTGAGTAATTTTTTCTTCAGACCCTAGGAATCCCTAACTTATGCTTGACAAATACAGACTATATAGCAGTATCTTGGGAGGCCTCCTACAAAATCTACCTAGGGAAAAGGTTACACAAAACAGCAATGCCAGAGCTGGCATCCCTTCTGGACTGAATATGCAGGCAGTAGTGCTTTGTAAAAGAGTGTACAAGTGTGTACTGTCCTCAAGGTAGGTGGCTTAACAAATTTTCTGGATGGAGACACCTCTGGACGCTGCCACTCAGGCAGAGGTGCCCCTTGTAGAATGGGCCCTTAGGCCCTCAGGTGGAAGCTTGCCAGATTTATCATAACAGAACTAGATACAGGCTACTGTCCAGCGAGTAATGGTTCTCCTGGATGCAGGTTTCCCTTGGCCTATGTCCCCATAGATGACAACAACTGTGTAGTGGTGGCCCTGACATCCTTTGTGCAGTCCAAGTAATAACTCAAAGCTCTCTTAACATTCAGGCTGTGGAACCTCTGCTCCCCTAGTATGGATTTCTTCCTCTTTTTTTTTTTAAACACAGGGAGTGTGATTGATTGGCTGAGGTGAAATTTGAAAAACACTTTGGGAAGGAATTTCCTATTGGTCCTCAAGACTACCTTATCCCTGTGGAAAATTATGTAGTTAGGATCTGTACACAGGGTGTGAAGCTCACTCACCCTTCTGGCAGAGGTGAGGGCTACCAGGAAAACTGTTTTCCAGCTGATATACTTCAGTGCAGCAGTTGCCATAGGCTCAAAAGGAGCCCCCTTCAGCTGAGCAATACACAAATTCAAGTCGCAGGGAGGGACCGGATCTCTAAAAGGAGGGCCCAAGTGGATCAGGTCCTTGAAGAACCTCTTGAAAATAGACTGGGAGGCAGGGGACATATCCTTGCCAGCTGAGACATATGCCAAAACTGCTGACAGATGCATCTTCAGGGTCGAGGGCCAAAGGCCCTGGGACTGCAAGTTAACAAGATAATCCAAAAGAAAAAATTACTCACCTTAGTAATGTTGTTTCTTCTAATGGAGTCTTGCTATATTCTGACATATGCAGTGAGTCCCAACCTTCGAACTGCCCCGGAGATGAAACAGTTAACTTTCCATGCCGGGCATGGAACGCTGAGCTCGAGCTTGGTTGAGACTCTGTCTGTTGTTCTTCAAACTCAAACCGTCAGATCTTCATGAGCTAAACTCACTAAGGTCCTGTGTGGAAGCTGTAAACCTACACCAGCCAACTGGCTACTAAACATAAGAACACATTTTTTGGTCCCAACACAAAGACTCAAGTCAGGAGACCCAAAAATGAAAATACAACACCCACTCACCCCAAAAAGAAGGGGTGAAACAAAAAGGGTGGGCACCTACTAAGTGCCAACACTGCACTGCCCACCCACATCCCAAAAACAGAGGTTCTGAGAGGGGCAGGCGGGGAGAGGTCAGAATATAGCAAGACTCCATTAGAAGAAACAACATTACTAAGGTGAGTAATTTTTTCTTCAAACAACATGAAGTCTTGCTATATTATGACATATGCAGACTACACAGCAGTACCTCCATGGAGGAGTGACAGAACCTACTTAGGAAATAGGCTCTGAAGCACAGCTGTGCCAAACCGAGCATCACTCCTAGCCTGGATGTCCAGGGAGTAATGCTTAGTAAAAGTGTGAACTGTTTTCCAGGTAGCTGCTTGACATATCTCTAGAATAGGGATGTCCCTGGCAGCAGCCAGGGAAGCAGCTGTACCTCTGGTAGAGTGAGCCCTCAGGCCTGACGGAGGAACCTTACCCAGTTTTTCATAGCAAAATTGGATACAGGAGAGAATCCACCTGGCAATGAATCTTTTAGTGGCAGGTTTCCCTTTACCAACCTCACCATAAGTGAGGAACAGTTGGAGGGAGTCAAACCTGTGACCCTTGGTATGCTCTAAGTAGTAACTAAGGGCTCTTTTGAAATCTAAACTGTGCAGTCTCCTCTCGCCAGAGGAGGAATGGTCAATGAAGTACACAGGAAGAGACATAGATTGATTAAGGTGGAAATCTGAAACCACCTAAGGCAAGAACTTCCTATTAGTCCTGAGGACCACCTTATCCCTATGAAAGAAGATAACATCAGGCTCCACTGACAAAGCTTGTAATTCACTTGTGCGTCTGGCAGAAGTGATGGCTACCAGAAACACAGTCTTCCAAGTCAAGTACTTAAGCTCTGCTGAAGATAAAGGCTCAAAAGGGGGTTGCATAAGCTGAGCAATGCTAACATTGAGGTCCCAGGCAGGGGCAGGGTCCCTGAATGGAGGGTTGGTGTGAAGCAATCCCTTGGAGAAAACAGGGTGAGCTGAGAGAGAACAGGGCTTACCTGCTGAAATAAAAGCAGACACAGCGGCCAGATGCACTTTCAGTATAGCTAGTCTCAGCCCCAAGCTATTTAAGTGAACCATATAATCAAGGACTGTGGGCAGATCAGCAGATTCTGGGGAAATATGCTTCCCAGAGCACCATATGGAAAATCTTTTCCATTTAGAATTATAAGTAGCCCTGGTGGAAGGTTTTCTAGAAGCCTTCAGGATATCCATTACACCCTGGGAGAGGTGTAAGTCAGCAAACTTTAACTCTTCAAGAACCAGGCCTTGAGATTGAGAGATTTGAGGTTCGGGTACCAAACCCTCCCCTGAGCACAGGTTAACAGGTTGTAATTCCTGGGAAGACACAGGGGAAGATGGACTGCTAAGGACAGAGGAGTGGATACCAGGGCTGTCTGGCCCAGTCTGGAGCAATCAGGATCATCTTGCAGGGTTGAGATCTGATTTTGACTAGCACTTTGAACAGGAGTGGGAAGGAGGGAAAAGCATAGAGAAACTTCCCTTCCCAATTGAGAACTAAGGCATCCAGGGGGACTGAGCCCAACACTGGGGGTCTGCAGCAAAAAAGAGGAAGTTGGAGATTGTCTGGGGCTGCAAAAGATCTATCTGCGGGTGCTCCATCTGGAAAAATCACTTCCAAGACCAGGGATCCAGAGACCATCTGTGATGGCCCTGGGAAATCCTGCTGAGAGCATCTGCCAGGACATTTTTCTTTCCTGGTAGGTGAACTGCCGTGAGGGAGGTGTTCAGGGAGTAAGCCAGAGACCACAACTTCATTGCTTCGGTGCACAAGGCCGTAGACCGAGTGCCCCTTGCTTGTTGATGTACCACATTGTGGTGGTGTCTGTTCTGACCTGTACAACTTTGCTCTGAACAGATCTGGAAAAAGCCTGAAGTGCTAAAAACACTGTTCTGAGTTCCAACGGAACTGAATGTCCCTCATCTGAAATCTTGCTCCCTGCACTACTGCTGTAGAAGCAGCCATGTGCCCCAGGAGCTGTAGAAAATGCCTTGCTGGTCGAGACACCTGCAGGGTGAATGAGGAGGCCAGAGAGACCAGGGTCCTTGCCCTGTCCAGGGGAAAGAAGGCTCTGGCCTTCTCTGTGTCTAGCTCTGCACCTATGAAGGTGAGGAGCTGGACAGGCTCTAGAACTGACTTTGAAAGGTTTAGGAGGAAACCCAAAAAAGTGAACAGTTGCTGAATTATCTGTAAGTGTAACTTGACTTGGTCTGGAGACTGGCCTACTATGAGCCAGTCGTCCAGGTAAGGGAAATGGCAATTTTCTGCCTTCTTAGAGAAGCAACTACTACTGCCAGGCATTTTGTGAATACCCTTGGAGCAGAGGTGAGGCCAAAGGGCATTGCTCTGAACTGGTAATGGCCTGAGGGCAGCTCGGACCTGAGGTACTTTCGATGGGAGCTTCTGATAACCGACAAAATGAACCGAGCAGAAGAAGAAATCTCCGGCGCGACTGTTCAGTGAGGTGGAGTAAAGAATCTGATGGTTTGAGTTTGAAGAACAACAGACAGAGTCTCAACTGAGCTCGAGCTCAGCGTTCCATGCCTGGCATGGAAAGTTAACTCTTTCATCTCCGGGGCAGTTCGAAGGTTGGGACTCACTGCATATGTCAGAATATAGCAAGACTTCATGTTGTTTGAATGTTGGATAGGCTAGCCTGAAAAGGGTTAAGCTGTTTGGAGGAGCACTACAGTGAAAACCCTTTCCATTTTGAAGCATGGGTTTTCCTGGTTGCTGGCTTTCTGGAAACCTTGAGCACATTTAAAATCTCTTCTGAGAGGTTTAGCCCAGAGAAGTCTAGCTTTTCAAACATAAACCCTGAGGATCTGGGAATGTTATCCTGGCCTGAGGCACGATCAGTAGATTGTACCTCAGAGGGAGGGTGATTGTAGGTTTGATGGAGAGGGACAGGAGCACAGAGTACCAGGTCTGCCTGGCCCAGTCTGGAGCAATTAGGATCATTATCACAAGTTCCCTTCTGAGTTTTAGCAGTACCTTCAGTATGACCGGAAATGGGGGAAACGCATAAAGGAACCTCCCTGTCCAACAAAGGACAGGGGCATCCTCTGGGACTGTCCCTACTGAGGGAGGCCTACAACAAAATAGGGGGAGCTGGTAGGTGTGCCCCAGCTTCTGAACACTGCAGAGAGCACTTACATGTTCAGAGTCCACTTGTGGTTTTCTTGACTGATCCTGCTCAGGGAATCTGTGAGGTCATTGTCTTTCCATGTCAGATGTACTACGACAGTTGCATCTCTAGATCGTATGCCAGGCTCCAGATCTTCATTGCTTCTGTGCACATCTTGGAAGATCTTGTTCCTCGCTGTTTATATAGTATATGGTGGTGGTGATGTTGTCTGTACTGATCTGGACTGACTGACCCTAGGTGTACAAGGAAAAAGCCCACACTGCCAAACATACAGCCCTGAGTTCCAAGAGGTTTATGTGCTCCTGAGACTCCAGTGAGGTCCACACACCACTTACAGTGAAGGCCTCCAGATGGGTGCCCCAGCCCAAGAGGGAGGCATCTGTAATGAGCACCACCAAGGGTGACTGCTGGACAAAGGGGACTCCCTCTCTGAGGTTCTTTTCCTCCTTCAACGTCATAACGGCGATTGCAGATAGGCAATTGACGTTAGGGCGAGTGTACATTGCTGAAAATCAATTTCGGCGATGTGCACTCTCGGCATACAGCAAAAGGGTGCTGGAGATTTGGATTTTCTTTTTATGTGGGGCTGTGTCAACCCCCTCAAGGGGCTTCACCCCGCACCCTCCTACTAAAGGATTCTCAACCCAGGGGGGTGCAAAAGATGACAAAAAAAAATTCCTGGACTGGCGCAAAAAATGAGCACGCGCCCAGAACCGAACCCGGCATTCTCCCAACCCTAGCTTGCCACCAACCCACCATGCCACATGGCCAGCTCAGCAGCCCACCACCGCACTACACCCTCAAACCCTCCCTCCTATTCCACCTGTTGCATTGCGTGGTCTCTCTCCCCCCCCTCACGCATGTGTATATATAGCGACATCCTGTTGCTATATTCGCTGACCCCCCCCAATCCAGTCGCCCTCCCTACCTGTGTACAGGCGCCATGACTGAGTTGCCCTTTTTGAAAGTGCTCAATCGCGGTCGCAATCATCACAGGCTACCCCTTCCACCAGTCCAGTGCCCTTAAGAGGCACTTTGTAATGGGTACCAACCTTGACAGAGGGTCCCACCTTTGGGACTAGTGAGACCCTAGGCAGTACTGAATATACCTCATTTGGAACCTGGCACCTTTTACCACTGTTGTGGAGAAGGCCATGTGCCTTAACAATTGAAGGAAGACTCTTGCTGGTCTGGGCTGTCCCACCCTGAATGACCTTGCAAGGCTTATCAGGTTTGCCACCCATCCTGAGGGAGGAATGCCTTTCCCTGATGGGTGTCCACCTATGCTCCTGTGAAGTCCAGCACCTGAATGGGTTCTATCAGGGACTTTGGAACATTTACCAGGAAACCTGGATCCTCTAGGGTCTGCTGAGTGAGCAAAAGGGAGGGTTTTTGCCTCCTTGTGTGAACTTCCTGAGACTAACCAGTCATCCAGGTAAGGAAAGATGACTACACCTTGCCTCCTCAAGTGTACTGCAACTACTGCTAGGCACTTTGTGAAAACTCTGGGCACCAAGGAAAGGCCAAAAGGAAGGGCCATGAACTGGTAGTTGCGGTTTCCTACCCTGAATCTGAGGTACTTTCTGTGGGAGAGTCTTACTGGAGTGTGAAAGTATGCATCCTTCAGATTGAGTGACTCCAGCCAATGTCCCTGTTGCAATGAAGGGCTCACTGTAGTCAGGGTCACCATCTTGAACTTTTCCTTTTTCAAGCATTTGTTCAGAAATCTCAGGTCTAAAATGAGTCGCCACTCTCCACTGTTTTCGTGGGTCAGGAAGAAAAAATGACTTACTATAGTATTCAAGTTTCTTCCAAGGGAATCTTACTGTATTCTGACTTCTGCAGTATGGTCTCACCATAAGACTGTCCCAGAGCTGGAATGGTAAATAGAACCTATGTTAATCATGGAATGTTGGGTTCAAGCTCGATTTTCAAACCACTGTTCCTGGTAAACAGTCTACAACCATCAGATTCTTACGGAGCATGCATTAAAACAAGCTATCTAAATTATACTAATAATTAAATAACAAATTAACAACACCCAATACCAATTATTTCCCTTTATTTCAAAATGTGGGCAAAACTATCCAGCCCAGTGGCATGGAGGACTGATGTATCCATGCCTTACCTCCTGCCACGCCAGTGACCCATGTTCACAGTGCGAGCAGGCCGCCAGAAGTCAGCCAGGGAGGGAGAGGATGGAGCGTCCGGAGGACAGCTCTCCTCTCCCAGGGAGGGGTGGGGATGGAGTTTGCTGCTTGCCTGTCTCCTAGCGGTGGCTGGGGGATGGCACAATGGACCCAAAACAAAGGGGGTGGATGCGGGGCAGACACCCGGCGTGCCACACGTGGAAGCGTGCGTGACTTGGACATTGGCCTCATTGCATGCCTCTGCACCACACTTGGGGATGGGAGAAACAAGGAAAAATATCCCCGGTGAGATGATGCCAGCCCCTACTTGAGCGCCATACCCGGCTAGTTGACACTCACTAGAGATCCAGAGATGAGTTCAGTGGATGGCCGGGTTGATGGGTCTGGGGGGGCTGGTGGAAGGGGGCCAGTTGGGAAACGGGCGAACAGACAAGGCAAAAAAAAAAAAAAATGTGGGCAAAACTAAGACTCAAGTTACTAGGCCCAAAAAAGAAATACCTATAGGTTCCAAACAGCATGAACAGCTGTGCTGCAGTGCCCACAGGTTCTAGCAGGAAAGGCAGGGTGGGAGCTCAGAATACAGTAAGATTCCCTTGGAAGAAACAAGATTACTATGGTAAGTAATTTTTTCTTCTAACCCCAGGAAATCTTACTGTATTCTGACTTCTGCAGACTACCTAAGCAGTACCTTTGGAGGAGGGTAGAGAACCTATTTGGGAAACAAGCTCTACAGTACTGCTGTGCCTAACCTGGCATCACGTCTGGCCTGAGTATCCAGGCTGTAGTGTTTGGTAAAGGTGTGAACTGTTTTCCAGGTAGCTGTTTTGATGATTTCCAACAAAGGAATATTTTTTTATTTTATTTTCTGTTAACCGGGTAAGGCCCACTAGGCACAAGTGCCTGTTTTCAGGGGCGACCCGGGAGCTTTGGGCTGGTTAAGTGACTTGCTCAGAGTCACACAGTATGCAAGTGGAGGTTATGAGAATCAAACCCAGGTCTTCAGCTACCAAGCTCATTCACAGCTCATTCGTCTAACCTCTACTGCCATTTTTTGGTACGTCAGGGAGACCAACAAAAAAATATCTCTCGCAGCTGCTATAGAAGCAGCTGTACCCCTTGTAGAGTGGGCCCTAAGGCCTACAGGAGGCTCTTTACCACTTTGCTGTAGCAAAATTGGATACAGGCAACAATTCAGAGGGCAATGGTCCTCTTAGAGGTGGGTTTGCCCTTCCCCACTTCTCCATAGGTCAGGAAGAGCTGCATTCTATCCTGCCTATGTCCCTTCATATGATCC
Source organism: Neoceratodus forsteri (assembly GCA_016271365.2). NCBI lineage: Eukaryota > Metazoa > Chordata > Ceratodontiformes > Ceratodontidae > Neoceratodus > Neoceratodus forsteri. The sequence goes on from CM057458.1 coordinate 522,926,794, forward strand.
AAGTAGTAGCTTATACTGTAGCTCTCTTGATATCAAGACTGTGCAGTCTTCACTCCCCTGAGGTAGTGTAACCCCTAGGTGGTGCTATCCCAAGGGCTACTACCCCTGCCTGCTTGGCTAGTTGCAGGTTAAGGGGCCTGGGTACTGAAACGGCTGCCTCCACCCGGAGGTCAGGGTTGTTAGTGGTCAAGCTAACCTGGGCACAGCCCTCCGGGACACTGTAACCCCCCTCTTTCCCTTCTAGTGGCCCAAGCAATATACAATAATCACTTTCACAATGACCCTTATTCACCATGCAATAACCCACACTGTTTGCACTTACCACCAGGGCTGGTTCCTCTAGCTTGACCCTGGAGACCCCCTGTAAAACAAGGTTATGCACAGCAAATAGCAACAGTACAGTACTCTCGGCACAAACTGGAACCACAGCCAGGCTAAATGCAAAAAGAGTTAGATCTGATTTATTCAGGGCACTTGAACAAGGGAGGGGCGTAATCAGGTTGATTTTCTTAAAGGCTATATCAATCAAACAGTTATGCATGCAATTCAGAATCCCTACACAGTCACACACACACTGGGTACCCAGGTAGGAGGAAGGTGGGCTAGCCAGGATCATTGCCTGGAGTAGGCCTGCGTCACAGCTGGTTGAGGCCCTGTGATGGAAGAAAGCAACATGCACAACACACACTATTTGTAATCAGGAGCTGGAGGGCTCAGTTCGTGACAGAAAAGACAACAAAGCAATCAGATGACAACACTTTAGATTTAGCTGTTGTTGCAGGGAGCTACCCTGATGTCTACTCATGATACCCGATGCAGGACACAGGCAGGACAAAATCAAGACTGCTGTTTGTTGAACTGGAGTGCCAGGAGAAGCAGGGCCCACACGAGTCACCGAGGCAACGTTCCTGTTCACAGTGTTGAGCAGGGGGCTGATCCCCAGCCAGGTCTCTCATCAATGGCTTTCTCTGTGCAGCGGATATTCTGGTTGGGCCAGTGTGGCAAGGCCCAGGCTGAAGGGAGATGAATACGGATTCAGTCCGTTGGAGTTGGATGCAGCCTCCAGCGAGCAGAACACAGTTCAACACACAGTGGGGAACCAAATCACGACCCACTATCAGCCCACAGCACATTTACATGTAAGAAATTCTACTGTACCAGGCAGATTGCTATCTGGTCACAATTACAGGGTCTCTGCGCAAGCCAGGAGTTCAAAGGTGGCTGGAAATCCTGACAAGTTGATCGCATTCAGCAAATCTTTGGTCTTCTTCAGGTTAAAGCCTGGTCACAGTTCTGTGGCTTATCTCACTCAGAATTCGGATTCAGTCCAAATAAGCTCTATTTTCACTCTCAGGGACAGCAGGCAGACAGGCAGCCCTAAACTCAGCCCTTTCACAGTTCTCCTGCACGAATTACACAGGGGCTGCTGCTTGAATCACTCAAGCTGTTACCACTTTCACTTCCCAATTCAGACCGACTCTAGCTGCAAGCAACCTGGGACTTTCCCCAGGATCCAAAAGGTTTGGTTGACTGATCTATCTGTCAGTTAGTTCAATGGCTCTCCCTCCAGGTCTGTTTTGGCACCAAAATGCAAAAACTACAATTCCTACAGAATTTTGCTCCCACAAGACCCCTGGGGACAGGCTCCATTTTAGAGTCCCCAAAGGTACTGATTGGTGCTGACTGGCAGTCCAAAACCTAAATGGTGGTGCAACACATAAAGTCCATGCTGCAAAGAAGGCAGGTTAGACAAACTACAATATCATTACTATTCTAATGGATAATCAGCAAATAAGTACAGCTTCTAACAGAGCTCGCTCTGCACTAACAGCGATGGCAAAACGGAGCGATTATCTGGTAGCCCAGGACTCAAGCATAGAAACACTCAGCCCCCCTCCCAGATTAATTATGACTGCAATCTAGGGAGCTCTTAAAGAGATCACACGGAGGCTTTACATGCACCCTCTGGCATACATTTGAACTGCTAAAACACAGGTGACCAGCCTGGTAGTGAGCATTTAGGCCAGCTCAAGGAAGACTTTTCGGGAACCCCTATTTGTAGGGGGGTTACACCCTTCCCCTGCCAGGAGAAAACTTGGCATCCGCATCAAGTCTGTACCATCATAATATTGAAAATATATATGAGATATATAACATCTGCTAAATCAGTTAACGTAAAGTTATACCTTTACTATACCTGTTCACTACACTTCACAATACTATATCCATAATGACAATACTTATGCATGTTTCATACGTTTGATACTGATTCCACTATGATTTACATACTTGTAACATCACAATACTGATTCATATTATAACTTCCTGTACATTAAACAATGTAGGAGGGGGCTCTTCCCTATCAGCTAACTTGGGGCTGGATGGGACAGGGGCACCATACTGAGAAGGAAGAACAATCAACCCGGAATTGGCCATTAAGCTCAGTTTGGGTAGTGAGCTCTGAGAGATATAAACACCTTTATGAACCACATTGAGAGGCAAATCCACTGGCCTCCCAGGAGAATCATAACTGAGGTGCAATACTGGCTTGACAGCTCGGCCAGTCTTTCTGGGGGGAACAGCCACAGTCTCTGTACTTTCAGCACTAATTTTGGACCTTTCATCATTTGTGAGGGGTGCCTCTGCATGGATGGGAATATCCAAACTGGAGTACTGTCAGCTCGTCACTCTGTATGCTCTGTTCCCACAACACTTTGCTCATTATTATCTTCTGACAAAGTCCCAGGTTGCTCATTTTGAGGAGGCTCTGGCACAATTAGGCTTTCTATGCACTGAAGGGGCTGTCAACACTCACATTGTTCTTCAGGTTCTGGTGTGTCACAGGAGACTCACACTATCAGCCCCTTCTTCTGGCACTACACAGTTCCACAAAACACAAAGAGTCCATAACCTCAGGCGTAATAGCATCACTTCACTTTCAGGGAACATTGGCTCCAGGGCGACGTTGGGGTTAGGTACAGCCCAGCTTCATCCCCACAATTAGTCACAGGGTTACCTCGAAACAGCTGACTCAATTCATAGGACGGGTAATAGGCATTGTCACACTCACTATCATCAGAGGTGGACTGACAGTCACCATCATTCTGGGCCTGCTGCGGGGGAACCCTTGAATCTGTAACTACTGGGGTAGGTTGACTATGTCTCTTTTTTGCAGCAGCACGAGTCACCGGCCCAGGGGAGGAAATGTCTGCTGTCTCAGCTTCAATAATAACTTGGCCGACAGGCAGCAAGTGGTTACGGTGCATGGTCTTGACAGCTTTGGAGTTATTCTCTGGGCTTACCTTGTACACTGGTAGGTCATCCAATTTTCCAACTACTACATGAGGAAGATGGTACCACCTATCAGCAATTTTGTGCTTTCCATGTAGTCCCAAATTGCGTAACAACACACGGTCTCTGGGCCGTAGCTCTTGAGCCTTTACTTTCTTATTGTGCCTGTCTTTGTTGGCGATATTTCTCTTAGCGGCCATTGTCTGGGCCAATTGATATGCATGGTTCAACTGAGCTTTCAGTTTCTGTACATACTGCAGGTAATTTTTGTCCTGGACCCCTTCTGGAGAGACCCCAAAGCAGACATCAACTGGCAGTCGGGCCTCCCTCCCAAACATGAGATGGTAGGGGGAGAACCCAGTAGCGTCATTTTTGGTGCAACTGTACGCATGTACCAAGGTGCTAATCTGCTGACTCCATTTATGCTTTTCTTTTGGATGGAGGGTGCCCAGCCTGTCTAGAAGGGTGCAGTTAAAATGTTCTGGTTGAGGGTCCCCCGGCGGGTGACAGGGGGTGGTTCTTGACTTCTGCACCCCCCACAGAGAGAGCATTTCTTTGATTAGTCTACTTTCAAAGTCTCTGCCTTGGTCAGAGTGGATCCGCTGGGGGGCACCATAGTGGACGAAGAATTTTTCCACTAGCACCTTGGCCCCGGTAGAGGCCTTTTGAACTTTAGTTGGAAAAGCTTGTGCATACTGTGTGAAATGATCCTTAACCACTAACACATTGCCAACATTCCGGTGATCAGGTTCTAAGCACAAAAAATCTCTGCAGACCAGTTCCATGGGGGTGCTGGTAGTGATATTGACAAGGGGGGCAGCCCTCTGAGGCAGGGTTTTTCTTTTGAGGCAATGACTACAGGTCTTTACATGGTGCTCAACATCAACCCCCATCTTAGGCCAGTAGAATCGAGATCGTACCAGGTCGAGAGTCCTGTCAATACCGAGGTACCCCATGTGATCATGGAGGGACCTCAGTACCAAGTGTTTAAAGGCCGTGGGCAGGACCAATTGTTGCTTGTCTATTTGACCACTATGATCCACTGTCTCTCTGTATAACAACTGATTGAGTAACTTCAACCTGGAGCCTTATTTAAACAATAGGGCAGTTCGCAAGTCAGGGGAACGCAACTTAGACACGTCTTTCCCTGCATGCACAGGACATCAAGTGCGAGTTGAATCATAGGATTTTGGGATTGAGCCCACTGAATACTGTCATTGTCAAACTGAGGTAGTGCACTAATATCTAGAGCAAAGAAATGGCAATAGGCAGCCGGTATGCAGGTATCATGAGGGCCCAAAGCAATCTACTAAACAGTCCACTGTGTCCGCAGACATCTGTTCATCTCTGTCAAACTTTTGGTGCAATGCTTGGATGTCAGGTTCAGACAGCCTGACCCAATCACTCTTGGAAGCGGACCTTCATGACAGGACATCAGCATCAATATGGTTCAGTCCCGGGTCAGTATTTGACAGCATAATCATAGGTTGATAAGGCAGAAAGTCATCGGTGCCCAGTGGCGTCTAACTTAGCTGAAGTCTGTACATAGGTCAATGGGTTATTCTCGGTCTTCACCAATATCTTTGCCCCATAGAGGTACTCATGAAACTGGTCAACGATGGCCCACTTTAGGGCAAGGAACTTCAGCTTGTGCACACGATAGTTTCACTCTGACAGGGTCAAACTCCTGCTGGCGAAAGCTAACGATCTCAAACCATTCTCTTGGTCTTGATACAGCACAGCTCCTAGGCCCTGCAGGCTAGCGTCCGTAGGCAGCACATAGGGCTTGGCAGGGTCAGCATAGCCGAGAAGAAAAAATTACTCACCTTAGTAATTGCTTTCCTTCTCATGGAGTCTTGCTATATTATAACAATAGCAGTCAGCCACTGCAGCTGAACTGCCCCGGAGAGGAAGGAGTTAACTCCAGAAGATCTGGAGTTCTACAGCCGAGGCGCTGTGCCCAAAACTCTATCTGGCAGTTTCAAATGAAACTGTCAGATCTTTACAACTAACATCAAAGGACGGAAAGTCTGTGTGGAAAAACTACACTAGCCTATGGCTACCTACTAGTAGTAATAACAACAATATAAAGAACAAAGAAACACCCAGAGCCATAATAACAAAAATTGATGGTATTATGGTTCGTTTTCACCCATGACAAGCACATAGAACCTCCCTTCCCCAAAGACTCAAGTCCAGGAAGGGGCAATATAAATAACTCTAAATGAAACAATCTAGATCCCTAACCCAAAGGAAAAGAGGGTAAGGAAAAACTACAATGGCATGACACAGTGCTTGCACAATTCGCCACCCCTACCCAAGTAGAAGTTCTGAGAGGGGCAGGAGGGAGGTGGTTATAATATAAAGATTCCATGAGAAGAAAAGCAGTTACTAAGGTGAGTAATTTTTCTTCAAACACCATGAAGTCTTGCTATATTATAACAATAACAGATACACAGCAGTACCTCCATGGAGGAGGGTCAGAACCTACTTAGGAAATAGGCTCTGAAGCACAGCTGTGCCAAACTGAAGCATCTCTCCTGGACTGGACATCCAGGGAATAATGCTTGGTAAAGGTGTGAACTGTCTTCAGGTAGCAGCTTGACAAATCTCCAGAATGGGATGTCTCTAGCAGCCGCTAGAGACGCAGCTATACCCTGCTGGAGTGGGCCCTCAATCCTGAGGGGTACTTCACCCAGTTCTGATAACAGAATTGGATACAAGAAACAATCCACCTTGCAATTGTTCTCTTAGTGGCAGGTTTCCCTTTGCCAACCTCGCCATGAGGTAAGAAAGAGTTGGAGGATTGAACTATGACCTCTGGTGCTCTAAATAGTAGCAAGGCTCTTTTGACATCCAAGCTGTGCAGTCTCCTCTCACCTGAGGAAGAATGCTCAGTGAAAATACTGGGAGAGAGATAGATTGATTCAGGTGGAAATCAGAAACCACCTTAGGCAAAAACTTTCTATTAGTCCTAAGGACTACCTTATCTCTGTGGAAAGAGATAAAATCTTCTTCCACTGACAGGGCCTGTAGCTCACTTATGTGTCTGGCAGAGGTGATAGCTACTAGGAAAACGGTTTTCCAAGTTAAATACTTGAGCTCTGCAGAAGACAGAGGCTCAAAGGGGGTTGCATTAACTGAGCAATGCAATATTCAGGTCCCAGGCGGAGCTGGTTCAAGGAGGGTTAGTATGAAGTAACCCTTTAAAAACTTGGAGAACACTGGGTGAGGAAAGGAAGGCAGGCTTCCTGCTGACACAAAAGCAGAGACAGCTGCCAGATGAACCTTCAGGGTAGCTGGTCTAAGGCCTAGGGAATTCAGATGGACCAAATAGTCCAGTAGAATGGTAAGATCAGCAGATTCTGGGATAATCTGCCTCTCAGAGCACCAGATGGAAACCCTTCCACTTAGAATTATAAGTGGCTCCTAGTGGAAGGCTTCCTTGAAGCCTTTAAAATATCCATGACACCTTGAGAAAGGTGTAAGTCAGCAATTCTAGCTCCTCAAGAGCCAAGCCTTGAGGTGGAGGGGTTGGGTCCGGATACCACACCTCCCCTGTGCACAGGCCAGTAAGTCGTGGACTCTGGGCAGGCTCAGGCAGGGTGGACTGCCAAGACAGGAGCAGAGGGTACCAGGGCTATCTGGCCCAATCTGGGGCAATCAGAATCACTCTGCAAGGTTGAGATCTGATTTTTACTAGTACCCTGAAAAGGAGAGGAAAGGGAAGGCATACAGGAACTTCCCTTTCCAGTCCAACAGAAAAGCGTCCAGAGGACTGAGCCCAGAACTGAGGTCTGCAACAGAAAAGAGGAAGTTGGTGGTTGTCTGGGGCTGCGAAAAGATCTATCTGAGAGTGCCCCATCTGGCAAGACAGACCCCAGCACTTGTGGATTCAGAGCCCATTCATGATGGCCCTCAGAAATTCTGCTGAGGCGTCCATCAGGACATTGTCCTTCCCTGGGAGATGAACCGCTATCAGGGAGGTGTTCAGGAGTAAGCCAGAGACCACAACTTCATTGCTTCGGTGCACAAGGCTGAAGACCGAGTGCCCTTGCTTGTTGATGTACCACATTGTGGTGGTATTGTCTGTCCTGACTTGAACCACTTTGTTCTGGACAGAATCTGAAAACATCAAGAGCTAAAAAGACAGCTCTGAGTTCCAAAAGATTGATGTGGAGCAGAGACTCCTGAGGAGACCATACCCCTGAGTGGCAAGGTCCGCAGGTGAGCCCCCACCCTAACAGGGAGGCATCCGTGGTGAGGGTGAGGGAGTGAGAAATGGGAATGAAGGAACCCCTGTCTTAAATTGCTCTGGACCTGCCACCAGTGGAGGGCTAGGATCAGAGTTTGAGTAACTGGGACCAACTTGGTAGGGGTCCTTCCTTTGAGACCAATAGGCCCTCAAATGGAACTGAATGTCCCTCATCTGGAATCTTGCTCCCTGCACGACAGCTGTGGAAGCAGCCATGTGCCCGAGGAGTTGCAGAAAATGCCTTGCTGGTCGAGACCCGCGGGGTAAAGGAGGATGCCAGGGCGATGAGTCTGTCCACCTTCCGAGGGAAGAAAAGCCTGGCTAACCTTGTGTTCATTCTGCGCCTATGAAAGTTAGGACCTGAACTGGTTCCAGAACTGACTTTGGTAAGTTTAGCAGGAATCCCGGGAAGTGAGAAGCTGCTGGGTGACTTGCAAGTGGGATTACACCTGACCTGGAGACTGACCCACAATGAGCCAGTCGTCCAGGTAGGGAAACACAGCAACCCTTGCCTTTCTAAGTGAGCCACACTACAGCAAGACATTTTGTGAATACCCCTTGGCCGAGGTAAGGCCAAGGGCATTGCCTGAACTGGTAGTGGCCTGAGGGCAGTTCGAACCTGAGGTACTTTCAGTGAGAAGGCCTGATCAGAACATGAAAATAGGCATCCTTGAGGTCCAGGAAGCTAGCCAGTCCCCTGGCCTTAGGGAAGGCAATATCATTGCCAGAGTCAACATTTTGAACTTTGGTTTCAACAGATGCTTGTTCAAGTATCTTAAATCTAGAATGGGCCGCCATTCTCCTGTCTTTTTTGGGGTAAGAAAGTATCTTGAATAAAGCCCCTTGCCCTGATGGCAAGGAGGAACCCTTTCCACTGCTTTGCAGTCCAGCAGAGCAGAAACCTCTGCTTCCAAAGCAAGGGCTTCTGAAGGATTTGCAGGTGGAAAATGCCTGGCTCTCATCTTTGGAAAGTGTTTGAAGCTGAGACAGACCTGGCCTATTACCTCCAGAACCCATCTGTCCGTGAGTTAGGGGACAGCCAGTTCGGCTGAAATAGGCCAACCTGCCCCCACTGGTACAGGAGACCGGCCCTGGACACCCCATCAGGTGCTGCTTAGCAGGAGCCTTAGGCTGAGGGGAGGGGACGTCACTTGTGCCACGCCTACCCCTGCCTCTGAAGAAACCTCTGCGAGACAGCAGAGGAGGCTGAAATTGGTAAAAGGCCTGGAAAAGGGCCTGCCCCACTTCTGGGAGCATGCCTTGTGGCATGGCATGCTTCTCCAGCCTGGGCACTTTTGTAGGTAGTTCTGTATTCATCCATCTTTTTCATATAGTTTTCTGTTTGCTCCCAAAAGAGAATTTCCCACTACAGGAAAATCCATAGCCTTTGACTGGGTATCTTGGGACAGATTAGTGCATCTGAGCCATGCCAACCTACGGAAGCTACAGAAGTGGCCATGACCCTAGAAGAAACATCATTAACATCAACAGCAGTATGAAATTGAACTTTAGAGGCTTCAATGCCATAGCAGCCACCTGTTCCAACTCACTAGCCAGCTGGCCATGGGCCTGCTTGGCTAACTGCAATACTGTGTCCCACCTAGATTTCTGATATCTAGCTACATAAGCCATATAATTTGCCTGCCTGAGTCCCAAAGAAGCTGCCATATACTGTTTCTTCACCATGGCATCAATTTTCCTGGAATCCTTATCAGGAGGATGTGAGGCCAGAGGAATATTAGCCTTGTCACAGGCTGCAGCTTGTACCACCTACATGACTACACTGCTCAGTAAGGAAGTCTGTATCCGAGCCTGACAAAAGTATACCTTCTGTCCATTTTTTATCTACAGGAGGGCCAGAATGAGAATTTTAAAATCTTTGTTGTTTGCTTCCTAAATGACTTATGCAAAGGAATAGACAACCTCCTAGACTCTGGAATATCCATCATTTCCACATAATCAGGCTCCTCTTGCTCATCCACAGCCTCCTCTAAAGGAAGCTGGAGGGTTTCTCAACCTTTTGTAAAAAATAAAGAAACAAGGGACTCAGACAGAATAGGAGGAGATTCTAAAGGTCTGTCTGGAGAAATGTCCCGTTCAATGGGCAATGCCCAGACCCTCCCAGCCACACATATATTGATCAAATTCCTCCTCCCTCCTGTGGTTCATAAAAATCCTCAACTTCAAAATCCTGAACCACTGGGACTGAACGAACCAACCTTTACCAGCTGTTGGTGGTTCTACAGATCCCTGAGACAGTGACTGGACAATCTGAATGGCTTTAGCTATCTCTGCAGCAGTTGGAACACAATTTTGGACTCCAGACCTACTGATTCCTTGTCTTTTACTTGGGACTGGTTCCTCTGAACCAGCCTTCCTTTGCCAGGAAGTCTCACCCTGGTCAGAGGCACTCCTCTGGTCCAGTGGGTACTGGACCGGCTGGCCATCCGGTCAGCGGACTTTTGGCCTCCGTTCCTGAGCCGAATAATCTTCTCCAGGGTGGCTGCAGGAAATTTTACACACCTGGCAGTCTGACAGGAGGTGGTCAGCCCCCAGACAATAAACACAAGTGGTGTGTGGGTCAGCCTTTGAAAGGCGTCCCCACAGACATCACAGTGTTGAAACCAGGGGCCCGGTTTTCTTTGGTTTTCAGATATAATGCCAGTCTAACCAAAACTTGCCTCTTTTGATGAGAAAATAGGCAAGACACCCTTATCGGTTCCTAACCGTATCACGGGTAATTGAAAACCGTTATAATTCCGCTTTTAGAACCGACAAGAACCGGGAACCGACTCTCAAAACCCACTGTACACTTTAAAATGCAGAAAAACCAACCGATCGGTTCAAAACCGAACCAATAATTAATTTTCCACACAGACTTAATTTTAGTACTTACGGTTACCAGATAGAGCTTTAAAACCGAAATGCGGTAAAAATAATAACTTTGCGGTTCAAATGAACGAAAAATACTCGCTTGAACCGAGAATGAACCGAGCTGAAGGAGCTGATCTCCGGAGCGACTGTTCAGTGAAGGAGAAAAGAATCTGACAGTTTCATTTGAAACTGCCAATGAAACTTGCGCTTTGAGCGCCCTCACGCTGTAGAACTCCAGATCTTCTGGAGTTAACTCCTTCCTCTCCGGGGCAGTTCAGCTGCAGTGGCTGACTGCTATTGTTATAATATAGCAAGACTTCATGGTGTTTGAATGGGGGCATGGGTGAGCTGGTATATGACATTGTGGAAGGCTGCTTCACACTCGGGTGTCCAGCGGGGCCCAAAAGGTTAACCTGTGCAGAAGTACACTTTCTCTGGTTCTTTGAAAGTCCCTTTTTTGTATTTATGGTTGGTAGGGGGGTAACCCTGGGTAAGATTCAGGAGCGGGCGAATCACCTTTGAATAGTCTTTTATGAACCTGCGGTAGTAGCCAGAGAACCCCGGAAAATGTTGTAGTTCTTTCAAGTTATGGGGCTGGGGCCAAGTGGTCAGTGACTCAACCTTACTGGGATCGGTCTCTATCCCTTCCGCAGATACTATGTGCCCCACACACTTCATGGAGGTTTGAAAAAACTGGCACTTCTCGATGGACAGCTTGAAGCCGAAGTCTTCCAATCGGTCCAGCACTTTAAACAGTCGGGGCTCATGCTCCTCTAATGTGTGTCTGAACACAATGACATCATCTAGGTACACTAGACATTCCAGCAAGTTCATATCTCCCACAGCACGTTTCATCAGTAGCCGAAAGGTGGCCGGGGCTCCCGAAATCCCCTGTGGCATTCTCAGGAATTCATAGAACCCCAAAGGACAGATGAAGGCTGTTTTCTCATGGTCCTCTGGGGCCATCGGAATCTGGTAATATCCGCTGCGAAGATCCAATACCGAGAACCATTTGCTCCCATTCAAGCAATCCAGGGCATCTTGTATATGGGGCATGGTGTACTCATCTGGGATAGTCTGCTGGTTCAGGGTTCAATAACCAACACACACCCTCATGGACCCATTCTTCTTACGCACAACCACAATGGGAGAGGCATATGGGCTCCTTGATTCTTGTATAATGCCAGCAGCGAGCATTTCCTGCAGGTGCCTCCTAACATCAGTTATGTCCGCTGGGGCAAGGCGTTGGGATCTCTCTCGAAATGGCCAGTCATCATGCAGGCATATGTGATGCTCTGCACCCTGGACACACCCCATGTCCTATTCTTTTAACGAAAACACTTGGTCTCTCTGGGTGAGTTTCTTGCTAATTCTAGCCTTCCATTCAGCTGACAATGAGGAATCACCAAAGTTGAATAAGTCCGGGGTCACTCTTTCCTTTTCACCAGAGTACTTGCTGCTGGGTAACACGGCAGTGTCTGCACAGTGTACTGTAGCTAGGGCACACCCTCTGTTCAACTGGACCTCCCGATCTGACACATTGCGAATCTGGACCATCACTCATCGTGCATAGGCGTGGGCACGGGCAGGCAAAATTCTGGGTTTAACCAATAATCCCTCTTGCAACTTTCCATCACCCAGTGCAACCAACATTAATATTTTATTTTTCACTTCCTTTCTAATGTGAACCTCTCTCTGAATGGTGTACTGGGCATTGGGAGGGAGTACCAGAGAATCAGGATCTTTCTTCCACACTTTCCTCACTGGCTCATCTCCGTCGGCTTCAGTAGTCCGTTTTTGCAGATCATTGGCTTTCTTTATGAAGGCTGGGATTCTCAGTGCCCGCCCAGCCCGTTTCCCTTGTTTCTCTTGACACAACTGTGCTAGTCTTCCAAACATGTGGGTGTTGGTTCCAACAAGCAATGGAATCCCATCATACAATCTCGTAGGAGGGCACGCCAGGGCTAGGGTCTCTACTTGTTCATCTACACCAGTTACAGTCACAGGGAAAGACAGCCAGAGCCGGACATATCTTAAGTAGGAATAAGACTTGTCACTCAGGCCCCACACATGCAAACCTTCCAAAGATTGTAATGGCACATCAGATAAGTGTTTATCATACCAGTTCTTGAATACAATGGTCACTTGCGACCCAATATCAAGCACAGCCCAAGCATGGACACCATTGACAGTCACAGAAGTCTCCATCGAAGGGCCTACTATTTTGGACCAGTCTGGAGAGGCAGTAGTAGAGGCCTGGACAGATGATTTAGCCACAAAGAAATTTGAGTTAGGATTTCTCAGTCCTGCACTGCGTTCATTTCCGGCGCTCCTCGGCCATGGTCTCGCTTTCCGAAGCTCCCTTTGAAGTTTGTATAGAACTTTATCTAGGTCTTTTGGGGGCCGGCATTCTCTCTTCATGTGCCCATCCTTCCCACAATTATGGAAAAATATACTTTCTGGGGTCTGGTGTGGCCGAGATATCACATTGGGAGCTGAGGTGGGGGTACTACCAACAGAAAACCTTGGTTCCACCTCTGTCTTTAGTGTGGCGAGCATTTGGAGACATCTCGTCAATTCTCTCACTTCCATAGTCAAGACATCAATTTTTGAGCTGCTGTCAGCAGGAGATGCCTGGGTGTGCACCCCCACCCCCATAGCAGATGAAGTCGGATAAGGATTGGGGGTTGTACTCGCAGGAGCGGCCTTCATAAAGAGACTGTTTTTTGTTTCTCTGAACTCCCTCAGCAGTTCATCACATGGCGGAGCATCCATAGCAGTCCCTTTCTGGCTAGACCCCCGGGGCTGACATTTAGTTCTTGGATTCCGTTATGTGATTGCGGTGATTCCAGGCCATCAGCGACAGAACTCACGCCTGGAGCAGGGGTTGCAGCAGCTACGACTGCACAGGGCTCTGAAAAGCCTTCCTCCTCCTCAAATTCCCATATCTCCTTCATCAACACATGGAAGGGCAAGGGACCAGATTTCATTTGATGCAGCTGCAATTTGAGCAACAACCAGCTGGAGCACTGGGCACAGCAAAGTATATGATCCAGTCTTACCCGGTCCACTTCACTAGAGGCCCAGTCTCCTTTTCGAAAAATGGTTTGTAGGATTCCCTCCAATTGATCCATGTAGGCAAATAACAATTCCCCTGGCTGTTGTCTAACATCTGTAAGTCTCCATTTCAAGGCCTCAACACTAGTGGTGCCCCCAAATACATATTCAAGGGTGACTATGTACTCTTGGGCTTTGGCATCAGGGTCAGAGGACCTCAGGGAGCGAAAGGTACGTAGGGAGGGTGCCTGGAGGGTTTCCCCCAGGCGGTCCCTTTTTTCGGCCTCAGAGCATTGCCAGTCTTGTACCGCAAGAGTAGCAGAGTCTTTCCAGGTCTCCAGGTCAACTTCCCCATTAGGAGTAGGGTGGATGCCAGAGAATACCTTGAGCTTGCGGTAAGGGCCATGACTACTTGCTGGCTCAGAAGTAGGTACAGAAGTTGGTGAAAGAACAGGTGCTGGGGTGGGTGTGGACAGTGGGGAAGTGACACTCCCAGGTGGCAGGAATAATTTTTTTAACTCCTCCACAGTTTTGCCCTTCTTCAGTAACAACATGGCAAACTTCTCCTCAAATGACTCAGATAACGGTGGGGCTCATCCTCTAAGGGATCCTTGCTATCTTTGGTTATCACCCTCCAGGCAGCTGGGAACCCTTCTGGAGTGATAGTCTGGGGCACCTTTGAACTGTCCAGGGGATCGCTACCCTCCACCAAGGCCATGAGAGTTTGGGCAGTTAAATCAGCCCGTCGACCAACAACTACAGCTTTTTTCAAACATTCAGCTTTAGAAAGTACCCCTTCAACAGTGTCCTTACTAATGCCCATAAGTATATCCAGTATTAGCAAAGCATTATGGGGGTCAATCTCTTGCCCCGAACCTCACCCCACCAACTGGTGCACAGTCACTTCTGTTGGGGTAGCCATTTATGTTTGACAATAATTCATAATTTCGGATACTAGAAGACACAAAATCCCAGCGGTGAGCCTCCAAGATGTCACCCTAGGTGGCGCTATCCCAAGGGCTACTATCCCTGCCTGCTTGGCTAGCTGCAGGATAAGGGGCCTGGGTACTGAACCGGGTGCCTCCACCCGGAGGTCAGGGTTGTTAGTGGTCAAGCTAACCTGGGCACAGCCCTCCGGGACACTGTAACCCCCCTCTTTCCCTTCTAGTGGCCTGAGCAATATACAATAATCACTTTCACAATGACCTTTATTCACCATGCAATTACCCACGCTGTTTGCACTTACCACCAGGGCTGGTTCCTCTAGCTCGACCCTGGAGACCCCCTGTAAAACAAGGTTATGCACAGTAAATAGCAACAGCACAATACGCTTGGCACAAACTGGAACCACAGTCAGGCTAAATGCAAAAAGAGTTAGAACTGATTTATTCAGGGGACTTGAATAAGGGAGGGGTGTAATCAGGTTGATTTACTTAAAGACTATATCAATCAAACAGTCATGCATGCACTTCAGAGTCCCTACACAGTCACACACACTGGGTACCCAGGTAGGAGGAAGGTGGGCTAGCCAGGATCATTGCCCGGGGTAGGCTGGCATCGCAGCTCGTTGGGGCCCTGTGATGGAAGAAAGCAACATGCACAACACACACTATTTGTAATCCAGAGCAGGAGGGCTCAGTCCGTGACAGAAAAGACAACAAAGCAATCAGATGACAACACTTTAGATTTAGCTGTTGTTGCAGGGAGCTACCCTGATGTCTACTCACGATACCCGATGCAGGACACAGGCAGGATGAAATCGAGACTGCAGGTTGTTGAGCTGGAGTGCCAGGAGAAGCAGGGCCCACATGAATCACCGAGGCATCGTTCCTGCTCAAAGTGTTGAGCAGGGGACTGATCCCCAGGCAGGTCTCTCGTCAATGGCTTTCTCTGTGCAGCGGGTATTCTGGCTGGGCCAGTGTGGCAAGGCCCAGGCCGAAGGGAGATGAATACAGATTCAGTCCGTTGGAGCTGGATGCAGCCTCCAGCGAGCAGAACACACAGTGGGGAACCAAATCACGACCCACTATCAGCACACAGCACATTTACATGTAAGAAATTCTACTGTACCAGGCAGATTGCTATCCAGTCACAATTACAGGGTCTCTGCACAAGCCATGAGTTCAAAGGGGGCTGAAAATCCTGACAGGCTGATCGCATTCAGCAAATCTTCAGTCTTCTTCAGGTTAAAGCCTGGTTACAGTTCTGTGGCTTATCTCACTTTCACAATTCAGATTCAGTCCGAATAAGCTCTATTTTCACTCTCAGGGAAAGCAGACAGACAGGCAGGCCTAAACTCAGCCCTTTCACAGTTCTTCTGCATGAATTACACAGGGGCTGCTGCTTGAATCACTCAAGCTGTTTCCACTTTCCCTTCCCATTTCAGACTGACTGTAGCTGCAAGCAGCCTGGGACTTTCCCCATGATCCAAAAGGTTCAGTTGGCTGATCTATCTGTCAGTCAGTTCAAGGGCTCCCCCACCAGGTCTGGTTTGGTGCCAAAATGCAAAAACTACAATTCCTACAGAATTTTGCTCCCACAAGACCCCTGGGGACAGGTTCCATTTTAGAGTCCCCAAAGGTACTGATTGGTGCTGACTGGCAGTCCAAAACCAAAATGGTGGTGCAGTACATAAGGTCCATGTTGCAAAGAAGGCAGGTTAGACAAACTACAATATCGTTACTATTCTAATGGATAATCAGCAAATAAGTACAGCTTCTAACAGAGCTCCCTCTGCACTAATAGCAATGGCAGAACGGAGCGATTAACTGGTAGTCCAGGCGGGACTCGAGCACAGAAACACTCAGCACCCCCTCCCAGATTAATTATGACTGCAATCTAGGCAGCTCTTAAAGAGACAGTACACGGAGGCTTTACAGGCACTCTCTGACAATACATTTGAACTGCTACAACGCAGGACACCAGCCTGGTAGTGAGCATTTAGGCCAGCTCAAGGAAGACTTTTCTGGAACCCCCATTTTTAGGGGGGTTACAGTAGAATGATCAGCGAAGAAGACTTGCAAAGTAATGGACTGATTAAGGTGTAAGTCTGATACCACCTTAGGGAGGAATTTCCTATTGGTCCTTAGGACCACCTTGTCCCTGTGGACTGCTGTGTTGTCTGGTTCTGTGGACAAGGCCTGGAGCTCACTGATCCTTCTGACTGAGGTGATGGCTACCAGGAACACTGTTTTCCATGTTACATACTTAAGCTTTGCTAAAGACATGGGTTCGAATGGTGGCTGCATTAGCTGGACAATGCATATGCTAAGGTCCCATGCAGGAGTGGGTTCCCTGTCAGGGGAATGCAAGTGCAGTAGGCCCTTGAAGAACTTCCTGAATACCTGGTTGGAGGCCAGGGATGCCCCTTTTCCAGCAGAAAAGTAAGCAGAGACAGCTGCTAAGTGCACCTTAAGGGTGGAAGGCCGAAGGCCTAAGGAATGCAAATGTGCCAGATAGTCCCAAACTACTGACAAGCCAGCTTGGCGGTGATCTAGCTGTCTCTGTCCACACCAAATAAAAAACCTCTTCCATTTAGATGAATAGGTCTTTCTGGTGGAAGGTTTTTTTAGATACCCTGAGGACCTCTAGCACGCCCTCCGAGAGATGTAGGTCAGCATATTCTAAGCCCTCAAGAGACAAGCTCTAAGTCTGAGGGGCCGGAGATAGGGGTACAGAACCCTGCCCTGAGAGGAGGTCAGTAGGTTGTGCCTCCTGGGCAGGGAGATTGGTTTGGATATTGACAGGGTCAGTAGCAGTGAGTATCAAGGCTGCCTGGCCCAGTCTGGAGCAATGAGGATCATTGTTGCTGGTTGAACCCTGAGTTTGTTCAGTACTCTGAGCAACAGGAGAAATGAAGGCAAGGCATACAGAAAATTCCCTGTCCAATCCATCAGGAGTGCGTCCAGGGGCACTATGCCCTGCACAGTGGGCCTGCAGCTGAACAGTGGAAGTCAATGATTGTCTAGGGGTACAAAAGAGTCCACCTCTGGGGTGCCCCACCTCCTGAACACCACCTGCAGGATTTGTTTGTTTAGTGACCACTCGTGGTGATTCTGGTTGATCCTGCTGAGGGCATCTGCCAAGATGTTGTCCTTCCCTGGGAAATGAACTGCTGAGAGGGAGATTCCCAGGGAGTAAGCTAGGTTCCAAACCTTCATGGCCTCTGTGCACAGTGGGGGAAGACCTTGTGCCCCCCTTGCTTGTTGATGTAATACATTGTGGTTGTATGGTCTGTCCTGACTTGAACCATTTTTCCCTGCAGCACTGAAGCAAAGGACTGAATGCCCAGATAAATTGCCCTGAGCGCCGGTAAATTTATGTGGAGCAGAGACTCCTGTTGGAGCCAGGTACCGTGGCTGGTATGCTCCCCCAGATGGGCACCCCACCCTAGGATGGAGGCATCTGTTGTTAAGACTGCCACTGGTGGCAGCTGGAGAAAAGGCACTCCTTCCCTGAGGTTGTCCTTTTCCTGCCACCATTGTAGGGCTTGAAGCAGGGTTCCTGCATCTGGTACCATCTTTGGCAGAGAATCTCTTCTCTGGGACCAATGTGACCTTAGGTGGAACTGAATGTCCATCATCTGGAATCTTGACGCTGACACTGTTGCTGTTGATGCTGCCATGTGACCTAGCAACTGGAGACAATGCCTTGCTGATCTGGGAATATGAAGCAGAAAAGAGTTTCCCAGCTGTACCAAACTGTCTACCCTTCTCTGAGGGAGGAAGGCTCTTCCTCTCAGAGTGTCTAATTCCGCCCTTATGAACTCCAGGAGGTGAACTGGTGTTAGCACTGACTTTTTCTGGTTCACCAGGAAGCCTAGTGTTCGCAGGGTATCCTGAGTAGTGGTCAGTGCTTCTCTTACTTGTTCAGGGGACTGGCCTACCACTAGCCAGTCATCCAAGTGTGGGAAGACTGTAACCCCCTGTCTCCTTAGATGTGCCACCACTACTGCCAGGCACTTGGTGAACACTCTTGGAGCACATGTCAGGCTGAAAGACATGGCCTTGAACTGGTAGTGATCTGATGGAAATCTGAACCTGAGGTACTTTCTGTGTGATTGCCTGATATGAATATGGAAGAAGACATCTTTTAGGTCCAGAGATGCCATCCAATCCCCCTTTCTGAGTGTAGGGAGAATGGTAGCCAAGGTGACCATTTTGAACTTTGGTTTTGTCAAGTGTTTGCTTAAGTGTCTGAGATCCAATATGGGTCGCCACTCCCCTGTTTTCTTTAGAGTGAGGAAGTACCTTGAGTAGAGGCCCCTTCTCTTTTGGGCCAAGGGGACTGGCTCTACTGCCTTTTCCAGAATCAGCTTTGCTACTTCCTCCTCCAACAGAGTTGCCTCTGCCCGGCTGGCAGGTCTGAAAAGCCTTGCCCTCAGTTTGGGCAAAACCTTGAAACTGAGAGCAAGCCCCTGGCCCACTACCTCCAGGACACACTTGTCAGTGGTGATAGTTTCCCAAGTCTGGAGATAGTGGACCAGCCTGCCTCTACCAGGAGTGGGGGAACCTGGCAGACTCTCTAGGGTCTGCTTGGATGGTGTACCTTGCTAAGTGTTAAGCCAGCCCTGTTGCTGCCCCTTCTGCCTCTGCCTCTAAAGTACCCTCTCTGGGGCTGGTAGGCTGTCAATTCCTGGGCCTGGAAGAAGGGTCTGTAATAGGATTTACCCATGCCCCCTTTTCCCTGGTACTTCTGTGGTGTTGCTGCCTTCTCTTTTGCAGCAGCACTCTTATAGGCTACTTTGTACTCATCCATCTTCTTCACGTAAGCCTCTGTTTGCTGACCGAAGAGAGATGTGGGCTCACAAGGGAAGTCCAATGCCTTCATCTGTGTATTATGGGACAAATTAGTGGTCCTTAGCCGGGCAAATCTCCTTAGAGACACTGAGGTTGCCATTTGCCTGGCAACAATATCATTTGCATTAATTGCCATACGAAACAGGCATGTAGAAGCTTCTATGCCCCTTTTTTACAGCTTCGGACAAGTCTGATATCATGGGCCCAGGGCATACCTTGGCTATTTCCAAAACAGTGTTCCAGATGCACTTCTGGCATCTGGATACATAAGCCATGTAGGCTGCTTGTCTCATAGCCAGAGAAGCACCCAAATAGGATTTCTTTGCCATGGAATCAATTTTCCTGGAATCCTTTTCTGATGGATGTGATTCCAGGGGAATCCCTGTTTTGTCACATGCAGCAGCCTGCACCACACCCTCATGGCTAGGATGCCCAAAAAGGAATTCTGCTCCAGACTTGGCCACCCAGTACTTCCTATCCATCCTCTTGTCCACTGGGGGGATGGAAGTAGGGGTCTGCAAAATCTTGGAGGCTTGTCTCTTCAAGGACTTATGGATGGGCAACAGCAACCTTTTTGTTGCTGGTACATCCATCATCTCCATATGGTCCGGTTCCTCTTCCTCATGTGTGAATTCTTGAGTGGAAAGGTCCAGAGTCTGTGTCACTTGCTTCATAAAAGCAAAGTGGGAAGAGAAATCTTCAGTTCCCTTCTCAGGGGAGTCAGGACGATGAGGATCAGGGGATATTTCTGGCTCAAGAGGTTTCCCTATAATCCTCATCCTTGTCATCCTCCCCTTCCACATAAACTTCAGCAAATCATTTAAGTGAACCAGGAACCAAGGGAGAACTCAGGTCCTGAACTGAGGACTGTGAACCAGGCCGCTGAACCGGAACCACGGTACCAGTTTGCAGCACCTGGAGAATGCTTATAGCACTAGCTATAGCTTCTGCAGTTGAAACCAGTGGAATCATCAGTTGCGGTTCCTTAACCGAGTGCTTTTCCTTCCTCTTTTTCTTAGCAGAATTTGCCAGTTCAGAGACAGTGTCTGCAGTTCTCTTTTTACCCGAGGAACCTTCACCCTGGTCAGAGGGTTGTTCAACCGGTTCCTTCGGTTTCTCCTTCTGAGAGGATGAAGTTTTGTCGCAGCTGGGTCAGCAGCCTTCTCGGACATTTTTTCCTTCGATTGGTTCAAACGCCTATCAAGTGTAGACTGAGGAAAATTCTTACAGATTTCACAATCTGCCTCAAGGTGTTCAAACCCCAGACAAACAACACACACTAAGTGAAGAGCAGCTGTAGCAAATGGTTCCCCACACTCTGTACAATGCTGAAAATCCATTGGGTCAGTTCTTTTCTTGGGTAGTAACATAAACAAAAATCCTAAAAGTTGGGTTTATGTGAGCCCAAGTACTGCAAAAGAGTATCGTTCAACTCTCTTTTTTTTTGTGGTTGGTTTAGAGACTGAAGAGAGAACCAAGAATTACCCTGGTTTTACTCCAATTGAAATAACTGGTCCAAAAAGGGTTTAAAGCTAAAATTTAAACTTAAAAATGTATAAATAAATGATTGGTTTCCTCCCAGCTAATCAAAACAAGAAGAAACCGAAAAACTTACCGGAATAACACTAAATCTAGACTAATCTACCTATAAACTCAAGGGCAGTGCTTTAAAAACTAAAAGAAATAAAATAGTACTTCATAAAACCGAGAAAATAAAATCTTCAAGAAAGATGAAGGAGGGCTCTTCGAGGTGTCTGCACTATGCAAGTGAAGTAAAGAATCTGACAGTTGCAGAATGTTTACCAGGGTCAGTGGTTTGAAAACCGAGCTCGAGCCTAACATTCCATGATTAACATAGGTTTGATTAATTAACCATTTTAGCTCCAGGGCAGTCTTATGGTGAGACCATACTGAAGAAGTCAGAATACAATAAAATTTCCTGGGGTTACAAGTATGTGGAGTACAACCCCTTCCAGCATTTAGAAGGGGGAACTCCTTCTACTGCACTTGCTTGCAGCAGGTTTTTCACCTCCAATTCCAGAAGGAGTTTTTCTGTTGTGGTATGAGATGGGAAGACCATGTGCACCTGCAGTTTTTGGGAATCTCTTGAATTGCAGGGAGAGACCATGACTCACTATATCCAGGACCCACTTGTCTGTGGTAATGCTTTCCCACGCCTGGAAATACTGTAGTGAGCCAACCATCCCCCTACTGGCAATGGCTGGGTGACCTGCACAGACATGTCAGGGGCTCTGCTTAGCCTACACCTTGGAGGATGGAGTGACTTCAGCCCACTTGGCACCCTTTTTGCTTTTGCTTCTGAAGAAACCTGTCAGGGAAGGTAATCATAAGTCACATAAGCTCGGGGAAAATAACTTGGCCCCTACCTTCTCTTCCATAAGGCCTATGGGAAGTGGAGGTGTTCTCCTTCTCAGTATTACTTTTGTACGCAGTCTTACACTCATCCACCTTTTTCATATAAGCCTCTGTTTTGTCCTGAAACAGGGAATTTCCTTCAAAGGGAAAATCCATAGCTTTCGCCTGAGTGTCCTGTGAGAGATTTGTTAGTTCTGAGCCATGCAAACTTCCTCAAGGATATTGCATGTGTCATGACATTAGAAGCCATGTCATTGTCATCCACCACCATATGAAACTGGTATTAGGTGGCATTCATGGCAGCCTTTGTTGTGTCGACCAGGTAGTTTTCTCACTCATAGCCATCACCAAGCTCTAGAGTGCCTTCTGGTACTGAGCTGTATAGGCCATATAAACTGCCAGTCTCAATGCAAAGAAGCTAAAGTATAGACTTTATTTGCCCATAGCTTCCTGGAATCCCTTTTTGGGGGCTGCGAGGAAACGTGGAACCTTGGCCTTATCACAGGCAGCAGTTTGTATAACCCCCTCATGGTCAGTGTGCATGTATACGTATTCAGCGCCCTGCCTACCCGACTGATATGTTTTTTCAGTCTTCTTATCAATATCAGCTGTAGAAGTGGGGGCAACCAGAATCTTGCAGGTGGCCTTCGTAAGGGACTTATGAATAGGCAGAAAGAAAAAATTACTCACCTTAGTAATTGCTTTTCTTCTCATGGAGTCTTGCTATATTAGGACCATTGCAGTCATTCCCCACACTTGAACTGCCCCGGAGAGGAAACAGTTAACTCCAGAGTGATCTGGAGTTCCACAGCGCGAGGGCGCTGTTCAAAGCTCTATCTGGCTAGTTTCAAATGAAACTGTCAGGTTCTTTACGGAGCTAAACTAACATAGCAAGTCTGTGTGGAAAAGCTCTACACTAGCCATTGGCTACCTACCATTAGTAGAATAAGAACAATCACAGAATAATAACAATATTTATTGTTAGGATCACCCTACAAGCACTAGTAGGCCCCTCTCCCAAAAGACCCAAGTTCAGAGAGGGGACCATCTACCACTTAACAAAAATAGAAATACCCAGTTCCTAACCCAAAGGAAACAAGGGGGAGAACTAGAGAGACTAAAATGGCATGACACAGTGCTTGCACTAATTTGCCAACCCCATACCCAAGTAGGAGTTCTGAGAGGGTAGGAGGAGGGTTGTCCTAATACAGCAAGACTCCATGAGAAAAAAGCAATTACTAAGGTGAGTAATTTTTCTTCAAACACCATGAAGTCTTGCTATATTAGGACCATTGCAGATTACACAGCAGTACCTCCATGGAGGAGGGTCAGAACCTACTTAGGAAATAGGCTCTCAAGGCACAGCTGTGCAAAACGAGCATCTCTCCTGGACTGGACGTCCAGGGAATAATGCTTGGTAAAGGTGTGAACTGTTTTCCAGGTAGCAGCTTGACAAATTTCCAAAATGGGAATATCTCTAGCAGCCGCTAGAGATGCAGCTGTACCCTTGGTGGAGTGAGCCCTCAGTCCTGAGGGGGTTCCACCTAGTTTTTGGTAACAGAATTGGATACAAGAGACAATCCACCTTGCAATTGTCCTCTTAGTGGCAGGTTTCCTTGCCAACCTCTCCATAGGTAAGGAAGAGTTGAGGATTCGAACCTGTGACCCTTGGTACGTTCCACATAGTAGCTTAGGCTCTTTTGACGTCAAGCTGTGTAGTCTCCTTCACCTGAAGAAGAATGCTCAGTGAAAATACTGGGAGAGAAATGGACTGGTTCAGATGAAAATCTGAAACCACTTTGGGTAAAACTTTCTGTTAGTCCTGAGGACTACCTTATCCCTGTGAAAAGAAATAAAATCCTTTTCCACTGAAAGGGCTTGCAATTCACTTATACGTCTGGCAGAAGTGATAGCCACTAGAAAAACAGTTTCCATGTTAAATACTTGAGATCTGCAGAAGAAAGGGGCTCAAAGGGAGGTTGCATTAACTGAGCAATGCAAACATTCAGGTCCCAGGCAGGGGCTGGTTCCCTAAAGGGAGGGTTAGTGTGAAGTAACCCCTTAAAAACTTGGAAAACACAGGGTGAGAGGAAAGAGAAACAGGCTCTCATGAAACAAAGGCAGAAACAGCTGCCAGATGAACCTTCAAGGTAGCTGGTCTAAGGCCTAGGGAATTTAGATGGGCCAAATAGTCCAGTAAAGTGGCCAAGTCAGCAGATTCTGGTACAATTTGTTTCTCCAAACACCAGAAGGAAAACCTCTTCCACTTAGAATTGTAAGTGGTTCCTAGTGGAAGGCTTCCTAGAAGCCTTTAAAATATCCAGGACCCCTTGAGAAAGGTGCAAATCAGCAATTCTAATTCCTCAAGAACCAAGCCTTGAGGTGGAGGGATTTGAGGTCCGGATACACTCTCCCCTGTGCACAGGTCAGCAAGTCGTGGGTCCTGGGCAAGGTCAGGGAGGTGGATTGTCAGGACAGGAGGAGAGGATACCAGGCTGTCTGGCCCAGTCTGGAGCAATCAGAACCACTTTGCAGGGCTGAGTTCTGATTTTTACCAATACCCTGAAGAGGAAAGGGAAGGGGGGAAAAGCATATAGGAATTTTCCTTTCCAATCCAGCAGAAAGGCATCCAGAGGGACTGAGCCCAGCACTGGAGGCCTGCAACAAAATAGAGGAAGTTGATGGTTGTCTGGGGCTGCGAAGAGATCTATCTGAGGGGTGCCCCATCTGGCAAAGACCGACCCCAATACCTGAGGATTCAGAGACCATTCGTGATGGCCCTGGGAAATCCTGCTGAGAGCATCCGCCAGGACATTGTCCTTTCCTGGAAGGTGAATTGCGATCAGGGAGGTGTTTAGGAGTAAGCCAGAGACCACAACTTCATTGCTTCGGTGCACAAGGCTGATGACCGAGTGCCCCCTTGCTTGTTGATGTACCACATTGTTGTGGTGTTGTCTGTCCTGATTTGAACTACTTTGTTCTGGACAACAGTTGAAAAAGCCTGAAAAGCTAAAAGAACAGCTCTGAGTTCCAAAAGATTGATGTGGAGCAGAGATTCCTGGGGGGACCACACTCCTTGAGTGGAAAGGTCGCCCAAGTGAGCCCCCCACCCTAACAGGGAGGCATCCGTGGTGAGGGTGAGAGAGTGTAAATTGGGTATAAAGGGAACCCCTTGAGTAAGATTGCTTTGATCCTGCCACCACTGAAGGGCCAGGATCAGGGTTTTGGTCACCGGGACTAATTTGGTAAGGGGGTCCTCCTTTGAAACCAATAGGACCTCAAGGGAACTGGATGTCCCTCATCTGAAATCTTGCTCCCTGCACGACAGCTGTGGAAGCAGCCATGTGCCCTAGGAGTTGCAGAAGAGTGCCTTGCTGGTCGAGAGACCCGCGAGGGTAATGGAGGATGCCAGGGCAATGAGCCTGTCCACTCTTTCCGAGGGAGAAATGCCCTGGCTAACTTTGTGTTCAATTCTGCACCTATGAAAGTTAGAACCTGAACAGGTTCCAGAACTGACTTTGGTAAGTTCAGCAGGAATCCCAGGGAAGTAAGAAGCTGCTGGGTGACTTGCAAGTGGATTTTACTCTGATCTGGAGACTGGACCCACTATGAGCCAGTCGTCCAGGTAGGGAAACACAGCAATCCTTGCCTTCTTAAATGAGCCACTACCACAGCTAGACATCTTGTGAATACCCTTGGAGCCGAGGTTGGCCGAAGGGCATTGCTCTGAACTGGTAATGGCCAGAGAGCAGTTCGAACCTGAGGTACTTTCGGTGAGAAGGCCTGATCATGACATGAAATAAGCGCCCCTGAGGTCCAGGGAAGCTAACAGTCCTCTGGCCTCAGGGAAGGCAAAATCATTGCTAGAGTTAACATTTTGAACTTTGGTTTCAATAGATGTTTGTTCAGGTACCTTAAGTCTAAGATGGGCCGCCATTCTCCTGTCTTTTTTGGGGTAAGAAAATATCTTGAGTACAGTCCCTTGCCCTGATGGCAAGGGGGGACCCTTTCCACTGCTTTGCAATCCAGAAGGGAAGAAACCTCTGCTTCCAAAGCAAGGGCTTCTGAAGAGTTTGCAGGTGGAAATTGCCTGGCTCTCATCCTTGGGAACTGTTTGAAGCTGAGAACCAGGCCTTGGGCTTACTACTTCCAGAACCCACCTGTCCGAGTTAGGGACAGCCAGTTCTGGCTGAAATAAGCCAACCTGCCCCCACTGGTACAGGAGAATCGGCCTGGGCACCCCATCAGGGTGCCTGTTGGCAACAGCTTTAGGCTGAGGGAGGGCGACTGTCTACCTGTGCCCTGTCTACCTCTGCCTCTGAAAAAACCCCTCTGTGAAAAAGCAGAGGAGGCTTGAGATTGGTAAAAGGGCCTGTGGAAAGGCCTACCCCTACCCCTACCCCTGGGGGCATGCCTTTGTCTGAGTATCTTGGGACAGATTAGTGCATCTGAGCCATGCCAACCTACGGAAAGCTACAGAAGTGGCCATGACCCTAGAGGAAACATCATTAACATCAACAGCAGTATGAAATTGAACTTTAGAGGCTTCAATGCCATCAGCAGCCACTTGTTCCAACTCACTAGCCAGCTGGCCCTGGGCCTGCCTGGCTAACTGCAATATAGTGTCCCATCTAGATTTCTGATATCTAGCCACATAAGCCATATAATTAGCCTGCCTGAGTCCCAAAGAAGCTGCCATATATTGTTTTTTCGCCATGGCATCAATCTTCCTGAATCCTTATCAGGAGGATGTGAGGCCAGGGAATATTAGCCTTGTCACAGGCTGCAGCTTGCACCACACCTACATGACTACACTGCTCAGAGAGGAAGTCTGTATCAGGGCCTGATAAGGTATACCTTCTGTCCATTTTTTTATCTACAGGAGGGACAGAATGAGGATTTTTTAAAATCTTTGTTGTTTGCTTCCTAAATGACTTATGCAAAGGAATAGACAACCTCCTAGACTCTGGAATATCCATCATTTCAACATAATCAGGCTCCTCTTGCTCATCCACAGCCTCTTCTAAAGGAAGCTGGAGGGTTTCTGCAACCTTTTTGTAAAACATAAAAAGAGAAGGGGACTCAGACAGCATAGGGGGAGATTCTAAAGGTCTATCTGGAGAAATGTCCGGTTCAATGGGCACGTCCAGACCTTCCCAGTCACAAACATACTGATCAAATTCCTCCTCCCCCTCATGTGGTTCATAAAAATCCTCAACACCATAATCCTGAACCACTGGGACTGAACGAGCCACCCTTTTCCCAGATGCAGGGGGTTCGACAGATCCCTGAGACAAAGATTGGACAATCTGAATGGCTTTAGCTATCTCTGCAGCAGTTGGAGAGACAATTTTGTACTCCAGACCTGCTGATTTCTTTGTCTTTTTTGCTAGGACTGGTTCCTCTGAACCAGCCTTCCTTTTGCCCGAGGAAGTCTCGCCCTGGTCAGAGGGCACTCCCTCTGGTCCAGTGGGTACTGGACCGGGCTGGCCATCCGGGTCAGCGGACTTTTTGGCCTCTCGCTCCCTGAGCCGGCCCAATCTCTTTTCCAGGGTGGCTGCAGGGAAATTTTTACACACCTGGCAGTCTGACAGGAGGTGGTCAGCCCCCAGACAATAAACACAAGTGGTGTGTGGGTCAGCCTTGGCAAAGGCTTCCCCACAGACATCACAGTGTTGAAACCCAGTGGGCCCGGATTTTCTTTTGGGTTTCTCAGACATAATGCCAGCCTAACCAAAAACTTGCCCTTTAGATGGCAGTGCCAGGCAAGACACCCTTATCGGTTCCTAACCGTGTCACGGGTATTTGAAAAAACCCCAAATAAAAGTTAGGTTTTTTTAGAACCGATAAGAACCGGGAACCGCACTCTAAAAGCCCAACCAAACAGTTTGACACATATATTTTAACAAACCGATCGGTTCAAAACCGAACCGATAATGAATTTCCACACAGACTTAATTTCTGTACTTACGGTTTACCAGATAGAGCTTTTAACCGAAATGCGGTAAAATAAATACTTTTGCGGTTCCAATGAACGAAAATACTGCTTGAACCGAGAAATGAACCGAGCTGAAGGAGCTGATCTCGGAGCGACTGTTCAGTGAAGCGGAGTAAAGAATCTAACAGTTTCATTTGAAACTAGCCAGATAGAGCTTTGAACAGCGCCCTCGCGCTGTGGAACTCCAGATCACTCTGGAGTTAACTGTTTCCTCTCCGGGGCAGTTCAAGTGTGGGGAATGACTGCAATGGTCCTAATATAGCAAGACTTCATGGTGTTTGAACAACCTCTTTTGCCTGTCATATCCAGAAACTTCAAGTTATCCTCATCCTCAATTGTCTCTTGTGGTGAGAGGTTGACGGTATTTGTCATCTGCCTCACAAATGTGTAATGTGAAGTGTAACCCTCTGAGGACCAGGAAATGAAATCAAATTCCTGAACAGGGGAACCATTAAGTGCTATAAGTTCACCTTTCTCCTCCTCCTCCTCCTCTTCCTCATAATAGAGCTTAGCCTCCTCCTCCACAGGCATTGCTACACATATTGAAGGCTGAGGGCCGGGGCAGGTAATGTTGTAAAAGCTCTCATACCCTGGAAAGCCTGGAAACAACTGCCATGCTTTAGTCATGTCCTCCATAGAGGGCATTCTTGTTCTGTCAACTGGCATCTCCTTTTCTTCTTAAGCAGGAGGGGTAGTGACATGTTTTTCTTTCTGCTTTTTCTTAGTAGGTACTGGCTCCGATGCCTGCTTAGCAGCCCTTTTCGACTTAGTGGACTTTGGGGAGGTCTCCATGTCAGACACCCTGACCTCAGTGTCAGTCTTAGCAGACTTGTCCTACTGCTTACTCTGAGGGAATAGACTCTCACCAGAGCCTGGTTGTGAGGAAGAGGAAGACCAACAAGCCATTATTTCTTCAAGTTTCTTAGTCCTCTTTCTGACAGGTTTGGGGCAGCACTTGATACAGAGCTCACAACTTGCAAAATCTTGATTAGGACTGAGGCGCTTAAAGCACAACTCATGGCAGTCTGCCTTAGACAGGAGTTTGAAGCAATTAGTACAATTTTTTAAACCAGTGGGCCCTGTTCTTTTCTTAGGTCTGTCAGACATGTCAATAACTGATGACCAAATAAGAAAAAAATGGTTCCTATATCCCCCCAAAATGTAGCCATTCGATTTCCACGAGTGAAATATGAACTGGTATTTAAAATCTAATTAAAACAATTTAAAAACTTTTTAAATAGCCAAGGGGAAAAAAATAGTGTCTTTGTTCCCCGAAGTGGGAACCGGGACTGCCAAAATGAAGAACCACAACGTGGTTACAAAATACAGCCAACCACTTCAAAAAAGAAACTTACAAATGTATATTTTTTATAAACTCTATATTAAATGAATGTGGTTCTGCTAAAGTGGGAACTACACCTCAAGGCCTTTCGTTGGTTCCCAGGAACTAATAAGGAACAGAAGAAACAGGCGATTTTGAACAAAATTATCCTAATGCAGAGTTATCAAAAACTAACTAAAACAAAACTGTCACTATGAAATATACAAAGAAGAAAAAAATACTTACCATAGTAATCTTGTTTCTTCCAGGGTATTCTCCAATATTCAGGACTCTTGCAGTTATCCCTTTAAGTAGAGCTGCCTGGAGATATAATGTATGCTAATAATGGAATCATCATTGGCTCATGCTAATTTTCAAATGCTGCCCTTATCAACTGCCAGTGTTCTACTGCTTCAGACTTCATGGAGAGTCTGCAAGGACAGGACCTGCCAGTAACTACAGCTATCTAATAGTAATAGTAATAATACTAATAATAATAACAATTAATAACAGTAAAACAACTGAACCAAATTCTTCAAATAGGTTAGAAAAAATACACCCCTCATAATGTCAGATTCATCTGAAGAAGGGGAAACCAATGCCCAACAGGGATCCGAAGCAGACATGCCAGTATGTGGCACCCTCATACATGCTTATTCAGTCTGGATTGCAGAGGCTAAAGGTTCTAGAAGGGGAGGCAGGGTGGGCAACTTCTGAATATTGGAGAATACCCTGAAAGAAACAAGATTACTATAGTAGGTGATTTTTTCTTCTCACCCCAGGAATTCTCCAATATTCATAACTCTTGTAGACTACAAAGCAGTACCTTTGGAAGTGGGTACAGAACCTGCTTTGGAAATAGACTCTGCAGGACTGCTGTGCCACCCCTGGCATCACTTCTGGACTGTGTGTCCAGGCTGTAATTCTTTGTAAAGATGTATACTGTTCTCCAGGTAGCTGCTTTACAGATCTCCACTAATGGGATATCCCAGGCAGCTGCTATGGTAGCAGCTGTGTCTCTTGTAGAATGAGCGCTCAGCCCTGGTGGAGGCTCTTTTCCAGCTTTGGAATAGCAAAACTGAATGCACTGAACTATCCATTGGGAAATGGACCTTTTAGATGCAGAGTTTCCCATTTCCTACATCTCCATAAGTCAGGAACAGCTGCTTTCTGTCCTGTCTGTGTCCTTAGTAGCTGTCATATAGTAGCTAAGTGATCGTTTGACATCCAAACTATGGAGTCTGCACTCACCTGAACTAGAATGTTCAATGAAAAAGACTGGTAAAATAATAGACTGGTTTAGGTGGAAATCAGAAACCACCTTGGGAAGAAATTTCCTATTTGTTCGCAGGACCCTCTTATCTCTGTGGAATGAAATATAGTCCTGATCAATGCATAGAGCTTGAAGTTCACTGATCCTTCTTGCAGAAGTAATTGCCACTAGGAAAACTGTTTTCCATGTGACAAATTTCAAATGAGCTGAGGCCATAGGCTCAAATAATGGACCTATGAGCTTGGCAACACAGACATTCAAGTCCCAGGCTGGCATTGGCTCCCTATGAGGGGGTACAAATGGGCCAGACCATTGAAAAATCTCTTGAATATTTGATTTGATGCCAAAGAGGTACCCTTTCCAGCTGAAATGTAGGCAGACACAAAAGCTAGGTGGACATTTAGGGTAAAGGGCTGCAAGCCCAAAGAATGTAAATGAATAAGACAGTCCAGCAGTGCTGGAATCCCTGCCTTTGCTGGTACCACCTAATTGTTGGCACACCAAATGGAAAACCTTTTCCATTTTGAAGCATATGTTTTCTTAGTGGATGGCTTTCTGTAACCTTTTAAGACATCCAAAACTCTGTCTGAGAGATGCAAGCCTGCATACCCTAAGTCCTCAAGAACCATGCTTTGACTCTGAGGGATCTGAGGTTCAGATACAGAATTCTTCCCTGATTGGAGGTTAAAAGGTTGTACCTCCAAGGGAGATGTATGGGTTTGGCTACAGACATGGAGAGTAGCAGAGAGTACCATGGCTGCCTGGGCCAATCTGTTGTTATCAATATCATTGATGCTGGGTGGGATCTGAGCTTTATCAAAACTCTGAGCACTGGCAGTTGAAGCTTTAAGGTTTTGTGAGGTATTCACTCCTATAAGCACTTTACAGTAGATTAGAAGGTTACAAACTCTTTTACTTTACTAGCTTGAGGGCCTGACCTGGAGATTGTTAGGTTATACTAAGGCCTATTAGTTATATTTCTCCCTCCTCATGGGGTGGTAGAAGTTGATTGACTGTATAAACTATGCTTTATCTCTGTAACATAACTCTGTATTGCAGTCCTGTGATGTGTTTTGTTAAAATTGGAAACCAATAAAAATGTTTTCATGATAAAAAAAAAAAAACTCTGAGCACCACAGGGAATGGGAGAAAGGCATACAGGTCCATGCCTGACCAATCCAAGGCCAGAGCACCCAGGGGAATTGTCCCCTGAGCTGGTGGACTGCAACAGTACTTTGGTAGGTGGTGGTTGTCGTGGGATGCAAAGAGATCTATCTCTGGGGTTCCCCACCTTCTGAAAATCACTTCCACCACCTGTCCGTTCAGGGTCCATTCGTGATGGGCCTGGTTGATCCGACTCAGAGCATCTGCTAAGGTATTGTCCTTCTCTGGCAGATGAATGGCCTAAAGGGAGTCTCCTAGAGAGTAAGCCAGGCTCCATATTTTCATACCCTCTGTGCAGAGAGGGTTTGACCATGTACCTCTCTGCTTGTTTATGTAACACATTGTAGTGGTATTGCCTCTTCTGATCTGTACCACCTTTCCCTGCAGAAGTGTTGTAAAGGCCTTTAGTGCCAACAACACTGTTTTGAGCTCCAGTAGGTTGATGTGCTGACATAACTCTGCAATTGACCATAAACAGTGGGTGTTGTGATCCCCTAGATGAGCTCCCCACCCTAGTAGTGATGCATCTGTTGTGAGAATCACTGATGGGGGCTCTTGCTGGAAGGGAATCCCTTCCCTTAGGTTGGCTTCCTCTTTCCACCATTGGAGGGCTTGGAGTAATGTTTCATTACTGGAATCAACTTTGAGAGAGGATCCCTTTTTTGACACCAGTGTGCCCTGAGGTGGAACTGAATGTCCTTCATCTGGAATCTGAAACTGTGCCCGTGACTACAGCCATGTGGCATAGCAAGTGAAGAAACTGCCTTGCAGTTTTTGGCCTGTTCAGGCTGAAGGAACTTGCCAACTGAACAATACTTCTTGCCCTGTCTGAGGGCAGGTAGGTCTTGCCCTCCATGGTATTCAACTCTGCTCCTATGAATTGCAGCACCTGTGCAGGTAGGAGGACACATTTTTTGAAGTTTATCAGAAACCCTAAGGACTCCAAAAGGCCTTGGGTGAGCTGAAGGTTTTCCTTTACTTGTTGTGGTGAGTTTCCTACCACCAGCCAGTCATCCAAATATGGGAATACTGTGACACCCAGCCTTCATAGGTGTGCCACCACTACTGCCAAACACTTTGTGAACACCCTTGGGGCAGAAGTCAGGCCAAATAGCAGTGTTGAGAACTGGTAGTGGCCTGAAGGGAGTCTAAACCTGAAATATTTTCTGTGAGACTCCCTTGTGGGGATGTGGAAATAGACATCTTTTAGGTCCAGTGATACCAACCAATCTCCTTTCTGGAGCATTGACAGAATCACTGCCATTGTTACCATTTTGAACTTTGGCTTTGTCAGATGTTTGTTTAACAATCTGAGCTCTAGAATATGCTGCCACTCCCTATTTTTCTTTGCGGTGAGAAAGTACCATGAGTAAAAACCTCTTCCCTTTTGCTGTGGAGGAACATGCTCCACTGCTTTTAACAGTAGCAGGTTTTGAACCTCCTTTTCCAGTAGCTTCCTTTCTGCTATGGAAGCTGGCTTGAACACTCTGGATCTTAGGTTTGAGAAGGTTTTGAAACTTAGGGACAAACCCTAACTCACTACTTCCAGGACCCACTGGTCTGTGGTGATGTTTTTCCAAGCCTGAAAGTAATGAGCTAGTCTGCCCCCTACTGGTAGTGGGGAGGCGTCTTTGGCAATGGATTCAGGAAATCTGTTTCATTTGGGGCTGAGCCTGGCCAGTCTGGGAACCTCATCTGGATCCCCTTCTGCCTCTGCCCCTAAAGGACCCTGTTTGCTGTGGGTACTGCTGGTACTGTGGCACAGCCTGAGCCTGGTAAAAAGGCCTGCTGTAGGAAGATCTGCCCCTGCCTCCCCTTCCATAAGGCCTTGTGGAAGTAGACGGCCTTTCCTTAGCTGACTTGCTCTTATAGGTGGCCTTGTATTCATCCACCTTTTCATATAGGCCTCTGTCTTGTCCCCAAAGAGATGATTATTTTCTATGGGAGAAATTCATAGCTTTATTTTGAGTGTCCTGAGTGAGGTTTGTAGCTCTGAGCCAAGCAAACCTCCTCAAACATACTGAATTTGCCATCCATCTGGCAGCAGTGTCATTTGAGTCAGCTGTCATCTGGAACTGGTACTTAGTAGCCTCCAACCCACATCTGGCAGTCTCAGCCAAATCCCCTGAGAAACCAGATTGTGCTTTCTTGGACAAATCCAAAACAGATTGCCACATTGACTTCTGGTACTGTGCTGCATATGCTTGATAGCTGGCCTGTCTAATTGCCAGGGAGGCAGACAGATACCCTTTTTTTGCCATGCTATACATTTTTATTGAATCTTCCTCTGGTGGGTGGGAGGCTAAAGGCACTTTTGCTCTGTCACAAGCTGCTGTTTGTACCACTCCCTGATGATCAGGGAGGGTGACAAGAAATTCGGCACCATCCCTATCAAATTGATACTCAGGGCCCCTACTTTTCTGTGGTAAAGTGGGACCAAGTTCTGCGGCAAGACTACCATTTGCCGCAGAACTTCTGCGGCGGTGGTTTGTAATTTCTGCAGAAGTTCTGCGGCACTAACAATCTACCACATCACAGTGACAGCTTGTCATCCTGACTTCACTTTCATGGCAGTTTGTATAGCAATCAGGATGGTGGAAAGCACAGTAACACTAGTTCAAAAAATAACAGACTTATAAAAATAATTTTATGCCTAAAAAAGCAAAACAAATGTCTCTCCTTTAAGGTCCTAGCCTGTTGCATAAATGACATATGCAGAGGGGATCATATGTGATAAACAAGTTATTTCTATATGCATGCTATCTATCCCTAATGAGGTTTCCACTGTCTATCACTTATATATTTGTATGTGCTTTCTACACCACTCATGAGGTTCCCACTGTGTATCACTTATATATTTATATGCAATCTGTAACATACATACAAATGCGTGTGCATGTGTGGTGAGAGAGACAGAGATACTGTGTGTGTGTGTGTGTGTGTGTGTGTGTGTGTGTGTGTGTGTGTGTGTGTATTTATATATATATTTTTTTTAATTTCCATGAACTTGCATCCTCATTCATACAGGTCCCATTAGAAATGGAATAGAGGAGTTATTGCAAAACTCATTGTTGATGTCAACCTGCTTTCCCTGACACACTGTGTAACACCATCAGGCCATGACATGCAAGCGAACCGATTGTGAGATAGAGCTCTCCAGACCAGCACAATGTGTTCACCATATGACAGAACACTGCACCATACCTTCCCAGGCTCCGAGCAATTATGTGTTCCACCAATCCTTGTGCTGCCCAGCCAGCTCCCAGAGCTAATCTCTGAACCTGAGTTGCCGGCACGGAAACACAGCATGCTACCCTCTGGCCCAACAGCTGTCTCTGCACACAACATTTCTCCATAACTTTTAGGTGATTCTATCAACCAATGACAATATGTAATCAATAACCCTGGCAAAAATGCGTACAGTGCAATTATTTATTTATCAGGTCTATTCTTTCAACAGGTCTACACATTATAATATTCCACTTTTCTGGGCATAATTACTTTATTTTTCTTAAAAATGACAGTTAAATTCATTTTACCAGTTATTCATTTCAGATGGCATCTCTATACCTTAAAGGCACAAATAGGTTTGTACAAAGTGAGGTATGGACTTAACAGGTCTGTGCTATTGACAAGGTTTTGTTTAAGTTGGCCCTAGTGCAATAATGTAAGACTGAAAATTGTATTAGGCTGTAGTGCAGGTTGAGCAAATATCACCATGCCTGATGTGCAGCCACCGTCTCTGGCAGTGGGAGCTGTGGTAGATAAGTGACTGTTGATTTCTGTTGCAGATTGCAGCCATTTCATTAGCTAATGTATTATGTTATAGCAATGATAACATCACATTCTGAGTATATGGGGGTTTAGGATATAAAAAGAGGGGAAGGGAACCAGATTCTATGGAAAAACAGAAATATTAATAAAAAATCAACAAGAAGAGTGAATTAAGTGGCACCGCAGAAGTTCTTATGTATAAAGTTCTATGCAAAATTCTGCAGCCGCAGAATTCTAGGGGCCTTGTTGATACTTCTTCTCCAACCTTTTATCTACAGGGGAGCTAGAACGAAGAGTCTGCAGGATTTTAAAAGCATCCTTTTTGAAAAACTTGTAGACAGGACGCAACAGATTTTTTGTAGATGTGAGCCCCATCATTTCGAGGTACTCAGCCTCTTCATCATCTTCAATTGCCTCACTGGTAGTGAGGTACAAAGCATCTACCATTTTTCTAACAAACCAAAAATGTAAAGAAAACTCCTTAGTTGTTCTAGGAGGGGAACCGAACTCCTGTTCAGGGGAGACTTCTTGTTCAATACCTTCTTCTTCTTCCTCCTCATACTCCTCATAGTCCTCAGACCCAAGGTGTTCCTGGGTTGAGGGTTGTGCAGAAAGGGTGGATTGTTTAGATAAGGTTTGTCCCGCGATAGGGGGAACAGGGACTGGTGCCAACCCTTGCAAAGCTTTAATGACCTTCAGGGCTTCAGTATTTCCTCAGGTGAAGGCATTAATACAGGTTCAGTTGAAGTTCCCTTAGGCCAACTGGCAGGGGGTTCAATATGCTTTGCCTTTTTTGATTTTTTTCAAAGGAACCAGGGAGTTAGCTAGTTCAGCAGGTCTTTTGCCTGGTGCACCCTTATCAGAGGTGGTAAGAACAGTATCTGCAGTTTCACCAGTTTGTTTTGAGGGTGTAGACTGGTCAGAGCCTGAGGAATCCTTTTGTAACCTTTTCTGCAGTCTTTCCAAATGTTTTTCTACTGTTTTAGGTGGAAAAGTTTTAATAACGTCACATTCTGCAGAAAAATTATCCTGGCCTAGGCAGACAATACACAAAGAGCTTTCAGCTGTCAGGTTTGGCAAAGACTTCCCCACACTGGGTACAATTTTTTTTTTTTTTAACTTTATTTATCTCCAACCCTGGAGAACTCCTTCCAGCGACCTCGGGAGCTCCTAGCCTCTACCTCCCTCCGTGACCACTCCTCTCCCCTCGTGTCACCAAGCACCACCTCCGGTTCTGAACCCTCCGGAGGTAGGGCCATCCTATCCACCCAGGGTGCTGTATCTTATAGGGCAAAGTGCCCAGCATATGAGTCTGGCAATGGAGAGGAGATAGCCCGGAAAATGGGAGTGTGGGCTATGGAAGGTCGAGGTGCCTTCCTCTATCCCCAGGATTGGGTTTTCTCTCATTTCCTCCCCGTGGAGGCCAGCCGGCGAGGGAATGGGTGCCGTGAGTTCGCCACCCATGGCATACACCACACATGCTCAGTCGGTGATACTCCAGCCGCCGCCAGAGGTCGCCTCCATGAGCGAGCGATCCCACCCTCCCCAGGAAGAGAGGCAGTTCTCTGGACGCTCAATCTCTTCCCCCCCGCCGACCCCCGGCTTGTTCCCGAACCTGGGTCGCCGGCGTGGCGCGAGGTGGTGTGTCCACCGCCTCAACACTCAGTGCCACCAGGCCGACTGGGTACAATTTTTGAAGCCAGGTTCACTGGCTCCCTTCTTTGGTTTATCTAACATAATGTAAACCAGTAGAAAAAAGAAATCGCAATAAGATTTTTTAATTTTAAAGTATTTTTTGCGGTTTGCGGTTGGTTCTGGAACCGATAAAAGTGGCAGTGAGAACCAGGAACCGGTACCAAATGAACCGAGGTTATCGGTTACTTTTTAAAACTTATTGGTAAATTTCAAAATAATATATATAAACTAAACAACTAACTAACCAGAGTTTTAGATTAAAAAAACTCCAGAAACAGAGACTAAGGCTCGGTTCCCCTGCGGTTATTCCAAACCGAGATAAACCGAGAAAATAATACAAAAAAACTAAAAACTAACTTAGTAGTTGACAAATTAACAAAAGATAAAGGCAGCAAATGAAATATATATAAAAGATACTTAAGTTCTTTTAAATTCAGCATGACAGGAACAACTGATGAGGAGAGCACTCTGAGGCATCTGTACTTGTCAGGCGCAGAATGAAATCTGAAGCAGTAGAACGCTGGCAGTTGATAAGGGCAGCATTTGAAAATTAGCATGAGTCAATGATGATTCCATCATTAGCATACATTCTATCTCCAGGCAGCTCTACTTAAAGGGATAACTGCAAGAGTTATGAATATTGGAGAATTCCTGGAGTGAGAAATAGACCATAGACATCAACTGAGTGAAGAGTGACTTTGATGCAATTCTTTCTCTCAGGCGGAGAAACAAATCTGCCATTAGAGGGCACGTGAGAGCATGATCACTCAGCAGAGTTTCGAATTTTATTCTAAGGTTCTCTAATTAGCATAAAATTCTATGCTCCGTGGCAGCTCATTCCAGGGGAAGGATGCATTTGTCAAGCATAAGTGAGGGATTCCTGGAGTTTGAACTAAGCTTTTCAAAATGTTTTCAATCGTGTTAAAGTCAATTTAATATATAGTATAATAGCATGCAAAAAACATAAACTGTTGCTGAACTGAATGCAGCTCATCTGCGCGTGATTTCAGTAGGTGAATGTGATTCTGCACTTACCAACCTGTTTCATAACTACCTTTATTTATTCAGTGTTCTTGTTACATTTTTGCACTGTTTCATTCCAACCTGTTACTCTGGTTTTGAAATTTGATAGCAGTGTTCCTTATACCTTCGGTATGTATACTGCTTTCATTGTTTCTGCCAATAACATGTACTACTGTACTGCCCGTTCATGTAACCTCCTTGGTCCTACCTGAAAACAGGCATGCTGATGTCTGATGTACAGTACTTACCAGGTCAATAAAAGCTAATAATAATAGTTTCCATCTTTCAACATACCACTACAAGATCAGTCTGAATGATAAACCATTATGATATTCTCCATGTTGTACAACCATTATAACAGACCAGGAAAGAGTCATGTTGATAAATGTTTTATTTTTAATCCAAAAGGTTACATATATAGCGACATTTCAAACAATAACAACTATGCACTCAGTATAGAAAGAGGACAGCTCAGCCTAGGTAAACTGCTAACAATTACTGCACTTCTGTCTGCCTGTCTCCTGATTCTTTTCCAAACCTCCATTTCATAGTTTCAAAGTTGTCCGTCTTAGTCTCTGTACTAGTCTCTAAGAGACAAAGGAGAAATAATGGATGAGTAAAAATGTGCAAATAGCTTATACTTAATAGTTCTACAACCACAAAAAATCAAATATTTCCTTTCTGCAATTAACGCACTGCAGAAATAACATGCTCTGGAGTTTGTGCACATGTTTAATTCATACACAATGCACAATAGGTTAGGGATTATATACTGTTCTTGCCCATTTTTCATTGGTCGCATTCATTACTAAGTAAAGGTTAATTAGACTAAAACATAGAAACACAGAAATTGCCAGTAGAAGAGGACCACTAGGCCCGCCCAGTCTGCCCAGATGTTTCTGCCACCACAGACACAATCTGGTCCCTGGAAACCATCCTGCCTCCCTCCCTCTTATCTAATATATCCTTATATATATATCTCATGCATGCTGGAAGCCCCTACTGTTCCAGATTCAACTACTTCTATTGGCAGTTAATTCCAAGTGTTTACCACCATTTCAGTGAAGATATAGTTCTTCACATCAGCCTTGAATCCCCCCCCCCCCTTCAGCTTCATCACATGCCCACTAGTCATGGTGCTTGTTTTCACTTTAAAGAGACTTTCCACCTGCACCTGTTCACCCCTTTGAGGTACTTGTAGGTCTCTATCATGTCACCTCTGACTGTCCTCTCCTCTCTTCCAGGGTGTGTGCTGAGATCCCACAGTCTCTCCTCATTGGAAACAATATGTGGTGGATTCAGAAAACCAATATGCAATATGCCTTACAAGGTAAACTTAAATGATGTTGCTGGCCCCTTAGACCTCATCAGAAATGCCATAAGATGTTATACTTGTCACATGGAAGTAGGTTTTATGGTTCTGATTGGTAGCACAAAAAAAAAAAAAAAATTCATAATGCCAAGAAGGTGGGAATATGTATTCCCCTATTATCTGTCTCCTTTAAATTTACACATACCAATTTTAATGGAAAAATTGCATGTATGATTGGGATTTTGACTCAGTAGTTTAAAATTAATTTCAGAGTTACCTTTGGTAGTCAAACTGTCCTAAGGGCGTTAACTGTTCTACTCTTAACAATAGGAACCTCCACTGTCTGGTAATTTTAGAGCTAACTGGCAAGTAAACTCGTTATTAAATCTAAAAATCCACTTTTAAAGGAGAATGGCACTGAATCTGTAAGTCACTTTTTCCTGTAGAAGTTGTTATTAAAATATGGGTTCCTATTCTGTTATTGTTCAATTTTTTGGCCTTTTAGTAAACTCTGGTTGGTGCTGATGTATACATGTGAGGGTAAGGACCATTTTAGAACTATGTGATGTAGTTTATGCCCCCTTTGTCTACAGAGTTCTGAGGAAGACCACAGATGCATTGTGCAACAATGTAAGAGCCTAACAAACACCTAAACTACATCATGCAGTTCCTAAACGGTCCTTATCACTATTGTGTAAATCGAAAACACCAGCTGCTTTTACTAAAAGGTCAGTAAATATGGGACTATAAACAGAAATGTAAACAAGCGTGTCAAATATAGCTTCTACAGAAAATATCAGCTTCCAGGATAAATGTAGTTCTCTGTTATAAGAATGTTTTCTCACCATGCACGTGTGATTACTCTTGCTATATAAAATATTCTAGTGTTTCTTGAACGCCTACAGTTTATTGTACATTTTGATTGCTGACATCTTTTATATTGATTGATGCACTGATTTGGCTAACACCAGATGTAGCAGACATTACATAGTTCAATATTAAGCAATATTACATAACCAGTAAGGGGTTAGGTACCATAACTTAATCCCATTGTGGAATTCACAAATGGCACAAGGAAAAGCAGGTAGGGTAGCTCTTGGAGGGTGAGACAGAGGTAACCCTAACCCCTAGAGGACTTTATTGCAATAAGTTAACAAACACCTGCTTAAAATATTACAAAGATTAATTTTAATTGTTCAAAACTAAAACTTACTAAATTATATTATGTGATGTTCTATTTGAGGATTCTGTAGTGATTAATTTAACCAGCCCTCTTAGAACACAGTTAGCCAAGCAGAGATTCATAATAGTGGATATGTACTGTAATATCAGTTATCTTTAATTATACTATTTAAGAAAACATTACATTAGAGGTGCTATATAAGTATGGGAGAAGCCAACCAGAACAGGAAATTTTTAATAGACATTAGCCACTACACATGTCAAAAATACCTGCCACGTGCCAAATATTTCCTAGCATTGCTCTTATTGCTGCTTTATCAAGAACTTTATTAGGTATGTAAACTCAATCCTATTTATATTGTGGTAAATAAGGAAATACATTTTTCGGGATATATTACCTTCCTGTTGCACAGCAAGAGAGCACACACTGCACTATGATGCACAGTGCAGCACTGATGGGTAAGTGCTTTGTTGGCTCTATGTACTGTACCAGCAGACTGTTCCATTGGTCTGCCTAGCATAGTCATCTTTACAAAACCCACCAAAACCACAAACCAAGTATTTAAAATGTTTCATTTATAGAATGACAGTACTTATTCAGGATTTACAAAGTTCAGGTGTGCTTTGTTTGTCAGGAGCCTGGACTCAGTTTAATGGGACAGTTAAAATGATTGCAGGGGAGACTGCAGCTAGGGGAACCACAGTGATAGAACAGAGGAGAGGGAACTGCTTGTACTCCCCCTAATCTGGGGGC
The DNA here is from genome assembly GCA_016271365.2 of Neoceratodus forsteri. Taxonomy (NCBI): domain Eukaryota; kingdom Metazoa; phylum Chordata; order Ceratodontiformes; family Ceratodontidae; genus Neoceratodus; species Neoceratodus forsteri. The sequence goes on from CM057458.1 coordinate 522,967,941, forward strand.
TTGTAGCAGCACAGTGGGCAGAAATAAGGTTGAGGTTCAAACTGAGCTAGAGCAGGGGACCAAGGAAGGAGGGCTCAGAAAGCCTGCAATCAACATAAAAGACAAGAAGTTAAGGAAACTAGGGAAGAATAAGGGAGAAAAGCAAGTAAAATGCAAAAGATCAGGAGCTAGATGGAAGGGGGGCTGCCTTAATGCTAAGAGTTTGGGTAATAAAATCAGCAAGCTCCAGGCAATGATAGCAAAAATTGAGATGGACTGTAGCCATCACAGAAACTTGGGCTTAAGAAAATAATGTCTGGGACGTGACAGTCCCTGTTTATATAATGTTTAGGAGAGACAGAAGAAAAGGTAAAGGAAGCATAACCCGATATGTCAGGGAAGGCATTGAGTCTGTGAAGGATGGCTACATTATGGGAAGTAATGGGTGACAGAGTTGATGTGGGTGCAGCTCACGGCAGCCTCGGGCAATAGATTACGGTTGGGGATGATCTCTAGATCACCAGGACAAGGGGAAGAGGGGATAGGGAGCTTGGGGAAGAACTAGGAAGGAGAGTGGCAAAGTGGAAGGCTGTGGTGATGAGTGATCAGAACCTGGTGGATACTGATTGGGACATTCTGGCTGCCAGGAGCACCAGAAGCCAGGCCCTGCTGGATACATCCCAGGACTGTCTGCTGGTGCAGGTGGTTAAGGAACCCACCAGGCAGGCTGCTATTCTTTATGTGGTGCTCACCAACTCATAGATGGTAGAAGTTGTGCGAGTAGGGGAGTTACTAGGGTCCAGCAACCATAAAACGATTTGGTTCAAGGTGGCTCTTTGGAATGGAAAGCCCCGGTAGAGGGCTGAGGCCTTGATTCAGAAGGTCGGACTTCAACAGGATGAGGAGGTTGGTCTGGAGCAAGTTAGTTAGGGTAGACAGCATCAGAGGTGAGGGGGCAATTAAGGGGTCCATTCTCAAGGCATTTAAGTTATACATGAGAACAGCATCCAAAAGAAACTGGTACATGAGACCAACATGGCTCTCAGAAAGTGTCAGTGAAGCAGTGAGGGCCACAAAAAAGGCCTTCACTGGGTACAAGGAGATGCAGAGGGAGAAAGAATGAGGAGAATACCAACAGAGAACCAAGGAAGCAATGAGTGCAGTTAGGGAGGCAAAAGCAGACACTGAGCTGCATACTGAGAAGGGGGTCAAGGGTGGGGAAAAGCAGTTCTTCAGGTATATTAGAGAAAAAAGAAAGACAGGGGTGGACATTGGTAGGCTGTCCGAAAGAGGTGGGATAATAAAGGAGGACATGCAAAGCAGCTATTCTTAATTATTACTCAACTTCACCAGAAATGCAACCATGCCCAATGAACTCTGGTTGGTGCAGCTCAGGAAGTGGCTAGCCCACGGGGCTTCATCCAGGTACTCAGGTCAAGCTGCACTCTGACACTACACAAAAATGTTCTTACATGCAAATACGGTGCTCAAAAGAGTTTATTTGCCACTGTCTGTGACACACAAAAAACTTGCAAAGCACAAACCACACACTACAGGGAAAGCCATGTGCGTATAGTGTCTGGTTTGTGCTCTGAAGGTTTTTTGTGAGTATGCCATGGACAGTGGCAAATAAACCCTTTTGAGCACCATACTTGCCTGTAAGAGCATTTTTGTGTAGTGTCAGAGCACAGCTCGATCTGAGTACCTGTCCTTAATTACTTTTGCTCTGTCTTCACAGGGGAAGACAGCAGGCCCCAGCTACGAAGTAGCATCAAGGAAGTCAAAAAATGGGTCCCAGAGATAAGGCAGTCAGTATCTACCAGAGATAAGGTCCGGAAAATGATAGCAGCCTAAAACATAGAAAAGGCCCTGGGGGCCCAATGGTATGCTTCTGATGGTACTCAAGGAGCTGGCAAGAGAACAGGCTGAACCCCTGGTGGACTATTCAATAGCTCATTACATAGCAGGGTAGTTACAAAAGTCTGGAGGGTAGCAGATGTAGTTCTGCTCCTTAAGGGGGGAACAAGGAGCAATCAGGAAGTATAGACATGTCAGTCTTACCTCTATTGTGGGTAAACTGATGGAGTCACTGGTCAAAGAGGACCTCATAGACTACCTTGACAGCAGTGGTCTCATGGATAGTAAACAGCATGGGTTTATGGCAGGGAGGTCTTGTCAGATCAAACTGATAGTCTTCTTTGACTGGGTGACGAGGGTATTGGATAGACGTCACACTCTGAATTTACTCTGCTTAGACTTCAGCAAGGCTTTCGACTTGGTGCCTCACAGAAGAAAATGGAGGATCTGGGTGCCTCAAGAGACACAGCAAGATGGGTAGGAAGTTGGTTGTAGGAGAGGCGACAGAGGGTTGTGATTAGTGGTATCAAATCAGAAGAGAAAGTGGTTATTGGTGGCGTGCCACAGGGATCCATCCTGGGTCCTGTCCTCTTAAATTTGTTCATCAGCGACATTGGGGAAGGAATCCTGGGCAAGTTGTGCCTCCCCCCAGATGACACTAAGCTCTGTGGAACAGTAGACAGTGATGTGGAAATTAGGGAAATGCATTGTGACCTGCAAAGACTAGAGAGGTGGTCTAAGGTTTGGCAGTTGAAATTCAATGCCAATAGGTGCAAGTTGATGCACCTTGGGAACAAGAACCCCAGGACAGAGTACTGGATGACAGGGGTAAAGCTGAGCAATACAGCTGAGGAAAGGGACATAGGAGTCAACATTAGTGACTCCCTTAAACAATCAAACCAGTGTAACAAGGCCTATAGTAAGGCAAATAGGATGCTGGGATGTACTGGAAGGGGTATTGCCAGTAGAAGAGAAGAGGTATTTCTACCTTATAGATCATTGGTGAGGCCGCACCAGGAGTACTGTGTCCAGTTCTGGAGTCCTCACCTCAGGAAACATAAGGACACGGTAGAGACAGTACAATGAAGAGTGAGCAGGATGATTCAGGGCCAGCAGGACAGATCTTATCAGGACTGGCTCAGGGCACTAAAGGAAAGTTGTAATTAAACAATTTATTTCATGTATTATGACTCATACTGTTCACGCTTTGTGGTGTGATTGCCCTAGACTGTATGTGGGTAGAACTATCCGCCCTCTTCAGTGGATCCCGAAACACATTAGGGATATAAAAAATATTATTGACTAAAAGTCTAATTGCAGAACATTTCCTTGACTGTCACAACAGTAACCCTAAATGTTTATGTTTTACTGGCCAGGAACAGGTAAAGGTTGGGAACAGAGGGGGAGACAGATTGATTAGACTGTCACAAAGAGAAACATTTAGGATTTTCTCATTAAAAGCCTTAGCACCAGAGGGCATAACCAAGAAATTGATTTCAAACCATATTTGTGAATATGTCACTGGATATGCATATCACTAGAATGTTCAACCTTCAGTAATGAAGAGAATGTTATCTTTGAAATGTTCCATTTTCAGAACCCCCCTTCCACTCTCCTTTATTTCCCTGTTAAAGCCAAGTAATTGCTAAAAGGCAGAACACTGTTCTGGATAGCCTCGCCTGAAATTTTAGCTTTGTTATAAAACTATTGTCTCAGTAATATTTGTTAGTGCCTAACCGTTATATTTTCTTTATTTTCACAGTGCTCACCACTGGAGAGTTCAGGAATTCCTGTAACCCACAGCTTGGCAGCATAGACATACTGGCAATGTGGAATAGCTCCCAAATGACTCTGCAATGTATTAAATTCTAAATAAGTAAAATGTGAAAATATGTAGGAGGTCAAATATAGAGCAAAAGGCCAAATTATGTTTGCTGAGTACACTGATGAATTAATAACTAATTCCTTCTTGAGTTAATGTTGTGCCACACATCAGTGAAAATTCTATAGCTGTTAAATTGTCTTGGTTTATTCTGATGTAAAGTCAAATAAGCAATTTAAAGGTGATATTTTAACCAAGCTGAGAGTTAAAGCATCACTAAGGTTCTGATTTTGTTACCAGGTTTCTGTTTTTATGTTCTGAGATTGAAAACAGAAACTACTTTACACCTTATATGTACATGTAACCATTCATATAGTTTTCATTTTGAGTTTTGGAATTAGAGACATCTATCATTGATTATAAAAATGAATGATGTAATTTATGATGTCACAAATATTTGATTGTACTTAAGGGGCAGTCCAACACTAAACACCTGCCTCCTGACGAAGCCCTTACATGGCAAAGCGCCAAGGTAGTTTGGTTTGATGGACTTTATCTATGCTTGCTTTTTGGAGTGGGAATTTACCCACTAATAAATCTTTACTTTGAGGAAAACTTCAAGTTGTGGACAATCCTTCACTGGAGTAATCCTTTTACTCCTGGCTCTGGAGTGCAGGTGCAATTCTAGTTTGTTTGTTTAGGGCAGAAGCCCCGCACCTGCACCCTGCCTAGGTCTGTAGAGCACAGCATACCCCACTGTCTGAGTTAACTGATCATGTACTCACCGGAGACCAGACAAGAGAGGGGTGATACGATAAAGACCTTCCAGTTCCTGAAAGTGATAAACAAAGTGAACTGCAGGAACTATTTATTATGTGTAACAGTTCAAGAACACTGGCACATGAGTGGAAACTGATGGGAGGGAAGGATGTTCAAGTGGGAGATGAGAAAATGTTATTTAATGGAAAGAATGGTGGTACCAGGTAACAATCTGTCAGATGAAGCAGTGGTCACCAAAACCATAAATGGTTTCAAGCACAACTGGGACAGAGTGAAGGGTATAGTGATTACTCAGTGCAGCAGAAGTAGGGAGGGGTATGGGGTATGGATAATGAGGGCTAGTATCCTGTATGGACAAAGGGTCCCAGGGTTTGAGCAAGCAATACTACCCCACAGGGTGGGTGGTACTGGGCTACTGGACCACCCCAGGAATATAATGAGTCCCAACACTGCAGGCGAAGGGCCCTATAGCCCTTGGAAGGTCCAGTATAGCCAAATACAGTACTGCCCACCCTGTTGGATATTATCATGCTTAGAAAATGGGTTATTGCTTGCCATTTTTATAAAATAAGTTAAAAAATGTCGCAAATCTACTTAAAAACTAGTATAAAGTAATAGAAATATGTTCTGTTATAAAGTAGTCCCTCTACTGGTACAGCTACCAACAGAGGGCATTACTGTTTTAAATAATGTGCCTTTCATATGTGATTGACTGTTTTCTTGTGACTGTCTCCCCCCAACAACAACACTACTTAAAAATGAGTTTTATAGATTCCAGGCTCTCCTCTACCTGGCTTGGTAGTTCTCTCTTTTTTTTTTTTTAGAGGGTCTGTGGCTGGGTAAGAGTGCGAGTGCGGTAGGGATTGTGGCAGGCGCTACTTAGCATGGCTGGGAGAAATGTTGTGTCATTCTCCCTCTCTACTGCATCCTGGCTTACATTTGTGGTTTCTTTTTTTTTTTTAATCAGTAGTTAGGAGTCTGGTCGCTATTCAGGAGTTGTTATAGTTGAAGGGCACACAGCACGCTGTTTGCAGTCAGGCAGGTCACACGGGGCGTTCTATGTGAGGTTGAGTGAGAGAGTGCCATCTGTATTAGGTGGAGGTGTGTGAGGCATACTATAGCAGGGCAGTTTGATGATCAACATCAAAAATCACTGATATTAAGGTACTGATTTATGTTTAGGAAACAACCATTTGAAGACAATTTTAAGTTAGGAATAGATGGCCACAGGAGGGGAGCAGAGTGGCTGGAATGTATGAGAGAGCCCAACAGTGCTGCTGTTTCAAAAAAATATAAAAGACAGAAGTCTTTTTGTGTATGTTAGTGAAGAGAATTAAAAAAAATGCTATAGTTTGTGCCAGTGAGATTTAGGGACTGCTGTTGTGTTGGGGGGGAGGTTCAGTTGCTCGGTGAAACAATCAAAAAAATGGTTGCTTTTTTCATTGTTGATTTACCTGGTGGTGAGGCAGGTTGGCATGGGACTTATTACCCAGTCTCTGTTGGCACACAAATGTTCCCCTTGCCTGAGTTCTCAGCCAATCATAGCCTGGGAAATGTACAACCCATTTTCTAATAGTGAACTACAGGCAGACTGGATGGACAAGTGGTCTTTTTCTGCCATCATTGTCTATGTTTCTACGTTTCAAACATTCATTTCATGAAACAAGGGAAGAACTGGTCCACTTATAGAATATGTAAGGATTCCATGGACAATGTGAGAGTTGAGCATAAGTAAATGTGAATTTAATCATTCATTTGAAAGTTGAATACCAAAATGGCTAATCAACTTTACTGTATTCAAAGATATCTTGCTGGAAGGTCAGCATCTTTTGACACACTATTATTGTTAGAGTAATTCATTCTTCTCTCTCGTCATGCTCTGCAGGAGAGGCTTCCTTGGCCTCAACCCCCTCTTTAGCCTCCCCATCAGTTAGAGGTAAACTCTCACTGGCCTTTACTTCTTTGACCAGTGGCTGAACTTCTCCCAATTCCATCTTTGCTGAAATAAGATAATATTTTGATTAGAAACAAACCATATGCTGTATATATCTACACAACTCTATAGGTATACTCAGTGCCTATGAAAAGTGACTGCACCAAATAACCGTGACATTTTTTCTAGTCACAGACCTACAGTGAGAATATAATGATAGTCTCACCCTAGGTGGATGACATATCAAATATTCTCTCTGTGTACAGTACGACCTTCAGAATAGAACATTCCAAAACATGATTGTAAGTAATGTTAGTGTATGTAACTCACTTGAGACAGCAACACATTCAACAATTTACCACACAAATTCATGATATTGTATAAACCATATCTAACATGGACCTAATAAAAATATGCCAATTTAATTTATTTTTTTTGTTTGTTGCCACAAAGGTTTTTATTCTCCTTATGCAGGTCTGGGTGGCATATTAGCCCTGTCCTAGTTCCCAGAGGTCATCCTCTTACATCCTCCAGGTCCGGAAGCAGGCCCCCTCCATAGATTCCCCCATAGTGGGGTGGGAGAGGGAGGGCCACCCTCTCCCCCACAGCAGAGAATCCAGTGCAGCCTTGGGACCAGATCAGCAGGGCAGACCATTGGGACATAAGCAGAGCTTCACGAAGCCACAGGCCTCCATGTTTTTCCACGTTTTCTCCCCTGGGCCCAAGGACATGCAGTGACTACAATGTGCATGCTCCACCCCCCACGGAGAAGACCTCATCACTCTGTGCGTGGGATCCCTTCCCACTGTGTAACTTGCTTGCACTGCCACACAGATACCTCCAGGTGGCAGTCAACAGCAGGCACAGCAACCACCCTACCTGAGAGAGGACAGCAGTCCTACAGACACTCAATCCTCCCTCACCTAGCCAGCCTCTGAGCGACCAACATCCATTTCAAAATCCATGTTGCCAGCATGGCAGAAGGTGCAGCGCTCAGGGCCTTAATTCTCCATGCCACTGGGCCAACATATATGCCAACATTTGGAGGCAGTATAGTGTAGTGGTTAACAGCACTGAACTGCAAACCTGGAGAATTGGGTTTGAATCCCACAGCCACCACTTGCACACTCTGTGACCATGAGCAAGTCACTTAACTTCCCTGTGCTCCCAGGAGGCATCTGGAAACACACCTTGGCTTAGTGTGTCTTTCCTGGCCAAAAATTGTAAAATAAACAAAATAAAATAAATTTTACTTGTGAACTGTGATCACTGTAGCATCACTCAGGGCTTTGCAATGCGATGGAGTCTATCAGCACTAAAATATCAAAATATTACTATAAAAATACTATAAAATATCTGGCATATTTTTATTAGGCCCATGCCTTGTCATATATTTACAGTATTTGTAAGCGATAGCGCACAACATGATGTGCAGTTGTGCTCTGATCTCTACGCCTCCAGTGCATTGAGAGGCATGTGGCAAGGCCACATGCATTCAACTACATTAGAAGTGTGTATATCAGAGCTTAATCACACACCCTAAAGTGTGTTATCACACTTATATGATAGACAAAAAATTCATATTTAGGGGAAAAAAAACGCATGAAAAGGTGCAGGTGTTAGGTTATGGAGGAATGCAAAATAATTACTAAATGCTAGCAGAATTAAGAATTCTGTTCAAACTCACTTTTATCTTGTCTTTTTTACCCCTACTCCTATGTATATATATATAGTGTATATATATATATATATATATATATATATATGTGTGTGTATATATGTATATACCAGTGATATATTTGTACAACATATATTCATTGCATAAATTTATGTTAATGCAACCAACAGTCAAGGCAAAGCACAAATCCTTAAAAGTATGAAAAGCCAATGATGTTAGTGTAAAAAGTACCCTGAGCCTTGGTGACTTGGTGTTGTGGTGTAACTCAGGGTCTGAATACAGTAATCACACAAAGCAGCACCGGTGTTGCCCTTACTTGGGCACCTTTGTGCAAGCATTGCCGAGGCAGTATTTTCTCTTCCTGGAAAAACAGTGTTGAAGTTTGGGTTACACCAGCACTGCATTGCATGATTGCTCAAACGCTGAGGGCCACCACACCACAGATTCAACAAGGTTCAGATTACTTTTTACCCCATCTTCACATCTGCCTACATTTTACATGTTATTCTTAATGGAAAAGTTACCACAGTAACATCTTTTTTTTAATGGATTAAAATAACCAGTTAAATGTGTGCATTATCTCTGTGAAGTACCTGGTGTCCCAGAACTTAGAATGCTTTTTAAAATGATGCTCTCTCACTGTGCTGGTCTGAAGCCTCCCAGCAATCCAATGGCAGATCCTTGAGCAGAAGAGGCCAGGTGACTCGAGACTTAATTTGGAAAAAAAAAATTCCAGTTACTGTATAGCAATATACATTTCAGATTAAAAAGGTTTTAATAACACAGAAAAACAGTACTCATTAAAAGATCAAGCATTAACAACAATAAAGTATTCCAAAGAGACTATATTACCCAAAGGGGAGATAAGGACATAGACTAACTGGCTGTTCTAATCCATTAGAAGAAAACATATTACTATGGTGAGTAGTTTTTATATTTAGCTACATGAATCATAACAGCCTTGTCAAACATTTGCTTACTCCAAGCACTACTCAAGTCCTGCTGCCACTACGACCATGCTAGAGAGACCTGCCACCATGGGTTGTTTAAAGTGAAAGTCATTCAAGGCTAGAGAGACCTGCTGCCATGAGTTAGTTAAAATGAAAGACTAATGGAAACTGTTACATACACTGTTTTGGCCATAGTATAGATGCCGGGAGTCCTTTTCAGGGGGATGTGCAGAGAAGGCCACCTTTGCCTTTATGCGAGCAATAACTTGGACCACTCCTTCATGGTCTGGCTGGGCATACAGGCATTGCACCCCTGCCTATGAACATGATTTTTCCTTTCAGCTTTTCTATCTATGCCATCAGCTAAATTGACATGAATTTTGAAGTGGCTTCTTGGAGTGGTTTGTGTATGGGAACTAGCAGCCTTGTTGTAGGAGCAAGCCCCATCATATCCGTAAACTCCACTTCCTTCTTATCCTCCTCCGTTTCATGAGAGGCAATGTTGAGGGTGCACACCATTTGTTTGATGAAAGAGGAGTCCTAGCTGTAATCCTCTGTAAGTCTGAGGGGAACCAAACTCTTGTTCAGGTGAAACATCTGGTTCTATAGGGTCGCCATCCTCTTCCTCCTCCTCCTCCAACTATATCTCATCCTCCTCCAAAGGCAGATGGTCTGGAGCCTGAGTACAGGGAGTGGGGGCAGGCATATATTCATATAGCCTGGAAAAACTGCCAGACGTTTGCCATGTTCCCAGCCATAGGTATTTCTTTGTCTTAGGTCCGCTACCTGCTCCTTTTCCTTTTCGGGGTGGGGGTGGAGTGGCATGGTGTGGAGGAATTTTTTTATATATATATATATCTTTCTTTTATGCATACATATGAAGTGGATTCATGCATACATAAAAAGTAAAGTGTGTTACAATATATTATAATGTAGAAGCTGCTAGTGTAGTTGAATATAGCCAGGTCTGAGTAGAAGCTTAAGGGTCATTATAAGTTTGTAAGAATTTAAGGCAAGCAGAAGGCAATAGCTCATGCTGGCTGAAACCAGTTACTTAAAGTTGTGAAAAATAGCAGTTTAGATAAAGCTGAACAGAACTGATGGTACCAGCCTGGATAGCAAGCTTGGGCAGGGTTGGGCAAGAAGCAGAGATAAGAACATGTAGATGCATTAAAATCTAGCTGTACGGTACCATGGAGTGAGTGAAGCCTCATTGTTTCTATTAGGTCAGCTTGACCCAGGTGTATGTATTAAGCAGTGATGAAATAAGCCAGTGAAAAGTACCTGACGATATGAAACTGTTTTTTTTTATTGCTAAGAAACTATGATTAATTTATACTGAAATGTTAGTGTGTATTCAAGATAAGAAGTGCTATAAAACACTGTGTAAAACTTAGTTCGGGGAGCTCTTGCCTTTAGCCGAGGCTCCCACACATGTGTGTACAGACAATAAACTGAGTTTATTGGAATAACCATTGGGTGTGGTTATTGAGTACATAGAAATTAAGGTAAAGTATAGATAGTAAAGAGAATCTGCGACCACAGTTTTTTGGTGTAGTCGGCAGGATGGCTTCACTTCTCCGTGTCACACTGTGATCGGACTGACAAGTCCCAGCCTCAGGGGAAGGTGGCCCCAGAGGTTTAAGTCCCACCATACGGTGGATGCCTTGGGGAGCGTGACAGTCATCAGTTACTGTTTCAGGTGCAAGGGTGGCACCAAGAGTGCTATAGCACTCGAAGCAGTGGATTCCATAAAAATAAGAGTGCTATAACATTTTACGCCAGGGGACGCTATAAAAAGTAAGAGTGCTAAGGGGCACTTGAAAGCAGGTAACTCGGCGCCAGGGGACGCCAGAAAGCGTAAGAGTGCTATAGGCACTCGCCAGGGGACGCCTGTAAAAGGTAAGGGTGCTAAGCAGGTACCCGCGCCAGGGGACGCCAGAAGAAATATAGAGTGTTGGGCACCGAGTTTGGTCAAGGCGCCTTTTAGGGACTACAATGGGAAATATGGAGGACCTCTACCAAATGGATCTCAACCTAGTACTGTTAAAGATTTTTTGTTTTGTTTTGTTTTGTTTTTAAACTGCAAACCAGAGCTCTGGAAAAAGACTTGGTTTGGCAGGTTACTAAAATGGCCAAAACAAAACATTTGAAAGGGTTAATAGCTGCAGTGTTTGGAAATTATCATGAAGGTCCTGCAGTCAGTTTTCTTACTCAGACTTGTGTATCGGAAAAGAAGAAGAAAAATACCTTGGCACCGGGTAAGTCTGAATTTTTTTTATTCAAAGTTGTTTTATGTCTGTCTGTTTTATTTCTGTAATACGTATACTAAACAAGGTAATGCTCTGTATTTCTTGTGCATCTAGCTTATATCTGTGTTCTGTAATTATGTTCTGTTGTCAAGGTTGCGTAGATAGGATTGACTGCCTTCAGTGCAAAACATGTTACAGTAAAAAAAAGATAAAAAGAAGCTTCCTCGCCTCATAACTGACTGTTTTAATTGGCTTTATTTTTAATGGAACATTTGTGCTGCCTAGATAGGGTCAGTGAAGAACTTTTGTATGTAGTTGTTGGGTGAAGCAGGTAGTGTTGAAGGTGAAGGAGATATGACGTCATAGATTGCAATGTGCAGAAAGATTTGTAGTTTGTAAGCAACGTGCCAAGCCACTGCTAGGTGAAAATGTATAATGTTAACAGCTATAAATGGTTTTATCATACTTCTAGTTAAAACCAGAAACTTTTTGCAAAATGACAAGTGCTATATTTTGGCTATGCGCCAAAAGGTGTAACCATGTTATACAAGATGTGTTCATTTACAGATGGTACGTTGTGTTGTGTTTTAAAGGTGTTAAAAGGAGTTATTAGAATGTGTTTAAAAAGTGTTTTGCTCTGGAAAGATTTGGCATGGCAATATGTATAAATGTGTTGGTTTAAAATTGTCAGTATTATAAGACAGGCAGGAGGCAGCACATATATCTAAAACACGTACAGTTTTCTAATGGAACTATGGGCATTACCTCAGCAAATTGGTGTGAAACAATGTCAGTCTTATTTTGTGTTAAGTATTTTTGTGTATGTGTATGTGTGTGTACTGTCTTGGCTAGCAGTTTTATTGTAAAGATATTTAATATCAGTAGTGTTCAAGGACACTACAAAAATAACTGGGTTTGAACGACCTTGCATGCACACTGTGACCTTTTGCATGTTATTTGACCTTCTTGTGTTTCAACATTTTATGTTACTACCAGTTCAAACTTGATGTATTCCATGCCTAAAGTACAACTTTTCACACAAAATGTATGTTTTCATGAAAGCACACCAAGAGTGAACCATGTAATTTGACTTTTATTGCAAAACTAGTATTCTAAGTAAAGAGGAACAAACTTTTTCTCCTCTCATGGCTTCTGACTTGCAGCCAACACAGGCAATACTCCAGCTGGAAGGGAGAATTATTCATCATCTCCCCATATTTTTATTATATATATACAGTACGCTTTTAAAAAAGGACTATTACAGCTGTTTTGAGAGTCTACCATCTACAGTTAAAAACAATGGTTTTGGTTTTATGTGTGACCATGGTGTAATCATTTTTTGTCTTTTGAAATGCATTCTAAGAGATACGTACGTATACGGTATTACCATCAATCTGGATTTTTATAAACTCAGCTGACATTTTGTCATGCTTAGGATAAGGGAACCCAGGGACGGCTTCTTTTATCCTATGAAATAATCTTGTTTTATTTTTAAACTGGTGTGTGTTTGTTTTGTTGTTTGTCTGTGTTTCTTCTCTTTCTTCTAGAGAAAAAGAAGTTCCCCATCTTTATAGTAAGGTATAAAACCTACTAAACTAATTGTAATATTATCTTGTTATAATTTCAAGTGTAGTAGGTGGGGATCATGTCACCATCCACAGCTAACCTTTTTATTGCTACAGTATTCGAGCTGTCTCTTTCACTTCGAGCTGTCTCTTCCACCAGTAGGAGCTTGGGGGAAGGGGGTAAGCTACCCTTCCTCTATCCCTTCCAGTGTAATACCCACAAAGGTTGCAAGGTACATCACTGTTCCCCTAGAGGGGTAAATAAGGAAAACGTGTATTTGCCAATAATTGTTTCTTATTTACAGGTTTTAAAATAGACCCAAGGTATTTTAACAGCATAACCCAGCCCAAGCCCTTCTGTTTTTTCTAGTGCAAACAGTTAAATCTCACACCTATTATTGGTACAAGGGTTTCTGCCCTCAGCAAATAATCAGTTACGCTGGAGAGTAGAGTTGTGTATGTATGTCCACACACATATTCATTCTTTGATTGTCTTTTCAGCATTCTTATCCTGTTAAAACAAATGCAAAGTAACTTTTATCATTGCCTTACAGCAATAAATGCATTTTTTTCAACCAGTAAATTCACAGTGCTCTAACATTTCTGGATTTTAAGCTAGTTTACAGTCTATATGTGTTGTTTAAAATGTATTTTATGCATTATGCATTATGCTCAATACTAAAATTGTTCTATTACAAACATGCTTATGTTTCATGTTTATGTTATAATGTTTTGATATACATCTTGCTACACTGTATCATGTGTGTGTTCAAAAAGTGCTCCACATGTATAATGTTTTAATGCTCATAACCAAACCTAAATACTGGGACCAGCATTGCTGACCCACCCCTACAATATGTTCCAAAGCAAACAAAAGTAAAATTAATGCTCCGTTTGTCTTATTACTCACAGGTACCCTAAAAAATTTGTGTACTCTATGTAGGTTTTGTCATTTTAAATTTTAACAATTATAATATGCACAATTTACATTGTACTCAAACCTATGCTTCAAGCCTTATCTCTCAGTACTTTAAAGTATGTCACTATACAGGGTAAAAAAAAAAAAGTAGACCTTTTCACGTGTCACAGGTGCAATAGGCACTGTTATTAAATTGGCATAGACCAACAACATATGTATTTGTCCCACTGATTGCATTGTGTAAAAGGCATATTGTTATGAACAATATGTTTAAAGCGTGTAACTGCATTAAGCAGGTTAGCAAGAAAAAGAAAGAGGAGACCATTATGGTTTTCCAAAGAGGTAAAAAAAAAAAAAAAAAAAGACAAAGGGAGGGATAGTGAGACTGAAGGGGGAGGATGGGAGTCGCGTGGAGGATGACAACAGTAAAGCTGACATATTGAACAGGTATTTCTGCTCAGTCTTTACTGAGAAAGAGGGGGGTAATGGGTCTAAAGGGAGTACAAGGGGTGAGAATGGTGCAGAAATGGATTGCATCACAAGTCCTATAAAGACAAGTTGAAGGAACTAAACATGTACTCCCTGGAGGAGAGGAGGGAGAGAGAGAATATCATAAGAGACATACAAGTATCTTACAGGGAGAAACAGAGTGCAGGAAAACACTATTTTTTAAGTGAAAAAGATGTTCTAGGACTAGAGATCATGGGATGAAGTTGGAGGGAGGACGATTCAGAGGAAACATGAGAAAGAATTTCTTCACAGAACAGGTGGTGGACAAGTGGAACACCCTGCCAGAGGAAGTGGTGGGGGCTGAAACAATCACGGGATTTAAGAATGCATGGGATAGACATAAAGGAATTCTAGAGGTCAGGGGTAAGGGAAAACAGACTTGTAAAAACAAACTAAACTTACAAGCTCAAATGGGTGAGACTGGGTGGGCCATAGGCCCTTATCTGCCGGACACTGTCTATGTATCTATGTATTGTAACATTACAGGATTTTATAACCCAGGTCTCCCTCAGGCCTGCTTGCAACAGACAGGGAAATAATGTTCATCACTGTCATAACTGCTTCTGTGATTTAAAAGCAGGAGGTAACCTAACATTGTCATGATTTTACAGATGGTCAAATGGTATAACTGAACCTTGGCCTGCACCCCAGGTGTGCGGCTAATGTCCCATTTTTTATTTTTTCTCTTTCTAATTGCCAGAATTTAGGCTCTGTCACACCACTCTTTACAAAACAAAAAGTAAATGGTTTAAAAGATTGTTATTTATGTGTTTTTAACTCAGTGTAAACACACTTTGCAAGTTTGCAGGTTTCCAAGGTGTGGCACACATAAGATCTCCACGTTCAACAGCAGTAATACCTTCATCTAAGTTGCCAAGACCTTCATCTTTTCCATAAAAAAGAAAACAACTGCCACAGTTTTGACGTTATCAGCATCTTTGTGCCTGACTGGTTTCTTATAAGGACTATTGCATAAATCCAGTTATTACTAACTCTGCAAGTGTAATGTTTTCAAAAATTACACCTATTTGTAAAACTTTAAATCAACTGAAAAAGGTCCAGTCAGTTCAGATTCTGCAATCAAGCTTATTGTTTCTGCTTACTATAAAGTTAAGTCTGGGAAAGGGGCTCCCCAACTCCAGCGAGAAGATTCTGCTTCAATTGACCTTCAAGCAATACATCCATTTTCTTCACTGCCGCTTGTTCCAAACATGGCTGGTACTTTCTACAACCCTATTGCTCTGTTATGGACTGTTCTTAATGGTTTATTGTCAATTGTTACCTTATGGACTGTTAATCTTTATGCAGGGGGTGTAATCAACTACGACAAAACAAATGCCATGCCAATTATTGTGTGTGTGACTACTCCATTAAAAGGACTTAATGCACCCCTGGCCAGTGTGTCTACTAATCAGCCAGACCAGCAAATGAACACTGACTTTTCTACTATGCTGGTGTTTTGTTTTTAAATTACTGTCTGCATTGCCCCATATGCCTTGTGGGGTTACCAACATTCTGCAAATGACATTTCATCTGTACTGTAACTACATCAACCTGTGAATACTTATATGAACTTATGAACTGTTAATTTCATGGACTGTTATGTTTTATAAGGACTTATCTGTCAAGAGACATTATCAACACATTCTTCAATCAAGCTCCAAGGGTGTGCCACACCTCAACACAAGGTAGCATCTACCTTATTCACTCTCAAAGCGCATTCCATGAACTCTTTTTCATCAACAAAATTGTTATGTTATATTGTGTTATATGTGGTGTCACATATTAGCATTTTTTCACATATTTCAATTGTGGTGTTGACATCCCTCAATTCTGTATTATGTTTTACAAACTCACGATTTGTGTTCCGTCTGTAACCACCCCTGTGCCAACTCCAAAACAGGATGCTTTTTATAATGCCTTGACTATCTGTATGCTGGCAACCAGTTTTAAATCATATAAATAAAAAGGGGGGTGGTTAGTTGATACAGAGTATCAAAAGGGGGGAGTGTGGAGGAATTTCTTTTATATATATATATATCTTTCTTTTATGCATACATATGAAGTGGATTCATGCATACATAAAAAGTAAAGTGTGTTACAATATATTATAATGTAGAAGCTGCTAGTGTAGTTGAATATAGCCAGGTCTGAGTAGAAGCTAAGGGTCATTATAAGTTTGTAAGAATTTAAGGCAAGCAGAAGGCAATAGCTCATGCTGGCTGAAACCAGTTACTTAAAGTTGTGAAAAATAGCAGTTTAGATAAAGCTGAACAGAACTGATGGTACCAGCCTGGATAGCAAGCTTGGGCAGGGTTGGGCAAGAAGCAGAGATAAGAACATGTAGATGCATTAAAATCAAGCTGTACGGTACCATGGAGTGAGTGAAGCTCATTGTTTCTATTAGGTCAGCTTGACCCAGGTGTATGTATTAAGCAGTGATGAAATAAGCCAGTGAAAAAGTACCTGACGCATATGAAACTGTTTTTCTGTTATTGCTAAGAAACTATGATTAATTTATACTGAAATGTTAGTGTGTATTCAAGATAAGAAGTGCTATAAAACACTGTGTAAAACTTAGTTCAGAGCTCTTGCCTTTAGCCGAGGCTCCCACACATGTGTGTACAGACAATAAACTGAGTTTATTGGAATAACCATTGGGTGTGGTTATTGAGTACATAGAAATTAAGGTAAAGTATAGATAGTAAAGAGAATCTGCGACCACAATGGACATGTATTTTTTTTATGCTTTTTCTTCGCAGGTACTGGTTCCTGTACCTGCTCTGAGGCTCTTTTCTGTTTAGTTTTGCAATCACTGGTCTCAGGGTTTCCCCTTTCAGATACCTTGGTATCTGAACCACCTTTACCGTGCATGTTAGGTGGCTGACAGCTTTATCTTTTTTTCTCTGTCATCTTTGACAGAGACTGATGCTGTTTATAAGCAGAAGAACCCTCTGACGCATGCTTTTTCACCATCATTTGGAACTCCCTCATAGAGTTCCACTCTTTGGTGATGGGGCCGGAGGTGCTGGGACCTAGCAAGAGCAAATCTTTTTAGCTAGGACCCCAGCATTGACTATTGGTGACAACACATGCATGGTATCACGAGTGGTGGGCTCTGTTACCGATGTTCCAACTTTTCTCAGTTCTGCAGCAAGAAGGGTATGGGTCCTGGGCCTTAAGCATATGAAAGAAAGGATAGGAAAGGAAAGGAAAGGAAAGGAAAGGAAAGGAAAGGAAAGGAAAGGAAAGGAAAGGAAAGGAAAGGAAAGGAAAAAGAAGGAAAGAAAACCTTTATTTTTAAAGCACCCATTTCTGGGAGCTCAGAGCGCTGTACAAGGTTTCATATCAATATTACACATAAAATAAATAAAATAAAACAATTCCACCCAAACCAAATAAAACAAATTACTTAAATAATAAGTAATTATACCATCAATAAAATCAACAGGGACCATAAGGATTTTAAAAGCTGAATGCATCCTTAAAAAGGTGGGATTTCAGACCCCTCTAAAAGGCCTCCACTGAGGGAATCTCCCTAAGAGGTCTGGGAAGAGAGTTCCACAGGGCTGGGGCAGCTACTGCAAAAGCTCTATCCGGAAGATTTTAGCTGGGCCCTTGGAACCACAAAGAGGCCCTCCGCAGTGGAACGGAGCGGACAGTGAGATGTCAAGAGATCACTCAGGTAACAAAGGCCCTGACCATGTAGGGCTTTATAGGTCAGCAATCTTACCTTGAAGGTGATTTGTCACCTCATCAGCAGCCAGAGCAGACTACACAGAACCGGGGTCACATGGCAAGACCTATATAGGTCCGACAGCAACCTAGCTGCCGCATTCTGAACCAGCTGCAGGTGATGTAGGACACCTCCACTTACCCCGAGGTATAGAGCATTACAACAGTTGAGCCTGGAGATCACAAAAGCATGTACCAGTGCAGGTAAGTCATCAGGCAGGATGAAAGGCTTGATCCGGGTGATATTTCTCAAGTGGTAAAAACCACTCCAGACCACGGTCAACACCTGAGACTCTAGTGTCAGACCACTATCCAAGATCATGCCCCGATTCTTCACCTTAGGAGAGATGGCAAGAGAAGCAGAACCCAACATTAATCCAGGGGCCACTTCAGCCAACTCTGCACCTTGCTGATGACCAGGCTCAATCACTAGCACCTCTGTCTTGTCTGGATTAAGCTTCAACCAGCTAGAGGACATTCAGTCTAGGACCTCAGCCAGGCAAGAATTCAGCACAAAAAACGAATCCTGTGTCCTGGCTGCAAATAACAAATATAGCTGGGTGTCATCTGCATAGCAATGAAACCCAACACTGTAGTATTTAATGATATCACCCAGGGGCAGCATGAACACTGCGAACAGCATGGGTGAGAGGATCAAGCGCTGAGAAACTAAACCCGATAGGGGTTTCAGGCTAGAGGAATAATTCTTCACAACAACCCTCTGCATCCTATCTGTGAGAAACGATGTAGACCATTGAATGACAGTACTGTTGAGTCCACAGAGCTGTCTAAGGTGATCCAACAACATCCCCCCCCCCATAGTCCACAGTGTCAAATGCTGAAGAGAAATCAAGAAGAAAGAGAACTGACCATTCGCCTCTATCTCTTGCCCTGAGGAGATCATTCAGCACCCTGAATAATGTGGTCTCCATACAGTGCCTTGACCTGAATCCTGAGTGGAGAGGCTCATAGATGTCAAAGGTAGAGAGGTGTGTCTCGAGCTACGAAGCCACAATTTTCTCAATAACCTTGCCAAGAAAGGGAAAGTTTGAGATGAGTCTGTAGTTCACTACGCAATCCAGATCAAAGGATGGTTTCATCAGAAGGGGCTTTATCAATGCCTCTTTCAAGGCACTAGGGAATACCCCCTCTCAGAGTGAACACCAGACAATCTCAGCGAACACCAGACCAATGGACTCTACACATCCCACTAAGACATGTGTCAGGCTTGGTTCAGGTCACAGCATGTTGGTTGCAGCTTTGAAATTACCTCCCTCACCTCTTCCACCTCTACTGGCCGAAACTCACTCCAGGCAGGAGGAGTTCTCCTGCTGACGACCAGTGCACTACTGCAGGGCCACATCAGCCCCGTTGAGGAGATACCTGACTGAATCCAGGACACTCTGTCAGAGAAGAACAGAGTGAAATCATTGCACCTAGCATCTGACAAAGTTCTAACCAGCTGGAGACAGCCAGGATGAAGAAGCCTGTTAACCATCTGGAACAGTTGAGCCGGTCTGTTCCTCCCAGCAGCAATCTCCTTGGACAGGAATTCTGCCTTCTTAAGGAAGGCTGCCATTTGATACGTACTGTAGTGAGGTCTCAAAGCCAGTTTCTCCTCCTCAGTCCTAGATCTCCGCCATCAATGCTCTAACCTCTGACCCCTGGCCTTCATCACCTTGAGCTCCCTGTCAAACCATGGGTGCCTCAAGTAAGAAGACCTGGGTTATACATGGACAGGTGCAACAATTGAGTATTGATGAGATGGCCCTAGTGTAGGTCACCACCACCGCCACCGAACCTGCCTCACAAGCAGCCATCACACCCGAGAGGTCCATTACTGCCTGAAGCCTTGCTGGGGACAACCCCTTTAAAGGGTGGTAACAGCCAATCTCTACAGGAGGCAAGCAACCAGGGAGGGCCACAAATGAGTATGTTACCATGCAGTGATTTGAACAAATGACAGGATCAATCTCAAGATTGTTTACCTCGAGCCGCAGCGAGAATACTAGGTCCAAGGTGTGGCCATGTCTTTGGTCCACAATAATAATAACTTGTGCAAGGCCCAGAGAATCCATTATCTGGAGGAAGTCTTTCTGAAATTGTGAGAATTCATCGTTGAGCCACGCATTGAAGTCACCCAGAAATAACCATCGGGGCAACTTCAACACTCTCTCAGCAATGAAGTTTGCTACTTCCTGCAGAAACACCTTCTTATGTCCCAGAGGCTGGTACACCAGAAAGATTCTGCAACCTGCAACTGGACCACCCCCTCACTGCCACACATGCAAACGATGAGGCAGGCTCCACTGTGTGCACCGTAAAGTTCAAGCTGGATCTAGAGCAGATGGCCACTCCCGCACCCCTGCGGTCCATCCTAGGGAAATGTACTTCAGAGAACCCAGTTGGGACCAAGGCCTTCAGGATGGGGCTCACATCATCATTCAGCCAGGTCTCTGTAATGCAGACATATTGACCATGGAAGTCAGGTCTGCTATAATGGCGATCTAGTTCCTGATCGAGCTGGCACTGCAAAGTACCTTACGAAGGGGATGAGCAGAGGCTCCCAGCCTGATAGCTACCTGCCTACTCAGTCCAGAAGGAGCCCTGGGTATAGGAACCAGGAACCAGGAACCAGATAGGTCAGACCTTTCTCTCTCTAGCTCCCATTTCCCCCCAAGGGGGTCTCCAGTCCCTCACCACCCTAATACCGCTCTCCTCATTAGTACTCCTTGTACCCTGCCATCTACTACATCCAATTTACAATAAATAAGACTCTTTGTGAGTTGTGGATGAATAAAATCCAATTAAATAAATAAAGTCCAAGTTAGGTGCCAGACCGACCTTAGTCCAAATCGGGGAAATCATAAATACAGTAGATGTAGTAACTGAAAATTGAAATTGGAGATTTTGAAAAAGTCTCTGCTCCCACCAAGGAAAGTAGTCCAAAAGTCTCAAACCATAAAATGAATAAAGTACTAACCCTATCTCTTACTGCAGGGTTCGTCATAAACAACAAGGACAGTTCAAAATGCACTCCGGAGTGGGTTATGTGGTTCTGTGAGGTAACAAACGTTTGTGATTTCACAAAATTTAATGGTCAAAATACGACCATTCATAAATCACAATAATACGGAAATAAATGGGAGCCATTATACTGGCACATGCTTCAATGCCATCATTATGCCTGATCAATGTGCAAAGAGTCTTCATGTCAGTGGTTACCCATTTGAAATTTGGTGACCAATTAAAATCCATAAATTTACTAAGCACATCCATGGTGTCTCTTACCTTTGATTTTAAGGCAACAAACACTTCTTCGCACGAAAAAGTCTATGAACTGATGAAGGTTATCTGTTAATGACCCTACAACTGAAATTATATGTCTACCTTTAGATTTGTGGGGTTCTTGTGGATTTTAGGCAAAACATACAATTTTGGTGTGACTGAATATTGTGGAAGCAAGAATATATGTTCGGTTTCATTGATTTAGGCAGCATGACGGCACAATGGATTTGGACTCCTTACAGTTATCATTATTTTCTATCTGTGTTTAAGATATTTTTGTATAATGAATGAAAGTTTTTTTCTTACTCTTTTGTTTGCATTTATATATATAAAGAGTGATGAAATTTGATGTAAAAGACCGATGTGATTCCCTGGGTTACCATGTGTATCTATGTAATTTAACATGATAAAAACATGTGCTTACAATAAGATCACTGTTAATATGGTATCTAAGGGCAGTCAGCCAACCAGATAGTGGCCCCCTGAGGAAGCTCTAAGAAGGAAAGTGCCGGGGCATCTGTGCAAGCGGTATAATGGCTCCCATTTATTTCTGTATTATTGAAGTTTATGAATGGTGGTATTTTGACAATTAAGCTTTTGCAAAATCACAAAATGTTGTGTCAGTGGCACATTTTTACTTCACAGAACCACATAACTCACTTCAGAGAACATTTTGAACTGTCGTTGTTGTTTATGACTAACCCTACAGTGAGAGAGCAGGGTTGGTGCTTTATTCATTTTATGGTTTGAGACTTTTGGACTACTTTCCTTGGTGACAGCAGGGAACCTTTAAAATCTCCACTGTCTTTGATGTTTGTCTGTTGGGTCAGCACGGCTCTCAATTTGCACCCAGCCCAGCACTGTGTTCTTCCTGTTTACCTTTAGTCATAAACAATTCTCTCAAATACTCTCGGCCTTTGACATCTATGAGCCATTCCAGTCTGGGTTTAGGGTAAGACACAGCACTGAAATGGCTTTGGTCAGGGTGCAAAATGACCTCCTCAAGGTGAGAGATAGAGGAGATCGGTCAATTCTCGTTCTCCTAGATCTCTCCTCAGCACTTGACACTGTGGATCACACTGTGCTTCTGGATCACCTTAGAGAGTAATGTGGACTCGCTGGTATTGTCATGAACTGGTTTGAGTTCTTCCTCACTGGCAGGATGCAATGGGTAGTGACGGGGAATTTCTCCTCCTGTCCGAAGCCCCTGACTTGTGGAGTTCCTCAAGGCTCTCTCTTGTCACCAACACTGTTCGCAGTGTAAATGCTTCTCCTGGGCGAGCTCATTAGAAGTTACAGCTTGGGTTTTCACTGTTATGCAGATGATGTCCAGTTGTACATGTCTTTTGCCATTTATCCATCACCTGCTCTATAATGTGAGCACTGTCTTATGTGGATTTTGTGTATTGGACTTTTAGCAGCTAGCCCTATCCAGCTTTTTGTGAGCTGTGAGCTTGGGCATTGGCAACAGGAGAGAGGAGCTCCACCCACCTGGTTACTGAGAATGCCATTCAGAATTTTTGCAATCGGCCTTTGAAAAAAAAATGGAGAAGGAGGAGGATGGCGTTCTCCTTCTCTAGTACTAGCCTGGCTACAAAAAGGATTTCCATAGATTTGGACACCAGCACTGATTCAGCATCACAAGGCACCTCACGAAGCACCTCAGAAGAAGGTAATATAAAGAATGTTTTTTTCAAACTGGAGAAGCCAGTACTAAAGGAGATTATATTGCATTATAATATTGTCTCACTTCAGAAATATTTTGAAAAGGAACGGGTCCCTCGTGGTCTTAGATGACTAAATTACCAGCTTGTGGGTTAGAACATATGCATTTTAGAACAAAGTGGGAAGAAAATCTAAAGAAATGTTCTACAGAATTGATTAAAATCCAGATTGAAGAAGATGAATATAATAGAGCTGAAGTTTTAAAATATATCAAACATTTACATCAGGAACTTGCAAAGGATGGTAGTGTCCTCTTAGTGCAAGATCTGGATATCAAACTTACTAACAAAGCTAAGAAATGGGAAATGGAGCTAATTGAGAGGAAACAAAGTACAGTTACATAAGAACTTACCGTAACAGTAAACCTTAGAAAGAAGCTCTTGCAGCAGGTAATACCATTAGGACTAAGGCTGCCAGGTGACAGGACCACACGAAAATTTTTTCTAGCTAGCAGTCTGTGGTGGGGGACTGCCCCCGACATTGGCTGCGCCCCAACGTCAGACGTAGTATAAAGGTGGCAGTCCCCTGGTGCCACCTCAGTTCTCCTGCTGGAGACCTGGCTGAAAATGCAGATGGAGAACCGAGGAGGATCTCCCATCCCCAATGAGAAGATGTAATGTTTGTCCCCAGGGGCAGGTGGGTGGGAAATCCACCTGCTGCAAGAGCTCCTCTCGAAGATCTACTGTTACGGTAAGTTCTTACATAACTGTACTATCTCACTTCGAGGGGGAGCTCTTGCAGCAGGTAATACCATTGGACTGAGTCCCAAGCAATGCCCAAGAAGAGACCTAGATCGAAATGGTGGAAGACAATAAAAAACTGTGGGAAATTAGGAGTCCCAGAAGGACTGCTAGGCCAAAATCTGCTCTCCTTCTGGAAGCAATGTCCAGACTGTAGTGCCTCACAAAGGTATGCACTGAACTCCAAGTGGTGACTGCACAGAGGTCCGCTGAAGATACATTTAGAAGGGAAGCTAAAGATGTCACCACCACTCTGGTGGAGTGATCCCTCACCGGTCCCGTTGGGGGTTTCTCGTGGTGTTGGTAGCAAAAAGTGATGCAGTGCATGAGCCACTTAGTTAGAGTTTGTTTTGTGACTAGTGCTCCAAGTTTCCCCATGGGCAAAGGAGACAAACAACTGGTCTGTCTTACTGGCGGAACTAGTCCTGGCCAGACAGTAATGCAAAATACTATGTACATCCAGAGTATGTAACAATGCCTCCCAGTTGTTCGAGTACTCTGGATAATAAATTGGTAGGTGGATGTCCTGGGTCAATGTGAACTCAGATACTACCTTTGCTAAAACCTTTGGGTTTGTACACAGGGCTACTCTGTCCCTGTGAAAAACTAGATAAGGCTCTTTACATATCAGAGCCTGCAGCTCAGAAATCCTCTGGGCTAAGGTAATGGCAACTAAAAATAACACCTTCCAAGACAGAAGGCAGAGCTCACAGCTTGTGGCTGGTTCAAAAGGTGGCAAGGTGAGCTTTTCTAAAACAAACAGGATATCCCGGGATGGTACTGGGTCTCTCCCGGGGGGTTTAATATGCAAGATACCTCTCACAAAGGTCATGCAGATGTCCAGCTGTGCTAGAGTCTTCCAATTTATTGGTGCACAGTAAGCTGACAAAGCACAGCGATGCACCTTTGTGGATGAGTAACTGAAACCCCAGTCCGACAGGTGGAGAAGATACTCCAACACAGATTCCACCAGACAACCTAGGGATCCAGAGAATGGGGAATCACCCATAAGCAGAAACACTTTCATTTCATGGTGAAGATCACCCTGGTAGAGGGTTTTCTTGCTGCCATGAGCACCTCTGCCACTCTAAGGGATACTCCAAACCTATCCCTGGCTAAGTCCGCAGGAGCCAAGCATGCAGGTGCAAGGACTGGAGGTTCGGATGGACTAACATCCCTTGCTCCTTGGGAGAGCAAGTGAGTGAAGAGGGGCAATGGAACTGGTGGTTCCAATGCCAGCTGTTGCAACAGTGGGAACCAAATCTGTCAAAGCCAGAATGGTGCTACCAGTATCATGCTGGCCTCGTTTGCCTGCAACTTGAGCAGGACCTTCTGAAGAAAAGGAAAGGGAGGGAAAGCATAAAGAAACATCCCTGTACAAGAGAGGGACAATGTGTCTCACCAGAAAACACCAGGCCCTGGATCTAGCGAGCAGAAATTGGGCTGTTTGGCATTGTGTGGGGACGCAAAGAGGTCCAGTTCCGGCTGACCCCATCTTTCGAAGAGGTCATCTACGACTTCTTGCTGTAGTTCCCACTCATGGTTCTAAGATCAAGAGTGACTTAAGCTGTCTGTTGTGGATTCCTGGAACATGAACTGCTGTGATATCCAGTTTGTGATCAACCGCTCAGGACCAAACACTCATCGCTTCTCTGCATAGGGGGTATGAATATGTACCCCCTTACTTGTTGAGATGGAAGACTACTGGGGTATTGTCTGACTGGACAAATAGAGGTCCTGGAAGGAGCACTCTTTGGAAAGCTTGAAGGGCATATAGAACGGCTCTCCTCTCCAAAATGTTTATGTGGAGAGCTCGTTCTGTTGAATTCCCTTGTCTGATGTGAAGCAAGAAGTCCTCCCCATCCCAGTCCCGATGCGTTGGTGGTGAGAGTCTGCTGTGGACTGGGTTTTTGAAACAGAACCCCTATGCTCAGCTGGGCTGGGGTGAGCCACCAGATCATTGTCTGTTGGACTGTGTTGGAGATCTGAATGGGCTCTTCCAGCTCATCCGTATCTTGATCCCATTGAACCTTGAGGTTCCATTGCAGAATCCTCATGTTCAGACACAAGAGTGGAACTGTCACAATAGCTGCTGCCATGTGAACCAACAATTATAGAACCACTCTTGCTGGAACCAAGTCCGAGTCTTGTATCCTGCGAGTGACTTCCCTTAACCTTTATGCCCTGTTTGCGGGCAGAAAGGATCTCCCTTGGACTGTGTCCAGGACTGCTCCAATGTATTGCAGCCCTTGAGCTGGCCACGGTTGTGACTTGGACAGATTTAGGGTAATGCCTAAAGTCTGGAACAGGCTGAATGTCTCCTCCAAGGTCTTGTTAAACTGGTCTTCTGTTGGTGCCATAAGAAGCCAATCATCCAGGCAGGGGTATACAAAGTGATCCCTTCTCCTCAGGGCCACTGCCACCACTGCCAGGCACTTGGTAAAGACCCTTGGTGCCGAGGATAGGCCAAATGGTAGCGCCCTGAACTGGTAGTGTCCTCCTTGGAAGGTGAAGCGTAGATACTTCCTGGGTGACGGCAGGATCTTGATGTGCATGTAGACGTCTAGCATGTCCAGTGAGCAAAGCCAGTCTCCTTGATGGAGCATTGGTAACAGGTTCGCCAGGGTCACCATTCTGAACTGCTTGTATTTGATAAAGTTGCTCAGTTGATAGAGGTCCAGAATGGGCTGGAGGTCTCCCATCTTTTTCGGGACGAGGAAGAAATGGGAATAAAATCCCTTTCCCCTTTGAGCAAAGGGAACCTCCTGCATGGCTCTTTTGTCCAGTAGGGCCTGCATCTCTTCCCCCATGAGGAGTGCATGGGTGGGGGAGCAGTGGGAGGGGACTGGTGGGTTGTCTGGTGGAAAATAAGTAAACTCTAGGGAGTATCCCCTTTCTACCACCTGGAGGACTCACTGGTCTGATGTTATACTGGACCATTCAGATAGGTAGAGGGAGAATCTCCCTCCTACCTCCTCCCCCTGCACATGCTGTGGTAGGGGGGGGTCGGTAGGGAGTCATGCTGTGTTGGAGGGTGTAGGCAGTGGGGGTCTTGGTGCCTTGGGGTTTTTGGAGCCCTGGGCACCTGAAGGGACTGGGACGCCTTTTCTTTTGAAGCCTCCCTTATGTTGAGTTTGGCGTCTTCCTTGCTGCCCCTGGATTTTCTGAAAGGGATGGTGGCATGTGGATTGTGGACTTCAGATACAGCTTTACCTGAATCTTGAAATCCAGCTATCACTTTTTCTGTGTCCTGACCAAACAGGACTGGTCCTTGGAAAGGATTATCCAGGATAGCACCCTGAAGATCCTGTCGGAAGCCCGAAACCCTGAGCCAGGCGTGCCTCTGCATGCAAATGCTGGTGGCTGCTGCTCTTGCTGCTGTATCTGCAGAGTCATAAGAACTCCTGAGGACATGCTTGTCCACATTCATGCCAGACTGAATCACAGCAAGGAGTTCCGCCTTCCCTTCCAAATCTGGCTGTACTTTGGCCAGGTCCATTGCCTTTGCCCGCAGGGACTTTTGATAGGTGACCATGTGGGCCAGGAAGTTGACTAACCTGACGGTGCAAGTTGGCAAGGAGTTCACCTTGCGCCCCATCTGGTCTAGTTTCTTAGATTCTGGGTCCAGTGGCTGGTCACTCATATGTTATTGGTTGTTGTGCCCTGACGTGGGCAGCTGTCAGGACCATCGAGTCTGCCTTTCGGTGTACACCCAGAAAATGCTCCCCTTTTGGTGTCTTGTACAGTCTATTGGCCTTGTGAGGGACTGCAGTAGTAGTGGCCGGATGACGCCATGTGGACTTGGTCATGTCCTGAAAAAGTGTCACCAAAGGAGAGATGATCAATGGTTTGGGATCTGTGGCTCCCAAGAATCTGGCCAGTCTGCACCTTTCTGGGTCTAATTCCTCAGTGTCCCATTGGTAAAGTGCCTGAATATGGTGCGTAATGTTCAAAGGGGATTGGTCATCCGGGGGGGGTGACCTCGGTGAGTCCCTTGGATTTGGAGATGGAATGGGGAGCTCATCTTCTGAAGAACAGTCAGAAGACGAGTCCCCTGCATCATCCCCAGAAGTCGATGATGGGCGACCTCTGGACGAGGGGATGGATGATGGATGGCCGTCCAACCCTGGCATCCACCTGTCCTCTTTGTCATGTGGCCATTCATTTGGTGGTAAAGGCCACTCCAGAGTGAGGTCTCTGGGTGGTGGGTGTACTGGTGATGGATCCCTGGTTTGATGGAAAAGATCCTCCTTGACCGTATTCCACCACATCTGAAAAAGTGCTCCCACTTCCGCTAGTGGAATGACTGGCGGTGGGGGCATCTGATTTGGAGCGGAAGGCGCGGGCATCTGGTCCAAAGAAGGAGGCATCTGGCCCTTGGGCACTTTGTCCATGGGCACATCGGGCATCAGGTCTTCAGTGTCTGGTGGTCTCAAGTCCGGCTCTCTAGATGGAGGCTGTTAGGCATCCTGTACCCCGCACCAGGGGAAATGGTCACCTGGGCCAACAGCCGATCCTTCGGTGCTGATGGCTGGTACTTAGGGGCTGCCGGCCTTTTTTCTGCTGGCGACGCCTCCTTGTCTGACGTCGAGTTGGAATGCCCTGTTATCTGGGAGGCAGAAGACGTCCGGTGTTCAGGTGGAGGAGGTGTCCGGTACCTGATGACCTCCCGGTGTTTCACTGATTTGTCCTTTTTCTTAAGTTTGTCAGATGTCTCAGAAGGCTTATGTGCAGTGGGCACCGTGATTTGCCCAAAGCCAACGCCTGTCCCTCATGGGTCGACCCATGTTTATGGGGTCACTGGGTCAAGGGGATCTGAGTGGACGGCTGTCCTGAGGAGGAAACTCCTTACCTTTTGCCTGAGTGGAGGGAGACGACTTACTCTGAGTGACCCTGAAACAGCTTTGGTATATGGGAGGACCGATTCCAACCTCCCACCAGAGGTGGAAGTGATAGACACCCGATGAGGCGACTTCAGGTGGGACTCTGATCTGGCCCTCTCCTTCTCCCAGTGGTGGTGCTTCCCTCCTGATCTCTTCTCCTTGGGGGGGGGACACCCTGGTGGAACAGGACAGACTGTCCAGATGGGGCCTTCTGCATGGCAGCTACTTGCTGCTCGAAAAGGTAAGCCTTTAAGGCATTGGCGTGGCGAATCCTGGTCTTGTTGTTGAACTTCGTGCAGTGCGGGCAATTGTCCAGTCGATGGTCTGGGCCTAGGCAGATGAGGCAGGCAGAACGGCCGTCTTTCACCGGGATCTTCTTCCTGCATGCACACTTTGATTTTTGCCACTGAGACGATGAAGACATGAAATTGTGACGGAAAAAGGTGTAGAAGAAACGGCTGGTTTTCGATAAAATATACCACGTGGTGCATGAGAAAAAAGGTGGTTGACTGCAACTATGGCGTCCGTAGATCCGATGTTCATGGGTCGACGGTGGGAAAAGAACTGAGGTTGCGATGGAGGACCGCCCCCTTTATACCACGTCTGACGTTGGGGTGGAGCCGACGTTGGGGGCGGTCCCCGGCCACAGACTGCTAGCTAGTGGCCTTAGTCCTAATGGTATTACCTGCTGCAAGAGCTCCCCCTCGAAGTGAGATGTAAAATTACAGCGAGATGAGTGAGATTATCAAAATGGTCGGATTTATAAATGGGAGAACTTTTCCAGATCACAGTCAAGGGGATGGAGAACATCATGGGGAAGATCAAAAAGTACTAATAAACAATCTGAGTCAAGTACTTCATCATTAAGAAATGTGCGTGTCTCCGGCCCAGAGTCAACTAATGATGAAATCAGAGCACAATCAAGTTAAACAAAAAGGAAAAAAAGTCTAGACGGGGAGAAGAGGACAATGAGAGACAGCATTAAATCAATCAGTACTTGATGGATGTGGGTCTCCCTCACGGAATTTGGCAGTCATCAATTTATCTGCAAAGACTTTAACTGAAACACAATTAAATGCTTTGTCTTATGGTTTATCATTTGTAACTGTACAGAATGTTGATGAATTTAATATATATCGAGATTTCTTCAGGTTGTTCAGAAACTTGAATTTAAAGAGAAGTTTTTTTGCGAACCACGAAAGTGTATCTGTCCATTCAGAAGGAGCTAATGAGATAGATGCTGTCAATCTGAATTTACAGAGTGGGGTTTCTCCATTACTTGATGCCTTAACTGAGCTTGAATGAGCTCAATTGTTAATAACTGCTGATGAAAGCACAGCATCTAGTTCTGAAGAAGAAACTGACATAGTAATTACAGGGGCAGCGGGTCTCATAACGCATCATCCCCAGTCTAAGAAAAAGTCCACATTTATGCCACCCTCCCTGGGGAGTGATTTCCTGAAGGTTTTTTCAGGATGTTGTACTGAAGGAAGTAGCTAAACTAATTAAAGTTTCTAAAGCCCCAAACCATTGGGATAATCTGACATCAGATGAAAGAGCAGCTTTTTCTGAATTATGGCATATGGAGGATATTATTATTAAGCAATCCGATAAGGGTGGCACAATCATGGTATTAGATAGGGAATATAGTATTATGAGAAAGAGGCTTTGAGACAACTAGAACATAGTGTAACTTATAGCAATTTACCTCGTAATCCTGTGACTTCTTTTAAGGCACACTTAGAATCCTTTTTGACAGAATCCTTAGAAGAGGGCTGGATAACTGAACAAGATTTAAACTTTTTGAACCGCGAGTACCCCAGGGTCCGGTTTTTTACCATTTGCCAAAAATACATAAGGACAAAGATTTCCCTCAGGGACGTCCTATCATTTCAGGTTGTGACTCCCTTATGGAGCCTTTGGCCATGTTTGTAGACAGCTTCTTGCAGCAGGAGGGGTAAGATTGCAGTCCCATCTAAGGAACACTACATCCGTGTTGCAAGAAATGGATAATTTTGTTTGGAAAGAAAGATACTGGTAGCTTACTATTGACATTTCCTCCCCCTGTACCAGCATTGAGCATACTTTGGGGAGCCATGCAGTAAAGACGATGTTAGAAATTTCGTCCTTAACTTACCCAAGTGAATTTATTTGTAAAGCCCTCGAATTAATTCTGAATTCTAATGTTTTTCTTTTTGCTGTAATGGGGAATATTGCAAGCAGAATCGTGGGACAGCTATGGGCTCCTCGGTCGTCCCCTCCTACGTTAACCTGTTCATGGATTGGTGGGGGGGGCAATCCTGGACCCCCTTAACAACCCTTATTTTTTTAAATATTATCAAGCACATAGAGAATATTGGATGGGCAACCATGCAGAACCAGTGTGTTCTGCCACAGAGGGGTTTGATTCCCTGTGACCTCGAGAGCTGGTTCTGCATCATGTTGTCCATCCTGTATTTTGTATAGAGTATGGTGCCTCTCCAGTTATTTTAGTACTATTTTATCTTTTCTAACTTTTTTGTTTCATTTAGAAATCAATAGTTGTCTCCCATTTCAGGAGCTACGGCTTGTTCATGTAGATTTGCATGGTTGCTAGGGACTGGGTGTCCCTACGTTAGCTGTGCACACTCCCACTGGTTGTCGCACTAGTGTGGGCAGGTTTTCCTTTTTTCTTGCTCCTCCTTACTTGCCCCCTGGCCTGCCTCTCCTTCTGGCTGCTCATGGACCCCTTCGACCCCCTCGCCCTCACCCCCTTCCACTCACCTCACATTGCAGCCATCCAGGGGTGGTCCGGCATGTCTCTTCGCCGGACGGGTCCCTCTCCTCCGAGGGGGAAGGCACCAGGAGAGGAAACCAGCACAGCGTGCTACTCAATCAGTCCCCGGGCACTGCTGAGGCGGATTCCGGGGCATCACGGCACTCGAGTCGGCAGGAGCTGGCAGCCATCATCCTGCCAACCAGGAGGCTGGG
Organism: Neoceratodus forsteri; assembly: GCA_016271365.2. Taxonomy (NCBI): domain Eukaryota; kingdom Metazoa; phylum Chordata; order Ceratodontiformes; family Ceratodontidae; genus Neoceratodus; species Neoceratodus forsteri. The sequence continues at coordinate 522,999,527 of CM057458.1, forward strand.
GTTTCCGCTTTTTCTCCCGGGGGCATGATGTGCCACAGACGTCTAGGCCAAAACCAACGTTCACCATGCCCCTGTGTACAGTGGGGCTAGCTTGAACTGTTGCTCCCCCGGCCTCCGCCAGGAGGCAGCAGACTGCGAGCCACATCCCCTCCCTCCCCCCGGAGAAGGCGAGCAGTCATAGGGGCAACTCAGTCTTCTCCTCTGGCCAGCTCTCCAGCGACCCGAGTCTGTTCGAACCGGTCGCCGGCATCATGGCGGAAATCCAACCACTCGCTGGCGAGCCGGCTGGGCAGGTTTTTCAAGGGAAAAAAACATGGCGTCAGGACGTCTTGCTAAGTGAGTATACAAACAAACTGCAGGCAGAAATTTCTCTCTAAACCTGGTTCTCGTCATGGAGAATAAGCTGCTCCCGATCGGTGAGTGTTTTTGAAACAACTGCCGCGCCTATCTTCGTTGTTTCAAACAGATTTCGATGCTATTAAAGCGCAGCATTTTTTTATGCTGGCTTTCAAACACGGCTTGAGCTTTTCACTCTGAATGAATGGAATGCTGTTCTGCACATACAGTCAGTACAGCATTCCATTCATTCTTGAGTGTGTGGCTGAACATCATTATAGTGTATAGTGGAGTGTTGTTCTGTACAGAAATCCATCCCTTTCAAAATGCTGTTCTACCACATTTCCAAGGTCATGGGATGTGATTCCACCCTGCTGTGGTAGAGCAGCATTCTAGAACCTCTAGAGACTGCATGAGTCAGTTTCATTTTTAAAGCAAAAGAACTCACAAAACACATATTTCACACAGTACTATACACTATAAAAAATACAGGATGAGCAACTCTATGCACAACCAGTGTGTTATGCCACCTCTGGGTTCTGATTCCCATGGACCTCGCCAGCTTCGCTGTCGAGGTCAGAGGGAATCAAAACCCCTCTGTGGCAGAATATACTGGTTCTGCATAGTTGCCCATCCAGTATTCATTATTTAGTAAGGTGGAATTTCCAGTTAGAATAGCATTCCACCATACACTATAAACATGTTATTGATGACATTATAATCATTTGGGATGGTTCGGCACAAGAGATTCTAAATTTTGTAGTATATATAAATGAGAATTGTGTGGGGCTGAAATTTAAAGCAGTTTTTGGTAAGAGCAGGATTGATTTTTTTAGACCTGACCTTGTTAGAGATTCTGGATTATGAAATACAAACCAAGGTATATAGGTAAGATACGGCGGGTAATAGTGTGCTCCATGTGTGTAGTGCACACCTGTCCCACACTATAATGAACGTTCCATACAGACAATGAGTCCATTTAAAAAGAAATTGTACAAACACAAATGATTTTTTGATGGCAAAGGATCAATTATTTGAGAGATTAAAAGTTCGAGGGTAAGCCGGCCTGATGGAGCTGAGGGTTGAGGCACTGGACGCCACGCCTCATGCCATCCTGGTGACCTGGGTTTCGGGAACAGACTTGGGACGCCGGGGGCTGGCAGGGGAGAGGAAGGATTGAGCATCCCACGACAGCTGTCCTTCCTCTGGGGTGGGTGAGGGAATTGTATCGCGCTGCAGCAGCCGCTAGCGGAGGCTGGGGGCACCACAGTTGCATACACAATGGGGAGGAGTGCGGCGCATTGGTGTGATGCCATTGCACATCTGGCTCTTCAAGGGGCGAAAAAATTGGTGAAAAATGGTGGTGGGGCAACCTCAGCAGCTGATGGCCACGCCCTTCCCCCTGGACAAGGAGAGGCGTCTTCGCTGGGTCCATGTCGCAGGTACCTATGGGATCCTGCCCATTGGCCGGCCCATGTAGATGGGGCATATAAATTTGCACGCCAGATCCGGTCCAGGGGTGTGGGTGCCAGTGGCCAGGGGTTGGTGGGTGTCCACTCTGACCAAGGAGAAATTAGCGACATGTAAAAAAGCTCGAGTGTACCAGGAAAAAGTTTTACAGGAAGCCTTAGTGAAAACGAACAATGTTGAGAGGCAGGATTTGCTGCACTATAAACCTCACAAAAATGTATCAGATAGAGTTTCCTTTGTGTCTACTAGGACCGATATCTAGGGACTTAAAAACTGTTATCTCAAAACATTGGCGTCTTTTAGGATTGGATAGGGATTTGAAACGGGTCCAGGAAAATGGTCCTTTGGTCACTTTTAGGAGGGGCAAGAGACCGAGGGATATTTTAGCTAGTAGTGAGTATTGGGAAGCGGATACCAAGAATATTTGGTTTGGGAATAAGCCCATAGGCTTTTTTACTTGCAATGGTTGCAAAACTTGTAAGCTAGCAGTGCAAGGAAAAACATTTGTGAACTCAGGACCCTTGGGAAGTAAAAATAAATAATTTCATAACTTGTAACACAAAATGTGTAAGTTATGCTCTGTGGTGCTCCTGTGGGAGAGTGTATATTGGTCAGACTACCAGGACTTTAAAAGAAAGAATTCAGGAGCACCACAGAGCAATAAGTAAATTGGACCTGGCACATCCAGTTGGGAGGCATCCCAGTGAGGTAAACAATCTAAAAGACCATTTGGTACGATAAATCAGGTTTGACCATGTCCCATATGAAGGGAGGGGTGGGGACAGGAATTTATTTTTAGATCAAAGAGTCCATGTGGATCTTTAAATTAAGGACCCTGTAACCTAATGGTTTTAATGATCAAATGGACTGGAAGCCTTTTATTCACTGATTTTTCTCTGGAGTTTGGTAAGAACATAAAAAATGTCATATGAATTAATAATTGAATTTTTATAAAGGAGGAGCTTTGAAAATTAATCTTTGTGCAATAAGGTTCAATACTATGATGCAATAGTATTTTTGAAATATTTGTTATAAAGGATGCAGTTTTTTAATTAATATAATTGAATAGTGTTCTGTGTGCCTCATTCAGTGCCAGCAGTATTGCAGGTCTGGATATAGGAAATGGTCCTTTAAATTGGTTTGTTTAATCAATCCTTACAAACTAACTTTACTAATGAGAGCTGACATTGACAGAGATGGTATCAGACACCTTTAACAACACTGTTTGTTATGATTGATTGATTAATTAGTTTTGATTGTGCTTGATATTATGTTTATTATTTGCACCAGGGTAAGCGGGTATAACAATGCACTTGTGAACACTGGTAGCCACACCTCTTGATGAAGGGGTACCATACCCGGAAGCGCTGAGGCAGACATGCGAGTGGGAGCTTTAATTCTGTCCCTGTGATTTTATGATGTACTACTGTTGTAAGTACAATGAATTTTCATCAGTAAAAAAATTCTCTTTCACTAAATTTCCCATTGTCTGGAGTGCTGGTTCTTCACTTTGTTCATTATTCTATATTTTTCCAGCACCCGCTCTATAATGTGAGTGCTGCCTTATGTGGATTTTGTACATGTCTTTTGCCTCTGGGATAAGTAATGCCATGGAAGTGCTAAATAAATACTGGGCTGAGATCCAAGATTGGATATCCTCTAACTGGCTGCTTCTGAACCCCCAGTAAGACAGAGGTGCTAGTGCTCGATCCTGGTTACTGGCATGATTTGGATGCTACCAGGTCAGGAAATGGGTTGTTTCTTGGTTCTATTCTGCTGGTGACAGCCACCAGGGTGAGAAATCTGGGCATCATCTTTGACGATGGGTTTGATGCTTGAAGCTTAGGTGTCATCTGTTGTCCAGAGTGGATTCTACCACTTAATAAATGTTGCCCAGATTAAACCCCTAATTCTGCCTGGTGACCTGCTTGCTATGGTGCATGCCTTTGTCACATCAAGGCTGGACTACTGTAATGCTCTTTATTTTGGGGTAAGTGGAGGGAACCTCCGTCGACTGCAGCTGGTGCAGAATACAGAGGCCAAGTTGTCAATGGGCCTTCCCAGGTCCTGTCATGTGACCCCAATCCTGTGGGATCTGCACTGGCTGCCTGTCAGGTGGAGCATCATCTTAAAGGTGGGTTTGCTCACCTATTAGGCTCTATGCGGCTTGGGCCCTGGCTACTTGAGTGACCTCCTGACCCCTGCCCTCCCAGTGTGCTCACTCTGCTTCTCCTCCTGGCCATTCCAGGGCCAAACTAAAAACATTGGGAGACTGTACATTTGAGGTGACCGACCTGGCCCTCTGGAACTCGCTCCTCAGATCTCTGAGGGAGGCCTCATCAGTGGAGGTTTTTAAGAAGGGACCGAAGGCACACCTTTTTAAAGAAACATTCTTTAGTTAGCTGCAGCATTGATCTTATTATAATTTATTTGTTATTGACCCTATATTTTTGTATGTTTCTTACACTTCTCTGTAAAGTGCCCAGAGCCTCTGGGACTGGGCACTGTAGAAATAAAGATTTACTTACACAAAGTTAATAATAAAATATCAGCAACCAGCAATTAACAGTCACACAGGGAAATAAAACAGAGCATAAACTGTGGGTACTGTCATCACCTATGACTGCGCAGCAGGAGTTCTCAAACTAGTCCTGAAGGTCACCGTTCACCTAGCTGAATGATCTATTAACAATACGTCTCCCATAAAACCTCCAAACTGTCCCTCTGTGATCTGACACAGACACTGAACACTGTCAGGTTAATATTCTGGCAACCAGCCTCCAGCAGATGAGTCCTTGCTGTTCTTCTAGTCCCATTTATGAGCTGAAATAGTCAGCTCACAGTTCATCAAAGCGCTGCAATTTCATTTAAATTCATCCACCGCCCCGGGTCTCATAGGGTAGCGTCCCACTCCTAGGCAGGATGGAACCATAATGGAATAGCTCCACACCAACTTCACACCTGCTCATACTTTGCTCCAAACCTTCACAGCTGTGCCAGGAAGAATAGCAAGAGAAGCAAAGATAGCTGGTTCCTGAAAAATGCTCCATCCGATAAAAGAATGCTGAAGTCAGGAAAGTTCACTGAAAAACTAAGTTGTCAGGTAAACAGTACCAACTGGACTTAAACTGCGAACTTAAAGTGCAGACAAAAAAAATAAAAAAACTACTATTCCTACCTCTAAATCACTTAAAGTGCCATGCTAGCACTCCACCCCACTACACTAACAAATGCCCTTGCTCACTTGTAGTGATAACAAAACTTAAACTAATTAAAATCCTAAATGACCTAGCAATAACTTAAAGTTTAAAATAAATCTTTTTTCTATGTACATTTTGTGGGTTTTTTAATGGGTTTTCTTCCAGGACATTCCTACATGTTTCCAGTGCGACGTGTGCATGTGGAGGCATGCACATGCACACCTTACAGGACGCCTCTCCCTTCCAGTCATGCCATTGACTGCCTGTGCCAGCCACCGGACCTCCATCCGGTGGCAGCAGAACTATGAGCGGGTGACCCCGGAGGGGCATCCACTGCTGATCCTGCTCCTACACTGGCCCCGCCGTGCTGGCACTCTGGTGACACGAGGTCATTCCCAAACCAGGTCACGGCATATGGTGAGGTAAGGTGTCCAGAGCCTCAACCGTCAGTGCCACCAGGCTGTAAAATAAATCTTTTAAATGTATAATAACTGGGTTCTTCTATAAAAATTTGTCAGTTCAGAGAACAATAATGTTAGATCAATAGCTCAAACTGACAGCTCACCCAGCCTAACAGCCATCTTGGGAAAGGAAGGAAGGAAGGAAGGAGGGAGGGACGGGCTCACTGGCAGAACCCAATCAGTCAAGATCTCTGATGCAGTTTCCCCACCCCTCCCGATAACAACTGGCATCCCCCAATGATCACTGTTAGGCCCCATACTATTCTCTATTTTTCTAAATGATCTCCCATCCACCTGCTCTCCCTTCTTCTCCATTCACATGTATGCTGATGATACAGTCTTGAATGCATCTGGCTCCTGCCCCACCGAGGTTGCATCCAACTTGCAGCACGACTTCGACAAAGTTCAGCGTTGGTTTGCAAACCACCAACTATCTCTCAACGCCAAAAAAACAGCCTCCATGACCTTCGGCACCAGGTTTCCCTCTCTACCCTCCCTCCCTCCACACCCTTGAGGGAACTTTACTCAAGGACACATCCTCATTCAGGTATTTAGGTATCTGGCTGGACCCTGACAAACCGATGTCACTCTCACTGCGCAAAATTCACCTCCAAGCACTGGCTGGGTGAACTTCCCTCCCAACTCTTCCCTGCCTTTACAACCACCCTTCCTTCCCACTCCCTAAGATCTACCAACTCACGAACCCTGGTGGTCCAACACCGCTCCACCCTTATTGGCCAACTGGGTTATTCTTATTGCCTCTCACTTCACCCTCAAATTCACCACTCATCCTCTTGCTACTCCATTAACCCTGCCCTCAAGAACTTCCTTGCCCCTTCCTGTGCCCGCCATGACCGTCCCTAATCCCCCCTTCGTCTCCCCTAAGCCCATATTACCACATGCCCCACCACTCCTATTTCCCTATGACCATGCTCCTCCTAGTCCCCTACTCTCCCTCCTCCTAAAGTATTCATCTCCCTTCTTTTTCTACCCTTAATCTATCTCCCTCCTCTCAGCTTGATCAGTGCCTTGTGCAGGCAGGTTCCATAGTGCACGGTGGGCAACAACGTTACCCCATTTCCTCTAGTTCTCCTTTTACTGCACCCCCTCAGTCACTGCTAGATCACTGCCTGGTGCAGGCAGGGTCACCCAGCACACTGGTGGGGAACTACCCCTCCCCTACTGTAGCTGAGCTCTGCTACCCCTTCCCACAACATCCCTCCCCCAATACCCCCCTCTCTTGCATCACTATATATAAATAACTCTCATCACCTATAACCTGTGTCCTATCAGTAGGGCTGTCCACCACCCTGCCCAGTTAGGTATTATGACACTGTTGAATTTCAACTCCCCTTCCCCCTTTGGATACCCCTCACCTACAATACCTCTCTCTCATCACCTTGCCACAATCTTCCTCTCTTCTCCATCTACCCCCCCCCTTCCGGTTGACATAGCCTAACACTGGCCTACCCCTACACTCAATTAAGCACTTACACTACCCCTATACCCCTCTTATATGCACTTTAGTCCACCCTGTCATCTCTGTTTGCATCAAAAATCGTGTTCTGCCTGTGTCTCTCCATAAATTTCCTTTCCCTTCTTCTGTTCTGCCCTCTGCAATTTTTCGTTCCCTCCTTCCATTCTTCCTCTCCTTATTCCAATCACTGTAAATCTTGAATATCTATGTTACACTAATGGCTACCAATTACTATTGTGTCACCTTACCACCTAGTGCTACATATTGTTGCCAAGTTTTTATATGTGTTCTGGTGTTACCAACTGTCACCAACTGTTGCCTAATTGTTATATGTGTCTTCATATCTACTATAGTTAACTATTTCATTGTTAGCCAATGTGATCCACCTGTAATCCCTCCTGCTGTCATTGTATGCAAGTAAGCAATTGTATTCCAACATTGTAACATTTCTCTGTATTCTGTCCCATTGTTCCCTACCCCACAGGTCGCACTGGGAGACAAGCAACTTGTTGCTCAGCATGCCTTCTTGGTGAAACATTTCAATAAATAAAGGAAGGAAGGAAAGAAGAAAGGAAGGAAGGAAAGAAGGAAGAGGAGGGAGGGAGGAGGGAAGGAGGAGGATATATAAAGTGAAAAATAACTGAATAAATGACTACCATCCTAACGGAGAAAGGAGAATTCCTTACTCTAGGATGCCCACTAGAGGTGGAAATAGGTAGTCCAAATAAAAGAAAAACCTGAGCCAGAACTACTACGGCCATCATCCTCCCTCACAAGGAGGAAACCTTGTTGGAAACTACAGGGAAAAGAAACTCTGGGCACTGGCCCCTAGACTACCATTAGCAAGGTCCCCTGTTTACCACAGTTCCGTGGCCATGGAACCAGCTGCAGGAGTAAGGACCACCAGTGGAGAGCAGAACCACAGGCAGAGATCAGGGCCACCTGCAGAAGTACCACAGGTCATTTATAATTGAAAGACAGCTCTTGTTTAAAATGAAAGCCTTTCAGAGCTAGAGAAACCTGCTGCCATGGGTTGTTTAAAATGAAAGCCCTTCAGGGCTACAGAGATCCACCACTATCAGTTATTTAAAACTGAAAGCCCTTCAGGGCTAGAGAGACACACACAGCTGTGGGTTGTTTAAAATGAAAGCTTGTCAGGGCTAGAGAGACCCACTGCTGTGTGTTTAAAAATGAAAGCCCTTTGGGGCTACAAAGACCCGCTGCTATGGGTTGCTTAAAATAAAATTCTTCAGGGTTAGAGTCTCCTGCTGCCATGTGTTGTTTAAAATTAAAAACCCTTCAGGAGTAGAGAAACCTCCCACTGCAGGTTGTTTAAAAATGAAAGCCCTTCAGGGCTACAAAGACCCACCATCGTGGGTTGTTTAAAATTAAAGCCCTTTGGGGCTAGAGATACCTTCTGCCACAGGTTGTTTAAAATGAAAGTTAGTACTTGGTAGTGCATTCACTGAGCCTCCCACCCACTGGATTCTCCCTTACCATGGAGAGACAAGAGAAGAAACTACACAAGCTCCAAGAAAGAAACTCTGCCACCTCCAAACCAATCCCAGAGCCATAGCAGAAGCTCCAGTTCAGTGGCCTCATTGACTGGCAGCCCAGGGATACTGCTATCCCCAACAAATGTTAAGCCCTGCAACCTGGCTCCCCCATGGAGGCCCTATCAGAACAACAGCACCATGACACCCAGCCCACCGAGGAGCTGACTACAAAACCAAAATCCTGCTTCATGGTGGGTGCAAATACCCCATTTCTAGCCACTGGGTCAAATTTAACCTGAAACAAAGAACACTGTCCATCGATGTCTTTTGAGCCGTTTCTCTCCCCACTCACACTCACCCACCCTAACCACCCACTCAGCACTCACCATCAGCTCCCGTTCATTGACTGGCAGCCCAGGGATACTGCTATCCCCAACAAATTTCAAGGCTTACGACCTGACTCCTTCAGGGAGGCCCTGTCAAAACAGCAGCACTGAGGGTCTGACAACAAAACCAAAATTCTGATGGTGACTGCGAATACCCCACTTCCAGCCACTTTGTCAAAAGTTAACCTGAAACAAAGAAAAACATTTATCAGTGGCTTCTGGGCCATTTCTCTCTCTGCTCCCATTACCCAACCCAACCAGCCACTCAGCACTCCACCCCCCCATTTACCTAGCACAGTCCACCAAAGTACATCCTCTCTCAATCTGAAACATCCCGCTGCTCTAGAGGTTGGCCCCGAATAAACTGGTTAATGTATTTGCAATGCATTTGGAAGTTTTACTCATATGTCTTTTTTTTTTAATACCCCTCCCCCCGCCCCAGATTCTCAGCATGGCCTTTTTTTGACCCCACCTCATGAACAAGAGAGATGAAGTTTTTCAAATCTGACCAAAAGGTGATTCCACAGTCGCTCCGTGAAATGACCCTTTGGGCTGGATTTGCAAAATTTAACCTTCCAGGTTCATGAGGTGGGGCCATATAAAGATTATGTTGAAAATTTGGGGTCAAAATATTAAAAAAACATAGGCACGCTGACATTTTTCAATGTTAATTTTTGGTCATTTTCCATGTTTTGATCCTATTTTTTCAACATAGTTCTTTTTTTGACCACAGCTGATGAATGTGACTGGTGTCATTTTTCAAATCCTGCCCAAAACATGTTTTTGCACTTGTGGTACGAAATTACATTTTGGCCAGTATTTTATAAATGACACCTGTCATGTTCAGAAGTGGGGATCATAAAAAGACTATGTTGAAAATTTTGGGTCAAAATGTCAAAAAAAGGTTACAAAGAAACACTGTGCACTGGGCCAGCCGTGCATTACGATCCTGTGCCAGTGAGCTGATTTCGAGGGCGAGTTCGTGAACCAGCTGGATGGGACAAGGCTGGGGCACAGTGCTGTGGCACCACTCCCAGCCTGGGGAGGGATGATGCAGTGTTCTCGCTCATGGGCAACAGGTAACCATGTACTGAAGAAGATTTCTCATGGCACAGGGTCCAGAATGCCCTGCCCCTCTGCATCTGTAACTTTACTGAAATGCAGGGCACAGAGGGCCCAGTGCTTCCACAGCTTGATAAACTCTTGGGCCTGTGTGGCTGCATCTGTAGGCACATGGAAATGCAGGGCCCAGAGGGTCCTGCATTTCCATGGTCACACAGGCAGCTCTACCAATTTCTGTCTTGCTGCAGGACCTGGAGACACAGCTGTAGTCACATAGAAGTGCCCTGCTCGTCTGCAGTCAGATGATTTTCTTCTTCTAGACTGTTAATAGGATACTCTTGCTTTTTAATAAAATAAATTGCTTTTGAACTAATAAAGATGCAAAAGGACCATTTTGTCACATGCTACAGAATTCCATGGGTGTTGCAGAATGTAACCCATCTAGGCTGGAAGTGCTGGAATTGCTGACAGTGAGGAGAGTAAGCACCCAGCTTTAACCTACAGGTGCATGAAAAAATGATGGTAGCAATATTGTTTCATCCAAAGGGATCCCTCACCATGCTTAACAACTGCAGTTATATAATGGGCTAAATTCAAACAGCAAAATCCTCAAATCTCATTGGTTGGCTAGCACCTTTTCACTATGATAAATCCTCCTGTATACCCACTGGAAAAGGTGCCAGCCAGCCTCATCAGCAGAAAAAAACACTCCGAGACCCGAACAGAAACCTGAATTCCACCATATTGACTCCCGCTAAACACCGGTGTTCAAACTGCTGTGACTCCCACTACACGGCGCCTACAAACAGTCTTTTTTATACAAACCACAGTAGTAACCAGATGTCACAACTCCCATACAACCTACCTTTTTTTTGTAAATGATTGTAGCCCCCAATATAGAACTCTGCAACCACACTTGACGGACCTCCTCCAGACACCACAGTTTGCGGTCAGTCTCCGCTCCACTGCTGCTCACTTGCACATTCCTTCATCAAAACTCTTCTATGCAGCTTCTCTCCCACAACGCAAAAAAAATGCATACTGAAGTCCCCCCCAAAAAAAATTGAAAACAAATTCTCACCTAGTCCTGACCTTCCTCTCTGCTGACTACAAACTGCAACCTGGAAGAAAACGCTGTCCATCATCAGCAGTATGTTACATCAAATCCACCCTAGCAAGCACCACTATTTTTCCTAGCGCTACAACAAATACAATAAAAATAAATTAAAATGCTCCTAAAACCCTTTTTTATTTATTTTTCCTACCTCCTAAAAAAGGAAGACATTGCATGATAGCAATATACCACTTCAGGGAGTGGGTATATGGGTAGATTTACCACTTCTGATGTGGTTAAGTTACCCGGCCTGCGGCCTTGTGACCGAATCACACCAGGCATGGTAAATCCACCCATATACCCACACCCTGTCATGGTATATTGCTTAATCATTCCCCTGGAATGAGCCACCCCAGCACTTTTAGAATGTGATGCTAATTATGAAACTTAGAAGGAAATTCAAACTGCTATGGAGTCATGCTAACCCTGCACTCTAACCTCAGATTTATTTTTATAGCTAGAGTGAGCACTGACCACTAGAACTAGCTAAATGGCTACAAAAATGCCAAAATGTATTTCAAAAGTTTGTAAAATCTGTTTAAACATTACAGAACTATTTTAACTGTTATAAAAAATTAAGCAGCTGAGAACACTAAATAGCAAAGGCACTGTAACGAGTATTGCTGAAGCAAACAGAAAGAACTGATTCTTGTTTGAACCTTTCACCAGGTTCTGGAGGGAGAGTAGGGAATTAGGGATTGTTATGAATAGTGAGAGATCCCTTTGGAAAAAACAACATTACTATGGTGAGTAATTTTTTTCTTCAAACCCCAAGAATCCCTCACAACTAACAACTGAAGACTCCATAGCAGCACCTGGGAAGCTGGGTATAGAACCTATTTAAAGAAAAGGTTCTGAAAGACTGCAGTGCCAAAGCTGGCATCCCTTCTGAACTGTATGTCCATACAGCAGTGCTTTGTGAAAGTGTGTACTATTTTCCAGGTAGCTGCCTTACAGATTTCCTGCAGGGAAACACCTCTTGATGCTGCCACAGAGGCAGAAGCACCCTTTGTGGAGTGAGCCCTAAGGCCTTCCGGTGGCAGCTTGCCAGTTTTGTCATAACAAAACTGTATGCAGGAAACTGTCTAGTGAGAAATGGGTCTCTTAGATGCAAGCTACCAGCACTGTATCCTGTAATGCTAGAGTAATATCATCAGCAAGCCTGTTTAATAACACCTTCTAAGCTTCACGGAACACTGCTTTTTTGTGGGTGTTTCAGTCTGCGGTCCTAGTTCTTCTGGGGCCGATGTCCCAACCACTAATTCTGCCACCCACAGTTAGCACCTAGTTCCTTTTGTATGTTAAATTTTCTTTTTGCCTCTGGATAAGCTAATACAAGGGATAATGTGTTCCGGTTGGTCCGCTCTCCTCTCTCCAGTTACTACTCCATTTGATCAAAGTTAGCCTTGTGTGAGTCCTCTAAGGTTAAGAAATTATAGCTGTGGGGGTCTGGCGGTGACTGCGGGCCATGGGGCTAATTTTCTAGTTCAGAGATTGGTGAAGTCACTGATAGATGGGGGCAGGGGTGTCTCCCGCTGGGCCAGACCTGGTAGGCTCCTGTTGCATTAGCACTGCTCCAGAGATGTTATCTACCTGCTGGTTGATCACTTTGGTGGTGATGGTGGTGGTGGGGAGGACGGACCAGTTAAGGTAACTCAAATTGCATATTTTTCTTCATTAGGCTCGGGAACTGTCTGCTCTCCCTCTAGCTTATGAGAGGTATATTGACTTCTTTACTTATAAAGGGTTAGCCTCATCTTACCAACTTGAGGGGTTTCCCAGGTAATATGGAAGTCCTGGGTGCTCAGGAGCCAATAACTAGATTTCTGGGCTCTGAGTACTAAGTCTTAGAGTTATCTTGAAGTCTGGGATATGCTCCCCAATGGTGGGGAGGAGTGGTTTCATACAGTAATTCTATTTCTATGATGATATCACATTTGTTATAGTTACTGCATTTGGTTGCTTAAGATGTTTGTTTTTTATGTGTTGGGAAGCAAGGCATACCATTAAAACCCTCTCAGTTTATTCTAATCACATCTTACTGTCTGGATCCAAACAGTCACCTCCTTGGCAGGACGGGTAGCATTACTATTATCTCTTATAATGTTAAGGACATAAACTCCACCATGAAGAGGGCTAAGATACACTCAGAACTCCGCAGACTACAGAGTGATATTGCCTTTATCCAAGAGATGCACTTATCAGATTTAGAGCACAGCAAGTTAAAAAGAGGCTGGGTTGACTAGGTTATAGCTTCAGTCCATACTTCTGCTAAACGTAATGGAATAGGGATATTATTTAGGAAGGATCTGGGCTTTGAAGTACTTAACATAGAGAAATACACATAGGGTAGGTGGGTGGTTGTATCTTGGCAAATACATGGCTTTGGATTGTGTCTGAATAATATTTATGCCCTGAACAGTTGTGCAGCTCCATTTCTGAAGAACTTGTTCCAGGAAATTACAGCACTTCCCCCAGGATGCAGGGGAGATTTAAGTCCTTAACCCCCAGTTGGATAGATCTTTGAAAAACAGCCACACAAATCCTTTGAGAGTATTGTGGGCGCAGGTGTAGGGTGCATGATACTCCTCATCTACCGTCCACCCGGTGATGGGAAAGAGTTCCTGCAGAAAGTCGCAGACTTGATCATCGACATGGTATTGGGATCCCCCAGATGGTTAAGTTTAGAGGGTTTCAATGCCTGGGTTGATGACGAACTCTTGCAATTTGGTCAAGACTTCCTCCAACTGATGATTTTGTTGGGTCTTACACAGGTGATTACCTCCGCAACCCACATTCATGGTCACTCATTGGACCTGGTATTTGTCCTGAGGATGGAGATCTTTGACTTGGTGGTGGAACCGGTCAGGTGATCTGACCATCACACCATAGGGTTCAGTTTCCAATAGGCTTGCCCCTATGCAGATGGTCCAGTACCACCCTTTCAGGGGTGTGACCCCAGATGGCCTAATGGCGGTACTGGACCTATCGATTGTACCAAGTGAACGCTTGGATAGAGGGGATCTGGTACAAGCCTATAATAAGGCGATGACAGAGGACCTGGATTGCATAGCTCCTGTCTGTGTTTACACCCTTACTCTTCGCCCAAGGTCCCCATGGTTTGATGGGACCCTGAAGGAGGTGAGGAGAGTGGGTCAAAGGTTAGAGAGGTGCTGGTGGAAAACTGGTCTGGAGGTTGACAGGCTTAGATTGATGGACCATTAAATGGTCTATCAATTGGCAATCACCCATAAGAAGGCAGAATTCCTGTCCAGGGAGATCACTGCTACGCAAAATTGACCAGCTCAGCTCTTCCAGACTGTCGACAGATTGCGTAATCCAATCTGTCTTCAGCCTGGAAGAGCTTTTTCTCAACAGAAGTGTGATGGGAGTCTGCTCGATTTTTTACAGATGAGGTTGCCACCATCAGATCTGGGATCTGTTCAGCCCCCTCTATTGGGTGTTGTGGAGGTCGGCAGTAGATTGCAAGCACCCGGTTTGCCTGGTCTGATTTTGGCTGACTGGAAATCACTGACATTGTGAGGATTATCCAGACTCTGCGGCCAACTTGCTGTAGTTTGGACCCGGGCCTAATGCCACTCCTTGTGGGATGTATTGATGAAATCGGCCGGGTCCTGGCCGAGATAGTCTGGAGGTCACTGGAGAGGGGGTCTTTCCTGACCCCCTAAAGGAGGCAGCTGTATGACCGCTCCTTAAAAAGCCCTCCCTTGACCTGGACTGCCTGACCAACTACAGACCTGTCTCTAACCTGCCCTTTATGGGTAGGGTTATTGAGAAGGTGGTTGCGCTGCAGCTGGATGATCATTTGTCTATCCCTGATGTCAATGATCCTCTACAGTCCAGATTTAGGAAGAGGCATAGTACCCTGTTCGGGTGCTTAATGATCTCCTAATAGCGAGGGATCGGAGGACTCATTCTATCTTGTCCCTCCTTGATCTCTCTGCAGCATTTGACACTGTGGACCATGGTGTGTTATTGGAGCATCTGTGGTTCATCTGTGGACTATCTGGTACAGTCCTCAATTGGTTTCAATCATTCCTCGAGGGTAGGACTCAGAGAGTGGAGTCTGGGATTTATTTCCCAGCCCCTCTCCCCATCCTGTGGGGTACCACAGGGCTCCATTTTGTCAACCATGTTGTTCGCAGTGTACATGGTACCGTTGGGAGACATTATTAGGTGGTACAGTCTCTGTTTCCACTGCTATGCAGATGATACTCAGTTGTACATGTACTTTGTGCCCAAATGGGATGGAGTCCTCTCCGTCTTTAACAACTGTCTCTCCGAGATCCAGGACTGGATGAGTACCAGCTGGCTGCAGTTTAATCCGGCTAAAACTGAGGTGTCGGCTGTGGACCCAGATCATCGGGAGGTGGGTTTGTTGGCAGGACAACCCTCCGGGCTTTGGCTTAGGGGTGTTCAGCTGACTACCTCCGATTGAGTGCAGAACCTGGCTGTTATGTTTGACAATGGCCAGACTCTTAAATCATAGGTGTCAGCCATTGTCAAGACCTCATTTTACCATCTGAAGAATATCACCTGGGTAAAGCACCTGGTTCCACCCAATGATCTTCCAGCTTTGGTCCACACCTTCATGACCTCCCACCTTGACTACTGCAATGCCCTCTACCTAGGGCTACCAGGGGTTGATATCCACCACTTGCAGCTGGTGCAGAATGCAGCAGCCAGTCATATTACGCCTGTGCTCTGTGGACTGCACTGGCTGCCAGTACAGTAGCGGATCACCTTCAAAGTCAGTTTATTGACCTGTGAAGCCCTACATGGGTAGGGACCCCGTTACTTGCAAGATCTCCTTCGCCCCTACTACCCCCTCTGCTCTGCTGATGAGGGATTACTAAAGATTCCTAGGGTCCGACTAAAAACATCGGGGGTCTGTTCTTTTGCCTTTGAGGCCCCTACCCTGTGGAATTCTCTACATCGTCGGGTGAGAGTGTGTCTGACCGTCCAGGGTTTTAAGATAGCATTAAAGAAAAAATTACTCACCTTAGTAATGTTGTTTCTTCTAATGGAGTCTTGCTATATTATAGACATTAGCAGTTTGATCCAGCTCTAGAACTGCCCCGGAGTGAAATGGTTAAAACCATTCCAAAATAGAATTTTGGCACCAGAGCAGCTCTATCTGTGTCATTTCAAACTTGAACTGTCAGATCTTTACGAGCCAAACTCACTAAGGTCTGTGTGAAGCTGTAACCTACACTAGCCAAATGGTTACCTAAATAATAACAACCATTGATGGTCCCAACACCCAAGACTCAAGTCAGGGGACCAGAAATACTAACACCATTCTAATAATATGAAAATGGAACATAAGTATAATAAAACACACACAGCCGTACACATACACACCCCAAAGTCCCAAAGGGACAAAATGCTAACAGGACATAAGCAGTGCCCACACTAAGTTGCCCGCACCCCACCAAGTAGAGGTTCTGAGGGCAGGTTGGGAGGAATTATAATATAGCAAGACTCCATTAGAAGAAACAACATTACTAAGGTGAGTAATTTTTCTTCAAACAACATGAAGTCTTGCTATATTATAGACATTAGCAGAATACAGCAGTACCTCCATGGAGGAGGGCAGAACCTACTAGGAATAGGCTCTGAAGAACAGCTGTGCCAAACCGAGCATCTCTCTGGCCTGACATCCAGGGAGTAATGCTTGGTAAAAGTGTGTACCGTTTTCCAAGTAGCAGCCTGCAAATCTCTAATAAAGGGATATCTCTGGCAGCAGCTAGAGACGCAGCTGTACCCCTGGTAGAATGAGCCCTCAAACCGGGGGCTCTGCCCACTTGATAACAAATTGGATACAAGAGACAATCCACCTGGCTATTGATCTCTTTGTGGCAGGTTTGCCTTCCCAACTTCACCATAGGTAAGGAAAAGTTGGAGGATTCGAACCTGAGACCTTGGTACGCCTATATAATAACTAAGAGCTCTTTAACATCCAGGTTGTGCAATCTCCTCTCACCAAGAGGAGGATCAGTGAAAATACTGGAAGGAAGATAGATTGATTAAGATGGAAATCTGAAACCACCTTAGGCAAAAACTTCCTATGAGTCCTAAGGACTACCTTATCCTGTGGAAAGAAATAAAGTCAGTCTCCACTGACAAGGCTTGCAATTCACTTATCGTCTGGCAGAAGTGATAGCCACTTAAACAGTTTTCCAAGTTAGGTACTTAAGCTCTGCAGAAGACAGAGGTTCAAAAGGGGTTGCATTAACTGGGCAATGCAAACATTAAGGTCCCAAGCAGGGCCGGTTCCCAAAGGGAGGATTAGTATGGAGTAATCCTTAAAAACTTGGAAAACACAGGATGAGAGGAAAGAGGGATGACTTTCCTGCTGACACAAAGCAGACACAGCTGCCAAATGAACTCTCAGGGTAGCTGGTCTGAGACCCAAGGAATTAAGATGTACCATGTAATCTAACAAAATGGGCAATTCAGCAGATTCTGGGAAATATTTTCCCACACACCAAATGGAAACCTTTTCCATTTAGAACTATAAGTAGCCTAGTGGAAGGCTTTCTGGAAGCCTTTGGATCTCAAGAACACCCTGAGAGAGGTGTAAATCAGCAAACTCTAACTCCTCAAGAGCCAGGCCTTGAGGTTGAGGATTTGAGGTCCGGATACCAAACCCTTCCCTGGGCACAAGTCAACAGATTGTGATTCCTGGGGAGGCACAGCGGAAGATGGACTGTCGGAGACAGAAGGAGTGGGTACCAGGGCTGCCTGGCCCAATCCGGGGCAATCAGAATCACCCTGCAAGGCTGAGATCTGATTTTGACTAGTACTTTGAATAGGAGAGGAAAGGGGAAAGCATAGAGGAACTTCCTCCCAATCCAGAAGAAGGGCATCCAGGGAACTGAGCCCAGCACTGGACGCTTGCAACAGAACAGAAGAAGTTTGTGATTGTCTGGGGCTGCAAAATATCTATCTGAGGATGCCCACCTGGCAAAAAC
The DNA here is from genome assembly GCA_016271365.2 of Neoceratodus forsteri. Classification (NCBI taxonomy): domain Eukaryota; kingdom Metazoa; phylum Chordata; order Ceratodontiformes; family Ceratodontidae; genus Neoceratodus; species Neoceratodus forsteri. Next base: position 523,017,527 of record CM057458.1, read on the forward strand.
TATCCAGCACTTGAGGATCCAGGGACCATTACGATGGCCTGGGAAATCCTACTGAGGGCATCCGCTAGGACATTGTCCTTCCCTGGAAGATGAACTGCTATGAGGGAAGTGTTAGGGAATAGCCAGAGACCACAACTTCATTGCCTCGGTGCACAAGGCCGAAGACCGAGTGCCCCCTGTTTGTTGATGTACCACATTGTTGTGGTGTTGTCTGTTCTGACTTGTATCACCTTGTCGTGGACAGATGCAGAAAAGTTTGAAGAGCTAAAAGACAGCTCTGAGTTCCAGCAAATTGATGTGAGCAGAGATTCCTGGGGACCAAACTCCCTGAGTGGAAAGGTCGCCCATGTGGGCTCCCCAGCCCAGAAGGAAGCATCTGTAGTGAGAGTCAAGTCGTGAGAAGGGAAATGAAAGGACCCCTCTTAAATTGCTCTGATCCTGCCACCACTGGAGAGCTAGGATCAAGGTTCGAGTCACTGGGACCAACTTGGAAAGGGGTCTCTTCTCTGAGACCAAAAGGTTCTCAAGTGAAACTGAATGTCTCTCATCTGAAATCTGGCTCCCTGCACAACAGCTGTGGATGCAGCCATGTGCCCCAGGAGCTGCAGAAAGTGTCTTGCTGGTCGAGAGACCTGCAGAGTGAAGGAAGAGGCCAGAGCCACTAAATTCCTTACCCTTTCTGGGGGAAGAAAGGCCCTGGCTAGCTTTGTGTCCAATTCTGCCCCTATAAAGGTGAGTACCTGGACTGGTTCCAGAACCGACTTTGGTAGGTTTAGAAGAAAACCCAGGAGGTGAGAAGCTGCTGGGTAACCTGCAGGTGAGATTTTACTGTTCTGGGGACTGGCCTACAATGAGCCAGTCGTCTAGATAGGGAAAACAGCAATCCTCTGCCTCCTTAAGTGGGCCACTGCCACTGCTAGACACTTTGTGAATACCCTTGAGCAGAGGTAAGGCGAAGGGCATTGCTCTGAACTGGTAATGACCTGAGGGCAGTTCGAATCTGAGGTACTTTCGATGGGATCTTCTGATTAGGACATGGAAATAGGCATCCTTGAGGTCCAGGGAGGCTAGCCAGTCCCCTGGCCTTAGGGAAGGTAAAATCATTGCCAGAGTTACCATTTTGAACTTTGGTTTCAAAAGATGCTTGTTCAGATATCTGAGATCTAAAATGGGCCGCCATTCTCCTGTCTTTTTTGGGGTAAGGAAGTATCTGGAATACAGACCTCTGCCCTGATGCAGGGGAGGAACCCTTTCTACTGCTCTGAGAGCTAACAGGGATGAGACCTCTGTTTCCAGAGCGAGGGTCTCTGAAGCACTTGCAGGTAGAAAAAGTCTGCTTCTCAACTTGGGAAACTTTTTGAAGCTGAGAACCAGACCCTGGCTTACTACTTCCAGAACCCACTTGTCTGAGGTTAAAGAAGCCCAATTCTGACTGAAGTAAGCCAGCCTGCCCCCCACTGGTACAGGAGAATCGGCTCTGGGCACCCCATCAGGGTGCCTGTTTCTCAGGAGCTTTAGGCTGGGGGTGGGAGCAGGTCTGCCCACCCTCTGCCCCTGCCTCTGAAGAAAGCCCCTCTGAGCATAGGCAGAGGGAGGCCTGAGTCTGGTAGAAAGGCCTGTGGAAAGGCTCACCTACCCTGGGGCATGTGCCTTTGAGGAGTGGCTTGCGCTCCTTAGCCTGGCACTTTGTAAGTAGTCCTATATTCATCCATCTTCTTCATGTAATTCTCTGTCTGCTCTCCAAACAGAGAATTTCCCACACAGGAAAATCCATAGCCTTAGTCTGGGTATCCTGTGACAAACTAGTACACCTGAGCCAGGCCAACCTACTAAAAGCTACAGATGTGGCCATGACCCTAGAGGAAACATCATTAACATCCACAGCAGCATGAAACTGAACCTTAGAGGCTTCAACGCCATCAGCAGCCACCTGTTCTAGTTCACTAGCCAGCTGGCCATGGGCCTGCTTGGCCAATGCATAACAGTATCCCATCTAGATTTCTGATACCGAGCTACATAAGCCATATAATTTGCTTGCCTGAGTCCCAGAGAGGCTGCCATATACTGTTTTTGCCATGGCATCAATCTTCCTGGAATCCTTGTCAGGAGGATGAAGCCAAGGGAATATTAGCTTTACCACAGGCAGCAGCCTGAACTACCCTAACATGACTGCATTGCTGAGAAAGGAATTCTGTATCAGGGCTGACAATGTATACCTTCTGTTCATCTTTTATCTACAGGAGGCACAGAATTAGGAGCTTTTAAAATTTTAATTGTTTGTTTCAAAAAGACTTATGTAAAGGAATTGACAATCTCCTAGACTCTGGAATATCCATCATTTCTTACAAAATCAGGCTCCTCTTGCTCATCCACAGCCTCTTCTAAAGGAAGCTGGAGGGTTTCAGCAACTTTTTTATAAAACATAAAATGAGATGGGGACTCAGACAGCATAGGGGGAGATTCTAAAGGTCTGTCTGGGGAGATGTCCGGTTCAATGGGCACAGCCAGACCTTCCCAGCCACATTCATACTGTTCATAATCCTCCTCCCCCTCCTCTGGTTCATAAAATTCCTCAATGTCATAATCCTGAACCACTGGGACCGGACGAACCGACCTTTTACCAGATAGTGGTGGTTCGGACGGACCCTGAGACAGTGACTGGACAATCTGTATGGCTTTTGCTATCTCTGCAGCAGTTGGAGAAGGAATTTTGGACTCCAGACCTGCTGATTTTCTTGTTTTCTTTACTGGAATTGGTTCCTCAGAACCAGCTTTTCTTTTTCCCAAGGAAGTCTGGCCCTGGTTAGAGGGCACTCCCTCTGGTTCGGTTGGCACCGAACCGGGCTGGCCATCCGGGTCAGCGGACGTTTTGGCCTCTCGTTCCCTGAGCCTGCCCAACCTTTTTTCCAGGGTGGCTGCAGGGAAATTCTTACATATCTGGCAGTCTGACTGGAGGTGGTCAAACCCAAACAATAAACACATGTGGTGTGTGGGTCAGCCTTGGCAAAGACTTCCCACAAACATCACAGTGTTGAAACCCAGTGGTCGGTTTTTCTTTGGGTTTCTCAGACATAATGCCAGCCTAACCAAAACTTGCCCTTTTAACGGCAGTTAGGTAAGACACCCTTTTATCGGTTCCTAACTGCGGTCATTGGTATTGGAAAAACGAATAAACTGCTTTTTAGAACCGATAAGAACCGGGAACCGTACTCTAAAATAGTAACTTTTAGTTTTAAATAAGTTTTAAACTCCACTGATCGTTCAAAACTGAACCGATAACTTACAAGTTCCACATAGACAAAACCTTCATTTACTTACGGTTACCACAGATAGAGCTTGAACCGAACGGTTTTGCGGTTAAAATAAAATTATTCTCGGTTATCCAACCGAGAAAACACTTTTTAAACCGAGAAATGAACCGAGCAGAAGGAGAACTCTCCGGAGCGACTGTTCACTGAGGCGGAATAAAGAATCTGGCAGTTCAAGTTTGAAATGACACAGACAGAGCTGCTCTCGTGCCAAAATTCTATTTTGGAATGGTTTTAACCATTTCACTCCGGGGCAATTCTAGAGCTGGATCAAACTGCTAATGTCTATAATATAGCAAGACTTCATGTTGTTTGAAAACCTATTTATTCAGCCTGGCTTTTCCAGACTGGTCCTAGTCTTAGAAGATTATTATAATTTTTAATATGATAAAGATTTTAAGAGATTTACTGCTTTGTTATTTGATGTAGATTTTAATTATCGTTACGTGTGTTTGTTCTGATTATGTACAAGCGCTTTGGACTTGTTTGGAAAGGCGCTTTTTATAAATAAATGTGATTTGATTTGAAATAAAGCTGCAAGTAAGCTTTTGAGAAATTACATGATGGAACTAGGGTTGACTGACATTTGGAGGGACCAAGATATGAGGGAGAGAGATTACACATATTTTTCTAAACCACATCAGTAATACTCCTGCATAGACACGTTCCTGACCCACAAAACAGACCTACAGAGGGTACAGTCTTGCAAGAGACATCAGACAATTCTGTCTGATCATGCCCCAATCTCCATTAGGCTGAATATAAACCAGAGAAAAAAGTCACACGTTGGAGGTTCAATAATTCTTTACTAAATTATAAAGCTTATAAAGAAGGATTATCTCAGAAATCCAAGCATATAGACAATTAAATGAAGGGGGAGATGTGGAAGAACCAGGCCTATGGGATGCAATGAAGGCAGTGTTGTGAGGACACATTATTAGTTGGTCTTCCATGCTGAAGAGACAACATACAGCTAGGCTGGAACATCTGGTAAAAAAATTAAAAGAATTAGAACAGCTTCATAAACAACAACAACCCTCCCCCCGTGTACTTAGCAAGATCAATACAGTATGGAAAGAACTACAAGATTTACTTCATAGAAAAATAGAAGGCAAATAACGGTATACAGCCCATAGGTATTATGAAACAGGAGGGAGGGCTGTGGCTCTTCTAGCCCATAGACTACATAAAGATGCAGCGGACAGAACAGTCCTAAAACTCAAATCACCCTCGCAGGCCCATAAATATGCTACAGACGTTAATAAAATTGCTCAAAAATGTGCTTAATTTTATAAAGAATTATATCAGAAAGAGCAGGAGGCACATCAAGTGTTAGAAGCAAATCGGGCATTTCTGCAGAGATTGTGGCTCCCTAAGCTATCTGAAAAGGCTGTAGCCTTTTTGGAAGCCCCCATTAGCAACATGGAGGTTAACAGAACCTTAATCGACCTAAAAACAAAGCACCAGGCCCAGACAGGTTTAATCCAGACTGTTATAAGATGTTCTGTAAACAATTAACTCCCCTGCTTGGGAAACTTTTCCAGCATTGCCAGACAGAAGGCATTGCGTTTTAGCAAAATCTGGCAAGAATAGGGAGGTCTATGAGTCTTAGAGACCGATATCACTGCCAAACCAAGATTTAAAAATATTTTCTAAAATTTTGGCTACCTGCCTCCAATGCATAATTCATTCCCTTATTAACACAGACCAGACAGGTTTTATAACCATAGACATTTAACAGACATTTGAAAAATGTTAAATATTTTAGAAGTAGAGAAAAAGTCAAGAGACCCTGAAATTGCCATATTGCTCAATGCAGAAAACACCTTTGATAGTATAAACTGGTCATTTTTGCAACCCACAATGTAGTACTTGGGATGTGGAGATGACTTTTTAAAAGCTATAGCCATACTATATAAGGAATCCATAGCCAGAGTTAAAGTAAATGGAGCTTTATCCAATCACTTTGCGATTGAGAGGAGGGATGTGGCAATGGTGCTCACTGTCCCCTCTCTTGTTTGCTATTTGTATGGAGCCCCTAGCCGAAGTGGTGCGATCTAGCCCAGACTACCAAGGTATAACTGTAGGCGGGGTAGAGAACTGCATTTCCCTTTACATGGATGACACAGTGATTTATCTAAGATACCCTGAAAGAAATCTTAAATCTCTTTTGACTCTGTTTGGGGAATACGGAGAAGTTTCTAGTTTCAAAATGAATATTTCTAAAACAGAAAGGAGAGTGGAGTAGCCACTACGGAAACGAGACGCCAGCTACCAGGGAAATGGAATGCTGATCAGGTTAGGTACATTGAGATGTATATTCCCAATTGTATGAGTAACCTCTATTGGGCCAATTATGGGAAATTAAAGGCTGATGTTTTCTCAGAGAGATGGGCCTTACTGCTCTTATCATTCTGTAACAGAACAGAAGCCCTCAAAATGAATGTGCTCCCTTGTTTTTTATTTCTTTTTCAGAGCTTACCATAACCAATTCCTTGCAAAGAGTGGAAAGAAATTACAGGGGTGCTTAAATGATTTATCTGGCAGAATCGTAGACCCAGAATTACTTGGGCCCTGTTGATGAGACACAAGAAGGAGGAGGGATTTGGCCTTCCTAATCTTAGAGAATTGCTGTGTCAGTGGCTCACTCACCTCTGAGGCCAGGAGATCAGAGGGCTGTGGGTTCAATTCCCACATCTGGCACTTGGGTTAATATCCCAGTACTGACACTGTAGTGCAGCATGAGAGGGGTGCTGCACTTCTGAGGTGCAGTCTTTCGGATGAGACGTTAAACTGAGGTCCCATCTGCCTGGATTGGTGGTAGTTCAGGTGGATGTTAAAGATCCCATGGCACTTATCGAAAAGAGGTGGGGAATTTTTTATTAAAGAGTTGGACTTCATAACAAAACAGTACATAAGAATCAAACATGAAGTGTCATAAAAACAAAATAGCAGAACAAAAAGGAAGAAAACAACAGCAAACAATAAAGTCAATACCAATCAGTGCAATGAACCCAGAAATGTGCAACCTTTTCTCTACTATAATGTAATAAATCCATTTGTACTATATCTTGTAAAGATTGTCTAATATTGGCCAATAATTCAACATGCGAACCCCATTTTTGTTGAAGAACCCCCAGACATCTAATTTGCCATAAATGATAATGAATCACAACAAAAATAAGATACAGATTCTCAGGATTGTACCTCATGCATAAAGTCTTATTCCCACCATACATAACATCAGAATAGGATAACAATGTAAATTCAGGTTCCCCCAAGTGGCACTCAATAAGCCCAGAATTGTACTACAAATACACATTCTAAAAATAAATGACACTGAGTTTTCACAACCTGAGAACAAGAAAGATGGGGACAATATCTATCTTCCAGCTTTTTATGTTTATGATTACCCTTCACACTGAGCCTACCAAAATTCCCTAACCATAAACAATCCCACATTTTGGAAGGTATGCGACGATTATGCAAATGTCGCAACACCACCATCTGTTGTACAGAAGAACAAAAAGGAAATTCTACCACAGTATGACTATCATTAGTCAAAATAGTATGATAAACCGCCTTCCTAGCCAAAATCATAAAGTCCTGAAGTCGAAGTTTCCATTTCACAGCCAACTTAAAACTTTCAACACCATAATCTGGTAAAGGTGTCTTTTTTCCAAACAACCTAGTAGAACCCTGCTCCCAGATCCGTATATTTGGTGTAATCCAGTCCAGTACCAGGGAACGCCATATCTGAAAATCTGGTTTCAGGGCCAGACCAAAATTATAACTGTAGAAAACATTAAAATAAAAGGCAACAGGATTAACCATACCTATACCACCTTCCAGAATGGGTTTATAAGTAATGTCTCTTTTAATCGGATTTGACCGTGATCCCCAAAAAGCCTGAAAAAAAATACTAAATAACTTAGTAAACAGCTGCTGGGGAGGTGGGAAAACATAACTAAGATACACAAAGATAGGTAAAAGCAAAGTTTTAATCAAAAGCACCCTTCTCTTTTTACTAATTAACTTATTATGCCAACCCTGAACCAAACACTCTGGCTTCTCCATACGAATCATCCAATTAGAATAAGCCATGTCCCGACCCCCAAATCATACCCCAAGAATCATCAGAGTCTCACTTTTAATCCTTATACCCCTTAAAAAACCTGAGGATGGAATAGGGGTGTTTCCCAATGGAATACCAACACTCTTATCCCAATTAATCCAGGAACCAGAAATAGCTGCATATTGCCTCAAAACAGCACAAAGGACCTCCTCTTTAGTATCAACCCCCAACGTAAGCACCACATCATCGGCAAAGGACATAGCTTTGACAAAAAAAAACAGTATGGAGGACCAGAAGAAAAAATTACTCACCTTAGTAATGTTGTTTCTTCTAATGGAGTCTTGCTATATTATAGACATTAGCAGTTTGTTCCAGCTCTAGAACTGCCCCGGAGTGAAATGGTTAAAACCATTCCAAAATAGAATTTTGTGCAAGAGCAGCTCTATCTGTGTCATTTCAAACTTGAACTGTCAGATCTTACGAGCCAAACTCACTAAGGTCTGTGTGGAAGCTGTAACCACACTAGCCAAATGGCTACCTAAATAATAACAACCATTGATGGTCCCAACACCCAAGACTCAAGTCAGGGACCAGAAATACTAACACCATTCTAATAATATGAAAATGGAACATAAGTATAATAAAACACACACGCATACACATACACCCCCAAAGTCCCAAAGGGACAAAATGCTAACAGGACATAAGTAGTGCCCACACTAAGTTGCCCACACCCACCAAGTAGAGGTTCTGAGAGGGGCAAGTTGAGGGAGGTCTAATATATGAAGACTCCATTAGAAGAAACAACATTACTAAGGTGAGTAATTTTTCTTCAAACAACATGAAGTCTTGCTATATTATAGACATTAGCAGAATACACAGCAGTACCTCCATGGAGGAGGGCAGAACCTACTTAGGGAATAGGCTCTGAAGAACAGCTGTGCCAAACCGAGCATCTCTCCTGGCCTGGACATCCAGGAGTAATGCTTGTAAAAGTGTACCGTTTTCCAAGTAGCAGCCTGGCAAATCTCTAATAAAGGGATATCTCTGGCAGCAGCTAGAGATGCAGCTGCTATACCCCTAGTAGAACGAGCCCTCAAACTGGGGCTCTGCCCACTTTCTGATAACAAATTGGATACAAGAGACAATCCACCTGGCTATTGATCTCTTAGTGGCAGGTTTGCCTTTCCCAACTTCACCATAGGTAAGGAAAAGTTGGAGGGATTCGAACCTGTGACCTTTGGTACGCTCTATATAATAACTAAGAGCTCTCTTAACATCCAGGCTGTGCATGGACCCGAGTCGTCGGAGGGCTGGCCGGGGGAGAAGGATCGAGCGTCCGTGGGACTGCTCTCCTTCTCAAGGGGGAGGATTGGGGCAGCACCCGGGGTGATGGGGACTCCTAGTGGAGGAAAGGAGCACCCACGCTGCCGAGCTCAAGCACATGGAGGCGGGGCGGACGCCGGGCGTCATTGCACAACCCCGCCTCCCCGGGGAGAAAATAGGAAAATGGATGAGCCGTCCCGCCGTCGTGAATGAAGCTCGCTGAGGTTTCAATTTGCCTTCAGGCCGGGCCCCCGACCTATTACAGTGCCCGCGGCGCATATAGGGAGCCGTGTGTCGCGGGCCCCACCGTGGGGGGTAAGCCACGGGGTAGCGGGTGGCAGTGGCCGATCTGAAGGCAGAAGCCGGCGGCCCGTGACCGGGCAGAAGGATAGGCGGCGGGAGGTTCTGAAGGAGGAAAAAGCTAAATTTAAGAAAAAAAAAAAAAATCCAGGCTGTGCAACCTCCTCTCACCCGAAGAGGAGTGATCAGTGAAAATACTGGAAGGGAGATAGATTGATTAAGATGGAAATCTGAAACCACCTTAGGCAAAAACTTCCTATTAGTCCTAAGGACTACCTTATCCCTGTGGAAAGAAATAAAGTCAGTCTCCACTGACAAGGTTTGCAATTCACTTATCGCCTGGCAGAAGTGATAGCCACTAGAAAAACAGTTTTCCAAGTTAGGTACTTAAGCTCTGCAGAAGACAGAGGTTCAAAGGGGTTGCATTAACTGGGCAATGCAAACATTAAGGTCCCAAGCAGGGGCCAGTTCCCGAAAGGGAGGATTAGTATGGAGTAATCCCTTAAAAAACTTGGAAAACACAGGATGAGAGGAAAAAGGGGATGACTTTCCTGCTGACACAAAAGCAAACACAGCTGCCAAATGAACTCTCAGGGTAGCTGGTCTGAGACCCAAGGAATTAAGATGTACCATGTAATCTAACAAAATGGGCAATTCAGCAGATTCTGGGGAAATATTTTTCCCAGCGCACAAATGGAAAACCTTTTCCATTTAGAACTATAAGTAGCTCTAGTGGAAGGCTTTCTGGAAGCCTTTAGAACTCAAGAACACCCTGAGAGAGGTGTAAATCAGCAAACTCTAACTCCTCAAGAGCCAGGGCCTTGAGGTTGAGGGATTGAGGTCCGGATACCAAACCCTTCCTGGGCACAAGTCAACAGATTGTGATTCCTGGGAGGCACAGGGAAGATGGACTGTCAGAGACAGAAGGAGTGGTACCAGGGCTGCCTGGCCCAATCCGGGCAATCAGAATCACCCTGCAAGGCTGAGATCTGATTTGACTAGTACTGAATAGGAGAGGAAAGGGGAAAGCACAGAGGAACTTCCTCCCAATCCAGAAGAAGGGCATCCAGGGAACTGAGCCCAGCACTGGAGGTCTGCAACAGAACAGAGGAAGTTTGTGATTGTCTGGGGTGCAAAAGATCTATCTGAGGGATGCCCCACCTGGCAAAAACTATCCCCAGCACTTGAGGATCCAGGGACCATCGTGATGGTCCTGGAAATCCTGCTGAGGGCATCCGCTAGGACATTGTCCTTCCTGGAAGATGAACTGCTATGAGGGAAGTGTTCAGGGAATCGCCAGAGACCACAACTTCATTGCCTCGGTGCACAAGGCGACGAGTGCCCCTGTTTGTTGATGTACCACATTGTTGTGGTGTTGTCTGTTCTGACTTGTATCACCTTGTCGGGACAGATGCAGAAAAGCTTGAAGAGCTAAAAAGACAGCTCTGAGTTCCAGCAAATTGATGTGGAGCAGAGATTCTCGGGGACCAAACTCCCTGAGTGGAAAGGTCGCCATGTGGGCTCCCAACCCAGAAGGGAAGCATCTGTAGTGAGAGTCAAGTCATGAGAAGGGGAAATGAAGGGACCCTGCTCTTAAATTGCTCTGATCCTGCCACCACTGGAGAGCTAAGATCAAGGTTCGAGTCACTGGGACCAACTTGGAAAGGGGGTCTCTTCTCTGAGACCAAAAGGTTTTCAAGTGAAACTGAATGTCTCTCATCTGAAATCTGGCTCCCTGCACAACAGCTGTGGATGCAGCCATGTGCTCCAGGAGCTGCAGAAAGTGTCTTGCTGGTCGAGAGACCTGCAGAGTGAAGGAAGAGGCCAGAGCCACTAAATTCCTTACCCTTTCTGGGGGAAGAAAGGCTCTGGCTAGCTTTGTGTCCAATTCTGCCTCTATAAAGGTGAGTACCTGGACTGGTTCCAGAACCGACTTTGGTAGGTTTAGCAGAAAACCCAGGGAGGTGAGAAGCTGCTGGGTGACCTGCAGGTGAGATTTTACCTGTTCTGGGGACTGGCCTACAATGAGCCAGTCGTCTAGATAGGGAAAACAGCAATCCTCTGCCTCCTTAAGGGGCCACTGCCACTGCTAGACACTTTGTGAATACCTTGAAGCAGAGGTAAGGTCAAGGGCATTGCTCTGAACTGGTAATGACCTGAGGGCAGTTCGAATCTGAGGTACTTCGATGGGATCTTCTGATTAAGACACGGAAATAGGCATCCTTGAGGTCCAGGAGCTAGCCAGTCCCCTGGCCTTGGGAAAATAAAATCATTGCAGTTACCATTTTGAACTTTGGTTTCAAAAGATGCTTGTTCAGATATCTGAGATCTAAAATGGGCAGCCATTCTCCTGTCTTTTTGGGGTAAGGAAGTATCTGAATACAGATCCCTGCCCTGATGCAGGAGGAACCCTTTCTACTGCTCTGAGCTAACAGGGATGAGACCTCTGTTTCCAGAGCGAGGGTCTCTGAAGCACTTGCAGGTGAAAAAGTCTGCTTCTCAGCGGAAACTTTTGAAGCTGAGAACCAGACCCTGGCTTACTACTTCCAGAACCCACTTGTCTGAGGTTAAAGAAGCCCAATTCTGACTGAAGTAAGCCAGCCTGCCCCCCACTGGTACAGGAGAATCGGCCCTGGGCACCCCATCAGGGTGTCTGTTTCGCAGGAGCTTTAAGCTGGGGGGGGTGGGAGCAGGTCTGCCCACCCCTCGTCTGCCCCTGCCTCTGAAGAAGCCCCTCTGAGCAAAGGCAGAGGAGGCCTGAGTCTGGTAGAAAGGCCTGTGAAAAGGCCTACCCCTACCCCTGGGGGCATGTCTTTGAGGAGTGGCTTGCCGCTCCTTAGCCTGGGCACTCTTGTAAGTAGTCCTATATTCATCCATCTTCTTCATGTAATTCTCTGTCTGCTCTCCAAACAGAGAATTTCCCACCACAGGAAAATCCATAGCCTTAGTCTGGGTATCCTGTGACAAACTAGTACACCTGAATCAGGCCAACCTACGAAAAGCTACAGATGTGGCCATGACCCTAGAGAAAACATCATTAGCATCCACAGCAGCATGAAACTGAACCTTAGAGGCTTCAATGACATCAGCAGCCACCTGTTCTAGTTCACTAGCCAGCTGGCCATGGGCCTGCTTGGCCAATTTGCATAACAGTATCCCATCTAGATTTCTGATACCTAGCTACATAAGCCATATAATTTGCTTGCCTGAGTCCCAGAGAGGCTGCCATATATTGTTTTTTTACCATGGCATCAATCTTCCTGGAATCCTTGTCAGGAGGATGTGAAGCCAAGGAATATTAGCTTTATCACAGGCAGCAGCCTGAACTCCCCAACATGACTGCATTGCTGAGAAAGGAATTCTGTATCAGGGCCTGACAATGTATACCTTCTGTCCATCTTTTATCTACAGGAGGCACAGAATTAGGAGCTTTAAAATTTTAATTGTTTGTTTCTAAAAGACTTATGTAAAGGAATAGACAATCTCCTAGACTCTGGAATATCCATCATTTCTACAAAATCAGGCTCCTCTTGCTCATCCACAGCCTCTTCTAAAGGAAGCTGGAGGGTTTCAGCAACTTTTATAAAACATAAAATGAGATGGGGACTCAGACAGCATAGGATGAGATTCTAAAGGTCTGTCTGGGAGATGTCGGTTCATCTGCTCACCAGACCTTCCAGCCACATTCATACTGTTCATAATCCTCCTCCCCTCCTCTGGTTCATAAAATTCCTCAATATCATAATCCTGAACCACTGGGCCGGACAGAACCAACCTTCTACCAGATAGTGGTGGTTCGGACGGACCCTGAACAATGACTGGACAATTTGTATGGCTTTTGCTATCTCTGCAGCAGTTGGAGAAAAATTTTGGACTCCAGACCTGCTGATTTTCTTGTTTTCTCTACTGGGTTGGTTCCTCAGAACCAGCTTTCTTTGCCGAGGAAGTCTGGCCCCTGGTCAGAGGGCACTCCTCTGTTCGGTTGGCACCGAACCGGGCTGGCTCATCCGGGTCAGCGGACTTTTGGCCTCGTTCCTGAGCCTGCCCAATCTTTTTCCAGGGTGGCTGCAGGAATTCTTACATACCTGGCAGTCTGACTGGAGGTGGTCAAACCCCAGACAATAAACACATGTGGTGTGTGGGTCAGCCTTGGCAAAGACTTCCCACAACCATCACAGTGTTGAAACCCAGTGGGCCCGGTTTTTCTTTTGGGTTTCTCAGACATAATGCCAGCCCTAACCAAAACTTGCCTTTTAACGGCGGTGCCAGGCAGACACCCTTATCGGTTCCTAACCGTGTCACAGGTATTGAAAAAACGTAATAAATCCGGTTTTTAGAACCGATAAGAACCGGGAACCACACTCTAAAATAGTAACTTTTAGTTTTAAATGAGTTTTAAACCCATTGATCGGTTCAAACCGAACCGATAACTTACAAGTTCCACACAGACAAAACCTTCATTTACTTACGGTTACCACAGATAGAGCTTGAACCGAGCGGTTTTGTGGTTAAATAAACTATTCTCGGTTAAATCCAACCGAGAAAACACTTTTTAAACCGAGAAATGAACCGAGCAGAAGGAGAAATCTCCAGAGCGACTGTTCACTGAGGCGGAGTAAAGAATCTGACAGTTCAAGTTTGAAATGACACAGATAGAGCTGCTCTCGTGCCAAAATTCTATTTTGGAATGGTTTTAACCATTTCGCTCCGGGGCAGTTCTAGAGCTGGAACAAACTGCTAATGTCTATAATATAGCAAGACTTCATGTTGTTTGAATACCCTGAATATCAGGAGAGTGGTGTAATAGCCTAAGCAAAATATCGATACAAAAAACATATAGAAGAGGGATAAGATGAAAACCCTGTCAGACCCCTCTCTGAATTTTAACCTGGCAACCATACCACCCATTCACATTAGGACATAAGGAACTATTGGCATAAAGCACTTCAATCCAGGAAACAAAACCTACCGGAAAACCAAATGCGTTTAAAACAGCAAACAAAAATGTATGCAAAACCTGGTCAAAAGCCTTCTCTTGATCCACACCCACCACCCATCCTGAGACCCGTCCAGAGTCAGCCTACCAAAACAACTCTCTGAGCACAATAAGGTTATCCTTTATCTGACGTCCCGGAACCGCACAGGTCTGTTCAATACTCATTAAATAGTCGGAGACTTTATTCAATCTAGTCAACAGAATCTTAGCCACAATTTTCCTATCAGTATTAAGGAGGCTCAGTGGCCTCCAATTATCAATATTATTCTGAGCACCCTTTTTATGAATTAATACTAAAACTGCTTCCTGCACGGAAGCAGAAAAAGAAGACTTCAACATATGTTTATAAAGAACCACCAAAACCAGAGACAAGTCCTCAAGAAAATGTTTATAAAAGTCTGCCCCCAACCCATCCAAACCCGGAGCAGCAGTAGAATTCAGCTGTTTAATAACATGAACAACTTCTTCTGCAGTGACATCGTGTGTCAACATTAGAACATCCTCCGGCTGAACCTGTGGTAACTGTAAGGTGTGTAAAACCTGTGCCAAATCTCCACTAACCTCCTGATTTGTAAACATAGCTGTAAACCTATCCTCAACAATAGACAAAATTCCTACCAGGGAAGTGACACACTGCCCAGAGGAAGAAAGTAATTCTGTAATAAACCGATGTAATTAACTCTATCCTGACAACTCTTATATGGATTAATAGACGATGACCTAACCTGCGTACCAAATCTAGTTTCCTGTTCCAAAGATTTAGCCCTAGTATATTGAAGGGACATCATCCTATTCTTTTCATTCTGTATCTGGGAACCATAATCCTGACTAGTAGTTTCTGATAAAGAAATCAAGTGCTGCTAATGATGACATAACTCTAAATATTTCAAATAATCAGACCAACACCTATAAGAAGCCAGTGACTGAAATATAACCTTCCATTCTTTTTTAGTATCCTCCCACCAAGTGGAAATATCATCATAACAGTCACTGACCGAAAGTCTAGCTGTCCAATGACTATGCCAAGCTTTATGTATTTTAGGATTCTGTAATAAAACATTATTCAACCGCCACCCTTTTTTTTCACATCGAGGATTATTTTTCCAAGAAATCTCAGAGCGTAACAAAACATGGTCAGAAAATTCTACAACCCTGGTAGTAGATTCCAAAACCTGAAAGATTTTTGACACAAAAATGAAATCAATCCTGGTTTTCAATTTACCCTTGAAAAAAGTATAGCCTCCAATGGAATGCAGACTACGATAAGAGTCCTGTAATCTAGCAGTATGCAGAATCCCATTCAGGGTGCTAGTGTCACAAAACAGTTGAGAAGTTTGCAACCCCCTATCAGATTGATGTAAGCCACAATTAAAATCCCCATACCAAATAACTAATTGAGAAGTATGTAAATATTGGTGAATATCATTAAATAAAGAAACTCCAGTTGCCTTAGTTTGTGGGGCATAAATAGCAACTAAACGAAATCTATCACAATGATATGTAATATCCAACAGTAAGGCCCGTCCAGGGTGTATATCTACTAACCGGGTAACTTAAAGAGCAGGGTTAGTAAAAAGAATCCTGATACCATCACAAGTATCAAGCCCAATAGACCAGAAAGAAGCACCCAGTGGCCAAGCTTGGGATGCAGCCTGCAATTCTACATGAGTTTTAAGTCTGGTATCTAATAAACAGACAATATCACAGGCAACAGACTGAAGAGAAAACATGGTACTGGCCAACTTTTCCCCCCTTTAATACTATTAACATTAATAGTAGCAACAGAAAGGGAAGACATAAAAAAAAATAAAGAGGAAAAAAACAACAAAAATTCTACAACTCATGTTATCCTGGCTTTCCGACACTGCCTGGTTCTTTTAGCAACGGAATCCATGCTCCCTTTCTCCTCAGTCTCAGTAGTGGATAATAAAGAAGAGGTATCAGTACCCTCATCATCTGACTCTCTCTCCACTGATGCAGAACCCAATAAGGCAAATTTATTACCCTGAGCCCAATGATCAGGAAGCCCCTCTCTATCCTGTCCCTCCAAGGACACCGGAGGCCTCACTTTCCTCCCTAACCATGGCCTTTTCTTTGATACAGTTTTAAATCCAGAATCATCAAACTGGGGGTGGGGAGGCATGTCAGACATTACAACAAGGTCTGGAGAAGGAAGAGAAGCAGTAACCACATCTTCCAACTCAACCTGTACATTCATAGTAACCACTGTACCAAGAGGTGGAGGGGAAACTGCAGTATCAACGGGAGAAACAGCAGGAGACAACTCAGAGACCTCTCTAGCAAGAGCAGGCTTTCCAGAATTGAGACTGAAGTCTGCAACCTCTTTAGAGTGCAAATGTTGGGCCTGAGCAATAATGCCAGCATGTGAAGGGCAATCCTCCCTATTATGGGAAGCCCAAGAACACTTACCATAAGCGTGTCCAGTATTCTCACAAAGATTACATCAAAAAAGATTCAGACACTTAGCAGACCCATGCCCTAACTCCAGACAATGACTGCATTTAATAGTGTCACAAGCTGAACTAAGATGAGCCCAAGACCCACATTTAAAACAGGACCAGGGTTGATCTATATAAAAAATAGCACCTCTATCCCTACCTAAAAAAAAGGAGCTAGGTAAATGCACAGTACCAGAATTAGTGACAAACAATTTAACCCGTATTTTCCAACCTCCATCCCAAATCTGTTCACTATCCAAAGTAGGGGAGGGAGTACCCAAAACCTCACAACGTTGATGAAGCCAGAATAAAATATCTTCCACGTTAACCCCTTCATTTTTGAACAGAACTGTAATAACCCTAACAGTAGGTTTTGAGGAGGAATCACCTGGAAGGGTGACCAAAGGGGTGTGTTCTTGCAGACATTATACCTGGCCCAAAACCTGTCTAAACTAGAAATATTTTTAAAGCTAACATCAAAATTGGAACTACCAATATTGATTAGCGCAAAAGTCTCAGAAGAGAAGAACTTCATAGAGCCCTTCAACAAGGCCCACGCAATATAAACTCGATCTGGTGCCTCCTGTAACCCTCCCTTATATAAAAAACACACAGCATTATGCCGAGTAGCAGGTTCCTTCCTATGCTGAAATAAATCAGAAAGCTTGAATGGAGCTTTAGAACCCTCTTCAGAAAGTTGAGAAATAACTGCTGGAGGAGGGCCCACCCTAATGGCGTCCTCCACTACCCCAGTACCCAAGGCCTCAGCAGTATGAAAGTAACCCCACATCAGACGTTTGTTGCAGTACTGTCCCTTCACTAACATTCTGAGTTACTACCTCAGAAGGCACAATAATGTCAGAGCCAGTCACAATAGGAATATTCAAGTCCTTACCCCGGGGTAAATCGGTGGAGCTCAAAGGATCAGCGTTGGTGCCACAGGAGCTGTAGTGTTCTCTAGCATATGGAGATAAGAATGGTCTTGTGAATCCGGAGACCAGGTACCAGCATCAGACACTTCCCACCCAGCCTCTCGCAACGCCCATTGCAGAGACCAAGACAGACTGCCAGGAACAGCAGTCGGAGACAAGGCAGCAGAGACAGAGACCACAGCCATAGGGATACCCTGCGGGAGCGAAGCCATCCAGGTCATGACTGGTCCACTGGGAAAACAAACTCCGCCGGAAGAGGAGCGGAACTGACTGTTCGTGGAGGTGCAACCGTAATGGAGGACGTAGAAGCGTGCAGCCGAGAGGAAGGTTCCCCCTTGGAAAGGTCCGCAGGCTTTAGGCACTCGGAGGGAAATCCGACTAGACCGCCAGCCTGCATGACCCTAGAGGAGTCCGTTCCACTGATATGCAAGCCGACAGGCACCGGAGAAGAGACAACAGATGCTGAATCCACAACAACAGGAGTTTCTGAGAGAGGCAGACCAACAACAGGTACGGTAGGCATTAGAGCAGGTGGAGCAATATCAATAGGGAGATTCGCTAACTCCAGTTTCAATGTTTTCATTTCCAGCAACAGTTTAGATTTCTTCTGATACAATGCTAGTTTGGATTTACACACCACATTTTTCATAGCAGAGCACTCAAGCTGTACCATAGACACAGTAGCAGAATCCAGCTTCTGAATCCCAGATTCTCCAGAAATAGGCAACTCATAGTCTGCAGCAGCAATCTCCAATTCAATAGCCTCTTGGGAATCAGGAACAGGAGACGAGGCTAAGTCCCCTGCACCAGCAACATCCATCTCCTCCAGAGGTTCAGCAACACTGGCCATCCTTCCTCAGACGGCCAAGGGTCCCCATACTGACAGCAGTGCATTAGGGGAATTTCCCCGGTGTCCTGGCCAAATTTTCCTCATTCACTATAAACACCACCAACAGCTTAATCTGGTTTAAGGCCAGTTGGCATTCATCTGTATCCCTCTCCCCCGGGTCGTGCCTGAAAATAGGCAGGATTTATCTAGTGCACTTACTCAGTCAACAAAAACTAAATAAAAATAAAAATAAAAGAATATTATGCACCCGCACAACTTGTTCACTTAATTGGGCCTTACTGCTCTTATCATTCTGTAACAGAATAGATGCCCTCATAATGAACGTGCTCCCTCGTTTTTTATTTCTTTTTCAGAGCTTACCATAACCAATTCCTTGCAAAGAGTGGAAAGAAATTACAGGGGTGCTTAAATGATTTATCTGGCAGAATCGTAGACCCAGAATTACTTGGGCCCTGTTGATGCGACACAAGAAGGTGGGGGGATATGGCCTTCCTAATCTTAGAGAATATTATGCAGCGACACAACTAATTCACTTAATTGATATTTTAAATGACAATAAGGATCCTGTTTGTAATCCATCGAAGAAGCTATGAATAGGACTAGGCATATTGATTGCCCTGCCTAGGGGCTTAAATCTTTCTTGAACTTAGGGATGGTCCAAAATAAGTGGACTAAACATACTTTTAAACAGTGGCTCCAGACCAAACAACAGCTACATATTACAAATGTGCAGCCTCATTGGATCCCGCTGTGGAAGAACAATTGGTTCCTTCCTGCTCAAGTGGATTCCACCTTTAAAAGATGGGCTAGGCAAGGGTTACAATAAGTCCTGCAATTCTTCTCTGGTAGAACACTGAAATCCTTTCAACAATTCTGCATAGACTTTCAGCTACCTCACAGGGATCATTACAGATTCTTTCAGGTTATATCATGCATTAATAGGCCTGAAGTGCTCCAAGAAATTTGGACAATTCAGTACCCTTTAGTGGAAAAAATTAGACTACTTTCTCAGCAGCAGCCTTATACAAAAGTGGGAACAAAGAGGAAGCGGGGAACTACAGACCAGTCAGCCTCATCTCGGTAGTGGGGAAGATCATGGAAGCACTACTGAAGGAGAGATTGGTGGAACATCTGGTTGTCAATGGACTACAGGACCCAAGGAAGCATGGTTTCACCCGGGGGAGGTCATGTCAGACCAACCTCGTTGAATTTTTTGACTGGGTGACTAGGGAGGTGGATCAGGGGAGGGCAGTGGACATGGCCTATCTGGACTTCAGCAAGGCCTTTGACACTGTACCACATAGAAGTGGGCAGGACAGTAGTGTGGTGGGTAGGTAACTGGCTGGGCAGCAGGACACAGAGGGTGGTGGAAAATGGCTGTCACTCCACAGAGGGAAGAGTGACCAGTGGGGTACCACAGGGATCAGTGCTGGGATCGGTCCTATTCAACATCTTCATCAGTGACATTGTGCAGGACCTAGAAGGCAGAATTTCACTGTTCGCTGATGACACAAAGCTCTGCAACAGAGTAGACTCACCAGAGGGTGTAGACAGAATGAGAAGGGACCTGCAGAAACTTGAAGAATGGTTAGAGGTTTGGCAGTTGAAATTCAATGCAAAGAAGTGCAAGATAATGCATATGGGGCACAAAAACCCTGGCACAATATATCAGTTGGGGGGGTGAGGATATAGCATGCACCAAGCAGGAAAGGATCTTGAGGTTATCATCTCTGATGACCTCAAAGTAGAGAAACAGTGTGACAAGGCAGCAGGTAAAGCAAATAGGATGCTGGGATGCATAGGCAGGGAATCACCAGCAGAAAAAGGGAGGTCATAATTCCACTATACAAGACACTAGTGAGGCCCCACCTGGAGTACAGTGTACAGTTCTGGAGACCTTACCTACATAAGGACATAGACATGGTAGAGAAGGTTCAGAGGAGGGCAACTAAGATGGTACATGGATTGCATCACAAGTCCTATGAGGACAGGTAGAAGGAACTGAATATGTATTCCCTGGAGGAGAGGAGGGAAAGAGTGGATATGATAGAGACATACAAGTATCTTACAGGGAGGAACAGGGTGCAGGAATACACTATTTTTAAGTGAAAAAGATGTTCCAGGACTAGAGGGCATGGGATGAAGTTGGAAGGAGTACGATTCAGAGGAAACGTGAGGAAGAATTTCTTCACAGAGCAGGTGGTGGACAAGTGGAACACCCTGCCAGAGGAAGTGGCGGGGGCTGAAACAATCACAGGATTTAAGAATGCATGGGATAGACATAAAGGAATTCTGGAGATCAGGGGTAAGGGGCAACAGACTTCTAGGAAAACATAAACTGAATTTACAAGCTCAAATGGGCAGACTGGGTGGGCCATAGGCCTTTATCTGCCGACACTGTCTATGTATCTATGTATCTATGTAGGTAGTACCAAACACATAATTTCCAAATTATATGCTGAACGTAATTCAGAAATTGGCAGGCAAAATGCAGAACGGATGCAGCATTGATGGGAGGAAAAATTGAGTATCTCTTTGGCTCAGGAGGAATGGGCACAGGTTTAGCAGGTGACACAGAGATCAACTCCATCAGGAAGCTGGAGAGAGTTTAAATGGAAACTGCTTAGTAGATACTTTCTCACCCTTGAGAGGAAAAAACATATTGGTACATCAGGTTCTGACCTCTGCTGTAGGGGTTGCGGGAACGAAGGACCCCACTACATATGTACTGGACATGACAGGTTCTGCAGGGATTCTGGATGTATGTCCAGTACTGGGTTAATAAAATATTGGAGCTCTCTCAGGATCTAAATGGCTCCCATATGGTTTGCAGTCTTTATCCTGCGGGTTTGTGTGGAGGAGCTAAAAAATATTTATTTAATACATCGGTGGTTGCTGCCCTCAAAGCCACCACATAATGATAGCTATCAGCTTCTCCTCTCTCCCAGGAAGACTGGCTACTAAACTGTAAATGCATCAGATTAATGGAAGAAATTATGACAAGGTTGAATCTTAAAGTAACCCCCTTTAACACTAGATGGCTCCCTTTTGCACATACGATAGAGGACACAGAGGGTATACCAGTTCTAGAATAATTCTTTCATGATTCATTCAGGGTTGGAGTGCATGATTCTGCAATATTGTGCACCACCATGTTTGCGTTGCTTCCCCTCAATTACATTTTGCGTTACTTTTTTCCTTTTTCCTCAGACTCTGGTCACCAGCTACCTTGCAGATTACCTAGTATAATGTATACAGAGGCTGTAATTTATTTCTTTTCATAGACCACCATATGCTTTCATCACAGATCTTTGCCTTAGCTAGAGGCAGTCCTTGTTAGTTTGCTATAATTTTGGACTGTAACCAGTTCTTACTGTAAGTTACATCTGTTGATTGCATATTGTAGCCCATTTATGAAGTGGTCTCTGTGAACTCAATAAAAGCAAGTTTAAAAAAAATAACTGCAGTGAACTATTTAGCTTGAATACCAGCTTATGGTCACATGGACATAAGTGGAAGTTAACAGGAGGCAGATTCAGGAGAGAATGAGGAAGCATTGTTTTACAGAAAGGGTGGTGGAACCATGCAACAGTCTACCAGATGAAGTGGTAAGTTCAAAAATCATTGGCGGTTTCAAGCATGGTTGTAACAGAATAAAGGGTACTTTGCTTGCTTGGGGCAGCAGAAACTAGGAGGAGAATGGCGGGTGAGGTTGGGGAGGACTAGGACCCTGGAGGGACAGTAGGTGCCAGGGCTATATAGGGTACTCATGCAAACTGGATGGACCCATGAGTCTTTTTCTGCCAACATTTTCTATGTTTCTATGCTTTTGTGCACAGTTTTGTAGTTCTTGTTCCTCCTTGCTTGTTTACGTAATACATTTTTGTGGTGTTTGTTCCGACCTGGGCAAACTGACCCCTAATCTGGGAGGAAAAAGCATATATCACCAGAGGCACAGTCCTGAGCTCCAGGAGGTTTATGTACTTCCGAGTTTCCTGTGTACTCCAAGTACCACTTACAATGAGGTCCAGATGGGCACCCCAGCCTAGGAGGGAGGCATTTGTTGTGAATGTAACCATATATGGCTTCTGAGGAAAGGGAATTCCTTCCCTGAGGTTGCATTCTTTCTTCTTCCATTTGAGGGCCTTCAACAAAGACTGAGACGGGCACTAAGTTGAACAGTGGATCCCACCTTTGAGACGAATGGTTAGGTGATACTGAACATCTCTCATTTGGAACCTGGCCCTGGTACCACTGCAGTGGACAAGGCCATGTGCCACAGTAAATGCAGAACATCCCTTGTAGGTCTGAGCTGACCTGCCTTGAAGGATTCTGCAGGTGCAATTAGATTTGCTACCACTGCTTGAGAGAGGAATGCCCTCCCTTGCAGGTCATCCATCTCTACACCTATAAAGTTCAGAACTTATACTGATTCTATTTGTGACTTTTGAACATTTATGAGGAAGCTCAGGTCCTCCAATGTGCCTTGCGACAGTAGTAGTGAGTACTTTGCTTCCTGGTGTGTGTTTCCTAAGACTAGGCAGTTGTTCAGATAGGGAAAAACCACTATCTTTTGCCTACTCAAATGTGCTGCCATCACGGCTAGGCACCTTGTGAATACTCTTGCAGCTGAGCAGAGGCTGAAGTGAAGGGCTGTGAACTGGTACTGGCAGCTCTCTAATGTGAACCTGAGGTATACTGTGTAACTTGGCCTGACTGGTATGTGAAAGTAGGAGCCTTTCAGATCCAGTGATCTCACATTGTATGTTGCTATTTTTGTCCATTCCTGAAAACAGCAAGTTAGCTTTCCTCCCACTGGCAATGGATGAGTGACCTATGCAGATGTGTTAGGTGTTTAGTTTAGTTTAGCTTAGGCTTTAGGTGCTCGTGGTGCAGCTACATGCCCCTTCTACCCTTACCCCTAAAGTAAACCTCTGTGGAGGGTAGTCATAGGAGATATAAGGCCTGAAGAAACTGGAGGCCTTTTCCTTTACAGTGTTGCACTTATTGGAGGTTTTGTATTAATCAACCTTTTTCATGTAAGCCTCTGTCTTGTCACCAAACAGTGAACTTCCCTCCCACAGGAAATCCATTGGTTTTGTTTGAGTATCCTGGGACAGACTGGTAGTTCTAAGCCAGGGAAACCTCCTTAAGGACACTGCATGGGCCATGACCCTAGATGCAGTGTTGACTGTGTCCACTGCCATATGGAACTGGTACTTTGTTACATCTATGGCTGAACTTGCTGTGTCAACCATTTCCTGTGCCAAGTCTCCAGTAGCCTTTTCACTCAGTGCCAGTATGGAGTTCCAAAGGGCTTTCTGGTACTGTGCTGTATTGGGCAAGTCAAGCCTGCCTTATGAGCAGGGTAGGTGATGTATAAACTTTTTTGCCCATGCAATCCAGTTTCCTGGAATCTTTCTCAGGAGACTGGAAGGAATGGGGCACCTTGGCCGTGTCACAGGCAGCAGTCTGGAACACACCCTCGTGATCAAGGTGGAAATACAGATACTCAGATCCATGTCTGTCCAACTGATACTATTTTTCAATTTTCTTATCTATGCCAGCAGCTGAGGTGGGTGCTGACATGATTTTACAAGTGGCTTTCTGAAGTGATTTATGGATGAGAAGCACTGACCTCTTTGTGGGAGCCAAGCCCATATTACATTTCAACCTTCTCCTCCACAGGCATGGAAAATGGAACCAGAGGCTGGGGAGGGGGAACAGACATATTTATGAAATTCCTCATAGTATGGAATGCTTGCTGGAATTGCCATACTTTTGTCATGTCCTCTATCAAGGGCATTTTTTTTTGTGTCCACTGGTGGCTCCTTGCCTTCTTAAAAAGGAGGGACAGTGACATGGTTTTCTTTTTGCTTTTTCTTGGCAGGCACTGTGTCTGGTGTTTGCTCTAAGGCTCTTTTAGTTTTGTTGGGTTCAGGGTTCCCACTTTTGGACACCCTGATTTCTGAACCATCTCTTGCAGCCTTATCTTTCTTTTCTATCTTTTTCTGACAAGGACTGCTGCTTACTTTGAGGGGCTAGACTCTCATCTGAGCCTTTATGTGACATGGAGGCAGACTAAGAAGCAAGAAGTAACTCAGGACAAGGCTACGCTATGCTCACCGGATCAGGGTAGGGTGCAAGTATGGGGCTACCACCCCAATGCAGATGAAAAAGACCAGGCCTACTCGCACTCCACAGCTGAAGTATGAACTCAAACACGGGGTCTCCAAACACAATTGTTCTCCAACAACCATTCCTGACGAAGCCCTTACATGGCGAAGCACCAGGCCACCTGAATCATGGTGGTCTGAGACCAGTGTCCGTATGGCTTAACATTGGCTATTATAGCCTGAAAAATAAAGGAATGGTTACTCTGTATTACTTGGTTAGAGAAAAGTGGAAGTAGGCACTAGACCCATCGAGACCACTTTCACAACTGTGGGGGGTATTTAAATAACTTTTCCCAGAAGAAATTTTTCCAGTTCAGTTTTAAATTTCTTGCAGGATGACAGCTCCACTATATATTGGGGTAGGTTATTCCATAATTTAGTGGCCCTGAGTGTAAAGTAATTATTTCTTTTATTTGTAAATGCCCTTGAAATTTGGATTTGCTTGTTGTTGCATCTTAATAAATGTTTTTTGTCAGAAAATTGTAAGTTACAGTCTTTCATAAGGTCTTTATTGTTTAGAATATTAAGTAATAGTATTAAGTCTCCTTTATCTCTTCTCATTTGTAAGTCATATAATCCCAAGGAAGTCACCCTTACTTGATAGGGTAAATTTCTTGTTCTGGGTATTAATCCTGTTGCCCTTCTCTGTAAGCTCTCTATCATTCTTTTGTCTTGTTCCAGGCATGGGGCCCAAAAGGAGACAGCATAATCTGTATAGGGTCTAATATAGGACTTGTACAATTGAATAATACACTCTTTATTTTGTGTTACGAATGATCTCTTAATTGTTGTTAGAATGCAATTACCCACTTGGGTGACTTTATCACACTGATTACTCCAACTAAATGTATCGTTTACTATAACACCCAAGACCCTTTCTGTATACGCTGTCTTGATACTGAAATTATATAACATATATTCGGTATGGGGGGTTTTCTTCCCCAGATGTATAACCGAGCACTTTTCTGTATTAAAGGTCATATCATTCTCCTGTGCTCATGACTCAGTTATTGTAAGATCTCTTTTAAGTCTGCTAGTTTTTGTTTCTGTGTCCACCTCGGATGATATTTTAATGTTGTCAGCAAATTTGCTTATCACACTAGTTATACCTAAATGCAGGTCCCCTATAAATAAGCTGAATGGTGTAGGGCCTAATACAGAACCTTGTGGCACTCCACTAGTAACTGGAATCTTACTTGAAGTTGTATTGACTATTCTAGAATTTTGAGACCTATCTTTCAGCCATCCCTCAACCCACTTGACAGTATAACTATTTAACTTATCTGCATCATTTTCTTGACTTGCAAGACATGAGATACCTTATCAAATGCTTTTTTGAAGTCCAGATAGATGATGTCCACTGGGCAATTTCTGTCCATACTATCACGGATGCTCTCACAGAATGCCACTAAATTAGTGGTGCATGACCTTCCCTTTTTAAAGCCATGTTGAGTATTGTCAGTGAGTCCTTCACTTTCGATTTCTTGATCAATTTTTTGTTTTAGTATTATTTCCATGATTTTACACATTGTTGACGTAAGGCTTATGGGTCGCTAGTTTTCTGTATTATTTTTATTCCCTTTTTTTGTGTATTGGTATCACTGTCACTGTCCGCCAATCCTCAGGTACCTCACTTTCCTTGTAGAATTTGTTGAAGATAATACTCAGGGGATATAAAAGTTCATCAGGGTATGTTTTATGAAAAATATGTTTACATTATCGGGTCCAGGTGCTGAATTATCTTTAAGGGAGTATACTGCATTCTTTATTTCCTCAAATGTAACTTGCTCATGTATGCATATGCTGTAGTGCAGATGTCTTTTTGGTAGATACTGACCAGAAATAGTCATTGAAGGGGTTCCCTATTTCAAGCCTGTTATTAATTTCTCTCCCATTTTTTACAATAGAGGCAACTGCTGAATTGCTTTTCTTATTAGTGTTAATATATGCATAAAATGCCTTGGTGTTACTCTTTGATGTTGATAATTTAAGTTCTATTTGTTTTCTCTCCTTTTTAATAAGTAGTTTAGTAATTTTGACCTCCTCTTTATATTCTGTTGTATTTATTTTGGTTGGGAACTGCTTACATTTTTTATATGCCCTCTCCTTTTTTTTATTTGATTTTGGATACTGGGTGTTAACCAAACAGGTATTTTTCCCTTGTGATTTCGTGTTTTTTTTGATGGGGATGTATAATTGTTCCAACTTGTAAATAATTTCCTTTAATATCTGCCAGCAGTCATTTGTCTGAAGACTAGAAAATAGTGAATTCCAGTTATTGGCATGAAGGGCTTAATTAATTTTGCCATAATTTCCTCTATTATAATTTAGTTTGTATGTATTTTGTTTGACGTTGGTCTTACTGTAAATTGGTTTACAGTAAAAATTACCGTATTATGGACACTAGTGCCTATAGGTTCTGCATTCTCTATCTTGTTGATATAGTCTGGTGTATTGGTTAGGGCAAGGTCCAATATATTTATTTCTCTAGTTGGTTCTGTAACCAACTGATCTAGCCCCAAAGTGAGAAATGTTTCAAGGAATCTATGCTCAGTTTGAGTTGTTGCAGTTAGATTTTGCCAATTTATCCCTGGCAGGTTCAGGTCACCCATGAATATTACATCCGACCTATTTGTAAGGTCGGTGATTAGTTTAATTAAAGATGAATCATACACTGCATCTGCATTTGGTGGTCTGTATAGATTTGTTAATGTTAGATATTTCAGTTGTTGGAGAACAACTGTGTTTTGAGACCCCTTTTTTGAGTTCATACTTCAGCTCTGGAGTACGAGTAAGTCTGGTCTTTCTGAGAAGCAATAAGGTCTTCTAATTTTTAAGCCCTTTTATTTTGCGTTCTAGGGCAAAACGTAATACAGAGCTCACAATTGACAAAATCGTGGTCTAGATCCAGGCACTTTAAACACAACTCATGGCAGCCTGCTTTTGCCAGGAGTTGAAACAAGCCTTACAATTTTTAAAGGCTATAGGTCCTGTCTTCTTTTTGGGTCTGTCAGTCATGCCAATCACTGATGACCCCGAGAAGACATTAGTGGTTCCCAATAGAAAAGTCTTAAACTATAAAAAAAAAAAACTTTAATGTTAAAAAGGGTTTAAAATAGGAAAACTACATTTTAAATTCAAACCACAATCAAAAAATACCTAAGCAATATTTTATTACGCCAAATATCGCCTTGGTTCCCAAAAAGGAAAAACCAAGAATAATTCAAAGAGAAACTGCAAAGTCATTTAAATTTAGGAAATTTAAAATGCATTAAAAGGAAAAATAGAGTGGTTCCCTAAAAGCTGGAACTGCACCGAGAAAGGCCTTCTCTGGTTCCTTGGAACCAATATAAACTGGAGAAAAGCAGTAATTTACACAAAAATCAATAAAAACAACCTTAACTAATGCAGAGAACCAACAAAATAACTAAACACAGTTAAACACTTATAAACTGTAAAATAATATACTGTATACTGCCAGAGTGAAAGAAGACTTCGGTCTTCAGGTGGAGAAATAAATCTGATGTTAGAGCGCAGGAGGTGAGCATGACCACACAGCAGAGTCTGAATTTCATTCTAAGTTCCTTAATTAGTATAAAATTCTAAACACTCCAGGGCAGCTCATTCCAGGGGAATTATTGCACAGTTGTTAAGCATAAGTGAGGGATTCCTGGGGTTTAAAAAATATATATAATGGCAAGGAAAAAATCTAGAAAATTCATTGGCCGAGAGATATCACCTGACCGTGCATTAAATCTCTATAAATTCACAGTCAGGTGCCGAATCTCATTTCTCTTCCCCCAAAAAACTATGTAGAGCCATTTTATAAGTGTAATAAGTCCCTCCAGGGTGTGTATCATAGGATTTTAATGTAGTTCAGAGGTGGTATAGACTCTCGGCATTTGGCTTCATGCTGTACTACACCCCGGGGTCTGCATTAAAAAAATTTTATGTACACTCTGTCATGGCTTATTACTTACATATGTATGTTATTCTTTGCAAAAAAACTTTGTTAATGCACCAGTTAGGATAACTTAATGTCACAAAAGTAGGGAAATGTGGCATCAGAGTTTCCAGCACTAACTCCCCACCCACACCACCCAAGCAGCAAAAGGAAAAAACATTAGGGTTTGGGGTCTCTGCAGTCTTGGTGAATCAGTGGTGGGGCCTTCCTTGGGGTTGTCAACAGTAAGGCTGTCCCCTTCCTTGCCAGCCCATATCCTCCTGTCCAGTGCACAAGGTACAGCTCCAAGCTAGTGCCTCATAATAATACAGTATTCAAAGGTGAAGAAGTATGTCTCACCACATGTTCCCAATACAACGTGTCGTAGCTTTCTTCACACAGGGTCCTGTGGGCCCTGTGTAAAGAAAGGAGCTCATGTCTAACGTTGCATGCTCACAGAATGGGATGGGCATTAGAGGTGACAACCCCAAGGAAGACCCCACCATTGATTCGCCAAGACACCAAAGACCCAAACCCTAATGTTTTTTTTTCCTTTTGCTGGTTAGGGTAGGAGTGGGGAGTTAGGGTTGAAAACCCTAACACCACATTTCCCTATTTTTATTGTGTTAAGTTACCATACGTAGTGCATTAACAAAGGTTTTTTGCAAAGAGTTTCCTTCGTTTTTGAGATAATTAAATTGGATCCTCATTAACAGGTGCAGGTGTGCAGGGCCCTTCGGGATCTGTGCCATAGAAACATAGAAACTGTTGGCAGATAAGGACCGCTAGGCCCATTCAGTCTGTCCGTAGGCCCTATGCATTGCATGTAGTCACTAACCCTATGTGATCAATGGCTTTTCATCACTCCCTCCCCTCTCAGGCTTCCCTTGCACCTGTCCCAAGCATGCTTAAACCCCTCCAATGTGCTTGCCCCCAATACCTCCTGTGGCAGAGTATTCCAAATGTGGACTACCCTTTCTGTGTAGAAAAATTTCCTCACATTACCTCTTAATCTACCCCCTTCCAATTTCATATTGTGCCCCCTTGTTCTAGTACTTTTTCTACATTGGAAAAGGGCCCCCGTCTGCACCTTGTTTATGCCCTTGAGGTACTTGAAAGTTTTAATCATGTCGCCCCCCCCCATATACTCTCCTCCAGTGAGTACATATTGAGGTCCCTTAGTCTCTCCTCATATGTTTTGTGGTGTAAGCCCTGTACCATCCTTGCTGCCCTTCTCTGGATGGAAGGGCATGAGAAGACTCTATTCACCTACAGAACTGCTAGGCCTAGCACACGCCCTGCAGCCAGGGAATGCAAGTTGAAATTACTGAAGTTATGAATGAGCGTAAAAAACTTCAACGTACACTCATAACTTTACATATCTTGATCCTAAATTTTCAACATAGCCTTTTTATGACCCCACCTCATGAACAAGGGTGGTGAAATATTTCAAATCCTGCCCAAAAGGTGATTTTGCTAAGCAACCATGAAATTGTATTTTGGCCCTGATCCGCATGATTCCACCACCGCTGGTTTTGAGGTGGGGTCATAAAAAGTCGGTGTTGAAAATTTGGGTTCAAATATGCAAAAATAACAAGCCGCAAATAACATGTCGCAAATTACTGCATGACAGGTAAAATTTATAAGTCACGAATGGGAAAAATGCAAGAAATGGCTAAAGGCAATCCCGATGTAGAAAGATAGACTTGGGGAGGTATTTTTTGAAATTCAGTACCAGAATCAAGCCAAACAACTGCTGTTTAGCAAAACACAGGTAATGGGGTTTGAGTCTACCTCAATATTTCCTTGTTATACCATTTTGTAAATAGTGAAAAAAAAGCAAGATGATGGCCATCATGATCGGTATTTCTCTGCACATGACAAGTAAATCATTAAAATAAGCACTTGTGAAAGTTTTTTTTAACCAGTCACACTTGAACGTTAACTGAAAATGGTTATAATTCTAAAATGGTATCATATTTTTTTCACCAAACATTCGAAAGGCACACCCTTGGCACAGGCCCCTTCAAACCAGAAAATTTAATGAAAAAATTCCACACCATCCAAGCTGTAGGTGAGAGCAAAAAGTACACAACGTTAAGTATAGTTTTTTTTTTCATTTTGTGGTGCTCCATATCTCAAAAACCGTACAAGATGCTGTCACAAAACTTTTCATGTCTTAAGACTCTGGCAGGCTGACTGTGCATGCCACATTTTGTGCTATTTTGTCAAATGACACCAAAATTATTAAGATGCAAAATCTGAGGTTTAACATTGAACAGCCTACTCAGCCTTGCTGTAACTATAGGGGCACTACTGTGCTCCTATGATAGGGCAAATTTAGGGCTGAGTAGGGTGTTTAATGTTACACACCTAAATTGCATCTAAACAACTTGCTGCCATTCAACAGAATTGCATGAAATTTTGCATGTCTGGTCTGGTAGGCAAGGCCTCTTGACTTTGAATGTTTCCTGATGGTTGAATGTCCATATTCTGAGATCCAGATAGTGCAAAAGTAGAAAAATCAGGGGTTGGGGCCTTTTTTGCTCTTACTACAGCACAAATGATTTGGAATTTTGTTCTGAAATTTTCAGTGTAGAAAAGGCTTGCCCTAGAAGAAAAAATTACTTAGCATAGTAATCTTGTTTCTTCCCAGTGATACTCGGGTATTCATAACTTTATGAAGTAAGCCTTCTAAGTAGGACTGCCTGGAGAGAATAGAACAAATGCAAATAATGGAATTCTTTGCACAAGATGACTTTTCAAATGCTGCCCTATACTAACTGCCAGTGTTCTAAAGCTACTGAGATCTCCTAGAAGCCTGGAAAGGTAGGCCCGTGGAACCATAATACTAGAAGTATTAATGATCATTATAAATTGAAATAATAAAGAATTTAAAAACCCATAACCTCTTAATAGAAACCCTCTAACTGGAGAGAGAACACAACAAGGAACTCCCAAAACATCAGAATCACCTGAAAAGAGGGGGGAAGAACACATGTAAATCCTATTTACCAAAACATGTACTAGAAAGTGGCATATATAAAATCTGGTAGCACAGCATACAGGAGTGCACAGGCTGAGGTTCTGGAAGGGGAGGCAGGGTGGGAAGTTATGAATACCTGCGTATCACTGGGAAGAAACAAGATTACTATGGTAAGTAATTTCTTCTTCTAACCCCAGTAATACTCAGGTATTCATAACTTTCTGAAGATTACAAAGCAGTACCTCTGGAGGTGGGCACAGAACTTTGTTTTGGAAACAGACTTTGCAGGACTGCTGTGCCAAACCTAGCATCACCCCTGGACTGAATATCGAGATTGTAGTGCTTTGTAAAGGTGTGCACTGTCTTCCACGTATCTGCTTTACAAATGTCAACCAGTGGAATGGCCCTGGCAGCTGCTGAGGTAGCAGCTGTCCCTCTTGTGGAATGCGTCCTCAACCCTGTTGGGGGCTCCTTACCTGCTTTAGTGTAACAGAACTGGATACACTGGACTATCCATCGAGAAACAGACCTTTTTGAGGCTGGATTGCCTTTTCCCACATCCCCATAAGTCAGGAACAGCTGTTTTCTGTCCTGCCTATGGTCCTTGGAGGCTGTCATGTAGTAGCTAAGAGCTCTTTTGACATCCAGACTGTGAAGTCTTCTTTTGCCTGAGGTGAAATGCTCAGTGAAAAAGACAGGTAAGGTGATGGATTGGTTAATGTGCAAATCAGAAACCACTTTAGGGAGAAATTTCCTGTTTGTTCTCAGGACTACCTTGTCCCTGTGGAATGAGATGTAGTCCTGTTCAATGCAGAGAGCCTGAAGCTCACTGATTCTTCTTGCAGAGGTAATTGCCACTAGGAAAACTGTTTTCCATGTGACATATTTTAGATGAGCCGAAGACATAGGTTCAAATGGATGTCCCATGAGTTTGGCTATGCACACATTAAGGTCCCATGCTAGTACCGATTCCCTATGGGGAGGGTGCAGATGGGCCAGACCCTTAAAGAACCTCCTAAAAATAGGTTCTGAAGCCATTGTTATGTTTGCTCCAGCAGAAATGTAAGCAGATACTGTGGCCAGGTGAACCTTCAGGGTGCTGGGCTGCAGTCCCAGGGAATGTAAGTGAGAAAGGTAGTCAAGAACAGCTGATACCCCAGCCTGTACTGGCAGTAATTCCCTAGTCAAACACCAGACAGAGAACCTTTTCTATTCAGAAGAATACATTTTCTTAGTGGAGGGTTTCCTGTATGCTCTCAGGATGTCCAGCACTGCTTCTGAGAGGAGTAGACTCGCATATTCTAGGTCCTCAAGAGCCAAGCTTTGAGATTGAAAGACCTGAGATTCGGGTACAGCAGAGTTCCCTGACTGGAGGCTAACAGGTTGCGCCTCCAATGAAGGTATATTGGTTTGGGTACAGACATGGAGAGCAGAAGAGAGTACCATGGCTGCCTGGGCCAGTCTAGAGCTATCAAGATTAGAGATGCTGAATGGGACCTGAGCTTGAGCAGTACCCTGAATACCAGGGGAAAGGAAGGAAAGGCATACAGATACTTTCCTGACCAGTCGAGAGCCAGGGTATCCAGTGGCAGTGTACCCCAATCTGGTGGCCTGCAGCAATACTGTGGCAGGTGGTGGTTCTGATGGGATGCAAACAAGTCTATCTCTGGAGTGCCCCATCTCCTGAAGATCACTTGCACCACTTACCTGTTCAGAGTCCATCCATGATGGGCCTGGTTGATTCAACGCAGGGCATCTGCCAGGGTATTGTCTTTTCCTGGCAGATGGATTGCCTGCAAGGATATTCCCAAGGAGTAAGCCAGAGTCCAGATTTTCATGGCTTTTATTTAGAGAGGACCTGACCTGGTGCCTCCCTGTTTGTTTATGTAGTACACTGTGGTGGTGTTGTCTGTTCTGACTTGCACCAATGCTGTAAAAGCTTCTAGTGCCAGAAACACAGCTCGCAAGTTTATGTGCTGGAGGGCCTCTGTAGCTGACCAAATATTTTGGGTTGTGTGATCCCCTAAATGAGCACCCCAGCCCAAGAGAGATGCATCTGTTGTGAGAACAACTGATGGAGACTCCCTCTGAAAAGGAACCCCCTCTCTTAGGTTGGGTTCCGCCTTCCACCACTGAAGGGTTCCAGTGTGCCCTTACGTGGAACTGGATGTCTCTCATTTGGAACCTGGATCCCAAGACTGTGCCTGTGGCTGAGGCCATATGGCCCAGTAGCTGTAGAAACTGTCTTGCAGTTTTGTGTTTGTGTAGACTGAATGAATTTAAAATCAGCTGGAGATTTCTTACTCTGTCCAGAGGCAGATAGGCCCTGCCTTGCAGGGTGTTGATCTCTGCCCCTATAAACTGCAGGACTTGTGCAGGCATAAGGACTTATTTTTTGTGATTGATTAGGAACCCCAGAGACTCCAGGAGCCGTTGGGTGATCTGTAGATATTGTCTGACCTGGTCTGGTGATTTGCCTACCACCAGCCAATCGTCCAAGCATGGGTATACTGTGACCCCCTGCCTTCGAAGGTGTGCCACAACTGCTGAGAGGCACTTTGTGAACACCCTTGGGGCTGAAGAAAAGCCAAAAGGCAGGGTTGAAAACTGGTAGTGGCCTGATGGGAGTCTGAACCTGAAATATTTTCTGTAGAACTCCCTTATGGGGATGTGGAAATAGGCATCTTTTAAGTCCAGTGATGCCAACCAGTCCCCCTTTTGGAGTGATGGCAGTATCAATGCCAAAGTTACCATTTTGAACTTTGGCTTTTCCAGATGTTTGTTCAGAGCCCTGAGGTCCAATATAGGCTGCCACTCCCAATTTTTTTTCTTTTGTGGTGAGGAAATACCTGGAGTAAAATCCACTTTGTCTGTGGTTGATTGGGACATGTTCTACTGCCCTTAGCAGTAGCAGGTTTCGAACCTCTGCCTCCAGCAGTTTCTTTACTGCTAAGGAGGGTGAACTGAAAACCCTGTTTTTTTGAGGAGGAAGGGATTTGAAATTCAGAGATAGACCCTGACGTACTACCCCCAGGACCCACTTGTCCTTGGTGATGTATAAGCAAGCCTGGAGGAAGTGAGACAGTCTGCCTCTGACAGGTAATGAGGAGGCGGCCTGGGCAGACATGTCAGGGTGTTTGTTTTGCTTGGGGCTGAGGCTGGGCTTGCGACCCTCCACCTAGAGCCCCTTCTACCCCTGCCCCTGAAGTACCCTTGTTGTGGGTACTGCTGGTACTGGGGTGTGGCCACTGGTTGAAATAAGGGCCTGGAATGAAAGGACCTGCCCTGGCCTCCCCTTCCATAAGGCTTGGTGGATGGAGAAGCCTTCTCTTTAGCAGAGTTGCTTCTATATGTGGCCTTGTACTCATCCACCTTTTTCATATAAGCCACTGTTGACTCCCCAAATAGAGCATTTGCCTCTAAAGGGAAATCAAGAGCCTTAGACTGAGTGTCTTGAGTAAGATTTGTGGCTCTTAGTCAGGCAAATCTCCTCTGTGCTACCATATTTTACATCCATCTGGCTGCAGTGTCATTTGTGTCAGCAGCCATTTGGAACTGGTATTTAGCCCATTCTAACCCAAATCTGGCAGTTCCTGCCAGGTCATCAGACAGGCGGGAGGGGGCTTTCTGAGTCATGGCCAGAACTGTCTGCCACAAGGACTTCTGGTACTGGGCCGTGTAGGCCTGAAAATTTGCCTGTCATATGGCTAAAGAAGTTGACAAATACCGCTTCTTTGCCATGCTCAGTCTATTTTTCTGGAGTCCTTGTCTGGTGGGTGTGAAGCCAGAGGGACCTTAGCCTTATCACAGGCAGCTGCATGTACAACCCCTTGATGGTCTGGGTGGGTAAAGAGGAACTCTGCTCCTTCCATCTCCATCTGATACTTTTTATCCGTCTTCCAGTCAAGAGCAGGGATGGAATTAGGGGTTTGAAGTATTTTCAGAGCGTCTTTTTTGAAAAAACTTGTTAACAGGCAGGAGGAGAGCTCATTAGCCCCATCATTTCTGGGTATTCCACCTCCTCTTTATCTTCAATCTCCTCCCTTGTGGTGATGTCCAGTGCATCAGCCATCTTCCTCACAAAGGTAAAGTGTGAGGAGTAATCCTCAGATGTTCTGGGAGGAGAGCCAACTTATTGCTCAGGGGATACCTCAGGTTCAGTGTGTTCCCCTTCCTCCTCCTCACATTCACTATACTCTTCTTCTTCTTCTTCTATGAAGGAAGATTTCCCTGTGCTGCCAGCCTATACCACAGGAGTCTGGGCAGGTGGTTGTTGATCAGTGGGCACAAGGCCTTGTAATGCTTGTATTACCCTGAAAGTCTGAGCAATCTCCAGGGGAGAAGGCATTGTGAGGGCAGGCACAGAAGTCCCCTTTTTTGTAGTTGGGGGTTCTGTGAGTTTTAATTTTTTAGTTTTCTTAGAGGTAACCAGAGAGTCAGCTGGTTCAGCAACCCTCTTGGTGCCCTTGTCACCTGTCTCACTGGTAGAGGCAACAACAGATGTGGTTTCACCCACATCAGCGGCGTATCGGATGGTCAGAGCCAGAGGGACCCCCAAGGTGGAGGAAGTTTCTTTTTTAGCCATTCCAGGCATTTTTCCAGAGTTTTTTTCAGGGAATGTTTTACAAATGTCACATTCCTCTTTAAGATGCTCATAACCTAGGCAGGCCACACACAAATTGTGCTTGTCTGCCTTAGCAGGCACTTCCCCACATTCAGAACAGTTTTTGAAACCAGGCTCACTGGTTTACATTTTTGTTTTTTCTGACATTTTTATTGGTTCCCGATAAAAAAAGTAAACTGCTATAAAATTTAATAAACCTAGTGATTGCAGTCGATTCTGGAACTGATAAGGAGCTGATGGAACCGAACCGAGAAAAGAAAATGAACTGGGATTAGCGGTTCAGTAATCGAGTAAAACGGTTACAAAAAAATACATTTTTAAAAGTAAAATTTAGAAATCTAATGGGGTTTTTTAGTCAGAAAACCCTGACTAAAATAAACTAATCCGGTTCCTACCCGGTTAAACCGAACCACAAGTAACTAGTAAAAATTAACTAAATAACACTTAAACAAGCTTAATATACAAATAAAATCAATAAGTATAAGGCAGCAAATGAAATGCAAGGATTCTTATAGTATTTTATACGTTTTTTCATGTCAGAAGGTAAAGTAGAAGAGCGACACTTCGAGCGACCAGACTTTTCAGGCAGAGAGTGAAATCTGAATAGCTTTAGAACACTGGCAGTTAGTATAAGGCAGCCTTTGAAAAGTCATCATGTGCAAAGAATTCCATCATTTGCATGTGTTCTATTCTCTCTGGACAGTCCTACCTAGAAGGCTTACTGCAGAAAGTTATGAATGCCTGAGTATTACTGGGGTAAGAAAGAGGCCTTTTTTCAGTTTGCTGAAAAAATATTAGAAGAAAAAGAATCAGCATTTATATTGCAGTCTTCATAAACACTGTATTCCAAAGTGTTTTACAAGCAATTGTAGACTGGTAATGAAGTAACTGAAAGTGTAATGCAGCCATTTTACACAGCAAATTAATTGGTTCCTGAGTTATAAGGAGTTGAAATTTTGACTCTGAGCAGGCTCAATGAGGTCTTTCATTTATGTGTCTGTTGCGAAAGAAGATGTTCTGGCTTATAAGAAGAATCCTCTTTCATGAGATGAAATTCTTTTTTCACAAGAAAAAGTTCTTCTTTCATCTGACCGCCATCTGGTTTTACATTTTCCAAAAAATAATTGAAAACCCATAAAAATGATACCCTAAAGAAAAGCATACACATGAATCTAGCTAAACTGAATCATTTAACTTGATTCTGGAGTTTGTTGTTTGAAAAAATTACCCCAAAATACAGTTTAGGGCATCCCTTAAATCCCAGATGAAAGACTTAGCAAGAGCTCCCAAATATTCATTTGTGAGCTGAAATTCTTCTTTTGTGAGTCTCACAAAAAAGAATCTCAGCTCGAAAAAGAAGAACTGAATCTTACAGAAGAAGAAATCTGTTATTGTGTGATCTTCTTTAGTGAGATATCTTGTTTGGTGATCTTCTTTTGTAGCAGAAGAAGCTCCCAAAAAAATTTTCTTCTTTCGTGAGGTGAGATTCTTCTTTCATGATCTTCTTTTGTGAGACCATATGAAAGAAGAAAATCAGCTCATGAAAGAAGAACTCCGTCTTTGTATAGAACTTCTGTTTATTACAAGGTAGTTTTAAAAGATTTCTACCCCAAATTTTCAACATGGCCTGTTTTGACCCAAACTCATAAGGTGAAATTTTTCAAATCTGGCCCAGAAGGTGATTTCGCGGTCACTTTGCAAAATCAACTTTCAGGTAGAATTGGAAAAATTTCACCTGATTTGTTCATGAGATGGGGCCATAAAAAGACTATGTTGAAAATTTGGGGTCAAACTATCAAAAAACAACAAAGTTATGAAGGAAGGGCCCTGCCTGTCTATATCTGTAGTCATATGGAAGCATAGGGCCCAGAGAGCCCCGCACTTCCGCAGCCAGATGGAGCTGTTCACACAGATCCCTTTGGGACCTGCATGAATGAGAATACAATTCCACTATCTCAAACAGAAAGTAATGTCATTGCAAAAATACTATATTAATGCACCAGTTAGGATTTAACTTAAAGCAACACAAGTATGGAAATATGGTGTTAGGTTTTCCAACCCTAACTCCCCACCTCCCAAGCAACAAAAGAACAAGAACACACAAGAAATCACAGGCAGTCCAATCATTTACTGTACATGTGTGTAGAGGTGATCATACATGTACAGTAAATGATTGGGCTGATAGATGCAAAGTAAAGCTAATAAAATAGCTATTTTTAATAGGTCCCCATAGACTCTGTATGTTCGGTCCTGAGCACTGTCGCTCCGATGACAACATTCTGCAAAGATGTTGCAGCCATCTTAGGTACATGCAGAGTGTGGCATTTAAACAGGAGACCAAGTTTGTTTATTTTTCTTACACTTGATGAAACAGGATTAAATCTGCAATTTCTGTAAAATGGAGCACAGCATTCAGAAGGTGAGCCTGTAGTCTAAGGCACCATGTATTCCGATTTTTTGGTGGCAGTTTGTACATTTTGCCTATTTACTTGTCCTTTAACATAATGCTAATAAATATTTACCAGAATGCTCCATTTCTCAAATCCTTTTTATCATAAAACAAGACTGACCTAAATGTTCTATATGTGGTGGAACTTTTATTATTTCAGAAAATTTTTCCCTGGACACTCTTGAGAAATGGCTGATTTAGTCTATAAGAGTAACTGTGCATTTATATGCAGCTATTACTGTAGTTGTCCCCTTGCCTATCCAGGATGTAATGTTAAACCAAACACGACTGATGTTGTTTCTTTAGATTTTTGTAATGCATTTATCATTTCTTATTAATCTGTTTACATTTAACTAAAAGAGCATTTGATTACTTGCCACAAAAGAAATAGCTTCATGCATGCAAACTATCATAGAAGTATCATGTGAACTAGAGATGTGGAGTTAGTGCATCTGGCAGCACAAATTACATTTTGACAGAGAAGTTGGATTGATAGCTCCAGCTGTCTACCAGCAGATGAGCTCTATATCCCTGACAGTGAGAGCAGCTTGAACAGACTGAAAACTGTAGGCTCACTCAGGCCATTTCTA
The DNA here is from genome assembly GCA_016271365.2 of Neoceratodus forsteri. Lineage (NCBI taxonomy): Eukaryota > Metazoa > Chordata > Ceratodontiformes > Ceratodontidae > Neoceratodus > Neoceratodus forsteri. Next base: position 523,056,541 of record CM057458.1, read on the forward strand.
TTACACAGATACCGTTAAAAGAAACTAGACTCACAAGGAATCTCAAGTCAATGGGTCAGATAATGAAAAAGCAAACCCTTTTACTTCACATCGCTGCAACTTCGACTGACAACTTCCTTTGAGAAAGACAGAGGGTAAACCCACTGCCACCCAGTACATCTGTCAGTTTCTCCCACACCAGATGTCTCATTTTCTCTTTTAACTTTCCTGCTTCTTTCCTCAGTTCTGTAAAATCAGACTCTTTTTAAGGGAGAACAAAGCCTGATGCGACTTGTCTTCCAGTCCCATCAGTTGTACAACAGAAACAATGGGTATTATTATTGAGAGTCACTGTCAGTGCTGTTGCTGGAGTGCTGGAGACACTTACCCAAGTGAGCAGACTCTCACACAGCTCAACCCGATCTACCGCCACAACATTTATTGCTTCACCCTGTAGTGGGTTGCTGGAGAGGGGCACCCAAAGCTCCACATTGTCTTGCTGCCCCAGTCTATAACAGATTGGTGGAGGATTTCACTTGATGAGAGTAGCACTCTCTGACTCTCCCAATGGTGTGTATCAGTGTAGGTAGGCAGCAGTGCCGGTGTTGTCGCCTACAGCCACTGCTGTTGCACACTCCCTGCCCACTCTCTTCCTCTCTGCTCTCTCAGCTCCTTCACCTCTTGTCTCATGCTTAGTGCTGTCTCCTGGCCACTGGGTCCTGAAGCTGCCACCCAGCACTCACTGTGCAGATGCACATTCCTTCCTGAGCACTGTAGGATGACCACAGCACTGCCTGTTGGAAAACAGAGGTTCTGACATCACCACCTTCTGGAAGTGAAGCAATAGAGGTGCTGTGGCTGCTGCCTGAAATGTGTCTGCTTTGGGTGGCAGTGGGGGGGGTCACAGAGGTCATGGAGCCATGATATCATCCAGTGAACTTTCCCTGTGCCCACCTGCCCAGCACTGCTGCACTTGCATGTCCCTGACTATCAGAAGCCAGCACTGTGCAGAACAATGAGTGCCATCTGGTGTCATGGTGAGGGGCACTGACGTGACCTTTATGTAGTATCGACCTACCTTCTTAATTGGAAATTGGCATTTAGTAATGTGCCTGGTTGTCTGGCTGGAGTTCAGGAAGTGAATTATACAATTCTCTTGACAGGCAGCTGCTGGGGGAGGAGAAGCACCAAGAAATGTGTGGACTTCTCAGTGGAAGATAATCAGTTATTTGACACTGCTGAACTGCTTGTCAACTGGCTTCTTGCAAATGAAAGGGCCAAAACATTCTCTGATAGCAGCGCTTTGGTCTTATCAACTACACAAAGTTTCCACCCAGCAAACAGTGACCAGTGTCACAGTTAGCTTGCCAGGTCATTGGTCTGTCTATGCCCAAGCTCAATGCAGCTTGAACTGCAATGGACGCAACAGTAACACACTACTGAAATGCAGTTCATAGTAGCAAGTTGTTTGCTGCACAGGCATGCACATGCAAACATAAAAGGGGAAAATAGCTGCCTCCTCTTAGGGTAAGCCACCAGGCAGTAGCCCTGAAAGAGGGGGATGTTGGGTTGGTGAGTGGTACTAAATGGAGAAGATATTCTAGAAGAGCTACTGTTCCAGTAAGTAACTTCTCTATTGTGAAATAATCAGTCTTCTCCTTAGAATCTCAGTCTTTGGTCAAAGTAAACAAACTCTCCTTATAAGGGAGGATGCTGCTGACCCCAGAGACTCCAGGATCAGCCAATCAAGGGATGCTCAGGATCAGGTAGGGTCGCATCACCTGGAAACAGAAGCTGTAGGAGTCCCAGAAGGTTCCCGATTGATCCACAGGGAAAAGAAGTAACTGGGACAGGTGAAGCCATGGCATCCATCTGAATCAGACATCAGACCCTACAATCCTGGAGGCTACCTTGCTGGAGTCATAAGATAGCTTCAAATGGTGCTGAGCTGGCCCCAGGCCACTGGTGGAAATGTCCATGGCTTAACTAGCTGTACAGCTTCAGACATAGCACAGAGCAAATTGTGAACCAGCATTCATAGATAACACTGGTATGTTGCCATATGGGCCTGATGAGAAGCTATGAACAGTACCAACTTGCAGTGGTTAAGACCTTCGTGCCCAGCACGCTCAATCTACTAGAGTCTGTGTTAGGAGGAAACTTCCCCTTTAGAGGCTGGGTGCTTCCCTGGGTCTGGAAAACAGGGAGTCTGGGGCTGGGCTGAGGTGTGTCTCCAACAGACCCAGTGGGTGTGCGATATTGCAATTGGGGGTCCTAGGGGAAGGGAGGTATGGAAAGGGGGATGCCTCCAAACTTCCCTTCTTACCTTCTCCATTGATATATGACAGGGAGAGACCACCATGTTGTTGCTGCTGGAAACTCTAATGAGTCCCAGAGGCAGGGCAGTAGGATAGTGACTGAAGTAATAAAGGACATCCAGAGCTTCCATCATCTCTCACACAAATTGCTGGTACATAATTTACTCAGAAACAGCACTTAAGTGGAGGGAAGACTTGTTGTCCTCAGAGGTGGACTCTGTTGGAGATGATGTCAGAAATCCACTTGGATGGGAAGCAGTGGAGAGTGCCTAGAACTAGGCCCTGTCTGATTCCATGTACCTTGTCTCCACTGCCTTCAAAGAGAGGCGGTACTGGCCCCGTGATAAGGGGCCCAAAGGCCAATGTTGTGGCCACATTACTAAACAAAGCCAGAGGCACTCGAAGGAAAGATGTAGAAGGGGAAGTGACAACCTGGGATGTCTTCACACCTGTACCTCAGGCTGTACCCTGAGACTCTGATGGCCTCCTTACCAAGTGAAGGAGCAGGATGAGTGTCCCATATCTAAAACTCCTACCTCGGAGGAAGTTGTAGAATAATTGACTGGAGGGGTGCCACTGAGAGGACAACCAGCTTTCCCACTGACTAGGCCCTGCTTCCCGTCCTAGCCACAAGCTGGCATTGATGTCTGTACCAGCACCAGCAAGGGACCTGATATCAGCACCATTCCCCAAGGTGACACCACAAGTGGTGTTGACATTGACAGCAGCCGAAGCACTGATGCCAGAATCCCTAGAGCACCAGTGGCAGCACTGATGTCAGCCTCAACACTGATACTGACCTCGCCCTCTGGCACTTTTGCTACTGAGGTCAGCTTCGTCATCAACACCAACATCAGCACTGACCTCAACACCAACCCCCACACCGACATTGCAAGTAGGGTTTGTACTAGAATCTGCACAGATGTTGCTGTTGCTCTCAGTCAGCAAGGTAAACAGTGAAGACAGCAGAAGCTACAATAACGGTCAGGGTCGTCATCGCCATATAAGTGGCCAAGACCACAGGTGTTGGTCCTGACTCCTTGGTGGCCCACTGCGGAGGGAAAATGGGCCATGGAGAGTTCTTCCTTGGCCACCCAGAATGAGATGAGGGTTCACCCAAGACCACCACTACCGGACACTCCGTCACAATCCCAACACGGTGGGGGAAGGGAGAGCTCCATGCCTCAGCCAACTCCAAAAAGTAGTGAGGGGACCTGGAGGAACAGTCCAGTGACCAACCTTGAGATCTCCTGGTCTAAGGCCCGCCCCCAGACGTGGGTGCAGTGAGACAGTACAGTTATGTAAAAACTTACCATAACAGTAGATCTTCGAGAGGAGCTCTTGCAGTAGGCAGCACTGGTAGGACTGAAGCCACCAGGTGCAAGGATCACACGAAAAACGTCTAGCTAGCAGTCTACTAAGGGGAACCGCACCCCCCGATGTCAGCACGCTGACACTGGCCTATCCTATAAAACGAGTGATCCCCCAGACCTATCTCAGTTCTCCTGCCAGAGATCCTGGTACAGAAAGCAGAAATGGAGAACTGAGGCAGTTCCTCTGAGCCGAGGAAAAGTAAAATAGCTGTAAAGGAGAAGAAGCAATCAGGGGGAAGAAGGGAGGGAAAGCAGCACCTGCTGCAAGAACTCTTCTTGACAATCTATTGTTACGGTAAGTTCTTTTATGTAACTGTACTATCTTACTTTGAGTGGGCTCTGGCAGCAGGCAACACCGGTAGGACTAAGTCCCAAGCAGTACCACAACTGATTGTAAGTCAGCCAGGAGGAGGCAAACAGACAGCAGAAGGCGCTGTTCATGCGAGAAGGCCCTGAGGGATAGGTAGTCCGAAACTGGCCCTGCGTCTAGAAGCAATGTCCAGACTGCAGTGCCAGATAAAGGTGTGAACCATTCTCCAAGTGGTAGCTGCACAGATGTCTGCAGCAGAGACATTCAAGAAACAGGCGGTAGGGGCAGCCATAACTCTAGTAGAGTGATCCTTAACCGTTCCGGGCAAGGGCTTGTTGTACTTATGGTAACAGTACACAATGCAATTTGTCAACCATTTAAACAAACATTGTTTTGAAACAGGTACCCCTTCTCTCTTAGGGGCCAACGAAACAAACTGATCAGTCTTTCTAACCAGTTGGGTGAAGTTAGTGTAATAACAGAGCACTCTATGAACATCAAGAGTATGGAGTAAGGCCTTCCCCTAATTAGACTACTCAGGGAAATAAACAGGCAGGTGGATGTAGTGGTTTAGCTTGAACTCAGACACCACCTTAGGTAAAAGCTTAGGATCTGTATGCAAAGACACCCTGTCTTTGTGAAAAACCAAATAAGGCTCTTTACACATCAGAGCCTGAAGCTCAGAAATCCACTGAGCAGAAGTAACAGCAACTAAAAAATTGCAGTTACGTAAGAACTTACCGTAACAGTAGATCTTCGAGAGAGGTTTCTGCAGTAGGTCTTCACATGTAGGACTGCGCCCCCTGGCGTCAGGTCTGCACGGCAAACCTGTAGATAGCAATCATCAGCGAGAACCACCCCCGACATCAGGTGTCGTGACGTCAGCCCGACTATAAAAGGGGTGGTCCTGTGCCTGCTCTCCAGTTCTTTTCCAACAGAGACCTATAGAAAAGTAAGGATGAGATCGGAGTAAAAACTCCTCAGATCTCACTTCCACTCTAGTCCCGAAGGACTAGAAAGGATGGAAAATAGGGATAAAACATCCAAAAACTGGGGGAAGGAGGGAGGGAAACTAGACCTACTGCAGGAACCTCTCTCAAAGATGTACTGTTACGGTAAGTTCTTACGTAACTGCAATATCTTACTTCGAGAGGGTTCCTGCAGTAGGTCTTCACATATAGGACTGAATACCAAGCAGTACTAAAGAAAAACAAAAACATAGGTGCATCCAGGAGAAGGAGAAGTCGCCATGAGAAATCACGACAGGAGGCCTTGCAAGACTGCAAGACCAAAGCCAGTTCTGCGCCGAGAGGCAATGCCCAAACTGTAATGCTTAGTGAAAGTGTGAACAGACGACAATGTGGCCGCTGCACAGATCTCTGCCATGGACACATTCCTAAAAAAGGCAGTAGAGGTCACCACACTATGGGTGGAATGGCCTTTTACTGCCCCAGAAGGACTTCCATATTTGTATTACGAAAATGGATGCAGTTAGCTAGCCATCGAGAGATGGTTTGCTTGGATATAGCCTTGCCCTGGCACTGTGGAGCAAAGACTATGAACAGTTGGCTCGATTTCCGAACCTCTTTAGTCCTGTTCGTGTAGTACCTCAGGATCCAGTGCACATCAAGAGTGTGCAGCAGGTGTTCCCCCCTGTTGGAATATTGCGGGTAGTATACTGGTAATTCCATGCTCTGGTTCAAAGTGGTTTCCAAAACCACTTAGGGTAAAAAAGAAGGATTAGTCCGAAGGACTACTTGGTCCTTATTAAAAATCAAATAAGGTTCTTAACAGACAAAAGCCTGTAACTCGGAAACCCTTCTGACCGAATTAACTGCGACTAAAAATAAGGTCTTCCAGGAGAGGAAGCGTAAGGCGCAGGAAGAAGCTGGTTCAAACGCGGGTAAGGTAAGCTTCTCGAGCATGAAATTCAGGCCCTTGGGGGACAAGGATTCCGGATTGGAGGTTTCCAATGAAGGATACCTTTCAGGAAGGTTTTGGCAACCTTCAGCTGAGCCAAGGTTTTGCCCTGCACCGGGAGGTGGTAGGCCGACACCGCAGAAAGGTGGACCTTAATGGCAGAGTAGCTAAGGCCCGCCTCAGACAAATGTGCGAGGTACTCTAGAACCTGGGAAGCTGAGCACGAAAATGGATCCCAGCTCCTTGCTTGGGCCCATATCGTGAATCTCTTCCACTTCATCACGTAAGTAGACCTGGTGGAGGGTTTCCTAGCCTCCACTAGAATATGCGCAACCTGCGAAGATGCCCCATAACGAGAAATCGCTATGTCCACAGGTGCCACACATGAAGGTGGAGAGACTGAAGGCTCGGATGCACCAGGGTGCCCTGCTCCTGAGTCAGAAGGTCGTGGGAAATGGGCAAAAGAACTGGAGGTCCCAGTGCCAAATGTTTGTAGCAGAGGATACCAAATTTGGCGCGGCCAAAGTGGGGCAATGAGGATGGCATGGGCTCCCTCCTGTTGAAGTTTCACCAAGACCTTCTGAATGAGAGGAAAGGGAGGAAAAACGTACAGAAACCTCCCTGTCCATGAAAGAGACAGCGTGTCTCACCAAAAAGCACCATGCCTGGGAACAAGCGAGCAGAAGATGGGTAGTTTTGCGTTGTATGGGGAGGCAAACAGATCTATCTCTGGCTGAACCCAGCGAAGAAAGAGATCTTCGACCACCTCTCGACTTTAACTCCCACTCGTGAGCCCTGGCCACTAATCGACTGAGGCTGTCCGTCAGGACGTTGCTTACGCCCGGGACGTGGACTGCTGTCAAGTAAAGGCTGTGCTGAATTGCCCAGTACCACACCCTCATTGCTTCTCTGCAAAGAGGGTATGAATGGGTTCCTCCCTGTTTGTTCAGATACCAGACAGTGGACATGTTGTCCGTCTGGACTAGAAGAGATCCCGGAACCAGAAGCGACTGCAATGCCTGGAGTGCGTAAAGAACCGCCCTGGTCTCCAGAACATTGATGTGCAGCATCAGCTCCTGGTTGGACCAAGATTCTTGTGTCTTATGAGACCCCAGATGGGCTCCCCAGACCAGGTCTGAGGCGTCCGTGGTGAGAATCTGGGATGGGACTGAAGGATGAAAAGAAATTCCCTTCGATAGGTTTGAGAGATCCTGCCACCAGCAAAGATCTCTCTGAAGACTGTTGGAGATCATGACCTTTTGGCGACCCTCATGTGAAGCCTGGCCATGGGAACTGTCAAAATGGCAGCCGCCATCAGTCCCAGGAGACGGAGCACGGAGTGTGCTGGGATCCATTAGGCCTGGGCCACTAGCGTGGCCTGAGAAGCTAAGGTCTCGGCCCGATCCGATGGCAGAAAAGCCTTGTCCTGAACTGTGTCTAGTACAGCTCCAATAAACTGGAGTTTCTGGGATGGTACTAGCTGGGATTTGGAAAAATTGACCGTTATGCCCAGAAGAGCAAACAAGTTCAAAGTGAAAGAGAGAGACTCTTTCAGGCTGGAAGGAGAGAGTGCTGCGAGGAGCCAGTCGTCCAGGTACGGGAAGACATAAATGCCCTGATGGTGTAAAAATGCCACCACCACCGCCAGCGCTTCAGATAAGTCAATTTTGGACGTATTTTACGTCCAAAAATCAGCTAAAAACGTCCAAAAATGCACTATCTGGAGTCAATTGATGTCAGTAATACTTATGTAGTTTAATGCTGACGCCTGGTTTTTATAGTGTGGACGTCACGTCATCATTTGTTTTACTCAGTTTTGGAGTAGTCTAGCCCGCCCACTGTGGAGACATAAAAATTTTTTTTTTCAGTGCAGTCCTGTCCATCTGCTGCACACCATCCAAAATGGGCCAATAATGCTCCTCTGGCTCCTGTGGGTGTAGCGTGCAACCTTGTATATGCAAAATGCACCAATAATGATGGATGATTGAGTAAGGAGGAGGAGTTGGGAGCTGCTTTACTGGTGGTGCTTGCTAAGTTTAACCGTGATGCAATGCACCACGACTTAGTAGGGAGTGTGCTGTGTGCCACCAGCAGTCTGCACAGAGGAGGAAAAAGGAAGCTCTGTGGCTGCACAGAGAACCGTGTTGATCATCGGTGTGTGCATCTTCCGGTTGTCCCATAAGCGGCCGAGATTGTACAAAAATATAGTCTAAGTCATTATCAGACAGAGATCTGATCTGTTCAGGCTATCCTGGTCCACTTTTACTGTAGAGACAGTAAAGACGAGTAGAGGCCAAGAGCAGGCTGGAGACCCTGTGGTGCCCAATCCCATCGTCCTTGAGCGGCAGTGCGTAGTAGTACCAATACCAAACACAACTTGAAGATACGCAACTGAAGCCAGACCAACGAGTGAGGCCCCTGGACACAAGAGGAGGAGAGGCTCGGAGCCACCTGAGGACAGCCAGTCAGGAACAACAGCGGAGGATCGAGTCGAGATCAGAAGTGCTCGTGGACGTGCAGCACAAAGAAAATGCCCATAGCTCAGCCTGGGTGAGGCCTAGTTGGAGCCACGACTCACGAGTGTGCCGTGTGAGTGGACAGAGAACAGGACCAACTGAACACCTGCAGCAGCAGCCAGTCAGTTCTCAGAGGTGGGTGGCAACCAAAATTAAAATTTAAAGTTTAAGTTAAGCTAAAGGATTGTGTGGTGGTCGGGTGTGTATTTAGATTAGGATGGGGTCAGGGAGGGCACACGCACACACCACCAGTAGGTTGCAAGGGAAGGCCTGCAGGCTGAACAGCAGACTAATGGTGTTGGCCGTGCTGCTGTAAGGGGATCGGGGAGTGGAGCAAGTGGGTGGGTGGGCGGACTTGAGCACACTGGGTGGGGTAGGGAGGGAGGGAGGTTGGTTTAGGCAGGCGGCAGGCTACAAGTGGCCGGACTCTCCGGTGGTGGTTCCGTGGTTGGTAAGTGTCTCCGGGCGGCCGGCACAACAAAGCACCAGGCAGTGGAGTAGCAGGTCAGTTGGAGCCTCAGAGGAGCGAGGTGAGTAGTAGAGGAGTTCAGTGGAGAGCGCTATCAGCACAGCCAGCCAGCATCTTCCCAGTAGAAGGTAAGCAGCTGTTGGCAGCTAGGACATTGTTTCTTATTTGGCCTTGCCTTACCCTTAAGCCAGGAACACTAGTACAAATACCTCAGTATGAATTAAGGAAGACCGCCATTTTGCAGTTCCTTACATCATGGTCTTTGTGGGTTGGGGTTTATCGAGCAGGTGCCCACTTCCAGCATATAATTTAAAATGCAAATTTGTCAGCAATCCCACCAAGGCAACATCAGTGGGTCAGCAACACTGGTACACAGGAACTTTATAAGGGATTTTATCAAAATAAAAGAAAATAATGAATCAGCGACTGAGTGAATATATTGGAATGTAGTCCTGAGCTCCCAGCTTTTGGTTTTTCTGGACGACTTTAGAACACCTTCTGAGCTCTACTTAAAAGACTTTTGACACCATTACCCAATTTTTTTTGTATTATGGTTTGTATGAAATCTAGGTAGGTCACGCATCCACCTCCCATCTCTGATCCACTTCCTGGTCACCCTGTCTAAGTACTCTATCAGATTTGTTTGACAAGATCTTCCCGCTGTGTATCCATGCTGGTTTCATGCCCAGGTTCCTAAACTTGTGCTGTAGCCAATCACAACTGGCGGGCGACAAGCACATTTTGTGGTTTTGGATTGTCTGTGTGTGCTAGTCTGGGGGGGTGGGATCACTCAAGTCTTGAAATGAAAATGTTTGGTTTCATGCATACAATCACAATGTCAGTCTTGAAGCATCTTGCTTGCAAATGTAATAGCCCATGTAGAGTAGCAAGCAGTAGTAGAGTGGTGTTCATACGAGGTGGCAGTGGCAATCTCCACAACCATAGAAGGTCAGCACAGCACTGTCTCTATAAAAACTTCATACGCTTCGTTTGCTTTTTTCCTGATGCAGTGCATAGCATCTGACTGACGGTGAGCTGAGCTGACTGAAGGAGCCACCACAAACCAGTAGAAGAAGTCAGCAGCAGCAGGGTACCCTGGGTAGCATGTGGTGATCGTACCGTATATCATTCGAGAGGAAGCCATCACCAGCGACAGCATTTCATCACCTTTATTTGCAAAGGTACTTACTGTTACTGTTACCTCTGTCTCTTCAGTAGAAATGTTAAAATGCTTTTTTTTGTTGGGTTTGAGGCCAGGTTGCTGGGGTAGTTGGTGGGGAGAGTAGTACTGTGGATGTAGGGGTAGCTACCATAGATATAGAGGAAGGGATAATGCATGAGCATCAGTGTATTAATCATAATGATGAAAAGGACTTGGCAAGGTTGGAGGAATGGTCAGAAGATGGCAGGTTTCATTCAATGCAAAGAAGTATAAAATAATGCACCGGGGAAACTAAACACAGGGAAAGAGTACACAGTTGGGGGGAAGTGGTAACAACAACAGCTTTGGGCATGTGTACTAGGTCTCAGTCTGCACAGTTGGGGTTTGTGTTTACAGAATAAGCTGTGTATTTACCACTGGGTCCAGGAGATTGATGGGGCCATGCTAGACCTATCTTCTGGAGGGAACCCAGTAAGTCCATGCATGAAGCAATGTAGTAATGTCCTGCAGTCTGTGCAGATGGGATCCTACAGACTAGTGTGACTTTATTAAACAAATTCTCTTTAGAACAACTTAGAGTAGTCTGGTCACCCAAAGCTTTACAACATAACACTTGGCAAATGTATTATCTCCATTAACCCACATACATTACAATGGGTTCAGATTTGTTTTGTCACTATGTGATGACAGTCATGTGTGATTGCTTTGCTGGTAAAGTAGCGTACACATGTTGAAGTGACTTTATATATGCTTTAGATAACCTGCTGGACAACCAACCTGAACCAACTGTGCATAAACAACACCTCGTGACACAAATTTTGAGAAGGAACTGTCGGACACATCGAATATGTCAAGCTCAGTGTCAGCTTGTGTGTGAAGACCTAAAAGAGAACCACCACCACTACCACAAACTTTTATTAGACTGGTTAATAAAAAATCCTGCAACTCAGTGCTTACATTGACTCTGAGGGAGTTCATCATCTGTGAATGGACCGACTGCTGATTGTTCTTCAATTCCAATATTGAAATGGAAAGTGACAGCTGCAACCTTGCTGTAACTTCAATTTGTTATTTGATGACTTTCCTACGCTTCAGTTATCAGATAGTGATGATTGTTCTTCTTGTTGATATCCCACACCAGAAGTTTTCAGGGTCACACACAAGTGACACAACAATTATCAGTTGTTCTGAAATCATGCAGTGGTGACACTAGAAATCAGAACAGTCAATTATCAGATGCTGTGAAATCTGTTGTTATGCGAATTACAGACATCAGTGGAAACTGAATTTGATTGGCTGGAGGCAAGAGATGGGAAATGTTTTGCTCTGTGCGCTGCTCAGATCGCCTGTCCTCACAAACAAATTTGCTACTACAGGCAGGTGCGTTAATGTGCATGCAGTATGTCTGACAGTAACGGTTCCGAGTAGCCTGATTGGCTGTCACAAAATGGGCTTTGGCTTCTCCAGTTCACAGCTGTGGTGGTGGTAGTGAATTAAGTGGTAAGGCATGCCATGAGTGACATCATAACCATCTAGGGAGAGTTATGGTGTGATAACAGCCCGCCCACCTCCAGATGTTTTGAAGCACGAGGTGTGTGTAGCCGCGCTTCCACCACTGAGCAGGGCCCCTGTTACCCAACCATAACTCACCCCATGAAGTGCCATATTGTGCTAATGAAATGTGTCCTTTTGGAAACCATTATGAATTTTTAAACAGGTTGTTTCAACTAGGACACATTGTGCTGTGATAACAGTCCAAGTAGTCCAGTAATTTGTTAAAGAGGTTAACCTGGGCTGTTGTGGTGGGATATGGGTCAGTCATCAAAGCATCTGCCTGCCAATCAGAATTCAGCATTTTTCACCACATTTCATATAATCTGATATTGAAATCGGTAGAAGGGATGCTGAATTCTGATTGGCAGACAGATGCTTTTTGTATGACTGACCCATAATCCCACCACAACAGCCCAGGTTAACCTCTTTTAACAAATTAATAACATTTCAAAAAAAATTACTGATTTTTATTACCACAATACAGCACCTCCTCAGGGGTGGCGGGTGTTTTATGTAATCAATAAGACATGACAGGTATGGATGGACAGATTTTAATGCACATGGCCAGGGCATAATTTGGCACAAGGCCTTGGCGATACCTTTAATATGGCGTGACGGTAAAATCTGTTCATGCCTACACATCTTGTTGCTTATTTTATATTCATCATAGTTCATCTAGTGAAGGCTTGCTACTTTTATTATTAATTTTAACAGAAATGACAATTTCTGACTCAAGTATGCTGACTTTGTCACCTGTGTTTCAGGACTGCACTGTCCTCTCCTCACCTAGATGCTCATAATGGTTTGATAACTTGCAATGGACATAGGCCAGGTGGAGTGCAAGCAACCAATAGAATCCTGCAGATTCATCTGCAGAGAGAATGTGAATACTGAGTCACCACACCAGTATTATCTACTTTAGAATATCACAGAACATACATAGATCTTCTTTGGGGTGATCTCACTCATCAGGTAGGTATGGTACCAGTACCGCAGCAGCACCACTCAACACTATATCGATAGGAATGTCACTGTCAGTGAATGGAAATCCACATGGAAGATTTCTCCGCAGTACATTGCTCACTCCTCAGTTCTTTCTTCCACCATCGAAGTTGCAAGCACATTCTCCAGTGAAGAGCAGTGCAGTGTTGGTGGATTTAGCACTTTTTCAAAGTAGGGCTTACTGCCACTTGGAGTACAATAGTATCACACATTGTTTCACCGAGGTGAGTATTACTGTCTTGATATATTTAAGAGCCCATGCATTTTTGGAAGGATCCTACGACTTCTGTCTTAAGTTCATGGAGTCACGGGCAGATTCACTTGCCAAGCTCTTCTGTTTTGAGCTTAAGAAGATCCTTGGCTTGGCCATTTGTTCCAAGTCTCCTGTCTTAAGTTTATGGAGTCACGGGCAGATTCAACTCTGCCAAGCTCTTCTGTCTTGAGCTTAAGAAGATCCTTGGCTTGGCCATTTGTTCCAAGTCTCCTGTCTTAAGTTTATGGAGTCATGGGCAGATTCACTTGCCAAGCTCTTTCTGTTTTGAGCTTAAGAAGATCCTTGGCTTGGCCATTTGTTCCAAGTCTCCTGTCTTAAGTTTATGGAGTCATGGGTAGATTCACTTGCCAAGCTCTTCTGTTTTGAGCTTAAGAAGATCCTTGGTTTGGCCATTTGTTCCAAGTCTCCTGTCTTAAGTTTATGGAGTCATGGGCAGATTCATTTGCAAGCTCTTCTGTTTTGAGCTTAAGAAGATCCTTGGCTTGGCCATTTGTTCCAAGTCTCCTGTCTTAAGTTTATGGAGTCACGGTGTTGGGCAGATTCACTTGCCAAGGTCTTCCCCCCAGGGCTTGCAAGTTGTGCGTTGATCTGATCCCTTCTTTACTAGAGTGATGGTGGGGAAGGACTGCGGATGGAGTGTGTGTGAATGACTAGTGCCACAACTATATTGGGCTGGTGAGGTCTTGCTGATGGTGTCACATAGGTGGCCAAAGTTGCAAACTTAATAAAACCTGGTGTGTTTACTGTCATTCCATGATGGTGAAGAGTGCCTATGGTGCACTTGTAATCCACCTGGTGAGTGAGATCACCTTATAGATCTACTCTTTATGGTACATTCTACATATCTGTTATTTCCTGTGTCACTGATGTATGCCATTTCATTGTAGTAAGTAAAGCAGACAGCAGCTTAGCCTTTACTGTTTTATTCTTCTTTATCCAATTCCATAGTATTTACAAGAAAATAATTTTCCTATTTTAGAAAATTGTCGAAATCAACCTCAGGAAGCACAGTCAGACAAAGGACCATCAGTACAGCACTGGAAGCAGACATTCTTAGAAGGAGACTGTATGAGTTAGTGACAATGATGGGCAGAAAGTTCAGAAGATAATGATTCAGCTATTAAATTTGTAAAGACAGTGAACGAATCTGTTTAAAGCGTGTACTTTGCAGCAAAACAGATATGGTAAATTGCAGTGTCAACTAGCTTTTACATTTCATTCGCTGGACAGGAGGTCAATGCTCAGTACATGATATAAGTATGATTACACTGTTCATGATGTTCAGAGAAGTATTGTGAAAGTATTAGATAGAAAGTCATAAAGAAGCCTTGCAAAGTCCTGTGTTTGGCTTGTAGTTGATGAATCCACAGATCTTTCAGTCCACAAAACTGTAATAATGTATATTCGATATGTCAGTGAAGGAAATGAAAACAAAACTAATTGGCAACATCAGGGTAAAGGATGGTTCAGCACATCACTTAACTGAGGCTATTGTAAACAGATGTCAGGCCCCTGGGCTTTGTCATGAGTAAACTTGTGGGGTTAGGTAGTGATGGGGCTAGTGTAATGATGGGCAAGTCCATGGTGTTGGTGCACTTTTGACTTCACTACATTCACCTTTATGGTTCATGTCCACTGTTTGGCTCATAGATTGGCTTTTTGTTCACAAGTCTGCTACTCACTTTAGATACCTACAAGACTTTCAGAGTAACATTAATGGTACATATGCCTATTTCAGTACATCTGCTGTTAGGCAGGCAAAGCTAGAAGATATGCAAAGGGTGATTGGTACAGTAAAAGGAAAGCTGAGAAGCAATTAACATACGTTGGTTGTCAATGCAAAATGCTGTAAATGCATTACATAAATGTTACCCTGCTATTCTCCTATACTTAAAGAAGACAGGAACCATGCCAAAGCTCAGGGCCTTCACACGTTTCTCACTACTTATATTTCTGCAGCTGTTCTATGTATGTTCTGGTGATATCCTTAAAGTAATGGGAACTCTTTTGTAAATCCTTTCAAAAAGGAGGATGCTGTATGTGGATGTGAAACCACAAGTGTTCTGTGCAATTGGTGAGTTAGAAAATATGAAAAGTGAGCCAGGCCCAATCCTGACAGCGCTTCAAGAGGCATGTGAAATTGAGACTAGCGATAGTGGACAAATGACAGCATGTTGAAAATAAAGGAATCTTGGTAAGATGACATTCAGATTGAACTCAAGTGTTCACATAAAATGACAGCACAATTCTCAAAACTGAGGAGGAGTATCTCAATACTCTTATAAGCAACATGAAGTGTAGTAGTGCCAAATTTAAAACGGAAGCACTTGGATGCCATTGCCAATCTAACTGACCCACAGTTCTGTAGTAGACTGTATATACAGTCAATATTCAGAAAAGCTTAGAAGTTGTTTGTGAAAAATTTGGTTCCAACACACAATATGACACTGATCAAGATGATACTGAGACAAATATTCATAAATGCAAGCCTTTACTAGATGAAAATTGTCTCCCGCTCAGACTGGGCAAAAGCAAAGGCAATGATGCTTGGATGCTATAGGAACCTTAGTTCCAAAGCTTTATGAGAAGGGTAATTTCAAAGTACTCTGATACAATGCCAGTGTATTCAACATTATGTAATATCGCTTTATGCATTCCACTGACATCTGTAGAATGTGAGCGAGGTTTCCGTGTGCAGAATAGGATAAAGACAAAATTTCGTTGTTCACTAACAGAAGATAGCCTACAGCTACTAATGAAACTAAACATGGGGCCTGACTCTCCGGGACTTTGAAGTCTATAAACCTGTGACGTGTTGGAAAAAAAGAAAAAAAGGCGCTTATATGTCTTTGTGGCAAAATCAAAAGGGAGGAGACTGAGAAGCCAAAGTCCCAGACAGAGACAGTCAGGTTTCATGTTTCTGGTAGCAGCAGCAGCAGCAATACCTCGTAAGAAGCAAAGTCAGATGACCTCAGAGGTAGCCACACACACCAAACAATGATTATGTCAGTATGTCACTATGTGCATCAGCAGCAATACCTGTTCTGACACTGCAGATGATGGCAGCGCAGTGCCAGTGCCACTGCAGTTTATCCTTACAAGCAGTACTAACAGAAGTGCTCATGATGGGGGAGGGCTGAAGATAGTGAATTAGGCGATGAGGATTTCCTGGAAATAATAGAGGGCATGGATGACAACAATAGCGAATAATTACATACTTTCAAATTGGACTTCGCTTTGATCCAGGTTCAGGTACACATTTTGGCCCAACACAACTTACATTGACAGATACATGCTGCACATTGAATCTGTAGAAGTAATTATCTGAAAACCAGTATTATAAATAGTAAATTCACTCGAAAGCTGTGAAGAAAGCAAAATGTTTATTTTCTTTTGTTGTATGACTTACTGTCACAGTGCTGCTGTGCACTGTACATTGATGGAGTGTATAGGACAAGGCAGCGATAGCTGGTGCAGGAAGCATTGTTGCAGCCTAGCTGCTGCAAAAGTGCAGTGGTGATGGCTGGGAGAGGAGGGGACTGGTGTGACTGTGAGTTGCTGAACATAATGGAATATGGTAGGGCATTGATAATGAAAAATTAGTTGCTTACTGTTAAAAGAAGACATAAAGTCTATTGTTCACATCACATGATGATGTGCTGTACCTATGGTTGGTGGCAATTTATGGTGACAGACACTAGCAGTACGAAAGGTACATACTACATCTAGTAAGTACACAACAGGTTGCATTGCCTCACATTGTTGGAGGTAATGGATGTGATACAGCAGTCACATTACATAACGCAAGAATGGGTATACAATGTACTGGGGGTCGGACATAAGGAGATATGCATTTTACATATGTTTTCTGCATTACTCTGTCTCCCAAATCAATTCTCTCCACACGTAACCAAAAACTGGTTTATGTGACTCAGCAAGACAACATCTTGCCAGGCCATTAGTCAATTACTGTTATATATTTGACAATTTTAGCACTGACTCACACAGACTGATTTTTTGGCCTTGATACATCAAAATGTCATCACTCGCAGGAGTCACCCAGTCTCTGCAAAGTGTCAACTTAAGTTCATCCAACCAAGTGCCAAACACCTATGGTACATTAGCAAGTTGAAATGTTTTTAATGTTTCAAAGTATATAACAATTGTATTACCAATTTAAATGTTATCATTAGCATCTTTACCTTGTTCAATAAGTTCTAAGTTAGAATGGTAAGGTAGGTTTTAAAATGCTGTTCCTTGATTGAAAAGACTGTCACAGTTAAATCTATGACGATGTAATACAATAATTTCCCATCCAGGCACTGTCAGTTGCAGCAGACACCCATGTAGGACTTGGTTATTTATCCATGATGGTTATGTATTACAATACATACACAATAACAGGCAGGCCAGCCAAAATACATTGGGTAAATACATCATGTTATTTTGGAACATTATGTAAGTTTCTCTATTTATACAACATCATATATTTCACTGTACTACAATTTAATTAACTTGTTATAATGTTATTTCCACTTGTAGAAATGGAACTGACAAAAAAAACAGATATAATAAATAATGGGCAGATAGAAACTTATAACAGAAAGAAAGGCAGTTTTGAGATAATACAAGGTAAAACACAAACTAATACAATACTTTAACAAATAGGTACAGAACCATTGAAATGGTGTTAAGGACTACTGTTTTAAGTTTATGGAGTCCTTTGCAGATTCAGTTGTCCTTTGTCAAGATCTTCTGTCTTAAGTTTAAGAAGATCCTTGAGGTGGCTCTATATAGCATGTGGTGGGTGTGGTGTATAGCAGGGACTCCTGTCTTAAGTTTATGGAGTCCCTTTGCAGATTCAGTTGTCCTTTGTTAAGATCTTCTGTCTTAAGTTTAAGAAGATCCTAGGTTCTATATAATACCACCACACACACCATTTGTAATGATTGTTTGTGGTGTTTATCTTTGTTTTACCTCAAAACTTCCTTTCTTTCTTATTGGAATATCCATATGTGGCAGGGAAGCCCATTATTCTGAGTTCAATTACCAGGCTATAAGTGGAGAAAACATCTTGTAATACATTACTAAATTGTAATGTAAGTGAAATAAATGGTGTTATAAAGTGAGAAAAAATATTTATGCAAAAATAAGATTTATTTAGCCAGTTTATTCTGATTGCCAGACAGTGCCACTGGAGTATTTATGATGCAGTGCAGAACAGAATAGCCCATTTTCCAACACGAGTTGTGATGGTAATAACAAATTACTAAAGATTTTACTTTATAACTAAATAAACAATGGGTAGAGTAATCAATCACTGATTACCACACTATGAATCATAATGGTAGGTGGCAGCAGCTCAGCATACTGCTAGCAGCAGGCATCTATCTGCAAGCTATTCTGAAGAGCCGCTAATGCCAAAAGTGCTACATTGCAGATCTCTGGAATAAGCATACTGCCAGTAAATCTCATACCAAAACTAGATTTTACCTTGCCTCCGTTTTAAAGTCAGTAGCCATTTTGTAACCTTGACTGCACTCACCTGTAATAAAAGTAGGTGTCATGAAGTGCTTGTAGCTCTGTAACATACTAGATAATATTGTATACAGTGCACAATGATTATTACTAATCTATGCACAGCAATGATTTGAAGATACTGGCATGGCATTGTCTACTATACAAGAACTGAACAATTCATGAAATAAACACATTGTCTGAAAACGATTACTGCGGCTTACGCTTTCATTTCTTTATCATTGAGAAATGTATTTATGTGGGATGTAGCATGGATTACAGTAATGTACTCAGAAGGCCAGTGAGTTGACTTCTAAAACTATAGGAGTTGGAGTATTTTGACTGCAAAATTTGTTTACTGGAATTATTTTGACTTCCAAAAAATTGACAACTGGAGTATTTTGACTCCAGTAAAACTGAAATGACTTCCAAATTTCAACCCATGGAAGTATTTGACTTCCACCCAAAAAAAATTATCTGAAGCCCTGACCACCGCTAGGCATTTGGTGAACACTCTGGGGGCTGAAGAGAGACCAAAAGGGAGTGCTCTGAATTGGAAATGCTTCTCCAGAAAGACAAAATGGAGAAAGCAGCGGTGGGCCAGGAGGATAGGGATATGCAGGTAAGCATCCTGCATGTCCAGGGAGCACTGATCATGAATTTGGGTGAAGCAGGGAAGGGCCCCTGAACAGTCAACATATAAAACTTCTGTACTGGAGTAGAGATGTTTTGGTGTGCTGAGGTCCAGGATCGGTCTCGGGTCGCCCGTTTTCTTCGGTACCAGGAAGAAGTGGGAGTAAAATCCCCTTCGTATTTGGTTTGTTGGGACGGGTTCTATGGCCCTCTTTAAAAGAAGTGCTTGAATCTCCTGAGAGACAATGGGGATCTGATCCCAAGGATAGAAGGACCATCCCAGTGGTTGAGGGGCTGGAATCTCGCTGAATTCTATCGAGTGACCTCGTTGGATGAGCTGAAGCACCCAAGCTTCTGTGGTGACGAACCTCCAACTGTCCAGGTGGAGGCCGAACCTCCCTCCGACCAGTTCCTCCTGTATTACTGGAGGGAGCGGAAAGAGGGCAAAGGAGTCAGGATGCCGAGGGGAGGGAAGCTTTTGCCCCAGAGGCCTGTTTGGGAAATTTGGCCTGTGGGGTTTGAGTTCCAGATCCAGGGGCGCGTTTCTTTGCTTGGCGCTTAGCCTGGGATTTGTTCCACCTTCTTTGGCAGCAAAAAGGCTGCTTTTTCTGACCCGTCTTGTATAAGGAATGGATGTCCCACAAAGAGCATCCGCTGTCCTGCAGCCCAGTAATGATATCTTTAGCATCGCTGCCAAAGAGGACGGAACCCCTAAAAGGGGCATCCAGAAGAGAGAATTGTACATCCTGCACCAGGCCTGCTACATGAAGCCAGGAGAGGTGGCAGAGACAGATCCCTCAGGCTGTTGCTCTAGCCACAGACTCCACCAAGTCATAAGTCGCTCATAGGGCATGACGACACGATGATTTTCCCATCCTAACTTTGTCCAATAACCTCTTCCTCAGGGTTTCATCCTGAACCTCTTGGAGGTCTCTTTCAAGATCCGAAAGAGAAGCTTCTTGAAAGGTGAACATATGCGAGACGTAATTGAGGGAACGTATCGCACAAGAGGTAGAAGAGTAGATTTTACGCCCAAACCGATCAAGCTGACGTGAGTCCTTATCAGGAGGTGAAGAGCTCAAGTGTTTGGGCTGGGCTGAACAGTCATGAGCAGTCATGATGACCATGGAGTCAGCCATAGGGTAGGAGTTAAGGTGAGGGATCCCTTCCTTGGGATAACAGGTGCAGTCTGCTTTGCGTGAAACCGCTGGTGTGGAGGACGGTTGCTGCCAAATTGTGCTCACAAGGTCCTCATGGGGCCCCATCCATGGGGAAAGGGGATAGGGTCCGAGGTGGCCAGATCAGGTGCTCATAGGTCTTGGCCATGGACTACCTCTTGATCGGGCCATCCACCAGCCGCCTGAATGGAGCGCAGCAAATCTCCAAAAGAGGGGTCCTCAGTGGAGACTTGGAAGAGTCTTTCAGGGAACCTTATGGGAGGTTATGAAATTGATGATCCGTGTTGGACCTGGAGTCAGAGGGCTCGGAGTCAGCTAGGAACAGAGGGGTCTGGTTCTGTGGTGCCAACAGTTAAAGAGCCCGAAGTTCTGGTCCGAGGAGGTGGTGGAGAGGTGACCCTGGGGGTGGGTGCCTCTTCCACTGACTGTCTTAACTCTGACAGAAGCTGCGTTCTGGTGTCCTTCTACCAAAGGGGAATGGACACATGGTCCGGTACCAGAGGTGGAGGAGGAGGGGCTAACTCGATACCCCAGATACTGAGGATACGCCAAGAAGAGTAATAGTAACAGTACCCGATAACCGGTGAAGTGTCCTGGGGTAGGAAACCGTATTGGATAAGACAGGTGGGTAACCTGGGCCGGAAGGCTCGGGTGACGGAGGCATGGGCCTGGCACTGGGTATTGAGAGAGAATGATGGAGGGCCATCCGGGGTGGGAGGCAGGGGTCAGAGTCTGGAAACCCAGCCGAAGGGCCCGCGGGGGCAGTGCCATAGCACCAGAAGATGGCGTCAGATCCAGAAGTGCACCCGAAGTACCAGAGGGTGGAGACTCCATGGCGGGATCCCCAGCCGGCAACAGGCTCCTGTCCAGAGACGGCGGAATACCTGGTGGGGGGGGGGAGCTAAAGGGGCCCCCAATGGCAGGTCTGAGTACGATCCAGCTAATGCAAAAAGCAAAGGATCAGGTGGCGAGTCCCTGGGGGTGAAGAACCCTAGGGGATGATGGGTCGACTTGTCCCTCACCCTGTCCGACGTCGGGGGCCAAACTGGAGCCCAATGGGAGAGTGGATGGATCTGGATGGACGTCAGAGGAGCCAGCGTCCGATAAAACAGATTCAGCCAAGCTAGAGACAGCTGGAAGGCTGCCACTAGACAGAAGAGTGGAGGCTGCGTGCCCTTCGCTGGAGGTGAAGGGTGTCTTACCAGCAGGACAAGGTGAAGAAATTACAACCTCCAAGAAGGCTACCCCCGGCTGACTGCTCACCTCTGCAGTACGGGGAGAAGGGGCCCAGCCCAAGGAGGCAGATGGGGCGCCCGAAGAAGTACTCACAGTTGCAGACCCCTTGTGTGGCAACGGACTCAGGTCCTGGCGCTTCTCTTTACTTTTCTTCTTTCTTGGGGCCGGCGACGACGACCTTTCCCTCAGTTTTTGGAGCTCCTTTTCCATAGACGCCAAGTGTCAGGTTAGAAGATGGGCCTCGAGGGACCATTTGAGCCTGGTTCTGGTCGCCTGGTTGAAGGCCTGGCAGACGGAACACTCCTGGACATTGTGTTTAGAACCCAGGCAAAGAAGGCAGCGGTAATGGTTGTCTCCATGCGGGATTTGAGTGCCGCACTTAGAGCACTTTTTCTTCTGTCTAGAAGACATCAATTTGAAGAAAAACTTTGAAGAGAAATATTTGTAAGAGGCGAAGAAAACTTTGACAAAATACAATGCGGAGGTTGGATTGCTGTTCAAACATGAGCCGAACGTTACTGAGGCGATGGCGGGAAAGAACTGGAGAGCGGGTGCGGGACCGCCCCTTTTATAGTCGGGCTGACGTCACGACACCTGACATTGGGGGAGGTCCCCGCTGATGACTGCTATCTACAAGTTTGCCGTGTGGACCTGATGCCAGGGGGCGCAGTCCTATATGTGAAGACCTACTGCAGGAACCCTCTCGAAGTAAGATCAATGCTTTCCAAGTCAGAAAGCGTAGCTCACAACTCTGCAGCTGGCCCAAAGGAGGCAGAGTGAGCTTTTCCAAAATAAAAATAGGATCCCAGAGCAGGACAAGGTTCTGAACGGGAGGTTTCAAGTGTAGAATACCCTGCAAGAATGTGTGGGAGAAGTTCAGTTGGGCAACAGCCTTGCTCTCAATAGGTGCATGGTATGCAAAGATGGCAGAAAGGTGAACCCTGAGTGAAGCATACCACAGGCTGGAGTCAGAAAGGGAGAGGAGGTTCTCCAAAATCAGATTCACCAGGCAGGTGAAGGGATCCAAGTGGCGAGCTATAGCCAACGAGAGAATCGCCTACTTCATGGCATAGGTGGCTCTCTTGGAAGATTTTCTGCTAGCCACCAGGACATCAGTAACCCTGGAAGAAACCCCAAAGCGGGAGCCATGCATGGAGATTTGACTTGATTTGTTTATTTAATCTGGTGGGTCCACGGGCCAAAGACTCATTTTCATGGGCGACCAGAGTACATAAAAAACACATGGTTACAATACGTTTGTTAATAAATATGTAGACATATAAAACATTACGTACAGATTAAAACACAAAACAATTTGTTTTAAAGGGAAAATACTGTATATGACACAATCAAGGTAAGATTATTTCACATAGTATGCACATTCACTATCTGATAACAGATAGTCTTTCAATACCTTCTATATCTACACATTGTATTTCCTAAGAATCAATTTTGGTCATAATTGTTTTATGTATCAATGGTAGGTTATACAACAATCTCTGACCAAGCACAGTTTTAATTTTTGGAACAGAAAACTAACTGCAAACAGAAGAACGAGTAAATTTAGGATTTGAGTATTTCTTAAAAAAATATTTTGAAAAAAGGCAGGAACTTTATACATAGTAATCTTCTTTGCCAGGATTCCAATTTGAAGTTTAATGTAGAGACTTGAGGTCTGGATGGACCAGGGTGCCCTGTTCCTGGGAGAGCAAGCCAGTGCACAGTGGGAAAGGAACTGGAGGTTCCACTGCCAGCTGCTGAAGTACAGGAACCTGATCTGATGTGGCCACTAGGGAGCTATGAGAATCATCTCTGTCCTCTGACTGAAGCTTGAGGAAGAACCCTGCAGGAGGAGCGAAAGGGAGGGAAGGAGGAAGGTATACAGGAATCTCCTTTCCAGGAGAGGACAACGCATCACACCAGAAAACCCAGGCCCTGGATTAGCTGAAAAGGCAAGGCAGTTTTGCATTGTGGGGATGTGAAGAGGTTCAAGTCTGAGCAGCCTCACCTGTTGAAAAGGTCTTTGACCACTGAGGACTGGAGTTCCCACTCATGCATGCTCGACCTGGACTGGCATAGACTGTCTGCCAGGGCATTTTGGGTGCGGCTGGAACATGGACGGCTGATAGTTCCAGGTCATGCTCGATGGCCCAGTATCAGACATTCATGGCCTCCTGACAAAGGGGGTAGGAGTGAGTGCCTCGCTGTTTGTTGATTTAGAACACTACCGACATATCCATCTGCACTGGTAACGGGCCTGGAAGAATGTGGTTCTGGAAGGCCTGCATTGCGTTAAGAACTGCCCGCATCTCCAGCACATTGGTGTGGAGATGCTGCTCTGACTCAGATCAAATTCTCTGGGTCTGATGGCCGCCTAGGTAAGCACCCCAGCCCAGATCCTAAGCATCCATAGTGAGAATCTGCTGAGGAGATACAGTACGGAGTGGAACCCCTTTCAGGAGATGGGCGGGGTTCTGCCACCACACCTAGGTCCATCTCACTAGGTTGGAAACCAGCACCGGCTGGTCCAGATGTCGGTGCACTGGTCCCATTGGGCTGGAAGGGTCCACTGGGGAACTCATATGCAGGCAGGCCAGGGGAACCGTGGCTATAGCCACTGCCATGTGACCCAACAAATGAAGGAACGCTCTGGCTGGTACCTGACGATTGGAGGATACTGACAGCCAGGCCTGCGCTTATCAAGCACTCTGCCCTGTCATCCAGCAGGAATCTTTACCCTGGGATGAGTCCAAGACTGCACCTATATACTGGAGGCATTGGCTCGGGAGAGACAAGACTTTGGCAGCTTGATTATTATCCCCAAGATCTGGAAAAATGAAAGGTGCCTTCCAAGGTCTGTAGCAAAGATCCCTTGAGGGGGCTGTCAGCAGAATCATCCAGGTAAGGGAACACATAAAACCTTGACTCTTCAGAAACACAGCAGTCACTGCTAGGCACTTGTAAGACCTGAGGTGCCGAAGAAAGGTCAAAAGGCAGGGCCTGAACTGAAAGTGGTCCCCTGGAAGCAGAAGTGGAGGAAGCGGCGGTGGGCCAAGAAAACCAGGATATAGAGATAAGTGTCTTGCATATCCAGGGAACTGAGTTAGTCCCCCTGGTGAAGAAGGGGTAACAGCTGCTGAAGGGTAACCACCCTGAAGCGCTTGTACTCTATGTAGAGGTTCAGACGGCT
Organism: Neoceratodus forsteri; assembly: GCA_016271365.2. NCBI lineage: Eukaryota > Metazoa > Chordata > Ceratodontiformes > Ceratodontidae > Neoceratodus > Neoceratodus forsteri. The sequence continues at coordinate 523,081,172 of CM057458.1, forward strand.
GAGGTCCAGGATCATTCTCAGGTCCCGTTTTCTTGGGGATGAGGAAGAAGTGGGAGTAGAACCCCTTTCCTCTTTGAGCTGGGGGGACGGGCCGTATGGCCTTTTTGCACAGGAATGCCTGAATCTCTTCCTGGATGAGGGAGATGTGGGCCTACGGGTAATGGGAGAGTGAGGAAGAGCTTTTCAGAGGAGGCTCCAGAAAATCAAGGGTGTGACCCTGTTCAATAATCTGTAGCACCCATTGATCTAAGGTTACAGTGCATCACCCATCTAGGTATAGGGAGAACCGACCCTCGACCGCCTCCCCCAAGGCCTTTGCTGGAGGGTTTTTCAGGCAAGGAGTCAGGCAGTGAACCTAGGGTGGACAGAGTGGCTGAGGGCTCTGGGGGCCCTAGAGGCGTTGTTCTGGTAGGTGGAGTGGTTGCCTTATGCTTGAAAGGACCTTTGACTGCTGGCCTTGGAATGCTGAAGCAGAGGGCCAGCAAAAAGGCTGATGATGGGAAGACCATGGTTGGGAGTGGTACATGGAATGTACCGACCTCAAGGCCTTACCCGACTCCTGAAGGCGGGAGATGACATCTTCAGCATCTCCCCCGAACAAGACCGAGCCCCAGAAAGGGACATCCATGATCTTGGCCTGGACATCAGGCATGAAACCAGAAACCCTGAGCCACGAATGGCGGCAAATGCAGACCCCTGCAGCCACCCCATACCCGGCAGCATCGACGGTGTCATACGCTGCCCTGAGCACATGGGTGCCCATGTCAGAGCTGAACTTAAGGAGATGGGCCAACTGCATCTTAGTGGAATCTTCGGGGAGGGTTGAAACCAAGTCCCTTGCCTGATTGCAGAGGGCATTCTGGTACTGTACCACATGGGCCAGATAATTCTGATCCTGAATGGCCAGTGTGGCAGAGGAATACACCCTCTTACCCAACTGGTCCAGCTGGCAAGACGCCTTGTCCGGAGGGTGGGTGCTAAGATGTTTAGGCTTCTTAGTGCGGACATGAGCAGCGTTCATGACCACTGAATCCACCGTGGGGTGCTCACCAAAGAAAGGTTTACCCACTGGCGCATGGTAAAGGCAGTCTGCCTTCTTGGACAAGGCCAGAGTGGAAGAAGGGTGATTCCAAGCCGCCTTAGTAACATCATCATACAGCTCAATCAGAGGAGGGACCACCAAGGAGGGTCTCCATCTTCCGCAGGTAAAGCACCAGGCAATGGCACTCCAGGTCAAGTTCCTCTCTTTCCCATCCCATAAGGGATTGCATATGGTGCATCACTCCCAGACAGGAGGGATCTTCAGGGGGAGACCTGTTTTTTTTTTTGGAAGGCCCCTGACTCTCAGAGGAGACCCTGGAAGCCTCCAACGACTTCAAGGAGGAAGAGGAGGAATCATCTTCAGAAGGATCACTGTCCAGGACCGGCGTCTGAGGGTGATCATCATCCATTTTCTGGAGAGAGGTGCCCGTGTGACCCCAGAGGCCCCTGAAGTACGGGGGTTGCTAGGTCCTGCCTAGTCTGGGTCCTAAGGGGGGGTCCCAGGGAGGAGGGGGAGAAGGCCACCTGGGTGTGTTCTGGTCCTTCATGAATGCCCACCAGACTGTGAACAAGGCACTGTAATCCACCGGCGGAGAAGAAAAAATTACTCACCTTAGTAATTGCTTTTCTTCTCATGGAGTCTTGCTACATTATAACAATAGCAGTCAGCCACTGCAGCTGAACTGCCCCGGAGAGGAAGGAGTTAACTCCAGAGGATCTGGAGTTCTACAGCGCAAGGGCGCTGTGCCAAAGCTCTATCTGGCCAGTTTCAAATGAAACTGTCAGATCTTTACGAAGCTAACACTAAGCAACAAGTCTATGTGGAAAGCTCTACACTAGCCAAATGGCTACCTACTAGTAGTAATAACAACAATATAAACAACAATAGAACACCAATAACCATAATAACAATGAAAAATGGTATTATTATTATTAGTTTTCCCCCCTTGACAAGCACCATTAGGATCCTCCCTTCCCCCAAAGACTCAAGTCCAGGAAGGGGGCCAATATATTACCTAAACGAACAACCTAGTTCCCTAACCCTAAAAGAAAGAGGGTAAAGGGAAAAAACTACAATGGCATGACACAGTGCGTGCACTAATTTGCCACCCCACCCAAGTAGAAGTTCTGAGAGGGCAGGAGGAGGGTGGTTATATAATAAGACTCCATGAGAAGAAAAGCAATTACTAAGGTGAGTAATTTTTCTTCAAACACCATGAAGTCTTGCTATATTATAACAATAGCAGATTACACAGCAGTACCTCCATGGAGGAGGGTCAGAACCTACTTAGGAAATAGGCTCTGAAGCACAGCTGTGCCAAACCGAGCATCTCTCCTGGACTGGACATCCAGGAATAATGCTTGTAAAGGTGTGAACTGTCTTCCAGGTAGCAGCTTGACAAATTTCCAGAATGGAATGTCTCTAGCAGCCGCTAGAGACGCAGCTGTACCCTGGTGGAGTGGGCCTCAGTCCTGAGGGGTCTCTCTACGAGTTTTTGGTAACAAAATTGGATACAAGAGACAATCCACCTTGCAATTGTCCTCTTAGTGGCAGGTTTCCTTGCCAACCTCGCCATAAGTAAGGAAGAGTTGGAGGGATTCAACCTGTGACCCTTGGTGCGCTCCAATAGTAGCTTAAGGCTCTTTTGACGTCCAAGCTGTGCAGTCTCCTCTCACCTGAGGAAGAATGCTCAGTGAAAATACTGGAGAGAGATGGATTGATTCAGGTGGAAATCTGAAACCACCTTAGGCAAAACTTTCTATTAGTCCTGAGGACTACCTTATCTCTGTGGAAAGAGATAAAATCTTCTTCCACTGACAGGGCCTGTAATTCACTTATGCGCCTGGCAGAAGTGATAGCCACTAGGAAAACAGTTTTCCAAATTAGATACTTGAGCTCTGCTGAGGACAGAGGCTCAAAGGGAGGTTGCATTAACTGAGCAATGCAAACATTCAGGTCCCAGGCAGGAGCTGGTTCGAAAGGGAGGTTAGTATGAAGTAACCCTTTAAAAACTTGGAAAACACAGGGTGAGAAGAAAGGGAGGCAGGCTTCCTGCTGACACAAAAGCAGAGACAGCTGCCAGATGAACCTTCAAGGTAGCTGGCCTAAGGCCTAGGAATTTAAATGGACCAAATAGTCCAGTAAAATGGAAGATCAGCGGATTCTGGGAATAATCTGCCTCTCAGAGCACCAGATGGAAAACCTCTTCCACTTAGAATTGTAAGTGGTCTAGTGGAAGGCTTCCTTGAAGCCTTTAAAATATCCAGGACACCTTGAGAAAGGTGTAAATCAGCAAATTCTAACTCCTCAAGAGCCAGGCCTTGAGATGGAGGGATTTGAGGTCCGGATACCACACTCTCCCTGTGCACAGGCCAGCAAGTCGTGGACTCTGGGCAGGCTCAGGGCAGGTGGACTGTCAAGGACAGAAGCAGAGGGTACCAGGGCTGTCTGGCCCAATCTGGGGCAATCAGAATCACTTTGCAAGGTTGAGATCTGATTTTCACTAGTACCCTGAAAAGAAGAGGAAAGGGGGAAAGGCATACAGGAACTTCCCTTTCCAGTCCAACAGAAAGGGCCCAGGGGACTGAGCCCAGCACTGGAGGCCTGCAACAAAACAGAGGAAGTTGGTGGTGTCTGGGGCTGCGAAAGATCTATCTGAGGGTGCCCATCTGGCAAAGACTGACCCCAGCACCTGTGGATTCAGAGCCCATCTCGTGATGGCCCTGAGAAATTCTGCTGAGGGCATCCGCCAGGACATTGTCCTTCCCTGGGAGGTGAACTGCTATCAGGGAGGTGTTCAGGAGTAAGCCAGAGACCACAACTTCATTGCTTCGTGCACAAGGCTGATGACCGAGTGCCCCTTGCTTGTTGATGTACCACATTGTGGTGGTGTTCTGTCCTGACTTGAACCACTTTGTTCTGGACAGAATCTGAAAATACCTGAAGAGCTAAAAAGACAGCTCTGAGTTCCAAAAGATTGATGTGGAGCAGAGATTTGAGTGTCAGACTTAGAGCACTTTTTCTTCTGTCTAGAAGACATCAATTTGAAGAAAACTTTAAGAGAAATATTATAAGAGGCGAAGAAACTTTGACAAAATACAATGCGGAGGTTGGGATTGTTGTTCAAACATGAGCTTAATTCACTGAGGCGATGGCGGAAAGAACTGGAGAGCGGGTGCGGGACCGCCCCTTTTATAGTCGGGCTGACGTCACGACACCTGACATTGGGGGAGGTCCCCGCTGATGACTGCTATCTACAAGTTTGACGTGTGGACCTGATGCCAGGGGGCGCAGTCCTATATGTGAAGACCTACTGCAGGAACCCTCTCGAAGTAAGATCAATGCTTTCCAAGTCAGAAAGCGTAGCTCACAACTTGCAGCTGGCTCAAAGGGAGGCAGAGTGAGCTTTTCCAAAATAAAAATAGGATCCCAGAGCAGGACAAGGTTCTGAACGGGAGGTTTCAAGTGTAGAATACCCTGCAAGAATGTGTGGGAGAAGTTCAGTTGGGCAACAGCCTTGCTCTCAATAGGTGCATGGTATGCAAAGATGGCAGAAAGGTGAACCCTGAGTGAAGCATACCACAGGCTGGAGTCAGAAAGGGAGAGGAGGTTCTCCAAAATCAGATTCACCAGGCAGGTGAAGGGATCCAAGTGGCGAGCTATAGCCAACGAGGAGAATCGCTTCTACTTCATGGCATAGGTGGCTCTCTTGGAAGATTTTCTGGTAGCCACCAGGACATCAGTAACCCTGGAAGAAACCCCAAAGCGGGAGCCATGCATGGAGATTTGACTTGATTTGTTTATTTAATCTGGTGGGTCCACGGGCCAAAGACTCATTTTCATGGGCGACCAGAGTACATAAAAAACACATGGTTACAATACGTTTGTTAATAAATATGTAGACATATAAAACATTACGTACAGATTAAAACACAAAACAATTTGTTTTAAAGGGAAAATACTGTATATGACACAATCAAGGTAAGATTATTTCACATAGTATGCACATTCACTATCTGATAACAGATAGTCTTTCAATACCTTTCTATATCTACACATTGTATTTCCTAAGCAATCAATTTTGGTCATAATTGTTTTGCGTATCAATGGTAGGTTATACAACAATCTCTGACCAAGCACAGTTTTAATTTTTGGAACAGAAAACTAACTGCAAACAGAAGAACGAGTAAATTTAGGATTTGAGTATTTCTTAAAAAAATATTTTGAAAAAAGGCAGGAACTTTATACATAGTAATCTTCTTTGCCAGGATTCCAATTTGAAGTTTAATGTAGAGACTTGAGGTCTGGATGGACCAGGGTGCCCTGTTCCTGGGAGAGCAAGCCAGTGCACAGTGGGAAAGGAACTGGAGGTTCCACTGCCAGCTGCTGAAGTACAGGGAACCTGATCTGATGTGGCCACTAGGGAGCTATGAGAATCATCTCTGTCCCCTCTGACTGAAGCTTGAGAAGAACCCTCTGCAGGAGCGGAAAGGGAAGGAAGGGAGGGAAGGTATACAGGAATCTCCCTTTCCAGGAGAGGGACAACGCATCACACCAGAAAACTCCAGGCCCTGGATTAAGCGAGAAGAAAAGCGGCAGTTTTGCATTGTGTGGGGATGTGAAGAGGTTCAAGTCTGAGCAGCCTCACCTGTTGAAAAGGTCTTTGACCACTGAGGACTGGAGTTCCCACTCATGCATGCTCGACCTGGACTGGCATAGACTGTCTGCCAGGGCATTTTGGGTGTGGCTGGAACATGGACGGCTGATAGTTCCAGGTCATGCTCGATGGCCCAGTATCAGACATTCATGGCCTCCTGACAAAGGGGTAGGAGTGAGTCCCTCTGTTTGTTGATGTAGAACACTACGGGCATGTTGTCCATCTGCCCAGTAGTGGGCCTGGAAGAATGTGGGTCTGGAAGGCCTGCAGAGCATAAGAACTGCCCGCATCTCCAGCACATTGATGTGGAGATGCTGCTCTAACTCAGATCAAATTCTCTGGGTCTGATGGCGCCTAGGTAAGCACCCCAGCCCAGATCCTAAGCATCCATAGTGAGAATCTGCTGAGGAGATACAGTACGGAGTGGAACCCCTTTCAGGAGATGGGCGGGGTTCTGCCACCACACCTAGGTCCATCTCACTAGGTTGGAAACCAGCAACAGGCTGGTCCAGATGTCGGTGCACTGGTTCCATTGGGCTGGAAGGGTCCACTGGGGAACTCTCATATGCAGGCAGGCCAGGGGAACCGTGGCTATAGCCGCTGCCATGTGACCCAACAAATGAAGGAAGGCTCTGGCTGGTACCTGACGATTGGAGGATACTGTACCAGCCAGGCCTGCGCTATCAAGCACTCTGCCCTGTCATCCAGTAAGAAGGCTCTGCCCTGGGATGAGTCCAAGACCGCACCTATATACTGGAGGCGTTGGCTCAGGGAGAGACAAGACTTTGGCTGGTTGATCATTATCCCCAAGATCTGGAAGAGCCGAAAGGTGCCTTCCAGGGTCTGTAGCAAGAGATCCCTGGAGGGGGGGGCTTTCAGCAGCCAATCATCCAGGTAAGGGAACACTTAAAAACCTTGTCTCCATAGAGCCGCAGCCACTACTACTAAGCACTTGGTAAAGACCTGTGGTGCCAATAAAAAGACCAAAAGGGAGAGGCCCGGAACTGAAAGTGGTCCCCCTGGAAGCAGAAGTGGAGGAAGCGGCGGTGGGCCAAGAAAACCAGGATATAGAGATAAGTGTCTTGCATATCCAGGGAACTGAGTTAGTCCCCCTGGTGAAGAAGGGGTAACAGCTGCTGAAGGGTAACCACCCTGAAGCGCTTGTACTCTATGTAGAGGTTCAGACGGCTGAGGTCCAGGATCAGCCTCAGGTCCCTTTTCTTGGGGATGAGGAAGAAGTGGGAGTAGAACCCCTTTCCTCTTTGAGCTGGGGGACGGGCTCTATGGCCTTTTGCACAGGAGCACCTGAATCTCTTCCTGGATGAGGGAGATGTGGGCCTCGGGTAATGGGAGAGCGAGGAGGAGCTTTCAGAGGGGCTCCAGAAACTCAGGGTGTGACCCTGTTCAATAATCTGTAGCACCCATTGATCTGAGGTTACAGTGTGCCACCCATCTAGGTATAGGAGAACCGACCTCGACCGCCTCCCCAAGGCCTCTGCTGGAGGGGGGTCAGGCAAGGAGTCAAGCAGTAGAACCAGGGTGGGCAGAGTGGCTGGGGTGCTCTGGGGGTCCTAGGGTGGTTGCACTGATTGGCAGAGTGGTTGCCTATGCTTGAAAGGACCTTTCGACTGCTGGCTTTGGAAGGCTGCGAGAGGGCCAGAAAAAGGCTGATGATGGGAAGACCATGGTTGGGAGTGGTACATGGAATGTACCGACCTCAAGGCCTTACCCGACTCCTGAAGGGGAGATGACATCTTCAGCATCTCCCCGAACAAGACCGAGAGCCCCAGAAAGGGACATCCATGATCTTGGCCTGGACATCAGGCATGAAACCAGAAACCCTGAGCCACGAATGGCGGCAAATGCAGACCCTGCAGCCACCCCATACCCGGCAGCATCGACGTGTCATACGCTGCCCTGAGCACATGGGTGCCCATGTCAGAGCTGAACTTAAGGAGAGGGCCAACTGCATCTTAGTGGAATCTTCGGGAGGGTTGAAACCAAGTCCCTTGCCTGATTGCAGAGGGCATTCTGGTACTGTACCATGGGCCAGATAATTCTGATCCTGAATGGCCAGTGTGGCAGAGGAATACACCCTCTACCCAACTGGTCCAGCTGGCAGACGCCTTTTGTCCGGAGGGTGGGTGCTAAGATGTTTAGGCTTCTTAGTGCGGACATGAGCAGCGTTCATGACCACTGAATCCACCGTAGAGTGCTCACCAAAGAAAGGTTTACCCACTGGCGCATGGTAAAGGCAGTCTGCCTTCTTGGACAAGGCCAGAGTGGAAGAAGGGTGATTCCACGGCGCCTTAGTAACATCATCATACAGCTCAATCAGAGGAGGGACCACCAAAGGGAGGGTCTCCATCTTCCGCAGGTAAAGCACCAGGCAATGGCACTCCAGGTCAAGTTCCTCTCTTTCCCATCCCATAAGGGATTGCATATGGTGCATCACTCCCAGACAGGAGGGATCTTCAGGGGGAGACCTGTTTTTTTTGGAAGGCCCCTGACTCTCAGAGGAGACCCGGAAGCCTCCAACGACTTCAAGGAGGAAGAGGAGGAATCATCTTCAGAAGGATCACTGTCCAGGACCGCGCCTGAGGGTGATCATCATCCATTTTCTGAGAGGTGCCTGCAGGACCCCAGAGGCCCCTGAAGCACGGGGGTTGCTAGGTCCTGCCTAGTCTGGGTCCCTAAGTGGGGGTCCCAGGGAGGAGGGGAGAAGGCCACCTGGGTGTGTTCTGGTCCTTCATGAATGCCCACCAGACTGTGAACAAGGCACTGTAATCCATCCAGGAGAAGAAAAAATTACTCACCTTAGTAATTGCTTTTCTTCTCATGGAGTCTTCTACATTATAACAATAGCAGTCAGCCACTGCAGCTGAACTGCCCGGAGAGGAAGGAGTTAACTCCAGAGGATCTGAGTTCTACAGCGCATGGGCGCCAGTTAAAGCTTCTATCTGGCCAGTTTCAAATGAAACTGCCAGATCTTTACTGAAGCTAAATACTAAGCAACAAGTCTATGTGGAAAGCTCACACTAGCCAAATGGCTACCTACTAGTAGTAATAACACAACAATATAAACAAATAATAGAACACCAATAACCATAATAACAATGAAAAATGGTATTATTATTATTAGTTTTCCCTTGACAAGCACCATTAGGATCCTCCTTCCCCAAAGACTCAAGTCCAGGAAGGGGCCAATATATTACCCTAAACGAACAACCTAGTTCCCTAACCCTAAAAGAAAGAGGGTAAAGGAAAACTACAATGGCATGACACAGTGCGTGCACTAATTTGCCACCCTACCCAAGTAGAAGTTCTGAGAGGGGCAGGAGGAGGGTGGTTATAATACAGTAAGACTCCATGAGAAGAAAAGCAAATTACTAAGGTGAGTAATTTTTCTTCAAACACCATGAAGTCTTGCTATATTATAACAATAGCAGATTACACAGCAGTACCTCCATGGAGGAGGGTCAGAACCTACTTAGGAAATAGGCTCTGAAGCACAGCTGTACCAAACCGAGCATCTCTCCTGGACTGGACATCCAGGGAATAATGCTTGGCAAAAGTGTGAACTGTCTTCCAGGTAGCAGCTTGACAAATTTCCAGAATGGGAATGTCTCTAGCAGCCGCTAGAGACGCAGCTGTACCCCTGGTGGAGTGGGCCCTCAGTCCTGAGGGGGTTCTCACGTAGTTTTGGTAACAAAATTGGATACAAGAGACAATCCACCTTGCAATTGTCCTCTTAGTGGCAGGTTTCCCTGCCAACCTCGCCATAAGTAAGGAAGAGTTGGAGGGATTCAACCTGTGACCCTTAGTGCGCTCCAACTAGTAGCTTAAGGCTCTTTTGACGTCCAAGCTGTGCAGAGTCTCCTCTCACCTGAGGAAGAATGCTCAGTGAAAATACTGGAGAGAGATGGATTGGTTCAGGTGGAAATCTGAAACCACCTTAGGCAAAACTTTCTATTAGTCCTGAGGACTACCTTATCTCTGTGGAAAGAAATAAAATCTTCTTCCACTGACAGGGCCTGTAATTCACTTACATGCCTGGCAGAAGTGATAGCCACTAGGAAAACAGTTTTCCAAATTAGATACTTGAGCTCTGCTGAGGACAGAGGCTCAAAGGGAGGTTGCATTAACTGAGCAATGCAAACATTCAGGTCCCAGGCAGGAGCTGGTTCCCGAAAAGGGGGGTTAGTATGAAGTAACCCTTTAAAAAACTTGGAAAACACAGGGTGAGAAGAAAGGGAGGCAGGCTTCCCTGCTGACACAAAAGCAGAGACAGCTGCCAGATGAACCTTCAAGGTAGCTGGCCTAAGGCCTAGGGAATTTAAATGGACCAAATAGTCCAATAAAATGGGAAGATCAGCGGATTCTGGAATAATCTGCCTCTCAGAGCACCAGATGGAAAACCTCTTCCACTTAGAATTGTAAGTGGCTCTAGTGGAAGGCTTCCTGAAGCCTTTAAAATATCCAGGACACCTTGAGAAAGGTATAAATCAGCAATTCTAACTCCTCAAGAGCCAGGCCTTGAGATGGAGGGATTTGAGGTCCGGATACCACACTCTCCCCTGTGCACAGGCCAGCAAGTCGTGGACTCTGGGCAGGCTCAGGGCAGGGTGGACTGTCAAGGACAGAAGCAGAGGGTACCAGGGCTGTCTGGCCCAATCTGGGGCAATCAGAATCACTTTGCAGGGTTGAGATCTGATTTTCACAAGCACCCTGAAAAGAAGAGGAAAGGGGGAAAGGCATACAGGAACTTCCCTTTCCAGTCCAACAGAAAGGCGCCCAGGGGACTGAGCCCAGCACTGAGGCCTGCAACAAAATAGAGGAAGTTGGTGGTCGTCCTGGGGCTGCGGAAAAGATCTATCTGAGGGGTGCCCCATCTGGCAAAGACGGACCCCAGCACCTGTGGATTCAGAGCCCATCTGTGATGGCCCTGAGAAATTCTGCTGAGGGCATCCGGCCAGGACATTGTCCTTCCCTGGGAGGTGAACTGCTATCAGGGAGGTGTTCGGGAGTAGGCCAGAGACCACAACTTCATTGCTCGTGCACAAGGCTGATGACCGAAATGCCCCTTGCTTGTTGATGTACCACATTGTGGTGGTGTTCTCTGTCCTGACTTGAACCACTTTGTTCTGGACAGAAACTGAAAATACCTGAAGAGCTAAAAAGACAGCTCTGAGTTCCAAAAGATTGACGTGGAGCAGAGATTCCTGAGGAGACCACACTCCTGAGTGGACAGGTCACTCAGTGAGCTCCCCACCCTAACAGGGAGGCATCCGTGGTGAGGGTGAGGGGAGGAAATGGGAATGAAGGAACCCTTGTTTTAGATTGCCTCGGTCCTGCCACCAGTGGAAGGCCAGGATCAGAGTTTGAGTCACTGGGACCAATTTGGAAAGGGGTCCTTCCTTTGAGACCAATAGGCCCTCAAATGGAACTGAATGTCCTCATCTGGAATCTTGCTCCTGCACTACAGCTGTGGAAGCAGCCATGTGCCCCAGGAGTTGCAGAAAATGCCTTGCTGGTCGAGACCGACTGAGGGTAAAGGAGGATGCCAGGGCAATGAGTCTGTCTACCCTTTCCGAGGGAAGAAATGCCCTGGCTAACTTTGTGTTCAATTCTGCACCTATGAAAGTTAGGACCTGAACTGGTTCCAGAACTGACTTTGGTAAATTTAGCAGGAATCTCTGGAAGTGAGAAGCTGCTGGGTGACTTGCAAGTGGGATTTCACCTGATCTGGAGACTGACCCACAATGAGCCAGTCGTCCAGGTAGGGAAACACAGCAACCCTTTGCCTTCTTAAGTGAGCCACTACCACAGCTAGACATTTTGTGAATACCCTTGGCGCAGAGGTAAGGCCGAAAGACATTGCCCTGAACTGGTAGTGGCCTGAGGGCAGTTCGAACCTGAGGTACTTTCGGTGAGAAGGCCTGATCAGAACATGAAAATAGGCATCCTTGAGGTCCAGGGAAGCTAGCCAGTCCCTGGCCTTTAGAGAAGGCAATATCATTGCCAGAGTCAACATTTGAACTTTGGTTTCAAAAGATGCTTGTTCAGGTACTATAAATCTAGAATGGGCCGCCATTCTCCTGTCTTTTGGGTAAGAAAGTATCTTGAATATAGCCCTTGCCCTGATGGCAAGGAGGGACCCTTTCCACTGCTTTGCAGTCCAGAAGAGAAGAAACCTCTGCTTCCAAAGCAAGGGCTTCTGAAGGATTTGAGGGAAAATGTCTGGCTCTCATCTTTGGAAACTGTTTGAAGCTGAGAATCAGACCCTGGCTTATTACCTCCAGAACCCATCTGTCCGAGTTAAGGACAGCCAGTTCTGGCTGAAATAAGCCAACCTGCCCCCACTGGTACAGGAGAATCGGGCCCTGGGCACTCCATCAGGTGCCTGCTTGGCAGCAGCCTTAGGCTGAGGGGGGGGGACGGTTTACTTGTGCCTCGCCTACCCCTGCCTCTGAAGAAACCCCTCTGCAAAAGCAGAGGAGGCTTGAATTGGTAAAAGGCCTGTGGAAAGGCCTGCCCCTACCTCGGAGCGTGCTTTGTGGAGTGGCATGCCTCTTAGCCTGGGCACTTTGTAGTTAGTTCTGTATTCATCCATCTTTTCATATGTTTTCTGTTTGTTCCCAAACAGAGAATTTCCCACTACAGGAAAATCCATAGCCTTTGACTGAGTATCCTGGGACAGATTAGTGCATCTGAGCCATTCCAACCTACGGAAAGCTACAGAAGTGGCCATGACCCTAGAGGAGACATCATTAACATCAACAGCAGTATGAAATTGAACTTTAGAGGCTTCAATGCCATCAGCAGCCACCTGTTCCAACTCCACTAGCCAGCTGGCCATGGGCCTGCTTGGCTAACTGCAACATTGTGTCCCATCTAGATTTCTGATATCTAGCTACATAGCCATATAATTTGCCTGCCTGAGTCCCAAAGAAGCTGCCATATACTGTTTTTCCGCCATGGCATCAATCTTCCTGAGTCCTTATCAGGAGGATGTGAGGCCAGGGAATATTAGCCTTGTCACAGGCTGCAGCTTGTACCACACCTACATGACTACACTGTTCAGTGAGGAAGTCTGTATCAGAGCCTGACAAAAGTATACCTTCTGTCCATTTTTTATCTATAGGAGGACAGAATGAGGATTTTAAAATCTTTGTTGTTTGTTTCCTAAATGACTTATGCAAAGGAATAGACAACCTCCTAGACTCTGGTATATCCATCATTTCTACATAATCAGGCTCCTCTTGCTCATCCACAGCCTCCTCTAAAGGAAGCTGGAGGGTTTCTGCAACCTTTTTGTAAAACATAAAATGAGAAGGGGACTCAGACAGAATAGGAGGAGATTCTAAAGGTCTGTCTGGAGAAATGTCCGTTCAATGGGCACGCCCAGACCCTCCCCAGCCACACATATATTGATCAAATTCCTCCTCATCCCCTCCTGTGGTTCATAAAATTCCTCAACATCATACTCCTGAACCACTGGAACTGAACGAACCAACCTTTACCAACTGTTGGTGGTCTGACAGGTCCCTGAGACAGTGACTGGACAATCTGAATGGCTTTAGCTATCTCTGCAGCAGTTGGAGAGACAATTTTGACTCCAAACCTACTGATTTCTTTGTCTTTTAACTGGGACTGGTCATCTGAACCAGCCTTTCTTGCCCAAGGAAGTCTCGCCCTGGTCAGAGGGCACTCCCTCTGGTCCAGTGGGTGCTGGACCGGCTGGCCATCCGGTCAGCGGACTTTTGGCTCTTGTTCCCTGAGCCGCCCAATCTCTTTCCAGGGTGGCTGCAGGGAATTTTTACACACCTGGCAGTCTGACAGGAGGTGGTCAGCCCAGACAATAGACTAAGTAGGCGTGTGGGTCAGCCTTGGCAAAGGCTTCCTATTATGACATCACAGTGTTGAAACCCAGGTGGGCCCGGTTTTCTTTTGGGTTTCAGACATAATGCCAGCCTATCCAAAATCTTGCTCCTTTTGATGGCAGTGCCAGGAAGACACCCTTATCGGTTCCTAACCGTGTCACGGGTATTTGAAAACCTATTTAAAACCAGTTTTTTAGAACCGATAAGAACCGGGACCGCACCCTAAAAGCCCAACCAAACACTTCAAGCGTTAAAATCAAGAAACCGATCGGTTCAAAACCGAACCGATAATTGAATTTCCACAGACTTTAAATTTGTACTTACGGTTTACCAGATAGAGCTTTTAACCGAAATGCGGTAAAATAAATATTTTTTGCCGGGTTCAAGAACTCAAAAATACCGCTTGAACCGAGAATGAACCGAAGCTGAAGGAGCTGATCTCCGAGCGACTGTTCAGTGAAGCGGAGTAAAGAATCTAACAGTTTCATTTGAAACTGGCCAGATAGAGCTTTGGCACAGCGCCCTCGCGCTGTAGAACTCCAGATCCTCTGGAGTTAACTCCTTCCTCTCCGGGGCAGTTCAGCTGCAGTGGCTGACTGCTATTGTTATAATATAGCAAGACTTCATGGTGTTTGAAGGGCTGAATGGTGGATAAGGATATTGAGGAGGAGGGTACTGGTACATCAGTAGTGGAGGTGGTGTAGGGTACCCTGGTGTCAGTCCAGCAGGTGCTGGCTGGGGGTCCCTGGGAGGGCCAGTAGGTGAACGTTGTGGCATGGGCTGGGGCAAAGGTGACGACGGCTGAGGCGTCGTCGGTGTAGGTGTCAGCATAGCTGGGGCCAGCCTGAGAGGCGAAGGCTGGTGTCGGTCTGCTGAAAAAGCCAATGTAGGCCCCAGAGGTGACGCTGGCACCTGTGGGGGGGGGGGTTCCCCTGAGGCAGGGACAGCGGCGTTGCCTGTGTAGAAGAAGAGGTGAGTGCTTGCACCAGGCGATGCCTAGAAGCACTAGTACTGGCCCTAGAGTCGGGGACCGATGAAGGCAACACCTTTACCGGGGGGCACTAGGCGGAGATCCGCCACTGCCAGCACCATCCCTGGTTGAGCCACCTGGCTGAGGACCCATGGGGACTAACGGCCTGAGCATCAGGGGCTGGGAGGTAGGGGATGAAGTCTACTGCCCCAAGGAAACGTTGCCTGTGACAGAAATGAGGGCCAGCGGTGGGACCACCAGCAACCCGGAGGGAGTGAGGACTGTGGAGGCAGGAGGGACCGACCCTTCATAGGAGGAAGACCCCGAGGCAGAAGCCAGTCTGTGCGGTGACCATGAAAGAGATGCTGATCGAGGATGATCCCGGTGCTCATCCTGGTGTTTATGCTTCCTGTCAGATGTCTTCTCCTTCTGGGAAGAAGAAGAAGAAGATGAAACCCCAGAGACTGGGGAAGTGGAAGGGCTTTTAGCCTAAAGCTCCTTCTCCATCACGGTAACTTCTGTTGAAGCAGGTAGCTTTGGAGGGTCTACAAATGGCGTCTCCATGTGGCCTAGTTGAAGTCCTGGTAGTGCTTGCAGGCCTTGGTGTCATGGTTGGGGCCTGAGCAGGCAGGAAGAGTGGCCGTCTTTGACAGGTATCTGCTTGCTGCAGGCACACTTCATCGGGCAGTCGGAAGATGCGGCTGTAGAAAAAGGCATAAACGAGATGGTGAAAACACCGAAAATCTATGTTAAAATTACTGCAGAAAAAAATACATTGCGGGTACAGTGCAAAGAAAATGGCAGTCAACTGAATCAGGCATCCATGGAGGTCCGACATATGTGGGTCAATGGCAGGAAAACAACTGAGGTAGGTCTGGTGAACCACCCCTTTTATAGGATAAGCAGAAGTCAGCATGCTGACGTTGGCGTGGGGCGGTCCCCCATGTTAGACTGCTAGCTAGAAGTTTTCCGTGTGGTCCTGGGGTCTGGCGGCTTCAGTCCTACTGGTGTTGCCTGCTGCAAGAGCCCCCTCGAAGTAAGATCCATTTTTCAGCATCGAGTCTCAAGGGTCCAATGGTCAAACAAGAAGCAGGCCTCACAAGAGTCCATGTTATGGTCTTTCTTGAGGCAGGCCAGTCATACAGAATACCTCTCTGTGGTGGCAATATTTTTACACTGACAGAAAAGAGGGTCTTTTCTTTTGCCCTTCTTGACTAGGACACTCCAACAGAAAGAACTGGAAAAAATGAGAAGAGAAATGAACTGAGGTAGGGTGAACTGCTCCCATGGTGTGCTCAACAATGGGTAAAAGGACTGCTTTAGACTTGTCTTTAGGGGAAGCTGTGTCAGCCACAGTTATCATAGAGATATTAACCTTTTAAGTAGGAGAACACTCTTTGGAGCTAGCGGTGATGCTGGAGCTGATAGTGACAGCTTTTTGCTTGTCTCAATTTCTGTGTCTTACGACAAAACACTTTGTACAGATCACAATTTAGCCAATCATGATCTAGGCCCAAACACTTCCAGCCTTTTATATGCCTAACTTCCTTAGGCAAACAGAGACCACTCTGAGCACTTTTGAAACCAGTGGGTCCATTATGTTTTTTGTCTTCTGTTTTAGTTCCGACTCAGAAATCAGACCATAAAAAAGCATCACAGTAAAATCTCCAATCTCTGTCATTGAGAGCCAGTGCTTTATGTTGACCACGCTGGTGCTGTAAAAAATTGGCAGAAGCGCTTTGTTGTTGACCACAGCCATTGTGAGCTGATCAGTTTCAAAAATATTCAACCACAGGCATTGCGAGTCAAAAAACAACCTAAGTACTCTAAAAAATAGAGGTAGAAGCACTTTAACATCTTTATTCTTTAGTGTAACCATGAAAATGAAATTGCTAGTCTGTTACTTTAAACTGCATACTCTGCCATAGTCATTGTGAGTAGAGCATCTTTGCAGTTTAGTCCAAGATTCTTGGAACAATTCGGGAACTGTGAAAACAGTATTTATCACTAAAAACAGTTCAGAAGAGAAAGCAAACATATATTAATGAAATACATTTTAAACTTTATTAAAATGGTACTGTCTTAGTGGCGCAATGATAATTGTACCACTCACTACACCAGCGACCTGGTTTCGGGAATGAACATGGGTCTAAGGCTAATAGGATGCTGGAGTGTATTGCAAGGGGATTCTTGTCCAAGCACAGGGAAGTGATCCTGCCCCTCTACAGGTCCTTGATCAGACTGCACTTGGAGTACTGCGTGCAGTACTGGTGTCCATATCTGAAGAAGGATATTAAACTGCTAGAGGGGGTGCAGCGAAGGGCGACAAAAATAATATGGGGGATGGAAGGCAAAACTTATGAGGACAGGCTGAGGGATCTGAATTTGTACACCCACCCTGGAGGAGAGGAGGAATAGGGGGATATGACTGAAATGTTCAAGTGCTTGAAGGGGATCAACAAATCTAGTGCTGATGGGTTATTTAAGCTGAGGAAGGGGAAGGGACACAAGAGGGCATGGGCTAAGATTAGATGGAGGCAGATTTAGGAGAGAGATGAGGAGACATTATTTCACAGAGAGGGTGGTGTCAAAATGGAATGCCCTACCAGAGGGGGTGATTTCATGTAACACAGTGGGTAGCTTTAAAATGGCATGGGACAGGGCATGGGGGAGAGTCTGGGTAAGTAGTGCTGAGAACTTCCTGGAGGTGAGAGGGTGGAGGGGGGTAGGGCAGCTGCAATCTAGGGGTGCTAGCTGCACACTCAAGCAGACTTGATAGACCATGAGGCCTGTTTCTGATGGAGATTCGTATGTATGTAGGTTACTTGGGGGCAGGCTGGGGGAGGGAGGGAGGATTGAGCTTCATTTGAACGACTTCATTCAGGACAGGGGTCAGAGGGTTCACTGGTCAGTCACCACCTGCAGGAATCCTGGTGGCAGCGCAGCAGGACCCAACACTGGTAAGTGTTCCCACACCCAGATGCCGGGAGCGATTCTGAAGAGGCAGAGCACATACATCACATCACTGCACGTGTGTTTTCCCATGGGAGTAAATAGATGCAAAATCTCTGGCGGGGGCTGAAAATGGCCTGGTCCCTCACAAGCCGCGCACTGGCAACTGCACAACTCTATCTGGTTCTGTGGCAGAGAGCATCCAGAGTTCAGGTAAGAGCCAGAGATGTCAGGTGACAGGGCTAAGGGGACCATCCAGATGGAGGCAGGCTGGTTGATGACATAAGACTAAAAAATGTGTTTTATAAAAGAAATCTTTAGGACTTACTGTAGACATCAAATTAGCTGGAAGCACCATCCAGGGTGACTGCTCTCCTCAGTGGAAACTAAAGATCTACCATTGGAATTTTGGGAGGCTCATGACTAATGCAGTGAGAGAGAGCATCTTTGAGAAAAAGATTCTGAGTTCCGGGGGCACAATGCACCTTGCAGAGATAATACATGAGTATTCAGCCATGACAGGGTGTGCATCATAGAGATTTAATGCATGGTCAGGCAATGTCTCTCGGCCAATGAATATTCTAGATTTTTTCTTGCCATTTTTATAAACATGCTTGACTTGCTATTTTGATTCATGTAGTTAGAAAAACCAAACAGGAAAAATAATCGTTCAAAACACTTGAGGGAAAACCAAATTATAACAAGAATCCACTAGTGGTGTCATACAAGTCTGCAATCATCTTGAGCCTGAGTGGTTGCCCTGGAAACAGAATTTGGAATGCATGCAAATTTAAACTCAGTCAGAAAAGAAAGTGCACCGGATCAGTGGTGCTGGGACAAAACAAGGCCAACATCCTTTATTCAGGTGCTCAGACAAATGCAACCCACCCTGACGCATTTTGGAATGTAGATTCCTTTATCAAAGGACATGCTGAAACTAACAAACCCACTTCCTTATATACAAGTGATGACATCATCATAAAGTGACCCACAGAGACAGTGATGATATCACGAAGTGTCAGACAAAAAGTAAACAAAACATAAGTGGACCTAACTAGTATAATAACATACAAATATATTATAAAAAAGGTTCTATTATTTATATGGAGCCACTAAAACCTAATATTTATTGCATACAAATTCGCATATCAGTTAAAAGGTATGTCAAAAAAGGATCCAAGTACTGCATCCAAGGCTTCCTTTGCAGTGATAATGGTTCCCACAAAGTGTTAAGACATACACCTGGAACAGTAAAGAAAAAACAAGAAGTTAAAAACTTGTCAGCATGTACAGTGCATAGAAAAACAGTGTATGATAACCATGCCAAATATTGAGAACTCTACTCCCATTACAATGTATTGATGATAAATAATTTAATACATGCACCCCTATCTATACCTATAAATATCATATTGCTTTTGTGCAATCTCCATTTTATATTCGTTATATGCTGTCAGAGCTGATTCATTTTTAAGGTATGGGACAATATCAAATCTGTCATTTAAACCAGGGTATTTTCAAGCTTGGAGTGTATAAATCCAAAAACCCTCCCTCTGCAAAATGAAATTGTCAAAGTCTCCCCCCCTCCCTTAAATTTGGGGCACACCTTTTCAATGACTCTAAAGGAGAACTTGTGTGAATCTGGATTACTAGCTTGCATAACATGCAGAGCAGTGGCATAGGTTACATCTTTATTCCTAATGGCCCTGCATTGTTTCCCTACCCTGGACGCAAACTGCCTTTTAGTTTTGCCTACGTAAAAGGCTTCACAAATGCATGTTGCCATATAAACAACCCCTGTTGTGTCACATGTCACCAGTTGTTTGATTTGAAATATTTTATTGACATGTGGATTTCAAAAGTCTTTACCTGCCAATATCACATTATAATATGTACACTTTTGACATTTAAAACAACCCACATATTTGTGGGTAAGCCATGTATGTGGTATCTGACTAGTCTGCCTGTTGTAAACCACTTGTTCCTTAAGAGTGACAACCCTTCTATAAGACATCTTAGGAGGGTTGTCGTGGTAGGTATACTACTAGGACAGTGAAACATTTACCGCAACAACCATTACAGCGACAAATTTGACAGTATGCTGTAATGGTCGTGCGTGACCCCAGCACAGTCTCTTTGGGTCTTGCACCCCCTCCCCGAAACAACTCCAACCTGGAGTTGACTGTATTTAATTCCAGAGGCAGATGGGGGGTTGGGGGGGCTAACAAAACACTTTTCCTGATGGCACAATGCTGGCCAAGATCGTGGTCGACATAGTGCCATCACTGTAAAGGCTTTCGACAGAATTTCTGTCTAAGCGGCGTGGTGGAACCATTGTGGTATGCAAGTAAGCCACTGTCACCTTTCAAAATATTCCAGTTTTTGTTTTAAATCTGGAAAACTTTATTCCCATGCACTGAATGCTGTATGTGGTGACAGAGTTGAGTCTACTAGAATCCACTTCCCTCCAATGTCTGCTCACACATGTTTCATGTCTTATGCAAAAGTTCTGCATTGTAACCACTTTCTGAAAACCTGGCAATCAGATCCAGTGCTGCTGTGTCATAGTCTGCTACAGTACTGCAATTCCAACGCAATCCGAAGAATTGCTCTTTGGGAATATTCTGGACCACATGTCAGGGATGACAGCTGGATGACATTAATAATGTGTTCCTTTCACAAGGTTTTCTGAAAATGTCAGTAAGGATATTTCCAGCTTTATCTTTCCTGATAAATAAATCCAGAAAATTGATCTCTTCTGGGCTTGCAGTGTATGAGAAATGCAGGTTTGGGTTTATGTCATGTAAATATTGCACAAGGCTATCAAATTCATCTAAGTTACCTGTCAATATCATCAAAATGTCATCAATAAAGCAATGATAAAGATCTACATGGTGAAAGAAAGGGCTAGTGATCCCTAATGACCTCATTTTCCCACTTCCCCACATACAGATTTGCAAGGCCTGGGGCAAAGATCACCCCCATAGCCATTCCTTTTTGTTATAAGAAGAATTCCCCCAAGAAAGTAAACACATTAAATTTCAGCACAAAATCTGACAGTTTAATCAAGAACTCCATGGGCACTTTGACCTGTTACTCACACGAGTTGAGAAAAAAGCTAGACTATCCAGTGCTGCTTCATGTGGTATATTGGTATAGAGGGACTTCACATCCATAGTGATGAGATAGGAGTCTCTCTGCACCACAGCATCAATAAGTGTCTGTAAAATGCCCCCAGTGTCCCTAATACATGATCTAAGTGTCTCCACAAATGGTCACAAGTAAAAATCAACATATTGGAACAGGGGTTCTGTCAAGGATCCCCACATTACTTACTATGGGTCTACCTTTGGGGGGTGGGGCAAAAATTCCTTATGCACCTTAGGAAGGGTTTATATAGTAGCTCTGATTGGATGCTCCTCTGTCAAGAAGTTTTTTACATCAGAGTCTATCCACCCTTTTTGAAAAGCACCTGAGACAAATTTGTCTATACGAAACTTGTAAAGGTGTGTGGGATCTTGATCTAACTTCTTATAAAACTCATTGTTTGACAATTGTCTAGCAACTTCCTTCACATCATCAGATGTGTTTTGTATTACAACTGCCCCACCCTTGTTGGCGGGCTTAATTACAATGCTGATGTAATTTCTTAAATTCTCTAAAGCAAGTTTCTCATCATTTGTGATGTTACTATATGTAATCCTAGGTAAGTTGCCAAACAACTGTTCAAAATCTTTTTCACTCACATTCTGGAATGTCAGAATAGCTGCTGAAAAGGCAGAATAAAAAGATGATTTCCCCTTAAAGTGTTGTGGCAAGTAACCATTGTTGTCAGTATCATCAGTAGCAGTGCTGCCACTAGAACAAAGGTCAAGGTCTACATCAGGGCAGTGCTGTCTGTTTCTTCTTTCAAAGAAAGATTTGAGACTTAGGTTGCGACAGAATTTCTTCAAATCCAAAAAGCCTCAAATTGATCAATGCTGTTAGTTGGGGCAAAGGACAGCCCCTTATTAAGTAAAGCAACTTCTGTGTCTGTAAGGGGTTTGTCTGAGAGGTTAATTACCTTAGTTATTACCTCTGATGTTGTCAAGAGGGGTAATGCTGTTCCCGTTGGTGCTGTTGTTGCTGCTGGTATCTGCGCTGTTGGTGTTGATTCTGTTTTACATACCGTTGTTGGTTTGGGGGGGGGCGCATGTTGTAGGTAGTTCTGCTGAACCTGCTGTTCTTGCCACTCTCCGTCCCTTCCCCTTCCCCCTCCTCATCTTCCTCCTCTTCTCCCTCTGGTTCTGCCTCTTCCCCTCATACCTCAGTTGTTGGCAAAATGGTAGGTTTGAAAACCCTGCTAGATATTGACACGTTCACTCCTCCTCAGTGGTGGAGTTTCTGGTGAGGACTGGGTATGCTGTTTAAAAAACGTCCACTGAGCTCCCTGAGCTACAGCCACTGAAATCCATGCTCAAGTTAAAAGACACTCTTCTTTCACCATACAGATCTTTATTGTCACTTTACTTGATGACAGTTTGTTCATATGGACAGGTAACTTAGATGAATTTGATAGCCTTGTGCAATATTTACATGACGCAAACCCAAACCTGCATTTCTCATACACTGCAAGCTGAGAAGAGATCAATTTTCTGGATTTATTTATCAGGAAAGATGAAGCTGGAAATATTTTTACTGACAATTTTCAGAAAACCTTGTTAAAGGAGCACATTATTAATGCCATCCAGCTGTTATCCCTGACATGTGGTCCAGGATATTTCCAGAGCAATTCTTCAGATTGCATTGGAATTGCAGCACTGTAGCAGACTATGACACAGAAGCACTGGATCTGATTGCCAGGTTTTCAGAAAGCGGTTACAATGCAGAACTTTTGCATAACACATGGCAGGAAGTCAGAAATATAGACAGAGATCAAACATTTGTGAGCAGACATCGGGAGGAAGTGGATTCTGGTAGACTCAACTTTGTCACCACATACAGTATTCAGTGCATGAGAATAAAGTTTCCCAGATTTTAAATAAAAACTGGAATATTTTGGAAGGTGACAGTGGCTTACTTGCATACCACAACAACCCTCCTAGGATATCTTATAGAAGGGTTGTCACTCCTAAGGATCAACTGGTTCACAGCAGGCAGACTAGTCAGATACCACATACATGGCTTACCCACAGATATGTGGGTTGTTTTAAATGCCAAAAGTGTACATATTGTAATGTGACATTGGCAGGTAAAGACTTCTGAAATCCACATATCAATAAAATATTTCAAATCAGACAACTGGTGACGTGACACAACAGGGGTTGTTTATATGGCAAACTGCAGTTGTGAAGCCTTTTACATGGCAAAACTAAAAGGCAGTTTAAGTTCAGGGTAGGGAAACATTGAACGGCCATTGGGAATAGAGATGTAACCTATCTATGCCACTGCCCTGCATATTATGCAAGCTAGTAATCCAAATACACAGAAGTTCTCCTTTAGAGACACTGAAAAGGTGTGCCCCAAACTCAAGGAGGGAGACTTTGACAATTTTATTTTGCAGAGGGAGGGTTTTTGGATTTATACCCCACAAGCCTACAACTACTCTGGTTTAAATGACATTGCCCCATACCTTAAATAAGCATTTGTCAATGCCGAATGTTGTCTTGCTGGCATTGGCATTGGTAGTGCAGGAGTTAGACAGATGCGTAGTAGGAATGGCAGTGAAGTATTGAACTGACACCAACCCCACCCCCACCCTGAAGAGAGTGACAGGCATTGGGGTATGCCTTTGGGTCATCGGCCATAACACTCACACGATTTCACCTCACTCTACCCTGCAGACACTGACAAGTGTCGCAGTGTGCCTTGGGGTCTTCAGGCCTTACGTTCACCCCATTCCATAAGGAAATACACTGAGATGGGTGCAGTATGGAGAATGGGGTGAACTTTGGGGCCGAGGATCCAAAGGCACACCTCGATACCTGTCACTGGCTGCAGGGTGGGAGTGGGAGTGGAATATAAGCGTGAAGCATTGGCCAGACGATCCCAAGTCACAACCCTGACGCCTGTCAGTCTCTACAGGTGGGACGTTACGGTTGGACACCCTAACGCCCTGGGCGTGTGTTAGTATTTTCACTCCAAATTTTCAACATGGGCTTTTTGTGACTCCACCTCATGAACAGTGGCACTATCAGTTTGTTAGCCAAAAGGTGATTTTCATAGTGACTGTGCCATTTGGCACCACAGGTGCCAAAACACATTTTGGGCAGGATGTGAAAAATGACAGCTATATTGTTCATGAGGAAATGTAAAATAATGGCAATTTTGAAAATCTGGAGTGAAAATATGAAAAATTGGTGAAGTCACAATCACGCGTAGAAACTGCGCAACGCACGCCTGTAACACAATTACTTTGGGGAATTCTTTAACCACATTTTCAACATAGGCATTCTGGGTCCTCCCCTCATGAACAGTGGCACTGTGATTTTGTTAATCTGTCCCGAAAGTTGATTTCCCATAGCGACTGTGCCACTGTGTGCTACAGGTGCGAAAACACATTTCAGGCAGGATGTGAAAAATGACAGCTATACTGTTCATAAGGAGGTATAAAAAAATGGCAATGTTGAAAATCTGGAGTGAAAATATTAAAAACTGTTGAAGTTAGGAGTGTGCGTGGAAACTGCGCAATGCACGCTCGTAACGCAGTCATTTTTTGGAATTTTTTCACCAAATTTGCAACATGGGCTTTTTGGGACCCCACCTCATGAACAGTGGCACTGTCATTTTGTTACTCAATCCCGAAAGGTGATTCCATGCAGTGACTGTGAAATCACCTTTTGGGACCGAGTAACGAGATGACAGTGCATGTGTTCATGAGGTGGAGTCCCAAGAACACCATGTTGAAAATCTGGTACCAAAATTACCAAAAATGGCTGAGATATCAACTTACGTTGAAACTCCCTAGTGCCTGCCATTATAACGTTTACCGCATTTTGTTCAGTTCCTTGTCGACTTTTGAAGATTTCAGACGTGTTCCTGCTCCACAGATGATCACAGTGCCGGCCCTCCGGAGGTAAGTATGGGGTGAGGGGTGTGTGTGGGGAGGTGGGGTGTACAGAGGGTGGGTGTGGGTTGGGTGAGGGAGTGCAGCGGGACAACGAGGGACCATTTTTTTTTTTACTGGTAAAAATTAAAAAAGAAACCTGACTTCGGGGGGATGGTTTTTATTTACAGGTAAAAAACCTGATATTGGGCACACTAGGGTGGGCTCCCAGTGTGCCACTAGTTTGGGGGGGACATGATGGCAACAGGGATTGGGCACTCCCGTCAGCAAAGAAAGTGTGTGTGCGTGTGTGTGTGGGGGGCATGATGCCAATGGGGATTGGACACCCCCATCGGCAAACAAATTGAACTTGGAGGGGGGGACATGCCAACACGGGGTTTGGGCATCCCGATGCTGGCTTTGTGGGGATTGTGTGGCGGGCAGTAGGAGCCGCCATATTTATTGGATTGTTTCACCAGGAAAGGCACGTAATGGAGCCTTGTCATCTGACACTCCAATGAGGAAACTGCACCTCACTGGAGCGGCAGATTTCTGTCACGGTTTTGGCTCTCTTTGAAGTTTCACGTCATGGCTAGCATGCTCGCTAATTGGTGGCTGAGGGACACACCCACTAAAGCGTTCCCTGCAATCGCCAACACTGACACACCTCTGAATATGCTACTACCACAAGATGTTGCTTGCGCACACACAAAACAACATAAAAATTAATCAGCTGTGACAACATATAACGAATATAAAATGGAGATTGCACAAAAACAATATGATATTTATAGACATTGATGGGGTGTATATATTTATTTATGATCAATACATTGTAATGTGAATAGATTTCTCAATATCTGGCATGGCTATTATACACTGTTTTTCAATGCACTATACATGCAGATATGTTTTTAACTTCTTGTTTTTTCTTTACTATTTCGAGTGTACGTCCTAACACTTTGTGGGAACCATTATCACTATAAATGAAGCCTTGGATGCAGGACCTGGATCCTTTTTTGACATACCTTTTAAATGATATGCAAATTTGTATATAATAAATATTACGTTTTAATGGCTCCATATAAATAATAGAACCTTTTTTATAACATGTTTGTATGTCATTATACTAGTTAGGTCCACTTATGTTTTGTTTACTTTTTGTCTGACACTTTGTGATATCGTCACTATCTCTGTGGGTCACTTTATGATTATGTCATCACTTGTATATAAGGAAGTGGGTTTGTTAATTTCAGCATGTCCTTTTATAAAGGAATCTACATTCCGAAACGCATCAGGACATGTTGCATTTGTCTGAGCACCTGAATAAAAGATTTTTGCATGCCAAGATATTTTGTGGACAGCTTTCACTGTGAGGCAGTGAGTGCAGGACTTTTCTGTATTGATGTAAATTCAAATCTTGTACGGTGATCATGCTCCCTCTAGTATTCCAATGGTAGATTTCTTGCTGAAGAGACAAACGGAGTAGTGACCATCTAACTAAACTATCCTAGTATTCTTATAACTTGAACTAAGAATGCTACTTCCCATGCCATAAAAATTGTGAAAACTAGCAAGCTGGAAACAATAAAATGCTTGAGCAATACCACCACAACTCATCAAATAATTATTTGCAGAACTCAATTTTACTAAGGTTCTAACTAGAAGGGGAGATAGGGAAGGGCTTGTATCAACCACTAGTAACCCCCATAGAAGAAACATCATTATTATGGTGGGTAGTTTTTTTTCTTCTAAAAACAGTTTACTAATGATGTCATTGAAGTCTGCAGACTCCTAGCAGTACCTTGGGAGGCTGGATCTAAATCTTTTTTATGAAAAAGGTTCTGCAGAACCACAGTCCCAAAACCTGCTATCCCTTCCAGATTGGATGTACGGGCAGTAGTGCCTTGTAACGGTGTATACTGTAGACCAGGCAGCTGCTTTACACATTTCTTTCAGGAGAATGACACTTGTAACTGCCACAGAGGTGGAAGTAGCCTTTATAAGGGGATTACTTGGGCCTTTAGGTGACTGCTTGCCAGGCTTTTCACTACCAAATTGGATGCAAGAAACTGTGCATGGAGAAAGTCTTCTTAGCTGCTGGCTTGTCTTTGCCTATCACACCATAAGTGACAAAGAACTGAGTGTTTTCAGTTCTGGTCCCTTTTGTTCTATCTAGATAATAGCTCAGAGCCCATTTCATGTCAAAGCTGTAGAGCGTCTCCTAACCTCTTTTTGTAATCTTTGGGGAAAACACAGGTGGAGTAACTGACTGATTCAAATGGAGTTCTAACCTCACTTTAGGGAATAATTCCTATGTCCTCAACACTACTTTATTTCTATGTGAGATAATGAAGGGCTTGCACATCACTGACCCTCTTGGCAGAAGTTATTGCTATTAGGAAGACTGTTTTCCATGTCACATACTTGATTGAGATCTGTAGAGGCTATTGGCTCAAAAGCAGGCTCCACTAACTGTGCAAGGCATACTGTAAGTTCAGGTCCAATGGAATGAATAACATCCTCATTGGAGGATATAAGTGATTCAGACTTTTAAAAATATTTTGAACACTGGCTGTGATGCAAGTGATTTTTCTTTGCCTGTGGACTTATAAGCTGAAACAGCTGCTAAATGCAATTTCAGAGTAGAGGACCTTAGTCCGAAGGACTGTAAGAGAACCAAATAATACAAAACCACACCTCCAGTAGAGTTACTTTAAGTGAAGCACAACAGAGTAAAAATCTTTTTCATTTTGAGGACTAAGATTTCCTCGTAGCTGGTTTTCTGGACACCTTTAAAACCTCCAAAACCAGACTGGTGAGGTTTAAGCTATAATACGCTAGCTCTTCAAGAACCAAGCCTTCAGGTATAGTTTTCTGAGATCTGGATAAGTCATTCTACCATGTGACAGTGTCAGCAGGTTGTGTCTCAGAGGTGGTGTGATTAGAGTTCAGTGAGACAGTGACAACAGAAGTGAGTACCAGGTATGCCTGGCCTAGTCTGGTACTATCAAGGTCATTGTTGTTAACTCCCTACTCTGTTTCAGTAATGCCATCCATATCAGTGGGATTAGAGGAAAAGCACAAAGAAACTTTCCCTTCACGGGCAGGGTCAGTACATATTTTGGGACTGCCATTCTGGAGAGTGATCTGCAGCAGAATTAGAGTAACTTTCCATTATTCATGAGGCAAACATACCCATTTATGGGACACCCCATCATCTAAACACTGAGTGTATTACCTGCTAGTCTAGTGACAAGTTGTGGTTTGCTTGACTGATCTTGCCTAGGGAGTCTGCTAGAACATTGTCTTGCCTGGCAGATGCACTGCAGTCATTTTGGCGTTTGAGTAGTGTGTTAGGTTCCATATCCTCACTGCCTCTGAGCAGAGCTTTGTGGATCTGATACTTCTCTGTTTGTTTATGTAATGAATTTTTGTGTTGTCTGTCTTGATTTCAACTGATTGTCCTTGCAACAGGAAGGAGAAAGACAGCATTGAAAGGGGCACTGTTTGGAGCTCTAACAGGTTTATGTGCTCCATGGGCTCCTGTGTGCTCTAGATATCACTTACTGTTTTGCCTTCTAGATGTCCTACCCATTCCAGGAGTGAGGCATTTGTTGTGAGGAACTTTAAACACAGAAATATAGAATTTGTCGGTAGATGAGAACTGCTTGGCCCACCCAGTCTGCTCAGTTTCTTTGTGGGAGATGACTGAAGGAAGGGGCTATCCTCTCTGAGGTTGTCTATGTTTTTCCACCATAGCAGTACCTCAACCAGCTTCTGAATAACTGGGGCTAGCTGATCCAATGAAGCAGTTCTCTGGTGCCAGTACCTTCTTAAATGGTGCTAGATGTCTCTCATCTGTAGCTGAGCCCATGGCACAGTAGCTGTTTCTGATGCCATGTAGCCTTGAAGCTGTAGAAATTCCTGCACAGTCTTTTTGAGACCTGGCAGGAATTTGTTTGCACACTGAAATAGGGCTTTTTCTCTGTGCATTGGAAGAAATGCCCTCCCTTCAACTGCATGTTCCTATGCTCCTATGGACTTTAGCATTTGGCTGGGTTTCAGGTGTGATTTTTGTGAGTTTAGGAGGAACTCAGTTTTTCCAGTGTACTCCTTATCAAGGCTCCGCAGGGAACTGTTTCCTCCTGTGTTTTCCCACTTGTGAGCCACTTGTCCAAGTAGGGAAAAAACACCACTGCCCAGATTCTCAGAAGGTTACACATGGTGCAAAGTGACTTGTGCCCCCCAAAACTGGTGCAAGTAGCACTTTGCGCCATGAGTTCTGACATTTGAGATTCTGCAAAGCAGCCTGCAACATGCAGATGACACAAAGATCTGCAACAGGGTTGATACACAAGATGGAGTGGAAAGGATGAAAAGGGACTTGGCAAGGTTGGAGGAATGGTCAAATGTATGGCAGCTTAGATTCAACGCAAAGATGTACATGGTAATGCACCTGGGAAACAAAAACCCAGGGGAAGAGTACACAATGAGGGGTGAGATACTGACAACAACAACAAAAGTGGAAAGGGACCTGGGGATAATTATATCAGATGACCTAAAGGTGGGCAAGCAATGTGAGAAGGCAGAAAGGAGGGCTGGGGGGATACTGGGATGCATAGGGAGAGGCATCAATGGTAGAAAACAGGAAGTTGTTATCCCTCTGTACAGACAGTTGGTGAGACCCCATCTGGAGTACTGTGTGCAGTTCTGGAGACCCCATCTCCGCAAGGACATAGACAGAGTGGAGGCTGTCCAGAGAAGGGCAACCAAAATGTTGCAGGGTCTGCACCAGAAGACATACGAAGAGAGACTAAAGGAGCTTAATATGTATACCCTTGAGGAAACAAGGGAGAGGGGGGGCATGATAGAAACTTTCAAGTACCTCAAGGGAATCAATAAAGTTCAAGAGGGCAGTATCTTTCAGAAAAAGAGATGTGTAAGAACAAGGGGGCACAATTTGAAGATGGAGGAGGTTGTGGAAGCATAGAACAGCCTTCCTGAGGAGGTTGTGGAGTCAAGAACAGTGGGGGAATTCAAGAATGCATGTGACAGACATAAGGCAATTCTGGAGAAGGGTAGGAGGAAGTAGGTTGTTGGTTAACTAGGATCTGCAGCTTATCCATCAGGTAGGAAAACGGGCAGACTAGCTGGGCCAAGTGGTCCTTGTCTGCCATCAAATTCTATGTTTTTATGACATGACTTGTGCCTTCCCTTTGAGAACCCGGCCCCACACCTTTCCTTCACAGATATGCTGCCACTATGGAAGGACAATTTGTGAACACTCTTGGTACTAAGGTTAGACCAAATGGCTCTGCTGATAATTGGTACTGGACTGTGCCTAACCTGAACCTCAGATATTTTCTGTGGCTGAGTCGTACTGGAATATAACTGGAATATGAAAATAGGCATTTTTCAAATCCAGGGACCCCAGTCCTTCTCCTTTTTGCAGGGATGGGATCCAGAACCTTTCCTTTTGCTAGTGCCTGTTCCAGAATGGGTCACATTGCCTGTTTTAAGTGAGAAAGTACCTGGAAAATAGTCCTTTCCCCCATTTGTGCGACAGGGACTTTTTCCACTGCTTTCAGCTGCACTCATTTTGCCACTTCCAACTCCAGCAGGACTTTTTGTTCTTGGCTGTGCTGGAAAGACTCATGGTCTGTTTAACATTGTAAATTGTATATATTGAAGAGATAAACCCTCGCCCACTATCTCCAGGGCCCATTTGTCTGTGTTAATTTCTTGCCTCTCCTTAAAATAGTGGGCCAGGCACTTTCCAACTGGCAATGAGACTAAGGTGACCTGGACAAAACTGTCAGAGGTTTTGCTTTGTTTGTGGCTAAGGAGCTGGCACAGGTTTCTGCCTTGTTCCTCTCCTGCCTCTGCATCTCCTAGTACCTGTTTGTACTGGGCACTCATATTGGCTGTAGGGCCTATTGTAGTAGGTGCTACCCCTACCTTACATAACCTCCTTTCTTCACCATCATCTGTATTATCAGGGGAAATGGGCTCTTTCTCATCTCCCACAAACTCACCCTCATTGTTTTTGGGGGCAAAGTTTGAGTCATTAACGTGTTTTATACTTTGTTTCACAACTTGGAAAAACTACTGTATTTGTCTACCTGCTCATTGCTTGTAGTTCACATTGTTGTAATTCCCTCGTACTATTTTGCAAACCATGCTCTTGTAATCTCCTGGGTCAGACTTGAAAATAGGTATTCCTTGTCTAGTGTGCTTACTTGGTAAACAAAAGCTAATAAATAAATATCATGCAAGGAGGGCACCCCCCTCCACCCACACTTGCAGATTTGTGCTGGAAATCAGCTTGCATCTTTCTTCTGCCTTTTATTTTGGTCACAGAATGGTCTGATTTGGGGTTTCAGTGATATTTGCCACTTGTTAAAGGTTTTGCAGTTTTTGAAGTATCATTTTTATTATGGCTGCAGTGAGTGGAGCCTGCAGCTGTCTTGCTGTAGCCGGAAAAGGGGACACCGATGCACAGATTTGGAGTTGCAGTAGTTCCTTCCGCAACTCCAAATCAGTGTACTCATCCCCCAACCCCCATGGGTGCACTAATTTTTCTGCTGTCGCAAGCTGTGCGCTACTTTTTCTGCCATTGCAAGCTGAGCTCGCTGAACTCATGGTGGAACACAACATAGTCTGCCATGTCCAAGATGGCAGCTGGAGCTCAGTGCACACACACACACACGTCATTGTATATGGACGGCTTCAGTTCTGCAGCTGCGATGAAGTCAGGCATGCGCGATAAGTCACACATGTGCAGACCACCGGAAGCCATCTTGGGCACAGCGGAAGAAAAAATTACTCACCTTAGTAATGTTGTTTCTTCTAATGGAGTCTTGCTATATTATGACATATGCAGTTTGTCCCAGCCTTAGAACTGCTCCGGAGGTGAAAGAGTTAACTTCCATGCCAGGCATGGAATCTTGAGTGTGAGCTCGGTTGAAAAAACTCTGTCTGTTGTTCTTCAAACTGAAACCGTCAGATCTTTACGAGCAAAACTCACTAAGGTTCTGTGTGGAAGCTGTAAACCTACACTAGCCAACTGGCTACTAAAATATTAACACATTTTTCTGGTCCCAAAACCAAGACTCAAGTCAGGGGATCCAAAAAATAAAATAAAATACAACACCCAAACACCCCAAAAGGAGGGGTGAAAAACACAAGGTGGGCATCATTAAGTGCCAACACTGCACTGCCCACCCACATCCCAAGAGCAGAGGTTCTGAGAGGGGCAGGGGGGGGAGATCATAATATAGCAAGACTCCATTAGAAGAAACAACATTACTGAGGTGAGTAATTTTTCTTCAAACAACATGAAGTCTTGCTATATTACTGTTATATCAGACTACACAGCAGTACCTCTATGGAGGAGGACAGAACCTACTTAGGAAATAGGCTCTGAAGCACAGCTGTATAAGCCGAGCATCACTCCTAGCCTGGATGTCCAGGGGTAATGCTTGGTGAAAGTGTGTACTGCTCTTCCAGGTAGCTGCTTGACATACCTCTAAGATAGGGAACCCTGGCCGCAGCTAGGACCAGCTGTACCTCTGGTAGAGTGGAGCCCTCAGGCCTGAAGGGGGAACCTTACCCAGTTTTTGATAGCAAAATTGGATACAAGAGACAATCCACCTGGCAATGGATCTTTTAGTGGCAGGTTTCCCTTTACCAACCTCACCATAAGTGAGGAACAGTTGGAGGGAGTCAAACCTGTGACCCTTGGTATGCTCTATGTAGTAACTAAGGGCTCTCTTTACATCTAAACTGTGCAGCCTCCTCTCGCCAGAGGAGGAATGGTCAGTGAAGTACACTGGAAGAGATATAGATTGATTAAGGTGGAAATCTGAAACCACCTTAGGCAAGAACTTCCTGTTGGTCCTGAGGACTACCTTATCTCTGTGAAAGGAGGTAAAATCAGGCTCCACTGACAAGGCTTGTAATTCACTTATGCGCCTGGCAGAAGTGATGGCTACTAGAAACACAGTTTTCCAAGTCAAGTACTTAAGCTCTGCTGAAGACAAAGGCTCAAAGGGGGGTTGCATTAGCTGAGCAATGCAAACATTAAGATCCCAGGCAGGAGCAGGGTGCCTGAATGGAGGGTTGGTGTGAAGCAACCCCTTGAAAAACTTGGAGAATACAGGGTGAGCAGAAAGAGAAGAGGGCTTTCCTGCTGAAACAAAAGCAGAGAGAGCTGCCAAATGTACTTTCAGGGTAGCTGGCCTCAGCCCCAAAGTATTTAGATGGACCATATAGTCCAGGACTGTGGGCAAATCAGCAGATTCTGGGGAAATATGCTTTCCAGAGCACCATATGGAAAACCTTTTCCATTTAGAATTATAAGTAGCCCTGGTGGAAGGCTTCCTAGAAGCTTTCAAGATATTGAGTACACCTTGAGAAAGGTGTAGGTCAGCAAGCTCTAACTCCTCAAGAGCCAGTCCTTGAGGTTGAGGGATTTGAGATTCGGATACCAAACTCTCCCCTGGGCACAGGTTAACAGATTGTGATTCCTGGGAAGACACAGGGGAAGGTGGACTGCTAAGGACAGAAGGAGTGGATACCAGGGCTGTCTGACCCAATCTGGAGCAATCAGAATCATCTTGCAAGGTTGAGATCTGATTTTGACTAGCACCTTGAACAAGAGAGGAAGGGGAAAGGCATAGAGGAACTTCCCTTCCCAATCGAGAAGGAAGGCATCCAGAGGGACTGAGCCCAACACTGGGGGCCTGCAACAAAAAAGCGGAAGTTGGTGATTGTCTGGGGCTGCAAAAAGATCTATCTGAGGGGTGCCCCACCTGGCAAATACTAACCCCAGTACTAGGGGATCCAGTGACCATTCGTGATGGTCCTGGGAAATCCTGCTGAG
This sequence comes from Neoceratodus forsteri, assembly GCA_016271365.2. Classification (NCBI taxonomy): domain Eukaryota; kingdom Metazoa; phylum Chordata; order Ceratodontiformes; family Ceratodontidae; genus Neoceratodus; species Neoceratodus forsteri. The sequence goes on from CM057458.1 coordinate 523,114,587, forward strand.
AGCATCTGCCAGGACATTGTCCTTGCCTGGGAGGTGAACTGCCATGAGGGAGGTGTTCAGGGAATAAGCCAGGGACCACAACGTCATTGCCTCAGTGCACAAGGCTGAAGACCGAGTGCCCCCTTGCTTGTTGATGTACCACATTGTAGTGGTGTTGTCTGTTCTGACCTGTACCACTTTGTTCTGAACAGATGCAGAAAAAACCTGAAGTGCTAGAAAAACAGCTCTGAGTTCCAACAGATTGATGTGGAGCAGAGATTCCTGAGGGGACCACAATCCCTGGGTGGTGAGGTCGCCCATGTGAGCTCCCCATCCCAAGAGGGACGCATCTGTAGTAAGGGTCAAGGAGTGAGATTGAGGGATGAAAGGAACCCCTGTCTCAGATTGCTCTGATCCTGCCACCACTGCAGGGCCTGGATCAGGGTTCGAGTTACTGGGATCAATTTGGTTAGGATCTCTCCTTTGAGACCAGAAGGCTCTCAAATGGAACTGAATGTCCCTCATCTGAAATCTTGCTCCTTGCACTACAGCTGTGGAAGCAGCCATGTGCCCTAGGAGCTGTGAAAGGCCTTGCTGGTCGAGACCTGCAGAGTGAGAGGAGGCCAGAGCCACCAGGGTCTTTACTCTTTATAGAGGAAGGAAAGCTCTGGCCTGCTTTGTGTCCAGTTCTGCGCCTATGAAGGTGAGTAGCTGAACAGGCTCTAGAACTGACTTTGGAAGACTGAGAAGAAAACCTAGAGATGTAAGCAGCTGCTGGGTAACCTGAAGGTGTGATTTGACTTAGTCTGGAGACTGACCCACTATGAGCCAGTTGTCCAGGTAAGGAAAGATGGCAATCTTTTGCCTTCTTAAGTGAGCAACTGCTACTGCCAGGCAGTTTGTGAATACCTTTGGGGCAGAAGTGAGGCCGAAGGGCAATGCTCTGAACTGGTAATGGCCTGAGGGCAGTTCAATCTGAGGTACTTCTCTGGTGGGGAGCCTTGATGAGAACATGGAAGTAGGGCATCTTGGAGGTCCAGGGACGCAGCTAGTCCCCTGGCCTTAGGGAGGGTAAACTAATTCCCAGAGTCACCATTTTGAATTTTGGTTTTAAAGGTGCTTGTTTAGGTATCTTAGATCCAGGATGGGCCGCCATTCTCCTGTCTTTTTTGGGGTAAGGAAGTACCTGGAGTACAGTCCTTTGCCCTGGTGTAGGGGAGGAACCCTTTCTACAGCTCTGAGAGCCAGGAGGGTAGAAACTTCTGTTTCCAAAGCAAGAGCCTCTAATGGATTTGCAGGTGGAAAGGATCTGGCTCTCATCTTTAGAAATTTTTTGAAGCTGAGAACCAGTCCCTGGCTTACTACTTCCAGGACCCACTTGTCTGATGTTAAAGACTCCCAGTCCTGGACGAAGTAAGCCAGCCTCCTGAGGTAATGGAGAATCGGCCTGGGCGTCCCATCAGGGTGCCTGTTTGGCAGGGCTTTAGGCTGAGGGGTGGGCAGGGCCTGCTGCGTACCTGTCTGCCTCTCCCTCTCAAGAACCCTCTGGGCATAAGCTGAAGAGGAGGCCTGGGCTTGGTAAAGGCCTGTGAAAAGGCCTGCCCTGCCCCTGGAAAGCTGCCTCTGAGGGTGGCTTGCCTCTCCTTGGCCTGTGCACTCTATAAGTGGTCCTATACTCATCCATTTTCTTCATGTAATTCTCTGTCTGCTCCCCAAACAGAGAATTACCCAACAGGAAAATCCATGGCCTTAGCCTGGGTATCCTGTGACAGGCTAGTACACCTGAGCCAAGCCATTCTACGAAAAGCCACAGATGTAGCCATGACTCTTGAAGATACATCATTAGAGTCCACTGCAGCATGGAATTGCCTCTTGGATGCCTCAATACCATCAGCAGCCACCTGTTCCAGCTCCTTGGCAAGCTAGCCAGGGACCTGTTTCGCTAAAGCCATAACAGTATCCAATCTGGATTTCTGGTATCTTGCAACATAGGCCATATAATTTGCCTGTCTGAGTCCCAAGGATGCTGCCATGTATTGTTTCTTTGCCATGGCATCAATCCTCCTGGAGTCCTTGTCAGGGGGGTGTGAAGCCAAGGGAATATTTGCCTTATCACAGGCTGCAGCCTGCACTACCCCAACATGGCTGCACTGTTGTGAAAGGAACTCCGTATCAGGGCCTGACAATGTGTACCTCCAGTCCATCTTTTTATCCACAGGAGGTAAAGAATTAGGAGCTTTTAAAATTTTTATTGTCTGCTTCCTAAAAGATTTATGTAAAGGAATAGACAATCTCCTGGACTCTGGGATATCCATCATTTCCACATAGTCAGGCTCCTCCTGTTCATCCACAGCTTCTTCCAAAGGGAGCTGGAGGGTTTCAGCAACTTTTTTATAAAACAGAAAATGAGAAGGGGACTCAGAAAGCCTAGGGGGAGACACTCCTGAAGGTCTGTCTGGGGAGATGTCCAGTTCAATGGGCACATCCAGACTTTCAAAATCACATTCACTCTCTTCATAATCCTCCTCCCCTCCTCCGGTTCATAAATTCCTCTATATCATATTCTTGAACCGGTGGAACCGACCGAACCGACCCGTTTACCTGATGGTGCGGTTCGGACGGAACGAAGCGACTGGACAATTTGGATCGCTTTGGCTATCTCTGCAGCAGTTGGAGAAGAAATTTTGGCTCCACACCTGCTGATTTTCTAGTCCTCTTGCTGGAACTGGCTCCTCGGAGTCAGCTCTTCGTTTGCCGGTATAAGCCCCTGGTCAGAGGCACTCCCTCCAGTTCAGTTAGCACCCGAACCAGGCTGGCCATCAGGTCAGCGGACTTTTGGCCTCTCGTTCCTGAGCCTACCAACTCTCTTATCCAGGGTAGCTGCAGGAAAATTCTTGCAAATCTGGCAGTCTGCATTGAGGTTGGGTTGTCAGAACCCTCTGAGTTCTGGGTTCTAGTTCTAGTCTAGAACTTTTGAAAAGTTCTAGTGTTCTAATCTTTTAGAACTTTTAGAACTCGAACCCTATTTTTATTATGCTGCCAGTAACAAAGATAGTAATAAAATACATGTAAAGGAAAAACTGTTCAAAATAAGGGAGAGAAATTATCTTGTGTGACATTGATAGGAATACAACTAGATTTATCTATATTTTCTTCTGTTTGCTAAAGTCAGCAACTTAATATATAACAGGCCACCCACCCACATATGTTAAAAGTTTTCCTGCTGCATCTGCATCATGGTTCCTTAGTGAAAGAAAGAGGCACATTAGCCATTTTATGTACTCAGCTGTATATACTCATCATCATGAATTAGGAAAAAATAACTGATATTACCTAATTTCAGCTATTTGCTGCTTTCTTAAATGAGTGAATCAAAAGTTGCTATGTTTAAAAGAAAGCTTTATAACAAAGTCAAGCCAAGTACTACAGCAGCAACATGTGGAACTGTTACAAAACATATTATGTCATAACATATTCAGTCAAGACATTGGAATAAAAAAATATTTGCAGAAACCACAAAGAAGGCTGCTCCAATCCTAAGTTGTGCCTGTGAAAAGCTGAGCACCAAGAACAAAAGAACACCTTTCATACTTCCCAAAATATACTGCGTATGTGTTTTAACTGATAGCATCACAGTACAGAAGCATCCATGCAGGACAAAACAGTTTAAACAGACAAAAGGTCCTTTTGTCTGTTTAAACTATTTTATCCTACATCATGTTCTGTACTGTGATGCTATCAGTTAAAACGCACAATACAGTATATTTGGAAGTTGTGCTGTTCTTTTTGTTCTTAATAAAAAATATGCCAGTCATTGTTGCTGGCAAATGCATGCAATTTTCTAAGGTAATGCATACATATACCAACATTTTTGTTGGCAAATTGAAGTAATATATACAAAAATTCTAAGATGATGCATTTTGCAGCTGATACTTCATAAAATCTGTATTTCAGTCACATAAATAAAACAGTGGTTTCCTCACCACATACTAATTTACTAAGGAACATTTATGTAGCTGCAGCAGTTGGCATGTGATGTTTAAGGGACAGCGTCTGTCAACCCCATTATGTATCAAATTATCACTACTTATAAAGCAAAAACACTATGATCGTCACATTCTGTGAAAACTGCTGATGCAGATTTTCTTTATTTCTGATTCCTTTATTCTTTTTAAAGGGGACAGGACAATTGTGCTAGTGGCAACAGTTTGCAATGTATTTAATAAGAATATATATTATGTGTACAGTAGTTCGGTCTGTCATCATTTTTCCTCACCATCCCAGCTGATCACGAATCTGTAAATGAAAGAACTAAAACAACACCCACCTTTCACCCCATCACCCATTCCACTTTTCTTCCACCACCCTCATCTGTGCAGTAGCACCATGCCACCCTTACACCCATGTTAAAACCAACCCACAACCCTCACCCATGTACTAGCATCCATTTTCGTTTATGGCTAACATTTCTGTAATTGAAAAATAATAAACAGCTACCAATTAGAACTCATTGTTTTGTCCTCTTTAAAATTGAAAAATAGACCGTCTCCTGTCCCAGCCATGCTGATGCACCACAAAGTCACAGAAGGTAAATCCAAAATATATGTCTGCACTTTAACTATAAATAATATGATACAGAAAGGATTGACGTGACAGTGTCCCTTTTATGCCAAATTTGGGCCTGTTCCCACTGATGTTAAAACTGCCCTGTATATAAAACTTGATTGACTTTAGTTTAGACCCTAGCTACAAAGCAGTTTGCCATGAAATGGTGAAAGTTTTGGGGGTATATAGTCAAGGTAGTAGATCGAGAAAGGAGAGAGACGACAACCAAAGTCATCACAGTCTGTAAAGTTTCCTTTTGGTGCAGAGAGACTCATCCCACACAGTATTTTTACCAGCCACCACCATCTGAGTTGTCATCATCACCATCAACATCCACAACATCAATCACTTCAGGATCAGTTTGTATACTCTTGTAGGGATACGAAAATCTTGACTTATTAACTTTAATAAAAGTTAACGTGTACATTTTCTCGGCACAACCATTTCTGGTGTCTGTCACAATATTGCCAGCTGTACTAAACATGTTCTGAAGAGACACTTGTTGCAGGACAACCAAGATATTTACAGGCTTCATCATACAGCTCTGTCCAAATTGACTTTTTGATCTCCAGTATTCAAAAGGGCATGCATCAATAGGAATAGGCAGTTCTTGCAGGTAACTGTCTACCATGTTGGACAGAGACCGCTCAGAAGAGGAATCAGCAGAAGCAGCTGGTATGGCAGCAATTTGGGAAAGGTTTTGCCACAGATTTAGCTTGCTACTAAGGGTTGAAGAAGTGGCAGTTGTGGAACAACCTAGTTAATGTTTGGTGACTTTTCCAGTTCTGTATCCCTTTGTGAAGATGAACCTGCATGTTGTGGTGATGACAACCTGATGGTACTGTGCGTGTCTGTGTTTGACTCCTAGAGTGCTGCTACTCATCTAGCAACATACATTTGTACTGCTCTATATCATCTGTTTTGGAAGATGTATAGCCTTGAACCTGGGATCTAAGAGAGTTGCAAGGATGTAGTGTCTTGATTTCATCATTGCAACTAATTTGTCATTGGTTTTGAAGCGCTCGCTCATTCTCTTTATGAGATTCCCATGATATAGGCGACATGTTGTCTGCGCTTCAGATCTGTCTTTTTCTATTTGTAGATTTAGAACACTAAGATGATGTGAAATGAGCATTATGAGTGGGATAACCTGACTCACAGATGCACCTTCAGAAGACATGTCCCTTGTAGCTGTCTCAAAGGAGCTAGGATACAGCACACTGTCTCCATTAATTTCCACTGCAGCACAGACAGCATAATGCCATCTCCAATAATGTAATTGGAGCAGTACTCATGTACAGCTTGCTTTTGCTCCAAGAGGCGCTGCAGCATATAAAGCATTGAGTTCCAACTGAGGGAAACATTTTGAATCAGCTTTTGCTGGGCAGCTTGTTTTTTGCAGTTCGGACAATGTCTGTATAGCCTTGGTTGAATGTGAAAAGTGAGTCACAATTTTTGCAAACAAGCAATCATACCATCCACTTGTGTTTCGTTGCTGAGAAATCCGTGACAATTAAATGTAAGCAATGTGCAAAGCAAGAAGCATGCAGAAATCCTCCATCCTGTATTGCTTTTAAGATGTTGGCTCCATTGTCACTTACTATGAAGCCACATTTTAGACCGTGAGAATAAACCCATCAGTCAAGGAGGTCATTTAGTTCTCTGCAAGATGTTTGCAGCAGTATGACTTTGCCCAAACTTTTTATATGCAGCAGCGCCATCTTTTGGGGTGTCTTTGTTTTGAAGAAGCACAAGAAAACGTGACCCAATGAGCGTAAGGGACATGTAATCTATGTTTTGAGTGCTGGTCCACATATCTGTTGTGACATGAATAACCCCACCCTCTGCAGTTTTATAGCAAGCATCACTGTCGCTTTTAAAGCCTGATAAATGTTTGGTATTTCAACATAGGAAAAGTACCTTCGATGAGGAACATTGTAACGAGGCTCTGCTAATGTCATGAGCTCCCTAAAATCCTCATGATCTACCAAAGAGTATGGGAGAAGGGCTCCGGCTAACAGTTCACCAATTCGGTGATTAAGATGAAGGGTCTTTGGATGATTTCTAGTAAAGGTATTCTTCCTTTCAAATGCCTGAGACAGTGTTAACTGTTTGCAACATGTCCCTGCTGGTTTATTATACACCGTGCTTCGATGGGCAGATGGACGCAGAGATGGTGGACTAGGACTTATACATTCAGTGCCATCACTGGATGTGCAACTGGTACTAATGGTGCTGGCATTGGTAGTAACAGTGATCCTAGGGCTGGCAGTGGTTCTGCCTGCATCAAGTTCAGACAATTCAGTATCCATTTCAGATTCCTGATCCTGACCCTTCTCACGTGCGGTCTGGAAGATGGAGGACATGGGTTTTGGTTTTGGATGATCAAGCAAAACCGAATGCTTTTTTCAGATGGCGTTTAAGAGCTGTAGTGCCAAGGCATGACACAACTTTACCACGGCTTACACTCTGTTTACACAGGGAACAAATTGCTCTGCATGGATCAGTTTTACTGACTGAGAAATAATTCCACACCTCAGATGTGACAGATTTTGTTCGAGTGCTAGGAAGATAGCTAAAGACTGTTTGTGTCTTTCACCTGTCCTAACAGAACCTGGGACATGCTCCTTGGTGCTAGAAGAGTGGACAGAAGACTCTGATGGATTTTCATTGCTGGCCAACACAGAAGTGGTGGATTCAATGGATATGTCCTTTTCATTGCCAACAGTGCTGGATGTATTTGCAAGTGCACTACCTGATTCATTGTCAGCAGACTTGCTCATTTCACTTTGTTGAGGAAGTAATGATTTGTTACGAGACACAACAGCGTGGGACTGAGACAAAGAGCTACAGTCTGAGTCAGAGAGGGACTCACTGTCACTTGCATTATTGCTGCTAGTCACAGGGATCTTAACGGCATGAATGGCATACCTTATGGTGCCTCTCCGTGTGACCCCAGCAGCTGTACAGGTTTTCTTAAAAGGTCCCCTTTACCACACTTCACTGTTGCTCTTTGCTGTTTGTTGAATTTTATCACGTGAAACATTTTGGTTATTTCTGTTAGCACCAGCAGGATTACCACTACCACCAACACCTGCTCCAACACCAGCACTAAATGCTTCATCTATGTTGGTGTCAGCCATAACAGACAGTAAGTACCAGTACTACCAGTCCAGTATACTGCAGTGAACACACCAACACCCAAACAATTCCTTGTAACAAAGCAATGTGATCTGTAATCGCTGGCTACAACTCCAAAATTTTATTTTGGTTGTGTGACACTGTGATACGTGGACTGAAAGTAATTGAAGAATATGACAGTTTGCAACTAAAGGATCCCAGGTTCAAGGCTTACAGAATGATTGGGCTGCTGGGCATAGGCATACACATAGCAATCAAAGGGCACACAGCAGCAGGGTGATGGGCTGACCACAGGAGACGGAGTCACATACGCAACCCAGGGAATGAGAATTATATTTCTACGTTTCTGTCATGTAAGGTTAATGCCACCACACAACTGGCCACTGGGCTTCTCTCTGTAACACACACACTGGGTAGGGTACAGTGCAGTCAAGGGGCACACAGCAGCAGGGTGATGGGCTGACCACAGGAGACGGAGTCACATACGCAAACCAGGGAATGAGAATTATATTTCTATGTTTCTGTCATGTAAGGTTAATGCCACCACACAACTGGCCACTGGGCTTCTCTCGGTAACACACACACTGGGTAGGGTACAGTGCAGTCAAAGGGCACACAGCAGCAGGGTGATGGGCTGACCGACCACAGGAGACGGAGTCACATACGCAAACCAGGGAATGAGAATTATATTTCTACGTTCTGTCATGTAAGGTTAATGCCACACACACACTAGGGTTCAGAAAGATTTATTTCCTTTTTTGCCCCCTACGTTTCTGTCATGTAAGGTTAATGCCACCACACAACTGGCCACTGGGCTTCTCTCAGTAACACACACACTGGGTAGGGTACAGTGCAGTCAAAGGGCACACAGCAGCAGGGTGATGGGCTGACTGACCACAGGAGACGGAGTCACATACGCAAACCAGGGAATGAGAATTATATTTCTACGTTTCTGTCATGTAAGGTTAATGCCACACACACACTAGGGTTCAGAAAGATTTATTTGCCTTTTTTTGGCCCCCTACGTTTCTGTCATGTAAGGTTAATGCCACCACACAACTGGCCACTGGGCATCTCTCTGTAACACACACTGGGTAGGGTACAGTATGCACACACTGGGCTTCTCTCTGTGACACACACACACACTAGGGTTCAGAAACTTCAGAAAGATTTATTTGCCTTTTTTTGGCCCCCTACGTTTCTGTCATGTAAGGTTAATGCCACCACACAACTGGCCACTGGGCTTCTCTCTGTAACACACACTGGGTAGGGTACAGTACACACACACTGGGCTTCTCTCTGTGACACACACACACACTAGGGTTCAGAAAGATTTATTTGCCTTTTTTTGCCCCCCTACGTTTCTGTCATGTAAGGTTAATGCCACCACACAACTGGCCACTGGGCTTCTCTCTGTAACACACACTGGGTAGGGTACAGTACACACACACTGGGCTTCTCTCTGTGACACACACACACACTAGGGTTCAGAAAGATTTATTTGCCTTTTTTTGCCCCCCTACGTTTCTGTCATGTAAGGTTAATGCCACCACACAACTGGCCACTGGGCTTCTCTCTGTAACACACACTGGGTAGGGTACAGTACAGTGCAGTCAAGGGGCACACACTGGGCTTCTCTCTGTGACACACACACTAGGGTTCAGACTTATTTAGATTTATTTGCCTTTTTTGCCCCCTTGTATGCTTGTTGCTGGCAGCTGCTGGGTGTGCAGTGTGCTGCAGTTTCAAATAATCACACTTCACAAGGTTCTTTTCTCTCCGAGTCCTCCTCCAGTCCTCCTCCTGATATTGGTCTCTCATCAATCCCTCCCTATTCCCCCACTCCCCAATCTTGATTAATCCTCCAGAGTCCGATTCCTCCTTCTGTCCTGAACCGCCCTAGTACTCCTCCCTCTCCCAGTTCCCGATTTTTAGCTTTTTTCTTGTTCTGCCGGTCTCACAGGAGAAGAAGTGGCCACGACTGCTGGACAAAAGTAGCGGACGAGCTAACTGCTTTTGCTACAGTTTAGTGGGCTGCTGGTGCTGCCTGCTGCTGCTGCTCTCTCTGCGATGATCCTCAGTCAAATGGGCTCCTCCTCGTGGCGCATTTCTTTAATACCCACAGATCCCGCAGCTCGCGTTTGCTTACTCGACCCCGTCCGTCTCGCGTCTCGCGGTGATTGGGAAACCCTTTGCGGAACCGTTCGGTGTTAGGGTTCTAAGTTAGAACTCGAACACCAGGGTTCGAGGAGGGTTCGAATCTTTACCGAACTAGTTCTGACAACCCTAATTGAGGTGGTCAAACCCCAGACAATAAACACATGTGGTGTGTGGGTCAGCCTTGGCAAAGGCTTCCCCACAGACACTACAGTGCTGAAACCTAGTGGGCCCAGTTTTTCTTTTGGATTTCTCAGACATAATGCCAGCCTAACCAAAAACTTGCCCTTTTCCGGCAAATCGCCAAGCAAGACACCCTTATCAGTTCCCAACCGTGTCACGGGTCGTGGAAAAAACTGTAATGAAATCCGTTTTTTTTAGAACCGATAAGAACCGGGAACCGCACTCTAAATGTAATTTAATAAGTTTTAACAACAACCTGATCGGTTCAAACCGAACCGATAACAACGTTTGCAAGTTCCACACAGAGAAATGTAAAACCTATCTATTACTTACAATACCACAGACAGAGCTTGAACCGACCGGTTGCGGTTAAAATATACAAATGCGGTTTAAAAAAACCAGAAATAACACTTTTTTAACTGACAAATGAACCGAACTGTTCAGTGAGGCGGAGTAAAGAATCTGACAGTTTCAGTTTGAAGAACAACAGACAGAGTTTTTTCAACCAAGCTCGCGCTCAAGATTCCATGCCTGGCATGGAAGTTAACTCTTTCACCTCCGGAGCAGTTCTAAGGCTGGGACAAACTGCATATGTCATAATATAGCAAGACTTCATGTTGTTTGAATGCAGTGTTCCGCCGTGAGCTCAGCGAGCCCGGCTGCAGCTGTATTGGCTCTGGACAGAACTTATTACAGTCTGCTGCTCCTTCTCCATTTTATCTGAATTGAACACATTCTGTTTTACAAGGGAACACTCCAGTGAGGCTGATGTTGAACCTGAGGCTAAGAGAGAGAGACAACTTCTTTCCTAGTTTTTTAACTCTAGTTTTTGGCAAATTGTCTTACAGTGAGCAGTATTGTTAAAACCATGATTGGGGTCAAAACAAACAAGAAACTGTAAATGGTGATCTGCCTTAGCCATCCTCTTCTAACAGGACACATATGGTTTAAATCCAATGAGACCTGTCCTTCTTTTAGGCTTTTCTGACATAGCCTTTTGATGGCAAAAAATTGAAAAAGTATTTTTTATAAAGTTTGTTACTGCCAAATACAAAATCAAGTAATAAAATATAAATTTGAAACAAAGCAGTAATTTGCAAAGGTGAACCAGAACATAAAAAGGAACCTGATAATAACTGCTGTTTTCGAGGTTCCCTGGAACTGCTCAGAAACTGTAAAAAAAAATGCAAAACTATTTTAAAATGGGAACAACAAGTGCAGCGTAGCCATAATAAAATAAAATAATAAACACCTAAATGTTACAGCCTAAAACAAATAAAATTAAGTACAGCAGATAGATGAAGAGGACACTTTGGGGCATTTGATCTCTGCAGCCAAGATAAGGATCTGCCATCGGAAGGTCAGGGGGTGCGTCACCACCAGAGGGCCATATTTGAATTCACAAGAGTCCATCCTCTGGGACAACACTCAAGCATGACATGTTGAAATTAGTGTGATATCATAAATTTCATTCCTGAACTTGGTCATATCAGTCAAGCAGAAACCCACGGTGAAAGTTTCACTCCAGGCTTCCACTCAGCTGATATCATTGGGTCAGAATCTTATCAATAATTCAAAACTGAATTCGCCTGGAGAAAGTAGCATCAATAAGGGGCTCTGAACAGGAAAAACACTGTTAAAAATAAACGGAATAATCAGAACAGTTAAGGCAGCAGTGCAAGATATATCATACCCGAGTTGTTGGCTTCCTGTTGCAGGTCTCTGTCCCCGATTCACCCCTCTGTGCTTATACTGGGTTAATATCCCAGTTCTGACACTGTAGTGCAGCATGAGAGGGGTGCTGCACTTCTGAGGTGCCGTCTTCCAGATGAGACGTTAAACCGAGGTCCCATCTGCCTGGATTGGTGGTAGTTCAGGTGGATGTTAAAGATCCCATGGCACTTATCGAAAAGAGTAGGGGAATTTCCCTGGTGTCCTGGCCAAATTTCCCTCATTCACTAAAAATACCACCAAAAGCTTAATCTGGTTCAAGGTCAGTTGGCATTCATCTGTATCCCCCTCCCCCGGGTCGTGCCTGAAAATAGGCAGGATTTGTCTAGTGCACTTACCCGGTCAACAAAAACTAAAATAAAATAAAAATTAAAATAAAATTTTGTTTCGGTCTGCTCATTTAAGTACTTAAATTTTAATGTATTATTTCAGGTTTCTTTACCCGACTGTCACGATTGCCAGCCGTTTTTGTATATCACAAATTAAGGGAGCAGCACTGTAGGAAGAACGCGGCCAGTCCAGCTCCCTCCTCTTCTGGTTTTATACAGTAACCCTAACAAATTTCAGTAAGCCTAACAAGCAATAGTGACACAGCATAAAATGGGACCAAAGACTGACTACTTGCCACCGGAGGAAAAAAAAAAAACATACCGGGACACAGATTCACGTCCAATGCAGAGGACAAATGAATCGACGGGCTGCAGTATGCTTAGCGGGAGCGGGCAGCCATAAGACCAGACGGAAGTAAACACTGCATGTCCAAGCCGATGTACAGAAGGTAAACAAAGGCAAATACAGCAGCTGTCATCTTTCCTGTAGCACTACAACAATGGTAAACTTTTAATTTTTAATTCAAAATAGAAAAATGCTGGGACACAAAAAAATACAGATACGTGAATTGGAATTTTAGCTGAACCAGACAGGACAAAAAGTAGGATTTCCATAACCACTTTCTGATTATCCAGCACTGCTGCTTTAAGAGATCAAACTGACAACATGCACGCCAAAAGAAAATATTACTTACCGTAGTTATGTTGTTTTTGCTATGGGATCCATCAATAAGGCAATATGAACCAAGAAAGAGTAGCGCGCACTCTGGGAAAGGGGAGGCAGTTCTGTGAAAGCGCCAGATAAGTAAATGAAAGTAGGAGCACAGCACTCATGGATAGAGAAACTAAAACAGTAAATCATTGAGCAGATGACTCATTGTGGAACAGGCAACATGGCTCTGGGAAGCCTCACTGCTTCAACCAAAAATGTGGTCTTCGTCAGGGGGTGGGTCTCAGATGAAAACTCCATTTAGGGTTGAAGCACTGGGGCTTTGGGTTCATGTCTGGGCCACTGTTGCCACAATAAACTCATTTGCACAGCAATTTACTATTTTAGTTTCTCTGTCCATAAGTGCTGTACTCCTACTTTCCAGTAAGGCAATATGAATGGCATCATCTCACCTCTGAGTGGTGCCTTGGAAAAAATGAAACTCTATGCTAATTGTGAAATCCAATGCATTTCAAACTGTGCAGTGTGGTCGTGCTCCCCCTACTGGCTTAACACCAGGTTTGTTTCTAAAAGCCAGGGGAGCAGTGACCACTAGTATCTATCTAATGACTACTAAATATTTAAAGGGACACTCCAGATACTACATAAACGGTAGCAGTTGCTGCAAAAATACCTGATTAGGGCTTTTAGCATTAAAGTATAATATTTCCATACCTATTTAACAAGTTAATTAATATCCAAAGACTTGCACTGCCCATCATGTTGACCAAGCTGCCATCTTGCACACGCCAGGTGGCTGCAGGCTTGCAGGGTATGCTAATGAGGGCTACCAATTAACAGCAAGTTGGTAGCACTCATTAGCATACTCCACACACTGGAAGTTACCTGGTGCGTGAGATGGCCGTGGGCAGCTCGGCTGACATGATGGTCAGCACTGGTCTTTGGATATTAAATAATTTGTTAAACAGGGATGGAAAAAATTACTTTAATGCTAAAAGCCCTAAGTTGGTCTTTTTGCAGCAACTGCTGCATTTTTTGTAGAATCCGGAGTTTTCCTTTAAAAGTTTTACAAAGCATTAAATAAAATTGGAAAATAGCAGGCAAAACTATTAATAAAATGACCACAACTTTTAAAAGTTTGTGAAATACAGTATGTAAAAGTAATGTTCAAGTACACAAAGGTAAACAGGCAGATTCTTGTGTGAACCTATGTTCAGGATCTAGAAAGTGAGGCATGGTCAGGGTTTGCACTGACTAATTGTTGTATCCCATAGAAGAAACCACATTACCACAGTGAGTATTTTTTTCCTTCTAACAATAGGAATCCATCAAGAATGGCTAATGCAAATGGCAGACTCACTAGTAGCACCTTGGGAGGATGGGTCTAGCACCTATGTAGGAAAACATTTCTGCAAGGCAGCAGTTCCAAAGCTTGCATCCCTCCTGGCCTGTATGTCCGAGCAATAGTGTTAAGTGAAGGTATGGACTTTCTTCCAGGTAACTGATTTGCAAATATCTTGAGGGGAATTCCCCCTGTAGCTGCCACTGTGGCGGAGGTGCCCCTGGTAGAGTGTGCCCTCAGGCCTCTGAGAGGTTGCCTACCAGCTTTTTCATAATAGAACTAGATGCAGGAGACTATCCAAAGAGAAACAGTCTTCCTGACAGCTGATTTACCTTGCCAACCTCTCTGTAAGAGACAAACAGCTGTGGGCTGTCAGACCTGGCATCCTTTGACTGGTCAGTATAGCAGCCCAGTGCCCTTTCTACATCAAGGCAGCATAGTTTTTGTTCCCCTGTGCTGGAGTGCTCAGGGAAGAGCACAGCCTGAGCCAAATTTGTGACACCACTTTAGGTAGGAATTTTCAATTTGTCCAAAGGACTACCTTGTCTACGTAGAGTATTATGTAATTTGGATCTGTGCAAAGGTTATGCAGTTCACTTACCCTCCTGGCAGATGTCATGGCTACTAGGAAAACAGATCTGCAGATGGTACATTTTAAGTCTGTTGTAACCATATGCTTGAAAGGGCCTTCTATCAGCTGTGTAAGACAAATATTTAAGTCCCACTAGTTCACTCATGGGGATGAAGGTGACTGAGGCCTTTGAAAAACCTTTAAAACCAGGTTGTGATTTATCCTTGCCTACTGATGTGTAGGCTGATACAGCTAACAGGTGCACTTTCAAAGCTGAAGGCTTCAGGCCTGTGGACTGCAAGTGTACCATGTAATCCAGAACTTTGGACAGCCCTGTCTGCACTTCTTCTTGTGAGAGATTCAAATCAGAAAACTCTAGCTCCTCAAGAATGATGCCCTCAGGCATAATGAATTGAGGCCTGGAAAGGTTTGCCTGCCCTAGGACAGTCAGCAGGTTGTGTCTCAGTGGCAGGATTATTAGGACTCTGTAGAACAGGGTCAGCAGTATTGAGTGCAATGCTTGCCTGGCCCAGTCTGGGACAATAAGTAATAGATCATTGTTCCCCGATTCCCTCCTTAGCTTCATCACTGCCCTCCGTATGAGGGAAAATGGAGTGAAGGCATACAGAAACCTCCCTGTCCATGTCAGGGCCACAGCATCCTCTAGAACTGTACCCCTGACGGGGGGGGGGAGGGGTCTGCAACAACATTTTGGGAGCTGCCTGTTGTCCCATGAGGTGAACAGATATATCTCTGGAGTGTCCAGTCTTCTGAAAATTGAAGTCAGCACTTGCTGGTTCAAAGTCCATTTGTGGTTTCCCTGACTGATTCTGCTTAGGGAGTCTTCCAGTACATTGACTTTCCTGGCAAATATACTGTAGCCATTTTCACAACCAGGGAATAAGCTACATCCCAGATACTCTTTGCTTCTGTGCACAGTTTTGAGGGTATTGTTCCTCCTTGCTTGTTTATGTAGTACATGGTTGTGGAGTTGTTTCTCTATATCCAGATGGAGGCAGTATAGCGCAGTGATTTAAGGCTCTGAGTTGCAAACCTGCAGACCTGGGTTTGAATCCCACAGCCCCCACTTGCATACTATGTGACCCTGAGCAAGTCACTTAACTTCCTTGTGCTCCTAGGTCACACCTGTAAACAAGCTTCAGCTTAGAGCATCTCTTCTGGTTAAAAAAAATATATATCTGGACCAACTGACAGTGCAACTGAGAGGAGAAAAAATACCATAATAATCTTGTTTCTTTCAAGGGAATCTTACCGTATTCTGACAAAATGCAGTATGGTCTCATTATGGGACTGCCCCAGAGTCGAAATGGTTCATAGAACCTATGCAAATGGTGGAATGCTAGGCTCGAGCTCGGTTTTCAAACCACTGTCCCTGGTTGTACTTCCTGCAACTGTCAGATTTTTAAGGCACATGCATAAATAATCTAACTAAGCTATCCTAACAAACAACTAATCCCCTCCCCAAATAAACAACCCATTTTTCAAACAGTGTGGGCATCTCTAAGACTCAAGTCATAGATGCCCAAGAAAAGAAACCATAACAACAGGTTTGTAACAGAATATGCACAGCTGGCTTGCAGTGCCCATTAGGTTCCAGTAGAGGAGGCAGGGTGGAAGTTCAGAATACAGTAAGATTCCCTTGGAAGAAACAAGACTACTATGGTAAGTAATTTTTTCTTCAAACCCCAGGAAATCTTACTGTATTCTTACAAAATGCAGACTACCCAAGCAGTACCTTTGGAGGTGGGCATACAGTAGAACCTATTTGAGAAACAAGCTCTGCAGTACTGCTGTGCCAAACCTGGCATCACTTCTGGCCTGGATATCCAAGCTGTAATGCTTGGTAAATGTGTGGACAGTCTTCCAGGTTGCTGCTTTGCACATTTCCAACAAGGGAATATCCCTGGCAGCTGCCAGGGAAGCAACTGTTTCCCTGGTAGAGTGGGCCCTGAGGTCCATAGGGGGCTCTTTGCCCACCTTGCTGTAGCAGAACTGAATACAAGTCACAATCCAGTATGCAATGGACCTCTTTGTGGCTGGTTTTCCTTTCCCCACTGGTCAGGAAGAGCTGAGTATTGCCCTGCCTATGGTCCTTTGTGCTGTCCAGATAGTAGCTGATAGACCTCTTAACATCAAGGCTATGCAGTCTATGCACACCTGAAGTGGAATGGTCAGTGAAAAAGACAGGCAATGTAATGGACTGGTTAAGGTGAAAGTCAGATACCACCTTGGGAAGAAACTTGCTATTGGTCCTGAGGACTACCTTGTCCCTATGGAGCACCACATAATTGGGCTCCATGGACAGAGCCTGGAGCTCACTTATCCTACTGGCTGAGGTGATTGCTACTAGGAACACTGTTTTCCAAGTCACATCCTTGATGTCCGTTGAAGACATGGGCTCAAAGGGTTGCCGCATAAGCTGTGCAATGCATATGTTGAGATCCCAAGCTGGGGTTGGCTCCCTGTGTGGGGGATGCAAGTGTAACAGCCCTTTGAAAAACTTTCTGAATACTGGATTTGAAGCCAGGGATGAGCCCTTACCTGCTGATAGAAAAGTGGAGACAGCTGCCAAATGCACCTTAAGGGTGGGTGGTCTCAAGCCAAGGGAATGGAGATGTGTCAGATAGTCAAAGACAACTGGCAACTCCACCAGGTTATGGTCTGTATCCTTGTTCTGACACCACATGGAAAATCTTTTCCACTTGGATGTGTAGGTCTTCCTGGTAGAGGGATTTCTAGAGACCCTGAGCACCTTCAAAACCTCTTCGGAGAGGTGCAAGCTGGCATACTCTAGGTCCTCAGCAGCCAGGCCCTGATCCTGATGGACTGGAGGCTGGGGTAAAGGATCCTGCCAAGAGAGGAGGTCGGTAGGTTGTGTCTCCTGGGGAGGCTGATAGGTCTGGCTATTGACAGAGACAGAAGCAGCAAGTACCAGAGTTGCCTGGCCCAATCTGGAGCAATGAGGATCATTGTTGCCTGCTGGGTCCTGAGCTTGTTCAGTACTCTCAGCACAAAGGGAATGGAGGGAATGCATACAGATACTTCCCTGTCCAGTCCAGTAGTAATGCATCCACTAGCACTGTGCCTACCACAGGAGGCCTGCAGCAAAACTTTGGCAGCTGATGGTTGTCCGGGGCTGTGAAGAGATCCACTTCTGGAGTGCCCTACCTCCTGAAAACAGTTTGAAGAACCTGCCTGTTCAGTGCCCACTCGTGGTGGTTTTGATTGATCCTGCTGAGTGCATCTGCTAGGACATTGTCCTTTCCTGGGAGATGGACAGCTAACAGAGAGATTCTGAGAAAGTAAGCCAAACTCCAGATTATCATGGCCTCTGTACACAGAGGGGTTGACCTTGTGCCCCCTTGCTTGTTTATGTAGTACATGGTGGTGGTATTGTCTGTTCTGACCTGCAGTACCTTGCCCTGGAGCATTGTGGCAAAGGACTGAATGCCCAGAAAAACTGCCCTGAGCTTCTAACTAGTTGATGTGCAGCAATGACTCCTGCTGAAGCTATGTCCCGTGAGCAGTGTGCTCTCCTAGGGGGGAACCCCACCCTAGGAGGCAGGAATCTGTTGTTAACACTACTGTTGGGGGCTGTTGTAGGAATGGTACACCTTTCCTGAGGTTGACCCTTTCCTGCCACCATTGGAGTGCTTGGATGAGAGTTCCTGTGATTGGCACCAGCTTTGACAGGGAGTCCCTTTTCTGGGAACAATGGGATCAGAGATGAAACTAAATGTTTCTCATCTGGAACCTGGACCCTGGCACTGTTGCTGTTGATGCTGCCATATGGCCCAACAGTTGTAAGAAGTGCCTCACTGGCCTGGGGGTATGTAGCCAGAAGGAGCCGGCTATCTGCAGCTGGCTGTCCACTCTTCCCTGAGGAAGGAATGCCTTTCCCTACAGAGTATCCAGTTCCGCTGCTATGAACTCCACGAGCTGGACTGGTTCCAGCACTGACTTTTTTAGATTCACCAGGAACTCTAGTGACTGCAGGGAATCCTGTGCGACTACCAGAGGAACCCTGACCTGCTGAGGTGCTTGATCTATGACTAGCCAGTCATTCAGGTAAGGAAACACTTACCTGTTTTTTCCTTAGGTGTGCCATAAGCACTGTCAAGCACTTTCTGAACACCCTTGGGGCAGAAGTCAGACCAAAGGGCAGAGCCCTGAACTGGTAATGACCTGGTGGCAATGTGGATGTGAAAGTAAGCATCCCTTAGGTCTAGAGATGCCAATCAATCTCCTTATCTTAATATTGGGAAAATGGTCACCAGGGTCACCATCTTGAACTTTGGTTTTGTTAGATGCCTGTTTAAGTGTCTGAGATCCATTACGGGTTGCTACTCCCCAGTTTTCTTTGCTGTGAGGAAGTACCTTGAGTACAGACCTTTCCCTCTTTTTGCCAGAGGGACAGGTTCTAGTGCCCTTTGCAACAGAAGGTTGGTTACTTCCTCCTCCAACAGGGCTGTTTCTGATAAGGTAATAGGTCTAAACAGTCTTGCCCTCAGCCTGGGCATAACCTTGAAGCTGAGACCCAGACCCTGGCTCACTACCTCCAGGACCCACTTGTCTGTGGTGATGATTTGCCAAGCCTGGAGATAGTGGGCCAGCCTGCCCCCTACTGGAGAAGGGGAGGTGGCCCTGACAGGCACATCAGGGGTTCTGTTTTGCCTGTGCAGCAGGCTGTGGGCTGGGGTCAGTAAGATCACTGCCCTTCCTGCTCCTGCCCCTGCCTCTGAAATACCCCCTGTGCTGCTGATAGACTGGGAAGGCCTGAGGCTGGAAAAATGGTTTGTACTGGGATCTACCTCTACTACCTCTATTCTAGTGTTTGTAGGGTGCGGACGCCTTCTCCTTGGCAGCTGCATTTTTGTAAACTGCCTTGTACTCATCCATTTTCTTCATGTAAGCCTCTGTTTGCTCCCCTAAACAGAGATGTGAGCTCACAAGGGAAGTCCAAGGCTTTTGTCTATGTATCCTGGGTCAAATTAGTTGTCCTAAGCCAGGAAAACCTTCTGAGAGACAGAGAAGTGGCCATCTGCCTAGCTACAGTGTCACTGGCATCCACTGCCATACAAAACTGATATTTGGAAGCTTCTATGCCTTGTTTGGCAGCCTCTGTCAGGCCCGATGCCATGGGGGCAGAAACAGCCTTGGCAATTTCCAATATAGTCTGCCAGAGATTTCTCTGGTACCTGGAAATATAGGCCATGTATGAAGCCTGCCTAATGACCAGAGAAGACCCCAGACAAATCTTCTTACCACAGAATCTATCCTTCTGGAGTTCTTTTCAGGAGGATGTGATGCCAGTGGTATGCCTGCTTTGTCACAATCAGCAGCCTGCACCACCTCTTCATGACTGGGATGTCCAAAAAGGAATTCTGCTCCTCCTTTGGCCACCCAGTACCTCTTCTCTATCCTCTTGTCTACAGGTGGGGCAGAAGTGCTTGTTTGCAAAATATGTGATACTTGCTTCTTAAGGGACTTGTGAATGGGCAATAGCAACTTCTTAGTTGCTGGCACATCCATCATCACTATATAATCTGGTTCCTCTTCCTCAGATGACTCCTGAGTGGAGAGGTCAAGCGTGTGTGCCACCTGTTTCATAAAGGCAAAATGAGATGTGTAATTCTCAGATCCCTTGTCAGGGGAATCAGAGCATTGAGGATCAGGAGAGACATCTGGTTCAGGAGGCTCACCATAGTCTTCATCCTCCTCCTCATCATCAAAACATTCTGGACCTCGTTCAAAAGAACCGAGAACTGGTGTGAGGTGAGGAACTGTTTGCTGAACCAGAACCAGTGTGCCAGATTGCAGCGACTTTATTATATTTATGGAGTTAGCAATCTCTTCAAGGGTTGGAATCGTCGATTTTTTCGGTTGCGGTTCCTGCACTGAGTGTTCTTTCTTTTTCCATTTGGTTGTGGTCGCTGGTTCAGCAGCTGGTTCAGCAACCCCTTTCCTCCCTGAGGAATTTTCGCCCTTGACAGAGTGCTGTTCCTCTGGTTCCTCAGTGTGAGGAGGAGTAGTTTTGTCCAAGGCCAGGTCGACAGCCCTATCGGACATTTTTTCCCTCAGTCGGTTAAGTCACCTGTCAAGCGTGGACTGGGGAAAATTCTTACAGATCTCACAGTCTGCTTTCAGGTGGTCAAACCCTAGGCAGATGACACAAACCAAATGAGGATCTGCTTTAGCAATAGGTTTTCCGCATTCGGTAAATGCTGGAAACCTGTAGGACTGGTTCTTTTTTTGGTAGTCTGAGAGATACTAAATAACCCTTAAAGCGGGTTTAGTAGATTTAATTCTGAGAATAGAAGAGTGACTTCTCTGGATCTCTTATTTATTTTTTTGTCGGTTCAGAGACCAAAACAACAACAGCCGAAGGTTAGCCCAGTGAAAACAATGCCCAAGAAGCCTGATCACCAAAGAAATCAGAATCAAACAATATATAAACCAAATTACCTTTTCACAGAATAAGTAAAGTCTGGTTCCTTCCCCGGTTGGAAAGAAACGGCAAGGAACCGAAAAAACTTACTGAAAAAACACTACTTTAAACTAGTCTACCTGTAAACCAAGGACAGTGCTTCAAAATATGAAAATAAATAAACGCAACACAGAAAACCAATATAAACAAATATTATTCAAGAAAGTGAAGGAGAGCTCTCTGGAGATGTCTTACTGAGGCAAGCGGAGTAAAGAACCTGACAGTTGCAGGAAGTACAACCGGGGGCAGTGGTTTGAAAACCGAGCTTGAGCCTAGCATTCCACCATTTGCATAGGTTCTACTAACTATTTCGGTTCTGGGGCAGTCCTATAGTGAGACCATACTGCATTTTGTCAGAATACAGTAATATTTCCTGGGTTTTGAAATAGACAGCATTGATAGGAGTACTGCCCAGAGCTTGAGGTTTGTGTGGTCCTGTGAAATCCAGACGGCACTTACCATGACGTCTCCCAGACAACCGCCCCACACTAAGAGTGAGGTATCTATTATATGGACAGACACCACAACAACAGTGTACTACACGACCAAGCAGGAGGAGGTTATAAAGCTGCCGTACAGGTCATTGGTGTGACCGCACCTGGAGTATGGTGTGCAATACTAGAGTCCCCAGCTGAAAAATGACATGAACCAGCTCAAGACAGTCCAGAGAAAGACATGAAAATAATCCAGGAGCAGCAGGGCAAGGGGTATGAGAACTGGCTGCGTAAACTTAATATGCATTCAATCAATGAGAGAAGGGAAAGAGGGGACATGACTGAAACTATGAACAAGGTCAGTATAGGGGACCTCTTTTGTTCAGTGTGTACAAGACAAGAGGCACTGCTATAAGTTGGCAGGGGGAGGTTCTAGAAGAGGACATGAGACACTCCTTCACAAAGCAAGTGGTGACATGGTAGATTGAATTCCCAGCAAGGGTTGTCACGCAAATGACGGTGGGGGGGGGGGTGTTCAAGAGGGGGTGGGACATGGTGAAGAAGAGGGTCAGGGTTGATGAGTGCAGGAGCCTACAGTGATTGCTGGATAAGGGGCTCTACAATTGAATAGACTCAATGGACCTTAAGGCCTTTTCCTGCTGGCTATTTTGGAGGTCCGTAAGAAGTTTTGGTACAAGACTGCTGAAGGAAGGGAATGCCCTCTCTGAGATTGACTTCCTCCTTCTACCACTGCACTGCTTGCACAAAATTCTTTGCAGCTCTTACTGGGTATGTCAAAGGATCTGACTTTTGAGACCAATACCCTCTCAGGTTGTACTGTATGTTCCTCATCTGAAGGAGAGCACATGGGACCTTAGCTGTGCTGAAGCTATGTACCAAAGTTGCTGTAAGAAATCCCTTGCAGGCATTGACTGACCAGGGATGAATAATTCTACACTGGAAGTCAGGTTTTATCTTGTGGAAGGAATGCTTTCCCCTGCAGGGTATCCAGCACTGCTCCAATAAAGTCCAGAACCTAAACAGGTTCTGCCTGGGACTTCCACTGATTTATTAGGAAATCTGTTTTTTCCAAGGCTTTTCTTACCTGCTTGATGGAGCACACTGTTCCTCCTCAGTTTTCCCTGAAACCAGCCAGTTGTCCAGATATGGAAAACCACTACACCCTTCCTTCCCAGGTGAGCTGCCACCACAACTAAGCACCTTATGAACCCTCTTGGTGCTTAGGTGAAGCCAAAGAGTACAACTGTAAACTGATACTGGCAGTTTCCTTGCCTGAACCTGAGATATGTTCTGTGACTAGGCCTGACTGGAATGTGGAAAAAGGCATCCTTCAGATCCAGTGACCTCTACCAATATCAGAACTGAAGGGATAGTTTTACTGTGGCCAGTGAAAGTATCCAGAACTTTTTTGTACATGTCTGTTTAGGTACTCTGAATCTAGAATGGGTCACCATTTTCCATTCTTTTTGAGGGCTAGGAAGAAAAAATGACTCACCTTAGTAATTGCATTTCTTCTAATGGAGTCTTGCTGTACTCTGGCATATGCAGTTAGCCCCAGCACTTGAACTGCCCCAGAGAGGAAAGAGTTAACTCTATGCAGAAGCATAGAACATTGAGCTTGAGCTTGGTTTTCAAACCTCTGTCTGTGGTGCTTCAGAGTGTAACCATCAGGTTCTTATGAGCAACTAACTAACTACACTTCCAGTGTGGAAATTGTAAAAAAATATACCAACAGGCAACTACTTGGGTCCCAAAAGACTCAAGTCGAGAACCCAGGATAAAAAAAACAGGTAGTGAACAAGATATGTAATATACAAATTTAAAACATAACAACAACAACCCCACCCTGAAGAGGAGGGGTGTAAGGTACACTCCTGAGGTGCAACACTGTACCTGCCAGCCTACTTCCCAAAAACTATGTTCTGAGAGGGAAGCGGGGGGGGGGTGTCAGAATGCAGCAAGACTCCATTAGAAGAAACACAATTACTAAGGTAAGTAATTTTTCTTCAAACAACATGAAGTTTTGCTGTATTCTGACATATGCAGATACCAAGCAGTACCTCCATGGAGGAGGGTACCAAACCTATTTTGGGAATAGGCTCTGCAGTACTGCTATACCAAACTTAGCATCACTTCTAGCCTGTATATCCAGAGAGTAATGCTTGGCGAATGCATGGACCGTTTTCCAGGTGGTTGCTTTGCAGCTCTCTAGTAAAGATATATCTCTGGCAGCAGCCAGAGAAGTGGCTGTACCTCTAGTTGAGTGGACCCTCAGTCCTGAGGGAGGTGTTTTACCTAGCTTGGTATAGCAGAGTTGTATGCAAGCTACAATCCACCTGGCAATAGTTCTTTTAGTAGCAGGCCGACCTTTTCCCACTTCACCATAAGTGAGAAACAATTGAAGACAGTCATTCCTATGTGCCTTAGTATGCTCTATGTAATAGCTAAGTGCACTTTTAACATCCAAACTGTGTAACCTTCTTTCTCCTGAAGAAGAATGATCAGTGAAAAACACAGGCAGAGACATGGACTGGTTTAGATGGAAGTCTGAGACCACCTTGGGTAAGAACCTCTTATTAGTTCTGAGGACCACCTTAAACTCTTAGGAATGAGATTCAATTAGGTTCAACTGACAGGGCCTGTAATTCACTAATTCGCCTTGCAGAGGTGATAGCTACCAGAAACGCAGTTATCCAGGTCAAGTACTTAAGCTTGGCTGAAGCCAGAGGTTCAAAGGGTGGCTGCATAAGCTGAGCGATGCAGATATTAAGATCCCAAGCCAGAGTAGGCTCTCTAAAAGGAGGGTTGATATGAACCAGACCTTTAAAGAATTTACCAAAAACAGGGTGAGATGCCAGAGAAGTGCCCTTCCCTGCTGACAGAAATGCAGAGACAACTGCTAGATGAACTTTTAAAGTGGCTGGCCTAAGGCCTAAGCTATTAAGGTGAACCAGGTAATCTAAGATTGTGGCAATACTCACAGCATCTGGCAGAATATCCCTGTGTGAACACCAAATGCCGAATCTTTTCCATTTGGAGTTATATGTTTTCCTGGTAGAAGGCTTCCAAGAGACCTTAAGGATGTCCAAAACTCCCTGAGAAAGATGCAGGCCTGCATATTTTAACTCTTTAAGAGCCAGGCCTTGAGATTGAGAGACTGGAGATTGGGGTACCAGATCCTCCCCTGAGAGGAGGTTAAAAGATTGTGTCTCTTGGGAAGAGACAGGGGGATTGAGACTACAAAGGACAACAACAGAGGATACCAAGGTTGCCTGGCCCAGACTGGAGCAACTAGAATCACCGTGCAGCATTTTGACCTGATCTTGACTAGAACCCTGAACAACAGGGGAAAGGGAGGAAAGGCATAAAGGAACTTGCCTTCCCAATCCAACATCAGAGCACCCAGGGGAACAGTCCCCAGGACTGGAGGCCTGCAGCAGAACTGGGGAAGCTGATGACTGTCTGAGGCTGTGAAGAGATCTATCTCTGGAGTGCCCCACCTGGTGAAGATTACTTTCGGGATGAGAGGATTCAAGGTCCATTCATGATGGCCCTGGGAGATTCTGCTCAGAGCATCTGCTAGCACACTGTCCTTCCCTGGGAGGTGGACTGCTATTAGGGAAGTTTGTAGGGAGTAGGCCAGAGACCATACTTTCATGACCTCTGTGTACAAGGCTGTAGACCGAGTGCCCCCTTGCTTGTTGATGTAACACATGGTGATGGTGTTGTTTGTCCTGACCTGAACCACCTTGTTCCTCACTGAGTCCGAGAAAACTTGAAGGGCCAAGAATACTGCCCTGAGTTCCAGAAGGTTGATATGAAAGACAGACTCTTTGGAGACCAAACCCCCTGTGCTTTGAGGGCTCCCAGGTGGGCTCCCCAACCCAGGAGAGAAGCATCTGTGGTAAGGACCACTGAAGGAGTTTGCTTGAGAACTGGGACACCTTGCCTGAGATTGTCCTGGTCCAGCCACCACTGGACAGCTTGGACCAGAGTTTGAGTCTCTGGAATCAGCTTGGTAAGAGAATCTTTCTTCTGAGACCAAAAGAAAAAAATACTCACCTTAGTAATGTTGTTTCTTCTAATGGAGTCTTGCTATATTATGACTGATGCAGTTTGTCCCACCATTAGAACTGCTCCGGAGGTGAAAGAGTTAACTTCCTTGCAATGCATGGAACTTAGAGCGCGAGCTCGGTTAGGAAAGCTCTGTCAGGGTAATTTCAAACCGAAACCGTCAGATCTTTATGAGCAAAACTCACTAAGGCTCTGTGTGGAAGCTGTAACCTACACTAGCCAACTGGCTACTAAAATATTCACACATTTTCCTGCTCCCAACACCAAGACTCAAGTCAGGGGACCAGAAAAAATAAGATAAAATAAATAAAACACAACACCCAAACACCCGAACAAGAAGGGGTGGAAAACACAAAAGGGGCATCAATAAGTGCCAACAGTGGACTGCCCACCCCATACCCAAAGTAGAAGTTCTGAGAAAGGCAGGCTGGGGGGGGGGAGGTCATAATATAGCAAGACTCCATTAGAAGAAACAACATTACCAAGGTGAGTAATTCTTTCTTCAAACAACATGAAGTCTTGCTATATTATGACTGATGCAGACTACACAGCAGTACCTCCATGGAGGAGGGACAGAATCTGCTTAGGGAATAGGCTCTGAAGCACGGCTGTGCCAAACCGAGCATCCCTCCTGGCCTGGATATCCAGGGAGTAATGCTTGGCGAAAGTGTGTACTGTTTTCCAAGTAGCTGCTTGACATATCTCTAAGATAGGGATGTCTCTGGCAGCAGCTAGAGATGCAGCTGTACCTCTGGTAGAATGAGCCCTCAGGCCTGAAGGGGAACCTTACCCAGTTTTGATAGCAAATTGGATACAAGAGACAATCCACCTGGCAATGGATCTCTTAGTGGCAGGTCTCCCTTTCCCAACCTCACCATAAGTGAGAAATAGTTGGAGGAGTCAAACCTGTGACCCTTGGTACGCCTATGTAGTAACTTAGGGCCTCTTAACATCTAAGCTGTGCAGCCTCCTCTCACCAGAGGAGAATGGTCAGTGAAGAACACTGGAAGTGAAATAGATTGGTTAGGTGAAATCCGAAACCACCTTAGGCAAAAATTTCCTGTTAGTCCTGAGGACTACCTTATCCCTGTGAAAGGAAATAAAGTCAGTCTCCACTGATAAAGCCTTAACTCACTTATGCGCCTGGCAGAAGTGATGGCTACTAGAAATACAGTTTTCCAAGTCAAATACTTAAGCTCTGCCAAAGACAGAGGTTCAAAGGGGGGTTGCATCAGCTGAGCAATGCAAACATTAAGATCCCAGGCAGGGGCAGGGTCCCTGAATGGAGGATTGGTATGAAGCAATCCCTTAAAAATCTTGAAAAATACAGGGTGAGCAGAAAGACAAGAGGGCTTCCCTGCTGAAATGAAAGTAGAGACAGCTGCCAAATGCACTTTCAGGGTAGCTGGTCTCAGTCCCAAAGAATTAAGATGGACCATATAGTCCAAAACAGTGGGTAAATCAGCAGATTCCGGGGAAATATGCTTCCCAGAACACCATATGGAAAACCTTTTCCACTTGGAGTTATAGGTAGCCCTGGTGGAAGGCTTCCTAGAAGCTTTCAAGATTTTGAGAACACCCTGAGAAAGTTGTAGATCAGCAAACTCTAACTCCTCAAGAGCCAGGCCTTGAGGTTAAGGGATTTGAGATTCGGATACCAGACTCTCCCCTGAGCACAGGTTAACAGATTGTGGTTCCTGGGGAGACACAGGGGAAGATGGACTGCTAAGGACAGAAGGAGTGGGTACCAGGGCTGCCTGGCCCAGTCTGGAGCAATCAGGATCATCTTGCAGGGCTGAGACCTGATTTTGACTAGCACCTTGAACAGGAGAGGGAAGAGGGGAAGGCATAGAGAAACTTCCCTTTCCAATCGAGGAAAAAGGCATCCAGGGGGACTGAGCCCAACACTGGGGGCCTGCAACAAAAAAGTGGAAGTTGATGATTGCCTGGGGCTGCAAAAAGATCTATCTGAGGAGTGCCCCATCTGGCAAAAACTATCCCCAGTACTAGGGGATCCAGTGACCATTCGTGATGGCCCTGGGAAATCCTGCTGAGAGCATCTGCTAGGACATTGTCCTTGCCTGGGAGGTGAACTGCTATGAGGAAGTGTTCAGGGAATAAGCCAGAGACCACAACTTCATCGCCTCGGTGCACAAGGCCGAAGACCGAGTGCCCCCTTGTTTGTTGATGTACCACATTGTAGTGGTGTTGTCTGTTCTGACCAGTACCACCTTGTTCTGAACAGATGCAGAAAAACCTGAAGTGCTAGAAAACAGCTCTGAGTTCCAACAGATTGATGTGGAGCAGAGATTCCTGAGGGACCATAACCCCTGGGTGGAGAGTCGCCCATGTGAGCTCCCATCCCAAGAGGATGCATCTGTAGTAAGGGTCAAGGAGTGGGATAGAGGGATGAAGGCACCCTTGTCTCAGATTGCTCTGATCCTGCCACCACTGGAGGGCCTGGATCAGGTTCGAGTCACTGGGATTAACTTGGATAGAATCTCCTTTGAGACCAGAAGGCTCTCAAATGGAACTGAATGTCCCTCATCTGAAATCTTGCTCCTTGCACTACAGCTGTGGAAGCAGCCATGTGTCCTAGGAGCTGCAGGAAATGCCTTGCTGGTCGAGAGACCTGCAGAGTGAAGGACGAGGCCAGGGCCACCAAGGTCCTTACCCTTTCTAGGGAAGGAAGGCTCTGGCCTGCTTTAGTCCAGTTCTGCACCTATAAGGTGAGTACCTGGACAGGTTCCAGAACTGACTTTGGAAGATTGAGAGGAAAGCCCAGAGAGGTAAGCAGCTGCTGGGTAACTTGCAGGTGTGATTTGACCTGGTCTGGAGACTGACCCACAATGAGCCAGTCGTCCAGGTAGGGAAAGATGGCAATCTTTTGCCTTCTTAGATGAGCAACTGCTACTGCCAGATATTTTGTCAATACCCTTGGGGCAGCGGTAAGGCCGAAGGGCATTGCTCTGAACTGATAATGGCCTGAGGGCAGTTCGAATCTGAGGTACTTTCGATGGGAGCTTCTGATAAGAACATGGAAGTAGGCATTCTTGAGGTCCAGGGAAGCTAGCCAGTCCCCTGGCCTTAGGGAGGGTAAAATCATTCCCAGAGTCACCATTTTGAATTTTGGTTTTAAAAGGTGCTTGTTCAGATATCTTAGGTCCAGGATGGGCGCCACTCTCCTGTCTTTTTTGGGGTAAGGAAGTACCTGGAGTACAGACCCTTGCCCTGGTGTAGGGGAGAAACCCTTTCTACAGCTCTGAGAGCCAGGAGGGTTGAGACTTCTGTTTCCAAAGCAAGAGTCTCTGAAGGGTTTCCAGGTGGAAAGGATCTGATTCTCATCTTTGGAAATTTTTTGAAGCTGAGAACCAGACTCTGGCTCACTACTTCCAGGACCCACTTGTCTGATGTTAAAGACTCCCAGTCCTGGACGAAGTAAGCCAGCCTGCCCCCTACAGGTAATGGAGAGCCGACCCTGGGCATCCCATCAGGGTGCCTGTTTGGCAGAGGCTTTAGGCTGAGGGGTGGGAGCAGGCCTGCTTGTACCCCGTCTGCCTCTCCCTCTGAAGAACCCCTTCTGAACATAGGCTGAAGAGGAGGCCTGGGTCTGGTAAAAAGGCCTGTGAAAAGGCATGCCCCTACCCCTGGGGGGCTGCCTCTGAGGAGTGGCTTGCCGTTCCTTGGCCTGTGCACTCCTATAAGTGGTTCTACATTCATCCATTTTCTTCATATAATTCTCTGTCTGCTCCCCAAACAGAGAATTTCCCACCACAGGAAAATCCATAGCCTTAGACTGGGTATCCTGTGACAAAGTAGTACACCTGAGCCAAGCCAATCTACGAAAAGCCACAGATGTAGCCATGACTCTAGAGGATACATCATTAGAATCCACTGCAGCATGGAATTGCACCTTAGATGCCTCAATACCATCAGCAGCCACCTGCTCCAGCTCCTTTGCAAGCTGGCCAGGGGCCTGTTTGGCTAAGGCCATGACAGTGTCCCATCTAGATTTTTGGTATCTCGCAACATAAGCCATATAGTTTGCTTGTCTGAGTCCCAAAGACGCTGCCATGTATTGTTTTTTGGCCATGGCATCAATCTTCCTCGAGTCCTTGTCAGGAAGATGTGAAGCCAGGGAATATTAGCTTTATCACAGGCTGCAGCCTGAACTACCTAACATGACTGCATTGCTGTGAAAGAAATTCTGTATCAGGACTGACAAAGTGTACCTCCTGTCCATCTTTTTATCCACAGGAGGCACAGAATAAGAGCTTTTAAAATTTTTATTGTTTGTTTCCTAAAAGATTTATGTAAAGGATAGACAATCTCCTGGACTCTGGGATATCCATCATCTCTACAAAGTCAGGCTCCTCTTGCTCATCCAAAGCCTCCTCTAAAGGAAGCTGGAGGGTTTCAGCAACTTTTTATAAAACAGAAAATGAGAAGGGGACTCAGCAAGCCTAGGGGGAGATTCACCTAAAGGTCTGTCTGGGGAGATGTCCGGTTCAATGGGCACATCCAGACTTTCAAAGTCACATTCACACTGATCATAATCAACCTCCCCCTCCTCTTGTTCATAAAACTCCTCTATATCATATTCTTGAACCAGTGGAACCGACCGAACCGACCTTTTGCCAGATAGTGGCGGTTCGGAGGGAACCGGGGAAAGTGACTGGACAATCTGTATTGCCCTGGCTATCTCTGCAGCAGTTGGAGAAGGGATTTTGGACTCCACACCTGCTGACTTTCTAGTTCTCTTTGCTGGAACTGGCTCCTCAGAGTCAGCTTTATGTTCCCGAGGAAGTCTGGCCCTGATCAGAGGCACTCCCTCCGGTTCGGTTGGCACCGAACCCGGGCTGTCCATCGGGTCAGCAGACTTTTGACCTCTCGTTCCTGAGCCTACCAACTCTTTATCTAGGGTAGCTGCAGGAAATTCTTGCAAATCCGCAGTCTGCATTGAGGTGGTCAAACCCAGACAATAAACACATGTGGTGTGTGGGTCAGCCTGCAAAGGCTTCCCCACAGACACTACAGTGTTGAAACCCAGTGGGCCTGGTTTTTCTTTTGGGTTTCTCAGACATAATGCCAGCCTAACCAAAAACTTACCCTTTTGTTGGCAGTGCCAGGCAAGACACCCTTATCGGTTCCCAACCGTGTCACGGTCGTGGAAAAAAACGTAATGAAATCCGTTTTTTTTAGAACCGATAAGAACCGGAAACCGCACTCTAACAAGCCTTAAAACGCTTCAGAATGAAGTTTAAATGCAATCTGATCGGTTCAAACCGAACCGATAAACATTTACAAGTTCTACACAGAAAACGTATCTATTACTTACAATACCATAGACAGAGCTTGAACCGATCGGTTTGCGGTTAAAATAATGAATACCGCGGTTGAATTTAACCAAGAAAAAACACTTTAAACCGAGAAAATGAACCGAGCAGCAGGAGGAATCTCCGGAGCGACTGTTCAGTGAGGCGGAGTAAAGAATCTGACGGTTTCGGTTTGAAATTACCCTGACAGAGCTTTCCTAACCGAGCTCGCGCTCTAAGTTCCATGCACTGCATGGAAGTTAACTCTTTCACCTCCGGAGCAGTTCTAATGGTGGGACAAACTGCATCAGTCATAATATAGCAAGACTTCATGTTGTTTGAAGGACCTTAGGTGGAATTGAATGTCCCTCATCTGGAACCTGGCTCCTTGCACCACTGCAGTGCAAGCTGCCATGTGGCCTAAGAGCTGAAGAAAATGTCTTGCTGGATGAGAAACCAGAGGATGAAAAGAGGAAGCGAGATCTACAAGGGCCTGAACTCTTGCAAGTGGGAGGAAGGCCTTTGCTTGAACCGTATCTAACTCTATCCCTATGAAGGTGAGAAGCTGTACTGGTTCGAGAACTGACTTTGGCAGGTTGAGAAGGAATCCCGGGGAACTGAGCAGATCTTGAGTGACCTGTAGAGCTGACTTGACCTGTCGGAAGACTGTCCTACAATGAGACAGTCATCCAGGTATAGGAATAGAGAAATCCCCTGCCTTCTGAGGAAGGCCACTACAACTGCAAGGCACTTTGTAAACACCCTTGGAGCCAATGTTAGGCCGAAAGGCATGGCTTTGAACTGATAATAGCCTGAAGGCAACTCAAACCTGAGGTACTTTCTGTGGGAGCACCTGATAGGAATATGGAAATAGGCATCCTTGAGGTCCAGGGATGCTGACCAGTCCCCTGGCCTTAGAGAGGGATGAATTACTCCCAGAGCCACCATTTTGAACTTTGGTTTTAAAATGTGTTTGTTGAAATACCTTAAGTCTAGGATGGGTCACCACTCCCCTGTCTTTTTTGGGGTAAGGAAATATCTGGAGTACAGACCCTTGCCCCTGTGTAGAGTAGGAACTCTCTCTACGGCTCTGAGAGCCAGCAGAGAGGAAATCTCTGCTTCTAGAGCAATGGTTTTGGAGATGTTTATAGGTGGAAAAGACCTGACCCTCATTTTTGGAAACTTTTTGAAACTCAGGGCCAGTCCCTGGCTTACTACCTCCAGGACCCACTTGTCTAAGGTAACAGACTTCCAGGCCCGGAAATAGTAAGCCAGCCTGCCTCCTACTGGGATTGGGGAGTTGACCTGTGCTGACACATCAGGGTGTCTGCTTGGCAGGAGCCTTGGACTGGGAAGAGGATGCAGCCCTGCTCATCCCCCTCTTGCCTCTCGCTCAGAAGAACCCCCTCTGTGGGAAGGGAGAGGAGGCCAGGTCTTGGTAGAAAGGCCTGTGAAAAGGCCTGCCCTTGGCCCTAGACTGCTGCTTCTGAGGAGTGGCTTGCCTTTCTTTGGCCTGTGCACTCCTGTATGTGGTCCTGTACTCATCCATGTTCTTCATGTAAGCCTGTGTCTGCTCCCCAAACAGAGAGTTACCCACTACAGGAAAATCCATGGCCTTAGCCTGGGTGTCCTGAGAAAGGCTAGTGCATCTGAGCCAAGCAAATCTCCTGAGAGACACAGCTGTAGCCATGACTCTCAATGCCACATCATTGGAGTCTACAGCAGCATGGAATTGCACTTAGGATGCCTCAATCCCATCAGCAGCCACCTCCTCCAGCTCTTTGGCTAGCTGGGGGGAAGCCTGTTTAGCCAGTTCCAGAACCGTATCCCACCTGGACTTCTGGTATCTGGCTGTGTAGGCCACATAATTAGCCTGCCTGAGTCCCAAGGAGGATGCCAAATATTGTTTCTTGGCCATAGCATTCATCTTCCTGGAGTCTTTATTTGGGGAGTGTGAAGCCAAAGATATATTAGCCCTGTCACAGGCTGCAGTCTGCACTACCCCAACATGGCTGCAATGACTGAACAAAAACTCCGTACCTGAGCCTGAAAGCATATACCTCCTGTTCACTCTCTTGTCCACAGGAGGTAAAGAATTTGGAGTCTGTAAAATCTTTTGTGTCTGTTTCCCCAGAGATTTATGGAGGGGAATAGACAACCTCTTGGACTCTGGGATGTCTATCATCTCCACAAAATCAGGCTCTTCTTCCTCCTCAACAGCTTCAACCAAAGGGAGCTGGAGGGTTTCAGTCACCTTTTTGTAAAACAAAAAGTGAGATGGGGACTCAGAAAGCCTTGGATGGCAGACATTGGAGGGTCTGTCTGGGGAGATGTTTGGTTCATAATCATTGTTGTCATCGTCATCATCAGCCGGTAACTCTTCGTCCCCCTCCCACTCCAGTTCGTAATAGGCATCTGGATCATAATCCGATGAAGTTGGGTCCAACCGAACCAAGAGCCTAACCAACGGCGCCAGTTCAGACGGAACCGGACAAAGCGATTGCACAATACTGATCACTTTGGCTATTTCTTCAGCGGTTGGAGTAAGAGATGCTGGAGCCGAACCGGCTGACTTTTTTTGTCTTTTTGACGGAATCAACCCCTCAGGGTCGGCTCTCCTTTTGCCCGGGGACATCTCGCCCAGGTCAGTGGGCACCTCCTCAGGTTCGGTTCGAACCGAACCGGGCTGGCCATCCGGGTCAGCAGACTTCCCGGCCTCCTTTTCTTTTAGCCTACCCAATCTTTTTTCCAGAGTGGCCTTAGGAAATTTTTTGCAGATTTGGCAGTCTGTTTTGAGGTGGTCAAACCCCAGACAATAAACACAGACGTGGTAGGGGTCAGCCTTAGCAAAGGTCTCCCCACACTCTGTGCAGTGTTGAAACCCAGTGGGACCATTTTTTTTCTTGGGTTTCTCAGACTTGGCCAGACTACAAAAATTACCCTTTACAGCTTTTAGCCAGGTAATATACCCCTACTGTTACCAACCGTGTCATGGGTTGTGTAAAGAAACTGAAAAAAGTTCATTTTTTTTAAAACCGATAGGAACCACTGCTAAAATCCCAAAAATTAAATTTAAACACAAAAGGCCGGTTCCCAACTGGGCTGACTGAGAAGGAACCGAAGTTTACAATTTCCACAGAAGAAAACACACAATCACACTTCACTACCTATCTACACTACTTACTGGACCATAGACAGAGGCTCAAAACCAAAAATAAACAAATCGGTTGAAAAACCGACGCGTTTTGAAACTTTACTGAACCGATAACAAAGAAGAAATCTCTGGAGTGACTTCACAGTTAGGCGGAGTAAAGAATCTGACGGTTACACTCTGAAGCACCACAGACAGAGGTTTGAAAACCAAGCTCGAGCTCAACATTCTATGCTTCTGCATAGAGTTAACTCTTTCCTCTCCGGGGCAGTTCAAGTGCTGGGGCTAACTGCATATATCAGAATACAGCAAGACTTCGTGTTGTTTGAATCTATACTTCTTCTGCAATCGCTAACCTTAATAAATTGGACATCGTCTATCATCGTGCCCTGTGGTTCATTACAAACTCCCCATACTGAACCCACCACTGTGATCTGTATGCAGCTGTTGGCTGGATGTCACTTACCATTAGATGCACACTCCATGCTGGTATCTGGACTCTAAAGTTACTCCTGAACAAGCTCCTGAGCTACCTAACATCCCTAAGCCGCATCTCCCGCAGTGCATACTCGCTTAGGAAATTAGACTTTATCTTCCTCGGTGCCTAGTACTCGCACCTCATTTGGCAAACGCGCCATATCAAGTACTCTTCCAGCCACCTGGAATAAGCTTCAGTCCTCATTGAAGCTAGCCGGCAGTGTCTCTATCAAATTTTATAAAAGGTTAGCTGCATCCAAAATAAAATTTAAAATAGATATTTCTAGCGGTTTCTAATGACCCTTCTCCACCCATCCTCCCAACTAACAAAATCTGCTCCAGTCCTGATGGAATCCTTATAGCTTCTGTACCTGATTTCCATCCCTACTTGTCCACCGTGGCCTAATATGATCCCCGGCTCTGCTCCCACGACTCTTCTTTGCCCATAATATTGTTTCCTCTATATTCTACTCCCCCACTCTCCCTCCAGCCCTCTCTTTACCCCTCCTTACTCCTATCTTCTGCTATCTCTCCCTTCCCCTCTTACTCTTTACCTATTCCTTTTCTCCACTACATCCCGTTTAGCCCTCTTGCCCACTTCTTGTTCCCCTTTCTTCCATGCTTCAACTCTTCCTCCTCATTTAACTACTCTTTATTGTTGACTTTACACCCTCCTCTTCCAATGGCCCACACCAGGTTATGCTCCTTATATCTACCCTGTTATCTCTTAATCGAGCACTCTGTATCATATGTACTTAAACTGTACCTTCTTGCTGTTATGTCTATTCCTTATATGTAATGTGTACTAGACTGCATATTTGCCTCAGGACCTCCTTGGGAATGAGCCTTATTTACTGTTATGTTTACTCTTTATATGTAATGTGTACTTGACTGTATACATGCTTCAGGACCTCCTTGTGAATGAGCTTGCTCAACTGAGTGTTTTTCCTGCAATAAACTTGAACTTAAGTTGGATGAGAATTACTAGAAAGTTTCGGAAACCTGATTTTTTGTAAAAACAGGTTCCCTTTTAAGAAGGGGGTATGTGACAGGATTGAATATGGCCCTGTCCCAGTTGTTATGGAGAAAGTGTAAATGCAAGTGTCTGTTCTATTCTCTTCTTTTCTGTCTCTTCTCTGTCTGGTTGCGCAATCAAATTTTCTCGTGAGACCTAGGACTTGATCACCCTGACGGTTTTGCAATTCTCTGCCTCTCGCTATCTCTCTACCCTCATTTGCTGTTTCTTTTCTTTTCTTTCCCCTTGCACATCTGCAGGTATAAAAATATATGTGAATCTTTATGTGGAAATGTCACTGACATTGGGATCCCTTTGTTTAAAACTGTATATAGTTGTACTGTTGAAATGATTGCAAAAAGCTATTTGGAACTCAAGGGGTTAACCTGAAATGCAGTTTTTTTAAGCCTCTTGCAGACATGTAAACAAGAGGTCAGTTCTGGATCATAATGTTCTTTTTGCTGCACCTGCTGAAACTGACAAGAACACTGTGTGAGAAGCATAATGTTCCCTTAATGAGCGCCTGCAAAGATTGGTTATAGAAAAAGCTGCAATGTTTTGCAAGAGAGAGAGAGAGAGAGAGAGAGACAGAGACAGACTGAGAGTTGACATTGAGAAGAAAAATGTCTCTGCTTTCTATGCTTGGACTGCCATTCTAAATAGTTATTCCGAACAATTTTTTTATTTTTTTTAATTTACTGTTAATAATAAAAGGCTTGTTGTGAATTTTACAACTGCTCCTGATTTTCCCATGCTTCCTGACCTGTGCCTTGACAACAGGTGTATCAGGAGAAACAGGGAAAGCAGTAAGGAGCATGAAGGCACAAATTGTAGAGAACAGCCCAAGAAGTAACGAAAGGGGACAAGACATTTTTTAGATATCCCTTGATACAGCTCCATGTAAGGGAGCGAAACACCATTGGGCTTTTTATCTGCAGGGTTGGCACTGTTTGAGCCCTTACTATATGTTTTATGTGAAGGTATAATGAGTCAATAAAGTTGTATATTCTTCTCCACATACTTGTGCTAGTTTGCACTCTGTTCTGAGCTACTATTGGGATGTGTTGCAAGGCTTTTTTTGGTTTACATGTAAGTGAAAAGAGAAAGACCAGGAGAGGGACTGTAAGGTTAAAAATGGGATGGGGTCTTCCGGCGACATCATCAGGACTATGGGTGCCTAGCTTCACTGCTTCTCTCCCCAAATCAACCTAATCTCACCAAAATAATGCTATTCAAGTGATTCTAGTCCAAAAACTCAAGGTGAGGGGTGGCCTTGGCACAATATAAAGGGAAAAGCAACAGATACAATGTTCTACTGCAGGACCCAGTCGATCGGGGGACAGCTACGATTTATGCGACTCCACGCTATTGCAGCGCTCAAACCTGACTACGCAAAATCCACTAAACACAGGCCTAAATAAGATAAGTTGCAATCGTCATCTATACAAGAAAATGCTATGGATGTTAAATTAGATAAAATACTCACGGAGCTTACACATTTCAAAACTGACATAAAATTGTTCAAGGACTCACTGGGAGAACTCCAGACAAAAATTGAAGCAGTGGATGGTAGGGTCTCCATGCTGGAAGAGCAGCAGGCCTCAGCAGATTCCCATATAGACCAACTGCAAATGCAGCTTTGGCAAATAATTCAGATTTGCACTCTGACTATCGAACACCAGGAAGACTCGGAGAACAGACATTGAAGGAAAAATATAAGAATATACTCGGTCCCAGAGGGAGCTGAGGGGTGAAACATCCAAGACTTTACTGAAACCCTACTTCACACATCATTAATGCTAGATGCAGATATGCCTCTAAAAACTGAATGAGTACACCGGGCTCTAGACCCCAAGCCATCCTAACCAGCAGCAAGACCACGCTCGATCCTGGTATGATTTCATAAATACACCACAAAAGAGCTAATCCTGAAGAAAACGTGGCAACAAAAGAAAACTTTCTATGGCAACACAAGGGTTTTCAAGAATAATGACTACACCCCATACACAATGAAGAGGCACGGAGAATATATACCACTCTTTCCCATTTTATGCCATAATAAGCTAAATTTCAGAACACCATACCCAGCTCTAATGGTGGTCAAATTTCCAGATGGACAGCGCTCTTATAATTCGGCTACTGAGGCATTGGCAGACTTTCAAAACTGAGGCCTAGACATTCCTACTAAACTCGCCCTACCTTGGAGGCAACCAGGACAGCACATGCATGGACTCTCCACAACTAATTCTACAGCCCAGATTCAGCAGTCGTTGGACCATCTTAAAGCCTTCTTGCAGAGGGGTCCTCAACAGACTGAATAAAAGCATGATGCAATGCCATGGAGGTTAGGGTGTGGTGAGTACTTTGCTCGGGGGGGGGGGTCTCCTTTTCCATTTAGATGGCAGCCAAAACTGCAATAACACTGGTTCTCTGTGGACCTCTGGGGCTGGGGTTGGTGCCACAATTTCCTGTGCGGCCTTCTGACCATTCGTGCAGGGGAGCATTCTACTGCACATGGCTTGTCCCGAACAGAGGGAACAGAAAAACAAAATTAAATTTAACATTTAAACATATCCCCACTAAGAGAACACCCAGAAACACTTGTTATCTGGCAGTGATAGAATGGAAGGGGGGTCTGGACCGGTGGAGGCGACAGGCAGCTCAGTACTAAATAGGTTCAGGAGTACACGGCCCAACACCGGGCGACTCGATCTATTTCATAGGCCTAATTGATATTCACCCCCACACCTTTAATAAGAGACCATTGACACCCGTTGACAGAGTGAATGTGTGCGTGGGGGAACTTGCCTCAATAATATTTTAACAAAGGGTCCTTGTGGGGTGACTTGGACACCCGAGGGCAGAAGCCCCTGGCCCCTGGGTGCCAGACAGTCCTATGGACCTGAGAACATCAGCATTATCAATGATTTGGGGCAGGAGAATACACTGGGCAAAGATTTGAAACCTTGAGCTACCCTGACCTTTCTTCTATTGATCGGACCCGACCTTTCTTGACAGCAACTAAGACATACATGCACTATATTCTATACTGGATTGTGCACGGCAGGTGGCTCCCGCTGTCAGGGGGAACGAGGGATGACTGGTGGGGTGGCAGGGAAACTTGGCTCCTTGGGGACAAGAGGCCATGATGTAAATACTACCCTACTTTCATATTGTTGGCCTCGCCGTCTGGGTGGGTGGCGGGGGTCACCTCGCTCCGGGGGGGGAGCTGCACTTCTCGAAGTTGGGGATGGTGTGCTATGGTCTGGGAGATTGGTAACAAGAGATGGAATATAAATTACAACTGAACAACTTTTACAAAGATCTGACGAAATTAGGACAACAGCAATCAATACTTTCCAGTCACACCTCTCCTCGTGCCTGACCACATACTCCCCAATTAACTGATGTAAGCACTGTTCGGAATTATTGAATTCAGAAAGTTTATCCTTCTTAAACAGACTCCATGACAGATGGACTTGCTGCTTTGATGGGGCCCCTCCCAGAATCCCTCCCTGTGTGGAAACATTCCCTATACAGAACTACAAACATTCCATACTGAGATGTCATATCATATACAAATATATGAACATATGAACGTCCCAGCAGAAAGAGACCACCTGGTCTATCTAAATCTGCTCGAGTGTGCAGCCAGCACCCCTAGTTTGCAGCAGCTCCACCCCTCCCCTTTGCCATCCTACTGCCACCCCCCACCTCCCCCACCCTCACTCTCCCCTATTCCCTGTCCCATGCCCTTTTGAAGCTGTTCACAGATTTATATGATATCACCCATTCTGGTAGGGCATTCCATTTTGCTACCACCCTCTCTGAAATAGTGCCTCCTCATTTCCTTCCTAAATCTTCCCCCTTCTATTCTTAGCCCGTGCCCCCTGGTGACACCTCCCACCTATTCTTTGAATATTTTATGATACTTTACTGTATTTATCAGTTAAGAAGCCTTATGCTTAGCCCTATAACAATTCATAAAGTCCACCCTAATTCATTTAAAAAAATGTATTATTGTTGGGGAGGGAATAGAGAGCATGAAGACATGCATTATGACACACCTTTTTTTAATTTTTTTTCCCCTTTTCTACCTCTATTGCCCATCCCTATTACTTTTTTCAATGCAATCCCAAGATCTGACCCTACCCTCCCCCTTCCCAGTTAAGGGTTATTGGAACCCCCAAGGAGCCTTTTATGTGCACAAAGAAAAAATTACCTTAGTAATGTAGTTTCTTCTAATGGAGTCTTGCTGTATTCTGACTATTGCAGTGATCACCAACCTTTGAACTGCCCCGGAGAACAAAGAGTTAACTTTCCATGCAGGGCATGGAACGCTGAGCTCGAGCTCAGTTGAAGCCTCTGTCTGCTGTTGTTTAAACTCCAACCGTCAGATCTTTACAAGCTATACTCACTAGGCGTTCTGTGTGGAAACTGTAAAACTCACACTAGCCAACTGGCAACTAAATTTGTTAAAAAAGGTTTTTTTGGTTTCAAAGCAAAGACTCAAGTCAGGAAACTCAAAAAAAAAAACAACACACACCCAAAATAAAAGAGGGTGAGAAAGGGGCACCTCTAGGTGCCAACACTGCTCCTGCCCACCCACATCCCAAAAACCATGTTCTGAGAGGGGGGGGGGTGTCAGAATACAGCAAGACTCCATTAGAAGAAACAACATTACTAAGGTGAGTAATTTTTTCTTCAAACAACATGAAGTCTTGTTGTATTCTGACTATTGCAGACTACCAAGCAGTACCTCCATGGAGGAGGGATAGAACCTACTTAGGAAATAGGCTCTGAAGCTACAGCTGTGCCAAACCGAGCATCACTTCTAGCCTGGATATCCAGAGAGTAATGCTTGGTAAAAGTGTGAACTGTTTTCCAGGTAGCTGCTTGACATATCTCTAAGATAGAAATATCCCTGGCAGCAGCCAGGGAAGCAGCTGTACCTCTGGTAGAGTGAGCCCTCAGGCCTGAGGGTGGAACCTTACCTAGTTTTTCATAGCAAAATTGGATGCAAGAGACAATCCACCTGGCAATGGATCTTTTAGTGGCAGGTTTTCCTTTACCAACCTCACCATAAGTGAGGAACAGTTGGAGGGAGTCAAACCTGTGACACTTGGTACTTTCAATGTAGTAGCTAAGGGCTCTTTTCACATCTAAACTGTGCAGCCTCCTCTCACCAGAGGAGGAATGGTCAGTGAAGTAAACAGGAAGAGACATAGATTGGTTAAGGTGGAAGTCTGAAACCACCTTAGGTAAAAACGTCCTGTTAGTCCTGAGGACCACCTTATCTCTATGGAAAGAGATAAAATCAGGCTCCACTGACAGGGCTTGTAACTCACTTATGCGCCTTGCAGAAGTGATGGCCACCAGAAACACAGTTTTCCAAGTCAAGTACTTCAGCTCTGCTGAGGACAAAGGCTCAAAAGGGGGTTGCATGAGCTGAGCAATGCAAACGTTAAGGTCCCAAGCAGGGGCAGGGTCCCTGAATGGCGGATTGGTATGAAGCAATTCCTTGAAAAACTTGGAGAATACAGGGTAAGCTGAAAGAGAAGAGGGCTTACCTGCTGAAATAAAAGCAGAGACAGCCGCCAGATGCACCCTTAGTGTAGCTGGTCTGAGTCCCAAGCTATTCAGGTGAACCATATAGTCAAGGACTGTGGGCAGGTCAGCAGACTCTGGGGAAGTATGCCTCCCAGAGCACCATATGGAAAATCTTTTCCATTTGGAATTATAAGTAGTTCTGGTGGAAGGCTTCCTAGAAGCCTTTAGAATATCCATAACACCTTGGGAAAGGTGTAAATCAGCAAACTCTAACTCTTCAAGAGCCAGGCCTTGAGATTGAGAGATTTGAGTTCGGGTACCAAACCCTCCCCTGAGCACAGGTTAACAGGTTGTGATTCCTGGAAGAGACAGGGGAAGATGGACTGCTAAGGACAATAGGAGAGGATACCAGGGCTGTCTGGCCCAGTCTGGAGCAATCAGGATCACCTTGCAGGATTGAGACCTGATTTTGACTAGCACTTTGAACAGGAGAGGGAAGGGGGAAGCATACAGGAACTTCCCTTCCCAACTGAGAACTAAGGCATCCAGGGGGACTGAGCCCAACACTGGGGGCCTGCAGCAAAACAGGGGAAGTTGGTGATTGTCTGGGGCTGCAAAAAGATCTATCTGTGGGGTGCCCCATCTGGAGAAGATCACCTCCAAAACCAGGGGATCCAGTGACCATTCGTGATGGCCCTGAGATATCCTGCTGAGAGCATCTGCCAGGACATTGTCCTTGCCTGGGAGGTGTACTGCTGTGAGGGAGGTGTTCAGGGAATAGGCCACAGACCACAACTTCATTGCTTCTGTGCACAAGGCCGTAGACCGAGTGCCCCCTTGCTTGTTGATATACCACATTGTGGTGGTATTGTCTGTTCTGATCTGAACAACTTTGTTCTGAACAGACTTGGAAAAAGCTTGAAGTGCTAGAAACACTGCTCTGAGTTCCAACAGATTGATGTGAAGCAGAGATTCCTGAGGGGGCCACAACCCTTGGGTGGTCAGGTCTCCCAAGTGAGCCCCCCACCCCAAGAGGGAGGCATCTGTAGTAAGGATTAAAGAGTGAGACTGGGTGACAAAGGGGACTCCCTGTCTTGGATTGTTCTGATCCTGCCACCACTGCAGGGCCTGGATCAGAGTTCGAGTCACTGGTATCAGTTTGGTAAGAGGGTCCTTTTTCTGAGACCAAAAGGCTCTCAAGTGGAACTGAATGTCCCTCATCTGAAATCTTGCTCCCTGCACCACTGCTGTAGAAGCAGCCATGTGTCCCAGAAGCTGCAGAAAATGCCTTGTTGGTTGAGACACCTGTAGGGTGAATGAAGAGGCCAGTGTGATAAGGGTCCTTGCCCTGTCCAGGGGAAGGAAGGCTCTGGCCTTTTCTGTATCTAGCTCTGCACCTATGAAGGTGAGGAGCTGAACAGACTCCAGAACTGACTTTGAAAGATTCAGAAGGAAACCTAGAGAGGTGAGCAGTTGCTGAGTTATCTCTACATGTAACTTGACTTGGTCTGGGGACTGGCCTACTATGAGCCAGTCGTCCAGGTATGGGAAGATGGCAATCCTTTGCCTTCTTAGAGAAGCAACTACTATTGCCAGGCATTTTGTGAACACCCTTGGAGCAGAGGTTAGGCCAAAGGACATTGTTCTGAATTGGTAATGGCCTGAGGGCAGCTCGAACCTGAGGTACTTTTGATGGGAGCTTCTGATGAGAATATGAAAATAGGCATCCTCGAGGTCTAGGGAGACTAGCCAGTCCCCTGGCCTTAGAGAGGGTAGAATTATTCCCAAGTCACCATTTTGAACTTTAGCTTTAAAAGATGCTTGTTTAAGTATCTGAGATTCAGGATGGGCCACCATTCTCCTGTCTTTTTGGGGGTAAGGAACTACCTGGAGTACAGTCCTTTGCCTTGGTGTAGGGGTGGAACCCTTTCCACAGCTCTGAGAGCCAGGAGGGAAGAGACCTCTGTCTCTAGGGCAAGTGCCTCTGAGGTTTGCAGGTGGAAGAATCTGGTTCTCAGCTCTGGAAATTTTTTGAAGCTGAGAACCAGTCCCTGGCTTACTACTTCCAGGACCCATTTGTCTGAAGTTAAAGACTTCCAGTCCTGGACAAAGTAAGCCAGCCTGCCCCCTACAGGTGGTGGAGAATCATCCCTGGCAAACCCATCAGGGTGCCTGTTTGGCAGGGGGTTTAGGTTGAGGGGTGGAAGCAGGTCTGCTTGTACCCCTTCTGCCTCTCCCTCTAAAGAACCCCCTCTGAGCATA
This sequence comes from Neoceratodus forsteri, assembly GCA_016271365.2. NCBI lineage: Eukaryota > Metazoa > Chordata > Ceratodontiformes > Ceratodontidae > Neoceratodus > Neoceratodus forsteri. Next base: position 523,158,102 of record CM057458.1, read on the forward strand.
GGCAGAAGAGGAGGCCTGGGCTTGGTAGAAAGGCCTATGAAAAGGCATGCCCCTGCCCCTGGGATGCTGCCTCTGAGGAGTGGCCTGCCTTTCCTTGGCCTGAGCACTCCTATCAGTGGTCCTGTATTCATCCATTTTCTTCATGTAATTCTCTGTGTGCTCCCCAAACAGAGAATTACCCACAACAGGAAAATCCATTGCCTTAGTCTGGGTATCCTGCGACAGGCTAGTACATCTGAGCCAAGCCATTCTACGAAGTGCCACAGATGTAGCCATGACTCTAGATGAAACATCATTGGAGTCCACTGCAGCATGGAACTGCACCTTGGATGCCTCAATACCATCAGCAGCCACCTGCTCCAGCTCCTTGGCAAGCTGGCCAGGGACCTGTTAAGCTAAAGCCATGACAGTGTCCCATCTAGATTTCTGATACCTAGCTGTATAGGCCATATAATTGGCCTGCCTGAGTCCCAAGGATGCTGCCATGTACTGTTTCTTTGCCATGGCATCAATCCTTCTGGAGTCCTTGTCTGGGGTGTGTGAAGCCAAGGGTATATTAGCCTTATCACAGGCTGCAGCCTGCACTACCCCAACATGGCTGCATTGTTAAGGAACTCCATATCTGAGCCTGACAGAGTATACCTCTTGTCCATTCTTTTATCCACAGAAGGTATAGTATTAGGGGTCTTTAAAATCTTAAATGTCTGTTTGGATATCCATCATTTCCACATAGTCAGGCTCTTCCTGGTCATCCACAGCTTCTTCCATAGGAAGCTGAAGGGTTTTGGCCACTTTCTTGTAAAACATGAAATGGGAGGGGGACTCAGAAAGCCTAGGAGGAGACACTCCTGAAGGTCTGTCTGGGGAGATGTCCGGGTCAATGGGCACATCCAGACTTTCAAAACCACATTCACTTTCCTCATACTCCTCTTCCTCCTCCTCCGGTTCATAATATTCTTCCAAATCATAATCCGGAACCGGTGGAACCGCCGAACGGCGCCTTCCTGATGGTGCCGGTTGGTATTCGAGAAGCGACTGCAGAATTTTTATAACTTTGGCTATTTCATCAGCGGTTAGAGAAGAAAGTTTTGGATCCACACCAGCTGATTTTTCCTTTCTTGTTCTCTTAGCCGAAACCGACTCCTTGGAATCGGTTCTCCTTTTGCCCGAAGAAGTTTCGCCCTGGTCAGAGGGTACTCCTTCTGGTTCAGTTTGAACTGAACCAGGCTGGCCATCCGGGTCAGCAGACTTTTTGGCCTCCCTTTCCCTGAGCCTACCAACTCTCTTCTCTAGGGTAGCTGCAGGGAAATTTTTACAAATCTGGCAGTCTGAATTAAGGTGGTCAAACCCCAGACAATAAACACAGGTGGTGTGGGGGTCAGCCTTAGCAAAGACTTCCCCACACACATTACAGTGTTGAAACCCAGTGGGCCCGGTTTTTCTTTTGGGTTTCTCAGACATGGTGCCAGTCCTAACAAAACTTACCCTTTTAATGGCAATCCGCCAGGCAAGACCCTCTTATCGGTTCCTGACTGTGTTACGGGTCATGGAAAAAAACATAATAAAAATCTGTTTTTTTTTAGAACCGATAAGAACCGGTAACCACACTCTAAAGTAGAAATAAAATTTTTACCACAACTTGATCGGTTCAAACCGAACCGATGAACCGTTTACAAGTTCCACACAGAATAGAAAAACAATATAAACCTATCTAGTACTGATGAATATCACAAACAGAGACTGAACCGACAGGCTGAGGTTTAAATTCGGTCGAAAACCGAGAAAAGTGGTACTTTAACCGACAAATTGAACCGAGCAAAGGAGAAATCTCCGGAGCGACTGTTCAGTGAGGCAGAGTAAAGAATCTGACGGTTTGAGTTCAAACAGCAACAGACAGAATCTCAACCGAGCTCGAGCTCAGCATTCCATGCCTGGCATGGAAAGTTAACTCTTTCATCTCCGTGGCAGTTCGAAGGTTGGGACTCACTGCTATTGTCAGAATACAGCAAGACTTCATGTTGTTTGAATAACTCTTACTAGACTACAGGCTCCTAAAGAAAGAGGTGGATTGGCACTGCAGAGCCTAATGGGCTAAGCAATGGCAGCCCAACTGTCACATATGATAGCTTGGTTGGCCCCACTAGGGAAGAAGCCTCAATGGGTAATGATAAAAAGATGGGGTTCACAATTAACATTAGATAGTACAACACTATTTCAACCAACCCTGAACCAGATTGTCTCTGAACCTTCATTCTATACTAAACGATACCTAAGAACCTGGCTGAACTTTTTAAAACGACCCAGCAATCAACAAGGGGCAAGATGGATTGGACTTCCTGCTTGGGATTCTTCCTTCCCCCCAGCACAATTAGACTTAAGTTTCTCCCGATGAGCCTCAAAAGGACTACGTCATACCACTCAATTTTATAACCTAGGAATTTTTAAAACATTTCAACAACTACAAGAGGAATTTTCCCTCTCCCCAAAAGATTTCTTCCGATACTTCCAACTCAGACACTACATAGAGACTACCCTGAGTCTAGACATTACTACACTTCTGATCCCTCCTCTTTTTACCCTTCTTGTACATCTTTCAGGAGAATCGATGCCACGCCATGCAATCTCCCGTCTCTATAAAGCAGAGATATTCCAAACCCACCCAAGCTGGCGCACAGTGAGGAAACATTAGGGGCAGACGTGGTAACAGAATTTACCTTAAAAGACTGGTTGTGGATCTGGTGATGCCAGCATCACATTACTAATTCATACATATGGCGAGAATACGGTTGGAAGGTTATCTCTAGATTCTTCCAAACACCACAAATTATAGCCAAATTCACAGTGCCAAGGGATTCTTCCTGCTGGAGAAGATGCGGGGCAGAGACGGCCACACATGCTCACATTTTCTGGTATTGCTAGAAATGTAGAGTTTTCTGGACAGGGGTATCATATATCCTAGAGGAGCTCTTCCCAGAACTAGGAACACTCACCACTGAGACTGCCCTGTTTCTTCACTTTCTGTCACATTTTCGACAAAAACAGGCTATATATTTAACTTCAATACTTCTATCAGCGGCCAAAAAAGCTATAACTAAAAAATGGCTCCAACCAGACCAACCTTTATTAAAACAGTGGCAGGATATAACACAAGACATCTACCAAATGGAAATAATGACAGCCAAACTACAACATACAGAAGACAAAATCCGGTACAGATGAACTAAATGGTTTCTGAGTATGGCAGTTCACTGCCCGGATATAGTACCTTAGGTTGAACAGTAGACCCGGGGAGAGGGAAAACTGTTAATTGCCTGGGTAGGCACTCTGGGTGTGCCCCCCCCCCCCGTGGGAGCGACCGGATGAATATAAAACAGTAATAATACAATTATCCTTGTTAAAGATACAGTTATAATGAATCACTGTCTCAAGTATGTTCAATGCAATTGGTAACTGTGTAAAAGGATGTACTGTATTGGAAGACGTCCCTTCGAAAATAAAAATAAAAACTAAGTTTAAAAAAAAAAAGGGTGGGGAGGACAGGGAGGTGCATCAGGAGAAACAGGGAAAGCAGTAAGAAGCACAAAGGCACAAACTGAAGCGAACAGTCCAACAGGTAATGAAAGTAGACAAGACATTTTTAAGGTAGTAAGTGAAAAGAGGAAGACCAGGGGAGGGATTGTAAGGTTTAAAATGTGCAGTCAGGCACTCTCACTGAGAAGGCTCAAACTTGGGAAGAAAATGGTCCAAAAAAGGTGTAAAACGTTTATTGAAAAAAAATCCTAAGCAGAACAGGTACAAAGAGTGGAGTAGGTACCACTAGATGCCCCAGCACTTAGACATAAGTCTTCATCAGGGAGCACTGTCTAAGTGGTATGGGACCCCCCACCCCTTTAAATACTGTATTGTGACTTTCCACAGTGTAGCCAGTCTTAATTGGGAGAGCTAAGTACAGTTTTTTTTTTTAATTACGAAGGAGTTCACAATCAGGGGATGGGGAGTACTACAGTACAAACATTAAATAGAAGAACAGTACCTGGAGAGTTTCGAGCACAAACCAAACCTCTAGAGAGTGACACCAAGTAAAGTGCTTAAATCATCTTTATTGTAGATTGGACAAACATTAGTTCTGCCTTTGTCGAAGCTACAATAAAGATGATTTAAGCACTTTACTTGGCGTCCCTCTCTAGAGGTTTGGTGTGTGTGCTCAAAACTCTCCAGGTATGGTACTACAGTTGTTTCTTGAGGACCACTTTCCTAGTGCGCACTCTTTCTCTTTTTGGATTAAACAGCAGAACTCTACAAACAATGACGTTCAGCAAAAAAACCAGTTCATATGTGTTAACCCCTAGATGGCGCTATCCCAGGGGCTACTACCCCTGCCTGATTTGCCACTAACAGGTTGAGGGGCCTGGATCCAATAGCGGGTGCCTCCACCCAGAGGTCAGGGTTTGCAATAGTTAAACTTACTTGGTCACAGCCCTCTGGAACACTGCACCCCCTTTCTTCCCACTAGTGGCCCACACAATATATCAGAATTACCTTTACAGTATACACTTACCCCAGGACTAGTTCGGCACTGGGACCTCCTGTGAAATAAGATACAGTGCAACAATCACAGTACAGTACTTTAACATGAGACAAATACCTCAGGCAGTATAACTTTGCTGAAACAAGCAGCTCTGATTTATTTAGGGGGATATAACAAGGACAGGGAAATCAGGTTAATTAGCATCACTTTACTATCTACCTATGGCTCTGTGCAGCCTATCCCTACCAGTTACTGTCCCTGGGTACCCAAGCCCTAGTGGCTAGTCCAAACCGTGGCAGCTGGTAGGGCCCTTTCCACAGTGAAAAGAAAATTAGTTTAAACAGTCAGCAGTACAGTGCTTCCATTTGGATTTAATGTGGCAATTCAACAGGGAGCGACCCTGAATTAGTACTCACGACCTCCAAACAAGATAGGGTCCTTCAACGTCAGCAGGGCTACTCTTGAGCTCCACGAGACTCTTCACACATTTATATGGTAAAAAGAAAGTACTATACCAGGCAGGCTGCTTCTCTATCGATCGTAATTACTGCACAATACCGGGAGAACACACAGCAGATTCAGTTCCTGACAGACCAAGTGCAATTCAACAATTTCTCCAGTCTTCTACAGGGTGAGCCTGGTTTCTACTCTTCAGAGATCCTTTGATTCTTTTCACAGGACGGATTCAACCTAACAAGCAGTTACACAAGCTGCAGACCCTGAACTCTGGCCTTATACACGTTTTTGACTGAAACTGTGCACTGAAGGAGCACAGGGTTTCTTCCCCTTCACTCCCAGAGCTAAACTGAAACTCCAACAGACAAACCGGCACTTCCTTTGAGTTCCTCCCAGTTCTTGACTGGATTGGCTGTCACTCACAATAGACTGCTGCTGTTGGTCAAAAAAGGCAAGTCTAAACTACACCTCCCAGGTCACTGCCCATACAATCCTCTTGTGGCTGGCTCAGATTATGAGTCCAAGTTCTGATTCGTCCAAGGCACCATTTTAGAGCTAGCTTACCCCACACTGATTGGTCCAGTTCAGCAGTTCAAAACCAGAATGGGGAACTAGGCAGACACAGTTCTGACTGCAAAAAGCAGGTTAGACAAACTGTAATTTCATTATTACTGTAAATGATTTCTGGCAAACAGTTACATCTTTCAGATAGGTTCCCTTTGCACTCCTAGTGACTGCAAAAATGGAGTGAATTGGCAGCAGCTCGAGTGGTACTCAAACAGAGAAGCACACAGTCCTCCCATACAAACTAATTATGTCTGCAAGCAGACAGCTCTTAAAGAGACAGTACCAGAGGCTCTAAAAACACTCACTGATAAATGGCTTAAACGCCAAACACCATTCAGGCTTGGAGCAGTCAAGCAAGCTCCTGGAAGTCTTTTGGGAACTCCCATTTGCAGAGGGGTTACATATGCATATACTGCTAATCAATTCAATCATATGAAAAGCATCTTTTAAATAATTTACCAAAAAATGAGGCATACAGTGAAAATAAAAACATGATAAGAAAAAGCAAATGTCATCAAAAGTGTAATGCTGAGAGTAGCAACAGTTAAAGATAGGTATAGGAGTGAAGCACTAATTAGTCTTAATGACATTTGAGGACATCACAAATAAATAATAAAACCTCACAGAACTACAGATGCAAGGAGTGCATCACTGATGAAAAAAACACTGATAGTGCAACTCAGTTTTTGCTGGCAGAAGATGGAGGTAGAGAAGAGACAGAACAGACACAGGTACAGAAAGAGGTCTTCTAAAGGAAATGCAATCTCCCCACAGGGCCATTCCTCCCTCATTTAGGGTTGGGGGATCAGCTATTCTAGTGCCCAATCTAGAGACTAGAGAGCTGTAAAAAGAGAATGAGAAAGGAGAAAAAGTAAGTAATTGTTACCAACAGTAATACATTCACATCAAAGTCCCTCATAATTTAATGATTAACAGAGTTGCATTCAGATAAAAGGTATTTGGGATTTTTTTTTTCTCGGAGCGCACTCATATGAATGACTTTAGATCCCATTCATTATTTAACCCTTTATGTTGAATGGAACATAATGTGAAAATCCAGAAATGTTCCCTTTGTAGAAGGGTTCTGATCCTATCTCCAACCCTAGAGTTTCTCCCAACTGTCTCTAGGGCCATGAACTGAGCACCCACTAATGAGCTCCCACGTGCTTCATAAAAGTGCCTTCCAACTGGAGTATCAGCCAGTCAAAAGCGAATGCTTCTTATGTGATCCAGGATCCTCTGTTTCAAGGGACGTTCAGTATATAGCTGAGGGCAGGAACACCAAAGACATGGACCACAAACTCAGTGCTAGAATTCATGAAGGTATGAAGCTCCACTTTCCTGTCATACCTGCTATTCAAATGTTTGACCCTGATGGCAATAAATACAGATGTTGTAGTGGCCACATTTATGCATACCTTTTTGAGGAGGAGGTAGTCACTGCCTAGAAGCATGGGTGGTGGACAATTCAGAGCTTGTGTAGCGACTACGCACCAACTTATTTCTCATGTCTTCATTTCTGGAAAATGTAATTCTGGGACTGGCAGTAAGTTTAGTTGATAAACAGGATCTTGTAGCAAAATGAAATAATATTTTCTGATAGTCTGCCCTATTTTACCTGATAAATGGGAGATTTTGGTAACACAGCAGAGTGGCTCTTCACCACCTTTCTCGGATTTAGGACACAAAAGGTTGGTTATGTGTTGACTTTTAGCTCTATGAAATGCCTCCTCCAATTTTTTCTGTTCATATCCTCTGTCTAGGAACTTGCAGTTCCTGTGAATGCACAGAAACTGCCCATAGGGTATTGAGTTAATCAAAGGGTGGGGGTGTGAGCTCTCAGCTCTACGTAAACTGTTCCTGGACATGGGCTTCAAGTAACCCTTAGTTTGTACAAACGACTGATTGTACACAAAATGACTGATGTCTAAGAAGTCCAAAGATAGACTGTTAACAGTATCTGTGAATCTAAGGCCTACTGTATGTCATTGTGATTTAGCCATCTTAAAGAACTAGTGTACTGCCTAAAACTAATATCAGATTTTAAAAGCGGCCAGCTACTACCTTTCATACATGAGGTATTTTTTTTCTCTTTGTTTAATTAGAAGATTGTTTACCTGATGTTAGTAGGTGTGATGTGTGGAACAGCTCTTGGCCTGGCAGCTGACTTATCTTCATATACTGCCCCACACTACATCATCAGCATTGTGACCTCACTGACTGTGACATCACTGCTACTTAGGAACAGCAAGTGAGTGACTGCTACGTCATTCATCTGCGATGTCACTGTCAATGAGATCATAATGCTATGATGTAGTAGGGGGCGGCAGTAGAGTTAGATATGTCAACTGCCAGGCTAAAAGCTGTTCCACACATCCACACAATATTATCAGACAGAAGACTTTCTCATGAGTAAAAGGAAAAAGGAAAACACTTCAGAAATAAAAAGTTACAACTGACTACTACATAAAATTTGTATTATGTTCCTGTCTGCCTCTTTTGGCTCCATTAGCTCTTTAAGAAGTTGTGTGCCTCTTCCTCTGACCCCTCCCAAATGCAAATAATGTAATCTATATATCAATGCCATTTAATTATGTGACCCAAAAATTGGTTTTCAGTTGCTGAGAAGATAAGGGATTCCTCCCAGAGTCTGAGGAAGAAGTTGGCAAAAGATGACGCCATTGCTGCACCCATGGCCACCCGCAAAGCCATAAGAAGTAGTTACTATTAAACTCAAAAATAATTGTGCATGAACACAAATTTTAGTGACTCAAATAGGAATTCAGTAGGCGCAGATTCCTTGAAAGGATGACAGTTTAAAAAGTGGGAGCATGTCTGTACCCCCCTACCATGGTCAGTGCTGATATATAGGGATTCAGCATCAATAACAAGGAAAAAATAGTTTGGCTTCTACTTAAACCCACTGAATTTGCCCAAGACTTCCACTGTGTCATTGAGATGGGACCTAAGACAAGATACATATTCCTTTAAGAAAAAATCCAAAATTTTGCATGAATTATCAGTTAATGACCCCCATCCCGGACACAAGTGGACATCTAGGGGGAGACTTCAAACTCTTGTGAATCTTGCAAAGCATAAGACATAGGTATAACTGGGAAATTTACCCATAAGAACTTAAATTCTTTATATGTGATATACTCCAAAGTCCTGCGCCAATCCAAGAGTTGGAGAAGCTCTTTCTTAAAAATATTGGTTGGGTTTTGGTCTAGTTTTCTGTAATTCTGTTCATTATTGAGAAGATTATTAATACATTCAACATAATCCTTCTCATTAAGGATTACAATGGTGGGGGGATGGCCTGGGTGGGGTGGAGGAACAGTGGGTGAAGATAAAAGTGAGCATAGTAAAGGCAACAAACCTTTGTGTCAAATAAGAGAGTACATTTAAGAGGAAAAACAGACCACTATGATTCTTGAAAGAGGTGGCTGAAAAGGTAAAGGCAAAGACAGAAGCATTCAGAAGGTATGAGAAGATGCAGAAGAAGGATAGGGACTTGTATTAGGGAAAACAGAAGGAAGCAGGGAAAGCAGTAAGGAATGCAAAAGTGCAAACTGAAGAGGGAACAGCCCAGGAGGTAACAAAAGGGGACACGAAAATATTTAGCTAGCTAAGTGAATAGAGGAAAGCCAGGGGTAGGATTGAAAGTTAAAAAGGGAAGGGGAGACAGTGCAGAGGGGGACAAGAAAAGGCAGACATTCTGTAACTATCCAGAACTTTTTTATGCATGCCTGTATAGGCACCCTAAATCTAGAATGGGTTACCATTCTCCATTCTTTTTGGGAGTTATAAAGTACTATTGTACCCTGAGAAAAGGTCCTTTCCCAACTGTGATACTAGGACCTTTTCTACTGCCTTTGCTTGCAGTAATTTCTTTACTTTTCAAGTAGAATTTTTTTTCTGTTAGGGAGTGAGCTGGGAAACTTTTGGGTAACTGCAACTATGGATATAGTTAGAACTGTAGGGACAGTCCCTGGCTCACTATTTCCAGGACTCAATTGTCTGTGGTGAATTTTCCCACTCCTGGAAGTAGTAAGTCTTCCTCCACCAACAATGACTAATTCACAACTGTGGCATTCAGAAAATATAAGAAGATACAGATGGAGGAGGATAGGGAGGTGTATCAGGAGAAACATTGAGAAACAGGGAAAGCAGTAAGGAGCACAAAGGCACAAACTGTAGAGAACAGCCCAAGAAGTAATGAAAGGGGACAGGGCATTTTTTTGTTATGTAATTAAAAAGAGAAAGACCAGGGGAGGAATTGTAAGGTTAAAAAGGGGATGTGGGGACAGTGCGGGGGGGGGGGGGCAGGAAAAGGCAGACATCCTGAACACATAATTTTGTTCAGTGTTCACAATGGAAGGAGAAGGGGAGGGGCCACAAAATAGTAATAGGAGCTCTGAAGAGAGGGAGGACAATAGTCGTTTTTCAGAGGAGAGAGTCCTAAAGGAACTCTTTAATTTGAAAGTGGACAAAACAATGGGACCAGACAGGGAATATCTGAGGGTATGTAGGGAGCTAAGTGAGGTACTGGCCACATCTCTGACAGTTCTATTTAATAGCTCACTGGAAACAAGAGTGGTTCTAGAGGACTGGAGAAGGGCAGATGTAGTCAGGAGGAGGCTAGCAATTATAGACCAGTCAACCTGACATCAATGGTAGGGAAGTTAATGGAATCACTGCTGAAGGAGAGGATAGTGGAATATTTTGACTCTAATGGGTTACAAGACCCAAGACAGTGAGGATTCATGGGCAGGAGGGCACGTCAAATGAATCTGATAGATTTTTTTGATTGGGTGATCAAGGAAGTAGATTAGGGTAGAGCGATGGATGTGGTCTACCTAGATTTCAGTAAGGTATTCAATACTGTTCCACACAGGAGACCATTAAGCAAACTGGGTAGCTTAGAAGCTGGTCCAAAGGTGGTAAGCTGGGTAAGAAACTGGTTAGGGGGATAAGCGACAGAGGGTGGTGGTAAATGGAGTTCACTCCAAGGAGGGGAGAGTGACCAGTAGGGTGCCTCAGGGATCAGTGCTGGGACCGGTCCTCTTTAATATCTTAATAAGTGACATTGCAGATGAACTAGAGGGAAAGGGCTGCCTATTTACAGATGGTACCAAAATCTGCAATAGGCTGACACACCGGGGGGGGGTGGAAAGAATGAGAAGAGAACTAAGAAAACTCAAGGAGTGGTCAAGGGTATAGCAGTTGGGTTTCAATATGAAAAAGTGCAAATTAATGCACTTGGGGCACAGAAACCCAGGTAGAAAATAGGTGGAGTGTTATTGATGACCACCAAACAAGAGACAGACCTGGGGATAATAATCTCTGATGACCTAAAGGTGGACAGGCAGTGCTACAAAGCAGTTGGGAGGGTTAGTAGGATGTTGGGGTGCTTAGGGAGAGTTATCAGTAGCAGGAGGAAGGTAGTGATGTCTCTGCGTAGATCACTGGTAAGACATCACCTAGAATACTGTATACAGTTCTGGAGGCCACATCTCCAGAAGGACATAGACAGAGTGGAGGCAGTCCAGAGGAGGGCAACAAAAACCATGTAGGGTCTGCATCAAAAGCCCCATGAGGAGATACTAAGGGAACTCCATATGTACACCCTGGAAAAGAGTGGGGGGATATGATAGAGACCTTTAAATACATCAAGGGGGTAAATAAGGTACTGGAGGAAAGTATTTTTCAGAAAAAAAGGTACATGAGAACAAAGGGTCATGCTATGAAGTTGATGGGGGTAGATTTAGGATGAAAATGGTCTGGGGGTCAAGAATGCATGGGATAGGCACAGAGGAATTGTACTGGAAAGGAATGGGGAGAGGGAGAAAGAACTGAAGATCGGGTTGGGTCTATGGAGATACTGTAGGCAGGGAAAAATGGGCAAGCTATGTGGGACAAGCAGTCCTTATCTGCCGACAAATTCTATTTCTATGTTTCTTAGTAGAATTGTCAGGGGTTCTGTTTTGGCTGTAACTTTGTGGCTGGTGCTGCAGCATGGCTGGTGCCCCTTCTGCCCCACCCATCTAGTACTCTCTCTGTGGCTGGTATTCATAATCTATGTAGGGCCTGGGGTAGTAAGTGCTGCCCATCTCCCCTTCTGTAAGGCATGTCGGAGGTACAGCAGAATACTTCTCTTTCTGTGTCAGACTTTTGTTAGTGGATTTTTGCTCATTCACTCTTTTTATGTATGCCTCAGTTTTGTCACAAAATAATGAGCGCCCCTCAAAGGGGAAATCAATGGCGTTTGTCTGGGTTTCCTATATAAGTATTTAAGTCCTTAGCCAGGCAAACCTTCTCAAGAGCATTGAATGTGCCAGGACACTCCAGGCTGAGTCACTGACATCCACAGCCATGTGGAATTAGTATGTTGTGGCATCCAGGGATGACTTTACAGTGGCTACCAGATCTTGTGCCACCTCACCATCTACCTTCTTGTTCAGTACCAGCACTGTATTCCACAATGCTTTCTGATACTGAGCTATGTAGGCTAAATAGGCTGCCTGTCTTAGTTTGTGTTAAAACTGTAGTATAAACTTTTTTGGCCATCATGTCCAGTTTTCTGGAGTCCTTCTCAGGGGGCTGGGCAGAACGAGGCACTTTAGCTTTCTCACAAGCTGTTGCCTGTACTACTGCTTTCTGATCAGAGTGGGTATACAGGTACTCCATCTCCCGTGGGTCCAACTAATACTATCTTTCTATCTTTTTATCAATGTCAGCTGCTGAACTTGGTGCTGAAATGATTTTAGCGGTGGCTCTCCTCAGAGACTTGTGAACTGAAACTAAAAACCTCCTTGAGGGATTTAGTCCCATCATATTCATAAATTCTATTTCCTCTTCATTCTCCTCTGTTTCCTCAGAGGGGATGTTGAGGGTGTTCACCACTGTCCTCATAAATGAGGAGTAAGAGGAATAATCCTCATTAACCCTGGGAGGAGAATCAAAATCCTCTACAGGAGGGACATCAGGCTCTATAGGTTTGTCCTCCTCCTCTTCATAATAAATTTCCTCCTATGGGCCTGGCTGCTGATTTGGAACCTGAGCCTGGGGAAGGGGTGGGCAAGGAGGGCAGACATGTTTATAGAGATTTCCGTTGCTTGCAAGACCAGGAAAAAATGCCACATTTTGTCATGTGTTCTGCTAAGGGCATCTGTAGCTGTTCCACTGCCTGCTCCCTGTACTTTGTAGGAGGAGTGGCAGAGACATGCTTTCCTTTTTTTTCTCCTTTAGGAGACATTGGTTCCAGTACCTGCTCTGAGGCTCTTTTATTTGCATTTTTGCCATAACTAGAATCAGGGTCCCCCCTTTCAGACACATTGGTAGGTTTACTATCTTTGCCTTGCCTTTCAGAAAGCTGAGCAAATTTATCTTTTTGTTCTGTCCCTTTTGACAGGGACTGCTACTTATAAGAAGAAGATCCCTCTGATCTGTGCTTTCCACCATCACTGAGAGCTCCCTTTGAGCCTTCTGTATGCTTTGGTGACACAGAGGCAGACTGAAAAGCCATAAGTGCTTCTTTTTTTTGGCCCTTTTCCTTTGTGGTTTAGGGAGGTCACAGTTTCAGAAATTGTGATTTGGCACCAGGCACTTCAAACAACGCATGTGAACGTCTGCCTTTACCAGGAGCTTACAGCAGGGTGTATAATTTTTAAATCCTGTAGGCCTGGTTTTCTTTTTAGGCCTATCAAGTCCAATTTAACCGACAGTGCTCAATAACAATCATTCAGTTTCTAATAGTAGAAATTGCTAAAAAAAAGTGCTATAATAACAGAAAAAAATGAAAGCAGTTTAACTTTAGAAGCTAAAATGCAATCAGTTTCCTTGGGTGAAAACTGGGTTTCAGAGCAATCTACTCCAGTTCCTGGGAACCATTCGAGAACTGGAGAAAACATAACTTTTTACATTTTTTAAAAAGTAAATACCCTAACTAATGCAGAGTAATTTGGGGACTAAATACACACTAAATTAAGAAAACAATTACAATTAAACAAGTTAAAGTTGACCAGAAGGGTGGAAATGTTTTTGGTGTGACTGCTATCTTTAAGCAGAGAAACAAATTTGGCGTTAAACCAGTAGGAGGAACATGACCACACTGCAGAGCTTGAAACACATTCCAAATTCCACAGTCAGCATATAGTTCCAGTTTCTCTGGGGCACCACTCAGAGGAAAGATAATGCCATTTGTATTTGGCGTTATTGATGGATTCCAGTTATCAGAATTTCCAATTATATAACAAGTAGAAACCATGATTAGGTCGCCTGTTATGATACCCTCCAAAAAGAAGTAAATAACTCGGCTATAAATCATCTGCTACACAGTATATGGGATAACAACCTGGGAATCTTCAGTCGACCCTGTTTAGGTGACCAAGTCTGCTTTCCTGTAAAGTAACATGTGGCACAGCATTTTTTTTATCAATGGTTCAACTAAGTTTCTGCAACACCTACCTGTATTCTCTTGAGACATTCCTGCAGGTGAAGTCCATAGTGTTAGGCCTGTAATCTTCTCAGCTTTCCATTTCGGAACAGTCACAGAAAGAGACTCCTCCTCTTCTTCTCCCTCAGCTTTGTCCTGTAACATAAAATCATGGGATCTAATGAGCTGTTTATAAATCAGAAGCCAGTGCTTAAACTAGAATAGGAAGTCAACGTTTTAAGAAAGAAGATGCAGATATCCACTTTAGGAAGTTACAATGTGGTGGATATTTCAACAAAGAGTGGTACCCACAGCCATGGAAATGTATAGCTGTCTATTAAAAAAATCACTAACAAAGCAGGAAAAATTACTTACATGTAATGACATTTCTTCTGACACTAACATATTATTCATCCATTGCAGCACATTTGCAGATTTCTTGCTTAAAGGAAAACTACACCCAAACCTTGAAAAAATATATGCTGTGCAGAGTGTTTTAATTTGTATGTGAAGGTTCTAGTGTTTCCTTCCCTCTGACTGGTATTAGGAGTTTTTCCTAAATTAGCCTGCTAGCTTTAGGGTAGTTTTACGACCCCTGGAGATCTCCATATCAAATAGCTTTATTGTATTTCTTTGTCCTACAATGCACCTTGTTTCATGTGATGGTGATGTAGCACAGCCCATAAATCCAGCAGAAAGCACTGCATTACAATCAGTTCACAACAATAGAGATTGCTATATTTTAAAATCTGTAGAATTCAGCTTGGTGACCACCCTCATCTTAAAGGTTTTACTGTCCTGAAAAACTTTGCTGCTGGTCATTTTTGTGTAGCTTGTAAAGCTTCCAAGATATTTAGTTTGTTTGGCATGTGTGTGCTGAATGTTGGGTCTCTCTTACATCACAGTCACATGAGACAAGATGCACTGTGGGAAGAAGAAATACAATTACGCTATCAGGTATGAAGATCCCCAGGGGTCGTAAAACTAGCATAAAGCTAGCAGGCTAATTTGGGAAAAACTCCTAATACCAGTCACAGGGAAGGAAACACTAGAACTTCACATACAAATTAAAACACTCTGCACAACATATATTTTTTCAAGTTTTGGGTGTAGTTTTCCTTTAAGAAGCCAACAGTTACTAGAACTTTCCTTTCCTGCACACATCACCGGGTTATTCTGCTTTCTTGGGTGCATTATCCTGAAATTCTGCCCTCTTGGGCAGATCACTGGAGTATGTACTGCCAGATAAAATAAAGTGGTTGGGGTTCTAGCATCACCGTCGATAGCAAGATACGCAGTGCTTACCACCCAACTACTGTAGATCTTCACTAAACTTAGTAAAGCTATACATTATTCATAATAATCATGAACATAATATGCAGAACCATTGGGATAATTTGTTTCTTTTTGTTTTTATATGATGTCACAACTGATGCCACTGAATATACTCAAACCAACTACTGCTCAGTTCCACATATTACGCTAGTACAGTAGCTATTATGCACAGTATGTAATGATTAGTGAAATAGTGGGTAGAAGCCCAAGGGCCTGCCTTACAGATTTCTGTGAAGAGGATGGATTAAAAAGCTGCCACTGAAGTCATCATGCCACTAGTTTAGAAGGCCCATAGTCCTTCAGAGACAGTGCAAGAGGAAAGGGCCATAAGATGTGAGATACTGTAAACTACTGTATCCAGTAGGATAGCATCTGTTTAGCATCCACAGTAACACCCTTCATGGGTTCAGTCCTACTGTTGTAAACAGTAAGCATTTTCTTGATGTTTGCCTGGGAATGTTAACCTCTCATGAAGCAAGCCTCCAGGTGCTGTGACTAGAAAGCTGTGTAGGCTATCCTCCCATTAGATCTGGTGAGAAGGTCCTGTCTGAGGGGAAGAGGGACTGTGGATGCACAGCAGAAAGAGGTCTGGGTACAACCCTTGCATAGACCAGTATGGAACTACAACACTGACTTGCACTCAGCAAAAATTCAGTATGACCTTTTGCAGCTGTGGAAAAATAGAGGAGGAGGAGGAGAAACAGATAGGGCATATAGGAATAATTTCCCAGTTGAGGATTAGCCTCCACATGAATAGATCCTTTACTGACAGTCTTGTGCAAAACATGGGAACCTTTTTGTATTCCCATGAGGCAAAGCTTTAAGGAACACCCCACTCTGTGATGATGCACTTCATTCATAGGAGAAAGTCTTCAGGTGGTTAACAATGTCTGCTGGACAAATCGGTTCACCTTTTATATGGATCACGGTCAGCTGGGTTTAACTGGGAAAAAGGCTTATGTTCATAGTTCCAGCATCTCCTAATATAGTTGTGAGAACCTTGCATTCCACCATTTTTTCAAGAGGTACGTCAAAGTGATATTGTATGTATTCACTTTAAGTGTCTGAACCAGTATCATCTGACTGAATGGTTGGAGGGTGAGACAAATGGTCAATAGCTCCAGTAAATAATGGATTCCTCTTTGGACCACTTTCTGTGAACTACCTGTTGATCAAGATGGGTTGCCCACTCTGTCAGAGATGCATCAATGATCAGAAGGAAGGTAGGATGAGGATGTTAGAAGGCTACACCTACTCTGAGACTACCAGGGTAAAGCATCCATGAGCCCTACAGAGCTTACCTGAGGGTTCCCCTTAGGGGCAAGATAGAGAGTGTTAAGCAAAAAAGACCAACATTGTTGATAAAGAAATAGGAACAAATTGCAGCAGAGCTGAACCAAACTGCTACATGGATTGAAATAGAAAATGAAAAGACACTGAGTATGAACCAACAATAGGGGACTAATTTCTCCAGTGGAAAAGCAACACTGGATCACATGTGGGAGCTGAATGACAGAAATAGTAGTGATACATTTGTGAGGTTCAGATCTCTTGGGTGGTTTGGGGACTCAGCTCTTCAAACTGGGAATCTGCAAGGGTACTGTATGGCTATGAATAAGACCACACCATTTAGAATTGTATTCCAGGTTTAGATTTTCCCTAAAATGTACTCAGTTTGGGATGATACTGTAAGAAATAGGATATTAAGAGGAACAAGAGGAAAGGAAGAGGTAAGAATGGGCTAGAGTGTCCAAATGCAAGTTTTAACACAACTGCAGTCAAACAAACTCATGCTATGTGGAACAAAAGCAAAATACCAAAAGCTATAGGATCTATGCATAAACTAACAAATGCAAACATGCAGCATGCATCTATTTTAAAAAACATGCAACTACCTCAACATTCTTTTTAACTATAGGAGGAACACAAGCAGGCTTTCTGTATAAACTCGACTTTTTCCTCCTTATCATAGCATTTGTCTACAAATTTGGTAAAGGCAAACCTTTTAACATCTTTTTGCAATAACCATCACTTGTTACTGCTCAAATGTAACTCCTGTATGACACTTGGGCCACAACTCATAAATTCAAGTTATATAAAGAGAGATGGCACTGCAGTTTTTTGTTACAAGGCACATTTTAACAAATCTTTTTCATACAATGCTTAATAAAAGACTTAACCCCCTAACTTGAGTTAACCCCTTTGCTAACTCAGTTTTATCACAGTTTATATTGTTCTATATATTTAATGCACTTTTTATATTTATAGACACAGTATTACATATTTGAAACCTCAGGGCTCTAGCAACATTGTCCTACTGAGGAGTTCTGTTGCCACTTAGTGTTTAAATGTATAATTACCATATAGGTTTTGATTAAAGACACCCACCAAGGTAATCCAAACAGCCCCTGCACCTGGTACAGTAAATGGGTGCATTACCTCATAGGAAACCTCCTCATGTGAATCTTGCCCCAAATAATTCAGTAGTAAAAAAGTTGTAACCCTCATAAAATCCAGAAAACAGGGTCCCAAGTACTTCCCTGTTTCTGCTGCCACCCATACTCTGCCCCCGGGCTCTGCCAAGTTATGACATGATGCTAGGGAGAGCCCGGGGATGCGCTCCATTATACTCCATGGGTGGCACCTTTCCGATCATTTTTTCACATTATAATGGCAATTTGGTGAGGAAACGTAGGCACTGGTAGACTAACAAAGGCATTCTTAGTCGACCAGTACCACGTTTCATCACTAAATTGCCATACAATAAAAAAATGACAAAAATGCTGCCTATAAAGTATAATGGAGCACGTCCCATGCTCTCCCTAGCACCATGTCATAACTTAACAGAAGTGCAGAGGCGAGCATGGGTAACTATGCAGAAATCGGGAAGTCCTTGGGACCTGGTTTTCTGGATTTTACAAGGGTTACAACTTTTTTACTACTGAATTATATGGAGTAAGATTCACATAAGGATGTGTCCTATGAGATAATGCATCCATATACATCAGGTGCAGGGGCCAAGGCTGGTAAGTCTCTTTAAAGATGGCCATGTACCCCTAACTCCCTAGCGTATTGGGCTTACCTGGCTCCTTGGAAACCACCAGATTGTTGTTTTTTTCCTCTGGTTCCCCAGGACTGGCATTGGAAGCAGAGAAGAAGTGCTGAGTTCTTTAGTGCTGAACATGCCATTGGTCTCTGGGGCTCAGAACAGCACTGCCTTTCCCTGTTGCCAATGTTGCAGAATATATCAATGCTCATGACAGAACTAGGCAAATCCCCCTGATGACTGTCCAACCTAATGGATACTAGAGTGAGGCCACACACACACACACACACACACACACACACACACTCTCACACATTAAGGGGGCGCAGAACAGTTGTTTAAGGGCAGGAGCCCTTCAGAATGACAACGTTGGGTCCAATGCTCCATGGACTACAAGGTGGCAGACATCTTGCTGAGCCTCTGACCCAGAGGAGACATGGCAACAGGGTTAGAGGATGAAGAACTGCTAATCAAGCTGCAAAGCCTACCTGAAATTCATTGAGTGATCCTGGGACATAGGAGGACTTAATTAATGCACACAAAAGCAAGGCAAACAATCAGTCATTGAGGATATGACAAACAGGCCCTCCCCTGTGACTGACAGATGGCCTCAATGAACAAAAGGGCAGTATCCACCCTTGAACAGTAGGAACTGTTCCAGAACTTTTCAGCCCTGTGTCAGAGATAACCTGGACACAGAGCTGTTGTCTGAGCATGCCAGCACATTGGAGGCCCACCTCAGGCTTCCATAGCCCAGAACCAGGAGAATAAATCCTGGACTTGAACAGCCACTGAAAGAGGAGACTGTTACATGCTGACAGAGAAGGAGAAAGACCCTACATTGCTAGCTGAAGGGGACGGTCTGAAATGGAGTTGCCCTGCAGCTGAGCAGTGACCCCAAAGAGATTTTTCTAGAGACAGACCTCTGGGGTCGGAACTGTGACAGCAAGGTCTGGAAGCCCCCAATGCCATCTCTGCATCCATTTAAACACCCAGAGAGAGTGAGTGAATGATGGAAGAAGAACCCAACTGATCTGAGAGATATCAGAGGGAGACCAGCAGAGCAAAGCTGAGGCAGATGGCAGAGGTGTGACTGAATCTGTGAACCCAGAAAGAACTGCAGAGACCAGGTGGAGGTTGCTGCCACCAAGGGCAAACAGGGAGTAACCCTTCAGGGCTTTTTCAGTTACCACAAGATGGGAGATTAGCTACAGCCACTTTTTTAACATCTGTCAGAGAAAAGCTCCCCATCACTTTTTAATTTATGGAAATCCACAAATCCATTTATACTCTTTCAGTATCATTGCCAGAATTCAATTTTAACTTGGCTAAAAGAGCTTTCCAGTATTATGCAACTTTTTATAGAATAATAACCTAGTAACAGAAATATTTCCAGACCAGATAAATTCAGACAAGTCCATTTACTTACAATGTTTCTAAAAATGCATGTAAATAATGACACGTAAACTCTGCTGTGATTTACATGATAATTTAAAGTTTATTAACCAGTCTACTGCCATTTCAAAACCTTAATAACTGGGTTTTTCCTATGAACAGAATCCTGTTGCTTAAACACATTATGCTATGAAAACCACTGTTTTCCTAGAGCGCTTTGTAAATGGAATAAGAAGACATCATTTTGCTCCTCATGCACTACACAGGTGTTCACTCCTTACAAAAACAAATTCTGGCCAGAGCCGATAGGGCTGTATTTGAGGAATTTGGGGTAAAAATATTGAAAATTGCCAAAGTTACAAGCCTGCACTAGCAAAACATAATGTAGACTCATAAATTTGTTGTTCTGTAATATTTTTACACCAAATGTTCAACATAACCTTGTTATGACCCCGCCTCATGAAGAAATGCAGAGAAAATTTTCAACTCCTAGCCTAAATGTGATTTCATGCAGGGACCGCAAAATCACCTTTCAGGATGTGAAAAACATTTTGGCCAGGATTTGAAAAATGACAGCTGTCACATTTATGAGGTGCTGTAAAGATATGGCTATGTTGAAAATTTGGGATAAAATTATTGAAAATTAACACAGTAACGAGCCTGCATTCACAAACTTCGATGTAGGCTCATAACTGTTGTTTTTTAATATTTTATACCTAATTTTCAACATAGCCTTCTTATGACCCCACCTCATGAACAAGGGCAGAGAAAATTTTCAACTGCTACCTGAAAGGTGATTTCACACAAGGACTGCAAAATCACCTTTTGGGACAGATTTGCCTAATGTCAATGAGACTGTTTATGAGGAGGGGTCCCAAAAAAGTAATGTTGAAAATGTGGGCCAAAAATATGCAACAATGCCCAAGTTATGCCACTAAGTTCGAAACACCATTGAAGTACACTGAACCGCATACCTGTTTCTTCAGTTCATGGTCTGGCTTTGAAGAGTGAAGACGTGTTTGTGGTTCAGAGAGGATTGCCACATTGGACCCAATGGGTAAGTAAGGGCTTGGGGAGGTTCATAGCGGTGGGTGCTGAGTTAGAGGGCTGGATAAGGGGCAGTTCCAACCACAATAGACATCAATGGACAGTTTTCTTTTTACAGGGTTTAAAAAAAAATGCACCGAGGATTCCTCATCGCGACACTGGAGGATTGATTACCCCCAGTGTCACTCTTATGTTTCTGGGTGAGGTGCTGAGAGGGTGGTTGGGGGGTATTTTAATTTAAAAGAAAAAATCAAAAGAAATAACTGTGCATGCGTAGTAGTGGGGGGTCGCTGAAAACAGAAAACCACTGAGGATTCCTCAATGCGACACTGGGGGATTGAGCATCCCCAGTATCACTGTTGTGTTTCTGGGAGGGTGCTGAAAAAGAGGGTCGGGTGGGGGGATGTCTTTAATTTAAAAAGGAAAAAATCATAGGTCACGGCGGAACACAGCACACTCTACTGTGTCCAAGATGGCTGCTGCACTGTACTGCGCATGCACTAGTGGTCGCGCATGCATAATACAGTTTGGTGGCCATCTTGGACATGGAAGAGTGTGCCGTGTTCTGTCGTGATCACCAACACAGTAAAAATAGTGCAGTGTTACTTCCAATAGAGACAACAAGCGGAGTGCTTCACGGACATGGAGGCGACTGTGGTGCAAATCCAACATGTTGTTCAGTCGAAAGGAATGTGCTGAGTCCTTTTCTCATAGCAAGAGGTTTGCAGGCTTATACCCACTGCAGCCCTAAAAAGTGAAAATACACATTTGCATCATACATCCTTAATAATGTAATGACATTTGGCTTTGTTATTATTACATATAGAAGTCCTGTCGAAATGTTTTATTTGGTTCCACCCATTTAGGGCACCGGCAGCAGTGTGCCCGGTCATTAGGGCACCACGTTTTGAGGTCACCGGCCCGTCTTTTTGTGGAGTTGTGCTCCCTGCCCCCTTCTATATATACTAACTCTAGGGAGGGTGCGACCTCAGGGAAGGGGTGGCAAAATCCCAAAGTTGGTGCCCTAATGACGGGAGCACAGATGGCCGGAAGGGGGTTTATTGTAGGTTTCATTTACTATGTACTGTTTCAATAGTAAGTGAGTAATTTCTCCAACTCAGTGAAAGTTTAGACTGAGTGAGTTGGTGGGTTTAGTAACACACAAAGAATACATGCCACAAATAAAGGTCACCATAGCGACGCTCATGATTTACTCCATGCTACCAGTGCTGCTGACTCATTCACATTGAACTCTGAGTTGGCAGCATTACTTACTATTGAAAGAGTACACAAAAAATGAAAACAAAAATTAAACATTTCTCAAGAATTTCTATATATAGTAATGACAAAATAAAACTGCTACAACAAACCCCACTCAGCCATGCTCAAACGTGAAGTACAGCAGACAGCTCATCATACACTAAAACTCACAATACAGATAATTTATGAATCAAAAGAGGAAACATATTTATCCTAATACCTATACAAAAAAAAACAACCTGGTCCATAGACTTATAAAAAAATCAGTTTTCAATTCTCTCTTATTTTTCATCTTACTCATGTTTCTTCCCCTGCAAAGCAGACTCAGCGATCCCCCAGCCACCGGCACCCACATCCCTGGACCTGGTCTGGAGCGCGAATTTACACCCTTCCACATGGGGCTGGCCAGGAAGCAGGATCCCCCCTCCCATAGGGACCTGTAGCACAGACACCCCGGTGGATGCACCACTCGAGTCTGGGGGCACAAGGCACGGCCATCAGCCACTGCGATCGCTCTGCTATTTTCCACCATCTTTTCTCCCCAGGAGCCGGATGTGCAATGGCATCAAATGCACAGCCTTGCTGACACCCGCCATTCTCCTCCCCATTACTGGGCATGCAACTGTAGTGTACCAGGCCTCTGCCAGATGCTGCTGCAGTGTGATGTGTACCTCTGCCTCTGCCCACTCACCCCAGAGGAAGGAGGGCAGTCATGGGACACTCAATCCTCCCTCTCCCCTGCCAGTCCCCAGCAACCCGAGTCCGTTCCCGAATCTGGGTTGCCAGTGTGGCGTGAGGTGTGGCGTCCATCGCCTCAACCCTCAGCACCACCAGGCCGGCTTTTCAATTCTCTTTTAATATTCACATCTAATCCTTAACTTAGTACATGACTGTAACCGGGCTGCTGTGCAGATGTTATACAGTAGGTGTTACTTTCGCAGTTAAAACCCATGCCTTGCACCCGTGGTGGCCAAGCAAGGTTGAGGGGCCTGAGCTTATTAAGCTCCTCATATGGGGGATTTGGTTCAGTCGGGGAATGGGGAAATAGTATGGTGCCTTCACCCAGAAAAGGAAATAGTGGGCCTGATGTTGCAGTACCCAGGATCTTGCACTGTTGCACTTGCAGATAGGAAAGCTTGCTTTTTCAACCACTCGACTGACCTTTTTGCTAGCACTTTTTATAGTAGACCAAATCTGTAACCCAAGAGGGAATCCAACACAAACTGTAATGAAAACAAGGGAAAACTGAAGCAGCTGCAGAGTCTGGCTGACAAGCCAGTATTCACGTGTCCTGCACCAATGGAAAGCAGTTGCAGACACTTCTGGATGGATGATGTCACAGCAGCAGGCAGATGGTGGTTATAGGGCCAGGCTAGGCCTGAACTTTGCATTGCAGCTCCTTCTCCTCCCAATCAACATGTGGCAGTGTGGCAAGCTGGGAGGGGCCAAGACCACTGAGCTATACCGCCTCACTCCAGTGGACACTCACTCAACCAAGGGTATAATTACCCTGGAGACAAGCTACTGACTCCCCCCCAACCTCGAGCACACCAGAAAGGGTAGAATGGCTTGTTCTCAGCTCTGATTACAGCAGTCTGCAGATGGCTTCCACAGATTCAGACTCTCACAGCTATGCAGGCTTCACAGCACTTCTCAGCTCGGATGAAAATTTCAGCAACCGCATTCGCTCACACCATGATCTCTGGCTCTGAGGCCTGACTAGGCCCTGAATTCTCCTCCTCATTATCTCTTTTTTTTCCCAAATGCTCATGAAGGACTGCCCTAACTCCTCCTAGGCTGGGAGTATACCGTTGAAAGATCAAAAACATTACAGTGATGACCATTACAGCGCTGCCCCCCCCCCCAACAAAAACAAAACTGTGCTTCTGACAGGCACAATGCCGACTGTTGACCTTAGTGTTACAAATAAGATGACATTTTTTTGGTGTGGCGAGGCACGCGGGAAGAGTTGGATGGATTCATCCACTATTTGGAAAATAGTAATCCTAACCTTAGATTTTCGGTACAGTGTGATTCCAGTACAGTCTCCTTCCTGGATTTACAGGTTTCTAAAAATGTAGATGGAACTTTGCATACTAATCTTTTCAGGAAGGAAACGGACAGGAATTTCCTGTTACTGGCCTCCAGCTGCCATCCACACCATATGATATCCAATATCCCATAAGCCCAGCTTATGAGAGTATGCAGAAATTGTAGTGAGGATGTGGATTATAAGATGAACAGCATTGAGATGTGTAACAGATTTTTGAGTAGAGGTTACTCTGGTATAACGATGAACCGGGCCTATAAGGAAGTGAATAATATGGAGAGGGAGAGTTTGTTTAACCCAGAAGTGCCAACAGTGACCCCACCAGGATGAGTTTTATAACCACATATACTAGACATTTGGTGGAAGTACAGAAAATAATAAATCGTAACTGGACCATACTGGAGGGGGAACCACGGTTGGAGGAGGCTATCCGAGATAAGCCAAGAATGGTGTATAACAGGGGTCTTAATCTTAAGGACAAACTGGTCCATGCATACCAGAGTATACCTCATACCACTGGTGGTAGGCCACATTTCTTGATTGGTATGCATTAATGTGGAAATTATAAATTCTGTAGCTCAGTTTTTAAATGTCAGACGTTTACTAGCTGTAACTGTGACAAAGTTTTCAATATCAGGGAATTTATCAGTTGTGTAACAGACAATGTGGTACATTTAGCCACATGTCAATGTGGAGCGTTTTATGTGGGGAAAACCACAAGGGCCCTAAAGGTACAAACTGGAGAACATTTGCAGTCCGTTACCAATGATGATGCAAGGAGTGCTCTGGCTAATCATTGTAGAACCACAAGACGGAGGGATATAGATCACATTTTTAAGTTTTGCAGTATAGAGGCTGTTAATCTGGGCTCAAGCGGTGGGGACATTGATGGAGCACTGAAAGTAAGGGAGTCCTATTGGATATACATCCCTGGGGTACTTACATCACCAGGTTTGAATGACCGCATTGAACTCCTTCTCTGTATCAAGAAGAGAAAATGAATGGCTTTGGAATAAGACTATATTGTTAGATGGTCTAAGGGTATATTAATTCAGATAAATTGTTGGCATTTATATATACATACACATACATATCACTTGTGTGTGTGTGTGGGTATGTGTATGTATCGATACATAATGATTGGACAGCAAATGACTCTAAAAAAAACTGATTTGCATGTATTATATGGTTCTGCACAGATTTGATATGTTTACCTAGGTATTTGCCGGGTGATTATGTACTAATTATTCTGCATTTTTATGTCTTTCTCTTAGGTCCTATATATTTAAGTGTTCAAGTGGCCATCTCTGTGGGCGCATCTGCATGATGGATACCCTGAGTACGCACTTATATGAAATATTGGAACTCATAAACTATAGAACACTATAAGTATGTACAGTCATTATAAAAATGGTATTAGTTTTAGGCAATATGAAATGATGTTTTTGATATATATATATATATATATACAGTATATATATTTAAATTGGTAATATAGATATGTGTGTATTTGTTATCATGGTATATTGTTGTAATTCTGCACTGTCACTTTAAACAGTGTATTTTTAGGCCTGCTGCATGACCAGTATTGCATTCTCCTGATGTCGTACTAGGGTGTACAAAACCAGTTGAGGTTGTCAGCATATTTTGTTGCTCCCAGTATGGTGTTTTAGTATGTAATATATTTTTAATCTTTTGCGCCAGTCTCTGGCTGAGGAGTGCGTTTTTTTGTTGCTTGTGCTACCGACTCCAGCCAATGAGGGTTCACAGTGAGGATGTTTTTGCTTCTATGGACGAGAGTGGGAATATCACAATATTATCACTCTAGGTCCCCATAGCAGCAAAAATATCAGTGATATTTGCCATTATTCATCCTCAGAGACATGGCATAAATATCTATGCACTACTTACATGGGTAAGTACCACTGCCTTTGGGAGGCAGTATAGCGCAGTGGTTTAAGGCTCTGAGCTGCAAATCTGATGACATCCAGCAGAATAGACCTGGATTTGAATCCCACAGCTTCCACTTGCATACTGTGTGACCCTATGCTCCCGGGTCACACCTGTCAAAAAGCTGTCAGCTTAGAGTGCTACTCCTGGTTAAACAAGTAAAAAAAAAAAAAAGTTGGTGGCGACATCAAGGGCAGCAGACAAAAGTTTAAACATCAGCTTAACTGGTCTTTCTGTGTGTCTTAATTGTAGAACAGTTTCACTATTATAACTCCTGTTTTTAATTTGTTAATTTTAATTGTTGCTCCAGCTATGCTCAGCAACTACCAGCACATACTAGCAAGCAAACATCTGGTGTCAGCCAATGCTTGGTTTGTACAGGTATCAGAGCAGTGGGGGGGGGGGGGGGCGATGAGTTGAGACCAGTATTCTTTCAGGTACCATTGAACCCCTCTCATGTGCTGCCCTGTCCATGGTACCACAGAGGATAGGGCAGGCATGAGACCCAATAGCCTGTGAAAATCCTGTGCAGTCCTCATGTCCCAGTGTGAAGGATGAAAAAATTACTCACCTTAGTAATGTTGTTTCTTCTAATGGAGTCTTGCTATATTATGACTATTGCAGTTTGCCCCAGCCTTAGAACTGCTCCGGAGGTGAAAGAGTTAACTTCCATGCAGAGCATGGAGCTTAGAGCGCGAGCTCGGTTCAGAAGCTCTGTTTGGCTGGTTTCAAACCGAAACCGTCAGATCTTTACGAGCAAAAACTCACTAAGGTTCTGTGTGGAAGCTGTAACCTTCACTAGCCAACTGGCTACTACTATATTAACACATTTTTGCTGGTCCCAACACAAAGACTCAAGTCAGTGGACCATAAAATTAAGATAAAATAACTAAATAAACACAACACCCAAACATGAAAGAGGGCATCAATAAATGCCAGCAGAGGAATACCCACCCCATACCCCAAAGTAGGAGTTCTGAGAGGGGCAGGCTGGGGGGGAGGTCATAATATAGCAAGACTCCATTAGAATAAACAACATTACTAAGGTGAGTAATTTTTTCTTCAAACAACATGAAGTCTTGCTATATTATGACTATTGCAGACTACACAGCAGTACCTCCATGGAGAAGGGACAGAACCTACTTAGGGAATAGGCTCTGAAGCACGGCTGTGCCGAACTGAGCATCCCTCCTGGCCTGAATATCCAGGGAGTAATGCTTGGTGAAAGTGTGTACTGTCTTCCAAGTAGCTGCCTGACATATCTCCAAGATAGGGATGTCTCTAGCAGCAGCTAGAGATGCAGCTGTACCTCTGGTAGAGTGAGCCCTCAGGCCTGAGGGGGGAACCTTGCCCAGCTTTTGACAGCAAAATTGGATACAAGAAATGATCCACCTGGCAATGGATCTTTTAGTGGCAGGTCTCCCTTTCCCAACCTCACCATAAGTGAGAAACAGTTGGAGGGAGTCAAACCTGTGACCCTTGGTACGCTCTATGTAGTAACTTAGGGCCCTCTTAACATCTAAGCTGTGCAGCCTCCTCTCACCAGAGGAGGAATGGTCAGTGAAGAACACTGGAAGTGAAATAGATTGGTTAAGGTGGAAATCTGAAACCACCTTAGGCAAAAACTTCCTGTTAGTCCTGAGGACCACTTCATCCTGTGAAAGGAAATAAAGTCAGTTTCTACTGATAAAGCCTGTAACTCACTTATACGCCTGGCAGAAGTGATGGCTACTAGAAATACAGTTTTCCAAGTCAAATACTTAAGCTCTGCCAAAGACAGAGGCTCAAAGAGGGTTGCATTAGTTGAGCAATGCATACATTAAGATCCCAAGCCGGGGCAGGGTCCCTGAATGGAGGATTGGTGTGAAGCAATCCTTTAAAAAACTTGGAAAATACAGGATGAGCAGAAAGAAGGCGGCTTCCCTGCTGAAATGAAGGCAGAGACAGCAGCCAAGTGCACTTTCAGAATGTGGCTGGTCTCAGTCCCAAAGAATTAAGATGGACCATGTGGTCCAATACAGTGGGTAGATCAGCAGATTCTGGGAAACATGCTTCCAGAACACCATATGGAAAACCTTTTCCACTTGGAGTTATAGGTAGCCCTGGTGGAAGGCTTCCTAGCAGCCTTCAGGATTTCGAGAACACTTTGAGAAAGTTGCAAATCAGCAAACTCTAACTGCTCAAGAGCCAAGCCTTGAGGTTGAGGATTTGAGTTCGGATACCAAACTCTCCCTGAGCACAGGTTAACAGATTGTGGTTCCTGGGAAGACACAGGGAAGATGGACTGCTAAGGACAGAAGGAGTGGAGTACCAGGGCTGCCTGGCCCAGTCTGGAGCAATCAGGATCATTTTGCAGGGCTGAGACCTGATTTTGACTAGTACTTTGAACAGGAGAGGAAGGGAAAGGCGTGAAACTTCCCTTCCCAATCGAGAAGAAAGGCATCCAGGGAACTGAGCCCAACACTGGGGGCCTGCAACAAAACAGTGGAAGTTGATAATTGTCTGGGCTGCGAAAAGATCTATCTGAGGGTGCCCCATCTGACAAACACTATCCCCAGTACTAGGGGATCCAGTGACCATTCGTGATGGCCCTGGGAAATCCTGCTGAGGGCATCTGCCAGGACATTGTCCTTGCCTGGGAGGTGGAACTGCTATGAGGGAAGTGTTCAGGGAGTAAGCCAGAGACCACAACTTCATCGCCTCGGTGCACAAGGCCGAAGACCGAGTGCCCCCTTGTTTGTTGATGTACCACATTGTAGTGGTGGTGGTGTCTGTTCTGACCTGTACCACTTTGTTCTGAACAGATGCAGAGAAAACCTGAAGTGCTAGAAAAACAGCTCTGAGTTCCAAGAGATTGATGTGGAGCAGAGATTCCTGAGGGGACCATAATCCCTGGGTGGAGAGGTCGCCCATGTGAGCTCCCCATCCCAAGAGGGATGCATCTGCAGTAAGGGTCAAGGAATGAGACAGAGGGATGAAAGGCACCCCCTGTCTCAGATTGCTCTGATCCTGCCACCACTGAAGGGCCTGGATCAGGGTTCGAGTCACTGGGATTAATTTGGATAGAGGATCTCTTCTTTGAGACCAGAAAGCTCTCAAATGGAACTGAATGTCCCTCATCTGAAATCTTGCTCCTCGCACCACAGCTGTGGAGGCAGCCATGTGCCCTAGGAGCTGCAGGAAATGCCTTGCTGGTCGAGAGACCTGTAGAGTGAAGGAGGCGGCCAGGGCCACTAAGGTCCTTACCCTTTTCAAGGGAAGGAAGGCTCTGGCCTGCTTTGTATCCAGTTCTGCGCCTATAAAGGTGAGTACCTGGACAGGTTCCAAAACTGACTTTGGAAGATTGAGAAGAAATCCCAGAGAGGTAAGCAGCTGCTGGGTAACTAGCAGGTGTGATTTGACCTGGTCTGGAGACTGACCCACAATGAGCCAGTCGTCCAGGTAGGGAAAAATGGCAATCTTTTGCCTTCTTAGGTGAGCAACTGCTACTGCCAGACACTTTGTGAACACCCTTGGGGCAGAAGTGAGGCCGAAGGGCATTGCTCTGAACTGATAATGGCCTGAGGGCAGTTCGAATCTGAGGTACTTTCGATGGGAGCTTCTGATAAGAACATGGAAGTAGGCATCTTTGAGGTCCAGGGAGGCTAGCCAGTCCCTTGGCCTCAGGGAGGGTAAAATCATTCCCAGTGTCACCATTTTGAACTTTGGCTTTAAAAGATGCTTGTTTAGATATCTTAGATCCAGGATAGGCCGCCACTCTCCTGTCTTTTTTGTGGTAAGGAAGTACCTGGAGTACTGACCCTTGCCCTGGTGAAGGGGAGAAACCTTTTCTACAGCTCTGAGAGCCAGGAGGGTTGAGACTTCTGTTTCCAAAGCAAGAGTCTCTAAAGGGTTTGTAGGTGGAAAAGATCTGGCTCTCATCTTTGGAAATTTCTTGAAGCTGAGAACCAGACCCTGGCTCACTACTTCCAGGACCCACCTGTCTGAAGTTAAAGACTGCCAGTCCTGGACGAAGTGAGCCAACCTGCCCCCTACAGGTAGTGGAGAGCCGACCCTGGGCATCCCATCAGGGTGCATGTTTGGCAGAGGCTTTAGGCTGAGGGGTGGGAGCAGGCCTGCTCGAACCCCGTCTGTCTCTACCTCTGAAGAACCCCTTCTGTACATAGGCTGAAGAGGAGGGGCCTGAGTTGGTAAAAGGCCTGTGAAAAGGCTCACCCCTACCCCCTGAGGGGCTGCCTCTGAGGAGTGGCTTGCCGCTCCTTGGCTTGTGCACTCCTGTAAGTGGTTCTATATTCATCCATTTTCATATAATTCTCTGTCTGCTCCCAAACAGAGAATTTCCCACCACAGGAAAATCCATAGCCTTAGACTGGGTATCCCAGACAAGTAGTACACCTGAGCCAGGCCAATCTGCTAAAAGCCACAGATGTAGCCATGACTCTAGAGGATACATCATTAGAATCCACTGCAGCATGGAATTGCACCTTAGATGCCTCAATACTATCAAGAGTCACTTGCCCAGCTCCTTTTCAAGTAGCTGGCCAGGGACCTTGTTTGGCTAAGGCTATGACAGTATCCCATCTAGATTTCTGGTATCTTGCAACATAAGCCATATAGTTAGCTTGTCTGAGTCCCAAGGATGCTGCCATGTATTGTTTTTGGCCATGGCATCAATCTTCCTGGAATCCTTATCAGGAGGATGTGAAGCCAGTGGAATATTAGCTTTATCACAGGCTGCAGCCTGAACTACTCCCAACATGACTGCATTGCTGTGAAAGAAAATCTGTATCAGGACCTGACAAAGTGTACCTCCTGTCCATCTTTTTTATCCACAGGAGGCACAGAATTAGGAGCTTTTAAAATTTTTATTGTTTGTTTCTAAAAGATTTATGTAAAGGAATAGACAATCTCCTGGACTCTGGGATATCCATCATCTCTACAAAGTCAGGCTCCTCTTGCTCATCCAAAGCCTCCTCTAAAGGAAGCTGGAGGGTTTCAGCAACTTTTTTATAAAACAGAAAATGAGAAGGGGACTCAGCAAGCCTAGGGGGAGATTCTCCTAAAGGTCTGTCTGGGGAGATGTCCGGTTCAATGGGCACATCCAGACTTTCAAAGTCACATTCACACTGATCATAATCATCCTCCCCCTCCTCTGGTTCATAAAACTCCTCTATATCATATTCTTGAACCGGTGGAACCGACCGAACCGACCTTTTTAGATAGTGCGTTCTGATCGAACCGGAAAGTGACTGGACAATCTGTATTGCCCTGGCTATCTCTGCAGCAGTTGGAGAAGGGATTTTGACTCCACACCTGCTGACTTTCTAGTTCTCTCTTTGCTGGAACTGGCTCCTCAGAGTCAGCTTACGCTTGCCGAGGAAGTCTGGCCCTGGTCAGGGCACTCCCTCCGGTTCGGTTGGCACCGAACTGGCTGGCTTTCATCCGGGTCAGCGGACTTTATGGCCTGCCCCTGAGCCTACCAACTCTCTTATCTAGGGTAGCTGCAGGAAATTCTTGCAAATCTGGCAGTCTGCATTGAGGTGGTCAAACCTCAGATATAAACACATGTGGTGTGGGTCAGCCTTGGCAAAGACTTCCCACAAACACTACAGTGTTGAAACCCAGTGGGCCCGGTTTTCTTTGGGTTTCTCAGACATAATGCCAGCCTAACCAAAAACTTGCCCTTTTTTGGCGATGCCGGCAAGACACCCTTATCGGTTCCCAACCGTGTCACGGGTCGGAAAACCGTAATGAAACCTTTATGAACCGATAAGAACCGGAACCGCACTCTAACAAGCCTTAAAACGCTTCAGAATGAAGTTTAAATACAATCTGATCGGTTCAAACCGAACCAATAAACATTTACAAGTTCCACACAGAAAACCTATCTATTACTTACAATACCATAGACAGAGCTTGAACCGATCGGTTTGAGGTGAAAATAATGATAATCGCGGTTGAATTTAACCGTTTGTTTTCTAAAAGATTTATGTAAAGGGATGGACAACCTCCTGGGATATCCATCATCTCCACATAGTCGGGCTCCTCTTGCTCATCCAAAGCCTCCTCTAAGGGAAGCTGTAGGGTCTCAGCAACTTTTTTATAAAACAAAAAATGAGAAGGGGACTCAGAAAGCCTAGGGGGAGACTCACCTGAAGGTCTGTCTGGGGAGATGTCCGGTTCAATGGGCACATACAGACTTTCAAAGTCACATTCACACTGATCATAATCCTCAACCCCCTCCTCTGGTTCATAGAACTCTTCTATATCATAATCCTGAACCACTGGAACCGACCGAACCGAACTTTTGCCAGACAGTGGCGGTTCGGAGGGAACCGGGGACAGGGACTGGACAATTTGTATTGCCCTGGCTATTTCAGCAGCAGTTGGAGAAGGAATTTTGGACTCCGAACCTGCTGATTTTTTAGATTTCTTTGCAGGAACTGGCTCCTCAGAGCCAGCTTTTCGTTTGCCCGAGGAAGTCTCGCCCTGGTCAGAGGGCACTCCCTCTGGTTCGGTTGGCACCGAACCGGGCTGGCCATCCGGGTCAGCAGACTTTTTGGCCTCTCGTTCCCTGAGCCTGCCCACTCTCTTGTCCACGGTGGCTGCAGGGAAATTTTTACAAATCTGGCAGTCTGAATTGAGGTGGTCAAACCCCAGACAATAGACACATGTAGTGTGTGGGTCAGCCTTGGCAAAGGCTTCCCCACAGACACTACAGTGTTGAAACCCAGTGGGCCCGGTTTTTCTTTTGGGTTTCTCAGACATGATACCAGCCTAACCAACCAACTTGCCCTTTTGATGGCAGTGCCAGGCAAGACATCCTTATCGGTTCCAAACCGTGTCACGGGTCGTGGAAAAAACCGCAATGAAATCCCTTTTTTTTAGAACCGATAAGAACCGGAACTCAGACTCTAAAAGCCTTAAAAGGCTTTAAACTTATATTTAATACAGCTCGATCGGTTCAACCGAACCGATAATACTTTACAAGTTTCACACAGAAAAAACCCTATCTATTACTTACGATTACCATAGACAGAGCCTGAACCGATCGGTTTTGCGGTTAAAATAATGAAATCGCGGTTAAATTAAACCGAGAAATAGCGCTTTAACGAAGAAATGAACCGAGCAACAGGAGGAATCTCCGGAGCGACTGTTCAGTGAGGCGGAGTAAAGAATCTGACGGTTTCAGTTTGAAACCAGCCAAACAGAGCTTCTGAACCGAGCTCGCGCTCTAAGCTCCATGCTCTGCATGGAAGTTAACTGTTTCACCTCCGGAGCAGTTCTAAGGCTGGGGCAAACTGCAATAGTCATAATATAGCAAGACTTCATGTTGTTTGAAGCTGCATACTGTAACAGTATATAGACCCTTTCTTGTGGGAGACAGGCCCTTGCTTAAAATGTGTCTCAGTCTCTTCCAATGAAGTGCCAATTTTTAGTGGGTTCCAGGTTACATTTTTCTAAATTCACAATGAAGCCCAACTTTTCCATCAGAAGCACTGCTTCATTGATGAGAGGGTATCTTCCCTGGTTCTCCCACACACCAGCCAGTCAACAAAGTATGTCCAGACTTTCCCACTAGTCCTTTGAAGTGCTGCTACCATACCCATGCCTTTCGTGAACACACTTGGGACATTGGTCAATCCAAAAGGCACTTTGTTGTACTGGTACTGAGCCATACCTACTCTGAAGTGGTGTGCTGTCAGTGCAGCAAAACCCTTACATCGACAGCAATGTGGGTGGTGCAACCAAGTTAACAGTCATTCCATTGATCAGGATTTTACAGTGCCTGTGTCTTGCCGCCCGAGGGGTATTGTGCTGTTTCCCCTACACCTCTGACGTGGAGGTAATTATATCATTTGTCGGGGGCTCTGGGGGGGCAAAGCTCCCCTCAAACAGCCGGGATGTGCCACGATGCTTTGCTGCGAATGCGCAACACGACTGCCAGGTGACATGGGAGCCATCAGCATTTTCTTGTCAATGTGTTGTGTACAATTTTGATGTCGAACTGACATGGTGGAACCCTCTGAAGCATAGATATTTTATGTGTCTTACCCTGTTTCGAGCAAGGAAATAAGCATCCTTCAGATCACGTGAGCAAAACCAGTCTCCTTGCTGCAATAATGGAATAACTTTTTACAAGGCGACCATTTTGAACCTTTTTTATTTTATGTGTCTGTTCAGACACCTTAGGTTACATATTGGTCACCACTTCTCCTCATTTTTTTCTATGATAGGAAGTAATAATAATAATAAAACTTTATTTTTAAGGCGCCTTTCAAAAACCAAGGCGCCGCACAGATTGAACATACAATACAACACAGACTCATTAAAATATAAATATATAAACATTACAAAACCACTACTAAAATCAGAAAGACTTCAATCACCAAAAGCTTGTCTCCATAAATGAGTTTTAAAGGCCTATTTAAATTTCTCCACGGTCGGGCACTCCTGAAACTGACGGGGTAGAGAATTCCAGAGGGTAGGAGTAAACGCACCCTTGATATCTCTAGCAATCCCTCGTCAGCTGAGCAGAGTGATTGCTGGGGTGGTAAGGAACCAGGAGCTCTTTCAGAAAGTCCAGTCCCTGTCCGTGTAGGGCTTTAAAAGTCAATAAGATGACTTTAAAGGTAATCCGCCACTGTACAGGCAGCCAGTGCAGTTCACGCAGCACCGGTGAGATATGACTAAATCGAGATGTTCCCATCAAAAGCCGGGTTGCAGTGTTCTGCACCAGCTGCAAGCGGCGGATTTCCACCCTGGATAGCCCTAGGTAGAGGGAATTGCAATAATCCAAGCGTGTGGATATAAAGGTGTGGACCAGCGTAG
This sequence comes from Neoceratodus forsteri, assembly GCA_016271365.2. NCBI lineage: Eukaryota > Metazoa > Chordata > Ceratodontiformes > Ceratodontidae > Neoceratodus > Neoceratodus forsteri. Next base: position 523,193,005 of record CM057458.1, read on the forward strand.
GAAGATCACCAGGGGGAACAAGGTGCTTAATCCTGGAGATATTCCTCAGATGATAAAAAGAGGATTTGACAACGGCAGACACCTGCAAATGCAGGGTAAGCCCATCATCAAAAATTACCCCCAGGTTCCGCACCTGTTCAGAGGTCAGGAGAGATATGCCCCCAAGGAATAACCCAGAGGGCAAACCTACCCCGAACCCCCCTGTCTGACACGCTGGCTCCACAACGAACACCTCAGTCTTATCAGAGTTCAACCTCAACCAACTCGCATCCATCCACTCCTGGATTTCAGTGAGGCAGTTATTAAAGACCGAGAGAGCTCCATCCTGGTCAGGTGCAAAAGAAAGGTAGAGCTGGGTATCATCAGCATAGCAGTGAAACCTCAGCCCGTACCTTCTTACAATGTCTCCGAGGAGCAGCATATACACTGCGAACAACATGGGGGGACAATACCGAACCCTGATGAACCCCACATGACAAAGAAACTGGACCTGAGGAATAAATCCCAGATACCATTCTCTGTGTTCTTCTGGTGAGATAAGATGTAAACCACCTGAGCACTACACCAGATAGTCTACAGATGGACCTTAGATGGTTCAGCAATACCCCATGGTCCACAGTGTCAAATGCTGATGAGAGATCTAGAAGAAACAGAATAGAGTGGCTCTTCTGATCTCTAGCCATCAAGAGATCATTGAGCACCCGGACCAGTGCTGTCTCGGTACTATGCCTCTTTTGAAAAACCGGACTGGAGAAGTTCATAGATATCATGGATGGTCAAATGGTTCTCCAGTTGAATAGCCACTACTTTCTCAATCATCTTCCCTATAAAGGGAAGATTAGAGATTGGCCTGTAGTTAACATGGGAGTCGGGGTCCAAAGAAGCTTTCTTCAGAAGGGGTGTAACCACCGCCTCCGTCGGGGATCTAGGAAACTCACCTGTTTCCAAGGAGCACCCGACTATCTGTGTAAGGACTGGACTGATGGAATCAACACAACTCAAAATCAGGGAGGTTGGTCCGGGATCCAAACTACAGCATGTAGAGTGCATACCCTGGACAATCCGCTTGATATCCATGAACTCTGGTCAGTCGAAGGTGCTCCAAGAAAACCGAGGAGAAGCATCCACATGCTGGTCTATCACAACCCCAGAGTGTGCTGGATGAAGCACCGCCCTGATGTCAGCCACCCAATTTGCAAAGAACCGAACAAGTTCATCACACTCTACCTGTGAAAAAGCTTTTCGCACTTGCAGGCAGGCTGGGTTGTACAGTCTATCTACAGTGTGAAAAAGCTGAGCTGGTCAATTCTGAGCAACAACAATCTCCCTGGACAGGAATTCTGCCTTCTTACGAGAGATTGCCAATTGATAGGCCTCCTAATGCTCCATCAATTTAAGGCAGTCAGCATCAAGGGAGGATTTCCGCCAGCAATACTCTAACTTTCATCCCAGTTGCCGCATCTCCCTCAATGTCCCATCAAACCATGGTGACTGAGGGTGAAGGGAGAGTGGACGAACACAGACAGGAGCAACGAGGTCCAGGGCCGCCGATACAGCATTATTTTAGGCTACAACGAGGGCCTCTGAGTCGCTGTTTGTTACTAGAAGAGACGATAGGTCAAGTTCTACCGCCAGGCCTTCAGAACTAATACCTCGTAAAGGGCGATACCTGACCATCTACACAGGGGCAGCAGTCCTACGAAGGGGGGTGCTAAAACTAAACTCCATGGTGTAGTGATCAGACAATCCAACTGGTTCCACCCCCAAGTTTGAGGCCTCGATCCCCAGGAGGAAAACTAAGTCGAGAGAGTGACCGTGCTTATAAGTAGCAGTAGTAAGTACCTGTGACAGGCCCAGAGATGACATTAGCTGGAGGAAGTGTTGTCCAAATGGCCAGAGTTTGTCATTGACCCAGGCGTTAAAATTACCCAGATCCATCAATCTGGCGATTCAAACGCCATGTCAATGACAAAGTCTGCCACTTCCTGAAGGAAACGCTTCTCGTCACCGGGTGGACGGTAAACAAGAGAGATCCTACAACCTACACCTGCTAATACAGCACACTAAAATGACTCAGCCTCCTCAACTGGTACATTCGCAAGGTTTAGTTTGGTCTTGAAACAGACCGCACACTCCCGTGCGATCCAATCTCGGCGGTGAATCACCGAATACCGGCTGGAATTAAAGCCTCCAAAATGGGGCCAGAATTCTCATCCAGCTAGGTCTCAGTGATACAAGTCAGGTCCTCTGATTCCACAAGATCTGCAATAATTGCAGTCTTGTTTTTAATGGACCTGGCATTGCATAACACCATCCGAGTTGGATGAACCTCCAGAGCCAGCTGAACCATCTGCCCATCAAAATTGATGGTGCCCTTGGGTATGGAAACCAGGCATGGCAAACCACGTTCCTGGATCCATTTTGCCCCAGGGCGTCTCCTGGACCTCACAACCCCGATGTGATTGTTCGGCTCATTCACCCTCCACTGTTCGTACCCTCCCACCCCCCTCCTCCCCCTATGAGCGATACCCAGCGCCCTACAGCGCTGGTAAGTTGTAAACTGCAACGGAGGGGAGAAAAAGGGTTGGAGAGCTCGGAGGGCAAATAGCGCACGACCATGGGGGCAGGCCTCCAACACATTCTAATAGTCACTTTAACCCGCACTCAGCTAATAACCCAAACACAATAATAACCAAAAAATTAAAAAGAAATTAAATAACACACCCACTTATCCCCTAAACACTGTAAAATATTTCAAAATAAGCCAACAAATAAATAATCAAATTTCTTCAGAATTATAACTCCCCAGGCCCTCTCACTGCCTTAGAGATATAAATGATTGTAGGCACTCTCACTGTCTGTGGAGAAAAAGTCCAGGAAAAGTTCCAGATCCAGGCCCTCTCACAACCAGGAACTAGATAAAATACAGGCACTCTCACTGCTAGTGTAAACGGAACAAAATTTTAAAAAGTAAAACAATTTTAAATCAGACCATATCCAATAAACAGCAAGCCTTAAGTCCAGGAACCTCAAGTCTTCATCTAACCAACTTTGACAAAATCCATTTCAAAGGGCCACTGCCGGAAAATATCCACAGCCACTGCCTCAATTCCCCGACAGCACCAGCCTACCAGCTGATCCCCCGGGGAACCTAAGGGAATCAATAGCATGTTCCGCCAGCTATCTGGCAAAACTACGGCTCCACTCCCCGAGTAGCCCCAGACTCTGGCAGTGAATCGCCCCATTGATAATTTGCTCCACTTCACAGAAAGAAGGCAACTCCTACACTTTCAAAAGGACCCAGTTATCAAAAAAAAGGATTGTTCCAGAATTCAACAGCTCTTCTCCTCGCTGTAGCTGCAACAGTCCCAAATCTTGCTGTTCACTTGAGAGAGTAACCCAAATGTCTCCAAAAAACTCACACCGCTCCACAGATCTACTCCCTTCGTTCGGGATGTCCACAAAACATCTTCCCCACAGCAATCCAAGAGGCCACACGATACAGTTGGGTCACGGAAACAGCGAAATCCCCAGCACAGGGACAGCGTCCAGACAATCCCAAGCAAAACTGCAGGACCAAAAACTCCCCCAAAGGTCCGTAAAATCCTCGCATGAAGACAGAGATCCCCAACAGTCCAGGAATCCAGGTGACCGATCCAAACAAGTGGCGCCAACAGCCACAGCTCCCCGAAGCGGCACCAACAGCCGCAGCTCCCCGAACTCCACGGACAGCAAAAAGCAGCAAAAAGTAGCAGGTAAAGCCAAAAAACTAAGAAAATAAAAGCATAAAACAAATGAGATCAGGTCAGTCGGTAAAATCACAAACAAGCGGCAAGAAGTCTATAAAAAACAAATGAGGCAACCAGTCCTAGAGCAATTTTTCCAGCACGCCCAGCCTGGCAGCCATTTTTCCAATTCCTACATAACCTGTAGCACTATGCTATCAGAAGTACCTTGTGAAAACCCCTTTTCCCATTTGTTTTGCTGGTAATCTTTCTACAACATTCAGAGCATGCAGCTTTAGAACATAAGATTCTAATGGCCACATCTGTTCTGATTATTTTGGCTTGAATGTTTTTGAATTTCTTTTGTTTTGGACCAATAACAAAAGACAGACTACGGAATTCTCTTACAATCTCCCACACTCATTTGTCTGTTGTAACAGATTGCCAGTGCTGGAAATGGTGAGAAAGGCATTGGGGGTTGAGGTGTGGGGACGTGCAACTCATCAGTGGGGGTTGAAGTGTGGGCACTAGCGACTCTTCAGGGGTTAGATTTTATTTGTGGTGGATGAGTTGAGGCCACCTAGTTTTGTAATGAATTTAGGAAAGTCAATGCCTTATCCATGTTGGATATTCATCCTGTGCCTGAGATGGACGAATGTCTGGACTGCCAAGAAAAAGCCAAATGCATCAGTACCCTGGACCTGACAAAAGGGTATTGACAACTCATGTTCACACCCAAGTCCCCTAAAAAAATGGCCTTTGTCACCCTGTTTGGCCTGTATCAGTTTACCATGCTTCCCTTTGGGTTGCATGGAGCTCCAGTCACATACCAGTGGATGATCGCCCACATCCTCTGCCCTCAAGGGCTGTATGCGGCAACGTACCTAGATGACGCTGTCATATTTATCCCTGACTGAGACGACCACCTGCAAGATGTGTCAGTGGTACTTCTATTGCTCAGGAAAGCAGGTCTCATGGCCAGTGCAGTGAAATACATCCTTAGGTGGTAGGAAACAAAATACCTGGAGTAAATGGTTAGGAATGGTCACGTATGACCAGTTATTGATTAAGCTAAGGCCCTAGCAGTCTGCCTGATCTCAAATACAAGGATGCAGTTTAGGTCCTTTCTTGGACTTGTGAGCTATTCTTTCTGGTTTATTCTGGATTTCTCAACCCTCATTGCCCCAGTGACTGACTTGACTAAGCGGGTTGCACCGTAATAAGGTCTGTTGGTGTCCTATGTGTCAAACTGCCTTTCGGACAATTAAGAAGGTATTCTGGTGGCTGCCTTGATGGCTCAGCTGCACAATGTCCTGCTACTGTGCTGAAAAACCAGGTTCAGAACAAACACAGGGGTAAGGTTGGGAGTCAGGCCAGGGTTGAGACAGCTGCTGCTTGGCTGAAGAGGGTTGGCGGTGGGCTAGCTCCACCACCACAGCGACCCCTGTGCCTGGGACAGGAAGCTTGCTCCTGCTCCAGGGAAGCTGTGCATGTGCAAGGCCGATTAAGGCACTGCTCATGCCAGGAGAGAAGGGTGGGCAACAAAACCTAGGGTGGAAAAACCTAGTCAGCCATCTAAATGATGATGGAGTATGGCTTGAACAGAGTATATCCCTGTATGGACGAGCTGCTGGAGGGAATACAAAACCTCTACAGACAGAAAAAAAGGTGCTGTGTATGGGACCAGCTGTATGGATTGTGATTGTCACCTGCCCCTTTATAATGTATATGGACACCAATGAAGTGGAGTTGGGGTCTGATCTGGCACAAGACTTTGAGGATGGGATCATCACCCCATTCTCTTATCTTTACTGGAAACTTTTCCCACATAGCAGGGTCGTACTATGCTGAAGTAGGAATATCAGCCAGTGAAGAGGGCATTAGTTGCCCTACGCTACTTCCTGGTGGGGAGAAAGAAAAAAATTACCGTAGCAATGATGTTTTTCCTAATGCGTCTAACAGTGAGCAGTACAAAACTGTATCATCTCCAGGCTGAGATGCTGCCTCAGAGAATTTAGAGAGGTGATGAAAGAATCAGAACTCCATTAAAATGTCGCTGTGTGCTGATGCTCTTGTAACCCCCCTGCAAATGGGGGTTCCCAAAAGACTTCCAGGAGCTTGCTTGAATGCTCCAAGCCTGAATGGTGTTTGGCATTTAAGCCATTTATCAGTGAGTGTTTTTAGAGCCTCTGGTACTGTCTCTTTAAGAGCTGTCTGCTTGCAGACATAATTAGTTTGTATGGGGGACTGTGTGCTTTCTGAATACCACTTGAGCTGCTGCCAATTCACTTCATTTTTGCAGTCACTAGAGTGCAAAGGGAACCTATCTGAAAGATGTAACTGTTTGCCAGAAATTATTTAGAGTAATAATGAAATTACAGTTTGTCTAACCTGCTTTCTTTGCAGTCAGAACTGTGTCTGCTAGTTCCCCATTCTAGTTTTGAACTGCTGAACTGGACCAATCAGTGTGGGGTAAGCTAGCTCTAAAATGGTGCCTTGACGAATCAGAACTTGGACTCATAATCTGAGCCAGCACAAGAGGATTGTATGGGCAGTGACTCTGGGAGATGTAGTTTAGACTTCAGTGCCTTTTGGACCAACAGCAGCAGTCTATTGTGAGTGACAGCTAATCCAGTCAAGAACTGGGAGGAACTCAAAGGAAGTGCCCAGTTTTGTCGGTTGGAGCTTCAGTTGAGCTTTGGCAGTGAAGAAGGAAGGAGCCCTGTGCTTTTTCAGTGTGCAGTTTTAGTCAAAACGTGTGAAGGCCCAGAGTTCCGGTCTGCAGCTTGTGTAACAGCTTGTTAGGACTGAATCTGGCCCGTGAAAAGAATCAAAGGATCTCTGAAGAGTAGAAACCAGGCTCACCCTGTAGAAGACTGGAAGAATTGCTGAAAATTGCATCTCGGTCTGTCAGGAACTGAATCTGCTGTGTGTTCTCCCGGTATTGTGCAGTAATTAGATCGGGATACAGATGCAGCCTGCCTGGTATAGTACTTTCTTTTATATGGATGTGTGAAGAGGTTTGTGTACCTCAAGTGAGCCCTGCTGACATTGAAGGACCCTATCTTATTTGGAGGTCGGAGTACTAATTCAGGTTGCTCCCTGTTGAATTGCCACATTAAATCCAAATGGAATTACTGTACTGCTGACTGTTTAATTCTCCTTTCTCTGGTGAAAGGGCCCTACCAGCTGCCACGGTTTGGACTAGCCACTAGGGCTTGGGTACCCAGGGACAGTAACTGATAGGGATAGGCCTGTGCACAGAGCCATAGGTAGATTATTAGAGTGATAAGCTAATTAACCTGATTTCCCTGTCCTTGTTATATCCCCTAAATAAATCAGAGCTGCTTTGTTTCAGCAAAGTTATACTGCCTGAGGTATTTGTCTATGTTAAAGTACTGTACTGTGATTGTTGCACTGTATCTCATTTCACAGGAGGTCCCAGTGCTGGAACCAGACCTGGGGGTAAGTGTATACTGTGAAGGTAATTCTGATATATTGTGTGGGCCACTAGTGGGAAGAAAGGGGGGTTGCAGTGTCCCAGAGGGCTGTGACCAAGTTAGTTTAACTATTGCAAACCCTGACCTCTGGGTGGAGGCACCCGCCATTGGATCCAGGCCCCTCAACCTGTTAGTGGCAAATCAGGCAGGGGTAGTAGCCCCTGGGATAGCGCCATCTAGGGGTTACACTCTCTCTAGTGTTCTAAGGTTAGATGTATGCTCAAGAGCAGAAGGCAGCAGTGCCAGCTTATCTAAGCTACAACGCTTAAGCTAAAAGCTAAGCAAACTAAGCAGACTTATAACAGAGATTCATAAAATACAAAAAATTCTAAACAATTATTCAAATATGAACTGTGTAAACATTTAAATGCTCAGGCAGAAAAAGGAGTATTTGAAAACTATATTCATTAGTGAATCTTTTACTGATTAGGTTCTAGAAGGGAAGGCAGGGATGGGGTTGTACTGTCTCACTACTGGACCCATTAGAAGAACCATCATTAATATAGTGAATTATTTGTTTTCTCCTAACAACTCAATAGTGATGCCATGCAAAAACTGCAGACTACACAGCAGTACTATACCTTGAGAGGCTGGGAAGTCTCCATCCAAGAAGATCAAGAATTAACAGTAGGTACGTAATTTCCATATCTTCCTGGATATAAAGTCTCCACCACTCATTCACACTAATGGGAGGGTACCGAGCTAAAATAATCCCTTGAGACAGGCGGCAGGAGAGAGAAGCTCACTTTTTAAGACAGAAGTCCATCAAGAATTTTCCTGCCAAAGGACTGATGTTGTCTGGCATGGACGTCCAAGGTGTAGTGTTTAACAAAAGTGTGCATGGAGCTCCAGGTGGCTGCATCACAAACGTCTGCAATGGAGACATTACACATTTCTGCCAGAGATGCCGCGACTGCACTGGTAGAGTGAGCGTACACTCTGCCTTCTTGCTTGACTTGTGCCATGGAGTAACAGTGGTGAAGACAAGCCACCAACCATGCTGAAATGCACCTAATAGCAACAGGCTGACCCAGCCGGGTTGTGCTGAAGGAGACAAACAGTTGCTGACCCTTGCGAATTTCTTTCATTCTGTCCAGAAAGAACTGCAAAGCTCTCTTTAGGAAGCACCAAGTTAGGTCGACAGTAAAACTGCCAACCTCCCGCACAGCGACGGCACAATACTGACGCAGGTTTTGTTCTGTCCAATCCCCCAGTGTTTTCTGAAGGGGGCTTAGCCTGCCTCCCCCATGCGGGGGGCTCTTCCCCCCACGTCCTCCAGACTTTAGGATTCTCAACTCCAGATCAGAGTTGGTCCGGGGAAGGTGCAAAACACTGGGAAAAAGCGAAACACGGAAACGGACCATTACAGCAACTGTCGCTGTAGTGGTCTTTTTCCGTGTTTCACCGTCGGGGTGTCAGGCAAAAGGGGGCCACCCTCTTTTTACATCCAGAGAATGAAGAGTACACTCTCCCTCATTCTGGAAGTTAGCACAGTAGGTAGGAAGGACTAAAGGTTGATTCAGATGAAATTCTGAGACAACGTTAGGAAGGAACTTAGGAAGAGTCCTAAGAACTACTTTGTCCTTGTGAAATACAGTATACTGGGGATCTGTGACCAAGACGTATTTCTGATACCCTACAAGCAGAAGTGAGGAATTTAAACTCGCAAGTAACTAGAGGCTCAAAAGGTTTACAAGTGAGCATGTATAGCACATGGTTAATATCCCAGGCTGCAACTGAACATCTAATAGGAGGTCTGGTATGCAGAATGCCTTTAAGAAACCTCTTAACTACAGGTAACTGAGCCAGAGACACGGAAAGTACTGGCTCATGAAAGATGAACTTTGACTGTAGAGTATTGCAGACCTGTGTTTGAGAGGTCTAAGAGATGCTCCAAGACTTTATTCAGTGGACAGGAAAAAGGATTCCAAGAGGATTTTACACATCAGATAGAGAAATGCTTCCATTTAACTGTGTAGGTTTTTCTGGTAGCAGGCTTGTGTGCAGCTAAAAGAATATCTCAAACTCTATGAGAAACATTAAACCTATTCACCTGTATCTCCTCAGGAGCCAAGCATGGAGGTGAAGAGATCTCAGGTTGGGTTGAACTACCAGGCCCCGGGTCAGAAGGTTCGTCTGAAGGAAAAGCAGTTTTGGAGAGGTTTCCGATAGCCTGCTGATCAGAGGAAACCAAATCTGATGAGGCCAGAATGGGGGAATGAGAATCATTCTGCTCCCCCCGTGCCTCCAATTTGAGCAGTACTCTCTGAATTAGGGGAAGAGGAGGAAATGAGTAAAGAAAGTGTTTTGTCCACTGCAGCCTGAATGCATCCTTTTATTTATTTATTTTTTATTTTTTTAGTTGTTTAACCAGGTATAGCACACTAAGCTGAAAGCTTTTTTACAGGAGCAACCTGGGAGCACAAGGAGGTTAAGTGACTTGCTCAGGGTCACACAGTATGCAAGTGGATGCTGTGGGATTCAAACCCAGGTCTGGTCTGCTGGATGTCACCAGATTTGCAGCTCAGAGCCTTAGACCACTGCGCTATACTGCCTCCTGACAAAAAATGCCAGGTCCTGGATTTCTGGAGTAGAAGAGAGGCAGTTTTGCACTGTATGGGGACACAAAAAGGCTCAAGTCCAGAGTTCCCCATTCTTCAAAGAGTGACTGAACGACGGTTAAATCGAGAGACCACTCGTGAGGATTTGCCTCCGTTCTGCTGAGATGGTCTGCCGGTTCGTTTTGTACTCCTGGCAGATAAACCACCTGAATCAGAGCCTTGTGCTCCATGCACCATTCCCACACTCTCATAGCTTCCCTGCATAATGGGTAAGAGTGTGCACTGCCCTGTTTGTTGATGTAATACATCACTGTCTTGTTGTCCATTTGAAGGAAAATGGTCTAGTGACAGAGTATGTCCTTTAAAGCCTGGACTGAATAGAGGACGGCCCTCGTTTCCAGAATGTCTAGGTGGAGTTGAGACTCGTCCTGAGTCCACGTGCCCTGGGTGTTGATATCCTGGCAGTGAGCTCCCCAACCCTTCAGAGAGGCATCCATGGTAATGGAGATCTGATGATCCAGAGGGGCAAAATGATATCCTTCCTGAAGGCTGTCCTCCTGAGACCACCAGGTGAGGGGCCTCTTCAGAGGTTCTGTCACATTGATGAGAACGGACTGAGGATGAGTGGTTGGGGACCACTGAGTACTGAGCATCCACTGAGTGGTTCTCATGTGGAGATGAGCCAAAAGCACAGTGAACACCGAGGATGCCATGAGACTCGGCATCTGCTGCATCGAGAGAGCTTGAACTGAGCTGTGTTCTCTGATGAAGCAGGCCATCTGTAGGATATCGCTCCTTTTGTCCTCCGGAAGAAATGCTTTCGAGCAGGAAGTGTCCAGAAGGATTCCTATGAAGAGGAGCTTCTGGGAGGGCTGCAACTGTGACTTTTTCAGGTTCAGTAGGACTCCCACGGACTTGAGGAATTCTGAGGCCATGGCCACGGCCTCCAGAGTCTCTTGTCTGGAGGGGCTTGCTAGAAGCCAGTCATCCAGAAATTGGAATACTTGAATCCTGATTTTCCTTAGATGCGCTGCGAGAACTGCACAGCACTTTGTAAAAACTCGAGGCGCCAAGGATAGCCCAAAGGGCAGGACTCTGAATTGATAGTGTTGACCCAACGCCATAAACCTTAGGATCTGTGATGCTTTGGGTGTATGAGAATGTGTTGGTAGGTTCTTGCATGTCCAGGGAGGCTAGCCAATTGTGTTGATGAATCAAAGGTAGCAGGGTACCGAGTGATATCATCTTGAACTTTTCCATGTAGAGGAATTTGTTTAACATTCTGAGATCGAGAAGAAAAAATTACTCACCATAATAATGCTGTTTCTTTTAATGGAGTCTTGCTGTATTCTGACAATATGCAGTTAGCCCCAGCACTTGAACTACCCGGAAAGAGTTAACTCTATGCAGGTGCATAAAACGTTGAGCTCGAGCTCGGTTTTCAGACCTCTGTCTCTGGTACTTACCAGTGCAACTGTCAGATTCTTACAAGCAAACTACCTAAGTACTAACTATAGAAATTGTTTAATACATAGTCAAGAGGCAACAATTTAGGTCCCAAAAAAAAAAAGTCGAGAACCCAAGAAAAAAGGTAGTGACAATATAATATATATATATATATATATATATATATATATATATATATATATTAAACATAACAATAGCAACCAAAACAGTTACCCTCCCCTAAAGAGGGAGGGTAAAAGGAACACCCTTGAGGTGCAACCCTGTACCTGCCAGCCCACTTCCCAAAAACTAGGTTCTGAGAGGGGAGGCAGGGAGAGAGGTCAGAATACAGCAATACTCCATTAGAAGAAACAGCATTACTATGGTGAGTCATTTTTTCTTCTAACAACATGAAGTCTTGCTGTATTCTGACAATATGCAGACTACCAAGCAGTTCCCCCAGGAGAAGGGAATACAGAACCTACATTGGGAATAGGCTCTGCAGTACTGCTGTGCCAAACCTAGCATCACTCCTAGTCTGGATTTCCAGACAATAATGCTTGGTGATTGTATGGACTGTCTTCCAGGTGGCTGCTTTACAGATTTCTAGCAAGGGTATATCTCTGGCTGCAGCCAGAGTAGCAGCTGTACCCCTAGTCGAGTGCGCCCTCAGGCCTGGAGGGGGTGTTTTGCCCAATTTGTTATAGCAGAATTGTATACAAGAGACAATCCACCCAGCAAAGGTCCTTTTAGTGACAGGCTTACCTTTTCCCACTTCACCATAAGTGAGAAACAGTTGAAGAGAATCATTTCTGTGTGCCTTAGTATGCGCTATGTAGGAACTAAGAGCCCTTTTAACATCCAGACTGTGTAATCTTCTTTCCCCTGAAGAAGAATGGTCAGTGAAAAAGACAGGAAGAGACACTTACTGGTTCACATGAAAATCTGATACCACCTTGGGTAAGAACCTCCTATTGGTTCTTAGGGCCACCTTATCCCTACGGAAGGAGATAAAGTCAAGTTAGACTGATAGGGCCTGTAATTCGCTAATCTGCCTGGCAGAAGTAATAGCTACCAAGAACACAGTCTTCCAGGTCAAGTACTTCAGCTCAGCTGAAGCTAGAGGTTCAAAGGGTGGCTGCATAAGCTGGGCAATGCAGACATTAAGATCCCAAACCGGAGTGGGCTTTCGAAAGGGAGGGTTAATATGAACCGAACCTCTGTAAAATTTAGTGAAAACAGGATGGGATGCCAGGGAAAAGCCCTTCCCTGCTGAAAGGAATGCAGAAACAGCTGCTAAGTGAACCTTCAAAGTTGCAGGCCTAAGGCCGAGACCATTAAGATAAACCAGATAATCTAAGGCTGTAGCAATGCCACAGAGTCAGGCACAATGCTTTTCTGAGCACACCAAATGCAGAACCTTTTCCATTTGAAATTATAAGTTTTTCTAGTGGAAGGTTTCCTGGAAACGTTCAAGATATCCAGGACTCCCTGAGAAAGATGCAGACCTGCATATTCTAGCTCTTCAAGAGCCAGGCCTTGAAGTTGAGAGACTGGAGATTGGGGCACCAGATCCTCCACTGAGAGGTTAGCAGATTGTATCTCTTGGGAAGAGACAGGGGGAGTGACACTGCCAAAGATAGTAGCCGAGGATACCAAGGCTGTCTGGCCCAACCTGGAGCTACCAGTATCACTGTGCAGGGTCGAAATCTGATTCTGATCAGGACTCTGAACAACAGAGGGAAGGGAGGGACGGCATAGAGAAACCTGCCCTTCCAGTCCAGAATGAGAGCATCCAGAGGAACAGTCCCCAGGACTGGATGTCTGCAACAAAACAGAGGAAGTTCGTGATTGACTGGGGCTGCAAAGAGATCTATCTCTGGAGTGCCCCATCTGGAGAAAATGACCTGTAGTATGGGAGAGTACAGGGACCATTCGTGATGCCCCTGGAATATCCTGCTCTGGGCATCTGCTAGTATGTTGTTTTTCCCTGGAAGGTGAACTGCTATCAGGGAAGTCTGAAGGGAATAGGCTAGAGACCACAGTTTCATGGCTTCTGTGCACAAGGCCATAGACCGAGTGCCCCCCTGCTTGTTAATGTATCACATTGTGGTGGTGTTGTCTGTCCTGACTTGAACCACCTTGCCCCTGATTGACTCCGAGAAGAACTGGAGGGCTAGAAAGACTGCCCTGAGTTCCAGTAGATTGATATGAAGGAGAGACTCTTGTGGAGACCAGACCCCTTGAGCCGTAAGGGCTCCCAAATGGGCTCCCCAACCTAGGAGAGAGAGGCATCTGTAGTTAGGACTACTGAGGGGACTTGAGAGAGAAATGGAACTCCTTGTCTGAGGTTGTCCTGATCCAGCCACCACTGGAGAGCCTGGACCAGAGTCTGAGTCACTGGAATCAATTTGGTGAGTGAGTCCCTTTTCTGAGACCAAAAGGACTTTAGGTGGAATTAAATGTCCATCATCTGAAATCTGGCTCCCTGCACCAACACAGTGGAAGCTGCCATGTGGCCCAGGAGTTGAAGAAACTGTCTTGCTGGACAAGAGACCAGAGGTCAAAAAGAGGAAGCAAGATCTGTGAAGGCCTTACCCTTGCTAGGGGCAGGAAGGCCTTTGCTTGGATAGTATCCAATTCTATTCCTATGAAAGTAAAATGCTGAACTGGTTCGAGGACAGACTTTGGAAGACTGAGGAGAAACTCCAGAGAACTGAGCAAGTCTTGAATGGTTTGCAGAGCTGACTTGACCTGGTCTGATAACTGACCTACAATTAGCCAGTCGTCCAGATATGGGAAAATGGAAATACCCTGCCTTCTGAGGTAAGCAACTAATACTGCAAGGCACTTTGTGAACACCCTTGGAGCTGATGTTTGGCCGAATGGCATGGCTCTGAACTGATAGTGGCCTTTAGGCAACTCGAACCTGAGGTACTTTTTGTGGGAGCACCTGACAGGAATATGGAAGTAGGCTTCCTTGAGGTCCAGGGATGCGAGCCAATCCCTTGGCCTTAGAGAGGGAAGAATTATTCCCAGTCACCATTCTGAACTTTGATTTTGAGATGTGTTTGTTCAAATACCTTAGGTCTAGGATGGGTCACCACTCCCCTGTCTTCTTTGGGGTAAGGAAGTACCTGGAGTACAGACCTTTGCCCTTGTGCTGAGTAGGAACCTTCTCTACAGCTCTGAGAGCCAGAAGACAGGAAACCTCTGCCTCTAGGGCAAGGGTCTCTGAGATGGATGCAGGTGGAAAAGACCTGGCCCTCAGTTTTGGAAACCTTTTGAAGCTGAGGGCCAGCCCCTAGCTTACTACCTCCAGGACCCACTTGTCTGAGGTAACAGACTTCCAGGCCTGGGAGTAGTAAGCCAGCCTGCCTCCGACTGGAATGGGGGAGTCAACCCGGGCTGACACATCAGGGTGTCTGCTTGGCAGAAGCCTTGGACTGGGAAGAGGATGCAGCCCTGGTCATCCCCCTCCTGCCTCTCCCTCGAAAGAACCCCCTCTGTGGGAAGGAAAAGGAAGCCTGGGCTTGGTAAAAAAAGGCCGTTGGAAAGGCCTGCCCCTGCCCATAGACTGCTGCTTCTGAGGAGTAGCTTGCCTTTCTTTGACCTGTGCACTCCTGTAGGTGGTCCTGTACGCGTCCATTTTTTTTTCATGTAAGCCTCTGTCTGCTCCCCAAACAGAGTTACCCACTACAGGGAAATCCATAGCCTTGGCCTGGGTATCCTGTGAAAGGCTAGTACATCTGAGCTAAGCATGTCTTCTGAGAGACACAGACGTAGCCATGACTCTTGATGCCACATCACTGGAGTCCACAGCAGCATGAAATTGCACTTTGGATGCCTCAATCCCATCAGCAGCCACCTCCTCCAGCTCTTTGGCTAGCTGGGGGGAAGGTTGTTTAGCTAGTTCCAGAACCGTATCCCACCTGGACTTCTGGTACCTGGCTGTGTAGGCCATGTAATTTGCCTGCCTGAGTCCCAAAGAGGATGCCAAATATTGTTTCTTAGCCATGGCATCAACTTTCCTGGAGTCCTTGTCCAGGGGGTGTGAAGTCAAAGGTATGTTAGCCCTGTCACCACCCCAACATGGCTGCAATGAGTGTATAAGAACTCCGTCCCTGAGCCTGATAACATATACCTCCTGTCCAATCTCTTATCCACAGGAGGTAAGGAGTTAGGTGTTTGTGAAAGTTTTTTTGTGTCTGTTTCCCCAAGAACTTGTGAAGAGGGATAGACAATCTTTTGGACTCTGGGAAGTCCATCATTTCTACAAAATCAGGCTCTTCCTCCTCCTCAGCAGCTTCAACCATAGGAAGCTGGAGGATTTCAGCCACCTTCTTGTAAAACAAGAAGTGTGACGGGGACTCAGAAAGCCTGGGAGGGGAGACATTGGAGGGTCTGTCTGGGGAGATGTCCAGTTCAATGGGCACATCCAGACCATCAAAGTCATTACCTTCATCCTCATCGTCGGGATATTCTTCGTCTCCTTCCCACTCCTCATAGAAAGCATCCAGATCGTAAACCAATGGAGTTGGATCTGACCGAACTGACTGCCTAACCGGCATAACCAGTTCGGACGGAAACGGGCGAAGCGGTTGAACTATACTAATCGCTTTGGCTATCTCGTCAGCGGTTGGAGTATGCGTTGCTGGATCCGAACTGGCTGACTTGTGCTTCCTTTTCCACGGAACTGACCCTTCGGAGTCGGTTCTCCTTTTGCCCGAGAAGGTATCGCCTAGGTCAGTAGGCACCTCCTAAGGTTCGACCGCAACCAGGCTGGCCATCTGGATCTATGGACTTCTTGGCCTCCCTTTCCTTCACCCTACTCATCCTTTTTTCAAGAGTGGCTTTAAGGAAGTTTTTGCAAATCTGGCAGTCTGTTTTGAGGTGGTCAAAACCCAGACAATAAACACAGATGAGGTGGGGGTTGGCCTTGGCAAAGGCCTCCCCACACTCAGTACAGTGTTGAAACCCAGTGGGACCGATTTTTCTCTTGGGTTTCTCAGACCAACCTAACAAATTACCCTTACAAGCTTTCAAGCCAGGTAAACAACAACCAATCGGTTACGAATCGTGTCACAGGTTCTGTAAAAGAATGGAAAAAGTCCATTTTTTTTTAAACCGATCGGCACCAGAACACCACACTAATCCCAGAAAAATAATAAAAAAAATCAGGAAAGTCGGTTCCTAACCGGACCAACCGATGAAGAACCGAGACAAAGAACAATTTCCACAAATATAAAAATAACACTAGTCACCACCTATCTACCACACTACCTGTACTGTAGACAGAGGCTGGAAATCGGAAAATAAACAATCGGTTAAAACCAAATGCTTTTTTTCAAACTTTACTGAACTGAAGCAGAAGAAATCTCCGGAGCAACTTCACTGTTAGTAGTTAGTCACTGGAGGAGTAGGAGTTTGAAGAAGGTTGTGCAATGGCTACTTAAAGTCTGTTTTTGAGTGTGGATAGGAAGGATAGGAATATAAAAAGCAGTTGCTCAATATATCTAAACGTGTGCAACAAAGGAGGTAAGGGAAATAAAGAAAATGTTTTGCACTGATAGAGGAGGGAGAGGGGAGACTTGGGGGAGTGTTTGGTATCCTGCATCTGGAAGGGTGGGGGGTCGCTGGTGGGCAACGACAGCAATGGGTAGGGTGGTAGGCTGCAACAACTGTGGTGCACCAATCTTTCTAAAATTGCCTGGAGTGTGGGAGGATGTTTAGTGTGCAACCACATAGAAAAACTTAGAAAGGAGATTGAGGGTCTGCAGGAGGAACTAAGACAGGCAAGGCAGATTGGGGTGGGTTTAGCCCAATACTGGAGGGAGGAAGAAGGGGAGATGAGGGAGGGCGATTTAAGCCAACAGTGGTGAGGAGAGGGTCAGAAGAAGGGAAGCAGAGACAAAGGGGCCCAGGCCAGGAAGAACAATTGCCGGGGAAACCAGGTCAGGAGACAAAAGACAAATGGAAGGAGGAGATAGGGACTAGTGAGGGGAGGCGAAGAAGTGGCAAAAGTCATGGAGTGGAAAGGAGAGAACAGGTTACTATGAAGAGAGAGGAGCGGCATTTGTGAAGGGCCTTCAGAAAATAGTTGGGCACTGCTAGAGAGGAAGAAGGTGGAGGAGGAAATGATGAAATTAGAGGAGTAATTGATAAATGCCTGGACCAAACTGGAGCGGTGGGAAGTTCTGCTGGGAGAATTGCAACAGGGGTAAAAGGGGGAAATAATGTGCAGGAGGAGGAAGAAGAGGAGCTGGAAATGAGTGAGGGAGATGAATGGAAGCAAGCAGGGAGTAAGAGGGGTGGAACCTTAGTGCTGGGGGACTCAATACTAAGAGGAGTTAGGTGGGGTAGCAAGGGGGAGAGGCATAGTCGCATTTGGGTGGAGGCCATGCCAGGAATGACAGCGGAAAGGGTGGGACAGTCTGTTCTGAAATATGCTAGAAGGGGTAGGGACAAGCCTCAATTAATTATACATCTTGGGACAAACGACATGGCTGACAAGACAGTAGATACAGTCCAGAGGAGGTTTGAGGAACTAGCACAATTATGTGAGGGGGCAGGAAGATCAGTAACTTTTTCAGAGATACTTCCCATGCCAAAGGCAAGCACAACAAGAAAGCTGAGAATAGAGGAATTTAACGGATGGCTAAGAACCTGGTGTTGTGCTAAAGGGTATGGGCTGTTGGGGGTGGGAGGGACCTGGGAGGACAGTAGCCTCTATGCCAAGGACAGACTACACTTGAGTGAGGAGGGAAAGAAAGTGTTGAAACAGAGGATGGAGGAGTACATAGAGGAAGTTGGGAATTTAAACTAGGAGTGGGGGTGGCAGTTGGGGAAGAGATATGCAGAGACCACAGGTTGGGAAACCATATGAGCTTACCCCTCATAACAGTGACAAAGGACAAATGGCAAGTACTGTTGGTGATGCTAGGAAAGGAGGGCAGGATGGAAGGGGGAAAAAGGGTGGAAGGTGGTTACCCTTAATGCTAGGAGCCTTGGGAGGAAAACTGCAGAGTTACAGGTTCTCATGGCAGAGGGAGAGGTGGACATTGCAGCCATCACGGAAACATGGGCCACCCAATACAATGACTGGGACCTGTCTGTACCAGGGTACAGGTTATTTCATAGGGACAGGGTGATTGGGAAAGGGGGGGGCACTATATGTGAAGGAAGGACTGAAGTGTGTAAGGGAGGAAGGGGAGGAGGGTAGTACGGAGTCACTTTGGATGCAAATCCAGGATTCCAAGAATAGGATTCTTAGAATGAGAGTGGTGTACAGGCCACTATCTCAGACGGAGGAGTTAGACAGGGAACTAGCAGGACAGATCAGGAGGACCTGCGAGATTGGTAGTGTGGTGATTGTGGGGGACTTCAATATGCCAGGAGTGGACTGGAGCACCCCAACAACCAGGAACAGAAGGGAGCAGGTACTGCTGGATGCCTTTCAGGAGAGCTTCTTGCTGCAAATGGTCAGTGAACTAACCAGGTTAGGGAATACCCTTGACCTTGTGCTGGCAAATGGGGACTTTGGAGAGAACTTACAGTAGAGGAACCGCTGTCAGGGAGTGACCACCACTCAGTATGGCTCACATTGGATATGGGCAAGGAAGGAGTGGAATCTGGCACAATAGTGCTGGACTTCAGGAGGGCCGACTTTGGGAGGATGGGGAAGTGGTACCTGGCCAGAATTCAGTCTAGTATGGACACTAACCAGAGGTGGGAGCTCATAAAGCTGGGGATAGTGGAGGCAACAAAACCTGCTGCAAAGCCCAGAGCAAGAAGGCTAGGGCTAAGAAACCAATCTGGTTTAGCAAAGAGGTCATGGAAAAGGTAAGGAGGAAAAGAGCTGCCTTTAGGAAGTACAAGAAAACAGGGAGGGGGGAGGACAGGGAGGAGTACTTGACAGAATCGAAGGAGGTGACAAGGGCAGTAAGGGGAGCCAAAGCATCTACGGAACTCAGGCTGGGACAAGGCATTAAGAAAGGGGAGAAGGACTTCTTTAAGTACATCAGGGAGAAGAGGAGCTGTAAGGACCACATAGTAAGGATTAGGAAGGAGGGGGGTTGGGTGGAAGCAGGGTGCCATAAGGCGGAAGCACTAAATGAGTACTTCTGCTCAGTATTTACTAAAGAGAAGAGGGGGGTGACACCCAAGGTGGGAGAAATGGCAGAAGCAGGGTGGGAAGTGGTGACAGATGGGGAAATCATGGAGAGCAGAGTTCGAGAGGGTTTGAAGGCACTGAGGGTGGACAAGGCGCCAGGCCCAGATGGCATCCACCCCAGGGTACTGAAGGAGCTGGCAGAGGTCCTTGCAGGACCTTTGGCAGACCTATTTAATGCCTCACTACATTCGGGGTGTGTACCTCAGGACTGGAGGATGGCTCATGTGGTGCCCCTCCACAAGAGTGGCCCCAAGGATGAACCGGGAAACTACAGACCAGTGAGCCTCACATCCATCGTGGGTAAGCTAATGGAGACTATCCTGAAGGAGAGGCTGGTGGCCCTC
Source organism: Neoceratodus forsteri (assembly GCA_016271365.2). Taxonomy (NCBI): domain Eukaryota; kingdom Metazoa; phylum Chordata; order Ceratodontiformes; family Ceratodontidae; genus Neoceratodus; species Neoceratodus forsteri. The sequence continues at coordinate 523,212,754 of CM057458.1, forward strand.
CTAGAGGCCAAAGGACTACAGGACAGCAGACAGCATGGCTTCATACATGGCAGATCCTGCCAAACCAACCTGGTTGAGTTCTATGACTGGGTAACCAGGCAACTGGACAGGGGCCATGCAGTGGATGTCCTGTATCTGGACTTCAGTAAGGCATTCGACTCAGTGCCACATGGAAGGCTGGGAAGGAAGTTAGTAGGCACAGGGCAGGTGCAAAGCTGGTGAGATGGGTAGGAAACTGCCTGCAGGGAAGGCAACAGAGGATGGTGGTGGGTGGGGAGCTCTCACACCCAAGGACAGTGACGAGCCGTGTTCCACAGGGCTCGGTGTTGGGACCAGTGTTGTTTGGGATATTCATTGCAGACATATCATGGGACATCAAGAGCAAGATCAGTCTGTTTGCTGATGATACCAAGGTAGGCGCGGTGGTGGATGACCTAGGGGGATGGCAGGGGTTGCAGAATGATCTGGCAAAGCTTGAAACCTGGTCAGACACCTGGCAACTGGGCTTTAATGCCAAAAAGTGCAAGGTGCTGCATTTTGGGATGAAGAACCCAAGGAGGAGTTACCAGCTAGGGGAGTGCAGCTAGCCCAGACAGAGGAGGAGGAGAAGGATCTGGGTGTGCTCATTACAGGGTCAATGAACAACTCGGCACAATGTAGGAAGGCAGCTGCAAAGGCCAACAAAATGCTGGGTTGTATTGCAAGGGGTATGTCTTCGAGGAGGAAGGAGGTGATTCTGCCACTGTATAGGTCATTAGTTAGACCACACCTGGAGTACTGCGTGCAGTACTGGCGTCCGTATCTGAAGAGGGACATTAAGTTACTGGAGGGGGTGTAGCGAAGAGCGACAATGATGATCAAGGGGCTGTGGGACTTATTATACGAGAGGAGGTTGAAAGAGTTGAACATGTACTCACTGGAGGAGAGGAGAGACAGGGGTGACATGATTGGAACCTTTAAATACATGAAAGGAATAAACAAGACATGATTGGAACCTTTAAATACATGAAAGGAATAAACAAGACGGGTACAGAGGGGCAGTTCAAAGTAAGGGAGGGGAGGGCCACCAGGGGCCATGATATGAGACTGGAGTGAGGAAGGTTCAGGAGGGAGATGAGGAGACACTTTTTTACAAAGAGGGTGGTGGCTGGGTGGAATGCGTTACCTGCTGAAGTGGTATGCAGTAGAACAGTGGACTGCTTCAAACGAGGATGGGACAGGACAAGGGGGAGGGTTAATGAAGGGGAAGGATGGAAGGGAGGGGCAGCTGCAGAATAAGGGGTGCTAGCTGCACATTCGAGCAGACTTGATAGACCTATAGGCCTTTATCTGCTGGCAAATTTCGTATGTTCGTATGTTAGGTGGAGTAAAGAATCTGACGTTTGCACTGGTAAGTACCAGAGACAGAGGTTTGAAAATCAAGCTCAAGCTCAATGTTCTATGCTCCTGCATAGAGTTAACTCTTTCCTCTCCAGTGCAGTTCAAGTGCTGGGGCTAACTGCATATTGTCAGAATACAGCAAGACTTCATGTTGTTTGAATAGGGTGCATGCCGCCAGTTTTCTTTGGAACCAGAAAGTAATGGGAGTAGAAACCTGTTTTGTTGATCCAGTGGAACTACTTCTACTGCCCTGTTGTTCAGAAGGCCTTGCACTTCGGAAGCAAGAAGGTCTGACTATGCAGCAGACAGCCTGGGCTGCCGCATGGGAGGATGATCCAAGGGGTTTCCAACAGGTTGAGAGAGTACCCCTCGTGGATTATCCTGAGGACCCATTTGTCTGATGTTATAGACTTCCACTGGCCATAAGACTAAGTCAGACATAGAAACATAGAAACACAGAAGTTGACAGCAGATAAGAACCACAAGGCCCATCCAGTCTGCCCATTTCTTTTTCTCATTTTCTACCTTATGAATGTGCCATCGGCATTTTCTCTGTCAATGGCCTATCTATTCATACTTATCTGTATTGCTCCCTTATGCCTATCCGAATAACTGTTTGAAGCTCTGCACTGTATTTATATCCACCACTTGCTGAGGTAGGCCATTCCATGCATCCACCACCCTTTCTGTGAAAAAGAACTTCCTCACATTACCCCTTAATCGGCCTCCCCTCTAATCTCATGCTGTGTTCTCTTGTCCTGCTATTTTTCTTATATTGAAACATGTTAGACTCTTTCGCCTTCTTAATGCCCTTAAGGTGTCTGAATGTTTCAATCTTATCACCTCTCTCCCTTCTTTGCTCCAGGGTATACACATTGAGTTATGTTACTCTGTCCTCATATGTTTTCTGATGCAGTCCCTGCATCATTTTGGATGCCCTTCTCAGGACTGACTCAATTTGGTTAATGTCCTTGTGAAGGTGCTCCAGTACTGCATGCAGTACTCCAGATGGGGCCCTAACCAGTGTCTTGTAAAGAGGGATTGTTATTTCCCTCTTAAGACTTGTGATACCCCTACTAATGCACCCCAACATCCCCCAGCCTTACCTACTGCTTTAGTGGTCTACTTGGATGATTTCAGATCATCTGTGATGATGATGCCCAAGTCTCTTTCTTCCCTTGTGACTGCCAGCAACTCCCCTCCCAACCTATAGGTGGCTTCAGGGTTTCTCTTCCCTATGTGCATGATCTTGCACTTCATTGCGTTAAACCCTATTTGACACTCTTCCAACCATTTTGCCAGTTTATCCAGATCTCTTCTCATTCTGCCCACCCCATCTGGATCATCTACTCTGTTGCAGATCTTGGTGTCATCTGCAAACAGACAAACCTTACTCTTCAGTCCATCTGCAATATCACTGATGAAGATATTGAAGAGGACTGGCCCCAGGACTGATCCCTGAGGTACCCCACTTGTGACCTGCATCTCTTCTGACTGTATACTGTTTACCACCACTCTCTGTTTTCTGCCCATCAACCAGTTTGCCACCCAGTTGACCAACTTCTGACCCACCCCGAGCCTACCCAGCTTATTAATCAATCTTCTATGTGGAATAGTATCGAAAGCTTTGCTGAAGTCAAGGTAGGTGACATCAACTGCACCCCTTGGTCCACCACTCTGGTTACCCAGTCAAAGAAATCTATGAGATTAGTTTGACAGGAACTTCCTGTTGTAAACCCATGCTGTCTTGGATCCTGTGCTCCTATGGATTCCAGGTGTTGCACTATCCTTTTCTTAAGGAGTGCCTCCATAATCTTGCCCACTACTGAGGTAAGACTGACTGATCTGTAGTTCCCTGCCTCCTCCCTGCTACCACTCTTGTGGAGAGCGCGATCACATGCACCCTCCTCCAGTCTTCTGGGACCTCTCCTGTGCTCAGAGACTCACTAAACAGTTCTGATAATGGCTCTGCTAGTTCCACCCTTAGCTCCCTTAGTACCCCGGGATGTATGCCATCAGGTCCCATTGCCTTGTCCACCCTGAGCTTATCGAGCTCTTGTAAGACCCTTTCCTTTGTGAAGAGACTAGTACACACCTCCCTCCCCCCTGTGTCCATGGTGTTGAGCTGTGGGCCCTGCCCTACCTTCTCCTCAGTAAACACTGAGCAGAAGTATCTATTTAGGATAGGTGCTTTTACATGGTCCTCCTCCTCACACGTCCCCTTATCCCCTTTGATCTTAGCAATAACCCCTCTGGACTTTCTCCTTTCACTAATGTATCTATAGAAAGTCTTGTCACCTTCTTTTACTGTTCGTGCTAGTGTTTCATCGGTTTGGGTCTTTGCCTGCCTTACTGCCTTCCCTGCTTCCTTTAGGGAAGTTTGGTATGCCTCCCTATCTCCATCCTGCTGCATTCCCTTATATTTCCTGAAGTCCAGCCTTTTGGCTCTGACCTTTTCTGCTACTGTTTTTGAGAACCAAAGTGGTTTCCTTCTTTGCACTTCCTTTTCTCTCTAACACAATGGGATGTTGCTTCAAGTATTGCATCCTTAATACTTGCCCACTTTGCCTGTACCCCCTCACCTGTATTTCTTCTTGCCAGGGCTAGTTTAACTCTGTTGGCCATCTTATGAAAGTCAGCTCCTCTGAAGTCCCATATTTTTGCCTTGGAATGGGATGATTTGGTTCTAGTGGCCACATTGACCCATACCATGTGATGGTCACTGGCCCCCAGGTGACCTTCTACCTGGAGATCTGTGATCCTTTCTCTGTTAGTCAATACTAGATCTAGGATAGCCCTGTCTCTTGTGGGTTGTTGTACCAGTTGTTTGAGGCCCTCCCCCTGCAGAGAATCCACTGTGTCTAGTTCTGGCAGATGTTCTTGCTGGTATTGACCAATCTGTATCTGGCATGTTCACGTCCTCCTACCATCGAGGAAGAGTCCCCCTCGGACACCTGAGGTGGGACCTGAGCTGGAAACTCAGAGGGTGGCATTGGGCGCTTATGGGTCCTGTGCATTCTGCTGCATTTTCTTTTGCAGCTGAGGAGTTCGGTTTCTGTGAAAACCTCCTCTGCCTTTGCCACGAAAGGACTGACGGTTGTGAAACCGATGCTTGTTTCCACCTCCTCGAGAGGGAGCAGGCAGGTGTCTAGCTGTCTTAATAGCAGATCTAGTCTTCTGAGTAGCCTCTTGTGCTTGCTCCACCTGAGGCCCAAGCAGATACATACCGTCGAATGGTAAGGACATGACTTTTTGTCGGGCGTCATTCATAATGCCTGAAGTACGCAGCCAGGAATGGCAACGGGGGCCAATGCCAACTGCTGCCGCTCTTGAAGCAGTATCGAAAGCGTCCATTGCAGCTTTAATTTGATGATTATTGCACTCGATACCTCTAGTTACGGTCTGTAGTAGCTCTGAGTTAACCTCCGACTCGGGCAAAGCTTCTAATGTTACTTTGAGCATATGCCAAAGAACATATTTGTATTGAGAAAAATAACCCTGGTAGCTTGCAATACGCATGCCCAGAGTTGAGGCAACAAAGACTCGCTTACCCAAGGTGTCAATTTTGCAATATTCTTTGTTTATAGGATGGGCTGTGGATTTCTGAGGGATGACGGCCTTATCATTCTCTGCCAGGACCACTATGTCATCAGCACAGGCTTGTGAGGCGAAGATGGGGCGATCCTTGGGAGGGGCATATTTCCTATCCATGGACTTGGCCACAGAGGGAATAAGAGCCAGATTCTTTTGCACCATCTGGGAAAGAGTCTCGAAAGAGGGCTGTACCAGAGAGGTTAAATCCACAGGGATTTCCGGAACATGTAGATACTGGAGGCGCAGAAGCTTCCCAGGATCGATTTCCATGGTCTGGAGAGAAAGAGAAGAATTTAAATTCTTGAGCAAAGACTTAAAGGAAAGATCTTCCACCACAGGCTCTACAGGAGGATTGATCCCTGCCCCCAGGGCAGAATTGACATCAACATCATCACCCAGCCAAAAATCAGGATCAGGCTCAAAATCATCTCCTGACAGTCCGAGGGGACTGCATAGACAGGAAAGGAATGAAAACCGGGAGGAAGAAGAGGAGGAGACAGAATCGGAGTCGAAAACCTCTGGAAACTATGCGGCACCATGAACATCCCCGGCGCTGTCAAAGAGAGCAGGGCCAAGTACAGAGACAGCACCAACACAGAAAACAATGCTGCACATGGCGCCAACAGGGAGTGCAGCACCACACATGGTGCTGACACCACCCTGAGTACCGAGGACAGCACCGACAGGGCATGCAGTGCCACGGATGGTGCCAACACCACACACAGCACTAAAAAGAACCTTGGTGCCAGAGAAGCCCCAGCGATGGACTGGCCAGTTCGGACAGTCGGGACAACCTCTGAGCCCACTGCTCCATAAGAGCGGCCCAATGGCGAAACTGCTCATCGGAAGCCCCTCCAGTAGGCGGACAGGGGCGCCGGTGTCAAAGAAGCTGGCTGCCAGAGACAGAAACCGACGACTCCGAAAGAAGCGGAGACCGGACCCTGACCCCAACAACCGACCGTCTACATGCAGACGTACCAAAGGGCAACCTCAAGTGATGCCGTCTCTTCTTTGACTGGTGGGCCGAAGAAGAACTCGAGGCCGAATGGTGCCGTGAATGAGACCGTTTCTTTTTATGCTTTCGGCGGGACCGCCCATCCCCCCCGAGCACTGGACTGTCCGTTGACAGACCCAACCCCCTCCAGAGAGAGGGCAGTGGACAAGAACCGGCCCGGCTGACTGAACAGCTTTTATAAGAAATCTCCCTACTGTCACCTGCCCCACTCATGGTCAACTCCATCAATGGAGGGCTGAAGACTTCTTTCTTGTACAAGTAAGTAAATTAATTAAAATGTAATCAGTACTTTTCGTGATAAAATACAAAATAATAAAACTGAAAACTAAGCTGCAAGTTTGCAGTTAGATTCCCGGCGAGCAAGCAACGTCATCACTGAAGCACACTCGACGGTGGGAAAAAAGGAACTGAGGTGGTTGGAGGGTTGACGCCGAGATAATCTATATTGCATGAGCCTGGCTCACAGTGCCGCTCCCTCGTGGCTCCATCTCGGTGCCAGCCCTCCTGAAAAAGTTTGGCTCCCGCTGGGTCCTAGCGCCGCTGGTGTACTCCTATTAGTGTGAATGAGTGGTGGAGACTTTATGTCCAGGAAGATCAACAGTTACAGTAAGTACATAATTTTCATATCTTCCAAGAATGAGTCTTCACCATTGATTCATACATACTGGTCCGAGTGCCATGCTTCTCAATAAGGGAGGAGGTGGTTCACCATGAAAATAACAGGTGCCCCCTGTGTGGGTGAAAGCACCATAAGGCAGAGGCTCCTCCTGACTCTTGCAAAACCTGAGAATTTTCTGAGTCAGATGGATAAGCAGAATAGTGCCCCAAAAGCTCCTGTCTGACTCTACTGGAAAAAAGTGAGGCCCCTAGAACTGGGAGTTAAGTATCGTTAACCAGGCCACAGGTGCCAGTCGAGAGAGGCAAAGTCACGCCATCCACTGAATGCAGACTCTGGTTCCCACCAGCCTAAAGGCCACCTTACTGGCATTGTACAATGCCCTTGTCTGGTGCCTCACCAACTCCAGGCCCTTGGCAGAAAGTCAAATGACTTGCATGATCAACTCTGAATGTGGCATGGCAGCTAGGAGCTGTCCTAGCTGTGCCACAGGCACTTGCTGTAAGTTTCCAAGTGTGCCTGATGTGCCAAAATGTGCATCATGGTGCCAGCCGAGAAGAACACCATCCTATCCAAAGCATCTGTCTGCATAGAGTCAGCTTTGGGAGCCCAGTCATACAGTGGGTGATGAGGCCCTGTTGGGGTCTGCAGGATCTGACTTCCTGAGGTGTGATGAGGTACGGTGCCTTCCAGAACCCAAGGTTGCACAGTACTGCTGGTAGACATCCCTGGGGGATAAAGAAAGAGCAAAGAGATGTCTCCAAGCTATCCTGGAACATTTATCAAAGGATCTAGGCCAAGGAAGGATGACAGTGGTCATCACTGAAAGCTCCTAGGAGCCTCAGCTGCATAGACAGGGTATTGCATCTGGCAATGGTGCCAATGTCCAGTGCCTGTAGTATGTCCATCAGGAATCTTTGGAACATGGTGTACACAGAGGCCGAGAACACACAGCTGGAGGATTCCGTGCCCTCTGAGGGGGATGTTGACAGAGAGGAGGTGCTGGACCTGGAGACTGGTGGTGGCAGGATGGACCTGGACCTGGCCAGCACTAGTGTGATACTGGAACAGCACTCCAGTTGTGCTCCTATGCTGACTCCAGTTGATAGGCCCAAGAGGACCCTTGATCCCTGGAAGCTCAGGAAGTGGTGGCATAGACTCAGAAGGGACAGAAGGACCAGTGGCCTGAGCATCTATATCAGGGCTGCAGAAATGCTCAGTGGACCTCACCTGAGGGGAGACCATGGCAAACATGCCTGAACAAGGCTGACCTACTGAAGGGGAATGACCAGGTTGGTGCCCACCTGGGGGGGACTCCATGCAAGGAGAGTTGACCCATCCAGATGTCAACTGGCCTCCAACTCCAAGAAAGTGCCACTCCTGACACCAAACTCAGGGTCAGCAACTGGTCCAGACCTAGGGCTCTCCCCAGCTCTGTGGCTAGAGCCATTCTTGGTACCAGGCCCGGTGTAATTTCCAATGTAGACCTTGGGTTCATCCCATCCCCTGACATTGCAAAGAGTTTCAGAGACCAATCAGAGGCCATTAATGACACAGAAACTGGGGATGGACTTAATACAGCACTGTTGCTGGCATAATGCCCAGTGCTGGGAACAGATTTGGCACAGTGGCCTGTGTCACACCCGCCACTGGGGCCATGTCATCCCCACTCCTGGAGCCACAAGGACTATATGGGGGAGAGACCAACACCACTACCTCGACAACAGGGCATCATATGGCCTTGGTGCCAGTCCCTCTACCATCACCAGAGGCAGTGTCAAGAGGGGACTTAATGTCACAGCTGGCACCACCTCACTCGCTGATACTGTAAATGGTATCAGAAGTCAGGGAGGAACCAGGTCCCAATGCTGTAGTGTCCACCAGTGCAGACTGAGAATATAGCTTCAGCCATATCACCAGGGATGTCTGTAACCCAGAGCAGACAGACTGGGGATGCTCAACTGGTTACCCAAAAGGAGCCAGCAGTCCACAAGACCCACTTCTCAGGGCCTCCAACACATCAGCAAGACAAAGTCTATGAGGACCCAGTGCTTCCTTAGTACCAGAGGTACTAGGGAAGGGTCAAGAGACCTATCCTTGGCCTCACAGGTTCAATGCCTGCCACTGAAGGTAAGAATCGGATGACCCAACTTCAACACATGAACTTCAAGGGTGCAGCAGTCCATAGAGAAGTAGATGTCATGTGACTCTATATCATTAGTAGGCTAAAGACTGATCCAACAGTCGTGATGTTGGTCCTTTGCCACAATTGGCTTTCAGCAAGGGCAGCAGCGCATAATGTGGTCTTGTACTGGCCACTTTTTCTTGGACTTCAACACTGCAGAAAAATAATAAAACAAAGGCCACACAGTGAAATAGAGACTTATCAGTGATAATGCAGGGGACATTTTTGACGACAGTCAAACTGAGGTGCTGTCAGTCCCACAACGTGCAGTTGATGGCAGGAAGAACAGAACTAAGGTGCATGAGGGAGCCAACAACAGTTATTGGCTAGTGCACAGTGCCCCGTGAGGTGCACAGGTGGCATCAGTAGCCAACGTTGGCTCCCTCCCTATAGAAAAAAGCTCCAGCGGGGTTCTAGTGCCTCTGGCCCTAGACCCATGTGTATGAATCAATGGAGAAGACTGTTTCTTGGAAGATCCTAGATTTCCAAGGGTATTTTTTACAAGTTCAAGAGAGCTCAATGCCTCCTCTTTGGATCTGTTTGTGACTAGTCAGTTGTACAGGCAGGGATACACTACTACCCGTTTCCTTCTCAGGAATGCAGCTTCTGCCGCGAGGTACTTTGTGAACACCCTTGAAGCTGAGGTCAGACCAAAAGGTAGTGTTGCAAAATGATTCTTCTCTTTTTCTACTCTGAAACAAAGGTACCTACTGTTAGAGGGCCTTACATGGACATGAAATTATGCATTTTTCAGACCCTGGGACCATAGTCACTCTCCTTTTTCCAGTGATGGTCTCACTGTCCCTAGTGTTACCATCTCAAACTTGTTTTCCTTTTTTATAAGCCTATTCAGGAACCTGAAGTCCAGAATGGGCCACCAATCCCAATTTTGTTCTTTGTGAGAAAATATCTTGAGAAGAGGCCTCTTCCCACTAGGAGGGAGGAACCTTTCCTGTGTCTTTCGTTTTCAACAGCATCTTCAAATCCAGTTCTAGCAGGATTTTATCCTGAAGTAGGAGTGGAGGGAAAATGTATTTAGTTTTGGGAAGACTGGGAGATGAAGAGTTAATCCTTGACCCACCAATTCTATCTCCAACTTGTCTGTGATGATAGACTTCCATTCCTGAAATTAACAGGTCAGGCGGCCCCCCCACTGGTAGAGGATCTATGGCTGCCTGAAAAGAGTAATCAGGGATATTGTTTTTCTTGTAACTTAGGAGCTGGTGCCTGTTTCTGCCTTGCACCTCTCCTGCCTCTGCCTATTGATGCATCCTTCTGAGGGGGGGTGGTAAGCACAGTATGAATAGGGTCTCTGATAGTAGGCCATGCCTCTACCTCCCCTTCTATGTGAGCTGAAGAAAAAATTACTTATCACAGTAATCTTGTTTCTTCCAGGGGATACTCCAATATTCATAACTTTTATGCAGTATGCCTTTAAGCCAGATCTGCCCGGAGATGGAACGGTATGCTAATGATGGAATCATTGGCTCCTGCCACTTTTTCAAATGCTGCCACCTATCAACTGCCTACATTCTAACCCTCAGATTTCATGGACACCTGACAAAACAGGGCTGAGAGGAATTTAATGATTATCTATAATAATAATAACAAAACACCCAGAAAACCCCCAGCTGGAGGGAAAAAATGTTAACAAAATACCCCTCAATATCAGAATCACCTGAAGAGGGGTATAACCATTGAAACATAGTTCCAAATATAAAAGCCAGAGTGCGGCACACATACATACACATATGCACAAACTGCACTGGCTGCCTATACGGTGACGGATCACCTTTAAAGCCATTTTATTGACTTTTAAAGCCCTTCACGATCAGGGTCTGGCCTATCTGAAAGAACGTCTGGTGCCTTACTACCCTGGCCGATCGCTCCGCTCGGCTGACGAGGGGCAGCTAGAGATTCCGAGAGTGAGTTTAAAATCTTCTGGCAGCAAAGCATTTTCTCATGCTGCTCCCACTCTCTGGAATTCTCTACCACGCCGGTTCCGGGAGTGCACCTCTGTGGAGGAATTCAAAAAGAAGTTGAAAACCTATCTGTGGCAAATGGCCTTCTTGGATGCTTAAGTTAGTTTATTCTGCTGAGATTTTATTTTGTATTTATTAATTGATTTTAATATTTGATGTTATCACGATATGATTTTATTTATATGTATTACTGATTACATTTGATGTTGTGGTTTTAATATGTTCAGCGCCTTGGTATGCTGAAAGGCGCTATACAAATAAACTTATTATTATTATTACTATTATTACAGCATGGAGTGCAGAGGCTACTGGTTCTAGCAGGGGAGACAGGGTGGGAAAGTTATGAATATTGGAGTATCCCCTGGAAGAAACAAGATTATTGTGGTAAGTAATGTTTTCTTCTCATCCCAGGAATACTCGTAATATTTCTAACTCTTATGCAGACTAAGAAACAGTATCTTTGGAGGTGGGCACAGAACCTACTTTGGAAATAGGCTCTGCAGGACAGCTGTGCCAAACCTGGCATTACCCCTAGCCTGTGTATCCAGACTATAATGCTTGGTAAAGGTGTGCACTGTTCTCCTGGTAGCTGTTTTACAGATATCCACCAAAGGAACATCCCTGGAAGCTGTTATAGTAGCAGCTGTTCCCCTTGTGGAATGGACTCTCAGCCCTGCTGGGGTCTCCTTCCCAGCTTTTGAATAGCAAAACTGAATACACTGGACTATCCAGTGAGAAATGGACCTCTTAGATGCTGGATTTCCTTTTCCCACATCCCCATAAGTCAGGAACAGTTGTTTCCTGTCCTGTCTATGGGCCTTGGTGACTGTCATGTAGTAGCTAAGAGCTCTCTTGACATCAAGACTGTGCAGTCTATGCTCACCAGAGCTTAAATATTCAGTAAAGAAAACAGGTAAGGTGACAGACTGGTTCAAATAAAAGTCTGAGACCACCGTTGGAAGAAATTTTCTGTTAGTTCGCAGGACCACTTTGTCCCCGTGAAATGAAATGTAATCCTTCTCCACACAGAGAGCCTGGAGCTCACTGATCCTTCTAGCAGAAGTGACTGCCACTAGGAAAACAGTTTTCCATGTGACATATTTCAAAGGAGCTGAAGACATGGGTTCAAAAGGGGGACTCATGAGCTTGACAATACAGGTATTTAAGTCCCAAGCTGGCACCGGCTCCCTGTTAAGGGGGTGCAGATGGGCCAGACCTTTAAAGAACTTTTTAAATATGGAATTTGATGCCATATAGGGATTCTTCCTAACTGAAGTGTAAGCAGACACTGAAGCTAGATGAACTTTTAAAGTAGTGGGCTGCAGGCCCAATAAATGCAAATGAGTAAGGTAGTCCAGCACAGCTAGAACCACTGCCTGAGTTGGCACCATATTCCTGGTGGAGCACCAGATAGAAAACCTTTTCCATTTAGAGGTGTAGGTTTTCTTGGTGCAAGGTTTCCTGTACCCCCTTAAAATAACCAGTACACTTTCAGAGAGATGCAGTCCTACATACTGTAGATCCTCAAGAGCCATGCTTTGAGTCTGAGTGACTTGAGGTTCAGGCACAGGAGTCTCCCTTGGCTGGAGGTTAGCAGGTTGTGCCTCCGAGGAAGGTGTACTGGTTTGGCCACAGACATAGAGAGTAGCAGAGAGTACCATGGCTGTCTGACCCAGTCTGGAGCTATCAAGATCACTGTGGCTGACTGGGATCTGAGCTTGAGTAGCACCCTGTACACCAGAGGGAATGGGGGGAACGCTTACAGGTACCACCCTGATCAGTCCCGAACCAGAGCATCCAGGGGAACCATTCCCCGAGCTGGAGGTCTGCAACAATACTGTGGCAGGTGTTGACTTTCGTGGGATGCAAAGAGATCTATCTCTGGGGTGCCTCACCTCTTGAAAATCACTTTCGCCACCTGTCTGTTTAAGATCCATTCGTGATGGGCCTGGTTGATCCAACTCAGGGCATCTGCTAAAGTATTGTCCTCGCCTGGCAGATGAATGGCCTGAAGAGAAACTCCTAGGGAGTAGGCCAGAGTCCAAATTCACATAGCTTCTGTGCATAGATGATACAAACCTTGTTTCTCCCTGTTTGTTTATGCAATACATAGTGGTGGTGGTATTGTCTGTTCTGACCTGTACCACCTTTCCCTGAACTAGTGGTGTGAAGGCTTGGAGTGCCAGGAACACTACCCTGAGCTCCAGAAGGTTTATGTGCTGGAGTGACTCTGCACTGGATCAAGTGCCATGAGTAGTGTGATCTCCTATGTGGGCACCACACCCAAGCATCTGTTGTGAGAATCACTGATGGAGGCTCCTTTTGAAAGGGAACCCCTTCTCTGAGGTTGGCTTCCTCTTTCCACCACTGAAGGGGCAGGAGTAACGTTTTTGCTACTGGGACCAGCTTTGAGACAGAATCCCTTCTTTGACACCAGTGAGCTCTTAGGTGGAATTGGATGTCTCATCTGAAACCTGGAACCTAGAACTGTGCCAGTGGTGCCTGCCATGTGGCCCAGTAACTGTAGAAACTGTCTTGCAGTTTTTGATTTGTTCAGGCTGAAGGAGCCTGCCATCTGCAGAATACTGCTTACCCTGTCCAGAAGTACTGTAGGTAAGCCCTGCCCTCCTGGGTATTTAATTCTGCTCCTATGAACTGTAGCACTTGTGCAGGGAGAAGGACTGACTTTTTGAGATTTACCAGGAAACCCAGAGACTCCAAGAGTCTTTGGGTGAGCTGTAGATGTTCCTCAACCTGTTGTGGTGATTTTCCCAGCACCTACCAGTCGTCCAGATGGGGAACACTGTGACACATTGCCTTTGCTGGTGTGCCACGACCAGTGCCAGGCACTTTGTGAACACTCTTGGAGCTGAAGTGAGACTGAAGGGCAGGGTTGAAACTGATAATGCCCTGATGGGAGTCTGAACCTGAGGTACCTTCTGTGAGACCCCCTTATGGGGATGTGGAAATGAGCATTTTTTAGGTCCAGGGATACCAGCCAATCTCCTTTTTGGACAGCTGGCAGAATCAGTGACAAGGTTACCATTTTGAACCTTGGCTTTAGTAAGTGCCTGTTTAGCACCCTTAGGTCTAGAATAGGCCGCCACTCCCCATTTTCCTTTGTTGTGAGGAAGTATCTTGAATAAAACCCCTTTCCCTTTTGCTGCGAAGGCACAGGTCCCACTGCTTTTGACAACAATAGGTTTTGAACCTCCTTTTCCAATAACTTTCTTTCTGCATTGGAAGCTGGTTTGAACACATTTGTTCTTAGAGACGGAAGGGATTTGAAGCTTAGGGACAATCCATGACTCACTACTTCCAGGACCCACTTGTTTGTGGTGATCTGTTTCCAAGCCTGGAAATAGTGAGTCAGTCTGTCCCCTACTGGAAGTGGGGAGGCGGCTTGGGAGGACAAGTCAGGGGTCCTGCTTTGCCTGGAGCTGAAAATGGGAACCATGCCTGGAACCCCTTCTGCCCCTGCCTCTGAAGTACCCTTGCTGAGGGTACTGTTGTACTTGGGGTATGGCCATGGTCTGATAAAAAGACCTGGAATGAAAGTGTTTGCCCCTGCCTCCCCTTCCATATGGTCTTGTGGATGGGGGAGTCTTTTAGTTGGCAGAGTTACTTCTATAAGTGGCCTTGTACTCATCCACTTTCTTCATGTAGGCCTCTGTGTGAGTTCCAAAGAGGGAGTTACCCTCAACTGGGAAATCCAGAGACTTATTTTCAGTGTCTTGAGTAAGGTTTGTGGCTCTTAACCAGGCAAACCTTCTCTGGGCAGTTGTATTGGCCATCCACCTGGCAGCAGTGTCACTGGTGTCTGCTGCCATTTGAAACTGATATTTGGCAGCTTTGAGGCCAAATATGGCAGTCTGAGCAAGGTCTGTTGAAAGACTGGAAGGAGCCTTGTCTGCCATAGCCATGACAGACTGCCAGAGGGATATTTTGTATTGGGCCGCATAGGCCTGGAAATTAGCCTGTCTTATGGCCAAAGAAGCTGATAAATAGCCCTTTTTGGCCATACTATTTTTCTCGAATCCTTCTCTGGTGGGTGTGAAGCAAGAGGTACTTTTGCCTTGTCACAGACTGCAGCTTGTACCAGCCTCTGGTGGTCAGGGTGGGAGAATAAAAATTTAGCCCTTTCCCTGTCTTGCTGGTACTTTTTATCCAGCCTTTTATCCAAAGATGGGACAGACCCAGGTGTTTGGAGGATCTTTATTGCATCCCTTTTAAAAAACGTATTTATGGGAAGCAATAACTTTTTGGTGGGTGTTAACCTCATCATTTCCAAGTACTCTGCCTCCTCCTCATCCTCTATCACCTCAGTGGTAGAGATATCCAGAGCATCCACCATTTTCCTAACAAAGGAAAAATGAGATGAATAATCCTCTGATGACCTGGGAGGAGAGCCAAACGCTTGCTCAGGAGAGACTTCAGGCTCTATAGGCTCTCCTTCATCCTCTTCTTCATATTCCCCATAATCTTCCCTCTCAGGCAGGGAGGACTGGGTTGATTCAGCAGGGGTCTGAACTGTAGACTGCTGTCCAGCAGGCAGAAGACCCTGCAAGACCTTAAATGCCTGTGCAATCTCCAGAGGAGTAGGCATGTTTACTGACACAGCAGAAGTCCCCATAGGCTTACCAGCAGGGGGTTCAGTGTGTTTTGTTTTCTTAGTCTTTTTCTTGGGAACCGGAGAGCTAGCTGGTTCAGCAGGCCTTTTAGTGATGGTCTTTGTACCCATATCAGGGGTTGAAATTGTGGCTTCTGTGGTTTCACCCACAGCCACTAAGGGTGTTAACTGGTCAGAGCCTGAGGGACCCTTAGGTAGAGGCAATTTCTTTTTAAGCCTTTCCAAACGTTTTTCATGCATTTTTTCTGGAAAGGTTTTACAGATTTCACAATCCATCTTTAAATCATCATAACCAAGACAGGCAACACAAGAAGTATGTTTATCTGCCTTGGCAAAAACTTCTCCACACTCTGTGCAATTTTTGAGACCGGGTTCACTGGTCTTTTTCTTAGGTTTTTCAGATATTTTAAGCAAAAGAACCCAAAAATCACTACCGCAATTAAATTTAAACTTTTTAAAACAAATCTATCAGTTGCAGTCGGTTGAGGAACAGATCAAAACCGTGAACTGAGAGAAAAAGGAACCGGGATTAGCGGTGCAGTAACCAATATTAGTGGTTCCCAAAAAAAAGTTTTAATAAAACAATTTACAACAAATAAAGGAGTTTTAGAAAGAAAAAACTCCGCTAAGTCTAAAAAAGTCTTAGTTCCCCACTGGTTATCTCGAACCGGGAGAAACCGAGAAAATTAAGCAATTTAATCAAAATAAAGCTAACAAAAGATAAGGGCACCAAATGAAAATAAAATAATATTTATATGTATTTTTTTAAAGTTTCACAGTGAGATGATGAGGAAAGGATCTCCGCGCATCTAGTCTTGACAGGCGCAGAGAGAAATCTGAGGGTTAGAATGTAGGCAGTTGATAGGTGACAGCATTTGAAAAAGTGGCACGAGCTAATGATTCCATCATTAGCATACCATTCCATCTCTGGGTAGATCTGGCTTAAAGGCATACTGCATAAGAGTTAGGAATACTGGAGTTTTCCTGGGGTGAGAAGGAAGTAGTTCTTTCCTTCTGGGTTAGGTTTTTATAGGTTTATTTTTTTTATATAGGCTTCTGTTTTATCCCCAAAGAGGGATGGTCCCTCGAATGGGAAATCCATAACTTGCAATGCACCCTTAGCAATCTCTGCTAAGTCGCTACCAATACCACCCGGCTGGCCCAGTGGCACTGAGGGTTGAGGTGCTGGATGCCACATCTCGCACTACACCGGCGACCAGGGTTCGGGAGCGAGCTTGGGTCATTGGAGGTCGGCAGGGGAGGACAGGACTGAGTCTCTGGAGGACTGCTCTCCTGTCCTGGGAGGAGGGAGGGGAATCCCGATCCCATGCTCTGGTGGCTCCTAGTGGTGGCTGGGAGGCACAGCAGCTCGCGATCCAGCAACCAAGGAAATTAGCTGTGCTGGCAATCCTGTAGGCGTGCACAGGACCGTGTGCACCTGTGCTAGACACATTGTATGTCTGAGCCGAGGGGGAGGGAACAAAAGCTGAAAAGCTCTGGCTCTCGGAGAAGGCAATGGCGGCCCAAGTGATGTCGGTTCACATCCCCAACACCGGACTTTCCTGGCAGATCTCCTTCCTGCTTCATCTTGCTCCTGGCCTGACTGTCTAGATTTCAGATGAGGATACCCGGTAAGTGGATGGGTGGCCCCACCTCTCGGGGTATAGATCCGGGGAACCGGCTGCGGCCAGCAAGTTGGGGGTGGGGTATTCAGCCAGGGGGTTTTCAGGTGGGGAGTTAGGTGCTGTTGTCGGGTGGTTTTCACCTGAGAGATGCCCCGGAAGCTCAGGTGATAAAACAGAATTGTAAAAATAAATAAATAAAAATACCACCACCCATCTTACTAAGAGTCTGGACAGTGCGACAGAGGGCTTTCTGATGCGTGCCATGTGTGCAATATATGCAGCCTGCCTTAACTGCAGAGTTACTGAGGGGTACACTTTTCTTGCCATGTAATCCAGTTTTCTGGAATCTTTTTTAGGTGGCATAGGTGTCAGTGACACCTATGATTTTCACCTGCAGCTCCTTTCACAACTTGTCATGGTCAGCGTGTTTCATAGTTTCATAGTTTTGGGCTACGAGTCAAAGTGGCTGTTTGCCTTGAAATGACGCGTCACTTATCAGTGGTATTGTCTTGTAATGTTGTTACTCATATGTTCATCCAAAGATTTCTTAAAGCATTGCATGGTTTCATGTAACACAACTGATTCAGGTAATGCATTCCAAGAGGTCACAACCCTCTGATTAAACCACTTGCCTCTCCTGTTAGTTTTGTTAAATTCACTGCTTAATTGTAAACAATGTGCTCTACTTGGTCTATCACTAACTTTTTTGACTTAATCCTGCTGATTCCCAAATATCCTTGTTATTAAATGCCTTATATACGAAACACAGATCATCTCTTAAACTTCCATAAGTGAGCCTATACAATTCCAATTCAGTCAATCTGTCTCCATAGGTGTTATATTTTAAATTTTGTATACCCTTTGTTACTTTACATTGGACCCATTCCAATTGCCTATTATTACCTTCATTATGTGAGGCACAAAAAGGGGAACAAGTACTCTAAGATAGGTCTCACCAGGGATGAATATAATGGTATAATCACCTTGGGATCACCACATTTTAGATGTCTAAAAATACAACCAAGAATTTTATTACCTCTTTTGACTGCCTCATTTGTATGTTTATCAAATTTTAAGGGCTTATTAATAATAACCCCTAGGTCTCTTTCATTTTTCTGTTCTTACCAGTTTGCTGTTATTAATTTTGTATTCAAGCATAATATTGTTATGTATAAAGTGCATAACCTTACACTTCTCTACATTAAAATACAGCTTATGCTGCCCTGTCTATTGCTCCAAACATGATATTTCTTCTTGGAAGTATATGGCTGCTTCTGTATTATTTATAATTGCACCAATTTTGGTGTCATCAGCATATTTGCACAGCCATGAATCACCTGCAGTTCTCATACTGGAGACAAATATGTTAAACAGGGTGGGTCCCAAGATCAATCCCTGTGGGACACCTCTCATAACCCTACCCCATCCAGAACAGTGTCCCCTAATACAGACCCACTGGTGTCTATTGTTGCACCAAGCTCTAACCCAGTTAATAAGATGCTTATGAAATTTTAATTCATCTAATTTCTTCACTAGTTCCAAGTGAGATACAAAATCGAAGGCCTTTGAATAATTCAAAAACACAACATCCACAGGTAAACCCTCATCCAAAGCTTTACTAACTGGCTCAAAAATGTTTAGTAAATTTGTCAAACGTGATCTTCCAGATATGAATCCATGCTGTGTAAAATCTGCCAAACCATACACGTCATATGCTGTTCCAATCTTTCCCTAATGAAAGCTCTTCATAACCTTACCTACAATTGAAGTAAGACTGATATGGTGATGTTCGCCTACCTCCTGTCTATTTCCTTTTTTAAACATCGGAGTTATGCTAGACTTCTTCCATTCCTTAATTATACAACCTTCCTTTAATGAAGCATTGAATAAAGTAGTCATTGGTCCAGCTAACTCCTTGGCTAGTTCACATAAAAACCTGGAATGTATACCATCGGGTCCAGAGGCTATATTAATCTTTAATTATTTTAATTTATTCAATACCTCATTTTCTCGTACAGTATCTCACAAAGTTGATGCTCATTGTTGTTATTATTTTGAGATATCCAAGTTTCATCTGACCCATCATGTTGGAAGACACTTAAGAAATATTAATTACATTTTGCTGCCATCATTAATTCATCCTCAGTTACACTCAAACCTTTTTTAGGGGTCCTATTTGTCTTTGACCTCCGTTTAGAGTACCTATATAACTAAAAAATTGCTTTTGGTTATCTTTAGTCTCAGAGGCAAGTTTCAATTCAGCTGCTGCCTTTGCCTTTTATGTAAGTTTTTTTTACACTTTTGACTCAATACCTTATATTTGTCTAACCTGCAAGGTGTTTGATTTTTAATATATTTTCTGTATGCTTTTTTCCTACGTATATATTTTTTTAAGTTATTATTGAACCATTTCAGTATTCTCCCTTCTTTACGATATATATCCATTTCTGGAACATATGTTTGTATACAATAATCAGTTTTGGTTTTGATAATATCCCACATTTATGCCATAGATTGGCCTTTTAATTCACTCTCCCAATCCCAAGATGATAAATAGTTATTTCTGAGTAATTTGCTTTGCCATAACATTTTAGCTTAGTTATACCTCTAACTGTATCCCATTTACCTTTGCTAGTTAAGCTAACCATTCTATGGTCACTATCACCAAGTGGATGCAATACTTTAATATTCTTTATTTCATCTTCTAAATTACTGAAGATTACATCTAATATGTTGTTGTTTCTGGTGTTCTCTTGTACAATTTGCTCCAAGGTTTTTATTCAATATGGTTTCAATCATCCTTGTCTCTAAAGTGCTGGTACTACTACTAAGGCTTTCCCAGTCAATATTTGGGAAATTAAAATCTCCCATCAAAAGGCAATTACCATCAATGTCCATATTTTGAATAGCATCCGGAAAAAGTTTCTTTTCCATTGAATTTAGATTGGGTGATCGATAGCCTACACCAATGTTAAGTTTCATCATTTTTAATCATAGGTGGGACCCAAATCAGTTCAACCTCATCTGTTCCTTCCCCACTTATCTCCAGTTCTGTAGCTTTAATACCATTCGATATATAGACTACAACACTGCCACCTCTTTTTCCAGATCTTTCTTTATGAAAAAGATTAAAATCCCTGATCTCTTCAACCCAATCATCCTTTTTGAACCATGTTTCAGTTATACCACAGATTCAAATCTTTTCCTCATATGGTATACATTTTGATTCATCTATCTTATTACATAAACTGCATGCATTAATTAATAAAACTTTAATATTCTCATTCTGCAATATCGGTACTTTCTTCACAAAGGATGATCCTATATCTTTATTTGTACCATTCATGAATCTAGCCAGGTCCCCTCTCCCCTGAGTTTTTAGTTTAAAAAGTTTCGTATTTGCTAAGTGAATAAGAACCTCAGTTCCTTACTTCCCCTTCTATTAAGGTGAAATCCATCAGGGATGTACAAATTTCTTTGATGGTAAAAAGTTTCTCATGATTTAATGTAGCTTATTACCTGAAATAAGCACCAACTTCGCAGCCAGTTATTGATTTTTGCTATTTTCCTGTTTGTTTTGTGATTAGCTCTTGGAACTGGAAGATTTCTGATATAATTATGTCACAATTTGATTCTTTTAGGAGATTATGTATGGTTTTAAGATCATTAAAAATGTGTTCCTCTGTGTTATATTTTACATCATTTGTACCAGCGTGGACTAGTACTAGGGGCTACTGGGCATTTGCTTTAACATTTTAGGTAGTATATCGTGGATATCTGAAACCCCTGCTCCTGGAAAAAATTGCTCACCACACTCATTTTATTAATCTTTATTGTATATGAGTCTGTACACTTGATTATTGAATCCCCCATTATAAGTACAAGGTGCTTATTAACATTGTCATTTGGATGAGGTCTGTACTGGGATCATTATGGGGGGGTGGGGGTCTGAGCCGTGTTTGTTTGGAGGGGGTCTGAGCTAGATTCATCAGATAGATTTGTCAATGTGTTATCGCTCAGCAATTGATTTTGGTTTGTGTCCTGATTATTTTGGACTTCAGTGGTTTCATAACGTGTTACTAAATCCATAATTTCTTGCATTTGACTTCCTATATTGTCCTTTAGCATTAGTAGAGGGAAAAATTGGTTTTGTGTAGATATAGTGAATTCAATTGCTCTTCTCCCTTTCTTTAACAGATTACTGTGGTTTAGACTGGTCCCTTCACCAAAGAAAAAATTACTCACCTTAGTAATGTTGTTTCTTCTAATGGAGTCTTGCTATATTGTGACATATGCAGTGAGTCCCAACCTTCGAACTGCTCCGGAGGTGAAAGAGTTAACTTTCCATGCCAGGCATGGAACGCTGAGCTCGAGCTCGGTTGAAACTCTGTCTGTTGTTCTTCAAACTCAAACTGTCAGATCTTTATGAGCTAAACTCACTGAGGTCCTGTGTGGAAGCTGTAAACCTACACTAGCCAACTGGCTACTAAACATAAGAACACATTTTTTGGTCCCAAAACAAAGACTCAAGTCAGGAGACCCAAAAAATGAAAAACACAACACCAAGTCACCCCAAAAAGGGAGGGGTGAAACAACAAGATGGGCATCTACTAAGTGCCAACACTGCACTGCCCACCCACATCCCAAAAACAGAGGTTCTGAGAGGGGCAGGCAGGGGGGAGGTCATAAATAGCAAGACTCCATTAGAAGAAACAACATTACTAAGGTGAGTATTTTTTTCTTCAAACAACATGAAGTCTTGCTATATTATGACATATGCAGACTACACAGCAGTACCTGCATGGAGGAGGGACACAGAACCTACTTAGGAAATAGGCTCTGAAGCACAGCTTGTGTTAAACCGAGCATCACTCCTAGCCTGGATGTCCAGGGAGTAATGCTTGGTAAAGTGTGAACTGTCCAGGTAGCTGCTTGACATATCTCTAGGATAGGGATGTCCCTGGCAGCAGCCAGGGAAGCAGCTGTACCTCTGGTAGGGTGAGCCCTCAGGCCTGAGGGAGGAACCTTACCCAGTTTTTCATAACAAAATTGGATACAAGAGACAATCCACCTGGCAATGGATCTTTTAGTGGCAGGTTTCCCTTTGCCAACCTCACCATAAGTGAGGAACAGTTGGAGGGAGTCAAACCTGTGACCCTTGGTACGCTCTATGTAGTAGCTAAGGGCTCTCTTCACATCTAAGCTGTGCAGCCTCCTCTTGCCAGAGGAGGAATGGTCAGTGAAGTACACTGGAATAGACATAAATTGATTAAGGTGGAAATCTGAAACCACCTTAAGCAAGAACTTCCTGTTAGTCCTGAGGACCACCGTATCTCTATGAAAGCAGATAAAATCAGGCTCCACTGACAAAGCTTGTAATTCACTTATGCATCTGGCAGAAGTGATGGCTACCAGAAACACAGTCTTCCAGGTCAAGTACTTAAGCTCTGCTGAAGACAAAGGCTCAAAGGGGGGTTGCATAAGCTGAGCAATGCAAATATTAAGATCCCAGGCAGGGGCAGGGTCCCTGAACGGAGGATTGGTGTGAAGCAATCCCTTAAAAAACTTGGAGAATACAGGATGAGCTGAAAGAGTAGAGGGTTTACCTGCTGAAATAAAGGCAGACACAGCTGCCAAATGTACTTTTAGGGTAGCTGGTCTCAGCCCCAAGGTATTTAAATGGGCCATATAATCCAGGACTGTGGGTAAATCAGCAGATTCTGGGGAAATATGCTTCCCAGAGCACCATATGGATAACCTCTTCCATTTGGAGTTATAGGTAGCCCTGGTGAAAGGTTTCCTAGAAGCCTTCAGTATATCCATTACACCTTGGGAGAGGTGTAGGTCAGCAAACTCTAACTCTTCAAGAGCCAGGCCTTGAGATTGAGAGATTTGAGGTTCGGGTACCAAACCCTCCCCTGGGTACAGGTTAACAGGTTGTGATTCCTGGGAAGACACAGGGGAAGATGGACTGCTAAGGACAGTAGGAGTGGATTCCAGGGCTGTCTGGCCCAATCTGGAGCAATCAGGATCATCTTGCAGGGTTGAGATCTGATTTTGACTAGCACTTTGAACAGGAGAGGGAAGGGGGGAAGCATAGAGAAACTTCCCTTCCCAATTGAGAACTTAGGCATCCAGAGGGACTGAGCCCAACACTGGCGGCCTGCAGCAAAAAAGGGGAAGTTGGTGATTGTCTGGGGCTGCAAAAAGATCTATCTGCGGGGTGCCCCATCTGGCAAATATCACCTCCAAGACCAGGGGGTCCAGTGACCATTCCTGATGGCCCTTGGAAATCCTGCTGACAGCATCTGTCAGGACATTATCCTTGCCTGGGAGGTGAACTGCCATAAGGGAGGTGTTCAGGGAGTAAGCCAGAGACCACAACTTCATTGCTTCGGTGCACATGGCCGTAGACCGAGTGCCCCCTTGCTTGTTGATGTACCACATTGTGGTGGTGTTGTCTGTTCTGACCTGTACTACTTTGTTCTGAACAGATTTGGAAAAAACTTGAAGTGCTAGAAAAACTTCTCTGAGTTCCAACAGATTGATGTGGAGCAGAGATTCCTGAGGGGACCACAATCCTTGCAGTGAGGTCGCTCAAGTGAGCTCCCCACCCCAAGAGGGATGCATCTGTAGTAAGGATTAAGGAGTGAGACTGAGTGACAAAGGAACCCTTGTCTCAGATTGCTCTGATCCTGCCACCACTGTAGGGCCTGGATCAGGGTCTCGAGTTACTGGGATCAATTTGGTTAGAGGGTCTTTCCTTGAGACCAAAAGGCTCTCAAATGGAACTGGATGTCCCTCATCTGAAATCTTGCTCCCTGCATGACTGCTGTAGAGGCAGCCATCTGCCCCAGGAGCTGTAGAAAATGCCTTGCTGGTCCAGAGACCTGCAGGGTGAAAGAGGAGGCCAGAGAGACCAGGGTCCTTGCCCTGTCCAAAGGAAGGAAGGCTCTGGCTTTCTCTGTGTTCAGCTCTGCACCTATGAAGGTGAGGAGCTGGACAGGCTCTAGAACTGACTTTGAGAGATTCAGAAGGAAACCTAGGGAGGTGAGCAGTTGCTGAGTTATCTGTAGATGTAACTTGACTTGGTCTGAGACTGGCCTACTATGAGCCAGTCGTCCAGGTAAGGGAAGATGACAATTTTGCCTCTTAGGAAGCAACTGCTACTGCCAGGCATTTTGTGAATGCCCTTGGAGCAGAGGTGAGGCCAAAGGGCATTGCTCTGAACTGGTAATGGCCTGAGGCAGCTTCGAACCTGAGGTACTTGATGGGAGCTCTGATGAGAATATGGAAGTAGGCATCCTTGAGGTCCGGGATGCTAGCCAGTCCCCTGGCCTTAAAGAGGGTAGAATAATTCCCAGAGTCACCATTTTGAATTTTGGTTTTAAAAGGTGCTTGTTTAAATATCTGAGATCCAGGATGGGCCGCCATTCTCCTGTCTTTTTTGGGGTAAGGTAGTACCTGGAGTACAACCTTTTGCCCTGGTGTAGGGGTGGAACCCTTTCCACAGCTCTAAGAGCCAGGAGGGAAGAGACCTCTGCCTCTAAGGCAAGTGCCTCTGGTGGATTTGCAGGTGGAAAGGATCTGGTTCTCATCTTTGGAAATTTTTTGAAGCTGAGAACCAGTCCCTGGCTTACTACTTCCAGGACCCACTTGTCTGATGTCAGAGACTTCCAGTCCTGGACAAAGTAAGCCAGCCTGCCCCTACAGGTAGTTGAGAATCGGCCCTGGCAACCCCATCAGGGTGCCTGCTTGGCAGGCTTTGGGCTGAGGGGTGGAAGCAGGCCTGCTTGTACCCCATCTGCCTCTCCTCTAAAGAACCCTCTGGGCATAAGAAGAGGAGGCCTGGCTTGGTAAAAGGCCTATGAAAAGGCCTGCCTCTGCCCTGGAAAGCTGCCTTTGAGGAGTGGCCTGCCTTTCCTTGGCCTGTGCACTTCTATAGGTGGTCCTATACTCATCCATTTTTTTCATGTAATTCTCTGTCTGCTCCCAAACAGAGAATTACCCACAACAGGAAAATCCATGGCCTTAGTCTGGGTATCCCAGACAGGCTAGACATCTGAGTCAAGCCATTCCATGGGCGTACAGATGTAGCCATGACTCTTGATGACACATCATTAGAGTCCACTGCAGCATGGAATTGCACCTTGGATGCCTCATACCATCAGCAGCCACCTGCTCCAGCTCCTGCAAGCTGGCCAGGGACCTGTTTTTATAGAGCTATAACAGTATCCCATCTGGATTTCTGATATCTAGCAACATAAGCCACATAATTTGCCTGTCTGAGTCCCAAAGATGCTACCATGTACTGTTTCTTTGCCATGGCATCAATCCTCCTGGAGTCCTTGTCAGGGGGGGTGTGAAGCCAAGGGAATATTTGCCTTGTCACAGGCTGCAGCCTGCACTACCCCAACATGGCTGCATTGTTGTTTAAGGAGCTCCGTATCAGAGCCTGACAATGTGTACCTCTTGTCCATTCTCTTATCGACAGGAGGTATAGTGTGAGGAGTTTTTAGAATTTTAACTGTCTGTTTCCCAAAAGATTTATGCAAAGGAATAGACAGCCTCCTTGACTCTGGGATATCCATCATTTCCACATAGTCAGGCTCCTCTTGATCATCCACAGCTTCCTCCATAGGGAGCTGGAGGGTTTTAGCCACTTTCTTATAAAACATAAAATGAGAAGGGGACTCAGAAAGCCTAGGAGGAGACACTCCTGAAGGTCTGTCTGGGGAGATGTCCGGGTCAATGGGCAGATCCAGACTTTCAAATCCACATTCACTCTCCTCATACTCCTCTTCCCCCTCCTCCAGTTCATAATATTCCTCTACATCATACTCTTGAACCAGTGGAACCGGCCGAACCGGACGCTTACCTGATGGTGCCGGGTCGGTCGGAACCGGGGAAAGCGACTGGACAATTTTAATCGCTTTGGCTATTTCTTCAGTGGTTGGAGAGGAAAGTTTTGGCTCCACACCAGCTGATTTCCGAGTCCTTTTTGCTGGAACTGACTCCTTGGAGTTGGATCTCCTTTTGCCCGAGGAAGTCTCGCCCTGGTCAGAGGGCACTCCCTCCGGTTCCGTTGGAACCGAACCGGGCTGGCCATCCGGTTCAGCGGACTTTTTGGCCTCCCTTTCCCTGAGCCTACCAACCTCTTTTCCAGGGTAGCTGCAGGAAAATTTTACAAATCTGGTAGTCTGCATTGAGGTGGTCAAACCTCAGACAATAAACACAGGTGGTGTGGGTCAGCCTTGGCAAAGACTTCCCACAGACACTGCAGTGTTGAAACCCAGTGGGTCCGGTTTTCTTTGGGTTTCTCAGACATAGTGCCAGTCCTAACCAAACTTACCCGTTTATGGCAATCCGCCAGGTAAGACCCTCTTATCGGTTCCCAACCGTGTCAGCGGGTCGTGGAAAAACCGTAAAAATCCGCTTTTTAGAACCGATAAGAACCGTAACCACACTCTAAATGACAGATTAATATATTTTAAATCAACCTGATCGGTTCAAACCGAACCGATAAACTGTTTACAAGTTCCACACAGAATAGAAATCAATGTAAACCTATCTAGTACTCACAAATGCTACTGAGACAGAGTCTGAACTGAACGGGTTGCGGTTTATTTTCGTCTAAAACCGAGAAAACAATACTTCAAACCGACAAATGAACTGAAAGCAGAAGGAGAAATCTCCGGAGCGACTGTTCAGTGAGGCGGAGTAAAGAATCTGACGGTTTGAGTTTGAAGAACAACAGACAGAGTTTCAACCGAGCTCGAGCTCAGCGTTCCATGCCTGGCATGGAAAGTTAACTCTTTCACCTCCGGAGCAGTTCGAAAGTTGGGATTCATTGCATATGTCATAATATAGCAAGACTTCATGTTGTTTGAAGTCATCATTATCTCTTTGTCTCTTTCCCAAACATTCTCTGTTTTTGGCATTTGAGTTTGTCCCTTCAGTTTCATGATTCTGGCTGTTATCATTAGCACTTCCTTCACAGATTTTAGTTTTCTAACATTTTAATTCCAATTCTATACCAATAAGTTTGATTCTTCATTCTTTTAGCTCAATGCATTGCTTGCATGTAAAGTCCATGAAATCAGTAAATTTGTCCATACTAAATTCCATGCATTCTTTACAACATACCCCAATCTCCCCACTACTTAATGTTGCAATATTTCTGTCCATTTGAGTTTTTGACTAGAGTTACACAAGGATTAAAAACAGGCTTATACTGAAAGGAGTCTGGAGAATGACTACTTGTAATTGACATATGTACTGACTGACCAAAGATTTCTGGTCCTGCTCCCAACTTCCATGGCTGACGTTGGCAGACGCTGCTGGACTCTGCCCATGTCGACTCGGCACCGCGCTCACCAAGGCGTTTACTTTGTAGTTTTTCTTACTAGAAGTTCACAAATCAGCTTCCGGAATAGCACTCCAATAAGTTTTTAAAATGTTAGAATATATACTGCTCTGGATTGTGGAACTTGTGAGGATTGCCCTGCAGGTAAGCTCCCTGCGTGGAACACTCAAATGCACCACACCACAAAAGGCTACAGCAGCTACAGCCCCTCACTATGAAGAGATCAGGTATATCAGCACACTTATGTGTGTACTAGTATGAAAAGCACCCACCCGGTGCATTTAAAAAATAGTAGCAGGCTCCCCAGTTGTGTAGTGTGGCTCAGCATCCACAACTACCTTTCGGATCCTGCCTCTGCTTGCTGAGGCATTTACTTTGTAGTTTTTCTTACCAGAAGTTCACAAATCAGCTTCCAGAATAACACTCCAAATAAGTTTTTAAAATGTTTAAAATATATACTGCTTTGGATTATGGAGCTCATAGGGATTGCCCTGCCTTTAAAAAGCAGGTAAACTCCCACCATGGAACACTCAAATGCACCACACTGCAGAAGGCTGCAGCAGCTATAGCCCCTCACTATGGAGGGGTCAGGTATATCAGCACACTTATGTGTGTACTAGCATGAACAGCACCCATTTAAAAAATAGTAGCAGGCTTCTCTGTTGTGTACTGTGGTTCACCAGCCCCAAGTACCTTTCTGAGTATAAAAATTATATATCCCATGTTTGTATATTGTTCCACTTTTTGTCAATGCCAGGAGCTGAATTTGGGTGTTCCAGAATTCTGGTAGTGGCCTTTTTGAGGGACTTGTGGATGGGTACTGTGAGCCTTTTATTTGAGGTCAGTCCCAGCATACTCAAGAATTCTGCCTCCTCAATATCCTCCTCAGTCTCAACAGAAAGAATATCAGGGGTCTCAACTAAATGTCTAACAAAAGAGGAACATGAGATAAAATCCACAGGGTGGTGAACCAAAGTCATGTTCAGGGGTTGTCTCTGTTTCTGTTGGTTCCCCTTCATCCTCTTCTTTTTCCCCCTCCAGCACAAGTTCAAAAGTGCCTGAGGCTGGGGAGTGGGGTAGGGATAATGGTTAGGTTTCCCATGGCTTGAAAGCCTGGAAGAACTTCAGTAATGTCCTCAGCTGAGAGCACAGCTCTCTGTTCCACTGTTGGATCCCAGTCCCTTTAAGGGGGAGGTGCAGTCACAAACTTTTCTTTTCATTTTCATGTTTGCTCGTGTGCGCATACATGAAGCAAGCATATTGTTACAATAAGGGCTTACAGAGGTGTGTCACTGTCAGATCCAATGCAACTCTGGCTGCAAATGGTTTGACAGTGACAGGTTTATGATCAGCCAGGCTGATCATGACAGTGTTCTGCTGCATGTGGGTGGAAACAACTTGTAGTTGAAAGGAGACAGTCACTGGTATCGCAGAGTGGCTGGATCATTTCATCTGTATGACATCATCCAGCAGCCAGCTGAGCAGCATCATGATCAACCTTCACAAGCTTCCCCCATATCCACGTAACAGTTTTCAAACACTGGTACGCAGCCACAGTGCTGTATCTCCTCCCACTCTCACACTCCGAAGTCTCACTGGCAACTGTGGGGTTTAGTTTTTTTGTTCTGCAGGCTGCTCAGATTCCTTCTCCCTGGGTCAGGGTGACTGGTGGCAGCAGGACCCAATCCTACCTCGTAATTCAGCGTTCATGATCATTGGCATCTGGCTGCCCAGTACAGCTGATCCCGTGTGAGTCACTCCCTGAAGAAGGACAGGATGTCCGAAGCACCAGGGTAATTTCGGTTGACAGAGGCATATTCCCAGTAACATGGCATTTGAGTATTTGCACGTATGACTTGAGCACTTTAAAGCTGACCAGCTACTTTGCTTGCACATGAGAAAACCAGCAGAGCTTTTGCACAGTTGGCTTTAGCACAAGACATATAAATCATGTAGCATATCTACCATCTATATGAAAAAATTACTCACCTTAGTAACTATGTTTCGTCTAATGGAGTCTTGCTGTATTCTGACTATTGCAGTTAGCCCCAGCACTCAAACTGCCCCGGAGAGTAGAGGGTTAATTTTTTATGCAGAGCATAGAACGTTGAGCTCCAGTTTGGTTCAAACCTCTGTCTGCTGCACTTTGAAGTGCAACTGTCAGATTCTTATGAGCTAATACTAACTACTATGTGGAAATTGTAAGTTTTTACTAGCCAAATGGCAACCAAATATTTTGGATCCCGAAAGACTCAAGTCAAGAAATCCAAAATCAAAAACCAGGTAGTGAACAACTTAAGACTGTTAAATTAATAATATAACCCACTCCACCTCTCTAAAAGGAGGGAGTACCCAAATGCACCCCTGGGGTGCAACACTGCACCTGCCAGCCCAGTTCCCAAAAACAGGTTCTGAGAGGGGAGGTAGGGAGGGAGGTCAGAATACAGCAAGACTCCATTAGAAGAAACATATTTACTAAGGTGAGTAATTTTTTCTTCAAACAACATGAAGTCTTGCTGAATTCTGACTATTGCAGACTACCAAGCAGTACCTTCATGGAGGAGGGAATCGAACCTACCTTGGAAATAGGCTCTGCAGTACCAAACCAAGCATCACTCCTAGCCTGGATGTCCAGGGAGTAATGATTGGTAAATATATGGACTGTTTTCCAGGTGGCTGCTTTACATATCTCTAGCAAAGGAATATCCCTGGCTGCAGCCAGGGAAGCAGCTGTACCTCTAGTCGAATGAGCCCTCAGGCCTGAGGGAGGTATTTTGCTTAGCTACTCATAGCAGAATTGAATACAAGAGACAATCCACCTGGCAATAGTTCTCTTAGTGGCAGGTTTGCCCTTATCCACTTCCCCATAAGTGAGAAACAACTGAAGGGAGTCAAACCTGTGAGCCTTAGTATGCTCATTGAAGTAACTAAGGGCTCTTTTAACATCCAAACTGTGCAAACTTCTTTCTCCTGAAGAAGAATGATCAGTGAAGAACACAGGGAGAGACATAAATTGGTTCAGATGAAAATCTGAAACCACTTTAGGTAAAAACCTCCTATTAGTTCTAAGGACCACCATATCTCTATGGAATGAGATAAAATCAGGCTCCACTGAGAGCTTGCAATTCACTGATATGCCTGGCAGAGGTAATAGCTACCAGGAACACAGTTTTCCAAGTCAAGTACTTAAGCTGTGCTGAAGACAAAGGCTCAAAAGAGGGTTGCATAAGCTGAGCAATGCAAACATTAAGATCCCAAGCAGGGGTAGGATCCTAAAGGGGGGATTGGTATGAAGCAATCCCTTGAAAAATTTACAGAATACAGGGTGAGATGACAGTGAGGAAGGCTTTCCTGCTGACAGAAAAGCAAAAACAGCTGACAAATGTACTTTGAGAGTAGCTGGTCTGAAGCCTAGGCCATTAAGATGAATCATATAATCCAGAACTGTAGACAATTCAGCAGTGTCTGGGGATATACAGTATGCTTCTTGGAACACCACATGCTGAATCTTTTCCATTTGGTGTTGTAAGTTTTTCTGGTGGCAGGCTTTCGAGAGGCTTTGAGAATATCCAGAACCCCTTGGGACAGATGCAAATCTGCATACTCTAACTTTTAAAGAGCCATGCCTTGAGATTGAGCGACCGAAGATTGGGGTACCAAATCCTCCTCTGACAGGAGGTTAACAGGTTGTAATTCCTGGGAAGAGACGGGGGAAAATGGACTGCTAGGGACAGCAACAGGGGGTACTAAGGCTGCCTGGCCCAGTCTGGAGCAATCAGAATCACTTTGCAAGGTTGTGACCTTACCTTGACCAGAACCTTGAACAGAAGAGGAAAGGGAGGGAAGGCATATAGAAATTTCCCTTCTCAGTTCAAAATCAGAGCATCCAGAAGGACTGAGCCCAATACTGGGGGTCTGCAACAAAACAGAGGAAGTTGGTGATTGTCTGGGGCTGCAAAGAGATCTATCTCTGGAGTGCCCCACCTTGAAAAAATCACTTTCAACACCAGAGGATCCAGGGACCATTCGTGATGGCCCTGGGAGATCCTGCTCAATGCATCTGCTAGCACATTGTCCTTCCCTGGAAGGTGGACTGCTATCAGAGAGGTCTGCAGAGAATAACCTAGGGACCACAATGTCATGGCTTCTGTGCACAAGGCCATGGACTGAGTGCCTCCCTGCTTGTTGATGTACCACATGGTGGTGGTGTTGTCTGTCCTGACCTGAACCACCTTGTTCTGCACTGACTGAGAGAAAGCTTCCAGGGCCAGAAAGACTGCCCTGAGTTCCAAGAGATTGATATGAAGAAGGGATTCCTGAGGGGATCACAGACCCTGGGCTGTGAGAGCCCCCAGATGGGCTCCCCACCCCAATAGAGAAGCATCCGTGGTTAGGACCACAGAATGAGAATGAGTGACGAATGGGACTCCTTGCCTGAGGTTGCCCTCATCCTGCCATCACTGGAGAGCCCGGATCAGAGTCTGGGTCATTGGAACTAGTTTGGTTAGAGAATCTTTCTTCTGAGACCAAAAGGCCCTCGGGTGAAACTGAATGTCCCTCATCTGAAATCTGGTCCCTTGGAGCACTGCTGTCGATGCTGCCATGTGGCCCAGAAGTTGAAGGAAGTGCCTTGCTGGCTGAGAGACCAGAAGGTGGAATGAAGAAGCCAGCTCTACAATAGCCCTTGCCCTTTCCAGGGGAAGAAAAGCTCTTGCTTTGACTGTTTCCAACTCTGCCCCTACAGTATGAAGGTGAGGAGCTCTACAGGCTTGGGAACTGACTTGGGAAGATTGAGAAGGAATCCTAGGGAAGTGAGCACTTGCTGAGTCACTTGAAGGTCTGATTTGACTTGGTCTGGGGACTGAACCACAATGAGCCAGTCGTCTAGGTATGGAAATATGGAAATATTTTCCTTCTTCAAAAGGCCACTACTACTGCTAGGCATTTTGTAAATACCCTTGGAGCTGATGTCAGGCCTAAGGGCATAGCTTTGAACTGACAATGGCCTGAAGGCAATTCAAACCTGAGGTACTTTCCATGGGAGCACCTGATGGGAATGTGAAAGTAGGCATCTTTTAAGTCCAGGGAGGCTAGCCAGTCCCCTGGCCTTAGAGAGGGAAGGATTATTCCCAGAGTCACCATTTTGAATTTTGGTTGGGGACCAGCCTTAGCAAAGACCTCCCCACACACACTGCAGTGTTGAAACCCAGTTTGTTCAGGTATCTTAAGTCTAGGATGGGTCGCCACTCCCCTGTCTTTTTTGGGGTAAGGAAGTACTTGGTGTATAGACCTTTGCCCCGTGCAATGTAGGAACTCTCTCTACAGCCTTCAGAGCCAGTAGAGATGAAACCTCTG
The DNA here is from genome assembly GCA_016271365.2 of Neoceratodus forsteri. Classification (NCBI taxonomy): domain Eukaryota; kingdom Metazoa; phylum Chordata; order Ceratodontiformes; family Ceratodontidae; genus Neoceratodus; species Neoceratodus forsteri. The sequence goes on from CM057458.1 coordinate 523,245,502, forward strand.
CCTCTAGGGCAATGGTTTCAGAGATGCTTGCAGGTGGAAAAGATCTGGCCCTCAGCTTTGGAAATTTCTTGAAGCTGAGAACCAGCCCCTGGCTTACCACCTCCAGGACTCACTTGTCTGAGGTAACAGACATCCAGTCCTGGATGAAGTAAGCCAGCCTGCCTCCTACAGGAATGGGGGAGTCGACCTAGGCTGACACATCAGGGTGTTTGCTTGGCAGGAGCCTTAGGTTGAGGGATGGATGCAGCCCTGCTCATCCCCCTTCCACCTCTCCCTCTGAAGAACTCCCTCTGAGGAAAGGGAGAAGAGGCCTGTGCTTGGTAGAAAGGCCTATGAAAAGGCCTGCCCCTGCCCCTAGCCTGCTGCCTTTGAGGAGCTGCATGCATTTCCTTGGCCTGTGCACTCCTATAGGTGGTCCTATACTCATACATCTTTTTCATGTAATTTTCTGTCTGCTCCCTGAACAGAGAATTACCCACCACAGGGAAATCCGTGGCCTTAGCCTCAGTGTCCTGTGAGAGACTAGTACATCTGAGCCAAGCCATTCTCCAAAGAGCCACAGATGTAGCCATGACTCTAGAGAACACATCATTGGAGTCCACAGCAGCATGGAACTGTACCTTAGATGCCTCAATCCCATCAGCAGCCACTCCCTCTAGCTCCAAGGCTAGCTGGGGGGAGGCCTGCTTAGCCAGTGCCAGTACAGTGTCCCACCTGGACTTCTGGTACCTGGCTGCATAGGCCATATAATTAGCATGCCTGAGTCCCAAGGCGGATGCCATGTACTGTTTCTTTGCCATGGCATCCAGCTTCCTAGAATCTTTATCTGGGGGGTGTGAAGCCAAGGGTATATTAGCCTTATCACAGGCTGCAGTCTGCACAACCCCAACATGGCTGCATTATTGATACAAGTACTCTGTACCAGAACCTGATAAGGTGTACCTTTTGTCCATCTTTCTGTCAACAGAAGGTACAGAGTATTTAAAATCATTTGTGTCTGTTTCCCAAAAAGACTTATGAAGGGGAATAGACAGTCTCGTGGACTCTGGGATGTCCATCACCTCCACATAATCAGGTTCCTCTACAGCTTCTTCCACAGGGAACTGGAGGGTTTCTGCCACTTTCCTGTAAAATACGTAGTGGGAAGGGGACTCAGAAAACCTAGGAGGGGAAACACCAGAAGGCCTGTCTGGGGAGATGTCTGGTTCAATGGACTCAACCAGACCTCCCACACCATCGTCATCATCATAATCTTCATCCCCCTCCAAATCTGGTTCATAGAAATCTTCAGGGGCATAATCTTGAACCGGAGGAACCGACCAAACCAAGCGCCTGCCAGAAGGCGCCGGATCAGAAGGAACTGGATGAAGCAATTCTACAATCCTTAGCGCACTGGCAATCTCTTCGGCGGTTGGAAAAAGGGTCCTGGGACCGAACCAGCCGATTTTTCTTTTCTTTTTCCTTTTGTAAGAAACAATCCCTCAGGATCAGCTATCCTCTTGCCAAGTACAGCCCTGGTCAGAGGGCACTCCCTCAGGTTTGGTCGGAAGCGAACCGGGCTGGCCATCCGGGTCAGCGGACTTCACAGCCTCCTTATCCCTGAGCCTACCTAATCTTTTTTCCAGGGTAGACTTAGGGAACATTTTTACAGATCTGGCAGTCTGAATTGAGGTGGTCAAACCCCAGACAATAAACACAGGTGGTGTGGGGACCAGCCTTAGCAAAGACCTCCCCACACACACTGCAGTGTTGAAACCCAGTGGGCCCGGTTTTCCTTTTGGGTTTCTGAGACATAGCCATCCTAACCACAAACTTACCCTTTTTATGGCAAACAACCAGGCAAGACAACCTTATTGGTTTCTAACCGTGTCACTGGTGTTGGAAAAAACCACAAGAAAATGCAGTTTCTTTAAAACCGATAAGGACTGCTAACCACACTCTAAGCTTAAAAACAAAGACAGAATATATAAATCACTAAACGGGCCGGTTCAGCCGAACCGGTGGAAAAAATCTATTTTTACAGTTCCACAAGTTCACAATGTCTAGTTCACTACATAGTACTTACTGTACCACAGACAGAGATCTGAACCAAAACTTGCGAAAAATAATCGGTAAAACTGAGGACTTTAACCGACTTACGAACTGTGAGCAAAGGAGAAATCTCCGGAGTGGCCGTTCAGTTAGGTGGAGTAAAGAATCTGACAGTTGTGCTTCAAAGTGCAGCAGACAGCGGTTTGAACCGAGCTGGAGCTCAGCGTTCTATGCTCTGCATAGAAAATTAACCCTCTTCTCTCTGGGGCAGTTTGAGTGCTGGGGCTAACTGCAATAGTCAGAATACAGTAAGACTTCATGTTGTTTGAATGATTTTTTTTACACTGTGACAATGGAAATATGTATTTTAGCAACTGCAATGTTGATATATGTTACTGAATACATTTTTGCTGGTTTTTCGACTAAAAGCAGTGGTCGCAAACATACATCTTTCTTTTCACTGTACGGTGTTTGAAATGGTCAGTGTGTTGGTACTTTTACCAGCTCTAAAGCACATATTGTGTCGGGAAAATTATTTTTTCTGAGGTATGTATGTAGATAGAACAAGTCTCTGTCTTCTTGCTGGCATCAGCCACAAAAAGCCAGGGGCATTTACTTTACAGTTTTAATCTCAAAATGCACTGCATATCTTGTGCGATCACTCAGCATTTACCTTGTCCCCCCATGTCCACGTACCTGATTTCGAATAAGCAGCCATGGTGCTATACCTCCTGCGACCCTCACACTGTGAAGCTCACTGGTAGCTGGAGAGGTTTTGATTTTGATTCTGCTGTCTACTCGGATCCTTCCTCCCTGGGTCAGGGTGGCTGACAGCAGCAGGACTCAATCCCAACCCGCAGCTTGGTGTTCATGATCACGGGCATCTGTCCCGTGTCAGTCAATTGTGTGAAATGTTGGTGAGACACTCTGACTTGGAGTTCCCTCCTCTGGTTTATTATATGATGAAGTCACAGACACTGTCACACCTTGGGGCCCCTTCTCTTCTTTTGGCTGATAAGTTGCTGTCATCTCCTCCTTCCCTCCTTGCACAAAGTATGACCGTGCCTTTGGCATACTGCTCCTGGATGTAGCTCAAGTGCTGCTTCCTTGCTTGACTATTCATGTCTCTCTTTGCTCTCTCAGAATGAAGCTGCTTGTGGTTTGTGTTGCCCTCCTGGCACTGGCCAGTGCCGCCAGCCTGACAGTAGAAGAGTTAGCATTGGTAGGTACTGCCAGTTTGCAGTCTTCAACCTTTGGACTACAGAATGGAGCTGCTTGCTGTTTTCAGTGATGTCACTGGTGAGGACAATTAGCGCAGGAACTCTGGCAATAGGAGATGAGGAAAAGTTCTTGTAACTCCTATCTCAAAATACACTGCATGTCTTATAACGCCACGTTAGAGTGTCCCTTGTGTAGAATAATTTGACCCCTGATAGATATTTGATACTGTATTATTGCTAGAGTCATAGGGTGTAGATAGAACAGGACCCTGTCTTCTTGCTGGCCCCAGTCACACAAAGCCAGGGGCATTTATTTTATAGCTTTAGAAACATTCCTTATAGTATTCAACTGAAACAGAGTACAGGATCTTTGCTCTTTCTGCAGAGGTAGTACAAGATCTGCATATTCCTGGGGTGTTCCCCATCCCTTTCACCACAGCTATTTCTGCTGATTTAACAACACAGAGACCAATGCATGGGCAACTATGCACAAATCCAGGAGTTATGATGGCATCATAGGGACAACAGGTGGGGAGAAAAGCCTGAAAGGTACCTGATGTTATCAGAGCCTTGAGAAGGAAACACAGCTGTGTCTGGTGGGCCATGTAATATTTTGTAAACAACTTGTGGTTAAATAATAAAAAAAAAAAAAACTGCACGTTTTTCCCCAAGAAATCTTACGTTTAATTTTTTCCATAAAAAAAAATAAATACAAATGGAACCCACCTTCATGCAGCTGCTGCTGAAATGGTAAGGGTAGGTTTCTGTTTTTATCTTTGCTTGCATGCATGTGTCAAGAAAACATACTGTTAGAGTAGTAGTCTTCAGAAATGTGTCATTGTCACATCCAATGTAGCTCAGGTTGCACGAAGCTCGACAATGACAGACCAATGATCAGTAAGGCTGATAGTGATGTTGTTCTTCTGGGTGATGGGCAGAAACTTTGTGTAGTTGAAAAAGAGGCAGCGGCATCTGTCAGACAACACTGACATCCTTTCATCTGCATGACACAACCCAGCAACCAACTGAGCAGTGTCATGATCAGCTTTCACCTTGTCACTCCCCATGTCTACTAAAACTTTCACCCTGTGTAACCGATTTCAAGTAAGCAGCCATAATCCTGTCCAGGAGGGAAGCCAGCTGCTACTGCTGACAGGTCGTGCAGGGCAGAGCAGGGTGGCTTCTGCCAACTCACGCTGTTATCCCTCCCTCTCATGAGCGACTGAGTCCCACTCATGTTCACATATAAGGGTAGGGCACTGAGAAGGTGATCAATCTTCATCAATCTGCATCTATTGGCAAAAAAGCAGGTGACAGGCAGGCAGCACCTCCAACAAGGTAACGTGCTCATCCCCTTATCCTTGATTTATGAGGACAGGGTGGGAGAAGGGGGCAAGCAAGGTGTAAAATGCAAAACACTTTTCAACCCCCTGAGCTCAGTACTTTCTCAAACTTGCATCTTCTCTGGATATTCCTTGCTGAGCCAGACACTGCATGCAGCTCTCTCTGGGGTAGTCAGGGTTAAGGGAAAGCAAGCCTCTCTCAGTCATGGAACAGATCTATCATTAGGTGGGGACTAACGATGAAAACCAAACACACACCCAAATTGGAAGGGTAGTCTCAGTAGGATTTGATTTCCTGTTGTGCATGGCCTACACTACCTTCAGGCTATGTGGGATGTGTTGACTTTACCTCTTGGACTGGACGTTTGTGTAATTTTTGTTTTCTTGTGCCCGCTTGTAGCCCTGTAGTGTGTCTTGGTTATGTCTGGCTGGAAAGAGATTAATAATGCTGTAGGGTGGAATATCCAACAGCAATATTCAGTGAGAGTCCTTATTTTGTATTCCTCTGAGTCTTGGGTATCCTGCAATGGCTACAGAGGGAGGGCTCACTTTTTCTCATCCTCTCGATCCTAACATTGGGGGGCAGTTCTGCTTAAAATCTGCTGATTAAAAGTTTAAACACCACTCAACAGACTACCTAAATACATCATGCGCTGATACTGTTGAGGCATTAATTACTTTAAGTCTGCGTGTACTACGCATAAAAACTCTATTTTAAGTGACTGGAGTGGCGGCTTTGGCAGGTTTGTTCCTTTCCTTTTCTCCCAGTGTAGGGGGCTTCTTTTGGAACTGCTCCCTTCCGCTGAGTTGAGTTTGAATCTTTATTATAAATTTGATTCCCTTATACTTATATGTCCCAGTAGGCTGCTAATATTTCTGCTTTAGGCCTGATATGCACATTCCCTGCTGCAAGTGCCAGCCAAGGCTCAAGGCCATCAATCACATCTGCAAATAGTGGAAACTGGAAATCACATACAAACTGCAGTGCGTGGATCTGAACTGCTCCCAGGTGAGGGGTCCCATAGGATTGGAGTGGCCTGGGAGAGAGGCAGGTGGTGGCAGAGGTAAGCATTTCCGAGGAGGGGTGTGACCTCTGCCAGGGCTGGGGGACCAAGCAGGAGACCTCAAAACTGGAGAAGATCTGTCGGCCAAAACAGTTGAGGGCTGTTCAACTGAACTGGAATGGTCAGGACTGAGCCCTAAAAGAGAACCCCCGGGGCTGTATGAGCCCAGAAGGATGGCCCCTAGCCTCTAAAAATGAGATTCCTCCTGGGGAGGCTTCAGGGGAAAGACAGGACCGGTGCTGCAACTCCTACCCGAGCCCCTGCGGGCTCCAAGGCAGGGGTGCTGTCCTGATTCAGTCCCCTCAACCTCTCAGACTCAGAGAGGGACCTCTTCCTCTGAGTCACCCTATGCATCTCAATCACCGTGGCTGACTCCTGAGAGGCGGCCACCACGAGAACACCCTCCCCCACTTCACACACCCTAGCTGGTCCAGAAATTGGCCCAGCCTGAGCACCCAAAGAAGGGGATACACTGCTTGAGGGAGAAGGAGAACCGCCAACTCTAGAATGTCCTCCGGTGCCACCCCCAGCACCAGAAGACCGGTTGGGATCACCGACACCGGTGCCGAGAGTAGCTGCCAATTCTGAAGAGGGGGCTGAATCAGAGTCATAGTCCTGGGAAAGGAGGAGTTGGAGGACTCAGAAGAATCCGGGAGCCAGTCCGGGTCCACCTCCAAATCATCATCCTCACTTGACCCAGACCACCACATCAACTCCTCCACTTCCGGGACCATGAGCAGCACCCCGAGGTGGCCCTGAACTGCTCATGGCACTGCCATGATCCCCGGCATCGGGATCAGAGATGGTGCTGGGAACCAACTTCATACCACCAACGGCGCTGCTCCAATCTCCGCACTGCAAGTGGCGCTGGGATCCGAGACAGCACTGACAGACGGCGCCAAAGAGGACACCAGACCGGGCCTGGAAGCCCTAGGCCATGACGCTGAGGGAGCCTTCACCTCCAGGGAGGTGACTGCCAGGACGGTGCCTCCCGCCCGACTCCCGGAGGAATCAGGTTGGGCCTCCTGCACCGTAGAAGGAGTTTCTGCCGAGGCAAGGCATGAAGAGGCAGAAACCCCCTCTGCCACGGGCCATATAGTACTGGGAGGGGACCCAGAGGAAGGGTCAAGAGACCTGCACTTGGTGTCCCGGGTGTGAGCCTGTCCACCGAAACTCGGCAGTGCACGTCCGACTTTAAATGGGTGCATTTCCAACACTCAATGGTCCATGGAGGATCAGGTGTTGCAACGATCCATATCGTGGTTTGGGCCCAAGCAGGTCAAGCACCAAACATGCTGGTCTAAGACGGAGAAAAGTCAGCTGCAGGGACAATGCAGCATAGGAGGCCAACCCGCCTTGGAGGGTTTCCTCTTGTTCCCCAAATGAGACATGACCGGACGGAAAATAACAAACAGAAATAGTACTCAGCATCATTGAAAAATTAAAAGGAAAGGTCTTACCAGTCGACGGCGCCAAGAAACACAGCTGTACAGAACTAAGCACTAACCGACGGACTAGGCTGCTAACGCAGAAATTTGCTCCACACGAGGTCATGTTGACTAGACAGTGGGAGAAGCAGAACTGGGACGAGGAGGAGTCGAAATCAGTTACTGGCCAACCCACGAGAGCCGCGCAATGCATTGGCCTCGAGGGCAGCACCATCTTGAACTCGGCTCCTCCGCTTTACAAAAAAAAAAAGCTCCAGTGGGGTTCTGTTCCTCCAGCCAGAACAGAACCCACCAGTGATGAATGGTGAAGACTGACACAGATAAGATCAAAGGTTGTGGTGGTCTGCCTTTCCCAAGATCTTTTTACAGGAATCGCAATTTGGTAAATCATGTAGGCCCTGATCTTTTCTTAGGCTTTTCAGTCATGCCAGTTGACTGAAAATAATTAAAATGTATTATTGGTTCCTAAGTTTGTTAAACATTGAACACCACTTTGTGAAATAGTTAAAATAAGTGATAATTTTAAAAATTTAAATCGAAACTATGAGTTACTTCACTAGAATGGTAACTATGATATGTTCCAGGAACCACTCAAGATCCTGAGTAAACTACTAACATATATAAATAATAATATAATTCCTCTAACTAATGCAGATATCCAAAAAAATGAAAATTACGTACTTACCGTAATTCTTGATCTTCTTGGTAATCTCCACTACTCATTTACCCTAATGGGAACTCTGCCCAAGGTGCTAGGACCGAGCGGGAGTCAAAAATCTTCAGGAGGACCAGCACCGAGGTAGGGCCATGAGGAAGCGGTACCGCGAGTCTGGCTCACGCCATATAGGCTACCTTGGCATCGACCCTCCAACCGCTTCAGTACCTTTTTTACCAAGGAGGTGCAGCATAAAGTAACCTAGTGAAACTAACCTATGTCAGACATAAGAAAGTCCGAATGACCTATATAAGAAGGGTCAACACAACAGAGTCTTCACAGCCCAGCCATCAAGGGAGTGAAGATCAAAAACAGATAAGTGAGCTCGGGGGATGGAGGGTGGGCATGTGAATGAGTGGTGGAGACTTCGTCCAAGAAGATCAATAATTACAGTAGGTACATAATTTTCATATCTTCCTGGACATAAAATCTTCACTACTCACTTGCACTAATGGGAGAGTACCGAGCTAAAATAATCCCCCGAGAAGGGCGGCAGGAGAGAGGAGCTCACTTAGGACAGGAGTCCATTAAGGATTGTCCTGCCAAAGGATTGATGCTGTCTGGCATGGACATCCACAGCATAGTGCTTCACAAAAGTGTGCACGGAGCTCCAAGTAGCTGCATTGCAGATGTCTGCAACAGGCATGTTCTGTATTCCTGCCAGAGATGCCGCAACTGCCCTGGTAGAATGAGTGTATACTCTGCCTTCCAGTTAACCTGTGCCATGGAGTAGCATTGGCGAAGACATGCCGCTAGCCACGCCGAAATACATCTGATAGCAACAGGCTGACCCAGCCAGGCCATGCTGAAAGACACAAACAGTTGTTTAGATTTGCGGATCTCTTTAGTTCTGTCTATGTAGAACTGCAAAACCCTTTTAACATCCAGAGAATCTAGGGTACACTCTCTCATTCTGGAAGTTCACAAAGTAGGTCAGAAGAACCAAGGGCTACTTCAGATGGAATTCTGAGACTACTTTAGGAAGAAACTTAGGGTGAGTTCTAAGAACCACCTTGTCTTTGTGAAATACAGTATATGGGGGCTGTGACCAATGCATGTCTTTCAGACACTCTGCGGGCAGAGGTAATGGCTACAAGGAAGGTGGTCCTCCAGGTCAGCAACTTCAGCTTACAAGTTGCTAGGGGCTCGAAAGGTTTACGGGCAGGGACACTGGTTTACTGGGATTGAGAAAGGGCATATTCCATTTTGCACATTGTAAAAAACGGTATTGTCACTGGTGCCTGCTAAGCCAAAATCCGGTTTTACTGGTATTTGGTTCTGTGTACTTTATTTAACAATTTTAACTCTGCTAACATACATTTTAGCAATTTTGACCTCCACTATTGCACATCCTTCCATCCTTGTACCAATTTAAAGTATTTTAGGTACAAGATGTACTAGTGCAGTCTTTATAGACTTATCCAAGGCGTTCGACCTCGTCGACCACAACTTGCTGCTACAGAAGCTGCAAAATATAGGCCTAGACAATCATGCCCTGAAGTGGTTTGGGAGCTACTTATCAGGCAGGGCACAGAGGGTCTCATGGAAAGGGACCATGTCTGAACCACTACCCCTAAACCAGGGTGTACCTCAGGGCTGAATTCTAGACCCCCTCCTGTTTTCCTTGTTTACCAACGACCTGCATACCCACTCCGGGGAGAGCTCGGTTGTGCAGTACGCTGACGATACTGTCATCTTCCGACCCCTGTGTGATGTGGTTGCCCTAGGCCCTCTACTCCAAAAAGGATATCACTTCACTAGAGACTTGGCTATGTAAGAACAGAATGGTACTAAATGCCGACAAGACCAAGGCAATGCTATTCGGGCCATGATCCCTGGGATTTGACAGGTCCTCATCCCTCTCCTTAACCTCACTCTCTGGTAAAGCCATTAACGTAGTCCCCTTCCTTATATACTTAGGCCTCACGTTGGATCAGAATATCACATACAAGGAACACATGGACCAGGTCACCAGGACCCTACATCGGAAACTTGGCACCCTGTACCGACTCAGGGACCAACTCATCCCTGAAGCCAGGCTCTCCATAGCTACCAGCGTCCTTCTACCCAACCTGACCTTTGCGGTCCCTATTATACAGGGCATGGCTAAACAAGAGATTACCAGGATGCAAACCCTATACAATAAAATAGCTCATTTCGCAACCTTAGACCACCCGAGACGTCACCACTGTGACACTTTGGCCAATCTTCATTGGCCCACATTGGTCGCCCGCCTCTAACACCCCTTGATTGTCCAGGCCTACAAGCTTCTCAAACCCCATGCTCCGCCAAGCATTGCCAGGACCATAACCCTCAAACACAACCCAAGGAACCTAAGGACCTCAGATAGAATGCTATTAGAAGTCCCTAGGGTAAGGACAAACGCTGGCGGAAGATCCTTTTCCTCCCAAGCAGCCTGCCAATAGAACAAGCTCCCTCCCAGGTCCAGGCCTCCTCCTCACTCATGAACTTCCCACCAGGCTTAAGTCCCATCTGCTGACCTCAAGCGCATGCCACTGTCATGGCACTTAAAGCTCCTAAGGTACTCCCCTCCTCTCCAACTCCCGTCTCCTAGCTTAACCTTCCTACTACCTGCCTTATACAGACTGCTCGCCAGAGGCCACATGTAACCCCTGAATAAACTATATGCAAAGTACTACTAATTGCTTACATGTCATGATGATAACCATGCCTGTACCCATACCTGCATCCACTGCTTTTCTTTTACCGTGCCTGTAAGCCATGCCTGTATCCACTGCTTTTCTTTTACCATGCCTGTATCCACTATTTTTCTTTACTGTAACCACCTCATGATGTAACTCACAATGCCTCAAATGTTCCTTATGTCTTTGGTCATTCTTATAGCTTGTATTGTTATCCCGGGTCGCCCCTGAAAAAGGGACCTTCAGGGCTCAGTGGGCCTACCCGGTCACCAAAATTTGATAAATAAATAAAAAAAGAAAGAAAGAAAGATGTGATGGCAGCAGCAGCACTACAGCCCCCATCCCTCAGGTGTGATGGCAGTACCAACAGCACTATGGCCCCATCTCTTTCTGGTGTGATGGCAGCAGCAATGGCACTATGACCTCCCTTCCTCAGGTGTGACAGAAGCAGCAGCATTGCGGACCCATCCCTTAGATGTGATGACAGCAGTACTGCATTCCCCTTCCACCAGTGGTGATGGCAGAAGCACTACGACCCCCCCCCCCAATGTGTGATGGCAGTAGCAACAATGCAGTCCACATCCCTCTGGGGTGATGGCAGAAGTGACAGCACTATGATCCCCTTTCTTCAACACCCACACTCCACATGCACAAGTTACAAATTACTGGGTCTCTTTGCTTGTTGGAACTCAGATGTGAATTAATCTGAACCATCACCGCTTAGGTGGATTACCTTTGTTTTTTCCTATCTATAATTTAACTGCCTGAATTGGATTTCTGCCTGTGACACCGCTGACCAGGGTTAGGGAACAGACTTGGATGTTGGAGCGCCAGCTGGTGGGTGAAGGCTTGAGTGTCCAACAACCACTCACCTTCTCCTGGGAGGGAGGGTGGGTTCATGGCTCAGCATCTGCTGGCCCCTGGTGGAGGCCAGAGGCATGACAACATGTCGGCCCTCACTGCGGGAGGGAGTGTGATGGGCGTCGGCTTGTGCCTTGACATCATGTGGCTTGTCACGCTCCCAAGAAAATGGGAAAACACCTGCTGGCCAACCAAAGGACAGCTGCTGGTCCCTCCATAAGCCGGGAGCCCCAGACATGTGTCCGTTCTGACCCCTACCATGCCCAAGACACACAGGAAGCTCTTTGGGGCAATTATCCTCCCCTGGTAGCCTCCCACAGGGGTATGAGCCCACTCAATGAAGGGTTACTTTGCGTTACCTGGTAGCACAGCAGTAAGGAGCAGTGGATGGTGATTGGGACTCAGCAGCAGTGGTAGGGGGCCTTGGGAGACCTGAAGGAGTGGCTGGCCAGGGGGTAGAAGGAGCAAAAAAAATGCTTGAATTTGCTTCTTTGAAATAAAGTGTCTTTACCTAAAAAAATCCACAAGTGATTAGTGGAGGACCTTCAAATAGATTCATGCATCTCCCAGACATGTGGATGCTTTTTTTTCACTTGGTGTACATGAAAAGGGTGTCTCCCAGTTTTCATGCCTGAGCTCAGATGTGAATTGAGTACCACTCTGCCCACCAGCATCATACAGCCCCTGGGGTCTTACCTTCTGTATGTCATTGAATGTGCTTTCAAAATCCACTGGCCAAACATCAGTACACTTAAATACTTAACATTTGTTTTTTACGTCTGCAGTGGATGTAGCCTGCAGACGTTTTGCATCCAAAAAGGACCTACGTCATGTTTTCCATCCGAACAACATGATGAAGTGTTAAAATAGTTTCTTCCACAGACAGCCCAATTACTACGCTGACTGTATGAGGTATAGTAGTTGAACAGCCCTATTTTTTCTCACCACTTGATGTCCTGAGAGTTCCCCTCCCTCGGAGAGTATAACCCGCCCCAACTCCACCCCCACCACTCACTGTATTTTTTTCAGTGCTTGAAGTCTTGAGAGGTCCCCTAATGTATTCTGCAGGACAAGTCAGGAAGCTCATCCTAAATTTAATTACTAAACCTATGTGGAAGCCCTCGAGGGGTCTGCAGCCTTGCAATTTAACAACGATTGTACGGGAACGAATAATGTCGGGACCGGCACAACTCTGATAAACTGTTATTAGTCAACTCCCTTCTCTACATTGGGATAGGAACCTTTATGCATTGTAGAGTAAAGTGTCAGCATACTATAGATACAGTAGCAGGCAACCTACCAGGTCATCAAGCGTCCAATAACATTTGTGACCACACCATTTTTTTTCATAGTAGACAATGCGGTAACTTTCTTTTACTCGAGTCCTTCATGACTTTCTGGGCTAATCTGAAGTTTCTTCAATAAAGCTTGAACACGGAGTCACTAATTATGAACAGCTTTTAAAAAGTAACTGGGTTCCATTTGTTGTTTTGTCCTATAGAGGTTTTTACACTTACTTTTTTGTTTCATTTTAAACAAATTATTCCAAACTTCCCGAGCATGCTCTTTCATCAAACCAGTATTAGAAACAAAAAGTGCTGTAATCTGAGTAAAGTTTCACATTCCTACAGTACGAACATTGCAAGTAATGGATTCATAGGCATTATTGCTCTGCATGAATTTACGCAACTATTCTCAGCATGCAACTACTCTCAGCTATTGCAGTGCAAGACAGAACTTTAAAGTTGCAGTGCTTTAGGCTTCAATGCGTACTCATTCAAAGCAGAGAAGAAATGCGGGTTTGGACACCACATAAAGTCAGCATACTATAGATACAGTAGCAGGCAAACTACCAGGTCATCAAGTGGCCAATAACATTTGCGACCGCACCATTTTTTTTTCATACTAGACAATGCGGTAAATTTCTTTTACTTGAGTCCTTCATGACTTTCCGGGCTAATCTGAAGTCTCTTCAATAAAGCTTGAACATGGAGTCACTAATTATGAACAGCTTTTAAAAAGTAACTGGGTTCCATTTGTTGTTTTGTCCTATAGAGGTTTTTACTCTTACTCTTTTGTTTCATTTTAAACAAATTATTCCAAACTTCCCGAGCATGCTCTTTTATCCAACCAGTATTAGAAACAAAAAGTGCTGTAATCTGAGTAAAGTTTCACATTCCTACGGTACGAACATTGCAAGTAATGGATGCATAGGCATTATTGCTCCACATGAATTTACGCAACTATTCTCAGCATGCAGCTACTCTCAGCTATTGCAGTGCAAGACAGAACTTTACAGTTGCAATGCTTTAGGCTTCAGTGCATACTCATTCAAAGCAGAGAAGAAATGTAGGTTTGGACACCACATAAAGTGAAACGTGAACCACTCACCGATGGCCAGGAAGACCTGTAAGAAGGGCACCATATTTACGACGACTGGTCTATATTTTAACGGACCTGCACCAGCAAAGCTGTTTCCTTTGGAATGGATGCAACAAGTGATGAGGAAGCTTTTTGGTCTGTTATCCGGAAACCACTAGGCAGCTAAACTTTACACCAGCTAAATGACTATACCACTTTAGCTACTGTACCCAATATGGCAACTGAGACAAGGACTAACAGAGACCTACTTTTCGGGAAATTGGGATGAGGGTGAGTGATTTGGCTACTCACATTTATGAATAGGGTACCCTTCCAAGCAGGTGGTTATCACAGTCCACCACAGTGATGGAAATGGGTGGGGCTTTTTTTTCGGGGGTTTTTTTTGAGGGGGGGGACTCATTTCCAGGCATAAACTGAAAAGTCTGACTCCTTTCCAGGAGTAAAATTGGAACAGGCTTCTCCTGTTGAAAATATGCACCATACAGGCTGAAGGTGTAAATAGTGTCCTCCGCATGACCCTCCTCTAAGAAATGATTTCCCACCCTCAAATAAATGCGCTTTCATGTTAGTTAATGGTTGCAGGGTGCTATTTTCACTATATTCACTAAAAATACCACCAACAGCTTAATCTGGTTCAAGGTCAGTTGGCATTCATCTGTATCCCCCTCCCCCGGGTCGTGCCTGAAAATAGGCAGGATTTGTCTAGTGCACTTACCCGGACAACAAAAGCTAAATAAATAAATAAAAATGTTCTTTCTTAATTGTGAGGTACAAGAACTGGACCCTGAGTAGTGGGAGGGAGCATTAGTCATATAAATGTTATATTAATGGAACAGTAAAGTGCCATTTTTTAATAAGCAGCTAAATGTCATTTAATTGCTGAACCATTGTGTGTGTTATTTTTCATAGGAAGCATGCGTTGAATTGCCACAGAATGAAACGGAAGTACATGCCATTTAAAAGGAGAAAACACCACTTTTAACTGATATACACACACACACACACACACACACTGTACCTGGTACAGTGATGGATTTCTGCATGTATGCAGGCTCTTTACTGTACAGCATTAAAGGGGGCATAATAAGGGACCATAATATTTATGCTAGCCTTAGGCTCGATATATTGTCAGAAGTAGTAAGTCACAATTTCCTTAAAATATGCATGGTAATAATAGAAGTGGACATGTTAATTACTAAGCCAGACCTGTGTGTATACACACACACACACACATATACACGTATACGATATATGGAAACACAGACAGACAGATGGACACAACAGATATGCACAGAGACAAACACACATGCAGTACTGTTGGTTACAAGCACACAGGAAAAGTACAATATACAGTCATAATACCCAAAGACACACACACACACACACACACATACACACACATTTTATATCAAGCACAGACAAATGCAAACACGGAACCACATACACAGAGAAAAATACACATTAATAACACACACACCTAAGAAAATACAGATTTTTTTTTTTACAAAAGTTTATTACTCTCTTATTTTGCATTTTATATCTCTTTTTCAAAATCTAGCCTGCTATGAAAAACGGTTGCTCTTTAATGTGCAGACTAGCGGGGGAACAAGACAGACTGCAAGTGATATGTCCGCCAATGACACTGAGTTTTTTTTCTTTCTTTTAAATGTTTACTATATGGGAAACAAATAGCTTTAGTCCCATGCAGCAGTATTTAGAAAAATGAACTTTGACTAAGGAAGTCTGGTAAACACTTCCAATGGAAACGTATAGTAGTAGGTGCACATAAATCATAATGTACATTAGTAGCATGGGCCACGCACACTAACTCCTCATCTGGTCAAATCCTGCAGTCGTTTTGGCTCTGATCAGAGTTTGTTGTTGAAGCAGTCTATCAGGAAACTTTTTGTTGTCACAGAGACTGAAACAGCAGGTGGGAGAAAAGGTGCAAATGATATGGTTCACCTAAATGGGGTGCTGACTGTGAAGCCTTTTCATAAGTAGTAAGGCAGTTTTTTTCCTTGTGAACATACTTTCATTCAGACTAGTTTTCATTCAAATAACTGAGGATTTTGGATGGCCCTGCTGATTATAAACTTGAATGAGCTAGTTGGTAACTTGCGTTTAGCAATCTACAACCTAGATGCTCATATGCAAAAAATACAATAAAAACCTGACTAAAATCTACAAAACAAGCTTATAAAACACATAATATGTATCTGAACATTTATCTTTACCTACACAAAATTATTGCAGCCCAAGTAAAACTTGAGTAAATTACACCGTACCCTGACTACTATTCTATGATGCAGTACACATATATTGGTATTTTTTTTTATATTCTTTGTAAACCAGGTAAGGCCCACTAGGCAGAACTGCCTGTTTTCAGGAGTGACCTAGAAGCACTGGGGAGGTTAAGTGACTTGCTTGGAGTCACACAGTATGCAAGTGGAGGTTGTGGGAATCAAACCCAAGTCTGCTCGATGTACCCAGTCCAATCACTGTTTATTACTCTAACCACTAGGCTATACTGCCAGCCATAATTTATTTAGTTTTTGTTGACCAGGTAAGTGCACTAGACAAATTCTGCCTATTTTCAGGCACGACCCGGGGGGAAGGGGATACAGATGAATGCCAACTGACCTTGAACCAGATTAAGCTGTTGGTGGTATTTTTAGTGAATAAGGGAAATTTGGCCAGGACACAAGGGAAATTCCCCTACTCTTTTTCGATAAGTGCCATGGGATCTTTAACATCCACCTGAACTACCACCAATCCAGGCAGATGGGACCTCGGTTTAACGTCTCATCCGAAAGACGGTAACACCCAGATATAATGTTTTAATATATGATTTTAATAATAGTGCACAGTACCTACAGTACAAATTATGAACATGAAACACTTTACAACATTTTACTAAAACTGAACTATTTGCCACTCCAACTGCTTATTTTTTCTTACACCAAAATGGGTGAATAGTTGACAGAGCACTGTAAATGGCTTTTGATCAGGCTTCATTATTCTACATTCAGAGACAGATACAATTTGTTTATTCTGGATGTATTTAATATTGATTTTCTGTGGCTCACTAAATAGAATTTAGCATTGTCTGAGGCAGATGCTTTTACATTTTGGAAAGGGAACACATCCTATCCATTTAGGATTCATGTTAGAAACAGAAGTTTTCTTCATATTTAAAACATATTCAAGTGTCAGTGTATTCATTTAGTAGTTTATGTTGACTAAGAAAAAATTACTCACCTTAGTAATGTTGTTTCTTCTAATGGAGTCTTGCTATATTATAGACATTAGCAGTTTGTTCCAGCTCTAGAACTGCCCCGAAGTGAAATGGTTAAAACCATTCCAAAATAGAATTTTGGCACGAGAGCAGCTCTATCTGTGTCATTTCAAACTTGAACTGTCAGATCTTTACGAGCCAAACTCACTAAGGTCTGTGTGGAAGCTGTAACCTACACTAGCCAAATGGCTACCTAAATAATAACAACCATTGATGGTCCCAACACCCAAGACTCAAGTCAGGGGACCAGAAATACTAACACCATTCTAATAATATGAAAATGGAACATAAGTATAATAAAATACACACACGCATACATACACACCCCAAAGTCCCAAAGGGACAAAATGCTAACAGGACATAAGTAGTACCACACTAATTGCGCACCTACCAAGTAGAGGTTCTGAGAGGGCAGGTTGGGGGAGGTCTATAATATAGCAAGACTCCATTAGAAGAAACAACATTACCAAGGTGAGTAATTTTTTCTTCAAACAACATGAAGTCTTGCTATATTATAGACATTAGCAGAATACACAGCAGTACCTCCATGGAGGAGGGGCAGAACCTACTTAGGGAATAGGCTCTGAAGAACAGGCTGCCAAACCGAGCATCTCTCCTGGCCTGGACATCCAGGGAGTAATGCTTGCAAAAGTGTGTACCGCTTTTCCAAGTAGCAGCCTGGCAAATCTCTAATAAAGGGATATCTCTGGCAGCAGCTAGAGACGCAGCTGTACCCCCTGGTAGAATGAGCCCTCAAACCAGGGGGGGGCTCTGCCCACTTTCTGATAACAAAATTGGATACAAGAGACAATCCACCTGGCTATTGATCTCTTAGTGGCAGGTTTGCCTTTCCCAACTTCACCATAGGTAAGGAAAAGTTGGAGGGATTCAACCCAGACCTTTGGTACGCCTATATAATAACTAAGAGCTCTTAACATCCAGGCTGTGCAACCTCCTCTCACCCAAAGAGGAGTGATCAGTGAAAAATACTGGAAGGAGATAGATTGATTAAGATGGAAATCTGAAACCACCTTAGGCAAAACTTCCTATTAGTCCTAAGGACTACCTTATCCCTGTGGAAAGAAATAAAGTCAGTCTCCACTGACAAGGCTTTAATTCACTTATGCGTCTGGCAGAAGTGATAGCCACTAGAAAAACAGTTTTCCAAGTTAGGTACTTAAGCTCTGCAGAAGACAGATGTTCAAAAGGGGGTTGCATTAACTGGGCAATGCAAACATTAAGGTCCCAAGCAGGGGCCGGTTCCCGAAAGGGAGGATTAGTATGGAGTAACCCCTTAAAAAACTTGGAAAACACAGGATGAGAGGAAAGAGGGGATGACTTTCCTGCTGACACAAAAGCAGACACAGCTGCCAAATGAACTCTCAGGGTAGCTGGTCTGAGACCCAAGGAATTAAGATGTACCATGTAATCTAACAAAATGGGCAATTCAGCAGATTCTGGGAAATATTTTCCCAGCACACCAAATGGAAAACCTTTTCCATTTAGAACTATAAGTAGCTCTAGTGGAAGGCTTTCTGAAGCCTTTAGGATCTCAAGAACACCCTGAGAGAGGTGTAAATCAGCAAACTCTAACTCCTCAAGAGCCAGGTCTTGAGGTTGAGGATTGAAGTCCGGATACCAAACCCTTCCTGGGCACAAGTCAACAGATTGTGATTCCTGGGGAGGCACAGGGGAAGATGGACTGTCAGAGACAGAAGGAGTGGGTACCAGGGCTGCCTGGCCCAATCCGGGGCAATCAGAATCACCCTGCAAGGCTGAGATCTGATTTTGACTAGTACTTTGAATAGGAGAGGAAGGGGGGAAAGCATAGAGAACTTCCTCCCAATCCAGAAGAAGGGCATCCAGGGAACTGAGCCCAGCACTGAGGCCTGCAACAGAACAGAGGAAGTTTGTGATTGTCTGGGGCTGCAAAAGATCTATCTGAGGGATGCCCCACCTGGCAAAACTATCCCCAGCACTTGAGGATCCAGGGACCATTCGTGATGGCCCTGGGAAATCCTGCTGAGGGCATCCGCTAGGACATTTTCCTTCCCTGGAAGATGAACTGCTATGAGGGAAGTGTTCAGGGAATAGGCCAGAGACCACAACTTCATTGCCTCGGTGCACAAGGCCGAAGACCGAGTGCCCCCCTGTTTGTTGATGTACCACATTGTTGTGGTGTTGTCTGTTCTGACTTGTATCACCTTGTCATGGACAGATGCAGAAAAAGCTTGAAGAGCTAAAAAGACAGCTCTGAGTTCCAGCAAATTGATGTGGAGCAGAGATTCCTGGGGGACCAGACTCCTGAGTGGAAAGGTCGCCATGTGGGCTCCCAACCCAGAAGGGAAGCATCTGTAGTGAGAGTCAAGTCGTGAGAAGGGGAAATGAAGGGACCCCCACTCTTAATTGCTCTGATCCTGCCACCACTGGAGAGCTAGGATCAAGGTTCGAGTCACTGGGACCAACTTGAAAGGGGGTCTTCTTCTGAGACCAAAAGGTTCTCAAGTGAAACTGAATGTCTCTCATCTGAAATCTGGCTCCCTGCACAACAGCTGTGGATGCAGCCATGTGCCCCAGGAGCTGCAGAAAGTGTCTTGCTAGTCGAGAGACGTGCAGAGTGAAGGAAGAGGCCAGAGCCACTAAATTCCTACCCTTTCTGGGGAAGAAAGGCTCTGGCTAGCTTTGTGTCCATTCTGCCCCTATAAAGGTGAGTACCTGGACTGGTTCCAGAACCGACTTTGGTAGGTTTAGCAGAAAACCCAGGGAGGTGAGAAGCTGCTGGGTGACCTGCAGGTGAGATTTTACCTGTTCTGGGGACTGGCCTACAATGAGCCAGTCATCTAGATAGGGAAAAACAGCAATCCTCTGCCTCCTTAAGGGCCACTGCCACTGCTAGACACTTTGTGAATACCATTGAGCAGAGGTAAGGCCGAAGGGCATTGCTCTGAACTGGTAATGACCTGAGGGCAGTTCAATCTGAGGTACTTGATGGGATCTTCTGATTAAGACATGGAAATAGGCATCCTTGAGGTCCAGGGAGGCTAGCCAGTCCCCTGGCCTTAGGGAAGATAAAATCATTGCCAGAGTTACCATTTTGAACTTTGGTTTCAAAAGATGCTTGTTCAGATATCCGAGATCTAAAATGGGCCGCCATTCGCCTGTCTTTTTTGGGGTAAGGAAGTATCTGGAATACAGACCCCTGCCCTGATGCAGGGGAGGAACCCTTTCTATTGCTCTGAGAGCTAACAGGGATGAGACCTCTGTTTCCAGAGCGAGGGTCTCTGAAGCACTTGCAGGTAGAAAAAGTCTGCTTCTCAACTTGGGAAACTTTTTGAAGCTGAGAACCAGACCCTGGCTTACTACTTCCAGAACCCACTTGTCTGAGGTTAAAGAAGCCCAATTCTGACTGAAGGAAGCCAGCCTGCCCCCCACTGGTACAGGAGAATCGGTCCTGGGTGCCTGTTTCGCAGGAGCTTTAGGCTGGGGGGTGGGAGCAGGTCTGCCCACCCCTCGTCTGCCCCTGCCTCTGAAGAAGCCCCTCTGAGCAAGGCAGAGGAGGCCTGAGTCTGGTAGAAAGGCCTGTGAAAAGGCCTACCCCTACCCCTGGGGGCATGCCTTTGAGGAGTGGCTTGCCGCTCCTTAGCCTGGGCACTCTTGTAAGTAGTCCTATATTCATCCATCTTCTTCATGTAATTCTCTGTCTGCTCTCCAAACAGAGAATTTCCCACCACAGGAAAATCCATAGCCTTAGTCTGGGTATCCTGTGACAAACTAGTACACCTGAGCCAGGCCAAACTACGAAAAGCTACAGATGTGGCCATGACCCTAGAGGAAACATCATTAACATCCACAGCAGCATGAAACTGAACCTTAGAGGCTTCAATGCCATCAGCAGCCACCTGTTCTAGTTCACTAGCCAGCTGGCCATGGGCCTGCTTGGCCAATTGCATAACAGTATCCCATCTAGATTTCTGATACCTAGCTACATAAGCCATATAATTTGCTTGCCTGAGTCCCAGAGAGGCTGCCATATACTGTTTTTGCCATGGCATCAATCTTCCTGGAATCCTTGTCAGGAGGATGTGAAGCCAAGGAATATTAGCTTTATCACAGGCAGCAGCCTGAACTACTCAACATGACTGCATTGCTGAGAAGGAATTCTGTATCAGGGCCTGACAATGATACCTTCTGTCCATCTTTTATCTACAGGAGGCACAGAATTAGGAGCTTTAAAATGTTAATTGTTTGTTTCTAAAAGACTTATGTAAAGGAATAGACAATCTCCTAGACTCTGAATATCCATCATTTCTACAAAATCAGGCTCCTCTTGCTCATCCACAGCCTCTTCTAAAGGAAGCTGGAGGGTTTCAGCAACTTTTATAAAACATAAAATGAGATGGGGACTCAGACAGCATAGGGGAGATTCTAAAGGTCTGTCTGGGGAGATGTCCGTTCAATGGCACACCCAGACCTTCCCAGCCACATTCATACTGTTCATAATCCTCCCTCCTCCTCTGGTTCATAAAATTCCTCAATATCATAATCCTGAACCACTGGGACCGGACAAACCGACCTTTTACCAGATAGTGGTGGTTCGGGCCGGACCCTGAGACAGTGACTGGACAATTTGTATGGCTTTTGCTATCTCTGCAGCAGTTGGAGAAGGAATTTTGGACTCCAGACCTGCTGATTTTCTTGTTTTCTTTACTGGAATTGGTTCCTCAGAACCAGCTTTTCTTATGCCCGAGGAAGTCTGGCCCTGGTCAGAGGGCACTCCCTCTGGTTCGGTTGGCACCGAACCGGGCTGGCCATCCAGGTCAGCGGACTTTTTGGCCTCTCGTTCCCTGAGCCTGCCCAATCTTTTTTCCAGGGTGGCTGCAGGAAAATTCTTACATACCTGGCAGTCTGACTGGAGGTGGTCAAACCCCAGACAATAAACACATGTGGTGTGTGGGTCAGCCTTGGCAAAGACTTCCCCACAAACATCACAGTGTTGAAACCCAGTGGGCCGGTTTTTCTTTTGGGTTTCTCAGACATAATGCCAACCTAACCAAAACTTGCCCTTTTAACGGCAGTGCCAGGCAAGACACCCTTATCGGTTCCTAATCAGGTGTCACGGTATCGGAAAACCGTAATAAATCCGCTTTTTTAGAACCGATAAGAACCGGAACCACACTCTAAAATAGTAACTTTTAGTTTTAAATGAGTTTTAAACCCACTGATCGGTTCAAAACCAAACCGATAACTTACAAGTTCCACACAGACAAAACCTTCATTTACTTACAGGTTACCACAGATGGAGCTTGAACCGAGCAGTTTTCGGTTAAATAAAACTATTCTCGGTTAAATCCAACAGAAAACACTTTTAAACCGAAATGAACCGAGCAGAAGGAGAAATCTCGGAGCGACTGTTCACTGAGGCAGAGTAAAGAATCTGACAGTTCAAGTTTGAAATGACACAGATAGAGCTGCTCTCGTGCCAAAATTCTATTTTGGAATGGTTTTAACCATTTCACTCCGGGGCAGTTCTAGAGCTAGAACAAACTGCTAATGTCTATAATATAGCAAGACTTCATGTTGTTTGAATATATGTTGCCGAAAAACAGTAAAGGATTTATTGTGAAGCATTCAGGATCTATAGTAGAACTCCCACAATTTCCCAGCAAGTTTTGCAAAAAATCTCTGCAATTTCAGGCTACTTTTCCTGCAATTTTCCAGTGGCCCTGCCCATGTGTGCTGATACTTGTATTTTTATTTGTATCATACAGTGTAATATAAATAGTAAAAGACTCTTAGGCACATACTACATGAAAACTGTGGTTTCAGGAAGGAAAGCAATCCTCAGGTGATGCAGACGTTGGTGGGAAGCATGGGTGGTTGAACTGAATGGCTGTTTACAACAAAGCAGTGTGAGTGATTTCCTTACTGACTCTATATGCAGCAAAGCAGTAAGAATGTGAAGCACAGCAGCATTCATTTTAGGATGCTGAAATCTGGGTCGGCCTGCTGGTGCTGAGGTAGCACTACTGCTTGCAATGCCAGCGACCCTGAGTCGGAAGCAAACTCAGGTTGCTGGAGGTCTGGCCAGGGGAATAGGATGGAGCACCCAGGGGACTGCACTCCTCCTCTGGGGAGCATGGGCTGCAGGTCCTGCTGCTTTACCACCACCCATGGCAATGGTGCTGCAGAGTGATCAGGAGGAGAGGACGCTAGCCAAGATCTGGAGCAGTAGCATGTCTCTATGTGACCTACGTCCTTGAATCTCTTCTAGTGTCGGTGCCCTCAGGGACAGAGACCAGAAAACCAGGAACAATCACTTCACATTGGCCACTGGCAGAAGGGACCCAGGTGCCCCAGACTTCATAACCAGGCTCCATGAGGGACCCACTGAGCTGCCCGACACACACTAAGGTAGTGTGAAGGGGTGACCTGGGGTCCCCTCCCTTCCCACCTGGGGAGGTACAAACCAGGCAGGATAGGGACAGGCCCACAGGAGCTCCTGAGCATTACCTGGGGGTGAAGCTAGGGGATGCCCAGCATAGGGATCTCTGAAAAGTGGAGACTGATGCTGTGAGAAGGGGACATAGAAAGAGAAAATAAAAAAAAAATGATGAAATCTTAGAGATTCTGTGCAGTGACATGCAATTTCCATGAGGCACCGGTACAAGAATTCAAAATCCGCAAAACAAGCAGGATTCTGTGATTGTTATCGGTGTTACTGATAAAAATGGAAAACCAGGGTCCCTGTTTATGGGTGAGCATGTCTAGTACAAGGTTAATGTCCCAGGTGGCCACCGGTCTTCTGACTAGTGGCCTAGTGTGAAGTATACCTTTAAGGAACCTCTTGACCAAAGGTAACTAAGCCAGAGACAAGGAGTGTACAGGCTCGTGGTATGCTGAGATCGCGCAGAGGTGAACCTTCCTGGCTGAGTTTTGCAGTCATGTATTTGACAGGTCCAGAAGATACTCCAGGACTTTGTTAGGTGGGCAGGAGAAGGGGTCCAGGGAGGATTGTGCACACCAGATGGAGAACCGCGTCCACTTTGCCATACAAGTTTTCCTAGTAGCTAACTTGCATACT
Organism: Neoceratodus forsteri; assembly: GCA_016271365.2. NCBI lineage: Eukaryota > Metazoa > Chordata > Ceratodontiformes > Ceratodontidae > Neoceratodus > Neoceratodus forsteri. The sequence continues at coordinate 523,269,608 of CM057458.1, forward strand.
GCTAGAAGAATGCCTGAGACCCTATGTGAAATGTCAGACATACTCATTTCTATCTCCTCAGGAACCATGTGTGGCGGTGAAGGGATCTCAGGTTGAGATGGACCACTGGGCCCTGGGTCAGCAGGTTCATTTGAAGTGGAAGCTGTCTCTGTGAAGTTTCCAATGATCTGTTGATTAATGGAAACCAAATTTGATGAGGTCAGAATGGGGCGATGAGGATCATTCTGCCGCCTTGTGCCTCCAGCTTGAGCAGTACCCTCTGAACTAAGGAAAGAGGAGGAAATGCACACAGAAAGCATCTTGTCTACTGCAGTCTGAGTGCTTCCTGACAGAAAATACCAGGTTCTGGATTTCTGGAGCAGAATAGAGGCAGTTTTGCATTGAATGGGAATGCAAAAAGGTCCAGGTCTGGTATTCCCCACTCTTCGAAGAGCGATTGCACAATGCTGGTGTCAAGAGACCACTCATGAGGATCCATTTCCATTCTGCTGAGACGATCTGCTAGATCATTCTGCACTCCTGAAAAGTACACTGCTTGGATCAGGGCTTTGTGCTCCAGGCACTACTCCCACACTCTCATCACTTCCCTACACAGATGGTAAGAGTGTGCACCAAATGTACTACATCACTGCTCTGTTGTCCATTTGAAGGAGAATGATCTAATGACAGAGAACGTCCTTCAGAGCTCGGACTACGTACAGTACAGTACAGCTCTTATTTCTAGGACATTTATGTGGAGTTGAGACTTGTCCTGATTCCATTGATCTTGGGTGTGGAGATCTTAACAGTGAGCTCCCCATCCGAGTAGGGATGCATCCGAGGTGATGGAGATCTGAGATTCCAGTGGGGCAAAGGGAAACCCTTTCAGAAGGTCGTCCTCAAGTCCACTATGTGAGTGACCATTTTAGAGGTTCCGTCACCTTGATGTGAAAGGACTGAGGATGTGTAGTTGGGGACCACTGAGTACTGAGCATCCACCGAGTAGTCCTCATGTGAAGATGAGCCAGAGGCACAGTGAACACTGAGAATGCCATGAGACCCAGCATCCACTGCATCGAGAGGGCTCGAACTGAGTCATTCTCTCTGATGAAGTGGGCCATCTGAAGGATGTCATTCCTCCTGTCCTCTGGAAGAAAGGTTTTTGCATTGGAGGTATCCAGAAGGGTCCCTATGAAGAGGAGCTGTTGGGGGTTTGTACTTGCGATTTTCCTAAATTCAACAGAACTCCTATGGACATGAGTATCTTGTGAGTATCATGTCTGGAGGAGCTTGCTAGTAGTCAGTCATCCAGATATGGGAACACTTGAATTCTGAATTTCCTGAGATGCGCTGCGAGAATTGCAAAGCACTTTGTAAAGACTTGAGGCGCCGAGGATAGCCCAAAGGGCAGGACCTTGAAGTGGTAGTGCTGACCCAGCGCCACAAATCAGAGATACTTGTGGTGGTTTGGGTGTATGGGAACAGGTTGGTAGGTGTTCTGCATGTCCAAGAAGGCCAGCCAATCGTTCTGGTGAATCAGAGTGCTGAATGATATCATCATGAATTTCTCCCTGTAAAGGAATTTGTTTAACTTCCTTAGATGAAGAATGGGGTGCATGCTGTCAGTTTTCTTTTGAACTTGAAAGTAATGGGAGAAGAAACCTGTGTTCCACTGACCCAGCGGAACTACTTCTACTGCCCTGTTGTTCAGAAGGCCTTGAAACTCAGAAGTAAGAAGGTCTGACTGAAAGACAGACAGCTTGGGCTGCTGTTTGGGTGGATGATCCGGAGGAGTTTCCAAAAGATTTAGAAAGTAACCCTCTGGATTATTCTGAGCACCCATTTGTCTGATGTGACTGGCTTCCACTGGTTGTAAAACTGAGTCTGACACCCTCCTAATGCCGAGGAAGAGTCCCCCTTGGACAGCTGAGGTAGGACTTGGGCTGGAATCTCAGAGGGTGGCAATAGATGCTTTTGGGACATGTGCCTTCTGTTGCATTTTCTTTTGTGGCTGGGGGGCTTGATTCTTGTTGAAGCCCCCCTCTGCCTTTGCCACGAAAGGGCTGACATTATGAAAGTGCCGCCGGTTCCCACACTGTTGAGGGGCAGCAGAGGGCAGCCTGGCTGTTTTGATAGCTGTTCTGGTTTTCTGTGTGGCCTCTAGTGCCTGCTCCACTTGAGGGCCAAACAAATAAGTTCCATCAAATGGTAAACTCAAAACTCTCTGTTGGGCATCATTTGTGAATCCTGATTTTCGTAACCACGAGTGGTGTCAGGCGCATACACCAGCTGCTGCTGCTGCCCTGGAAGCAGTGTCAAAGGTGTCCATATTAGCTTTTCGTTGCTGATTGCTGGACTCGGTGACCCTAGTAATGGTCTGGAGAAGCTCTGAATCAACGTCTGACTCCAGAAGAACTTCCACAGTGACTTTGAGTGAATGCCAGAGGGTATACTCATACTGGGAGAAATAACCCTGGTAGCTAGCAATGCGCAGACCCAGGGTAGAAGCAACGAAAACTCGCTTCCCCAAGGTGTCAGTTTTACAAGATTCCTTGTTTATGGGATGTGCTGTAGATTCCTGAGGAAGGATGGCTTTGTCACACTCTGCCGAAACAACTATGGCATCAGCAAAGGCTTGAGAGGCCAAGATCGGTCAATCCTTGGGGGGCACATACTTCCTGTCTATGGATTTAGCCATGGAAGGAATAAACACCAGATTATTCCACACCATTTGAGAGAGTGACTCAAAAGAGGGCTGTATCAGAGGGGTCAATTCCACAGGAGTATCTGGAATGTGCAGATACTGCAGATGCAGCAATTTCCCCAGATCAATCTCTGAAGTCTGGAGAGAGAAAGTGGAATTTATGTTCTTTAGCAGAGACTTAAAGGAAAGGTCCTTGACCAGAGGCTCTGCAGAAGGAGAGGGTTTATTTGCCACTCTGAGAAAAGAATCATCATCAAAGTCAGCTCCTAATCAAAGATCAGGATCAGGCTCAATATCATCTCCTACTAGCACCAGAGGGATAGTATATATAGGAAAAGGAGTAAAAAGAGGAGGAGGAGGTGCTCTGCGAATTGGAGTTGAAAACACGGTGCCCTAGGCAGCGCTGAATGTGCAAACAGCGCCGGCACAGGGTGTGGCATCAAAAGAGAAGACAGTGCCAGCTCAGGGAGCGGTGTCAGGTGCGGCCCTGCCAAGACAGGAGTCAAAGTCGGCACCACCCTAGGCACCGCAGAAACACCAGAGGGTCCCAACCCAATTCTCGGAGTCAGGGAGGAAGATCTGAGAAAATTAGAAGGAGAAAATGGCACTTGTGCTGGCCCCTGCACCATAGCCATATAGAAACATAGAATTTGACAGCAGATAAGGACTGCTTGGCCCACCTAGTCTGCCCATTTCCCCTACCTGATGGATAAGCTGCAGATTCTAGTTAATCAACAGCTTACTTCCTCCTACCCCCACTAGAATTGCCTTATGCTGGTCCCATGCATTCTTGAATTCTCCCACTGTTCCTGGCTCCACAACCTCCTCAGGAAGGCTGTTCCATGCATCCACAACCCTCTCTGTGAAAAAATACTTTCTAACATTACCTCTGAGCCATCCCCCCTCTATCTTCATATTGTGCCCCCTTGTTCTTGTACATCTCTTCTTCTGAGAGATGCTACCCTCTTGTACTTTGTTAATTCCCTTGAGATACTTGAAAGTTTCTATCATGTCCCCCCTTCCCCTCCTTTCCTCAGGGTATACATATTAAGCCGCTTTAGTCTCTCCTCGTATGCCTTCTGGTGCAGACCCTGCACCACTTTGGTTGCCCTCCTCTGAACAGCCTCCACTCTGTCTATGTCTTTGCGGAGACGGTATCTCCAGAATTGCAAGTAGTATTCCAGATGGGGTCTCACTAACTGTCTGTACAGAGGGATGACAACTTCCTGTTTTCTACTGTTGATGCTCTCCTTATGCATCCCAGTATCCCCCCAGGCCTCCTTACTGCCTTCTCACATTGCTTACCCACCTTTAGGTCATCTGATATAATTACTCCTAGGTCTCTTTTGATTTTTGTTGTTGTTATAAACTCACCCCCCATTGTGTACTCTTCCCCTGGGTTTTTGTTTCCCAGATGCATTACCTTGCACTTATTTGCACTGAATCTGAGCTGTCACATATCTGACCATTCCTTCAACCTTGCCAAGTCCCTTTTCATCCTTTCCACCTCACCTTGTGTATCAACTCTGTTGCAGATCTTTGTATCATCTGCAAAGAGAAATACCTTTCCTTCCAGATGCTCTCCAATGTCACTTATGAAGACATTAAAGAGGACCGGTCCCAGTAGCGAACCCTGCGGTTACCCGCTAGTTATCCTCCTTTCTTCACTGTGGACTCCATTTACTATTACCCTTTGTGTCCTGTTGTCCAGCCAGTTTTTTATCCAGGCTACCACCTTGGGATCCACTCCAAGGCTGGCTAACTTGTGCATTAATCTTTTGTGTGAGACTGTGTCAAATACCTTGCTAAAATCTAGGTAGGCCATATCAACAGCCCCTCCCTGGTCTACTACTTTGGTTACCCAGTCAAAGAAATCTATTAGGTTCATCTGACATGACCTTCCTGCTGTGAAACCATGCTGCCTTGGATCCTCTGCCCCATTGGCCTCTAGGTACTCAACAGTTCTTTCCTTCAGAAGTGATTCCATCATTTTCCCTACCATTGAAGTCAAACTAACTGGTCTGTAGCTTCCTGCCTCTGCCCTGCTCCCACTTTTGTGAAGTAGAATCACATTTGCCCTCCTCCAGTCCTCAGGTACCACCCCATCCTCGCATGATTTGTTAAAGAGAGTAGTCAGTGGTGTTATTAGTTTTACCCCTAGTTCTTTTAGAATTCTTGGGTGAATCCCATCAGACCCCATTGCTTTGTCCACTCTCAGTTTCAAGAGTTTTTCAAAACCCTTTCTTCTGTGAATGGACTGGTATCGACCACCCTATTCAGAGTTTCTCTCTTGTTTGGTTTAGGTACCTCCCCCTCCTCTTCCGTTGTGAACACTGAGCAGAAATATTCATTCAGTATCCCTGCTTTTTTACTGTCACCCTCTGCCCACATTCCCTCCCTTTTATTAAGTCTCTGTAGCCTTCCCTTGGTCTTTCTTCGATCCTTAATGTACCTATAAAAGGTTTTATCCCCCTTCTTAACAGAGTTGGCTATCTTTTCCTCAGTTTGTGTCTTTGCTATTCTGACTGCCTTCCCTGCCTCCTTCTGCTTTAACTGATAAAGTTCTCTGTCCTGCTCCTTCTGTGTTTCCTTATATTTTCTGAATGCTATCCTTTTCTCCTTAACTGTCCCTGCCACCTCTTTTGAGAACCATAGTGTTTTTTTCCCTTCATTTTGTTTTGTTGATTTGCTTCACACAAAGGCTTGTTGCCTCTGTGATGGCTGTTTTGATTATTCCCCAGTGTTCCTCCACCCCTCCACCTTGCCCATTTGCTAGTGCTTTTCTGAGGCACTCTCTCATTTTCCCAAAGTCAGCCTTCCTGAAGTCCAATACTCTTGCCTTTGTATGGCTTGACTCTATGGCTTTGTTTATTGTGAACCACACTGTTTGGTGGTCACTTGTTCTCAGAGAGCTACCCACTTCTAAATTTGAGATCCTTTCTCCTTCCCCATTTGAGAGTACCAGGTCTAAGATAGCTCCTTCCTGAGTGGGTTCCAACACTAGCTGTTTGAGGCATGCCCCCTGTAGGGCATCAAGAATGACCCTGCTCTTGGATGTGCCCGAAGAAAAGGTACTCCAGTTAACATCTGGTATATTCAGGTCCCCCATCAACTATATATCCCCTTTTTCTGCCATTTTGAGGACGTCTTCTATCATTTCCTTGTCCATTTCCTCCCCTTGAGATGGGGGTCTGTACCCAACCCCCATGCGGATTGTGGTGCCATTTCCTGTCTCCAGGGTGACCCATAGTGACTCGTCGACTTCTTGTTTACTCTTTAGTTCTGTTGCTTTAATCCTTCCCTTTTATAGAGAGCTCCTCCTCCTCCTCTTTTAGCCACCCTGTCCCTCCTGTAGACTGTGTATCCTGGTATGTTGACATCCCAGTCATAGTTCTCTGTGTACCATGTTTCAGTGACTGGCACAATATCCAGGCATCCCTCTTCCATCAAGGCCACTAGTTCAGGGGGAAAAGCACCGGAGCCTGGCATCAATGGCACAGGTGAAGGTGCTGCATGACTAGGAAGTCCCAACTACCCTGCTCACAGGTTTGCACCCGTTAGGCCTGAAGGCGCTGGAGACGGACCCGCAGGCTTGGGCAGGCTTGGACAGGCAGGACACCCACCAAACCCATTGCCCCATAACAGCGGCCTAATGATGAAACTGCCCACCGGACCCCCCCAGAGGGTGCGGGGGAACTATGAAGTTGAGGATGTCAGTCACCAAGAACAGAGGTCGTAGGGGATGCCAGAAGAGTGGGAGTCAGACTCCTACCTCTCGCCATCAACAGTCGATGTGCAGACATACCAGTGGGTGACCTTGAGCGATACCATTTCTTCTTCAACGGGGGGGGGGGTTGAAGAAGAACTCAAGGTTGAGCAGTGCCGAGTCCTCAACAAAGATTGAGAATGGGACCACTTCTTTTTGTGCTTTTGAGAGGACTGCCCATCCCCCCAAGCACCAGACTGCCTGTAGTCAGACCCCACTCAGTAGAGGGCGGTGAACCAGACCCAGCCCTGCTGAAAACACACCTTTTATGTGAAGTCTCCCTACCATCAACGGCCCCGTTCATGGTCGACTCCATTGAAGGCGGGCTGAAGAAGACTTCTTCGCTTACAAATATTGACTTTTCCTCTTTTTTTTTTAAACACTGAATTACTAAAATAAATAAAAACTAATCAATACTGAACGATATGACTGCTGTCATCATACAGAGAAGAAGATTTGACTCCTGGTGGGCAAGCAACGTCGTCACTGAAGTGCACTCGACGCGGAAAAAGGAACTGAGGCAGTTGGAGGGTCGACACCGAGGTAACCTATACGGCGTGAGCCAGGCTTATGGTGCCACTTCCTCATGGCCCTACCTCGATGCCGGTCCTCCTGAAGATTTTTGGATCCCACACAGTCCTTGCGCCTACGACGTAGTTCCCATTAATGTGAATGTGTGGTGGAGACTTTGGCCTGGATATTCAAAAGGGTTGCGCCATGCACAACAGGGTTGCGCATGCGTAAGTCCAAAATGCGCCATTCTGCGATATTCAGCAGGAGGCAGTTACGCCACTGGCATCAGGTTGCGCAAGAGAGCAATGCAAATGAATGCATGCTCAACAGGAGGGGGAGGATCCATGCATAACCTGCGCAACCCGATATTCAGTCGGGTTGTGCAGAGTTGTGCATGCGCAACACCCAACCTGCGCCTGCACAACCTTGAGCCCCAAAAAGGCTTAAGTTGAGGGCCACCCACAGGTGAGCTGCTGCATTGCAGGCGCAACACAGCAGCTGCCACCCCTGGCTGGCCCCAACTCTTCCCTGTGCCCCCACCAGCCCGATCGCGGGCATAGTGTAACTCTCCCCGCCCACACATCTCCCACAGCCCGATCGCGGGCAGTACAGGTACATGTAACACCCCCCATATCCCGAAGCCCGATCGCGGGCATAGCGTGTATGAACCCCCAGTGCCTGATCGCGGGCAGAATGTAACCCCCAACCCAAATATCTCCCTGTTGGTCCAGTGGACCGTAAAGCCCGATCGCGGACAGAATCATCACAAACCCCCAAACATCTCCCTGGTGTCTAGTGTCCCCCCCACCCACGAAGCCCTCCACCCGCTCCCCGCGGCGGCGGGCGACAGCATCCACCCGCCTGCCGCCCGCCGCCCACCCGACTGACTGTCGGTAGGGCTGCGCCCAGTGGTGCAGAGCTACAGCCAATGGGCTTGCAGCCTACCGTACATGACAGTCAGATTTGTGAAGCTCTGCACTACTGGCGGCAGCCCACCGGACAGTCAGTCGGCGGGCGCGGGCGGCAGGCGGTGGATGCTGTCGCCGCCAGCCGCGGGGAGCGGGTGAGGGGCTTCGTGGGTGGGGGACACTAGACACCAGGGAGATGTTTGGGGTTTGTGATGATTCTGCCCCCTGCGATCGGGTTTACGTCCACTGGACCACCAGGGAGATATTTGGGTTGGGGGCAGCATTCTGCCCGCACGAGCACTGGGGGTCTACACGTTATGCCCGCGATTGGGCTTCGGGCACGTGGGGGGTGTTATATGTACCTGTAATGCCCGCAATCGGGCTGCATTGTGCGCCGGTCCCCGACGGCTGCTGCCTGGCAGGGTGGCCAGGCGCAAGTCCTCGGGGATCGGCGCACCTACATGTAAATGGCATGCAAATGGGGCCATAAATAGATGCAAATGGCACCCCCTGCGCCTTGCATAAATTATGGCCCCATTTGCATGTCACCTTTTGAATATCGGAAATTTGCGCATGGCGCAATGGTACTTACGCCACCGCAAGTTTAATGCTCATCTCTGGCAACTTGCGGTGGCGCAAGTTCCACTGCGCCATGCGCAAGTGCTGTGGCTGGGGAGTGATATTCAAAGGAGTTGCGCAATAGCGCAACTCCTTTGAATATCACCCCGGCCACACCCCTGCGCAACTATTTTGAGCAGCGCAAGGGCTTTCGCCTCAGAATGGCGCAGTTTGAATATCCAGGCCTTTATATCCAGGAAGATCCCATGTACTGTAAAAATGATAAGGAGTTTTTAAAATAATAAAGAACTTAAGCCAATAGACTTGGAGATGGTTCCAAGGAGACTGCTTTCATCAGCAAGGGAATCAAATCTGACATTAGACCACTAGAGGGAGCATCAGCACACAGCAACATTGGAATGGAGTTCTGATTCTTTCATCACCACTCCAAAGTCTCTGAGGCAACATCTCAGGCGGGAAATTATGCAGTTTTTGCATGGCAACACTACTGGACTGATGTTGTTAGAAGCTCACCCTGATCATGGACCATGCCCCTCTCAAATGGTTGCATGACATGCTGGACACTAGTTCCTAGGTCATTCAGTGGTACTTATCTCTGCAGCCCTTCTGGTTTGATGTTCATCACTGGATGGGCTCCCTGCATTGTTTTGCTGATTTTATTTCCCAAGAGAGCGGATCTTTGGTGGACATTGCCTAGAATACCTTGATCATGGCTCTAAAGGGGAGGGTATGTGATGGGGTGTATGTACCCTATTCCCCTTACACCTATCACCTACACAAGACAGGTGTTAGCTGGGGCTAAAAGGATATTTGAACCAAGCTGCATTTTCAGGATTGGCCCTTTAAGAACCCAGACTTGCACAGTCTGCACGGGCTGTTGGTTTTGCCTTGGGGAATGGGAGTACTAATGAGGCATACCTGAGCCCCATAAAATAGTGCCAAGAAAAAAGGAGGGGAATAAAGAGCAGAGTCAGCTGGCTGTAGCAGAAAGACTGACCAGAGAGTGAGAGTCTAGGCTTGATTTTCAAAGAGCTCTTAGATCGCGCATTTTTCAGTGATCTAGGGCTGTGGTGATCTCCAGGTGCATCAGGGACCCTGCGCCCAATTTTGTAAATGTAGGGATCCCTGTGCCAAAGACCTAGGAGTTGCTACAGCTCCAGGGCTGTGCCAAACATTGGGCACACCTATGGAGTTTGATGGAGGGATCCGTCAGCCCCCCCCCCCCAGGTAAGCCTACATGACCCGAAGAGGTGGGGGGGGGGGGACTCTGGCTGGAAGTTGGGAAACAGGGGCTGCTGGGGCAGTGAGAGTGCCATAGGGCACAAGAAGAGAACAGCGGCAGTTACAGGGTGCAGAGGAGGCACCTGGACTATGAGGCAGGTGCCAGGGCTGCTTCCACCTGGGGCTGTGTCATAATAATATTGTCATGGCAATCCCCTACCTGGTCTCCTCAGCTGTCAGATACGCCATATGGCACCTCAGCCAGGTGGCTCCTCCACTCACTGCAACTGCTGCCATGCCCTCCTCATTATCTATGGCACTCTCAGTGACCCAGCTTCCCCTGTTCCCCATCTACCTCGTCCCATAGCTCACTCACCACCCTGCCATGCAGTGGCCCAGGGTCCTTACACCACCTCCTAGCTGGTCTACCATGAGCCCCCTGTTGCAGCTATGGTGGGGCTTATAGAATCCAAAATAAGGAGATGGTGCAACTCCGCTGTGGTGCATCCACCCTTTTTAGCTAGCGCACTGGTGCTTTTGCTGCAAGGGTGGCGCTGGGGGGGCTTTGTCATACGTCATCCTGATTTTGCCACAGTCAGCATTAGAAAATTAGGAATGCCGCAAACTATGATGCAAGGTACCACTTGCGTCACACACCTTTGGTGCAGGCACCTTGCATCATAGTTCGTTGTTTGAAAACCAAGCCCACTCTGTCTTCAGATGAATGTTATATTGGATGTAAGCAGCATTTGTTTTTGTTTTGGCTAAGAAATGCTGATTTTTTTATTTAGTTTAAACTGGTGTCCGTTGTTTTGTCCCTCTAACATTTTATCTGATATAGCATAGCAAAAAAACTACACAAATTACAACTGCTTCAAAAAATTGTTTATGCATAGCAGCCATTTGCTACACATCTGATTGTACCGCTCCTCTACAAAAGGTTACCTGCATACACTACACATATTTTTTCCTACTACTACTCAGATTAAAGTTTTGTAATGTTGCAACTGCTACCCAAACATGATGCAGGTTGGTCTGCTGCCCTGTCACACTTCTGTTTGACAATGTTTAGGGCTATACCTTTGTTATGGAAGTCACGGATTACGTGTTTTCTTCATATTTTTTAGGAAAACTCCACAGTTTTTTAGCATGCCCCATGCCAACTACATGATTTTTGACATTTTCCATGACAGCACCATGATATTTGGCATTTTTCATGAAAACGCAATAGGTTTTGGTGCTTGTAAATGACAGATCTATAACTTTATGCTTCCCCACTGTATTGCACTTGGTCTCACATTTGCCCCAGTGAGAGACTTGGGGACTTGCATTTACGCCCTAGTCTCCAGGCGCCAGCTATTCAAAGCTTTGTTCCAAGCGCAAACCCGCTGTATCGGAATAGCACTTAATTTGTGCCCAGCTGCAATATTCAAAAGGCCAATTAGCGCCAGAGCTATGTGACAGTGCCAACACTAAAAGGTAATGTATGCAGGGGAGGGAGTGAGGGGAGTCACCATGAATGCTGGCTGCACTGGCATATTCAAAAGCGTAGCGCCGCGCTACAGTATGTTGCGCATTCTGTAGAGTGGTGCTGAATACTGCCACCAAAAGGTATTCGGAAATGTGGAGCAATCAGGGGAGGCAGTACTCCCATGCCCAAAGGCACAGCACACACGCCCGGTAGTGTTGTTCCCCCTCCTCCACCGGATCCCAACACCCATGTGGCATGAGGTACACATCACTCCCTGGTAGTCTAGTGTCCCCCCCCAGCACGATTCCTGACCCAGGCACACACATGCCCAATCCCTGGCAATCTAGTGCCCCCCCCACACGATCCCTGAACACTGATCATCATCACAGGGAGCACAGTATGCCCCACAATATACATGTACGCCAACCCCCACCCCTCTCCCAATAACCACACTGAAATGTTCCCTGGTGGTCCAGTGGACCGCTGCAGCCTCGTTCCCTGGTAATATTAAGGGACATCTTTAATTGGAGTCTAAGGGTGGGTCTGTTCCCACTGAGTTGGAAACAGGCTAAAGTGATCCCTGTAGACAAGGGTGGGGGGAATCCCATGGATGCTCCCAATTATTGGCCAATAGCCTTGTTGTCAACAGTTTCCAAGATTTTAGAAAAGATTGTCCATGGTCAACTAATGGAATATCTTGAGAAGTATAATAAATTAACCAAATTTCAATCAGGCTTTAGACAGGGTAGGTCCACGGCTACTGCACTCATGGACTTTCTGGATTTAATAGCCACCCCACTTGAGGATGCGAAGTCCGTGGGTGCAGTATATGTGGACCTATCAAAAGCATTTGATGTAGTTAATCACAATATCTTAGTAAGGCGTCTGAAAAAAAGGACGGGAGGAAGAAGCTTGCAATTGGTTTTATTCCTATTTAGATAAAAGATCTCAGTTTGTTATCCTAAATGGTCAGCAGTCTAAAACAGATTTTGTGACAAGAGGGGTACCCCAGGGATCTATACTGGGCCCCCTCTTGTTCATAATCTATTTAAATTACTTACCAAATTACATTAAGCATTCACAAATTAGACTTTATGTGGATGATACCGTATCTGTTATCTGTATCTGTAGGTAAAGACCCGGAAGAAGTAGAACAAAAACTGCAAAGTGATTTTTTTGGTCATGCAGGGATATTTTTCCTCCCTGGGGCTATTGATAAATAATAAAAAAAACACAATGCTTTTTGGCCCAGAGCGGAAAAATAAAAAAGTGTTCCAAAAATAAAAATAATGACCCAGGAGGGCAAAATCTTAGAGCAAACGAGAGTATACAAATACTTAGGTATTCAAATTGACCAACATCTAACCTTTGAACAACCTACAATAGAACTAATAAGGAAAACAAATTCTAAAATAGGAGCAATGAGACGTATATCAAATTGCACAACAAAAGAAATGCGCTTAAGCATAGAATATCAATTAGTATTACCAGGAATATATTATGGAAGTCATATTTATAGGCACACTACAAAAAAGCAATTACAGAACTTGGATGTACTTTATAATAGATTAGCAATATTTGTACTAAGATGTGACTTTAGTACCCATTATTGTATAATGTACACTAAACTTGGATGGAATCCACTTATCCAGCAGGCTGGGGGCACTTGGCTAAATCAGGTATAGGGATTACTCAAAAGTAAAACTCAACATTATCTAGTACTTAAACTTCAAAAACCAAAACACGGATTGAACTTAAGAAAATTGGGAGCCAGAGAACTGATGCTCTCAAAAATTAAAAAACAATTCAGTATTATGACCTTTCAGTATAAGGTTGCTTCACATTGGAACGGTCTTCCCCCTTTCCTTCATGACTTAAAATGATCTGCTACTGCATACAAACAGCAGTGAAGCAGAAGTTAAGCTTTAGATGTCAATGTAATAGGTGAACACCACAAATGTAAAAGTTAACTGAATGTGACTTTTATATAAGTGTCTTGTTATGTGTATTTAAACTGTAGTTACTTGTCGATAAATTTTATTTTTTGTACTTTGTTATTATAGAAATAATTAGTACTTTACACAAACAGGAATGCCTTGTAAATAGGGATTCTTTGAACCCCAATGGCTGTATCACTGTATAAATAAAACAATTACAAAAGTGCACTCCCCACATATCTGGTGGTCTAGTGGACCCCCACATGATGCCCTACCACCCCCATCCCAGACAGAGCCAGCAAATGGCTCAGCCCACCATTCACCTCCATGGCCAGTCATTGAATGAGTCCAGAATGAGTGCGTAGTGTATACAGTACACGCTCATTCAGAACCCAGTCAGCGGCTGGCCGCAGAGGTGAGCGGTGGTCTGAGCCAGTGGCCAGCTCTGTTTCGCGATGGGGAGAGCGGGGTGGTAGACACTGCGGGGTGGGGGTCCACTAGACCACCAGGTATCTGGGATGCTTTGATTATGGGGGATCAGGTCTGGGCCCGTGAAGGGGACTACCCAGGAACTAGGAACAGAGCTATGGAGCTTCAGGCTGCTGCAGTGACAGGGAACAACGGGGATGGTGAAACATATTTTTATTGAGATTGGGGCTGCCGCAGTGACAGGGAACACCGGTGCACTGTACACTGATAGGTATGTGGATCGGAAGGGAGCTGAAGCTGTGACGAGAACCACCGGGGATGCCTACACAGATATTTGTTGAGTTCAGGGCTGAGGCTGTCCACAAGGCTGTCAGGGCTGATTATATATTACATAATGGAGATCAAGGTGGGGATATATATATATATATTAATTGCAAAAAACTTTGTTAATGCACCATTAGGGTTGAAGCATCAAAAGTAGAGAAATATGACCTTAGGGATCCCAAGCCTAAGACCCCAACCCCACTGTGCATGCAGGAACAGGCATGAGGGGTGTGTTTTGGGGTTGTGAACCCCACTGCTCATCCCATTCTCGTATGCTATACCCATCTTACCTTACTTACTCATGGGGCGAGCATTAGGGTTCACAACCCCAAGATACATCCCTCATGCCTGTTCCCGCATGCACAGTGGGGGTGGGGTCTCAGGCTTAGGAGCCCTAAAGTCATATTTCCCTAGTTTGAACCCTAATGGTGCATTAACAGTTTTTTTGCAATTCATTTCTTTACTTTTTGAGAAAGTATAATCATAGTCTGATTTGATTATGGGAGCTCAAGGCCCTCTGGGCCTGTGCTCCCATCAGTCCATAGTGAGCGGTAGGGCCCTGTGCTCTCATCCGTGTCTCTTGTAATTGTCCCTCATTTCCATGTGGGAGTGTAGGACCCTCTGGGCCCTGTGCTTCCATCAGTCCATAGTGAGCAGTGGGGGCATAGGGTCCTCCAGGCCTTGTGCTCCCATCCATGCCTATTGTAACTGTCCCTCATGTGCATGTGGGAGCACAGGGCCCTGTGCTCCCATCAGTGCATAGTGTGTTGTGGTACCACTGTATCCTGTGAAGCAGTACTGCTGCCATGTTGATAATTCATGCCATAATATAGGTCACATGTGCCCCATTTGTTACAATTCACTAACAGTTTGAAAATGGCCTGGTAACATGCAAAACAACTTAGAACACCCAAAGGTGTACTAATGTACCCACAGTGCCAAAGCTGTATCTTGAAGCGTTTTTGAGATATATCATATAGCATCTGAAAAGTACCCTATCACAATGTTACCCTAAGGGAAATTCTGAAACTTCAAAGTGTTATCACTCTGCTGTGTAGTAACATTTTTCCACCAAACCAGCTAGAGGCACAACTTTTGGAGGAAGTCCTTTGTACCATGAAAATTTCAGCCCAAAAGCCCAAACCATTTTTCAGTTATGAAGTGACAAAGAAACAGACATATCTGAAAACAGTGTCACAAACTGCGACAGTACCCTAGTTCTTTTGGCAAACAATGTTGCCATTAAGCAGTTCAGACTAAGTTAGCCACATCAACAGAACTACCCCATGAGATCATGCATGCAAAATTGCATGCACATCCATTGAAGGGTTGCAATGTTATTAAAGTGCAAAGTACGCAGAACTGGAAAACTGCAAAAATGGAAAAAACATGTAAATGTAAGGATGTTGAAGACATAATATCTCAGAAACTACAAAAGCAATTCAAATTAAATTGGAAACATCAACAGACCTACCCCACAAATTTATGCATGCAAACTTTCATGTATATTCATTGAACAGTTGCAAAGATATTAAAGTGCAAAGTATGCAAAACTGGAGGACTGTTTGCAAAAACGGGAAAACATGTAAATTTAAGGATATTTGAAACACAGTATCTTTGAAACCACAAAGCTGATTCAAATGGATATAAACACATCAACAGATGAACCCCACAAAATTATGCATGCAAAATTGTATGCACATATGTTACAGGGCTACAGAGTTATTAAAATACACATTATGCAAAACTGGAAGACTCTTAGTAAAAATGGAAAATAAACATGCAAGTTTAATAATCTTTGAGACACAACATCTCACAAATCACACAAGAAGCTCAAATGAAATTTATCACATCAACAGGCATACCCCCTGAGATTATGCTTACAAAATGTCATGCAGATCTGTTGAAGGGTTCTCAAGTTATTAAGGTGCAAATATGCAAAACTGAAAGACTGCGAAAATGTTAGTAAATATGGAAAATAAACATGTAGGTTTAAGGATGTTTGAGACACAGCATCTCAGAGAAAGCACAACAAATTCATATAAAATTTACCACATCAAATGATGTAACTCCAGAGCTTATGCATGCCATATTTAAGGTAAATCTGTTGAAGGGTTGCAAAGTTATTAAGAAGCAAATTATGCAAAACTGGATGGCATGGTGCAAAACATATAAATTCACTTTCATTATATATATTTGTTTTCCCATTGGAAATAAGGGGACATTAAAAATGTAACAACTTTTGAACGGCTTAATATTTTTTCACCAAACCTTCAAATGACACATCTGTGAGGAAAAGGCTTTCTATCCTGAAAATTTTGAACCACAAACTAAAGCCGTTTCTGAGATACAAGTGGACAAAGAAATTGCAAAACAAATTGTAAATTTAGGGATTGTTGAACTTTAATAACTTTAAAACTGCATAATGGATTCACACAAGATTTGCCATGTCTTGAGACCTCTCCCTAGAGCATTCCAAATTTCATGCAGATTTGTTCAACAGTTCCAAAGTTATTAAAGTTCAAAAATTTGGCATTAACATAGAAGTTTGCACTCAACCCTAATACAATGGCACTACTGTGCCATTATTATATGTATGTATATATATATATATATATATATATATATATATGTATATATATATATATATACAGTATATATATATATATATATATACACACACATTGCAAAAAACTTGGTTAATGTATCAGTTGGGGTTGAAGCGATGAAAGTAGGGATATGAGGCATTAGGGTTGAGACCCAAACACCCCCATCCCACCCCACCCTCCACAGACCAACAGGTGACGGCGTGTGCCTTGGGGTCATCTGCCCTAACTGCCATCTGGTCATCATCTCATGAACAAGGATTTTGACACCTCATGAACAGGGATTTTGACACCTCACAAACAGGTATTTTGACACCTCATGAACAAGGATTTTTTTTTAATAATCCCTGTTCATGAGGTGTCAAAATCCTTGTTCACAAACCGAAACCCTGTTTGTAAGGTGTCAAAATCCTTGTTCGTGAGAAATCCCTGTTCGTGAGATAGGGCCATCTGGTCGTCGTCTCACGAACAAGTATTTCGTCAGCTCACAAACAAGGATTGGCTCGTGAACAGGGATTTTGACCCCTCATGAACAAGGACCAGAAGTGAGTCAAAAACAAGGATTTTTGAAATAAAAAACAGCTGTTTTTTGAGAAAAGTAAATGGAACTAGAGCCATGGGTTTATAGAGGGCATCACCCTGAACAAAACCCATATTTCAGTCTCCACAGAAGATATATGTGGGTCAAGTTACAGTGTTTTGTTTTTTGCAAAAAATGAAAACAAGATGTTGGGGCGCAAGCAGGGTTTTTTTTTTATACGACCAGGGATTTAATGAATCCCTGTTTGTGAGCTCTCAAAATCTCCGTTCGTGAGGTCAAATCCTTGTTCGAGGCCGTGCAGCTATCCAAAAGAGTGAACTGAGCATGCTCAGAACCCAACATTTCAAAATTGAATAACTTTGGAACTGATTAATATTTTTTCATCAAACCAATGCTGGCTTATTCTATGGGGCAAGCTCTTTTTACCCTGAACATTTCAGGCCAACATTCCAAATGGTGTGGCCACAGTGCAATGAGGAAAAATCAGCAAAACTGGACAAAACAAAAGCGAAAAACACACTTTTTTCAGTATGTGTTGCGCAAAATCCGCACATCAGATCAAAATGAAACTTGGCAGGTCAAGAGATCCATCTCACAGGACTATTTATGCCACATTTTGTGCAAATCCATTGAACAGTTGCAAAGTTATTAACGTGCAAAATGTGGGATTTAACATTAAACTGCTTACTCAACCCTAACTATAGTACATACCTCTCTGGTGTCCCTCATTACGAGGGACATCCCTCATTATACCCCTCAATACAGCCCTGACTCATACCTGACAGCAGTCATATCTACTCTATGGTGCTACATACCTGTACCCTTTGTACAAACAAAGGTGTAAGTTTCCAAAGTGTTCTGTGTTTGTTTCCTATGTTTGCGGCTGTGTAACTCCTTCTGGGGATCAGTGTCCCTCATTAACCCTCATTCTGCATGTCTGTGTCCCTCATGGAAGTGCTGCATGGGTGAGAGGTATGCACTGAGTGAGCCTGCTGACATCCACTACCTGCTGCTACCTGGCTGTTCTCAGGTCTGGCATACAGGTGGAGCTGTGTGCACTACCCGAACTGCAGCTTCCAGCCTGTACTCCCATTCCAACCTACAGGTGGAGCTGTGTGCTCCTTGAAATAGTGCCGGGCAAAGTACATGGGAGTGCATGCAAAGCAGACCATAATGAGATGCTAACGTGGCTGTTTGCCCACAGATTGCCTGAGTAGGCTCATTTGCATATGAGCTTTGAATATTGCAAACTTTAGCCCTGGGCAATTGTGTTAGCATGGGGCAAAGTGTTAGCACCGTGCTAATGTGTTTGCTCTGTTCTAAACTGTCATTTGCGCAGCACAGTTCTGCTGTGTGTGGCCTGCATTGACTGTTGCTGTTGTGGTGTAACACTCCATTACTATCACTCACATTGGCCTGCTACTGCAACTCTGCCTTCCTCCATGTCTGTGTCCACTGAGCTGCTGTTGCATTCAGGCCTTCCCCGTTGCTATATTCAGAGCTGTCTTAATTCCTGGGCTATATTTGCACTTCACTCTCAGCCGTGTTTGCACTGCTTCCTTTGCATGCTATATTCAGCAAGTTTAGCCTCAGGGCTATTCCTTTGAATACAGAGTGCTAATAGTTTAGGGCTAATTTAACATGCTGTGCAGTGCTAGCTTTGCCCCAGGCTAAGTTTTGAATATCTGGCCCCAGGTTTGCAGTCCAGTATACTGCCTACTGCGAATGGACCAGCCTAACAATACATTTTTTTAAACATTTAAATCTTTTCTGATGTGTTTATAGAATAACATGTCAAAAATAGAGATAATTTGTTTAACAGAGAATGGATCCATGACTTTTTGAGATTTTTTACTCTGACTTCCATGATTTCTGTCATGTTGACAATGTTAATACCTCACTATAATATTCTCCAAAATTAGCCATAACAAAAGTACAGAACTAAGAATTGCTGTTTTCTTGGAATTGTTCTGGTCTCTAAAAGGGGGGGGGGGTCTGAAGAAGGAAATAAGTCTACCTACCATTGTCCCATGCTTCAGTAATGCTGACCAACGCCTCTTGATTGAGAGACACAACTGAGTCTTGTATGCTAGACAATTCAGATTGATCTGCCACATTACACTGCAATCAACTATGGTTGAGTAGAAAGAAAAAAATACTTACCATAGTAATCGTCTTTCTTCCCAGTGATGCTCAGGTATTCATAATTTTATGCAGTAAGCCTGGAGGATTGGACTGCCCGGAGAGATGGAACACATGCAAATGAGCAGAATTCTTTGCACATGAGCATCTTTCAAATACTGCCTCTACCAACTGTGGTGTTCTAACCTCTTCAGATTTGTGAGAAGCCTGGAAGTCAGGCATTAGGAACTAGTGTAAGTAATATTCTATAAAAAGAGGGGTGTCCCCTAATTAAAGCATAGAATTTAGAAAAAAACTCCAAAGGGAGGATAATTCTTGACAAAAACCACATCAAATAAAACTCCAAAGGAGAACATTGAAAAACTCCAGTTTAAAAATGATTAAAACAGAGAAATGCAACAAAATCAATATGGCTTGGTGGCACCAGCATGCGGAGTGCAGAGGCTGAAGTTCTGGAAGGGGAGGAAGGGAGGGAGTTATGAATACCTGAGCATCACTGGGAAGAAATAAGATTACTATGGTAAGTAATGTTTTCTTCTAACCCCAGTAATGCTCAGGATATTCATAACTTTATGCAGACTACCAAGCAGTACCACTGGAGGTGGGCACAGAACTTTATTTTGGAAACAGGCTCTGCAGGACTGCTGTGCCAAACCTAGCATCACCCCTGGATAAAATATTCAGGTTATAGTGTTTTGTAAAGGTGTATACTGTTTTCCAGGTAGCTGCTTTGCAAATATCCATCAAGGGAACCTCCCTGGCAGCTACAAGGGTAGCAGCAGTTCCTCTTGTAGAATGGGCCCCCAATCCGGTTGGGGGCTCTTTATCTGCCTTAGTGTAGCAGAACTGAATACACTGGACTATCCACTGAGAGATGGATCTTTTTGTGGCTGGTTTACCCTTTCCTACATCACCATGTGTAAGGAAAAGTTGTTTTCCATTTTTCCTATGGTCTTTAGTGGCTGTCATGTAATAGCTGATAGCCCTTTTCACATCCAGACTGTGTAATCTTCTTTCACCAGAACTGGCATGGTCTGTGAAAAAGACAGGTAGAGTGATTGATTGATTCAGATGAAAGTCTGAAACCACTTTAGGGAGAAACTGTCTGTTAGTTCTGAGGACTACCTTATCTCTGTGAAATGAGATACAGTCTTGGTCTTATGCAGAGAGTTTGGAGCTCGCTAATTTTCCTTGCAGAAGTAATAGCCACTAGGAAGACTATTTTCCAAGTAAGGTATTTCAAGTGGGCAGTAACCATGGGCTCAAAGGGAGGGCCCATGAGCTTGGCTATACACACATTCAAATCCCAAGCAGGCACTGGTGCCCTGTGAGGTGGGTGTAAATGCATCAGTCCTTTAAAAAATCTTTTGAAAAGTTTATCAGATGCTACTGACACCCTGGTCCCTACAGAAAGGTAGGCAGATACCGCTGCTAAATGAACCTTAATGGAACTGGGTTGCAAACCTTGTGAGTGCAAATGAGTGAGATAGTCCAAGACAACTGAAACTCCAGCCTTTTGTGGCGTAAGGTTCATGCTGGAACACCAGAGAGAAAACCTCTTCCATTTGGAAGAATAAGTTTTCTGTATGGAGGGTTTTCTATAACCCTTTAAGATATTTAGGACAGCTTCTGAAATATTTAAATCTGCATACTGTAATTCCTCAAAAGCCATGCTTTGACATGAAGGGACTTGAGATTTGGATACAACAATGTTCCCTGATTGGAAGTCAGGAGATTGTGTCTGAGGGGCAACTGTATTGGTTTGCTGACAGACATGGAGAGCTGAAGAGAGTACCATAGCTGCCTGGGCCAATCCGGAGCTATCAAGATCAGAGATGCTGAGAGGGACTTTAGCTTCAGTAGCACCCTGAAAACCAGGGGGAAAGGGAGGAAAGCATACAGGTGCCTGTCTGTCCAGTCCAGAACCAGGGCATCCAGAGGAACTGTGCCCTGTGCTGGTGGTCTGCAGCAATATTGAGGTAGTTGGTGGTTCTAGTGGGATGCGAACAAGTCTATCTCTGGAGTGCCCCACCTTCTGAAAATAACTTGTACTACCTGTTTGTTCAGAGTCCATTCGTGATGGGCCTAGTTGATGTGGCTTAGTGCATCTGCCAAAGTATTGTCCTTTCCTGGCAAGTGGAATTGCCTATAAAGAGACCTTCAGAGAGTACGCCAGTGTCCAAATCTTCATGGACTCTGTGCAGAGAAGGCCTGACCCGGTGCCTCCCTGTTTGTTTATGTAATACATTGTGGTGGTATTGTCTGTTCTGATCTGAACCACCCTGTCCATTATCAGTGAAGAAAAAGCCTTTAGAGCTAGGATGACTGCTCTTAGCTCCAGTAAATTTATGTGCTGGAGGGACTCTGCTGCTGACCAGATTCCCTGAGTCATGTGCTTTCCTAAGTGGGCGCCCCAGGTCAATAGGGATGCATCTGTTGTGAGTACTAGAGAGGGGTTTTCTCTCTGGAAAGGCACTCCCTGCCTTAAATTGGATTCCTGTTTCCACCACGAGGGCCCTTAATAGTGGCCTTGTTACTGGTATAAGCTTTGAAAAGGGGTATTTTTTCTGACTCCAGTGAGCCCTGAGGTGAAACTGGATATCTCTCATATGGAATATGGATCCTTGCACTGTGCCTGTGGATGCAGCTGTATGGCCTAGTAGCTGCAGAAACTGCCTTGCAGTTTTTGACCTGTTCAGGATGAAGGAGTTTGCTATTGACTGAAGACTTTGCACCCTGTCTAAGGGTAAAAAGGCTCTGCCCTGAAGTGTGTTGATTTCTGCCCCTATAAACTGCAAAGTTTGAGCAGGGGTTAGAACTGATTTCTTTTGGTTTATTATGAAACCCAGAGACTCTAAGAGGGCCTGGGTGATTCTTAGGGAGTTCCTTACTTGGTCTGGTGAGTTTCCCACCACCAGCCAATCATCCAGGTAAGGAAAGACAGTCACGCCCTGTCTTCTTAGATATGCCGCTACAGCAACTAGGCATTTTGTGAATACCCTTGGTGCTGAGGAGAGACCGAAAGGAAGAGCTGAAAACTGATAGTGACCTGAAGGGAGTCTGAATCTGAGATATTTTCTGTAAGATTCCTTTATGGGGATGTGGAAATAGGCGTCTTTCAAGTCCAGTGATGCCAGCCAGTGCCCTTTTTGGATTGTTGGCAATATTCGAGCCAAAGTTCCCATTTTGAACTTTGTGTTTTTCATATGCTTGTTCAAAGCTCTGAGATCCAATATTGGCTGCCACGCCCCACTTTTCTTTGTTGTTAGAAAGTATCTGGAGTAAAAACCCTTTCCTCACAGGGTGGTAGGGACTAATTCCACTGCAATGAGATGCAACAGTTTCTGAACCTCTGCTTCTAGTAGTGTTCTCTCTGCTAGAGGAGGTGAGCAGTAAACCCTGGTATTTTGTGGAGGAAAAGATTTGAAATCCGGAGATAGACCCTGACCCACTACCTCCAGCACCCACTTGTCTGCGGTGATGCTTAGCCAAGCCTGGAGGAAATGGGAGAGTCTGCCTCTGACAGGGATGGAGGAGGCGGCCTGAGCCTCAGGGATTTTGCTTTGGTTGGGGCTCAGGTTGGGGCTGAGAGCCCCTTCTACCCCTACCCCTAGAGTATCCCCGTTGTGAATACTGCTGGTACTGGGGCATGGCTACTGGCTGGAAAAGGGGTCTGGTCATAAAAGACCTTCCTCTGCCCCCCTTCCATATGGCTTAGTGGATGGAGAAGCACGCTCCTTAGCAGAGTTGCTTCTATAGGTTGCCTTATAATCATCCACTTTTTTCATGTATGCAATCATGGATTCCCCAGAAAGAGTTTCTCTCTGAAGGAAAATCCAGGGCCTTGGATTGAGTATCCTGAGTAAGGTTAGTGGCCCTGAGCCAAGCAAACCTTCTCTGTGCCACAGTGTTAGCCATCCATCTGGCTGCAGTGTCATTAGAATCAGCAGCCATCTGGAACTGGTACTTAGCTGCCTCCAGCCCAAACCTGGCAGTTTCAGCCAGGTCTTCAGACAAGGGTGAGGGGGCTTTCATGGACATGTCCAGTACCGACTGCCACAGAGATTTCTGATACTGGGCAACATAAGCTTGAAAAGTAGCCTATCTCATGGCCAAAGAGGCTGATAAGTAGCCTTTTTTGGCCATGCTATCCATTTTTCTGGAGTCCTTGTCTGGAGGATGGGAGGACAGGGAGACTCTGGCTTTGTCGCAGGCTGCCTGCTGTATAATCCCTTGATGGTCAGGATGGGAGAAAAGGAAATCAGCTCCTATCCTGTCCAACTGATACTTTTTATTTATTCTCCTATCAATAGGAGGAACAGAATTAGGGGTCTGTAGCAGTGTTAGGGTGTCTTTTTTGAAAAATGTGTATACTGGCAAGAGGAGGGCTTTTGTGGGTGTCAAACCCATCATATTTAAATATTTAATATCCTCTTCATCCTCAGTCTGCTCTGTGGTAGCAATATCCAGAGCATCTGCCATTCTCCTTACAAATGTAAAATGTGAGGAGTAATCCTCTGACACCTTGAGAGGAGAACCAAAATCTTGCTCAGGAGATACCCCTGGAGGAATTGGTTCATCATCCTTTAAAGGATCATCTTCTTCTTCATAATATTGCTCCTCCTGTAAAGAGGGCAACACCCCACTGCTGGCCTGGGGACTCTGGGTAGGGGCAGGCTGCTCGGGAACAATGTTTTGCAGTGCCTGGATAATTTTAAAAGCCTGGGCTATCTCTTGAGCCAAGGGCATAGCAGACATCTGAGCAGAAGTCCCTGGTTTAGCAAGGAAGGATTCTGCATGCTTGTTTTTTTTGAGTTTCCTTGAGGGAACCGGGGAGTCAGATGGTTCTTTCCCTCTTTTTGCCTCTTTTTCGCCCATATCAGGGGCAGGGGTAAGCAAACTTGTGAGTTCAGCCACAGCACATCAGGGTGTCAGCTGGTCAGAGCCGGAGGGACCCCTAGGAAATTTTTTGTTCAGCCTTTCAAGGCATTTTTCCTCGTTTTTTTATGGGAAAGTTTTACAGACTTCACAATCCTGATCCAGATGTTCAAATCCCAGACAAGCCACACATAAAGTGTGCTTGTCTGCTTTAGCAAATACATCTCCACGTTTTAAACAATTCTTGAAACCGGGTTCTCTGGTTCTCTTTTTGGTTTCTCTGACATGGTAATGTCTAAAAACGAGAAAAAACACTAACCGCTTAGTAAAGAATAAAGTGTGGTTATTTAAAAGCTATTCTTTTTTTTTTTTGCTGTCGGTTCCGGAACCGATGGGAACCGGAGGAACTGAACCCAGGAGATGACAGCTGAACCGGATCAGCGGTTCTGTAACCGAGAAAAAGCAGTTACAAAAACAATACAATAGACTAAAAAACTGAACTAATAATAGACCAAAACAAGGCTCTTTAATTGGAGAACCCCGATAACTTAAAACAACTAACCCCGTTCCCCCACGGTTCTGCCGAACTACGAGGAACTGGAAAAAATATGTAATTTAAGCAATAAACAAGATGTTTTGTTTAATTTTGTTGACCTGGTAAGCCCACTGGGCCTAGAAGTCCCTTTTCAGGGGCAACCGGGTGGGGAGGGCTACAGATGGTATGCAACTGAAATTGAACCAGATTAAGCTGTTGGTGGTATTTTTAGCGAATGAGGGAAATTTGGCCAGGACACCAGGGAAATTCCCCTACTCTTTTCAATAAGTGCCATGAGATCTTTAACATCCACCTGAACTACCACCAATCCAGGCAGATGGGACCTCGATTTAACATCTCATCCGAAAGACGGCACCTCAGAAGTGCAGCACCCCTCTCATGCTGCATTGTAGTGTCAGTACTGGGATATTAACCCAAGTGCCAGATGTGGGAACTGAACCCACAGCCCTCTGATCTCCCGGCCTCAGAGGCAAGTGTGCTACCTACTAAGCCACTAAAGTTTTTTTAGGTTTTGAATCTTTTGTCACAGGAATGAGTAAGACGACCACTCCAAGCAACCAGACTTTCAGGCGGAGAGAAAAATCTGAAGAGGTTAGAACACCACAGTTGGTAGAGGCAGTATTTGACAGATGCTCATGTGCAAAGAATTCTACTCATTTGCATGTCTTCCATCTCTCTGGGAAGTCCAACCCTCCAGGCTTACTGCATAAAGCTATGAATATCCTGAGCATTACTGGGTTTAGAAATGTCTGTTTCCACACTTCCAATGCTTACTAACACACCTTGGACTATTTGGAACACAACAGTTTTTTCCCCTAAGTGAAATACTATAGAGGTGTTGCCTGTGCGCATCTGAATAGATTTACTATTTCATGAACTGAAAGATGGAAATGCAGAGGAATGGGGCCAATGATTCAGAACGCTGGTGAAGAGAAAGGATTCCTGCTGGGATTGTTCTTTGAAAATGATCTCTGACCTATTATCCAGATCATCAATGAGATGGGGGTTACAAAGGTACATGGGTCGGGGATTCTGTACAAGTATGGGTATAAGCTTTATGCTGCTTATTAAAGTATGCCAAAAATAAAAATGCAATTTGTAATACCGTGTCTTGCTGAATTATGTAGGCAAAGTTGTATTCCCCCAGTACAACATTCTATATGGCATGCAAGCAAAACCATGCAGTAACACTTCAATCAGTTCCATGATGCACATCCGATGCACTGGCCTCCATGAAGATGAAACCTTCAATGGTGGGTAGAGTCAGAAAAGGTGGAATGGATGGCATCCTTTTTCTACTCTTTTCACTGTGCTTGTGTTGTACCAGCTAAGCAAACAAATAGATACCATAATTATAGACTATATGCTTTTTCTCGTAGAACACCACCTGTTCACATTCCAGGAGAAAAAAACACACAAAACAAACAAACAACAAGAGAATATGACAGCATATTTTTTTGTTACTGATACAGAGCGTATCCGATCCAAATCTTCTGGTTAGCTATTTTTTATGCATGAGGTAGCCTTAAAGAGCAGCTGACACCTTCAGGGGAACTTTAACAAAACACAATATTTAGACACAGTTCAGCTTGTATTTCACATTAGTTTTGTATTCCTCCTCCCCATTATTTATTGCTGGTATAATCCACATGAAAACAGGATCATTGCTCCTGAAGAGTTATTCTATTCCTGTTTCCTTGTCCCTGAGGTCATAATTCACTGCTTGTGACATCACAGTTACTCCCATGGCAACAGATTGTTATATCACAACACAGGATTATGACTTGAAGCAGGGAATAAGTTACAGAGGCAGATACACTGTAAGGGAACTCTAAGGGATAACCATCATGTATGATACAAATTTATTTAGTAATAAATAACGGAGAAGAGAAATATGTAAAATATATACGGGATGCAAGCTGAATTGTACCTAATTATTATGTTTTTCAAAGTTTTCTCTTGAGGTGTCAGTAGCTGTTTAAAATAGCATTTCAGCATGAGGCAATGAAAACGAAGGATGTTGTCACCTGAGAAGTCAAAGCTATGGGACAGCGATTTTATCCAATATTTTACTAGAATGCAGTTAAAGATGTTTAGAACCACAGTGCTGGAGTATGTACACTTGTTTTATACCTCTGGAAGATTAGGAAATAAGCAAAATGGCTGGTGTTTTTCACAATATCAAATATGGTCTTATTTAACCAATAAGGGTCAATGTAGCAGAGTCAGAGGCAAAGCTAGCATCACTAATGCTTGAGAAGTCTTTATGCTAATAACAGTGACTAATAAGGAGGTCTTTAATGCAATTATTAACTTCCCATAGGGAGTTTCTAATTATAATAAAGCTAAAAGAAACATTTATTTTAAAGGAGAACTGCAGAGAGGCCCACATATTCAAAGGATATCCGTGTTGCATCCCTAGATGCGCTCACGCATCTCTCGACTTGTGACGTCCATCAAGGGCATGGCAGTATTCAGAAGCCCCCAATGTGCAATGCAAACCCAACTGTGCTGCTGTGCAGAATATTGCGATGTAGGCATGCAAATGAGGGGTTCCTCATACCTATTCCCTGCATCACAATATTCAAAACTCCCCTGGGGAAGACATGGATGGGTGTGCCTGCACAAATTTAGGAATCCAAAACCCTGTCCTAACTTTGTGCCAGGCAGAGTGGTGCCCTGTGCAAGGTCCTGGGCTGGCCACAGGATCCCCTACTCCCAACCCCATTCCAAACTGTATGATCAAATACCTGTCCATTCCCCGAGTTTCTATAGTGTAGTAGACCTCCCTCCCAGCCCAAATCCCCATTGTACAATCAAAGAAATGTCCGTTCCTCGAGTTTCCATAGTGTAGTGGACCCTCTCCCAGCCTCGATTCCCACTGTATGATCAAATACGTGTCCGTTCCCCAAGTTCACATAGTGTAGGGTCTCTCCTCCCGATCACAGTGTATTAGTAAAATACTTATAACTCCCTGGTTCCATAGTGCAGTGTCCCCCCCCATCCTGCCCCAATTATAATGTATCATAAGAATAAATAATATTCCCAATTTCCATAAAGTAGTGGCCCCCCAACTCACCCCGATCACAGTGTATCATAAAAATAAATAATATTCCCTGTTTCCATAGTGTAGTGGCCCCTCCACCCTGGTAGGCAGTAATACCCCCCCCCGCACCGCCCCAACCCAACCTGCACTGGCGACTGGCACACCCCAACACACCGCTCCATGGCCAGCTGCCGAATTAACAGTCAATGAGCGTGTACAGTATACAGTACCTGCCCATTGGTTGACCTCAACCAATGGACAGGCACTATGTACTGTACATGATCATGAAAGTTCTGTCAGTGGCTGGCCGTGGTGGGGTGCGGTGGGGTGAGCCAGTTGCTGGCAGAGGTCGTGTTGGGGGGGTGCGAAGATGGTGGTTACTGCCTGCCAGTGTGTGGGGCCACTGCACTATGGAAATGGGGAATATTATTTATTTTTATGATACACTGTGATTGGGGCGGGGAGAGGGTCCACTACACTATGGAACATCAGGGAACAGACAGTTCTGATGTCATACAATGGGGAATGGGGCTGGGTAGGGGGAATGGCCAGCATATTTCACGGGGCACAGCCATGCTAATGAGCTCATAATGGGCATGCACTAGGGCCCCTTTGTGCCATGCATGCTCAATGAGCTCATTAGCATATGTTGGCTGAATATCGCTCTTAAGGGACAAGATGCTTCCAGATATGTGCCACGCATTCCCCTATTGGTGGTCTTCAGTCCTGAAATGAACATTATGTACCTACCATAATTCTTGATCTTTCTGTGTATCTTCACCATTCATCACAGTTGTGTATGTGGCCGGAGGTCATGACCCCGTGGGAGCTCTTTTTTTGGGGGGGGTCGGGTGGATTCGATGCACCATTGGCACTTGCAGGTTGGCCGTTAGGTGTCATTGACCCCGCCTTCCCGCCAGTTCTGAGTCGCTGTGGAGTGAAAATATGGAGGGTGGGACAAGGGAGTCCAAGGGACAGATAAAAGGAAAAGATATACAAAACAAAAGGAGGAATAACGGCCTAGAGGACAGAAAAGGAGGAAGAGGAATCTAAGGTATTGGGAGAGGCTCCAATCTTAGGGTAAGAAGAAGAAGAAGGGAAGGACAAACATCTTTCTTGGAAGGGGGGAGGACAATGCCAACTGACCCTGCAACCTGGACCTCCTAATTAAGACTTAAAAAGTTCAGACCTTCTGCCCTAGGGGAGAGGAGAGAGAAGAAAACCTGGCATGGCAAGCAAGGCTAACCACAGAATAACAGCTCCAGGCAGAGGACAACTATCTCCGAGGGATTAGTCGCAAAACAAAACTAAAGAAGTCCAGAAGCCAAGGCACATGCTCCAACTTATCCAAAAGAAAACGTGGGTTGAAGAATTTCAAGAGAAGAGCCTCCCCCAAAATAATTAAAAATCAAATTAATCCCAAAGGAGAAGGGGAAAAAAGAGGTGGCTCTAATTGCAGTACCCCATCCCTAAGAAGGGGTGGGTAAGCTGTAAGGCAATAAGGCTGAAAGCCCACCCATCCCCTCCAGCCGCTAGGCTGTAGAAATTGGTTCCTCCATTGTGTCTCCAAGGTCCCCCCACTCCTAACCAAAGGGAAGGAGGGAGGGAAGGGAAGAGGCACACAGAGGAAGGGGACCAAGAGACTGAGGCCCCAGGAGGATGGAGGGTGGGATTTTATGATAAATGGTGAAGATACACAGAAAGATCAAGAATTACGGTAGGTATGTAATTTTCATATCTTACCTGTGTCAATCTTCACCATTCATCACAGCTGGGTGAGTACCGAGCCCCACAAAGGGGCCCAAGTCCCTGAAGGACTAAGTCCTTTAGCTCCCAATGGGGGACAGAACACTGAGAAGGAGAACCCCTATGGGTCCAGCAAGGCCCGAGACTGGGAAGAGTGAGACGCGGACCCCCCCCAGAGGGGGCAGGAGGTTGCCCCGACAGATGCAAGCCTCACTCTATGGGAGAAAAGGTGAGTTCTCCAGCAGGCAGAGGAAATCACCCTATGCCGGGCCAAGGGTGACAACCTGGAAGGATGCAGCCATGCCATCCGCCTAGTGCAGATCGCTGTCCTTATGACCCTGGAAGCTATCTCACTGGTGTCCTAAGATGCCCTCACTTGGTGCCTTGCTAGCTCCAGGCCACGTGTAGAGAGTGCAATGGCTTGTCTGGTTACCTCCAGATCAGGTAAGGAGGCTAGGAGTTGACCCAGTCTGGGCCACAAGAATGTATCATAGGAAGTATAGTGGGCCTGATGAGCAGAAATGGACAACAACCATGCCAAATAAAAGGTCCTCCTCCACCAGAAGTCAAAATCCATGGAATATTGATCTGCGGGCCAGTCACGGTGGAGGGCGCAAAGCCCATTGGGAGTGTCCAGCTGTGTCAGTCCTGGCTGAGGATGAGGCATACGACATGGACACTTCTGGCTCAGATCCCTAGGGGCTGGGACTCCAGAAAAGGGTCATTGCCAGAACCACAATGATGCCTCCTGGAAAGGAGCAGGCCAGGCCAGCACCACAAGGATGGTCACACTGAAGTCACCTAAAAAAGGCTCACATCGAATGCTCCGGATTGTGCTGAGGAGTGGGGTGAGGTGATATGCAGCTCTTCCATCATCCTCACAAGGAAGCGCTGATACTCGGCAAGATCAGCAGCAGGGGAGATGTGGATGGAAGGTTCCTCTCCCCCAGAAGAGAAGGATGAAGAAGCAGAAGACCTCAGAGATCCAGAGGTTGGCTGCTCAGGGGGAGGGTGGAATACCTGCTCGTCCATGGCCCTAATATAAGTAGGGAAGTGAGCAGTCGCACCCCTGAACTGTTCCCAGGAGAGAGGTCCAGTAGGACAATTAATGCCTGGAAGAGCAGGAGATGGTGACAGAGGAATGGGGGCCAGATCCACAACAGAAGAGGAACGTCCTCTGCCCGGGGCAAGAGAGCACTCCAGAAGTCTCCAAGGGAGGAGGAGTTCAAACAACATGAAGTCTTGCTATATTATGACATATGCAGTATAACCCCAGGTTAGAACTGCTCCGGAGGTGAAAGAGTCAACTTTCCATGCAGGGCATGGAATCTCGAGCGCGAGCTCGGTTGAACACTCTGTCTGTTGTAGCTCAAACTTAAACTGTCAGATTCTTTACTCCACCTCTCTGAACAGTCGCTCCGGAGATTCCTCCTGCTGCTCGGTTTGTTTGTCGGTTTTAAAGTGTAATTCTCGGTTTATTTTACCGAAATTTAACTGCAATCGTCGGTTCAAGCTCTGTCTGTGGTATTGTAAGTACTAGATAGGCTTTTGTTTATTTCTTCTGTGTGGAACTTGTAAACGTCTTTTCGGTTCAGTTTGAACCAATCAGATTGGGTTTAAAATTACTTTCTAGTCCTTTAGAGTGCGGTTCCTGGTTCTTATCGGTTCTAAAAAAAACGGATTTTATTACGGTTTTTTCCACGACCCGTGACATGGTTGGGAACCGATAAGAGAGTCTTGCTTAGCGGATTGCCATTAACGGGCAAGTTTTGGTTAGGCTGGCACTGTCTGAGAAACCCAAAAGAAAAACCGGACCCACTGGGTTTCAGCACTGTGGCCTCTGTGGGGAAGCCTTTGCTAAGGCTGACCCACACACCACTTGTGTATATTGTCTGGGGTTTGACCACCTCAATGCAGACTGTCAGATTTGTAAGAATGTTCCTGCTGCCAACGTGGAAAAGAGAGTTGGTAGGCTCAGGGAAAGGGAGGCCAAAAAGTCCGCTGACCCAGATGTCCAGCCCGGTTCGGTTCCAACCGAACCTGAGGGAGTGCCCTCTGACCAGGGCGATACTTCCTCAGGCAAACGAAGAGCCAGCTCTGAGGAGCCGGTTCCAACTAAAAGGACTAGAAAGTCAGCTAGTTTGGGGCCAAAAGTTCTTTCTCCAACTGCTGAGGAAATAGCCAAAGCTATTCAAATTGTCCAGTCTCTTTCCCCAGTTCTGTCCGAACCGACACCATTAGGGAAGCGCTCGGTTCGGACGGTTCCCCCGGTTCAAGATTATGATTTTGAGGATTTCTGTGAACCGGAGGAAGGGGAGGAGGGGTATGAGGAGAGTGAGTGTGATTTTGAAAGTCTGATGTGCCCATTGAACCGACATCTCTCCAGACAGACCCTCAGGAGTGTCCCCTCCCAGGCTATCTGAGTCCCCCTCTCATTTTTTGTTTTACAAGAAAGTTGCTGAGACTCTGCAACTCCCTGTTGAGGAAGCTGTTGATGATCAAGAAGAGCATGATTTTGTGGAAATGATGGATATTCCAGAGTCTAGGAGACTGTCTATTCCTTGCACAAATCTTTTAGGAAACAGACAGTAAAATTCTAAAACTCCTCATTCTATCCTCCCTGTGGATAAAAGGATGGACAAGAGGTATGCTTTATCAGCCTCTGATACGGAGTTCCTCTCAGCAGTGCAGCCATGTGGGGTAGTGCAGGCTGCAGCCTGTGACAAGGCTAATATTCCTCTAGTTTCTCACCCTCCTGAAAAGGATTCCAGGAGGATGGATGCCATGGCAAAGAAACAGTATATGGCAGCATCTTTGGGACTCAGACAGGCAAATTATATGGCTTATGCAGCTAGGGTACCAGAACCAGGTGGGATACTGTCCTGGCCCTAGCAAAACAGGCCCCTGACCAGCTTGCCAGGGAGCTGGAGCAGGTGGCCGCGGATGGTATTGAGGCATCCAAAGTGCAATTTCATGCTGCAGTAGACTCTAATGATGTTTCATCAAGAGTCATGGCTACATCAGTGTCTCTTCGCAGAATGGCCTGGCTCAGATGTACTGTCCTGTCACAGGATACTCAGTCTAAGGCTATGGATTTTCCTGTTGTGGGCAATTCCCTGTTTGGGGAGCAGACAGAGAATTATATGAAGAAAATGGATGAGTATAGGACCACCTATAGGACTGCACAGGCCAAAGAAAGGCAAGTCACTCCTCAAAGGCAGCATGTCAGGGGCAGGGGCAGGCCTTTTCATAGGCCTTTTTACCAAACCCAGGCCTCCTCTTCTGCTTATGCCCAGAGGGGGTTCTTTAGAGGAAGGGGTTCTAGTAAGCCTGCTTCTACCCCTCAACCCAAAGCCCCTGCAAAACAGGCTCCCTGATGGGGTGGCCAGGGCCGATTCTCCACTACTGGTAGGGGGCAGGCTGGCTTACTTTGTCCAGGACTGGAAGTCTTTAACATCAGACAAGTGGGTCCTGGAAGTAGTAAGCCAGGGACTGGTTCTCAGCTTCAAAAAATTTCCGAAGATGAGAGCCAGGTCTTTTCCACCTGCAAACCCATCAGAAGCACTTGCCCTGGAAGCAGAAGTTTCTTTCCTCCTGGCTCTCAGAGCCGTGGAAAGGGTTCCACCCATACACCAGGGCAAAGGATTGTACTCCAGGTACTTCCTTACTCCAAAAAAGACAGGAGAATGGCGGCCCATCCTGGATCTCAGGTATCTAAACAAGCACCTTTTAAAACCAAAGTTCAAAATGGTGACCCTGGGGATTATTTTACCCTCTCTAAGGCCAGGGACTGGCTAGCCTCCCTGGACCTCAAGGATGCCTACTTCCATGTTCTCATCAGAAGCTCCCATCGAAAGTACCTCAGATTCGAACTGCCCTCAGGCCATTACTTCAGTTCAGAGCAATGCCTTTGGCCTCATCTTGGCCCGAGGGGTGTTCACAAAATGCCTGGCAGTAGTAGTTGCTCATTTAAGAAGGCAAAAGATTGCCATCTTTCCTTATCTGGACGACTGGCTCATTGTAGGCCAGTCTCCAGAACAGGTCAAACTACACTTACAAGTAACCCAGCAACTGCTTACATCTCTAGATTTCCTTCTCAATCTTCCAAAGTCAGTTCTGGAGCCTGTCCAGCTTCTCACCTTCATAGGTGCAGAACTGAACACAAAAGAAGCCAGAGCCTTCCTTCCTCTGGAAAGAGCAAGGACCCTGGTGTCTCTGGCCTCTTCTTTCACCCTGCAGGTCTCTCGACCAGCAAGGCATTTTCACAGCTCCTGGGGCACATGGCTGCTTCTACAGCAGTAGTGCAGGGAGCGGATTTCAGATGAGGGACATACAGTTCCATTTGAGAGCCTTTTGGTCTCAAAGGACAGATCCTCTAACCAAATTGATTCCAGTGACTCAACCCTGATCCAGGCCCTTCAGTGGTGGCAGGATCAGAACAATCTGAGACAGGGGTTCCTTTCACTCCCCAGTCTCATTCCTTGACCCTTACTACAGATGCATCCCTCTTGGGGTGGGAGCTCACATGGGCGACCTTTCCACCCAGGGCTGTGGTCCCCTCAGGAATCTCTGCTCCACATCAATTTGCTGGAACTCAGAGCAGTTTTTCTAGCACTCCAGGTTTTTTCCACATCTGTTCAGAACAAGGTTGTTCAGGCCAGAACAGACAATACCACTACAATGTGGTACATCAACAAGCAAGGGGGCACTCGGTCTACGGCCTTGCGCACCGAAGCAATGAAGTTGGGGTCTCTGGCTTATTCTCTGAACGCCTCCCTTATGGCAGTTCACCTCCCAGGCAAGGACAATGTCCTAGCGGATGCTCTCAGCAGGATTTCCCAGGGCCATCACGAATGGGCACTGGACCCCTAGTACTGGAGGTAGTATTTTGCCAGATGGGGCACCCGCAAATAGATCTCTTTGCAGCCCCAGACAATCACCAACTTCCCTTTTGCTGCAGGCCCCAGTGTTGGGCCCAGTCCTCTGGATGCCTTCCTCTCAGTTGGGAAGGAAGTTTCTATGCTTTTCCCCTTCCCTTCTTTTCAAAGTGCTAGTCAGAATCAGATCTCAATCCTGCAAGATGATCCTGATTGCTCCGATTGGGCCAGGCAGCCCTGGTACCCTCCTCATGTCCTTAGCAGTCCACCTTCCCTGTGTCTTCCCAGGAATCACAACCTGTTAACCTGTGCCCAGGGAGAGTTTGTATCCGAACCTCAAATCTCTCAATCTCAAGGCATGGCTCTGAAGAGTTAGAGTTTGCTGACCTACACCTTTCCCAAGGTGTATTGGATATATTGAAGGCCTCTAGGAAGCGTTCCACCAGGGCTACCTATAATTCAAAATGGAAGAGATTTTCCATATGGTGTGCTGGTAAACATATTTCCCAGAATCTGCTGGCGTGCACGATCCTGGATTATTTGGTCATTTGAATTCCTTGGAGCTGAGACCAGCTACCTAAAAGTACATGGCAGCTGTGTCTGCCTTCTTATCAACAGGTAAGCTCTTCTTTTCAGCTCACCCTGTGTTCTCCAAGTTTTTTAAAGGGTTGCTTCACACCAACTCCCGTTCAAGGACCTCTGCCTGCTTGGGATCTTAATATTTGCATGCTCAGCTTATGCAACCCCTTTTGAGCCACTGTCTTCAGTAGAGCTTAAGTACTTGACTTGAAAACTGTGTTTCTGGTAGCCATCACCTCTGCCAGGCGCATAAGTGAGCTACAAGCATTGTCAGTGGAGCCTGATTTTATCTCCTTTCACAGGATAAGGTGGTCCTCAGGACTAACAGGAAGTTTTTGCCTAAGGTGGTTTCAGACTTTCACCTTAATCAATCCATGTCTCTTCCTGTGTACTTCACTGACCATTCCTCCTCTGGTGAGAGGAGATTGCACAGTTTAGATGTCAAAAGAGCCCTTAGTTACAATATAGAACGTACCAAGGGTCACAGGTTCGAATCCCTCCAATTGTTCCTCACTTATGGTGAGGTTGGTAAAGGGAAACCTGCCACTAAAAGATCCATTGCCAGGTGGATTGTCTCTTGTATCCAATTCTGCTATGAAAAACTGGGTAAGGTTCCTCCCTCAGGCCTGAGGGCTCACTCTACCAGAGGTACAGCTGCATCTCTGGCTGCTGCCAGGGACATCCCTATCCTAGAGATATGTCAAGCAGCTACCTGGAAGAAAAAATTACTCACCTTAGTAATGTTGTTTCTTCTAATGGAGTCTTGCTATATTATAGACATTAGCAGTTTGTTCCAGCTCTAGAACTGCCCCGGAGTGAAATGGTTAAAACCATTCCAAAATAGAATTTTGGCACGAGAGCAGCTCTATCTGTGTCATTTCAAACCTGAACTGTCAGATCTTTACGAGCCAAACTCACTAAGGTCTGTGTGGGAGCTGTAACTCACACTAGCCAAATGGCTACCTAAATAATAACAACCATTGATGGTCCCAACACCCAAGACTCAAGTCAGCGGACCAGAAATACTAACACCATTCTAATAATATGAAAATGGAACATAAGTATAATAAAACACACACACGCGTACACATACACACCCCCAAAGTCCCAAAGGGGACAAAAATGCTAACAGGACATAAGTAGTGCCCACACTAAGTTGCCCGCACCCAACCAAGTAGAGGTTCTGAGAGGGCAGGTTGGGGGGGAGGTCTATAATATAGCAAGACTCCATTAGAAGAAACAACATTACCAAGGTGAGTAATTTTTTCTTCAAACAACATGAAGTCTTGCTATATTATAGACATTAGCAGAATACACAGCAGTACCTCTATGGAGGAGGGACAGAACCTACTTAGGGAATAGGCTCTGAAGAACAGCTGTGCCAAACCGAGCATCTCTCCTGGCCTGGACATCCAGGCAGTAATGCTTGGTAAAAGTGTGTACCATTTTCCAAGTAGCAGCCTGGCAAATCTCTAATAAAGGGATAACTCTGGCAGCAGCTAGAGACGCAGCTGTACCCCTGGTAGAATGAGCCCTCAAACCAGGGGGGGGGCTCTGCCCACTTTCTGATAAAATTGGATACAAGAGACAATCCACCTGGCTATTGATCTCTTAGTGGCAGGTTGCCTTTCCCAACTTCACCATAGGTGAGGAAAAGTTGAGAGGATTCGAACCTGTGACCTTTGTTCGCTCTCTATAAAATAACTAAGAGCTCTCTTAACATCCAGGCTGTGCAACCTCCTCTCACCGAAGAGGAGTGATCAGTGAAAAATACTGGAAGGAGATAGATTGATTAAGATGGAAATCTGAAACCACCTTAGGCAAAAATCTCCTATTAGTCCTAAGGACTACCTTATCCCTGTGGAAAGAAATAAAGTCAGTCTCCACTGACAAGGCTTGCAATTCACTTATGCGTCTGGCAGAAGTGATAGCCACTAGAAAACAGTTTTCCAAGTTAGGAACTTAAGATCTGCAGAAGACAGAGGTTCAAAGGGGTTGCATTAACTGGGCAATGCAAACATTAAGGTCCAAGCAGGGCGGTTCCCGAAAGGAGGATTAGTATGGAGTAATCCTTAAAAACTTGGAAAACACAGGATGAGAGGAAAGAGGGATGGCTTTCCTGCTGACACAAAAGCAGACACAGCTGCCAAATGAACTCTCAGGGTAGCTGGTCTGAGACCCAAGGAATTAAGATGTACCATGTAATCTAACAAAATGGGCAATTCAGCAGATTCTGGGAAATATTTTCCCAGCACACCAAATGGAAAACCTTTTCCATTTAGAACTATAAGTAGCCCTAGTGGAAGGCTTTCTGGAAGCCTTTAGGATCTCAAGAACACCCTGAGAGAGGTGTAAATCAGCAAACTCTAACTCCTCAAGAGCCAGGCCTTGAGGTTGAGGGATTTGAGGTCCGGATACCAAACCCTTCCCTGGGCACAAGTCAACAGATTGTGATTCCTGGGGAGGCACAGGGGAAGATGGACTGTCAGAGACAGAAAGAGTGGGTACCAGGGCTGCCTGGCCCAATCCGGGGCAATCAGAATCACCCTGCAAGGCTGAGATCTGATTTTGACTAGTACTTTGAATAGGAGAGGAAAGGGGGGGAAAGCATAGAGGAACTTCCCCTCCCAATCCAGAAGAAGGGCATCCAGGGAACTGGGCCCAGCACTGGAGGCCTGCAACAGAACAGAGGAAGTTTGTGATTGTCTGGGGCTGCAAAAAGATCTATCTGAGGGATGCCCCACCTGGCAAAAACTATCCCCAGCACTTGAGGATCCAGGGACCATTCGTGATGGCCTGGGAAATCCTACTGAGGGCATCCGCTAGACATTTTCCTTCCCTGAAGATGAACTGCTATGAGGGAAGTGTTCAGGGAATAGGCCAGAGACCACAACTTCATTGCCTCGGTGCACAAGGCCGAAGACCGAGTGCCTCTGTTTGTTGATGTACCACATTGTTGTGGTGTTGTCTGTTCTGACTTGTATCACCTTGTCGTGGACAGATGCAGAAAAGCTTGAAGAGCTAAAAGACAGCTCTGAGTTCCAGCAAATGATGTGAGCAGAGATTCCTGGGGACCAGACTCCCTGAGTGGAAAGGTCGCCCATGTGGGCTCCCCCAGCCAGAAGGGAAGCATCTGTAGTGAGAGTCAAGTCGTGAGAAGGGGAAATGAAGGGACCCCGCTTTAAATTGCTCTGATCCTGCCACCACTGGAGAGCTAGGATCAAGGTTCGAGTCACTGGGACCAACTTGGAAAGGGGGTCTCTTCTCTGAGACCAAAAGGTTCTCAAGTGAAACTGAATGTCTCTCATCTGAAATCTGGCTCCCTGCACAACAGCTGTGGATGCAGCCATGTGCCCCAGGAGCTGCAGAAAGTGTCTTGCTGGTTGAGAGACCTGCAGAGTGAAGGAAGAGGCCAGAGCCACTAAATTCCTTACCCTTTCTGGGGAAGAAAGGCTCTGGCTAGCTTTGTGTCCATTCTGCCCCTATAAAGTGTGAGTACCTGGACTGGTTCCAGAACCAACTTTGGTAGGTTTAGCAGAAAACCCAGGGAGGTGAGAAGCTGCTGGGTGACCTGCAGGTGAGATTTTACCTGTTCTGGGGACTGGCCTACAATGAGCCAGTCGTCTAGATAGGGAAAACAGCAATCCTCTGCCTTCTTAAGTGGGCCACTGCCACTGCTAGACACTTTGTGAATACCCTTGAGGGCAGAGGTAAGGCCGAAGGGCATTGCTCTAAACTGGTAATGACCTGAGGCAGTTCGAATCTGAGGTACTTCGATGGGATCTTCTGATTAGGACATGGAAATAGGCATCCTTGAGGTCCAGGAGGCTAGCCAGTCCCCTGGCCTTAGGGAAGGTAAATTATTGCCAGAGTTACCATTTTGAACTTTGGTTTCAAAAGATGCTTGTTCAGATATCTGAGATCTAAAATGGGCGCCATTCTCCTGTCTTTTGGGGTAAGGAAGTATCTGAATATAGACCCCTGCCCTGATGCAGGGAGGAACCCTTTCTACTGCTCTGAGAGCTAACAGGATGAGACCTCTGTTTCCAGAGCGAGGGTCTCTGAAGCACTTGCAGGTAGAAAGTCTGCTTCTCAACTTGGGAAACTTTTGAAGCTGAGAACCAGACCCTGGCTTACTACTTCCAGAACCCACTTGTCTGAGGTTAAAGAGCCCAATTCTGACTGAAGTAAGCCAGCCTGCCCCCACTGGTACAGGAGACTGGCCCTGGGCACCCCATCAGGGTGCCTGTTTCGCAGGAGCTTTAGGGCTGGGGTGGAGCAGGTCTGCCCACCCCTCGTCTGCCCCTGCCTCTGAAGAAGCCCTCTGAGCATAGGCAGAGGAGGCCTGAGTCTGGTAGAAAGGCCTGTGAAAAGGCCTACCCCTACCCCTGGGGCATGCCTTTGAGGAGTGGCTTGCCGCTCCTTAGCCTGGGCACTCTTGTAAGTAGTCCTATATTCATCCATCTTTCTTCATGTAATTCTCTGTCTGCTCTCCAAACAGAGAATTTCCCACCACAGGAAAATCCATAGCCTTAGTCTGGGTATCCTGTGACAAACTAATACACCTGAGCCAGGCCAACCTACTTAAAAGCTACAGATGTGGCCAAGGACCCTAGAGGAAACATCATTAACATCCACAGCAGCATGAAACCGAACCTTAGAGGCTTCAATGCCATCAGCAGCCACCTGTTCTAGTTCACTAGCCAGCTGGCCATGGGCCTGCTTGGCCAATTGCATAACAGTATCCCATCTAGATTTCTGATACCTAGCTACATAAGCCATATAATTTGCTTGCCTGAGTCCCAGAGAGGCTGCCATATACTGTTTTTGCCATGGCATCAATCTTCCTGGAATCCTTGTCAGGAGGATGTAAGCCAAGGAATATTAGCTTTTATCACAGAGCAGCCTGAACTCCACCCAACATGACTGCATTGCTGAGAAAGGAATTCTGTATCAGGGCCTGACAATGTATACCTTCTGTCCATCTTTTATCTACAGGAGGCACAGAATTAGGAGCTTTTAAAATGTTAATTGTTTGCTTCCTAAAAGACTTATGTAAAGGAATAGACAATCTCCTAGACTCTGGAATATCCATCATTTCTACAAAATCAGGCTCCTCTTGCTCATCCACAGCCTCTTCTAAAGGAAGCTGGAGGGTTTCAGCAACTTTTTTATAAAACATAAAATGAGATGGGGACTCAGACAGCATAGGGGGAGATTCTAAAGGTCTGTCTGGGGAGATGTCCGGTTCAATGGGCACACCCAGACCCTCCCAGCCACATTCATACTGTTCATAATCCTCCTCCCTCCTCTGGTTCATAAAATTCCTCAATATCATAATCCTGAACCACTGGGACCGGACAAACCGACCTTTTACCAGATAGTGGTGGTTCGGATGGACCCTGAGACAGTGACTGGACAATTTGTATGGCTTTTGTTATCTCTGCAGCAGTTGGAGAAGGAATTTTGGACTCAGACCTGCTGATTTTCTTGTTTTCTTTACTGGAATTGGTTCCTCAGAACCAGCTTTTCTTTGCCCGAGGAAGTCTGGCCCTGGTCAGAGGGCACGCCTCTGGTTCGGTTGGCACCGAACCGCCTGGCCATCCGGTCAGCGGACTTTTGGCCTCTCGCTCCTGAGCCTGCCAAATCTTTTTTCCAGGGTGGCTGCAGGAAATTCTTACACACCTGGCAGTCTGACTGGAGGTGGTCAAACCCCAGACAATAAACACATGTGGTGTGTGGGTCAGCCTTGGCAAAGACTTCCCCACAAACATCACAGTGTTGAAACCCAGTGGGCCCGTTTTTCTTTTGGGTTTCTCAGACATAATGCCAGCCTAACCTAAAACTTGCCCTTTTAACGGCAGTGCCAGGCAAGACACCCTTATCGGTTCCTAACCGTGTCACGGGTATTGGAAAAAAACGTAATAAATCCGTTTTTTAGAACCGATAAGAACCGGGAACCGCACTCTAAAATAGTAACTTTTAGTTTTAAATGAGTTTTAACTCACTGATCGGTTCAAACCGAACCGATAACTTACAAGTTCCACACAGACAAAACCTTCATTTACTTACGGTTACCACAGATAGAGCTTGAACCGAACGGTTTTATGGTTAAAATAAAACTATTCTCGTTAAATCCAACCGAGAAAACACTTTTAAACCGAGAAATGAACCGAGCAGAAGGAGAAATCGAGCGACTGTTCACTGAGGCGGAGTAAAGAATCTGACAGTTCAAGTTTGAAATGACACAGATAGAGCTGCTCTCGTGCCAAAATTCTATTTTGGAATGGTTTTAACCATTTCACTCCGGGGCAGTTCTAGAGCTGGAACAAACTGCTAATGTCTATAATATAGCAAGACTTCATGTTGTTTGAAAGATCTAGGATGGGCTGCCACTCCCCTGTCTTTTAAGGGGTAAGGAAGTATCTGGAGTACAGACCCTTGCTCCTGTGTGTAGTAGGAACTCTCTCTATGGCTCTGCGAGGCAACAGAGAGGAAAGCTCTGCCTCTAGGGCAATGGTTTTGGAGATGTTTGCAGGTGGAAAAGACCTGGCCCTCAGCTTTGGAATTTTTTTGAAGCTGAGAGCCAGTCCCTGGCTTACTACCTCCAGGACCCACTTGTCTGAGGTAAAAGACTTCCAGGCCTGGAAGTAGTAAGCCAGCCTGCCTCCTACTGGAAAGGGGGAGTCGACCCGGGCTGACACATCAGGGTGTCTGCTTGACAGGAGCCTTGAACTGAGAGGAGGATGCAGCCCTGCTCATCCCCCTTCTGCCTCTCCCTGTGAAGAACCCCCTCTAAGGAAAAGGAGAGGAGGCCTGTGCCTGGCAGAAAGGCCTGCCTAGATTGCTGCTTCTGAGGAGCTGTCTGCCTTCCTTGACCTGTGCACTCCTGTAGGTGGTCCTATACTCGTCCATCTTTTTTCATGTAATTTTCTGTCTGCTCCCCAAAGAATTACCCACCACAGGGAAATCCATGGCCTTAGCCAGGGTGTCCTGTGAGAGGCTAGTACATCTCAGCCAAGCAAATTTCTGAAGAGACACAGATGTAGCCATGACTCATGATGAAACATCATTAGAGTCCACAGCAGCATGAAACTGGACTTTGGGTGCCTCAATCCCATCAGCAGCCACCTCCTCAAGCTCTTTGGCTAGCGGGGGGAAGCCTGTTTAGCCAGCTCCAGAACAGTATCCCACCTGGACTTCTGGTATCTGGCTGTGTAAGCCATATAGTTTGCCTGTCTGAGTCCCAAGGAGGATGCCAAGTACTGTTTCTTGGCCACAGCATCCACCTTCCTAGAGTCTTTATCTGGGGGTGTGAAGCCAAAGGTATATTAGCCTTGTCACAGGCTGCAGCCTGTATGACCCCCAACATGGCTGCATTGCTGGAACAAGTACTCTGTACCTGAGCCTGACAGCATATACCTCCTGTCCATTCTCTTGTCCACAGGAGGCAATCAATTTAGTGTCTGAAGGATTTTTTGTGTCTGTTTCCCACAAGATTTATAGAGGGGAATAGACAGCCTTTTGGACTCTGGGATGTCCATCATCTCTACATAGTCAGGCTCTTCTTGTTCCTCAACAGCTTTTACTAGAGGGAGCTGGAGGGTCTCTGCCACTTTTTTGTAAAACAAATAGTGGGAAGGGGATTCAGAAAGCTTAGGAGGGGAAACATTGGAAGGCCTGTCTGGGGAGATGTCCAGTTCAATGGGCTCATCCAGGCCTTCCACACCATCATAATCATCATCATCATCATCATGGTCGAACCCTTCTTCCCCCTCCAAATCCGATTCATAGTAATCATCCGCAAAAATATTACAGAACTGGAGGAACTGACCAAACTGAGCGCCTACCCGGAAGTGCGAGATCGGCCGGAACCGAACGAATCGATTCTACTGTGCTAATCGGCCCTGGCAATTTCTTCAGCGGTTGGACGTGATGGTTCTGGATCCGAACCGGCCAATTTCTTTTTTTTTGGATGGAACCGACCCCTCAGAATCGGCTCTCCGTTTGCCCGATGAAGTATCGCCCAGGTCAGTGGGCACTCCCTCAGGTTCAGTTGGAGGGGAACCGGGCTGGCCATCCAGATCAGCGGACTTCTCTGCCTCCTTTTCCCTAGGCCTACCCAATCTGTTGTCCAGGGTGGCCTTCGGGAAATTCTTTCATATTTGGCAGTCTGAATCGAGGTGGTCAAACCCCAGACAATACATACAGGTGGTGTGAGGGTCTGCCTTAGCAAAGGCATCCCCACACTCACTACAGTGCTGAAACCCAGTGGGCCCGGTTTTTCTTTTGGGTTTCTCAGACGTAGCCATCTTATCCACTTACCCTTTAGCAGCTTTAAAGCCAGGCAAGACCCCCTTATCGGTTACCAACCGTGTTACGGGCTGTGGAAAAAAACGTAAAAAAATAAGTTTTTTTGAAACCGATAAGGACCAGTACCTCACACTAACACAAATAAACCAAAGACTTTACAGAATAAAGAAAGAAAAAACAATCGGTTCCAGCTGGAACGATTGAAAAGTTTTTACAATTTCCACACACAGAAAATAAAACTAATGTCCACTACCTACAACACTTACTGTACCGCAGACAGGGATCTGAACCGAAAAAACAACAAAATTTGCGGTTTAAAACTGACTTTTTAGTGAGACCCAACCGACAAGCGAAGGAGATTTCTCCGGAGCGACTGTTAAGTTAGGCGGAGTAAAGAATCTGATGGCTACACTTGAAAGTGCAGCAGACAGAGGTTTGAGCCAAGCTCGAGCTCAACATTCTATGCTCTGGCATAGAGTTAACGCTTTCCTCTTTGGAGCAGTTCAAGAGCTGGGGATAACTGCATAATGTCAGAATACAGCAAGACTTCATGTTGTTTGAATAATATGTTCTTCAAAGTTCTTCTTGAGGCATCGGTTGGTCTTTAAAAGTTTCATGCAGCTCTTGGACTCTATTTAGAGGCATTTATTTACTTTACATGGTTACCCGGTATACCCTGTACCCTACGGTTTTCCCTCCATAGATGTATCTTACAGATGTAGCATGATGATTTTATATGCATGTATTAAGAGGAGTGGCGCCCTTATTCGTTGTTATACTTTCTTATGTTCTCCATCTGGTTTCTCCAATGTATGTTCATTGCATAAATCAATAAACAAAGTTTAAAAAAATAGAAGAGAGGGAGGTCACGACTGGGATAGCACAGGGATTTGTCCTTGGTCTGGTCCTCTTCAATATGGTCATCAGCAACATTAGTGAGGGGATCCGGAGCAGGTTGTGTGTCTTTGCAGATGACACTAAGCTCTGTGGAAGGGTAGATATCCACCCTGAGGATGTTCAACGAATAATGGGATGTATAGTCCTCTAAAGGCTTAGGAGGGGAGCCAAATTCCTGCTCAGGAGAACCATCTGGTTTCAGGGGTTCTCCTTCCTCCTCATCTTCATAGTACATTTCAACTTCCTCCTCCTCCCCAGGCATTGGGAATGCAACCGGAGCCTGGGGAGGGGGGCGAGAATATTAAAAAGAGTCCCCATAACTTCGAAAACCTAGAAGAACTGTCATGCCTTTGTCATGGCCTCTGCTGAGGACATTTCTTTTTGGTCCACTGCTGGCTCCTTTCCTTTTTAGCAGGAGGAACAGA
The DNA here is from genome assembly GCA_016271365.2 of Neoceratodus forsteri. Taxonomy (NCBI): domain Eukaryota; kingdom Metazoa; phylum Chordata; order Ceratodontiformes; family Ceratodontidae; genus Neoceratodus; species Neoceratodus forsteri. The sequence goes on from CM057458.1 coordinate 523,314,045, forward strand.
GACATGTTTTTCTTTTTTTTTCTTAGCAAGTACCATCTCTGGTATCTGATCAGATGCTCTTTTATTTTTGCTGGATTTAAGGTTCCTCTTTTGAACACCCTGAGTTCTGTACCATCTTTAGCAGCACTTACCCCTATCTCATTATATACCACAACCCAATACCTTAGCAGGATTTCCTCATTGTAACTGTTACTCTCAACTATTAGAGTATATGTATTAATCCACACTCACCTATTCCTGTCAAACATATGCAGCTGTACTATCTAATTTTATGTTTTCAAGGTATAAAGCATGACTTCCCCATGTAATTGCTACTATACTATAAGTAAGGGTAAATTGTCATCTACGCCCAACTATTTCTGTCAAATGTTTTTAACTGTATTGTAATTGTATGTGTATATGTCAGACATGGACTATTCTTGTCCTCTTCCCCACTGTACCCTTCCCCCCAGGTTGCACCGGGAGATGAGCAGTTCTTGCTCAGTGTGCTTTTCCTGGTGAAACAATTTCAATAAATAAAATAAATAAATAAATTTATCTTTCTTATCTGTCCGCTTTGACAGGGATGCTGCTCACTCTGAGGGGCTGAACTCTCATCTGAGCCTTTTGGTGAAGCAGAAGCAAACTGAGGAGCCATAATGTTTTCTGAATTTTTAGCCCTTTTCTTTTGTATTTAAGGGCAAAACTGTTTACAGAGATCACAATTTAGAAAACTGTGGTCTGGACCTAGGCACATTAAACAGAGCTTCTGGCAGTCTGCTTTTGCCAGGAGCTGAAAAATGAAAATTACCTACTCACCATAATTCTTGATCTTCCAAGATATCTTCACCATTCATCACAGGTGTGTACACACCGGAAGCTGGACCCCGAACAGGAGCATATAGCTTTAAAACATCAGAAGGGGGAGTTAACGTCAGGAAAGGTGCTGCCCATGAGGCCTACACATGATATGGCACTCATGGAAAGGCCAGTAACCAACGCTGACTCCCCCACCTCCTCAATTCTGGATCGGAGAGAAAAAACAGGAATAGAGAAGAAGGAAGGGTTGGGGCAAGGGAGCCCAAGGGAGAGAAAAAGGAAAGGAAGCAAATACTAAAGCAATAAGCCAACCAGGGAGGAGAACATAGTAGAGAAAGGGAACTGAAATAGGACTTTCAGGGTCAGAAATGACCAGAGTCTCTCGGCAGGCATATGGTTAAAAAGAGGACAGGCAGGTAGAAGCTAGCTAAACAAGAAGGAGGAGTAGTAGGATCCCTTTCTGGTCCTGAGAGAGGGGAGAGAGCCTCCTAGTTCAGAAGCGGCTCAGTCAGGCAGAATGTTAAGAGGGAGAGGCAGATGCCCCTTAAAGGAAAGGCTAGAGATCACCCAAGATTAAGGAGGGCCTCAAGAAGAACTTAAGTAACCTTATACTTGAGAGTATGGGCATAGAAACAGAATGGAAGTTCAGCAGAAGGGGAGACTCACTCGCCCAGAACAAGAAGGGACCCCACAAGGGTGGAGGAGGGGACAGCTCCCAGAAGGGCTGAGGGGGGAAGTGGTCAAGGAGGGCTAGGTGAGTTCACCAGAGTGGTGCAGAATCTTCAGTGATGCAGATCACTCCCCTGACTTAAAAGGAAAAGGGAGACAATAGGATTCAAATATCACCCCACAGCCAGCAACTTTAGGAGAGTCCCTTCCTCCCAACAGGATTTTATTAGAGGTAGTTTGTCAAACAAGGATTCCCATGGGGAGATCCATACGTGCTGAAGAAGAGGCCTGTTTCTCTGAAGAACTAGCCTGGAAGGTATCTCCTAGAAGGAGCCACAATCAGGAAGAAGGCACAGCTGTTTTCCATTACCCCCCTCCCTGGAGAGGGAAGGTGCGGAGGGGGCAGGACCAATTGCCGGTACGACAGGGCCTCCCCGGAGGAGCCTACCACTGTCCAAACCTTCCCAAATGGGAGAAGCGGAACAGGGAGGAGGCACTGCCTAGAGACCTGGTCATGAGGGGAAGGTGAGCTGGAAGCTGTGATGAATGGTGAAGATATCTTGGAAGATCAAGAATTATGGTGAGTATGTAATTTTCACATCTTCCAAAGATCAGTCTTCACCATTCAGCAAAGGTGGGAGACTACCAAGCCCATCACCAAAGGTGGTGTTGGCAACTCTGAGGGAAATTGGTATCTTCCCTCAGCCTCTTGTTGGGGAGAACACAAGGAGGTGGAGGCCCCTTATGGGTCTGGAGGGACCCGTGATTGGTCAGGGGAGGCAGAGGCTCCCTTGGCCTGGGAGACGGAAGGTTCCCCGCTAGCTCTTGCCTGACCCTAGGGGAGGAAAAAACTGGGCCCCCTGGAAACATGAGGCAATCACCGTACGCTGAACCAGGGGTGACAATCAGGAAAAGTGAAGCCATGCTGTCCACCCAATGACTGCTGATCCCACTAGTCTGAAGGCCAACTCATTGGCATAGTAACACGCCCTAGCCTGGTGTCTTGCTAGCATGCAGAAAGGCAAATTGCTTGCCTGGTTGCATCACAGTCCATCAAAGATGCTAGGAGCTGCCCTAGCATTGTCCACAGCTACCTGCCATAGGTAGCCATGTGAGCCTCGTGTGCAGCAATGCACATGAGAGAGCATTCTGTCGAAAAGACGCTGCGGCCCCAATGGTCGAACTCAGCTGAGTCCGAGTTGGGGGAGTGATCGTGCTCTGGCCGACGGTGCCAGGATGGAGTGTCCAGGAGCTCGACACCAGAGGAATGGTGGGGCAGGGCTCCTGGAGACCCCAGGAGAGTGCAGTACCTGCGCTGGATGTCACTAGGGGCTGGAGAAGGGGTGGAGTAATGGCACCAGACAGCCTGCGATGCTTCTGTGAATGGCTGAGGCCATGGAGGTTTGACTGTGGAGTCAGAAATGGAAGTTACGTACTTACCGTAATTATTGATCTTCTTGGACAGTCTCCATCACTCATTCACACTAGTGGGATAGTGCCGGAGGCGCTAGGACCAAGCGGGAGCCTAAAATTTTCAGAAGGGTCGACGCCGAGACAAGACCACGCATGCGTGGCACCGCGAGACTAGCTCGCACCTGTGTAGGCTATCTCGGCGTTGACCCTTCAACCGCCTCAGTACCTTTTTGACCGAGGAGGTGCAGCGTAACTAATGAGAATAACTCATCCCGAGTTTCTGGGCCTGAGAGGGCCCAGATGGCCTTTGCAAGAAAGGTAAAAGAACAATGTCTTCACAGTCTGAACCATAGGACCATGAAGACCAGGAAAGAAAACAAGTGAACCCAGGAGATGGTGGGTGGGCGTGTGAATGAGTGATGGAGACTGTCCAAGAAGATTAATAATTACTGTAAGTATGTAATTTCCATATCTTCCTGGACTAAGTCTCCATCACTCATTCACACTAGTGGGAGAGTACCCAGCTAAAACCAACAACCCTGAGTAGGGTGGTAGGAGATAGGGTTCACTCAGAAAGGATGGCCAAGGACTGTCCTGCTAATAAAAAGAGCTGTCTTGTAAAGAGCATCTAGAACATAGTGCTTACAAGATAAGTGCTCGAGTTGTAACTCACCACTTTGCAGACAACTGCAATGGGCACAAAATGAAAGTCTGCCAGGAAGCCACAACCACTTTAGGAGTGGCAAGAACCTGGCCTCACAATTTGGTCTAGGACCAAAAGTAATAGTGTCAAAGACATGTACTAATGTAATGTAAAGGGACCTCAGGAACTGAAAGAGTCGGAGGTAAAGTCTTCTGGTTCAGGGTAGACCGGAAAGTGCAGATGGAAACCCCCACTATCAAGTATGGCTGACCTATGAACAACAGGTCAAGGAGCACTTGAATCCCTTACTTGGTGAGCAAAGGGGTCCAGGTGGGGTTAGCCCATCAAGGAGAATAGTCTCTATTTAGTCACTGGAACCCTCCTGATGGAATACCAAGCACAACTTAGAAGCCTCTTGAGGTGGTCTAGTAGAACCAGATCCTATCCACTGCATATTCCAAAAAGGAACCATCCTGCCCCTGTATGTATAACTGTAGTAGCAGTCTCTGAACTCAGGGAAGAAAGGAAAAGTGTACAGGAGGACATGTCCACTGCGGAAAAAAACATTCCGACAAAAAAAAAAGGGGCTGGATTTCTAAGGCAAATAGAGGCAGATGTGCATCGAGGAGGGGCACAGCAGGACCAAGTTAGGGCTAACCTATTCGTTGAAAGTGACTGGAAGCGGCAGTGACTCAATGCGGTGAGGCACTACTCACTCTGGCCTCCCTGTAGGGAGTAGGAAAGGATTCTAGTTTGTTTGCTGAAAAACAAACATCACAACTCCGTCACGCACTTGGAAAGGATAGCTTTGTGTGCGACTGGCATGGAACCAGTGCACCGGAACCGAAAGTGTGCATATTTGAGAAGCTACCTCAGAAAAAAGACCTACTTGACCTTCGGTCAAGAAGGAGAATATTGCCTGTTAAGTTAAAGCAAGCAAGGAAGTAGGAACCTGAGTTCCGACTCAGTGGAGAGTCGCTGCTGTTGCTGCAAGGTTCTGCTCAAGAGAAGAAAGCCTGATAAAAAGAAAGGGTAATTAACAGACTGGGCAGTCGCCTAGGTCTAGGAAATGTCTCTGAATGAAAGAAGTCTCTCTTGGAGAAAGAGATGACCCATACCACCGCTGGATCGGACTACCCCTGGGGAAGAAGTCAGGTACTCTTTACAGTATTCTGGAAATGAGCACCTCAGGGGCTGAGGCGGAACCTGACCAGATCCAAAAAAGGGGGGTATCGGTTAATTTCGGCTAGGCCCTGTGCTGTGATAAAAAATGTGTTTTTTTTTGTTTGTTTTATAGTCCAAGCCTAACAAGGCTTTCAGGCTGCTATTTCACAAGGATTGTCCTGATACAAAATGACGAAGATGTTCTCCATCTGAGTGCAGAAGCCTGAACGTCCATACTGAAATCATGACTGGACTAATAATCACAGCTGGAGAGATGTTAACCACCTGTGCTGAGGAAGCCACCGAAGGGGCAATATCAAAAGGTGGCCATATACCCCTATCAAAGGGGCGGAAGAGCCTGAGCGGCTCCCAACCATTAAATTAGAATGTTCCACAGAGTGTAATTGTCTTGATGACTGAAAAAGTCTAGAGGCAGAAGCGTATGGTCCACGGACGCAGACTGAAATACTATAGTGGACCCCATTACTGAGGAACTACTGAAAAGATCTTCCATCATGGACTCTGATGATAGAGAGGACGTGCCCTTCAGTATATAAAATGAGTCGTCCGCTGTATTACTGACCAGAAGGACAGGGAAAGACCCCTCTAGATGCACTTCTACCCCAGAAGGACCTCTAAGAGAGGCCTAGATCAGAGCCACTAGAGACTCCACCATCAGGAAGGATGTCGAGGAGCTTGGTACCGTGTAGGGAGCCGAGAAAGTGCTGAGCGGAATGAGAGATTCCGCAGACAGAGCAGTACAGCAGAGTTCCATCAGCAGAAAACCGCTGGATGACACAATATCCCACATGGACCGCCACTCACTAAGATGCACAGAAAAATAATCCACAGAATAGGACTTCATTCTGTGGAAAACATCCCACCACAAGTTCTGTGGAGAAGAAGTCCGAAAAAGAAAAATGTGTCACTAGTTCTGCCAGACAGCACCCACTGGCACCCCGTGGCACCAGCATCACTCGTGGAACAGGAGGGCACCAAGCAGTGTCTATGCCAACCTGGACGATACCCGAGGGCACCCGTGGCAATACCCGCAGGCACCACTGGCACCCATGCAGCAATGGCACCCGAGGGAACCCCCGGCACCCATGGCACCATGGTACGCATGGCACCAATGACACCCATGGCAAGAAAGGCACCCGAGGGCACCAGTGGCACCCATGGCACCCGAGGGCACCAGTGGCACCCATGGCACCTGTGGCACCTATGGGCACACGTGGTGCCATCCACAGCACCCATGGGTGCCTCCAGCACCACCCATGGCACCACCCATGGGTGCACCGCACCACCTGCAGCACCCGTGGGTGCACGGCACCACCCGCGGGTCGTCGGCACCACCCTGACACCCGCAGCACCCCTGGCAGTGCCGACAACCAACAGCAGCAACAACAGCACCCACGGCGCCGCACAGAGCGATGGTGCTGACCCACGGCACTGACAATGGCGCCAACCCATGGTGCTGACTAAGGCATGGCGCCAACCAAGGCACCGAGGCACGGCACCGACCAAGGCACCGAGCCACAACTCTGAGGCACAGCACTGACCAAGGCATCAATGCCACGATACCGAACCATGGCACCGAAGGAAAATGCCAGTGGAATCCTGTCAAACCCCCTGCTCCACAGGAGCGGCCCAGAGGTGAATCTGCCCACCGGAGCTCCAAGGAGGACAGAGATGGAGTTCAGAGTCGAGAATGCAGCCGTTAGGAGCGGGGCCAAGGGGAACCCACCAAAGCTGGTTCAGGCCCATCGCCCCTCCCGACGAACAATCCCCGTGCAGACATACCAACTAGCAACCTCGAGCGGCACCAATTCTTCTTCCCCCAACGAGGAAGAAGACCTTAAGGTTAAGCGGAGCTGGATCCCCGGAACCGCTAGATTTTTGCTTCGAGGACTGCCCCCCCCCCCGAGCACAGGACTGTCCTGTTAGACCCTCTGCTAATTAAGGGTGGCTGACCAGACACAGCCCCTCTGCCATAAAAACTTTCAAACGAAGTCCTCCTACTTTCACCGCTACCATCTAAGGACATCTCCATTGATGGCAGGAAAGAATTTCTTTTTCTTCTTCTTCATAATCTTCTTTTCTTGTTCGTAAAATAAGAAAGTACTACTTAAAATATTAAATGTTAAAAGCTGCTGTCGTATAGACGAAAACTTAGACTCCAGCAGACGAGCGACATCGACATCCAAGCGCACTCGATGGCGGGAGAAAAGAACTGAGGCAGTTAGAGGGTCGACGCCGAGATAGCCTACACAGGCGCGAGCCTAGTCTTGCGGTGCCATGCATGTGTGGTTCTGTCTCGACGGCGACCCTTCTGAAAAGTTTAGGCTCCCGCTTGGTCCTAGCACCTCTGGCACTATCCCCCTAGTGGAAATGAGTGATGGAGGCTTAGTCCAGCAAGATCTGAAATCTCTGAAAAAAGACAGCATTGGCCGGGCAGGACTGAGCACAGCAAAATTATCTAAATGCAGGTCACTCATCATCCCCGAGAGGAGGCGCTGATAAGAGACAATATTAGTGTCAGAGGAAAGGTGGACAAACAAATCCTCTTCCTCAGCTGAGGAAGACAGGGATGAGGATGAGCTGCTCTGACAGATCAGCGGTGCAGGGGTCTCTGGCTGAAAAATGGCCTCGTTCATGGCCCTGAAGTACTGAGAGAATGCACTAGCCAATGCTCTGAATTGTTTCCAGGTGAGAGGCCATGAAGGGCCCAAAATACATGGAAGAGGGGAAGGAGGAGGCAGAGGAGGAGGAGAAGGAACATGGCAAACCATGGAAGGCTCTCTGCCAGGTCTTCGAGATTGGGCAGGGAACCCCTCACTAAGAGGGGGAGCTGTGAATCTCAGCCACCCTAGCATGCCCAACTGGAGAGGAGGGACAGAGTGGTGCCCTTGAAAGGAACTCCCCTGGTGAGGAAGCCGGAGCCACATAGGTCTCAAAGGGTGGCACCTATCCCCACCCATTGCAGGCCCAGACAGGTCAGGGGAAGAAAGAGAGCAAGACCCAGCACTCCTGCTTCTGGCAGGGACCTTGACAGATCGAGCGCTGGCGCAGGGTGCTGATCCGGACCCTCTCACTCACATCCCACCAGAAGAAGATCTGGCCCTCGAAGGAGAACCAAAACAGAGGTGACACACCGCTAGTGGTGCTGGCCGCCCCTTTGGTACTACCAATGGTGGTGGAATTGAGCCTGGCATTGGCCCCAATGCCAGAGCCAAAAACAGCACCAGAGCCAGCGCCACATTCCAGAATGGCACCGGCCACAGTGCCGCTGCTCTCCACAGCACCAGAATTGACACCAGAGGTGTCCTCAATGCAGCCCATGACACTGAGATACGCAGGAGGAACGGCACCGTGCCCAGCACCGCACAAAGAGGTTTCCTGTCCCCCTGACATCAAAGGCCTTGAACTAGGCCTAGAAGGACCTTGGGACTCCACGGAGTCAGGGAACCAATCAGGATCATCCCAATCCTCCCCTTCTGAAGAAGAGGAGATCAGGGAGATCTCTAAAGAGGTGACCCCTGAGACCCTTCCTCCTCTGGTGCTAGCGCCGCCTCGCTCACCTGCCACAATTAACGAGCTGGGAGCCGGAGCAGCATGTGACTGCAGCGTCGAGGGGCCCACTGGCACGGCCAGAGCGCGTAGCTGCGACACCACCAGTGGGAGCATCTGGACCTCCGAAGAAGTACCAGACAGCGAGGGGTTCTCAACTGCCCCCCCGGAGGAGGCTCATTGTTCACCTGACCCCCTGCGCAGGCCTCTCGCCTCGGGTCAGCTGAAACCTGTTCTCCCTCGGTACATGTAGTACCAGGAGGTGCCCAGTGGCAGGGTCCAAGGACCTGTACCTGGCATCCTCGGAAAGTCGGGTGGGGGGGTCCTCTCCAACCTCATTGAATGGATCTCAAGTGTGCTGTAGTACATGGAGAAACATGTGTCATACTTGTCCATATCATGGTGTCGACTCAGGCAGGTGAAACATCTATTACCAGATACACAAAACTAGTCGCTCCAGGGGACCTGCTGATTCAGAAGCAAATCAGTCACAAAACCAAAAAACAGAGATACACACAATAGTAAAGCTTCGAGTTGTGATAATTTATTAGGACATACAGCAAAGGTTCCCCAGCGCTTTGAGGGAACAAACCTCTTCATCGGGGTTGAGTCACACAACAATGCACAGTCTTAAATACTTAGAGTGCATAGTGACGAAATTCAAATGTTTATAAAGTCACCAATCATCATAGTGCTACCATGTTAATAAAGCAATGCACACTTACAAAAATTGATTAAAAGTGCACCAATATAGCATTATTTTCATGCAATACAATACATTAATATGTTAATTTTGATATTGGTTTTTAAAAAGCCCAAAAAGAAAGATTTTTCCTATCATTTTATTTTATTATCTACAGAAAAGAGTTATGGGCTATAAAAGTAATGATTAAACAGCTGGCAGTCTAAAACTTTCCCATTTTTTCATGTATTCATTTTACCATTATTTTTAATGTTCTATCACAATTTGAAGTGGATTTGCAAAAAGCGATCACAAATATCAAATCAGACTTTAAGGGGGACACTTTCAAAGGAGATGCGCCAGCGCATCTCAAGAAATGCACTGCAGCATGATATTCAAAGGGTGGAGATGCATTGCGCATCTCCGGCTATGCACAAGTGCAGCCATAATGTAGGCATCGCATATCCAGGGGGGCCTGCCAATCAATAAGCGGCATGTCCTCATATTCAGCCGAGATGTGTGGCGCATCTGCCTGCACATCTTGGAGATGTCCTGTACATAGTTAGGCATGGTAGAAACATGCCTAACTTGTATCTACCCACAGTCGGGCTGTTGTACTGCACACAGCAGCACAGTAGCCACCAGCCTCTGCAACCCGGTGACCTCCCGATGCCCAACTTGACAGTATAATTAAACCCCTGCCCTTTTCCATAATGTAGTGGTACTCCCTCCTATCCCCGAACCCAGACAAAGTAAAATTATTGCCCAATCCCCTTTTCCGTAGTGTAGTGCCTCCCTCCACATCCTGATCCCCGTTCAGATGATAAATAATGAAATCCCGACCATTTTCCATAGTGTAGTGTCCCCTCCCATCCCGATCCCTGCTCAGATGATAAATAATGAAATCCCCGCCATTTTTCCATAGTGTAGTGGACCCCTTCCCATCCCGATCCCCATTCAGATGATAAATAATGAAATCCCTGCCGGTTTTTCCATAGTGTAGTGGACCCCCCTCCTCATCCCGATCCCCAATTGAAATAAAAAAAAATACAGCCCAATCCCTTTTTCCATTTATGTGTCCCCCCTCCCCATCCCGATCCCCATTTGAAATAAAAATAATTTAATCCCCTGCCCACTTTTCCATTGTATAGTGGCCCCCCAACCCTCCCACTCAAACACCCAATTTCTACCCCTTCCCCCCGTCCCAGCATGGCCAGTCAGCCGGTGAGCAGCACAGCCCTCAGCTCACCTCCACGGCTACCCGCCGACTGAACTGTCAATGAATGACAGCTTACTGTAACCAATACAAGCCTCATTGGTTGGACACTGTTGACCAATGGGCTTGCAGTGTGTACTGTAAGCTGTCATTCACAACTTTGTGTCATTGGTGTGACATTATGTTAAATATGAACGGGATCGGGGGGGGCATGCATTTACACGGGTCTGGGCGGGGGGGGGCGCATCCTACCATGCACATCCCTGCAGATGGCATGCAAATGAGTCCATAATAATGTGCAAATGGCCTGTTTGTGCCTTGCATGTCTAATGGCCTCATTTGCATTTTCCTGGCTGAATATCTGGAATTTGGGCCCGGTGCATCTGCAGTTGCGCCGCACATCCCCATTCCAGGTATTCAGGCTGTCCGGGGGAATGCGCTGGTGCACTGTCAGCGGCCCCCCCATTTGCGCTGCACTCAAGCATTAATATATTCAGACGGGATGCGCGATCGCGCTTCTCATTTGAATATAGCATTTTTTTTAACCGGCCCATTTATTTGGGTGGCGCATCTAGATGCACCGGGTGTCCTTCAGCCTATGAAAATGTGGACCTTAGCGTTAAGAGAAATGTAAACTGTGAGCCATTGCAGAGAAAAGGTGACAGAAAATGGATTTTGCTGCCAAAAGAGTCAAAATGGATTTATACATTGGACTCAGTTTTCCCACATGATCTGAATAAAGTTCTTGATTTAAGTGTTTATTTGTAAATAATAGTAAGGCACATTGTTTGAATGTGCTTCTTTCTCTAACAAACTCATCCCTTGATATAGTTTGGAATCTGACACCTTTCCTGTAATTTACTGTGCGCCTTTTGCATTATTTCATGCAGTGAATAGCTTGGTACCTGGCAATATATTTAAAATCAAGTCACAGTTTATGTTTCCCTTAAACACTAAAAGTTTGATTCAATATTTGTGATTGCTTTTTGTGGATCCACTTCAAATTTTAGTAGAACATTAAAAATAATGGTAAAATGAATAAATGAAAAATTGGGAAAGTTTTAGACTGCCGTCTTCCTGCCAGCTATTTAATCATTTCTTATACAGCCCATAACTCTTTTCTGTAGATAATAAAATAAAATGAAAGGAAAAGTCTTTCTTTCTTATTGGGCTTTTTAAAAACCAATTTCAAAATTAACACAGTAATGTATTGTATTACATGAAAATAATACTATATTGGAGCACTTTTAATCAATTTTTGTAAGTGTGTATTATTTTGTTAACGTGGTAGCACTATGCTGATTGGTCATTTTATAACCATTTGAATTTCGTCACTACACACTTTAAGTATTTAAGACTGTACATTGTTGTGTGACTCCACCCCTCCGATGAAGAGGGTCGTTACCCCTCAAAGTGCCGGAGAATCTTTGCTGTATATCCCATTAAATTATCACAACTCATAGCTTTACTCCTGTGTGTATCGCTGTGTTTTGTTTTAGAGGTGAAACATCATGAAGATCAGCGGTCACAATACTCTTCCAGCAGGGACACCAATACATTGGGGGATGATCCGCCTTACTTGATGATTTTTCCGGCCCCTAACCGGATATGATCGACCATGGAAATTAACTAAAAATGAAAAACAAGACTCAGCACCACGCTTAGGAAAAATATCAAAACAGAAAATGCAAACATGAACTGAGTGATGTTGAGTAAACAGCACAGAACCAAGAAGGTCTTCTGTGCTGCAACTCTTGAAATCCCATAGAGCAGCCAGATGCAGCCTTGACGTCGGGAAAAACAGAACTGAGGAAGAGGGGGAGTCAGCATCGGTTACTTGCCCTTCCGCGAGCACCACATCATGAGTAGTCCTCGTGGGCGGCTCTGTCCCTAATGTTAACTCCCCTTCTGAAGTTTTGAAGCTATATGCTCTTGTTCAGGGTCCAGTATGTACCCACCTGTGATGAATTGTGAAAACTGATCTTTGGAAGATCAAATAGTACAAATTTTAGAGCCTGTAGGTCTTGCCTTCTTTTTAGATCTGTCAGTCATGCAAAACTTTGGAGACCTAAAGAAGAAAGTTATCAGTTCCAAAATTAAAATACTGAATTAACAGCAAGCCCAGAATATGTTAAAATGGTTCTGTTGTAAAAATTGCAGTTCAGGGTGGGGGGCTTCCAGTGATGTCAGTGTAGTAATGGCAGCATAGTCCTATAGCTCTCCTCCTTGCCGAACTTATAAACTTCCTAAAAACTTGATTTTCTATCTGCAAAATTATCTGCTTTGCTATAAGAGGATGAGTTACTAAAATGAGGAAGGCTAAATGACAGCAGGTGATGTGGGTAGGTCAGATGGCAAGAGATTATAGACCGACCCAGCCAAGTCAAATGCCTCTGACTCCCTCACATCACTAGAGCTGAAGTGCACATCACCACAGAAGAACTCAAAGAAATGGAAAAAGTTAGACATGATTTTGCATGAGCTGAAAGCCTTTTGATCAGCCATTACCAGGACTATGAGTGATATGAATGCTGACATTAAAGCCCTCCAAAAGAGAATCAACACTCCAGATGCCCAGATAACTGACACAGACCACAGTGTGAACAGGCTCAAATGGCTTGTCCTACAGATCCTACACTATTAGATCAAGATACAGGAGTGGCAAGAAGATGCTGAAGGCAGGGTATGCCACAAAAACATCAGAATCTATCGCTTACCAGATAATGCGGAACACCCAGACTTAGATGCTTTCCTGGAGTGTTTCCTGAGGGAGGTCCTACAACTAGACCTGGCCATACCAATAGAGATCAAGCAGGCACACCGTGCTTTGGGCCCCAAGCCATCAGACCCAAAAGGCACAGCCCCACTCAAGCATCATCCACTTCCTGAAATGCACAACTAAACAGGATATTTTCTTAGAGCCTGGTAACTGAAACAGGTGAGGTACCAAAACACTAGGATGTTTGCAACAATGACTTCCTATGCCTGACAATGAAGATGCCACTATATCCCAATACTCCAAGCCTTCAGAAGACAGCAGCAGAAATTCCAGACTGCCATCCAGTGGGCTTACTAGTCTTTTTTTCCTGAGGGGTGTCATTGCTTTGAGTCAGTGGAGGAGGCCATAGGATATCTGAAAGAGAGAGGCATTGTAATCGAGTTCCGCACAGCAGAGACCCTTGTAAGGCACCTACAGATAGACTTGTGGCACATTGCACCAACAGAGAGGAAGAAACACGCAGAACAGACTCTCAAGGAGATTGTATCTCAGTTACAAGCATTTTGTAGAGCTCCAGAGACTGCTGCATTGATGAACTTTTTTCTCCAACTGTGCCCTTTATCTGTCTGTTACCTTCACTGATGCCCTACTGGGCTTTTCCAGAGTATCGGAGGGGGTGAGTACTTGACTGGTTGGGGTTGGGTTGCTGTGCTGATTATGATGCCCACCAATAAATTAATGCATTTTGTCTTTCTACTGGGTCTGTAGGATTGGGCCTCAGGTCCCAAGTGGTACTGATGCCCGGTATGGTTCTTGTGTGGAGATCACTCTTACCGAACACCCTGGCTTCACTTAGGGCAGGCAGCAATTTTGCAGATTATGCTGAGAATGGATGCTTTCAAACTGCTCCCAATACAAGTGTGCCCCCTTGGTAACATTCGTGATGGCTGCCTCCCCTCTTTTAATTAATTGGTTTCACCCTGGGCTTTGGGGGGGTGACACAAAAAGGTGGGGCACCATGTAGCTACCTGGTAATCTGCAACCCCCGTAGGAGGTAGGTAACATCAAAGCCTCCTCTCCCCCTACGTGGTAAGTTTACAGCCTGGTTACACTCTGCAGTGGGACTGCGAATGCAGTCAGTCAATTATTGCCCCTCTAATCTTCAGAGGGATCACACAGCTTCCTCCCTTATCCATTTCATACAACCCACAACAATCTCTTTCAACCTAAAGTATGCTACTTTCACTAACCTTCCTACCAACTCTGCCCTGGGTTACATAGATTGGAAGTCAGGCCATTCATGGAAGACACTGCTCTCCTCCTTAGGGCAGCCAATGTATTTTCTGCCACCGGGGGGGGGGGGTTCACTCCTTCAGGCCCAGCACATCTCAGCTCTGTCAGCCATGACCTCTCTGTACCCGCCTCTCACACCCTCACCCTGCCTCCACATGCTACCTGAAGTCAGTGGGCTCAATTCTCAAAGGCTGGCACAGTATATATAGAAGCCCTGTGCCAACGGCGCAGCTTGCCCCAAACTCTGTGGCACACGGTGCGCCCAGTTCTTGTAGGTTGCACACCTTTGCGACACTACATTCTTTTTGTGGCAGCTTGCGCCACAGACCCGGTACAAGCCTTGTAAAAAGGTCGGTAAAGGTAGATCAGCAAAAGCTGGTCTAACTCACCACATGTAGCACACGGAGGGCTCGGTTTACAAGAATCCCAAAAACGGCTCTGGGAATGCCACAAGCCCAATTCGCCATGCATTTGGCACACCCAGGGCTTGCGGCAATCTAACTCTTTTGAGAATGGAGCCAATTTCTCATTACACTCCTGCAATAAACTCTGAGATAGACATTCCTTCACTGACCCAATAAACACTAGAAGATGATGTGAGCGATGGCTCCAGACCTACTGAGCTGTACCGCAAGGCTGCCATTTTCTCCAGGACACATACCTGGAATAGGCATCTGACAATACCTTAAACTGGAATTGGACAATAATTTTTTGCTCTCACAATGTAAGGACATTAGACATACTGCTGTCATCCTGATTATGTTTCTTATGGTTTCATGAGCCCCTGGCCTCTCCTGTACTGCCCACCCCAAACACAATTTGGAATTCTGAATTAGACAACTTGCCCTCCAGATAATTGTTGACTTTGGCTGCCCTAGCAATATTTGTGGGCAGGGCAAGGGGAAACATAGAAACATAGACTTTGACAGCAGATAAGGACCGCTTGTCCCACCTAGTCTGCCCATTTCCCTACCTAGAGGATAAGCTGCAGATCCTAGTTAACCAACAGCCTATTTTTTCCTACCCCCCACAAAAATTGCCTTATGTCTGTCCCATGCATTCTTGAATTCTCCCACAGTTTTAGACCCCACAACCTCCTCAGGAAGGCTGTTCCATGCATCCACCACCCTCTGTGTGAAAAAATACTTCCTCACATTGCCCCTGAGCCACCCCCCACCCCCTTTAAATTGTGTCCCCTGGTGCTTGCACAACTCTTTTTCTGAAAGACGCTACCCTCTTGGACTTTGTTGATTCCACTGAGGTACTTAAACGTTTCTGTCATGTCCCCCCCTCCTCCTTTCCTCAAGGGTATACATATTAAGCTCCTTTAGTCTCTCCTCATATGGCTTCTCTTGCAGACCCTGCACCATTTTAGTTGCCCTCCTCTGAACTGCCTCCATCCTGTCTATGTCCTTGCAGAGATGGGGTTTCCAGAACTGGACGCAGTACTCCAGATGGGGTCTCACCAACTGTCTGTACAGGGGGATAACAACTTCCTGTTTTCTGCTGGTGATGCCTCTCCTTATACATCCCAGTATTCCCCAGCCCTCCTACCGCTTTCCTCGCATTGCTTGCCAACCTTAAGGTCATCTGATGATTACCCCAGGTCCCTTTCCAGTTTTGTTGTTGTTACTACCTCCTCCCCATTATGTAATCTTCCCTGGGTTTTGTTTCAGGTGCATTATTTTGCACTTTGCATTGAATCCAAGCTGCCATACTTCTGACCATTCCTCCAACCTTGCCAAGTCCTTCTCATCCTTTCCATGCCTCCTTGTGTATCAACCCTGTTACAGATCTTTGTGTCATCTGCAAAGAGGCGTACTTTTCCTTCCAGTCCTCTGCAGTGTCACTTACAAAGACATTAAAAGGACTGGACCCAGTACTGAACCCCAGGTACCCCACTAGTAACCCTCTTCTTCAGAGTGATTCCATTTACATCATTTTCGGTGTCCTGTTGTCCAGCCAGTGTTTTATTTCCAGGCTACCACCCTGGGACCCACTCCCAGGCTGGTTAATTTGACTATTAATCTTTGTGTGGGACTGTGTCAAATGCCTTGCTAACATCTAGGTAGGCCATGTCCACAGCCCTCCCTGGTCTACTACTTTGGTCACCCAGTCAAAGAAATCAATTAGATTTGTCTGACATGACCTTCCCATTGTGAACCCATGCTGCCTTGGGTCCTGAGCCCCACTGGCCTCTAGGTACTCAACAATTCTTTCCTTCAGAAGTGATTCCATCCTTTCCTATTACAGAGGTCAAACTGACAGGTCTGTAGTTTCCTGCCTCTGTCTTGGTCCCACTTTTGTGAAGGGGAATCACATCTGCCTTCCTCCAGTCCTCAGGTACCACACCATCCTCCCATGATTTGTTAAAAAGGGTAGTCAGTGGTGTCACTAGTTCTCTGGTTAATTCTTTTAGAATTCTGGGGTGAATTCCATCTGGCTCCTTTGCTTTGTCCACCTTCAGTTTTAGGAGTTCTTTCAGAACCCTTTCTTCTGTGAAAGGACTGGGATCGACCCCCTTATCCAGAGTGCTTCTGTTAATTGGATTAGGTACCTCCCCCACCTCCTCTTTTGTGAATACTGAACAGAAGTATTCATTCAGTATCCCTGCTTTTTCACTGTCCCTCTCTGCCCACCCACCGTCTATTCTATTCAGCCTCACTATCCCTCCCTTTGTCTTTCTATGCTCCCTGATATACCTATAAAAAGTTTTATCCCCCTTCTTAACTGAGTTGGCTATCTTTTCCTCAGTTTGGGCCTCTGCTATTCTGACTACCCCCCCTGATTATTTCTGCCTTAACTGGTACAGTTCTCTGTCCTTCTCCTTCTGTGTTTCCTTATACTTCCTAAATGCTATCTTTTGCTCCCTAACCTTCACCACCACCTCTTTTGAGAACCATAGTGACTTTTTCTTTCATTTTGATTTGTTTATTTGCTTCACACAAAGGCTTGTTGCCTCTGTGATGGCAGTTTTGATATTTCCCTATTGTTGCTCCACCCCTCCTTCTAGCCTGTTTGCTAGTGCTTTCTAAGGCACTCTCCCATCTTGCCAAAGTCAGCCCTTCTGAAGTACAGAACCCTCACTTTGTATGGCTTGACTCTGTAGCTGAGTTTATCGTGAACCACACTGTTTGGTGGTCACTTGTTCCCAGATGGCTACCCACTTCTAGATCTGAGATCCTCTCACTGTCCCCATTTGAGAGTATGAAGTCTAAGATTGCTCCCTCACGAGTAGGTTCCAAAACTAGCTGTCTGAGGCATGCCACCTGAAGGGCATCGAGAATGGCCTTGCTTTTGGATGTGGCTGCAGCAAAGGTGCTCCAGTTGACATCCGGCATATTAAGTTCCCCCATCAACAGTATCTCCCCTTTCTCTGCCTTCCTAAGTACACCTTCTATCATATCCTTATCTATTCCTTCCCCCTGACATGGGGGTCTGTATACAACCCCTGTGCGGATTGTGGTGCCATTTCCAGTCTCTAAGGTGACCCACAGTGCCTCCTCTCCTCCCTGTTTAATCTTTTATTCAGTTGCTTTTATCCCTTCCCTTACACAGAAAACTACTCTGCCCCCTCTTCTCCCCTCCCTGTCTCTCCTGTAGGTTGTGCACCCTGATATGTTAACATCCCAGTCATGGTTCACTGTGTACCATGTTTCTGTGACTGCTACGATATCCAGGCATCCCTCCTCCATCAAGGCCACCAGTTCAGGGAGCCTGCTCTCTCTTGCCCTTGATCCCCACTGATGTACTGTTCCTCCTATAAGTGAACCCTTCCCCCCCCTTTCCTTCTCTCAACCTAGGAGCTTTGCTCCTTGAGGCTAAAGTCTCATTCGAGTTTACTTTCCTCTGCCACACCAGACGGATTTCACTCCTGCTGACGGGAACAGGATCACACTATTTGGGACCCCCAACTTTGAAGACCACAGGTACCTCTGCCCATTGTACATAGTTTCCACACTATGGCTTAGCTGTACTTCATTTGAATCCAGTTTCCTGGGCTACTCTATGTTTCAACAGCTATTGTTCCTCAAGTTTTATTGTGCTGTATGTTATATCTGTTATGTCAGCCATAACCAGATAGATATGGACTTTGGTTTATTAAGTACTGCACTGGTCTCTCCTCATTTTACTGCTTGCTCCTCCAAAGGTTGCCTTGTACTTCTATCCCCTGAACCCCTGGCTGGGGACACATTACAGATTTACTGGTCATCATGGTCAGTGCCCTTTACCCTTCCCTAATGTCTCTGCCTCATTTAAAACTATATTCAGCTAATGTAAATGGTCTCTCTGATCCTGTTAAACAGTCCCGAGTGTTGTTCGAGATTAAGGGGTAGCATCCCAGACACACCTCTCCCCTGTAGAGCATCACAAACTGGACAGGTTTGAATGTGACCTTGTTTGTTCCTCCTCCTACAGACCAGGCAGAAGATGAGGAGTGGCAGTGTTAATTGCTGTTCCCTATCCTTCCAGGAAAAGCAGGTTACCATGGACAAAGATGGGTGTTGTGTGGTGGTTTCTGGGGACACAGATGGGCAATCAGTTACTATTGCCTCAGTATATCTCACTCCTAGCTCGGACACCTCATTCATACAGCAAAAAGTGCAAATGATATTGGTGAAACAGACTGGGCTGTTGTATGTAGCAGGTGACTACATGAATCAGTGCAAAGACTCCTCAAGCCCTCCCTGACTCCCACCCAAACGGCACACAAAACATTCCATAAATTGCTAGTCTCAATTGGCTGGTAGAACTCTGGAAAGAACTTCACCCTAACACCCTAGACTATACGCACTACTCTCAGCCACATTGTAAAGACAAACTGATTGAATACATCTTTGTACAGGCAGAAGACCTTCATAAGGCTCACTCCAGTACGTAAAATCCGATAACACATTCAGACCATGCCCCTGTAGTGCCTGAGACAGATGTGGGACTTCTTCATAAGACGACAGGCTGGAGGTTCAATGCCTTCTGTCTAAAAGGCCCTGACTTTTTTACCTATGTACAAACTCATACTGTACAGAAGAAGCTCTCACCCCAAATGCTTCCCTGTCATCTCCCATCCATACTATGGGACGTGGTTATGGCAGTGGTGTGGGGACACCTCATCAGCTACGCATTCCAGAAGGACAAAGAGAGGCAGGCTCAGAAAGATGATCTGATGGCCACGCTCATCTTTGTACAGACGCAGCATAAGCAAGGAACCCTGGCAGACCCCTCACAGGTTATGCAAGTGACGCGCCAACTGGATGCCTTAGCTAGACAACAGATGGAGAGAGTGCTCAGATACCTGCATCAAAAATATTACAATAGGGGGCTTAGAGTAGCTAGGTTTTTGGCCCTTAGAGTTAGGATACAGACACAGAGCCTCTGTACTGAAACTGCGGCACCCAACTATGGGGCTCCATGTTGGCAGTGTGGAGGCCATCACCGATGACTTCTCCACATATTATGCCCGACTCTACAGTCTGGCGGAGACCAGGGCTCTTTGAGGAAATTGAGACTTTTCTCAGAGCACTTAACCTTCTGAGTCTGCAATTGGAGGCCAATGCCACATTAATGGCCCCCATCACTTCCATGGAGCTCCAATGAGCACTGCAGAGGCTGAAACTGGACAAGTGTCTGGGGTCGGACAGGTATCTGTCAGAATTTCATAAAGCATTCTTCCTGTTGCTGTCTCCCCTGTTCCTGAAAGTCACTAGCTCCTTGTTAGAGGGTGCTGAGACCCTGCCTTCCTGGAGCTACACTGCAGCATTGTTATGATCCATACATCAAGATTTTTTTTATTATCAATTATTCTCTTCAATTAATGTACCCATTATAGGTTCATGTTACATGTTCCGATAATTCCCAACAACTGGATTCGGTGTTCCTGGACATGGGTCCTGTGACGATCTCATATTATTCTGCAGATATATAGTTTTAGTTATTGTTGTGTATTTGTTTACTAATATGGCACTTGTGACAACTCTTTAATCTGTGTGTACATCAGTACAACAGAATAACTGATAACAATTTTGAAGTATGGATCTTAACAATGTTACTGTATTTAGTTACCTTTTTTATCAGGGAAAGCAGCGCTATGTAAAATTCAGTAAAAGAGGAATCCGCCTGAATATGAGCAGGCTACTGCAGAGTAAATAGACAGTCTCTTTGAATTATTCAGACTTTTATTCACTAAAATTTAAGAAAAAACATTTACTTCAACCCGACATTTGAGTTCAAGACTGGATACAGAAGTGTAACACTGAAAGGACCGCTTCAGTTTTCAGTGCCGGCGATCTGCAGTAAAACAGTGAGTTATCTGACACTCACACTGCACACTCTCTTTTTTTTTTTCCGTTTGGTTTTTGGCTCAACTAACTGCGGGATACAAGCTTATTTTCAATGACTAGGAGTTTTTGACTGAGATTTGTGTATTACCAGGATTTTTATTTATTTAGTTTTTGTTGACCGGGTAAGTGCACTAGACAAATCCTGCCTATTTTCAGGCACGACCCGGGGGAGGGGGATACAGATGAATGCCAACTGACCTTGAACCAGATTAGGCTGTTGGTGGTATTTTTAGTGAATGAGGGAAATTTGGCCAGGACACCGGGGAAATTCCCCTACTCTTTTTGATAAGTGCCATGGGATCTTTAACATCCACCTGAACTACCACCAATCCAGGCAGATGGGACCTCGGTTTAACGTCTCATCTGAAAGACGGCACCTCAGAAGTGCAGCACCCCTCTCATGCTGCACTACAGTGTCAGTACTGGGATATTAACCCAAGTGTCAGATGTGGGAACTGAACCCACAGCCCTCTGATCTCCCGGCCTCAGAGGCGAGTGTGCTACCTACTGAGCCACTGACACTGCATTAATTGATTGAATATTAAGTGCTGTTAGTTTAAAAAGTATTACTCATGGCAAAGAATGGTCTGTATGGGCGAGAGTACCGTACTACACAGTCCAGATAAGCCACCCACCAGCAACCTTAACACCCTGACACAAAGCGCTGGTCAACATGGCGCTGAGGGTTGAGGCGCTGGATACCACACTTCGCACTCATGATCGGCGACCGGGTTCAGGAATGAGCCCGGCTGTTGGGGTCAGTGAGGGAGGAGGATCAGAACCGAGCTGCTGCCAAGCAGCCTCCTCCTCCCAGGAGGGATGAGGCTTCCCAGCCTCGCCGCCACCTGGTGGAGGATGGATAGCAGTTCGGGCAATGGGGGCCCCGGTGATAGCCAGGGGTGGGTCGGAAGGGGCCAAGCCGGTACCTGGAGTGTGTGTGCGCCACCACATGCATGCACTGCCATGTCTGCTGGGGTCCCAGGATTCTTGGGGGAAGAAAAACAGGGAAAAAACCTACAAAATACAAATTAAAAAAACAGCTGGCTGTTGTCAGCTCTTACATCTTTTGTTCTGTCAAGATGGCAGCAGAGTGCTCTTCTGAAATTCTAACAGTGCAATTTTTGTTCTCTTGGACTTGAATGGAATGGAAGAAGCACAGGCAGAGTGATTGTTCGATTAAGATGAAATTCTGACACCACGCTGGGGAGTAGTTTGATTTGTCCTCAGAACAGCTTTGTCCCTGTGCATGATAATGTAGTTATGCTCTGTGCATAGGACTTGCAGCTCACTGACTCTTCTAGCAGAGGTCATAGCTATGAGAGTGTTTTCTGTGCTACAAACCTGAGGTCCACAGAGGCCATGGGCTCAAAGAGGGCATGCACTAATTGTGTCAAGCATATACAGTATTAATGCACCAGAGGAACAGTTTCCCTTACTGGCGGTTGTAGGTGAATAAGGTCTTTTAAGAATCTCTTGTATACAGGGTGTGAGACTAGAGATTTTGGCTTCTCTGCAGATAGAGAGGCTGATACTGCTGCCAAGTGGACATTCAGTTATGACATCCTTAATCTGCTTGTGTGCAGATGTTCTAAGTAATCCAGAACAACTATTAAATCAGTTTCAAGGGCAGAACATCTCTTACCTGCACACTAGATTGAAAACTGTTTCCATTTTGAAGAACAGGATTTTCTTATGGATTAACTCCTTGAAACTTTCTGAATATGTAGTACTCTGCTTGAGAGGTTCATGCTAGAGTACTTTAGGTCTTCAAGAACCAAGCCTTCAGCCTCAGTGTTCTGAGATTTGCAAATTTTGCCCTGCCCTGAGACAGAGTCAGAAGTTTGTGTTTAACGGGGAGAGAGATGGGGTTCCTGTCTGACAGGAACAGTAGGAGAGAGAACCATGGCTGTCTTACTCAGTCTGGTGCCACCAAAATCTTTGCTGCCAACTATTTTCTCAGTTTCCAGAGCATTCTATGAATCAGAGGTAATGGGGGGGATGCATATAGGAACTTCCCCTCCCAATTTAGAGTTACAGCATCTTGGGGTACAGTCCCCCAAGGGGTGGTCTGCAGCACAACAGTGGTAACTTGTGATTGTTCCATGAGGCAAAGAAACCTGGTGACCCAGTGATCACTCGTGGTTTCTCTGACTTAGTCTACTTGGTGAGTCTGCTAGAACATTGCTCCTTCCTGGAAAATGTAAAGCAGTGATTTTTGTGTTTAGGGAGTATGCCAGATTCCAGCTCCTTATTGCCTCTCTGCATAGTTTTGTGCTTCTGGTGCCACCTTGCTTGTTTATGTAGTACACTGTGGTGGTACTGTCTGTTCTGACCAGAACTGACTGGTCTTGGACCAGGTCTGAGAATTGTTGTAAATACAGGACTATACCTCTGAGCTCTAGCAGGTTTATGTGCGCCTACTGCTCTTGTGCAGACCAGACTCTGCTTACTGTATTATTGTCCAGATGTCCTCACAATTCTAGTAGGGAGGCACTGTTATTAAATTGAGTGTTGTGGGCACTTTTTAGAATGGGATTCCTTCCCTGAGACTGTCCACCTCCTACCATCACTCTATAGCCCTGAACAGGCTGACTGTGACCAGTACTAGCTGGCTCAGCGGGCTTGACTTTTGATGCCAGCACCTTTTTAAGTGGTACTGAACATTTTATCATCTGTAAGCAGGCACAGGGCACCACAGCTGTTGCTGCTGACATTTGCCCTAGCAGCTGCAAAATCCCCTTGCTGGCCTTGGCTCACCTGGCTTGTAAAATCTTGCACAAAACAATAGACTTTCCGCTTTTGCCTGTGGCAAGAATGCCTTCCCGTGAGTAATGTCTAACTCTGCTCCTATGAAAACCAGCACTTGGCTGGGTTTCAGCTGGACTTTTCTATGTTAAATAGAAAGCTCAGGCTTTCCAGAGTGTTTTTTTTTTACCACTGCAATGAAGCTCAGTGCTTCTTGCCTTGCCCTTCCTGTGACTATTCATAGCCAGTCGTTCAGGTAAGGAGATGCTGTTATATCTTTTCTTCTCAGAAATGCAGCCACTACTGGTAGGCACTTTGTGAACAACCTTGGAGATAAGGCTAGGCCAAAAGGCAGTGTGGCAAACTGATACTGCCCTTTTTTTCTAGTCTGAATCCTAGGTATTTTCTGTGGAAGTGTCTCACAGGAATATGGAAGTAAGCATCTTTCAGATCCAATGATCCCAGCCACTCCACTTTCTGCATGAATGGTATATCTGTTCCCAGATACCATTTTGAATTTTTCCGTTTTTATGAGCCTGTTCAGGGATCTAAAGTCCAGAATGAGCCACCAATCTCCATTTTTATTTCTTGTAACAAAGTATTTTGAGAAGAGGCCTCTTCCCCACTGTGAGACAGAGAGAGAGACCTTTTCTACGCCCTTTATCTGTAGCAGTTTCTTTATCACCAACTCTAACAAGATTTCTTCCTGAGGTCGGAGGGGAGGAAAAACCTTCGGTATCTTTAGTTTTGGGAAGCCTGTAAACTCCAGGGCTAAACCCTGACTCACCACTTCCAGTGCCCACTTGTCTGCTTTGATGCTTTACCATCCCTGGAAGTAATGAGTCGGGCTGCCTCCCACTGAGGGATTCTATGGCAGTCTGTACAAAGTCACAGATTTTGTTTTTCTTGTAGTTTAGGAGCTGGAGTTTGCTTCTGCCTTGCACCTCTCCTGTCTCTGCTTCTTGAGCACCCCTCTGAGGAGGGAAGTCATAGTAGGAATAGGGCCTCCGACAGTAGGCCCTGCCTCTATCTCCCTTTCCGTATGATATAAAGGAAGTATTAGGTCTTTCCTTCTGAGTCAAATTCTTGTAGGTTTTTTGCTCATCAACCTTTTAAATGTAGACTTCCGTTTGATCCCCAAAGAGGGAGGGTCCCTCGAATGGTAAGTCCATGGCATTGTCTTTGTGTTCTCTGACAGGATGGTTGCCCTAAGTTCAGCAAACCTACTCAGTATTATTACATATGTGAGTACCCTTGAAGCTGTGCCATTTACATCCACAGCCATGTGGAGCTGATATTTGGTGACTTTCATCGCATTAAATGTAGTTTCTGCTAGACCATTGCCAATTTCACCTTCCACCTTCTCACTTAGGGCTTGAATTGTACTCCAATGGCTTTTTTTTGGTACTGTGCAGTGTATGTAAACAGCCTGTCTTAATTACAGGGTCACTGAAGTGTACACTTTCCTTGCCATCCAATCCAGTTTCTGGAATCCTTTTCTGGAGTAATGGAAGCTAGTGGCACTTTAGATTTCTAACATGCAGCTGCCTGCACAACTCCATCATGATCAGGGTGGGAACCCCTGTTTCTGGTGTTTTGTGATCAGAGCAAGTAAATTTCAGTGAGGTCAAAACAGCGAGTGTAACATGGGCTACAGTATTTTTTGAGCCCATGTTAACTTTAGTGCTTTCCAGTCAGCAGGGAGCAGTAGAACGTAGAGAACATATCTTGTTTGTAAGGATGTAGGTTGTTGTTTGGGAAGGTCTGTTGCTAGCTGGCTCAGTGAAGTAGTGGGTACAGTCACTGCCTTTGGAGCTGTTGGACACTGGTTCAACACTGGGTGGGAGGATTTAAAAAAAATTTTTTTGTTGTTGTTGTGTAAATCATATTTGTTTTTTTTGTGTGTAATTTCCATGCCGCCTGCCCTCCCGATTTTGCTCCCCATTGCCTGCAGTGTGTGAGGATGTGACTGCCACCCCAATGTATCTCCCCTCCTGAATTTTCCCCTGTCCCCCAAGTTCAACCCCCCTCCCCCAGTGTTGGTATATTTAATTATGGGGTGCAGGTGGTGGAGCCCCCTGCAAAAAGTCAGGGCGGCATCATTTTTGCCATTGACAGCAATCACTATGATTTGCGGTCACTGTCAATGGTCATGCTATTTTTGACTTGCTGTTTTGCCGCTCACTGAAATTTTTTCTTTGACATTACATGGAACCATGCTTCTCTGCTGGATATTTTGTTTCTACTTTTTTTTGGCAATGCCAGGAGCTGAATCTGGATGCCCCAAAATCTGGCAAGTGGCTTTTTGAAGGGATCTGTGAATGGGTACTATTTGAAGGGATCTGTGAATGGGTACTATGAGCCTTTTAGATGAGGTCAGTCCCAGCATACTTATAAATGCTACCTCCTCAGTATCCTCCTCTGTCTCGGTGGAGGGTATAACCAACATGTTAACCATATGCCTTACAAAAGTGGAATACAGGGAAAAATCCTCACACACTCTTGATGAGGAACCAAAATCCTGTTCAGGGGATACTTCAGATTCATTTGATTTCCCCTCTTCCTCCTCCTCCTCCTCCTCCTCCACACAGGTTCAAAGAATGCCAGGGTCTGGGGAGGGGGGCAGGAATATTAGCATGGTTTCCTATGTCCTGAAAAGCCTGGAAAAATTGTCACATGTTTGCAATGTCCTCTGCTGAGGGCATAGCTCTCTGTTCTACTGCTGGCTCCTGGTCCCTTTCAGGGGAGATGCAGTCAGATGCCTTTTTATTTGTTTGTTTTTTATAGCTGGTGTTAATGGTACCAAAGCATCTGTAGCTTTTCTGTTTATTTTTGTTTTTGCCATCCTTAGCATCACAGAAACAGAAAAGCTACAGATGCTTTGGTGCCATTAACACCAGCTATAAAAAAACAAATAAAAAGGCATCTGACTGCATCTGCCCTGAAAGGGACCAAGAGCAGCAGTAGAACAGAGAATCAAAAAACAGACTGGAGCAGTGTGCCTTCACCAAGATCTTGTGACAGGATTCACAATTTTCAAATCCTGTCGGCCCTGTCCTTTACTTAGGCTTTTCAACCGTACCAGTTAACTTGAATATAGCCAAAACGTATTGCCAGTTCCTTAAACTATAACATTCATAAACAGCTAAATAAAGATTGTAAGAAGAATAACTGTCACTGGGTTTAAGTGGAAACTGCACAACTGACATTTCACCAGTTTCAGAGAACCAATTAGAAACCAGAGAATACTGCTAAAATATAAAAAGTTGGATGAAGTAGCCTAATGCAAATATTGAGAAATAAATAGGAAAAATTACATGAGTTTTTATAAATTAAAGTGCCACTGGACTTGGAGAGAGCTCCAAGGTGACTGTTCTCTTCAGTGGAGAAAACAAATCTGGTGTCAGAACACTAGAGGGAGCATCACCACACAGCAATATTTGAATGCAGTTCTGATTCCACTGCACTATTCTTTTTTTTTTTTCCAAGTTTATTCAGCTTTTAAGGTAAATCACGCAATATCAACTTTGGATCTCTAGATACATAATTTGATTTAGTATATTCATCATATTTAGTACATTTAGAACATTTAATACAGAACGCTGCATTATATATCCTTTTTTACATTCCTAGGGTCAAATTACATTTCTATACCCATTTCATCCCTTCTTTCTATTGACCTTCCTATCCTCTTTGTCCCATGCATACTCCATTAGGTGTGTTTCCAGGATTATCTATTTCTCCCTTATTCCCCAGGGTCTGGCCATCGGCAGCAGGTGTCAGTGAGGTACGGCATCAGGCCAGGCGTAGCCCCCTGTGCCCACCTCCCCTCTTATGGCCTCTCCCCCTCCTGGGATCCACACCACACAATACAGCTGGTCCAGCGCCATATAATGACTGGAGGTTTTAAATTAATGTTGTAAGTCAATTCCTTCATGTATTCGATCTCTTGTACAACTTGTAGCCACTGCTAGAATGAGGGGGGCTCAGCCACCACCCATTTTCTTGTGATAGCCTCATGTGCTGCTACTAGCAATATGCCTTCTATATATATATATATATATATATATTTGATCTGTCTCTTTTATATCTGGTGGCGGTAGGCCCAATATCAATTATGTACACAGCACCATTCCAATCACCGAGGGAACATCCCAGGGTGGAAATTATGCAAATTTTTTTGTACGGCATCACTACTGGACTCATGTTGTTACAATATTATGTAACACAACAGAAACAAAACATAGAAGCCATTTTATTTTACAGTTTATTTTCTTCATTTTAAAAGATAAACCAAGGTTTCAGTCCATCTAAGATGCTTGCAATATGACATGCAAATTAAGAAGGAATGGCTTGGTTTTTTAAAAACACTGAAGGAAAATGTAGTTCAGCAAACTGCATTTGTATCTTTACCTGCTCTACTTGTATGTATTCACCATGCTGTTCACACCCAATATCAAATATATACTTTCCAGTGCCAGAAGGCTAGAAAAAAAAACAAAAAAAAATCATGTTGGCACAGATTACAAATCCCATTACATACTGCCTCTTTTTCAGGAATTTTGAGCACTCTAGATGATTTTGACCTCTCACCATCTTGCATGAATCATACTGATATACTCATGTTGTTTAATTTTCTCAATGGTTGCTTATTGTTTTATATTCCAGTTTCCAGATGCAGTACAGTATGAATAACGTATGCTCCTGATCCTTGCAAAAAAGTGACAAGGGTCTAACTTATTTATACATACAGCATCTGGGAAATAGCCTTTGAAAACATTCCAAAATCACCTAGTCGGTAATTTACAGCTCTTCTAAAGCCATCTCTGCAAGAATGAACATGTATATTCATCAATGTGGTCTGTACACCTCCCAATTTGTCTGTGTTCAGCTGGAACTTTGCATGCCTAGCAGCAGCAGTGACCTTGCTTTGGGTATTAGTCAGTTTCTTGTCAGTGTTAAGACTCCAGCGGTTAATTCAGTTTTGTGATTTACTTACATTGTTACTAACAAAATGTCCTTGGTATCTGTGATTAAGGTGGATAAGCTCTCCTGCTCCCTCCTGTTTGCCATTTGTCCATGTGCCTCTGTATTTAGATCCAGTATCAGCATACGTGTATGTTCCTTGTCCATGTCTAGCAAATGAAATTGGTCACAGTTATTTTACTGCACTCTCATAAAACATGTTTTTCCTAATAAAGTTAGAGTCTTTTATATATACTGAAGTCTCATTTTCCCACAACAACCCCCAAAAAAAAACATTGCCATGCCCAGCTGTCTGTCTACTATTGGTATGTACTAAGCACATGTAATAAGTAGCAGGAGACTTGGTATACACACTGCTGGCTTTCTAGTACCTACAGTACAAGGCATTTGCTTTTATTACTTCCCTGTATATACCAGTACTGTATAAACTTGTAATCTAGTACAGTAATTTATACTTTCCTGGTGCAACACATTGCCAAAATAATGTATAATGTATGAGATTACTTTTCGGTTTCAGGCTAATACTATGAAGGCAACATTTGCCATATTCAATAGTGATGACAAAATCCACAACGCTTATTTCTATAGTTGGTAAGAAAAAGTTACACAGTTTTGTAACTGTGTTTCTTCTAAGGAATGTGCTACAAATTCTACTATTAGTAGACATCTCAAGCCCTAGAGATGACCCAGAAGAAGGGTTACGTACCATAGTAACTGTGTTTCATCAAATGGATGTGATGAATATGTTTTTACAAGTGGTACCTCAGAACTTAGAATTTTTTTAACAGATGTGTTTTGCACTGTGCTGGTCCGGATGATTTCAGCCCTCCAATAACAGATCCTACTGCTGAAAACAACTACATCCGGACCACAAATAAAAAGAAACAATTACTCACTGTAGTGATGATGTTTCTTCGCAGGGATCCCTCACTATGGTTTCACACTATGCATCATTCTCCATAGAAACTGATGACCCAGAGACAATCCCTGTTCTAAGAATGGAACTTAGAATTTAGAATGGCTGTTTAAAAAATACTCTGCAGCCACCTTCTACCATGGCAGCTGTCAGATTTATTTCTATATCCAGAGTAGAAGGTGGCTATTGAATCTAGCTAAAAGGCTACCACATATTATATGCAAATTTCAAGGGTTTGAAAAAACACCAATCAAATTAAAGCAGACATGTAAATGTAAAATGTTAATATAAAGAGAAAAATAAAACTTACAATTGTAATGGAAAAAACTGCAATAGTATTGCTCAAGCAACCTAAATAAAACTGATTATTGCCAGAACCTATTTTCAGGTTTTGGAAGGGGAGGCAGGGTGGGACAGTGAAACTGTAGTGAGGGATCCCTTGGAATAAACAACATTACTACAGTGAGTGCTTTTTTCTTCTAACTACAGGAACCCCCCACTAATGGTTTCACTCTATGCAGTCTCAGGGTGGATTTGCAGGGGGGGAGGCTAAGGGTGCTATAGCCCCCCCATCACAGAGCTCCCATATCAGTAGCACACTGTGCTGCATTCTTAATCGATCCACATTAGTGCCTCTGTGAAAGCCGCCTGAGTCACACGGGTCTCATCCATCCTCCAGTGTCCTGGTAGTGCAGTACATAACCACCCCCACCCACATTACACAGCTGATTCCCCCCCCCCCGGAAAAGCCGGTCTCCAGCATGCATTTCTTACTAACTTTCATCCTACGTCATGCGGTCAGGTCCCAACACTGTGGCAGCAGCTCGTCTTTCTTGGTGAGCCTGAGCATTCATCCTCTACTTTTGCAGGCTTGGCACAGCTCCTTTGTTTGAATGTGGGGGGAGCTACAGCTGCAGCAAAGCGGAGCGGATGTTAACAATACAAATCTCAACCAGGTCCGCCTGGTGCTTGCAGCACCTGATTTGCTGTTGCATCCAGTAGTCGGTGTGGCTTGCAAGGGGCGCCTTTTTTAAATATCCAGGCTGCCAAAACAAGAGTGAGCTATAATTCATTCACTCAGAAGATTAACATTGGAGCAAGAGAGGAGTGAGTGTACTACTGAGGAGTGAACAGAGCAAGAGCAGAGCCCACAAGTGAAGAGTGGAGCCCAGGGTTTCAGGCCGCATAAGTCTAGTAGTGCAG
Source organism: Neoceratodus forsteri (assembly GCA_016271365.2). NCBI lineage: Eukaryota > Metazoa > Chordata > Ceratodontiformes > Ceratodontidae > Neoceratodus > Neoceratodus forsteri. The sequence continues at coordinate 523,344,400 of CM057458.1, forward strand.
GGTTGGTCTGGTGTTGGTAAATCAGCACAAGGCATTGGAGTGAGCTTCAGGTCATTGGCCAGCAGCTGAGGCAACCTGTAGCTGACAGCTCTGCTTATTAGGAGTCATGGGGTCAGTGTGTGTTGTCTGGAAAGAAACAGCTTGGCGGCCCGGTGACCAGAGACAGTACTCAACTATGGGCACATAGATGTCAGCCTGCTGAAAATGGATCAAGTCTTCATTTAATCAGGTACTTCTTACTTTTGAAAAGATGTCTTTCATGGTCTCAAGCTATAGTGGGTGGGGGGAGGCTGCTGGGATGGGACAGAGCATTAGTGTTCCATCAGATTGGGTGTATAATAAATGCAGTACTAGTGTTATTAATTTCTAGTATGGGGAGCTTAAATTCATGACATTAAAATAGTTTAAGGTAACTGCTGGTTTTGTCCTATTTGGCAAACTGATTTTTGTGTGGATTCGCAGGAGAGGGAGTTGGAGGGTAGTGCCACCCATACGTATGCTAGGAGTGGTACAAAACTAATGCTGGGGCAGGTCTGGTCTCAGCAACAGCATGAACCAGAAGAGGCAGAAACTGGTACACGATACTTTGAACTGAGGTAAAAACAACCGCATGTACTGTACGTCTAATCTGTGTGGTCTTTTCAGTCGAGGTTGTACAATGTGAATGAGCAGAGAAGGAATTAATAGAAATAGGGGGTTTGAAGAAAAAATTACTCACCTTAGTAATGTTGTTTCTTCTAATGGAGTCTTGCTATATTATGACTAATGCAGTTTGTCCCACCATTAGAACTGCTCCGGAGGTGAAAGAGTTAACTTCCATGCAGAGCATGGAACTTAGAGCGCGAGCTCGGTTAGAAGAGCTCTGTCTGGGATATTTCAAACCGAAACTGTCAGATCTTTACGAGCAAAACTCACTAAGGCTCTGTGTGGAAGCTGTAACCTACACTAGCCAACTGGCTACTAAAATATTGACACATTTTCCTGGTCCCAACACCAAGACTCAAGTCAGGGACCAGAAAAGATAAGATAAATAAAACACAACACCCAAACACCCCAAAAGAAGGGGTGGAAAATATAAAAGGGCATCTAATAAGTGCCAACAGTGGACTGCCCACCCCATACCCAAAGTAGAAGTTCTGAGAGGGGCAGGTTGGGAGGTCATAATATAGCAAGACTCCATTAGAAGAAACAACATTACTAAGGTGAGTAATTTTTCTTCAAACAACATGAAGTCTTGCTATATATATGACTAATGCAGACTACACAGCAGTACCTCCATGGAGGAGGACAGAACCTACTTAGGGAATAGGCTCTGAAGCACGGCTGTGCCAAACCGAGCATCCCTCCTGGCCTGGATATCCAGGGAGTAATGCTTGGTGAAAGTGTGTACTGTTTTCCAAGTAGCTGCTTGACATATCTCTAAGATAGGGATGTCTCTGGCAGCAGTTAGAGACGCAGCTGTACCTCTGGTAGAGTGAGCCCTCAGGCCTGAAGGGGGAACCTTACCCAGTTTTTGATAGCAAAATTGGATACAAGAGACAATCCACCTGGCAATGGATCTCTTAGTGGCAGGTTTCCCTTTCCCAACCTCACCATAAGTGAGAAATAGTTGGAGGGAGTCAAACCTGTGACCCTTGGTACGCTCTATGTAGTAACTTAGGGCCCTTTTAACATCAAAGTGTGCAGCCCTCTCACCAGAGGAGGAATGGTCAGTGAAGAACACTGGAAGTGAAATAGATTGGTTACGTGGAAATCTGAAACCACCTTAGGCAAAAACTCCTGTTAGTCCTGAGGACTACCTTATCCCTGTGAAAGGAAATAAAGTCAGTCTCCACTGATAAAGCCTGTAACTCACTTATGCGCCTGGCCGAAGTGATGGCTACTAGAAATACAGTTTTCCAAGTCAAGTACTTAAGCTCTGCCGAAGACAGAGGTTCAAAGGGGGGTTGCATCAGCTGAGCAATGCAAACATTAAGATCCCAGGCAGGGGCAGGGTCCCTGAATGGTGGATTGGTATGAAGCAATCCCCAAAAAACTTGGAAAATACAGGGTGAGCAGAAAGAGAAGAGGGCTTCCCTGCTGAAATAAAAGCAGAGACAGCTGCCAAATGCACTTTCAGGGTAGCTGGTCTCAGTCCCAAAGAATTAAGATGGACCATATAGTCCAAAACAGTGGGCAAATCAGCAGATTCCGGGGAAATATGCTTCCCAGAACACCATATGGAAAACCTTTTCCACTTGGAGTTATAGGTAGCCCTAGTGGAAGGCTTCCTAGAAGCTTTCAAGATTTCGAGAACACCTTGAGAAAGTTGTAGATCAGCAAACTCTAACTCCTCAAGAGCCAGGCCTTGAGGTTGAGGGATTTGAGATTCGGATACCAGACTCTCCCCTGGGCACAGGTTAACAGATTGTGGTTCCTGGGGAGACACAGGGGAAGATGGACTGCTAAGGACAGAAGGAGTGGGTACCAGGGCTGCCTGGCCCAGTCTGGAGCAATCAGGATCATCTTGCAGGGCTGAGATCTGATTTTGACTAGCACCTTGAACAGGAGAGGGAAGGGGGGGAAGGCATAGAGAAACTTCCCTTCCCAATCGAGGAGAAAGGCATCCAGGGGGACTGAGCCCAACACTGGGGGCCTGCAACAAAAAAGTGGAAGTTGATGATTGTCTGGGGCTGCAAAAAGATCTATCTGAGGGTGCCCCATCTGGCAAAAACTATCCTCAGTACTAGGGGATCCAGTGACCATTCGTGATGGCCCTGGGAAATCCTGCTGAGAGCATCTGCCAGGACATTGTCCTTGCCTGGGAGGTGAACTGCTATGAGGGAAGTGTTCAGGGAATAAGCCAGAGACCACAACTTCATCGCCTCAGTGCACAAGGTCAAGACCGAGTGCCCCTTGTTTGTGATGTACCACATTGTAGTGGTGTTGTCTGTTCTGACCTGTACCCACCTTGTTCTGAACAGATGCAGAAAACCTGAAGTGCTAGAAAACAGCTCTGAGTTCCAACAGATTGATGTGGAGCAGAGATTCCTGAGGGACCACAACCCCTGGGTGGAGAGGTCGCCCATGTGAGCTCCCCATCCCAAGAGCGACGACATCTGTAGTAAGGGTCAAGGAGTGAGATAGAGGGATGAAGGGCACCCTTGTCTCAGATTGCTCTGATCCTGCCACCACTGAAGGGCCTGGATCAGGTTCGAGTCACTGGGATTAACTTGGATAGGGAATCTCTCTTTGAGACCAGAAGGCTCTCAAATGGAACTGAATGTCCTCATCTGAAATCTTGCTCCTTGCACTACAGCTGTGGAAGCAGCCATGTGTCCTAGGAGCTGCAGAAAATGCCTTGCTGGTCGAGAGACCTGCAGAGTGAAGGACGAGGCCAGGGCCACCAGGGTCCTTACCCTTCTAGGGAAGGAAGTCTCTGGTTTGCTTTTGTGTCCAGTTCTGCACCTATAAAGGTGAGTACCTGGACAGGTTCCAGAACTGACTTTGAAGATTGAGAAGAAAGCCCAGAGAGGTAAGCAGCTGCTGGGTAACTTGCAGGTGTGATCTGACCTGGTCTGGAGACTGACCCACAATGAGCCAGTCGTCCAGGTAGGGAAAGATGGCAATCTTTTGCCTTCTTAAATGAGCAACTGCTACTGCCAGACATTTTGTGAATACCCTTGGGCAGAGGTAAGGCCGAAGGGCATTGCTCTGAACTGATAATGGCCTGAGGGCAGTTCGAATCTGAGGTACTTTCGGTGGGAGCTTCTAATAAGAACATGGAAGTAAGCATCCTTGAGGTCCAGGGAAGCTAGCCAGTCCCCTGGCCTTAGGGAGGTAAAATCATTCCCAGAGTCACCATTTTAAATTTTGGTTTTAAAGGTGCTGTTCAGATATCTTAGGTCCAGGATGGGCCACTCTCCTGTCTTTTGGGGTAAGGAAGTACCTGGAGTACAGACCTTGCCCTGGTGTAGGGGAGAAACCTTTCTACAGCTCTGAGAGCCAGGAGGGTTGAGACTTCTGTTTCCAAAGCAAGAGTCTCTAGAGGGTTTGCAGGTGGAAAAGATCTGATTCTCATCTTTGAAATTTTTTGAAGCTGAGAACCACACCCTGGCTTACTACTTCCAGGACCCACTTGTCTGATGTTAAAGACTCCCAGTCCTGGACGAAGTAAGCCAGCCTGCCCTCTACAGGTAATGGAGAACCGGCCCTGGGCATCCCATCAGGGTGCCTGTTTGGCAGGGGCGTTAGGCTGAGGGGTGGGAGCAGGCCTGCTTGTACCCCGTCTGCCTCTCCCTCTGAAGAACCCCCTCTGAACATAAGCTGAAGAGGAGGCCTGGGTCTGGTAAAAAGGCCTGTGAAAAGGCCTGCCTCTACCCCTGGGGTTGCTCTGAGGAGTGGCTTGCCGCTCCTTGGCTTGTGCACCCTATAAGTGGTTCTATATTCATCCATTTTTCTCATATATTCTCTGTCTGCTCCCCAAACAGAGAATTTCCCACCACAGGAAAATCCATAGTCTTAGCCTCGGTATCCTGTGACAAAGTAGTACACCTGAGCCAAGCCAATCTACGAAAAGCCACAGATGTAGCCATGAATCTAGAGGATACATCATTAGAATCCACTGCAGCATGGAATTGCACCTTAGATGCCTCATTTCATCAGCAGCCACCTGCTCCAGCTCCTTGGCAACCTGGCTAGGGGCCTGTTTACAAAGCCATGACAGTATCCCATCTAGATTTTTGGTATCTCGCAACATAAGCCATATAGTTTGCTTGTCTGAGTCCCAAGGACGCTGCCATGTATTGTTTTTAGCCATGGCATCAATCTTCCTGGAGTCCTTGTCAGGAGGATGTGAAGCCAGGGAATATTAGCTTTATCACAGGCTGCAGCCTGAACTACCCAACATGGCTGCATTGCTGTGAAAGAAATTCTGTATCAGGACCTGAAAAGTGTACCTCCTTCATCATTTTATCCACAGGAGGCACAGAATTAGGAGCTTTTAAAATTGTTATTGTTTGTTTCCTAAAAGATTTATGTAAAGGAATAGACAATCTCCTGGACTCTGGGATATCCATCATCTCTACAAAGTCAGGCTCCTCTTGCTCATCCACAGCCTCCTCCAAAGGAAGCTGGAGGGTTTCAGCAACTTTTTTATAAAACAGAAAATGAGAAGGGGACTCAGCAAGCCTAGGGGAGATTCTCCTAAAGGTCTGTCTGGGGAGATGTCCGGTTCAATGGGCACATCCAGACTTTCAAAGTCACATTCACACTGTTCATAATCATCCTCCCTCCTCTGGTTCATAAAACCCTCTATATCATATTCTTGAACCGGTGGAACCAGCTGAACCGACCTTTTGCCAGATAGTGGTGGTTTGGACGGAACGGGAAAGTGACTGGACAATTTGTATTGCCCTGGCTATCTCTGCAGCAGTTGGAGAAGGGATTTTGACTCCACACCTGCTGACTTTCTAGTTCTCTTTGCTGGAACTGGCTCCTCAGAGTCAGCTTTACGCTTGCCCGAGGAAGTCTGGCCCTGGTCAGAGGGCACTCCTCCGTTCAGTTGGCACCGAACCGGGCTGGCCATCCGGTCAGCGGACTTTGTTCTCGCCCCTGAGCCTACCAACTCTCTTATCTAGGGTAGCTGCAGGGAAATTCTTGCAAATCTGGCAGTCTGCATTGAGGTGGTCAAACCCCAGACAATAAACACATGTGGTGTGTGGGTCAGCCTTGGCAAAGGCTTCCCCACAGACACTACAGTGTTAAACCAGTGGGCCCGGTTTTTCTTTTGGGTTTCTCAGACATAATGCCAGCCTAACCAAAAACTTGCCCTTTTACGGCAGTGCCAGGCAAGACACCCTTATCGGTTCCCAACCGTGTCACGGGTCATGGAAAAAACCGTAATGAAATCCGTTTTTTTTAGAACCAATAAGAACCGGGAACCGCACTCTAAAAAGCCTTAAAACGCTTCAGAATGAAGTTTCAACACAATCTGATCGGTTCAAACCGAACCGATAAACATTTACAAGTTCCACACAGAAAACCTATCTATTACTTACAATACCATAGACAGAGCTTGGAACCGATCAGTTTACGTGTTAAAATAATGATAATCGCGTTGAATTTAACCAGAAAAACTCTTTAAACTGAGAAATGAACCAGCAGCAGGAGGAATCTCGGAGCGACTGTTCAGTGAGGCAGAGTAAAGAATCTGACAGTTTTGGTTTGAAATATCCCAGACAGAGCTTTTCTAACCGAGCTCGCGCTCTAAGTTCCATGCTCTGCATGGAAGTTAACTCTTTCACCTCCAGAGCAGTTCTAATGGTGGGACAAACTGCATTAGTCATAATATAGCAAGACTTCATGTTGTTTGAAGGAGTTCTGCTGTATATCATGGCATGTGCAGGAGTTTATGCATGCTTGGAGAGCAACACTGGCAACAGATGTCATAAGACCTTGTTTGGCACATTGGCACAGGCAGTTACAAGACTAGAGAAACGTGATTGAATCAAATATTTAGTTTATGTAGCTACATGTGTTGAAGAGGGGGTGGCGGTGCAAGTTGTGATGTACTCAAACAAGTGCTGTTGCTAATCTAAAAAAAATGCATTTTTATATTTGTTTAAAGACTGTGTTCTGCTGTCTGCTTACTGACTTCTTGGGCCTATCATAAAATGAGATGCCTCATACCATGGGGTTTATCCCAGTTAAGGAAATTTAAACCAATAAAAAATATTTTATTTATTTAAAAATTAATTTTCTTTGGAATAAGCTGCTCTATAGAATAAAATCTGTTCTGCAAAAATAGCAAGCAAATTTGAAATTATATTTTTAGAAACTAGGTAGCAAAATGACTTTGTTCCCATATTTCTACAGTTATTTTATTTATTTTACTGAGGTAAGGTTGGGAGATAGGTTCATCTGTAATGCAGGACAAACTGGGGTGGGTTGGCTTTATGGTAATACCATAATGTGCTTGAGTGAGTGACATTTGTGAACTTGTACACTTGGATTGTCACTTAATTTGTCTATAATTTGTCTGTATCACCAAGTCTCTTTCAACTTGTAACATTTTTTATGTGTTTCGGATGTGCTGCTGCCCAGCAGCAGTCTTTTGGTATTTTGTTTTATTTTGTGGGTGGGAGGGGATTTTGGGCAACATACTGTGGACTGTGGGGACTCTGGGGATGTTGCTAAGGCGCAACTCACAGAGCACGGGGAGGGAGGAAATGGGCAGAAATTGTGTTAGAAATACCCTCCAAAATGCACCAGAATGCACCAAAATGTTAAAAAATTTCAGAGGGGCTAAGTGGCCCACCAGACCCCCTGGCATATTATTTTAATTATTTACCTGACTTAAGCTACCCCATCTATAGGACTCCTAGATCCGCGTCTGAGTCTATACAGCAGTACCTTGGAAAGCTGAGTCCAGAACCTACTTTGGAAAAAGGTTCTGCAATACAGCAGTTCCAAAGCTGGCATTCCTTCTGTACTGTACGTCCAAACAACAGTGTTTTGTGAAGGTGTGCACTATTTTTCAGGTAGCTGCTTTGCAAACATCTAATAAAGGGATGCTCCTTGAGGATGCCACAGAGGCAGAGATGCCCCTTGTGCTATGCGCCCTTAAGCCACTAGGTGGCATTTCCATGATTTTTCATAACAGAACTGAATGTAGGAGACTATCCAGGAAGAGACAGATCTCTTGGAAACTGGTTTACCTCTGCCAGTACCACCATAGGTAACAAAAAGCTGAGTGTTTTTGGATCTGACATATTTTGTCTGGTCCATAGAGATAGATGCAGAACTCATTTCAAGTCAAGGCTGTGTAATGTTTGCTCAACTGGACTGGAGTGCTCTGGGTAAAGCACAAGATGTATTACTGACTGGTCCAGGTGAAATTCACTGTCACTTGAGGTAGGAATTTCCGATTGGTTCTAAGAACTGCCTTATCCCTGTGGAAGATTATGAAATTTGGCTCTGTCTAGACAGCTTGCAGTTCGCTCACCTAGCAGAGGTCATGGCAATCAGGAATATGGTTTTCCATGTGACATACTTTAGGTCAGCAGACCCATAGGCTCAAACAGAGCCTCCATGAGCTGGGCAAGGCAGACACTGAGATCCCACAGTGGGACTGGGTCCTTAACAGTGGGTACAAATGACTGAGGCCTTTAAAAAACTTTTGAAAATGGGTTGAGAAGCCAGTGACTTTCCCTTGTCTGCTGATATGCTGGCTGACATTGCTGCTAAGTGCACCTTCAGTGTTGATGGCCTTAGCCCTAATGACTGCAGTTGTGCCAAGTATTTCAAAACTATAGGTAACCCAGCCTCTACTGGGATTATTCTGTTGGGGGTACACCAGTAAGAAAATATATTCCATTTAGAGGAGTATGCTTTCCTGGTTGCTGGTTTCCTTGAAACTCTTAAGTACATTCAGAACTTCATCTGAGAGTGTTTTAGCTCCTCAAGAACCATGCCCTCAGGTGTACTGCTTTGAGGTTTGGGAGTGCTATCCTGCCCTGAGACATGGTCAGTAGATTCTGACTAAGCGGCAGGCTGACTGGATGTTTACTGGACAGGGTCAACAGAATTAAATACCAGGTCTGTCTGGCCCATTCCGGAGCTATTAGGATCATTGTTACAGATTCCCTCCTGAGTTTCAGGAAAACTTTCTGGATAAGTGGAAAAGGAGGGAAGGTATACAGGAACTTCCCTGTGCTGTCCAAGACTAAGGCACTATCTAGGACTGTCCAGCTGGTTAGTGGTCTGCAACAAAAAAGTGTAAGCTGTTTCTTTTCCCAAGAAGCGAACAGGTGTATCTTGGGAGTGCTTCACCTTCTGAACACTGTGGCCAGAACTTTCTTCAAGGCCCATTTGTGATTTCCTAGAGATTCTGCTTAAAGAATCTGCCGAGACATTGTCTTTGCCTGTCAAGTGCACCACGTGAATGTCTGCTTCTAAGTTGTATGCCTGGTCCCACATCCTCATGTCTTCTGTACACAGGTTTGAGGATTTTGTCCTCCCTGCTTGTTTATGTAATGCATTGTCGTGGTGTTGTCTGTTCTTATTCGGACAGACTGACGGTGTAACTGAGAGGAGAAAAACTGCATTGCTAGCAGCGTTGCCCTAAGCTTCAGGAGGCTGATGTGTTACAGCGACTACCTTGGGTTCTATGTGCCACTCATTATGAGGTCCTGTAGGTGAGCGACCTACCCCAGGAAGGAGGCATCTGTAGTAAGGATACTTGTTGGAAAGTGCTAAAGGAAGGGGGTGCCCTCTGAGGCTGCTTTCTTACATCCACCACTCCAGTGACCTTACCAGTGCTTTTGTCACTGGCACAAGCTCTGAGTGTGGATCCTATCTTTGAGACCAGTAGTCACTTAAGTGGTACTGGCTAACTCTCATTTGGAACCTGACCCATAGAAGCACAGCTGTGGATGTGGGCTTGGGGTGGATTTTCAAAGCCCCAAGACTATCGCAAGCCCCGGGTGTGCTAAAAATGTGGTGCTCACGGCAGTCTAACAGGATTTTCTATCCTGTTTAGCAACTGATACAAGTTAGACCATCTTTTTGTGGTCTCTCTTGCGTCAATCCTGGGGATCGTTTCTATGAAACTTGTGCCTGAGATCTGGCGTAAGCTGCCGTAAAGCGGGAAAACAGTCACAACTGCATCCAACCTTTGAAAATCTGGCACAGTTGCAGCAAGTGGCATTGAAGTAATGGCGATTTCAAAGTGCTGTGGCACACAGCTTGATGTAAGCCTTGCGTCACCCTTTGAAAATTCATCCCCATGTGTCCTAGTAATTGCAGGAAGTCTCTTGCTGGTCTTGGCTGGCCTGTCATGAAGGACTTTGCTGCTTCTATCAGAGCTGTAGCGCTGGCCTGTGGGAAGAAAGCTTTCCCTAGCAAGGTGTTTAGCTCAGTTCCTATGAAACCCAGTACTTGAACAGGTTCTAGTTGGGACTTCTGCAGGTTTATCAGGAATCCTAGAGACTCCAAGTTACATTTCAGTCTGTATAGAGCACCTTGACTCCTGTTCTGTTTTTACTGAAACTAGTCAATCGTTCAGCTAAGGAAAAACTATCACACCTTTCCTTTTCAGGTATGAAGCCACCACTGCTAAGCACTTTGTGAATACCATTGTTGCTGGGTGAGGCCAAAGGGAAGAACTGTGCACTGGTATGTGCAGTTTTCTAACCTGAACCTGAGATAGCCATCTTTCAGATCTAGTGATCCCAGCCAGTGTCCTGACTGCAGAGATGGTATTACACGGTTCTCAATATGACCACCTTGAATTTTTATCTTTTATATGCTTGTTTAGATACCTGAGCTCTAAAATGGATTGACATTCCCTATTTTACTTTTGGGTGAGGAAGTACCTTGAGAATAGACCCTTGTCCCAGTGAGAGGCATGGACCTTTTCTACAGCTTTTGCTATCAATAACTTTTTTACTTCCAGTTCCAGCAAAATTCTTTCTGTGGGAGAGTCTGCTGGAAAACGTTTGTGCTTCTGCAGTCTTGGGAATTTTTTGAGCCACAGAGACAGTTTGTGGTCCACTAGTTCCAGCCCCATTTGTCTGAGGTAATATATACCCATTACTGAAGGTAATGAGCACAGTCTTCCCCCCCACTGGCCATGGATGGGTGATCTGAATGGAACTCTCAGGTGTTTTGCTTTGGCTGGGGCTTTGGAGCTGGTGCTGCAGCAGCAGTACACATTGCACCCTTTCTGCCCCTGCCCCTGTGGTATCCTCTTTGTGGCTGATACTCATGGGGGCATATGGAGTATAAATTCTTGGTAAGTAACCTTTGCCTCTGCCTCCCCTTCCATAGGCCTATAGGAGGTAGAAGGCTTTTCTCTTCATTGTTAGCTCTTGTGAGTGGTCTTATATTGATTCATTTTTAAGTTTGCTTGCACGCATGTGCAAGAAACATAGTGCCACCATACGAGAATTCATAGGTGTGCCTCCCCCACTTCCAATGCCCTGCTGCCTTTTGCAGGCATGGCTGCACTGCACCAGTGAATGTAGAAGCTGTCTATGACAGCCGTTCAGATGCAGTGGCATACAGCTGAAAGCAAAAAAACGCTGCAATCAGTGGTGGTAATGTGTAGGCAATTTGCATACTGCCATCAGCAGTATGCAACATGCCTACACATCAGCACTGCACTGAAACAGCTGTCATAGACAGCTCCATCCCCTCCAACAAGTAGCACACTGGGAGCCCACCCCAGAGTGCTCATGCACTACCACACACACACACACACACTGTATGGCCGACGGGGTGCCCAATCCCCCATCAGCTACGCTGTGCCCCCAACAGAGTTCCAGGTGCCAAGCTGGGAGCCCACCCCAGCGTGGCAACAGTCCGTAAGGCTGACAGGGGTGCCCAGTCCCCGTCGGCACCACTGTATCCCTCCCCAACAGACTTCCAGGTGCCACGCTGGGAGCCCACCCCAGCTTGGCAACAGTCCGTGTGGCCAATGGGGGTGCCCAATCCCCCGTCGGCTCCACTGCCCCCCCAAACAGCCTTCCAGCTGCCACGCTGGAGTCCAGCCCAGCATGGCAAAAGTCCCACATCGTCTTTAAAAAAAAAATGCCCTGTAAGAAAAAACGGTCCCTCGCTGACTGTCTTGACCCTCCTCCCACCCGTGCCCACCCTCTGTGCACCCTGCCTCCCCGCACCCCACCTCACCCCATACTTACCTCTGGAGTCCGGCGCAACGATCTTCAGTGGACCGGGAACACGTCTGCACTCTTCAAAGCCGACCGCGAACTGAAGAAATGCCGGTAAGCTGTATAGTGGAATAAAAACGTTTTTTTCAACTTTGATGCATATCTCATTTTCACCAAATTTTCAACATGGGGTTCTTGGGACCCAAACTCATGTATTCTGGCACTGTCATTTTGTTATTCAGTTCCCAAAAGATGATTTCTCGGTCACTGCGTGGAACCACCTTTCAGGACCGATTTATGAAACAACAGTGTCATAGTTCATGAGTTAGGCCCCCAAAAGCTCTATGTTGAAAATTTGGTGAAAAAATTCCAAAAAATGACTGTTTTACGCGTGTGCATTGCGCAGTTCCTACGCATGCTCGTAAGTTCGCAAATTTTTTATATTTTCACTTCAGATTTTCAACATTGCCATTTTACCACACCTCCTTATGAGCAATATAGTTGTCATTTTTCACATCTTGCCCAAAATGTGTTTCCACACATGCAGCGCACAATGGCGCAGTTGGTGTGTGAAATCAATGTTCGGGACAGATTAAGAAAATCACAGTGACACTGTTCATGAGCAGAGGTTTTAAAATGGCTATGTTAAAAATTTAGTGGCAAAAGTCCATAAAATGAGTGTGTTACGAGCGAGCATTGCGCAGTTTCCATGCACCCTCGTAAGTTCATGAATTTGTAATATTTTCAGTCCAGATTTTCACCACTGGCATTTTTCCACACTTCCTTATGAACAGTACAGCTGTCATTTTCAAACCACATGAAGTCTTGCTATTTTATGACATATGCAGTATAACCCCAGGTTAGAACTATTCCGGAGGTGAAAGAGTTAACTTTCCATGCAAGGCATGGAACCTTGAGCGCGAGCTCGGTTGAACACTCTGTCTGTTGATGCTCAAACTCAAACTGTCAGATTCTTTACTCCGCCTCACTGAACAGTCGCTCCGGAGATTTCTCCTTCTGCTCGGTTCGTTTGTCGTTAAAAGTTTTATTTTTTCGGTTTCTTAACTGAAATTAAACCGCAACTGGTCGGTTCAAGCTCTGTCTGTGGTATCGTAAGTAATAGATAGGCTTACATTTACTTTCTTCTGTGTGAACTTGTAACGTGTTTTCGGTTCAGTTTGAACCGATCAGGTTGTTTTTTATAGACTTTCTAGTCCTTTAGAGTGTGGTTCCCGGTTCTTATCGGTTCTAAAAAAAACGGATTTCATTACGTTTTCCACGGCCCGTGACACGGCTGGGAACCGATAAGGGAGTCTTGCTTGGCGGATTGCCATTAACGGGCAAGTTTGGTTAGGCTGGCACTATGTCTGAGAAACCCAAAAGAAAAACCGGGCCCACTGGGTTTCAACACTGTGGTCTCTGTGGGGAAGCCTTTGCTAAGGCTGACCCACACACCACTTGTGTATATTGTCTGGGGTTTGACCACCTCAATGCAGATTGCCAGATTTGTAAGAATTTTCCTGCTGCCACCGTGGAAAAGAGAGTTGGTAGGCTCAGGGAAAGGGAGGCCAAAAAGTCCGCTGACCCGGATGGTCTAGCCCGGTTCAGGTTCAACCGAACCAGAGGGAGTGCCCTCTGACCAGGGCGATGCTTCCTCGGCCAAACGAAGAGCCAGCTCTGAGGAGCTGGTTCCAACTAAAAGGGCTAGAAAGTCAGCTAGTTTGGATAGCTAAAGCAATTGAAATTGTCCAGGCACTTTCCCCAGTTCCGTCCGAACCGGCACCATCAGGAAAGCGGTCGGTTCGGTCGGTTCCACCGGTTCAAGATTTTGATTTTGAGGATTTTTATGAACCGGAGGAAAGGGAAGAGGAATATGGGGAGAGTGAATGTGATTTTGAAGGTCTGGATGTGTCCATTGAACCGGACATCTCTCCGGACAGGCCGTCTGGGGTCTCCCCACCCCAGGCTATCTGAGTCCCCTTCTCATTTTATGTTCTATAAGAATGTTGCTGAAACTCTCCAACTCCCTGTTGAGGAAGCTGTTGATGACCAAGAGGAGCCTGATTATGTAGAAATGATGGATATTCCAGAGTCTAGGAGACTGTCTATTCCCTTGCATAAATCTTTTAGGAAACAGACAGTAAAAATTCTAAAAACTCCTCACTCCATCCTCCCTGTTGATAAAAGGATGGACAAGAGGTATACTTTTCAGGCTCTGATACTGAGTTCCTCTCTCAGCAGTGCAGCCATGTGGGTAGTGCAGGCTGCAGCTTGTGACAAAGCAAATATTCACTAGCCTCGCACCCTCCTGAAAAGGACTCTAGGAAGATGGATGCCATGGCAAAGAAACAATACATGGCAGCATCTTTAGGACTCAGACAGGCAAATTATATGGCTTATGCTGCTAGGTACCAGAAACCAGATGGGATACTGTGCTGGCCCTAACGAAACAAGTCCCCAACCAGCTTGCCAGGGAGCTGGAGCAGGTGGCTGCGGATGGTATTGAGGCATCCAAGGTGCAATTTCATGCTGCAGTAGACTCTAATGATGTGTCATCATAGTCATGGCTACATCTGTGGCACTTCGCAGAATGGCTTGGCTCAGATGTACTACCCTGTCACAGGATACCCAGTCTAAGGCTATGGATTTTCCTGTTGTGGGTAATTCTCTGTTTGGGGAGCAGACAGAGAATTATATGAAGAGAATGGATGAATATAGGACCACCTATAGGAGTGCACAGGCCAAAGAAAGGCAAGCCACTCCTCAAAGGCAGCATCTCAGGGGCAGGCCCTTTCATAGGCCTTTTTACCAAGCCCAGGCCTCCTCTTCTGCTTATGCCCAGAGGGGGTTCTTCAGAGGGAGAGGCAGACGGGGTACAAGTAAGCCCACTTCTACCCCTCAGCCCAAAGCCCCTGCCAAGCAGGCTCCCTGATGGGGTGGCCAGGGCCGACTCTCCTCTACTGGTAGGGGGCAGGCTGGCTTACTTTGTCCAGGACTGGAGGTCTTTAATAGCAGACAAGTGGGTCCTGGAAGTAGTAAGCCAGGGACTGGTTCTCAGCTTCAAAAAGTTTCCAAAGATGAGAATCAGATCCTTTCCACCTGCAAATCCATCAGAGGCTCTTGCCCTAGAAACAGACGTTTCTACCCTCCTGGCTCTCAGAGCTGTGGAGAGGGTTCCACCCCTACACCAGGGCACAGGGTTGTACTCCAGGTACTTCCTTACCCCAAAAAAGACAGGAGAATGGCGGCCCATCCTAGATCTCAGATACTTAAACAAGCACCTTTTAAAACCAAAGTTCAAAATGGTGACTCTGGGAATTATTTACCTCTCTAAGGCCAGGGACTGGCTAGCCTCCCTGACCTCGAGGATGCCTACTTCCATGTTCTTATCAGAAGTTCTCTAAAGTACCTGAAATTGAACTGCCCTCAGGCCATTATCAGTTCAGAGCAATGCCCTTCGGCCTCACCTCGGCCCCGAGGGTATTCACAAAATGCCTGGCAGTAGCAGTTGTCCACTTAAGAAGGCAAAGGATTGCCATCTTTCCTTATCTGGACGACTGGCTCATAGGCCAGTCTCCAGATCAGGTCAAACTACACCTTCAGGTAACTCAGCAACTGCTCACATCTTTAGGTTTCCTTCTCAATCCCCCAAAGTCAGTCCTGGAGCCTGTCCAGCTTCTCACCTTCATAGGTGCAGAACTGAACACAAAGAGGCCAGAGCCTTCCTTTTCTGGAAAGAGCAAGGACCCTGGTCTCTCTGGCCTCTTCTTTCACCCTTCAGGTCTCTCGACCAGCAAGGCACTTTCTTCAGCTCCTAGGGCACATGGCTGCCTCTACAGCAGTAGTGCAGGGAGCAAGGTTTCAGATGAGGGACGTCCAGTTCCATTTGAGAGCCTTTTGGTCTCAAAAGAGGGACCCTCTAAACCAAATTGATCCCAGTGACTCGGACTCTGATCCAGGCCCTTCAGTGGTGGCAGGACCAGAGCAATCTGAGACAGGGGGTCCCTTTCACCCCCCAGTCTCACTCCTTAGTCCTTACGACAGATGCATCCCTCTTGGGGTGGGGAGCTCACATGGGTGACCTCACTACCCAGGGATTGTGGTCCCCTCAGGAATCTCTGCTCCACATCAATCTTTTGGAACTCAGAGCAGTTTTTCTAGCACTTCACGTTTTTCCCACATCTGTTCAGAACAAAGTGGTTCAGGTCAGAACAGACAACACCACTACGATGTGGTACATCAACAAGCCAACTTCCCCTTTTTTGTTGCAGGCCCCCAGTGTTGGGCTCAGTCCCTCTGGATGCCTTCCTTCTCAGTTGGGAAGGGAAGTTTCTCTATGCTTTTCCCCCCTTCCCTCTCCTGTTCAAGGTGCTAGTCAAAATCAGATCTCAACCCTGCAAGGTGATCCTGATTGCCCCAGATTGGGCCAGGCAGCCCTGGTACTCTCTCCTTTTGTCCTTAGCAGTCCACCTTCCCCTGTGCCTTCCCAGGAATCACAACCTGTTATCATGTGCCCATGGCAGGGTTTGGTATCCGAACATCAAATCTCTCAATCTCAAGGCTTGGCTCTTGAGGAGTTAGAGTTTGCTGACCTACACCTTTCCCAAGGTGTATTGGATATTTTGAAGGCTCTAGAAAGCCTTCCACCAGGGCCACTTATAATTCCAAATGGAAGAGGTTTTCCAATGGTGCTCTCAAGCACATTTCCCAGAATCTGCTGACTTGCCCACAATCTTAGATTATTTGGTGCATTTGAATTGCTAGCTTAGACCAGCTACCCTAAAAGTGCACCTGGCAGCCGTGTCTGCTTTCCTATCAGCAGGTAAACCTCTTCCTTTCAGCTCATCCTGTATTCACCAAGTTTTTCAAGGTTGCTGCACACATCCCCATTCAGGGACCCTGCCCCTGCTTGGGATCTTAATATTTGCATTGCCCAGCTTATGCAACCCCTTTGAGCCATTGTCTTCAGCAGAGCTTAAGTACTTGACTTGGAAAACTGTGTTTTGAGTAGCCATCACTTCTTGCCAGGCGATAAGTGAATTGCAAGCATTGTCAGTGGAGCCTGATTTTATCTCCTTTCACAGGGATAAGGTGGTCCTCAGGACTAACAGAAAGTTTTTGCCTAAGGTGGTTTCAGACTTCCACCTTAATCAATCCATGTCTCTTCCTGTGTACTTCACTGACCATTCCTCCTCTGGCGAGAGGAGATTGCACAGCTTAGATGTCAAAAGAGCCCTTAGTTACTATATAGAACGTACCAAGGGTCACAGGTTTGACTCCCTCCAATTGTTCCTCACTTATGGTGAGGTTGGAAAGGAAAACTTGCCACTAAAAGATCCATTGCCAGGTGGATTGTCTCTTGTATCCAATTTTGTTATGAAAAACTGGGTAAGGTTCCCCCCTCAGGCCTGAGGGCTCACTCTACCAGAGGTACAGCTGCGTCTCTGGCTGCTGCCAGGGACATCCCTATCCTAGAGATATGACAAGCAGCTACCTGGAAAACAGTTCACACTTTTACTAAGCATTACTCCCTGGACATCCAGGCTAGGAGTGATGCTCAGTTTGGCACAGCTGTGCTTCAGAGCCTATTTCCTAAGTAGGTTCTGTCCCTCCTCCATGGAGGTACTGCTGTGTATTTGAATATATCATAATATAGCAAGACTTCATGTTGTTTGAAGAAAAATTACTCACCTTAGTAATGTTGTTTCTTCTAATGGAGTCTTGCTATATTATGACCTCCCCCCCAGCCTGCCCCTCTCAGAACCTTTTCTTTTGGGATGTGGGTGGGCAGGGCAATCTTGGCATTTCATAGATGCCCACTTTATTTTCACCCTCCTTAGGGTGCTTAGGTGTCTTTATATATTTTTTCTTTCTTGAATCCCCTGACTTGAGTCTTTGTTTTGGGATCAAGAACAAAAATGTGTTTTTGTAGTTAAGTAGCCAGTGGGCTAGTGTAGGTTTACGCTTCCACACAGAACCTTAGTGAGTTTTGCTCATAAAGATCTGACAGTTTGAGTTTGAGCATCAACAGACAGAGTGTTCAACCGAGCTCGCGCTCAAGGTTCCATGCCTTGCATGGAAAGTTAACTCTTTCACCTCCGGAGCAGTTCTAACCTGGGGTTATACTGCATATGTCATAATATAGCAAGACTCCATTAGAAGAAACAACATTACTAAGGTGAGTAATTTTTTCTTTCACACCATGGCCGAAATGTGTTTTCGCACTTCCAGTGCAGAAATGCGTGGTCGCTGTGGGAAATCACTGTTCGGAACAGATTAAGAAAATCACAGTGACACTGTTCATGAGCAGAGGTCCCAAAATGCCTGTGTTGAAATTCTGCTGTAAAAAATCCCAAAACTAATTATAATATGGGTGTGCGTTGCACAGTTTCTATGCACGCTCGTGACTTCACCAGTTTTTTTAATATTTTCAGTGCAGATTTTCAACATTGCCATTTTTACATCTCCCCATGAATAGTACAGCTGCCATTTTTCACATCCTATTCGAAATGTGTTTTGGCACCTGTGGTGCCAAATGGTGTAGTCGCTATGCAAAATCAGCTTTCGGCTAATGAACTGATATTGCCACTGTTCATAAGGTGGGGGTCACAAAAAAAACATGTTGAAAATTTGGAGTGAAAATACCAATGAACACCTGAGGCATTACGGTTTCCGACCATAACGCCCCACCCTGTAGAAACTGACATGCATCAAGGGTGTGACTTGGGACTGTCGCCTGTAATGCTCATACCATTCCACCCCAACCCACACCCTGCAGCCAGTGAGAGGCATCGATGTGTGCCTTGGACTGTTTGGCCCCAAAGTTCACCACATTTCCAATACTGCACCCATCTCATTGTATTTCCTGATGGAATGGGGTGAGCATAAGGGCCAAAGACCCCAAGGCACACTGTGACACTTGTCGGTGTCTGCAGGGTAGGGTGTGGTGAAATGGCATGGCCATTATGCCTGATGACCCAAAGGCACACCCCAATGCCTGTCAGTCTCTGCAGGGTGGTGGTAGGGTTGGCTTCAGTTCAGTACTTCACTGGCATTCCTATTATGCAGCTCCCTAACTCCTACACTATCAATGCCAATGCCAGCAAGCAAACATTCGGCATGGACAAATGCTTGTTTTGTAAATGCCTCTGTTTTGTCACCAAAAAGTGAATGTCCTTCAAACAGGAAATCCATGGCTTTGGTTTGGGTATCCTTTTCATGGGAAAGAATGGTAGTTCTTAACCAGAAGAATCTTTTTAAGGACACTGCATGAGCTAGAACTCTACCTGCTGTGTCATTAGTCTCCACAGTAGTGTGGAAGTGGTATTCAGTAGTGTTGAGGTTTGATCTTGCAGTGGGATCAGTAGAAACTTGGAGACTCAGATAGCAGAGATGAGCAGCAGGCTGTAGCAGCTTGGACCTTATCTCTGCATCTCTTACAGCTTGGGGCTTCTTAGTAGCAGGCTTTTGCAGCTTTAACAGGCTGGAACCTCTCAGCTTCTCTGGCAGATTGCCAACTTCTTTTTGCATCATCGCAGAGCTGGAACAGACCAGTACTGGGGACCAGGGCCACACGCCTCTGGGGAGATGATGGGTAATGCCTACCAGTGACACTACCTGGCTGATTCCCCAGACTGACCTTGGGTGGCAATTACTCTCATTTTGGTATTCAGGAACATATGGTTGTAAATGGCTTCGGCCACACTGCCAGCTGGCAGCGGTCTCTCTCTCTCTCAATTGGAACATAGTCTCTGGGTTTCCCACCGAATGCCAGCAGGAAACAGTCTCTTAGCTTCAGACATTAAAGGTTCAGACTTAAAGTAGAAGACGGGGCACATCTTCTCAACTCAAAGACTCAGACATGAACAGAACATATCTTCTAACATTACAGGTTTAGACCTGAACAGAAGAATGGATCTTCTCACTTTAAGGACTTAGACTTGAATAGAAGAATGGATCTTCTCACTTTAAAGGCTTAGACTTGAACAGAAGAATGGATCTTCTCACTACCTTTCCAGCTACTGGAAACATCAGGTAGGCTTCCTTTGGCTACATGGCTGTGCAAACTTCCAAGACAGCCTCCGTACTTCTTTCAGGCATCACAGCAGGGTTTCTTTTTCTTCTGGAAACTCCCAAACAATTCCCTTAGCTTGGGTCATCAGAAACTATGGTTTCATTTGGGCAACATCTCCTTTCAGCCATTGGAAGGCAACACAGAGCAATGCAGAGCATTTCCTGTGCTGGTGGTTATGGAAGCCCCCAGGCAGGTCTTCTTCTTCACTCCAAGATCACAGAAAGGCTTCCTCTTCCTTGGGAACCTCTAAGACAACTTTCTTTCCTCTGGACAGCAAATTAACACTCTGATTCTGAAGAAAAAATTACTTACCATGGTAATATTGTTTCTTAAAAGGGATCTCCTAGTAGAATTAGACAATATTTCAGTCAGTGTAGAGCTGCTGACTGCCCCCAGAACTTCCAGTTTGGAATGTGTGCAAATTAATACCATTTGAAATGCTACATTCAAAAACTGCTGCTTCTTTCTCCCTAACTGACAGATTCGATTTTGTAGATGAAACAGTAGGCTAATAACTAATTAAAATTAAGAATCCCATTAACACTAACATCCTACCCTTGGTATAGAGGACGGAATCCAAATAGGTCAATAAAACTCACACAAGAGAGCTAGTGATACTAGCCAATCTTGTGTGTACTATATTAACTATAATAAAAAGTTAAGCCAATGATTAATGGCAACAGTGGAACAAACTCCCATAAAAAGCATTGCTGAACCTATTCAGGTTATGTAAGGGGAGATAGGGATGGAGGTCTACTACTACTACTAGGAGATCCCTTGTAAGAAACAATATTACTATAGTAAGTAATTTTTTCTTCAAGAAACAGGAATCTCCTAGTAATATTAGACAATATTGCAGACTACCAAGCAATGCTTTGGGAGGAGGGCACAGTACCTATTTAGTAAAAAGATTCTGCAATACTGCAGCGCCAAACCTTGCATCCGTCCTGGACTGGACATCCACGTAGTAGTGTTTTGTGAAGGTGTGGACTGTACTCCAGGTAGCTGCTTTACAGATTTCCAGCAAGGGTATGTCCCTTGCAGCTGCCACAGAGGCAACAATTCCATAAGCAGAATGTGCCCTTAAGCCTTGTGGTGGCTGCTTGTCAGCCTTACTGCAGCAGAATTAGATGCAGGATACTATCCAACATGCAACTGACCTCTTTAAGGCAGGTCTGCCCTTTCCCACTTCACCATAGGTAATAAACAGTTGTGAGTGGGAATCCATGAGGTCCTTAGTATGTGTAATGTAATAGCTTATGGATCTTTTTACATCCAAGCTATGAAGCGTTTGTTCACAAGAACTGGATTTGACTGTGAAAAATACTGGCACTGTGATGGACTGGTTCAAGTGGAACTCAGTTACCACCTTTGGAAGGAATGTCCTGTTAGTTCTAAGGACTACCTTGTCCCTTTGGAAGATAATGTAATTAGGATCAGTGCGAAGAGCTTGGAGCTCGCACACTCTTCTTGCTGAAGTAATTGCCACTAGAAAAACAGTTTTCCATGCGACATATTTAAGGTCAGCTGTAGCCATTGGCTCAAAAGGAGGTTTTCTGAGTTTGGCTATGCACAATTTCAGGTCCCAAGGGGAACTGGTTCCTTAACAGGGGAAACATATGTGCCATCCCTTGGAAAAACCTTTTAAAAATAGGATGTGAAGCTCTTGTTCTCTGAGCAGACAAATAAGCAGATACTGCTGCTATGTCAGCCTTAAGGGTTGTAGGCCTGAGACCTAGAGACTGCAGGTACACTAGGTAATCCAGCACTGTGGGCAAGTCTGCCCTGAGGGGCTTGATTTTCTTAGGCTTGCACCAGATGGTAAATCTTTTCCATTTTGAAGCATACGTTTTCCTTGTAGAGGTTTTCCGAGATACTTGTAGTACTTTAAGAACCTCTTCTGACAAATTAAACTCAGAAATTCTAACTCCCAAGAACCAAGCCTTCAAGTGAAGGCTCTTGAGATTCTGAAAAACAATCTGACCCTCGACAGCTGTTAGAAGACTGAATCTGTGGGGGAGATGAATGGGTTGTTTGGTGGACAGACTGAGCAACAATGGGTACGAAGGCTGTCTGGCCCAGCCTGGTGCAATCAGTATCATAGTTGCAGGCTGACTCCTCAGTCTAAGAAGAACTCTTCACACCAGTGGAACTGGAGGAAAAGCATAGAGGAATTTCCCTGTCCAATCCAGAACTAGAACATCCATGGGCACTGTGCCCAAGGATGGGGGTCTGCAGCAATATAGTGGAAACTAATGATTGTCTTTTGAGGCAAACAGATCTATTTCTCAGGTGCCTCATTGCCTGAAAATTGTATCCAACACTTGTCTGTTCAGAGCCCATTTGTGATGGTCCTGGCTGATTCTGCTGAGTGAATCCATCAGTGTATTGTCCTTCCTTCCCCTGAAGGTGAACTGCAAACAGATGCACCTCCAGGGAATAAGCTAGGGACCAAATCTTCATTGCCTCTATGCACAGTCTTGAAGGTCTGGTACCCCCCTGCTTGTTGATGTACCACATGGTGGCTGAGTTGTCTGTCCTGACTTGGACTGACTGACCCCTCAGTTGAGTGTCGAAGGCTTTTAGAGCAAGAAGACTGCTCTCAACTCCAAGAAGTTGATGTGCAGTTTGGACTCCTTAGGTGACCAAAGTCCGCTGATTTTTAGGTCACCTATGTGCACCCCCCACCCTAGGAGGGAGGCATCTGTTATTAAGACTATCATGTGATGTTTCTGCTGAAAAGGGATGCCCTGTTGAAGGTTCTCCCTTTCTTTCCACCATTGCAGAGCCAGCAACAGAGTCCTTGTAACTGGCACCAACTTTCAGATGGGATCCCCACTAGTGGGATCTGAGGTGATACTGGATATCCCTCATTTGAAACCTGGAGCCTAACACTACTGCTGTAGTTGAGGCCATGTGTTCCAGCAATGCTAGGAAATGAAAATTACGTACCTACCATAATTATTGATCTTTCTGTGTATCGTCACCATTCATCACTACTGGGTACTGCGCTAGAGCTAGGACCCCGCAGGAGACTTTTTTTTTTTCTCTTTGGGCGGAGCTGATGCAGGGCCAGAACCGCCTCGAGGCTGACGTTCTATGTGGCACTTGTGGGTTGGCCATTATCTGTCATCAACTCCACCACAGTCTCAGTTCTGAGATGCTGGAGAGTGTAAAAGGGAGGGATGGGGTGGGGCAGGGAGCCCAAGAGATAGATAAAAGGAAAGGTATAAAAGCCAAAAAGGGAGAAATAAACGACAGAGGAGACAGGAAGTTCGAGGGACTGGAGAAAAGGAGGAGGGGTCCCAATCTCTGGAAGGGAAGAAGGGAAAGAAGATGAAAGTAGAGGGACAAGGAAGAGGAGGGGAGAAGAGAGGACTGCACCCCTAAAACCGGTCCTGGACCCCAGGGCTCTGAGCAACTGACAACAGACCAGAATCGTCTAACCATCTGACTTGGTTAAGAGCTGCCAGGAGGCAAAGCCTGGGTTTGAATGAGCAGCATTAGCCTGAGAAGGGCCAAAACCTTAAAAAGAGGGGGTCAGGAATAAGGGTGCCTCTCTCTCCTCCCCCAAAAATAAAGGAGAACCTAAAAATGTTAGGGAGGGATAGCAACGGGATATCCAATCTGGGACAAAGGAAAACCAAAGGGTTTCTTGTGGCCAGAAAGAAGGGAGGGGAGGGAAAGGGGATCCCCCTAATCCTCACCTCACCCAGAAAAGGAGGTAAGGAGAAGAAGGCAAATGAAGGGGAAGAGGACCCTCCATACCCAAAACAAGAACCCTTACAGGAAAAACTCCTCCCTGTGTGCCTCCAGGGTCCCCTTTTTCCAGACTGCAAGGGAGAGGAGAGAGAGGAGAAAAACAATAGAGAGACATACACAGGGAGGAGGGGGAGCCCAGAGACTGAGGCCCCAGGAGGAAGGTGGACGGGATTTAGTGATGAATGTTGAAGATACATAGAAAGATCAATAATTACGGTAGGTACGTAATTTTCATATCTTATCTGTGTCAGTCTTCACCATTCATCACTACTGGGTGAATAATGAGCCCCCCGAAAGGGGCCCAACACTTCCCTAAGGGACTAAGTCCCTTAGCCACCAGTGGGGGAGATACTGGAGGGGAGAACCTTACAGACCTGGGGAGGCCTGAGACTGGTCCAGGTGAGAAGGGGAGCCCCCAGTGGGGAAGGGAAAGTGCCCCAAAAGCTGCCGCCTCACCCTGCAGGAAAAGAGGTGAGTTCTCTAGTGGGTGGAGGAAATCACCCTACGCTGGGCCAGGGGTGACAACCGGGATAAGCGACGCCATGTCGTCCACCTAATGCAGATCTCTGTCCCTATAGCTCTGGAGGCTACCTCACTGGCATCATAAGATGCCCTTGCTTGGTGCCTTGTCAGCTCCAGGCCCTGAGCAGAGAAGGCAATGGCTTGCCTGGTTTCCTCCATATCAGGCACTGAGGCTAGGAGCTGTTCTAGCCTGGACCACAAGAACCTATCATAGGAAGCAAAGTGGGCTTGATGTGAAGCAATGGAAAGAAGGATCCGTGCCAAATAGAAAATCCTTTTCCCCAAAAAATCGAAGTCCGCAGAGTCAGAGTCTGGGGGTTGGTCACAGTGGGGGGCGCGAGGCCCAGAGGGGGTGTCCAAGCAAGTCAAACCAAAACAGGGATGATGCAAGGTACCTGTAGACCCGGGGGGTGCAATACTATTGGCACAGGTCCCTCAGGGCTGGAACAGTGGAGAAGGGACGTAGCCAAAGCCAATGTGACACTTCCCGGAAGGGGACAAGCCAGGCGGGAACCACCAGGTTGGCCTCACTGTATTCACCTAAGAAGGCACGCGTCACATGCTCAGGATTGCTCACAGGGACCGGAGTGAGATGGAGCTCGTCCAGCATCCTCACGAGGAAGTGCTGATCTGATGAAAGATCAGACGAAGGGGAGATGTGGACAGACAATTCTTCTCCCTCCAAGGAGGAGGATGAAGATGCAGGCAAGCTCAGAGATTCAGGATCCAGCTGTACGGGAGCATGGTGGAACACTTGCTGGTCCAGGGCATTAAGGTAGGAAGGGAAATGTACAGCTGAACCTCTGAATTGTTCCCAGGCGAGAGGTCCACTAGGACTGGAAATGCCTGGGATAGCCGGGGATGGAGGCAGAGGCAAAGGGGACAGGCTCCTAGCAGCAGGAGAATGGCCTCTGTCAGGGCAGGGGGGCCTATAGGAAACTCCTCACAGGGAGGGAGACCCGAAGATCCCAGCAGCTAACAGCCATTCAACCAGGTTGGAATGGTCAAAGCCAGCCCATGGGAAGAAATCCCCCGTAAGGTGACTGGGACCGTGCGAGTCCAGATGGACAGCCCCTGACCTAAGTTGAAGTCCTTCTTGAGGAGCATTCCAGGGAAGAGCTAAGGTCTGAACTGGCTCCTCCCAGAACCTGGCTGGGCCCCAGTGAGGGTGCGCTGCACCACACCCTGACTCCTCAACCCTTCAGAGTCTGAGAGGAACCTCCTCCTCATAGCCACCAGCCTAGGTAACTGACAACTCTTGGTAGACTCCGAAGAATCCGCCCAGGGAACAGTACTCTCACCTTCCTGGGGTTCCCCAGACTGTCCCAAACTTGGACTGTCCAAACACACCGGGGGGGGGGCCCAGCCGAAGGAGCAGACATGCCGGTGGCACCAGACTGCACAGCAGTGGCCACGTGGACCAGTCCCACTGACCTCAGGACCTACCGGCAATGGCTGACCCCCAGAGGGAGGCTGAGTGGGGGCCGAGGTGCTGGACACCAAGGGATCGGAGAATTCTGAAGAATCCGGGATCCAATCTGGATCAGACCCAGAGTCCCCCTCCGAGGAGGTGTACCCAGAGGCCTGAAGCCAGATCACCCCTCGAGCCCTACCAGTTCCTGGACCATGAGCGACACCAACTTCAGCCCCAGTACTGCAGGCAGCACTGAAGCCAAGCGTGGCACCATGCCTGATGCACAGACCCTCTTTGGTGCTGCAAATGGTGCCTGAATCACAAATGACACCGAGCGTGGCACCGCACTCCACCCCGGCACTGCCCCAATCCCTGGCACCGTGAACGGCACCAGAGTTGGGAATGGCGCCAACTCCAGTACCGGCACCAACTCCAGCCTTGGCGCTGCACACAGTGCTAGAACCAGAGACAGACCCAGAATCTGAAACAGCACTTCCCCCAGTGACACAAACATCCCCGGTGCCGTGAATGGCGCCAGGAGCAACAGCAACACTGAGGGATGGCCCGGCGCCAACCACGGTGCCGCCCTCCAGGCATCCAACACCACTAATGGCACCGGAACCAAGGGCGGCGTCACCAGTCGGTGCCAGGACGGTGCCGGCCAAGACCGAGGGCCCAGAACATGACACTGGGAGCCTCAATCAAGAGGCGACTACAGCGGGTGCCTCCTGCCTGTCCTCCGGGAAGGCAGACTGGGCCTCCGCACCACAGAAGGCCCCTGCCACGGCAAGGCTAAGAGAGGTGGAGGCCTCCTCCACAGGCCATATAGGACTTGGAGGGGACCCAGAGGAGGGGTCAAGAGTCCTGACCTTGGCTCGCCGACTGCGAACCCGCTCCCCCAAAAGTCGGCGGTGCACATCCGACTTTAAACGCACGGATCTCAAGAACTCGACAGTCCATAGAGAAGCAGGCATCACAGTTGTCCATGTCATGGGCCGGGCCAAGGCAGGAGAGACAACGGTCATGCTTGTCCGTCATGGAATAAAAGCGGCCACAAGGGCACCAACGCATTGGTGGCCGCCCTGCCTGAAACAACTTTTTGCCCCCAGGACGAGACATGAGCACATGGTAAACAACAACAAAAACAGTACTCGATGTCGCTAGTAATAAATGAAATGATCTTACTGGCACCAAAAGCAACATCGAGCGGGGTGAAACAGAACCGAGAACTTCGAAAACTAGGCTGCGAATGACTGCTAGGTCGCAACATGCTCTTACTAGAAGTCTCCTAATGAGGTCTGCACTCGACGGTGGGAGAAGAAGAACTGAGGCTAGGGTGAAGTCGATAACAGATAACGGCCAACCTGCGAGCGCCACGTGGAACGTCGGCCTCAAGGGTGGTGCCGGTCCTGCGTCAACTCCACCCATAGAAAGAAAAAAAGTCTCCCGTGGGGTCCTAGCTCTGGCACAGTACCCAGTAGTGATGAATGGTGAAGACTGACACAGATAAGATCTGTCTTGCAGGCTGATCTAAGGCAAAGGAGTTTGCCAGGGTCAGAAGGTCTGAGACCCTCTCCTGTGGGAGAAAAGCTTTTCCCTGAACAGTGTCCAGTTCTGCACCAATGAACTCCAGTGACTGAACTGGCTCCATATAAGACTTTTGTGCATTGATTAGGAAACCCAGTGACTCCGGGGTACTTTTGGTCACCCTGATTGAGTCTTTCACCTGCTGGTATGAATTCCCTGTGACCAGCCAGTCATAGATGTAAGGAAATTCACTTATTCCCTGCCTTCTGAGGTAAGCTGCCACCACTGACAGACACTTTGTGAATACCCATGGAGCAGAGGTGAGCCTGAAGAGAAGTGCTGAGAACTGGTAATGACCTGAGGGAAGAGTGAACCTTAGATACTTTCTGTGGCATGGTCTGATTGGAATGTGAAAGTCAGCATTTTTCAGATCCAGGGATGCCAGCCAGTTCCCTTCCCTTAAAGAAGGAATAACTGTTGCCAGTGTTACCATTTTGAACCTGGGTTTTGCCAGGTGTCTGTTTAGGTATCTGAGATCTAAGATCGGACGCCAATCCCCGTTTTTCTTTTTGGTCAGAAAGTATCTTGAGAACAATTCCCTTCCCCTTTGTGTGAGGGGCACTGACTCTATTGCCCTGGCTTGCAGGAGCTTTTTACTTCCAACTTCAGCAGAATGGTCTCTGATGGAGTTAAAGTCCAGAAAATCCTGCAGCCCTGGAGATCTGGAAATTGTTTGAACTACAGGCATCGACCCTGACTTACTACCTCCAGTACCCAGCTATCTGTGGTAATGTTTTCCCCACGTCTGAAATAGTGAGATAACCTACCACCTACAGGAGAAGGGGAAGGGGGGCAGCTTGATCTGTGCAGTCAGGGATTTTGTCCAGGTTGTGGTCTAGGAGCTGGAGCTGGGCTGGCACGCCTAGCACACCTCCTGTGCCTGCAATACCCTCTAACCTGTTAGTATTCTACAGGCATAGGATAGGGGGTATAAGATCTGGGGTAGTAACCTATACCCCACCTCCCCTTCCTGTGGATCTATAAGAAGTGGAGTCTCTCTCTCTCTCTCTCTCAGAGATTCTCCTATAGGTGGTTTTGTATTCCTCCACCTTTTTCATGTATGCATCAGTTTTGTCACCAAAAAGGGAGTCATTTTCACATGGAAAATCAATAGCCTTTAGCTGGGTGTCTGGTGTACTGGTGTAAGACTGGTTGTTCTGAGCCAGGCAAACCTACTCAACAAAACTGACAAGGCCAACATTCTGGATGCAGTGTCATTCGCATCCACTGCCATGTGAAACTGGTACTTTATGGCATCCAAAGCCACATCTCCTGGAACCTTAATATCAGTTAAGGCCATCATGGAACTCCATAGGGCTTTCTGGTACTGTGCAGCACAAGCCATGTAGGTTGTCTGTCTGAGGAGGAGGGAAGATACCAAATAACCTTTCTTTCCCATTGTGTCAATTCTTTCTGGAATCTTTGTCTTGTGGGTCAGATGCCAGCGGAACTTTTGCTTCATCACAGGCTGTATGTAGCCTGTATAACACCTTCATGATCTGGATGTGTATACAGGTAATCAGCAGACGCCCTGTCCAGCTGGTATTTATTTTCCACCTTCTTGTCCACTCCAGGGACAGAGGAGGATGTCTGAAGTACTTTAAAAGTAGCCTTCCTTAGGAAGTTATGGTTAGGAAGGACCACCTTTCTTGTGGGAGTAAGACCCATCATATTCAAAAAATCTGCCTCTTCCTTATCATCCATGGATTCTTGTGAGGTGAGGCCCAGGGTGTCAGCCATTTGCTTAACAAAAGAAAAGTGGGATGAAAAATCATCATGCCCACGTGGCGGGAAACCGAACCCCTGATCTGGGGATATCTCTGGTCCAGTGGAGTCCCCTAGATCCGGTTCCTCCTCATCCTCCTCAATGCAACCTTCAGGCCCTCGGTCACTGGGAACCAGTGGTGGGATTTGAACCGGTGAACCCAGGATGGTACCTGCAGTCTTTAGGGCCTGAATGACTTGCAGTGCTATAGCAATTTCCTCCACAGAGGGAAGTTTTTCTTTGTCTGTTGGGAGCTCCTTTGCTTTTTCAGCAGGAGGCGCAACACTTTTTTCTTTATATTTTGTTTTGGCAGGCACAGTCTCAGGTGCCTGCTCATTTATTCTTTTGTGTTTTGTATGCTCAGACCCCTTTTCAGTCATTTTGGGGTCTGGTGGGAGCAGAAGCCATCTGTTCCAATATTTGGGCTCTCTTTTTAAGAATTTTTGTACAAAAAGTACCACAGACTTCACAATTAGAAAAATTATGTCTGGGACCCAAGCACTCTATGCATAAATCATGGCGATCAGCCTTAGCAAATATTTGGAAGCACTTTTTATACAATTTTTAAAACCTGTGGGTCCCATCCTCTTTTTTGGTCTGACATGCCAAACTCTTAACAGACTTAAAAAATGCCACAGAGTTCAATATTGAGCAATCACAGTCGGTTCCTTATATTTAAAAAGAACTGCGATTTAAACACTTATTTGTACTTATTCAAAAAGCAATTGGCTCCTAGAGTGAAAACAGAACTGATCTCTAGCCACAGAATAAGTAAACAATGTGTATTCTTTACAGAAAATGCGATCGGTTCCTAGAAGCAAACAGGAACCGATCGCGATTAAAAAATAAACAGTTTTTAATGACTAAAAGCAATATTTATTTTAAACTAAATAGCTAGCGGTCAGAATCGCAATTTACACACTTTAGACTAAATAAATTGGTTCCTGGGAACTGCGATAGAACAGCTAATAATGAATTAAATTACCAGTAAAAGCTAAACTTGAGTAACTAACTAAAAGAGGCAGAGTATGAATAAAATATCTAAAAGATACCACTTTTTCAACAAAATTAAACGGTCTTGCAGCGAAGCTGCTGTGCAGTCTTGGGGAAAGTCCTGCGGGCTACATGGAAAAATTGAATCTGGCAGTTAGGGAGAACGAGGCAGCAGTTTTTGAACGTAGCATTCCAAATTCTATTAATTTGCATAGATTCCAAACTGAAAGTTCCGGGGGCAGTCAGCAGCTCTACATTGACTGCAGTACTGTCTAATACTACTAGGAGATTCCTGTTTCTTGAAGCAGCTCTCTCCATACACTGAAAGACAACACAGCACACCTTCCGGGCTGGTGGCTGTGAAGCCCCAGGCAGGCCTCCTTCACCTCTGGAGCAACATCATGGAGCCTCCACGGGAGGGCTCCGACGAACTGAACTCGACTGAATCTGTCCTCAGAGTTTCAGGAGATCATGGTAGCATCCTATTGGTCAAACAGCCAGCCCATCTGTAAAATTAATATGCATTAGGTTCAGTCAATGCCTGATTGGCTATCTGGTTAGGCACCAAAACACAGTCCTTCCCTCTTCACATAAGTCCCTTTGCTAAGTCTTCCAAGGATTCTTGTCTCCTCAATGGCTGTCTACATCATCAAAGGTGGAAAATATGGCGGCTGGCAAAACAGTTCACACAATGTCCCATCTTTAAGTCCAGCTTGTTGGCAAATTAAGTAATTTTAACAAATAATTGCCAGTGTCCTTTAACTGCCCCCCTCGCCTATTGTCCAGTGGTAGAGTGGGTTTTAGAAGAGGCTCCCCCTGCCTGTCACAAGCCTTGTAGCATCACACCACTAGGCAAAAGGCAGGTCTCCCATAATATACAGCAGCCAGGCTGCTTCTTAAAGATAAATGTACCCTTTATTGCGATAGCACTTCAGAGAGCTTTTTCAACACTTTAATCTTTCCCCCTTCCCTAAAGTGCCTCCGACCTCTAATGCTGCTGCTTTTGTCCCCTGGGGCCGGAGCACACAAAGAAGACCACATCAGAGTTGCCGATGCAGCTTCTAACATTAAAATGTTGTAGTGTTAGCTGACATTCAAGCCGGCTGCAGCCAGCTCGCACATTTGAGCGGACAGCTTGAGCGCGTGCACAAAGTGTAGCATGGTATATGCCATATTGCTGAGCTGGCAGTTTACTTGTTACACACAGCTCCTCTGGTCCCCCAAACAAGATTACAGCACCAGGGACAGGCAGGAGCACTTAGAAGTCCCAGACTGCCCTGGACTGGTGGGTCAAGTGGCCAGGAAGACAGGCAGGCAAAGCAGTGCTGGGGGGGTGACAATCACAGTAAGCCCCACCTGTGGGGAGGCGGGTACAAAGGATTCTTTTTTTTCCCCAAGATGCTCCACAATGTCCTCCAACTATAGTCTAAACAACATGTGACCTTTGAAAGGCTCACTGAGTAAGAGAGACTTGGATGCATGGTCTGCTTACCAATATCTCAACCAAACTGACCTAAGGACCACCACAGCTGCAGCACAACCTCTCACTCAGCAAGTACAGTAGTAGATCCACCAAGGAATCCTCCAAGACAGAGTTTTTCAACCAAGGGTCCCAGGCCCCTTGGAGGTCCATTAGCAAGGCACAGGGGGTCCTTGGAGTGAGCAGGAAAAATTTTAAATATCAAACTGTAGAAACAGTGTTTAATACCGTGTCGGTGTTTTGAACAATCTTTCTATGCTCTGCCATAGCAGCCCCAGCTGCGTTCATCCTCCTTTTCATAAAATAAGTACTTGGAGGCAAGCAGTTGTAAAGAAAAGAGTCCAGTCAAAACTGGTAATTTGTTTTCATTTGAGCCGCATTTCACTTGAAGTACCTAGTATGTATCAGTGGTGTACAGAGCAGCATCTTTCACCACATATCTTTCTCTCCTTCAGTCAGTTACAGGTATAAAAGGTATCATAACAATGTATTTAAAATAAAAAATGTATTTAACTCATGCAAAAATACATTATCCAGACTTGTTCCACCAAATTGCACAAAAGGGGAATATTCCTGACCTGCAAGGCCATCCAAACTAGCACCTACAGCCTCCAGGTGGCCATCTTGGATTATCTCTACGGGATTCACATCTGGGTCTTTTATCCACAACTCTCCACTCTTTAACACCTCTCACTCCTCCATTTCCTCAGGGTCACATAATGAATATGGGATTCAAATCTGGTCTCTGGCCAGAAGTGCTGTGCCAGACTCCATACCCTCATCACCATGTATTTGTGTAGGAAACTTAACCTCCACCTCCCCCCCGCATCCTCTGTTCCCTCTGCAGGTAACGGGGTCCCTGCTATTACCGACGTTTGCTCTGGGTCAGTGCACAAAAGGTTGAAAACCCTGCTCTAAGAGGAAGTCTGTCATATGTACTAAGAGAAGGAGATCTCTAACTGGAGACTCCTCTGGAACCTCATCTGTCATTGGCTTTGATAATGCACACAGTGCTCTTACTGCTAATGCTGAGACTGACATGACCTGCAAAACCAAAACCTGAGTGTGGACTTTTACAAGCAGTTTCTAGATGCTTATCATTAGGGTTTGAAAATATAGCTGCACTTTTACAAGAATAACCATCTATTTAACTACAGAAAAGAAATCTGCATCTGTAGCAGGAGAAGCCTGCCATTTTTTTATAGCACGTTCAAAGGAATGGGCAGTATTTCACCTGTAAATCTGAAAACTGCTTCTTCCTGTTCACATTATTCCATTCATATTTAACTACCTACACAAAATGTAGAAATTCAGGAAAGTACCTACGTGTGCTCCCTGTGAAGGGCAGGATTGGATACGCATTCCACACAGCAGTAGAGTGTGTCACCAGTAGCTGTAGAATCCTACAGGTCTCGTTGACCAGGAAGGAAATATAATTTGGGTCAAACAGTGATGGAATCAAGGAAGGCTACTTCTCCCCTACCCATTCACCTTTTTCTTCATCCCCTCCAGGATCCAGAGAGTCCTCTGGATTCTGAGGGTCAGTTGGATTGGTATTGCCTTTGGAGCCTTCTAGGCTGCCTGGCTAAAGGGTGTTCCCTTGCCTGGACAGGTCTGGGGATACAGTCAGACCTGGAAGAAAAAATAACTCACCATAATTGTTGATCTTCCAGAATACCTTCACAATTGATTACCCCTTATGGGTCTTAGGCTGGAGACTCTAGTACCCCACAGAAGCAGTATTTTTGCAGGGAGGGAGCCGATGTTTGCTACTGATGACCCCTGCACACTTCACACAGTGTCTCCCATGCCAGATGATAACTGTTGCAGGCTCCCTCATGTACCTCAGTTCTGTTTGCCAGGACAGAAAGAAAGTGCAGAGAGAATAAAGAGAAGGCTAGATACTTACTAGCTCAAAGGGACTGGGAAAGGATCTCGAAAACAAAACAAACAACAAAAATAAAACTCGACTACCAATTTAGAAATAAGAACAGGACACACTATGTGGCACAACGGGTAGTCAGGTTTATACAGTCAGATCCTCACACCACTAGCCAAACAGAAGGTGAATGGTGGCCGAAAAAATAGGGCAGTAGCCCTGAGCATTTGGCTCTGGCAGAATCATGAGGATGCTCATAAATGGGACTCCTTTGCAAATGAGATGGCATAATGTGTCAATAAGGAGTGGGACACAAAGACTTCTGGAAAAAAGGGGGCAACTCCATGCTGTCTGATAGAGAACTGATTGAACTTGTAAGTTAACCATGTCCCTCTTTCTTATATCAGGGAAGAAGAAAGAGGGAACCTGGAGTTGCAGCCAAAGATATGGCCAGATATTTGCTGAAATTTCTGTGATATCTCTAGGGAAATTCCCTACCTGCCTGCAATAACACTGTGGTCAACCAGAGAGACTTTCTTTAGAAATATCACAAAATATCTGGAAATATCTGTCCATATCTATGACTGCAAATGTAGGTGCATTTGGAGTTGCAGAACTATTCAGTCAACTAGACAGTCCAAAGGAGCTGAGATGTGTTTATCTCCCCAGACACCTCTAAGGGTAATAGGCTAAATGTCCAAATACATAAAGAAGAAAGGGCTTACAGACCTAAATAGTTTGACATAGTCAGAGGAAAGATTCCGTCAAACAAATGACCTGCTTTGAATGCAACCACGGGGATGTACCATGCATAAGAGCTAGTACAGTTAATGCAAAAATGTGCCTACAGACCCCCCCCACATGCAGTGCAACTGCCAAGTGGGGTTAGATTAGATGGTACCCAGGGGCACATGCTGCATGTAGCAACTAATAGGGATACACCCACAGAGGGGATTTACCCTGGGCAGGGAGAAGGAGGATGAAAAAGGAAGGAAAGACGCTCCTTCCGCAACCACCCCACACCCCTTTTGTTTGGTTGGTGTGAGGCCCAAAGGACCCTTATCCCAGTTTTGTATCTTTTTTTTTTTATGAACAAAGAAAAGGAGGCCCGGGGTGTGACAGGGTAGATGCCCAGCTAGCATTCTTGTGGTGCTGTCAGCACCAGCAGGGTGAGCATGCCCAGAGGCCCTGGGTCTGTCTGAGGTCTGATGGTGGTCGGGCGAGGTAATTAATGTCAAAGATATTCTGGAAGATCAATCAACAATTACAGTAAGTATGTAATTTTTATATCTTCCAGGAATCACTCTTCACCATTGCTTCCCACTTACGGGTCGGAGTACCAGCTTTCCCTTTTTCTGAGGGAGGAGCTGGCACACCCTGAGGGTAAAAAGTCCCCTCAGCCCTCTGCATGGGGAAAAACACCAGAGGGAAGGGGCTCCTCATGTGTCTAGCTGGACCCGAGATTGGTCAAGGTTAAACAGAGGCTTCTGTGGCAAAGGAGCAGGAGGGCACCCCTTCACTTCTCGCCTGGCCCTGTGGGAGAAGAAATGAGCCCTCGGAACTGAAAGTTCAGCACCTTAGGCCGGACCGAAGGTGCCAGTCTGAAATGGTGAAGCCACACCATCTGCCTGATGCAGACTGCAGTTCCTGCAAGCCTGGAAGTCACTTCTTTGGCATTGTATGATGCCCTTGATTGGTGCCTTGTTACCTTCAAGCCTCAAGCAGAAAGGTAAATGGCTTCCCCCAGTATCTCACATTGAGGCATTTCAGCTAGCAGCTGACCTAGCTGCAACCACAGATGCCAAATGAAGGCTGCCTGATGTGCCTGGTGTGCTACGATGCAGATAGACATGTGTGCCAAGGTAAACTCTTCCCGTCCAAGGCACCTGTCTGGGTAGAATCTGTATCTGAAGGTCAGCCATGCATGGGGCGTCTTGGCTGCGATGGGGTTTGCAGCACTTCCTGCCCTGAAAAGGGGTGAAGTACTGCTGCAGACCCCATGGGTGCATGATACTGGAGCAGAAGGTTCCTTGGGGCTGGAGGGCAACAGAAGGAATGCCAAACTACCCTTGAAGGCTCTGATAAAACAATAAAAAGTGCACATACCACTAGCTGAGATTTAGAAGCATTTTATTGTTACTAGCACTTTGCTCTTATTCAGCACTTTACCAGCATTTCTCCTTTTCTGCAAATACGTAATGCATATGCAAATGTGTTGGGGTATATTTTAATGCACGTTTCTGCACAATACATCATGCCCCCTGTTGAAGACTCTTTAGGTGCTATGTAGAGGTGGTTTCCATAGTGTGGGAAATAAATCCATAGTGTAAGAAATAATATTCATGCTTCTTCTTCTATCAGGTAACGTCCATGCCAATCCGGGCCCACCACCAGTGTCAAATGCAGGGGGAAATACGAGTAAAGGCCTGAAAGTAGCTGCACTGAACATCTGCAGCCTCACAGCAAAGTTTGACCTACTCCAAGCGTGGATGTCCCGCCATGTACCTGACATTCTCTGTCTGACAGAGACCTGGCTGTCAAGCAAGATAAAAGACAATGAAGTGATGCTCCTGGGATATCAAACATTCAGGAAAGACAGATGTGGCAAGAGAGGCGGAGGAGTCCTTATCTATTCCAGGGATTACCTATGCTGCTCGGTCCTCCCTATTACCAGGGTCGAGGATGATCATGAACTACTAGCAATAAAAGCACAGGTCGGACGGCACAGCAAATCTCTAATCTTAGCCTCGGTTTATCTTCCACCCACTAAAGCCAGGGATGGCCTCCCAAAAATACTGGATACAATTGCTACCCTTCCTAAGGGCACAGAACTTCTCATAACAGGTGACTTTAACATCAACTGGGAGGGTGGGGAATCCATGCCTTTCAATGACATGGTTGCTACTTCCAACCTGACCCAACTCGTAGACAGCCCAACAAGGCGGAGCCACAAAACAGGAAAAGACACCCTCCTCGATTGGCTCCTCTCAAGTTCCACTTCTCGGATCTCTGAGCTTAAGGTCCTGCCTGACACCTTAAGTGATCACTCCCTAGTCACTTTCACATGGTCAAACAAATTGAGCAAGCCCCCGCCTATCATAATTAATAGTAGGGTCTTGGGGAAGGGCAAGCTTGGGGCCCTCTCCTCTGCCCTCTCCCAGCATGACTGGCCCCCCATCAATCATTTGCATAATATTGACCAGGCCTAAGTTTCTTTATAGAAGGCTTTAACATTTGCGATATATTTGCACCACTGAGGAAAACAAAAATTCAGGGTCAAGTTAATGGTAGGATCACAGGGGATCTCGCCCAGATGAAGGAACGGGACAACCTCTGGGAAAAAGCCAGGTCCTCTCGCAGCAAACACAACTTCCAATACTAAAAGGCTGGAAGA
Organism: Neoceratodus forsteri; assembly: GCA_016271365.2. NCBI lineage: Eukaryota > Metazoa > Chordata > Ceratodontiformes > Ceratodontidae > Neoceratodus > Neoceratodus forsteri. The sequence goes on from CM057458.1 coordinate 523,380,921, forward strand.
AGCCACTGTACCAACCTCATCCACTAAGCAAAGGCCAGCTTCCACAAGAAGCAGCTTAATAAAACTTGGGGCAATGGAAAGAGTTTTGGGAGAACATCAAAAACCTTCTTGGGAAGGATGAGAAGAAGATCCCCCGCTCGCTCAACATCAACGCCACGATTACTGACCCTCGGCACATTGCAGATTCTCTCAACACATGGTTTACTGACCTGACTGGAGTGCTACCCCCCCCAACTACCTGCACCGTGCTGGGGAACAAACAAACTGCACGCCTCAAATGGGCTCAATCCCTGTCTTCTACTTCAAAAAAGTGTCAGTGAAGGAGGCTTACAAACACACACAAAAAAATACTAGGCAAGACCAGAATGGGGAGTGATGGAGTCGATATGAAACCCCTATCCCTAACACTGGATGTCATCATCGTGCCAGTTACAAAACTATTTAACAAATCGCTGGCCCTTGCACAAATCCCCGGGATCTGGAAACAGGCTCTCATGACGCCGGTGCACAAGAGCGGTGATATGACATGCACCGCCAATTATAGGCCAATATCCATCCTCTCTCCCTTATCTAAAGCCCTGGAAAAGATTGTGGTCACCCAACTCACAGTTTATCTCAACAAATACAACCTGTTATTTCCCAACCAACATGGCTTCAGGCACAATCATAGTGCCTCCACTGCCTTGCTGGACTACACTGACTACTCACACAAGGCACTAGATGAAGGAAAACTGGTGGGGTCAGTCTTCATAGACCTCACCAAAGCCTTCGACACTGTCAATCACTCTCTCCTCCTGACTCAATTACAGAATCTGGGGGTTGCAACCACTGCTATCTGCTGGTTCAAGGACTACCTAACATACAGAAGCCAATGTGTAAAAATTGGGCACACAGTATCTTGCTCCAACGAGGTATCTTTAGGGGTTCCACAGGGGTCAATACTGGGGCCCCTACTATTCAGCCTCTTCCTAAATAATCTTCCTGAAGCCTGTGATACTAAACTGATACTTTACACAGACGACGCTGTACTTCTCACCAGCAGTTCATCAACAGTCGCCCTCCACTCTGAGTTTCAGGCATCCTTCTCCAAGTTGGAAGACTTGTTCTGTAGCATAAACTTCTATTAAACTACAAAAAGACCAAGGTGATGCTCACAGCCAGCCCACAGCACAAAAAGAAGCTCCCTCCTCTCACCATCTCCAATAAAGTCAGTGAGCCACTAGAACAAGTTCACTTCTTCAGGTACCTGGGGGTCACCATTAATGACTCCCTCACCTTCGCCAAATACATCGACACAGTGGTAAAGGCAGTGAACACCAAGCTGGGTGTACTCTATAAGCATAAAAAGTATCACTCCAGAGGCCCTCCATCTCTCAGTCTCCAGCTCCATCCTTTCTACCATCGACTATGGATTGGTGGTCTGCGGTGCAGCAACAGACACTGCACTTAAAAGGATTCACATTGTCCTCAACAAGGCATGTAGGCTCACAATGGCTGCAGATCGAAATACCCACACCTGCTCCTTATACGAGGAGACTAATTGGCTGCCACTAAAGAACAGGATTATATTCCAAACATGACTCCTTGGAAAAAAGGCGCTAATGGGTAAAGCCCCCTCCCATGCATTTCTAGCATTCTAACACCAAGTGCTACCAGCTATACCACCAGAGGCCGGATGAGGGGGGCCCTATCAACACCTTTCCGTTGAACTGTGCAGGGACAGCGTGCTTTCAGCTATAGGGCCCCCCAATGGCTCAATGAAATCCCAGTGCACATTCTAAACTCCCAGTGCATCTCACAATTCAAAAATAGCCTAAGGCAACACCTTTTACTAGGACAGTTTGTGACTGCCACTAGGACTCTAACACCCATAATGCCCACTCACCCACACTCTTCTTCCCCTTCATTTTACCCCCACTCTTTCCCTTACCTTATTCCTCTGTCTTCCTCTCCCCTCCTGTGCCTTTTCCCCAACTGGATCAACCTTAAAACAACTCTACTACTACTACCTCCCAACCTTCTAGACAAACCCACTTCTTTTGCCACCCACTTCCCCAGTCTCCTCTCTCCTCACCATGACTCCTCCGCGACTCTCACACTAGGTGTCACACCTCTTTATCTCCTTCGCTACATATAAACACTGTCCTTTACCCTAGTTGAATGCTCCTGATGCTGTACTATCACCACTGGTACTATGAATGACATTGTAACCTTACTGTATACTAGCTACCTACTATTCGAGTATTGTATATAAACTGTTTGTTATTGTTGTCATTGTCACTGTTTGACATGGAACCTTTGTAAAAGAGCTCTGAGCTCAAAGGTATGATCCGAATCTCTAAATAAATAAATAAAACAAATAAATAAATCCACTCTGAATCTCGGCAAGCAGTGTATGCTCTTTTCATTTTTCATTTGTCAGTGTCTCTGTTGTAGATGGAGTTGCACCTTCAGGAGAGGTTGTGTGTGCTGCTTTTACATGTGGTCTACCCTCTAAGGTTGTAGGCCAGGGAGGGATGACAGTAGTGCTATCACTGGGAACTCTGCGGAATGCCAGTGGCAGGGTTCCTGGATCATGATCTGTATAGGATCCAAGGTCAAGTGGCTCCAGCAAGTCCAACAGGAGTCACTGGAGTAGGAAGTACTCTGCAGTTGAGGACAGGTGGATGGAAGATTTGTTGTCTTCTTAGGAGGACACTGATGGAGAGGAGGCACTGACCCCTGAGGTAGATGGTACCAGGGAGAAGGGCCAGAACTGGGCCCTGCTGGAGTCACTATAGAGCTGTTCTCCCATCAGTGGCCCCTCATGGCCTGTGAATGTGGGCGAACTCAGTAGGAGTCAGAGAAGCACCAGAGGGAAACAACACTCAGGGTCCTGAGGGCTTCCACCTGGGCTGAAGAGCTGCACAGGAAGCCTTGCCTTAGTAAAGTGCCTGGCAGGATAGTTGAATTGGGTCATCCTACCTCAGAGAAGTGACCCAATCAGTTCCCATGGGGAGATTCCCCAAGGTAGGCAGGTCAGAGCTATACAGTCCCCACAGGGCAGCCCTGGTCCCACCAGTGATGGTGCCAGCCACTACCTGCACAGAGAACACCACCTCCCAGCCATTATGAGACACCGGTCTGGCGCCACCTCTGGTGTCAGGTTCAGGGTTAAGAATGGACCTGGAGATGGAGATGGGCTCACTCCCATCACTGCAGCCAGCACCATCCTCAGTGCCTGGGTTTGCGCCGGCCCCAGAGTCAACCCCACAGCCATGCTTGACCCCAATGCCGCTCGCTGTGCTAAGACCAGGAATGGCCCCAGGGTTGACACTGGTGGCACAGCCAGTGTCGGGCCCAGGACCAACACCACAGCCTGTGCCACATCCCTCATCGGAGGCAGCATTGTCTTCGCCCTTGGTGCCACTAGCGACACAGGAGAAACCCTTCTCCACCTCCACAACAGAATGTAGCACAACCCTGGTGCTGTTCCATCCTCCTACCCCACAAACAGTGACGGAGGCCCAGCATCACATGGTGTGATGCTCCATTCTCCATTATCATGAACAGTGACATGGGCCAGGGCTGCACCAGGTTGCGACACAGAGATGACCACTGAGGGAGACCGAGCACACAGGTTTGGCATCTCCACTGGGGACATCTGATGCTTAGGACAGGCAGGCTGTGGGGGGGTTCGCAACCAGCCATCCAGAAGGAGCTAGCTGTCCACCAGACCCACCCACCAGTGATTCTGATGCCTCAGCAGGGTGAGATCAAGGAGGACCCTGTACTTCTGTGGAACCAGAGGGAGAGGCCAAGTGACCTTATCTTGGTCGCAAGAGTGCAGTGCTTCCCTCCGAAGTCAGGAGTCAGCCAACCCCACTTCATTGCATGGATCTCAGTGACATTGAAATCTAAGGAGAAGCAGGCATTGCACTCATCCATGTTGTGCTGAGGGCCAAGGCAGGCAATACAGCATTAATGCCAGTCGGTTACACCCATATGCTTCCTACAGGGGCAATGATGCATGATGGGAGGATGTCTGACTTTCTTGCTCGTCTTAGCCTCATTCTTGTTGGACTTCAGCATTGCAGAAACTGAAAATTAAAAAAATAAAGACAGCACCATAAAAAGAAACTTGGTAGTGATGCAGTTAGAAAAATGGCGAAGAGGAACTTGAGGTGCTGTCGCTATCACAGTGTCAACTTAACAGTGAGAAGTACAGAACTGAGGTGCGGGTGGGAGCCAGCAATAGTTATTGGCTGGCATGCGCAGCTCAACATGAGATGCACAGGTGCCATCAGTAGCTGACACTGGCTCCCTCGGCTCAACACAGTTGCTCCCGTGGGGTCCTAGTGCCTCTGGCCCCAGACCCATAAGTGGGAAATCAATGGTGAATATCGATTCCTGGAAGATCATTCTTTCTGCCCAAGTTCTTTGACAGATGTTATGATACAATTGGACTTTCCTGGCTGAACTGCTAGAGGGAGTGAGGTCTGCTGAGAATCTTGTGTAAGAGAAGGAATGCTCTTCTTCTGTGTCCTGGTTGTTTGGTTTTCCTTGTAGAAGAACTCATTGAGATAACAAAGGAGAGAGCTGCTTAGCCTTCATTCTGTAATACCAAATGTGAAACCAGATGTAACTTCATCTACACCACCAGCCATTAGGAAGCAGGTGCCAAGAAAACTGCATTGACCTTGCTAGAACAGCAAGACAGAACATCCCATTCAGAGTCTTTCTCAAAGTCTTATGACATGCTTTGCATTTCCTATTAATAGAACAGGGCTTGTAGAATGTCATGGTGCCTTCTTTCTTTCTCTAGCGCAAAAGTCTATCAAAGGGAGATCTGTGTTAGAAGTTCCAGGCACTTGCTTCAGTTTTCTTGGGTACTTGTCTTAATTTTTAAAACGTGCATCTTTTTTTTTTAAATGTTGTTTTGCACTTGCATCAATTCTTTGTATTCACATTAAAATGTTTGTATAAGTATGTCAATTTTGACCAAAATGATGTAAAACCATCCAAGCAGTGCAGGAACAAATGCTGCAAACTGCATCACAACCCAGCAGCTAAAATCAGAAAGAGAAAAACTGCCAAAAAAAACAAACGGAAAAGCCAAAAAAGTCAAAGAACCCCAGAAAGGAGCCATAATTCATGGGAAAAGGAAATTAACTTAACTTGAGTACTGTAGATCTACAATAAGGGAAGAACCCAAGCAGACAATGCAGAGAAGGGAGGGATAGAAAACTGTTCCAAAAGAAAAAAAACTATAAAAATATACTTCTCTGGGCACCAGGCTACACTCAGACCACAACAGCAGTACATTTAAAGAGGCTTACCAGTCTCAGCACCGGCACCTTCTAGATTGGTGTCTTACCCCGTTCAGTTGTTATTGCTGCAGAGATTATGTACAATAAGGCCAAGTGGGAACCACCAGGTTGGCCGCACTGAACTCGCCTAAGAAGGCACATGTCACATGCTCGGGATTGCTGACAGGGACCAGGGGAAGATGGAGCTCGTCCAACATCCTCGCGAAGGAAGCGCTGATAGGAAGAAAGATCAGATGTTGGGGAGATGTGGACAGACAATTCCTCTCCCTCCGAGGAGAAGGAAGAAAATGCAGGTGAGCTCCAAGGTTCAGGGTCCAGCTGCATGGAAGCATGGTGGAACACCTGCTGGTCCACAGCATGGAGATAGGTAGGGAAATGTGCAACGGAACCTCTGAACTGTTCCCAGGTGAGAGGTCCCCTAGGACTGATATTGCCTGGGATAGTCGGGGATGGAGACAGAGGCACAGGGAGCAAGCTTCTAGCAACATGAGAACGGCCTCTGTCAGGGCAGGGGGGCCAAGAGGAAACTCTCTGCAAGGAGGGAGACCCGAAGATCCCAGCAGCTTACAGCCATTCAACAGGATCGGAATGGTCAGAGCTGTGCCCATGGAAGAAATCCCCCCATGAAGTGACCGGGACCGTGTGAGTCCAGACGGATGGCCCCTGACTTCTGAAGTTGAAGTCCTTCTCAAGGACCGATCCAGGTAAGAGCAAGGGTCCACACTGTAGCTCCTCCCAGAACCCGGCCAGGCTCCGGTGAGGGCACACTGCGCCACACCCAACTTCCTCAACCCTTTAGAGTCCGAGAGGGACCTCGTCTTCATAGCCACAAGCCTAGGCAGCTAATTCTGGGTAGACTCCATAGAGTCCACCCAGGGAACGGTACCCTTCCCCTTCCTGGCATGCCCAAGGCTGTCCCAAACTTGGACTGTCCAAACACACCAGAAAAGGGAGTGCCCTAGCTGAAGGAGCAGATGTGCCAGTGGCCCCAGGTTGCCTGGAATGGCCACGAGGACTGCTGCTGGCTGGTCAGCACCATTGACCCCAGAGTCTATCGGAATGACTGACCCCCAGAGGGAGGCCGAGTGGGGGTGAGGTGCTGGGCACAGAGGGAGGGGAGGATTCCAAAGAATCTGGGACCCAAGCCAGATCAGACCCAGAGTTCTCCTCCTCCTCCGAGGTAGACCCTGAGGTCTGATGCCAGATCACCCCCCGATCCCTGCCAGTTCCAGGACCACGAGCTGGACCACCTTCAACCCCGGCACTGCAGGCAGCACCAGAATTTTACACAAACCCGAGGTGTGGGATAAAACATAAACCCCATGGGGTTTATAAAAGCATCGAACACCGAGTATGTGTGTAAAATTCTGGTTTTTACATATACACGTGCACACACACATACACACACACACACACTTATTATTTTATTTAATTATTGGTGATATTTTTTCCCTTTCAGCACAGTTCAGTTAGTGCAGCATTTCTGTCAGAGATAGACACACACACACACACAATCAGTCTCTCCCTTTTGTTGTTTTCTTTTCTTTTTTCTTTACATTACAGTGGTAATGACATTCTGGAAAGTCGTGGTCCATTAGCATTGCTGCATAGTGTAAGACATGCTCTAAGGGTATGAGTGGCAGGATCAACCAAATTAATTTTTTTCATTTCAAGGCAGGATCGACTAGATAGATATTTAAAAATCTTTAATATCGTACTTGTCTTAACAGTGTGTGGCAAAGCTTGAGTGTTGGTACCTGTGCTCGGTAATGGAGCCACCATGTTGGTCAAGATGTTCAGCTCACCCACAGTGAAACTATGCACCAGTTAGCTTTCTGCGGTGATGCATGATTGACTAGTTGTAACCACAAATATCAACCGGGAGGTTGTAACTGGAGATAAATGTCTTTATCTGTATGTAAAAAATTATCACCATTAATTAAAAAGTTTTTTTTCATTTGTAATTTATGGTATTTTTCAGTTTTTTTTCTCCCCTCCCCTCCCCGGGGTCACGGCACACACGTGCGAGTACGTACATGCCAGGATCTGGTGTCCCCATCCGCCCCTCCTCAGATTTGCGTCACTGCTCCACCCACCTGCGCTGCCCACTAGACCTCCTCCCAGTGGGAGCGGGACTACGGCGGAGTTGGCATCCACCCCTTTGAAGGGGAGAGCCACGGCTCGATCCCACGCCAACCCTCCCCCTCCTGAGCCGGCTCCCCGGCGACCCGAGGTCATTCCTGAACCTGGGTCACCGACGTAGTGTGAGATAAGGCGCCAGCACCTCAGCATTCTGCGCCACCGGGCCGGCGACTATTAAAGAGTATTTTACTTCTTTTGATGAAGTTAAAATTATAACAGTTTCTTACTGAAATATTTTGGATGGAATGGGATGTTAGACCATAACAACACCAGAACTCTATTGGATTATTAGGAGGCAGTATAGCACGGCGGTTAAGGGTACTGAGTTACAAACCTGTACTGATATGAACACAGCCAGGATTTAGAAATCCTGATATGGGGCCCCAATACCTGGTGGCACCACACAGCCAGCCCTGAGATGTGGCATTTTTGATGATCAGCTGACACTGGCAGTATAGCCTAGAGGTTAAAGCAATTCTGAAGATGGATTATTTTTTACCAACAGTTTGAAATGTAAAGGTGGTAACTAACTAGTTTCAATGCACATAAAAAACAATTATTATAAATGTAGAAAGTGTTGTAATAACACCTTAAAACACACTTAATAAAACAGCCAATGTCCTATTTAATCTGTTGGATTAAATAAAGTCAAAGGAGGACCTAGACCCTTGGTGACATCATTTCCAGTCAGAAGCCCAAACCATATGGCTGCCACAAGCCCTTAATTACAGAGTGATTTACATATGAATAACTCTGGACTGCAAATATTCACAGATCAACATAATAGCTCAATCAAATCAGCTTTTTATGGGCTTTCAGACATTAAGAAATCCTGTTGATGACAGTTCTCCTTTAATATAAATAATTCTTCTGCCTGCACTAGGACTTTTAAGTGGGACAAATATGGACTGCCTTGGGTCTGTATTTGTCAGCAGCCATATTTTCAGCCTTTGACACTTTTTACAGCCAATCGGAAAGTCAGAGTTGTTACTAAGTACTTATGGGACTATGCAGAAGTTTTGTGGGGAAAAGGGTAGCCTGTGACATTGGCACCTGAATTAAGGCACCGTCTGAAAGGGCGACGTAGTGTGGGTGAAAGTCAGAATGGTGAGGGAGGGGACCGGATGTGGTGGTGTGGATACTGTAGCGACAGGATGTCGCTTCTTTACTGTACATGCGCGCAGGGGGAGCGACACGGCGAGCGTGGCATGGAGGGTGGAGGGGATGTGGTGGGTGGTGCTGCGTCGGCTGCCAAGCTGCGCCATGGCTTTGGGGTTGGCTTCCACTTGCAGTGCATGGGGTTGGGTCTGGGTCTGGCGCTACTGCGGTTTTGTTGCGCCTGGCCCGAAACTTGTTTTTTTGCTTTCGCCCTCCCAACATGCACCCCCCTGGAGTTGAGAATCCTTAAGTAGAGGGGGCGGGGGGCGAAACAAAAGGACCAAGTCCCTGGTGCCGTTCCTCTGTGCACTGAGGTTGTCAGGGTGGTGAAATTGTTTTCGCCACCCTGACATCACGATAATGCGGGTCGCTGTTTGGCACTCACCGTTATCACACAGAACCGGGGAAAAGTTGGGGCAATGTTTGGCATCCATTTGACTAATTAATCAGGCTTTGAGGGAGTCTGATGAATTTTAGTTTTTCAGCTAGACAAGTAATTCAGCCAATCAGGAGCTGCCAGAAGCTCCCAAAATCTCAGAGACTTTTTTTTATGGGTTCAGTTTGGCGAGAGACCCATCTCGCCTCTTGCTAGATAAATGTGGCTGCAAAGATTTGGAGTGGCCAGCCTGGGCTTGCCAGTTACTTGTCCCCCAGGGCCAGAATTTGCCTTTCCACTTTTGGGGAGATTTTTGCTACAGAATCCTGATCTGACCTCAGCTGTGAGACAGCTCAAGGAACCTGTCTGCAGTTGTGAGAGAAATGCAAAATTTTCCACCTCAGTGGTGAGAGTGCTGCAAAAATCTGTAACTTCAGCTGTAAGAGAGCTGCCTGAACAATCCTGAGTGAGTAGACACCTACTTTAAAGTGCAAGTGAGATGGAGACCTGCTTGGGGCCAAGACGCTACTAGATCCAAGAGGTGCCCAGTGTCTGTCTGCACCCTGCGTTAATCCAGCGCCAGAAAAGAGTGACATCTGTTTAGTGAATGACCATGGATGGTCCTAAAACAAATGATTTGATACCTTTTATTGGACCAACATAGATGTTACAAAAGAAAACAGTGCTTAAGCTTTCGGACCAACCAAGTCCTTCCTCGGAAGCTTATGACAGTTGTGGATGGTCCTGTGTTTGTGAAATGGCCGTGTGATGGTCCAGTTGTTGCAGGAATGAAATGGGAGTCTCTCTGGGATAAGGAGCTCACCAGAAACTGCCTGTGAGAAGTTTAATGTTCTGATTGTAGCTGCAACACCTTGTTGCCAAGGACTGTTTGCTTGTGATTCAGCTTAGGAGAAGCTCAGTGCAAAGTAAAGTAATTGCAATGTAACACATCTAAGTTGGTTGGGAGCTTTGCCTTAAGCTCCAGTGTCTATCTCCAGGAGTGAGAAAGAGACATTTGTCTAAGACTGTGTCTGAATGAAAAGGGCCACAGCTGCTATGCAGGCAGTGTGGTTGAAAAGCCAACCTAACTAAATGTGCCTAACTGCTGGAGAGAGAGAGAGAGAGAGAGACAGACACACAGAGACAGACAAGAGACCGTGCTTAAAATCAGCACTGGGAGTCAGCCTGGTAGTGTGCCAGCTAGACATTGCCATTGCACCTCCTCCTGAGGAGCAAAGCCTGCACACGGGGTCTCAGGTGTGCCAGCCCGGTCCTTTGCTGGTTTGCATTTTCAGAAGGTGACTTCAGCCTGGGAAGAGGGGCAACTTCTAAAGAAAGCTGAGAGAAGCTCCAGGCTGTGCCTGCAGTTCGGGGGTGCCTGCTGCAAGTCTTCACCATGATCTCAGTCAAGATCCAGCCCTACTAATTATGTCTACCTCATATCCACCTGCAACATTCCTTGCTGCAACTGCAAATGTCTGACTACAAAACCGTGACTAAGCAGACTCAGCTCTGCCCTAAGAGAACTGTAAATAGTTAACATTATGTGTCTGCTTGGTACAGAGGAAGTGCTGGAATTCAAGTTTGCCTGCTATCTACAGAGTTCAGTTTGGCCAGATTGTTCCAAAGGTTTCAAATCAAAACACAAGTTAATTCTGCTTTAATTTAAGCATGCCTACTCCGGCCAACCAGCTGCACCATTTCAGGCTTGCAACATTTAGCACTGGGTACCCAGAGGTATAGAATTGTGAGGGTTCTGTTTTGGACTGGGGACTGGTACCAGTTGGGGAATACATAATTTTAAACATCTAAGTAGCTAGGTAGCTAGAGAGGTTATTCTAAATCCAACAGAAAATTGGTGAGGGGCCAGAATTAAAAGATGTCTGAATTTAAAATACAAAGTGATTGTTCTGATGCCTATGTAACCCCTAGGTGGCGCTATCCCATGGGCTACTACCCCTGTCTGTTTGGCTAGTAGCAGGTTAAGGGGCCTGAGTTCTGAAACGGGTGCCTCCACCCAGAGGTCAGGGTTGGTAGTGGTCAAGCTAACCTGGGCACAGCCCTCTGGGACATTGTAACCCCACTCTTTCCCCTCTAGTGGCCTAAACACTGTACAATAATCACTTTCACAATACTCCTGGTATATCACACAAGTACCCACACTGTTTGCACTTACCACCAGGGCTGGTTCCTTTGGCTCGACCCTGGGGACCCCCTGTAAAACAAGGTTAAGCACAGCAAATAGCAATAGTACAGTACTTTGAGTACAAACTGGAACCACAGTCAGATTACATGCAGAAAAAGTGAGATCTGATTTATTCAGGGGACTTGAACAAGGGAGGGGCAAAATCAGGTTAATTAGCTTAAAGGTTATATCAATCAAGCAGTTATGCATGCGCTTTGAGTCCCCTCACACAGTTCAACTCTAGGTACCCAGGTAGAGAAGAGGTGGGCTAGCCAGGACAGTTGCCCAGGGTTGCAGCTGGTTGGGACCCTGTGATGGAAAACACAACATGCACAGTACACAATATTTGTAATCCGGAGCCAGAGGGCTCAATTCGTAAAGGAAACGAAACAAGACAATCAGATGACACACTCAGATTAAGCTGTTGTTGTAGGGAGCTACCCTGATATTTACTCACAATACCCAAGACTGGACACAGGCTGGAAGAAAATCGAGACTGCAGGTGGTTGATCTAGGATGCCAGGAGAAGCAGGGCCCACGCAAATCACAGAGGCGTCGTTCCTGTTCAGACGTGGAGCAGGGGGCTGATTCCCAGGCAGGTCTCTCGTTGACAGCTTCTCTGTGCAGTGGGTAGTCTGGCTGGGCCAGTCTGGTAAAGCCCAGACCACATGGAGACAAGTTCGGAAGCAGTCCATTTTGGGCTTGATACAGCTTCCAGCAAGCAGAACACAGTTCACACAGTGGGGAACTAACTCACAACCCACTAGCAGCTCATAGGACATTTACATGTACGGGAATTCTACTGTACCAGGCAAAGCGCTTCCGGGGCACAATCGCAAAGTCTCTGCACACACCGGGAGCTTAGGGGTAGCTGAAACTCCTGACAGGCCGATCGCATTCAACAAAAATATTTGGTCTCCTTCAGGTTGAGCCTGGCCCACTTCAGTAGCTGACTTTAGTCACACAAACTTGGATTTAGTCCAAAATAATTCAATTGTCTCCTCAGGAGCAGCAAGCACACATGCAGGCCAAACTCTTAGCCTTTTCATAGTTCTCCCATGCGAATCCACTCAGGATTGCTCTCAGAATCTCTTCAGCTCCTTCTTGCTCAGCTTCCAGCTTACTTCTAACTGAAAACTGCAAGTAGCCCGGGACTTCCCCAAGATCCAAAAGCTTTGGTTGGCTGATTTGGCTGTCAGTCAAAGCAAGATCTCCTCCTTCAGTTACAAAAAAGGCACAAAAACTCAAACCACAGTTCCTATAGATTTTGAATTCAGACAGTTCCTGTAGTCTGGCTACATTTTAGGTCCCGCCAGAACTGATTGGTCCAATTTGCAGGCCAGGATCAAGATAGTGGAGACAAACAAAACAGTCCTTGCTACAAAGAAAGCAAGTTAGACAAACTACATTATCATGATCATTCTAAATGGTTTTCAGCAAATAGTTACATCTTTCAACAGAGCTCCATCTCAGATTACTTATGCTGCAGTCAAGCAGCTCTTAAAGAGACAATGCACGAGGCTACACAAGCTCTGGTAATCACATTTAAACTGCTAAAATGCAGGACACCAGCCTGGCAGTGAGCATTTAGGCAAGCTCAAGTGAAGACTTTTTGGGAACCCCATTTGTAGGGAGTTACACCCCTTCCCTGCCTAGGAAAACTTGGTGTCCGTGTCAAGTCTGTACTATCATAATATTGAAAATGCAACATATACAAGATATTTATACCATTAGCATGCTATACAAGTACTATCTGATTCATCAATTGGCATAACTTGTCACTTTACTATACATTTCAATGTACTCCACTATATAATTTCCATTCTGACAATACATTATGCATATTTCACACAGGTAAATTGAACATTACTATACAGAATCATGTAATATCTTCTTGTACTCTAAACAATGCAAGAGGGGGGCCCTTCCCTATCAGCTAACTTGGGGCTGGATGGGGCAGGGGCACCATGGTGAGAGGGCAGGACAAGTAACTTGGAATGGGCCATCATGCTCAATTTGGGCAGTGAGCTCTGAGAGACATAAACACCTTTGTAGACTACATTGACAGGCAAATCTCCTGGCCTCCTGAGGGAATCATAACTGAAGCGCACCACTGGCTTGACAGCTCGGCCAGTCTTTCTGGGATGAACAACCACAGTCTCTGTACTTTCAGCAATGGTCTTGGAGCTTTCATGACTTGTGAGGTGTGCCTCTGCATGAAGGGGGAATGTCCAAGCTGGGAGCACTGTCAGCCCCTTGCTCTGTAATCTCTGTTTCTACAACACTTGGCTCATTTTGAAGACACTCTGGCACAGAAGAAGGGTTTTCAGCACTCTCATAGTGTTCCTCAAGTTCTGGCATGTCACCAGAAAGACTCATACCATCAGCCTCTCCTTCAGGCAAATCATACAGTTCCATGATACACAAAGACTCAGCATCCTCAGACGTGATACTTTGCACTTCTTCAGGGAGCATTGGCTTCAAGGATGATGCCGGGGCATTAGGCAGTCCAGAAGGCCCAGCTTCATCCTCATAATTCAACATAGGATTTCCACGAAACAACTGACTCAGTTCATATGAGGGGTAATAGGCATTATCACACTCACTGTCATCCGACTTAGACTGGCAATCACTATCATTCTGGGCCTGCTGCGGGGGAAGTCTTAAATCGGCAACCACGGGGGCAGGCTGACTCTGTTTCTTTCTTTCTTGCAGCAGTATGAGTCACTGGTCCAGGGGAATCAATCTCGGTGGGTTCAGCCTCAATTATAACTTGACCAATGGGTAGCAAGTGGTTATAGTGCATGGTCTTGACAGCTTTGGAGTTATTCTCTGGGTGCACTTTGTACACTGGCAAATCATCCAACTTTCCAATTATGACATGGGAAAGATGGTGCCATCGATCAGCAATTTTGTGTTTACCATGCAATCCTAAATTTTGCAACAACACACAGTCTCCAGGTCTAAGCTCTTGAGCATTTACTTTTCTATCATGTCTCTCTGTTGGCTAGAATTCTTTTGGCGGCCATTATCTGGGCCAGTTGGTGGCCATGGTTCAATTGAGCATTCAGTTTTTGTACATCTTGCAGGTAATCTTCGGCTCGGACACCATCGGGAGAAACCCCAAAACAGACATCAACAGGCAGCCGGGCCTCTCTCCTGAACATGAGGCGGTAGTGGAGAGAACCCAGTAGCATCATTCTTCCTGCAACTGTATGCATGTACCAAGGTGCTAATCTGCTGGCTCCATTTATGCTTATCTTTTGGGTGGAGGGTGCCTAGCATGTCTAGCAAGGTGCGGTTAAAGTGTTCTGGTTAAGGATCCCCCCTGCAGGTGATAAGGGGTGGTTCTTGACTTTCACACCCCCCATAGAGAGAGCATTTCTTTGATTAACCGACTCTCAAAATCCCGGCCCTGATCAGAGTGAATTCGCTGGGGGGCACCATAGTGGACGAAAAAATTTTCCACTAGCACCTTGGCCACGGTAGATACTTTTTGATCTTTGGTGGGAAAAGCGTGTGCATACCGTGTGAAATGGTCCATAACCACTAACACATTGCCAATGTTTCGCTGATCAGGCTCTAAACTCAAGAAGTCTATGCAGACTAGTTCCATTGGGGTGCTGGTAGTAATGTTGACAAGGGGGGCAGCCCTCTGAGGCAGGGCTTTTCTCTGCAGGCAGCGACTACAAGTCCTTACATGGTGCTCAACATTGGACCCCATATTGGGCCAGTAGAATCGAGATAGTACTAGGTCAAGGGTCCGGTTGATACCAAGGTGGCCCATATGATTGTGGTGGGACCTCAGTACCAAATCTTTGAAGGCTGTGGGCAGGACCAATTGTTGCTTGTCTATTTGTCCACCTCAGTCTACAGTCTCTCTATACAACAACTGATTAAGCAGCTTCAACCTGGGCCCTTCTTTAACAACAAAGCAGTTCGCAGATCAGAGGAACGCAACTTGGACACATCCTTTCCTGCATGAAGGGTGTCAAGTGCTGGCTGAATCATAGGAGATCAGGACTGAGCCCACTGAATGCTGTCATTGTCAAACTGAGGTAGTGCACCAAAATCTAGAGCAGAAAAGTGGCAATACGCAGCCGGTATCAGGTGTCAGAGGGGCCCAAGCAATCTGCTAAGCAGTCCACTGTGTCCGTAGACATCTGTTCATTTCTATCAAACTTTTGGCACAATGCTTGGATGTCAGGTTCAGACAGCCTGATCCAGTCGCTGTTTGAAATGGGCCTCTGGGATAGGGCGTCAGCAGCAATATGATTCAGGCCCGGTCTGTATTCGACAGCATAATCATATGTTCACAATGCAAAAGTCACCGGTGCCCCGTGTCGTCTGACTTAGCTGAAGTCTGTACATAGGTCAACAGGTTACTGTTAGTCCTCACCAATATTTTCGCCCCATAGAGGTAATCATGAAACTGGTCGACAATGGCCCATTTTAATGCAAGGAAATCCAACTTGTGCACAGGGTAGTTTCGCTCTGATGGAATCAAGCTCCTACTGGCGAATGCCACTGGTCTCAAACCATCCTCATGGTCTTGATACAGTACAGCTCCTAGACTCTGCAGACTGGCATCAGTATGCAGCACACAGGGTTTGGTGGGATCAGCATAAGCGAGGATGGGGGCATGGGTGAGCTGGTATATGACTTTGTGGAAAGCTGCTTCACAGTCAGGCGTCCAACAGGACCCGAAAAGTTCATCTGGGCAGAAATATGCTTTGCCTGGTTCTCTGACAGACCTTTTTTTTGTATTTCCGATTGGTAGGAGGGTAACCCTTGGTAAGATTCAAGAGTGGCCGAATCACTTTGGAATAGTCCTTTATGAACTGGCGGTAGTAGCCACAGAATCCCAGGAGACGTTGTAGTTCTTTCAAATTGTGGGTCTGCGGCCAAGTAGTCAAGGCTTCAATTTTACTAGGATCAGTCTCTATCCCCTCTGTAGACACTATGTGCCCCACGTACTTCACAGAGGTTTGGAAAAACTGCCACTTGTCAATGGACAGCTTGGGCCGAAATCTTCCAGTTGGTCTAGTACCTTGAACAATCGACTCTCATGTTCCTCTAGGGAGCTCCCAAACACAATGACACCATCCAAGCATACCTCTCAACCTCTTGCCTCATGAATCAGGGACAAGGCTTAAATAAATCAGGGACAAAGACCCCAAATCAGGGACACATCTTAAAATCTAGTACTATTTACTCAGAAAGCTGATAGAATAAAGGGGTTTGTGTTAAGATACATTTTCTGAAGAATAATAAGTCTGTTACTTTAATGTCTGACATTATTTTGTGCTTTTAATCCAGACTGTTTTGTCACAAGAACACACATTTTATGAGGGACAAAGGAAAAATCTGAGGCAAAATCAGGGACATCCCTGAAAATCAGGGACAGTTGAGAGGTATGCATCCAAGTACACCAGGCAGTCCAGCAAATTCATGTCTCCCACCGCTCGTTCCATCAGTCGCTGGAAGGTGGCTGGTGCGCCTGATATCCCCTGTGGCATTCTCAGGAATTCATAGAACCCCAAAGGACAGATGAAGGCTGTCTTCTCACAGTCCTCCGGCACCATCGGAATCTGGTAACATCCACTGTGAAGATCCAACACCGAGAACCATTTGCTCCCATTCAAACAATCCAGAGTATCTTGTATACGGGACGTGGTGTATTGATCAGGGATGGTTTGCCTGTTGAGGATCCGATAATCTACACACATTCATATTGTTCCATTCTTCTTATGCACAACCACAATGGGAGAAGCATATGGGCTCCTGGATTCTTGTATCACACCAGCCATGAGCATTTCCTGCAGGTGTCTTCTTACTGTCTATAGCTGCAGGGCTGGGCGTCGAGACCTCTCGAAATGGCTGCTCATCTGCAGAGACGTATGTGATGCTTCCACACCCTGGACACATTCCGTGTCCCATTCCTTCAATGAAAACTTGATCTCTCTGGGCAAGTTTCTGGCTAATTCTAGTCTTCCATTCAGCTGGCAATGGGGAGTCACCAAAATCAAACAAGTCGGGAGCCACTTTATCTGTCTTGCCAGGGTGCTTATTGCTGGGCAACACTTCAGTTTCTGCGTAGTGTACCATAGCTAGGGTGCATCCTCTGTTCACCCAGATCTCCCGATCTGACACATTATGAATCTGGACCATCACTCGTCATGCATAGGCATGAGCACGAGCTGGCAAGATGCTGGGCTTAACCAATAATCCTTCCGGCAATTTTCCATTGCCTGGCGCATCCAACATCAGTATTCTGTTCTTGACATCTTTGCGGAGGTGGACCTCCCCTTGAATGAAATACTGGGTGTTAAAGGCCACTACCATTGAATCGGAATCCTTCTTCCACACGACCCGTACCATTCATCCTGGTCCACTCCCTTGGGGTTCTGTTGCAAATCATAGGCCTCTTGATCAGAGGGGGGAATGCTTAGGGCCCTCCCAGTCCGTCAGCTTCTTTGTTTCTCGTGGACAGAGTTGTGCCAGTCTCCCAAACATATGGGTTGGTCGAATTAACAGGGGGAACTCTCATCATACAGTCCAGTAGGGGGACAGACTAAGGCCAGTGTCTCAGCTTGCTCCTCTACACCAGTTACAGCTGCAGGAAATGACAACAAAAGGTGGACATATCCCAGGTAGGAATAAGACTTGTCGCTCAGCCCACACATGTAGAGCCCTTCCAGGGATTGTAAGGCACAGGATAAGTGCTTTATCATACCAGTCCTTAAGTACAATGGTCACTTATGCACTCCACTGTCCAGCACAGCCTTAGTAGGAATACCATCTCACAGCCACGGTAGTCTCCATTGAAGGGCCCACTCATTTTGCACCAGTCTGGCACACAGCAGGGCCTGGACAGATGATTTAGCCACATAGGGATTTGAGTTACTACTTCTTGAACCTCACTGTGGTCATTTTGGGCACTCCTCGACTGCTGATTCATTCTCCGAAGCTCGTCTTGAAGTCTAAATACAACTTTATCTAGGTCTTTTGTGGACCTGCATTCTCTCTTCATGTGCCCATCCTTCCCAGAATTATGGCAAAATATGTTTTCTGGGATTTGGGATGGCCGAGGCATCACACTGGGAGCTGGGGCGGTGGTACTACCAACCGAGAACCTTGGTGCCATCTCTGTCTGCTGTATGGTGAGCATTTGGAGACATCTCTTCAGTTCTCTTACTGTCATAGTCAAGACATCGAGTTTCGAGCTGCTGTCAGCAGGAGATGCCTGTGTGGACACCCCCACCCCCATAGCAGATGCAGTTGGATAAGGGTCAGTGCCTGTACTTGCAGGAGCGGCCTTCATAAAGAGACAGTTTTTTGTTTCCCTAAACTCCCTCAGCAGTTCATCCCATGGTGGCACACCCTCATTGGTCCCCACTTCGGAAGGGCCTTCCAATGCCGTGGATCACTTGGGCTGCGCTCACCCTAGAATTACATTCCCTCCATCTTCAACCTCCTGGAGTTCTTTTATCAAGTCACAATAGTCTGGTGGATTACCCTTCTATCTGGGAGCCTTAATTGAAGGAGCTGCAATTTAGGATGCATTGCATGTTGCAGTATGTGCCCCAGCCTCACATGGTTTAAGTCACTGGCGGCTACCGCACCTTTTCGGTGAGCCTTCTGCAGCACTCTTTCCAGACGAGTAACAAATGCAGACAAACTTTCCCCTGGCCATTATTTTGCACCTTGAAATTTCCACATCAATTCTCCCCTGACTCAGTGCTCCCAAAATTGCCTTCAAGTGCAGATAGGTACTTCTGGGCAGATGCATCAGGGTTTGTGGACCTCAGAAATGTAATGGCCTCTAGGGCGGGACTCCTCAAACTTTCTATGATCCTTTTCCGTTTCTCAGCCTCCGCACACTGCCATTCAGGTACCAAAGGGGCAACACAATCTATCCAGGTCTTCCCAATCATCCTCCCCTTGGGGGGTGGGGAGGGTGCCGGAGAAGATTCTCAACCTTCGTAAGAGTCGTGACTAATGGCAGGTACAGACATAGGAGCCAGACATTTGCATGGGCACAGAAGGAGGGCAATAATGGGTGCTGGGCAGGAGGGGGTGTTAGGAGGAACAACTTCAGGTGGCAGGAATAGTTCTTTAAGTCCTCCACAGTTTTCCCTTCCTCCAGCAACAACTTAGCAAATTTCTCCTCAAAGTCTCAGATAGTAGGGGGTCTCATTCTCCCGGGGTCTTTACTGTCTTTAGTTATCACTCCAGGCAGTGAGGGCTCCTTCAGGGTGATAGTCCGTGGCACTTTGGAACTGTCTACTGGATCCTTACACTCTACTAACGCCATGAAACTTTGGAGCAGCAGATTAGCCATGGCGACCCATCACCACAGGGTTTTGTAAACATTCAACCTTGGAAAGTACTCTCTCACAGTGTCCTTATTGGTACACAGGGGAATATCCAGGATTAGTATAGCATTTTGGGGCTTGATCTCCTGCCCAGTACACCACCCCACCAACTGGTGTACAGCCACTTCTGCAGGGGTGACCATTTATTTTTAACAGTAATTCGCAAATTTGGCCACTAGAAGACACAAAATACCAGCGGTGAGCCTCCAAAATGTAACCCCTAGGTGGCGCTATCCCATGGGCTACTACCCCTGTCTGCTTGGCTAGTAGCTGGTTAAGAGGCCTGAGTTCTGAAATGGGTGCCTCCACCCGGTGGTCAGGGTTGGTAGTGGTCAAGCTAACCTGGGCACAGCTCTCTGGGACTCTGTAACCCCCCTCTTTCCCCTCTAGTGGCCTGAACACTGTACAATAAGAAAAAATTACTCACCTTAGTAATGTTGTTTTTCTAATGGAGTCTTATATTATGATAATTGCAGTTTGTCCCACCATTAGAACTGCTCCGGAGGTGAAATAGTTAACTCATTCCATGAATGGAACTTTGAGCAAGCGCCTAAAATAGAAGCTCTGTCTGTGAGATTCAAACCTGAACTGTCAGATCTTCTGAGCAAAAACTCACTAAGGTCTGTGTGGAGCTTGTAACTCTACACTAGCCAACTGGCTACCTAAATAATAACACCCATTGCTGGTCCCAACACCCAATACTCAAGTCAGGGACCAGAATTACTAATACAATTTTAACAAAATGAGAATAAAACAAGAGAATAATAAAACACCACACCCCAAACCCCAAAAAGGGGTGAAACGCTTAAAAAAAGGGCATAAAATAGTGCCCACACTAGGTTGACCACACCCTACCCAAGTAGAGGTTCTGAAAGGGGCAGGCTTGGGGGGAGGTCATAATATAGCAAGACTCCATTAGAAGAAACAACATTACTAAGGTGAGTAATTTTTTCTTCAAACAACATGAAGTCTTGCTATATTATGACAATTGCAGACTACACAGCAGTACCTCCATGGAGGAGGGGCAGAACCTACTTAGGGAATAGGCTCTGAAGAACAGCTGTGCCAAACCGAGCATCTCTCCTAGCCTGAACATCCAGGGAGTAATGCTTGGTGAAAGTGTGTACCGTTTTCCCAGTAGCAGCCTGGCATATCTCCAATATAGGGATGTCTCTGGCAGTAGCTAGAGATGCGACTGTACCTCTGGTAGAATGAGCCCTCAAGCCAGAGGGGGGATCTCTGCCCAGTTTCTAATAACAAAATTGGATACAAGAGACAATCCACCTGGCAATTGATCTCTTAGTGTCAGGTTTCCCTTTCCCAACCTCACCAAAAGTGAGGAAAAGTTGGAGGGATTCGAACCTGTGACCCTTGGTACGTTCTATATAGTAACTAAGAGCCCTCTTAACATCCAGGCTGTGCAATCTCCTCTCACCAGAAGAGGAGTGTTCAGAGAAAAATACTGGAAGGGAGATAGATTGATTAAGATGGAAATCTGAAACCACCTTAGGCAAAAACTTCCTGTTAGTCCTGAGGACTACCTTATCCCTGTGGAAAGAAATAAAGTCAGTTTCTACTGACAAGGCTTGCAACTCACCTATGTGTCCAGCAGACGTGATAGCCACTAGGAAAACAGATTTCAAGTTAGATACTTCAGCTCTGCAGAAACAGAGGTTCTAAGAAAGTTGCATTAACTGGGCAATGCAAACATTAAGGTCCCAGGCAGGGGCCCGATCCCGAAAAAGTGGATTAGTATGGAGTAATCCCTTAAAAAACTTGGAAAACACAGGGTGAGCGGAAAGAGAGGATGACTTTCCTGCTGAAACAAAAGCAGAAACAGCTGCCAAATGAACTCTCAGGGTAGCTGGTCTGAGGCCCAAGGAATTAAGATGGACCATGTAATCTAACACAATGGGCAAATCAGCAGATTCTGGGGAAATATGCTTCCCAGCACACCAAATGGAAAACCTTTTCCATTTAGAATTATAAGTAGCCCTAGGGAAGGCTTCCTAGAAGCCTTTAGGATTTAAA
The DNA here is from genome assembly GCA_016271365.2 of Neoceratodus forsteri. NCBI lineage: Eukaryota > Metazoa > Chordata > Ceratodontiformes > Ceratodontidae > Neoceratodus > Neoceratodus forsteri. The sequence goes on from CM057458.1 coordinate 523,402,500, forward strand.
GGACACCCTGAGAGAGGTGTAAGTCAGCAAACTCTAACTCCTCAAGAGCCAGGCCTTGAGGTTGAGGGATTTGAGGTTCGGATACCAAACTCTCCCCTGAGCACAGGTTAATAGGTTGTGATTCCTGGGGAGGAAAAGGGGAAGATGGACTGCCAGGGACAGAAGGAGTGGGTACCAGGGCTGCCTGGCCCAATCCAGGGAATCAGGATCATCCTGCAAGGCTGAGATCTGATTTGACTAACACTTTGAATAGGAGAGGGAAGGGGGGAAAGCATAAAGGACTTCCCTTCCCTTCCCAATCCAGGAGAAGGGCGTCCAGGGGGACTGAACCCAACACTGGAGGCCTGCAACAGAACAGTGGAAGTTGGTGATTGTCTGGGGCTGCAAAAGATCTATCTGAGGGTGCCCCAACTGGCAAAGACTATCCCCAATACTGAGGATCCAGGGACCATCGGCATGGCCCTGGGAAATCCTGCTGAGAGCATTCACAGGACATTGTCCTTTCCTGGAAGGTGAACTGCTATGAGGGAAGTGTTCAGAGGAATAGGCCAGAGACCACAACTTCATGCCCTCGAGCACTCGAGGCCGAAGACCGAGTGCCCCCCGCTTGTTGATGTACCACATTGTTGTGGTGTTGTCTGTTCTGACTTGTACCACTTTGTTCTGAACAGATGCAGAAATGTTTGAAGAGCTAAAAAGCAGCTCTGAGCTCCAGCAAATTGATGTGGAGCAGAGATTCCTGGGAGACCACACTCCCTGAGTGGAGAGGTCGCCAATGTGGCCCCCCACCCCAGAAGGGAGACATCTGTAGTGAGAGTCAAAGGTGAGCAGGGGAATGAAGGGACCCCAATCTCAAATTGCTCTGATCCTGCACACCACTGGAGGCCTGGATCAAGGTCTCAAGTCACTGGGACCAACTTGAAAGGGGTCTCTTCTCTGAGACCAATAGGCTCAAAGTGAAACTGAATGTCTCTCATCTGAAATCTTGCTCCCTGCACAACAGCTGTGGATGCAGCCATGTGCCCCAGGAGCTGCAGAAAGTGTCTTGCTGGTCGAGACCTGCAGAGTGAAGGAGGAGGCCGAGCCACTAAATTCCTTACCCTTTCTAAGGAAGAAAAGCTCTGGCTAGGTTTCTGTCCAATTCTGCCCCTATAAAGGTGAGTACCTGGACTGGTTCCAGAACCGACTTTGGTAGATTGCTAGAAAGCCCAGGGAGGTGAGAAGCTGCTGGGTGACTTGCAGGTGAGATTTTACCTGTTCTGGGGACTGGCCTACAATGAGCCAGTCGTCTAGATAGGGAAAACAGCAATCCTTTGCCTCCTTAAGTGAGCCACTGCTACTGCCAGACATTTTGTGAATACCCTTGGGGCAGAGGTAAGGCCGAAGGGCATTGCTCTGAACTGGTAATGACCTGAGGGCAGTTCGAATCTGAGGTACTTTCAATGGGAGCTCCGATTAGGACGTGAAAATAGGCATCCTTGAGGTCCAGGGATGCTAACCAGTCCCCTGGCCTTAGAGAGGGTAAAATCATTGCCAGAGTTACCATTTTGAACTCAGTTTCAAAAGATGCTTGTTCAGATATCTGAGTCTAAGATGGGCTGCCATTCTCCTGTCTTTTTGGGGTAAGGAAGTATCTGAATACAGACCCTGCCCTGGTGCAGGAGGGAACCCTTTCTACTGCTCTGAGAGCCAACAGGGTTGAGACTCTCTGCTTCTAGAGCAAGGGTCTCTGAAGAACTTGCAGGTAGAAAAAACCTGGTTCTCCCCTTGGGAAACTTTTTGAAGCTGAGAACCAGACCCTGGCTTACTAGTTCCAGAACCCACTTGTCTGAGCTACTGGTAAAGGAGAATCGGCCCTGGGCACCCCATCAGGGTGCCTGCTTAGCAGGTGCTTTAGGCTGAGGGGTGGGAGCAGGCCTGCCCACACCCCGTCTGCCTCTGCCTCTGAAGAAGCCCCTCTGAGCATAAGCAGAGGAGGTCTGAGTCTGATAAAAAGGCCTGTGAAAAGGCCTACCCCTACCCTTGGGGGTATGCCTCTGGGGAGTGGCTTGCCGCTCCTTAGCTTGGGCACTTTTGTAAGTGGTCCTATATTCATCCATCTTTTCATGTAATTCTCTGTCTGCTCCCCAAACAGAGAATTTCCCACCACAGGAAAATCCATAGCCTTAGTTTGGGTATCCTGTGACAGGCAAATAGTACACCTGAGCCAGGCCAGCCTACAAAAAGCTACAGATGTGGCCATGACTCGAGAGGAAACATCAACATCCACAGCAGCATGAAACTGCACCTTAGAAACCTCAATGCCATCGGCAGCCACCTGTTCTAGTTACGCTAACCAGCTGGCCATGGGCTTGTTTGGCTAATTCATAACAGTATCCCATCTAATTTCTGATACCTTGCTACATAAGCCATATAATTTGCTTGCCTGAGTCCCAAGGAGGCTGCCATGTACTGTTTTTTTGCCATGGCATCAATCTTCCTGGAATCCTTGTCAGGAGGATGTGAAGCCAGGGGAATATTAGCTTTATCACAGGCTGCAGCCTGAACTACCCCAACATGACTGCATTGCTGTGAAAGGAATTCTGTATCAGGACCTGACAATGTGTACCTTCTGTCCATCTTTTTATCTACAGGAAGCACAGAATTAGGAGTTTTAAAATTTGTATTGTTTGTTTCCTAAAAGACTTATGCAAAGGAATAGACAATCTCCTAGACTCTGGTATATCCATAATTTCTACAAAATCAGGTTCCCTCTTGCTCATCCACGGCTTCCTCCCATGGAGCTGGAGGATTCAGTAACCCTTTTATAAAACAGAAAAAGAAGGGGACCAGAAAGATGGGGGAGATTGTAAGGGTCAGTCTGGGGAGATGTCCGTTCAGTGGGCACACCCAGACTCTCTCAGTCACATTCACACTGATCATCATCATGCCCCCATGCTCTTAGTTCATAAAAATCTCAATATCATATTCTGAACCGTGGAACCGGCCGAACCAACCTTTACCAGACAGTGGCGGTTCGGACGGAACCGAGAAAGTGACTGTACAATTTGTATAGCTATTACTAGTTCTGCAGCAGTTGGAGAAGGAATTTTGGACTCCATACTGCTGATTTTCTCTTTTTTTTTAGTTTACTTTTGCCCGAGGAAGTCTCGCCCTGGTCAGAGGGCATTCCTCCGGTTCGTAGGCACCAACCGGCTGGCCATCCGGTCAGCGGACTTTTGGCCTCTCATTCCCTGAGCCTGCCCACTCGGCTTATCCAGGGTGGCTGCAGGGAATTTTTACAAATCTGGCAGTCTGAAATGAGGTGGTCAACCCCTGACAATAAACATGTAGTGTGTGGGTCAGCCTTGGAAAGGCTTCCCACAGACACTACAGTGTTGAAACCCAGTGGGCCCGCTTTTCTCTTTGGGTTTCTCAGACATGATGCCAGCCTAACCAAGAAACTTGTCCTTTTAACAGCAGTGCCAGGCTAAGACACCCTTAGCGGTTCCCAACCGTGTCAGGGTCATGGAAAAACCGTAATGAAATCCGCTTTTTAGAACCGATAAGAACCGGAACCGCCTCTAAAAGCTTTTAAAATGCTTACTCTTAAGGTTTTAACTAACCTGATCGGTTCGAACCGAACCGATAAACATTTACAAGTTCCACATAGAATAAAACCTGTCTATTACTTACAATACCAGACAGAGCTTGAACTTATCGTGGGGTTTGGTGGAAGTTAAAATAATTATACTTCATGTTTAATTTAACTGAGAAAAATACTGTTTAAAACTTAGAAATGAACAAAGCAGTAGGAGAAATCTCCGGAGCTTACTGTTCAGTGAGGCGGAGTAAAGAATTCTGACAGTTCAGTTTGAATTCTACAGGACAGAGCTTCTATTTTAGAGCTCGTGCTCAAAGTTCCATTCATGGAATGGAGTTAACTATTTCACCTCCGGAGCAGTTCTAATGGTGGGACAAACTGCAATTGTCATAATATAGCAAGACTTCATGTTGTTTGAATCACTTTCACAATACCCCTGGTACACCACACAAATACCCACACTGTTTGTACTTACCACCAGGGCTGGTTCCTCTGGCTCGACACTGGGGACCCCCTGTAAAACAAGGTTAAGCACAGCAAATAACAACAGTACAGTACTTTGAGCACAAACTGGAACCACAGTCAGATTACATGCAGAAAAAGTGAGATCTGATTTATTCAGGGGACTTCAACAAGGGAGGGGCAAAATCAGGTTAATTAGCTTAAAGGTTATATCAATCAAGCAGTTATGCATGCGCTTTGAGTTCCCCCACACAGTCCACCTCTGGGTACCCAGGTAGAGAAGAGATGGGCTAGCCAGGGCAGTTGCCCGGGGTTGCAGCTAGTTGGGGCCCTGTGATGGAAAACACAACATGCACAGTACACAATATTTGTAATCCGGAGCCAGAGGGCTCAGTTCGTAAAGGAAACGAAACAACAAGACAATCAGATGACACAATCAGATTAAGCTGTTGTTGTAGGGAGCTACCCTGGTATTTACTCATGATACCCATGACTGGACACAGGCAGGACGAAAATCGAGACTGCAGGTGGTTGATCTGGAATGCCAGGAGAAGCAGGGCCCACACAAGTCGCAGAGGTATCGTTCCTGTTCAAGCGTGGAGCAGGGGGCTGATCCCCAGGCAGGTCTCTCATCGATGGCTTCTCTGTGCAGTGGGTAGTCTGGCTGGGCCAGTCTGGCAAAGTCCAGACCACATGGAGACAAGTTCGGAAGCAGTTCGTTTTGGGCTGGATACAGCTTCCAGCAAGCAGAACACAGTTCACACAGTGGGGAACTAACTCACAACCCACTAGCAGCTCATAGCACATTTACACGTATGGGAATTCTACTGTATCAGGCAAAATGCTTCCCGGGCACAATTGCAAAGTCTCTGCACACACCGGGAGCTTAAGGGTAGCTGGAACTCCTGACAGGCAGATCGCATTCAGCAAAAATATTCGGTCTTCTTCAGGTTGAGCATGGCCTACTTCAGCAGCTAACTTTAGTCACACAAACTTGGATTTAGTCCAAAATAATTCTCTTCTCTCCCTCTCAGGAGCAGCAGGCAGACATGGAGGCCAAACTCTCAGCCTTTTCATAGTCTCCCATGCGAATCCACTCAGGATTGCTCTCAGAATCACTTCAGCTCCTTCTTGCTCAGCTTCCAGCTTACTTCTAACTGAAAACTGCAAGCAGACCGGGACTTCCCCAAGATCCAAAAGCTTTGGTTGGCTGATTTTGCTGACAGTCAAAGCAAGATCTCCCCCTTCAGTTACAAAAAATGGCGCAAAAACTCAAACCACAGTTCCTATAGAGTTTGAATTCAGACAGCTCCTGTAGTCCAGCTACATTTTAGGTCCCACCAGAACTGATTGGTCCAATTTGCAGGCCAGGACCAAGATAGTGGAGACAAACAAAACAGTCCTTGCTACAAAGAAAGCAGGTTAGACAAACTACATTATCATTATCATTCTAAATAGTTTTCAGCAAATAGTTACATCTTTCAACAGAGCTCCATCTCAGATTCCTTATGCTGCAATCAAGCAGCTCTTAAAGAGACAGTTCACAAGGCTACACAAGCTCTGGTAATCACATTTAAACTGCTAAAACGCAGGACACCAGCCTGGCAGTGAGCATTTAGGTAAGCTCAAAGAAGACTTTTTGGGAACCCCCATTTGTAGAGGGGTTACACCTATGCCAAGACATGTAAATGTTGTTTGACCTCTACTTCCAGTTACCCTTTCCTAATAAATAAATTGTTGGTTCACCATTTTTTAAAAACCTGTGTCATGAGCATATTATTATAGTGAGACAATAATTCAGTAAAATGGAATTTGGGGTTTCTGGCTGATGCTAATCCATGTGTCGGGTTACTGCATGAAATGTGGGTGGGTACAGCATCCCAGGGGGCTGTACTAGTTTATCAGACCCACTTAAACTATACGCTGGGTGGAGGCATTGCACAAATAATGTTATCTTGGGAAAGAGCCTTTGAAAATCAGAAAGAGGAACCCAGGCCCCTCAACCTGGTCTGTGGCCAGCCAGGCAGGGGTAGTAGCCCATTGGGACATGGCATCCGGGTTACACAAAGTGGAGGCACCACTGGGATTTCCTGTAGCCATGTCATGCCCAGCATGGACCCCCACCTGCTCATTAAGCTAATGGTGACCCTTAAGATTGGTTAAAATGTAAAGAAATAATGATAAAGAGTTTTGGCGCCAATTCTGTCTTAGGCTGTCTTCATTGCTGGTCAATGAAATAAGCACGGGAGTGATTGCCCCCTGGTGGCCAAACGAGAGAAATGCAAATAACATTTATGCCAATTTAAAATCTATTACTGCCAAGGGTCTGGTGAGAAATCGTAACATCTGTTAATGCTCACAGCTTGTTTTACCAACATTTATTATTGTGAAGATAGTTTGTGACTGTTTAGTCTAGGACATTTTGGTTACCAATGCTGACTAGGAAACCGTATGTCTATATTACAACTGTTTAAGATTGTTGGATGCCATTTATTGGGTGCCAGGCCATGAGGAAAGAGTTTCGTTTGATTTAGAGGGACTGAGAGAAACTCTGAATCTGAGAGAGAGATTTGCTGAAACTGTGTGTGAGCCAGAGCAAGAGTGGCTGCTGTTCCGGAGTAGAGAGACTGTAAAAGTAGAGAGATGGGCAGGTGTCTACTGGGCCAGGGACCTGCTGTCTGCTCTTGAAATATAGCTAAGGAAAGAAACTGCTGTTGTGAACCTGGAGTTCAGACTCTGTTGCTTCCCCCAGGGTCTGAAAGACAGAAGAGTTTCAAAAGCTGCTCAGGCTGCACACTGTAGCTGGTCACCATGAGAGAACAGAAAGATCCAGAGTTCATCCTATCTTAGAGCCAGGTGGGGAACTTGCCAACCCCCAACAAGTGGGGTCTGCTGGCTAAAGGGGGACACCAGTGCATGCTGAGGTGCTAAGGCACCTGCAGCCTGTAAGGAAGCCGGGCCATGGAGCCACTCCCAGGTCTGGGCTTCCCTGTAATTGGTGGACCTTATGCAGGAGCTTTGCAACGGGCCTGAATTGGCTGAAGGAGACAAACTGCAAGACCTTCAATCAAACTGGAGATCCAAGTTGTAGCATCCTTGCCCCTTCCTCAAGTCTGTCAAGCTATTGATCCTAAGGTTCTAGAAACATAGACTTTGACGGCAGATAAGGACCACTTGGCCCACCAAGTCTGCCCATTTCCCTACCTATTGGATAAGCTGTAGATTCTAGTTAACCAACAGCCTACTTCCTCCCACCCCTCACTATAATTGCCTTATGTATGTCCCATGCATGTTTGAATTCCCCCACTGTATTAAACTTCACAACCTTCCCAGGAAGGTGGTTCCATGCGTCCACCACTCTCTCTGTGAAAAAGAATTTTCTCACATTGCCTCTGAGCCGTCCCCCCTCTATCTTTAAATTGTGCCCCCTTGTTCTTGCACATTTCTTTTTCTGAAAGATGCTACCCTCCTGGACTTTGTTGATTCCCTTTAGGTACTTGAAGTTTCTATCATGTCCCCCCCATCCCTCCTTTCCTCAAGGGTATACATATTAAGCTCTCTCAGTCTCTCTTCATATGGTTTCTGATGCAGACCCTGCACCATTTTAGTTGCCCTCCTCTGGACTGCGTCCATTCTGTCTATGTCTTTGCGGAGATGGGGTCTCCAAAACTGCATGCAGTACTCCAGATGGGGTCTCACCAACTGTCTGTACAGAGGGATAGCCACTTCCCTTTTTCTACTTGTGATGCCTCTCTCTATGCATCCCAGTATCCCCCCAGCTCTCCTTACTGACTTCTCACATTGCTTGCCCACCTTTAGGTCACCTGATATGACTAACCCCAGGTCCTTTTCCATCATTGTTGTTGTTAGTATCTCCCCTGCCATTGTGTATGCTTCTCCTGGGTTTTTGTTTCCCAGGTGCATTACTTTGCACTTCTTTGCATTGAATCTAAATTGCCATATGTCTGACCATTCCTCCAACCTTGCCAAGTCCCTTCTCATCCTTTCCACCCCACCTTGTGTATCAACTCTGTTACAGATCGTTGTGTCATCTGCAATGAGGCATACCTTTTCTTCCAGACCTCTGCAATGTCACCTATAAAGACGTTAAAGAGGACTGGACCCAGTACTGAACCCTGAGGTACTCCAATTAGTAACCCCTTTCTTCGGAGTGAGTTCCATTCACTATTACCTTCTGTATCCCGTTGTGCAGCCAGTTTGCTACCCAGGCTACCACCCTGGGACCCACTCCCAGGCTGGCTAACTTGATTATCAATCTTTTGTTCAGGACTGTGTCAAATGCTTTGCTAAAGTCTAGGTAGGCCATACCCACAGCCCCTCCCTGGTTTATTACTTTGGTCACCCAGTCAAAGAAATCGATCATATTTATCTGACGTGACCTTCCTGCTGTGAATCCATGCTGCCTTGGGTCCTGTTCCCCTGCTGGCCTCTAGATATTCAACAATTTTTTCTTTCAGAAGTGATTCCATCATTTTCCCTACCATTGAGGTCAAACTAACAGGTCTGTAGCTTCCTGCTTCTGTCTTGCTCCCACTTTTGTGAAGGGGAATCACATCTGCCCTCCTCCAGTCTTCAGGTACCACCCCATCCTCCCATGATTTGTTAAAAAGGGTGGTCAGTGGTGTCACTAGGTCCCCCTTAGTTCTTTTAGGATTCTAGGGTGAATCCCGTCATGCCCCATTGCTTTGTCCACCTTGAATTTTAGGAGTTCTTTCTGTTTTTGCAGTTTCCACCAACCCCAGGACTTCAGTCACTGTGCCACCAGAGGACTGATGTTGTAGAATCATGAGTAAAGGCAGGAATTGCCCTGCACCTGGGGGATGTATATAGTTTTAGAGTTCAAGTTATGCCCACTGGCATAGAAGGTAAAATCAAAGTTAAAAAAAAATCAAGGCAAAGTTAAAAGTAATGTTATTTTCTTCAAGTGCACCAACACCGGCTGACCAGCTGCACCTCAGGCCTACAACTAAAGAGCTGGGTACCCAGGGTCAAAATTCGGGGGGTTGTTCTGAACTGGTACCAGTTCGGGGTCTGTGAGAATTAATATCGGCAGCAGTTAGCTAGATAGATAGTTGGTGGCTGCACTAATTAAAATATGGGATGAATACAAAGGACAAATGATTGTTTTCAGATGTCCAGTCCTAACTGTAAATTTAAGAAATGCTGTGATTACCTCTATTCCATTCTCCCCTTCCTAACCCTCCCCATGTAAATAAATATGATTTTACTGTTTTGGAAGCAGTCTGACTCAAGAGCCTAATTTAGTGAGAAGGTTATTACCTGATGTTAAGAATGCTAAGTATTGAATGTGGGGGTATTGGTTAATGCTGTGTCCATGTGTGTGGGTGACTGTATGGGGGGGGTGAGTTGGTACGGCATCCCAGGGGGCTGTACTGGTTAAAATCACACCCACTAAAATTATACTCTGGGTGGAGGACTGCCATTTCATTTTATGTCTTGGGAAAGTATCCCTGGTAACAGCTTAACAGGAACCCAGGCCCCTCAACCTGGTTAGTGGCCACCCAGGCAGGGGTAGTAACCCTCTTTAGGACAGTGCCAGGGCTACACTCTTGTAGATGATTTCGTGTTCATCCACCTTTTTCATGTAAGCCTCTGTCTTATCACCAAATAGTGAACTTCCATCACAAAGAAAAGTCCATTGCCTTTGTCTGAGTGTCCTGGGATAAGTTAGTAGTTCTAAGCCAGACACACCTTCTTAGGGACACTGCACAGGCCATGACCCTGGATGCAGTGTCATTTGTGTCAACTGCCATATGGAACTGTTTTTTTGTGGCATCAATATCTGACTTTGCAGTGTCAGCTAAATCTTGTGCCAAGTCACCAATAGTCTTCTCGATCATTGCCAATATTGAGCTCTAGATGCCTTTCTGGTACTAAGCTGTATAGGCCAAGTATGCTACCTGCCTTGATAGTAAGGAAAGCTAAAGTATAACTTTCTTGCCCATACTATCCAGCTTCCTGGAATCTTTTCAGGAGGCTGGGAGGAAAAGGGCATCTTCGCCTTGTCACAGGGAGCATCCCGGATCACTCCCTCATGATTAGGGTGAGAACAAAGGTATTCAGAACCCTGTTTATCCACCTGGTGCTTTTTTCAATATTTTTTATCTATGCCAGCAACAGAAGTGGGTGCTGACAGGATTTTACAGGTGGCCTTCTTGAGGGACTTGTGAATGGGCAATGCTGCCCTGTGATGTTCCTTAAGCCTCGATCCTTGCTCCTGTGTTGTCTGCAGTGTACATTTCGCCATTGGGTGAGATCATTAGATGGTATGATGTCGAATTTCACTGCTATGCAGATGATACTCAGCTTTACCTGTCTGGAACTTCTGGAGAGTCTGATGCTGTCCTGGTGCTGGAGAGCTGGTTTACTGAAGTTAATGACTGGATGTCCTCAAACTGACTATGTCTTAACCTGTGTAAGATGGAGGTAATGATTCTTGAGCCAGAGAGGTAGGGCCCATTTATGACATGTGGACTGACCTGGTGACCTTTGATGAGTGGTCAGCTGCTCAAGAGCTGCAGATGCAGTTAAGAATCTTGGGGTCATCCTTGACAGCAAGTTGATATTCAATCAACAGGTATTGGCTATTATCTGGGCTGGCTTTTACCATCTTTGTAATATCACCAGAATTAAAGAGCATCTAGTCCCTGATGACAATAGTGCATGCCTTTATCACCTCCAGGCTTGATTATTGCAATGCTCTATACCTAGGATTATCTGGAGGTTTGTTGTGATGCCTGCAGCTAGTTCAGAATGCTGCTGTCTGGCTGAGTGTGGGCTCCTCTTGTAGAGTTCACATTATGCCCGTGCTGCATGCACTGCACTGGCTGCCTGTGCGATGGTGCATAACCTACAAGGTATGCTTGACAATTTTGAAGGCCCTACACAATTTGAGACCAGACTACTTAAAGACCTCCTAGTACCCTACCACCAAACTTGCTCACTCTGGTCTTCTGATGTGGGCTTCCTTACTGTCTCTACCTCTAGGCTTCATCAATCTGGGGACAGAGAATTTGTGTGGTAGCACCCACTTGATGGAATACTCAGCCAGAGTAAGTTAGATTTGCCCGCACAGAAGAATCCTTTAAGTCTAATTTTAAAACTTTCCACTTTACTGAGGCTTTTTCCTGAACTTTTTGATTATTGCTTATTTATGACTTACATACTCTGCCTGTTTAATTAAGAGTTTGTAGTTCTATTTATTGTAAAGTGCTCTGAGCCTTTGGGAAATAGCACTATAGAAATAAAGTTGCCTAGCCTTGTGTGAGTTAAGACCATCATATATATAAATTCCACCTCCCATCCTCTTCAGTTTCTTGTGAGGTGATGTTGAGGGTGTTTACCATATGCCTCACAAAAGTGTAGATTAAGGTATAGTCATCTGAGGGTCTATGAAGGGAAGCAACTCTCATTCTGGAGAACTGTCTAGTTCTATGGGTTCTCCTTCATCCTCCTCCTCCACAGGCATTGGGAGTGGAACTAGAGCCGGGGGCAGGTATATTCTTGAAATTTCCCATAGCCTGGAATACCTAGAGGACTTGTCATGCCTTAGTCATGTCCTCAGTTGAGGGCATTTTATTTGTGTCTATTGGAGTCTCCTTTCCTTCTTCAGGAGGAGGGACAGTGGCATGTTTTTCTTTTTGCTTTTCTTGGCAGACACTGTCTCCAGAGTTTGCTCAGAGGCTCTTTCATTTTATTGGATTCAGGGTTCTCCCATTCAGACACCCTGATTTCTGAACCATCTTCAGCAGCCTTTTCTGTCTTATATGCCCCCTTTGAAGGGACTGCTGCTTGACATGGGTGGAGACTGAGAGGCCATAATGTCCTATAATGTTTTAGTCCTTTTCTTTTGTGTTTTGGAGCAAAACTTTCTACAAAGCTCACAATTAACAAAGTCATAATCTGGACCCAGGCACCTTAAATACAACTCGCAGCAGGCTGCCTTTGGCAGGAGTTGAAAACAAACTTAACAATATTTATTGCCTCTGGGTCCCATCTTCTTTTTGGGCCCATCAGTCATGCCAAATGCTGATGACTTTTAGGAGATGTTCCATTTCCCAAAAGAAATAATTTGCAACATTAAAAACCCTATTAAAGAAAGTGGGTTAAATTTCCAAAAATTATGTTTGGTTCCTTTTTAAAAACAAAACCACAATTTAAAAATGAACACACAATGATGTTTATAAAGCAGTGTTAGTCAAATTATTGCCTCGGTTTCAGAAACTAGGAACTGAGAAAAAGCCATTCCAAATTTCCACAAAGCAGTGATAAAAACAATTAAAAACCCCGTTTCTTTTCCAGTTACCTAAAGGTGGGAACCATGCCACAAAATGGCCTCCTCCGGTTCCTGGAACCACTGCAGAAACAGAGATTAAGCCAATAAAACAGAAATACATCCTAACTAAAGCAGATTATCAAGACAGAACTGAAATCAAGTTAAATAATGCTGCAAACGTATAATAATAAAACAAAAAAATGTAAATGGCTCTGAAGTTGAGGAGAAAACTTAGAGGTGACTGCTTTCTTCAGGGCGCAAAATAAATCTACCATTTGAATGCAAGGGTGAGCATGATCACACAGCAGAATTTGAACTTCATTCTAAGATTCTCAGATCAGTATAAAATTCTAAAGCTTCAGGGCAGTTTATTCTTTTTTTGCCAATAAAATGTTACTGAATATTCAACAATAAGCACACCAAAACATTACGCTTATATAATAAAAAAACTGTCAAAAACTACAAAGTTACAAATCTATGAAAAAACAATTAACATGTTAACATCAGCCACACAGATAAACTATTAATTATATCACTATAAACCAGCTAAATCGTTAAAATTAGAAAATATTACTTCTACTATATTTTATACATAGAAAAATCATAGAAGATGAACTTTACCCTTATGTCATTTTCAGACAAATAAAAAGAGCTAAGTCCCTCAAATCTGTATATTAACTGAGTAAAAGAAATACAAATGACAAAAGCAGAATCAGATAAGAGAATCAGAAGTGGAGGTAGTATATGCAAGAAAAAGAAAAGAAAAGGCAAGAAGAAAAAGAGAAAAGAGTGCTCTAGGATTATACACATCCATCAAGTTCTTTCATATACAAAATCAGTTCATTAGTTTATTGTTTTGGGGAGTGATGCACTTATTAAGCATAAGTGAGAATTCTTGGGGTTTGAATAAATGAATGCCCAGTGACGAATCTCAAAAACCAAAATTATGATGTAAATACTGAAAAATATGTTGAAGAATTTTAAAATTCAATGAGCAAATTTTTACAACATAGTAAGTAGAATTAAAAAAAAATTTAATATGACGCAGATTTCTGGCACGTGAAAAATTATGTGTCAAAGACCTTTCTACTGTACTGTACATAAGCAATGTACCATATAGCTCATTTAACGCTTTTAGATCTCTAGCCTCTGTGTCTTTCTATTTGCCATAAAGAAGTAAAAATCCCCTATATACACTGAGCGTTAATATGACTGGGGTCCACTGGGGTGTCAAACAGACGAGGCATACTGATGAGTCCTGGTAGGACGAAACACGTGTCTATGTCTCTGTTAGCACCCTTTGCAACTGTGTGAGAGGCCTTTCGCACCATGCAATTCTGCTTAAAGTTGGACCAGCATAACATTCTGTGGTGATTTGCATATGCAGCCCATGATGCTTTGCATTGTGGGGCATGTGTGATTTTGTATTTTCTTTGAAACTTGGCTTCCCAGCCAAATGCCCTTTGGGTAACCATTGCCTCAGTGTTTATGCACAGAGGTTCTTTTGTCTTTAAATAGTTTTTATTTTAATGTGTTCACCACAATATATCCCAGGCACACTGCCTTAGGGATAGCTGGTCCATTCCACTGGGGTGTCAAACAGACGAGGCATACTGATGAGTCCTGGTAGGATGAAACACGGTTCATGTCTTCTGTTAGCACCCTTTGCAAACTGTGGGAGAGGCCTTTCGCACCATGCAATTCTGCTTAAAGTTGGACCAGCATAACATTCTGTGGTGATTTGCATATGCAGCCCATGATGCTTTGCATTGTGGGGTATGTGTGATTTTGTATTTTCTTGAAACTTGGCTTCCCAGCCAAATGCCCTTTGGGGTAACCCTTGCCTCAGTGTTTATGCACAGAGGTTCTTTGTCTTGTTAATATGACTGCCGCAGGAACTCTTTGCTGTACAGTATAAGAGTAGAGTTTCTCAGACATTTTACCAGAGAAAACAGTGAATCAAAGATCAGCCGTTCTTATTCTCAAAGGCCCAGATATTCAAAAGGGTTGCGCCATGCACAACCCACTGATGCACCCCGGCGTGATATTCAAAAGGGAAAAGTGCGTGGCACAAATCCTGATGCACCGGAGCACATCAGTAATGTATGCAGGCGAAGGTGGGGAGTTACCATGCATACCCTGCACAGCCCGATATTCAGTCTGGGATGTGCAGAGCCATGCATGCAAAAGCCCTACCTGGCGCCCAGCACAAAGTTAATCCAAAAAGGAACAGTTGATGGCCACCCACAGGCGAAGCCGCGATTGCAGGGCTAACACGCAGCTGCCACCTGTGGGTGGCCACCGAAATTCGCCGTACCTGGCGGCGCTCCCCCCATGCCTGATCACGGGCATTTGTAAAAAAGTGAAGAAGTCTGTCAAATATCCCTGGTGGTCCAGTGGACCGCTGTGTGCCCAATTGCGGGCATTAGTAAGAAAGAAAAAATATATCCCCAAACTCCCTGGTGGTCCAGTGGACCGCTATCTGCCTGATCGTGGGCATCTGTATATAAAAACAAATAGGTCCAATATCCCTGGTGGTCCAGTGGATCGCTGTTTGCTCGATCGTGGGCATTTGTATAAATAAATAATAAATAAGTCCAATATCCCTGGTGGTCCAGTGGATCGCTATCTGCCCGATCGCAGGCATCTGTAGATAAAAACAAATAGGTCCAATATCCCTGGTGGTCCAGTGGACCGCTGTCTGCCTGATTGCGGGCATTTGTATAAATAAAGAATAAATAAGTCCAATATCCCTGGTGGTCCAGTGGACCGCTGTCTGCCCAATCACGGGCATTTGTATAAATAAATAAATAATAAATAAGTCCAATATCCCTGGTGGTCCAGTGGACCGCTATCTGCCCGATCGCGGGCATCTGTATATAAAAACAAATAGGTCCAATATCCCTGGTGGTCTAGGTTCCCCTCCCACCGCCTACTGAGCCTTATCACCCTCCCCCGGTCAGCCGGCGGTGGCAGCACCCTACCCGCCCTGGCGCCCACCGACTGACACCGTCATTCCACATATCTGGAATGTGTAATGCAGTCTGGGCTGCATGCCCATTGGCTTACACTGTGAACCAATGGGCGTAGCCCCATTGACGGTGTCAGTCGGCGGGGCGTGGGTGGCAGGCAGAGGCTGCTGCCTGCTGGCTGACCGGGGAGGAGAGGGGTAGTGGGCTCAGTGGGTGGTGGGAGGGGATACTAGACCACCAGGGATATTGGACTTATTATTTATTTATATAAATGTCTGCGATCGGCAGACAGCAGTCCACTGGACCACCACGGATATTGACCTATTTGTTTTATATACAGATGCCCGCGATCGGGCAGATAGCAGTTCACTGGACCACCAGGGATATTGGACTTATTTATTATTTATTTATACAGATGCCTGCGATTGGGCTGTGGAGCACATTGCCAGCTGCAGGGGGCGTCGGTCCCCGACGGCTGCTGCCTGGCAGGGCGCCAGGCACAAGTCATGGAGGATTGGCACACCTGCATGCAAATGGGTCAATAATGACATGCAAATGGCCCCATTTGTGCCTTGCATACATTATGGCCCCACTTGCATGTCAAGTTTTGAATATCGTGGTTGCTGTGCATAGCACAATGGAACTTGCGCTAGCGCACCCCCATGCTCCACTCTTGCCACTTGCGCTGGCGCGGTGCCACTGCGCCATGCACACTGGGGGTGGCCAGGGTGTGATATTCAATGCTGCTGAGCCATGGTGCAGCTCCGTTGAATATCACCCAGTCCACACCCCTGTGCAGCCAAGTTGAGCTGTGCCCAAGCTTGCTCCACAGCCTGGCACAGTTTGAATATCTGGGCCAAAGGCCACAAGTGAAACTACTTACACAACAAAGAGTACTCATGGTGGCAATATTGGTACATTGTGAATCCTTCATAATTACATTAGCTCAGTAGTTTAAAACAGATACTAAGTCCAAAATGTTTGATCTCTTTTCTTACCATGGCCTTTCTTTCCCTTTGTATCTATCGCTCCATCTCTCTGCTCCCTCCCCCCCCATTCTTTCTGTATATATTTTATTGCTATACATTTCTTCGTGATTGGCGCAAGATGTGCAACCATGGCAACAGTACATTGCACAAGAGAACTTCCTCCCTGTATCATAGGTGTCTTTTGTGCAGTGTTCAGAATCTCTGATTGGCTGGAAAATGTAAGGAATTCTCTCAGATTCACAATCTATATATAGGCTTCCCATACAACAGGCACCAAACAACTAAAACAGAATGTCAGAAGACAGGTAGTACTGCCACGGTACAACATTTTGAAGTAACATCCTTGAAGGCAAGAAACGAGTTTCTGATCTTGCTGATTATCAGTGTTTTCATAAAGTACCTTTGGTGATTGAACCAGTCCCCATCATACATATCTCCATTTGGATAGCGATATACTCCATGCCCATGTCTCTGATCTTCTGCCCAGCCACCTGTTTCAGAAAATGGATTACAATATGCATGAAACCGGCAGAAAAAATACAAGGTCAGTTGCAACTCTTGCTTTTTAGTAAGTACAGTATGTGACTAAGGCCCTGTATACACTGGGCTTCTTAAAACATTTTAAGATCTTTAAAATGTTTTAAGAAGCCAAAACATGGTTTGCATCCACACTTAAAACAGTTTAAAACTGTGCTTAAACCCTACAAAGGACCTAGTCTTAATAACATTTTTAAATATGGTTTCAAACTGAAAGAGCAGCTGATGCTTTCAGAAGAACTTTAACAAAACATAATATTTAGGCACAGTTTGGCTTGTATTTTACATTAGTTCTGTATTCCTCCTCCCCATTATTTATTATTGGTGTAACCTGCATGAAAACAGGACCTTTGCTCCTGAAGAGTTCATCTATTCCTGTTGCTTTCTCCCTACCTGAAGTCATAATCTACTGCTTGCAACATCACAGTTACCCCCATAGCAACAGATTGTGATGTCACAATAGAGGATTGCGACTTGAAGTAGGGAGTAAGCTAAAGAGGCAGATAAACACCAAGGGATAAAGATCATGTACTCATGCAGATTTCCTCAATAATAAATATTTAGGAGCAGAAACCTGGTTTTCCAGCCATCTGTGCTGGAAAACCAATGGATTGCATGGTCAGTGCTTAAACTGGAATAGAAACTTTCAAGTACCTCAAGGGAATCAACAAAGTCCAAGAGGGTAGCATCTTTCAAAAAAAGAGGTGTGCAAGAACAAGGGGGCACAATTTGAAGATGAAGGGGCCTCAGAGGTAATTTAAGGAAGTATTTTTTCACAGAGAGGGTTGTGGATGCATGGAACGCCTTCCAGAGGAGGCTGTGGAGTCAAAAACAGTGGTGGAATCTAAGCATGCATGGGACAGTCATAAGGCAATTCTAGGGGATGGGGTAGGAAGAAGTAGGCTGCTGGTTAACTAGGATCTGCAGCTTATCCATTAGGTAGGGAAATGGGCAGACTGGGTGGGCCAAGCGGTCCTTATCTGTCATCAAATTCTCTGTTTCTATATATGGAATGCAAGCAGAATTGTACCTAATTATTATGTTTTTCAAAGTTTTCTTTCAGGTGTCAGCAGCTCTGTAAAATGTTTTAATTTCATTAATTTATTTTACTAGGAAAAGTTCCATTGAGCAAGCTCATTTGCAAGGAGGTCCTGGTTTTACTTGGTGGTGCAGACAGGCGATTGATCTGTGCTTGTGCAACAGAAGCAAGGAACCATACTTTACTGTGACCAAACAAGCAGGTTGCAAATCATTACTGTCCGGGGTGTTTGACTGCAGCTTTACCGTGTTACAGCATGGTTGCTGACAGTGCAGACAGGTGACTATGGTGAGTTTAAAACCAATTTCAAAAACAGTTTCAAAAATGATCTGGCAATGTGTACAGGACTTAAAGAGACGTGTAAAGTGTCTTTAAAGAAAGCCACTACACCCCACCCCCTGACATTGTCACTGGGTTTCTTTTCCTTTCTTGTCAGTACATGTTATCTGGTTGTTTGAATTATATAGTTCAGTCAGCATTAAACTAATTACACTGAGTTGCTAACTCATTGAATAATGAGCTGCTTCATGGTGGTTTTATTTTTTAATTACCAGTGTTTGTAAGGTTGAATTTGTATATAAATGTAATGTGAAATTTGAAGAAAAGAACTAGATACAAAAAGGCTGAATATATTGTCATCTGTGCTGGAAAACCAATGGATTGCATGGTCAGTGCTTAAACTGGAATTGTTTAGTTCAAGTTCAAGTTCAAGTTTATTGCAGGAAAATTCCATTGAGCAAGCGCATTCACAAGGAGGTCCTGTGACATAAACACTTAAAGTACAAACACAGATAGGTAATAACAGTATATACATGAAATACACGTTACATGATGCAGGCTGGATATACATACAAGGGTACCACACAGGGTGACCGCAGGTGGTAAACATTGATATGAGACAGGGAAGCGACTTATAGGTCGCATACTGATAAATGAAACATGATGACTGGTGTGATTTGATTTAATCAAATCAAATCAAATCAAATATACAGTATTTTGGCAACTAGAACAAACAACAGTCTACAACTGATATGAGAGGGAGGAGAGATTTGATAGAGTAGCAGTGGAGCGAAAGCAAAGATAAAGCCAGGAGTAGAAGGGGAAGGGAAAGCAGTTAATATGACAAATCAATTATACCTTACCAGTGGATAAATATGGCACACATGGGGAAGGAAGAGACTTAATGACAGTTACAGGTGTCTTTTATTTTGGCTGAACTTAGCGATTTGTAGAAGTTTATTGAAACTGTGCTAGTTAGTTTCAGTACGGTTTGTAATTGGTTCCAAATGGAGGGAAGGGCATATGCAATACAGCACGCTACCAAAGAAGTCCAGCTCTGGTATGTCAAGCATAATAAAGTCAGATTTTCTTAACGAGTATGCACTATGTGAGATACTAATAAGGGAAGAGATAGCTTGGCAATCTCTGCAGGTGCAGTTTAAGAGTCCATAGCCCAGCATGGAGCAGGCGTCTAGTAGTAAGGGATGTCCAACCAACAGCTGCATATAGGTGGAAGAACTCGTATCTACATTTCTAGGTGGTGGAACTGTCATTTCAAAGTGGTGGAACTCTCCTATAGTAGTCAATGAAGTAAGATAACAGAGATGGTGGAACAGTCATACACTTTTTACGGCCACATGGGCAGAGCTCCACAGACATTTTGCCATCACTGTAGTAGAACAGAGGGTCACAACCGGAATGCGACCCTGTGATCTCTTACAGTGATGCAGCAACATCTGGACAGCACTAACTCCATTGGTGCTGTCCTCCGCAACGGAGCTCCCTTCCACAGCACAGTCACCCCCCTCCACACGGTGCACTACTTCGGAACAAACTTCCGGAAAAACTGCGTATGTGAGAGTATCTCGCATGAGCAGTTTTGTCACCACCACCATCTTGTGAATGGCACACCATCGCAGTTCCGAAAGCTGTGCCATCCGCTGAGAAGCCACCGCCTCTCCAATATCACCGCCGCTGCTCCGATATCACCGCTGCTACTCCAAGAGCCTCCCCTGCTGCCAATATACTGGTAAGAGCTCAGCACAGCCACATTGGCTCTGACCAGAGTTTGTATAAGAGGTGATGGAACCAAGTTCCTGTGGGATCCTGCCCAATTTAAGCCCTGTGCATGCTTCAGACTCATCACTATTGAGTTTAGAATGAGTATTTAACAACTCAATATTTATTTATTAGTTTTTATTAACCAGGTGAGTACACTAGACACCAAAAAAAAAATGACTCAGTGTAGCAATGTTGTTTCTTCCAAATGGATCTCTCACTATGGTTAACAACTGCAATCATTCCCTTGGAATGAGCTGCCCTGGAGCCTGGAATTGTATTCTGATTAGAGAATCTTAGAATGAAATTCAAAACCCAGCTGTGTGGTCATGCTCACCCTCACATTCTAAAGGCAGATTTATTTCTAAAGTTAGTGAGCAGTGACCACTAAACTAGCTAACTGGTTGCCAAAAATATATCAAAAATACTTTATGTTTTTTAAACTTTTCTACATGGCAGAATCATTTTAAAATGTTATGAATAATTTAAAAAGCTCAGATCATTGAGTATCAGTTGTAAAGGCACTGTAACAAGAAATGCTCAAGCAAATATAAAGAATTGATTCTTGTGTGAACCTTTTTCTCAGGTTCTGGAAGAGGAGGTAGGAATTGGGATTGTTAAGCATAGTGAGGGATCCCTTTGGAAAAAACAGCATTACTACAGTGGGTAATTTTTTCTTCAACCCCAGAATCCCTCACTATTGCTTAACAAGTGCAGACTCCATAGCAGTACCTTGGGAGGCTAGGTACAGAACCTATTTAGGGAAAAGGTTCTGCAAGACAGCAGTGCCAAAGCTGGTATCCCTTCTGGACTATATGTCCAGACAGTATTGCTTTGTGAAAGAGTATACTGTTTTCCAGATAGCCACTTTATAGATTTTCTATAGGGAAACACCTCTTGATGCTACCTCAGAGGCAGAAATGCCCCTTGTGGAGTGAGCCCCAAGCCCTTCTTGTAGTAGCTTGCCAGCTTTGCCATAACAGAACTGTGTGTGGGAAACTATCCAATGAGAAATAGTTCTCTTGGATGCTGGTTTACTTTTTCCCACTTCACCATAGGTGATGAATAACAGTATTAGTGGACATTGCATCCTCTAAAAAGTTGAACCAGCATAACATTCTGTGGTGATTTGCATATGCAGCCCATGATGCTTTGCATTGCGTGGGCATGTGTGATTTTGTATTTTCTTGAAACTTGGCTTCCCAGCCAAATGCCCTTTGGGGTAACCCTTGCCTCAGTGTTTGCACACAGAGATTCTTTGTCTTTTAAATAGTTTTTTATTTTAATGGGTTCACCACAACATAACCAAGACACACTGTCTTAGGGTAGCTGGTTCATTCCACTGGGGTGTCAAACAGACGAGGCATACTGATGAGTCCTGGTAGGATGAAACATGTGTCTATGTCATCTGTTAGCACCCTTTGCAACTGTGTGAGAGGCCTTCGCACCATGCACCTCTGCTTAAAGTTGAACCAGCATAACATTCTGTGGTGATCTGCATATACAGCCCATGATGCTTTGCATTGTGTGGGCATGTGTGATTTTGTATTTTATTGCATCCTCTGTATGGTTCAAGTAGTAACTCGAAGCTCTCTTAACATCCAGACTGTGGAGCTTCTGTTCTCCTAAGCCAGATTTTGCTGTAAAGAATACTGGAAGTGTACTGATACAGATGAAATTCAGACACCACTTTAGGAAGGAATTTTTTCTCAGTGCTTAGGACTACCTTGTCCCTATGAAATATGATTTATTTAGGATCCATGCAGAGGGCTTGCAGCTTGCTCACCCATCTGTTAGATGTCACTGCCACCAGGGAAACTGCTTTCTAGGTGACATACTTTAAAGCAACAGTTGCCATAGGCTCGAAAGGCAAGGCAAGTTTATTTATAAGGTACCCAATCCCAGAGACTCTGGACATACAGCAATACATGAAAACATAATAACACCTCGTTAAAACCATAACAGGATTAAAATTCAGCAAAATTGAGGTTTCCAGAAGTCAAACTTCCAGGGACAGGCCAAAGATAAAGAAGGCATCAACAGTCAAAGGCCAGGCTGAAGAGGTGGGCCTTTAGCCTCCCCTTAAACACCTCAATCAAGGGAGTCTACTGGACTGCAGGTGGAAGTGAGTTCCACAGGGCTGGCCCAGAGACACCATAAGCACGATCTCCCAAGGTCTTGAGCTGAACCCTGGGAATGTTCAGGAGGCTCCTCGAGGAGAAGCAGAGGGAGCGAGCAAAGGACACTGGTGTCACAAGCTCAGACAGGTAACCAGGACCCAGCCCATATACGGCCTTAAAGGTGAAGAGACCCATTTTGAAAAGGACCCTCCACCTCACCGGCAGCCAGTACAGAGCACGCAGGACTGAGTCACATTACTGGACCTCAAAGGCCCATCAGCAACTGGGCCACTGCATTCTGTACTAGCTGCAGCCTGCGGAGGGTCCCTCCGTGACCCTGAAGTACAGAGCATTACAGAAGTCAAGCCTAGAAGTCACAAGGCATGTATTAGTGTTGGCAGGTCCTCGGGCAGAGCAGAGATGTAACCCAGGCAATGTCTAGCAAGTAGTGTAGAAGCCACTGCTGATTACAGCTGATATGTGATCTTCAAAGGTCAATCTGCAATCAAGGATCACACCCAGATTTCGCACCCTTGAGAAACTATCAATGGAGTAGACCCCAGAACAAGTCCAGAGTCAATTCCCAGTGGCAACCCATCATGCCCATGACTAGGCTCCATCACCAGCACCTTGGTCTTCGCCGGGTTGAGTACAGCAGCTGGAAATCATCCAGTCATTGATTTTAGCCAAACAGCTGTTAAGCACATCGACTGCTCCCGATGTTCTGGGTGCAAAAGACAAATACAGCTGGGTATCATCTGCATAGCAATGAAACTCCACATTGTATTGTTGAATGATTTCGCCCAGGGGCAGCATGTACACTGTGAACAATATCAGCGATAAGATCAAGCACTGAGGTACTCCGCAAGACAGAGGCATTGGGGAGGAGGAGAAATTCCCCATCACCACCCGCTGCACTCTATCTGATGACAGTGCCGGTGAGTCCACAAAACTCACAGAGTTGATCAAGAAGCATGACGTGATCCACAGTGTCAAAAGTTGAGGAGAAATCGAGGAGCACAAGAACTGACCTGTCTCCTCTATCTCTAGCCCTGAGCAGATCATTATGCACTATCACTAGAGCAGTTTCAGTGCTATGTCTGGCACAAAAACCTGACTGGAATGGCTCATAGATCTATGAGGACACCAGGTGATCCTCAAGCTGATGTGCCACCAATTTCTCAACAACCTTGCTCAAAAATGGCAGGTTGGAGATCGGATGGAAATTCACCAGGATGTTTGGATCGAGAGATGATTTCTTTAGGAGGGGCTTCACGGTGCTTCTTTCAAAGCAACTGGGAAGATCCCCTCCACCATCGAGTGTCGTCGAGGCATAGATCAGGGAGCATAGAGAAAACCCAGGAGCAGTTATAAAATTCCACAAACCTGGAGAATCACGTGATGCGTGTGGTCAGCTAGCTGCTGCCTCCTTGAGCTCCCGCTCTCCCTCCTTACAATCTTTTACAATCGACAGTTTTTTGGGCTAATTTTACAGAGTCTGCCTACCTGACGCTATAGTTTTATTCCAGCAGAAGTCGTCTAGGGGGATTTCAGCTTTGTCCGGATAGATTGACGAGTCAGAATGGAGATTGAAATGAAGGCGGCCCTACCTAGGCACACACCACTGGTCTCGCCTGATAAACAGGCCAAGAAAGCAAAGTCCCAACAGCAATCATCACCTGCCAAACAGCTAAGTGCCCTCTCTGCCCCGATGTCGCTATCCGAAGAGCGCTTTCTGCAGGAATTACAACCTCTTAAGGAGACATTACAGGATGTAGTGGCTGACCTCAAAAATCTCCGTAGTGAGATGGCTGAACTTAAAACCCAGGCAACCGATAATGAAGCGCGCACCCACTCCCTGGAAGATTGGCGCGACAAACCTGACCCCGAATTGATAAAATTAAGGCAACAAATTACTAAGCTGCAGCTGAAAACGGAGGACCTAGAGGGCCGCAGCAGAAGAAACAATATCTTGATTTTCAGCTTACCTGAAGGGGTTGAGGGTTCCTCCGCCATAACATTTATGCAGATGTTTTTAGCCAAGACCATTGAGCCATCACCACATAATCCTACCTACCTAATTGAACGGGCACATAGAGCTCTCCGTCCAAAGCCAGAGGATTCTGCTCCGCCTAGACCAATGATCATCCGGTTGCTCAACTACCTTGAAAAACAGCATATTCTCTTGAAAACCAGGGAATTACATACCATCCACTGGGAGGAAAAATGGCTGCGCATTACCCAGGACTTGCCTTGAAACCCGTCAGCGAGGAGAGCCACATTCCACCCACGTGGTCAGTAAATTGATTGCGGCCAGCATTAAATTTAGGATGACTTATCCCGCGCACCTCCAGGTTTTAATAGAGCGGCGTGTGGCAATCGTAATAGTCTGTCGCCCAAGCTCAAGCGGATCTGGCAAAGAAGATGCCTCGCTATTCAAAGCCCCATGAGTCAGAATGCATCAATATACATGTGGGATCTGGCTGCATCAATATCCCCCTTCTGCTTTTACCATGTTTTTATTCCTTTTCATCTCCTTCTAGGTTTATGGTAATTACCTTAATTTGGTCCGGTATGGCATGGGGTCTACAGGATATGCGACTACTCCAGGTGAAGCATTGACAAGACTGGGGCCCGGCAAGTACCAGCGGAGTCCTGCACAAAGTGAAGACCTGCGCACTATCATGATGCTTTCCAAGGGGACTCCTTTTGTACAGCGTCAGTTTCAAGGGGGACGGTCTTGTCTCTCATTCCCAACATGGCAGCAGCTCATCGCTATTTTTGTTCCCCTGGGAAGCAGCCTGTCCTTTGTGGGTCTGTTTAACGCACTACCTCCGCTGAAGCTAAACCGCCTCTCATTTTTTTCTCTGCTTCTCTGCATTTGTGTCGGTTATTCACTGTCTTTTGGCTCTGCCTTCTTTATTTTTCTACTTTTCTATATATTGTCCCCAGCAGATGCCCGTTGGTTAAGCAGGGCTTATACCTCCTAGTCTGTCTTCTGCTGCTTTCTTTTTATTTTTGTGCCCTTGGCTCCCCTTCTCTCTGTTGTGGTTCCATTGCTATTACTGGTTTCAGTGCTTCCTAGTCTATATTTATGTGGTACTCATATTCACTCCCTTTAGGTTTTACTTATCTTTTCTTTCTCCTTCTCTCTTCATTCCTTTTGCCCTTCCACTACTTAGTGCTTCCCTTAGCTGTTATTATGTCCATTGGGAGGTGCTACTTCTCTTTCCCCTCCCCTTTTTCTGCTCTTTAGGCTGATGGTGGAGAGTGGGCTCCGGGGGAGAGATTACATTAGGTTAGATATATGGCCAACCATGCGTACTGGTGTATGGGGGGTGTACCTAGTTTCCCTCCTGAGTATTGGTATAATCATCACCACTTTGGGGATTGTACTGTGGCTTTTGTGGGAGGTTTGTAGGCTGGGAATTTTGGCTGGTAAGTACTGCAATACCTTTTGGTTGTTTACGCCTCCAGCCTATGTTTAGATGATGTTATGGAGGGTGAACTTCCTAGGGTACTAGGGGACCGCTACCTAATAAGAGTACTACGGTCAATTCATTGTATTGGCTCTTGGGTAGAGGTCGGTTCTATATAGTTCTCAGTGGGTAGGATATAGTGGGGGGGTTGGTTGGGAATCAGGGGGTTCTACAGTTGGTGTTCTTCAATTTCACATGGATTTCTTACTCTATATCACATGTTTATTGGTTTAAGCAGCTGTTATATGTTTACTGGAGGATGTGCACGGAATTACCTTATTGGGAGGTTATGTTCACAGAGAGGGACTTGTGGTGTACTCTTTCTATTTAATAGTGGGCCTGTATATGAGGTATTGGAACATGAATGGCCAGTGGTATTAAAAAATTTGTAACATGGAACGTAAGAGGGGCTCATGTACCTAACAAAAAGTACAAATTCTTAAACACTTATCTTTTTTACGGGCTAACATTTCTTTCATTCAAGAAACCCACCTCCTCCCTGGGGAAGCTGTCAGCTTGCGCAGACAGGAGATTGGGCAAGTTTATGCCTCCAGCATATCAACTGCAAGTGGGGAACTGCCATTCTAATTCACTGCTCAGTTGCCTTTCAGGCTAAAGCAACTATCACAGACCCATTTGGGAAATACGTATTAGTCCATGGCCTCTTAAATCACACTGAAGTAGTTCTGGGGGCGTATAGGGACCTGTGGGAGGGAATCCTGATTTTTCTGGATTTGTTAGATAAACAGCAAACATTCGCATCTTTACCACTAATTCTAGGTGGGTTGGAACTTACCCCCACCCAGGATTTAGATCGATCCAATTACCCACTCTAGCCTCCCTCCATTGCTCAGAAGGCGTTCTCAGACCTCTTAGATTCCCTTGGGCTGTCGACCCTTGGAGACTACAGAACCCTACGACCCTCCTTTTCACCTTTCAATCTCGGTACATTCTTCATGGTCTCAGTTGGACTATATTTTGCTTAGCCACTCACTTATGCTGGGCCTAGGTGACTCCCATAGAACTGATTGTTATATCGAGATCATACAGCAGTCTGGTGTCCATTGTCTTAGACTGCAATTTTTCAAAGAGACCTGTTATGGCGATTAAATATGCAGCTTCTGAAGGAGGATTATGTTATGAACAGGATTTCAGATTTGATTTGTGTATTTCTTAGCCATAACCATGGGTCTGTTGCAAGGGCGGATCATGAGTGGTGTGCATTAAAATGCTATTTGAGGGGGGAGTTTATTAGACTCGCCTCCACTCGCAAACGGAAAAGAGAGGCTACCGCTGCGTCACTTTTGGACCAAATTAGGTCACTCTAGCACTCCTCCTTCTCCTCCCCGCCCGAATACTCTGAAAACATTGCTGCATTTAAGGAACCAATATTCCTGCTATTACAGGAAAAGCGGAATTTGCCATACTAAGAACTCGAGCAAAATATATTGAAGGAGAAAAGGACGAGTCATCTTTCTAGCTTGCTGAGGAAACTGGAAGCCTCTAGGCTAATTGCCTCTACTGAAGCTTCTGATGGGGTCTTTAAAACCCACCCTAAAGACACTGCCTCAGTTTTAAACAATTTTATTCTTCCCTATACAATAAACGTGCCTTTTCCCCGTCTCAAAGTGAGGTATTAAACTACCTGTCTACTTCTTCGTTACCAACTCTCTCTCCTGAGCAGCAGTCCTGTTTAATTGCTCCCATCTCTCTTCAAGGAATACTATCTGCTATTAGTAAGCTGGCACTGGATAAGGCCCCAGGCCCCGATGGCCTACCATCAAATTTCTATAAAATTTTCGCTAAAGATCTTGCACCCTGCCTGTTACGTTTGTACCAACACATGTTCTCAGGACAAACCCAAGATCCAACCCTGTTAGATGCCTTAATTATTCTCCTTCTCAAACCTGATAAGCCGCCGCATTCCCCAGCGAGTTATCGCCCAATCTCCCTGCTAAATTGTGACAAATTCTTGCTAAGATACTCGCTAATAGGATTGAGCAAGTCTGGACCTCCCTTCTTAGTCCTGAACAAATAGGTTTTGTGGCCGGTAGAACCCCGGCAGACCATCTTCGAAAACTTTCATACATTATCCAGTCGGCAAAATTCTCCCCTGCTCCAATGGCACTAATTTCTTTAGACGCAGAAAAGGCATTTGATAGGGTCAATTGGAATTTCCTGTGGACCACATTACAGGTAATGGGTTTTCCTAATGACTTTATTAGATGGATTCAAACTCTATACCTTTCTCCCAGGGCTAGAATATTTTGTAATGGAGTATTATCCGAGGCCTTCCCTCTCTTTTCAGGCACACGGCAGGGATGCCCACTCTCCCCATTCTTATTTAACCTGTATCTTGAACCTCTTATCAGGCATTTAAAATCCTCCCCCTAATTGTCGGTATATCAGTAGGGAATAATGTCCCCTTGCTTTCGGTTTATGCCGATGATATACTCCTTCACCTTCGAATCCGGTCTCTCCCTGAAAGAGGCCTTGGTTGTCATTGATAACCTCGGGAAATTTTCAAATTACAAACTCAATATTGGTAAAACCGAAATCTTCCTCCTTAATCACTCAACATATAGTGTGGCTTTTAGTCAATTTGGGATGAAGTGGGCTCCACGTTCCATCAAATATTTAGGGATCTATATTACCTTGAATCTAGCCTTGTCGTGAAAGCTTAATTTTGAGGATCTATGGCATAACATTCACCAGGATCTAATAAGGTGGAAAAACCTTCCACTCTCGTTATGGGGCAGAATTAATACTATCAAGATGAATGTCCTACCTAGATTATTTTATCCCTTAAACATGTTAGATATGTGGCTACCGGTGTCCTTCTTTCAACGTATTCATTCTGGGGTCAATTCATTTATATGGCGAGATAAAGCAACCAGAAGGTCATATCTTAAACTGTCCCTACCTAAGGAGTTAGGAGGGCTTCGCCTTCCCAACTTTCTATATTACTATTAGGCCTCTCATTTGCATAAGTGTGGGAAATGGCTGGCCCTACCTGAACTCCTTACCCATCATGACTATGTCCCACTATGGTTGTAGATTGAATTGGACTTGTTCGTGTCTCATAAGTTAGCTCCAACATCTCTTTTTTATACCTTAAGGAAAAATATACCCAAAGTTCTGCAGCCTCTCTGATCGGTATTTCATTAAGAGTTCTTTCTCAGCTGTTTAGTCACTTCAAGGTGTCCCCAATCTTAGATTTTTCCCAACCTATTTGTGCCAATCCGAACCTTAAAATAGGAATGCCTCTATAACTAGAAGTTGGTTACCAATCTCCCCTGTGCATACTGTTGCTGACTTTTATTCCCATGAGCATATTCTAACTATGGAAGAAATTTTACTTAAGTTGACTGGCCGTCATCGGCAATTTTAAGTTCTCCAGCTTAAGCATCTTTTAATTAAAACATTTGGGTGTAAAATTAAACCGCCAAATCGTGGAATTCTTTCAGCAAATCGCTGTTTTCATTAATAAACACATGGTATAAATATGATTACTTTATACTTTTCCCAATGTCTACCAGCTGCCGTTCTAAGATCTGGCAAAGGTTCTTCCGGACAAAGATATAAATTGGCAAGAATATGGAGGATTTATATATATATCACACCTCAGGACGGTATAGACTAACACAATATTGTATTATACATAACCTTTATTATACTCCCGTTAAATTGGTTCGGATGAAACACATACCTACCAATACATGCTCCAGACGTAATAAAGAAGAAGGTTCACTTCTACATATATTATGGTCATGCGACAAAGTATCTCCCTTATAGAGGCAAACAGAATTAACTCTGGACCCATTGCTGGGCCTACAGGGCCTTTTCTCTCCTGTGATTTGTGTTTTTGGGGATTACTCCGAAATTCAGGTGAGGGAGAAGAGATTCCATATGGCCCTAATTTCAATGGCGGTTAAAAGTTGGTGCTCAGACACTGATGGACCAAGCCTCTATTTCCTATATAGAATGGCTGCATGAAATGTCTTTTGCACTTCGTGTTGAGCAACTAATAGCAAATGTGAATCACCGCCAGGCTTCCTTCAATAGTAAATGGGTGAAATTATACGCCCTTTATTTGAACTGATAAGGTACATTAGCTGGGTCATGAGCCTCTCAACTGGGCTATTTTCTCTTCTTTTGCCATTTCAGGTTCTTCCTTTTCCTGAAAGCCCTCCAAGTTTCCCACTGGGCCTCTCCTTTTCTTCTTTTCTGGTCTATTTCTTCTTACCATTCTTACTTCCTGTTTTATGTAGTGATTACCTACTCAGGTTTCTTTCTTTTTAATCAATATGGCCTTAATAAGATTGTAATTGTGTACATCACAATGTGGGGCTGGGGGTAGAGTTTTTGGTAGATTACTAATTGTGGTTTTAATTTTCTTTGTAATGTTGGATTTTCTGGTTTATTTATCCTTTTGTTGCCTTATGTAGTATACTAGTTATTGTTCATACTCTGCTTGGCTATACTGTATTATTGTTATAATCAATAAAGTATATTAAACAAAAAAAAAAATTCCACAAACCTGTTTATTTGTAGTTGCAGTAACCTAAAATAAAATAAACCTGTTCAGAATAACTATATACAGAAGCAAAATAAAATCTCTTGTAAAAATAAACTCCTTTGTAGCTCAGCTTAGTTGTTTTTATAAGTCTTTTTCAACCTCCATCCTTTGCTTTGTAAATTTCAGAAGCGGCTAGAACACTGAGAGCTTCCTGAGGTCCCTCCAGCCTTTGCAAAAGGCTCAGGCATTTGCAGTCAAATAACCTCTGGCTTTTTACAGTTATCTCATAGCTCAAATTATAAATACATAATATATACATGTATCTGTCTATACATATATATGCATACATTTCAACAGTAACACCAGACATTTTCTATACAAATGTGCTCCCATTATCAGTTTCATTTCCATACATTGATTTGCACATTTTCTTATATTACCAGATGTAGATATGAAAAAATTACTCACCACAGTAATGTTGTTTCTTCTAATGGAGTCTTGCTGTATTCTGACATAATGCAGGTAGCCCCAGGACTTGAACTGCCCCAGAGAGGAAAGAGTTAACTCTATGAAGAAGCATAGAACGTTGAGCTCGAGCTCGGTTTTCAAACCTCTGTCTGTGGTACTTCCCAGTGTAACCATCAGATTCTTACGAGCAAACTAAGTACAAAAGTATGGAAACTGTTTAAACATATAGCCAAAGGGCAAAGTATTTTTGGGTCCAAAAGACTCAAGTCGCGAATCCAAGAAGGAAAGGTAGTGACAATATTTAACCATAAAAACACAAGAAATGAAACAATAACAGCTACCCCACCCTGAAGGGAGGGTACAAGGTACACCCCTGAGGTGCAACACTGTACCTGCCAGCCCACTTCCCAAAAACTAGGTTCTGAGAGGGGAGGCAGGGGGAGAGGTCAGAATACAGCAAGACTCCATTAGAAGAAACAACATTACTATGGTGAGTAATTTTTTCTTCAAATAACATGAAGTCTTGCTGTATTCTGACATAATGCAGACTACCAAGCAGTTCCCTATGGAGGAGGGAATGCAGAACTTACTTTGGGAACAGGCTCTGCAGTACTGCTGTGCCAAACCTAGCATCACTCCTAGCTTGGATGTCCAGGGAGTAATGTTTGGTGAATGTATGTACTGTTTTCCAGGTGGCTGATTTACAGATCTCTAACAAGGGTATATTTCTGGCCGCAGCTGGAGAAGCAGCTGTACCCCTAGTCGAGTGAGTCCTCAGGCCTGAAGGGGGTGTCCTACCCAATTTGTCAAAACAGAATTGTATACAAGAAACAATCCACCTGGCAATAGTTCTTTTAGTGGCAGGCTTACCCATCCCCACTTCACCATAAGTGAGAAACAATTGAAGACAGTCATTTCTGTGTGCCTTAGTATGCTCTGTGTAGTAGCTAAAAGCCCTTTTAACATCCAAACTGTGTAATCTTCTTTCTCCTGAAGAAGAATGGTCAGTGAAAAACACAGGGAGAGATATAGACTGGTTCAGATGAAAATCTGGTATCACCTTGGGCAAGAACCTCCTATTGGTTCTTAGAACCACTTTATCCCTATGGAAGGATATGAAGTCATGTTCCACTGACAAGGCCTGTAATTCACTAATCCTCCTGGTCGAAGTAATGGCTACCAGGAACACGGTTTTCCAGGTCAAGTATTTCAGCTCAGCCGAAGCCATGGGTTCGAAGGGGGGCTGCATGAGCTGTGCAATGCAGACATTAAGATCCCAAACAGGGGTCGGTTCTCTAAATGGATGGTTTGTATGAACCAGACCCTTGAAGAACTTTTTAAACACATGATGAGAGGCCAGGGAAGAACCCTTCCCTGCTGAAAGGAAAGCAGAAACTGCTGCTAGGTGAACCTTTAGAGTTGCAGGCCTAAGGCCTATGCTATTGAGGTGAACCAGATAATCTAAGGCTGTGGAGATGTCTGCAGAATCAGGGACAATGCCTTTCTGAGAATACCAAATGGTAAACCTCTTCCATTTGGAATCATAAGTCTTTCTAGTAGATGGTTTCATGGAAACCTTCAGGATATCCATGACTGCCTGAGAAAGATGCAGGTCTGCATATTCTAGCTCCTCAAGAGCCAGGCCTTGAGATTGAGAGACTGGAGATCAGGATACCAGATCCTCCCCTGGGAAGAGGACAGAAGATTGTGTCTCTTGGGAAGGGACAGAGGACGAGACACTGTCAAGGACAGGAGCAGAGGGTACCAAGGCTGTCTGGCCCAGTCTGGAGCCACTAGAATCACTGTGCAAGGCTGAGTTCTGATCTTGATCAGGACTCTGAACAGCTAAGGGAATGGAGGGAAGGCATACAGGAACCTGCCCTTCCAATCTAACATCAGGGCATCCTGGGGTACAGTTCCCAGGAGTGGAGGTCTGCAACAGAACAGAGGGAGTTGGTGATTGTACGGGGCTGCAAAGAGATCTATCTTTGGACTGCCCCATCTGGAGAAGATGATCTGCAGTATGAGGGGATTCAGGGACCATTCGTGATGCCCCTGGGATATTCTGCTCAGAGCATCTGCCAGTACATTGTCCTTCCCTGGAAGGTGAACTGCTACTAGGGAAGTCTGAAGAGAATGGGCCAGAGACCACAGTTTCATGGCTTCCATGCACTAGGCCGAGGACCGAGTGCCTCCTTGTTTGTTGATGTACCACATTGTGGTGGTGCTGTCTGTTCTGACCTGGACCACTTTGCCCCTGACTGAATCTGAAAAGCTCTGAAGTGCTAGGAAGACTGCCCTGAGTTCCAGGAGATTGATATGAAGGAGAGACTTCTGGAGAGACCAGACCTCTTGAGCTGTCAGGGATCCCAGGTGGGCTCCCCAACCTAGGAGGGAGGCATCCGTAGTTAGAACTTCTGATGGGACTTGAGGGAGAAATGGAACCCCTTGTCTGAGGTTGTCCTGGTCCAGCCACCACTGGACAGCCTGGACTACAGTCTGAGTCACTGGAATTAGTTTGGTAAGTGAATCCTTCTTTTGAGTCCAGAAGGACCTTAGGTGAAACTGAATGTCCCTCATCTGGAACCTTGCTCCCTGCACCACTGCGGTGGAAGCTGCTATATGGCCCAGAAGCTGGAGGAAATGTCTTGCTGGGCAGGAGACCTGAGGTCGAAAGGATGAAGCGAGATCCACCAGGGTTTTCACCCTTGCCAGGGGAAGGAAAGCTTTTGCTTGTACAGTGTCCAACTCTATGCCTATAAAGGTGAGAAGTTGAACTGGTTCGAGGACAGACTTTGGAAGATTGAGAAGAAACCCCAGGGAACTGGGTAGATCCTGGGTAATCTGTAGAGCTGACTTGACCTGTAGAGACGACTGCCCCACGATGAGCCAGTCGTCCAGATATGGGAAGATGGTGATACCCTGTCTTCTGAGGAAAGCCACCGCTACTGCAAGGCACTTTGTGAACGCCCTTGAAGCTGATGTTAGGCTGAATGGCATGGCTCTGAATTGGTAATGGCCTGAAGGCAACTCGAACCTCAGGTATTTTCTGTGGGAGCAACTGATAGGAATATGGAAGTAGGCATCCTTGAGGTCCAGAGATGCTAGCCAATATCCTGGCCTTAGAGAGGGAAGGATTATTCCCAGAGTTACCATTTTGAATTTTGGCTTTAAAATGTGTTTGTTCAAATACCTTAAGTCTAGGATGGGTCACCACTCCCCTGTTTTCTTTGGGGTAAGGAAGTACCTGGAGTACAGTCCTTTTCCCCAGTGTTGAGACGGAACCTCCTCTACAGCTCTGAGAGCTAGAAGAGAGGAAACCTCTGCATTTAGGGCAATGGTTTCTAAGGCTGATGCAGGTGAAAAAGACTTGACCCTCTTTTTTGGAAACTTTTTGAAGCTGAGGGCCAGTCCCTGGTTTACTACTTCCAGGACCCACTTGTCTGAAGTCACAGACTTCAGGCCTGGAAGTAGTAATCAGCCTGCCTCCTACTGGAAATGGGGAGTCGACCCGGCTGACACATCAGGTGTCTGCTTGGTAGGAGCCTTAGACTGAGAAGAGGAGGAGCCCCTGCTCATCCCCCCTCCTGCTCCTCCCTCTGAAGAACCCCTCTGTGGGAAGGGAGAAGGCCTGGGCTTGGTAAAAGCATGTGAAAGGGCCTGCCCTCCCCCCTAGACTGAAGCTGCTTCTGAGGAGTGGCTTGCCTTTCCTAGCTCATGCACTCCCTATACGTGGGTCCTGTATTCATCCATTTTCTTCATGTAAGCCTCTGTTTGCTCCCCAAACAGAGAGTTACCCTACAGGAAAATCCATAGCCTTAGTTTGGGTATCCTGTGAAAGGCTAGTACATCTGAGCCAAGCATGTCTCCTGAGAGACATAGATGTAGCCATGACTCTAGATGTCATATCACTGGAGTCCACAGCAGCATGAAATTGTATTTTTGATGCCTCAATTCCATCAGCAGCCACCTCCTCCAGCTCCTTGGCTAGCTGGGGAGAGCCCTGTTTAGCCAGTTCCAGAACCGCATCTCATCTGGATTTCTGCTATCTGGCTGTGTAGGCCATATAAGTAGCCTGTCTGAGTCCCAAAGAGGATGCCAAATATTGTTTTTTGGCCATGGCATCCACTTTCCTGGAGTCCTTATCTGGGGGGTGTGAAGCCAAAGGAATGTTAGCCCTGTCACAGGCTGCAGCCTGCACAACTCTAACATGGCTGCTATGACTATAAAGGAACTCCGCAGCTGAGCCTGATAACATATACCTCCTGTACATTCTCTTGTCCACAGGAGGTATAGAATTAGCAGTTTGTAAAATTTTTTGTGTCTGCTTCCCCAAGGATTTATGAAGAGGAATAGACAACCTTTTGGACTCTGGGATGTCCATCATTTCTACAAAATCAGGCTCTTCCTCCTCATCTGCAGCTTCAACCAAGGGAAGCTACAGGGTTTCTGCCACCTTTCTGTAGAACAAAAAATGTGAAGGGGACTCAGAGAGCCTGGGAGGAGAGACACCCGAGGGCCTGTCTGGAGAGATGTCCGGTTCAATGGGCACATCCAGACACCCCTGGTCATCATCATCATCCTCATCATCACCAGGATAGTCTTCATCTCCCTCCCACTCCTCATAATAAGCGTCTGAAACATAATCCGGAGGAGACAGATCCAACCAAACCGACCACCTAACTGACGGTACCAGTTCGGATGGAACCGTTCTAAGCGATTGAACAATGCTAATCGCTTTGGCTGTTTAGTCTGCGGTTGGAGATTGTGGTACAGGATCCAAACCGGCAGACTTACGCTTCTTTTTTTAAGGAACCGACCCCTCAGGGTTGGCTGTCCTTTTGCCTGAGGAGGTATTGCCTAGGTCAGTAGGCACCTCCTCAGGTTCGGCCGCAACCGAACCGGGCTGGCCATCTGGATCTACGGACTTCTCGGCCTCCCTTTCCTTCAGCCTAGTCAGTCTTTTGTCTAGAGTGGATTTAGGAAAGTTTTTACAGATTTGGCAGTCTGACTTGAGGTGGTCAAACCCCAGACAATAAACACAGATGAGGTGGGGGTCAGCCTTAGCAAAGGCCTCCCCACACTCAGTACAGTGTAGAAACCCAGTGGGACCGGTTTTCTTCTTGGGTTTCTCAGACATGGCCAACCTAACAAATTACCCTATTGCAGCTTTCAAGCCAGGTAATACAATAACCGATCAGTTACAAACCGTTGCACTGGGCTTTTAAAAGAACCAGCAAAAGGTCAGTTCTTTGAAACCGATTGATACGGAACACCACTCTAATCCAGAAATAAAATTAAACGGAATGTAAAAGGGACGGTTCCAAACTGGACCGACGGAAAGAAACCGAGAAAAGAACAATTTCTAACTTGTTCACAGAAATAAAACACAGTCACTACCTATCAACACACTACACTATAGACAGAAGGGGAAATCTGAAAATAACAAAAAATATACAGTTTAAACCGAACACTTTTACTTTTACCGAACCGAGCAGAGGAAATCTCCAGAGGACTTCACTGTTAGCAGAGAAAAGAATCTGACGATTACACTGGGAAGTACCACAGACAGATGTTTGAAAACCAAGCTCGAGCTCAACGTTCTATGCTTCTACAGAGTTAACTCTTTCATCTCCGGGCAGTTCAAGTTCTGGGGCTAACTACATTATGTCAGAATACAGCAAGACTCCATTAGAAGAAACAACATTACCATGGTGAGTAATTTTTCATATCTACATCTGGTAATATAAGAATATGTGCAAATCAATGTATGGAAATGAAACTGATAATGGGAGCACATTTGTATAGAAAATATCTGGTGTTACTGTTCAACAGTAACTATAGATATTATAAATCTCAATGTCAATTCATTCATATGTTCTTATTACAGATGTAGACTCGATGAAGAAGGACAGCAAGAGAAAACTGAGAGACAGTGAGAGGCAAAGAATTGTGAGACTGTTTGGATTGATCAAGTTTGAAGTCTCACAGGAAAATTTGGTTCGCAACCAGACAGAAGAGACAGAAGAAAAAATTACTCACACGCAATCTTATTTCTTCCAAGGGTCCTTAGCATCAGTAACTTTTTACTTAGCTGGCTAGGTGCAACTGCCGAGGCGTGCCTTCAAGAGATATTTAAATGGCGTAGGGCCAAGCCAATCAAAATACAGGAGGGATGTCAGCTGAGTGAGAGCTGTTGAGATGCTTTAGAATTTTTTCAAGAAAAATGAGGGTAAATGCCCGGAAAAAAAGAATCAACAGGATTCAAAAACATTCAAATGTCCACAAAGTGCAAATAGTGCAACAGCAACATGAGCTAAAAACTCATCAATAAGAAACTCCAAATTTGGAAAAAGGTGACAAAGAGCACTTCTCCGACTGATGAACGGGGAGGAAGGGTGGGAGCTTACTGATGCTAAAGACCCCTTGGAAGAAAAAAGATTACTGTGGTGAGTAATTTTTCTTCTTACCCAGGAGTCCTTCAGCATCAATAACTTAGCAGACTACCCAGCAGTACCAAGTGGAGGCGGGCAGAGAACCTACTTAGGAGAGAGGCTCTGCAGAACCACTCTGCCAAATCTGGCATCAGATCTGGTCTGCACATCAAACTGTAGTGTTTCACAAAGGTGTGCTAGATTCCAAGTAGCTGCTTTGCAGACATCCAGTAGGGACTGTTTCTTGCTGCTGCAAGCGAGGCAGTGCCCTGGTGGAATGGGCCTGAGCCCCACTGGAAGTTGCTGATCAACTGTCTCACAGCAGAATCTAATACAAGAGACCAACCAATGAGAAATAGTTCTCTTGGTAGCTGGTCGTCCTCTGCCGACATCCCCGTAGGTGAGGAACAATTGAGTGGAAGAGCCTCTTGTTTGTCTAGTATGCTCTAGGTAGTGAGAGATGGCTCTTTTGATATCCAAGCTGTGGAGCTTTTGCTCGCCAGGAGTGGATGGCTCTGTAAAGAAGACAGGCAGAGTAATGGACTGGTTCAAGTGAAACTCTGAAACCACCTTTGACAGAAATTTCCTATTTGTCCTGAGCTCAACTTTATCGTTGTGAGGGATGATGTAATTCGGCTCAGTGCACAGGGCCTGTAGCTCTGAAATCCTCCTGGCAGACATAATGGCTACCAGGAAGACAGTCTTCCAAGTTACAAAACTTGATGTGCTGTGGGCATAGGCTCAGAAAGGTGGATTCATGAGCTCATCTATGCAAATGTTCAGGCTCCAAGGAGGAACAGGCTCCCTGGTTGGAGGCTGGAGGTGCAAGAGCCTGTTTAAAAATGTTGTGGGAAAAAATGATTTCTTCTTTCCCACGAAAGGTAGGCTGAAATTGCCGCACACGTGTAGCTTAGTGAAGATGGTTTCAAGCCTGACTCCTGTAGGTGTACTAGGTAGTCTAGCAGCTGAGGGTCTGAAGCTGATAGGGTTCGACCTTTTTGCTCTTGCACCAGAGGGAAAACCTTTTCCATTTGGCTGCATAAGTCTTCTTAGTGTTCGCTTTTTTAGCCATCCTCAGTATCTTAAGGACCTGTTCAGAGTACTGCGAGGATGGAAACTCTAACTCCTCAAGAACCAGGCCTTGAGGTGAAGAGAGTGTATGTCTGGGTACTGCACTCCCGTCTGAATAAGGGTCAGCAGGGAGCAAGTCAGAGGTAGGTGAATGGGCCTGTTGCAGGACATTGAGAGAGGAGAGGGTGTCATAAAGTTGCTCAACCGGTCAGCCCTCTACTCCCAAAGTGCCAACCTCTGAGCGTATGATTTGTGGACAGTTAACAGTACAAGGTAACCCTCTTGTCTGTTTTGTGGGTTCGAGTCACCTTAGTCTCAAGTTCTGAGGTATTCAAACTGACAACCTCTTGTTAGCGTGCCCAATTATCAGGCTCAAATAATTCTGTCTTGAGGAGGCAGATATCTTTGCCTATGGGCACCTAACCAGGTCTACAAAATGAACCATTAGAACTCTATGCAAGACCTTAGAGAACTCCATCCGTTTTCAGTTTGTATAACAATAAGCTCATACACAGTGTCAACTATAGCCTTTAAAAGCTTCACTTAAATAAAAAGAATGCACACCAGGTGTTTCATTTAAAATATATATCTTTACTTTTAACATTAAAATAGAAAACAGTAAAATTACAGAACAAAATATCCCCACACAGTCTTAAAACAATGGTTAAGTGCAGATTTCTACAAATATAACGCATTAGTCTTTCCTAAGGTCCTTACTTTTAATCTTTCAGAGCTGATGTCCTCCGCTCTCAGTCAGAATTTTTAAAGTGTGTCTGTTCAAGGTTTGCTCAGTAGTTAAAACAGTCCTGAGTAGCCTTCTGAGTCACCAAACTCCCTTTGGTGTAACAAAATCTATTTTATAACACCAAGATGGCCTATTAAGGTATTTAAAACAAGATGACATAATAAATCTCCTCTTTATGTACTGTAACTAGTCAAACCAGTCTGTGATCTGCTCCTTTGGCATCAAGTATCTTTGATATAGGTCACTGTATATTCAAAGCAAAGTGTATTTGACTCTTAATTCCATCTGGGTCTTATCGCACATCAAAGGTCTCTTTGATTAAATGAGCTGGCTTTTCTGGGAGTTATTCATAACACTGGCCAGTGTCCCTATCTCAGGACATCTAGTGCAGATCAAAGTTTCCTGAGGACGTCATGATGGCTAATTTTATTTCTGGGATCAAGAAATTGACAAGATAATTGCACTCAAATATCTGCAGTTTAGCTATGTCTATCCTTTGAACTTATCCGTGGGGTTTGAAGATCAATCAGCAATCCCTTTTCTCCCTTATCCATACACATTTTTTATATTTACAAAAAATATGATACAGGGATAAAACCAGCTGTCAAGTGTGACTTTTCTCCCACCTAGACTGAATTTGGGATATCTCGCTTGTATGACTTCCAAATCAGTTCACCTCATACACCCTGGACAACCCATCGAGTTCTGATTGGTCGCTTGCCCTGTGAGAAGGTTTATCATATCCTGCAAAGCAAGCTCATTTTTATAATAAATGTTTTTTTCCCATCGTCAGCCAAACTAGGGGGTTGTGATCAGTCTGCACCATAAAATGCTGGCCATACAAGTCTGGCCAATTTCTTTAGGCCCACACTGTAGACATTGCTTTTCCAACGTGGGTATGACTGCTCCCTGGGAGTAACTTTTACCAGGTAGGCTATGGATGGTCCTCCTTTGCTGGATGTCTGGCTCAGTATGGCCCAATACTCACGTCTGGGGTGTCAGTCTGAGTATAAAGGTTTACTATAGTCAGGACTTGTCAAAACAAGGCACCACAGTGCCTCCTTTGTTTGGAAAACTTCTTATAGGCTGGGCCCCAGGTACTTTTCTTGGGCATCCTTTTTCTTTGTCAGGTCAGATAGGACAGCTAGGCACTGTAATTGGGTTCAATTTCTAGTACCCTGCTGTCCAGAAAACCCTGACCTGCTTCTGGGTTTCTGGTCTGGGCCATGCCTGATACCTCTATCTTTATTTGTTAGGATGGAGCTGTCCTATTTACCACATGCCGGTATCCACCCTCCATGGCCACTGGCACTTCTCGGCTTTGACAGTGAGCCCATCCTCAGTATCCTTCCAGCACTTCAAGGTGGATGGGTGTTCTTCCAGCTGGTACTAAAGATGGCATGTCATCCAGGTGCTCCACATATTCCTCAACTGAACGCACCTAGTTCACCAACCTTTGGAAAGTAGCTTTGAGGTGTTCGTTGAAAAGAGCATTACTTTGAACTCAAATAAGCCTATCAGGTGATGAAGGCGACCTCTCCCTAGATCTGTCCTTAACCTCTACCTTACCCCTTTGTCAGGTCAATGGTCAAGGTCGGCGCCTCCAAACTTGTCCAGGAGTTCATCCGTCCCGGCATCAGGTGGGCATCTGACTTTTGACTGCATTCAGTCCACACAGTCAACACGAAATAGGTCCAGCCATCTGGCTTGGGTACAAGGACTCTGAGGAGGTCTGGTGTTGGGATCTCTGATTACCCCTAAATCAGCATTCCTCCACTTCCTCCTAATGTCTTTTGATGCCTCTGACACCGATATGCTGTCGCCCCGTATGGGCGTCTGTGTCCCTATCTCACATCACATGTGTTGCTAGGGGTTAGTCAGGCTTGGTGTACAAACAATGGGGCAAGTCTGCTAAAACCTCCCTTGCTTTCTGGATCTGCCCGGGGTCAGCCGGGAGACAATTTTATCCTCCACAAGACGCCTACTCCTTCCAGCAGTCAGAGGTGTCCTTCATCCTGCCTCTCCCATGACTACACCTGTGAACATATGTCACCCTATTTGCATATGGCTTCATCATGTTGACATGGTACATCCTTTCTGTCTGTCTATGGTCAGGTAACCCACAATGTAGTTCATGTCATTTAGCTTCCTAACCACTTTGTGTTGGTCCTGCCCATTAGCTCAGCTTGTCTTCCAGACGGAATAAGGACCATGACTTCCTGACTGGTGATATACTACCAAGCTCTGGCTCTGCGGTAGTACTATGCCTGTTTCTGTTGGCAGCTGCTGGGTTGCTCTGGGCTGTCCCTATAAGCTCCTTCAGCCTTCTCTAAACCTGGGATGTGAATCACAAGGGAGTTCCTGGTAGTGCTTGCCTTCCAGTCTCCCGGATCAATCTAGTGCCCGTGCTTGCGTCCCTTCAAAATTTGAAGGAAATCCTGCTTCTTGGGCACCTCCCTATGCTAACAACAGATGGGGAAGGTATTCTCCCAGTCCTCCTGCTGTGCAGCAAACCCCAGAGCATTGATTGAATCGTTCCACAAGCCCATTGGCTTGTGGGTGATATGGTGTTGTGCATCTCTACCACCCACTTCTCCATAAACATTTTATCAGGTCCACATGAAGAACTCCCTCGATTGGTGATTACCTTTGGAAACCCAACAAGGAGAAAATCCCGTGTAAGGCATCTGCCACTTTGTCTGTCCTCAGAGAGGATAGGGTGACTGCTCTGGGCACCGAGTGGCATAATCCACCACAGTCAGGATGAATCTCCTTCCTGAGGAGCTGGGGTATTTAAAGGCCCCACAA
The DNA here is from genome assembly GCA_016271365.2 of Neoceratodus forsteri. Taxonomy (NCBI): domain Eukaryota; kingdom Metazoa; phylum Chordata; order Ceratodontiformes; family Ceratodontidae; genus Neoceratodus; species Neoceratodus forsteri. The sequence continues at coordinate 523,444,101 of CM057458.1, forward strand.
TATCCATTCCCACCCTCTGAATGGCTCCACTCATGGGCAAGGGATCAGGGTGTTTGGGTTTTCTTGCCCACCTTCTCTATTTCTGGTACTGGTGACAAGACCTGCAATACTCCTTCACCTACTGAGTGAAGTTAGGCCAGTAGAAATTCTGGGCCAACCGCTGCATAGTTCGTGTGATTCCCAGATGACCAGAAAAGGGAATATCATGGGCAACCTTGAGCAACTGCTCACGATATCCCTGGGGAATGACAAGCTGCCTGCCTAGCATCCCTCCCTCTGTCTGTACTGCCTGTGTATACATAAGTCCATTTTCCCAATAAACCTTGTCTTCCGTACCTCTCCTGTGTGCCCTGGAGTCTGCCCAAGCCCTCAGCTTCTTACTAGGTCACTCCTCTGAGCAGCTGCAACCCCTCACACGGTCCCAAGGCATGGGACAGGTCCCTTCAGTCACTAAACAAGGGTCCCTAGCATTAGCGTCAGGGTCCTTATGATCATTGTCAATCCTAACCTCTGACAAGGGGTCACCCTCCTCTTCTGAGTAACCCTCTGTAGCTGTGTGGTTATTTGCTGCGGGGAAATTCTCACCTTTTTATCAGTCTCCCATCTGAGACACAGGCTAGGAACCAGTCTCCTGTGGTTCCCACACTGGTTTCTGTGTCTAGGAACTACTATTTTCCCTTGTTGCTTGGCTATGGGTAATCTGCACATACCACCCCCTGCTGGAGATTGTTACCCAGGATCACATCCACTGCTAATGTGTTGGTTACAGCCACCTGTTGCACAGTTCTCGTTTCACCCCAGTCCAGGAGAACACTAGCATGTGGCAATGTTTCTTTCACCAGTAAACCCTTTGCAGTTACATATTTATTGGGTATAAGCTGACTAGCTGTACTAGCTCCCCTTTACCAATGTCAGGGTGCCTTGTGTCCCTTTCAACCCTGCAGCTGTACACCATTTACTATGACTGGGTGCATGTGTTCCTCATATTCACTGGCATGCTTCCAGGACACACAAACAACCCACTTTTCTAGCACCCTGTTGTGTATTTTGCTCGCTTTTTGGGGCACTGTCTGGCAATATGCCCAGTTTCCTTACACAGCCAACATGCATTTCTTCCTTCAGATAAATCTTTATTGAAACCTGAGCTAACTGGTTTCAGGTCAGGCAGTGAGGGTTTTAGCCTCTGAAGGCACGCTTCCCTCTACACTGCCACACTCACCCTTATTCATTCTCCTCAGAGTAGGTCTGCATTTGGCATAGCGTCCTAGAGTTCAGCAGCAGCCTCTTGCACTGTTTTTGATCCTGGTCCTCTAGCCAGGTTTTTAGTTCTGCTGGGCAAGCCTAATAAAACTGTTCTAATAAAATCACATTTTCACCTTATCAACAGAGTTTGCCTCAATCTTCCCACCAACGTTTTTAAAACTGGCATTGTTTCGTGGCTAGCCCTCATAGCTCATATCAGGGCTTCTCCTGAGCTACGGAATTTAGCTCTGTATGATTCAGCAGTTAATTCAAACTTTTTAACAGTGCAGTTTTTAATTTGCTGCACCGCTACTGTCCTCATTGTTCATTTGACCCAATGCATCCCCGAGCTTCCCGGGTAAAGGGATAGTTAAGCCCAGGACTTCTAGAAATTTTAGCCTGAATACAAACTTTTTCAAAAGAATTTAAAAGGCATCCATGTCCTCCTCTTCCTTAAACTCGGCTATTAATTTGGGTTCAATTTGTAACCAGTCCCAGTCCAGTTAAGCTCAAGGCCACTTACCTGTTCTGGTGTTGTCGGTCGGACCTTGCTTCTCCAGTTTCGTGTTGCCACTGGCTCTTCTCCTCTGCCTCTCTGTGTTCTTGCTCTTTCCTCTGCAGCTCGCTGGCACTCACGCCCCAACAGTCTGCCTCTGTTGTCGCCTGCCTCTCTGTTCCCCTCTGTGCCTCTCTGCATTCTTGCTCTGCCTCACGGTCCCCTCTCACTTCTCCTCGCTCTGCCTCTTTCATTTTTGCGTGCCTCATGGTCCACCTCCTCTGTTTGTCACTCTGCCTCCAGTTGCATCCTCGAACTCAATTTGCAGCCTTAGTACCCTGGATACAGGATACTGGTGACCTTCCCCTGCTGCTGGGGCCCTTCACTGACAGTGGCCCTGCTGTCCTCCTCATTGGCTTGGGGCCCCTCACTGGCCGCTAGTCCTGCCACACTCGAGGTCTGGTCCCTTTCAGTCATGGTCTGTAACTCGCTGCTCTGGGTATCTGCTACCATCAGGGCCTCTATGATGTTCTTCTTTTTGCCTGTCACCTCGAACAGGACTCCTCTGTCTTCGCAGAACTGTTTTAAGTATTCTACAGTGTGCCTGCTGTAGTTGGACGCCATCTTTCCTGACTACTGCTAATCTGACAGGCACTTTAGAAAAAAAATAAAATGGGTAGGAACTTGACAGTAAGCCAAAGGATATAGTTCTGTTTCCTTTTGAAATAAAACACTGCCTTTCTTTTTTCCAAGTGAGCTGAACGGTCTCAAGCTGACACACTGCAGTGGAAGCACATACCATCAAACTTTTTCTGCCACCGCTGCCAACCAATCTGTCACAATTCACTCAACCAGTCAGCCCTCTACTCCAAAGTGCCAACCTCTGAGCATATGATTGTGGACAGTTAACAGTACAAGATAACCTCTGTCTCGTTCTGTGGGTTCGCGAGTCACCTTAGTCTCTCGAGTTCTGGAGGATTCAAACTGAAAACCTCTTGTTAGCGTACCCAATTATCAGGCTCAAATAATTTGTCTTCAGGGCCAGAACCAGGTCTACAAAATGAACTCCTTAGAACTCTAAGTGCAAGACCTTAGAGAACTCTATCTGTTTCCAGTTTGGTATAACAATAAGCTGTGCCATTAGTGTCAACTACAGCCTTTTAGTATTTCACTTATATAAAAAGAAATGTCAAGGCACACCAGGCAGTTTCCATTTAAAATACATACCTTTACTTTAAAATACATAAAATAGGAAAACAGTAAAATTACAGAACAAAATATCCCCACACATACAGTCTTAAAACAAATAGGTTTAAAAGTGCAGATTTCTACAAATAATAATACTCAGACTAATCTTGCCTAAGGTCCTTACTTCTTAATCTTTCAGCGCTTTGATGTTCCTCCGCTCTTAGTCAGAATTTTTGAAAGTGTGTTTGTCAAGGTTTGCTCAGTAGTTAAAAACAGTCTTGAGCCGGCCTTCTCTCTGAGGTCACCAAACTCCGCCTTGGTGTAACAAAATCTATATTTTATAACACCAAGATGGCTGACTAAAGTATTTAAAAAAATAAGAGATGACATAATAAAAATCCTCTTTATGTAACTAGTCAAAACCAGTCTATGATCTGCTTTCCCCTAGACATCAAAAGTCTCTTTGATATAAGTCACTGTATACTCAAAGCAAAAGTGTATTTGACTCCTTAATTCTGTCTGGGCCTTGGTATCTACACATCAAAGGTCTCTTTATTGAAATGAGCTGGCTTCCTAGAAGGTTATTCATAATACTGGCCAGTGTCCCTTTTCTCAGGACGTCTAGTGCAGATCAAAGGATGTCCCTGAGAACATCATGAATGGCTAATTTTATTTCCTGGGATCAAAGCAAATTAACAAGATAATTGCACCCCAGATATCTGCAGTTTAGCTATGTCCTGTCCTTTGAACTTATCCCTGGGGGGTTTGAAGTGTCAGTATCAGCAAGCCGGCATTTCCTCTGCCACAGTCCTTCACACATTTTTTTTATATTTACAAAAAAATATGATACAGGGATCAGAACCAGCTGTCCAAGTGTGACATAGGGTACCAGACTTGCCTGAGCAGGTCCAGAGCCACTAGGATCATCGATGCAGGCTGCTGTCTGAGTTTCATCAAAACCCTGAATATCAGGGGAAAGGGAGGAAATGCGTATAGGAACCTACCTGACCAGTCCAGGATCAAGGCATCCAGAGGAAGTGTTCCTGGAACTGGGGGCCTGCAACAGTACTGAGGAAGCTGAAAATTGAGAGGAGAGGCAAACAGATCCATGTCTGGTGTGCCCTACCACCTGAAAACTGTGGCTAGTACTTGCTTATGCAGTGTCCATTCACTCTGATCTTGACTGATAAGGCTTAGAGCATCTGCCAGAGTATTGAGTTTGCCAGGGAGGTGAATAGCTGCGAGGCTGACTCCCAGGGAGAATGCTAGAGACCAAAGCTTCAGAGCTTTCAAACAGAGTACTCCTAATCTGGTACCACCCTGCTTGTTTATGTAGAACATTGCAGTGGTGTTGTCCTTCAGTTTGAACTGTTCTGCCCTTCTATGCTGGGAGTAAGCTTTGAGAGCTAGTATCACTCTGAGTTCCAAAGAATTTATGTGCAACTGTGACTCTTCGGAGTCCAGTTGCCGCCACTGAGGCACTGTCAAAACGAGCTTCCCAGCCCAAAAGGGAGGCATCAGTAATCACCTTTGTGGGAAGAGGTGCTTGAAAGGGAACCTCTACCTGCAAATTTGCAGGGTTCTTCCACCACAGCAAATTTTGGAGTAACTGCCCAACACAGGAAACAATTTGAAATGTATTGCTTCTCTGACACCAGCAAGCTCTGAGGTAGGCTTGCAGGAGTCTCTTCCAGTACCTGACTGGGACTACTGCAGTCATAGAGGCCATATGTCCCAGAAGTTTGAGGAATGTCTGGCTGGTCTCGGTTGTTCCTGGGTGAAAAGAATCTGCCACTCGAAAGGAAACTCTGAATTCTTTCCTGGGAGGAGAGCATATCCCTCTGAGTGTCCACCTGGGCCCCTATGAAGGTGGAGCAGCTGGGTGGGTTCAGGTGAGATTTCTTTAGTTTACCAGGAAACCCAGAGACTCAGGGTGCGTTCTGTGAGGAAGAGATTCCTGACCTGGCAAGAAGACTTTGCTACTATGAGCCAGTCATCCAGATGGGTAGAGGGCGACATCCAGTCTCCTGAGATGTGTTCTACCACTGCAACACTTGGTAAAGACTCTGGAGCCCAGGACAGACCAAAGGCATTGCGGTGAACTGATAGTGACCCAAAGGAAGTTTGAACCAGAGAAACTTCCTGTGAGATCCCTTATGGGTATATGGAAGTAGGTGTCCTTTAAGTTGAGAGGAGGCCAGCCAGTCCTTTGCTATAAGGGACTGTATGACTAGTGACAGAGTGACCATTTTGAATTTGCTTTTTTCAGATGTTTGTTTAAATATTTGAGATCTAAGATAGGTCGCCACTCCTCCGCTTTCTTTTGTGTCAGAAAATACCTGGAGTAGAGGCCATGCTCTTCTCGTGGGTGGGACCTCTCCACTGCTCATAAAGCCAGGAAGGTTTGTACCTCCATTTCCAACAGCGGTATCTGTGTTGGGGACAGAGGTCTTGACACCTGGGTACGCTTTGAAGTCTGGCAGCTGCTTGAACTGTAATGACAGACCTTTCTCCACTCATCTCCAGCACCCACTTGTCTGACGTGATGAGGAACCAGTGCTGAAGATAGTGACAGGGTCAGACTGGCCTGCCCGGATACCTGGAAATTTCCGGTGGGCCTCGAGACCTGTAAGCAAATGTACATCTGCTTTGCATTGGGGGGCAACACAACATGGCAAAATAGAGAGGTTGTCTTCTGTCTGCTTGTGTCTCCTTACAATGTGCCATGTGGCTCAGCCCCACACCGCCGCCAGACCACAACACAATAATTACCTCAGCAGCCGCCTTGGCCTGCCCAAAGCCAGATAGTCAGATCGTGTGGCTGTGTCTACTGTCCATGGGGGTTGGGCCCCTTTGTTCAGCATATACTCTTTCATTCTTCCGGACTACAACAGTGTTGTGTGCATGCTCCATGACCGGCCGCAGTAACTTTGGGATGGGCAGTGGGTGGGGTGGGGTGTAGAACAACATCTCTCGACCCCCTAGCACAGAATCGCTAATCGGTTACCATTTAGGTTTTTAATTATTCTTGTCTGGACTCGGAGGGAACAGACTCTCACAGACCAGCTGGATGAGGGGGGGAATTGGGCAGGCACAAGACTTGAGGCAGGCTGCCATTGGCTGGATCATGCCATTGTGATGTTGTCACTACACCGCCGCGTCGCTCTTGCATGACATCACATGGCGCACCAGCGCAGGGCCGAGGGCACTTCAAAAAGGCCCGAGAGTAAAGATTCTGTCTCTTTCTGCAGCTGTTGTGGACAACTGTAGTTCAATCTCTCATTTCTGGTGGCGAGTCGCGACGGTCCAGGAAGAAGATTTTGCAAGGGGGCAAGAGCCTGAGTCCTTATCCGACTGCAGCTGTGGCTCCTCTCCTCGATCTCTCATCACAACCCACCCAGCAGTTCATCTTCCAGAGGCAGATAGAACTGGAAGACCGGATCACCAGAGGTGGTAGAAACCAACTTCAGTATGCAGGCAGGCAGATGGGGGTCGTTGAGCCATTGTTGATTGTCTTGCCCAGCAGCACAGCACTGCAGCCAACAAATGGGCGGGGTTGAGAGACTCACAGGAAGGAACCCAGCACATACATGAAAGAAGAGAAATCAATTTTATTAAAAATGTAGACTGACTGCTGGTGCTGGCTAAAGACCTGGGTGGGGTGGGGTGGAGGTGGGTGGACCGAGTGGCAATCATGGCAGCTACAAAACAAGTCCCTGTCTCTCACTGAAAAGCCAGCCCAGCCAGGGCTGTCTACAGCTGACTGTTTCTCTGGTGGAAAAAAGATGCATTTCAGTTCAAGCTTACTACTAACAGGAATGGATTTAGGCTGCCATTATCTGTACCTTATAGTCTTTCAATCTACCTGATACAATCACCATCAAAGTAAGAACATGGTCTAAATGAGCAGGGAATCGGGGAATGTAAAACGCATAACTAAAAAAGGAAGCATGATTCCGCTCCAGTCACCTGTACAACTTGAGTTAAATGTAGAAAATTATAGGCCACTTGACAGTAATTTAGCAGGGCAGGTAAGGAGTTTGTTTGTACTAACATCTGTATATGTTTCTGTGCTTCTTTTTTGTTTCACTTGTACAATAAGGCAAGCTAAAGTTTCCCTAATAGGTTAAGTGGTCACTCTAGGTAAGTTGCTCAACTTATGAAGTCACATCTACCTGGAGTGGCCACACATTGTTGCAGGGAGGCTCAATCGAGCCTGATAATTCAGTTATAAATTCAATCATGATTGATGTGTTGCTGTTTTGTGTGACGAGTTTGCTTCTTTAAAACATCGAATGTAAATCCTGTCCATGTGATAAACTCAAAGGTAATTTACCTTATTCCTTACGTACAGATACAAGATACAGTGTATTCAGTAAAATTTTAGCCTTTTGATAGTTTCCTTAACTTAGAGGCGGCAGCTCTCTGACTGTCAGAGGAAATAATGATCTACTAGCATATTTAAAGGAGAAACTTCTACCTCCTGATGGGCCCTGCCTACATGTAAAGCGGAGCCTGATTAACAGTTTAATAAATATACACTCTTTTGTTACTGTGACAATTTTTATTTGATTCTATCTAGTTGATTCTGTGCCCTCCCCATCAGCATTTTAGAACTCATAGCCCTCCCTGTTACACCCACAAGCACCCGCAGCTGTCCCCATGATGTGTCCTGCGGGGAGCAGACAGGGATCATCCATAGGCTAATGGCATAAGAGAAAGTACAAACTGCTTTGGTTTGGACCCTAAGTGTTTCCATGATATGACAAGATCATGTATTGGCTGACGGGCACCCTGCCAGTCTGTACCTGGTCTTGGTATATTATAGATATGGACTCCAACCAGAGCTTTTTTTTTTTTTTTATTCTCTTCTTTTTGCCCCTCACCTCTCGTCCTCCCTCCACTCTGGTCACGGACCCCAGGCGCCTGCAACGGATATCACGACTCTCGGTCATCCCTCAGCTACTCCCCCAGAGAGTGGTACGCGGGCACCGGCCCCCATATCGGGCCGTGGAACTGTGACTGGCTGGGGAACGGCCCGTGGCCAATCAGGGCATTCCTGGGGCAGAGCGTCATCTAGATGCTAGGCATGGGATTTTTTTCTCCACTTTACTCTCCCTAAGGAGGCGGGGACGTAATGGCGTAGCGTCCGCCCCATGCCTCCACCACCCCACCCCATTTGAACATGGCCAGCCTAGGTTCTCATTCTCCGCCAGGAGTCCCCAGTGCCCGGATAAGCGCCGCACCTCCCTCGAGAAGGAGAGCTGCCCATTGGACGCTCAATCCTTCTTCTCCCGGCCTCCCCCGACGATCAGGGTCCGTTCGAACCCGGGTCGCTGGCGTCTGGCGGAAATCCACGCTGCACCAGCGGGCCGAAGCGACTCCAGCAGAGCTGTTGTTTGAAGATGATGGCACTATAGTAATCTGTGCCATATCTTCAAATGCTCTAGTGTGTCTGCATCGTATCCATGATATAACAAAACCGGGTGCCGACTGGCAGGGTGGATGTCAGCCAGTACATGGTCTTGTTATATCACGGAACACTTGGGCTCCAAACTAGAGCTGTTTGCACTTTCTCTTATGCCATTAGCCTATGGACAAGCCCTGACTGCTCCCTGCAGGACACATCATCATGGTGGCAGCCACAGGTACTTGTGGGTGTGTCGGGGAGAGCTAAGAGTTCTAAAATGCCAGCAGGGAGGGTGTAGGATCAACCTAATAGAATTAAAAAAAATACAACTGGCACAGTGTAACAAAAAAGTGCATATTTATTAAACTGTTAATCGGGCCTTTCTTTACATGTAGGCGGGGCCCGTCAGCAGGTGGAAGTTTCCCTTTAACCAGGCTGTCACTGCAGCTGGTTATGGGGGCAATATGTGTGTTCTAGCAAGTATAAGAACTGACACTGAGTCTGGCCTGGGGTCTCGTTTGCACTGCTGTGCAAAATCTCAATCTGGTGAGCTGAGCAGTGCACAGAGCAGGAGCCCCCCTCACTTACCACTGCCTTGTGACTGCTGCTGGAGCAGTAACTCTGGGATTCTGCTGCTGCCTCTTCCCCTGGTGAGTTCAATTAAAACTTATAAGTTTAGTTACTTCCATTTTGCTTTTTGTTTTGGGAAGGGGTGGTGGTGGTCCAGAAATGGAAACCAAAGCATTGAAATTGAGAATGGTATGGTCCACATGGCGAAGGAGGGGGGGACTTGTTTTAAGACTTGGTGGTGGCGTGGGGTGGACCCCAAGGTTGCATGTGTCAGCCAGTCTAATATCTGGTGACCATAACCCACTGAGGTCTGCATTCACAAAGTCTGCACTTCGGTACACTGAGTACAACAAGAAATATATCTGGATTTTCTTAATTTGAAATGGTCCCAGTCCTTATACACCCACGGAACACTTGCAAAAAAATCATTGTTCTGAGGCCTAAGTGTTAATCTCTGCCATTACAGTTGCTAATAAGAATTCCAGGTGCACATTACAATTCCAGCGGAGGACATCATATTAGCACTTGGGGGGTGTGGGGAGGTGGAGTGCCCCCATAGAAATAGTTATTACAGTCATAATTGGGAAAAAAGCGCACATCACCCGAGAGGTGGGGTGGGGCTCGGAGTGTCTGTCTCCACAAAAAGTAATCATCAGTTCTGTGTGGGGGCAGAGCGCCCCACAGACAGAAATAACATAAAGTGATTACTTTATGAGGGGGCACTCTGCCCCCTCCCACACCCCCGGAGTGCTATTTATTTATTTTTTTTACATCATGAGTGCTATAACTATTTCTGTGTTGTGCTCTGCCTTCCCCCACCCCCTAGGTGCTGACAAGATGTAAGCAATGTTGAGAATGCTTTTTGGGTCAGTGTGTGATATTTGCTCAGATTTATGCTGCTGTCATTTTGTAATTGCTGCTTTGCCTTTCTTCTCTAGTAATGAACTATGACTTGTGATATAGGGTATTTATTGCTTAACATGTAATTTTATTGCTGTTTGGATTGAAGCCAGGTTACAACATTAGCACATCACTGCATCATAGCCGTAAGAGTGACTCATAGTCCGAGAAAAAGTGCAGCAAGAGGCCGGGGAGATATACGCAATTTTCAAAGTAGAAATGCTGCCATTTTGTGTTTCTCCTCCCTTGCAACCCCCCCCATTGTGCACTCTGATTTTTATGTTGCTTGCACGCATGTGCAAGAAACATAGTGCCATCATCCAAGTTTTCAGAGGTGTGGCACCCGTCTTCCAATTCAGTCAGTGTGTTTGCAGGCGTGGCCCCAGTTCCCCAATCACTGCTGCAGCCATGACTTGTAGTCTGAGAAAAGGCGCAGCAAGAGGCCGGGGAGATATATGTAATTTTCAAAGTAGAAATGCTGCCATTTTGTGTTTCTCCTCCTTCGACCCCCATTGTGTACTCTGATTTTTATGTTGTTTGCCTATGCAAGAAACATAGTGCCATCATCGAGTTTTTGGGGTGTGGCACCGTCTTCCAATTCAGTCAGGTGTTTGCAGGCATGACCCCAGTTCCCCAATCAGTGCTGCAGCTGTCTATGACAGCAGTTGAAAATGCAGTGGTCGTACAGTTGAAAGGGAGAGCTCTGCTTCAATAAGCAGAGCTCCCCCCCCTCCACAAACACACACACACACACACACACACACACACGCACGCATACTATGTGCTCATGCGCCTTCCCCTCCCCCCCAAGCACACACGGTATGGCCGATGGGGTGCCCAATCCCGTTGGCTCCACGCTCCCCAAAGCTTCCAGGTACCACACTGGAGCCCACCTCAACATGGCAAAATTGATATGGCCAACAGGTGTGCCCAATCCCCATCGGCTCCATGTCCCCCCCCAAAGCATCCAGGTGCCACGCTGGGAGCCCACCTCAGCATGGCAAAATGTGTTATGGCCGACAGGGGTGCCCAATTCCCCCATCGGCTCCAGCACCCCCCAAACAGCCTTCCAGCTGCCACGCTGGGAGCCCACCCCAGTGTGACAAACATCCCTCGTCGTCTTATTAAAAAAAAACAACCTGTAAATACAAAAACTGTCCCTCGGTGCTTCTCCCTGCCCCCCTCCCACAACCTGCACCCACCCACTGTGCACCCTGCCTCCACACACCTCCCTCATCCTATATTTACCTCCGGACCTTGGCAGATCTTAGGTGGACGGGGAACAAATCTCTGCACACTCTTCAAAACCCGACCGAACTGAAATGCACGGTAAGCTGTACAATGGGATAGATAGGAGATATTTTCAACTTGCTGCATATCTCAGGAATTTTTGGAATTTTGGCACCAAATTTTCAACATGGGGTTTTGGAACCCCTCCCACATGAATTCTGTCACTGTCATGGTGTTAATCGGGCCTGAAGGGTGATTTACGTGGTCACTGCGTGAAATCACCTTCGGGACCGATTAACTAAGCAATAATGTGGCGTTCATAAGGTGGGCTCTCAAAAAGCCTATATTTGCAAATTTGGTGAAAAAAATTCCTAGAAATGACTGTTTTACAAGCGTGCGTTAGCAGTTCCTAAGCATGCTTTCGTGGGTCCATGAATTGTTATCTTGCACTCCAGATTTTCAATATTGCCATTTTACCCACATCTGCTTATGAGCAGTACAGCTGTCATTTTACATCTTGCCCAAAATGTGTTTCCGTGCATATAGCGCACAATGGCGCCCGGTCGGTGTACCAAAATCAATGTATGGGACACATTAAAGAAAATTGAGTGGAGACATGTTCATGAGCAGAGGTCTCAAACTGGCTGATGTAGTGAAATTAAGAAAAATTCCTAAAATGACTGTTTTATGAGCTGCGTTATGCAGTTCCTACGCACGCTTTGCAAGTTTGTGAATTCTCAATATTTTACTCCAGGTTTTCAACATTGCCATTTTACCACACACCTTATGAGCAGTACAGCTGGCATTTTTCACATCTTGCCCAAAATGTGTTTCCGGCATGTAGCACACAATGGCACAGTCGTTGTCACCGAAATCCAATATCCGGGACAGATTAAGAAAATCACAGTCACACTGTTCATGAGCAGAAGGTAAAAGGGCTATGTTAAAAATTTGGTGAAAAAATTCCCCAAAATTACTGTTTTACGAGCATTTGTTGTGCTGATCTTACACACGCTCGTAAGTTCACAAATTTTGAATATTTTCAATCCAGATTTTCAACATTGCCATTTACCACACCTCCTTATGAGCAGTACAGCTGTCATTTCTAACATGTTGCCCAAAATGTGTTTCCATGCATGTAGTGCACAATGGCACATTTGGTGTGCGCAATCAATGTTTGGGACAGATTAAGAAAATCACAGTGACACTGTTCATGAGCAGAGGTCTTAAAATGGCTATGTTGAAAATTTGGTGAAAAAATTCCCTTCAGATGTTCTGCAAAGTTACTAATGAAGACGTTGAACAGGACTGGCCCCAGGACAGATCCCTGCAGCACACCACTGGTCACCTCCTCTCGCTAGACTGCACCCCATTTACCACCACTCTCTGCCTGCTGTCTGTTAGCCAGTTTCTAACCCAGTTTACCACCCTTTCCTCCATGCCCAGCCTACCCAGCTAGTTTATCAGCCTCCCATATATGGGATGGTGTCAAAGGCTTAGCTGGAAATCAAGAGTAGCGTTGTCCACTGCCCACCCTGATTCACTTCCTTTGTCACGCAGTCAAATAAATCAGCTTGATTTGTCTGACATGATGTCCCCACTGTGAATCCATGTTGTCTATGGTCCTGGGCTCCGATGGCTTCTAGATGCCCCACTATCCTTTCTTTAACAATGTCTCCATAACTGATCTTCCCTTTCGGAGTGAGGCTGAGCGGACTATTGTTCCCTGCCTCCTCCCTGCTGCCGGACTTGTGCAGAGGGACCACGTATGCCCTCCTCCAATTCCTCGTATTAGATGACTCAGTGAACATGGCTGCCACAGGTACTGCTATTTCCCTTCATGATTCTCTTAGTATCCTTGGGCATATGCCATCTAGTTCCATCCGGCTTTGTCCACCTTCAATTTAGTGAGCTCCTGCGGGAGACTCTCTTGCCTTTAGAATGGTTATTGTCCACCTCTTTACTTTATGGCGGCTGCTGTGCTGCTGTGGCCCTTGCCCCTCCACTCTTCTCTGAATACTGAGCGGAAGAGCACAGTGGATGTCTTGGGAGGAAGGCATGGAACTATCACTTCCAAATACCTAAACGGCACATACAAGCAAGCAACATTCTGCATTGACAGATGCGTGTTAGATAGAGCGACCCTGCTTGGCAAATCTCCTATTAAAAACATCAGAGTAGTGCACAGCAGGTGGGGGAAGGGGCGGTACATGCAATAGCAACATGAAAAAATTACTCACCTTAGTAATTGCTTTTCTTCTCATGGAGTCTTGCTATATTAGGACCATTGCAGTCATTCCCCACACTTGAACTGCCCCGGAGAGGAAACAGTTAACTCCAGAGTGATCTGGAGTTCCACAGCGTGGGTGTGTACAAAGCTCTATCTGGCTAGTTTCAAATGAAACTGTCAGGTTCTTTCTGAGCTAAACTAACATAGCAAGTCTGTGTGGAAAAGCTCTACACTAGCCATTGGCTACCTACCATCAGTAGAATAAGAACAATCACAGAATAATAACAATATTACCTATTATTGTTAGGATCTCCTTACAAGCACTAATAGGCCCCCTCTCCCCAAAGACTCAAGTCCAGAGGGGGACCATCTACCACTAACAAAAACAGAAATACCCTAGTTCCCCTAACCCGAAACAAGGAACTAGGGGGGAACTAGAGAACTAATGGCATGACACTGATGCTTGCACTAATTTTGCCAACCCATACAGTAGGAGTTCAGAGAGGGGCAGGGGAGGAGGGTTGTCCCTAATATAGCAAGACTCCATGAGAAGAAAAGCAATTACTAAGGTGAGTAATTTTTTCTTCAAACACCATGAAGTCTTGCTATATTAGGACCATTACAGATTACACAGCAGTACCTCCATGGAGGAGGGTCAGAACCTACTTAGGAAATAGGCTCTGAAGTACAGCTGTGCCAAAGCAGAATCTCTCCTGGACTGGGCGTCAGGGAATAATGCTTGTAAAGGTGTGAACTGTTTTCCAGGTAGCAGCTTGACAAATTTCCAAATGAGATATCTCTAGCAGCCGCTGAGAGATGCAGCTAATACCCTGGTAGTGAGCCCTCAGTCCTGAGGGGGTTCCCTCCCTAGTTTTTGGTAACAGAATTGGATACAGAGACAATCCACCTTGCAATTGTCCTCTTAGTGGCAGGTTCCCTTTGCCAACCTCTCCATAGGTAGGAAGAGTTGGAGGGATTCGAACCTACTGACCCTTGGTACGATTCCACATAGTAGCTTAGGGCTCTTTTGGCGTCAAGCTGTGTAGTCTCCTTTCACCCGAGGAAGAATGCTCAGTGAAGAATACTGGGAGAGAAATGACGATTGATTGATGAAAATCTGAAACCACTTTGGTAAAAACTTTCTGTTAGTCCTGAGGACTACCTTATCCCTGTGAAGAAATAAAATCCTTTTCCACTGAAAGGGCTTGCAATTCACTTATCGTCTGGCAGAAGTGATAGCTCACTAGAAAACAGTTTTCCATGTTAAGTACTTGAGATCTGCAGGAAAGGGCTCAAGGGAGGTTGCATTAACGGTGAGCAATGCAAACATTCAGGTCCCAGGCAGGAGCTGGTTCCCGAAAGGAGGTTGGTTAGTGAAGGTAATCCCTTAAAACTTGGAAAACACAGGGTGAGAGGAAGGGAAACAGGCTTCCAGGAAACAAAGGCAGAAACAGCTGCCAAATGAACCTTCAAGGTAGCTGTCTAAGGCCTAGGGAATTTAGATGGGCCAAATAGTCCAGTAAAATGGCCAAGTCAGCAGATTCTGGTACAATTCGTTTGTCCGAACACCAGAAGGAAAACCTCTTCCACTTAGAATTGTAAGTGGTTCTAGTGGAAGGCTTCCTAGAAGCCTTTAAAATATCCAGGACCCCTTGAGAAAGGTGCAAATCAGCAAATTCTAATTCCTCAAGAACCAAGCCTTGAGGTGGAGGGATTTGAGGTCCGGGTTCACACTCTCCCCTGTGCACAGGTCAGCAAGTCGTGGGTCCTGGGCAGGGTCAGGGAGGGTGGATTATTGGGACAGGAGGAGGATACCAGGGCTGTCTGGCCCAATCTGGAGCAATCAGAACCACTTTGCAGGGCTGAGTTCTGATTTTTACCAATACCCTGAAGAGGAGAGGGAAGGGGGGAAAGGCATATAGAAATTTCCCTTTCCAATCCAGCAGAAAGGCGTCCAGGGGGACTGAGCCCAGCACTGGAGGCCTGCAACAAAATAGAGGAAGTTGATGGTTGTCTGGGGCTGTGAAGAGATCTATCTGAGGGGTGCCCATCTGGCAAAGACCGACCCAAACCTGAGGATTCAGAGACCATTCGTGATGGCCCTGGGAAATCCTGCTGAGAGCATCCGCCGAGGACATTGTCCTTTCCTGGAAGGTGAACTGCGATCAGGGAGGTGTTTAGGAGTAAGTCAGAGACCACAACTTTATTGCAGTGCACAAGGCTGATGACCGAGTAGTTCCTTGCTTGTTGATGTACCACATTGTTGTGGTGTTGTCTGTCCTGATTTGAACTACTTTGTTCTGGACAACAGTTGAAAAAGCCTGAAGAGCTAAACGAACAGCTCTGAGTTCCAAAAGATTGATGTGGAGCAGAGATTCCTGGGGGGACCACACTCCTTGAGTGGAAAGGTCGCCCAAGTGAGCCCCCCACCCTAACAGGGAGGCATCCGTGGTGAGGGTGAGGGAGTGGGAAACGGGTATGAAGGGAACCCCTTGAGAAAGATTGCTTTGATCCTGCCACCACTGAAGGGCCAGGATTAGGGTTTTGGTCACCGGGACTAATTTGGTAAGGGGTTCCCTTCTTTGAGACCAATAAGACCTCAAGTGGAACTGGATGTCCTCATCTCAGAAATCTTGTTCTGCACTATTGTGCTGTGGAAGCAGCCATGTGCCCTAGGAGTTAGTGAAAGTGCCTTTGCTGGCCGAGAGACCCGTAAGGTAAAGGAGGCTGCCAGGCAATGAGCCTGTCCACTCTTTCCGAGGGGAGAAATGCCTGGCTAACTTTGTGTTCAATTCTGCACCTATGAAAGTGAGAACCTGAACAGGTTCCAGAACTGATTTTGGTAAGTTCAGCAGGAATCCCAGGGAAGTGAGAAGTTGCTGGGTGACTTGCAAGTGGGATTTTGCCTGCTTTGGGGACTGACCCACTATGAGCCAGTCGTCCAGGTGAGGAAAACACAGCAATCCCTTGCCTTCTTAAAATGAGCCACTACACAGCTAGACATTTTGTGAATACCCTTGGGGCCGAGGTTGGGCTGAGAAGGGCATTGCTCTGGATTGGTAGTGGCCAGAGGCAGTTCGAACCTGAGGTACTTTCGTGAGAAGGCCTGATCTGACATAGGAAATAGCGTCCCCTGAGGTCCACAGGAAGCTAACCAGTCCTCTGGCCTCAGGGAAGGCAAAATCATTGCTAGAGTTAACATTTTGAACTTTGGTTTCAAACAGATGTTTGTTCAGGTACCTTAAGTCTAAGATGGGCGCCATTCTCCTGTCTTTTTGGGGTAAGAAAATATCTTGAGTACAGTCCCTTGCCCTGATGGCAAGTGGGGACCCTTCCATGGTTATCCAGAAGGAAGAAACCTCTGCTTCCAAAGCAAGGGCTTCTGAAGAGTTTACAGGTGGAAATTGCCTGGCTCTCATCTTTGGGAACTGTTTGAAGCTGAGAACCAGACCCTGGTTCTACTCCAGAACCCACCTGTCCGAAGTTTAGGACAGCCAGTTCTGGCTGAAATAAGCCAACCTGCCCCCCCACTGGTACAGGAGAATCGGCCCTGGGCACCCCATCAGGGTGCCTGCTTGGCACAGCTTTAGGCTGAGGGGAGGGCGACTGTCTACCTGTGCCCCGTCTACCTCTGCCTCTGAAAAAACCCTCTGTGAAAAGCAGAGGAGGCTTGAGATTGGTAAAGGGCCTGTGGAAAGGCCTACCCCTCACCCCTGGGGGTAGTTCTTGTGGAGTGGCATGCCTCTCCTTAGCCTGGGCACTTTTGTAGGTAGTTCTATATTCATCCATCTTTTCTTATAATTTTCTGTTTGATCACCAAACAGAGAATTTCCTGCTACGGAAAATCCATAGCCTTTTGACTGAGTATCTTGGGACAGATTAGTGCATCTGAGCTATGCCACCTGCGGAAAGCTACAGAAGTGGCCATGACCCTAGAGGAAACATCATTAACATCAACAGCAGTATGAAATTGAACTTTAGAGGCTTCAATGCCATCAGCAGCCACTCTGTTCCAACCTCACTAGCCAGCCTGACCCTGGGCCTGCTTGGTTAACTGCAAAATTGTGTCCCATCTAGACTTCTGATATCTAGCCACATAAGTCATATAATTAGCCTGCCTGGGTCCCAAAGAAGCTGCCATATATTGTTTTAGTCCTATGGCATCAATCTTCCTGAATCCTTATCAGGATGTGAGGCCAGGAATATTAGCCTTGTCACAGGCTGCAGCTTTACCACACCCACATGACTACACTGCTCAGAGAGAAGTCTGTATCAGGGCCTGATAAGGTATACCTTCTGTCCATTTTCTTATCTCACAGGAGGGACAGAATGAGGATTTTTAAAATCTTTGTTGTTTGCTTCCTAAATGACTTATGCAAAGGAATAGACAACCTCCTAGACTCTGGAATATCCATCATTTCTACATAATCAGGCTCCTCTTGCTCATCCACAGCCTCTTCTAAAGGAAGCTGGAGGGTTTCTCAACCTTTTTGTAAAACATAAAATGAGAAGGGACTCCAGACAGCATAGGGGAGATTCTAAAGGTCTATCTGGAGAAATGTCCGTTCAATGGGCACGTCCAGACCTTCCCAGTCACAAACATATTGACCAATTCTCTCCCCTCATGTGGTTCATAAAAATCCTAAACATCATAATCTTGAACCACTGGGACTGAGCGAGCCACCCTTTTCCCAGTTACAGGGGTTCGACAGATCCCTGAGACAAAGACTGGACAATCTGAATGGCTTTAGCTATCTCTGCAGCAGTTGGAGAGACAATTTTGTACTCCAGACCTGCTGTTTTCTTTGTCTTTTTGCTGGGACTGGTTCCTCTAGAACCAGCCTTCCTTCTTGCCCGAGGAAGTCTCGCTCCTGGTCAGAGGGCACTCCCTCTGGTCCAGTAGGCACTGGACCCGGGGCTGGCCATCCGGTGGGCGGACTTTTTTGGCTCTCGTTCCCTGAGCCGGCCCAATCTCTTTTCCAGGGTGGCTGCAGGGAAATTTTTACACACCTGGCAGTCTGACAGGAGGTGGTCAGCCCCCAGACAATAAACACAAGTGGTGTGTGGGTCAGCCTTGGCAAAGGCTTCCCCACAGACATCACAGTGTTGAAACCCAGTGGGCCGGTTTTTCTTTTGGGTTTCTCAGACATAATGCCAGCCTAACCAAGAAACTTGCTCTTTGATGGCAGTGCCAGGCAAGACACCCTTATCAGTTCCTAACCTGTTACGGGTATTTGAAAAACCAAAATAAACGTTAGGTTTTTAGAACCAATAAGAACCGGGAACCCACTCCAAAGCCCAACCAACAGTTTGACATATATTTTAACAAACCGATCGGTTCAAAACCAAACCGATAATGAATTTCCACACAGACTTAATTTTCTGTACTTACGGTTTACCAGATAGAGCTTTTAACCGAATGCGGTAAAATAAATATTTTTGCCGGTTCAAATGAACCGAAAAAACTCGCTTGAACCGAGAAATGAACCGAGCTGAAAGAGCTGACTGGAGCGACTGTTCAGTGAAGCGGAGTAAAGAATCTGACAGTTTCATTTGAAACTAGCCAGATAGAGCTTTGTACAGCGCCCTAGCGCTGTGGAACTCCAGATCACTCTGGAGTTAACTGTTTCCTCTCCGGGGCAGTTCAAGTGTGGGGAATGACTGCAATGGTCCTAATATAGCAAGACTTCATGGTGTTTGAATTCTAAGGTTACCTGAGCTGCTGAGCAAAGTGAGCAACTAGACAGACTAGGGCATTTGTACCTCTCAACTGCTGCTGAGTAAATCTGTTTTTGTAAAACAGTGGGAGCTGTAAGCACAAAATAATGCCAAACATTAAAGGTAGACTTGTTCTTCCTTAGAAAATGCATTTTACACTAGGCCCCTTATTCTACTGGCTTCCTGATTGGTTATGACCAATTATGAAGGTGTGTCCCTGATTGTGTTCCTTTGTCCCTGCTTTTTTTTTTTTTTAAAGCTTTGTCCCTGACTAATGAATCGGGAGGCTGAGAGGTAGGTATGGTCCAGATGAAAAAATTACTCACCTTAGTAATGTTGTTTCTTCTAATGGAGTCTTGCTGTATTCTGACATATGCAGTGATGTCCAACCTTTGAACTGCCCCGGAGAGGAAAGAGTTAACTTTCCATGCAAGGCATGGAACGCTGAGCTCGAGCTCGGTTGAGACTCTGTCTGTTGTTGTTTGAACTCAAACCACCTGATTTTTACGAGCTATACACACTGGGTGTCCTGTGTGGAAACTGTAAACTTACACTAGCCAACTGGCTACTAAATATAATAAAAAGATTTTTTGGTTCCAAGGCAAAGACTCAAGTCAGGAA
This sequence comes from Neoceratodus forsteri, assembly GCA_016271365.2. Taxonomy (NCBI): domain Eukaryota; kingdom Metazoa; phylum Chordata; order Ceratodontiformes; family Ceratodontidae; genus Neoceratodus; species Neoceratodus forsteri. Next base: position 523,463,706 of record CM057458.1, read on the forward strand.
ACCCAAAAAAAAAACAAAATACAACACACACACACAAATTAAGAAGGTGAGAAAAAGGCGGCATCTCCAGAGTGCCAACACTGTTGCTGCCCACTCACATCCCAAAACCCAGGTTCTTAGAGGAGAGGCAGGGAGGTCAGAATACAGTAAGACTCCATTAGAAGAAACAACATTACTAAGGTGAGTAATTTTTTCTTCAAACAACATGAAGTCTTGCTGTATTCTGACATATGCAGACTACCAAGCAGTACCTCCATGGAGGAGGGACAGAACCTACTTTGGGAATAGGCTCTGAAGCACTGCTGTGCCAAACCGAGCATCACTCCTAGCCTGGATAGCCAGAGAGCAATGCTTGGTAAAAGTATGTACTGTTTTCCAGGTGGCTGCTTGACAAATCTCTAAGATAGGAATATCCCTGGCAGCAGCCAGGGAAGCAGCTGTACCTCTGGTAGAGTGAGCCCTCAGGCCTGAGGGTGGGATCCTACCTAATTTTTCATAGCAAAATTGTATGCAAGAGACAATCCACCTGGCGATAGATCTCTCAGTGGCAGGTTTTCCCTTACCAAACTCACCATAAGTGAGGAACAGTTGGAGGGAGTCAAACCTGTGAACCTTGGTGCGCTCTATGTAGTAGCTAAGGGCCCTTTTCACATCCAAGCTGTGCAGCCTTCTCTCCCCAGAGGAGGAATGGTCAGTGAAGAAAACAGGAAGAGACATAGACTGGTTAAGGTGGAATTTGAAACCACCTTAGGCAAAATTCCTATTAGTCCGGAGGACCACCTTATCTCTATGGAAAGAGATAAAATCAGGCTCCACTGACAGGGCCTGTAACTCACGTATCGTCTGGCAGAAGTAATGGCTACCAAGAACACAGTTTTCCAAGTCAAGTATTTAAGCTCTGCTGAGGACAAAGGCTCAAAAGGGGGTTGCATAAGCTGAGCAATGCAAACATTAAGGTCCCAAGCAGGGGCAGGGTCCCTAAAGGGAGGATTGGTATGCAGCAATCCCTTGAAGAACTTACAGAATACAGGATGAGCTGAAAGGGAATAGTGCTTGCCTGCTGACAAGAAAGCAAAGACAGCTGCCAGATACACTCTAAGTATAGCTGGTCTAAGTCCCAAGCTATTGAGGTGAACCATATAGTCAAGGACTGCAGGCAACCTAGCAGACTCTGGAGAAATATGCTTCCCAGAGCACCAGATAGTAAACCTTTTCCATTTTGAGTTGTAAGTCTTTCTGGTGGAAGGCTTTGAGAAGCCTTTAAAATATCCAGAACACCTGGAGAGATGCAATCCGCTAAATTCTAACTCTTCAAGAGCCAGGCCTTGAGATTGGAGATTTGAGATTGGGATACCACACCTCCCCTGAGAACATGTTAACAGGTTGTAATTCCTGGGAACAGACAGGGGAAGGTGGACTGCTAAGGACAGCAAGAGGGGGTACCAGGGCTGTCTGGCCCAGTCTGGAGCAATCAGAATCACTTTGCAGGATTGAGACCAGATTTTGACTAGTACCTTGAACAGGAGAGGGAAGGGGGGGAAAAACATACAGGAACTTCCCTTCCCAATTGAGAACTAGGGCATCCAGGGGGACTGAGCCCAACACTGGGGGCCTGCAGCAAAAAAGGGAAAGTTGGTGATTGTCTGGGGCTGCAAAAAGATTTATCTGTGGGGTGCCCCATCTGGAGAAGATCACCTTCAAAATCAGGGGATCTAGGGACCATTCGTGATGACCCTGAGATATCCTGCTGAGAGCATCTGCCAGGACATTGTCCTGCCTGGGAGGTGCACCGCTATGAGAGAGGTATTCAGGGAATAGGCCAGAGACCACAATCATTGCCTCTGTGCACAAGGTCGTAGACCGAGTGCCCCTTGCTTGTTGATGTACCACATTGTGGTGATATTGTCTGTCCTGATCTGAACTACTTTGTTCTGAACAGACTTGGAAAAATCTTGAAGTGCTAGAAACACTGCTCTGAGTTCTAAGAGATTGATGTGAAGCAGAGATTCCTTGAGGTGACCACAACTCTTGGGTGGTCAGGTCCCCCAAGTGGGCTCCCCATCCCAAGAGGGAGGCATCTGTAGTAAGGATTAGAAAATGAGATTGAGTGACAAAGGGAACTCCTTGTCTTAGGTTGTCCTGATGCTGCCACCATTGCAAAGCCTGGATCAGGGTTCGAGTCACTGGGATTAGTTTGGTCAGAGGATCCTTTCTCTGAGACCAGAAGGCTCTTAAGTGGAACTGAATGTCCATCATCTGAAATCTTGCTCCTTGAACCACTGCTGTAGAGGCAGCCATGTGGCCCAGGAGCTGCAGAAAATGCCTTGCTGATCGAGACTGGAGGGTGAATGAAGAGGCCAGTGTAACAAGGATCCTTGCCCTGTCCAGGGGAAGGAAGGCTCTTGCCTTTAATGTATCCAGCTCTGCCCCATGAAGGTGAGGAGCTGCACAGGCTCTAGAACTGACTTTGAAAGATTCAGAAGGAATCCTAGAGAAGTGAGCAGTCACTGAGTTATCTGTAGGTGTGACTTGACTTGGTCTGGAGACTGACCTACTATGAGCCAGTCATCCAGGTATGGAAAGATGGAGATCTTTTTTCTCCTTAGGAAAGCAACCACTACTGCCAGGCATTTTGTGAACACCCTTGGAGCTGAAGTTAGCCCAAAGGACATTGCTCTGAATTGATAGTGGCCTGAGGGCAACTCTCGAACCTGAGGTACTTTCGGTGGGAGCTTCTGATGAGAATGTGGAATTAGGCATTTTGAGGCCCAGGGAAACTAGCCAGTCTCCTGGCCTTAGAGAGGGTAGAATTATTCCCAGAGTCACCATTTTGAACTTTGGCTTTAAAGGTGCTTGTTTAAATATCTGAGATCCAGGTTGGGCCACCATTCTCCTGTCTTTTTGGGAGTTAGGAAGTACCTGGAGTACAATCCTTTTCCCTTGTGTAGGGGTGGAACCCTTTCTATGGCTGTCAGAGCCAAGAGGGAAGAGACCTTTGCCTCTAAGGCAAGTGCCTCTGAAGGATCTGCAGGTGGAAAGGATCTGGTTCTCATCTTGGGAAATTTTTTGAAGCTGAGAACCAGTCCCTGGCTCACTACTTCCAGGACCCATTTGTCTGATGTTAAAGACATCCAGTCCTGGACAAAGTAAGCCAACCTGTCCCCCTACAGGTGGAGGAGAATTGGCCCTGGCAAACCCATCAGGGTGCCTGTTTGGCAGGGGCTTTAGGCTGAGGGGTGGTAGCAGGCCTGCTTTTACCCCATCTACCTCTCCCTCTGAAGAACCCCCTCTGGGCAAAGGCGGAAGAGGAGGCCTGGGCTTGGTAGAAAGGCCTATGAAAAGGCCTGCCCTGCCCCTGGAATGTTGCCTCTGGGGAGTGGCTTGCCTTTCCCTTCATGTAGTTCTCTGTTTGCTCCCCAAACAGAGAATTACCCACAACAGGAAAATCCATGGCCTTAGTCTGGGTATCCTGAGACAGGCTAGTACATCTGAGCCAAGCCATCCTACGAAGGGCCACAGATGTAGCCATGACTCTAGATGAAACATCATTGGAGTCCACTGCAGCACGAAATTGCACCTTGGATGCCTCAATACCATCTGCAGCCACCTGCTCCAGCTCCTTGGCAAGCTGGCCAGGGACCTGTTTAGCCAGAGCCATTACAGTGTCCCATCTAGACTTCTGGTATCTAGCTGTATAGGCCATATAATTAGCCTGCCTGAGTCCCAAAGATGCTGCGATGTACTGTTTCTTTGCCATGGCATCAATCCTCCTGGAGTCCTTATCTGGGGGGTGTGAAGCCAAGGGTATATTTGCCTAATCACAGGCAGCAGCCTGCACTACCCCAACATGGCTGCATTGCTGGGTAAGGAACTCCGTATCTGAGCCTGAGAAAGTATACCTCTTGTCCATTCTTTTGTCCACAGGAGGTATAGAATTAGGAGTCTTTAAAATGTTTATTGTCTGTTTCCCAAAAGACTTTTGAAGGGGAATAGACAGCCTCCTGGACTCTGGGATGTCCATCATCTCAACATAATCAGGCTCCTCCTGATCCTCTACAGCTTCTTCCATAGGAAGCTGAAGAGTTTCAGCCACTTTTTTGTAAAACATAAAGTGGGAAGGGGACTCAGAAAGCCTAGGAGGAGAAGCCCCTGAAGGTCTGTCTGGGGAGATGTCCAGGTCAATCGGCACATCCAAACTTTCATAATCACCATCACTATCCTCATACTCTCCTTCCTCCTCCTCCGGTTCATAAAAATCCTCTAAATTATAATCTGGAACCGGGGGAACTGTCCGAACCGAGCCCCTAACCGATGGTGCCGGTTTGGTCGGAATAGGGGTTAGCGATTGAACAATCCTTATCGCTTTGGCTATTTCATCAGCGGTTGGAGAAAGAACTGGTGGATCTGCGCCGGCTGATTTATCCCTTCTTTTTCTTTTAACCGGAACTGACTCCTCCGAGTCAGTTCTCCTTTTGTCCGAAGAAGTTTTGACCTGGTTAGAGGGCACTCCTTCTGGTTCGGTTGAACCGAGCCGGGCTTGGCCATCCAGGTCAGCGGACTTTTTGGCCTCCCTTTCCCTGAGCCTACCAACTCTCTTTTCCAGGGTAGCTGCAGGAAAATTCTTGCAAATCTGGCAGTCTGAATCGAGGTGGTCAAACCCCAGACAATAAACACAGGTGGTGTGGGGGTCAGCCTTAGCAAAGGCTTCCCCACACACACTACAGTATTGAAACTCAGTGGGCCCGGTTTTTCTCTTGGGTTTCTCAGACATGACCAGTCCTAACCAAACTTACCCTTTTTTCGGCAATCCGCCAGGCAAGACATCCTTATCGGTTCCTGATCGTGTTACGGGTCGTGGAAAAAAACGTAATGAAATCTGTTTTTTTTAGAACCAATAAGGACCGGTTACCACACTCTAAAAGCAGAACAAACTTTTTTTGAACAAACCTGATCGGTTCAAACCGAACCGATCCAACGTTTACAAGTTCCACACAGAATAAACAATAATAACCTATCTAGTACTTACGATACCACAGACAGAGACTGAACCGACAGGTTAAACGGATTAAATTTGGTTAAAACCGAGGAAAAACGACACTCTAACCGAATAAATTGAACCGAGCAAAGGAGAAATCTCCGGAGCGACTGTTCAGTGGGGCGGAATAAAGAATCTGGTGGTTTGAGTTCAAACAACAACAGACAGAGTCTCAACTGAGCTCGAGCTCAGCGTTCCATGCCTTGCATGGAAAGTTAACTCTTTCCTCTCCGGGGCAGTTCAAAGGTTGGACATCACTGCATATGTCAGAATACAGCAAGACTTCATGTTGTTTGAAGCTCCAAGTGAAAGTAGAAATGCTGCCAGCCATTGCACTGTATATACCATAGCCGGTTTTAGACACCAGCAAACCCTGCAGTTGCTGGGAGCCCCTGCTCATGAGGGCCCCAACCAGAGAAGTTTACCTTATTCATTTTTAAAAATTTTTTTATCTTAATATATTTTTAAGACATCAGTAAAGGACTGTGCAGATCCTTTTGGTTGTGTCATGAAATACCTCAACAAGCTATGATCCAGTCAATATGAGGTGGAAAGGCAGCAATGGATGGGATGGGAAGAACAGTCCCAAGAACTGACACTGCTGTGTCCTCTTAAGCATTTTTTAAAATACTACTGGTTATATTATACTAAAGCTATACATAGAAACAAAGAAATAAAAAAATTGCCGGCAAATAACTACTGCTTGGCCCACCTAGTCTGCCCATTTTTCCCTGCCTATAGTATCATCACAAATAAAATCTTGCACTTATGGGCTACAGTAAAAACACATGGGCTAAAGGTGGGCCGAGTAGAGTGGCCCCATAACTTCACTAATTCTGCTGGGGGCCCCCAAAACCCTAAAGCCGGCCCTTATCCCCTTACCACTGCTGTGCACTGACACTGTTTAGTTGGTAAAAAAAACTGATACTTTGGGAGATTTACCAAGCAAAGTTTCCCATCAGCATGCATGGCCCCTCTGTCTAGATGCTCAGCCAGGTGAAAGTAGATAAGCTGGCAACCACTGTATGTCTGCTTCCCCCCTCCCATTCTTCCCCATGCTGAGCACTCTTGGTTTTTAATTTTTTCACAAAAATCTGCTAGTTTGGGAGATTTTCCAAGCTTCCCTACCAGCAGAATTCCTATATCTAGGTGCTCAGGTGAAGGCAGAATTATTTTTCACTTTCACCTGAGCACGTAGATGGAGGGAACTTGCTGGTAGGAAAGCTTGGAAAATCTCCCAAACTAGCAGATAACTGTAACAAATAGAAATAAAAATACATTTATCATCATCATCATCATGGGGAAGAACAAGGGAGGAGTGATAGAACGGCTGCCAGTGTCTCTACTTTCACCTGAGCATCTAGACAGAGGGGCCATGCTGGCGCTTGGCAAATCTCCCAAAGTGATCAGTTTATTTAAATACGTGTGTGTGTGTGTGTATATATATACACACACACACATATATATATATATATTTATATTGTTCTACACAGGTATACAGTGGGGGGATGGAAGGGGAAATACAATACTATGACTACCACCATTTTTCACATGATTAAATAGACAGAAAATATATATACGTATTTTTTTTTTTTTATGTAGGGTATTTTTTCCTCTCCTGGAGCCCTGGCAGGCAGCTACAGCCCTCCTGATGGATGGACTCTCTCTCTCTCATCCCACCAGTCCCCAGAAATTCCCCTGCAGCTTACCCCCCACCCTGCAACAGATCCAGGGAGGAGGTTTTCTTTAACAAAACCAAATATTTAGACACAGTCCTGATTGTATTTCCAATTAGTGCTGTTTTTCCGCCCTCCCATTATTTATTACTGGGGTCATCTGTATGAAAACAGGATCTTTGCTCCTGAAGAGTTAATCTGTTCCTGCTTATTTCTCCTTACCTCGAGTCATGGAGCACTTGCTGCTTGTGATATTAGTTACTCCCATAGCAACATACTGTCACAACAGGGGATTATGACTTGAAAGTAGGGAGTAAGCTATAGAGGCAGATGGACTCTTGCATGACTATACAATCTTTATCCCTTAAATTTCTTTCCCTAGTAATAATGGGGAGGATAAATATATAAAATATAGATGGAATGCAGGCAGAATTGTTCCTAGTTTCCTTTGAGGCATCAGTAGCTCTTTAAAGAGCAGGTGCATACTTCAGAACATGACCCCCCCAGATGTAATACCGACCAGCATTCACCATTTTGTTTCAGCCTTGTATAAAAGTTGTATCACTCATAATTTTTATTTACCCTGCTACAAATGGAGGAGCTTCCAAATACTGTCACCAAGCCCCCCCTGGCAGGTGTACACAGACCCATTTAGTGATGTCATAAAATGGAGGCTTGCTTAGTCGTGCTCCAGTGATTTTAAAGGAGGTGGGTGATATTTTAAAAGGTTTTACTACTACCGGTATTTAAAGTTATGATTTCAAGCAAAGTGACTACTTGACTGACAGGGTCGCTGTTAGTCAAGCGGGCTCTTTCTTTGAAATTGTTACTTTAGATACTTTTGCTAAATTGCTCGGTATAATATTGTCACTATTTTTTGTACTTGTATTGAAATGTTTCCCTGTATTGTTGTACTGTACCCTCCCGGGTCGTACCTGAAAATGGTCATTGCTATAGCTAGTGCACCTACCTGGTAAACAAAAACTAAATAGAGTACTAAAACCTTTAGAAATATCACCCCCCCTTAAGTCAGTCAATGAAGCGTGCATAAGTAAGCCTCCATTTTATGACATCACAAAATGGGTCTGCATGCGCCTCCATGGGGAATGTGGTGATGGTATTGGGAAGCAGCTCCATTTGTAGTGGGGTAAAAAATACGAGTGATATAACTTTTCATACAAGGCTAAAAGAAATGGGCTGCTGGATACTCGCCAACTCTGGAGCAGGTGAGGTATCGCATTTGGGGGAGGGGGATGTTCCAAAATAAGCAACTGCTCTTTTAGCAAATAAGGCATGCCCAAGGGTTAGATTTGCCTGTTAATCATCTCCTAGGGGTGTAAGAAAAAATTACTCACCTTAGTAATGTTGTTTCTTCTAATGGAGTCTTGCTATATTATAGACATTAGCAGTTTGATCCAGCTCTAGAACTGCCCCGGAGTGAAATGGTTAAAACCATTCCAAAATAGAATTTTGGCACGGGAGCAGCTCTATCTGTGTCATTTCAAACTTGAACTGTCAGATCTTTACGAGCCAAACTCACTAAGGTCTGTGTGGAAGCTGTAACTCACACTAGCCAAATGGCTACCTAAATAATAACAACCATTGATGGTCCCAACACCCAAGGCTCAAGTCAGGGGACCAGAAATACTAACACCATTCTAATAATACGAAAATGGAACATAAGTATAATAAAACACACACACGCATACATACACACCCCAAAGTCCCAAAGGGACAAAATGTTAACAGGGCATAAAGTGCCCACACTAAGTTGCCCGCACCCCACCAAGTAGAGGTTCTGAGAGGGGCAGGTTGGGAGGGTCTATAATATAGCAAGACTCCATTAGAAGAAACAACATTACTAAGGTGAGTAATTTTTTCTTCAAACAACATGAAGTCTTGCTATATTATAGACATTAGCAGAATACACAGCAGTACCTCCATGGAGGAGGGACAGAACTACTTAGGGAATAGGCTCTGAAGAACAGCTGTGCCAAACCGAGCATCTCTCCTGGCCTGGACATCCAGGGAGTAATGCTTGGTAAAGGTGTGTACCATTTTCCAAGTAGCAGCCTGGCAAATCTCTAATAAAGGGATATCTCTGGCAGCAGCTAGAGACGCAGCTGTACCCCTGGTAGAATGATCCCTCAAACCGGGGGGGGGGGGCTCTGGCTCTGCCCACTTTCTGATAACAAAATTGGATACAAGAGACAATCCACCTGGCTATTGATCTCTTAGTGGCAGGTTTGCCTTTCCCAACTTCACCATAGGTAAGGAAAAGTTGGAGGGATTCGAATCTGTGACCTTTGGTACGCCTATATAATAACTAAGAGCTCTCTTAACATCCAGGCTGTGCACCTCCTCACCCAAGAGGAGTGATCAGTGAAAAATACTGGAAGGAGATAGATTGATTAAGATGGAAATCTGAAACCACCTTAGGCAAAACTTCCTATTAGTCCTAAGGACTACCTTATCCCTGTGGAAAGAAATAAAGTCAGTCTCCACTGACAAGGCTTATATTCACTTATGTGTCTGGCAGAAGTGATAGCCACTAGAAAAACAGTTTTCCAAGTTAGGAACTTAAGCTCTGCAGAAGACAGAGGTTCAAAAGGGGTTGCATTAACTGGGCAATGCAAACATTAAGGTCCCAAGCAGGGCGGTTCCCGAAAGGAGGATTAGTATGGAGTAATCCTTAAAAACTTGGAAAACACAGGATGAGAGGAAAGAGGGATGACTTTCCTGCTGACACAAAAGCAGACACAGCTGCCAAATGAACTCTCAAGGTAGCTGGTCTGAGACCCAAGGAATTAAGATGTACCATGTAATCTAACAAAATGGGCAATTCAGCAGATTCTGGGAAATATTTTTCCAGCACACCAAATGGAAAACCTTTTCCATTTAGAACTATAAGTAGCTCTAGTGGAAGGCTTTCTGGAAGCCTTTAGGATCTCAAGAACACCCTGAGAGAGGTGTAAATTAGCAACTCTAACTCCTCAAGAGCCAGGCCTTGAGGTTGAGGGATTGAGGTCCGGATACCAAACCCTTCCCTGGGCACAAGTCAACAGATTGTGATTCCTGGGAGGCACAGGGGAAGATGGACTGTCAGAGACAGAAGGAGTGGGTACCAGGGCTGCCTGGCTCAATCCGGGCAATCAGAATCACCCTGCAAGGCTGAGATCTGATTTTGACTAGTACTTTGAATAGGAGAGGAAAGGGGGAAAGCACAGAGAACTTCCTCCCAATCCAGAAGAAGGGCATCCAGGGAACTGAGCCCAGCACTGGAGGCCTGCAACAGAACAGAGGAAGTTTGTGATTGTCTGGGGCTGCAAAAAGATCTATCTAAGGGATGCCCCACCTGGCAAAAACTATCCCCAGCACTTGAGGATCCAGGGACCATTCGTGATGGCCCTGGGAAATCCTGCTGAGGGCATCCGCTAGGACATTGTCCTTCCCTGGAAGATGAACTGCTATGAGGGAAGTGTTCAGGGAATAGGCCAGAGACCACAACTTCATTGCCTCGGTGCACAAGGCCAAGACCGAGTGCCCCTGTTTGTTGATGTACCACATTGTTGTGGTGTTGTCTGTTCTGACTTGTATCACCTTGTCATGGACAGATGCAGAAAAAGCTTAAGAGCTAAAAGACAGCTCTGAGTTCCAGCAAATTGATGTGGAGCAGAGATTCCTGGGGGGACCAAACTCCCTGAGTGGAAAGGTCGCCCATGTGGGCTCCCCAACCCAGAAGGGAAGCATCTGTAGTGAGAGTCAAGTCGTGAGAAGGGGAAATGAAGGGAACCCCCGCTCTTAAATTGCTCTGATCCTGCCACCACTGGAGAGCTAGGATCAAGGTTCGAGTCACTGTGACCAACTTGGAAAGGGGGTCTCTTCTCTGAGACCAAAAGGTTCTCAAGTGAAACTGAATGTCTCTCATCTGAAATCTGGCTCCTGCACAACAGCTGTGGATGCAGCCATGTGCCCCAGGAGCTGCAGAAAGTGTCTTGCTGGTCGAGAGACCTGCAGAGTGAAGGAAGAGGCCAGAGCCACTAAATTCCTTACCCTTTCTGGGGAAGAAAGGCTCTGGCTAGCTTTGCGTCCATTCCTGCCCCTATAAAGGTGAGTACCTGGACTGGTTCCAGAACCGACTTGTAGGTTTAGCAAAAACCCCGGCGGTGAGAAGCTGCTGGGTGACCTGCAGGTGAGATTTTACTTGTTCTGGGACTGGCCTACAATGAGCCAGTCATCTAGATAGGGAAAACAGCAATCCTCTGCCTCCTTAAGTGGGCCACTGGCACTGCTAGACACTTTGTGAATACCCTTGAGCAGAGGTAAGGCTGAAGGGCATTGCTCTGAACTGGTAATGACCTGAGGGCAGTTGAATCTGAGGTACTTTCATGGGATCTTCTGATTAGGACATGGAAATAGGCATCCTTGAGGTCCAGGGAGGCTAGCCAGTCCCCTGGCCTTAGGGAAGGTAAAACGATTGCCAGAGTTACCATTTTGAACTTTGGTTTCAAAAGATGCTTGTTCAGATATCTGAGATCTAAAATGGGCGCCACTCTCCTGTCTTTTGGGGTAAGGAAGTATCTGAATACAGACCCCTGCCCTGATGCAGGGAGGAACCTTTCTACTGCTCTGAGAGCTAACAGGGATGAGACCTCTGTTTCCAGAGCGAGGGTCTCTGAAGCACTTGCAGTAGAAAAGTCTGCTTCTCAACTTGGGAAACTTTTGAAGCTGAGAACCAGACCCTGGCTTACTACTTCCAGAACCCACTTGTCTGAGGGTAAAGAAGCCCAATTCTGACTGAAGTAAGCCAGCCTGCCCCCACTGGTACAGGAGACCGGCCCTGGGCACCCCATCAGGTGCCTGTTTCAGGAGTTTTAGGCTGGGGGTGGGAGCAGGTCTGCCCACCCTCGTCTGCCCCTGCCTCTGAAGAAGCCCCTCTGAGCATAGGCAGAGGAGGCCTGAGTCTGGTAGAAAGCGCCTGTGAAAAGGCCTACCCCTACCCCTGGGGCATGCCTTGAGGAGTGGCTTGCCGCTCCTTAGCCTGGGCAGTCTTGTAAGTAGTCCTATATTCATCCATCTTCTTCATGTAGTTCTCTGTCTGCTCTCCAAACAGAGAATTTCCCACCACAGGAAAATCCATAGCCTTAGTCTGGGTATCCTGTGACAAACTAGTACACCTGAGCCAGACCAACCTATGAAAAGCTACAGATGTGGCCATGACCCTAGAGGAAACATCATTAACATCCACAGCAGCATGAAACTGAACCTTAGAGGCTTCAATGCCATCAGCAGCCACCTGTTCTAGTTCACTAGCCAGCTGGCCATGGGCCTGCTTGGCCAATTGCATAACAGTATCCCATCTAGATTTCTGATACCTAATACCTGATACATAAGCCATATAATTTGCTTGCCTGAGTCCCAGAGAGGCTGCCATATACTGTTTTTTTGCCATGGCATCAATCTTCCTTGTCAGGAGGATGTGAAGCCAAGGGAATATTAGCTTTATCACAGGCAGCAGCCTGAACTACCCCAACATGACTGCATTGCTGAGAAAGGAATTCTGTATCAGGGCCTGACAATGTAACCTTCTGTCCATCTTTTTATCTACAGGAGGCACAGAATTAGGAGCTTTTAAAATTTTAATTGTTTGTTTCCTAAAAGACTTATGTAAAGGAATAGACAATCTCCTAGACTCTGGAATATCCATCATTTCTACAAAATCAGGCTCCTCTTGCTCATCCACAGCCTCTTCTAAAGGAAGCTGGAGGGTTTCAGCAACTTTTTATAAACATAAAATGAGATGGGGACTCAGACAGCATAGGGGAGATTCTAAAGGTCTGTCTGGGAGATGTCCGTTCAATGGGCACACCCAGACCTCCCCAGCCACATTCATACTGTTCATAATCCTCCTCCCTCCTCTGGTTCATAAAATTCCTCAATATTATAATCCTGAACCACTGGGACCGGACGAACTGACCTTTACCAGATAGTGGTGGTTCGGACGGACCCTGAGACAGTGACTGGACAATTTGTATGGCTTTTGTTATCTCTGCAGCAGTTGGAGAAGGAATTTTGGACTCCAGACCTGCTGATTTTCTTGTTTTCTTTACTGGAATTGGTTCCTCAGAACCAGCTTTTCTTTGCCCGAGGAAGTCTCTGGCCCTGGTCAGAGGGCACTCCTCTGGTTCGGTTGGCACCGAACCGGCTGGCCATCCGGTCAGCGGACTTTTGGCCTCTCGCCCCTAAGCCTGCCCAATCTTTTTCCAGGGTGGCTGCAGGAAATTCTTACATACCTGGCAGTCTGACTGAGGTGGTCAAACCCCAGACAACAAACATGTGGTGTGTGGGTCAGCCTTGGCAAAGACTTCCCACAAACATCACAGTGTTGAAACCCAGTGGGCCCGGTTTCTTTTGGGTTTCTACATAATGCCAGCCTAACCAAAAACCTGCCCTTTAACGGTGCCAGGACAAGACACCGTTATCGTGTTCCTAACCGTGTCACGGGTATTGAAAAACGAATAAATCCGGTTTTTAGAACCGATAAGAACCGGAACCGCACTCTAAAATAGTAACTTTTAGTTTTAAATGAGTTTTAACCCACTGATCGGTTCAAAACCGAACCGATAACTTACAAGTTCCACACAGACAAACCTTCATTTACTTACGGTTGCCACAGATAGAGCTTGAATCGAACGGTTTTATGGTTAAATAAAACTATTCTCGTTAAATCCAACCGAGAAAACACTTTTTAAACCGAGAAATGAACTGAGCAGAAGGAGAAATCTCCGGAGCGACTGTTCACTGAGGCGGAGTAAAGAATCTGACAGTTCGAGTTTGAAATGACACAGATAGAGCTGCTCTCGTGCCAAAATTCTATTTTGGAATGGTTTTAACCATTTCACTCCGGGGCAGTTCTAGAGCTGGATCAAACTGCTAATGTCTATAATATAGCAAGACTTCATGTTGTTTGAATGTGGCACAAGGCACAGCAGAGTGCCACATCACCCCTAGTGAGTGATTAGCAATCTAACTACTAGGAGGGCCTTACTGCTATTATACGAGTCCTAAATAATTTATTTTGATTCCAGACATTTGGAGAGTTAAAAAAAAAATTTTTATTCTTCCACCAACAGTTTAAGAATGCTGGTTCAAAATTGGAATACATCATTCCAGTCTTTCAGAAAATTTAGAGGAAGGAATGCTGACAGGAAGAATCTCTGTGCCATGCTAATCCAGCTCTCCATGACAGTGTAACATGGAGTAATGTAAGGCTTCCTAACGGCCAGACTGCAGCATTTGGAGACAGCCTTTATAGTTTTGTTTGTTAGAACTTGTGGACTCAGAGGCTCCAAATGGAGCCCAGAGTGAGAAGTAGGCCTGTGGTTGGGCCATGGCTTGTGGATGACAAGGAGCCAGCATTGTGGCTTGTGCAAGTGGCAACTACAGAGTCAGCACAGTCTGTCTGACTCTAGAGGGCTGCTGGTATTGTTAACAGTGCGATGGTGGTGTGGCGCTTGATTTTGAAGCAAGCAGCAGGCAGGGTAAACCAGGGATTGAGTGCAGCCACAAGTCAAGCAGTCCTAATAACTGGGAAAATACACTAGCCCCACAGACTTTAATGACTCGGCTGGTGTATAGTTGGGGGGGGAATAATACTTTCTCCAAGTGCTTAAAATGGTTTTACTAACCTGCCCCATACAAAATCTATCAGCATTTGGTTAGTGGAACCATGTTAGTTTTGACCCCCGGTTTTGCTAAATCGCTGCTTTTCATACATTGTCTGCATGCAATTCCAGGGGTCAGAATCGGCACCAGCCTACTAGTCAAATGCTGGTAGATTTCGTATAGGGCTAGTAAGAGTTTCCCTCATCTAGCCTTGTGGGCTTGTACTGGAGAAAACATTTTAGTAAGTACACCAGCTGGGTCAGTGGAAAAGATGGTAGGGCTAGTCAGTAGTCACTAGTGGCCTGTTGGCTAGTGACTGAAACTTGGCCCTTGCTGTGCTGCGGACTGAAAATCAGTCCAGAATGCCTATATGTTCTAATCTTGTTGGCAGCTTAAGGGTTCATTTACACCCCTGCAGTCCTGATGTGGTTGTTGGTTCTTCTGATATTGCTGGAGGGGCGAAGGGGAAGGTTGTGCTCTTCCTCTGGGTGGTGGAGAATCTGGTGCTGTTGCGGAACTGCTTGCTTTGAATAACAGAAAAAATGCTGGCTTTCACTGAACTTTACACTTGCATTAAAATGGATGGGGGAAACTGGATTTCAAGCAAGCGGCTGACAGCTAGATAGAAGTGAAGTCAAGGCTGCTGCCCACCACCACCTCCTCAGCTGCTTGACACTTCAGTGCTTTCGCATTTGAATAATGACGCTGTTGCACTGGCAAACCCATACATGTATCCTGATTTGTGGAAGTTATGACGGTAAGTTATTGTTCCCTGCTAACATGGGCATCAGTTTATGGATTGAAACTGAAGAAACTGACAAGTACTGTTTTTATTTGTTCATGATTTTAGTGTCTCCTTTCCCAGTGAAAAGTGATATGGCATAGATTAACATTAAAGTCATACATGTTTTTGCTGTACAATAGAATGTTTAGAAGTCAAAATGGCTTACGAGAAAAGAATCATAAGAAGATGAGGCCATCTTGCAAGTGCATGAATCTGGCTTGACGTTTGTGAGACTACCCTAAAACGTGTAGAGAGGAGTAAATTGGCGCTATCTTTGAGTAGCTGGTTTGCAGTTACATTTTGAAAGACTGTGTAGACAGAAAGAAAATGTTTAGTGGTACTGGTCACCCACTGCTACTGTTGCATGATTGTCTGTGCCATATAATTCCAACACCAGATTACTATAATGGGCAGGTAAATAGCGACAGGAGCAGAGTGGAGATTGTGGCAATGGAGGAAGACTGATCTTGGTGCAGTACAACATCCATGACAGTGTGGCCTGACCAGAGGAGCTGAGCAAGCATCGGTAAACCAGGTTGTATTTTTGGCACAGTTTGTCGTTTGTCATTGTTGTTTTGGTACGGTTTGTCATTTGTCATTGTAGTTTCAGTATGTCTGCTTGTCATTGGTTGTCACTGACTTTCTCAAGGTTGAACAAGTGTAAAGAGAACCAAAAATAGTAGATACTGGAACAGTGAGTGGAGAACCCATCCCTGCGTACACGTCAACAGAAGAATAACTATGTCTGAGCTGAGCAAAGTCAAACCTGGTGCCCAGAAAAGAAGACTGGCAAACTTGTCAGGTCTGTTGGCAGCATCATCTGATCCAAAACAACGCAAGATATCACTGTCGCTGTTTACAAGTCTACAAAACAATGGCAGTACCCTGCAGAACAAAAATACTTCTGAGGCACTGGTAACAAAAGAAGGTAGACAAAGTGTATCTCTGTGTTTTTTACCAGCTGCACTGCAAGTCGGATTCTAGATATTCAAGAAATGCAGCCAGTGGACTCTACAATGGGAACAGTTGCGCAACTTGATACTGAGAAGACTAAGAATCCCAATTTTCAATGCCCAAGAAGGACTGCCTCTCAATCTGAAAAGGTTGCCTTTGTTCAAAGACATTCATTTCAGCCTGGACCAACTGACATTAAAGGCCTACCATACAATCATGCAAGAATCTATAAGTGGATACTTCCTGGAAGCAATAAAGTTATACCAAGGAACTGGGTTACTATGCAGGTGATTGACAGTTTGGTGCATTCTATCCACTGCAGTATCTGCATGGCATTTTCTAATGTGGAAACTAGATCTGTGGCAGGATACAAAGACTTTAATCATATCTACCAAGGCATGGTGGAACATGAGGATTCCAAAGTGCACACTGCAGCTGTGCATTCATATCTGGCATGCAGAGCAGATGCTGATATTGAAATGCTGGTGAACAAAGATACGGTTGAGAGTCGGAGGAAACAAGTTCAGCAGAACATTGATGTTATCAAGAGGATTACTGAAGTTGTTAAATTTATGGGACGCCAGTGCCTACCATATCGTGAAAAAGATGAAGCTTTATATAGCTTGGAGAATCCAGTGCTTAACCATGGAAATCTCTTGGAGTTGATTCTTCTAGTCTCCCAATTTGATATTCCTCTGAATACACACATCCAATAAGTTGTAGAGCAGAGCAAGAAGAGAAAACAGAGAATGGAGAAAGAAAATGCTGCTTCTGAAGCTCGTGGCCGTGGAGGGCTGATTACCCTGTTGTCTAAGACAACAGTAAATCAAATTGTAGAGATTATTTTGCAGATAATCAGAGACGGCATTGTAAGAGATGCTATAGACCAGAAGATCAGCATTCAGATGGACACCGCACAGGACACTGGTGTGACTGATCAAGTGGCCATCATTTTATGGTATGTGAAAGACCTTAAAGTTCATGAGCGTCTCTTTGCTGTGGTAGTGGTACAGGACACTTCTGTACAGGGAATGCACAAGGTTTTAAAAGAGAACTTTGACAGGCATGGACTCGATATGAAGAACATCGTCGGGGAGTCATTTGATGGTGCAGCCAACATGAGGAGCAAGTTTGTAGGGTTGGGTTACAAGCATTGATAAAAAAGGATTCATCAATCAGTGTGTATACCTAGTGTTATGCACATGTTCTCAATTTATTTGTCTCTGATTGTGGTGAAGCAGTTGTGGAAGCAAAGACACTCTTTGGGTTGCTACAAGGGATGTCAGTCTTCATTAGTGAATCTCACAAAAGGATTACTATATGGGAATCTAGCACTGATGGGATGGGACAAGACAAGCTCAGATGGCTTCAAAAGATTGGTGAAACTAGATGGTGGCAAAACCAATAGCACTGGCATGTATCTTTGGAGCATACGAAAATCAAGAAAAGAATATTTATGTGTCACTTATCCAGACTTTGCTTTTTATTAGTACCGCTGGAAAGTTTGATGCAAAAGCTGCCAGTGAGGCAGAGTCACTGCTTGACAAATGGAAAAAGTTTGATGTTATCTTGATAGCCTTTGCGTTTATGAAGATCTTTACAGTAATTGAGCCAGCATCAAAGTATCTGCAGACTAAGGAACTAGACTATCTTTCAGCATGGCGCATGATGGATCACGCTAAGATGGAGTTGCAACAGTCTGACTTAATGAACATCCAGCAGAAGGCTTATAACTTTGTTGCTAGAAGACAAGAAGAAATTGATGATTTAGGTATTGATATTGACATTGAGGATCATCTGCCAAATAAAAGGGTATCCAAGAAGAAGAAAATACCCGGGGAAAATATCAGTGACAAACGTGTGGTGGATCCCGTGAAGCGATTTGAATGTGAAGTGTACACTCACATTATGGATCAAATTCGGATGAGCTTAAGTGATCGCTTTAATAACAACAAGCAACTGATTCTGGATACCGGCTGCATGGACCCACGTCACTTCGAAAGTATAATTCAAGATGGCATACCAGATGAAAGTCTGCAGAAAGTGGCATCATTGGCAGAAGTAGACCGCAGCAAACTTAAACTGGAGTTGTTGACTTTTGCTAAAATATTCGGACAACTGCAAAGATCGCTTCCTGAAGAATACAGTGAAGATGGGTTAACGGAGGATGTCGACTTTCATGACTCTGAAGACTCTGAAAACACTTGTGAAGGTGAAATTAGTGACCAGAATGGGCAACGAAAGAGAGACGATTTGCCAGACAAATGCAAGTCCTGCAAAGAATGCCTAATGTGCTGTTATAAAATTTTGGCTCAATACAACATGCAATCGTCTGTGTTTTCAACCTTGTTCGTTGTCTATGAGTACCTGTTACCTTTATCATTTACCCAGATGTCCTGCGAAAGAGCTTTCAGCAAGCTAAAGATAATAAAGACTCGACTGCTCTCATTGCTGGGACAAGAGAAACTAGAGGCATTCATGATTATGGCGACTGAGAGAGACCTTCTTGATGGAGTGCGCGCAGAAGATGTCATCCAGAAACTAATTCAGTGATGCAAAGCACACAAACGAGTACTGTCAGTTTGACATTGGAAGGCTACTGTTCATTTAGAGGGCCAAAGCCAGATGCTAGGCTAAACATGCCTGGGTCCAGAACTTATTCTCATCAGTCTGACGCTTGCAGCCCACCATCCATTTGCAACCTGGAGAAAGCGTTGGCGTACAGAGGGAGTAACAGGGGATCATGTGTCTTGTCCAGCCAGATCTCCCTGAGGATGACGATAGAGTCTACAGTGACTAAATAAAACTGTATACACTGTTTTGGATAATGGTTGTGTTATTGAGACCATATCATTGAAGTGACTATATAAATAACATTGTATACAATGTTCTGGTTAATGGTTGTGGTGTTGAGACCTTATCATTCAGTTTGTATGTTTTTCATACCTTGTGTGTGACATAGATACACAAACACAGGTCAGTTTATTAAATGACTCTCCAGACACAATGTTGGCAGACTTTAATGTATACCTGATCAAATGTCACAATGAAAAGCATACAGACTGACACACAAACATGAAAAAATTACTCACCTTAGTAACGTTGTTTCTTCTAATGGAGTCTTGCTATATTATGACCTATGCAGTTTGACCCAGCCTTCGAACTGCTCCGGAGGTGAAAGAGTTAACTTTCCATGCCAGGCATGGAATCTTGATGCGTGCTCGGTTGATAACTCTGTCTGTTGTTCTTCAAACTCAAACTGTCAGATCTTTACGAGCAAAACTCACTAAGATTCTGTGTGGAAGCTGTAAACCTACACTAGCCAACTGGCTACTAAATATAACACATTTTTTGGCCCCAAAACAAAGACTCAAGTCAGGGGATCCAAAAAATAAAACACCAACACCCAAACACCCCAAAAAAGAGGGGTGAAAAAACAAGGTGGGCATCTACTAAGTGCCAACACTGCACTGCCCACCCACATCCCAAAAGCAGAGGTTCTGAGAGGGGCAGGAAGGGGGGGAGGTCATAATATAGCAAGACTCCACTAGAAGAAACAACATTACAAAGGTGAGTAATTTTTTCTTCAAACAACATGAAGTCTTGCTATATTATGACATATGCAGACTACACAGCAGTACCTCCGTGGAAGAGGGACAGAACCTACTTAGGAAATAGGCTCTGAAGCACAGCTGTGTCAAACCAAGCATCACTCCTAGCCTGGATGTCCAGGGAGTAATGCTTAGTGAAAGTGTGAACTGTTTTCCAGGCAGCTGTGACATATTCTATGATAGGATGTCCCTGGCTGCAGCCAGGACTAGCTGTACCTCTAGTAGAGTGAGCCTCAGGCCTGAAGGGGAACCTCACCCAGTTTTTGATAACAAAATTGGATAAGAGACAATCCACCTGACAATGGATCTTTAGTGGCAGGTTTCTCTTTCACCAACCTCACCATAAGTGAGGAACAGTTGGAGGGAGTCAAACCTGTGACCCTTGGTACGCCTATGTAGTAACTAAGGGCTCTCTTCACATCTAGTTGCAGCCTCCTCTCGCCAGAGGAGGAATGGTCAGTAGTACTCGGGAAGAGATATAGATTGATTAGCTGTGGAAATCAGAAACCACCTTAGGCAAGAACTTCCTGTTGGTCCTGAGGACCACTTTATCTCTGTGAAAGGAGATAAAATCAGACTCCACTGACAAAGCTTGTAATTCACTTATGCGTCTGGCAGAAGTGATGGCTACCAGAAACACAGTTTTCCAAGTCAAGTACTTAAGCTCTGCTGAAGACAAGGACTCAAAGGGGGGTTGCATAAGCTGAGCAATGCAAACATTAAGATCCCAGGCGGGAGCAGGGTCCCTGAATGGAGGGTTGGTGTGAAGCAATCCCTTGAAAAACTTGGAGAATACAGGGTGAGAAGAAAGAGAAGAGGGCTTTCCTGCTGATATAAAAGCAGAGACAGCTGCCAAGTGCACTTTCAGGGTAGCTGGCCTACGCCCCAAAGTATTTAAGTGGACCATATAATCCAGGACTGTGGGCAAATCAGCAGATTCTGGGGAAATATGCTTTCCAGAGTACCATATGGAAAACCTTTTCCATTTAGAATTATAAGTAGCCCTGGTAGAAGGCTTCCTAGAAGCTTTCAAGATATTGAGTACACCTTGAGAAAGGTGTAGGTCAGCAACTCTAACTCTTCAAGAGCCAGGCCTTGAGATTGAGGGATTTGAGATTCGGGTACCAAACTCTCCCCTGGGCACAGGTTAACAGATTGTGATTCCTGGGAAGACACAGGGGAAGGTGGACTGCTAAGGACAGAAGGAGTGGATACCAGGGCTGTCTGGCCCAATCTGGAGCAATCAGAATCATCTTGCAAGGTTGAGATCTGATTTTGACTAGCACCTTGAACAAGAGAGGGAAGGGGAGGTAGAGAAACTTCCTTCCCAGTTGAGAAGGAAGGCATCCAGGGGACTGAGCCCAACACTGGGGGCCTGCAGCAAAATAGCGGAAGTTGGTGATTGTCTGGGGCTGCAAAGATCTATCTGAGGGTGCCCCACCTGGCAAATACTACCCAGTACAAGGGGGTCCAGAGACCATCTGTGATGGCCCTGGGAAATCCTGTTGAGAGCATCTGCCAGGACATTGTCCTTGCCTGGGAGGTGAACTGCCATGAGGGAGGTGTTCAGGAATAAGCCAGAGACCACAACTTCATTGCCTCGGTGCACAAGGTCAAGACCGAGTGCCCCTTGTTTGTTGATGTACCACATTGTAGTGGTGTTGTCTGTTCTGACCTGTACCACTTTGTTCTGAACAGATGCAGAAAAAACCTGAAGTGCTAGAAAACTGCTCTGAGTTCCAACAGATTGATGTGGAGCAGAGATTCCTGAGGGACCACAATCCTGGTGGTGAGGTTGCCCATGTGAGCTCCCCACCCCAAGAGGGACGATCTGTAGTAAGGGTCAAGGAGTGAAATTGAGGATGAAAGGAACCCTTGTCTCAAGGTTGCTCTGATCCTGCCACCACTGTAGGGCCTGGATCAGGGTTCGAGAGTACTGGGATCAATTTGGTTAGAGGATCTCCTTTGAGACCAGAAGGCTCTCAAATGGAACTGAATGTCCTCATCTGAAATCTTGCTCCTGCACTACTGCTGTGGAGGCAGCCATGTGCTCAGGAGCTGCAGAAAATGCCTTGCTGGTCGAGACCTGCAGAGTGAAGGAGGAGACCAGAGCCACTAGGGTCTTTGCTCTTTCTAGAGGGAGGAAAGCCTGGCCTGCTTTGTGTCCAGTTCTGTGCCTATGAAAGTGAGTAGCTGAACAGGCTCTAGAACTGACTTTGGAGATTGAGAAGGAAACCTAGAGATGTAAGCAGCTGCTGGGTAACCTGAAGGTGTACTTGATTTGGTTCGAGACTGGCCCACTATGAGCCAGTCGTCCAGGTAAGGAAAGATGGCAACTTTTGCCTTCTTAAATGAGCAACTGCTACTGCCAGGCATTTGTGAACACCCTTGGGGCAGAGGTGAGGCCGAAGGGCATTGCTCTGAACTGGTAATGGCCTGAGGGCAGTTCGAATCTGAGGTACTTTCGTGGGAGCTTCTGATGAGAACATGGAAGTAGGTCATCTTGAGGTTCAGGATGCTAGCCAGTCCCTGACCTTAGAGAGGGTAAAATAATTCCCAGAGTCACCATTTTGAATTTTGGTTTTAAAAGGTGCTTGTTTAGGTATCTGAGAACCAGGATGGGCCGCCATTCTCCTGTCTTTTGGGGTAAGGGAGCACCGTGAGTACAGTCCTTGCCCTGGTGCAGGGAGGTACTTTTCTACAGCTCTGAGCCAGAGGGGTTGAGACTGCTCTCAGAGCGAGAGCCTCTGATGGATTTGCAGGTGGAAAGGATCTGGTTCTCATCTTTGGAAATTTTTGAAGCTGAGAACTAGTCCCTTGGCTTACTACTTCCAGGACCCACTTGTCTGATGTTAAAGACTCCCAGTCCTGGATGAAGTAAGCCAGCCTGCCCCTACAGGTAATGGAGAATCGCCCTGGCCTCCCATCAGGGTGCCTGTTTGGCAGGGGCTTGGGCTGAGGTGGTGAGCAGGTCTGCCTGCACTCGCCTGCCTCCCCTCTGAAGAACCCCTCTAGGCATAGGCTGAAGAGAAGGCCTGGGCTTGGTAAAAGGTCTGTGAAAAGGCCTGCCCCTGCCCCTGAAAGCTGCCTCTGAGGAGTGGCCTGCCTTTCCTGGCCTGTGCATCCTATAAGTGGTCCTATATTCATCCATTTTCTTCATGTAATTCCTCTGTCTGCTCCCCAAACAGAGAGTTACCCACAACAGGAAAATCCATGGCCTTAGCCTGGGTATCCTGTGAGACTAGTACACCTGAGCCAAGTCATTCTGGCGAAAGCCACAGATGTAGCCATGACTCTTGAAGATACATCATTAGAGTCCACTGCAGCATGGAATTGCACCTTGAATGCCTCAATACCATCAGCAGCCACCTGCTCAGCTCCTTGGCAGCTGGCCAGGGACCTGTTCTCAGAGCCATAACAGTATCCCATCTGGATTTCTGGTATCTTGCAACATAGGGCCATATAATTTGCCTGTCTGAGTCCCAAGGATGCTGCCATGTACTGTTTCTTTGCTATGGCATCAATCCTCCTGGAGTCCTTGTCAGGGGTGTAAAGCCAAGGAATATTTGTTTTATCACAGGCTACAGCCTGCACTACCCCAACATGGCTGCATTGTTGTGAAAGGAACTCCGTGATCAGGGCCTGACAATGTGTACCTTTTGTCCATTTTTTATCCACAGGAGGTATAGTGTGAGGAACTTTTAACATTTTTATTGTCTGTTTCGAAAGATTTATGTAAAGGAATAGACAATCTCCTAGACTCTGGGATATCCATCATTTCTACATAGTCAGGCTCCTCCTTTCATCCACAGCTTCTTCCAAAGGGAGCTGGAGGGTTTCAGCCACTTTCTTATAAAACATAAAAATGAGAAGTGGACTCAGAAAGCCTAGGGGAGACACTCCTGAAGGTCTGTCTGGAGAGATGTCCGTTCATGGGCACATCCAGACTTTCAAAATCACATTCACTCTTCATAATCTTCCTCCCCTCCTCCGTTCATAAAATTTCTATATCATATTCTTGAACCGGTGGCACCGACCGAACCGACCGCTTACCTGATGGTGCCAGTTCGGTCGGAACCGGGGAAAGCGACTGGACAATTTTGATCGCTTATTCCCTGCAGCGTTGGAGAAGGAAATTTTGGCTCCACATCTGCTGATTTTCTAGTCCTTGCTGGGACTGACTCTCCAGTCAGCCTCCGCTTGTTCGAGGAAGTCTCGCCCTGGTCAGAGGGCACTCCTCCATCCCGAACCGGCTGGCCATCCGGTCAGCGACTTTTGCTCTCGCTCCTGAGCCTACCAACTCTCTTATCCAGGGTAGCTGCAGGAAATTCTGCAAATCTGGCAGTCTGCATTGGGGTGGTCAAACCCCAGACAATAAACACATAGGGGTGTGTGGGTCAGCCTTGGCCAAGGCTTCCCCACAGACACTACAGTGCTGAAACCCAGTGGGCCCGGTTTTCTTTGGGTTTCTCAGACATAGTGCCAGCCTAACCAAAAACTCCTGCCCGCTTACAGCACTCGCTGACAAGACACCCTTATCGGTTCCCAACCGTGTCACGGGTCGTGGAAAAAACCGTAATGAAATCCGTTTTTTTTAGAACCGATAAGAACCAGGAACCACACTCTAAATGCAATTTAATAGTTTAACAACAACCTGATCGGTTCAAACCGAACCAATAATATCGTTTGCAAGTTCCACACAGAAATAATGTAAAACCTATCTATTGCTTACAATACCACAGACAGAGCTTGAGTCGACCGGTTGCGGTTAAAATATAGACAAAATGTGGTTTAAAACCGAGAAATTACACTTTTTAACCAACAAAATGAAACGAACAGCAGGAGAAATCTCCGGAGCGACTGTTCAGTGAGGCGGAGTAAAGAATCTGACAGTTTGAGTTTGAAGAACAACAGACAGAGTTCTCAACCGAGTCGCGGCCAAGATTCCATGCCTGGCATGGAAAGTTAACTCTTTCACCTCTGGAGCAGTTCGAAGGCTGGGTCAAACTGCATATGTCATAATATAGCAAGACTTCATGTTGTTTGAAACACGTCAGTTTATTAAATGACTCTCCAGACAGTAAGTTGGCAGACTTTAATGTATACCTGATCAAATGTCATAATGAAAAATGTACAACATAAATGTTACAATACAGATTGTGTTTAGAGGTAGGGAAAGTGCAGGGATAGATTAGGATGAACAGAGGCTGTGTAACAAAGGCTCTTGAGTAAAAGGCCCATTTTCAAGAGTGTCCAGGCAAATGGTTTCTCTTAACACCTACTTTACCTTTGACGGCCCTTTAACCACTCTTTACCTCTCTCCCTTCCCCCGCTTCATAGTTGAGGCAACAACACTGAACTGGATGGCCCTGTTTTTAACCCCTAACTTGAGCACCAGCTCAGCCTCCCGTCACTCTTGGGCAGCAGTTCTTATTGGTTACATATAAATGTGTCTCCATTTTATTTGTGGTGCACTAAAGTTATGCAATGTCTCCCTTGCTGTAACACCACCTGACTAACTATATGTTGTACGTAACTGCTTTTCAATTTCCCATTTCACCTTGGGTGTACCTGAAATGAGCCAGTGTGCCTCTTACCAACTATAAATGACTAAATTCATGTAACACAATGCAGGACAGTGTAATGCAGTATAAAAGTCAACATTTGCAGCACTAAAATCACTAGTATAACACAGTCAAGTAGTGTGTGTTTTTACACCTTGAGATGGCATTCAGTTAACCTTTTATTGATTCTGACTTTTTTGTTAAATCTAATTATGCTGCCTTCTAGTTACCCTGAATTTCCTCTATTGTAGATTTGCTGCTCCTTTTCACTGTCTTCACAATCTGTAACATCAGTAACACCAATACAGACCATTGAGATGTATAGCGTGGAGGAGTTATTGAGGACATAGAATGTCTTAGACATATGAATGGAAAGCAGTAGCTGTTGAGGGGAACTATATGTATATGTAGATCTGAAGGCATTCCAAAGCAAAATAATGAATTTTCCAAAACTTATCGAAAATGCCATGGTAAACACATTTTTCACTGTGTATATAATAAGCAAGCACCTCGGTCTCTTCAGAGATCAACCTCATTTCTGTCTTAAGGCAGAGCATTGCAGGTTACATCCTCGTTTTGTTTAATTGGGGCTAACAATACTACTGTAACAACACTGTGTTGGGGGCACATAGGTTGCTTCTGGCAAAATCTTAGCACAGCACACATTGCACTGCACTATTTTTTTCCTCTTTATATCCAGTTGACTCACAAACTGTTCAGACAGGGAAAGTGTAGGGAAAGGTAGGGCCTCAACCTCCGGAGGTGTGCCTTGCTAGGCGCTGAGCTTAACCATTGATTTTGTTTAAGTAGGAACTGTTCGTTCACCTGCAGCCATGCAGCAGGACAGTGAGGTTATCAAACAATGCCAGCAGCATTTTGCAAGGTAGCAGAGTTCTTTTTAAATCAAAGGGACTAAAGCCTCCGAATAGTCACCTTTACCAGTAATGAAATGGCTTTCTTACAAATGTGGAATACATGCTGATCTTATACTTGGCTACAGCATGCCAGTGTAACAGTCTGTGCTTGGTCACAGTTTATACACTAGGCATGCTGTGGTTGCGCCAAGGCCCCTGCACTTTGTAGTGGGGCCTCCCCGGACCAGTACCAAGACCCCTGAGACTTTCTAGTGGGCCTCCCGGGGGCCAGTACCAAGGCCCCCCACGGACCCATTTCCAGGTGGGCCCTTTGCTTTTCAGTCTGACCCTGGATAGTGAGAGAGTCTGCCTCTAACCAGAAATGGAGAGGCGACCTGGACACTCACATCAGGACTTTGACTGAGAGGCAGATGGCTGGGTAGAGGTAGCTCTTCTTTGGCTCCTTCTGCTCCTGCCTCTGAAAGACCCCCTGTACTGGCAAAAGACAGATTGGGGATAGGGATTGTAAGGCCTGGGGACAAAACTTCTGCCCCTACCATCCCTGGGACGGGATCTCTGAGGGGTGATGGGTTTAGGCTTGGACGAGTGGCCTTATACTCATCAATGTTTTTCATGTAGTCAGTGGTTCTGCAAACAAACAACATATTTTGATCACAGGGAAAATCCTTGGCCTTGTTCTGAGTGTCTGTGGTCAGTCTGGTTGTTCTAAGCTAGGTGAAGCGTCTCAGAGAGATGGCATGGGCCATTGCCCTAGAGGCTGCGTCACTGTTGTCATCTATCATGTGGAATTGGTACATAGTAGCTTCCAGGACAGTTTTTGATGTATCCACCAGCTCCTGCACCATAGAGTCTGATCCGTTGCGGGCGATAGCCTGGACAGATTTCCAAAGGGCTTTCTGATATTTGGCTGTGAATGCCATATAAGAAGAAAGCCTAAGAAGCAGGGAAGCTGTGGCATATTTTGTTTGGTTATAAAGTCAATTTTCTTGGAATCCTCAGCTAGAGATTATGACCTTTCACAAGCTGCCTGTCTGACACTATACTGCGGGCTAGGTGTGCAGACAGGAACTCGGTACCATTTTTAGACAATTCATATTTTCTCTCAAGCCACTTATCGACCCCTGATACTGAAGTGGTGTGTTGAAGCACCTTCATGTTTTTTTTTTCTAAATGCATTATAGATAGGGACGACCAGAGTCTTTGAGGATGAAAGAGTCTTCATCTCCCTATAATCTTCGTCTTCATCGACATCCTGGTTGGGCTCCTGTGTAGGGAGGTCCAGGGTATCCAGTATATTTTTTATAAATATAAACATAGAGGAAGGATCCTCGTGGTCACCCAGGGGATCCCCAAGGTGAGGGTCTGGGGACTCCTGGGGCTCAAGGCCCTCAAAATCCATGTCAGGGGCATCATAAAATTGATCATCATCTGCGTCACCCTCACAGTCTACAGAAGAGAGAACTGTGGAAGAGTGCATGCCAGCCCCAGTAAATCGAGAACCCATCTTTTGAAGGGTCTGAAACAGTTGCCATACTTTTTCCATATCTTGCATTGACGGAAGAACCTGCACAGTGTATAAGTTTCTTTTTTCTGTATGCTTTAAGCTGCCTGTTGTCTCGCTATTGGCTTTCCCGGGAGCATATCTGTCTTGACATAATTTCTTTTGAGCCACTTCATCAGAGGCTTGATCAAGCTTCCTTTTTTCATCACTCTTATTATTTTTCAATTTGTGAGGAACTTCATCTTTGGAAGCTTTATTTTTTGGCTGGGATCTAGAGGGTTCTCAGCACCTCTGCTTTGGTATTAGTATTTTGAATGGCCTCGTTGGAAGCTTTTGATTTATCCTCAGCCATAATAATTACAGTTTTGTTTGCTATGTTCGCCAATTTAAGCAAAGCAAACCAGTTCTGGACCTACGAGCCGAATGTAGGTTTCTGTGAAAATGCCACCAGCCAGTCCTGCCCCAGTTAATAAACTCTGTCTATTACTAGTGCCTTTTTTTTTTGGTTGTAAAACTGGGATCTATACCAGTGCCAATCGTAACAGAAACCCAGTAATACTCAACTGCGCACTGGTGGCTGCTGAACCCTTACAGACAGTCCTGACATAGATAATACCAAGGTCCAGTAATATAACAAAATAGGTTTCCTCGTAATTGCCAATCTAGAGAGAAAACTCCCAGGCACTGTTTAAATTTGAAATCTACTGCAGGTGCCCTGCAGTAAACCCCTGCGAGGTCTGAGGTAAAAAACAAGGCAACTGTCCCTAATTCGACGGTTCCCACAAGAATTTGCCCCCAAAATGAAGGAAATCATCAAAAATAAACACCCGTGATAAAATTAGACTTTAAACTACATAAATCTGTCTATTACTACAAATAAAGTCAAAA
The DNA here is from genome assembly GCA_016271365.2 of Neoceratodus forsteri. Taxonomy (NCBI): domain Eukaryota; kingdom Metazoa; phylum Chordata; order Ceratodontiformes; family Ceratodontidae; genus Neoceratodus; species Neoceratodus forsteri. The sequence goes on from CM057458.1 coordinate 523,492,259, forward strand.
TAGCACCGATGCACTAAAAATAAAAAATGTGTGCAGCGCTAATGAAAAAGTAAAACTTTCACTCAGCACACTAAAGGGAATAATTTATGAGGAAAACTTTACCCAGATAAGCACTAGGAGGCTGCCAACAAGGAAAGTTGGGAGACGCCTTGGAGGCAATATTGCTCTGTCCAGCGAAGAAAAAATTCTGAAGCATTCAACAGCTCTCACTCAGCTCACACCCCCTCCTGTCTTTTGATTGGCTTGGCCCTATGCTCATTTAAATATCTCTTAAAGGCACACTTCCGGGCAGTTGCACCTAGCCAGCTAAGTGCAAAAAAGTTACTGATGCTAAAGGACTCCTGGGGTAAGAAAAGGAAAGAATACAGATCCTTGCATTTACACACTTTCTTCATAACAAATAGGACAGGGTCCTATTCTACCCTGTCACATTTAAATGGCTGCAGTGCCAGGTACCACTGTATGATTCTGGAATTGTTATCATTCATCTGGTTGAGCCAACAGAGAGGATTGTGATCAGTTACAAGAACAAAATCAGTTCCTAGCAAATAAAATCTGAGGGACTCCATGGACCACTTTGCTGCTAAACACTCCTTTTCGACAGTGGAGTACCTTTTTTCTCTGTCATGCAATTTCCTACTTATATACAGAACAGGATGTTCCTTCCCATCTATATTTTGACTTAGGACAGCACCTAGGCCTACCTCAAAAGCATCTGTTTGTAGCAGAAATGGTTTCTCAAAGTCTGGGCTTCTTAAAACAGGTGCTGAACATAATGCAGCTTTTAATGCTTGAAAAGCTTCATCACATTCTGGAGTCCATTTCACATTATTTGGGTACCGTTTATTTGTGAGTTCAGTGAGGGGAGTAGCTAACTCAGCAACGTTGGGAACAAATCTCCGATAATAACCAGCTAGCCCTAAAAATGACCTGACATGTTTCTTTCGTTTTAGGTACAGGGCTGTTAGCTACAGCTTCTATTTTAGAAATCTCTGGTTTGACTTTTCCATTTCCCAACACATAGCCTAAATATCTAGTTTCCTGCATGCCCAATGTACATATAGTAGGATTAATAGAAAGACCTGCATTTTTGATAGCCTGGATAACTGCTCGTAGGTGTTCCATGTGACTTTTCCAGTCTGGACTGTACACTACGACATCATCCAGGTACACAGCACAATAACCAGTGTGAGGGGATAAAATAACATCCATGTACCGCTGAAATGTAGCTGGCGCACCATGTAAACCAAAGGTCATGGTGGTGAACTGATAGAATCCTATAGGGGTGGCAAATGCAGTTTTACCTCTGGATTCTTTAGCTAAAGATATTTGCCAGTAACCCTTGATGAGATTGAGGGTACTGATATACTTTGCACTTCCCAGTCTGTCCACCAAATCATCTACTCTGGGCATAGGTTAACTGTCAAATTCTGACACTTAAGTTTTCTGAAACTAAGGCATATTCTAATACCCCTTCTTTTTTGTTTACAATTAGCATGGGAGATGACCAAGCAGTCCTCGACTTCTCAATGATACCCAATTTTTTCATTTTTTGTATTTCCTTAACCACATCAGCTTTTAACCACTCTGGTAACCTGTATGACTTTTGCTTCTGGACGAGCATTCTTTGTCAGTATTACGTACTCAACGCCTTTTGCTCGGCCTGGTACCATGGTAAAAGTAGTGTTAAATGTCTTTAGCATATTACGAATGACTGCTGTGTGTTCTGAGGTTAAGGAAACATTCACCTTTACAGCATCAACATTTACAGTTTATTCCAGTCTATCATAAGCTACATCAATATCTTCCTTATCAGTTTCTGGTAAAACTAGAAAGGCAGCTTTTGGCATTTTTTTCAACCCATTTCTTGAGGAGATTTGCATGGTATATCTTGGTAGGATTTTTCTTGTCAGGGGTCTCAGTCTCATAGTTAACAGTGCCAGTACATCTAAGAACCTTATATGGCCCTTGCCACTTCATTAACAACGTATTTTCTGTTGTGGGTAACAATAGCAAAACCTTTTCACCTGGCTCGAAAACTTTTTCTTTTACCCCTTGGTCATAATATACCTTCTGCTGGTTTTGAGCCTCTTCCTGATTAATATGGGCAATTTCAACATATTTTTCCAGCTCCTTTCTCAGGGCACAATTATAAGAAGATATAGATTGTTTCTGAGTGGGGTTATCTTCCGACGTTTCTTTTATCACATCCAGTGGCCCTCTTGGCTGCCTACCATACAGCATTTCAAATGGAAAAAACCCTGTTGATGCCTGTGGCACTTCTCTGTAAGCAAAAAGTAAGTAAGGCCAGTAATGGTCCCAGTCTTGACCTTCCCCTTTTACAAACCTTTTTAACATGCGTTTTAAGGTTTTGTTAAAACGCTCAACAAGACCATCTGTCTGAAGGTGATAGGGGGAGGTTCTTATGGCAGTGATACCTAGCAGTCTGTATAGCTCCTTAAGCAGTGCAGCACAAAAATTACTACCCTGCTCAGTAAGAAAAAATTACTCACCTTAGTAATGTTGTTTCTTCTAATTGAGTCTTGCTATATTATGACCTATGCAGTGAGTCCCAACCTTCGAACTGCTCTGGATGTGAAAGAGTTAACTTTCCATGCCAGGCATGGAACTTTGAGCTCGAGCTCAGTTGAAAACTCTGTCTGTTGTTCTTCAAACTCAAACTGTCAGATCTTTACAAGCAAAACTCACTAAGGTTCTGTGTGGAAGCTGTAAACCTACACTAGCCAACTGGCTACTAAATATAAGAACACATTTTTTGGTCCCAAAACAAAGACTCAAGTCAGGAGACCCAAAAAATGAAAAACACAACACCCAATCACCCCAAAAAGAGGGGAGAGAAACAAGGTGGGCATCTACTAAGTGCCAACACTACACTGTCCACTCACATCCCAAAAGCAGAGGTTCTGAGAGGGCAGGGGAGGAGGTCAATATAGCAAGACTCATTAGAAGAAACAACATTACTAAGGTGAGTAATTTTTTCTTCAAACAACATGAAGTCTTGCTATATTATGACATATGCAGACTACACAGCAGTACCTCCATGGAGGAGGGACAGAACCCTACTTAGGAAATAGGCTCTGAAGCACAGCTGTGTTAAACCGAGCATCACTCCTAGCCTGGATGTCCAGGGAGTAATGCTTGGTAAAAGTGTGAACTGTTTTCCAGGTAGCTGCTTGACATATCTCTAGGATAGGGATGTCCCTGGCAGCAGCCAGAGACTCAGCTGTACCTCTAGTAGAGTGAGCCCTCAGGCCTGAGGGAGGAAGCTTACCCAGTTTTTCATAGCAAAATTGGATACAAGAGACAATCCACCTGGCAATGGATCTTTCAGTGGCAGGTTTCCCTTTTCCAACCTCACCATAAGTGAAGAACAGTTGGAGGGAGTCAAACCTGTGACCCTTGGTACTTTCTGTGTAGTAACTAAGGGCTCTTTGACATCTAACTGTGCAGCCTCTCGCCAGAGGAGGGATGGTCAGTGAAGTACCAGGAGAGACATAGATTGATTAAGGTGGAAGTCTGAAACCACCTTAGGCAAGAACTTTCTGTTAGTCCTGAGGACCACCTATCTCTATGAAAGGAGATAAAATCAGGCTCCACTGACAATGCTTGTAATTCACTTATGCCTGGCAAAAGTGATGGCTACCAGAAACACAGTTTTCCAAGTCAAGTACTTAAGCTCTGCTGAAGACAAGGGCTCAAAAGGGGTTGCATAAGCTGGGCAATGCAAATATTAAGATCCCAGGCAGGGGCAGGGTCCCTGAATGGAGGGTTGGTGTGAAGCAATCCCTTGAAAAAACTTGGAGAATACAGGATGAGCTGAATAGAAGAGGGTTTACCTGCTTGATAAGAAAGCAGACACGGGCTGCCAGGTGCACTTTAAGGTAGCTGGTCTCAGCCCAAAGTATTTAAATGGACCATATAATCCAGGATCAGGGTAACTAGCAGATTCTGGGGAAATATGCTTGCCAGAGCACCATATAGAAAATCTCTTCCATTTGGAATTATAAGTAGTTCTGGTGGAAGGCTTCTTAGAAGCCTTCAGGATATCCAATACACCTTGGGAGAGGTGGTAGTCAGCAATCCTAACTCTTCAAGAGCCAGGCCTTGAGATTGAGAGATTTGAGGTCTGGTACCAAACTCTCCCTGAGCACAGGTTAACAGGTTGTGATTCCTGGGAAGACACAGGGGAAGGTGGACTGCTAAGGACATAAGGAGTGGGTACCAGGGCTGTCTGGCCCAATCTGGAGCAATCAAGATCATCTTGCAGGGTTGAGATCTGATTTTGACTAGCACCTTGAACAGAAGAGGGAAGGGGGGAAAGCATAGAGAAACTTCCCTTCCCAACTGAGAAGAAAGGCATCCAGAGGAACTGAGCCCAACACTGGGGCCTGCAGCAAGCAAAAGGGGAAGTTGGTGATTGTCTGGGGCTGCAAAAAGATCTATCTGCGGGGTGCCCTTGTCTGGGGCTGCAAAAGATCTATCTGCGGGGTGCCCCATCTGGCAAATACTACCTCCAGTACTAGGGGATCCAGTGACCATTCGTGATGGCCCTGGGAAATCCTGCTGAGAGCATCTGCCAGGACATTGTCCTTGCCTGGGAGGTGAACTGCCATAAGGGAGGTGTTTAGAGAGTAAGCCAGAGACCATAACTTCATTGCTTCAGTGCACAAGGCTCGAGACCGAGTGCCCCTTTGTTGTTGATGTACCACATTGTGGTGGTATTGTCTGTTCTGACCTGAATAACTTTGTTCTGAACAGATTTGAAAAAACTTGAAGTGCTAGAAAACTGCTCTGAGTTCCAACAGATTGATGTGGAGCAGAGATTCCTGAGGGGACCACAATCCCTGGTAGTGAGGTCGCCCATGTGAGCTCCCCACCCCAAGAGGGATGCATCTGTAGTAAGGATTAAGGAGTGAGACTGAGGGGGTGAAGGGGACCCCCTGTCTCAGATTGCTCTGGTCCTGCCACCACTGAAGGGCTTGGAGCAGGGTTCGAGTCACTGGGATCAATTTGGTTAGAGGGTCTCTCCTTTGAGACCAAAAGGCTCTCAAATGGAACTGGATGTCCCTCATCTGATATCTTGCTCCCTGCACTACTGCTGTAGAAGCAGCCATGTGCCCCAGGAGCTGTAGAAAATGCCTTGCTGGTCGAGAGCCTGCAGGGTGAAAGAGGAGGCCAGAGAGACATGGGTCTTTGCTCTTTCCAGAGGAAGGAAGGCTCTGGCCTCTTTTGTGTTCAGTTCTGCACCTATGAAGGTGAGAAGCTGGACAGGCTCTCTAGAACTGACTTTGGAAGATTGAGAAGGAAACCTAGAGAGGTAAGCAGTTGCTGAGTTACCTGAAGATGTAATTTGATCTTGGTCTGGAGACTGGCCTACTATGAGCCAGTCGTCCAGGTAAGGAAAGATGGCAATTTTTGCCTCTCTTAAGTGGGCAACTGCTACTGCCAGGCATTTTGTGAATACCCTCGGGGCAGAGGTGAGGCCGAAGGGCATTGCTCTGAACTGGTAATGGCCTGAGGGCAGTTCGAATCTGAGGTACTTTCGGATGGGAGCTTCTGATAAGAACATGGAAGTAGGCATCCTTGAGGTTCAGGGATGCTAGCCAGTCCCCTGGCCTTAGAGAGGGTAAAATAATTCCCAGAGTCACCATTTTGAATTTTGGTTTTAAAAGGTGCTTGTTTAGGTATCTGAGATCCAGGATGGGCCGCCATTCTCCTGTCTTTTTTGGGGTAAGGAAGTACCTGGAGTACAACCCTTTGCCCTGGTGTAGGGTTGGAACCCTTTCCACAGCTCTGAGAGCCAGGAGGGTAGAAACTTCTGCCTCTAGGGCAAGTGCCTCTGATGGATTTGCAGGTGGAAAGGACCTGGTTCTCATCTTTGGAAATTTTTTGAAGCTGAGAACCAGTCCCTGGCTTACTACTTCCAGGACCCACTTGTCTGATGTTAAAGACTTCCAGTCCTGGACAAAGTAAGCCAGCCTGCCCCCTACAGGTAGTGGAGAATTGACCCTGGCCACCCCATCAGGGTGCCTGCTTGGCAGGGGCTTTAGGCTGAGGGGTGGAAGCAGGTCTGCTTGTACCCCATCTGCCTCTCCCTCTAAAGAACCCCCTCTGGGCATAAGCTGAAGAGGAGGCCTGGGCTTGGTAAAAAGGCCTATGAAAAGGCCTGCCCCTGCCCCTGGAAGGCTGCCTTTGAGGAGTGGCCTGCCTTCCTGGCCTGTGCACCCTATAGGTGGTCCTATACTCATCCATTTTCTTCATGTAATTCTCTGTCTGCTCCCAAACAGAGAGTTACCCACAACAGGAAAATCCATGGCCTTAGTCTGGGTATCCCATGACAGGCTAGTACATCTGAGCCAAGCCATCCTGCGTAAGAGCCACAGATGTAGCCATGACTCTTGATGACACATCATTAGAGTCCACTGCAGCATGAAATTGCACCTTAGATGCCTCAATACCATCAGCAGCCACCTGCTCCAGCTCCTGGCAAGCTGGCCAGGGACCTGCTTTGCTAGAGCCATAACAGTGTCCCATCTGGATTTCTGGTATCTAGCAACATAAACCATATAATTTGCCTGTCTGAGTCCCAAGGATGCTGCCATGTACTGTTTCTTTGCCATGGCATCAATCCTCCTGGAGTCCTTGTTGGGGGTGAAGCCAAGGGAATATTTGCCTTGTCACAGGCTGCAGCCTGCACTACCCCAACATGGCTGCATTGTTGTGTAAGGAACTCCGTATCAGAGCCTGACAATGTGTACCTCTTGTCCATTCTTTTATCCACAGGAGGTATAGTGTGAGGAGTTTTTAGAATTTTTACTGTCTGTTTCCCAAAAGATTTATGCAAAGGAATAGACAGTCTCCTAGACTCTGGGATATCCATCATTTCTACATAGTCAGGCTCTTCTTGATCATCCACAGCTTCCTCCATAGGGAGCTGGAGGGTTTCAGCCACTTTTTTATAAAACATAAAATGAGAAGGGGACTCAGAAAGCCTAGGGGGAGACACTCCTGAAGGTCTGTCTGGGGAGATGTCCGGTTCAATGGGCACATCCAGACTTTCAAATCCACATTCACTCTCCTCATACTCCTCTTCCCTCCTCCGGTTCATAAAATTCTCTAAATCATACTTGAACCGGTGGAACTCAACGAACCATACGCTTACTTGATGGTGCCGGTTCGGTCGGAACCGGGAAAGCGACTGGATGTTCTAATCGCTTATTATTTCTTCAGCGGTTGGAGAGGAAGTTTTGGCTCCACACCTGCTGATTTTCTAGTCCTTTTTGCTGGAACCAACTCCTCCGAGTCGGCTCTCCTTTTGCGAGAGGAAGTCTCGCCCTGGTCATAGGGTACTCCCTCCGGTTCAGTTTCAAACGAACCGGGCTGGCCATCCGTTCAGCGGACTTTTTGGCCTCCTTTTCCCTGAGCCTACCAACTCTTTTTTCCAGGGTAGCTGCAGGAAATTTTTTACAAATCTGGCAGTCTACATTGAGGTGATCAAACTCCAGACAATAAACACAGGTGGTGTGGGGGTCAGCCTTAGCAAAGACTTCCCCACAGACACTGCAGTGTTGAAACCCAGTGGGCCCGGTTTTTCTTTTGGGTTTCTCAGACATAGTGCCAGCCTAACCAAAACTTGCCCGCTTTATGGCAATCCCAAGCAAGACTCTCGGGGACGTGGTTCCCAAATCAGAATACGGGTCGTGGAAAACATAATGAAATCCGCTTTTTTTAGAACCGATAAGAACCAGGAACCGCACTCTAAAGACAGATTAATGTATTTAAAACAAACTGATCAGTTCAAACTGAACCGATAAACCGTTACAAGTTCCACACAGAAAGTAAATGTAAAACCTATCTAGTACTTACAAATACCACAGACAGAGCTTGAACCGACCGTTGCGTGTTTAAATTCAGTTAAAAATCAATATTAATACTTTAACCAACAAATGAACCGAGCAGAAGGAGAAATCTCCGGAGCGACTGTTCAGTGAGGCGGAGTAAAGAATCTGACAGTTTGAGTTTGAAGAACAACAGACAGAGTTTTCAACCGAGCTCAGCTCAAAGTTCCATGCCTGGCATGGAAAGTTAACTCTTTCACCTCCGGAGCAGTTCAAAGGTTGGGACTCACTGCATAGGTCATAATATAGCAAGACTTCATGTTGTTTGAATAATTTCTTTAGGTATGCCCACTCTGCTGAAAATTTTGGCTAGCTCTGCTGCAACTTTTGGGGCTGTAACAGTATGCATTCGAACTGCTTCTGGGTATCGAGTAGCATAGTCGCATACTACCAGGATAAATCTATTAAGCTTTTTACTTTTGTCCAAAGGACCAACCACATCCATTGCAATTCTCTCAAAAGGCACATCTATTAAGGGTAGGGGAACCAGGGGAACCTTGTCTTTTCTAGTGACTGGGGCTACTTTCTGACACTCAGCACAGGAATTACAATAGGTAGCAACATCTTCGTGAATTCCCGGCCAGTAAAATCTATACAGCAATCTAGCAAGGGTGCAATCCTTCCCTGAGTGACCAGCCATAGGATTATCATGTGCTATCTGTAACAATTCTGTTCTATACTTCTGTGGCATAACCAATTGTTCTGTCTGTTCCTGTGTCTGAGGTTTAACCCAAACTCTGTACAGTAATCCATTATATTTTATAAACATTGGTCCACCCTGTTTTGGTTTCACGCCCAACTGCTTAAAATAACCCTGGAGAGAAACATTGTTAGCTTGTTCTGAAAGAAAATCACAATCAGTTATCAATTTAGTTTCAGCATTTTCATATTTCAACCCTTCATGTCCATCAGTTATTTGTTGCCACAATTTTTTCAGGCTTTGTCTGTCCCTGTCATTGCATCTCTTCTCTCATCTGCTGCTCCTGTTGCTGCATCTCTTCTCTCCTCAATGGTTCTAACCATTGAATTTATTTCTCTCTCTGCTTCTCAGTCTCTTTTTGTTATATAGCCCACCATTTCAAAAAGTCCATCAGACTTTCAGGTTTTGTCACTGCCTGTTCTTTTTCCATGACTTGTGCTAGCTGTACAATCTCAGACTGGACTTCAGCTGCAGAATCTGTACCTTCCTCTGTGCTTCCCTGGTACTAGGTCCAGTACCCATGCACTAATCTCCTGTTTTAGGGTATGCACGGCTTAAATCCCACTTCTAAAACCATCTGTCATCGAGGCATAGGTAAGGAAGCATAGAGAAAACCCGGGAGCAGTTGTAAAATTCCACAAAACTGTTTACTTGTAGTTGCAGTAACATAAAATAATTTTGTTCAGAATAACTATATACAGAAGCAAAATAAAATCTCTTATAAAAAAAATCTCCCTTGCAGCTCAGCTTAGCTGTTTTTATAAGTCTTTTTCAACCCCCGTCCTTTGCAAGCATCCTGTTCTTTGTAAATTTCAGGAGCTGCTAGAACATTGAGAGCTTCCCAAGGTCCCTCCAGCCTTTGCAAAAGGCTCAGGCATTTGCACTCAAATAACCTCTGACTTTTTACAGTTATCTCAAATAATAAATAAATATACATATATATATATACACACACGCATTTCAACAGTAACACCAGATATTTGCTATACAAAGGTGATCCCATTATCAGTTTAATTTCCATACATTGATTTGCACATATTCTTATATTAACAGATGTAGATATGCAAGGAAGAAAGACAGCAAGAGAAAACTGAGAGACAGTGAGAGGCAAAGAATTGCAAGACTGTTCGGATTGATCAAGTCTGAAGCCTCACAGGAAAATCTGGTTGTGCAACCAGACAGAAGAGACAGAAAAGGAAAGAATACAGATCCTTGCATTTACACACTTTCTTCATAACAAATGGGACAGGGTCCTATTCTACCCTGTCACATCCAACACCTGGCGATCCTGGTGAACACTGGGCCAATGGCATCAGCACATCCCATTAAGAAACGTGTCAGTGCCAAGTCCAGTTCACAAAAGGTGTGCTTCAGCTCCAAGATCACCTTAGTCACTTCAGACACCTCCACTGGCCTAAACTCCTCCCAGGTAGACTGAATGCCTCTAAAACTCCCAACTCCATCACTGCGAGGCAAAGGCCTCCCTGGCAAAATCCCTGACTGGATGGCCAACACTTTGTCAGAGAAAAACAGAACAGACTCTTCACATAAAGTGGTTGAAAAAGCTTTTTTCAGCTAGAGACAGGCAGGATGAAAACCCTGTCCATGGTCCGAAACAGCTGAGATGGTCTGTTTCTCCCCGCAGCAATTTCCCTGGACAGAAATACTGCCTTCTTATGGGAAATTGCCCCCTGGTACACAACATAGTGAGACTGTAGGGCCAGGGCCAGCCTGTCAGCCTCCAGCTGGGTCTTCCGCCAGCAATGCTCCAACTTCCGGCCTTGATCTTCATCGCCTTAAGATCCCCATCAAACCAAGGAGATCTCAAGTGAGAGGATCTGGGTCATATACGGACTGGTGCGATGGCATCTAGAGCTTCAGCAACCACCCTATTATAGGTGGCCACTGCCTCTCCACTGCCAATCGCACATGCTGCATCAGCCCTAGATAGGTCAGCTAACGCCTCCTTCAGCTGGGCAATGTACAGATTCAGGTCCCACAGGAAGACAGGATCCTTTACTTGAGGGTAGAGGTGATTAAGGCTTTTAAATATTTTTGAAAATGGGTGGTGAGGCCACTGATCTGTCCTTGCTAGCTAAAGCATATGCTGGGCTGCTGCCAAATGGACCTTCAGGTTGAGGATCAGAGGCACAGGGACTGGAGGTGGACTAGGTAGTCCAGGATTGAAGTTAGACTTGTTTTAAGTGGGCTTAGCTTTCTAGAAAAACACCAAAGGGAAAATCTTTTCCACTCTGAATTGCAGGTTTTCCTTGTTGCTTGTTTTTTGGAAACCTTAAGCACTTCCATAACATCTACAGCAAGATTTAGTCCAGAGAACACTATCTCTTCAAGTGCTATACTTTGCTGACACACAGACTTCTCAGATCTGCAAATGTTATCCTGCCCTGAGACAAAGTCAGCAGATTGTATTTCAGGCTGCAGGTTGATAGGATGTCTGCTGGAAGGGGACAGGAGCATGGAGTACCAAATCTGCCTGGCCCAATCCGGAGCAATGAGAATCATGTTGCAGACTCCTTTCTCAGTTTAATCAGTACTTTCAGCAAAAGTGGGAAGGGAAGGCATACAGAAACTTCCCTGACCAGTTAAAGACTAGAGCATCCTCTGGGACTATACCCACAGATGGAGGTCTGCAACAAAACAGTAGTAGCTGGTTGCTTTCCCATTGCAAACAGGTCTATCTCTGGTATACCCATCTGAACACTGTTGCCAGCACCTGCTGGCTCAGTGTCCATTTGTGATTTTTTTTGACTGATCCTGCTCGGGTAGTCTGCCAGCACATCATTCTTCCCTGACAGGTGTACTGCCGAAAGCGGAACCTGCAGGGAGTATGCTAAGTTCCAGTTCTTTGTCACCTCTGTGCACAGTTCTGAAGATCTTGTTCCTCCCTGTTTATGTAATACATAGTTGTGGTATTGTCTGTCCTGATCTGGACAGACTGACCTCTGATGTGTGAGGAAAAGGCCTGCATTGCTGGGTACACTGCCCTGAGCGCCAGGCGATTTATGTGTTCCTGAGTCTCCTGTGAACACCACATCCTGCTTGCAGTCAGATCCTCCAGGTGGATGCCCCAGTCCAGGAGGGAGTCATCCGTTGTGAGTACGAAATCCAAAACTGCTCATACTCCAAACACAGAAGTCCACACACAAGAAATGCAATTTTCAGAAGCATTAATGCCTATTCAATTGTGTGAACAAAATACAGCTCTCCACACACCTCCTTCCCCGGTGCTTCGGGTAACAATCCTTCATCAGGGAGCGTCTGTTGTGAATGTGGCAGTAGGGGACTGCTGAAGGAAGGGAACTTCCTTTCTGAGGTTGTTGTCTCCATTCCACCATTCTACTGCTTTAGCAGAGACTTTGTGGCAGGCACTAGTTTTAAAAGTGGATTGCACCTCTGGGACCAATGGGCCTTTAGATGGTATTAGATAGCTCTCATTTGAAATCTGGTACCTGGTGTCTCTGTAGTTGATGATGCCGTGTGCCCCAGCTAATGCAGGAAATCTCTAGCAGGTCCGGCCTGACCTGCCTTGAAAGATTTGCAGCTGCAATCAGATTTTCTACTCTTGCCTGGGGAAGAAATGCCTTCCCTTGCAGGGTATCTAGCTCTGCACCTCTACAGTCCAAAACCTGTATTGGTTCTGTTTGTGAGTTTTGGATATTTATGAGGAAGTCTAGGTCCTCTAAGGTGCCCAGTGTCAGTTTGAGGGAGGACTTAGCCTCTCCTGGTGCGATTCTCATGAGACTTGCCAGTCGTTGAGATAGGGAACCCTCCTCCTTTGCCTCCTCAAATGTGCTGCTGCTATGGATAGACACTTAGTGAACACTCTTGGTGCTGAGGATAGGCCAACGTGAAGTGCTCTGAACTGATAGTGGCAATTCCGTATCCTGAACATGAGGTACTTTCTGTGAGTGGGCCTTATTGGTATGTGAAAGTAGGCATCTTTCAGATCCTGTGACCCCAGCCAGTCTCCTTTCTGCAGAGACAGAATCATTGAAGCCAGAGATACCATCTTCAATTTTTCCTTCTTTAAGTGTCTGTTCAGATATCTCAGATCTAAAAGGGGTTGCCACTCCCCATTTTTCTTGTTGGTCAGGAAGTATCTTGAGCAAAGTCCCTTTCCTTATTGTGAGGGAGGTACTTTTTCCACTTCATTTGCCTGCAGCAATTTTTTTCACCTTCAGCTCTATGATAATTCTTTCTGTTGGGGTGTGGGTTGGTACCCTTTGTGGTTCTGCAGTCTTGGGAATTTTCTGAACTGCCAGGACCCACTTGACTGTGGTTATGCATGCCAACTTCTGAAATAGTGAGTCAGTCCCCCACTGGCAATGGATGGGAGGACTTGTACAGACCTGTACAGACTTCTCAGTGGTTTTGATTAGCCTGAGCTTTGGGGGCTGGTTGAGCAGCTGCGCACCTGGTGCCCCTTCTACCCTTACCTCTAAAGTAACCCATTTGAGGGTTGTAGTTATAGGAGATGTAAGCACAGGGAAAGTTTCCCCTACCTCTGCCTCCCTTCCGTAAGATCTATTGCAAGTGGAGGCATTTTCCTTCTCAGTGCTGCTCTTGCAGGTGGTGTTGTATTTATTCACCACTTTTCATGTAAGCCTCGGTCTTGTCACCAAACAGCAAATTTCCCTCACAGGGAAAATCCATTGTCTTGGTTTGTGTGTCCTGCGATACATTGGTAGTTGTAAGCCAGGCAAACCTTCTTAAGGACACTGTGTGTGCCATGACCCTGGATACAGTGTCATTAGTGTCCACTGCCATGTAGAACTGGTACTTTGTGGCATCTATGGCTCTTTTCACTGTGTCAGACAGGTTGTGTGCCAAGTCACCAGCAGCCTTTTCACTCATTGCCAAAATGGAGTTCCTAAGGGCTTCTTTGTACTGAGCTGTATAGGCCAAGTGTGCTGCCTGCCTTAAAAGCAGAGAAGCTGAAGTATAAACTTTTTTGCCTATACTATCCAGTTTCCTGAAATCTTTCTCGGAGGCTGGGAGAAAAGGGCACCTTGGCCTTGTCGCAGGCAACAGTCTGGATCATCCCTTCATGATCAGGGTGGGAACAGAGGTATTCAGTACCCTGTTTGTCCACCTGATATTTTTTATGAATCTTCTTATATATACCAGCTGCTGAGGTGCTGACATGATTTTACATGTGGTCTTCTTGAGGGATTTGTGAATGGGCAGTAGTAACTTCTCTGTTGGAGTTAGATCCACCATATCCAGGGATTAAACCTCATCCTCATCCTCAGTCTCCTGTGAGGTGATACTGACGGTATTAACCATAACTCTCACAAAAGTATACTGAGAGGTTTAGTCATGCGAGGGTCAAGGAGGGAAGCCAAACTCTTGCTCAGGAGAACCATCAGCCTCTATGGGTTCTCCCTCCTCCTCCTCCTCCTCCTCATAGTACATTTTGGCCTCCACCTCCAGAGGCACTGGGAAAGAAACTGGAGCCTGGGGAGGTGGACAGATAAATTCATGATATTCCCCATAGTCTGGAATGCCTGGAGGTATTGCCATGCCTTCATCTTGGCCTCTATTGTGAGCATTTTATTTGTGTCCACTGGCAGCTCCTTTTCTTCTTCAGAAGGAGAAACAAAGACAAGTTTTTCTTTTAATTTTTTCATGGCAGGTACTGTCTCTGGTATCTGCTCTAAGGCTCTTTTATTTTTACTGGATTCAGAGTTACCCAGTTCAGATAGCCTGATGTCGGAACCATCTTTTGCACCTTTTCTTTCTTATCTGTCACCTTTGACAAGAACTGCTACTTGGTTTGAGGGGCTGGCCACATCAGAGCTCTTAAGTGACATGGAGGCAGAATGAGAAGCCATAATGTCTTCTAATTTTTTTATTCCTTTTGTTTCGTATTTTAGAGCAAATTTAAAAAAGTTCATAATTGGCAAAATCGTGATCTGGACCCAGGCACCTCAAACACAACTCGTGGCAGTCTGCCTTATCCAGGAGTGGAAAACTATTTGTACAATTTCAAAAGCTTGTGGGCCCCCTCTTCTTCTTCTTGGGCCTGCCAGTCATGCCAGACACTGACAATCCTGGGAAGATGTTCTGATTCCCCAAAACAACTTTTTTTTTAATAAAGGTTGTGGTATAAGAATGTGGTCCAGTTTCTTTACAAATAGAACAACAACAGACATGTAACACATTTACAGATTTTACAGAGCAGAGAGTCCTGAAATAACTGGAAGGACTTTTCTTGCCACAGTAGGAAGTGTCAATAGCCACGGGAAGGGTGCATTTGCAGTCCATTGCAGCAGTAGATACCGGTGGCCGTTACCACCTGGAAGGTGGACTATGGCGGCTGCAGCTACAGTGCTGGGAGTTTGCAGCCATAGCTGCAAGTGGGAGAATTTGGTGGCCATTGCAGTGAGAGAAAGAGGAAGCAACCAATCAGGGCACAAGCTCAGAAAGGTGCCAACTTTCGAACAGCGGCTGGGCTTAAATAACAGAGCCACACCCCGCTGCTAGTCAAGGACTTTTCCTGCAGCAGTAAAAATTCCCACCCTCCCGCTCCCACCTCCTCCATTAATTAAACAGGCTCCCCGGGCTCCTCCCAGAGTAGACTACCAACATCGGGAAGGAGGAGGGAGGTTTTTCTCATAGCCAAGGAGAAACCACTGGGTGGATTTTGCTTTGGTTACAGGACGGTGCTCAACAGAAAAATTGACTTTTTAGAAACATATTATAACAAAGTGACCTTATATTTACAATAGTTATTGCATAGTCAGGGAGAGACCACTGGGTGGATTTTGCTTTGGTTACAGGAGGGTGCTCAACAGAGAAAACTGACTTTTTAAGAGGGATATTATAACAAAGTAACCTTATATTTACAACAGTACTAAACAGTTATTGCAGTGTTAGGTATCTGCATTTTTTTTGCCATTATTGCACAACTGAGGGAAGGCAGTTTTGCTGCCACAAATTATTCTTGCATGAAGGGGATACTGAATAATTATTGAAGGGACCTAAAATATATAGTTATAGCATTAGTTTTAGTGCATAGATTGCATAGTTATTGAGGGGACATCGTTATTTTTATGCATAGATTGCATAGTAATTGAAGGGACCAAACAGTACTGACAGTACTATTCAGTTATTGCAGTACAGTACTATACAGGTATTGCATTATTTTTATTTTAGTTTTTTATTTCAGTATTAGCAGTTCTATACAGTTACTGCATTGTACCTTACTAGATGAAGTTAGCACAAATGTGGTGCACAAGCAATGAACTAGGATGGCTCGGGGGGGCATATCATGGTAGGGGGTGGTGGCCAGGAAGAAGGAAACATCAGGGGGAGGACTGGTGGCAGGGGAAAGGGGATGTACACCGGAGATAGGAGGAAAGCAGAGGACCTACAGGAGGAAAGATAGAAGGTTGTAATAGATGTGGTGTGGCCATATTTATGGGCACACTGTGGAGGTTGAGAGTGTGCGCAGTGTGTCAGAAACTAGGGATACTGGAAGCTGAACTGGTATGGTTAAAAAGGGAGATGGTGAGGAGGGCAGGAGAAGGCTGTGAGGAGGGTGAAATGAGACAAGAAGGCGAAGGATGGGAGGTTAGAAGGCTCTGGAAAGGTGAGAGACCAGAATAGGGTAGGGCAGGAAAGGAGGGGAGAGAGGACCAAGGACAGGGGATGGGCAGAACACAGGAGTACACAAGGACAAACAAAAAAGCAGAAAGATATTCAGGGGAATCAAGCAGGTACTGGCCTTTAGCAGGATTGCAGGAACAGGACAAGGTAGAGAAGAAAGGGGCAGATGAGAGAATGGAGCTGAAACACAGAAGACATGGAGATCCAGAGGTAAAGGAAATGCCCACAGCAAGCAATCAAAGGAGGAGAGACAAGAGTGGCACTTCAGTAGAGAGGAAAGACAAAAAGAGATGGGGGGAGGCAGCCAAGGACAAGAGGGGGAAATGGAGCAGGGTAGAGGAGGAAGATACAGAGGGAGGAGGGAGACAGGAGAAGAGGAAAAACATTGGGGACAGAGGAAGTAAGGGAAACACAGGTGGGAAGGGAAGGGGAAATGGTAGCAGCAAGGAGGAGAGGGGAGATGGAAGAGGAGACGAGATAGGGCAGGGAGAAACAGAGATAGTGACTGCAAGGGTGGAAGAACAGGGGGACCAGGCTAGAAATGTAAGGAACACAAAAAAAGAAACCAGGGTAGGGATACTGGGGCATCTTCAGAGATGGAAAATACAGAATTGGTAATGTTTTATGGGGACTCAGTCAGAAAAGGGATTCACTGGTTGAGGAAGGGGGTAGCATATAAGGGGAGAGCAATTTTCTGTGACCCAGAATGGAGGCAAGCAGGGCACTGCCAAGAATTCAAAAATACATTAGGTTATTCAGAGGTAAACCACACCTAGTCCTGCACCTCGGTACAAATGACCTAGCAGGGGAGGATGTGGAAGAGGTACAAAGGAGATTCAGGGAGTTAGCCATGGGATGTAAGGGGACAGTCAGTTCTCTGGCATTTTCATAAGTCCTGCTGATACACTGCAAGTATGGCCAGGCAGCTAAGAATCAAAGATATTAACCACTGGCTAAGGCAGTGTTGCAGAAGGGAGGGATACGCATGCATAGGGGAATGTGGGGACACATGGGCAGATGAACACCTGTATGCAAGGGACTGGCTGCATATGGGGGGAGGGAACTTGACTGCTAAGGGGAAGATGTAAGGGTATATAGATGAAATCTTGGGGAATGATTTAAACTATGGAGGGGGGGAGTACAATGCTAGGGGAGGAATAGAAAAAGAAGCTAGTGGGTCTTGCCTAACTCACACTCCCCCACAAAAGGGGGGCAGGGGACACTAAAAGGAAGGAGAACAGAAGTGGAGGGGATAGATGGAAGGGTCTTCTGGCAAATTCTAGAAGTCTGGGGAATAAGATGGGGGACCTGGAGGCAGTGGTGGGGATGGATGACCTAGACCTAATAGTGGTAACTGAGAAGTGATGGACAGAAAACGACAGTTGGGAAGTGGAAATATCAGGATATTGTCTCTATAGGAGGAACAGGAGAGGAAAAAAACAGGGTGGGGTAGCCCTATGTGTAAGGGAAGGGATAAGGGCAATGGTGAGTAGGGAAGGGCAGGGCTCAGCAAAAATCTTCTGTGTCATGATAACTAAGAAGATAGGAGAGGCAGTACGGATAGGGGTGGTGTATAGACCACCAAATCAAGGGGAAAAGGTGGATAGGGAGATGGCTATGGGAATACAAAAGATGGCCGGCAAAGGAGAAATTGTGGTGGTAGGAGATCTCAATCTCCCCGATGTGAGCTGAGGGATTTCAACAGCGACATCAGAAAGGAGTAGGGAGCTGCTGCAGTCCATGCAGGAGGTAATTCTAAAACAGCAGTTCAGGGAACTAACTAGAGGAGAAGCCATACTGGACCTGGTAGTGACAAATAGGAACAGTGTTGAGCATGTTGAGGTTAGGGAAAATCTGGGGGATAGCAACCACAGAATGGTCAGGTTTAGTCTTCGGATGGAGTTGGAAAAGAACAAGTCCACCACTAGGGTAATGGACTTCAGGAAAGCGGAATTTAAGAAAATGAAAGAAATCTTCAAAGAGAAACTAAAAGGGAACCTAGAGGGTATCGAGGAGATATGGGGGCAATAAAGAGGGGAATCCTGCTGGCAACAGAACAGTGCATCAGGAGGGTGAGAAAACACAAATGTGGGAGGAAATGACTTTGGTTTACAAAAGAGGTGGCAAGAGTAGTCAGAGAAAAAAAGAAAGTGATCAGGACCTACAAATCTTCACAGGGGATGGCGGAAAGGGACGCTTACAAAGAGAAGGTATAGGACATGGGGAAAATAGTCAGGAGGGCTAAGGTGACTATGGAGGAGAAAACGGAAAGGGAGACCAAAAGGGAGAACAAAAAATGTTTCTGGTATGTAAGTGAGAGAAGGAAAAGCAGGCAGAGGATTGAGAGGCTCAGAAAAGGGGGAGCTCTGATGGAGGGGGATGGGGAAAAGGCAAATCTACTGAATGAATACTTTACCTCAGTGTTCACATTTCAGGTAGAAGGGAAGGGGACAGAGCTAAGAAACAGGGGAAGGGTGGGCAGGGAGATGGACATGAGCCCCTTTATAGAGGGTAGGATACTAGAGGAATTAGGAAAATTGCGGATGGACAAGGCAATGGGCCCCAGTGCAATCCACCCCAGGGTGCTCAAGGAGTTGAGGGAGGAACTTGTGGCACCACTCACAAAGTTATTTAATCTGTCGCTAGACAAGGTGAGTGTCCCCAGGGATTGGAAAAGGGCTGATGTGGTGCCATTGCACAAAGGGGAACCGAGGGAGGGAAGGAAGAGCCTGGCAATTATCATCCCGTCAGTCTTACCTTTGTGGTCAGTAAGCTGATGGAGACACTTATAAAGGAAAGGCAGCCACAACATCTGGAGGGGGTCTCACAGATGACAACCAGCATGGGTTCACAGGTGGAAGGTCATGTCAGACCAACCTGATTGAATTCTTTGATGGAGTAACAGAGATATGTGAGCAGGGAGGGGTGGTGGACGTGGCCTATCTGGACTTCAGAAAGGCCGTTTACACTGTCCCTCACAGAGGACTGGTAAGCAAGTTAGGCAGCTTGGGGGTAGGGGGCAAATTAACAATCTGGGTGGAGAATTGGCTGGTAGATAGAACTCATAGGGTGGTGGTAAATGGGAAGCACTCCAGGGAAGGGGGGGTGATGAGTGGGTCCATGGGTCCCATACTGTTTAACATATACACTGGAGACATTTCAAAGGACTTGCATGGGAATGTATGTCTATTTGCAGACGATACGAAGATCTGTGACCGGGTGGACACACCAGGAGGGGTGGAAAGAATGAGAGAGGATCTGTCCAGGCTCGAGGAGTGGTCAGAGAAGTGGCAACTGCACTTTAACATAAAAAAAAGCAAAATTATACACATTGGTCGTAAGAACCTAAGGGCAAAATACTAGCTGGGAGAGGAGAGTAGCCTGTGACATGCGCGACTGCGATTGACCGAAATGCAAAACGGCGACTCAGTTGCGGGCACATGTCATGGGGGCTGCCAATGAGAAAGGGTGACCAGATGGGGGTGGGTTCTAGCATATAGTGACAGGATGCCAACCGCACGTATGCGTGCATGGAAGTGGGCAGGCAGGCTCAGCGAGGAGGAGGGTTTTTAGGGTGGTGCCGTGGTGGGCTGCCGAGCTGGCCCTGTGGTGTGATGGGTGGGTTCACGGCTTGGGTGCACAGGGTGCTGGGTTGGGTCTGGGTGCAGGTATGTTTTGTTGCGCCCGGCCTGATTTTAACCCCACCAACATGCACCCCCTGGAGTTGAGAATCCTTAAGTGGGGGGTACTGGGGGCAAAGCATTATAATGCAAGTCCCCAGCGCATGTTAGTGAGTCACATCACTGAAACTGATTTTCAGCAATGTGACTTCACCATAACAGTGACGCTCAGCAGTCGCCATTATGACATACAACCGAGGGGAGGAACTTGAGGTGACAGAGCAGGAAAGGGACCTGGGGATCATCATTTCAGATAGCCTGAAGGTTGGGAACCAATGCAACAAGGTGGTGGGAAGGGCAAACAGAATGTTGGCATGCATAGGTACGGGGCATTTCAAGTAGGAGGAGGGAGGTGTGTAGGAGTGTGGGATAACAGATGGACACAACACAGTTCTTAAAAGGTTAACACACTTTGTCTAGTGTGATGTTTATTGCTTCATAAACATTTCTTCAAGGCAGATGCAAAAAAGAGACTTCACAAAAAATAATAAACAGAAAATGAACACAGATAAAGTTCTTAGGATGTGTCAAACTTCTCTCAGCTTCCACTCAGCAGTAGTATGGACTTCTCTTGGTCCTCTACCTATACCAGCCAGCAGGAACTGACACTATCTCTCTCTCAGCCTCAGTCTAAAACTCATTTCAAAACTGAGAGCTTTTATAGGCTCTCTAGAAGTTAGGAAATTTCCACTCCCCTGTGACTGACATCAGACATAACATAAAATTAGCCACTAGGGGCCACTATTGTTCCATAGACAACAGTTCAGTTGGCACCTATAGGTTTGTTTACAACACTGGAAAAGGTCAGACCCGAGGTCAGAACATTTATACTCCCAAACTCTGCTGCAGGAATATGCTGTTTGCTGCAAAAGATACCTTAGAAGGGGGCAGCTAACATCTTAAAGAAACAGACACAAGCTTTTGTTATTCTGACATCAAAACAGTCCTTTTAGTTTTGTTTTAGGTTAATATGCACAGAAAGCCATGATACTTAACCAGGATCCAACGGTTGCATCTCTCCTCTGCCAGGACTCAGTTTAATATCTCAGCAGCTTTATACATAATACTATGGGGCAACAGGGAAACTAAAGAGATACAGAAACATGAAAGGGGGTGCTCCATTAACCAAACATCCCAGCCATTTGCTCTGGCAAATACCAGTTTATACATTCCTGTGCTGAGTGTACTGTTGCTCAGGGCATTTAATCACTGGTATCAGTACTATTCCTTATAATCCCCACATGGGTTCCTTTTATCAAAATGTTGCAGAGGTCACTTTTTTAACCTCCCAATAGCTAGACCTTTAAAGAAGAAAAAAAGGAAATAAAAGTGGGTGATAGCTAAGAGAAGGGGGGGGGGCATTTAAAGGTGGCCAGCCTTTTAGACTAGAAAATACAAAGATAGAATAAAAGGAGAAATGAGAGAACTGTTGCAATGGAAGTTTCAGTAAATGAGAAAAGATGGTCCATTATCATGACAGGGAGTTCCCCCTGCCACACATCCCCACCTTATGAGGGGAACAGTTTTCTTTAAGACTGTTTTCCACCTTCCTGTCCCTGGAAGTGATGGAGTGTCCATCCACCCACTTCAGAAACTCTGTCTCAGGGTCTCTATTAATAACTAAAGATCACTGAGGTTTACCGTTACCACAGTGAATTTTACATCAATACAATTACCATGAGACAAATATGTACATTATATTTCATGATGTACATCTTTTACACAAACATTGTATAACAAACATTACATTGTCATCTTTCAAGATATTTCCTCAACACCTGCCCCATATCGCAACAAATAATCTGCATTCAAATAGGCAGTCATTGCCCTATGGGATACTGTGAAGTGATAGGGCTGTAAGGCTAAATACCACCTCATGATGCGGGTGTTTTTCTCTCTCATCTGGTGGAGCCAACAGAGGGGGTTATTATCTGTCAGTACTTTCAAGTCAGTTCCCCACAAATAATACTTAAGGGATTCCACAGCCCATTTCAAAGCCAAACATTCCTTCTCAATTGTTGCATATTTTTGTTCCCTTTAATGCAGCTTTCTACTGATGTAGATGATAGGATGTTCCTCCCCATCAGTTCTCTGGGTCAATACAGCCCCAATTCCTGCCTCTGATGCATCTGTATGCACTTCAAAGGGCTGGGTAAAGTCAGGACTCCGGAGAACAGGGGATGTACACAATATGGCCTTGATGCTCCTAAAGGCTGCATCACATTCAGGGGACCACTGTACCTTATTGGGCACCTTTTTTTTATTAAGGTCCAATAGGGGGCTGGCAAAAGCTGAAACATTGGGGATGAATCTTCTATAATAGCCAGCTAACCCCAGGAAGGTCCTAATGTGCTTTTTGGTAGATGGTACTGGACTGTTAGCTATTCAGTTACTTTATCCATCTCTGGCTTCACCTGCCCATTTCCCAGAATGAATCCCAGCTACCTTGTTTCCACATTACCAATGGCACATTTGGATGGATTTACAGTCACCCCTGCTACTTTAATTGCCTCTCAAGATGCACAATGTGGGTTTCCCAGTCAGGGCTGAACACCACAACATCATCCAGATAAGTGGAACAGTACTCTGTATGTGGCCTAAGCATTTGGTCCATAAACCGCTTGAATGTGGCAGGGGCTCTATGCAGCCCAAATGGCATGTTTACAAAATGGTACAGGCCCAGTTGGGTACTAAAAATGTTATCTCACATGACTCTGGGGAGAGGGGTATCTGCCGATATCCCTTCGTTAGGTCTAATGTAGAGATGTACTTTGCGTTACCCAACCTATCAATGATGTCAATTCACGGCATAGGGTAGCTATCAAAAAGCGATGCATTGTTTATTCGCCAGAAGTCAAGGCAGAGACGGATCTCTCTTTCTTTCTTTCTTTTTTTTTTTCAATTCACACATTATTCACAAAATTTCCATAATACAGAAGGCAGTGAAACAAGTATGAACAGCCAGTTAGTAGTACAATCAACACTTACCCCACCTCCCCACTCCCCGGCACAGCAGTTCCCTCGAATACTGTAGTAGCTTGTTAACCGTGATGGTCTCATACTTGATATGAAGTGGCATGTGCACCAATTACACTTTAAATCCTAGCGGTAATAATTAAAGTGTGAAGGGGATCCCATATAGACTTATGCTTATGTAACCTATTCTGAAGGCTTGCTATGGCCTTCTATGTGCAGAAGATTAGCAAGGATTTCTGTATCCATTCCTGATATATTGGACAATTTCCGTCTTTCAATGCCTGAGAATAATTTTTTGACCGAGATGCAACCATGGAAATGTGAAACCTCGAATCTTAACCTTAATAGAAGACAAATCTCCCAAAGGCAAATATCAGAGTAAAACAGTCCTGTAATCCCAATAAGGTTCAGGCGAGTTTTAATTAAATCCCATATAAACTATCTTGAGGCACGACCAGAATATTGAAAAAGCATCCCAGCTTCCTGGGAGCATCTAGTGCACCTGTCAATATCGAAGGCCCATTTAGCCAGTTTAACTGGTGTGTAATACATAATATTGCAAAATATGGAATTGCATGAGACGTAATCTATCTCGGGACACGTATTTGTGACAAAACATCCAGACAGCCGACCAATTAAAAGTGGACTGCGGGAAAAATGGATTCCAAAAACTAGTGAGACCACTGCCACTCCCAAACCGCCATAGATACAATACTTGATATATCTTAGAGATAACCCCTTGGGATTCGAGAAGGGAAGAGAGTTCAGGTACCAATGCAAAAACTGATGGGCAGGGAGGGACTTTACCAAACACCGTGATTAACAAATGCTTCAATTGACAAACCCTAAATGACTGGGAGTCAGGAATGTTGTACCTTCTGAGAATCTCGGTTACCAAGAGCCAAGCCCCCGAGCCGTCCAATAAAGAGGAGGCTATCCCTTCACCTAACTGAGGTAACCATGTACGAGAAATTACCTGCTTATTTATGGTGAAAGCCGGAGAATTCCAGATGGACTGAGACAGGTCTGTACTCGGATTATATCTTAGAAACGAACACAGCTGCGAGTGAACCTTCAATGAGGTCATGAGAGTGGGGCATTTACTAACATTCTGTAAAAGGGAGACTTTCACAAAGAGCATGGTCGAGGGATCCATGTTCATAGCCTGAATATAGTTTAATTCAATATTAAGCCAGGCTGGTCTCAGATTTTTCGGACCCGGACTTACCCATTTCAGGTACTTAGCGAGATGACTAGCCCAGTAATAAATTGCCAAATGAGGAATCGAACCCCCTTCTTTTGGCAGCAGCTAATTTGTGATAAGCCAGCCTGGAGTGTTTATTAGACCATATAAAATTAGTGAAAAGCTTATGCATTTTCTGAAACCAGGATACAGGAACAAATGAGTTGAGATGCGACAGGGGATAAAAAATATGGGGAAATACATTCATCTTTATCATATTAATGCAGCCCCACAGTGAAATCAGAAGCTTATCCCATCTCTCTAGGTCCTGCACAATCATCTGAGAAAGAGGTTCTAAGTTTTCTTTAAACCATAGGGAAGTGTTACGTGTTAACTTGATACCCAAGTATTTGATAACATGGGGAGACCAACACAATCCTAAGGGGATAATGTCTGTCTTAAAAACCTTATGATTAAGGGGAAAAAAGGACGTCTTGTTTGTATTCAACTTATAATTTGAAAAACGGCTAACTTTGACTATCTCACTTAGCATATTCGGGATAGAAGTTACCGGACGGGCCAAATGGAGGAGCAGATCATCAGCATATGCTGTTATCTTCACCATATTATTCCAGATCGGAATACCTTGTATTCCCGTGTTATTAAGAATATTTTGAATAAGGGGTTCTAAATAAAGATTAAATAATGGGGGGGAGGGGACAACCTTGTCTCGTACCTGAATGTAGCAAGAAAGATTTTGAAAAAGCCCCATTACCTGAAATCCTTGCAGAGGGAGATCGATATAGTGCCCTTATCCAGCCTATAAAAATGGCAGGAAACCCAAAAGCTCTGAGAACTTGCAATAAGTAATTCCAGTTTACCCCGTCAAATGCCTTCTAAGCATCCAGGAGACCAAACCCGAAGGAAAGGTGGCGTCCCTGGACTCCGAGAAAGAGCGTCTTGAAGAGGGTACGTAAATGGTCTGAGGATGAACGTCCCCTCATAAACCCAACCTGAGACATACCAATCAGATCTGGGAGAACCAGGGTTAGCCTATTCGCTAATATCTTCGAAAGAATTTTGACATCCTGATTCAATAGGGATATTGGCCTGTAACTCTGAACCAATTTGGGGTCTTTGTCTGGTTTGGGTAATAGGACTATTAAGGCTTCAAACAAACGAGTGTCTACTGCAGCCCCGGAGAGAAAGTGAAGGTAGAGCCGGTGGAGTACAGGCAATAATTGCTCCCTGAAAACTTTATAAAATAAAGCGGAAAACCCATCCGGTCCTGGAGCTTTATCCGAGGGCAGGGCCATTATAACAGTCGAAATTTCCTCCTACGATAGAGGAGAGGATAAAATTTTGGGGGGGGGGATTTGCCAGGGAAGGCAGGCTAGAATCCCTAAGGTACTCTTCCAAATCCTCTATGGGAAGAGGGCTATCCATGTTCCTATATAGCTGCTCGTAATAAGTAGCAAATTCTTGCACAATCTCTGAAGGGGATACTCTCAAGGAACCGTCTGCTTGTGCCCTAATAGGAGGTATAAACCTTGCAGTCTCCTGCTGTTTTAAATGTAAGGCCAACAGATGCCTCACTTTTTCTCCTTGATCTGTGAAAATCGCTTTGGTACGAATAATAGCCAACTCTGCTTTCTCCCTTAATAATTCTAAATATCTATCTTTAACTACTAATAATTTCTGCCTCTCCTCCTTGGAAATATTGTTTGGCTGTCTAGATCCTAGTTCCCGAATTTGAGACAATAATAATAATAACTCTACTTCCTGAGCCCTCTTCATCTTTGTAGCTAAACTAATGAGAATACCCCTAATATAAGACTTAAAAGCTCCCCATAAAATGTCCAGCGTAGCACTTTCTAAAGGGTTGGTACAGAAAAAAAAATCAATCTGATCTTTCACTAGACGGCAGTATTTCTCCTCCTTCAATAGCCGCTCATTTAGTTTCTATCGGGTCTCTTTCTTGGGAATATTAGGGAAAGCCAGATTACATAACACCAGAGAATGATCAGATACAAGGCCTGGTTGAATCGAGGCGGATGACACACCCGGCAAGAGCTCATGAGAGACCAGAAGGTAATCAATGCGAGACTGCGAGCTGTGTACTGGCGAACTAAAAGTAAATTCCCTGGATTTGGGATACAAAACTCGCCATACGTCACACAGTCCATATGATCCAGTAATTCCTTGAAAGCTCTTTGTCCCGGGGACAGTCCCCTCGACATGTTCCCAGACCTGTCTATGTTAGGGTCCAAAACCAGATTAAAGTCTCCCCCCATGATAATGGGAATAGGGAGTAAGGGGAAAATAGTAGAAGTCAATTTCGCAAAAAAGGTGGGATAGTCCGCATTTAGTCCGTAAATTCTGCCAAGCAAGAGTGGCACGGCCCAAAGGGCACCCTGAACTAGAACATACCTTCCCTCTGAATCCCCAAAAACCTGGTGGGAATAAATGGAGCGTCTCTATTAACCAGCATCATGACACCACAACTACTGGTTGAGCCTGAGGGCATTAAGACCTGCCCCACCTGTTGTCTCCTGAATTGTTGTGCCTCAGTATCTAGCAGGTGAGATTCTTGTAAAAATGAAATCTGCGCATGGAGCAAGCTCAGGTGTTCAAGCACATGATATTGCTTAGGTTTTCTCCTAACCCCCTTCACATTCCATGTAGCCAGGTTAATACTACTAGCCATCGTTGTTGACAAAGCAATCCCGAGGTTAACCATTGACAGCTACTACTACTATGATCCACGAACCCCTGTTTCACTAAAACTGCTGTGCCATCCTCCCGCCCAACACCCCCAATCCTGCCCAAACTAACCCTTCCACCCCCCTCAAGTAACACCCAATCACAAACTAGCGTTAACAAAGCAAACTATTGCTTCTGCCCCACCCTCCCACCCCGCAACTGTCACCAACAACGTTCAACAGCTTACCGTTTCATTCTCCCCCAGCCCCGACATTACCCCCAAACCCTGATAAAAAAGAAAAGAGAAGAGAGATCTTTGAGCCCTCCTACATGAAAACAACAGGAGGTAAATGACCTAAGTAACAGTAACCATATATAAGGTCCACAGGTGATTCACTCCAGATGACCCGTGTGAGTAACACTGTATAATAGAACTAGAGCACTAGGACTAGTGAGAGTTACCAGCCCTGAAGCCTTGCCTGTTGAAAGGATGGCAGCTCGATAAGTGCTATTAAAACCAGACCACAGGCAATATATCCAGTTCCCACACGGGACTCACCTGCACAGGAAACACTTGGCCTCACCAAATGGATTCAGCTGCACCCCGTTCATGATAGCGCCCTTATACCAGGGCAGATCCCCCATCATGGGCCATTGAAATCATTGGGCCCTATTACAAAGAGGTTCAAGCTCCCTCTGGTGGTACAGGAACAAAATTGCACAGTAAGGCGCTGCAAAGAGAATGCCCTGAGAGCCTCTCCAGGCAACCCACCGAAAAATGGGCATTAAAACCCAACGGGTTACGCACCAAAGGCCTTAATTGGACCACATCCCCCTCGCATGCTTGCAAGGGAGGTACTAACCAAAACATTACAAAATTACTCTCCCCAATGCCTGAAAAGATAAACTTAAACAGTCATTTTAAAAGAGATCAGAGTCCCAGATAAAGCTAAATTGTAAGCAACCATATAAAGTCCAGAAAATATTTAAAGAAATTCTGTCCCTTAAGCCCACTAAACAGGCTTGGATGGAAATTCAGCAACTATGTATATTTGTCCCCAAAGAATCCTCCAAGTGGCAGCCAGATATCTTCAACTCAGAACTCTTCCCTTGATCTGGCAAGAGGCCTCTCAAGTATCCCTGAAAAGATCAGGTAGGGGCAGCTTTAGACCAGAAATCGCAGCCTCAGGATCCTCATAAGAGACCCAGGTACCGGCTACTTGCACCTGTAGCCTGGCCGGGTACGCCATACGAAACTTCAGACCAGTTGCAATAATTTTAGAGATGACTGGATGAAATGCTTTGCATTTCAGATGGACAGAGCCCAGCAAGTCCTGC
The DNA here is from genome assembly GCA_016271365.2 of Neoceratodus forsteri. Lineage (NCBI taxonomy): Eukaryota > Metazoa > Chordata > Ceratodontiformes > Ceratodontidae > Neoceratodus > Neoceratodus forsteri. The sequence goes on from CM057458.1 coordinate 523,520,390, forward strand.
GCCAGCCTGAGTTTGACTTGTTCCCATCTCACTTCCTGGATTTCTCTAACTTTGGACAACAAATGCTGCCTCTCCAAGTAATTCAAAATCGGCATGTTATAGGACGAGGCATGGCTCCAGGGGGAGCTTCGGCCTCAAGGATCTATGGGCTCTCTCGATTATGTATTTAGCCCAAGAAGCAGGGGGCCAGCGATCTTCTCCACCAACTTCTGGACAAATGCTATGGTGTTCTGACCCTCTTCTCCCTCGGGCAGCCCCAGGATCACAATATTATTTCTATGACTACGACCTTCAAGGTCTTCCAGCTTAGCTTCAAAATGTGCAAGTTTCTGCCGCATAGCAGCCATCCCAGGCTCGAACCTCTCTGCTTGTTTCTCCAAAGAGAAGATCCTGTCGATATTATCTGTAGTTAGTAAGACTGAGATCTCTTCAAGCTTTCTAGACAGAGATTTCATCTCTGATGCCATTTCTTTCAATTCTTCCCGAAAGGACTTGAATTCCTGTAAGAATCTGCTTAACGTGAGCGGCTCCTGCTCCGTGCCCTGATTTGCGACCTCTGGCTTATTAGTTCCACTCAAGGCCCGTGATTTCTTCGGGGCCTTTTCTGGAGTAACTGGCGGGGTATGTTTTTGCGGCGCCCGTTTCATATAAACCTCCATTCTCTCTCAGATTCCCCCAGCAGGAGCACTCGATGCTAGGAAGGCAGTAGACTTTAAAAATATAGGGTTTTAGGCTTGTTAAATGCTCCAAAACATACTTTTATCAAGTCAGAAGGCTGGAGCTATACAGAGGAGCTTCTACCCAGTACCCTGCATCACGTGGTCCCCCTTTCTTTCTTTCTTTCTTATCTACCGCCACAATGAGTGATGACCAGGCACTTTTTGATGGAACTATGATTTCGAGCTTTTCAAGTTTTTTAAACTTCTTGGATGACCTCATCCCTTACTGTGCTGCTGGGGGTTTAGCTCTGGGTTTACATGTATCTCATCTACACTCCCAGGTTTCTCTAACCTATGGTATGCTATCTCCAACTCTGACTCCCTGCCTACAGGATGGATATAGCACACGGGGGTACTCTTCTCATGCCATTTTTTTTGCAGGTTGACATGATATACCTTTTAGGGGTTGCTTTCCTGGCATCCCAATCTTGTAATTCACTGGACCTGTCTGTCTCAAGATAGGGAAGGGGCCTTGCCATCTCATTAGCAATTTATTCTCTGTGCTTGGGAGCAACAACAGGACCTGATCCCCTACTTGGAATGTTTTGTTACCCAACTCTTGGTCATACTGTACCTTTTGTTCAGCCTGTTTGTGCCCCAGGTTTTGGTGCGCTAGTTCTACAAATCTCACTAGGCATTTTCTGAGCCTAGTCATATATTCAAGGACGTTACACTGCCCCACTGTTTTCCCTTTTCCCCCAGTGCTCCTTCACCACATCTAAGGGCCCTCTAGGGTTCCACCCATACAAAAGGGAGAAGGGGGAGAAACCTGTAGATGCCTGGGAAATCTCTCTGCAAGCAAGCAGTAGGTAAGGGAGATACCTGTCCCAGTCCCTACTTTCCTCACTCACAAACTTTTTTAACATAGTCTTCAAACTCTGGTTAAATCTTTCAACTAACCCATCCATCTGAGGGTGGTAAGGGGAGGTATGGACTGCAGCTACTCCCAGGAGACAGTAGAGTTCCTTCAACATGCTGGCACTGAAGTTGCTTCCTTGATCTGTTAATATCTCCTCAAGGATACCCATCTGGCTGAACACGTTGGCCAGTTCCTCTGCTATCCTAGGGGCAGTGACAGTCCTCATAGGTATAGCTTTGGGGTAGTGGGTGGCATAATCGCAGATGACAAGAATAAAGCGATTCCCCTTGGAACTTTTTTCAAGGGGGCCCACTACATCCATGGCTATTTTGTCAAATGGAAGGGACACTATAGAGATAGGCTGAAGGGGGACTTTATCCTTCCTCCCTATTCGAGACACTTTTTGGCACTCAGGAAATTTTATGTAGTTGGCAACTTGCTCATGAATAGCCGGCCAGTAAAAGTGAGACAGTATGCGATGTAATATGCTGTCTCTACCAGCATGCTCTGCTAACAGAATATAATGGGCTAACTGTATGACCTGTGGCCTAAACCTTGCAGGTACCAACAACTGGGTACAAACCTCTCCTGTCCTGGGGCTGGTACTTTCCCTGTATAACTGCCTTTCATTTATTACACATTTTGGGGGCCCTTTGACTAGACATTTTAGCAGGTAGTACTTTGATGTCCCTATCCTGCAGAAGCTGAGACCAATGGGTCAGTCAAGGGGTTAGAGACTGATCCATCCTTCACTTTGTCTGAAAGCAAAAAGTTAGTTGGGGTATGACAGGTATGCAAAATGACTGGAGCATACCCAATTATGTAGAGAAAGTGTTTGACAGCCCAGAAGGTTGCTAAGAGTGTCCTTTTGCAGAAACTGTGTTTTCTCTCTACTGGGGCTAGCATCTGAGATGCATAGGCAATGGGCCTGTAATATCCATAGTACTTCTGTGCCAGCACTGCAGACATGGCCACATCAGAGGTGGCAGTTTCCAAGTGGAAAGGAAATCCTACATTAGGGTTGACCAGTGCTGGAGCTGAGGCTAAGGCTTGTTTAAGCTGTTCCACAGCTTCAGTATGTGTGGGGCCCCATGTCCATGGGACATCCTTTTTCAGAAGTTCATACAGGGGAGTGGCCTTCAAGGCAAAGTCAGGAATAAAACCCTGGAGTAGTTTACCATGTCCAAAAAGCATCTTAGTGTTGCCACACTAGTGGGGAGTGGCAGATCTTGCAAGCCCTGGATCTTTTTGACAGCTGGGCTTCTCTCTTGGTCTGTGATGTGTAGGCCAAGGAAGATAACCTCTTTCTCACACAATTATGCTTTTAAGGGATTGCACTTGAGGTCTGCTCTCCTGAGGAGAGTCAGTACTTCATCCAGAAGGGTCAGGTGTTCCTCTTTGGTGGAAGTTGCCAAAAGGAAATCATCCATGTACTGCAGGAAACACTGGGGCATGCAGAACCCTTGCAGAGCATCCATCATGTGGAGATGGAAGAGGGAAGGCTTGTTGTGAAAGCCATGGGGCAGACATGTCCAGGTGTACTGGCGCCCATGGAATGTGAAGGCAAATTTGTATTGACTTTCTTGTGCTAATGGGAGTGACCAAAACCCATTAGAGATGTCAAGAGCTGAGAACCACTTTCTGTCAAGTGTCAGCAACTTGAGCACATCAGGGACTGACGCCACAGCTGGGGTACAGCTGGGTGTAACTTGGTTAAGTTTCCTGTAGTCTATTGTACGTTTCCAAGCTCCATTTGGCTTTTTCACAGGCCAAATGGGTGAATTCTCGGTAGAAACACAAGTCCTAATCACTCCTTGTTGTAGCAGTGATTGGATGGTCTCCCTCAATGAGGGTAAGGCTTCAGCATGAAATGGGTACTGCTTCTGCCTCACAGGATTAGGTCCTCAGATCTCAATGGTGGTGTGCATCCTACCGCAATCATGCTTGTTGGTAGAAAACACATCAATACGTTCCTGTAGCAATGGTTGTAGTTCAGGAATCAAGTCATGACTTTCAAACAGAGCCATGACGTCACATTCCTTGTTGTTATGGGAGATGGCTGCCACTGCATGTGAGTCTGGTATGGTAACAGCATCATATTGCCCCTTGATCTGTAGCAACAACCTGTTAGCTAGCTCCACCACACAGCCATGCTGTGCAAGAAGAAAAAATTACTCACCTTAGTAATGTTGTTTCTTCTAATGGAGTCTTGCTATATTATGACAATTGCAGTTTGTCCCACCATTAGAACTGCTCCGGAGGTGAAAGAGTTAACTCCCATTCTAAGAATGGAACTTACAGCACGAGCTCGGTTAGAGAAGCTCTGTCTGGGTTATTTCAAACCCAAACTGTCAGATCTTTACGAGCAAAAACTCACTAAGGTCTGTGTGGAAGCTGTAACCTACACTAGCCAACTGGCTACCTAAATATTAACACCTATTGCTGGTCCCAACACAAAGACTCAAGTCAGGGGACCAGAAGTAATAATATAATATAAAATAAAAACACCACACCCCAAAAACCCCAAGAAGGGGTGGAAAACATATAATGGGCATAACTAGTGCCCACACTAGGCTGCCCACCCCATACCCAAGTAGAAGTTCTGAGAGGGGCAGGCTGGGGGGGAGGTCATAATATAGCAAGACTCCATTAGAAGAAACAACATTACTAAGGTGAGTAATTTTTTCTTCAAACAACATGAAGTCTTGCTATATTATGACAATTGCAGACTACACAGCAGTACCTCCATGGAGGAGGGACAGAACCTACTTAGGAATAGGCTCTGAAGCACAGCTGTGCCAAACCAAACATCTCTCTGGCCTGGACATCCAGGAGTAATGCTTGATGAAAGTGTGTACCGTTTTCCAGGTAGCAGCTTGACATATCTCTAAGATAGGGATGTCTCTGGCAGCAGCTAGAGGCTGGCTGTACCTCTGGTGAGAATGAGCCCTCAGGCCAGAGGGGAACTCTCCCCAGTTTCTGATAACAAAGTGGATACAAAGAGACAATCCACCTGGCAATTGATCTCTTAGTGGCAGGTCTCCTTTTCCGACCTCACCGTAAGTGAGAAAAGTTTGAGGGATTAGAACCTGTGGACCCTTGATACGTTCTATATAGTAACTTAGGGCCCTCTTAACATCTAAACTGTGCAATCTCCCTCACCAGAGGAAGAATGTTCAGTGAAAAACACTGGAGAGAGATAGATTGGTTAAGATGGAAATCTGAAACCACCTTAGGCAAAAACTTCCTGTTAGTCCTGAGGACTACCTTATCCCTGTGGAAAGAAATAAAGTCAGTTTCTACTGACAAGGCTTGCAACTCACTTATGCGCCTGGCAGAAGTGATAGCCACTAGGAAAACAGTTTTCCAAGTTAAGTACTTAAGCTCTGCAGAAGACAGAGGTTCAAAAGGGGTTGCATTAACTGGGCAATACAAACATTAAAAGTCAGGCAGGGGAGGATCCCTAAAGGTGGATTAGTATGAGTAATCCTAAAAAACTTGGAAAATACAGGGTGAGCGGAAAGAAGAGGGCTTTCCTGCTGAAACAAAAGCAGAGACAGCTGCCAAATGTACTTTCAGGGTAGCTGGTCTCAGGCCCAAAGAATTAAGATGGACCATATAGTCCAAAACAATGGGCAAATCAGCAGATTCCGGGAAATATGTTTCCCAGCACACCAAATGGAAAACCTTTTCCACTTAGAATTATAAGTAGCCCTAGTGGAAGGCTTCCTAGAAGCCTTTAGGATTTCAAGAACACCCTGAGAAAGGTGTAGGTCAGCAAATTCTAACTCCTCAAGAGCCAGGCCTTGAGGTTGAGGGATTTGAGGTTCGGATACCAAACTCTCCCCTGGGCACAGGTTAACAGGTTGTGATTCCTGGGGAGACACAGGGGAAGATGGACTGTTAGGGACAGAAGGAGTGGGTACCAGGGCTGCCTGGCCCAATCTGGGGCAATCAGAATCACCCTGCAAGGCTGGGATCTGATTTTGACTAGCACCTTGAATAGGAGAGGAAAGGGGAAGGCATAAAGAAACTTCCCTTCCCAATCTAGGAGAAAGGCATCCAGGAGGACTGAGCCCAACACTGGGGGTCTGCAACAGAAAAGTGGAAGTTGGTGATTGTCTGGGGCTGCAAAAAGATCTATCTGAGGGGTGCCCCATCTGGCAAAAACTATCCCCAGTACTTGAGGATCCAGAGACCATTTGTGATGGCCCTGGGAAATCCTGCTGAGAGCATCTGCTAGGACATTGTCCTTTCCTGGAAGATGAACTGCTATGGAGGGAGTGTTCAGGGAATAGGCCAGAGACCACTTCATTGCCTCGTGCACAAGACCGAGCCAGAGTGCCCCGCTTGTTGATGTACTACATTGTTGTGGTGTTGTCTGTTCTGACCTTGCCACTTTGTTCTGAACAGACGCGAAAACACTTGAAGTGCTAAAAAGACAGCTTGAGTTCCAGCAAATTGATGTGGAGCGAGGATTCTTTGGAGTACCACTCCTGAGTGGAGAGGTCGCTCATGTGGGCTCCCACCCCAGGGAGGGAAGCATCTGTAGTGAGGGTCAAGGTGAGACAAAAGGAATGAAGGGGACCCCAGTCTTAAATTGCTCTGATCCTGCCACCACTGGAGGGGCCTGGATCAGGGTCAGAGTCACTGGGACCAACTTGAAGGGGTCTCTTCTGAGACACAAAAGTCTCCAAGTGAAACTGAATGTCCCTCATCTGAAATCTTGCTCCTTGCACTACGGCTGTGGGCCTTGCAGCCATGTGTCCCAGGAGCTGCAAAAGTGTCTTGCTGGTGAGAGACCTGCAGAGTGAAGGAGGAGGCCAGAGCCACCAAGTTCCTTACCCTCTCTAAGGGTAGGCTCTGGCCTGCTTTGTGTCCAATTCTGCACCTATGAAGGTGAGCACCTGAACTGGTTCCAGAACTGACTTTGGAAGATTTAGCAAGAAGCCCAGGGAGGTGAGCAGCTGCTGTGCAACTTGCAGGTGAATTTTACCTGTTCTGGGACTGGTCTACAATGAGCCAGTGGGTCCAGATAGGGAAGACAACAATCCTTTGCCTCACTTAAATGAGCAACTACTACTGCCAGACATTTGTAGATACCCTTGGGGCAGAGGTGAGGTCAAGGGCATTGCTCTGAACTGGTAGTGACCTGAGGGCAGTTCGAATCTGAGGTACTTTCGTGGAGCTTCTGATTAGGGCGTGAAAATAGGCATCCTTGAGGTCCAGGGAGGCTAGCCAGTCCCCTGGCCTTAGAGAGGGTAAAATCATTGCCAGAGTTACCATTCTGAACTTTGGTTTCAAAAGGTGTTTGTTCAGATATCTGAGGTCTAAAATGGGCTGCCATTCTCCTGTCTTTTTTGGGGTAAGGAAATATCTGGAGTACAGACCCTTGCCCTGGTGTAGGGGAGAAACCCTTTCTACAGTTCTGAGAGCCAGGAGGGTTGAGACTTCTGTTTCTACAGTAAAGGTCTCTAAAGAGTTTGCAGGTGGGAAAGATCTGATTCTCATCTTTGGGAACTTTTTGAAGCTGAGAACCAGACCCTGGCTTACTACTTCCAGGATCCACTTGTCTGAAGTTAGAGACACCCAGTTCTGAATGAAGTAAGCCAACCTGCCCCCTATGGGTAAAGGAGAATCGGCCCTGGGCACCCCATCGAGTGTCTGTTTGGCAGGTGCTTTAGGCTGAGAGGTGAGAGCAGGCCTGCCCACACCCCATCTGCCTCTGCCTATGAAGAAAGCCCCTCTGAGCATAAGCAGAGGGGGCCTGGAATTTGGTAAAGGCCTGTGAAAAGGCCTACCCCTACCCCTGGGGGTCTGCCTCTGAGGAGTGGCTTCCGCTCCTTGTTTGGGCACCTTTTATAGGTAGTCCTATATTCATCCATTTTCTTCATATAATTCTCTGTCTGCTCCCCAAACAGAGAATTTCCCACCACAGGAAAATCCATAGCCTTAGTCTGGGTATCCTGTGACAAGCTAGTATACCTGAGCCAGGCCAACCTACGAAAGCTACAGGCGTAGCCATGACTCTAGAGGATACATCATTCAAATCCACAGCAGCATGAAACTGCACCTTGGATGCCTCAATACCATCAGCAGCCACCTGTTCCAGCTCATTAGCAAGCGGCAGAGGCCTGTTTGGCCAAAGCCATGACAGTGTCCCATCTAGATTTTTGATACCTTCTACATAAGCCATGTAATTTGTTGCCTGAGTCCCAAGGACGCTGCCATGTATTGTTTTTTAGCCATGGCATCAATCTTCCTGGAATGCTTGTCAGGAGGATGTGAAGCCAGGGAATATTAGCTTTATCACAGGCTGCAGCCTGAACCACCCCAACATGACTGCATTGCTGTGAAAGGAATTCTGTGTCAGGACCTGACAGTGTGTACCTCCTGTCCATCTTTTTATCCACAGGAGACACAGAATTAGGAGTTTTTAAAATTTTTATTGTTTCCTAAATGATTTATGCAAAGGAATAGACAATCTCCTAGACTCTGGTATATCCATCATTTCTACAAAATCAGGTTCCTCTTGCTCATCCACAGCTCTCCAATGGGAGCTGGAGGGTTTCAGCAACTTTTGTAAAACATAAAGTGAGAGGGACTCAGAAAGCATAGGGAGATTCTGAAGGTCTGTCTGGGGAGATGTCCGTTCAATGGGCACACCCATCTCCAAGTCACATTCATACTGTTCATAATCATCTTCCCTCCTCTGGTTCATAAAACTCCTCAACATCATATTCCTGAACCGGTGGAACCGACCGAACCGACCTTTTACTAGACAGTGGCGGTTGGAACGGAACCGGAGAAAGTGACTGGACAATCTGAATAGCTCTTGCTATCTCTGCAGCAGTTGGAGAAGGAATTTTGGGCTTCAACATCTGCTGATTTTCTTGTTTTCTTTACTGAACTGGCTCATCCGAGCCAGCTTTGCATTGTCTGAGGAAGTCTCGCCTCTGTCAGAGGGCACTCGCCTCCGTTCGGTTGGCATCGAACCGGCTGGCCATCCGGTCAGCGGACCTTTTGCCTCGTTCCTGGGCCTGCCAACTCTCTTATCCAGGGTGGCTGCAGGGTAATTCTTACAAATCTGGCAGTCTGAATTGAGGTGGTCAAACCCTAGACAATATACACATGGGTGTGGGTCAGCCTTGGCAAAGACTTCCCCACAAGCATCACAGTGTTGAAACCCAGTGGGCTGGTTTTCTTTTGGGTTTCTCAGACATAATGCCAGCCTAACCAAAAACTTGCCCTTTTTAGCGGCGGTATACAGGCAAGACACCCTTATCGGTTCCTAACCATATCACGGGTCTTGGAAAAAGCGTAATGAATTCCGTTTTTAGAACCGATAAGAACCGGGAACCGCACTCTAAAACCTCTAATTTTGTAACTCAGGTTTTAAAGCAAGCTGATCGGTTCAAAGCCAGACCAATAACATTTACAAGTTCCACACAGAAATTAAACTGAAATTACTTACGATACCACAGACAGAGCTTGAACTGATCGGTTTTGCGGTTAAATAATAATATTCTCGGTCGATCTGAACCAGAAAACACTATTTAAACCGAGAAATGAACCGAGCAGTAGGAGAAATCTCCGGAGCGACTGTTCAGTGAGGCGGAGTAAAGAATCTGACAGTTTGGGTTTGAAATAACCCAGACAGAGCTTCTCTAACCGAGCTCGTGCTCTAAGTTCCATTCTTAGAATGGAAGTTAACTCTTTCACCTCCGGAGTAGTTCTAATGGTGGGACAAACTGCAATTGTCATAATATAGCAAGACTTCATGTTGTTTGAAAATCAGTTCCCAGTATGCTGGGATGATGATGTAATACCATAAGGTCAAATTCAAAATTAGTCTTGAGGTGACCTACTTGAACAGGGAGAGATGCAGATCGATAAGTTTGCAGTTGGGTACTATCTACCCCTTGTGCACTGGTCTTCCAGCTGGTAGACCAGGCAGACGTGGCTGGGTTCTCATCATGGAGAACAGATATGGCTGTTCCTGTATCCAGAAGCATGTCTAGTTGGTGGCCCATGACCGTGGCCCTTACACAGGGCCATCAATTTGTGTCGACAAGCAGGTCACTCACAATCCAGACTGGGGCCTGTAACTGTCACTCAGTACTGCTCCCGGCTTCTTCTTCATCCTCTCGTTTCTGTGACCTGAGGCCTAGGGTGGCTGGTTGGGCCTCCCTATTGTGGTTTACAGGACACGAGTACTGTGCCTCTGATGTCAGGGCTGCAATCTCAAACTGTTTAATTGGTGGTTCTTGAATCATCATATCGGCATGGCCAGTGCCCGATGCTGTGAAAGGGTTTTTTCCCCCTGGCTGCTTGATTGTTCGGTAGCTGAAGACCAAAAAGGGTTGGTGCTGTTACTAGCCGGTGCCAGGGCTGCTACAGAATGTGTGGATGCGGCCTCCTTTGCAGCACGAGCCTCTAGCAGCTGTTTACGAAGGGTCTCATTTTCATCCTTTAGGTCCTGATAGCTAGGCCCGTTACAGTACTTGCCATTGGAATATGAGTATTTTCCATTTCTGTTGTAGTTGTCATTGTTCCGGTTATTCTTGTAGTTCCGGTCCCCCCCCTCCTTGTGCGACTGTTGGTCATCAGAAGGGACTTCCTGTTTACTGTTGTTGCCCTCCACTATATAGTGGGTTGGGCAGGGCCTGCCGCAGTGACTTGGGCTTGGGTGGCCTGGGACATTGGAGATTGGCTGGCAGCGGCCTTGTTGGTGTTTTTATCGGAAGCTAGGTTATGGAGGTAGACATGGAAGGCACGCTCTGTCTTGGTTAGGATGTCGGCAAAGGTATCGGTCTGCGGGTAGACACTGAGTTCAACTTTCTCCCAGAGAGCCGGAGTCATGTTCCGGATGTACAGACCCTTGTACTCAATATGGTTTTTGTTGGCAGTCTCACCCACTAGGCCTTTGCCGGCCTCATAGGCGAGCCTCAACTGCTGATGGTAAGCTGCTAGGCTTTCCTTCATATTTTGCTTGACCTTACAGGCCAAACGAGCTCCAACGATACCTGGGGAGTTGGCAGCAAGAAGTGCCTGTGCGATATCATTGTAGTCGAGCATCTCGCAATTGCGGATTGCCTCTGGGGTTTGGTCCAGAGGGCAGGCTCGATAGTTTGTCTCAGGACTTGGACCTGGTATTCAGGTTGGAGAGAAAGCTTCTCACAGGGAGAGCACACCTCCTTCAAATGATAGCTGAGGTTGTCAGTTGGGCCCATCTCTCCGATGCCTTGGGCAATTTGCGGAACAAAATGAGTGACCAGTAGGGGACTGGAAGTGGGCGAGCGAAGAGTGGTGTTTAGTTCCTCACGACCCAAAACACCATGAAGGGCAGCTTCCACCGCCATATCAGTGACTGCCTTGAATACATTCTGTTGAGTTACAGCATTTTTGAACATGCGTCCGAGCTGCTCCTGCATGGAGGAGCTTCTTTCAGGAGTTGATAGTCTAGTCAAGACGTCCTGTACAATGCCTCGCACTTCCGTACCGTCTTCCTGGGAAAGGGGAGCCAGTGAAAGCGGGCTCCTACTTGGAGGTGGTTGGCCTCCCGTATCATGGGGGCCGCCATGTTTGTTTTGACGTGGCAGCGTAGAAGGCTTTCCAACGTGACATGGGGCAGGCTATAATGGATGGCATCTTGGGAATGGCTGTTAAAGGCCACCGCCCTGTGGAGCGGGGTCTTAGATGTGACGAGACGTCCTATGTCCTCATAATCAGAGTCGTCATCACCTGATGAGGTAACGTCAGTGGGTGTGTACTGAAAACCATTCATGGATTTTACATGGCCAGCAAGGATATCTCATTGATGGCATATTCTCACCATCTTGTCTCTACATTTCTTGTGCAAACTTGACAGTGCCCTGCTCAATATCCTTCTCAACCTCATGCCGCAATACTCTGTACGCGGCGCCCAATCCAACTTTTTCCCTAAGCTCTTTGTCTAGCTCATGCATCAACCTCACATTCTCTTCCTTCAATTCAACATTATCCTCTCTCAGTCTTTCATTCGTATCACTCAAAACATTGTTCAAATAAGATAGCTGTTTCTTATAACATTTTAACCTTTCATTGTCCTCCCTTAACATACACAATTCACACTCAGTGTCTTGAGCAGTGCAGTGCAACAGTCTGTTATTATGATCATGGAGTGAATGTGCCTTCTCTGCGAGTTTCTGTTTTTTCAGTAACTCCGATGCCTGCAAGCCTAACTCGTTTTTTAGAGAATTGTTTTGCAGCTCAAGGAAGGCGTATCATGCTAGTAAACTTTTGACGGCTATATGTAAAGCCGCGACCAAGAGACCTTTGGTGTGGTATTTCATGGCATTTTGCTTCAACTCTAGATATTGATCAGAGATCGTAAGCAGCGGGTCTTCTGATGACTTCGCGTCCAGCACAAAATCAGTCCAACCTCCATGGGAGGTAAGGTAGTTTGAGACGTCGAGTCTCAATTGTGTGCACAGTTCAGGCATAACAAATAAAGGGGTAAACAGACAAAGAAAGCAGTTGAAAGACTGGAATAAAATCCTTGGCACCATCACCCAATGGCTTTCCGGTCCCCTTTGGCAAACGGTGGTGCCAAGGCGGTATGCTGCCACTCACAAAGGGAGTGTACCAGTGGTTCAGTGTGGATCTGCCATGCCCGAAACCGAGACAGAACAAGTCCATAAAGGAACAACCACAGTAAGTTCGAGCAGGTCCAAGTGGCCAAAAATGCACCACACTACTCGACATTCAGTTCAAAGAATTCAAATGGAATCCTCACTTTGTACATTCCAACCTACACACGGTCGCCAAATGTAACTGGGTAATAAAATTAACTTTCTCAGATTCTTGTTGGAACTGCACAAAAGTGAAAAAATGACAGACAAGTGTGTCCAGCACATAAAGTGATTTATTTCTAGTATATAAAGCAGGCTTACAACCAAATCACAGTGATAAACACTGGGGAGAACACCTCCAATCTTTCTTACCTATAGGCAGCAACAAGTCTCTTCTTCTCAGAGAAAAAGGTGCAATGGAAAGCGTCTTAAACCCCTGATAATAACCATAGCAACTACCAAAAAGATATATAAAAGTCTCATCATTGGGTAGTGGCAAATAACCTGACTTCTTACTAGCCTGGGAAAGTATGCATAATTGCATAGGTAATTGCTGTTCTGCACTAGAACTGAAGATGGCACTATTGTCTAACTAATGATTATACAATAGTATAAACAGAGGTGTCTCCCAAGTGGTACAATTAGAATGATGGCGAATGCATTATGATTCTCAGTAGAAATACAGCAGAATTCAGATCCTGACACTTGTGCTTATACGATAAGTGCCTGTGGCCTAAGAATACGGCATATTACTTATAAGTATTATAATTATTATATATTGTGGAGGCAGTATGGCGCAGTGGTTTAAGGCTCTGAGCTGCAAATCTGGAGACCTGGGTTTGAATCCCACAGCCCCCACTTGCATACTGTGTGACCCTGAGCAAGTCACTTAACTTCCTCGTGCTCCCAGGTGCACCTGCAAACAAGCTTTCAGCTTAGTGTGTCTCACCTGGTAAAATAATTGGTAAAAAAAAAAAAGTATTGTTGTCTGGGAGGTAGGGGGTCAATCGGGGTGCTGGTCCATGGATAACAGTACGTTACACTCTCGAAGATCTAGCAGCCAGGAAGTCTTCTTCCAAGTCTGTTTTCTCTTCTCCCTCCAGTTTGTGCTCCTGCACCCAGATCTGGACATCCTGGGGTAACATCTTTATGACTTGCTTGATGATGATGGCCTCTAGCAGCTGATGCACTGTCTTACTATCAGGTTGCAACCATTGGTAGCAAAGATACTTCAGTCTGGCAAAGGTTTCCTGTGGTGTATCTGCAGACTACATCTTTACATAGCAGAACCTCTGACAGTATGTCTCGGTGTTAATATCATAGTGTCTCAGGATTTCCCTCTTTACCTTTTCATACAGCAGTCCTCCGCATCACTCATGTCCATATGACTGTAGACTATTTGGGCCTGGCCAGGGGAGTTGTGGGGCCAGTCTCACGACCCATTGTTCCTTGGGCCACCCACACATTTTGGCAACCCTCTCAAATGTTGTGACGTATGCCTCTATATCATCCGAGTCCATTAATTTTTATAATTTAATGTCTCTTGGACAACTCACTCTGTCCGTTTTCCCAGTTTGGATGGCATGCAGTACATGCATCGTGTCTGCCCACTTGGTATCTTGACTTCTGCATTCCAGGTCTCGCTCCTTGTCCATTTGCAACTGCTTAATACATAGCCATTTCATCAGCTCTCCCACATCCTCGGGGAACTTCCTCCAGGACTGGATAGCTCTCTTCCTTTTCCTCCTCCTCCAGCTTGGCATCATCTTCCTGTGGTTTTGACTTCATCTTGGGTCAGACATCCAAGCCTGGATGCAGGGCAGCTCCTGTTTTGCCTGCCATTCTCCTTATCAGGAAACCTGTGGCTACTTTTCTAGAGGCCTTGTCCTGGAACAAGTGTCCACCTGGAGCACCAGGGCGGTACCCGACGGAATGTCTCCCTTCCTTGGCAAGATGCAGCCAGCAGTTATCCCGCTTCTGACACCATCTGTAGAAGTGTGGGATAACAGAGGGACACAACACAGTTTTTATAAGGTAACACACTTTGTCTAGTGTGATGTTTACTGCTTCATAAACATTTCTTCAAGGCAGATACAAAAGGGAGACCTTATAAAAATTAAAAAAACAGAAAATGAACACAGATAAAGTTCTTAGGATGTGGCAAACTTCTCTCAGCCTCCATTCAGCAGTAGTATGGGACTTTTCTCAGTCCTCCACCCACACCAGCCCACAGGAACTGACACTATCTCTCTCAGTCTCAGTCTAAAACTCATTTCAAAACTGAGAGCTTTTATAGGCTCTCTAGAAGTTAGGAAATTTCCACTCCCCTGTGACTGACATCAGCCATAACATAAAAAATAGCCATTACAAGCCACTGTTGCTCCATAGAGAACAGTTCAGTTGGCACCTGCAGGTTTGTTTACAACAGTGGGAAAGATCAGACCCGAGGTCAGAACATTTTGTACTCCCAAACTCTCCTGCAGGAGCATGTTGTCTGCTGCAAAAGATATCTTAGAAGGGGGCAGCTAACATCTTAAAGGAACAGACACAAGCTTTTGTTATTCTTACATTAAAACAGTCCTCTTAGTTTTGTTTTAGGTTAATATGCACAGAAAGCCACTATACTTAACCAGGACCCAACAGCTGCATCTCTCCTCAGCCAGAACTCGGTTTAATATCTCAGCAGTTTTATGCATAATATTATGGGGCAGCAGGGAAACTAATGGGATACAGAAACATAAAAGAGGGGTGCTCCATTAACCAAACGTCTGAGCCATTTGCTCTGATAAACAACAGTTTATACATTCCTGTCCTGACTGTACTGTTGCTCAGGGCATTTCATTACTGGTACCAGTACTTTTCCTTATAATCCCCACATGAGCTCCTTTTCACAAAATGTTGCAGAAGTCACTTTTTTAATCTCCCAATAGCTGGACCTTTAAAGAGGAAAAAAAGGAAATAAAAGTGGGTGATAGCTAAGAGAAAGGGGGGAGGACGCCTGAAGGTGGTCAGCCTTTTAGACTAGAAAATACAGAGATAGAATAAAAGGAGAAATGAGAAAACTGCTGCAACAGTAATTGAGAAAAGATGGTCCATTACCGTGACAGGGAGTTCCCCTGCCACAAGATGATCACGCAATTATACAGAACTATGGTCAGACCACATCTGGAATACGGGGTTCAGTTCTGGAGGCCACACTTACAGGGTGACAAAGACAGGGTGGAGACGGTCCAGAGAAGGGCAACTAAAATGTTTCAGGGATTACACAGGAGGTCATACAAAGAAAGTCTGGAGGAACTAAACTTATACACAATGGTGACGAGGAGGGAGAGGGGGGGATATGGGGTAACCTTCAAGTATCTGAAGAGAATAAACAAGGTGAGGGAAGGAAGCATACTCAGGATGAGTGAAAACAAATCAGCCAGGGGACATGCATTCAAGTTGGAGGGGGGCAGATTTAGAGGAAATATGAGGAAGCAGTTTTTCACTGAGAGAGTGGTGGGTCCTTGGAATAGGCTGCCAGAATGGGTGATGGGGGTAGATTCGGTGAGCAAATTCAAGAGGGCATGGGACAACAACATGGGTCTAAATGAAAGTAACAAGGGCATGGGATAAAGGGAGTAAGAGAAACCAGACAGAGAGGGGGTAAAGGGCATTCCGGATGGGCCAAGGGGTCCTTTTCTGCCAGCAAATTTCTATGTTTCTATGTTAACTCACAAATCTGAAAGTGGACAAGGCAATGGGACCATAAGGGATACATCCAAGGATATTGAGGGAGCTGAGAAAGGTGCTGGCTGCACCTCTGATAGTCCTGTTCAACCACTCACTGGAAACAGGGGTGGTCCCAGAGGACTGGAGGAGGGCGGACATAGTCCCACTTCACAAAAGTGGTAGTAAAGAGAAAGCTAGAAATTACAGGCCAGTCAGCCTGACCTTGGTAACGTGGAAATTAATGGAATCACTACTGAAGAAAAGGATTGTGAAATATCTTGAATCCAGTGGCTTACAAGATCTGATGCAGCATGGATTCACAAGGGGGAGTCATGTCAAACAAATTTGATAGATTTCTTTGACTGGGTGACCAGGGATGTACAGTAGATCAGGGTGGAGCAGTGGATGTAGTCTACCTAGATTTCAGTAAGGCCTTTGACACCATTCCTCATAGAAGACTCATAAAAAAGCTAAGCAGCCTGTGGTTGAATCCAAAGGTGATAAACTGAGTAAAAAAATCAGTTGGGGGATAGGAGACAGTGGGTAGTGGCAAATGGAGTTCACTCTGAGGAAGGGAGTGTTACCAGCGGGGTGCCACAGGGATCAGTACTGGGACCAGTCCTCTTCAATGTCTTTATTAGCGACACTGCAGAGGGACTAGAGGGAAGGTATGTCTTTTTGCAGATGACACTAAGATCTGTAACACAGCAGACACTCTGGGTGTGTGTGTGCATGGAAAAAACAAAGAGGGATCTAGGAAAACTTGAGGAGTGGTCAAGAGTGTGGCAACTGAATTTCAATGTGAAAAAGTGCAAAATCATGCACTGGGGGCACAGAAACAAAGGGGTGGAGTATAAATTGGGGGGAGTGGTACTGGCAACCACCAAACAGGAAACAAACCTAAGGGTAGACATATATGATGACCTAAAGGTGGTCAAACAGCATGACAAGGCAGTGGGGAGAGTCAGTAGGATGCTGGGGTGCATAGGGAGGGGTATCACCAGCAGAAAGAGGGAGGTGGTGATACCACTGTATAAATCACTGGTGAGACCTCACCTAGAGTAGCGTGTCCAATTCTGAAGACCACATTTCAGGAAGGACATAGACAGAGTAGTAGCGTTCCAGAGAACAGCAACTAAAATGGTGAAGGGTCTGCATCAAAAGCCCTATGAGGAGAGACTGAAGGATCTCAATATGTACACCCTGTAGGAAAGCAGAGAGAGAGGGGATGTGATAGAGACTTTCAAGTACCTCACGGGTATAAATACGGTTCAAGAAGAAAGCCTTTTCCAGAAGCCGGCCCAGTGGCATGGAGGGCTGAGGCATCTGTGCCTTACCTCCTGCCATGCAGGCGACCCATGTCCATGTTGCGAGCGGGCCGCAGGGGGTCAGCTGGGGAGGAGAGGATTGAGTGTCTGGAGGACAGCTCTCCTCTCCTCTCCTCTCCTGGGAAGGGAGGACTGGTGCTCCCGCCAAATGACTGCCCCCAAGTGGAGGCCTGCGGGTAGTATGGGTCTGAGGGCACCAGAGGAAGGGAGAGTGCGGCAGGACTTCTGCTGACGTGTGTGCACCTGCACGCATGTTTGGCTGTGTGCGTTCCAGCAATGGGGAACGGGAGAAAATGGAGGAAAAACACTGTGGCTGCAGGAGGACACCCAACCCTCCACAGGCTCCAGACCAGGTAGAAAGGTAAGTCCCGGTGATTCCAGGGTGACGCAGTGGGGGCGGTCAGAAGGGGCAGCCAGAGACAGGAAGGAAAATAAAGTACTTATAAAAAAAGAAAGAAGAAAGCCTTTTCCAGAGCAAAAGATGTTCAAGAACTAGGGGCCATGCTATGAAGCTGAAGGGGGTAAACTCAGGGGAGATGAAAGAAAGTACTTCTTCACAGAAGGAGTGGTGGATACCTAGAACAGACTTGCAGAGGAGATGGTAGTGGCAAAAACTATAATGAGATGTAAGAAGGTGTGGGACAGGCATAAGAGAACCTTGTGGCAGGGGCAGGGTAAAGATCAAGTAGGGCCTGCAGTGCTACAGTAGGTAGGGAAAATGGGCAGACTGGGTGGGCCAAGGGATCCTTATCTGCCATCAAATTCTGTGTTACTATGTTTCTATTTAACACTAAATGGTGTCAAAAGTGATGCCAGTCTCAGTTCCCAAGTGGGAAACCGAGAATAAAATAGTGAAACTAACATAAAGTGGTACAATTTAAATTGCAGCATAAGGGTTTTTTTAATGAAATTTGAAGTGGTTTCCAATGGTGGGAACCATGCCACAAAATGGACGTCTTCGGTTCCTGGGAACCAATATGAAACCGGAGACTATCACACAAAAAAACACAGAAAAACACCCTAACTAATGCAGAGTTATTGATAAAGTAATTAGTTAAATTCTATTAAAATAATTAAATAATAAGCCATGATTGGCTCAGATGTGAAGAGAAGACTTTGGGGTGACTGCTTTCTTCCGGCGGAGAAATAAATCTACCATTATAATGTGAGGGTGAGCACGACCACATAGTAGAGTTTTGAATTTAAATGCTAAAAGTCTCTAATTAGCATAGAAGTCAAAGCTCCCAGGTAGCTCATTCCAAGGGCATGATTGCAGCTATTAAGCATTAAGTGAGGGATTCCTGGGTTTGAAGTGAGTTTATTTTCAGGTATGACCTGTGAGGTTAAATGAGAGGTAATACAATACAATACATGGGACAGTATAAGCCATAAGCAATATGAATGCAGAGACAATAATAATAAATAATAATACATTTTATTTATAAGGCACCTTGTTCAAAGTCAAGGCGCCTAACAATATAAAATCAAGTCAAAATCATACAAACATCAATTCAATTAAAATCAGATAACAATAAATCAGAAAAGCAAATCAATCAATTAACTGAGAAGGCTTGGTGCCACAAAAAGGTTTTTAAGCCTTGCTTAAATACCTCCACAGTTGCACACTCCCGCAACCGACGGGGAAGAGAATTCCAAAGGGTGGTGCTACATATGCGAAGGCTCTTGCACAAGATGATTTCAAGTTCACCCTTGGGATCTCTAGCAACCCCTCGTCAGCTGAGTGGAGTGATCAACCAGGGCAGTAAGGAACCAGGAGCTCTTTCAGATAGTCCAGGCCCTGTCCATGTAGGGCTTTGAAAGTCAGTAAACCAACTTTAAAGGTGATCCGCCACTGTACTGGCAGCCAGTGCAGTTCGCACAGCACCAGTGAAATATGACAGGATCGAGCAGATCCTGTCAAAAGCTGGGCCGCCGCTTTCTGCACCAGCTGCAAGCGACAGATTTCTACCCCAGAAAGCCCCAGGTAAAGGGAATTGCAATAATCCAAGAGTGAGGACACAAAGGCGTGGACCAGAGTAGGAAGGTTGTCAGACGGAACCAGATGCCCAATCCTGGCAATATTCCTAAAATGATAAAAGGACATTTTGATGACTGACGACACCTGAGAATGCAGGGTCAGCCCATCATCAAAAATTACCCCCAGGTTACACACCCATTCGGAGGTCATGAATGAGATGCCACCAAGAAAAATTCCAGAGGGCGCACCAGATCCCGATCCTCCTATCTGGTGACCTGGGTCCAAAACCAATACCTCAGTTTTTTCCAAGTTCAACTTCAGCCAACTGGACTCCATCCACTCCTGGGTTTCTTTCAGACAGTTATTAAAGACTGAGAGAACTCCAGCCTGGTCAGATGTGAAAGAAAGGTAGAGCTGGGTATCATCTGCATAGCAGTGAAACCTCAGCCCATACCTTCTTATAATGTCTCTGAGGGGTAGCATTTACACCGTGAACAACATAGGTGACAGCACTGAATCCTGAGGCACCCCACATGGCAGAGGAATTGGGCCTGAAGAATGAACCCCAGACACAACTCTCTGTGTTCTACCCGTGAATAAAGATGTAACCCACTAAGGACTGTTCCCAACAGTCCACAGAGATGCCTCAGGTGTCCTATCAACACCCCATGGTCCACGGTGTCAAAAGATGAAGAGAGATCCAGAAGAATCAAGATGGTACAGTTCTTCTGATCTCTCACCATCAGGAGATCATTGAGCACCCGAACCAGTGTTATCTCGGAACTATGTCTCAGACAAAAAATGGACTGGAGCGGTTCATAGATATCATGGATGGTCAAATGGTCTTCCAGCTGGGCTGCCACTACTTTCTCAATCACCTTCCCTAAAAAGGGAAGGTTAGAGATAGGTCTGTAGTTTACAAGGCAGTCGGGGTCCAAGGTAGCTTTCTTCAAGAGTGGTGTCCCCATCGCCTCTTTCAGGGAGCTAGGAAACTCTCCAGATTCCAAGGAGCACCAGGCTATCCACACAAGGACCGGACCGATGACATCAATACAACCCAAAATTAGGGAAGTTGGTCCAGATTCCAAACTACAGCACATAGGGCGCACACCCTGGATAATCCGCATGACATCCATGAACTCCGGTCAACTGAAGGTACTACAGAAAGGCCGAGGTACAGTGACCCCATACTGATCAAAAGCAACATCCAAAGAGTGTGTTGGCTGGAGTACCGCCCTGATGTCAGCCACCTTATTTGCAAAGAATCGAGCAAGCTCATTGCACTCTAATTGCAAAAAAGCTTTCCGAGCAAGTAGACAGGCTGGGTTTCACAGTCTGTTCACAGTTCGGAAAAGCTGAGCTGGTCGATTCTGAGCAACCGCAATCTCCCCGGACAGGAATTAAGCCTTCATACAGGTGATTGCAGATTGATAGACTTAATAATGGTCCATCAATCTAAGGTGGTCAGCATCAAGAGCGGACTTGCACCAGCAACGCTCTAACCTTTGTCTTAGTCTCCGCATCTCCCTCAAAGTCCCATCAAACCAGGGGGACCTGAGGTGAAGGGAGAGAGGGTGAACATGGATTGGAGCAATGGAATCCAGAGGCACCAAGGCGGCTGAATTGTATGCCGTCACGAGGGTCTCTGGGTCATTGCTTGCCAACCAGAGGGACAAGAGATCAAGTACAGCCGCTAGGACATGAGAACTTATATCCTGTAAAGGGTGGTACCTAACCATCTCCACAGGGGTAGGCCTATGAGGGGGGTGCTAAAACTAAACCCCACAGTGTAATGATCAGACCACCCAACAGGTTCCACCCCAAGTCAGATGCTTCAATCCCTAGGAGGAAGATTAAGTCAAGGGAGTGTCCGTGTTTGTGAGTAGCAGTGGAAACCACCTGTGTAAGGCCCAGAGATGTCATCAACTGGAGGAAGTGTTGGCCAAATTGCGAGAGTTCGTCATCAACCCAGTCACTGAAGTCATCCAGAACCATCAGAGATAAGCATTACAATCATGTGAAACACAAACAGAAGTCAAGTATTTAACAAGTAAAACAGTTAAAACAAATGACAGTATAAACAACAGTCCAAAAAATACAATGCATCAACAAAGCAATGAAATTGCTTTAACATTTTAATACTGACCATGCTATGCAGTAATATTCTCAATTAAAAATGTTAAATATACAAAAAAGAAAATGTTCTTTACTTGTACCTTTAACTGAAAAGTGGTGTAGTATAAACAGCAATGAGTTACATCTACTCTGTCGCTGTGGGACTGGGAACATTGAAAACCTAGATTTGTCCTGAAATGTGCCTGATATGCTTATAGTAGAGACCATCTTCCACTCTAAGGAGGTCATAGTCTGCTCTCTCACATTATTGTATGACTATAGGTGACTGCTGAAGGAACGGAACCCCCTCTCTGAGGCTGCATTCCTCCTTTCACCAAAGCAGTGCCTGTAGCATGGAATTTGTAACTGGAACTAGTTTTGAAAGTAGTCCCCACCTTTGGCACCAATGGTTCCCCAGATGGTACTGTGTCTCTCATTTGGAACTTGGCACCTGATACCACTGTGGTGGATGATGCCATGTGGCTCAGTAAGCACAGAAAATTACCTATAGGTCTGAGCTGATCTGTCTTGAAGGATTTTGTAGATGCAATCAGATTTACCATCCTTGCTTGGGTAAGAAATGCTTCAGGCCCCAGGAATCTCCTAGTAGCATCAGACAATTAGCAGTCAGTCTGGAGCTGCTGACTGCCCCCAGAACTTTGAGGAAGAATGTATGCAAATTAGGGAATTTGGAATGCATCATTAAAAACTTCTGCCTCTAGGTGTCATCTGTCGGATTCAATTTTTTTGTTTAGACAGCAAGACTTTTCCCCCAGAGCTCCACAGCACTTTGCTGCAAGACTTTATTTTGTGGAAAAAGTGGTAGTTTTTCAATATTTTACTTATATTCTGCCTCTAGTAGTTATTACAAACGTTAAGTTTGACTTGGGTATTTTTACCCATTTTAACGGTTCCATCGCTGTTCCTAAGAACCGAGTTATTCAGTTTAAACAGTGGTTTATAGCGGTTCTGACCACTAACGCTTTAGTTTATAGCTTTATTATATTTAGTTTTACAAAAACAACTTTGCTTTAATCACAATCTGTTCCAGTTTGTTCCTAGGAACCGATCGCATTTTGGTGAGTAACATACTTAAAAATACTTAGTTCTGGGTTGCGATTGGTTCCCGTTTCTATCTAGAACCAATTGCTTTGGATTTAAAATAAATAAATCTGTTTTAAATCGTGGTTCCATTTAAACATAAGGAACCTACTGTGATTGTTCTAAATTTTGTTCTCACCTTCCTCTGTACCTGAGGTGGACAAGAAAGTGGAGGAGAAATACCAGCTGGATAGGGGTTCTGCTGATTATCTGTATACCAATCCAGATCATGAGGGTGTGATCCAGGCTGCAGCCTGTGATAAGACAAAAGTACCCCTGGCATCTCATCCACCAGACAAAGATTCCAGGAAAATTGATAATATGGGGAAGAAAGATTTGTGTCAGCTCCCCACCCACACTAGGTGGACCCTGCCTTATATAGACACTGTGTGGTCAGATGACTAAGTGCCTATTTTTCCATTGGTCCCTTACATTGGGGCTGCTGGACTGCTGACTCCATGTTTGCTCCCACGGACCAGGGGAACCGCCTTCAGGAGCTTGAGCACCATGGACTGTGCTTGATTTACAGGCTGGTCCAATGCTCTCCAAAGACAAGCAACAAGAAAAAGTACCTGCCAGCCCCCAAGCAAACAGCCGTCGGGCAAGCCCTCTCTGCCACCGCAGCACAGCCTCGAAGTGGCGGTAGCTTACAGTTTATGGCAGCAGTGTATATCACTATTCTCACATAGAGTCAGTAAGTCAAAATATGTCGTCAGTATTAGTGCTGCCAAGGAAACTGTCACTCATCAGTTACAGTTCAGGATTGCTACGTGTTAGTACATAATGTCCTGTTTTACACTGAACCACTAATAGCTCGTTGTTTAGGAGAATAGGGGAAATGCAGCAGTCTGCTACATACTGTGTTCCCTCACTTATGCCGAAGCATAAAACAATAGTCACTCTGTGGTTAGCCACTGCTTTCTTATGTGAATAACTCCTGCTATTTATGAAGTCCTTTCAACGACTACAATTCAAACAAACAGAAGTTTACCTATAACACCTCTCAGCTAGGATATCTACTACTTCATCTAACTGTAATTAAGCACTATAATAAGATGGTTTATACATTTGTTAACTGGAGAAATATTGTCAACCTTCACTGCTAGTCAGTTTCGTGTGACTGATTTCCTTTACTGACAGCCTAAAATGCTGTGCCAGCTAGCAGAGAGAGAGTGATGTTGGATGGCCATGAGACAGTGATTAAACTGAAAAGCTTGCAAAATGATGAGCTCAAGAGACAAGTGTAATTCAATGAATGATTTGTAAACATAATTAGAGTGTTATGGATGCTGATACAGTATCATTCTATGACATGTTCAACACAATAACATGTCCTGATGTGATACAGTAAAACAGAGAATGACAGATTCGATAATTTTCTGAAATTTATATTACACTGCACCTTTAAAGCTAAGAAGCTTTTTTTACTGACGAGGTGCTGTGCTCCCCAAGTGTACTGGACCTTTTCAATAAATTAAGCTTCTTAGCTTTCAAGCTCTTTGGATTCTTCTCTGTGTAACCCCTAGATGGCGCTATCCCAGGGGCTACTACCCCTGCCTGATTTGCCACTAACAGGTTGAGGGGCCTGGATCCAATGGCGGGTGCCTCCACCCAGAGGTCAGGGTTTGCAATAGTTAAACTAACTTGGTCACAGCCTCTGGGACACTGCAACCCCTTCTTCCCACTAGTGGCCCACACAATATATCAGAATTACCTTCATAGTATACACTTACCCCCAGGTCTGGTTCCGCACTGGGACCTCCTGTGGAAATGAGATACAGTGCAACAATCACAGTACAGTACTTTAACATAGACAAATACCTCAGGCAGTATAACTTTGCTGAAACAAGCAGCTCTGATTTATTTAGGGGATATAACAAGGACAGGGGAAATCAGGTTAATTAGCTTATCACTCTAATAATCTACTTATGGCTCTGTGCACAGGCCTATCCCTATCAGTTACTGTCCCTAGGTACCCAAGCCCTAGTGGCTAGTCCAAACTGTGGCAGCTGGTAGGAGCCCTTTCACACAGAGAAAGGAGAATTAAACAGTCAGCAGTACAGTAATTCCATTTGGATTTAATGTGGTAATTCAACAGGGAGCGACCCTGAATTAGTACTCACGACCTCCAAATAAGATAGGGTCCTTCAATGTCAGCTAGGGCTCACTTGAGGTACACAAACCCTTCACACATCCATATAAAAGAAGCACTATACCAGGCAGGCTGCATCTGTATCCCGATCGCAATTACTGCACAATACCCGGGAGAACACACAGCAGATTCAGTTCCTGACAGACCGAGGCAATTTTCAGCAATTCCTCCAGTCTTCTACAGGGTGAGCCTGGTTTCTACTCTTCAGAGATCCTTTGATTCTTTTCACAGGACGGATTCAGTCCTAACAAGCTGTTACACAAGCTGCAGACCGGAACTCTGGGCCTTACACACGTTTTTTGACTAAAACTGCACACTGAAAAAGCACAGGACTCCTTCCTTCTTCACTGCCAAAGCTCAACTGAACTCCAACCGACAAAACCGGCACTTCCTTTGAGTTCCTCCCAGTTCTTGACTGGATTGGCTGTCACTCACAATAGACTGCTGCTGTTGGTCCAAAAAGGCACTGAAGTCTAAACTACATCTCCCAGAGTCACTGCCCATACAATCCTCTTGTGGCTGGCTCAGATTATGAGTCCAAGTTCTGATTCGTCCAAGGCACCATTTTAGAGCTAGCTTACCCTACACTGATTGGTCCAGTTCAGCAGTTCAAAACTAGAATGGGGAACTAGCAGACACAGTTCTGACTGCAAAGAAAGCAGGTTAGACAAACTAATTTCATTATTACTCTAAATAATTTCTGGCAAACAGTTACATCTTTCAGACAGGTTCCTTTGCACCCTAGTGACTGCAAAATGAAGTGAATTGGCAGCAGCTTGAGTGGTACTCAATCAAAGAAACACACAGTCCCCATACTAACTAATTATGTCTGCAAGCAGACAGCTCTTAAAGAGACAGTACCAGAGGCTCTAAAAACACTCTGATAAATGGCTTAAATGCCAAACACCATTCAGGCTTGGAGCATTCAAGCAAGCTCCTGGAAGTCTTTTGGGAACCCCCATTTGCAGTGGGTTACACCCTTCCTGGCCTGGGAAAGCTTGACGTCCGCGTCAAGCAAGTACCCCCATAAGTTTCAACTGCAACCATATACATTTGCATTAGGCTCGCATATGTAATCATCAGTCAATATATCATTTTACCAAGAACACATTTCTGAAACATTGCAGTACGTCACTCTTTACACAGTATTACACACACATTGTACCATAACTCAAGTTATTACCTCTTGTACATGAAACCTGAAGAGAGGGGTCCTTTCCTATCAGTTACCTTGGGGCTGGATGGGGCAAGGGCACCATACTTAGAAGGCAACACAAGTAACTTGAGTTAGCACTGATGCTCAGTTTGGGCAATGAGCTCGGGGCACATACACTCCTTTATGGACAACATTGAGAGGCAAGTCCACAGGCCTCCCAAGTGAATCATAACTGAGGTGCACCACAGGCTTTACAGCTCGACCAGTCTTTCTAGGGGAACTGTTACAGTCTCTGCACTCTGAGCCTCATTTTCAGCATTGTCCTCACTTGTCAGGAGTCTCCATGGGGTAGAGAGGCTAGAACTTGGGGCACTTTCAGCTCCAGGAGTTACAGTTTCTGAGTCCACAACATTTGGCTCGCATGGAGAGCTTGACACTGGCAGTGGACTGTCAGGGCACTCAAAATACTCTTCTTGTTCGGGTGTATCACCAGTCTGCCCCAATCTATCATTTCCTCCCTGAAAGCTCAAACAGTTCAACCATGCACAATGATTCCATTTCATCTGATCTGATGCTTTGCACTTCACTTTCTGGGAGCATTGGCTCCAGGATGAAGCTGGGGCTTAGACAGTCCAGAAGGCCCAGCTTCATCTCCAGTATTGACTAGGGATTGCCCCAAACAATTGACTCAGTTCGAAGAAGGATAGTATTCAAAGTCACTCTCACTTTCTTCTGATATGGACTGACAGTCATGCTCAACTGGGACTTGTGGAGGGAACACTTTAACTTTGCTTCTGTAGGTGCAGACTTTCTTGATCTTTTCTTAGCAGCAGCTCTAGTCACTGGTCCAGAGGGGCATCTTCTAGGGCTCAGACTCAATTAAGATTTGTCCAATGGGCAGTAAATGATTTCTATGCATTGTTTTACATCTTTGAATTATTCTCAGGCCTTACTTTGTACACTGCAGATCATCTAGTTTGCCCACTACAATGTGAGGGAGATGGTGCCATCTGTCAGCAATCTTGTGCTTGCCATGCAGTCCCAGATTTCTTAGCAATACCCGATCTCCTCCTGAGTTCCTGTGCTTTCACCTTTTATCATACCTTTCTTTGTTGGCCAGATTTCTTTTGGCAGCCATGGTTTGAGCCAGTTGGTACGATGAGTTAGCTGGGCCTTTAACTTTTGCACATACTGTAAATAGTTGTCAGCTTGAACCCCATCAGGAGAGACCCCAAAACACACATCTACTGGTAGTCGAGCTCTCTTCCAAACATCAGGCGGTAGGGGAGAATCCAGTGGCATCACTTTTGGTGCAGTTATAAGCATGCACCAGGGTGCTAATTGTTGGCTCCATCTAGGCTTGTCCTTTGGGTGCAGGGTGCCTAGCATATCTAGCAAAGTGCGTTGAAATGCTCAGGCTGTGGGTCCCCCTGGGGTGGTAAGAGTGGTTCTGGACTTTCGCACTCCCCACAGAGAAAGCATCTCTTTGATCAGACGACTCTCAAAGTCTCTCCCTTGATCAGAATGGATTCTTGTGGAGTCCCATAGTGAACAAAAGTTTTCTACAAGTACTTTGGCCACAGTGGATGCTTTCTGGTCTTTGGTGGGGAAAGCTTGGGCATATCTCAGTGAAATGGTCAGTGACCACCAGCACATTACTGATATTTCTTTGATCTGACTCCAAACTCAGAAAATCAATACAGACCAGCTCCATGGGTGCACTGGTGGTGATGTTAACAAGGGGCAGCCTCTGGGGCAAAGCTTCCTCTGTAAGCAGCTACTACAAGTTCGAATGTGTTGCTCCACATCAGCCCCATCTTAGGCCAATAGAATCTGGATCTCACCAAGTCAAGTATTCTGTCTATACCAAGGTGCCCCATGTGGTTGTGCAAGGACCTCAGTACTGAGTCTCGAAAGGCAGTGGGCAGCACTAGTTGTTGTTTGTCTACTTGTCCCCTCTGTCTACTGTTTCTCTGTATAACAGTTTATTGATCAGTTTCAACTTAGGACCTTCTTTGTATAACAGTGCAGTTCTCAAATCAGTGGAGCGTAATTTGACACATCTTTTCCTGCATAGAGGGCTTCTAAAGCTGCTTTGATCATGGGATCGCGGGATTGAGCCCACTAATACTGTCATTGTCCAGCTGAGGCAGTGCACCAATGTCTATTGCAGAAAAGTGCACAAGCAAGCAGGTATGCAATTCTCAGAGGCTCCAAGCAATCCACCATGCAGTCCACTGCGTCCGTGGGACATTTGTTCCTCCCTGTCAACCTTCGGCAGAGTGCCCTGATGTCAGGTTCTGCCAATCGGACCCAATCATTCTGGGAACAGGCCTCCGGAGAGAGCATCAGCATCTATGTGGTTCAGACCTGCTCGTATTCGAGAGCATAGTCATATGTAGATAATGCAGAAAGCCACCAATGGCCAGTGGCATCCAACTTAGCTGAGGTCTGCACATGGTCAAAGGATTATTGTCAGTTTTACTAGTATTTTAGCCCATACAAGTACTCATGGAATTGGTCAACAATAGCCCACTTCAAAGCTAGGAACTCTAACTTATGTACAGGATAGTTCTTTTCGGATGGGGTCAGGCTTCTACTGGCAAAGGCCACTGGTCTCAGGCCATTCTCGTGCTCTTGGTACAACACAGCCCCAACCCTTGCAAGCTAGCATCAGTGTGCAGGACGTGGGTTTTCTTGGATCGCATAGGCCAGCACTGGAGCATGGGTAAGTTGATATATGATCTCATGAAAAGCAGTCTCACAATCAGGAGTCCAGCGGCCCCAAATACTTCACTCGGATGAAAATACACTCTTTCAGTCTTGAGGACGCTGACTTTTGGTATTTTTGTGGGTTGGGGATACCCTTGAGTAAGGTTAAGTAAAGGGTGGATCACCTTGAATAGTCCTTGATGAAGCGCCGATAATAACCACAGAATCCCAGGAATCTTTGCAGTTCTTTTAGATTTTTGGGCTGTGGCCAGGTGGTCAAGGCCTCAACTTTACTTGGGTCGGTCTCTATTCCCTCGGTGGATACTATGTGTCCCACATACTTTACTGATGTTTGAAAGAATTGACACTTATCAATGGACAGTTTAAGGCCAAAGTCCTCCAGTCGGTCCAATACCTTAAATAATCTGCTCTCATGTTCCTCCAGTGAGCTGCCAAACACAATAACATCATCTAGGTATACAAGGTACTCTAGTAAGTTCATGTCCCCCACTGCACGCTCCATCAATCGTTGAAAAGTGGCTGGGGCACCTGAAATCCCTTGAGGCATCCTCATGAATTCATAGAAGCCAAGCGGACAGATAAAGGCCATCTTCTCACGGTCCCTCTGGGGCCATCGGATCTGGTAGTAATCCACTGGCGGAGATCCAGCACAGAGAACCACTTGTTCCTGCTTAGGCAGTCCAAAGCATCCTGAATGCGGGGCATTGTGTACTGATCAGGATAGTCCACCGGTTTAAGGTGCGATAATCACACACATCCTTACTGTTCCATTCTTTTTCCTCACTACCACAATGGGGAAGCATAAGGGTTCTGGATTCTTGTATTACACCAGCAGCTAACATCTCTTGCAGATGCCGCCTCACATCATCTATGTCAGCAGGTGCCAGGCGCCGAGACCTCTCACGAAATGGTCTTTCGTCATGCAGCCGGATATTGTGCTCAGCTCTTGCACGATCCTACATCCCATTCCTTTAAAGAAAACACCTGGTCTCTTGGGCAAGCTTCTCACTGATCCTCACTTTCCATTCAGCTGGCAGCGGGAGTCACCGAAATCAAACAAGTTGTATGCTACTCTGTCATTCTTCCTTGAATCTTGTTGCTGGGTAGCACTGCAGTGTCTGCACAATGCACATTAGCCAGGATGCAACCTCTGTTTACCGAATGTCTCTTCAGACACATTATGAACTTGGACCATTACCCTTCTGGCATAAGCATGGGCTCTAGCGGGCAAAATACTAGGCTTGACCAGCAGTCCCTCTGGCAATTTTCCATCCTCTGGTGCATCCAACATTAATATTTTATTCTTAACATCCTTTCTGATACGGACCTCTCCTGTAAGGTACACTGGGCATTTGGCGCCAGGATCAGAGACTCAGGATCCTTCTTCCATACAATTCGACCGGTTCCTCTGGTTCTGTTTTTCAGCATCTCTCTGTGCCTCATAGGCCTTCTTAATTAAAGCCGGAACTCTTAAAGCTCTACTAGTCTTTGACCCTGTTTTCATAACACAACTGTGCCAGCCTTCCGAACATATGAGCATTTGTTCCAATCAACAAAGGGACACCATCATACAGTCCAGTGGGGACACACTAAGGCTAGGGTCTCTACTTGTTCGGCCACTCCAGCCACGGAGGTGGGGAAAGACAGCCAAATTCGGATATACCCGGAATAGGGGTAGGCCTTCTCACTTAACCCCCATACATGCAGTCCTTCTAATGGTTGTAAGTGCGTCTGACAAATGCTTCTGATACCAATCCTGAACATAATTGTCACTTGGGAGCCACTGTCTAATACAGCTCTTGTAGACACTCCATTCACCTTTACAGTGGTCTCCATGGAGGGACCCACTATTCTGGACCAGTCTGGAGAGAGGCGGTAGTGGGGGCCTGGGCAACTGACCTTGCCACAAAGGACGTGAATTACATTTTTGGTGCCCTCACTGGGATCATGTCGGCACCTCTTAACCACTGATTTCTTCTCCAAGCTCTCCTTGTAGCCTATATGCAACTTTGTCATGTCTTTTGGGACTGGCA
Organism: Neoceratodus forsteri; assembly: GCA_016271365.2. Lineage (NCBI taxonomy): Eukaryota > Metazoa > Chordata > Ceratodontiformes > Ceratodontidae > Neoceratodus > Neoceratodus forsteri. The sequence goes on from CM057458.1 coordinate 523,550,888, forward strand.
TTCCCTTTCATGTGCCCATCTTTCCACATTATAGCAAAACATACTTTCTGGAGTTTGAGCTGGCGAGGCGCCACACTGGGAGCCAGGGCGGTATTACTAACTGGAAACCTGGTGCCATCTCTGTCTGCGTGATAAGCATTTGGAGACATCTCATCAGTTCTCCACTTCCATGGTCAAGGAATTGAGTTTGGAGCTGTTATCAGCAGGAGATACATGGGTGGTACCCCACCCCCATAGCAGATGCAGTCGGATATAGGTCAGGGCCTGCATTGCAGGCGTGGCCTTCATAAAGGGACTGTTTTTGAATTCTCGGATCTCTCTCAACAGTTCGCCCCATTGTGGCATATCTTTTTCCTTGTCAGAGCACTCATTGACTGTCAACCTCTGCCCCTGAACTTCACTTGATGGGTCACCTCAGTCACTCGGGTCGTAGCCACAGCTGTTGGTGCAGGTACCTCCCAGGTCGCCTTTTCTCAACTCCTCGAATTCTCTCATTAACTCATCATAGGAGGGTGGGATTCCAGTCGATTTGCCAGGTGTAACTGAAGCAACAGCAGTTCTGAGAAGGGGCAGACTTAAGGATTCTGTCCAGTCTGGTTCGGTTCCAGTTCAATCGCTGGCAAACTACCCTTTCTGAGGCATTCTTGCAACAATTTTTCCAGCCGAGAGACATACACAGACAACAACTCCCTTGGTACTGTTGTGCATTTCTTACTCTCCACCATAGGTCCTCATCAGAATCTGGGCTCCCATACACATTCTCCAAGGCCTCAAGATAGGCCTGTGCAGTCGCTTCAGGGTTACTGGCCTGCTTAGCACGTGATGGTAGCCAGGGCAGGACCTCGGAGGCCTCACTAACCTCTTTCGCCGCCTCCCGAGCATTGCCATTCTAGCACTTGGGGGCAACATAGTTCATCCAGGTCTCCCAGTCATCCTCCCCTTGGGGGTTGGGGAGGGTGCCAGAGAAGATCCTCAACCTTCGGTAAGAGTCGTGACTAATGGCAGGTGCAGAAATAGGAGTCTGCATTGGTTCAGCCACCATTATGGGCACTGGAGCAGGAGAGGGTGTTGGGGGAGGAACACCCCCAGGTGGCAAGAATAGTTTCTTCAAGTCCTCCACAGTTTTCCCCTCTCCCAGCAACCATTCAGCAAATTTCTCCTCAAAAGTTTCAGATAGTGGTGGGGGCTGATTCCCCTCCGGGTCTTTACTGTCCTTAGTTATCACTCTCCAAGCAGTGAGGGCTCCCTCTGGGGTAATGGTCTGTGGCACTTTGGAGCTATCTATGGGATCCTTAAACTTTACTAGGGCCAGGAAAGTGTGGGTGAGCAGATTAGCATGCCGACCCACCACCACAGGGTTTTGTAAACCTTCCACCTTGGAAAGTACTCCTGCACAGTGTCCGTATTGATACCTAGGGGATGTCCAGGATAAGCATAGCATTTTGGGGTCGATCTCCTCCCCAGTACACCACTCCACCAGCCGCACAGCTACTTCTGTCGGGTACCCATTTTTCTTAACAGTGGTTCAGAATATGGCCACTAGAGGACACACAATCCCAGCGGTGAGCCTCAAGATGTAACCCCTAGATGGCGCTATCCCAGGGCTACTACCCCTGCCTGATTTGCCACTAACAGGTTGAGGGGCCTGGATCCATGGGTGGTGCCTCACCCAGAGGTCAGGGTTTGCAATAGTTAAACTAACTTGGTCACAGCCCTCTGGGACACTGCAACCCCTTTCTTCCTACTAGTGGCCCACACAATATATCAGAATTACCTTCACAGTATACACTTACCCCCAGGTCTGGTTCCGCACTGGGACCTCCTGTGAAATGAGATACAGTGCAACAATCACAGTACAGTACTTTAACATAGACAAATACCTCAGGCAGTATAACTTTGCTGAAACAAGCAGCTCTGATTTATTTGGGGATATAACAAGGGCAGGGGAAATCAGGTTAATTAGCTTATCACCTAATAATTCATCTACTATGGCTCTGTGCACAGGCCTTCCCTATCAGTTACTGTCCCTGGGTACCCAAGCCCTAGTGGCTAGTCCAAACCGTGGCAGCTGGTAGGGCCCTTTCACACAGAGAAAGGAGAATTAAACAGTCAGCAGTACAGTAATTCCATTTGGATTTAATGTAGCAATTCAACAGGAGCGACCTGAATTAGTACTCACGACCTCCAAATAAGATAGGGTCCTTCAATGTCAGCAGGGCTCACTTGAGGTACACAAACCTCTTCACACATCCATATAAAAGAAAGCACTATACCAGGCAGGCTGCATCTGTATCCCGATCGCAATTACTGCACAATACCCGGGAGAACACACAGCAGATTCAGTTCCTGACAGACCGAGTGCAATTTTTCAGCAATTCCTCCAGTCTTCTACAGGGTGAGCCTGGTTTCTACTCTTCAGAGATCCTTTGATTCTTTTCACAGGACGGATTCAGTCCTAACAAGCTGTTACACAAGCTGCAGACCGGAACTCTGGGCCTTACACACGTTTTTGACTAAAACTGCACACTGAAAAGCACAGGCCCTTCCTTCTCACTGCCAAAGCTCAACTGAAACTCCAACCGACAAAACCTGGCACTTCCTTTGAGTTCCTCCCAGTTCTTGACTGGATTGGCTGTCACCACAATAGACTGCTGCTGTTAGTCCAAAAGGCACTGAAGTCTAAACTACATCTCCCAGAGTCACTGCCCATACAATCCTCTTGTGGCTGGCTCTAGATTATGAGTCCAAGTTCTGATTCGCCCAAGGCACCATTTTAGAGCTAGCTTATCTCACACTGATTGGTCCAGTTCAGCAGTTCAAAACTAGAATGGGGAACTAGCAGACACAGTTCTGACTGCAAAGAAAGCAGGTTAGACAAACTGTAATTTCATTATTACTCTAAATAATTTCTGGCAAACAGTTACATCTTTCAGATAGGTTCCCTTTGCACCCTAGTGACTGCAAAATGAAGTGAATTGGCAGCAGCTTGAGGTACTCAATCAAAGAAACACACAGTCCCCCATACAAACTAATTATGTCTGCAAGCAGACAGCTCTTAAAGAGACAGTACCAGAGGTTCTAAAAACACTCACTGATAAATGGCTTAAATGCCAAACACCATTCAGGCTTGGAGCATTCAAGCAAGCTCCTGGAAGTCTTTTGGGAACCCCCATTTGCAGGGGGGTTACATCTGTACTGACTCCAGCTCACACAACTTTGATAAACCATTTGTTATGAGTGAATCTCAAGTATACACCTTCTGGAAATGAGTCCCTATTCCAAATGGGGCATTCCAGCTGAGCTCTTGCAAAACTACAGTACTTGTTCTGTGAGAAAATGGAGCCAAAATCATCTCCCCCACCACCTATGCCATAACCATTATTTCAATAGTCTGTTTTGAAGTTCATGTTTGGGTATCTACAAACCTGTAAGCTTGTTCTAGCTCCACTCTATATAAAACAAAAAATCAGGGCAAGCACAAGCTCAATCTTGGCCTGTAAGCTCTGATCACAGCCTTTCAAAATCTTCCATTTATATATACAACGTTCTCCAACCCACCTACATAGGCTGTTCCACAGTTCTAAAAAACGGACATTTGAAACAGATCCCCAATGTCCTGCTGTCTTTCCTTTTCCATGATGGTCCAGTGGCTGAGAGTGTATAAAATGAGCTATGCATGCAGACGGCTTCAGTAATCCTCCCTCCCCCACTCAATGGCCCCATGCCACTAGAGGACCAATCACTGGTATGTCCCTTTTCCCAGTGGCTCAACCAATGCTACTCACTGCTGGGTTGAGAATGCAAAAGCAATTTATGTGATCATAGACTGCCCCTGCAGGGTAGGACTGCTTGAGTAAAACACCTATTTTGCTTGCATTAACCTGTCCTGGGCCATTTGAATATTGGGCAACAGGTCCCAGCTCCATTATTACTGGTCAGATCAGTGTTCAAGAACTACTGTAGTACACAGTTTCTGTACACTCCCACTTCACTTACAACAAGCACACAAGCCTTCAGAGCCAGGTTCATTTACCTTCATAGACTGAGCCATCAGGATAGAAGAATGTGCCTTGCCCATGTTTTTTGTTTGCAACATACTCTCCAAGATATCGGGCTCCATTTTTAAATCTGTAGGTTCCCTGAAACACATACATAATTGTAAAAGTTAGATGACATAAACTTATTGTAAAATAAACACTAACAGATACTGACCAGAACTGGGGATCTTGAGGATTCCTTCTTCTTATCTTATGGCAGAACAGGACAGAACCTTCATGGTTGCAGCCCCTGTCCTGTGGAACACACTTCTAAGGGGCATTTATCTTGCCACCTCCATGGGAGCATGTAAGCATTAAACCATGAAAGGCCATGGTTCTACTGTGGAATTAATCCATGGTTGGGGAGGGTCGGTCAGGTGCCTCCAACCACCCAACCATGGATTAATTCCACAGTAGAACCATGGTCTGCAGTGGTTTAATGTTCTTGTAACATAGCAAGAGTATTAGGAATATTGTTGAATCCACACAATTGGGTTGCTTATTTCAAGCAATATTTTACAGACACAGAGTCTGATATGCTGTTTGCTTTATTTAAATCAAATCAAATCAAACTTTATTTGTAAAAAGCGCCTTTCCAAAACCAAGGCACCTGTACATAATTGATTAAAATAAATCAATAAATAAAATACAATTAATTAAAACCATAAATACAACGAGTTAACTCATGACAGTGGCATTAAAAATCATTATATGCTAGGCTAAAAAGGAACGTTTTCAAAGCCACTTCAAAGCTTTGGACGGTTGGGCAATCTCGCACCTGATGAGGTAGAGAATTCCACAGGGTTGGGGCCATAAAATTAGAAGACCTGGCCCCAGATGTCTTTAAACGAACCCTGGGAATCTCTAGCAATCCCTCATCAGTGGATCAGAGAAAGCGGGAGGGTCAGCAGGGATGAAGAAGATTGTGCGGGAAACCAGGTCCCTGGTCGTGTAGGGCCTTCATAGGTCAGCAAACTGACCTTGAAGGTGGTCCGCCACTGTACTGGCAACCAGTGCAGTCCACGGACCACAGTCATTATATGACTGGCCCTAGACGTACCAGTCAATAGCCTGGCTGCCACATTCTGCACAAGCCTCAGGCGGCGGATCTCAACCCCTGGTAACCCAAGGTAAAGGGCATTGCAATAGTCAAGGCGGGAGGTAACGAAGGTGTGGACCAAGGTTGGAAGATTGTCTGAAGAAACCAGGTGCTTCACCCAGGCGATATTCCTCAGAAGGTAAAAAGAGGTTTTGACAACTGCTGACACCTGAGATTTAATGAAGTTGCACCAACATAGCGCTACTTACATAAATTGCAGGTGTGTTCCCTCAAGATAAGACGATTTGCTGTCAGAACGAACTTCGTACAGCTAGAAATATATGTTAACTTTGCAAAATTTACTCAAAAACAAGTAAGCTACAATAAACATTTTACTCCTTATATCGCACATTTCAAACCCCAGGAAATCTTACTGCATTCTGACAAGTGCAGTATGGTCTCACCATAGGACTGCCCAGGAGCCGAAATGGTTAACAGAACTTGTGCTAATAGTGGAATGTTAGGCTTGAACTTGGTTTTCAAATCACTGTCCCTGGTTGCAAATACTGCAACCATCAGATTCTTTACTCCACTTACCTCAGTAAGAAGTCTCCAGAGAGCTCTCCCTCACTTCTTGAAGAATGTTTTATTTTATCTCGGTTTATAGAAGTCCGTTTATTATTTTAATTTTGAAGCACTGTCCTTGGTTCACAGGTAGACTTAGTCTAGATTAGAGTGAATTTTGGCAAGTTTCTTTGGTTCTTCCTTGGTTCTTTCAACCGGGAAGGAACAGCTACAGTATTATTTTCTTTTAAGAACTTAAATTTAATTCAATCTTCTACTATCCCGGTAAGGTGATTTACATTTGTTCTAATATTTAAACTTTTTTACTGGGTTAATTCTTGGTTCTTTTGGTTTTAGCCGACCGATAAATGTCACAGACCAAGAAACGAACTGGACCCACAGGTTTCCAACATTGTACTGAGTGTGGGGAACTGTTCGCTAAAGCAGATCCTCATTTAATTTGTGTTTTTTGTTTGGGGTTTGACCACCTCAAAGAGCACTGTGAAATCTGTAAAAACTTCCCTCAGTCAACGCTTGAGAGGCAACTTAAACGACTACAGGAGAAGATGTCTGACAGAGCTGCTGAACCGGCTACAGACAAACCGGCTACTAGCCTAAAAGAACTGGAGGAACAGCCCTCTGACAAGGGTGACTATTCCTCATCTAAAAAATAGCCTGCTGATTCTGCCGCTAACCCTGCAACCACAGACAAGAGAAAAAAGAAGGAAAAACATACAGCGGTCGAACTGCAACCAAAGGCAGCATCGGTTTCAACCGCTAAGGAACTAGCTAATGCTATTCGGATAATTTAGGTGCTCCTACCGAGTACCCCAGTGCCGCTTGAGAAGCAGCCATGCTTAAGTACCTCAGGCTCTACCCCAGTTCCTGGTTCCTTGGAACCTGAGGGAGAGATTTTTGATGAGGATATGATGAGGATGCTGATGAGAATGAAGAGGAGGACTATGGGGAATCGGTCGAACCGGAATATTTCTCCGGATCCTCACCGTCCTGATTCCCCTGACAAGGGAACTGAGGACTACACCTCACATTTTGATTTTATAAAGCAAGTAGCCAGTTCCTGGACCTGCCTACTCAGGAATCTACCGATGAGGAGGAGGAACAGAATTACATGGAGATGATGGATGTGCCAGTCTCTAAAAGAGTTTTACTGCCCATCCATAAATCTCTGAAAAAGCAGGATAACAAGGTCCTGCAGACCCCAACTTCTACACCACCAGTTGATAGAAAGGTGGATAAAAAGTACTGGGTGGCTAGGGGTGGAGCAGAGTTCCTTTTGGGACACCCAGCCATGAGGGAGTGGTGCAAGCCACAGCCTGTGACAAGGCAGGCATACCCTTGGCATCCCACCCTCCAGATAAGGGTCCCAGAAAGATAGATTCCATTGCTAAAAAGCAGTAATTGGTATCTTCTCTGGCCATCAAGCAGGCTTCATACATGGCATATGTTGCCAGGTACCAAAGAACCCTGTGGAATACTGTGATGGAAATCACAAAATCTGTCCCAGCTCCTATGGCAGCCGACCTTGAGGAGGCTGCAAGAAGGGGCATAGAAGCTTCTAAAGTCCAATTTAGAATGGCTGTGGTCAGTAATGACACTGTAGCCAGGCAAATGACTTCTTCTGGGTCTCTCAAGAGGTTAGCTTGGCTCAGGACTACTAACTAGACCCAAGACACCCAGTCCAAGGCCATGGACTTTCCATGTGAGCCTCTGTCTTTGTTTGGAGAACAGGCCAAAGCTTACATGAAGAAAATGGACAAGTACAAGGCAACATATAAAAGTGCTGCTGCCAAGGAGAAGGCTCCAACCCCCCAAAGGCAACAAGCTAGGGGACCTAGGGGCAGAGGCTACAGACCATTCTTTCAGCCTTAGGCTTACCCACAGTACCAGCAGCAGAGAGGCTACTTAAGAGGCAGGGGCAGAAAAGGTGGCAACCGTACTAGCCCCAGCACTCAGCCAGCATCCCAACTCAAGCAGACATCCTGAGTTGTATGCTCGGGTCACCACCCCAATCCAGGTAGGAGGCAGGCTGGCCCACTACCTCCAGGAATGGCAATCCATCACCACAGACAGGTGGATCCTGGAGGTAGTGGGCCAAGGCCTGGCACTCAGCTTCAAACTCAGACCAAAGCTGACGGCAAGGGGCTTCCGACCCTCCTCCCCATCAGAAACATTATTACTGGAAGGGGAAGTATTAAACCTTATATCCCTAGGATCAGTAGAACCAGTTCCTCATCCACAGAGAGGAAAAGGTCTCTATTCCAGGAACTTCCTCACAATCAAGAAAACAGGGGAGTGGCAACCCATATTGGATCTCAGACACCTAAACAGGCATCTGCTGAAACCAAATTCAAGATGGTTACCCTGACTACAATTCTGTCAACCTTAAGGCAAGGGGATTAACTGGCATCCCTGGATCTAAAGGATGCATATTTTCACATCCCAATAAGACAGTCTCACAGAAAGTCCCTCAGATTCAGACTGCCATCAGGCCACTACTAGTTCAAGGCAATGCTTTTTGGACTTACTTCTGCTCCAAGGGTGTTCACAAAATGTTTGGCTGTGGTTGTGGCACACTTCAGGAGGCAAGGAGTGGCAGTTTTTCCCTATCTGGACAACTGGCTAGTTTTAGGGCAGTCCCCTCAACAGGTAAAGTAGTCTATGGTACTCACACAGGAACTCAGTCCTTAGGGTTCCTGGTCAACCAAACAAAAGTCAGTATTACAACCAGTACAGCTCCTGGAGTTCATATGGGCCGAACTGGACTCAGTGAGAGGAAAGGCTTTTTTACACAGGCAAGGGCAAGCACCCTGGTACAGCAGACAGGCTCCCTCAAGCCTCAAAGTCTCAGGCCAGCCAGGCATTTTCTATAATTGTTGGGCCACATGGCAGCTTCAACTGCCATGGTGTCAGGAGCAAGATTTCAGATGAGAGATGTTCAATACCATCTCAGACACTACTGGTGCCAGAGAACAGATTTCATAGTCAAAGCTGGTTCCAGTTACACAAACTCTTCTGCAAGCCCTTCAGTGGTGGTTGGATATGGAAAACCTCAGACAGAGAGTTCCATTCCTTCAAAAGCAATCTTCCTTGGTGCTAACCACAGATGCCTCCCTACTAGGGTGGGGAGCACACTTCGAGGAGCACACTGTTCATGGTACATGGCTCAGACAGGAGTCACTGCTTCAGATCAACCTGCTAGAGCTCAGAGCAGTTTTTCTGGCACTTCAGGCTTTCAACAGCATTCTACAGGGAAAGGTGGTGCAGGTCAGAACAGACAACACGACCACAATGTACTACATCAACAAATAGGGAGGCACCATGTCCACACCCCTGTACACAGAAGCCATGAAAATACGGAGTCTGGCTTATTCTCTGGGAATTCTCCTGTCAGCAGTTCACTTACCAGGGAAGGACAATGTACTGACAGATGCACTGAGCAGGAAATATCAGAACCATCATGAATGGTCCCTGAACAAGCAGGTACTGCAGATAGTGTTCAAATGGTGGGGCACTCCAGAGACAGATCTCTTTGCTGCCCCAGACAACTACCAGCTCCCATAATTTTGCTGCAGACCCCCAGTGAAAGGTTCAGTACTACTGGATGCACTGATTCTGGACTGGACAGGGAAGTTCTTGTATGCCTTTCCTCCATTTCCCTTGCTGCTGAGAGTCCTGAACAAGCTCAGATCCCAGCCAGCCACAATGATCCTCATTGCTCCAGACTGGACCAGGCAGCCATGGTATTCCCTGGTTCTGGCACTATCAGTAGTCAAGCCAATCAGCCTCCCCAGGAGGCACAACTTGCTGACTTCTTCCCAGGGCAGGATCCTGTACCCCAGCCTTCGATCCCTCAGGCTCAAGGCCTGGCTCTTGAGGACCTAGAGTATGCCAACCTGCATCTCTCGGTAGAGGTCATGGAGGTCCTTAGGGTCTCTAGGAAATCCTCTACCAGGAAGATTTACACATCCTAATGGAAAAGATTCTCTATCCGTTGCCAGAATATGAATATGGACCACACTGAGGCAGGGTTACCAGCAGTCCTGGATTACCTAGTCCATCTTCATTCTCTACGCCTAAGGCCATCCACATTAAAGGTACATCTGGCTGCGGTTTCAGCTTACCTGTCAGCAGGCAAGGCATCATCTCTGGCCTCTAATTCAGTGTTCAGAAAGTTCTTTAAGGGGTTGCTTCATCTGCACCCACCACATAGATCCCCCACCCCAGTGTGGGATTTGATCATATGTATTACACAGCTCATGCAGCCACCTTTTGGGCCCATGTCATCGGCTGATCTCAAGTATGTAACTTGGAAGATTGTGTTCCTAGTGGCTATCACCTCAGCCAGGAGGATCAGCGAGATCCAAGCCTTGTCCAACTAAGTGGCATTCCACAGGGACAAGGTGGTCCTTAGGATCAACAATAGGTTCCTACCTAAGGTGGCGTCTAACTTCCACATCAATCAGTCCATCACACTACCAGTCTTTTTCAATGACCCTTCCTCCTCAGGGGAACATAGGTTGCATAGCCTGGATGTTAAAAGAGCTATCAGTTACTACCTGGAGCATACAAAGGGTCACAGAGGGGACAGGACCTAACTCTTTCTGACCTATGGAGAAGTGGGAAAAGGTAAGCCTGCCACAAAGAGATCCATAGCAAGGTGGATTGTGGCATGCATCCAATTTTGTTATGGCAAGGTGGGCAAGCAGCCCCCACAAGGGCTCAGGGCCCATTCCACCAGAGGGATAGCTACATCAATAGCAGCTTCAAGGGATATCCCTTTGTTGGAAATCTGTAAAGCAGTTATCTGGAAAACAGTTCACATATTTACTAAACATTACTGCCTGGATACTCAGGCCAGGATTGATGCCAGGTTTGGCACAGCAGTTCTGCAGAGCTTGTTCCCTAAATAGGTCCTCTGCCCGCCTCCAAAGGCACTGCTTGGGTAGTCTGCACTTGTCAGAATACAGAAAGATTTCTTATCGTTTGAAGAAAACATTACTTACCATAGTAATCTTGTTTCTTCTAAGGGAATATTACTGTATTCTGAGCACCCACCCTTCCTCCCCTGCTAGGACCTACGAGGCACTGCACACTGTACAACTGATGTTGGAAACCTGTGGGTATCTATTAGTTTCTTGGGCATCTGTTGACTTGAGTCTTAGAGATGCCCTCTGTTATTTAAGAGGTGTTAGCCTAAGTAGGGGTATTGACTGCTAGTTGAGTTTAGATTAGTTAGCTAGTACTTTTAGCTTCTGTATGCTTCGTAAAAATCTGACAGTTGCAGGAAGTGCAGCCAGAGACAGTGATTTGAAAACCAAGCTCGAGCCTAACATTCCACTGTTAGCATATGTTCTATTAACCATTTTGGCTCCAGGGAAGTCCTATGGTGAGACCATACTGCACTTGTCAGAATGCAGTAAGATTCACTTAGAAGAAACAAGATTACTATGGTAAGTAATGTTTTATTTTCCTCCCTGTAAGTTGCATCACTGCATTCTGAGATTGTATGGATGACGCTACATCATTACTATGCACCATTTTTCAAGGCTATTTTGTTTACATGCAGTAGAGAGCCTCGAAGTTGACAAGTGTGCACTTATATTAAGGTACTTATTCTACTATACATAAACTTTTTGCAGCATCTGAACATTGCTGCTGAAATTTATGCTGAAATAAACATTGCTGAGTGAAATTACTTTTTTTTATTACTGCAACACTTGTGACTACTGACATGCTCCACTGGATGGTCCAGTGAAATAATTAAAATTAACTGGGTCATTTGTCAGGTTTGGCATAAGAAATGGAGTAAAAACTTGCAGGGCTAAGAAATAATGCTGTGGTACTGTGCACGGTGTAGATCAGGCGATTCTGTAGCACAAGGTAAACTGCTTATCAGCTGCTTGGGAGGTGTGCGGTTGTTCATGAAGCTCACTGTTTCTTCTGCTCTGTGTATCGGTGTTGCACTGCTTACATCAGGGGTGTTTGTCGATATGGGGGCACTTATTGAATTCATTTGGCTCCTTTTATCATTGTTAGGCATAGAAGAGGAGGTATTTGTGTTAGCTGGTTCTGGATCACTTAGAGGTACTTTGGATAGAATGTTTGACCATTTTTTGAGGACGGAACTTGTGGGAGACCAATAATTCTGCAAACTGGTCTCACAGCAATGGCCAGTTATGCTCATTATTTCCCTCGATGCTAGCCCAGCCTCCAATAATAAATGTACTGCTGTACTCCAAATGGAATGGTTAGTGTACCGGCAGCTGAGGTCAGCATCAGTGGAAATTTGGGCCATCATCTCACCCAAGTAATTAACTCCCATGGGTTGTTTGCCATACCACACTTTCTCTTCACTGAGGGCTTTCTGAGATTTTTTTTTTGGCACGTAAATGAAAAGAAGGAGCATTCTCAGGACATTGATACAAATGCTCTTTATAAAGGGCCACAGGGAAGTTGGATTGTCGGGCTGAGCAAAAATCACACCATGAGATACTTCTCGTTTACTCTCATTTATGTCATTGTGGTTCTTTGTGATTTCATTGAAGGAAACTGTAAGATATTCTCTGCCACTGTCCTCTTTTCCCACTGTGAAAGACTTTTGGATTAATTTATTTAGACCCTCTTGACCACGTCTTGCAAAGCCCAAATGCAGCTCAAACCAGAGTCTGCAAACTAGCCAGTAGACAGACTTTGGACTCAATTTCTGACATGTCCGAATTTTGTGACGGTTACTGTCACTGGTACGAGGATGGTATGTGGCAGTATCTTTCCCTTCTTGCCTATACTCTTTAATAACAGCGATAAAAACATGATTAGCACTCTTGAATTCAGCATCTGTTGTGATATTTATAGTTCTGTTCGATTCTCTGCTGTTCAGGTAGTGGTTCAACTCAGCACGAACTCCTATATAAGAGCTTATGCTATATTTGTTACCATCCTCTGTTGTTACTGCTGCATAGAAACATCGCAAGATGTTCGCTAATTCGGCTGCTGGAATACTTTTTAGATTTATATCCAGATGAATAGAATTCAGTTGATCTGTAATCTCTATACTTTTATTGACCACATAGTGTTCTTGTGTGTATTTATTTCTTTTTTCTTTCTCTCTAGGTTATCTAATTCATCAGCTGAGATAACAACATGACACTGACTGCTGTCACCTTTTGAAAACTTCTTTGTAATACTCTGGTTAGTATCTTTCTTTGCTTTTCTTTTGTTGTTGTCCTTCTGTCAAGCAGCTTTCTTTACAATCTTTGTCCCTACATTTTCTGTCAGATTCTCACTTACTCTCTCGATGAATTCGGTGACACTACAGGCTCACAGTCTTCTTTGCCATAGTGCTGATTTACCCAGGTTATAATGCCAACAACACCACCAACACAAAAGTTGACATCAAAACTATCCATGATTCCACCTCAAATATTCAGTTATGAATGACAGTCCACTGGGTGGGTGGGAAATGCAAGAAATTCTGCTACCGTTAGTGGTGGCTCAAAACAGTACTACATCAGCAACCATGGTTCTACTGTGGAATTAATCCATGGTTGCTTTTTAGTCACCTGTTATTATTTAACCAATCAGATTCTCTTATTTGGAAGTTGTTGAAAGAGCCATGTTACAATCGAATATAAACTACATATACATCTATTAAACTTGGCCTTTCAGTACTTACTTTATTATAGTTTGATGAGTTTTATTTATTTGGGGGGGGGGGTTTGTTTGTTTTAGTAAGAATATTATATAAATATTGACCATAGGTGAGGGAAATAGTGGGAAAACGTTGACCCCAAGAGATGAACTATTTCCTGAAAATAGGTACATCATGCGGAGTCAAAGGCTGAGAGCATACTGTATTGACTATCAGAAGTAGGGCTAGAAGTTCAGTTCTGCCTAAAAATCAAATACCTTGAACTTCGGGTGTTTATTTTATTTATTTATTAAATCTAGGAATTATTACCTTTGAGCCATGACTCTTTTACAAAGGTTCCATGTCAGTTGGTACAAACAAGATAAAATTAAACAAAAAAAGCAAACAAATTATGAAGCAGCATTAAACGGTATTAAGCAGTTCAGTTATGGCATCAATGGAACAAAAATACTTGAGTAACATATACTGGCTGATTGGACAGATTCAACAGAGAAAACAAGGGAGGGGAGAGAGGAGCAAGGAGTGGCAGACATAGGGAGACTAGTGCAACTCAATGTCTTTGTCAAAGTGATCAGGGGTGGGAGGCTAAACAAAATAGTCAAGGGGGGGAAATTAATTGAAGCAGTCACAAGAGCTGGAGGCTGTGAGGTGAAGATGTAGCCTAGATTTGAATACTACTAGGGAGGTAGAGGTGGTGATGTAAGTGCTGAGGGCATTATACCAGCTGGGTGCACGGTGGGCAAAGGATCTTTGGCCCTGGGTGGTGCACCATCAGGGGATCTGGAGAAGCAGACGTTCCAAACTTCTGGTGAAACGGGGATGGTATTAGGGCGTAGTAGGTCTTGGATGCAAGGTGAAGTGAGGCCCAACGTAGATTTTTTTGCCATCAAGCAGGAAAGGTACTTTATGCGACTGGAAAGTTGTAACCATCCTGTTTGAGCATAGAGCTCACATGTATGAGTGCATCTCTGGGCACCAGTGAGCAGCCAATAGGCCTTGTTAAGGGAGGTTGTTATGCACCTGAGTGTGGTAGTTGAGGCAGAGCCATAGATAATTAAGCCATAGTCTACGACAGAGATGACAGAGCTTTGGATAGCAATCTTCAGCGCAGATTGGGTAAGGTACTGTCTGTTTCAGTATAGGATACCAATGTGTTGGTTCACAATTTTCGCAATACTATCAATGTGGGTCCCAAAGAATAGGCAGGGATCAAGGGAGATTCCAAGGTATTTAAATGATAACACTTATTCGAGAGTATTTCCTGCGTAAGTATTGATAGCAAGCAGAATTTGCCTTTTCTTGTTTTGCGAGCTGGAGAAGAGCATGGATTTTGTTTTTTTGTGGTTTAGGACCAGTTTGTGCTCTGAGAACCAGTTTTCAACCTTGGTGAAAGCAAGCTGCAGGCTGAGGGGTAAGGGTTTCGGGTCCTTATGGGAGGAGAGAATCACGGCACCATCAGCATAGAGGATTATTTGTTCTGGGCAAGATTGAGGAAGGGAGTTTAGAAATATGCTGAAAAGAAGAGGGCCCAGTATGGATCCCTTGGGGATGCCTGAGAGAACTGAATTTGAGTCTGAGAGAACTCCTGAGATTTTTACTCTTTGTGAGCGATGGGCCAGGTAACTTTTTACCCAGGCACTAGAGCCCTGTGAGAGCCCAATAGCCAGTAGCTGTTTGACAAGCAGGCCATGGTGAACAGTGTCAAAAGCCTTTCTTAGGTCAATGAATACAGCTCCAGTTTGATATCCTCTGTCCATTGCATTGTGGATGGCTCCAGTGAATTCCAGGAGGGCGGTTGATGTGCTGTGCCCTTGTCTGAAACCTTGTTGCTGTGCGCAGAGGATGTTGTACTTTTGCAGGTAGTCTGTGAGTTGGTACGCCACAATGTGCTCAAGGGCCTTGGAGAGGTGTAGGAGTATCGATATTGGTCGATAGTTCCAAGGTAAAGACTTGTCACCACTTTTGAACACCGGAGTGACAACTGAAGATTTCCATTTGCTGGGGAATTGACTAAGGCAGAGGGAGAGATTGAAAATTCTGGTGAGTGGGAGCAATACCTCTTCCAGGGTAAGGGATAGTAGTTTGAGGCCTATAGTATCGCTACTTGCTCTGGACTTAGAGATAGCCATTTTTATGTATTTGTGGACTTCATGTGCCCTAACTTTTTTTTGAAATGGAAAGGCGGTTGATTTGGAGCGGCAGGAGGCGATGATGGTTCTGAGGGGTCTACATCTGAAAAGAAGTCCAGGGGGAGGACCCCACTAAGGTCGGTGAAAGTTGCATTGAGGGTATCTGCCATGACCATTGGGTCTAGGGTAGTGGCTCCATCAACAGTCAGTAGAATGGGAGGGGATTTGAACTACTTTCCTGTGATATTTCTGATATTGTCCCAGAAGGATCTCCTGTCACCCTAGGTGTTGGTAAGGGCTTCCTTGAAGTAGGAACTCTTCATCATTCGGATTTGTTTAGTGCAGTGGTTATGAGACTGTTTGTACCTTTGGATGTCTGACAGGGAGCCTGAGGCTCTAGCTATTGCCCAGAGGTGGTCCCTTGTTTTTAGTTGGGCCAAAAGCTTAGCAGTGAGCCAGGGATTAGAGACAGCTTTGATTTTGTGCTTTTTTCACTGGTGCGTAGGAGTTGCAGGCAGCATTGAAAGTGGTGATGAAGTAATCAAGAGTCAACATTTTGTGAATTGTACTGTATATTGGTGACCAATCTTGCCAATTGATTCTTTTGGATGGTGGTGAACTTTTAGGGGAAATAGGGAACCTTTTGGTTCAAGTGGTTTGACCTGGTCCACATAGTTTGGACCATCTGTACCAGTCAAACCATGAACCATAGTTCGCACCTAAAATAGCACTCTGTGAGTCACAGGCTTCAGCCTCATTTTGGAGCTAGACTCAGTTCAACTATATGAGACACTGGGAAAGCTCACTTGCACGTTCACTGTCCGCTGTTAGGTAGCTCAGATATGGCTGTAATTCATTTCTAGTTAGAAAAAATATAAAGCCAACAGACAAGAGGCAAAAAAAGTTAATAAGAGCAATTATGGAAATGCTAGCTACCGACTTGCTGCCATTCTTCCTTGTGAGCAATGCTAGTTTTCTATCGCTAATGTAAATTAAAGTGCCAGGGTATCAAGTACCCAGCCATACCTTTTTTCCCCACAGTGGCTCTTCCTGATTTGTACAAGAGTGTCTACAAGACTGTGTCACATGACCCGAAAGTATCATTTGTTCCGGCCGTTCACATCACTATTGACATGTGCACCACTGATCAGACTACTGATTACATGGCAGTGACTGCCCATTGGGTCAGTTCCCCTTTTCATTCTCCTCCTCCTCTGGGTGAAGTGCCAGCAGCAGTAGCCTCAAGTCACCAGGGCCCCGCCAGCCTCAACAAGAAGGCAGTTTCATGAATTGCTGGCTTTGACAATGATGGCCATTGTGCAGAAAACTTGTTACACTTCTTTCAGCAGAAGTCTGATGAGTGACTGATACCATACTCATTAACACCAGGCTTTATAGTATCAGATAATGTAAAGACCATTGTGAAGGCAGTTGATGATGGTAATTACACACATATTCCATGTTTTGCTCACAGTACAAATCTGGTTAGTTCAGGGATTCCTAGATGATGAAGGCACCACTGTGCAGACATGTGTAGGTCTGGCCAAAAGAAAAAATTACTCACCTTAGTAATGTTGTTTCTTCTAATGGAGTCTTGCTATATTATGACATATGCAGTGAGCCCCAACCTTCGAACTGCTCCGGAGGTGAAAGAGTTAACTTTCCATGCCAGGCATGGAACCTTGAGCTCGAGCTCGGTTGGAAACTCTGTTTGTTGTTCTTCAAACTGAAACTGTCAGATCTTTACGAGCAAAAACTCACTAAGGTTCTGTGTGAAGACCGTAAACCTACACTAGCCAACTGACTACTAAATATAAGAACACATTTTCCTCGGTCCCCAAAACAAAGACTCAAGTCAGGGGATCCAAAAAATTAAAACACAACACCCAAACACCCCAAAAAGGAGGGGTGAAAAATAAGGTGGGCATATAAGTGCCAACACTGCCCTGCCCACCCGAAAGTATAGGTTCTGAGAGGGGCAGGCAGAGGGGGAGGTCATACTATAGCAAGACTCCATTAGAAGAAACAACATTACTAAGGTGAGTAATTTTTTCTTCAAACAACATGAAGTCTTGCTATATTATGACATATGCAGACTACACAGCAGTACCTCCATGGAGGAGGGACAGAACCTACTAAGGAAATAGGCTCTGAAGCACAGCTGTGCCAAACCGAGCATCACTCCTAGCCTGGATGTCCAGGGAGTAATGCTTGGTAAAAGTGTGAACCGTTTTCCAGGTAGCTGCTTGACATATCTCTAAGATAGGGATGTCCCTGGCAGCAGCCAGAGACACAGCTGTACCTCTGGTAGAGTGAGCCCTCAGGCCTGAGGGAGGAACCTTACCCAGTTTTTCATAGCAAAATTGGATACAAGAGACAATCCACCTGGCAATGGATCTTTTAGTGGCAGGTTTCCCTTTACCCACCTCACCATAGGTGAGGAACAGTTGGAGGGAGTCAAACCTCTGACCCTTGGTACGTTCGATATAGTAACTAAGGGCTCTTTTGACATCTAAACTGTGCAGTCTCCTCTCACCAGAGGAGGACTAGTCAGTGAAGTACACAGGGAGAGACATAGATTGATTAAGGTGGAAGTCTGAAACCACCTTAGGCAAGAACTTTCTGTTAGTTCTGAGGACCACCTTATCTCTACAGAAGGAGATAAAATCGAGCTCCACTGACAATGCTTGTAATTCACTTATGCGCCTGGCAGAAGTGATGGCTACCAAAAACACAGTTTTCCAAGTCAAGTACTTAAGCTCTGCTGAAGACAAGGGCTCAAAAGGGGGTTGCATAAGCTGGGCAATGCAAATATTAAGATCCCAGGCAGGGGCGGGCCCTGAATGGAGGGTTGGTGTGAAGCAACCCCTTGAAAAACTTGGAGAATACAGGATGAACTGAAAGAGAAGAGGGTAGACCTGCTGATAAAAAAGCAGACATGGCTGCCAGGTGCACTTTTAGTGTAGCTGGTCTCAGACCCAAAGCATTCAAATGCACCATATAATCCAGGACTGTGGGTAAGTCAGCAGTTTCTGGGGAAATATGCCTGCAGAGCACCATATGGAAAATCTCTTCCATTTGGAATTATAAGTAGCCCTGGTGGAAGGCTTCCTAGAAGCCTTCAGGATATCCAATACACCTTGGGAGAGATGTAAGTCAGCAAACTCTTAACTCTTCAAGAGCCAGGCCTTGAGATTGAGAGATTTGAGGTTCGGATACCAAACTCTCCCCTGGGCACAGGTTAACAGGTTGTGATTCCTGGGGA
Source organism: Neoceratodus forsteri (assembly GCA_016271365.2). Lineage (NCBI taxonomy): Eukaryota > Metazoa > Chordata > Ceratodontiformes > Ceratodontidae > Neoceratodus > Neoceratodus forsteri. The sequence goes on from CM057458.1 coordinate 523,569,591, forward strand.
GACACAGGGGAAGATGGAATGCTAAGGATATAAGGAGTGGATACCAGGGCTGTCTGGCCCAGTCTGGAGCAATCAGGATCATCTTGCAGGGTTGAGATCTGATTTTGACTAGCACTTTGAACAGGAGAGGGAAGGGGGGAAAGCATAGAGAAACTTCCCTTCCCAATTGAGAACTAAGGCATCCAGAGGGACTGAGCCCAACACTGGGGGCCTGCAGCAAAAAAGGGGAAGTTGGTGATTGTCTGGGGCTGCAAAAAGATCTATCTGCAGGGTGCCCCATCTGGCAAATACTACCTCCAGTACTAGAGGATCCAGTGAACATTCGTGATGGCCCTGGGAAATCCTGCTGAGAGCATCTGCCAGGACATTGTCCTTGCCTGGGAGGTGAACTGCCGTAAGGGAGGTGTTCAGGGAATAAGCCAGAGACCACAACTTCATTGCGTCGGTGCACAAGGCCGTAGACCGAGTGCCTCCTTGCTTGTTGATGTACCACATTGTAGTAGTGTTGTCTGTTCTGACCTGTACGACTTTGTTCTGAACAGATGTGGAGAAAACTTGAAGTGCTAGAAAACTGCTCTGAGTTCCAACAGGTTGATGTGGAGCAGAGATTCCTGTGGGGACCACAATCCCTGGGCAGTGAGGTCGCCATGTGAGCTCCCACCCCAAGAGGGATGCATCTGTAGTAAGGATTAGAGTGAGACTGAGGGGTGAAGGGGACCCCTGTCTCAGATTGCTCTGGTCCTGCCACCACTGAAGGGCTTGGATCAGGGTTCGAGTCACTGGGATCAATTTGGTTAGAGGGTCTCCTTTGAGACCAAAAGGCTCTCAAATGGAACTGGATGTCCCTCATCTGAAATCTTGCTCCTGCACTACTGCTGTAGAAGCAGCCATGTGCCCCAGGAGCTGCAGAAATGCCTTGCTGGTCGAGAGACCTGTAGGGTGAAAGAGGAGGCCAGAGAGACCAGGGTCCTTGCTCTTTCCAGAGGAAGGAAGGCTCTGGCCTCTTTTTGTGTTCAGTTCTGCACCTATGAAGGTGAGAAGCTGGACAGGCTCTAGAACTGACTTTGGAAGATTGAGAGGAAACCTAGAGATGTGAGCAGTTGCTGAGTTACCTGAAGGTGTAGTTTGACTTGTTCTGGAGACTGGCCTACTATGAGCCAGTCATCTAGGTAAGGAAAGATGGCAATCTTTTGCCTTCTTAAGTGAGCAACTGCTACTGCCAGGCATTTTGTGAATACCCTCGGGGCAGAGGTGAGGCCGAAGGGCATTGCTCTGAACTGGTAATGGCCTGAGGGCAGTTCGAATCTGAGGTACTTTCGATGGGAGCTTCTGATAAGAACATGGAAGTAGGCATCCTTGAGGTCCAGGGACGCTAGCCAGTCCCCTGGCCTTAGACAGGGTAAAATAGTTCCCAAAGTCACCATTTTGAATTTTGGTCTTAAAAGGTGCTTGTTTAGGTATCTGAGATCCAGGATGGGCCGCCATTCTCCTGTGTTTTTGGGGTAAGGAAGTACCTGGAGTACAACCTTGCCCTGGTGAAGGGTAGAACCCTTTCCACAGCTCTGAGAGCCAGGAGGTAGAAACTTCTGTTTCTAGGCAAGTGCTCTGATGGATTTGCAGGTGGAAAGGACCTGGTTCTCATCTTGGAAATTTTTGAAGCTGAGAATCAGTCCCTGGCTTACTACTTCCAGGACCCACTTGTCTGATGTTACAAACTTCCAGTCCTGGACAAAGTAAGCCAGCCTGCCCCCTATGGGTAGTGGAGAATCGGCCCTGGCCACCCCATCAGGGTGCCTGCTTAGCAGGGGCTTTGGGCTGAGGGGTGGAAGCAGGCTTGCTTGTACCCCGTCTGCCTCTCCCTCTAAAGAACCCCCTCTGGGCAAAAGCAGAAGAGGAGGCCTGGGCTTGGTAAAAAGGCCTATGAAAAGGCCTGCCCCTGCCCCTGGATGCTGCCTTGAGGAGGGCCTGCCTTTCCTGGCCTGGAGCACTCCTATAGGTGGTCCTATATTCATCCATTTTCTTCATGTAATTCTCTGTCTGTTCCCCAAACAGAGAATTGCCCACAACAGGAAAAATCCATGGCCTTGGACTGGGTATCCTGTGACAGGGTAGTACATCTGAGCCAAGCCATTCTGCGAAGTGCCACAGATGTAGCCATGACCCTCGATGACACATCATTAGAGTCTACTGCAGCATGAAATTGCACCTTGATGCCTCAATACCATCCGCAGCTAACTGTTCCAGCTCCCTGGCAAGCTGGTCAGGGACCTGTTTGTCAGGGCCAGCACAGAATCCCATCTGGATTCTGGGTACCCAGCATAGTCATATAATTTGCCTGTCTGAGTCCCAAAGATGCTGCCATGTACTGTTTCTTTGCCATGGCGTCAATCCTCCTGGAGTCCTTTTCAGGGATGCAAGCTAGAGGAATATTTGTATTGTCACAGGCTGCAACCTGCACTACCCCCACATGGCTGCATTGTTGTGTGAGGAACTCTGTATCTGAGCCTGATAATGTATACCTCTTGTCCATCCTTTTATCAACAGGAGGTATAGTGTGAGGAGTTTTTAGAATTTTTACTGTCTGTTTCAAAAGATTTATGAGAGGAATAGACAGTCTCCTAGACTCTGGAATATCCATCATTTCTACATAACCAGGCTCCTCTTGGTCATCAACAGCTTCCTCAACAGGGAGCTGGAGAGTTTCAGCAACTTTCTTATAGAACATAAAATGAGAAGGGGACTCAGATAGCCTAGGCGGAGAAACCCCTGACGGTCTGTCTGGAGAGATGTCCGGTTCAATGGGCACATCCAGACTTTCAAAACCACATTCACTCTCCTCATACTCCTCTTCCCCCTCCTCCGGTTCATAAAAATCCTCAAAATCATAATCTTGAACCGGTGGAACCGGCCGAACCGAGCTCTTCCCTGGTGGTGTCGGTTCAGTCGGAACCGAGGAAAGTGACTGGACAATTTGAATTGCTTTAGCTATTTCCTCAGAGGTTGGGGAAAAAACCTTTTGGCACACTAGCTGACTTTCTAGTCTTTTTAGTTGGAACCGGCTCCTCAGAGCTGGCTCTTCGTTCGCCCGAGGAAGTATCACCCTGGTCAGAGGGCACTTCCTCCGGTTTGGTTGGAACCGAACCGGGCTGGCCATCCGGGTCATGGACTTTTTGGCCTCCCTTTCCTGGAGCCTACCAACTCTCTTTTCTATGGTGGCAGCAGGAAAATTACTACATATCTGGCAGTCTGCATTGAGGTGGTCAAACCCCAGACAATACACACAGGTGGTGTGTGGGTCAGCCTTAGCAAGGCTTCCCCACAAACACTACAGTGCTGAAACCCAGTGGGCCTGGTTTTCTTTTGGGTTTCTCAGACATAGTGCCAGCCTAACCAAACTTGCCCATTTATGGCAATCCGTAACAAGACTCTCTTATCGGTTCCCAACCGTGTCACGGGTTGTGGAAAAAACTGTAATGAAATCCGTTTTTTTTTAGAACTGATAAGAACCGGGAACCGCACTCTAAATAAGGACTAGTGAAGTTTTTGAATAACCTGATCGGATCAAACTGAACTGAAAGACGTTTACAAGTTCCACACAGAATAAAATAAATGTAAGCCTATCTATTACTTACAATACCACAGACAGAGCTTGAACCGACTGCTGCGGTTAATTTCGTCAAAAAACGATAAAATAATACTTTAACCAACAAAATGAACCGAGCAGAAGGAGACATCCCAGGCGACTGTTCAGTGAGGCGGAGTAAAGAATCTGACAGTTTCAGTTTGAAGAACAACAGACAGAGTTTCCAACCGAGCTCGCACTCAAGGTTCCATGCCTGGCATGGAAAGTTAACTCTTTCACCTCCGGAGCAGTTCGAAGGTTGGGGCTCACTGCATATGTCATAATATAGCAAGACTTCATGTTGTTTGAAAAGGTTATGGACATTTTAGCCATTCTGTAAAGGCATAGAAGCTTTTACGAAACATACAGAAGCAGAACCACGCTCACCTTCACCACCTGAAACAGGATGTGGCAACAAGATGGAATTACACCTATTACATGAAGGAATGACTGCTAGGACAACAGAAGGCTATCCATGAGAATAGCCGAGCGTGGTATTGGCAAGGGAGACATAAACAGAAGCCAAAAATCAGTGGCACCTGATGGAGATGGTATCACGTCAATATAGCGATTGAAATACAGTGACTACATTAGCACGATTGAATATGAGCATAAACACTCTGGGCGACTGAACAGAGTTAGCGCATACACATATGAGTGAATGAAACAGTATGTAGAAGATGTGAATTGAGCGACTCACCATTCCAGCGAATGGAGTTGTAGCCTACCTCCACTATCAAGGAGCGGAGTAGAGTTAGAATACTAAAGTTAGGAGGGTTTGGGGGCACAGCCCCCATGGGGGTGCAGGAGGGTATAGCCCCCTTGCGTGACATGGGAGCAGCTGAATGGTGCTAGATGAATAACACAGAAACATAGACTTTGACAGCAGATAAGGACCACTTGGCCCACCTAGTCTTCCCATTTCCCTATCTAGAGGATAAGCTGCAGATCCTAGTTAACCAACAGCCTATTTCTTCCTACCCCCCCACAAGAATTGCCTTATGTCTATCCCATGCATTCTTGAATTCTCCCAGAGTTTAGACCTCACAACCTCCTCAGGAAGGCTGTTCCATGCATCCACCACTCTCTCTCTGTGAAACAATACTTCCTCACATTACCTCTGAGCCGTCCTCCTTCTATCTTCAAATTGTGCCCCCTTGTTCTTGCACATCTCTTTTTCTGAAAGATGCTACCCTCTTGGACTTTGTTGATTTCACTGAGGTACTTAAACATTTCTATCATGTCCCCCCTCTCCTTCCTTTCCTCAAGGGTCTACATATTAAGCTTCTTTAGTCTCTCCTTGTATGGCTTCTCTTGCAGACCCTGCACCATTTTAGTTGCCCTCCTCTGAACTGCCTCCATCCTGTCTATGTCCTTGCGGAGGTGGGGTCTCCAGAACTGGACACAGTACTCCAGATGGGGTCTCACCAACTGTCTGTACAGGGGGATAACAACTTCCTGTTTTCTGTTGGTGATGCTTCTCCCTATACATCCCAGTATCCCCCCAGCCCTCCCTACCGCCTTCTCACATTGCTTGCCAACCTTAAGGTCATTTGATATGATTACCCCCAGGTCCCTTTCCATTTTTGTTGTTGTTACTACCTCCCCCCCATTGTGTAATCTTCCCCTGAATAAAGGTGGACACACTGTTGCCGACAACATCGTTTATGAGGGGGAGGCAGCACAATTATGCCCCTGATGCTGCAGACGTGGGAGCTTGTAGGGTGATGACAAACTTGCAGGAGACAGCCAGTAGCAGTACGGAATATGTCTAAATGTGTACACTCTAGCTGGGATGTATCGGTAGCTCATGTTGTAATAGCTTGTGATATGCTGTTGCCGGGTGTTGTGGTCACTTTACTTGATGCCACTGTGTTATTTTCACCCAACTTGTAATCGTCCTATATTTCTCGCTATATTGACATGGAACCGATGGACACCATCTGCACTGTGCTGAAGCCCTTTGAGGAGGCTACAAGGGTAGTAAGTGCTGATGCAGTTGGTCTAAGCCAGGTACTCCCCCTCATTGCCCTCTGTAACCTGTGACTTTGTATGAAAACTCAATATGAGAAAAAGAAGGCTACAACTGCTCTCAGTCTAGTAGTAAGCATAAGATCACATTTCTGGAATGATGCACACAATGTGTACAGATGACGACTACATCTTGGCCACTCTGTTGGACCCTTGGATCAAAAACACACATTTGAGACATTCTTTGATGCACAAGAATGTGGTAAGGATCAGCAGTTCAATAAAGCCTGGCTTATCCATCTGGTTTCTGCATGTATGGCACAAAACAAGAACAGTAGCATGGATAGAGCAGAAGAACAATACTCATCATCATCATCCCTTGCTGCATTCGCACTGACAGGCCAGGTGAAGGAGAGGGAAGAAGGAGAATTCCCATGTGTTTCCACTGCTACTAGTATACATCAGAGGAGTGAACTCATTTTTGTCTCCAAGGCAACCTGCTACCACTGCTGCTATAATGTATGGTAGAACGCTGTTAACCTTAGGAAATCATCATTTCCTAAGGTTGTTAACCTATCGATGTGACGTAGCAATGTTGTTAACCTATCCATGCTATGTCACATCGATAGGTTAACTAAAAGCGATCGGTCATGCATGCGACCTTTTTTTAAACGCGAACCGATGGATGAATGCAGCGTTAGGAAGGACTGAACAGCTGCGTGTGGTGACTATTTGTCAAAAAGTAAGCAGCCATTTTACTTTTTACGTGGGACCATACACTATAGAAAAAAATGTATGGTCCCTCTATCGGCAACAGGTCACTGTTAACCATCTCGAGGTTGCCATGGTGACGTAAACCTCTCGAGCTTCGCTCTCGAGGTTTACACGGTCACCCTAGCAACCTCTCGATAGTTAACAGACCGGTTACCGAAAGAGAGACCATACATTATCCTCTACATTGCACCCCCCAGAAAGACAGCCATTGACAGCAAATCGCTATGGGAACAACTATCTGACTAAAGCTTGATGAAGAAGCACAGCAACTCACTCTCTGACATAGTGGTGCCTCAGATGTCAGCAAACAAAATGATGCAGGATTATCTGAATGACAATGTGCCACTAGCAGGAGACAAACCTCTATTGTACTGGTACCAAAAAAAAGACCATTTGGCCTTTTTTCTGACACAGGTAGCTGTTGCACACCTCTGTTGCCCACGCAAAGTGCATACTTGAGAGAGTTTTCAGTATTGCAGGCAATATTGTTACCAACAGGATAACTTGCCTTTCAACCCAAAATGTAGAGAGGCTCACTTTTTTTGTTAATTAACCTGCCCCTTTTTCCAAAGCCCTTTTTGCCATGGTTTATGGATGATAAAATCTCCTACACTTCTAGCTGGGTTAAAGACAGAGGATGCTGATGAGCTGGATGGTGAGGGCATGTATGTCCATTATTTTATTTTTTTTGGAACCAGTAGTCTACATGTACTGTGGAATACTGCACTGTTGTTGTTACTGAGTCGTCTTCAGATTAATGTTTGGTGAATTTTTGGTAGTTCTACACAGGCCAAATTAATAAGATCTGTGGCAAAGTCTGAGCAGAAGGTGGTACGAAGGCTGTCTCATCCAGTCTGGAGCTAAGGAGATCAGTGCTGTTTTTTCCACGTTGAGCTTAACGAGCACTTTTTGAATCAGAGGGAATTGGGGAAGGGGGGCATACAGGAATTTTCCTTCTGAGTGCATTGACAGGGCTTCCCATGGCAGCATGCCTGCAACAGAACAGATTTACTGTAGCTTCCCATTCTCTCATGACTCAAATACTGTAGGTTCTCCTCTGCTTCTCCCAACTCTGAAATGCATTCTGCTCAATGACTCTGCTAGTACATTCGGCTTTCCTGCTACAGTATGTGTACTACAGAAATTTGAAACGGAAATGTGAATACCAGGTTCCAAATCTTTAAACACTCCTGGCATGATTTCGAAGATCTGGAACCTCTTTGATTGTTTTTGTAGAACACTGTAGTCATATCGTCTGTTCTGACTTGCACCACATTTTTCTATACCAGAGTCAAAAAAGCTTTGAGGGAGAGATAAACTGCCCCCAGTTTCAACAGGGTGATGTGTTTCAAACTTTCCAGGGGAGACAACACACTATTCACTGGATTCTCCTCAAGCTGCCCTCCTAACCTTGGTTTAGAGGTGTCTATTGTGAGAACCAAACTGATTTCTGCCTCCAAAAGGGGGATTCTTTCCCTCATGACTGACATGTTCTACCACCACCTGAGAGCATCTACCAGAATCAAGAGCACATAGACCAACTACAGTAAGTTAATGGTGCATACCTTTAGCACCAGTAATCTTTCAGATGCCACTGACTTTCCATCACCAGCCTTGTTAAGGGTCCAACAGTTGTAGTTAAGGACGTGTAACCCAGTAGCTTGAGGAATTTCTGAGCTGTTCTTCGGGTACTTGGAGCAAATGTGGCCGCATACAACATTAAGTCCTAGGCCCTCTGAACTGGAAGTAAAGCTTTCCCTTCTTCTGCACTGAGTTTTGTACCTATAAATCCAAATACTGCTTTGGTTCTAGGACTGATTTCTCTAATTTTCCAAGAACACCGGGGACTGCATAAATGACATGACACATTGAAGGGCATGCATTGTTTCTATTGTTGTCTCCCCACAAATTAACCAGTCTTCTAACTATGGGAAGCTCATCATCTTCTGTCCTCTGAGTGTGGCTGCCACTACAGAGAGACATTTTGTAAACAATCCTGGTATCAAGGTCAGGCCAAAAGGCACTGCCCTGAACTGGAATGGACACTCTCCCACTTTGAAGCTTAGCTACTCTCTGTGATTTGTCCTTACTTGAATGTGGAAGTGTGCATCTTTCGAATCTATAGAATATAGTCAATCTCCCACCTGAAGAGAGGGAATGATTTTTTTCAGAATTACCATATACGTGTTTAAAGTTTTGAGATCCAGGACAGGCCACAACTTACAATTTTTCTTTTTTGTTAGGAAGTACCTGGAGAAGTAATCATTTCTCAGCTGGTTCTTTAGAAGTGGCATTGCTTTTATAGCCAACAATTTTAGAAAGTTTATGTACTTAGCAGTAACAGTAAATCTTCCAGAGAATCTCCTCCACAGAGCCACACCTTTGGAAATATAAGCCATCGGCGTCAGAACTACTTGGAAAACGTTGCCTAGCTTGGGCTGTTCACGTTGATGTAAACTGGTGTATAATGTGGGCAGTCCCATACCTCCTCAGTTTCCCACCAGAGAAAGGCTTGCAGTTGTACCAAACAGATAAGAATGGAAGACCAAGCCATCGACCAGCCTGACAGATGAGGTCATGGTTCATTTAAGAAATAGACCCATTTAAAGGGAAACTCCTGAAAACCCCACAATTGCAGCAGCTGCTACAGAAATGCCAGTTAGGGCTTTTAGCATTAAACTGACATTATGATTTACCTGTTGCATTCCGATTTCACTTGTAAACAACCATGCCATCCATAATGCCTGCAGAGCCACTCCCAGTCATTTCGTGCACCCTGGGTGACTTCCACCACACAGGTTATGCTAATGAGGACTACCAACTAATGGCAGAATTGGTAGCACTTATTAACATAACTCACATGGCGGATGCCACCCGAGGTGTGTGAGATGGCCATGGGAGGCTCTGCAGACATTATGAACAGTGCAGTTGTTTAAAAGTGAACTTGAAATGCAGCAGGTAAATAAAAAAATAATTTAACGTTAAAAGCCCTAACTGGGCATTTCTGCAGCAGCAGCTGCACTTGCAGGGTTTTCAGGAGTTTCCCTTTAAAAGTGTGCAGAAAAAGAGAAGACCAAGCACGCAGCAATGGGATGTGTTGTATAGTATGCCACCTGAAATACAGAAGGGGTAGGTGGGAGGGTCAAATGGGGCTCTATGGAAGAGATTCTCTCAAAGATCACCGTTACTGTTAAGTAACTAAACTGTCTTCTTCGAAGATATCTCCTTCCATAGAACCACACCTTTAGAATGATTCCCAAGCAGTACAAAACAGCAGAGTGTGAGGAAGGCCAGACAGTACTGACTTAGAAGACCTTAGAAGAAGGTCTTGGGGAGGACAGCAAAACTAAAGCCACCCTGTCTACTGGACATCAGACCCACACAAAAGTGTTTAGTAAAAGTACAGACACAACTCTATGTGGCAGCAGAGCATGTCTCAGCTTTTGAGACTAAATGAAGATAAGCCACAGAAGTGGACGTGTCCCAGGTGGCATACCACAGATAGGACCAGAAAGCTCCTTACTGTGCTTCTGGTAACAAAATAAAATGCAGGATGCCAACAATTTGGAAAGGCACTTCTTAGAGGCAGAGGCACCCACCCTCCCGGAGACAAAACAAAAAGCTGCAAGGACTTTCTGAAGTCCTTTGTTCAGTTCAAGTAGAAGCATAAATCCCTAAGCACATCAAGAGAATCTAGGATAACTTCTGTGTTCTGAGGGGAAGGAAAAACACAAGAAGGTGGATAGTCTGGCTTAAAGTGAACTCAGAAACCACCTTAGGAAGGAAACATAGAAACATAGAATTTGACGGCAGATAAGGACAGCTTGGCCCACCCAGTCTGCCCATTTCCCTACCTACTGGATAAGCTGCAGATCCTAGTTAACCACCAACCTACTTCTTCCTACTCCCACCCACTAGAATGGCCTTATGACTGTCCCATGCATGAGACTAGGATGGGCATGTAATAAAAACTGATCCTAGTGAAAAACAATGTATGGGGGATCCAAACATTGGAAAAAGGGCAAGGGAGATTCATCAAGTGCATATAAGGTCTAAAGGGGCAGAATTATAAAACAAGACTTGATTCTTTAGGGTTATATAGTTTGGGGAAAAAAAAGAAATAACAGTGATTTATTACTACTTTACAATATATTTAGAGACAAATATATGTGTGCAGAAATGCGATTGGTATTTAAAGATGGTACTCATACTATACAGGGGTCACTACTTGCAGCTACAAGGGAGAAGGTATACGACAAATACTAGAGGATCATATTTTATGTAGAGAGTGGTGAGACAATGGATTGCTTTACTACAAAATTGTCCAAGCAAAGGACATTGGTAGTTTTAAAAGAATGTTAGATAGCTATATGTTAAAGGTATCAGAGCAGTCTACTAAGTAGCGGGGGAATAGGCACAAACGACCATTTGGTCTGCACCTGTTCCTGACTAACCAAGCTCAGATAATGAGTAGTAAAGTTGATAGTTGGCCCCAAAATCATCTGGCAATCAAAAAATATTAATTTAGTATACGCATGAGACAACATGACCAGGGCACAATATTGGTGTGCCAAACAGAGACATGAAGTGGATTGTTGTATATTTACAAAAAGTGGGAACAGAGCACAATGATATGAAACTATGTGTTGTTAAGCTAAATAATTTGCTGCCCATGCACAGTTACAAAATGTGGCCTGTATACAGGGAAATACTGGCATGTTTATGTTGTTATTTAGAGAATTTGAGAAAATGTTAATTTTTGACACTGGAAAGGTATTCTTGGATAAAGGTCCATATTTGGACGTTGTGACTGTATTTGTCTAGTGATAGTTTTAAGTGATTGTTTTTCTTTCGCATACTGTTATAATTCATTTTAAACCAAATTACTTGTAAAGCCACAACTGAGCTGTGCTTCTCTATGGGGTAGGTGTATGTATTGGATAATATTCGAGCCCATGAAAAAAAATCAAACCAAATGGTTTCTTTTGAAGCTCAGCACAGTGGCAACAGAGATTGTACATTTCTTTATGCCTGGGTTTGAGAAACACTTAAGAGATAGTTCTTGGGTTCCTATTAGCCAAAACACTGAGCCTCTTTGGTTTCCGGTAACTAAGAGCAACCTTTGAGGTTTCTGCAGACAGCAATAATCTGCCTAGATACAGATCTTGTTTGCTACATGTTGTTGGGGTAGGTCTGGTGTGGCAGACTGGCATATTTTTTCAAGTAGTTGGGCAGAAGAAGAAAGAGAGTAGAAGGAAAGAGAATAATTTTACAGTTTCAACATGGAGTAATTCTACAGTAGCTGGAGTTTCAGAACTGGTCAGCTAGAATCAACATGGAAGGAAAGGATGGCAATATGGACTGAGAATGCTGAAAGACTGAAACTGCATTCAGAAAGGTGCACTCTCTAGATCCAGAAGCTGAGGTTGAGAGACAGAGGAGAAAACATTTAAGAGAATGACTGCAAAGATGGCTAACAGAGCAAAAAGGGATGCTGCCAGTTTTTTTCTGGAGAGCCAGTGAGCTGTAGCACAAGATCATCCCAGGAAGCAGAAGCAGTTCATCAATGAAGCCTGCTGTAAGTGACTCACTTTAACAGCACCATTTCAGAAGCAGCAATGTAGTCTAGCCACAGACTAACTAGCCAATCTAACCATATTCATTTTACCAGTTAATCCAAACAAGTAAACAACTGTATGTTTCACTGTTTCTTGAGACAAAGGTGTGATAGAGTCCCAGCAATAGACAGCCATCTCTGACAAAAAGTACAAGCCATGGCAGAAGCCTGTCCACAGTGCAGTCTTACTGGCCAAAAACATAGAAACATAGAATTTGTCAACAGAAAAGAACTGCTTGGCCCACCCAGTCTGCCCAGATGATCCCTGCCTGATCTGTCACTGCAGACCTAACTGGTCTCCAGTGACCCTCCCTCCTCCCTGATTTTACATAGCAACCAGAAACACAGTAAGCAGTGACAGAGTGGACAACTACATAGGTGATGCTTTTACGGAAGGCACAGTCTCGTGGGGGAGCTTTAAAGAAGAAATTCAATCAGACTAAACATAATTAATTTTCTGTTAGCTCCAAAGTTGTTACTGGGAATCACTTACAACATGTATAATGTGCAGCCTGACCAGGGGCTCACTGGTACAGCTGTAGCTTTAAGTGCTGAAACTAACAGCATGGAAAACTGGTGTTGTGAGTGTTCTGATGCCTCATTTCAGGCAATGTACACTCTGCCATGCAGTAAAGTATAGATACTAAGAACACCCCCAACTACCAACATAACTGACTCACATAAACATCAATGTCATAATAACTCAGCGAAAAGATGTTTACAGTTCTTTTCTTACAGAAAACAGTAGTCACCCACATGTTCCCTCTAATCTGGAGATGTTTTTGTCACATCATCCTCCATTTCCATTGCTCACAGTTCTGCGTGGGTCTGAATGCCCATTAGAAGAAAGCACTGAGTAGCAAACCGCTATAACGCAAAAACTTTTCCAGCTGTAAAGGGAAACTATATATTTATTTATTTATCTATTTATTTATTTATATCTCAGATTGCAAGACCTTTGAACCAAAGGCTCTTTTACAAAGGTTCCATGTCAGTGAATGAACAATAAGGCAATAACATGAAGCACAAAAGGAATATACATAACATAGCCAAAATATAAAACACAATACATTCAAATAATTGTAGCAAACAGATAAATTGACAATTTGTACAATTCCAAGGCGAATGACAGAGAAATCGAGAGCAGTCAATTCTGACCTTGTTGAAGAGATGGGTGGGGCAACGAAGCAAAGGTTAGTAGTGTAGAAGCGAGGGGGGATCGTAGGGGAGGAGGAAGAACAAGGAAAAACAGGTTACTCACCTATAACAGTAGTTCTAGGAGAGGTAAATGTTGTTCATCCACACTATCTGGCAGGTACCTTGCCACTTTAAGATGTGCCGGAAGCTCTTCAAGCTGGCTCCTCCCACCCACCCGGGTGGTACAACCCTCGGTTCCGTCCCATGATGCCAGATCTAGCCTGCTGGAAGACAGGTGTGTGTCGAAGCCGGGGAGGTTGGGAGGGTCCGTGTGGATGAACAACATATACCACTCCTAGAACTACTGTTACAGGTGAGAAACCTGTTTTTCTAGGGACGTGGATATGTTGTTTAATCCACACTATCTGGCAGACTCCTAGCAGTTCTCCGGGAGGAGGGAGGCAAGGCGCACACCCCCTACTTAGGGAACAGGGACTGGAGAACTGAGGTCCCAAAACCAGCATCCTGGCGTGACTCAAGGTCAATGTGGTAATGGGAAATGAAGGTGTGTGCTGACTTCCAGGTAGCAGCCTTGCAGATTTCCTGGATAGGGACGTCTAGAAGCAGCCACCGGCCTTGCAGTATGACGGTGGAATGAGCCCTAAGCCCTAAGGAGGCTCCCTACCCGCCAACCTATAGCAGAGATTAATACAGGAGTGACCACCTGCCAATCATCCACTTTGCTGCAGGTCTGCCAGGTGCGGCTTCAGCGTGAGGTGACAAACAGCTGGTGAACCTCTCCCCGAACTTCCGCCGTACGCTCTTTATAGTAGGCGAGCACTCATCTCAGGTCCAGAGTATGGAGCCTGTGTTCAGCCTCCAAGGTGGTTCAGAAAGAACACCGGAAGAATCCTCACCTGATTCAGGTGAAACTCCGACACAACCTTCCGAGGAATTTCGGGTTGGGGTGCAGGACAACCTTGTCACAGTGGAAGACCAGGTAAGGAGCTTCAATAGAAAGCGCCTGGAGCTACCCAATTCTTCTGGCTGACGTGATAGCCACCTAGAAGGCGGTCTTCCACAACAGGTGAGAGATGTCACACCTGTGCATCTGTTCAAATGGCTTGCCCATGAGCTTAGCCAATACCAGCAGTAAATCCCATGAAGGTGGTGGTTCATGCACCAGAGGGGATGTGCGATCTAGTCTCTTGAAAAGCACCGACCACCTTCTTCTGTTCAACTGCCTACCGCCCACTTGGTAAGCAGAGAGAGCATGCTAGGTGCACCTTGAGGGTCGGATCAAGCCCCTGCTGGGAACCAGAGGTAGTCCAAAAGAAAAAATTACTCACCTTAGTAATGTTGTTTCTTCTAATGGAGTCTTGCTATATTTTGACATATGCAGTATAACCCCAGGTTAGAACTGCTCCGGAGGTGAAAGAGTTAACTTTCCATGCAGTGCATGGAATCTTGAGCGCGAGCTCGGTTGAACACTCTGTCTGTTGTAGCTCAAACTTAAACTGTCAGATCTTTACGAGCAAAAACTCACTAAGGTTCTGTGTGGAAGCCGTAAACCTACACTAGCCACTGGCAACTAACTACAAAAACACATTTTTGTTCTTGATCCCAAAACAAAGACTCAAGTCGGGGGATTCAAGAAAGAAAAAATAAGCATAACACCTAAGCACCCTAGAAGGGTGAAAATAAAATGGGCATCAATGAAGTGCCAACATTGCACTGCCCACCCACATCCCAAAAATAGAGGTTCTGAGAGGGGCAGACTGGGGGGGAGGTCATAATATAGCAAGACTCCATTAGAAGAAACAACATTACTAAAGGCAGTAATTTTTTCTTCAAACAACATGAAGTCTTGCTATATTATGACATATGCAGACTACACAGTAGTACCTCCATGGAGGAGGGACAGAACCTACTTGGGAAATAGGCTCTGAAGCACAGCTGTGCCAAATCGAGCATCACTCCTAGCCTGTATATCCAGGGAGTAATGCTTAGTAAAAGTGTGAACTGTTTTCCAGGTAGCTGCTTGACATATCTCTAGGATTGGGATGTCCCTGGCAGCAGCCAGAGACGCAGCTGTACCTCTGGTAGAGTGAGCCCTCAGGCCTGAGGGAGGAACCTTACCCAGTTTTTTATAGCAGAATTGGATACAAGAGACAATCCACCTGGCAATGGATCTTTTAGTGGCAGGTTTCCCTTTACCAACCTCACCATAAGTGAGGAACAATTGGAGGGATTCGAACCTGTGACCCTTGGTACGTTCTATATAGTAACTAAGGGCTCTTTTGACATATGCAATCTCCTCTCACCAGAGGAGGAATGGTCAGTGAAGTACACAGGAAGAGACATGGATTGATTAAGGTGAAAATCTGAAACCACCTTAGGCAAAAACTTCCTGTTAGTCCTGAGGACCACCTTATCTCTATGAAAGGAGATAAAATCAGGCTCCACTGACAAAGCTTGTAGCTCACTTATGCTCCTGGCAGAGGTGATGGCTACTAGAAACACAGTTTTCCAAGTCAAGTACTTGCGCTCTGCTGAAGACAATGGCTCAAAAGGGGTTGCATAAGCTAGGCATGCAAATATTAAGATCCCAAGCAGGGGCAGGGGCCCTGAACGGAGTTGGTGTGAAGCAACCCTTTAAAAAACTTGGAGAACACAGGGTGAGCTGATAAAGAAGAGGGCTTACCTGCTGATAAGAAGACAGACACAGCTGCCAAGTGCACTTTTAGGGTAGCTGGTCTCAGCCCCAAGGAATTCAAATGCACCAAATAATCCAGGATCGTGGGCACGCCAGCAGATTCTGGGGAAATATGTTTACCAGCACACCATATGGAAAATCTCTTCCATTTTGAATTATAGGTAGCCCTGGTGGAAGGCTTCCTAGAGGCCTTCAATATATCCAATACACCTTGGGAAAGGTGTAGTTCAGCAAACTCTAACTCTTCAAGAGCCAGGCCTTGAGATTGAGAGATTTGAGGTTCGGATACCAAACTCTCCCCTGGGCACAGGTTAACAGGTTGTGATTCCTGGGAAGACAAAGGGGAGGGTGGACTGCTAAGGACATGAGGAGTGGGTACCAGAGCTGCCTGGCCCAATCTGGAGCAATCAGGATCATCTTGCAGGATTGAGATCTGATTCTGACTAGCACTTTGAAAAGAAGGGGGAGGGGAAAAGCATAGAAACTTCCCTTCCCAACTGAGGAGGAAGGCATCCAGAGACTGAGCCCAACACTGGGGGCCTGCAGCAAAAGGGGAAGTTGGTGATTGTCTGGGGCTGCAAAGAGATCTGTTGCGGGTGCCCCATCTGGCAAATACTACCTCCAGTACCAGGGATCCAGTGCCCATTAAGTGATGGCCCTGGGAAATCCTGCTGAGAGCATCCGCTAGGACATTGTCCTTGCCTGGGAGGTGAACTGCCGTAAGGGGAGGCGTTCAGAGAATAAGCCAGAGACCACAACGTCATTGCTTCAGTGCACAAGG
Organism: Neoceratodus forsteri; assembly: GCA_016271365.2. NCBI lineage: Eukaryota > Metazoa > Chordata > Ceratodontiformes > Ceratodontidae > Neoceratodus > Neoceratodus forsteri. Next base: position 523,586,209 of record CM057458.1, read on the forward strand.
CCGTAGACCGAGTGCCCCCTTGCTTGTTGATGTACCACATTGTAGTGGTATTGTCTGTTCCGACCTGAACAACCTTGTTCTGGACAGATGTGGAAAAAACCTGGAGTGCTAGAAAAACTGCTCTGAGTTCCAGCAAATTGATGTGGAGCAGAGACTCCTGAGGGGACCACAGCCCCTGGGTGGAAAGGGCGCCCATGTCAGCTCCCCACCCCAAGAGGGATGCATCTGTAGTAAGGGTCAGGGAATGAGACTGGGGAGTGAAGGGAACCCCTTGTCTCAGATTGTTCTGATCCTGACACCACTGAAGGGCCTGGATCAGGGTTCGAGTCACTGGAATCAATTTGGTTAGGTGATCTGTCCTTTGAGACCAAAAGGCTCTCAAATGGAACTGAATGTCCCTCATCTGAAATCTCGCTCCCTGCACTACTGCTGTAGAAGCAGCCATGTGCCCCAGGAGCTGTAGAAAATGCCTTGCTGGTTGAGAGACCTGCAGGGTGAAAGAGGAGGCCAGAGACACCAGGGTCCTTGCTCTTTCCAGAGGAAGGAAGGCTCTGGCTTCTTTTGTGTTCAGTTCTGTGCCTATGAAGTTGAGAAGCTGGACAGGCTCCAGAACTGACTTTGGAAGATGAGAAGGAAACCTAGAGATGTAAGCAGTTGCTGGGTTACCTGTAAGTGTAGTTTGACCTGTTCTGGAGACTGGCCTACGATGAGCCAGTCGTCCAGATAAGGAAAGATGGCAATCTTTTGCCTTCTTAAATGAGCAACTGCTACTGCCAGGCATTTTGTGAACACCCTCGGGCCGAGGTGAGGCCGAAGGGCATTGTTCTGAACTGGTAATGGCCTGAAGGCAGTTTGAATCTGAGGTACTTTCGATGGGAGCTTCTGATGAGAACATGGAAGTAGGCATCCTTGAGGTCCAGGGAGGCTAGCCAGTCCCCTGGCCTTAGAGAGGGTAAAATAATCCCCAGGGTCACCATTTTGAACTTTGGTTTTAAAAGGTGCTTGTTTAGATACCTGAGATCCAGGATGGGCCGCCATTCTCCTGTCTTTTTTGGGGTAAGGAAGTACCTGGAGTACAACCCTTTGCCCTGGTGTATGGGTGGAACCCTTTCCATGGCTCTGAGAGCCAAGAGGAAGAAACTTCTGCTTCCAGGGCAAGTGCCTCTGATGGGTTTGCAGGTGGAAAGACTTGGCTCTCATCTTTGGAAACTTTTGAAGCTGAGAACCAGTCCCTGGCTTACTACTTCCAGGATCCACTTGTCTGATGTTAAAGACTTCCAGTCCTGGACAACGTAAGCCAGCCTGCTCCCCACGGTAGTGGAGAATCGGCCTGGCCACCCCATCAGGGAGCCTGTTTTGCAGGACTTTGGGTTGAGGGGTAGAAGCAGGCTTACTAGAACCCTTCTGCCCCTTCCTCTAAAGAACCCCCTCTGGGCATAAGCAGAAGAGAAGGCCTGGGCTTGGTAAAAAGGCCTATGAAAAGGCCTGCCCCTGCCCCTGACATGCTGCCTTTGAGGAGTGGCTTGCCTTTCTTTGGCCTGTGCACTCCTATAAGTGGTCCTATACTCATCCATTTTTCATATAATTCTCTGTCTGCTCCCCAAACAGAGAATTGCCCACAACGGGAAAATCCATAGCCTTAGACTGAGTATCCTGTGACAGGGTAGTACATCTGAGCCAGGCCATTCTGCGAGAGACACAGATGTAGCCATGACTCTTGATGAAACATCATTAGAGTCTACTGCAGCATGAAATTGCACCTTGGATGCCTCAATACCATCCGCAGCCACCTGCTCCAGCTCCCTGGCAAGCTCGTCAGTGGCCCTGTTTTATGAGAGCCAGGACAGTATCCCATCTGGATTTCTGGTACCCAGCTGCGTAAGCTCATATAATTTGCCTGTCTGAGTCCCAAAGATGCTGCCATGTACTGTTTCTTTGCCATGGCATCCATCCTCCTAGAATCCTTTTCAGGAGGGTGAGAGGCTAGAGGAATATTAGCCTTGTCACAGGCTGCAGCCTGCACTACCCCACATGGCTGCACTGTTGGGAGAGGAACTCCATATCAGAGCCTGATAAAGCATACCTCTTGTCCATCCTTTTATCCACAGGTAGGATAGAATGAGGAGTTTTCAGAATTTTTACTGTCTGTTTCCCAAAAGATTTGTGCAAGGGAATAGACAGTCTCCTAGACTCTGGAATATCCATCATTTCCACAAAATCAGGCTCTTCATGATCATCAACAGTTTCCTCAACAGGGAGTTGCAGAGTCTCAGCAACTTTCTTGTAAAACAAAAAATGAGAAGGGGACTCAGATAGCCTGGGAGGGGAAACCCCTGAGGGTCTGTCTGGAGAGATGTCCGGTTCAGTGGGCACATCCAGACTTTCAAAATCACACTCACTCTCCTCATACCCCTCCTCCCCTTCCTCCGGTTCATAAAAATCCTCAAAATCATAATCTTGAACCGGGGGAACCGTCCGAACCGAGCGCTTTCTTAATGTTGTCGGTTCGGATGGAACTGGGGAAAGAGACTGGACAATTTGAATAGCTTTTGCTATTTCCTCAGCGGTTGGAGAAAGAACTTTTGGCCCCAAACTAGCTGACTTTCTAGTCCTTTAGTTGGAACCGGCTCCTCAGAGCTGGCTCTTCGTTGCCGAGTATCGCCTGGTCAGAGGGCACTCCCTCAGGTTCGGTTGGAACCGAACCGGGCTGGCCATCCGGGTCAGTGGACTTTATGGCCTCCCTTTCCCTGAGCCTACCAACTCTCTTTTCCACAGTGGCAGCAGGAAAATTCTTACAAATCTGGCAGTCTGCATTGAGGTGGTCAAACCCCAGACAATACACAAGTGGTGTGTGGGTCAGCCTTAGCAAAGGCTTCCCCACAGAGGCCACAGTGCTGAAACCCAGTGGGTCCGGTTTTTCTTTTGGGTTTCTCAGACATAGTGCCAGCCTAACCAAAACTTGCCCGTTAATGGCAATCCACCAAGCAAGACTCTCTTATCGGTTCCCAACTGTGTCACGGGTTGTGGAAAAAACCATAATAAAATCCGGTTTTTTTAGAACCGATAAGAACCGGGAACTGCACTCTAAAGGACTAGAAAGTAATTTTAAACCCAATCTGATCGGTTCAAACCGAACCGAAAAGATGTTTACAAGTTCCACACAGAAGTAAATAAACAAAAGCCTATCTATTACTTACAATACCACAGACAGAGCTTGAACCGACGATTATGGTTAAATTTCGGTAAAATAAACCGAGAATTACACTTTTAAACCGACAAACGAACCGAGCAGCAGGAGGAATCTCCGGAGCGACTGTTCAGTGAGGCGGAGTAAAGAATCTGACAGTTTAAGTTTGAGCTACAATAGACAGAGTGTTCAACCGAGCTCGCACTCAAGATTCCATGCACTGCATGGAAAGTTAACTCTTTCACCTCCGGAGCAGTTCTAACTTGGGGTTATACTGCATATGTCATAATATAGCAAGACTTCACGTTGTTTGAATGCTAGCCAGTGGACAGGACAAAGGGTCCAACCCCTTGCCCTGAAACCAAATGGAGAATCTCTTCCATTTGAAGGCATAGCATTTCCTGGTTGACTCCTTGTGGGATGCCTCAACAGCGTTGAGGACCTCATCGGAAAGACCCAAGGCCTGGAACTCTAGCCGCTCAGGAACCAGGCCGTCAGGTGCAGGGATTGAAGGTCCGGGTGGAGAACCTTCCCCTGATTGAAGGAGAGCAGGTCCGGGCAGGCTGGAAGCCGCCTCGGGAGCCTGGGGCTGAAGCTGAGGAGATCTGGATACCAGAACTGGTGAGGCCAGTCCGGGGCTACCAGGATCACCTGTGCCTAGTCCCACCTGATCTTGAGGAGCACCTTGTGGATCAAGGGCAGGGGAGGGAAGGCATAGAAGAGGCCTGGGGTCCATGGCCTTGAGAAGGCATCCCCCTGCAGTGAACCCTGTGGAGGGGGGCAGGCATGGTACAGTCTCAGCTTGGCATTCTCCTGAGGTGAACAGGTCCACCTGAGGGGTGCCCCAGTGAGAGAACAGATTCTGCACTAGCTCCGGCAGGAGAGACCACTCATGAGATGCATCGCCTATCAGGCTGAGGGCATCAGCCAGACTGTTCGAGGCTCCTGCCACATGAATGGCTAGGAGATCCGCCTCCAGGCTGATCACGAGGGACCAAATGCAAAGAGCTTCCTTGCACAGGGGCAAGGAGCACGTCCTGCCCTATCTGTTGAGATAGTTCATGGTCGTGGTGCTGTCCGTCTGGACTTGGACCACTTGACCCCAAAAAAATGGAGCGAAGGTGGTCAGGGCCAGCTGGACCGCTCAGAGCTCCAGCAGGTTGACGTGGCATCGGGACTCCTGAGGGGACCAGAGTCCGTGGGCTCTGTGCTCCCCCAGATGGGCACCCCAACCCATCAGAGAGGCATTGGTCATGAGGATGACCGTCGACTCGGGGCAAACAAATGGGATCCCTTCCTGCAGGTGGGATGGGACGAGTCACCACTGGAGGCCATCCCACATCCTCTGGGTCACAGGGACCAGCTGGTCGAGATGACCTGAGTGCTAAGACCACTGGCTGGCCAGTTCCCATTGAACAGAATGCATATGCCAGCAGGCCCATCGGATCACACTGGTGCAGGCCACCATGTAGCCCAGAAGACACAGGAAGTCCCGGGCAGGGTGCAATTGCCCAACCAGAAATGACTGGGCAAAGGAAGAGAGAACCTCCATCCTGTCCGCTGGGAGCCGAGCTCTGGCTCGGCCGGAGTCTAGTTCTGCCCCAATGAACTGGATCACCTGTGCAGGCTCGAGTTCTGACTTGACCTCGTTGATCAGAAGGCCAAAGTCTAGGCAAGTCCGGAGGGTCAGATCCCTGGACCGCTCCACCTCCAGCCTGGAGGGACCTGCTATCAGTCAGTCATCCAGGTAAGGGTTCATCTAGGCCCCTCGGTGCCTCAGGAATGCTGCCACCACTGCCATGCATTTGGTGAAGACCCTGGGGGTTGAAGAAAGACTGAAGGGCATGGCTCGGAACTCGTAAAGGGTTCCCTCTGCTGAAAGAAAAAATTACTCACCATAGTAATGTTGTTTCTTCTAATGGAGTCTTGCTGTATTCAGACATAATGCAGTTAGCCCCAACACTTGAACTGCCCCAGAGAGGAAAGAGTTAACTCTGTGCAGAAGCATAAAACATTCAGCTCGAGCTCGATTTTCAAACCTCTGTCTGTGGTACTTCCCAGTGTAACCATCGGATTCTTACGAGCAAATTAACTAATATACTATAGTATGGAAATTGTTCAAACATATAGCCAAAGGGCAAAATATTCTTTTTGGGCCAAAAAGACTCAAGTTGAGAACCCAAGAAGGAAAGGTAGTGACAATATTTAAGTATAAAACACCAGAAAAATAACAACAACATCTATCCCACCCAAGAGGAAGGGTACAAGGTACACCCCTGAGGTGCAACACTGTACCTGCCAGCCCACTTCCCAAAAACCAGGTTCTGTGGGGGGAGACAGGGGGGAGGTCTGAATACAGCAAGACTCCATTAGAAGAAACAACATTACTATGGTGAGTAATTTTTAATTCAAACAACATGAAGTCTTGCTGTATTCAGACATAATGCAGACTACCAAGCAGTTCCCTATGGAGGAGGGAATGCAGAACCTACTTTGGGAAGAGGCTCTGCAGTACTGCTGTGCCAAACTTAGCATCACTCCTAGCCTGGATGTCCAGGGAGTAATGCTTGGTGAAAGTATGTACTGTTTTCCAGGTGGCTGCTTTACAGATCTCTAACAAAGGTATATCTCTGGCCACAGCTAGAGAAGCAGCTGTACCCCTAGTCGAGTGTGCAAGAACAAGGGGGCACAATTTGAAGATGGGGGGGTGGCTCAGAGATAACTTAAGGAAGTATTTTTTCACAGAGAGGGTTGTGGATACATGGAATGGCCTTCCGGAGGAGGAGGTTGTGGAGTCAAAAACAGTGGTGGAATTCAAGCATGCATGGGACAGTCATAAGGCAATTCTAGGGCATGGGGGTAGGAAGAAGTAGGCTGCTGGTTAACTAGGATCTGCAGCTTATCCATTAGGTAGGGAAATGGGCAGACTGGGTGGGCCAAGCGGTCCTCATCTGCCGTCAAATTCTATGTTTCTATGAGTGAGCCCTCAGGCCTGAAGGGGGCGTTCTATCCAACTTGTCATAACAGAATTGTATACAAGAAACAATCCACCTGGCAATAGTTCTTTTAGTGGCAGGCTTACTTTTCCCCACTTCATCATAAGTGAGAAACAACTGAAGACAGTCATTTCTATGTGCCTTAGTATGCTCAGTGTAGTAGCTAAGGGCCCTCTTAACATCCAAACTGTATAACCTTCTTTCACCTGAGGAAGAATGGTCAGTGAAAAACACAGGGAGAGATATAGACTGGATCAGATGAAAATCCAATACCACTTTGGGCAAGAACCTCCTATTGGTTCTAAGTGCCACTTTGTCCCTATGGAAGGAGATGAAGTCATGTTCAACTGACAGAGCCTGTAACTCACTAATCCGCCTGGCAGCAGTAGTAGCTACCAGGAACACAGTTTTCCAGGTCAAGTACTCACTCGCTGAAGCCAGAGGTTCAAGGGTGGCTGCATAAGCTGAGCTATGCAGACATTAAGATCCCAAGGTGAGTGGCTCCCTAAAGGGAGGGTTAATGTGAACCAGACCTTTGAAAACTTTCTGAAAACAGGATGAGATGCCAGGGAAGAGCCCTTCCCTGCTGAGAGGAATGCAGAGACAGCTGCTAGATGAACCTTCAGAGTGGCAGGCCTAAGGCCTAGACCATTCAAATGTACTAGATAGTCTAAGGTTGTGGAAATATCTGCAGAATCAGGCAGGATGCCTTTCTGAGAGCACCAAATACTGAACCTTTTCCATTTGGAGTTGTAAGTTTTTCCAGTGGAAGATTTCCTGGAGACCTTCAGAATATCCAGAACTCCCTGAGAGAGATGTAGTGCTGCATATTCTAACTCTTCAAGAGCCAGGCCTTGAGATTGAGAGACTGGAGACTGGGGTACCAGATCCGCCCCGGGTGCCGGGAGGAGGACAGGAGACTTTATGTCCTGGGCACAGACAGGGGACATGACACTGACAAGGACAGCAGTAGAGGATACCAAGGCTGTCTGGCCCAATCTGGAGCCACCAGTATCACTGTGCAGGGTTGAGTCCTGATCTTGATCAGAACTCTGAACAGCAGAGGGAAGGGTGGGAAGGCATAGAGAAACCTGCCCTACCAGTCCAAAATGAGAGCATCCTGGGGAAGCGTCCCCAGGACTGGAGGTCTGCAACAAAACGGAGGAAGTTGATGACTGTCCGGTGCTGCAAAGAGATCTATCTCTGGAGTGCCCCACCTTGATGAGATGACCTTCAGGATGTGAGGATCCAGGGACCATTTGTGATGTCCCTGTGAAATTCTGCTCAGAGCATCTGCTAGTACGTTGTCCTTCCCTGGAAGGTGAACTGCTACCAGAGAAGTCTGAAGAGAATAGGCCACAGATCAAAGCTTCATGGCTTCTGTGCACAAGGCCAAGGACTGAGTGCCTCCCTGCTTGTTGATGTACCTTATTGTGGTGGTGTTGTCTGTTCTGACTTGGACCACCTTGCCCTTGACTGACTCTGAAGCTCTGCAGGGCTAGGAAAACTGCCCTGAGTTCCAGAGATTGATATGAAGGAGAGACTCCTGTGGAGACCATACCCCTTGAGCTGTCAAGGCTCCCAGGTGGGCTCCCCACCCTAGGAGAGAAGCATCCATAGTTAGAACTACTGATGGGACTTGAGGGAGAAATGGAACCCCTTGTCTGAGGTTGTCCTGGTCCAGCTATCACTGGAGAGCTTGGACCAGAGTCTGAGTCACTGGAATCAGTTTGGTAAGTGAGTCCTTCTTTTGAGACCAAAAAGACCTTAGATGAAACTGAATGTCCCTCATCTGGAACCTTGCTCCCTGCACCACTGCCGTGGAAGCTGCCATGTGGCCCAGGAGCTGGAGGAACTGTCTTGCTGGGCAGGAGACCTGAGGTCGAAAGGAGGAAGCAAGATCCACTAGGGCCTTCACCCTTGCTAGGGGAAGGAAAGCTTTTGCTTGTAAAGTGTCCAACTCTATGGCTATAAAGGTGAGAAGTTGAACTGGTTCGAGGACAGACTTTGGAAGATTGAGAAGAAACCCCAGGGAACTGAGGAGGTCCTGGGTAGTTTGAAGAGCTGACTTGACCTGTAAAGATGACTGACCCACTAAGAGCCAGTCGTCCAGATATGGGAAGTTGGTGATACCCTGTCTTCTGGGGTAAGCCACCACTACTGCAAGGCACTTTGTGAACACCCCTGGAGTTGATGTTAGGCCGAATGGCATGGCTCTGAATTGGTAATGGCCTGAAGGCAACTCGAACATGAGGTATTTTCTGTGGGAGCATCTGAAAGGAATATGGAAGTAGGCATCCTTGAGGTCCAGAGATGCTAGCCAATCCCCTGGCCTTAGAGAGGGAAGGATTATTCCCAGAGTTACCATTTTGAATTTTGGCTTTACAATGTGTTTGTTCAAATACCTTAAGTCTAGGATGGGTCGCCACTCCCCTGTTTTCTTTGGGGTAAGGAAGTACCTGGAGTACAGTCCTTTCCCCTTGTGCTGAACAGGAACCCTTTCTACAGCTTTGAGAGCTAGAAGAGAGGAAACCTCTGCCTCTAGGGCAATGGTCTCTGAGGCTGTTGCAGGTGGAAAAGACTTGACCCTCTTTTTTGGGAACTTTTTGAAGCTGAGGGCCAGTCCCTGGCTTACTACCTCCAGGACCCACCTGTCTGAAGTCACAGACTTCCAGGCCTGGAAGCAGTAAGCCAGCCTGCCTCCTACTGGAAATGGGGAGTCGACCCGGTCTGACACATCAGGGTGTCTGGTTGGCAGCAGCCTTAGACTGAGAGGAGGAGGGAGCCGCCCTGCTCATCCCCCTCCTGCCCCTCCCTTTGAAGAACCCCCTCTGTGGGAAGGGAGAGGAGGCCTGGGCTTGTTAAAAAGGCATTTGAAGGGTCCTGCCCCTGCCCCTAGACTGCTGCTTGTGTGGAGTGGCTTGCCTTTCCTTGGCCTGTGCACTCCTGTACGTGGTCCTGTATTCATCCATTTTCTTCATGTAAGCCTCTGTCTGCTCCCCAAACAGAGAGTTACTCACTACAGGAAAATCCATAGCCTTAGTCTGGGTATCCTGTGAAAGGCTAGTACATCTGAGCCAAGCATGTCTTCTGAGAGACACAGAGGTAGCCATGACTCTAGACGCCACATCATTGGAGTCCACAGCAGCATGAAATTTCTAGAGTGGTTTTGGGAAAGTTTTTACAAATTTGGCAGTCTGATTGGAGGTGGTCAAACCACAGACAATAAACACAGATGAGGTGGGGGTCGGCCTTGGCAAAGGCCTCCCCACACTTAGTACAGTGTTGAAACCCAGTGGGACCGGTTTTCTTCATGGGTTTCTCAGACATGGCCAATCTACCAAAATTACCCTATAGCAGCTTCCAAGCTAGGTAATAACAACCGATCAATAACAAACCATGTCACGGGTTTTGAAAAAGAACCAGGAAAAGGCCCGGTTCTTTTGAAACCGATCGGTACTGGAACACCACTCTAATCCCAGAAAACAGTCATTTAAGATAGAAGAAAAAACAAGGTCGGTTCCAACAGGACCGACCGAAAGAAACCGAAAAAAATACAGGTTACTCACCTGTAACAGGAGTTCTAGGAATGGTATATGTTGTTCATCCACACTGTCTGGCAGGTTCCTTGCCGCTTTAAATCTTGCCGGAAGGTCTTCAAGCTGGCTCCTCCCACCCACCCGGTGGTAAAACTCTGGCTCCAGCCATGGCGTAGATCTGGCCCGCTGGAAGCTCAGGTTGTGCGTCGAAGCCGGGAGGTCGGGTGGAGTCGGTGGATGAACAACATGTACCATTCCTGAACTCCTGTTACAGGAGTAACCCGTACTTAGGGACATGGATGTTGTTCATCCACACTGTCTGGCAGACTCCAGCAGTTCTCTGGGTGAGGGAGGCAAGGCGCACACACCGATACTTACTTGGGAAAGAGAGATGGAGAACCGCGCCTCAAAACCAGCATCCCAGGCGTGACTCAAGGTCGATGTGGTAATGGGTGATGAATGTGCTGACTCTCAGGTAGCAGCCCTGCAGATATCCTGGATAGGGGCGTCCCTGGAAGCAGCCACCGATGCAGCAGTATGACGGGTAGAATGAGCTCTTATCCCTCTGGGAGGCTCCATGCCCGCCAACTTGTAGCAGAGATCTATGCAGGAGGTGACTCACCTGCTTATCATCCACTTGGCTGCAGGTCTGCCAGGTGAGCTTCATGAGGTGACAACAGCTGGGCGAACTCTCCCGATTTCAGCCGTGGCGCCCCTTATAATAAGCGAGCCGCTTCTAGGGTCCAAGTATGGAGCCTGTATTCGGCCTCCGAGGTGTGATTGGGGTAGAACACCGGCAGAGTCAACACCTGGTTAAGGTGAAACTCCGACACCACCTTCGGAAGGAATTTCGGGTGGGGGCGCAGGACAACCTTGTCCCTGTGGAAGACCAGGTAAGGAGACTCAATGCAGAGCGCCTGGAGTTCTCCCATCCTTCTGGCTGACGTGATAGCCACCAAGAAGGCGGTCTTCCACGACAGGTGAGAGAGTTCACACCTGTGCATTGGTTCGAATGGCTTGCCCATGAGCTTAGCCAGTACCAGCAGTAAATCCCACGGAGGTGGAGGTTCTCGCACCGAAGGGGAAATGTGATCAAGGCCTTGGAAAAAGCGCCAGACCACCTTCTCCTGCGCCACCGACTGCTCCCCGGCCCGCGCCTGTAAGCAGAGATGGCTGCCAGGTGCACCCTTAGGGTCCCGACCCAAGCCCTTGACTCAGAAAGGGACCATAAATAGTCCAAGATGCTTGCCAAAGGACAGGAGGAAGGGTCCAAGCCCTGCTCCTGACACCAAATGGAAAATCTCTTCCATTTGAAGGCATAGCATTTCCTGGTCGACTTCTACGGGACGCCCCAACTACATTGAGGACCTCGCCGGAAAGACCCAAGGCCTGGAACCTAGCCACTCAGGAACCAGGCCGTCAGGTGCAGGGATTGAAGGTCCCGATGGAACACCTTCCCCGATTGACTGAGAGCAGGTCCGGGCGAGCTGGAAGCTGCCTCGGAGCCTGGAGCTGAGGCTGAGGAGATCTGGGTACCAGATCTGCAGGGCCAGTCTGGGGCTATCAGGATCACCTGTGCCTTTCCCTCCTTGCTTTAGAAGCACCTTGTGAATCAAGGAAATGGGGGAAAAGGTGAGAAGAGGCCTGGGTCCACAGCCTCGAGAAGGCTGAGAGGGGCGGCATGAAACAGCTCAGCTTTGTGTTCTCCTGGAGGCAAACAGGTCCACCTGAGGTGTGCCCCAGTGGAGAACAGATCTTATACTACCTCCGCAGGAGAGACCACTGTGAGATGCAGCCCTATCCGCCCAGGGCATCGGCCAGAGTGTTGGAGGCTCCTGCCACATGAATGGCTAGGAGATCCGCCTCCAGGCTGCGACGAGTGACCAAATGCGGAGAGCTTCCTTGCAAAGAAGCATCGAACGCGGCCCGCCCCTGGCGGTTTAGGTAGTACATGGTCGTGGTATTTTCCGTCTGACTCGGACCACTTGACCCCGGAGAAACGGAGCAAAGGCGGTGAGAGCTAGCGGACTGCTCGAGCTCCAGCAGGTTGATGTGGCATCGACTCACGGGGACCAGAGGCCGTGGCGCTGTGTTCCCCAGATGGGCACCCCAACCCATCAGAGAGGCATCGGTCGATAGAGAGACCGGCCGGCTCGGGCGGACAAATGGGATGCCCTCCGCAGATGAGATGGAACGGTCCACCACCAGAGAGCTGCCCACATCTCCTGGGTCACCATCACTAGTTGGTCCAATGGATCGCAGCTGCAGACCACTGGCTGGCCAGTCCCCACTGAAGGGGGCGATGTGCCAGCGTGCCCAACGGACCACGCTGGTACAGGCCGCCATGAGACCCAGGAGGCGAGGAAGTCCCGGCAGGTGCAATTGCCCAACCAGAAATGATTGGGCAAGTAGGTAAGAACCTCGGCCCTGTCTGCCGGGAGCCGTGTCTGCTCAAGAGATTTCGAGCTCTGCCCCGATAAACAGAATCACCTGCTTCGCTCAAGTTCGACTTGGCCTCGCTGATGAGAAGGCCGACTTGAGAGCAAACCTGGAGGGCCAGATCTCTGGACCGCCCACCTCCTGTCTGGAGGGCAGCTATCAGCCAATCGCCCAGGTAAGGGTATACTCGACCCCTCGAGCCAAGAGGAAAGCTGTCACCACTGCAATGCATTTGGTGAAGACCCTGGAGCTGGAGACAGGCTGAAGGGCATGGCTCGAACTCAAAGAGGGATCCTCTGCTCGAAAGCGAAGGAATCTCCGATGTGACGGATGGATAGGGACGTGAAGAACGCGCCTGCAGGTCCAGAGAGCAGAACCACAGGTCGGTTCCAGGGATGGTATTATCTGAGCCAGAGTGACCATCCTGAAGGTCTGAGACCTTAGGAACTTGTTCAGGTCGTAGGTCGAGAATGGGTGCAGCCCCCATCCGCTTCGAACCAGGAAGTACCTGGACACAAACCCCGGTCTGAGGGAGGATCCGCTTCCTCCTGATCACCTCCTTTGGAGAGAGAGCTGATGTCGGCCCGACGAGCCGACAGTGAGGCTGGGGACCCCGAGGCCCCCGAGAGTCGATGGCTCTGAAGGGCGGAGCCTGCTCACTCTAGAGGCAGGCCTTTCCCACCACCTCAGTACCCACCTGTCCGCTGGTAATAACAGACCAGGCGGAAAGGAAGTGCCGAGCCGTCCTCTCACGGGGGAACCTGGGGTGAGGTGACTGGGGTTGGGGCGACAACCCTCAGCCCATCACTGGGCAGGCTTGGAGGAGGGACCGCCGAGGACCTCCTGGCCTTTACCTCCTGCTTCCTGTTGGAGGAAGCTCTGGGCTTGGGTTTGGGATGCCAAGCCCGAGCCTGCTGGCCCTGACGTTGCTGGACCGGACGCCGGCTTAGAAGGACGAAAGGGCTTAGGCTGTGGTTTGCGGCCTTTGTCCTTCTGAGCGGAAGAGACCGAGTCCAAGGTAGCATTGGACCTCTCGATCCTCTGCAGGTGACCTTCCACCCCAGGGCCAAGAGGTCAGTCCCCAAAAGGGAACATCTGCCAACTTGTGCTGGGTATCCAGCTAAAGGGATATCCTCAGCCAAGCCCGCCGACGATAGCCACTGCGGCCGCCACAGACCTGGCACATGAGTCCCCAATATCTAAAGCAGTCTGAGCTGCTGTTTGGCCACTGCCCTGCCCTGGTCCCACCTGCCTGACCGTAGTCTGCAGATCCGCTGGAAGATGAGGGACGACCTCATCCAGGGAGCCCAACAGGGCATGAGAAAATGTGCCATGAGGATCGGCCGAACTGGCTCATGGGGCCGAGAGAGGACGAGCATAGACTTTTCGGCCCGCATAGTCCACTTCTTGGACTCCTTTGTCGGGAGGTTTGTCCACATCCCTAGCGTTCCGGCACGCCGAAAACGCTGTCGGTAACCAACCCCTCAGCCGAGGGTGTTCAAAACTGACAGGGAACCGGGACCGTGATACTTTCTGGCCATCCTGGTCAAGGCGAGGACAGGAAGCAGGGCACTGCCAGAGCTCCAAGGCCGGACCCACTATGGCCTCGCCACCGAAAGGCTTCAGAGGGAATCCCTTGGTCCAGAATCTCCGTGAGGATACCTGACCGCTTAGAACGGGAGTTCAAGCTTCATCCCGTGACTCGAGATGAGCCGGTAATCCTAGGAAGGACGAGGGCTATCGTCCACCAACTGTCCTCCTGAGGACTCCAAGTCCATTCGCTTGGAGAAAGGGAGGAATCATCCTCAGACTCGAAGAGTCCTCAGAGAGCTGCTCGGCCTGAGCCACCCTCCACCTGCCGAGGTCTATCGGGAGTGAGGGTGACAGACACTATGGAGCAGTCCCTGAGCCGACCGAGAATTTTGGTCGGAGCCCCAACTAATGGCTGTGGAGGTGGAGGTTCCACCGAATCGGTGGGGCAGCTGGAATTGGTCGAACAACCAGCCTGGGAACAGGCCTCGGCTAAACGAGGGTTGTCTCAGCCGCCTGGTGACAGCCACTTAATGGTCGGGAAGACGACGCAAGGCCGGCTTATTCCCGGTCAGAAGAAGTTGTTGCCACATGAGTTCCTCATACCTCCGACGCAATCCCGCTAAAGCCTCCCCGTCCGAGGAGGAGGACGAGGAAGAGGGCGGCGCCATTGCCCTGTGCCGAGACCGAGACCGCCTATGATGGCGGGATCGGCTGGACCGGGAAGACGCCCGGAGATCGAGACAAGGACTCGCTAGGCCGAGGACGGTGCGGGAGGTGTCGGAATCGGCACTCCTCGGTTCGACGATTCCACCCAAGGCTCCAGAACCGAGGCACAGACGAGCCGACGGGATCTCAACTCCCACCGGAGAACCGGGAGAGGGGATTTCAGCTTCTCCAGCCGACAACCTGTCCAACGGGTCAAGAAAATTCGACCGCTGCCGACGGGGTTCCAGTCAACTGGCCTGACGGGACACCGTGAAACCAGTGGCCTAAGCCGAGGGGTCGAATCGACGTCCACGTCGCCAACTAGGGGAGAGGGATCTTTCCCGCCTCCCAAGAGCGCCGACGAGACTTACTTTGTCTCTTTGGACCGAGAAAACGGTCCAGAAGAAGTTGGACCTCACCTTTTGTCGAGAGGGTCAGACAAAGCTCCTTAAAAGAAGCTGAATAAGAGGCACCAAGAGATAGCGGACAAATGCCGCAGAGCCGAGGTAGAAGCTGCCCGCCTGCCTCTTCGAGGGCTATCATTTGCTCGAGCTGATCCGCCGAGCCCGCCACCGGGACACCGCTGACCGGGCCTCGACTTAACCGAGGAAATCTTCTCGGACGCCTAGCTGTAAACGGGCAGCACGGTCTTGAGGACGAGGCCGAAAAGGAAGAGCACAGGTCGCAGGCTCGTGGGTGGCTCAAGGCCCAGCAGTAAACGCACGTGGAGTGCGGATCCGTCCGAGACATCTTCTGCCCATGAGGCGGCATCTCCGAAACCGGAGTTGACTTGTCCATCGCAGTCATGAGGGAGAGAAGACCAAGTCTGTTTAGCAAAACTTTTAATTTCGAAATTCAAGAATTAGAACCAGTCTTATACGCAGAGCGTTAAGGAGGGAACCTGAGCTTCCAAGCGGTAAGGAAGATCTAGCGTCATGGGGCGGAGCCGAGAGTTTTACCACCGGGTGGGTGGGAGGAGCCAGCTTGAAGACCTTCCGGCAAGATTTAAAGTGGCAAGGAACCTGCCAGACAGTGTGGATGAACAACATATCCATGTCCCTAGAACAAACAATTTCCACACAGTTTTTAAAATTAAACACAGTCACTACCTATCTACAACACTACCTGTACCTTAAACAGAGGCTGGAAATCCGAAAAACAATAAAAAGAATTGGTTTTAACTGAACGCTTTACTTTTACCGAACCGAGCACAGGAAATCTCCGGAGTGACTTCACTGTTAGGCAGAGTAAAGAATCTGATGGTTACACTGGGAAGTACCACAGACAGAGGTTTGAAAACCGAGCTCGAGCTCAACGTTGTATGCTTCTGCATAGAGTTAACTCTTTCCTCTCCGGGGCAGTTCAAGTGCTGGGGCTAACTGCATTATGTCTGAATACAGCAAGACTTCATGTTGTTTGATGTGGAGGAACCGCCAGTGGGACGGACAGATCGGGACATGGAAGAATGCGTCCTGAAGATCCAGGGAGCAGAACCACATTCCTTGCTCCAGATATGGTATTATCTGTGCCAGAGTTACCATCCGGAAGGTGCGTGGCCTTAGGAACTTGTTTAGATCATGCAGATCTAGAATGGGGTGCCAGCCTCCTGTCCATTTCGGGACCAGGAAGTACCTGGAAATGAACCCTGGGTTGGGAGGAGGATCCGCCACCTTGCAGATAACCCCCTTGCGGAGGAGCTGATCGATGTCATCTCGGACAGCCAACTGGGAGGCTATGGACCCGTTAGCCCTGCGTGGGGGTGCATTCCCAAAGGGAGGGACCAGCTCGACTTCCAGAGGCAAGCCCCTGCCAACCACTTCCAGACCCAGCGGTTCCTGGTGATAGCGGACCAGGCAGAAAGGAAGTGGCTGAGCTGGCCCCCCACAGGGGGACCCAGGGGAGGTGTGACAGGGTTGGGGGAGGCACCCCATAACCCGTCACTGGACAGGCTTGGAGGAGGAGGAGGGTCCTGCTGAAGAGTCACCGGGACCCTTCTCCCTGGGCTTCCTAACCAAAGCTCAAGGGGGGCAGTCTAGACATAGCAGCACGGGGTGAGAATGACTAAGGATGGACAGTCACAGCTACTTAATGCGGTGAGGTGTAGACGTAGTTTACACTTAAATGGGCCCAAATTAAATACTGACAGGACAGCAGAACTTTAGCAGGGGCGAAAGCTCAAAGTGGGGCAGTCATGACTTAAGAAAACATTACTTACCATAATAATCTTGTTTCTTCCAAGGGAATCTTGCTGTATTCTGACAAATGCAGTATGGTCTCATCATAGGACTGCTCCGGAGCAGAAATGGTTAATAGAACCTATGCTAATAGTGGAATGCTAGGCTCAAGCTCGGTTTTCAAATCACTGTCCCTCGTTGCACTTCCTGCAACTGTCAGATTCTTACGAAGCATGCAGAAGTTAAAAACAACTAACTAATCTATTCTACTAAAACAAACTAAATCCCCTTTGGGACAAACCCTTCTTAAACAGCAAAGGCATCTTCCAAGACTCAAGTTGCAGATGCCCAAGAAATAAACAGGTATACCAACAGGTTTCTCACACAAAATGTACAGCTGGTATGCAATGCCCTGTAGGTCCTAGTAGGGGAGAAAGGGTGGGAGCTCAGAATACAGTAAGATTCCCTTGGAAGAAACAAGATTACTATGGTAAGTAATGTTTTCTTCAAATCTCAGAAAATCTTACTGTATTCTGACAAATGCAGACTACCCAAGCAGTGCCTTTGGAGGTGGGCAGAGGACCTATTTAGGAAATAGGCTCTGCAGGACTGCTTCGCCAAACCTGGTATCACTCCTAGCCTGGGTATTCAGGCAGTAATGTTTGGGGAATGTGTGAACCATTTTCCAGGTAGTTGCTTTCCAGATTTCCAGCAGAGGAATGTCTCTTGAAGCTGCTACAGAATCAGCTGTTCCTCTAGTGGAGTGTGCCCTGAGACCCTGTGGAGGCTGCTTGCCCACTTTGCCATAACAGAACTGGATACAGGCCACAATCCATCTTGCAATGGATCTTTTTGTGGCTGGGTTACCTTTTCCTACTTCCCCATAGGTCAAGACGAGTTGGTTCCTGTCTCCTCTGTGGCCTTTTGTATGCTCCAGGTAGCAGCTGACTGCTCTTTTTACGTCTAGGCTATGCAGTCTATGCTCCCCTGAAGTGAAGTGGTCAGTGAAAAAGACTGGCAATGTGACGGACTGATTAATATGGAAGTCAGATACCACTTTAGGGAGAAACTTGTTGGTCCGAAGGGCAACCTTGTCCCTGTGGAATGCAGTATAGTCAGTCTCCATAGACAGAACCTGGAGCTCACTAATCCTTCTGGCAGAAGTAATTGCAACTAAGAACACAGCTTCCCAAGTTACATACTTGAGATCTGCTGATGACATAGGTTCAGAAGGTGGCTGCATGAGCAGTGCAATACATATGTTCAGGTCCCACACTGGAGTAGGAGTCCTATGTGGGGGATGCAGATGAGCAGCCCCTTAAAAAACATCCTGAGCACTGTATTTGAAGCCAGAGATGATGCCTTGCCTGCTGACAGGTAAGCTGAGACAGCTGCTAAGTGCACTTTTAGAGTGGATCGTCTCAGACCAAGGGAATGAAGGTGGGTTAGGTAATCCAGGACAACTGGCAAACCCGCCTGAGTGTGGTCCAGATTCTTACTCTGCCACCAAATGGAGAATCTTTTCCACTTGGCGGGTAGGTCTTCCTGTTGGAAGGCTTTCTAGAAACCCTAAGTACCTCCATGACCCCTTCAGAGAGACACAGGTCAGCATACTCTAGGTCCTCAAGAGCCAGACCTTGAGCCTGAGAGACCAAAGGTTGGGGTATAGAATCCTGCCCTGGGAAGAAGTAAGCAAGTTGTGATTCCTGTGGAGGCTGATTGGTTTGGCAACTGACAGTGCCAAAACCAGGGAGTACCAGGGCTGCCTGGTCCATTCTGGAGCAATGAGGATCATTGTAGCTGGCTGGGATCTGAGCTTGTTTAGGACTGTCAGCAACAGTGGTAACGGGGGGAAGGCATATAGGAACTTTCCTGTCCAATCCAGAAGCAGTGCATCCAGTGGGACTGAGCTCCTCACTGGGGCTCTGCAGCAAAATTGGGGAAGCTGGTAGTTATCTGGGGCTGCAAAGAGGTCTACCTCTGGAATGTCCCACCTTTTGAACACAATCTGTAACACCTGCTTGTTCAGGGACCACTTGTGGTGGTTCTGATTGATTCTGCTGAGTGCATCTGCCAGCACATTGTCCTTCCCTGGCAGGTGGACTGCTGACAGAGAAATCCCCATAGAGTATGACAGACTCCAAATTTTCATGGCCTCTGTGCGCAGAGAGGTTGACCTTGTGCCTCCTTGTTTGTTTACGTAATACTGGTGGTTGTGTTGTCTGTCCTGACCTGCATCAACCTTTCCCAGTAGCATGCTGGCGAATGCTTAGAATCCCAGGAAGACTGCTCTGAGCTCTAGCAGGTTGATATGTTGCAATGACTCCTGCTTGAGCCATGTGCCGTGTGGGCAGTGTGCTCCTCCAGATGTGCTCCCCACCCCAGTAGGGAAGCATGTGTGGTCAGCACTAAGGAAGGGTTTCCCTGCAGGAATGGTGCACCTTGTCTGAGGTTGTCCATGTCCAGCCACCACTGAAGTGCCTGCAGGAGTGTTCCTATAACTGGCACCAGTTTTGACAGTGAGTCTCTTTTCTGGTGCCAATGCAGTTTGAGATGATATTGAACACCTCTCATTTGGAACCTTGCCCCTGACACTGTTACTGTGGAGGCTGCCATATGGCCCAGCAAATGCAGGAAATGCCTTGCAGGCCTTAGGCTTTGCAGCTTGAAGGTACTTGCCAACTGTATCAGGCTGTCTGCCCTTGTCTGTGGAAGAAAAGCCTTTCCTCTCACTGTGTCCAGTTCAGCTCCTATGAATTCCAGGAGCTGTACTGGCTCCAATACAGATTTTCTCAGATTGACTAGGAACCCTAGTGACTGTAGTACATCCTGTGTTAGTGTCAGAGACTCCCTTACTTGTCGAGGGGATTACCATATAGAAACATAGTAACATAGACTTTGATGGCAGATAAGGACTGCTTGGCGCACCTAGTCTGCCCATTTCCCTACCTGCAGGATAAGCTGCAGATCCTAGTTAACCAACAGTCTATTTCTTCCTACCCCCCCCATGACTAGCCAGTTGTCCAGGTAAGGGAATACTGCCACCCCATGCCTCCTCAGGTGTGCCACAACCACAGCCAAGCATTTTATGAACACCCTTGGAGCAGAAGTAAGTCCGAAAGGCATTGCCTTGAATTGGTAATAGCCTAATGGCAGTCTGAATCTGAGGAATTTTCTGTGGGACTGCCTGATGGGGATGTGGAAGTATGCATCCTTTAGGTCTAGAGATGCCAGCCACTCCCCTTGCCTTAGGGTTGGAAGGATTGTTGCCTGGGTCACCATTTTGAACTTTGGCTTTACCAAATGTCTGTTCAGGTGCCTGAGATCAGTATGGGTCGCCAGTCTCCTGTTTTCTTTATTGTGAGGAAGTACCTTGAATAGAGCCCCTTTCCTTTCTATGCCTGAGGAACTGGTTCTATTACCCTTTGAGATAGGAGATTCGATACTTCCCCTTCCAATAGCAATGTTTCTGATGGACAAGAGGGTCTGAAGACTCTTGCACTCAGCTTTGACATGAACTTGAAGCTGAGAGCCAGACTTTGGCCCACTACCTCCAGTATCCACTTGTCTGTGGCAATGGTTTGCCACTCCTGGAGGTAGTGGGACAGTCTGCCCCCTAATGGGGTTGGGGAGGTGACCGGAGCAGACACCTGAGGGCGTCTGCTTGGCTTGTGGTGCTGTCTGAGTGCTGGGGCTAGTTCGGTTGCCACCTCTCCTGCCCCTGCCTCTGAAATAACCTCTCTGTGGTTGGTACTGGGGAAAAGCTTGAGGCTGGAAGAATGGCCTATAGTGTCCCCTGCCTCTACGTCTACCTCCCCTGGCTTGTTGCTTCTGGGGTGCAGATGCCTTTTCTTTAGCAGCAGCACTTTTATAGGCTGTCTTGTAGTCATCCATTTTCTTCATATAAGCCTCTGTCTGTTCACCAAATAAAGAAGTAGGCTCACATGGGAAATCCAGGGCCTGGGACTGTGTGTCTTGGGTCAGGTTGGTGGTTCTGAACCAAGCAAACCTTCTGAGTGACACAGAGGAAACCATTTGTCTGGCTGCAGTGTCATTATTGTCCACAGCCATCCTAAATTGGGCTTTTGATACCTCTATGCCCCTCTTCACAGCTTCCTCCAGGGTCAGCTGCCATATGAGCTGGGACAGACTTTGTAATTTCCATCACAGTATTCCATAAAGTTCTCTGCTATCTGACAACATATGCCATATAGGATGCTTGCCTGATAATCAGAGAGAATCCCAGGTAAACCTTCTTTGCAATGGAATCCATTTTCCTGGAATCTCTTTCTGGAGGGTGAGATGCCAAGGGTATGCCAGCCTTATAACAGGCTGCAGCCTGCACTGCTCCTTCACAGCTAAGGTGTCCAAAAATAAACTCTGCTCCACCCCTAGCCACCCCTTATTTGTTGTCCACCTTCCTATCCACTGGTGGCACAGAAGTGGGGTTCTGTAGGACCTTGTTAACCTGTTTTTTCAAGGATTTGTGGATGGACAGTAACAGTCTTTTGGAGACTGGCACATCCATCCTCTCCATGTAGTCCTGTTCCTCTTCCTCATCAGTGGATTCCTGAGTAGGATGGTCCAGGGATTATGCCACTTCCTTTATAAAAGCAAAGTGGGAAGTATAGTCATCAGTCCCTTTATCAGGAGAATCAGGATGGTGGGGATCAGGAGAAATACCTGGTTCGACTGGTTCTCCATAATCTTCATCCACATCCTCATCCTCATCTTCATCCTTATATTCTCCAAAAAGCTCTACCCCTTGTTCTAACAAACCAGGAACTGAGATAGAACCAGAGGTTTGTGTATGTAGTCGCTTCTCAACCGCAACCGGGATACTCGGTTGGAGCGCCTGGATAATCCTTGTAACGTTAGCTATTTCCTCAGTGGTCAGAACCGGTGTTTTCTTAGGTTATGGTTTGACCACTGCATGTTTCTCTTTTTTCTTTCTTTCTCCTGTGGTTGCTGGATCAGCGCAGTATCTGCAGGCCATTTTTTGGTTGAGGAACCGTTGCCCTTGTCAGAGGGCTGTTCCTATGGTTCTTTTTAGCTGGATGCTAGTTTGTCAGTAGCTGGGCCAGCAGCCTTTTCAGACATCTTCTCCTACAGTCATTTACATCACCTCTCAGGCGTCAACTGAAGGAAGTTTCTGCAAATCTCACAGTCCTCTTTGAGGTGGTCAAACCCCAAACAAAAAACACAAATTAGACGAGGATCTGCTTTAGTGAATGGTTCCCCACACTCTGTACAATGTTGGAAACATGTGGGACCCATTCTTTTCTTGGTCTGTGTCAGTTATCGGTCGGTAAAAAACGATCAACCAAGAATTAACCCAGTGAAATTTTAAAATAATAACAACCAACTTACCTTGAAACAGTCAGAAAGACTGAGATTCACCTCAGAAAATTAAAGAAACTATCGGTTCCTTCCTGGTTGAGATGAACCGATAAGGAATCAAACAAACTTACCAAATTTGACTCTAATCTAGACTAAGTCTACCTGTGAACCAAGGACAGTGCTTTAAAAATCGAAATAATTAAATGGACTTCGATAAACCAAGACAAAATAAATTTCTTCAAGAAAGTGAAGGAGAGCTCTGGGGACGTCTTACTGAGGTAAGCGGAGTAAAGAATGTGATGATTGCAGGAAGTGCTACCAGAGACAGTGATTTGAAAACCAAGCTTGAGCTTAGCATTCCACCATTAGCATAGATTCTATTAACCATTTTGGCTCCGGGACAATCCTATGGTGAAACCATACTGCATTTATCAGAATACAGTAAGATTTCCTGGGGTTTGAAGCAGGACGGGGGTGAGAATAATTCAAGGATAACAATCATAGCTGATTCTACAGAGCAACCAGAAATAGTCAACTGCCTGTTACAAGTCAATAAACAAATAAAAAATGGCATCATTAAAGTAACAGATCACTGAAAAATGAGTATATAGATATGATGGACAATATTTCCATGAGAGTAACAAAAAGAACTCTCAGGTGTGGCCCTGTTGAAAATGTTGGAGCTAACAGAAAAAGAAAATCACATTAAGTCTGACAGAATTTCTTCTGTGTTGTGCCATGTTGTCAATGGGAATTACAACACAAATTCTAAGAAGCAGCACTCGTTCAGAATAGGGAGGGGGAGAATACTGACCATATACTGTAAGTCCCTGAAGGAAACTTTATCACCTTTTGATAGCTGCCTGTAGCACCTTACACCCACAGACTGTATCAGCTGAACTTTGTATGTCAAGTCTGTAATGTTTAGTGAATGTGTGGAGGGAGGACCACGTAACTGTCCTGCACAGTTATGATGCAAATGCTTCTGTTCTCTCAGCCCTGGAGACACCACAGCCCTTGAAGATGCTCTTATTATGCTGAAAGCTTCACTTTTGCCACTTCATAAGCATTTGCTATATAAGATGTGACCCACCTTGCTAAGATGGTCTTGGAAGCTTTTTGACTCTTTTTTTTTTTTTTACTCCAAAATACATGACAGTGACATAATTCTGCAGATCTCTTAAGATGGGTTTTGGCCGCTGTCTGAAAATCTTGCTCATCTAACTCTTTTCTTTTTTTTTTGATTTGCTGATTGTAAACAATGAGTAGGAAGGCACACCTCTTGGCTTATGTAGAAGTGGGAACTTTGAACAACTCCAGGGTTTTAAATAAGCTGAAAAAACTGATTAGCCATTTGACTTGTGAAAGTGCTAATCAGCTGTGAAAATGCATAGCACATGGCACAGACCTATTAGCAAAATTTAAAAAAAAATTATAGTTTTATTAATGTTGTGTACTGTATCATGGACTCACTCAAAAAATGGTTAGCAGTCTACTGCTAAGTATGTGACCCCCCTACAAATGGGGGTTCCCGAAAAGTCTTCCTAGAGCTTGCCTAAATGCTCACTGCCAGGCTGGTGTCCTGCGTTTTAGCAGTTTAAATGTGATTGCCAGAGAGTGCCTGTATAGCCTCTATGTACTGTCTCTTTAAGAACTGCCTGGATTGCAGTCATAAGTAATCTGAGAGGGAGCTCTGTTGAATGATGTAACTATTTGCTGAAAATCATATAGAGTGGTAATGCTAATGTAGTTTGTCTAACCTGCCTTCTTTGCAGCAAGGACTGTTTTGTTTATCTCCACTATCTTGGTCCTGGACTACGAATTGAACCAATCAGTACTGGTGTGACCTAAAATGGAACCGGACTACAGGAGTTGTCTGGCATCAAAATCTATAGAAATTGTAGTTTTGGGCTTTTTGGGCCTTTTTGCACCTGAAAGGGGATCCTTTGTTGTGACTGACTGGAGGATCAGCCAACCGAACCTTTTAGATCTTGGAGAATTTCCCAGGCTGCTGCAGCTAGTTTCAGTTTTGAGCTGAGAAGTGAAGAAGTAACAGCTCAAGTGATTTTTGAGCAGCAGTTCTGTGTAGTTTGCATGGGAGAACTGTGAAAGGGCTGAGATTTGGTCTGCCTGTCTGCCTGCTGTCACTGAAAGGGAAAACAGAGTTTATTTAAACTAAATCCGAGTTGTGAGGACTATTTAAGCCACTGGACTGTGACTAGGCTTTAACCTGAAAAAGACCGAAGATTTGCTGAATGTGATCGGCCTGTCAGGATTTCCAGCTGCTTTTGAATCCCTGGTTTGTGCAGAGACTTTGCAATCGTGACCAGAGAGCGGTTTGAATGGTACAGTAGCATTTCCTTACATGTAAATGTGCTGTGTATTGAAAGTGGGTCATGATTTGGTTCCCCACTGTATGAACTGTGTTCTGCATGCTTGAAGCTTTATCCAGCCTAATAGGACTGAACCGTTCATCTCCATTCAGCCTGGGCCATGCCACGCTGGCCCTGCCAGACTACCCCACTGCACAGAGAAAGCCACCGACAAGTGACCTGCCTGGGGATCAGCCCCCTGCTCCACGCTTGAACAGGAACAACGCCTCTGTGAATTGTGTGGGCCCTGCTTCTCCTGGCACTCCAGATTAACCACCTGCTGTCTCAATTTTCATCCAGACTGTGTCTAGTCTTGGGTATCGTGAGTAATCATCAGGGTAGCTCCCTGCAACAACAGCCTAATCTAAAAGTGTGTCATCTGATTGTCTTGTTGTTTTCTTTTCACGAACTGAGCCCTCCACCTCCGGATTACAAATAGTGTGTGTTGTGCATGATGTTTTCTTCCCTCACAGGGCTCCAACCAGCTGCAACGTTCCTGGCTAGCCCACCATTCTCCATCTGGGTACCCAGAGTGTGTGACTGTTTATGGACCCTGAAGTGCATGCATAACTGTTTGATTGATAGAGCCTTTAAGCAAATTAACCTGATTACGCCACTCCCTTGTTCAAGCCCCTTAAATAAATCAGATCTAACTCCTTTTTGCATTTACCCTGACTATGGTTCCAGTTAGTGCAAGAGTACTGTACTGCTGTTATTTGCTGTATATAACCTTGTTTTACAGGGGGTCCCCAGGGCCAGGCCAGAGGAAAGCCCTGGTGGTAAGTTCAAACAGAGTGGGTACATGTGTGGTGTATCGGGGTACTGTGAAAGTGATTATTGTGTATTGTTCCGGCCACTAGTAAGGAAAGAGGGGGGTTACAGTGTCTCAGAGGGCTGTGCCCAGGTTAGCTTGACCACTACCAACCCTGACCTCTGGGTGGAGGCACCTGTTTCAGAACTAAGGCCCCTTAACCTGCTACTAGCCAAGCAGACAGGGACAGTAGCCCCTGGGATAGCGCCACCTAGGGGTTACAAGTAT
Source organism: Neoceratodus forsteri (assembly GCA_016271365.2). Classification (NCBI taxonomy): domain Eukaryota; kingdom Metazoa; phylum Chordata; order Ceratodontiformes; family Ceratodontidae; genus Neoceratodus; species Neoceratodus forsteri. The sequence continues at coordinate 523,611,533 of CM057458.1, forward strand.
TTCTGGAAATGGTTAGCATCACCCCCCAATTTTGCTTACTGTTTTGCTATGCTACACCAACTATTTAATACCCTGAACTCATTTGTCACAGCAGATAGCAACAAGAAACAAACCTTGAAGCAGAGGATATCTTCAGGAATGAAGGATAACGGTTCAAATGCAGCTTACAAAGGGCCCCATTTTCAGAGCCGGCTGGCTGCACGCGCAAACTGGTGTGCTGCATGAAAAAATAGGTCCAGGCAGCTCTGGTGCCTTATTCAAACAGATAGTGTGTTCCAAACTGACCATGCTATCTGTTTGAATATCGGACCCTGGTAGCGCAGCACACAGCAAGCAATCACCATGTTTGGTGCAGCGCTACCAGAGGGTGGGGCTAAAGTACACCCATAGGGGTAAAGTGTGGTGCACACTGGTTAGTGTCACAGCCCCCATGGGCAATATTCAGCCCAAACATGCAAATGAGCCAATTGGGCACGCACAGCACTAAGGGGTTATTTCCATGCCCATCATGGGCTCATCTACATGTGAGCGCCTGGTCCGAGTGCGCAGGGCCAGGTTCTCCTCCCTTAGCCCCAATCCCTATCCACATACCTAACACACTGCATTGGTGGTCCAGTGGACCCTCCCAAGCCCTGATCCCTGTCCCCATATAGATGTAAATTATCTATGGTGGTTTAGCAGTCCCTCCCCAGCCCCTAACCCTGTCCCCATATAGACTGTTGCCAGGGTCACCATTTTGAACTTTGGCTTTACCAAATGTCTGTTCAGGTGCCTGAGATCCTGTATGGGTCGCCACTCCCCTATTTTCTTTATTGTGAAGAAGTACCTTGAATAGAGCCCCTTTCCTCTCTGGGCCTGAGAAACTGATTCTATTGCCCTGTGAGACAGAAGATTCAATCCCTGTCCCCATATAGATGTAAAATATCTATGGTGGTTCAGCGGTCCCTCCCCAGCCCCAGTCTCTGTACCCATATAGATGTAAAATATCTATGGTGGTTCAGCGATCCCTCTCCAGCCCCGATCCCTGTCCCATATAGATGTAAAATATCTATGGTCATAGGTTTGAATACAAGTCAAACAGCTACAAGAGCCATAATAGACACACCACTATTTCAGTGGTAGAACTCCCTGACCCTATCCACTACACATATATATCCAACCTTGCTTTAAACCACCCAAGTATTGGGGCATTTACCACTTTCTCTGGCAACGCATTCCACGTGTTCACCACTCTCTGATTAAACCATAATCCTCTTCTGGAAGTTCTGAAAAATTCCCCCTTTGGTTGCATACAGTGACCTCTAGTAGACCTGCCTATCTGTGTTTTCTTACATAGCCCAGCAGATTCCAACAGGCTATCATCTCTGAGTGCCCTAAGTACAAACATTAGGTCACCTCTCATCCTCCTGTATGTCATAAAGAAAAGGTCAAGTATCTGTAACCTCTCAGCAAAACATTTATCCTTAACCAGAACAATTTTTTTTGTAAATCTCCTCTGGACTCGTTCATAAGATTTTATAATACCAACACTCTGAGGTGTGAAGAACGGAGCTCCATACTCCGGGATAGGTCGAACCAAAGTTCTACACGGGGCAATAAAAACCTCCCTCTTTCTACTGCGTCTATTTCTAAATATATTCCCCATGACTTGATTAGTCTTTTTAATTGAGTGCCTGTTATGATGTACAAAACCCAGGTCATTGAAGATAGTTACCCCCCAGATCTTTCTCACTAGTGATGACACTTTAAACCTTATTATTTAATACATATTTTGCTCTAGGATTATTGTGTCCAAAATGAATCACACTACACTTATTTTCATTAAAGGGTAATCTATGTTCGATTGCCCACTGTTGTAAATAGTTCAAATAACACTGTAACTGTTGGATGGACTCAGCGCTATTAACAATTGCTCCCACCTTTGTATCATCAGCATATTTACGTATCCACACTCCATCTGAACCTTGCATACCCGAGGTGAAGGTGGAAAAAAGAGCTGTGTCCAAGCCTGATCCCTGTGGCACACCACTAGTCACAACAGCCCACTCTGAAAAAAACCTCTTATTCACACTCTTTGAAGTCTATTTGAGAACCATGATTAAATCCATTTCATAACGCCTAAGTCTATCTCCATATCTCTTAATACCTACAATAACCTTAGACGAGATACAGAGTCAAAAGCTCTGCTATAATCCAAATACACGACATCCACAGGGAACCCCTCATCCAGTGCTCTGCTGACAGGCTAAAAAAAATCCAGAAGGTTTGTAACACATGACCTCCCACGGCAAAATCCATGTTGGGTTACATCCAAGATCTCCAGACTTTGTAGGTCATCAATCAAAAACTGCCTAATAAACCCCTCAAGTAGTTTACCAACCTGAGACGTTATGCTTATAGGTCGGTAATTCCCAATATGTGATTTATTCCTTTTTATGCTGTCTTGTGCGTGCAGCGCAGACAACATATTGGGGCTGCTTGAAGTGGAAGAGCAGGTTTCAAACAACTTGAAGTCTTGCTGTATTCTGACAAGTGCAGTTAGCCCCAGCCTTTAAACTGCCCCGGAGAACAAAGGGTTAAACTTTCTATGCAGAGCACAGAATGCTGAGCTCGAGCTCGGTTGATGTCTCTGTCTGTTTCCCTTTGAAATCTAACCATCAGATTCTTTACTCTGCTTCACTGAACAGTCGCTCCGGAGATTTCTCCTGCAGCTCGGTTCGAAAGTCGGTTGAAGTGTCGTTTTTACGTCGGTTTCTACCGAAAAATTATTCTGCATAGTCGGTTCAGTCTCTGTCTGTGGTACCATGAGTACTAGATAGGTTTTGTACTGTATTTTCTGTGTGGAACTTGTAAAAAGTGTGGATCGGTTCGGCTGAACCGATCATTTGTTTAAATTCTTGTGTTAACTTTAGTGTGCGGTTACCGGTCCTTATCGGTTCTAAAAACGTGTTTTTATCCGTTTTTTTCCATGACCCATGACATGGTTAGGAATCGATAAGGAAGTCTTGCCTGACAGTTGCCAAAAAAAGGGTAAGTTTGGTTAGGTTGGCCATGTCTGAGAAACCCAAGAAAAAAAACGGGCCCACTGGGTTTCAACACTGCAGTGAGTGTGGGGAGGTCTTTGCCAAGGCCGATCCCCACACCACCTGTGTTTATTGTCTGGGGTTTGAACACCTCGATTCAGACTGCCAAATTTAAAAATTTTCCCAAATCTACCCTTGAAAAAGATTAGGTAGACTGAGGGAAAAGGAGGCCAAGAAGTCTGCTGACCCAGATGGCCAGCCCGTTCAGTTCGACCCGAACCAGAAGGAGTCCCTCTGACCAGGCGATACTTCTTCGGCAAAGGAGAGCCGATCCGAGGGTGCGGTTCTGACTAAAAGAAAGTGCAAAGAAAAATCGTCCGGTTCAGATCCAGAAGTCCATGTTCCGACCACCGAAGAAATAGCCAGAGCGATTCAGATTGTGGAATCGCTTCACCCGGTTCCGACCGATCCGGCACCTTTTGGCAGGGGCTCGGTTCGGTCGGTTCCCCTGGTTCATGACTATATCCCTGAAGAATTTTATGAACTGGAGTTTGAGGAGGAAGGGGAGTTTGAAGATGATGATGATGATGGTGATGGTGAAAGTCTAGATGTGCCTGTGGAACCGGATATCTCCCCAGACAGACCTTCAGGTGTATCCCTTCCTAGGCTTTCTGAGTCCCCTTCCCACTTTATGTTCTACAGAAAGGTGGCTGAGACCCTCCAGCTTCCTATGGTAGAGGCAATGGAGGATCAGGAGGAGCCTGATTTTGTAGAAATGATGGATATCCCAGAGTCCAGGAGACCGTCTATTCCCCAAAACAAATCTTTTGGGAAACAGACACAAAAAATTCTGAAGTCTCCTAACTCTATACCTCCTGTGGACAGAAGAATGGACAAGAGGTATACACTCTCAGGCTCAAATACAGAGTTTTTATATCAGCAATTGCAGCCATGTAGGGGTTGTGAAGGCTGCTGCCTGTGATAAGGCAAGCATTCCCTTGGCTTCACACCCCCCAGACAAAGACTCCAGGAAGATTGATACCATGGCAAAAAAGTTGTACATGGCATCTTCCTTGGGACTCAGACAGGTGAATTATATGGCCTATACAGCCAGGTACCAGAAGTCCAGGTGGGACACTGTACTGGCACTGGCTAAACAGGCCTCCCCCCAGCTAGCCAAGGAGCTGGAGCCGTGGCTGCAGATGGGACTGAGGCATCTAAAGTTCAGTTTCATGCTGCTGTGGACTCCAATTATGTATCATCAAGAGTCATGGCTACATCTGTGGCTCTTCAGAGAATGGCTTGGCTCAGATGTACTAGCCTCTCGCAGGATACCCAGGCTAAGGCCATGGATTTTCCTGTAGTGGGTAATTCTCTATTTGGGGAGCAGACAGAGAATTACATGAAGAAAATGGATGAGTACAGGACCACCAACAGGAGTGCTCAGGCCAAGGAGAGGCAGGCAACTCCTCAAAGGCAGCAGTCTAGGGGCAGGGGCAGGCCTTTCCATAGGCCTTTTTACCAAGCACAGGCCTCTTCTCCCTTTTCACAGAGGGGGTTCTTCAGAGGGAGAGGCAGAAGGGGGATGAGCAGAGCTGCATCCACTCCTCAGCCTAAGGCCCCTGCCAAGCAGACACCCTGATGGGCCTGCCCAGGTTGACTCTCCTATTCCAGTAGGGGGCAGGCTGGCTCACTTTGTCCAGGACTGGATGTCAATTACATCAGACAAGTGGGTCCTGGAAGTAGTAAGCCAGGGACTGGTTCTCAGCTTCAGAAAATTTCCAAAGATGAGAGCCAGGTCTTTTCCGCCTGCAAATCTCTCGGAAACCCTTGCCCTAGAGGCAGAGGTTTCATCTATGCTGGTCTTAAGAGCCATAGAGAGAGTACCTACCCTACACTGGGGCAAAGGGCTATACTCCAGGTACTTCGTTACCCCAAAAAAGACAGGGGAGTGGTGACCCATCCTAGACCTAAGATACTTAAACTAACATCTTCTAAAACCAAAGTTCAAGATGGTAAGTCTGGGAATAATCCTTCCCTCTCTAAGGCCAGGGCACTGGCTAGCCTCCCTGGACCTCAAAGATGCCTACTTTCACATTCCCATCAGGTGCTCCCACAGAAAGTACCTCAGGTTCGAGTTGCCCTCAGTCCACTATCAGTTCAGAGTAATGCCCTTTGGCCTAACCTCAGCCCCAAGGGGTTTCACAAAATGCCTGGCAGTAGTAGTTGCCTTTCTAAGAAGGCAAAAGATTTCTATTTTTCCATATCTGGACGATTGGCTAATAGTGGGCCAGTCTCCAGACCAAGTCAAATCTCACCTGCAAGTGACCCAGCAAGTGCTCACTTCTCTAGGATTTCTTCTCAACCTTCCCAAGTCAGTTCTCGAACCAATCCAGCTTCTTACCTTTATAGGGGCAGAACTGGACACAGTCAGAGCAAGAGCCTTTCTTCCCCTGGAAAGGGCAAGGGTTCTTATAGAACTAGCCTCTTCCTTCAGCCTTCAGGTATCTCGACCAGCAAGGCATTTCCTCCAGCTCTTGGGCCACATGGCAGCTTCAACAGCAGTGGTCCAAGGGACAAGATTCAAAATGAGGGATATTCAGTTCCATCTGAGGGCTTTTTGGTCTTAGAGGAAGGATTCCCTTACCAAACTGATCCCAGTGACTCTGATCTTGATCCAGGCCCTTCAATGGTGGCAGGATCAGGACAATTTAAGACAAGGGGTTCCATTTGCCACCCAGTCTCATTCAGTGGTCCTTACCACGGATGCTTCTCTTCTGGGCTGGGGAGCCCATCTGGGGGCCCTCACTGCCCAGGGACTGTGGTCCCCCCAGGAATCCCTTCTCCATATCAATCTCCTGGAACTCAAGGCAGTTTTTCTGGCCCTGAAAGCTTTCTCTCAGTCAATGCAGAACAAGGTGGTTCAGGTCAGAACAGACAACACCACCACCATGTGGTACATCAACAAGCAGGGAGGCACTCAGTCCATGGCCTTGTGCACGGAAGCCATGAAATTGTGGTCCCTGGCTTATTCCCTGCAAACCTCTCTGATAGCAGTTCACCTTCCAGGGAAGGACAATGTGCTAGCAGATGCACTGAGCAGTATCTCTCACAGCCATCATGAATGGTCCCTGGACCCTCAGGTGTTGAAAGTGATTTTTTCCAAGGTGGGGCACTCCAGAGATAGATCTCTTTGCAGCCCCAGACAATCACCAACTTCCTCTCTTTTGTTGCAGACCCCCAGTCTTGGGCGCAGTTCCCCTGGATGCTCTGATTCTGAATTGGGAAGGGAAATTTCGGTATGCCTTCCCTCCCTTCCCACTCCTGTTCAAAGTTTTAGTCAAAATAAGGTCTGAACCTTGCAAAGTGATTCTGATTACTCCAGATTGGGCCAGACAGCCTTGGTACCCCCTGTTGTCCCTAGCAGTCCATCTTCCCCTGTCTCTCCCCAGGAATTACAACCTGTTAACATCCTCTCAGGGGAGGATTTGGTACCCCGATCTTCAGTCTCTCAATCTCAAGGCATGGCTCTTGAAGAGTTAGAGTTTGCAGATTTGCATCTTTCTCAGGGGTTCTGGATATTCTCAAAGCTGCTCGAAAGCCCTCCACCAGAAAGACTTATAACTCCAAATGGAAGAGATTCAGCATTTAGTGTTCCAAGAAGCCTATTTCCCCAGATACTGCTGAATTGCCTACGGTTCTGGATTATATGGTCCATCTTAATGGCCTAGGCCTCAGACCAGCTACTCTCAAGGTACACTTGTCAGCTGTTTCTGCTTTCCTGTCAGTGGGAAAGTCTTCCTCACTATCATCTCATCCTGTGTTCTGTAAATTTTTTAAAGGATTGCTTCACACCAATCCTCCATTTAGAGACCCTGCCCCTGCCTGGGCTTTGAATGTTTGCATTGCTCAATCTTATGCAACCTCCTTTTGAGCCTATGTCCTCAGCAGAGCTTAAGTACTTGACTTGGAAAACTGTGTTCTTGGTAGCTATTACCTCTGCCAGGCGTATCAGTGAATTGCAAGCCCTGTCAGTGGAACCTGATTTTATCTCCTTCACAGGGATAAAGTGGTCCTTAGAACCAATAGAAGGTTCTTGCCCAAAGTGGTTTCAGACTTCCATTTGAATCAGTCTGTGTCTCTCCTGTTTTTCACTGATCATTCTTCCTCAGGAGAGAGGAGGCTACACAGTTTAGATGTTAAATGAGCCCTTAGCTACTACATAGAGCGCACCAAGGGTCACGGGTTTGACTCCCTCCAGTTGTTTCTCACTTATGGAGAAGTGGGAAAGGGCAAACCTGCCACCAAGAGAACTATTGCCAAGTGGATTGTGTCCTGTATACAATTCTGCTATGAAAAACTGGGAAAGGTTCCACCGTCAGGCCTGAGGGCTCACTCTACAAGAGGTGCAGCTGCTTCCCTGGCTGCTGCCAGGGATATCCCTCTCTTAGAAATTTGTCAAGCAGCCACCTGGAAAACAGTCCATACCTTTACCAAGCATTACTCTCTGGATATCCAGGCTAGGAGTGATGCTCGATTTGGTACAGCAGTACTTCAGAGCCTATTCCCAAAGTAGGTTCTGTCCTCCTCCATGGAGGTACTGCTTGGTAGTCTGCACTTGTCAGAATACAGCAAGACTTCAAGTTGTTTGAAGAAAAAATTACTCACCTTAGTAATTATGTTTCTTCTATTGGAGTCTTGCTGTATTCTGACCTCCCTCCTTGCCTCCCCTCTCAGAACCTGGTTTTGGGAAGTGGGTGGGCAGGTGCAGTGTTGCACCTCAGGGGTGCTCCTTTTACACCATCTTCTTTTGTTTGGGTGTTGTTTTATTACTATTCTTGTTTGGTTTGGTTTTTGAGTTTTGGGTTTCCTGACTTGAGTCTTCCCTTGGGGATCCAAAACTTTTTGTTGCCAGTTGGCTATTAAAATTTACAATTTCCACATAGAATCGCTATTAGGGTTTTGCTCGTAAGAATCTGACGGTTAGATTTCAAAGGGAAACAGACAGAGACATCAACTGAGCTCGAGCTCAGCATTCTATGCTCTGCATAGAAAGTTTAACCCTTTGTTCTCCAGGGCAGTTTAAAGGCTGGGGCTAACTGCACTTGTCAGAATACAGCAAGACTCCAATAGAAGAAACATAATTACTAAGGTGAGTAATTTTTTCTTTGGAGGCGCAGTCGTGTTGAGCCAGTGGTGCCACTGCTTTTTGGACTTGGCTGTGTGGCACAAATGAGACTGCACGCTGTCTATGACAGCAGTTGCAAAGCATGCCACCAACTTGAAATGTTTTAGCTGCTGCAATGAGGGAGTTTCATCTCATTGCAGGGCGCGCCTTCCCTGGTGTAACATTTCAATGAGACATGGCAGCTGTGCCGTCCGCCTCTCACAGTCCCCAGAAATGCTAACATCGGGGGTGCCCAATCCCCCTGTCGGCATCATCATGCCCCCCCTCCCCAGTTCACTTGCCGACGGGGAGTCCAGTCCCCTTCGGCATCATGTCCCATGTCAGTTGTTTGCCGAAGGGGTGCCCAATCCCCTCAGAATCATCCCCACCAAACACCCCTTTTTGTTGCCCGATGGGGTGCCCGAATCCCCATTGGCTCAGTCCCATCCCCAAAACACTCAGGTGGCATGCTGGGAGCCCACCCCAGCATGCCAAATGTACTTGTCAAAAGAAAAAACCTTCCCGCAATGTTTAATTTTTTCCTTTTTTTAACCTGTAAAGTAGAAGACGGTCCCTCGCTGTCTGCAGCCCCCTTCCCCAAACTGCGCCCACCCACTGTGTACCCCACCTCCCCACACCCTCCTCACCCCATACCTACCTCCGAAGCCTGGCGCAATGAACTTTGGTGGACCAGGAACACGTCTGTACTCTTCAAAGCTGACCGCAAACTGAAGAAATGCCGGTAAGCTGTATAATGGCATAAATAGGGTTTTTCAATGTTGGTGCATATCTCTGGCATTTTTGGGAATTTGGGCACCAAATTTTCAACATGGGGTTATTGGGACCCCTCCTCATGAATTCAGTCACTGTCATGGCGTTATCTGGACTCAAAAGGTGATTTTGTTGTCACTGTGCGGAATCACCTTTCAGAACTGATTAATGAAACAACAGTGCCACTGTTCATGAGGTGGGCTCTCAAAAAGCCTATGCTGCAAATCGAGTGAAAGACATCCAAAAATTACTGTTTACAAGCGTGCATTGTGCAGTTTCCGTCTGCCGCCTAGCTAACCGAATCTGTAATATTTTCACTCCAGATTTTCAACATTGGCATTTTCCACACCTCCTTATGAACAGTACAGCTTTTATTTTTCACATCCTGGCCAAAACATGTTTAGCACTTCTGGTGCAGAATAGCACAGTCGCTGTCGGAAATCAGTGTTCGGGACAGATTAAGAAAATCACAGTGACACTGTTCATGAGCAGAGGTCCTAAAATGCCTATGTTGAAAATTTGGTGATGAAAGTCCATTAAATGACTGTGCTACGAGCGTGCATTGCGCAGTTTCCACGCACCCTCATAACTCCAAAATTTGTAATATTTTCACTCCAGATTTTCAACATTGCCATTTTTCACACCTCCTTATGAACAGTACAGCTTTCATTTTTCACATCCTGGCCAAATTGTGTTTTCGCACTTCCCGCGCAGAATAGTGCGGTCACTGTGGGAAATCAGTGTTTGGGACAGAGTAAGAAAATCACAGTGATTCTGTTCATGAGCAGAGGTCCTGAAATGCCTATGTTGAAAATTAGGTGACAAATGTCCATAAAATGACTGTGCTACAAGCATGCGTTGTGCAGTTTCCACGCACGCTCTTAACTTCGATAATTTTTAATATTTTTACTCCAGATTTTCACTATTGCCATTTTTTCACACCTCCTAATGAAAAGTATAGCTGTCATTTTCCACATCCTACCCAACATGTGTTTTTGCACATCCGGCACGCAGTGGCGCAGTCACTGTAGAAAAACAATGTTCAGAACAGAGTAAGAAAATCACAGTAACACTGTTCATGAGCAGAGGTCCCAAAATGCCAGAAAATCTGGTGAAAAAATTCCATAAAATGACTATGTTACAAGCGTGCATTGCACAGTGTCCACGCACAGTCATAACTTCGAGAATTTATAATATTTTCACTCCAGATTTTCAACACTGTCATTTTTGCACACTTTCTTATGAACAGTACAGCTGTCATTCGTCACATCCTGCCCAAAATGTAGTTTTCACACATCCGCTGCAATCGCCAAGAGTCACTGTGGGAAATCAACGTCAGCAGATTAAGATAATCATAGTGCCACTGTTCATGGGCAGAAGTCCCAAAACAGCTATGTTAAAAATGTGGTGAAATAATTCCACTAAATGACTGTGTTCTGTGCAATGCGCGGTTTTCCTTACTACGCTCAGTAACTTTGAGAATGTTTAATATTTTCACTCCACATTTTCAACATTGCCATTTCTTCACACCTCCTTATCAATGGTGCAGCTGACATTTTAATGTGGTGCAGAATGGCGCGGTCTCTGTGGGAAATCAACGTTCGAGACAGATTAAAAAAATCAGAGGGACACTGTTCATGAGCAGAGATCCCAAATGCTTTCATGAGGTGGGGTCACAAAAAGGCCATGTTTTAAAATCTGGAGTGCAAAAACCAACAAACACCTAGGGCGTTAGGGTTTCTAACCATTACGTCCCACCCTGTTCAGACTAACAGGCATCAGGGGTGTGTCTTTGGATTGTCTGCTGTAGTGCTCACACCACTGGTCCTCCACCCCCACCCTGCAGCCACTAACAGGCATCAAGGTGTGCCTTGGACTCTTCGACCCCAAAGTTCAACCCATTCTCCTATGCTGCACCCATCTCAATGTACTTCTTGATGAAATGGGGTGAGCATAAGGCCCGACGACCCCAAGGCACAATGCGACACTTTTCAGACTCTGCAGGGTAGGGTGAGATGAAATGGCATGAGCGTTATGGCCAGCGACTCAAACGCACGCCACAATGCCGGTCATTCTCTGCAGGGTGGGTTGGGGTTGACATTCACTGCTATTCCTATTATGCGACTCTCTAACTCCTGCACTACCAATGCCAACACCAGCAAGACAACATTCAGCATTGACAAATGCTTGTTTAAAGGGGCACTGTCAGCTTTGCCCCTTCGTATTTTAAGAAACGCAAGCACTGTGCCTCTTGAGACATATCTGTCACACATGTACTGTAGAACTCCTCTATGTATACAGAATTGCTGCCTTTTTAGTAGTTTTCCGAAATTTTGCTTAAATATTTGGACGCTCGGTCCAACGGTAACTTACCCGTGTCCCAGAAGTACATGGAGGTCTGGAACACGTGTCTGCCCCATGCACTGTCCCCAAATCTGTCTTTCCAGATGCATACTCTAATACTACACTGAGCCAGTCCCTTGTGTTTTAATAAAGTGCTGTTGTATGACCGACTACAAACCGAGCACTGCGAGGTGTATAATTCCGATTTTAATATTGGAGCCGGAATCCTGTGCATGCGCTTGAGATGCATGAACAAAGATCTAGCACATGTGCAGCAGCATGATGTTTGTATGCATGCATAGGATTCTGGCTGTAATATTAAAATCGAAATTAAACACCTCGCAGTGCTCGTTTTTAAGGCAGTCATACCAACAGCACTTTATTAAAACACAAGAGACTGGCTCAGTGTAGTGTTAGAGTATGCATCTGGAAAAAACACATTTCTGGATAGGACACGGGGCAGATGCGTGTTCCAGTGCTCCATGTACTTCTGGGACATGGGTGAGTGGCTGTCGGACCAAGCATCCAAATATTTAAGCAAAATTTCAGAAAACTGGCCTACCTATTCCCCCTGTAGACTGACAGCCCCTAGAGTAACTACACCTCCCGTAGCGTCTTCCCAGCTTTCCTCACTGTGGCAACCCCCTTGGGGGATTCAAACATAGCATTGCTTCCCCTCCTCCCCTTATGTGGTTTCTATCCCCTTCCTACTGTATCCTATGTGTCACCGCCATCCTCTCAGGCCTTGCACACCTACTGTCCCCAAGCATTCTATTATAAAGTAATTGTGTATGTACACAATCTTTGCTATCTGAGATGTGTTCCCAATATCACCTACCCGGTAATGTTACTTTTTAATTATACTGTTTTCTTGCATGATATGTCTTGATATGTTGTCATAAACTTTAATTGGAATTTGTTCTGTGTGTCCAGGACCGTCTTGCAAATGAGCTTTCTCAATGATGCAACTGCCTAATTAAATAAAGTTTGATTGATTGATTGAGTGAACTACTAAAAAGGCTGCAATTCTGTATACATAGAGGAGTTCTAGAGCACATGTGTGACAGATATGTGCCAAGAGGCACACTGCTTGCATTTCTTAAAATACGAAGGGGAAAAGCTGACAGTGCCCCTTTAAATACTGGAGTGATATGTGCTATTTTCCAGTCATGCACAACTTCCCCAGAGGTCAGTGTTCTATTAAACAACAGGATAAGTGGACCAGATAGTTTTTCTGCCAATTTATTCAAGAGCATTGGATGAATTTCATCAGGCCCACAAGACTTGCTCACATCTAAGTTTATCAATCTCTTATAAATTTCTGCCCTAGTGATCACAAATTTCTTACCTCCTTATTATTGTTATTATTAAATATACCCTGTCAATTTTGTTTTTGGTATACTGATAGAAAATAATCATGAAATTTATTTGCCATATCCACCTCGTTGTCAATAACAGACTCTCCATCAATAATATTACTTAAGTGCTTATTTCCCGTCCTAAGGCTCCCAATATAATTATAAAACTGCTTCCCATTGTCTTTGGCACTTGCTTCTGCTTGTTCTGCCTTTGATTTTGCCCTTTATATAGCAAACTTACATTCTTTAACTAATCTAGTATATTTTCCAGAATTTACAACAGTAGGACATTTTTTAAATGTCTTGTATGTCTTATTCCTTTTTTTTTTTATCAGTTTCTGAATTTTACAAGAGAATCACCTAGGAATCTTATCCTGTGTATTATATTTTTTGTCACAGGAACATAATTGTCCAAACACCAGTAGATTTTAGTCTTAAACCTATTCCAAGCTTCCTCCATATTTTTACCTTGTAAATCATTTTCCCAATCCCATGTCTCCAGAAATTGTTTCATGCTAGTCACATCCATCTTATCATAATTTCTAATTTCCATATACCCGGCGATGGTTGTAGTAGACTCCTTGAATGAAAATGTGAGCATATTGTGGTCACTGCCCCCCAAGGGGGGGATGTATCTCTAAATCACATATACACCCTTCCATATTACTCAAAACAAGATCACGTATGTTTTTATCCCTAATATTATCCAGAACAAATTGCTCTAAAGTGTTACTAATGCAAAAGTCAACAAACAGTTACCAATTTTACTTTGCCTCTGCCACAATTTCCAGTTTACCTTAGATAAATTAAAATCCCCTAGCAAAATACAATTATTAGTTATATTGGTGGCTTCCAGGGCCTCCATAAACTGTACATTTTCAGTCTCACTTAAACCTGGTGCCCTATAACACACTCCTGTCATAACCTCCTTCCTAGGTGTCTTTATCTTCACCCATAATTGTTCCACATTATTACATGCAATGCCAAACTTAATTTCCTGAGGCTTAAGGTGTGTAGATACAAAAATACCAACACCACCTGTTGTTTTGTTGGCCCTGTCTATATGGAAAAATTCATAACCTTCAATATATGGCTCCCAATCCTCTGGCTTTAACCATGTCTCAGTTACAGCACACTTATCAATTCCCCTAGTGGACATCACATGACTATTGCAATTCATGTATTTTGTTTTTCAAACTTCTTGCATTCAAACATAACACCTTAATATTACTATGCACTTGCTCCTGTGTTTCCCTCTTATTTGAAACTTTACTTTTACTGGGGGGGATATTATATACATCTTTCCTTGGGGTACCTATTCCATTATAAGGGGCAGCTGATGCTAATACTCTCATGTATGTGCTTGCCCCTCCCCCCCCAGTAAGTTTAAATACTTATTATTTCTTTGAAAAGGTCACCCAATACCTTACCGCCTTTTCTGCTGAAGTGCAATCCATATTTGCTATATAAAGACAATGACAATGCCATTCATTTAGTACACACCATCTCCTGATTCAGCTATTAATTCTTAGGATCTTTTGATTGAGGACCTGTGAAGCTCTGGGTACCAGTAAAATCTCTGAAATCACCCCTATACCATTAACATTTCTTATAATCCCAACAATGTTCAACAATTCCAACTAAATCAAATCCTCTCTGGTGTGTCTAATATCATTAGTTCCTGCATGAATAATTATGATAGGCCTATCGTTGTTTCTTTTAACTATAGCTGGTAGTAGCTTTCCTACATCACACAACTTAGCCCCTGGCAGATATGAACTAGTGACTTCTTCTTTACGAGCCTCAGTTGTATAAGCATCAGTGAATCTCATAATGGAGTCTCCTATTATAAAAACCCTTGTGGGTTCAACAGGTGTTTCCACCTCCATATTCATATCCCCAATCAGTATGGACAACTAACTGTGGCATTCTGGAAGTTTACTACATTAACTACAAAAGCACCCGAGTCCTCATTACATGCCAAAATTTCCATCTGAGTCACCTGTTCTTCAAGACTAGCTCAAACCAAATCTCCCACACCACCATCCTGGGCTTCATTATATCCAAGAGTATGACAATTATTCTGCGTTTCATTCTTTTCCAAATCTGTTAGATGGATTAAGGGAGCAAAACTGTTATAGGTGGTATGGGCCAGTAAAATTCATGTTTATCACTCTATTCTTTAGTTCCATCTGCATGAATCACCTCCTGGGTATCTGAGCTTACATTCTCAATACCACCACCTGATGGGGTCAAGGGACTACTAGGATTTATTATTTCTTGCGTGGGATAGTGTAATTTCATTGCACTCCTCCCCCTTTTGCTTTCCCCACTACTAATGGTGCATCCCATCCATCCTGATTCTTCAGTTCCTCCCTATTTTTTTAGACGTATGTTCTTTCACACCCTGATTTAAATGTTCTGATTGTTGATTACTGTCCCCTTTATTTCCTGCCTGTTTCAAACATTTTATTTCCAACTCCAAACCTGTAATCTTTGTTTTCAACACCTTAATTTCAATACACTGCAAACAAAGTCGACCAGACTTGTACTTACCTTCACTGAAAAGTTGCCACAATCTCTACATTTGATTCCTAGTTCCCCGTTCTCAAAGTTACTAACATGGACTCCATTTTATCTACAACCACTGTTTAGTCCCGAATTAATCTCTCACACAGTGTTACACTACCTTGTGCTAGCATTCCCTGTCTTCCTCACTTCCCCACGCCCAACACACATAACACATGCTTGGACGCGCATCTCCGTACGCAGGCACCGCGTGCTCATTTTATCAGCCATGACCCAGAAGTATACTGTGGGTCTCTTACACAGGCACAAGGTACTAATTCAACAGTACCCCTCTTTTCACACAGCGACTGAAGTTTCTATGGGTCAAAGCCCCCAAAACACTGTCAGGGTCTCCAAATTAAAATCAGTAAAACTACACTGACTCTGTAGTTCACAACTCTGTCTCCCGAACTACAGAATGGGAGTACTTCCTGTGTCCTCTCTGCCCTAGCACCCTCACAGTCCAGCAGATATTAAGGTAGAATTAAGCAAGAAAACAAGCACAGCAACACCGAGCTCCAACCCCCTGTCATTCAGCTTTTGGCCAACAGACAGGGATGAAGGCGCCCAACACCCAGTTCAGCAGTCCCTTCCCAGCCCCGATCCCTGTCCCCATATAGATGTAAAATATCTATGGTGGTTCAGCAGTCCCTCCCCAGCCCTAATCCCTGTCCCCATATAGATGTAAATTATCTGTGGTGGTTTAGCGGTACCTCCCCAGCTCCGATCCCTGTCTCCATATAGATGTAAAATATCTATGGTGGTTCAGCGGTCCCTCCCCAGCCCCGATCCCTCTCACCATATAGATGTAAAATATCTATAGTGGTTCAGCGGTCCTTCCCCAGCCCTGATCCCTATCCCCATATAGATGTAAAATAACTATGGTACATATGCGCCGCATATGCATGAGGGAACACTCATTTGCATAGGTGCAGCACAATATTTTGCGCAGTGGTGCTGTCAGAGGTGCAATGTGCACATGTGTCCTTTGAATATAGGCATACCCCTGACAGCTAGCACTATTCCAGGTTGGCTCGGCACACACCTAGTTTTGGTTTGTGCTGTGCTAACCTTTTGAAAATGGGGCCCTGAAATTTCAAAGAACCACAGTCAGGTCCACAAAGACAAAACACTAAAATACAACTAATTTTATTAAAACTATGCTAAACTAGTGCAGTATAAAGAACAGCTTATTCATTTTTACAAAACAACAAAATGATTGTCCAAAACTAAGCAAACTTAGCCACCGATACTGGAACAGGACACCAAGGTGACTAATCTCTATAGTGGAGAAATAAAATCTGCTGTTAGACTGTTAGGGGGAGTATAACCACACTGCACTGTTTGAATTTTAATACAGTATAACCTCGTTTATCCGAACACAGAGGGAGACATTACTTCTGTTCGGATAAACGAGTGGTTCAGTAAAACAAGGGTCCTATATAAATCATTGTGAAACTTCACCGAACATCATTCCCATTCTGTTATAGTGAATCACTGCTAAAAACACCAATGTTTAGCAGAACATGTCAATTTTATTTAAATACAGTAAGAATAGTTAAAAACAATTTGATTTTATTTATTTTTGCTACATGAAGTATTCTGTGATCGCACGCTGCTTTTTTGATTCATTTCTTCTTTTTAACGCTTTCTGCTTCAGCTGACTAAGCAACAGCGTATGTAAGTAGTCACAGTCTGACTGGCTTTCCAGCCAAAGGATACACCTCTCAAATGACTTGACAGCTTCAGCAGCAGTGGGTAGAATCGGGGGTGTTTCATCAACCTCCTCCTCTTCAACAGCTATGTCTGTCTCATTTTTCAATGGATCTTGAGAGGCTATTGAGAGGATATCAGCGTCTGTCAGTTCTCCGTGCCCCTCATCATCATAATCCGCATTAATCCAGTCAGTCATGGCTTCTATATCAATTGCTAGCTGCTCTATAACCTGCATCACACCCTCATTTTCCTCCTCTTGCTGTTCAACGGTAATTTCTGCTGTAGAGGGTGACAGAACCTGAAACCGGTACCAGCATTTCACAATCGTGTCCGCCCTCACCTTGGACCAGGATTCTGCAAGCAGATAGCAGGCATCTTTGACAGTGATGCCCTTAATGATGTCAGTAAGGGAGCTGGAATTATTTTCTTCGGACAAAACATTACTTAACAGTTTTCCCTTGTACAGTCTTTTAAGGGTGGCTAGAATGCCCTGATCCATGGGCTGGAGTTTTACGGTGGTATTTGGTGGGAGAAATGCACACCTAATGCAGCTGTCCTCTGTTGTTAAATGCTCTGTGTCTGAGTGAGCGCCTGCATTGTCTATCAGCAAGATACTTTTCAGAGGCAGACCTAGTCCACGGAGGTAGGAGCAGACTGAAGGAACAAATTCCTGGAAGAACCAGGATTTAAAAAGAACAGCAGTCATCTAGGCATTTGACTGAGCCCTGTACAGCACTGGCAAAGATTCCATGTTACGGTGCTTAAAACAGCGGGGCCGTAAGGATTTTTCCAATGACAAGTAACTTCAACTTGTGACCACCAGTTGAGTTACTGCATCCCAGAATCGTCAGCAGTTCTTTGTTCTTCTTGTGACCAGGTGCAAATTTTTCCGACGAGCTGGCTAGTGTTTTCTCAGGAAGCAACTTCCAGTAACAGCCAGTCTCGTCAGCATTGTAGATCTGTTCATGACACAACCCTTCATTTTGTATGATTTCAGACAGCCGGTGTCTAAAGGGAGCAATCGACTCATTGCTGGATGACATGAGTTTGCCTGCAATCGAAAATTGGTGGATGCCATGTCGCACCTTAAAATGCTGCAACCATCCTTCACTTGCTGTAAAATTTCCATCCTCTCCATTCAGATCATGGTGGAACTGCATTGTCTTATGCTTTAAGATTGGACCTGATATGGAAGTGCCACAAACTCGATTCTGGACAAACCAGAGATACAGTGATCGGTCTAGCTGCTCGTCACTGCAGCCTTTCATTGTTTTCTCTGGTCCAGTAGCATGCTCCATAGTAGCAGCATACAAATGGAGCTTCTCTTTTGCTCGTTGGATGTCTGACACAGTAGACTTTCCAATGCTAAATCGTTTAGCCACCTCGACAACCTTCTCCCCACGTTCAAGGCATTCCAAGATCAGGATTTTTTGCAATATGTCCAGAACGCTGCGTTTCCGCTTTCGCTCAGCCATTTCACCACAGTACTGTACTGTTAACAGGTAAGGTAGAACA
This sequence comes from Neoceratodus forsteri, assembly GCA_016271365.2. Lineage (NCBI taxonomy): Eukaryota > Metazoa > Chordata > Ceratodontiformes > Ceratodontidae > Neoceratodus > Neoceratodus forsteri. The sequence continues at coordinate 523,629,994 of CM057458.1, forward strand.
GGTACTACTGCCAGACTACATAGAAACATAGAAACATAGAAACATAGAAGTTGACGGCAGATAAGGACCGCAAGGCCCATCCAGTCTGCCCATTTCTTTTTCTACCTTATAAATGTGCCATCGGCCTTTGCTCTGTCAGTGACCTATCTATTCATAGTCATTTGTATTGCTCCCTTATGCCTATCCCATGCCTGTTTGAAGCCCTGCACTGTATTCATAGCCACCACTTCTTGTGGTAAGCCATTCCATGCATCTACCACCCTTTCTGTGAAAAGAATTTCCTCACATTCCCCCTTAATCGGCCTCCCTCTAATCTCATGCTGTGTCCTCTTGTCCTGCTATTTTCTTATATTTAAACATGTTAGACTCTTTCACCTTGTTTATGCCCTTAAGGTGTTTAAATGTCTCGATCATATCACTCTCTCCTCCTTTGCTCAAGGGCATACATATTGAGCTCCGTTAATCTGTCTCTCATATGTCTTCTGATGCAGTCCCTGCACCATTTAGTTGCCCTTCTCTGGACTGCCTCAATTTAGTTAATGTCCTTGTGAAGGTGTGGCCTCCAGTACTGCACGCAGTACTCCAGATGGGAGCCTAACCAATGTCTTGTACAGAGGGATTATTACCTCCCTCTTACGACTTGTGATACCTCACTAATACACCCTAACACCCCCTCAGCCTTACCTACGTTTAGAGGGTCTGCTTGGATGATTTTAGGTCATCAGTGATGATGATGCCCAAGTCTCTTTCTTCCTTTGTGACTGCTAGCAACTCCCTCCCAGCCTATAAGTGGCTTCGGGGTTTCTCTTCCCTATGTGCATGATTTTGCACTTCTTTGCATTAAATCCCAGTTGCCACTCTTCTGACCATTCTGCTAGTTTATCCAGATCTCTTCTCATTCTGCCCACCCATCTGGATCATCTACTCTGTTGCAGATCTTGGTGTCATCTGCAAACAGACAAGCTCCTTACCCTCTAGTCCATCTGGAGGTCACTAATGAAGATGTTGAATAGGACTGGCCCCAGGACTGATCCTATGAGGTACCCCACTTGTGACTTGCATCTCTTCTGACTGTGTACCATTTACCACCACTCTCTGTTTTCTGCCAGTCCAACCAGTTTGCCACCCAGTTGACCAACTTCTGACCCACCCCGAGCCTACCTAGCTTATTTATCAATCTTCTATGTGGAACAGTGTCAAAAGCTTTGCTGAAGTCAAGGTAGGCGACATCAACTGCTCCCCTTGGTCCACCACTCTGGTTACCCAGTCAAAGAAATCTATGAGTTAGTTTGACAGGACCTTCCTTTGTAAACCCATGCTGTCTTGGATCCTGTGCCCCTATGGATTCCAGGTGTTGCACTATCCTTTCCTTAAGGAGTGCCTCCATAATCTTGCCCACTACTGAGGTAAGACTGACTGGTCTGTAGTTCCCTGCCTCCTCCCTGCTACCACTCTTGTGGAGTGGGATCACATGAGCCTTTCCCCAGTCTTCTGGGACCTCTCCTGTGCTCAGAGACTTACTAAACAATTCTGATAATGGCTCTGTTAGTTCCCTCCCTTAGCTCCTTTAGTACCCTGGGATGTATGCCATCAGGTCCCATTGCCTTATCCACCCTGAGCTTAGCAAGCTTGTAGGACCCTTTCTTTTGTGAAGGAGTAGTGCTCACCTCCCTCCCCTGTGTCCATGATGCTGAGCTGTGGGCCCTGCCCTACCTTCTCTTCAGTAAATACTGAGCAAAAGTATCTTTTAGGATAGATGCCTTTACAGGGTCCTCCTCCTCACATGCTCCCTTTTCTCCATTAAGCTTAGCAATACCCCTCTGGACTTTTCTCCTTTCACTAATGTATCTATAGAAAGTCTTGTCACCTTCTTTTACTGTTGTGCTAGTGTTTCCTCAGTTTGGGACTTTGCCTGCCTTACTGCCTTACCTGCTTCCCTTAGGGCAGTTTGGTATGCCTCCCTATCTTCATCCGCTGTGTTCCTTTATATTTTCTGAAGGCCAGCCTTTTGGCTCTGACCTTTTCTGCTACTATATTTGAGAACCAAAGTGGTTTCCTTCTTCTTTTGCACTTCCTTTTCTGTCTAACACAATGGGATGTTGCTTCAAGTATTGTATCCTTAATGCTTGCCCACTTTGCCTGTACCTCCTCACCTGTGTTTCTTTTTGCCAGGGCTAGCTTAACTCTGTTGGCCATCTTATCAAAGTCAACTCCTCTGAAGTCCCATATTTTTGCCTTGGAATGGGATGATTTAGATGTAGTAGCCAAATTGAACTACACTGCTTACTTAAGTACACCATTGCACAGCTGACAGTAACTGGTCTGCAATTAGAGAGAACATAAGCAGCATTGCATGTATGAGCGACGATGGCAGTCAAAATGTAAAACCAGACTCAATTTTGAATGTTTTACTATTTTGAATGGGGGGCACAAACACGGTTTGGATGATCTGGAGGTTCGTAAGATAGAGGTCCAGATAAACGAGGTTGTACTGTATTCTAAAGTTCCATGCCCAGGCCAACAACTCAAGACTAAGAAGATGCAGTTTTGCATAACATCACTGATACCCTCTCATTGCTGCAAGCATATTTTTTTTTTCTATCCCCTTTAACTACTATTGCAAACAATATCAACTTGAAAATGTGTCATAGGCCATGTTCTTTTAGGTAAAAACCTGTCCATTAGTGATCAGCTCCATTAACCTTCTAGCGATGGTGACAAAAACCCTCATACTAAAATACTGGACTGAAAAGACACAACCAACTCTCACTGAGTGGAGGCAAAATCTTTTCGAGGCCCTAAAGCTTAAAAACTTTCTAATTGTTTTTATTCTAAAACTAATATATTTGAAAAAAAAATTGGGGTATCCTATTAAGATTTCTTACTGCACAGAATATGCAGAATGGACAAGACAGGAATGGACGAGGAGTTTGAACAGTGAGCATGAACATCTCCCATTATGGCAAGTGCATCATTTCTTTCTATACCTTTTTCCTCCTTCCTTTTGTTTTCTAACCCCGTTTTATTTTTTCTCATTCTCTTCTACACTGTCTATCTTCTCTCTCTCTGGCTTGCTAAGTCATGTTACTCTCAGACCAATATAAAGCTTTTATGCTAACTCTTGTTAGCAATTATATTTATTAGTTTCAATGTTTAGCTTAGTTCTCAGTAGTAATTACTTATTGATATATGCCTGCTAATGGCTAATGATAGTGTATTGACTCTGTTCTCAGATACAGCTCAGATTACTTTGTTAATTGTTTTTTTCATATTTTGATATTTTATTTTTATCTTACATTGTGTATCAGTACATAGGATGTTGTAATAATTGTTGTACAACATGGAATTGGGGTGAGAGGAGTGGTACCACTAGACTACCATGGAGGTATTTATGCATACAGTGGGGACTAGGTGAAGATGGAGGGCCAGCCCATGTATTGCACAATGCCTCCTTGCATACAAATACACTGAGGCATTGCGCAAAACTGCCAACAGACACATAATGGAATGCAAATATCAGTCATGGTTATTGTTTTTTATGCAATACGTTTTTATTGACAAAAAAAGCATGCCATTATGTGTCTGTTGGCATTTTTGCACAATGCCTCAGTCCATTTATATGCAAGGAGGCATTGTGCAATACATGGGCTGGTTCACCACCTTTGCCCAGTCCCTACTGTATAGGCAAGGCAAGGCAAAATTTATTTAAAAGACGCCCAATCCCGGAGGCTCTGGGCGCCGTACAAACTTTAAAACAAACATTTGAACATAATAAATATATAACTTATACACCATAAATACAAATCTGACAAAAAACCAAAACCTTAACTATAGATGTCCATCTAGACATTGAATGCTTTAGAAAAAAGAAAAGCCTTCAACTGGGCCTTAACAATATCTACTGACGAAGCTTCTCTGACCATGGTTGGCAAGGAATTCAACAAAACAGGGGCCGCGGCGCTAAATGCTCTATCACCAGCGGATTTCAACCTAGTTCTGGGAATGGCCAGGAAGCAGTCACTGGAGGAGCGAAGAGGGCGCGAGGAGAAGACAGGTGACAAAAGGTATGACAGGTAACCAGGGCCCAGCCCGTATAGGGCCTTATAGGTGAGAAGACCCACCTTAAAGAGGACTCTCCATCTGACTGGCAGCCAGTGCAATTCATGCAAAACCAGTGTAATATGACAGAACTTTTGCTGCCCAGTCAACAGCCGGGCAGCTGCGTTTTGCACCAGCTGCAATCTGCGGAGAGATCCTCCTGTGACCCCAAGATAGAGCGCATTACAGTAATCAAGACTAGATGTGACTAAGGCATGTATCAAGGTAGGGAGGTCCAGAGGCGGAACAAGGGGCTTAATCCTGGCAATGTTTCTGAGATGGTAAAAACAGGTATGAACCATGGAGGATATTTGAGCCTCCATGGTTAAGCCTCTGTCCAAAATCACGCCAAGATTTCGCACCCAAGAGGAAGCCTTCAATGGCACAGTTCCAAGAACAAGCCCAGTTTCTGGGTCAGAGACCATCCTATCACGGACTCTGTTCGACTCCACTACCAATACCTCCATCTTATCGGGGTTCAGCTGCAACCAACTGGAGGCCATCCAGTCATTTATCTCGGTCAGACAGATGTTTAGCACATCCACTGCATTTGATGTTCCTGGGGCAAAGGAGAAATACAGCTGAGTATCATCAGCGTAGCAATGAAAACTCAAGCCATACTTCCTAATGATCCCACCCAGAGGCAGCATGTACACTGCGAACTGCATTGGAGCCAGTACTGATCCTTGAGGAACTCCACAAAGAAAGAGGCTGGGTGTAGATGAGAAATTTCGCATCATAACCTGCTGCCTCCTGTTGGTAAGAAAGGACTCATACACTATATACTATACAGAACTACTTCCCTGGTAGTCTAGCAGTACCACTCCTCTCACCCCAATCCCATGTTGTACAACTGACATTTACCCTGACAGTCAAGTGGTGCCCATCTCCTTCCCAGTATCCCATTTCCATTATGTAAGATGGATCTGGGCAGGAGGGGGTACCACTAGACAGCCAGTGTAAATGTCATCTGTACAACAGGGATCGGGTCAATGGGGGTTACCTCTAGACTGCCTGAGTAAAATGTTTGTATAATGGGAATCAAAGCAGAAGGGGGATCACTATATTGCAAAGTGTAAATGTAATCTGTACAATGGGGATTAGGGTGGGAGGGAGTTACTGCTAGACTGCCAGGGTAAATGTCATTTGTACAGTGAGGATCAGGATTAGGGTACCACTGGATTATCAAGGTTAGCCTATTGTGATGTGTTCAACAGGGATAGGGTGGAAGGGGGAAGGTTTTATGACCTTGCTTAGAACTCATGCTGCCAAAGGGGGGAAGGGCTGGGTGTCACGCACCACTGTACACTTTGATAAGATATAGGGTTTTGGAAGCAATAAATAGCAATACCTTGGCAGACTTTTAGTACTTCCCAAATCCTTTAAATATATCACTGTGACCAGTATGCTACAGGGTTCCCTCACTGATATGGACACAGTGGTATATTTAGCATGACTGCACTATCCTGAGAGTGATGCACTATGGGACCCAAACTTCAGTTAAACATGACATTGGTAAACTTTTACAGGGTAACTAGAACTTGGGTCAGAACAACCTGAAGAAAGAAGAATGTATGGCTGTAAATGAACTTAAAAACCCATCAGAAATTGTTATCAGAACCTCTGATAAAGGGGGGAATGTGGTATGTGTTGATAAAAAGGACTATTTGAGTGAAGCGTACTGTCTGTTAGGAGATGCAGAAATCTATGAGCCACTTTAAAAAATCCTATTGAGAAACAGAAAAACAAGCTGTTCAACTTCCTAGACAGAGCCATGCTAAATGGTGATATTACAACCCAGGAAAATGAATGTTTAAAAATGAAAAGTACCAAGCTAGCCATGTTCTATTACCTTCCTGTGGTTCACAAGACCAGAGACCACCTGGTCAACCAATAGTCTCGGCCATAGGTAGTATCTCTGAGTGAGAATCTTGGCAAATGTGTTGATTTTTTTCTTCAGCCATTAGTTGTAAGTTTGAGATCCTATATCTGAGATTCAACAAATGTGTTCAGCAAAATGGAAAAAGTGAACTGGAAAGATACCTTCAGCTGGCTAAGTGTTGAACATTAATTCTTTGTATATCAGTATCTCCCACCAGGTGGGGCTAGAGGTCCTGTTGTATTACCTTGAAAATTCAACCTGTATCAGTGCACCATCTCCATACATTTTGTGTAAACATAGAAACATAGAAATTGATGGCAGAAGGGGACTGCAAGATCCATCTAGTATGCCCAATATGGGTACCCCCCACCATCCTTTCTGTGAAATGATACCTTTGTGCCTGTCCTAGGCATTTTTGAACCTATTTACCGTTTTGGCCTCCACCACTTCCCAGAGCAGGCAATTCCATGGGTCGACCACCCTCTCAGTGAAGAAGAACTTCCTAACACATTGCTCCTGAATCGCCCACCCTTGAGCCTCATATCATGTCCTCTAGTTCTGACGCTTTTCTTCTCCTGAAGCAGCTCCTGTACCCCTACCTTATTTATACCCTTGATAAACTTAAATGTCTCAATCATGTTCCCCCTCTCCCTTCTCTGTTCCAGGAGTACATACTGAGCTCCCTCACCCTATCCTCATATGCCATGTGATGCAGACTCTGAATAACTTCTGTGGCTCTCCTCTGCACCATCTCAATCCAACTGTTGTCTTTCCTAAGGTGTGACCCCCAGAACTGTACGCAGTACTACAGGTGAGGGCGCACTAGTGCCCTGTAAAGTGGCAGCACCACCTCCCTTCTGTGACTCTTGGTTCCCTTCCCTGTGCAGCCCAGCATACCACTGGCTTTGAGCACCACCTTTTATCACTGCTTCCCCACCTTTGAGTCATCTGGTATAATGACTCCTAGGTCTCACTCCTGGTTGGTGCATGCCAGCTGCTCCCCTCCCAGGTAGTATCCCACCTTGGGGTTTCCCTTGCCTAAGTGCATGACTGTGCACTTTTTAGCATTGAACTTCAACTGCCAGGCATCTGACCACTCCTTGAGTTTCCTCAGGTCTGATTCCATGCTCTTGACTCCTTCTGTGGTGTTCCACTCTGTTGCAGATCTTGGTATCATCTGCTAACAGACATACGTTCCCTTCTAATCCATTACTGATGTTGGCTATGAACACATTGAATAGTTGGGGCCCCACCACCAACTCCTGAGGCACTCCATTAGCAATGTCCCTCTCCGTCGATACCACTCCATTTACCTGCACCCGTTGTGTTCTTCCCTTCAGCCAGTTGCTCACCCAACAAAATGCTTCCTTACCTATGCCAATAAGGTCCAGCTTCTTTACCAGCTTTCTGTGTGGAACTGAGTCGAAGGCCTTACTACAGTCCAGATAGACCACATCCATCACTTTCCCTTGGTCCACTGCCTTCGTTACCCAGCCAAAAACGTCAACCGGGTTTGTATGATATGACTTTCCAGCCGTGAAACCATGCTGTTTTGGGTCCTGTTGCACACTGGATTCCAGTTGTGCTACTATTCTTTGCTTGAGCAGTGTCCCCATCAGTTTTCCTACCACCAATGAGAGGCTCACTGGATGGTAATTTCCAGCCTCTTCCCTGCTCCCTGATTTGTGAGGTTACCACATTCGCCCTCTTCCAGCCTTCAGGCACTGTCACACTTTCCAGTGATTTGGTGAAGAGCTCTGCCAGGGGGGCTGCTATCACACTCTCCAGTTACTTGAGATCTCTTGGGTGAATCTCATTGGCCCCATGGCCTTGTCGACCTTTAATTTGTTTAGGGCTTCCAAGACTTGTCCCTCCATGAAGGTGCTCAAGTCTACCCCTGATCCCTGGGTGCAACTGCTTTGCAGGTTTGGGCCGTCCCCTGCATTCTCCCTAGTGAACATGGAACAGAAATATTTGTGTAGGACTTCTGCCTTCTCACGGTCCTTCTATACTAGTCCCTCTCCCAAAACTGCTAGCCTTACTATTCCTCCTTTAGTCTTTCTCCATTCTCTTATGTACCTAAAAGGTTTTGTCTCCCCCTCCAACACCCTGTGCTATCCTTAGCTTGGTGTGAGCTTCAGTTTTTCTTATTACTTTTCCCGCTTCCCTCTGTGCAAATATGTAAGTTTCCTAGTCTTCATCCTTGTTTGATGCCTTATATGTCTTGTAGTGTTTCTTTTCTCCCTTACTATAATAGCCACATATTTGGAGAACCAGAAGGGTTTCCTTCTTTTATTTGCCTTGCTGATCCTCATAGCGCACTGCTCAGTTACCTCCTTGATAGCTCCCTTGAGGTTCTTCCACATTTCCTCCACCCCTTCCCCCACCCCCGTGCCTGAACTTCTCTGCCAGACTGGTTCTCATTTTGGAAACGTCAGCCTTTCTGAAGTCCAAAACTCTGATCTTGGAATGGCTGGTATCCATAGTTATGTTGATTTGGAAACTGACCATACGATGGTCGATGTTGCCAAGATGGCACCCTACCTCGACTCTTTCTACCCTGTCACCCTTGGTCAGAACCAAGTCCAAGATAGCTCCACCTCTGTTTGGTGAATCAACAAGTTGCTTGAGCCCTGCCCCCTGTAGGGCCATTGCAAATTCCCTGCCTTTTGTTGATGCTGTCTGAGAACCCCAGTTAGTTTTAAAGTACTTTAGTTTTAAAGTCGTTTAGTTTTCCAGATATTTAAAGTCACCAAATACACCACTAGTTAATCCCTTACTGCCTAGATTTCAGTTGGTCTGCACTCTGATTCTGGAGATTGGCGTCATTTTAAAAATTCAAAATCCTAAACCTACACAGTCTGCTCATACCTGGCATGCAAACCTGGACTGCTCCACGCATTTACTATTGAAAGTCTCCATGCTGCTTAGATTTCAGACAAGTCTGTTAAAAGTGTATCTGTTAAAAGTGTATCGTGATCTAAATTGCCTTACTGCCTAGAGATTTAAAATAATTTGAACCTTTGCCTTAAGATATCTGCTGTTTCTAAGTGTTGCCTTAAGATATCCTACTCTACCTGCTGTTTCTTCCCCAAGTTTAAATCAGGATCCTACTCCCCTCCTTCCTCTCACCACCCCCTCCCCCTCTCAGGTACCTTATTTAATCGCTGCCTCTCTCTCTCCTCAGCTCCTACAGTTGCTCTGGGTAGGAGATGGCTTCAGCCTCGCCCCCATGTGGGAGGTCACTCTGAGGCATATTAGAAGAGTCCCCCTCGACAAAAGGAAACCCCATACAAGGTACAGAAAATGGGCGCTCACAGGTGCTACTCCCGCCCGAATGAGCTCGGTGCACCGGAGGATCCCCACTGACGCTCACGCCAGCTGCCCCACCGCCCCCACCACCACCCTTGGCGGACTCTGCATTTTATAGGCGCTGTAAGCCAATCACCCTACTTCTCGACTTGCAGTTTATCAGAAGCTGCCACTAGCGGTCGCACTGTTACTACATGCCCAATCATGATCACTGAGCTCCACTTAATTAGCGTTGGCCAAGAATCAAGAAGACGTGGTAGAAAAACAAAGAAAAATCTCCATTTCCTTTTTCTCACTATCTTTGCCAGCAGACACACCTTGCGCACTAAAAAACTCACCAACGCTCACTTCTCCAGTGCAGCTGAAAACAATTTCTCCATGGACCCATTGCTAGTCCCACCCTACCTTGTCCGTCTGACTTTCTCTCCTGCCCTCAATTGTCTCTCAAAGACAAAATGCAGTCTCTTGGTCCTGCAGAACCCCACACTCACCCTGCTCACTCCCACATACACAAATGGAAGCACCACCCTGGGCTATCTTACAGAGCCCCTATCCTGCTATCACTACACATCCTGGGCTAGATATTCAAACTGCGCTATTTTGTGGAGCAAGCCCTTGCGCCGAGCAAAATAGTTGCACAGGGGTGTGGCCAGAGCGATATTCAAAGGAGTTAAGCCCTTGAGCAACTCCTGGCTCATACCGTTACAAAGATCGTTCAGATTTGTGAATGAAAACATTCATTCACAAACTGACTGTCTTGTACGGTATAGCTGCACACTGGCTCTGCTCGCACCAATGGCATGCATTCTGCCCGGCAGTCAGTCATGGGTGGTGGGGCGGCAGGCAGGTGGATGCTGCGCCTCGCCGCTGCCGGGGAGCGGGGTGCTGGGGCTTCGTGGCAGGGGTGGGGAACACTAGGCACCAGGGCTATGTTCGGGGTGTTTAATTATTACATCCCGCGATCGGATTTTCGTCCACTGACTACCAGGGCTATGGTTCGGGGTGTTTATTATTACATCCCGCTTATCGATTTTCGGGTCCACTGGACCACCAGGGCTATGTTTGGGGGTCGTTCATTACATCCCTGTATCAGGATTTTCTTGTCCACTGACCACCAGGGATGTTTTGGGGAAGACACATTGCTGCCCGCGATCAGGCTGGTGGGGGGTGGCAGGGGGGGATTTACATCTTTTCCCACAATCGGGCTGCAGGGGAGGCACAGGGAGTGGGTTGGGGCCAGCCACAGGTAGCAGCTGCTGTGTTGTGCCCTGCAATGCAGCAGCTCACCTGTGGGTGGCCCTCAACTTGAACCTTTTTTGGCTCAGAGTTGTGCAGGCGCAGGTTTGGGGTTGCGCCTGCACAACTCTGCACAGCCCGGCTGAATATCGGGCTGTGCAGTTTATGCATGGTTCCTCCCCCTCCAGTTCAGCATGCATTCATTTGCATTGTGCTGTTGCTCAGCATGTTTTCTGTGGCGCAACTGCCTCCTGCTGAATATCGCAGAATGGAGCAAGTTCGGACTTGCGCAGGCACAACCCTATTGCGCGTGGCGCAACCCTTTTGAATATCTGGCCTCCTGTCTCTAGCGTGGGTTGACAGGCTTAAGTGCCTTCCCAGGACTGAATACCCGGATCCATCAACACTTCCACTCCCTTCCCATCATACCAGGCTATCCAACTGAACAGAGGGTGTGACCACTCTTTGTGTCCTATATGCTCACTAAAAAGGGTGCCTGCTACCTGGCCCTGCATTTCCACGCTAAACACCGTAAAGGGGATCTGCTCCCTCTACCCCCAAAAGCTCTATTTCTTCTTTCGTTCCTGCTACTCCTAGCAGGTGACATTGAACTTAACCCCGGCCCTCCGGTCGACAACATCACTCTTGGCTCCCCCCATGATTTGCACTGGGCGTCTTCCAAGGGCTTAAAAATCACCCACATGAATGTCTGTAGCCTCCGACCAAAAATACAGGAGGTTCAGGGTTGGATGTCTCTCTACAACCCAGACGTACTGGCTGTGTCTGAAACATGGCTTAAGTCTCACACCCTATCTCACGAGGTGGCAGTGTCCAGCTACACTTCCTTCTGCAAGGACCGTGAAGGCAAAAGAAGGGGTGGAGTAATCATATATGCCAAGGACTCCCTTGATGTAGCCCTTGACCACCTACCCAGCACTGATCACTCAGGCAGTGAATCAGTCTTTATTAGAATTACCCTTGGCAACACAAAACACCTTACGGTCGGCTGCCTCTACCACTCTCCGAAGGTAACCCTCCAAGCCTTGGAAACTATTACTAAGGCCCTTGCTGATGCGGTCTCCTCGGAACTCCTGATCCTGGGGGACTTCAATCTCAACTGGGCACAGGACTCTGAGCAGAAACTCAGGGCCTTACTACTAGGTGCTAACCTGGAACAAATCATCTCTGAAAAAACCAGGGCCAACTACAAAACGGGGAACCACACAACCCTCGACTGGGCTCTGTCGTCTCACCCCATCAACATTCTGTCTGCTGGTATCATGGCTGATGCTCTTAGTGACCATTCACCCATCTTTTGCATCTGGAAAAATCGTTTCCTCCGGGTCCCTCCTAGGATACTCTCTACCCGAGACTACTCCAAATTCTTGGAGGATGCCTTCAATGCATACCTCGGCAACCTTGACTGGACCCCGATATGGCACCTCCCAACACTAGATGAAGCCCTGGAGTTCTTCCAGAACTCCTGCAGCTCTTCAGCTAACCTGTTCGCCCCATTTAGGAAACTCTGTACAAAAGGTAGCTGTCATAGATGGATCACCATAGAGCTCAAATCTTTGATGGTAAACCAGGACAAGGCATGGAAGCATTACAAATACTCTGCCTTGCCTGCAGGCATTGTGTCCTATAAAAAACTAAGGAATGAGTGCAAGCGCACCACTGAGATGGCAAAAAGAGAGTATGTCAAGCTTCTCCAGCAAACTACTCTGACCAACCCGTGGTCACTCTGGTCCCATATCAATGACCTGATAAAGGGCAACAAGAATCTCTCCCTCGGCCCTATTGAAATCAATGGCCTTATGACTAATGATGACCATGAAATTGCTGCTGCCTTCAACAGTTACTTCACCAACCTTGATGGCTACAAGTCCAGCCTTACACCTACCCCTTCAGTGCCCCCCTGCTCTGAGGCACCTTGCCCCACACGGCCACTCTTTCACCTACGATTAGTTAAGGTCAAGGAGGTACTCCTCCTTCTAAAGACTATCAAAGCCAAAGGTCCTGGAGGACCCGATGGCATCTGCCCTAAATTACTAAAGGCGATGGCACCAGCCATCACTCTACCTATCACATGTCTAATCAACCGATCCCTGCTTGAAGGTACTGTACCCAATACCTGGAAGCAGGCCGTTGTGGTCCCTATACCCAAAGGGAGTCCTAGGGAATCCATCGGTAACTACAGGCCAATCTCACTGCTTTGTGCTCTGGCCAAGATTCAGGAAAGGCTAGTATACTGTCAACTCAGTGACTACCTTGAGGCTAACCGGTTGCTAGCCTCCATGCAACATGTCTTCAGGCAGAACCATGGCACTGATACAGCCCTCATAAAATTCTCAGTTGACATCCTAGGGGCCATGGACAAAGGATTCCCCACAGGAGCTGTTTTTATCAATCTATCTAAATAAAGCCTTTGACCTACATTAGTAGACCGCATACTCCTGCTATCCAAACTGGCCTCCTTTGGCATGGATCAGCATTCCCTTTCCTGGTTCACCTGCTACCTATGTGACCTTAGATCCACTCCCCCTAAGTGAAGGGTGCCTCAGGGTTCCATCCTGGGCCCCCCTCCTCTTCTCACTATTTGTCAATGATCTTAAATCCCACTGTGGTGGTAGCTCAGTCGTTCAATACGCAGATGATGCTGTAATCTATTGGTCCCAGAGCAACCCATCTGATCTGGGACCCCATCTGCAAGCTGACTTTGCCAAGTTAGAGTCATGGCTTACTGAGAATAAGCTGATTTTAAACACCACAAAAACCAAGGCAATGCTATTTGGACAGAGAAACCTTGGCCCAGACCAGAATGCCTTACTCCCTCTGACCTCATCCTCAGACAGCTGCATCGAGGTTGTGAGTTCCTTCAAACACCTGGGGCTAACCCTAGATCAAGGGTTTACCCTCAAATCTCACTTAGATCAGGTAACCAAAGCAATGCAACACAAACTGGGCCTGCTGTACCGCTTAAATGACCAGCTCACCCCTGAGTCCAGAATCACCATTGCCAACAGCCTCCTCCTTCCTACACTGACCTTTGCTGCCCCTATACTTCAGGGGTTGGCTAAACAAGAGATGAGCAGGCTACAAGTTCACTACAACAAAGTAGCTTGGTTTGCGTCACAGTCCCACAAAAGATGACATCACTGAGAAGCCCTTACGTCCCTAAAATGGCCCTCCCTAGATGGTCGACTTCAGTACCCCCTGCTTTGCAACAGGTACAAGCTCCTACACTGCAATTCCCCAGATAGCCTGGCCAGTCTCCTGGTTCACCAAGCACTCAGCACGTACCCTATGAACCTCTGGGCATAACCTCCTAGTTAAACCCAGGGTTTGTACCAGTGCCGGCAGTAAATCCTTTGCCACTTCTGCCCCTGCCCTATGGAATAAGCTTCCTCCCCTCCTTCAGGACGCCCCCTCCCTTGGAAAATTCTGTAAGGAACTCCATGTTCACTTACTAGAAGTTAGCGTCTGTTCCTGTCAGTGAGGGGACATACCCAAATTCTAAGGCCAGGTCCTTACTAGCCTAAGACATGCACTGCTGTATAAAGTATTATCTTCTCTCCTGATTGCTACACTCCTTCCCCGGCATATTCCTGTAATTGTCATCTCCTGTAACTAATTTTGGCACAATGTCAGCACTGTTTATCCATGTACTTGATTCTCTCTTATATTATTCTGCACTGTGTCCTTGTTCCATTGCTGTACTTGTATACCTCTGTAACTAATTCCGGGTTACCCCTGAAAAAGGGACCTTCGGAGCTCAGTGGGCCTACCCAGTTACCAAAATTGAATAAATAAATAAATAAAATAAATGTCTGGTAAGTTAAAGACCCCTACCATAATTGCCTCACCCTTGTCAGCCATTTTATGTATCATCTCCAATGTTTCTTTGTCCCCATCTTCCCCCTGCGATGGAGGTCTGCAGATAACTCCTAACCAAATGGCAACCCCATTCCCCATCTCAGCTGTTACCCACAGTGCCTCAGTGTCACCTACAGTCCCCTGGATTTCTATGGTTTTGATTTCCTCCCGGATGTGCAATGCTACCCCCCTCCCTTTTTCCCCTTTCTGTCCCTCCTGTACATGTTGAATCCAGGAATGGTCATGTCCCATCCATGGCTTCCTGCAAACCAAGTTTCCGTCACAGCCACTAAGTCTAGTCCATCCTCTGCTATAGTGGCAGTGAAGTCAGGGATTTTGTTAGCCAGGCTTTTGGCATTAGTTACCATTCTCTTAAATGTGCTACCCTCCTTCTTTTTAGTAGTGTGATTTCTCTCTGAAGCCCTCCTTTCTGTAGTTTTTGTGACGAAACTCCTTGGCTCCAGATAATTGAGATTACCTCTTTCCCGTAACTCTTCTGTCTTCTTTGGAGTAGTTTTCTTTTTTTCTCTCCCTGTGTCCACAGCATTCCATATGTTCCTAATGCGTTTGGAACATCTTTGTTGAATTTTGCAATTTGTGTCACATGTGCTGCTTGTTTTTTTAAATACTTAGTATTTCTTACCTCCTCGGCAGGGGGTAGTCCCCGTGGTTCCCCTTCAGCCTCCTGCCCTGCAGTGCCCCACTGGCTAAAGCACCTGTACTTGACCTCCTCCTCCTCCTCCTACACACAGCCCATGTCTCTTATCCAGCAGGTACATACCCCGCTCGCTGGGGAGTTCCTGGTGAGCTGGGCTTGGAGGGAGTATCCTGCATGCATCCAGTGTGTCACTGACAGGCAGAGGCCTCATGCGTGCTGGATTTTTTTCTCCCCCTTTTTTCCATGACTCCAGCACAGGCACGCAATGATGTCTAGGATGCTGCAGCGCATGTGTCCATGTGCTGCACGGCCAACATCTGCCCTGCCATCCCCTACATTCTGGGCCATTGTGCACCAATCCCCAGCCACTGCCAGGAGCTAGTGCTGCTGCAGTCTTTCTCCCCCACCCTTCCCATTTCACAGTCTTTCTCATTAACTCCATAAATAAAAGAGTCCTGTTGGACTACCTGAGTGCCTACACCCTTTACGGATGAAAGTCCAGCACATAGGTGTGCACTGCAGGCAAAATCTGGTGCTCAACTGGGGTAGCCAACCCACACAAACATGAAACCAGTCCAAAGTAGCAAAACACTCACCAAAGCTACCATATCAGCAGGCTAGTGAATAAGCCACAATACTCAGTAAACTCTCTAGTTCCAAATATTTTATTGCTGAAAGTAGTTGCTCAAGTAGCAACATGTATAGCTAAGCTAGCCACACAGACTCCTGCACTTCAACCAGAGGTCTTCCTGAGGGGGTTCTGTTTATGTGACTTGGAAACCCCTTATATACTTTAAAGTCTTTAAAATGTTGCCATCTAGTGGCTAATTACATTCATTAACATCAAAAATGAAAATTCTGAGGGAATTCGAACCTGCGGGTCCAGTTACACGGCCTTACATTGGTCCCCAGTCCATTCCCCCTCTTCCCTTTATGGTGGAATCCGCTTCAAAAGATTGGGGGAGCACCAGTGGTATGGAAAAATTGGCTCCCAAAGGGAATTCACAGCCTCTATCAGCTGAATGATGACATAACAGGGTCTTTAAAGTCCTTCGGACAATTACGGGCCACCTTTTCTCTGAGCAAATCCAAGCACTGGCAATATCTACAACTTAGGCATGCCTTGAGCTCTAAGCTTGACCCAG
Source organism: Neoceratodus forsteri (assembly GCA_016271365.2). NCBI lineage: Eukaryota > Metazoa > Chordata > Ceratodontiformes > Ceratodontidae > Neoceratodus > Neoceratodus forsteri. Next base: position 523,646,201 of record CM057458.1, read on the forward strand.
ACTTTACAGTGCCTCAATCACAGGGCCTTGATAAACTCCTCCTTTCCCCGCAGGGCAGGCCCTTACAGCTATCTTCAATATACCAGGGGATTCTTTATCTCTGCAACCCCTGTCTGGACTCCCTACGGGATACCTGGAGTTAAGAGTTGGGCTTAGAAATCACAGCAGCTACCTGAGAGAAATGCTGGACCAATCTACGGCACTCCATTAAGGACACTCTGAGCTGATTCACACAATTCAAGATCTTGCACTGCTGGTATAGCCCCCCCCCCAACAACTGCACAAACGGGGCCTCCTGGCAATGGATCGATATTGATAATTTGATGAGTCAATAGGTTATATTACATACATACTTTGGGATTGCTCCATCTTCCAGGAATATTGGACTGGTGTGCAGACAGTCTTAAACTATGTACTCAGCCAGGAAATTACTTTCACACCCACACTGACCCTACTGGGCCTACCGAGCATGGGGTCTCACTCCAAAGACTGCCTGCCTGTGGCTCTGAGCTGGTTGACAGAGGCTCTGATAGCAGCTAACCAAATAATTACATGACATTGGAAAGAACAGACTTTGCCACAAACCTTAGAATGTCTGGCTGAACTTGGTAAATTGGCCAGTTTTGAAAGAGTCCACTACAGCCAGCGCAATAAGGAAGACATTTATACAGCCCTATGGGGGTTTCAGCTCAATGTAAAATCCATCCAAGGTACTACATGCCACCATATTTGGGAACAAGTCTTAGAATAACCAGAGTGCTCTCCACCTTCTTACCCTCACCATAGATCTGCTATTTCAACACTCTTTCTGCACTACCACAATGGCCACCAGGGGTTCCATGTCATAATAACGATCGCAAAACAGCCATCGCTATTATGGCGAGTGTATATCGCTGAAAAGTAAATTAGCAATATGCACTTTAAGGCGACCTGAATTCCAGATGTAAAAAAAAGTGTTTTGCAGTGCCCGCCACCTGCACCCCCCTGAATTAGGATTCTGAACTCCGGGGGGTGCATGTCAGGAAGGATCAAAATAAGGATCTCACAAAAAATTAAGTGTCACAGCTCGCAGCTGCGGCAAAATACAACCCGCTCCCAGTCTTGAACCAACACCACCACCACGCCACATGGCTAGCTCGGCGGCAGCAGGTACACCAGTGCCTAAAAATTCCTTCTCTGTCCCTCCCCTACCCCACGCTATTCCTCCCTTCTGTTCGCCCTTCCCCCTGGTCGTTATCCAATACCCTTGCTATTCTGCAGGGTAGTCCACAATAAAAGCACCCAAAATGGGTCGCTATATTTCTAGTCACTCATCTTAGGTTGCTCTTATGAAGTGATACCCTGCCAGGCCACTTACACTATGAAAGACATGGCACTTGAGGGTCTCAGCCCAGTCATAGCTCATGTTAGCCCATTCTACAATGTGCAGTATTGCTCATTAAACTCACACCATCTTCTTCAATGTCATTGTACATCAACCACCCTCTAGTATGGTTTAACTGCACCCCTTACAATAGGCATCTTGACCTCCCTCCCTGGATCTACTCCCCGAGTAAGAATACTACCCATACACCCATCGGGTATTCCCTTATAGTTGGCAATGTCTCTTTGTCATATAGCTAATTTTGTTCACAGATCAATGTCAGGCTATTGTCTATTGCTGCTGTTGTAATAGTATCCTCTTGTCATTATGTTGTGCATAATGGTACATTATGTATTGTTGGGATTAAATTATTTTAAATATTCGTATTCATCATCACAGAGTTATACCTCCATGGGATCATTCCTGGCCAGGGCATTTGTTGTAATAATTCATATATTGGAAAATCTAATAAAATTTTAATTACAAAAAAAAATTTCTTCAAAAATGGGGTACAGCGATGGGGCCCACTATGGCCCCCTCATATATTCATTTTTTTTTTTTTTGGTAATGGGAACTTCGATTTATTTTGTCCAAAAGGAATCCCTTTTTGAAATAGATGGTACACTGGCACAGGTTTACTGATGATGTACTCAGCACTGGCGCAGGTTTACTGATGATGTACTCATCAGCACTGGTACAGGTTTACTGATGATGTACTCATCAGCATTGGTACAGGTTTACTGATGATGTACTCATCAGCATTGGTACAGGTTTATTGATGATATACTCATCAGTATTGGTACAGATTTATTGATAATGTACTCATCAGCATTGGTACAGGTTTATTGATGATATACTCATCATATAGAAAGGAGACACAAGTTCAGTAAATGATTTTCTGTAATACTTGAATACTAATGATTCAAACCTGTCTTACTTACAACACAGACCCAGAGACAATACAGTTCTTGGATTTGGAACTCTTCACCAATGGCAGTCATGGGCTCAAGAGGATATAGGAAGTCCACTGCAGGCAACAGTGTCTTGCATGCTACAAGTGCCCACCTCCATTCATTCAAATTTTGGGAATTGTGATATGTATCTCATTGAAAATATCTCTTCTTTCTTTTAGGATTGTTAGCCTAAGAAATACGAAAATGTACCTGATTTTGTGTGTGGTAATGGACTCTTAAATATCATAACTAATCTTTTTGACATGTCTACAGTTTTCCCTCACGGTTAAAATAGATATATTGTGCATTGACTATACTGGTTTTTGCCCCCACTTGTTTATTCTGAGAGCTGTGTCTGGAATAGGTATTCATCTGGTCCTTATCCAGATCATTACTAGATACATATTTTGATTGTAATACTTTGTTTTAAACCTCTTGATCCTTCCCTCCACCCACACTATCCCTCACCACTGACCCCTTCCCTCAATTCCCCCACTTCCCCTCCCCCATTCTATCTAACTTTCTTTTTTGCCCTATATAATCCTTTTTTTAAATGTACACTGAATTCTCAGAGTGCCAGATCTTTCCCTTGATATGAGAACATGTGAAATTACATATACGTAAACTGGTTGCATTGCTATGAATTATTACCATTGACTGTTCTGATGAATTTCTGCCTTTGATGTCATAGTACTCTCTTAAACTGCCTTGTGTTGACAGTTTGCAACTCAAGTGTTTTTAACAGCGTTTTCCCATATATTGGATTTTTGCTGTTTATTATTAATATGGGTTTTTTAATAACACTTAGTAAATTTTCTGTCTTTTGCTAATATTTATACTTCTCAAATGTACATTGTTTTGGATTTCTCAAATCTTTCCTGGCAGTCAGATAACTGCCTTTAACAAATGTCTTACAACTGTAGAACATGACTTAAACAGCTGGTGACATGTTCAGAAGAACTTTAACAAAACATAATATTTTGGCACTGGCCAGCTTGTATTTACCAATATTTCTCTATTCCTCCTCTCCATTATTTATTACTGAAGTCATTTGTATGAAAACAGGCTCTATGCTCCTGTAGAGTTCATCTATTCCTGCTGCTTTCTCCCTACCTGAAGTCATAATGCACTGCTTGTGACATCACAGTTACTCCTATGGCAACAGACTGTGATGTCACAACAGAAGATTATGACTTAAAATAGGGAGTAAGCTATAGAGGCAGATTAACTCAAAATGAACTGTAAGGGACAACAATCATATATTCATGCACATTTCTTTAGTAATGAATTATAGGAAGGAGAAATATATAAAATCTAAATGTAATGCAAACAGAATTGTACCTAATTATTATGTTTTTTAAAGTTTTCTTTGAGGTGTCAGTAGTTCTTTGAAAATGGAAAGGTTGTACCTCTGGAGTTTGCGAATAATCATTACATACCGTATGTCCAATTTAAAATGTACTATAACATTCTCTAGCACTTGCTATTTGTAATTAAGGTATGCATATTATGAACTGTATGAATGTTAGCCTTAGTCCAGAAAATGATACAAGAAACATGTGACTGGCACTCTGTATTTAAAGCACCTGTTTTTTATTCAGTTGTTACTGGCTCCCTGAGGAAGCAGTAAAGAACCCCAAAGTGCCGAAGCACACAGTTTCTTTATACACTTGAGTCTAATAAATACCACTGCTGACACCACTGGTTTTTGCACTGTTTTCTTGGTTGGTTTGCAGTTTCAGTTTGATGCTTAACAGCTGCATGCCTAAGCCCCTTAGCGTATTTCTTAGTACTCCCCTTTGAATATGACCCCTGCTCCATTCAGATGCACTTTGTTCGGTTAGTGCAAAGCTATTCCTGTTAGCACCATGCAAACCTTCTCAGTATGGGGGCCTAAATTAGCCATCAGGAAGGCAGCAACAAGTAGTACAGAGCAGGCAGGCCAAGCAGAGAGAGAGAGTCAGAGTCCATCTTCCCTCTCCAAGCCACTATGCTGCACTGACACCTGTGGTTATCCAGGTGGGAACTGAACAGTGGAGTTGGTCATCCTCCCTCCTCTGAGGAAAAGAGCATTTTCCTGGCTGCTCAATCCATCTTCCCCACCAGCATTCTGATGTTCTGGACTTATTTCTGAACCAGGGTCTTGTTATCCATGAACCAGTACCTCTAATTGTAACCCCACCTTGCGGACAGCAATATATATATAGGTATATGTACTAACCTTAGGGCACAGACACTTATCGTATAAGCATAAGTGTCACGATCTGAGTTCTACTGCACTTTTCTAATGCATATTATGCTTCACTATATTTTTTATAATGTATTGTGCCACTGGGAGATGTTACCCATTATATTTTATTGTATAATCATAAGTTAGGTAATAGTGCCATCTTTCATGTTTGTGCATCACTATAACCGAAAGTGACCTTGGAAGCTCATATAGTCCTTATTGTTCAGTTATCTTCTGCAAGCTAAGCAACTTCTCATGTTAATTAGGATGGTTACTCACACCACCTGTTACTGACCAATTATATATTTTATATGTATCTTTCTTAGCAGTTACCATGACAATTATCAGGGTATAAGACCACTAGCAGCACGTAGCTTTAATGAGACTAGAGACTGCGCCTATGTAGGTAAGGAAGCTGGATACTCTCCCAGTGATTACATTGTTGGTTGTAAGCCTGTATTATTATTATTTGCCAGTAATAAATTACATTTATTATCTGGACACCACTTGCCTGTCGTCTCTTCCTTTTGTGTAGTTCCAACAAGAACCAGAGAATGGTAATTTTATTACCCAGTTACATTTGGCAACCATGTGTAGGTTGGAATGTACAAAGTGAAGATTCCATTCAATTCATTTTGAATGTCAAGTAGTGTAGTGCATTTTTTGCCTACTTGGACCTACTCTTACTTACAGTGGTTGTTATTGTGACAGACACACTCCGTCTTGGTCTCAGGCATGGCACATCCACACCAGATCCTTTACACTCCCTCTGTGAGTGACAGCGTACCACCTTGGCACCACTGTTTGCCCATGGGGGACCAGAAAGCCATTGGGTAACGGCACCAAGGATTTTATCCAGTTTTCCGATTGCTTCTTTGTTTGTTTGTCTAGCCCTTGTTTGTCATGCCTGAACTTTGCACTGACTTGAGACTCAATGTCTCAAACTACCTCACATCCCATGGTGGATGGACAGAGTTTGTGCTGGATGAAAAGTCTGCAGACAATCAATTGCTGCTCATTTCAGAGCACTATCTAGAGTCCAAACAAACAACCAAAAAGTACAACCTTAAAGGTCTTTTGGTTGCGGCTCTACATACTGCTGCTGAGAGTCTCACAGCGAAGTGTGCCTCCCTTAAACTGCAAAATGCTTCTCTAAAAAAAGAGATGGTCTTGCAGGCATCGGAGTTACAGAAAAGGGAACAGAAACTAGCGGAGGAGACACAGTCACTCCGCACAATAGCAGACTGTTGCATTGTACTGCTCAGGACTCTGAGCAAGAAATTTGTAAGTTGAGAGATGATTACGAAAGGATGAAATGTGATAAAAAACAGCATATTTGAACAATATTTTGAGTGATACGAATGAGGGTTCGAGAGAAGAGAATGCTGAGGTAAAATAGGAGAATGAGAGTGTGAATCATGCGTTAGACAAAGAGCTTAGGGAAAATGTTGAATTGGGCGCCGCGTACAAAGGGTTACAGCGCGAGGTTGAGAAGGGTATTGAGCAGTGGACTGCAAGAGTTTGTCACAAGAAATGGAGAGCAATGATGTGCCACCAACGAGAAGTTCTTGCTGGCCATGTTAAGGCTATGAATGGGTTCCAATATACGGCCATTGATATTGCGTCATCCGGCGATGATGATTCTAACTTTGATGACGGGGCATGCCACGTCAGACAGATGTCCAGCTCCCATAGGGCTATCCTTTTCTTCAGCCATCCCTAAGATGGCGTCTATGTGTGCATGCCCTCTACATTGGTACATCTTCACAATCATTGTGGAAGCAACATACAACGCCAAGATGGTGGCCCCCATGACACAGGTGGATCACCTGTATTCTGTGGTGCACCTCCGCTTGCTCCCCTCTCCAGGGATGACACAGCAGAGGTCCATGGCCTAATTCAAGAGGCCATTACCAATATTGCTGCACTGGAGGGCCAACGGAATGCCCTCTAGGATCAAACTGACAGAATGTTTGAGGATACTGTCAACCAGGATCATGCATTCAAGGCAGTCGCGGATGAAGCGGCAGAAGCTGCCCTTCGTAGTGCCATGGAATGGCTTGACTTGAACACGATTCCTCATGCTTCCAATCCCTTGCAAGTTGCTCATTCTGTCCAGCAAATTGCCCAAAGTATCGGACAGATGGGCCCGACTGACAATCTCAGTTGTCATTTGGAGAAGGTGCACTCCTTTTGTGAGAAGCTTTCTCTCCAACTTGAGTACCAGGATCAAGTCTTGCGACAGACGATTGAACCTACCCTCTGGGCCAAGCTCCCAGAGACTGCACGCAACTGCGAGATACTCGCATACAATGATATCACTGTGGCCCTCATTGCTGCCAACTCCCTGGGTGTCGTTCGAGCTTGCTTGGCCTACAAGGTTAAGCAGAATGCAAAGGAAAGTCCCACGGCCTACCACCAATGGTTGTGGCTCGCCTATGAAGCTGGTAAAGCCCTTGCAAATGAAGTTGCGGACCGAGACCAGATTGAGTACAAGGATTTGTACATCTGGAACATGATTCCAGGCCTACGGGAAAAGGTTGAGCTTAATGTTTACCCGAGTACTAATACCTTCGCGACTATCCTAACCAAAATGGAGCATGCCTACCAGGTATACCGCTGTAATCTTGCTTCCAGTAAAACCAACAAAACTGCTGCCAATCAAACTCTGGCAGCACAGGTAGCTGCAGTGCAACCTACCCCTGATACACCTACCCACTATACGGTGGAAGGTAACAACCAGAAGAATGATGCTCCATCTGACAACAAGCAGTCACACGGGGGGGGTGAACCAGAACTACAAGAACAACAGGAATAGAGACAAGAGCAATTGGAAAAATCCAAATGCCCAATTTGAGGGCCGGAACCGTAATGGTCCTAGCTATCAGAGCCTAAGAGATAAGAACGAGACCCTCCGCATACTACTGTAGGAGATCTGTGCCGAGAGGGTGGCTAAGCCTATGCATACCGTAGCAGCTCTCGCTCCGGCCACGGGACAGCCATGCGGCCACGGAAATCTTTTCTTGCCCTCTGCTACTGAACAATCGAGCAGCCGAGGGAAGAATCCTCTCGTGGCATCGGCTACTGGCTAGGCCGATGTGACGACCAAGGAAGAGCCAACCAAGCAGAATGCTGTCATGACTGTGACATCACGGGCACATCTGTATACCATGCAAGACATACAGCAGGCCCCAAAAGATTCTGCAGGCCTCAGATTTCAGGAACAGGATGACAACAACAATTCTGAAAACTGTACAGATTGACAACTACAGGCCCTAGTCCAGATTGTAAGCAACCTGCTTGTTGACAGAAATGGATGGCCTTGTGTGAAGGCCACGGATGGGGGCCGCCACCTTTCCATACTCCTGGTTACAGCAGCAGCCATGTCAGTCCTCCATGATGAGGACCCAGTCTCATCTGACTGGCCTACCAGCTGGAAGACCAGTGCCCAGGGTGCAGATGGTACCCAGCTACACACCTACCGATCTGTTCCTCTACCTGGGGTGGTATGCCACCTCAGGACTAATTTTTTTTTTTATACCCCTCCTCCTCGCAGCCCCCATTTCTTTGGGAGTCACCTATGGTCTTTTCAGCCCTCGCTCACCTACCTGGTGACCAGTGCAGTCCATCCCCCATGGAGCCGTGGTTATACCCCCCCAGGCGGGGTATGGGGTGGGGGCCCATACACTCTGATGCATCTATCTTTCGTTGTGATGCTGTCTCTAGGCAGGTAGGGGCATTGAGAGTCGGGGCCTGGTCTACTGGAGGGCCGTGAGGTGTTTTTACGGTGTTCTCGTGATGTGCTGAGTCCCCTGACATCAAGGCGCTTGAGCGCCAACATCTGGCACATCGCATCCCTGTTAGGCATCGGGCTTGTTGTACCTCGGGTCTCCACCCAGGGCCAGACAAGAGCCGAGCTCTGGTTCCCTCCTCCCCCCCCCGGAGAGGATGAGCAGTCCCTGGGACGCTCAAGCCCTCTCCCGCGGCCGGCCCTCCAGCTCCCAGGCTCATTCCCGAACCCAGGTCGCTGGCGTGCAAGGCGGAAATCCAACTGCTGCGCCGGCTGGCAGGACTGATTTTGTTTTTGACATCATGGCATGATGTCATCACGTCAACATATTGGGAATTGACTTTCTAGCACTATACGGCTGTGCAGTGGATCCTGCCAGTAGACTACTTCTCTAGATCAAAGGACAATATCATGCTGTCACCATCCCAGAATGGCACGTGGTGGCAGCCATCTCCCATAACAACAAGGAGTATGACGTCATGGCTTTATTCAAAAGTCATGACCTGTTTTCTGAGCTTGTACCTTTGTTTCAAAAACACCTTGATGTGTTTGCCACCAACAAGCATGACTGTGGTAGGATGCACACTACCATTGAAATCACAGGACCTAATCCTGTGAGGCAGAAGCAGTATCCATTTCATGCTGAAGCCTTACCATCACTGAGGGAGACCATCCAATCACTGCTTCAACAAGGAGTGATTAGGACCTGTGTCTCCACTGTCAACTCACCAATTTGGCCTCTGAAAAAGCCAAACGGAACTTGGAGACTTACAACCTGATTACAGAAAATGTAATCAAGTTACCCCCAGTTGTGCCCCAACAGTAGCATCAGCACCTGATGTCCTCAAGCTGTTAACACCTGACAAAAAGTGGTTCACAGCTCTTGACATTTCTAGTGGGTTTTGGTCACTCCCATTAGCACAGGAAAGCCAATACAAATTTGCTTTCACCTTTGATGGATGCCAGTATACCTGGACCTGACTTCCTCAGGGCTTTTACAACAGTCCTTCCCTCTTCCATCTCCACATGATGGATGCCCTTCAGGGGTTCTCCACTCCCCAGTGCCTCCTGCAATACATGGATGATTTGCGTTTGTCAACCACCACGAAAGAAGACCATTTGGCCCTTCTAGAGAGCAGGCCTCAAGTGCCACCCCTCTAAGGCACAACTATGTGAAAAAGAGGCTATCTTCCTTGGCCTACATATCACAGACCAAAGCAGAAGCCCCACTGTCAAGAAGATCCAGGGCTTGCAAGATCTGCTACTTCCTACTAGCGTGGCAACATTCAGATGCTTCTTAGGAATGGTAAGTTACTTTGTCTTGAGGTCCGCTCCCTTGTATGAACTTCTGAAAAAGGACATCCCTTGGACATGGTGCCCCACTCACATTGAAGCTGTGACATAGCTTAAGCAGGCCTTAGCCTCAGCACCAGCACTAATCAGTCCCAACCCAAACAGTCCATTCCATTTGGAAACTGCCACCTCTGATGTGGCCATGTCTGCAGTGCTGGCACAAAAGTACAATGGGTACCACAGGACCATTGCCTACGCATCTCAGGTGCTGTTCCCAGTAGAGAGAAAATACAGACTTGTCAAAGGACACTTTTAGCAACCTTCTGGGCTGTCAAACATTTTCTGTACATCATTGGGTATGCTCCCTATTGTTCTGCATACCTGTCACACCCCAATTAACTTTTTACTTTCAGACAAAGTAAAAGATGGTTCAGTCTCCAACACCAGACTTACCCACTGGTCTTTGCTTCTGTAGGACAGGGACATCAAAGTACTGCCTGCTAAAATGCCCTCAATTGTGGCTCATGGCCTACTCTACACAAGTAAGCCCCATGACTATGCACTCCAACCTCCTGACTTACCTGTGCCCGGAACCATTTTTACAGGCTACACCTAATGTTTTAGAAGATACCACCATGTATTGTGCCTTTACAGATGGTTCCACCTCCTATGCAGATGGAGAACAAGTAACAGGATTTGGGGTGCTCATTTTAGATAAAGATGGTGATTTCAGATGCATTTCCAGGAAATGCACTGTTATCACCTCACAGTATGCCGAACTGGCAGCTGTGGCCTGTGCTTTGGAGGTCATGCCCCATGGTGACAAGGATGCCATCATCTTTGCAGACTCTAATTGGGCCTGTTCATCCCTTACTGAGTTTTTACCGTCTTGGGAGAAAAATAACTTTACCTCCTCTGATGGCACGCCTGTCAAATACAGGGATCTTTTTGTGTACATACACATCCTGACCCAACAGTTTACTCACAAGCTGTACATCCACAAGGTAAAGGCTTACTGTAAATCTGACCCTTACCATGAATTCAATGATCAAGCAGACTCACTTGCCAAAGCAGGCATTCGGGGGGGGGGGGACATGGACAATTACTCACCCACTAGCTGTAGCAGCTATTTTCTTAGCTGCTAACACTAGGCAGAAACCAGTACCAAAATTTCCACTGGACCTTTCTGCTGCCCAGAAATCAGATCCAGAACTAAAAGATGTGTTCAAATTCCTAGCTAAAGGAACTGAACAACCACTACCTGTTGGTAGTCCAGACAAGAGACACTCTGACAAATAACACTTGTCAAGTGATCAGAAGCTCATCTGGTATCAAAAAAGAGGATACAGGTGACAAACTGTGGGTTGCACCATAATCCCTGTGAACCGAATTCATCTATATGGTTCATGATGCCCCCAATGGTGGACACCAGGGGACATACAACACCCTCCAGAGACTTAAAGCTGTTGCCTGGTGGCCTGGCATGGCCAAAGATGTAGAGCACTATGTGTAAAACTGCATAGTGTGTGCCCGGAACAATCCAATTTCAGTGAAAAGAAACACCAACTTGTTGCCTCAAAGGCAAACTGGACTATGGAATTCGATACAAATGGATTTCATTGGCCCCCTTACCAACTCAAGCAAAAACAACAAGTATGCACTTATTGGCACTGATTTGTTCTCTAAGTGGGTGGAAGCATTTCCTACTAAGAATAACATGGAAAAGACAACTGCCAAGATCCTGGTGGAACAACTGTTCTCCAGGTGAGGCCTACCCTTGAAGGTGGACACAGACCAGGGAACCCGTTTTACAGCTGAACTGATGAAACAGACACTCCAACTCCTTGGAGTAGATCAAAAATTTCATATCCCTTACCACTCTCAATCCTCAGGCCAGGTTGAAGGAGCTAACAGGAGAATCACACAGATGTTATGCAGATTCTTCAATGACAATCCCAAGGAGTGGGATTCCCTTTGCCACTACTACTAATGGCAATCAGGGGCACTCCTGCAGCCACTACCCAGTGCACGCCTTATGAAGTCATGACTGGTAGAGCCATGACATTACCTGTGCACCTGTGGCTTGATCTCCATACCCCTACTGCAAATCGAGTATCTGTGGAAAAGTACGTTGAAAAGCTTCATGATGACATCATGAAGACACATCTGTTCACTGCCAATCAAATGGGTAAGACTTAACAACAAGCTAAAGCTCATTTTGATAAGTATGTCAAAGAGATTGACTGGCAAGTTGGAGTCCAAATTATGCTTCTCCAATACAGACAACCAACTCATTCATTTGCCAGCAAATGGGAAGGCCCATAGCCCATTGTCAACAAACTCAGTCCTGCTGTCTATCAGGTCCAAGTTCAACAGCAAAGGAAGACCACCAACAAGTGGTTCCATGCTAATCAGCTCAAGATGTACAAAGGTGACTAAACTTACTTTTCCCAACCCACTTAGGGCAGAATAGTACCCCACACTTAACAATCCCTATTTGCTTTCTTACAGGTACACTGGCAAGATGGCTATCTTGCACCTCCTCATCTTGGTGGGACTACTACTACTACTTCCCCTGACTGACTCCCAGAATAAACTCCTATTGACTCTCGGACAATGTGTACAACATTTGCTTAGCAAACTTGACCATTCGGCCCCAATGGGAGTTCATATTACTGTGCCCAATAAGATGATTAGTGTTAAACAAGGCTCAGACACCTATCTTGATGCTATGGTAATCACTCCAAACAAATCCACACTTTTCATTCAATGGGAAACTGACATTGATGGCTACACACTCCCTGTAGTTCGCCTATCCAAAGGTACATTCCACGGATGGCCCAACACAGACATATCCAAGAAGAAAAAATTACTCACCTTAGTAATGTTGTTTCTTCTAATGGAGTCTTGCTGTATTCTGACATATGCAGTGATGTCCAACCTTTGAACTGCCCCAGAGATGAAAGAGTTAACGTTCCATGCCAGGCATGGAAAGCTGAGCTCGAGCTCGGTTGAGACTCTGTCTGTTGCTGTTTGAACTCAAACCGTCAGATCTTTCTGAGCTATACTCACTGGGTGTCTATTGTGGAAACTGTAAACTACACTAGCCAACAGGCTACTAAATATAATAAAAAGATTTTTGGTCCCAAAGCAAAGACTCAAGTCAGGAAACCCAAAAAATAAAACAAAATACAACACCCACACACCCAAACTAAAGGGGGTGAGAAAAGAAGGGGTGGGGGCACCTCCCGAGTGCCAACACTGCAGGTTCTGAGAGGGGAGGCGGGGGGGGAGGTCAGAATACAGCAAGACTCCATTAGAAGAAACAACATTACTAAGGTGAGTAATTTTTTTCTTCAAACAACATGACGTCTTGCTGTATTCTGACATATGCAGACTACCAAGCAGTACCTGCATGGAGGAGGGACAGAACCTACTTTGGAAATAGGCTCTGAAGCACTGCTGTGCCAAACCGAGCATCACTCCTAGCCTGGATATCCAGAGAGTAATGCTTGGTAAAAGTATGTACTGTTTTCCAGGTGGCTGTGACAAATCTCTAAGATAGGAATATCCCTGGCAGCAGCCAGGAAGCAGCTGTACCTCTGGTAGAGAGTGAGCCCTCAGGCCAGAGGGTGGGATCCTACCCAGTTTTCATAGCAAAATTGAATGTAGAGACAATCCACCTGGCAATCGATCTCTTAGTGGCAGGTTTCCCTTACCAACCTCACCATAAGTGAGGAACAGTTGGAGGAGTCAAACCTGTGACCTTAGTAGCTCTATGTGGTAGCTAAGGGCCCTTTCATATCCAAACTGTGCAGCCTCCTCTCCCCAGAGGAGGAATGGTCAGTGAAGAAAACAGGAAAGAGACATCGACTGGTTAAGGTGGAAATCTGAAACCACCTTAGGCAAAAACTTCCTATGAGTCCTGAGGACCACCTTATCTCTATGGAAGAGGTAAAATCAGGCTCCACTGACAGGGCCTGTAACTCACTTATGCATCTGGCAGAAGTAATGGCCACCAAGAAAACAGTTTTCCAAGTCAAGTACTTAAGCTCTGCTGAGGACAAAAGGCTCAAAAGGGGTTGCATAAGCTGAGCAATGCAAACATTAAGGTCCCAAGCAGGGCAGGGTCCCTGAAGGGAGGACTGGTATGCAGCAATCCCTTGAAAAATTTAGAAAATACAGGATGAGCTGAAAGGGAAGAGTGCTTGCCTGCTGAGAGGAAGGCAGAGACAGCTGCCAGATGCACTCTTAGTGTAGCTGGTCTGAGTCTCAAGCTATTGAGATGAACCATAAAGTCAAGGACTGTGGGCAGGCCAGCAGACTCTGGAGAAATATGCTTCCCAGAGCACCATATAGTAAATCTTTTCCACTTGGAATTGTAAGTGTTTCTGGTGGAAGGCTTTCGAGAAGCCTTTAAGATATCCAGAACACCTTGAGAGAGGTGTAAATCAGCAAACACTAACTCTTCAAGAGCCAGGCCTTGAGATTGAGAGATTTGAGATTCAGATACCAAACCCTCCCCTGAGCACATGTTAACAGGTTGTAATTCCTGGGAAGAGACAGGGGAAGGTGGACTGCTAAGGAAACAAGAGAGGGTACCAGGGTTGTCTGGCCCAGTCTTGAGCAATCAGAATCACCTTGCAGGGTTGAAACCTGATTTTGACTAGCACCTTGAACAGGAGAGGGGAAGGGGGGAAAGGCATACAGGAACTTCCCTTCCCAATTGCGAACTAGGGCGTCCAGGGGGACTGAGCCCAACACTGGGGGCATGCAGCAAAAGAGAGGAAGTTGGTGATTGTCTGGGGCTGCAAAAAGATCTATCTGTGGGGTGCCCCATCTGGAGAAGATCACCTTCAAAATCAGGGGATCCAGGGACCATTCGTGATGGCCCTGAGATATCCTGCTGAGATCATCTGCCAGGACATTGTCCTTCCCTGGGAGGTGCACTGCTGTAAGAGAGGCGTTCAGGGAACAGGCCAGAGACCACAACTTCATTGCCTCTGTGCACAAGGCCGTAGACTGAGTGCCCCCTTGCTTGTGTTGATATACCACATTGTGGTGGTATTGTCTGTCCTGCTCTGAACTACTTTGTTCTGAACAGACTTGGAAAAAGCTTGAAGTGCTAGAAACACTGCTCTGAGTTCTAATAGATTGATGTGAAGCAGAGATTCCTGAGGAGACCACAACCCTTGGGTGGCCAGGTCCCTCAAGTGGGCTCCCCACCCCAAGAGGGAGGCATCTGTAGTAAGGATTAGAGAATGAGACTGAGTGACAAAAGGAACTCCCTGTCTTAGATTGTCCTGATCCTGCCACCACTGCAACGCATGGATCAGGTTAGAGTCACTGGGATTAGTTTGGTCAGAGGATCCTTTTTCTGAGACCAGAAGGCTCTCAAGTGGAACTGAACGTCCCTCATCTGAAATCTTGCTCCCTGAACCACTGATGTAGAGGCAGCCATGTGTCCCAGGAGCTGCAGAAAATGCCTTGCTGGTCGAGACACCTGGAGGGTGAATGAAGAGGCCAGTGAGATAGGGTCCTTGCCCTGTCCAGGGGAAGGAAGGCTCTTGCCTTTATTGTATCCAGCTCTGCCCCTATGAAGGTGAGGAGCTGCACAGGCTCTAGAAATGACTTTGAAAGATTCAGAAGGAAACCTAGAGAAGTGAGCAGTTGCTGAGTTATCTGTAGGTGTGACTTGACTTGGTCTGGAGACTGGCTTACTGTGAGCCAGTCGTCCAGGTATGGAAAGATGGAGATCTTTTTTCTCCTTAGGAAGGCAACCACTGCTGCCAGGCATTTTGTGAACACCCTTGGAGCAGAAGTTACGCCGAAGGACACTGCTCTGAATTGATAATGGCCTGAGGGCAGCTCGAACCTGAGGTACTTTCGGTGGGAGCTTCTGATGAGATTATGGAAATAGGCATCCTTGAGGTCCAGGGAAACTAGCCAGTCCCCTGGCCTTAGAGAGGGTAGAATTATTCCCAGAGTCGCCATTTTCAACTTTGGCTTTAAAAGGTGTTCTCCTGTCTTTTTGGGGGTTAGGAAGTACCTGGAGTAGAATCCTTTTCCCTTGTGTAGGGGTGGAACCCTCTCTATGGCTCTCAGAGCCAAGAGGGAAGAGACCTCTGCCTCTAGGGCAAGTGCCTCTGAAGGACTTGCAGGTGGAAAGGATCTGGTTCTCATCTTTGGAAATTTTTTGAAGCCGAGAACCAGTCCCTGGCTTACTACTTCCAGGACCCATTTGTCTGATGTTAAAGACATCCAGTCCTGGACAAAGTAAGCCAGTCTGCCCCCTACAGGTGGTGAAGAATCGGTCCTGGCAAACCCATCAGGGTGCCTGTTTGGCAGGGGCTTTAGGCTGAGGGGTGGAAGCAGGTCTGCTTGTACCCCATCTGCCTCTCCCTCTGAAAAACCCCCTATGAGCATAAGCAGAAGAGGAGGCCTGGGCTTGGTAGAAAGGCCTATGAAAAGGCCTTCCCCTGCCCCTGGAATGCTGCCTCAGGGGAGTGACTTGCCTTTCCTTGGCTTGAACACTCCTATAGGTGGTCTTGTATTCATCTATTTTCTTCATGTAGTTCTCTGTTTGCTCCCCAAACAGAGAATTACCCACAACAGGAAAATCCATGGCCTTAGTCTGGGTATCCTGAGACAGGCTAGTACATCTGAGCCAAGCCATCCTACGAAGGGCCACAGATGTAGCCATGACTCTAGATGAAACATCATTGGAGTCCACTGCAGCATGGAATTGCACCTTGGATGCCTCAATACCATCAGCCACCTGCTCCAGCTCCTTGGCAAGCTGGCCAGGGACCTGTTTAACTAAAGCCATTACAGTGTCCCATCTAGATTTCTGATATCTAGCTGTATAGGCCATATAATTAGCCTGCCTGAGTCCCAAGGATGCTGCCATGTACTGTTTCTTTGCCATGGTATCAATCCTCCTGGAGTCCTTATCTGGGGGGTGTGAAGCCAAGGGTATATTTGCCTTATCACAGGCAGTAGCCTGCACTACTCCAACATGGCTGCATTGCTGGGTAGGAACTCCATATCTGAGCCTGAGAGTATACCTCTTGTCCATTCTCTTGTCCACAGGAGGTATAGAATTAGGAGTCTTTAAAATGTTTGTTGTCTGTTTCCCAAAGGACTTATGAAGGAATAGACAGCCTCCTGGACTCTGGGATATCCATCATCTCAACATAGTCAGGCTCCTCCTGATCAGTCTACAGCTTCTTCCATAGGAAGCTGAAGGTTTCAACCACTTTTTGTAGAACATAAAATGGGAAGGGGACTCAGAAAGCCTAGGAGGAGAAACCCCTGACGGTCTGGGGAGATGTCCGGGTCAATGAGCACATCCAGACTTTCGTAATCACCATCACTATCCTCATACTCTCCTTCCTCCTCCTCCTCCGGTTCATAAAAATCTTCTAAATTATAATCTGGAACCAGGGGAACGGACCGAACTGAGTCCCTTCCCGATGGTGCAGGTTCGGTCGGAACCGGGGTTAGCGACTGAACAATCCTTATCGCTTTGGCTATTTCATCAGCGGTCGGAGAAAGAAGTTGTGGAGCCGCACCGGCTGATTTATACCTTCTTTTTCTTTTAACGGAACCGACTCCTCAGAGTCGGTTGTCCTTTTTCCCGAAGAAGTTTCGCCCTGGTCAGAGGGCACTCCTTCTGGTTCGGTTGGAACCAAACCGGGCTGGCCATCCAGGTCAGCGGACTTCTTGGCCTCCCTTTCCCTGAGCCTACCAACTCTCTTTTCCAGGGTAGCTGCAGGAAAATTCCTGCAAATCTGGCAGTCTGAATCGAGGTGGTCAAACCCCAGGCAATAAACACAGGTGGTATGGAGGTCAGCCTTAACAAAGGCTTCCCCACACACACTACAGTGTTGAAACCCAGTGGGCCCGGTTTTTCTTTTGGGTTTCTCAGATATGGCCAGTCCTAACAAAACTTACCCTCTTTTCGGTAATCCGGCAGGCAAGACACCCTTATCGGTTCCAGACCGTGTTACAAGTCGTGGAAAAAACCGTAATGAAATCAATTTTTTTAGTTTTTGAACAAACCTAATCGGTTCAAACCGAACCGATCCTACTTTACAAGTTCCATACAGAAGAACAAGAAAATAAACCTATCTAGTACTCACGATACCACAGACAGAGACCGAACCGACAGGTTAACGGATTAAATTCGGTCGAAAACTGAGGAAAACGGCACTTTAACTGACAAACTTGAACCAAGCAAAGAAGAAATCTCCAGAGCGACTGTTCAGTGAGGCGGAGTAAAGAATCTGACGGTTTGAGTTCAAACAGCAACAGACAGAGTCTCAACCAAGCTCGAGTTCAGTGTTCCATGCCTGGCATGGAAAGTTAACTCTTTCATCTCCGGGACAGTTCAAAGGTTGGACATCACTGCATATGCCAGAATATAGCAAGACTTCATGTTGTTTGAATGGTACTTTCTCTAGTCGACAGATTTCCCCCAGACATACTGGTCGATATAACCTTTCTGCTCTCATTGATCCTGCTTGGTGTGATCGTCTCACCTCTGAGGAGTCACGTGATTTCTGTCTTCATAACTATGTAGCTACTGAAGCTCTTTTTTTTTCTGTAGTCCCACCTACCCAAGAAGAAATGAGTGACTGCCCTCCCCAGGAGGAAGGTCCTCCTAGTGGTTTGACTGCCACTTCCATCCCAGGAGCCCAGGTTAATAATGTACAATTTATGCATGCCCCAGTTATTTTCAATCTTACACACTGGTATATGGCTGAGATTGATCTCTGTCACAAGACCAGCACTTCTAAATTTTACAGTATGATGCTAACAGATATTGTAGCTGCTCACCAAACCCCGCACTAATGATCCAGTTAGTGGTGCCCATACCACTGATCATGTAGGGGTCTTCAGACCCACACCTAATGCTAAAGCTAGACCATGCACTAGGTGTGACACTGCAGATGTAACTGGTGCAGCAGGCACCGTTTCTGGCCTTTTTTGGCTCAGGCATGTCTATCTGGAATAGAGCAGATATAGCCACTATTATAGGACAAACTCTTAATTTTCAACAAGCTGTTAAGAATGATATCCTATCCCCACTGTTACATGGTGTAGATGGTTTAAGTAAAGAAGAATGTTTTAAAGTCTATAACATGCAGGAAATTGCGAAAGGTTTCAATGATACTAAGAATGATACTTAGAATAAGATTAATGAACTGATTTTTCAAAATAATAAGGAAGCAGACAAGCAATATATTGCCCATGCACTTTTATGCTCTGCCTATGGTTCTTATGTTATTTCCACTGTTAACAATCTCTTCAGGGACTTGAAACAGGATACATTCCAGATATTATTCATGATAGGATAATGGGTCATTGGTATTATCCTCACTGTAGATCCAATGGTTGCATTACTATTTGTTTAGCGACGACTGTTAACATTTCTATGTCCACAGCTAGAAACCTTGGATATGACTCCAGATATCCAAACCAAGCGCCTTATTACTTTACTAAGACTTACTCCATTCATGACAACATGTTTGTTACATTTACCATGTCACTATCCAGTTTTCACCCTGAAACCTCTGTCTTTGACAAGTTGGCAGCAATTCATTCCATTGGACCTTGATGATGAAATTTATTGTGAAAGAATGGACTTACCCTCCTTGCTTGTCTACCATGCTGTGCTCCAAGCCTGGGTGGCACCTCACACAAATTGCTGTGCCAAAAAGGGATGTTACTACTTGTGCCACTGTAATGTCTTCAACATTGCGAAACCAGTGTGTGGCTGCTCTCCAAAACATCTTGACTGGTCCTACACTTTGGGTGATGAATTGCCATCTAACTTAACTGATGTTGATGAGGATGACGAATCCAAATCTCCACGAGCTGCATCTTTTGCGTCTGATGCCAAAACAGCTAAATCCCAAAGCTACCTGGAAGAGGTACATTGCTTCACTTCACGGCTCACCAACCAGTCTTTCTCCTGTCCTATACATCTACAGCGATGGAGGGTACCCACTGTAAGAATGACTTACAATTCCGATGGGCAGTATTGTGTAGTGACAAATCACACAACTTATTTTATGGTCAAAAATCTTGTGTTATTTTATCTCCTAACTTCTGTTTTACTCCACAGCAGAAAACAGTTATTGGTCACACTGTGATCACTCCTGTTCCTCTCTCTGAACCAGATGTTATTGATACTGATCTGCAATACTTGCTTGCCTTGTCTCAATATTTGCCCGTGTTTAACGTGCACAATGACCCTTTGACTCTTTCCTTGAAATCCCTTTTAGCGAGAAAGGATTCACATTTGATTTATATTAGCAATAATATTTCTAAGTCTGGTGATGCTCTTAATGATCTTATTCATTATGGTGATTTAAGTACTGCTGTATTCAATACTTTGTTAGAACTCACTTTTAAAGCTTTTGTTATTATCCAAGCATTTTTGATTGTTTTTCTGATACTAACCCTTTGCTGTCTGCGCCGCACTCTAAGACAACACCAAGAAGAAAAAATTATTCACCATAGTAATGTTGTTTCTTCTAATGGAGTCTTGCTGTATTCTGCCTATATGCAGTTAGCCCCAGCACTTGAACTGCTCTGGAGAGGAAAGGGTTAACTCTATGCCAAGGCTGAGAATGTTGAGCTCGAACTCGGGTTTTCAAACCTCTGTCCCTGGTACTCCTCAGTGTAACCATTAGATTCTTACGAGCACTATGCTAACTAACTACTAAACAGAAATTGTTTTTAAAATTTTATGCCAAAAGGCAATAAACAGATTTTTAGGGTCCAAAAGACTCAAGTTGAGAACCCCAAAAAGAATTCAAGTAGGCAGTAAAACTTAATAGTATATATTTAAAGTAATAACAACAAAAACCTCATCCAAAGAACAGTTAACCCAGGCACACCTCTGGGGTGCATCACTGCACCTGCCAACCCCCATCCCAAAACAACTAGGTTCCAGGAGGGGAGGCAGGGAGGGAGGTCAGAATACAGCAAGACTCCATTAGAAGAAACAACATTACTATGGTGAGTAATTTGTTCTTCAAAAAACATGAAGTCTTGCTGTATTCTGACTACATGCAGACTACCAAGCAGTACCCCCTTGGAGGAAGGAGTTACAGACCTTGCACCAAACCTAGCATCACTTCTTGACTGGATGTCAAGAGAATAATGCTTGGTACATGTGTGAACAGTTTTCCAGGTGGCTGCGTTACAGATTTCCACTAGGGGTATGTCTCTAGCTGCTGCGACCGAAGCAGCTGTACCTCTGGTGGAGTGAACCCTCAGGCCAGAGGGTGGCTCTTTCCCCAACTTTGAATAGCAGAACTGGATACAGGAGACAATCCATCTGGCAAGTTCTCTTAGTGGCAGGTTTATCTTTTCCCACTTCTCCATAAGTGAGAAACAGCTGTGAACAGTCATTTCTATGGGCCTTAGTGTGTTCTATATAATAACTAGGAGTCCTCTTTACATCAAGACTGTGTAATCTTCTCTCCCCAGAGGAAGAATGGTCAGTGAAAAATACAAGCAATGACACAGATTGGTTCAAATGAAAGTCTGATACCACCTTGGGGAGGAACTTTCTGTTCGTTCAAAGGACCACCTTATCCCTGTGAAATTAAATGAAATCAGGTTCCACTGATAAAGCCTGTAATTCACTGATTCTCCTGGCAAAGGTAATGGCTACCAAGAACACAGTTTTCCAAGTCAAGAATTTCAGCTCAGCTGAAGATAATGGTTCAAAGGGGGGCCTCCATAATTTGTACAACACGGTTTTCAGATTCCAAACAGGAGTAGGGTCCTTAAAGAGAGGACTGATAGGAACCAGACATTTGAAAAATTTCCTGAAAACTGGATGGGAGGCTAAGGAAGAGCCCTTCCCAGCTGAAAGGAAGGCAGAGATGGCTGCCAAATGCACTTTGAGAGTGATAGGCCTGAGGCCTAAACTGTTAAGATGTACCAAATAGTCCAAAGCAGTGACAACGTCATCTGAATTTGGCTGAATATGCCTATGAGAACATCAGAAACCAAATCTCTTCCATTTGGAATTGTAAGTTTTTCTAGTGGAAGGTTTTCTACTAACCTTAAGAATGTCCAAGACTGATTGGGAAATGTGCAGGCTTGCATATTCTAGCTCCTCAAGAGCCAAGCTTTGAGTCTGAGAGTCTGAAGGTTGGAATATAGTATCCTCTCCTGCAAGGAGGTGAGGAGATTGTACTATCTGGGAAGACACAGTGGAATTGTCACTGACATTGACAATAGTAGGGGGTACCTTGGCTGCCTGGCCAAGTCTGGAGCCACTAGGATCACTGTATCATTGTGCAGGGCTGAGATCTGATCTTGACCAACACTCTGAATATCAGAGGAAAAGGAGGAAAAGCATACAGAAACCTGCTCGTCCAATCCAACAGGAGAGCATCTTGGGGAACAGACCCCAAAAGACAGTGTCTGTAGCAGAATAGAGGAAGCTGGTGATTGTCCGGGGCTGCAGAGAGGTCTACCTCTGGAGTGCTCCACCTCTTGAAAATGACTTGAAGAATTACAGGATTCAGGGCCCATTCGTGATGACCTTGAGAAATCCTGCTGAGAGCATCTGCCAGTACATTGTCCTTTCCTGGGAGATGCACAGCTATCAGGGAAACCTGAAGGGAATAAGCTAGTGACCATATTTTCATGGCTTTGCTGCGCAAGGCCGAGGACCGAGTGCCCCCTGCTTGTTGATGTACCACATAGTTTTGGTGTTGTCTGTCCTGATCTGCACCACTTTCCCCTGAATAGTGTTCAAGAATGTCTGAAGTGCTAGAAAGACAGCCCTGAGTTCAAGAAGCTTTATGTGCAGGAGAGACTCCTGATGAGACCATGTTCCCTGAGCAGTGAGCTGGCCCAGATGGGCTCCCCATCCCAGTAGGGATGCATCCATGGTGAGAATCACTATAGGAATCTGACTGAGGAAAGGGACAGCTTGCCTTAGATTGTCCACCTCCAGCCACCACTGGAGAGCCTGAACCAGAGTTTGAGACACCGGAACTAACTTGGAGAGAGGGTCTTTTTTCTGAGACCAAAAAGATTTTAGATGAAACTGAATATCTCTCATTTGAAATATTGCCCCTTGCACTACTGCAGTGGAAGCTGCCATGTGGCCTAGCTACTGTAAGAAGTGCCTGGCTGGTTGAGACACTAGTGGACAAAAAGAGGAAGCCAGGGTGATGAGGGACTGTGCCCTTGAAAGAAGAAGAAAGGCCTTTGCCTGGACAGTGTCCAGTTCCACCCCTATAAATGTGAGAAGCATGGCTGTTTCCAGAACAGACTTGTCTAGATTTAGGATGAATCCTAAGGAGTCCAGAAGCTTTTGAATGACCTCTAGAGCTGACTTGACTTGGTCTGAGGACTGACCCACTATCAGCCAGTCATCCAGGTAAGGGAACAGTAAGATGCCTTGTCTCCTGAGAAAGGCCACCACTACTGCCACACACTTGGTGAACACCCCTGGAGCAGATGTTTGGCCGAAAGGCATTGCTCATCTAAGCCTTCATAATCCTCTTCTTCTTCTTCTTCATAATCTTCTTCTCCTTCCCAATTGCCCTCATAAAATGCTTCAGGATCATACTCAGAAGCAGAAGCTTCCAACCGAACCGATCATCTTTGAGTTGGTGTCGGTTCAGTCGGAACCGGGAAAAGCGATTGTACAATAGTAATCACTTTAGCTATTTCTTCAGCGGTCGGAACATGGGGATTGGGATCCGAACCAGCTGACTTGCGCTTTTTCTTAGACGGAACTGGTTCCGCAGAATCAGCTCTCCTTTTGCCCGAGGAGGTATCGCCCAGGTCAGTGGGCACCCCCTTAGGTTTGGTCGGGAACCGAACTGGGCTGGCCATCCGGGTCAGTGGACTTCTCGGACTCCCTTTCCTTCAGCCTACTTAAACGTTTATCTAAAGTGGCTTTGGGAAAGTTTTTGCAAATCTGGCAGTCTTCCTTGAGGTGGTCAAACCCCAGTCAATAAACACAGACGAGGTGGGGATCAGCCTTAGCAAAGCCCCCCCCCCCACACTCGGTGCAGTGCTGAAACCCAGTGTGACCAGTTTTCTTTTTGAGTTTCTCAGACATGCCTATACAATAATAAGTTACCCTTACCAGCATTTAAGCCAGGCAACCACAAACCTATCGGTTCCAACCATGTCACGGGTCGGTTAAAAAAATGAAGAAAATGTTGGGTTTTTTGGATCCAATAGGTACCGGAAACCACAGTACAAAAGGTAGAAAAAAATACAAAGAAAAACCAATACAGAATTTGCTTCGGTTCCCAACCGGATCAACCAGGAAGAAACTGAACAAAAAACAATTTTTACCAACAAAACTCTAACTACCTAATAAATACACTTACTGTACCATAGACAGAGATCTGAATACCAAAAAAACTAAGAAAACAGTTGAAAAACCAACCGATTTTTACTTGAACCAAAGAATGTGACGGTTCCACTGAGGAGCACCAGGGACAGAAGTTTGAAAACCGAGCTCGAGCTCAACGTTCTATGCCTTGGCATAGAGTTAACCCTTTCCTCCCCAGAGCAGTTGAAGTGTTGGGGCTAACTGCATATAGTCAGAATACAGCAAGACTTCATGTTGTTTGAACAACTCGAATTCCTTTACAAGGCTCGTGCGTCAGGCCTGTAAATGACTTTTTAGCTCCATCCCACTACCTACCAGGGATTGTTGCCCCTTCTGTGGCAACAAGGGGGGGAATGTTATCCATGGCCCAGCACCCCTGATTGTAACCCCACCTCACGGACAGCAATATATATGTAGGTATATGTACTAACCTTAGGGCAGAGACACTTATCGTATAAGCATAAGTGTCAGGATCTGAGTTCTGCTGTACTTTCCTAATGCATATTATGCTTCACTATATTTTTATAAGGTATTCTGCCACTGGGAGATGTTATCCATTATATTTTATTATATAATCATAAGTTAGGCAATAGTGCCATCTTTCGTGCTTGTGCATCACTGTAACCACAAGTGACCTTGGAAGCGCATACAGACCTTATTGTTCAGTTATCTTCTGCAAGCTAAGCAACTTCTCATGTTATTTAGGATGGTTACTCATACCACCTGTTACTGACCAATTATATATTTTATATGTATCTTTCTTAGCAGTTACCATGACAATTATTGGGGTATATGACCCCTTGCGGCACGTAGCTTTAATAAGACTAGAGACTGCGCCTACATAGGTAAGGAAGCTGGATACTCTCCCAGTGATTACACTGTTGGTTGTAAGCCTGTATTATCATTATTTGCTTGTAATAAATTACATTTATTATCTGGACACCACTTGTCTGCCATCTCTTCCTTTTGTGCAGTTCTAACAGGATCCTGAGAAAGGTAATTTTATTACCCAGTTATAGTCTCCAGCACTGCAAGCAGCAAAGCTGCTTCACAGACAGGACTATGTATTATAATTATGCAGTGTTTATGATTATTGAGCTTGTGTCTCGATTCCCAGTAATGGAATCAAGACAACAGTGACTGGGCAAACAGTAAATATAAGTAAAAATCAGCTGCAAGATAAAAGTTTTCCCGGAAAAAAACGAGGACGCTGCTGTAACGACCTGAGTTTTCCTAATACAGAGACCACCACAGAGAACTTGATCTAGAAATACAACACCAACAACTAAATACCTAAAATAAAGAACTAAGAGAGCAGAGTTATTAAAAATAAAACAATAAAATGAATAATGTTACTTGACTCTGTTTGATCACAGACTTTCTAAGTGAGTTGCTGAAAAGCTCTTTGGGGCGACTTGCTTCTACAGACGGAGAAGAAGATCTGACATTAAGCTGCAGAACACAGCGACACATAGAGGGCAGCAAATCAGTTTAAATCTGGAAATGAGCTGTTATCAGCTCAGTATGTCTTTCCTGGGAAAACTTTTGAAATATATAAATAAATATTATTTTTTTAATAATCTTTTTTATAAAAAGTCTGGCTGGAAATGATACTATTATTCCGTAACAGTAAACATTAGCCTAATGTCAGACCAAGTCACACTTACCCTTTTACATAGCATCACCAAAAACAATATTGATACATCCTGATCACAGACTCAGCCATAATTAACCAATGTTAAAACAAATTTCATGTTGTGCTGTGTTATGAATACATAGTACAGTAACCCCTCACTATAATACATACTTCGGGAGCCATGTTCGCTATTCATTATAGCTCCTTGTTCATTACAGCAAGGGACGCTAATATGGGACACACTAATATTGGACAACACCATACAGCATTTAAATGTATGTACAATGTATAATATAATGTATAAAATTGAAGGCAACTTACACAGTGTGCTGTGTGCAAAGTTGTGGATACGCTATAGTGAAAAGTGTCTTAATGTGACAGTATATAATAAACATGAAAATTACTCAGAAAAGTAAAATTGTTTAACTAAATCGGCTGCAGCTCCTTTTAAAATTACCCACTAGCCACTAGTACAGTTGACAAACACTTCAGCGTCTATGACAGGGTTACTGTTTTCAGTTCAACATACACATAAGTAACATCTGCTTGATATCAAGCTCATGGAATTACTGTATATGAAGAGTTTTAAAGCAGACCTGCCACAGCGCCTCTTGTCTCAACACAACAGCGCTCAACCATGCTACAGCTCCGTCCTGGCTAAACTGAGGATTAAAAGGAGCTGCAGTTGATTAAGTTAAACAATTTTACTTTCCTGTGTAATTCTGATGTTTATTATGCACTGTCACATTAAGGCACTTTTCACTATAGCATATCCATGACTTTTCACAGCACACTGTAAGTTGTCTTCAATTTTATACATTACATAATACAAACGTATAAAAAAATGGCATCAGAAAAAGGCTTGTGGCTTTGTGTTTTCCTTGCGGCTCTGCTTATTCTCCGTCAGTGGTTCTCAGCTGGTTAGCCTCCAGATCTTCCTGTCTTCCTTCCTCACTTCAGCCACTATACAGTATAATACTGTATTTTAAAAAAGCTAATGCAGGCAAATACAGCTGGAAACACCAGGAGTCACATGAGGCATTCGTTATACTTGGGATTTTGCAATAGTGAGGTTCACTATAGTGAGGGGGTTACTGTATAAATCATACTAACAACCTGTTGCTTAAGTATTGTTCTAACTTACTTGTCCATGTCTTTTTCCATGTCCGTACTGCCCTTCATAGGTGTCTCCATTTGGCAGTCTTGCTTTCCCATGGCCATGTCGCTCACCTGCTTCATTCCGATCTCCCTCATACTCCTAGGTATAGAAACAAACATTACATTAGAACCTAAGGGGTTTATACTCAGTACCCAAACTTAAAATCCAAACTGGAACTGAACAATACAAATTTTACGCCAGTCCCTCAAGCGTCTTTTCTGGCAGCAGCAGGCTGTACCGTGTGTGTGTGTGTGTGTGTGTGTGTGTGTGTTCTTACAGCAGTGCCCTACCACAAGGTTGCATGACATCCCCCCATTACATATCTTCAGCCTGAGTTCTTTAATTCTTTCCACAGGGATGCTCATCTTCAAAACTCTCCCACAAAAGAGGTTGCTGTGACTCCTTTGAACATAGAGATGAACAGAGATGCATAACTACACAGTACCCCATACATGGCCCCTTGTCACCATATGCAATATTAGATACCTAATGGTATGTTGGATCAGGTTTTCTGGTATATGACTGGGTGCATTAGCATACTTTAGACTAAATGATAAGCCACTGAAAATTGCAAGCCTGCACTCCCATTTCAGGGTTTTGACAGCATGATGAACCACAACGGCAAAGTTTAAGTGGTCACCAGAACCTCAAGATGGAACTGCAAGCCTTGTACTTTATGTATGGACTATTGTTTTATTCTGCATCACAGAGAGTCAAAACGATGTTTATGCAATGGGAGCATGAGTCTAGAGCATTGGATAACCATTGTTAATCATGCTGCAGTGAGGACCGATCATTTATCCTCGCCATTCTGATGTTCATCCTTAAAATTCTATTTTAGTCTCACATCTTTCAGTGCATCCAGTGAACTTACAATTCCTATGGCCTATTGGCCAATCGAAGGCACTCCTAACACAAGCCATTTTTACTGTACCTCTCACAAGATAGGGAGAGCATCCGATGGACAAAAGAAAAAAGTACCACAGAAGAAAGAAAAAAGACATCTCATGACTTAGGTTTAGAAAACAAGGTACCCTGGAGACACAAACTTGACTTGCAGAAATAGCACAGGCAACAGGCCAGCATCAGGTAAATAATTCATCCTCACTCATTGTGTTGCCCCATTACCACATCACACGTGGCTATGCTTCGCTCTGCCACTCATGAGGTCAATGGGGCAACACAAAATATTAGAATAAATTATTTATCTGATGCTGTCCTGTTGCATATCCCCTATTTATAACTTTAAAAACTATCACAGATAAAGGAGCCCCTCTCCTTATCAGGAGGATGTGAATCAAGCACAGACATTTATCTCAGAGTGCCGTACAAAAAACTGAAACATTCAAATAGTTTAAATAATAGAAACATGCTACAAAATCCATTATTCAGTTATAACATCACAACTATGAACGACAGGATTTCTGATGTTGCAAATATGAATTATGAAAAAGAAATGTATGGGCTATTTGCAAATTACATGGTCTGACCAAATACTATAAATAGAATAAATGACAGTCAACTGTTAATTAGTTATGAATTAATTGAGCGCGTCCTGTATACAGTAATGCGTGCTCAGAGGAGCTCAGTCGGTGGCTGGCTGTGGAGGTGAGAGGTGGGATGTGCCAGTTGCCGACTGGGAATGGGCGTGGGTGGGTGGGGTGGACTGGCACTGCTGGGGTGGGAGGGGCCACTAGACTACCAGGGCACTCACAGATGAGCATTGTGTAATATCGCAGGCTGGGGATCGGGGCTTGGAGACCGGGAGACATGTTTCAGCCCTGCAGTCCTACTCAGATGCAGGAGGGGACATGATCAGCCCTGCAGTACTACTCGGAGTGCGGGGGACATGTTCAGCCCTGCAGGGCAATTCTCAGGGATGAACGAAAAAACAAAACCACTCTGAAGGGTCAGTGCGCGCAGAATATACACAGCATAAAGACCAAAAACAAATATCCACACCACACAGCACTGAACCAAATTGCAGCTTTATTCAGAAAAACAATAAAAAGTGCCAAACGCCACAACCAGCATCTGCTCCACTAAACCTCTATCGGTTCAGGAGGCTCAGGGACCGGGGCTTGGAGGAGCCAGCTGCCCGCAGAGGGCAGGTATGTGCGGTCGCCAGTGGGGGATGAGTGGGTGGGGCATATGTGGGTTCATGGAGGGTGGCTGTTGGGTGCACATGGCACAGTGGTGCACCCCAGGTGGACGCAGAGTACAGTTAGACCAGCTAATAGCCGGTCTAACTGTACTTGGACCAATGTCCTCCGGGATGTCTCCTGGGATAGTAACTGTGCCATTCCAGTGACCACCCTCCAAGAATAGGGCGCAACTGCTGCCGTAAACCCCTTTGCGCCATGTCGCAGGGAGTTTATCGCATACATGGGGGTGTAATGTCACTTCAGCACAGGCAGGCTGTCTTTTGGAATACAGAATGTTGGAACTCATGGCACAAAGTGCTACTTGCGCCATGTGTTTTGGCGCAAGACACTTTGCGCCATGCGTATCCATTCTGGAATCGGGCCCAAGGTATCATCCAGGATCACCCCGAGGTGTTTAAAGGTTTCCCAATATTACAATGCAATAATTCCATAGATGGGTCTGTGACATTATCAAGCACAAAAGCAAAGTTCGAGTAGTTTGAAAATGTCACCAGAACCCCCCCAGATGGACTTACAAGCTTTGTAATTTACAAAGTAATACAGTAATTTAAGGTCAGATGAGACTCTTGGTCCATCAAGTCTGCCACTCCCTCACCTCTGCTTCATAATCAGGGAAAAACAAGTATGCGGTGTAGCCATATATTAACTTTTATTTTTGCCATTAGTGCTCTTTTTCCCAGAGCCCAAGCTGCCCTTCAGATGCCAAACACCCCAGCCCCACTCCCATTCTTTCCACAGTGACTTACCTTTGCGCGTAATGTAGGGCTACTGGACAGCCGGCGTTAGTGGCAGCTCAGCTCTACATTTTCTGCTTTTCTCCTTGGAGAAGCAGTATTCAATGCTGCCCAGACATCCCCATGCATGCTTCAATGCATAGTGCATTGGCAGCTGCCACTGTCTCCCCATTTGCTGTCAGTGCCAGCCTGATTCATCACTAGCCGATGCTAAGGGCCAGACGAGTGCCGGACACTGAAACCCTCCCTCCCTGGGAGAGGAGAGCAGACCTCCAGTTGTCAAACCTCTCCCTCCTCACCGACCCAAGTGACTTGAGTCTGCAACCAAACCCAGGTTGCTGGCATGGTGCAAGGTGTGGCAACCCTCACTGGATCAGCAACATGTACTAATTTATAGTGATTACTCATCCCTCTCCTTTACTCAGGGTACCCTGTGATTTCCTTGATAAAAAGAAAGTTGTCTAGGTTTACCTTGAAGGCATGTACTGCCTCCATGTCCAACGGCTCTGCTGGTAGGCTAGTCCTATTGGTTCATCACCCTCTGGGAGAACTGCCTCCTAATGTTAACACTGAATATACATACCATCTTTGAGCTTCAAGGCATGCATGTTCCTCCATTCTGCAGGATCACACCAGATCAAGCATCTCCATCTGTTCCACCTTGTTGATATCCCTCAGTATGTAGAAGACTCTGTGGTAAGGAAAGTGATGGAATCACTTCTGAAGGAAAGAATTGTTGAGTACCTAGAGGCCAGTGGGGCACAGGACCCAAGACAGCATGGGTTTACAGCGGGAAGGTCATGTCAGACTAATCTAATTGATTCTTTGACTGGGTGACCAAAGTAGTAGACCAAGGAGGGGCTATGGACATGGCCTACCTAGACTTTGGCAAGGCATATGACACAGTCCCACACAAAAGATTAATAATCAAATTAACCAGCCTGGGAGTGGGTCCCAGGGTGGTAGCCTGGGTAAAACATTGGCTGGACAACAGGACACAGAAGGTTATTGTAAATGGAGTCCACTCTGAAGAAAGAGGGGTTACTAGTGGGGTACCGCAGGGTTCAGTACTGGATCCAGTCCTTTTTAATGTCTTTATAAGTGACATTGCAAAGGGACTGGAAGAAAAAATTACCCACCTTAGTAATTGCTTTTCTTCTCATGGAGTCTTGCTATATTATAACAATAGCAGTCAGCCACTGCAGCTGAACTGCCCCGGAGAGGAAGGAGTTAACTCCAGAAGATCTGGGTTCTACAGCCTTGAGGCGCTGTGCCCAAAAGCTCTATCTGGCAGTTTCAAATGAAACTGTCAGATCTTCTAAAACTAACATCAAAGGACGGAAAGTCTGTGTGAAAAACTACACTAGCCCATGCCTACCTACTAGTAGTAATAACAACAATATAAAGAACAAAGAAACACTCAGTGCCATAATAACAAAAATTGATGGTATTATGGTTCGTTTTACCACCTTGACAAGCACATATGAACCCCCTTCCCCAAAGACTCCAAGTCCAGGAAGGGGCAATATAAATAACCTAAATGAAACAATCTAGATCCCTAACCCAAAGGAAAAGAGGGTAAGGAAAAACTACAATGGCATGACACAGTGCTTGCATCAATTCGCCACCCACAGTGAAGTTCTGAGAGGGTAGGAGGAGGGTGGTATAATATGTAAGACTCCATGAGAAGAAAAGCAATTACTAAGGTGAGTAATTTTTTCTTCAAACACCATGAAGTCTTGCTATATTATAACAATAACAGATACACAGCAGTACCTCCATGGAGGAGGGTCAGAACCTACTTAGGAAATAGGCTCTGAAGCACAGCTGTGCCAAACCGAAGCATCTCTCCTGGACTGGACATCCAGGAATAATGCTTGTAAAGGTGTGAACTGTCTTCCAGGTAGCAGCTTGACAAATCTCCAGAATGGGGATGTCTCTAGCAGCCGCTAGAGCGCAGCTGTACCCTGGTGGAGTGGGCCTCAATCCTGAGGGGTAGTCTACCCAGTTTCTGATAACAGAATTGGATACAGAAACAATCCACCTTGCAATTGTTCTCTTAGTGGCAGGTTTCCCTTTGCCAACCTAGCCATAGGTAAGAAAGAGTTGGAGGATTGAACCTATGACCTCTGGTGCGCTCTAAATAGTAGCTTAAGGCTCTTTTGACATCCAAGCTGTGCAGTCTCCTCTCACCTGAGGAAGAATGCTCAGTGAAAAATACTGGGAGAGAGATAGATTGATTCAGGTGAAATCAGAAACCACCTTAGGCAAAAACTTTCTATTAGTCTAAGGACTACCTTATCTCTGTGGAAAGAGATAAAATCTTCTTCCACTGACAGGGCCTGTAGCTCACTTATGCGTCTGGCAGAGGTGATAGCTACTAGGAAAACAGTTTCAAGTTAAATACTTGAGCTCTGCAGAAGACAGAGGCTCAAAGTGGGGTTACATTAACTGAGCAATGCAAATATTCAGGTCCCAGGCGGGGCTGGTTCCCGAGGAGGTTAGTATGAAGTAACCCTTTAAAAACTTGGAGAACACCGGGGAGAAGAAAGGAGGCAGGCTTCCCTGCTGACACAAAAGCAGAGACAGCTGCCAGATGAACCTTCAGGGTAGCTGGTCTAAGGCCTAGGGAATTCAGATGGACCAAATAGTCCAGTAGAATGGGAGATCAGCAGATTCTGGGATAATCTGCCTCTCAGAGCACCAGATGGAAAACCTCTTCCACTTAGAATTATAAGTGGCCCTAGTGGAAGGCTTCCTTGAAGCCTTTAAAAATCCATGACACCTTGAGAAGGTGTAAGTCAAGCAATTCTAGCTCCTCAAGAGCCAAGCCTTGAGGTGGAGGAGTTGAGGTCCGATACCACACTCTCCCTGTGCACAGACCAGTAAGTCGTGGACTCTGGGCAGGCTCAGGGCAGGGTGGACTGCCAGACAGGAGCAGAGGGTACCAGGGCTGTCTGGCCCAATCTGGGGCAATCAGAATCACTCTGCAAGGTTGAGATCTGATTTTTACTAGTACCCTGAAAAGAGAGGAAGGGGAAAGGCATACAGGAACTTCCTTTCCAGTCCAACAGAAAAGGGTCCAGAGGACTGAGCCCAGAACTGGAGGCCTGCAACAGAAAAGAAGAAGTTGGTGGTTGTCTGGGGCTGCGAAAAGATCTATCTGAGGAGTGCCCCATCTGGCAAAGACAGACCCCAGCACTTGTGGATTCAGAGCCCATTAAGTGATGGCCCTGAGAATTCTGCTGAGGGCGATCCGCCAGGTCATTGTCCTCCTGGGAGATGAACCGCTATCAGGAGGTGTTCAGGGGTAAGCCAGAGACCACAACTTCATTGCTTCGTGCACAAGGCTGAAGACCGAGTGCCCCTTGCTTGTTGATGTACCACATTGTGGTGGTATTGTCTGTCCTGACTTGAACCACTTTGTTCTGGACAGAATCTGAAAACACCCGAAGATCTAAAAAGACAGCTCTGAGTTCCAAAAGATTGATGTGGAGCAGAGACTCCTGAGGAGACCATACCCCCTGAGTGGCAAGGTCGCCCAGGTGAGCCCCCCACCCTAACAGGGAGGCATCCGTGGTGAGGGTGAGGGAGTGAGAAATGGGAATGAAGTGAACCCCCTGTCTTAAATTCCTCTGGACCTGCCACCAGTGGAGGGCTAGGATCAGAGTTTGAGTAACTGGGACCAACTTGGTAAGGGGGTCCTTCCTTTGAGACCAATAGGCCCTCAAATGGAACTGAATGTCCCTCATCTGGAATCTTGCTCCCTGCACGACAGCTGTGGAAGCAGCCATGTGCCCGAGGAGTTGCAGAAAATGCCTTGCTGGTCGAGAGACCCACAGGGTAAAGGAGGATGCCAGGGCGATGAGTCTGTCCACCCTTTCCGAGGGAAGAAAAGCCCTGGCTAACCTTGTGTTCAATTCTGCGTCTATGAAAGTTAGGACCTGCATTTTGAACTTTGGTTTCAACAGATGCTTGTTCAAGTATCTTAAATCTAGAATGGGCTGCCATTCTCCTGTCTTTTTTGGGGTAAGAAAGTATCTTGAATAAAGCCCCTTGCCCTGATGGCAAGGAGGAACCCTTTCCACTGCTTTGCAGTCCAGCAGAGCAGAAACCTCTGCTTCCAAAGCAAGGGCTTCTGAAGGATTTGCAGGTGGAAAATGCCTGGCTCTCATCTTTGGAAAGTGTTTGAAGCTGAGAACCAGACCTGGCCTATTCCTCCAGAACCCATCTGTCCGTGGTTAGGGACAGCCAGTTCGGCTGAAATAGGCCAGCCTGCCACCACTGGTACAGGAGAATCGGCCTGGACACCCCATCAGGGTGCCTGCTTAGCAGCAGCCTAGGCTGAGGGAGGGATGGTCTACTTGTGCCACGTCTACCCCTGCCTCTGAAGAAACCCCTCTGCGAGACAGCAGAGGAGGCTTGAAGTGGTAAAAGGCCTGGAAAAGGGCCTGCCCTACCTCTGGGAGCATGCCTTGTGGCATGGCATGCTTCTCCTTAGCCTGGGCACTTTTGTAGGTAGTTCTGTATTCATCCATCTTTTCATATAGTTTTCTGTTTGCTCCCCAAAAGAGAATTTCCCACTACAGGAAAATCCATAGCCTTGACTGGGTATCTAGGGACAGATTAGTGCATCTGAGCCATGCCAACCTCACGGGAAGCTACAGAAGTGGCCATGACCCTAGAAGAAACATCATTAACATCAACAGCAGTATGAAATTGAACTTTAGAGCTTCAATGCCATCAGCAGCCACCTGTTCCAACTCACTAGCCAGCTGGCCATGGGCCTGCTTGGCTAACTGCAATACTGTGTCCCACCTAGATTTCTGATATCTAGCTACATAAGCCATATAATTTGCCTGCCTGAGTCCCAAAGAAGCTGCCATATACTGTTTCTTCGCCATGGTATCAATCTTCCTGGAATCCTTATCAGGAGGATGTGAGGCCAGAGGAATATTAGCCTTGTCACAGGCTGCAGCTTGTACCACACCTACATGACTACACTGCTCAGTAAGGAAGTCTGTATCCGAGCCTGACAAAGTATACCTTCTGTCCATTTTTTTATCTACAGGAGGGACAGAATGAGGATTTTTTAAAATCTTTGTTTGCTTCCTAAATGACTTATGCAAAGGAATAGACAACCTCCTAGACTCTGGAATATCCATCATTTCCATAATCAGGCTCCTCTTGCTCATCCACAGCCTCCTCAAAGGAAGCTGGAGGGTTTCTGCAACCTTTTGTAAAAAATAAAGAAAGAAGGGACTCAGACAGAATAGGAGGAGATTCTAAAGGTCTGTCTGGAGAAATGTCCGGTTCAATGGGCACGTCAGACCCCCCAGCCACACATATATTGATCAAATTCCTCCTCCCCTCCTGTGGTTCATAAAATCTCAACTTCAAAATCCTGAACCACTGGGACTGAGCGAACCAACCTTTTACCAGCTGTTGGTGGTTCTACAGATCCCTGAGACAGTGACTGGACAATCTGAATGGCTTTAGCTATCTCTGCAGCAGTTGGAGACACAATTTTGGACTCAGACCTACTGATTTCCTTGTCTTTTTCTTGGGACTGGTTCCTCTGAACCAGCCTTCCTTTGCCGAGGAAGTCTCGCCCTGTCAGAGGGCACTCCTCTGGTCCAGTGGGTACTGGACCGGGCTGGCCATCCGGGTCAGCGGACTTTTTGGCCTCTCGTTCCCTGAGCCGGCCAAATCTCTTCTCCAGGGTGGCTGCAGGGAAATTTTTACATACCTGGCAGTCTGACAGGAGGTGGTCAGCCCCCAGACAATAAACACAAGTGGTGTGTGGGTCAGCCTTGGCAAAGGCGTCCCCACAGACATCACAGTGTTGAAACCCAGTGGGCCCGGTTTTTCTTTTGGGTTTCTCAGACATAATGCCAGCCTAAGCAAAACTTGCCCTTTTGATGGCAGTGCCAGGCAAAGACACCTTGTCGGTTCCTAACCGTTCACGGGTATTTGAAAAACCGTTATAATTCCAGTTTTTAGAACCGATAAGAACCGGGAACCCACTCTAAAACCCACTGTACACTTTTAAAATGCAGACAAAATCCAACCGATCGGTTCAAAGCCGAACCGATAATTAATTTTCACACAGACTTAAATTTTAGTACTTACGGTTACCAGATAGAGCTTTAAACCGAAATGCGGTAAAAATAATAACTTTTGCGGTTCAAATGAACGAAAAATACTCGCTTGAACCGAGAATGAACCGGCTGAAGGAGCTGATCTCCGGAGCGACTGTTCAGTGAAGTGGAGTAAAGAATCTGACAGTTTCATTTGAAACTGCCAGATAGAGCTTTGGGCACAGCGCCCTCGCGCTGTAGAACTCCAGATCTTCTGGAGTTAACTCCTTCCTCTCCGGGGCAGTTCAGCTGCAGTGGCTGACTGCTATTGTTATAATATAGCAAGACTTCATGGTGTTTGAAGGAAAAGTATGCCTCTTTGCAGATGACACAAAGATCTGCAACAGGGTTGATACACAAGCAGGTGTGGAAAGGATGAGAAGGGACTTGGCAAGGTTGGAGGAATGGTCAGAAGTATGGCAGCTTGGATTCAATGCAAAGAAGTGCAAAATAATGCACCTGGAAACAAAAAGCAGGGGAAAATTACACAATGGGGGGGAGGAAGTAACAACAACAAAAATGGAAAGAGACCTGGGGGTAATCATATCAGATGATCTTAAGGTTAGCAAGCACTGTGAGAAGGCAGTAGGGAGGGCTGGGGGGTACTGGGATGTATAGGGAGAGGCACCACTAGCAGAAAACAGGAAGTTGTCATCCCTCTGTACAGACAGTTGGTGAGGCCCCATCTGGAGTAATGCATCCAGTTCTGGAGACCCCATCTCTGCAAGGACATAGACAGGATGGAGGCAGTCCAGAGGAGGGCAACTAAAATGATGCAGGGTCTGCAAGAGAAGCCATACGAGGAGAGACTAAAGGAGCTTAATATGTATACCCTTGAGGAAAGGAGGAAGAGGGGAACATGATAGAAACTTTTAAGTACCTCAGTGGAGTCAACAAAGTCCAAGAGGGTAGCATCTGTCAGAAAAAGAGATGTGCAAGAACAAGGGGACACAATTTGAAGATAGAGGGGGGACGACTCAGGGGCAATGTGAGGAAGTATTTTTTCATGGAGAAGGTGGTGGACACATGGAACAGCCTTCCTGAGGAGGTTGTGGGCCTAAAACTGGGGGAGAATTCAAGAATGCATGGGACAGACATAAGGCAATTCTTGTGGGGGGTAGGAAGAAATAGGCTGTTGGTTAACTAGGATCTGCAGCTTATCCTGTAGGTAGGGAAATGGGCAGACTAGGTGGGCCAAGCAGTCCTTATCTGCTGTCAAAGTCTATGTTTCTATGTAAGACTGAGATCCTGTCCCCCTCAGCCTCACTTTCTATAGAGTGAACATTTTTTTTTTAAATCACCATGAAATTTTAGGCCAGTTCAGCTTTAAGCAGGAATGCATGGTGCCAAAGGGCCTCTCACATAATCTGCAAAGTGTGCAAATAGAAGACAAAGACACATGTTTCATCCTACCCAGGACTCATCAGTGTGCCTCGTCTGTATCACACCCCAGGAGAAATGAACTGGCCCTATGTTGTTCTTATTGGTCTGGGTCATGGTGAGCCCAAAAAAACAAGCTAAAATGACAAAGAAGTAAATAAACATTTATTTATATCGTGGCACCCAATCCCGGAGGCTCTGAGCCCATTACAACAATTAAAGCAGGGTATAATCATATATCAAACATAAAAATACTAACAAACGGATTGTATATAAAATCAGAATTAAAAACTTTCTTGAAATACTTGTTTAAACAAATAGGTCTTCAGACCCCCTTTAAAAACCTCCACCCTTTAGGCCTCCCTTAAAGATCTTGGCAGCAAATTCCAGAGGGCTGGGCTGGCCACCTTGAAGGAATGATCTCCCGCCAGCCTGGCCCTCAGAATCATCAGAAGGCCCTCGGTGGAGAGAATGTACCAGAGCGGCTGGAGTTAGGAGGTCAGACAGATAACTAGGGCCCTGTCCATATAGGGCCTTATAGGTGAGCAAGCCCACCTTGAAGATTATCCTCCACCTGACAGGCAGCCAGTGCAGACCCCGCAGGATCGAGCAGGTCTTTGAAAGGACCACCAGAACCTGGCCGCCGCATTCTGCACTAGCTGCAGTCGGCAGAAGATCCCTTCCTTGATCCCGAAGTACAGAGTGCTACAGTAGTCCAACCTGGAAGTCACAAAGGCATGTACCAGTGAAGGCAAGTCTTCAGGCGAAATCAGGGATTTAATTTATTTTATTTATTATTATTATTTAGTTGTTTAACCAGGTATTTGGGTGATATTCCTTAGATGGTAAAACCCACTTTTGATGACGGACGACACCTGGGCTTCCAAAGTCAATCTGTCATCAAGGATAACATAGAAACATAGACTTTGACAGCAGATAAGGACTGCTTGGCCCATCTAGTCTGCCCATTTCCCTACCTACAGGATAGGCCGCAGATCCTAGTTAACCAACAGCCTATTTCTTCCTACCCCCCACAAGAATTGCCTTATGTCTGTCCCATGCATTCTTGAATTCTCCCACAGTTTTAGACCCCACAACCTACTCAGGAAGGTTGTTCCATGCATCCACTACCCTCTCTGTGAAATAATACTTCCTCACATTGCCCCTGAACCCCTCCTTCTATCTTTAAATTGTGTCCCCTTGTTCTTGCAAGTCTCTTTTTCTGAAAGATGCTACCCTCTTGGACTTTGTTGATTCCACTGAGGTACTTAAAAGGTTCTATCATGTCCCCCCTCTCCCTTCTTTCCTCAAGGGTATACATATTAAGCTCCTTTAGTCTCCCCTCATACGACTTCTCTTGCAGACCCTGCACCATTTTAGTTGCCCTCCTCTGGACTGCCTCTGTCCTGTCTATGTCCTTGTGGAGATGGGGTCTCCAGAACTGGACACAGTACTCTAGATGGGGTCTCACCAACTGTCTGTACAGAGGGATAACAACTTCCTGTTTTCTGCTGCTGATGCCTCTCCCTATACATCCCAGTATACCCCCAGCCCTCCCTACTGCCTTCTCACATTGCTTGCTAACCTTAAGGTCATCTGATATGATTACCCCCAGGTCCCTTTCCTTTTTTGTTGTTGTTACTACCTCCCCACCCACTGTGTATTCTTCCCCTGGGTTCTTGTTTCCCAGGTGCATTACTTTGCACTTCTTTGCATTGGATACTAGCTGCCATACTTCTGACCATTCCTCCAACCTTGCCAAGTCCCTTTTCATCCTTTCCACGCCTCCTTGTGTATCAACCCTGTTGCAGATCTTTGTGTCATCTGCAAAAGGCATACTTTTCCTTCCAGTCCCTCTGCAATAACACCCACATTTTTCACCCTGGGGGAGGCCATCAATGAAGTGGGGTCCAGGACCAACCCTGTTACCAGTCTGGAGGTCTCCATATCATGCCGTTGTCCAGGCTCAATCACTAGCACTTCCGTCTTGTCGGGGTTCAGCCTCAGCCAGTTTGAGGACATCCAGTCCTGAATCTCGGCCAGACATTTATTTAGCACTTCAACAGCATTTCCAGTTCAAGGGGCAAATGACATATACAGCTGGGTATCATCTGCATAATAGTGAAAACACAGACTGCATTCATTGTCTAATGAGCTCCCCCAGAGGCAGCATGTACACCGCAAACAACATTGGCGAGAGGATCGAACCTTGAGGTACTCCATATTACAGGAGCATCGAGGAGGAGGAGAAATTCTTCATCACTACTCTTTGCCTCCTGTCAGAGACATAGAACTCAAACCATCTGATGACTGTTCTGGTGAGTCCACAGTACACTATAAGGTGATCCAATAGCACAATGTGGTCCACGGTATCAAACGTTGAAGAGAGAGATCAAGCAGAACGAGAACTGACTGTTCTCCACTATCCCTCGCCCTGAGGAGCTTGTTTTGCACCCGAACTAATGCTGTTTGTGTGCTATGCCTGGCTCTGAAACCGGACTGGAAAGACTCATAGATGTCAAAGGCCACAAGGTGCACCTCGAGCTACAGAGCCGCTATCTTCTCAATAGCCCTCCCTAAAAATGGGAGGTTGGAGACAGGCCTATAATTTGCCAGGACCTCAGGGTCGAGTAATGGTTTCTTCAGAAGGGGCCTCACCAGCACCTCCTTCAAGGTGCCGGGGAAGTACCCCATAAACGTGACCACTGGACTATCCTGGTGAACACTGGACTGATGGTTCCAACCCCTCACACCAGGAGATGGGTCAGACCAGGGTCCAGTTCACAGCAAGTGGGCCGCAGCTTCGAAATCACCTCAACGACCTCAGCCACCTCAACTGGCCAAAACTCCCCCCAGACAATTGGAATGCCTCTGCTCGATCCAGGCCAACCGCTGTGGGACCCAGTTTGTCTCACTAGGGAGATCCCAGCCTGAATGGAGGATGCCCTGTCTGAGAAGAACAGAGTAAACTCCTTGCATAATGCGGTTGAAAATGCTTTTTTTGGCTGTAGACAGATGGGATGTAGCAGTCTGTCCACAGTCCGAAATAGGTAAGCAGGTCTGTTCATCCCAGCAGCAATCTCTCTGGACAGGAATGATGCCTTCTTAAGGTTGATTACTCCCCGATAATCATTATAATGATCTCTCAGGGCCAGTCTGTCCTCCAGGTACTGGGTCCTCCGCCAGCAATGCTCTAACCTCTGATCCCTAGTCTTCATCTCCTTGAGAGCCCCATCAAACCATGGTGGTT
The DNA here is from genome assembly GCA_016271365.2 of Neoceratodus forsteri. Classification (NCBI taxonomy): domain Eukaryota; kingdom Metazoa; phylum Chordata; order Ceratodontiformes; family Ceratodontidae; genus Neoceratodus; species Neoceratodus forsteri. Next base: position 523,686,686 of record CM057458.1, read on the forward strand.
TCAAGCGAGAAGACCTGGGTCCTATATGGACCGGTGCAATGGCACTGAGTGCCTTGGTAACAGCCCCATTATAGGCTGACACCACCTCACCGATGCCAATGGCACATGCAGCACCCATGCCAGAAAAATCCACTACTGCCAACAGTCCCTCTGGGGACAATCCCCTTAAAGGCGATAGCGGACCATCTCAGCGGGGGCTCGGAGGGGCCAAAAATGAGAACTCTACTGTGCAGTTATCGGACCAAATGACCCGATCAATCTTCATGTCAGTAACATCAAGCCCCAGCGAGACTACCAAGTCCAAGATGTGGCCATGTTGGTGGGTCGCAGGAGTAACGTCCTGTGTCAGGCCCAGAGATGTCATAGTCTGTAGGAGTTTGTAACCGAACAGCAAGGATTCGTTATCGATCCAGGCATTGAAATCCCCCAGAATTAACCACCTAGAGAACTCCAGCACCCTGTCGGTGACAAAGTCCGCTAACTCCTGTAGGAAATCCCCATCCCATCTCGGAGGACAACAGATGAGGAGAATCCTGCAACCTGCACCTGGACCCCCATGCACTGCCACACATTCAAATGATGAGGTAGACCCCACTGGATGTACAGAGAAGTTCAGGCTGGATCTAAAGCAGATATCCACTCCCCTGCCCTTGCGTTCCCTCCTCGGCAGTGCACTACAGAGTACCCAGCGGGGACCAATGCCTCTAATACTGGCCCAGTGTCGTCCTCCAGTCAGGTCTCAGTGATGCAAGCCAGGTCGACTGAGGAAATCAAGTCCGCAATAACCGTAGTCTTATTCCTCATCAACCTAGCATTGCAAAGCACCACCTGAAGGGGACTAACAGAGACTGCCGACCCTCTAGCCACCTGCCCACTCAGTCCAGTGAGAGCCCTAAGGACAGGAACCAGACAGACCGGGCCCCTCTCAAGGCACTGTCTATACCCAGGGTGCCTCCTATTCCAAATCAACCCACTATTATTCACCCTGCAGCACTAGCAGTACCCTGCCATCTGCCCCCTAACCCCTCACTATACCCACCCCCTGGCATCGTCTCAGTGCAACCACCGGCAGGGGGACATCCACAAAGGGACAGAGGTCGTGCAGCAGGGACACAGCATAAGATATTTGAGGGGGCCCAAGACCTAAGCACATTTCCTAGTAAAAACCCTGAAACTTATTAAAACAATAAAAGACTAAAACAAAACTGACTATTCTAACATTAACACTATTCATAGCCACTAACAAGTGTCCCCAGCTAGACAACAGAATTGCGGCTCAAGCCCTCCAATTATGTTGTCCTGCCTGAACTCTCCCTGGTGTACTAAAACTAACCAACTTTTATATTACTATTTATATATCAATCACTCGTTCCACTCGTTCCCACACAGATGAAATGGGGCCATGGAGTTTTGCAGTGGGTTCACTCGGTGCTCCTCCACCTAAATCACCACCAGCAGCGTGTATACTGGGCCGCACTTTCACTCACTACATAGCCACCACTACTACCAGGAAGTGAGCAAAATGGAGCTGCAAGCTAGGTAATTTTTATTTATTCAGTGAGTAAGGGATGCCAAAATTACAGTATGTGGAGAGCGGCTGGTGCAGCTTGTAATGGTGGCAGCTCCATTTATATCTGTATCTTTAGCGGCAGCAAATGGTCATACAGAGCCGAAAGGACAGCAGCAGCCATTTTTGATCACAGCAGAAGCTGCATCTTCACAGTGTCTTCCCTGCCTCTCTAAGCAGCAGAAGAATTGGGGAATTGCTCTCCTGGCCCCACAAACTCCAGAAATGGGGTTGGGGAGCTTAGCAGCAGCTAGCAGTTTCACTTACATGTTGAACCACATCAGCAGTCTGACTGCCGTTGTCCCCCCCCATTCCCGTGTCTGTCTTTCAGTTATGCGGATATCTGCCAGCTGACCTTACACACGACAGGCAGTACAAGAGGTGAGAAGAAAAAAATTACTCACCTTAGTAATGTTGTTTCTTCTAATGGAGTCTTGCTGTATTCTGACAATAGCAGTGAGTCCCAACCTTCAAACTGCCCCGGAGATGAAAGAGTTAACTTTCCATGCCAGGCATGGAAGAAAAAATTACTCACCTTAGTAATTGCTTTTCTTCTCATGGAGTCTTGCTATATTAGGACTTATTGCAGTTAGCCACTGCACTTGAACTGCCCCGGAGAGGAAAGAGTTAACTCCAGAGAATCTGGAGTTCTAAAGCGCGAGGGCGCTATACCAAAGCTCTATCTGGGCAGTTTCAAATGAAACTGTCAGATCTTTACGAAGCTAACACTAAGCAACAAGTCTGTGTGGAAAGCTCTACACTAGGCAAATGGCTACCTACTAGTAGTAATAACAACAATAGAAACAACAATAGAAACAACAATAACAATAATAAGAATGAATAATGGTATTATTAGTTTTCCCCCCTGACAAGCACTATTAGGAACCCCCCCTTCCCCCAAAGACTCAAGTCCAGGAAGGGGGCCAACAAATCACTCAACCAGAAAACCCTAGTTCCCTAACCCTAAATAAAAGAGGGTGAAGGGAAGAACTACAATGGCATGACACAGTGCTTGCACTAATTTGCCACCCCCACCCCAGTAGAAGTTCTGAGAGGGGCAGGTTGGGAGGTGGTCCTAATATAGCAAGACTCCATGAGAAGAAAAGCAATTACTAAGGTGAGTAATTTTTTCTTCAAACACCATGAAGTCTTGCTATATTAGGATCTATTGCAGATACACAGCAGTACCTCCATGGAGGAGGGTCAGAACCTACTTAGGAAATAGGCTCTGAAGCACAGCTGTGCAAAAGCGAACATCTCTCCTGGACTGAAATCCAGGAATAATGCTTAGTAAAAGTGTGAACTGTCTTCAAGTAACAGCTCGACAGATTTCCAGAATGGGAATATCTCTAGCAGCTGCTAGAGATGCAGCTGTACACCTGGTGGAGTGAGCCCTCAGTCTGAGGGGCTCTCCTACCTAGTCTTTGATAACAAAAATGGATACAAGAGACAATCCACCTTGCAATTGTCCTCTTAGTGGCAGGTTCCTTTGCCAACCTTGCCCTAAGTAAGGAAGAGTTGGAGGATTCAAACCTGTGACCCTTAGTGCGTTACAAATAGTAGCATAAGGCTCTTTTGACGTCCAAGCTGTGCAGTCTCCTCTCACCTGAGGAAGAATGCTCAGTGAAAAAATCCTGGGAGAGAGATGGATTGGTTCAGGTGGAAACCTGAAACCACTTAGGGACAAACCCTGTGTTAGTCCCTAGGGACTGTCTTATCCCTGTGGGAGAAAAATCTTCTTCCACTGCCAGGGCCTGTAGTTCACTTATGCGCCTGGCAGAAGTGAAACCACCAGAAAAACCATTTTCCAAGTGAGAGCTTGAGCTCTGCTGGGACAGAGGTCCAAAGGGATTTCATTAACTGAGCAATGCAAACATTCGGGCTCCATGCAGGAGCTGGTTCCCGAAAAAGGAGGGTTGGTGTGAAGCAACCCCTTAAAAAATTGGAAAACACAGGTTGAGAAGAAAAGGAAGCAGGCTTCCCTGCTTGCAGAAAAAAACAGAGACAGCTGCCAAAGGAACCCTTAAGATAGCTGGCCTAAGACCTAAAGAATTTAAAATGGACCAAAAAGTCCAGAAAATGGGCAGATAAGCAGACTGTGGTATAATCTGCTTCTCAGCGCACCAGACTGAAAACCTGTTCCACTTAGAATTGTAAGTGGCGCCAGTGAAAAAGCTTCCTTGAAGCCTTTAAAATATCCGTGACACCTTGAAAAAGGTGTAAATCAGCAAATTCTAACTCCTCAAGAGCTGCCTTGAGAAGGAGGAATTTGAGGTTCGGATACCACACTCTCCCTTGTGCAAAGGCCAGTAAGTCGTGGACTCTGGGCAAGCTCAGGGTAGGTGGACTGTCAGGACAGAGACAATGGGTACCAGGGCTGTCTGGCCCAGCTTGGAACAATCAGAATCGCTTTGCAAGGCTGAGATCTGATTTTACTAGTACCCTGAAAGAAAGGAAAAGGGAGGAAAGGTGAACAGAAACTTCCCTTTCCAATCCAAGTGAAAAGCATCCAGGTGGCTGATCCCAGCACTGGAGGCCTCAACAAAACAGAGAAAGTTAGTGGTTATCTTGGGCTGCAAAAGATCTATCTGAAAATGAGCCCCATCTGGCAAGGACTGAACCCAGCACCTGAGGATTCAGAGCCCAATCGTGATGGCCCTGAGAATCCTGTTGAGGGCATCTGCCAGGGCATTGTCCTTCCCTGGGAGGTGAACTGCTATCAGGGAGGTGTTCAGGAGTAAGCCAGAGACCACCACTTCATTGCTTGTGCACAAGGCTGATGACCGAGTGCCCCCTGCCTGTTGATGTACCACATTATTGTGGTGTTGTCTGTCCTGACTTGAACTACCTTGTTCTGGACAGAAGCTGAAAACTCCTAAGAGCTAGAAGACAGCTCTGAGTTCCAAAAATTGATGTGGAGCAGAGATTCCTAGGAGACCACACTCCCTAGTGGACAGGTGGCCTGAGCTCCCTCACCCTAACACAGGAGCATCCGTGGTGAGGAATGAAGAGGACCCCTAGTTTTAGATTGCTTTGATCCTGCCACAGTGTAAGGCCAGGATCAGGGATTGGGTCACTAGAACCAATTTGGAAGGAATCCCTCCTTTGGGACCAATAGGCCCTCAGATGGAACTGAATGTCCCTCATCTGGAATCTTGCTCCCTGCACTACAGCTGTGGAAGCAGCCATGTGCCCTAGTAGTTGTAGCAAATGCTTTGCTGGTCAAGAGACTGCAGAGTAATGGAAGATGCCAGGGCAAGAGACTGCCTACCCTTTTACAGGGAGAAATGCCCGGCTAACTTGTGTTCAACTCTGCACCTATGAAAGTTAGTACCTGAACTGGTTCGAGAACTGACTTTGGTAAATTCAGCAGGAATCCCAGAAAGGTGAGAAGCTGCTGGGTGACTTGCAAGTGGGATTTTACTTGATCTGGAGACTGACCCACTAAGAGCCAGTCATCCAGGAAAGGAAACAAAGCAATCCCTTGCCTTCTTAAAAGAGCCACTACCACAGCTAGAATTTCTTGAATACCCTTGGCGCAGAGGTAAGGCCGAAGGGCATTGCCCTGAACTGGTAGTGGCCTGAGGGTAACCTGAGGTACTTTCGGTGAGAAGGCCTGATCAAGACATGAAAAAAAAAAATAGGCATCCTTGAGGTCCAGGAAAGCTAGCCAGTCCCCTGGCCTCAGCCAGAGTTAACATTTTTAACTTTGTTTTCAAAAGATGCTTGTTCAGGTACCTTAAATCTGAGATGGGCCGCCAATCTCCTGCCTTCTATAGGTTAAGAAAGTATCATGAGCACAGCCCCTTGCCCCGGTGGCAAGGAGGGACCCTTTCTACTGCTTTGCAGTTCAGAGGAGAAGAAACCTCTGCTCCCAAAGCAAGGGATTCTGAAGGATTTGCAGGTGGACCTGTCTGGCTCTCATCTTTGGAAACTGTTTGAAGCTGAGAACCAGACCTATTACTTCCAGAACCCACTTGTCCGAGTTAGGGACACACAGTTCTGGCTGAAATAAAAACCAACCTGCCCACTGGTATAGGAGAATCGGCCCTGGGCACCCCATCAGGGTGCCTGCTTGTCAATAGTCTTAGGCTAAGGGAAGGGGGACGGTTTACTTGTGCCCCGTCTATCTCTGCCTCTGAAGAGACCCCTCTGGCGAAAGCAGAGGAGGCCTGAGCCTCTACCTGGGCACTTTTGTAGGTAATCATCCATGTTTTTCATATAGCTTTCTGTTTGTTCCTCAAACAGAGAATTACCCACAACAAGAAACAAATCCATAGACTTTGACAGAGTATCTTGGGACATATTAGTGCATCTGAGCCATGCCAACCTACGGAAAGCTACAGAAGTGGTCATGACCCTAGAGAAAACAAGATTAACACCAACAGCAGTATGAACTTGAACTGAGAGGCTTCAGTGCCATTAGCAGCCACCTGTTCCAACCCGCTAGACTGGCCATGGGCCTGCTTGGCTAACTGCAATACTCGTCCCACCTAGATTTCGAAATCTAGCCACATAAGCCATACAACTTGCCTGTCTGAGTCCACAGAAGCTGCCATATACTGTTTTCTCCATGGCATCAATCCTCCTGGAATCCTATTCAGGAGGATGTGAGAGCAGGGACTAGCCTGACACAGGCTGCAGCTTGTACCACACCTACATGACTACACTGCTCAGTGAGGAAGTCTGTAACAGAGCCTGATGAAATACACCTTCTGTCCATTTTTTATCTTACAGGAGGGACAGAAAGAAGAATCTTATAAATTCTAGTTGTTTACTTCCTAAATGACTTATGCAAAGGAAAGACAACCTCCTAGCCCATCATTCCTACATAATCAGGCTCCCCTTTACTCATCCATAGCCTCCTCTAAAGGAAGCTGGGGGGATTCTGCAAGCTTTTTGTAAAACATAAACTGAGAAAGGGACTCAGACAGAATAGGAGGAGATTCTAAAAGTCTGTCTGGAGAAATGTCCGCTTAAGTGGGCACGTCCAGACCCTACCAGCCACACATGTATTGATCAATTTTCCTCCTCCCACTCCTGTGGTTCATAACAATTCCTCAACATCATAAACCTGAACCACTGGAACTGAACGAGCCACCTTTTACCAACTGTAGATGGTTCGACAGGACCTAGAAACAGTGACTGGACAATCTGTATGGCTTAACTACTCCTGCAGCAGTTGGAGAGACAATCTTGGACTCCAAACCTACTGATTTCTCTGTCATATTCTTATTTCTTTTTTTTTTTTTTTTTTTAACTGGTTCCTCTGAACCATCCTTTTGCCCGAGGAAGTCTAGCCCTGGTCAGAGGGCACTCCCTCTGGTCCAGTGGGTACTAGACTGGGCTGGCCATCCGGGTCAGCGGACTTTTTGGCCAATAGTTCCCTGAGCCGGCCCTATCTCTTTTCAGGGTGGCTGCAGAGAAATTTTAAACACCTGGCAGTCTGACAGGAGGTGGTCAGCCCCCAGACAGTAAACACAAGTGGTGTGTGGGACAGCCTTGGCAAAGGCTTCCCCACAGCATCACAGTGTTGAAACCCAGTGGGCCCGGTTTTTCTTTTTGGGTTTCCCAGACATAATGCCAGCCTAACCAAAAACTTGCCCTTTTATGGCCGTGCGAAACAAAGACACCCTTATCGGTTCCTAACTGTTTCACGGTATTTGAAAACCCTATTTAAAATCAAGGGTTTTTTAGAACCGATAAGAACCGGGTACCGCACTCTAAAAGCCCAAAACTTTAAAACGTTAAAATAAGCAAACCAATCAGTTCAAAACCGAACCGATAACTAAATTTCCACACAGACTTTTCATTTTGTACTTACGGTTTACCAGATAGAGCCTTAACCGAAATGCGGTAAAATAATTACTTTTTGGTGGTTCAAATGAACCGAAAATACTCGCTTGACCGACCGAGCTGAAGGAGCTGATCTCCGGAGCGACTGTTCAGTGAAGCGGAGTAAAGAATCTGACAGTTTCATTTGAAACTGCCCAGATAGAGCTTTGGTATAGCGCCCTCGCGCTTTAGAACTCCAGATTCTCTGGAGTTAACTCTTTCCTCTCCGGGGCAGTTCAAGTGCAGTGGCTAACTGCAATAAGTCCTAATATAGCAAGACTTCATGGTGTTTGAACGCTGAGCTCGAGCTCGGTTGAGACTCTGTCTGTTATTCTTCAAACTCAAACCGTCAGATCTTTGCGAGCTAAACTCACTGAGGCCCTGTGTGGAAGCTGTAAACCTACACTAGCCAACTGGCTACTAAACATAAAAACACATTTTTTGGTCCCAAAACAAAGACTCAAGTCAGGAGACCCAAAAAATGAAAACACAACACCCACTCACCCCAAGAAAAAGGGGGTGAAAAGAACAAGAGTGGCACCTACTGAGTGCCAACACTGCACTGCCCACCCATCCCAAAAACAGAGGTTCTGAGAGGGACAGGCAGGGAGGTCAGAATACAGCAAGACTCCATTAGAAGAAACAACATTACTAAGGTGAGTAATTTTTTCTTCAAACAACATGAAGTCTTGCTGTATTCTGACAATAGCAGACTACAAAGCAGTACCTCCATGGAGGAGGGACAGAACCTACTTAGGGAATAGGCTCTGAAGCACAGCTGTGCCAAACCGAGCATCACTCCTAGCCTGGATATCCAGGGAGTAATGCTTGGTAAAAGTGTGAACTGTTTTCCAGGTAGCTGCTTGACATATCTCTAGAATAGGGCTGTCCCTGGCAGCAGCCAGGGAAGCAGCTGTACCTCTGGTAGAGTGAGCCCTCAGGCCTGAGGGTGGAACCTTACCCAGTTTTTCATAACAAAATTGGATACAAGAGACAATCCACCTGGCAATGGATCTTTTAGTAGCAGGTTTCCCTTTACCAACCTCATCATAAGTGAGGAACAGTTGGAGGGAGTCAAACCTGTGACCCTTGGTACACTCTATGCAGTAGCTAAGGGCTCTTTTCACATCTAAACTGTGCAGCCTCCTCTCGCCAGAGGAGGAATGGTCAGTGAAGTACACAGGAAGAGACATAGATTGATTAAGGTGGAAATCTGAAACCACCTTAGGCAAGAACTTCCTGTTAGTCCTGAGGACCACCTTATCTCTATGAAAGGGGATAAAATCAGGCTCCACTGACAAAGCTTGTAATTCACTTATGCGTCTGGCAGAAGTGATGGCTACCAGAAACACAGTTTTCCAAGTCAAGTACTTAAGCTCTGCTGAAGACAAAGGCTCAAAGGGGGGTTGCATAAGCTGAGCAATGCAAACATTAAGGTCCCAAGCAGGGACAGGGTCCCTGAATGGAGGGTTGGTGTGAAGCAATTCCTTGAAAAACTTGGAGAATACAGGATGAGCTGAAAGAGAAGAGGGCTTACCTGCTGAAATAAAGGCAGACACAGCTGCCATATGCACTTTCAGTGTAGCTGGTCTCAGTCCCAAGCTATTTAAGTGGACCATATAATCAAGGACTGTGGGCAAATCAGCAGATTCTGGGGAAATATGCTTCCCAGAGCACCATATGGAAAACCTTTTCCATTTGGAATTATAAGTAGTCCTGGTGGAAGGTTTTCTAGAAGCCTTCAGGATATCCATTACACCTTGGGAAAGGTGTAAATCAGCAAACTCTAACTCTTCAAGAGCCAGGCCTTGAGATTGAGAGATTTGAAGTTCAGGTACCAAACCCTCCCCTGAGCACAGGTTAACAGGTTGTAATTTCTGGGAAGACACAGGGGAAGATGGACTGCTAAGGACAGTAGGAGTGGATACCAGGGCTGTCTGGCCCAATCTGGAGCAATCAGGATCATCTTGCAGGGTTGAGATCTGATTTTGACTAGCACTTTGAACAGGAGGGGGAGCATAGAGAAACTTCCCTTCCCAATTGAGAACTAAGGCATCCAGGGGGACTGAGCCCAACACTGGGGGCCTGCAGCAAAAAAGGGGAAGTTGGTGATTGTCTGGGGCTGCAAAAAGATCTATCTGCGGGGTGCCCCATCTGGAAAATATCACCTCCAAGACCAGGGGGTCCAGTGACCATTCGTGATGGCCCTGGGAAATCCTGCTGAGAGCATCTGCCAGGACATTGTCCTTGCCTGGGAGGTGAACTGCCATGAAGGAGGTGTTCAGGGAGTAAACCAGAGACCACAACTTCATTGCTTCGTTGCACAAGGCCGTAGACCGAGTGCCTCCTTGCTTGTTGATGTACCACATTGTGGTGGTGGTGTCTGTTCTGACCTGTACAACTTTGTTCTGAACAGATTTGGAAAAAGCTTGAAGTGCTAGAAATACTGCTCTGAGATCCAACAGATTGATGTGGAGCAGAGATTCCTGAGGAGACCACAGCCCCTGTGTGGTGAGGTCGCCCATGTGAGCCCCCCACCCCAAGAGGGAGGCATCTGTAGTAAGGATTAAAGAGTGAGACTGAGTGACAAAGGGAACCCCTTGTCTCAGATTGTTCTGATCCTGCCACCACTGTAGGGCCTGGATCAGGGTTCGAGTTACTGGGATCAATTTGGTCAGAGGGTCCTTCTTTTGAGACCAAAAGGCCCTCAAATGGAACTGAAAGTCCCTCATCTGAAATCTTGCTCCCTGCACTACTGCTATAGAAGCAGCCATGTGCCCCAGGAGCTGAAGAAAATGCCTTGCTGGTCGAGACACCTGCTGGGTGAATGAGGAGGCCAGAGAGACCAGGGTCCTTGCCCTGTCCAGGGGAAGGAAGGCTCTGGCCTTCTCTGTGTCTAGCTCTGCACCTATGAAGATGAGGAGCTGGACAGGCTCTAGAACTGACTTTGGAAAATTTAGAAGGAAACCCAAGGAAGTGAGAAGTTGCTGAGTTATCTGTAAGTGTAACTTGACTTGGTCTGGGAACTGGCCTACTATGAGCCAGTCATCCAGGTAAGGGAAGATGGCAACCTTCTGCCATCTTAGAGCAGCAACAACCACTGCTAGGCATTTTGTGAATACCCTTGGAGCAGAGGTGAGGCCAAAGGGCATTGTTCTGAACTGGTAATGGCCTGAGGGCAGCTCGAACCTGAGGTACTTTCGATGGGAGCTTCTGACAAGAATATGGAAGTAGGCATCCTTGAGGTCCAGGGACACTAGCCAGTCCCCTGGCCTTAGGGTAGAATAATTTCCAGAGTCACCATTTTGAATTTTGGTTTTAAAAGGTGCTTGTTTAAGTATCTGAGATCCAGGATGGGCTGCCATTCTCCTGTCTTTTTTGGGGTAAGGAAGTACCTGGAGTACAACCCTTTGCCCTGGTGTAGGGGTGGAACCCTTTCCACAGCTCTGAGAGCTAGGAGGGAAGAGACCTCTGCCTCTAAGGCAAGTGCCTCTGATGGACTTGCAGGTGGAAAGGATCTGGTTCTCATCTTTGGAAACTTTTTGAAGCTTTGAAGCTGAGAACCAGTCCCTGGCTTACTACTTCCAGGACCCATTTGTCTCATGTCAGAGACTCCCAGTCCTGAACAAAGTAAGCCAGCCTGCCCCCTACAGGTAGCTGAGAATCGGCCCGGACAACCTCATCAGGGTGCCTGTTTGGCAGGGGCTTTGGGCTGAGGGGTGGAAGCAGGCCTGCTTGTACCCCGTCTGCCTCTCCCTCTAAAGAACCCCCTCTGAGCACAAGCAGAAGAGGAGGCCTGGGCTTGGTAAAAGGCCTATGAAAAGGCCTACCCCTGCCCCTGGGAAGCTGCCTTTGAGGAGTGGCCTGCCTTTCCTTGGCCTGTGCACTCCTATAGGTGGTCCTATAGAGAATTACCCACAACAGGAAAATCCATGGCCTTAGTCTGGGTATCCTGTGACAGGCTAGTACATCTGAGCCAAGCCATTCTTCGAAGTGCCACAGATGTAGTCATGACTCTAGATGACACATCATTGGAGTCCACTGCAGCATGGAATTACACCTTGGATGCCTCAATACCATCAGCAGCCACCTGCTCCAGCTCCTTGGCAAGCTGGCCAGGGACCTGTTTTGCTAGGGCCATAACAGTGTCCCATCTGGATTTTTGATACCTAGCAGTATAGGCCATATAATTGGCCTGTCTGAGTCCCAAGGATGCTGCCATGTAGTTTCTTTGCCATGGCATCAATCCTCCTGGAGTCCTTGTCCGGGGGTGTGTGAAGCCAAGGGAATGTTTGCCTTATCACAGGCTGCAGCCTGCACTACTCCAACATGGCTGCATTGTTGTGTAAGAAACTACGTGTCAGAGCCTGACAATGTATACCTCTTGTCCATTCTCTTATCCACAGGAGGTATAGTGTTAGGAGTCTTTAAAATCTTAAATGTCTGTTTCCCAAAGATTTGTGCAGGAATAGACAGCCTCCTAGACTCTGGGATATCCATCATTTCCACATAGTCAGGCTCCTCCTGGTCATCCACAGCTTCTTCCATAGGAAGCTGGAGGGTTTTAGCCACTTTTTTATAAAAGATGAAATGGGAGGGGGACTCAGAAAGCCTAGGAGGAGACACTCCTGAAGGTCTGTCTGGGGAGATGTCCGGGTCAATGGGCACATCCAGACTTTCAAATCCACATTCACTTTCCTCATACTCCTCTTCCTCCTCCTCCAGTTCATAAAATTCCTCTAAATCATACTCTTGAACCGGTGGAACCGGCTGAACCGAGCGACTGCCTGATGGTGCCGGTTCGGTCGGAACCGGGGAAAGCGCCTGGACAATTTTGATCGCTTTGGCTATTTCTTCAGCGGTTGGAGAGGAAAGTTTTGGATCCATACCAGCTGATTTTTCTTTTCTAGTTCTTTTAGCCAGAACCGACTCCTCAGAATTGGCTCTCCTTTTACCAGAAGAAGTCTCGCCCTGGTCAGAGGGCACTCCTTCTGGTTCAGTTTGAACCGAACCGGGCTGGCCATCCGGTTCAGCGGACTTTTTGGCCTCCCTATCCCTGAGCCTACCAGCTCTCTTTTCTAGGGTAGCTGCAGGGAAATTTTTGCAAATCTGGCAGTCTGCATTGAGATGGTCAAACCCCAGACAATAAACACAAGTGGTGTGGGGGTCAGCCTTAGCAAAGACTTCCCCACACACACACTGCAGTGTTGAAACCAGTGGGTCCGGTTTTTCTTTGGGTTTCTCGCATAGTGCCAGTCCTAACCAAACTTACCTTTATGGCAATCCACCAGGCAAGACCCTCTTATCGGTTTCCCAACCGTGTCTGGTCGTGGAAGCATTAATAAAATCCGGGTTTTAGAAGCGATAAGAACCGGTAACCACACTCTAAAAGCACAATTTAAGATTTTTTAACAACTTGATCGGTTCAAACCGAACCGATAAACCGTTTACAAGTGCCACACAGAATAGAATAAAATAAAACCTATCTAGTACTCACGAATACCACAGACAGAGACTGAACCGACAGGTTACGGTTTAAATTCGGTCGAAAACCGAGAAAAACAGTACTTTAACCGACAAATTGAACCGAGCAGAAGGAGAATCTCCGGAGTGACTGTTCAGTGAGGCGGAGTAAAGAATCTGACGGTTTGAGTTTGAAGAACAACAGACAGAGTCTCAACCAAGCTCGAGCTTAGCGTTCCATGCCTGGCATGGAAAGTTAACTCTTTCATCTCCGGGGCAGTTCGAAGGTTGGGACTCACTGCTATTGTCAGAATACAGCAAGACTTCATGTTGTTTGAAATGCCAGTTTTAAAGAAAAGATTTTTTCTGTGATTCTGTTATGTAAAACGGAGATGAGATGACTATTTTGTTTTAACTGTTAAAGTGGACTGTAAGTGGTCAGTTAGTGGTGAAACAGCTAAACTCTGTGTTTTTATGTGAACAGGCCAAACAGTTAAATTTAAGCAATAGGGGATCAGCGGTTTATTTAACTTTTGGGATATGTTTTGCCATGTGCTTTAACTGTAGTACTGCATTTTTTTTAATAAAGATGGAGACCAGTTTATGATTGGTAATATTTAAATATCACAGCAGTAAAGGGTGAGATTTTCAAGATGGTGGCTACTGGATTTTGTTTCATTTTGGAGGATTAATGATACTGTTTAGTGTAGAGGTTTTTTTGGGGGGTGGAGGAAAATGAGATTTGGCAGCTGACCATGTGTTTAAAGAGATTTAATGCACAGTCAGATGACATCTCCCTACCAATGAGATTTCTAGATTTTTTCTTGCCATTTTATAACATTACTTAGCTAACTCTGAGGATCATGAAGTGTGAGGAAAGGCTCAGTGCCTTACGACCCTGGGGTTAGATTAAAGATGGTAACCCAACCTCAGGGGTTCCTTACAGAGCTAGAGTACCGTCTAAAATTAATATAAGTTTTTTAAAAAAGAAGTATGCTACTACCGTTCATATCTGTGGTGCTTTTTCTTTTACCTTTGGGTAGTCAGAAGATGTTTTACCTTATGTTAGTAGGTGTGGTGTGTGGAACAGCACTCTGTCTGGCAGCTGACATATCTAGTGTTGCTCCCCCCCCACACACACACATCATCAGCATTGTGATGTCACCGATGGAATCACAACAGCTACTCAGGAAGAGTCAGTAGCTGCCTGGTCAATCACCTGTGATGTCACAGTCAATGAGGTCACAATGCTGACAATGCAGTGGAGGGAATAGCACTAGATATGTCACCTGCTAGGCAGAGTGCTGTTCCACACATCCAGCATAATATTCTCACATAAAAAACTTTCCAATGAACAAAACAAAATGCTTCAGAAATAAAAAGTTGCAACTACTTCTTTAAAATTTGTAACATTTTCCTGTCTGCTATTTTTGACTCTCTTTAATACTTTTATTGAACTAAACTCTTTTTTAGTTTTCTAAATTAATGTTTTGATAGCTTACATTATAATAGTCTTTTTCAAACCAGTGGATGAGATTTGGATGCTAGATTACAGAAGCCAAAATCTTGTTTAGTATAGTTAACCCAATAGTTGTGTTTTTTTTCAATGCAGTGTTTCCAATTCTAATATACGTTACAGTTTGGGGAGTGGTTGCAGTTTGTTCAGTAAATGAAATGATACATTTTTGAAGTGTGGGGATTGGGGACTCCCATTCTTAACAGAACCAGCTGCTTTTCAGGTTTTTATTACAGGTTGTAAGATGTGATGGGGCTCCATCCCCATACACTCCCATTTTTTTGTTTATATACAAGCACGACGCAACTTGATATGAACATGAGGGTATACCATGTACAGGGTGACCATGATTGAGCACTTACAAAAAGGGTGACTCAATCACGGTGCCTGTGTACAGGGCTACCTGGCAGAGTAGCAAGCGGATACCAGCATGGGTGAGGTAGGGCAAACGAATGTACATGCATATATATGCGTGTGGGGAAGGGGAAGTGGAGGGAAGGTATGTGGGAGGGGGTGTAGCAGGCTGCTGCCGAGCTGGACCACTAACATGGTGGGGTGGGTGGTCGCTTGGGAGGTGCAGGGTACAGGTCCGGCGCGGTGTTTTTTGGTTTTTTTTTGCTGGCAGGTAACATTTATTTTCCCAACTTTTTCACCTCAACATGCACCCCCTGGGTTGAGAATTCATTAGCAGAGAGTGCGGGGGCTAAGCCCTGCATTAAATAAAAACCCATAGTTCTCGGGTGCCGTCTTTATCCTCACCAAGCTGTGTATCATTAAATTCATTTTCGCCGATGTACACTCGCCGAAACGGCGATCGCTATTCCGCGATCACCATTATCACATGGGACCAAACATGAGTATTACATGAGCCTGGAGTTTTGGGTGGGGCTTTACTTGCTATTTTAGATCACTTTCTAATGGTCCTCTGCTGTGTTGAGTTGATGGGCCACAGCTTAAGGGCGACACATCTGGGCGACAGAATGGGGTGGCAATCAGCAGATGCTGCAACCTAAGTGTAAAGCCGTAAGGTGCTTTGTTATTTAATTTCAAGTGTATATGACGTGTAAGTTTGCTATAAATGAGTGGAAACATCCAGCATCAATACATCAGACACAGTAAGTAACAAACTCTGACCAGAGCCGATAGGGCTGCAGCTGAGGAATTTGGAGTAAAAATATTTTAAATTACCAAAGTTACAAGCGTATATTTGAAAAATAATCTATTTTTTATACATTTTGTCATGTTTTTATGTTTATATGGCAAGATAACATAATGTGTGATAATAAATATTTTGTGTTTAGAAAAACTAATCAATGTTGGACTGGCTCATTGGTATAGCAGTAGCACTACCACTTGCAGTGCCGGTGACCAAAGTTTGAGAACGAGCTCTGGATTGCTGGGAACAAACTGGGGGAGGAGGACTGAGTATCACAACAGGATGCTTCCTTCCCTGGGGTGGGAGGTTTGCCATCCCCACTGCCATACTGCCACTTGGGGGGTGACCACAGGTGGTAGTATAGCTAGAGGAGACACCAGGGGAGGGACGAACACTGCCTAGATCCAGATGTGACACTACACCTCTGCATATGTCTGCAACCCCCAGATCACTCTGTATGCTGTGGTCATGGAGTGGGTGTAAACCTACCAAAATGGCCCTTGCATGCCTGAGTGACAGAGCACCTGGCACCATCCCAGATCTCTCCTGCCTGTCCCGTGGCCCCAGCTTCCCAACAAACCATCAGAAAGTCGGGGGGGCCTCATCCCCACCTGGTGAGGTAAACCAAGGCTTCATGTGGGAGATCATTGCTACCAGAGTGCAGGTACAGGGGACAACAGCCAACTGGATACCTTGGCGACTCCCAATGGAGTTGGTGTGCAGATGGCTGGGGGAATAAAACATTCAAAGAAAAAAGGAAAGAAAAACTAGTCAATGTCTGTGGTTTTATTTTAATGTAATTTTTAGGCACGTCATAATAATACAATATGACGATATGAAAAAATTACTCACCGCAGTAATCTTCTTTCTTCCATGGGGTCCTTTAGCATCAGTAACTTTTTACACTTAGCTGGCTAGGTGCAGTTGCCCCGGAGGTGTACCTTTAAGATATTTTTTAATGAGAGTAGGACCAGCCAATCAAAAGACAGAAGGGGGAGTGAACTGAGTGAGAGCTGTTGACTGCTTCAGAATTTTTTCAAGGAAAAACGAGGGCAAATGCCCCGAAAAAGAATTAACCGGATTCAAAAAACATGCAAATGTCCAAAAGTGGAAATAGAAACAGCAACACGAGGTAAAAACTCATCAATAACAAACGCCAAATTTGGTAAAAGGTGACGTAAGAGCCCTTGTCCGACAGGTGAAATGGGGAGGAAGGGTTGGAGCTTATTGATGCTGAAGGACCCCATGGCAGAAAGAAGATTATTGTGGTGAGTATTTTTTTCTTCTTACCCCAGGAGTCCTTTAGCATCAGTAACTTTTTGCAGACTACCAAGCAGTACCAAGTGGGAGGTGGGCAGAGAATCTACTTAGGAAAGAAGCTCTGCAGAACTGCCCTTCCAAATTTGGCATCAGATCTGGTCTGCACATCCAAACTATAGTGTTTCACAAAGGTGTGCACAGATTTCCAGGTAGCTGCTTTGCAGATATCCAGTAGGGGAATGTCCCTTGCTGCTGCAAGTGAGGCTGCAGTGCCCCTGGTGGAATGGGCCCTGAGCCCCACTGGAGGTTGTTGACCAGCTTTCTCAAAGCAGAATTTAATACAACAGACCAACCAAGAAGAAATAGTTCTCCTGGTAGCTGGTCTTCCTCTGCCTACATCCCTATAGGTGAGGAACAACTGAGTGGAAGAGCTTCTGGACTGTCTAGTATGCTCTAGGTAGTGAAAGATGGCTCTTTTGACAGCCAAGCTGTGGAGCTTTTGCTTGCCAGGAGTGGATGGCTCAGTAAAGAAGACAGGCAGAGTAATGGACTGGTTCTAGTGAAACTCTGAAACCACCTTTGGCAGAAGTTTCCTATTTGTCCTGAGCTCAACTTTATCATTGTGAGAGATGATGTAATTTGGCTCAGTGCACAGGGCCTGTAGCTCTGAAATCCTCCTGGCAGACATAATGGCTACCAGGAATATGGTCTTTGAAGTTACAAACTTGATGTGGGCCGTGGACATAGGCTTGAAAGGTGGATTCATTTTATTTTTATTTTATTTTAGTCTTTTGGTAACCAGGTAAAGTCCACTAGGCTCAAGTGCCTGTTTTCAGGGGTGACCTGGGAGCACTGGGCGGTTAAGTGACTTGCTCAGAGTCACACAGTATGCAAGTGGAGGTTGTGAGAATCAAACTCGGGTCTGGTCTGCTGGATGTACCAAACTTGTTCACAACTCACTCCTCTAACCTCTAGGCTATACTGCCAGCCCATGAGCCCATACATTAGCCCATCTATGCAAAGGTTCAGGCTCCAAGGAGGAACAGGCTCCCTGGTTGGAGGTGCAAGAGGCCTTGGAAAAACTGTTTAAAAATGTCATGGGGAAAAAACTGATTTCTTCCTTCCCACCGAAAGGTATGCTGAAATTGCCGCCAGGTGTAGCTTGAGTGAAGATGGTTTCAAGCCTGACGCCTGTAGGTGTACCAGGTAGTCTAGCAGCTGAGGGTCTGAAGCTGACAGGGTTTGACCTTTAGCTTGCACCAGAGGAAAACCCTTTTCCATTTGGCTGCATAAGTCTTCTTTAGTGTTCGGTTCTTTAGCCATCCTCAGTATCTTAAGGACCTGTTCAGAGTACTGTGAGGATGGAAACTCTAACTCCTCAAGAACCAGACTTTGAGGTGAAGAGAGTGTACGTCTGGGTACTGCACTCCTGTCTGAGGAAGGGTCAGCAGGGAGCGAGTTGGAGGCAGGCGAATGGGCCTGTTGCAGGACATTGAGAGAAGGAAAGGGTACCAGGCATGCCTGGGCCAGTCTGTAACCACTAGGATCATGGATGCAGGCTGCTGCCTGAGTTTCAGCAAAACCCTGAATATCAGGGGAAAGGGAGGAAATATGTATTGAAATCTCCATGACCAGTCCAGGATCAGGGTATCCAGAGGAAGTGTTCCCGGAACTATGGGCCTGCAACAGTACTGAGGAAGCTGAAAATTAAGAGGCGAGGCAAACAGATCGACGTCTGGTGTGCCCCACTGCCTGGACACTGTGGCTAGTACTTGCTTGTTCAGTGTCCATTCACTCTGACCTTGACTGATGCAGCTTAAAGCATCCGCCAGAGTACTGAGTTTGCCTGGGAGGTGAATAGCTGAGAGGCTGTCTCCCAGGGAGAATGCTAGAGACCAGAGCTTCCAAACAGAGTATTCCTGATCTGGTACCACCCTGCTTGTTTATGTAGAACATTGCAGTGGTGCTGCCCATCCGTATTTGAACCGCCTGCCCTTCTATGCTGTGAGCGAAAGCTTTGAGCGCTAGTAAGACTGCTTTGAGTTTCAAAGATTTATGTGCAACTGTGACTCTTTTGGAGTCCAGTTGCCGCTTACTGAGGCACAGTCTAGATGAGCTCCCCAGCCCAACAGGGAGGCATCTGTGGTGATCACCTTTGTGGGAAAAGGAGCTTGAAATGGAACCCCTGCCTGCAGATTTGCATGGTCCTTCCACCACAGCAAATTTTCAAGGAACTGCTCCAACACCGGTATTTACTTTGAAAATGTGTTGCTTCTCTGAGACCAGCGAGCTCTGAGGTAGGCTTGCAGGAGACTCATTCTGTACCTGACCCCTGGGACTACTGCAGTCATAGAGGCCATATGTCCCAGAAGTTTGAGGAAATGTCTGGCTAGTCTTGGCTGTCCCTGGGCGAAAGAATCTGCCACTGAAAGGAAACTCTGAATTCTTTCCTGTGGGAGGAAAGCATATCACTTCCGAGTGTCCAGCTGGGCTCCTATGAAGGTGAGCAGCTGGGTGGGTTCCAGGTGAGACTTCTTGAGATTTACCAGGAAACCTAGAGATTCCAGAGTGCGTTCTGTGAGGGAAGGAGATTCTTTGACTTGGCAAGGAGACTTTACTACTATGAGCCAGTCATCCAGATAGGGGTAGAGAGCGACATCCAGTCTCCTGAGATGTGCTGCAACCACTGCAAGACACTTGGCAAAGACTCTTGGGGCTGAGGACAGACCGAAGGGCATTGCAGTGAACTGATAGTGACCTGAAGGAAGTCTGAACCTGAGAAATGTCCTGTGAGATCTCCTTATGGTTATGTGGAAGTAGGCATCCTTTAAGTCGGGGAGGCTAGCCAGTTGCCCTGCTGTAAGGACTGTATGACCAGTGACAGAGTGACCATTTTGAATTTGTTTTTTTTCTGATGTTTGTTTAAATATCTGAGATCTAAGAAAGGCTGCCACTCCCCAGTTTTCTTTTGTGTCAGAAAATACCTAGAGTAGAGGCCCTTGCCCTTCACATGGGTGGGGAACCTCTCCACTGCTCGTAAAACCAGAAGGTTTTGTACCTCCATTTCCAACAGCGGTATCTGTGATGGTGACAGAGGTCATGACACCTGGGTATGCGTGAGGTCTGGCAGCTGCTTGAACTGTAATGACAGACCCTTTTCCACTATCTCCAGCACCCACTTGTCCAATGTGATGAGGGACCAGTGCTGAAGATAGTGAAAGAGTCTGCCTCCAACCGGAAATGGGGAGGCGACCTGGACACTCACATCAGGACTTAGACTGAGAGGCACATGGCTGGGTAGAGGTGGTTCTACTTTGGCCCCTTCTGCTCCTGCCTCTGAAAGACCCCTGTACTGGCTAAAGTCAGATTGGGGATAGGGATTGTAAGGCCTGGGAACAAAACTTCTGCCCCTACTGCCCCTGGGACGGGATCTCTGAGGGGTGTCGGGTTCAGGCTTGGATGAATGACTCTGCCAGGAGGCCTTGTACTCATCGACCTTTTTCATGTAGTCAGTGGTTCTGTAATCAAACAACATATTTTGATCACAGGGAAAATCCATGGCCTTGTTCCGAGTGTCTGTGGTCAGACTGGTTTTTCTAAGCCAGGCGAAGCATCTCAGAGATATGGCATGGGCCATCGCCCTAGAGACTGCATGATTATTGTCATCTGCCATGTGGAATTGGTACATAGTAGCTTCCAAGGCAGTTTCTGATGTATCCACAAGCTCCTGTACCATAGAATCTGAACTGTTGCAGGAGATAGCCTGGACAGATTTCCAAAGGGCTTTCTGATATTTGGCTGTGAATGCCATGTAAGAAGAAAGCCTGAGAAGCAGGGAAGCTGTGGCATACATTTTCTTTGCTATAAAGTCAATTTTCTTGGAATCCTTGTCAGAGGGAGAGGGCGACAAGAAGACTCCAGCTTTCTCACAAGCTGCCTGCTGCACTGTACTCTCATGGCTAGGGTGTGCTGACAGGAACTCGGTACCATTTTCAGACAATTTATATTTTCTCTCAAGCCGCTTATCAACCCCTAGTACTGAAGTGGGGTGTTGAAGCACCTTCATGGTATTTTTTCTAAATGCATTATAGATAGGAACTACCAGGGTCTTTGAGGATGAAAGACCCTTCATCTCCCTATAATCTTCGTCTTCATCGACATCCTGGTTAGGCTCCTGTGTAGGGAGGTCCAGGGTATCCAGCATATTTTGTATAAATGAAAACATAGAGGAAGGATCCTCGTGGTCACCCAGGGGATCCCCAAGTCGAGGGTCTGGGGACTCCTGGGGCTCAAGGCCCTCAAAATCCATGTCAGGGGTATCATAGAATTGATCATCATCTGCATCACCCTCACAGTCTACAGAACAGAGAACTGTGGAAGAGTTAATAGAGGACCCATCTTTTGAAGGGTCTGAAACAGTTACCATGCTTTTTCCATATCTTGCACTGATGGAAGAAACTGTGCAGTTTGTAAGTGCTTTGTTTTTTCTGAATGTTTTAAGCTGCCTGTTGTCTCATTATTGGCTTTCCCAGGAGCAATGGGAGCATATCTGTCTTGACAGAGTTTCTTTTTAGCCACTTCATCAGAGGCTTGATCAAGCTTACTTTTTTCATCACTCTTATTATTTTTCAATTTGTGAGGAACTTCATCTTTGGAAGCTTTATTTTTTGATTGGGATCTGGAGGGTTCCTCAGCACCTCTGCTTTTGGTATTAGTATGTTTTGAATGGCCCCTCATCGGAAACCTTTGATTTACACTCAGCCATAATTATCAAAGGTTTGTCTGCTATGTTCGCCAATTTAAGCAAAGCAAACCAGTTCTGGACCTATGAACTGAGTACAGGTTTCTGTGAAAATGCCACCGGCCAGTCCTGCCCCAGTTAGTAAACTCTATTACTAGTGCCTTTTTTTTTTTTTGTTCTAAAACTGGGATCTATACCAGTGCCAATCTTAACAGAAAACCAGTAATACTCAACTGTGCACAGGTGGCTGCTGGACCCTTATGGACAGTCCTGACACAGATGATACCAAGGTCCAGTAATATAACAAAAAAAGGTTTCCTAAATTGCCCTAGGCACTGTTTAAGTTTGAAATCTACTGTAGGTGCCTCACAGTAAACCCCGTGAGGTCTGAGGTAAAAAACAAGGCAACTGTCCCCAATTCGACAGTTCCCACAATAAATTAGTCAAAAATGAAGGAAACTGTCGAAAATAAACACCTGCGATAAAATTAAGCTTTAAAGTAAATAGTCGCAGTAAAAATAAAGTCTAAAGAGTGCCGTCATGCTTAAAATAAAAAATGTGCGCAGCGCTAATGAAAAAGTAAAAGTTGTCACTCAGCACACTAAAGGAAATGATTTATGAGGAAAACTTTACCCAGGTAAGCACTAGGAGGCTGTCAACAAGGAAAGTTGGGAGACACCTCAGAGGCAATATGCTCAGTCCAGCGGAGGAAAAATTATGAAGAAGTCAACAGCTCTCACTCAGTTCACACTCCCTCCTGTCTTTTAATTGCTGGCCCTACGCTCATTAAAAAATCTCTTAAAGGCACACCTCCAGGGCAATTGCACCTAGCCAGCTAAGTGCAAAAAGTTACTGATGCTAAAGGACTCCTAGGGTAAGAAATCCTGATTATTACCACTGATGGTAATTTATCCATGTATAAAAAAAGGATATTGCAATTATCGTGCAGCATGATATACAGTAATAAACTGTGGTAAAATGTCTTAACTTGCTACTCTGGCACTGTGTCTTTCTTCGGCTGCAATCATGATTTCCATTTCCACATCTTCCTCTAATCAGATTTGTGCTATTTTTCCTAAAACTAGGAATACTGCAGATTATTATGACCAGTTAATCAGTAAATAGTGATGTTTTTACACAATATCATGATAAGAATTTGGTGTATTACACAAATATTGTGCTAATAAAAACGTGATATGATACCACTAGTAATTTTACTATTATTTATTTTACATTCATATATCAAAAAGATTGCTCTATGATAGTACATTAGTATGCGTCATTGGGTCCCTGTAGATAGTAAATAATGGTATGCGTACATTCAAGTGAACTCACCATGGAAAGTACCACAGTAAGGGTTGTTTACTGTGCACTTTTTAGGTCTGTTCATATGGTTGCAGAAGTGAAATAGGAGGTACCCGTAATGAGAGTGATCCCACAGGGGTCTGTCATATGGCCAGTGTCACTTTAGAAACAATAAAGTTGCATTTAAATAAGTCAGCTGTTTTTTTTTCTTCTGTCTTTCCTGAAGTACGAACATGCCTCCCCCAACACACACACACACTTTCACTAGTACACAGCAATTCTGATGTTTGTAAAGTTGGAGCCATATGCACCTGTGAAGTTAATTAACCTCTTTACTTCCAACAGCTCCATATGAAGTCCGAACTATCCATTGTTTACCTGACATAAAATGGCTGCCCAGGTATTAATGAGCTTTAATTGGTATCAATTCCTTAACATGAGCTGTTGAGTTACTGGACGCTTTAAAACAGGATGTGGAGTGTAGTTAGGTAGTTGACCTTTTCTACAGTACCATTTTTTTTAGCCAGCTAATGTCATTTATTCTTTCATCAGTTCATAGTTTGTGCATGTTAGCCAGCTGGGGTCAGCAGCATGATTTAAAGCTACCACAAACGGGACTGTGCTGTGGCTCAAATTTAAATATTTGTACAGTATTTGTAAGAGTGAAAATAAAATGATACCATTGTATATAGGATAAAGTATGGGGAGAAGTGTGTTACGAGAATTTAACACACACTCGAGTTGTTGGATGGCACACAAACCCCGAGGGTGAAGCCCGAGGGGTTTATGAATGCCATCCAACAATGAGGGTGTGTGTTAAATTCAAGTTTGACACACTTCTCCCCATATTTTATTTTATATAATTGAAGGGCTCCGTTTTTTCTATGGTGAGACTTATTTAATTATTAAATTAATTATAACCTATGTGCAGTAGGAGAGGCTACAAGATTGAGCAGCACCATGAAGAGTGCTGTATATGGACCCGCTGACTGGCTGTGCGGTGTTCCCCCACCGTACGTGACAGAGAGAGAGAGAGAGAGAGAACTGAAACCTTCAATTCACAATTACTGCATTTTCTGTTTTCTGTTGAGTTTTCCACCCAAAATGAGCAGCACACCTGCCTGCACCAAGAGAGAGAGAGACCGATAGTAAGAGAGACACCAAAACATGTAATTCAGCATTCAGTCAGTTTACCCGTGAGCCTAGAAGCAGCAGAGTGTGTTTGTGATGGAGGTAACGCCGAGAAGTAAGTGTTTTTCTCGTCAGTACTGTTTGAGGTAACAGGGACAGTTGGAAGCTCGCGCTTTGTTTATTTACTTGTCTCGAGCACTTTGGTATGGAAAGGGAGCAAGTGAATGCCGTAACACCTACTCAGGTGTTACGGTATTTAACACACGGTTTTGTCTATGGGAAAAAACAGAGACCGTTAATTATACTTTTGTATTGCATGGCAGGAGTCTACAATTATGCATAACAAGGAGGTGTTTTTTTTTTCAATTCTATTTATGCATCTCTCGGGCATTCCACACTCGATGCCACAGCTCCACTGCCCGCCTGAACAGCTTCTCTGCATACTACATTGGATCCAGGACTCTGGGCTCCCCTAGTCCCCCTGATGGAGAGGCACCAGAGTCTCCAAGGGGAGAAATAGAGGAAGCGACCAACATTAGGCATGTGGCCGGGATCACTGGTGGTTGCCGTTGTCTCCCCAGTGGGGATTTTTCCTTAAGGCCCTCTGCTGGAGTTCAGTGTGTAATGACGTCGGTGCCGGCTGCTGGCAGACGACTGCCACACCCCGATCTTATGTGCTGGTGTGCCTGTAGTTCCCCTGATCTCCATCGGGAGATGCTAAGGCACTGAGCAACCCTGCAACCCACCCCAAGGATAGGAGAGCTGTCTTCTGGACGCTCAATCCTATCCTTCCCCTGCTGACCCCCAATGACCCGAGTCTGCTCCCTAACCCAGGCCACCAGTGTGGCGGGAGGTGTGGCATCCAGCCTCAACCCTCAGTGCAACCGGGCTGGCTTAACAAGGAGGTGTTGTATACTCATTTTATATACGACCAGCAGAAGTGTAAAAGTGGTTTTACAGGTTCCCAAAAATATTGATATTATTCAAGAAAAAATAGAGAATACTGTTGCTTGCTGGAGAATTGGCAAGCCTCTGCAGAACACTGCCGACCGCAGCGGGTGAGGAACAAAGAAGCTCCTACCAGGAGCTGTAATCGATTCCAGCTGCTCCCAGGCGGGTTCTCTCCCCGAGAATGCTGCCGACCGTGGGCGGGTGAGGAACAAAAGCTCCTACCAGGAGCTGTACTGGGATTCCAGCAGCTTCCAGGCGGGTCTCCCCCACCCCCGAACGCTGCTGACTGCGTGGTGAGGAACAAAGAAGCTCCTACCAGGAGCTTTGCTCAGGATTCCAGCTGCTTCCAGGCGGGTCTCTCCCTCCCACACAGAGCGCTGCCGACCACGGCGGTGAGGGAACAAAGAAGCTCCTACCAGGAGCTGTACTCGGGATTCCAGCTGCTTCCAGGTAAAAGGCTTCCTACAACTCGACTCCTGGGCGTTTTTCAGCCGTGATAACTAAGACTCTTGGCTTCTCCGCTCCACAGCCCACTGATTGTTTCTACAGACTCGGCTGTGGGGTGCTACCTGTAAGGGTGGCTGGGACTTATGCTATTACCAAGACTAGGCAACATTTCAGTTGATCCTGTTTGTGTCCAGTTCCACTGCTATTTCCAATGTGTTTGCTGCCTAGTGATATGAGTTGTACTGCTGTGGATGTTTGCTTCCTATCGTAATAAGTTGCATGCCAGGAATGCTTCTAGTAATGCTGCAGAATAGATCGCTCATGGTTAATTGTCTGGATGTTACTTCAATGCGACTGTTATTTTGGGCAACAAGCCTAACTGTATAGTCCCTCTGTTTACTGCTTAGAGCTGAACATGTTTGTGAAGTGCAGTGCATAGTACATATATCTATAATACTAGGAAAGGGGTTTACTGGCTGGGTCTGTTGTGCAGCTCACGTATCTGCGCATGCGCAGTACTCTACCAGAGCTAGCCACCTTCTATCCTCCCGCTGCATACTAATAAGCCTCCTTCCTACCTTTTTACAGGTGGGTCTCCCCCCCCCCCACAGAACGCTGCCGACCGCGGCGGGGGAGGAACAAAGAAGCTCCTACTAGGAGCTGTACTCGGGATTCCAGCTGCTTCCAAGTAAAAGGCTTCCTACAACTCGACTTCTGGGCGTTTTTTCGGCCGCGATAACTAAGACTCTTGGCTTCTCTGCTCCACAGCCCACTAATTGTTTCTGCAGACTCGGCTGTGGGGTGCTAGCCTGTCCACCCACCCCAACCACCCTCCACCCAGGGGCGGCCCTTGTTTTATTGGCACACGCCGACTGCGTCACTTCCTGTGACATCACTTCCTGTGTGCCACACTCTAAGTCCCCACTTTCCCATTTGCAGGTTATACCTGCAGGCCACCAGTGGGCGCTGGATCCCCACGTCCCTATCTAGCTCCTTAACCAACCACCCTATACTATCTCTGTGTTCGCCCCCTGGAGCTCCAGCTTCTGTCCACTCTAGTCACTGCCACCAAGTCCTTGTTTGTCTTTCCCTACAATCACCATCCCACTCCTAGCATGCCTGTCATCCCCTGTCCAGCTTGTCTCTCACTCCTTCCCCTGCTTCTAATATTCCTTGCCTCCCCTAGGGTTACTATATGCCCGCTTACCAGTTACACTTATGCCTCCAGTTGCCCTCCTGCCCTCCCCTTCGGGCACCCCCTCTCCACCCCTGCCCTTTCTTGTATCTTATCACGCTAGCTTTCCCAGTCTGTGCTACCCTACCTACCCCTTGTACCACCTTACCCCCCCATACCTTTGTCCCCAATCGGCGTAAACTTTCCTTTGGCTAACTGCTTCCAAGGGCAGCTCTCCTCCTCCTGCTCCTGTCTGGCAACATCCATCCCAATCCTGGGCCTGTCATCAATGGTTCCCCATTGAAATCCACTGGACTTCGTATCGCATCTATGAACATATGTAGCCTCCTCAAAAAACTGGACTCACTACACTGCTGGGTGGCAGTTCATAAACCGGATGTGATTGCCTTGGTTGAAACCTGGCTGTCTGACTCCACCTCTAACTCCCAGGTCTCCCTCCTAGGCTACTCCCTCCACCGGCTGGACCGGATCGATAGGAGAGGTGGTGGATGTGCCATCTATGTTAAAGACCCTCTCATTGGATTAGCCCTTCCTCCCTCTGTCCTTGACCATAAGGCCCAGGCCCTAACACTAAAATTATCAACCGATCCCTCCAGGGGTCCTATCTTCCTGACTACAGCTTACATACCTCCAAAAAACCAAGCTCAGGCGCTGGGCCCATTAATTGACTATCTTACCTCTTTACCCAACTCCTCTGACCAAATCCTGGTGGGTGATTTGAACGTCAATTGGCTTAGTCCCACATCCTCCTCCTCCCGTGAGGCTTGCTGCTATTGATCTAACCCAACTAGTTTCCCAGCCTACTAGAATAAATCCTAGTAGGGGAACTAGCACTCTTCTGGATGTGGTCCTCACTAACAGGCCTTGCCGCGTCCACAATATTCAAATCCTCCCGGACTGCCTTAGTGACCACTCCCCGGTTCTCTTCAACTGGGCAACCTCCCTGCCCAAGCCCTCTGTACATACCACTCGTCGGCGGTGGCTTTGACCTGGTGGGCTGAAAGACTTGAAACTTTACCTAGGCCGTACTGATTGGTCCCCGTTATTGACACCCCTGACATTGACAAGGCACGCCTTTCTGTCCGCACTGCTAACTCTGCCTGCGACATCTTTGCACCCTTAACTTCCTTATAGATCCAAAGTAAGACACACCCCATGGGTCACCCCTGCCTTACGATACTTCTTAAGCAGCGGGATAACTTATGGCACATCGCTGTTGAAACTGGCCGCCTCTGCAGACAGACAGGCCCACGAGTTCGAATAGTGCACTAGCCATCCGCAGCAAAGGCCGATTATTACCAAGCCTCGCTTACCTCCTCATGGGGGAATCCCAGGTCCTTCTGGGACAATGTCAAGCAGCTAAATGGTGGAGCACGCTCCCCTCCTCCCCTCCACCATCGCTTCTTGACATCAATGGGACTATCTCCTCCGACCCTGCCCTCATTGCTACTCACCTCAATAATTCCTTTACCGACCTTAGCTCAGTGCTCCCAGGCAATTTCTTCAATCCTCCTCCCCCCATGACTGCCCCTCCCATCTCTCACCCTGTTCCACCTTCGCTGGGTCACCACTCAGAAGTCAGGCCATCTTGCTTAAAGCCCTAAAGTGCAATACTATTGGTACGACTCCCTTGGATCCCTGTCTCCTACGTCAGGTCCTGGATCAGGTCATCTCGCCTATCACTTGCCTTTTTAATAAGTACCTCTGCGTAGGGCAATTCCCCTCTGTCTGGAGGGTCGCTACTGTTACCTCTATTCACAAGGGTGGTGACAGGACGCTCTCAGGTAACTACCGGCCTATTTCTATCCTCTCTCCCTCTCTAAGGCCTTAGAAAATTGTGGCTACCCAAATTTCAGACTACCTCGCTAAATATGATGTCCTTTGCCCTGAACAGCATGGGTTCAGAGCCGGTTATAGCACCAATACTGCACTCCTGGAGTTTGCTAACTTTCTTCACACCTCACTTGATGCTGGCTCCCTTGCTGGTGCTGTATTTATCGACCTATCAAAAGCCTTTGATACTGTCTCGCATCCTCTCCTGTTAGCTACCCTTGCCCGTCTGGGCTTTGTCACTGGTCCAGTCTCCTGGTGTGCCAGCTATTTGACTGACCGCTCACAATGTGTGAAAGTAGGTGGCACTCTTTCCAGCACCTGCCCAATGCACTCGGGAGTCCCCCAGGGCTCTATTCTCGAACCCTTACTCTTTTCCCTCTTTCTCAACTCCCTGCCCAACATGTGTGCAGGAAATATCCTACTCTACGCCGATGACGCAGTACTCTTTGCCTCCGACAGTAACCCGGTCTCACTCCAGAACTCCCTTCAGCATGCCTACAACTCGGCTGAAACCTGGTTCACTGAGCACCAACTCATCATCAACCTTAAGAAAACTAAAACCATGCTCTTTGCACACCCCCAAAATAAGTCCAACAACTTTCCTCTCTCTGTCCACTCCACTGGCAATCTCCCTATAGAACTTGTACACTCCTATAAATACCTTGGTATAATCTTTGACTCTGCCCTCTCTTTTCATGACCATATCTCTGCCCTGACCTCTGCCTCCAACGCACAGTTGGTATCCTTTACCATCACAAAAAATGCCTCCCCACAGACACCCTCCGCCTGGCAGTCACCTCCTCGGTTTTATCCTTAATTGACTACGGCCTTCCTGTCTATGGCACAGCAGACCAGACGGACCTCCACAAGGTATGCCTAACACTCAACAAGGCTGTCGACTTATTACCAGTGCTCATAGACTCACCCACACCTGTCTTCTTGATTCCATGGCCACCCTACTCAACCTTGATGAGCGCCTCATGTTCCAAACCTGCCGGCTTACCTATAAAGCACTCCATGGTCAATCCCCCCCTGGCCTAGCTAACTCTATCCACCGAACTAATCCCGCAGTGTGCACTCGCAGCTCCTGCAAAACTGCACTGGTCGTTCCAAGGG
Source organism: Neoceratodus forsteri (assembly GCA_016271365.2). Classification (NCBI taxonomy): domain Eukaryota; kingdom Metazoa; phylum Chordata; order Ceratodontiformes; family Ceratodontidae; genus Neoceratodus; species Neoceratodus forsteri. The sequence goes on from CM057458.1 coordinate 523,716,202, forward strand.
CCAGGACCTCCCAAGGCCAAAGGGCTTTCCCCTATAGAGCCCCGTCTTGGTACAACTCCTTCCCTGCTGGAATCACTGATGCTCCTTCGCTAGCATGTTTTAAATACAGCCTCAGAAATCATTTGCTCACCTCACACAACTGTCACTGCCCCTAACCTCTCCCTCCCCCTTCCCCTGACAATGCTCACTGAGCTGCACTCTTCCTTACTCAGCCCACTGTCCTCCTGCTGGGCCTCCTTTTCACCCTCTACTATCCAGCCACTTAATCTCTTACCTTAATTTAGCTGTTAACAGTGTTATGTCCCTCAATACTTGTAACCTTGACAGACCCCTACTGTTGAACTGTATTGCTGATCTGTGGTTGTCTCCTGTACGTATGTCTCTGTCCTCTATGTGACGAGGTACCTTTGTAAATGAGTCCCCGGCTCAAAGGTTGTTAAACTGATGTTAAAATAAATAAATAAAAATAAAAACAGAACCTGAGGATCAACACTGTACTTATTAACTGAAAAAAAAAAAAATCCAACACATTCAATTTCAAGGCTAGGTAGGGTTTTTATCACTCGTTAAACTAGAAAGGTCAGACACTCATGGGGGCTGTTTCCCTTCCTCTTAAACAAAATGTGTGTTCCTTCTCCTCAGATTCCTAAACTCCATGATACTGTTCACCTTTGCAAAAGAACTGATGCCATTTATTATTCCTTCAGTTCATGAGTTCGTATACCTTAGCTAGGTGAGGTCAGTAGCATGATTTAACGTTGCCACAGACTGCACAGAGGGAACTGTGTTGTTGCTCAAATTTGGATTTTTGGATTTTTTTTGATCTGAGGGATTGAAAATAAAATTATGCTATTATACTTTAATATATATTGCATGGCAAGAGTCTAGAATTATGTATAACAAGCACGTGTCGTACACTAATTTTATATAGGCCCAGCAGAGGTGTAAAAGTGGGTATACAGGTTCTCACAAATATTCTTTGGCAATATTATTCAAGCAAAAATGGAGAATATTGTTGCATGCAGGTGAATTAGCAAGTCTCTGTGTAATAAACAGAAGCGGAGGATCAACACTGTACTTAGTAACTAAAAAAAAGCTAACATGTATTCAGTTTCAAGGCTAGGTGGGGTTTCTGTCACTCGGGTTTCTATCACTCGTTAAATTGGACAGGTCAGAAACTCACAGGGGCTGTTTCCCCTCCTCTGAAGCAAAAGTCTTCCTTCTCAGATTCCTAAACTCCATGAAACTATTCACCTCCGTCTTATAGCTTACCCTCAGCTTTTATTTTTTTCACTTGAATTCAGTCTCTGCATAATATTATAGGCTTTCTTGATAGTTGTCATTTAAGTACATAGACCTGCATGTTGGGAGTGCCTCGTGTAAGATGCAAAACCAAAAGATATGTCACCACATAATATATATATATATATATATATATATATATATATATACATATAGTATATTAGCAATAATGCAAGACAGGGTGTGGTATATGTAGGATATCTCGCGCCTCGGTGGTTGAGACGCGAGGGCGCGGGCGTGGTACGTCTAACGACCGAGAAGTGACGATATCCCATGATATACCACACCCTGGAGTGTATTATTGCTATTATGAATAAAAGTAAAGTTTTATAAATAAAAGATAAAAAAAAAACACCCTTTAAACCTGTTAAAAAGCTTTTTGGTAGTGTAGGAATACATTTAAAAAAATAGTTCTAGAAGACAGCAGGTAGGCTGTTGTAGTTGGAGCTGACAGAAAATGTAATAGTATTGTGATGGTGTAACCTGTGAACTCTGCAACAGTATCTTTGTCTGCCCCACCCCCGCGCAGGTAGATGATCACGGTAACGAGATTTTAAAGAGAAAATGAAGCCAATGACCAATATCAGTATATTAGGAAGCGTAATTTTTTAAACCCTACTGCGTTGGTTAAACGGGCGGCAGTGCGTGCGCCTCTGAAAGGAGCAAGCGAGCGAGAGAGAGATACATAGATACATAGACAGTGCCGGCAGATAAGGGCCTATGGCCCACCCAGTCTGCCCATTTGAGCTTGTAAGTTCAGTTTGTTTTCCTAGAAGTATGTTGCCCCTTACCCCTGACCTCCAGAATTCCTTTATGTCTATCCCATGCATTCTTAAATCCCGTGATTGTTTAAGCCCCCACCACTTCCTCTGGCAGGGTGTTCCACTTGTCCACCACCCGTTCTGTGAAGAAATTCTTTCTCATGTTTCCTCTGAATCGTCCTCCTCCAACTTCATCCCATGCCCTCTAGTCCTGGAACATCTTTTTCACTTAAAATAGTGTTTTCCTGCACCCTGTTCCTCCCTGTAAGATACTTGTGTCTCTATCATATCCCTCTCTCCCTCCTCTCCTCCAGGGAGTACATGTTCAGTTCCTTCAACCTGTCTTCACAGGACTTGTGATGCAATCCATGCACCATCTTTGTTGCCCTCCTCTGAACTTTCTACCCTGTCTATGTCCTTACGTAGGTATGGTCTCCAGAACTGTACACTGTACTCCAGGTGGGGCCTCACTAGTGTCTTGTATAGCGGAATTATGACCTCCTTTTCCTGCTGGTGATGCCCCTGCCTATACATCCCAGCATCCTATTTGCTTTACCTGCTGCCTTGTCACACTGTTTCTACCTTGAGGTCATCAGAGATGATAACCCCAAGATCCCTTTCCTGCTTGGTGCATGCTATATCCTCACCCCCAACTGATATATTGTGCCAGGGTTTTGTGCCCCATATGCATTATCTTGCACTTTTGCATTGAATTTCAACTGCCAAACCCCTGACCATTCTTCAAGTTTCTGCAGGTCGCTCTCATTCTGTCTACACCCTCTGGTGTGTCTACTCTGTAACAGAGCTTTGGGTCATCAGCTAACAGTGAAATTCACCTTCTAGGTCCCATGCCTGTCACTGATGAAGATGTTGAATAGGACCGTCCCAGCACTGACCCCTGTGGTACCCACTGGTCACTCTTCCTCTGTGGAGTGACAGCCATTTACCACCACTCTCTGTGTCCTGCCACCCAGCCAGTTACCTACCCACCACACTACTGTCCTGCCCACACCCATATTCCCCAGTTTGTGTAATAGTCTTCTATGTGGCACAGTGTCAAAGGCCTTGCTGAAGTCCAGATAGGCCATGTCCACTGCCCTCCCCTAATCCACCTCCCTAGTCACCCAGTCAAAAAATTAAATGAGATTGGTCTGACATGACCTCCCCCTGGTGAAACCATGCTGCCTTGGGCCCTGTAGTCCATTGACAACCAGATGTTCCACCAATCTCTCCTTCAGTAGTGCTTCCATGATCTTCCCCACTACCGAGGTGAGGCTGACTGGTCTGTAGTTCCTGCTTCCTCTTTGTTCCCACTTTTGTATAAGGGACTACATCTGCTGTCTTCCAGTCTTTGGGTACCTCCCTGTTTCCAGTGATCGGCTAAACAGGATAGCCATAGGTTCAGCCACCACCTCTCTTAGTTCTTTAAGGACCTTGGGTGCACCCATCTGGCCCCATTGCTTTATCAACTCTTATTACTTCCAGTTCCTTCAGGACCCTTTCTCATGTAAAGGGACTTGTGTCCATTTCTGCACCATTCTCACCCCTTGTACTCCTTCAGACCCATTACCCTCTCTCTTCTCAGTAAAGACTGAGCAGAAATACCTGTTCAATATGTCAGCTTTACTGTTGTCAACCTCCACGCTGCCCCCATCCTCCCCTTCAGTCTCACTATCCTCCCTTTGTCTTTCTTTTTTCACTTATGTACCTGTAAAAGGTTTTGTCCCTCTACCCACTGATTTTGCAATGTGCTCTTCTGTCTGAGCTTTGGCTTCCCTTACTGACCTCCCTGCCTCCCTTTGCTTCTCCTGGTACTTCTCCCTATCCCCTTCTGCCTTGAAAACTCTCACACAGTAGCGTGGGTTAAGTTGTGGCGCTAAATTTCAGCAGCAGGATTACAGGGATGTTGGCAGGGAAATGAGATGGCAAGTGGATTTTTTTAAAATTTTTTGAAGACACTGGATCATTGTTTCTGGCAGCAGTTTGCGTTGTAAGTTCAGCGTGGCTGCCCGCTGTCATCGGAATGATTTTTTTTCTGCCGGTGAGAAGGCTGGTGACCGGAGGTTTTCTGAAGCCGTGATGATGTAGCCCGATATCATCACAGCTTCGAAACCCTCTCGACCAATCAGCTTCCTCCATTTACGATCGGTGGTTCATGTAATGGATATACCACTGTGAGGTGTGCTTGATCGCGCTCTGATATCATGCGCCTTGGTGTGCGTTATGCGACAAGGCCGCAAGGCCGAAGTTAGTCAACCACCTAAGGCGTATGATGATACAGAGTGCTACCGCACACCTCAGAGTGGTTTATCTATCTTATAAAATGTCAAAATGTTTTGGGGGGGTAAAAGTGCAGGTGTGCGGTCACGCTCTGATATACGCACGGTCATGTGATGGTGTTTGTCCAGTGCTGTTGCTGTTGCTGACCATGACTGTCTCAAACATTTTATAAAAATATATATATCACACACATACGCTATATATATATATATATATATATATATATATAAATACAGTGACAATGCACTTTTGTGGTTCAAAACTTTTCAATTTCCTCTTTTAGCTTATTTCAGCTCCTTATCTGATTTCCATGACAACTTTGCTCCCTCATCATACCATATTTTTCAGAGGTGCAGAAAACCATTTTCTCCTTACTGTTTGTTAAATATCAAATTTTCCCCAAGAAGACTATACTAGCGAAACATTTTATAATTAAGGCCAGTCAAAAATTCACCTTTTGGTTTTTCTGGGCACTTCCAGGAGCAGCAAGTGAGTTTAATTTGTTTTCTTCTTCACAGTCTGAGGATTCCTCAGGCTTACGTTTGTTAGAGAGACAAAAACAACTTCAACGTTTGTAAGGGAGGAACATGGGTAAAAAAACATTTCACGTTTAATTCCCGTGACATGATAATCTGGCAAATGTTAAGTCTGGGGTTTTGGGGGGGGGCAATAATCCTAGCACTCATCCGAGGGGTCCGTCATGGGTTTTGGTAATCTTCTAGATTGGTTTACACCATATTATGGATGTGCACAATGCATACCTGGCACCATCACGTTGGTGCTTGCAGGATTAGCATATGAGGAGAGGCAGGGCAGTGACAGTCTAGGAGGCATGAGAGCTACTATCAGATGGCCATGTCACCGACACCAGTTGGTAATAATGACCCCTGGTATGTGGGGTACTTGATTTGCTTTATCTGTGGATTTACTATACAGTAATTAAAAAGACTGCATGGTATCAGATTTCTAGTATTTGAAAAACTTGCCGCATATTTTTGCTTTGTGTTGATACTAGATTTTTTTATGGCAGGTGTTATCATGTGCTAAGTCTGTTAAGCAGTTTGCACATATTTCAGTTCTGTGTTCTTGGTCATCTTCTGTCTGGTCTAATTTAGTTTAATTGTCACAACTGTGTGTTTTAGTTGTTAAATTTGTCAACATTATTGCCAGGGAATGTAGGCTGTGGGGTGTGTGTGCATAGAAAAGTTCTCTTGGTTGCATTTTTTTACAGCCCCCACCCCCAACCCTCATTGAATGTTTGACCTATTGAGGGCTAGCATACATGGAGTCACTAGCTGCGGGTCGGATTCAGGTTATGGGCGGTGCAAGTATCAACACTGTACTTAGTAACTAAACAAAACAAGGCTGCTGCTCCTATATACCTAAGGACGAGCTTTGCAAAGCACTTCAGATAAGAATATTTGAAAGTGTAACTCAAGTTGAAAAAGTTTAAGTTACCACTGCTTATGTGTTCCCGTGAAGAAAAAATAATTGTCGCGGCAAAACGATGGTGACATCACCAGCTGCTTGATTATGATTCAAATAATAATTTTACTTCTTTCCATCAGTATTGATGTTTCTTGGTGCTTTCACATCATCAGAACTCATTTGTGATGCTAACTTAATCTTCCAGATGAGCTCAGAGGCTGGTTGATTTCAGCAGTAAATTAAATCCTGCATTCAGTGATGACAATATAGAATATCAGGGCTAGAAATAATTTTTTTTAGATGCCTGTCCGAGGGACAGGTGGAATGTAAATGTTGCCTGTCCGGACAAAGTTTTACCTGTCCACATTTTTTGTGAGGTGAATTGTAAACTTAAAACATAAAATGGACTGTAAAGTGGAAAGAGAGAAAACTGTTGCTTTTGGGGTTATTTTCAAGGTAAAACACTGATTGAGTCTAGTCTATTTCTGAATCAGAACTTGAATCAAGTCTGCAGCCATATGGTCTCACATGAGGTCTTCTTTTGTTTCCAGATTTGAACCATAGTGTTATGGCATCCTGCAGGTCAAATGTAGCAACGCTAGCATCTGACAGCTTGATACGCATTAGTTCAGATGTAGTCATAGGAGACAGACAGGACCGCCAGTCAGACTTCACTCTGCCCATCAAGCTGAATCCTCTCAACTACTGCAGTTTGGGTTGGGATCAGTAGAGCTATTGTGACTAAGACCAGAATATCAGGGAATCGCTGTTCATGTGCATCATTATAGAGAATTTTTGCCAGAATCCAAATAGTGAAATTTGAGACAGCTCATTCAGTGATTTTTCATAAGTGGTTTAAGCTCTAACCATTGCGCTTCAATCAAGTTTATATTATTATTGTGTTTCTTCAGTAGGTCACTGTAGTGCTCTGTGAGGGTTCTGACTTCCTCATTGCCATAAAGGGCTAGTTGGTCATGGTCACTATCTGGTAACTGTAATGGGTTAAATATACTGAATGACCGTAGGACTTTGTCTGTTTTAAAATTGGAAAATCGTGAGTTAATACTTTCAATTGTAGATGAAAGAAGGCTTGTAACATCACGCAACACTGCCTGTTTGGTTCTATCTATAGAATATCCCCTTTCTAAGTTAAGGAAGATGTCAGATCCACGGAACTGAACCTGAGTAGTGGCTGAGCCTGTCAGTCGACTTGTTCTAGTGTCACTGTCAGCTGTGTCAGAGTCAGGGAGCAACAGCAATTCGTTACAGACTTTGTCAAGTTTATCCTGCGCAGGGTAGTTCTCTAGCCAGAGCACCGTGCTTTCAACCTTGCTGACTATTGTTTCTACTGTTGAGCTATCTCTCTGTAGAGTTAGACTGAAGGCCATCATGACAGAAAGGTATTCAGCCAGAAACTGAGAAAAGAGGACAAATCTCACAGTACTTATTGTTTTGAACAACCCACTGGCCTGATCTTTTGTTTGCCCTGGTGAGGAAGCAATGTGCTGTAAATGTACAACTAAGGCCTTGTAGCTGGACAAAATAACAGACAGAGCCCTTTCTCTGTGTGCAACCCACCGGGTCCCTGACACGTTAACTGGTTTGTGAATGGTGTACCTCATATTACTGGCTAACTCTTTGAGACCGGCCTAGTTTTTGGGAGACTTGGTATATTTTATAGATACCCATTAAGACTTCATCTGTTGTTTTCATGTATGGAATAGATGTTGCTGATTGCTTTATAGCTAGCTCCAACTTTTGGGCACTGCACTGAATCCCTAACAAATGAGGTACATCTTTCAAAATCCTGCCAAACACCCCAGTCACTTTACCCAACATGACGGGTGCCCCATCAGATCCAAAAGCAACAATTTTTTCTTTCCAGTCTTTACAGTCCAAGGTGAATTCTAAGGCATCACCTATTGAGTTATAAATGCTTTCACCATTTGGAATACAGACTGGCTGAAGGGAAACAAATTTGTTAACTGGACGGAAATTTTCCATTGTCCTAATATAGACTGCCTCCTCTTCTATTACTGAGGCATCAGTGCTCGAGTCACATAGGACAGAGATGAAAGTGTTACTGTTAACCAGTTTTGCATCTTTTATCCTTATTGATTCTGAAATAAAATGTGTGAACGTTGCTGCCTGTTTCTCACTTCTATAACTGACTCGATATTTGCACCATTTACATGTAGTAATTCTAAGATGCCAGGAAATCTGTGAATGGCGTTCTGAATTAATCAAATAAAGAGTTGTTCTAAACAAATGTTCCACTTGTGTCGCCTCATTTTTTTCCATTTGTATTATTCCTCGCTCTATTGCTAAGTTGAAGGGTCTGTATTAGACACAGTATTTTTCATTGGCTAATTTATGAGGTTTGGAGAGTTCATGAGCTCGTGATTTTCAAGTCTCATGCTCTTACAGCCACTCATGAAAGTGTTTGTCTCCTTAAGTATTTTTGCAGTATGAGCAGGTCATACCCACATCAGGCTCATATAGTAGCCACTCCTATTTTTCTTCCAGGTCTCCTGGAACCCCTTTTCTTTTGCCCGGGACACCCGCCACTTTCAACAGTAGTCAGAGTTGCTGGCATATCAGCACTGGCACTACAAGTTGTCACATCTGTGGCCACAATGGTGGGGTGAGTAGTTGGTGCTACTGAGTCTATCAGTAATGGAGAAGGAATACACATGGAAGAACCCGAGCTTTCTCCTCCCTCTTGGCTTGAAACCAAAGGCTTTCCTGTAATTTTTTTTAAAGCCAAACTTTAACAAAGACATTTTTTTCCCTTTTGGTTTACTTAGCTAGTACTGAATTTAAAGTACAGTAAGCACTCTGAAGACAGTGGACACTACAGTGAAGTGATGATCAGAGATATTAGAAGCGTGAACAGTCTGTTTAGTTTTCTTTCCTCCCTGTAAAACCCGGACAAAGGAGTTTAATATTTATATTTTCCTCCGCCAGATTTCACAACTAAAACCTGAGGGGATCCTGCTGTCAACCTGTTTTGTAATTTAATCCTCCTCTCCCTTTGACAGTGCCTTCTTGAAGTTGTCACAGTGTCGCCAATTTTACTTTTATTCAGTTAGTCCAGTGGCAGAGCACAACAGCAGGCTGACAGGGGCTAGTTTAAATTAGTAGTAGTACTAGTAGTAGTACAGTAAGTCTGTCAGTATCTATCTTCAAGGTTCAAGCTCTGGAGGGCTTTACACAGGCTGAGTGAACAATAAGCTTTAATAGAGCTTTGCCTTCACCTCTCTGCACACTCAAGATATATTTTTTTATTCAGACTCAGAGATGATGAGACTTGCAGATCACAAGGTGTCTTTTGGCTTTGAGAGAGTTTTAGGTGTACTACAGGTACAGTGTCTGACTGCTTTGAGACTTGACTTACACTAAATAAATCCCTTGTTCACCTCCCCTCCTCCAAGTACCAGCAGGACAGATGCACACAAACTGAGCCCCCAAATGCTAGAGCCCTGAGAAGGGCTGTTGAGAATTAGCAGAAGTTTTTTTCACTTTTGAGACTAACTAAATAAATCCCTTGTTCACCTCCCCTCTCCTCCTCCAAGTACCAGCAGGACTGATGCACACAAACTGAGCCCCCAAATGCTAGAGCCCTGAGAAGGGCTGTAGAGAATTTGCAGAAGTCTTTTTTTTCACTTTTGAGACTAACTAAATAAATCCCTTGTTCACCTCCCCTCCTCCAAGTACCAGCAGGACTGATGCACACAAACTGAGCCCCAAATGCTAGAGCCCTGAGAAGGGCTGTTGAGAATTTGCAGAAGTCTTTTTTCACTTTTGAGACTAACTAAATAAATCCCTTGTTCACCTCCCCTCCTCCAAGTACCAGCAGGACTGATGCACACAAACTGAGCCCCCAAATGCTAGAGCCCTGAGAAGGGCTGTTGAGAATTTGCAGAAGTCTTTTTTTTCACTTTGAGACTAACTAAATAAACCTTGTTCACCTCCCCTCCTCCTCCAAGTACCAGCAGGACTGATGCACACAAACTGAGCCCCCAAATGCTAGAGCCCTGAGAAGGGCTGTTGAGAATTTGCAGAAGTCTTTTTTTTCACTTTTGAGACTAACTAAATAAATCCCTTGTTCACCTCCCCTCTCCTCCTCCAAGTACCAGCAGGACTGATGCACACAAACTGAGCCCCCAAATGCTAGAGCCCTGAGAAGGGCTGTTGAGATTACAGAAGTCTTTTTTTTCACTTTTGAGACTAACTAAATAAATCCCTTGCTCACCTCCCCTCTCCTCCTCCAAGTACCAGCAGGACTGATGCACACAAACTGAGCCCCCAAATGCTAGAGCCCTGAGAAGGGCTGTTGAGAATTTACAGAAGTCTTTTTTTTTCCCACTTTCTAAATAAATCCCTTCCCTCTCCTCCTCCAAGTACCAGCAGCCCCCAAATGCTAGAGCCCTGAGAAGGGCTGTTAAATTTCTGATTTTTTTCCCACTGCCGCAGGCCTCCTCACTCTGCGCCTCCCACCCTATGGCCAGACTAGTGAGAGTGAGGAGTGCGTCGGCGCCAGTCGTTTTTCCTCGTGCTGAGAGGTCAGGTGACACTAGTAGCTGCAGTCACTTGACCCTCAGTCAGTGGGAATGGGCAGCGGAGCTGCACTTTTCAGCGGGCGGAGCTAGGCGTCATGACGTCGACGCCGTCCGGAAACCTCCCGTTTGCCGCTGGGTCCTAGTGCCCAGCTCAATACTCCGGGCTGCAAATGTAAACCGCCTGTCCTTGGGACAGGCGAACTTCAAAAACCGGCTGTCCCAGTTGGAAACCGGCTGTCCAGGACGGGTGGACAGCCGGTTATTTCGAGCCCTGGAATATATATGAAAGGGCCTACTCCTGCTCCTACATACCTAAGGATGAGCTTTGCAAACTTCAGAGAAGACCATTTGAAAGTGTAGCTCAAGTTGAAAAAAACTTGAGTTACCACTGCTTACGTGTTCCGATGAAGTTGTGGCTGAAGCCATAGAATGTCAATATTGATTGGTGGAAATAAAATGATTTTGAACAGATTGTTTGCCTCTGCATAGTACTGTTATTCTTTATTTACTGGATTTAATTGGCATCAATGAATCAAGTCATTTGGATAAATTTGGGATAAACACTACTTTCCACCAATTCTCCTCATCCCATTTTGGCCAGCACAGCAGCAGTACCAGTATCCTAACTCCAGTTCAGCCTTTTAGGCATTGGTAGCAACAAAGGCCATTTTATTGAGGCATCAGTTACCATGCTGGAAATATTGTGTGTGTGTGTTTTTTTTTTTTTTTAAAAAGCAACAGGAAGCGTTATTTTTTGAAACATTTACATAAAAGCACTTTGGGTTTTGGCCTGGATTTCTGAAGCAAATTTTATCATGCTGTATAAAAAAAACCTACAGTCAGCACAATTTTTTGAAACGATTCTACATAAAAGCGCTTTAGGTTTTAGCCTGGATTTTTTTAAATAAATTAAATACATTTTATCATGCTTTAACCCCCCTGCAAATGGGGGTTCCCAAAAGACTTCCAGGAGCTTGCTTGAATGCTCCAAGCCTGAATGGTGTTTGGCGTGTTTGCCATTTATCAGTGAGTGTTTTTAGAACCTCTGGTACTGTCTCTTTAAGAGCTGTCTGCTTGCAGACATAATTAGTTTGTATGGGGGACTGCGTGTTTCTTTGATTGAGTACCACCGAGCTGCTGCCAATTCACTCCATTATTGCAGTCACACTAGGAGTGCAGAGGAACCTATCTGAAAAGATGTAACTGTTTGCCAGAAATCATTTAGAGTAATAATGAAATTACAGTTTGTCTAACCTGCTTTTTTGCAGTCAGAACTGTGTCTGCCTAGTTCCCCATTCTGGTTTTGAACTGCTGAACTGGACCAATCAGTGTGGGTAAGCTAGCTCTAAAATGGTGCCTTGGACGAATCAGAACTTGGACTCATAATCTGAGCCAGCCACAAGAGGATTGTATGGGCAGTGACTCTGGGAGATGTAGTTTAGACTTCGGCGCCTTTTTGGACCAACAGGAGTAGTCTATTGTGAGTGACAGCCAATCCAGTCAAGAACTGGGAGGAACTCAAAGGAAGTGCCCGGTTTTGTCTGTTGGAGTTTCAGTTGACAGTGAAGAAGGAAGGAGCCCTGTGCTTTTTCAGTGTGCAGTTTTAGTCGGGAAACGTGTGTAAGGCCCAGAGTTCCGGTCTGCAGCTTGTGTAACTGTTTGTTAGGACTGAATCCATCCTGTGAAGAGAATCAAAGGATATCTGAAGAGTAGAAACCAGGCTCACCCTGTAGAAGACTGGAGAAATTGCTGAATTGCACTCGGTCTGTCAAGAACTGAATCTGCTGTGTGTTCTCCCGGGTATTGTGCAGTAATTGCGATCGGGATAGAGAAGCAGCCTGCCTAGTATAGTACTTTCTGTTTTACCATATAAATGTGTGAAGAGGCTTGTGTACCTCAAGTGAATCCTGCTGCCATTAAAGGACTTTTGCCTGTTACTGTTCACCATATAAATGTGTGAGGAGGCTTGGTTAGCTCAAGTGAATCCTGCTGCCATAAAGGACTTTGCCTGTTGCAGTTTGCCATATAAATGTGAGGAGTCTCGTAGCTCAAGAGTAGCCCTGCTGACATTGAAGGACCCTATCTTGTTTGAAGTCGTGAGTACTAATTCAGGGTCGCTCTCCCTGTTGAATTGCCACATTGAATCCAAATGGAATCACTGTACTGATGACTGTTTAAACTAATTTTTCTTTCTCTGTGGGAAAGGGCCCCTACCAGCTGCCACGGTTTGGACTAGCCACTAGGGCTTGGGTACCCTAGGGACAGTAACTGGTAGGGATAGGCCTGTGCACAGAGCCATAGGTAGATGAGTAAAGTGATAAGCTAATTAACCTGATTTCCCCCTGTCCTTGTTATATTCCCCCTAAATAAATCCGAGCTGCTTGTTTCAGCAAAGTTATACTGCCTGAGGTATTTGTCTATGTTAAAGTATTGTACTGTGATTGTTGCACTGTATCTTATTTTACAGGAGGTCCCAGTGCCTGAACCAGCCCTGGGGGTAAGTGTATACTGAAGGTAATTCTGATATATTTGTGCATACTAGTAGGAAGAAAGGGGTTGCAGTGTCCCAGAGGGCTGTGACCAAGTAAGTTTAACTATTGCAAACCCTGACCTCTGGGTGGAGGCACCCGCCATTGGATCCAGGCCCCTCAACCTGTTAGTGGCAAATCAGGCAGGGGTAGTAGCCCCTGGGATAGCGCCATCTAGGGGTTACAATGCTATTAAAAATTAAATTTTATCACGCTGTTATACTTTGCCATCTTCAGGCGTACCAGGTAAACTGTGAGTTTTTTTTTTAATACTGGAATAACTGAAGTGGCTAAGTTGGTCGAGCTGCTCCAAAGGGGATTTTTTTGTAGTTAAGCAATCCTCCTATATTGCTCTGTTTGTTTCAGCAGGCACTGGACAGTAAATAATAGCCGACTTCTTAGTATTTTCTACAACAGATCAACAGAGGAGAGACTAAAGGAGCTTAATATGTATACCCTTGAAGAGAGGAGGGAGAGGAGGGACATGACTGAAACTTTTAAGTACCTCAGTGGAACCAACAAAGTCCAAGAGGGCAGCATTTTTGAGAAAAAGAGATGTGCAAGAACAAGGGGACACAATCTGAAGATAGAGGGGGGACAGCTCAGGGGCAATGTGAGGAAGTATTTTTTCACAGAGAGGGTGGTGGATGCATGGAACTGCCTTCCTGAGGATGTTGTGGGGTCTAAAACTGTGGGAGAATTCAAGAATGCATGGCACAGACATATGGCAATTCTTGTGGGGGGTAGGAAGAAATAGGCTGTTGATTAAATAGAATCTGCAGCTTATCCAGTAGGTAGGGAAATGGGCAGATAAGGTGGGCCAAGCGGTCCTTATCTGGCATCAAAGTCTCTGTTTCTATGTTCTATGTTTCTAAGACATTTTTTATATTTTTATGTTTAAATTATAGGTGATACAGAAAGAATTTTGCAATGTTTTGCATTCTATAGCAATTTAATGCCTAAATACAAACAAGGTTTTTAACTAAAATTACCAAAACTGTTGCAGCTTTTTTACTTGGTCTAGCAGTAAGGTTTAGTGTCTTGAGTTCTTCTGAGTTCCTTAAAATATTGCTTTTTTTTTTTTTTTAATAAAAAAGTAACAGTAAGCGTTCTTTTTTGAAACATTTACGTAAAAACACTTTGGGTTTTATCCTGGATTTCTAAAGCAAATTTTATCATGCTGTATAAAAAAAAAAACTACAGTCAGTGCTATTTTTGAAACGTTTGTACATAAAAGTGCTTTGCGTTTAGGCCTGGCTTTTTTTTTTTTGCAGTTATTCCTTTTATTGTAATTATTGTGATTATATATACAAATACACTACGTTCTCTGATATACACTTACATACATTCTTAATGAGAGAAGGAAAAAACATGTTGTCTGAAGTATTATGCAATGATATTAAAGAGGAAAACAAATGCTGAGAAAACAATATGTAGCAGTACAATCTTTATGATAGAGAGAAAATATGGCAATTTATGGTTCAAGGGGTAAAAGGAGTAGATAGAAACAAGAAATATTAGCAGTCGTGATTGTACTTCTATTATGCTGTAATTTAATACAAGTATGTGTAAGATTCTATAAAGGAAGAACATAAAAAAAGAGAAAAACATCTAAGAAAGTAAACAAGAATGAAGAGGGAAAGGGAAGAAGAAAAGGAGATAAAAAGATAGAAAGAGAGGAGATGAAAAAGGAACAAAAGAGCTAGAAGCGAGATACCAATGTGAACATATAACAACCCATGGATTAAGTGACGATATGCGCAGACGTGTTTAAATATTTAAAACAGTCCTGCCAGCATTTATTATATAAATTAAGTCGGTCAGAGGCTAAGTGTGACATATGATCAAGGATTGCATGTTGAGATAGTTGTTTGAGAATATCTGGGGGGTTTGAGAATATCTGGGAGGGTGGGAATGATGTTGGATCTCCAATGCATTAATATAAGGCATTTAACTTGAAGGAATGGTAGGGATAACCACCTATTCTGAGAATGGGATATTTTGTATGAATGAACATTGAAAATACCAAGTATGCAATGTTTTGGATCTAATGCAAAGGACAGACCAATCACTTTCATTGCAAAGAAATGAATATGATGCCAAAGATTGTGTATGGGAGGACACTGCCATAAAATATGTAGCAAATTGCCATTGGGGGGAGTTACAGTGCCAACATTTATTGTTGTTCATTAAGCCCATTTTTTGCAAAATCTCAGGAGTTCTGTACCATAGATGTAGAATTTTGGTTTGTATGAGTGAACTGCGATTATCCTTGAAAGATTTATGGCAGGATAGCCAGCAGTTATGCCATTGTGAATTAAGCCTGGATTTTTAAACTAAATTTTATCATGCAAAAACTTTGCCATCTTCAGGCGTACCAGGCAAATTGAGTTTTGAGTTCTTTTAAGTTCCTTTTTTATTTCAGCAACATTTTAATAAATACCTTGGGCCAGATATTCAAACTGCGCTATTTTGTGGAGCAAGCCCTTGCGCTGCACAAAATAGTTGCGCAGGGGTGTGGCCAAAGCGATATTCAAAGGAGTTGTGCCCTTGACAAACTCCTTTGAATATCACCCCCCGGCCACAGCCACTGTGCATGGCGCAGTGGAACTTGCGCCACCGCAAGTGGACAGAGTGGAGCATTCAACTTGCTGTGGTGCAAGCACCATTGCGCCATGTGCAAAATCCCGATATTCAAAAGGTGACATGCAAATGAGGCCATAATTCATGCAAGGCACAGGGGGGAAATTTGCATCTGATTATGGCCCCATTTGCATGCCATTAGCATGCAGGTGTGCCGATCCCCGAGGACTTGCACCTGGCGCCCTGCCAGGCAGCAGCCGTCGGGGACCGATGCCCCCTGCAGCCCAATCACGGGCAGATGACTGTAAAATCCCCACCACCACCCCCCACTGGCCCGATCGCGAAAGCTTAAATCCCCCACCAGCCCGGTCGTGGGCAGCAATGTATCCCGAACATAGCCCTGGTGGTCCAGTGGATAATCCCGATCGCGACGTAATACTAACAAACCCCCCGTCAGAGCCTGCTGGTCCAGTGGATACTCGAGTCGCTGGATATGTACAAATAAACCCCCGCGAACACAGCCCTGGTGCCTAGTGTCCCCCATCCCACCCACCCACCCACCAGGGCTATGTTCGAGGGCGGGTTGTTTAATTTTACATCCCGCGATCGGGATTATCCACTGGACCACCAGGGCTATGTTCGGGGTTTGATTAATTTTTACATCCCGCGATCGATTTATCCACTGACCACCAGGGCTATGTTCGGGGTTATTTCATTTTTACATCCTGTGATCGGGATTATCGGTCCACTGGACCAGGCTAGTGTTCAGGATACATTGCTGCCCGCGATCGGGCTGGTGGGGGTGGGGGGACGACGCCGCCCGCGATCGGGCTGCGGGGGGCACAGGAGTGGGTTAGCCAGCCACAGGTGGCAGCTGCTGTGTTGCACCCTGCAATGCAGCAGCTCACCTGTGGGTGGCCCTTGACTTGAGCCTTTTGGCTCAAAGTTGTGCAGGCGCAGGTTGGGGTTGCGCTCTGACAACCTGCACAGCCAGGTTGAATATCGGGCTGTGCAGTTTATGCATGGTTCCTCCCCTCCAGTTCAGCATGCATTCATTTGCATTGCACTGTTGCTCAGCATGTTTTCTGTGGCGCAACTGCTCCTGCTGAATATCGCAGAATGGAGAAGTTCGACTTGGCAGGGCGACCCTATTGCGCATGGAGCAACCCTTTTGAATATCTGGCCCCTTGTGTTGTGCAAATTACGGTACATATTCAGACAAGTTAAAAAATTCTATTCTGCAGCTGAGGCTTGAAATATATTTTATTTTTTCTCTCCACACTTTAGGGCACCCTTTCTGTTTTCTTTCCTTTTTCTATGTACTGTGACTTGAATCAAAGGAGACACATCAAGAGCACATTCTATTAGAGTTGTTAGTGGCCTAATCTCACACAGATCTCATCTCCTTGTGACAAACTCTGGCAAGCAATATGTGAGCATTTGAATCGGATTTACAACCTTTGGGTCAAAGACTCATTTACAAAGGCTCCACGTCAGAATACAAAACATATCACTAGTTGGCAGCATACACAATACAAATGCTTACTCCATGGAATTAGCAATACATACAGTAGATACATAAAGAGGAGGAGTGTAAGGTCTATACAATTAGGTAGCTAGTCAGGTCTGGCCAAGGAGTTTGGAATTGCCATGATTCAAGCAGTCAGGACATCTACACTGTCATTAACAAGGTCCATCTTGAATGGAAAATTAACAGCATTAGGATACAGAGCATTTTAGTCTATACTTAATCCAAATGGTATAGGTGATGCTGATGGCTTAATGCACCTGCTGATATCTACATTCCAGATTCACTACTGAGGCAGGGCCAGGAAGGCCTAGCCAGGGTCCAGTAGCCAGGTATTGGTAGAAGCTATGCAGTAGCCCATACTTAGTTGGTGTACTGGCAGTGGGGTGTGGATTTGTATGTTGTTTTTGAGGGCTATTTTGAATGGGCCTAGCCTAGTGATAGAGGTAACGACCGGTGGAAGATCATTGTACCATAGTGGTGCTCTGTAGGAAAAGGACCTTTGGGCAAGTGAGGTTGTAACCTTGGGAACAGTCCATATCTGTTTGTTTGCCGAGCAGGTGTTTACTGAGGTGTGGGTGGTGCGTAGGGAGGCAGAAACCCCGGGGGGTAAGGCCTAGATGAATTTTTTTGGTGAGGAGATTTGTTTGATAACGGACTCTTTCGTCAAGAGTGAGGATATTTGTTAGGGCATACAGGGTGCAGCTGTAGGTACGCCAGTCTACCCTGGCTAGGAGTCTACATGCTTTGTTGATGGCTTAGTGGATTTTGTTTAGAGCAGTGTGGTTGGTGGCCGAGTATGCAGTTAGTCCATAATCTACTAGAGAGAGAACAGAAGAAGTAACAGCAAGGTTAAGGGCCTCTTTCGGAAGGCAGGCTCTGTGCCGATAGAGTAGTCCAGTGCGAAAATTTATGGCTGAGAAGAGATTATTGATATGTGGATGAAATGAGAGGCTGGGATCAAATGTAATGCCGAGGTATTGATAGGTATGTACCTGTTCAAGCGGGAGGAGGGCTTTGGAAAAGATTTTTAGTTGGGCATCACAGTCCTTGCTCTGCCAGTGAGCAAAGAGCATTGTCTTAGTCTTTTTAACATTGTCCACCAGTCTGTTGTCCGTAAACCAGTTTTCGATGTGGCTGAAGGCAAGTTACAGGGATGACTGTAGGATTGCGGGATCTGAGTGGGAGGCAAACAGTACTGCATTGTCTGCGTAGAGTAGAAGATTATTAGGGCAGGATTTTGGTAGGGTGTTCAGGTAGATGCTGAAAAGTAATAGACCAAGGATAGAGCCCTGGGGGATCCCAGAGCAGACTGGCAGAGGAGACGAGAGAGCGTTGTTTATCTTAACACATTGGGACCTATCTGAGAGGTAACTTGTAAACCACGAGATGGGCCAAGGGGACAGCCCGGTGTGGCGGAGGGTATTTAGGAGCAGGGTGTGTGAGACAGTATTGAATGCTTTTGACAGGTCTATAAATACAGCTCCTGCTAGGTGTTTCTTATCCAGGGCATTGTGCAATGAGTTAGAGAACACTGTGAGAGCAGTTGTTGTGCTATGCCTTGTCCTAAAGCCATGTTGTTCACTATAAAGTATGTTGTGCGTAAGTAGGTAGTCGATGAGTTGGGTGGCAACGATTTTCTCCAAGGCTTTTGATAGGGGTGGTAGAATGGAGATGGGTCAGTAATTGTTGGGTGAGGTGGGGTCCCCACCCTTAAGTATCGGTGTGATCATAGCCATCTTCCAGTCAGTGGAGAACTGCCCTAGACATAGGGAGAGGTTAAGGAGATCAGTCAGTGGGGAAAGCACAGTGTCAAGCACCAAGTTAAGGATTCTCATATCAAAGGAGTCTTTGCAGCAGTTAGAGCCCCCGAGGGCATTCGCAAGGTACGGCCTTGCTTCATTCATTGTAATAACCCTCAGGTGGAAGGGGGGGTAGGCATTGTTTGGCTCAGGGGTCGTAGGGGTGGGGTCAAAGAAATTGTTTGGAAGGATTGCACTCAGATCCAAGAAAGCAGCATTTAGGCAGTTGGCGACAGTAAGGGGGTTGGAGGTATAGTCATTGTCAACAGTTAGCTGGGAGGGGGGTGGCATCCTGGATTTTCCATTCAGTTCTTTTAGACTGTCCCAGAACAACCTAGCATTCCCCCAGAAGGAGACGAGCGTAGTTTTATAGTAGTCTGATTTGGCTCTCCTTATGGCCCAGGTGCACCTATTGCAAGCTGCCTTGTAGGCAAGCCTGTCCGCATTCCCACCAGAGGCAACTGCTTTGTGCCAGAGATCATCATGGTTCTTTAGTTCTTGTAGGAAGGTAGGTGAGATCCAGGGGGTATTATGTATCTTGGATAGAACCTTAGTGAAGGGGCAAATTTATCACATGCATTGTTGAATGTGCGGGCAAAGTAGTTGAGGGTTTTATCTATGGTTGGGGCGAATTTGATAGGGGACCAATCACACTAGGCTAGATGTCTCCTTAGTTTAGTGAGGCCACCAGGTTAAAGATGGTGTCGGGTAAAACTGCTTGGTTGGGGTGTTTGCCGCAGACAGGACCAGGTGAAGAGGATGGGAGAGTGGTCGCTTAATGAATCAGGAAGTACAGTCAGGTTTGAGATTTTGTTTGGATGATTGGTGAGTAGGAGGTCGATCAGGGAGCTAGTTCCATTCCTGGAGTTCATCCTGGTTGGCTGATTAACTAACTGGGCCAGGTCTAGAGCAGCAAGGGTGTCTCTTATAGAGGAGGCCGAGTTCGACAGCCAGTTCACATTAAAATCCCTACTATGTCGTGCTGCCTAGTTTTCAGAGGGAAGCTGAGATATAGTTGGCCAAGGACTGAAAGGCTGGGATTGGATACTAGGTGGGATGTAAGCCACGGTAATAGTTACCAGGGCTCTGGAGGGGTCTGGTGTGAGTTTTATTGTCAGGGCTTGTGCCCCGTGATCCAGTGCGGGAGTGTTTGCCAAGGCTATGGGGGACTGGGGGGTCTTGCGAGGGGCGTGAGCTCACTCACAGCAGCTGGTACATTGCATGGTGGTTCATGTTCATCCCAATCAACCTGACATTAATTATAAAACACCCTGATATATGATATCAGGGTGCTTAGTAAGTAAAGACTGAATATTGTTGGGCTCTTCATTTCCGTAAGGGAAGAAATGGGTGACTAATCTCTGACAGCTCTGATATCATAACATCATAGCAAAATTTATCAGATCATGTTATTTATTCTGGGAGTGTGTGCTGCACCTACTAGTGGACAGAAGGCTAAAGCAAAATGAGAGTAGAACACCATTAGGTAAATATGAGAGTCTCTCCATGGGGTCCGAGATGGGGTGAGTGGTTAGGGTATTTTTGCAATGTTCCCCTTTGTCCATTCACTATTCAATGCATGCACTCTTGTCTTGTACTTGGAAGTTTACACATTATTAACGCTATCATTCATTGACACAGCAGTAAGCACTGATGGTATGTCATTTTTTTTCTTCTAACTGCTCTGCATGCAATGTGCTCGAGCAGACAGAACTTGAAATGAGCAGATTTGAGGAGCAGAGGTATTCATTTTACACTGGGACAGTGGGTCAGCAGATTGGGTGGGGTATTAATTTTATCCTGGGACTGGCTTCGATGCCTACCTTCCAACCTGCTCCCTTTCACAGTAATGTTTTGTCTGACACAGGTTGGAGCGCCACCTCTGCTCCATGCCCCCGACAATGCCCTTGACTAGTGCCACTATATTTTAAATGGATTATACAAACTCTCCCTGCATGAATAAAAGATACAACTACTGCAGCACTATTAAAAAATACTTTGTAAACTACTGACACTACCTCATCTCGGTGGGGCGGGGCAACTCTCTCTCTTTTACTCTCAGGAGAATACTCTGTTGCTGCAAGGGGAAGAAAGAATTCAGAATTCCCATCCCTTTCTTGCTGACTGCATGTCTCTCTGGTTCCCCATTACAGGACGTGCTGGCGGCTGGCTAGCTACACAAACTCTTTCCTAAATGTGCATTTATTTATCAGTGGGAGCAGTGAGTGTACCGACTGCGGTAGTGTGACTCTGCTCTGTCTGGGGGAAGGGAATCCAGGATCCAAAACCCAGTCAGGGACAGAAGAGAAATGTAATAAAGAGGAGAAAAAAAGAAATTACCGCACATGCGCAGCAGTGGGCTGGGGAGGGGTAGAGGGGGCAGTGAGGAGTTGCGATCGAGACACTGGGGGATTGGGCACTGCAGCCCTAACTCCAGTGTCTGTCATTGTTAGGCTTTTTTTTGTTGGGGGGCGCTGAGACAGAGGGTTGCTAACAATCTAAAAAATAAATAAAAAATAGTGTGAGTGACGGTGGAGTATTTCAAGAGATGCGACCTTGGAGGTGCCTTTTGTCACTTCATCACATTGTTGGTTTGCAAGAAAAAATTACTCACCTTAGTAATGTTGTTTCTTCTAATGGAGTCTTGCTATATTATGACAATTGCAGTTTGTCCCACCATTAGAACTGCTCCGGAGGTGAAAGAGTTAACTTCCATGCCAGGCATGGAACTTGGAGCGCAAGCTCGGTTAGAAAAGCTCTGTCTGGATCATTTCAAACTGAAACTGCCAGATCTTTACGAGCAAAACTCACTAAGGTTCTGTGTGGAAGCTGTAACCTACACTAGCCAACTGGCTACTTAAATATTAACACATTTTCCTGGTCCCAACACCAAGACTCAAGTCAGGGGACCAGAAAATAAGATAAAATAAAACACAACACCCAAACACCCCAAAAAGAAGGGGTGGAAAACATAAAATGGGCATCAACAAATGCCAACACTGGACTGCCCACCCCATACCCAAAGTAGAAGTTCTGAGAGGGGCAGGCTGGGGGGGAGATCATAATATAGCAAGACTCCATTAGAAGAAACAACATTACTAAGGTGAGTAATTTTTTCTTCCAACAACATGAAGTCTTGCTATATTATGACAATTGCAGAACTACACAGCAGTACCTCCATGGAGGAGGGACAGAACCTACTTAGGGAATAGGCTCTGAAGCACGGCTGTGCAAACCGAGCATCCTCCTGGCCTGGATATCCAGGGAGTAATGCTTGGTGAAAGTGTGTACTGTTTTCCAGGTAGCTGCTTGACATATCTCTAAGATGGATGTCTCTGGCAGCAGCTAGTGACGAGCTGTACCTCTGTAGAGTGAGCCCTCAGGCCTGAAGGGGAACCTACCCAGTTTTGATAGCAAAATTGGATACAAGAGACAATCCACCTGGCAATGGATCTCTTAGTGGCAGGTTCCTTTCCCAACCTCACCATAAGTGAGAAATAGTTGGAGGGAGTCAAACCTGTGACCCTGAGCTACGCCTCTATGTAGTAACTTAGGGCCCTCTTAACAACTAAGCTGTGCAACCTCCTCACCAGAGGAGGAATGGTCAGTGAAGAACACTGGAAGAGAAATAGATTGATTAAGGTGGAAATCTGAAACCACCTTAGGCAAAACTTCCTGTTAGTCCTGAGGACTACCTTATCCCTGTGAAAGGAAATAAAGTCAGTCTCACACCCATTGTAACTCACTTATGCGCCTGGCAGAAGTGATGGCTACTAGAAACACAGTTTTCCAAGTCAAGTACTTAAGCTCTGCCGAAGACAGAGGTTCAAAGGGGGGTTGCATCAGCTGAGCAATGCAAACATTAAGATCCCAGACAGGGGCAGGGTCCCTGAATGGTGGATTAATATGAAGCAATCCCTTGAAAAACTTGGAAAATACAGGGTGAGCGGAAAGAGAAGAGGGCTTCCCTGCTGAAATAAAAGCAGAGACAGCTGCCAAATGCACTTTCAGGGTAGCTGGTCTCAGTCTCAAAGAATTAAGATGGACCATATAGTCCAAAACAGTGGGCAAATCAGCAGATTCCGGGAAATATGCTTCCCAGAACACCATATGGAAAACCTTTTCCATTTAGAGTTATAAGTAACCCTAGTGGAAGGCTTCCTAGAAGCTTAAGATTTCGAGAACACCTTGAGAAAGGTGTAGGTCAGCAACTCTAACTCCCTCAAGAGCCAGGCCTTGAGGTTGAGGGATTTGAGATTCGGATACCAAACTCTCTCCTGGGCACAAGTTAACAGATTGTGGTTCCTGGGGAGACACAGGGGAAGATGGACTGCTAAGGACAGAAGGAGTGGGTACCAGGGCTGCCTGGCCCAGTCTGGAGCAATCAGAATCATCTTGCAGGGCTGAGATCTGATTTTGACTAGCACCTTGAACAGGAGCGGGAAGGGGGGAAAGGCATAGAGAAACTTCCCTTCCCAATCGAGGAGAAAGGCATCCAGGGGGACTGAGCCCAACACTGGGGGCCTGCAACAAAACAGCGGAAGTTGATGACTGTCTGGGGCTGCAAAAAGATCTATCTGAGGGGTGCCCCATCTGGTAAAAACTATCCCCAGTACTCGGGGATCCAGTGACCATTCGTGATGGCCCTGGGAAATCCTGCTGAGAGCATCTGCCAGGACATTATCCTTGCCTGGGAGGTGAACTGCTATGAAGGAAGTGTTCAGGGAATAAGCCAGAGACCGCAACTTCATTGCCCCGGTGCACAAGGCCGAAGACAGAGTGCCCCCTTGTTTGTTGATGTACCACATTGTAGTGGTGTTGTCTGTTCTGACCTGTACCACTTTGTTCTGAACAGATGCAGAAAAACCTGAAGTGCTAGAAAACAGCTCTGCGTTCCAACAGATTGATGTGGGAGCAGAGATTCCTGAGGGGACCACAATCCCTGGGTGGAGAGGTCGCCCATGTGAGCTCCCATCCCAAAAGGGACGATCTGTAGTAAGGGTCAAGGAGTGACATAGAGGGATGAAGGAACCCCTTTGTCTCAGATTGCTCTGATCCTGCCACCACTGAAGGGCCTGGATCAGGGTTCGAGTCACTGGGATCAACTTGGATAGGGGATCTCTTCTTTGAGACCAAAAGGCTCTCAAATGGAACTGAATGTCCCTCATCTGAAATCTTGCTCCTTGCACTACAGCTGTGGAAGCAGCCATGTGTCCTAGGAGCTGTAGGAAATGCCTTGCTGGTCGAGAGACCTGCAGAGTGAAGGAGGAGGAGGCCAGGGCCACCAGGGTCCTTACCCTTTCTAGGGGAAGGAAGTCTCTGGCCTGCTTTGTGTCCAGTTCTGCACCTATAAAGGTGAGTACCTGGACAGGTTCCAGAACTGACTTTGGAAGATTGAGAAGAAAGCCCAGAGAGGTAAGCAGGCTGCTGGGTAACTTGCAGGTGTGATATGACCTGGTCTGGAGACTGACCCACAATGAGCCAGTCGTCTAGGTAGGGAAAGATGGCAATCTTTTGCCTTCTTAAATGAGCAACTGCTACTGCCAGGCATTTTGTGAATACCCTTGGGGCACAGGTAAGGCCAAAGGGCATTGCTCTGAACTGGTAATGGCCTGAGGGCAGTTCAATCTGAGGTACTTTCAGTGGAGCTTCTGATAAGAACATGGAAGTAGGCATCCTTGAGGTCCAGGGAAGCTAGCCAGTCCCCTGGCCTTAGGGAGGGTAAAATCATTCCCAGAGTCACCATTTTGAATTTTGGTTTTAAAAGGTGCTTGTTCAGATATCTTAGGTCCAGGATGAGCCGCCATTCTCCTGTCTTTTTTGGGGTAAGGAAGTACCTGGAGTACAGACCCTTGCCCTGGTGTAGGGGAGAAACCCTTTCTACAGCTCTGAGAGCCAGGAGGGTTGAGACTTCTGTTTCCAAAGCAAAAGTCTCTAAAGGATTTGCAGGTGGAGAAGATCTGATTCTCATCTTTGGAAATTTTTTGAAGCTGAACACCAGACCCTGGCTTACTACTTCCAGGACCCACTTGTCTGATGTTAAAGACTCCCAGTCCTGGACAAAGTAAGCCAGCCTGCCCTCTACAGGTAATGGAGAACCGGCCCTGGGCATCCCATCAGGGTGCCTGTTTGGCAGGGGCTTTAGGCTGAGGGATGGGAGCAGGCCTGCTTGCACCCAGTCTGCCTCTCCCTCTGAAGAACCCCCTCTGAGCATAAGCCAAAGAGGAGGCCTGGGTTTGGTAAAAAGGCCTATGAAAAGGCCTGCCTCTACCCCTGGGGTGCTGCCTCTGAGGAGTGGCTTGCCATTCCTTGGCTTGTGCACTCCTATAAGTGGTTCTATATTCATCCATTTTCTTCATATAATTCTCTGTCTGCTCCCCAAACAGAGAATTTCCCACAGGAAAATCCATAGCCTTAGCCTGGGTATCCTGTGACAAACTAGTACACCTGAGCCAAGCCAATCTACTAAAAAGCCACAGATGTAGCCATGACTCTAGAGGATACATCATTAGAATCCACTGCAGCATGGAATTGCACCTAGATGCCTCAATACCATCAGCAGCCACCTGCTCCAGCTCCTTGGCAAGCTGGCCAGGGGCCTGTTTGGCTAAAGCCATGACAGTATCCCATCTAGATTTCTGGTATCTTGCCACATAAGCCATATAATTTGCTTGTCTGAGTCCCAAGGACGCTGCATGTATTGTTTTTTAGCCATGGCATCAATCTTCCTGGAGTCCTTGTCAGGAGGATATGAAGCCAGGGGAATATTAGCCTTATCACAGGCTGCAGCCTGAACTACCCCAACATGGCTGCATTGCTGTGAAAGAAATTCTGTATCAGGACCTGACAAAGTGTACCTCCTGTCCATCTTTTGTCCACAGGAGGCACAGAATTAGGAGCTTTTAAAATTGTTATTGTTTGTTTCCTAAATGATTTATGTAAAGGAATAGACAATCTCCTGGACTCTGGATATCCATCATCTCCACAAAGTCAGGTTCCTCTTGCTCATCCACAGCTTCCTCCAATGGAAGCTGGAGGGTTTCAGCAACTTTTTATAAAACAGAAAATGAGAAGGGACTCAGAAAGCCTAGGGGAGATTCTCCTAAAGGTCTGTCTGGGGAGATGTCCGTTCAATGGGCACATCCAGACTTTCAAAGTCACATTCACACTGTTCATAATCATCCTCCCCCTCCTCTGGTTCATAAAACTCCTCTATATCATATTCTTGAACCAGTGGAACCGGTCGAACCAACCTTTTGCCAGATAGTGGCGGTTCGGACGGAACCGGAGAAAGTGACTGAACAATTTGGATTGCTTTGGCTATCTCTGCAGCAGTTGGAGAAGGAATTTTTGACTCCATACCTGCTGATTTTCTAGTTCTCTTTGCTGAAACTGGCTCCTCTGAGTCAGCTTTACGCTTGCCCGAGGAAGTCTCGCCTGGTCAGAGGGAAGTACCCTCCGGTTCAGCTGGCACCAACCGGCTGGCCATCCGGGTTAGCTGACTTTTGGCCTCGCTCTCTGAGCCTACCAACTCTCTTATCTAGGTAGCTGCAGGAAATTCTTGCAAATCTGGCAGTCTGCATTGAGGTGGTCAAACCCCAGACAATAAACACATGTGGTGTGTGGGTCAGCCTTGGCAAGGCTTCCCCACAGACACTACAGTGCCTGAAACCCAGTGGACCTGGTTTTCTTTGGTTTCTGGACATAATGCCAGCCTAACCAAAAACTTGCCCTTTTTCCAGCAGTGCCAGGCAAGACACCCTTATCGGTTCCTAACCGTGTCACGGGTCGTGGAAAAAACCGTAATGAAATCCGTTTTTTTTAGAACCAATAAGAACCGGGAACCGCACTCTAAAAAGCTTTTAAATGCTTCAGAATAAAGTTTTAGAACAACCTGATCGGTTCGAACCGAACCGATAAACATTTACAAGTTCCACACAGAAATAAACCTGTCTATTACTTACAATACCACAGACAGAGCTTGAACCGATCGGGTTTATGGTTAAATAATAATAATCGTCGTTGAATTTAACCGAGAAAAACTCTTTAAAACCGAGAAATGAACCGAAAGGTAGGAGGAATCTCCGGAGCGACTGTTCAGTGAGGCGGAGTAAAGAATCTGACAGTTTCAGTTTGAAATGATCCAGACAGAGCTTTTCTAACCGAGCTCGTTCTCCAAGTTCCATGCCTGGCATGGAAGTTAACTCTTTCACCTCCGGAGCAGTTCTAATGGTGGGACAAACTGCAATTGTCATAATATAGCAAGACTTCATGTTGTTTGAAGGAGTGAAGTAGTGCTTTTCTGAAACAACAGGTCTGCAGGGCTCTGCCCCACTGCAGTCCTAAAAAGGTAGGCTTTATTTATACACGCTGTAAGTAATTTATAATTAAGGGGTGGATAACTGGTAATTCAATTTGCAAAAGGTGTCAAAAGGGAAACCTTATATAGTTACAGAAGTGATAAGAATATTTCACATTATTGTTATATTTGTAATGTGATAATAATTAATGGTTTGTGTTTTTTCCCATAGGAAAAGGTGTGTGTAAATTGCTGTGATAAAGGAGTGTTTATAACGACAATCACGCGCCACCGTCCTATGTGGAAAAAGCCACAAGCCACAGTACAATTATTTTTCATTGTAGGAAAACAGCATTTCTTTCACATAACTATTGAGGTGAAAACCACAAACCAACAATTATATAAAATAAAAAAATGGGTCGGGTGTATAAACTCAAAGTTTACACACACCCGAGGGGGTAGATGCTATGCATAAACCCCTTAAGCTTTGCTGTCTGGGTTTATGTAGCATCTACCCCCTCGGGTATGTGTAAACTTCTCGTTACACACCCCGGACCATATATTATTCTATTTGTAAAGATGCATTTATGCTGAGGAGTTTATAAGAAAAAAGTTAATGGAGTGTGTTTAAAATGTTTTAGGGTAACATGGTATTGATCATTTAAAGTAAAGCATCTGGATCTAATAAAGGGGTAACAAATGGACAGCAGATACACCCTATCAAGGGTAGGGCTACATAAGAGTTTTAAAAATGACCATAGTTCATCTCTATCTAGGGTAGGAATACAAATTATACTAACATACTAAAATGCCAGCAGAATAGGCCTAACGGTCTTTCGAGTCTGCTCGATTGGTCAGCCCCCACCCTGGGTGCTGACCTTGCTGCCCCCCTCGCCTTCTCTGGCTTCTCCCTTCCCAGTTCTAGATATTCTTGCTGCATTGGATTTTGCTTCCAGAACCCTACCCTGTACCTGTCCCAGCCCCTCTTGACCCCTCCACCGTCTCTGCCTCCATCAGCCCCTAGGCAGTGCATTCCATGCTCCACCACCCTCTCAGTGAAGTAGCACTCCTCCTTTCTCCCTTGAATCTTCCCCTCCAGCTTCCACCCATGCCCTCTAGTGGCCCTCTCCTCCTTCACACCTGACTGTTCCTCCCTTATTTACCCTCTTCATGTACTTGAAGACCTCTATCACATCCCCCGGTCCCTTCTCTCTTCAATGTGTACATATTTAGCTCTTGAGCCTCTCCTCATAGGTCCTGTCCCCAAGCCCCAAATCATTTTGGTTGCCCTCCTCTGGACCCTCTCCAGGAGTTTAATGTCCCTCTTTAAGTGTGGCCTCCAAAACTGCACGCAGTACTCAAGGTGTGCCTCACCAAGCAGTTATACAGAGGAGCATCACTTCCCTCCTTCTGGAGGTGATCCCCTAGCGATGCATCCCAGCATCCTGTTGGCCTTGGCTGCTGCCCTCCTCAACTCTCCGAGTTGTTCATTTTGACATCCACCACCACCCCAGGTCCCTCTCAGCCATCGAGACTTGTAGCATTCCCCCCCCCCAGGGTGTACACTTGGCCCGGGTTTCTAGCCCCCAGGTGGAGTACTTTGCATTTCCCTGCATTGAAACTCAGCTTCCACTTTCTAGACCATCTTTCCAGAGCCTCCAGGTCCCCCTGTAGAGCCACCCTCCCCTCCTCCCCATCCACCACCGCCCCCAGTTTTGAGTCATCTGCAAAGAGACTCATCTCACTCCTGATTCCTGTCCTTATGTCAGAGACGTAGGCGTTGAACAGGAGGGGCCCAAGGACTGATCCCTGTGGGACCCCACTAATGACCCTCTTTGGGGATGAGACTATCCTGCCAACTACAACCCTCTGGGTCCAGTCCTGGAGCCAATTGCCTATCCATTTGATCATCTGGTTCCCCACCCCCATTTCTCCCAGCTTATCCAACAGGCCCACATGAGGAACAGAGTCAAATGCCTTGCTGAAGTCTAGAAGAGAGGACGTCCACTGGTCTACCAAGGTCCAAGGCACTCATCACCCAGTCATAGAACTCCACAAGGTTTGTCTGACACGATTTCCCCGAGACGAATCCATGCTGTCTATCGTCCAGGCACCCTGACTTTTCCAGGTCCCCCCCTAGCCTCTCCTTGACAATGCCCTCCATCACCTTGCCCACCACCGAGGTCAGGGTGACAGGCCTGTAGTTCTCTGCCACCTCCCTTGATCCCCCCTTGTGGATAGGCACTATATGCGCCACCTTCCAGTCCTGGGGCACCCACCCTGTCCCTCAGAGAGATGGTGAAAGCTCCACGAGTGGCGCCTGGGACATCCACAAGTTTCTTCAGCACTCTGGGATGTAATTTATCCGTCCCTGGTGCTTTCTCCGTCTTAAAGAGGCTGAGGGCTTCCTAACTCTCTCTGCTGTGATTTCCACTTCCAGTACCTCTTCTCCTGCTTGGCCTCCCCCCTCCTGCCAGTGATGCTCCCCCTCTCCCCAGACCGCCCGATCGGTAAGGGTCCCCCCCCTCGTCGGTATCTCTGGCTCCTCTCATGTATGATGCAGCACTCCCATTTTCCCTTGGTGAAAACTGAGGTGAAGTACTCATTCAGTACCTCAGCCTGCTCCCCCGGGTCTTGTGCCCATCTCTCCCCTGATTTAATCCTGCTAATCTGCCCCTTCACCCTTCGTTTTTCCCCAATGTATCTAAAGAACCCCTTGTTCCCGCTCCTGATTTCCCTGGCCAGGTTCTGCTCCTTCCTTGCCTTAGCCGCCCTCACCACCCTAGTGGCCCTTCTAGCCATCATTATGCTGCATATGAGCTAATCCCTAGCTGAGGCAGGAACACAGTAAAGAATCTAAGCAGTGGTTTGTAGGGCAGAAGTTGGAAGAAAATTACAGCATCACGATGAGAGATGGGGAAGTTCTGGGAAGATAGGTGATGGGAAGCAGAGTTATCTTTTGTAGAGGGTGTGGGGCAGCAGTGTTCATGGGTCCACTATGGGAGTTAGGGGGCTGCCCAGTATGTAGGACCTTAGGTCAGCTGAGGGTGGAGGTTAGGCATTTTAGATGGGAAGGAGTACTACTTGATGTAGAAAGACACATAGGAGAAGGGAAAAGTGGAGGTGTGTCCAGGGAAGTGGGACAAACAGGGGAGAAAGGATGGAGAGAAAGATGATACAGGTATCCTGGGTACTGCTCCCCCAGACAATGAGGAAGCTTGGGGGGTGGACAATGGTTGGTGGCAAGGGGAGAAGAAAAAATTACTCACCTTAGTAATTGTGTTTCTTCTAATGGGGTCTTGCTGTATTATGACTATCTGCAGTTAGCTCCAGCCTTTAAACTGCCCCGGAGAACAAAGGGTTAACTTTCTATGCAGTATATAGAATGCTGAGCTCGAGGTCGGTTGAGGTCTCTGTCTGCAGCTCTTTGAAACCCAACCGTCAGATTCTTACGAGCAAAAACTCACTAACTATCCTATGTGGAAATTGTAAAATTTTTACTAGCCAACTGGCAACAAGAGTTTGGGACTCCCAAGGAAGACTCAAGTCAGGAAACCCCAAACCAAAAACCAATCCAAAAAAGAATAACAATACAAAAAAAACACCCAAATAAAAAGGGGGGAGAGTGTGAAGAAGCACCTCTGGGGTGCAACACCGCACCTGCCCACCCACTTCCCAAAAAACAGGTTCTGAGAGGGCTGGCAGGGAGGGAGGTCAGAATATAGCAAGACTCCATTAGAAGAAACACAGCTACTAAGGTGCGTAATTTTTTCTTCAAACAACATGAAGTCTTGCTGTATTCAGACTACTGCAGACTACCAAGCAGTACCTCCATGGAGGAGGGAGAAAACCTACTTTGGGAATAGGCTCTGAAGTACTGCTGTGCCAAACTGATCATCGCTCCTAGCCTGGATATCCAGACAGTAATGCTTAGTAAAGGTATGGACTGTTTTCCAGGTGGCTGCTTGACAAATTTCTAAGAGAGGGATATCCCTGGCAGCAGCCAGGGAAGCAGCTGTACCTCTTGTAGAGTGAGCCCTCAGGCCTGAGGGTGGAATCTTTCCCAGTTTCTCATAGCAGAATTGTATACAAGACACAATCCACCTGGCAATAGTTCTCTTGGTGGCAGGTTTGCCCATTCCCACCTCTCCATAAGTGAGGAACAGCTGGAGGGAATCAAACCTGTGACCTTTGGTACGCTCTACGTAGCAGCTAAGAGCTCTTTTAACATCTAAACTGTGTAGCCTCCTCTCTCCTGTGCAAGAATGATCAGTGAAGAAGACAGGAAGAGACATAGACTGATTCAAGTGGAAGACTGAAACCACTTTGGGCAAGTACCTTCTATTGGTTCTAAGGACCACTTTATCCTTATGAAAGGATATAAAATCAGGTTCCACTGACAGGGCTTGCAATTCACTGATACATTTGGCAGAGGTAATGGCTACCAAAAACACAGTTTTCCAAGTCAAGTACTTTGGCTCTGCTGAGGACACAGGCTCAAAAGGAGGTTGCATAAGTTGAGCAATGCAAACATATTAGTCCCAGGTAGGGGCAGGATCCCTAAAGGGAGGATCGGTATGAAGCAATCCCTTGAAAAATTTACAGAACACAGGATGAGATGATAGTGAGGAAGACTTCCCCACTGACAGAAAAGCAGAAACAGCTGACAAGTGTACCTTGAGAGTAGCTGGTCTGAGGCCTAGGCCATTCAGATGGATCATATAATCCAGAACTGTAGGCAATTCAGCAGTGTCTGGAGAGATATGCTTCTTGGAACACCAAATGCTGAATCTCTTCCATTTGGAGTTATAGGTCTTTCTGGTGGTGGGCTTTCGCGAGGCTTTGAGAATATCCAGGACCCCATGAGACAGATGCAAACCTGCATACTCTAACTCTTCAAGAGCCATGCCTTGAGGTTGAGAGACCAAAGATTGGGGTACCAAATCCTCCCCTGAGAGGAGGTTAACAGGTTGTAATTCCTGGGAAAAGACAGGGGAAGATGGACTGCTAGAGACAGCAACAGGGGGTACCTAGGCTGTCTGGCCCAGTCTGGAGCAATCAGAATCACTTTGCAAGGTTGTGACCTTATCTTGACTAGAACTTTGAACAGTAGAGGAAATGGAGGGAAGGCATACAGAAACTTCCCTTACCAGTTCAGAAGCAGAGCATCCAGAGGGACTTAGCCCAAGACTGAGGATCTGCAACAAAAGAGAGGCAGTTGGTGGTTGTCTGGGGCTGCAAAGAGATCTATCTCTGGAGTGCCCCACCTTGAAAAAATCACTTTCAACACCAGAGGGTCCAGGGACCATTTGTGATGACCCTGGGAGATCCTGCTCAGTGCATCTGCTAGCACATTATCCTTCCCTGGGAGGTGGACTGCTATCAGAGAAATATGCAGAGAATAAGCCAGGGACCACAATTTCATGGCTTCTGTGCACAAGGCCGTGGACTGAGTGCCTCCCTGCTTGTTGATGTACCACATGGTGGTGGTATTGTCTGTTCTGACCTGAATCACCTTGTTCTGCATTGACTGAGAGAAAGCTTGCAGGGCCAGAAAAACTGCCCTGAGTTCCAGGAGATTGATATGGAGAAGGGATTCCTGAGGGGACCACAGTCCCTGGGCAGTGAGGGCCCCCAGATGGACTCCCCAGCCCAGAAGGGAGGCATCAGTGGTAAGGACCACCAAATGAGATTGAGTGACAAATGGGGCCCCTTCCTTTAAATTGCCCTGATCCTGCCACCATTGAAGAGCTTGGATCAGAGTCTGAGTCACTGGAATCAGTTTGGTAAGGGGATCTTTCCTTTGGGACCAAAAGGCCCTCAGATGGAACTGAATGTCCCTCATCTAGAATCTTGCCCCTTGGACCACTGCTGTAGAAGCTGCCATGTGGCCCAAGAGCTGAAGGAAATGCCTTGCTGGTTGGGATACCTGAAGGCTGAAGGAAGAAGCCAGTTCTATAAGAACTCTTGCCCTTTCCAGGGGAAGAAAGGCTCTTGCTTTGACAGTATCCAGCTCTGCCCCTATGAAGGTAAAAAGGTGTACTGGTTCGAGAACTGACTTGTGGAGGTTGAGAAGAAATCCTAGAGAAGTGAGCACTTGCTGGCTTGCTTGCAAGTCTGACTTGACTTGGTCTGGAGACTGACCCACTATGAGCCAGTCGTCCAGATATGGAAAATTGGAAATCTTTTGCCTTCTTAAAAAGGCAACAACTACTGCCAGGCACTCTTTGAAGAACCTTGGGGCTGATGTTAGACCAACAAGCATTGCTTTGAACTGATAATGGCCTGAGGGCAACTTGAACCTGAGGTACTTTCTGTGGGAGCACCTGATGGGAATGTGAAAGTAGGCATCTTTGAGGTTCAGGTAGGTTAGCCAGTCCCCTTGCCTTAGAAAGGGAAGAATTATTCCCAGAGTCACCATCTTGAACTTTGGTTTTAAAAGATGTTTGTTCAGGTATCTTAGATCTAGGATGGGTCACCACTCCCCTGTCTTTTTTGGGGTAAGGAATTACCTGGAGTATAGACCTC
This sequence comes from Neoceratodus forsteri, assembly GCA_016271365.2. Classification (NCBI taxonomy): domain Eukaryota; kingdom Metazoa; phylum Chordata; order Ceratodontiformes; family Ceratodontidae; genus Neoceratodus; species Neoceratodus forsteri. The sequence goes on from CM057458.1 coordinate 523,749,803, forward strand.
TGCCCCAGTGTAGGATAGGAACTCTCTCTATAGCCCTTAAGGCCAGAAGAGATGAAACTTCTGCCTCTAGGGCAAGGGTTTCGGAGAGACCAGCAGGTGGAAAGGATCTGGCTCTCATCTTCGGAAATTCTTTGAAACTGAGAACCAGTTCCTGGCTTACTACTTCCAGGACCCACCTGTCTGAGGTAATAGACATCCAGTCCTGGACAAAGTAAGCCAGCCTGCCCCCTACAGGAACAGGAGAGTCGACCCGGGCAGACCCATCAGGGAGTCTGCTTGGCATGAGCCTTAGGCTGAGGAGCGGATGCCTCTCCCTCTGAAGAACCCCCTCTGTGAAAAGGGAGAAGAAGCCTGTGCTTGGTAAAAAGGCCTATGAAAAGGCCTGCCTCTGCCCCTAGATTGCTGCCTTTGAGGAGTTGCCTGCCTCTCCTTGGCCTGAGAACTCCTATAAGTGGTCCTGAACTCATCCATTTGCTTCATGTAATTCTCTTTCTGCTCCCCAAATAGAGAATTACCCACTACAGGAAAATCTATGGCCTTAGCCTGGGTGTCCTGTGAGAGGCTAGTACATCTGAGCCAAACCATCCTCCTTAGAGCCACAGATGTAGCCATGACTCTTGATGACACATCATTGGAGTCCACAGCAGCATGAAACTGTACCTTTGATGCCTCAATCCCATCAGCAGCCACCTCCTCCAGCTCCTTGGCCAGCTAGGGGGAGGCCTGTTTAGCCAGTGCCAGTACAGTGTCCCACCTGGACTTCTGGTACCTGGCTGTATAGTCCATATAGTTCACCTGCCTGAGTCCCAAGGAAGATGCCATGTACTGCTTTTTGCCATGGCATCAATCTTCTTGGAGTCTTTGTCTTGGGGGTGTGAAGCCAAGGGAATATTTGTCTTGTCACAGGCAGCAGCCTGCACTACCCCAACATGGCTACATTGTTAGTATAAAAACTCCGTATCTGAGCCTGATAGTGTGTACCTTTTGTCCATCCTTCTGTCAACAGGAGGTACAGAATTAGGAGACTTTAGGATTTTCTGTGTCTGCTTCCCAAAGGATTTGTGAAGGGGAATAGACAGTCTCCTGGACTCTGGGATGTCCATCATTTCCACATAATCAGGCTCCTCTTGATCCTCCATTGCCTCCTCCATAGGAAGCTGGAGGTTTTCAGCCACCTTTCTGTAAAACAGATAGTCGGGCGGGGACTCAGAAAGCCTAGGAGGGAAACACCAGAAGGTATGTCTGGGGAGATGTCCGGTTCCACAGGCACATCCAGACTTTCACCATCATCACCATCTTCGAACTCCCCCTCCTCCTCAAACTCCGGTTCATAAAAATCTTCAGGGGTATAATCTTGAACCGGGGGAACTGACCAAACCGAATCCCTGCCAAATGGTGCTGGATCAGTCGGAACCGGGCAAAGCGATTCCACAATCCGAATCACTCTGGCTATTTCCTTGGCGGTCGGAACATGAACCTCTGGAACCAAACCGGTCGATTTCTCTTTGCGTTTCCTTTTTGTAGGAACTGACCCCTCAGGATCGGCTCTTCTCTTGCCCGAAGAAGTATCGCCCTGGTCAGAGGGCACTCCTTCTGGTTCAGTCGGAATCGAACCGGGCTGGCCATCCGGGTCAGCGGACTTCTCGGCCTCCCTTTCCATCAGTCTACCTACTATCTTATCCAGGGTAGCGTTGGGAAAACTTTTACATATTTGGCAGTCTGTATCGAGGTGGTCAAACCCCAGACAATAAACACAGGTGGTGTGGGGATCAGCCTTAGCAAAGGCTTTCCCACACACACTACAGTGTTGAAACCCAGTGGGCCCGTTTTTTTCTTGGGTTTCTCAGACATGGCCAATCCTAAACACAGCTTACCCTTTTTTCGGGAATCCACCAGGCAAGACACCCCTATCGGTTCCTGACGGTGTTACGGGTCTTGGAAAAAAAACATAATCAAATCCGTTTTTTTAGAACCGATATGGACCGGTTACCACACTCAAGACAGAAGTTTTTTAACACAAACCTGATCGATTCAAACTGAACCGATCCAATGTTTACAAGTTACACACAGAAACTAATACAAAACCTATCTAGTACTCACGGTACCACAGACAGAGACTTAAACCGACAGGTTCAGTAGCAGAAATTCGGTAGAAACCGAGTGAAAAAACAATACTTTAACTGACTTTTTTGAACCGAGCGAAGGAGAACTCTCCAGAGAGACTGTTCAGTGAGGCAGAGTAAAGAATCTGACGGTTGGAGTTTAAACAACAGCAGACAGAGGCTTCAACCAAGCTCGAACTCAGCGTTCCATGCCTTGCATGGAAAGTTAACTCTTTGTTCTCCAGGGCAGTTCAAAGGTTGGTGATCACTGCAATAGTCAGAATACAGCAAGACTTCATGTTGTTTGAAGAAAAAAAATTACTCACCATAGTAATGTTGTTTCTTCTTAAGGGAGCCCTCACTATGTTTACACTTTATGCAATCATCTCAGCTAAGAGTGACACTCTGGGGAATAGAACCTATGCAAATTTTAAAATTTGGAATGTAGTTTCAAACCCTCCTTGCAGGTTCCACACTGGCCATTGCTCAGATCTGTTTTCAAGCCAGTGTGGAGCAGAGGCTATTGAAACCAGCTAAAAAGGCTACAACAAACTTTTATAGAATTTAATGACACCTAACAAATTGAAAGCACAGTTACAAAAAAAAATAAAAAGATCATATAAACAATAACAACCAACTTACAATTGTAGCAACCTCAATAAAAAGAAACAGATTCTTGTGTGAACATATTTCAGGTTCTAGAAGGGGAGGCAGGGTTGCGGAGTGTAAACATAGTGTGGGATCCCCTTAAGAAGAAACAACATTACTACGGTTAGTCATTTGTTCTTCTAAGCCCAGGAATCCTTCACATAATGTTTACACTTCATACAGACTTAGTAGCAGTATTTTGGGAGGTTGGAATCAGAACCTAGTTAGGAAGAAGGCCCTACAAAACAGATGTTCTAAAGCTGGCATCCCTTCTGGACTATATGTCCTAACAGTAGTGCTTTGTGAAGGTGTGTACTGTTTTCTAGGTAGATGCTTTGCAAATGTCTAACAACTGGATGCCTCTCAAGGATACCACAGAGGCAGACCTACCTCTTGTGGAGCGTGCCCTCAACCCTCTTGGTGGCATTTTTCTAGATTTTTCATAGCAGAATTGAATGCAAGAGACTATCCAACGAGAGACAGATGTCTTTGCAGCTGGTTTGCCTTTGCCAAGCTCAGCATAGGTAACAAAAAAACTAGGTACTTTGGGATATGGCATCTTTTGCCCAGTCCACGCAGACAGGGGTAGTTTTAGGTCCTAGCTATATAACTCTTCCTCACCTGGACTGTAATGTTCTGGACAACGTACAGGAAGGGTCACTGACTTGATTCAGGTGGAATTCAGATGCCACCTTAAGTATGAATTTTCCATTGATTCTAAAAACTACCTTATCCCTGTGAGACATTATGTAATTAGGGTCTGTGCAGAGGGCTTGCAATTCAGTCACCCTCCTAGCAGAGGTCATTGCAACCAGGAATATGGTTTTCCATGTGACATACTTTAGGTCAGCAGCTTCCATAGGTTCAAAGGGAGCCACCATAAGCTGGCCAAGGTATACACCGAGGTCCCAAGGTAGGACAGGGTCCCTCACTGTTGGGCACACGTGACTGAGGCCTTTAAAAACCTTTTGAAAATGGGGTGTGAGGCCAAAGACTTTCCCTTGCCAGCTGATATGTAAGCTGATACTGCTGCTAAGCGCACCTTTAAAGTTGAAAGTCATAGGCCTAACAACTGTAGGTGTATTAGGTATTCCAGAAAAAAAAAATTATTCACTGTAGTAATGTCGTTTCTTTTAAGGATCACTCTGTGTATGCTGTCATCTCGGCTGAGAGTGAGGCCTCAGAGATAGAACCTATTCAGATTTTAGAAACTAGAAATGTAGGTTCAAACTCTGCATCCTCGCTCCCCTATGGCTTTACTCAGATCTGTTTCTCCACCTGAAGAGAGCAGTCACCCAGTAGTGAACTCCGATAATGGCTGGTTCATCAGTTCTTTTTTTTGTTTTGTAGTATTCTAAAAAGTATATCTATTATTTTACGTTTAGATATGGTTTTCAGTAATTTATGATTTTTCCGGTTCCTGATTAATTTCCAGGAACCAGAGAATGTCCCCGTTGGCTACCAGTTTATTGTCTATTTTTAGCTACTGAACCACTTTTTATTGAAATTAGCAGCGATTTAGTCATTTTTATATTTCCTTGCACGAGCAGCGCAGAAGAAACATATTGAGGTAGTAGAGCATTGCAGAGGTGTGGCAGTGTTGTGGTCAATCCAACGAATGCTTTAACGGGCTCATCCGTCAGCCACCAATTAATGCTGAAGCTGCCGATGACAGCAGTTTCAGAGTGAGCGCCACACTTGAAAGAAATCTGCCATTGCAATCAGGGGCAATTTTGTCATTGCAGCGGCAGTCCCCCCTCCCTCTCAACCAGTCACACAGCAGGACAACAAATTAGCTCCCTCCCACTGCTGCTGCTGGCCCCCTCCATTCTCCATCCCCTGCCAATATCTGGGTGTTTAATCCCTGTGTCAGCATGTATCCCCCTTCCCCCCATTAATGTGGCACATTGAGAGTCCACCCCAGTGTGCCATAAAATATTTCTTTGATGATTCTGACATCAGGATGCCCACTCCTGGTGTTGGATGTGTGGCCTCCCCCAAGCCCCTATGTTCTCAGCCGACTTCGGGGTGCCCAATCTCCAGGTCAGCACTGACCCCCCCCAGTAATCTGGCACACTGGGAGCCCACCCCAGTGTGCTAAAATCTGTTTTGTAATATTTCACCTGTAAAAAAGAAAACAGTCCCACAACTTTTTTTTTTTTAAACCTGAAAAAGAAAACAGTCCTCGTTGTTCCTGCAGGCCCCTCCCCAACCTGCACCCCCTCTGCGTACCCCACCTCCCAACACCCCTCACCCATACTTACCTCCAGAGGTCAGGAGCAGCAATCTTCTGTGGACCGGGAACACGTCTGCACTCTTCAAAGACCAACCGGGAACTGAAGAAATGACGGTAAGCCCTATAATGGCAGTCACTGGGGGGTTTCAATTTAGGTTGATATCTCAGCCAGTTTTTGGAGTTTTGGTCCCAAATTTTCAACATGGGGTTCTTGGGACCCCACCTCATGAATACTGTCACTGTCATTTCGTTTCTGGGTCCCAAAAGGTGATTTTGAGGTTGCTGCATGGAATCACCTTTCGGGACCAATTAACGAAATGACAATGCCACTGTTCATGAGGAGGGGTCTCAAAAAGCCCATATTGTAAATTTGGTGAAAAAAACTCCCCAAAAATGACTACGTTACGAGTGTCCGTTGTGCAATTTCTATGCATGCTTATAACTTTACCAATTTTTAATATTTTCACTCCAAATTTCCAACATTGCCATTGTGTCACACCCCCTTATGAACAGTACAGCTGTCATTTTTTGCATCCTTCCCGAAATGTGTTTTTGCACCTGTGGCGCAGAATGGCACAGTCGCTGAGCAAAATCAACTTTCAGGACAGATTAATGAAATCCCAGTACCACTGTTCATGAGGGGAGGTCCCAAAAAAGTCATGTTGAAAATTTGGTGAAAACATTCCAAAAAATGACTGCTTTATGAGCATGCATTGCACAGTTTCTATGCACACTCGTAACTTCACCACTTTTTCATATTATCACTCCAGATTTTCAACATTGCTATTTCTTCACACCTCCTCATGAACAGTATGGCTGTCATTTTTCACATTCTGCCTGAAATGTGTTTTCGCACCTTTGGCTCTGAATGGCACACTCACTGTGCAAAATCACCTTTTGGGATTGAGTAATGAAATGATACTGCCACTGTTCATGAGATGGGGTCCCAAAAAGCTCATGTTAAAATGTTGGAGCAAAAATACCAACAAATGCCTGGGGCGTTAGGGTTTCCAACCATAATGCCCACCCTGTACAGACTGACATTCTTCGTGGGTGTGACCTGGGGTCGCTGGCCGTACTGCTCACACCCATTCCAACCCTACCCTGCAGCCACTGAGAGGCATCGAGGTGTGCCTTGGGGTCTTCAGCCTTAACGTTCACCCATTCTCCTAAACTGCACTCATCTCAGCTTATTTCCTTACGGAATGGGGTGAGCATAAGGGCTGAAAACCTCAAGGCACACTGCGACACCTGTTGGTGTCTGCAGGGTGGGGTGAGGTGGAATGGCATGAGTGTTATGGCCGATGAGCCAAAGACACACCACCAACGCCTGTCAGTCTCTGCAGGTTGGGGGTTGGCGTTACTTCAATACTTCACTGCCATTCCTATTATGCATTTCTCTAACTCCTGCACTACCAATGCCAATACTAGCAAGCAAACATTCGGCATTGACAAATGCTTGTTAATTATCCAATTTATAGAGAACAGAGCAATTTCACTTTCCATTTCTGTCTGTGCCCTTTCACCTTAATTTATCGGTTCTTGCTTAAGGAGCCACAGTTTGACCTTTGGCACAGTTTTCTCAGTACAAAAGCTGATGTAACCCCAAGGTGACGCTATCCCAAGGCCTACTACCCCTGCCTGCTTGGCTAGTAGCAGGTTAAGGGGCCTGGGTAATGAAACGGGCACCTCCACCCAGAGGTCAGGGTTGTTAGTGGTCAAGCTAACCTGGGCACAGTCCTCCGGGACACTGTAACCCCCCTCTTTCCCTTCTAGTGGCCTGAACAATATACAACAATTACTTTCACAATGACCCTTATTCACCAGGCAATTATCCACACTGTTTGCACTTACCACCAGGACTGGTTCCTCTAGCTTGACCCTGGGGACCACCTGTAAAACAAGGTTAAGCACAGCAAATAGCAACAGTACAATACTTTTGGCACAAACTGGAACCACAGTCAGGTTAAATGCAAACAAAGTTAAATCTGATTTATTCGGGGGACTTGAACAAGGAAGGGGCGTAATCAGGTTGATTTGCTTAAAAGCTATATTAATCAGAAAGTTATGCATGCAGTTCAGAGTCCTTACACAGTCACACATTCTGGGTAGCCAGGTAGGAAGACGGTGGGCTAGCCAGGAACGTTGCAGCTGGTTAGGGCCCTGTGATGGAAGAAAGCAACATGCACAACACACACTATTTGTAATCCGGAGCCGGAGGGCTCAGTTTGTGAAAGAAAAGGCAACAAGACAATCAGATGACAACACTTTTAGATTTAGCTCTTGTTGCAGGGAGCTACCCTGATGTTTGCTCACGATACCTAATACTGGACACAGGAAGGATGAAATCGAGACTGCAGACTGTTGAGCTGGGGTGCCCGGAGAAGCAGGGCCCACACGAATCACCGAAGCATCGTTCCTGTTCAAGGCATTGAGCAGAGGGCTGATTCCCCAGGCCAGTCTCTCGTCGATGACTTTCTCTGCGTAGCAGGTATTCTGGCTGGGCCAGTGGAGCAGGGCCCAGGCAAACAGAAATGGATACGGATTCAGTCCGTGGAGCTGGATACAGCCTCCAGCAAGCAAAACACAGTTCAGACACAAAGTGTGGAACCAAATCACGACCCACTATAAGCACACCGCACATTCCCATGAAAGGAAATTCCACTGTATCAGGCAAATGGCTCTCCAGTCGCAATTACAGAGTCTCTGCACAATCTGGGAGTTCAGACGTAGCTGGAAGTCCTGACAGGCTGATCACATTCAGCAAATCTTCGGTCTTCTTCAGGTTAAAGCCTGGTCACAATTCAGTGGCTTAATTCGCTCTCCAAATTCGGATTCAGTCCGAAAAAAGCACAAGTTCCCTCTCAGGGACAGCAGGCAGGCATGCAGGCCAAACTCAGGCCTTTCCACAGTTCTCCCACATGAATCCACTATAGATTGCTGCTCGAACTATCTCGAGCTGTTACGTCTTCACTTCCCAACTCAGATCTAACTGAAACTGCAAGCAGTGTGGGACTTTCCCCAAGATCCAAAAGGTTCAGTTGGCTGATCTGTCAGTCACAACAAAGGCGGCCCTCCAGGTTATTTTAGGTGCCAAAAGTCCAAAACTACACTTCCTACAAGTTTTGGCCCCACCAAGCCCCTACAGGCAGGCTCCATTCCAGAGTTCCAAATGTACTGATTGGCCCATTCTGACAGTCCAGGACCAAGATGAAGGAAAGAAAAAATTACTCACCTTAGTAATGTTGTTTCTTCTAATGGAGTCTTGCTATATTATAGACATTAGCAGTTTGATCCAGCTCTAGAACTGCCCCGGAGTGAAATGGTTAAAACCATTCCAAAACAGAATTTTGGCACGAGAGCAGCTCTATCTGTGTCATTTCAAACTTGAACTGTCAGATCTTTATGAGCCAAACTCACTAAGGTCTGTGTGGAAGCTGTAACCTACACTAGCCAAATGGCTACCTAAATAATAACAACCATTGATGGTCCCAACACCCAAGACTCAAGTCAGGGACCAGAAATACTAACACCATTCTAATAATATGAAAATGGAACATAAGTATAATAAAGCACACACACGCTGCACATACACACCCCCAAAGCCCCAAAGGGGACAAAATGCTAAAGAACATAAGTAGTGCCCACACTAAGTTGCCCACACCCACCAAGTAGAGGTTCTGAGAGGGCAGGTTGGGGAGGTCATAATATAGCAAGACTCCATTAGAAGAAACAACATTACTAAGGTGAGTAATTTTTCTTCAAACAACATGAAGTCTTGCTATATTATAGACATTAGCAGAATACACAGCAGTACCTCCATGGAGGAGGGGCAGAACCTACTTAGGGAATAGGCTCTGAAGAACAGCTGTGCCAAACCGAGCATCTCTCCTGGCCTGGACATCCAGGGAGTAATGCTTGGTAAAAGTGTGTACCGTTTTCCAAGTAGCAGCCTGGCAAATCTCTAATAAAGGGATATCTCTGGCAGCAGCTAGAGACGCAGCTGTACCCCTGGTAGAATGAGCCCTCAAACCGGGGGGGGCTCTGCCCACTTTCTGATAACAAAATTGGATACAAGAGACAATCCACCTGGCTATTGATCTCTTAGTGGCAGGTTTGCCTTTCCCAACTTCACCATAGGTAAGGAAAAGTTGGAGGATTCGAACCTGTGACCTTTGGTACGCTCTATATAATAACTAAGAGCCTTAACATCCAGGCTGTGCAACCTCCTCTCACCTGAAGAGGAGTGATCAGTGAAAAATACTGGAAGGAGATAGATTGATTAAGATGGAAATCTGAAACCACCTTAGGCAAAACTTCCTATTAGTCCTAAGGACTACCTTATCCCTGTGGAAAGAAATAAAGTCAGTCTCCACTGACAAGGCTTGCAATTCACTTAGTCTGGCAGAAGTGATAGCCACTAGAAAAACAGTTTTCCAAGTTAGGAACTTAAGCTCTGCAGAAGACAGAGGTTCAAAAGGGGGTTGCATTAACTGGGCAATGCAAACATTAAGGTCCCAAGCAGGGGCCGGTTCGAAAGGGAGGATTAGTATGGAGTAATCCCTTAAAAAACTTGGAAAACACAGGATGAGAGGAAAGAGGATGACTTTCCTGTTGACACAAAAGCAGACACAGCTGCCAAATGAACTCTCAGGGTAGCTGGTCTGAGACCCAAGGAATTAAGATGTACCATGTAATCTAACAAAATGGGCAATTCAGCAGATTCTGGGAAATATTTTCCCAGCACACCAAATGGAAAACCTTTTCCATTTAGAACTATAAGTAGCCCTAGTGGAAGGCTTTCTGGAAGCCTTTAGGATCTCAAGAACACCCTGAGAGAGGTGTAAATCAGCAAACTCTAACTCCTCAAGAGCCAGGCCTTGAGGTTGAGGGATTGAGGTCGGATACCAAACCCTTCCCTGGGCACAAATCAACAGATTGTGATTCCTGGGGAGGCACAGGGAAGATGGACTGTCAGAGACAGAAGGAGTGGTACCAGGGCTGCCTGGCCTAATCCGGGCAATCAGAATCACCCTGCAAGGCTGAGATCTGATTTTGACTAGTACTTTGAATAGGAGAGGAAAGGAGGGAAAGCATAGAGAACTTCCTCCCAATCCAGAAGAAGGGCATCCAGGGAACTGAGCCCAGCACTGGAGGCCTGCAACAGAACAGAGGAAGTTTGATTGTCTGGGGCTGCAAAAGATCTATCTGAGGATGCCCCACCTGGCAAAAACTATCCCAGCACTTGAGGATCCAGGGACCATTCGTGATGGCCCTGGAAATCCTGCTGAGGGCATCCGCTAGACATTGTCCTTCCCTGGAAGATGGACTGCTATGAGGAAGTGTTCAGGAATGGCCAGAGACCACAACTCATTGCCTCGGTGCACAAGGCCGAAGACCGAGTGCCCCCTGTTTGTTGATGTACCACATTGTTGCGGTGTTTCTGTTCTGACTTGTATCACCTTGTCGTGGACAGATGCAGAAAGCTTGAAGAGCTGAAAAGACAGCTCTGAGTTCCAGCAAACTGATGTGGAGCAGAGATTCCTGGGGACCAAACTCCTGAGTGGAAAGGTCGCCCATGGGCCCCCAACCCAGAAGGGAAGCATCTGTAGTGAGAGTCAAGTCGTGAGAAGGGAAATGAAGGGACCCCGGCTCTAATTGCTCTGATCCTGCTACCACTGGAGAGCTAGGATCAAGGTTCAAGTCACTGGGACCAACTTGAAAGGGGGTCTTCTCTGAGACCAAAAGGTTCTCAAGTGAAACTGAATGTCTCTCATCTGAAATCTGGCTCCCTGCACAACAGCTGTGGATGCAGCCATGTGCCCCAGGAGCTGCAGAAAGTGTCTTGCTGGTCGAGAGACCTGAGAGTGAAGGAAGAGGCCAGAGCCACTAAATTCCTTACCCTTTCTGGGGGAAGAAAGGCTCTGGCTAGCTTTGTGTCCATTCTGCCCCTATAAAGGTGAGTGCCTGGACTGGTTCCAGAACCGACTTTGGTAGGTTTAGCAGAAAACCCAGGAGGTGAGAAGCTGCTGGGTGACCTGCAGGTGAGATTTTACTGTTCTGGGACTGGCCTACAATGAGCCAGTCGTCTAGATAGGAAAAACAGCAATCCTCTGCCTCCTTAAGTGGGCCACTGCCACTGCTAGACACTTTGAATACCCTTGGAGCAGAGGTAAGGTCAAGGGCATTGCTCTAAACTGGTAATGACCTGAGGGCAGTTCGAATCTGAGGTACTTTGATGGGATCTTCTGATTAGACATGGAAATAGGCATCCTTGAGGTCCAGGAGGCTAGCCAGTCCCCTGGCCTTAGGGAAGGTAAAATCATTGCCAGAGTTACCATTTTGAACTTTGGTTTCAAAAGATGCTTGTTCAGATATCTGAGATCTAAGATGGGCCGCCATTCTCCTGTCTTTTTTGGGGTAAGGAAGTATCTGGAATACAGACCCCTGCCCTGATGCAGGGGAGGAACCCTTTCTACTGCTCTGAGAGCTAACAGGGATGAGACCTCTGTTTCCAGAGCGAGGGTCTCTGAAGCACTTGCAGGTAGAAAAAATCTGCTTCTCAACTTGGGAAACTTTTGAAGCTGAGAACCAGACCCTGGCTTACTTACTTCCAGAACCCACTTGTCTGAGGTTAAAGAAGCCCAATTCTGACTGAAGTAAGCCAGCCTGCCCCCACTGGTACAGGAGATCGGCCCTGGGCACCCCATCAGGGTGCCTGGTTTCGCAGAAGTTAGGCTGGGGGTGAGCAGATCTGCCCACCCCTCGCCTGCCCCTGCCTCTGAAGAAGCCCTCTGAGCATAGGCAGAGGAGGCCTGAGTCTGGTAGAAAGGCCTGTGAAAAGACCTACCCTACCCCTGGAGGCATGTCTTTGAGGAGTGCTTGCAGCTCCTTAGCCTGGGCACTCTTGTAAGTAGTCCTATATTCATCCATCTTCTTCATGTAATTCTCTGTCTGCTCTCCAAACAGAGAATTTCCCACCACAGGAAAATCCATAGCCTTAGTCTGGGTATCCTGTGACAAACTAGTACACCTGAGCCAGGCCAACCTACAAAAGCTACAGATGTGGCCATGACCCTAGAGGAAACATCATTAACATCCACAGCAGCATGAAACTGAACCTTAGAGGCTTCATGCCATCAGCAGCCACCTGTTCTAGTTCACTAGCCAGCTGGCCATGGGCCTGCTTGGCCAATTGCATAACAGTATCCCATCTAGATTTCTGATACCTAGCTACATAAGCCATATAGTTTGCTTGCCTGAGTCCCAGAGGGCTGCCATATACTGTTTTTGCCATGGCATCAATCTTCCTGGAATCCTTGTCAGGAGGATGTGAAGCCAAGGAATATTAGCTTTATCACAGGCAGCAGCCTGAACTACCTAACATGACTGCATTGCTGAGAAAGGAATTCTGTATCAGGGCCTGACAATGTATACCTTCTGTCCATCTTTTTATCTACAGGAGGCACAGAATTAGAGCTTTTAAAATTTTAATTGTTTGTTTCCTAAAAGACTTATGTAAAGGAATAGACAATCTCCTAGACTCTGGAATATCCATCATTTCTACAAAATCAGGTCCTCTTGCTCATCCACAGCCTCTTCTAAAGGAAGCTGGAGGGTTTCAGCAACTTTTTTATAAAACATAAAATGAGATGGGGACTCAGACAGCATAGGGGGAGATTCTAAAGGTCTGTCTGGGGAGATGTCCGGTTCAATGGGCACACCCAGACCTTCCCAGCCACATTCATACTGTTCATAATCCTCCTCCCCTCCTCTGGTTCATAAAATTCCTCAATATCATAATCCTGAACTACTGGGACCGGACGAACCAACCTTTTACCAGATAGTGGTGGTTCGGACGGACCCTGAGACAGTGACTGGACAATTTGTATGGCTTTTGTATCTCTGCAGCAGTTGGAGAAGGAATTTTGGACTCCAGACCTGCTGATTTTCTTTTTCTTTACTGGAATTGGTTCCTCAGAACCAGCTTTTCTTTACCCGAGAAAGTCTGGCCCTGGTCAGAGGGACTTCCTCTGGTTGGGTTAGCTGCGAACCGGGCTGGCCATCCGGTCAGCGTACTTTTGCCTCCCTGCCCTGAGCCTGCCCAATCTTTTTCCAGGGTGGCTGCAGGGAAATTTACATACCTGGCAGTCTGACTGAGGTGGTCAAACTCAGACAATAAACACAGGGTGTGTGGTCAGCCTGGCAAAGACTTCCCCACAAAACATCACAGTGTTGAAACCCAGTGGGCCCGGGTTTTCTTTTGGGTTTCTCAGACATAATGCCAGCCTAACCAAAAACTTACCCTTTTAATGGCAGTGCCAGGCAAGACACCCTTATCGGTTCCTAACCGTGTCACGGGTATTGGAAAAAAACGTAATAAATCCGTTTTTTTTAGAACCAATAAGAACCGGGAACCACACTTTAAAATAGTAACTTTAGTTTTAAATGAGTTTTAACCCACTGATCGGTTCAAACCGAACCGATAACTTACAAGTTCCACACAGACAAAACCTTCATTTACTTACGGTTACCACAGATAGAGCTTGAATCGAACGGTTTTGTGGTTAAAATAAAACTATTCTCGGTTAAATCCAACCGAGAAAACACTTTTAAACCGAAATGAACCGAGCAGAAGGAGAAATTCCGGAGCGACTGTTCACTGAGGTGGAGTAAAGAATCTGACAGTTCAAGTTTGAAATGACACAGATAGAGCTGCTCTCGTGCCAAAATTCTATTTTGGAATGGTTTTAACCATTTCACTCCGGGGCAGTTCTAGAGCTGGATCAAACTGCTAACGTCTATAATATAGCAAGACTTCATGTTGTTTGAACAAACAGAACTGTCCATGCTGCAAAGAAGGCAGGTTAGAACAAACTGCAATATTATTACTACTCTAACAAATGATCAACAAACAAGTACATCTTCTAACAGAGCTCCCTCTCAGATTAATTGTGACTACAATCCAGGCAGCTCTTAAAGAGACAGTACACAGAGGCTATACAGGCATTCTCTGGCAATACATTTAAACTGCTAAAATGCAGGACACCAGCCTGGCAGTGAGCATTTAAGCAAGCTCAAGGAAGACTTTTCGGGAACCCTCATTTGTAGGGGGGTTACACCCTTCCCTGCCTGGAGAAAACTTAGTGTCCGCGTCAAGTCTGTACTATCACAATATCAAAAATACAATATAAACGAGACATATATATCATTAGCTTGTTACATCACGATACTTTTCAATATACTTCACATTACTGCATCCATATTGACAATACTTATGCATGTTTCATACAGGTAATGCTGATTCCACTATGATTAACACATTAGCAACATCACAATACTGCTTTAAGTAATAACTTCCTGTAAATTAAACAATGTAGGAGGGGACCCTTCCCTATCAGCTAACTTGGGGCAGGATGGGGCAGAGGCACCATACTGAGAAGGAAGAACAATCAACCTGGAATTGGCCATTAAGCTCAGTTTAGGTAGTGAGCTCTGAGAAATATAAACACCTTTGTGAACCACATTGAGAGGCAAATCCACAGGCCTCCAGGGAGAATCATAACTGAAGCGCAATACTGGCTTGACAGCTCAGCCAGTCTTTCTGGGGGGAACAGCCACAGTCTCTGTATTTTCAGCACTAACTTCGGAACTTTCGTCATTCGTGAAGGGTGCCTCTGCACGGATGGGAATGTCCAAACTGGGAGCACTGTCAGCTCCTTGCTCTGTAGGCTCTGTTTCCACAACACTCTGCTCATTTAGAGAAGGTTCTGCACAATTAGGCTTTGTGGCACTGAAGGAGGGCTGTCAGCACTCTCATATTGTTGTTCAAGTTCTGGTGTGTCACCAGAGAGACACAGACCATCAGCCCCTTCTTTGGGCAAGTCACACAGTTTCACTAAACACAGGGGGTCCGCAGCCTCAGATGTGATACTTTGCACTTCACTTTCAGGGAGCATTGACTCCAAGAACGAAGCTAGGGGGTTAGGCAGTCCAGAGGGCCCAGCTTCTTCCCCACAATTCTGCATAGGATTTCCACAAAACAATTGACTTAGTTCATAGGAGGGATAATAGGCATTACCATAGTCACTTTCATCAGAGGTGGACTGACAGTCACTATCATTCTGGGCCTGCTGTGGGGAAAACCTTAAATCTGTAACTACTGGGGTAGGATGACTCTGTCTCTTTTTTGCAGCAGCATGAGTCACCGGCCCAGGGGAGGCAATATCTGCTGGCTCAGCTTCAATACTAACTTGGTCGATAGGCAGCAAGTGGTTCTGGTGCATGGTCTTGACAACTTTGGAGTTATTCTCTGGGCGTACCTTGTACACTGGTAGATCAACCAACTTTCCAACTGCTACATGAGGGAGATGGTGCCACCTATCAGCAATTTTGTGCTTGCCATGTAGTCCCAAATTGCATAACAACACACGGTCTCCGGACCATAGCTCTTGAGCCTTTACTTTCTTATCGTGCCTGTCTCTCTCTTGGCGAGATTTCTCTTGGCGGCCATTGTCTGGGCCAGTTGATATACATGGTTCAATTGAGCTTTCAGTTTCTGTACATACTGCAGGTAGTTTTTGGCTCAGACCCTATCTGGAGAGACTCCAAAGCAGACATCAACTGGCAACCGGGCCTCCCACCCGAACATGAGGTGGTAGAGGAGAACCCAGTAGCATCATTTTTGGTGCAATTGTATGTGTGTACCAAGGTGCTAATCTGTTGGCTCCACTTATGCTTGTCTTTTGGATGGAGTGTGCCCAGCATGTCTAGAAGGGTGCGGTTAAAATGTTCTGGTTGAGGGTCCCCCTGCGAGTGATAAGGTGTGGTTCTTGACTTCCGCACCCCACACAGAGAGAGAATTTCTTTGATTAGCCTACTTTCAAAGTCTCTGTATTGGTCAGAGTGGATCCTCTGGGGGGCACCATAGTGGACGAAGAATTTTTCCACTAGCACCTTGGCCATGGTAGAGGCTTTTTGATCTTTAGTTGGAAAAGCTTGTGCATACCATGTGAAATGATCTGTAACCACTAACACATTGCCAATATTCCGTTGATCAGGTTCTAAACACAAAAAATCTATGCAGACCAGTTCCATGGGGGCACTGGTAGTGATATTGACAAGGGGGGCAGCCCTCTGAGGCAGGGCTTTTCTTTGGAGGCAACGACTACAGGTCTTTACATGGTGCTCAACATCGGCCCCCATCTTGGGCCAGTAGAATCGAGATCATACCAGGTTGAGAGAGGACTGTCAATACTGAGGTGCCCAATGTGACTGTGGAGGGACCTCAGTACCAAGTGTTTAAAGGCTGTGGGCAGGACAAATTGTTACTTGTCTACTTGATCACTACGATCCACTGTCTCTCTGTATAACAACTGATTGAGTAACTTCGACCTGGGGCCTTCTTTAAACAATAGGGCAGTTTGCAAGTCAGGGGAACGCAACTTAGACCCATCTTTCCCCGCATGCAGGGCATCAAGTGCGGGTTGAATCATAGGATCTTGGGATCGAGTCCACTGAATACTGTCATTGTCAAGTTGAGGTAGTGCACTAATATCTAGAGCAGAGAAATGGCAATAGGCAGCCAGTATGCAGGTATCAGGAGGGTCCAAGCAATCTACTAGACAGTCCACTGTGTCTGCAGACATCTGTTCATTTCTGTCAAACTTTTGGCACAATGCTCGGATGTCAGGTTCAGACAGTCTGACCCAATCACTCTTGGAAGAGGGCCTTCGTGACAGGGCGTCAGCATCAACATGGTTCAGTCCCGGTCTGTATTCGACAGCATAATCATAGGTTGATAAGGCAGAGAGCCATCGGTGCCCAGTGGCGTCTAACTTAGCTGAAGTCTGTACATAGGTCAACAGGTTATTGTCAGTCTTCACCAATATCTTTGCCCCACAGAGGTACTCATGAAATTGATCAATGATGGCCCATTTTAGGGCAAGGAACTCCAGCTTGTGCACAGGATAGTTTCGCTCCGATGGGGTCAAACTCCTGCTGGCGAAAGCTACTGGTCTCAAACCATCCTCATGGTCCTGATACAGCACAGCTCCTAGGCCCTGCAGACTAGCGTCTGTATGTAGCACATAGGGCTTGGTAGGGTCAGCATAGGCAAGGATGGGGGCGTGTGGATGAGCTGGTATATGACTTTGTGGAAGGCTGCTTCACATTCAGGTGTCCAGCAGGGCCCAAAAGGTTCACCTGTGTGGAAGTACACTTTCTCTGGTTCTTTGACAGACCCTTTCTTGTATTTTCGGTTGGTAGGGAGAGTAACCATGGGTAGGATTCAGGAGCAGGCGAATCACCTTTGAATAGTCTTTTATGAACTTGCGGTAGTAGCCATAGAACCCCAGAAAACGTTGTAGTTGTTTCAAGTTATGGGGCTGGGGTCAAGTAGTCAGTGACTCAACCTTACTGGCATCGATCTCTGTTCCTTCTGCAGATACTGTGTGCCCCACATACTTCATGGAGGTTTGAAAAAACTGGCACTTGTTGATGGACAGCTTGAGGCCGAAGTCTTCCAATAGGTCCAGCACTTTAAGCAGTCGGGTCTCATGCTCCTCCAATGTGCGTCTGAACAAAATGACATTATCTAGGTACACCAGACATTCCAGCAAGTTTATATCTCCCACTGCACGTTCCATCAGTCGCTGAAAGGTGGCCGGGGTGCCCAAAATCCCCTGTGGCATTCTCAGGAATTCGTAGAACCCCAAAGAACAGATGAAGGCTGGTTTCTCACAGTCCTCCAGGGCCATCAGAATCTGGTAATATCCGTTGCAAAGATCCAATACTGAGAACCATTTGCTCCCATCAAGCAATCCAGGGCATCTTGTATACGGGGCATGGTGTATTGATCTGGGACGGTCCACCGGTTCAGGGTTCGATAATCAATACACATCCTCACTGACCCATTCTTCTTACACACAACCACAATGGGAGAGGCATATGGGCTCCTTGATTCCTGTATCACGCCAGCAGCGAGCATTTCCTGCAGGTGTCTCCTCACATCATCTATGTCCGCTAGGGCAAGGCATCAGGATCTCTCTCGAAATGGCTGGTCATCATGCAGGTATATATGATGCTCTGCACCCTGGACACACTCCACATCCCATTCCTTTAACGAAAACACTTGGTCTCTCTGGGTGAGTTTCTTGCTAATCCTTGCCTTCCATTCAGCTGGCAGCGGGGAATCACCAAAGCCAAATAAGTCAGAGGTCACTCTCTCCTTTTGGCCAGAGCACTTGTTATTGGGTAATACTGCAGTGTCTGCACAATGTACTGTAACTAGAGTGCACCCTCTCTTCACCCGGACCTCCCGATCAAACACATTTCGAATCTGGGCCGTCACTCATCGTGCATAGGCATGGGCATAGGCAGACAAAATGCTGGGTTTAACCAATAATCCTTCTGGCAACTTCCCATCACCTGGTGCATCCAACATTAATATTTTGTTCTTTATGTTTCTCTTTAGGCGGACTCCTCCATGGATTTTGCACTGGGCGTTGGGGACCAATACCAAGGAGTCAGGTTCCTTTTTTCACACTATCCCCACTGGCTCACCTGGGTCCTCTTCATTGGGTTTCTGTTGTAAGTCATATGCCCTTTTTACTAAGGTTGGAATTCTTAGGGCCCATCCAGTCAGTTGGCCTTGTTTCTCACAGCAGAGTTGTGCTAGTCTCCCAAACATGTGGGCATTTGTTCCAATTAACAGGGAACCCCATCACACAGTCCAGTGGGGGGACACACTAGGGCCAGAGTCTCTACTTGTTCCTCTACACCGGTTACAGTTTCAGGAAAAGACAACCAGAGGCAGACATATCCTAGGTAGGGATAAGACCTGTCGCTCAGCCCCCACACATGTCATCCTTCCAGGGATTGTAATGGCACATCAGATAAGTGTTTGTCATATCAGTCCTGAAATACAATGGTCACTTGCGACCCACTGTCAAGCATAGCCCAAGTAGGAATAAAATTCACAGCCACAGTAGTCTTCATTGAAGGACACAGTATTTTGTACCAGTCTGGAGGTACAACAGCGGGGGCCTGGACAGATGATTTAGCCACAGAGGGGTTTGAGTTAGGATGGCCAAATCCTTCACTGCGGTCATTTCCTTTGACCACTAACTCATTTTCTGAAGCTCTCCTTGAAGCCGGTTCACCACTTTCTCTAAATCCTTCTGAGACCGGCATTCCCTCTTTATTTGGCCATCCTTGCCGCAATTGTGACAAATGACTGGCTCTCGGGGCATCCTTGGGGAACACATAGCAGGGGATGCTGAAGCATCGATCGGAGATTGTGATCCGACTTCTGCAGGTAATGTACCATTTCTTAAAAGTTCCTTTAGGATGGCAGTCAATTCCTTGAGCTCAGCTGAGAAGCCACCCTCAGTATAGGATGCCTGAGGGTGCACGCTCACCCTCATAACAGTCACGTCCTGACAGAGACCAGGGTCTCTGTCAGCAGGGATACCTCAGCTAACACACCCGGTTGTACTTTCTTTCGACCTTCAGCAACTCTTTCCCACTGCTTAGCCCATGGGCAGGAGACTCATAGTGGTCTCCATTTCGGAAGGGCCTTCCGGTGCCATGATCACTTGGGCTGCACTCACCCCATAATTATAATCTCCCTCTTCACCTTCTACCTCCCGGAGTTCTTTTATCAAGTCACAGTAGTCAGGTGAGTTATCTCTCCTATCTTGGAGACTTAACTGGATGATCTGCAGTTTAGAATGCTTGGCATGTTGCAATATGTGCCCCAGTCTCATACGGTTCAAATCACTGGTGGCTACCCCACCTTTCCGGTAAGCTTTCTGCAGAGCTCCTTCTAGGCAAGTAACATACACAGACAAACTTTCCCTATTCCATTGTTTGGTACCTTGGAATTTCCACATCAAAGTCTCCCCTGACTCAGTGCTCCCAAAATTGCTTCAAGTACAGATAGGCACTTCTGAGCAGATGCATCAGGGTTTGTGGACCTCAAAAATTTAATGGCTTCAAGAGCGGGGTCCCTCAAACTTTCTATGATTCTTTTCTGCTTCTCAGCCTCCGCACACTGCCACTCAGGTACCAAGGGGGCAACATAGTCGATCCAGATCTCCCAGTCATCCTCCCCCTGGGGGTGGGGAGGGTGCCCAAGAAGATTCTCAGCCTTTGGTAGGAGTCGTGACTAATGGCGGGTACAGATATAGGGGCCAGCATTGGCATGGGCATAGAATGCAGGGCAGTAACAGGTGCTGGAGTGGAAGGGGGTGTTGGGGAAGGAACACCCCCAGGTGGCAGGAATAGTTTCTTAAAGTCCTCTACGGTTTTCCTTTTCTCCAGCAACAACTTAGCAAATTTCTCCTCAAAAGTCCCAGATAATGGTGGGAGCTCATCCTCACCAAGGTCTTTACTGTATTTTGTTATCACTCTTCAGGTAGCTAGGACCGCTTTTGAGGCAACAGTCTGTGGCACTTTAGAGCTGTCCATGAGGTCACTACACTCTACCAAGGTTATGATCGTTTGGGCAATCAATTCAGCCTGTCGACCCACCACCACAGGGTTTTTTAAATGTAACCCCCCTGCAAATGGGGGTCCCAAAAAGTCTTCCAGGAGCTTGTCTGAATGCTCCAAGCATGAATGGTGTTTGGCATTTAAGCCGTTTATCTGTGAGTGCTTTTAGAGCATCTGGTACTGTCTCTTTAAGAGCTGTCTGCTTGCAGACATAATTAGTTTCTATGGGGGGACTGTGTGTTTCCCTGCTTGAGTCCCACTTGAGCTGCTGCTAAATCGCTTCGTTTCTGCCGTCACTAAGTGGGCAGAGTGAGCACTTTTCAAAGATGTAACTGTTTGCCAGAAATCATTTAGAGTAATAATGAAAATACAGTTTGTCTAACCTGCTTTTCTTTGCAGTCAGAACTGTGTTTGCCTAGCCTTCCATTCTGGTTGAACTGCTGAACTGGACCAATCAGTGTGGGGGGACCTTTGAAATGGAGCCTGCTGCTGGCAAATCAGAACTTGGACTCTCATTGTGGAGCCAGCCACCTATGTACTGTATGGCCAATGCTTCTGGGAATTGTAGTTTGGACTTCGGCGCCTTTTTCCACCAACAGGGGGAGTTTACTGTGAGTGACAGCCAAACCAGCCAACTGAACTGGAAAGAACTCAAAGGAAATGCCCGGCTCTGTCTACTGGAAAGATCAGATCAGTTTGGGCAGTGAAGAGACAGGGAACTGCGTGCTTCTTCGCTGTGTAGTTTTAGCGCGGGAATCATGTGTAAGGCCCTGAGTTTCAGTCTATAGGTTGTGCAAGCGCCTGTTCGGACTGAATCCATCCTGTGAAGAGAATCAAGGAGATCTGAAGAGTAGAATCCAGGCTCACCCTGTAGAAGACTGGAGAAATTGCTGAATCGCGCTCAGTCTGTCAGGAACTGAAGCTGCTGTGTGTTCTCCCGGGTATTGTGCAGTAATTGCAGTCGGGATCGAGAAGCAGCCTGCCTGGTATAGTACGTTCCTTTTACATATAAATGTGTGTAGTGCTTGTGGGGAATTGCGTTTCAAATCCCCAGTACAGTGAATTGAGTGCATGAAGCTGGAAGTAAACCCCAGCTTAATCCAGACTATATCTATTTAGTCAAAACTGCAGTGGGGTCCAGTCACAAGGACCTTTTCCACAAGTTCTGCTCCTCCTGACAATCCAGGACAATCTGCTTTCCATCCAGTTCCCAATATTGAGTCTGTGAGTACAAAGCAGTGTAGCTCTCTGCCATCTGTTTATCAAATTGCAAGTGTGTCATCTATTTGTTGCTGTTTCATTTCTTCACGAACTGAGCCATCCAGCTCCGGATTACAGTTGGGTATTGTGCAAGTGTTTTTCCATCACAGGGCCCCATCCAGCTGCACCGATCCTGGCTAGCACCCCCCATCCTAGGTACCCAGTGAAAGTGACAATTTGGGACTCTGTTTGTTTCAGCAAAGTTACACTGTCTGAGGTATTCATTTATGTTAAAGTGTTGCACTGTGGCTTTGCATTGTATCATCTTGTTTTACAGGGGGTCCCCAGAGTCAAGCTGATCGAACCAGTCCTGGGAGTAAGTGTATACTGTGAAGGTACTTCTGATATATTGTGTGGACCACTAGTGGGAAGAAAGAGGGTTGCAGTGACCTAGAGGGCTGTGACCAAGTCATACCAGACTGTCTTAACCCAGACCTCTGGGTGGAGGCACTCGCCATAGGACCTAGGCCTCTTAACCTGTTAGCAGTTATGCAGGCAGGGGTAGTAGCCCTCTAGCTTGACCCTGTGGTAGAGGGGCGACAGGCTGATCTGCTCGCCCAAACTTTCATGGCCCTAATAGAGTGTAAGGACCTTGTAGACAGTTCTAAAGTGCCACAGACTGTTACCCTAGGGGAAACCCTCACTGTCTGGAGAGTGATAAAGAGGGACAGTAAAGACCCAAGGGAGAACGAGCCTCCCCCATTATCTGAAACTTTTGAGGAGAAATTTGCTAAATTGTTGCTGGGGGAAGGGAAAACTGTGGAGGATTTAAAGAAACTATTAATGCCACCAGAGGACGTTCCTCCACCAACACCCTCTTCAGCTCCAGCACCCGTTATTGCCCCTCCTTCTGTGCCAGTGCAAGCCTCCTTGTCTGTACCTGCCAACAGTCACAACTCTTACCGCAAGTTGAGAATTTTCTCCAGCACCCTCTCCACCCCACAAGGGGAGGATGATTGGGAGACCTGGATAGACTGTGTTGCCCCTTTGCTATCTGAGTGGCAGTGTGCAGAGGCTGAGAAATGGAAAAGAATCCTAGAGAGCTTGAGAGGTCCCGCTCTGGAAGCCATTAAGTCTTTGAGATCCACAAACCCTGAGGCATCTGCCCAAAAGTACCTAACTGCACTTGAATGCAATTTTGGGAGTACTGTCAGGGGAGAGCTTGATGTGGAAGTTTCAAGTTGCAAAACAATGGCCAGGGGAAAGTTTATCTGCATATGTTACTCATTTGGAAGGAGCATTACAGAGGGCCTACCGGAAAGGGGGGTGGCCACCAGTGACTTAAACCGTGTGAGGTTGGGGCACATATTGCAACATGCAAAGCACTCAAAATTGCAGCTCCTTCAGTTGAGGCTTCAAGACAGGAGAGGTAACCCACCGGATCATTGTGATTTGATGAAAGAAATCCAGGAAGCTGAGGAGGAGGAGGATTTCTCAGAGACCCGTGTAGTTGTAGCTGCTACAACCTCTGCTCCAAGGGCGGGTCAGCTGCTGACGGCCAGATCAGAAATTCAAATTACGAAAGTCAAGTGATTGTGCACTGCCAAACGGGATGGCTGTAAATACCTCGCACTGGGAGGAGTTGCTGAGGGAGATTAGGAAAGTAACAGACAGTCTCATCATGAAGGCCGCTCCTATGAGCACGGGCACTGACACTTGCCCGACTGCTTCTGCTATGGGGGTGAGGGTGCCCAACCCAGCACCTCATGCTGACAACAGTTCGAAACTTGATGCTTTGACTATGGAAGTGAGGGAACTGAAGAGATGTCTCCAAATGTCCAACCCACTGCTGGCTGAGGTGGCACCAAGGTTTTCTATCGATAGTACCAATGCCACAACCCCCACAGTGATGCCTCGGTCACCCCAAACTTCAGCAGACATTTTTTGTCATAATTGTGGGAAGGATGGGCACATGAAGACAGAATGCCGGTCTCAGAAAGATTTAGAGAGAGTGGTGAGCCGGCTACAAGGAGAGCTTCAGAGAACAAGTCAGTGGTTAAGAGGTGCACGAAATGGTCCCAGTGAGGGTCCCAAAAATGCTAACTCACGTCCCTCTGTGGCAAGGTCAGCTGCCCAGGCACCCACTACCGCCTCTCCAGACTGGTCCGAATAGGATCCCTCCATGGAGACCACTGTAAAGGTGAATGGAGTGTCTACAAGAGCTGTATTAGACAGTGGCTCCCAAGTGACAATTATGTTCCAGATTGGTATCAGAAGCATTTGTCAGACATACCTTACAACCATTAGAAGGACTGCATGTATGGGGGGTTAGTGGAGACGGCTCACCCCTACTCCGG
Organism: Neoceratodus forsteri; assembly: GCA_016271365.2. NCBI lineage: Eukaryota > Metazoa > Chordata > Ceratodontiformes > Ceratodontidae > Neoceratodus > Neoceratodus forsteri. The sequence goes on from CM057458.1 coordinate 523,773,841, forward strand.
TAGATCCGAATTTGGCTGTCTTTCCCCACCTCTGTGGCTGGAGTGGCAGAGCAAGTAGAGACCCTGGCCTTAGTGGGTCCTCCTACTGGACTGTATGATGGGGTTCCTTTACTAATTGGGACTAATGCACATATGTTTGGACAGTTGGCACAGTTGTGTTATGAAAAATGGGTCAAGGACTAGTAGAGCTTTAAGAATTCCAGCCTTGATCAAGAAGGCCTATGAGGCACAGAGAGATGCTGACAAAGTGGAACCAGAGGAACCGGTTGGAGTTGTCTGGAAAAAGGATCCTGAGTCTCTGACCCTGGCGCCAAATGCCCAGTGTATCCTACAGGGGGAAGCCCGTATCAGAAAGGATGTCAAGAATAAAATCCTCATGTTGGATGCACCAGGTGATGGGAAATTGCCGGAAGGCCTGCTGGTCAAACCAAGTATTTTGCCTGCCAGAGCCCATGCTTATGCTAGAAGGGTAATGGTTCAAGTTCATAATGTGTCGGATAGAGAGATTTGAGTAAATAGAGGTTGTACCCTGGCTAATGTACATTGGGTGGATACTGCAGTGCTACCCAGTAGCAAGAGTTCGGGGAAGAGTGGCAGAGTAACGCCTGACTTGTTTGATTTTGGTGACTCCCCATTGCCAGCTGAATGGAAAGTGAGGATCAGTGAGAAGCTTTCCCAGAGAGACCAGGTGTTTTCTTTAAAAGAATGGGATGTAGGATGTGTGCAAGGCGCTGAGCACCACATCCGCCATGCGTGATGAAAGGCATTTCGTGAGAGGTCTCGACGCCTGGCCCCTGCTGACATAGATGATGTGAGACGGCATCTGCAAGAGATGCTAGCTGATGGTGTAATACAAGAATCCAGAAGCCCCTATGCTTCCCCCATCGTGGTAGTGAGAAAAAAGAATGGGACAGTAAGAATGTGCGTGGATTATCGCACCTTGAACCAGCGGACTATCCCTGATCAGTATACAATGCTCTGCATCCAGGATGCTTTGGACTGCCTGAACGGTAGCAAGTGGTTCTCTGTGCTGGATCTTCGCAGTGGGTACTACCAGATCCTGATGGCCCCAGAGGACCGTGAGAGGACAGCCTTTATCTGTCCGCTTGCTCTATGAATTCATGGAGGATGCCTCAATGATTTCAGGTGCCCCAGCCACTTTTCAGCGATTGATGGAGCGTGCAGTGGGGACATGAACTTACTAGAATGCCTGGTATACCTAGATGATGTTATTGGTTTGGCAGCTCACTGGAGGAACATGAGCACAGATTATTCAAGGTATTGGACCGACTGGAAGACTTTGCCTTAAACTGTCCATTGATAAGTGTCAATTCTTTCAAACATCAGTAAAGTATGTGGGACACATAGATATCCACCGAGGAATAGAGACCGACCCAAGTAAGAAGGCTGGGGCCTTGGCACCTGGCCACAGGCCCAAAATCTAAAGAACTGCAAAGATTCCTGGGATTCTGTGGTTATTATCGGTGTTTCATCAAGGACTATCTAAGAGTGATCCGCCTCTACTTAACTCTTACCTAAGGGTATCCCCAACCCACAAAAAATACAAAAAGTCAACGTCCCTCGAGACTGAAAGAGTGTATTTTCGTCCAAGTGAAGTATCTGGGGCCTGCTGGACTCCTGATTGTGAGACTGCTTTTCATGAGATCATATAGCAACTTACCCACGCTCCAGTGTTGGCCTATGCCAATCCATCAAAACCCTATGTCCTGCACACTGATGCTAGCTTGCAAGGGTCGGGGGCTGTGTTGTATCAGGAGCACGAGAATGCCCTGAGACCAGTGGCCTTTGCCAGCAGAAGCCTGCCCCCTTCCGTAAAGAACTATCCTGTATACAAGTTGGAGTTTCTAGCTTTGAGGTGGGCCATTGTTGATCAATTCCACGAGTACTTGTATGGGGCTAAGAAACTAGTAAAAACTGACAATAATCCTTTGACCTATTTGCAGACTTCGGCTAACTTGGATGCCACTGGCCATAGGTGGCTCTCTGCCTTATCTACCTATGACTATGCAGTTGTATACAGAGCAGGCCTGAACCACATAGATGCTGATGCTCTCAACCGGAGGCCTGTTCCCCAGAATGACTGGGTCAGACTGTCAGAACCTGATATTCGAGCACGCTGCCAGAAGTTTGACAGGGAGGAACAAATGTCCACTGACGCAGTGGACTGTATGGTGGATTGTTTGGGACCCTCTGAGAATTGCATACCTGCTGCTTATTTGCCACTTTTCTGCAATAGACATTGGTGCACTGCCTCAGCTGGACAATGGCAGTATTCGGTGGGCTCAATCCCGATATCTCATGATCAAATCAGCTTTAGAAGCCCTATATGCAGGGAAAGATGTGTCCAAATTACGTTCCACTGATTTAAGAACTGCATTGTTATACAAAGAAGGTCCTAAGTTGAAACTGATCAATAGACTGTTATACAGAGAAACAGTAGACAGAGGGGGACAAGTAGACAAACAACAACTAGTGCTGCCCACTGCTTTTCAAGACTCAGTGCTGAGGTCCTTACACAACCACATGGGGCACCTTGGTATAGACAGAATACTTGACTTGGTAAGATCCAGATTCTACTGGCCTAAGATGGGGGCTGATGTGGAGCAACATATTCGAACTTGTAGTCGCTGCTTACAGAGGAAAGCTTTGCCCCAGAGGGCTGCCCCCCCTTGTTAATATCACTACCAGTGCACCCATGGAGCTGGTCTGTATTGATTTTCTGAGTTTGGAGTCAGATCAAAGAAATATTAGTAATGTGCTGGTGGTCACTGACCATTTTACGAGATATGCCCAAGCTTTCCCCACCAAGGATCAGAAGGCATCCACTGTGGCAAAAGTACTTGCAGAAAACTTTTTTGTTCACTATGGGGCTCCACAAAGAATCCATTCCGATAAAGGGAGAGAATTTGAGAGTCGTCTGATCAAAGAGATGCTTTCTCTGTGGGAGTGCGAAAGTCCATAACCACCCCTTACCACCCCAAGGGGGACCCACAGCCGGAACGTTTCAATCGTACCTTGCTAGATATGCTAGGCACCCTCCACCCAAAGGACAAGCCTAGATGAAGCCAACAAATTAGCACCCTGGTACATGCCTACAACTGCACCAAAAGTGATGCCACTGGGTTCTCCCCCTACCGCCTGATGGTTGGAAGAGAAGCTCGATTGCCAGTAGATGTGTGTTTGGGGGTCTTTCCTGATGGGGTTCGAGCTGACAACTATTTACAGTATGTGCGAAAGTTAAAGGCCCAGCTAAATCATGCGTACCAACTGGCTCAAACCATGGCTGCCAAAAGAAATCTGGCCAACAAAGAAAGGTAAGATAAAAAGGTGAAAGCACAGGAACTCCAGGAGGGAGATAGGGTATTGCTAAGAAATCTGGGACTGCATGGCAAACACAAGATTGCTGACAGATGGCACCATCTCCCTCACACTGTAGTGGGTAAACTAGATGATCTGCCAGTGTACAAAGTAAGGCATGAGAATAATTCAAAAGATCTTAAAACAATGCATAGAAATCATTTACTGCCCATTGGACAAATCTTGATTGAGTCTGAGCCCCCAGAAAATGCTCCCTCTGGACCAGTGACTATAGCTGCTGCTAAGAAAAAATCAAGAAAGTCTGCACCTACAGAAGTGAGTTAAAGTGTTCCCCTCCACAAGTCCCAGTTGAACATGACTGTCAGTCCATGTCAGAGGAAAGTGAGTGTGGTTTAGAATACTACCCTTCTCACGAACTGAGTCAATTGTTTCGGGGCAATCCCCTAGTCAATCCTGGAGATGAAGCTGGGCCTTCTGGACTGTCTAAGCCCCCAGCTTTCTCCCTGGAGCCAATGCTCCCAGAAAGTGAGGTGCAAAGCATTAAGTCAGGTGATATGGAATCATTGTGTATGGTTGAACTGTTTGAGCTTTCAGAGGAGGAAAATGATGGACTGGAACAAACTGGTGACTTACCAGAACAAGAAGAGTGTATTGAGTGCCCTGATAATTCACTGTCAGTGTCAGAAAGCTCTCCATGTGAGCCAAGTATTGTGGACTCAGAGATTGTAACTCCTGGAGCTGAAAGTGCCCCAAGTCCTAGCTTCTCTACCCCAATGGAGACTCCCCTGACAAGTGAGGACAATGCTGAAAATGAGGCTCAGAGTGCAGAGACTGTAACAGTTCCCCCTAGGAAGACAGGTCGAGCTGTAAAGCCTGTGGTGCACCTCAGTTATGATTCCCCTGGGAGGCCTGTGGACTTGGCTATCAATGTTGTCCATAAAGGAGTGTATGTGTCCCCGAGCTCATTGCCCAAACTGAACATCAGTGTTAACTCCAAGTTACTTGTGTTGCCCTCTAGGTATGGTGCCCCTGCCCCATCCAGCCCCTAGGTAGCAGATAGGGAAGGGCCCCCTTTCTTCAGGTTTCATGTACAAGAGGTAATAACCTGAGTTATGGTACAATGTGTCTGTAATACTGTGTAAAGAGTGATGTACTGCAAAGTTTCAGAAATGTGTTCCCGGTAAAGTGATATATTAACTGATGATTACATGTATAAGCCTAATGTGATACTGATGAAAATGTATATGGTTGTATTGAAACTTATGGGGGTACTTGCTTGACGCAGACACCAAGCTTTCCCAGGCCGGGAAGGGTGTAACCTCCCTGCAAATGGGGGTTCCGAAAAAGTCTTCCAGGAGCTTGCTTGAATGCTCCAAGCATGAATCGTGTTTGGCGTTTAAGCCGTTTATCTGTGAGTGCTTTTAGAGCCTCTGGTACTGTCTATTTAAGAGCTGTCTGCTTGCAGACATAATTAGTTTCTATGGGGGGACTGTGTGTTTCCCTGCTTGAGTCCCACTCGAGCTGCTGCCAAATCACTCCATTTCTGCCGTCACTAAGTGGGCAGAGTGAGCACTTTTCAAAGATGTAACTGTTTGCCAGAAATCATTTAAAGTAATAACGAAAGAAAGAATTACTCACCTTAGTAATGTTGTTTCTTCTAATGGAGTCTTGCTATATTATGACATATGCAGCTTGTCCCAACCTTAGAACTGCTCCGGAGGTGAAAGAGTTAAAGTCCATGCCAGGCATGGAACTTAGAGCTCGAGCTCGGTTGAAAATTCTGTCTGTTGTTCTTCAAACTTAAACTGTCAGATCTTTACGAGCAAAAACTCACTAAGACTCTGTGTGGAAGCTGTAAACCTACACTAGCCAACTGACTACTTAATTAAATAAACATTTTTTGGTGCCACAATGAAGACTCAAGTCAGAGACCCAAAAATGACAAACACAACAAAGATCACCCCAAAGAGGGGTGAAAACAAGGTGGGCATCTAAAAAGACCGCTGCCCTGCCCACCCACATCCCCAAGAGTAAGGTTCTGAGAGGAGCAGGAGGTTTATAATATAGCAAGACTCCATTAGAAGAAACAACATTACTAAGGTGAGTAATTTTCTTCAAACAACATGAAGTCTTGCTATATTATGACATATGCAGACTACACAAGTACTTCCATGGAGGATGGACAGAACCTACTTAGAAATAGGCTCTGAGCACAGCTGTGCCAAAGCGAGCATCACTCCTAGCCTGGATGTCCAGGGTAAGTGCTTAGGTAAAGTGTGCACTGTTTTCCAGGTAGCTGCTTGACATATCTCTAGGATAGGGATGTCCCTGGCAGCAGCCAGAGACGCAGCTGCACTCTGGTGGAGTGAGCCCTCAGGCCTGAGGGAGGAACTTACCAGTTTTTCATAGCAGAACTGGATACAAGAGACGATCCACCTGGCAATGGATCTTTTAGTGGCAGGTTTCTTGCCAACCTCACCATAAGTGAGGAACAGTTGGAGGAGTTAAACCTGTGACCTTTGGTATGATCTATGTAGTAGCTAAGTGATCTTTTGACATCTAAACTGTGCAACTTCTCTCACCAGAGTGGAATGGTCAGTGAAGTACACAGGGAGATATAGATTGATTAGGTGGAAATCTGAAACCACCTTAGGCAAGACCTTCGGTTAGTCCTGAGGACTACCTTATCTCTGTGAAAGGAGATAAAATCAGGTCCACTGATAATGCTTGTAACTCACTTATCGCCTAGCAGAAGTGATGCTACAAAAACACAGTTTTCCAAGTCAAGTACTTGAGCTCTGCTGAAGACAAGGGCTCAAAAGGGGGTTGCATAAGCTGGGCAATGCAAATATTAAGATCCCAGGCAGGGGAAGGATCCCAGAATGGGGGGTTGGTGTGAAGCAACCCTTTGAAAAACTTGGAGAATACAGGATGCGCTGAAAGAGAAGAGGGCTTACCTGCTGACAAGAAAGCAGACACGGCTGCCAAGTGCACTTTTAGGGTAGCTGGTCCCAGCCCTAAAGTATTTAAATGAACCATATAATCCATGACTGTGGGTAAATCAGCAGATTCTGGGGAAATATGCTTCCCAGAGCACCATATGGAAAATCTCTTCCATTTGGAATTATAAAGTAGCCTGGTGGAAGGCTACTAGAGCCTTCAGAATATCTAATATGCCTTGGGAAAGGTGTAGTTCCATGAACTCTAACTCTTCAAGAGCCAGGCCTTGAGATTGAGAGATTTGAGGTCATGGTACTAAACCCTCCCTGAGCACAGTGATAACAGATTGTGATTCCTGGGAAGACACAGGGAAGGTGGACTGCTAAGGACATAAGGAGTGGGTACCAAGGCTGTCTGGGCAGTCTGGAGCAATGAGAATCATCTTGCAGGATTGAGACCTGATTTTACTAGCACTTTGAACAGGAGAAGGAAGGTGGAAGGCATGAAAACTTCCTTCCCAACCGAGAAGGAATGCATCCAGGGGGACTGAGCCCAACACTGGGGGCCTGCAACAAAAAAGGGGAAGGTGGTGATTGTCTGGGGCTGCAAAAAGATCTATCTGGGGTGTGCCCCATCTGGCAAATACCACCTCCAGAACTAGGGGATCCAGAGCCCATTTGTGATGGCCTTGGGAAATCCTGCTGAGAGCATCTGCCAGGACATTGTCCTTGCCTGGGAGGTGAACTGCTACAAGGGAGGTGTTCAGGGAGTAAACCAGAGACCACAACTTCATTGCTTCGGTGCACAAGGCCATAGACCAAGTGCCCCCTTGCTTGTTGATGTACCACATTGTGGTGGTATTGTCTGTTCTGACTTGAATAACCTTGTTCTGAACAGATTTGGAAAAAGCTTGAAGTGCTAGAAAACTGCTCTGAGTTCCAACAGATTGATGTGGAGCAGAGATTCCTGAGGGGACCACAATCCCTGGGTGGTGAGGTCGCCCATGTGAGCTCCCCACCCCAATAGGGATGCATAGAACATAGAAACATAGAAACATAGAAGTTGACGGCAGATAAGGACCGCAAGGCCCATCCAGTCTGCCCATTTCTTTTTCTACCTCATAAATGTGCCATCGGCCTTTGCTCTGTCAGTGACCTATCTATTCATAGTCATTTGTATTGCTCCCTTATGCCTATCCCATGCCTGTTTGAAGCCCTGCACTGTATTCATAGCCACCACTTCTTGTGGTAAGCCATTCCATGCATCCACCACCTTTCTGTGAAAAGAATTTCCTCATTCCCCCTTAATCGGCCTCCCCTAATCTCATGCTGTGTCCTCTTGTCCTGCTATTTTTCTTATATTTAAACATGTTAGACTCTTTCACCTGTTTATGCCCTTAAGGTGTTTAAATGTCTCGATCATATCACCTCTCTCCTCCTTTGCTCAAGGGTATACATATTGAGTCCGTTAATCTGTCCTCATATGTCTTCTGATGCAGTCCCTGCACCATTTTGGTTGCCCTTCTCTGACTGCCTCAATTTGGTTAATGTCCTGTGAAGGTGTGGCCTCCACACTGCACGCAGTACTCCAGATGGGGCCTAACCAATGTCTTGTACAGAGGATTATTACCTCCCTCTTCGACTTGTGATACCCTACTAATACACCCTAACACCCCCTAGCCTTACCTACTGCTTTAGAGGTCTGCTTGGATGATTTTAGGTCATCAGTGATGATGATGCCCAAGTCTCTTTCTTCCTTTGTGACTGCTAGCAACTCCCTCCCAGCCTATAAGTGGCTTCAGGGTTTCTCTTCCCTATGTGCATGATTTTGCACTTCTTTGCATTAAATCCCAGTTGCCACTCTTCTGACCATTCTGCTAGTTTATCCAGATCTCTTCTCATTCTGCCCACCCCATCTGGATCATCTACTCTGTTGCAGATCTTGGTGTCATCTGCAAACAGACAAGCCTTACCCTCTAGTCCATCATGTGGGTCACTAATGAAGATGTTGAATAGGACTGGCCCCAGGACTGACCCTGAGTACCCACTTGTGACTTGCATCTCTTCTGACTGTATACCATTTACCACCACTCTCTGTTTTCTGCCAGTCAACCAGTTTGCCACCCAGTTGACCAACTTCTGACCCACCCGAGCCTACCTGGCTTATTTATCAATCTTCTATGTGGAACAGTGTCAAAAGCTTTGCTGAAGTCAAGGTGAGCGCATCAACTGCTCCCCTTGGTCCACCACTCTGGTTACCCAGTCAAAGAAATCTATGAGATTAGTTTGACAGGACCTTCCTTTGTAAACCCATGCTGTCTTGGATCCTGTGCCCTATGGATTCCAGGTGTTGCACTATCCTTTCCTTAAGGAGTGCCTCCATAATCTTGCCCACTACTGAGGTAAGACTGACCGGTCTGTAGTTCCCCCGCCTCCTCCCTGCTACCACTCTTGTGGGTGGGATCACATGAGCCTTCTCCAGTCTTCTGGGACCTCCTTGCTCAGAGACTCACTAAACAATTCTGCTAATGGCTCTGCTAGTTCCTCCTTTAGCTCCTTAAGTACCCTGGGATGTATGCCATCAGGTCCCATTGCCTTATCCACCCTGAGCTAGCAAGCTCTTGTAGGACCCTTTCTTTTTGTGAAGGAGTAGTGCTCACCTCCTCCCCCTGTGTCCACATGATGCTGAGCTGGGCCCTGCCTACCTTCTCTCAGTAAATACTGAGCAAAAGTATCTATTTAGGATATATGCCTTTACAGGGTCCTCCTCCCCACATGCTCCCTTTTCTCCATTAAGCTTAGCAATACCCCCTCTGGACTTTCTCCTTTCACTAATGTATCTATAGAAAGTCTTGTCACCTTCTTTTACTGTTCGTGCTAGTGTTTCCTCAGTTTGGGACTTTGCCTGCCTTACTGCCTTACCTGCTTCCCTTAGGGCAGTTTGGTATGCCTCCCTATCTTCATCCCGCTGTGTTCCCTTATATTTCCTGAAGGCCAGCCTTTTGGCTCTGACCTTTCTGCTACTGTATTTGAGAACCAAAGTGGTTTCCTTCTTCTTTGCACTTCCTTTCTGTCTAACACAATGGGATGTTGCTTCAAGTATTGTATCCTTAATGCTTGCCCACTTTGCCTGTACCTCCTCACCTGTGTTTCTTTTGCCAGGGCTAGCTTAACTCTGTTGGCCATCTTATCAAAGTCAGCTCCTCTGAAGTCCCATATTTTTGCTTTGGAATGGGATGATTTAGTGTAGTAGCCAAATTGAACCATACCATGTGATGGTCACTGGCTCCCAGGTGACCTTCTACCTGGAGATCTGTGATCCCTTCTTTGTTAGTCAGTACTAGATCTAGGATAGCCCTGTCTCTTGTGGGTTGCTGTACCAGTTGTTTGAGGCCCTCCCCCTGCAGGGAATCCACTATGAGTCTAGTTCTGGCAGATGTTCCTGCTGGTATTGACCAATCTGTATCTGGCATGTTGAAGTCTCCCATTATCAGAACATCCCCTTTAGCTGTCATGTTTTGTATATCTTCTAACAGTAATGTGTCTATGTCCTCCCCCTGGTCTGGGGCCTGTAGACAACCCCAGTTCTTATGGCTGTCCCATTTCCTGTTTCAGGGTGACCCACAGTTCTTCTGGCTCCTTATGTGTATTCTGAATTTCTGTAGCTTTGATATTTTCATTAACATACAGGGCCACCCTCCCTTTTTGCACCCTCGGTCTCTTCTGAACAATACATAGCCAGGTACTGAAGTCTCCCAAGTGTGGTTACTGGTAAACCACGTCTCACTAATTGCTACTATGTCCAGTTTAGCCTCTGACATTATTGCCTGCAGGTCTGGGATCTTATTTCCCAGGCTGTGAGCATTGTGTACATGATTTTCCATTGGCCAGATTTTGGTGTGTTAGTTGTTGGGTGAAGTTTGGCATTACCCCTGTGCATCGTATGGGAGACAAACCTTTTTCTTACCTGGTGATGCAAATGAACGGCAAACACGCTGAATTCCTGTTTGACCACTAGCTGAGGGGGGAGGGGTGTTCTTCCCATTCGACGTATGGGGTGCTGCACCTCTCCCCATTTGCTAGTTTAAATATTCTGCAAAGACGTCAAACTTCTGCCCCAATGCACTGACTCCTCTTTAGTCAGATGCAGTCCATCAAATTTAAAGAACTTTCCTCCCAGAACTGTTGCCAGTTCCTACAAATCTGTGTCCTTTTCCTGGCACCAGTCCTTGAGCCACGTGTTTAGCTCCCCTATCTCCCCTCTCTGACCTTCTGTCCATCTGCTCCTTCTCCCAGACTGGCAGGATCTCAGAGAAGGAGATGCCGGACGAAATAGATGATAGTTGTCACCCAGCCTAGTCAGGTGTTCCTTGGTCTCCACAACTGACCGGCTGGCGAGATCATAGTCCCTATGTGTACTAGGACATCAATGTTTTCTCCTGCTTGAGAACAATTTTAGCAATGCGGTCAGTGTCTCTCCATGCTGATGTACCTGGGAGACATCTGACCATCACCCTGGCTGGAGATGGGTATCAACTCCCGAATCATGGAGTCTCCTATGATCAGAAGTTTTGGATTTCCTTTGTGCTTGTTTAGTTTTGGTTCCTGATTTGGGTGAGTATTGTTGTGCTAGCTCCTGTGCCGCAGTGTCCTGCTCTGCAGTGTCTTCTGCCTCTTTATTTGATTTCAGAGATAGAGGCAGATACCTGTTTGTAGTGTTTATATGGTTTTTGGAGGTAATGTGTTGGAGAGCAGAGAGTGATGGGGCACCTGATTTGCTCCTCCTAACCACCTGCCAACCTCCTGGACCAACTACCCTCTGCGGTCGAGGTTTTCTGTTGGATGCTGGGGAAATGGCGGGTGGTTCTTATAATGTATTTCCTCTTCAATATGAAATTTGAGGCGTGCAATCTCTGCCCATGCTGCCTGGAGCTGAGACCTAAGATCTCCAAAGGCCCAGCATGTAGGACAGTGTCCTAAATCTTGTAAGACTGTCCATCTGAAAATTGTTCCACAGTACCTGCAGTTAATGAAATCCATTCCAAATAAGTTGCTGGGTTTGTGACCTAGTCAGAGTAATTAGAAAGAAAAAAAATGCAAGTAATGGTTTAATTGTGCTTTGTTTAACTTGTTATAACAAGTTAAATTACTAGTGCCCTGTAAATGAGATCACCTTGTGGAGGCCCCACTGATCCGCTTCCTGCTCTGCCACAGGAAATGTCACAACTGTGGTACCCTATAAAAGGAGTGTAGCGGGTGGTTGGGGATGGGGTGGGTGGCTGGGCCCTTCCCTGTCTAAAAAGAAGAACCACGGATGAAAGAACAAGGAGGTAGAGCAGAAACAATCAGTCAACAACAAATGCAGTAACCCTGAAAGCTTATCCTAATGTTAGATAAAACTGTAAAACCTGTAAAGCACCACCTGTAATAATTTCAGAGAAGATATACCCTGTAAGAAACACTTTGCTCCAGAGAAAAATAAAGCAGTAACAGAAGATATACCTTGCAAAAGACAATTTGAATCAGAAGATTACAGCAATAATCTGTTAGCACACACCTGTAGGCACACCTTGTAATAATGCAGAAGAAGGTATACCAGCAACAACAATTTGAATCAGAGAAAAAATAAAGCAATGAAATGTTAGCAACAAACAGTAGCAATCCCTGTGAGTAAAAATAAAACACCACCACACAGTAAATCTGCTTAGCCAAACTAAGTCTTAATCCTTCTCCCTTGCTCTGGTAAGTTTCTCTCTGCCTTTCAAGCAGTCTTAGAAGGAAAGAGCTCAGGTGAAGCTAGGTGCCTGGCCAGCAAACCAAGTCTTCTACCCTGCATCTGTAGTAAGGATTAAGGAGTGAGACTGAGGGGTAAAGGGAACCCCCTGTCTCAAATTGTCCTGGTCCTGCCACCACTGAAGGGCCTGGATCAGGGTTCGAGTCACTGGAATTAATTTGGTTAGAGGGTCCTTTCTTTGAGACCAAAAGGCTCTCAAATGGAACTGGATGTCCCTCATCTGAAATCTGGCTCCCTGCACTACTGCTGTCGAAGCAGCCATGTGTCCCAGGAGCTGTAGAAAGTGCTTTGCTGATCGAGAGACCTGCAGGGTGAAGGAGGAAGCCAGAGAAATCAGGGTATTTGCCCTTTCCAGAGGAAGGAAGGCTCTGGCTTCTTTTGTGTTTAGTTCTGCACCTATGAAGGTGAGAAGCTGGACAGGCTCTACGACTGACTTTGGAAGACTGAGAAGGAAACCTAGAGAAGTTAGCAGTTGCTGAGTTACTTGAAGGTGTAACCTGACTTGGTCTGGGGACTGGCCTACTATGAGCCAGTCATCCAAGTAAAGAAAGATGGTAATTTTTTGCCTTCTTAAGTGGGCAACTGCTACTGCCAGGCATTTTGTGAATACCCTGGGGCTGATGTAAGGCCAAGGGCATTGCTCTGAACTGGTAATGACCTGAGGGCAGTTCGGATCTGAGGTACTTTCGATGGGAGCTTCTGATGAGAACATGAAAATAGACATCCTTGAGGTCCAGGGACTAGCCAGTCCCTGGCCTTAAAGAGGGTAAAATAATTCCCAGAGTCACCATTTTGAATTTTGGTTTTAAAAGGTGCTTGTTTAGATACCTGAGATCCAGGATGGGCCGCCATTCTCCTGTCTTTTTTGGGGTAAGGAAGTACCTGGAGTACAACCCTTTGCCTTGGTTTAGGGGTGGAACCCTTTCCACAGCTCTGAGAGCCAGGAGGGTAGAGACTTCTGCCTCCAGCGCAAGAGCCTCTGAAGGATTTGCAGGTGGAAAGGATCTGATTCTCATCTTTGGAAATTTTTTGAAGCTGAGAACCAGTCCCTGGCTTACTACTTCCAGGACCCACTTGTCTGACATTAGAGACTCCCAGTCCTGGACAAAGTAGGCCAGCCTGCCCCCTACAGGTAGTGGAGAATCGGCCCTGGGCGCCCCATCAGGCTGCCTGTTTGGCAGGGGCTTTAGGCTGAGGGGTGGAAGCAGGCCTGCCTACACCCCGTCTGCCTCTCCCTCTAAAGAACCCCTTCTGTGCAAAAGCTGAAGAGGAAGCCTGGGCTTGGTAAAAAGGCCTATGAAAAGGCCTACCCCTGCCCCTGGGGTGCTGCCTTTGGGGAGTGACTTGCCTTTCCTTGGCCTGTGCACTCCAATAGGTGGTCCTATATTCATCCATTTTCTTCATGTAATTCTCTGTTTGCTCCCCAAACAGAGAGTTGCCCACAACAGGAAATCCATGGCCTTAGTCTGGGTATCCTGTGACAGGCTAGTACATCTGAGCCAAGCCATTCTACGGAGAGCCACAGATGTAGCCATGACTCTGGATGATACATCATTAGAGTCCACTGCAGCATGGAATTGCACCTTGGATGCCTCAATACCATCAGCGCCACCTGCTCCAGCTCTTTGCCAGCTGGCCAGGAACCTGCTTTGCTAGAGCTAAAACCGTATCCCATCTGGATTTTGATATCTAGCAACATAAGCCATATAATTAGCCTGTCTGAGTCCTAAGGAAGCTGCCATGTACTGTTTCTTTGCCATGGCATCTATCTTTCTGGAGTCCTTGTCAGAGGGGTGAGAGGTTAAAGGAACATTTGCCTTGTCACAGGCTGCAGCCTGCACCACCCCCACGTGGCTGCATTGTTGTGTAAGGAACTCCGTATCAGAGCCTGATAATGCATACCTTTTGTCCATTCTTTTATCAACAGGAGGTATGGTGTGAGGAGCTTTTAAAATCTTTACTGTCTGTTTCCAAAAAGATTTATGCAGAGGAATAGACAGTCTCCTAGACTCTGGGACATCCATCATTTCTACAAAATCAGGCTCTTCCTGGTCATCCACAGCTTCCTCCATAGGGAGCTGGAGGGTTTCAGCCACTTTTTTATAAAATATGAAATGAGAAGGGGACTCAGAAAGCCTAGGGAGACACTCCTGAAGGTCTGTCTGGAGAGATGTCCGGTTCAATGGGCACATCAAACTTTCAAAACCACATTCACTCTCCATACTCCTCTTCCCCTCCTCTGGTTCATAAAATTCTCTAAATAATACTCTTTGAACCGGAGGAACTGACTACCGAGCTTACCTGATGATGCGGTTCGGGTGGAACCGGGAGAGTGACTGAACAATTTTATTGCTTTAGCTATTTCTTCAGCGGTTGGAGAGGGATGTTTTGACTCCCACACCAGCTGATTTCTAGATTTCTTTGTTGGAACCGACTCCTCAAGCGGCTCTCCTTTGCCAGTATCACCCTGGTCAGAAGGCACTCCCTCCGTTCGGTTGAAACCGAACCGGGCTGGCCATCCGGTCAGCGGACTTTTTGGCCTCCGTTCCCTGAGTCTACCAACTCTCTTATCCAGAGTAGCTGCAGGAAAACCCTTGCAAATCTGCCAGTTTGAATTGAGGTGGTCAAACCCAGACAATAAACACATGTGGTGGGGTCAGCCTTGGCAAGGCTTCCCCACATACAACACAGTGCTGAAACCCAGTGGGCCCGGTTTTTTCTTGGGTTTCTCAGACATAGTGCCAGCCTAACCAAAAACTTGCCCGTTTACAGCAACCTGCCAAGCAAGACTCCCTTATCGGTTCCCAACCGTGTCACGGGTCGTGGAAAAAAACGTAATTAAATCCGTTTTTTTTAGAACCGATAAGAACCGGGAACCGCACTTCTAAAATACTATAATGTAATTGAAGTAACTTGATCGGTTCAAACCGAACCGATGAAAATATTACAAGTTCCACACAGAAGTAAAATGTAAAACCTATCTAGTACTTACAATACCACAGATAGAGCTTGAACCGACCGGTTGCGGTTTAATTTCGGTTAAAAAAACGAAAACTTTTATACTTTAACCGACAAAATGAACTGAGCAGAAGGAGGAATCTCCGGAGCGACTGTTCAGTGAGGCGGAGTAAAGAATCTGACAGTTTAAGTTTAAAGAACAACAGATAGAATTTTCAGCCGAGCTCGAGCTCTAAGTTCCATGCCTGGCATGGACTTTAACTCTTTCACCTCCGGAGCAGTTCTAAGGTTGGGACAAACTGCATATGTCATAATATAGCAAGACTTCATGTTGTTTGAAATACAGTTTGTCTAACCTGCTTTTCTTTGCAGTCAGAACTGTGTTTGCCTAGCCCTCCATTCTGGTTGAACTGCTGAACTGGACCAATCAGTGTGGGGGGGACCTTTGAAATGGAGCCTGCTGCTGGCAAATCAGAACTTGGACACTCATTGTGGAGCCAGCCACCTATGTACTGTATGGCCAATGCTTCTGGGAATTGTAGTTTGGACTTCGGCGCCTTTTTCCACCAACAGGGAGAGTTTACTGTGAGTGACAGCCAAACCAGCCAACTGAACTGGAAGGAACTCAAAGGAAATGTCCGGCTCTGTCTACTGGAAAGATCAGATCAGTTTGGGCAGTGAAGAGACAGGGAACTGTGTGCTTCTTCGGTGTGTAGTTTTAACGCGGGAATCACGTGTAAGGCCCTGAGTTCCCGTCTGCAGCTTGTGCAAGCGCCTGTTCGGACTGAATCCGACCTGTGAAGAGAATCAAGGAGATCTGAAGAGCAGAAACCAGGCTCAACCTGTAGAAGACTGGAGAAATTGCTGAATCGTGCTCGGCCTGTCAGGAACTGAATCTGCTGTGTGTTCTCCCAGGTATCGAACGTAGTGCAGTCGGGATCAAGAAGCAGCCTGCCTGGAATAGTACTTTCCTTTTACATATAAATGTGTGTAGTGCTTGTGGGGAATCGCGTTCAAATCCCTATACAGTGAATTGAGTGCATGAAGCTGAAGTAAACCCCAACTTAATCAAACTACATCCATTTGCTCTAAACTGCAGTGGGTTCCAGTCACAAGGACCTTGTCCATATGGTCTGCTCCTCCTGGCAATCCAGGACAATCCGCCTTCCATCCAGTTCCCAGCATTGAGTATGTGAGTACAAAGCAGGGTAGCTCCCTGCCATCTGTTTATCAAATTGCAAGTGTGTCATCTAATTGTTGCTTTTTTCATTTCTTCACGAACTGAGCCCTCCGGCTCCGGATTACAATTGGGTATTGTGCAAGTGTTTTTTCCATCACAGGGCCCCAACCAGCTGCACCGATCCTGGCTAGCCACCCCCCCAATCCTAGGTACCCAGTGAAAGTGACAATTTGGGACTCTGAATATGCGCACAGTATTGTGATTATTAATGTGTTTAACCTAATTAACCTGATTTCCCCCTTCCTTGTTATAGCTCCTTAAATAAATCAGATCTGTTGGTTTTCAGCAAAGTTACACTGACTGAGGTATTCGTTTATGTTAAAGTATTGTACTGTGGTTTTTGCACTGTATCATCTTGTTTTACAGGGGGTTCCCAGAGTCCAATCGACAGAGCCAGTCCTGGGGGTAAGTGTACATTGTGAAGATATTCCTAATGCATTGTGTGGGCCACTAGTGGGAAGAAAGGGGGTTACAGTGTCCCAGAAGGCTGTGACCAAGTTAGTTTAACTACTGCAAACCCTGACCTCTGGGTGGAGGCACCCGCCATTGGACCTAGGCCCCTCAACCTGTTAGTAGTTAAGCAGGCAGGGGTAGTAGCCCTTGGGATAGCGCCACCGAAGGGTTACATACAGCCTCCAGCAAGCAAAACACAGTTCAGACACACAGTGGGGAACCAAATCACGACCCACTATAAGCACACAGCACATTCACATGTAAGGAAATTCCACTGTACCAGGCAAATGGCTCTCCGGTCACAATTACAGAGTCTCTGCACAATCTAGAAGTTCAGAGGTAGCTGGAAGTCCTGACAGGCTGATCGCATTCAGCAAATCTTTGGTCTTCTTCAAGGTAAAGCCTGGTCACAATTCAGTGGCTTAATTCACTCTCCAAATTCGGATTCAGTCCGAAAAAAGCACAAGTTCCCTCTCAGGGACAGCAGGCAGGCATGCAGGCCAAACTCAGGCCTTTCCACAGTTCTCCTGCACGAATCCACTATGGATTGCTGCTCGAACTATCTCGAGCTGTTACTTCTTCGCTTCCCAACTCAGATCTAACTGAAACTGCAAGCAGTGTGGGACTTTTCCCAAGATCCAAAAGGTTCGGTTGGCTGATCTGTCAGTCACAACAAGGACTCCCCCTCCAGGTTATTTTAGGCACCAAAAGCCCAAAACTACAATTCCTACAAGTCTTGGCCCCACCAAGCCCCTGCAGGCAGGCTCTACTCCAGAGTCCCAAATGTACTGATTGGTCCATTCTGACAGTCCAGGACCAAGACGATGGAAACAAACAGAACTGTCCATGCTGCAGAGAAGGCAGGTTAGAACAAACTGCAGTATTATTACTACTCTAACAAATGATCAGCAAACAAGTACATCTTCTAGAGATCTCTCTCAGATTAATTATGACTGCAATCCAGGCAGCTCTTAAAGAGATAGTACACAGAGGCTATACAGGCACTCTCTGGCAATACATTTAAACTGCTAAAATGCAGGACACCAGTCTGGCAGTGAGCATTTAAGCAAGCTCAAAGAAGACTTTTTGGGGACCCCCATTTCTAGGGTGGTTACACCATTTTTTTATGTTTGCATGTGCAAGAAACATTTTGCGGCAGCTTAGGAGAGAAGCGGGTTGTGTAGGTGCGGCACTGTGGCAGCCAACAGCAGCACTGCATTTGGGGGCTTGGCACTGATTGACCAATGCAGGCACACTGTGCTGATGACATTGGTTTCCAAAAGTGCCATGAAGTTGAAACTATTTTGCCGCTGCAATCAGGGGCTGCCTGCGTCATTGCAGCGTCAGCCATTCCGCTGCAATGAGGAGCAACCACGTCATTGCGAAGGGTACCTCTACCGTCCATAAAGCCCCCAACCCAGTTCATTTGCTGAAGGGGCCACTCCCGTCAACATGCTGTAACCCCTCCCCATTTTTTGTGTGCTGAGGGGTGGCCATACGCCCTTCAGCATCATGCCCCAACAGTCTTTCTTTGCTGCGGGAGGCCCAATCCCTGTCAGCATCAGTCCCCACCCTTCCAGTAAATTTGCCGACAGAGTCCACTCCCGTCGGCATATCCAAAAATTTGTTGTGTGCGAGAGGTGCCCAATCCCCATGGCTCCCCCCTCGGTATGTGCCGACAGGGATGCCCAATCCCCGTTGGCTACAGCACCCACCCCAAAACACTCAGGTGGCACGCTGGGAGCCCACCCCAGTGTGCCAAATGTCCCTTGTTAAAAAAAAAAAAAAAAGGTCCCACGATGTTTTCATTTTTTCTTTCTTTAAATCTGTAAAACAGAAAGCGGTCCCTCGTTGAGTTCGGTGGCCCCTCCCCAACCCGTGCCCACCCTCTCGCACCCTGCCTCCCCACCCCTCTTACCCATACTTACCTCCGGGCCCAGCACAACAATCTTCAGTGGGCCGAGAACACGTCTGCACTCTTCAAAGCCGACCGCAAACCGAAGAAATGCCGTAAGCTGTATAATGGCATAAATATGTTTTTCAACTTTGGTGCACATCTCAGGCATTTTGGGAATTTTGGCACCAAATTTTCAACATGAGGTTATTAGGACCCCTCCTCATGAATTCAGCCACTGTCATGGCATTATTCGGTCCTGAAAAGGTGATTTCGTGGTCACTGTGCGGAATTACCTTTTGGGACTGATTAATGAACGACAGTGCCAGTGTTCATGAGATGGGTTCTCAAAAGCCTATGTTGCAAATTTGGTGGAAAAATCCAAAAATTGGCTGTTTTACAAGCGTGTGTAAAGAGTTTCATACACGTCAGTAATTTCAAATATATATTTTCACCCAGATTTTCAACATTCATATTTTTCCACACCTCCTTATGAACAGTATAGCTTTCATTTTTCACATCCTGACCGAAATGTGTTTTCGCACTTCCAGCGCAGAATAGCTCGGTCGCTGTGGGAAATCAGTGTTTGGGACACATTCAGAAAATAACAGTGACACTGTTCATGAGCAGAGGTCCTAAAATGCCTATGTTGAAAATTTGGTGTCGAAAGGCCATAAAATGATTGTGTTACGAGCATGTGTTGCACAGTTTCCACACGCGCTCATAACTTCACGAATTTGTAATATTTTCACTCCAGATTTTCAACATTGCCATTTTCCACACCTCCTTATGAACAGTATAGCTGTCATTTTCACATCCTGGCGAAATGTGTTTTGCACTTCTGACACAGAATTGCACGTCGCTGTGGGAAATCAGTGTTGGGACACATTAAGAAAATCACAGTGACACTGTTCATGAGCAGAAGTCCTAAAATGCCTATGTTGAACATTTGGTGATGAAAGTCCATAAAGTGACTGTGTTATGCGCATGCGTTACTTGGTTCCACGTATGCTTGGAAGTGCGAGCATTTTTAATATTCCCACTATAGATTTTCAACATTGCCATCTCTTCACACCTCCCTATGGATGGTACAGCTGTCATTCTTCACGTCCTGCCCAATCTGTGTTTTCATACATCTGGCGCAGAATGGCACGGTCACTGTTGGAACTCAAAGTTCAGGACACATTAACAAAATCACACTGCCACTCTTCATGAGAAGAGGTCCCAAATGCTTGAGGTGGGGTCACAAAAAGGCCATGTTGAAAATGTGTAATGCAAATTCCAACAAATGCCTGGGGCGCCAGGAATTTCTAACCATAATGTCCCACCATGTACAGACTGACAGGCATTGGTGTGTGCCTTTGGATTGCTGACTGTAATGCTCATGCCATCCCACCTCCAACCCCCAGCCAGTCACAGGCATTGAGGTGTGCCTTGAACTCTTCATCCCCAGAGTTCACCCCCTTCTCCTATACTGCACCCATTTCAGTGTATGTTCTTAAGGAATGGGATGACTGTAAAGCCGAACACCCCAAGGCACACCTCAACACGTGTCGTTGTCTGCAGGATAGGGAGAGGTGACATGGCATGAACGTCATGAGTGACGACTCAAACACATACCCCAATGCCTGTCTGTCTCTGCAGGATGGAGGTGGGGTTGGCGTGAAGTTCAATACTTCACTGCCATTCCTATTCTGCATCTGTCTAACTCCTGCATTTCCAATGCTAATACCAGCAAGCAAACATTCGGCATTGACAAATGCTTGTTTACTATTGGGCTCTTGTGCCGCACTATTTTGGGGAATTATTTTGAACTGATTATGGTTCTGTCCTATTGGCATGTCAGAGAGACTTTGTGGACCTTCAAACACTGTAAAACTGTTTCCAGCACCTGGCAATGGCAGACAGTCACAAGTTTGGTTTAAAGTGTTAAGGTACACAACACGACTTTATAAATTCTAAGTCCTGTTATAGGTTTTGCCCAGAACCCTCATGTAAAAGGGTACATATTTTAAAAAGAAGCATGCCTTCTCAGTCTGCCTCTATGCCACGTAAAATTAATAAAAGGATTCTAAGGGTGTTCCCAATGATGGTGCAATGCATGCATCAGAAGGGTCCATCTCCTCATGTGCAGCAGAAAATAATGTAAAAGATGACAAGAAAAGAGATAAAGCTACACAGCCATCAGAAAGGCTTGGTAAGGATGGTTTAGATATCAGTGTCCATAAGGGGTTCTCTTATACAACAAAGGCCCCCAGTGGAACCGTTTACCAAAACCCCTTCCTTTACTATTGAATATTTGCATGTCCTCTCTAAAGGGTACACACTGGCAACATTTAATAGGGCTCCTGTACAGAGGTCTTCAAGATTATCTGGGCGATTCAACGCAGGGGATTTTGGATGCCTGGAATCGCAAGCATTCCATGACCATCCCCTGTATGAAACTTGGGCTTACACTTCCCTCTATTAAAATTTCCTCGACCCCCTACTGGCAGGAATTTTCATGGAAGTCCCGTAACTGGTACTTCAGTACCCACTCCAGGCTGACAAAATTCCTTCCAGTGCATTTTGGGCACTGCTGGAGGTGGTGTGGTGAGACCTAGGCATCTCATTTGCATGTTTTTTGGACTTGCCCGGTGCTGGCCCCCTTTACGCAGCAGGTAACGGACAGTCTGTACACGCTTATGGGAGCTGAGGCCATGTTAACTCCAGAGGTGGTCCTTCTCTTGATCCCGCCAAAGGATTTTCATCTTTCACGGGTTCTCATATATATATATATAGATATATATATATATATATACACACACACACGACATACATGTGTATATATATTAGTGATGCACGGATGTCCAACCCGGAGATCCGATCCGGTCGGATATCAGGCTTTTAACCCATATCCGACCCGATCAGTTCTTAAATTTAAATCAGGTCGGGTCGGGTCGAGTATTTTAAAGATGCACCATTTCCTCCAGCTCAACTATGACACTGGAACATAACACAAGATAAGGGGAGGGTGCAGTAATACTTGCCTGAGCACAGACCTCACTGGACAACTGCACTCTGTAGCAGGAAACTTCAAAGAGAAAAAAAGTCAAGGTGTAACAAACTTGCCAATAGAAGATTTTATTCACCTTAGCCTAAAATACTGAGTACTTTTACTCTCTCCCAGGCAGGTACACATTACCCTCTTGACAAAGCATCACGCTATAGGCAGCAAGTGCCAAGGTTGCAGGCTCACCAGGTCTCTGTTCACTGCCTAGTTTGTTTGGTTATTCAGTATACACAAGTTAACAACATGCAGAAAGCCTAAAGTGATACCACATTGCACTTCGACTGCCACTGCCATTGTCGAAGCTCTCCTCTCCAATCCAGCATAACGAGAGCATTACCCATCTGTATATTTAGCTTTTCTAAGATTTTCCTATTTGCTTTTACATGCCTCGTGCATCTATAACCCACGCTGGATCTAAGCCTTATGCATGTAGCATCAGTTTTTCTAAATTTTCACCCATTTCTAACCTAAACTTGTCCAAGCTTTACCCATTGATAGCTTCTGCTGGACAAGCAGAAACCATGCAGTCAATGCCAGCATTTTATGTGATTGTTATTAAAGCAAGGACTGGATAACTGCATACAATTTTTTTCTTAATACATTTTTATTCTCAAGTACCATAACCTTGTGAGAAATATATATATATATATATATATATATATATATATATATAAACATACATACATATGTATATACACACACACACATATATATATATATATATATATATATATATATGTATACATATATATATATGTATATATACACACAGACACATACATATTCTATCAACCAAGAAGGTGATCACCTGCCTTTGGAGACAACCCTCTGCACCAACCTGCACTTAATGGCATAAGATAATAAATGACATGTATGTTCTGAGCGCCTTATTGAGAGGTGTAATGAAGAATTCCACAGTTCGAGATCAAGTGGAGGACCTGGGTGTTTATATGACTCATTTGTCTCTTAACCATTTTGAGCAGTTTGGGGGGCCCTAGGGAGTCAACTGCTTAATGGGGTGATGGATGGAGATCTTTTATGATGCTGGAGGGGCCTGGACCCAGCTGTCTGTGGTATTTATTTCTTCGTTTGACTGTAGAGAAATTGAAACACTTGTCTGATGCTTGCAGAAAATAAGACTGTGAGATATGTCGCACATGGAAGATAGACTTACACCATCATTTCTGCTTTCTGAAGGATATGATATAGAAATATACTAGAGTCTTCTGCGTGCTTAAATAAAAATAAAGTATAAAAAGGTGTCCATAAGGAGAACCCTGAATCCAGTGATGGCAAGAATAAAGCTAAAGAACCTTAGAGCAGGCACCGGAAATGATGTCTTCCAAAAGAAATTGAAAATATCACTGCCACCCTCCTGCACCGGAAAGGGCAAGCAGATAGCACAGATAAAATGCCCTCATCAGAGAAAGTATCATAAATGGCAATTTTTCCAGGTGGCCCAGGCCATGGGAAATTTGAATAAGATATACACCCCACCCTCCACAGGCTCACACTCCAACCTATCTGTCAGAAGAGGAATATTATGTGTAAATGGAGGAGGTGACCCCATGGAATTAGAGGGCACACCTGAGCAAGATTTCAAACATTCTCCAAGGCACGCTGAGAACTACTCATCTTTTTCCTCATTTGTCAGACAAATTGTTGATACCTTCAACACTCCTCCACTAGAAACAGAGGAGGATGCTGATTTATGGAAATGCTGGAAATAGCTCCACCAAGAAGGATGTTACTTCCATACATAAACCACTTAGAAAGGCCATAGCAAAAATCATGGCTGCATCCACTTCAGTTGTTGTCACAGGCAAAACAGTTGAGAGAAAATATCAGGTGGACAAGCATGGGTGGAATATCTGTATGTAGACAGACAAAGAAATACAGTTGGGCACTCAGGAAGCTGTGCCAGTGCCAACTTGGGTAGCCAGTCCAAACTAGCACATAATGAAAATCCATGGAGCAGCACTCCGAAGGAAATATACAATAAGCAGCCTTTGAAGGAAATATACAATAAGCCTGGATAAGGTTTAATCCATTTATTGTGTGAGCCCTCGGACATAGAGCCGAACAGAAAAGGTGGACAAGTCTATAAGGACCAGACAGGATACAAACAAGGATATTGAGGAAGCTAAAGAGATGCTGGCTGCACCACTGACAGTCCTGTTCAACCACTCATTGGAAACAAGGGCTGGTCCCAGAGGACTGGAAGAGGGCAGACGTAGTCCCACTTCACAAAATATGGTAGTAAAGAGGAAGCTGGAAATTATAGACCAGTTAGCCTGACCTCAATCGTGAGGAAATTAATGGAATCACTACTGAAGGAAACAATTGTGGAATATCTTGAATCCAACAGCTTACAAGATCTGAAGCAGCATGGATTCACAAGGAAGTCATGACAAACAAATTTGATACACTTCTTTGACTGGGTGACCAGAGAAGTAGATCAGGAGGAGCAGTGGATTTGCCTACCTAGATTTCAGTAAGGCCTTTGACACGTTCCTCATCGTTGTAAATAAGTGAACAGCCTAGGGTGAGTCCAAAGGTGGTAAACTAGATAAAAAATTGATTGGGGATAGAAGACAGAGGGTAGTGGTAGCGGAGTTCACTCTGAGGAGAGAGAGTGACCAGCTGGTGTGCCAGAAGGATCAGTATTAGGACCGGTCCTCTTTAATGTCTTTATTAGTGAGATTGCAGAGGAACTAGAAGGGAAGGTAGGTCTTTTTGCAGACAACACTAAGATCTGTAATTCAGCAGACACTCCGTGGGGGGGGGGGGTGAAGAGAGATCTAGGAAAACTTGAGGAGTGGTCAAGAGTTTGGCAACTGATTTTCAATGCAAAAAGGGGCAAAATCATGCACTGGGGGTAGAGAAACAAAGGGGCGGAGTATAAAACGGAAGGAGTGGTACTGGTGATCACCAAACACGATAAAGACCTAGGGGTAATCATATATGATGATCTGTAGGTGGCCAAACAGTGGGAAAAGGCAGTAGGGAGAGCCAGTGGGAGAATGGCGTGCATAAGGAGGGGTATCACCAGCAGAAAGAGGGCAGTGGTGATACTGCTGTAAAAATCACTGGTGAGACCTCACCTAGAGTACTGTGTCCAAGTCTGGAGATGTCTCCAGAAGGATATAGACAGAGTAGAGGTGGTCCAGAGGAAAGCAACTAAAATGGTGAAGGGTCTGAATGAAAAGTCCTATGAGGAGATACTAAAGGACACCCTGGAGGAAAGGGGAGAGAGAGGGGGGATATGATAGACTTTCAAATACCTCACGGGTAAAAATAATGATCAAGAAGAAAGCCTTTTCAGAACAAAAGATGTTCAAGAACTAGGGGCTGTGCTATGAAACTGGAAGGTGGTAGACTCAGGGATATGTAAGAAAGTACTTCTTCACAGAAAGATTGGTTGATGCCTGGAACAGCCTCCCAGAGGAGGTGGTAGGGGCAAAAACTGTAATGGGATTCAAGAAGACATGGGATAGGCATAAGGGAACCTTGTGGCAGGGGAAGGGGGGGTAAAGCCGGAGATCAAGTAGGGTCTGTGGCATTACAGTAGGTAGGGAAAATAAGCAGACTGGGTGGGCCAAGTGGTCCTTATCTGTTGTCAGATTCTATGGTCCTATGTCACAGTCAGCTGCATAGACAGGGAGGTCATAATCTATAAGTGACAAAATGGAGCTGGCTATAATAAGGTGTCTAGCATCCCCAGTGAGATTGTTCTGGTTACAGTACAGGGCTCCTAGTCTTCTGTTAACTATGGTCACTAGATTCAGGGTTGCTGCAAGGTATTTCAAGGTCTCCACCTGTTTAAGGTTTTGTCCCTGGTCATTTCAAATGACAACGGATGGAACTTTCCTCTTCTGTGGGAGACTAGAGAACAGCATGTTCTTTATTTTTTTGTAATTGAGAACCAGTTTATTACTGACGAACCAGCTTTCTAGTGATCTGATGTTACTTTAGAAAGGGGCAAACAGGCTGTAAAGGTCAGAGTTTTTGGAATAGATGACAGCATCATCGGTATACAGGAGTACGTTGGCTGTCTGACAGGCATCAGGCAGTTGATTTATGAAGAGGCCAAATAGGACTGGGCCCAAGATGGAGCCCTGGGGGACACCAATAGATACTCCCCTAGTGTTGGACAAAGATTTTTGATCTTCACATGCTGGGGTAGTTGTGGAGGTAGCTGTAAAACCAGTCAACCTCGTTCTGTGACAAACCCAGGCCAAGGAGTTTGTTAAGTAGGAGCTTATGGTTGACTAGGTTGAAAGCTTAAGTAAAGCTGATATACAGTATATGTATTAAAAGTAGTGTCAGTGGCTCAGCAAGTAGCACACTCACCTCTGAGGGCCAGGAGATCAGAAGGCTGTGGGTTCCTAGCCCACACGGCACCTGGGTTAAATCCCAATACTGACACAGTAGTGCATGAGGGGGTGCTGCACTCCTGAGGTCCCTCTTTTGGATGAGACCTTAAACCGAGGTCCCATCTGCCTGTTCAGGTGGATGTTAAAGATCCCATGGCACTTCTCGAAAAGAGTAGGAGAATTTTTAATATGAAGAAGACTACATTACAATATAAACATAAATCTACATATTTCCACAGTAACATAACAGATAAAGGCAGGTACATTTACACTTCACGTACTGCAAATAATCATAACATACATGTTAGTTTAAAACTGAAAGTTCAATCTACAATACTATAATGTCTAAGTTTCCAGCTCAATTTATGACATTAGCCATTGATCACAATGTACCCACAGTGCTTTATATTTAGTGACAGTGTATCTTGTCACATCTTTTCTTGCTGTTTCTTGTACTGCCATCATATATAGAATAGTGGCTGGGAGACCATCCACAACAAGGCTGTGTTTCCATCGAGGGTGTTGATGACACCATAGAGTCCTCGAGAGCAAAGCTTGAGAGGTCTCCATGTCATCAACTCCCGAAGATCGAGCTACAACCTGAGTTAATGGATGGTCTCTCATCAAATATTTTACATAGTATATAGTTCCTTAATTTTACTATACATTTCACAAGGTTTACATTACCTTATGCGTTTACAGTCACACTTGGTCGATCCTCACTACAGACTATCGCGCTCCTCACCCGACCCGAAAATCCGGACCGTTGATGTTTCTGTTTCTGACCCCAAACACAAACAGCAGCAAACAATTGACAAAATGAACATTTTAAAACACGGAGCCAACTATGGCAGTTCGTATACATACATTCTTTTGAACTGCTCCCTAGACCGCTCGCTAAGCGTTGCCACCACTGTGCTTAGAATTTTTTAGTGAGGAAAGCATCTTCCACCAATTAGGTAGCAGGTCAAGGGAAAAAAGTTGTTGTGCTATCAATGTGACGTCAGAACGATAGTTAAACTTTTTTGACCTTTGAACTGTCCTACAACAAGCTTTGGAAAACCACTGTTTTCCATACACAATAAGCCCTAACCATATATTATAATATTTTTCCACGTCTCCACATGTAAGATTATTCTCTACTGTGTAATCCAGCAACATCTGGATCACCAAATATAGTATCTGATCACAGTTAATACTACATATAGTGTGTCCTGGTTATATTCCCCCACCCTTCTAAAACATCACCATACAACAAATGGTTATAGGTAAGGGTTTGGAATAGTGGTTCCTTCCATTTATCTGCCAAGGTATCCCAAAAAGCTTTCACATATTCGCATTCAAGAAACAGATGTATTTGAGTTTCTATTATTTGTGGACAAGTTTCTCTAGGGCAGTATCTTTCAGACACCTGTTTGTGCTTATTGTTCTCTTTAATTCCAAGAATACAGTAATTACCTAGCCATATAAGATCCCATACAAAATTCAGTAATCAGGGGTTTTTCAGTTGTTTCAATACCCAGGGTAGGTTATTTCCTGGACACATAGGGAATACCAATTCATCCTGATGTTCTTCTCTCAAAATAGTCTGGTATAATGTTTTTCTATCTGATGTTTGAATCTGTGTTGGAGTAATTTTCCACTTCAAGAGAATCTTCAGAGTTTCTAGACCATACACGGGGAGCTGGAGGACCCCATTTAATAGTTTTGACTTATTGTGTCTCCAGTGTTCTCTACATGGGGACAGCCACCCTGAAACAAAGGGTTTCTAGACTTTTTCTAGGTTTCAAAAACATGTCCTGAGTTATGTGAAATAAAATACTGAAAAAGAGGCCACGAGTTTACCATATCTACCCCTCCTTCTGAGATACTTCTATACATAATGTTCCACCTAATAGGGTTTAATCTATTTCCCCAAAATGCTTTAAAAAATACTATACAGAGAAGTGATTACTACAGAGGATACAGCTCACATATAAAAGACTGGTATTTAACAATGTTTTGTTTAAAAATACTCTTTTTTTTCTTTGCAATTTACTGTCCTTTCCATGAACTGACCAATCTACTGGCCTCTGCAATTTTTCCCCACATATAGCCCAGGCAATAAAGAAAGGGGACAAGACCTTTTCAGGTATATTAGTAAAAAAAAAAGATCAGGGCGGGATTGTGTGGATAAAAGGGAAGGGGTGTGTGGAGGGAAAAAGCAGCAATCCTGAACAAATATTTTTGTTCAGTATTCACAGAAGGGGGACCACAGTTAGGAGATAGAAGCACTAAAGGAAGAGGAGGACACCAGTCCTTTTATAGAGAGAGGTCCTAAAGGAACTCGCAAATCTGAAGGTGGACAAGGCAATGGAGCCAGATGGAATACATCCCAGAACATTAAAAGAACTTAGACTGGTGCTAGCAGCACCACCAATGACCCTTGTTCAACAAATCACTAGAAACAGGTGTGGTTCCAGAGGACTGGAGAAGGGTGAATGTAGTCCCTCTCCACAAGAGTGGGGGCAGGGAGGAGGCTGGAAATTACAGGCTAGTCAACATGACCTCGGTGGTGGGGAAAGTAATGAAATCTCTGCTAAAGGAAAGGACTGTGATATATCTTGAATCCAGTGGAGCACAGGGTCCGAGGCAGCATGGATTCAGAGTGTGAAGGTTGTACCAAACAAATCTCATAGATTTCTTTGACTGGGTCACCAGGGAAGTAGATTGGGGGGGGCAGTGGATATGGCCTACCTGGATTTCAGCAAGGCCTTCAACACAGTCCCACACAGGAAGCTCATAAACAAGTTGTGCAGTCTGGGAGTGGGTCAGAAATTGGTTGAGTGGTCGGTCACAGAGGGTGGTGATGAACAGAGTTAAATCTGGAAAGTGGGGGTGGTCAGCGGGGTGCCACACGGATCGGTGCTGGGGCCAGTCCTCTTTAATGTCTTCATAAGTGACATTGCAGAGGGGCTAGAAGGGAAGGTATGCCTCTTTGCAGATGACACTAAGATCTGCAACAGGACTGACACTCCAGAGGGGGTGGAGAAAAGGAGAAGGGACCTCTGTAAGCTTGAGGAAAGGTCAAGAGTGTGGCTGCTAAGATTCAGTGCAAAGAAGTGCAAAATCATTCATCTGGGGCACAGAAATCCAACGGTGTAGTACATGACTGGGTGGGGTATTGAAGGCCACCAAATAGGAAAGAGACCTGGGGGTAATCATATCTGATGACTGAATGTGACCAAACAATGTAGAAAGCTGTGGGGAGAGCCAGTGGAATGCTAAGGTGCGAGGGAGAGGATCACCAGCAGAAAAAGGAGATGGTGATGCCACCATATGACCTCATCTGGAGTACTGTGTCCGGTTCTGGAGTCTGCATCTCTGGAAGGACATAGTCAGAATACAGGCAGTTCAGAGAAGGGCAATAAAAATGGTACAGGGGCTGTACCAGAAGTTATATGAGGAGAGACTAGAGGACCTCAATATGTATTCGCTGGAAGTCAGGAGAGAGCAGAGGATATGACAGACAATTTTAAATACCTCAAGGGTATAAAAATGGTACAGGAGTGTAACATCTTTCAGAAAAGAAGATGTTCTATAACAAGGCATCATGATATGAGACTAGAGGGGAGTAGACTTGGGGTAATGTCAGGAATTATTTCTTCACATAAAGGGTGGTGGATGCATGGAATAACCTCCCTGGTGGTGGGGATGAAAATAGTGGGGGAATTCAAGAATACATGGTATAGACATAAGGGAACCCTAGCGACAGGGAAAACAGGGTAAGCCACAGATCAATTAGGTCTGCAGTATATGCAGTAGGTAGGGAAAATGGGCAGACTAGGTGGGCCAAGCGGTCCTTATCTGCCAGCAAATTCTGTGTTTCTATGGGTACCTCCACCTCTGTGGCTTCTCCTCAAGAGGCATCCAATTCTCAGACATTTGTAAAGCAGCTACCTGGAAAACTGACCATTTTGCTGGGAAATGCAGTCAGAGCACAAAGGTGCATACAGAGAAAGGAATAGTCCAGTAAAAGAAGGAGACAAAACTTTCTTCAGGTATATCAGTGAAAGAAAAAAGGCCAAATAAGGAGTGTAAAACTAAATGGGGGCCTAGAAAAAAGCAGAAATTCTGAAAGAATGCTTCTGCTCAGTATTCTAAAGAAGGGAAGGAGAGGGACCAAACTAGGAAAAAGCACACATGGAAGGGAAGTGGACACCAGTCCATACACAGAGGAGAGAGTGCTAAGGAGCTCTTGAAACTGAAAGTGGATAAGGCAGTGGGCTGGACTGGGTACATCCCAAAATTTTAACAGAACTCAGAGAGGAGCTGGTGGTACCACTGACAGCCCTATTCAACAAATCACTGCAGGAAGTGGTACCAGAGGACTGGAGGAGCAAATGTGATACCCTCCACAAGTGTGAAAGCAAAGCAGAGTCTGAAATTGCAAGCCAGTCAGTTTGACCTCAGTGGTGGAGAAAATAATGGAATCAATGTTAAGGAAAGGACTGTGGTATGTCTTGAGGCCAGTGGGGCACAAGACCCGAGGCAACATGGATTCACAGCAGGAAAGTCTTGTAAAACTAATCTGATTGATTTATTTGACTGGGTGACCAGAGTAGTTGATCAGGGAGGGGCAGTAGATGTGGCCTACCTAGATTTTAGCAAGGCTTTTGGCCCCATCCCACACAGCAGGCTAGTAAACAAATTGGGCAGTCTGAGGTTGGGTCCAAAGTGGTAAATTGCATCAGGGATTGGCTGAGCAACATGACTCAGAGAGTAGTGGTAAACGGAGTTCAATCTGAGGAGAAGGGGCAACCAGCGGGGTGCCACAGGGTTCACTGCTGGGGCCTGTCCTCTCCAATATCTTCATAAGTGATATTGCAGAGGGGCTGGAAGGGAATGTATGCTTCTTTGCCGATGACACAAAGATCTGCAATATGGTTAACATTTTTGGGGTCTGTGGAAAGAATGAAAAGAGATCTAGACAAGTTGGAAGAGTCGTCAAGAGTGTGGCAGCTTGGATTCAATGCAAAAAAAAAAAAGAGTTTTGAAAGAACTCTTGAAACTGAAGGTGGACAAAGCAATGGGGCCTGATGGAATTCACCCATTCACCCAAGAATTCTAAAAGAACTAAGGGTAGAACTAATAACACCACTGACTACTCTCTTTAACAAATCATGGGAGGATGGGGTGGTACCGGAGGACTGGAGGAGGGCAAATGTGATTCCACTTCACAAAAGTGGGAGCAGGGCAGAGGCAGGAAACTACAGACTAGTTAGTTTGACTTCAGTGGTAGGGAAAATGATGGAATCACTTCTGAAGGAAAGATTTGTTGAGTACCTAGAGGCCAGTGGGGGACAGGACCCAAGGTAGCATGGTTACACAGCAGAAAGGTCATGTCAGACAAACCTAATAGATTTCTTTGACTGGGTGACCAAAGTAGTAGACCAGGGAGGGGCTGTGGATATGGCCTACCTAGATTTTAGCAAGGCATTTCACACAGTCTCACACAAAAGATTAATATACAAGTTAGCCAGCCTTGAGTGTGTCCCAAGGTGGTAGCCTGGATAAAAACTGGCTGGACAACAGGATGCAAACGTAATAGTAAACAGAGTCCACAGTGAAGAAAGGAAGGTAACTAGCAGGGTACGCAGGGTTCAGTACTGGAACCGTCCTCTTTAATGTCTTTATAAGTGACACTGGAGAGCACCTGGATGGAAAGGTATGTCTCTTTGCAGATGACACAAAGATCTACAACAGGGTTGATACACAAGGTGGAGTGGAAAGAATGAAAAGGGACTTGGCAAGGTTGGAGGAATGGTCAAATATGTGGCAGCTCAGATTCAGTGCAAAGAAGTGCACGGTAATGCTTCTGGGAAACAAAAACCCAGGGGAAGAGTACACAATGAGGGGTGAGTTAATAACAACAAAAAAAATTGAAAGAGACCTAGCAGTAATTTTATCAGATGATCTAAAGGTGGGCAAGCAATGTGAGAAGGCAGTAAGGAGGGCTGGGGGGATACTGGGATGCATAGGAAGAGGCATCAACAGTAGAAAACAAAAAGTTGTTATCCCTCTGTACAGACAGTTAGTGAGACCCCATCTGGAGTACTGCGGGCAATTCTGGAGACCCCATCTCCTCAAAGATATAGACAGAGTGGAGGCTGTTTAGCGGAGGGCAACCAAAATGGCACAGGGTCTGCACCAGAAGACATACAAGGAGAGACTAAAGCAGCTTAATATGTATACTCTTGAGGAAAGGAGGGAAAGGGGGCACATGATAGAAACTTTCAAGTATCTCAAGGGAATTAACAAAGTACAAGAGGGTAGTATCTTTTAGAAGAAGAGATGTGCAAGAACAAGGGGGCACAATTTGAAGATAGAGTGGGGATGGCTCAGAGGTAATGTTAGAAAGTATTTTTTCACAGAGAGGCTTGTGGATGCATGGAACAGCCTTCCTGAGGAGGTTGTGGAGTCAGGAACAGTGGGAGAATTCAAGAATGCATGGGACAGGCATAAGGCAATTCTAGGTGGGGGTAGGAGGAAGTAAGCTGTTAATTAACTAGAATCTGCAGCTTATCCATCAGGTAGGGAAATGGGCAGACTAGGTGGGCCAAGCGGTCCTTATCTGCTGTCAAATTCTATGTTTCTATGTAAAATCATGCACTTGGGCACAAAGATCAGGAGAGGAATACACGATTTGGGGGCTACTGACGAGAACCTAAGGGACCTGGGGTAATCATAACTGATGATCTGAAGGTAGCCAAACAAAATAAAAAAAGGACGTGAGGAGAGCTGAGGGTTGCTACGCTGAATAGGGAGAGGTATCACCTGTAGAAAACAGGAGGTGGTGATGCCATCGTACAGAGAGCTGGTGAGATCTAATCTAGAGTACTGTGTTCAGTTCTGAAGACCATATCTCTAAAGCGACATAGACTTAATGGAGGCAGTCAGAGAAGAGCAACAAAATTGTGCAAGGACTGCACAAGAAACCATATGAGGAGAGACTGAAGGACCTCAATATGTATACCCTGGAGGACAGGAAGGAGAGGGGGATATGACAGAGACACTCAAGTACCTCAAGGCGATAAAGTTCAAGAGGGCAGCATCTTTCAGAGAAAGAGATGTAAGATACAAGGGGTCACAATATGAGGATGGAGGGGTGGAGACTCAGGGCAACGTAAGGAAGTATTTTTTCATGGAGAGGATGGCAGATGATTGGAATAGCCTCCATGCAGAGCTTGTAGGGGCTAAATTGATAGGTGAATTCAAGAATGCATGGGACAGACAGAAGGCTACCCTAGTAGCAGTAGGAAAGAGAAGGTGAATTGCAGAGCAATTAGAATCTGGAGTTTATGCAGTAGGTAGGGAAATGTGCAGACTGGGTGGGCCAAGCGGTCCTTATCTGCCATCAAATTCTATGTTTCTATGTACACACCTTCACAAAGCAATACTGCTTGGACTTACAGTCCAGAAGGGATGCCAGCTTTGGAACTGCTGTCTTGCAGAACCTTCTTCCTAACTAAGTTCTGGATACGGCCTCCCAAGGTACAGCTATTGAGTCTGCATAACATGTAAATATTACGTGAGTGATTCCTGGGTTAGAAGAAAAAATTACCCATCGTAGTAATGTTGTTTTCTTCTTAAGTGATCACCACTATGCTTCACACACACCAACCCCTGCCTCCCTTCCAGAATCTGAAATAGGTTCACACAAAAATCAGTTCCTTTTTCACTGAGGTTGCTTGAGCATTACTATTGCAGTTCCTACAACTGAAAACTTGTTGTTATGGTTTATATGATAAATTTTCAAAAGTCTGCTTCAGTTTGGTGTTTTAATAGCTCTATGAAAATGTTTCTAAAATTCTTTTGGTAGCATTTTAGCCAGTTTCACTAGGCACCACTCTGACTTGGAAACAGATCTGGACAATTGCTAGAGTGGAGTGCAGAGGAACAGTTTGAAACTACATTCAAAATTCTAAAATGTGTATAGCTTCTGTCTCCAGAGCATCACCCTTAGCCGAGATGACTGCATAAACTGTAAACATAGTGAGTAATCCCTTAAAGTAATCCATAGGAAACAGTTTTAGACATCTAGATGCCCTCCAGTTGTTCTTTATTGACTCACTGGTAACCTGATATGTTTTTGACCTTTTTGCTAAATTAATAATCTAATTGCGTTGCCTTTTAACTACTCTGAATCCTCTCCTCAGCAGTTGCTGCTCTCTCTTTCATACTTCCTGAACATTCTATGACATCACAAACTCCCATTCCAGGCCATTCAGATGAATAGCATGGAAGAGTTACTGATGCCATAGAATGTCTTAGAAATATGAAACTCAAGTGCAGTAGCTGGTGAGGAGAGTGGAAATCTGATGTAGATCTGAGGCACCCAAAGCTACGCAATTATTATTTTTTTAAATCATCAAAGCATATCAGCATATATAACTGGCATGGAAAAGAAGATGGAAGGGCAGTTAACTATGTAAAAATCATTTCCTATCTCCTTTAAGAAGAAACAACATTACTACAGCGGTATTTTTTCTTTTCTGCCATTTTACCAGTGACTTCCACCAGTACCTTATTTAACTCCTCCCTGTGTTGGAAGTCTGCATATCACATCAGTGTGAATACTGGCTCTGTTTCTCTTGACAGGGTGACCCACAGTACCTCTGCTCCCCTGTATTCCTTGTGTCTTTGTTCATTTTATGCTTTCCTCACATGAAGCAGCATACCCCTCCTTTCCTTCCTCGCTGTCATTCTTGAACAGAGTATAGCCTGGTATGTTACGTCCCAGTCATGGTTTCAGTGCACCATGACTCAGTAATGGCCACAATATCCAGGTTAGCCTCTGCCATGATGGGTTCTAGGTCCAGAATCTTATTTCTTGGACTTCTAGTCATTCGCACACATGGCAGACTAGATTTTAGTTAGCAATCTGCTTGTTACCGCTCTTTTTATGTTGGCTTGTGTGCGCAAACAACATCTTGCAATAGTAGCACATTTCAGAGGTGTGTCAGTGTTGTGGCCAATGCAGGGGATGCTTTAGTGGGTACGTCCCTCAGCAGCCAATCAGTGAGCATACTGGCGATGACAGCAGTTTCATAGAGACAAAACCTTGAAAAATATGCCACTCCAATGAGGTACAGTTTCCTCAGATGACAAGACTGTATTACATCATTACGGTGCACAATAATCGCATGGTCAGAATTACAAGAGGAGTTTCAGTGTGCCTTTCCTGGTGAAACATTTCAATAAGTAAAATAGCTGCAGCGCGGCTTTCCACAATGATGACTCCTGCAGCCTGACACACTCTCCCCGGAAGCCAACATCAGGGTGCCCAATCTCCGTGTCGGCATGCCCCCCATTATGTGGCACACTGGAAGCCCACCCCAGTGTGCCAAAATAAATGTTTCTGACATCGGGATGCCCCCCAACCTATCTATGTTCTTTGCCGACAATGGGGTGCCCAATCCCCATGTGAGGCAATGGCATGCGTCCCCATATTGTGGCACACTGGGAACCCACCCAGTGTGCCTACATTTAATTGTTTTTCCCTGTAAAATGGAAAAACATCCCCCATAGTCTTTTGATTTTATTTAACCTGTAAAACAGAAAACGGTCCCTCGTGGTCTCCCCTGTCCCCTCCCCAACCGCACTCTTCCTCTGCACACCCACCTCCCTGCACTCCCCCTCACCCCATACCTACCTCCGGAGGTTGGGAGCAGCAATCTTCTGTGGCATGGGACACATCTGCACTCTTCAAGGCCAACTGCAAACTGAAGAAATGACGGTAAGCTTTATAATGGGACTCAATGGGGGGTCTCAACTAGGTTGATATCTCAGCCATTTGTGAATTTTGACCTAGATTTTCAACAAGGGGTTCTTGGGACCCCGCCTCATGAACATGTCACTGCCATTCCATTACTCTGTCCCAAAAGGTGATTTTGTGGTCACTGCATGGAATCACTTTTCAGGACTGAGTAATGAAACAACAGTGCCACTGTTCATAAGGGGAGGTGCCAAAAAGCCCATGTTGCAAATCAGGTGAAAAAATTCCAAACAATGACTGCGCTACGAGTGTGCATAGCACAGTTTCTATGCAAGCTTGTAACTTTGCCAATTTTTTATATTTTCACTCCAGAGTTTCAACATTGCCATTTTTTCACACCTCCGTATGAACAGTACAGCTGTCATTTTTCACACCCTGCCCAAAACGTGTTTTTACATCTGTGGCTGTGGGAAATCAACATTTGTGACAGAGTGACAAATCACAGTGCCACTGTTCATGAGGAGAGATCTAAAAATGCCTATGTTGAAAATTTGGTAAAAAAATTCCAAAAAATGATTGCATTACAGGCGTGCATTGTGCTGTTTCTCGCTTACACTCATTAACTCAGCCAATTTTTCATATTTCTCTCCAGATTTTCAACATTTGCAGTATTTTCACACCACCTCATGAACAATTACAGCTGTCATTTTTCACATTCTGCCTGAAATGTGTTTCTCACCTATGGTGCCAAATGGCGCAGTCACTGTGCAAAATCATCTTTTGGGTAACAAACTGATAATGCCACTGTTCATGAGGTGGGGTCACAAAAAAACAATGTTGAAAATACGGAGTGAAAGTACCAACAAACACCCACGGCATCAGGGTTTCCAACCATAACGCCCCACCCTGCAGACACTGACAGGCGTTGGGGGTGTGTGACTTTGGATCGTTGGCTGCAATGCTCACGCCATTCCACCCCCCACCACCTGCAGCCAGTGACAGAGCATCGAGGGTGCCTTAGGTCTTGACCCAAAGTTCACCCCATTCTGTAAACTGCACCCATCTCAGCATATTTCCTTATGGAATGGGGTGGTGTAAGGCCAGAACCCCAAGGCACACTGCGACACTTGTCGGGGTCTGTAGGGTAGGATGAGGTGAAATGGCGTGACTGTTATGGGCCGATGAGCCAGAGACACACCTCCAACGCCTATCAGTCTCTGCAGGTGGGATTAGGGTTGGCGTCAGTTCAATACTTCACTGCCATTCCTATTATGAATCTCTCTAACTCCTGCACTACCAATGTCAATGCTAGCAAGACAACATTCAGCATTGACAAATGTGTTCTTTTGCCTAACTGCTTCCCCTCTCTTTTATTGCTCCATTCTCATTCCCTTCATTTCTACCACCCTGCTTCTAATTACGAACACATGAAATTTGGCCAGCAGATAAAGGCCTAGAGGTCTATCAAGTCTGCTCGGATGTGCAGCTAGCACCTCTATTCTGCAGCTGCCCTCCCTTCCACCCTTCCCTTCATTAACCCTCCCCTTGTCCTGTCCCATCCTCGTTTGAAGCAGTCCACTGTTCTGCATACCACTTCAAGCAGGTAGCATTCACCCAGCCACCACCTCTCTGTAAAAAAGTGTCTCCTCATCTCCTCCTGAACCTTCCTCACTCCAGTCTCATATCATGGCCCTGAGTGCGCCTCTCCCTCCCTTCCTTACTTTGAACAACCCCCCTCTGTAAACCGGTCTTGTTTATTCTTTTCATGATTAAAGGTTTCAATTATGTCACCCCTGTCTCTCTCTCCTCCAGTGAGTACATGTTCAACTCCTTCAACTTCCTCTCATATGATAAGTCCCCAGCCCCTTGATCATCTTTGTCCTCTGCGCTGCACCCCCTCCAGTAACTAATGTCCCTCTTCAGATACGGACGCCAGTACTGCATGCAGTACTCAGGTGTGGTCTAACTAATGACCATACAGTGGCAGAATCACCTCCTCCCTCCTTGGAGGATATACCCTTGCAACACAACCCAGCATTTTGTTGGCCTTTGCAGCACCTTCCTACATTGTGCCGAGTTGTTCATTGACCCTGTAATAAGCACACAGATCCTTCTCCTCCATCTGGGCTAGCTGCACTCCCCCTAGCTGGTAACTCCTCCTTGGGTTCTTCATCCCAAAATGCAGCACCTTGCACTTTTGGCATTAAAGCCCAGTTGCCAGGTGTCTGACCAGGTTTCAAGCTTTGCCCATCATCCTGCAACCCCTGCCATCCCCCTAGGTCATCCACCACCGCGCTACCTTGGTATCATCAGCAAACAGACTGATCTTTGCACTTGATGTCCCATGATATGTCTGCAATGAATATCCCAAACAACACTGGTCCCCAACACTGAGCCCTGTGAATCGCTCGTCACTGCCCTTGGGTGTGAGAGCTCCCCACCCACCACCAACCTCTGTTGCCTTCCCTGCAGCCAGTTTCCTACCCATCTCACACCAGCTTGCACCTGCCCCTGTGCCTACTAACTTCCTTCCCAGCCTTCCATGTGGTACTGAGTTGAATGCCTTACTGAAGTCCAGATACAGGACATCCACTGCATGGCCCTGTCCAGTTGCCTAGTTACCCAGTCATAGAACTCGACCAGGTTGGTTTGGCAGGATCTGCCACGATGAAGCCATACGTCTGCTGTCCCATGTCCTTTGGCCTCTAGAGGGCCACCAGCCTCTCCCTTCAGGATAGTCTCCATTAGCTTACCCACGATGGGATGTGAGGCTCACTGGTCTGTCAGTTTCCCGGTTCATCCTTGGGGCCACTCTTGTGGAGGGGCACCACATGAGCCATCCTCCAGTCCTGATGTGTACACCCTGAATGTAGTGAGGCATTAAATAGGTCTGCCAAAGGTCCTGCAAGGACCTCTGCCAGCTCCTTCAGTACTCTGGGGTGGATGCCATCTGGGCCTGCCGCCTTTGTCCACCTCAGTGCCTGCTCAAACCCTCTCGAACTCCCCACTCCATGATTTCCCCATCTGTCACCACTCTTACCTGCTGCCATTTCTCCCACCTTGGGTGTCACCCCCTCTTCTCTTTAGTAAATACTGAGCGGAAGTACTCATTTAAAGCCTCACTTTATCGCACTTGCTCTACCCAACTCCCTTCCTTCTAATCCTTACTATGTGGTCCTTACAGCTCTTTTCTCCCTGATGTATTAAAGAAGTCCTTCTCCCCCTCTTAATGCCTTGTGCCAGCCTGAGTTCCGTAGATGCTTTGGCTCCCTTACCTTGCTGTCACCTCCTTGATTCTGTCAAGTACTCCTCCTGTCCTCCCCTCCCTGTTTTCTTGTACTTCCTAAAAACAGCTCTTTTCTTCCCTTACCTTTTCTATGACCTCCTTGCTCAACCAGATCAGTTTCTTAGCCTAGCCTTCTTGCTCTGGGCTTTGCAGCAGGTTTTGGTTGCTCCACTATCCCCAGCACTATGACTCCCACCTCAGTTGATGTCCATTAGATTGAATTCTGGCCAGGTACTACACACCGCTTCCCCATCCTCCAAAGTCGCCCTCCTGAAGTCCAGCACTATTGTGCCAGATTCTACCTCTGCCCATATCCAATGTGAGCCATACTGAGGCGGTGGTCACTCCCTGACAGTGGTTTCTCACTGTAAGTTCTCTCCAAAGTCCCCATTTGCCAGCACAAGGTCAAGGATATTTCCTAACCTGTTGGTTCACTGACCATTTGCAGCAGGAAGCTGTCCTGAAGGCATCCAGCAGTACCTGCTCCTTCTGTTCCTGGTTGTTGGGTGCCCTGTCCACCCTGGCATGTTGAAATCCCCCACAATCACCACATACCCTTCGCATGGGTCTCCTGATCTGTTCTGCTAGTTCCCTGTCTAACTCCTCCGTCTGAGATGGTGGCCTGTACACCACCCCATTCGAAGAACCCATTCTTGGAATCCTGATTTACATCAAAGTGACTCCATACTACCCTCCTCCCTTCCTCACTTACACATCAGTCCGTCCTTCAACACATATAGTACCACCCCCTCCTTTCCCAATCACCCTGTCCCTGAAAATAATCTGTACCCTAGTACAGACAGGTCCCAATCATTGGCATTGGGTGGCCCATGTTTCCGTGAATGCAGAATGTCCACACCTCCCTCTGCCATGAGAACCTGTAACTCTGCAGTTTTCCTCCCAAGGCTCCAGCATTAAGGGTAACCACCTTCCCTCCCTCCCCATCCTGCCCTCCTTTCCTTAGCATCACCAACAGTACTTGCTATTTGTCCTTTGTCACTGTTATGGGGTGTATTGCATAGTTTCCCAACCTGTGGTCTCTGCACATCTCTTCCCAACTGCCACCCCCAACTTAGTTTAAATTCCCAACTTCCTCTATAACCTCCTCCATCCTCTGTTTCCACTTCTCCTCCTCACTCAAGTGTAGTCTGTCCTAGCATAGAGACTATTGTCCTCCCAGGTCCCTCCCCACCCAGTCCATACCTTTAGCACAACACCAGATTCTTAGCCATCCATTAAATTCCTCTATCTCAGCTCTTGTTGTGCTTGCCCCTTGTAAGGAAGTATCTCTGAAAAAGTTACTTATCTTCCTGTCCCTCACATAATTGTGCTAGTTCATACAAACCTCCTCTGGACTGTATCTACTGTCTTGTCAGCCAGGTCATTTGTTCCAAGATGTATAATTAAATGAGAATTGTCCCTACCCCTTCTAGCACATTTCAGAACAGACTGTCCCACCCTTTCCACTGTCATTCTCGCATGGCCTCCCACCCAAATGCGACTATGCCTCTCCCCTTGCTACCCAACTCTACCTCCCAGTATTGAGTCCCCAGCACTAAGATTCCACCCTCTTACTCCTGCTTGCTTCCATTCACCCTCTCTCATTTCAGCTCCTCTTCTTCCTCCTGCACATTATTTCCCCCTTTTACCCTATTGCAATTCTCCCAGCAGAACTTCCCCCACTCCAGTTTGGTCCAGGCATTATCAATTATTCCTCTAATTTCATCATTCCCTCCTCCACCTTCTTCCTCTCAGCAGTGCCCAACTATTTTCTGAAGGCCTTCACAAATGCCCTCCCTCTCTCTTCATAGTAACCTGTTCTCTCCTTTCCTCCATGACTTTTGCCACTTCCGCCTCCCTCACAAGTCCCTATCTCCTCCTTCCATTTGTCTTTTGTCTCCTGACCTGGTTTCCCGGCACTGTTCTTCCCTAGCCTGGCCCCTTTGTCTCTGCCTTCTTCAAGTGACCCTCCCTCACCACTGTTGACCAAAGTGCCCTCCTCATCTCCCTTCTTTCTCCCTCCAGTATTAGGCTAAACCCACCCCCAATCTGCCTTGCCTGTCTTAGTTCCTCCAGCAGACCCTCAATCTCCTTTCTAAGTTTTCTATGTGGTTGCACTAAACATCCTCCCACACCCAGGCAATTTTTAGAAAGACTGGTGCACCGCGAGTTGTTGCAGCCACCCCTACCCATTACTGTCATTGCCCACCACCGACCCCCCACCTTCCAGATGCAGGATACCAAACACTCCCCAAGTCTCCCCTCTCCCTCCTCTATCATTGCAAAACATTTTCTTTATTTCCATACCTCCTTTGTTGCAACGTTTGAGATATATTGAGCAACTGCTTTTATTTCCTATCCTTCCTATCCGCTCAAAACAGACTTTAAGTAGCCATTGCACAACCTTCTTCAAACTCCTACTCCTCTTTCCCCAATACCAATATCAATCCGAAGAGTAATAATGAAACTCCTAGATTTGCATTTACTTCCCTTCCACTGAAAGAGCAGTCTTTCACTTCACGCTGCTGTGCCTTTCCTGGATGTCTGCTTTTGCTATGACAGAGTGCATATCCTTTGCCTGTTTGAGAGTGATGTCAGAACCCCTGGTATAAAGAAATAATGGACCAAGGGTGGGACCAGCTCAAGTCTTCCAGAAACAATCAGGTAGCTGAGGCCTCTGTCAGAACCATAGCAACCTTCCCCACTCAGCACTCCAAACTTTGCAGCTAGTGAAGCCAGCAACAATGAATCACAATTCTACTCAAAGCCCCCAAAAATAGCTTTCGACTACCCAAAGAAACACGATCCAACTTGAAACAGCCACCAACAACACATCAAAATGGCTTGGAATTAGAAGATATATGTCTCCAATTCAAAAGGAAACAGACCAGTTAAATCACACCCAATAGGTTTTAAAACAGAAGAAATAGGTCTCACAAAATGCAGCCTGCCACACAGTGAATCAAACAAATGAGCCCACTTATAGCTACCAAAACAGGTTTCAAAATTCCAACAGCCCCAAACAATAACCTACAGCCCCTTAGTAGTAAGAAAGAAAAGAAAAACCCTCTAACAAGTTGAATCCACAAGAAACAATGTAAAAAAATAAGAAGCTACTGTACCTGTAGATCTGATCTTGTCTAGGGTTATCAAACAACTCTGAAGTTCTGGGTTCTAGTTCTAGTCTAGAACTTTTGAAAAAGTTCTAGTGTTCTAATCTTTTTAGAACTTTTTAGAACTCGAACCCTATTTTTTATTATACTGCCAGTAACAAAGATGGAAATAAAATACATGTAAAGAAAAACTGTTCAAAATAAGGAGAGAATTATCTTGTGTGACATTGATAGGAATACAACTAGGTTTATCTATAGTTTCTTCTGTTTGCTAAAGTCAGCAACTTAATACGTAAAGACACCCACCACCCATATGTTAAAAGTTTTCCTGCTGCCAGCTGCATCATGGTTCCTTAGTGAAAGAAAGAGCACATTAGCCATTTGCGTACTCAGCTATATACACTCATCGTCATGAATTAGGAGAAAAAATAACTGATGCATACCTAATTTCAGCTATTTGCGCTTTCTGTTTTAAATGAGTGAATCAAAAGTTGATATGTTTAAAAGAAAGCTTTTATAACAAAGTCAAGCCAAGTACTACAGCAGCAACATGTGGAACTGTTACAAAACATATTATGTATATTCAGTCAAGACATTGGAATAAAAATATTTTGCAGAAACCACAAAGAGCTGCTCAAAATCCTAGTTGTGCCTGTGTGAAAAGCTGACACCAAGAACAAAAGACCTAGCACCAACACAAAAATATGTATTGCGTTTAACTGATAGCATCACAGTACCAGAAACGCCATACGGGACAAAACGGTTTAAACAGACAAAAGGTCGCACGTGCTGTTTAAACTATTTTATCTACATGTAGACTACTGATATATCAGTAAATACTAATGTGAAATATTAATATATCTGTTCTTAATAAACTCCAGTCATTGTTGCTGCGAAATACATCAATTTCTAAGGTAATGCATACATATAACTTTTGTTGGCAAATTAGTAATATATACAAAAATTCTAGATGATGCATTTTGTGATACTTCAATAAATCTGTATTTCAGTCACATAAATAAAACAGTGGTTTCCTCACCACATACTAATTTACTAAGGAACATTTGTAGCTGCCAGTTGGCATGTGATGTTAGGGACAGCGTCTGTCAACCCCATTATGTATCAAATTATACTACTTATAAACAAAAACACTATAATCGTCACACAGAAAACTGCTGATGCAGATTTTTTTATTTCTGATTCTTTATTCTTTTAAAGGGACAGGACAATTGTGCTAGTGGAACAGTTTGCAATATATTTAATAGAATATATATTATGTGTACAATAGGTTGGTCTGTCATCATTTTTCCTCCATCCCCAGCTGATCAGATCTGTAATGAAAGAACTAAAACAACACCACTGCCCCATCACATTCACTTTTCTTCCACACCTCATCTGTGCAGCCACCCATGCCACCACCACCCATGTTAAACCAACCCCAACCCTCACCATGTACTAGCATCCATTTTTAGTTTACAAGCTATTTCTGTAATTGAAAAATAATAAACAATACCAATTAGAACTCATTGACATCCTCTTTAAATTGAAAAAGACCGTCTCTACCAGCCATGCTGATGCATCCAAAGTCTGAAGGTAAATCAAAAATATGTTTGCACTTTAATATAAATAATATGATACAGGATTAACGTGTGACAGTCCCATATAAATGTGGGCCTGTTCCACTGATGTTAAAGTGCCTGTATATAAAACTTGGTGACTTTAGTTTTAGACCCTAGCTACAAGCAGTTTGCCATGAAGTGGTGTGAAAGTTTTGAAGTTATATAGTCCAAGGTAGTGGTCGAGAAAGGAGAGAGGCGACAATAACAAAGTCATCACAGTCTGTAAAGTTTCCTTTTGGTGCAGAGAGACTCAGTCCCACAGTATTTTCCAACCACCACCATCTGAGTTGTCATCATCACCATCAACATCTGTCAATCACTTCGGGATTAGTTGTACTCATGTAGGATCGAAAATCTTGACATAACAATAAAGTTAACGTGTACATTT
Source organism: Neoceratodus forsteri (assembly GCA_016271365.2). NCBI lineage: Eukaryota > Metazoa > Chordata > Ceratodontiformes > Ceratodontidae > Neoceratodus > Neoceratodus forsteri. The sequence continues at coordinate 523,818,049 of CM057458.1, forward strand.
CTGGCAGCAACTATTTCTGGTGTCTGTCACAATATTGCCCAGCTGTACTAAACATGCGTTCCTGAAGAGACACTTGTTGCAGGACAACCAAAGATATTTAAGGCTTCATCCACAGCTTTGTCCAATTGACTTTTGATCTCAGTATTCAAAGACGGCCATCAATAGGAATAGGCAGTTCTTGGTAACTGTCTACCATGTTGGACAGGAGGCCGCTCAGAGGAATCAGCAGAAGCAGCTGGTATGGCAGCAATTTGGGAAAAGGTTTGCCACGATTTAACTTACTACTGGGGCTGAAGAGTGGCAGTTATGGAACAACTACTGTTAATGTTTGGTGACTTTCCAGTCTGTATCCCTTTGAATAAGACCTGCATGTTGTGGTGATGACAACCTGATGGTACTGTCGTCTGTGTTTGACTCTGTGGTGCTGCAGCTCATCCCGCATACATTTGTACTGCTCTATATCATCTGTTTTTGGAAGATGTATAAGAAATCTGGGATTGCATGGCAAGCACAAGATTGCTGACAGATGGTACCATCTCCCTCACATTGTAGTGGGCAAACTAGATGATCTGCCAGTGTACAAAGTAAGGCCTGAGAATAATTCAAAAGATGTAAAACAATGCATAGAAATCATTTACTGCCCATTGGACAAATCTAAGTGAGTCTGAGCCCTAGAAGATGCCCCTCTGGACCAGTGACTAGAGCTGCTGCTAAGAAAAGATCAAGAAAGTCTGCCTACAGAAGCAAAGTTAAAGTGTTCCCCTCCACAAGTCCCAGTTGAGCATGACTGTCAGTCCATATCGGAAGAAAGTGAGAGTGACTTTGAATACTATCCTTCTTACGAACTGAGTCAATTGTTTGGGGCAATCCCTAGTCAATACTGGAGACAAAGCTGGGCCTTCTGGACTGTCTAAGCCCCCAGCTTCATCCCTGGAGCCAATGCTCCCAGAAAGTGAAGTGCAAAGCATCAGATCAGATGAAATGGAATCATTGTGCATGGTTGAACTTGTTTGAGCTTTCAGGGAGAAAATGACAGATTAGGGCAGACTGGTGATACACCCAACAAGAAGAGTATTTGAGTGCCTGACAGTCCACTGCCAGTGTCCGAAAGCTCTCCATGCGAGCCAAATGTTGTGGACTCAGAAACTGTAACTCCTGGAGCTGAAAGTGCCCAAGTTCTAGCCTCTCTACCCCATGGAGACTCCCTGACAAGTGAGGACAATGCTGAAAAATGAGGCTCAGAGTGCAGAGACTATAACAGTTCCCCTAGAAAGACTGGTCGAGCTGTAAAGCCTGTGGTGCACCTCAGTTATGATTCACTTGGGAGGCCTGTGGACTTGCCTCTCAATGTTGTCCATAAAGGAGTGTATGTGTCCCCGAGCTCATTGCCCAAACTGAGCATCAGTGCTAACTCCAAATTACTTGTGTTGCCCTCTAAGTATGGTGCCCTTGCCCCATCCAGCCCTAAGGTAACTGATAGGGAAGGGCCCCCTCTCTTCAGGTTTCATGTACAAGAGGTAATAACTAGGTTATGGTACAATGTGTATTACTGTGTAAAAAGTGACGTACTGCAATGTTTCAGAAATGTGTTCTTGGTAAAATGATATATTGACTGATGATTACATATATGGAGCCTAATGCAAATGTATATGGTTGCAGTTGAAACTTATGGGGGTACTTGCTTGACGCGGACGTCAAGCTTTCCCAGGCCAGGAAGGGTGTAACCCCCCTGCAAATGGGGGTTCCCAAAAGACTTCCAGGAGCTTGCTTGAATGCTCCAAGCCTGAATGGTGTTTGGCATTTAAGCCATTTATCAGTGAGTGTTTTAGAGCCTCTGGTACTGTCTCTTTAAGAGCTGTCTGCTTGCAGACATAATTAGTTTGTATGGGGGACTGTGTGCTTCTCTGAGTACCACTCGAGCTGCTGCCAATTCACTTCATTTTGCAGTCACTAGAGTGCAAGGAACCTATTTGAAAGATGTAACTGTTTGCCAGAAATTATTTAGAGTAATAATGAAATTACAGTTTGTCTAACCTGCTTTCTTTGCAGTCAGAACTGTGTCTGCTAGTTCCCCATTCTAGTTTTGAACTGCTGAACTGGACCAATCAGTGTAGGGTAAGCTAGCTCTAAAATGATGCCTGGACGAATCAGAACTTGGACTCATAATCTGAGCCAGCCACAAGAGGATTGTATGGGCAGTGACTCTGGGAGATGTAGTTTAGACTTCAGTGCCTTTTGGACCAACAGCAGCAGTCTATTGTGAGTGACAGCCAATCCAGTCAAGAACTGGGAGGAACTCAAAGGAAGTGCCGGTTTCGTCAGTTGGAGTTCAGTTGAGCTTTGGCAGTGAAGAAGGAAGGAGCCCTGTGTTTTTCAGTGTGCAGTTTAGTCAAAAACGTGTGTAAGGCCCAGAGTTCGGTCTGCAGCTTGTGTAACAGCTTGTTAGGACTGAATCCGTCCTGTGAAAAGAATCAAAGGATCTCTGAAGAGTAGAAACCAGGCTCACCCTGTAGAAGACTGGAAGAATTGCTAGAAATTGCACTTCAGTCTGTCAGGAACTGAATCTGCTGTGTGTTCTCCGGGTATTGTGCAGTAATTGCATCAGGATACAGATGCAGCCTGCCTGGTATAGTGCTTTCTTTATATGGATGTGTGAAGAGGTTTGTGTACCTCAAGTGAGCCCTGCTGACATTGAAGGACCCTATCTTATTTGGAGGTCGTAGTACTAATTCAGGGTTGCTCCCTGTTGAATTGCCACATTAAATCCAAATGGAATTACTGTACTGCTGACTGTTTAATTCTCCTTTCTCTGTGTGAAAGGGCCCTACCAGCTGCCACGGTTTGGACTAGCCACTAGGGCTTGGGTACCCAGGGACAGTAACTGATAGGATAGGCCTGTGCACAGAGCCATAAATGAATTATTAGAGTGATAAGCTAATTAACCTGATTTCCCCTGTCCTTGTTATATCCCCTAAATAAATCAGAGCTTGTTTCAGCAAAGTTATACTGCCTGAGGTATTTGTCTATGTTAAAGTACTGTACTGTGATTGTTGCACTGTATCTCATTTCACAGGAGGTCCCAGTGCCGGAACCAGACCTGGGGTAAGTGTATACTGTGAAGGTAATTCTGATATATTATGTGGGCCACTAGTGGGAAGAAAGGGGGTTGCAGTGTCCCAGAGGGCTGTGACCAAGTTAGTTTAACTTGCAAACCCTGACCTCTGGGTGAGGCACCCGCCATTGGATCCAGGCCCTCAACCTGTTAGTGGCAAATCAGGCAGGGGTAGTAGCCCTGGGATAGCGCCATCTAGGGTTACACTAGAGAACAGCATGTTCTTTATTTTTTGTAATTGAGAACCAGTTTATTACTGGCTGAACCAGCTTTCTAAGTGATCTGATGTTACTTTAGAAAGGGCAAACAGGCTGTAAAGGTCAGAGTTTTGGAATAGATGACAGCATCATCGGTATACAGGAATCGTTGGCTGTCTGACAGGCATCAGGCAGTTGATTTGTAAGAAGAGGCCAAATAGGACTGGGGCCCAAGATGGAGCCCTGGGGACACCAATAGATACTCCCCTAGTGTTGGACAAAGATTTTTTGATCTTCACATGCTGGGAGTAGTTGTGGAGGTAGCTGTAAAACCAGTCAACCTCGTTCTGTGACAAACCCAGGCCAAGGAGTTTGTTAAGTAGGAGCTTATGGTTGACTAGGTTGAAAGCTTAAGTAAGGCTGATATACAGTATATGTATTAAAAGTAGTGTCAGTGGCTCAGCAGGTAGCACACTCACCTCTGAGGCCAGGAGATCAGAAGGCTGTGGGTTCTAGCCCCACACCAGGCACCTGGGTTAAATCCCAATACTGACACAGTAGTGCATGAGGGGGGTGCTGCACTCCTGAGGTCCCGTCTTTTGGATGAGACCTTAAACCGAGGTCCCATCTGCCTGTTCAGGTGGATGTTAAAGATCCCATGGCACTTCTCGAAAAGAGTAGGAGAATTTTTAATATGAAGAGAAGACTACATTACAATATAAACATAAATCTACATATTTCCACAGTAACATAACAGATAAAGGCAGGTACATTTTACACTTCCGTGCTGCAAATAATCATAACATACATGTTAGTTTAAAACTGAAAGTTCAATCTACAATACTATAATGTCTAAGTTTCCAGCTCAATTTATGACATTAGCCATTGATCACAATGTACCCACAGTGCTTTATATTTAGTGACAGTGTATCTTGTCACATCTTTTCTTCTGTTTCTTGTACTGCCATCATATATAGAATAGTGGCTGAGACCATCACAACAAGGCTGTGTTCCATCGAGGGGTGTTGATGACACCATAGAGGTCCTCGAGCAAAGCTGAGAGGTCTCCATATGTCATCAACTCCCGAAGGTCGAGCTACAACCTTAGTTAATGGATGGTCTCTCATCAAATATTTTACATAGTATATAGTTCATAATTTTTACTATACATTTCACAAGGTTTACATTACCTTATGCGTTTACAGTCACACTTGGTCGATCCTCACTACAGACTATCGCGCTCCTCACCCGACCCGAAAATCCGGACCGTTGATGTTTTCTGTTTCTGACCCCAAACACAAACAGCAGCAAACAATTGACAAAATAGACATTTTAAAACACGAGCCAACTATGGCAGTTCGTATACATACATTCTTTGAACTGCTCCTAGACCGCTCGCTAAGCGTTGCCACCACTGTGCTTAGAATTTTTAGTGAGGAAAGCATCTTCCACCAATTAGGTAGCAGGTCAAGGGAAAAATTGTTGTGCTATCAATGTGGCGTCAGAGCGATAGTTAAACTTTTGACCTTTGAACTGTCCTACAACAAGCTTTGGAAAACCACTGTTTTCCATACACAATAAGCCCTAACCATATATTATAATATTTTTCCACGTCTCCACATGTAAGATTATTCTCTACTGTGTAATCCAGCAACATCTGGATCACCAAATATAGTATCTGATCACAGTTAATACTACATATAGTGTGTCCTGGTTATATTCCCCCACCCTTCTAAAACATCACCATACAACAAATGGTTATAGGTAAGGGTTTGGAATAGTGGTTCCTTCCATTTATCTGCCAAGGTATCCCAAAAGCTTTCACATATTCGCATTCAAGAAACAGATGTATTTGAGTTTCTATTATTTGTGGACAAGTTTCTCTAGGGCAGTATCTTTCAGACACCTGTTTGTGCTTATTGTTCTCTTTAATTCCAAGAATACAGTAATTACCTAGCCATATAAGATCCCATACAAAATTCAGTAATCAGGGTTTTTCAGTTGTTTCAATACCCAGGGTAGGTTATTTCCTGGACACATAGGGAATACCAATTCATCCTGATGTTCTTCTCTCAAAATAGTCTGGTATAATGTTTTTCTATCTGATGTTTGAATCTGTGTTGGAGTAATTTTCCACTTCAAGAGAATCTTCAGAGTTTCTAGACCATACACGGGGAGCTGGAGGACCCCATTTAATAGTTTTGACTTATTGTGTCTCCAGTGTTCTCTACATGGGGACAGCCACCCTGAAACAAAGGGTTTCTAGACTTTTTTTCTAGGTTTCAAAACATGTCCTGAGTTATGTGAAATAAAAATACTGAAAAAGAAGGCCACGGGATTTACCATATCTACCCCTCCTTCTGAGATACTTCTATACATAATGTTCCACCTAATAGGGTTTAATCTATTTCCCCAAAATGCTTTAAAAAAATACTATACAGAGAAGTGATTACTACCGGGGGGGATACAGCTCACATATAAAAAGACTGGTATTAACAATGTTTTGTTTAAAAATACTCTTTTTTTTTTTTCTTTGCAATTTACTGTCCTTTCCATGAACTGACCAATCTACTGGCCCTCTGCAAGTTTTTTCCCCCACATATAGCCCAGGCAATAAAGAAAGGGGACAAGACCTTTTTCAGGTATATTAGTAAAAGAAAAAAGATCAGGGGCGGGATTGTGTGGATAAAAAGGGAAGGGGGTGTGTGGAGGGAAAAAGCAGCAATCCTGAACAAATATTTTTGTTCAGTATTCACAGAAGGGGGGGACCACAGTTAGGAGATAGAAGCACTAAAGGAAGAGAGGAGGACACCAGTCCTTTTATAGAGGAGAGAGTCCTAAAGGAACTCGCAAATCTGAAGGTGGACAAGGCAATGGAGCCAGATGGAATACATCCCAGAACATTAAAAGAACTTAGACTGGTGCTAGCAGCACCACCAATGACCCTTGTTCAACAAATCACTAGAAACAGGTGTGGTTCCAGAGGACTGGAGAAGGGTGAATGTAGTCCCTCTCCACAAGAGTGGGGGCAGGGAGGAGGCTGGAAATTACAGGCTAGTCAACATGACCTCGGTGGTGGGGAAAGTAATGAAATCTCTGCTAAAGGAAAGGACTGTGATATATCTTGAATCCAGTGGAGCACAGGGTCCGAGGCAGCATGGATTCAGAGTGTGAAGGTTGTACCAAACAAATCTCATAGATTTCTTTGACTGGGTCACCAGGGAAGTAGATTGGGGGCAGTGGATATGGCCTACCTGGATTTCAGCAAGGCCTTCAACACAGTCCACACAGGAAGCTCATAAACAAGTTGTGCAGTCTGGGGTGGGTCAGAAATTGGTTGGGTGGTCGGTCACAGAGGGTGGTGATGAACAGAGTTAAATCTGGAAAGTGGGGTGGGTCAAGGGGTGCCACACGGATCGGGTGTTAGGCCAGTCCTCTCTAATGTCTTCATAGTGACATTGCAGAGGGGCTAGAAGGAAGGTATGCCTCTTTGCAGATGACACTAAGATCTGCAACAGGACTGACACTCCAGAGGGGTGGAGAAAAGGAGAAGGGACCTCTGTAAGCTTGAGGAAAGGTCAAGAGTGTGGCTGCTAAGATTCAGTGCAAAGAAGTGCAAAATCATTCATCTGGGGCAGAAATCCAGCAGTGTAGTACATGACTGGGTGGGGTATTGAAGGCCACCAAATAGGAAAGAGACCTGGGGGTAATCATATCTGATGACTGGAATGTGACCAAACAATGTGAGAAAGCTGTGGGGAGAGCCAGTGGAATGCTAGGGTGCGTAGGGAGAGGGATCACCAGCAGAAAAAGGAGATGGTGATGCCACCATATAGACCTCATCTGGAGTACTGTGTCCGGTTCTGGAGTCTGCATCTCTGGAAGGACATAGTCAGAATACAGGCAGTTCAGAGAAGGGCAACAAAAATGGTACAGGGGCTGTACCAGAAGTTATATGAGGAGAGACTAGAGGACCTCAATATGTATTCGCTGGAAGTCAGGAGAGAGCAGAGGATATGACAGACAATTTTAAATACCTCAAGGGTATAAAAATGGTACAGGAGTGTAACATCTTTCAGAAAAGAAGATGTTCTATAACAAGGCATCATGATATGAGACTAGAGGGAGTAGACTTGGGGATAATGTCAGAATTATTTCTTCACATAAAGGGTGGTGGATGCATGGAATAACCTCCCTGGTGGTGGGGATGAAAATAGTGGAGAATTCAAGAATACATGGTATAGACATAAGGGAACCCTAGCGACAGGAAAACAGGGTAAGCCACAGATCAATTAGGTCTGCAGTATGCATAGTAGGTAGGAAAATGGGCAGACTAGGTGGGCCAAGCGGTCCTTATCTGCCAGCAAATTCTGTGTTTCTATGGGTACCTCCACCTCTGTGGCTTCTCCTCAAGAGGCATCCAATTCTCAGACATTTGTAAAGCAGCTACCTGGAAAACTGACCATTTTGCTGGGAATGCAGTCAGGAGCACAAAGGTGCATACAGAGAAAGGAATAGTCCAGTAAAAGAAGGAGACAAAACTTTCTTCAGGTATATCAGTGAAAGAAAAAAGGCCAAATAAGGGAGTGTAAAACTAAATGGGGGCCTAGAAAAAAAGCAGAAATTCTGAAAGAATGCTTCTGCTCAGTATTCACAAAAGAAGGGGAAGGAGAGGGACCAAAACTAGGCGGAAAAAGCACACATGGAAGGGAAGTGGACACCAGTCCATACACAGAGGAGAGAGTGCTAAAGGAGCTCTTGAAACTGAAAGTGGATAAGGCAGTGGGGCTGGACTGGGTACATCCCAAAATTTTAACAGAACTCAGAGAGGAGCTGGTGGTACCACTGACAGCCCTATTCAACAAATCACTGCAGGAAGTGGTACCAGAGGACTGGAGGGGAGCAAATGTGATACCCCTCCACAAGTGTGAAAGCAAAGCAGAGTCTGGAAATTGCAAGCCAGTCAGTTTGACCTCAGTGGTGGAGAAAATAATGGAATCAATGTTAAAGGAAAGGACTGTGGTATGTCTTGAGGCCAGTGGGGCACAAGACCCGAGGCAACATGGATTCACAGCAGGAAAGTCTTGTAAAACTAATCTGATTGATTTATTTGACTGGGTGACCAGAGTAGTTGATCAGGGAGGGGCAGTAGATGTGGCCTACCTAGATTTTAGCAAGGCTTTTGGCCCCATCCCACACAGCAGGCCTAGTAAACAAATTGGGCAGTCTGAGGTTGGGTCCAAAGTGGTAAATTGCATCAGGATTGGCTGAAACAATGTGGCACAGAGAAGTAGTGGTAGCGGAGTTCAATCTGAGGAGAAGGGCAACCAGCGGGGTCCACAGGGTTCACTACTGGGGCCTGTCCTCTCCAATATCTTCATAAGTGATATTGCAGAGGGCTGGAAGGAATGTATGCTTCTTTGCCGATGACACAAAGATCTGCAATATGGTTAACATTTTTGGGGTCTGTGGAAAGAATGAAAAGAGATCTAGACAAGTTGGAAGAGTCGTCAAGAGTGTGGCAGCTTGGATTCAATGCAAAAAAAGAGTTTTGAAAGAACTCTTGAAACTGAAAGGTGGACAAAGCAATGGGGCCTGATGGAATTCACCCATTCACCCAAGAATTCTAAAGAACTAAGGGTAGAACTAATAACACCACTGACTACTCTCTTTAACAAATTCATGGGAGGATGGGGTGGTACCGGAGGACTGGAGGAGGGCAAATGTGATTCCACTTCACAAAAGTGGGAGCAGGGCAGAGGCAGGAAACTACAGACTAGTTAGTTTGACTTCAGTGGTAGGGAAAATGATGGAATCACTTCTGAAGGAAAGATTTGTTGAGTACCTAGAGGCCAGTGGGGGACAGGACCCAAGGTAGCATGGTTACACAGCAGAAAGGTCATGTCAGACAAACCTAATAGATTTCTTTGACTGGGTGACCAAAGTAGTAGACCAGGGAGGGGCTGTGGATATGGCCTACCTAGATTTTAGCAAGGCATTTCACACAGTCTCACACAAAAGATTAATACACAAGTTAGCCAGCCTTGGAGTGTGTCCCAAGGTGGTAGCCTGGATAAAAAACTGGCTGGACAACAGGATGCAAACGGTAATAGTAAACAGAGTCCACAGTGAAGAAAGGAAGGTAACTAGCAGGGTACCTCAGGGTTCAGTACTGGAACCGGTCCTCTTTAATGTCTTTATAAGTGACACTGGAGAGCACCTGGATGGAAAGGTATGTCTCTTTGCAGATGACACAAAGATCTACAACAGGGTTGATACACAAGGTGGAGTGGAAAGAATGAAAAGGGACTTGGCAAGGTTGGAGGAATGGTCAAATATGTGGCAGCTCAGATTCAGTGCAAAGAAGTGCAAGGTAATGCTTCTGGGAAACAAAAACCCAGGGAAGAGTACACAATGAGGGGTGAGTTAATAACAACAAAAAAATTGAAAGAGACCTAGCAGTAATTTTATCAGATGATCTAAAGGTGGGCAAGCAATGTGAGAAGGCAGTAAGGAGGGCTGGGGGGATACTGGGATGCATAGGAAGAGGCATCAACAGTAGAAAACAAAAAGTTGTTATCCCTCTGTACAGACAGTTAGTGAGACCCCATCTGGAGTACTGCGGGCAATTCTGGAGACCCCATCTCCGCAAAGATATAGACAGAGTGTAGGCTGTTTAGCGGAGGGCAACCAAAATGGCACAGGGTCTGCACCAGAAGACATACAAGGAGAGACTAAAGCAGCTTAATATGTATACTCTTGAGGAAAGGAGGAAAGGGGCACATGATAGAAACTTTCAAGTATCTCAAGGGAATTAACAAAGTACAAGAGGGTAGTATCTTTTAGAAGAAGAGATGTGCAAGAACAAGGGGGCACAATTTGAAGATAGAGGGGGGATGGCTCAGAGGTAATGTTAGAAAGTATTTTTTCACAGAGAGGGTTGTGGATGCATGGAACAGCCTTCCTGAGGAGGTTGTGGAGTCAGGAACAGTGGGAGAATTCAAGAATGCATGGGACAGGCATAAGGCAATTCTAGGTGGGGGTAGGAGGAAGTAAGCTGTTAATTAACTAGAATCTGCAGCTTATCCATCAGGTAGGGAAATGGGCAGACTAGGTGGGCCAAGCGGTCCTTATCTGCCGTCAAATTCTATGTTTCTATGTAAAATCATGCACTTGGGGCACAAAGATCCAGGAGAGGAATACACGATTTGGGGGCTACTGACGAGAACCTAAGGGACCTGGGGGTAATCATAACTGATGATCTGAAGGTAGCCAAACAAAATAAAAAAAAAGGACGTGAGGAGAGCTGGAGGGTTGCTACGCTGAATAGGGAGAGGTATCACCTGTAGAAAACAGGAGGTGGTGATGCCATCGTACAGAGAGCTGGTGAGATCTAATCTAGAGTACTGTGTTCAGTTCTGAAGACCATATCTCTAAAACGACATAGACTTAATGGAGGCAGTCCAGAGAAGAGCAACAAAAATTGTGCAAGGACTGCACAAGAAACCATATGAGGAGAGACTGAAGGACCTCAATATGTATACCCTGGAGGACAGGAAGGAGAGGGGGGATATGACAGAGACACTCAAGTACCTCAAGACGATAAAGTTCAAGAGGGCAGCATCTTTCAGAGAAAGAGATGTGTAAGATACAAGGGGTCACAATATGAGGATGGAGGGGTGGAGACTCAGGGCAACGAAGGAAGTATTTTTTCATGGAGAGGATGGCAGATGATTGGAATAGCCTCCATGCAGAGCTTGTAGGGGCTAAATTGATAGGTGAATTCAAGAATGCATGGGACAGACAGAAGGCTACCCTAGTAGCAGTAGAAAAGAAGGTGAATTGCAGAGCAATTAGAATCTGGAGTTTATGCAGTAGGTAGGAAATGTGCAGACTGGGTGGGCCAAGCGGTCCTTATCTGCCATCAAATTCTATGTTTCTATGTACACACCTTCACAAAGCAATACTGCTTGGACTTACAGTCCAGAAGGGATGCCAGCTTTGGAACTGCTGTCTTGCAGAACCTTCTTCCTAACTAAGTTCTGGATACGGCCTCCCAAGGTACAGCTATTGAGTCTGCATAACATGTAAATATTACGTGAGTGATTCCTGGGTTAGAAGAAAAAAATTACCTATCGTAGTAATGTTGTTTCTTCTTAAGGGATCACTCACTATGTTTACACACACTAACCCTGCCTCCCCTTCCAGAATCTGAAATAGGTTCACACAAAAATCAGTTCCTTTTTCACTGAGGTTGCTTGAGCATTACTATTGCAGTTCCTACAACTGAAAACTTGTTGTTATGGTTTATATGATAAATTTTCAAAAGTCTGCTTCAGTTTGGTGTTTTTAATAGCTCTATGAAAAATGTTTCTAAAATTCTTTTGGTAGCATTTTAGCCAGTTTCACTAGGCACCACTCTGACTTGGAAACAGATCTGGACAATTGCTAGAGTGGAGTGCAGAGGAACAGTTTGAAACTACATTCAAAATTCTAAAATGTGTATAGCTTCTGTCTCCAGAGCATCACCCTTAGCCGAGATGACTGCATAAATTGTAAACATAGTGAGTAATCCCTTAAGTAATCCATAGGAAACAGTTTTTAGACATCTAGATGCCCTCCAGTTGTTCTTTTTATTGACTACGCAGTAACCTGATATGTTTTTGACCTTTTTTGCTAAATTAATAATCTAATTGCGTTGCCCTTTTAACTACTCTGAATCCCTCTCTCCTCAGCAGTTGCTGCTCTCTCTTTTCATACTTCCTGAACATTCTATGACATCACAAACTCCCATTCCAGGCCATTCAGATGAATAGCATGGAAGAGTTACTGATGCCATAGAATGTCTTAGAAATATGAAACTCAAGTGCAGTAGCTGGTGAGGAGAGTGGAACTCTATGTAGATCTGAGGGCACCCAAAGCTACGTTAATTATTATTTTTTTTAAATCATCAAAGCATATCAGCATATATAACTGGCATGGAAAAGAAGATGGAAGGGCAGTTAACTATGTAAAAATCATTTCCTATCTCCTTTAAGAAGAAACAACATTACTACAGCGAGTATTTTTTTTCTTTTCTGCCATTTTACCAGTGACTTCCACCAGTACCTTATTTAACTCCTCCCCCTGTGTTGGAAGTCTGCATATCACATCAGTGTGAATACTGGCTCTGTTTCCCTTCGGCAGGGTGACCCACAGTACCTCTGCTCCCCCCTGTATTCCTTGTGTCTTTGTTCATTTTATGCTTTCCCTCACATGAAGCAGCATACCCCTCCTTTCCTTCCTACGCTGTCATTCTTGAACAGAGTATAGCCTGGTATGTCCACGTCCCAGTCATGGTTTTCAGTGCACCATGACTCAGTAATGGCCACAATATCCAGGTTAGCCTCTGCCATGATGGGTTCTAGGTCCAGAATCTTATTTCTTGGACTTCTAGCATTCGCACACATGGCAGACTAGATTTTGTTAGCAATCTGCTTGTTACCGCTCTTTTTATGTTGGCTTGTGTGTGCGCAAACAACATCTTGCAATAGTAGCACATTTCAGAGGTGTGTCAGTGTTGTGGCCAATGCAGGGGATGCTTTAGTGGGTACGTCCCTCAGCAGCCAATCAGTGAGCATACTGGCGATGACAGCAGTTTCATAGAGACAAAACCTTGAAAAATATGCCACTCCAATGAGGTACAGTTTCCTCAGATGACAAGACTGTATTACATCATTACGGTGCACAATAATCGCATGGTCAGAATTACCAAGAGGAGTTTCAGTGTGCCTTTCCTGGTGAAACATTTCCAATAAAGTAAAATAGCTGCAGTGAGCTTTCCACAATGATGACTCCTGCAGCCTGACACACTCCCCGAAAGCCAACATCAGGGTGCCCAATCTCCGTGTTGCAGCATGCCCCCCATTATGTGAGCACACTGGAAGCCCACCCCAGTGTGCCAAAATAAATGTTTCTGACATGGGATGCCCCCCAACCTATCTATGTTCTTTGCCGACAATGGGGTGCCCAATCCCCATGTGGAGCAATGGCATGCGTCCCCATATTGTGGCACACTGGGAACCCACCCCAGTGTGCCTACATTTTTTTAATTGTTTTTCCCCTGTAAAATGGAAAAAACATCCCCCATAGTCTTTTGATTTTATTTAACCTGTAAAACAGAAAACGGTCCCTCGTGGTCTCCCCTGTCCCCCTCCCCCAACCCGCACTCTTCCTCTGCACACCCACCTCCCTGCACTCCCCCTCACCCCATACCTACCTCCGGAGGTTGGGAGCAGCAATCTTCTGTGGCATGGGACACATCTGCACTCTTCAAGGCCAACTGCAAACTGAAGAAATGGACGGTAAGCTTTATAATGGGACTCAATGGGCGTCAACTAGGTTGATATCTCAGCCATTTTTGAATTTTAGCTCAAATTTTCAACATAGGGTTCTTGGGACTCACCTCATGAACATGTCACTGCCATTCCATTACTCTGTCCAAAAGGTGATTTTGTGGTCACTGCATGGAATCACTTTTCAGGACTGAGTAATGAAACAACAGTGCCACTGTTCATAAGGGAGGTGTCAAAGCCCATGTTGCAAATCAGGTGAAAAAATTCAAACAATGACTGCGTTCTGACGTGATAGCACAGTTTCTATAGCAAGCTTGTAACTTTGCCAATTTTTATATTTTCACTCCAGAGTTTCAACATTGCCATTTTCACACCTCCTTATGAACAGTACAGCTGTCATTTTTCACATCCTGCCCGAAAGTGTTTTACACCTGTGGACAGAATGGCACTGTCGCTGTGGAAATCAACTTTTGTGACAGAGTGACAAATCACAGTGCCACTGTTCATGAGGAGAGATCTAAAATGCCTATGTTGAAAATTTGGTAAAAATTCAAAAAATGATTGCATTACAGGCGTGCATTGTGCTGTTTCTCGCTACACTCATTAACTCCGCCAATTTTTCATATTTCACTCCAGATTTTCAACATTGCAGTATTTCACACCACCTCATGAACAGTACAGCTGTCATTTTCACATTCTGCCTGAAATGTGTTTTCTCACCTATGGTGCCAAATGGCGCAGTCACTGTGCAAAATCATCTTTGGGTAACAAACTGATAAGTGCCACTGTTCATGAGGTGGGGTCCCAAAAAAACAATGTTGAAAATACGGAGTGAAAGTACCAACAAACACCCACGGCATCAGGGTTTCCAACCATAACGCCCCACCCTGCAGACACTGACAGGCGTTGGGGGTGTGTGACTTTGGATCGTTGGCTGCAATGCTCACGCCATTCCACCCCAACCCCCACCCTGCAGCCAGTGACAGGCATCGAGGTGTGCCTTGGAGTCTTCGGCCCCAAAGTTCACCCCATTCTCGTAAACTGCACCCATCTCAGCATATTTCCTTATGGAATGGGGTGAGTGTAAGGCCCGAAGACCCCAAGGCACACTGCGACACTTGTCGGGGTCTGTAGGGTAGGATGAGGTGAAATGGCGTGACTGTTATGGCCGATGAGCCAGAGACACACCTCCAACGCCTATCAGTCTCTGCAGGGTGGGGTTAGGGTTGGCGTCAGTTCAATACTTCACTGCCATTCCTATTATGAATCTCTCTAACTCCTGCACTACCAATGTCAATGCCAGCAAGACAACATTCAGCATTGACAAATGCTTGTTTCTTTTTTGCCCCAACTGCTTCCCCCCCTCTCTTTTTATTGCTCCCATTCTCATTCCCCTTCATTTCTACCACCCTGTTTCCTTTCTTAATTACGAACATACGAAATTTGCCAGCAGATAAAGGCCTAGAGGTCTATCAAGTCTGCTCGGATGTGCAGCTAGCACCTCTTATTCTGCAGCTGCCCCTCCCTTCCACCCTTCCCCTTCATTAACCCTCCCCCTTGTCCTGTCCCATCCTCGTTTGAAGCAGTCCACTGTTCTACTGCATACCACTTCAGCAGGTAGTGCATTCCACCCAGCCACCACCTCTCTGTAAAAAAGTGTCTCCTCATCTCCCTCCTGAACCTTCCTCTCTCCAGTCTCATATCATGGCCCCTGGTGGCCCTCCCCCCTTCCTTTACTTTGAACAGCCCCTCTGTGACCCGTCTTGTTTATTCTTTTCATGTATTTAAAGGTTTCAATCATGTCACCCCTGTCTCTCCTCTCCTCCAGTGAGTACATGTTCAACTCCTTCAACTTCCTCTCATGTGATAAGTCCCCAGCCCCTTGATCATCTTTGTCCTCTGCGCTGCACCCCCTCAGTAACTAATGTCCCTCTTCAGATACGGACGCCAGTACTGCTGCAGTACCCAGGTGTGGTCTAACTAATGACCCATACAGTGCAGAATCACCTCCTCCCTCCTTGAGGATATACCCCTTGCAATACAACCCAGCATTTTGTTGGCCTTTGCAGCTGCCTTCCTACATTGTGCCGAGTTGTTCATTGACCCTGTAATGAGCACACCCAGATCCTTCTCCTCCATCTGGGCTAGCTGCACTCCCCCTAGCTGGTAACTCCTCCTTGGGTTCTTCATCCCAAAATGCAGCACCTTGCACTTTTTGGCATTAAAGCCCAGTTGCCAGGTGTCTGACCAGGTTTCAAGCTTTGCCACATCATCCTGCAACCCCTGCCATCCCCCTAGGTCATCCACCACCGCCTACCTTGGTATCATCAGCAAACAGACTGATCTTGCTCTTGATGTCCCATGATATGTCTGCAATGAATATCCCAAACAACACTGGTCCCAACACTGAGCCCTGTGGAATACCGCTCGTCACTGCCCTTGGGTGTGAGGCTCCCCACCCACCACCACCCTCTGTTGCCTTCCCTGCAGCCAGTTTCCTACCCATCTCACCAGCTTGCACCTGCCCTGTGCCTACTAACTTCCTTCCCAGCCTTCCATGTGGTACTGAGTTGAATGCCTTACTGAAGTCCAGATACAGGACATCCACTGCATGGCCCTGTCCAGTTGCCTAGTTACCCAGTCATAGAACTCGACCAGGTTGGTTTGGCAGGATCTGCCCGTGAAAGCCATGCCGTCTGCTGTCCTGTAGTCCTTTGGCCTCTAGGAGGGCCACCAGCCTCTCCTTCAGGATAGTCTCCATTAGCTTACCCACGATGGATGTGAGGCTCACTGGTCTGCAGTTTCCGGTTCATCCTTGGGCCACTCTTGTGGAGGCACCACATGAGCCATCCTCCAGTCCTGATGTGTGTACCCTGAATGTAGTGAGGCACAAATAGGTCTGCCAAAGGTCCTGCAAGGACCTCTGCCAGCTCCTTCAGTACTCTGGGGTGGATGCCATCTGGGCCTGGCGCCTGTCCACCTCAGTGCCTTCAAACCCTCTCCAACTCTGCTCTCCATGATTTCCCATCTGTCACCACTTCCACCTGCTGCCATTTCTCCCACCTTGGGTGTCACCCCCTCTTCTCTTTAGTAAATACTGAGTGGAAGTACTCATTTAGTGCTTCCCTTATCGCACCTGCTCCACCCAACTCCCTTCCTTAATCCTTACTATGTGGTCCTTACAGCTCTTTTCTCCCTGATGTACTAAAGAAGTCCTTCTCCCCTTCTTAATGCCTTGTGCCAGCCTGAGTTCCGTAGATGCTTTGGCTCCCTTACGCCCTTGTCACCTCCTTCATTCTGTCAAGTACTCCTCCTGTCCTCCCCTCCTGTTTTCTTGTACTTCCTAAAGGCAGCTCTTTTCTTCCCTTACCTTTCTATGACCTCCTTGCTCAACCAGATCAGTTTCTTAGCCTAGCCTTCTTGCTCTGGGCTTTGCAGCAGGTTTTGGTTGCCTCCACTATCCCCAACACTATGAGCTCCCACCTCTGGTTAGTGTCCATATTAGATTGAATTCTGGCCAGGTACGCCTCCACTTCCCCATCCTCCCAAAGTCGGCCCTCCTGAAGTCCAGCACTATTGTGCCAGATTCCACCTTCCTTGCCCATATCCAATGTGAGCCATACTGAGCGGTGGTCACTCCCTGACAGTGGTTTCTCCACTGTAAGTTCTCTCACAAAGTCCCCATTTGCCAGCACAAGGTCAAGGATATTTCCTAACCTGGTTGGTTCACTGACCATTTGCAGCAGAAGCTGTCCTGGAAGGCATCCAGCAGTACCTGCTCCCTTCTGTTCCTGGTGTTGGGGTGCTCCCTGTCCACTCCTGGCATGTTGAAGTCCCCCACAATCACCACCTACCCTTCGCAGGTCCTCCTGATCTGTTCTGCTAGTTCCCTGTCTAACTCCTCCGTCTGAGATGGTGGCTGTACACCACTCCCATTCTAAGAATCCTATTCTTGGAATCCTGGATTTGCATCCAAAGTGACTCCGCTACTACCCTCCTCCCTTCCTCCCTACACACTTCAGTCCTTCCTTCACATATAGTGCCACCCCCTCCTTTCCCAATCACCCTGTCCCTAGAAATAATCTGTACCCTGGTACAGACAGGTCCCAGTCATTGTATTGGGTGGCCCATGTTTCCGTGATGACTGCAATGTCCACCTCTCCCTCTGCCATGAGAACCTGTAACTCTGCAGTTTTCCTCCCAAGGCTCCTAGCATTAAGGGTAACCACCTTCCTCCCTCCCCCATCCTGCCCTCCTTTCCCTAGCATCACCAACAGTACTTGCCATTTGTCCTTTGTCACTGTTATGGGGGTATAGCGCATAGGTTCCCAACCTGTGGTCTCTGCATATCTCTTCCCAACTGCCACCCCCACTCCTAGTTTAAATTCCCAACTTCCTCTATAGCTCCTCCATCCTCTGTTTCAACACTTCTCCCTCCTCACTCAAGTGTAGTCTGTCCCTGGCATAGAGACTATTGTCCTCCCAGGTCCCTCCCACCCAGTCCATACCCTTTAGCACAACACCAGATTCTTAGCCATCCATTAAATTCCTCTATTCTCAGCTTTCTTGTTGTGCTTGCCCTTGGCACGGGAAGTATCTCTGAAAAAGTTACTTATCTTCCTGTCCCCTCACATAATTGTGCTAGTTCCTCAAACCTCCTCTGGACTGTATCTACTGTCTTGTCAGCCAGGTCATTTGTTCCAAGATGTATAATTAAATGAGGCTTGTCCCTACCCCTTCTAGCACATTTCAGAACAGACTGTCCCACCCTTTAACCATGTCATTCGGCATGGCCTCCACCCAAATGCGACTATGCCTCTCCCCTTGCTACCCACTAACTCCTCTCAGTATTGAGTCCCCAGCACTAAGATTCCACCCTCTTACTCCTGCTTGCTTCCATTCATCTCCCTCTCTCATTTCCAGCTCCTCTTCTTCCTCCTGCACATTATTTCCCCCTTTTACCCCTGTTGCAATTCTCCCAGCAGAACTTCCCCCACTCCAGTTTGGTCCAGGCATTTATCAATTATTCCTCTAATTTCATCATTTCCCTCCTCCACCTTCTTCCTCTCTAGCAGTGCCCAACTATTTTCTGAAGGCCCTTCACAAATGCCCGCTCCCTCTCTCTTCATAGTAACCTGTTCTCTCCTTTCCACTCCATGACTTTTGCCACTTCTTCGCCTCCCCTCACAAGTCCCTATCTCCTCCTTCCATTTGTCTTTTGTCTCCTGACCTGGTTTCCCCGGCACTGTTCTTCCTGCCTGGGCCCCTTTGTCTCTTCCCTTCTTCTGACCCTCTCCTCACCACTGTTGAGCCTAAGTTGCCCTCCCTCATCTCCCTTCTTTCTCCCTCCAGTATTAGGCTAAACCCACCCCCAATCTGCCTTGCCTGTCTTAGTTCCTCCTGCAGACCCTCAATCTCCTTTCTAAGTTTTCTATGTGGTTGCACTAAACATCCTCCCACACTCCAGGCAATTTTAGAAGACTGGTGCACCGCAGTTGTTGCAGCCTACCACCCTACCCATTGCTGTCATTGCCCACCAGCGACCCCCCACCCTTCCAGATGCAGGATACCAAACACTCCCCCAAGTCTCCCCTCTCCCTCCTCTATCATTGCAAAACATTTTCTTTATTTCCCTTACCTCCTTTGTTGCTCACGTTTAGATATATTGAGCAACTGCTTTTTATTTTCCTATCCTTCCTATCCACGCTCAAAAACAGACTTTAAGTAGCCATTGCACAACCTTCTTCAAACTCCTACTCCTCCTTTCCCCAATGCAATATCAATGCGAAGAGGTAATAATGAAAGCTCCTAGATTTGCATTTACTTCCCTTCCACTGAAAGAGCAGTCACCTCTTCACTTGCTGCTGTGCCTTTCCTGGATGTCTGCTTTTGCTATGACAGGTGCATATCCTTTGCCTGTTTGAGGAAGTGATGTCAGAACCCCTGGTATAAAGGAAATAATGGACCAAGGGTGGGACCAGCTCAAGTCTTCCAGAAACAATCAGGTAGCTGAGGCCTCTGGTCAGACCATTAGCACCCTTCCCCCACTCAGCACTCCAAACTTTGCAGCTAGTGAAGCCAGCAACAATGAATCACAATTCTACTCAAAGCCCCCCAAAATAGTTTGCTACCCAAAGAAACACGACTCCAATTGAAACAGCTCACCAACAACACATCAAAATAGGCTTGGAATTAGAAGATATATGTCTCCAATTCAAAGAAACAGACCGAGTTAAATCACACCAATTATGTTTTAAAACAAAGAAGAAATAGGTCTCTACAAATGCAGCCTGCCACACAGTGAATCAAACAAATGAGCCCACTTATAGCTACCAAAACAGGTTTCAAAATTCCAACAGCCCCAAACAATACCCTGCTAGCCCCTTAGTAGTAAGAAAGAAAAGAAAAAAACCTTCTACCAAGTTGAATCCACAAGAAACAATGTAAAACAACAAGAAGCTACTGTACTGTAGATCTGATCTTGTCTAGGGTTGTCAGAACCCTCTGAAGTTCTGGGTTCTAGTTCTAGTCTAGAACTTTTGAAAAAGTTCTAGTGTTCTAATCTTTTTTAGAACTTTTTAGAACTCGAACCCTATTTTTTTATTGTGCTGCCAGTAACAAAGATGGAAATAAAATACATGTAAAGGAAAAACTGTTCAAAATAAGGGGGAGAGAAATTATCTTGTGTGACATTGATAGGAATACAACTAGGTTTATCTATAGTTTCTTCTGTTTGCTAAAGTCAGCAACTTAATACGTAACAGAGCCCACCCACCCACCCATATGTTAAAAGTTTTCCTGCTGCAGCTGCATCATAGTTCCATAGTGAAAGAAAGAGGCACATTAGCCATTTATGTACTCAGCTATATACACTCATCGTCATGAATTAGGAGAAAAAATAACTGATATTACCTAATTTCAGCTATTTGCTGCTTTCTGTTTAAATGAGTGAATCAAAGTTGCTATGTTTAAAAGAAAGCTTTATAACAAAGTCAAGCCAAGTACTACAGCAGCAACATTGGAACTGTTACAAAACATATTATGTCATAACATATTCAGTCAAGACATTGGAATAAAAATATATTTGCAGAAACCACAAGAAGGCTGCTCCAATCCTAAGTTGTGCCTGTGTGAAAAGCTGAGCACCAAGAACAAAAGACACAGCACCAACACTTCCAAAAAATATGTATTGCGTTTTAACTGATAGCATCACAGTACAGAAACGCCATACGGGACAAAACAGTTTAAACAGACAAAAGGTCCTTTTGTCTGTTTAAACTATTTTATCTACATGTAGACTACTGACTATCAGTCATCAAACTACAATATATGCAAATTCATTTAATATATCTGTTCTTAACTAAACTATGCCAGTCATTGTTGCTGGCAAAATACATACAATTTCTAAGGTAATGCATACATATACCAACATTTTTGTTGGCAAATTGAAGTAATATATACAAAAAATTCTAAGATGATGCATTTTTGCAGCTGATACTTCAATAAAATCTGTATTTCAGTCACATAAATAAAAACAGTGGTTTCCTCACCACATACTAATTTACTAAGGAACATTTATGTAGCTGCAGCAGTTGGCATGTGATGTTTAAGGGACAGCGTCTGTCAACCCCATTATGTATCAAATTATCACTACTTATAAAGCAAAAACACTATGATACGTCACATTCTGTGAAAACTGCTGATGCAGATTTTCTTTTATTTCTGATTCCTTTATTCTTTTTTTAAAGGGGACAGGACAATTGTGCTAGGTGGCAACAGTTTGCAATGTATTTAATAGAATATATATTATGTGTACAGTAGGTTCGGTCTGTCATCATTTTTTCCTCACCATCCCCAGCTGATCACGAATCTGTAAATGAAAGAACTAAAACAACACCCACCTTTCACCCCATCACCCATTCCCTTTTCTTCCACCACCTCATCTGTGCAGTAGCACCATGCCACCCCTACACCCATGTTAAAACCAACCCACAACCCTCACCCATGTACTAGCATCCATTTTTCGTTTATGGCTAACATTTCTGTAATTGAAAAAATAATAAACAGCTACCAATTAGAACTCATTGTTTTGTCCTCTTTAAAATTGAAAAATAGACCGTCTCCTGTCCCAGCCTATGCTGATGCATCACAAAGTCTGAAGGTAAATCAAAATATATGTTTGCACTTAACTATAAATAATATGATACAGAAAGGATTTGACAGTGTCCTTTATGCAAATTTGGGCCTGTTCCCACTGATGTTAAAATTGCCTGTATATAAAACTTGTTGACTTTAGTTTAGACCCTAGCTACAAAGCAGTTTGCCATGAAATGGTGAAAGTTTTGAAGTTATATAGTCCAAGGTAGTAGATCGAGAAAGGAGAGAGCGAAACAAAGTCATCACAGTCTGTAAAGTTTCCTTTTGGTGCAGAGAGACTCAGTCCCACAAGTATTTTACCAGCCACCACCATCTGAGTTGTCATCATCACCATCAACATCTAGAATCAATCACTTCGGGATTAGTTTGTATACTCTTGTAGGGATACGAAAATCTTGACTTATTTAACTTTAATAAAAGTTAACGTGTACATTTTCTGGCAGCAACTATTTCTGGTGTCTGTCACAATATTGCCAGCTGTACTAAACATGCGTTCTGAAGAGACACTTGTTGCAGGACAACAAAGATATTTACAGGCTTCATCCATACAGCTTTGTCCAATTGACTTTTGATCTCCAGTATTCAAAGAGCGTGCATCAATAGGAATAGGCAGTTCTTGGTAACTGTCTACCATGTTGGACAGAGGCCGCTCAGAGGAATCAGCAGAAGCAGCTGGTATGGCAGCAATTTGGGAAAGGTTTTGCCACAGATTTAGCTTGCTACTAAGGGCTGAAGAAGTGGCGGTTTTGGGAACAACTACTGTTAATGTTTGGTGACTTTTTCCAGTTCTGTATCCTTTGTGAATATGAACCTGCATGTTGTGGTGATGACAACCTGATGGTACTGTGTGTCTGTGTTTTGACTCCTGTGAGTGCTGCAGCTCATCTAGCAACATACATTTGTACTGCTCTATATCATCTGTTTTTGGAAGATGTATAGCCTTGAACCTGGGATCTAAGAGAGTTGCAAGGATGTAGTGTCTTGATTTCGTCATTGCAACTAATTTGTCATTGGTTTTAGGCTGCTCATTCTCTTCTGAGATTCCCATGATATAGGCGACATGTTGTCTGCGCTTCAGATCTGTCTTTTTCTATTTGTAGATTTAGAACACTAAGATGATGTGAAATGAGCATTATGAGTGGGATAACCTGACTCACAGATGCACCTTCAGAAGACATGTCCCTTGTAGCTGTCTAAAAGGAGCTAGGATACAGCACACTGTCTCCATTAATTTCCACTGCAGCACAGACAGCATAATGCCATCTCAATAATATAATTGGAGAGTACTCATGTACAGCTTGCTTTTTGCTCCAAGAGGGCTGCAGCATATAAAGCATTGAGTTCCAGCAGTGGAAACATTTTGAATCAGCTTTTGCTGGGGCAGCTTGTATGTTTTGCAGTTCGGACAATGTCCGTATAGCCTTAGTTGAATGTGAAAAGTGAGTCACAATTTTTTGCAAACAGCAATCATACCATCCACTTGTGTTTCGTTGCTGAGAAATCCGTGACAATTAAGTGTAAGCAATGTACCAAAGCAAGAAGCATGCAGAAATCCTCCATCCTGTATTGCTTTTTAAGATGTTGGCTCCATTGTCACTTACTATGAAGCCACATTTTAGACCGTGAGAATAAACCCATTGGTCAAGGAGGTCATTTAGTTCCTGCAAGATGTTTGCAGCAGTGTGACTTGCCCAAACTTCTTTATATGCTAGCATGTATCTTCGGGTGTCTTTGTTTTGAGAAGCACAAGAAAAACGTGACCCAATAGCGGTAAGGGACATGTAATCTATGTTTGAGTGCTGGTCCACATATCTGTTGTGACATGAATAACCCACCCTCTGCAGTTTTAAGTGCAAGCATCACTGTCGCTTTTAAAGCCTGATAAATGTTTGGTATTTCAACATAGGAAAAGTACCTTCGATGAGGAACATTATATGAGCTCTACTAATGTCATGAGCTCCTAAAATCCTCATGATCTACCAAAGAGTATGGAGAAAGGGCTCCGGCTAACAGTTCACCAAGTCGGTGATTAAGATGAAGGGTCTTTGGATGATTTCTAGTAAAGGTATTCTTCCTTTCAAATGCCTGAGACAGTGTTAGCTGTTTGCAACATGTCCCTGCTGGTTTATTATACACCGTGCTTGATGGGCAGATGGGCGCGAGATGGTGGACTAGGACTTATACATTCAGTGCCATCACTGGATGTACAACTGAGTACTAATGGTGCTGGCATTGGTGGTAACAGTGATCCTAGGGCTGGCAGTGGTTCTGCCTGCCATCAAGTTCGAACAATTCAGTATCCATTTCAGATTCCTGATCCTGACCCTTCTCACGTGCGGTCTGGAAGATGGAGGACATGGGTTTTGGTTTTGGATGATCAAGCAAAACCGAATGCTTTTTCAGATGGCGTTAAGAGCTGTGAGTACCAAGGCATGACACAACTTCACCCGACACTCTGTTTTCACAGGGAACAAATTGCTCTGCATGGATCAGTTTACTGACTGAGAAAAAATTCCACACCTCAGATGTGACAGATTTTGTTCGAGTGCTAGGAAGATAGCTAAAGACTGTTTGTGTCTTTTCACCTGTCCTAACAGAACCTGGGACATGCTCCTTGGTGCTAGAAGAGTGGACAGAAGACTCTGATGGATTTTCATTGCTGGCCAACACAGAAGTGGTGGATTCAATGGATATGTCCTTTTCATTGCCAACAGTGCTGGATGTATTTGCAAGTGCACTACCTGATTCATTGTCAGCAGACTTGCTCATTTCACTTTGTTGAGGAAGTAATGATTTGTCACGAGACACAACAGTGTGGGACTGAGACAAAGAGCTACTGTCTGAGTCAGAGAGGGACTCACTGTCACTTGCATTATTGCTGCTAGTCACAGGGATCTTAACGGCATGAATGGCATACCTTATGGTGCCTCTCCGTGTGACCCCAGCAGCTGTACAGGTTTTCTTAAAAGGTCCCCCTTTACCACACTTCACTGTTGCTCTTTTGCTGTTTGTTGAATTTTTATCACGTGAAACATTTTGGTTATTTCTGTTAGCACCAGCAGGATTACCACTACCACCAACACCTGCTCCAACACCAGCACTAAATGCTTCATCTATGTTGGTGTCAGCCATAACAGACAGTAAGTACCAGTACTACCAGTCCAGTATACTGCAGTGAACACACCAACACCCAAACAATTCCTGTGTAACAAAGCAATGTGATCTGTAATCGCTGGCTACAACTCCAAAATTTTATTTTGGTTGTGTGACACTGTGATAAGTGGACTGAAAGTAATTGAAGAATATGACAGTTTGCAACTAAAGGATCCCCGGTTCAAGGCTTACAGAATGATTGGGCTGCTGGGCAAAGGCATACACATAGCAATCAAAGGGCACACAGCAGCAGGGTGATGGGCTGACCACAGGAGGCCAGTCACATCGCAACCCAGGGAATGAGAATTATATTTCTACATTTCTGTCATGTAAGGTTAATGCCACCACACAACTGGCCACTGGGCTTCTCTCTGTAACACACACTGGGTAGGGTACAGTGCAGTCAAGGGGCACACAGCAGCAGGGTGATGGGCTGACCACAGGAGTCCGAGTCACATCGCATAACCAGGGAATGAGAATTATATTTCTATGTTTCTGTCATGTAAGGTTAATGCCACCACACAACTGGCCACTGGGCTTCTCTCGTAACACACACACTGGGTAGGGTACAGTGCAGTCAAAGGCACACAGCAGCAGGGTGATGGGCTGACCGACCACAGGAGAAACGAGTCACATCGCAAAACCAGGGAATGAGAATTATATTTCTCGTTTCTGTCATGTAAGGTTAATGCCACACACACACACTAGGGTTCAGAAAGATTTATTTGCCTTTTTGCCCCCTCGTTTCTGTCATGTAAGGTTAATGCCACCACACAACTGGCCACTGGGCTTCTCTCAGTAACACACACACTGGGTAGGGTACAGTGCAGTCAAAGGGCACACAGCAGCAGGGTGATGGGCTGACTGACCACAGGAGGCAGAGTCACATACATAAACCAGGGAATGAGAATTATATTTCTACATTTCTGTCATGTAAGGTTAATGCCACACACACACACTAGGGTTCAGAAAGATTTATTTGCCTTTTGTTGCCCCCCTATGTTTCTGTCATGTAAGGTTAATGCCACCACACAACTGGCCACTGGGCTTCTCTCTGTAACACACACTGGGTAGGGTACAGTATGCACACACTGGGCTTCTCTCTGTGCACACACACACACACACACACACTAGGGTTCAGAAACTTCAGAAAGATTTATTTGCCTTTTTTTGCCCCCCTACGTTTCTGTCATGTAAGGTTAATGCCACCACACAACTGGCCACTGGGCTTCTCTCTGTAACACACACTGGGTAGGGTACAGTACACACACACTGGGCTTCTCTCTGTGACACACACACACACTAGGGTTCAGAAAGATTTATTTGCCTTTTTTTGCCCCCCTACGTTTCTGTCATGTAAGGTTAATGCCACCACACAACTGGCCACTGGGCTTCTCTCTGTAACACACACTGGGTAGGGTACAGTACACACACACTGGGCTTCTCTCTGTGACACACACACACTAGGGTTCAGAAAGATTTATTTGCCTTTTTTTGCCCCCCTACGTTTCTGTCATGTAAGGTTAATGCCACCACACAACTGGCCACTGGGCTTCTCTCTGTAACACACACTGGGTAGGGTACAGTACACACACACTGGGCTTCTCTCTGTGACACACACACACACAAGGGTTCAGAAAGATTTATTTGCCTTTTTTTGCCCCCCTACGTTTCTGTCATGTAAGGTTAATGCCACCACACAACTGGCCACTGGGCTTCTCTCTGTAACACACACTGGGTAGGGTACAGTACAGTGCAGTCAAGGGGCACACACTGGGCTTCTCTCTGTGACACACACACTAGGGTTCAGACTTATTTAGATTTATCAGATTTATTTGCCTTTTTTGTGCCCCCCTTGTATGCTTGTTGCTGGCAGCTGCTGAGTGTGCAGTGTGCTGCAGTTTCAAATAATCACACTTCACAAAGGTTCTTTTCTCTCCGAGTCCTCCTCCAGTCCTCCTCCTGATATTGGTCTCTCATCAATCCCTCCCTATTCCCCCCACTCCCCCAATCTTGATTAATCCCTCCAGAGTCCCGATTCCCTCCTTCTGTCCTGAACCGGCCCCTAGTACTCCCACTCCCGTCTCCCAGTCCCCCCGATTTTTAGCTTTTTTTCTTGTTCTCGCCGGTCTCACAGGAGAAGAAGTGGCCACGACTGCTGGACAAAAGTAGCGGACGCTGCTAATTGCTTTTGCTACAGTTTAGTGGGCTGCTGGTGCTGCCTGCTGCTGCTGCCTCTCTCTGCGATGATCCTCAGTCAAATGGCTCCTCCTCGTGGCGCATCTCTTTAATACCCCACAGATCCCGCGGCTCGCGTTGCTTTTCGACCCCACGTCGTCTCGCGTCTCGCGGTGATTTGAACCCTTTTGCGAACCGTTCAGTGTTCGAGTTCTAAGTTAGAACTCGAACACCAGGGTTCGAGGAGGGTTCGAATCTTTACCGAACTAGTTCTGACAACCCTAATCTTGTCCCCCTTCTAGTTCCTTCTGAGAAGCCAAAGCACTGAGTTCCAAACTCTGTGATTTCCCTTGTGCTGCTTTCAAAATCAGACAGTTCCAAACTCTGTGATTTCCCTTGTGCTGCTTTCAAAATCAGACAGTTCCAAACTCTGTGATTTCCCTTGTGCTGCTTTCAAAAACAGACAGTTCCAAACTCTGTGACTTCCCATGTGCTGCTTTCAAAATCAAACAGTTCCAAACTCTGTGATTTCCCTCTTGCTGCTTTCAAAATCAGAATTCCAGACTCTGTGATTTCCCTTGTGCTGCTTTCAGAATCAAACAGTTCCCTTTAATTAGTTTAATTTGCACCCTGGAATATTTCTCTCCCCTCAGGTTCCCCCTATTTCTTACTTTAATCTTTGGGGGGGGGGCAGTTTCTGCCTCCCCAATTTCTTCTGCCACCCCCATAGCGAGTTTAAATGTTTATCAAAGCAACATTTAAACCTTCCACTGAAGGGAAAAGGGAAAAAAAGGGGAGAAAGCTTTCCTTCAATACATTGGAGAGAAAAGGGATATGAAGGATGGGATTGTCAAGCTAAAAAAAGCAGGGGGCAGAAGGTAATGAAGAGAAGGCAGAAGTACTAAATAAGTATTTTTGCTCAGTCTTCACCTGGGAGAAGGATGGTCCGATGCTTTAAAGGAAGAAAGCTGTGGGCAGAGGGGTGGAAAGTGACACTGACGGATGTGGACATTGGTTATGACAGGGTAAGGAAGGGTTTGTGGGCCATCAAACTGGACAAATCCATAGCCCCAGAAGGTATACATCCGAGGGTGCTGAGGAAATTGGCAAATGCATTAGCAGGGTCCCCTGATGGACTTGTTTAACAGCTCACTGGTGTCAGGAGAGGTACCCTTAGACTGGAGAACAGTGCATGTAGTGAGACTCTGCAAAAGCTGGCTGAGGGATGACCTGGGTAAAAACTGGTTGCAGGACAGGAGTCAGAAAGTAGTGGCTGGGGGATTCTCAGAAGCTACAGCATTCACTAGCTTGGTCCCACAGGGTTCAGTGCTATGCTGTATAATATACTTAAACATTTTATATATATACATATATATATATATATATATATATATATATATATATAAGGGATATACAGCAGTTCAGTGTGTGATAATGCATTTATCTTGTACAGTTTCCAGTGACCTCAAGTAACCTCCACAGTGCCGAAGAGCCACAGTGGAGGATGGTCACTAAACTATACAAGACATGCATATCTACATGAACCTTCTATATTCATTATACAACAAGTTTATATGTTGTGTGAACATTTGATTTTGGTAGGTGTAAATAATTTGTCAAAAAGGAAAAGAAAATAGAATTTTATGCTGTTTTTGCTAATTATAAAAAAACAAAATGGTATCTATATATGAAACACCACTCATTTTGTAGATATTTTTGAGCTGAACATTTTTCGTGCTCACAGTACCATGCTATCATTTTTCGTTTTTAAGTTATTTATATTTGTTTGTCAAAAAAGTGAACAAAAAATTACATTTTCTTCTGTTTTCTTGCTAACCATATACAATATACAGGGTTTATGTAAATGAAACATTATTCATTTTGTAGATAATTTTGTGCTGAACAATTTTCGTGCTCACAGTACCATGTTATCTTTTCGTTTTAAGTTATTGACATTTAAATATGATTAGTACTGGTTCTGAGGCCGAACATTCTAAATGAATTCTGAAGAGAACTGTGTAGATAAATGAGCTAGTGATGTAGTTACTGTGTGGATAAATGGGTGATGATGTAGTTACTATGTGGATAAATAAATTTATTACCATAGTAGCGAAGATACATGGTTTTATCCTACAGTTTTTATCCTGACCCCTGTTGCATATATATATATATATATAATATTTAATAGTAATATATACTTTATATATTAAAGGGACCTAGAGTAATCATATCGGATTACCTAAATGTGGCAAGATAGTATGACAAGGCAGTTGGGAGGGCTAGTGGGATGCTGGGGTGCATAGAAAGGGGTATTACCAGTAGAAAGAGGGAGGTGGCATTGTCCAGTATGCCACTCTAACAGAGACGTTTCTACAGCGACGTGTGTCAATATCGACTACAGCGCCATGCTGCCGTAGAAATGCTGCTGGAAGGGGGCAACCACTTTGTCCGATCTGCACCCCTTCCCCGAACTAACTCCAATCTGGAGTTAGACTCCTTTAGTTCGGGGGGTGCAGGTGAAGCCCCCATGTGGGTAGGTTCAGGGGTAAGGCCCCCCGATGTAAAAAACAGTGTCAAACTGTGCGGCTCCATGCCTACTGCAACTTGCGGTCGGCATGGAGCCTGTCACTAAAATGCCAGTTACGATCTTTTTTGTCGTGCTGGCATATATAACCCGTGTTGCTCCACATAGCTTGCTGATAAGACCCCACCATGAGTACTGTTGCACAGTTCTGAAGACCACATCTCCAGAAGGACACAGACAGAGAAGAGGCAGTCCAGATGAGGGCAATTAAAATGGTGCACCGTCTGTGTCAAAAGCCCTATGAGGAGGTGGCACTAGAGAGCTGATCTCCAGGCAGGGACTTTTCCTGAGCATGCTACAGTTCAGCGCTATTTTTTTATAAAATAAACCTTCAAAACTTGCCAATCTTAAAAAGTTTTTGACAGACTCGATACTAGAATTCAGCAGCTTTCATTTGAGCCCAAATTCAGCATGGGGAAAAAACAGGCCTCAACACTGGCAACTTCCAAATCCAGTGCTGCTAAATCGGGGAAGGCCGAGGAGACTTCGTGTTCAGAACTAGATGCTACTGAAAGGTCTTCGGTGGATCCACTATGGCAGCAGATGCTGGCGACCATGAAATCTATGGACTCCAAAATGGATAAACATTGGCCAGGCTCGAAAAGCATGATGCCGCATTGATGGACCTAATGGGCACTGTCGCAGAGTGCAAAAAAAGATCTATGTCCACTCAAGCAACAGTCACCACGATGTCACAGGAGAACACGCAGCTTCGGGGCAGGCTGGAGGCCCTCAAAAACGAAGTAAGGGCAGGCAACCTTCGTTTTGTTGGTGTACCTGAAGGGGCTGAGGGACTTCATTTATTAGTATTTCTGGTGGAGTGGCTACAGGCTTCAGTATCTACCCCAAGTGATTTCAACTGGAGTAACCTCAGGTATGCCTACCGGGTCAACCCAAGAGTAAGGCCCATGGATACAAACACCCTCCCCCGTACTATCCTAGTCAGGACAATGGGAGCAGACATCAGGGGCACAATCTTATCTGCTGTTTGAGCGGCTTACCCATTAACCATCAACGACTCTGAGGTAAAATGCTTCCCAGACCTCACATTCAAACCAGGGCCTGAAGAAAGTGTTTTGACGGAGTCCGGCAAAAACTAAGGGCACTCAGTATCATCCATTCCTTTCTGTTGCCAGCGCGTTTAAGGATCACATATGCGGGGAAGTCGTGGCAGTTCTCAGAGCCAAAAGACGCTGGAAGATGGCTGGAGAAGACCAAGAAGGAGGTCGCTTCACGGGAGAGGCTAGGCATGGAAGAAGATATTACCGGAGAGGAGTCGGGTGAGCACTGACCAAACTGGACTAAATGTTGTAATCCTCTCTTACCAGTAAACCTAATTGGGACAGTCGGGACACTGACATGGATCTAGGTCCATTTCCATTGATTTTTCTGTGTTTTCTTTAATGTTTCTTTCCCAAGGGAGGACAAAAGTGGCATTTTTTGATAATTTTTGGCAGGGGGCCTTAGTGCAGCATGCTTAGGTCCTTGAGGTGATAAGCACCATTCTTGGATAATCCCCTTGCCTTCTCAGGCTTGGGGGAAAGTGTTAAGTCTCAATAAAAAGTTTAACCTTTTTGAGTCAGCTTGCCTGTTGCACCAGATTGAAGTTGCTAAGTTTTTAAAGTAGAGTATAAAGGTTAAAGACTGTTTGACAAAGATAGTGCTGTGTAGTAAGCTTAAGGGAGCACATAATTCCTAATCTATTAAATTAAACTTAAACTTAGATAAATAGTAGTTCAGTGTGACTGCAGTTAATATGTCTGTATAAGTTCTACCTATATCAGGGGCTTTTCATAGCCATTGAGATGGCTGTCATTTTGGGTAAAATATGGTTTAAATA
Organism: Neoceratodus forsteri; assembly: GCA_016271365.2. Classification (NCBI taxonomy): domain Eukaryota; kingdom Metazoa; phylum Chordata; order Ceratodontiformes; family Ceratodontidae; genus Neoceratodus; species Neoceratodus forsteri. The sequence continues at coordinate 523,849,604 of CM057458.1, forward strand.
TAATTTAATGGAACCCCCCCACTTTCTATTGTAACAGATTACAGGGGATTCGTAAATGCATATCAAATGTTTAATCAACTGTATTGCTGTAAATGCTCATTTTATTGCCCTGTATGAGGAACTATGCACTTGTTTTATTTTTAAAAACAAACGTAAATTAAAAAGAAAAAAGAGCCCTATGAGGGGAGGCTAAAGGACCTTAATATGTACTCCCAGAAAGAGAGGAAGGAGAGAGGGGATATGGTAGAGACCTTTAAATACCTCATGGGAGTAAATAAGGTACAGGACAGGAGTATTTTTCAGAAAAAAAGGTGCTCTGCAACAAGGGGATATGCTATAAAGCTGGAAGTGGGTAGATTCAGGAGAGATGTGAGGAAGTACTTCACAGAAAGAGTGGTGGATTGCTACAGTAGCCTTCCAGTGAAGGTAGAGGGGGTAAAAACAGTGGTGGGGTTCAAAAATGCTTGGGCTAGGCACAAGGAGATCATAGAGGCAAGAAAGGGGGTGAGGAGAAAGAGCTGTATGTTAAACAGTGTCTGTGGCAAGAATGAAGGTAGAAAAAATGGGCAGACTGGGTGGGCCAAGCTGCCCTTACCTGCTGTCAGGGTCTATGTTTCTATTAGCAACATAGCAGACGGAGTAATGGGTAAGATCTGCCTGTTTGTAGATGACACCAAACTCTCTGGGAGGGTGGAAACAGAGGAGGGAATACAGGATCTCAGGGAAGATCTAGCCGGGCTTGAGAGGTGGTCAGGTATTTGGCAACTGGGGTTCAATACCAAGAAGTGCTAAGTCGTGCACTTGGGAGCTATGAACCCAAAAACGGAAAATATTCTGAGAGGTGTGCAGGTTACCAAGTCAAAAGAGGAGAACAATTTGGGAGTGATCATCGCAAGGTGACCTGCACTCTGCACCCTGCAGGAAGAAAGCAGACAAAGCAAATAGAATGTTGGGCTATATAGCGAGCGGAATAACTTCCAGGCAGGCAGAGGTCATTCTGCCACTGTACAGATCCCTGGTGCATCCACACTTGGAGTACAGCGTGCATTACTGGTGCCCATACCAAAGAAAATACATCAATCTTCTGAAAATGGTCCAGAGGAGGACAACGAAAATGATCCAGGGTCAGCAGCATAGGACATGCAAAGAGAGACTCAGAGACCTCAAGATGTACAGTACTACCTGGAGGGCAGGAGGGAGAGGAGAGACATGACTGAAACATATAAATACCTCAGTGGTATAAACAAGGTGAAATTTGAGGGCTTTTTCAACCTTAGCAGTAACAAAACCACTAGGAGACACTGCTGGAAGCTGGTGGGAGGAAGATTCAGGAGGGAAATGAGGAGGCATTTTTCACCGAGAGGGTGGTGGCTAAGTGAAATGAGTTGCCATATGAGGTGGTATCCCTAAAGACAGTGGAGAGCTTTAGGAGAGGTTGAGACAAAGTAAGAGGAGAAATGCAACTAAAAGAAGAAACATGGAGCAGCTGGAATGCTGTAGGGAAGGGGAAACTTCTAATGGGAAGGGGGCAGACCCCTCAGTAATCACTGAGAGAGCAGCATTACAAGCAGACAAGATAGACCTTTTGGCCTTTTTCTACTGGCTCTTTTTGTATGTTCATATGTTTCCATTAGGATCCTTCGTGCACCACCAACACCAGCAAATGAACACCAATAAATAAATAAAAAAACTGATGCAGAAGTGATGTAGTCATGAAATCTTGTGTGCAGCATCTGAAATTTCTAGCACCATTTTGTGCACTGAAAAAGGTGCCTCCAAATCCATTTTCAGTCCTCTGACAGAGCATGGGTGGTGGGCTCTGCCCCCTTAAAAATGCAGTAATCATTCATGATGTTATATACCCAAATCTTGTTACACATACTCAGCCACCATACTGCTCTCAAGGTATGTCAGTGCATTCCTGCCTGTTTGGGAGCTAAAGTATAGGGGTAGCCTCTGTAAACTGAGCCCCTTTCTTATTTTAGACCAAATGACAGTGATACCTGGGGCCAGATATTCAAAATATTAGTGCAGCCACTAAGGGGCATTTGCCCATGTTAACCAGGCTTTGTGCACGGTTCATGGGCGGGATCTATATTCAGAAACCTCTGTAACACAGGAAAAACCTGTTAGCATGCCAGTGTTAACATAATGCTGTGTCCATGCAAATGAGGGTATCCCCCCTCTGCACAGGAGAGCAGTGGCAATTTCAGAGATTTGCGCTGGTGGTCGGGGTGCTATTTACCACTTTTTCAAACCTAGTCCTAACTGGACACAAAGCTGTGGTGGTGGGATGGCTGTACTGCAGCTGCCTGCCCTGCACCCACCCTGTGAACCCCCATCTTGTGAACCAAAGGATGCCCTGGTTTCTAGTGGCATCCCCCCTCCAATCCCCTGCCCTGGTCCCTGTCAAAGTTGCCCTGTGCCTGGTGTCTAGTGGCAACTCACCACCTTCCGATCCTCTGCCCCAGTAATGTGCACGTCCTCCATGGTGTCTAGTGGCATTCCCACTTCCACCACCCATCCTGGTGATCTCACTATAGTCCCTGGTGTCCAGTGCCCCCCCGCACACTCGTCCCAATGATTACAAACTGTCCCTGCTGTCTAGTGCCACCCCCCCACCTCTAAGGGCCTATCTCAGTGGCTGCATTATAGATCCTGGTGTGTAGTGGCACCCTCCACCTTCTGAGTCCCTGTCCCGTACACAATCCTTTGTCCCTGATGTCCAGTGGCACCCCCCACCCTTTGATTACCCATGCTGGTGCCTGCACTATAGATCTGGAGTCTTGTGGCACCCACCCCGAATGTCCGCCCCTAAATGCTTATTTATGCCCTGGTGTCTAGTGGTGCCACCCACCCACCAAGCACCCATCCCGCTGCTACCACTGATTCCTGCTGGCTAGCCCCCCCCATCTCAGCCTCCTGGTCCATACAGTTCTCTGCCCTCCCTGCGTGTCCAGCACCACCCCCATCTCCTACCCCATGTACCCAAGCCTATCCATGGTGTTCCGTGGTACCCCCGGACCGATGGTCACCACATAGACCACAAAACAGTGGTGGTTCCACAGCCCCCCAACCTGCTCTGCCCTCACCTAGCACAGCACTCACCTCAACCCCCCCCCTTACTGGGCAGGACAGGACAGGACCATGCGAAGCATCCCTCTATAGTGAACAGTACAGCCTTCCTCTCACCTTCTTGACTGGCCACTGTATGAGCTGCAGAGCGCACATATATTCTACTGTATATTGTACACAAACTCACTGCAGCTTATACAGCAGAACTAGACACCAAGGCATACATAAGCATGTAGAGGACAGGTTTTCAGGGGGTGGGAGGTGCTGCTAGACATCAGGGACTATAATGCAGGCACCAAGATGGGTGATCGGAGGGAGGGAGGTGTCACTGGACACCAGGTACATGGGATTGTGGACAGAATGGGGAATCACAGGGTGGTAGGTGCTGCTATACACCAGGGACTATAATGCAGGCACCAGGATGGGTGCTCAGAGAGTGGGGGGGGTGCCACTAGACACCAGGGACATCTTGCTGTCATCAGAACAGATGTGTGAGGGCAGACAACTGAACACCATGGACTATAGTGTGATCACTGGGATGGGTGCTGGAGGTCGGGTGCCAATGGACACCAGGGCATATATGTGCCATACCAGGATGGGTAGCCGGAGGGTGTGGGGTGCCACCGGACACCAGGGCACCATTTACAGGAACCAGGATGAGGGTTCTGTGTGTAGGGGGTTGCCACCGAACACCAGGGTATACTTGCGACATCCTGGGGTCGGTGGTCAGAGGGTGGCGTGCCTCTGGACACCAGAGCGCAAGTTGCACATTGGCAGGATGGGTGTTCATGGGGTGGGAGGTGTCACCAGCAACTAGGGCTGACATCAGGTCAGGCGCAAATAGGCTGCCACTTTCGGTGTAACTTAGCTCATAATGGGCATGCTAATGGCCCCTTATCACCTTGCATGCCCAATGGGCTTATCTGCATTTTGAGGCTGAATATTGCATCGTGGCCTCCAGGTTTATCTCGTCTAGGGGCGCACTTACCTATGGGCTGGATACGCCCAGCTCCATGTCGGGGCAGCGCAAACTGACTTTGAGCTGCGCAGAGAGAGAGAGAGTGTATATATATGTGTGTGTGTGTGTGTGTGTGTGTTCTTTCTGTTTTGCAACACACAACAGTATAATTTTCACTTGTCACTGTCCTGAAAATGGAAAGTTTCCCTGCACTATTTCTGGGCCGAGAAGCGTAGGCATGCATCTCTGTTTTCAATCAAAATTCTATAACAACATAGACAGAATTTAATTAAATACAAATCACTCCTTTAAGACGCGCAACTGTTATCTTAATCGTTTCTTTCAACTTTTGACAACATCGCTGACGAGAACGGCATGTATTTATTTATTGAAAGTATCGGAATTACAAACCTTTGAGTCAGAGACTTCTTCACAAAGGGTCCACGTCAGAGAAGTACAAGACAGTTAAGGGTGCATACATACAATAAGGAGGATCCAGATAATACAGAGTATATGTCAACAACTGATGATTGCGGACTGTGTTCACCAAAATCAGGATCATTGCTCACATGAAAGAAAACATTGCTATACTAACCCCTAAATCGTGTTCCTGCTCCTCTTCTAATTCTTCAGATCCAACGTCCGACATGGTTTTAAGTTTTTCTGTTCTGTATTCTTTAGCTGAAGCAAAGGGTTTAGTGCTTCAGGTTGCACTGGACGACCACGGCAGCACGACGTAGAGAGTCTGTGTACTGTCACCATGGCAACAGAAGGCAGTTCTAGTGAAGCCAAGCCACGCTCTCGCGGGATATAGTGTGCTTCCCACGCGGTAGGGAATTTACATAGAGCGCTAATCTATCGGCATCTAGCGGTTGGCGTGGGTAATTATATTTTTGTTTAAGTGCATAAATTACGGTTTATAAGCAGACGAAAGGTTGTTGACGTGTGACGTCACGATGTTTTTTTTTGTGGGGGGTGTCTACAGAGCTTCAGAAGCAAATTATTTGATACCCTTTTATTGCAGAGCTTCATTCATTTTATAGAAAGGTAGAAGCAAAAAAATAAATAAATAAACAGATTAGCCTATTAAGTCAGAGCATGCCATGTGATCATGCCTCCCAACTGCTTTGAATTTCGCAAAGCGCTATGATTTTCACACTCACATTTTCCCTTGCTCTGTATAGGTTTACTGATGTTCCTCATAATGTTAAATCTATTTCTGGCCACAAAAACTATTAAATCATTGAACTAAGTTGATAGAAACATTCCTTGTCACTAGCTATATGAGGGCCACTATCTGTTGACATATTATTGTTTAAAATAAGAAAGTGCTACACATTCTGGCTCTTTGCTATGATTTTTGAAGGCCAGTGCTATGATTTTGAACGCTGAGAGGAGTGCATGTGATGTACAGCGTACTAGGGCCGTGCGAGTCGGCAAATTTGGCCCGACAGGCCAGTTTTGGGCTGGGCAAAACTTGAATTGGCTCAAAATTAAATGAAGGGTTTTGTGTGTAAAAATACATTGGATTGTTAATAGCTTCTCATGTATTATTACAATATGCAGTTGAAGTGCAAAATAATGAACTGCATGTGTAAGTAGAACCTTCATGATAAGTTGGGTAGGGTATCATACCAAGAGACTAAGAGTCGGGTGGGAATCCTAAAACACCTGTCTCCTCCACTGTTTCATCCCACCCAAATCTTCTCCCCTAGTACTCCCCACGGCAGTGATGATGAGGTGGTGATGATGTACGATGGCAAGACAGTTTGAGAAAATGAAAATTGTCAGCAATCAGAAAACATGCAAGTGAGCTGTGCTGCTGCAGTGCTGATGAGACTGACAGAATGTGAGGCAAATGCAGTACATAGTGTGGTTGGCTACGGAGGGCACTGGAGCACACCCAGGGGCAACACCTTCCTCCTGTTCTGTTCCATCCCGCCCAATAACAGGAGAAGCCTCTTGTGTGGGAAAGTCACAAAAATGCACTCAGTTCAGTTCTTCTGCACTGCTCAGAAATATCCAGAAAGAATGGTTTAAAAAAATTTTTCAAAATGATGACAAAGAACACCATAGAGCTTATGGCAGTCTGATAATGGGTCTTCCTCCCCTTCACCAGGCCTTGCACAAAATTTTGTAAGGACTCAGCCCCCCCCAAAACTTTTTTTTTTTTCATTTTGCCTCTGGGGAATCGGAGCCAGCCACTGCCTGCCCCCCGTCCCTTCTCAATCAACTACTGCTAATCCTGTTAGTTTGCTTTCACTCTTCAGACTGCAAGAGCCAGCTGGATTGCACTTTTTAAGAAATGCATTTCTCTCAGTCTGCTGCTTTTGTTATACTTCTTTTTTTTAAGCCTATTCCTGCTCATCAGACTCTGCCTTTCCTCCTCTACAAGAACATCAACACACTAGTTGTGGAATTCCGTTGTGCCATCCTACACCGAGGAGCTCAGCCTCTCAGACACGTTACACTAAAGCTCCTGCTGCCTGCCATGCTGCTCGCTCGCCTCTAACCCTGCTGAGCAGAAGTGAGGGAGTTTATAAACCCACTCTGCCTCATAACTGCCTGCTCCAATCAGGGTACAGCTAGCAGAAAGCTGCGTGAGTCCGAGCAAAGAGACAGATTGTTTGACTGGACTGCCATAAGGGCAGTCACATGATTCCCCCGACTGTCTGTTCTTCAGGCTGACAGCGACTTCCTTGGAGGACTGTCTTGGAGGTGGGACAGCACCAGCAACAACAGAAGAGCAGGCGGCAGCAAGTAGCTTTGTTCACAGCACTAACATTGGAGGAGGAGGAGGAGGATCAGACCTTTCAGGTATGTCCAGCCTCTGTACTACCCTGCCACTCCCTCTTTTCGCTCCCCTCCCATTACTGTGCATGCTTGTCCAAATTTTTGCAGCGCTACAGCTGCAGAACGCATCTTACTTTAGAATAATTCGGCCAGGCTTTTCGGGTTTTGGCAGTGAAACCCGATTTGGAAATTTCTTTCCAATCACTGCAAAACCTAGCTGGCCTGAACATTTGGCCCGATTCGGTTCCCAGCCCTTTTACGGTGTTTACTCTGTAGGAGCGTTCCCTGCCTCTCGTATTATGCTCTCGTTCTACAAACACTGGTAATTATGTCCCATTTTGAAAATGTTAGTCTCATCATTGATCACATTGCTAGGCAGTTGTCCACTGGTCCATTACTGTGTGCAAAAAATATTCTTTTAATGTCCTCCATTTCAGCTTGAGATTGTGCTTTTACGTGGCTGAACTGTACCTAAAGTTTGAACAACTCTTTGGAGTCCGACCTATTATACCGTTGTCATATTTATTTTTAGGGATGATTACAGACCCAGGATTGAGGTCTATGGACCCGGTCGTTCAGTATGGTGGCATAGTTTTTTTTTTAAATCTATTTATTTGAGTTGGGGGACTTCGACCCCACACCCCTCTTGTTAAATAAATAAAAAAGGTGGGGGTGGAGCTCTCAACTAAAATAAAATGAGAAAAAAAACTTGCTTCCATTCAAACGAACCCAAATAACATAACTAGCAAAACGTACCGATATGACATGCTACGCTAGTTTTACATTGGTCTGCTGCTTAGCACTACGCTAAATGTGGTGGTCCCTAGAGTTCTGTGGAGATCTGCAGACCACCACAATTAGCGTAGCACTAAGCTAGATTAGAATCTGACCCACAGAAAGAAGCTCAGTCAGATTTTCTGGCATGTTTTCCCAAATTTTTGGAATTGAAAGCAAAGATTTTATTTCCAATAAAACAGTCAGATTTGGAATCCAATTTCACAGACCAGTACATGTTAAAATCTCTCTCCACTCACAGCACAGTACAAACTGACCCCTCTGTAGCTGCATGAAAGACCTTCCCCCATTGTTGTGTCTGCTTCTCCCTGACCATACCTTGGGTTGCTGATGAAATCTGTGGGCTGTGGGGGGATGGCTGTGACTCCTCCGTTGACGTACACTGTACGTGTGCTGCCTTGTAGTGGAGGTAGGGCTATCAAAATAACTTGGTCCAGTGTCCAAAGAAGTTAGTCCTCCATCCAGTCCAACACAGCCTGACTCCAGTAAGAGATCCCCTTCTCCAGCAACCACACACCATCCATAGATCTGCCACCGACTGCCCAAGCTACTCATTGCCCATCCCAGTCCCACCAGAACCAATCAAAACCCACTTGACCCACTGAGAGAATTCTGTCATTGACCATTCAACTCCCGAGTCCAGGAGATAATCCAGTCGAACACAAGACTGGCCATCACTCTGAAGTAGTCCATCTCCCCATCCCTGAGTGACATGGGAAAAATAACTGCGGAGGTGGCCATCCTATACAGAACCAGACACCTTAATCGGTATTGTGGCTGGCAACCCAAGGGGTTTTGTTCAGGCTGGCCACCTGCTCACCTCCTCAGTTATTTTCCCAGGTCAATGAGAAACATGGAATCTGTTGGCAGAAAAGGATTGCTTGGCCCACTCAGTCTGCCCAAGTGTTCCCTTTCCTGCTTATTCTGCCTCCGTGGACCCTAACTAGTCTCTAGCTATCCTTCTAGCTTCTGTTCTACTATACTTGTGTTTTTCCCACACATGGTTGAAGCTGTTCTCCATTCTAGCCTACACTGCTTCATCTGGAAGTCTGTTCCATGCGTTTACCACCTTCTTAGTGAAGAAATATTTCCTCAGTCCCTCCTGAACTTCTCCCCTTCCAGCTTCATCGCATGCCTCCTAGTCCTGGAGCTCGTCTTCATCTGGTCAAGCCTCCCTTCCTGCACCGTGTTCACCCTTGTGAGGTACTTGTGGATCTCCATCATGTCACCTCTTGCTCTCTCCTCCAGGGTTTACATGTTTATCTATTCATATTTCCTTGGAAATGGGCAGAATGACTTGGTGGCACCCAGTGTTGGGGTAGGGAATGAGCAGAAGGAAGTCAGTAAGAAGACTGTAAGTGATTGGAGGACTCAGTGATTAGGAGAGTAGTGAGGGTGATGGGTGAGGGAAGGAAGGGGAGTGAAATGGTCAGATGCCTTCCTTGTGCATCAGCCATCAGGGATATAGAGATATAAATAAGATAGGGAAGATGGCTGAGTAGGGAAGGGGAGCTGGGGGTGCTGGTACGTTTGGGTACCAGCAATCTGGTGAACCAGCCTGTGGAGGCAGTGAAGCGGAACACAAGGTGGGTAACAGTAAAAATGAAGTTCAGATTAGGTTAGGGGAAGAAGCCATTGAGAGAGAGCTGACAAAGCCCACATTCAGCATGAAAAAAAAAAGAAGAAGACTAGGGAAGAATAAGGGAGAAGAAACCAGAAAAAGCAAGAGGGGATCAGGAGAAAGATGGAAAGGGGTCTGCCTTAATGCCAGGAGTCTGGGAAATAAAATTAGTGAGCTCCAGGCAATGATGGCAGGCAGTAAGATGGATCTAGTAGCCACTCACTGAAACTTGGGCCACAGAGAATAATGATTGGAACCTGTCAGTCCCAGACTACACCATGTTTAGACAGGGATAGAGGGAAAGGGTAAAGGAGGAGGCATAGCCATATATGTCAGGGAAGGCACAGAGGTAGTAGAGGATAGAAACATCAGAGGAGAGAATGTCCTCAGACAAGAAAATACAGGTGGGAGTCATCTATAGACCTTCAGGCCAGGGAGAAGAGAGGGCTAAGGAGCTCGGGAAAACTAGAAAGGGGGGTGGCAAAGTCACTCCCGTGAAATCTCAGACTTTAATTAATTTAACAGTGGGAGATAGTTTGGTTGATAATCCTTTAGAAGTGGCTAATTTGTTGAACCACTATTTTAAGGACTTGCCAGATTTAAAGATACCTAATTTAGGGAGTGTTGCCCAGGAGGGTATACATTCCGATATTTTCTCCTTGAGTAATGAGGGCTTTAATTTGAAGAATATAAGGACACAGGATGTAGTCAGAGAATTGAGGAATCTAAGAATATCAAAACGTGCTGGAATAGATAATATTGATCCCGAATTTTTGAAACTGGGGGCAGATGTTATAGCTCCTATAGTTACTTACTTTTATAATTGGAGTATACAGTCTTCAGTGGTTCCTGATTGTTGGAAAGTGGGTGAAATTATTCCTATTTTTAAAGGTGGTGACATCACAGCCCCTTCCAATTACAGACCAATCACTTTGCTTCCGATTTTGTCTAAGGTGCTGGAGAAGCTGATAAATAATCAGCTTGTGCAGTACCTTGACCATTTGGAGTTGCTAACAAAATGCCAGCATGGATTTAGAGGGTAGGTCCACGAATACTGCCCTACTTGATTTTGGTAACCTGGTGGCAACATCATTGAACCAGGGAAACCAAACTGGGGCAGTGTTCGTGGACCTAAGTCTTTGACCTAGTTCATCATGAAACATTATTGTTTAGACTGCATAACTTAGGGATATACCATAACTCATTACAGTGGTTTAGATCCTATTTAACTAATCGAAAACAAAGGGTGGTCTGCGGGGTCGCTGCTTCGGATCTCCTGGATTTGAACCGTGGTATACCCCAGGGGTCAATTTTGGGCCCTATGTTATTTAATCTCTACATTAATGATCTCCCTGATTATGTAGTTGGTTCTGATGTTAGACTTTATGCAGAGTATATAGTACTAGTAGCATCTGCTAAAGATCCTGGGGAACTGAGGCAGCGACTCCAGACAGATTTCTCTAATATTGAAACTTGGATAAGAAATTCCGGACTTTTGATAAGTACTGGGAAGACTCAGAGTATGATTTTTTCTGTAGGACCCAAACCTAATAATGAAGTAACTGATTTCAAAATTAGTTTTTCGGATGGGAAAAAGATACAAGGGGTTAATACTTATAAATATCTGGGAGTTTTGATTGATTATCGTTTTCCTTTTTCAGATCATATTTTGTCACAAATGAAAAAAGTCAATCAAAGATTGGGGGCATTAAGAAGAGTGTCAGGATGTTTGACTAGGGATGTTAAGACCAGACTGGTAAAACAATTGTTGTTGCCTGTACTAGACTATGGTTTATCATTATATATCCATTCTCATAAAAATGCTTACACAAATTGGACCAGATTTATTACAGATTGGGAAATATATCCTAAATAATGGACCTCGAGTCCATCATTGTGTAATTTATCAGAACTTGGCTGGTTAGATCCAATAGCACGAAGAGAATATATATGGCTTACTATATGTCATGATTTGATATACTTAAAGTGCATCCTTTATGAAATTTGATATGTCAGAATTCTGATTCTAAATATTCAGATATTTTTAGGAGGACTACTAAAAGTTGCCTATGATACAAATTATGAATCGTATGGGAATTATGGTGTTACAAAATAGTTTAGCGGGGATATGGAATAAGTTACCTCGACATATGACTGAAATTTCTGATCTGCGTATTTTAAACTGGAATTGTATAATTATTTAAATGTCTGTTGTAATTGTTTTTAGGTAAATGTGATTTTGTATTTTGTTCTATTTTTGTATTGTTTGTCTATTGCAAATGCCACAGGTATCTGTTGTAAATGGGGATTCCCCCCCAATCAGATTAACCTGTATAAAAATAAATTTTAAACAAACAAACAAACAAACAAAAAGTCGGAGGTGGTGGTGTGAGATCTAAACCTGCCAGATACTGAGCTCCAGAAGTCAGGCCCTGCATGATACATTGCAGAACTGCCTGCTGGTGCAGCTGGTTAAGGAACCCACTAGGCAGGCTGCTATTCTCAAAGTGGTGCTCACCAACTTGGAAATGGTAGGAGATGTGAGGGTAGGGGAACCACTAGGTTCCAACGACTGTAACTCTGTGTGGTTCGACATGGCCCTTGGGACAAGTAAGCTCTCATCAAAGGCTGAAGTCCTAGATTTCTGAAGGGCAGACTTCAGTCGGATGATGTAACTGGTCCGGGACAAGTCCGTTGGAGGGGACAGCATCAAGGATGTGGAGGACAGATGGAGCAATCAAAGGGGCCATTCTATAGGCAGCAAAGTCTTGCATGAGAATAGTAATCAAAAGAAAAAGGTACAAGAGACCAGTATGGCTCTCTGGAAAGGTCGCGGAAGCAGTGAGAGCCAAAACAAGGCTCACACCAGGTACAAGGAAAAACAAGGAAAGGAAAAATGGGTAGAGTACTAAATGAGACCTAGGGAAACCAAGAGAGTGGAGAGCTGTGTACTGTGGAGGGAGTTAAGGGAGGAGAAAAACAGTTCTTGAGATATATTAGGGAAAAAAGAAAGAAGGGAGGAGGAATCGTTAGGTTAACAAAAGGAGGTAGGGTAATTGAGGAGGATGGACAGAAAGCAGTCTTTCTTAACGACTGCTTCAAGCCCCAGGAATCCCTCATTATACTTAATGTATGCATTTCAGCCTGACAGGTTGAAGTGCCCTGAAGCACGTGAATGGAATCTAGAACAAAATTAAAACTCTGTCCACTAGGTGTCACTTTGTTCTGCAGCCCAATGTCAGCTCTCTTTCTCCGCTGGTACAAGCAAGTCACCCCGAAGAGCTCTTTTCAGCAACTCGCTGTTCAAAGTCACTGTGATCCATTATTACTTTTTTCTTTATGTGTTCTTTATTCTTCTTTAAAGTCTCTGCCTTTTTAGTTGTTTTTATGTTTGCTTGCACGCATGTGCAAGAAACATAGTGTCACCATGCGGGTTTTCATAGGTGTGTCTCTCCCACTTCCAATGCCCTGCTCCCTTTTTCAGGCATGGCTGCACCACACCAGTGAATATCCAAGCTGTCTATGACAGCCGTCCAGATGCAGTGGCGTACAGTTCTGAGGAAAACACCGCCACAATCAGTGGTGGTAACGTGTAGGCAGTTTGCATACTGCCATCAGCAGTTTGCAGATTGCCTACACGACGTCTTACTGCATCTGAACTGCTGCATGTCTGCTCATCCCCCACTAACACTTACATAGCACACTGGGAGTCCACCCCAGCATGCCTAGCGCGCCTCCCTCCACTCTTGTACAGACTGTATGACCAACGGGGGTGGCCAATCCCCCATCGGCTCCACTGTCCCTCCAAACAGACTTCTAGGTGCCACGCTGGGAGCCCACCCCAGTGTGGCAAATGTCCTTGTGGGCGACGGGGGTGCCTAATCCCCTGTCGGCTCTGTGACGTGGACAGCCAGTTCTGAGTGCTGTATAATTCTTTTTAATATAAAATGTATTACTGACTGTCTCTGCTGAAAAATCTGGTGCTCTTAGAATGACCTCACTCATCTCCTCCCCCCCAGGTTTCAGCTGAAAGATGCAAACCATGAGAAAATGCTGAAAACAGCATGTGTATCACACACACTCAGTTTTTAGAGACAATGTGTTACATGGAAGGCCTTAATCAAGGATCTCATGTTTTTCTGAGTTAATTACAGCTGTAGTTGCTAAGATGGAAGATCATATCCATTTTATGATGTTGGAGAGGAACCTATGTTGTTACACAGGGGTGCAAAGTTGTAAATGCTCCTGTGAAGCCTGTGTGAGGGAGGATGCAGCATGGATCAAAGAGATGTCATTTGAACATATGAGTCATGCTGAGGGTTGCAAAATGTAATACTTCGAAAAGACATCCTGTTTGTTTTATTAGATATATTTTTATATATAATCTGACAGAGGAGGAGCTAGCTGACCTCACACAAAAAGGGGCTGGGCAATACAGTATGCTTAAGGAATAATTCTGTTTTTCTTAGACCCACTTTTACCTAGACTCTGACCAAGAAACATCTGTGAGCACTGTAAACAAGTATTTAGAATGAGAGTCAAATCTAAGTACTGTAAGTAGGAATTTGCATGGTTTAAACCTTGTTCTTTTAAAAGGTTTGTATGTCTTGTGATACAAGAGTTCTGTATTTTGTGTTTTACATATTTTTATCTATTGTAGTAAAATTCTTTATAGAGCATACTTGGTCTGTCTTTTGAATATCTTTTAGTTGTAAGAAAAGTATATATGGTTAAAGCAGACAATAGACATACTGTAAGCTTGAATGGTGATACCAAACTGGAAAGAGAAGCGTTTTAAATCTGAGGTCTTTATTAAAGTTTTTAAGGGTTCATCTCTGTATACCTGGTTAGGTGCCCGTAGGCAAAGATAGCTGGCCCCCCGAAGACAGAAATATCTGAGCCTGTACATTGGGTATGCTAGCAAGAAGTTCACAGTTTGAATCCCTCCAAGTCTTGAGACCAAAGGTTGATCCAAACTCACAAAACAGACAAGAGGGTTACCTTGTTCTGTTAAACTGTTCACAAGACTGCGCTCGGAGGTTGGCACTTTGGGAGTAGAGGGCCTGACCTGCTGAGTGGGTTTGTGACAGATTGGTTGGCAGCGGTGGCATAATTTTGGTATCACAAAATTTTATTGTTCTGTGTCAGCTGAGACTGTAAGCTCTCTTGCAAAGAAAGAAAAAGGCAGAGTTTTATTTTAAAAAGGAAACAGAACTATATCTCACTTGGCATACAGTCAAGTTCCTACCCGTTTAATTTTTTTTTCCTAAAGTGCAGTCAGAGTAGCAGTAGTCAGGAAAGATGACTTCCAACTACAGCAGGCACACTGTGAATTACTTAAGGCACTTGTGCGGGGACAGAGGAGTCCCGTTCGAGGTGAAAGCAAGCAAGCAGAGCCTTATAAATGCCCTGATGGTAGCAGATACCCAGAGCAGCAAGTTACCAACCGTGACTGGAAAGGACCAAATCTCAAGTGTGGAAGGGCTAGCGGCCAGTGAAGGGTCCAGAGCTGATGAAGACAGCAGGGCCACTGTCAGTGAAGAACTACAGCAGCAGGGGAAGGTCACCGGTATCTTGAATCCAGAGGTACTCAGGCTGCAAATTGAGTTGCGCAGGATGGAGCTGGAGTTCCAGAGGGAGAGAGAATGAGAGAAGCGAAAGGCGGACCATGAGGCAGAGCGAGAACACCAAGAGGCAGAGCAAGAGAAGCGAGCAGTGGACTGTGAGGCATAGTGAGAGAGGTGAGAGGCAGAGGAGAAGAGAGAGGAGCGCCAGAGGCAACACAAACTGGAGAAGCTACGACTCCGACCAGCAGCACCAGAGCAGGTAAGTGGCTTGGGTTTAACTGGGACTGCAGGACTGGGTTACAAATTGAACTCCAAATTAATAGCCGAATTTAAAGAGGGGGAAGATATGGATGCTTTTTTAAATTATTTTGAAAAAGTTTGTATTCAGGCTAAAATTTCTAGAGAGTCCTGGAGCTTCCAGCTATCCCCGCTACTTACCGGGAAAGCTCAGGATGCATTGGGTCAAATGGACAATGAGGACAGTAATAATTACAGCAAACTAAAAGCTGCACTGTTAAAAAGGTTTGAATTAACTGCTGAATCATACATATCTGTGCCTGTGTAGTACAGCATGGTCTGCAAGCCCATTGGTCCACACTGTGGACCAGTAGGCTTACAGGTCATACTGTAAGCTGTCATTCGGTGTAGCAGCCAGACGGTATGCAGGTGGGGTTCTGCCGTCCACTGATGATGCGGGGAGCTGGGGTGGCTGGGGGCCCTGTGGGTGGGTGGGGAGGGGTACCACTGGACCACCAGCTTACGGGTTTCTCAGGTACACGCCCACGATCAGGCACACAGGAGGGAGGGAGGAGTCACTAGACCTCCAGGGTTAGATCGCTTTATGTACAGCCCGCGATCGGGCATTGGGGGGATTCACCACTAGACCTCCAGGGTGGGGTTATTCATGTACAGCCTGCGATCGGGCATTGAAAGTGGTTAACCACTGGATCACCAGGGACTTGGCACACGGGGACGGCGGCTACACAGGTTGCCAGGCACAGTTCGCTGGGCTGCCCTGCACAACGCATGCAAATGGGCTATAATAACATGCAAATGGACCCATATGTGCCATGCATATGTTATGGCCTCATTTGCATGCCCATGTCTGAATATCACGGGTGCTGCACCCAGTGCAACCACAGTTGTGCTGGCGCATTCCCAGTCCACCCTATCTGTGGCTTGCGCTGGTGCATTGTCACTGCACCATGTGCATTCTGTACCATATTTAACGGACCATTGAATATCACCTGCTTCTGGCCCCGGTGCATCCCGGATGTGCTGCACCCTCACTTGTGCCATTGCCAGGCATAGTCTGAATATCAGGGCCAAGAAGTCCAGGAGAAAACAAGCAGAATTCAAACCGGGGCAGCAGCCCCCAGCCAGCAACAAAGGACAGAGAGAGGGAGCCCCCGGCTGCAAAGAAAAGGTGCTTCAGAAGGAGGCTGAGAGGAACTGCTTATATAACTCAGGAAGTGGGAGTGGCTAGCTGCTTGTCCATTGAACCAAAGGCCAAGCCTTCCAATTGTCAGGTGCAAAGAGTTCCATCATTTGTAAGTGTTCTATCCTCTCCAGGCAGTTCTGGCTGAAAGGGACACTGCAGAAAGTTATGAATACCCGAGTATCACTGGGAAGAAACAAGATTACTATGGTAAGTTTTTTTTTTTTTTCCTGTCTTCCACAGGTAATCTCACAGCTGTATTTACCCCTGTTCACTATACTGATATGGAGCATCACTTTTCAGTGCTTTGTAACAAAAAATCTTCATCTGCTTGTTCATAAACTAAGCCCTCTTTGAGGCTGGACACTGCACAGGTGACACTAAATCAGGATGAAACTAGCAAGGCTATCAAAGTCCTCTGGCATTTGGTAACTTGTTTACAGAAAGAAAAAAAAGGGGGAGGGCAGGGTGTTCACTTTTGAGCATAGAAATCAGGGACCAAATACTGGTAGTGAGTGGTGCACATGACCAGGTCAGGGCAAGGATAGGACATTGCAGTAATCATAAGTGACCAGAAGCACTTGGGACACACTGAGAACATCAGCCTAACCAAATTGGATGCTGGGCTGCATAGCCAGGGGGACTATCAACAGTAAAAGGTGGAGGCCATACCACAGATCAATGTTGATACCACACCTGGAGTTCAGTATGCAGTATTGGTGTCTTATTAAATTATGAATATCAAATTGCTGAAAACTGCACAGAGAAGGTCAACGAAGATTATGACAGGCCTACAGGGCAACACCTACAGGAGGAGCTGCTCAGTAGCCTCCACATGTAGTCGCTTGATGATTGGAGGGGCATGATTGACACCTTCCAATATCTTAAAGGAATGCCAGTGTGACTGCTGAGTCACTCTTTGGCTGTTGTAGGAATCAGTACACTAGGGGCATGGCATATGAGAGGCGTGGGGGAAGGTTCATGTGGTAGATAAGTAGGCAAGATGTGCAGTTTTTATGGAGCTGCCCAAGTCAAACAAAACTGACAAAGGAGAAGGTATCCTTGAACGTGTTTTATGGATTCAAGAGACAGTGGTACAGAGCGATGTGGAGAGTTGCAGATTGCGCAGTGGTACTGGGGTTGGAGGGAGTAGGACTCAAGAAAATCGGGCCGGGGGTGTGAAATTGTCACTTTGTAGTAATTGCCGGACCTGCACACTTCAGCAGACTCAACAGCTTATAATGGCCTTTGTTTGCTGGCAACTTGGTATGCTTGTACTTCCTGCTTCTTCTACCTGTATTCATAGGATGGTGTCCTATCTGATCTCAACATCTCATTTTTACGACTGCAGTGAACATAGCCCTGCAGCCGTCTTGCGAGCACAGTGGAGAAAAGGGAGCTCACTGAATACCTACCGAACTTTTAAATAGAGGAGGTAAACGGCAATCACTGCGCGTTCACCACACTGTTTAGACCGTCGGTAGAATACAGCACTGTCTGCTGTGTTCAAGATGGCCGCTGGAGTTTTCAGCGCATGTGTGATGACTCGCGCATGGGCTTTGAACTCTGGCGGCACAGGGCGAGAGTCCGCCATGTCCAGGATGGCCGCCAGACCATGCGTATGCGCAAGTCATCACGCATGCACAGAAAACTCCGGCAAGACCATCTTGAACACGGTGGATAGTGCCATGTTTCTTCTTGAGCTTGGCTGCAGCCGTACCAGCTCTGGCCAGATTCTGTTATAACTGTATAGACTCCCCCTCTCCCTCAATATGTCTAATCTGTGTGACAGGCAGTTTTCTTGGCAGTTGCACTGAGATGCCTACTTGCACACAATAGTTTAAGCACAACCGATTGCCTCTGTATCACATTTGTTCTAGTTTCAACATGGATATAGACATTGGGGTGTTATTACACATATACAATACTTGTAGAGTATCAAGCATATATCAGTACCAAATTTATACATTTTACAAAGTACTGTGCATCCTCTATTATCCTCCTACTTTGGTACAAGACAAAAGCTGGCGGATAATCAAGGGTGGTGGATAATCAAGGTTGGTGAATCATGGGTGGGGCAATGGCAAAATCAGAAACTGGTGCAAGACAAAAGTGGGCAGATAATAGAGGGTGGCAGATAACAGAGGGAGCACTGTATCTGCTACAGTACATATTGGACTGTTGATTGCTGTATCTTTATTACCCATTTTTTGAATGGCAATATGACTGTTTTAAAAAGATGGTGTCATCTTATTTTGCTTCCCAAACTTCTCCACCTAAAAATGTCCTTCTTACCTACTTTTAACCCCTGGGCTTGCTGTACCTCTCTTGATGCTTTTTACTCCCTCACCATCCTAGTTGCTTCTTTTGACTTTGCGGCTTACTTCATCTTTTCCTCCTCCCGCTTGTACGCTTGTAGTTTCTGAAGGTGTCCTGCATGTCCCTTACCACCCTTTCCATCTACTTGCCCATCCAGCTGTGGTGTTTGGGATTAGCTTTCTTGCTTTTCATTTTGGCACACTCCTGAGTGTTCTCCATTAATCCATTCTTTAATATGGCCCATTTCTATTCCACATCCATACCCACTCTGATCCTTTCACAGTTTCTACCATCTTATCACAGTTATCCCATGGAAAATGTTGGTCAAATGTTGTTTGTGATAATTTCATTTTACCCATGGCATGCTTGTATATAAAATATTGTTTCACTTCTGACACAGACATACACACAATACTGATATGGACATCTTTCCTTTATTTAAAGTACCTGTTCTCTTTATACAGTACAGACATGTTGTGTTTTCTACTTGTGGGCAACAGGTTCATGACGCACATACAATTTATACTTTGACCTAAAAAGGTACAATACATTACAAAAGTAGGAGCAGCTGAGTTCTAGTTATATAACCGCTGTTTGTGTTTGTAAATACTGTTTGCTCCAATCTCTTGTATAGTTAGTACCTCCAAATTGTTATCAAGATCTGCCTTTCTGTGTCCTGTTTTTTATTTTGCTGTAGGTACCACCCTAATGGCTTTTTGCTGTGTCATGACCATTTTGCTGAAGTTGTTTTACATGTACTTGTATTACTGCTTGATTATGTTCCATGTAAAAACTGCAGCTGTCACTTTGTGCCACTTTGTGGCCCGGGTTGTGACTGAACTTGGTCCTTTGTATCAGCTCACTTACCCAGTTATCAAAGACATGATAGGATACCTCCTCCCTCTTCTTTCTGCACACATGGTGGACATCCTTGATCTTCCCTGTCAGGAGTCCAACCAGGATTAGGAGAAAGACCAGGACTATAGGAGAATGAAAGCTCTTACTTCGAGTGGGAGCTCTTGCAGCAGGCTACACTATAAGGACTTTGCTGCCAGGCACTAGGACCCCATGGAAATATTCTTAGCTAGCAGTATCCAGCGGGGACTGCCCCCTGACGTTGGACCACCTCCGAAGTCCGCCAGTGGTATAAAAGGGCGGTCCCCAGCCACACCCCAGTTCTTTTCTCACTGTCGACCTGTTCACATCGGCTCCACAGACACCTGCTGCTAACAGTTGACCACCATTTTCACTAACCTTTTCTACAAAAAGTTTAGTTATTGTTTAACTGCATAATCGGTGCATGTCTTCTCCATCGTCCTTCAGTCAGTGACCGAAATCCAAGTGCCCGTGCGGGAAGCAAATCCCGGCCCAAGACGGTCACTTGGCCTGCCTCATCTGCTTGGGGCCTGACCACGACACTGATTTCAGCCCACACTGTAAAAATTTCAACCACCAGATTCTCATCCATCGACTGAAGATGCTGAAGACCTATCTTCTAGAACAGCAGCTGGCCACCATGCAAAAGACCCTGTCAGGCCTAGGATCCCCTTCTTCTTCAGGGTCTGGAACTTCTCACACTTGGAAGGCGAAAAAGTCCAGTGGGAAACACTGCCATCACAAGAAGGACACCCATTTGAACTCCCGATCCAGGCCTCCGCACAGGAAAACGGCCAGCTCCAGTCCTCCCTCCCACGTGAGGTTGGACTGTACTCCCCAGCCAACTCAGGTTTCCTCCAGGTTGCCAGCCTTGAAACCCCCGCCATTGGTGCGTACATCAAGCGGTGTTTCTTTGGAGCATGGGCCTTCTGCACCCTCCCTTAGTCTTGGACCCTACAGCCATACCTCTGGGTCTAAGTCCAGGGATTCCACTGTCATAGCGTGGGCGACAACGCTGGAGAAACCCAAATCATCAAAGCATGTGCTGTCTCCCGACAAAACCATCAGGTCTGCCACCTGGAAAGCCCGACGACAGGTCTAAGACAGCAGGCCCATCAGCCCCAGCCATGGTCTCCCTGTCTGAAGTCATGGACCTTTTCAGTTCCTGGTGGGACACAGTCAAAAAGACATCATCCCCAAGACCCCAGGTTCCAATGCCACAACACACCAGACTCCCCAAAGCTACCTATGGTCATCGCCCCTAGGGACAGGTCTCCTACCCAATCGGACGACAGATCTCCTGAACAACGCAGTTCTCATTCTAGATCGTCCTCCAGGTGTTATAGGAGGAGGCACCAGCATTCCTGCTCCAGATCTTCCTCTAGGTCATCTGACTCAAACTCTTCTGTCTCCTTTGAATCCTACTCTTCAGCCACCTGCACCATTTGTTCACTCAAATGTTTGGCACACATGACGCAGTACCAGAAATCCCTCTAGAACAAGGCAATCGAGCTTGCAAAAAGACAGCCTGATTCTGACCACAAAACGGAGCTCTTAGATGTGCTCCAGTCCGGTCTGGACATGTGGAAACACATCTTGAGGTCATCCTGTGATTTGGCGGACACGGCAGCCAGGACAGCAGCCACAGGGGTTTATATGTGGAGATACTCTTGGCTCTGGGTTTCTGGATTTAGGCAGGACCTTCAGGATGCTATCGCTGATGCCCCATTTCATGGGTCCATGCTTTTCGGTCTGGACATTGAAAAGATGATCTCAGACCTACTGGACTCGGGTAAGGTCATCCAGTCTGTGCATCAGTTGTACAGATCTGATCAGACTTCTGGCAGACGTCACCAGTTTCATCACCAGGGAGGGCAGAAGCCTAAAGGACAGCAACAGAGAGGCAACTTTTGCCATAAAGCTCCCTCTCAACCCAGTGGAGCACAGGGACCTAGGAACACCAAACCCTCCCAGGTCTTCCTGCCTACCCCGGGCTCCCACGCCTGACTCCTTGCCCGACCACATACCCCTTGTCGAGTCCAGGGCAGAAGTAGTAGAGGGTCGGTTCTCACTTTACCTCAACGGGTGGACCTCCATCACCGACGATGCATGGGTCTTCCAGTTGATAAAGCGAGGTCATGCGCTGGAATTTCTGCAGATGCCCCCAGTTAATCCCCCAGTCCAGACGACCTACTCCCCCTCCCATGGCAAGCTAATGTGGAAGGAGGTACAGTCCCTACTAGATGATGGCAATAGAACCCGTTCCAGCCCCACAGTGGGGGAAAGGGTTCTACTCCTGTTTCTTCTTGGTTCCCAAGAAGACAGGGAATCTGTGCCCAGTTCTGGATCTGAGCCTGTTGAACAATTACATAGTGTACAAGAGGTTCAGGATGGTTACCTTGCCGGGCATTCTTCCCATGTTGCATCAAGGGGACTGGCTCTGCTCCTTGGACATACAAGATGCCTACCTCCATATTCTGGTGCTTCCAGCTTACAGGAGGTTCCTGAGGTTCTCCTTTCAGGGAAGGCATTTCCAGTTTCGGGCCTTGTCCTTCGGCCTTTCCTCTGCACCGTGCGTGTTCGCGATGTGTCTAGTGGTGGTGGCAGCAGTCCTAAGGAGACTTGGAGATTTAGTTTATCTCTACCTCAACGATTGGCTTTTGACCACCGCCACAAGGGATCAGCTTTTGGTGGCTTTAGAGGACACCTTCCACCTGTTCAGCTCCCTGGGGATCACCCTAAACATGGCCACATCATTCCCAACACCATATCAGAGGTTATAATACATAAGGGCATTCCTAGACACGGAGCAAGGAAAGGCCTTCCTCCCACCAGACAGGGCAGTACACCTTTGCTTTTTGGCCCACAAAGTTTCAGCTGCTCACCAGGTCCCAGCTTGGACCATGCTCCAGCTCCTAGGCCACATGGCCGTGGCCATAGTGACCATTCCCTCAGCATGTTTGTTTATGAGGGTCCCTTTGTGGACTCTCAGAGTGCAATGGGATCAGAGGGAGGACAATCTTGAGCAGCCGGTCTTGATCTCCAAAGCAGTGATTCAGACTCACTTTTGGTGGCTGTCTCCACAGAATCTGGAGTCTGGAGTCTCTTTTCAAAGAGAAGCCCCTTTACAGGTTCTCACAACTGATGCCTCAGGCCTAGGTTGGGGAGCTCATTTTCAGAACCATCAGACTCAAGGTGCTGGTCTTCTCTAGAGCTAACCCTCCACATTAATATTCTGGAGATGAGGATGGTTCTGTACGCTCTACAGGTGTTTCTCCTGGATCTCCGTCCAGGCCCCCTGTTGGTGCAGACAGACAACATGTTGGTTGTTTACTACATTAATAGGCAGGGGGGATCTCACTACTATCCTCTTTGCCAGGAGGCTATGAGAGTGTGGTTCTGGGCTCTAGATCATGGCCTATTGCTCACCACAGTGCATATTCTAGGGGTCCAAAACACCTTGGCCGACACCTTAAGCCAGTCTCGGTCAAAGACTCACGAATGGGAACTCCTGAAGTCTGTAGCGGATGACCTCTTCCAAAGATGGGGTCATCCAGAGCTTAAGTCTTCGTGTCACCTTGAAATGCAAAACTGCCCAGTTTCTGCACGCTCAATCCCGCGCCTGGTGCTTTCTGGCGAGACGCATTGTCCCTCTGTTGGACAGGGAGGTTTCTGTATGCCTTCCCTCCCTTTCCTCTCCTGCAAAGAGTTCTGCTCAAACTCCAAGCGGAAGGAGCAGAGATGATTCTCGTGGCTCCGCTTTTGCCTCACCAGATATCGTTCCCGCTACTGCAGCAGCTGGCAGTGGAACCTCCAGTTCCCCTGCCCTTGTCCTCCTGATTACTGTTGCAAGAGCAGGGCAGGTTGGTTCACCCAGACCTCCGGTCCCTACATCTGCATGCCTGGCACCTGCAGACGTAACCACTGCATGTTTTGCAGTATCTGCCAGAGTAGCCAAGGTCATGGTTGCAGCTAGGAAACCTTCCACTAGGGCTACCTATGCCATGAAGTGGAAGCGCTTTTGCTTGTCAGCCTGCAGTCGGGGTCTGGGCCCTCTCCTGTGCTCTCTGAATGCTGTCCTCAAGTATTTCCTCTCCCTGTCATACTTAGGCCTCCGATATTCCTCCAACAAGGTACACCTGTCAGCAATCTCTACCTATCGTGCCAGTGGATGGCAAATATGTTGCCCAGATGGATCTGGCCTGAACATTTTTGAGGGGAATGCTTCATCTTAAACCTCCCATTAGGGACCCCATCCCTCCTTGAAATCTTTTGTTTTTGTTAGAGAAACTTGTGTTGCCTCCCTTTGAACCAGCCGCAGATTGCGAGCTACTTTTTCTGTCATAGAAAGCATTGTTTTTAGGCACTGTTACTTCTGCTCAGAGGATTTCTGAGCTTCAGGCTCTGATGACTAAAGAGCCATATTTAATTTTCCACAAGGACAGGGTGTCCTTGAGGACTAATCCTAAGTTCCTACCTAAGGTGGTGTCCCAGTTTACCCTTAATCAGGACATCAACCTTCTGGTTTATTATCTGGAGCGCACTAATCGAGGGGAGGCTCTCCTTCGCAGTCTGGATGTACACAGAGTGCTTAGGTACTACATTAACTGTACTCAGACTTTCAGAAGATCTGAGAAACATTTTGTTTCCTTTGCCCTGAGAACCCTGGGGGCACCTGTGGCAAAGCAGACTGTCCAGATGGCTAGTCCATTGCATCACCTTCTGCTACGACAAGTTCAACAAACCCTTACCGGGCTCACTTCCGGTGACGTAACAAGCTGAATGGCAGCCTAGTTTCTCAGCTCCTCAGCCTTGGATCATTTATTCACTTTATCGCAAGCCATCCAAGTGCCTACAAATCGATCCAGCGCTAGTTACGAGTTGGTGGAGGTCGGACAGGATGGGGAAAACAAAAAAGAAAGATTTTGCCTCAACTCCTAAACGTTCTGTGACGCAGACCAAAAAGCGGCCTACCAGTATTTCTCCATCGCGATCCTCCATGTTAACCGCCTCCAGAGAAGAGGATTCCGACTCAGAGACCACCTCGACTTGTACTAAAGCTGATGGCAAAAGAATGCTCAGCATTTTACACCAGATTGACTCAAAAAATTCATGTTTGCAAACCAATTTTAAGAAGCCCTCCTTACTGCCTTCTCACATTGCTTGCCCACCTTTAGGTCATCTGATATAATTACTCCTAGGTCTCGTTTGAGTTTTTTTT
Organism: Neoceratodus forsteri; assembly: GCA_016271365.2. NCBI lineage: Eukaryota > Metazoa > Chordata > Ceratodontiformes > Ceratodontidae > Neoceratodus > Neoceratodus forsteri. The sequence continues at coordinate 523,874,267 of CM057458.1, forward strand.
TTTATAGCAGCAAAAATCAAAAGAGACATAGGCGTAATTACATCAGATGACCTAAAGATGGGCAAGCAATGTGAGAAGGCAGTAAGGAGGGCTGGGGGATACTGGGATGCTGGGATGTATAGGGAAAGGCATCAACAGTAGAAAACAGGAAGTTGTTATCCCTCTGTACAGACAGTTAGTAGGACCCCATCTGGAGTACTGCATACAATTCTGGAGACCTCATCTCTTCAAAGACATAGACAGAGTGGAGGCTGTTCAGAGGAGGACAACCAACATGGTGCACGGTCTACACCAGAAGACATACGAGGAGAGACTAAAGCAGCTTAATATGTATACTCTTGAGGAAAGGAGGGAGAGGGGGGACATGATAGAAACTTTCAAGTATCTCAAGGGAATTAACAAAGTACAACAGGGTAGCATCTTTCAGAAGAAGAGATGTGCAAGAACAAGGGGGCACGATTTGAAGATGGGGGGACAGCTCAGAGGTAATGTTAGAAAGTATTTTTTTCACAGAGAGGGTTGTGGATGCATGGAACAGCCTTCCTGAGGAGGCTGTGGAGTCAGGAAAAGTGGGAGAATTCAAGAATGCATGGAACAGACATAAGGCAATTCTAATGGGGAGTAGGAGGAAATAAGCTGTTGATTAACTAGAATCTGCAGCTTATCCATCAGGTAGGGAAATGGGCAGACTAGGTGGGCCAAGTGGTCCTTATCTGCTGCCAAATTCTATGTTTATTTGTTTCTATGTCAAGCTAGAAAACCATACAACTGTGGTGGAATCACATATAGATACACTTCAAAATGAACACATGGCGTTTGTGCGATCATTAGCCTTCTTACATCGGAGGGAAAGAGAACTAACCCAGAGGGCAGAAGATGCAGAGGCCAGAGCTAGATGGAACAATGTCCAAATTTTCGTAGTTCCAGAGGGGAGCGAACAAGACGATATGGTCACCTACCTGAAGTCCTGGCTACAGCAGGAGCTTTCTTTACCAGAGGACTTTGAATTTGCTATTGAGAGGGCTCACAGAGCTATAGCCCCCAAACCTAAACCAGGGGCCCCTCCATGATATATGGTGGTTACATTTCTTAAGTTTCCAACAAAAGAGAAGATCCTTCGCATGGCCTGGGGTAAAAAAGACTTGAACCGTGATGGGCAAAAAGTATACTTTGACCAGGATTTTCCCCCAGGTATGATGGTTAAAAGGAAGAAAGTTTTACAAGTGGTTAAGCAGTTGAGGAAGGAAGGGATCAAGGCGTACCTCCGATATCCAGCTCGTTTGTGGATGCAAGATGCAGAAGGTATACAAATTCATGAAAACTTGCTGCAAGATACTCCAAAGTTGGAGCGACTGGGGATTCCAATTCCTGACATGAGTGAAGAGAGGGCTGAACAAGAAATTGAAGATCTACTGTGGGGACTGGCACCAGGGGGACGATGCCCTCAGAGAAGAAGGTTAGACTCACTCTTACCATTACATGCTGATGTGGCCCGCTGGATCCTTCCTCGTCACCCACCTCCATGATGCACAATTAAGATAACAGATGGTGATTATACCTTTGGATCTGGCATGTTGGAGGGGATCTGTTTTCTTTGCTATGCACTGTGGAAGGTTGCGAGATACTATGGACTTGTTTCATGAAGCTGGGGGGATCCCCCCTTCGGACTGGCAGGAAAAGGAACTTTATTTCCCAGGTATATGTTGTGTAGGGTGAATTGATAGGCGGCACCTCCTTCGGTGGTACAGCTTTGTTTTCATTCCCAGTGGCCACAAATTAGTTATTTGCAAGTGCAGAAGAGAGCAAAGACAGGGAATTTTTATTTATCCAGGCACCTGTCTCGTAGAGGGAATTGATGGGAAGACTCCCCTTGATGGTACGGTTCCTTTTATGTTTCTAAAGGCCACAAGTTTATTATTCACCCAAGTGGAAGATTTTACTTAAGAGCAAGACTTTTTACTTGACATTCTAGTTTCATTTAAAATCCTACTGTTTCAGTTTTTTTCTTTTATCTGGGTGTATTCTGCTGTGGGGCAGTGGCTTATTTAAACGTGCAGCTAAATCTGGGAAATAGCACTTAATTGTTATTTAAGTTGTAGGGCGACTCTTTGTAATAGCACTTAGGCTTACAGTAAGGCAGGTGAAGCCGTTGGGAAGTGGACTGGGGACGGGTAAGCTGTGGCATTCCCTGGTTCTTTTTTATAAGGCACTGCTAGGTTCATATATCCACTTGTTTATTATATTTGAAAGTAGGGTGAGGCAAGATACTCTCACGGGTGAAAGAGTTAATTCCCTAATTTTGATAAGTTGCAAGGTACCGCTTTTCTGATTATAGGCACTGAATAAAACAGTACTATTTCTGTGCATGCAATTGAAGATTTATGATCCAGGGCTGACAGGTGGGTCTAGGACCTGTATATAAGTCACCTCATCAGAAGGGAAGGTGTATTTCTACTGATGGCGGTTGGGAGGAATCCCTTGGCACATTCAGTGCTGCACTCTTCTTCTATTTCTGAAGACTAATGTCTTCACGACCTGCCCTACGGCTGCAGGTGGTCAAAACTGGGCAACTACGCTTGTCCTTCTTTTTGGGAAACTTTACCATCCAAACCCAGGTCCTAGTGGACCATTTTTTGTTTATTGTTAAATAATTACTAGTCTTCTGTTGAGACTATTATTGTTAAATGTATTGCAAGGATTATATGTCTGTTGTTAGTGTACTATGTTTGAGTGTGTTTGATTTATTTTTGTTATGTGGTGGGAGAGAGCATCGAGAGGGGGAGGTGGAGGGAAAGGTTACGAAAAGTACATGTACGGTTCAAAAATGAGTTGACTTAATATATGTACAGTCAATGTAAAGGGGATTAATAATGTCATAAAAAGAGCCAGAATATTAAAAGAATTGCAGGATCTAAACTGTGATCTTGCATGCTTGCAAGAAATGAAGTTATCTGTGAAGGAACATGATAAATTAAGACAGTCATGGGTGGGCGTGGTCTTTTCAGACTCTCTTCCAACATCAGCTAAGGGTTGGGGCTGTGATTTTGGTTAAGAAGGGGCTCTCCTTTATCCCAAAAACAGTGCTAAGAGAAGGCTCAGGCTGATGGGTGCTAGTTTCAGGGGAATTAAAAGGCTCCCCCATAAATATCGGGTCAGTCTATGCTCCTACCCCGTTTTCGGGGTATTTCTTCCGAGAATTGTTTTCCACTTTGGCAGATCTCCCTCTGGGACATTTAATGTTGGCAGGAGACTGGAATTGTGTAGAGAGTCCCAGTTTAGACAGAGCTCCACCAGGGAGGAGTGGTAGAGGATCATGCTCTAGGATTCTCCGAACCTTAGTTGCCAAGGCTGGTTTGGTAGATTTGTAGTGGTGGCAACACCCTGCGGGAAAGGATTTCACTTTCTACTCTCCTGCCACCAATACCTATTCTAGATTAGATCGGATTTACACCTGGTCTTTGGAAACACATCCCTTTAAATAGGTCCAAATTTTACCAGTCTCATTTTCAGACCATGCCATAGTCCAGACAAGGGTGGACTGGGACCCCCCAATGAAAATGGATAATTGAGATTAGGGATCCTGGGTTATTGGCAGACAAGGTCTTGGTCACTGCACTTAAAGAGGAAATAAAATGGTATTTAGAAGAAAACTCAGACTCTGATACCAAACTAAAATATATCTGGGAATTTATCAACCATTCTGCACACAGGAATAAATTATATAAACTAAAGATCAACAAAGCTTTTACAGCTATGACATCCTTAGAGTCAGAACACAAGCTCATGTCTGCCCCCCTGGTACATCAAAAATTACAAGAGGCTAGAGAAGAATACAACAAGTTAATGTTACATCGTACCCTTAATTCATCAAGATACATGAGCCAAAAATATCATGAAGCGGGAGATTGAGCTGGGAAACTCTTGGCCATGCGTCTCAAAAAGCAGGAGATGGATAGGTTTCTACCCAAAATTAAAAGTTTTAAAAACCCAGGAGAGGTATTAATCCGGCCTATGGAGATCGCAGGAGCTTTTGTTGATTTGTATTCACATTTGTATACCAGAGAAAGGCAAGTAGATCATGAACAGAGGATAGATGCATTTTTTAGCCTCAATACAACTCCCTAAGCTGTCTAGCGTGCAAGCTCTGGGTCTTGAAAGACCGTTTACAGCTGAAGAGCTGGATGCAGTAATTACATCTTTGAGTTCTGGGAGGTCCCCCGGTCCGGATGGATTCATAGTTGAGTTTTATAAGACATTCCGGAAGGAGTTGATCCCAATCCTGTTGAAAGTATATAATGAAGCACATGAACTGGGGTCGATCCCAGACACTTGGAGGGAAGCTACCATCACGGTCCTTCCGAAACCAGGGAAGGACCCCATCAAATGTGCCAGTTACAGGCCAATTTCTTTATTAAAGCGGACAGGAAATTTTGCTAATTGGCAGCTGTTAATAAAGTTTATATTCTTAGAAACAATATGCATTCTCCTAAAGTATCCATATTTAAATGTAGCTGAATAAAAAGTGATAGGTAAAACTGTAGTTGGCATTGTTGGGTTTTTATGGGTAGCATTCTGTTTACAGTTCACTTCATGGAATCACTTATGTGGAGTTTTTACTATGTCACGATTTGTGTACAGAATGCTAATTATGAGCTGCTGACCTATCAGAACCCTGTTTAGAGTTCTGTGCACAAACCATGACATAATTAAAATTCCAAATTATTGGTTCCATGAAGAGAACTGTTACAGAATGCTGCCCAAAAAAAACAAGACAATGCAAAATACAGCTTTTTATATCACTTTTTATTCAGGTACAGTTAAATATGGATAATGTAGGTGAATGCATAACATTTCTGAGAATAAGAACTTTGTAAACAGCTGCCAGTTAGAAATGATTTCCTGTCCTCTTTAAATGTTGATGCAAAGATTTTTTCTAAATTGATAGAAGAGAGGTTGAAAGGGCTAATTCCACATTTGGTGCATGCCAACCAAACAGGGTTTGTACCTGGGCAACATATATAAGACTATGTTCGATTGTTACTAAATGTCTTGGCATTGGGCCCCTCTCTCCCCCCCCCTCAAAATTGTATTTTTTTTTTTTTTATTTGAAAATTTCGGAATTACAACCTTTGAGTCAAGGACTCCTTTGCAAAGGCTCCACGTCAGTCACAACAGAACATTACAACAAGACAGATTGTACAAAAGTTTTCAAGACAGAAACATTACATTTTGACAAAATGTTCAAAATCATAGCATAAGCAAAGGCTACACGTCAGTTACAATAGAACATTACATAAAGACAGGTTGTACAGAAGTTTCGAAACAGGACATTACAAGTGTTCAACGATCACAGTATAAGGTATTGACAGAGCTCAGATAACATCTGAGGATTGAAATGGTCATAACGGTGTGGTGGCACAGGTGACCGACAACCTAGGGGAATGATGGAAACAGCTACAGGTCTCAGAGTTAAGAAGAAGCCTCTTGATCCCGGTTTTAAATTGGCCTAGATTAGGGGCAAGTAAGATAGAAGATGGTAGATTGTTGAGCTAGAGGGGAGCACGATAACGGAAGGACCTTTGCCCTAGAGAGGTCCTGCAGTGGGGGACTGTATAGGAGGTCCCAGCCAGCCGTCTGGGGGTACCCCTATGGGGGGCTGGTTGGATGAGGCGGTGTAGACAATTAGGTGTGAGTTTCATAAGAATCTTTTTGGCTTGGAGGCAGGTTTGGTATTTAAGCCTCCCTTAGAGGGTTAGCCAGGCCGCTCAATTATAGAGCAGACATGTATGGGTTTGTCTGTTGCTGCTTGTGACCATGCGGCAGGCTTTGTTGAGTGCTATATTGATGCTGCTTAGGGCTGATTGGTCAGCGGCACCATAAATAGTTATTCCATAATCGACCAATGAAAGGACTGAGCATGTAACAGCCAACCGTAGAGCCTGTGGGGTAAGGCAGTGTTTGTGTCTGTAAAGAATGCCAAGTCGAGTGTTAACTGAGGAGGAGAGGAGTTTAATATGGTGGTGGTAGCTGAGGGATGTGTCTAGAGTGATACCTAGATATTTGAAATGTGTGACCTGTTCAATGTGGGTACCCTGCAAGTTTGAGATTGTAAGCTGGGAATTACTAAGGGGGTTTTGGCGGTGAGCAAATATCATGGATTTTGTTTTGTTGTAGTTAAGTATTAGTCGGTGGTCAGTGAACCAGTATTCAAGCTCTCTAAAACAGCCTTGAAGGGTATTTTGGAGATAGATGAGGTTGGTGTGTTTCCAATATAGCATGGCATCGTCTGCACATAGCAATAGCTTTCCACTGCAAGCTTGGGGGAGTGAGTTCTGAAAGAGAGTGAACAGCAGTGGGCCAAGTATTGACCCTTGAGGGACACCAGCTAGAACTGGTTGCTTGGAGGAGAGTGTGTTGCTAATTTTTACTTGCTGTGTTCTGTCAGTAAGATAGTTTTGAACCAGGAGATAGTTTCAGGGGTAACATGGAGGATGCAAGGGCGTGGAGAAGTAGCTCATGATTGGCCGGTGTCAAATGCTTTGGTCAAATCAACATATATTGCCCCTACTGTTGACCCCTGTTCAAGTGCTTCATGAATGTATGATGCAAATTCAAGTAGGGCCGTGGTAGTACTGTGCCCTTTTCTGAAACCATGTTGTTCATGGCAGAGGAGACTACATTTGTCCAGGTATTCGGTGAGTTGGTCAGACACAATTTTTTCTAGTGCTTTTGAGAGGGGGGGAAGGATAGTAATGGGCCTATAGTTACCTGGGGTTGTTGGATCACCCTTCTTTAGGATGGGCGTGATAATTCCCCTCTTCCATATAGTAGGGATTTGGCCAAGGCACAGTGAGTAGTTGAGGAGTTTGGTGAGGTGAGGCAGAGTCTCATCAAGGGTAAGCCGAAGAATTTTAAGGTCAAGGGAGTCGCTGCTACATCTCGAGTTGTGCAGGACTTTAGAGGTGGCGTTTAGCCTCATTACAGGAGACTATCGTCAGCCTGAAGAAGTGGGAGTAGAGGAAGAAGGTGTAACAGTGGGGGTTAGTAATGGGGTCAAAAGTTTATAGGGAGGATGTGACTAAGGTCAGAGAAGGCGGTGTTAAGGGTATTGGATATGGCGGTGGGGTGCTGAGAGAGGGTACTCTGAACTAGGAGCTGGGTTGGGTCTGCAGTGGTGGCTTTCCCACAGAGTTCCTTGACATTGTTCCAGAAAGATTTCCCAGAGCTCCAAGTGGTGGTGAAGGCTTGGTGACAGTAAGTTGCCTTGGCTTGCCGGATAGCCCACATGCATTTATTTCTTGCTTCTCTGTAGAGCTGTCTATCATGGGGTAGCTGTGAGTTTAGGGCCCTATGCCAGAGGTTATCTCTGTGATGCATCAGTTGTAGGAGGGTCTGGGTAATCCAAGGGGTGTCCCAGGTATTTATTACCTGTTTTGTGAAAGGGGCAAATATGTCACAGGCAGTGTTGAAGATGGTAATAAATGCAATGAGCGCAGTATCAATAGATTGGTAGTATGGACTGGTTCCCAGTCACAGGTGGAGAGATGCACTTTGAGGCGAGAGGGCACCTTTTTTGAGGCGCCTTTGGATGGAAGTTTTTGGTCTGCTAGGAGTATTTTTATTTGTCCACCAGCAGGAGACGGGGGAGTAGTCACTAAGTACATCGGGAAGCACACTGACTTTGGAGAAGTGTTCGGGAGGTTTGTAAAGATAAGGTCTATAGGTGTGGAGGAGCCTGTTCGAGGGTCCTGCCTAGTGGGCGACAGTACTACTTGGGTAAGGTCATAGGCATGAGCTGCGTCTTTGTAGGAAGCCGACGTAGGGGATAGCCAGTTCACATTAAAGTCACCCATAATAATCAGTTCACTCTTAGGGGGAAGATATGTGATTCCAGACAAGATAGAATCAAATGCAAGTTTCTGGTTTGATGGGGGATGTAAACTGCCATAACATAAAGAGGTTTACCAGGCATACCAAGGGCAACTTTGATAGTAATGGCCTGTGCACCATGTTCAGGCATGGGAAGGGGGACTACGAGAGGCTGGAGAGACGATCTAGCATATATGGCACAACCCCCACCCCTCTTGCCTGTCCTATCAGCTCTGAAAATGGTATAGTTCCTGAGGGAGACCGAGGCATCGGGGATATTTTTTGAGAGCCAGGTTTCCGACAAGGTAAGGATGTCTGTGGAGTGTTGGGCAAGCCAACTCTGCAGCAGTGTTAGTTTTTTAGGCAAACTGCAGATGTTGAGGGAGGCCAGAAGTAGTCCACTATGTCTGCCCTTCTTCGTGACACTGGGCAGGGGAGGACCTGGATTGGGATGAATGTTCCCTGATATGAGTAGGAGGAGAAGGAGAGCTTGCCGGAGAGCGACTTTCTGCATCAACTTGGTTGTATTGTGGTGGGGACCTGGATAAGTGGGTGATATAGTGGGACTTGTAGGTATGAGGATGGTAGATACCAGATGGGCCAAGATAGCTGGGGATAATGAATGGTATGGGTTAGATGGTGGGAGTTTGCAGGAAGGGGTGGGTGTTTGTGCAAACTAGATACCATTAGTGGTGCAGCTAAGGCTAGGGGTGCAGTTGCTGCTCTGAAAAGCTAAGGAGAGAGGTTGTAAGAGTTTTGGCCCAGGTGTGTTTCCAGGGTGATAGACAGAAGGGCAAACGAGGGGGTCCCAGGAAGGTTTATGCACCCAAGGGGTTGGGAGGGAGTGAGAAACAAATAACAAAATTACAATTGTAAGGGTTAGGAGACAAGAGATGGTGTTCATGTTGTCGAAATATAAGACTTTGTAATGTAAGGAAAGAGAGGGAGCCCTCTGGTGGTGCTGCAGTATAAGCTGCAGATGGCAAAGTGGGCTGATTGGTTCCAAACGACACGTGGTCTTCAATCAATCAATCAAATCTTTATTTATTCAGGCGATCATCATTGAGCAAGGCTCATTTGCAAGATGGACCTGGTCTTATCTATATAACCAGATGTCGACCAAGGGTGGTGGTGGGAGTGGGGACCAAACTGCACTTTAACTGTTCTAGCTCAGCAAGCTTGCAGCGGCATAGAATTGGTGGCTCCTGGATGAGAGCGAGATGAAAGCGAGTCGCGAGCGTACCTGACTTCGGTGTCTGTGGGGAGGGCTGCTGTAATTCAGCCCCTCGCGACCTCGGGCGACCGGATTTCTTCCGTGAGGGAGGGCAGCTTATGGAGCCCCTCACAACCTCTCTTCTGGCCAGCTGACTTCGGTGTCTGTTGGGGGGGCTCATTGCCCTGAATGCTAAAAAGGTATTTGATTGCCTTGATTGGACATTTTTAAACAAAACTTTAATTAGGTTTGGATTTGGAACTAAATTTAGGGACTGGATAAGTATAGTGATCCTGGAGCTCGGATCCGAGTGGATGGGATTCTGTCTGACAGGTTTAATATAATACAGGGCACAAGACAGGGATGCCCGCTCTCCCCGCTGTTGTATGTTTTAAGTATGGAACCTTTTGCAGCTAGGGTGAGACAGTCAGAACAATATCGGGGGATTCAAATGGAGGGTAGAGAGATCTGGATCTCTATGTATGCAGACGACACTTTACTCTGTTTGGATGACCCAGAGCGTTAGCACCCTATGTTCTTGCTTTAATACAAGAATTTGGTTCCATCTCTGGCTTTAAAATAAATGAAACTAAAACAGAGATGCTTCCTGTTTCTAAGCTAGAGCAGGGTACCTTCCCACAAGTGGGACAATTTAAATGGGCGAATGAAGGATTTCGGTACTTAGGGGTGTGGATACCAGATAAAATAAATATGTTGTATCATACTAATTATCTTAAGTTACTTCAGAATATACAAATGGACTATAATAGGTGGAAGGAACTACCGTTATCATTTTCGTCCCGAATAGAAACAATACAAATGAATGTACTACCCACCTGTTGTTTCTCTTCTCAGTTTTACCAGTCAAACCCCCATCCTCATTTTGGAGGAATTTGAAATCAGCCACATCTAAATTTGCTTGGAATCACAAACCACCTAGGGTTAAGTGGCAGATATTACAACGGGCTAAAGGAAGGGGGGCATGGGGCTTCCACACTTCTTAAGATACTACTGGGCGGCCGAGCTTCAGGTATTGGCTCAATTATGGCCTAGTGAGGATCAGTCCTTGTGGACAGCTTTGGAACAACCAGCCATACCAAGAGCCCAGTTGGTGGATATAATTTTTATGGATCAAGCAAGTCTCTCAGAATTTTGGCTGACAAATACCTGGTCGATAGTGTTAAAGCAAGTATGACTTTGGATTGCTAGAAATTTAGGTCTGCAACTAAGGGTATCTGCCCAGACTCCCATTCAGGTCTGTGTGGATTTTTTCCCTAATCGTATGGATATAGGTTTTTCTAGATGGGGCAGGGCTGGTCTTTGTCGTATAGGACAATTATATGACTCACAGGGGTTTAAGACTTTTCATCAGTTGACTAAGGAGTTTGGTTTGTCCTCCCAAGATCATTTTAGGTTTTTACAAATCCTGCGTTTTCTATTGGGCAAAAGCTTAAGTGTAGCGGAATTAGAGGAGGTCAACCGTCTGACAAACTTTCTTCTTTCATTACTGAAGGGAGGGGTTAGTAGACACCTTATCTCAAAGCTGATAACCCTCTTTTCTAATGGGGACCCCATTCTTATGGGCAACCTAGAACAGAGATGGGCTGCAGAATTAAACCACTGTCCTGGGGAAAAAGACTAGCAACGGATCTGGGAGGGGGTTCACACCACTTCGGCTTCTCCCATATGGAGGGAGCTCAGATGGAAAGTTAATGTGAGGTATTTCCGTACCCCAGCTATTACAGCATATTTTGGGACCACCACATCAGATCAGTGCTGGAGGGAGTGTGGCGAGAGGGGCACCCATACCCACATCTTCTGGGGCTGTCCCAAAATTCAGTATTGGCATCAGATAATTCAAGCTACTGAGCAAATATTCCAGGAGCAGCTCCCAAAAGAACCCCAGTATTTGGCTGTTGGGCTTCCCACCTCCACAGATTAAGACCTGAGGTCAGGTATACCTATTTTTGATTCTGTTGGCAGGAGTGCAGAAAGCTATCACAAAACACTGGCTAGATAAGACACCTTCGACTTTGGGTTTGTGGTACTTCATATGTATCCAACTGCAGGAAATGGAAAGAATTATGGCATATTTAAGATTACAAAAGCAAAAATTCCAAGGGAGACGGTTACCCTTTTTCTATTACTAAGCCAAAAGGGAGAATAAAACAGTATTAGAGATTTTGGCTTCTTGTTCTGGGTCTTAAAGGTTTGCATTGGGTGGAATCTTGGCCCCTTTGAGTCTTGTGAGATTCTGGAATCCCTGTGACAGAGCCCTTTACATTTGGGTACCCCAAGATATAACTTCATAATTGCAATTAAGGGGTAAACTCCCACTCAAATTTGGTTGACTCTTGGGCAGCTCCTTCCCTTTTATATTCCATAGTTCCTTCTTTACTCCTTTTACTTCCCCTTTTCTTTTAGGATTATTTGGCCTAGTTATTAATAACAGATTAACTCATTGGGCCCCCCATGGAACTACAATTTCATGACATATCATAACTCCTCATGTCAGCCCCTCTTCACTCACTCATGAAATTAATACATTGGTGACAATCATTCAGTATCCCACAACCTCCAGTGCCACCACCTCAAACTTATGGTTTATGATGTTGTTTTTAGCTGTATCGTGGATACATTTTTTTTCTTTTCCCCATGTCTAAATGTGAATTTCTTTATATTTTTCTGTCTTGTACATATATCTGTGGTGTTAAAATGGAAACTCAATAAAAGTATTAAAAAAAAAAAACCTTGCCGGGCTCGGTTAAGGGTCATTCCACCAGGAGCGTTTCTGCCTCTTTGAGGCATCTCAGAACATTTCTGTGGCAGATATCTGCGCAGCAGCTATTTGGAGCTCAGTGCACACTTTTGTGAACAACTGCAGCCTGGACATTGCTTCCTATTGGAGAGCTGGGTTTGGTTAGCGGTACTTCAAGGCCTGTTGTTTTGAAGCCTTTTTCGCTTCTCAGGTTTCCCAGTCCGTCCGGGATCATTTTAGTACTGCTTGGTACTCAGTCCTTATGGTGTGGCCTGCTGCAAGAGCTCCCACTCGAAGTAAGATAATACAATTATGTAAGAATTTGCCGTAACAGTAGATCTTCGAGAGGAGCTTTTGCAGCAGGCGTTATTTCGCTCCCTCTTTCCCCAGGGCCCTTTTCTCCTTTCTTTCCTTAGCTCTCTGTGATTTGTCAGCTGGGTCTCTGGTGGGAGAACTGGGGTGTAGCCGGGGACCGCCCCCTTTATACCATTGGCGGACGTCGGAGGCGGTCTATGTATGGCAGCTTAGATTCAATGCTAAGAAGTGCAAGGTAATGCACCTGGGAAACAAAAACCCAGGGGAAGAGTACACAATGGGGGGTGAGATACTAACAACAACAAAAATGGAAAGGGACCTGGGGGTAGTCATATCAGATGACCAAAGACGGGCAAGCAATGTGAGAGGGCAGCAAGGAGGGCTGGGGGATACTGGGATGCATAGGGAGGCATCACCAGTAGAAAACAGGAAGTTATTATCCCTCTGTACAGACAGCTGGTGAGACCCCATCTGGAGTATTGTGTGCAGTTCTGGAGACCCAATCTCCGCAAAGACATAGACAGGATGGAAGCTGTCCAGAGGAGGAGCAACTAAAATGGTGCAGGGTCTGCACCTGAAGACATATGAAGAGAGACTTAAGGAGCTTAATATGTAGCCTCGAGGAAAGAAGGAGAGGGGACATGATAGAAACTTTCAAGTTCCTCAAGGGAATCAACAAAGTCCAGAGGGTAGCATCTTTCAAAAAGAGTGTGCAAGAACAAGGGGCACAATTTGAAAATAGAGAGGCGGCTCAGAGGTAATTTAAGAGTATTTTTACAGAGAGGTTGTGGATGCATGGAGCGGCCTTCCGAAGGAGGTTGTGGAGTCAAAATCAGTGGTGGAATTCAAGCATGCATGGGATAGTCATAAGGCAGTTCTGGGGTGGGGTAGGAAGAAGTAGGCTGCTGGTTAACTAGGATCTGCAGCTTATCCAGTAGGTAGGGAAATTGGCAGACTGGGTGGGCCAAGCGGTCCTTATCTGCCGTCAAATTCTATGTTTCTATGTTTCTATGGGGAAGGGGGTCCCCACTGGATACTGCTATCTAAGAATTTTTCTGTGGGGTCCTAGTGCCTGGCAGCACAGTCCATATGGTGTAACCTGCTGCAAGAGCTCCTCTTCAAGATCTACTGTTACAGTAAGTTCTTATGTAACTGTTCTGTCTTCCCTATCCTAAAACATTAGTTCTTCCTATTTACAAATCTTTCAGGAAGAACACCATGAAAATTCTTCTGACCCCCACCTCTGCACAAGGGGTGGAAAAAAGGGCTGACAAAAAGTACCAGTTTTCTAAAACTGATACAGAATTTCTGTTTGTTTACCCCAGTTATGAGGGGTGGTGCAACAAGCAGCATGTGACAAGGCTGGGTCCCCCTTTCTTCCCAGCCCCCTGAAAAAGATTCTAAGAGACTGGATATTATGGGCAGGAAAACATACTTCAGCCTCTCTCCTTCTTTGCCTTGTCTCTTACATAGCTTACACAGCCAAATACTAAAAGGCTTTATGGAACTCAGTCCTAGCCATAGTCAAGTGGGGCTCAGATTCTATGGGTAAGAATTTAGTGGAAACAGCAAAGACAGCTTTGGAGGCCGCTAAGTATCAGTTCTATATAGCGAATGACAGCAGTGATGCAGCCTCAAGGGCTATGGCTCAGGCTATTTCCCTGAGGCGTTTTTCTTGGCTTAGAACAACAAAGCTGTCACAGGACATTCAGTCCAAAGCCATGGACTTTCCATGTGACAGAAATGCTCTCTTTGACTGCAGGACTGAGGAGTATATGAAAAAGGTTAACGAGTACAAGGCAACCTATCAGAGCAATACAACCAAGATTAGGCCTCAGGCGGCCAAAAGCTTCAATACAGGGGTAACAGAGGCAGGGGCTACTTTCCCAGACCCTTTTATTCCCTTCCACCTCAGTTTGACCTCTCACAGTTAAGAGGTTACCATAGAGGAAGAGACAGGAGGGGTCAGAGGAGATCAACCTCTACCTCTGCTCCTGCCACCCAGCAAAAGCCCTGATTTCTCAACCCAGGTTGCCTCCCCTCTGCCTGTAGGGGCAGGCACTCTCACTACCTCCAGTCTTGGACCTCATTACCACAGACAGGTGGGTCCTGGAGGTAGTGGAAAAGGGCCTGTCCCTTCAGTTCAAAAAGATGCCAGCAGTAAAGTAAAGCATCTTTTAGAAGCAAAAGTAATAGAGAGAGTGCCTACCCGTCAAAGGGACAAAGGACGCTACTCAGGTACTTCTTGACTCAAAAGCAAAATGGGGAGTAGCGGCCTGTTTAAGACCTCTGGTTCCTAAACAAGCACCATCTGAAACCCAAATTCAAGATGGTCACTCTGAAATTGGTGATTCAGTCTTTACAGTGGAGAGACTAACTAGCTTCCTTAGACCTCAAAGATGCATACTTTCATATCCCCATCAGGTTGTTCCACAGGAAGGTTCTGAGGTTCAGACTCCCTTCAGAGCACTACCAGTTTGCAGCTATGCCTTTTGGCCTGACATCCACACCAAGGGTGTTCACAAAATGCCTGGCTGTAGCGGCAGCTCATTTAAGAAAGAGGAGGATAGCAGTATACCCATATCTGGATGACTGGCTCATAGTAGCAAAGAACCCTCCTCTTGTGGAGGAGGTCCTCTCCCTAACAAAAGACACTCTTCAATCTTTGGGACTCATTATAAATCAAAAGAAATCCCATTTAGTACCAGCTCAGCTCCTTACCTTCATAGGAGCACAGCTGGACACATTGCACAACAGAGCCTTTCTTCCTGTGGAAATGATTCAACATTTTCTGTCAGTTGCAAACTCTTTTGTCCTGGGCCAGCCCAGGCCAGCCAGACATTTCCTGCAGCTCATGGGCCACATGGCATCCATGGCAGCTGTGGTCCCAGGGGTCATGTTCAGAATGAGGGACATTCAGAAGTGCCTAAGGTCTCACTGGTCCCAAAGCAAAAATTCCCTGTCCAAACTGGTCCCTGTCACAAAAAACTTTCTTCAGTTTCTGGACTGGTGGAAGGACACTGCCAACCTGTCAGTAGGAGTCTTCCCTTCCAGGTTTCCTCCCCCTCCAAAATCATCACTACAGATGCTTCTCTTCTTGGATGAGGAGCTCACATGGATGACTGTTCTGTCAGTGGCTCCTGGACTCCACAAGAGTCACAGGCCCACATCAGTCTGCTGGAACTCAGGGCCAGTTATCTGGGTCTCAGAGCATTTGCTTCAAAGATAAAGGGACACACCATCCAAATCAGAACAGACAACACCACTGCTATGTTTTACATAAGTCCACCATCCTATGCCTAGAGGCCATGAGGATTTGGGGCCTAGTCTATTCGTTGGGAGTCAGTCTGTCAACCATACATCTCCCAGGAAAAGACAACACCCTGGCGGATGCCCTCAGTCGCATCAACCAGGGACACAGCGAATGGTGCCTGAACAAACAAGTGTTGACCACAGTGTTCAGGAGGTGGGGCACACCAGAAAAGGATCTGTTTGCCTCTCACCTGAACCATCAACTTCCTCTGTTCTGTTGCAGGCCCCCAGCACTGGGAACTCTTCCAACAGATGCCTTAGCTCTGGAGTGGACAGGAAAGTTCCTTTATGCCTTTCTTCCCTTTTCTCTGATTTTCAGAACTTTGTTAAAACTCAGAAATCAGCCTGCAACAATGATTCTGGTGGCACCAGATTGACCAAGGCAGGCATGGTACCCTCTGCTGATGTCCATGTCCTGCAGCAAGCCTATCCATCTACCTCTCAGTCACTCCTTCCTGTCTCTTCCCCAGACAGGGGTGTCATACCCAGATCTGATACCCCTTCGCCTCAAAGCCTGGCTCTTGAGTTTTTTAGTGGCCATTACCTCTGCTAGAAGGATCTCAGAGTTACAGGCCCTATGCACTGAGCCCAACTTTTTTATTCCCAACAGGGACAAGATTGAGCTCAGGACTAACAGTAAATTCTTGTCTAAGGTGGTCTCTGAGTTCCACCTTAATCAATCCATAACTTTGCCTGTGTTCTTTATGGAAAAATCCACACCAGGGGAGCAGAAGTTCCACAATCTGGATGTCAAAAGGACCCTGCTCTACAACTTGGAGCACACCAAGCAGTCCAGGGGCTCTTCCACACAGCTGTTTCTCACCTATGGGGAGGTAGGTAGAGGAAGGCCAGCCACTAAGAGAACTATATCCCACTGGGTAGTCTTCTGCATTTGATTCTACTATGACAAGGCTGGTAAGCAGTCCCCTGAGTGCCTCAGAACCCACTCTACTAGGGTACTGCTGCATCGGTGGCAGCTGCTAGGGACATTCCCCATTTGGAAGTCTGCAGAGCAATTACTTGGAAGACTGTGCACTCTTTCACTAAGCATTACTGCTTAGATATGCTGTCTAGATCTGATGCCAGGTTTGGCAAGGCGGTACTGCAGAGCCTTTTTTCTAAATAGGTTCTCTACCCGCCTCCCAGCTGTACTGCTTTGTAGTCTGCAATAGTTACTGATGCTAAAGGACCCCAGGGGTAAGAAGAAAAAAATACTCACTGTAGTAATCTTCTTTCTTTCAAGGTGTCCTTTAGCATCAGTAAGCTCCCACCCATCCTCCCCTGATAACCTCCAGAAGAAGGCTCTGACCTTTGCCTTAATTATTCAGTACATTAAACTTTGGATTGCATTTTGAGCAAAGTTGTTATGGTTCTGTTTCTGGTTATTATGTATGTTTTTATTCTTGTTGGTTCTTTCCAGTGGGGCATTTGCCAATTCTATCTTCGAAAAAATTCTGAAGCTTCCTTCCCTCTCTCAGCTGAGCACATTCTTTAGCTTCCATGTGATTGGCTAATTCATAAAGCTCATTACCATACATTCCACCTCTGGGGCAATGCTAGCTATCCAGATGACTGCTGTAGTTACTGATGCTAAAGGACACCTTGGAAGAAAGAAGATTAATACGATGAGCAATTTTTTTCTTTCGGGAAATTGCCCCTTGATAGTCACTATAATGTGACCTCAAGGCCAATTTGTCCTCTATCAAATCAGACCTCCTCCAACGATGCTCTAACCTCTGGCCCTTAGTCTTTAATTCCCTGAGCTCCCCATCAAACCAAGGTGGTCTCTTGAGAGTAGATAAGGGCCATACACAGACAGGCACGATAGCATCGAAGGTGTCGGTGACAGCCCTGTTATAGGCAGCCACAGCCCATTCCACAGCTATCACACATGCAGCTTCCACACTCCGTAGGTCCAGCACCGCTTGTAGTCCCATTGGGAACAATCCTTGTAAAGAGCAGTACTAGACCATCTCCACAGAGGAGGGACTCTCAGGGAGGACCCCCAAACACGAACCTCATGGTGCTGTGATCCGACCAAACCACTGGATCAATCCTGAGATCTACAATTTCAAGCCCCAGTGTGAACACCAGGTCCAGCGTACAAATGGGTCGCTGAGGTAATAACCTGCAACAGACCCAATGCTTCCGTACCGTGTAGGAGGCCGCAACCACATGATGAGAGTTTGTCATCAACCCAGGCGTTGAAGTCCCCCAGAATCAACCATCTGGGGGACTCCAACACCAGGCCAGCAATGAAGTCTCCGACCTCCTGCAGGAATTCCCTGTCCCCGCTAGGCAGATGGTAAAAAAGCAGGATCCTGCAGCCTGTGCCAGGGCCACCTTGCATGGCCACACACTCAAAGGACCTGGTAGGACCCATCGGTAGCACCAAGAGGTTCATGTTGGATTTAAAACAAATGGCCACTCCCCCACCTCTGTGATCCTTCCTCGGGCCATGTATCGTGGAGTACCCAACTGGAATCACTGTCTCCAGTATGGGGCTAGCATTTTCATCCTGCCAAGTCTCTGTGATGCAAGCCAGGTCTGCCAAAGAAATCAAGTCCGCCATTATAGTGGTCTTGTTTCTCATTGATCTGGCATTGCAAAGCATTGCCCGGGTCAGATGAGTGGGAGCTGCTGGACCATTGACAACTTGCCCACCCATAGTGGAGCCCTTGAATATGGGTAGGAGACAGGGAGACCCCCTCTCCTGTACCCATTTCACCCCAGGGCACCTCATGAACCTCATCATCCATATCGCCACACCCCTTGGCTACGTTTAACCCCTGAAACACCCTTATCAAGTTAATGCATTAACAGCCATAGTGGCACTGACCAGAATTTCTTATAAGAGTCATTTCATTTTCATTTCATTTTTTATTTTATACTGAAAGGTCTGTGAGCACAAGTGCCTGTTTTCGCAGACGTCCAGTTTCAAGGAACAAAACACAAATAAACATTGAAATATAATAACATACAAACAAATAATTATACAAACTCTAGAAATAAAAAATCGTTTAAAACAACTACAGACAACATCAGAAGATAACTTTTGCTCTAGTAGTCCCTTAAAACCTACAACTCTACAGCAATTAATAATATTACTAGGTAATTGATTAAACAACCTAGTAGTTTTAAACTGTGTAGAATTTTGTGCAAAATTTGTTTTAAACATAGGTAGTTTAAACTGATTTCTAGAACTAGATCTAGTAAAACTGGAAGACATGTTATTGGGGAACAAGCTAGCAACACTGTTTGGAACACAACCTAATTGAATTTTACGTAGAAAAGTCAATGCTCATTATTTTCCCCGATCTCCTGATGACCAACATTTACTCTGTCAATAAATCAAGTCCATGTAATTCACCACCCGTGGTGGAACCAGAAACAAGCTCTCATGGGTCTGAGTGCATTTCCTGGTCAAAAATTAAGTAATAATGACCAAGAAGCCAGTTATTTCAGAGGATTAATGACTGGTTGTGGAGATGGGGGTCACGTCCCTTAAATTTGTAATTAATCCAATGCAGTGACTGGCTTCAAGGTCATTAATGTGATCATAAGTCTAGTCACAATAACAACTTTCGTTTTACCATTTTTTTACTTGCTTTCAGGTTTTGAGCAGAGTGGTGCAAACAATGCATGCCACACAGCATCAGTTGGCAGCTGGATCACTCATTTCTATGACATTAATGACCAATCCAGTAGCCAATCAGGAGCCTAGCTAGGCTCATGAATAATTAGTTAGACGTATAATGACAAATAAATAATAAATAAAATAACCCTCCTCCCCCAGCAGAATACAGTTCAGACATCAGTCCAGCCTGCTGCCCTGCAGCTGTCGTGGTCACTGACAGTGTTCACCCAGGTGCCAGCCCCCCCCCCGCTTGAAAAAATCCGCCACACCAATCCCAATCATCCTCATGGGTCTGTAATATAATAATTAAGTTCAGAAGGAACTCTAGCTCCATCAGTCCCCTGTTCATTAGCAGGAATTCATAAATTTGCTGTGTTGGGAGGTGGGGGCAGACTTCACGGGCAGACTAGATGGCTCAAACTGTCCTCTTCTCCCATCACATTCTTATGATCTTCTTCGACATACAGCTCTTGCAGCAGGTTACACCATTAGGACTGAAGCCGTCAGGCGTCAGGACCCCACGGAAATTTTCTAGCTAGCAGTCTTCAGCGGGGACCACCTCCGACCGTCGGTCCCGCCCGGCCGTCAGGCGTGGTACATGAGCGATCCACGAGAATCCCCAGTTCATCTCGCCGCTGACTTTGCATGTCTCAACCTCTCGGTTAGTCTAGCGTGACGACCAGGAAAACTTCCAAACTTTACAAAATACAACTCTCTTCAGTCGTTTTTGGTCTGATGTCTCTCCAACGTCAGTGGAGGGCCATTCTTGGAAGTGTGCCTGTGGAAAGCAGATTCCTTTCGAAGACCCTCATTTGGTCTGCGTTCATTGCCTGGGTCCAGACCACGACACCCAGGCTTGCTTCTTCTGTCAAGGCTTTAACAGCCGTATGAGAATCCACCGACAGAAGGCCCCCCAGGCTTTCCTCCTCGAAGAAAAACTTAAGGCCATGGAACCTTCCTCCAGGGGGGAATCTTTGGGGAAGTCACACAGGCACTATG
This sequence comes from Neoceratodus forsteri, assembly GCA_016271365.2. Classification (NCBI taxonomy): domain Eukaryota; kingdom Metazoa; phylum Chordata; order Ceratodontiformes; family Ceratodontidae; genus Neoceratodus; species Neoceratodus forsteri. The sequence continues at coordinate 523,894,370 of CM057458.1, forward strand.
AGAAGCACAGGGAGAAGGTGAGACCTAGATTCCCCTCCAGGGCCTCGGACTCCCGCAGCTCCGGCTCCAGGTCAGACTGCTCTCCGTTGAGGGCCCGCTCTCAGCCTCCCCCGGTTGTGGTCAAGTCAGTCAGTGGTTCCTCTACTCTGCAGCCTGCCAAGACCTCCAGGCCCATTTCCTCGGCTAAGGCCTCGTCCAGGTCTGGAGAGTTTCACAAGTCTTCCTCCCGGCATTTGGCCCCCGACGTCTGGTCAGTCTCCCTACCACCGCCACCCCAGCGCAAGACCAAGGAGCTGACCTCCCTTAAGCGGACGTCGGACCCAACGTCGGCCCGCCCGACATCGGCCAAGGTACACAAGCACTCCAGGGAACCGGCAACCATTCATCACCCGTCGCTGGTCAGGCATTCGCCCCCCAGGACGCCGGTGGGGGAACCGGCGTCAGACACCGCAGTCAGGAGGACAATACCACTGCCTACCAACGTCGGTCGGGAGGCGCTGTTGGAGGAGGAGTCTGCCCAGCCCGAGGACCAGGCGGGCGATCCTGGACCCATCAAACTCCCACGGGAACCCTCTCCAGACGCGGAGACCCCCGGGGAGCCGACGCCCGGCCCCGATGACAGGCCACCAGCGCCCAGTCCGTTGTCGGGCCTAAACTTGGCAGAAGTGAAGGAGCTCTTCACCTTCTGGTGGGACACTATCAAAAAGGATGTGGTCACCACACAACCTCCTTCCACGCCCGCTGTACCCCTGATGCCTGCACCCCCTCCTTCACCCAGGGGATCAGCAGGGCAAGCACCTTCCCCCCCAGGAGCCAGCAGCACCTCCTAGGGGTAGATCTTTGGAGAAGAGAAGGCCTCCGTCAAGATCCTCTTCAGGGTCACCCAGCCCCAAGAGACCCAGAAGACGTCGGTATTCACCGTCCATGGAGGGTTCCAGATCTGACATCTCTGAATGCTCCAGGTCTCCTTCACCAATCAGCATCCCCTCTCCGGACCCACGCAACCTCCCTAGGTCTCCTCTGGATGACCCCTCGTTCTCCGAAATAATGAGGCATATTCAGGAGAACATGGGATGGGATGCCGAGGAGCTCGACCCGGAAAGACTACGCCTTGCCCGCTACCTTCGGCAAAAAGACCCCAAGCCTGTGGTAGTGCCACCCTTGGTGGACACCTTAGTGGACATCACCAAGGCAGCGTGGAAGCATCCACATTTGACCCTGGCAATGCCGAAGAAGGCTGACCGCCTGTACAAGGCCCCAAGGGAGGACCAGTACCTGGCTAACCATCCTCTGGCTGACTCCCTGGTCATTACAGCATCTCATGACCGGTCTCAGAAACTGCAACATTTGAGCATGCAGCCACCGGACCCAGAGTCCAAGCAGTTGGACGTGCTGGGCAGGCACATGTACGCGGCCGTGACTTGCGCCATTAGATCATTGAATTACCTTACCCACATGGTTCAGTTCCAGAACGCGTTGTGGAAACAGGGACAGGACCTGGCGGAGAAACTGCCAGACGGTGGCCAAAAGGAGGAACTCCTGCAACTCCTCCATACGGGTTCAGACGTGGGGACACAGGTGCTCAGAGCCGCATATGACTCTTCGGACTCTTCGGCCAGAGCGGCAGCCTCAGGCGTGTGTCTCTGGAGACACTCATGACTTCGTGTCTCCGGGTTTACCCCGGACATCCAGAAAAATATCATGGACGCTCCTTACTATGGTGAAGTTCTGTTTGGTGAAGCCTCGGAAAAGGTGATCACCAAATTGCAAGAAGCCAGGAAGGCGGTTAGATCTGTCCATGCCATGTACAGATCTAGACCTAGTTCCTTTCGTAGGAACCAGAGTCACTTTCGCAGCCGGACCCAAAGGCAACAACCTGGTTCTAGCCAGCATCAGAGGGGCTCCTTCTCTCAGAAAGCCCAGGCTAAGACATCCTCAGGCAGAGGCCAACGAGCCACCAAGTCGGCCCAACCTGCAGGATCCAATGCTGCCACAGCATGACTCCTTCCCGGCCCCCGCCCCTCCTCAGGATCAACGGGAAACGAAGGTCGGGGGTCGCATCTCGGACCACCTGCCAGGGTGGCGGTCGATCACCACCGACAGGTGGGTGCTACAGTTGGTCGAAAAAGGCCATTATATAGAATTTGTAGACAACCCTCCCACAAGGCCTCCTCTGCTCTCCCGTTACTCGGGTCAGCACGCCCTGCTCATACAGCAGGAAGTGCTCATGCTTCTACAAAAAGAGGCTTTGGAGCACGTTCCAGGGAACCAGAAAGGAACAGGATACTATTCACACTTCTTCCTGGTTCCAAAGAAAACAGGGGACCTCCGTCCAATTTTGGACCTCAGCGACCTCAATATGTCAGTCATTTACAAGCGCTTCCGCATGGTGACCCTTCTGGGACTAATCCCCATGCTGAAGTAGGATGCTTTCTTGGCGTCCTTGGACATGTAAGACACTTACCTGCACATCCCTATTGCTCAGCGCACAGGAGGTTCCTGCGCTTCAAGTTTCTCAGCCACCATTATCAGTTCTGAGCGCTTCCTTTCAGGCTGTCATCAGCACCCAGGGTATTTGCCAAGTGCATAGCAGTCGTGGCAGTGTCTCTGAGGAGACAGGGCCACTATGTGTTCCCGTACCTGAACGACTGGCTTCTCATGGCCTCCTCCAAGGAGGCATTGCTGATAGCCATTCAGCATACTCAGACCCTTTTTCAGTCTCTGGGCATCCTAATCAACTACGAGAAGTCTCTCCTGGTACCGTCCCAGAAACTGCAGTTCATAGGGGCAGTTCTGGATACCGTCAAGGGGAAAGCTTTTCTTCCCGAAGATAGAGTGGAATGCATCCAATCCCTCATAAGGGACCTATCAGTGAAGAAGACCGTCCCAGCCAGATTGGTCCTTCGCCTGCTCGGACACATGGCTGCGGCCATTCCAACAGTCCTGATGGAAATGGGACCAAAGGCAAGACCATCTGCAGCATCCAGTCAGAATCACGAAGGCTGTGGTTCGGGACTGGCAATGGTGGCTATATCTGGGAACCCTCTCCATGGGGGTTCCCTTCACAGCGCCGTCCCTGGTGATAATACTCTCCACAGATGCCTCAGGGCTGGGATGGGGAGCGCAGTTGAACGGGGTGAGGTCTCAGGGAACATGGACTACCCAGGAATCTCATCTCCATATCAACATATTGGAGATGAGGGTGGTCCTTTATGCCCTGCAAGCCTTCCAGTCGGAGTACTCTTCTGTTACAAACAGACAATACTGCGGTGATGGAGTACCCCAACAAACAAGGAGACACACACTCCTACCCCCTTTGCAGGGAGGCCATGAGGGTGTGGGAATGGGTAATACGACACGGTGCAAACCTCATTGCAGTTCACGTTCCCGGAGTGGACAACACTGTCACAGACAGCCTGAGTCATTCCCAGGCCAGAGTCCACGAGTGGGAGCTTCTGCAGGAGGTGGCAGAGGATCTGTTTCACAGATGGGGCACTCCAGAATTGGATCTATTTACGTCCCCATCCAATGCAAAACTGCCCAATTTTTGCTCGCTAGATCCAGGGCATGGTGTTTTCTGGCAAGATGCGTTGTCCCTCTCCTGGGCGGGCAGATTCCTCTACGCCTTCCCTCCTTTCCCGTTGATCCAGAGAGTCCTTCTCAAACTTCACAGGGAGCACGCGACGCTTATCCTGATAGCGCCTTTTTGGACCAGGCAAACTTGGTTCCTGCTTCTGAATCAGTTGTCCCGGGAACCTCCGCTTTCCTTGCCAATCAGCTCCTACCTGTTGTCTCAGGAGAAGGGTTCACTAGTCCACCCGGACTTACGATCATTGAACCTACATGCCTGGCTCCTAGAGACACAGCCATGATGCGACACAGGGTCTCACAAGAGGTGGCAGACATGCTTTCTGCCACCAGAAAACCGGCAACACACGCAGCATATGCCATGAAGTGGCACAGGTTTTGCCTGTGGACTAAAACGCGCAGTTTCTGGCACTTAGACTGTCCTGAGAAGCTGGTTCTGGAGTACCTGCTTTCCCTTTTTCAATCTGGGCTTACTCCTCGATCAAAGTGCACCTTTGTGCAATCTCTGCTTATCATGCCCCCATAGGCCATCGCATGGTGGCCCAGTTGGATGCTACTCGTGCCTTTCTAAGGGGGGTCCTCCACCTTAGGCCGCTCATAAAGGATCCTGTCCCTCCTTGGGACCTGCCCTTCATCCTGGAGCAGCTTACACTGCCACCCTTTGAACCAGCCGCGGATTGCGAGCTACGTTTTCTGTCGTGGAAAACGTTGTTTTTAGTTGCTGTTACTTCGTCGAGAAGAATCTCCAAATTACATGCTCTCATGTGCAAAGAGCCTTATTTAATTTTCCTCCAGGATAGGGTATCCCTGAGGACAAATCCTAAGTTCTTGCCTAAGGTGGTTTCAGCCCTTACCCTTAATCAGGACATCGATTTACCAGTGTACTTTCCCAAGTACACCAATCGAGGAGAAGCACTGCTTCACACCCTGGATGTTCACAGGTGTCTCAGATATTATCTGACCAGAACCAAACAGCTCCGGAAAGCGGAGCAGCTGTTCGTATCCTTCGCTGTGAGGATGAAAGGGGCCCCCGTTTCAAAGCAGACCCTTTCACGCTGGCTCATTCAGTGTATCTCCTTCTGTTATGACAAACGCAGAAAACCCTTGCCAGGAGCGGTCAAGGGCCATTCCACCAGAGGAGTGGCTACCTCCTTCGCAGCACTGAAGAATGTGTCCACTTCAGCTATCTGTGCTGCAGCCACCTGGAGTCGGTGCCTACTTTTATCAGGCACTATAGTCTGGACATCGCCTCAAGGCGAAGGGCTGGTTTCGGCCTAGCCGTCCTCCAGGGACTTCTGTCTTAGGCCCAGAAGGGGTCTTATTCTCCATCTTTCCTCCTCCCGATGGCTTTTTAAGGTCGCCATTGCTTGGGAATCAGTCCTAATGGTGTAACCTGCTGCAAGAGCTGTATCTCGAAGAAGATAGTACAGTTACGTAAGAACTTACCATAACAGTAGATCTTCGAGAACAGCTCTTGCAGCAGGTACCTTCCCGCCCACCATTCCCCCTTGGAGGGGTTAGGTTATAGCCTAACATCTGTCTTCCAGGATGGAACGATTGGTGTCTTAGTCTTGGCCATCTGATGGCGGATCCTCGGTCTCCTCTTCTGATGTCATCCAGCGACCGGGAGTCTCCGGCGGGAGAACTGGGGATTCTGGCAGGACCGCCTCCTTATGTACTACGCCTGACGTCGGGGGTGGGACCGACATCGGAGGCGGTCCCCGCTGAAGACTGCTAGCTAGAAAATTTCCGTGGGGTCCTGACGCCTGACGGCTTCAGTCCTAATGGTGTAACCTGCTGCAAGAGCTGTTCTCGAAGATCTACTGTTATGGTAAGTTCTTACATAACTGTACATTCTTATATAAATGTACTAATTTATAGGAATACCCTGCCCACTCTAATATCCAACTATCCTGGGTACCCTGTAATTCCCATAGTAATCAGAAATTTGTCTTTGCTTATCTTGAAGGCCTGTGCTGTCTTTTTACCACTGTCTCCACTAGAAGTTTATTCCCCATGCTTACAACCCTCAGGGGAAAAAAAGGGCTTCCTAATGTTACCCTTTTACTTACCACATCTGAGCCGAAGGGCATGTCACCCTTTCCTGCTGGAGCCCACCAGATAATAAAACATTTCCACTTGTTTGATCTTGTCAGTACCCTTGCATATGCAGAAGACTAAACTCTTGTGCCCTCTTAGCCTTATTTTCTCCAGGGTAGACATGTTAAGGGCCTCCATGCTCTCTTAAGTTTTGATCCAGATACCTCTGATTGTTTAAGTGACCCTGCATTGCAGTCATTCAACTTCCGTAATGTTCTTTTGTACTGAGTAGCCCAGAACTGGACATAGTCCTCCAGCTAGGTCCTGACCAGGGTGTTTAAATGGCAGGATTACCTTCCCTGCTGTTCTGGTCACCACCTTTTAAACACTCAAGAATTCTGCTGGCCTTTATGACAGTGGTGATGCTTTGCTTGTCTTGCTTCAGCCCCTTGTCTATTTTGAGCATTAAATCTTTTTTCACATTTCCACTACATCAAGAGGAGCCCCACACAATTAGGTAGTATCTCTGTTTTTCTCCCCCAGGTGTAGCACCTTCCATTCGGCTATACTGAATCTGAGATTTCCGGAGTTTGACATAATATCCAACTTTTTCAGTTCCACCTAATGTTTGTTCCTATCATCATAGAAGTTTGAAAACTTAACCAGCTTAGTATCATCTGCCTTGTGGAGACACCAGCTTTCAAATTTATTTTTACTGAAAATGTTGAACAGCACTGGCCACAGCACCAGTCCTCGAGGGACACCACTGAGTCACCCTCTCCACTTGGAGTAGTGCCTGTCTACCACAACCCTCCACTTCCTATCCCCAAGTCAGTTTACAATCTGGTCACATCTTCATCCCTGGCCTTGGATGCCCCCCCGTCTCCCTGACCAGGGAGCTGACTTAACTACCCTCGCTGGAACCATGGCACTGAAAACTGGATTCCTTTTTCAAGAACTTCACCACTGATGTACCATCTGTCTGAACAGCTTATCGACAGGGAGCCCTTCAAACTAAAATGTCTAGCATACATACCTCTGTAACCCCTAGGTGGCGCTATCCCAAGGTCTACTACCCCTGCCTGCTTGGCTAGTAGCAGGTTAAGGGGCCTGAGTTCTGAAACAGGTGCCTCCACCTGGAGGTCAGGGTTGGTAGTGGTCAAGCTAACCTGGGCACAGCCCTCTGGGACACTTTAACCCCCCTCTTTCCCCTCTAGTGGCCTGAATACTGTACAATAATCACTTTCACAATACCCCTGGTACACCATACAGTTACCCACACTGTTTGCACTTACCACCAGGGCTGGTTCCTCTAGCTTGACCTTAACAACAGTACAGTACTATGAGCACAAACTGGAACCACAGTCAGATTACATGCAGAAAAAGTTAGATCTGATTTATTCAGGGGACTTGAACAAGGAAGGGGCAAAATCAGGTTAATTAGCTTAAAGGTTATATCAATCAAGCAGTTATGCATGTGCGTTGAGTCCCCCCCATACAGTCACACCTCTGGGTATCCAGGTGGAGAAGAGATGGGCTAGCCAGGACTGTTGCCCAGGGTTGCACCTGGTTGGGGCCCTGTGATGGAAAACACAACATGCACAGTACACATTATTTGTAGTCTGGAGTCAGTGGGCTCAGTTCATAAAGGAAACGAAACAACAAGACAATCAGATGACACGCTCAGATTAAGCTGTTGTTGCAAGGGAGCTACCATGATATTTACTAACGATACCCAAGGCTGGACGAAAATCAAGACTGCAGGTGGTTGATCTGGAATGCCAGGAGAAGCAGGGCCCACACAAGTCGCAGAGGCGTTGTTCCTGTTCAAGCGTGGAGCTGGGGGCTGATCCCCAGGCAGGTCTCTCGACGATGGCTTCTCTGTGCAGTGGGTAGTCTGGCTGGGCCAGTCTGGCAAGGGCCAGACTGCATGGAGACAAATTCGGATGCAGTCCATTCTGGGCTGGATAGAGCTTCCAGCAAGCAGAACACAGTTCACATGGTGGGGAACTAACTCACAACCCACTAGCAGCTCACAGCACATTTACATGTACAGGAATTCTACTGTACCAGGCAAAGCACTCCCTGGTCACAATTACAAAGTCTCTGCACACACCGGGAGCTTAGGGGTAGCTGGAACTCCTGATAGGCCGATCGCACTCAGCAAAATCTTCGGTCTTCTTCAGGTTGAGCCTGGCCCACTTCATTAGCTTACTTTAGTCACACAAACTTGAATTTTGACCAAAATAATTCTCTTCTGTCCCTCTCAGGAGCAGCAGCAGACATGCAAGCCAAAAACTCAGCCCTTTCACAGTTTTCCCATGCGAATCCACTCAGGATTGCTGCCCAAAATACACTTGAGTGCTTCTCATTTCACTTCCCAGCTCAGAGCTAACTGAAAACTGCCAGCAGCCCGGGACTTCCCCAAGATCCAAAAGATTCGGTTGGTTGATTTGGCTGTCAGTCAAAGCAAGAACTCCCCCTTCAGTTTTAAAAAAAGGCGCAAAAATGTCAAAACTACAATTCCTACAGATTTTGACTTCAGACAGCTCCTCTAGTCCGGCTACATTTTAGGTCCCACTAGAACTGATTGGTCCAATTTGCAGTCCAGGACCAAGATAGTGGAGACAAACAAAACAGTCCTTGCTACAAAGAAAGCAAATTAGACAAACTACATTATCATTATCACTCTAAATGATTTTCAGTAAATAGTTACATCTTTCAACAGAGCTCCCTCTCAGATTACTTAAGCTGCAATTAGACAGCTCTTAAAGAGACAGTTCACAGAGGCTATACAGGCTCTGGTAATCACATTTAAACTGCTAAAACGCAGGACACCAGCCTGGCAGTGAGCATGCAGACAAACTCAAGGAAGATTTTTTGGGAACCCCCATTTGTAGGGGGGGTTACATATCTGCCTCCTCCCTTTTCTCTGCCCAGCTCAGTGCTCCTAACTTTAAGATCCCAAGCTGAGCCCATACTAGGTACCATATGATGAAGAAGACAGGGCATTAGACTGTAAAAAAGGTGAGTGGCAGTCCTCAGATGAGGTACTGTACCCAAAGACTACTCCTCGGACTGGAACTTCCCTTGAGACAAGCTGTCTACCTTGATGAAGCAGACTTTCAACACACTAGATATGGAGGAGGACACTCAACAGACCTCTAAGAAGAAAAAGGCGGGCCCTCTAAAGAACACCAACAAAAGGGACCAAGCCGGAGGTGTCACGTGATGCATCAGAGCTACAGTAGCACCAGTGTCTTGGAGTTCCAACACTGTCAGTCATTAATTAAGTCAAAATCAGGGTAATGCAACTCAAAACTCCAAACTTAAGCCTATCAGAGTTTAGAAGACTAATATATGGCATACAGCAGAAGATGACCAAAAATATGGATACTGAAGCTGGGATCGCGCCAATTATGCATACGCTGCCTCCCCTACTGGACTGAGACCAAGGGTCTAAGAGGCTGAAGCAGTACAGCTCTCCAGCCTCATCGGGAGGTCAAAGCACAATAGCAGCTACAGAAGCACTCACCTTAGAACGTTTCTTGAAGGAACTTTCTCAGTTAAAAGAAACTATGTTGGATTTATCCAGCGAGGTCAAAGCAATCAGGCTGGCACCAGAGGAGCTGTCACAGACAGTCAGAGACATGGAGGCCCACATGAGTTCTGTGGAAGATTGGTGCAACCCTATGGAGCCTGAGATGATCGTGCACTTGTGGAAAATTAGCTGACTTGAGAAGTGCATTGAGGATCAAGAAGGCTGGAGCAGACTCAATAACATAGTGATTGCTGGTCTGCCTGAGACGGGCAAAGGAGCCAACACTATATTCGTACAAAAATTGTGCCAAAAAATTGCCAGCCCCTAACCCAAAGGCCCACACTACATTATTGCGTGAGCCCATCAAGGCTGTCAGGCTGACAGCATTGGAGGGAGAGAAACCTAGACTGGTGACGGTTGTTGAATATCCTTGATAAAGTGCGCATTCTTAATAAAGTACAGGAAATAAAACAAATACTGTGGGAGGACCGCAAGCTTTTTCTGATTCAAGACTTGAGTCTGCAAAATCAAGAGAAACAAGCCACATACAAGGAGCTTAAATCTAAACTCTGTGCAGCCCATATCAAGTTCTGTGTACAGTATCCTGCACAGCTGATTGTCAGCACTAGTAGTGGGCAAAAATCATTCCAGACCACGGAGCAAGCAAAGAGGCAACTCACTCTAATCTTTCTAGTCCTGTTTAGAAATTCATGAATCTAAACTGTGAATCATTGAGTGGACTGACTGGCTCATACTGGCCCCTATTTCATTAAACTTAGTTATCTTCAAGTTGTCTCCCCCACCACCAGCCAGTATTTGAAATTAAGTACAACTGCTGGGGTACCGGGTCAAAACCGCGCATGTAAGACAGTGCGGTATTAACCGCGCTGTACATACAGTGCTTGAAATCACAGTGATGGGTAGAATAGCGATAGGGATTTACTGCTATCCCTGCCGCTGCACAGTGATGGAAGGAGAGAAGAAGTTGCCTTGTGCTGGGTGCCTGGTTGAACACTTCCATGGTAGAGTGGCTAGGGCACCAGCATACAGCGCAGTTGGGAGACCTGGGACCCTGGTTCGGCCCCGCCCCCAGGTCTCCCCTGCTGCAACTTTTACTGGCATTTTTTTTGTTTGTTTTGTTTAAATAAAACTCCCCCCCCTCCCAAGTTTCTCTCCTAGCCCCAAAGTATGCTCCCCCCGGAGTTTGTTATTTAAGTTTTGGGAGTGGGGGCAAAGATATACAGACCCATTGTTTGCAATGGGCATGGTGCGCTGAACAGGTCGATGTTTTGCCTGACTCAGTTTTCTTGCCGCACTGTTTCGCTGTGGCATTTTCAGCTGCGTGGGTTTAGCATACAGCAATATGACCCCATGCCACTGATGCAGTGCTGGTCTGTGAAACTTCGGGTGGTAGCAGGGGATCAGTCAGCCAGCCACCATGATGCAGCCATCCTAATACCTTAGAAGTGGGCACTTTTTAATTTAAACTCTTGGGTGTGCAATGTACTTGGGTTGGATTGACAGTGGCAGGCAAATAAGCTAGTGAACATCAGCAGACTTTTCAGTGTTGTAGCCACAGACATCATGGTGGCCTCCAGAGTAACAGTGTTTATGAAAGACCCGCTATTTTACAGAGCCCACAAATGATGAATCCTACGCATAGCCAATGACATTCATCCAGACCAACACACACTCTCGTATTTGGTGATAGTGGGGAAAATCTCCTTCTGCCCATTCTCATGGACTGATGTGGGGAGGGGAACATGCCTCACACTGGGGGTGTATGGGACAATATAATGTTGGTAGTGATGCTAGAGAGGGCCGACAGTTCTTATATAATGGCATGGGTGGGAGGACATAGCGTCAGCAGGGTATCTTTATTTTTGAATTATGCTAGTCGGGTGAACACACACTGGCCTGTATTGTAACCTGTTCGAGAGTGGTTATGGGTCTTGTACTGGGACTGAAGTGGCAAATGTTTCTGTCTGGCATGTTTTTGGATGAAATATTACATAGATACTTAGTTACATAGACACTGTTGGCAGATAAGGGCCTACGGCCCACCCAGTCTGCCCATTTTAGCTTGTAAGTTCAATTTATGTTTTCCTAGAAGTCTGTTGCCCCTTACTCCTGACCTCCAGAATTCCCTTATGTCTATCCCATGCATTCTTAAATCCCGTGATTGTTTCAACCCCCACTACCTCCTCTGGCAGGGTGTTCCACTTGTCCACCACCTGTTCTGTGAAGAAATTCTTCCTCATGTTTCCTCTGAATCGCCCTCTCTCCAACTTCATGTTGTTTACTGTTACATAAGTGTAACCCCCCCTACAAATGGGGGTTCCCAAAAAGTCTTCCTTGAGCTTGCCTAAAATGCTTACTGCCAGGCTGGTGTTCTGCGTTTTAGCAGATTAAATATATTGCCAGAGAGTGCCTGTATAGCCTCTGTGTACTGTCTCTTGAAGAGCTGCCTGGATTACAATCTTAATGTAACCCCTAGGTGGCGCTATCCCAAGGGCTACTACCCCTGCCTGCTTGGCTAGTAGCAGGTTAAGGGGCCCGAGTTCTGAAATGGGTGCCTCCACCCAGGTGTCAGGGATGGTAGTGGTCAAACTAGCCTGGGCACAGCCCTCTGGGACACTGTAACCCCCCTGTTTCCCTGCTAGTGGCCAAAACAGTACACAATAATTACTTTCACGATACCCCTGATATGCTTTGCAAATACCCACACAGTTTGCACTTACCACCAAGGCTGGTTTCTCCGGTTCAACCCTGGGGACCCCCTTTAAAACAAGGTTCGGCAGAGCAAATGGCAACAGTACAATACTTCGAGCACAAGCTGGAACCACAGTCTGGTTGAATGCAGAAACAAGCAGATCTGATTTATTCAGGGGATTTGAACAAGGGAGAGGGTAATCAGGTTAATTAGCTTAATTGCTCTATCAATTACACAGCTGTGCCTGCAGTCAGAGTCCCTAACACAGTTACACCCTCTGGGTACCCAGGTGGAAGAAAGGTGGACTAGCCAGAACCGTTGCCTGGGGTAGGCCGGCATTGTGGCCGGTCGGGCCCTGTGATGGAAAAAACAGTTTGCACAACACACTATTTGTAATCCGGAGCCAGATGGCTCAGTTCGTGAAGGAAACCAAACAACAAAGCAATCGGGTGACACACTTAAATTAAACTGTAGTTGCAGGGAGCTACCCTGGGGGTTACTCATGATACCCGGGACTGGACACAGGGTGGACGAAAATTGAGACAGCAGGTGAACTCTCCGGAGTGCCAGGAGAAGCAGGGCCCACACGATTCGCCGAGGCGTCATTCCTGTTCAAGCATGGAGCAGAGGGCTGATCCCTAGGCAGGTCTCTTGTCGATGGCTCTTCTCTGTGCAGTAGGGTAGTATGGCAGGGCCCTCGTGGCAAGGTCCAGCTGCATGGAGCTAATTGCGGATTCAGTCCGTTTGAGCAGGCTACAGTTTTCAACAAGTAGAACATAGTTTGCACTGTGGGGAAACACAGCACAACCCATTATCATCAAACAGCACATTTATATGTAATGAATTCTTACTATACCAGGCAAAACACTCCCCAGTCACGATCGCTCAGTTTCTGCTTAGACTGGGAGCTCAGAAGTTGCTGGGGTTCCTACCTGACCGATCGCATACAGCAAAATCTTTAGTCCTTTGCAGGTTGAGCCTGGCTACACTTTGGTGCCTTAATTCGATCTCACCACCTAGGATTTAGTCCGAAAGAACGTCTCTCTTCCCTTCCGGGTAAAGGGCAGACTTGCAGGCCTCAACTCAGGCCTTTCCCACAGTTCTCCCACTCAAAACTACGCAGATCACTGCTCGACCTCTCACAAGCTGCTCCTTTCTCAACTTCCAACTCAGAACTGCCTTAAACAGCAGGCAGCTTGGAGATTTCCTCCAGATCCAAAAGGTTCGGTTGGCTGATTCAACTGTCAGTCAAGCAACAGCTCCCCCTTCAGTTACAAAAAGGTGGCAACAGCCTAAAACTACATTTCCCAAGCCTGCATTCCACACAGTCCTTTCAGACAGGCTCCATTTTAGATTCCCCAGGTACTGGTTGGTCCAATTCCGCAGTTCGGAACCAAGATGGTGGAGGTAATCTGAACAGTCCTTGCTGCAAAGAAGTCAGGTTAGAACAAACTACATTATCATTCTCATTCTGAATTATTTTCATCAAATCGTTACATCCCTCAAAAAGAGCTCCCTCTGCACAATTAGCGACAGCAGAAACTGACCTGTTTTCCAGCAGCCCGGGCGGGACTCGAGCACACTCAGACCCCCTCCATTTTAATATTACTGCAAACTAGGTAGCTCTTAAAGTGACAGTACATAGAGGCTACGCAGGCACTCTTTATCAACACCATTTAAACTGCTTAAACGCAGAACACCAGCCTGGCAGTGAGCATTTAGGCAAGCTCGAGGAAGATTTTTTGGGAACCCCCATTTGTAGGGGGGATTACATTAATTAATCTAAAAGGGAGCTCTGTTAGAAGATATGCTTGTCTGCTGATCATTTGTTAGTGTAGTAATAATATTGCAGTTTGTTTTAACCTGCCTTCTTTGCAGCAAGGACTGTTCTGTTTATCTCCACCAACTTGACCCGGGACTGTCAGAATGGGCCAATCAGTACTGTTGGGACTCTAAAATGGAGCCTGCCTACAGGGGCTTGGTGGGGTCAAAACTTGTAGGAATTGTAGTTTTTGCATTTTGGTGCCTAAAATAACCTGGAGGGGGAGCCCTTGTTGTGACTGATAGACAGATCAGCCAACCAAACCTTTTGGATCTTGGGGAAATTCCAAAGTTGCTTGCAGCTAGTTCAGTTCTGAGTTGGGAAGTGAAGAGATAACAGCTTGAATGATTCAAGCACCAGCCCTGGTGTAGACTCGTGCGGGAGAACTGTGGAAAGGCCTGAGTTTTGGCCTGCATGCCTGCCTGCTATCCTGGAGAGGGAACGTGCGCCTTTTTTCTGACTGAATCCGAACTTGGAGAGCGAAGTGAGCCACTGAATTGTGACCAGGCTCCTACCTGAAGAAGACCGAAGATTTGCTGAATTCGATAAGCCTGTCTGGACTTCCAGCCACCTCTGAACTCCCGGATTGTGCAGAGACTCTGTAATTGTGACCAAAGAGACTTTTGCCTGGTACAGTGGAATTTCCTTACATGTGAATGTGTTGTGTGCTATAGTGGGTCATGATTTGGTTCCCCACTGTGGTTTGAATTGTGTTCTGCTTGCTGGAAGCTGCATTAGAATTTCCTTACGTGTAAATGTGCTGTGTGCTGCTAGTGGGTCGCGATTTGGTTCCCCACTGTGGTTTGAACTGTATTCTGCTTGCTGGAAGCCACATCCAGCCCCATGGACTGAATCTAAAATCATCTCCATTGGGCCTGGGCCTTGCCACATTGGCCCAGCCTGACTACCCGCTGCACAGAGAAAGCCATCGACGAGAGACCTGCCTGGGGATCAGCCCCCCACTCAACACTTGAACAGGAATGACGCCTCGATGATTCGTGTGGGCCCCGCCTCTTCGGGCACTCCAGCTCAACAAACTGCAGTCTCAATTTCATCCTGCCTGTGTCCAGTATCCAGTTTGGGTATCATGAGTAAATATCAGGGTAGCTCCCTGCAACAACAGTTAAATCTAAAGTGTTGTCATCTGTTTGTCTTGTTGCTTTTTCTTTCACAAACTGAGCCCTCCGGCTCTAGATTACAAGTTGTGTGTGTTGTGCATGTTGCTTTTCTTCCATCACAGGGCCCCAACCAGCTGCAACGTTCCTGGCTAGCCCACCATTTTCCTACCTGGGTACCCAGAGTATGTGACTGTGTGGAGACTTAAAGCACATGCATAACTGTTTGATTAATATAGCATTTTAGCCAATCAACCTGATTATGCTATGGTTGCCACCCATTCCGTTTCCCGTGGGACAGTCCCGCATTTTAAGGTGTCATCCTGTCTCCCATGCCCCCAAGCCGTGGGACATGAAATGTGCCACTTTCTGCCAGTTGTCCCGTTTTCTGCCATTTAAAAAAAAATTCCCATACCTGAAATCACCTCACTCGCTGAGTTGCCACCCCTCCTGAGACCCTGCAGCTCGAGAGCCTCGCGCCTTGGCCATGAGCAGAAAAGAAACAAACTAATGGCACCAACCATCGCGGCATGCTGCACTGCCCATCCAACTTAAGTTAAGGATTGGCGGTAGACAGTGCGACTCTTCTCCCGTGGCTTGCTTGGATTTGTGGTTTCTGTGGGCTTTTAATTTTGTCAGTCTTTGTCTTGGGGGGCTAAACCAGCAGTGTCTGCCAGCCAGTCGGGAATCGGGATTGGGGCGTGACGTAGGTTGGCATTGCAAATTCCGACACCAATCAGGTCCGCACCACCATGTGACTGCTGGCTGCTGTGTCATCAGGAGGTGTGGTTCCAAGGGTGGTGGCATGTTTAAATGCCGCCAGTTAAAGAGCCACCTTTACACTTGGGATGGAGGGATCGAGAAGCCAGCGGACACCAGGACAAGGCAGCGAAGAAGTCAGGAGAGAAGAAGCACATTCCGGGCTGCGGCAATCAGGCGAACTAACTGCTATCTGACTAAGCTGAGGAGATTCAAGGATTCAAGAGAAGACCAGAACAGCCAATCGGGGTGGGGAGTTAGCGTTTTTGGTGCTAGACAATGCCATCCAGGAGCAGAGGAGCTGGTAGGAAGGAGCCACAGGCAGCCTGTATACCAGTAACGCTGCCTGGTAATTTTCAGAGCTTGGCACCTGAGCGGAGACCCTCTGTGTCTCGCACAAATCTAATAAAAGAGCTGTATACTTTGTGCTTAGTTGCTTACTGTAAAATTACTGAGTGGGCAAGCCAACAAAGTGCAAAGGGTTTGACTCTGAGCTGCAGTTGGATAGGCAGCTTGGCATCAGCCTTAAAGACCTGTCTCTGATTCTGACCTGGGACTTTACAGGCTGAAACCTATCTACTGGAACAGGGCGTTCTGAAGAAGAAAATAGGGCACACTGGCAGTACCTGCTACTGCTGGGGACAAATTCTGCAGTCAGTCAGGTATGTGTACTTATCTTTTCTAGCCAGTGTGTTTTACTGCAGTGTGGTGGGGCTATGTGTGTGTGACGTCTCTGTTGGGGCTGCTGGTGGTGGCTTGCCAACAATTGAAAAACATTCAGAACAAACAATTTATTTCTGAAAAAAGCTGGGATCACAGAAAACATTAGAATTAGCTTGCTGTGTTTTACAACGTCTGCTTATTTCAAAGGTTTGGATCTCTACCTTTTTTCTGTGAGTCCAGCTTTTAGAAGAAATCTGCTTGCTTGTTCTAAATCTTCTTGGCTCCCAGCTTCAACCTGTGCTCCCTCTGGAAGCATAATACCTCTGTTTCAACTGTCCCTGATTTGCAAGGACGTCCCTAATTCTGCCTCAAAATGTTCCTCTGTCCCTCTTGACATTTGTGTTTTCATGACAGAACAGTGGGGAACTGTAAACACAAAGTAATGTCAGACATTAAGTCAGTCAGGGATGTGTACTTGTCTTCTAGCCATTGTGTTTTACTGTAATGTGGTGGATATGTGAGTGATGTCTCTTGGGGCTACTGGTGACTTGCCAACAATTGAGCAACATTCAGAACATAGAAAATACTGGATGGGCAACTATGCACAACCAGTGTGTTCTGTCACAGAGGGGTTCTGATTCCCTCTAAACTCGAGAGCAAAGCTTGAGAGGTCCTTGGGAATCAGAACACCAAGGTGGCAAAACACACTGGTTGTGCATAAAGTTGCTCATCCTGTATTTTTTATAGTGTATAGTGCTGTCTGAAACGTGTTTGTGAGTTCTTTTGCTTTCAAAATGAAACTGACTATGCAGTCTCTAGAGGTTCTAGAATGCTGTTCTACCACAGTAGGGTAGAATCACATTCCATGACCTTTGAACTGTGGTACAACAGCATTTTGAAAGGGATGGAATTTATAGAGGACAACACTCCACTATACACTATAAACTATTTCTGCAAAGAGCTGGGATCACAGAGAACATTAGAATTAGCATGCTGTGTTTTACAACATTATTGAATGTCTTCTTGGCTTGTTTCAAAGGTTTGTATCTCTACCTTTTTTTCTTTGAGCCCAGCTTTTAGAAGAAATCTGCTTGTTTGTTCTGAATGTTAAAAAAAATCAAAAAAGAAATAGTTTCAGGCACACACTAACCTCATAAAAGGGACGCATGCTTCAAGATGAATAAAAAAACTTTTATTTTAAATCCAAACCATTAAAATAATGCCACTCGTGCCTGACATGTTTCGGACATGGTGTCCTTTATCAAAGGCGTCCCTTTTATGAGGTTAGTGTGGGCCTGAAACTATTTCTTTTTTGATATGTTTACAGTTTTAGAGCATCACAGCCCAGTGCGCACATCTTTGCTTTGTATTGTTCTGAATGTTGTTGGCTCCTGGCTTCAACCTGTACTCCTTCTGGAAGCATACCTCTCAACTGATTTTCAAGGATGTCCCTAATTCTGCTTCAGAATGTTCCTGTCCCTCATGAAATTTGTGTTTTTATGACAGAACATTAAAAGTACAGGCTTGTTGTTGTTCAGAAAATGCATCTTACACTAGTCCCCTTGTTCTGTCAGCTTTCTGAATTAATTTTTAAAATGTATCCCTGGTTTATTTTTTTTAGCTTTGTCCCTTATTTATGTGAAAAAGGTTGCGAGGTATGCCTGGAAGAAAACACCCCGTTGTGACTTACTGCTGCTGCACATATCCTTCTGCCTTATTTTTGGCTTTTTTTGGTTTGTTGATCGTCCGTAGATAAGAGTGATTTTGCCCCTGGTGGCAGGTTGTCTCATGGGGCAAATACATTGAGGGGCACACAAAGAGACAACAGTAGCAGTTTGTACAATGCTGTTGTCTCTGGGCTGGCAGAGAAGCAATGTAACTTACTGTACAGTACTTTGGAAAGGCAGGGCAATGGGCATGACCACACAATAATTATGCCTCTTCTCTTGCATGCTTCAACAATCTGTGCACCTTGTAGTTCCTCCTTCAATGAGAATGATAGGCAGCATGTCTGCAGTCTGCATCAGCCAGACAAATATGCCATAATCCTACTATCATAAATGTAACTGTTCCAATCCTTCGTGTCAGTGCTGGGATTATAATTAATCATGGTGGCAGCCTGACAGGGGAAAATCACTCGTATATACAGCAGATAAAACAAGTTTACAATGACATTCAAATATAAAATGTCACAAAACGTTTATTGCAATGTGTGCACTATGGGAGGGCTTTAAGCCCGAGGTTCGATGGGCGGAGCAATAATGTCACTCCCCCATCGGGCTTAAAAGGTCATGCATCCTGGAGCCCATCCAGGATTAGTTTTTGGTTTGCTGCCAGAGACTCTGCCCTTCCTCGCTCCTGCCTTGGTTCTTCCTCCCCTCAGCTCACTTCCTTTTGCGATGCCTTTGACCGCCCGCTCACTGCCATTGGTGCTCCCTTCCCCTGTCCTTTTTTTTCCTCCACTCTCCTTTTGTTGTTTTATCAGTCCTGGCTCCCCATGCGGTTCGTCTCCCTCCGCTTCCTCTTGCTCTGGCTTTGCTTGCCCCTTCCACCTCTCTGCTTCTCCCCTCCTCTCCCTACTTCATTGCTGAGTCCCTGCCCCTCGCCCTAGTTGCTGCACCGTGCTGAAGCCCCTCGCATTCCTGGCTCGCTTCTGCATCCGTTCCTAGTTGGGTCTGCTCACTTGCCCTGCCTACTAGCCTGTCCTGTACCCGAGCCTCCGACGCTCTCATCTTGGGGGCCCTTCCCGCTTTCGCCTCGCTTCAGTGGTCCACTGCACACTCTCCTTCTCCTCCATTGCAGCATTTGCTCCATTTCAGGGTCGCTCCATCGGCACTCCTTGCTCACATTGCTTGCAGTTCCTGGTAAGCTTTCCCTGCCTTCCTCATTCAGGGCCTCCTCCCGCTGTACTCCTCTTGATGCTGCCCTACCCTGCCTGTTTCCAGCTCTCCGCATTGGGACTTTGGCCCCTGACACATTTGCTGGGAATCAGTATCTATGCCTGCCCTTCAGTGGCCCAGCATTGTTTCTCTTGCTCCTTGACCTACTAGTGATGGCAAAGGCATTCTTTCGCAGTCCTGGGCTCATGTGTTCGCAAGGCTCAGGATACATCTCTACGGACACCATATGCCGGCTTCCATGTGTTCATTTGGTCAGTGAACAGGTTGATTTCAAGTTGGACTCACTACCGTTGTAATTTCAGACCTTGCTGTCCTTGCTGGCACTTCTTCATCCTAGTCTATTGTGTACACTATTCAAGGGTCGTTGCTGCTGGGGGTGGGGGTTCTGCAGTGTAGTTTTGTTGCCACTCTAGATTTCAGCTGCATGATTTGCTCAGTTTTGCTGGTCTCCCTATTTCCTTGTCCGATACTTTCTTTTGGGGGTTCCCAATCCTGCATCTGGCCCTATCCTGCATTCAAGACTCTGGTCATCATTCACCACTTCTTATCTTGTACCAGCCCCTCCGTCCTTTGTCCTTTCATACCTCGCTTCCCTGTACCTGCCCCCATGGCCTCCGGTTCTCCTCATCTACTTCACTTACCCGAGTATGCCTACATTTTAGGTCGTATGCTACCTCATTGAACTGCCCTTACTTTGTCTGTCTTCTCTTGGACTGCGAACTCCAGTGGTGCTCAGCGTCCCTGTCCTTTATCATTTGTGCTGGCTCGCACTGCCCTTCTCCTCTATTTCCATTGCTCCATCTGTGTGCCTTGGCTGTCCAATCAGCTTGACTCGGCTGACTCAGTCTAGTACCTCACTTTCCTGCACCGGTCTCCATGGCTTCCATCCATCATCGTGCCTCCTCTCTTTCCTGCATGTTTACCCTCCTTGTCTTAATGCCTTTTCTCATTCCAGCCATCTTGGCTCCACTCTGCTCTGTTTTCCTTCTCATCATACCTCTTTCAGTTTTGCTCCTCATTTGCTCATCCTGAGTTGCCTCTGGTTCCTGACACGCCTTCTTTGCCTCGGGGTCTGCCTCCTTTTGAGGAGCCTCATTGCTTGCATCGCTCTCTATAGTATGATACCTTAATATACGTTCATTTTCAACTTCATTCCTGTCTCCTCCTCTTCCTGTTCCATACTGTCATCCTGGATTCCATCATATCGAGGCCTGCAATATGTTTCTTTTTTGGGCTTGCCTATCATGCTTCCTATGTCACCTCATCTACCTGTGGCATGTATCGAGTTCGTAATTCCAGTCATTCCCTCATCCTTACCTCACATTTATCTATTTCCGTTGCTTACTTCCTCATTGCACTGCTGCACTCCTGCTGCGATCATCATCGTCGGTCTTCCTCATTCTCTGTCTTCTTATCGCATCTGAATAACCCTCTCTCATCTGACCCCCATGGGTCTCCTCTTTCCCCTTGACTACTTGAGCACTCCCCATTGGGTCGATGCTACCTCATGTTCCTTCTTTGTTTTATGCTTTCTTTTGTTTGTTTTTTACCTATCTTGCCATCATCTTCCCTGCTTATATCCTTATTCAGCATCATATGTCCTTAAATCAAAACATCTGGATACCCTTGCTCCTCTGTCTTCTACATGGATATACTCCTTCCCATCGAGTACCCTTCTTGGGTCCCTGCTGCCTCATGTTCCTCTATCATCATCCTCCCCACTTATATCCCTCGTTAATGAACCATTCTCTTGACCGACATGCATCCTCAAATCAAACGTCGTCAGCCTGGAGGGAAGGCGACCTAGGCCTTGGATCCCCAGAGGTTTCCTCCTCAAAGGTTTTTTTTTCCTCTCCTCCATGCCAATGGTCATAATATTGGTTAGTGCTTTCTTCAGGTTAGTTAGTTAGGTTCTACTTTTGGATGGAGGTGGATGGTGGCCCTGGTTTCCCCCTCTCTCCTTAGGAAGTCAACCCTCATCACCTTTTTCAGAATTCATTCATCACCCTCGCCTCTTTGACGCTAGACATCTTTGGGTTTTCTTTTTGGGCTTCTTCCTAACCTACCTTTAGCTGACGCAATCATTCCCACTGCACCTGTTGGGGGGGAACCCTCCTCTAGGGTTCCTTGCGTCGTACCCCTACAGGGTGGTATATCCCATGGATAGAGAGGCGGAAAGTCACAAAGTAAATCAAGTCACACAAGCATCTCATATCTCATCCAGTTGCGTAAGCACATTGAACTACTAGTAATCCATCTCAAAGATCTATGGTAAAATACCCAGCTAGCCCCAGTAGTTATACACAGGAGCTAGCAGAGTGGCTTACCACCGATTCATCAAGATGGATTAGCCAGCCCAGAGGTGTAAAGGAAAAAATAAAGGGTTCATTGTGTTATATAACAATGAACTCTGCACTTTCTTGATTTAAGCCTCTGTGGTTTCGGAGTTTGCCAGTGTCAAGTACTGATTGTAGTGCTGTGTTGGCAATATTTCTTAACATGTGTGCTGCATCAGAAAATGATGTTAAAGGGGCACTGTCAACGTATTTGTCATCGTTTTTTCTAGGTTAAAACAAAACACAAGCCATGATTGCTTTCTTTCTCTGAGATTTCTTGAAGTTGCTGGTTGTTTAATCTGCCTCCTTGTTTATTAGAACTGAAATGCAGTGGAATATATTGCTATACACAGCATTGTATTGCTATACACAACATTGTTTTGCTACAGATTATTTAAACTCACTGCATGCATGCTTCCAGAACAGTAGACGCACCCGCCTCAAACTGTGCAGTCACCACCACTTATGATTCAGTAGTCTCCTCTACTCCCACTGCATCATGAGTAACTACTGTAGACTGTGTTGGGTTCCTGCATCCAGGAAAGATGCAGCTGTATTTAGTCAAATAATGTAACACTTTTGGTGTTGTGACATAACACCAGCATAGTTGACACTTGTTTTTTCAGTTTGTAAAAGCAACCAGTCACATCTGCAGTCTCCATAGAATAAGAACAATCAAATGTGTTTTTTTTAAGCCAAGGACACTTTGAGGCCATTGGGGTTGACAGTGTCCCTTTAGGCTGCTAAATACTATGATAGCAGTCAGTACATGTACTGTTAAAAAAACCTTGATGCTTTTTTCGCATCTGTTTGTCGGAGCCCACAGTCACCCATACAGCTCAACCCCACATTTAAATCCCATAAAGTCAAATAGTAACATTATGAAAAAAAGACAACATTATTTGTTAACATAATTTTATTGTGACTAACACAATCCGATCAATGCAGTCGTCATGGTTATTACTGTTTGAAGAAAAGACATGACATTTCAAGATTATTTTATTGCAGTCTCCCTTCTTTACCCATTGGAACAGATTTGCATAAAATGTGGCACATGTAGTCTCGTGTGGTAATCTCGTGCAGTAGCTCTCCTTAGGTGGCACTGCAGTGTCTGAGTCTGTCGTATGTACATGTCTTTGTTTTAATTAGAGACAGTTTGACACAATAAAGTGTGCAAGCCATCACAGGTGCTATTGGAACAGTATTTAAAATGCTCTAAATGTTTGGACTACACCTTTGTCATCTTGTAGCTGTAATGGTGGCTGTGGTGTTTTGCTTTTTCAGCTGTTTGGCTGTCATCATTGACAGCTTTTGTGGACCTTGCTGTAATATTGTCCGTTTCTTTTGGTAGCTGGGGGATCATTCAAACCAAGGGCTGTTGGATGTGCAGTACTCTGTCTCCAGACAGTCCGGCTGCTTGCCCTAATTTCTAAGTTTGGTCACAACCATTGCAAATGGTTGTGACCAAACTTAGATGGCCCAAGGAACATGAGAAGAATATGTAGCAAAGGCTCTAAATGCTGTTCACCGTTTGCCATGGTTTATGGTTAATAAGAAATATTTGGAATTGTTAACCATGTTAAGTCATCGTTTTCAGCATGTCTGGCTTTGTTTGGCGGCAGTGTATG
Source organism: Neoceratodus forsteri (assembly GCA_016271365.2). NCBI lineage: Eukaryota > Metazoa > Chordata > Ceratodontiformes > Ceratodontidae > Neoceratodus > Neoceratodus forsteri. Next base: position 523,917,475 of record CM057458.1, read on the forward strand.
TGTTACATTATGCTTTCAAAATTAGGGCTGAGGTGCAGCATGGGTGGATTAAACATTTTTTTTTTTCATGCTGTTCACTGCCTAGCTGTTCTGGTGATGGATTGTAAGTTATTTAACCTATGGCCAATAATGGCTGACTTTTGGTGCTTTATTTGGCTGCCGTGTATGGAAGTTGCGCTGTTCTTTCAGACAATAATTGGCACACGTGATAGTGCCTCCAATGAAGATAAGAGTTATATTGCATCAGTTATGTGTGTTGATGATCTACTAAAAGCATCTTGCAACATTTATGTTAACTGCACAGGTAAGTAAAGGGGCTTACAGAATGAAGCGATCTGCACTGACCGCATCTTCCAACAACAAGAGACTCTGTAAGTGGCAAGCTGTGTGGAAGACTGAGTACAACTGGGTCGAGAAGTGCAGTGACATTAAAGCCTCCTGCAGATATTGTAGATGAGAAATCCTGGTATCACACCGTGGACAAAATGACCTAACAAGACATGAGAGCACTGAGCAACACAATACCACCATCCAGCAAGCCAAACACAGCCATCTGATGACAAAGAGGGCCAGAACTACTAATGTGGATGGAACGGAGCTGAAGGTTACTGCAGCAGAAGCGGCTGAGGTGTTCCATACAGTGCAGCACAACATTTCTTACAATTCCTTGGACTGTGGGCTGAAGCTGGCCAGTCAGCTGTATGGGGACTCTGAGACTGCCAAAACAAATTTGCCTGTGGCAGAACAAAGGCTGAAGCCATTGTAGAGAATGTTCTGGGACCACATTCTCTGGAATGCCTTCTGAAAGACTTACAAAGTCCAAGGGTGGCATTTTCAGTAGCATCAGATGCTTCTAACAAGGGCTGCATAAAATTATTCCCACTGGTAGTAAGATATTTCAAAAAGGAAGAAGGTGTTGTTAATGCTCTCTTAGATTTCTATGAAGACCCTGATGAATCTGCTCAAGCCATAACTGATCAGATTTCATCTATTTTGCTAAGGCATTCTTTGCCATGGGCCTCTGTGTCTGCATATGGTGCCGACAATGCCAGTGTGAACTATGGCAAGCAATCAGGTGTGTATACTAGACTGAAAGAGAACTGCCCATCACTTCAAAAAGCAAACTGCCCTGCTCACATCCTTCACAATGCTGCTAAGAAGGCAGCAGCAAAACTGACATATGACATGGAGGTGTTCGTCCTAAAAGTGTTTAGCTGTTTTTCAGGCTGTGCCACAAAAACAAGAGATTTAAAAGAGTTGTTTTGAGTTTTGTGGCATGGAATATGAGTCTCTTCTGAGGCATGTGCCAACCAGGTGGCTGTCATTGCTGCCAGCAATTGACAGAGTAGTAAAATATATTGCTGCACTGCAGTCCTATTTCCTGTCACAAGGAGAGGACACACCTAGACAGATCTGGCAATACTTTGCTGACAATGAACATGGAGAGGGCACACTTCCGACATTGCCACAGTGCTACCTGTATTTCCTTAGTGCAGTTCTGGTTGATTTCAATGAACATATAGCCACCCTAGAAAGATCCCAACTGACAGCTATGGAAACATTTGCTGTGATGGCCTCACTTAGACAAAAACTTGAAGCCTGAGCAGCAGACAGGTTTTTTGGGGAAAGCTCCGGACATTCATGAGGGATATGGATACACTCTCCTGTAAAAAGCTGGAGATAGATTTTATCCTTTTTCTTGAAACTGCTGTCAAATACTTAGAGCAGTGGTTTGACTTCAGTGACAACAACTATCTGAAGAAAATGTCCATGCTGTCTTTGAAGGAACCCTTTGCCTTTGATCGTGTGTTGAATGTTGTTGCTGCCTTTTCTCTGCAGGAATCCATAGATACAAACTGTTTCAAGACTATTCAGTCATCAGGCCCCTTATGCCAGACTTGTGTAGACTGGACCTATCCCCAGGGGAAAAGTGGCAGAAGATTTGTATGGATGCACCTGAGCTGCCTGCTCTGTGTCCAGTAATTGCACGTATCATGAGCAATCCCACCTTCAAATGCTTTTGCTGAGAGAGTCTTTTCTCTCCTAAAGAACAAGTGGACTGATACAAGACACCGTTGCAGAGTGGAATTAATAAAAGCCGAACTGATGGTCATAATAAACTATCAAATGAAATGTGGTGAATTCCATTCAGACATTATATGGACCAGATCCCTTTTGCAGGCAGTTAAATCAAACGCTAAGTATAATTTCAAAGCTAAGAAATGAGGTACAGAGCTGTTTTAGGAGGGAGAGGTATAGAGTTGTTTTGGGAGGGAGAGGTATAGAGTTGTTTTGAGAGGGAAAGGTATAGAGCTGTTTTGAGTGAGAAAGAGGTAGAGTAGTTTTGAGAGAGGTGAATATCAGTTTTTTATTGCTTGAAAATGTCCCTGCTGCTTGAAAATTTACTTGTTGCTTTACAATTTTTTTTTTACTAAAAAAAAATGTATTTCCTGCAGTATTGCTTTGTCTGGTTCCTGATTTCAGCTTACCAAAGGTTATGAACGTAGACAATTTTAAGGTTATTCCATGGGTGAACATGCAAAGAATGCTGAGTTAAGGCATACATGGGGTGTGCAGTGGCACATGACACAGCATCCCAAATATCCTGATTGGTACCCTGTGTCGTCAGCCTGCCGCGGACTCGCGGCACATGCGTTGGTCTGCCAAAAGTCACGTCACACGCTTTTGTCCTAGTTTGGGCTTCTGAAAAGGTGGTAACCCTAGATTACGCCCCTTCCTTGTTCAAGTCCCCTGAATAAATCAGATCTGACATTTTTGCTGCATTTAACCTGACTGTGGTTCCAGTTTGTGCCAAGAGTACTGTACTGTTGCTATTTACTGTGCATAACCTTGTTTTACAGGGGTTCCCCAGGGTCGAGCCAGAGGAACCAGCCCTGGTGGTAAGTGCAAACAGTGTGGGTTCTGGTATGGTGTAGAAGGAGTACTGTGAAAGTGATTATCATATATTGCTCAGGCCACTAGAAGGGAAAGAGGGGGATTACAGTGTCCCAGAGGGCTGTGCCCAGGTTACTTTGACCAGTGCCAGCCCTGACCGCCGGGTGGAGGCACCTGTTCAGAACTCAGGCCTCTTAACCTGCTACTAGCTGCACAGGCATGGGGTAGTAGCCCTTGGGATAGCGCCACCTAGGGGTTACTTAACTAATCTTTTTCTTTACAGGTTTTAAATTATTGGGATACGGGGTGTGCAACAATGTGCCTGAGTTTTTCATTAGAGGTATGGACTAATTCTGGAGTTGGGACATCAGGGTGCAGTTTTGCAGACCCTGAGGGGAGCTGTTTTGATGACCGGAAACAGGGCCTGGTTTCTTCAGATCCCTCTTGTCTCATCCGGCTGCTTTCCATTGAGCATGGAACCCATTGTAGTGTCCCAATGTGGCCTCAGGTGTCACTTTGGGTGGGGGGGGGACTGGATGGTCCTGTTCCTGGTCATATTGGAGGGTGGGTGCAGTGGCGCAGTAAGGTTGGGCCAGGATCACCATGGACTGAGGAGAAGAGTGGTGTGGTCTTTGAGACAGGGATATTGAGCAAAGAGGTGAAGTTTAGTGTTATACTTTGTATATTTGATTACAATACTCTGTTGTCTATTGTTGTTACATGTTTATTGGGATTATTCTTATTATTGGCAGGCGGGGATGTGGAAAGGAGGCTTCTACTCAAGAGTACATCAGACTGGGGAGCTACTGTGGTGAAAGGTGTGCAGATCACAAAAGCCAGACATGTCGGCTATATTGATATAAATAGGGACTGTATATGACTTTGTGACCTGGAATATCAGTTTGACACAGGAGAAATGGAAACATGCCATTCTTAAACATCTTAAAAAGCTACATGCTAGGATTGTACATTTACAAGAGACACGTCTCGAACGGGACCAGGTTAAAAATTTTAGATGGGAGTGGGTGGGGCAGGGGATAAATTGGGTAGGAGCCCACAGGAACTCAGTTCCACCACCTCTTAAATTGTATTACATTTCCACCACTTCTGTCATTTTACTCCATTCATTGACACTACAGGAGAGTTCCACTACTTAGAAATGACAGCTCCACCACCAAGAAATCAAGATGCGAGCATTTCTCCACCTAAATATTTACAGTTTAACCACTGGGGTGGGGCAAGCCTAAGGAGCTGGGGATAGTAATAAAAAGAGGGGAGTAGCAGTGCTTTTCACATACTGTTGCTTTCCAATAAAAAAAGGAGGAGTGGGACGAAGAGGGGAGATGCATCTTTCTTCATGGCAAATTTGATTTAAATGAAGTCCTTTTAGGAACGATGTACAGTCGAAGTGTAGACTTGCTGTGTTTTTTTACCAAACTAGTGGCTGAACTACTATAGCTCGCTTTATCCATCTAAATATTCTTATTGGTGGGGATTGGGATATTGCATACCATCAGGACATAGACAAGTCAGGTAGCAATAGACGAGGCCTTCCCCCCAGTAAGAGGGGTCTGAGAGAGTTGTTGGATTCTATCGGACTCACAGACCCATGGCACCTGCTACATCCCAGTGACTGACATTATACATTTCACTCCATCCTAAACAACTCATCCTCTAGGATAGATTTATTTCACAGTCACTCAAGAGACTGTCTCAGGATTGATCATGTGTGAAATAGGCAAGATGGTATTGATGGACCATGCTCCTGTGAGCATGAGACATAACAGCTGGGGGGGAGGAGAAAAGGGATAGAATGTGGCGATTTAAATATGCAGGGCAAAACAAACAAATAGAAGCTGCAGGATCACCTTAAACAATTTTTTACCACCAATCAGGGGGGCATAGAACAATCGGATATTTTGTGGAGGGCTGCAAAGTGCGCCATGCAGGGGATGTGTATTAGATTAGCGTTCAAGGCTTAAAAGGGCAGAGGACCTGCTGCAGCAGATTAGAGATCTGGAGAAAAATTGAAACCTTTTCACCACAGAACAAAAGTGGCTATAACTTAATTCAGCCCGGCTAAATATGCAGACTTACATGAGAAGGCTGAGCTTGCCATCTTTAAAGCACAGGTGCATTACGCTGAGCATGGAGAGCGGGTAGGGAAGATGTTGGCACTCCAGCTGTAACAACAGGAAGCCCTAAGAGTGATAGAAGGTCTTAAGGTGGGTAACAATCCTACCCATGTTGCTAAACCTAGGGATGTCACAGGACCCTTTAAGCAGTTTTATGAGGCAATTTATCATAATGGTCAGGACAAAATCCAAACTGCAAGAGTGTTTTAGAGATTATTTGCAGGATACTCAGCTGTCAGAGTTGCACAGTGGGTCCCTGAAGGGTGATATCTCAGCAGAAGAGGCAAGTATAGCCATCCAACAGCTCAGTGTAGACAAGGCGCTGGGACCTGATGGGTTCCCCAATACCAACCAACTTTTACAAAGCTTTTAGCTCAGAACTGTCTCAGTTTCTGGTGAAAGTATTTAATTATCTTTACTCTTAGGGGGTTAATGATAAATCACTTGCGGAGGTCACAGGCCAGAATTACACTACTCCCCAAACCAGGAAAGGATGCGTTCTAGGCAGGGAGTTATAGACCCATTTCATTAATAAATATGGACTTTAAGCGCCTAGCAAATATCTTGGCTAATAGATTAAGGAGGGTTTGGGCACCCTGACTGGTGCTGAACAGGTGGGGTTTTTGAGAAGGAGAGTCTCCAGCAATCATCTTCATAAGCTACACCACTTGGCTTCTTCATCTTGGGGAGGAGGCTGGGTCCCTGCTGTCCTGATCTCCGTAGATGCAGAAAAGGCTTTTGATCGGGTCTCCTAGACTTACCTTTTTGAGATCTCAAAGTGTTACAGCATTCCCCAAGACTTTATAAAATAGGTGCAAATTCTCTATCAGTGTCTCACTGCCCAGATGATGTGTAATGGAGTCCTTTTGGAGAGGGTCAAGCTGGAACGGGGTATGAAACACAGGTGTCCTGTATTGCATGTGCTGTTCAGTTTATACCGAGGCTTACTAGCACTCCATTTCCAGAACAACCTGAACATTAAGGGCATTATTAGTGGGCATACAGGGTGTACATTTTCATTTTACGTGGATGACATTACTGCATGTGGAGAACCCTAAAAACTCCATCTTAGGTGCTGTCTGGGAAATAGATAGATTTAGCCAACTCTCTGCATATAAACTAAATGTAGGGAAGATGTGTGTTCTCCCTCTTAACAACCTAGTCTCCAAGCAAGACATAGTGGACCTGGGCCTCCAGTGGAAGCCTAGGGTGCTCACTTATCTAGGTATTGAGGTTACATGCCATCTCCCTGACCTAAAGAAAAACAACCTAGACCCCCCTTATCCATACCATCAATTTAGATCTGCAGAGAAGGAAGGTGCTGCCATTGACTCTGTGGGGCAGGATCGATGTCATCAAAGTTAACCTGCTTCCAAGGATTCTGTATCCACTGGGGATGTTGAATATTGTTTTGTCAAAATCATGGTTTAACCACTTACAAACAATGATCATGGACTTCCTTTGGCAGGGTAAGAAAGTCAGGAGATCCTACTTTAAACTAACTAATCCCAGTCAGAAGGGGGGTCTTTGACTTCCAAACTTATCCCTTTATTACCTAGCATTACATGGTAGTAAATACCTACAGTGAGGGCAACATGAGACAAATGAGTTAGGCTTGGGATATGAGCCAGAGTGGGTGAGGACAGAAAAAGACCAAACTAGCAGGGGTTAAGTGCAAGAGCCTACTCTTTGTTAAACCCTCCAAACATGCTGGATCTCTCAAAAGGAGTCCAATGTAGTGGTCCCATAGGGCTCATGCTCAGGTTGGTTCTTACGTAGACCTAATTCTTACATGAGATGTGGCACAAACGGTGTATTGTAATCCCAATATCAAAATAGCAAACAAGACAGTTACTGAAGGTGTCTGGCCACAGGTACAGATTCTAAAACTTGCTCACAGCTCACTGGGGGGGAGAAGGCTTATAGATTTTATGACCTTTCAGAACCAGCAGGGGATACCAAGGGGATCCTGCTTTAAATTTCTACAGCTGACACATGCTGTATCGGTGCATATGGCCCCTTCCCATGGCAGGCTGCTGGAGATGACACATTGGAGACCCTTGTCAATGATGCAGTTCAGCACCATGCTGTCTCCCTGTTATATAAAAAACTGCGCTCTCTAGATCCAAGAGGCTTGACTGGAGTGTGTCAGCATTGGCATGGGGCACTTCAAGTAGGTTGACCAGATGACTGGCAGAGAATATGTGGTGACCTTTATAGGTACATTAAACAGGGTAAATACAAATCGGTGCAATTCAAAATACTACAAAATATGTACTTTATGCTACTTAAGTTGCACAGAATGGGTCAACTAGAGTACAATCTGCACAAGATATGAGAAAAAAAGGGTTGTTAAAACATATCCTCTCGGGCTGAGAAAGTCTGCCATTTCTGGTCTGATATAAAAAGCAACCTGGACCCTCTCTTGGGTCTAGAGGATGCTTTTACCTGAGATGTGTGCTTGGTGGGTAATAACTGGGGTAAAGTTCTGGGCCCCAGGAAAAGCCATACAGCCCTGATTGTGGCTGCTGCCAAAATGAGCATACTGAGGCACTGGTTGGACGGTAGTGTGCCAAGTAGGGCAGAGTGGCACAGTGAAATCCTGATGCCCCTGAATGTCGAAAAGCTAATAGCCAGTGTTAACGACAAATACTACATGTATCATAACAGGTGGGAATCACTCCATGCCTTACTTTTAATAATGTGAACTGGGTCAAAAGTAGCATTTGCATATGTAAGACTGTTGTTATCCTTCTGTGTGATGTCATGTTTTGCACTGCACTTTTTAAATGCCATGGCACTCTGTCACATAGAACATGCTTGTAAGATGTACTCTGGGGTGGGGAGATAATGGGATATGTACTGTTACATGTTCCATGTTTCAGTAATGTATATTTAACAAAAAAAGGGACAAAGCCTTCTAGGTATGTGAGATAGTGAAGGAAATTATTGGGCTCATCCGCAATTCAAAGCTTTGAGATTCTCCAGATTTTATAGATTTCATGATGTTAAATCATGGGACATTAGTCCTAAGGGAAATGCATCTATTTCACCAGCCATTAAAAAGGTAAACATTCTGATCCATGGGGCAGTGGCCATCAAAGACCCATTTGACCATCAATTGCAGAACTTGATGAAGAGTTGTATGAGGTATAAGGAGTGGTCCTGAGAGCTGCTCTGACTTCAGCGTATGTATCCAGAGCCATGGCCTACTGGCTCACAGACATCTCAACCTACCCTTAGATTCTGAGGTATCAGCTCAGATGTCCCTGTTGTCCTGAAGGTCTGCTTATTGGTGGATGCATCTTATGCTATCCTACTGGTTGCAGCTAAGAAATCCTTATACTTGGTCCTGGCCAGACAGGCTCACTGGCATTGACCATGGGCAGAAGACACTCTTCAAAGGCTTTCCTACTTAACATGCCCTTCCAGGGAGACCTGTTCTTCAGTTCCGAATTGGAAACCCGCATTAAGCATGTCTCTGACTCAAAACTTATTTTCCCTCAAGACAAGAAGCCATCAGGATGCAGTTTTTTTCATAATGAAAGACAACACTGCCTGGAATTATGGCATTTCTCTCAGGGGAGGTCATAAGGGTCCTTTAATGAGGACTCTTTTCACTCCAACAGAGGCAGAAGGGGTAGAGGCACCTTCAGGGGCAACAGGGACTGCAAGGACAGTCAAGCATAGTGAGGACAGGCCCACCCCTTGTTCACTTCCCTGTCTAGGGGCAAAACTGCTACTATTTGTGGACCAGTGGGCCAAGACTGCTATAGAACAATGAGTCCTAGAGGTTATTTCTGAAGACTGTTCCATCGAGTTTCATCAGTCCCCAGCTCACTGTTCCTTCCTTCAGTTTCCAGTGTCTCATCACCAGATCAAACAACAGAGGATGCAGAACGCTATTCAATACCATCTAGGCATTGAAACTGTTCAGCCAGTCCCGACAGTGCAGCAGGGAAGGCGCTTATACTCAAATCTTTTCATTATCTGAAATAAACCAAAGGGTACAGAGCTGTCCAGGACCTGAAGTGCCTCAGCAAGCAGCTTATGATGATGCTTTTCAAGATGGAAGCTCTTTGTTCCACAATGGTAGCTATCTGCCCAGGGAATTTTCTGGTGTTTTTAAATCTGAAAGACGCATAGCTTCATGTCGTTTTTCAACCCTCATGCAGGCAGTTTCTGAGATTCTGCATAAAGGGGAGTCATTATCAGTATGCTGCACTACCCTTTGGCATATATTCTGCCCCTTGGGTGTTCACAAAGGTAATGTTGACCCTGGTGGCACAGCTCAGGGAACGGGGTCTCCACGTTCGTCCATATCTGGATGATTGGCTCATCTGGGCCATTTCTGTCCCAGAGAGAAAGACAGCAGTGGCAACAGTATCCAACACTCTCCAATTCTGGTTGGATCATCAATCAGTAGTAGAGCTCCCATTAGCTATCCCAGTGCCTACTCCACTTTGGGAAACTGTTCAACATGGCAGCAGCCACTGCAGCCCTAGCCCAGCCGGGATTTGTAGACTGGCACCAGCCTGCGAGAAGCTCAAATGCAAGTTAGTGGAGATGGTCTGGGCATCCTCCACATGCTGGGCCTCATGGTGGTAAGCATCAACCTGGTACAATGGGCCAGACTACACTCCTGCCCCTTCCAGCAGTTACTGTGACACTCATGGAACCTTTAGACAAGGACAGTGATGGACAAGATCCGTCTAACCCTTCCCTAACCTGGTGGACCCAACCTCTCAACCTATCCAGGGAAGTCTCCTTAAAGGAGAATAATGACAAACTCTGGCAACTGATGCCACGTTTCACCAGCTGAGACACAGTGGTTGGGACAGCCTCAGTGCAGAGCTCCTGGACACTGCTAGGAAAAAAGTGCCAGTCACTGTTCTAGAGAGGAGGGTGGTGTTCAGAGCATTACTGTCCTTCAGGAGCGGGTTATGGAACAGGTATGTGTTAGTACGTTCAGATAGTGTGATGAAAGTGGCATATATCTGGAAATAGGGAGTCACTTGCAGCAAAGTGGTAGTGATAGAAGTATACAAGGTCCTGCACTGGGTGTAAACAAATCTGCTCTCTCTTTCAGCAGTTCATCTTGCAAGGGTCTCTGAACATGTAGGCTGACTGGCTCAGCCATCAGTTGCTTCCCCTAGAGGAACTGCAGCTGAAAAAAAGGTTTCAACATGATTTGCCCCGGTGGGGCACCCCACTTTGCAATCCCCACCCCACTTTGCAATTCCATGGCCACCAAGGTGAATGCCAAGTCCTTCCAATACTTAAGCACCTCCAGGAGCCCCAATCATTAACAATAGACTGCCTGTCCCTTCCATGGCCAGATGCTCTTCTGTACAACTTTCCACCTTGGCCAATGAACCGAAAAGTTATCGGGAAACTACAAAGAGAAATGACAACTTCAATTCTTACCATCCCAAAGTGTCCCCAAAGAACATGATACTCAGAACTGATTCCCCTTGCCTTATGCAGACCAGTTCCTCTTCCATGCAGGCCAGATCTCTGGGAAGGCCCAATCCTGCATCCAGACCCTCAGAAGTTTCAACTCTCAGCCTTGCTTCTGAGCACAGAAAATACATAAAAGCTGCCTACTCCAGAGTCTTAGTCACCAAACCTGATGTTCTCCAGGAAGTCTTCTACAAACTTGACCTACAGTATAGTCTGGGACACGTTCCGCTCTTGGTGTTTCCCACTGGCAATCAGGCACTTGGCCGCCTCTCTGATTTTGGAATTTCTGTAGCCAGGTCTAGATAAAGGGTTATCTGTTAGTTCCCTCAGAGTTGAGGTGGCAGCATGTTTCACAGTTCTGGGTAATGTAGTGCCCTATCCTCTGGGCTCCCATTCAGAAGCTGCCTGCTGCATTGAGGCCTGCCACAAGATTTGTCCCTCCATTAGGTCTGCCATCCATGGCAGCTAAATGTGGTGTTGGAGGACATGATGGATCACCCTTCAAGCCCTTTGCTGATGTTTCCCTCTGGCTCCTCTGTCTGAGGGTGCTTTTCCTCATAACCATATGCTCTGCCAGAAGGCTTGGAGAAATTCACGCACTGTTCCACAAGGAGCCTGACTTGGGGGGGGGAGGGTTATAAGGGCAAGGCCATCCTCCATATGGTGCCCTATTTACTCCCAAAGTTGCTGTCACCTTTCCCTGACAGCAAGAGACTGCATTGCCTTCCTCTAGCCCAGACCCTAAGAGTGTGAAAGAACAGCGCCTGCATTCTCTTGATGTCATGAGAGCTCTCTGGATTTTCCTGGAATGCACAAATCCTCTCAGAAAAGTGGCAGGCTTTTTGTTTTGTTTGACCCAGGCAAAAAAGGGGCAGTGCCAGCCAAGTGGCTTTGTGCAGCCATCACACCGGCCTGTTCTTCTAGGATTCTGTCTGCTCTTCTGGGGCTCAAAGCTCACTGCACCAGAGCCCGGCTGCCTCTTACTCCAAATGGGACTCAGCTCCCCAGGAGGATATTTTGCAAGGCCACTAGGTGGGCTTCTGTCCGCACCTTTACTAGGAATTACTGCTTGGATGTGCCTAACTCCATTGATGCTACTTTTGCAGAGGGGTGTTGCATTCGGTGGTACAAAACTGACCTTCCCGACTTAGGGACTGCTTCTTAGGTTCTGTACCTTAACTGCCTCCCCACAGGAGTCTGCAGACAAAGGGACATTATAATTTGCGTACTGGTAATGTCGGTTGTGTGTAGGCTCGGTCCATGGGCATGCAGGTCCTTCTGTTTTGTGATTAACATTTTATTGCTTTTTTGAAGTAGAACCAGATAAGAACTGACAAGGACCACCGGTAAACATGCCTGGCCAGGGTAGGTGCCCTTATGGAAATACACCTCTAAGCGTGGTCCGTAAGTAGAGAAAAATATACATACACTGTTTTGAAACTACAGGAGAGTATGAAACAAAGAGACTGGATTAATATCAGACTATAATAATACATGCATCAGTTGCAGACATAGGTAACACATTGTCAATGCCAGATGTTAACTGGAGTGCAGTTGCAGCAGCCACTTCAAAGAGTGGGGTTATTCTAGATGCCCTACAGGGGGCATGCCTTAGACAACTAGTATTGGAGCCCACTCGAGAGGGAGCAATCTTAGACCTGGTTCTCTCAAATGGAGATGAAGAGAGGATCACAGATGTAGAAGTGGGTAGCCATCTGGGAACTAGCGACCATCGAACAGTATGGTTCACAATAAACACAGCAATAGAGTCAAATCATACAAAGGCAAAAGTACTGGACTTTAGGAGGGCTGACTTTGCCAAAATGGGTGAGTGCCTAAGGAATGCACTAGCAAATGGGCAGGAAGGAGGGGTGGAAGAACAATGGGGAATAATAAAAACTGCCATCACAGAGGTAACAAGCCTTTCAAACAACATGAAGTCTTGCTATATTATAGACATTAGCAGTTTGTTCCAGCTCTAGAACTGCCCCGGAGTGAAATGGTTAAAACCATTCCAAAATAGAATTTTGGCACGAGAGCAGCTCTATCTGTGTCCTTTCAAACTTGAACTGTCAGATTCTTTACTCCTCACTCAGTGAACAGTCGCCCGGAGATTTCTCCTTCTGCTCGGTTCATTTCTCGGTTTAAAAGTGTTTTTCGGTTGGATTTAACCAAGAATAGTTTTATTTTAACCGTAAAACCGTCTCGTTCAAGCTCTATCTGTGGTAAACCGTAAGTAAATGAAGGTTTTGTCTGTGTGGAACTTGTTAGTTATCGGTTCGGTTTTGAACCGATCAGTGGGTTTAAAACTCATTTAAAACTAAAAGTTACTATTTTAGAGTGGGTTTCCGGTTCTTATCGGTTCTAAAAAGCGGATTTATTCGTTTTCAATACCCGTGACGGTTAGGAGCGATAAAGTGTCTTCACCTGGCTTGCACTGCCGTTAAAGGAGCAAGTTTTTGGTTAGGCTGGCATTATGTCTGAGAAACCCAAAAGAAAAACCGGGCCCACTGGGTTTCAACACTGTGATGTTTGTGGGGAAGTCTTTGCCAAGGCTGACCCACACACCACATGTGTTTATTGTCTGGTGTTTGACCACCTCCAGTCAGACTGCCAGGTATGTAAGAATTTCCCTGCAGCCACCCTGGAAAAAAGATTGGGCAGGCTCAGGGAACGAGAGGCCAAAAAGTCCGCTGACCCGGATGGCCAGCCCGGTTCGGTGCCAACCGAACCAGAGGGAGTGCCCTCTGACCAGGGCCAGACTTCCTCGGCCAAAAGAAAAGCTGGTTCTGAGGAACCAATTCCAGTAAAGAAAACAAGAAAATCAGCAGGTCTGGGTCCAAAATTCCTTCTCCAACTGCTGCAGATAGCAAAAGCCATACAAATTGTCCAATCACTGTCTCAGGGTCCGTCCGAACCACCACTATCTGGTAAAAGGTCGGTTCGTCCGGTCCCAGTGGTTCAGGATTATGATATTGAGGAATTTTATGAACCAGAGGAGGGGGAGGAGGATTATGAACAGTATGAATGTGGCTGGGAAGGTCTGGGTGTGCCCATTGAACCGGACATCTCCCCAGACAGACCTTTAGAATCTCCCCCTATGCTGTCGGAGTCCCCATCTCATTTTATGTTTTATAAAAAAGTTGCTGAAACCCTCCAGCTTCCTTTAGAAGAGGCTGTGGATGAGCAAGAGGAGCCTGATTTTGTAGAAATGATGGATATTCCAGAGTCTAGGAGATTGTCTATTCCTTTACATAAGTCTTTTAGGAAACAAACAATTAAAATTTTTAAAGCTCCTAATTCTGTGCCTCCTGTAGATAAAAGATGGACAGAAGGTATACATTGTCAGGCCCTGATACAGAATTCCTTTCTCAGCAATGCAGTCATGTTAGTAGTTCAGGCTGCTGCCTGTGATAAAGCTAATATTCCCTTGGCTTCACATCCTCCTGACAAGGATTCCAGGAAGATTGATGCCATGGCAAAAAAAAAAAATATATATGGCAGCCTCTCTGGGACTCAGGCAAGCAAATTATATGGCTTATGTAGCTAGGTATCAGAAATCTAGATGGGATACTGTTATGCAATTGGCAGCAGGCCTATGGCCAGCTGGCTAGTGAACTAGAACAGGTGGCTGCTGATGGCATTGAAGCCTCTAAGGTTCAGTTTCATGCTGCTGTGGATGTTAATGATGTTTCCTCTAGGGTCATGGCCACATCTGTAGCTTTCGAGGTTGGCCTGGCTCAGGTGTATTAGTTTGTCAAGGATACCCAGACTAAAGCTATGGATTTTCCTGTGGTGGGAAATTCTCTGTTTGGAGAGCAGACAGAGAATTACATGAAGAAGATGGATGAATATAGGACTACTTACAAGGTGCCCAGGCTAAGGCAAGCCACTCCTCAAAGGCATACCCCCAGGGGTAGGGTGACCTTTTTCAGAGCCTTTCTACCAGACTCAGGCCTCCTCTGCCTTTGCTCAGAGGGGCTTCTTCAGAGCAGGGACAGACGAGGTGGGCAGACCTGCTCCCACCCCCAGCCTAAAAGCTTATGGAAACAGGCACCCTGATGGGGTGCCCAGGCCGATTCTCCTGTACCAGTGGGGGGCAGGCTGGCTTACTTCAGTCAGATTTGGGCTTCTTTAACCTCAGACAAGTGGGTTCTGGAAGTAGTAAGCCAGGGTCTGGTTCTCAGCTTCAAAAAGTTTCCCAAGCTGAGAAGCAGACTTTTTCTACCTGCAAGTGCTTCAGAGACCCTCGCTCTGGAAACAGAGGTCTCATCCCTGTTAGCTCTCAGAGCAGTAGAAAGGGTTCCTCCACTGCATCAGGGCAGGGGTCTGTATTCCAGATACTTTCTTACCCCAAAAAAGACAGGAGAATGGCGGCCCATTTTAGATCTCAGATATCTGAACAAGCATCTTTTGAAACCAAAGTTCAAAATGGTAACTCTGGCAATGATTTTACTTTCCTAAGGCCAGGGACTGGCTAGCCTCCCTGGACCTCAAGGATGCCTATTTCCATGTTCTAATCAGAAGCTCCCATCGAAAGTACCTCAGATTCAGAACTGCCCTCAGGTCATTACCAGTTCAGAGCAATGCCCTTGGCCTTACCTCTGCTCCAAGGGTATTCACAAAGTGTCTAGCAGTGGCAGTGGCCCACTTAAGGAGGCAGAGGATTGCTGTTTTCCCCTATCTAGACGACTGGCTCATTGTAGGCCAGTCCCCAGGACAGGTAAAATCTCACCTGCAGGTCACCCAGCAGCTTCTCACCTCCCTGGTTTTCTGCTAAACCTACCAAAGTCGGGTTCTGGAACCAGTCCAGGTACTCACCTTTATAGGGGCAGAATTGGACACAAAGCTAGCCAGAGCCTTTCTTCCCCAGAAAGGGTAAGGAATTTAGTGGCTCTGGCCTCTTCCTTCACTCTGCAGGTCTCTCGACCAGCAAGACACTTTCTGCAGCTCCTGGGCACATGGCTGCATCCACAGCTGTTGTGCAGGGAGCCAGATTTCAGATGAGAGACATTCAGTTTCACTTGAGAACTTTTGGTCTCAGAGAAGAGACCCTCTTCCAAGTTGGTCCCAGTGACTCAACCTTGATTCTAGCTCTCCAGTGGTGGCAGGATCAGAGCAATTTAAGAGCGGGGTCCCTCATTTCCCTTCTCACGACTTGACTCTCACTACAGATGCTTTCTTTCTGGGTTGGGAGCCCACATGGTGACCTTTCCTCTCAGGGAGTTTGGTCCCCAGGAATCTCTGCTCCACATCAATTTGCTGGAACTCAGAGCTGTCTTTTAGCTCTTCAAGCTTTTCTGCATCTGTCCACGATAAGGTGATACAAGTCAGAACAGACAACACCACAACAATGTGGTACATCAACAAACGGGGCACTGGTCTTCGGCCTTGTGCCGAGGCAATGAAGTTGTGGTCTCTGGCCTATTCCCTGAACACTCCCTCATAGCAGTTCATCTTCCAGGGAAGGACAATGTCTCAGCGGATGCCCTCAGCAGGATTTCCCAGGGCCATCACGAATGGTCCCTGGATCCTCAAGTGCTGGGGATAGTTTTTGCCAGGTGGGCATCCCTCAGATAGATCTTTTGCAGCCCCAGACAATCACAAACTTCCTCTGTTCTGTTGCAGGCCTCCAGTGCTGGGCTCAGTTCCCCGATGCCTTCTTCTGGATTGGGAGGGAAGTTCCTTATGCTTCCCCCTTTCCTCTCCTATTCAAAGTACTAGTCAAAATCAGATCTCAGCCTTGCAGGGTGATTCTGATTGCCCGGATTGGGCCAAGCAGCCCTGGTACCCACTCCTTCTGTCTCTGACAGTCCATCTTCCCCTGTGCCTCCCAGGAATCACAATCTGTTGACTTGTGCCCAGGAAGGGTTTGGTATCCGGACCTCAAATCCCTCAACCTCAAGGCCTGGCTCTTGAGGAGTTAGAGTTTGCTGATTTACACCTCTCTCAGGGTGTTCTTGAGATCCTAAAGGCTTCCAGAAAGCCTTCCACTAGGCTACTTATAGTTCTAAATGGAAAAGGTTTTCCATTTGGTGTGCTGGGAAAAATATTTCCCAGAATCTGCTGAATTGCCCTTTTGTTAGATTAAATGGTACACCTAATTCCTTGGGTCTCAGACCAGCTACCCTGAGAGTTCATTTGGCAGCTGTGTCTGCTTTGTGTCAGCAGGAAAGTCATCCCTCTTCCTCTCATCCTGTGTTTTCCAAGATTTTAAGGGTTACCCATACTAATCCTCCCTTTCGGAACCGCCCCTGCTTGGGACCTTAATGTTTGCATTGCCCAGTTAATGCAACCCCCTTTTGAACCTCTGTCTTCTGCAGAGCTTAAGTACCTAACTTGGAAAACTGTTTTTCTAGTGGCTATCACTTCTGCCAGACGCATAAGTGAATTGCAAGCCTTGTCAGTGGAGACTGACTTTATTTCTTTCCACAGGGATAAGGTAGTCCTTAGGACTAATAGGAAGTTTTTCCTAAGGTGGTTTCAGATTTCCATCTTAATCAATCTATCTCCCTTCCAGTATTTTTCACTGATCACTCCTCTTCGGGTGAGAGGAGGTTGCACAGCCTGGATGTTAAGAGAGCTCTTAGTTATTATATAGAGCGTACCAAAGGTCACAGGTTCGAATCCCTCCAACTTTTCCTTACCTATGGTGAAGTTGGGAAAGGCAACCTGCCACTAAGAGATCAATAGCCAGGTGGATTGTCTCTTGTATCCAATTTTGTTATCAGAAAGTGGGCAGAGCCCCCTGGTTTGAGGGCTCATTCTACCAGGGTACAGCTGCCTCTAGCTGCTGCCAGAGATATCCCTTTATTAGAGATTTGCCAGGGCTACTTGGAAAACGGTACACACTTTTACCAAGCATTACTCCCTGGATGTCCAGGCCAGGAGAGATGCTCGGTTTGGCACAGCTGTTCTTCAGAGCCTATTCCCTAAGTAGGTTCTGCCCCTCCTCCATGGAGGTATTGCTGTGTATTCTGCTAATGTCTATAATATAGCAAGACTTCATGTTGTTTGAAGAAAAAATTACTCACCTTAGTAATGTTGTTTCTTCTAATGGAGTCTTGCTATATTATAGACCTCCCCCCCAACCTGCCCCTCTCAGAACCTCTACTTGGTGGGGTGCGGGCAACTTAGTGTGGGCACTACTTATGTCCTGTTAGCATTTTGTCCCCTTGGGACTTTGGGGTGTATGTGTACGCGTGTGTGTGTTTTATTATACTTATGTTCCATTTTCATATTATTAGAATGGTGTTAGTATTTCTGGTCCCTGACTTGAGTCTTGGATGTTGGGACCATCAATGGTTGTTATTATTTAGGTAGCCATTTGGCTAGTGTAGGTTACAGCTTCCACACAGACCTTAGTGAGTTTGGCTCGTAAAGATCTGACAGTTCAAGTTTGAAAGGACACAGATAGAGCTGCTCTCGTGCCAAAATTCTATTTTGGAATGGTTTTAACCATTTCACTCCGGGGCAGTTCTAGAGCTGGAACAAACTGCTAATGTCTATAATATAGCAAGACTCCATTAGAAGAAACAACATTACTAAGGTGAGTAATTTTTTCTTGTGTGAAGCAAATAAACAAAACGAAACGATGTAAGAAACCACTATGGTCCTCAAAGGAAGTGGCAGTGAAGGTTCAAGAGAAAAAGAAAACATTCAGGAAGTACAAGGAATCACAGAAGGAGCAGGACAGAGAACTGTATCAGTTAAAGCAAAAGGAAGCTGGGAAGGCAGTCAGAACAGCAAAGGCCCAAACCGAGGAAAAGATAGCCAACTCGGTTAAGAAGGGGGATAAAACCTTTTATAGGTACATCAGGGAGCAAAGGAAGACCAAGGGAGGGATAGTGAGGCTTAATAAAGGGGAGGAGGTGGGCAGAGGGTGACTGTGAAAAGGCAGAGATACTAAACAAATATTTTTGCTCAGTATTTACAAAGGAAGAGGGGGAGGTACCTAAAACAAACAGTAGAAACACTCTGAATGCAGAAGTTGATACCAGCCCATTTACAGAAGAAAGGGTTCTGAAAGAACTCTTAAAACTGAAGGTGGACAAAGCAATGGGGCCTGATGGGATTCATCCCAGAATTCTAAAAGAACTAAGGGTAGAACTAGTGACACCACTGACTACCCTCTTTAACAAATCATGGGAGGATGGGGTGGTACCCGAGGACTGGAGGAGGGCACAACATAACAAATTTGCCAGCAGATAAAGGCCTCAAAGGTCTATCAAGTCTGTTCGAATTGCAGCTAGCACCCCTTATCTTGCAGCTGCCTCCCTTCCACCTTCCCTTCATTAACCCTCCCCCTTGTCCTGTCCCATCCTCGTTTGAAGCAGTCCACTGTTCTACTGCATACCACTTCAGCAGGTAACACATTCCACCCAGCCACCACCCTCTCTGTAAAAAAGTGTCTCCTCATCTCCCTCCTGAACCTTCCTCACTCCAGTCTCATGTCATGGCCCCCCTGGTGGCCCTCCCTTCCCTTCCCTTACTTTGAACAGCCCCTCTGTACCCGTCTTGTTTATTCCTTTCATGTATTTAAAGGTTTCAATCATGTCACCCCTGTCTCTCCTCTCCTCCAGTGGTTACATGTTCAACTCCTTCAACCTCCTCTCGTATGATAAGTCCCCCAGCACCTTGATCATCTTTGTCGCTCTGCGCCACCCCCTCCAGTAACTTAATGTCCTCTTCAGATACGGACGCCAGTACTGCGCAGTACTCAGGTGTAGTCTAACTAATGACCTATACAGTGGCAGAATCACCTCATCCTCCTCAAGGATATACCCTTTGCAATACAACCCAGCATTTTGTTGGGCATTGCAGCTGCCTTCCTACATTGTGCTGAGTTGTTCATTGACCCTGTAATGAGCACACCCAGATCCTTCTCCTCCTCTGTCTGGGCTAGCTGCACTCCCCCTAGCTGGTAACTCCTCCTTGGGTTCTTCATCCCAAAATGCTTCACCTTGCACTTTTTGGCATTAAAGCCCAGTTGCCAGGTGTCTGACCAGGTTTCAAGCTTTGCCAGATCATTCTGCAACCCCTGCCATCCCCCTAGGTCATCCACCACCGCACCTACCTTGGTATCATCAGCAAACAGTCTGATCTTTGCTCTTGATGTCCCATGATATGTCTGCAATGAATATCCCAAACAACACTGGTCCCAACACTGAGCCCTGTGGAACACCACTCGTCACTGCCCTTAGGTGTGAGAGCTCCCCATCCACCACCACCCTCTGTTGCCTTCCCTGCAGCCAGTTTCCTACCCATCTCACCAGCTTTGCACCCGCCCTGTGCCTACTAACTTCCTTCCCAGCCTTCCATGTGGCACTGAGTCGAATGCCTTACTGAAGTCCAGATACAGGACATCCACTGCATGGCCCCTGTCCAGTTGCTTAGTTACCCAGTCATAGAACTCGACCAGGTTGGTTTGGCAGGATCTGCCATGATGAAGCCATGCTGTCTGCTGTCCTGTAGTCCTTTGGTCTCTAGGAGGCCACCAGCTCTCCTTCAGGATAGTCTCCATTAGCTTACCCACGATGGATGTGAGGCTCACTGGTCTGTAGTTTCCTGGTTCATCCTTGGGGCCACTCTTGTGGAGGGCACCATGAGCCATCCTTCAGTCCTGAAGTATACACCCGAATGTAGTGAGTCATTAAATAGGTCTGCCAAGGTCCTGCAAGGACCTCTGCCAGCTCCTTCAATGCCTAGGGTGGATGCCATCTGGGCCTGGCACCTTGTCCACCCTCAGTGCCTTCAAACCCTCTCAAACTCTGCTCTCCATGATTTCCCATCTGTCACCACTTCCCCCCCCTGCTTCTGCCATTTCTCCCACCTTGGGTGTCACCCCCCTCTTCTCTTTAGTAAATACTGAGCAGAAGTACTCATTTAGTGCTTCCGCCTTATCGCACCCTGCTTCTACTCAACCCACCTCCTTCCTAATCCTTACTATGTGGTCCTTACAGCTCCTTTTCTCCCTGATGTACTTAAAGAAGTCCTTCTTCCCCTTCTTAATGCCTTATGCCAGCCTGAGCACAGCAGATGTGATTCCCCTTCACAAAAGTGGGAGCAAGGCAGAAGCAGGAAACTACAGACCTGTTAGTTTAACCTCAGTGGTAGGGAACATAGAAACATAGAAACATAGAAGTTGACGGCAGATAAGGACCGCAAGGCCCATCCAGTCTGCCCATTTCTTTTTCTACCTTATAAATGTGCCATCGGCCTTTGCTCTGTCAGTGGCCTATCTATTCATAGTCATTTGTATTGCTCCCTTATGCCTATCCCATGCCTGTTTGAAGCCCTGCACTGTATTCATAGCCACCACTTCTTGTGGTAGCCATTCCATGCATCCACCACCCTTTCTGTGAAAAGGAATTTCCTCACATTCCCCTTAATCGCGCCTCTAATCTCATGCTGTGTCCTCTTGTCCTGCTATTTTTCTTATATTAAACATGTTAGACTCTTTCACCTTGTTTATGCCCTTAAGGTGTTTGAATGCCTCGATCATATCACCTCTCTCCTCCTTTGCTCAAGGGTATACATATTGAGCTCCGTTAATCTGTCCTCATATGTCTCTGATGCAGTCCCTGCACCATTTTGGTTGCCTCTCTGGACTGCTTCAATTTGGTTAATGTCTTGTGAAGGTGTGGCTCCAATACTGCACGCAGTACTCCAGATGGGGCTCAACCTGTGTCTTGTACAGAGGATTATTACCTCCTCTTACGACTTGTGATACCCCTACTAATACACCCTAACACCCCTAGCCTCACCTACTGTTTAGAGGTCTGCTTGATGATTTTAGGTCATCAGTGATGATGATGCCCAAGTCTCTTCTTCCCTTGTGACTGCTAGCAACTCCCTCCCAGCCTATAGGTGGCTTCAGGGTTTCTCTTCCCTATGTGCATGATTTTGCACTTCTTTGCATTAAATCCCAGTTGCCACTCTTCTGACCATTCTGCTAGTTTATCCAGATCTCTTCTCATTCTGCCCACCCCATCTGGATCATCTACTCTGTTGCAGATCTTGGTGTCATCTGCAAACAGACAAGCCTTACCCTCTAGTCCATCTGCAAGGTCACTAATGAAGATGTTGAAAAGGACTGGCCCCAGGACTGATCCCTGAGGTACCCCACTTATGACTTGCATCTCTTCTGACTGTATACCATTTACCACCACTCTCTGTTTTCTGCCCGTCAACCAGTTTGCCACCCAGTTGACCAACTTCTGACCCACCCTGAGCCTTACCTAGCTTATTTATCAATTTTCTGTGTGGAACAGTGTCAAAAGCTTTGATGAAGTCAGGTTAGGCGACATCAACTGCTCCCCTGGTCCACCACTCTGGTTACCCAGTCAAAGAAATCTATGAGATTAGTTTGACAGGACCTTCCTTTGTAAACCCATGCTGTCTTGGATCCTGTGCCCTATGGATTCCAGGTGTTGCACTATCCTTTCCTTAAGGAGTGCCTCCATAATCTTGCCCACTACTGAGGTAAGACTGACGGTCTGTAGTTCCCGCCTCCTCCCTGCTACCACTCTTGTGGAGCGGGATCATGAGCCCTTCTCCAGTCTTCTGGGACCTCTCCTGTGCTCAGAGACTCACTAAACAATTCTGCTAATGGCTCTGCTAGTTCCTCCTTTGGCTCCTTAAGTACCCTGGGATGTATGCCATCAGGTCGCATTGCCTATCCACCCTGAGCTTAGCAGCTCTTGTAGGACCCTTCTTTTGTGAAGGAGTAGTGCTCACCTCCTCCCCTGTGTCCATGATGCTGAGCTGTGGGCCCTGCCCCTACCTTCTCTTCAGTAAATACTGAGCAAAAGTATCTATTTAGGATAGATGCCTTTACAGGGTCCTCCTCCTCACATGCTCCTTTTCTCCATTAAGCTTAGCAATACCCTCTGGACTTTCTCCTTTCACTAATGTATCTATAGAAGTCTTGTCACCTTCTTTACTGTTCGTGCTAGTGTTTCCTCAGTTTGGGACTTTGCCTGCCTTACTGCCTTACCTGCTTCCCTTAGGGCAGTTTGGTATGCCTCCCATCTTCATCCCTGTGTTCCTTATATTTCCTGAAGGCCAGCCTTTGGCTCTGACCTTTCTGCTACTGTATTTGAGAACCAAAGTGGTTTCCTTCTTTGCACTTCCTTTTCTGTCTAACACAATGGGATGTTGCTTCAAGTATTGCATTCTTAATGCTTGCCCACTTTGCCTGTACCCCTCACCTGTGTTTCTTTTGCCAGGGCTAGCTTAACTCTGTTGGCCATCTTATCAAAGTCAGCTCCTCTGAAGTCCCATATTTTTGCCTTGGAATGGGATGATTTAGTGTAGTAGCCAAATTGAACCATACCATGTGATGGTCACTGGCCCCAGGTGACCTTCTACCTGGAGATCTGTGATCCCTTCTTTGTTAGTCAGTACTAGATCTAGGATAGCCCTGTCTCTTGTGGGTTGCTGTACCAGTTGTTTGAGGCCCCTCCCTGCAGGAATCCACTATGAGTCTAGTTCTGGCAGATGTTCCTGCTGGTATTGATCAATCTGTATCTGGCATGTTGAAGTCTCCATTATCAGAACCTCCCTTTAGCTGTCATGTTTTGTATATCTTCTAACAGTAATGTGTCTATGTCCTCCTCTGGTCTGGGGGTCTGTAGACAACCCCAGTTCTTATGGCTGTCCCATTTCCTGTTTCCAGGGTGACCCACAGTTCTTCTGGCTCCTTATGTGTATTCTGAATTTCTGTAGCTTTGATATTTTCATTAACGTACAGGGCCACCTCCCCTTTTGCACCTCGGTCTCTTCTGGACAATACATAGCCAGGTATTGAAGTCTCCCAAGTGTGGTTACTGGTAAACCACGTCTCACTAATTGCTACTATGTCCAGTTTAGCCTCTGACATTATTGCCTGCAGGTCTGGGATCTTATTTCCCAGGCTGTGAGCATTTGTGTACATGATTTTCCATTGGCCAGATTTTGGTGTGTTAGTTGTTGGGTGAAGTTTGGCATTACCCCTGTGTGTCATATGGGGAGACAAACCTTTTTTCTTACTTGGTGATGCAAATGAACGGCAAACATGCTGAATTCCTGTTTGACCACTAGCTGAGGGGGAGGTGTTCTTCCATTCGACGTATGGGGTGCTGCACCCTCTCCCCATTTGCTAGTTTAAATATTCTGCAAAGACGTCAAACTTCTCCCAATGCACTGACTCTCTTTAGTCAGATGCAGTCCATCAAATTTAAAGAACTTTCGCTCCCAGAACTGTTGCCAGTTCCCTACAAATCTGTGTCCTTTTTCCTGGCACCAGTCCTTGAGCCACGTGTTTAGCTCCCCTATCTCCCCTTCTCTGACCTTCTGTCCATCTGCTCCCCTCTCCCAGACTCACAGGATCTCAGAGAAGGAGATTCCGGATGAAATAGATGATAGTTTGTCACCCAGCCTAGTCAGGTGTTCCTTGGTCTCCACAACTGACCGGCTGGCGAGATCATTAGTCCCTATGTGTACTAGGACATCAATGTTTTCTCCTGCTTTGTGGAACAATTTTAGTAACGCGGTCAGTGTCTCTCCATGCTGATGTACCTGGGAGACATCTGACCATCATCCCTGGCTGGAGATGGGTATCAACTCCCCGAATCATGGAGTCTCCTATGATCAGAAGTTTTTTGGATTTCCTTTGTACTTGTTTAGTTTTGGTTCCTGATTTGGGTGAGTTTTGTTGTGCTAGCTCCTGTGCTGCAGTTTCCTGCTCTGCAGTGTCTTCTGCCTCTTTATTTGATTTCAGAGATAGAGGCAGATACCTGTTTGTAGTGTTTATATGGTTTTGGAGGTAATGTGTTGAGAGCAGAGAGTGATGGGGCACCTGATATGTCCTCCTAACCACCTGCCAACCTCCTGGACCAACTACCTCTGTGGTCGAGGTTTTCTGTTGGATGCTGGGGAATGGCGGGTGGTTCTTATAATGTTTCCTCTTCAATATGAAATTTGAGGCGTGCAATCTCTGCCCATGCTGCCTGGAGCTGAGCCCTAAGATCTCCAAAGGCCCAGCATGTAGGACAGTGTCCTAAATCCTGTAAGACTGTCCTTCTGAAAATTGTTCCACAGTACCTGCAGTTAATGAAATCCATTCCAAATAAGTTGCTGGGTTTGTAACCTAGTCAGAGTAATTAGAAGGAAAAAAGGAAAAAAATACAAGTAATGGTTTAATTCTGCTTTGTTTAACTTGTTATAACAAGTTAAATTACTAGTGCCCCTGTAAATGAGATCACCTTGTGGAGGCTCCACTGATCCGCCCCTTCCTGCTCTGGCAGGAAATGTCACAACTGTGGTACCCTATATAAAGGAGTGTAGCGTGGGTGGTTGGGGATGGGGTGGGTGGCTGGGCCTTCCCTGCCTAAAAAGAAGAACCACGGACGAAAGAACAAGGAGGTAAGAGCAGAAACAATCAGTCAACAACAAATGCAGTAACCCTGAAAGCTTATCCTAATGTTAGATAAAACTGTAAAACCTGTAAAGCACCACCTGTAATAATTTCAGAGAAGATATACCCTGTAAGAAACACTTTGCTCCAGAGAAAATAAAGCAGTAACAGAAGATATACCTTGCAAAAGACAATTTGAATCAGAAGATTATAGCAGTAATCTGTTAGCACACACCTGTAGGCACACCTTGTAATAATGCAGAAGAAGGTATACCAGCAACAACAATTTGAATCAGAGAAAAAAAAATAAAGCAATGAAATGTTAGCAACAAACAGTAGCAATCCCTGTGAGTAAAAATTAAAAACACCACCACACAGTAAATCTGCTTAGCCAAACTAAGTCTTAATCCTTCTCCCTTGCTCTGGTAAGTTTCTCTACTCTGCCTTTCAAGCAGTCTTAGAAGGAAAGAGCTCAGGTGAAGCTAGGTGCCTTGGCCAGCAAACCAAGTCTTCTACCTCCAAGATAAAGGAAAATGATGGAATCACTTCTGAAGGAAAGAATTGTCGATTATCTAGAGGCCAGAGGGGCACAGGACCCAAGGCAGCATGGATTCACAGCGGGAAGGTCATGCCAGACGAATCTGATAGATTTCTCTGACTGGGTGACCAAAGTAGTAGATCAGGGAGGGGCTGTGGACATGGCCTACCTAGACTTTAGCAAGGCATTTGACACAGTCCCACACAAAAGATTAATATACAAGTTAGCCAGCCTGGGAGGGTCCCAAGATGACAGCCTGGGTAAGGAATTGGCTGGAGAATAGGACACAGAGAGTAATAGTAAATGGAGTCCACTCTGAAGAAAGGGAGTTACTAGTGGGCACCGAGGGTTCATGATGATGACTAGTCCTCCCCAATGTCTTTATAAGTGACATTGCAGAGGGACTGGAAGGAAAAGTATGTCTCTTTGCAGATGACACAAAGATCTGCAACAGAGTTGATGCACAAGGTGGGGTGGAAAGGATGAGAAGGGACTTGGCAAGGTTAGAGGAATGGTCAAATGTATGGCAGCTTAGATTCAATGCTAAGAAGTGCAAGGTAATGCAGCTGGGAAACAAAAACCCAGGGGAAGAGTACACAATGGGGGTGAGATACTAACAACAACAAAAATGGAAAGGGACCTGGGGGTAGTCATATCAGATGACCTAAAGGTGGGCAAGCAATGTGAGAGGGCAGCAAGGAGGGTTGGGGATACTGGGATGCATAGGGAGAGGCATCACCAGTAGAAAACAGAAGTTATTATCCCTCTGTACAGACAGCTGGCTCAGACCCCATCTGGAGTATTGCATGCAGTTCTGGAGACCCAATCTCCGCAAAGACATAGACAGGATGGAAGCTGTCCAGAGGAGGAGACTAAAATGGTGCAGGGTCTGCACCGAAGGCATATGAAGAGAGACTTAAGGAGCTTAATATGTATAGCCTCGAGGAAAGGAGGGAGAGGGGAACATGATAGAAACTTTCAAGTACCTCAAGGGAATCAACAAAGTCCAAGAGTGTAGCATCTTTCAAAACAAGAGGTGTGCAAGAACAAGGGGGCACAATTTGAAGATAGAGGGGGCTCAGAGGTAATTTAAGGAAGTATTTTTCACAGAGAGGGTTGTGGATGCATGGAACGGCCTTCGGAGGAGGTTGTGGAGTCAAAACTGGTGGAATTACCATGCATGGGACAGTCATAAGGCAATTCTTAAGGGTGGGGCAGAAAGAAATAGGCTGCTGGTTAACTAGGATCTGCAGCTTATCCATTAGGTAGGAAATGGGCAGACTGGGTGGGCCAAGTGGTCCTTATCTGCCATCAAATTCTATGTTTTATGTCAATTCTGAAAGGGGAACACTGACCGGGGGATGTGAATGTATATATGTGTTAGGAGGGGGAGGGTAAAACCAGAAACTAATCAACCTTCTATATGTTCTGAGGGCACTGAGGCCAACGTGACACGTTACATTCCTGGGGTATAGTGCAGAAGGGGAAAAATAAAAAGGGTTGCCAAATCTCGTCATAAAGGTCTAGCTTGTGATTAGTGGAGTAATGGACCCTCTTGAAGCAGGCAATCTTACCTAGTTATAGTAACCATTCTGAAGGCGGAGGGGGGAAGTATCCTTTCATTGCCTGAGTATAATTCACTTGACTGTGACCAAGGCACCCAGGGTCCACTGTTTCATGTGGGGCACCTTAAAGGGAATTTTCCTCATTGTCAGGCATAAGCCCAAGTATTGCCATAGTAGGGGTAAGAGTAAAGTGAATACCTACTATGGTTCTAATT
Organism: Neoceratodus forsteri; assembly: GCA_016271365.2. Classification (NCBI taxonomy): domain Eukaryota; kingdom Metazoa; phylum Chordata; order Ceratodontiformes; family Ceratodontidae; genus Neoceratodus; species Neoceratodus forsteri. The sequence goes on from CM057458.1 coordinate 523,944,684, forward strand.
ATGGTCTGGACATTGGTCCAAAAAGGGTGCAGCAGAGTGCAATATCAAATGATATGTGAGATGTTTCCTGTCCCGGAGAGACACCTCCAGCGTTTATCTGTTGACATGAGTCCCCATTTATGTAGTTTCACTGGGATCCATGACACAGTGTCAACAACTTTTTTTTGATGTGACATGACAGTGACGGATTTATGTCAACCACAAGTTGCGGTAGGCATAAATCAGTTGGGAAACTGTTTTTTTTTTGGGGGGGGGTCTGCCCCAGTGCCACCATAACTAAAGATTATCAATTCCAGGTTAGAGTTGATTCGGGGAGGGGTCAAACCCCGGAGAAAGCAGTGCCGGGTTCCATGGGTACATTACAGTCGCAACAGCAACATGCCGCTGTAATGTACTTTGTATAAAATGAAAGCGCAAGGCCGACACGGTTTCACTGGGGTTCTATGCCATTGATGCAGTATTTTAAACTGCGTTAAGTGGCTGCGAGTGTCCTTCAAAGTATCCTGAATCTGCTGCCAGCATGTCTCCCATGCGGACTGGTCCATATTAATGCCTAACTCAGCATTCCACCTGTCTCAAAGGGTCTCCAGAGCCTCAGTATTGTAGTGGTTTAGTTATTTGTAAATGAGGCTGGCCCTGAGTGAGATGCCATCCTTGGGGGATACCAGTTCCTCAGTGCTCACATTGGGGATCATTTCAAGTCTGGACCCAAGGAGGGGGGCCAAAGCAGAACGAAGTTGAAGGTACGGCCCTTCTTTTTTCAATGTTGTAAGCTTCATCATGTTCTCCTTCTATCCCTAGTATGTATTTAGTTCCCCTAGTCAGGACTTAGTTTGGTATTCCATATTGACTCTGCCTGTTTCTTTTGCTGTGGGTTCAGTGTTTAGTCTACTGTCTTGGATAGGGGGGTGACTGAGGGTTATGGGATTTGGGGCATGTCCTTATACTCTCAGATGATTTTATCTGTCCCAGCAGAGAGGAGAAGACAGCCCATACTTTAACTGCCTGCTCATGGACTGAGTCTACACACAGTCAGAATTACTGGCCTATAAGTTCATGAAAGTTATTTAGAATTTGAAACTCTATGAGCCTGAGATGATCAGTTTTTAGGTAATTGTAGACATTCTCCCAAATTGTTCTCCATTGGAAATTTGGCTGGAACTGGGGAATGCGTTCTCCCTCCCAATAGAAACCCACCCCCACCTCCACCTCCTCATTAATACACAAAGATGAGAGGGCAACATGTATCTTACGAACATATCTCTCCTGGACCTGATTTTTACAAGTTGCCCACAGAACTTTTGTCTATAGAAGTTTTTATCCTCCGTGGCAGGCTGGGTAGCTGTTGCTGCCCTGTCCCACCCCCCCATGGTCGTCCTGAATCCCCTCCGATCTACGGAGGCTTATATCATCCTTCGACACCAGTGAGACCAGGCAGGCTGTCAGGGTGAACTGGGAGGGTTTCATTAAGCCCATCCTTCATTTTCCTTCTGATTTTTCAGCCCCGTGGGCTCAGCAGATGCTCAGCGAGCATGACTTGTGTGCTGTGCCTCTGTGGTGGTGCTTCCGGCACTGCAAACGCTGGCCCTTCCCCTTTCTGTGGGACTCGCATGTGCACCACCTGGATTTCTCCAGGTGGCAGTCAAGCGGCGAGTCACAGGATCCCACCTCCCCGAGAGATGGGAGCAGGCCAGCAGATGCTCAATCTTCCCTCTCCCAGCCAAGCCCCCGAGCGACCAAAGTCCATTCCTGAGCCCATGTCACTGGCATGGTAGCAGGGAGTCATGGATGCCTCAACCCACTGCACCACTGGGCCGGCTGCTCTCAGAACTTTAGGTAGGTGGGTGTAATGGTAGACATATTTAGTGACCATAACAGTATTGTAGCAGAAGTAGAGATAGAATTCATTGCAGTCCAAAACTAGTCAATTTGAGATATTTTAAAGGTTTTGATTTGTTTGCCTTTTGTAACTGATTTGTAGAGAATTCATTTGGGCCAGTCTAAGACTTATCCCAGAGCATGATTTAGCCTGGGATTATTTTGTCTCTGAATTGTAGCATGTCAATGATAGGCACATGCCCATAAAATTGAGGAAATTGAAAAAGAATTCATCAGTTTGGTATTCTCTTCTCCTTACGAAAGCAAGGCAGGAAAAGTATAAGTTGAGGAGAAATTCCCAGAACAATAAGACATTGTGAGACTGGGAACTATACAAGAAGGCAAGGAATAAATATACTGTGAAAGTGAGGAATAGTAAAAATTCCTTTTTAAGGAAGAAGACAGCAGAGGAGGAAGATGATCCAAAAAAGTTCTGGGCAGCTGTAAGAAACCTACATGGGAGCTGTACTAGTGATGCAATATAACAAGCATTTGTCAATGCCAAATGTTTGCTTGCTGGTATTGGCATTGATACTGCAGGAGTTAGAGAGATGCATAATAGGAATGGCAGTAAAGTATTGTACTATCACCAACCCCCACCCCAACCCTGCAGAGACTGACAGGCGTTGGAATGTGCCTTGGGGTCTTTGGCTCTTACACTCACCCCATTCCATAAGGAAATAAGCTGAGATGGGTACAATATAGAAGAATGGGGTGAATGTTAAGGCTGAAGACCCCAAGGCACAGCTCGATGCCTGTCATTGGCTGCAGGGTGTGGGTGAGGGTGGAATAGCGTAAGCATTACAGCCAACGACCCTGAGCTACACTCCCGACACCTGTCAGTCTGTACAGGGTGGTATGGTACTACTGGAAATCCTAACACCCCAGGCCTGTCAATGCCTGTCAGTGGCTGCAGGTTGGGGGTGGAATGGTGTGAGCATTATGGCTGACGACCCCAAGCGACACCCCCGACGCCTGTCAGTCTGTACAGGTAGTGGCGTCAAGTTGGAAACCCTAACTCCCTATGCATTTTACTGATATTTTTGCTCCAAATTTTCAATATGGGCTTTTTGGGACCCCACCTTATGAACAGTGGCACTATCATTTTATTACTCAACCCCGAAAGGTGATTTCGCTCAGTGAATGTGCCATTCGATGCAACAGGTGTGAAAAAACATTTTGGGCAGGATGTGAAAAATTACATCTGTACTGTTCATGAGGAGGTGTGAAGAAATGGCAATGTTGAAAATCTGGAGAGAAAATATGAAAAAGTGGCGAAGTTACGAGCCTGCATACAAATTGCGTAATGCACACTCGTAATGCAGTCATTTTTGGAATGTTTTCACCAAATTTTCAACGTGTCCTTTTTGGGTCTCCCCTCATGAACAGTAGCACTGTGATTTCATTAATCTGTCCCAAAAATCGATTTCGCACACAGTGACTGCGCCATTCTGCGCCACAGGTGCGAAAACACATTTTGGGCAGTATGCAAAAAATGACAGCTATACTGTTCATATGGAGGTGGAAAAATGGAATGTTAGAAATTTGGAGGAAAATATAAAAAATTGGCCAAGTTATGAAAAGGATAAACTGCAGAATGCATGCTCGTGAATACAGTAATTTTGGGGATTTTTTCTATCAGACTTGCAACAAGGGCTTTTAGGACCCTACTATGAACAGTGGCACTGTTGTTTTCAATCAGTCCTGAAAGGTGATTCTGTGCAGTGACCGCGAAATCACCTTTCGGGACAGAGAAACAAAATGACAGTGCCAGTCTTTATGAGGTGGGGTTCTTAAATTTGAGACCAAAACTCCCCAAAATGGCAGAGATAGCAACCTAAGTTGAACCCCCCCCCATTGTTTGCCATTATAGGGCTTACTGTGATTTTCTTCAGTTTGCAGTTGGCTTTTGAAGAGCGCAGACGTGTTCCCAGTCCACAGAAGATCGTAGCACCGAACCTCCAGAGGTAAGTATGGGTGAGGGGGACTGCGGGGAGGTGGGGTTCTCAGAGGGAGGGTCGGGATGGGGAGGGGCAGCGAGGACAACGAGGGACCGTTTTCTTTTTCAATAGGTTTTAAAAAAAAGACCGTGGGAAAATTTTTACAGGTGAATGCTATGAAAAATAAATTGTGCACACTGGGGTGGGCTCCCAGTGTGCCAGATTAGTGAAGGGGGGGATCAATGCCAACCTGGGGATTGGGCACCCGGAGGTTAGCTGAAAAAAGGGGGTGGAAGTATCCAACACCGGAAGTAGGCATCACGGTGTTGAAAAAGATAATTACTTTGGCACATTGGGGTGGGCTCCCAGTGTGCCACAGTAGTGGGGGGCATGCTGACATGGGATTGGGCACCCCATTGTCAGCAAAAGATAAGTTTGGGCTTGGGGGGTATGCCAACACAGGGATTGGGAACCCTGATGTTGGCTTTGGGGGGAGTGTGTGGTGGGTGGCAGGAGCTGCCAATCATCAAAGCCACAGAGGGGCTCATTTATTTATTTCGCTGGGAAAGGTACACTGAGCAAACAAGCTGCTTATAAGTCCAGCCATGCACATTACTGTGCACTGTAATGGCGTGGCTGAATATGCCTGGTTCCTGGGAAGGGGGGATGTACTGCCGCAGTGACTCTGTCCGTGATTCGAGCGGCAGATTTCTTTCAAGTCCGGTGCTCACTCTGAAACTGCCATCATCGGCAGCTTCCCTGTTGATTGGTGGCCAAGGGACGTGCCCTGAAAGCGTTCACTGGATTGACCAAACACTGCCACACCTCTGCAATGCTCTACTCACCTCAAAATGTTTCCTGTGTGCTGCGCACGCAAGCAAACATAAAAATAGTGAAAGATAAGGGACAACAAATCCCAGAAGATACTTTGAGTGGACGAATTTAATTCTTTCTTTGTCAACACATATAACAGTTAGATACCTTTGGTGCAGTATTAGCCACTGCTAAGCAATTTAGATCACAAATTGTAGTGAGAAAGAAATAATGTGACCTACAGGGAATTGAACCCAGTCAACACAGGACATCTTTTTCTTGAGCAGTGCAATCTAGCTCAGTTTTCATTTGGTTCGAACATCCCAAATATTATTAAGCCTTTTGTATTTGATGATATTTGTAAACATGAGGTTCTTTTTTTGTTTTGAAAAATGTGTTTATTAAGGTTCGGAATTTCAGAACAATTACATAATCTTGTTCATTACAGTGTATGCAGGGACAAGGTTCTAGGCAGACAGGGCACGCAGGCCCCGCACAGGCATCAGAAACACTATAGCTGCAAGTATTCATCAGTAGTCAGCATCTATCAGACGCAAAACCTGGTCATTGTCCCAGATGGACCACTCACTGTGGCCCCCACAAGCCTCCCAGAACCAGCTCCCCCTCACCCAATTGTCATGCATCTAGGTTCAGCTCAAGCATACTCCATCAAGTTATTTGGGTAGAGAGAATTAAAGGGGAAATAGGTCAGCTTTCAAGGCCTTCACTAGGGGACATACACCCGGTCAGACACCTGCTGTTTACCTTGAATTGTGTATTGTAGTTTCTCTATTCTCATGCATTCCAGGAGTTGAGTGCACCATTTGGCACCAGTGGTACCTTTTCTGCTAACCACTCTGTGCTAGTACTTTCTTAGCTGTTACCAGTCCCATAAACCACAGTGGGTGGGAATACAGTGGATGTGGATTAGCCAAGGGTGGGGGTGGGGTCACCTGAGAATAATAACATCAGATTAGACTGTCTAAGGACCCTCTCCCCAAAAAGCTTTAGCCAGTATGTCCACCACCACCCTCCAGAATTGTGATATTTTTGGGTATTCCCAGGCTAGATGGTAGAAGCCCCCCCACACACACACACTTTATATTTGGGGCACCTGTCAGAGAATCTAGAATAAATTTTGTGAGCCAGTACTGAAGTAAAATACAGTACTTTCTATGAAGGTAGCTGTACTGAATCTGCCTGAGTTGCTCTTAGAGCACTGAAGTATTGACTTAATAGCTGTTTTCCAGTCTGGCTCAGAAAGTGAGTCTATCCCCAGGTCCCTTGCTCAGTGGCTTCTGGTTGTGGTTGTTATATCTTACCCCCCCTTTAGTAAAACATGGTACACTTGTTATAGTGGTTTATTTTTGTCACCTTGACTTACAAAAATTTCCACCAATGCTGAGCTTCAATCCTAAAGTGGTTACTTTGGATTCATATTTACATGACAGTACTGAATTGTTAAACAAACTAAATGGCAAAATATGGATGCAAACACGTACTTGTTGACAATAGATGTTAACTGTCTATATACAGCTATACAACATAACCTTGGATTGGAGGCAGTGGACTATTTTTTTTATGAATCAAAATGTCATTTCTGCTCACTTTCTTCATTGGGCACTTATGTAACCCCTAGGTGGCGCTATCTCAAGGGCTACTACCACTGCCTGCTTGGTTAGCAGCAGGTTAAGGGGCCTAAGTTCTGAAATGGGTGCCTCCACCTGGAGGTCAGGGTTGGTAGTGGTCAAGCTAACCTGGACACAGCCCTCCGGGACACTGTAACCCCCCCTCTTTCCTTACTAGTGGCCGGAACAATATACAATAATCACTTTCACAATACCCCTGATACACCACACAAGTACCCACACTGTTTGCACTTACCACCAGGGCTTTCCTCTGGCCTGGCCCTGGGGACCCCTGTAAAACAAGGTTATACACAGCAAATAACTGCAGTACAGTACTCTTGAACAAACAAACTGGAACCACAGTCAGGGTAAATGCAAAAAAGAGTTAAATCTGATTTATTTAAGGGGCTTGAACAAGGGAGGGGTGTAATCAGGTTAATTTGCTTAAAGGCTGTATCATTCAAACAGTTGTGCATGCATTTCAGTGTCCATAAACAGTCACACACTCTGGGTACCTAGATGGAGAATGGTGAGCTAGCCAGGAATGTTGCAGCTGGTTGGTGCCCTGTGATGGAAGAAAACAACATGCACAACATACACTATTTGTAATCCAGAGCCGGAGGACTCAGTTCATGAAAAGAAAACAACAAGACAATCAGATGACACTCTTTTAGATTAGGCTGTTGTTGTAGGGAGCTACCTGATGAGTACTCACGATACCCAAGACTGGACACAGGCTAGATGAAAATCGAGACAGCAGGTGGTTAATCTGAAGTGCCAGGAGAAGCAAGGCCCACATGATTCACCAAGGCATCATTCCTATTCAAGCATGGAGCAGGGGGCTGATCCCCAGGCAGGTCTCTTGTTGGTGGCTTTCTGTGTGTAGTGGGGTAGGCTGGTAAGGCCAGCGTGGCATGGCCCAGGGCAAATGGAGATTAACGCGGATTCAGTCCAATAAGGCTGGATAAAGTTTCCAGCAAGCAGAATACAGTTCACACAGTGGGGAACCAAATCACGACCCACTTTCAATACACAGCACATTTACATGTAAAGGAGGTTCCGGTCAGTAACATCATGGAACAAAATAAAGTGGACAAAAATAAAGCGGCAAAAACAGTGTCACCATCAATACTGGCAGCACAACCCCATGGTCATAGGGGTGATTTCAATCTCATTTTTGATAAGGCCCTTGACAGGTCGGGTCAATCCCGGCAAGGTCTTTCCCCGGCACAAAGAGCCTTTAGGGACCTGATGGACTCCATTGGTCTTTGTGATATATGGCGCGTATTGCATCCCAATGTAAGGGAATACACTTTTATTTCTCCGGTGCACGCAACCTCCTCTAGGATTGATTATATGCTCATTTCTCAAACCCTGTTACCAGGGGTTATATGTTCTAGCATCGTCTCAGGGCCCCCTTCGGATCACTCTGTGGTCACCTGCCTAATAACCCTGGCCTTGTTGCCAAATAAAGGGGGCAGATGGAAGCTGAATAACAAAATTCTGAAAGAGCTAAAGATGGTTCAATACCTAGCATCCCAAATAGAGCAGTTTATTGCTTCTAATTCTAACTCTATGGGAAAGCAGGACATGATATAGGGTGCCTGCAAGGCATATCTAAGGGGGATTATAATTGGTTTAACATCAACAAGGAAGAGGGAGAGGGCATCTCAGATTTCTAACCTTCTCTCCCAAATTAGGAGTACAGAGACTGTTCTTTCTCCTTCTTCCTCTGAGGCATTCAAACAAGATTTAATGAAACTGAGAGAAGCCTACCTAGCAATGTTAACGGAACAAGCCGAATATGCAATTTTGAAAATTAATGCGGTATATACTGATCAGGGCGAGAAGGCAGGTAAAATGCTAGCATTATGTATTAAGCAATAGGAATCCGCCAGACTCATTCCTGCTAGCCACTGTCTTAGTGATAATTCTCTTAAGGTCTCGCCCCGGAGATAGCGGAGGAGTTTACAAAGTACTTCCGGGATTTATATGGCCCAATGGTTAATTCCCCATCTAAGGAAAGACTTTATGAATATCTGCGTGATTTACAGTTGCCAACCCTTACACAGTCCCAGCAAATAATTCTGGAGTCTTCCATCTCTGAGGGCGAAATTGAAAGAGTAATTAAATCTCTCCCACCTGATAAGTCTCCGCGCCCTGACGGGTTTACTTCCAGTTTCTATAAAGCTTTCTCAAAGCAGCTGATTCCCACCTTGCTGCCGCTTTTCCAGGCTATTCTCTCGGGTAAAGTGTCTGGTCCCTCCCTTTTTAAGGCCTTAATAGTCCTGTTGCCCAAGCCGGACAGACCGCTGGATCAGGTGGCAAGCTATAGGCCGATCTCCCTACTTAACCAAGATATTAAAATCCTGGCAAAATTACTAGCCGACCATGTGGAGGCAGTACTTCATTCTCTTATCGAGGCTGACCAGGTTGGTTTCATGAAAGGGAGATCATCGGTTGACCATCTGAGGACCCTGTCCCATGTCTTCTTGGCATCCAAGGATGCTCCTCATCCAATGGTTCTGATCTCGTTGGATGCCAAGAAGACGTTTGACAGAGTCCACTGGGAGTACCTATTTGTTACGATGGAAGCCTTCGGTTTTCCCAAGGAATTCTGGAATTGGGTGAGTTCTCTATACAAGTTCCCGTCTGCCAGAATCTCATGTAGCGGGGTTATTTCTAACCCCTTTAAACTATATGTTGGGACTAGACAGGGGTGTCCCCTATCTCCTCTTCTCTTTAACATTTATTTAGAGCTGCTTATCAGAAGGCTATCAGGAGTCCAGGGTATATCGTGTATCTCTGTCAGGGAACAGATGGTTAAAGTAGCGGCCTATGCAGATGACCTACTGTTGCAGATATCACATCCACTCACATCTATTCCTGCTATCCTAAAGCTCATAGAGGATTTCAGTAAGGATTCAAATTATAAACTTAATGTAGGAAAGACGGTAGTATTTCCTCTTAATCATAGGGTCTGTAAACAGGATATTACTGTGTTTGGACTCACCTGGAAGTCCGATTATATTAAATACCTTGGGCTTCTTTTAACAAGGAGTGCTACGTGGCTCAGACAGATAAATATTGATGTGCTAGTACATAAAGTAGATCTTGACCTTCATAGGTGGACCCTACTCCCCCTCTCTCTATGGGGCAGAATACATTTAATCAAAATTAATGTTTTCCCTCGTCTGTTTTACCCCCTTAACATATTGAACATATGGCTTCCCTTGTCCTGGGTCAAAAAAGTACATGGTATGATTTCTGCTTTTATATGGGGGGATAAGAAGGCCAGAATATCATTTCATAAGTTAGCGGCTCCGAAGGCCAAAGGAGGTTTAAGACTTCCCCATATCGGGCTATACTGTTGGGCCAGCCAGGCCAATAAATATCTCAGATGGCTGACCGTGGACCAACGCTCCACGGTTGCTACATACATTCCAACTTGGTTAGCTGTCGAATCTGCTTCCATTAAAAAACACGGTCTCTCCCCCGCTGCGTTGTTATATACCAAAATTGGTTTCCTACCAAAGTCTCTACGTAGTTCCCCTGTAGCCGTCTCTATCAGGGTTCATACTCAGTTGTGTGCATTTCTAAGATATATGAATCTCAAGAATTTATCACAACCTGTAATAGGCAGTCCCAATTTCTTATTAGAGGGTAAGCCTCTCCCAGCCACATGGCTTTCTCAGATACAAAACTGCTGTTTAGAGGAGTTTGTGTCACCTAATAGTCAATGGTATTCTTCAACTGATATTACGTGTAAGTTCTCGATACCTCGTGCAAATATTTTCAAAATTTTCCAGTTTCGTCACCTCTTGGTTAAGGTATTGGGCTCGACTCCCCCCCCCCACCTCCTAATTTCAATATTCAGATCACCTTAACGGAGTTGGCAGGTCTGCCTCATGCTGCATCCAAAATATATAGTGTTCTCTTCACCTGGGCCTACCCTGATAATTATGCTCCCATCTCCTTTTGGGCCTCTCTCTTTCAGGGTAAAGATCTGGATTGGTCTCTCCTGTGGCAGAGCTGCCATAAGTTCCTTAAGCAGGACAGACTTAGGCTAATGCAGTTTAAGATTCTGCATAATATCTACTACTCACCGCAGAAACTTGCTAGGCTTGGTCTTGTGCCCTCCCCACTTTGTACAAGATGTCAATCTCAAGAAGGAGATCTTCTTCATATTTTCTGAAGCTGTTCTAAAATTGTTCCACTCTGGACTGTGATTAAACAGCGTGTTGACCCTCTGTTGGGGCTCTCGGACCTCTTCACCCCCGAAATTTGCCTTCTTGGGGATTTCTCTTCCATCTCGGTGGTGAACAGGAAGTATTATATAGCCCTGATGTCGATGTCTGTTAAAAAGGTGGTTTTAAGACATTGGAAGGATACGGAGGTACCAACATATGTTGAATGGCTTCAGGAGTTACTTGCAAATCTCAGAACTGAAAGGACTATTGCCAGTTTACTTAACAAACTTAAGAAGTTCTATAAAATTTGGGGACCACTACAAGCTCTCTATGCACTTCAAGGTTAAGCACTAATAGGTTATATTCATAGGTATAGTGCTAGAGATGTAAAATGGCGCTGGGTTGTTCGGGGTGGGAGTGGGGTAGGGTGGATGGGAGGGTGGGGGGAGAGCGAATCACTTCATACTGTATACCCAATGTATATGGACATTTCATCCATTGTTATGATTCGCTGTTTGTACTGGAAAACTAATAAAATTTTAATTGAAAAAAAAAATATTGGCAGCACAACATTTAGCATGCCAGAATAGTGCAGGCCACATGACACGCAGGTAGCAAACAACATCTACCACATGGAGGCACTGCACTGGAACGCACAGCAGCAGGCACCCATGCACAGGAACAACACAGGGGTTCAGTGAGATGGACCAGGGCAGGGTGCAACCAGCACTGGGGGAAGCAGGCCACTGGACACCTACCATAGTACTCTAATGGCACAGGCACCCACATGGTGGGGTACCCCCACCCAGAATGCTAAGTGTTGGAGTACGTGCACCGGGGTAACTACTAAAGGACAGGTGGACCATGGCTACCATGTGGATGGCAATGTATAATGCAAGGAGCCAGGAGCACAAGCCAGCATGTCTCCAGCAACACACACAACACACAGGACAGGGGAAATGGCATGCTGGCTTGTGCTCCTGGCCCCTGTGGTTCTAGTGCAGTGTCTCCATGTGGTGAATGTTGTTTGCTGCCTGTGTGTCATGTGGCCTGCATTGTTCTGATATGCTTAATTTTGTGCTGCCAATATTGTTGGTGACACTGTTTTTGTTGCTTTATTTTTATCCACTTTATTTTGTTCCGCGATGTTACTGACCGGAACCGTAAAGGATTCTATGGTACCAGCAAGCAGAACACAGTTCACACAGTGGGGAACCAAAGCACGACCCACTTTCAATACACAGCACATTTACATGTAAGGAAATTCTATTGTACCAGGCAAACCGCTCTCCGGTCATGATCGCAAAGTCTCTGCATAAACCAGGGATTCAAAAGCAGCAGGAAATCCTGACAGGCGAATCGCATTCAGCAACTCTTCGGTCTTCTTCAGGTTAGAGCCTGGTCACAGTCCAGTGGCTTAAATAGTCCTCACAACTCGGATTCAGTCCGAATAAACTCTCTTTTCCCTCTCAGGGGCAGCAGGCAGACAGGCAGACCAAAACTTAGCCCTTTCATAGTTCTCCCATGCAAAACTATACAGAACTGCCCCTCAAAATCACTTGAGCTGTTACCTCTTCACTTCTCAGCTCAAAACTGAAACTAGCTGCAGCAGTCTGGGAAATTCCCGAAGATCCAAAAGGTTTGGTTGACTGATCCTCCTCTCAGTAATAACAAAGGCTCCCGCTTCAGGTGCGAAAAGGTACGAAAAGCCCAAAACTACAATTCCTACAGATTTTGACTCCAGACAGCTCCTGTAGTCTGGCTCCATTTTAGGTCCCACCAATACTGATTGGTCCAATTCGCAGTCCAGGACCAAAATAGTGGAGATAAACAAAACAGTCCTTGCTGCAGAGAAGGCAGGTTAGACAAACTACATTATCATTATCACTCTGAATGATTTTCAGCAAATAGTTACATCTTTCAACAAAGCTCCCTCTCAGATTACTTATGACTGCAATCCAGGCAGCTCTTAAAGAGACAGTACACAGAGGCTATACAGGCACTCTCTAGCAATCACATTTAAACTGCTAAAATGCAGGACACCAGCCTGGCAGGAAGCATTTTAGCAAGCTCGAGGAAGACTATTCGGGAACCCCTATTTGTAGGGGGGTTACACTTAACTTTGCACCGACACATTATTTTATTTTCAATAAGGAGTTTTATTTACAGCTATGCGGCACGGCAATGGGGGTAACATTTGCCCCATCATATGCTAATTTATTTATGGGTTATTTTGAAGAAAAATATATTAAAGATCAAACAGAAAACAAGTTCTGGATTAATTTGGAAACATATTTCAGATTTATTGCTGATTTAATCATTATTAGGAGACAAACAACATGGGGCTGAAATTTACTGATTCTTGGGATAAGAAAAACATTACATTTTTGGATCTTGAGTTAGTAGGAATAGTAGGGGAACCCATTATTAGCAAAGGTTTCAGAAAAGAAACTGCAGCAAATTGTATACTGCATGCTAATAGTTCCCACCCAAGAAAATTAATAAATTTGATACCATATGGAGAACTTATAAGATTAAAAAGAAACTGTTCAACAGAAAGAGAATTCCAAAAACAGGAGAGAGATTTAAACACCAGACTAAAAGAGAGAGGGTACCCTGAATCAGCTTTAAAGAAAGCATCCACTGAAGTGGATAATTTAAACAGATATGACTTGTTAAAATCTAAACATTAAAGAAATGCCCAGAACATTAATTTAAGTCAATCTGAAGAACAAAGTACAGTAACATTTGTTACAGAGTACAATTCCCTAGCAGGCAGAGTTGGAAGTATAACATACAACTTTTGGCCAACATTATTTACAGACCCTGTTCTGAACAAGCATTTGTCAATGCTGAATGTTTACTTGCTGGTATTAACATTGGAAATGCAGGAGTTAGACAGATGCAGAATAGGAATGGCAGTGAAGTACTGAACTTAACACCAACCTCACCTCCATCCTGTAGAGACGGACAGGCATTGGGGTAAGTGTTTGGGTCATCACCCATGACGTTCATGCTATGTCACCTCACCCTATTCTGCAGACACTGACACGTGTTGAGGTGGGCCTTGGGGTGTTTGGCTTTACAGTCACCCCATTCCATAAGGACATATGCTGAAATGGGTGCAGCATAGGAGAATGGGGTGAACTCTGGGTCCGAAGAGTCCAAGGTACACTTCAATGCCTGTCACTCATAGGCGGATTTAGAGGGGGGGGCTAAGGGTGCTATAGCTCCCCCATCATGGAGCTCCTCTATTAGTAACACACTGCTGCATTCTTAATCATGAAAGCTGCCTGAGCCACGCAGGTCTCATCTGTCCTCCAGCAGAGCTGGCCTTAGCTAGATGAAAACTGTGCTCCTGTACCTTGGGGGCCCATGCTTTTTTTTTTTTGAGGAAAAAAACAATGTAAAACATTTAAAAATGCCTAACTGTTGTTAGAGATGAAAATGTTTACCAGCAAATGAAAGTAGAAGACAACTGGCTCTGTTACCATTACAAAAGGTGGGGGCAGCTTTGCTGCAGTGGAAAAGATTAGGTTAAGTAAGTGCTAATGGTGTTAATGGTCATACTTTACACCTCCCAGGTTGAGTGCTTTCACAAACAAAGGGCTATATTGACAAGAGAACTTGCTTGTAACCTGAACATGTAGTTGAAACAATGAATGATATGACAAAATATGTTTCAAAAGTATGTGAGCACTCAAAATGACTCAAAAACCTGACCAGCACAGAGCAAGACCAGATTTCCTTATAGGGACCCTGAAAACCTGATCACCAGGTGAAAAAACTGGCAGGTGGCAACCTTACTGGTATTCCATGGAAATCCTGTCTATTCTCTTTCACTCACACCTCTAGAAAAGTTAAGTTGTTTAACTTGTTTGCAAATCAGAGTATCTGAGGTGTGAGTGTCCAGTAATGATGTCCCTGTCCTTACAGAAATGAATACGGTAGTGGGACCGTACATACTTAAGTTCTTGCTCCAGACTCAGTCAGATTCATTTCCAATGGTGAAGTCAGATAATTCAATGCAGTCAATGGCACTAATGAAAAGATGCTGGTTAAACTAGTAGACCTGCTACTGCTTTAGTAATTCAGGACAGGAGGGTTAGTGAGGTGTAAATGTCAGGTGTGGGAAGGCCCATAGAGAATGGAGTGGTGGGGCCTGGCAGGGGGCTGCACAGGGGCCCAGAATGGTGAAGGCCGACCCTGTCCTCCAGTGTCCTGGTAGTGCAGTAAGAAAAAATTACTCACCTTAGTAATGTTGTTTCTTCTAATAGAGTCTTGCTATATTATGACATATGCAGTGAGTCCCAACCTTCGAACTGCTCCGGAGGTGAAAGAGTTAACTTTCCATGCCAGGCATGGAACGCTGAGCTCGAGCTCGGTTGAAACTCTACCTGTTGTTCTTCAAACTCAAACCGTCAGATCTTTATGAGCTAAACTCACTGAGGTCCTGTGTGGAAGCTGTAAACCTACACTAGCCAACTGGCTACTAAACATAAGAACCCATTTTTTGGTCCCAAAACAAATACTCAAGTGAGGAGACCCAAAAATGAAAACACAACACCAAGTCACCCCAAAAAGGAGGGGTGAAACAACAAAGTGGGCATCTACTAAGTGCCAACACTGCACTGCCCACCCACATCCCAAAACAGAGGTTCTGAGAGGGGCAGGGTGGGGTTAATATAGCAAGACTCCATTAGAAGAAACAACATTACTAAGGTGAGTAATTTTTTCTTCAAACAACATGAAGTCTTGCTATATTATGACATATGCAGACTATACAGCAGTACCTCCATGGAGGAGGGACAGAACCTACTTAGGAAATAGGGTCTGAAGCACAGCTGTGCCAGACAGAGCATCACTCCTAGCCTGGATGTCCAGGGAGTAATGCTTGGTAAAAGTGTGAACTGTTTTCCAGGTAGCTGCTTGACATATCTCTAGAATAGGGATGTCCCTGGCAGTAGCCAGGAAGCAGCTGTACCTCTGGTAGAGTGAGCCCTCAGGCCTGAGTGAGGAACCTTACCCAGCTTTTCATAACAGAATTGGATACAAGAGACAATCCACCTGGCAGTGGATCTTTTAGTGGCAGGTTTCCCTTTGCCAACCTCACCATAAGTGAGGAACAGTTGGAGGGAGTCAAACCTGTGACCCTTGGTACGCTCTATGTAATAACTAAGGTCTCTTTTCACATCTAAACTGTGCAGCCTCCTCTCGCCAGAGGAGGAATGGTCAGTGAAGTACACTGGAAGAGATATAGATTGATTAAGGTGGAAATCTGAAACCACCTTAGGCAAGAACTTCCTGTTAGTCCTGAGGACCACCTTATCTCTATAAAAGGAGATAAAATCAGGCTCCACTGACAAGGCTTGTAATTCACTTATGCATCTGGCAGAAGTGATGGCTACCAGAAACACAGTTTTCCAAGTCAAGTACTTAAGCTCTGCTGAAGACAAAGGCTCAAAGGCGGGTTGCATAAGCTGAGCAAAGCAAATATTAAGATCCCAGGCAGGGGCAGGGTCCCTGAATGGAGGGTTGGTGTGAAGCAATCCCTTGAAAAACTTGGAGAATACAGGATGAGCTGAAAGAGAAGAGGGCTTACCTGCTGATAAAAAGCAGACACAGCTGCCAGATGCACTTTAGGGTAGCTGGTCTCAGCCCAAGGTATTTAAGTGGACCATATAATCCAGGACTGTGGGTAAATCAGCAGATTCTGGGGAAATATGCTTTCAGAGCACCATATGGAAAACCTCTTCCATTTGGAATTAT
The DNA here is from genome assembly GCA_016271365.2 of Neoceratodus forsteri. Classification (NCBI taxonomy): domain Eukaryota; kingdom Metazoa; phylum Chordata; order Ceratodontiformes; family Ceratodontidae; genus Neoceratodus; species Neoceratodus forsteri. The sequence goes on from CM057458.1 coordinate 523,960,902, forward strand.
AAGTACCTAGTGGAAGGTTTCCTAGAAGCCTTCAGGATATCCATTACACCTTGGGAGAGGTGTGATCAGCAAACTCTAACTCTTCAAGAGCCAGGCCTTGAGATTGAGAGATTTGAGGTTCAGGTACCAAACTCTCCCTGAGCACAGGTTAACAAGTTGTGATTCCTGGGAAGACACAGGGGAAGATGGACTGCTAAGGACAGTAGGAGTGGATACCAGGGTTGTCTGGCCCAATCTGGAGCAATCAGGATCATCTTGCAGGGTTGAGATCTGATTTTGACTAGCACTTTGAACAGGGGAAGCATAGAGAAACTTCCTTCCCAATTGAGAACCAAGGCATCCAGAGGGACTGAGCCAACACTGGGGCCTGCAGCAAAAAAGGGGAAGTTGGTGATTGTCTGGGGCTGCAAAAAGATCTATCTGCGGGGTGCCCCATCTGGCAAATATCACCTCCAAGACCAGGGGGTTCAGTGACCATTCAAACACCATGAAGTCTTGCTATATTATAACAATAGCAGTCAGCCACTGCAGCTGAACTGCCCCGGAGAGGAAGGAGTTAACTCCAGAAGATCTGGAGTTCTACAGCGCGAGGGCGCTGTGCCCAAAGCTCTATCTGGCAGTTTCAAATGAAACTGTCAGATTCTTTACTCCGCTTCACTGAACAGTCGCTCCGGAGATCAGCTCCTTCAGCTCGGTTCATTCTCGGTTCAAGCGAGTATTTTTCGGTTCATTTGAACCGCCAAAAGTTATTATTTTACCGCATTTCGGTTTTAAGCTCTATCTGGTAACCGTAAGTACTAAAATTTAAGTCTGTGGAAAATTAATTATCGGTTCGGTTTTAACCGATCGGTTTATTTTTCTGCATTTTAAAAGTGTACAGTGGGTTTTAGAGTCGGTTCCCGGTTCTTATCGGTTCTAAAAAGCGGAATTATAACGTTTTTCAAATACCGTGACACGGTTGGGAACCCGATAAGGGTGTCTTTGCCAACACGCCATCAAAAGGGCAAGTTTGGTTAGGCTGGCATTATGTCTGAGAAACCCAAAAGAAAACCGGCCCACTGGGTTTCAACACTGTGATGTTCTGGGGACGCCTTTGCAAGGCTGACCCACACACCACTTGTGTTTATTGTCTGGGGCTGACCACCTCCTGTCAGACTGCCAGGTGTGTAAAAATTTCCCTGCAGCCACCCTGGAGAAGAGATTGGGCGGCTCAGGAGCAGAGAGGTAAAGTCCGCTGACCTGATGGCCAGCCCGGTCCAGTACCCACTGGACCAGAGGAGTGCCCCTGACCAGGGCGAGACTTCTCGGCAAAGGAAGGCTGGTTCAGAGGAACCAGTCCCAAGTAAAAAGACAAGGAAATCAGTAGGTCTGGAGTCCAAAATTGTGTCTCCAACTGCTGCAGAGATAGCTAAAGCCATTCAGATTGTCCAGTCACTGTCTCAGGGATCTGTAGAACCACCAACAGCTGGTAAAGGTTGGTTCTGTTCAGTCCCATGGTTCAGGATTTTGAAGTTGAGGATTTTATGAACCACAGGAGGAGGAGAATTTGATCAATATATGTGTGGCTGGGGGGTCTGGACGTGCTCCATTGAACCGGACATTTCTCCAGACAGACCTTTAGAATCTCCTCCTATTCTGTCTGAGTCCCTTCTTTCTTTATTTTTTACAAAAGGTTGCAGAAACCCTCCAGCTTCCTTTAGAGGAGGCTGTGGATGAGCAAGAGGAGCCTGATTATGTGGAAATGATGGATATTCCAGAGTCTAGGAGGTTGTCTATTCCTTTGCATAAGTCATTTAGGAAGCAAACAACAAAGATTTTAAAGTCCTCATTCTGTCCCTCCTGTAGATAAAAAATGGACAGAAGGTATACTTTGTCAGGCTCGGATACAGACTTCCTTACTGAGCAGTGTAGTCATGTAGGTGTGGTACAAGCTGCAGCCTGTGACAAGGCTAATATTCCTCTGGCCTCACATCCTCCTGATAAGGATTCCAGGAAGATTGATGCCATGGCGAAGAAACAGTATATGGCAGCTTCTTTGGGACTCAGGCAGGCAAATTATATGGCTTATGTGGCTAGATATCAGAAATCTAGGTGGGACACAGTATTGCAGTTAGCCAAGCAGGCCCATGGCCAGCTGGCTAGTGAGTTGGAACAGGTGGCTGCTGATGGCATTGAAGCCTCTAAAGTTCAATTTCATACTGCTGTTGATGTTAATGATGTTTCTTCTAGGGTCATGGCCACTTCTGTAGCTTCCGTGAGTTGGCATGGCTCAGATGCACTAATCTGTCCCAAGATACCCAGTCAAAGGCTATGGATTTTCCTGTAGTGGGAAATTCTCTGTTTGGGAGCAAACAGAAAACTATATGAAAAGATGGATGAATACAGAACTACCTACAAAAGTGCCCAGGCTAAGGAGAAGCATGCCATGCCACAAGGCATGCTCCCAGAGGTAGGGGCAGGCCTTTTCAGGCCTTTTACCAATTTCAAGCCTCCTCTGCTGTCTGCAGGGTTTCTTCAGAGGCAGGGGTAGGCGTGGCACAAGTGAGCCGTCCCCTCCCCTCAGCCTAAGGCTGCTGCTAAGCAGGCACCCTGATGGGGTGCCAGGGCCGATTCTCCTGTACCAGTGGGGCAGGTTGGCCTATTTCAGCCGAACTGGCTGTCCCTAACTTCGGACAGATGGGTTCTGGAGGTAATAGGCCAGGGTCTGGTTCTCAGCTTCAAACACTTTCCAAAGATGAGAGCAGGCATTTTCCACCTCAAATCCTTCAGAAGCCCTTGCTTTGGAAGCAGAGGTTTCTTCTCTTCTGGACTGCAAAGCAGTGGAAAGGGTTCCTCCTTGCCATCAGGGCAAGGGCTTTATTCAAGATACTTTCTTACCCCAAAAAGACAGGAGAATGGCGGCCCATTCTAGATTTAAGATACTTGAACAAGCATCTGTTGAAACCAAAGTTCAAAATGTTGACTCTGGCAATGATATTGCCTTCCTAAGGCCAGGGACTGGCTAGCTTCCCTGGACCTCAAGGATGCCTATTTTCATGTTCTGATCAGGCCTTCTCACGAAAGTACCTCAGGTTCGAACTGCCCTCAGGCCACTACCAGTTCAGGGCAATGCCCTTCAGCCTTACCTCTGCGCCAAGGGTATTCACAAAATGTCTCGCTGTAGTAGTGGCTCACTTAAGAAGGCAAGGGGTTGCTGTGTTTCCCTACCTGGACGACTGGCTCATTGTGGGTCAGTCTCCAGGTCAGGTGAAATCCCACTTGCAAGTCACCCAGCAGCTTCTCACTTCCCTGGGATTCCTGCTAAACTTACCAAAGTCAGTTCTGGAACCAGTTCAGGTCCTAACTTTCATAGGCGCAGAATTGAACACAAGGTTAGCCAGGGCTTTTCTTCCCTCGGAAAGGGTGGACAGACTCATCGCCCTGGCATCCTCCTTTACCCTGCGGGTCTCTCGACCAGCAAGGCATTTTCTGCAACTCCTCGGGCACATGGCTGCTTCCACAGCTGTCGGTGCAGGAGCAAGATTCCAGATGAGGGACATTCAGTTCCATTTGAGGCCTATTGGTCTCAAAGGAAGGACCCCTTACCAAGTTGGTCCCAGTTACTCAAACTCTGATCCTAGCCCTCCACTGGTGGCAGGTCCAGAGCAATTTAAGACAGGGTTCCTTCATTACCATTTCCCACTCCCTCACCCTCACCACGGATGCCTCCCTGTTAGGGTGGGGGCTCACCTAGAGCGACCTTGCCACTCAGGGGTATGGTCTCCTCAGGAATCTCTGCTCCACATCAATCTTTTGGAACTCAGAGCTGTCTTTTTAGCTCTTCGGTGTTTTCAGATTCTGTCCAGAACAAAGTGGTTCAAGTCAGGACAGACAATACCACCACAATGTGGTACATCAACAAGCAAGGGGGCACTCGGTCTTCAGCCTTGTGCACCGAAGCAATGAAGTTGTGGTCTCTGGCTTACTCCCTGAACACCTCCCTGATAGCGGTTCATCTTCCAGGGAAGGACAATGTCCTGGCGGACGCCCTCAGCAGAATTTCTCAGGGCCATCACGAATGGGCTCTGAATCCACAAGTGCTGGGGTCTGTCTTTGCCAGATGGGGCACTCCTCAGATAGATCTTTCGCAGCCCCAGACAACCACCAACTTCCTCTTTTCTGTTGCAGGCCTCCAGTTCTGGGCTCAGTCCTCTGGGCCTTTCTGTTGGACTGGAAGGGAAGTTCCTGTACCTTTCCCCTTTCCTCTCCTTTTCAGGGCACTAGTAAAAATCAGATCTCAACCTTGCAGAGTGATTCTGATTGCTCCCAGATTGGGCCAGACAGCCCTGGTACCCTCTGCTCCTGTCCTTGGCAGTCCACCCTGCCCTGAGCCTGCCCAGAGTCCACGACTTACTGGCCTGTGCACAGGGAGAGTGTGGTATCGGACCTCAAATCCCTCCACCTCAAGGCTTGGCTCTTGAGGAGCTAGAATTGCTGACTTACACCTTTCTCAAGGTGTCATGGATATTTTAAAGGCTTCAGGAAGCCTTCCACTAGGCCACTTATAATTCTAAGTGGAAGAGGTTTTCCATCTGGTGCTCTGAGAGGCAGATTATCCCAGAATCTGCTGATCTTCCCATTCTACTGGACTATTTGGTCCATCTGAATTCCCTAGGCCTTAGACCAGCTACCCTGAAGGTTCATCTGGCAGCTGTCTTTGCTTTTGTGTCAGCAGGAAGCTTGCCTCCTTTCTTCTCACCCGTGTTCTCAAGTTTTTAAAGGGTTACTTCATACTAACCCTCCTTTTGGAACCAGCTCCGCCTGGGACCTGAATATTTGCATTGCTCAGTTAATGCAACCCCTTTGAGCCTCTGTCTTCTGCAGAGCTCAAGTATTTAACTTGGAAAACTGTTTTCTAGTAGCTATCACCTCTGCCAGACGCATAAGTGAGCTACAGGCCCTGTCAGTGGAAGAAGATTTTATCTCTTTCCACAGAGATAAGGTAGTCCTTAGGACTAATAGAAAGTTTTGCCTAAGGTGGTTTCTGATTTCCACCTGAATCAATCTATCTCTCTCCCAGTATTTTCACTGAGCATTCTTCCTCAGGTGAGAGGAGACTGCACAGCTTGGATGTCAAAAGAGCCTTAAGTTACTATTTAGAGCGCACCAGAGGTCATAGGTTCGAATCCCTCCAACTCTTTCTTACCTATGGCGAGGTTGGCAAAGGGAAACCTGCCACTAAGAGAACAATTGCAAGGTGGATTGTTTCTTGTATCCAATTCTGTTATCAGAAACTGGGTAGAGTACCCCCCTCAGGATTGAGGGCCCACTCCACCAGGGGTACAGCTGCGTCTCTAGCGGCTGCTAGAGACATCCCCATTCTGGAGATTTGTCAAGCTGCTACCTGGAAGACAGTTCACACCTTTACCAAGCATTATTCCCTGGATGTCCAGTCCAGGAGAGATGCTCGTTTTGGCACAGCTGTGCTTCAGAGCCTATTTCCTAAGTAGGTTCTGACCCTCCTCCATGGAGGTACTGCTGTGTAATCTGCTATTGTTATAATATAGCAAGACTTCATGGTGTTTGAAGAAAAAATTACTCACCTTAGTAATTGCTTTTCTTCTCATGGAGTCTTGCTATATTATAACCACCCTCCCTCCTGCCCCTCTCAGAACTTCTACTTGGGTAGGGGTGGCGAATTGGTGCAAGCACTGTGTCATGCCATTGTAGTTTTTCCCTTACCCTCTTTTCCTTTGGGTTAGGGATCTAGATTGTTTCATTTAGGTTATTTATATGGCCCTCTTCCTGGACTTGAGTCTTTGGGGGAGGGGGTTCATATGTGCTTGTCAAGGGTGGTAAACGAACCATAATACCATCAATTTTTGTTATTATGGCTCTGAGTGTTTTTTGTTCTTTATATTGTTGTTATTACTACTAGTAGTAGCCATGGGCTAGTGTAGTTTTCCACACAGACTTTCCGTCCTTTGATGTTAGCTTTCAGAAAGATCTGACAGTTTCATTTGAAACTGCCAGATGAGACTTTTGGGCACAGCGCCCTCGCGCTGTAGAACTCCAGATCTTCTGGAGTTAACTCCTTCCTCTCCGGGGCAGTTCAGCTGCAGTGGCTGACTGCTATTGTTATAATATAGCAAGACTCCATGAGAAGAAAAGCAATTACTAAGGTAAGTAATTTTTTCTTCGTGATGGCCCTGGGAAATTCTGCTGAGAGCATCTGCCAGGACATTGTCCTTGCCTGGGAGGTGAACTGCCGTAAGGGAGGTGTTCAGAGAGTAAGCCAGAGACCACAACTTCATTGCTTCGGTGCACAAGGCCGTAGACCGAGTGCCCCCTTGCTTGTTGATGTACCACATTGTGGTGGTGTTGTCTGTTCTGACCTGTACAACTTTGTTCTGAACAGACTTGGAAAAAGCTTGAAGTGCTAGAAAACTGCTCTGAGTTCCAACAGATTGATGTGGAGCAGAGATTCCTGAGGGGACCACAATCCCTTGCAGTGAGGTCGCCCATGTGAGCTCCCCACCCCAAGAGGGATGCATCTGTAGTAAGGATTAAGGAGTGAGACTGAGTGACAAAGGAACCCCTTGTCTCAGATTGCTCTGATCCTGCCACCACTGAAGGGCCTGGATCAGGGTTCGAGTCTGGGATCAATTTGGTTAGAGGGTCTTTCCTTTGAGACCAAAAGGCCCTCAAATGGAACTGGATGTCCCTCATCTGAAATCTTGCTCCCTGCACTACTGCTGTAGAAGCAGCCATGTGCCCCAGGAGCTGTAGAAAATGCCTTGCTGGTCGAGAGACCTGCAGGGTGAATGAGGAGGCCAGAGAGACCAGGGTCCTTGCCCGTCCAAAGGAAGGAAGGCTCTGGCTTTCTCTGTGTTCAGCTCTGCGCCTATGAAGGTGAGGAGCTGGACAGGCTCTAGAACTGACTTTGAAGATTCAGAAGGAAACCTAGAGAGGTGAGCAGTTGCTGAGTTATCTGTAGATGTAACTTGACTTGGTCTGGAGACTAGCCTACTATGAGCCAGTCGTCCAGGTAAGGGAAGATGGCAATTTTTTGCCTTCTTAGGTAGGCAACTGCTACTGCCAGGCATTTTGTGAATACCCTTGGAGCAGAGGTGAGGCCAAAGGACATTGCTCTGAATTGGTAATGGCCTGAGGGCAGCTCGAACCTGAGGTACTTTCGATGGGAGCTTCTGATGAGAATATGGAAGTAGGTATCCTTGAGGTCCAGGGACGCTAGCCAGTCCCCTGGCCTTAGAGAGGGTAGAATAATTCCCAGAGTCACCATTTTGAATTTTGGTTTTAAAAGGTGCTTGTTTAAATATCTGAGATCCAGGATGGGCCGCCATTCTCCTGTCTTTTTTGGGGTAAGGAAGTACCTGGAGTACAAGCCTTTGCCCTGGTGTAGGGGTGGAACCCTTTCCACAGCTCTGAGAGCCAGGAGGGAAGAGACCTCTGCTCTAGGGCAAGTGCCTCTGGTGGATTTGCAGGGGAAAGGATCTGGTTCTCATCTTTGGAAATTTTTTGAAGCTGAGAACCAGTCCCTGGCTTACTACTTCCAGGACCCACTTGTCTGATGTCAGAGACTTCCAGTCCTGGACAAAGTAAGCCAGCCTGCCCCCTACAGGTAGCTGAGAATCGGCCCTGGCAACCCCATCAGGGTGCCTGTTTGGCAGGGGCTTTGGGCTGAGGGGTGGAAGCAGGCCTGCTTGTACCCCGTCTGCCTCTCCCTCTAAAGAACCCCCTCTGGGCATAGGCAGAAGAGGAGGGCTGGGCTTGGTAAAAAGGCCTATGAAAAGGCCTGCCCCTGCCCTTGGATAGCTGCCTTTGAGGAGTGGCCTGCCTTTCCTTGGCCTGTGCACTCCTATAGGTGGTCCTATACTCATCCATTTTCTTCATGTAATTCTCTGTCTGCTCCCCAAACAGGGAATTACCTACAACAGGAAAATCCATGGCCTTAGTCTGGGTATCCTGTGACAGGCTAGTACATCTGAGCCAAGCCATTCTGCAAAGTGCCACAGATGTAGCCATGACTCTTGATGACACATCATTAGAGTCCACTGCAGCACATGGAATTGCACCTTGGATGCCTCAATACCATCAGCAGCCACCTGCTCCAGCTCCTTGGCAAGCTGGTCAGGGACTTGTTTTGCTAGAGCCATAACAGTATCCCATCTGGATTTCTGATATCTAGCAACATAAGCCATATAATTTGCCTGTCTGAGTCCCAAGGATGCTGCCATGTACTGTTTCTTTGCCATGGCATCAATCCTCCTGGAGTCCTTGTCCGGGGTGTGAGCAAGGAATATTTGCTTCGTCACAGGCTGCAGCCTGCACTACCCCAACATGGCTGCATTGTTGTGTAAGGAACTCCGTATCAGAGCCTGACAATGTGTACCTCTTGTCCATTCTCTTATCGACAGGAGGTATAGTGTGAGGAGTTTTTAGAATTTTAACTGTCCGTTTCCCAAAAGATTTATGCAAAGGAATAGACAGCCTCCTTGACTCTAGGATATCCATCATTTCCACATAGTCAGGCTCCTCTTGATGATCCACAGCTTCCTCCATAGGGAGCTAGAGGGTTTCAGACACTTTCTTATAAAACATAAAATGAGAAGGGGACTCAGAAAGCCTAGGAGGAGACACTCCTGAAGGTCTGTCTGGGGAGATGTCCGGGTCAATGGGCACATCCAGACTTTCAAATCCACATTCACTCTCCTCATACTCCTCTTCCCCCTCCTCTGGTTCATAATACTCCTCTAAATCATACTCTTGAACCGGTGGAACCGGGCGCTTACCAGAAGGTGCCGGTTCGATCAGAACCGGGGAAAGCGACTGGACAATTTTTATCGCTTTGGCTATTTCTTCAGCGGTTGGAGAGGAAAGTTTTGGCTCCACACCAGCTGATTTTCTAGTCCTTTTTGCTGGACCCGGCTCCTCAGAGTCGGACCTCCTTTGGCCCAAGGAAGTCTCGCCCTGGTCAGAGGGCACTCCCTCCGGTTCGGTTGGAACCGAACCGGGCTGGCCACCCGGTTCAGCAGACTTATTGGCCTCCCTTTCCCTGAGCCTACCAACTCTCTTTTCCAGGGTAGCTGCAGGAAAACTTTTACAAATCTGGCAGTCTGCATTGAGGTGGTCAAACCCCAGACAATAAACACAGGTGGTGTGGGGATCAGCCTTGGCAAAGACTTCCCCACACACACTGCAGTGTTGAAACCCAGTGGGCCCGGTTTTTCTTTTGGGTTTCTCAGACATAGTGCCAGCCTAACCAAACTTACCCGTTTATGGCAATCCGCCAGGTAAGAACTTCTTATCGGTTCCCAACCGTGTCACGGGTCGTGGAAAAAACGTAATAAAATCTGTTTTTTTAGAACCGATAAGAACCGGTAACCACACACTAAAAGACAGATAAAGATATTTTAAACAACTTGATCGGTTCAAACCGAACCGATAAACCGTTTACAAGTTCCACACAGAATAGAAATTAATGTAAAACCTATCTAGTACTCACAAATACCACAGACAGAGTCTGAACCAACCGGTTGCGGTTTAAATATCGGTCGAAAACTGAGAAAAACAATACTTTAACCGACAAAGTGAACTGAGCAGAAGGAGAAATCTCTGGAGCGACTGTTCAGTGAGGCGGAGTAAAGAATCTGACGGTTTGAGTTTGAAGAACAACAGACAGAGTTTCAACCGAGCTCGAGCTCAGCGTTCCATGCCTGGCATGGAAAGTTAACTCTTTCACCTCCGGAGCAGTTTGAAGGTTGGGACTCACTGCATATGTCATAATATAGCAAGACTTCATGTTGTTTGAAACAACCACCCCCACCCACATTACATAGTTGACCCCCAAAGCCAGTCTCCAGCATGAATTTCTTAGTAACTTTCATCCAGCACCATGTGGTCAGGTTCCAGCACTGTGGCAGCAGCTGGTCTTGCCTTGGTGAGCCTGAGCATTCGTTCTCTACTTTTGCGGGCTGGGTGCAGCTCCTTTGTTCATGCACGGGGGGGGGTTGTGCATGGGGGGAGTACAGCTGCAGCAAAGTGGAGTGGACCGTAACAATACAGATCTCAACCAGGTCGCCTGGTGCTCACTGCTCCTGATTTGCTGTTGCATCCAGTAGTGGATGTGGCAAGCAAGGAGAGCCTTCTTTAAATGTCTGGGCTGCTGAAACAAGAGTGAGCTGTAATTCATTAACTCAGAATATTAATGTTGGAGCAAGACAGGAGCAAGTGTATTACTGAGGAGGAGACAGAGAGAGAGAGAGAGAGAGAGAGTGGAGCCCACAAGTGAAGAGCAAAGCCTGAGGCTTCAGGCGGCAGCAGCCCAGTAACACGGGGTCGGTGTGGCCTTGGTAAATCAGCACAAGTAGTTGGAGTGAGGTTCAGGTCATCTTCTGGTAGCTGAAGCAAGCTGTAGCTGAGAGCTCTGCTCATTAGGACTCATGGGGCTAGTGTGTGCTGTCTAGAGAGAGAGTATGGTGGCCAGGTGACCGGAGACAGTACTCAACTAGGGGCACATAGACTTCAGCCTGCTGAAAATTGATCAAGTCTTCATTTAATCAGGTACTTCTTGCTTTAAAAACAAAAGACTTTCACAGTCACAAACTATGGTAGTTGGGGAGAAGCTGCTGGGATGGGACAGGAGATTAGTGTTCCATCAAACTGTATCACCAAGTCTCTTTCAACTTTTCTCATTTTTATGCATTTCAGGTGTGCTGCTGCCCAACTGCAGTCTTTCGGCATTTTGTGTTTTTTTTGGGGGGTGGTAGGGTATTTCGGGTCACGCCTGAAGATAGTCATGCCTTGGCTAATGGCACCTACCCAGTAAACAAAAACTAAACACATTTCGGACAACATACTGTCATGTGGATTGTGGGGACTCTGGGGATGGTGCTAGAGCGCAACTAACAAAGCATGGGGAAGGAGGAAATGAGTAGAAATTGCATTAGAAATACCCTCCAAAATGCACCAGAATGCACCACAATGTTAAAAAATTTCTGGGGGCCTAGACGGCCCACCAGACCCCCGGCTTATTATTTTTATTTTTTCTCTGACTTGAGCTCCCCCATCTATAGGACTCCTGGATCCACCCCTGTCACTGGCTGGGGGGTGGGATGGCATGAGCAGTACAGTCGGCAGTCGAAAGGCACACCCCGATGCCTGTCAGTCTGTACAGGGTGGGATGTTATGGTTAGAAACTGTAACGCCCTGGGCATTTGTTGGTATTTGCACTACAAATTTTCAACATGGCCTTTTTGTGACCCCACCTCATGAAATCATTTGGGACCTCTTCTCATGAAGAGTGGCAGTGTGATTTTGTCAATGTGTCCTGAACTTTGAGTTCCATCAGTGACTGTGCCATTCTGCGTCACATGTACGAAAACCCAGATCGGGCAGAATGTGAAGAATGACAGCTGTACCATCCATAGGGAGGTGTGAAGAGATGACAATGTTGAAAATCTGTAGTGGGAATATTAAAAATGCTCGCACTTCCGAGCATATGTGGAAACTGTGCAATGCATGCGCGTAACACAGTCATTTCATGGATTTTCATCACCAGATTTTCAACATAGGCATGTTAGGACCTCTGCTCATGAACAGTTTCACTATGATTTCCTTAATGTGTCCTGAACACTGATTTCCCACAGCGACCACGCTATTCTGCGCCAGAAGTGCAAAAACACATTTTAGCCTGGATGTGAAACATGTCAGCTGTACTGTTGATAAGGAGGTATGGAAAAATGTCAATGTTGAAAATCTGGAGTGAAAATATTACAAATTTGTGAAGTTACAAGCGTGCATGTAAACTGCGCAATACATGCTCGTAGCACACTCATTTTATGGACTTTCATCACAAAATGTTCAACATAGGCATTTCAGGAGCTCTGCTCATGAACATTGTCACTGTGATTTTCGTAATGTGTCGTGAACACTGATTTCCCACAGCGATGGCGCTATTCTGCACTGGAAGTGTGAAAACACATTTCGGCCAGGATGTGAAAAATGACAGCTGTACTGTTCATAAGGAGGTGTGGAAAAATGGCAGCGTTGAAAATCTGGAGTGAAAATATTGCAGATTTGCGAAGTTACAAGCATGCGTGGCAACTGCGCAATGCACGCTCGTAAAACAGTCAGTTTTTGAATTTTTTCCACCAAATTTGCAACATAGACTTTTTGAGAGCCCACCTCATAAACACTGGCACTGTCATTTCGTTAATCGGTCCTGAAAGGTGATTCCACGCAGTGACTGCAAAATCACCTTCTGGGACTGAATAACGCCATGACAGTGGCTGAATTCATGAGGAGGGGTCCCAATAACTCCATGTTGAAAATTTGGTGCTAAAATTTGCAAAAATGCCTGAGATATGCACCAAAGTTAAAAAAAAAAAAAACTATTTATGCCATTATACAGCTTCCCGGCATTTCTTCACTTCGCTGTCGGCTCTGAAGAGTGCAGACGTGTTCCCGGTCCACTGAAGATCATTGCGCTGGGCTCCGGAGGTAAGTATGGGGTGACGGTGGGTGTGGGGAGGCAGGTTGCGCAGAGGGTGGGCTCGGGTTGGGGGAGGGGCCACCGAACTCAACGAGGGACCGTTTTCTGTTTACAGGTTAAAAAAAAAATGTGCGGATTTTTATTTTTTTTTTTAACAGGGACATTTGGCACCTGGGGTGGGCTTCCAGCGTGCCACCCTAATTTTTTTGGGGCTGTAGCTGACGGGGAATTGGACACTCCTCTGGCCGATATACCAAGGGGGGCAAGAGCTGAGGGGACTGAGCACCTTCCTCTGCACAAAACACATTTTTTTGGGGGGAACATTATGCAGATAGGGAGTGGGATCCCCTGTCTGTAAATTAAACTGGGAAGGGGGGACTGAAGCCGACGGGGATTGGGCGCCCCCGACGGCAAACAAAGACTGTTTTTTGGGGAGGGCACATGATGCCAAGGGGGATTGGGCACCCCCTCGGCACTGAGGACTGTATAATATTGTTTGTAAACATGGCAGTGGCTTGCCACCACGTTCACAATCAATATTACACTAGGCAAGGTACCACCCTGCAATGACAGGTCACTCCCTCATTGCAGTGGAATGCCTGACGCTGCAATGACAAGGCGGCCCCTGATTGCTGCGACGAAAACATCACAACTTGATGGCATTTTTGGAAGCTAGTATCATCAGCACACTGTGTTCACATTGGTCCACCAGTGCCAAGCCCCCAAATGCCGCGCCTCCACAACCCACTTCTCTCCTAAGCTGCCACATAATGTTTCTTGCGCATACATGCAAGCAGACATAAAAAGGAAATTACTCCAATACCAAGGATCACTTTTTCTAAGGGTAAAAACATTGGGGGCAAAATCACTAACAGTCATTTTGTTGAAACAAAAATCAGATCTTGATGGATCAAACTGGTTAAGGGAAAAAAACAAACGATGTTTTTAAGTGTGGAGAATGTAACATTTGTAAATACATTCAAAGTGGTAAAAGCTTTGAAAAAGAGAGGGGAACATTTAAAATAGATCAATTTATAACTTGTACAACACCATTTGTGGTGTATGTCTACTGGTGTGACTGCCCAATGTATTATGTAGTAAAAACCACTGGTCCCACCAAGGAGAGAATTCAAGAACACATTAGAGCCATAATTAATGGCAACACCTACAGTGCCTTGGGAGCACACTTTTTGCAGACACATGGAGGTAAACCTGATTGTTTTAAATTCACTGTTTTGGAACATGTTCCCAGACCCTTAAGAGGAGGGAACAGACCTAATATTCTCTCCCAGAGAGAAACTAAGTGGATTTTGACTTTTGATTCAGTTGTACCCTTTGGCTTAAATGAAGAAGTAGATTTTTCCCCATACTTATAAATTATTTTGAACTTGTGAAAACAAAATCTTTAATGGAATAAACCTGTGAAGTTTAGATATTTCGAACATGACTAGACTAATTAGGTTACTGCTCTCACTATATGTGTATAGTGTCCTGTTTGACCTTTTGCAACAGTGATGACCTCCTTGACTTTAACGTAAAAAAGTAAAATATTTTTCTGCTCATATAGCAAAAGTTTGGTGTGCAGGTATAGAGAATATAGTAAATATATTATCTATGTGCCGCTTTTTTGTAAGGATCTTTTACTATAAAGAAAATTTTGTAAGCAATCATGATGATTTCCCTGGTCACAATGAACATTATTGTTCTTAGTGGTAGTGTTTGGTGTGTAGTTTTAGCTATTATATATATATTTTTTTTAAATATTCATTTTCAATGAATTTTGCATTATTTGACCTTTTGCAAGTATGGTGACCTCCAGGACTATAATAGATAACATTGTTCTTATAAATATGATGTGTATGTAACTGAAACCAACATATTTCACTATTGTTAAGGAACCCCCCCGCCTTTTCCCTGTCATACTTAACATTATATTTTTTGGAGGAAATTAAATGACTTGGGTATATCTCTACTAAATACAAGAGATATAAAATGCTTAACTTTAACAGAAATAAAATTTAAGAGTTTAAAAAAAATGTTTTTTGCAGCTTTACCTATGGACTAAGTTATAACAACCCCCTTCCCCTTATTTCTCCAGTTTTTCCCTTTTAATGATATTCACTATGGTGATGGTGTGGTCACTTTAACAATTAAGTTTATAAGTAAGCATTAAGCCACGACGGAGGTGTGCTCTAATGCTGGATTGATGCATTGGGGGGGCGGTGCGTGCCCGGCCCAGGGCCAAGGGCTACCACCCCACCCCCATGCATCAATCGCATTAGAGCCCACCGACTGAGTGGCTTAATGCGCTTGTAACATGGGCCGCCCGACGAGACAGTCACCAGGAGCCCATTTTGCCTCTGTACCACTACATAACAGGGGGAGTCGGGGAGATCTGTGCACTGTAACGGTGCACTTACAAATCCTCTGAGAGAACGGCGTTACGATGCTGATGCGCTGTACACACTATGTACCTGTACTAATAGGGACTAGAGCGGCTCGCAGGCTCATGCAGCAGTTGTCCCGATGTGTCCACCTGTTTCTCCGGTAGCACTGGTTGGATGTCTCCGGAAAGCGCCTCCGTCGCCGCGCTGTGCGCCCGCTCACAAATTTGCATGCAGGCTCCCTCACTTCCCGTTCCCTCTCTCAGGGTCCTCCGACGATGCACCGCTTGCCTGCATGGAGTCTCACTCTGGGGCTGTGTAGCCTATCCCTCCTGTACGCGCCTGCTTCTCCCCCCTTCCATCTGCCTCCACATCGTCGCACTGTTCGGCTGCCACGCTTCCCTCGTTCACCCACTCCTCCATCGCCGCCCCTCCTGCCAAACAAAAGCAGACCACCCTGTCTTGTACTGCCTCACCCTTGCCAGCTACACAGTCATGCACAGTGTGCCACGAGTTCTCGTCCCCCCGTCTGCCTTTCCTGCCTCGGACTGCTAGTGGGGCTCCCGGACCGCCGCTCTTCCTCTCCCTTCCCCGCAGGACCCAGTGCTGCTAGGCTGGGGGTCTGGCTGGTCACGGTACCGCCGAAGCGGGCACGGCATATTTGCTGCGTTAATACCCGCTTCGGCTGCTGTCTCGTGACCGCCCTAGCCCTATCGGCTTGCTCCCTCAGAGGTGCACAATTCATGCCATGTTACAAGGAGGTAATTGTGTACTGGTCTGAACCCACTCCTAAGTAAGATGTGCTTGAGGGTTGAAGCACAGGGCTGTTGTTGTGGCTTCTCAAACTTGCACTAGAGCACTTTGAAGAAGGAGTTTGTGTGCCTATTTTTTCTCAAATATTTATTAAGCTGGCTGCTTTATTTCCTGTACCGCCACACATCTAGTGTGCACCTTTTTGTTTGTTTTTGCAGTGCTGAGCTTCATGGTGGGTTTTGGTATGTGCCCATGAGGATACTAATCCTAGACCTCAGCTGTAAGTAAATGGAAAAGTCTTGTGGTGTTTTTTATTTATTTGTGTCTAGGATTACAAAGTACCTTTGAGCCAAGGCTCTTTTACAAAGGTTCCACGTCCTGCTGGTTACAGGGTAAAAGACACTTTAACATAAAACAGTTACAGGTACATGGTTTTAGACAGTAACTTTGCTTGACAAAATCGGACTGAGCGATGAGTAACTCAAGAAACTATTGGAGGAAGAGGGCAAGAAGGGGAGAGGGCTGAGGGTAGGGGAAGGCATAGGTGTAGAGGGTCAGGGTGAGGCAGCCGAGGGGCCTTGTCAGGACAGACACAGGGCAAGTGCATTAGAAGTTGTATTGGACAGGTAAGTTCAAGAAGAGAGGGCAGAAACTGACACCTATAAGGTCAAAAGCAGCGTAGGGAATGAAGATGTTATGGGGTGCAAGCACAGGTGGAGGTGCCTGTTATGCAGTGGCAGAGCTTTTTTTTTTTTTTGAACGCTCCAAGCGTTGCTGTGGATGAGGTGTCACTAGAAAGCTCATTCAGCCAACTCGGAGCCCTGTATGCAAACTACCTTTGGCCTTGGGACGTGCGGCTGCGGGGGATTTGAAGTATTTGGGGCTTAGAGCTCCTGGTGTTGCGGTTGGTGATTTTACGTTTGTGGAGGGTGCTGACTCCTGGTGGTGCCTTTCCCATCATGATTTTCTTAGCAGTGATTCAGGTTTGGTATTTGATTTGGTTGTTCAGTTACAGCCAGCTTGTTTTGGAGTAGAGGTCGCAGGTGTGGGTGAGGCGGTGGGAACCAGTAACGAGTCGGCAGGCTTGATTGAGGGAAGTCGAAACACGCCTGAGAGATGAGGTTGTGGCAGATCCATAGATAATGAGACTGTCGTCAATGATGCTGATGATGGAGCTCTGGACAGCTATGGACAGACTTTCTGGGGTTAGATGTTTCCTATGTCGGAATAGTAGGCCCATCCTGGTGTTGGCTACTTTTGCCACATTATTGATGTGTGGGACATAGGAGAGATTACAGTCGAGGGTGAGGCCAAGGTATTTGAAGGTATGAACTTGTTCAAGGGTGATTCCTGGTTTTAATGGAGAGCTGATATTGTTTGTGTTTGTTTTGGGAGCTGCAGACAGGATGTTGTGATTGTCTAGGAAGTCGGTGAGCTGGTCTGGCACAATCCGTTCTAGGGCCTTGGAGAGTGGAGGTAGGATGGAAATTAGATGGTAATTCTCAGTAGCTGTTTTGTCACCACTTTTATGAATTGGGGTTACCGTGGCAGATTTCCTTAAGTCAGGGAACTGGCTGAGGCTGAGGGAGAGGTTGAAAATCCTGGCCAGTGGTCTGAGTACTTTTTCAAGTGTGAGTGATAGCAGTTTGAGGTCGAGGGAGTCACTGCTGCCTCTGGAGCTGCAAATGGCTTTGGTAACGTAGCTGCGGACTTGATGCATTTTTACTGCTTTAAAATAGAAGGGAGGGTGGCTGGGGGGTGTAAGCTCATAGTCCCTCACTAGATCCTGAAAAGATATTAGAGTGGCACTTTGATCTACCTGAGAGATTGTCCTTAGCTTCTTTGCTTCCCATGTTACCAGCGAGGTGCTAGTCTGCCAGTATAAGCTAATCTCCTCTCCCCAGATTCCTTTTCTGATGTCTGCATGTGGGGACAGGCATTTATCATGTGCGATTACCGTATGGGCACACATCCAGACCCTGGTCATAGCCTTGGTGAATGGGTTTGTGAGCCTCTTTATGATTCCTGAGGCCAGGGCCAGAACCAGGGTCTGCGACCAGATTGATCCCCTGTAATGTTCCTAGTTACGTGGAGACCCAAGCTGGACTATTGGGGCACTTAGCAACAAGACAGAGGATCTGGAGGCTGTCATGGTGTAGTCAGACCTGGACATTGTGGCCATCACAGAAATCTGGAGTAATGATAACCACAACTGGGAGATGGCCATACCCGGCTACAACATATTCAGAAGAGACAGGGCAGGTAGGAAGGGAGGAGGACTGTCACTTTATGTGAAAGATGACATAAAGGCCACAGAGATCCAGGAGGAACAAAATGGGGGAGAGATACTGTGGATTAAGCTGGAAAGGAAAATGGGGCCAGCAATCCGCACAGGTGTGGTCTATAGACCACCAACCCAGGAGGAAAAAACAGATAGGGAGCTGGTGCTAGCCATCCAAAGGATGGCAAAGGTAAGGTAGTGCTGGTTGGAGACCTCAATATTCCAATCGTGTACTGGAGCATCCCAGTAGCAGCATCAACCAGGAGCAGATTTATCCTGGACTCCCTTCAAGGTGCCTGCCTCAAGCAACTGGTCATGGAACCAACTCAGCAGAAGGCAATACTAGACCTTGTGCTCACAAACAGGGACAGTGTGATGGGGGTAACGGTGGGGGAGCACCTGGGGAACAGTGATCACCAGTCATTGTGGTTTGAAATCGCAGAAAGAGAAGAGCCAAACCACACAAAAATATGTATCCTGGATTTTAGGGGGGCAGATTTTGGGAAAATGGGGAAATGCTTGAAAGAGGCATTAAGGGGAATGGGGTGGGAATCAGAGATTGAGGAACAGTGGGCAGTATTTAAAACGGGATTACAAGAGCAACAGAATTATGCATTAAGCAGTTTAGCAAGGGGAAAAGGAAGAGGAGGCCATTATGGTTTTCCAAGGAGGTAACGGAGAAAGTGAACGCTAAAAAGATTGCATTCAGGCAATACAAAAAGACACAGGCAGAAGGGAATAGGAAGAAGTAGCAGGAAGAGCAAAGGGAGATTGGTAAGGGAAGCCAAAGCTCAGACAGAAGAGCACATGATGACACAAAGCTCTGTAGCAGAGTGGACACACCAGAGGGTGTAGACAGAATGAGAAGGGACCTGCAGAAACTTGAAGAATGGTCAGGGGTTTGGCAGTTGAAATTCAATGCAAAGAAGTGCAAGATAATGCATATGGGGTACAAAAACCCTGGCACAATATATCAGTTGGGGGGTGAGGATCTAGCATGCACCAAGCAGGAAAGGGATCTTGGGGTTATCATCTCTGATGACCTCAAAATAGGGAAACAGTGCGACGAGGCAGCAGGTAAAGCAAATAGGATGCTGGGATGCATAAGCAGGGGCATCACCTGCAGGAAAAGGGAGGTCATAATTCCACTATACAAGACATTAGTGAGGCCCCACCTGGAGTACAGTGTACAGTTCTGGAGACCTTACCT
Source organism: Neoceratodus forsteri (assembly GCA_016271365.2). Classification (NCBI taxonomy): domain Eukaryota; kingdom Metazoa; phylum Chordata; order Ceratodontiformes; family Ceratodontidae; genus Neoceratodus; species Neoceratodus forsteri. The sequence continues at coordinate 523,980,023 of CM057458.1, forward strand.
ATGTAAGGACATAGCCAGGGTAGAGAAGGTTCAGAGGAGGGCAACAAAGATGGTACATGGATTACATCACGAGTCCTATGAGGACAGGTTGAAGGACTTGAATATGTACTCCCTGGAGGAGAGGAGGGAGAGAGGGGATATGATAGAGACATACAAGTATCTTACAGGGAGGAACATGGTGCAGGAATACACTACGTGAAAAAGATGTTCCAGGACTAGAGGGCATGGGATGAAGTTGGAGGGAGGACAATTCAAAGGAAATGTGAGGAAGAATTTCTTCACAGAACGGGTGGTGGACAAGTGGAACACCCTGCCAGAGGAAGTGGTGGGGGCTGAAGCAATCACAGGATTTAAGAATGCATGGGATAGACATAAAGGAATTCTGGAGGTCAGGGGTGAGGGGCAACAGACTTCTAGGAAAACATAAAATGAACTTACAAGTTCAAATGGGCAGACTGGGTGGGCCATAGGCCCTTATCTGCCAACACTGTCTACGCATCTATTTGCTTCCTTACCATATCTCCAAGGAATGCAGGCTGAGTGGCCAGGTAGTAATACCTTTTAGGAGAGTTAGACCCCCCTCTATCTCTGGTCTCTGCGTTACCTCCTCCTTATCCTCGCCCACCCACCTTGCCACAAGAAGGACATAATGTATCCCCTAACTGATGAGAGCATTTTGAGGGGAACCCAGCAGGGGAGCACTTGGAACATATATAAGAACTTAGGCAAAATGCTCATGTTAATAGTGTTCACGCTTCCTTATGTGTCAGGGTAAATTTAAAGTGATACAGTTATTTCTGTTTAGACTAGATTTCATTTGGGTCACAGTTGTAAGCTTTGCCCTGCAAATACAGTGGCGTGAAAAAGTATTTGCCCCTTCCTGATTTTCCCTATTATTGCATATTTGTCACTGGATGTTTCAGGTCTTTAGACAAAATGTAATATTAGATAAAGGAACCTGAGTGAACAAATAACACTTGTTTTTTTTTCACTTATTTCATTTATTTAATGAAAAAAGTTAACCAACACCAACTGGCACTGTGTGAAAAAGTAATTGCCCCCCTAATTAAATCAACCCAATTAAAGGGATAATTAGAGTCAGCTGATTGAACACAGCCAGGCTTGATTACAGCCAGCCCTGCTCAATATAAACCTCACTTATTTTGACCCTTACCATCAGAGTCACGTTGCCAGCACAAAGATTCAACAAGCACATTATGCCATGATCAAAGGAAGTTCCTGAAAAGATCAGAAAAAAAGTTGTTGCTATCTATCAGTCTGGAAAGGGTTACAAAGCTATTTCTAAGGCTCTGGGACTCCATCGAACCACAGTGAACAGTAGTGAATCTTCCCAGGAGTGGGCGGCCTGCCAAAATTACTCCAAGGGCGCAGCGTAAAATCATCCAGGAAGTCTCAAAGGATCCTAAAACAACATCCAAAGAACTGCAGGCTTCTCTTGCCTCAGCTAAGGTCAGTGTTCATGACTCCACAATCAGAAAGAGACTTGGCAAAATGGGCTTCATGGGAAAGTAGCAAGGTGGAAACCACTGCTAACCAGAAGAACATAAATGCTCATCTCTCATTTGCCAAAAGCACCTGGATGATCCACAAGCCTTTTGGGAAAATGTTCTATGGACAGATGAGTCCAAAGTGGAACTTTTTGGACGACATGGATCCCATAATGTCCGGCATATAGCATACACAGCATTCCACAGTAAGAACATCATACCAACAGTCAAACATGGTGGTGGTAGTGTGATGGTGTGGGGCTGCTTTGCTGTCTCAGGACTTGGACGACTTGCCATAATTGTAGGAACCATGAATTCTGCTCTGTACCAGAAAATTCTTAAGGAGAATGTCCGGTCATCCGTCCGTCAGCTGAAGCTGAAGCGTAGTTGGGTCATGCAGCAAGACAATGATCCAAAACACAAAAGCAAGTCCACATCAGAATGGCTAAAAAGTAAAATTAAAGTTTTGGAGTGGCCTAGTCAAAGTCCAGACCTAAACCCAATAGAGATGCTGTGGCAGGACCTGAAACGAGCAGTTCATGCTCAAAAACCTACCAATGTTACTGAATTAAAGCAGTTCTGCGAGGAAGAGTGGGCTAAAATTCCTCCACAGCGATGTGAAAGACTGATATTGAATTATAGGAAGCGTTTGGTTGCAGTCATTGCAGCTAAAGGTGGCGTAACCAGTTATTAAGTGTAAGGGGGCAATTACTTTTTCACACAGTGCCAGTTGGTGTTGGTTAACTTTTTTCATTAAATAAATGAAATAAGTAAAAAAAAACAAGTGTTATTTGTTCACTCAGGTTCCCTTTATCTAATATAACATTTTGTCTAAAGACCTGAAAACATCCAGTGTGCCAAATATGCAATAACAGAGAAAATCAGGAAGGGGGCAAATACTTTTTCACGCCACTGTAATCTAATTTCTACTTCACTTTCTCTCCTACTGTCTCCTTGCATTTTTTTTTTTTTTTTATTACGCCCACCCCCGCTCCCTCACCTCCAGGCTTTATTAAATACTCTCCCTCCCCCCTTGGCACCACCCCTAGGCCATCTTCATCTTTCCTTCTCATTAATATTGCAACTCCACTTAAAGACACAGAGTGCAGCTATTAGGCCTAACACTTGTCCTGTCCTCCCCTTAATGACATCTTCCTTTTTAAGTCACCGCCAAACTGTAAGGGTACACAGCAGCCTATAAGGCCAGGACACCTTCCTAGCTCCATCACATCTTAATCTCTTTTACTTTTCTCCCCCTCCCAAGGCCCTTCTTGCTGTGCCTCCACCCTCGTCCAATCTTGAACATGGCAACCAGACTAATGCTAATTGTTATACTCCTGCTCACACTCTGTTTGCAGCCGCTGAATGACCCTAAATCAGCTGACCCTCTTATCACGGAGCACCCCAATGGCAACATCTATAGCACTGTAACATCCATGCATAGTTGTGGCCCTTGTGCCAACTGCGTGCCTAACACACCCTGGCCTACCTGGCCCAGAATGCATCCAGCTCAGCCAGGGCTTCCCCCTCCCACATTCCTGCCTAAACTGGCCATTCTCTATGATAAGCATACAGCGTGAATGAATCCAGATGACAACACAAAGCTAACCTTAAACACTTTAAAAGTTACCTGGTCAGATTGATACACCTGTTACTACTGCTCTCGGGCAACATCCACCCTAATCCCGGCCCCCCTCTATATCAGGGGTTGAGTGCACCGAAACCAGGCACCTCAACCTTTGCATCACTAAACATCCGCAGCCTGACAGAAAAGTTTGACAACCTTCAAGCCTGGGTAGCCCTACATAATCCAGACGTACTGTCTGTGGTAGAGACATGGCTGACTCCCAAGATCCCCGATGAAGCCATCAGTCTGCCAGGCTATTCGATCTTTAGGCAAGATCGTAAATCTAAAAGAGGTGGCGGCTGTGCAGTCTACCTTAAGGACAGCCTTCGGGGCATAGTCCTGAATTTACCCAGCCTAGGGTTGTTCACCCAGGCCCTTGCCATTAAGGTTCTTCTTGGGGCCCACAACAAAACTGTCACAATCCACAGTATCTCTCCCCATTTTGTTCCTCCTGGATCTCTGTGGCCTTTATGTCATCTTTCACATAAAAAAGCAGAAGATCAAAAGCTACTTTAACCCCTGGATGAGCCCTGATACCCTTGAACTAATGAAAAATAGAGACCACCTCTGGCATATAGCTATGGCCACTGGCAAGCAGTCTGATATCCTGAACTTCAAATGTGCGAGGAACAACTGTACCCAGACCATCCGGTTAGCCAAAAACATGTACTATAAAGATGCCCTAACCAAGAATTGGAATGACGGGTACAAATTCTGGGCTAACCTAAATGAGGTCACTGGGTGAGAACCCAAAACAGCTCCTGCCATGCTCTGCGTTGATGACTTCCCCATCCTTGACCCTAAATCTATCACCAACACCTTTAACAATGCCTTCACTGACTTGCAGCATGTTCTCCCTGACGACTTCTTCCCCCCACCATCCCTGCTGCACCCACGCAATCCCTGTCGCATCCCCCCTTTCGCTTCAAGGCTATTACCTTCGGAGAACCAGGAAATATCTGCGCAAAATGCTTGGGAAGGGGAGATTCAGTATGGAAAACCTCAACATAAAACTAATCTCACTTTTACTCGAAGAAATCCTGTCCCCTCTCACCCATATCCTTAACCTCTCACTCTGTCTCGCAGTATTCCCCCAAAAATGGAAAGCTGCAATAGTCACCCCTGTGTACGATGGTGGGGATCGTGCCCTCCCCAGGAACTATAGACCCATCTCTATAGTACCACCACTTTCGAAGGCCCTTGAACAAATCGTTGCCAACCAACTTGTTGATTATCTGGACAAGCACATGCTCCTATGCGTAGAGCAACATGGCTTTAGGGCTGGGCATAGCACCACTACAGCCCTCCTGGAATACACAGGCTTCATCCACAAATCCCTCGATCTTGGCCAGCTCGTCGGGGTTATCTATATTGACCTAACAAAGGCCTTTGACGTGGTCAACCATGCCCTCCTAATTGACCAACTCACTGCCATAGGCCTTGCCCCTGAGGCGGCTGCATAGTTCCGCAGCTACCTACACTGCCATTCACAGCAAGTTAGGATAGCTGCCTTTCTCTCTGACACCAAGCTTGTGTGCTCAGGCGTTCCACAGGGGTCAATACTGGGCTCCCTCCTCTTTAGCCTATTTCTGAATTGCCTCAACCTAGCCAGTCAGTGCCGTATCCTCCTCTATGTGGATGATGCGGTTATCTTTTCCAATGGCTCTGACCCCACTGCTCTTGAACAACAGCTACAACGTGACTTCACCAGCGTTTAGTCGTGGTTCAAAAATCATAAATTGATAATGAACTACAAAAAAACAAAAACAGTGTTGTTCACCAGCCTTAAGAACAAGCACAAAAACTACCCACTATCAATATGTGATAGGGGTGGTGTTCCTCTTGAATGTGTTCATTGCTTCATATATCTCGGAATCACTTTTGACAGCTCGCTGTCCTACACCCTCCACATAGACATCACAGCTAAAGCAATCAACAAACACTTAGGGCTACTTTATTGATATAGACAGAGTCTGACCCCCTGAAGCCCTCAACATAGCAGTCCACAGTTCAGTGGGTTCCCTAGTGGACTACGGACTGCCGATATATGGCTCTGCCACAGATCCTGCCCTCCGACGTATAAAAACTGCTCTTAACAGTGCCTGCTGGCTCACCTTAGGGGCACACCAACTAACCCATACTTGCGATCTCTATGCAAAGGCTCACTGGCTAATGCTCTTTGGTCACTTAAAATATCAATCTTGCCTCCTTGCCAAAAAAGATCTGCCTTGGTCAGCTCCCGACTGGGGTCCAACAACTCCTAGTTCCCAGCACCAATCCCAGGCCCACCCGAAATTCGGAACTGCAGTCCTTCCTGGATCCAAATGTCAGACATCTCAAGGACAAAGGTCCTTTGCCTGTCTGGCACCGTTGTGGTTCAGCTCCCTCCATGAGAACATTATTAGCCTACCCACTCTGTGGACTTTCAAAAAGTACCTAAAAAGGAAAAAAAACATTTAATACAGGAATCTCAATGTTTCTGCCATCGCTAGCACCTAGCAAAGGCATCTCCTATCATCTGGCCTTCTGCCAAACAGATCTCCCTCTCTCCCCCTGCACTTGGGGCTCAACCCCCAACCCACCTCTCCAGCACTTCTATTTGCTAACCCCCTCGTGTTGCTGACAACTAACAGGCTCCCTGTTGGGCACAGTTATTTAGTCTGCTCCTGTATGTATCTGACTGTGTTCACTTATTCCAGTTTTAGTTTTCACTGTATTTTTTTGCATTCCTTTGTTTAAAGACCAAATGTACCTACTGTAAATGTTCTCATTCTAATTCTATTGCATTGTTTGTCTCAATCCTCTGTATAATCACCTACTTGTTCTAAATGTACTAGCATGGGACCTATGTAAAGAGCTCTGAGCTCAAATGGCTAATCCGAGATCTGAAATGAATGAATAAATAAATAAATCTCTCGCAGTCAGGCTTAGTAAATTGCATCATGGACTTATAGTTTGGGGTCCAAAGCTGGAAAGTCCTCCAAGGTAGGTTGCCTTCCAAATACTTCAGCTGGGAAGACAGGTTCAGCTGGAAGCCTTCTAGTGACAGTGGTGGTTTCTCCTCTCCGATGAGCCATTCACATTTGGCCCAATTAATTTTATGATCTGACATGCTTTCATACACCTTAAACAAATTGGTCAACTAGTGGAAGGCTCTAGCTACGTTGGACAGATACAAGAGCAGATCGTCCGTGAAAAGTGAAATCACGTGGTGGACTCCCCCCACCCTGAGCCCCAGTATTTCCTTGTTGGACCTAGTAGCTGCTGCCAAGGGTTCAATGGTCATAACACAGAGGAATGTGGAAAGGGGGCACCCACGACTGGTTCTCTTTGTGAGGTGAAAGGGCTATGTAAGGAGTTTGTATGCCAGAATGTGTGCCTTGGGGGACTTGTATAGTGCTGCGATCCATGATCTCAGGCGTAGACTGATTCCAAACTTATGGAAAGTGGCGGACATGAAGGACTACTCAACCCAGTCGAATGCCTTCTCCGTATCTAGGGCTAGCAGACAGGGCTAAGTAGCCCCCTCAGATCAGACCTACCTTACATTGAGTGACTTCCTGATGTTATTCCTTGCTGCCTGCCTTTAACAACCCCCCTTTGATCTTCATGAATTATGGAGGGCAGAAGTCCCTCCAGCCTTCCCACTAGCACCTTGTCCACCACCTTGTAATCTGCATTAAGCAGAGAAATGGGCTTGTGCAATCCACACAGGGAAGGGTCCATGTCTGGTTTGGGCAGTACTGTGATGGTGGTCTGGTACTGTGAGGGGGACATTGTCCCCTCATTCAGGGCTTCTATAATCATAGCTGCTATTGGGTCACTCAGCTGGTCCCAGAATAGCTTGTAAAACTCCCCTGATATTCCTTCAGGGCCAGGGCCTTTCCTCCCTGGAGGGATCTCACTGCCTTTTCCACCTCCCCCTCTGTGGCCTCCAAGTCCAACCTCTCCACTTCTACCAGAGTTACACTGTGGAGGGGAAGTGTATTGGGGGTATTGATACCCACTTTCATGGTGTAAAGAGTCCAGTAGAAATTTACAAAGGCCTCTTCTATCTCCTCTTGCTGCACCAACGTATAACCCCCATGGAGCTGCAGAATGGTCCAGTCTGCCTCTTTCTTTTTAAGCTGCTGTGCCAGCCATTTCCTCCTCTGTCACCTCAAAGTATTGCTTCAGTTGCAAGATCAATAAAGCATGACTAAAAACAGATCTTTTTGCTCAAGTGCCTCTTCCTGGTTAAACGAAAATAAATAAAATATAAAAAGTTTCACTGTTTTTGGTTTTTGATACGAGTTGTGGATATGGGTTGGCCATATGCTGGTTTTCTAGCTTGGTTACCTCCACCTACCAGGTCTCCTCCTTAGCCCTTTCTTGCTTCTGTTTGTGGGATGCATATTATATTATTATTCCTCTGATGTATGCCCTCATGGCTTCCCACCTGGTCCCCTCTGTTGTGTCCCCCCTTCTGTTGGTAGCAAAGCAAACCTGCAGTGCCTTCCCCATTTGCTGTTTAAAGAATGGATCTGTCAAAAGGCAGGGATCAAGCCACAAGCACATTGTCCCTCTCAGCACTTCCCCATTGCCCAAGGCTATCAATAGTGGGGCATGATAAGACATGTGTATGGGGTGGTGCTGAGAGTGTCCTACCTTCTAGGGTAGGTGAGTAGAAATGAGTACTAGGTCAGTTTTGGTAAAAACTCTGTGTGGGTGTACAAGGAATATTTCACACTAGTGGGATGCAGAGTTCTCCACACATTGGGCAGGATGCTGTCCCCTGCCATGCATCTGAGAGCTTCAGAGCTTTGAGGTGGAGGGTACTTGGATAGGGACAACCTGTCCAATTCATGGTCCCAGAGAGTGTTGAAATCCCCTCCAACCAGCAATGGGGCTGGGAAAGCTGCCAAGGTGAGGGCAGATTGGTAAAAGAAATCTGTATAGTCATAAGTGGGCCCATATACTGAGATGAAGGTGTATGCTTCCCTGCCCACCTCAGCTGCTGCCACATTGAATTTGCCCTGTGAGTCAGTTACCTGTGTAAGAATTTTCACCAGCAGCCCTTGCCTAAACGATAGTGCTGTCCCACTTACCTTTGAGGTGAAGCAGGATATTACCATGGTGCCTCCCGCTCCAGCTGCATGCCATTTAGTCTGCCTCCTCTGGCATCATGTGAGTCTCCTGGAGGATTATCACATTCCCCCCCCCTTAACTTTCTGACTGCCGTTCATACTCTGTTTCCTTTGACAACCATTTTTAAATCATTGATGTTCAAGTTAATCCTTGTAGTGTACTAGCCATAAGCCTATTAGCCATTTCTATTCTGTTTCAGCTGTATGCCCCAGCCCCACCCTGATTTCCCCCATCCCAGCACATCCTCTGGTCTCTGAACCTTGTTTTAACATTTAAAAAAAAGAAGAAAAAAAAAAAGCTGGCCCGGTGGGGTTAAGGGTTGAGGTGCTGGATGCCACAGCTCACGTCACGGCAACGACCTGAGATCGAGAGCGAGCTTGGGCCACCAGGGATTGGCTGGGGGAAGGGGTGGGAGATGAGTGTAGCGGCCGCTGGGCTGCTTTCATCTCCCAGATTGGGGAGGCACAGTTCCTCGCTCTTGGCTGAAATCCGGTGGAGGCCAGGTGTCAGAACAGAGTCGAAGACTGACGTAGGGGAGGGTGGAAGGAGCACTCAGCATCCGTGAGTGTGCACACATGCACATGCGCATGCTTACCGTGTCTGCCGTTGCTCTAGGAGGGCAGGGAGAAAACCGGAAAACACCATGTCTCCCTGTGGCCATATGTGACAGCCCCCTCCTTTCTTGGGACCTGCTCCTTGTGGATCCCCATGGGCATGACGATGGGGGGGAGGGCAGACGGCGTTGGGGACGGTGAGGGGGGGACCTGCCGGCAGGAGTAGGTGGCCATGAGGAGCAAACAGCTGTATTAAAAACAAAACAAAAAAAAGCAACATTCCATAGACCTTCTGGGAAACAAGATCATTAACGACTCCCGGCATCATCATCCCCAAATCCCAGAATAACTGGAGCATCCAATCCATCCCCTTTACAGCAAGGAACTCATCAAGGGTGTCCCCTATCCTCAGTTTTATTTAATTTATACCTTGAACCACTGATCAGGAACATTAGTCTTTCTCCACAAGTTCATGGTATTCCCTTAGGCCCCTCTCAATATAAACTGTCTGTCTATGCAGACGACATTCTTCTGCATGTCACATCTTCTTCTTCTATTTCTTTACCAGCAGTTTTAGACATCATAACTCATTTCGGTGTTATTTCCAATTACAAGCTTAATCGTTCTAAAACAGAGGTCATGCCCCTGAATGTGACCACTACTTGTACTAGTGTGGAACATCTGGGCCTTCTCTGAGTTAAGGATAAATTGAAATATTTGGGAACGTACCTCAGCACTGACCTGTTTAAATTAAAACAATATAATCTAGATCATGTTCTTACACAAATTCAGGTTGACCTCAACCTCTGGTCTCTGTTACCTTTGTCCTTTTGAGGTCTCTTGAATATCCTTAAAATTAATGTTCTCTGCAGCTTCTGTATCCCCTTATCATGCTTGGTCCGGCTGTAGCTAAGGCATGGTTTCTCCAAGTCAGCAGAATTTTTCTTGATTTCTCTGGTGAGGGAAACCTCCTCGAAGAGCTCTGGCTATTTAATGAGCTCAAAAGACTGGTGGGTTGAAGGACCCTAATGTTTCCCTTTATTGCCTTGCCATGCAGTATTCCCTTCACTTTTTCTGGTTCTACCCAGCCTCTGGGGGCCTGGACTCTGTCTATATCCCCCAGTGGCTGGATACTGAATGCACGTTGTGCTCCCATTTTGGTCTGAACCCTTGTGCTCTGTTGTATGTTCCCTTCAAGAAGATTCCTGGCATCCTTAAAAGATACCCCTGTTGGTTATTCTCTTCACTCCCATAAGCAATTATGCCATTTGTTAAATTTGGATCCCTATTGTGACACTACTCAACCCATTCTGGGAAACCCAAATTTGAGGATTGCTGGGAAGGTATTGACCTGGACGGCCTGGCCTTTCCTGGAGTTTTTGTCAGTTGATCATTTGCTGTCTGCCGGCAAGTTTGTTTTATTTACAGCAGTGCAACAGAAATTTTATGGCCCTCATCTATGTGTTTCAAGTATTTCCAGCTCAAGCATATGTTATGTTGTTTCATCATTTTGGTGCTGGTGTCTGGTCTAGAGAATATGGGGACACATTGCTCCCCTCGATATCGGTCATCCCTACTTCCCACGCTATAGCCTTTTATCATGTGCGGTTGTGGGAGCTTCTTGCTAAGAGGGAACCTAGTTTTTTTTTTTTTGTTCTTGGGATCAGATTCTCCCCTCTTAGGGAGGCCCCCGTAATTGGTTCAGTGTATGGAAGGATATATATAAACATATTAAATGGGACAGATGTCATTTCATGCAGTTTCAAATTTTGCATAACATTGATGATGGCGACCGGTGTGGGTCTGCATTGAATCATACTCTGCTTTGAATCTTACTCTCGTACAACTGTTATTTTGTTTTATTCATTTTTTAGTTGTTTTTGTAGTTTAAGTCCTGTATTATCATTTTATTGGGTATTTTGTTCAGGGATCCGGACTTTTGGGACTGGATTCAGAAGTCTGGCATTTGTTTTTTCGTGAAGATACTCATAGCTGTGAATGTGAGCCGTTGCATCTTAATGCAATCTTGGAGATGGGCTAATTGGAGTAAAATTGGTTTTGCTTGCCCGGTGTGATCGAGGATTTATCGGACAGTGATTCTATTGGAACACTCGCTGAACATTTGTGGCCTTATCGACGTCTGGAGGTACTTAGTCATTTCTGTGTGACTGTTGACTTATCGGTTTGGAATTTTACTGGACTGTGGATCAATCGGAACCACTGCAGCATTTTTTTTGGAGATTGCTCTGCTATCCCTTTCGAGGTTTGTGGGAGGAAATCTGCCTGGACTGTTTGGGCGTTCGGGAACCCGTCATTTGGACGTTGTTCCCTCCTTTGGTTGGAGCCTGGTTGTCTGGGGAACTTTGGTATTTGGACTGGCTCTTCTTCGGATGTCGGTTTTTGCCTGATTCTGCCAAAGTGAAAGATTTTGGGCCGGATCAAGACTTGGGACTGCCATGGAGAGGGGACTCCCCAGTCCTTGCTACCAGAGGGTGAGGGGGCTAGTCGGCGACCAGCCGGAGGGTTGGGCCTCTGTCTGTCCTGGGGGGCCTGTGGTGCCGGGGTGGTCGTTGTACCGCCCTGTCTCTGGGGCCCTGACCCTGGGGGTGAGGGTTGCAGGGTGCCTCCTGGCCAGTGTGTCCTTTGGGGTTAATTCTGACCTGAGTGACTGCAGTTTTGGGGAACTAAGTTTTAGTGCTATTATCCTCGCTGGCTTGGACTGAGAAATATTTTCCAGCGGTGAGTGGGGAGTGACTGGTATTCCGATTGCCCACGAATAGGTTTTTAATCTGTTATCTAGTCCACCCTTGACTGTTTTGCTTGGACTGCCTGATATTCCTTGTTTTGGATTCAAGCATATGGATTTGAGAGTGTAAGTACTGAGGGTTTAATTGATTTAATCTACTCGTCGAGGAGATTGTAGATGGATCCCTGGTTTGGATTATTTTATAGTTTTATTTGATGTTTTCTCTGACTGGAACCTTCTCTCTGGACCAAAATATTTTGTCCGTGCAGTGAGAGTGCTCGGCTATTGTGAGTCCGTGGGGAGTGTGAGTCCCTGCCTACCCACAAATTTTTATTATATTATTTTGGGGGTACTTTATATGTTATTTTTGGGTAGTGAGAGTGCCTAGAGGCTAAGTAAGCTCGTAGTGGGAGTGCCTGTTTTCTTAACCAATTTATATTTTATTTTGTGGGGTTTTTTTTTATTTTTTGTTTTTCCTTTTTGTATTTATGTTTATTTGAGTTTAGGACGGGGTTTCCTTGAGAGGAGGGACCCCCATCTTTATTTTTTATTATTTACTTTATTTTTTATTATTTTCTGTTTATTTTGGGGTTTTAGTTTTGTTTTGTTTATTTTCTGGAAAGTAGGTTTTGATTCTGAGAAATATGGATTAATTGGGTTTAAGTTTTGTTTTTCTGGTTTATGTTGTTTTAATTTTGTTTGGAAAATTTGTTTTTTTTTTTAATCTTTTGGGGGGAATTGTGTTTTGTGAATTTTTGTGAGAGTAGGACTCTGTTGTCTCCTTCCATGTTGAAGGACGCGCATATGTATTATTATCCCCCTTCCCCCGTCGTGCACTACTCATCCTCCACTCTTCGTGCCCTCCGCCCTTTTTCTCCCCCTCCTTTATTGTTTTCTATTTATCAACGTTGTAGGACTTTGGGAATTGCCCGAAGGAGGAGTAGGTGGGGTGGGGGGGCCTGAACAGTGGAGGATGGATGAGGGGAGCGCTCAAATCAGGATTGTTAGGCCCAGAAGACGCCCTGGGGTGAAATGGAGGTCAGAACGTGGGTTTCCTTGTCTGATCCCCATACCCAAGGGCACTGCCACTAATAATGGTGGGCAGATGGTTGGGGGATCCCTAGGATTCTGTCTAACTTGGGCGGTTTTATGCAATGCCAGATCCGTTGCAAACAAGACTGCCATTGTTGTGGACTTGGTGGGTACGGAAGATCTGGCTTGCATCACCGAAACCCGGCTGGATGGAAATGCCGGCCCCATTCTTGAGGCGGCAGTTCTGGCCGGGTATTCGGTGATACACCACCCGAGATTGGATTGCAGAGGTGGGGGGGTTGCGGTCTGTTTCAAGACTGAATTGGGTCTCACCACTGTTCCAGTTGAGGAGAACAGATCATTCTAATGTGTTGTAGTGGCAGGTGGGGGCTGTAGACTGGCTCTCGTCTACCGTCCACCCGGGGACGAGAAGCCATTCCTTAAGGAAGTGGTGGACTTCGACGTTGACCTGGTATTGGAGGCCCCCAGGTTGATGGTGCTGGGCAACTTCAGTGCCTGGATCGACGATGAACTCTCGCAATTTGGACAGCACTTCCTCCAGTTGATGAATTAATTGGGCCTCTCACAGGTTGTTACCTCTGCCACTGATAAATGTGGCCATTTCCTTGATCTGGTTTTCCTCCTGGGGATGGAAGCCTCTGGTGTGGGGGTGGAACCTGTCAGATGGTCCAACCATCACACTGTGAGATTCAATTTTAGCACCCCCTTGCGTAGACCCACCCCTGTGAAGATGGTCAAGTACCACCCTTTACGGGATGTGACTCCCAATGGTCTAACTGCAGTACTTGACCTATCAGAATTCCCTGTGATGAGCTTGGATCCAGAGGCCTTGGTTCTGGCCTATAATAAGGCCATTACCAATGCTCTGGATTCTTTTGCTCCCATCCGTGTGCATCCTCTCTCCCTTCACCCGCGGTCCCCATGGTTCGATGGGGACTTGAGGGAGATGCGACGACAAGGACGCAGGTTAGAGAGGTGTTGGCGGAAATCCAGCTTAGATGCTGACCATCTTAGACTGCTAGAGCACTATAAACTCTATCAGTCAGCAATTGCCGTAAGAAGGCAATATTCCTGTCCGGGAAAATTGCTGCTGCTCAGAACCGACCAGCCCAGCTCTTTCGAACCCTAGACAGATTGTGCAACCCAGCCTGTCTGCAGGTTCATAGAGCTTTTTCGCAATCTCAGTGAAAGGAGCTCGCTTGGTTCTTTAAGGTGGACGACATCAGGGCAGAGACCTGCGTAACACTCTCTATGGGAACGGCCGTGGACCAGGCCCCAGTCGCACTCCCTCTCTTTTCCTGGAGTTTCTTCAAGAGGCCGGAAATTGAAGATGTTATGAGGATTGTCCAGGGTATGAGCACTACATGCTGTAGTTTAGATCCGGGCCCCACAGCCTTGATTATGGGCTGTGGGGAGATTATCATCCCGGTTCTGGCGAGGATAGTCTGGTGCTCCTTAGGCTCCGGTGAATATCCTTGCTCCCTGAAGGAGGCAGTGGTGACACCAGTGTTGAAGAAGGCTTCTTTGGACCCCGACTCCCTCGGTAACTACCGGCCTATCTCAAACCTTCCCTTTGTTGGGAAGGTAATTGAGAAAGTAGTGGCAACTCAGTTAGACAACCACTTGACCATCCATAGCATCTACGATTCCCTTCAATCAGGTTTTCGAAAGAGGCACAGCACCGAGACTGCACTGGTTCGAGTGCTCAATGATCTCTTGATGGTGAGAGACCAGAAAAAACTGTCCATTTTGGTCCTTTTGGATCTGTCATCAGCATTTGACACTGTAGACCATGGGGTTCTGCTTGAGCGCCTGAGAATCGTCTGTGGGCTTTCAGGTTTGGTCCTCAGATGGTTTACTTCTTTCCTCACCGGTAGAACTTAGAGGGTGGTATCGGGGGTGTTTTCCTCTGATCCTATGTCTCAGTCTTGTGGGATGCCCCAGGGCTCAGTGCTGTCCCCCATGCTGTTTGCGGTGTACATGCTTCCCCTCGGAGACATTGTAAGACGGTATGGGTTGGAGTTTCATTGTTATGCCAGTGATACCCAGCTCTACCTGTCTTTTGCACCTGACCAGAACGGAGCACTCTCGGTGTTTAGTAACTGCCTTGGCGAAATCCAATGTTGGATGAGGTCCAGCTGGCTGAAGTTGAATTCCGGGAAGACGGAGGTGATAGTTGTGGATCCTGGTCGCCGGATAGGGGGGTGGGGGACAAACTATCCCTCAAGTTTATTCCAGGGGGATGTTGAGCTCCCCATCTCTAAACAGGTACGGAACCTAGGGGCGATTCTTGACAATCGGCTGACACTACATGCTCAAGTGTCGGCTGTCGTTAAAGTCACCTTTTACCATCTTAGGAACATCGCTAGGATCAAGCACCTTGTTCTGTCCAGGGACCTACCTACGTTGATCCACGCCTTTGTGACCTCGCGTTTGGACTACTGCAATTCTCTTTACTGTGGGCTTCCTGGGGTTAATATCCACCGCTTGCAGCTAGTGCAGAACTCTGCAGCCCGGTTGTTAACTGGGACCCCTCGTTCTTCCCATGTTACACCGGTGCTGCGGAGACTGCACTGGCTGTCGGTTCAGTGGCGGATCACCTTTAAAGTTGGCTTGCTGACTTATAAAGCCCTGCATGGTTCGGGCCCTGACTACCTGAAAGAGCTCCTGGTTTCCTATCTCCCGGAGCGACTGCTCTGCTCGGCCAGCGAGGGGTTGCTAGAGATTCCAAGGGTTGTTCTGAAATCTTCGGGTGCCCGGGCTTTTGCGTTTGTGGCTCCGACCCTCTGGAATTCTCTACCATGTTGAATTAGAGAGTGTGCAACAGTGGGGGGTTTTAAACAAGCATTAAAATCCTTTGTATGGACTAAGGCTTATGGGGAAGAGGTTGATCTGGTTTGATTTTATTATTTCATCATACTGTTTGATGTGATGTATTTTATTGGTTTGAATTGTAATGTTTTATCTTGATGTGATTTTATAATCTGTTCTGCGCCTTGATTTTTGAAAGGCGCATTAAAAATAATTATTTATTATTATTATTTTACACAGCGATTAAAACTTTGTAAAATGGGTAGGATGGCCTCGAACTTGTATACCAGGTGTCAGAGGGAGTGGGGTTCATTACTTCACATTTTCTGGACTTGTGAAAAGGTAGTGCCTTTCTGGGAGGCCATTAGACGCTGTTTGGATCCCTTTTTAGGGCTTGACCAGGCTTTCACACCTGAAATCTGCATATTGGGGGACTTTGCTGAGGCTTCAATTGGTAATCAGAAACCACATATTGCTTTAATATCGGCCTGCGCCAAGAAGGTTATTCTTCGACATTGGTGCGACCAGACCACCCCTACTTATGTGGAATGGTATCGGGAAATTCTTTTCATGCTGCGAGATGAATGTATTACTGTAAATCTGTCAAACTCCAAAAAGAAATACACCCAAGTATGGGAACCCCTTTTTACTTTACTGACCCTAGATGCTAGGTGATGGTCAGTCATTCATCATTCATCATTCATTATTCATTATTCATTACTCATGGCTTCTACACCTCACATCCCAGGAAAGGGGTGGGACTTGCTATGCTTGAACCTGCATATCAGATTAGTTGCATGTTTTTTCTTCTCAGGATTAAGATGCTGCTTGCTGTTTGTTTGCGCGTGCAGCGCACAAGAAACATATTGAGGTTAGCAGAGCATTGCAGAGGTGTGGCAGTGCTGTGGCCAATGCAGGGGATGCTTTAGTGGGCGTGTCCCTCAGCCACCAATCAACAGGGAAGCTGCCAATGATGGCAGTTTGAGTGAGCGCCGCACTTGAAAGAAATCTGCCATTCCAATCAAGGTCAGTTTCATCATTGCAGCAGCAGATCCCACCCCCTCTCCTGGCAATCAGGCACATTCCAGCCATGCGCATTACAGTGCACAGTAAAATGCACATGGCTGGAGTTGCAGGCAACTCGTTTGCTCAGTGTGCCTTTCCTGGTGAAACATATTAATAAATAAACAAGCAAACATAATAAATGAGTCCCGCTGCAGCTTTGCATAATTGGCGGCTCCTGCCACACACCTCACACTCCATCGAAAGCTGACATCAGGGTGCCCAGTCCCCATGTCTGCATGTATCCCCTTTTGCCCCATTAGTAAGTAGTAGTAGTAAAAAATTTTTATTCATACAAAAAATGAATAAGGATATCTCCACTAAGCGGAAGCTCCTTTACAGTGAGATCCAGGTGTCATTTCCAGTTACTCTTATAAGTTAACAATATATAACGAAGGAAAACACATACACTCTATAATTATACATCAATAAATATAACACAGTTCCAGATCATAAAACAAACTAGAACAAGAAGAACATACAAAAAACAATGATTAATTCACAGTATACATTTAATACAAGTTACAATCTACCATCCTAAGATTCAAACTATTTCCCATCATAACTAATATTTTCGATAAGCCATTGTTTAATTTGGTGCAACTGGAAATTTCCCTCAAGGGGTCTAAGCTTCCCAGGCAATTTATTCCATATAGAAGGTCCGATATTAAAAAAATGCTTATCCCCCAAGCCGTTCTACGACTTGGGACTGCACAGTCCAAGTAATTAGCAGAGCACAGACCCTCAATAGGTCTTTTTATTTTAATGGACTCAGCCATATATTTAGGGACTTTTCCTGAGATACATTTTAACATTAACATACTTGTACTAAGAGCCCGCCTTTGAGACAAAGTATGCCAGTCTAATTCTTTATACATATCTACTCTATGTGCCCTCTTTGCAGCTCCCAGTATAAATCTAATTAATTTATTATACATAACATCAAGCTTATATAGTTGCTCTTTAGATGCACCCATATATATATATCAAATTACCATACTCCAATATGGGTAGTACAACAGTTACAACTAATTTTCTAATTTCCAAAGACATACTATTTCTTACTCTATATAATGACCCCAAGCACTTACCAACTTTAGTCAAGATACTATCTATATGACTGTCCCATTTAAATTTTATATCTAAATACACCCCCAGATATTTATAACTAACAACTTGTTGCAAGATTCTTCCTGAAAATGTTTTAATTTGTAACCCCTCATATTCAGTTTTAGACCCGTAACCCTATGAAACACCATTACCTGAGATTTTTTCATTCAAAACCAATTTAGATCTAAGCAAAAATTCCTGTAACTGATCAAAAGCCTGTTGTAATACTATTTGAATAGTTCTCACTGATGAATCAGCAAAATATACAACTGTATCATCAGCATAAAGATGGTATTGTAGCTTTGGTTGTTCAAACCCCAAATCATTCATATATAAATTATATAGTATAGGACTAAAATGGATCCTTGTGGGACTCCTGACACAATCAATTTCAAATCAGATGACCACTCTCTAATAGTCACTTGCTGCAATCTTGAGTCAAGATAATTTCGAAACCAATTTATAACCGACTCAGTCATACCACAGGTTTTTAGTCTGGACAGGAGGATGCCATGGTCCAGCATGTCAAAGGCCTTAGAAAGGTCAACAAAAATTGCTCCCACTGGCATCCCCCTGTCCATGCTCTCCATTATATCTCCTGTGACCTTTATAAGGGCAGTGTTTGTTCCATGTTCGGGTCTAAAGCCGGATTGGTAACTGTTAAGGATTTCATTATCTTTCAGATATACCTGTAATTGTTTTGCAACTATTTTCTCCAAAATTTTAGAAATTGTTGGTAAAAGAGAAATTGGTCTATAATTTTCTAATAATAACCTAGATCCTGTCTTATAAATTGGCACAATCTTGGCAGTCTTCCAAGTTTAAGGTAACTCTGCAGAGAGAAGAGACAAATTAAATAAGTTTGCTAAGGGTAAATCAATAATAGGGGCTGCATACTTTAATAAGATATTAGGGATACCATCCATACCTTCTGCTTTATTAGTATTAATTTGAAATAATAAATCCCCAACATCTCCTCTAGTAATAGAAGTAAACTTAAACTCAGCTTGTATACCAGATTGTACATAAACTCTATATGTATCATTTACCTAGGAATTTCTCTGTAGAACATGATTTACATCTCCTCCACCCAACTGTAATTCATTAATACCCATATTTGTAAAAAAGGTATTAAACTCATTAACCACCTTGTTTCCCAAATCCATCTTATTACCATTAATTAGGAAATGATTAGGATATCCCAAGCTAAGTCCCTTATGCATCCTATTTATTGTGTTCCAAAATACTCTTGAGTTTTCCATCATTTCTTTAGACAATTTTTTGTTACAATAGGCCAATCTAGCCTTTCTAATTTCCTTTGTATATAAATTTCTTAATTGCCTATATTTATGCCAGTCCTGGTCTCTCTTTGCTAATTTAGCTTGTTTCCATGCCTTATCTGTAGCTCTTTTAATTTAAAACAAACCTGAATCATACCATGGTGCTTTGTTTGATTTTATCAACCTAGTTTTTATAGGAGCATGTTTATTGCAAATGTGTATTAAATCCTTTTGAAACATATCCCATGCATCCCCCACACTGGGAATTAGTTCTAGTCTCTCCCAGTTATAATTTTCTAATTCCTGCATAAATTGAACATAATCAAACTATTTAAAGACTCTAATTTGTACAACATTCTTAGATGTCTTTCTAGATTTCTGATTTCTAATACAGAAAATTATCTGATAATCTGACATTGAGTCTGGTAACACCCCACTCTTTATAAACTTTTCTGGATTTGTAGTAAAAATAAGATCTAACATAGTTTAATTACTGGGATTTACTGCATTTAACCTAGTAACATCTTTTATCAGTTGCACCAACTTCAATGTAGTAGCCATATCAATTAGACTATGATGGGCATCTATATTTCCCCAATCAACATTTAAATCCCCAATTATCAAAATTTCATGTGAATTTTGATAATTCTTCAGTACATCCTGTATTTCAGAGAAGACCATTAAGCTGCTTTTAGATGGACGGTAAATGCCAATCAATAAGATGGGTTTAGAATAAGGTAGCTTTAATTCTAATGGTAACAATTCTGAATCAGTCCAATTATACAAATCTTGCAATTCCCTAACATCAATCCAATTTTTAACATAAACTAATACTCCCCCTCCTCTTTTGGATCTGTCTTTTCTATATATATATATATATATATATAAATTTTCCAGGGCTATATCATATCTTGAATTTTTGTATGCAGCCATGATTCAGTAATTATTAAAATATCAGGCTTATAATAAACCACCCACTGTCTTAGATACTCAATTTTCTTAAGCAAACTACAAATATTAATATGCACAATTTTCAATCCTTTTTCATTCAACATTTCAAATGTATAATCATGATTCAAATCAGCAACAGGCCCAGGATTTAATTGAACATCCCTACTTAACATTAACCCTATAATTACAAACCACTTACCCATTCTAGACATTTTAAAATATAAACATTTCCCTTCACTAAATAATTTCTAGATTTGGCACTTTAAAACAGCATTATGTCCCCAGCCACATAAGTTCACTACCCATATACACCCATTTGATCAAAGTTGTCTCAGTATGGATATTCAATAAAGAGGCATGAATGTCCCCTTGCCACCCAATTAGAACATTTCTCTTTCCCATTATAGTTCCCCTATACTCTATTGTCAAGTATGGACATTCTATAAAGGATTTTCTATTCTGAGCAGAATTTTCACATACTAAAAACTGGCACCCTGCCAGAACAATTCCCCACCATAACATCAACATTGTGAAAATTTAAACCACCCTGTTAATCAAACTTTAATTATTATAAAATAATGAACAACTACCTCATTATATCAGGGATAATCCTATAAGGTAGAGGAAATCTCAGGTAATCCACTTAGTAAATACTATATAAAACTTGTGCATATAAGCAACACACCCAGAATATATTAAATAAATTAAATAAAGAATAAAAAAATAAAACAAATAATAAAACTCAATATAAAATTAACATTAAATGAAACAAATAACCTACCCAGACTCACATAAAAATATTCAACTTCCAGTTAGATTAACCCTAAGTTTCTAAGTAAATCTCAGCAGAAATACTACTCAAATTTGCTCCTATTGTTACTAATAAAATTTCTAATACCGAGTGGCGCTCTTGCCCGCGTGCTGCAGGCAGCTCGGTTCTTTTATATTGTATTGCCCCTCCTTCTTGATGAAGTGTGCTCCGTTACACCTGACCCCTTTCACTAGAGCACAGGAATGCAGGGTCAAAGGGGAGCAAAGCACAGAAGAAATGAGGTTATACAAAGTGCTCACAGTTTGAACAGACATCAGGCACACAGTTCGAATCCCCCAACAGGCAGCAGCACGCTCCTTTAGGTCTCAGTCTCACAGTCCAGCAAAATGAAACAGCAGAAGAAATAACCAGTCTCTCAGATGATAGATGCAAATGGCATACCTGTTCTGGGTTTAGGCAGCGTGGTTCTTTTATATTGTACTGCCCCTCCTCCTTGATGAAGTGTGCTCCGTTACACCTGGCCCCTCTCACTAGAGCACAGGAATGCAGGGTCAAAGGGGAGCAAAGGCACAGAAGAAATGAGGTTATACAAAGTGCTCACAGTTTTAACAGATATCAGGCACACAGTTCGAATCCCCTAACAGGCAACAGCACGCTCCTTTAGGTCTCAGTCTCACATTCCAGCAAAATGAAACAGCAGAAGAAATAACCAGTCTCTCAGATGATAGATGCAAATGGCATACCTGTTTTGGGTTTAGGCAGCGCAGTTCTTTTATATTGTACTGCCCCTCCTCCTTGATGAAGTGTGCTCTGTTACACTTGGCCCCTCTCACTAGAGCATTAACGTCGCACACTGGGAGCCCACTACAGTGTGCCCAACTAATTATATTTCTGACACCGGGATGCCCACTCCCGGTGTTGGATGACTCCAAGCCTGAACATATCTTTTTGCCAACAATGGGGTGCCCAGTCCCCATGTCGGCATGACCCCCCCCCCACTATTGTGGCACACTGAGAACCCACATCAGTGTGCCAAAGTAATTCTTTATCTTTTTCCAACACCAGGATGCCCACTCCCGATGTCGGTTGCGCCTCCCTTTTTTTTCAACTGACCTCCGGGTGCGTAATCCATGGGTCGGCATTGATCCTCCCCTCCACACTAGTCTGGCAACTGGGAGCCCACCTCAGTGTGCCAAAATGTAGTTTTCATACTATTTCACCTGGGGGAAAAAAAAAAAACAGTCCCCCAGGTCTTTTTCTTTAGGTTAAAAAAAATAAAATAAAATAAAATGGTCCCTTGTCGTCCTCACCGCCCCTCCCCAATCCCGACACTCCCTCTGCACCCCTACTCATACTTACCTCTGGAGGTCTGGTGCTGCGATCTTCTGTGGACTGGGTACACGTCTGCACTCTTAAAAAGTCGACTGCAAACTGAAGAAAATCACGGTAAGCCCTGTAATGGCAATCAATGGGGGGGGGTTTCAGTTTAGGTTGATATCTCAGCCATTTTTGGGAGTTTTGGTCCCAGATTTTGAATTTGGGGTTTTTGGGACCCAACCTCATGAACGCCAGCACTGTCATTTTGTTTCTCAGTCCCAAAACGTGACTTCACGGTTGCTGCGCAGAATCACCTTTTGGGACCGATTAACAAAACAGTGCCACTTTTCATGAGGTGGGGTCCCAAAAAACCCATGTTGCAAGTTTGGTGAAAAAAATCCAAAAAATGACCGCATTTCGACTGCATTGTGCAGTTTCTACACACTCTTGTAACATCACAGATTTTAAATAGTTTCACTCCAAATTACCAACGTTGCCATTTTTTCACACCTCCTTATGAACAGTACAGCTGTCATTTTTTTCATCCTGCCCGAAATGTGTCTTTGCATGTGTCACAGAATGGCACAGTCGCTGTGCAAAATCAAATTTTGGGACAGATTAATAAAGTCACAGTGCCACTGTTTATAAGGGGAGGTCTTAAAAAAACCGTGTTGAAAATCTGGTGAGAAAATTCCAAAAGGACAGCGTTACGAGCGTGCGTTACACAGTTTCTACGCATGCTCATAACTTCACCAATTTTTCATATTTTCACTCCGGATTTTCAACATTGCCATTTTTTTCACACACCCTCATGAACAGTATAGATATAATTTTTCACATCCTGCCCAAAATGTCTTTTCACACCTGTTACGCCAAATGGCACATTCGTTGTGCGAAATCACCTTTCAGGATTGAGTAACAAAATCATAGTGCCACTGTTCATGAGGTGGGGTCCCAAAAAGCTCATGTTGAAAATTTGGAGCGAAAATACCATCAAACGCCCGGGGCGTTAGGATTTCCAACAGTAACGCCCCATCCTGTACAGACTGACAGGCGTTGGGGGTGTGGCTCGGGGTCGTCGGCTGTAATACTTGCGCCATTCCACCCCCACCCTCACCCTGCAGTCACTGACCAGCATTGAGGTGTGCCTTGGGGTCTTCGGCCCTAACGTTCACCCTATTCTCCTATACTGCAGCCATCTCAGCTTGTTTCTTTATGGAATGAGGTGAGCGTAGGGGCTGAAGACCCCAAGCCATACCGTGACACCTGTCAGTATCTGCAGGGTGGGGTGAGGTGGAATGGCTTGAGCGTTATGGCTGACTACCCAAAGGCACACCCCAACACCTGTCGGTCTCTGCATGGTAGGGTTGGGGGTTGGCGTTAGTTCAGTACTTCACTGCCATTCCTATTGTGTAGCTGTCTAACTCCTGCAGTACCAATGCCAATACCAGCAAGCAATCATTAAGCATTGACAAATGCTTGTTTGTTATGTATTAGCTATTACCATCTTAGTTGATTTTTGAATTACCCCAGCTTCCGGAGAAGGGGGAGGAATGGGGGGAGGGTTTTTTTGTTGGTTGGCTGGGGGATAGGATGGATTGTTGTTTTCATAGCTTGATTGGGAGGATTACCTGTTCTGGATTACTCTTTTGTAATTGCTGTATGTTTTATGTACAATTAGTTCAGCATCTATTTTTCTGGTCAGTGATCTGTACCTTGAATACCATCTCTCCTTTCAGTGTTCATGTGTCTTGCTTTCCAATCAAGTTCAATAAAGTTTATTGAATTAAAAAAAACAAACAGCTGGAGCAGTGAGGTCAGCAAATTCCTATCCCAATCCAAAGCCCCTCTAGACCCACATATTCCTACCACTGTGGTGGAGCAGATCCGCCCCTCCATCCTGTGAAATAAGTGTTCAAAACTGTAGCGGAGACAACATACTATTTTATATAGTTTAGATAGTTCCCTACACTCACAACAGGCTCATTTTAAATTCGGTAACATTAGCAAATACATCTGAGGGAATGTACAACTTTGCAGCTGGGGCCCATAAGCCCATCAGCCCATCAGCGAAACATGGTGTTTTCTTCGGGGATATCTCAGCCATCAAGTCACACTGTAGGAACTTCACCATTGGTGAAGCAGGATCCACACAGAAGATTTTCAGCGGTACTACTGGTGCCGCCCATGCTGACATCTTCCGATGTCACCAACCCTATAAAGGCGTGAACAGCCCTGCTTCTTCCTCTGTTCGTTCCTGCCATTGACTTGTTTGGATGGGTCTCTGCAGATGCTCTGATGCAGTTTCAGCCCATTTTTTGCCTATGGCTTTTCTATACTTAATTTTTTAGAATCTCTTTTTCTAAAGATTCCTGTACCTCGTTTATGCCAAGAGTTAATCCTTCAACTTCTCTCTTCCATCGCTGCCACTGCAGAAGGAAGACTGCTTCTACAGACGAATACTCTCCCTGTGTTTGCTGTCTTGAGCCTGACCATGAAGTCTCCGACTGTGAGCTCTTCCAGAAGTTTAATCAAACACTCAGTCAATGCAAAAAGGCACTTCAAAATTTCCTGATGGATCAACAGGTAGCCAGTTCTGGGCACTAGTTCTCTGGGGTCCCTCCTAGCCAGTTGCTGGCAGAGTCATTGAGCTCCCAGGCTGCTACGGCCCGAGACAAGTCCACAGGGAAAAGTCATAAGAAAGCCAAAAAAATTAGTACGGTGTTAGTCCACCAGTTAGGTGCATATAGACCTACATTGCCTGTGCCATCAATGGCACAGTCGCTGTCGACTCCAACCCAGCCTTCACAGGTTGTCCCCCCCCCCCAACCAGGCCATTCTCTGTCCCTCTGTTATCAGACCTGGAATTGGAACAGGTCGATGTTGAAGAGGAGTACTATCCAGATCTTATTCTTCCTGATGAGGAAGAGGAAAAACCTCTCTCCTCAGACAGATCCACAGCCTCCTCAGTGAGTGAGAACTCTATCAAACACATCCCTAGGTCTCCTCCAGAGGACCTTACCTTCGTCAATATTATGAAGCAGTTCTCCTCAGCCATGGGCTTTCATACTGAGGAGGAAGATGCCACCAGAAAGGATCTAATGGATTTCCTGGAGATCCCAGAGTCTCCTCCCAAGATCATTCCTCCTATTTTTCTGCTTTGAGGATTGCTACTACTGCAGCATGGCACAGGCCTGACATGGTGCCAGCCATGCCCCGCAGGGATGATAAACTTTATCATGACCCTCAGGGTTTTCTGCATTATGCTGCCCAACCTGAAAGAGATTCTGTGGTAATAAAAGCAGCTCATGACAAGTCTAAGGTGCCTAAACACAGCTCCCTCTCCCCGACAAAGAATCACGCAGAACTGATCTTTGGTGGGGCAAAAGGGTTTATGCCTCCTCCACCCTTGGGCTCAGGATTGCCAACTACCTTTCTCATATGGTTAAATACCAGAATACCAACTGGAAGAAGAGCAAGGCCACTGCTCAGGCCCTTCCAGATGATACCCAGAAGCAGGAACTTCTTAAATGTTTGCAAACTGCTGAAGATGTTAGCAAGCACTTCTTGTGGGCCCGCTAGGATATATCGGATACTATTGCCAGGGCTACTGCCACCGGCATTTGCCTGCGTAGGTACTCCTGGCTGAGGGTCCCAGGCTTTGCTGCAGACGTCTAGCAAAAGATGCCGAATGCCTCCTTCAGTAGCTCAAAACTGTTTGGGCCAGATGTCCAGGACATCATTAATAATTTGCAGGCATCTGACAGGGCTGTTAAGTCTGTTCTTTCGCTCAGTCATATGCAACCAAAGGGCAGGCAGTGCTCCCTCCCCCTTTTGTGAGGGACCCAACAGGCAAGGAGCAGCCTCTTGGCCTCAAGACAAATGCAGAGCCTCTGCCGCCTTACCCACTGCCTCCACTGTAGGGGCTGGGCCAAGCACCCTAGAAGTGATAGACCAGCCCCAGCAACTGGATCTGCCTCTGCTTGACTCCTTGCCAGACCCCACCTCTTCTGGTCCCCGACCAAGAGGTGGTGGTTGGAGATGGGTTCTTCCTCCATCTCAATCAATGGAGAACCATCATATCAGATGCCAGGATACTTCAAATCATAGAAAGGGGTCACACTCTGGAACTCACAGAGCAACCCAAGAGACTCCCTTCTCTGCCATCCAACTACCTCCCGGCCCACTTTCCATTCTCCAGGAGGAGGTGCAGTCCCTCCTGCGCAAACAAGCCATCAAGCCAGTGCCCAGGTGCCAGGGGGACTGCACCTCCTCCTGATTATTACAGGTTCTCCCTGGTCTCCAAAAGTACTGGGGATTTGAGGTCTATCTTAGACCTCAAAGACCTCATTCTGTATGTCCACTACAAAAAGTTCCAAATGGTTAACTCTGCCAGGCCTAATGCCCCTTCTCAAGCAGATGACTGGCTGTGTTCTCTGGACATGCAGGATGCCTACCTGCACATTGTGGTGTTTCCACCCCACAGGAGGTTCCTCTGGTTCCTTTTCCAGGGCGAGCATTAATGCCCTTTGGCTTGTCCTCTGTGCTGCGGGGCTTTACCAAGTACTTTAGCAGCAGCAACTGTGGCTCTCAGAAGGGAGGGGCTGTATGTTTTTCCCTTATCTGAACAATTGGCTCTTAAAGGCCCCATCCAAGGAACAGGTCGTATGGATTCTGGAGAAAACCCCAGTTATTTCTCTCCCTGGGCATTGTGGTTAGTTTACCCAAGTCTGTCTTTGTCCCATCTCAAAGGCTGCAGTACATAGGGTTCCATAGGGGCAGTTCTAGACTCTGTGTAGGGAAAGGCCTTCCAGCTTAAGAACAGGGTGGAGTGTCTTATTTCCCAGACTCAGGAGATCATCCAGAGCCATTATGTTCCTGCAAGGCTGTACTTGAGACTGTTCTGGCCGATGTCTGTGGCCATCCCCACTGTTGCACTGGCCAGGCTCCACATGTGCATTCTCCAGTGGACTGTCCGAGTACAATGGGACCACAACATGGACAAATCAGATCAGCTGGTGCTGGTCTCCTCCCCAGTCCACAAGGTGCTCCAGTGGTGGATGGACCACCTGAATCTGTTGCAAGGAGTCCCCTTCCAGATCTCCTCCCCCAGCAGATTCTCACCACAGATGTCTCCGGTTTGCACTGGGGGGGCTCATCTGGACCCCATTCAAACTCAGGGTTCTTGGTCCCACATCAAAACCTCTCTGCACATCAGTGTCCTGGAGATGCAGGTGGTCCTGTATGCCATGCAGGCCTTTCAGAATAATTTCCTCCAGGGCCAGCTGTTGATTCAGTCAGACAACCTCAGTGTTTATTACATCAACAAGAGGGGGGGAGACACATTTGTATCCCCTGTGCAGGGAAACCATGAGAGTGTGGTACTGGGCGTTAGACCATGGGCTGACTCGCCCAGCAGTTGATGTCCCAGAAGTGCTAAACACCTTGGTGGACAGCCTCAGCCGGACTCAGTCCAGTATACATGAGTGGGAGCTTCTCTGATCCATTGCAGAAGAGCTGTTCAACAGGTGGGGTCATCCAGAGTTGGACCTTTTTGTGCCCCCACTCAATGCCAAACTGCCCAATATCTGCTTGCTAGATCCAGGGCCTCGAGCTTTATGGTGAGATGCATTGTCCCTCTCCTGGAGCGGGTGGTTCCTTTATACCTTCCTTCCATTTTCTCTGAGCCAGCCACAACTTGTGAGCTATGCTTCCTTTCTTGAAAAGCTTTATTTTTGGTTGCTATTATTTCTGCTTGAAAGATTTCCAAGCTTCAAGCTCTCTGGTGCAAGGAGCCTTATTTGATTTTTCACAAAGACAGAATGTGTCTGCGCATGAATCCTAAGATCTTACTTCGAGGGCTCTTGCAGTAGGTAATTACATATAGGACTGAAGCCGGCAGGCGTCAGCACCCCACGGAAAAACTTCTAGCTAGCAGTCTCTGGCCTTCCAGTCCTTTCCTGCCATTAGGTTGTGAAAGCACCTTGCAGTTAAGTTCACTGCTTCATCAGTCTATCATCAATATTATTACCACTATTTTTTCAATTTTTCTCGTCAGCATCCCTTCAGCATCTGCCGTGTATGTTGTCCCCTACTCCATCCGAGCATAAAAATAAGTGCGATTCCTGCGGCGCCCAGCTCCCACACAAGGATAGACACTCCCAGTGCCTCTTCTGTCTAGGCCCGGATCACCCAGTGGAGAACTGCCAGCACTGCCAGCAGTTTAGCGCCGCCACCCGCAAATGGAGGCAGCAGTCCCGGGAGGCCCACATTTTGAAAAAGATGTCCTCCATGGAGAAGGAGCTGAAGAAGCTTCAGCAGGCCTCTACTTCCCCTGAGGGTCACCGCAAAAAGGAAAAGCACCAGGACTGGGACTCCTCTTCCATGGTCACCACGTCTCCGGACGGAGTCACTGTGCTGAAGGTAACACCCCCCCACCGGGGGACCACTCATCGGCTGCCTTGGAGGCTTCTAAGGCGGTGGCGTCCCTCCCATTGGTCTTGCACTCGGGCCCATTGGGAGCCTCTGGGTCAAAGGAGGCAGCCGCTTCTGGGAAGACCACCACCATGCGGCCTTCTGGGTTGAGCGGCTCCGGTAAGCCAGACGTCGGTGCTCCCAACGCCCGCTCGGACAAGGCCGCTAAGACTCCCGACCCTTTGGGGCATTGCACAGCCTCCAAAACGCCCGCCAAAGCCGCTTCTCCCTCGCAGCCTTCCTCGGGCATCGGTTTTGACAAGTTGGATGCTGGCTTCTCTGATGCCCGTCATGACCCCGCTGGTAAGGCAGACGTTGGCTCCTCTGGACGCATGGCATTAGAGCCCATGTCACACCCCATTGATCAGTCCGTTGTCCACGGCTCGCTGCAACACTCGCCATTGCTCACCAAGGCTCCAGCGTCTCCCCTATTGGACCCCGGGAATTTTATTCCTCCTTCCCCAGGTGACTCTGAGGAAGCAGGTATGCTCCCATCAGGTCTTCCTCCCGCTGGGCTGGACTACCTAACGTTGGACCTTTGGATGCTGGCTCAGACGCCAGCCTATCTGGTGCCGGGTGACATTCCCTTGCTGGACCCGATGCCCACCGGGACACCTGTACCTGGCCTGCCTGCTGGGCCCCTCCCAGGGCCTTCTGCTCCATCAGAGCCCCTGGTGCCTGGGTATCAGACCCCATCTTATTTGATGCAGTCCTACCCGGGACTGCAGTATCCTGCTCCGCAGTACCCAACACCGCAGTACCCGGTGCCTCAGTAGCCGACAATGGGCTTCCCACCGTCAGGCTATGGATACTTGCCATATGGATACCCCCAATATCCGTATTCTCCTCCTCCTCCACTGCCCCCTCAGCCGCCGGTGGACCTGAAGGAGACTCTGGCTTCCTGGTGGGCTGAGGCCAAGGCTCAGCTCACCAGGGAGGTGTAGAGCCACCTGCCAATGTTGGACCTGGTTCCGGACCCCCGTCGTTGGAGGCAAGAGACTCCCTCCCCCCTTCCCGACACTAGAGGTGGGCCCTCTGGTGCCAGGGCAGGGGAGGACATGCTTCCCCATGGGTTACCCAAGGGGTCCATTCCTCCCCGCATCGGGAGGAGTCCTTGTTCTTCTTCCTCTTCTTCCTCTTCGGAGACCACAGACGATTCTGACAGGTGCTCCAATCCAGATGACAAGCCATGCACTCCAGACCATCCCAAGCCTAGGACTCCTCCGAAGTCACCTCTGGAAGATCCCTTTTTCCTGGAGTTGCTGAGAAAGATCCAGGCGGTTCATCAGTGGCAATCTTTGGAGCAAGATCCACAGCAAAAGAAACTCACTGCTCATCTGGATCTGCCCAAAACTACTCCAACATTGATTCCAACCTGGACTGAGCCTCATGCGGACCTTGTTTCTACTGTTTGGAAGCAACCGTCTGCATTAGCCCCCCCTTCCAAGGAAGGCGGATAGGCTATATCAGGCTCTGGAAGGTGTGGATTCTCTGAATACACACCCCAAAGCCAACTCAGTCATGATTAGTGCCACTCACAGCCATACGGCTAATCCTAAACATCTCAGCTCATCTCCACCCGATAAGGAATCTCGCATCCTGGACCAGTAAGGGAGGAAGGTCTGTGCTTCTTCCACTCTGGGAATAAGGGCCCTGAATTATGTTGCACATATGGGGGATTACCAGAAGGTAGTCCTGGGTGAGGTGGAAGCCAAGTTGGACTCCCTTCCTGAGTCTCAGACTAAGCAGGAAGCAGCAGATCTAGTCCGTTCTGCTCGTTCGGCCAGTCGGCACATGCTCTGTGCCACGTACGATGCAGTGGACGCTGCTGGTTGGAGCTCGGCTTTCGCCATAGGTCTGTGGCATCATGCCTGGCTCTGGGTGTCAGGTTTGGTCCCGGACGTGCAGTCTGCTATCCAGGACACTCCCTTCAGGGGTTCAGTGCTGTTCGGTGGGGATGTCAAGGACATCATCACTGATCTGCAAGAGAAGAGCACTGCTCTAAAGTCTGTGGACTCTATGTACAGGCCCCCTCAGGGTCAGTGTCACCCTTTTTCACAGACGTTCTCAGCCCAAAGTGGAACCTCAGGGCAAGCGGGCCAACAAACGTCGGGCACCTCTGGCTGACAAGCTCCCCCGCCCAAATGAGCGGCGTGAGCTTCAGCCGTGGCGCTGCCCCACACCTCCTGACTCCTCTCCTCTCCTCTGCCACAGCCTGCAGGCCTCCCAGAGGAACCAGTAGGAGGGAAGTTCTCCTTCAATCTACCAGGTTGGGAGAGGATCACTTCAGATGCTTGGGTGCTCCAACTGATAACAGCAGGACACTCTATCGAGTTTCTTCAGAACCCCCCTCCCGGTCGTCCTACTCCCCGTCACATATTCTGGTTCAGGAGGAAATATTCTTCCTTTTGCTGAAGGCAGTGATAGAGCCTGCCCCAACCCACCTTTGGGGGACAGGTTACTATTCCCATTTCTTCCTGGTTCCGAAGAAATCGGGAGACGTGAGGTCTATCCTAGATCTCAGCTCCCTGAACTTGTTCGTGGCGTACAAACGGTTCAGAATGCGTTCCCTGCAGATCCTTCTGCCCTTACTTCAGCAGGGACAGTTTATGTATGCACTGGACATGCAGGATGCTTATCTGCATATCCCTATCCACCCTTCCCACCGCAAATACCTCCGGTTTTCGTTTTAGGGGGACCACTACCAATTCAAGGCCCTCCCATTTGGTCTTTCCTTGGTGCCCCGAGTGTTCACCAAATGCCTTTCCATGGTAGCGGCCCACCTGCATACCCAGGGAGTGCAGGTTTTCCTGTACCTGGACCACTGGCTCCTGGTAGCCCTGTCCAGGAAGGAGCTCCTACACTCCCTTACCCTGCAGGTCTTTACAAGCCTGGGTATTACCATCAACCAGGCCAAGTCCCATTTGATCCCATCCCAGAGGCTCCAGTTCATTGGGGTGATCCTGGACATGACCTCCAGAATGGCATTCCTGCTGCTGGACAGGGTGGACACCCTTCAGGCTCATGCAAGCCTGCTGTCCAGTCACAGGCAAGTCAGCACCAGGTCAGTCCTTCGCCTCCTTGGGCTCATGGCGGCTGCTATTCCAACAGTCCTTCATGCTCTGCTGCACATGAGAATCTTTCAGTGGTCACTTCGGTCTCAATGGGATCAGTTGGTGGACAACCTTGACCAAGAAGCCCTGGTCTCCAACCCTGTTTATTTGTTCTAGGATTACAAATATCTTTGAGCCGAGGCTCTTTTACAAAGGTTCCACGTCATTAGTACATTATGGTTCGGGACTTGCAATGGTGGCTGGTTCGGGAGAACCTTTGCCTGGGAGTTCCCTTCTGCCTCAGACCTCCCTCCCAAACATTGACAACAGGTGCCTCAGGAGAGGGTTGGGAGCCCATCTGGGGTCTCACAGGACTCAACGCTCCTGGTCCAGGCTTGAGCAGACTCTTTATATAAACGTGCTCGAGCTTAGGGCCATGCTGTATGCTGTACAAGCTCTGCATCTGTATGTGCTTCCCAGTCATCTGGCTGTCCAGAAGGCAATATGTGTGTAGTCTGGTACATCAGCAAGCAGGGAGGAACTCGAACCTACCCTCTTTGCAGGGAGGCAGTGTAAGTTTGGTATTGGGCAGTGCAACACAACCTTCACCTCATGGCAGTCCATGTTCTGGGGGTTGAAAACACACTGGCAGACCACCTCAGTCAGTCGTCTGCACAAGCTCACGAGTGGGAACTGGATCAGGGGGTGGAAGACAATATCTTCCTGCACTGGGGGACTCCTCAGGTAGACCTGTTTGCATCTCCTCACAATGCAAAACTTCCGCCTTCTGCTCACTCACTCCAGAACGAGACATTTTTGGGAGAGATGCTCTGTCTCTAGATTGGAAGGACAGATTTGTCTTTGCCTTCCCCCCGATCCCCTTAATTCCGAGGGTCTTACACAAACTCAGCTCAGAAGGAGCTTGCATGATGCTAATCACTCCTTTCTGGCCGAGGCAAGTTTGGTTCTCTCTTCTGCAACTGTATTCAGAAGAAACTCCTCTTCCTCTTCCTCTGTCGCAACTTTTGCTGACCCAGGATCAGGGGACCCTGGTTCATCCTGGTCTTAAATCCCTTCAGTTGCATGCGTGGCTCCTGCAGATGTAGCTCAAGCCCGATTCAGGGACTCCCCGCTTTCGGCTGAGATTCTGGTGGAGGCCAGAAAGCCTTCTAAGAGAACTACCTACACCATGAAATGGAAATGATTCTGCATTTGGGCCTCTTCCAAGGATTTTGAGCCATTATCATACCCTGTCAGGAGAATTCTGGACAATATGCACCATCTCTTTGATCTGGGTCTCAGTCATTCCTCTCTGAAATTTCACATGGCGGCCATTTCTACTTATCATGTTCCCTTTGGGGACAGAACTTTCATGCAGTTGGAAGTCTCCAAGACTTTTTTTAGAGGGGTTCTCCACTTGAGACCCCCTATTCGCATTCCTGCCCCTCCTTGGGATCTGAATTTCATTCTTGAGAAGTTTACCCGCCTCCTTTTGAGCTGGCAGCCTCAGCAGACCTGAAGTTCCTATCCTGGAAGACTGTCTTCCTAGTGGCCATTACTTCAGCTCAACAGATTTCCGAGCTTCAGGCCCTGATGTACAAAATCCTGTATTTGATTTTTCACAAGGAACGGGTGGCTCTGCGTACCAACCCTAAGTTTCTTCCTAAGGTGGTAGCAGAATCTATGCTGAATCAATCCATTGAGCTACCTGCTTTCTTTATGCAACACTCCAATAAAGGGGAGTACCTCTTGCATACTTTGGATGTTCATCGAATTGTGAGATACTACACCTCCAGGACAAAGGATCTCAGAAAGTCTGATCAGCTGTTTGTCTCTTTTGCTCACAAAAGAGAAGTCAATGGCGTTACTAAGCAATGACTATCTAAATGGCTGGCTCATTGTATCACTTTCTGTTACGACAAGTATCACAAGACCCTGCCGGGTCAAGTTAGAGGCCACCCCACCAGGGGAGTCACTGCCTATGCGATTTGTTTTAAAAATGTGTCTGCGGCTGACATTTGCACAGCTGCAACTTGGACTTCTGTCCATACCTTTATGAAACACTACAGTTTGGACATTGCCTCTCGCCGTAGAGCGGGCTTCAGGTTGGCTGTTCTGCAAGGTCTCCTTTCCTGAGAGCCTCACAGTCGGAGGTTCTGTGGTTGGGTAGTTTTCCTCCTCCCGTGTGCTCCTCCTTGTTCCAGACTGCATGGGATACAGTTCTATACGTAATTACCTACTGCAAGACCCTCTCGAAGTAAGATAATACAGTTATGTAAGAACTTACTGTAACAGTAGATCCTTGAGAGAGGCTCTTGCAGTAGGTAATAACTTCCCGCCCTCCATCCCCCTAAGCTTGTTCAGCTCCTTTTCCAGGAGGGGAAATATCCGCTTCTCTCTGTCATCTTGCTTTTTTGGCCCTTGACGGGAAAGAACTGGAAGGCAGTCATGGGGGACTGCCCATTTTATAGTGACGTCTGATGCCGGTCACCTGATGTGGAGGCGGTCCCCCGCCAGAGACGGCTAGCTAGAAATTTTTCCATGGGTCCTGACGCCTGCCCGCTTCAGTCCTATATGCAATTACCTACTGCAAGAGCCTCTCTCGAAGATCTACTGTTTCGATAAGTGCTTATGTAACTGTACTTTTCTTCTTAAGGTAGTATCTGAGTTTACCGTCAATCAACCCGTCCACCTTCCTGTTAATTTTCCTGAGCATGCCAGTCCAGGGGAAGCACTGCTCCATACTGTATGTTAGATGTTCACAGAATTTTGAAGTGCTACCTGCTTCAAACCAAGGAAAGTAAAAAGTTGAAGCAGCTTTAGTTTCTTTCACCCCAGGTGGAGAGGGTGTTCAGGTTTCTAAACAATGTTTATCTAAATGGTTGACTAATAGTATTGTGTTCTGCTACAACAAGCATGGCAAAGAGTTGCCTGGAGCTGTAAAAACTCATTCCACAAGAGGCATGGCTACCTCTGTGGCCTGCTTTTGAGGGGTCTCAGCTGCTGACATTTGCATGGCTGCCACATGGAGTGCAGTCCATACTTTCACCAAGCACTACAGTCTGGACATTGCCTCAAGAGCCTGTGCTGGATTTGAAAGGGCTGTGCTGAAGGGCTCCTTGTCTCAAGCTTAAGGTTGGACTTCCTCCCAGACTGTCCTGTTGCACCCGTAGCTGCTTGGGACTCATTTCTACAGTGTGACCTGATGACTGAGATACCCCCGAAGAAAATAGAACAGTTATGTAGCAACTTACTGTGGCAGTATATCTTTGAGGGGATCTCGGTCATCAGGTCTGTCTTCCTCCCACCATCCCCCTTTTGGGGGGACTCTTTCTTGGAACTGGTTATCTGGTGTTTCCAGCCTCTTATTTGTGCCTGGGCACACCTCTCTCTCTCTTTTTATCTCTCTCTCTCTCTCTCTCCTTGGTCCCCCATGGCTTGGGCTATGCTCCCTTTGTCTCTAAGGGAAAGAACCGAGGAGGGAGAGGGGCTGCTCACGCCTTTATAGGGTTGGTGATATCGGAAGATGACGTCAGCGTGGGTGGCCCCAGTAGTACTGATGAAAATAGTCCATGTGTATCCTGCCTCACCGATGGTGAAGTTCCTACAGTGTGACCTGCTGACTGAGATCCCCTCGAAGATCTACTTTTACAGTACGTTCTTATGTAACTGTTCTGTTTTGAGTCACATTCTTCACATTCTGTCTGTCAAAATAGTCTGTCTTCTGAGATTCTGAGGCATTGTCTCTGCTCAGCCATAGCAGTGATAAAGAAAAGGTGCTGAGTCATGGAGGCAGAGTCTTCCGTCTTGGGAT
This sequence comes from Neoceratodus forsteri, assembly GCA_016271365.2. NCBI lineage: Eukaryota > Metazoa > Chordata > Ceratodontiformes > Ceratodontidae > Neoceratodus > Neoceratodus forsteri. Next base: position 524,015,282 of record CM057458.1, read on the forward strand.
TCCTGTCATTGCTGACTGGGTGGGAGATACCTCCTAGGGCCCAGTAAAGGTCTGTCCCAGTCTCTGGGTTGCCTCCACCAGTTGGTTTTGTGCATAGTCCCCTCCCCCAGTGCCATGGTAGCTGGAAATTTGAAGTTTGAAAAACTGCATAAGTGCAGGGTGGTGGGGTAGATCCACATGGGTTTCCTTTTCACTCTAACTCAGTGATAAAACATGCTTATTTAGAAGAACTGCAGATCGGAAGTCAGAAACCTTGCTTCAGTCACTAGGGAACACAGCTTTAGATTTCAAACTGCATTCAGCTTTAAGTTAAAAATTGTGTCTTAGACATTGGCATTGCATCTGAAGTGACAGTTATTTTAAACGTTTTAGTCCTGCACTTGGAGGCTATGGCTGGATCGCCAACCTTATTGTCCTCCAAGACTTTCTGTGTTTAGGCGTAGTGTGTGGCTGTCTTTTCCCCTATCAGATACTGGATCCCATCCTGCATGGTCTGGATCTGCTCTGGGTGGCTGCTCCCTCCTGGTTCAGATATGCTAGTGCTGCCACTGGGTTAGTGAGGGTCCAAAACATGATGTTTTGTACCTGACAAGTTTTCCCCACATGTTCTAATATATTCTGATTTTCAGACAGCAGAACCTTTGGTTTATCTGTGTAACCCCCCCTGCAAGTGGGGGTTCCCAAAAGTCTCCCAGGAGCTTGCCTGAATGCTCCAAGCCTGGGTGGTGTTCAGCGTCTGAGCCGCTTAACTGTGGTTGCAAGTGAGTGCTATTTGAGCCTCCACGTACTGTGTCTTTAAGAGCTGTCTGCTTGCAGACTTAATTAGTTAGTATGGGGGGACTGTGTATTTAATGCTCCAATCCTGCCCGAGCTGCAGAGTAATCTGTCCATTTTGTGGTCACTGAAGGTGCAAAGGGAGCCCATCTGAAAGCTGTAACTGTTTGCTTGTAATTATTTAAAGCATTAACAAAACTGTAGTTTGTCTAACCTGCCTTTATTGCAGCTGGGACTCTGTGTGTGTGTGTGTGTGTGTGTGTGTGTGTGTGTGTGTTACCTCTCCATTTTGGACCTAAACTGCTGTGCTGGGCCAATTGGGTAAAGGGAGCCCTAAAATGGAGCTTGTGGATGAATCAGAACTTGGACTCTTAATTTGAGCCAGCCACAAGGGGATTGTATGGGCAGTGACTCTGGGAAATGTAGTTTTGACCTTGGTGCCTTTTTCTACCAACAAAGGGAGTCTTATTGTGAGTGACGGCTGAATCAGCCAACAGAATAAGGTGGAGCTAAAGGAAATGCCCTGCTCTGTGACTGGAAAGATCAGATCAGTTGTGACAGTGAAGAGAGAAGGAGCTGTGTGCTTCTGCAGTGTATAGTTTTGTGCGGGAAGCGCGTGTGAGGCCCTGAGGTCCGGCCTGCAGCTGTTGCAAGTGCCAGTTTGGACTGAATCCGATTGTGAGGAGAAAGAAGGAAGTCTGAAGAGTGGAAACCAGGCTCACCCTGTAGAAGACTGGAGAAATTGCTGAATCACGCTCGGTCTGTCAGGAACCGAAGCTGCTGTGTGTGCTCCTGGGTATTTTGCAGTAATTGCGATCGGGATTGAGGAGCAGCCTGCCTGGTATAGTACTTTCCTTTTACATATGAATGTGCGTAGTGCTTGTGGGGAATCGCTATTTCCAATCCCCTGTGCTGTGTGCTGAAGCTGGAAGCAAACCTCGGCTTAGCTTGAACTAAATACATTTGCTATCAACTGCAGTGGGGTCCAGTCACAAGGACCTTGTCTCCATGCCCTGTTGTTCTGGCAATCCAGAAGAACATCTACCATCCGGTCCTCAGCTTGGGTATTGTGAGTACAAATAAGGGTATTCCCCTGCAGTCTGTTTTCAGTCACAAGTGTGTCATCTAATTCTTGTTGTTTCCCTGCTTCATGGACTGAGCCATTTGGCTCCGGATTACAATTGGGTGTTGTGAATATATTTTCTTCAACAGGGCCCCATCATCTGCACCTGCCGGCCAACCCCGGGCAATGGACCTGGCTAGCCCCCCTCCCTCCAACCTGGGTACCCAGAGTGTGACTTTTCAGACCCTGTATGTGTGCACAGTACTGTGATTAATTGCCACCAATTAACCTGATTTCCCCCTCCTGTGTTACTCCCCCTAAATAAATCAGATTTGTTGTTGTTATACTATATACTGCCTGTGGCATTGGTACTTATGGAAACAGTATTGTGTTTTGCTGTGTATGTTTAACCTTATTTTACAGGGGGTCCTCAGAGACGTGCTGCAGAACCAGTCTCGAGGGTAAGTGGTATCTATATGAGTGAACAGTGTGTATACGTGGGGTATTGGGGCTGTAACTCCGGGGTACTGTGTGAGCCACTAGAAGGAATAAAATGGGGTCTCAGTGTCCCAGAGGGCTGTGACCAAGCTAGTCTAACCACTAAAAACCCTGACCTCTGGGTGGAGGCACCCGCCGTAGGACCTAGGCCCCTCAACCTGTCCGTAGTCAAACAGGCAGATGTAGTAGCCCTTGGGATAGTGCCACCTAGGGGTTACATCTGTTTAACTGGTCATTGGCATCTGGAGTTGTCCCTCAGTGTTTTGGAAGTTGGCCAGGGTTGTCACCATTTTTAAAGGGGTCGGCCCTGGTCAGATGACTGACTTTCACCCTGTTTCCCTCCTGCCTTTGTATCTAAATTTTTGAACGATTAGTTGCTAGACACTTGCGGGATTATCTTGAACAGTGGGTGTGAAGAGTTGTGGGTGCAGACAGGATAGAAACTCGACAGACAACAGTGGTTCCTGAAATATTGCTTTATTTAGTACCAAAACAAGCAAACAAAAGAAAAAGAAAAAGAAGAAAAAAGAGGAAAGCACAAACCTACATACAATATCTATACTGCAGAGGGAACTTTGCTTAGAGTGGCAGGAACCACTATGATGCTAGGTAGAAACAGCAGCAGAAACCAACAGAGCTCCTACACAGTCAGTGACTCATAGGACACTGATCACATTCTGCCTCAGCTCTGCATTTATACACCTTAGCTAATAGGCCTGTGGGTCTATCAGTCTACATTAAAATTTTCCCTCCAATTCTATATTTGCAATATTTACACTGGATGCATCCACAAAACATAAGGCAATAGAGAACATGTAATTAATCACAAGTTCTAGGGGTGTGGATATGGTGCACTGTCCACACTTAGGCAGTCTTCCTTCTCTTTTAATTCCAGCTAGAACATCTTCAGGCTAAGCCCTTCCCTCCCTCCCACCTGGGGGATAGCCTCCTTGGCTTCACCCTGTGATGTCAGTTCTTCCTTTCCGCTGGAAGAGTCGGGTCTCCTCCTTTGCAGCTCTCTACGTGCAGTGTAGGCTTGTTTTTATGTTTGCTTGTACGCATGTGCAAGAAACATAGTGCCACCATACGAGTTTTGGTAGGTGTGCCACCCCCACTTCCAGTGCCCTGATCCTTTTTGCAGGCACGGCTGCACCGCATCAATGAAAGTCTAAGCTGTCTATGACAGCCGTTCAGACGCTATGGCGTACAGTTCAATGAAAACTACCACTATAATCAATGGTGGTAACGTGTAGGCAATTTGCATACTGCCCTCGGCAGTATGCAAAGTACCTATACGTCAGCACTGCATCTGAACTGTCATAGACAGTTTGTTTGTTTCCAGTGGAACAGCGTGATCCCCATCAGATCCAGTGCCCTCCCAAACAAACACCCAGGTTGCACGCTGGGAGCCCACCCCAGCATGCTCATCGCTCCCCTACACCCCGCACACTGTGCATGGCGATGGGGGGCACCGCCTAATAAATCACTGTCCCCCAAACAAACTTCCAGGTGCCACGCTGGGAGCCCCACCAGCGTGGCAAAAAGTCCCACTTCGCCTTTTAAAAAAAAAAAAACTATAACAAAAGAAAACGGTCCCTCGTTGACTCTCTTGCCCCCTTTCCCAACCCGCACTCACCCTCTGCATACCCCACCTCCCCACACACGCCCCTCACCCCATACTTGCCTCCGGAGGCCAGCACAACGATCTTTGGTGAACCAGGAACACGTCTGCACTCTTCAAAGCTGACCACGAACTGAAGAAATGCCTGTAAGCTATATAATGGCATAAATGGTTTTGTTTTTTCAACTTTGGTGCATATCTCTGCCATTTTGGGGAATTTTTCACCAAATTTTCAACATGGGGTTCTTGGGACCCCACCTCATGAACTCAGTCACCGTCATTTTGTTATTCAATCCGGAAAGGTGATTTTGCGGTCACTGCGCGGAACCACCTTTCGGGACCAAGTAATGAAACAACAGTGTCACAGTTCATGAGGTAGGCCCCAAAACCCTATGTTGAAAATGTGTGAAAAATTCCAGTGTCAGTGGCTCAGTAGGTAGCACACTTGCCTCTGAGGCCAGGAGATCAGAGTGCTGTGGGTTCAGTTCCCACATCTGGCACTTGGGTTAATATCCCAGTACTGACACTGTAGTGCAGCATGAGAAGGGTGCTGCACTTCTGAGGTGCCGTCTTTCAGATGAGATGTTAAACTGAGGTCCCATCTGCCTGGATTGGTGGTAGTTCAGGTGGATGTTAAAGATCCCATGGCACTTATCGAAAAGCGTAGGGGAATTTCCCGTGTCCTGGCCAAATTTCCCTCATTCACTAAAAATACCACCAACAGCTTGATCTGGTTCAAATTCAATTGCTAACCATCTGTACCTCCCCCCCGTCGCCCCAGAAAAATGGATTTCTAGGCCCAGTGGGCTTACCGGGTCAACAAAACAAACGACTGTTTTACGAGCGTGTGTTGTGCAGTTCCTACGCACGCTCGTAACTTCGAGAATTTTTACTATTTTCACTCCAGATTTTCAACATTGCCATTTTACCACACCTCCTTATGAACAGTACAGCTGTCATTTTCACACCTCCCCAAATGTGTTAGCGCACATGTTGCGCACAATGGCGCGGTCGATGTGCGAAATCAATGTTTGGGACAGATTAAGAAAATTACAGTGACACTGTTCATGAACAGAGGTCTTAAAGTGGTTATGTTGAAAATCTGGTGACAAAAGTCCATAAAATGACTGTTAGGAGCGTGCATTGCGCAGTTTCCACGCACCCTTGTAAGTTCACGAATTTGTAATATTTTCAGTCCAGATTTTCAACATTGGCATTTTTACAGACCTCCTTATGAACAGTACAGCTGTCATTTTCCATACCCTGGCCAAAATGTGTTTTTGCACTTCTGGCGCAGAATAGCGCAGTCGCTGTGGGAAATCGGTGTTCGGGAGAGATTAAGAAAATCACAGTGACATTGCTCATGAGCGGAGCTCCCAAAATGCCTGTGTTGAAAATCTGCTGTAAAAAAAAAAAAAAAGTCCCCAAACTAATTACATTACTGGTGTGCGTTGCACAGTGTCTACGCACGCTCGTGACTTCACCAGTTTTTTTTGTATTTTCACCCAAGTTTTCAGCATTGCCATTTTTTTACACCTCCTCATGAACAGTACAGCTGTAATTTTTTTACATCCTGTTCAAAATGTGTTTTCGCACCTGTGGTGCCAAATGGCGCAGTCACTGTGCAAAATCACCTTTCGGCTAATGAACTGATAGTGTCACTGTTCATGTGGGGGGTCACAAAAAGCCCATGTTGAAAAATTGGAGTATAAATACCAAGAAACACCCAGGGTGTTGGGGTTTTTGACCATAACGCCCTACCCTGTAGGGACTGACAGGCATCAGGGGTGTGACTTGGGATTGTCGACAGTAATGTTCATGCCATTCCACCCCCACCCTGCAGCCAGTGACAGGCATAGAGGTGTGCCATGGACCCCCGGACCCAGAGTTCACCTCATTCTCCTATACTGCACCCATTTCAGCGTGTTTCCTTATGGAATGAGGTGAACGTAAAGCCCAAACACTCCAAGGCACACCTCGACACTTGTTGGTGTCTGCAAGGTAGGGTGAGGTGAAATGTGACTGTCAATGGGAGACGACGCAAAGGCACACCCCAATGCCTGTCCATCTCTGCAGGGTGGGGGTGGAGTTAGCGTCACTTCAGTACTTTACTGCCATTCCTATACTGCATCTGTCTAACTCCTGCACTTCCACTGCTAATGCCAGCAAGCAAACATTTGGCATTAACAAATGCTTGTTCCTTTTTGCATCTTCAGGGGTAAATCGGTATTTGTTTGGTTTGGCCATTACAGTGGAGTGTGACAAACCCAGAACCAGCCCTGGTTTCAAGAGGTGCATCGCATGCAGTCAAAAGATGTCTCGTACTGACCCGCACACCCCATGCATTTATTGTCTCAGGGCAGAGCATGACCCGCAGGCTTGTGGCCTCTTTAAAGGTCTGCCCCCTCCTCTCTCGAAGACCGGTACGCTTACATCCTCGAAGGTCGCCCAGATAAATGGATCCTACCATCTGGTACAAGGACACCCTCAAGGCTGTTTCAGTGGCAGTGGGTTTGGCCTCCCAACTGGCTACCCTCAAAGAAGCGGTGGTCCAGGCCGTGGCGGTCTCTTTATCGGCTTCTGTGCTGCTCTCGGTGGGTGCCAGTGTTGGGGCTTGATTTTTCTGGTTCCTTCCGTGACATGTGCCAGTCTCTGGAGACCCTTGGGAAAGGTCCTTCCCAAGAGGACAGATCCAAGAAATTGAAGCAGAACCGTGGCAGGTCGTGGGTTAGGGAACGGACATGCTGTTCCCGCTACTGTGACTCCCTTGATTGCTCAGTGGCTGTCAAGCTTTTGGCTTTGGTGGATGCTTCCAGGGCCAAAGGGCAGGTCATTAGTTCCATGGTGACCCTGTTGGGCTTGTTGGCCAAGGCACGGGCTGACCAGCTGGCTGAGATTTTTCTTAACCTGATTGACCCATTGTTGGATGAGTTGGGGGACAGCTTGCTCTCCTGGACTCCGGTCCTCTCAGCCCTCTCTGCCCTCTCCCAGAAGGGACAGAAGAAGTCAGCTAACCAGGCTGTCTCTTCCCAGGAGCTTCACCCTTCTGGGGTCCCATGGCAGGACCTTGTCCCTGTGGAGTACATGCCCCCTCCTCCCATGTCTCCTCACCATTAGCACACTCGTCGCTGGTCAAGGTCCAGGTTGAGGACGTGGTCCCATTCCTGATCCTGGTCTCAGGATGCTGGGCATTCCCATGCTCGATCATCCAGGAAGTGCCATCAGTCAATGCTTCTCTTCCTTATTTTGTTTTTTATCACCCACTGCGGCAGGGCTCGGTAACATTTATACTGACCATCCATGCTGACCCCTACTGAGAATCATACTTCATGGCAGTGAGGCCTTTTTGATCTTATGTTGCCCCCCCCCGAAGCCCTGCCCTTGAGGATGCAAGCACAAGGATGGAAATCCAGGCTTTTAGATGTACGGATGCATGTCTCAGCTAAACGCCTGACTGCATCCTCCCCACATACTGCTGGTCCCAAGTCACCGCCCATGCATCTACCGGTGGCAGGAATGGGGCAGTGTGACCACCCCTCCCCAGAAGAGGATAGTGTCCTGTGGGATGCTCGAACCTCCTCTCCCCGGCTGGCCGCCACCAACCCTAGCTCATTCCTGAACCTGGGTTGCCAGCGTTATGAGCTGTAGTACTACCGCTGTGCCATGCTCCTCTTCCTCCTCATCCTTGGATGATGAGAGGCTATGCTGCAAGTTGTGTCAGCATTATGAGGTGCTGATGTGGCAGCAGTGGGGGCCTTGGGCAAGGTTGGTCTCTCCTGCAGGCCCCGATTCTCCCTTGGTCACCTCCGGTGAGACCCGTCCCAGCTCCACCTTGTCCAGTCAAGCCTACGCTGGCCTCTCCACCTATCCAGGTGGAGCCTCCATCCAAGCAGCCCTTGCACGGAGCCCTCTGAAGAGTTTTTACTTGAGGCACTGGGGCAGTTCAGTGGTGTGTGGTTTTGTATGTTTCACGCACTTCACTAGAAGTTCCATTAAGGCACTTAAATCTATTATGTTGTGAAGTGTAGTATTTTATAACTTTACTAGTGTAGGCTCTTGCATTTTGTGCAGACCTTCCCAGCTATATCTCTGTCTAGATAACCCACTCTGATGAATCCAGGGTGGTTTATGGGGACAAAGGGCTGAGGGTGGTGTTCAAGGAGTCATCAGACACTGATGGCCCCTCCATGCATTCCTCTAGGACCCCGGGCTTTGACCAAGAATTCACTGAAGAGCTCACGTCTGATCACTGTCCTGTCTCTTTCAGGGCATTGCTCCATCTTAACTCTGAGACCATGGAGGTTCCTCTGGAGCCAGTCCAGAAATGGGTCAAGAACCCCCAATCCAAATACTTGATCGGTATGATTCCGCAGCGGTGGCCTTTCCAGTGACTGAGGCTATCCTGGGTTCCACTTTGGAGTTGTGGCAGCATCCAGCTTCTTGTCCTGTACCTTCTGCCTGTAAGGTCCGCAAGTATGCGGTCCTGACCTGGTCTCTCCCTGGTCTCTCATATCAGCCCTCGGCCAAGGGGCTAGTGTCGGATTTCATTTTCTGTAAGACTGGCAACGTCGGGGATGTTGACAAACCTCCCAATAAGGAATCTAAGAAGCTGGACCATGCAGCAAAGAAAGTTTATGCTGCATCTTCCCTGGGTCTCAGGCAGGCGAGCTCCATCATTATGATGGCCAATATCGGCCATACTCTTATGGGAGTCATGGACCACTTCCTTCCCCACCTTTCTGTGGACTTACAGTCAACAGTCAAAGTGGTCCGAGACCAGGGTTGTGACCTTGCCAAGCACCAGCTTCAGACTGTCTTGGACATTGCACCTGGTCCAAGGTGGCAGCAATGGCTGTGCATCGTAGAGCCTGGCTTAGAATCGCCACCTTTATTGCGGATACCCAGCACAAGCTGGCAGATGTCCCCTTCTTGGGCACCAATCTCTTTGGACTGGGGCTGGAGGGACACCTCACGAGAACTGAAGTCCAACATTACCCTGGACTCTGTCATGTCCTTGCAAAAGGACCCCAAGAGTCAGAAGCCAAAAAAGAAGCCATTTTCTTTTTGTCCCTTTCAGCCCCAGCAGCCTATGCCTTAGCAGCCGCAGTCAGGGTAGTCGCAGGTCTGCCAGCCTTACTCTAAGTCGGCCAGCAAAGGCTCCAAAAACCCAGAGGTGGAAGCAATGGGTGCTCTCTCGATGCGCCTTGCGATCCTCCCAAGGTTGCCCAGTGACAGATTGAACACATCTGCCTCCCAGCTGTCATGTCCCTGCTTCAATTCCCCATGGTGGGGTCTGCTTCACCATTTCTGGCACATCTGGTCCACTTTCACTGTGGACAAATGGGTGTTGGAAGTGGTGGTGGGTCAAGGTTTGCCTCTGTACTTTGAGGCTCTTCTTTGGACATGCTGTCCACCCTCAGGGAGGACATTGCCCATCTCATCAAAAAAGACATTGTAACCCATGTCCTGGATGCCGCGGCTGGCCAGGGTTTTGTGTCCAGGTACTTCCTGGTCCCCAAACGGACAGGGGGTTGGCACCCCATACTGAATTGGCATGATCTGAACCAGTTCCTGAGAAGGCACATGTTCTAAATGGTCACGCTGTATCTGATAAATCTATCTATGGAGCAGGGCATGTGGTTCTGCTCTATAGGCCTCTAAGATGCCTACTTTCACATCCCAGTCCATCCTACTGGTGTACCTTTGGTATTGCACAGAGAGGGATTTGTACGAGTTCTGGGTCATGCTCTTCAGCCTCTCCTCAGCCCCCAGGGTCTTCACCAAGTGCATTGCAGTGGTGGCAGCATTCCTGAGGTGCTGCAGGGCCCAGGTATATCTATACCTGGATGACTGTCCGCTTGCTGGTCCATCCTGGGAGCTGGTGGAGTGGTCCAAGGATCTGGCCCTCCAGATTTGCTTGGCTTTGGGTCTGCTTATCAACCCAGCCAAGTCGGAATTCAACCATTTGCAGGTCATCCACTTTATCGGGGCAAAGCTCGACTTCCTCCAGGCCAAGGTCTGACTCCCAGCGGACCGACTGCGGACCTTACCTCCTTTGCCCAGTCACTTCAGGTTAGGCATTCTTGTCTTGCCTGGGACTTCTTGTGGCTGCTGGTGTACATGCCATCCTGCACTAGTGTGGGCCACTGGAACCACTGGTGGATGCGCCCCCTACAGTGGGAGCTGGCCCTCCAGTAGTTCTGTTGCCTCAGTCACCTGGACCAGTCGTTCATGGTAACACAGCTGATGTAGGATGCCATCCAGTTGTGGCTTGTCCCAGAACACCTGCAGGAAGGAGTTGCATTTGTCCACCTAGAGCCTACAGTCTTTCTGATGATGACATATCTCTGGTGGGTAGGAGAGCCCACTTACGGGACCAGAGGGCCCATGGGCTTTGGACCCTGAAGGAGTCCCGATGCCACATCAGCCTGCTGGAGCTCCATGCAGTGCATCTGGCTCTGATGGCATTTCCTCCATCAGACTGGGATCAGGTTATGCAGGTCCAGACAGACAATACCACGACCATGTGCTACCTCAATAGCAGGTGCAGTGCATTCCCTCTGACTATGTCGACATAGCAGGGAGCTAGACCCCTGTCCTGCACTCTGGCTAGCATTCTGGAAGACTTGTGGTCCCTCTCCCAGTCAGGCCTAAGGCTGATGATCCTTTGATACCTTTGTAATGTTTTTGTTTGTCTGTGTACAACTGGATGCTTGGGAAAATGGGCACATTTTCTCACGTGCCTTTCCAGTATAAAAAATAAACTGAAATGGAAACCCTCAAGGTGCACCTGGCAGCCATCTCTGCATACTGGGCACTGGCTGGTATGCCAACAGTAGGGCAAGAAAAGGTAGTTGGGTGCTTCTTTGAGGGTCTTGACCACCTGTCCCTGCTGATGCATGAACCACAACCACCATGGACTTTTAGCTGGTCTTGGCAATGCTCATGGGCAAGCCATTTGAACCAATGCACAGGTGAGACATCTCTCACCTGTCTTGGAAGACCACCTTCTTGGTGGCTGTCACCTCCACCAGAATGGTCGGTGAGCTCCAGGCACTCTCAATCGAGTCTCCGTATTTAGTGTTCCACAGGGACGAGATTGTCCTCTGCTCCAACCCAAAGTTCCTCCCGAAGGTTGTTTCAGAGTTTCACATTAACCAGGTGATCAGTCTCCCAGTGTACTTCACCAGTCCAACCTTGGAGGCTGAGCAAGGCTGCATACATTGAACCTGATGTGAGCACTTGCTTATAACACAGAACATATGGCTGGAGTTCAGGGAGAGGTTTGCCAGCTCTTTGTCACCTACGCTGAAGCCACACCTGGCAGATCAGCAGCTACATGGACGATTGGCAGGATTGTCTCCTTCATCGACCTCTGCTATAGGTTGGCTGGTAGGGAGCTTCCTGTAATGCTTAGGGCTCATTCCACCAGATATACTGCTACCTCAGTGGCTGCTTCCAGGGATGTCCCTATCCAGGAAATCTGTAGGGCTGCCACCTGTAAGTCAGCACACACCTTCATTTCCTATTAACACACTGACCTTGAGTCACGTTGGGATGCTGGTTTTGAGGCCTCAATTCTCCACACCGTTTCCAAAATAGGGGTGTGCACCTTGCCCCCTCCTCCCACGGAACTGCTGCAAGTCTGCCTGAGTGTGGATAGTGCACCATATCCAAGCCCCTAGAAATAAAAGTTACTCACCTGTATCCATAGTTCTAGGAATGGTATATGGTGCACATCCACACTACCCACCCAACCTCCCCAGCAAGTGGCACACAAATCCCTGCTTCCAGTGTGCAAGATCTAACATCACGGGGCAGAACCAAGGAGGATATCACTCGAGTGGGTGGTAGGAGCTTAGCTTGATGATGTTTTGGCTAGAATTAAAGGGGAAGAAAGACTGCTCATGTGTGGACATGCACCATATACCACGCCTAGAACTACTTGTAACCCCTAGGTGGCAGCATCCCAAGGGCTACTACCCCTGCCTGTTTGACTACGGACAGGTTGAGGGACCTAGGTCCTATGGCGGGTGCCTCCACCCAGAGGTCAGGGTTTGTAGTGGTTAGACTAGCTTGGTTAGAGCCCTGTGGGACACTGAGACCCCCTTTTATTCCCTCTAGTGGCTCACACAGTACACCAGAGTTACAGCCCCAATACCTCACGTATACACACTGTTCACTCATATAGATACCACTTACCCTCGAGACTGATTCTACAGCACAACTCTGAGGACTCCCTGTAAAATAAGGTTAAACAACATACACAACAAAACACAATACTGTTTCCATAAGTACCAACATCACAGACAGTATATAGTATAACTACAAATCTGATTTATTTAGGGGGCAGTAACACGGGAGGGGGAAATCAGGTTAATTGGTGGCATTAAATCACAGTACTGTGCACACATACAGGGTCTGAAAAGTCACACTCTGGGTACCCAGGTTGGGGGGGGGCTAGCCAGGTCCATTGCCCTGGGTTGGCCGGCAGGTGAAGATGGATAGGGCCCTGTAGAAGAAAATATATGCACAACACCCAATTGTAATCCGGAGCCGGAAGGCTCAGTCCATGAAACAGGGAGACAACAAGAATTAGATGACACACTTGGGATTGAAAAACAAGCTGTAGGGGAATACCCTGATTTGTAATCACAACACCCAAACTGAGGATCGGATGGAGAATGTCCCTCTGGATTGCCAGAAGAGCAGGGCATGAGGACAAGGTCCTTGTGACTGGACCCCACTGCAGTTGATAGCAAATGGATGTAGTCCGAATTAAGCTGGGGTTTTCTTCCAGCTTCAGCACATAATTCACTGTACAGGGGATTTGAAATAGAGATTCCCCACAAGCACTACCTACATTTATATGTAAAAGGAAAGTACTATACCAGGCAGCTGCTCCTCGATCCCGACCACAATTACTGTAAGATACCTGGGAGCACACTCAACAGCTTCAGTTCCTGACAGACCGAGCACAATTCAGCAATTTCTCCAGTCTTCTACAGAGTGAGCCTGGTTTCCACACTTCTAGTGCTTCTTTCTCCTGACAACTCTGATTCAGTCCAAACTGCCACTCACAAAGGCTGCAGACCGAAACTCAGGGCCTCACACACGCTTCCCGTGTGAAACTATACACCACAGAAGCAAACGGCTCCTTCTTTCTTCACTGCCACAACTGATCTGATCTTTCCAGTCATAGAGCAGGGCATTTCCTTTAGCTCCACACTATTCTGTTGGCTGATTCAGCTGTCACTCACAATTAGACTCCCTCTGTTGGTAGAAAAAGGCACCAAGGTCAAAACTACATTTCCCAGAGTCACTGCCCATACAATCCCCTTGTGGCTGGCTCAAATTAACAGTCCAAGTTTTGATTCGTCCACAGGCTCCATTTTAGGGCTCCCTTAACCCAATTCTCCCAGCACAGCAGTTTAGGACCAAAATGGAGAAGTAACATACATAGAGTCCCAGCTGCAGTAAAGGCAGGTTAGACAAACTACAATTTTGCTAATGCTTTAAATGATTACAGGCAAACAGTTGCAGCTTTCAGATGGGCTCCCTTTGCACCTTCAGCGACCGCAAAATGGAGTGATTGCTCCGCAGCTCGGGCGGGATTTGAGCATTAAATACACAGTCCCCCCTATACAAACTAATTAAGTCTGCAAGCAGACAGCTCTTAAAGAGACAGTACGTGGAGGCTCAAATAGCACTCGCTTGCAACCACAGTTAAGCAGCTCAGATGCCGAACACCACCCAGGCTTGGAGCATTCAGGCAAGCTCCTGGAAGACTTTTGGGAACCCCCATTTGCAGGGGGTTACATACAGTTACAGGTGAGTAACCATGATTTATTGCATTCTAGTAACTCTTCTATGAAGTAGAAGGAAATAATAAAAATGCTCTGGTTGAATAGTTCTGCCTTAACCCCACTCTGACGGCCTCACTCCATCTGATCCAGCAGGGTATAAGTAAGATCAAGTCAGGGCCAGCTTACCTCTGTACTGAAACAGAGGGGAACCACATACAAGCTCGAGTTCGGCATTCAGGAGTTATCAACCCCCATGTCTTTCCTGAAACTCAGGTAGTTATTAAATTTACTTATAACATAGATTAGCAAAAACCAAAAAAGAAATCCAGTTGTTCAAATGCCATCAGGTGACCATGGATTAAATGCCTGTAAATGCACAGTTGGTATGTGGGCGGCAATAAGTATACCCGGGCAGAGCGGGCACTCGTCGTCTGCTGCAGAAATGAGATGTGAAAGGCAGACACTGGGCAAAGTAGTGAAGTGAGAGACAGTTCAAGGGAGATAATGGGGAATTGTGCAGGTACTGTGGATACAGTGGTTTTATTTAATTCCCTGTGAATCACTGCTGACAGCTGTACTCCTCCTCCCACATGCACCCAGTAATGACAATGAGAGTTGTATGTAACAGTAAGCAGATGTGCTGCTTCAGTGTGCTGTACCCTCATCCCACATCCAGCAGTTTGCACCGGTGGCAACTGCTTCATTCAAGTGCGCATTCTTGTTGCCAGCAGCTCAGCTCTGTGTTTGTCCTTTGAAACTGCTGCATGCGACAGTGAGAGAGAGAGAGAGAGAGAGAGCGCAGCGGGACATGGTGCTGCGACACGATAGACAGAGTGGGAGGCAGCACAGTTTTTCTTGGAAATGGTCATGCAGAGTAACTGTCCCGAGCAGTAATGGTGGAAATAAAACTAACGCATGTTGTAAGTTCACATAAATGTGCTGGAGCGGGTACAGTTCAGAGTGTTACAGATCACAGGGCTCACCCTGCAGTTGCCCCAATCGGTACTGTGTCTGCGACCTTATGTAAGAATGAAGTGTATCACTAGTGACAGCTGTACCCCTCCCACGTGCACCAGATAATGTCAATGAGAGTACTGCTTGGTATGTGGGAACCAGAACAGACACTTCCCATGTTAGGTCACCAAGAGATAGAGAGAGAGCGAGAGAGCATTGCACCACGCTGAACAAACACAGGGTGAGAGAGAGACAGAGCGAGCAGTGCAGCATGCTGCGGAGACACAGACTAAGAGGGAGCAGCTGCAAAAGTTCGGAGAAGGCATATTTTATGTACAGCAAGACTGTGAACAAGGCATATTTTATGTGCACAAATGTTGGAAATCATTTTCGGAGTCAATTTTTGGCATTTGTATGAAAATGACAGCAACATTAGTTCTGTGGACTACTTTGCAAGTCGGCAGGACACAGTGCACTTTTTCCTACTGAAACAGGGAGCACCTTTCTGTGTTTTTTTTTTTTGGAAAACATAACACATGTTACAAGCGCAATAACCCATGACAGGGTATGGAGTTATAGGCATTTACTCCACACCTTGGGTGCTGTGAGGACACTCAGCCTGTGACCTTGTGCCTCACAACACAACAGAGGAGTGGATTTGCCTATAACCCCATATTCTGTCATGGAGTTAATGTCGAGTACCAGGATATCTCATCAGCCGAGGAAAGGCACCCCCCCATAGCAACTGCAGATTACCGATACAGGTATTGTGCCACCTCTTCATCGCTGTTTTCTGTGGGAGGCTGTGCCCCACATTTCCTATGTGGGGAGCTCTACCCCACGCACCCCTTGGACTCTGGGATTCCAACTCCAGGTCAGCATTGGTTCAGGGAGGGGGTGGAACACTGGGGGGGAAGGCGAGACACAGAAAAAGGACCATTACCACGAATGTCGCCATAATGGTCTTTTTCTGTGTTTCACCGTTGTGGTGTCGACCTCAAGGGGCGATGCATAACTTAATATGCAGCTCTTCAAACTAACAGAATACCTGACAGCTCTGATCTTCCCTTGTCAATCTTCACCATTCATTACTGCTGGGTGTAAGCTGGAGGTGCGCACCCACACAAGAGTGTTTTTTTGTTGGTTTGTTTGTTTTTTGTTTTTTTGGGGGAGAGCCATTGCCAGTGTCACCACCCGTGAGGCCCACACACTGCGTGGTGCACGTGGGTTAGCCGTTAGGCACTGCATGCTCCTCCTTCACCCCAGTTCTGTTTCTTCCGCCAACGAGGTCACACCTGCTGCACGAGTTTCAGTGCTTGCTGCGTCATGGGGCCTGTTTCTTATTTCGACGCCGTTTTGCTGTTTCTCCATCCTGGTTCAGAATTCTCCCAATGCTGTTGGATACCGGTAAGACTATTCCTTTTATTATTATTGCCAAAGGTGCCGGGTCTTTTTCCTGTGAATTTTTTTTTTTTTTTTTGTGTCATATCTGGTTGGGGGGCTAAGAGAAAATCCAAAGCAGGCCATGCCCCCATGCATCTGTGCCTCTGTGGCCGGCATTTTTCCGTGATGGACTGACATGGTGTTTGTCTGCGATGCCTGGGTCCCAACCACGATATGGACAACTGCAAAGCCTGTTTCTCCATGGACCACCGCATTCTGGAAATCTGCGCATTTAAAGTTGGCAGGGCCCCGCCAACTTTCAGAGGATGGCATCGTTCTAGGGATGCCATGGCAAGATCTCTTGACCCTGCCTCCGGGCCCCCTCCCAGGTCTATATGGCCTGGTGAGGAGGAAACCTCCTCAGATTCCAGCCTTGCCGTCGAGGAGGTTTCTTCTGCGGTGCTGGAGGAATGCTTTGGCTCCCTGCAGGGCCGGGTCGGGAGCACCGTCATGGCAATCACCTCCTCGGAGGTGCAGGTCCATGGCTGCTGGGCCTGGCACCAGTGGACCATCAGTGCTGCCTGCCAGCGCTGCTTCAGATCCCAGCGCCATTCACGGTGCTGTGGATTGGGATGGCACCGTCAGCTGTGATGTATCCTGTGGTGGCACCATTCACGACACCGTAAGTTCTGGTGCTCTTGGGGTCGCTCGTCTGGAGGTATGCATGGTCTCCTTCTTCAGAAGAGGATGACTCGCTGGCTGATCCGGACTGGCATCCCTACTCCCTGGGGCCGGGGAACCCCCCGGATGCAGCACCAGGCAACCCAGTGTTCACCTCCCAGGCTTTACAGAGTCTGATCTCTGCGGGCCTCCTTGCCTACCCCAGTGTCAGGGGCCCCATGGTAGATAACAGCCCTGGAGGACATGGTGTGGCGGTCTCGACCTCAGAGGCCAGGGCAGCTGCCATGTCTAGTGCGGCTTTGGCTTCTTCGTTTGGGATGGAGACTTCTTCTGCGGCCTCCCTTCGGGGGCCTGCGGGATTAGGGGACCCCTTAGCATTGAGTTCGAGGAAGAGGGTGGCCTCAGAGTCTGAGGGGTTGAGGGGCGGGGTGGAACACTGAGGCCCTCTTCCACTTCCCTGCGGGGGAAGATGGGAGGAGTTGCAGTGCAGAGCCCCGTTTCTCCTGCTCGGGTCATCAGAGGTGCCCTTAGTGGGTGGCGCGGGGGGTTGCCCTTCTGGATCCATGCAACCCCTGTCGCACCACAAGGGAGATTCCCCCTCAGGGCTCAGCCAGGATATGTTTTCACATCTACAGCATATGCTGACTGGGTCTACCCCCGGATCTCCTCAAGTTAGAGGATCGCCAGCGAGGTCTCTGAGCCCTGGCAGAGGCCGGGCATTTTCAGTTAGGTGCTGTTCCCCAATCCCTCTGCAGTCACCTCCACCTCTCCCTGGCCATGTGGGCCCTATGGGGCCCTTAACCTGGGAGACATTCAGAGCCACTGCGGCAGCCTTCCCTAGGTATGTTAGAGCCATGGACGAGCAGGTCTTCTGCCTATCTCCACCGCCGCAGGAGGACTCTGAGCGCTGGAGTTCCTCAGCTTCCTCTTCTGAGGAAGAGGACCGTTCAGTCCACTTTTCCTCCGATGCTGATTTCACTGAATATCAATGCTTCCTCTCAAGGTTGGTACAGGAACTCCTATATATCCCGAGTGGTAAGATGCAATACCGAGCAAGAGTTATGCTCCTTCCTGAGCGACTTTAGTGTGCATCACCTAGTGGTATTTTCCTGGCCTATTCCCTTCCAGGAAGCATCACTCCGCACCTGGCAGTCATCGGCCACCTCATCCCCAGCCTCAGCGGACTGCAGGAGGAGGCATTGTGTCTCTGGGGAGTCTCTTGGTTCTCTGCCTCACCCGCCTTTGGGGCTGACAGCCTTAAGATACTCCTTCTGGGCTTCAAACCCCGGCACACGACCAACCACTGGATCCAGTTCGACTGGTGGGGAAGAAGAGTTTTCTCTTCAGCTTGTGAGCTGCTTTGTATCAGTTCACATCAGCCTCACGACGCTGCCTACAACAAGCACCTCTGGTCGATGTTGGCACAGGTGTTAGCATCTTTGCCTGATTCAGAGGAATCTAAGCAAGCCATTGCCCTCTCTGCGCAGGGTCTGGAGCTTGCATGGCACTAAGCAAGGGCATTTTATGACACCAGTGAGGTGGTCTCAAGACTGGCAGGGACAGCGATCTGCTTCAGGCGGACGGCATGGCTTCATCTGTCCAGGTTGCCACCTGGTTGTGTCTGGCGTAGGGTGATTTCCTCCATTTTCTGGGGAACCCGTCTTTTCTCCCACAGGGTGAGGAGGAACTTGCAGGGGTGTGTTCCACTCCCCCGGCCACGGGGGACACATCCTCAGCCTGACCAGCCTGAGGCTGCATATGGTCTAGTAGGTAAATGGGGTCTCCCACTCCTGCGTCTCACCCATAGCAGGCTGAGGGAATATGTTCCCTCAGTGCAGTGCCAGGTCCCTTCCGGGGTGGCTTGGTACTCACCCAGCAGTAATGAATGGTAAAGACTGACAAGGGACAATATGAAAATTATATACCTACCATAATTCTTGTATCTTCACCATTCATTACTGATTCCTGTCCACCTACCCCTCTTGAGCCTCAGCTCCTGGGCGCCACCACCCTGATCACCCTCCCCCTCCTCGAGGCCAATTGGGGCAGATTCCCCTTGGTTCCTCAGGACACTCTGTTTCCTTCTTTAAAAATGTCACGGAGCATTCAACCTCAGAGGGCAGCGAGTAGTGTACTCGCTCTGACCTTGGGGGAACTCCCCAGGGTTCTCAGTGGGATGTACCTGGGGTCCTCACATGTCGTGGATCGGATCTCCATTATAAGCTTTTGAAGAGGTGAGGGCTTCATCAGTACATTCTATGGGGGGACCCATGAGGACTTCCCTCCATTCAAACAACATGAAATCTTGCTGTATTCTGGCAATGTACAGTTAGACCAACCAGTTCAACTGCCCCGGAGAACAAGGAGTTAAACTCTATGCAAATACATAGAACGTTGAGCTTGAGCTCGGTTTTCAAACCACTGTCCTCGCTACGTTCTAGTAACTGATCAGATTCTTTACTCCACTCACCAGAGAAGACTTCTCGGAGATTTCTCCTCGTTGCCTTTGGTCAAAGCTGAGTCTTATTGGTTTATTCAACAACTACTTTCTTATTTTGTTTTAATTGTTCTCAAACCGCTGTCTTTGGTATCGTCTACGTTCCTAGGTTGGGTAAGTGCTCGGTTTCCACGATCGTGAGGAGACCGAACTTCTTTTTCCCCTTTTCTGTTTAAAATTTCATTGTACTTGGGATCAGGTTCAAAGTCCTGACCAGAACCGAAGGATTTCTCTGTTCCTTTTTGGCTGACGCTAAACTGTTGGCTGGTTTGGGACTTTGTTCTCTATTACCTAGCCTAACTAAGCCTTCAGGGGTAATTTTTTCTTACACTTTAATTTTCTTTATCCTGGCCTAACTAAGCCGATTCAGATAAAGTAGATATTTGGATATTTGCTTAACTGGCCTAACTAAGTCACTGGGTTAAGCAACAAATTGCAGGGTTATGTCACAGAAACCCAAGAGAAAAACCAGTCCCACTGGGTTTCAGCGTTGTACCGAGTGTGGCGTGCAGTTTGCAAAAGCTGATGCGCACTTGGTCTGTCTGTACTGTTTGGGTTTCAACCACTTAAAAGCAGACTGTGATATTTGTAAAAAAAAAAAAAAAAAAGAAAAAATTCTCTTTAGACAGACGCCTCAGTAAACTGAAGGAAAGGATGGAAAAGCCTTCTGAAGGTGGTTCTGGTCCAACCGAACCTTCAGATCTGACAACGGATTCCTCAGTCCAGGGTGAACCTTCGACAGGTAAAAGACATTCGGAGTCACTTTCTGGACCTGCACCTTCAAAAAAAGCCAAACGCTCTGGTTTGGAACCGAACAAATACTCAGTCTCTGTTCCAACCACCGATGAAATTGCAAAAGCCATTTGGATTGTGCAGTCTTTGCAATCTGGGTTTGACAAACTGTCGCAGGTACCATCTGGGCAGCCAACGGTTCCAGATACCAGTTCAACTCCTGCAGCACACATTCCTCCTCTTCCTCCTCCTCCTCCTCCTCCTCCTCCTCTGGAGGAGGACCAGGAGGAGGAGGAGGAGGAGGAGGACCAGGAGGAGGAGGAGGATGAGGACCAGGACAAGGACCAGGAGGAGGACCAGGAGGAGGAGGAGGAGGACCAGGACCAGGAGGAGGACCAGGACGAGGACCAGGACCAGGATGAGGACCATCCCAAGTTTGAATCCCCTCCTAGGCCTATCTCTGAGGCCACCTCTTATTTTGCTTTTATGAGACAAGTGACTGAGACCCTGCAGCTCTCTGTACAGGAAGCCAGGTAGGAGGATGATGAGGAAGAGGATTATAGGGAGATGATGGATTTTCCTGTATCCCAGGGACTTTCGATTCCCATTCATAAGTTCCTTAAAAAGCAGACTTTAAAGATCCTTCAAAACCCCTAGTTCTATCCCTCCTGTGGACAAGAAAATGGACAGAAAATATATTCTGGCTGGCAGTGGTATTGACTTTTTGTCCAGCCATTGTACCCATGTAGGGGTGGTACAAACTACAGCCTGTGAGAAGGCTGGCATCCCCCTGGCTTCCCATCCCCCTGACAAGGATTCCAGGAAAGTGGACTCTCTTGCAAAGAAAACGTACCTGGCATCTTCTTTAGGTATTAGGCAAGCCTTTTATATGGCTTATGCCTCCAGGTACCAAAAGTCCCTTTGGGAAGTTGTGGAACAACTTGCCAAAAAGCCCCCTCCTGAGTTTTCTGCTGATCTCCAGGAGTTGGTCAACAAGGGAGTACAACCATCAAAATCCCAGTTCCACATGGCTGTGGACTCAAATGATGCAGCTTCTAGGGTTATGGCTTCTGCTGTATCCCTCAGGCATTTCTCCTGGCTCAGGTGCACTACCCTGTCCCAGGACATGCAAAATAATGCCATGGACATTCCCCTTGTCCAGAGTTCTCTGTTTGGGGATCAGACTGAGGCATACATGAAGAAGATGAACGAGTACAGAGTGGCATACAGGAGTGCTTCAGCAAAGGAGAAAGCTGCCACTTCTCAAAAGCAGTACGCCAGGGGCAAGGGTAGGCCCTATCACAGGCCTTTCCATCAAGCCCAAGCTTTTCCCTCTTATAAGCAACCCAGGGGGTTCTTTAGAGGGAGGAGCAGGAGGGGTGCTGGCAGGGCTACTTCCACCCCCAAGTCTGCTACCCCAGCTAAACAGACACCCTAAGAAGTCTGTCTGGAACTCCTCCCCTTACCCTGTAGGAGGCAGGCTGACCTACTATCTCTAGGCTTGGCAATCCATCATTTCAGACAAATGGGTCCTGGAGATAGTAGGTTGGGGTCTTGCTCTCAGCTTCAAGCTGTTTCCAAAACTGTCAGCAAGAGCTTTCAGACCTTCCAGCCCTACAGAAACAACCCTGTTGGAGGCAGAGGTCTTCATTCTTCTACACTCAAAAGCAGTGGAGCCTGTGCCTTCTCAGCACAGGGGCAAAGGGCTGTACTCAAGGTACTTCCTGGCACCAAAGAAAAATGGGGAGTGGCGTCCCATTCTAGATCTCAGATTCCTAAACAGGCATCTTACAAAGCCAAAGTTCAAAATGACAACCCTGGCTAGCATCCTACCTACTCTCAAGCAAGGGGACTGGATGGCATCCCTGGACCTAAAGAATGCTTATTTTCATAACCCCATCAGACAGTCTCACAAAAAAAATATCTCAGGTTTTGACTGCCTTCAGGCCACTACCAATTCAGGGCCATGCCCTTAGGGCTGACATCTGCACCAAGAGTGTTTACAAAATGTCTGTCCAGTGGTAGTGGCATTTCTCAGAAGACAAGGGGTTTCAGTTTACCCCTATCTGGACGACTGGCTGCTGGTGGGTCAATCCCCTCAACAGGTCACAGAAGCACTAAAGCTCACTCAGGATGCTCTTCAGTCTCTAGGGTTCCTTGTGAATCTCAGTCTGTTTTGACCTCAGTACAAGTGCTGGACTTCATGGGGCAGAGCTGAATACCATTCAGGCAAGGGCCTTTTTGCCTTTTGCAAGGTCACAGACTCTTATCGATTTGGCAGAATCTTTCCACCTTCGAGTTCCTTGACCAGCAAAGTACTTTCTACAGCTCCTAGGACACATGGCCTTCATCACAGCTGTGGTCCTGGGAGCCAGGCTTCAAATGAGGGACAGTCAGTTCCATCTGAAATCCTTTTGGTCTCAGAAAAGGGATCCTCTGTCCAAACTGATTCCAATATCTCCCACCCTTCTGTTAGCCCTTCAGTGGTGGCAGGAGATGGACAACCTCAGAGTGGGGGGTTCCCTTTATCCCTCAGGCACCCTCTTTGGTGCTAACAGATGCTTCTCTTCTGGGCTGGAGTGCTCACCTAGGGGATTACACAGCCCACAGTACTTTGCTTCCTCAGGAGTCTTTCCTGCACATCAATCTTCTGGAACTCAAGGCAGTGTTCCTGACTATTCAGGAATTTGCCAGTCTCATACAGGGCAAGGTGGTTCAAGTCAGGACAGACAACACCACCACCATGTACTACATCAACAAGCAAGGGGGAACAAGATCCTCAATGCTGTGCACAGAATCCATGAAGATTTGGAATCTGGCATGTTCCCTGAACATGTCACTGTCAGCAGTTCACTTGCCAGGGAAGGACAATGTACTGGCAGATGCTCTCAGCAGGATCAGCCAGGGCCTTCACGAATGGACCTTGAACAGGCAGGTCCTTCTCTCGATATTCAGAAGGTGGGGGTGCCAGAGATAGATCTCATTGCAGCCCCGGACAATCACCAGTTATCACTGTATTGTTGCAGGCCTCCACTCCGGGGCCCAGTACCACTGGATGCTCTCCTTCTGGATTGGTCAAACAGGTTCCTTTATGTTTTTCCCCCCATTTCCTGTGATAGCCAGAGTCTTGGCCAAACTGAAGTCTCAGTCGGCCACCATGATTCTCATAGCCCCAGACTGGGCAAGACAGCCGTGGTACTCTATGTTACTGTCAATGTCAGTGGCCAAGATGGTTTCTCTCCACAGGAGGTACAACCTGTTGACATCCTCTCAGGGGAGG
This sequence comes from Neoceratodus forsteri, assembly GCA_016271365.2. Taxonomy (NCBI): domain Eukaryota; kingdom Metazoa; phylum Chordata; order Ceratodontiformes; family Ceratodontidae; genus Neoceratodus; species Neoceratodus forsteri. Next base: position 524,038,571 of record CM057458.1, read on the forward strand.
ATAATGCACCCCAATCTTCAGTCTGTTTGCCTCAGGGCTTGGCTCTTGAAGACTTGGCATATGCAGATTTACATTTGTCCCAATCTGTCTTGGATATTCTGAAGGGTTTCAGTAAGCCTACTACTAGGAAAATGCATTCCTCTAAGTGGAAAAGATTCTGTATTTGGTGCTTCCAGAAAGACCTGAACCCACAGCAGGCTGGGTTACTAGAACTTCTGGATTATCTGGTGCACCTTCAGTCTCTGCATTTACAACCATCTACCCTGAAGGTACACCTCTCTGCTGTGTCTGCTTATTTTTCAGCAGGTAAGAGCTCTTCTCTGGCTGCACACCCAATGTTCAAAAGGTTTTTCAAAGGGTTACTGCATCTTCACCCCCACATAGGGAACCTACCCCTGCATGGGACATGAACATATGCATAGGTCAGCTTATGCAACCTCCTTTCAAACCTATGTTTTCTTCAGAGCTCAGGTTTCTCTGCTCAGATCTAAATGAGTGTGCACTGAGAGCAGATTGCTTGCACTCCCATGTTGTGTTTAATATAACTTTTAACAGATTGCTGTATGCGCATAGCAGCGCCTGGAGCACATTACTTTTAGGTTTTAAAATATATTCTGTGCACTGCAGCAGTTTGCCTTTTCCACGCATGAGTGGTTAATGCTTTTTGCAGCAATTTGGGGCTTTATTGTATTTGTAGAATAGTTGCAGGGGTCTGACCTCACCGTGTTACTTCTGGGTCGCTCACCACTATTTCTACGAGCCCTGCTCCAAGGGCGAGCACGTGAAGGGTATGCACGGCATTGCACGCAGTGGCACACGCAAAGACATGCACGTCTGCGTGTGTTTGCATGTTTGGTGTGATAGACGTTTGGTGAGTGTTAAGCTTTGTTTATGTAGTTCAGATTACCAGTAGTTTGCTGTACTACCACTACAGAATTAAAACAGATTTAGCTGTTCTTACATTCATTGTGTGTTTTACATAGCAGTTGCTCTATTCTGCACTTTAAAACCCCATTTTGCCTTATGTTTATTAGCTTTATAATTTCTTATTGTTAGCGGTTGTGTGATTAGAGCTCTGTCAATTGATAGATGAAGCTGGGTAGGTGCAGGTGTATCTACTTACTGTTCCAAACAGTAATGTGGAATCATGACAGCTAGTTTAAGTCCCCTATGTGATATAAACAGCATTATCACCACCACCGGTGAAGCTGCCCATAAATGTAGGTCCTATAACATGCTTGGTCTACATGTTATAACTTATGAAAATCAACCTTATCAGTGTTCCAAATGTACTGAAAATGTGGTACTGCAATGTGAGATTAGTATGTTCTATAAATACTTGGTGTCTCTTGAATCTAGTCAGGACATGCTTTCTAAAAGGCTTTATCAGGCAAGTAATGATCCTGATCCTGTCCCTGCCCTAACTACTGCCTTAGTTTCACAGCCCTTGCCAGCAAATGGTGCCTTATTTCCAATGATACTTTGACCCCTGAAGTTTCTGTTCCTGTTTTCACTACTGCCTTAATCTCTCAGCCTTCTACAGAGGATAGCAGTGTTATTCTGACTAGCATTATTGGCCCTCTTCCAGTTGAACCTTCTAAAAATAGAGCTCGAGAAGATTAATTTTGTCCAGACAGTTGTGTGGAGGATTTCATTTGGTATAATGTTCAAAAATCCAAAGTTAGTATAAAAAAAAAAGAAAGGCTGAACAGTTTAATATTGTTCAACACAACAGTTTTAATCCTCTGCCATCTCTTCCCTCGGATCCTGTGGTACCACTTATAAATAACACAATTAATGATAATATTCATTTGGATCCACTGGTCAGTGTTGGATCACATAATATTATTTCTCAGATCCCATCCCCCTCTAATCTGATTTCTGACTTTCCTTTAATTGACTTTTCATCCAGTAATACTTACATCAGTGCCCCTGAAAGTGTGACGACATTACCTACTCCTAGCAGTGATGACTCAATTTCCAGACAAATTTTCGTAGTGGGTGACTCTATTGTAAAACACTTGGATAGGGCTATTTGTGAACCAGACAAGTACAATAGGGCTTGTTCTAGCTTTAGTAGAGCTAAAATTGATGACATAACACGAATGGCTTATAGTATATTTAGCTCCCAGGATAGTAATCCCCTTTATATTATTCATGTAGGTGCTAACGACATTTATCATGCTTCTATCCAAGATATTAAATTGGCTTATGTTGCTATGCAAATAAGTTGATTGAATTAGGTTGTGAAATCTATTTCTCTGAGATTTTACTTATTCCTAGGTTCTCTCCCTTTTTAAATTCCAAGATTAAAAACCTCAATAATCGGCTCCGCCATTGGTGTTTGCATCAGAATATTACTTGCATTACCCATTGGGAGGAGTTTTTTGATCAACCCGAACTGTTTTGCTATGATGGTCTACATCTTAGTAGACATGGAAATGCCTTATTGAGTATACAGTTTCTATCAATTATTAATGATTGTTTAAACTAGAACTTGGGGGGAGTCAAGGATTTTTACCTCCTCTCTTAAACTGGGCAAATCTTCGAGTCAATATTTGAATTTTCTAACTTTAAACGCTAGGAGTTTAAATAATAAATACAGTGAACTTCAGTGTAAGGCAGTAGAAAATAATATTGACATCATCACCGTTTGTGAAACTTAGGGAAATGATAACTTAGTCTGGATAAGGCACTTACCCGAGTATGCTATTTAAAAAAAACAGGCTGGACAGGAAGGAAGGGGGAGTGTCAGTCTTTATCAATACCAAAATCAATGCAGTGAACATTTCTACCTCGGTAAAAACACATAACCTTCCAACTGAAACATTATGGCTTAAACGTTTTCTATAAAACCAGAAATCTGTTATCCTAGGTAGATGTTACCTTTCTCCCAATTCACCAACTGTAGTCCTTGATGCTACTGTGTCTGAATTTGAACTGGCTAATCAATTAGGAAATGTTGTTATTACAGGTGATTTTAATGTCCCCGATATTGATTGGCAGTCTTCTATTGCTTCTAGCTATAAAGGGAATACATTTTCAGTAAGTTGTCATGAATTAAATATGAAACAGTGGGTGTCATCAGCCTCTAGAGGAAATAACATTCTTGATCTTGTTTTGGGGAGTTTTGATTTAGACATAAGGAATGTCAATTTATCTTCCCAAGTTGGTGATAGCGACCACAATTCTATCTTACTTACCCTTCAGACACATTTGTTCTATAGCACTAACGCTTCTATCATTTATCTATATGATAAAGCTGATTTCACTTCATTAAACGGGATCTTGAGGCCGTTGATTGGGCATCCTCCTTTCTTAATCACCCCCCCCTAACATTGTTGGTCCATTTTAAAATAATTAATTACTGATTTAAGGGACATTCATGTTCCATCAAAAGTTAAGAATTCTGATGGGAAACAAGTACCGAAAAGGATGAATCACAACATAAAAAGACTGATTAGATATAAAAATTAAAAATATCAAAACTTTCAAAAGAAGAATAAGACTACTTCGAATTGGGAGTGTTATGTTAAATCAAATAAGAAATGGAAATCTTGTATTAAAAAAGCAAAATCCAGATGGGAACTGAATTTGGTGAACAGGGCTAACAAAGACAATTCAAAACCATTTGTTCCTATATTAATTCATAAAAAAAAATATCATGTAAGGTTGGGCCACTTATAATTTATAACAGTCTCATCCATGATCCCAAAACTATGGCTGATGTTTTCAATACTAGATTCTGTAAGATCTTTACATCATCTGATATTAATACATCATTGCCCCTTACAAATTGTACTGATTCACCAATCACTTTCGTTGTAGATCTCATTAAGAAAAAATTGTGTACTTTAAAAGGCAAATTTAGTTCAGGTCCTGATAACATCGCTGGTCATTTATTATATTAATTGACTAATCATATTGCCTTGCCACTCAAGCTTCGGTTTGACATGTTTCTATTAAATAATTATATTCTGTCTGAATGGAAAATAGCTACAGTCATACCAATTCATAAAAAAGGTACAAAGCATAATTGGAAAAACTACAGGCCCATAAGTCTTACATCTTCTATTTGTAAAGTCATGGAGAGTCTACTTAAAGATATTATTACTCCTGTTATTGACGAAACTGATATGAAGCAACGTGGTTTTAGAAAGGGCAGAAGTTGTTCTACCAATTTACTTTACTTTAGTTCTTTTCTGGACAATAGGGTACCTTGTGACGTTGTCTTCATAAACTTCAGTAAGGCTTTCGATACCATGCCTCATTGGGCTTTAATTCACAAACTTAGGAAACTCTGTATAAATTATTACATAAAAATTTGGATTGAAAATTAGCTTAGCGATAAATCAAAGAGTAATAATTAATGCCAACCTTTCTGATAGTGAGAACGTTTTGAGTGGCATGCCATGAGGATCAGTTCTCGGTCCTTGTTTGTTCCAAGCCTTTATCAGTGATTTAACTGAACATTATGCTTCTATCACTACAAAATATGCAGATGATGTGAAAATTGGTGGACCCTGTTCAAATCCCGATCAGATAGCCTTAATTCAACATGATCTCGATATTATTTCTAACTGGATAAATGTATGAGGTATAAAATTGAATGTCTCTAAATGCGAAGTGATGCATTTGGGCTCTAACAATTCTAGTTATTTATATACCCTAAATAGAAACATAGACTACTAAGGGTAGAACTAGTGACACCGCTGACTACTGTCTTTAACAAAACATGGGAGGATGGGGTGGTACCTGAATACTGAAGGAGGGTGGATGTGGTTGCTCTTCACAAAAGTGGGAGCAGGACAGAGCCGGGAAACTACAGACCAGTTAGTTTGACCTCAGTGGTAGGGAAAATGATGGAATCACTTCTGAAGGAAATAATTGTTGAGTACCTAGAGGCCAGTGGGGCACAGGACCCAAAGCAGCATGGATTCACAATGGGAAGGTCGTGTCAGACGAATCTAATAGATTTCTTTGAATGGGTGACCAAAGTAGTAGACCAGGGAGGGGCTGTGGACGTGGCCTACCTAGATTTTAGCAAGACATTTGATACAGTCCCACAAAAGATTAATACACAAGTTAGCCAGCCTTGGAGTGGGTCCCAAGGTGGTAGCCTGGATAAAAATTGGCTAGACAACAGGACGCAAAGGGTAGTAGTAAATGGAGTACACAGTGAAGAAAAGAGGGTTACTAGTGGGGTACCGCAGGGTTCAGTACTAGGACTGGTCCTTTATAATGTCTTTATAAGTGACATTGCAGAGGAACTGGAAGGAAAAGTATGTCTCTTTGCAAACGACACGAAGATCTGCAACAGGGTTGATACACAAGATGGAGTGGCAAGGATGAGAAGGGACTTGGCAAGGTTGGAGGAATGGTCAAATGTATGGCAGCTCAGATTCAATGCAAAGAAGTGCAAGGTAATGCACAAGGGAAACAAAACCCAGGAAGAGTACACAATGAGGGGTGAGATACTGACAACAGTAAAAATGGAAAGGACCTGGGGAGGTAATTATATCAGATGACCTAAAGGTAGGTAAGCAATGTGAGAAGGCAGTAAGGAAGGCTGGGGGGATACTGGGATGCATAGGAAAAGGCATCAATAGTAGAAAACAGAAAGTTGTTATCCCTCTGTACAGACAGTTGGTGAGACCCCATCTGGAGTACTGTGTGCAGTTCTGGAGACCCCATCTCCACAAAGACATAGACAGAGTGGAGGTTGTCCAGAGCAGGGCAACCAAAATGGTGCAGGGTCTGCGCCACAAGACATATGAAGAAAGACTAAAGGAGCTTAGTATGTATACCCTTGAGGAAAGAAGGGAGAGAGGGGACATGATAGAAACTTTCAAGTACCTCAAGGCAATCAACAAAGTCCAAGAGGGTAGCATCTTTCAGAAAGAGATGTGCAAGAACAAGGGGGCACAATTTAAAGATAGAGGGGGGACAGCTCAGAGGTAATGTGAGGAAGTATTTTTTCACAGAGAGGTTTGTGAATGCATGGAACAGCCTCCCTGAGGAGATCGTGGAGTCAAGAACAGTGGGGAAATTCAAGAATGCATGGGACAGACATAAGGCAGTCCTAGTGGGGGGTAGGAGGAAATAAGCTGTTGGTTAACTAGGATCTGCAGCTTATCTGTTAGGTAGGAAAATGGGCAGATTAGGTGGGCCAAGCGGTCCTTATCTGCCATCAAATTCTATGTTTCTAAACATGTGCATTCAGTTATTTGTACAGCAAATAAGATTGTCTGGTCAATTCTTCGCCACATCAGATCCAGAGATCGTGATGTGTTAATGCCTTTGTTTAGGTCCAATGTCAGACCTCATCTTGAATATGCCTCACAAATATGGTGCCGTTTAAAAAATCAGACGGAGTATCCCTTGAAAAAATTCAAAGAAAATTTATGAAAAGAATATCTGGTCTTGAATCTGCCTCTAATGAAAATAGGTTGGAAACTTTAAAACTCACGTCTCTCTCTACTAGACGTTTGAGAGGTGATCTTCTTTTTCTGTACGATGTTGTACATGATCCTTATGTGATGAATGAGTTAGGTTTTGTATTTAAGCCCTCTTCTTACAATATCAGAGGCCATTCTCTACAGTTGGTTAGAAAATCATTCAAAAATAATTATCGGAAATATTTTTTCATTCTTTGTACAATAGGACCTTGGAATAAACTTCCTTCATCTGTTGTAATAAGCAGTACTAAGCTTATTTTTATACATTGTTTGGATAAATTAATTGCATCTGGATATAATTTATCTTATTACTCTTTGGCCTAGTATAAGAGCATTATGGGCCTTGGCCTACTAGCTCTTTTCTTTCACCTTAGTGTGAAGTTTCTCACTTAGAAAACTGTTTTTCTAGTGCCCATCACTTCTGCTAGAAGAATCAGTGAGCTTCAGGCCCTGTCAGTGGAGCCCAACTATATTATACCCCACAAGGATAAGACTGTGCTACGAACTAATAGGAAGTTTCTTCCTATGGTGGTTTCTGATTTCCATCTTAATCAGTCTATTACTTTGCCTGTATTTTCCTCAGAGCATTCCAGTTCAGGTGAACGAAGGCTCCACAGTCTGGATGTAAAAAGAGCTATTAGCTATTACATGGACAGGACAAAGGAGCTGAGGAAGGATTGTTCCCAACTTTGTCTTGCCTATGGTGAGGTTGGGAAAGGCAAACCAGCTGCAAAAAGGACTATAGCCAGATGGATTGTGGCCTACATCCAGTTTTGCTACAGTAAGCTGGGTAAGGGCCCAGCAGGCCTTAGGGCCCATTCTACTGGGGGGACTGCTGCCTCCTGGGCAGCTGCCAGGGAAGTCCTCTTGCTTGAGATATGTAAGGCTGACACCTGGAAATCTGTCCATACATTCACTAAGCACTACAGCCTGGATATTCAGGCTAGGAGTGATGCCAGGTTTGGCACAGCAGTAATGCAGAGCCTATTCCCCAAATAGGTTCTGTGCCCACCTCCATGGGGCACTGCTTTGTAGTCTGCATATTGTCCGAATACAGCAAGACTTCATGTTTGAAGAAAAAACTACTTACCATAGTAATGTTTCTTCTAATCGAGTCTTGCAATATTCTGACCTCCCACCCTACTCTCCCTTCAGAACCTGGGGAAGGGTGACTCTTTTGCAGCACCTATAGGACTTAACCCAGTGGTGGGTACTGGTCTTCTTTGGGCATCTGTGACTTGAGTCTTCTACATGCCTTTTTGTCTTTGATTATGTTGCCCCTGTTGGGACCCCCATTTAGGCTTAGTTAGTTTTTTGCCTATATATGTCTAGTTTCGCCTCATATAATCTGATCAGTTACTAGAATGTACCAACAATAGTGGCTTGAAAACCGAGCTTGAGCTCAATGTTCTGTACATTTACATAGAGTTTAACTCCTTGTTCTCCGGGGCAGTTGAACTGGTCGGTCTCCATTAGAAGAAACAACATTACTATGGTAAGTATTTTTTTTCTTTTTTCCCTTCACGCTGTCCCCCTTTTATTATGGGGGTAATTTCTGGACAGAGTCCTCTTTGGTTTAGGAGGTATTTTCTCCTTAAACTAATCCTCGGGTGTTTAGCTAGAGGGTCATGCTCCAGGACTTTCATCCCTTATGTGGGTCTACGGGTGGGGTGGGGGGTTACCTCTAGGCCATGCTTTATATTTTCCAAGACCATAACAAAGTTCTCTGTCTGGGCCTATGTCAGGTGGTCCTGTGTCTTCTTTCCCCTAAGGGTTTTGAAGCTGAACTGAGCCAATGGTCTTCCAGCTGAGCACGGCAGAGGTTTCCCCCTTTTCCCCCTATTTCTTCCTCTTTTTCTCCTCCCATTCTCTCGCTCTCTCTGCTCTCTCTCTCTCTCTCTCACTCTCTTTTCTGTGCTGCCACCCAGGGGCTGGGGCCTTAAAGCCAGTTAATGAAAAGTTCTAGACCCTCTGTCCTCTGGTCGGCTTATTACTTTTTCAGTTTATATCCTTTTCTTTTTCCTATCCCTCGGCTATCTTGCCTCATCCTTAGTTTTCTCTATCTCTCTCTTTTTTCTTTCTTCTCCGGCAGAATAGAACTGGAGTGGAGGAGGTGCCTGTAGCGCCTAACTGCCAACCCATGTGCGTCACACAGTATGTGGATGGCGTTGGTGCCAGCTTCACCCCCAAAAAACAAACCTCCTGTACGGGCGTGTGCCTCTGGGTTACATCCAGCAGTAATGAATGGTGAAGACACAAGAGAAGATCAAGAATTATGGTAGGTATGTAATTTTCATTTTTAGCTTAAACACTATCAACTATTAGGGAGTCAGAAAAATATGCACTATGTGGTGTTGTAAGCTGTGCTAGCTGGCCCAGTAGTTAAAAAAAAAAAAATGACAAAACTTTCTTTTTATTTAAATACATTGCTGAATAATACAGGGAGAAATGGGACAACTCGGGCAGGTGGCCTGTAGAGCACAGGAAAAGCTGAATACAATCCTCAAGGAAACAAAACAACAAAAAATCGTAAATAGAACAGCTTATTTACCAACATAAGCAGCAAAGTGCTTAAAGGAGCGTATAGTAAATGCTGCCTCATACCAGCTGCTGATAAAGTACAAAGATTTTAGCAGTACAAGCAGGCTATTGTGGCTCAAGTTTTTTTTTTTTAGAGACGTGCATCTTGTTTTATAGCATGTGTCAATATTAAAGCAAGCTAAAAGACAACGAACCTCGGTGCAAAAGCACTGAGGTAAGGCTTACCCTAAAGGGCTTTGGCAACAAAACCAAATTTAAAAAAAGTACAAAATCACACATACCTCTATAATGCAAAGCACTGTGGAATGTATATGCACATCATCATGAACATTTCAGGTGGTTCTACTTTAAGCAGGAATGCATGAAGCCAAAGGACCTCTCATGCAGACTGCACAGGGTGCAAACAGAAGACACAGACATGTGCCTCATTTGTATTACGCCCCAGAGGAAATGAACCAGCCCTAAGTTGAGCTTGCAGATTGGGTTATTGTGGGCCCAAAATCAGAAAGCAAGCTAAATGACAGAACCTCAGTGCAAAAGAACCGAGGCAAGGGTTACCCAAATGGGCACTGGCAACAAAGCCAAGTTTCAAAGAAAAAGAAAGTCACATATACCCCCATAATGCAAAACATCATGGGATGTATATGCAAATCACCTTGACAGTTTAGGCCGGTTCTACTTTAGGCAGGAATGCATGGCGCCAAAGGGCCTCTCACACAGTTTGCAAAGGGGGCAAACAGGAGACACAAGCCAGGTAAAATAGCTTTTCCACTGCAGCTTTTTAGAACTGTCAACTGAGGAATCTTTCCTTATTTTTATTAGGTTTATGTCTCTGACTGCGTTACTAGGGACCCACCCCAGAGTATCACCTTGCCAAGCCCATACTCGACACGCAGGCTTCCCTTTGGCAGTCATTCTCAGTATATTCTCAGCTGTCCCAGGCTTTGTTAGCAGCTTCTTCCTCTCAATTCTTTTACAGTTAGCTGAAGGAAGCTATAACTGATGTATTCCTGCTCCACTTGCATCTCCTCTTAGGGTACGTCCTAAACCCAACAAGGTCTCCCACGTTCCACCCTGAAAGAAAATAACAGAGAAAATGGAGGCAACTGAAACAGTTTTAGAGAAAGAACAGTTAGAAGGAAGAAGAGAGAGAGAGAGAGAGAGAGAGAGAGAGAGAGAGAGAGAAATGACTTTTTAACAAATGCCAAAAGGTGGTGTGCATGCCCATTGTTCCACCTTTCTTTTCACATTTTAGCTGCATCCTACTTAAAAGAAAGGGACAAATCATCATGCCCTCACATTCCTTCCCCCTTAAGAGGGAACCACCCAGGGGATTTCCAGAATCCATACCCTTGCACAGGGTGGAGGTGGGGTTGGGGTAGAACTTCCTGGGTTCATGACTTTTAGGCAGGATAGATGTAGAAAAAAGGGTGGTGGAGTTACCATTTATGTTAAATCCTCCTTAACTGCATCCCTGGTCACAGTACCTGCCCTAGACAATTCTGAATATGAGGCAGCAATTGTTAATCTGCTGTTAGGTGGAACTAGGCTCCTATTGGTAGGCTGTATTTATAATCCCCCTAAGGTAGCAGTGACCACTCTGAAGTTACTGACCAAAGCAATCTCTGACTTGCCTCAGGGTGAAAAAATAATCCTGGGGGACTTCAGTCTCCACTGGTATCAGCATATCAGTGGAGACATAAAGTCCATGTTGCATGATGCTAACCTTTCCCAAATCATTAATGAGCCCACAAGGATGAATACCAAGACAGGCAATCACACCACTCTTGACAGGATCCTTGTTACCAAACTGGAGAGAATCAAATTAGCAGATGCCTTTTCCGACTCTCTAAGCGATCACGTCCCAACTTTCTGCATTTGGAGGAAAAATTACTACTCAGTATCCCCTCCCAGAATTCTTTGGGCTCAGTACTACTCAAAATTCAACACATGCTCCTTCCTTAAAATGCTATCTGAAGTTAATTGGGCCCAAATTAGACTTACTTCTTGTTTAGACTCAGCCCTAGACTTTTTTACTAAGAACTTTTTATCGGCAGCAAATAAACATGCCCCATTAAAACAAATCGGGGTCAAAGGGCAGCAATCCAGATGGCTATCTGAGAACTTAAAAAGGTGATGAGGGAGAGAGACTGGGCAATGGGGTACCTTCAAGACCACAAACCAAACTAGTGATTGGCAGAAATATAGAGAACTACGAAATAAATGTAAAGAGGACCTAAAATCCTCTAAAAGATTGTACCATAGAAACCTGCAAAGCGAGACTCTCTCTGACCCTAAAAAATTCTGGACCCAAATTAATGCCTTTTTAAAGGAGCATGCCACTCCTGAAGAATGTGATATTGTAGCAAATGGAGTGTGTTTATGTAATTCTGTTGAGTAAGTTATGGCTATTAATGCATTCATTACAGACTTAGACAAATTCAAGAATTACCCCTTTGCTCACCCCCCAGAGGTGTATCGATGACCCCTCCCAACTTCTATTTCAGGACAGTGTCCAAAACAGAGGTGCTCAAACTACTCAATAATATTAAAGCTTCTGGATCTGCTGAGTATGACAGACTGGAACCTAGGTTCCTTAACAATGCAGCCCCTGTCATTGCCTGCCCTATTACCTGGCTCTTTAACAGATCCCCCTTGAAGGCAAAATCCCTACAGTATGGAAAGTAGCCCTTGCAATCCCTATCCATAAAGGTGGGTCACATGAGCAAGTAGAGAATTATTGGCCTATATCTCTCCTTTGTGTTCTAAGAAAAGTGCTGGAGAGGATTGTTTAACCCTACTAAGTCTGATCACTTGGAACCAATCCTGGCTCCTATTTTTACATGTTGGCTTCACCTAATCAATCTCGCTCTTGTGCTCTCTCTCGACCAGCTCTCTCTCTCCTCTCTCTTGACCAACTCTCTCTCTCAACCAGCTCTCTCTCTCTCGCTCTCTCTCGACCAGCTTTCTCTCTCTCTCTCTCTCTCTCTCTCGACCAGCTGTCTCTCTCGACCAGCTCTCTCTCTCTCGACCAACTCTCTAAGCCTTAGGCTCTGACTCACTTCTCATTTTTCTCACCACCACTTGCCTGCCCAGTTCTACTTTTGGCCTGGATGTGGGCTAGTCCTTTGGTACCCCTAGTTGATATTATAACTGGCGAGTCTGCTAACACATGCGGGTATAGCCACTGGATTTTAATCTATGCCACCCTGTAATTATTTATCTGTTTGAGAATCTTTGCTCACTCAGTCCCTGTTGTTCTCTATGCTATGTTTATTTTATGTGTGTTTTTTTTGTTACTATGTAACCCCCATCACCCATTTCCCCCAGGTCGTACCGGGAGATGAGCAACTTGTTGTTCAGTGTATCTTACCTGGTGAAACTTTTCAATAAATAAATAAAATAAAACCATCAGATACAGGATTATATTGAACAACGTGACTTACTTACTGCTTAGCAACACAGCTTTAGAAAAAATTATAGGATGGACACTGATCTTGTCCATCTTACAATGGATATTTTCTCTGCTCTAGATGCTGGCTTGCTGACTGGTGTGGTCTTTATAGATCTCACCAAGGCCTTTGATTTGGTGAACCACCAACTACTTGCTACTAAGTTGAAATCCCTTGGTCTTGATAGCTTGTCTCTATAGCGGTTCTCCGACTATCTCTCAGGTAGGTCACAAATCCTCAAATGGAAGGGTGTGCTATCAGAAACGCTCTATCCTGGATTGTGTCATTCAGGACTCCAATTTGGGACCCCTATTATTCTCCCTGTTCATAAATGATATGCCAGAAAACTAGTGCAGCAAAACTGCTCTTATACGCAGGTGACTCTGTATTGTACCGTAGTTCTGATGAAGCTGCCCGCCTGGATGGTCTACTCAAGAATGACCTTCAGTTACTTGAGAATTGGTTCTACAGCAATCAATTGGTTCTTAAAAGACAAAGGCCATCCAGTTTGGCCCCAAAAGCCTAGATCCCCATAAGAAACAAATCCTGACACTTACTCTCTCAAATGGATCTGAGATTGAGGTTGCGGATTCTTTTAAGTACTTAGGGGTGCACTTAAATCAAAACTGCACCTACAAAGTACATATTGTTCAACTAACTAAATCTCTGAACCAAAAGATAGTTCTCCTGTATCGTTTAAGCCCCATTCTCACTATGGAATCTTGGCTAAAGATTGCTACTGGTACATTTCTACCCACTTTGCTATATGGGTCTTTGGTACTACATACAATCAGAAGCACAGAGATGCAAAAGCTTAGAACCTTGTACCACGGGACAGGACGCTTTGCAGTTGGGTCCCCTCCTATGGAGCATCATTGTAATGTGCTACAATCACTAAACTGCACATTAATTGAAGGTAAACTTGCCTTTTCCTCACTGTGTCTAGCCTTTAAACTCGGGCTCAGCAATGGTCCCCCTTGCCTGAAAGACCTGGTAACAGTCAAACCGAACAGTTGATCACTCAGATCCTCAGACCTATTGCTTCTCCATGTCCCTAGAGTTAGGACCGCCCTAGACTATAGGTCATTTGCCACATCCACTGAATCCCTGTGGAATGCCCTCCCCAGTAGCCTCCAAGAAAGTGATTCACTTGGGGGCTTTAAGAAGGGACTGAAGTCTCATTTGCAGGAAATTAGTGTATGTGTCTTTTAATTGCTGATGTACTGCCACTTATGAAGGATGAGCTGACTCATTGTCTGTTCTGTCTTAATTACTGCACTTGTTAACCTAAATAATCTCATGGTTCACTTGCCTAAATTATGTCACCGCACCCATTTTTGTCTTAACTGTTCTACAAATGTCACTTTACGCATTGTAACTCACAGATTGTTATTGTATGAAGATTCCACTGTTTTCAGCTGATTCAATGTGTTATCTGTAAAGGGGTCGCCCCTGAAAAGGGGACTCTAATGATCCCTGTTGGCCCACCCAGCTATCAAAATTAAATACAGATTTTCACTCGCCATAGACCCCACCCCAGGGACCCTAATAACAGAGTTAGTTTGTGCTTTCAAAACTCCATACTACAGCTAAATACACTCCATACTAGTTCATTTCCCAGGGGTCTACATTTCTATTAAATAATATATCCTAGCCAATCATCTGTCATTTCAACAGTATTTGTTTACAGCATTTACAACCTTAAATCCTTATGGCTGCTCCACCTTTCCCCCATGCCACCACCATATTGAGATAAAAAGTCTGCATTTTTTAGAAACATAGAATCTGTCAGCAGATAAAGACCATACGGCCCACCTAGCCTGCTCATTCCCGTACTCAGTGCTGCAGCCTCAGATCCTATTTGATCTGTGGCTCTCCTGCTCTGCACGTCTTGTGCTGGGCTCCTGGTTTGTTGGCCACTTGGAAGTGATACGGTGCTCACCACCAAATCCAAAGGACTCCAGCAGCTTTGGCATGATAAATATTGCTCTATTGCATAGTAGATAGCAGCAATGGTGTATGCTAACACTGTAAAAACAACACCCACCTGACACATTTCAGATAAAGATGATCCTTTATCAAAATCTGCTAGAGTCCTTTTGATTTGATGGGGAGTGCCTGAATGTGTTAGTCTCTATGGACTTTTGTTTCATGAGCAACATTTTCCTTGTGCACACTCTACTTGTCTGAGGTGAAGCGATATGGCTACAGAGCTGAATAGCATCTTGTAATTCTGGCATTTTTGTCTTTCATTTCTACCAACCATTTCAGAGGGTTGTGGTCTGTAACCAAAGTGAACTCGCAGCCAGCCAGGTAAAAACTCAAGGACTCTGTAACCCATTTGGCCATAATACACTCTTTTTCAATAGTAGAGTATCTTGTTTCATGATCAAACAGCTTTTGACTAATATAGAGTATGGGCAGCTCACCATCAGTGCCTTCCTGGCTTAACACTACACCAATCCCTACTTCAGACGCATCCGTCTGAACTATAAATGGTTTGTCAAAATCGGGGCTCTTCAACACTGGCACTGAACACAGCTTAATCTTGGTTTTAACAAAGGTGTCATCACATTCCTTAGTCCATCTACCATAGCTCTGTTTTGCCAATGCTTCTTTATTAATTCTGTCAAAGGGGCAGCCACTTCAGAAGAATCCTGAACAAACCTACAATAGTACCCCACCAAACCAAGAAAAGACCTACTGTAACTTGTTTCTTAGTGGCTGGTATTGGACAGTTATCAACAGCTTCTATCTTAGATATTTCAAGCTTTACCTCCACTTTCCCTAAAAGAATTCCTAGGTATTGTGTTTCAGTGATCCTGAGAGCACACTTTTTAGGGTTAATCCAGCAGCAGCTATGGCCTCCACAGCTGCCTGGACATGTTGGAGATGGCTTAGCAAATCTCTGCTGAAGATGACAACATCGTCTAGATATACTGCACTGTTCTGCTTATGATGGGCAAGGATGGTATTCATAAGCCTCTGAAAGGTCTCTGGGACACCATGAAACCCAAATGGCATGTCCTTGAACTGAAAAAAACCTGAAGAGGGTAGCAAAGGCAGTTTTCTCTCTAGCTGGCAACTCCGAGGGAGTCTGCCAATATTTCTTGCCAAGATCTAATGTTGTGATACACTTCTTTCCCCTTAACTGGTTGATTAAGTAATCCACATGGGGCATGGGGTACCCCTCAAACTTTGAAATCCCATTAACCTTTTTGAAATCAATACACACTCTCAGACATCCCTCTTTTTTGGGCACCGGTACCACTGGGGAACCCCAGGGGCTAGCTAAAAGTTCAATGATTCATAAATTTAGCATGGTATCAATGTCAGCCTTCAATTTTTCAGGCAACCAATACGTTTTTTGATTTATTCATTTATTTTTATTTGGTAATTCGGATACAACCTTTGAGTATACACTCTTTTACAAAGGTTCCACGTCAGGATGTGAAACGGCAGAGGCATAACAAACACTTGACTTAACACAAAACATAATATTGCTATGTAATACAGAATATAGATAAATAATACATTTGAGTAACCTAGACAACTGAAAGTAAACAGTGGGAGGAGATTCCCAGTTAGCAACGTATGTCATAGCTGCCCCAGGGGGGCCTGTCAAGGTAGAATATCGTAAAGGGTAGGAGAAAGAAAGGGAGAAGTGTGAACAAGGTTTCTCAGTTAGCAACGTGCAGCATAGCTGCCCCAGGGAAGCCTATCAAGGTAGAGTATTGGAAAGGGTAGGAGAAAGAAAGGGGGGAGAGTGTAAACGAGGGGTAGATTAGAAAGAGAGAAAGAGAGGAGAAGCAAGAGCGAGGGGGAGAGAGAGAAAGGAATTGGGAGAAGGAGAATATTTAGGGGGAGAGGGTGGAAAGGGGAGGTGTTGGGGGTTCAGAGGGGAGGAAGTTGGAGGGAGCTGGGTGGGGTGGCAAGGGATGGCAGGTAGGTGTCCAGGGTATGTAAAACAGTAGGAAAGCTCAGACAGACGAGGGGGGGGGGTATCCGGGTTGAGGATATGGACTCGGGTAAGGGAGTCAGAAGTGTTTGAGAGTGGGTATCCAGGTTGAAGACATGGATTCAGATAAGGCAGTCACAGGCATTTGAGTTCAGCAGGTATTGCTTCAGTTCTCTTTTTAAAGGACTGAACATTTGTTGTGTTAAGAGCTGCAGCAGGGATCTCATTTAGCCATAGTGGAGCTCGGTACATGAAGGATCTTTGTCCTAGGGAAGTTCTACGAAATGGGACATCAAGCTGTGTTCTCACTGTTCTTTGTGTGTTGTATTTTGGAGCTTGCTTCCTTTACCAGGTCTGCAATGCAGGTAGGGGTTAGGGAGAACATCGCCTTTCTCCCTAGCAGGCAAGTTTGGTATCTGATTCTGGATTGAAGCAGTAGTACGTGGGCCAGACCATACAGGGTACAAGTGTACGTGAAGCGGTCAGCATTTAGCAATAGTGTGCAAGCCTTGTTAAGGGCAGTGGCAACCCTTTTGAGGGCCGTATCAGTGGCAGCTCCATAAACCACCAGCCCGTAGTCAACCAGGGAGAAGACAGAGCTGGAGACTGAGAGCCGGAAGGCTTCAGCAGTTAGGCTTTTCTTGTGCCTAAACAGGATCCCTAATTTAGTGTTCACAGCTTTCGCCACCATATCAATGTGCTGAACGTACGAGAGGGTATTGTCCACAGTGACGCCCACGTACTTGAAGGAGTGAACCTGTTCCAGTGGATCAGTTAGGTGATTTTTGATTGTTTGTTCTGGGCATCTCCTTTTTTAGTTGGAGGCGAGAGAGGAGCATCGTCTTTTTTTTTTTTTTTTTGTATTATAGTAGCAACCTTTGGGAGTAGAACCAGGTGTCCAGTTGCTGGAAGGATGATTGTAGCTCAGCCTGATGGACAGGGGCAGCTGTTCCCATATCTATGCAGTGTTACACCTGAATAACATTCCCTGGTACAGAAGTAAATATTGGTAACAGATGAGCAATACAATCCCACATTTAATTTTTCTGTTTGGATAACTGGGGATTTATTTTTAGTTCTGGGGACTCTGTCTTGCCCTTTTCCAGTCTCTGGTAGGCTTCTTCCTTGCCATCCTCTGGACCCTGTTGTATAGCCCTGCAACTGAAGTCAGATTTTATAGAACTTTTACTAACCCAGGCCTTCAGTAAGTTAGTGTGAGATACACAGGCTCTAGGCGTTTGTGTAGGGATATCTGTCTCATATGTTCACCTCCTTCCTTCCTTTCTCTGTACCCCTTCCCCCACTGTCCCCTCCCTTACTGTTCGTCTCCTTCTCGCCACTACTGTCCCCTTCCCCTGAATCCTACCTTACTCTCCCCTTAACCTTACTCCACACCTCCTCCTCCCCATCTTTCTCTTTTGCAGCCACCAGCACTTAAACTAAAAAGTCATAATTTATGACTGCCTCATACCCGTACACCCATTCCCCGCCCTTTACAAGTTGTTTTGTATCATCTTTTTTGTTCTATGATTGTATCTATCCTACATGTAGTTTTGCATTGTTCACATCTGTTCCACTTTTTGTTGTTTTGTTCCACAATTGTATCTGTTGTGGAACCTTTGTAAAGAACCTCTGGTTGAAAGGTATTTGTTATCCTAGTACTCAATAAATAAATAAATAAAATAAAATAAAATATGTAACTGTGCCAGTCTGCCAAACCACAGAGAATGGTCCTTGCCATTTAGATAAAAGCTTGTTTTCCTAAGAAGGCAATAACAAAAGGATCTTGTCTCCTGGCTTGAAAGACTTGTTTCCTATACTTGCGTGGTAATATTCTTTTTTTATTTCCGTTTGTTTAACCTCAGTGTCGTGTCACTTGTACATATTTACTTTATCCCTGAGCTTAGTCAGGTACTGAACCACAGGAACCTCAGTTGAATTCTTACTTTCTGTTTGTTCTTTGATCACATCTAGAGGGCCCTGGGGATTTCTACAGTACAGAATTTCAAATATTGACAACCCATTAGTTGCCTGTGGTACAGTACCTCCCGGTATGTAAACATCAAATAAGGCAGAAATCTGTCCCAGTCCCCCCCCTCTTCAGAAACAAACTTTCTTAACATATGTTTCATTGTTTTATTCATTCTTTCCACAAACCCATCTGTCTGGGGGTGATACAGAGAGGTTCTAATTGCAGTGACCCTTAAAATCTTGTATAATTCCTGCAACATTTGTATCAGTCCCTTGGTCTGTTAATGTAGTGGTAGGGATACCAACCCAACTGAATACCCATGTCAATTCTTCTGCGACTTTTTGTGGCTTCAGGGTACTTTGTGGCATAATCTGCTAGAGTTAAGATGAAGCGTTTCCCCTTTGTACTGGGTTCTAATGGTGTACAACATCTGTGGCCACCTGGGTGAAAGGTACTGTAGCCACAGGGATGATTATCAAGAGCACTTTGTCTTTATGGGTAATCGGGGCTACCTTCTGGCAGGCTTCAGAGGCCCTACAGTAATCAATTAGCTCTTGGTAAATACCAGGCCAGAAAAATCTAAAGAGTAGCCTGCTCAGGGTTTTCTCTTTTCCCATGTGCTCTGCTAAGGGCCTGTTGTGCGTCAAATGTGATAGGTCAGCATGGTACTACTGGGGGACAAATTGCTCACAATTCTTGTCAGTTTTAGGATTGTTAATGACTCTATATGTAACCTGGGTGCCGCGTATGTGAGCTACTACCCCTGCCTTGCAGACCTAAACAAGGTTGAGGGACCTGGGCTCTTGTTCTGGTCAAAAAGGGGGTTCTTTATCAAGACAGAAAATAAATAGTAAGGTGCCTCTAACCAGAGAAAAATATAGTGGGCTAGTTGGTTATCTGGTACATCCCCTGGGATTCTGTACCCACCCACCTCCCCTTACAGTCACCCCATTCATAGAATACCATAAACCCCAAACCATATTTCAATATGCTTACAATTATTGACTTTAGCTAATAATATGCTCACTAATTAATATGCACAAGAGACATTTGTAAAAGATTAACCAACAGTTTATTTACATGGGGAAAGGTTAGGAAAATGGAAAAAGGATGTAGAGTAGAGTAGAGTAGAGGTTAAGCAATTTTTATCATTTGCATTTGGTCACACCAACAATCACTTTGTCTGTAATCCAAACTTTCGTAATGCCTGCCTCCCACCAGCATATACTTCAAACAGATGTTAGCCTACTTGTTACATTACTGTGCTCCAACTGGTACCCATTTAACCCCTAAGAGTCCTATCTGGGTGCCCAGGATCTAGTTGTAAGGCCTGTAAGGTGCAGCTAGTTGGCCGGTGTTGGTGCACTTCATTAACAAATTAAAGGCCTTCGATACAGTCAGTCATGCCCTCCTAGCTGACCAACTGACAGCTACAGGCCTTGCCCCCGAGACAGTTGCATGGTTTTGCAGTTACCTGCACTGCCGCTCCCAGCAAGTCAGGATAGGTACTGTCCTCTCAGACAGCAAACCTGTCTGCTCAGGTATTCTGCAGGGGTCAATACTAGGTCCCCTCCTATTCAGCTTATTCTTGAATTGCCCCCCCCAAGCCAATCAAGGCCACATCCTCCTTTATGCAGATGATGCGGTTGTCTTCTCAAATGGCTCAGGCCCCAGTGCCCTTGAGCAGCAACTACAGAGAGACTTCACCAGTGTAGAGACATGGTTCAAAGATCATAAATTGATAATGAGCTACAGTACAAGAAAACAAAAACCATGCTGTTTTCCAGCTCTCTAAACAAACACAAAAACTACCCACTATCAATATGCAATAGTGGCAGGTTTTCCCTTGAACTTGTTCAACACTTTAAATACCTCGGTATCACTATTGACAAGTCACTCTCCTATACTCTCCACTCTCCATATTGACAACATGGCCAAAGCTATCAACAAACGCATAAGGCTACTTTATTGTCACAAGCATAGCCTCTCCCCTGAAGCCCTCAGCATAGCTGTTCACAGTTCTGTGGGTTCCCTGGTGGACTATGTGCTGCCTATATATGGTTTTGCCACAGGTACTGCTCTCCAGTGCATAAAAACTGCACTCAGCAAAGCCTGCCAGCTCACCTTAGGTGCGCACCGACTGATTCAAACCTCTGATCTCTATGCCAGGGTACATTGGCTCATGCTCAGTGGCTGACTAATATCAATCCTGCCTTCTGGCCAGAAAGATCTGCCTTGGTCAGCTACTGCCAGGGGTCCAACAACTTCTGGTTCCCAGCAGTAATTCACGGCATACCTGTAACTCCAAACACCAGTCCTTCCTAACTCTGAAATGTCGAACATCTCAAGGACAAAGGTCCTTTACTTACCATGCACCACTGTGGTTCAACTTCCTCCAGGAGACCATTGCACACCCGCCCACATTGGGTACTTTCAAAACAAACTTGAAGCTCCTTATGATACGCTAATCTCTATGTACCTGCCACTGCTAGCACCACCTTTCTACCCCCCATCACTACTTCCATCCCCTGCCCCCTCAACCCTTCCTTCTCCCTCCTGAGTAGGCCCTCCTGCTCCTCCCACACACTTAGCACCTTCTCCCTCTGCCTCCAATCTTGTCACCTCCCTCCGATCCCTACTGCTTTACTGATTATGCTCTCCTTTTGCACATTGCACTTGGGCTCTTCCCCTTCACCCCCTTTTTCCTTTTGATGTTGGCTTGCTGTGCTTGCACGCAAGTCAACATCTTGGGAGAGTGCAGATTTGGGGGCGCGGCCGCTGTTGGGCGAATGCAGGGCACGCATCAGTAGGTGCGCCCCTCATTCCCCAATCAACCTGCATGCTGGTGCCACACCATGCATGCTAATGTGGCGAGCACATCTAAGGAAAGGTCCGCTGCAATCTGAGCAAAGCTCGTCAGATGCAGCGGACCCTTCCTGCGTGTTGCCACATTAGCAGCATGGCGGGTGGCCGCCCAGCAGCCGACTCCGGGGGTGCCCAATCCCCCAGGCAGCTTTCTGTGACCACAGAAATTTGCTGACGGGGGAGCCCACTCCCCATCGCATACAGCATCCCCCATTTCCGATATGCCAGGGTGCGCCTAATCCCCCCCTCCTCTTT
Organism: Neoceratodus forsteri; assembly: GCA_016271365.2. Lineage (NCBI taxonomy): Eukaryota > Metazoa > Chordata > Ceratodontiformes > Ceratodontidae > Neoceratodus > Neoceratodus forsteri. The sequence goes on from CM057458.1 coordinate 524,060,072, forward strand.
GCCTCCACCCCTCGCTGTCATTGTGTGCCAACGGGGGTGCCCAATCCCTGTCGGCATAACTTTACCCCCCATTGTTCGTCGATGAGGTGCCTAATCCTCGTCAGCTGCGGCAACCCCCCTCCCCAAAACAGTTGGGTGGCATGCTGGGAGGCCCACCTGCATGCCAAGTTCTGAAAGAAAAAACTGTCCCTGATGTTCGTTTTTGTTTTTTTCCTACCCTGTAACAAAAAAGGGTCCCTCGTAGTCTTCTGCCCCCCACCTGCATGCACCCACTGCGCACCCTGCCTCCCCACACCCCCCTCACCCCATACTTGCCTCCAAAATCTGGCGCGACGATCTTCGGTGGACTAGGAACACGTCTGCACTCTTCAAAACCGACCGCGAACTGAGGAAATGCCGGTAAGCTGTATAACACTGAATAGGGTTTTTTTTCAACTTTGCTGCATATCTCCAGCATGTATTGGAATTTTGGCACCAAATTTTCAACATGGGGTTTTTGGGGCCCCTCCTCATGAATTCTATCACTGTCATGGTGTTAATCGGCCTCAAAAGGTGATTTTGCAGTCACAGTGCAAAATCACCTTTCAGGACCCATTAACGAAATGACAGTGATAGTGTTCATGAGGTGGCCTCTCAAAAAGCCTATGTTCCAAATTTGGTGAAAAAAATCCAACAAATGCCTGTTTTACGAGCGTGCGTTGCGCAGTTGCTATGCAGGCTTGTAACTTCGCGCATTTACAATATTTTAACGCCAGATTTTCAGCATTGCCATGTTTGTACACCTCCTTGTGAACAGTACAGCTGTCATTTTCCACATCCTGCCTGAAATGTGTTTTTCGTACTTCCGACGCACAATAGCGCAGTCACTGTGGGAATTAAGTGTTTGGGCCAGATTATGAAAATGACAGTGACACAGTTCATGAGCAGAGGTTCTAAAATGCCTATGTTGAAAATTTGGTGATGATACTCCATAAAATGACTGTATTACGAGCGTGCATTAGCAGATTGCATGCACGCTCGTACCGTTGTGCATTTGTGATATGTTCACTCTAGATTTTCACCATTACCATTTTTCCACACCTCTTGATGAACACTACAGCCGTCATTTCACATATGCTGCCCAAAATGTGTTTTTGCACTTCCGGCGCAGAATAGTGTGGTTGCTGTGCGAAATCACTTCTTGGGACACTTTGAGGAAATAACAGTGACACTGTACACGAGCAGAGGTGCTAAAATGCCCAAGTTGAAAATTTGGTGCTGAACGCCAATAAAATGGCAGTGTTCCAAGTGTGCGTTGCATGTTTCCCACGCACCCTTGTAACTTAAGAAGATCCCAATGCACACCGCAACATTTGTTGTTGTCTGCAGGATAAGGAGAGGTGAAATGGCATGAGCACTGTGGCCAACACCTAAAGGGACACACCAATGCCTGTCAGTCTCTGCCGCGTGAGTGTGAGTTGGCATCAGTTCAATACTTCACCACCATTCCTATTATGCATCTCTCTAACTCCTGCACTACCAATGCCAGCAAGCCAACATTCGTCTTTGACAAATGCTTGTTTTCTTTAGCACTTAGCAATACTCCAAACAACCTCTTGTTTGCTGACAACTGACTGGTTTCACTGTTGGACACTGTAAATTGTCTGTTTTCCTGTGACCTGTACCGTGTTTGATATACAGCATATAATCCTGTTTTTTTTACCTTTGTATTTCTGCACTCCTTTGTATAATTTCGCCTATCTGTTGTACTGAAATTTTCTGACATGGAACCTGTGTAAAGAGGTCTGAGCTCAAATGGTTTTCCGAGTACTGAAATAAATAAATAAATAAATTCAAACCCTTTTTGGATTGTGGCAACAGTTAGTTATTGAAACTTTACAGCAATTGGTGGCAGCCATGTACAGTTCCCCAGATGCAGAACAAGCCCTGAATTACTCACGGTTTGAACAGTCTCTTGGTTTACCAGGCTTGTGACTTTCAGACTGTAGATCTGGGATATTTGGATCAGTGGACCTTTGGTAACTCAGATGGTGGAGACTAGCAGCAGGCATATTGCAGCTTGGGGCGCCTCTGCCTTTCTTGCAGCTTGGGCTTTCTCTGCAGCAGGCTCTTGCAGATGCAGCAAGCTGGAAACCTCACAGCTTCACTGGCCACTTGTTTACATCTTTTCAGTGGCATCATAAAGCTGGACAGACCAGGGCTGGGGACCAGGGCCAATATGCCTCAGGGAGAGGCAATCAGTAATGCCTAACAGTAGCACTACCTGGCTGATTCCACAGACTGTCCTCAGGATGGCAGTCTCCCTCTCCCTCTCTCTCTCTCTGTCTCTCTCTCTCTCGAATTTCAGTACACTCTGGGTCTAAATTGCTTCAGCCACACAGCCAGCTAGCAGCCATGGCTCTCATTCATATGGGACATAGTCTCTGGGTTTCCCACCAGAGGTTAGCGAGGAAACAGTCTCTCAGCTTCAGACATCACGGATGCAGGCTCGAGGCAGAAGACTGGGACACATCCTCTCATCTCAAAGCCCAGATTTGGACAGAAGAATGAATCTTCTCCCTTTACAGATGCAGACTTAAACAGAAGGGTGAATCTTCTCACTTTCTTCCTTCTACAGGAAACATCGGACAGCGTCTCTCGGCTAACATGACTACATGAGCCTCCAAGCAGGACATCATGCATGCTTCCCTTTGCTAACATGGCTCCACGAGCCCCCAAGCAGGCCTCCACACTTCCCTCAGATATCACAGGCAAGTTTCCTTCCCTATGGAAACTCCCAGGCAATTGTCTTAATACTGGCCGCCAAACAACATTTTCATTCTGTCAACAAATTTCTTCCAGCCATGCAGTAGGAAGGCAACACAAGGCAACGTAAAGCACCTCCTGAACTAGTGGCCCCACAAGCCCCCAGGCAGGTCTTCTTCTTCCCTTGAAGATCTCAGAAAGGCTTCCTCTCCGTTGGGAACCTCTTGGACATTTTCTTGCTTCTGGACAACAAATCTATAGTTTAATTCTAAAGCAGCTCCTTCCAAGTATTGGAAAGCAACACAGTGTGCCTCCTGGGCTGGTGGCAGTGAAAGCTGCCAAGCAGGCCTTCATCACACTCTGAAACAACGTCATGAAGCCCCCCCTCCCTCAGGAGGAGGTTACGCTGAACTGAACTCAACTCAGACTGTCCTCTGGGTTTCAAGAGATCAGGGCAGCATCCTATTGGTCAAGGAGGCTGCCCGTCTGTAAAATTAATATGCATTAGACTCCTTCAGCACCTGATTGGCTAGTTTGATTAGGTGCCAAAACATTGTCCTTGCTTTCTCCCAGAAGTACCTCTGCTAAGTCTTCCTGGGCTCCTGGCTTCCTAATTGGCCAGTTTCCACGTCAAAGGTAGCAAATATTGCTACTGAAGTACAATTCAGTCAGTGTCCTACTTTCAGTCCATTTTTATTGGCAAACAACATTTCTTTTAATTTAATTGACCCCAGCAACTGGTAGCAATCCTTCTGCCCCAGTGGCAGAATGGTGTTTGCTAGGGTCTTCCCCCACCTGTCACTGGTGCCGTAGTACTATCCCCCTTTAGGAGGATGGCAGAGCTTTAATGTGTTTAACAGCCTCAACTGCTCGTAAGGGCACAGTGCTCCCTTTAAATACATAATGATAAGACAGCACTGTTGTTTAATGTTTAATTTGGTTCCCCACCAGTGCCTCTGGACCCCCTTCACAATTTTTATACTAACACGGGACGGGGCATACACTAACAGAGCTAGAGAAGTCACTGGAGTGGCTTTTACACTGAGCACCACAGAGCTCCCTTGGAATGAATGCTGAACCTTCAGCTCACACACTTGAGCTGCATAGCGTATCAGCAAACCACCAAGCAGGTGGTTTTATTTTTCTACCTTGCTTCCCCGCTACCCCACTTAATTTAGGAACCTAAGGGCTGACAGAAGCAACACAGGGAAGCACTACTGTACTTGGACTAGTGGGACAGTCAGTTGTGAGGCAATAAGGTTAGCCCCACTTTTGGGGGGGGGCTTTCACTCCCCCGTGCCTTAAACCCTTGCCATCTGCACCAAGTGCATACGAAGGACGTGGTGCCAATAATATTAATCAACATTTGAAAACACTTTCGATCTGACTAGACAAATGATTCCTAGCTAGCACAGGCAATAAACATATCCTATTCTAGACAAATGCAGACCATCTACACAATAATAAAACAGTTACTGAAAAAGTTTCAGAGTCCAAACAGTTGTCATAATATTTCCAGTAGACCCTTGAGATTAGTAATTTCAGGGCAACACAATGGCACTTTTACTTCTTTCTTGGAATTTGGGCGAACTCTTCCCGACTCTTCAGCCAGCGATGAAACATCCTTAGGCAAAGTGGGCACCACCACTTCCTCTAGTACTTGACTGTGTTCTAAGGACTCTGCAGGGTCACCATCTGCTTTGTGAGTAGTGGGCTCCATGCTGGGTGTGACTGGTGAAAAGAAGATCCCGGTGATGCCTCCATTTTGTAACCGGGGCGCCATGTACCAACAGGCTACTACCCCTCGCCATGCAGCCCTATAGTAAACTAGGTTGAGGGGCATGGGCTCTTGTTCTAGTCAAAAAAGGGTTCTTTTCCAAAATAGACAATAAGCATTGTGGAGTCTTCACCCAAAGTAAAATATAATCGGCCAGTTGGTTATCTGATACAACCCCCTGGGATGCTGTACCTACTCACTTCCCCTTACAGTCACCCCATTCATGCAGTACCATAAAGCCCAAACCATATTTCAATATGCTTACAATTATTGACTTTAAATCATAATATGCTCATTAATAATATGCTCATGACACATTTGTAAAAGGTTAGCCAACAGTTTATTTACATGGAGGAGGGTTAGGAAAAGGGGTTGATGTAGAGTAGAGGTTAAGCAGTTTTTATCATTTGCATTTGGTCACACCAGCAATCACTTAGTCTGTAATCCAAACTTTCAACCCCCAGTAATACTCAGGTATTCATAACTATATGCAGTCTTCCTCCTGAGTATGACTTGGAAGAAACAAGACTACTAGGCAAGTAATTTTTTCTTCGCAGTGCCTGCCTTCCACCAGCATGTACTTCAAAACAGATGTTGGCCCACTTGTTGTTACATTACTATGCTCCAACTGGTACCAGTTTAACCCCTAAGAGTCATACCTAAAAATAGGCATTCATTTATCAAGTGTACCCACTGTGTTAACAAAAGTTAAATATCTAGCCCCACACCAGGCACTTGGGGTAAAATCCCACTACTGACACTGTAGTGTATCATGAGGGGGATGCTGCACTCCTGAGGTGCTGTCTTTCAGGTGAGACATTAAACCGAGGTCCTGTCTGTCTGTTTTGGTGGTTGTTCAGGTGGATGCTAAAGATCCCATGGCAGTTCTCAAAAAAAGTAGGGGAGTTTTTTTATTAAAGGATGCAAAACCAGATCAAGAATACATACAGTGGAAATTGAAAGAAAGAAAAAATATCAATATCGTGTCTGTAATTACAAAGATTACAGCACTATCAACATCAGTTTCAGAACTTAATTATGCATGTTTCCCATCGTTCACTTATAACAATAAATCAGTAATCCTTCAAAAAAATTACTTATATTTTATAAAAAAGGAGAGGCCACTCCACCACATTTTAACTTTAGTAGACTCATTAGAAGCAACCTCATTATTATAAATTTCCAATAATGCTTTTTCACATAATATTTCGAAAATAACATAGGGCATATGCTGCTGCCGGAGTACCCACTGTACCCTGGCATTCCAGAGATAGAACTTTGAGACTGCAAAAAAGACTGATAAAGTTCCTTTATGATATTTTGTTAAAGGGTTTGAATAGTCTCCAAGAATTAGAGCTTCATAAGTTAAGTTTTGAAGCCAGACCAAGTTCCAGGCCTGTGCTAAAAAGGACCATAGGTTATGGGAAAAGGTACATTCAAGGAAAAATGCTCCATGGATTCTTTCTCAGCACCACAATCTATAAAGGGGCATGATCTCTCTTCCGTTGATTTGTGTTTGTTACCTCGAACACTGAGTTTCCCATATATGCTTAGCCAAACCACTTGCCGCATTCTTTGCAGAACCAGTTTTTCATTTAGTAAGCTAATTACCTTATTTTGTGTATGTGGGCTACAATTTTTAAATTCTGGCTGGGTTGGACCGACTACATCTAACACATGATTGTGTAACTGCTTCCGAGAGGAAGACTCAAACAGTGATTTTGGGATGTTCCATTTAAAGATTTTCTGTACTGCAGATTTCATGGCATCCAGAATTTGCAGTTATTTAGAATATTTTGGAGGGGTTTCCTCCCATTTACCAAAATAGGCCTTCCAATTGTCAAGAAACCACCATTGTGTTAGGAAGTTAGGTTCCTTCCAGGGTAATCTCATAGAACATACCCAGAATAAGGAGTGAAAAAAGACCGCAGGGTCAGGCATACCCAGGCTACCCTTATCTTTAGGCAGATACGTAAAACCATGCTTAATGGGGTTGAGGCGGCTCCCCCCATAACATACAAAAAACACGCTATAAATACGGGTCTCCATTGACAGTGGTAATAGGAAAATTAACCCCACATAAATCAAACGTGGGATTAAAAATTGTTTGATAATGAACACCCTTTGAAGTTTGGACATTTTCCTATCCTTCCAAGAGTTTACTTTGAACTCAGAATTTTGTAAGGCTCTATCCCTATTGGTAGTAGCACTGTTTGGCGTATTAAAAATCATACCCAGAATTTTCGCTGGACTGCTAGTAACTGGAAAGCCAGAAATTACAGCAGGAGGATTTTCTCTGGGCCCTAATACCAGAGCCTTACAGTTATCAAAATTTAGTTTTGCAGATGATACCTGTGAAAAAAGGTTTAGTGCCTGCCGAGCTACCTGTATACTGGGATAATTTTTAAGAAGAAGGCATGTATCATCCGCATAGGCTAACATTTTGATTTCATCCCTCAAAGTTGCCCCTGTCAACCCCTTGATATTTGGATTATTTACAGTCTCCCCTAATAAAGGGTTCAGGGAAAAGATGCACAGTAATGGGCTCAATGGGCAGCCTTGGTGAACACCCTCCACCACCCTATATTCTGGACCCACGATCCCCTGAATAATCGGGCTGCAGCATGCATTCATGTAAAGCAACTTGATCCACTTAATAAGGGGATCTGGAATACCATATGCTTGGAAGACCTTAAAGAGGAAACCATGATTTACTTTATCAAAGGCCTTCTTTTGATTGAGAGATATCACCCAGTCTGATCCCTGTGTTTTATGAAAAAATTCCCATATTTCCCTGATGATGATAAGGGGGTAGTAAATGGATCTATCAAGTACCCCACAAAACAGAGCTGGATGAATGATTGCAGCTGCTAGTTTCCTTAAAGGGGCTATGAAATGATTTTTACATAGTTAATTGCTCTGCCATCTTCCATTCCATGCCTGTTATGTATTTTGATATGTGTTGATGATTTTTCATGAAATAATCTAGTTTTTGGGTGCCTCCACCCCCAGAAGGGAATTTCAAGTGTGGAAATTGCGCACATTGCAGAAGCACAAGAAACACAAAAACTATAAACCATCCAAGATCAGGAAAAAATTAAAAAATTAAGGGATTTGTGACATGTAACTCTGAGAATGTAATATATGCTGAAATGCCACGTGGAATGGCATACATTGGCCAAACAAAAAGATCACTTAAAACGCGGATTGGAGAACATAAGACTGCCATAAGATCACAGAACTTGAAATACACCATGGCTAAACATTATGAAGAGGTTGGATGTGGTTTAGCAGCATCACTAACCCACATAGGTTTAGAAGCAGTGAAACCACCTGAAAGAGGAGGGGACATGAAAGAAATGCTGCTTCAAGGAGAAGCATACTGGATTTTCGAAATGCACAATTTGGCCAAAAGTACTAAATGATGATAATGGGTTGAGTAGTCATGTATAGCAAATAGAAAAATAAATGAGAAGAGCATGTTTTAAGGAGAACAAGTTGGTCACCTTGCAGCCGATGTGTTTCTAAAATATTTGTTGGAGTATAATGGCAAAAGATCTGTATGTTAAAAAATCTGTATGTTAGAAAAACGCCAATGAATAAGGTTTAGGATGCAGCACAAACTGTTAATAATGGAATTTAATGTTTAGACATAAGTTGATCTATGATTCAGATTAAATATTGGAAATAATGTCTTAATTTCATTTAGTTTGGGAATGACATACAATGAGCTAGTGTGCTATATAAAATATTTTCAGTACTGCTAACAATAATGATTGGTTTTTTTTAGAATCAAGTTAACATAAGTGAAAAACATAATGTAATGTGTGTGTTTTTTTTTTTTAATTATCTTTATCTGCCCTGCACCTCACCCTGCCACTCCTTTGGGCCATTGATGAGAACTCTGCCTCCGGGGATCCATCGCCCATCCCCAACCTCAGATCGCAGCCACCACAGGGTAACCTGACGTAACCGTTTCGTTGGGTGGGTCTTCCCCATTCGGGGAGAAAGGACCTTGACAGTTAACAATGTTGGCCCTGGGTGCTGCTGAGGTCGGGTCAGCATCTCCATAGTACCACGAAGACACTGGTCTTGGCGGCCATCATCCAGGAGTTTGAGGCGCTATTTTCTGGTGTTACCTCCTGATTTCCCCACTTGCGCCACATCTGTAGTGCTCCTGGTCTCCACCGGGGGCTGCTACAGAGCGAAGCATCTGCCTAGCCCACCCCAGGAGAGGAGAGCAGTCCTCCGGATGCTCGATCCTGTGCTCCCCTGCTGACCTGCCAGCACCCGAGTCCGTTCCAAACCCGGGTTGCCGGTATGGTTCGAGGCAAGGCACCAGCGTCTCGACCTTCTGCGCCACTGGGCCTGAAGTAATGTTTAGTGTAACATATATAGTCTTAAACAAAACATGAAACAACAAAGTAAAAGATTATGCCTGTTTTACAAGTGTAATAATTGTGTGGAAGGTCAAAAGGGCAAACCACACTAATGACATGAAGCAAGAATAAATAAAGGAATGAGTTTAATTCCACTTCAGCTCTGAAGATGGAGTTTTAGTAGCTCCGAAACATCAGCACAGTCAGCACGCACACACACCTGAAACAAGGTGGAGTCAGCTTTGCCAGAGCACAGCAGGAAGCGTTTGAAAGTGTGCAAGTGTGCAAGAATGGCGACTCGCATAGCTTGTTGAAATGTTTGCTTCTTCTTCATAACGATAGCCGTATTTGCTACAAGAAAGCTGAACAGCGATGTATATGGTGGCAATGTATTGTTTGGATTTAGGCAATTGAGCCAGAAAAACTAAAGAAAACTCTGGAGGGCAGAGAAGCCCAGATAAGTAAAACGTTAATATTTCATCTATATTTCCTGGTATTGTGGTTCCATAAACTGTGGACTGAACTTTACAACAAAAAACATATGCATATATCTGTAAAAAGCTAATTAAGTCAGTGTAAGAGTGTTGTAAATGAATTTCGATCAAAAACCCTCAGATCTTCTAATAAATAAGCTTAAAAGGCAGTGAGAGCACAAGGAAAGTATTTGTGGCTTCATTTTTAAGAGTACGCATAGACTTAAGCACTGGTGGTAAAAATCCTGCATTCAGTTGATTGTATTTGGACCAGAATGCTTCAAGAAGGTGGGCAGAGTGAAAACTAATGTCTGATGTATCCTCGCCCAAGATATAAATAAATGCAAAGACATCTGCAGGGTAAAAGTGTAGAGAGTCTTTAATTCAAAGTTTCCCTACATATTGTCTGTCTGGGCAATGGTCAAGTCCTCCCTTATATTTGAGGTGAACCGCATGCTGTCTGGGTAAGGGTTCAGTCTTATTAGTTTTTAATAACTCTGATAGTAATGTCATTGGAGGGGGATCTTACTGAGGAGTATGACCCATCTGATGTTTCTGGCACATCCTGAGTTGTCCTGGGGAAAGATGCCTTCCTGGGGGGGGAGGGGGGAGTTGTTAGCATTCCCCTGTATGGTCTCGCTTGTTTGTCCTGGGATACACAGCATACCCACGGTACCTTGTAACTGTTTTCCATCAGTACACTTTTTATTATCAAATGGGTGTGTCATATCTGTCATTGTTACTAGTAGTAGATGGCGGTGTTGCTTCTTCCTTAACTCTAGGAGAGACATCATCCACATGTTGGGTGGATATTATTGCACCTGCCCTCATTGGGGGATGCCATTCTAGCGAGGCTGAAATATATTATAAAAACCTGGGGTCTCAGGAAGGATCTGGGATCCAATGACAATCTCCAGTCTGAATCCACCCTGCCCCTTTCAGAGCAAAGTCTGACCAGGATTTTGCAGCAATAGAATCCATAGGTAGCCCAAAGGCAGACTGAATGGCAGCAGCTGCAGAGCTGAAATCCTGAAACATTGCGCCCTGCCATGCCTCAGCACTTGAAGTAGCAGCATTATCAATCAGAGTTGATTGTACAGTATTTTTGAGGGGATATTTCTATTGCATAGCATCATGGTATTTCTTTTTCTCCTTAATTCCTCCTTTTTTTCTTTTATGACTCAAATCATCCTCGGATAATATTTTCTGCAAAGCTGTCTTTTTTCCAAAAGCTCAGATTCCAATATTTCAGTATCTTTCTCCTGCATGGATATCTTGTTACTAGTTGTACTAGTCCTGGCTTCACTAATTGCAGTGAGGGGTCCTAGGCCAGAGGTAAGTCCCCTGTATGCGCCATTCCCGACCCATTCCCCACTGCAGTGAGTGCCGTTTGCACAGAAGCTGCTCCTTGGGGGACGACACCCAGCCGTAGCTGATGAGAATCAACAGGTACTAACAGATTGTTTCCTTTTGTTTCTTTTATACCAGAAATGGCTGTTGTAACATGAGTTTGAACCAATTGCTGTTGTGTTAATAGCTGTCCCTTTTTACAATCTGACAGTAAACGGGGCAGTCACTGAAGCCGGACACGGAGTTTTTGGGCCAGATTGATGAAAATACACCCCGGCTGTTCAATGAGCGTGCCGCTGCTCCTACACTATCTAGTCTCTTGTATGGCCCCAGAAAATGTAAATACTGTAGCATTACTTTATGAAGAAAAAGAGGTTTGGTACACTATTGCATTATTTGTTACGTGCTGCTGTTGTTTAGAAGAAACGGGTGTGTCCACTGTCAAGGGCAAACTTCCACAGCTGGCTTGGTTGTCAAGAAGACCCATCCTTGGCCCTGTACATTTCTTTTGTTCTTTAATCCTGTGCATTGCTTCATGCAACTGTACCTTTTTATTCAAAAACTTTTCTTATTCCTCCAGCATTATGTGATCCAGTTCTTCAGCTGTTTTGTTAAGTAAGAAAGCATCCTTTTCATTAGCATCTGAAATACCTGATGACTTTTAGCTGAGTTCTTTATTCCCCTTTTCTTTTTCTACAGCAAGATCCTTAGCATCAAAAAAGATTTCAGTCTCAGCAGCAGTCAAGGCCGGGGTTGAGACCTGACTCCCAGCCTCCTCAACATTCATCTCCACCGGCTCCCCAGCAGAACTGGGCTCCTCCATTCTGCTCACAGGAGGTAAAGCCCCCCTACAGGCAGTAGTGGAATTTCCCCAGTGTCCTGGCCAAATTTCCCCCATTTACTAAAAATACCACCAACAGCTTAATCTTGTTCAATTTTAGTTGGTTACCATCTATATCCCCCACCCCCCAGGTCACCCCTGAAAAGGGACTTCTAGTCTCTGCCCGGTCATCCACCGGTCCAGGCCATGTGTTATGGTGGTATTACAGAAGCATGGAAATTGTCGGCACATAAGGACCACCAGGCCCATCCAGTCTGCCCGAAAGCCCTTCACTACTTTGTGGCCTCTGACCCTAACTGGTCAATGACTTTTCACCCCACCTTCCCACCTCTAAGATACCCTTATGCCTGTCCCATGCATGTTTAAAACCCTCCACAGTTCTCGCCCCAACCACCTCCTGTGGCAGTCTATTCCATGTGTCCACCACCCACTCCGTGAAGAAAAACATCCTCACATTTCCTCTCAGCCTGCCACCTTCCAATTTCATATCATGCCCCCCCCCCGCACCTTGTTTATGCCCTTAAGGTACTTGAATGTTTCTATTATGTCCCCCTGATTCCTCCTCTCCTCCAGTGAGTACATATTGAGGTCCTTTAGTATCTCCTCATATGTTTTCTGGTGTAAGCCTTGTACCATCTTAGTTACCCTTCTCTGGATAGCTTCCACCCTGTCAGTGTCCTTCAAAGGTGCAGCCTCCAGAATTGCACAGAGTACTCTAGGTGAGGCCTCACTAGTATTTTGTACAATGGCATCATGACCTCCCACCTTCTGCTAGTGATACCTCTGCCTATGCACCCCAGCATGCCACTGGCCCTCCCTGCAGCTTTTGTACTCTGCTTTGACACCTTTTGGTCATCAGAAATCATAACCTCCAGGTCCCTTTCTTCCTTGGTGATCATCAGCAACCCCCCCCCCATCCTGTAGCTCTCACCAGGGTTCCTCCTCCCCAGGTGCATTATTTTGCACAACTTGGAATTGAACCTCTGTTGCCACACCTCACACCATTTTTCAAGCTTCCCCAGGTCCCTCCTCATTCTCTCCACTGGAGTATCCACCCTGTTGCAGATCTTGGTGTCATCTGCAAACAGGCAAGGTTATCTACATGTTTTGCCTCAAGGGAGCTCCATTCTCTAGTAATATTTATAACCGGGTACCTGAGTTTGTTTTGAGTCTACTGCAGTCCAAGACAAGTAACCTCTGACTTAATCACTCTATGACTTAGAGGCATTGTTAGTCTTGTTGACATTCCAATTTGTAGTATGAGATTCTGCTAAATACTGCAATTATGTCCAAAGCTACAGGCAGGGATACCCCACTATAGGTCATATGAAGTAAAATATGATCTGCTTACACCAAAAATTTGTAAACCCCTCCACAACTGAATCCTGCTATCTTCCGGTGTTTCCTTTAGTTTGCTGGCCAAGGGTCTCAGAAATAGATTAAACAGAAGTGGGGCCTGGTTTCTTGATACAGATTAAATGGCTTTGAAATAACCCTTTGCAAATATGCATACTGAGGGATTATTATACAGTACTGTCACCAATCTAATTCCTCCAGTTTCCATATCTCTGGACATAGTAGCTATTACTGAGACGTGGTTTACCAGTAACCACACTTGGGAGACTTCAGTACCTGGCTATGTATTGTTCAGAAGAGACCGAGGTGCAAAAAGAGGGGGGGATGGCCCTATATCAATGAAAATATCAAAGCTACAGAAATTCAGAATACACATAAGGAGCCAGAAGAACTGTGGGTCACCCTGAAACAGGAAATGGGACAGCCATAAGAACTGGGGTTGTCTACAGGCCCCCAGACCAGGGGGAGGACATAGACACATTACTGTTAGAAGATATACAAAACATGACAGCTAAAGGGGAGGTTCTGATAATGGGAGACTTCAACATGTCGGGTACAGATTGGTCAATACCAGCAGGAACATCTGCCAGAACTAGACACATAGTGGATTCCCTGCAGGGGGAGGGCCTCAAACAACTGGTACAGCAACCCACAAGAGACAGGGGCTATCCTAGATCTAGTACTGACTAACAAGGAAGGATCACAGATCTCCAGGTAGAAGGTCACCTGGGGGCCAGTGACCATCACATGGTATGGTTCAATTTGGCTACTACATCTAAATCATCCCATTCCAAGGCAAAAATATGGGACTTCAGAGGAGCTGACTTTGATAAGATGGCCAACAGAGTTAAGCTAGCCCTGGTAAAAAGAAACACAGGTGAGGGGGTGCAGGCAAAGTGGGCAAGCATTAAGGATGCAATACTTGAAGCAACATCCCATTGTGTTAGACAGAAAAGGAAGTGCAAAAGAAGAAGGAAACCACTTTGGTTCTCAAATACAGTAGCAGAAAAGGTCAGAGCCAAAAGGCTGGCCTTCAGGAAATATAAGGGAACACAGCGGGATGAAGATAGGGAGGCATACCAAACTGCCCTAAGGGAAGCAGGTAAGGCAGTAAGGCAGGCAAAGTCCCAAACTGAGGAAACACTAGCACGAACAGTAAAGAAGGTGACAAGACTTTCTATAGATACATTAGTGAAAGGAGAAAGTCCAGAGGGGATTGCTAAGCTTAATGGAGAAAAGGAGCATGTGAGGAGGAGGACCCTGTAAAGGCATCTATCCTAAATAGATACTTTGCTCAGTATTTACTGAAGAGAAGGTGGGGCAGGGCCCACATCTCAGCATCATGGACACAGGGGGAGGGAGGTGAGCTACTCCCTTCACAAAGAAAGGTCCTACAAGAGCTTGCTAAGCTCAGGGTGGATAAGGCAATGGGACCTGATGGCATACATCCCAGGGTACTTAAGGAGCTAAAGGTGGAACTAGCAGAGCCATTATCAGAACTGTTTAGTGAGTCTCTGAGCACAGGAGAGGTCCCAGAAGACTGGAGAAGGGCTCATGTGATCCCGCTCCACAAGAGTGGTAGCAGGGAGGAGGCGGAAACTACAGACCAGTCAGTCTTACCTCAGTAGTGGGCAAGATTATGGAGGCACTCCTTAAGGAAAGGATAGTGCAACACCTGGAATCCATAGGGGCACAGGATCCAAGACAGCATGGGTTTACAAAGGAAGGTCCTGTCAAACTAATCTCATAGATTTCTTTGACTGGGTAACCAGAGTGGTGGACCAAGGGGGAGCAGTTGATGTTGCCTACCTTGACTTCAGCAAAACTTTGACACTGTTCCACATAGAAGATTGATAAATAAGCTGTGTAGGCTCAGGGTTGGGTCAGAAGTTGGTCAACTGGGTGGCAAACTGGTTGACGGGCAGAAAACAGAGAGTGGTGGTAAATGGTATACAGTCAGAAGAGATGCAAGTCACAAGTGGGGTACCTCAGGGATCAGTCCTGGGGCCAGTCCTCTTCAACATCTTCATTAGTGACCTAGCAGATGGACTAGAGGGTAAGGCTTGTCTGTTTGCAGATGACACCAAGATCTGCAACAGAGTAGATGTTCCAGATGGGGTGGGCAGAATGAGAAGAGATCTGGATAAACTAGCAAAATGGTCAGAAGAGTGGCAACTGGGATTTAATGCAGAGAAGTGCAAAATCATGCACATAGGGA
Source organism: Neoceratodus forsteri (assembly GCA_016271365.2). Lineage (NCBI taxonomy): Eukaryota > Metazoa > Chordata > Ceratodontiformes > Ceratodontidae > Neoceratodus > Neoceratodus forsteri. The sequence continues at coordinate 524,075,211 of CM057458.1, forward strand.
AGAGAAACCCTGAAGCCACCTATAGGCTGGGAGGGGAGTTGCTAGCAGTCACAAAGGAAGAAAGAGACTTGGGCATCATCATCACTGATGACCTGAAATCATCCAAGCAGACCTCTAAAGCAGTAGGTAAGGCTAGGGGGGTGTTAGGATGTATTAGTAGGGGTATCACAAGTCGTAAGAGGGAGGTAATAATCCCTCTTTACAAGACACTGGTTAGGCCCCATCTGGAGTACTGCGTGCAGTATTGGAGGCCACACCTTCACAAGGACATTAACCAAATTGAGGCAGTCCAGAGAAGGGCAACCAAAATGGTGCAGGGACTGCATCAGAAGACATATGAGGACAGATTAACAGAGCTCAACATGTATACCCTTGAGCAAAGGAGGGAGAGAGGTGATATGATCGAGGCATTCAAACACCTTAAGGGCATTAACAAGGTGAAAGAGTCTAACATGTTTAAATATAAGAAAAATAGCAGGACAAGAGGACACAGCATGAGATTAGAGGGGGCCGATTAAGGGGGAATGTGAGGAAATTCTTTTTCACAGAAAGGGTGGTGGATGCATGGAATGGCTTACCACAAGAAGTGGTGGCTATGAATACAGTGCAGGGCTTCAAACAGGCATGGGATAGGCATAAGGGAGCAATGCAAATGACTATGAATAGATAGGCCACTGACAGAGCAAAGGCCAATGGCACATTTATAAGGTAGAAAAAGAAATGGACAGACTGGATGGGCCTTGCGGTCCTTATCTGCCGTCAACTTCTATGTTTCTATGTATCTCTCTAAAGTACTGAACAGATATGGCCATGAGACCTGATCAAAGGCTTTTCCCATGTCCAGGGAGACCAGAACCGCTGGTGTCCCTGCCTCCCCAGATGCTGAGATGATGTGCATTAGCTTCCTTAAATTCTCTGAGACTCTTCTCTTCATGAACTAAACTTACTCAGGTCCTCTCCGTTCTCCCACACTCTACTCAAACTCTTTGCCAAGACCTTTGCTAAAATTTTTATCAGGGTTAATAAGCGATATCATCCTATCGTTCCCTACATGAGACAAATCCTTACCTGATTTTGGTAGCAGTGCTGCAATGGCTTCAGTAAGAGAGAGGCACCCTGGAACTCATTTTTGTATCATATTTAAAAGGTTAGTGAGGAATTCAGAGTTCTGTGGCATACGTTCTAAAAGAATTGGGTGAAACCCCATCTGGGCTTGGAGCTTTGCCTGGTGGCAGTTGTTTGATGGCCCTGATGACTTCTCCTTGAGCAATCTGTCTGGTAAGACCTGTTGCTCCTGATTTAACTTTTGCAGCGTGACCCATTTAGGAACTGTGTAATGCTTTGCTGCATATTTTATGGCACTAAACACTGTACGTCATCTGATAAAAGTGTTTCGTTCTGTTGCTATATCTCTGGGTATTGTGAGGAGGCTGTTGACGGACTGTCTTCTTAGTCCCATAATTGTTCCAGCTACTCTGGCTTCTTAAGCTTCATTGCCATCAGCATCCTCACCTTTTCCCATGTTTGACATATTTTACCTTAGTTTTACATGTTGCATGTTCTGCTTTCTCACTTATCAGTTCCTGATACTTGTCCCTTAATGAGTTAAGATGTCCACCTGCAGCATGAAGAGCCCTGAGACTTTATATTTTTCCTTATTCTTTAATAATATACCATCCATTTCCCTCTACCTTGCTTTTTTCCTCCTTGAAGCAAATCTTAGAAGCTCCCTCCTAAAAGTACACTTTGCTGCAACCCAAAGTGTGTCTTCTCTTTCTACTGCTCCCTTGCTTATTCTAAAATAGTCTCATTTAATTTTCCAGCTATTTTGAGGTCTTTTAGCAACTGTGTGTTAAGACACCATATTCTATCCTGGTCAGTTCCATCTGTAAACTGGTGGTCTAGGACTACTTACACATGATGGGATATGACTTGTGCGCTAATCTCACAGTATGTATTCCATGTATCCATTCCTTTGATGCCAAAAAGTAATCTATCCTGAAAATAGTTTCATAGGTTTCATAGGTGTTTACAAGCTACCTAGACTTTTGTCCATAATGCTTGCCTTCCCTTTTTATACTGGAGTGTATTTGTCTTTGTAAACCTTATCCAACCCATGTTTAAATGATTCCATTGTATCACTATTTACCACTTGCACTGGTAAACCATTCCAAAGCTGTATCACTCTGACTGAACCAATTTTTTCTCTTTAAGGTGTTCCACTTACCCTATTTCAATTGAAGTCTGCAGCATGTCTCCTTGGTTCATGCTGATAGTTTATTCTTGCACTAGGCCCTAGATCATCCCTTAATTTTTCATCCTGAAGGGCCCTGTACACCATGCACATATCACATCTTATCCTCCGATAATGCAAAGTATACAATTCCAAGTTATTTAATCTCTCTGGGTATGTTGCATAGCCCTGACCGGTTATTCTTTTTGTGGCCCTACGTTGCACACCCTCCAACCTTCTGATGTCCTATTTTTTGTATGGGGACCATACCTGGGTGCAGTATTCAAGATGTGGCTTCACCAATGCCTGATGCAAAGGCAGTATCACCCTGATTGTCCCTACTTCCGATGTGTCGTAGTATGCAGTTTAACGTCTGGTTCGCCTTTTTAACAGTAAGACTGCAATGGGTACTGAATTGTAGGTCGCTTGTTATTCTCACTTTCAAGTCCCTTTCCTCTATTGTCTGTAGTTCGTTCACTCCCAGAATGTACCCATAATTGGTAATCTTTTTTCCCCAAGTGCATTACCACACATTTATTCAGATTTAGTTCTAGTTTGTACTGAACTGTCCACTGAAACAGCATATTTAGGGTCTCCTGCATCTTGTTATGGTCCTCTCTGTTGTTAACAATACCCCACGATCTTGCAATCATCTGCAAATTTGCTCAACCATATGTTGGGATAATCACATTTAATCGAGAAAACATACAAATTAAATAAACAGGGGCCTAAAACAGAACCTTGGGGGACCCCACTCGTCACTTTCTCCCATTCTGACGATACCCCTCTGATTGTAACCCTCTGCCTTCTATTTCTCAACTATGCCTCCACCCATTTGACTGACTATATTTGTATGCAGATTAGTGCTGGTTAATACCTCTACCAGTTCTTTGTGAGGTAATTTATCAAACGCCTTGGAGAAATCCAAGAATATTATATCCACTGCATTTCCTATATCTAGAGCCTTGTTTGGTGTTTCACAGAAGGACATGTTTGTCTGGCATGATCTTGTTTTCGTGAAGCCGTGTTGTGTGGGATCAGATAAACTGTGTGTTGCTAAATGCACTAATATATGATCTTTCAAGATCCCTTCAAATAACTTGCCCACTATTGATGTTAAGCTTACTGGTCTAAAATTCTCTGGATTTGTTGTAGGGCCCTTTTTTAACAAGAGGACCACTATTGCCTCTTTCTAACATTGCACCACCACCCCCTGGTCTAAGGATTTTTGGAATAAATGTGTTAATGGTGGATCCAGGCTTGCTGCTAATTCCTTTAGTACCCTTGGGTGTAGATTATCTGGTCCTGGAGATTTGTTGATGTCAATATTTTCCAGTCTTTTCAATACATCATTGGGATCTATTAATATCTGTCCTGTATGGGAATATGTTATGTTCTCATTTACTGTGTCTGTATTTTTATTGAATACTGAACTAAAGTATATATTTTGTATGTCAGACAATTCTTTTGTATTAGTCATTAGTTCTCCCTGTGAATTTGTATATGGACCTATATTGTTATGTATTTTTTTTCACCATTTATGTAAGTGTAAAATGCTTCATAATTATCCTTCACTCTAGAAGCCAGTTTAACATCATATTCTACCTTTGCCTTTTTGATTTCCTTCTTTAGTTGCCTGACCTTTTCTCTGTACACAAGCCAACCCTCAGGATTGTTATTTTTGTTTACTTAAAGATTTTATCTTTCTCTCTGACCTTTTTTGTTATTTTAGAATTAAACCATCTTGCATTGCTTTTACTATTATTGTATTTAAGTGTGCTTGGTATATAATTATTAGCTTCCCTCATAATTTTTTGCAAGCAAGATTTCCCACACCCCATCTACTGTTTGGTTGGAAAATTCTGTTTCCCAATCCCAAGCAGACATTTCTGCTTAAAGAGAAGGAAAATTTGCTTTAACAAAATTTAAATTATGTGTTGAGCCTGTTGTGTTGCTAGTGCTCAGTTCCCCTTTTATCCTGAAGAACACTTTGCAGTGATCACTGTTTCCCCGGGGACTATTGACCCTGACATTATCTATTTTATCCCCCATGTTTGTTAGGACTAGGTCCAGAATATTTTGACCCCTGGTTGCTGACTTCACTCTCTGCTCTATACTAACCCGGTCAAATACTTCTAAATAATTCCTTTCTGGGTTGGCTTTACCCTTAACTTCCAGCCAGTCTATTCCTGGTAAATTAAAGTCCCCTGCCAAAAGAATATTTTCTGTTGGATCTAGTTTGGAAATGTAATCCAGTAAAAGATTATCTTCTTATTTAGACATGGATGGAGGTCTATACACTAATCCTAATTTTGATCTTGGATATTGACTTCTGTACTATATTTATCCAGATCATCTCCACATTTTCTAAGTGTATCATTTCTTGTTCACTGTTTATGGTGTTTTTTATGTAAATAGCAATTCCCCTCCTTTCCTATGGGATCTAGATCTGGAATATAAATTGTAACCTTTAATGTTTTTTTTTTCCCCAGGGAACTGTTTCGTCCCATTAGGTTTCTGTTACTAATGCTATGTCAATTTCTCTGCATGTTGGCATGTACTGAAATTCATCAGATTTTTTTTTTCTAGGCTCCTGGTGTTTAATAATACCACTTTCCAGCCTTCAGATGTGTTTCCTGATATGCCCATTTCATTTACTTCCTTCACGTCTGGAACCCCCTGCCCATCTCTCTCCAGTTTAAATGAAACTGAATTACCTTGTTTGTTTTCATACCTAATATTCTAGTATTCAATAAATAAACAAATAAAATAAATTTGGGTGCAGTCCATCATGTTTAAAAATAAATTTGTTTTGAAATGTTTTGGTGTCGTCCATAAATCCAATTTGTCTGTCTGCACAAAAGGAGCATAACCAACTGTTTATTTTGTTTATGGCCCAATTTTTGTATTCGTTTGGTCCATGCCCTGGTAAGATTCCTGAAATTATGAGTTCTCCTCCTTTTGCTGTGATTCTATCTTCTAAATTTATGAGGCTTTCCTGTATATCTGCCATTTTGTTTCTGCCTATAACGTTGATCCACACATGCAGTATAACCAAGGGTTTATGTGTATTCTCCATTAATCCATCCAGCATTTTCTCTAGGTTGGTTACTCTAACCCCTTAAAGTGTACTAACTGTAGTATATAACTTTCTGTTCTTACAGACTAACTCATCAGTCCCTCTTGTAATTGAATCACCAGTGACAAGGATATTGCTTTCTTTTGCTTCCTTATGGTTCAAATTATCAGCTGCTGCAGTTTGCAATGCAGTATTGTTTTTGCTATTCACAGGCTGGCATAATACTCTTGTTTCTAATTTTGCTGATTCAACTGTCTCATGTTCTACTCTTATTTCCTGTCTTCTTACAGTTCCTACTTCTGGTGTCTTGTTCAAGGTCTCATATGTATTAAATAGTGGTAGGGGTTCCCTCTGGTGTGTAATCCCTTTCCTGCTTTTGGATTTTTTTACTACTTACTACAAACTCTAATTCCTCTTCCACCTAAGCTATGAATACTAGTTGTTATACTTTGTCCTTGAATCATTATATTCTCAGTCATAGTGTCTATAAAGTTCTCCAATTTTCCTATCTCTTTTTGCACCTCCAGTCTACCTAGTAGTTGCTTAATTTCCTCTTGAAGAGTTGCTACCAACAAACAATTGTCACACCTGAACTGTTTCATTTTGTCACCATCTGTGTACATTTTGCATTGTACACATTGTTTTTCCATTTTTTGCATTTTTCCTCTTCCTTGTGACTTTCTATGTCAGTTTTTTATCAACTATTATGGTCAGTCAACTGTTTTAGTTGCTTATAGTACCTCATTTGTTTCTTGTCTCTCCTTGCTACTTCCTGGCTCCTGATCCTGGCATCCACAGCAGACACGCACAGATGCACATGTCTCTGTGAGCGTCTCTACGTGTAGAACCACGTGCTCACACCTGCTCGCGTGAGGTGTTCCTTATATGCAGTCCCAACAGGAAGTGCTGGTGTTACCCACTTGGCAAGAGCAAGGTCTAGCACAAATTACACAAAACAAACAATAACATTCCACCTCATGTGGTGGACTTTTGGCAAGAAGCACTACGCTTGCTTTCCAGTTGCTACCAGTGATATTTTAGATTTTGCCAGGGACTGTAGGTGGCTCCTGCACCTTCCCTCGATGCTCTGGGCTAAGCAGATAAGCTCTCTGAGACACACAAGTCCCCGGTTTCCATGGCAACCTGCCCAAACTTTTCTCTCATCAGAGGTGCGCAAGTTAAATTAATTGTAAGCCTTGTACCCCTTACAACTCATAAAACAGCTAGATTTCAGTAATTCTGTCACCAACCATGAATTACGTCTCTCTCTCTAGTTTCTAGTTTGGTATAGAAACACAGAAAAAAAGAAATTGTCAGCAGATTAGGACTGCTAGGCCCATCTAGTCTGCCTGTAAGCCCTGTACTTGATTACGACTTCTGACCCTCCCTCTGCTTTACCTCTATGGTTCCCCTATGCCTGTCCCATGAATGTTTAAATCCAGCCACAGTGCTTGCTCCCACCGCCTCTTGTGGCAGACCATTCCATGCATCCACCACCCACTCTGTGAAGAAAAACTTCCTCACATTCCCTCTTAAGCCAACTTCCAATTTCATGTCATGCTCCCTCGTTCTTGTAGTTGTCCTGCATTGGAAGATGTCTCCCCCCTGCACCTTGTTTATGCCCTTCAGGTACTTGAATGTTTCTATCATGTCTCTACTGTCCCTCCTCTCCTTCAGCGAGTACATATTGTGGTTCCTTAATCTCTCCTCGTAAGTTTTGTGGTACAAGCCCTGTACCATCTTAGTCGTCCTTCTCTGGACCTTCTCCACCCTATTAATGTCCTTTCAGAGGTGCGGCCTCCAGAACTGCACAAAGTACTCCATATGAGGCCTGACCAGGATTTTATATAATGGCATCGCTACCTCCCGTCTTCTGCTAATGATACCCCTGCCTATGTACGCCAGCATGCCACTGGCCTTCCCTGCTGCCCTTGTACTCTGCTTTGACATTTTCAGGTCATCTGAAATAACCCCCAGGTCCCTTTCTTCCTTGGTGACTGTCAGCAACACCCCCCACCCTGTAGCTCTCTCCAGGGTTTCTATGCTCCAGGTGCATAATTTTGCACTTCTTTTAATTAAACCTCAGTTGCCACTCCTCAGACCATTTGTTAAGCTTCTTCAGGTCCTTCCTAATTTTCTTCACCCGTTCTGGAGTAGCCACCCTGTTAGAGATCTTGGTGTCGCCTGCAAACAGGCAGACCTTTCTTTCCAGCCTCTCTGCAACGTCACTGATGAAGACTTTGAACAGGACTGGCCCAAAGGCTGATCCCTGAGGTACCCCACTGGTCACCCCCCCTCTCCCCGGATTGTACCCCAGTTACCACCACCACCCTCTGCCTCCTGTCTCTTAGCCAGTTCCTAATCCACTTTACCACCTTGTCTACCATGCCCAGACTACCCATCTTGTTAACCAGCCTCTTATGTGGGACAGTGTCAAAGGCTTTACTGAAGTCGATATAGGCAATGTCCACCCCCCTGATTTTATTTCCTTTGTCACTCAATCAAAGAAATCTATCAGATTTATCTGACATGACCTACCCACTGTGAAACCATACTGCCTAAGGTCCTGTGCACCGATGGCTTCTAGATGTCCCACTATCCTTTCCTTAAGCAGTGTCTCCATATTCGTCCCCACTACTGAGTTGAAGCTGACCGGCCTATAGTTCTCAGTCTCCTCCCTACTGCTGGATTTGTGTAGAGGGACCTTATGTGCCCTCCTCCAATCCTCTGGTATCACTCCTGTGTTGAGTGACTCTGTGAACAAGGCTGCCAGAAATTCTGCTGGCTCTCTTTGCAGCTCCCTTTATATACTTGGTGTATGCCGTCTGGCCCCATTGCTTTGCCCACCTTCAATTTAGTGAGACTCTCTCTTTTGTGAATGAACTGTTGTCCACCTGTTCCCCCCACCCCCTTGGCATCTGTTTCATAGCTTTGTTCCCTGTCCCTCCCTCTCTTCCGTGAATACTGAACAGAAGTATTTACTCAGTATTTCTGCTTTATCCATGTCTCCCTCCTTACACTCCCTTCCTCTCCTCTTTGAGCCTAACAATCCCCCTCCTCCCCCCTTTGAGCTGAACAATCCCCCTCCTGGTTTTCCTTCTTTTGCTGATGTACCTGTAGAATGTCTTGTCCCCTTTCTTTACTGTCTGTGTTAATCCTTCCTCAGTCCATGCCTTTGCTCTCCTTACAGCTCTTCCCACTTCCGACAGACACTCTGGGTAGACTTCTAGGTAGCATCTCTGCTAGGCTATCTTTTGTAAACATACTGCTTGAAAATTACTTTGGTATGCAGTATGTGTGCCTGTACATGTATATTTATATACATAAGAGCAGTTTGACCTCAGATAACTTCATGAGCAGCATAAGCCCCAAATGATGTGCACAAAGTCAAACTGTCGGAGTGTAGATAAAAATGATCGCACTGTTGTCCACAGTGCATATTAGTTTAGTAGTCTATAGTCATGTCTTTATCTCAGTTAGCATGAACTCTAGTGTTTTGCTACATGTGTCCACATTTCTGGGCAGGTTGCAAGGGATGTGATGTCCCTATATTATGAACATTTTTTTTTAGTACATAATACTATTGGCTGGGAATGTGCATAGGAGGGGTGGAGCAGCTATAGAGAGGGAAGAAATATGGTGGCTTCCTTTTCACCAAAGATCACCATACAGTGTGGATGCTGGCTTTGTTCTGATTTATGGAGCACTGATTGCAGCCAGGAGTTTAAGAAAAAGGAAGGCTGCATAATTGTACGCGGTTCACTGCAGCTACAAGGGCGATGGGAGTTGGCTGCTGCCGAGGCTGTGTGAGCAGATAAGGAGGAGTTTAACAACAAAAAAAAAACTGCAGCTTTAGTCCGTTTCACTTTTCTTTTGCAGGTCCAGGTTATGAAGTCTGCAGTCAGCCTCTGAAGATGGGTTGGTAAAATATGCTGGGAAGTTAATCTGGTTAAGGTGAAACTCTGATACCACCTTCAGGAGGAACTTTGGGTTGGGATGGAGGATAACTGTGTCCCTGTGGAAGACCAGATAGGGAGAGTCCACCAAGAGCATCTGGAGCTCCCAAATCCTTGTGGCAGACGTAACTGCTCACACCTGTGCATCAGCTAAAAAGGCTTGCCTATGAGCATAGCCAGGACCAGCAGTAAGTCCCATGGTGGACGTAGTTCATGCACCAGAGGGGACAAATGGTCGAGGCTCTTGAGAAAGCACCTGATCACCTTCTCCTGGGCCACCAGCGGTGTACTGGCTCATGCCAATTACGCAAAGATGGCTGCCAGATATACCTGAAGAGTCATAGTTCGCATTCCCAGCTGAGACAGGGAACAGAGGTAGTCCAGAATGCTAGCCACAGAGCAGGCAAGGGGATCAACCTCCTTGCCCTGACAACAATGAAAAATCTCTTCCATTTAAAGGCACAGGACCTATGAGTAGACTGTTTCCTGGAGGTCTCTACCACGTGAAGGACATCCTCGGAGAAACCCAAGACCTGGAAACCTGGCCACTCAGGAACCAAGCCATGAGATGCAAGGACTGAAGGTCCAGGTGCAGGACCATCACCTAAAGTCTGGTCAGCAGGTCTGGGTGGAGAAGCAGTCACCACAAAGACCTGCTGCTGAGGCTGAGGAGATCTGGGTGCCAGAACTGCTGAGGCCAGTCTGGAGCTATCAGGATCAACCACGCCTTGTCCTTCCTGACCTTGACCAGTACTCTGTGTATCGGGGGAAGGGCATCTAGAGTACTGCGTGCAGTTTTGAAGACCCCATCTCTGCAAGGACATAAGACAGGATGGAGGCAGTCCAGAGGAGGGCAACTAAAATGGTGCAGGGTCTGCAATAGAAGCCATACAAAGAGAGACTAAAGGAGCTTAATATGTATACCCTTGAGGAAAGGAGGGGGGGGGACATGATAGAAACTTTCAAGTACTTCAAGAGAATCAACAAAGTCCAAGAGGATAGTGTCTTTCAGAAAGAGATGAACGAGAACAGGGGACACAATTTGAAGATAGAGGGGGATGGCTCAGGGGAAATGTGAGGAAGTATTTTTTTACAGAGAGGGTGGTGGATGCATAAAACGGCCTTTCTGAGGAGGTTGTGGGGTTAAAAATAGTGAGTGAATTCAAGAATGCATGGAACAGACATAAAGCAGTTCTGGTGGGGGAGTACGAAGAAGTAGGCTGTTGGTTAACTAGGATCTGCAGCTTATCCAATAGGTAGGGAAATGGGCAAACTAGGTGGGCCAAGCGGTCCTTATCTGCCATCAAAGTGTATGTTTCTGTGTACATGAAACCTGGTTTCCACGAACTGAAGAAGGCACCCTTCCCAATCTGTGGGGGGTGGGCACAAAACGGCCTCAGTTGGCATCCTCCCAGGAGGCAAACATGTCCACTGAGGGTGAGCCCCACAGGGAGAACAGGTGATTCACTACCTCCTGATTCAGAGGCCACTCTTGTGACATCTCTCCTAACCAGATGAGAGCATCTACCAGCTGACTGTTCTCCTCCACAACATGAATTGCTAGAACAGCACCCAAGCTGTGCATGAGGGTCCAGGTGGAGAGTGCCTACCGACGCAGGAAGGGAGTGTGTGTCTCCTTGTCTGTTCAGGTAAAACATGGTCATGGTGGTGACTGCGTATGGTACAGACTGGAATGTGTATTCTTTATCTGTTATGTGCAGCAATCTCCAAACATCTGTTAATCCTAGGTTGTCCTGCATCTCATGTAGTCCTTTCTGGGATGCTGTCAACCCTATTCAACTGTTACCAGATGCAGTATATCCTCTTCCAGCCTTTGTACTAAATTCCAATCTGCCCTAGCAGAATGAAGATAGATATGAAAGAGGCCAGGGCTGCCATCAGATCTGTTAAAAAAATGAGGACTGTCTGTATTTGGGCTGTATACAGTCCCAGCACGTCCCTTCCTTATATTTCACCTCCTGTTCCATTGTGTTTTGTTTTTTTTGAAATTTGAATTTTATTGATTTTACCAAACTGTCCTGACATGAAACATCTAGTCACAGACATACAACAGTATCACATGGAAGGATTATACAGTTTCATTTCTCCCCCTCCTCCCCCCCTTCCCCCCACCACGGCTTGGCATCAGTTGACCTTAAATTCAGTGTAGGCTAGGAGGCTATGAAGATAGCATACTAAGAAAGCAAAGGGGGATAAGCCAGTGGAAGTGAGTGTAACCTACTCAGGGCGGTCTAGACCCAGACTGGATCAAATATAAGATATGGAGTCTCTCCCAGATCTTCTGGTACCTAGAGAAGGACCCCTTCAAGCTGGCTTCGAGTTTTTCAGCTCTTAAGTTGAATAATAATTCTTGCAGTCATTCTGTATAAGTAATTGTGTGTGCATCCAACCAATGGCATAAAACCAGTTTCTTGAGGGACAAAGAAATCAATGCCATATAGTACCTGCGTTAACGGACTGGAATTTGTGTAATGTCCCCTGCCAAGCACACTTTAGGGGTAAAGAGATCCACTATACCCAACAGAGGGTCTGCTTTCCTTTTAATTGAATCCCAGAGAGACTTAACTGGTGGGCAGTCCCGAAAAATGTGCCTTAGAGTGCTTTCCTGTTGTTGGCATCTATTGCACATTGGGGTGAGGGCTCTACCTACCTCGAATAGCTTAACTGGGGTCCAATACATGTTGTTTAAAAGTTGAAACTGCATTAGTCTCAACCTGTCCTGAGAAATGAATATGAAAGTGTGTATATATATATATATATATGTATGTGTGTGTGTGTGTATATATATATATATATATATATATATATAGTAGATATATATAGATATATATATATATAGAGAGAGAGAGAGATAGATAGATACAGGTGTCACTAGTCAATCAATTGATTCTGGGTGGGGCTTTTATCACTGCTGTCTTAATCAAACTACACAGAGAAAAGCCAGTCAGAAAAGACTTGCCTGCTCCTGTTGGAAGCTGAGAAACTTGCTGTACTGCAGAGAACAAGCTAGAATGCATTTGAGGAACTGGGAACTTGATAAAACATAATATTGTAGGGGACTAGGAAGGTAAGCTACACTTTCTACAGAAAGTTTCATTATTTTCTTATTGGCATTAAGAATTGCAGGATTCCATTAAAGTGTAGTAATTTTATAACCAGAGGGGTTAAAATACAACTGAAGTTGCTTGATTTCTGTGCTAGACACGTAGGATTTGGAAGGATATTTGTGCAATATTTTAGAAGTGTTCTGCTGGCTGAACAGTGAGTTCGTTTTTATCCCTGGACTTAGTAGAGTGGTTTGTGTAAGAGCAGTGGTCTAGTACATTGTGGTGTTGGTTGACTTACTATAAAGGGCAGTACTCACCAGGGTGGTGGAGCAGTGGTGTATTTGATTATTTCTAACAGTCACCAGTGGTTGTGGCCTACCACCCACCTTCCCTCACCCCACCCACCCCAGGGTGGCATTTCCTTTATAGCCAAGGTTCTGACATCACTTCCTCAACAGGTCTTGGAGCAGAACTGTCATATTCTTAATTACCCAGCACAGTGCATACAGGGTAAGTACACACACACAAAACAAAATTATATATTACTCATTGTATATTATAAGGAAGAGGGACATGTGGAGAGTGGTGCAGTGCACTGGCTGTGGGGCAGCAGTTTTCTGGGAGACATTCTGGAACCTGCATTGCTGCCCTATTTGCAGGCAACTGTCAGCTCTGAGGGAGGAGGTTGCCCACCTCCAGGCTGAACTGGCAAGGACTAAGGAGGCCTCCGCCACCCAAAGAGCACCAGTTCCACAACCACTGCCTCAGAGGTTGCCATATGTGAAGAGCAGATGGACCACAGTAGGTTCAGGGAGGGTGAGGGTGGTAGAACAGAGGCGTAGCCCCCGAGTGGCACCTCTACACAAATCATATGTCAGCCTGGCAAATCAAGGTTCCTCTATGATGACACTCTCATTGGAGACCAAGAAAAATACTGGGGACATCCACAAGGGAGACCCACAAAAGAGTGGCAAGGGATACCACAGGGGAAAGAAACAGCTTCTGATAGGGGACTCAGTTGTTAGGGGTGTAGACCTGGGGAAGGGAGAGGAGAGGGAAGTAAGGTGCCTGCCTGGTGCCATGGCTTGGAGGGACAGGAAGTGAATCCTCAGGATTACAGAAGCAGCATCACAGGAGGGGAAACTAGATATCATTGTCCACCTGGGACAAATGACCTAGCTAGGCATGAGATCAGTGCAGTGCAGTGCAGGATGAATTTATGGAGTTGGGAGGGCCTCAGACAGGTAGCAAGCACTGTAACCTTCTCAGAGGTGCTGCCAGTCTATGGCAGGTGAGGCTAGGCACTGCACACCATGCAGTTTAATGAATGGTTGCAATACTGGTGCAGAGCACAGGCTTTGGCTTCATTGGGGACTGGGGTCCACCTGGAGAGATGAAGGTCTATACTGGCATGATGGTCTGCATCTGTCCAGGAAGGAAACACGCTCCTATGTGACAGGTTTAAAGGCTTCCTTTGGCAAGCTTTAAACTAGCCAAGGGGGAGGTGCTGATAGGAAACAGGAAAGTTCAAGCTCCCCCACAAAACATGGCAGGTAGTAGGGCAAACACTGAGCTACAGAACTTGACAGAGGGCAGTACAGGGGCAAATGGAAAAATGGACAAGGGCAATAAGAGCAGGGATGGGGTAAAAAAGGATAAAGCCAACATTAAATGGAGGGCAATGAGTACCAATGCCCGTGAGTCTGGGAAACAAGCTCCAGAGCTAGTAGCCCTGATGGAAGAGGAACACTTGGATATTGTGGCAGTCACAGAAACATGGTACACAGAGAACCATGACTGGGATGTCAACATACCAGGGTACACAATCTACAGAAGGGACAGGGAGGTAAAGAGGAGGTGGAGTAGCCTCACATAAGTGAAGGGATCAAAGCACAGAACTAAAAAGCAAAGGGGAGGACAAGAGGAACTCTGGGTCACCTTGAGACAGGGAATGGCATCACAATCCGCACAGGGGTTGTATACAGACCCCGTCTCAAAGGGAGAAATGGACAAGAAAATGATAGAGGCATTCTCAGAATGGCTGAAAAAGGGGAGATACTGTTGATGGGGGACCTGAATATGCCAGATGTTAACTGGGCGACATGGACTGCAGCCACATCCAAGAGCAGGGTCATTCTCGATGCCCTACAGGGAGCATGCCTTAGACAGCTAGTGGTGGAACCCACTCAGGAGGTAGCAATATTAGACCTGGTACTCTCAAATGGAGAGAGGTTCACAAACTTAGAAGTCAGTAGACATCTGGGAACAAGCGATCACTGCACAGTGTGCTTCACAATAAACACAACCATGGAGACAAGCCATACAAAGACAAGGATACTGGACTTTAGAAAGGCAGACTTTGGCATAATGGGTGAATACCTGAGGAATGCATTAGCAAATGGCCAGAAAGGAGGGGGTGGAAGAACAATGGAGAAAAATCAAAACTGCCATCATGGAGGCAACAAGCCTTTGTGTGAAACAAGTAAAGAAAACAAAGTGGAATAAAAAACCACTATGGCTCTCAAAAGAGGTGTCAGAGAAGGTCAAGGAGAAAAAGGCTGCATTCAAAAAGTATAAGGAATCACAGACGGAACACGACAGGGAACTGTATCAATTAAAACAGAAAGAAGTGTGGAAGGCAGTCAGAAAAGCAAAGGCCCAAACTGAGGAAAAGATAGCCAACTCAGTTAAGAAGGGGGAGATAAAACCTTTTATAGGTACATTAGGGAGCATAGAAAGGTTAAGGGAGGTATAGTGAAGATTAATATAGGAGAAGGGAGGTGGGCAGAGGGAGACAGTGAAAAGGCAGAGATACTGAATGAATACTTTTGCTCAGTATTCACAAAAGAAGAAGAGGAGGAGTTACCTAAACCAAACAGTAGAAGCACTCTGGATAGTGGGGTTGACACCAGTCCATTTACAGAAGAAAGAGTACTGAAAGAACTCCTAAAACTCAAGGTGGACAAAGCAATGGGGCCTGACGGGATTCACCCTAGAATCCTAAAAGAGCTAAGGGAGGACCTAGTGACAACACTAACCACACTTTTTAACAAATCATGGGAAGATGGGGTGGTACCTGAGGACTGGAGGAGGGCAGATGTGATTCCCCCTTCACAAAAGTGGGAGCAAGGCAGAAGCAGGAAACGACAGACCTGTTAGTTTTACCTTAGTGGTGGGAAAATGATGGAATCACTTCTGAAAGAAAGAATTGTTGAGTACCTAGAGGCCAGCGGGGCACAGGACCCAAAGCAACATGGATTCACAGGAGGAAGGTCATGTCAGACGAATCTAATCGATTTCTTTGACTGGGTGACCAAAGTAATAGACCAGGGAGGGGCTGTAGATATGGCCTACCTAGACTTTAGCAAGACATTTGACACAGTCCCGCACAAAAGATTAATAATCAAGTTAGCCAGCCTGGGAGTGGGTCCCAGGGTGGTAGCCTGGGTAGAAAACTGGCTGCACAACAGGACATAGAAGGTAATAGTGAATGGAACACATTCTGAAGAAAGGGGGGTTATCAGTGGAGTACCTCAGGGCTCAGTACTGGGTCCAGTCCTCTTTAACGTCTTTATAGGTGACATTGCGGAGGGTCTGGAAGGAAAGGTATGCCTCTTTGCGGATGACACAAAGATCTGTAACAGAGTTGATACACAAGGGGGTAGAAAGGATGAGAAGGGACTTGGCAAGGTTGGAGGAATGGTCAGACATATGGCAACTTAGATTCAATGCAAAAAAGTGCAAAGTAATGCACCTGGGAAATAAAAATCCAGGAGAAGAGTACACAATAGCAGGGGATGTACTAATGACAACACTAATGGAAAGGGATCTGGGTGTAGTCATATCAGATGACCTAAAGGTGGGTAAGCAATGTGAGAAGTCAGTAAGGAGAGCCAGGGGGATACTGGGATGCATAGGGAGGGGCATCACAAGTAGAAATATGGAAGTGGCTATCCCTCTGTACAGACAGTTGGTGAGATCCCATCTGGAGTACTGCGTGCAGTTTTGGAGACCTCATCTACGCAAGGACATAGACAGGATGGAAGCAGTCCAGAGGAGGGCAAATAAAATGGTGCAGGGTCTACATCAGAAACCATATGAAGAGAGACTGAGAGAGCTTAATATGTATACCCTTGATGAAAGGAGGGATGGGGGGACATGATATAAACTTTTAAGTACCTCAAGGGAATCAACAAAGTCCAGGAGGGTAGCATCTTTCAGAAAAGATGATGTAAGAACAAGGGGGCACAATTTAAAGTTAGAGGGGGGATGGCTCAGGGGTAATGTGAGGAAATTCTTTTTCACGGAGAGAGTGGTGGACGCATGGAACCGCCTTCCTGGAGAGGTTGTGGGGTCTAAAACAGTGGGGGAATTCAAACATGCATGGGACAGACATAAGGCAATTATAGTGGGGGGTTGCAGGAAGTAGGTTGTTGGTTAACTAGAATCTGCAGCTTATCCAATAGGTAGGGAAATGGGCAGACTGGGTGGGCCAAGTGGTCCTTATCTGCCGTCAAAGTATGTTTCTATGTATTCCTCCAGATTTTATTCCAATTATCCTCTAAGCTAGGGAAATGCTCTGACCAGTATTTAGGTTTACCATCCTGGACTTTAGAGGTCCTGTCAAGTAAGGCGCTGTATGCCTGGGAGATTGCATGGGGCATGTTAGTTATTAAGGCTAGGGGTCTAAAAAATTACCCCCCGTAGTATCTTCCCCCTCTAGTTTATCCTTTGTCTGCATCAATAGATGCCTCAGCTGATATACTTTGAACACTTGTTCTCTATTAATGGAGTATTTATTCAGACTAGCTTCCACAGAACTACAGTGCCCATCGGTGAAAAAGTCCCTTATTTTATATCCTCTGAGTTGAGGCACCCGCAGTGCCGATATAGGCTGGCCTCCAATTTTAAAGTTAGGGTTCCCTATCAGCGGTTGGTTTATGTCCTTTCTGTGTTTATTCCTTAAAAATGAGCATAATTGTGTATCCTGACTGAGGTAGCAATAGGGGAGTAGGTTAAGGTATGTGGGAGGTCCTTCAGTGATGTATGTAAGATGACTTCTGGGGGCATACCAGTCGCAGCAATCAATTCTCTTTCCAGTGTTAACCACAAAGGAACATACAGAAGGGAATTCAGATCTGCATGGGTCTTAAGCCATCTCAAATATTTGCATACTAACATACTAATTGCCAGCAGATTAGGCCTTGCGGTCTATTGAGTCTGCTTGAACCTCAGATCCCTAGTTGGGTGCTGAGGCCCTTCCCCCCCCTTGTGTTCCAGAAACTCCTATCATCCATCCCCACCCCCCTGGGTCAGGCCATCACCTGGCACATCCGCTTTCTGTGTCTGTCCCACCCTCTCTTGAAGTCCTCCACTGTGGATCTCTAAACCAACTCACCAGGCAGCACATTCCAAGGGTGCACCACCCTTTCAGTGAAAAACCTCCTCCTCTTTTCCCCCCTCACCCTTCCACCTTCCAACTTCAAACCATGCCTTCTGGTGATACCTCCCTGCTTTAGTCTAAAGATCCCCTCCATGTTTACCCTATTTATTCCCTTGAGGTACTTGAAGACCTCAATCATGTCCCCCCTGTCTCTCCTCTCCTCCAGTGAAAACAGGCAGAGCTTCTCAAGTCTGTCCTCATACGTAAATTCCCCTAGTCCTCGTATCATCTTAGTTGCCCTCCTCTGTACCCTCTCCAGGACCTGTATATCCCTCTTCAAGTGTGGTCTCCAGTGCTGTACACAGTACTCAAGGTGTGGTCTAACCAGTCTATTGTACAGCGGCAGAATCACTTCCCTGCTCCTAGAGGTGATCTGCCTTACGACGCATCCCAACATCCTGTTTGCCTTGCTAGCCACTCTCCTGCACTGCTCAGAGTTATTTATACACGCATCCACCATGACCCCTAGGTCTTTTTCCCCTGTTGAGGCCTCCAGCGCCTCCCCTCCCAGGGTGTACCTATGTTTAGGATTTCCCCGTCCAAGATGTAACACCTTGCACTTGGTGATATTGAAATTTAATTTCCATTTGTGAGCCCAGCTTTCCAGGGTGTCCAGGTCCCTTGCAGGGCCAGCCTCCCTCTTCCCCTCAAGTACTGCTCCCATCTTGGAGTCATCAGTGAAGAGACTCATTTCACCCTATACCCTCCCTGATATCGATATGTATGCATTAAATAGGATCGGACCCAGGACCAAACCCTGCGGTACCCACTACCGACCTCTCTAGGGTTGAGGCTCCCCACGACCACTACTCTCTGGGTGCATCCAGCTAGCCAGTTTCAATCCATCTGACCATCAAGGGCCTACTCCCAACCTCATCAGTTTCTCCACCAGACCACTGTAAGGGACAGAGTCAAATGCCTTGCTGAAGTCCAAGAATAATACATCCACAGGCTTTCCCCTGTCCAGTTCTGATGTTACCCATTCGTAGAACTCCACAAGATTGGTTTGACATGATCTACCTGGCACAAACCCATGTTGCCGACTATCCAGACCTCCCTCCTCCTCCAAGTACATCCCCAGTCGTTCCTTTAGTATACTGTCCACTAATTTTCCCACCACCGAGGTCAAATTGATGGGTCTATAGTTACCTGGTACTTCCCTTGACCCCCCCTTTATAGATGGGTACCACATGTGCCTCTCGCCAATCCCTAGGTACCCTCCCTATCTCAAGCGACCTGTTGAAGAGCTCCGTCAGGGGTGCAGCCAGTATGTCCGTCAATTCCCATAGTACTCTCGGATGAATGCCATCCGGTCCAGGAGATTTATATTTCTTTAGGGCCTTGAGGGCTAACCACACCCTTTCAGTGGAGATAGCATCATCTGTCCCCTCCACCTTACTGGCATTTCTATCCTTATCCTGATGAGACACCCCTGGGGTACCTCTCCCTCCCTCTTGCTCCATTTCTGTTGCTCCCCTGATCCCACTCACTACCGCTTCTATCCCCATCGTGCCTTGCTTTGTAGATATCCCATCCCCTTCCCTAGTGAACACAGAGGCGAAGTACTCATTTAATACCTCTGCCTGGTCGCTCGCCTCTTCCACCCACCCTCCTTCTATTCTCAATCTGCCAAGATGGCCTTTAGTTTTCTCCACTCCCCAATGTCCGGAAGAACCCTTTTCCCTCCATGTTCCTTGTGCCTGCATGCTGCTTACTGGACTTTGCCCCCTCATCATCTGGGTGACTTTTCTAGATGCAAGATGGTACATTTCTTTTCCCTATCCCTCTTGTTGTTTTATAATTTTTGTAGGCGCCTTCTTTCTCTGACCGCTACCTGAACCTCACTGGACCATCAGCATGGTTTATGTGACCTTGCTCCCTTACATTTCATCTTAGCACAGGTCCTGACTGCCTCATGAAGTCCCAGTTTTATGACCTCCCATCTCTTTTCCACATTTGTCATTGATGTAATCCCCTTCAATTGATCCTTGAGAATATTTCCCATGCCCACAAAGTCTGCCCCCAAGTCCACTGCCAGTGTCCTAGATCTCCCCCATGCTTATTTGAAACCAGACAGTATTGTGAGTAGCTCCCAGTCAGGGATCCTCTACAACCAGGTCCCTTACCAGATCCCCATCTACCAGAACCACGTCCAGGACATGCGCCTCCCTTGTGGGCTCCATCACATGCTGTGTTAAGAACACATCCTGGAAGCTGTCCAGCAGCCTCTGCTCCTTGGCCACCTTAGAGGATATGGTTCCCCAGTTTGTACCTGGCATATTAAGGTCTCCCATCAACACCACTCCTTCCCCTTTTGGTCCACACTGGGCAATGATGTTATCCAGCAAACCATCCTCCAGAAAATCACCCATCCCGGGGGGCCTATATACTATACCCAGCTTGACCTTACCTCCTGCTGGGGTTCATAAGGTGACCCATAAGGCCTCCACGTTTCCCTCTGCCTCTTCTACCCTAGCAATTTCTATGTCATCTCTAATGAGCATAGTCACTCCACTTCCTCTGCCCTCCTTTCTATCCTTCCTAAGCATAGTGTACCCCTGCACGTTTAGGTCCCAGTCATGTTTTTTGTTGGCCCACGTTTCTGTGACCGCCGCCACATCCACCCAACCCCTGAACAGCATGGCCTGGAACTCTGGCAACTTGTTTCCCAAGCTCCTGGCATTTACTAGCACCTCTCCCACCCCTTATCCCTGATCCCCTTTGTTGAACCCACCCAGGTTCCTTACTTCCATCCTCCCTCTGCTCCTCCTGAAACCTCCTCCCCAGTCTGTTTCCCCTCCCCCTTGGGTTTGAAGGTTATTCCCTCATCTGGAGGAGAGGACTTCTGGTCAGCCCTCCTTATCCCTCCCCCCTCACAAGTTTAAACCCCACCTTTCTTAAATATAGTCAGCCACCCCCTGTTTAAGGACTTCCTTCCCTAACGGGGCAAGATGAAGCCTGTCCTTGGCATACAGTCCCTTATCCTCCCAAACTCCTTTCCAGTTACCTAACACCCACAACCCACTCTCTTCACCCCACTTCCTGAGCAAGTCATTAACTTCTGTGATCTCATTTTTTTTCTCCACTGAGGCCTTTGGTACTGGCAATATCTCTGAAAAGGATATGTTGCATCCATTATCCCGACAGACTCTGGCAAGTTCTTGGAACCTTGCTTGGATTTCCAAAACGCTATTCCCTCTAGATTGTTAGTTCCCAAATGCACCAGGAAATTCGGTTTCCCTCCACAATCCCTAACCAGTTCGTACACCATGAACTTTGCTCTGTGCACTGTCAACCCAGAGATGCTCACTACCGTCACCTGGCTATGGCATCCACCCCCCTGTCCCTTCCACTGGATACCCCTAATCATCAAGTCTCCCAATAACAGAACCTTAACACTGCCATCATCCTTATGGTTTACCTCCTGTCGCTCTCAGCCCCCATCCCCCACGTTTATTAAGTGATCTCAATTCCATGGGTCTTCCTGACTTATTAGAGACCCTCCTGTCACCCTCCCTTTCTGCCTCCCTTGTTATTTGCCCTTAACTCAGACCCCGAATAGGGTGTCCCCTTTAACCCTCTCTTATCCGAACAATTTATCCTGGCCTAGCTGTTTCCCTTCCCCCCATCGCATCCCCCCCTTGTTATAGTACCCCTACCTCCAGATGCCCTCTGTGGGTCCCCTTTCCCTAGGGCCCCATCCTTGGTACAGACCCCCCTGCTGAAGGGGGGCCCCTCCCCCACCTCCTTGTCTCCCAGTTTCTCTCCAGTCATGCTCTCCTCCCTCAAGTCTGCAATATGTTGCATCTCCCCCATCTGCTTAACATTTATGTTTCCCCTTCTCCCTCTGGGACTATTTCTATCCTTTCCATTGCCAGTCTGTGATGCTCTATGGGTATCCAACTCCCTCCCGCCAGCCTCTGTATCAGTTTCCTCATTTCCACCAACCCCTTCCATCCCCTCTAGGTTGCTTAGTAGCTCACATTTATTGTAACACTCTATGCCAGCCTCTATCAAGTAACCTGAGTTTCCCCCGACTGCCCCTCTAAACTCCCCCTCTTCCTCCCCTCTTGCCCTGTTCTCCTTAGGAGCTCCCTTCCCACAGTCTGCTCTTTTAGGCTTCCCCACAACAGCCCCTCCTGACTCTTCCCCCTCCACTCTCTTTATATTCGGAATGTTTACCTCATACGTTTTCCCCATAGCATCAGCATCCCTATCTAAGGGTCTTCTGTTCCTAATATCCCCCCTCCTGCTTGCTGTAACATAACATCCTGTAATCTCTGAGCGTTGCCACAGCCTCCCCTCAGCCCCACCCTTCTGCTGCCCATATCCACACCCCTTATCCTTGGACACCCCCCAACTCCCCCAGCTTACTCCTTAACCAATATACTTCACTCCTGATACAAGATAGCTGTCTACAGAGTTGGCAGCCTCCCTCTCTCCAGGCCCAGTTGAGAATTATTGCCATCCCACAGCCTGTGCAGCCTACAACCCTTCTGAAGATGCCTGCCATGGTGGAATGTGGTCACTCTGTTGGTCCCTCTCTGTTCATAATGGCACACACCCCTTTTCTCAGTCCCTTCCCCCTGGAATACTCTCTATACTGACTGCAGCTATTTACGAACCCAATTTCAACCCCACCAATAAAGTTCCCAAGTCTCACAAACACATACAGTCCAGTGTGTGTCCAGTCCCACTAACAGTGTGTGTATACTGATATCAGATACCATATGATGTCACAGGCCCACCAGTTCCTGTTGGTTCAAATTTCAGTCACAAACAGAAATGCACAGCCCTTCAATCCCAACCCCCCAGTGGCTTTTCAGTATTTAAGAAAGCCCACAAAACAGGGTGGGTGGGAGGACTCTACCACCACCAGGCAAACATCACATTTAAATTTCACTCTATCTCTGCCAAACAAGTGTTCCCACACCCATCACATAAGCCTCAATAGTTACAATATCACAGCCCAAGTAACAGTTACAACTCAATAGTAATTTTTAACACACAGATGCTTGACTAGCCCTAATTTTTAACACACAGATGCTTGACTAGCCCAATAATAGAACCTGAAGTGTGGCAATCCCAGTCCCCCACAGTCTTTGGGAGCTGCCATTTTGTAGTAGGCCCTTATCTGGGGTTTCCCCATCCATATAAATGAGAAAATAATGGAGTGAACTTTTTTGAACCATTTTAAGAGAAGCCAAGAGTTCAGCATATTGAGAGGATAAAAAAAAAAGTCTCGGTAGGATGTTCATTTTAACTAAGTTAATAAGCCCTCAGAGCGATATTGGGAGGGATCTCCACTTGGTAAGGTCTTGTTGAATAATCTGCAAGATGGCTTCCAAGTTAAGCTTCCTCATGGTAGCCTCATTTCTGGCCAGGAAAATACCAAAGTACTTTAAGCTCTGTGGGCTTCACTGAAGTCCAAGCTGTACAATTTCATGCCTCAATAACTTATTGTTAAGGGGAAACACAGTAGTTTTTTCCAGATTCATTTTATAGTTAGAAAGTCTACTAAATTCTGTGATAATGACTATTGCATATGTATGCCTATATGACTATAGGACTATTGCAAATGACTCCTTAGTGTGTGCTAAATGTAACAAAATATCGTCTGCATAAGCCAATACTTTAAATACCTGTGTGCCTATAGACATACCCTGTATATAGTTATTTTCTCTTAATTTAGTTAGTAGGGGCTCCAAATAGATATTGAACAGAAGTGGGGTCAACGGGCATCCCTGTCTGGTGCCTGAGTGAAGGAAGAAGGTGGCTAAAAATACACCATTGCAGTATATGCAAGCACACAAATTCTTACAAAGGGAAGAGATCCAATTAATAAACACCAGTGGAAAGCCAAATTTGCGTGTGGTGTGGAACAAAAATTGCCAGTCTACTCTATCAAATGCTTTCTCTGCATCCAGGGACAGGAGACCAGCCAGGGTGGCAGAGTTCCTGGATGCAGAGAAGATACAGGCCAACTTGCGCAGGTGATCCGAAGAATTCCTGCCCTTCATGAACCTCACTTGTTCTTTCTGGCTTATGGAAGTCAATACCCTAGCCAACCTGTTAGCAAGCAGTTTTGCTAGGATTTTTATATCCTAATTTATTAACGATATTGATCTATAACTGGTAACCTTCTCTACATCCTTCCCAGGTTTGTGCAGAACAGTAATCAGAGCTTCTAGTAGTGTTTTATCAACAGAGTCAGAACTCGGTATCCAATTAAATAATTTGGAAAGTCAGGGAGTTATCTGCTTACCAAAAATCTTAAAGAAGTTGGTGGAAACCCCATCAGGTTCTGGGGCTTTATCCAAGGGCAGGGACTTAATGGTAGCATGGATCTCGGCATAACATACTGATGTTGTCAGACTTACTTTCTGTTCCTCTACCAGTGATGGTAATGGGATGGTCTCGAGGTATTCATGTACTGTGTGTACATCCAGGAGATTAGGCATTGGGCTATAGAGTTCTTGATAGTATTCTGCAAATTCTTTAGTAATGTCTCTGGGATTCAATTTAATAGATTGATCTGAGAGAGAGATCGGATACTTTTAATTATTCTGGAGGCCTCCTGATTTTTAAGCCTGAGGGTGAGTAGTTTAGTTGCCTTTTCTCCCTGATCAATATACGTTGCCCTGGTTTTCAGGATAGCAAATTCAGCCTTTTCCCTTAGTATTGCATTGTATTGGTCCCTGAGCCCTATCAACCTACTTCTATCCTCTTTTGTAGTATTGGATGATAGTTTAGCTTCCCAATTATGAATGTCATTCAGAAGAGCAATAGCCTTTTGTTCCCTTGTGTGCTTTCCATGGGAAGCTATGCGTATAAATTCCCCTCTGAGGACACATTTTAGGGCACTCCATTCCATGTGCGTTCTTCCCGTGGAGTGTAAATTAACCTCGTGTATTGATCTCTCACCTGTGCAATATTGTTAACTGTATTTTCCTCTTTAAGCAATTGGTTATTTATTTTCCAGACAAGCTGGGGGTAAGGCTCAGATGGCACCATGTTACTGAGTGATCTGAAATAACCCCAGATTCTATTTTGCTGTGTAATACCCCAGGTAGAAGTGCATGACTAATTAAAAAGTTGTCGATTCTCCATGAAGAGCCTTGTACCTCAGACCAAAATGTATATTCTCTTGATTCGAGGTAAAGAATTCTCCAGGGGTCACATAAGCCCACCAAATCCCTAACTGACCTCCGTGTTGGGGAGGGGCCCCTTCGCCTCTTGTTGGATTTATCTCAGTCCGGAGAGAATGGCAGGTTCCAGTAGCCCCCTAGTATTATAGGGAGTGTGGTGAAAGATGACAATGCAGTCAGAAGTTCAATAAAAAAAAAGCAGGGGAATACACATTAGGGCCGTACACACTCCCTAACACAACCTGAGTTTGATCAAGAAGCCCTTTGAAGAGTATATACCGGCCATTCGGGTCTCTTATGCAGTGCTCGCCTACAAAAGAAGTGTGTCTAGATATCAAGATCGCAACCCCTCTGCTCTGTGTGCTGTCCCCTGCATTATATACTTGCCCCACATACTGCCTCCTTAATAAATTTGCCTCAGAATCCAATAAGTAGGTCTCCTGCAAAAGTGAAATGTCCCCTTTAAGATAATGAATGTATTTTAATACCTGGGATCTTTTAACTTTGTTACAAGCTCCTCTAATGTTCCAGGGAAGTATTTTCTTATTGTACACCATTCCTGCTCACAAAATATAGGCTCTTAATAACTAAAAATACAGTAATAGCTTCAGGTACTTTCATTTCCCTGTCCCAGTGATGTCAAGCCTCCCCCCCCCTTCCTACCACCCCAGACTGTACCACATACACATAAGACAGTTGTCCCCAACACAACAACAACCCCAGATATCCGTTACCAAATGAACCCATAGCAAGTAGAAAGGTTAATACCCCAAAAATTAATATCAGGCCCCCTCCTCCAATAGAAATGTCATACAGTACATGATGTAATCTTTTCCGTGGTAGCCTTTTCCACCCCTTTGTAAATGATAATGCACTGTCCCTTTACTGGACTATTCCATGTTTCTAACTAGGAACGAAAAACTAAAATCCAAATAAAAGGACTTATTATGGAGTGTTTTTCTCCTGGGGTACCGAACGAATGAGGTCTCTCAAAAGGCTGATATGCTTGAACAGCGAATTCCATAACATACTGTAATACAATGATGTAGTACAGAACCCCCCGCACTAAACAATGGCCAAATATAACCCCCCTCCCCCAACGGCCTTAACCGCAGTTGAAAAAAGAAACATGGCCAAATCTACCGACTTTGAAGTAGCCTATAACCTAATTAGTTAGTAGTAAATCTAGTTCCCACAGTCTGTTAACATCCTCAAGGTATCAGTAACATCTTGCTTATCCTTTTCCAAGTGAGGTACAAGTATTGCAGGCAGTGTGGGGCACATAAGCATTAGTGCTCCCCCACAGCATCATAACAGTCTCATAACTGTCCTCCGAACATTTAACTATTATGCAGTTCTGTTGTAAAGATGCCCAGCAATGTAGGTTATAAATCATAAACAGGAAGACCAATAGGTAGTTTGTACTGTATCGATAACAGGGAGGGCTTTCCAAGTTAAGTAAAATGGTGCCCCTTTCACCGTTGATGCTCTAATGTAAATTAAACTGCAGAACATTGAATACTCCGGGTAGTTCAAGCAAAACCCTTCCAGTCTGAAAAAGAATTAGTACTTTATGTTTGAAGTCCAACCACAGAGGCCAGTCCAAAGAAGCAGAATTTAGTTCCCAAAAAGTAATTTAGAGACTTAACACAGCAGCAAGTTACCGCATGATGCTTTCTTCAGCGATTCTTAAAGAGTTCTGGGAATGCCTCCTTCAGGGCATCTTCAGTGCACTTCGGGTCATCATACATGGTCCAGTTGCCGGCTATTAAGACTTGAAACCTTGCTGGATAACCCATTCCAAAATTTACAGTAGCTGCAGTTAATTTGGGCACTATAGGGTGCAAGGAGGCTCTTCTCTGTCTCACAGTAAGAGGTAGGTCATGTGCCACACGTATTTTCACTCCTTCCCACTTGATCTAGTGAAGTTCTTTCACTTTGTTAAGAAAGAGCTGCTTGTCATGAAAATAAGAAATCTAAAGATCAGTGTCCAAGGCGATGCTCCTGAGGAAGGCATAGAGCGTAAGGTGCTCAGTCACATATGTAGGCCGGAATGGTGAGGGTCCTGCAAGTTTAGCAACCAGTTTCTGACAAACAGCACTGGGTCTGTTCCTTCTTCCTTTTCTGGCAGGCCTATAAGGACCGCATTGTTCCAGAGACTATGGCCCTCTAAATCCTCTACCTTTGCTTCCAATTTAGCAATGCAGTGTCTGGTGGCTGTTATTGCTGGGTCTATATTTTCTACCTTTTTCTCCCGCGATATAATGCGGGCTTCGTTATCCCCGGTCCTCCTGGTAATGTCCTCCAATGCTCCAGCCATTGTTTTAAATTCTGCAGTCAGGGAGTGAAGCTCTTCCTGAAAGGGATGGAATTCAGCCAAAAAGCGATCCACAGTGAATAGATTTGGCTCTGTTTGCCCTGTGTTAGACCGCATGGAAGTAGCTGTGTGGGCCTTGTTCTTTTTGCTGGCCTGCTCGGGCATAGGAGATGGTGTATAGTGGGGCAGTGCCGACCGCATTTCTACCTCCATTACTTCATTATCTCAGGCTCCTTTTTTCACTTGTGGAGGTGCTGAGTTGTTTCCTCTGTCAAAATTCAACACACTTGGTGAAATACCTTTTAAGGGGGCCAAGAATCGTAAGTTTGAGAGACAGGTTAGCAAGAGTGCTCTGAGAGAGCTGCTACTCGGCTAGCTGCATCGTGTGATCCCTCCTCCTGCTCCATTGTGAACGTGAGGTGCTGTGCTACCAAGATAATGGCCTCCCTTTTCTTTTTGTTGTGCCCCATGCCAAAAACCTGGCCTACTCACTGTCTCAAAAGAAGTAAATGAACTTCTGTAATATGGTACAGTATGTGTTTCCTGAAGGAACCTGATACTAGTGCTTAAAGAGCTAGTGCAGCCAAAACTGGCAGACAGGAAAATAATACACATTTTAAGAAGTAGACAGTTGTAACTTTTTATTACTGAATTATTTATCTTTTTCCTTTTACTCATTAGAAAGTCTTCTGTGTGATAATATTGTGCTGGATGTGTGGAGTAACTCTTAGCCTGGCAGCTGATATATCTAGCTCTGTTCCGCCGCACTATATCAGCAGCATTGTGATCTCAGTAACATCACAGTTGATTGACCAGGCAGCCACTGAGTGGGTGTTCCTAAGGAGCAGCAATGTCGCAGTCAGTGAGGTCATACTGCCGAAGATGTAGTGGAGGAAACAGAGATAGATTTGTCAGCTGCCAGGCACACTGCTGTTCCACACAGTATGCCTACTAACATCATGTACACAATCTTCTGATTACCCAAACAGAAAAAAAGTACCTCAGACATAAAAGGTACTGGTTGACTGCTTTTAAAAACTAATATTAGTTTTGGGCCGTAGACTAGCTAAAGAATCGGATACCTTTTTTTGCACCGATTGAGCCCTCTTTATGTTTCAGGTAATGACGTCTAGTAGCGGTGTAACCCCCCTGCAAATGGGGGTTCCCAAAAGACTTCCAGGAGCTTGCTTGAATGCTCCAAGCCTGAATGGTGTTTGGCATTTAAGCCATTTATCAGTGAGTGTTTTTAGAGCCTCTGGTACTGTCTCTTTAAGAGCTGTCTGCTTGCAGACATAATTAGTTTGTATGGGGGGACTGTGTGCTTCTCTGAGTACCACTCGAGCTGCTGCCAATTCACTTCATTTTGCAGTCACTAGGGTGCAAGGAACCTATCTGAAAGATGTAACTGTTTGCCAGAAATTATTTAGAGTAATAATGAAATTACAGTTTGTCTAACCTGCTTTCTTTGCAGTCAGAACTGTGTCTGCTAGTTCCCATTCTAGTTTTGAACTGCTGAACTGGACCAATCAGTGTGGGTAAGCTAGCTCTAAAATGGTGCCTTGGACGAATCAGAACTTGGACTCATAATCTGAGCCAGCCACAAGAGGATTGTATGGGCAGTGACTCTGGGAGATGTAGTTTAGACTTCAGTGCCTTTTGGACCAACAGCAGCAGTCTATTGTGGTGACAGCAATCCAGTCAAGAACTGGGAGGAACTCAAAGGAAGTGCCAGTTTTGTCGGTTGGAGTTTCAGTTGAGCTTTGGCAGTGAAGAAGGAAGGAGCCCTGTGCTTTTCAGTGTGCAGTTTTAGTCAAAACGTGTGTAAGGCCCAGAGTTCCGGTCTGCAGCTTGTGTAACAGCTTGTTAGGACTGAATCCGTCCTGTGAAAAGAATCAAAGGATCTCTGAAGAGTAGAAACCAGGCTCACCCTGTAGAAGACTGGAAGAATTGCTGAAAATTGCACTCGGTCTGTCAGGAACTGAATCTGCTGTGTGTTCTCCGGGTATTGTGCAGTAATTGCGATCGGGATACAGATGCAGCCTGCCTGGTATAGTACTTTCTTTATATGGATGTGTGAAGAGGTTTGTGTACCTCAAGTGAGCCCTACTGACATTGAAGGACCCTATCTTATTTGGAGGTCGTGAGTACTAATTCAGGGTTGCTCCTGTTGAATTGCCACATTAAATCAAATGGAATTACTGTACTGCTGACTGTTTAATTCTCCTTTTCTCTGTGTGAAAGGGCCCCTACCAGCTGCCACGGTTTGGACTAGCCACTAGGGCTTGGGTACCCAGGGACAGTAACTGATAGGGATAGGCCTGTGCACAGAGCCATGGATAGATTATTAGGTGATAAGCTAATTAACCTGATTTCCCCTGTCCTTGTTATATCCCCTAAATAAATCAGAGCTGCTTGTTTCAGCAAAGTTATACTGCCTGAGGTATTTGTCTATGTTAAAGATACTGTACTGTGATTGTTGCACTGTATCTCATTTCACAGGAGGTCCCAGTGCGGAACCAGACCTGGGGTAAGTGTATACTGTGAAGGTAATTCTGATATATTGTGTGGGCCACTAGTGGGAAGAAAGGGGGTTCAGCAGTGTCCCAGAGGGCTGTGACCAAGTTAGTTTAACTATTGCAAACCCTGACCTCTGGGTGGAGGCACCGCCATTGGATCCAGGCCCCTCAACCTGTTAGTGGCAAATCAGGCAGGGGTAGTAGCCCCTGGGATAGCGCCATCTAGGGGTTACATCTTGGAGGCTCACCGCTGGGATTGTGTGTCCTCTAGTGGCCATATTCACGAACCACTGTTAAGAAAAATGGGTACCCGACAGAAGTGGCTGTGCACCGGCTGGTGGAGTGGTGTACTGGGGAGGAGATCGACCCCAAAATGCTATGCTTATCCTGGACATCCCCTGGGTATCAATACGGACACTGTGCAGGAGTACTTTCCAAGGTGGAAGGTTTACAAAACCCTGTGGTGGTGGGTCGGCATGCTAATCTGCTCACCCCCACACTTTCCTGGCCCTAGTAGAGTTTAAGGATCCCATAGATAGCTCCAAAGTGCCACAGACCATTACCCCAGAGGAGCCCTCACTGCTGGAGTGATAACTAAGGACAGTAAAGACCGGGGAATCAGCCCCACCACTATCTGAAACTTTGAGGAGAAATTTGCTGAATGGTTGCTGGGAGGGAGAAAACTGTGGAGGACTTGAAGAAACTATTCTTGCCACCTGGGGGTGTTCCTCCCCCAACACCCTCTCCTGCTCCAGTGCCCATAATGGTGGCTGAACCAATGCAGACTCCTATTTCTGCACCTGCCATTAGTCACGACTCTTACCGAAGGTTGAGGATCTTCTCTGGCACCCTCCCCACCCCCCAGGGAGGATGACTGGGAGACCTGGATAGACTATGTTGCCCCAAGTGCTAGAATGGCAATGCTCGGAAGGTGAGCGAAGAGGGTTAGTGAGAGCCTCGAGGTCCTGCCCTGGCTACCATCCGTGCTAAACGGGCCAGTAACCCTGAAGCGACTGCACAGGCCTATCTTGAGGCCTTGGAGAATGTATGGGAGCCCAGATTCTGATGAGGACCTATGGTGGAGAGTAAAGAGATGCACAACAGTACCAAGGGAGTTGTTGTCTGTGTATGTATCTCGGCTGGAAAAATTGTTGCAAGAATGCCTCAGAAAGGTAGTTTGCCAGCGATTGAACTGGACGAACCAGGCTGGACAGGATCCTTAAGTCTGCCCCCTTCTCAGAACTGCTGTTGCTTCAGTTACACCTGGCAGATCGACTGGAATCCCCACCTCCTATGATGAGTTAATGAGAGAAATTCGGGAGTTGAGAAAAGGCGACCTCGGGAGGACCTGCACCAATAGCTGCGGCTACGACCCGAGTGACTGAGGGTGACCCATCAAGTGAAGTTCAGGGGCAGAGGTTGGCAGTCAATGAGTGCTCTGACAAGAAAAAGATATGTCACAATGGGGGCGAACTGTTGAGAGATCGGGAATTCAAAACAGTCCCTTTATGAAGGCCACGCCTGCAAGTGCAGACCCTGACCTATATCCGACTGCATCTGCTATGGGGGTGGGGGTACCCACCCATGTATCTCCTACTGATAACAGCTCCGAACTCGATTCCTTGACCATGGAAGTGGAGAAACTGACGAGATGTCTCCAAATGCTTATCCACGAGACAGAGATGGCACCAAGGTTTCCAGTTAGTAATACCCCGCCCTGGCTCCCAGTGTGCGCCTCGGCCAGCTCAAACTCCAGAAAGTATGTTTTCTATAATTGTGGAAAGATGGGCACATGAAAGGGAATGCCAGTCCCCAAAGACACTGACAAAGTTGCATATAGGCTACAAGGAGAGCTTAGGAGAAGAAATCAGTGGTTAAGAGGTGCCGACATGATCCCAGTGAGGGGCACCAAAATGCTAATTCTACGCCCTTTTGTGGCAAGGTCAGTTGCCCAGGCCCCCACTACCGCCTCTCCAGACTGGTCCAGAATAGTGGGTCCCTCCATGGAGACCACTGTAAAGGTGAGCAGTGTCTACAAAACTATATTAGACAGTGGCTCCCAAGTGACAATTATGTTCCAAGATTGGTATCAAAGCATTTGTCAGGCAGTACCCTTACAACCATTAGAAGGACTGCATGTATGGGGTTAAGTGAGAAGGCCTACCCCTATTCCGGGTATATCCGGATGGCTGTCTTTCCCCACCTCCGTGGCTGGGTGGCGAACAAGTAGAGACCTAGCCTTAGTGTGTCCCCACTGGACTGTATGATGGTGTCCCTTTGTTGATTGGAACAAATGCTCATATGTTCGGAAGGCTGGCACAGTTGTGTTATGAAAAACAGGGTCAAAGACTAGTAGAGCTTTAAGAGTTCCGGCTTTAATTAAGAAGGCCTATGAGGCACAGAGAGATGCTGAAAAAACAAGAACCAGAGGAACCGGTCGAATTGTATGGAAGAAGGATCCTGAGTCTCTGATCCTGGCGCCAAATGCCCAGTGTACCTTACAGGGAGGTCCGTATCAGAAAGGATGTTAAGAATAAAATATTAATGTTGGATGCAAGGCGATGGAAAATTGCCAGAGGGACTGCTGGTCAAGCCTAGTATTTTGCCCGCTAGAGCCCATGCTTATGCCAGAAGGGTAATGGTCCAAGTTCATAATGTGTCTGAAAGAGACATTCGAGTAAACAGAGGTTGCATCCTGGCTAATGTGCATTGTGCAGACACTGCAGTGCTACCAGCAGCAAGAGTTCAAGGAAGAATGACAGAGTAGCATACAACTTGTTTGATTTCGGCGACTCCCCGCTGCCAGCTGAATGGAAGAGTGAAGATCAGTGAGAAGCTTGCCCAGAGAGACCAGGTGTTTTCTTTAAAGGAATGGGATGTAGGATGCGTGCAAGGAGCTGAGCACAATATCCGGCTGCATGACGAAAGACCATTTCGTGAGAGGTCTGACGCCTGGCACCTGCTGACATAGATGATGTGAGGCGGCATCTGCAAGAGATGTTAGCTGCTGGTGTAATACAGAATCGAAGCCCTTATGCTTCCCCATTGTGGTAGTGAGGAAAAAGAATGGAACAGTAAGGATGTGTGTGGATTATCGCACCTTAAACGGCCGGACTATCCTGATCAGTACACAATGCCCCGCATTCAGGATGCTTTGGACTGCCTAAGCAGAGCAAGTGGTTCTCTGTGCTGGATCTCCATGATGGGTACTATCAGATCCCGATGGCCCCAGAGGACCGTGAAAAGACAGCCTTTATCTGTCCGCTTGGCTTCTATGAATTCATGAGGATGCCTCAAGGGATTTCAGGTGCCCCAGCCACTTTTCAACGATTGATGGAGCGTGCAGTGGGGACATGAACTTACTAAGTGCCTGGTATACCTAGATGATGTTATTGTGTTTGGCAGCTCACTGGAGGAACATGAGAGCAGATTATTTAAGGTATTGGACCGACTGGAGGACTTTGGCCTTAAACTGTCCATTGATAAGTGTCAAATTTTTCAAACATCAGTAAAGTATGTGGGACATAGTATCCACCGAGGGAATAGAGACCGACCCAAGTAAAGTTGAGGCCTTGACCACCTGGCCACAGCCCAAAATCTAAAAGAACTGCAAAGATTCCTGGGATTCTGTGGTTATTATCGGTGTTTCATCAAGGACTATTCAAGAGTGATCCGCCCTTTACTTAACCTTACTCAAGGGTATCCCCCAACCCACAAAAAATACCAAAAGTCAGCATCCCTCAAGACTGAAAGAGTGTATTTTCATCCGAGTGAAGTATTTGGGGCCCGCTGGACTCCTGATTGTGAGACTGCTTTTCATGAGATCATATATCAACTTACCCATGCTCCAGTGCTGGCCTATGCCGATCCAAGAAAACCTTACGTCCTACACACTGATGCTAGCTTGCAAGGGTTGAGGGCTGTGTTGTACCAAGAGCGAGAATGGCCTGAGACCAGTGGCCTTTGCCAGTAGAAGCCTGACCCCATCCGAAAGAACTATCCTGTACATAAGTTAGAGTTCCTAGCTTTGAAGTGAGCTGTGTTGACCAATTCCATGAGTACTTGTATGGGGCTAAAATACTAGTAAAACTGACAATAATCCTTTGACCTATGTGCAGACCTCAGCTAAGTTGGATGCCACTGGCCATAGGTGGCTTTCTGCATTATCTACATATGACTATGCTCTCGAATACCGAGCAGGTCTGAACCACATAGATGCTGATGCTCTCTCCGGAGGCCTGTTCCCAGAATGATTGGGTCCGACTGGCAGAACCTGACATTCGGAGCACTCTACGGAGAGTTTGACAGGGAGAACAAATGTCCACGGACTGAGTGGACTGCATGGTGGATTGCCTGGGAGCCTCTGAGAATTGCATACCTGCTGCTTAGTGCCACTTTTCTGCAAAATAGACATTGGTGCACTGCCTCAGCTGGACAATGACAGTATTCAGGAGGGCTCAATCCCGCTGATCCCATGATCAAAGCAGCTTTAGAAGCCCTCTATGCAGGAAAAGATGTGTCCAAATTCAGCTCCACTGATTTGAGAACTGCACTGTTATACAAAGAAGGTCCTAAGTTGAAACAGATCAATAAACTGTTATACAGAGAAACAGTAGACAGAGGGACAAGTAGACAAACAACAACTAGTGCTGCCCACTGCCTTTCGAGACTCAGTATTGAGGTCCTTGCACAACCACATGGGCACCTTGGTATAGACAGAACACTTGACTTGGTGAGATCCAGATTCTATTGGCCTAAGATGGGGGCTGATGTGGAGCAACACATCAGACTTGGATGCGCTGCTTACAGAGAAGCTTTGCCCCAGAGGCTGCCCCTTATTAACATAACCACCAGTGCACCCATGGAGCTGGTCTGTATTGATTTTCTAAGTTTGGAGTCAGATCAAAGAAATATCAGTAATGTGCTGGTGGTCACTGACCATTTCACGAGATATGCCCAAGCTTTCCCACCAAAGACCAGAAAGCATCCACCTGTAGCCAAAGTACTTGTAGAAAACTTTTTTATTTCACTGGCTCCACAAAGAATCATTCTGATCAAGGGAGAGACTTTGAGAGTCGTCTGATCAAAGAGATGCTTTCTCTCTGTAGAGTCGAAAGTCCAGAACCACTCCTTACCACCCCAGGGGACCCACAGCCTGAGCGTTTCAACCGCACTTTGCTAGATATGCAGGCACCCTGCACCAAAGGACAAGCCTAGATGGAGCCAACAAATTAGCACCCTGGTACATGCTTATAACTGCACCAAAGTGATGCCACTGGATTCTCCCCTACCGCCTGATGTTTGGAAGAGAGCTCGACTACCAGTGAATGTATGTTTTGGGGTCTCTCTGATGGGGTTCAAGCTGACAACTATTTACAGTATGTGCAAAAAGTTAAAGGCCCAGCTAACTCATGCGTACCAACTGGCTCAAACCATGGCTGCCAAAAGAAATCTGGCCAACAAAGAAAGGTATGATAAAAGGTGAAAGCACAGGAACTCCAGGAGGGAGATCGGGTATTGCTAAGAAATCTGGGACTGCATGGCAAGCACAAGATTGCTGACAGATGGCACCATCTCCTCACATTGTAGTGGGCAAACTAGATGATCTGCCAGTGTACAAAGTAAGGCCTGAGAATAATTCAAAGATGTAAAAACAATGCATAGAAATCATTTACTGCCCATTGGACAAATCTTAATTGAGTCTGAGCCCCTAGAAGATGCCCCTCTGGACCAGTGACTAGAGCTGCTGCTAAGAAAAGATCAAGAAAGTCTGCACCTACAGAAGTAAAGTTAAAGTGTTCCCCTCCACAAGTCCCAGTTGAGCATGACTGTCAGTCCATATCGGAAGAAAGTGAGAGTGACTGTGAATACTATCCTTCTTACAGACTGAGTCAATTGTTTGGGGCAATCCCTAGTCAATACTGGAGACAAAGCTGGGCCTTCTGGACTGTCTAAGCTCCAGCTTCATCCCTGGAGCCAATGCTCCCAGAAAGTGAAGTGCAAAAGCATCAGATCAGATGAAATGGAATCATTGTGCATGGTTGAACTGTTTGAGCTTTCAGGGAGGAAAATGATAGATTAGGGCAGACTGGTGATACACGAACAAGAAGAGTATTTTGAGTGCCCTGACAGTCCACTGCCCAGTGTCGAAAGCTCTCCATGCGAGCCAAATGTTGTGGACTCAGAAACTGTAACTCCTGGAGCTGAAAGTGCCCCAAGTTCTAGCCTCTCTACCCCCATGGAGACTCCCCTGACAAGTGAGGACAATGCTGAAAATGAGGCTCAGAGTGCAGAGACTATAACAGTTCCCCTAGAAGACTGGTCGAGCTGTAAAGCCTGTGGTGCACCTCAGTTATGATTCACTTGGGAGGCCTGTGGACTTGCCTCTCAATGTTGTCCATAAAGGAGTGTATGTGTCCCGAGCTCATTGCCCAAACTGAGCATCCAGTGCTAACTCAAGTTACTTGTGTTGCCCTCTAAGTATGGTGCCTTGCCCCATCCAGCCCCAAGGTAACTGATGAGGAAGGGCCCCTCTCTTCAGGTTTCATGTACAAGAGGTAATAACTTGAGTTATGGTACAATGTGTATGTAATACTGTGTAAAGAGATGACGTACTGCAATGTTTCAGAAATGTGTTCTTGGTAAAATGATATATTGACGATGATTACATATGCGAGCCTAATGCAAATGTATATGGTTTCAGTTGAAACTTATGGGGTACTTGCTTGGCAGCAGACGTCAAGCTTTCCCAAACCAGGAAGGTGTAACCCCCTGCAAATGGGGGTTCCCAAAAGACTTCCAGGAGCTTGCTTAGAATGCTCCAAGCCTGAATGGTGTTTGGCATTTAAGCCATTTATCAGTGAGTTTTTTAGAGCCTCTGGTACTGTCTCTTTAAGAGCTGTCTGCTTGCAGACATAATTGGATTTGTATGGGGGACTGTGTGCTTCTCTGGTACACTCGAGCTGCTGCCAATTCACTTCATTTTGCAGTCACTAGGAGTGCAAAGGGAACCTATCTGAAAGATGTAACTGTTTGCCAGAAATTATTTAGGTAATAATGAAATTACAGTTTGTCTAACCTGCTTTCTTTGCAGTCAGAACTGTGTCTGCTAGTTCCCCATTCTAGTTTTGAACTGCTGAACTGGACCAATCAGTGTGGGGAGTAAGCTAGCTCTAAAATGGTGCCTTGGAGCGAATCAGAACTTGGACTCATAATCTGAGCCAGCCACAAGAGGATTGTATGGGCAGTGACTCTGGGAGATGTAGTTTAGACTTCCAGTGCCTTTTGGACCAACAGCAGCAGTCTATTGAGTGACAGCCAATCCAGTCAAGAACTGGGAGGAACTCAAAGGAAGTGCCCAGTTTTGTCGGTTGGAGTTTCAGTTGAGCTTTGGCAGTGAAGAAGGAAGAGCCCTGTGCTTTTTCAGTGTGCAGTTTTAGTCAAAAACGTGTGTAAGGCCCAGAGTTCCGGTCTGCAGCTTGTGTAACAGCTTGTTAGGACTGAATCCGTCCTGTGAAAAGAATCAAAGGATCTCTGAAGAGTAGAAACCAGGCTCACCCTGTAGAAGACTGGAAGAATTGCTGAAAATTACTTGGTCTGTCAGGAACTGAATCTGCTGTGTGTTCTCCGGGTATTGTGCAGTAATTGCGATCGGGATACAGATGCAGCCTGCCTAGTATAGTACTTTCTTTTATATGGATGTGTGAAGAGGTTTGTGTACCTCAAGTGAGCCCTGCTGACATTGAAGGACCCTATCTTATTTGGAGGTCGTGAGTACTAATTCAGGTTGCTCCCTGTTGAATTGCCACATTAAATCCAAATGGAATTACTGTACTGCTGACTGTTTAATTCTCCTTTTCTCTGTGTGAAAGGGCCCCTACCAGCTGCCACGGTTTGGACTAGCCACTAGGGCTTGGTACCCAGGGACCAGTAACTGATAGGGATAGGCCTGTGCACAGAGCCATAAGATAGATTATTAGAGTGATAAGCTAATTAACCTGATTTCCCCTGTCCTTGTTATATCCCCTAAATAAATCAGAGCTGCTTGTTTCAGCAAGTTTATACTACCTGAGGTATTTGTCTATGTTAAAAGTACTGTACTGTGATTGTTGCACTGTATCTCATTTCACAGGAGGTCCCAGTGCGGAACCAGACCTGGGGGTAAGTGTATACTGTGAAGGTAATTCTGATATATTTGTGGGCCACTAGTGGGAAGAAAGGGGGTTGCAGTGTCCCAGAGGGCTGTGACCAAGTTAGTTTAACTATTGCAAACCCTGACCTCTGGGTGGAGGCACCCGCCATTGGATCCAGGCCCCTCAACCTGTTAGTGGCAAATCAGGCAGGGGTAGTAGCCCCTGGGATAGCGCCATCTAGGGGTTACAGCTGTTTTATATCTGCGTTTTAGTTCCATGTTTGTTTCCATTGATGAACTGGTAAGTTTCAGACTGTTCTGAAGTCTTAAGTACATGGTTCCCCTCCATGCTATCCCCATCCAGTAACATTCCTACAAGTGAACAACATCCAACAATTCCTCAACAAGGAAACCTCTTGTAATGCCACAATAACCTCTCTACTTGTCACCATATTGGTGGATAACATGCTTGTAGCAGAGAAAAAAAAAGAAATATAAAAGTAAGATGTCACCCACTTCTCCTTTAGTTCATGGTCTGCAATGTTCTGGAACTGGTGGCAGTAGATAGCGTTCTGGCTGGATCAAGCATGCTGTCAGGTCATTTTAAAGAAAAATAGCAATTTATAAGCCTCCGCATCCCCTGAATTGCCATATTCCAAGATCTGGATAAGTGTTCAACCTTAATAAGATTATGTTTGACCATGCTTTGTACTTTGTAATCCTAGACTTAAATAAATAAAAAAATAAATAAATGCTCACTCCCCACAAACCGTTCAGTATCTCCCCCAAATTCATATTCATTCTGCTTTTGAGATTATAATGCATTTGACAACACAACATACTTTACAGTTCATTAAGAAGGAGCCTCTCTGGCATTTTGGCACAGTGGGGCTATGCTTTGTGATGCCAGCAACCCAAGTACGGTAGCTACCCCAGGTTGTCGAGGGCCAGTGGTGGGGAGAAGGATCAAGCATCCAGGAAGATGCGCTCCTTCTCCAGGGAAAGAGGGATTCAGCTACCGATCAACAGTGCCACTGTGATTGGCTCAGGCAGAACTGTGAACGGTGCTGAGGGAAAGGAAGGATGTCAGTTGGCACCACACAGCATACTGGCATACACGCGTACACCCTTTGAACTAATATCCTGGGGATGGAAGGGAGAAACACAGGAAAGCAAGCCCCAACCTCAGCAGGATGACCCTCCCTGACTGGCACGTAGGATGTACACTACTGACCTATACACCCCGCCATCTCCACAAGGATCAGATGTTTTGGGTGGGGACTTAGGGAACCCCCAAGCCTGATGTTGAGGGTAAACCACAGAGACTGGAGACATGAGGGGTATGTCAGGGAGAAGGTGAGTGATAGGGCTGTTGCAGCTGGGGTGGGCAGTGGGGCAGATCAGATGGAGAAGTGGGCATAAAAACAGGAGTCTCTCTCTATTGAGTCCCTATCGTGGGGCCCCACGGTGGCATCCACTTGCATTACAAATGCTGGGTATAAGGGGGAGAATGGGTGAGATGCCATGCCATGGAGCATGTGCCCCAATATTATTCTAGTCTCTAGTCCAAACATGAATTAATGAAGCCTGGTTCCCAAGCCAACGCGCACCCTCCCCACAACTCTGTCCAGTATGCATTGAGTCTGCATTGCACCCACCTGTATTGTTTGTGATAGATATCTGATTGTGTCAAAATATTGTAATTTATGGTCTGCCAGAGCCTGTGCAAGGCTCACAACTGTGTTACCCCACCATCCAGTGCCTGCGTTCATCTGTTGGCACGCTCTTCTTCACGGCAGCCCTTCTGACCACATGGCGCCTAACGTACAGTGAAGACCTCTGAGGCAGAAAAAGAATTTTCACAACATAGATGTGCAAAACTTCCACTTTCATGTATCACAGTAGCTCAGAGTTCATAAAAGGAGGGGGCAGTGTGGCCCATACTCAACAAGTAGTTGGGGGTCTGAGAAAATCAGCAAGGGGTGGGATTTTCCCATATCAAAGGCATCTTAGTTCATTGCTATGTCCATTAAGGCCAAGATCAGAGTTCCACCAGTATACACTAATTGTAATCCACATGCACAGTTTATTCATTTAATCATGTCCTTGTTAAGACGCACTGTTAGGAAAATCAAGCCTGTTCCCTTCTCAGTTCAAACCCCAGGAAATCTTACTGTATTCTGACTTATGCGGTATGGTCTGACCATAGGACTGCCCCGGGGCCGAAATGATTAATAGAACCTATGCAAATGATGGATTGCTAGGCTCGAGCTCGGTTTTCAAATCACTGTCCCTGGTAAACAGTTCTAAAACGTCAGATTCTTTACTCCACTTGCCTCAGTCAGATCGTCTACGGAGAGCTCTCCTTCATCGCTTGAAGAAACTTTAATTTCTCGGTTATTTTATCAGTAAATATGTTTTATTTGGTATTCTTTTCACTGTCCTTGGTTTTCAGGTAGTAATTGTAGAGATTTTAGTTTCAGACAGGTAAGTAGTCGTTTTCCTCCCCAGTTTCTTAACTGAGAGGAAACCAATGGTCTCCCTAATTATTTTTCTTGTCTTTTAGTATTTTAGTTTAAATTCTGTTCCAACTCAGTATAGTCAGTTATTTTAGTGAATTTTACTGGGGTAATTCCTGGTCAGTGGGTCTCTTTTTTTCAACCGGGGTAACTGCTGGGCTGTTATTATTTAAAAAACTCCAGGGTAACTCCTGTTTTTTTCTTATTCTGATGTGACAACTGAAAAAAAAATATTACATTTACTTTACTTTGTGTGATATCTGGGTTATGTCACAGAAACCGAAAAAGAGAACAGGACCCACTGGTTTCCAGCACTGTAGTGAGTGCAGGGAACTGTTTACAAAAGCAGATCCTCATCAATCAATCAAATCTTTATTTATCCTCATCCTCATTTTATTTGCTTGTTCTGTCTGGGGTCTGACCACTTACAGACAGACTGAGATCTGTGCTAATTTTCCTCTGTCTACCTTAGACAGGAGATAATGACTGAAAAGGCTGCTAACCCAGCCATTGAGCAACTGGATGAACCGGAGGGACTGCCCTGTGACAAGGGTGACAGCTCTACAAAGAAATGTACCATGGAAAAGGCTGATGAACTGGCCATCGTGGTTAAAAAGAAGAGAAAGGAGAAGCACCAGGAACCGCAACTGAAGCAAACTGCGGTTCCTTCAGCTGAGGAAATCGCTAACGTGATTAAAATTATTCAGTCTCTCCAATCCCCGGTTCCGGTTGGTAAGCAACTGGTTACCCATACTCCCGGTTCACAGGATATCCCTGGTTTAACAGACCCAAGTGAGGATCCTATTGGGGACACTGAGTTTGGTATTGAACCCAATGAGGAAGACGAAGATAAGGACTATGGGGAGCCTATTGATCCAGACATCTCCCCTGATCCTCACAGACCAGATTCCCCTAACAAGGGAACAGAAGATTTTACCTCATACTTTGCTTTTATAAAGCAAGTAGCTTTGTCTCTCGACCTCCCATCCCAAGAAGATATAGAGGATGAGGAGGAAGAGGATTATAAAGAGATGATGGATGTCCCACCATCGAAAAGGTTGCTCCTTCCTCTTCACAAATCTCTAAGGAAGCAGACCATAAAGGTGCTGCAAACCCCCACTTCTGTCCCACCCACAGATAGGAAGGTGGACAGAAAGTATTGGGTAGCCAAGGCTGGGGCTGAATTTCTTTTTGTGCATCCCAGCCATGAAGGTGTGGTACAGGCTGCAGTTTGTGACAAAGCTGGCATCCCTCTGACCTCTCACCCTCCTGAAAGGGATTCTAGGAGGCTGGATTCCATTGCAAAGAAAATTTATTTGGGATCCTCCCTGGCCATTAGGCAGGCATCTTACATGGCCTATATAGCCAGGTATCAAAAAATATGTGGTCTACAATTTTAGAGATTGCCAAGGCAGCCCCTCCTCCCATGGCTGCTGATCTGGAGGAAGCTGCAAAAAGAGGCATTGAAGCCTCTAAAATACAGTTTAGGATGGCAGTGGATACTAATGACACTGCATCTAGGCAAATGGCATCTTCTGTGTCACTAAGGAGGTTTGCCTGGCTCAGGACTACCAACCTGACATAGGATACTCAGAACAAAGCCATGGATTTTCCTTGTGACCCTGTGTCTGGGGAACAAACAGAGGCATACATGAAAAAAATGGATGAGTACAAGGCTGCCTACAAAAGTGCAGCAGCTAAAGAGAGGGCTGCCAACCCTCAGAAGCACTATGCAAGAGGTGGCAGAGGTAGGACTCCTTATAGGCCCTTTTTCCAGCCTCAAGTTTTTCCCCAGTACCAACCTAGGAGATACTGCAGGGGCAGGAGGGGAAGTGGCCGCACTAGTCCCAATGTCCAGCCAGTAGCACAGTCCAAACAGA